>CM060694.1:132663299-138193299 GCA_030686995.1 Artemisia argyi
TATAATTTGGTGAATGGACTTGTGTGTGTGCAATACACCCCATTTCACATTTGGTATATCGGAGTCTGCAGCTCCTATGTACACTATGATATATGTTTGTTGGGCATTTCCTATTAGTTCTACTTTTCTATGATCTTTATAATCCTATCATCTCTATTGTGATTAACGTATGCTTGTTTTATTTCTTTTTTTTACACTTATGACTCATTTCATTTCGTTGATCTTTTGATATCCATTATCCGTATTTCCTTTGATCATATTCCATGTTTCCATATTCATGATTTCTATCTCAGCAGGTTTGCTTAGACCTATGTCGTATCCACCTTCGTTTTCTTTTTGTTATTAATTTTCGTTTGTTTATATCTGTTCACTGGGCTTTTTAACCTCAGCCGCGTTTCTTTTCCTGCGGCAGGTTTTTAGAAGGAATCTGGGTTGGGTGGAGAGTGCTTAGGAGCTCTTAGTGGACTACACTGTTGATAGCTCCTCATGGATTAGAGATAGAATTAGAGATTTCCATCTTGGTTCTTAACTTGTAATTAATTTGGAAGTTGTAATGCTTAGAATTAGTCATTTATCTTTTCTTTAGAACTGTTTTATGAACCTTGTATTATTAATGTATTCCGCTTGCTTATGTTCTGATTTGACCCCATAATGTTACACTTTAGCCCTTTTCGGGTTGGGGTGTTACAATAATACTCCCATGTAACCTCCAACATCAATTAACCTCCTCAAATCGCTCCCACGTAACCATCTTACGCCACCACATCAGTTATATACATCTTTGACTCTTTGTTAATCACTTAATCATATGTTCATAAATTCCTATCGGCAAATGAGGTGTAATCGATTTCCACAAACATGTACAAGATCTAGTTCATCATTTAGAATCTTTGGTACATCTTTCTTCATCCTTTAAAGTCACAGATCTGATATCTAACAATATGAAAAAATCATTTTTTAAATTTATTATTATTATTATTATTATTATTATTACTATTATTATTATTATTATTATTATTATTATTATTTATTTTTATTTTATTATTATTATTATTATTATTATTATTATTATTATTATTATTATTATTATTATTATTATTATTATTATTATTATTATTATTATTATATTTTTTTTGAATTAGGTGACCAATTGTTTACATTCTTTAGATATTGGAAACGAAAAAAATGTATTTGTAGGATTTTTATTATTTAATTAAGGTTGATATGAAGGTTGAAAAACAGTAAATGAGGGATTTGTCTTGCGTATTTTATTTAGGCAATATAATTGGCAAGATGGTATTAAAATATGATGGTGGATGAATATTGCGTTGAATAACATGCTTATATTTGATATTGATACAAGTATTTGATCAATGTTTGTTATGGTGGCTGTAATTGATAGTAGTTTTGATGTTGGTTGAAACTTGTTTGTTACATGACTCTTGCAAATAGAGGATATGTATAATTCGTAATATTTTGGGAAATATACTTCAGGTCTTCATACTAAAGCGTAAAATGTTAACTTTCAATAAGTGCGCATATATGTTATTGATTGTGCATATGTGTTTTTACAATTTTCGGTGAATCTGATGCTTTTGTGCATACGTGTTTTTATGGATTTCTTTTTGTATTGTCAAGTACTTGTTATGTATTTTATATGTTTATTCATGTTATACTTATTCCATTTATTTGCTCTTTTTGTTAGATAATGATGATGAAGAGGAATGCCAAATGTATATAGTTCAAGATGAGTGTATCTGATGCACACGTATTTACATCATCAAGATGAGAGTTTTAAACGAATGCACATGCATTTACATGATGAAAATGAGATTTTGAAGAAGAATGCACATGTGTTTATATCTTGAACATGAGTGTTTAAAATGAATGCACAAGTGTTTATGTCATGAACACCACTAAAACGAACTCAATGATGAAACTGGTGCACATGAGGACATCGACAAACACGAACGTACATGAGCTAGCACGTGTGTTGATGCATGTGTAATAAATTGAAGTCTACGCCGAAGAAGATGCATATGTCGCACCTAAAGTTCATTTTAACGACTACCAAGTGTGCAGATGTGAACATATTCGAAAAATGTAGACTACACATGTGCACAACAACTCAATTTAGAATGTTCGATAGCTTATATTGAAGAAAACTGTTATTATACATGTGTATGGCCTTGACAAATGTTAATTGCACATGTATAAACATTAAAGATTTTGATTTTTTTTAATTGTAATTGATATAAATTTTGGATATGAATTTCATCTCCTTTTTGTTCATGTTTTCTTACATGTTAATTTAAGTTCTAAAATTATTAATTGTTAGACTTTTCATGTGAATACAAGTGTTAGCTAGCTGTATTAATAGGCTAAAAGAATGATGATTGTAAAAAGTGTTGCTATGTCAACCCAAATTAACAAAACTGTGTTATTTTAAATTTTCGTTTGAATTAAATATATATAAATAAATGAAAAAGTCACCGTTATTTTAGGATGAAAAAGTTGATCTACAACTTCTAAATATTAAAAGTACCGAGAACCCTTAATATAGAAAAAAAGATGATTGGTCCAAATTGGTTCTCGCAGTTCTCACAATTTATTTGGTTCTGAAAAGAACCTCACACTATATATATATATATATATATATATATATATATATATATATATATATATATATATATATATATATATATATAGTGTGAGGTTCTTTTCAGAACCAAATAAATTGCGAGAACTAAGGGAACCAATCTAAGCCATTAAATTATTAGATCAATGGATGAGATGATTTGTGCCAATGTGCCACTAAAAGAAAATTTAAAGAAACTTTTGTAAATGAGTGAAGGGCATTTAGGGTATTTCATATATTTCCTTTTCTTTAACCGTCTCCAACATTTAAGCTATTACTCCGAATAACTTATCTCCTTAGATCTTTGTATACCTTAAAATTTTTCAGCCGCCAAAAAAGAAACAAAATTTCCCATTGACATGCGAGCGATTGGTAACCCGAAATCAAAAGCTCGCGATTATGTGTTTAGAATTATTTATAGATCCACTTGTAAGTGCAATTTCTTATGAATTATGAATGGTTTTTTTTCTTTTTATATTCGATAAGCAAGTGTCAGTGAATCACATGGTTTATATCGGTGAAGAATATCTTCTGACGTGTTTGGGGAAATATTGTGGTGTCAAGACCTATTGTTGATAGCATATAAAAAATGATTGTTTAGTCATCTTGTGATACCATATAAAAAATGATTATTTATTTAGTCCTCTTGCTTTGACTATGTTTTGTTTTCTTACATAAGTAATATTCCATCATTTAGTCATCGTGCTTTGATATTGTTTGACTTTGATTCTTGTTGATATGATGTTACGTGCTGGTGCATCAGGTGGTCGTATGCATCAAGTGCTGGTGCATGCGTGTTTTTAAGAATGGTGCATATGTGTTTTACGGCTGAAAAGTGTGTGCATATGTGTGTTTCAAGGTTAATTTAAAAGTAGTGTAATGATTCATATTTGTTTCAAGGTTAATATAAAATTAGTGTAATGATGCATATGTGTTTTTCTTATTGGTATAAAATTTCTGAAAGAGTGTGCAAACGTATTTTAAGGTTGCAGGTTACCTGACGTTGTGGCTGCTGGCACAGACTTTTTGTATCAGTTAATTTAAGCGAGACGATAAAAACACATGTGCACAAGGATTAAAAATACATGGGTTAAAGACATGTGCACACCTAAAAGATGAACCAACGGTTAAAGACATTGTATTAAACACATGTGCACGCTTCATATATTTGTAATAAAATTGAATATAAATGTAAATATAATTGCGTTTGTGATAAAGTTAAATATCAGATAACTAGAGTAAGACAATTTGTAAATTTTGAAATTGTATAAATCTAATAATAATGTTTTGTTGTTTGTATTTATATTATGTAGTATTTTTTAAAGATCATCTTGCCTCTTAACCTAGAGGTCAAGGGTTCGATCCTCACTCCCTACAAAAGGCCGGAGGTCCTTTTCTACTTTAAGTAGAACCGGAAGCAACCTCTCTACCTTAGGTAGGGGTATGGTTGTCTACGTCTCAACCTCCCCCATACACCGTGGAAGACGGTATTGGGACCCATAACCCGTGAAAGACGGTATTGGGAGTTACTTTACTTTTTTTTTTTTAAAGATACATGTGTAGATATAAAAAACACATATACATAAACGAAAAATACAATTGTTATAATGTAGTTAGTAGTTAACATTCTTTTTTACAAAACACATGTGCACATAATTTTTTTTAAACATGTACAATGCCAAATATATATATATATATATATATATATATATATATATATATATATATATATATATATATATATATATATATTGTAAAGAATCGTTTAAGCTCATCTAGGATATACTAACATTGATTGCACAGCGGAATAAGAACAATAAGAACATAATCAATATTACTTCAAGGTTTTCTTTATTGAATATAAAATAAAACTACTACAACTACTACTACTAACGCTCTATGCGTTTCTAAACTCTCATTGGAGAGACTAGCTATTGAATGGATACCAATAACCAACGCCCTGCCTCCCTTTATATAATAGAGAGGCTAGGGTTTACATAAAGACTTAGCTTACTATGAAAGCTAACTAAATATTTCATCTTAGGTCCTTATTATTTCTTCTTTCTTCATTCTTTTCGTGGGTTTTGTAATTATCAAATCTGTAATTCCCAACAATCTTTCCCTATTTGATATTACAAAACAATCTGCATGAAGAAACAATGTCATCACAAATAAGCTAAGCTGCACATCATAACTATTCTTCCCCTTTTTGTAATCATCTAATAGGGGTCTTGTGCAACTCGTAGACGCTTCCCCTCAAGTGATGCATGTAGAAACCAACTAATATATATATATATATATATATATATATATATATATATATATATATATATATATATATATATATATATATATATATATATATATATATATAATAACGAACAGCAGTAACGAGCAGCAGTATCGAAGTGTCAGCAGCAGTAATGAGCATCAGCATCAAACAGTAGAAACAAATAAGCACATGAAGATAGTCAAGTATATTAACAATAAGCTTCCCCTTAAAAGTATACTTGTCATCTCTTGAATCTAGTAGGTTCCATGGAGTGATCACTGATGAAGAAAATCAATTATAACTGATTTGATGAAGAAATGGAATCTCCCAACCTTGCATCTTATGTCTTGCACTATCCACTGACGGCCTCTTGACAAACTCCTCATTGATTTATCCAATGAGACACTGAGCACAAATAACGTAACTCCTTCAAGTGATAGCAAATGTATGCATTAAGCACAATAAAATAGATCGTACCCCTTCACTAGAGTCGTCAAGTCTTCGTCACCATACAAACCAAGTAAGTTATCTTAAAAAGCTCCTGATCCCTTTAAGATATGATAAGAACACAATACGTGGGAAAATCAATTACAACATTAAACAAGCGATAATCAAATGTCTTCGTCAAGTAATCTTCTCAACAAAATGATAATGGTTGATAACTCCGTCATCCCTAACCATTAATGATCTCACATGACTAGTAGGAACCAAAACCGACCAAGAGAAGAAAAATATACAACAAGCCAGCAGGAACCATAAAGAAGTCAGCAAGAACCATCAGTAGAAACCACCAGGAGGAACCGTAAGTCATCATAAAACCAAGCAGTAGGAACGTTAAGCTAGCATCAGAAACAATGATATATATATCGGACCAGTACTAAAAATTATGCATCAGCAGAAACATGTATTGACCAGCAGTAACCAAACAATGATCAGTAGGAACCAACTGTCATCATCAGCAGAAACAATAATGAATGGCAGTAGGATCCGAACAGCAGCAACAGTATATCACAAGTAGGCCTATCACCGATCCACTACCTCGAATGAAGCAATCACAAAACTAATCGAATCTCACTGTACCAATAATCAATAACAGTAGCCACGTACGAGAATCAAATAATCCATCTAATTCAAGAAGCCACCGATCCATGTGAGAACCATAATCAAAAGAAAGATACATATATCCTTACTTTCTTTTGTACTAATCGACAAATAACACAGTAGCAGCAACATCACAAAGTCAACCTCATAAAATATGGACAATACTACTGTTCTTCACAAGAAAGTGAGAAAGCGACAATACATTTGACCCACATTTTCAGCCTCCATTATCGATTCTCCATTGTTAGCATCGTATTTTATTTATAAAAAGTGTCGGTCATTAACGTATTGTTTTAGGTTGCTTTAGAATATCATTATGATGAAGTTTATGTGTAGTTTTCATGATTTTATAAAGTCTAAGGGCTAGTTATGTAATAAGGTCAAAGATTAGAGAAGCCCTAGACTTCAAGTATAAATACTCTTGTAAACCTCATTTGAGAGGTTGGTTCTCTAGTGGTTCTCTTAGTCATTAACAAGGTTATTATTTTCACACACTAGAGTTCTCATCCACTCTCTCTCTCTACTTACTTTCTCTCTCTAGGTTTAGGCTTGAATCATATGTGAAATAGGTTGTTCGCGGTGGTTTCAAACGGTCTACAGTCGTGGAGTGATCCCCAGCGACTCACCCAGTCATTGAGCTACTTAGTAGGTCTCGTAAGCTCTTTCGGGAGTATCTGATATGGGAACGGCCATGGTAAGGGTTAGAAGGAGTCTTCACACTATGCTGTTGACGATCTCTAATTCCTTATCTGTAAGTACCGGTTGATTTATTGCTAACTGTTTACCTGCAGATATACATCATCTCCATGGCGAAAGATTCCACATGCTCATACATGCATCACAAAGTCAAAGGAAAGTTCTCACAAAGATCAAAGGATAGCAACAGTCAAAGAAAGATTTTACGCCAAAAAGAAGAATCTACAAAGTAAAGTGACAAAGATCAAAGTGAAAGAACGGAAACAACAAATGCATGTATCACAAAGACTTAAGACGTATGAGCATGTTGGAATGGCAGACAACCACCACAAACACAGAAGTGACGAAAGGCAGATGACATCATTGGATCACTTCATCAACAATGAACAAGGAACAATGAACTATGTACACTGACTCATCTAGTGATTCTTAAAAGACGTCAAGAGCTATGAATGATAAAGGTTAAAGACAAAGATGATGACGTCGCGCAACCTTCAATGACCAACACTTAGGGGGAGATTGTTAGCATCGTATTTTATTTATAAAAAGTGTCGGTCATTAACGTATTGTTTTAGGTTGTTTTAGAATATCATTATGATGAAGTTTATGTGTAGTTTTCATGATTTTATAAAGTCTAAGGGCTAGTTATGTAATAAGGTCAAAGATTAGAGAAGCCCTAGACTTCAAGTATAAATACTCTTGTAAACCTCATTTGAGAGGTTGGTTCTCTTAGTGGTTCTCTTAGTCATTAACAAGGTTATTATTTTCACACACTAGAGTTCCCATCCACTCTCTCTCTCTATTTACTTTCTCTCTCTAGGTTTAGGCTTGAATCATATGTGAAATAGGTTGTTCTACGGTCCTACAAGTGGTATCAATCGCCTAGGGATAATATAGGTTGTTTTAGGTTTGATTTGGTTGAAATAAGTTGGTATAAAAGTGATTTTTGATTCGAGGTTACTGTTCATCAGTTTGGTTTCGAGTTAGAAAATTTTTTTTGTTTTCGAGTTTGGTGCAAATTTCGAGTTAGAAACATCTTTTTCGAGTTAGGTGCATAATTCTTTCGAGTTAGGAAACAATTTCTATCGAGTTTGAGTGTTTATCGAGTTAGGAAACAAGTTCTATCGAGTTTGGGACTAAACCTCTATCGAGTTAGCAGTTTTTTTCGAGTTAGGATTCTGGAAGTTATCGAGTTAGGTGACTCAATCATATCGAGTTTGGGTGCAGGTTATCGAGTTAGGTGCCTTTGATTATCGAGTTAGACGCATTAATTTCCTATCGAGTTTGGAGACTGAATTTTGGCGAGTTAGCCTCAATTTCCTAATCGTTTATCGAGTTAGGATCCGCGTTGCTACCTTCTAAGGGGTTACTCTGCCAAAATTTTTATTCTCTTTCGAGTTAGAAGCAAAGACTTATCGAGTTTGAAGCTATAGACCTTATCGAGTTTGAAGCACAAATCTTTTCGAGTTTGAAGCACAAATCTTATCGAGTTTGAAGCACACATCCTATCGAGTTTGAAGCAAATATCTTATCGAGTTAGAAACCTTAACAGACTTATCGAGTTAGAATTTTCTAAACTTATCGAGTTAGAACTTTCATAATCCTATCGAGTTAGACCAAAAAAAAAAAGAGTTTTTTGGCGGGAAAATTTGAGTAAAATTTATTTTTCACACGAGACTAAACGTTCGATTTTTACGCGAAATTTAAATTTTGGTATAAGGTTGAAAATTTTGGCCCGAAATTCAAATTTTTTGGCCAAAATTCAAAAAATTTCGGTAAAATTTGGCGAAAAAATTTTTCAAATCTCAAATTTTTCAGGTAACCTTAGAATTGTATTTCTTTGAGATTTTCAAATTTTGAGAAAGAAAATTTTCATACTCGATTTTTGGCGGGAAATTACGAAATCAATCAGATCAACCGAGAACGAACGTTCATTTTCACCAAAACATCTAATCTTCAACAACAACCTTTGTTATCTTTCAAAAGATCCTCAGAACAACGTTTCACTTTTAATTGAATCAATGGCATCTCACCATGACAGTATCACGAGTACTTTGTCCAATGGTTTTGCATCAGTTTTCAAGGCATTTAACAGCCAACGACACAACAACAATCAGCAAGGATATGCTTCGAGTATACAAATGGGGAACCAGATTCAATATGCAGGGCAGTATGTAAGAAATCAGATGGATCAGAATGTGAATCAGAATGTGCTTAATCAAAATGGGATTGATTGTTACATGACTTCGATTCAGAAACCTACATCAGCAAGTCACAGCAGAAACAATGTCAATGCCATGACGATGGTAGAAAAGATTCAGTACTTGATTATGCTTGCCAATAAAGAAGAATCGGGAATACCGTTGACTGCTGAGGAACATGAGTTTAGAGCTACAACAAGAGTTAATGACAATTCAGCAGACCTTAATGCTACCTACAACTTTATGGCAAATCAGCAGGCAACAACATCAAGCAGTGATTCTGATCTTCCTCCCACTTATGATTCAGATCCATTCCATGAGGTACCAAATTATGGTAACAATGCTACTTTGTTTGCTCATGAGAAGCCACATCTTGTGCCATCTGAACCTAATTATGATACATATGTGGGGGAACAAGTTAATAGCAATGTTAACTATGCAACTCCAGATAAGCATCCTAATGGAGTTCAAGTTGCACAAAATGGTGCTAATGATGAGGAAACACGTGCTTTCTTTGAATCATTATTGAATAATTGCAGCATTGAAATCGAGAAAGTGAAAAAGGTCAATCGCGATGTTAAGGCCGCGAATGTTAAATTGACCGCTGAGCTTGAGAGTTACAAGGCAAACGTTAAAGCTTTTGAATTTCATAACAAAAGATTGTCTGAATTAGAAACTGGTTATCAAAATTCCGTTTCAAGGGAAAAACAATTGCAACTCAAGTTTGATACACTTGATGTCAATTCTTTCAAGAAGATAAAAGCTTTAAACGCGGAAATTTCTGATTTACAAAACCAACTTTCTAAACAAAAAACAGCTTATACCAATCTTGAAAAAGAAAGGGATGAGTTGAAAAAGGAGTTTGCAAAAAAAGAAGACAAACTTTTGGCCGAAATAGTAGAGTCAGAACACATGATTGCACATTTAGAAGAATTAGTGGTTCAGTCGGATCAGTCAAGTCAAACAATGAAAATGATTTCAAATCAAACTAATCCGGTTTACCATACGAAACATAAAGTGGCTCTTGGTAACAACACCCCCAGTAATCTCAAGAAAGCTCAGCAAGAACAGAATGTTTTGTATAATGGTAATGTGATTTACACTAAACATGATCCTCCCGTTGTTCGGGATTCTGTGCAAACGATAGAACATGTCGAAGAGAGCATTTCTAAAATGAAACAAAAGGATTTGAAACCCATTGATTACAACAAATTGAACAAACTTTCGGGAATTACTTTTGTTCCACAAAAAGAACCATCTGTGTTTTCCATAAAACGACCATTCTCAAAAATGTTTTCTAAGAAAGTAATTGCTTCAAAATCTCTTTAAAAAATGGAACAAATGTCTTCTAACAACACTTTTAATACAAGTGAGGCTAGAAACATTCTGGATGACGTTAAAAAGAGAATTCAAGAACTTCAAAATATTGTTGCTTCTAAAACTACAATCGATATTAACAACTGGCATTCCAGTTTTCATATTGAGCAGAAAAAGGTTTTTGAAAACGAAATTACTATCCCACTGAATAACATCAGTGCGAGGGTAATTCATTTTGAACGAGCTTTCTTAAAAGAAACGGCCGACTTTGTCAAGGACCACAAATCCCTGGTAAACGAAGCTAATGATACTCGTGAAAACATGAATGTTTTGGAAAACCTAAATGATTCTCTCTTCGAAGCTGTTATGACCACTGACATTATGTCCATCATTTTACAAACATACTCTGTTCAAGACGATGAAAGACTGAGAGCTGAGACCTCCGCAATTGTTTCAAAATATGAAAATGCTCTTATAAAGCTTGAAAAAGAAAATGTGTCATGTTTTAAACAACTTGATCGAAAAAATGAAGAATGCAAGCATGACAAATTGTCGTATGAGCGTGCCTTCAAGAACATGAAAGAGCAAAATGATCTTTTGAGGGCTCAGCTTGAACGTCTAAAAGGGAAGGGTGTGGAAACTAAGTTAGCAAAACCATCAACTTCGGAGAAACCAAATGTTTCAAACACGGTTCTAAAACCAAAAATGTCAATTTCACGGTTTGCTCCAAAAGTCGATGAGAAAAAGGATTTGACAAAACCAGTCACTCCAACACCCTTGCCCTAGCAATGTGAATATGATAAGATTGTTGAAAAACAAAATTTGTTTGTTGAAAGAAACAAAAATGTGATTTCACCTGGCTCTTCTAAGTATAGTACACCAAATAAGACACCAAAAACTGTTAATGAGTCTGTTGGTTCTAATGACATGGTCCTCAATCATCATCTAGAAGAAGCTAGAAAAAAGGCACAACATCGAAAAAACGGAATTTTAGGTGCAAAACCTAGTGTGATGAATTCTACAAGATTCCAAAGCACCGCTAGTAGTAGTAAACCATTACCTAGGAACTTTCAACAAAATACTAGGGATTGGCTTGCTTCTAAGAGTAGTGGCACAAATAAGAATACTAGGAAAGTATAATGCAACACAAAGAATTCCAAATCAAGTGTCAAGACCCAATCCACTAAGACACCAAATCAAAACAAACCCATTGATAAGAAGCAAGAGGTTAAGAAACCTAATAGGTGGATATCTAAAGAATGTAGTTTTTCCAAGACTGAGACTTCCGCTGCATCTGATAAGAAAACTACATCTAGATCTTACCTTAGGTGGATTCCTACGGGGAAAGTTTTTAAAACAGTTGGTCTTAGGTGGATTCCCACAGGGAAGATTTTTGACAGTTGCACCGAGACAAATAATAGTGATAATCTTCAGGATAAGGAAGTAGAAACCACAACAACCGTTGATAGTCAACACCCACAGCGTGATGATTCATGTACTTCTAACACTGTTATTTGTGAAACCTCTTCGTCTTTGGTTGCAGGTGCTTCAACTATCTCAGAACCCAGTTCTTCAGAGGGTTCAACTTCTGTAAATTCTATAAAATCATTCTTTCAATCTTCTATTTTTGATTTTCCATTTCTTTTATAAAAACAAAAACAAAATACAAAAATATAAAATTTCAAAAAATTCAAAAATAATATAAAATCAAAAAAATCCAAAAATATTCTTCTCACGACATGTCTCTCGTATAAATCAATATTCTGTACGTGTCTAGAAATGTCTTTCAACAATGACACGGACATTTACAGATGCTTGAACGGGAGTTCTTTAAAATGTTTTTCTAAAACATGTCGTTTCTCAAAAGTTTCTTCACAATGGCTTGTAAGTACTTCAGCTTACAACCCGTGCTTCAATGTGAAATCTTTTCAACTCTTAAGTCCGGGTATAACAACTCGAAAAGATTTCAAATAAGGATTTAATCGAATAGCTTCTGGACACATCAGTTCAGGACCCGTGCTTCAAAGAAAGGAAAGTGCTTAATCAAAACAAAGATTTCAAATATTTTTTGAGCACTTATCCTAAAACAAAAGCCAAACACTTATCTGGCTTGAGTTTTCTTTAGAAAAACTTTCAAAATCTTTAAGCTCAAGACCATGATTGTTGATCTAATGATAAATTAGATTTTCAAAATTCTCTTACATTTTGAGCACCACCTTTTCAAGATTTTTCAAAAAGATTTTCAAAATCTATCAAAATCGGTGCTCATCATCAAAATGATTTGTGTACACCTTACAGTGCACAACTCAAGTTTTCAAAGAAAGGAAAGTGTTACGCAAAAATGATTTTCATCAACAAAGTGCACTTATCCTAAAAATGGACACTGTTGTACGCCTCAGTGCGACATTCCTATTCAAACAAAGAGAAGTCTTTGTTTTTCAAAAAACCTTGATGCAAAATTCAACAAATCTGAAACTTCTTTCTCTTTCAGAATTTTGCTTCAAGACGACTCCTTCCCTCTAAACTTTAAAAAGTTTAACATTTCTCAAAAACATATGCGAGTTTTGAGGGGGAGTATTTCATAAAAACAAAAATGTTCCGAGTTCATGCAAAAACAAATCTGTCTTTCGCTCCAAAAAGCTTTTTCTTAATCATTTGATATCAAAAATATCACGATATGCTATTTTTGAGGGGGAGAAGACATGATTAAAATGTGATCAAAGATGTTTAAAGATTGTGACTGAATCTCAAAAGAGCTCGACTCAGAATGTACCAATGAATTGACGAAGCTTAAAATGTCAGTAATCGAAAAGACTTGTCCTGGACGGGTAATAATTTCAAGCTAGTCTAACTAGTGATGTAAGCGTGTCTCGAATAGGACTTGTCTGAGTATAATGTACCGTATCGAGAGGCTTTCTTTGGACTTGACCAGGACGGGTAATAATTTCAAGCTAGTCTAACTAGTGATGTAAGCGTGTCTCGAATCGGTCATGTTCAATGAAAGTGTATCAATTCAAAAAGTGCAAACTCCTCACGCATGTGCAAATCTCTTAAAAATTCATGAGCACATGTGAAGGGGGAGTCCTTCAAAAGAAACAAAAACTCTCAAAGTGTCAACAAAAATGTGTTTATATTCATAAACACTTTGAGAGATTTTCAATCAAAGGTTTCATGGCAATTATAGGATTCATGGAGTTATAAGGTGACTAAGGTTAGGGAAAACCGTCCTATGATCCGCCAGAGCCGGAGGGATCTACCCAAGGACAATTCCAATAGATTAGAATTAGAAGTCCTTAGGTATGATTGAAAAAAGGAGAAAATGAGAAAGGAGAAAGAAGGGGTTGAAGAATTAAAAAGAAAAGTTATGAAAAAGGGTGAAAAGAAATAGCCCTCCATATGTTCAACCTTAGGGCAAACACCGGGTTCAATTCATATGCTACTGGTTGTTACTAAGGTGACACCGGTATTGAAGATAAAGACGTCATGGACCCAGTGACGCACTGCACTAAACCTTCTAGCCACTCAAGTTCTCTTAAAAGAGCTTGTTTCATTCTCACGGGGAACCGGCGTAATCTATCGACCTGTCTCTTAGAGATGGTTGATATTGAAGCAGGAGACCTCTCCCTAATCTCCGCATAGGAAACCAAATGCGCACTTATCGAGTCTAGAGCCCCGAGATTCATCAAAAGATCTCATAGGAACACATGATATTTCTACACTGGTTGTTCATCATTAAGGACGCCAGATGTAAACTTTAGAGTCCTACGCAGATCTTAGCAATCTGCCAGAACATTTATGAGAGGATTCACACTTGTGATTCTCAATGATTGAATGGAAATTTCTGCCAGGGTCAACATCAAGCAGCCCTGACAGCAGGTCACTTCGGTAATTCTTTATGGGTTACGCTTAGTGTTCGCGGTGGTTTCAAACGGTCTACAGTCGTGGAGTGATCCCCAGCGACTCACCCAGTCATTGAGCTACTTAGTAGGTCTCGTAAGCTCTTTCGGGAGTATCTGATATGGGAACGACCATGGTAAGGGTTAGAAGGAGTCTTCACATTATGCTGTTGACGATCTCTAATTCCTTATCTGTAAGTACCGGTTGATTTATTGCTAACTGTTTACCTGCAGATATACATCATCTCCATGGCGAAAGATTCCACATGCTCATACATGCATCACAAAGTCAAAGGAAAGTTCTCACAAAGATCAAAGGATAGCAACAGTCAAAGAAAGATTCTACGCCAAAAAGAAGAATCTACAAAGTAAAGTGACAAAGATCAAAGTGAAAGAACGGAAACAACAAATGCATGTATCACAAAGACTTAAGACGTATGAGCATGTTGGAATGGCAGACAACCACCACAAACACAGAAGTGACGAAAGGCAGATGACATCATTGGATCACTTCATCAACAATGAACAAGGAACAATGAACTATGTACACTGACTCATCTAGTGATTCTTAAAAGACGTCAAGAGCTATGAATGATAAAGGTTAAAGACAAAGATGATGACGTCGCGCAACCTTCAATGACCAACACTTAGGGGGAGATTGTTAGCATCGTATTTTATTTATAAAAAGTGTCGGTCATTAACGTATTGTTTTAGGTTGCTTTAGAATATCATTATGATGAAGTTTATGTGTAGTTTTCATGATTTTATAAAGTCTAAGGGCTAGTTATGTAATAAGGTCAAAGATTAAAGAAGCCCTAGACTTCAAGTATAAATACTCTTGTAAACCTCATTTGAGAGGTTGGTTCTCTTAGTGGTTCTCTTAGTCATTAACAAGGTTATTATTTTCACACACTAGAGTTCCCATCCACTCTCTCTCTCTACTTACTTTCTCTCTCTAGGTTTAGGCTTGAATCATATGTGAAATAGGTTGTTCTACGGTCCTACATCCATACTCGAAAACAACAAATCATAAAATCCTTGAAACCATGAAAAAACGAAGTACCAGGAATAATATTAAGCCCAATTCGAATGATAGCACCTCATCTCCACACAGCGACAAAGATAATTCTCGACAAAGATATATGAGTACTTGCTGCAGCAACATTCGTCCGTCCCAACAACAAAACTTCAACCAATAGCAATTAATTCCCACCGATTGCTATTTAATAATCAGATCCACAAATATTTATTCCATAATATAATATCCACCAAAACTTGATCCACTAACCATGATTAATAAAATAAATTCGAAAATACCAACTCATGATGACAATCAATAGAAGTAACGAGCGGAGGAACCCGCGCGTTGCTGCGGAAATGCCGTGCTATTTATTTATTTATTTATTTTTTTACACCTTAGGGCTTAGGAACTAAATTGCAAAAGACTATTTTTGCTTCCACTGTGGCACTTTAAATGAATTTTGTTAATGGATTTTTCAAATTTTGTCAAAAATGTATTCTCATAAAAATTTTTAATAATCAAAATATCATTTTTTTTTCCAAATATTACAAAAAAAAATGAAAATTTTTAATAATCAAAATATCATTTTTTTTTTTCTTCCAAATATTACAAAAAAAAAAAAAAAAAAAAAAAAAAAAAAAAAAAAAAAAAAACCTACAGTACCGATGCTACAGTACCACTGCTACAGTACCCGACACTCACAAAATCACTATTTCGTCCACTGTAGCAAGAACTGTAGCTGCTACAGTGTTGCTACAGTGGAGCGTTCCCCCTTTTAGTATATACGAGGTTTTGAACCCGCGCGTTGCCGCGGGGTTTTTGTATACGCAAGTGAACACAAAAAAAGGGGGAAGAATCCAGAACGACCCTAAAATTCCATTTATCACAAAATAAACAGTTCAATATGAACCTGCAATTGATTGTTGATGACCGCAACGGTATTTCGTTGTCTAAAAATTTAGAGAAAGAGTCCAATAGAGCTAAAATCATAACCACGATTGATGAAGCACATTACCACTTATATCATTAAATTAAGTACCTATAACTGATAATGAATTTTATCTATTTCTATTAAAGCAATGAATACAGTTATTACATAATTCATGACTTCAAGCTTCAGACTCTTGTAGATCAATTTTAGTCTGCTCTATTTATTGAGTTTGAAACATAAATGATTCCAACATTTTAGTCTGCTCTTCTAGATCAATTTTAGTCTGCTCTCAGCTAATATAGCCTCAATCACCTTGCAGATACAAATTGTTTGGTGAATGAAACGATCTGTTTAATTCGACTCAATTTGTTTTTTGAACTTGACAGTGAGTTTTTGAGACTCTAGAGCTCAGAAAATACTTGTTCGGCTTTTGTAGGCGGTAACTCTGCATTTGCCAAATCTTTAGTCTCGCGAAGCTCAGCAACCACTTTGGTTTTTTGTAGCACAGCAATTTTAACTATTCGATTCTGTATAACGGAAGCACAAAGAATCATTAGTTCATCATATGTACCATGCACCTGAACCTTATTATTCATCTTACGTTACATAAGATCAATTTTAAAAAACAAATGTTTATATGATTACACATAGATAACAGCCAATAAGATTGAAGAAAAAAATTAAAATAAGAAACAATGAAACAGTCATTTGGAGAAAGGTTATACCTAGTTTCAGAAGGCTATACAGATGCAATTTTGCCTTAGCAGGCTGGTCTTCTATTTCACCAAAGCTCCCTAAAACGCAAGTGTAAGCGGTTCAGCATTATTTCACCTATCTTAAGGGTGTTTGGGATTGCGTTTTGGATTAGATAATCTTAATATTGCATTTGCGAAAAGTATATACTCAAAAACTGCAATATCATTTGAAAGTACTAATCATCAGCGTTTTTTTCTGACAACCGAAGCGCATCAAATAGCTTTTAAAAACACTGTTTTGCGAACACGTAATCTGTTTTGGTATCGTAATCCCAAATACACCCCTAGTATAGTCTAATCACACTCTTGACACCTAGACTCTTAACACTTATTAACTAACCCATTACATGAAGAATACTTTCAAATAAGCCCATCAATGTGTAGCTGCTATGCGTTAGCTGTTTTTCATCATTGTAACACAGAATACACAAATCCAATCATATTCACTCCCATACTATACCCACAAAAATAACATGAACAATAGACCAAAACGAAAATTCTAAATATCTAACACATCTATATAAAAACTCAATATCACCTAAACTTCTGAGATCGATGAAACAAATATTCATCTTAATGCATCTCAAATGTCTAAAGACACATTTCGATTTTGTATGAAAGCATCCACATTTGACAAAACCAAAAAGTTTTTAACGCTGAGATTAAATAAAAGTTTTTAATGTTGAGATTAAATAAAAGGAACTTATTAGATATTTTTTTAATTGAGAAACAATTGCAGTAAGTACTAACTTCAATTGACAATAGCAGTATGCATCTTCCAACCCAATAACCTTTGACCAAAATAACCTGTTTGACTCATTTGGCTTTTCTCCCTTGTAAATGAAAAACAACAAATAGAAAAGACTGAAAATACCATGTTACCTGCTACTGCACATCCAAAATGTTTGCTAGCATTAGTTACAGATATTTGTAGCATCAAGCAAATGTCTGCAAACGAAAAAAAATAACATTAAGAAAATGTGTGTACATAGTGATGATAGTAAAAGCAAATATACAAAAATCCACGTTCTAACAACAAACACAAACACAAACACACCGAGTCAACTCACACCACTGGTTTACATAGTTGTATACATTTGGTTTCAGGTGGTGATTCTTTCGTATTTTTTGATAGTACTTTCTCCTATAGCTTTTCCTTTCCTGCATTTGGAGTAGTTGGTTTTGGCGCGTCCGCTGTTTTATCTGCTAATGGTGTTGTTTCCGTGGGATTGGTGTCTGTGGTGGTTGTTGATGGTCCTGTTGAAGGATAGAATACATGCAAGTGAGTAATGTTTTAAACACACTGAAGTAAGAACACGGATACGGTTTGTACAAACTTAAACGAAGAACACACCAGCGTATGGTGGACATCTATTTCCAAAGATCAAAAATAGAAAACTTATCTTGTAGTCTTCAAATTGCTCATGTACATATTCTGTTTCGTGAAAACAATCATCCTAAAAAAGAAATGATTATTAATAGCAGGAAAACGTTACAACTTATGAGTGCATATTAATAAGCAGTCAAACATATAAGCTGAGAAAGAAAATAATCCAAACACCTAAAAGAAATAAGCAGTCAACATGGCAATGCTGAAGATGAAGATACCACATTAAGTTAAATTTTTCCCATGAGTCAACATGGCAAATAACTATATTACATGTAAAATAAGTTTCTAAGCAATATTAAAATTTGGTTCTTTTAAACAATTGATATATTAGATAACAAAGATTGTAGCAATTGTTTCCAACCATATATGCAGCTTTTGTAAGATAAATGCATTGATTTCACAATAAAACAAAATATGACCTCTCAAAGTAATCTATGATAACGAAGGTGTGTAACACTAACCGTCAGGCGTGTCATTTGCAAGTATCTGTTCACGGAACTGTTTTGAAGATCCCCCCTTTTTTTCTTAGCAACTCAGTAACAAAGTCCAATGATGCTAGTCTTTCAGTTGTATGTTTTTGTATTGCTCCATGTCATCAATCCTTGTGAAAGGGTCATATTTGTTAAATCTGTTGCTGATGCTTTTCATCCCGATCATTCTCGAGTTCGACATTGCCCTACAAATTCAGAACTCAAAATAGCATGAGAAGTAACAAAAATATCATATTAGAAGTAAAAAATATATAAGATTTTATACTCGGATTTGAGAGTTAACCTTGAAATTTTTGCCTTCCAAGTATTTTTGCTTTTCGGCTTTCTTTGGCGCAGTGACAGCGCGATACCAAACTCTAGCCATGGTTGCAATAACTATCCGGGTCATGTTGCACTGGCTGTCACACATACATACATACATACATACGTTCACATCCTCATCAATACATTCCAGTACCAAAAGTGGATGATCATCACGCAATGGCTCAGGCGTGTGAATATAGTACCAAAGGCGAACGACAGCCATGGCTGCAACCACCACTCGGGCAAGGTTGCCCAGCCAAGAAACTGACCTGCCAAAATAATCATGGTGAAATACCCCAGGTTTGCAAATATAGCAGCAAAACCGAGCACCGGCCATGGCTGCAACCACCAATCGGTTAAGGTTGCCCCGCCAAGATACCGGTGTCGCTAAATCAAGGTCATAAAATTTTAAACACGGATACTTATCATCATTGCCTGTATGTATGTGTTAGGCGCTAAATAAGCGAAACACGAACAGGCCAATATCAGGCAAAAATAATATCCGAAACACATACCACAGAACACGAATATTTCCACACCACATATCTGCAGGCAAGTGACAATGACAATCAAAAGGTGAAACATATATTTATGTTTCAGGTCTGCAAATATAGTATTAATATCAAACATTAATATCAAAACTAAAATCAGGAAACATCATACAAATATGACGAAACTGCTTGAAGCCACATTTTTACCTCTAACATCATTGACCATCACTTGTAATTTGATCAACCTAATCTATGATTAAATTAGTATTCCAGGCGGACTTGTGCTATGTCGAGTGACTGTGTGGAAGAACATTCAAGAGGTAGGTTTAGACTTTCAAGAAATCACCTCCAACCACCTCAAGCACAAACTAAAGCACAAAATTTTAAAAGAAACGGCCAAAATCAGGAAAACCCCCAAATCATGTGCAAACCCTAATCTAAAATTAAGGTGCCATACCAAATATGCAATTAAAACACCCAAGAAGGTAAGAATAACAAAATTAAGTATTCCACACATAGTAAAACTAATTATACGATGCAGCAGACCAAAAGCAATTGATGGAAAAACCGTTATGCAAGTGAATGGTCTAGAAATACCTTCCAACCCTAAGAAATAATCAACTTGTGGCTAGGAAAAAACCCCAGTGTACTTGATTTATTCAGGAGTATAAATCACCAACTTTAAAAGAGATTAAACACACAAATTAAAAAAAAAAAAAAAAAAAAAAAAAAAAAAAAAAAAAAAAAAAAAAAAAAAACGGCACAATGCAGTAAACCCCCCAAAAATATAGCGCACACCTACGCCAAAGAATCAACTATCACAGATGATAAACATGCAACTAAACATATACAAAGGTGGTTAATCATAAATTAAAGATCCCATACCTAACAATAGTGATTATATGATCGAAGACACAAAAATCAGAAGATAGATCTAGAAGAAACTTTTAGGGATATAATGAAAAAAAGATGTGGCTGTGAAACAAAAGGAGTGGCACCTAACAACATTTGACAAAAAACCAGCCACAAATTGTCTATCCTATCACAAAAGGACTGTACACCCATTAAAAAATTTAAGAAATTCAATCCCTGTAGCTCATACTGTAGCGCAAGACACATAAATCACTATAGATGCCCCGGATTCGTTTGAGAGTGGGTCGGTCTTTCGGTTTTTTTGCTCCAATGGATCTCCGGTAGACCGGAAAAATTGTGAGACATGTGAGAGAGGAGAAAGCATATTCGGACCCGGGTAATTATAAGCGAATTGGATTTGGGCAGACCACATTAACCAAGTGGGCTTAAAAGGGTACAGGAAAATCACGGCTATTAGTATTAAGATATAATAATAATTTGTACGAGGTCAATGTTTATGCACACCGACCCATGATCCATAACCTTAACCAATGAAAGTCCCACACAATTAATATCATTGAATCACAATTATTGACCAATTAATTAATCAATATATTGTATCTCGTATGAATTGCATTGATTCAATTTAATGTCTAGACCAATGAACCAATTTAATATCTAGACCAATGAATTTAGTCCAATCTTCAAACACACGCTGCTGACCCATATCCATTAACCATTAACCGACAAATTCAGATAATAGAAAATTAACAAATCGAAACGCGTATGTGTATGCTCCGTCCCATTAGTTTATTCGACCAATCAAAGCGAACAAAGAGAATTGATGAACAATAAAACCGTGTACCTTTTTCACAACTGCTCTTCGACAACTTTTACCAGACTGTTTATTTTACGAGTGTATGTTTAGAATAACTTGCTTTGACTTCATTTTTTATTATACACATTGTTATTGAAGCGATTAGCTAGTTCAACCAACACTTTGTTAGCTGCATGATTAGCAAAATTTAACAGTAAAAAAAAAAAAAAAAAAAAACTAAAGAGGCTCAAACAAAGCTAAGTTACCAAGTTATTCTAAGAGGTGTTCCAATACACATATTTTAAAGGATTGTAGGACTTGATAAGATCTAGAAAAGCGAATAATGAAACGTATTTGACTTTTAAACTTATAACATTAAGGTTATTGTTCCAACAAGTCAATTACTAACTACAACATCGACTCTTTAAAACTTCAACATCCCCTACATTGTGTGGTTTACTATCGTCCCACTAGCTACGTTTCTCTTCAGGGCGATGTGCGATGCTCAAGATCCCATTGACATTACACAACTTGCGATACGTTACAATTTTATCAAGGGACATCCATTATCACCCGGTAAAAGTTAGATAAACACTAGTTTATGTAGGCCCTATATGTAATTATACTTGCTTTAATTAGTTTCATTTTATAGGGTTTGTTGATTGTTTTTTAAACGAGTAAGGTGGTTAGTGGCTCTTTGTTGCGAGTATATGTAACAAATTTTTTCTAATAAATGGCAGATTTATTATGATAACTTTTTAGTTTTCGTTTTTCACTAAAAAATTGTTTTTTTCTACTTCACTTACAAAAATATAAAAAGAAAAGGTTGCTATAATTTTTAAAAATTTCAAATTTTCATTATTTCACAATTTATTAAAGAGGGCTTCAAAAATAACAACATTTTACATCCTATTATTATTATTATTATTATTATTATTATTATTATTATTATTATTATTATTATTATTATTATTATTATTATTCGCTAAAATAAAATTAATGGATCCTAATTACTAACTAATAAAAATTACACTATATATTTTATAGCTAGAAGAATCGAACTCAAAAACTCCAGCATAGAGAAAATCTACCTAACCATCTTATTAAAACTTGTTATATTTTAAGCCTTCTCCGTTTTATAAAGAATGGAGTATGTATACTTTATTTTCTTCTTAATAGCGCTTTAGATGTAACTGGAAATGTTAGGATTTGCTTATCATCACCAATTCACCAAAAATGTAATGTTTGTAACAGTTAACGTTCTCAAGAATCAGAGCACGTTTGTTGCAGCCAAGATGACCAAAATAAATGCTTAATACAAAAAAATAAAAATAAATATCAACATACAATTTGAAATAATATCTTGTGGGAGAATGCGAGTATTCACAATATTGTTTAATTACTTCCAAGAAGACCATACTAAAAAGTCAAAACACATTTGGTGCAACATTCATAGCAAACTCGGAATCAAAATACGTTTTTGAGAGAGGCCACCCTCCCATCTTGGAGCGTAAACTGTTGGAACATGGAAAAGTTTTATCTCACATTGGTACCCAGTGAAACAATTATTTCTTTATAAGGCCAATAAGGCCATAGAACACATAATTAACAAATAGATGAAATCCATAGTATTGGGCTTAATTGTTGGTTTAGGCTTGGTTATGCTTAATTGGGCTTAATAGAGATTATAAAATGATCAAAAGATGAGCCTTAGGGATCTAATTTGATTTCCATAATTAATTCATTGTGACCTTTTGTGAGAGGATGCAATGTTCCATTTTTACGGTTATAACAACATAACTGTATTAATCTCCATCGTGATACCATATCTAGATTCAAGTCATATACTTGAATTGATTGTGGTATCCTCTAAAGTCATACTATGTAGGACAAAATTATTTTTGAGGACACTGCATTCACAGGCCTCAATCACGTTGTTGTTTTATTTGATATTCATGTATATTATTCTCTAACAAAAATCAGTCTCAATATCCAATTCAGCAGCCGGGTAAGCATAACAATCGTTTCTGACATGTATATGCTAGTTTGGGAAACCAAGCATTAAGCAGAGAAACTGTTCAGTTTCAATCACGTTGTTGTATTATTTGATAATAGTTGTTGCATTCACTGGTCAACTGTATATCATAAAGACGTTAAATTTACAATAAGTGATGTACACACAACAAACATGCATATGTGATGTTGTACTTTATGCATTACATGTGTGATTTGATGGTGTGCACATCACTTATTGTGGTGTGCATATCATTTCCCTTAAATATATGAGACCTTCTTTTTTTTAACATCAAGCCTAAGTTCATCAAGTAGATTTTGTAATTCCTCACTTAGCTTTGCTGGATTTCGAGCTTGAATGAGGATTGTACTCGCCATGGTTGAAGAAGATTACCACCGATGGACTTCCAACATTTTGTACTTAAGAGCGATGCCATCTTGGTGCTCTAGTAGCATTAATTATGATTATTGCAAAGAAATATTCCTTGAAAAACATAACGAACGTTTGAGCTCCCATATATGAGATTCCGACTAACATCATTTATACGTGAAAATCTACCATTTATAAACGCTCATTTCACATGGTGGTCTTGACATGCATGGTCCAACAATCTGCAGCATATTAACAACCTTTATATACTGAAATTAACAGAAATAAACGCATATATCATGTAAAGGTAGTTCATTTTTACTTAAAGAAAGCATTTATTTTGTAAGGGAGGTGATTTGCACACTCCCTTAATTGATTGGCACACTCAAAATTAGAGTGTGTTGACATTTATACCCTCACAGAGTGAAAATGTGTAAATTAATGTGAGGGTATAATTGTCAACACACTCTAATTTTGAGTGTGCCAATCAATTTGGAGAGTGTGCAAATCACCTCCCATTTTGTAAAGGTAGTTCATTTTGTACTTAAAGAAAGCATTTCATGATATTGATCATGTGCACATATGAAAGTATAAAGGTGCATTTTATATGGGCAAATGCATTACCCAACGTGTTAACCATATATCAGCAAGCCCACCACGAAATGAAGATATCAAATGCAACAAATTGTGCTTAACTAATGCTAACATAAAAGGTGATTATTACGGAATTGGTTCCATCACTATGTTATAATGTAAGTTAAATGTAGAGATAAACAAAGGGAGGTTAGAGGTGCAATTAAGATTAAATTATATAATTAGTCGGCTTCTTGATGTCGAAAAAAGCCACAATGCTCATTTCAAGGTGGCTAATAAAACTACAACATTGAACTTAGATAAGTTAATATCTATGAAGTTACAACTCATACGCCACCATAATAAAAACAAAGTGGCTTTTGAAAACTTCAACAAGCCTACCTTCTTAAGCCACCCCTTCCTTCCTATTTATAATCAGTTTCCCTTAGCTACTTTTCTTCACAAAGCGATGTGGGAGGACCAAAACACATTTGATGTTGATTTTTATTCTTCTTACTAGTGTTGAGAGTCATTGTTTTTTTAGGGATTAATATACTGAAAAGCACTGTATTGAAACCCAGGTCGACCCGGCTGGGTTAACCGGTTCGACCGGTTTCGGCCGGAAAAAGGGATAAAAAACCCGAGTTTCTAAAACCGGGTTAACCCGCCGGGTTTTGAGTGACCCGGGTCAACCTGGTTCTCAAAACCCGGCCGGACTTCGTTTTTTCAAAAAAAATTAATAAAAAACCGGGTTGACTCGATGGTCAAACCGGTTGACCCGGCGGTCGAACCGATTGATCCGGTCAAAAAATAAAAAAATAATAAATTGAAAACCGGGTTGACCCAACGGTCGAACCGGTTGACCCGGTGACTCCGGGTCAATTTCGAACCTTGTTTTCAAAACATTGCTGAAAAGTGAAAACATGTTGGTTGTAGTCAAGACGACCCAAAATAAGTGCTTAATCCAAACCAAGAAACTTAATTTCACCATTTAACTTGTCATATTAATTTGTGAAAAAAAAATATTAATTTGTTAAAGTATTCACAATAAGAAGACCATGAAACACTTGTAAGGTGATAACTACATACCCAATTGAAAGGGAGAGTTTATAAAAGAAAACTAGGAACTAATATTAATTCAAAAACTTAATACTCGCTTGTTAGAAAAGGAACCAAATTCAAATTAAACTTTCAGTAAAAACTTATTGGTCTCTTTTTTCCCAGAACAATCACAAACACTTCAAGGAATTGAAACAAAAAAATAAATAAATAAATAAAATAAAATAAAAAAATACAACCGAAGTATCATTTGTGCTTAATCCAAAAAAATATACAATAACACAATGTTCTTATCATTTGTTTACACTTACGCAAATACAGAATGATTGCTATGCAAATACACAATGTTCTAAGGGGCACTTTATTAAACATTTGGTGAGCGAATACAGAATCGCAACAAAATAATCATTAATACATGTAAATTTTCAAATCAAATGCAACAAATTATGTTAAGTGACATGAACATGAATGATTGCTATGCTACAATAACAGTTGGTTCCAATGGTGGAATCTTTTTGGCTATTGCTTAACCCGTGTTCCGTTGTGACTTATTTTGATGGGGTTGATATTCGGCATCAAAATTTAGGTTTTTAAAGTTTAATTGACTTCATTTTTGAACCAGCGTTATGCCGCAAGAACAATGGTTTGATACTTGTGTATGCTAGCTAACATAGATTCATTCTAGTGTTTAAGTTGACAGCTTATGGGCTTATTTAAGAAGCTTTTGTAGCTTGCTTATCATAGAGGGCTTTAAGTTAATTTACAAACACAAGCTAGCTAACACATTTTAGCGTATTAGCCAAGTCAAATAATCAAAAAAAAATCGACACAATAAGCTTAGACAAACATTTTTTTAAACTTTGAGATAAAGGTGATGCAAGTTGCAACATGATTTTGTGAAAGGTAAAGAGGTATGTAATCTTTCGTTAAGTGGTTAAGAGTTAATAACTAAGAATCTAAGATTAGAGCAGTAAAGAAGGTATACAATTAAGCTGCATTTGTAAAGAGTCCGACCGCTAAACATCTCACCAAGTCTAACTGTGTTTTTATTTTTAAACCAATTAGTGATAGAAAGAGTAGCCCACCAAAGTTATATGTTAACTTGAGATTATAATTCTACCGACATAGGATTAGATTTGCAAATCCAACAAAATCGACACTATAATCAAGTCACACCAAACTTACAACCTAATAAAAGTTGTTATAAGCAGTATTAACTTGCAACTTATTTATCACATTACTCCGTAATAAGCTTGTTAAGATTCAAAAAAAGCTGTTAAAAGTGACCAATTTAGCATATGTAAATACGCTACCAAGCTTAAAATAGGCTCATAGATACAGATACATGCTAAATCATCACTAACAACGGCCATTTGAGAACTTCAACTTGCCTATCTTCAATAGAAGCGTTCTCTTCCTATTTATAGTCAATACCTCTAGCTATCTTTTTGCACAGCTCGATGTGGGATGACCAAATAGGCAAATACAATTGACTTTAAAGTTTTTTATTTTTGAATGTATCGAGATACATAAATGTTTAGATAAAGACTGCATTAGCTTTTGTTGCAATAGTCTTTTGTTTGTTTTTATGTATCATTAAGTCACTCGTACCATTTCAAAACATAATTTCTTTTGTAAGTCGATAGTATACGAGTTAGTGAGTGAGTTACTGAATGAGATATTATTTTATTCATTTTTTTCTCTTGTCACCAAAGCTAATGTGGTAATGTAATATTGGTTGAATATATTCATATAATGTTTTGATTTGCTTGTTTATAGCTGTTTGGAAATATATTTTAGGATATACTGTAATGTTTTGATTCTCTTATTGTATGTGTAGAAAAACTAATAATAGCATATGATGGTAAAAGTAATATTCTAGTTTTATCTCAAAGAAAGTATTTTGAAATAGACGTGTTAAAGACTTAGTGTACGGATCGCCTGCAAAGGCACTTAAAATACAAAGTATACAAAGTAATCTTGTCATGTCACGTGTCCCCGCTCTTTTTTCACCCCAAGGACATGGATGTAATTTCATCATCTTCTCTCGCTTTTTTCTCCTCTTTCCCTCTTTCTCTTTTTCTTATCTGATCTTCTTTCTATTTTCAATACTTTCCGTTTGATTTCCGGCCATATATAAACGTGATTTACACAATGATTTTCATTCAAGTCATTCATTCATTCAATTTCACATTTTTTTCATTCTTTGATTTGTTCATATTGCGAATAAACCCTAAATTTACAAAATTTAGGGCTTTTTTGCTTTCAATTCATATTTGTTTAATTGAATCGTTAATTGTTCTTCAAATTGTGTTAATTGTTCATATCGGCTTCGAATTAGCCATCTGATCGCTCAATTGGAAGACAATTAGGGTTCGTATCTGTAAATTGGAAACAAGTGTTGGTTTTTAACCGTTTAATCGGTCAATTGGAAGTGAATTATGGTTTATATTTGGGGATATGGCTCAAAGTGATACTCATGTGTTTAATCAAGGTAAATTATTTTTTGTTATCTGCTTATTTTTTATAATTTTTTTGATTCATCAGTTTTTGTTTTGCCGATTATTAGTTAGAATGAGGTTCATCAGTTATTTACTTGTTATCATGGTTTAGTTGATAGGTTGCAGATTTGAATAGATTAGAATGTGGTTCATTAGAATGATTTGTTAGAATAGATTAGAATGAGGTTCATCAATTATTTAGTAGGTTGTGGATTGCATAGAATAACTTGTTAGAATATATTAGAATAAGGTTCAGCAGTTATTGCTTGTTATCATGGTTTATTTAGTAGGTTGTGGATTGCATAGAATTACTTGTTAGAATATATTAGAATAAGGTTCAACAGTTATTGCTTGTTTAGAATAGATTAGAAAGTGGTTCATCAGTTATTGCTTGTTATCATGGTTTTAGTTGATAGGTTGTGCATTCTATAGGATAACTTATTAGAATAGATTATAACAAGGTTCATCAGTTATTGCATGTTATCATGGTTTAGGTAATAGGTTGCGGATTCATTAGAATAACTTGTTTATAATAGATTAGAAAGAGGTTCATCAATTATTGCTTGTTATCATGGTTTAGTTGATAGGTTGTGGAT
This sequence comes from Artemisia argyi, assembly GCA_030686995.1. Taxonomy (NCBI): domain Eukaryota; kingdom Viridiplantae; phylum Streptophyta; class Magnoliopsida; order Asterales; family Asteraceae; genus Artemisia; species Artemisia argyi. The sequence continues at coordinate 132,691,584 of CM060694.1, forward strand.
TCATTAGAATAACTTGTTTGGAGTATATTATAATAAGGTTCATCAGTTATTGCTTAATATCATGGGTTAGTTGATAGGTTGCGGATTTGAATATATTAGAATGTGGTTCATTAGAATTACTTGTTAGAATAGATTAGAATCAGGTTCATCATTTATTGCTTGTTATCATGGTTTATTTAGTAGGTTGTGGATTCTATAGAATAACTTGTTAGAATATATTAGAATAAGGTTCTGCAGTTATTGCTTGTTATCGTGGTTTAGTTAATAGGTTGTGGATTCATTAGAATAGCTTGTTTAGAATAGATTAGAAAGAGGTTCATCAGTTATTGCTTGTTATCATGGTTTAGTTGATAGGTTGCGGATTCATTAGAATAACTTGTTTAGAGTATATTATAATAAGGTTCATCAGTTATTACTTGTTATGTGTTGTTTTTTGGTTCATCTGTTATTTTGTTATCTACTATGTGTTTTAAGTTCATCAATTATTTTCCTTTCTTATTTTTTTGATTCAGCAATTAGCTAGCCTTTGGTATATTTTTTTTGGTTCATTAGTTGTAATTAAACTATCTTTTTAAGTTCATCAATTTTTTTTTTTACAGATAATGGTTATGAAACTGTTCCATATTCTGTTGGTATTGTTAAAGAGTATGAGGGTGAGAAGTTATGGATTCCTGATATTCCTGCTGGTGAGAAGCCGGCTTATGGTATGATGTATCATTCTTTGGAGCAGGCTTATGAGTACTACAAAGATTATGCGAAAAGAGCTGGTTTTGAAGTTCGTTTAGGTACACAGTATAAATATAAGGATAATAAGGACAATAATGCGGATATTAAATATTTTGTTTGTAGTAAAGAAGGTACAAATCCTGCCCCAAAAGTTGAAGCAAAGTCTAGTAAGAAAAAGAGGAAACATCCGTCTAAGCGTACTGATTGTAAGGCTGCTTTTCGTGTGAAGCATATTGAAGGAAGAGGATATTGGTGTTATGAATTCGTTGAGGGTCATAATCATAGTCTAGTGAGTCAGGAAGATAGCGTTTTTCTGGTTTCATCTCGTGATGTTTCTTATACTCAGCAGGTTTTTCTATATCAAGCATCGCAAGTGAATCTTGGTCCAGTGAAGGGTTTCAATTTACTTAGGCAGATTTATGGGGACTATAATTTTATTGGGGCTAGTTCAGTTGATTGTAAAAATTATAGGAGAGAGGTGCTTGATTTCATTGGTAAGAATGATGCTCAGATGTTAGTTGAGATGTTGATGAACAAGAAGGATTTTCTGCCTAATTTTTCTTTTGAGTATCAAACTGGTGAGAATAACGCGTTGACGAATCTTTTTTGGGCTGATGAATATGCAAAAAGGAACTATTATGCATTTGGCGATGTTATGTCATTTGATGCTACATTCAGAACAAACAAGTAAGCTCTTTTTTTATATGCTTTTTTATTTTTTAACTGATGAACATCTTATAAGTAATAAGTTCATCAGTATTTTTATTATAAGATAGATATTAATTTGATTGTACCCCACCTATCTTATCTCTTTATCAGAAAATCCATTTTTATCTTATCTTTTTCCTTTACCCCACTTATCTTATCTTTTTCCTCTACCCTACGTATCCATTGTTATCTTATCTCTTTATCTCTTTGTTATCTTTAAATACTGATGAATTTAATGTAAATAGGTATGTTTCTAGCTTGAATTGTTTCCCTAGAATGGTCGTTGGTGAGTGTGAGTAGCTTTTGAAACTCATTGATCAGCTCAAACACACACAAACTTCGCCGCAACAAGATGATGTTCATCAGTATAAAAGTTAATTCGTGTTGCACATCATCTTGTTTTGGCAGTTCATGTGTGTTTAAGATGATCAATGAGTTTCAAAGCTTACTCACGGTCACCAGCGGCCATTCCTGGGGAAACATTTGAAGCTAGAAACATTTAAATAAACTTATTAAAGCTGTTTGTATTTGATTGTTTATAAGCAATGCGATTGAAAAGTACTGCTTTTAAATGGTTCATCAGTTATATTATAATGGTTCATCGGTTATATAATAATGTTTATCATTTATTTTTTATAGGTACAAAATGGTTTTTTTTACCATTTACTGGGATCGACAATCACAATCATTGTGTTACATATGGAGCTGCGTTGTTGTCATCAGAAACTAAAGAATCTTACATTTGGTTTCTTCAATGTTTTCAAAGAGCGTTTGTTCGAGCACCGAAGGTTATTGTGACTGATCAGGACGGAGCAATGAAAGTTGCTATAGAGACAGTTTTCCAGTTAGCTCGTCACAGATTATGCATGTGGCATATCATGAAGAAGTTGACTTCAAAGGTATGTTCCTCAGTTTTATAGCTTCATCAGTTTTATTTTATCACAAGTTACTAGTTATCATAGGTTCATCAAATGTAGGTTCATCAGTTATGATAGGTTCATCAGTTATGATAGATTCATCAGTTTTTTGTCATGTCTTATCCTAGGCCCATCAATTATCATAGTTTCATCAGTTTTTATAGGTTCATCAGTTTATTTTAGTTAGTTATTTATGTTCATCAGTTAGCTTTTAGACATCAATTTTTATATAATAATGTTCATCAGTGAGTTCTGTCCATCATTTAAATTTGATCTTGAATTTGTAGGTTGGTCCCAATTTAGCTTAAGATGAAACTTTTAAAAGAAGAATTTCATATATTGTGTGGACTGATAGAATTGAGCCGGAAGAGTTTGAGGCTTTGTGGGAGATTTTGTTAGTTGATTTCGATTTGAAGAGTCACGAATGGCTTTTAGATATGTATAATTTGAGGCACAAATGGATTCCAGCCTATTATAGGGATGAGTTGATGTCGGGTTTGATGCGTACTTCTTCTTGGTCTGAGAGTGAGAATAATGCCTACGGTTGTTTGACAAGTATTGATTTGACTTTATGGGAGTTCTACAATCATTTTGATAGTGTGGTGGGTTGTCAAAGGTTTGCCCAACGTAAAAATGATCATGACAGTCGGTATACAATTCCAGATTTCCACACTGAACTTCAGATAGAAAAAGAGGCCTATGAATTATACACTCGGGCCATTTTCTTTGATGTTCAAACTGAGGTTTATGCTTCGGTGATTGCATGTATGTCGGTTAGTGTTTCGGATTTTGATTCTGGCAAAAATATGTTATACAAGATACTGGTGAAGATGAGTAGATTTCGAGGCGACATCGTATAGTGAAAGGCAGACCTCTTTATGATGTTTTTTATGAGATAACATCTTTTTATTGACGGTTTGTTTCATCAGTTTTTAGTTCATCAATTTTAACTAGTTTTAGGTTCATCAGTTTTTTGTACTCAGCCACTCTATGTGCTATTTCCTTTTTTTTCAGGTCTTGTGTAAACCAGGTGAAGAATTATATCAGTGTTCGTGCAAACGTTTTGAGTCATATGGACTTTTATGTCGTCATATCTTTTATGTTCTTCGGTTGTCAAAGGTTAAAAACTTTCCAAAGAAATATGTGCTTAGGCGTTGGTCTAAAGATTCATTACCACCTGCATCAGTCATTCAAGCGACCGGTGACTGCCCTGATATGATCTTGCGTGAGATATTCAGATCAGTTGAGTATTGTGTGAATCGTTATGCAGATGAGCCTGAGCTAATTCAAAAGTTTAGAGATCATCAGGTTCAGTTAATGGCGAAGGCAGATGCTGATGTTCCTTTACCTAAAAAGACTAATAAACGTGATAGGATTGCTTCTATTCTTGGTGTGTCGCAACCGGAAGAGACGATTGTAAATGTTCCGAAGCAGGTTAGAGTGTTAGACTATTTATTCTCTTTTTTGTTATCTAGGTTAGTTGATGAACATGTTAAATTTTTGCAATTTAGTTATATTTCTAGTTAGTTATTATAGGTCCATCAATTATTATAGGTTCATCAGTTATTATATGTTCATCAGTTATCATAGGTTCATCAGATGTTCAACATATTTTTTGATCATTTTTTATTCCTTTATTATGTATTTTTAGCTGCTATGTTAACATAGGTTCATCAGATTTATGTTATCACAAGTTAGGAGTTATCATAGGTTTATCAAATATAGGTTCATCAGTTATTATAGGTTCATCAGTTAATATAGGTTCATCAGTTAATATAGGTTCATCAGTTTTTTGTTCTGTGTTATCCTAGGCCCATCAGTTATCATAGTTTCACCAGTTTTTATAGGTTCATCAGTTCTGATAGGTTCATCAATTGTTCAACATATTTTTTGATCATTTTTGTTTTTTGGTCCAAAACAGGTTAGTACTAAGGGTTCGCGAAAGAGGATTAAGAGCAGTGTTGAACATTCACTTATTGCAAGTGGGAAGCGTAGAAAGAAGAACTGTACAACCTGTAAATCTAGTATGAACGATCATAACCAGACGAAGTGCAATGCCATCAAAGCTCAAATTGCTGCTAAGAAAGCTAGTGAAAAGGCTGCTGCGAAGGAGATGAAGCAGAAGGCGAGATTGGCTGCCAAGAATACGAAGTTGGCTGAGAAGAGTGCTGCTAGGAAGGCGAATTTGGCTGAGAAGACTACTGCTAGGAAGGCAAAGTTGGCTAAGAAGACTGCTTGTGTGGTTACTTAATAAATGTGGGTTTGTTTGATAAGAGTGCTCAAAGTAACTTTGATTTTTCTATTAGACAAATAAATGTGATGTTTGTTTTATAAGAATGCTTTTTTTTTTTTTTTTTTTAAATATATTCAAAGTAAATTTGAATTGAGATAATAGTATTCTAGTATTCTATTTTGATCAAATTTATTGTATAGGTTCATCAGTTTACTTATAAAATTGAGATAAAAGTTCTTCAAATTTTAGAGGTTCATCAATTTTTACTTATAACAGGGTCATCATAATTGTCAAAGTTTTTTAAAAAAATTCTTCAGGTTTATCAAATTTTACTTATAATATGTTCTTTCCTTTAAGAGATTTTCATCAAATTTTAGAGGTTCATCATTTTTTACTTATAACAGGGTCATCATAATTATGAAATTTTACATATTAAAGTTCATCAAAAGTTAATCAAATTTATCAATTTTTTTCAGGTTCATCAATAAATTCAGGTTCATCAACAAACAAGAAATAAATTCAGGTTCATCAATTTTATTTAACATAACAAAATGATAGTTCTATTAAACTAAAATAACTTGTCCATAACAACCAACCAAAAAGTAGTAATAATACTAAAACATTCACCAATTAGATCAGGTTACTACTACAAAAATTTTAACCATAACAAACTATTAGATCAAATTGTTTTTAGGTCTGTCGAAGAAGACCACTAGCTTCCCGTTCAAAATAATCACTGGCACATTCTGCAATATTTTTTTGACATCTGCTGGAGCGTTCGCTTTTCCTTCAGAGGTAAACGATGATATTCTTCTACCTCGCTCTCCACTACATGTTTGTTTTCATTGTAGTCGGACAACAGAATCTTTGACATGTACTTCTTTCTCTAGTCTTCAATCTGTTTGTCTTGTTCAACACCTTCTTTTACAAACCCAGCATCAAAGTCTTTTTTCCCTGAATAGGTTTCCATGTGTCTCATGGCGAAAATTCCACAATAAATGAAATTGTTTTTGGTTTGCCATGGCATTTTGATATTATCCAGTTTGTAGTTGTTTAGTGCTTGATAATTTGGATGCCCATTGTCTTTCAAGAACTTTATAAATTGAAATCTCTGTAATAATAAATTAAAAACAATGAGATTCAATTTAACTACGTTGATGAACATACATTTAATATACCTAACATTCTTACCAAATTAACCAGCTTTTTCTGATATCTATCCTTGACTAATTGATTGTGATCCATGTTGTCAAGAATATGGATTTGAGGTTCTTTCAAGTTGAAACAGACGACATAGTAGTGATCGTCACCGAGCATCATCGGGAAAAGCGCCTGTTAAACATAGAGGTTTATCAATTATTTACAATTAACTATAGGTTCATCAGTTTTTTTAAGGTTCATCAGTTATTTATCTTAAACAAATTAGTAAAATAGAAGTGCTTACCAGGTCAATGTCTTTGATAGATTGATAAACAGGAGACAAAAACAAAAGATTATTCATGTTTTCATTAAACTTTTGTGTGAGTGCTTTCGAGTTGTGAGACATATTCTCCATTTCTTTTGTCTGTGGTTCATCAATATAAGTCAAAGCATATGTACATGATTTCAAACATTGAATCATAATTGATAAAGATTTTTGTAACTTACAATCATTTATGTGTGGCCATATAGCTTCTTCAATGATCCTACATTCCTTTTCTCTTCTGCCATGTTATGTATATACGCCCACATATCAATCACTCCTGAACTAATTTCATTCCCTTCTTTGAAGCTCTCAAAGTGGATTCTTTGACCGTCAACAGAGTATGAATGAAATAACACATCACTGCAATTTCATTTTAAGATAATATTTTAGAAAAATAAAGAAACTACTTATTATAGAAATATGATTTTTAAATTGATGAACCTAATATATATTACTTACTCGAGTTCTCCTCTTGCAGCGAATACTGTTTCAGCCACCTTTCTTTCATTGTCTTGTACTTTGTTCTTCATCACAACGACTCTTTGTAAATATGGAGATTTTAGAGATTCAACAGGCTTTATTTTTCTTTTTTCTCTTATATTTTCCAAGTCTTCTTCACCTTCTTTGATATTCTTTGTCGTTTGAGGAACTTTAAGCTTTCGAGCAATTGTGTTTAAAGAATTAAGTGGCGTGGATTTTAGAGGCGTGGAAAAACCTTCCTCTACTGTTTCACATCTTAATTTTTCTTCTGCTGATGGGGGAACATATGACATCGGGGTTATCATCTTTGAGGATTCTTCATATTGTGGGGAAGATTTTTTACATTTTTGTGATGTTTTTTTCAATTCTAAAGTTTCTGCTTGAATTCTTTTCCAAAGATTGTCATCACTAGTCTCGCTCAACATTTCTGAGGATGTGTGCAAGAACGGTGTCTTTTTGAGCAACTCATCCAAGAACTGCTCCGAGTCTTTCTTGTCTTCATACAAAACCAAAGGCAAAGACTTATTCTCAAATTGCTCCGTCTTGAATATCAGGAATTCTGGCCTGTGCATCTGTTTTATAAGTTCATCAATAAGTTCATCAATAAATTATAAGTTCATCAATAAGTTCATAAAACAAATCATTTATAAGTTCATCAATAAGGTTATTACCTGACGTTCAATCTTTTCATATTCTTTCAAAAAGGCAGGATCCATGAAATTTGAGTTAACGTTAACTCTGTCTGTTTGTCCGTCTGAGGTTCATCTATTAACTCAGAGCCATGCTTCATTTGAGGTTCATCAGTTTGTTTAGATGCTACCTTAGCCTCGGAGCCATCCTTTGTTTGAGGTTCATCAATTTGTTTAGATGCTTCTTTTGCCTCTGAGGCATCCTTATCATCACCCATCGTTATCATCAGCATTAAGCTCTCATCTTCACTTTGTGAGCTCGCAAAAGTTGTCCTATTTACCAAACTGTTCATCCAGTCTCGGACTTCCAACAACGATTCATTTCCAGGGTACATCTCCAATCCAGCCCTTAGCATGTCATCAATATTAATTTTCATCTCTTGAAATAAGCATAACATGTTCCTCAGTGAGTGATTGAATTCCTGTCATTAATATAATCAATTAAGTCTTTGAACCTATATTAACATAAAACTGATGAACCTATATTAACTGATGAACCTATATTTGATGAACCTATAATCAAATAACATTTTAAAGTTATTATTTCTTTTAGTAAGTCTATATATTTTTACCTCAGCTGATTTGAATTGGGAATACTCCCCTTGAAACTCTAAAATCATTGTGGATAACTGTTGTTGGGTGAGCTTAATACTTGAGGATGAAGGTTCATCATTTCCATTTTCAGGTGTTTGATCGGTTCCGGTAATTGGTTCAGCAACTTCAGTGTTTTCATCAGTTCCGGTCGTTTGAATATCCTCATTTGTTCCGGTCATTTGAATATCATCATCTGCTAATTGATGAACCAATTATAAGAAATTCAAATATACACAAATTTTTTGCCGATAATATGTAAGTTATGAAACATAATAGATTTTTACCGTTTGCCTGTTGATCAACCCATTGATGCTCCTCAATATCATCTATATGAACATCAGCCACTTGCTCACCAACGTCATCTGTCTTTGAAGATTTTGATGTTCTTCTCCTTTTGTATCCAATAATGTTTTTGAACATGTTCATCGAATAGCGGTTTTTAGAAGATAGTGAACTCCTTTTTGTTTTCTGTTTTCTTCCTACATGTTTTACACCATTTTTCATAAGCTATAACAGGTTCATCAGATTATAAAAGTTATTTTTTTTTCAAGTTCATCAAAAGTTCAAGTTCATCAAATTTTACATATTCAAGTTTATCAAGATTTTCATCAAATTTTTTAGGTTCATCAATTTTCACTTATAACAAAATTTACTTATAAAACAATAATATAATATAAATAATGTCTATATACATACCTTCTTGATCATTTTCCCCCTGCTTCTTGTGGCGTGTTTTCCAGCTTTTGTTGGATTGGTCCATCAGCCACTAAGTTTAGATGCAACTTTTTTTTAGGTAAATGTTTAAAATAACAATATAATATAAGGTTCATCAGATTATAATTTGTGTACCTTATATAGGCAGCTAACCTTCCCTTTCTGAATTGTTTCCTTGAATGACTTCTGAAAAAAAAAATGTCATTTTTTTTAAGATGACACATACAAAAAGTACTGATGAACATATAGTAAAATGTATACCTATATTATAAGGTTCATTAGCGTTTGTTTTTTGTTTCTTTCTTCTAATCTTCTTATTTTTTATCGGCACATCGCTATCTTTTATCAGCACAATGTTAGCATCTGAATTTAGACACAATGTGTAAAGATTCAATCATCCGTAAAAAAAACACATTATACGGGACAGTAAGTGATGAACCAAATAAAATAATAGATCATACCTTCAATCATGAGTATTTCAGGCTTTATAGGAGAGTTATCCTTCAAATGAGCTGTAGCCCAATGTGTTCTAGCTTCATATGAGTATTCAATCTCGTCTTCATCATCACCCCTCGTTTCTTCCTCCAATTGAATTTCTGCTCCAGCATTCTCTATCTGTTGTTCATCATCGTTCTTTGTATCATCATCATCATCATTATTTTCTGCAGCTTCATCATCATTATTATCTTCATCATCATCTTCCTCTGCATCATCATCCTCTTGATCTTCTTCTTCTTCTTCTTTATTTCCCTCATCATTATTTTCTTCTTCTTGATCTTCCTCCGATCCTTCTTTTTCCTTCGCTTTTTTGGCTTTAGGAGCTCTTCCATTTTTGATTTTGCCAAACATCATCTCTTCCAATTCTTCCAACTTTTCTGTTTTCCAGTATTTAAACGCTAGGTTTTTTGGTTTCTTCAGCAGTGAATTGGTATCACCTGCAATTTTAAGTGTAAATCATAGATTAAGAAAAATGTAACTGATGAACCTGATAACCTAACTGATGAACCTATAACCTAACAGATGAACCTATAACCTAATTGATGAACCTATAACTTAACTGATGAACATAAAGTATATAGTAATTACCTCCAATAGCAAGATTGGTCCATAGAATTGCGTTCCCGGTCTCCAATTTTTTTCTTTCGTCCTTCAAATTATGTAGCACATACTCGCACCAGTCCATTTGTTTCACAACCTCAATATCAGTAAGAGAAGGGATGACTCCAATATTCAAAGTCCCCATCATTCCCACATAGGACAAAATAGTATAAAACAATGATATTACGTTCTTCAAAAATAGGTTTCCACTATCATTTTTCCTAATTTGATTCTTAATTACCGGCATCAAATCTTTATTTGCATAAAGTCTAGGAACACCCTTGAATTGTTTTTTCCATTCTATGTATGCTTCATTTAATCTTTCCTTAACAACTTCACGCACATCAACTGCAAACTGGCCCATTGGGAATCCGAATGTATGGTGAATTAACCAGGGGTTATGTGTATAAGATCACCAAAGATGGTTAGATTTCCAGATTCATCATCAAACCTCTCAAGCAACCAATACCCTAAACGACTTGGCATGACATTAATTTCAAAGTCTAACAAAGATTTAAAACCCATACTTGATATTGCCTCTTTTTGGTCCGTTGTTATTTTCTTAATGGTATCATATAATGGACCAGGAAAATTTTTTATTTGAACCGTTGGAAATTTTTTTTGGTTAGGTGGGAGAATTTGGTGAAGACTTAATCCAGGCTTAAGGTCTTCAGAGAGAACAGGTTTGGAAGTTTTTGATGTACCTGATGATTTTGAAGGTTTGGAATGTTTTGATGAAGCTGAAGGTTTTGAAGGTTTGGAAGGTTTGGAAGGTTTGGAAGGCTTGGTAGGTTTAGTAGCGATTTTAGGATTTGATGAACCCCGTGTTCTTTTAGGAACTGGTTGATCAGCTTTCAATGAACCCCGAGTTCTTTTATTAGTAAACACGTGTTCAACAAAGTCGTCATCACTTAGAGAATAGGATCTAAACGTCATAGGCTTCTTTCCTATCCAATAAAAAAACAACTGATGAACAATCTTTCAATGAAAAATAACTATAAACACTTTTTTCATATATTTTAACTACTGAACCTTATTCATGCCTATTCTAACTGCTGAAACTTATTCTTTATCTATTCTAAATAATAATCGGTAATAGGCAAAACAATAATTAAACAATCATAACAAGAAATCACTGATGAACCTATTTTTAATCTATTCTAACAAGTTATTACAATGTTTCCGCAACGTACTAATTAAACAATGATAACAAGTAATCATTGATGAACCTCTTTTTAATCTATTCTAACAAGTTATTGCAATGTATCTGCAACCTTCTAATCTAACCATGATAACAAGCAATCACTGATGAACCTTTTTTAATCTATTTCTAACAAGTTATTGCAATGTATCCACAACTTCTAATCTAACCATGATAACTATTCTAATCACTAATGAACCTTTTTTTAATCTATTTCTAACAAGTTATTGCAATGTATCCAAAACTTCTAATCTAACCATAATAACTATTCTAATCACTGATGAACCTTTTTTTAATCTATTTCTAACAAGTTATTGCAATGTATCCACAACTTCTAATCTAACCAGATAACTATTCTAATCACTGATGAACCTCATTGTAATCTATGCTAACAAGTTATTCTACTGATGAACCATATTTCTAACAAGTTATAAACACTTTTTTCATCTATTTTAACTGTTCAACCTTATTTTTAATCTATTTCTAACAAAATGTATCCACAACTTCTAATCTAACCAGATAACTATTCTAATCATTGATGAACCTCATTGTAATCTATTCTAACAAGTTATTCTACTGATGAACCATATTTCTAACAAGTTATAAACACCTTTTTCATTTATTTTAACTGCTGAACCTTATTTTTAATCTATTTCTAACAAAATGTATCCACAACTTCTAATCTAACCAGATAACTATTCTAATCACTAATGAACCTTATTGTAATATATTCTAACAAGTTATTCTACTGATGAACCATATTTCTAACAAGTTATAAACACTTTTTTCATCTATTTTAATTGCTGAACCTTATTTTTATATATTGAAACTGCTGAACCTCATTCTTATTTATTCTACACTTCTAACTAATAATCGGCAATCGATAATCGGCAAAATAATAATTGATGAACCAAAAACTTTAAAAAACCTGTAAAAGCTGGCCGGTCTTGGAATCGTTTCGATCTCTTTTCTGCCAAGGTTTGGTTCTTTTCTCTTCCAGATTCTAAATAAAAATAATAATAATAAAATAATAAATCAAAATCATATTATCAAAATAAGTAAATAAATAAATAAACTGATAAAATAATACTAATTCTTTATGCATTCATTTTATATTCTAAAAAACCTAATTATTATGCAAAAACTAAAATTAAAAAAATTATAATAAAATGCATATTTTTTAAAGGCAAATCCATTTGTTCATTTTTTTCTAAAAATTACGCATTCAGTTGGATTCATTTAAAAAAAATAATTAAAACATAAATGAAACCCTAATTTTTTCATTTTAATCTATTCCTTACCAGTTGGATTCATCATTAATCAATTAGAAATGATTGGAAAATGAAACCCTGATTTTTTCCCTAAATTTTGATCACGATTTTTGATAGAGAAGAGAGAGAAATTATTAGTGTGTGAAATTGTGTGTGAAATTGTGAGTGAAATTGTGTTAAAATTGTGAGTGAGTGAACCGTTTGGAGGGAAGAGAGAGAAGAAACGTTTGGTACTAAATTACCATTTTATCCTTTTTATGGAAAGTAGCGTATTTATTTTTCTTGTTTGAATTATAACGGTTGGATTAGTTTTGGTCAAATAGTTGACTAATCGGATGGACTATATTACTTTGTAGACTTTGTATTTTTAGTCCCCTTTGTAGGGGATCGCACCTCTAAAGACTTAACGTGCTTATTGAATATTGTTTGTTTAACTCGAAAATAATCAAAGGCAGCTTAAATGATCCAAAATCAAAATCACAACATTCAAACTTTTTATTTTACGAGTGTATGTTTAGAATAACTTGCTTTGATTTCAATTTTTATTATAGACATTGTTATTGAAGCGATTAGCTAGTTCAAGCAAGACTTAGTTAGCTACATGATTTAGCAAAATTTAATGCTAAAAGAAAACAAAAGAGGCTTAAAAAAAGCTAAGTTAACAGGTTATTATAAGAGGTGTTCCGATACACATATCTTAAAGAATTGTAGGGGTTGATAAGATCTAGAAAAGCCAATAACGATACGTATTTGACTTGTAGACTTATAACAGCTAACACTACAAGAATTTGATGGAATACCCATGAAAATTACCCACACTTATCCTTTAGAGGGCATTTACCCACCTAATACCCACCTGTTACCCACGATTAGTGACTTTCAAAGTCGATTTTGTTTTCCCTTGAATTTCCCACGAATTTACCCACACAAATAGCCACATAAATATATTTGGTGTGTAATATGTGGGTAAATAATTGGCGCCAAAACATTCCCCACGGATTACCCACATCGTGAGATATTGTGGCTATATTTGTGGGTAATTTAGTAGGTAAATTTTATTTACCCACGAAATAAGAATATCTTTTTATTGGTGGGTGAGTTAATGTGGGTGTTTTGAGGGTGAATATATACCCATGACTTTACCCATTTTATTGTTTGTGTGGGTATTTTCTAATGAGTTATTGCCTATGGACAAGTTGTGGTTACAAATAGTGGTATCATAAAATTCGACCCGAACCCGAACGCGAACCCGATTAAGACTATTCGGGCCAGGTTACACATCTTCAAAATCTTAATCCCGACTAACCCGAATATCAAATTGGGTCGGGTATCGGGTTGAAAATACTTTGCTTATTCGGGTTTAGGTCAACCCGAGTGACCGAATTAGAATTTTCTTTTTTCATATAATATTCGACTTTGTTCAATTAAAAGCCCATACAAAGCATAGTTCCCATCACAATTTTAAAGTCGACATATTATCACATATTTGACTGGCATTCCTTCAATAATTTCCAAATCCTAAATTCAGTCATAACTAATGAATAACTCAATGAATTTGGACATTTATGTTAAGGCTCGTCCTTTGAACTAGTCGAGTTTAAGAGTAACTCACAAATAGCTCTTTTCATTTACACCCATACTTGTATTGATTATTATTATTACTATGCTTATATGAAACTTGAATATAAGCTTTTTTTTTTTCTTTTTTTTTAAGTTTTTTAGAAGGACAATTTTTTCCACTCATATACTGCCTACCTCACAATATATCTCACAAATGCCTCCAACGAGGCTTGAACCCACTATCTCTATGTTGGTGGGTAATTCACATACCACTAGACCAAAGGCCTTGGGTTAAACTTGAAGTTAAGGTATTCAAGACAAAACATTTTGAATTTGGTTATGCCGTAAAAAATGTAAAAGTAAATTAATAGTAAATGTATTAAAACCTAACGAGACAACCTATTTGCAAAAGAAGAATATTGATATACAACTCATGTTTGTTCCTGAACCCAACCAGACCAATCTATTTTCTTTTAGGGTTGGTTGCGGGTTAAACTATTCTTCTTTGAAAATCCAATAAACTCAATAATTTGATTGACACCCCGAGTTGTGATTCATAATAATAGGAACACTAATTAAGAATTACTAGACAATTACTTGCACATAACAACGATGGTGTATACTAGCATGAATTTGTGTGTGAGTATTCGTTTTGGAGAAAGCTTGTGCGATAAGTTGTAATTAACTATTTAAATAAAATAATTAATAGATTTCGTTGCCTTTTATAAGTATTATTTTGTGTGTGCGTATTCTTTATACGTATGAGAGTAAACTTCGAATTGGGAGGTTTCCAGATTTGAGTCGTGTGACGATGGTTACAAATCTCGTGGGTTAGTTGGCTAAAATATCAAAAACAATAAATGTCTTAAAAATTTTGGTTAATTAAAGATGATACTAGTAATTATATCAATAGTAATAATGAAACTATGGGGTAATTTATATTTCCAAAATACTCTGTACTTTACCATATCTTTGAACATCACATTTAAAGAAATACAGTTATTGACTATGGTCGCATTGAGTGAATTCTTTTTGGCAGTCTTATGTAAAATTATTTGGCACCCCTAAATATGTGGGGATCGTGGAGCAGTAGTGACTCCTTCTACATAAGGTTTATGTTGCGGTTTATGAGATACGATACTCTTTCAGGAAGCACTATGAGAAGGTATGTTCATACACCATTCACTATTTTAGTTCATAATTTCAGTTTAAATTAAACTTTTAATTTAATGGTTAGGTGCTTTATTCATTGAGTTTGATTGCATGATTATAGTTGATTAGGGTGATTTTTTATTTTCAGTATTTTGTTAGTAACCTGGGGTTCTAAGAGGTGTTCCGATACACATATCTTAAAAAATTGTTGGAGTTGATACGATACGTATTTGACTTGTAAACTTATAACCCTAAGGTTATTGTTTCAACAAGTCAATTACTAACTACATGACTCTTTAAAACTTCAACATCTCCTATATTGTGTGGTTTACTATCCTCCCACAAGATATGTTTTTCTTCAGGGGAGATGTGCATCTGTGATGTTCAAGATCCCATCGACATTACACAACTTGTTAGACGCTAGATTTTTATCTAGCGACATCCATTATTACCGAGTAAATGTTTAGATAAACACTAGTTTATATAGGCCATGTATGTAATTTTACTTGTTGTAGTAACATTTTCTCTGATAAATGGCACATTTATTTTAGTAACTTATTAAGTTTTCGTTCTTCACTTAAAAGAATCTTCTTTTTTGTTCTTCACTCGCAAATATAAAAATAAATAAATAAATAAAAAGTTGCTATATTTTTAAAAAATTTCAAATTTTCATTATTTCACAATTTATTAAATATGGCTTCAAAAATAACTACATTTTACATCCTCTTAAAATTTTGTAGCAACACCTTATTGGGTTATTATTATCTTCTTTTTTTTTTTTCTAAAATAAATTAATGGATCCCGATTACTAACTAATAAAAATTATATATTTTATAGTTAGAAGAATCGAACTTAGAAACTCTAGCATAGAAAAAATCTACCTTAACCAGCTTGTTAAAACTTACTATATTTTAAGCCTTCTCCGTTTGATAAAGAATGGAGTATGTATACTCTATTTTCATTTTTAATAGCGCTTTAGTAATTTTTTTTATTGTATCAGTACGCTTTAATCCATCAGGATTGCTGGGCTTGTCTACGTCATAGGACTCCCCTTTATATTGTTTTCCCATCGATTAAAGTTTATTTAATGTTTATTTTGGTAACTGGAAATGTTAAGATTCGCTTATCATCATCAATTCACCAAAGTTGTAACGTTTGTAAGTGTTAAGGTTATCAAGAATCAAAACACGTTTGTTGCAGCCAAGATGACCAAAATTAGTGCTTAATACAAAACAATAAGAATAAATATCAACATACAGCTTGAAATATTATCTTGTGAGAGAATGTGATATTCACAATATTGTTTAATTACTTCCAAGAAGACGATACTAAAAAGTCAAAACACATTTGGTGCAACATTCACAGCAGTTGTATTAGGCTTCATAAGCATATTCGGAATCAAAATACAATTTTGAGAGAGGCCACCATCCTATCTTGGAGCCTAAACTGCTGGAACATGGAAAAGTTTTATCTCACACAGTTATCACAATCAAACAATTATTTCTTTATAAGGCCATCTTCAATGCAGTGAGGTGGCAAAGTTTAAACACGGTTCTTTATGCATACTATCCATTGTGAGAGTGGCATGTCATTCGTAGGTGTAAAAGTGGTGTGTTCACACACACACGTTTTATGCAATGTACCTTATGAATTAAATATTCGGATATCTTTTGTGTGTCTACTTTTTGCTTTATAGATAATAAAATAAGTTGTGATATATTTATTAAAGTGAGGGTAGTGGAAGCATAACAAAGTGTGAAAAGTTGAAACCATTATGGTTGTTTTATATTTAAAGTTAAATGCTGACTTTTAAGTGATAGTGGAATGGTATTATACCTTAAAGTGTTCAATGGATTGTAGATGCCCTATGACCAATAAGACCATTGAATGCATGATTAACAAATAGATGAAGTCTATAGTATTGGGCTTAATTGTTGGGTTAGGTTTGGTTATGTTTAATTGGGCTTGAGAATAAAGATTATTAAATAATTAAAAGATGGGTCTTAGGGCTCTAATTTAATTTTCAAAATTAATTCACTGTGACCTTTATGAAAGGATGCATATCTTTCCTTTTTACACTTATAACAACATAACTTTATTAGCTAAAGTTTCAATGGTTCCAATTGTCGAATCTTTTTGGCTATTGCTTAACCCATGTATTATGACTTGATTTGATGGGGTTGATATTCTGCTTCAAAATTTAGGTGTTTAAAGTTTAATCGACTTCATATCTGAACCAGTGTTATGCCGCAAGAACAATGGTTTGATATTTGTGTATGCTAGCTTAGCAAACATAGATTCATTCGAGTGTTTGAGTTGACGGTTTATGAGCTTATTTAAGAAGCTTTTGTAGCTTGCTTATCATAGAGGGCTTTGAGTTAATTTACAAATACAAGCTAGCTAACACATTTTAGCGGATTAGCCAAGTCACAACATTAAGAAAAAATAAAAAAGGCTTAGACAACCTTTTTAAACTTTCAGATAAAAAGGTAATGCAAATTGCAACATGATTTTGTGAAAAGTAACGAGGTGAGTAAACTTTAGTTAAATGGTTAAAAGTTAAATCACTCTAGGTATACTAAGGTTGTGTAAGATAATGACTTAAGGAGTCTTAATTTATAAATTGATAAATTTATTAAGTCATTGATTGAGTGTTTGTTTGATGCTTAAAATATACAGATGATCTTATTGAAAAAAGTCATAGGAGTGAGGGTCTCCTAATTAAGTCTATCACTTTTATTATACTTTTACATATTTATCAGCCCACTACTTTTATTTAATTAATTTTTTATTCAACACTTATTTAATATAAAAGGGTATTGTAGAATATGAACATCTAGATTCGGGTGGCCTTAATTCATGGTAGATGATATCCATGTTTGAGTTAGATTCAAGAACTAGAGAGAGAGAGAGAGTTTGGAACCTTGAGATAAAAGAAGAAAGAAAAATTAGATTAAAAATGAAAGGCTCACCCTCTCCACATGTGGAGAGGGATATATATAGTTCCTACAAGATAACTAATAAAACACCCACACCCGGGCTGTGGATCATGTATACAGTGGGTAAAGACCCGTCCTTCTTCCACGGTGTTACTTAATCTAAAACTAACTAATACTTATAATTAACTAACTACGAGCTAACTAAAATGCTATTACATCAATTAGGTGACCGAGACTTTTATAGGAATATTTGTATTCTTAACAATCTCCCCCTAAGCGAGGTCACCTTTGAAATTAAGCTCTTTAGTCTTTAAGCATTCTTTCTACTCTGTAGCTCGTAGGATCTGATTCTTCACTTTACTTCACACTTTGTACTTCAAGCAACGAACTTGTGATTTGGATTCCTTTGTGATGTGTGATCCTTGAGCTTCTTTGAGATCATCATCCATAGTAAATCTCCAAGCTCATCCATAGCAGTATCGCCTTCATGTGATGTAGTGACTTTAGGACCATCATGCTCACACCCTTCTAGATCAGGAGACTTTGACTTAAGAGTTGTGGATCAGGAGACTTTTTCATCAGAGTTGCGGAAACGTTGTTGGTAGTCTCTCAACATTTGTTGTAGCAAGTCTCTAATCGTCATTAATAGTGAAGAGGATGTGTGTGAGCATGAGGTATGGATTGACCCAATTCAGCTGGAAATAGGAGCCATCAACGTCATCTTTATATGTGTCCCTGAACTAAAACAGTTAGCAATAAAGATAGAGAACGAATATGGCTTTGTCATTCATTCTGCGAGGACAGACTACCCTCCGGTTTTGTGAAAACCGACCTGTGATCAGGTAGAGTCTCTTTTAAAGAGGACTCTCCTTGACAGGAATTTCCAGCTTGTAGTAATGAATTTTCCAAAGAATCCACTTTGGAATCTTCACACTTAGCATGTTCTCATACCGGAACGTCTCAAAGCAGACAGCACGATAGAATGAATCGGTGAATTGACATTCACGGATTGATGAGAAATTGATTTATAGAAATCACTCTCGTGTCATATGATAAACATTTTTGAGACACGACGAGAGTTTTTAGCTTAGAATCACATTTCCATCAAAAAAATACTTTTGTTTGAAATATTGTACACAATCAATGTGCTCGAAAGATTAGTTGGTGAGCACATTGAGAGGCTTTAGCAAAAGTATCCATCAATCCATATCCTGGAACAAGTTTGATTCAATTATGAATCGCACCATCGTTGCTTTCCAGTTGTCACTTGATCATTGATCCAAGATGCATCTCACATGTCACCTACCAAGAGCTTGAGTGATGTTCGCTCTAGAAGGATTTCCATCTTCATTGTGAATATTTTCATATCACTCGGATGTTTTGGCAATACCACAAGGATAATGCGTAGGACTCTAAATATTTTATCTTATTTTCCACATTGTGTGAAACAATAAGCATATTTGGAATGTGTCCTAATGAGATTTATGGATGATCTCATGGCTCTAGACTCAATAGTGCGTTTTGATCCGCTCCTGGAGACTGGGGAGGTGTCTCCTGTTTTAGG
Organism: Artemisia argyi; assembly: GCA_030686995.1. Lineage (NCBI taxonomy): Eukaryota > Viridiplantae > Streptophyta > Magnoliopsida > Asterales > Asteraceae > Artemisia > Artemisia argyi. The sequence goes on from CM060694.1 coordinate 132,710,895, forward strand.
TATCAACATAGCTCGCAATGAGCGATCGATACATTGCACAGGGTTACCCGTGAGAATGAAACAAGCTCTTTTAAGAGAACTTGAGTGGTTGGGAAGTTTTAGTGCAGTGCGTCACTGGGTCCATGACGTCTTGTCTTCAATACCGGCGTTACCTTAGTAACCGCCAGTAGATTATGAATTGAACCCGGTTTCTGCCCTAAGGTTGAATATATGGAGGGCTATTTCTTTTCACCCTTTCTCATTTCATTTCTTTTTCATTCTTCAACCCCTTCAGTGCTTACCGAGACTTCATCACTAGAACCTTGTTGGGTTTGTTCCAGTCCTAGCTCTATCTCAGTCCGCACTCTTCCCTTTCTCACTTTACTCCTTTTTTCATAATCATTCCTAAGGACTTCTAATCTATCTATGGATTGTCCCTGGGAAGATCCTTCCGGTTCTGGTGGATCATGGGAACTTCTACCTAACCTTAACCAACCTTATATCTCCGTGCATTAAAATAAATGGTCGGTCTTAGGTATTATTTCCACAAACGCCTTTCGCTCCCCCTCAATATGTGCGTCGATATTCGAAAGTGTTTAGCACATATGTGGGAGCCTATTATTGAGTCGAAAAGATCACATTTGATATCAGATTGCATATTTAAATCACATTCTCTCCCCCGATCAAAAATTTCAAATCTTTCGAGATTTTTGATCTCACTTGATTTAAATAATTTAGAAAGCTTTTGGGAGAGAAGTGCGGTCAATTTTAATATTTTCTGATAAAAAGGAACTTCTTCTTGCTCCCCCTCAAACTGTGAGGGAGGTTGTTATGTGTCAGATTTGAAGAGTTATCAATATATTCGAAGTTTTAACGAAAACTCTTTGAAAGTTTACTCATTCTGACACATAACCATCACAAATCTTTTTGTTGCAAGATTTTATGTACGAAGTGTGGGGAGTTTTGATGATACATAAAATTTTGAGAAATCACTCTCCCCCTCAATCAATGACGGATGTTAAAGCATAAATATTTTCATAAACGATTAACGTCATTGATTGAGTGAAAATTTTATCAAACTTTTGAGTTCAATTCGATTTTCATTCAAAATTTCGTGGTACCACCAAGTTTTGCACAAACACTTTCCGGAAAAATCATAGAAGGGAAAGTATTTGGCGATAAAAAGAAGATTTCTCTTCTTTATCAAGAAATAATGCACTGAAGCGTACATTAGATCGAGGGTGCATGAATATAAAGTAATTCACGCTCGGATGAACGGCACCCTTTTTTAGGAACAACCGTCTTTTTGGCGACGTGTTTTCCTTAATTTTGAAAACCGGGTTGCTATCTGAAGTAATAGCAAACCATATTTTTGAAGACCGGGTTGTAGCCTGAAATGACTACAAGCCAGATTTTGAAGTTCGGGTTACAGCCTGAAGAGACTGTAAGCCATAATTTTAAGAATGTTTTGAGAGACGACATGTTTTAGAGAAAAAAAAAACTTTATTTGAAACCGAAAAACTCTTGCTCAAGCATATGTATGATTCCGTGTCATTATTGAATGACATTTCTAGAAACGTACATAATATTGATTACACAAGAGACATGTCGTTAGAAGAATATTTTTGGTTTTTATAATTTTCTAAATTTTATGGTTTTATATATATATATATATATATATATATATATATATATATATATATATATATATAGGTTTTATATTTTTCTATTTACGTATTGGTATAAGATATGTACAAAGGATACCAAATAGTTTAAGGAGATGTTGACATGAGCATCAAAATGTGATTGTCGTTCAGCTCGTTGTAGAAGTATGTAGTCAACATCTCTTAAACTTTCACCAAAATCATTACTCCTCAGCTTCCAGACTTTTCTCCGCTTCCATCATTTGACATGCTGAAGAGTAACGTGAGCACATTTGACCAGGGAATAATACAGGCATTACACTCTCCCCTAATTAGTGCTCTCCCCCAATCCTGACAACCTTTCCGATGAACACCCACAATAGAAGGAAGACTTTGGATGAACACCCATAATATGAAGAGGTCTTTTGATAACCAAATACATGCAGTCTTTAGTCTTCTACTCACATGGCGGAGAATGTAGAGAAGACAGTAGACACGACCTACTTCAAGATTGCCCAATATGGAGGAACAGAATACCAACCATCTTCATCTCACCAAATGCCTTCCAGTAACCTTACATATAACCCATCAGCCCGCAGCGCACACATGAGACGATAACACCCAACCGAGAATAAAGAATAGACTGACGACTCGACCTTCTTCAGTCTTTAGTATAACACCAGAGTAACAAGTTGAACCACTGATCATCTATAGAATGTATCCATCCTTGGATATTAAGCCCTGATCACGTAGACCTGTTGTGCGTCCTTGATGTACACATTCTCTCTCCCCTGATGGTTACGATTAATCATACCATGACGTAACAGTGAAACGTTAATACCAAGGTAACAAGTTGAACCACTGATCATCTCTGCGGCTTTTCAACACCGGAATACACGATTAAGCCCGATCACGTGAACCTTTTATGCGTCGTTGGTGTACACATTTCTCTCCCCCATGATGGTTACGATTAATCGAAATCATCATCATTATGTGTACATGTAGCCTGATGACGTATACATGAAGCATTGACTAGAACCCCTTTGTTACTGATTGAATCAGCCCGTGAGACTATGTCGATTAGCATTCCATGACCATGTTCTTCAACACCTTAATAGAGAGGAAGATGTAGTGTTGGAGAACCATAGTTTGCACGACTCCTGAACTGACGTATTCAGGAGTCGTATGACCATTTCTCAATCATCATCCAACATGTAGATTAATATTCACCCTTTCCCCCCCTCAAAAATTGCATATGCCAGCCAACTGCAATTTTTGATGATTGAACTAGTGAATATGAATACCATCAACGGTTGGAAGTTCCTCTTGACGGTTCTTGAGGACTGACATGTTGTTTATTCACCCTTTCCCCCCCTCAAAAATTGCATATGCCTGTCAAATGCATGTTTTGGTTGAATAAGTGAATAATAGAATACTCCAATATGCGCCGATCCACTTGAAAACAGAATAAGCACGGAAAGAGCATGAACATGTTGATGAGAATGGCCATAAATAAGAAGATTCCTCTTCTTTTGAAGATAAAGTGCACTGAATCGTACACCTTTCTTTTCATTGATGAGCGGGGCCTGAAGAGTTGTCAGCAGACGCCATAATGATGACATTAAGGACCGAGGCTTGAACTGAGGTGTTCAAACATCATAGTCGTTGAAGAACGAGGCCTGAACTGATTTATTCAGACATCATCTCTCTCTTTTCTTCTACTCTCTTGCTAACTCATTACCAACCCCATTATCATTCTGTCGGATATATGTCGTGACTACAGATGGAGTGAAACCCAATATGATGAACTTGAGACCGAAGTAATATGACCCGAATTTGTGACTTAAACTTGTACTAATGCGAGACAAAGAGCGGTGCAGAGACTTCGTGCAACATCGAATCCCTAAGTAGTCTATACTCTTCAACCAACCAACCATCAAGTATAAGATGTACATCACCTTTTGAATATCCACAACTACGTGTGACACTGAGCACTACAACGTGACTCCTTAAAGTGATAGTTATTTTGCAATAGAGAGAAAGAAGAAATAACTAGATATCCAAGTCCTTGTCATTGTATTGAAAGCTCGAACAAGGATCTCGAAGAATCTTCATCCAGCCTCCCCGATATCTTCAGATACTAAGTACACGCACCCATGAAATTTCACTTCAGCCTCAAATAAATAATACTGAACTAACCCCATAGTCACATTTTGTCAATTCAATGCCTCAATCCAGCCATTTGTGATGTTATGGCTGAACTTTGATAATGGTTTTAACCCAACCATGGTCAAGAGCACATAGCCCATCATCACGGGATTTTACAAATCTATAGTTTAAACCGAGAAATAAGTACTTTCGCGGGATTTTACAAAACCAAGAAGAAACCGTGAGATAGTAATAGGTTGAATGTGGCATGACTGATTTGGTTATGGCAAACATCGGTTTGGGTTAAGAATATCAGGTGAGAATTACAGATCACATCACAATTTTAAAGTCTTTGTTCAATTAACCAACCTTGAACACAAACAATTTTGACCACATGATGAAGGAACCCGATATACCAATCTTGAAAATGAAGTAGAATTACTCAAATTTGTTACCTAAGCTTGCATTGTTTTAGGAAGAATGGTGTAGAGAATTTGTGAACCATGCAAATCTCTAAGTACTCAATACTATCTTGACAAAGTATGAGACAATCATCACCTCTTGCGATTATCCACAACGTCATCAACGTGTGACACTGAGTACAATAACGTAACTCCTTTAAGTGATAGTTAACCAGGTCTTCAACCATCCACCCCGACATCTGGAAACTAGATAACCCAAGTCTTCAACTTACATCATATGCGCGAGCAAGCTATCATTGAAATCCTGCATCCAACCATCCCCGATTTCAAGATAAAATAGGTATACTCTTTCGTGAAATCCAACTTCACCCTCAAGCAAGGGATACCAAATTAGCTTCGTGATCATTTTGTGCGGTTGAGCAATCAAAGTGAGAAGAAACATGCGCAAATTTTTAGGAGTGCCCAAGACTCATAGTCAGACCAATCAAACATAGCTGTCTGAACCAGCTGCTTGAATGTCATCCGAAACAGTTGACATCTCAATATCTTCAAACGGGATTTTACAACTTATGTGACTTAAACCGAGAAATGTTTCTTTCTAGGGATTTTACTAAAGTCAACAAAAGAAACCGGAAGATATCTTCAACAAGTTAAACTTAGAGAGAGATACCGGATGAGTCACAATTCGCACTAAGTGTCATGTCGTGACAAGTCAAGTTACAATATATCAAACTGAGATTAGTCAAGTCGTAAGGATTAACTCACAACGTCAGATAACAATTTGATTAATCGAAACGACTTAAGTTACAACAATTCACTAATTGCAAAATGATTAACCAATCACACGAATCTCATCACTTAGTAACTTGCCAATAAGTTAGAGATAGTCGCTAAAGAGTGAGCAAACCTCTAGAGACTGATCCACTGAATCCTGAATTGTTGAAACCGGAACTGCAAAGATTCACACTACAGGAGACGGAATCGCTAGGAAACTTGCGCAAATTCTCCCCCTCAAAAAGGACATGCAATGACCTTTTTGCCAGAGAACTGAAAGTCTGTGATAGTCGTGAGTTTGTCATGCGCAAAGCAGATACATGGAAGGAGACACATAAACCTACTGCAGAGAAGATGGTGATAAAGACATGCTTGTAGTAACACCTTGCTGGAATCCTCATCAATGATTTAGCAGATTAATGATTCATAGTAGTTCGGAATATGCTAGACCACTGGATGAAATGTGCTTAACTATAGAGTGAGTAAAGGGTTAAAGCACGTCTCTAAACAAATCACCTCCTGTCTTTAAGTCTGACCATCTCTTGAGAAGTTCTTGAACTACAATCCCATTAGAAGCTTGAGAAACAACAATCTCTTGATGAAGCATGATAAAGGACAAGATAGAGACTTATACTTGCATTAAAATCGTGATTTAGAACCTATATTGAGCACAACAACGTAACTCCTTTAAATATAGGTAGTGACATATACCCAACCTTCCATCCTTAATTGTATATATCCACTTCTTGAACATCCAAGTCTAATCACCTTAAATACACTCGAGCAAGGGTCACCAAACATCGTGCGTCCATCCACCCCGAGATGTTTGTGACACTAAGTATGCCAACCCGTGAATTAACACACCAACCAAGTCACCGTAATTTCCCAATTCCTGCTGTTCTCGAAGCACAAACTTATCCCGAAGATAATAGTCAGATCCCGTAAGTTTTAATATGTCAAAAACCAAGTCCAGCCTATCGAATCTTTCGCGGGATTTTCTAAAAACATCAAGAGTAACCGCGAAATTAACAAGAACATCTAAAGGGTGAGTTGCAATACTAATCTTCAAAACTTAAGTCAACAAAGTCAAGTATCAACTTGATCAAATTGCAGCAAGTCAAGTCGCAGTTTGAAAAATCGCAACAAGTCAAATTGCAGACAACCAAATTGCAATACGTCAAATCGCAAGTATTAACTCGCAACGTCAAATCGCAATTGGTCAAATCGCAATCAGTCAAGTCGCAACAAATCAAAACGCAATTTGACGAACCGCAATTAATCAAATCGCAAGTTGTCAACTGTAACTCAAGTCGCAAAAATTAAATTGCAGGCTCACTCAAATCATAGGCATCCACAATGCTGACAAGCTTAAAAACTCTGTAATCACGTCGACATAAATATATACCCCGAAATTATATCCACTAAACTCGAGAATATCACAACCAGATTAATATTCAATCCTGGATTCTTGAAGCTCAAACAAAGTCGTTGCCCAAAATTTATACTCAATCCTGATACCAGAATGTGATTTTATGTTAAGAGTGATGATTGTTTGTTTTGACAAGGTTATATGTTGTTTAGTTGTGATCTTGCTTCGGTTGATGCAAGTTTTTACGGTGAAATTTTTGGTCTGAAAACTTAAAACCTCAAAAACTTCACTCCGGAGGTGATTTGGGCCTCGAAAAATTCATGTCACGACTTCGTGGTGAAACCTCACAATATTCAACCTGTTCCGGACGTTTTGACAGCTAATTCGCTGAAAACGGAGTTACGGTTCAAAAGTTATGACCGTTTGAAGTTTTGACGTAAAAAGTCAATTTTGGTCAAACTGATGAGCAAACCGCAGTTGACCAAAGCTAACCGCAGTTGACCAAAGATAACCGCAGTTGACCAAAGATAACCGCAGTTGACCAAAGGTAACCGCAGTTGACCAAAGGTAACCGCAGTTGACCAAAGATAACCGCAGTTGACCAAAGATAACCGCAGTTGACCAAAGATAACCGCAGTTGACCACAGATAACCGCAGTTGACCAAAGCTAACCGCAGTTGACCAAAGCTAACCGCAGAATAGAGACAAAACAGTCACTTTCGTCCTTTTTCGTCTTTTTCCTGTTTTAGAGTTAACCTCAACCAAGAACAAGCTAATCTCAACCAAGAATCATGCACTAAATCACATCAAACATCAACCAAACAACTAATTCAACCAACCCAAGTGAAAAGTTAAGAACTACTAACACCTCAAAACACAACAATACCACCAAATCATCAACAACACTTCAAACAAAAAATCAATTCGAGGTGATTGATTGAAACATAATTCGAACCAAAAATCAAGCCACAAATTTGAGCACCAACAATCCTAGGATGAAACCTTGGCTCTTGATACCAATTGTAGAATATGAACATCTAGATTCGGGTGGCCTTAATTCATGGTAGATGATATCCATGTTTGAGTTAGATTCAAGAACTAGAGAGAGAGAGAGAGTTTGGAACCTTGAGATAAAAGAAGAAAGAAAAATTAGATTAAAAATGAAAGGCTCACCCTCTCCACATGTGGAGAGGGATATATATAGTTCCTACAAGATAACTAATAAAACACCCACACCCGGGCTGTGGATCAGGTATACAGTGGGTAAAGACCCGTACTTCTTCCACGGTGTTACTTAATCTAAAACTAACTAATACTTATAATTAACTAACTACGAGCTAACTAAAATGCTATTACATCAATTAGGTGACCGAGACTTTTATAGGAATATTTGTATTCCTAACAGGTATAATGGTAATTTCCTTTCATTCGAACAGTTTATTTAGCACACATAACAAAAAATCATTTATTCATCTACAAAAAGACAATATATATCCAGACAATCACTTTAATTTTACAAACTTAATACAAAAACTAAATAAACAAGCCTAAGGGTGTGTTTCTTTTTCCTTTAGCTAAGAGATTGAGTCCACTAAACATTTAAGAGTATTTATTTTTTAAGTAGGACTCACATATTTCTTTTAGTTTCTCTATATTCCCAAGGCTAAAAATGTTAACCCTTCCCCATTAAGAGGCTCTAATAGAGGTGGATCCCATAGATATTTTATAAGGCTCTTAATCTAAATAGAAAAAGAAACACCCCCTAAGCTACATTTATTAAGATTCCAACAGCCTAGTATCACACCAAGTCCAATACATAAGTGAGTTTTTATTCTAAAATCAATTGGTGACACAAAAAGTGGCCCATCAAATCAATGTGAGATCAGATTTGCACACCCAACAAAATCAACACATCCTGGTAAAAGTTGTTATAAGTTGTATTAACTTGCATTTTATTTATTATATTAATAAGCTTGTTAAGATAAAAAAAAAAAAAAGAAAAAAAAAAGCTACCAACAATGATTAAGGCATATGAGATATGACACCTAGCTTAAAATAAGCTCACGTACATATAGATACATGCCATAACATCACTGATAATAGGCATTTGAGAACTTCAACTTGCCTATCTTCAATTGAAGCCTTCTCTTCCTATGACTTTAAAGTTTTAATGTCTATGTTTTGAATCTATCGAGATACATATATGTTTAGATAAAGATTGCATTAGCTTTCCTCGCAATGGACTTTTGTTTGTTTTTATTTATCATTAAGTTGTGAATTATATAAAATATCATTAAATGTGTCTTCAATCTACACATTTTGATGTGTTGTCACGTTAGAAGTAGTGACGCATATCGGAACACTTTAAGAAAATCTAATGCATTTAATGATACTTATAATAGTCACGTACTAAGACAGAACTTTAAAAAAAGTTTGTTGCTATTTTGTAACCTAAACCCTAATTTATTTATACGATACGAGTTGCAAAAGTATAGACATGCACACATCTAAGCTTTCACTAGTTTATTATCAAAAGCGAACACAACATATAACAAAAGCTTATGAGCTTGTTAGTAATGTGTTGTAAGCTATTTAAAAAATGAGATTAACCTCCTAAAAAGTAAACGTAAACACCCCCCCCCCCCCCCCCCCCGCGATAATGCTCTAATTATACATATTTCTTGAGCATTATTCTATATGTTTTATGATCATTTTACGTGAACTTTTGGTACTTAATAGCATAAAATGAATGCAGGTTCACTCTTGGATGGTCTGAGCATGAAACACCTAAAAACCTACTATTTTGCCACTTGAAGTGAATAAATAATAAAGTCTTCCATGATTAGCTTTTCATGTAAGCCAAGTGCGCGGGGTTTTAGAAGAAAGTGCGCCGCATTTACCTCTCGGTCAAAGGAAGTCAAATATATAATATTAAATAAAAGTGCGCCGGTCTTGCAAACTAAGTGCGCCGTACTTCCCCTGCATTTATGAAGCTTTGGCGCCAAGAAAATAAGAAAGTGCGCCGCACTCAGAAAGCAACTGCGTCGTACTTTGCATATCAGATTGCCTATAAATAGAGATCATTTGCAAGCATTTGAACGCTCCACTCTATAATCAATTTCCACAAAGTTAAGTCCGAAGTAACACGTGATCCAGAGCCAAGTTGCAAGGGTGAATGAATCAGGATAAGGGGTGTTAAATACTTGTTGGTGTCGAATTCTTGGTTACTTGTGACACTTGTGTAATCATTTGATCAATCCAATCTGTATATCTCTTGTTTATCATTTACGCACTTCTATTATTATGAACTCATTAGCCATGAGAGGCTAAACCTCTTGTGATTGCTTTGATATGTGAATATAATAAAGCGACTTATGATTATGTTTTGATCTCTACCAATTTCAAGTTTATATTGCGAACTATTTCATTTCTAGTCATATCATGTTTATTTATTGAAACTGGTTAAATATAATATGTTGGGATAGGTCGAAAGAAGCAACGTCTTAAACGCAATTCTAGGAACTTGTCTGCGTTACTAGTCTTTGAAAGGATTAATCCACTTAGAAGAATCAGTAATAATCTAGATTTGATATGAAATACTATGTCGAGAGAAATCACTTAATGGGTAGATATGAATCTTGAATTGAACCTACGAGTTATGAAATTGCTCTTTTGATGAAAATAGCTCTCTTATAAGTTGTGCTCCTTTATCAAACTGAGATCAAACATAAACATTGTCACTAGATTATCTAAGCTATCCAAGCAATCATTTGTCTTAGTATTTGAATTCCTTTTATTCCTATAATCGTTACTTGTCTTCTTTTACTAATTGTTATACTTAAAATGAAAGAACTAAGTCCCTGTGGATACGACCTGGTCTTACCTTAATCTAATACTACCAACGGGGGTTATACTTTACCCGTGTGTTTGGTTTATTAAAATCGGTGAAACTAGTATTATAATTTAAAGCTTTCCTTACACATCAAAGTTTTTGGCGTCGCTGCCGGGGACTTAAATTTGTTCCTTAAGTATTTTCGAAGTAAAATTAGTAAACAATACCAAAAATCTCTCCAAAAACCAGATCACTCTGTTTCTTCTGTTGCAGAAAGCACATTGCACTTACACACTTGTACGCCGTACTTTTACATAGAGCACACACAGACCGCCGTATTTGTCACCAAGTACGACGCACTTACTTCAATCCATAACGTTTTTCATAAACATCACAAATCCTTTTATAAAAAACCAAAAAGAATCATCTTTTCCACCATCTTTTAAGATTAATCCTCTCGGTAAAAACAACACCGCCGTACTTACACTTAAGTACGCCGCACATTGCCATTACACACAAGTAAGTCGCACACTATATAGTGTACACCGCACTCGCTTACTCAGAAAACGAAATTTATCAAATTGGTTTAAATTTCACTCTCTATCCTTGAATGCACACTCGCTCAGCTGAAACTAAACCCATTTCACCTCTATCAAAACCTGAAAGAACTTTAAACAAAAGAAAACGTAATAACAAAAGTGTTCCTATTTCTAAAAAAGACGAAAGACCCGAACAACCTCATGTTCACTACACACCTGTTGACAATATCTCAAACTTCATATTTTACGTCAAATTAATCCAAATTTACGATCCAATGGATGACACTGATAATGAACCAATGTGGGCCAACGATCGTACCGTTGCACCTACACCTGGACTAGCTATTACCATTCCTGAAACCACAAACGAATTTGCAATCAAAGGGAATTACCTGACTCTTGTCAAGGGAAACCAATTTGATGGTCGAATTAAAACTAATCCTCACAAACACATTCATGAATTCCAAAGCGTATGCGATATGTTCAAATACGGAGCTACCGAAACTGAAGCGGTAAGACTCATGATGTTTCCTCTATCTCTAACAGGAGAAGCTAAAACTTGGCTTGATGAACTCGATGAAGGAACCATAGAATCATGGGACGAACTTCGTACTGCTTTCGTTAGTAGATATTTTCCTCCAGCTCTATTTGATAAACTTCTCGGAGAAATCCGAGGATTCTCACAACGTGAAAATGAAAATCTAACCGAAGCCTGGCTTCGAATGAAAGAATTGCTAAAAAACTATCATGGACATGGCCTGACAAAAGGAAACATAATCAAAATCTTTTACCACGGTCTTGATGAAATAACTCAAGAAGCTTTAAATGTTGTGGCCGGTGGTATATTCCTCTATAAAACACCAAATCAAGCGTATCAACTCCTTGAAGACAAATTCTTACTTAAGCTAGATTGAGCAAAAGAACAAAAACCAAAAACTTCTCTTCGTAAAACTGTTGCTTTTGCTGATGAAGGCAGTAGCAATTCTGATACTAATAAAATTATGGCAAGAATAGATGCCATGGCAATTAAAATGGATGCTCAATACAAAGAAATGAAAGAACAACGTGAAAGTTGTAATCATTGTGGCGGAAACCATGCTATCGCAAATTGCAGTGATGATGACACACCTATGTCACGTGAAGAAGAAGCTAAATTTATGAACACTTATAGACGCACCTGTTTCTATGAGAACTATCGTAATCGTGATCGAGAACGAGAACGATGGAGACCTAGTGCAAAGAACGATTATAATCGAGAACCTTACAAATAAGCAAACACCGATGACAAACTTGATGTTCAAACTCAACTGAATGATTTTATTAAAGCACAAAAATCAACAAAACTTTTCGTAAAAGATCAATACATGGACTTAAAAGAAAAAGTTGAATCTGATGCTAGAAATCACCAAGCCACGATGCAAAATTTTGAAGCCAAATTCGACAAATTCGCTGAAAAGCAATTAGGTCGAGCTTCTGGATCCCTTCCTAATAACACTCAACCTAATCCTAAAAACAAACCTTATCAACCACCGCAAGTTTGTCATGAGCATGTGAATGCTATTACCATAAGAAATGGTAATTCTTATGATCCACCCATTGATCCCAGTCAAACTCAACAACCTATTGAAGTTTTCACTGATGATGAAGAAGAAGAAGAAACTGTCCTTCGTAAAAAAACCACAACTCCTGAAACACCAGTACCTAAACCCTACAAACCTAGAATTCCATATCCTCAACGCTTAAGAAAAGAAAAAATGGAAGATCAGTATGGAAAATTTCTTTATATAATTCGAGTTGTCCGAATTATTGTCTCTCTTGTTGATGTTTTAGCCGGAATGCCCAACTATGGGAAATTTCTCAAAGAACTTGTTAGTAACAAAAGCAAACTCGAACAAATTTCAGCAACTTTCCTTAATGAAGAATGTTCAGCTATCGTTCAAAACAAAATTCCGCCAAAACTTGGAGACCCAGGAAGTTTCCTGATTCCTTTTACTTTCAGTAAAACATTCTCATGCAATGCTCTAGCCGATCTTGGTGCTAGCATTAATTTGATGCCGTATTCTCTATATGCTAAATTTTCAATTGAAACGCTTAAACCAACTAAGATGAGTGTTCGATTAGCTGACCGATCTTTTCAATATCCTTTTGGAATAGCTGAGAACATGTTAGTTGAAGTTGGCAAATTCACCTTTCCAGTTGATTTCGTTATCCTAGAAATGGAAGAAGATAGCAAAGTACCCCTAATCTTAGGAAGACCTTTTCTCCATACAGCCGATGCTATGATTTGAGTCAAACAGAAACAACTCAATCTTGGAGTTGGAAAAGAAAGAATGATTTTCTCCATAGACAATGCTATGAAACACTCTCACTCTAACGATGACACATGCTTTAGAATTGGTGTTATCGATGAAATTCTCGAAGAAGATTTCGATGAACTGCTAGATGAATTTAATCAATCACTGTACTCAGTCGATGGAACACTTTTTGAACACGAAGTTATGGCTGAATATGATCAATTCATGGCTATGACCCTCGAAGATAAAAATGAAAGTTCCGATGACGAGGAAGATAATGAAGAAGAATTATCATTTGAGAAAATAAACCCTGACAATGAACTTAGAATTAAAAACTCTATCGAAGAACCACCTACTGATCTCATTCTCAAACCATTACCAGACCATCTGGAATATGCTTTCTTGGAAGGAGAATCGTTACTTCCAGTCATAATTTCATCTAAACTCTCTAAAAGAAAAAATGAAAATTAATTTCAGTTCTAAAAAACCACAAAAGAGCCTTTGTTTGGAAAACTAGTGACATACCTGGGATTTGTTCATCCTTCTGTAAACACAAAATTTAGTTAATGGATGATAAGAAACCAGTGGTTCAAAAGCAAAGAAGACTCAATCCGAATATGAAAGAAGTTGTCAAGAAGGAAGTTGTCAAACTCCTTGACTCAGGAATCATCTACCCTAAAGCAGATAGCCCATGGGTAAGTCCTATTCACTGTGTACCCAAGAAAGGTGGTATAACAGTAGTGACTAATGAAAATGACGAACTTGTCACGACTAGAACTGTCACTGGTTGGCGCGTATGTATTGACTAAAGAAAACAAAATGAAGCCACAACAAAAGATCATGTTCCTCTCCCATTCATGGACCAACTGTTAGAAAGACTAGGGGAAATAGGGATGGCACCCATGGGCAATGGGCATGGGTACCTCTAACCCGTCACCTGCCCACGTAGTTTTTTTCTCACCCGTCACCCATTCGTCACCCACCAATGGGTACAATTTTCTACCCATGCCCTTGCCCGTGGGTATTTGTTGCCCATGGGTAAACCCATGGGTTATTGTTATGCAATAAAAATACAAAATGATGATATGAAAACTAACTATGAAACTGCGTAATAAGCGCCAATCAATTTGCCAAATACAACTTTGATTATTTGATCTTTCATATTCTCTTTTTAGTCTTGAAACTCAAACAAACTTTTAGGTTAATGTGTTTTCTTGAGACTTTGTGGTAACTATTAAATGTATACCTGCAATATCATAAATATTTTAATTAGTATAATTAATTTTAACATGGGTTTACGGGTACACCCATGAGTATTTTGACGGGTATACCCATGGGTATTTTAATGGGCGTCATGGGTTTACCCGTGATGGGTATGCCTCACCCATCACCTACCCGCCACCCACTGATGGGTACATGTTTTCACCCACAACCCACCCGTGGGTGAAAACTGACGCGTTTACCCACCCATTTATGGTGGGTACCCGCGGGTTGTGGGTTTTTTCTCGCCCATTGCCATCCCTAGCGGGAAATGAATATTTTTGTTTTCTAGATGGATTCTCCGGATATTTCCAAATACCAATCGATCAAATGGATCAAGAGAAAACAACATTTACTTGTCCTTTCGGAACCTTTGAGTATCGACGTATCCCCTTTGGCTTATGTAATGCACCTGCTACTTTTCAAAGGTGTATGATAGCAATATTTCATGCTATGATTGAAGAATCCATGGAAGTTTTCATGGATGATTTTTTAGTCTTTGGGAATTCTTTCAATAAATGCCTAAGTAATCTAGATAAAATGCTTCAACGTTGTGAAGACACAAATCTTGTGCTTAATTGGGAAAAATGTCACTTCATGGTCAAAGAAGGTATTGTGCTCGGACATAAAGTGTCAGGAGCAGGACTTGATGTTGACAAATCAAAAATTGATGTAATCTCGAAACTTTCACCACCTACTAATGTGAAAGGCATTAGAAGCTTTTTAGGAAATGCCGGATTCTATCGACGATTTATTAAAGATTTCTCAAAAATCGCTCGACCTTTAATTAAACTTCTAGAAAAGGATGTTACCTTTGAATTCGATGACGAATGTCAAAAAGCTTTCAAAACTCTCAAAGAGAAACTCACATACACCGATTATAATAAGTCCAAATTGGAACTTACCATTTGAATTAATGTGCGATGCAAGCGATTTTTCCGTCGGAGCTGTCTTAGGACAGAAAGATGGTAGACATTTCCATCCTATCTACTTTGCTAGCAAAACACTCAATGCTGGTCAACAAAACTACATGGTTACTGAAAAAGAACTCATGGCCATTGTGTTTGCATTCAATAAATTTTGAGCATATCTAGTTCTATCCAAAACTGTGGTCTATACAGATCATTCCGCTCTCAGATATCTATTTAAAAAGCAAGATGCTAAACCACGTCTTATTCGTTGGATTCTGCTTTTGCAAGAATTTGATATAGAAATCAAAGACAAGAAAGGTATTGAAAACGTAGCCGCCGATCATTTGTCTCGTTTAGAAAATGAGGATGAAGAAATATAAATTGAAATAAATGATAATTTTCCAGACGAAACCCTTAATTTAATTAGTTCTCCAGACACGCCTTGGTTCGCAGACATTGCAAACTATCTGGCGGGGACATACTAAGAAAAGGAATGACTCACCAAGAGAAAAGAAAATTCTTCTCAGATATAAAAAAAATATATTTTTGGGATGAACCATACTTATTCAAAATCTGTCCTGACGGAATAATCCGTAGATGTGTCTCTGGACCTGAAACTTGTGTTATTCTTGATAAATGTCACCATGGACCCACCGGTGGACATTATGATGCTAACGCTACCGCTAAAAAAGTATTCGAATCTGGATTCTATTGGCCAACAATTCTAAAAGAAGCACCTACTCTAGTTCGCCTTTGCGAATCATTTCAGAAAACTGGAAACATTTCTAAAAGAAATGAAATGCCTATGAATTACATTCAAGTCTGCAAAATCTTTGACATCTGGGGTACAAACTTTATGGGACCATTTCCTAAATCATCAAAATTCGAATATATCCTAGTCGATGTAGACTATGTCTCAAAATGGGCAGAAGCCCAAGCTCTTCAAACTAATGATGACAAAGTTGTTATAGCATTTCTTAAGAAACTATTCTGTCTCTAATTAGCGACAGAGGAACTCATTTTTGCAATAAATTAATGAAAAAAGCTATGAAAAGATATGGAGTTAAACATCGGTTCTCTACATCATATCACCCTCAAACTAGTGGTCAAGTTGAAAATACTAACAGAGCTCTTAAAAGAATACTTGAAAAAACAATTAAAGAAAATCCAGCTGTTTGGTCAAGGAAATTAGATGATGCTCTATGGGCATTCAGAACTGCTTATAAAACTCCAACTGGAACAACACCATACAAACTCATATATGGTAAAGCATGCCACCTACCATTTGAATTAGAACACCATGCATACTGGGCACTTAAAAATTGTAACCTAGATCTTATAGCAGCCGGTGAAAAATGGATGTTTCAACTTCATGAATTAGACGAACTACGCTTTTATGCTTATGAAAACTCTCGTCTTTATAAAGAAAAAACTAAAGTTTGGCATGATCGAAAATTAAAAATGAGAAAAGAATTCAAGAAAGGAGATAAAGTCCTACTTTTTCAATCAAACTTCAAAATCAAACAACCAAAACTTACAAGCCGCTGGGTTGGACCTTATACTATGAAACACCAATATCCATCCGGATATGTTGAATTATATGGACGTGACGATACAAGTTTTATAGTCAATGGTAACAGGCTTAAACTATATAATGAGGAAGAAAGTTTCAACGATAGAAGGGAAGAATCAACACCATTCTTTCCAATTGACTAAAACAAACTAATCACATGGACTCTGAAATTAGCGCTTGGCAGGAGGCAACCCATTTTAAACTATTTTATTTTGTTTTATTTCCTTTTTCATTTATATTAAAACTTTGTTTTAAGCCACACAGTAAACCTTAAGTGTGGAGGTAAAAAGAATAAATAAATAAAAAAAATATACAAAACCTACAAAACCCAAAAATATTTTCCATTTTTGTGTGCTTGTTTTATCTTTTGCATATTACTATGAAGACCACATTTGGGAAACACTGCTCTTCATGATCTCTCATTTGTCCTAGGGAAGTTACTCTCTTATTCTGCTAATATTTTTCTATTTTATTTTTATTTTCCCAGTTATAAACATTGAGAGCAATGTCCAACTTGAGTAGGGGGAAGTCAAATAATAAAATATTTATTCCAAAAAAAGGAAAAAAGAAAAAGAAAAAACTGATTATATGACTAAACCATTTTAAAACTTAAAAATTATATGCTTTTACAAGTTATTAAGGCAAATCCACTTGGATTGACACTATAGCTAGACACAATTTCATTCACCAACAAATCTGAGATTGTTATAAGCCTTTATGAGTGTATATCTGCTACACTTTCTCCAAACATATGAGTGAGCCGACGATTTAAATTAGCTCTAGAACTTGCACTTATTCATCAATAACGAATGCCGCAGTGAGATTGCATTTCTTATGCTTTATAGACAATTTTAAATGATATTGAGGCAAACTTAGGATTTACACCAAAAAGCCATCCTATGAAATCATAATCTAGTTGACTACACTGGTCACTAGTATATTAAAGAAAATAACCTTTTAGCGCTCATTTTTAGTGCTATTACCACCTAGAACAACATGCTGAACCTAAGCCTTTTTCCTGTTCTTAAACCAAATTGCTTATGTTTAAAAAGAATGAAGAATTGATTATCGCTGCGAAATGAAAATAGTATGAAAGAAAAGAAAAGTTATGGGAAATGTTGAAAAAGAAAATCAAAAAGAAAAAGAGAAAAGAAAAGAAGTGATTATTATGATGGAATAAAAAAGATCCTTGTATATTGATGTTATGCAGCTGTTTGGTTCATCCTTCTACGAATACTACAAGAAACAACAAAGAAAATTACCCATGCCTTGTTCATACCCTTAATCCCTAAGCCAACCCGAAAAAGTCCTCATTGATATCATTGTCTGGTGCTTACGCCTTGTCGGAGTTATCTTTGTGATTTGTGCAAGCCTATGGTAGCTATTTAGTCGTGTCTGAGCATATATTAAGTGAACTAAACCCTATTCGAGTGAATTGTGTGAATCATTTAAAATAATCCTTTGTGAGGTATTTTAAGTTATGTGTCAATGCCTTTCTATAAAAATAATAAATCTGATAATATATCTCCATGATCACAAAACAAACTTAATTTTCTCGCCTGATTGCTTGAGGGCAACCAATAGCTAAGTGTGGAGGTATTTGACAATGCTCTAATTATACATATTTCTTGAGCATTATTCTATATGTTTTATGATCATTTTACGTGAACTTTTAGTACTTAATAGCATAAAATGAATGCAGGTTCACTCTTGGATGGTCTGAGAATGAAACACCTAAAAACCTACTATTTCGCCACTTGAAGTGAATAAATAATGAAGTCTTCCATGATTAGCTTTTCATGTAAGCCAAGTGCGCAGGTTTTACAAGAAAGTGCGCCCCACTGACCTCTCGGTCAAAGGAAGTCAAATATATAATATTAAATAAAAGTGCGCCGTACTTCCCCTGCATTTATGAAGCTTTGGCGCCAAGAAAATAAGAAAGTGCGCCGCACTCAGAAAGCAAGGGCGTCGTACTTCGCATATCAGATTGCCTATAAATAGAGATCATTTGCAAGCATTTGAACACTCCACTCTATAATCAATTTCCACAAAGCTAAGTCCGAAGTAACACGTGATCCAAAGCCAAGTTGCAGGGGTGAACGAATCAGAATAAGGGGTGTTAAATACTTATTGGTGTCGAATTCTTGGTTACTTGTGACACTTGTGTAATCATTTGATCAATCCAATCTGTATGTCTCTTGTTTATCATTTACGCACTTCTGTTATTATGAACTCATTAGCCATGAGAGGCTAAATCTCTTGTGATTTCTTGGATATGTGAATATAATAAAGAGACTTATGATTATGTTTTGATCTCTACCAATTTCAAGTTTATATTGCGAACTATTTTATTTCTAGTCTTATTACGTTTATTTATTGAATTGGTTGAATATAATATGTTGGGATAGGTCGAAAGAACCAACATGTTAAACGCAATTCTAGGAACTTGTCTGCGTTACTAGTCTTTGAAAGGAGAAATCCACTTAGAAGAATCGGTAATAATCTAGACTTGATATGAAATACTATTTCGAGAGAAATCACTTAATGGGTGGATATGAATCTTGAATTGAACCTACAAGTTATGAAATTGCTCTTTTGATGAAAATAGCTCTCTTATAAGTTGTGCTCCTTTATCAAACTGAGATCAAACATAAACATTGTCACTAGATTATCTAAGCTATCCTTTGAATTCCTTTTATTCCTATAATCGTTACTTGTCTTCTTTTACTAATTGTTATACTTAAACTGAACGAACTAAGTCCCTGTGGATACGACCTGGTCTTACCTTAATCTAATACTACCAACGGGGGTTATACTTTACCCGTGTGTTTGGTTTATTAAAATCAGTGAAACTAGTATTATAAATTTAAAGGTTTCCTTACACATCACCCCCCCCCCCCCAATGTAATTATTGTAAGATAATGCTAAGAGCGTGTGATTGTTTATTGCCTTGAACACATAAGAATACATACATATATAGACTTTATCACTAACATATTTTGGGTAAATTGTAATTACCCTTTAATGTACAAATATTGGACAACTCATTGGACTTATCCTATTGATATTCAATACGAGTACAACAAGAATACATCTAACGCTCTCCTGCAGTCCGAGCGGCGAAATCGCGAAAGCTCGGACTGGAGTGGCAATCTAGAAAAAAAAAGAAAAAAAATGCATTAACATAATAAAAACATAACTTTAGTCGACTCATAACAAAACCGTACCAACGGTCGACTTTAGCCGACTGGTAACACAACTGTAAGCTATTTCCGCCAGCTATTGAAGCGAAAAACACCAAGAAAACTTTACCAACGGTCGACTTTAGGGACTGGTACCAACGGTCAACTTAAGTCGGGTAACAAGCCGAACAAACAATCAACTAATTAACAAACAATAAATCAGATAAATAAAAAACATCCTTAAAAAACGATAGTTGGTTCTAAAACTTCAACCCCCAAAGAACCTTTCAAACAAACGGGACGTGTTTTTCTCTAGAAAAACATAAAGATCACATATTGAGAAGAAGTTTTGGTTTATTTTGGTTACGGCTTAAAGGAAGCCCTCTGAACCTCCGGCATGTAGCCAGCGGCAGTGGAGGATTTTAAGTTTTGTGGAATCTTATTTCCTGATACCATGTGAGATAATGATAAGAGCGTGTGATTGTTTATTGCCTTTAACACATAAGAATACAATACAATAATACATACATAGACCTATCACTAACCTATTTTGGGGAAATTGGAATTACCCTTTAATGTACATGTAGAACCGTAGAGGGGGTCAATACAGTTTCTTCGGCTTCTAAGACATTTAAAAACTTTAAGCCTCAAAGAAAACCAAGTGGTTGTATAATCAATCCAAACAACCACAAACACAACCAAAGTATATAAAGCGAGTAAAGAGAGACACAACGATATATACTGGTTCGGGATGGGGGGTTTATACCATCCGTGCGTCCAGTTGCGAATCCGCAACTCCGATACTATTCACTAGTATAATCCTTTCGGTGGACTACAAACCATTACAATTTACTCCACCAATATGCACCAATATTGATGCTCACAAAGAAGGAGTTACTCCCCAACGGTAATCCGCCCTCAGAAACCACCCAAAAGAATCTCGCAATTCGACTTCACCTAAGGGTCACCAAGACCACTACTAAGACTTCCCACCGGAAGTATCAAACCCCAACTAGATCCCTAATGATCTAGGCTTGGTCACCAAGACACAAGACTTCCCTTACAAACAATTGAATGAATATAAGTGTTTGATCAATCAAGCCCTAACCTAAACTAGTGACTCGATTCTAGTAGAAAGGGTTTAGATAAGAAGACCCTCGACACAATAACAAGAGTGGATTAGGTTCTTGTGATTCTTCCCTTGAAAGTAGATGTGTTCTTCCAAAGATGTTAATGTGAAAATCAAGAACACAAGATTAGAGATAGAGATTTGAGAGTGTTTAGAGAGAAAGAATCTAGAGAGAAAGAATAATGGCAAGGGGTGAGGAATATAAGAGGCAAGGGTGGTATTTATAGGCCAAGAACCCAACCTTGGGAATTTTTACCGAGGTCGGCGTGTCACCCGCGCGTCATCGCGCGGGCAGTACGCCAGGCTTCTGTAAACTTTCCCAAGTGTTGGGTGTTTGGATCTTATAAATACCTATCCTTGGTAAACCCCCAATTGTACTTCACACTAAACCTTAACATTAATCATTCTAAGGTTTACCAACTCAAATAGCCAATTTGAAAATCATTTGTGAAGTGTTTAAAGAGAAAAACAAATTGCCAAAGGTATAAAGTGTAGATAGGGTAATTTAGAAGGGGTAGAAGTGTATCTCCTCAAATGACATAGAAAAGAGAGAAAGAATATGCCAAAGTATATTCCAATGCTTGGGGAGGAAGAATAAGATGGAGGGTTGAGATGAGATGGTTTGAATTGGATGGTGGAGATCAAAGGAGCCTCTGTTTGGATTTCAAATAATTTGGCATGTGGGGAATATGGAGGGTTGAGATGTGTTTATTTGAAATGGATGGCTAGGATCAAAGTAGCCTAGGTTTGCATTGAGAAGGGATATTCCAAGGGAATATGCTTTGCTTGGGGGGAAAGGGGAAACTAATGGTTGAGATGGTTTTGGTTTGAAATGGATAGCTTGGATTAAACACATGTGATGGTATAGAGAAGAGATTGAATGGATGGTTGAGATGTGTTTAGCTATAATTGGATGGCTTGGATTAGATGGAGCCTCTTCGGAATTCAAACAATTCCCATGTGTTAAAAATGGAAGGATGAGATGTGTTGTAAGGGAATGGATGGTTAAGATGTAAAGTGTGTAAGGGAATATGTAAAAGTGTAAGAGATTGTGTAAGAGAATTGTGAAAGAGAATATTTGATTTGGATATGATTGGATATGATTGTTTTTGTCTTTTGTAGAAATGAGATTAAGAGAAGATTAATAAGTAATCTAATTGTCATTAAGAAGAAAAGGTTTAGACAATTAAGATTATAAGTTGAGAAAAACATAGGTTACTTATAAGTTCAAGTAACACAACGTCGAGAATCCATAGGTTCATATCTCGTGACTTTCCACGACTCGACGTTCTCAACTAATACCTTGGTTCAAACAAGTTAAGTGCTTTGCCTAGATGTAAAGCATAACCTAAGTGGGAAAGGATGCGTTTACGCAAAGTGACCTTTGACTTAGATTGACCAATAAGTGAGTAAACCCATTACGTAATTAGAGAAGACGTAAGCACGGGATATGAGCATATGGATGCTTCAACATGATGTCACGTGAAATATATAAGCTCTCTAAGTTTAGAAAAGCCTTGGCTAGAGGCGATAGTTAGAAAACATGATTTGGCGTTTTCCCGTAAATGGGTGTTTTAAAAGTAGGATCTCTCAAATCTCAAAACTCGTTTCGAGTGTTCTCAATTAAGCACATAACATATTCATACCTGTATTGAAAGATCCACATTTGTCAGGTAAGGGGAAAGCCAACTTTCAAAATTCGCCCGGAACCATACAATGTCCTGGCACGTTGACGCGCGGGCAGCGCGCTAGGAGCAGACATGGGCTCCGACGATTTTGAGCTAACATTTGTTATTTTATGTGTTTCAATGGTTTATTTGTCATTATTAAAACATAAAGAGATCTTGATCATGTTGCCTCAACAATCTCCCCCTTTTTGATGATGACAAATAATAACTGAAAGCAAATAAAATTACAAAACTTAGTGAAGACAAAGCGCGCCTTTGGTGTAGCTTGCGTCTTCACCTTTGCCTTGTAATTTGGTGAAGCCTTTAACAATTCTTGAATGGTCTTCACGCTCTTGCTTTCTTTCTCCCCCTTTTGTCGAATCAAAAAGGCGTCCAATCAAGCCAGGTTTCGATTTTGGGCCTGTGGGATAAATGAGCTAGCTTGTATGTGCACCCGAATGTGCTCCCCCTTGAACATAGCTCTCCCTAGATCGTTGCTCCCTTTGTTTCAAGGCGGGGATCCATGGGTCAAGAGCCTCACCTTTGCGGTGGCCTAGCTATACATATAAATCACAACATGCAACAAACAAGATATCCTCACATGTGAAAGTTCCAAAATAGGTTAGTGACCATTTGGAAACTTACAACATGGGTTAGTTCACAATGATATGAAAAATTATATAAGTTCCAAAGATTGCATTTCACTCCAAGCATACATGCACAAAATATGCTACACATTTTATTATACAAGAACTATCCTAGTACTTTTATCTAAACGCACTATACTAGTACTTGATGACAACATAAAGGTGTGATGTCTAGATTCCTAGGTTTGTGCCTAGGTTGAACTCTTCTTTCACCATCTTCCCTTTTCCTTTCACCTTATCATCTTCTAACTTCCTATTCATTTTGGACATAGTGGCAAGCAATTCCATGATTCCTTCATGGATGGATAAGAGCATCACCCTAAACTCAATCCTTGATTCTTTGAGAGCATTGACCATGTGTGCGGTGTTTTCACAACAAATGGAGTACTCATCTTCACACAACCTTGGACTTAATAGTTCCTTAATTAAGTCCTACAATTCACTTTCTGCAAATGTCCTTAACTCATACTCAAACTTAATCCTATCATCACCTTCCTTTTTCATCATATCCATGAATGACCTTTTCGATCTCTTAGAGCTCTCCGGGTTTTGATTTCCTTGATTATTGTTAACGGACCCTTCCGAAAGAGACATGATTCCTATTGTCAGAGTTATTTTCTAAAGTATGGTGGAGGATGTTATGTGTTTTATGAAAAATCTTTGGAGATTTTAAAGAGGATGAAGTGTAAAGGGGGGGGGGGGGGTTATTATCCATAGGTTAATACAAAAGGTTGTATGGTTATTTGTGACAAGTAAGAGTTGGTGGATTATAATTAAAGACTTGTACTAAAGATTCTTCCACTATTTTCTATTTACCATTTACATCCTCATCATCTTCTAGTAATCTCATTCCTAATCCTAATCTTAAATAGTTGAATTGATCTTTATCTAAGGGTTTTTCTAGGATCTTAGAGATGTTGTCATCACAAGGAATTTTCTCTATGGTGATATGGTTCTTAGTGATGTTGTCTTTTAGAAAGTGATGTCTAATTTCAATGTGTTTCGTGCGAGGGTAATCAATTGGGCTTGAATTTAGATTGATAGAGCACGTATCGTCACATAGTATAGGTACTTCATTTAACATGACGTCATAATCAACAAACGCTTGCTTCATCCATAACGCTTGTTGGAAAGCCCTTCCGGCCGCAACGTAATCGGATTCAGTCATGAAGTTGGCGAAGGAAGTTTGTTTCTTAGAGAACCATGATGTTAAACAAGCACCTACAAATGTGCATATTCCACTAGTGCTTTTCATATCAACTATATCACCCCGCATGATCCAAGTTGGCATAAACCAATACTTTTACACCCGAATCCTTTGGATACCAAAGATCTAGATGTTGAGTTCCCTTATTATACCTAAATATTCTTTTAACAGCCTCTAAGTGGGAAATTTTAGGATTTTCTTGAAACCTAGCGCAAAGGCAAACACTGAACATTATATCAGGCCTACTTGCCATTAGATAGAGAAAACTTCCTATCATTCCCCGATACTTAGTACTATTAACGGATTTGTTGTCTTCGTCTAGGGTGAGAACTCTTTTTATAGAGATGAGGGCTTTTGTAGCCTTAGAATTTTCCAAGCCAAACTTCTTTAGCATTTCACCAATATACTTAGATTGATTGAAAAATATCCCATCACTTAATTGCTTGATTTGTAATCCTAGAAAGAAACTAAGTTCACCCATCATGCTCATTTCGAATTCATTATGCATTAAGTTAGCAAATTCATCGCAAAGCGATTGGCATGTTGACCCAAAAATGATATCATCTACATAGATTTGAATAATACTAAGATGTTTTTCTTTTGTTTTAGTGAACAAAGTATTATCTACCATACCCATTTTATACTCATTAAGCAAGAGAAAAGATTGTAACCTATCATACCAAGCTTTAGGAGCTTGTTTAAGTCCATACAAAGCCTTTTTGAGCTTATAAACATGATTAGGTTTTTGAAAATCAATAAAACCGGGAGGTTGTGCAACATACACTTCCTCTTCGACGACTCTGTTTGAAAATGCACTTTTTACATCCATTTGAAAAAGTTTAAAATTATGACTACAAGCATAAGCAAGCAAAATTCTTATAGTTTCTAATCGTGCAACGGGTGCGTATGTTTCATCATAATCAATACCTTATTGTTGGTTATAACCATGTGCTACTAGCCTAGCCTTATTCCTACATACTACACCATTTTCGTCAAGTTTATTTTTAAAGATCCACTTCGTTCCTATAATAGTGTAACCACTAGGATATGGGACTAAAATCCATACATCGTTTTTTAAGAATTGATCTAGTTCTTCTTGCATTGCCATGACCCAATTTTCATCTTTTATGGCCTCCTTAATATTCTTAGGTTCTATGGTTGATACAAATGCACAGTCATTGCTTTTGTCTAGAGCATGTGACCTAAGGGTTCTTTCATCTAATTCTCCTATGACTTGATCTACGGGGTGATCTCTAACTTCCTTAATATTTTCCACTCTAGGTAGTATTTCCTCTAGATCATTATTAGACAATTCAATCTTATTTTGACATGCATCTTCTTCTATGATGTCATCATCAACCAAAGGCAATGTTCTAGATTTTGTGGGAGTTTCGTCAAAGGTTACATTATACGATTCTTCAACTTTTAAAGTTTCCTTGTTAAGCAAAATGTAAGCCTTTGATGTTAGTGAATAACCTAGAAAGATCCCATTGTAATTACTAGTATTGTTAGAGTTTTCTAATGAGTTGGAGATTAAGCATTTACAACCAAAAACTCTAAAGTATTCTAGGGATGGTCTTTTACCTCTAAGAATCTCATAAGGTGTTTTATTAACGATTTTTCTAATCAAGACCCTATTAAGTATGTAAGATGCGGTTTGTATGGCATGACACCAAAACTTTTGAGGTATGGATTGTTCATTTAACATAGTGCGACTCATCTCTTGTAACGTCCGATTATTCCTTTCAACTACCCCATTAGATTGAGGAGTGCAAGGAAGCCGAAAAGTTATGAGATATTCCATGTTTATCACAAAAGACTCCAAATTGAATTTCATTATCAAATTCTCTACCATGATCCATTCGAATTGAGACAATTGAACATCCAAGTAGGTTTTGCAAATTTTTCCCTAAGACTTTGAATTTATTAAATGCTTCATTTTTAGTTTTTAGAAATAGTGTCCATGTGAATCTTGAATAGTCATCCACTATTACCAAAGTGTAGAAGTTTCCTCCATAGCTTTGAATAGTGGATGGACCAAACAAGTCCATATGTAATAATTCTAAAACTCTTGACGTAGAAATCATGTTTATAAGCTTATGGCTTGCATGGACTTGCTTACCTACTTTACATGCATCACAAAAATGATTATCAAATTTTTCTTTAGGTAATTTCCTAACTAATTCCTTAGATGCAATGTTGTGAATTAACCGCATGTTAGCATGACCTAATCTCCGATGCAAAAGAATGAAATTATCTACAATCGATGCAAGATTTATGTTTAGGTTGCAAGACACATTACCTAGTTTTGTATCATTTTCCTTAGAGATGATTTCAAGTATGGTATGCTTACAGTCAACATCTTTACTAGGTTGAGATCTTGAAAGTGTCTTCTCCTTAAAGCATACCTAACATTTGAAGTGCATCTAAAACTTTTGGTACCCATTGTTTCTTGGGTCCGACATGGTTAGCACATAAAAAGCCCAAGTTGAAAACTCTTGGGTCTTGAAGGAATAAATACAATTGTTCGATTCCATATTTTGAAAGGGTAGACCAAGAATTGTTTTGAAAATATATTTTGTTTTGAAATTTGGGTCTTACATATCTTTGATCTAAAGAATATGGTCTCATGTTTGGGGTAGGTAGGAGAGGTCTTTGGTCAATTCTAGCGTGAGTATATTTAAGACCATTGTATGAACCAGGGTTGTAGTATGGTTTTGTGGTTTCACGCCATACAATGGGTCTTTGATTATGTTGAGTATTTGCAAGAGGAACTTGAGTATTGATAGGTTTGATAAAACTTCTAGTTTGAACACCTCTTTTTCTCAGAATCCTGGCGCGCTTCTGGCGCGTTGACGCGTCAACCAACACGTCAGATTCGGAGGATTTGAGATTTTTATTTCCATTTACTTTCTCAAAATTTAGGGGTTTAGCTATACTTTTGGAAGTGGTTTTCTCGTTGTTTGCAAGTTCAAGACCTTCCTTATCTTAGGACACTTTTTGATGATTCAACGACTCATTTAAATCATTACCACTCTTTTTGAGTTTTGTAATATTTAATGACTTTTGTTGAAGTTCCGAGACTTCTTCACTCAAAGAGACAACCTTAAGTGTGAGGTTTTCACAATCTTTACATGGTCAACATTCTCATGTAGAGTGACAAGTCTCTTTATTTCAATTTCAAGTTCATTATTTTTGTAAAGTGCATTAGAAAGTTCATTTTGAAAAGAGCGTTTTTTTCATATTTAATTTTAATTTTCTAAATACTTCTTTATAGTTATTAAGTAATTCCTCATTTTCCTCTTGCAATTCATTTATAAAGGAAGTTTTGCTAGTAGTAGGGTTATGTTGTACCTCATGGGACTCAATCGCCATAAGACATGTTGCTTCCTTGTTTGCTTGATTGCCATCTTCATCGTCACTCCATACATCACCAACAAATGCTTTGTAATGTAGAGGATTTGGACAATCACTAATGAAGTGATCCTTTTCACCACAATTGAAGCATCCATCATCACGCTTTGAGCCTTGACCATTCTTGTTTCTACGATTATTAGTACGGTTACCAACCCGATTCCTTCATTGAAACTTTCCACCTCTTCTAAAAAACTTTCTAAAATTCTTAGCCATGAGGTTGAATTCTTCATTGTTCATCTCTTCTTCATCACTTTCTTCAAAGCTACCACCAACTTCACTTGTATGACTTTTAGTGACTTTAGCTTTAAGTGCCATAGAATTTCCATTTTCCTTTTTGTTTTTGGTCACAACTTTGTCACTTTCAAGAATCATTTCATAAACTTTGAGATTCCCGATAAGCTCATCTAGAGGAAGCTCCGCCAAGTTCTTTGCTTCTTCAATAGCCGTAACCTTAGGTCGCCACTTCACTGAAAGAGCACGAAAGAATTTTCTAACATGATTCTTGTTGTAAAAGCTAGGATCCAATGCCATGAGACTTGTGATAATAGCATTGAATCGTGTATAACCATTGTCAATGGTTTCTTCTTCCAAGATTACAAACTTCTCATATTGTTGAATGAGTAAGTCAATCTTGCAATCCTTAACTTGTGAGTTCCCTTGATGAGTGATGATGAGAGAATGCCAAATCTCCTTGGCGGTTTTGCACACATGGACTCTCTCGAACTCCCTTCGAGGTAGAGCATTGTAGATCATCATCTTAGCCTCTTGATTTTTGACAATCTTCTTCTTCTCATCTTCTTTGAGTTCCGAATATGGCTTCTCAACCATCAACTTGGTTTCCGGATCAAGCATCATGAAAACAAAGTCTCCGTTTTGAATGACCTCCCACAAGTAAAGGTCCTTGGACCTAACATAGGTCTCAAACCGGGTGTTAGAAACTAATAACGCCATAATAAAGATAGTTTCTAGGACCGTTTTGGCTCAAGACTGATTAAGTCTTAATCTAGGAATAATAATGTTCACATGATAAAACATAGCGGAATAAGAACAATATTATAAACAAGGTTTCTCGTCATCATCTCTACTCTAACATACACCAAAGCCCCAATGCTACGTGATCAAGTGTAGCACAGTTACACTCTAACAACAATCTAAGATCGTTGAGGCTTAACACTAATCACCCTAGACGTTTTCCCATAAAACGTCTCTACACACACACACCTTTCTAGGTTTACATGTGACACACATGATAAAACCTATTGCCTGTATCTCTTTATATACTAGAGATACTAGGGTTACAAAATACTACAAAGGACTAAATTGTAATAACTTCTTTGTAAAGCAAGTCCCTTGTCTTTTGCATTCTTCACTTTATCTTCTTTAGTCCTTCATCTTTCATATTTTGTCAATATCAACTCAAGTATAAATCCCAACACCGGGTTTTCCAAAAACAAAACCCTTCGGTTTCTAGCAAAGTTGGTCTTTGCATAGAACATCCCTCTACATAGTTCTCTTGAGCCATGGATCTATACTCTACTTTACCAAAAATCTTAGTTAGGATTTTAGATTTTTTGGAAAGAAGTTTTTGACTTAAAATGACTTCTCGGGAAGGCTTTAACGCTCAAAAACTTGAGTATTCTGCTCTAATACCAATTGTAGAACCGTAGGGGTGGGTGAATACGGTTTCTTCAGCTTCTAAGACGTTTAAAAACTTTAAGCCTCAAAGAAAACCAAGTGGTTGTACAATCAATCCAAACAACCACAAACATAACCAAAGTATATAAAGCGAGTAAAGAGAGACACAATGATATATACTGGTTCGGGGTGGGGGTTTATACCATCCGTACGTCCAGTTGCGAATCCGCGACTCCGATACTATTCACTAGTATAATCCTTTCGGTGGATTACAAACCGTTACAATTCACTCCACCAATATTCACCAATATTGATGCTCACAAAGAAGGAGTTACTCCCCAACGGTATTCCGCCCTCGGAAACCACCCAAAAGAATCTCGCGATTCGACTTCACCTAAGGGTCACCAAGACCACTACCAAGACTTCCCAACGGAAGTATCAAACCCCAACTAGATCCCCAATGATCTAGGCTTGGTCACCAAGACACAAGACTTCCCTTACAAACAATTGAATGAATATAAGTGTTTGTTCAATCAAGCCCTAACCTAACCTAGTGACTCGATTCTAGTAGAAAGGGTGTAGATAAGAAAACCCTCGACACAATCACAAGAGTGGATTAGGTTCTTGTGATTCTTCCCTTGCAAGTAGATGTGTTCTTCCAAAGATGTTAATGTGAAAATCAAGAACACGAGATTAGAGATAGAGATAGAGATAGAGATTTGAGAGTGTTTAGAGAGAAAGAATCTAGAGAGAAAGAATAATGGCAAGGGGTGAGGAATACAAGAGGCAAGGGTGGTATTTATAGGCCAAGAACCCAAACTTGGGAATTTTTACCGAGGTCAGCGCGTCACCCGCGCGTCAGCGCGCGGGCAGCGCGCCAGGCTTCTGTAAACTTTCCCAAGTGTTGGGTGTTTGGATCTTATAAATACCTATCCTTGCTAAACCCCCAATTGTACTTTACACTAAACCTTAACATTAATCATTCTAAGGTTTACCAACTCAAATAGCCAATTTAAAAATCATTTGTGAAGTGTTTAAAGAGAAAAATAAATTACGAAGGGTATAAAGTGTAGATAGGGTAATTTGGAAGGGGTAGAAGTGTATCTCCTCACATGGCATAGAAAAGAGAGAAAGAATATGCCAAAGTATATTCCAATGCTTGGGGGGAAGAATGAGATGAAGGGTTGAGATGAGATGGTTTGAATTGGATGGTGGAGATCAAAGGAGCCTATGTTTGGATTTCAAATAATTTGGCGTGTGGGGAATATGGAGGGTTGAGATGTGTTTATTTGAAATGTGTTAATACAATCATCGCCTAAAAACGCTATTTATATTTTACGATCTTCGCTAAGTTTTGTTAACGACAAAATGTAAACTTTAGTTTCTAAGTAAAACATAATCTTAGTTTTAAAGACTTGCATAAACTAGACTTTTACTACATTTTACATTTCATATAACACAACACTTTTTATTTCTTAAAATAGAATTGTCACATCACATTTATGGCAAGTTTTGTCAATATCCATTTATGGAAAGAAAATGTGTTTGACTTACTATGTGGTTGCTTGCAAGTTTGGTGTTTAACTAGATGTAATGAGATGTGACATTGTTTGGTTTGCAAGGTGTAATGAGATGTGACTTTGTTTGGTTTGCAAGATTTATTGCAAAACCAACTGCAAGCCCGGTGGAACCCTGGGGGTACACGGGCGGAACCCATCTGAGGGTTCCGCCGTATCCGCCAGGCCTGCAGAAGGCTTTGCTATAAATACCAAGCCACAAGTTGATTTTTAGCTTATCACTCTACATCATATTTACACACATTCATTCATTCTTTCATCTAATCTTTTAACATTTCATATGTGAAGTTTCTTTTTGTAGCAAAGAGATTCACGAGTTCATTAAAAGTAACAAGTATTCAACACAACGTTGCAAGACTTGTTATCTTAGCATTGTGTAGACTTGTGTAGTTTACACTTCATTTGATTGTGTATTTTCAGTAGTGATCGGTTAGTATTTTAGTCCTCAAAATACAAAGTGTATTGGGAGTAGTTGTACCCTTGTAAAAGAACTAACGGGAGTGGTTGTACCCTTGGTAAAGAACTCGACATCTAGCTTAGTGTCGGTAAAAGTATAAGCGACGTGTAAGGTTTTCTCCGCCGGTGAAAGGAGCTTGTTGACTAGTGAAAGAAACTCTCAAGTTGGATACTCGGGGCGTGGACGTAGGGCAAGGAAAAAGAGTCCTTGTAGCCGAACCACGATAAATACTCGTGTTGTGGTTTGATCGTTTCTTTCATTTACTTGCATGTTATATATTGTGTTTGTGTATATATCTTTGATCAAACGCAAAGTTTCAAAGCTAACTAAACAAGTTAAAAAGATTTTAAACGGTAAACTATTCAACCCCCCTTCTAGTTTTCCACAATTGGTATCAAAGCTACGTTACTCAAGCTTTTAAAATATATTGTGTTTTAAAACTTGAAACAATCCATGGATTTTGAAAATTACAAAGAAGGGCAATCTATGCAAAGACCACCACTTTTTGAAGCAAATGATTTTATATATTGGAAAAACCGTTTTGAAACTTACGTGAAATCTAAAGATATAGATTTATGGTATATAATCATTGATGGTGATAACATAGTTACTAACATTAAAGATGATGATCAAAAGAAATTGATTGGTAAAAATAATGAAGCTAAAATGATGTTTTACAATGCTTTGCCTAAGAAAGAATATGAAAGAATCTTTATGTGTAAAACCGCCAAAGATATTTGGCAATCTTTAATTGTCACTCATCAAGGAAACTCACAAGTTAAAGATAACAAAATTGATCTTCTTGTTCAACAATATGAACAATTTGTTATTTCCGAAGATGAGATTATTGATAATGCTTTTGCTAGGTTCAACACTATTATTACTTCACTTAAAGCACTTGATGAATCTTTTTGTAGAAAGAACTTTGTCAGGAAATTTCTTAGAGCACTCCATCCGAAGTGGAGAGCAAAAGTGATGGCAATTGAAGAATCCAAAGATCTTTCAAGCATGTCACTTGATGAGCTAATTGGAAACCTCAAAGTTCATGAAATGGTAATGGAAAAAGTGTTGATATAAATAATGTCTAAAAACATTATTAACATTTATCGATATCTCATAATCACAAAACGTAAACCCATTGAGCTAAAAATTATGATGTAAACAAGTATTTAATGATAAATATTCACTTTACATCCAAATCACTTAAGGTATGAATAAACAAAGTGTTTAATGCATTTTATGATCAAAGGAATTTTTATATTTACAAACCTTACATTTTTTATAAAGTGGGACAAACATTTTTAAACTTATACAAAATGTTTTTGTATTTATAAAGAAATGTTTTATTCAAAATAAATATTTTGAATTCAAATTTCTACCCAAAAAACGGCTATACTCTTCAGGAAAAACCTTCCCCACAAAAAGACAAAAATTCTGAAGAAAATATTTTTTTTTGTTAGGCGGCCCCATTAATTATTAAGGGGACCGGCTAGTAAATTAAGGGGACCGGCCAGACAATTAAGGGGACCGGCCATGCTCCCAAACAGTATTTTCTCCCCTATAAATACTGGTTCATTCCACAGATTTTTCTCACCTTTTGCACCCCAAAACTTTCTGTTCTAGATCTCATTTCTATTCTCTAAAATCCTTTGATCATATATACATTAATCTTTGTTTCAAAGTGATCCAAGCCTCAACCTTTCAAGTGCAAGAGAAGAATACTTCAATCTATCAAGAGAAGAAGTATTACAACTTGTTGTGACCTCCACATCCAAGTTGTTAGAGCATCATCCATTATATCTATTTCTTTGTGTAACTAGTTGTGAATACTTGATAGAAAATAGATTAGCAAGGTGTGTAGATAGAGAGATTGTGTAGTAGATAGTTGTGAAGTAGAGAAGTTGGGAAGTAGATAGTTGTGAAGAAGATTGTTGTGAAGTAGATAGTTGTGAAGATAGATAGGTGTGAAGAAGTAGTGTTGTGATTAAGTAGTGACTAGGTGTGAAGAAGTTGTGTAGAAGGTGTGAATAAGTTGTGACGAAGTTGCGGTGTGGTGTGTAAGGTTTCTCCGTCATAAGGAGCTTGTTGACATAGTGAAGAAAACTCTCGAGTAGGTGACTCGAGGAGTGGAGTAGGGCAAGGAAGGTGTCCTTGTAGCCGAACCACTATAAATCCTTTGTCTCGCGGTTAGATCTTTCCATATCTTACTTATTATCTTGCTTATATCATTATTACTTTTGTAGACGTAGGCGTACATATATATTTGCTCATATAGTGCTAGTATTGATTTTACTTAAAGATCAAACGAAAGTTTCATTCACAAAACAAAGTTTTTACAATCAAACTAAAAAGGTAACATACATATAATTGATCATTTCGATCAAGTATAGTTTTCATACAAAATATAACTAAGGATTATAAAATAAACGATTACTTACTTATCTCTCGTATATAGCTATAATTGTTTATATTATGCATGTGTTGATTTCACATACTTAGCTTATATTATTATTGTTCATACTCAGATATAGTTGTTCATATTGTTCAAAATTTGAGTTCACATAAGATAGAATCAAAGTTTTAAAAGCAAACAAGGTTTTAAAACTAAACTAAGTTTTCATAATAAAATTAAAAATACGTAAAACTATTCAACCCCCCCTTCTAGTTTTCCACAAAAAGATTCGGAACTAGTTAGAGGCAAGAAAGAAAAAGTTAAGTCCATTGCCTTGAAAGCTAGAGTCCAATCAAGTGATGATGAAGAATCTACTTCGGATAGTGATGATGAGGAATATGCTATGGCCGTTAGAGACTTCAAGAAGTTCTTTCGTAGAAGAGAGAAGTTTGTAAGGCAACCTAAAGATGACAAGAAAACTTTCCGAAAAGATCGTGATGATAGGAAAGGAAAAGTTGAAAGAAAATGCTATAGGTGTGGAGACACAAGTCATCTTGTAGGAGAATGTCCAAAACCACCCAAGAGCAAACCTCAACAAGCTTTTGTGGGTGGTGCTTGGAGTGACTATGAAGGAGATGACGATGAGCCAAAGAATGATGATATTGCTCTCATGGCTCACAACTCAAATGAGGTACTCTCCGACTCATCTTACTCCTATATTGATGATGACACCTTACAAAAAGAATATAACAAACTTTGTGAATTGAGCTTAAAAATCATAAACAAAAATAAATTTTTGAAAACTAAAAAGGAGTTTTTAGAAAATGAAGTTTATGAGTTGAAAGAAAAAGCCAAGAGATTAGAAAAGAGTAAAGGTATTGACACATCATGCAAATCATGTGAAGAGCTTAAACTAGAAGTTGAGAAACTTAAAATTACTCAAAATGATCTAATAAAATAAACCACAAAGTTTAAGAAGTTCGATAAGAGCATTTCTTGTGCGGATGAAATTATGAAACTTCAAAAGTCACCCTTTGATAAAACAGGACTAGGATTTACGAAAATAGAAACTTTAAAGGGTCAAACAAAACAAGAAAAGAATGCACAAGAAACTAACAAAACTACTACAGCAGCCTGCGGATCAGACGTAACCCAATCCAGGGTTCTGCCCGTTGGACCCGAAGGCTCCGCCAGGTCTGCTGCAGCAGTAACTCCATCCACATCGGATCATTCAAAATTTGTTAAAGTTACGTATAAAAATGGATTAAAACCCGTGTTTAAAACTGGAGTAGGACTTAGTAAAAATGAATTTAGAGCTAAGACTACTCAACCAAGACCTAAGACTCCAATTCCCAAACGCCCCTTTCCAAAGAGCAACTTCAATGCTCGACCAAACTACCAACATGTTTGGAGCCAAAACACGTCTGGACATTACCAAACTTCAAATTACACGTCATGGAACCCTTATGCTCTATTTTCATATTTGGAACAACTTAATGGTATGCTTAACCAAAATGGACCCATGAGAAATTAGGGACCAAATGTTTGAGTGTTTTTCATAAAATAGGTGTGTCTCAAGTTTGTTTGGAACTGGATGAATGGATTAAAGATAGCGGTTGTTCAAGGCACATGACGGGTAACAAAAGCCTCTTCACTACTTATCACAAATGTGACGGAGGTAATGTTACGTTTGGTAGTAAAGCTAAGAGCAAAATCATCGGAAAAGGTACAATCTCTCATGACTCCCTTTTTATAGATGATGTAGCTCATGTTGATAACTTAGGTTTTAATCTCCTTAGTATTAGTTAACTTTGTCGTAATAAGTATAATGTCCTTTTTAGTGAAAACGGAAGTAAAATACTTAAAGATGGTTGATTGGTCCTAAACGGTCAACCTAAATTGACCAGGTGAATGGTCAACTAAGTCAAACGTCTCAGGCTCAATGCTCCTTTGAAGTATAGTGGCTTCCCCGGGTCGTTATGTCCCGACGAGGTGTAATGGTAATCAAAACGGGTTTGTGATCGGGTGAATTTGGACAGGAAAGGGGTTTGAGATTGATTACACTACGAGATGAGGAATGAAAATAACTTAGAAACACTATATAAACAATTACTGATGATCAGATATACTAAAAACGTGAGTTAAACCTAAAAATGCGCGTTTGAATTTAAAGTTACGTAGACGTACGAAATAAAACGCGAGTTTTTGTGAAATAAAATACCTACGGATATGAAAATTACATTTTTACAATCCTAATGATAAAAGAAATTTTTTAGAAGATTAAAATTAATTTTTACACTATTTATATAATTATTATTAATTAAATACTATTTTCTAATTTACTTTTAATTATTTAAAATACCCTAAGATACAAATAATTAGGAAATTAACCTAGAAAAATAAAATTTAAATTTGGAAAAATCTAAACTAATATAAAACTAATTTTAAAACTGAAAATAAATTTTTAAGACTTTTTAAATAATTATTATTAATTATTAACTAATTATTAATTAATAAAACCTAATATTAATTATTAAAGATACTAAATGAAAAGAGAAAAATATGAAAAAATTACAGAAATTATTTTATAACTACAGGAACCTAGGAAAATTATAAAAACACTAAGTACTTAAGGAAAATAAGCTAATAAGCAATAAGCTTCTTAAATAGAAGCTATCACTTCATTTATTTTTGGCTTTTCAAAATTTTCTTTTACAAACCTATTGATAAACTGAAATGGGACAACTTTTAAAAAGAAACTTTTGAAAGAACTTGAAAATAAGCTGTGTGCACACTGAAAAGCTCAACAG
This sequence comes from Artemisia argyi, assembly GCA_030686995.1. Taxonomy (NCBI): domain Eukaryota; kingdom Viridiplantae; phylum Streptophyta; class Magnoliopsida; order Asterales; family Asteraceae; genus Artemisia; species Artemisia argyi. The sequence continues at coordinate 132,747,759 of CM060694.1, forward strand.
TGAGCTTATTGCATGAAAATGAGGTTATAAGCCTCAAATAAGTTACACAATTGGAAATAAGGACAAATTAGGATGCAAGCAAGCAAAGAGTACTAAGAGTAAGCCAAATCAACAAGAAAAGCTCACTGAATAAGCTTATAAGCAAGAATAAGCAAATCCATACTTAACTGAAACAAGAACAAGCTGCAGGCAGTGCAAGCTACATTTGAGCTTATCAAATAAGCCTGAGAACCCAAAATAAGCCTGGAACTCCTAATATGTTCACAAGCCTCACCAAAAAACCAAGGAGCCGAGATGGGGGTCTACAGATAAGCTCAATATGAGCTTAAGAAACCAGCTTATGTACATTGATGAGTCAGTGTACATAATCTCAATGCATACACCTTAGGGACCCAACATAAGCAGGGAAATAAGCATGAAGTAATAGACAAAGCTGGAAATCGAAAACAAAAACTTCCAAAGAATAAGCAAAGCAGGGTTCAGAAAAGTTCTGATGCTTATTTGGAGCTATGTGATTATCAGTTTATCATGGACTTGAAACCAACAAAATTTCTAAAAGCTAAAGAAGCATGATAGATGAAATAACAAACTGAGTGGGATTTATAACTTAACGAGTGAGACAATTCCAAACTAAGGTCTACTAATCTAAGCTTAAATGGATCACTAGTCTTAACAGTGATCAAACAAACACCCGTGATTAAAGCTTTAATTGTTATGAACAATTGTATCCAACACAAACTGAATCAAGACTATACTAAAGGGACAGAGCAAAGGCATTCAGGGGTTTCCTAATAATCTAAAAAGGATACAAATAAGCAGTAAAGAAAAAGCTAACAAGCACAGACCAACTAAATCCCACACTGGGCTACACTAAAGGGAGAGCAGTCCTAATGGGGTGGCTAAAGGAACAAAATAAGCACATCGAACTATCAAATAGCCACAAATTAAATAGAGATCAAACTACTTAGTACTACTAACTACCCAAATCAACAAGAATTACTCAACAAGCATCAAAGATTCAACTAGTTATGGCTTGAGGAAAAAGGGTCAGAATGCAAAGAACTGGATGCAGGGCATACATAACTTCAAACATGCCACTTTGAGCTTGATTTTCAATAAGCGATTCAGGTTCAAACTTAAATTTTCTTCTTGATCATGAACTACAAGCTACCAGTGTTCACAGAACAACAACCTTAATCTACTTTTGAACAGAATTGAAGCCTACAAAGATGGGCTTGTGGGATGGTTTCCTGATGCAGGGCACAATGTGCATGTTCCAACAGGTGACAAAAAGCAACCAAAAAGCACTTAGGAAAAAATTATAAAAATACAACAAAAATAATCCAAGAAATATAAACTAACAAATATTAAAAATCCAAAATTACAAACCCTAACTCTTAAACATGAGCAAATGAAAAATCCTCTAAGATTTGGAAAAAAACTAAGGACTTATGCAATTTGACTTTTTGAGTTATTGCCCTGCTTTGACTTTGTCCACATTTTAACTGAGCCTAAGTGATTATAATTGATAGATAAAGCTTAAATGAAACTTATCTAAGCTACTTTAACAAGTTTTACACTAGATTAAAGCTTTTGATATTCTAAAATCTCAACAGTCATGCATTGTGAAGAGTACAGGGGTGAATTTGACTTTTACTTGAAAACCATCAATTTCAAAACTTTGACTGAGCTAAGTTAAACATAAGGGTGATGTCTAAGCTACCTTTTATCAATTTCAACATCAGCAACTCAGTTGAACAAGCAGTACCAAACACCCCTTAATGGGAGTATCTGTCTAACTTTTGACTTGGAAAGACCCTTATTGTGGAACCTGAACTTGAAAGTGAATGAGTGAATTAACTAAATTAAGGATAAAAGGCAGTAATACTAAAAGATGAGCATGAACAGATTATAAAACAAGCAAATTAAGCAGTTATGAATAAGCATATATAGATAAGTAGTTACACATAAACCAAGTTTAAATTTTTATTGAATTTAAAAAGGGAGATTACAACTAAATTTAAGAGCTAAAATACTTAATAAAACATTGAACTAAAACTACTTTTACACTAATTTTACCTACTGAGCCTCAAATGGCATACAATAACTTATTTATACTAAAAAGAAAACTAGGGTTCCCTCTTTCTTCTCTTGTGCTTCTTTTTCCTGTGCAAAAAGCATTTTTTGTGCTTCCTTCAGTCATCCCTAGCCATTGGATTGGTTCCCTCTTCATCTTGACCCTTGAATCAGCTTAGGTATCATATGGTGATGTTGGATTGTCCACGTGGAGGGGTGGGGTGGTAATGATGGTGTTTGGGGTTGACTTTGGTTGAGTGGTGTAGGGGGGTTAGTAGGAGAGGGGGAGAGGGGGAGACAAAGATGTTGGAGGAGCAGGGTGTGTTTGGGGGCTAGGTATTTAGGCGGGGAAGAAAGGGGAAGGTGGGGTTGACTTGTTTTGACCCTGGATGGTTTATTATTAAACGTGGGATGGGCTTGGGTAACTTGGGCCAAGGAAATAGTGGGCTGGGAAGTTTCTTATCAGGCTTTGGATTTATATTGGTGGATTTGGAATTGGATGATAATAATACAAAGGGAGCCAATTGGTTATAGCAAATCACAAGGACCAATTATGTAACATTCTGAAAGTTTAAAGGACCTGAAATGCAATTTTTTCAAAGTACTCACAAGGACCTTAATTGACAAGTTTGAATATTACAAGGACCAAAATTAATATTTTCCAAAATAAAACACCCGGGGACCAATTATGCCAAAATCCAAACATGAGGGACCAAAATGTAAATTTTCAAAACTTTTCATCCAAGGACCATTTTTGACAAATTTTGATTTTCCAAGGACCTTTATTGACTTTTCTTACAAAATAAATGCTTAGGGACTGTTTTTGTCAATTTTTGAAAGTCGGGGGACTGAAACTACCAATTATGCAAACTTTGTACGTTTTTCATTTGCTTTTACTCATTTTGCATCTAAAATATATAAAACAAAGTTTTGGAATATTTTTCATATTTTTTGGATGCATTTCTGAGTGTTTTTATATGTTTTGCAGTTCAGATTTGACCAAAAATGATGAGTGTTTGAGCACTCATCAGTGGTATAACCATAGCCAAAGGTGTCCTTAAGAACAACGTATACGTCATGAAGATGGATCCAACATCTAGAGACAAACTTTGTCTTACCTCAGTAGATGAATCTTCAACTTTATGGCATAGACGTTTAGGACATGCTAACATGAGACTAATCCAAAACCTCTCCTCCAAAGACTTAGTTCGAAACCTACCTAAGTTGAAATATGACCAACACTTTTGTGATGCTTGCAAAGTCGGTAAACAAGTCCATAGTAGCCATAAGGCTAAAAACTTGGTTTCTACATCTAGGTGTCTAGAACTTTTGCATATGGATTTATTTGGTCCATCCGCTATACAAAGTTATGGAAGTAACTTCTACACTTTGGTCATAGTTGATGATTACTCAAGATATACTTGGACAAAATTTTTGAAAAGTAAAAATGAAGCTTTTGATAAATTTGAGATTCTAAGTAAGAAAATTCAAAATCAAGTAGGGTCTAATATTGTGTCTATTAGAACGGATCACGGTCGTGAATTTGATAATGAATTTCAATTTGGAAACTTTTGTAATATTAATGGTATTACTCATAACTTTTCGGCTCCACGTACTCCTCAATCTAATGGTGTAGTAGAACGTAAAAACCGGACATTGCAAGAGATGAGTAGAACAATGCTTAATGAACAAAACATTCGACAAAAGTTTTGGTGTAATGCCATTGACACATCAACGTACATTTTAAATTGAGTCTTAATTAGACCATTTTTTAATAAAACTCTTTATGAACTATATAAAGGTAAAAAGCCTACATTAGGATACTTTAGAGTGTTTGGGAGTACATGTTTCATTCTTAACACCAAGGATTAGCTCACCAAATTTGACCCAAAGTCTTATGAAGGTGTATTTATTGGATATTCACAAAATAGTAAAGCTTACATTGTTTTGCACAAAGAAACCTTAAGAGTCGAGGAATCGTTGAACGTAACATTTGACGAGAGTCCACCTCCCTCTAAGACATCACCTTTGGTAGATGATGACTTAGTTGAAAGCCAAGCAATAGAAAGTCAAGAGATTTTAGGTAATGACAAGGAAGATGAATTATTTAACAAAGAACTTGTCAATGTCAAAGAATCTAAAAGTCATCCATTAGATGGTGTCATAGGCAACATTAACGAAAGAACACTAAGGTCAAAAGTTCAAAATGAAAGCAACTACTTTTGTTTCGTGTCAACCATTGAACCGAAAAACATTAATGAAGCCATTAAAGATGAGTCTTGGGTAATAGCAATGCAAGAAGAGTTAAACCAATTTGTTAGGAATGATGTATGGACATTAGTTCCTCAACCAAAGAGTCAAACTATAATTGGAACAAAATGGGTCTTTCGTAATAAAATGGATGAAAATGGAATTGTGTCTAGAAACAATGTTAGGCTAGTTGCACAAGGATACAACCAACAAGAAGGCATTGACTACGATGAAACTTTTGCTCCGGTTGCTAGGCTCGAGTCAATTAGAATCTTACTTGCATATGCATGTGCACATAATTTTAAACTCTTTCAAATAGACGTCAAAAGTGCATTTCTAAACGGAGTCATAAATGAAAAAGTGTATGTTGCTCAACCACCGGGCTTTATCAATTTTGAAAAACCAAATCATGTTTACAAACATAAAAAGGCTCTTTACGGACTTAAGCAAGCTCCAAAAGCATGGTATGATCGACTTAAAACCTTCCTAGTTAACCATAAGTATACCATGGGCTTAGTTGATAATACTCTCTTCACTAAGAAGAAAGATTCACATATTATCATAGTCCAAATCTATGTTGATGACATTATATTCGGATCAACTTGTCAAGAATTATGTGTGGATTTCTCAAAAATCATGCATGACGAATTTGAAATGAGTATGATGGGAGAACTCAACTTTTTCCTAGAACTCCAAATTAAACAACTAGAAGATGGTATCTTCTTTAACCAATCTAAATATATTAAGGACATGCTTAAGAAATTTGGATTAGAAGATTCGAAACCAATCAAAACACCCATGTCCACGGAAACTAAACTCACCAAGGATGAGGAAAGTGAATCCGTAGATAGCACTAAATATAGAGGTATGATTGGTAGTCTACTTTACCTAACGGCTAGTAGACCCGACATTATGTTTAGTGTTTGTCTATGTGCTCGTTTTCAAGAAGATCCTAAGACTACTCATCTCGAAGCCGTTAAAAGGATTTTTAGGTATATTAAGGGCACTACACATTTAGGTTTATGGTATCCCAAAGGAACGGGAATAGACACCATAGTGTATGCCGACTCGGATCATGCCGGTGACTATGTCGATAGAAAAAGTACAAGTGGTATTTGTACTTTTGTTAGACATTGTCTCACCTCATGGTTCTCTAAGAAGCAAACGGCTCTTGCTTTCTCAACAATGGAAGCCGAGTACATTTCGGCCGGAAAGGCGTGTCAACAAGCTCTTTGGATGAAGCAAGCTCTTGTCGACTACGGAATTCAACTTAACGACATCACAATTCTTTGTGACAACAAAGGTGCCATTGATCTTAGCAAAAACACGGTTCAACATGCTCGTACCAAACATATTGAAATCCGTCATCATTTCCTTCGTGACAACGTTCAAAAAGGAAATATCTCAATTGAGAAAGTTTCTTCCGAAGACAACATAGTCGATATTCTCACAAAACCCCTTAAACGTGAACCTTTTAACCTTCTTAGGCTAGGCTTAGGACTCATGGAACCTACATTGTAGTTCTGGACATTAGACAAAAATCACAAAAATCAAAACAAATCCAAAACTCTTTTTCTCAGCAGGGTCGGCGGAACCCTTAAACACAACGGACGGAACCCATTTCAGGGGTCCGCCGTATCCGTTGACCTGCAGAATCAATATTTTTGCTTATATTAAACCAAACACCCATTATCTAATACCACCACTTCCAAACTGTTACTATTCACTTTACCATCCATCTATACCTATGATTTCTTGGTCTTCCTTTCACTCACATTGCAAATCAATCATCATTGTAAGTATTCTAAACTTGATTACAATCCTGATCTGAGTCTAGGAATTCTATTTTTGCACAAAAACAAAAACTTGGGGTTATGCATTAACTTGAGATAATCATGCATGAAATTAGGTGTTTAACAAAACTAATCATGTTCCCCATAGTTAGGAATTGCATTCTTACTAAGTGTAAACATGTTTGCTAAAACACCCCATGTCAAATTTTTCCAAAAATTTCACACAAATAGGACAAATATTTTTTTCGTCTCACATTGAGAATACAAAATCAAATCGTTATGTTTAAAACATCACTTGCATAATGTCTCTTGAATGCTAAAGGGAATACATAACCAATATGTATTTTCGGGTACATTCAAACGAAGCTACATTGAACTAGGAGCGTTTGGGTTATCTTTTGTTTTATAACAAAACTTGCATTATAAAACGTTTTTGAAGCATCAAAATGAGTCAAGATAACCGCACCTCCACATTGTTTTCATATAGGCACACACTAGAACATCCACATTATAATAGTAGTTTACTTAAACTAAAATGTGAAATTTTGTTGTTCTAGGAATCATCATGCCTCCTTTAACCCACTACAACCACAAGGACACCATTAAGTACCTACCAAAACACCACAAAACCAAAGGCCTTACCCCAAACCAAGTCAATGTTTTCAAAGCCTTAGAAAAACACTATGTCCATGAGGGTAGAACCATTGACCCGTCTTTCCTAGAGAAGCACAAACCTTTACGCCGAATTTGCCACAATCAACTTTGAGTGTCTTTTAGAAATCAACGAGCCTATTTGTCCTAGATTCATTCTAGAGTTCTATGCATCCGCCGTCCTCTCCACGTATGATTATGGTCGCATGTCTATCAACTTTAGGACTAGTGGTCATCAATACTCCTTCACTCTTGAGGAGTTTGCTCAAATACTAGATGACCCAAACCGTGGTACTTGCATCTACTCCGACTTGCACTCCTTCTCAACTCTTGACACCCTCCAAGACTGCATCCACCCTTATGACACACCTCTTGTATCAAAAGATGTACTTCGTGACCACCTCTTTGTTAGGACCACCAACACTAGGAGAACCCGTTCGGGAAATGAGGTCGATAAGGACCCATATGGAATGGAAATGAATGAACTCAAGCCCCAATTCAAGAAATGGGAGGAAGTCCTTAGAGCAAATGTCATTAGCACCATAGGAAACCGAGATCATATCAACCTTTGCCTTTGCTACATGCTCTACTCTTTGTCCGTTAGGCAACCCTTCAATCTTGCCTACTACATGGCCAAGAGAATGGCCGACATTCCCGTGCATGGCACAACGGCTATGCCGTATGGAATGCTCTTGACCCGTCTCTTTAGGTTCATTTCACCCATTCCACCAACTCCAAATGGTCTTCATCTTGACTACTCTCTCATTCCACACACCTTTGTCCCACTTAGTGATAAGAGAGTTTACAAAGCCCAAAGAAAACGTCCTCATCCTCCTACCTCCTCATCATCTTCCTCAATGAGTGAAGATGAAAATTTGCCCAACTCTAGGCTCCCATCTCTCGAATACCTATCCCAACTTCCGGATATTCCAAATGAGTCGGAGGAGTTCAAGCAAACAAAGGGGATGTTTAAGAATCTTGGAAGATTCCTTGGAAAGCTCAAGAACAAGATTGACCGTCAATGAGTGCGGGTGTGTAGGAGTTTTTGGCACTAGGTGCTATTTGAACATATTTGGTTGTTTAAACAATGTTTGTCATGTATTTGTGTGTTAGTACAATGTTTGATACTATTTGGAACATGTATTATCTAACTTTGATGCAGGTAGACAACTTCTGACAAGTTGTCAAATTTTCATGTTTATGATATTTTCACTAAGTATAGTGAAATTCTCGACCTCAAGGTTAAAGTCCTATGATATGTGTGTTTACGTGTCTATTTTTTGCATTGCCTAACCAGAAATGCATTATCTTTTTTATTTTAGGAGTTTTCGAAAATTTTGAAAATCATCTCGCGGGTCAAAAACACGGACTGCCACTTTTTTCAGCCCTGGCGGATCTGGCGGTACCCAAAATTGGGTTCCGCCAGTGTATTTTTTGGGCAACCCAGAAATGGCCCAACGGACCTCACGGAACCCTCAAACGGGTTCCGTCTGTGTAACCTGAGGGTTCCGCCAGTTGCCTGCAGAAATTTTCTTTTTGTTTTCAACATTTCAACATCCAAACACCAAAATACAATCCTTTTAGATGGAAACCCATTTCCTGCAATTTGTTTAGCACAATAGGGTACTTCTCATTCCTGATAACTCAACCAAAACTATTTCCCGCCAAATTTCAGAAATAGCCATAACCACCCCAAGGACCCTTCACACATAAAGGAAGGAACCCTTCTAAAGGTTCCTTGAAATCCCTGAGATTTATACTTCAACAAATCTACCAAAACCACTAAGCATTTAGTGCAAAACTTGTCTTCTCACTTCACCATTTTCATTGGATTGACTTCCATGATATGACAGCCCACAATTAGTTTTCCAAATCATTAGGAACCTCCATTTTTGTATGAACTAATATCAAATCCAAACACTCCTTTCCACAATCCTTCATCACTATAAATTAAACCATCCTAAACACTATCAAATCACACCTTCTTCATCACAATTTCTTAACTTCCAAACCATTTTTAACCATGACCAAGTCAACAATCACTTCTCAACCATCACGACCCATCCGGAAAACCACCCGGATAAGTGTAAAACCACTATGGTCTAATCAATCCATCAACCTAAGCTCCTCATCTTCGGATGAATTCACCTCACCTATAAAAAATGAACACTTTTTGAACCTTGCATCTCCATCTCCATCACCCAGTGAACCAAATGAGCTCACTCCACCACCTACTAAATCACCCATTGACCCAACTCCACCAAGTGCTCCAACCCAACCATCCAAAACTCCATCACCATCACCATTACCCAAAATTGAACCTATGGGGTTATTTGGGTCTCCTCCCACATCACCACACCCTTTTGTCCAAGATCTAAATGATCTTCCACCAAGACCTACACAACCACCACCTTTTGCAAATCAATCACCAAGGTCAATTCTTGACCTTGATGAAGATTTTAACCACACCCAACCACCACAACAAGTGTACCATCAACCCAAACCATTGTTGTTTCACCCTATCTACCATGACATCCATGGTCCTCTTTATGGAGAACCAAACTTTCAAAACCATGATCACCCAACTCCACCACATTTTCAAGCCCAAACCTTTGAGTCTTTCTTCCCCTCATATGAGGAAATCCAAAGCATGGTTGAGAACCACCTTCATCAAGCAATGGAATTTCAAACCACCTTGCTTGACTCAATACCAAATCCATCCTCCACCCAAGAACCAAAAACCAACCAACCCTCAAACAAAGAAACCAAAACCAACCCATTTCCACCCACTCATCCCCATGTTTGCTCAAATTGTGAGCAAATGGGTGCAAGCATCAAAATGTTGCTTCACCAATTCCAAGATGAAACCCGTTTTGCATTCCAACACGTCATAGAACGTTTGGATGCTCTTTCCCACCCAAACAAATCCTAGAAAACCTTTGGAGGCCGTTTGCCCCAATTTAGGAAACTAGGATTTTATTTTTCTTTCTTGGTTATTTTTTTAATTTTGTTTAGAAGTCGAAGAATATTTCACATTTCTTGTCTTTTGACTTTTCAAAGTCAAAATTTTACTTGGAATGATATTTCTTTCTACTCACTTTCCTGCATTGTTGGTTGATCATTTTTGTTGTCATTGTGGTTGAAATGTGTGTGGTAACTACAAACTTGACTATATATATCACCAACTAACCATTTTTTTTGTAGGATTCAAAATCCATGTTTCCCATCTTGGCACTCCTTTTAGGGGGAGTAACAACCAAGGGGGAGCAAGTGCATATTTCCGCTTCGCTACTCTACTTTTTGTTTCGACAAAAAGGGGGAGAAATATATTGAAACTTCAATACTTAATATGATTTACATCTCTTAAGTAAAACAAGTTTAATATAATATTTTTTAGTCTTAAAAACCAAGATTTTGTGAGTTACTTAAAAACAAAGTTTATGTTTTGTCATCAACAAAAAGGGGGAGATTGTTAATACAAATATCACCTAAAAACGTTATTTATATTTTACGATCTTCGCTAAGTTTTGTTAACGACAAAATGTAAACTTTAGTTTCTAAGTAAAACATAATCTTAGTTTTAAAGACTTGCATAAACTAGACTTTTGCTAAATTTTACATTTCATAAAACACAACACTTTTTATTTCTTAAAATAGAATTGTCACATCACATTTATGGCAAGTTTTGTCAATATACATTTATGGAAAGAAAATGTGTTTGACTTACTATGTGGTTGCTTGTAAGTTTGGTGTTTGACTAGATGTAATGAGATGTGACATTGTTTGGTTTGCAAGGTGTAATGAGATGTGACTTTGTTTGGTTTGCAAAATTTATTGCAAAACCAACTGCAAGACCGGCGGAACCCTGGGGGTACACGGGCGGAACCCATCTGAGGGTTCCGCTGTATCCGCCAGGCCTGCAGAAGGCTTTGCTATAAATACCAAGCCACAAGTTGATTTTTGGCTTATCACTCTACATCATATTTACACACATTCATTCATTCTTTCATCTAATCCTTTAACATGTCATATGTGAAGTTTCTTTTTGTAGCAAAGAGATTCACGAGTTCATTAAAAGTAACAAGTATTCAACACAACGTTGCAAGACTTGTTAGCTTAGCATTGTGTAGACTTGTGTAGTTTACACTTCATTTGATTGTGTATTTTCAGTAGTGATTGGTTAGTATTTTAGTCCTCAAAATACAAAGTGTATTGGGAGTAGTTGTACTCTTGTAAAAGAACTAACGGGAGTGGTTGTACCCTTGGTAAAGAACTCGACATCTAGCTTAGTGTCGGTAAAAGTATAAGCGACGTGTAAGGTTTTCTCCGCCGGTGAACGGAGCTTGTTGACCAGTGAAAGAAACTCTCGAGTTGGATACTTGGGGCGTGGACGTAGGGCAAGGAAAAAGAGTCCTTGTAGCCGAACCACGATAAATACTCGTGTTGTGGTTTGATCGTTTCTTTCATTTACTTGCATGTTATATATTGTGTTTGTGTATATATCTTTGATCAAACGCAAAGTTTCAAAGCTAACTAAACAAGTTAAAAAGATTTTAAACGGTAAACTATTCAACCCCCCTTCTAGTTTTCCACAAAATGGATGGCTAGGATCAAAGTAGCCTAGGTTTGGATTGAGAAGGGATATTCCAAGAAAATATGCTTTGCTTGGGGGGAAAGGGGAAATCAATGGTTAAGATGGTTTTGGTTTGAAATGGATGGCTTGGATTAAACACATGTGATGGTATATAGAAGAGATTGAATGGATGGTTGAGATGTGTTTAGTTTAAATTGGATGGCTTGGATTAGATGGAGCCTCTTTGGAATTCAAACAATTCCCATGTGTTGAAAATGGAAGGATGAGATGTGTTGTAAGGGAATGGATGGTTGAGATATAAAGTGTGTAAGGGAATATGTAAAAGTGTAAGAGATTGTGTAAGAGAATATTTGATTTGGATATGATTGGATATGATTATGTTTGTCTTTTGTAGAAATGAGATTAAGAGAAGATTAAGAAGTAATCTAATTGTTATTAAGAAGAAAATGTTTAGACAACTAAGATTATAAGTTGAGAAAATTATAGGTTACTTATAAGTTAAAGTAACAAAACGTCGAGAATCCATATGTTCATATCTCGTGACTTTCCACGACTCGACGTTCTCAACTAATACCTTGGTTCAAACAAGTTAAGTGCTTTGCCTAGATGTAAAGCATAACCCAAGTGGGAAAGGATGCGTTTACGCAAAGTGACCTTTGACTTAGATTGACCAATAAGGGAGTAAACCCGTTACGTAATTAGAGAAGACGTAAGCACGGGATATGAGCATATGGATGCTTCAACACGATGTCACGTGAAATATATAAGCTCCCTAAGTTTAGAAAAGCCTTGGCTAGAGGCGATAGTTAGAAAACATGAGTTGGCGTTTTCCCATAAATGGGTGTTTTAAAAGTAGGATCTCTCAAGTCTCAAAACTCGTTTCGAGTGTTCTCAATTAAGCAAATAACATATTCATACATGTATCGAAAGATCCACATTTGTCGGGTAAGGGGAAAGCCGACTTTCAAAATTCGTCCGGAACCATACAGTGTCCTGGCGCGATGACGCGCGGGCAGCGCGCCAGGAGCAGACATGGGCTCCGGCGATTTTGAGCTAACGTTTGTTATTTTATGTGTTTCGATGGTTTATTTGTCATTATTAAAACATATGCGTTTGTATAGTGTTTTTGAGAGTGTGTGTGTTTTCTAGTGTGTGCTAGTGTGTGTGTTTTATAAGAGAAGGAAGAAGAAGTATCTTCGGTGGGGTTATCAATGAGCAAAATATCATCAACTTTGTGAGTTAATAGTCTAATACATTTCAAAGAGTATGTCATCCAATTGTCCATACCCCGTTAATTAATACTATATATTTTGTGTTTTTTTAATAAAAATTCACACTATACTTTTTTACTTTTTTTTATTTGTTGTATTTGTTGTATTTTTTTATTTATTTTTTATTTTTTTGTTTTTTAAGTTTGTTTAAAATTGTAAAAGAAAATAAAATCATGGGTGGGTGGGGCCTAAATAGCATGGTGTGTTTTGATGCGTGAGTGTTAAAAATAAAGGACTTATTTTGCACTCAAAACAAAACTTGAAGGTCCAAATAAAAACCACACATGAAACATTCACCCAAACCAGAAAAAACAGGGTTTTAGTTTTTTATAGGAGGGGGTTTTGTTCTTCACTTCCCAAACAACAACATCGCCTCCATCATCAAACAAAAACAATGGTTTTATCAAACAAGAAACTAAAACAAAAACTAAGAACCCAATTAGCAGAATCATTAACCAAATCAGAAGAAACCCATGAATCATTCAAATCTTTATTAACTTCAGCTACCCAAAAACCCAAACTTTCCAAAAGAGAAATTCGCAGAGTTAAAGTCCCTTCTGGTGAACCAAGTTTAGAGCATAAAAATAGTGCTATTGAGACAAAAAGTGAAGAGGGTAATGGTGGATTGAAGAAGAGAAAGAGGGAAAAAGATGAAGATGAAGGTGAAGTGAATGATGTGAGTAAGAGCAAAAAGAGTAACAAGAAAAAGAAGAAGAACAAGAAGAAAAAAGTTGTGAAGAAGGATGGTAATGAAGAGGGTGTCAAAATAGAAAATGTGCAAAAAGAAAATGTGGCAAGTGAAGAAAAAGGTGTGGAAGTTGGGATTCAAACTCAAGTTCAAGCTCAAATTAGGTATGTGTGGTATTTATTTTTTTATTATTTTTTTTAAACTTTTTTGTTTTTGTTTATAGTTTTTGAATGATCATTTGTGTGTTAATTATTGAAATAATCGTAGGGGGTGTTTGTTTAAGCTTATATGTGTGCTTATGAGCTTATTTGGTTTCAGCTTATATTACATAAGCCTCGATTTTTGGGATTTTTTTTACTTTTGGACTTATATAAGCTTATTATATCATAATAAGCTTGTGTAAGCCCATAAGTGTCGAAATAAGCCAGATAATTGAGGCTTATGTAATATAAGCTGAAATCGAATAAGCTCATAAGCCCACATACAAGCTTAAACAAACACCTATTGGTGTATGTCACCCAAGTATTAAACTCTTTACGCCATCCATTTATATAAACGCGGTTCATGGTGAAAATGCCATTCAATAATTATATACCTTATAAAATTAGATATAAGTAAAGAAGAGTGTAATTTTGCAAATTTTTGAAGTACCTGTTTTGTATTTGGTGTTTGTTTTGCTTGATTGAAGTTTGCATGTAATCATTTGTAGCAAAACATGAAGCAGGAGACGGTGTTTGAGTTTGCTTATGTGCTTATTGTATACAAAAGGGATAATTCCAAAATTACCCCAGTGCCTTTTGCTTTTCTAGACGGAATCTTTTCTCCTTCCGAAACTAGACCGGGCAACTGGGCAACTTTGAACTACCCAACCATGTGTAGCCACTTGTTTGACATGAAGTACACCAGTTGCCCTACCTTGTAATCCGTAAAGTCACACTTGTCACTTGCTGGTTGTAGTTGCCCAATTGTACAGGTTGCCCCGGTCTAGTTTTGGAAGGAGAAAAGATTCCGTCTAGAAAAGCAAAAGCAAAAGGCAACTGAGGCGTTTAAAATATAATAGGGGGTGTTTAATTGTTTGGGAGAATGGGAGTTATGTTTATTTGAGGATTTTAGTAGTTGTGATGTAATTCGAATTAGATAAGCTCATAAGCAGTTTGAACAAGCAACTCTCAAACTGCTTATTCAAAAGTACGAACAGCAGTTAGCCCAAATGATATCAAGTGTGTGTGTGAGAGTTATTTGGCATTTTGGCGTAAAACAAATGCTCTTTCACCCTGAGTTGAGCAGATAATCATAAACAGTTTTGATGAAGATGTGCTGTTGTGTTATTTAAAGTTTTCGTTATCTGCTGAAAGTTTCTTTTTTATATTCTATTAACAAAAATGATTGTTTATGTTTTTAATAATGGGGTAATGTGAGTTTTTATTCAAAATTCCTATTGCTGTAGCATGATTTACATGAGAGTTCTGCAACTTTTTGATTCTTACTAATCAGTGCACCTAAAACAACCTCTTACATACTTCCTGTAAATAATCAGAAAATCATATCAAGTTTCGCCAATGCTAAAAGCTAACTTTTGCGATTTCAAGTCACAGACTCACAGTAATTACTTTACAGGCACATTCAAGGGCCCCCTTTACGACTAATATGAAACATAGATGTTTACACTAAGTTGTAAGTAGTTTCAGTATCATGGGAGGTTTAAAACATTCATGTCGAATAGAATGAGGAAAAATGTAAATGATTTGAAGTTTAAAAATAGTTTTAAATTTTTTTGAAGTTTTACGCCATAATTTTTTATTGACCTTTTGTGGTAAATATCATGCAGTAAAGAAGATGAGAGTAATTCTACGAAGGTGTATGTTGGGGGCATTCCATACTACTCAACTGTGGATGATATCCGAAGTTTCTTTGAAGGATGTGGAACCATTACTGAAATTGATTGTCTCAAGTTTCCAGAAACTGGCAAGTTTAATGGGATTGCCTTTTTAAGTTTTCGGGTATGATAAGAGGTGCATTAGTTGTTACATATTTGTATTTTTATATCAAAGTTGGTTGGGTTTGGTAATGAGCCAAAGATCATAATTGTTGTAAATACGGTTGAATTGTTTCGGATTAACTAGTAACCTTTTTCTTACATTTTAATAAGAATAATTGACTAGTCAAATATGACTACAAGAAATGTATGGATACAGTATTTAGCTAAGATTATGCATAATGAGATTTATGAGACTGTGCGTAAAAATCACGTTGGATGATCTCCAAACCTTTTACCGTATGACCCATAGTTTTTTTTACCCATTGGAGATATAACATAACCAAGACGATGCTATCGTAGGCAAATTGGTTGAAATGGCCACCTTTCTTGATTCATCTAATTATTGGTTTATAAGCAGTTGCAAACCTTTTTGATTTACATACAATTTTCTTATTACAGACTGAAGCTGCAGCAAAGAGAGCATTGGCACTTGATGGATCAGATATGTGAGCAACACAACCTTTTTTTAATAAGAAAGATCGTCGGAAGTAATTTTAAAACGTTAACAAGAGTTTATATGATGTTACAGGGGTGGATTGTCCCTAAAGGTTCAACCATACAAGGCGACCCGAGAGAAAAAAGTTTCTGACTTTTCCCCTGCAATGTTGGAGGGCTACAACAGAATTTATGTCGGAAATTTATCATGGGATATGACCGAAGAGGAATTGAAGAAATTTTTCTCAGATTGCAATGTATCTTCTGTTCGACTTGGTAAAGATAAAGAAACAGGGGAATTTAAAGGTTTTGCCCATGTGGATTTTGTTGATAGTCTTTCTTTAACAATGTCTTTGAAGTTGGATCAAAAACCTCTTTTTGGGAGACCCGTGAGAATTAGATGTGCGGTTCCACGAAAGTCAGTAAACCCTAGTTCAACATCCGACTCAGTTGTTGGTAAAAATGATGCAACGGGTGGTACGTTAGTTGATGATGATGTGTCAAGAAAAATAAATAGAACATGTTATGAGTGTGGTGAAAAAGGCCATCTTTCTTCAATGTGTCCAAACAAAAAGGTTGCTGAAGTGGCACCTACTAGTTACAAAACTGGTGATGTGGAGTTTGATAATGAGGAGGCTGATAACATTGGTGATGGTAAATTGAAAAGGAGGACGTGCTATGAGTGTGGTGAAAAGGGTCATATTTCTTCATTATGCCCAAACAAAAAGGCTGCTGATGTGGCGCATACGAGTTACCGAACTGATGATGTCTCGTTTGATAAAGAGGAGGTTGATAACATTGGCGATGGTAAGCTAAAGAGAAGAACGTGTTATGAATGTGGTGAAAAGGGTCATATTTCTTCATTATGCCCCAAAAAGCAAGTTGCTGACGTGACAACTTCATATGTGGCAGCGGCAGCAGAAAACGAAAGG
Source organism: Artemisia argyi (assembly GCA_030686995.1). NCBI lineage: Eukaryota > Viridiplantae > Streptophyta > Magnoliopsida > Asterales > Asteraceae > Artemisia > Artemisia argyi. The sequence goes on from CM060694.1 coordinate 132,764,487, forward strand.
TTTGACTATAACACGGTCAATTCTGTTAGCGATGGTAAGCTAAGGAGGAGAACATGCTATGAATGTGGTGAAAGGGGACATTTATCGTCATTATGCCCAAATAAGCAAGTTGTTGATGTGGGAAAGGACGTGGAAGTTAAGAAAGTCGAGGTGGTTAAAACTGTGGCGTCTGTTGTCAAGGAAAGTGGTGATAATGCGGTGAGTTCGGTTAGTGAAGGTAAGCTAAGGAGGAGAACATGTTATGAATGTGGTGAAAGGGGTCATTTATCGTCATTATGCCCAAAGAAACAAACTGCTGATCCGGTGGTTCCGAAGAAGGAAGTTATTGACATGGAAGTTGAGAAAGTTGAGGAGGTTAAAAGTGTGACGGTTATTGGTAATGAAGGTGATAATAATGTAGCGAGTTCAGTAAGTGCCGGTAAGCTAAAGAGGCGGAATTGCTATGAATGTGGTTTAAAGGGTCATCTTTCTTCGTTGTGTCCAAACAAAAAAGATACTACTGCGGGAGCTTAATCAAGTAAGTTAAAGTATTTTTACGACATACGTGTATATGCTTAATGGTGAAACATGCTTCTTTTAGTCTCAGGGGTGTTTTGGATGTGGTTGTGGGTTTTGAAATAAACAAACCGCATTGTAGGAAATAGTGTTTGGATAAACTTATTCTGTTTGTTGCCTTAATCACATAATCAGTTGTACCGAGTGTTTTGGCATTTCTGAAAAGTTAAGGATTTTAGAGGTAAACAATGAACATCACATAGCCAGTTTGATTTACCAGCTCTTTAACTAATTATATCACTTATATAATGAGATAATCATAATCAATTTACCTTTATTCAGAGTCCAGAGAGCAAAAAATGATCATTGTGTATTCAAAACACAATAAATAAATAAATAACTTTTCAAGCAATCCTAGACACTCTTTTTAGGCCTTTGTTAATAAGTATTTATGTGGTTATTAGTTATATTATATCACTTTTTAACAGAATTATATTAATTAAGGACATAGACTTTGCTTGTGGCTTGTTGAGCTTGAGCTTGGCTCACCACATGGTCAAGTCTTGCTTAGCTATAATAGCCTTAACTTAGGCTTAGTTTGTATAGGTTGAACAAATAAAATCAACCCTTTAACTAACTCAGTTCACTGCATATAATGACACTCTACTTTGGATAGTTAATTTTCACTTTGGATAGTGTCTTTAGTATGTTCATTCTAAGCAATGCGTTGTTTTCCACCCATCTTAGGCTACATACCTTAATGCAGTCGCATGATGATATCTAAGGTATGTTGCTATTTTGCATATAATGATGTTAGAGGGTATTAAGATGTTAGAGGGTTTAATTTGATGTTAGAGGGTGTTATGGATCCACAAACTTGAGTATCACTCAAATTGACCTTAGGCTCTCAAAGTTTGCAGCAGAGCTATGCCTCCTTTTTTTAATCACCCGGATGTTTACATTTATTTCATGATTATCTCCTAAGTAGTCTAGTGCTCGTCCCTTGATCACACAACCTACCCTTCCCTTTGCTTCAACATGACGACATACCATCTTGTTGAAGAAACGCACTCAGGTCGCTCACAAGCACAACCATTTTGTACAGGCATATCTGCTTATGTGACTTCTAGTGTTAGAAACTTTTGAAATAAGATCATTTGACTTATTGCACATCAAAATACAAGTATGTGGCTATTTTAGGCGAAGGTATACTGCCTTAAATACAACTTGACCTAATGTTGATTGCTATTTTGTCCATGTTACCCTATATAATTGATGAGAGATATTGTAGCAAAGTCAAAAGGAGAAATTTCAGTTGAGATAGGTCCCGAGTTAGGAAGTCTGGTAATAAGTTATGAAGTCTTTTAGTTACTTTTATATTTATTCTCGCAAGGTTTCTTGTAAAATTATTGCTCGTTTTAGATTATCTTTATTAGAATATTTCAGAACTATTGGAGTAGTTAAGTTGACAGTAGGATTATCTAATTAGTATCCTAGTCATAATATTATATTTCTGCAATAAATCTGGTTTAAGGGTATAGGTTTTCGTTAATTTTCATTTGCGTCATCAAGTTTATTTTAAGTTTAAGCTCTCAACCTTTTGGAGTTCTTATATCGTATAGGTATCTACAGTTGAGTTTGTACGAAGAAATTAATTGTTTCAATATGTATCAAATTCTGCGGGACATACCGCCCTTTTTTACCCAAATTTTAATTTTCAATATTGTTACAAATATACTATTGATTTTATAGTTAAGAACTAAAGAAAGTGGAAGTCCCTAAGTGGCAAATAAATACAGTAATAGATTATGAATATCGGTATAGGCCCAACCATAAAGATTGTATAACCAAAGTTTCAAGCAACAGAATTTGTTTGTTGATCCGTACCATCTACCCCTTTATCTCATAAAATTTTTGACTCCTTCAAGTTGAGATGTCATGTAAGAATTTTGATATGCCGTTTACATGTTTTCAAAATAGAATCACTTCCGTTGTCATCATTAGGATTTTATACAACAGTCATGTGATGCATTTTGTCACAAGTCCCTAGCATTGTAGATTAGACATCTGATTAATAATAAAACATATCTAGTATACTATAATGTTGTAGTGTTCTTGGCATGAATGGAGTACCTCAGAGTTCATTGATGATCTACTTAATCTAGATGTTAACTTAGGGAGTGTTAAAATCATTGTTTCTCTCCCACCAACAGGCTGATACTCATTAAACAGATCTCGATATTTGTTTCAAGTACATGAATCATTTAGGATTTTGAGAAATTAGTGGCGTTAATGTCATCGAAAGTATATTGCTTTAGTTATTGTGTACCTTTATGCTGTTTAAAATTGTTTTAGTTGGAGATTATAGGATAGTTGGTACAATAATTCATGCTTTATACCAAAAATAGCTTCTTTCTTGATATTTTGGAATATAAATTACTCAATGTTTTGAGTACTGAAAATAGATGTATCACTTAAAGAATATCTCTTTCATCGCACCTTATGCCTTATCTTCCATTTGAAGTTACCTGTTTATTAATAATCACTACAAGTCAATGATATGAATATCGTTTTGTACTCCTTGATTCTCTATCAAAAAGTGACAGACATTCCAGAAATAGCCAAATTTTAGCAATATTGTTTAAAAGATAAGGCATGCTAAGTTATATGTTCTATTCTTCAGGCCTTCTCGTGGTGCGGAACTGCGGGCTATTCCATGGTGATCAACCATGCCATGATAGGTGTGATTCTTTGTGATGGCTCTTTGGCTGTGGTGCAAACCATGCACCAGTTTTCTACTTAGCAAATTGGGTTATAAATCTTGAGCTAATGATTCTATTGCTGGACAAAGGAGACATGATTTATGAGCGGCTAATGGACAAACCAGGCATCTTACATTTTTGAAAATTAAGATAAAACAGAACAATTTTGTTTCTAGCATTGTCTGTTTGTATAATTAGATTTATAGAATTGTTTCCTTATGACCCTTGATGATTATTGCACACACAGTGAGTGGGTCCTTGTCATAAACAAGCCAAATGGGAAACTTTTGACCTTTGGTGTTTACTTATTCTACCACAGTATCATTATTTGTTTGACAAATTCACTTTAGACGACACCTGAATATGACTTAAACAGGATGACCCAAATGTCTATTATTGGTAAAAATATTTTGTCATGTTACAATGATTTGTGCCGAAGTCATGTGTTGCTGGATTTACAAAAGGACACATTTTAGCAGACACGTATAAAGTTGACATGACAAGTGTAGGGATTAATATTAACCTACATTATATTTGGATCAACCGACCGTTCTATCTACAAGAAGTCGAGTTTAGAAGTGGATTAGCTTCCTATTAGATACCAATGTTCCAGGTTATGTTTCAATCGATCTTGTCTAATGAAGCGTTATTTATTTCAGGATCCTTCCGTCCATTGTTGATGCTTTTATGAATTTTATACTTTACTAGCAAAAACAAAGAGTGAGAAATGTGCCCAATTTAAAGTTGCAAGCTAATAACATTTATCATGCTGAGCGAGTTAGATGTGTAACAATGGTGATAAAGCAACGTTACTACATATCATACACAATCCTATCTTGATATTAAATTTTCAAATATGAAGCTTGTTAAGGATGTTGACATTTGAGAGTCAAACTTGCAACAAAGAAAGGCTTATCCCAAATTTGGAAGCATTAAGATTAATACAAAAAAGAGTTCACGGGAGCAACTTGAGAAATGGGACTCAAAATTTCTTCTTTACTCCGGTATTTGAGCCATGGATTCTAATTTAATCGCATATACAACAACCACAAAATCATAACCTGCAATGATGTATTTATGGAAAAATGTTGGCCCTTTGTCCTTCCAATTTTGGACATCATTCCATTATAATGCAGTTAATGCAGAAAATTAATACAGTACAAGTAGTTAATGCAGAAAATTAATACAGTACATGTCTGGCATGCATGAATTGGAGTGTGCCAATCAATTAGTGATGTGTGCAAATCATTTCCCATTATAAAAGGACAAATTAGTATTTTATTATACGGCTCTCGTGGACTCGCTCGTGGTCAATTAATTAAAGAAAACGGACATGATATGGGTGTGTTTTTGGGAATTGATATTCATGCATGTTCTAGTCTTCAAGTACTTTTTCTCATGCAAATCATAGAATCCAAAGTTTATTGATTGTACTAGTCACGAGTATAGGGAATATCGTGTGCTAAACAGCTTGTTAGTGCGAATGACGCTTGGATCTTAAATTGTATTACAATATTGTATTCTTTTTGCCAGATAGAGATGCAAGCACACGTACACTAATCTAGTTTACTATACGCCTATTAAGATCATCAACATTTAGGTTTCGACTCTTTAGCTCTGTTTTTGAAATTGATATACAAACCAAAAGAAAATGAAAAAAATTTGTGTTCTCAAGATTTTTTATAGGGAAGAAAAGAAAATAAGTGGAAGGAAGATGTAGTGTTTTTTATGTATAAAATTTTCTTCCCACTTGTGGGAGGAAGAAGAAGGAATAGAAGTGATTTTTTTTCCCTTATTTTTTATTTTTTCCTTTTATAAACTTAACTCAAGAACACAGCGGTTAACGCTTAATTAAAGGACCACATGGTAGCACCGAGTTACAAGCATGTTGGTGTGGAAAAGAAAAAGATTGCATCTATAGTGTATGCAATTACTAATTAGGGCCTTGTTTTTTTGTGAGGCCTTCAACAACTACCAGATAATTCTTTTCACAAACACAAACACGACAAGCACAATCACCACAACAAACACAAGCACCACAATTACCATAAGAAACACAATCAAGTGATGGCGGAGAAAAGAAAACCCCTAATTAAACATCTAATTCTAAATGCTCAATTAGTTACTTCTAATTAACATTAAAGCTAGGCGGTTCCTAACCAGTTTTTAACGAAGTGATGGCATCAATGAATGACATATTATTAGCATCATTTATCCGATGTATATTACTTGTTTTATATTACTTTATATGAGATTTGATATTTACTTGTTTACTTTTGTAAATCTCGGTAATATTAGAGCAATTGGTGAAAGTTATGGAAAAAGACGTGTTTTGGAGCAAAAATGATGATATTGAAGAAAGCCTACTGATCAGACACTCAATACAGCGTATCAATGCTAATTAGATACGCCGTATCCATATACTTAGAAGATTTCAACACCTTGCCTGACTTTGATGAATACGACGTATCCATCATTTGGAATACGCAATATATGAAACTTGGTCGATTTGAAGAACATGAGATATTTGAAGAATACGGCGTATCGGACTCTATGAATACGTCGTATTGAAGCCCTAGCTATTTGATGACCAAGACGGGATTACGTTGAATACGGCATATCGAATCCCTAAAATACGCCGTATACGAGCCTTAATCGAGAAACCAAGTGAAGAATCGAAGCCAAATGAAGAAATAACGTTTACGTAACAACTTTAGAGGATGCTTCACTGTTTTGGTCATAAAATCTTCATCCGGACTCTGTTTTAGGTGATTCAAGCGGCCACACGAAGAGAAAAAGGAAACCTATCTGTTACTGAAAAAGTTATGGAAAAAGACGTGTTTTGGAGCAAAAATGATGATATTGAAGAAAGCCTACTCATCAAACACTCAATACAGCGTATCAATGCTAATTAGATACGCCATATCCATATACTTAGAAGATTTCAACACCTTGCCTGACTTTGATGAATACGACGTATCCATCGTTTGGAATACGCAGTATATGAAACTTGGTCGATTTGAAGAACATGAGATATTTGAAGAATACGGCGTATCGGACTCTATGAATACGCCATATCGAAGCCCTAGCTATTTGATGACCAAGACGGGATTACGTTGAATACGGCATATCGAATCCCTGAAATACGCCGTATACGAGCCTTAATTGAGAAACCAAGTGAAGAATCGAAGCCAAATGAAGAAATAACATTTACGTAACAACTTTAAAGGATGCTTCACTGTTTTGGTCATAAAATCTTCATCCGGACTCTGTTTTAGGTGATTCAAGCGGCCACACAAAGATAAAAAGGAAACCTATCTGTTACTGAAGGAGATACAGCGCATATGGTTTCTGGATATGCCGTATCATGGTCGGAGCAGCAGGTTATTTTTTGAAAACCTTGGAGGCTACTCTTGTTTAATCCTATAAATACCAAAGCCCTAGAACGACTTTGGCATCACTTTTATCAGTTGGGGAAAGCCCCAAATCGTCCCTAACACCTCCTCCTTCCACCCTCGAATATCGATGAAGAACATCACAAGATTTAACGTCGTGTATCATTCGGTTAGCATAAGTATTTTGTTCATGAATTCTTTATATTGATTTGCAATGTACACTATATCTTTTACTGAGATTATGGGCTAACACCCTTAGGTGTTAGCCAAGTTTATGAAGTTTTTATTAATTTATATGATTGTGTCGATTCAATTTACTTTGTTATTGGATTGAGTGCTTATCGTTAAAAACTCGTTTATTGCTTATTACTAGTAGAAGTCTATGTAACTAGGTTATGATCCTTATGGCTTTAATTGATGTAATTTACCTCCTGCAATAGTGGTTACTTTGGTTAAGTCATATGTGTGTTAATCTGAATCCTTATTAGGAATCATTGTTTGTCATAAACGGAACGTGTCTACAACCTAATAGGACTAGTAACGTGTAATACCGAACTTGGTAATTGATATGCCGATTAACAATTGAATGAAATAAAACAAGTAGACAAAAGCATATATAATTATAAGATGGATTAAATTTGGCTAACCCGTTCTTCCTTATTGGTATCGATCTATTTTACTTTGTTTTAGTTTAATTAGTTTAATATTTATTTTCTCGTATTTAGTTTAATTAAAACAACTAAAATCGTGCTAGTCTCTCAGGCTAAACCCCCCCCCCCCCCTTATCTTTAATTGCTTTATAGGTTAGGATAGTTTAGTTTAGTTTAGATTAGTATAAATACCTTTAGATCACTTTAGCTTTGCTCCTAGTGAACGACCCTTGCTTACCTAGAAACTATCTACATTGATCGGGTGCACTGCTCGTTAGTGTTTAGAGTCTATAGGTTAGTTCGGCAAAAAAAAGTTAATTTAAAACTTAGTAAAATTTTATAGACCTAAAATAACACATCACCAAGTAATTGCATTCATCAATTAAGAAATAATATGAATAATTATCACACTAACAATTTTCATGCATCCTAGATAAACACTAATTGAATTAACCTAACATAGCAAACAAGAGACAAACAAACATATAATTAAAACAAATATAATGTTGCAAGAATCGGCCTAGGATCCAATTAACTGGCCTTATACCTTGTTGATTTTTGAAAATCGGTGAAAAAAATGGGCGTAGGCAAAAATCAGCCACTAATCAATCAAAAATCGGCCAAATTGGTCAAAAGTCGGACTAATCGGCCAAATCGGACTAATTGGTCAACTTTTAAAAAATTAATAATTTAGACATTCTACTTAATTTGGGGATCATTTATTTCACTTATAACGCACAATGGGTCTCATAATCAAAATTTGAGCCTTTTATTGAGGTTTGAAAATATAGTAGGCTTGGAATCAGTTAAGATATTTTGTTTAGTCTCCAGAAATACCCAAAACTTGCAAGAAATGCCAATCTGATTAATCACAGATTAATCCCGCCGTGACCGATTAATCGTTGCAGGGTAGTCGACACCCCGACTGTCGATTCACGATTTTTGCAACATTGACATACAGTGATATAAACATGATTGAATGATTAAAGGTAAAACTTATCTTAATGTTATGACAGGTTTCAATGCAAAAAAGAGTGAAAAACTCATTAAAATCGGCTAGGGTTTGTTTTCAAAAAGTTCCGAATGAATTTTTTTTTTAAAAAAAAGGCAAGAATATGTACAAAAAATTAGGTGTGACGCCATCAGCTTATAGCTGTAACACGATTACCTCGTCGTCATCGACTTAAGGCTTTTTTCATCGAGTTCTCTTGATGTCGTCGGCTTGTATGCCGTGACGGTGTCACCATGGGGTTGTGACGGAGTCACCGTGTCCGTCTCCACACACTGACCAGTCATGAAAAATCGCAAAAATCTACTTTCTGAGCACTTTTAGTAACGACGTCATAGTAGCTGGTCACACTTTGAATCTCTTGTCTTTTTCTTCCATACTTCGTCTAAATAAGCCAAAATCTTGTATATTTCTAACAAATGCATATTCCAAGACCTAAAAGTCAATAAAAATTTTAAACAATAAATTATATAAAGTGCATGAAATAATGTGTTAAATGACCTCTAAAAACAATACTATTTTGCACCTTATCACGTATGCTCTTACCATGCTTCCGTCGGCTTTTTAGACCATGACATTACATTACCCCGCATGACATATGGACACGGGAGCATCATCACGCTTGGCGGCCAACACATACATATATACTTACTTATGTTTGTAAATCAAGCAATTACTCTTCTATATATGTTGGCAATGCACAATCTATACATGTTATTTGTATGGGACATAGTTTTTTTGGAACCCTCATAAACCATTACACCTTCATAACATTCTTATCACATCCCATATTATTAAAATATAATAATTTATGCACACGATTTACAAAAGATAATAAAGTTTTTATTTAATTTGACGAATTTGGGTTTTTTGTGAAGGATTACCAGACTCACGACCTCCTTATCCATTGTGATAGCAGTGGTGACCTCTACCTATTTCGTCATCTGCCTTTGCCTTCTACGCAGTCTGCATTACTTTCCTTCAGTCCTACTACGTGGCACAAACGTCTCGGCCATCCCGGTGAATAAGTGCTACGCCACTTAGAGTCTACAAAGCAGTGCACTTTCTGTCATGCTTGCTGGCTTGGAAAAAATATTAGCCTTCTTTTTTGTATTTCCGAGTCATGTGTTGAATCTATTTTTGATATTATACATTCGGATGTGTGAAATTCACTCCTTATTAGTGGCAGTGGAATAAATTATCATGCCACTTTTTTGGATCGTTATTCACATTTTCTTTGGGTATATCCATTACGTAATAAATCATAATCGTAACCCCCGGTACTTTTTCTAAAACCTACTGCTAGCCAAATATTTATTTTCGTATTTGAGACACATTTAAAACTTTTATTTTGTGATTATTTGGGCTTGAGAAATGTGAGATATATTGGAAACGAGAACTTTATTCCTTGATTGACTCAGCACAACCTATAACACTCGAATTGTATTGCATTTTCCAAATTATTTGAATTATTTTGAGTTTTGGAAAAACTCCAAAGTTTATGCTTGATTTTATTGGAAAAAATATTTCGTGAACAATGGCGCAAGTTTCGTAATTTTTCGAGTCCGTTTGCTATGTCGTTTGGACCCCGAAGCGTTTATCGTTAGAAGTTTATTACGTTGGCAACTTTAATCCCTTAACTTACCCTTTTTCTTTTCCCTACACTTTATTTTATTAAAAAACTACCATATACATTTATTTAATATAAATACCCACCAACACCTCCCTTCCATCATTTTTATTAATAAAAACACACACACTCACCCACATTTCTCTCTCTCTCTCTAAAAACCGGCCACCCCTCACCGCCGCCGCCGGCCAAATTCCGGCAACCAGAATATTTTTCCGGCCACCCAAAAATAAAAACTTTTTATATTTTATAGATCGGGACGTCCCCGTTCCGCTTGTACAAGCCGTTTCAATCAAAACCGCCCCGAACACCCTCAAACCATCACCACCGCCGCACCACCTTCACCACCGACGGTCACCACCACACCCCTCCGCCATCCTACAGACGGTAACACCACCCCCGCTGCCCCTCTTTCTTTATTTTCTTTTTATTTTTAAAACCCTAATTTTATATTTTTAATTAAAACCGATTTTGGTATTAAAACTTTTATAAAAATGGTTTTGATATTGTTTTTAAACTCAAACACTTGTGTGGGATTCGATTGGTTTTTGCTTGACCCGTTTTGGCCGCGACTCGGATGGATTCACCGAGTCAACTCGTGACTCGGTGAGGGTTGTGATGTTCTTGTTGTTGTTGTTTGATGATTGTGACGAAGGGGAGTATATATTTTTGTGTTTATTTGATGTCGAGAGTTCGTTTGGTTTTGCTTGTGTCTCGGCAGCCGAGAGCCACCACCACCGAGCCTCGGGTGGTGGTGGGGGAAGTGTTATATTGTTATTGTTGTTGTTGTTTGGGTGTTTGGGTTAGTTTAGGTAGAGTTTGGATTTGGATTGGTAGTGTTTGGATCAGATTTGGTTGTTTGGTTTGAGCCGAGGAGAGGGTATGGCTCGAATTGGAGTTGGTTTAGTTTCGGGTTTATTTTTATTTGACTTGGGTTGATTTTTAGAGTTATTATTATTATTATTGTGGCGATTATTTTAAGTATTGGTTTGGTTTCTAAGTCTCGGAATTAAAATATGGGTTAAACGGTAAAAACTAATAAAACGGATAATAATATATATGAAATCTAAAATGAATTGTTATAGTTAAGTGGACTTAATATCGGACATGCTTCCGTATTATGACATTGTGAGCTTGAATAGGACGTATTGGATTTACGGCCTTGGTTATTTGGATATTATGGACCCTTTGGTACACGAGACGGTATGGTACGTTAGGCCGTAAAGATCTTAACGTACTTGGAACCCGAACAACTACAAAATGGTCGATAAAACCTAAACAACTAATGGACTACGCTAATGATATATCCAATCATATTTCTCTATATATATTAATATTGGTTAAAAATAAAGAGTCGTTGACTCGGGAAACGTTATATAAACGGGCAGGTCATGCCGAAATTTTATAAAATTCTTTATAAACTTAGATCACTTTACCAAACATTATTATTATTTCAAAACCTTTTATTTCAACATTATTTTGGGAAAATGGGTAAAATCCGAGACTTATTGTTACGTGTTATTATTTATTTTTATTTGAGTGAGTTTTCCATTTTTATTTCTTTTCTTTCCATTTCTTTTCGACGACTTTCTTCGAGGAGTTCTTTTGTCTTTCTTGCGTACTTGGTCGTTTTTCCGACTTATTTCTTTTCTAATTTTCTTGTCTCCCACACAAGACTTTACGAAATCTATTTCTTTCAAATGCCATTGTATTTACAAAACTTTTACTCAAGCACTTTTTATTGAGATATTCGAGTATAGTTCTGAGTTATGCCATTTATATTGATTAGGTTGTGCTGAAGTTCATTTGCTGTGACACATTATTGATTGGTTACTATATCTCGTTTCCTGCTACTGCTATTATTAAGGTGTGATTCATAGCCCCGCTTTTTATATTTAAATTGTTTATAAACCCATGGGGTGAGACACATGCTTTAAATGTTTTCCTGAGCACAAGTATTTTTGGTATGCTTTTTCCCGAATGATATATATATTTCCTAACGATGTGCTAAGTAGCTTGTCTTGCCGGAAAGACCCTCAGATCATGAGCCATTAGCACTTGCGAGTGAACGCAAACTTAGTTTATAGGCCTATAGGATTGACCATCCCGCCCGGTTGTCAAGGGCTTGGCAATGCGGGTGTACTACTTTCGATTTTGCTGGGTATTGGCAAGATGGTTTGGTTAACGTTTGTGTGTCATGAGCTTAGTACCATCAACCGTATGTATGCATGTATTTCCTCTACATATTGGGTGTTACCTTGATTTTCCCTGGTATTTGCATTTGTTGCTTATATCGTATGAATAAAACCTTGTGCTCAACTTATTATTTTAAACCTATGGATTACACTCAACCTTTGTGTTGACTTTTAAGCATGTGTTTCTCAGGTACTACTACTAATTAGTTTTGGAGCTTTAAGACATGGGCTTGGTGGAGTGGCAAGGTCGATGGAGTCTTTCTGTCAAGGCAGCTTTATTATCTTTATTTTCATATCATTCGTAAAACCTTGGTGTGTCTTACTTATTTCCGCTGCTAAACTTTGTTAAATGTTTTCCGCTGCTAAACTTTGTAAACTTTTCGCTGCAAACTCTATTTTAGTTTTTTCGCTGCTACTTTGATTTAAGAGTCCTTGTACTCTAAACGGTTTATAATTCGAACGATATGTTTTGCAACATTTATAAACGTCCCGTGTTATGGTCGTTAGCTATAAATGTGCTTGGTTTCTATTTGCGTAGTGCCCCCAGCATGTCAGCTGCCGTATTTTGAGTTGGGGGTGCTACAGAATGGTATCAGAGCACCGTTTATAGAGAACGAGCTCGCACTCGACTAGAAAATTTTTCCTGGAGTCAAAATGTTTTGAGACAGAAAGCCGACAGCCCTCCGTGCCACTTCGCGCCCTGGTATTCTTTTAAACTTTACATATATATATATATATATATATATATATATATATATATATATATATATATATATATATATATATATATATATATATATATATATATATATATATATATATATATATATATGTTTTATATTGAGATTGGTTTGGACTTTTTCCACTATCATGCTTTGGCTTATAAAATGGTTTTCCGTGAAAATTTGGCTAGTATTTTTATGTTTCTTTATACTCTTGTAGAGTATCATGTCTGTCCCAGTTCCCCGTGATCAGGTTCCAGTCCCACCCGTTGTTGACCCATTGCCTTTAGGAGATGAAGTTGAGTTGGATGTTGATGTTGAGTTGGATGTTGATGTTGGTTTAGATGATGAGGTAGGTTTAGAGGATGATGTTGATATCGAGGATGATGGAGATGAGGATATGGATGACGATGATGATGACGAGGAGGATGATGATGAGGAGTTTATGGAGGAGGATCAGGATGTTCCCCCGCCGCCTTCACCTGTTGTGTCGGATATGACTTATGAGTTGGATACGTCTGAGGCATTAGGATACGCGCTTGAGACTGAGGTTACTTCTACGCACGAGATTGGTGAGTCATCGGCAGCAGCCCGTGTTACTCCGTCAGAACTTAGAGCTGCTATGAGTCGTCTGAGGTAAGATGTAGCGTGGTGTAGGAATAGTCATAAGAGTATCACTAGGCGTATGAGTGATAGGCAGTCTGAGGTTGCAGGATTGAGGAGAGAGGTTCAGGATGATAGGAGAGCTGCAGGAGAGATGTATATGGAGCTTCAGAGGCAGGTTGAGAGGTTGAGTTTGTTGGAGCGGAAGAGTGTTGCATTTCAGAAGCGTATGGATTCGCTAGATAGGAAGATGGTTGAGCTGGAGAAGATGGTTGATAAGTTGACCATGAAGGAGGTGTTCTTAGACATAGATAGTCGACACTATCGTACTAGTGTCAGTGAGTTATGGAGTGAGTTGCATGAGATGCAGAGACATGCCTATACAGAGAGGATGACCCGCCTTACGTCTTATGACAGCATTGATGTGATGGCTATGTATGGAGATCGCTCAGGAGATCAGTGATTATATCATTTATAGTAGTTATTATCTTAATGGTAGTTTACCTAGTATATGCTAAACTGAATTCTTCAGTTGGTAGATTTTATTCTAAACTTGTACTTGTTTTGCATATCTTGTAAGACCAATGTCAAGTATGAAATCTATGATGTATTATGGTGATGTACTATTATTGATGTTGACTTATGCTATATTATGATTTTACTCATGTGACGATGCTTTATCTTGCGCTATGATTCTGACACGTTAATCAAATACTTACAAGTGTTGTGCTTTGTATTGATTGATAGAATTATGCCTCCTAGAAAGATGACCCCTGCTGCTATTCAGCAGATGATTGATGAGGGTGTTGCTGCAGCGCTTGCCAGGCAAGCAGGTGTTCCTCAGAATGTTGGACCGGCTAGAGCTCAAGCTGTTCCCAACAACCATTTCTGCACTTTTAAGGAATTCATGGATTGTAAGCCCATTGCCTTCAAAGGAACTGAAGGAGCTATTGGATTGAATCAATAGTTTGAGAACGTGGAATCGGTGTTTCATAGGAGCAATTGTACTGAGAACAATAGGGTGAAGTATGCGACAGGCACGTTGTTGGAGCATGCCTTGTCTTGGTGGAATGCTTATGTTCAAGAAAAGGGAATGGAGGATGCTTATAATACTTCGTGGGAAGATTTCAAGAAAGCTATGGTTAAGAAGTACTGTTCTCGTAGTGATTTGAGGAAGTTGGATACTAAGTTCTATTATTTGGCTGTGAAGGGTTCTGATCTTGCTACTTAGGTGCGACGTTTCCAAGCGCTGAAGGTGTTTTATGCTCACATGGTGCCCGATAATGAGAAGTTGCTAGAGAAGTTTATTGGTGGATTGCCTGCGAGTATTCAAGGAAATGTGACGTCGTACAATGCTGAGACATTGGATGACACTATTAGCATGGCTGAACGCCTTATGGATCAGGTGACTAAGCATGGTGCTGTTCAGAAGAGTAATCACTTTGACAACAAGAGGAAATGGGAAGATAATAGAAAGAGCAACAACTATAACAACCCCAACAACCGCTACAACAACAATCAGTATCATAACAACAATCACCATCACCAACAGAATAGGAGACAGGACACTGTTAAGGCATTTGTGGATGCACAAGGAGGAGCGAATGTTGGACAGCAAACTCTTTGTGGGAAGTGCCACCAGCATCCTACTGGGCCATGTATTGTGAGATGTATGAAGTGTCAAAAGGTTGGTCACATTACGAGGTTTTGTAAGAATAGGGTTGTGGCGACAGGAGCGAATGCCCAGCCTGTGGTTACATGTTTTGGATGTGGAGAGCGTGGACACTATAGGGGACAATGTCCAAAGAATGCTGGACAAGGAAATGGAGGTACTCGAGGTAGAGTGTACGTGATGGGAAATGGAGAGCCGCATCAAGATCCGAATGTTGTCACTGGTACGTTTCTTCTCAACAACCTTCGTGTTAAAGTTTTGTTTGATTCGGGTGCCGATATGAGTTTTGTGTCTTCTAAGATTGCGCCGTTACTCCGACTTACCCCTACTCTATTAGACGTTAGCTATAGTATTGAGTTAGCTGATGGTAACCTAGTTGACACCCGCACCGTGATCCGTGGATGTACCCTTAACCTGTTAGATCACCCGTTTAGTATTGATTTGATGCCAATCGAGCTCGGAAGCTTCGATGTAATAGTTGGGATGGGTTGGTTATCCAAGAATCAAACGAGCATTGTTTGTGGAGAACAAGTTGTTCATATCCCTCTCAATGATAAGATCTTGATTGTTCAAGGTGATAAGAGTGGAACTCGCATGAATATCATATCATGTCTCAAAACCATGAAATACCTTGAGATAGGATGTCACGCATTCCTAGCACACGTGGCTAAGAAGGAGTCAGGAGAGAAGCGACTCGAGGATGTTCCTGTAGTGCGTGAGTTTCCTGAAGATTTGTCGGGACTTCCGCCAGCCCGACAAGTGGATTTTCATATCGACTTAGTTCCAAGAGTTGCACCTGTTGCGCGTGCACCATATCGTTTAGCGCCATCGGAAATGGAGGAGTTATCGAAGCAATTGCAAGAGCTGTTGGATAAAGGATTTATTCAACCAAGTTCTTTGCCCTGGGGAGCTCCAGTGTTATTTGTGAAGAAGAAGGATGGAACGTTTAGGATGTGTATCAACTACCGAGGATTGAATGAGTTAACCGTGAAGAACCGCTACCCGTTACCTAGGATTGATGATTTGTTTGATCAGTTGCAAGGATCGAGTTACTACTCTAAGATTGACTTGAGGTCTGGTTATCACCAACTCAGGGTTCGGGAAGAGGATATTCCCAAGACGGCATTTAGGATCAGTCATGGTCATTATGAGTTTCAAGTGATGCCTTTTGGTTTGACCAATGCGCCTGCAGTGTTCATGGACCTCATGAACCGAGTGTGCAAGCCTTATCTAGATAAGTTTGTGATAGTCTTTATCGACGATATTTTGATCTACTCAAAGAGCGAGGAAGAGCACGAGCAGCATTTGGCTACGATTCTTAAGTTGCTCAAGGATGAGCAGTTGTACACAAAGTTCTCTAAGTGTGAGTTTTGGATTTGTAAGGTTCAATTTTTGGGTCATGTAATTGATAGTGAAGGATTACATGTGGATCCCGCTAAGATTGAGGCGATTGAGAAATGGGCAACGCCGGTTAACGCCACAGAAATTCGTCAATTTCTAGGATTGGATGGGTATTACAGGAGATTCATCGAGGGATTCTCCAAGATATCTAAACCGTTGACTGCATTGACCCACAAGGATAAGAAGTATGAATGGGGAGAAGAAGAAGAGAAGGCATTTCAGACTTCGAAGCAGAAGCTTTGTAGTGCATCGATCTTGGCTTTGCCAGATGGAGTAGAAGATTTTGTGGTTTATTGTGATGCCTCGTATCAAGGATTAGGATCAGTTTTGATGCAATGAGAGAAGGTTATAGCATATGCTTCTCGACAGCTTAAGACTCATGATGAGAAGTATACCACTCATGATTTGGAGTTAGGAGTCGTGATTTTTGCCCTTAAGTTGTGGAGACATTATCTTTATGGTACTAAGTGTGTCGTCTTTACCGACCACAAGAGTTTACAGTATATTTTGGATCAGAAGGAGTTGAATATGTGACAGCGACGATGGTTGGAGACGTTGAGCGATTATGATTGCGAGATACGATACCACCCTGGAAAAGCTAATGTTGTAGCTGATGTATTGAGCCGCAAGGAACGTTTGAAACCGTTACGCGTTCGAGCTTTAGTTTTGACGATTAACTCGAATTTACCCGCCTAGATTCTACAAGCTCAAGAGGAAGTCGTAAAAAGAGGATAACTTAAGGATGAGAAAGTTGATGGGATGATCAAAAAGGAGAAACTTGAGAGACGTTTAGATGGAACTTTGTGTTACAAAGGAAGAAGTTGGGTACCTTTGTTTGGAGGACTGAGAGACTTGATTATGCTCGAGTCTCATAAGTCGAAGTATTCTATTCACCCAGGATCTGATAAGATGTATCAGGATGTGAAGAAGTTGTAATGGTGGCCCAATATGAAAACTGAGATTGTCGATTATGTCCGTAAGTGTCTTACGTGCGCCAAGGTTAAGGCTGAACATCAGAAACCAGCTGGTTTACTAGAGCAACCTGCGATCCCAGAATGGAAATGGGAAAGAATAACAATGGATTTTGTCACCAAGTTACCGAGGACTTCGACAGGATTTGACGCTATTTGGGTAATAGTCGATCGATTGACTAAATCCGCACACCTTTTGCCAATCAAAGAGAATTATAATATGGATAAGTTGACCAGGCTCTACGTGAAAGAGATTGTATCTCGACATGGAGCGCCAGTGTCTATTATATCAGATCGAGACGGCAGGTTTACTTCGAACTTTTGGAAGTCACTTCAAGATTCGTTTGGCACGAACCTTGACATGAGTACCGCTTACCATCCGCAGACTGATGGTCAAAGCAAGAGAACCATCCAGACTTTGGAAGATATGCTACGTGCATGTGCAATTGGTTTCGGAAATGGATGGGATATTCATTTGCCCTTGATTGAGTTTTCCTACAACAATAGTTACCATGCGAGTGTAACACCCCCATTTTTAAAATATTTGCAGCGGAAGAAAGATTGGGTGTTACTTCACAGCTCATAGTTTTCAGTAGAAAATGATTTTCAAATTAGTCATTTTAAAACATTTATCATTCGAATTTTTACAAATATCAGAGTTTTAAAAATGAGGTTCCAGTGGTTTTAAAATTTATTAAATAGGTTTTCGAATGATAATAAAAATTTTATAGCCTTTGTAAGAATTTCGTGCTCCTCCGTCCCATCCTTGCTTGTTATAGACCTGAGATAAACATGCTAAAAATCAACAAAAGTTGAGTGATATTCATAGGTTTAAGTTTAATAGTTGAACACAAGCTATAAGTGATAATTGCACCAGTATACAATTATAAGTTAAAAATCAGTTGTTATTGCATTAAGCTCATGACACTCAGCCGATTAACAGATCTCATCATAAATGATGGATTATAGTAGCAGTGGCCCTCGGGATAGGTTCTTGCCAGTAACCTATTAGATTTCAAATAAAGTGCGTTTGGTAGTTTTCTCCAATGCCCAAACGGGGATTGTCAATCCTTAATAGATCTATCCACAATTATTTACGTTCACCCTCTAGGTGACTAAGGCTCATGATATGAGGGACTTTTGGCAATAAGGGACTTAAGCAATAACGATATAAAGCATACCAAGAAAAATACTTGTGTTCAGTTTTGTAAACACTAGCATGTATCCCCCTCGCGAGGTTTATAAAACATTTAAATAAGTAAGGCGAGGCTATGAACTCACCTTAGTGGTATAGTGGTAAAAATATCGATATTCAGTTTGCAATAAGGAAACGGCTCCACACACGACCTAGATAATATATGGCAAGTTTTAGTGGTTGATAGTCTTAATGGTTTAATCGCGAGTAGTTTTTGATTACGTGAGTTGTTAATTTAACGATAGTAAAACTTGTGGTTTTATAATATATCGTAAGTTTAGTTATATATATATATATATATATATATATATATATATATATATATATATATATATATATATAACGTAAAGTTTAATAATAATAATAATAATAGTTTGAAATAAAATGTAAACGTCGTTACTCGAGATCGTAAAATGGAAAGTAAAGATGAAAAATATTAATTATATTATACGGCCCTTGTCTTTTCCAAATTTTTACACTTTTTACCCTAACGGTGTTAGCGTTACGTCGTTAGTCCAAAGTTAAATATATTTACGTTTTACGTCCAAAACGTTATAATTTTTACACTTTTCACCCAAAAGTTTATAAAATTAATTTTTCAGCCTCAAGTTTGTGAAATGACAGTTTTTACCTAAACTTTATAAAAGTGACACTTTTAACTCGAAAGTTATAAAATTTGCAAACTTAGTCCAAAATTCACCAAATTCAAAACTTAGTGTTTTTATTTCTCAAATAAGTTAAAAATAGTTTATTGAACTTTTCAAAACTGCTTATTTATCGAAAATAGCTTATTATAGCTTAATGGGCTTTTTAACGAAAAAGACTAGGCCCGTTAAGCTTTTAAAATCCATTGGGCTTACGAAAGTTTTGGGCTTGGTTTCGGGCTTATTTTAGGATGCTAAAAATGTTTTGAGACTGATATGTATTTGTTTTCAAAACTGATTTCAAGTCGATTTGCTTTGTATCTTTTAGAGGTTCAAGACGCGATTTTTATTGCAAAGTTTTTATACGAAAATGATAGTTTGTCAGGGGGTCTATTAGTTTGTGAAATAAAATAGTGTGCTCGTTACGTAGAATTTAAAGATATACGTTCGTTTTAGGCTTGCATGAAACGAGTTTTTATAAGTAAAAAGACTTAGAAAAATTTTAAGAGTTTACAAGACTTGTTTTTATAAGTTAAAAAGGTATCCAAAAATAGTTTGTACGTAACTTTTTAGGTTCGAAACTTTATATTACTTGATTACTAAGGTAGTAAATATATAGACGAAAGTATAATACTTAGGTGTTGTTTATTTAGATTTCAAGAGTTTTAGTGCAAGTGTTTGTGATTTATACGAAAATAATCAAATGTACGTTTTAAATAAAAATGGAAAAAGTTGTGTGAGACTTACTACACCAAAATGGTGGGGTAAAACGAGACGTAGAGTCGAGAAGAAGAGAGTACGAGAGTGTAGTGTGTGTGTCGACTCAACCAAGGTTCACAAACAAAGCTTCGTTTCTTCTAGACCCGATTTGAAATACTAAAGTTTTTGCCAAAACGTTTTGAAGTAGGACTAAAGCTAGGACTTTGTTTTTGTAAAATTTGATTTGTATGAAAGGTGGTAACGAGTGCATGCATGCATGGTGTATATATATGAAGTCTTGTGTGTTCTAGTGACCAAAATTAATGTGATGGGATGTTGACTTATGTACCAAAAGTCATGAACTTGTAAGGAGTAACATGCTCCGCCTTGATTTTGTTTCTTAGCATGTCGACATCTCAATTTTTAAAGGTAACGTGGGTTTTGAAAATATAAAATGGCATGGTACTTGTTAAATGGAGTTTTAAATTGGTGTAGTACTTTCCTATGTGTATATAATATGCAAGTGTGTGTGCATGAATTAGGGAGGTACAATTTGTATTTGAATTGATATGTTGACAACCATTTTTGTTATGTAAACGATTTGAAATCTTGGCTAGGCTTGGTGATGATTGATCAAATGTAATATTTAGACTTGAAATTGTGTTAGAAATATTTTTAGGACTTTATAGAAACAAACTAGAGCAAAAATGGTTTAGTTTTGGATTAGTTACAAATCGTATGAATTGTTTTTGGACAAGATAATATGCCTCGTAAAAATGTATTTAGACTCGACATGGGAAGTTGGAATTCGACATACTCAAAGTTGGCTAGGGGAGGAACGAGAATGTGGAAAAATATTTATGTGTCGTGTGTAAGAATGGGGAGTACGAGACGCGTTTCTGGTTTAGTCTAGTCGAGTGTTTCAAAATAATTATAGGAGGTTGGGCTTAAAATCGTGGGCCGTGAATAGTAACAGGCCAAAAATGACGTTGGGCTTAGAATGAAATTAAGGGTCCGGTTATATATAATTAGGATTAGTGAAAATAATTAATTTGTGATTAGTGAAATGTTTAGTAAATATTTAGTGAAACGTTTACGTGAGTCCGAGAGTGAATAGTGTTTTGTGAATAGTAAAACTTTTGAAAAACATCTCAATATCACTAACCGACTCCAAAAATGATGAATAGTGAAATGATGAATAGTAACCGATGAATAGTAACCGATGAATAGTAAATTTGAAAAATGTCTCGAAAATGCAGGTTCGTAACGAATAAAATAAAATTTTAATATTCTCGCGATTTTAGACTATAGTGGTACATGTGTGAGCATCGTTCCAAGCAAAAAGGGATCATGAATATCGTAGTGATTTTAAGTAACATAGCATAAAAGAAAAAAAAATGTTATTGGTAAAAACGTTATTAATTAACGAAAAGTAATATTAGTCTTTGATTTACTTTTACTATTTATAGGGAAATTTACGGGAGTTTACAATGAGTATTAAGGCCGCACCGTTTGAAGCACTCTATGGTCGAAAGTGCCGATCACCTATATGTTGGGATGAACTGGGAGAAGCACAGCTTGTTGGTCCAGATCTAGTTCGTGAGACGACCGAGAAGATTGCTCAAATTAAAGACCGATTGAAAGTTGCTCATGACCTCAGAAGAGTTACGCTGACGTGAGACGTAAACCCCTGGAGTTTCATGTAGGAGATAGAGTTATGTTGAAAGTGTCACCTTGGAAAGGTGTGATCAGGTTTGGTAAGAAAGGAAAGTTGAATCCCCGTTATATAGGACCATTTAAGATTGTGAAGAGGATTGGTCCTGTGGCATATAAGCTAGAATTGCCGCCAGAGCTCAATAGAGTTCACCCTACTTTCCACGTGTCGAATTTAAAGAAGTGTTTGACCGATGAGACCGCTGTAATTCCGCTTGAGGAGATTGAAGTTGATGAGCAATTGCATTTTGTTGAGGAGCCTGTTGAAATTATGGATCGCGAGGTTAAGCGATTGAAGAAGAGTCGTATTCCTCTTGTGAAGGTTCGTTGGAATTCCAAGAGAGGACCGGAGTATACTTGGGAACGCGAGGACGAGTTTAAACGCAAGTACCCAAACCTTTTCAAAGCCGGGACTGGCAACTCAAACTAAATCCGGGATGGATTTCTAAATAAGATGTGCCGGAAAGACCCTCAGATCATAAGCCATTAGTCACTTGCGAGTGAACACAAACTTAGTTTATAGGCCTATAGGATTGACCATCCCGCCCGGTTGTCAAGGGCTTGGCAATGCGGGTGTACTACTTTCGATTTTGCTGGGTATTAGCAAGTACCCGGCCTTGGGGGCACTTATATTATGAAATTCCGTGGTTATTGTTTATGTCAGTACAAAGTTACTGACGATTGGTTTGGTTAACGTTTGTGTGTCATGAGCTTAGTACCATCAACCGTATGTATGCATGTATTGCCTCTACATATTGGGTGTTACCTTGATTTTTCCTGGTATTTGCATTTGTTGCTTATATCGTATGAATAAAACCTTGTGCTCAACTTATTATTTTAAACCTATGGATTACACTCAACCTTTGTGTTGACTTTTAAGCATGTGTTTCTCAGGTACTACTACTAATTACTTTTGGAGCTTTATGACATGGGCTTGGTGGATTGGCAAGGTCGATGGAGTCTTTCTGTCAAGGCAGCTTTATTATCTTTATTTTCATATCATTTGTAAAACCTTGGTGTGTCTTACTTATTTCCGCTGCTAAACTTTGTTAAATGTTTTCCGCTGCTAAACTTTGTAAACTTTTCGCTGCAAACTCTATTTTACTTTTTCCGCTGCTACTTTGATTTATGAGTCCTTGTACTCTAAATGGTTTATAATTCGAATGATATGTTTTGCAACATTTATAAACGTCCCGTGTTGTGGTTGTTAGCTATAAATGTACTTGGTTTCTATTTGCGTAGTGCCCCCAGCATGTCAGCTGCCGTATTTTGAGTTGGGGGTGCTACAATAATTGTATGACCATTTTCTTCAGTTTCGTGCATTTTTAAATAACGAGTTTTAAATCGATATTAAGGCCTTGCAATGTGACCATGAGGGTAAATTTGACAACATTTATAAACGTCCTTGTACTCTAAACGGTTTATAATTCGAATTATATGTTTTGCAACATTTATAAACGTCCCGTGTTGTGGTTGTTAGCTATAAATGTGCTTGGTTTCTATTTGCGTAGTGCCCCCAGCATGTCAGCTGCCGTATTTTTGAGTTGGGGGTGCTACAATAATTGTATGACCATTTTCTTCAGTTTCGTGCATTTTTAAATAACGAGTTTTAAATCGATATTAAGGCCTTGCAATGTGACCATGAGGGTAAATTTGACAACACCCGCGTTCACACTTTGTTTCAACAACATGTCATTCAATTCTGATTCTCGTGTCTAAGACATCTCAACAAAATGAGAAATCGGAATGTATACTTTGTACAATAAACAACCTTGTGAGCACCCTCCCCTTTCAAGCTCACATGCCACCCGTTTATTGGGTGGAAGCGTTATACACGGTTGCCCATCTCTTGAATATTTTGCCTTCAACTGCCACTCAAAATGAAATCCCCTACACAAAACTCTACAACATTACACCCACCTACAAAAACTTGCGTGCTTTTGGATACATTTGCTATCCTTACATACAAGTTGAACACAAACTCCTACCGCACTCCACACCATGCGTTTTTCTTAGTTACCCGTCTAATCACCGTGGTTATCGATGCCTTAACCTTGCCATTAACAAAATAATTATTTCTCTTCATGTCAAATTTGATGAAGATATTTTTCCATTTGGATTATGACTCTCACATCGCAACCATCCTATGATTTTTTGCTAACCCCACCACACGTGGCCCAACAGACCAACAAATCAGCCCACACACAAGTCCATCGCAACACCGGGACCAAACCACTATGGTCCAACATACAATCCAGTTATACCAAACCCAACATCATTTACCACTCCCATAATGCAAACTTCAAATCCACAAAAACTACCTACCAGCCTACCTCATCTGACCCAAATTGGTTTGGCCCAGCATTCTACACCCGATGCAAACCCGACTCCACATCATACCTCAACCGACCCACAACCGATTACCCAAAAACAACCATTACCGGACCAAATTCTGACAAATACACACCCGATGGTGACGCGTGCTAAATGTGGCATTTAAAAGCATGTCAACCGTTTGTCTTTTCACATGACCACCACTTCACCCATTCATCGGTCTCATGTTCATGGTCTTCGTGACCCTCATTGGCAAAAAGCTATGTTAGATGAATATAATGTTTTAATTACTAACGAAATGTGGGATCTTGTGCCTCGTCCTGCTAATGTGAATATTGTGCTATCTATGTCTTTTCAGACACATATGGATCTCTTAGTCAGCACAAAGCTCTCTTTGTGGCTAATGAACTTAGTTAGCAGTTGGGTATTAATTGTTAAGAGGCTTTTAGCCCGGTTGTCAAACCGGATACATATGCATTATTTTGAGCCTTACAGTTTCTAGGAATTGGCTAATTCATGAGCTAGATGTGAAGAATACTTTTCTTCATGGTCATTTATCAGAGGCAGATTATATACATCAACCACATGGCTTTGTGGATCATCATCATCATCCTGATTATGTTTGTCACGTGCAACGTTTCCTTTATGGGCTTAAGCAACCCCTCGTGCATGATTTCAACGCTTTGCTTGCTATGCTACTCGAGTTGTTTTTTAGCACGACAAAACTATCTCATCATTGTTTATCTTTCATCATGGGAAAAATATTGCATACTTGCTTCTTTATTTTGATGATATTATCCTCACGGCCTCTTCTGCAGCTTTTCTACTAAAAGTTATCTCCTCACTTCATGGAGAAATTGTTACGACAAACCTGGGCTCTCTTAATATTTTTTTGGTGTGTCTGCTCAACGTTCTTCTGCAGATTTATTTTTATTTCAGGCTACTTATGCTTAGGAGCTTCTTGAGCGGGCTCATATGTAGTATTGTAATCCTTAACGGACTCATTTTAATACTGATTCTAAGCTTGGTCCTGATGGTGACCCTGTTTCTAATCCACTTTGTATCACAGCTTAACCGATGGTTGTTAAGTATCTTACATTTACTCGCCTTGATTTGTCCTATGTTGTTCAGCAGGTGTGCCTTTATATGTATGATCCTCGGGAGCCGCATTTTTCCTGCTCTCAATTGTATTCTTCGGAATGCTCGAGGTACTCTTGATTATTGCTTACAACTGCATGTTTCTACTCCTGCTCTGCTCAGCTTACTGCTTACATGGATGTTGACTGGGCTAATTGCACTGTCACTCAGCGTTCCACTTCTTGCTATTGTGTTTTTCTTTGGGACAACTTGCTTTCTTGGTCTGCTAAGCGTTGGGCTACATTATCCAGATCGACTGTTGAAACTATATTGAGGTGTTGCCAATGTTGTTGTTGAAATTGTTTGGGTGTGTAATCTTTTATGCGAGCTGCATGCACCTGTTTATACTGCTACTTTGGTTTATTGTGATAATGTTAATGTTTTATATCTCTCCAATAATCTGGTTCAACATCAGCACACCAAACATATAGAGCTTGATATTCATTTTGTTGGTGATTTTGTGGCAAATGTAGGTGTCATGCATGTTCCATCCAGATTTTAATATGTCGATATTTTTACCAAGGATCTCCCTAGTGCATTGTTTCAAGACTTTTGCTCCATTTTGAACATTTGAAGGCCTCCCGCTTCAACTGCAGGGATATATTAACCGAATAAATAAGGATTAGCCCTAAGTATAATGGGTTTAAGATTAGCCCACTTTGTTAACTTACTTAGCAAGTCATTATTTACTCTATATATGGCTAAGCACTTTTACATTATCTAATAAAGACCAATACGATAAATCGTACGCTTTCAGGCAGAATCCAACCTTCAAAATTTGCCTCTTTACGGTATGCATACGTTGAGAAAACCAACAAATTAAAAGTTCTTAAGTTTATTATTCTTATTAGAAACATTGATAATAAGTTTGCTATTCGAACACAAGTACAAATGAGAAACCAAATGAGCGTAGCTCAGATGGCCACCTAATTTGGGGGGAGGTTTTACCCTCCTACACAAGGTCTCAAGTTCGAGTCTTGTCTAGGGCGATAGGGGTTTCCTCTCGTGTGTGTAAAGGGAAGGGTGCCATTGCCTTCTGGGCTGGACCCAACCTGGTTGTGTGGGCTCGCTACGCCTTCTGGGCTAGAGGCTATGTAGTCACAATTGCCGTTAAAAAAAAACAAGTACAAAAGAGGAGTTAGGAAAAAAAGAGGAAAACATGGAAAATTTTGTTTCCGTATCCTCAAATAATGATAAGCGATATCTTATTTGTTTGTATCGCATGAAACAAAAAGGTGGTGGTATGAAAATTAATTTTTGTTTAAGAAGATTTAATAAAAAAATTATGTTTATTAATCATATATTATCAAATCTATAAGTTTAATACATGCTTATTAATTGCATTTTTTAATTTAAAAAAGTTTACATCACATTAATAATAGAGATTGTTTAACGGGTGACTTATTTATACTATAATTAGAAAAACTTAAAATTTAAACTTTTTTCTTGCTTATTATGAAAAGATTACAAAATTAATTTGTTAAGAATCAGGTTGGTTAGTAAATTTGTTAGAAAGCGGTTGGTTCTTCAAACTAAAACTATTTATATTAATCATCTCTAATATCTACACTTGTAAAGCATGAAGACAACTAAACGTATAACCGAATAACGCAAAATATAATCACAAGGTACCCGCACTGCCGCATTGCGCGGGTATCTGCATTTAATATACATTAGTGGAGCTTATAATTTACCTTAATTAGTTATGATTTTTAATTTATCACACTTAAAGTTTTTTTATTTAATCATCTAGATTAGTGACTTAAATGCATTGGTTAGAGAAACCTTAAAAATAACCTTTGTCAAATAAAAAGAGAATGCGTTATCTTGTCATTGTTTTCATACCCTTTTGGCCTTTTATCAGTTGATTTGCAAAAGGGATAATTATACAGAAATGTAGCGAAATTCTTACTTTTCGAATTTTATGTAGCCGCCATTTGCTTTTATCTAACTTTAATTTTGAATGTTGTCTATTGCCTTTAAAAAGTTATTAATTAAGCTCGGTTTTCAAGCCGAGCTCAAGTACTTTTGCAACATTACTTATTTGGCTTATAACCAAGAATTTGCGAGATAAGTCTCAGATTTTATAATTGGATTTTAAGTGTAAATTAGATATTCATTTAAAGGCAAACAAAAATATTAAGATGAACGTTTAAGCATATATAAATTGAGACTAGAGAGTAATAATTGAATAAAAAAAAAGTGTTTTAAGTTGATTTCAAGACACATGGACAACAATTTGCGTGTAGAATGTTTCTCATTTTCCAATATAAATACTACTACCCCTAGGAACTTAACTGTATTTACCCGCCATCGTTCCTTTCACCTTCTTTTTCTCCCACTCTCGTGTTCCCCTTTACACACACAAACACCTTTTCATGGCCACCGATGCGCGAAAGAGCACATCGGAGATGCTCAGCTCCAGAAGACCTAAGAAGAATCGAACCCGTGTTAGCACAACTGTAACCAGGGATCATATAATCCATCATGCACCTGATATGAGCCCGCTTTCAGTTAAATCTAAAACGGACTCAGCACAGGCTTCGCCTGCTGTAATGCCCATAAGAAAAGTTCCGGTACTGTATTACCTTACTCGAAATGGTCATATTGAGCATCCTCATCTTATTGATGTTCCTCTATCTTCTCCTTATGGTCTCTATCTTAGAGGTACTAATTTTTTTCTGATTTTTGTAAGTATGATATAGGCATATATATATAGCTTGTTATATCTTCGGGTTTATTGTAATGCAAATTTTTTAGCATGTTAACGAAAACTTATTTACATACACCTGATCGATAACGAAAACAAGCTTTTGTTACGGTAAAATGCAACAAATGATAAAATTATGCGTTTTGCTAACGACAATCCTTAAGGCTGTGGTTAATATGATATTTTTACTACAATTATCTGTAAGAAACTAATTAACCCAATAAGAATGAAGTTTTTGTTGGGTATCCAGATTTTTAGAGATTTTATCCACTTTTTTTGAAATTCAAATGTAATAAAATCAAGCTCTTACCAACAACCCTTAGGGCTGTCATTAGCAAAACCCTAAAATTATAATGGATTAAGTCGTAAAATAGCAATGTACTTTTCAAAATGTCTCATTTTGGTACGTGTACTTTTTTTTGTTCCACTTAATGCAACGTACTTTTCGTAAGTGTTGCAATTTGGTACGTGTATTTTTTTTTTTAATTTTGTTTAAGTTGTAGAATAGCAATGTACTTTTCATAAGTGTTCCAATTTGGTACGTAGATTACGTACCAAATTGGAACACTTATGAAAAGTACATTGTTATTCTACAACTTAAACAAAGTTAAAAAAAATAAACGTATCAAATTGTAACACTTACGGAAAGTATGTTACATTAAGTGGAGCAAAAAAAAATATACACGTACCAAAACGGAACAAAATGAAAAGTACGTTGCTATTGTCCAGCTTAATCCCAAATTCTAACATATTTAAGTGCAATTTGGTGAAACTGCCTTACATTTAATTAGTTTATTTTTTCGTAATCTTTGGCATAGTGAAATTTGAATGTCTTCTAACTATGTTTTGCTTTTTCTAATTTTTAATTTTTTTTTTTTTTTTTTTTTTTTTTTTTTTGCAGATGTTATGAATACACTGAATTATCATAGAGGAATAGGAATGGCTAACATGTATTCATGGTCTTTCAAAAGGTACCATCTTTTGATCATTATAATGTATCCAGTGTTTCACTAAAATTTCGAATAGTGGGCATGTTGCCCATTCCAATTCTTTTGTACTAAGCTGTAGAAAGTGTTAGGTTTAATTAGTTATAGAAGAAGTCGCTTTTTTGCTCTACAAAATTGATTTGATTCTGTATCAAACGATGTAATAAAACCCTTGTAGAGGATCAAACAATAAGATTTCTGTTTTTCGTGATTACGTTATCTTATTTCACAATTTTGTTCTGAAATTTTGTGAATTAAAATCAGGAGTTACAAAAACGGATACGTATGGCATGATTTAACAGAAGATGATTTAGTAGAACCAACAAACAGTCATGACTACATTCTTAAAGGATCCGAGCTTCTTCAAACAACTCCATCTCAAACCCCAATCGAACCAAACCGTAGCAACAATAACTGCAGCACCGCAACACCACCTGCAGCACTAGCTATGATCAGACGACGTAATCAGTCATGGAGCTCATTTGACAATCCACAAGAGTACTTGGTCGTAAAATGTGAATCTAGTAGAGAACTTGCTGCAAAGTTTGCGGCTGATGCAGCTACACAGACCATGACACTTAGAAGAGAAGAGGTTCCTTCTCCTCCACCTTCAAATTCTAGCTCAGAGATATATGCTGATCAGGCGGTTGAGGTGAGAGATAGTGATGTGACGGTGAAGGGGCAAGATGACGGTAGTGGAAAGATGAAAGCTTCTCAGGTTTTGATGCAGCTGATTATGTGTGGGGGCACCCCTTCTCGGTTAAAGATGCAAGTGGGATGAGAAATAAGTGAAAAGCACCATCGAGGGTGCATGGTTAGGTCAGGCCGGACCAGGCCTCGCTTAAAAAAGACCCAACTTGTTTCAAAGGGGTCGGTCGACCGGGCCAAGACTCGAGCCAGATTTTGATTCCATTTCTGTAGTGAGTGGGACAGTCAATGAATAAATATGTAGTGTTTATAAGATAAAACTAAAGTTTTGTAAATTCTATATCGATGTATGAAATAAAATTTGTTCCATAAATGTTTGAGCTATATTTTACCTTGGCTAATTGTGTTTTTTTTTTTTTTTTTTTGAACGGCGAGTTAGTAGTTAGTGATTCGAACCCACAGTGACATCCAATTGGACAGTATGCAAGCATCGAACCTTTCTCCTTAGGGGATAAACCCCACTCATGCTTCTATTTTTTCAGGCCCTTGAAGGTCCATGGTAAGACTCGAACCTGAGACCTCTCCAAGGATACCTCCCCAAAGTTACCTTTGGTGGCTGAGATAGGCCAATTGGTTAATTGTTACCCTCAACCAAATGTGGATTGCATATGATTGATATTTTGGAATGATGAACCAAGACCTATTTTGAATTGGAATTGATCGCTGAATTGCTCTGTACAGAACCGAATAACTTGGCATAGAGCAATTACTTGGAAAATGTATTGACGCATCAGAAGATCCTTAGAAACTCAGGTCAAACAATAGAAAGGAATTTGTACGGAAACATGAATGTGTCTAAAGAAGTGTAACAGTATATTTAGAGGGAGATTGTTGTAAGTCATATATATGTAACGGCATCTTCCTCTTATATCAGAACTTGATAGAATATTGGTACTGATCTACATTCCACTTTATGTGCTAAATCCTATAGACACAATATATTGATCAAGGCATTGTTAGATGTAATGATATCTTGGTAGTAACTTTTTATAGGAATTTGGGAAATTTTAACGGGTCTAGGTACAATTGTGGAAAGGGGAGATTGAGTACTCTTGTTGTTGTTGTTTACATCAACAGGCTATGAGACAATAAAACATGGTACAAATGATAATTTGACGCAACATTCTAAGCTGCAGACTTTCATGTTTGGATCTTTTGTGTCGATGTTTTCATGTTTACTTGTAGTTGCTTTTTCATACATGATGTAGCTTGGTTTTGTTGCTAGTTTAATTAGAACGTTTCAAGGGTCTTGCAAACAAAATCTTAATGTAGTGAGTGTTTAGTTATGTCGGTGGTTTTTAAGATCTCGATTTTAAGGCTTTGCCTATCTCTCGATTCTACACTGTGCAGTTTGCTACTAGTCGAGTATTTTTGTTCGACTCAGCCGAGTATGTACAGTTGGACAAAAAACACAAACATACAATGGTTTCAAATTTAAGTTTGTAAACTCTAATAAGAATGTTGACTCAATGGAGTATGTACAGTTGTACACATTAATTTGTAGTCGTTCTTACTATACGCATGTCTTAAATTCAAAAACGATATGAAAATCGAGATGAAGAGATCATAACTTTTGCGGAATTCGTTTATAGCAATCAATATAGATTTGGTAATTTACTTAAAACAATAAAACTAGACTACCATTATACAGCAATTTATATTTATTCACTAGTTTGGTGAAAAATAAGCAATATACTTACGAAAATTCGTGAGAAATATAACTTACCAAATATTAGACATTGATTAAATTAAACATGAAAAAAATGTTTTTCATTAAGGTTTTTCCTAACTTGGTTTTTATTTTTACAACGCCAGCTTGTAAAATATTCAAATTAAGATGCATTCCAAACGTGATCAATACCTTTTTGCAAATATTACTTACGAAAATTTATGAGAATTATTACTTACCAAATATTCGACATGTAGAAAGAAACAAAAAAGTTTTCTTTAAGGTATTTTCTAAACTTGCTTTTAATCTTACAATACCTTAGTTGTACAATATTCAAAGTAAAATGCATTCCAAACATGGACATTACCATTTCATGATTCTATTTATGATAATTATCGTATTGATTGATTTCCTATTACCAGGATTTATTTCCAACTATTTACATCACAGTTTCTTCATATATAGTTGTTTGTCATTTCTTCATTGTAAGTTCCTTGTCTCACCATTGTTCTAAACTCCTTGTTATCGTTCTCCATAGATTCTTATACTAAGGTAACACGATAAAAACTAGCTTTACATGTATTGAGTAATATGTACTTACAGTAAAGCTGTCTTATTTATATATTCATTTGTTTCACATGTAGCCGATACCATAATTACATGTAACGATATATAAACGATCTTGAGAAAGAGAGCTAGCTGAAGAATGGAAGATAATCAAGACATTCAACAATTCAATATGTATGTATATATCTTATCTTAGTTACTACTGTATCATGAGTCATAACTACATGTTAAGAACTTCAGTTTTTTTTCGTTTTGTTATTATTCTTGAGGGAACAGTATTTTTAGTCTAGTTATGAGATCATGTAGTTATTTATTTAGAAAAGACGCGATTGTTAAATTACTGACTTTATATAATCACATTTTTACAACTCTGTGTAATACTAAAGAAAATTACTTGACGATACTTCCTTTAATTTTCTCAACAAGCCGAAAATTTTGTGGTGTATCAACTTCCCATGGTATAAAATAGATTAGCAGATTTTCGATCATCTCTACAGTCTACACTATTATTGCATATCTTGCATTTGTATCGTTAGTCTGGTTATGAGATGATAGGTTATTTATATAGAATAATAGAAATAGGAAAATGATTGTCGTGGTTAAAACATATGCCTAAAACTATGCGTAACTACAAGATCAATACATGTCAAATACAAAGGTTAACATGATCAAAGACAGAGAAATGAACCGTGCAAATTTTTAAGGGGATTAGTCGTACATTTAGGCATATGAGTTAAACATCCCTATTTATCACTGATCAAATGAATATAGAAGAATCACTACAACAAAATGGGTAATTTTTCACACTTTTCAAAGCATATTTTCACACTTTGAAGTGTGTGGAATTAAAAAGTTCACACTTAACTTGTGTGTGAACCATATTGGTATAGCAAATAATTTCACACTTCTAAATGTGAAGATTTATAAAAAGTTCACACTTTCAAGTGTCATGATTTTGAAAGAATACTTCACACTTTCAAATGTGATGATTTTAACACAATTACTCACACTTTTAAGTGTGAGCTTTTAACTCTTCACACTTTTAAATGTGTTGTTATAAAACAATTCTTCACACTTTTAAAGTGTGAGGATTTTAAAACAATTCACTACAAGAAAAATTGGCTTCAGTGACGACAAGGTTTTTGTCACTAAAAGTCTAAAGGTCATCACTAAGTTGTTTAGTGACAAAAGTTAGGGTCGTCACTATAGCTTCATCACAAATTATATTAGTGACGGCATACAAGACTCGATGCAAGCAATACAAGCAGAAACTTAAAATAACTTCCATTTTCTTTGATATAATCAATACAAGCACGTCGCTAATAATATCAATACAATATCACTAAATACACATATCGACATGACACATACAAAAAAAACCCACGTGTTCGAGACCAAAGTTGCTAGACTTCTGAACAAAGCTTCTAAACCGATCCTTTCTTTACGATCTCAACCATCTGAATTCAATAAACATGTTTCCAGATTCCCAAATAATGTGATATAATGCAACTTTATTCATTCTATTAGCTGTATTAAAAGTGGTAGAATGCATTTAAAAGCATACTCACTTTTTCGAAAACTTTGGATAAACTTCAATCCAATGACAGCGTCAACATTAAGTCAATAACGTGTAGTCATATCACCACCTCTTCGCCAAAGTTCTTCTTAAGTACCACTTTGCATTTGGTTCTCCTTATCAGCTACTGCATCCACATAGCCTGAAATAAAGACAGTAAGGTATGTTATACAAAATCCAGTATATGAGCAAATGAGGATGATTAGTTTCAAAGATAACGGGTCAAATAACTGAATAAGTTAAAAATCCCCCAAAGATAACATGACCCACCCGTTTTGACCCGTTACACAATTCATCAAATACTCGCAATTTTCACCCCGAAGGATGCAGTATTTACCTGTGTACCACTAGATACAGAATGGATAACTTCACCAGCACCAGCAACTTTAGCTTTAGCACTTGCAATCGATGGAAGTCGAGAACCCAAGGCTGATGCAGACCGATAGACAGTTCTAAATCTGAGTCCTCAGATCGTTTAGCCAAGCTGATGTTGTAACCTATACAAATAAATAAATCCCTGAGGATTTGCCCCTAAAAAAGTATCTAAAATCTACAAGTTATGATACTTAATACGAATGCGATATATAATTATAAGGAAGATATACAATCATAAACCTGGTGCAAATGTAACACAAGTAGTTGAGGATAGTTCTTTCTGCTCCCGCAACTCATAAGTCAAAATTGCAGCAGTTCTACCACCTAAAGAACATCCTCTTGTGAATAGCATATCTCCTCTAAAAATACGGGAAATGGTTTCTTTGAGAAATGCCAGCAAAGAGTCAGCAAGTCCAAATTATATCTAAGCTCAGAAACTATTGCAGGTCCTTTAAGTTGTTGGCTCTCTGTACCCCCAAATACACTACTTACATGCAAATGACCCTGCATAGCAACACATAGTATATACCATGATCAGAATCTGGTGGTTATGATTGTACTAGAATAGAGCATTCTACTTGTTCAGAACTAATACTAGATCACAGTCAAATAAGATTCGCAATCATCTCTATATTGGCATACAATGACCACATTCTGTCAACCAAACATTGTTGTCTGTTTAAGAGAAGTGGTATTATAACGATTGTGCATCTAGACCACTAAGGCTGTTCAAAGTTACACCTACTTAAGTACTTAACGAGAAACATCCAGAATAATTCAAAAGAGAACCAGATTCACGAAATCCAAAAACAGTAACAGAACACATCCAAAGATCTAACTATACTATATCAGACAACCACATATATATGATAGTACACAATACAGACTTATACTAGGATCATACATACAGCAACAAGACTTTTAGTTCTTCATTCAAGCATTCATTCAGCCACAATAGATCACCTATGTTAGTTATAGGGTAGATTGTGATACTTTAGAAAACAACATTCTATCTCTATATATAGAGGGATTAGAGGCTTATCATATTCGTAGTTAAAAGCGTATAACTAACTAAGGCTTCACAAACGCTCTCTGTGCCCTAAAATTGGATAGTGAAACCACTTATCTGTCTCTATAAGAAAAAATAAATAAATAAAAATACACCATACCAGTTCCCAGAAGAGCATACATGCCATACCAACACTCTCTGGACCACCCTAATCGCTGCACGAGTAGTAATGTTGCAGCTCCCTAAAAGTCCCAAAAACATCCCCATTGATATCTCCCGCCACTGAAGAACCCACAATTATAAATACAACCCCATTGCCGATACCCAAACACTCTCCAGAATCCCTTTATTTTACCACCATACCCTTCAAATCCTTCTATGCCCCACCATATCTTCCTAAACCTAACCAGGACTTCATCGCTAACACACACAAACTCGAATGATTTCCCCCTTTCTCACCATCTCTGCAAATGAGACGTCGTATAAACCTCAATGTCTTCAACCTCAACTCCTTCAACGCAACACTTTCCTGGAATTTGGTAACTAAAACAGAAAACCAAAATCAGCTCATACCAATGATCCACATACCAAATAAAAGAACAAATATTATCAGATGTTGTTAAATAACTAAAATAGGCAAGTTTCCATTATCTAGTTTCAAATATTCTCGTAACCAAACACATTATACAATGTGCAGACATAATAAATTGAAGGCAGCACGCATCTAGCACAGTATCCATATGTACAATTTTTACGCTAGACAAACAATATCTATTCACAAACCAATGATGTTATTCCTATCCAAATAAACCTACTGTACCTTAAGCACCCGTTCCAATAAAAAACACCTAAATCACAATGCCGAACCGAATAGCAGTTCCTAACCTAACTGAAACAACAGTGGCGGATCTAGGTATTTTAGACATGTGTGGCACAAACGATTTTTTTTTCTCAAGTTCCAACTAATATAGAGAATGGAATAAAAAGTGCCGTAATAGAAAAATCATATACAAGGCTTGGATGCTCAAATCTGGCCCTGCTTCACATGGTGAATCCATGTGTGGCACGTGCCACAGGTGGCCAAGGCATAGCTCCGCCCCTGTGAAACAACATCCTACCATTCTACTTATTTACGTGCAAAATAAACAATCTCATAACCAAAAATAACCAATAACTGCAACGTGTCACATCGCTCATCCTAATAATTAATAATTGTAACAGAACAACCTATATCTTCATAGACCAGTAGATAATTTACGTATATTCGTTACTTTGAGTAGATAATTTTACAAAAAAAAAACACATAGTAAACACCAATTATGAATTAAAATTTAACAACATCAGGAAAAACTGAGCTAGCATTTAGAGCCTAATGTAACGATAGAAACTATTCAAGTATAATTCAAATAGACATTTCATCAAACACGTTACGTGCACCACCTAAATCATCATACTACCTATCCTGCTATACATCATCACCAAGAATGGCATATAATTTTAATAGACATTTCATCAAACACGTTACGTGCAACATCACCATACTAACTCGACTTCAAATAATGTAACACCTAATTCGCATCTATCGCACTATAGTTACACAAATCTCCATAACTAACACCTAATTCACCAAAAATGGACACCGAAAATGAATGAATGTTCAGTAAGTATATATATACCTGAGAGTGCACAAGATATACGGATTCAGATGAGTTACAGCACAAGATATACGGATCTGATAGTGTCTCTGATTCAGTTCAGTTTGTTATCTCTCAATTAAAAACCGAATCAACTGATTAGTTTACAAAGAAAACAGTTAGAGCGAAGGTGACGGCGTTACGACGGTGAAGGTGACGGCGTGACGAAGGCGATGGTGACGGCGTGACGACGGTGATCTCGACGTCGCGACGGTGATGAAGATGGTGATCTTGACGATGATGACGGCTATGCAATGGCGGTGCGATGCCGACGATCGTCTGCTAGGGTTTCATTTTTTTGCTTGAGATATTTATGAAATGGGGGAGTAATGAATATTTTTATTCATTTATTTGTTTGTAACTTTTTTGTTATACATAAATAAAACCTCACACTTTTGACATGTGTGAAGTTATTACAAGAAAATTTATGAAACTGTATTTGTTCACATTTTATAGCGTGAAAATAAATGACACTTCCATCACATTTAAAAGTGTGAAGTATTCTTATATTTCTTCACACTTTAAAGCGTGAAGACATTATACTTAAATAACTTCACATACTTAAGTGTGAGCTTTTTTTCACACAACTAAGAGTGTGAAGTTTTTTTTGACGCTTGATGCTTATCACACTTATAAGTGCGAATAATTTTTACACACTTATAAGTGTGAATATCCTAAAAATAAAGTTCACATTTTATAAAGTGTGAAGAAAAAAGTGTGTATAAATGACCAATTTATTATAGTGAATAGGATTGAAAACTTGAGAACTTTCTTTAGTTTTCTCCATGATAGTAACAAGAAAGAAACTTAGGGCTGATGATACTTTTGTGAGTTTTCTTTACTAACTCGAGAAGTTAAGTATAAGCTTCTCACGGGTAGATTAATCTTGATTTCATCACAAAAATCTTTTTCATCTCAATCTAAAACTATTCATGTAACATGGAATCGTATGTATAGTACTCTAGTTGTGTGATTTAGAGTTGTTTATATGAACAAACAAGACTGGAAAAAGTACAAACTTAGGTGGCCTTCTTTTACTTTTAATTTATCCCCAAACTCGATAACGTAGCATATCAACTTTTTTTTTTTTTTTTTTGGTGCAAGGTGAAAATAAGCATATCAACTTCTCACATATCTTTGAACAGTATTTATAGTCTACTTATGAGATTTATAGTTACTTAGATCGAACCCACACGATTGTAAAACAATCTTTCTTTCCATTTCCCCCCAACTGGTAACACAAAAGAAATATAAATAAGGATACTTTCTTTACTTGTCTCTCAAAACTCAAGAACGTGTTGTATCAAATTCTTAAGGTTACAAATTTTTAACAGCAGATTTTCATTTCTGAAACTATTGTTGCATGCATTGTAATATAATTTATCGTGAGATTGTAATGCAGGGATAGCAGTTCTATTACAATCACCAAAACTTTCAAGACGCACTTCAAAAGGATCACATTAAGGCCATTATCTTTCTTCATCCTACTCGTAAATTTCTATCAAAACTCAATAGTTTTGTATTAGTTCTTATTCTGTTGATCTTGTGGAGAAGTGACGTTAAATGAACGAAATTTGCAGGCACTAGTCGGGTTGTTGCTTCCTAGCTTATTGATACCTTTTTGGGTTTTAAAGATCAAAACCAAACATTCCCCGGACTAAAAAAAAAAAAAAAAAAAAAAAAAAAACCCAAACTTTTCTTTCCTCTCCTCCGCCGCCGCCACCACCACCACCGCCGCCGCCGCCGTCACCGGCAAACTATTCCTGGCAAGTGACCTTTCATCCGATCAGTGAATCACCCTCTGCTATTGAATCATCCGATCAGTGATAACATTTCATCCGATCAGTGATAACATTTCATCTGGTATTAACGCCAAGGCAACAAGATCGACAATATCATAACCGGCATATCCTATATTGTTTTCACTTGAAACTGAATTTAGCAGATAAGCAAAAACGGTTTTCTCCTTAAATCCCAGCACCCTTTTCCGAGCATAACCCCACATTTTTCGACACCCACCTGTGCCGTCACGCGCCTACACGCGCCGGCGGTGGTAACTGTTTTGTTTGTTGTTTTTGTACTTTTCAGGCGACTTCCAGGCAACGTGGGCCATCACCTCCGGCGAGTGGAGGTCCCCCTCACTGTCCCGAGCCCGATCCAGGTAGTCCTGTCGTCGCAGCAGTCACCGGCCGCCGCCTGCCGCCGCTACTGCCGCCGTTGACAACCATTGACCACCGGAAAACTCATTTTTCCGGCAGCTAAGTTTTCTCCTCTAAAAAAAAATAAATAAAAATAATTATAATATTTGAATATATATATATATATATATATATATATATATATATATATATATATATATATATATAAATATATATATTTTTATTTATATTTATTTCTATATATATTTATTTGTTTGTTGTTGTTGGTGTTGTGTTGTTTTATTTATTTTTATCTCTTTGGCCAGTATTTTGTCCCATCTTTGCCTTTTATTGTGCTTCCTTTTTTTAGTGTCTTAGCCCCATTTTCTTTTTTAGCCTCTTTCTTAGGTGCCTTTGTTTTATTTCTTTGGCCCGTTTTGCCCCCTCTTTTTGTTGCTTGTGCCTGACTTTGCCTTTGTTTCCTTGAGGTTAGTATAGACGCTTTAGATTGCTATGGTCACCTGAGGTCATGTTCTAGCGGCTCGAGAGGGGTAGGGGTAGGGGTAGGAGGGGTAGGGAGGGTAGGCGGGGCTAGGTGTTTTGGTAGACCTACGGTCTTTCGTAGGATTAGGGTGGGTAGCTGGAATGTAGGGTCGTTGACCGGGAAGCTCTTCGAGCTTGCCGATGCCTTAGGGAGACATAAGGTTGATATAGCGTGCTTTCAGGAGACGAAATGGAAGGGGTCCCGCACGAGGGAGGGGAACGGCTACAAACTGTGGTATTCAGGTTCTAGGTCTGCGAGAAACGGGGTTGGAGTCATTTTGGCTGCAGACCTAAAGGACAATGTAGTGCAAGTTAACAGGTGCAACGATAGGATCATGGCGATTACTTTGGTAATTGAGAATGAGACTATTAACATTGTCAGCGCCTACGTACCACAGGTGGGGCTCAGCGACGCAGAGAAGAGGAGTTTCTGGGACGCCCTTGACGAGCTAGTGAGAGAGTGCCCGTCGGATCAGCGTCTGATTATAGGGGGTGATTTGAACGGTCACATAGGAGCTGCTACGGATGGATATGCAGGGGTTCATGGAGGTTTTGGCTATGGAGTTAGGAATGACGAAGGTCGCTCTATATTGGAGTTCGCGAGAGCGCACGACTTAGTTGTTGTGAACTCTTTCTTCAAGAAGAGAGAGGTCCACCTAATTACCTTCCAGAGTGGAGGGCACAACACTCAGATCGACTATCTGATGGTGCGCAGAGGGGACCTTAGAGCATGTAGGGACTGCAGGGTATTCCCAGGCGAGACATGCTCATCCCAACACAGATTGTTAGCCATGGATGCTTTTTATGAGAGGCAACGAAGTGGGATGAGGGCGACTGGCATGCCGAGGATTATGTGGAAGAAATTGAATGGTCCGGCGGTACAGGAGTTTGCAGCGAAAGTCTCAGAGGGACTGTCGGATCGGTCGGAGGACTTAAATGTTATGGACGCGGATCAGATGTGGAACACCCTATCCTGCATCATTAAAGACGCAGCTAAGGAGTCACTAGGTGTGGCTTCTGGGACAACGAGAACCCAAACAAACCAAAGAGAATCTTGGTGGTATAGTGATGAGGTGCAAACCAAGGTAGCGGCGAAGCAATCTAGGTTCAGAGAGCTCCTTTTGAGTAGAGCGGGTAATCTAGAGAATAGGGGCGAAGCAGAGGAGAGGTATAAAGTAGCCAAAAGAGAAGCGAAAAAGGCAGTAGCCCAGGAGAAAGACAAAGCGTACGAGGTTCTGTATAAGAACTTGGACTCCAAGGAAGGGGTAAACGATATTTTCAAGATTGCTAAAGCCTGAGAGAGGAGAAGCAGGGATTTGGGAAACATAAGATTCATTAAAGATATGGATGGACGTAGCATTGTCAACGAAGAGGATATTAGGAAAAGATGGGGAGATTATTTCTCCTCTCTTTTTAACGAGAGGGCTACACAAGAAAGCGGGGAGAGAGGGACCCCTAGCTAAGATTTGCTTCCAGAGTGCGACTACTTGGATATCAGCCAAGGTGAAGTGAAGGTTGCATTAATGAAGATGGGAAGAAACAAAGTGGTGGGCCCAGACCAAATACCCATAGAAGCTTGGAGAAGCTTAGGTGACGAGGGGTTAAGATGGTTGACTTCCCTCTTCAACAAGATTTTCTCTAGTGATAAGATGCCAGAGGAATGGAGGCTCAGTGAAGTCATCCCTATCTACAAGAACAAGGGTGACGTACAAGTGTGTAGCAACTATAGGGGTATTAAGCTCCTTAGTCACACGATGAAGCTCTGGGAGAGGGTTATTGAGAGAAGGTTGAGAAGGGAAACGAGGGTGTCAGAGAACCAGTTTGGTTTTATGCCAGGAAGGTCGTCGATCGAGGCTATTCACCTCCTCAGAAGCCTTATGGAGAAATATCGAGAAAGGCAAAGAGACTTGCATATGGCCTTCATCGACCTAGAAAAGGCATATGATAGTGTCCCACGTGAGTTGATTTGGAGAACTCTGATAGACAAGGGTACCCCAAGGAGATACTTGAGAGTCATAAAGGATATGTACGAGGGGGCGAAGACACGTGTACGGTCCACAGTGGGAACCTCAGAGTTTTTCCCTGTGAAAGTTGGACTACACCAGGGATCCGCCATTAGCCCTTATCTATTCGCCTTGATTCTTGATGAGTTATCACGTGGGATCCAAGAGTGCATCCCTTGGAGCATGATATTCGCAGACGATATTGTATTGGTGGCAGAGTCTGCGGACGGGTTGAACAACAGACTTGAGCATTGGAGGGAGGCTCTTGAAGAGAATGGCCTTCGGGTTAGTAGGGAGAAGACTGAATACATGAGATGTGCGTTCGGTAGGAGCGATATCAGCCACAACGAAGAAACGGAAGTCTGTATCGGAGACCAGATCCTCCCACCTAAGGAGTCTTTTAGATATTTGGGTTCGGTGATTCACAAATCAGGGACGATAGACAGCGACGTAACCCACCGTATCGGTAGAGGCTGGGCGAAATGGAGGGCGGCGTCAGGGGTGCTATGTGATAGGAAAGTACCCGTTAAGCTTAAGGGTAAATTTTATAGGGTGGCTATTAGACCGGCTATGCTGTACGGGTCAGAGTGCTGGCCTATCACAAAAGCCCAAGCAAACAGGGTGGAAGTAGCGGAACTTAGAATGCTCAGATGGACTTGTGGTAAAACTATGTCTGACATGATTCCAAATGGGGTGTTCAGATCGGCACTTGAAGTAGAATCTATTATCTCGAAGATGAGAGAAGGAAGGTTGAGGTGGTTTGGTCATGTCAGGAGAAGACCACAAACAGCGCCAGTAAGGAGAGTCGAATCGCTTATAGTCGATGGTCGGAGAAAGAGGGGTAGACCTAAACTTAGATGGGAGGATAGGCTTAAGCTCGACATGGAGGAGCTTCACTTGTCCGAGGACATGACCTCAGATAGGAACGCGTGGAGAGATAGGATTAGTATTCGTGGTTAGTTTTGGGGCTAGGATGGGTTTGGGGTTTGTTGTGGTTTAGGCTTTTTAGGGTCCCTTGGCTTGCCCCCTTTAGGAGATAGGTGCTTTTGCTTTGCCTCGGCTAGTGCTGTGTTTTTGCCTTTGTTGTGCCTTTAGGCTTTGGGCCCTTTGCATGTGCCTTTTGCTTGCTCTTTTTGCTTTGCCTTAGCTTTAGGCCCTTTGCGTTGCCC
The DNA here is from genome assembly GCA_030686995.1 of Artemisia argyi. NCBI lineage: Eukaryota > Viridiplantae > Streptophyta > Magnoliopsida > Asterales > Asteraceae > Artemisia > Artemisia argyi. The sequence continues at coordinate 132,806,861 of CM060694.1, forward strand.
TCTTTGGTTTTAGCTGCTTGGTTTGGCCTTGGTCTTGTGTCCCCCCCTCGCTCCCTTATTTGCCGGCGCTTATCTAGGTGGTTTTTGTTCTGGTTGTTTTGTCTTGGTTGTCTTGTCGTTTTGCTTTGTTTGCTCCTTTACTTGTTGTGTCGGTTTGCTTTTATGTTTGCTTTTAATGCATGGTTTGTCGTATTGCCTATCTGTTTGTTTTGCTCTGTTTGTTTTTTTGCTTTTTTACTTTTCCTTGTTTTGCATTCTATTTCTCGTTTTATTTACTTCGAGCACACTTTGCACACACTTGCCGGAGGTCTTTCTGGAAGCAGTCTCTCTACCTGCAGGGTTCCCTGGGGTAGGGGTAGGATCTGTCTACATCCCACCTCCCCCATACCCCGCCTAGGCGGGATTGGGTATGTTGTTGTTGTTGTAAAGATCAAGGGAATTGAAAAGGAATTGGATTCAATCACCAATCAATCTCATCAAGAAATATGGTCTCTCATACAAAATGCAACAAGTACATTGCTTCCAATGAGTTCATCTGCAACCAATTTAGCCAAAATTGCAAACGCGTCTCTTGGTGAAACAGATCCTACATACTTTGACATTGAATCTAAGGTTTGCATATTTTTTCTTTTATTGTAAGTTCTTTAAAGGGGATGTTTGAAATCGGCCAGACATGTGTCAACTACAAGCAACATGAGCCTTCATTTAGTTACTCGATTGGTCCTCCGAGTTGGTGATATATCAGTTTCATCCATAGCACTTAAAGCAATGTCTTTGGGCTTGTGTTCGAGTGTCGGGATCCAAGCCTTGTTAGGGTGCGCAAAGCTTACATTCAAATTAGATCCTTAAGAGGCCGGATACGTTATGCCCTACTTGTGTATAATTGCGGTGTGTTTCTGAAAGTTGTACTACGTTTTCCGCGGCCAACACTTTAATCCTATTGGATCGTATAAATTCTTGTGTCATTCTCCGCTTTTTATCATTACTAATGAAGAGAACAACTATAGAAGAATGAGAGTCTTGTTGTCTAGGACTAGAAAAAAGAGTGTTTGGCCGTGAGGAAAAGTTAATTGCCATGAGATGGAGACTTCTTGTCCTCACTAATGTCATTTCGACAAACCTTAAAAACAACATTGAACTTGTAACATGTACCCCTTTCACCACCCTTATCAATTATGCAAGTGTAGATGTTGAATATCAATTTAGTTTTGTTGCAAAGGTTAAATATATTCATGGAAATGTAATCTTTAGGTGACATGTTAAGGTATATTTATGTGAAGTAATACAGAGGTAAGTGGGACTCAGATGCAGGTTATTAGCATTGCAGATAAGTGGGTCATACGAAATGAGGAGTTTGCAGAATGTGATTTGGCAGCGAGATGAAAACTTACAGTAGAGTGGACAATCCCGAGACCTAAGCCAGTCCCGCCATCTTCAGATGCCGCTTCTTTAACCTGACAATTGCTTTCAAAAACGAATGCTCGTTTATCCTTTGCAAAACCTTTTCCTCCGTCATTTTCGTCAAATAAAAGTTCTATGAAATTATCATCAATACAGGCCATCATTTATTGCTTTGCATTTTGCATGGTCAAGACGATTTCAATCAGCTTCAGTGGTTTTTCTGTTTAGGTTCTGATGGTTATGAGTCTTAGAATTTGCATTTTAAGTTCATGGTTTTCAATAGCTAGTCTATCGTCGGTTTTAATGAAATCAATGCTGATAAATATTTGCTATTATTACTGGTAATGCTTTAGTTAATGCCGATTTATTTGGGTTTTCATTTTGAATTAATGCCACAAAACAGCTTTGTAGCTTGTCTATAACTTTTTTTTTTTTTTTTTTTTTTTTTTTTTTTTTTTTTTTTTTTTTAATTTATTTATTTATTTATTTTTAATTTCCTAAATGTCCAGTTGCCTTTTGGCTATTTACATCCGAGACTGAAACTTTTCTGCTTGCGAAACTAGACCGAGCAACTGGGTAACTTGAACTACCCTACATGTGTCGCCATGTGTCCGACATTATTTTACCAAAGCAGAAAAGTTTTAGTCTCAGATGTAAATAGCACAAAGACAATTGGGGTATTTAAGGAATTATCCCTTTTATTTTTATCTCACTTATCATGTTAAGAGTGATAGACTTGACAAATTTCTATAATCTCAAAGTTAAGTTTTTTTTGCCTATGACCAAAAAATTACTTCATACACTGCGTGCAGTGCAAGAATTTATTGCCAAATATAACACATAATGGCGTATGAATTACTTTGGGTGATGTACAAATCATCTTTGGGCATTCAGTAAAAATCCGATTACATGACAAAATTGATAGACATGTTACGTATTTCATCTTTTTTTTGGCTTAAATTGACCTGTAAATGTACACGAAACCCCTAAAACAACATGCTAGTTTTCTGAGTTGTCTGAATAAAACTTGGTCAGCTTATGTTAGAGATTGATTTGTGTTTCCAAGGGTTCGTATCTGAACAGGGTATGCATATGGATTTCAAAGTCTGAATGGGAGGAATGAAGAGTCATGATTTGCGCTGTTTTGATTCTCGCAATTTTTTATTGAGGATGTTCCATTTCAACGTTGACTTGCATGTTATTATCTCGGATTTGGGAGTCCAATCAGGGTTTTCATCATTTGAATGTGAGGGATAGGGGTGGGGATATGAGGAAGGTGCTCGGAGGAGGGACGGAGGGCAAGACCGGATTACCCAATCTGATGATAGAAACCAGTCAGATGTGGTCAATGAGTGAAATGACGACGAGGTTGAGATGTTTGACTTTTTGGTCAAATGATGAATCAGCAAAGATAACATTCATCATATTTGTGTCCAAATTTAATCACTTTGCAAAATAGTCGATTGATTGCCTTGAAACTGTCATGATGTCACTTCGACAAATATTTGACATTTACACTACCGTCTCTAAACTACTGAGCCGACAGTCATCTCTTCAAAAGCAGAATTTACATGCCTTGACAGTCACTAGAGAATACACATTTTCGTGTTTTGAATTAATCCTCATGTTTTAACAAACAACGTCTGATTGCATGTTTACTGGAAAAGGATTACCCACAACATAGTACCCCATATAGTAGTCTTTTTACCATTTAAAGAAGATAAAAGTTCTTTACGAAATGTATGTAATCTAAAAATATCTTATAACCTGCAAATAAATGACTTGACCGTCTCAGCATGTCCTACTTATCTGCGTTATGTTCCTTATGATCCATGTTCTGGGCCTGGGACATACCGTGTCCAGTTTTATCTAAGTTTAATAAGCTAAGCTCAGTTTATTAATGCATTACAATTCCCTTTTGTATGAGTTACGAATTATATTGACCACTCGGGAAAAAAATCAACTAAATGGCCAGTAATACATGTACGAGGATACACTATAAACTATCACGCATGTTCCTTATATGAGCCGTAAAATGTCATCTAGAACATACTTCCTAACTCAGATCTTCCTAAACATGTTTTCTAATCAAGTTCTCCTACAGTAAAAGCGAATTTAACGTCTGATTGGATTGGACCACAATGAAATCTTATAAACTAAAACAATAAGATCTGAAGAAAGCTGTTATATTACTCAAGAAGTTACCAAAGGAGTACATAATAATTCTTCAGGATGTCAATTCAATAAGCATGAAGGAGCATGAAACTGAAATCAAAATTACAATACCGATTCATATTTCTCTTTTTGTAGGATAACACGCAAAACACCACAACTTATACTAGAATTCATAGAATTCTTGAGGAAGCAACTTGAAAAAAAATAAAGCAGATAAGGCCGGCAATATCATACCTAAAATGTTCATATCCTGCTTTTCCACAACCATTAGAAATTTAACATAAATGAGCTCTCCATTAGTAGATTGCATGAATGTAAATGCAGTTTTAGTTAGCTCGGCTTTTAATAATATCAAGCCCCACTTCAGTAGGATCAGTAGCTTGCAACTCAACCTGAATACCGTCAAGTTCTCTCTTGAACCTGTCCTTTGAGCTTGCATAAATCATTTTGGTCCTCACCCTTGCAGTATCTGGAGACCTTCAAAACAGATGATAATCGAAAGAGATGAGCAAAACATGTAAAATCAAATATAGACTGCAGGATTGAGAAGGCGAGTCACGGGTCAAATCATGTTAAGGTTAAAACAGATAATTTCTAGTATGTGTCTCGAAAAGTCAGTGAGGGCTTGACTCATTGAAACTTTTGTGTCAAATTTCTACTTTTATATAAATAATTACGAGTAATAATCAGTAATATTGCATTAATAAGTAGCGTCCTGTGTCAAAATTCTAATTGCGGAAACCTACTCTTTTACCGTTGGGAGGTAACAGCATTTAAAATAGGTATTTTGACATAACTAAGTTAACCTTTTATTCAAATCTGATATAGCTACATTACCCTTTTGGAGGTCAAAAGTATGCTTTAATGCTTTATACAGGTTTTTGAAAGTATGTTTCCCTTTTAATGGCGGAAAAGGAAGACTATAAGAATAAAGTTTGACCATTATACGATACCAAAATTTAATATAATTGAATTCATTCAGAAGTGATGAAAAGAATATTACCAAGCAATGAAGAAAATTCTGCTCTTTTGACAGTTCTCTGCTGTCACAAAATCAAAATCGTAAACAGCGTATCGGCATTCATTCTCAGGAAGGCAAGCTGTAAAATCTTCGTAGCTTTCAGTTGGTTCTCCTAGCTTTTCCACGATAACTTGCTTCTGCTTCTCCTCAATTTTGTAAATGATGAAGCGAAAGGTCCTCTTTGCTTTCAAGTCCATAAACTTCAGCTTGCACTCATCGTGCACAGCAAACCCTGATGCTGCATTGGCCTACAATAAACAAATAATTATTTTTAGCAACAAAAAGTACCATAAGACAGATAAAGTATTCGGTTGTTATCTTCTTGCAATTCTAATTTTTGCACAACATCGCCAGATTCATCACGCAAAACAGATTTAGACTAGTGAAACATACAGAACATTCATAGTTGCATATATGCCACATCACAACTCCAGCTATAATTTCACGAATTCTAGTAGCAAACCTAATGCAAATTCATTTTCCGTTGATTGATCTCTTAAATAATGAAGAAAGTTGATGTCAAAATGACACCGACTTTCCAAATAGAGTTTAAGTCCACAAGCACTTATCAAGACAGATCTATTGAAAAACAAACAGGGTGCTAATATTTGCGTTTATCGTACTACTGATAATAATTCAAGTAATCCCAAAAACAGTTGAGTAAGGAGAAACTTAAATGTAATCAAACAAATATCTGCAACGGATCTAATTTCCAGCAAAAAGTCCTGAATCGTTCCCATCAAATCTAACCAATACGCCTCGTTAGCATAAAGACACACAAAGTTTGCCAATCAGATAAGCACATACCAAGCAACCATTACTAATGCTGACTACGTTTAATCAACCAAATCAAAATGTTGATTACATTTAAGCACCTATCTTAACGACGACTTAGCTATCTACACATGACTTGTTTACTTAAGAATGGATCATAACTACCTGAGTATCGACACAAAAACATAAAACACAACAATCAACCTGTTATTACAAAAAAAAAAAAAAAAAAAAAAAAAAAAAAAAAAAAAAAAAAAAACTAAATCCGATTCTACGATCACGCGACAATCGCATTTCAACTGATCTAACACTTAACCATAATCAAAATTATCAAAAAAATAAACATGCATAAGATTAGTAATAATTGTACAGATCGCAATTGTGAGATTGATTAATTATTAAGTAAGTAATAAAGGAAGATGAGTTACCATAATTTCTTTCAAGGAAAATGAGAGCAAATCTAGTCTAGGGTTAAACTTTGTGAACTTTTATTTTGGGTTTTATTTTGGGAATTTGGTTGGGTTTATATAATAAGGGGAAATTTGAAATGCAAAAAAATAATATTTTAGAAAATAATAATAATCAAAAAAAAAAAAAAAAAAAAAAAAACCCCTTTAGTTTTTTAAATGTTCAAATTAAACCTTTGTGAATAAACAAGTGATAAATTATACCTAATTTGTGATAAAATTGAGTAAATGACACATTTAGACCGAAACCCATTTGCCAAATGTATTGAAAGTTTTAAACCATACCTTGTTCCTTCCCTTGTGGCTACTAATCAAATCGTTGTCTTGACTAGTTGCTTAGTGAAGACACATCAAATCGTTCTCTTGACTAGTTGCTTAGTGAAGACAAATTAATATCCTGTAATAATCATAACAGTATAAGCGTTTCTTTTACAAAAATTATACAGTATCATTAATTTATCCTGATTTGCCGTATTAAATTGAACCTATTTTTTTTTTCTCTTATGCGTTGCTGAAAAAAAAATCTTATTATGAACGTTTGCACTACTACAAACATAAGAAGAAACAAATACTTCTTTGAAACAATAAACACAACTAAAATGAACTAACAATAATCATTTGATAATAAAAACACTATACATTTATATCTATAGTTACTACAATTATAGATATTGTAATTACTAGGTTTTGAGTTATGTTGAAGCATAATCTTGTCAGGTTAGTCTTCTCATGGTGTCGTTCGTCGTCATCCCAAGTCTTGAAGAGTGCTACAAACATAGAAGAACCGGTTAGAAGGGGTCTCAAGGTCGAAGCTACGGTAACCACCCTTCGACGGTTAAGTCAGAACTTTGTGTAAAGGATTTACAGGTATATCATGTATGATTCACTTGGTATGCATGAACATATATAATGTATGTTGTATGTGTAAGTAGAGAAATGTGGGAGATTATTTACCTTCCATGGACAAATGCATGAGTATCGTGATTTTTGTTTACCTTACCCCTGGGCAATAAGGTATGACCAAGATTGTAAATATTGCTCGACGGTACCGTGGCGGTCGACCCCCGAAATCCGCCATATCAGTCTTGGCGGCGCCATGGCGGAGACCATAAATTATAAATGAATATGAAATAAAACCCTAGATCTAGACTAGATCTGAAGTGAATATGAAAAAAAAAAAAAAAAAAAACCCTAGAGCTGAAGTTAAACGGCGTTGACCGGCGTGAATCTTGGGAAAAAAAATCTAAAGTTGACCGTCGTTGACCGACCGCCGCCAAGGCCGATTTTTGACCGATTTTGACCGCCAAGCTCCGATTTTGACCAAAAACGCCAAGTTAGACCGATATGGGAAATATCGTGGCGGTGGACCACCGAAATCCGCCATGGCGCCACCATATCGGCCGCCATGGCTGATTTTTACAACACTGGGTGTGACACACCCTTTGGTCCAGTGATTAGTGCATTTTAACCAAGACACTTTCCAACCAAGTAATCTCTTTGGCGGCTGTGGGGAAAAGATTTGCCTCTCTCTTCGTTCGAGACCTTATTCCCTTCCTTTTTGGGTATATATCTATGTCCATCCCGGACTTGCTTATGTCCATTTCGGACTTACCTTATGTCCATCCCGGACTTACCTATGTCCAGCCCAGAGATGTCCAACTCGAACTCATTCTTTATGTCCTTTCCGGACTATATGTCATCAAGTTCATAAACTAATTTACAGATAAGAGTACATCAAATATGTTAATTGGACATTTCTAAAGTGTATTTCTTAAATTCGACCAATTTATTTGTGATGGGTTACTTATGTATAAAATGTCTAACATCAAGGATTTTTCTACAAATTCATTTTAAGTATCTTTTGTTACGTCCTTTCAATTCCACTTGCGTTGTATTGGCGTTAAATGTCCGCAAACTATTGAAAGCATGTTGCATCCACTAATCTCCCTATCATGCTCATTTTTATTTTCTTTTTCTTAGTAAACGAATAAACATGAAGTAATTGACTCCATTCCTATATTTAAATTTAAATCCAAATATAGTAAAGTCAACTTTATCTTATGTAAGTTGGCTCAAATGTGTAATGTAAGTTAGCCCAAGATCGATTGTGTGCTTGAGGCCACTAAGGATTCCTACGTAGTCTATAACGGTCTTTAAATTAGCGGTGTTTTTCGGTTCTGTTTTTTGGTTATTCGGTTAATTCAGTTCGGTTAGTTTGGTTAAAAGTTTTTTTAGGGTCAAAGCATAAACCAAACCAAACCGAATTCAAATTCGGTTTTCGGTTCGATTTTCGATTTAATCCGAATTACACACTTTATTTAAAAATATATATATATACAAATATATTTAGCCAAAAGTTATTTTAAACATAAAAGTATTTTTTAATATTAGGATAAAACTTTATATATATATATATATATATATATATATATATATATATATATATATATATATATATATAAAACATTTTATTGATTTATATATATATATATATATATATATATATATATATATATATATATATATATATATATATATATATATATATATATATATATATAAGTTTATATAAATTCAATTTTCGATTTTGATTACTAAAATTATATCCAAACCGAGAACAGAATTAGAAGTTCGGTTTGATTCGGTTTTGACAAATTCGGTTCGGTTATTAGTTCGGTCTGGTTACTTTCAGTTTGGTTCAGTTTCGATTTTCGATTTATTCGAATTTTTCGATTTTTCTGATGCACCCCTACTTTAAACTCACACCCGAGCTTGGTCCAACTTACATAACATGTCTAATAACTTTGTCAATTTAAGACGATGTATTCAAATTATACATTCAAAACTATTTATCTTCATTAGTTTTAGATGAATCCAAAATAGCCAACGTCATGACTCATCATGACTACTTATGTTTATAGTCACAACATATTCTATCAAGGAATAGTTCACTTATTTTTTTGGTTGAAAATGAGCTGAGTCAAGCCCGAGCCTAGGCTCGAGCTCGGCTCGTTTATATATAAAAAGCTTGAGCTTGTTTCGAGCTTCATATTTTGAGCTCGAGCTCGGCTCATGAAATTTTTTACAAGCTCGAGCTCGGCTAGAGCTCAATTAATTTATATAATGTGTAAAGTTCAAATGGAGCTCGACTTGTTAATACAAGGCTCGAGCTCGGCTCGCTAATACAAAGCTCGGCTCGTTAACACAAGGCTCGAGCTCGTTAACACGGTTATAAGTATAGAAATTATATATACGTATATATTTATAGGGCTCGTTTAGGCTCGCGAGCCTAAACGAGCTTTTTGTATAGAGCTCAGGCTCAAGCTCGATTATTAAATGAGCCCAAACTTAAGCTCGAGCTTGTTTAGGCTGAACTCGTTCAAGCTTTTTACCGATTCGATTCCGTATTTTTCACGAGCGGTTCGGCTCGTTTCTACCCCTACTTATTATTCATCAACATTATCATTTTAAGACGTTATATCACACGAATACATAGCTGCTGTTTTCTAGTCTCAGATCGACATATTTGTTGTTCAGGAATGTGTGTAAAGCATGACTCGTCTTTTGATAAAATATTGGGTCCATGGATGTACCATGTGGATATTACTTAAGTTAATAATTCTCGTTTAAAAGCAACAAGGGTCCATAGCTCAGTGGTAGAGCAATTGACTGCAGATCAATAGGTCACCGGTTCGAACCCGGTTGGGCCCTCTCTGTTACTTTTTAAGCTACACGTCTAAAATCTAAATAGCATTTTAACTTCTTTTAGTTTGTTAAATAATTTTTAACCGCGTGATTTTTGGTGAGCTGTAAAAGCCTGTAAGCGCGTCATACAATCAATCCACATTCATCAGTATGTTCTTTTTCGGTGCAAAATTTGAGTGATACATTATGCAAAATTAACAGGAGTAGAACCTCATATAACATCGATACAACAAAATTATAGCTAACTATGTCCATAATAAATACCTCTAACCATAAAAAGTTAGAGCATCCGCAATAGGTTTACATATGACTTTTTATTATTTGGAGAAGCTATTAGTATGGTTGAAGTATTGGGACAAAGACTTTGCAAATGACTTTTTGAAAAGATACTTGTAAAAACATCAATCGTAAAAAAAAAAAAAAAAAAAAAAAAAAAAAAAAAAAAAAAAACCAACAAGCTATTTTTATTAAATGGGTTATGCATTAATTGTGAAACAAATAAGTTGATAAAAAAAGCTATCTCGATACGGTTTTTAATTTATAAGCACAAATAAATGGTTTACCAATTTTTGAATTGAAGTTTTTTTTATCACAGAGTTTATAAGCCGCCAAATGATGTTACTCATAGATTTTTTTCCTCACAATGACTACAAATTAAACTCGTACATGTTGAATCAAAGGTCACACCAAAACACAAGTTCGCAAGTATAATTATTTACCACTATAAACTGTCAGCTTTGCGCAATTATTCATCTAGCGCATTAAATGCAATAATGCACATCAAAGTCTCTGTAGATGCTGTCACTACAAGCCCGGAAGGAATCTTTGGCTGCCAGAAAATTGAATCTTCTAAATAGTAGTAATTTGCTTGAATAAATTTGGCTATTCTCGAGATGTCCGATGTTTAGTAGTGAATAAAATTATTGAAATGAAAAGAGAAGAAATTTCAACCAAACACTACAAATAAAAAAGAAGAAATGAGGACATGCAACTATTTATGTGAATGCATTTAAAATTTGTGATTATGATTTTTTTCTATCCTTATTAATTATATTTATCCCAACTCAATGTAAAATACTCTAATTGTATGAATACATGTGTATAAGATGGATATTTCTTTTTCCAATCATTAATAAGAAATTCAAGGAAAACAATAATTATGTTAAGCTGAAGCATGATAATGTAAAACTAAATAAGCACGAAAGTGAATTGCACGTCCACTTTGTAGCGGTAGGTTGACCATGTGACAAGCATCCGTCTCCACAGCTCAAAAAAAAAAAAAAAAAAAAAAAAAAAAAAAAAAAAAAAAAAAAAAAAAAAACTTTGTGTTTCATCCTCCAACAATTCTTAAACAAAAAGGTAATCACCAACTCAACAACAGATGATCATATAACAATGACTATCAAAGTTCAAATCAGTAACTGAGCTGATGAAACTAGTTTCGACCATTTTGTAAAACAACAATAACAATTTAGAAACACTGGCTAATGACCATGACCCTGTATAGCCTACCTTTTACATTTGTACCACAAACTATCAAAGAAACCAAAGGGGGCCTTGACTGGTCAACTACTCTTCTAGTAACATGATATCTGTAACAAAATTCAAGTTATCTACAACCACAACAAACCTGAAATCAACCTCAAAGCTTGATACCCTTTTCTCTAGCCATTTCAATCACTCCATCTGCCTTCCCGGTATCATTAGCATATAACCCAACATATGATTTCCATAGCCTTAATGAATATGGGTAAACTGATACCGCCCTTTTGTGAAAACTATCCAACATGGACTTGAAACCTGCCACCTGTTTTAGCAAACCAGCTGCCTCAACCCATACATACTCTGGTGCAACTGGAACAGCTTGAAATAGAGAATCAATCAACTGTGCGCTCGCCCAGAAAGACATGCTGGCGTTCGCATCTGAATGGTTCTTGCAAACAGATAGTGCTAGCTGGTAATTTGCGGGCCTCGTCTCCATTAAAGCTTCAACAAAATCCACAAAATCTGTTGGTTTTTCTGAAGCTTGAAAAGGTAACAGAGAAGGGCCATAACATGAAGCAAGAACAAGGTTCAATAAAGATGAATCAGATGAAATCGAACACAGTAGATTGTTAACAAGTTTCTGCACTTTTGGCTTCACGATGCTTTTGATAAAGCTTCTAGAAAGAGGTTCACGAGGTGGTAAAGCACGTGAATCCATCAGATATCGGTTCAGCATGTTCAAGAAACTATGTAAACGGGATTTCTCAAAACCTGAAAAGAAACCGTTTTTAAGCAAAAACACAGCATGCTCTCTCACACAATGGTTATAGTCATCAGAAGAGGCAACTTCTAGAACCTGCTCCATGGCAATGCGGGCTTCTGAAGGCTCATTTTGCAATTGTTTATGAAGGGAAAGATTAAGCAGTCCAAACACAGTGTCGGTTTGGGTCGAACTCGATATCCAGGAGCTGATATTTAGGATTTCGGATTTTGGACGATGAACCTCAGGTATAGCGCTAAACCACCTTTCCATTATCTCTTTTGCAAAATCGACTCTTTCATTCTGAAGGGCATATTCGGCATACTGGTTCCAAATACACTGTATACCATCTTCTGCAACCCATTTACAAATAGCCTCTTCAAAAGCTGCATATGTTGACTCAACTGCATCAAACCCATTTACCCGTATTGATAAAAGAACAATTTCCAAGCATGATGGGTGCAACTGAACATATTTTTTCGATACATTCTTGCATTGATCAGAACCTTCCAGTACAGCTGTACATTTGATGTGATTAAGAGCAAATAATTGTGCAGACTTAAGAGTCTTTTTGTCCTGATCTGATTTGCTATCAATACACTCAGTAGCCAGTTCCAGGAGGGTAACTGCTTTTTGCTTTACATCAGGTGTTAACTGAACAGGATTCCATTCTATTGCAGATAATTCTTTCTGACATTCAAATTGTTGCACGATGGTATCAGGTAGCTTTTTGTACATGATTAAGTAAATGCAACAAATCCACAAGACATGTTTATCGGGATTTGTGAGGGATTTAAAAAGATCGGGAAGAAACGGAGGGTTTAGATCAGTCAATCTGTCTGTAGAGGATAAGAAGCTGTATACTTTTTCAATAGCGTTGTTGATTTCACCAGAAGAGCATAAACAATTAACCAGTTGTAGAAAGAGATCCAAGATGTATTCACTATCAAGCTTGGGATTCGAGTTAGGAGTAGACGCATGACTACATAGAGCAGATATTGCATTCTTATATGCAAGCAGTCGGTTATCAAGTTTATCACGACTATTGATGAACATCAGCCACAGTTCATAAGATGATTCATTATGTTCAATCTGAATAACAAAATTCAACATGTATTATAATAACAAAATAAGTAGAATAGATGAATGAACTGATATCATAAAATGATGCAATGCAGCTTATATATTTAAATAGCATTTTTCTTAAATAGTTTGAGAACATCTTTCTGATAATTAGAGAATACCCGGACAGAAAGAGCTTGGGTAATCTGTAAAGAATCTTGAAATAGTATAAAGCTTAAATAGAAACCATACACATGTATGTGTGTTTGTTCACACAGAGAAGTCAGAAATTTATAATGAAAACAGTTCATACACAGAATTTCAGTGTCAACAAATACGCTAAGAAAAATACATACGTGAAACCAATGACAATCTGGAGGACCAATTTTGTCATCATCGTTTATAGGGAACCTTGTCAATTATAGGTTATTGCCATATTTTTAGAGTTTTAGGATATACAAGAATTTCATCATATTTAAGCCCAACAGGGATAAGGCCGCGTGAATGTTCTCCATTCAGAAAAGAAAAAAATACTGTATATCATATGTTAGACTTTTGGGAGACATTATTCACTTTATGCATCATCCAGTCAATTTGACAAGATTTCTTTATAGCTAATTTGTTTTTATCCTACAGGTGAAACTGCCACCTTCATTTTATATGAATGGGGGTCGAAACTACCACCTCCATTGATAGCTACTTCATAGATGACACAAAGTAGTATGGAGTCCAGTTAATAGATAAGACGGCAAAGTATGAGGTTTCGGTCCTTAATGATGTAATACTGAAAAAAAGAGAGACAACCAGTACGTACCGCATAATGATACATGTCATCTTTTCCAATTGACTTTTGATTGCTGTAGTAAATGTACAAATAGACAATCCAGAGAAGTACAGATTTCGGATGTTCCTCAAGGGCTCGTGCAAGGACTATAAGAGCCTGCATATTGTTTTATAAGTCAAGCATGGAATATACTTATACATGTAAGAATCACAAGTATCACATTTACCTCTGTACGTCCCTTCTGCTTGTTAACCTCCCTACTGAGATTAAGAAGAGCCATTTCAAGGGGCTGATAAGCATCATCCATCTGTTGATCCGGCAGACCCTATATAAACATAGTATATACAAAGACGTTAGAAGACCAAATGTTGAATGTTTAAATCTGTTGTATTAGTAAATAAATAAATAATATAAACAGCTTTGTTCTTACACATTTTGTCTTTAATACTTGAACAAAAAATTATTAAAGACATAATTACACTTTCATTGTACTATCATATATATCCTTCTCAGCCGACTTTTAGTCAAGTTCTTTAACATAAATCATTGACAACAAGATACTATCAGCTTAAATGAGAAACTCTATGGCTACAAGACATATATAAAGCAAAATAGAATATACCATCCAAATCATATTTTATTTAACGTGAGCAAATCACTAGGGGTTCAAATGATATGTGCTTGGGATCATTCAGCTAATTGTAATAGCCTTGGAATAAAATTCTTCTGCTAACAATAAGCATTTTACAAGATATTCAAGCAGCAAATCGAAACAACATATTTTGCACAAACCACCTAGAAGCGATTCAAGGACAAGGATGTAAAAAGACTTGTGCAATACTAAAAAAACTAACACCACATACACAACAAGAATGCAACAAAGAGATGAGAGAAAAATAATGTGAGTGATAGGGTAAGTGGACCAACCTCTCTGGCATTTTTACCATGAAAGTATGATGATTGCCTATTCCAAAGCCCATGGACCTCAATGCGTGTTTCAGGTCCATGCAGACTTGGCTCATCTGAGTGCAAATCTGCAAGAATTGAACTTGAAACAACCAAGGAAGCACTAAAGTACTTCTGCCAACGTTGTTCAACAGGTTGAGCTAGAAGATATTTATATGGATGTGAATCAGCTTTCAGAATGTCTAAGAGCACAAGATAAGTAGGTGGAGCCAAAGAAAGAGAACCAAGGCACTTGTTAGAAACACTAGTCGCACCACCAACTGTACTAGCTGCAAATAATACGTGACAATAAAATGTTACAAATGTAAGTTTATGTATTGGAGGAAGAAAAAGTCCATACCTGAATAATCTCTGGCATGTTGCCAAGAGCACTCATCGTCATTGCATTTGCCTCGTAGTTCAAACATGCAAAGAGGCCAAAAGGGGTTAATTGCTAAGTTGCTGGAGTAAGAACCGACTTCATTGACATACATGTCTAATGAAGAGTATGTCTTTGAACTAGAAACTAAATCAGCAGGCCGGGCCTCACACACCCCATCAAAGCCCATATCATCAGTGCGTGACTGCACATAATTCATCATGGCTGTGGACTTTACATGACCAAAAGCACTCCTTACAACTGGCTCAGCTAAAGAAGATCCATAAGTGACCAAATCATTATCAACGTTTAACTGGTCATCAATACTCATGGGGTCTTCGGATATACGTTTCTCTGGTCTCCCTATATCTTTTCGTTGCATGAAGAAAATAATGAATTAGAAACAATGAAAAATATGCAAGCACCAGAATACTGATTCATTGTTTTTATGTACTTTAGTCACTATTTTCGATTTAAAGGGCTGGATTTCAAAGTTGCATGTTCTTTTTTTCACTTTTTTAAATGAGATTAATAAGATATTAATCAACATTTATACTTTTGAGGAATCTCATTTGCTGCTACAGATAGCGATAGCAAATGTAGAATGACAATATTTTGATAAACACAGTTTGCTACATAGATAGATAATGAAAACAATGTAGAGTCAAAACAAGCTTATTGAGATCAAATTTAAGAAGTAGGTTGGAAGTGCATTCCAAAAAAGAAGTACCTCCAAAAGCATAAGGTTGATCCTTCTCGGCCTCAGAAGATGGTATGTTTCCAGAATCTTCCATTATTTCCCCATCCTCTATTTCATCAGTAGCAGGCTCCATGCTTTGACCCGATTCGTACTTCTTGGAAGTTCTAACTCCTAACCTTGCAAACAGTTGAGACCTCAATGTTGCTTCAAGAAGCAACGAGTCCTCTGTGGGGACTGCAACTGAATCGTTTGTTGTTTCTTTAGTCTTTACACTGCTTATTCCTCCACCATGACTATCTAGACTGTAATCATCTTCAGCTAAATTATCATTCTCATGAAGTGACGAACATACATCATTCGTTCTTTCATCCTCCTGAGGTTCTGATCCACTATTATCAGGTTCACTGGATGATTCAGACATCAATTTTTTTCCATCTTCACGTACATCATCAGTAGACTGAAGATGAAACACATTCTTCACTTGATTGTTTTCAGACATTTTAGTTACAGAATTCACATTAGCTATGGTAAGCTGCTGTGGCATACTCGACCATAACATACTCGAGGACTCCATTACATGAGAGGAAAGTTTAGCTGCCAACACATCCCTTTTTTTATAAAGATAGGAACATCTCTTGTTAGCCTCCGTTAAAGCCCGTTGAGCCTTGCGATAAGCTTTTAGAGCGTTTCTTTCTTCAATTTCACATCTGCGCCTATACTCTTGCGCTTCATCAAGCTCTTTGTCGTGCAATTCTTCAATCTCAAGTAGTGATTTCATATCCATCTCACCAGTTGCAGATATGTTTGTGTCGACAAAATGATTTAAAAAACTTGAACTGTTCAGAGATCCCTGGCATTAGTTAAGAAGATAGTTGGTCATGGTCAGATCAACAATAAGCAGTTTATTCATCTATATAAGTATTTAGAGGTTTGTAACTGTCAAGTGATTCACTAGATTCTTGTCTAATATACAATAATTTGTAGGAGTAGGGTATGTTGATACTGGATTCAAATTAGTTAAATTATGTTATAAAGATAAAGTATATCCTCCAAACATTTGATTGAGCAGCAAAACTACAAAATGTAGTCTATACATAATAAACTCAAATTCTACATAGCTAAAGCACAATTGCAATTTTTAAGTAATATGACATCAAATATAGATTCATCTTTTGCCAATGGAGATGACTATACGAAAGATTATTCTTCCTCTACAACCTCTGAGGGTGCGTTTGGTAGGGAGAATTGCAGAAACACGAAATGCAGATAATATGAAAGAGGGCTCAAGAAAGTTTGGCAACAAGACACATAAGTAAAATAAGTTGGAAATAGTATTTAACACAATGCCATTATTAATTGCGTTTTGTTATGTTTTCTTCATTAATGTAATACGTAAAAATAAATAAACAGATTTTGGAAGGCACGGATCGGAAAAACTGTGTATATGAAGTATGAACAGATGTGGAAAGCGATGTTATCTGTGACAATGATATGCAGAACTTAAATACCTAAAACTTATACAGATCTAACAAATAACTAAAAATTAATATGCAGACATGTGAGAGGGAGGAGGGATAGGGGAATTACTATTATGTTACCGCCAGTAAGCAGAAACACCAACCGCTGATGGTGATGGCAGCTGATGAATTTTGGTATCCAAATCACAAAAACCGCAGAGGCGAAAGAGAGAACGGGGCTTAGGTTTTAAATAAAATTAAACATACGGTGGCATTTGAGATACACGTGATACGTCATATTTATACTACTTTTATAAAGCAAATAACCAATTTCTCTAAGAAAATAAATTTCGATTAGAGTATTCCTTATTTTCATTTCTCATCCTCTAACAAATAAGAAATGGAATTAATGCCACATCTCTGATTAACTTTCTCTGCACCAAAGATGCTCTTATTGACTACTTAGGTAGTGTTTGAAAATGACTTAAAGAGTCTTAATTCATAAATAGGTAATCTATTAAGTCATTAATTGAGTGTTTGTTTGGTGCTTAATTTAAATGGATGACCTTCTAGAAAAAGCCATGGGAGTGAGGGTCTCTATATTAAGTCATCACTTTTATCCTACTTTTACATATTTACCCTCCCACTTCTTAACCTCTAATTCAACACTTATTTTAAATAAAAGGGTATAACAATAATTTTCTCTTTATTCAGCACAAACAAACAACCATTTATTCATCTACAAACAAACAATATATATCCAGAAAGACACTTTAATTTAACAAGACTTAACAAAAAAATTAAACAAACAGGCCCTTAATGTGACTTTAGAGAGAGTATAGATTTTCCTAAAAATAGAGGACAATTTCTTTATGCTTATGAAAAATGTGAACTTAGGACCCCTTAAAAGCTAGTGAATATCGAATTAAAAATCAAATTATACAGATTATTCGCAATGACATCCTATGATATCTTTGTTAGCTTTCTTATACAAGGGAAACTCCACGACCACCCTGCAAGATCCATAGAGCGAGACAAATCACCAGCCGTTCACAAACTGGATTATCGAGCTGGGGTAGTTGACCCCAAAGAGTTGCCGCTAGTTATATAAACTTTTTACGCACTTTATTTTAGTATTTAGTAAGTCATATACTGAGTACATATGCAATAATTACCAACTGCATTTATTAAAAACTAGCATCTAAAAAGCATACTCAGAATGGGAGTTCGTCATATGCTTGAGATGTTCTGGAACATAATAAGAATATACCGTAATAATTATGATATTATATTATAATTATTCTTGATGGTTTTAAGAAGTGATGCATTGGTGTTTAGTAATGTAGCCCAAAGTGTTGATGTGGTTTGTCAAATAATAAAAGTAGTAAATAAAACAATGCATGTTGTTTGAAAGGCGAACATTGTTAGTACTATTAGAATAGTCACCTTACATTCTATATATATATATATATATATTAATCTCCGTGGACGGTGGGTAATAAAAAACTAATATTTATTTGGCCCATAATTAGGCTGTAAAGAGCCCAAAATGGTAACCCAATGCTCTAATCCAGTTTGGTGACTTGTGTGTATTTGAATCTCATGCACTATGATAAGTAAAGTAGCATTGACTAAACATAATAGGTATATAGCAACTTCTTTGTAAGAAATATAAAAATATTCATGCCACTAGGGCACTAGGCTTGAAACATTGGATCTTTTGTAAACAAAAACTGTTACAATGTAACTATCTGCTTTGGTGACATAATGTAATCGTCTACTTCCAAACTATGATTAAAAAAAACCTGCAAACACCCGCCGCAACGCGGCGGGTTCCTCTCACTCGTTTACAATTATAAAATGATGTTACTAATAATAATAAAAGCATATGGTTTAGACTCGCCTAATTTTGATAAGTTTAGTATGCATAATGTCAGAAATTGGCCCATCTTCATTGTATGTGAGTTTTTGGTTACTGGAATTAAAATGTTAATTGCACCATGTCATTGCAGATAACCATGTGATAGGATTTGCATCTTTGGCTTAGGCCTGACTACTTAAGAGTAGTATGCCAGAACTCTTTCTTTTGGTGAGGATCAAATTGACGACTAGAAGCAGAAAATTTTTCTAGTTATAGAAGTCAAACTATGGAGCCATGAAACAAACAAAAGTTAGATGAACCACATAATGGTAAAGTGCTGCCTAGTTTTGACCATTACATATACTTTAGGTTCCTACTTGGATAAAGAAAACAAATAAATAGATATTAATAATCTAAGGCATAAACTACGTAGCATAGTTATAAACAACCTTTTTTCATATTATGATATTAGGTTTGGTTGAGGGCACTGGGTGCTTCTGCTGTTCTTCAGCCTATAGTGAAGATACATAATCTTGCAACTTCACTTAATTGCTCTCTTTGTATGTCAGTTTGTGCCCTTATGTATCAGTATATTCACTGAAGTGTGAACATATTCACATCAGTAAGAACATACTTGGCTCTAGAGGGTAGACATAAATAACTAATGAACAGAAAGATTGACAAAATCTCCTTCCAGGCATGTATAAAAACAGGTGAAGCCAGAATTCAGAACAAACACATAAGACTGCCACTAGAAGGGTAAGCTTAAGAGCTGATTCCAACTTCTTCACATAGTAAAATATTATATGTACCTGTCTAGGTGGAGAAGCTTGAACAGTTTGAGCAGTTGATGGGACAGAAGGCCCAGCCACATTTGTGTTGTTATGCTGCCTACCATTCATGATTATGTCGTTACCTACACAAACACTTGTTATGTTATTTTATGCCTTCTCTTGTGGAACAAAAAATATATCATTAAACAGTTCATATATTCCTTTTCAACCTGATGGTGGAATCGTCAAAGGAATGTCATGATTTTTCACTTCCTTTATCTCCTGCATTGCACTGGACTGCCCTGTCTCGCCTAAAATTTCCTTGTCACAATAACCACCATCATATCTACTCTTCAAACCATCGCTTCTTGTTCCTATATTTTTGGCTGCTAATGTTGATTCTGAAGGAGGTGTCTCATGTTGACCAACAGAGATTCGATTCGATGTAAGAGGCTCACTAACTTTGAGACGCTTATTATCTGGCTCCTTTGCTTCAATAAGTATGTGTTCAGTAGAATCCCTGATCCTAACACCACTACTCTTCACATTCATATTTGTAACATTCTTCAACGAACTTGAAGCTACATCTTTGTCAAGTTTTCCAGCTTTACTCTTCAACTCACTTTCACGAATTGCAATCAATTGCCTTAAATCTTGGAGTTTATTGCTGTTGACATGAATATTTTGGCCGAATTGAACTTTGCTAGGGGCATTAGATTTGTTAATATGAGATTTAGGCCCAATAGATGTATTCCCACCATTCTTGGACGAGGTTCCATTAGCTCTGTTCGCTGCTGAGACAAATGTTCGACTCATAGATACTTTTTTGGGTATCTTACTGTTGGTTTTGGCAGGTTGTTTTCCTTTCTGAAAGTTCCCAAATATAGTGGGAAATTTTCTATTCTGCACAACTCTTTTTGTCATTTCATCACAGTCGATTTCGTTTCCTTCTTCTGTGTACTCTTCAGAGTCACTGTCACTGTCCTCGTCTGAGAAACTGATCAGAAATGGCACCCGCTTCTTCTCACTACTTTTACGGTTGTTTAAATGAACAGAACTTCTTGAAGTCGCAGTGGTGGGTGTAGGATTGCGAGTCAGAGCAGACGTCCCTATCAAATATGCAGGAAACATGAGAATAAATTGTCTCAGAAATCATTTGGGTAAAACAGGGTAAAACATCATAACTTGCTTACATAGTTGTTGCTTATATATGCAGTTAAAGAGGTAATGGGATATGGAAAATTTACATATGGTAGTGTAGAATATGCTGTGAAATGGCGTTTAATAAATATGTTTGTGCTGTGTCAAAAAATCCTGTGATTCAGAATAGATACTTGCATACATTTAATAAATATGTTTGTGCGCCCATATCACAAGGTAGTCATAAATAAAAATTACAACGAATAATAGTACTTAGATAAATACAGGCACCAAGAGAAACGTAAGAGGACAGCTGGAAACAAGGAAGTAGCATAAAGTTATCCACATAGGCTCCAGCCACCACCTTTACTCTTCATATATGCTTTTATATTATTGTCCACGCATTCAATTGGTTTGAATTGTTGGTCAAACTAATCGACTTTTTCCTCCTCTTTTCTAGGAACTCCTCATAATGAGCAAGTACTATTAAATCCGAGTGATCAATTATGCTTCATTTTGTATTTCTTTGCATTTAATCTATATATACATAATACATTTGCTACTCGAATTCAATAAACAAGCTAAAGTTCCTTTTGATACGACAGTGCCTTAACACACTTCTACTTTTAAAGGAAATATATCCAGCAGAACAGAACGTTGTCATCCACTCTGGCAGAATTGGTTTAGATGGTCATATATTATTTCACAATGCTCTCCATCAGGTAATGTACAGGTCCTTATCCTTAACTCTTCCACCTTACATTAGGCTATAAATCATTTATACAGACTCAAGTTAAATGGGTACCAAAACCTACCTGTCTCAGCAACGCTGGTGTCCCTGTTAAACGGTACCCCTGGAAGAATTGTGCTACTACGGAGCTCGGAACCAGCAGCCTCCTGTAAGAAACTCACTACATCAGTTCAAGTTACGAAAATAGGCAAGAAACAAGCAAGGTCCCCTCGAAACAGGGTTTCCCAATACAGAACAACTGAACCAGATATGCATTAATTGCAGTTAAGCACATAACGCAACACCAAACAAAGGAAATACAATTATAGCATCAAAGACTCTAATTCAACTAGCAGCAGAATGGTCATAAAATAACCCAACGAGCACGAGGATGAGCAAATACATCTTCCTGCATGTAGGTCTCCAACTGCCCAATTGAGCTTCATAAGCCAACAAATCTTTTCAACAAACTTCTGGCTGTACTAATAACCAACTAAAGATACCATAAATAGATCATATCCATATACACCTTAACAAAGCGCCAAAATATAACCAGGTATCAAGGGGAAAAAAAAAAAAAAAAAAAAAAAAAAAAAAAAAACGCTGTTGTATTATAACAATTTTTTTAAAAAACTAGTCCAAAAGACATCAGAAGATATATACTTTTGAGAAACTGGTGAAACAGTCCGCTGATTAATTAAGTTTTTATAAGCCTCAAATAGTTGGCATTCAGCATTGAGTTTTAAAAGTAATTTATGTGATATGGAATGACCAGTATGATAACTAAATAATCAGCTGTTCACGTATTAAACAAATTTTGAGTATCCAGAAATTTGCATATAAAATGCCGCCTAAATGATCAACCAATCAGAATCGGTTTTGTTTCACCTACTCCTCCAACTTACCACCCAAAACTTGTTACTTGATAGCTTAATAATCAAAAGAAGCATGATCAGTTTCACTATACCCAAGCGCTAAAACTAATTTATAAAAGACAATAATAAGATAATCACTTTCAACACACAATTCCAGACATCTCTATAGCCCAACAAAACGATCAAAACATTAAACAAGTAAAGTTCATACAATTACCATACAACAAAAGTTTCATACGGCCCCTAACTGGAAAGAAAACCAACGGAAAAACTTAATGACGATTTAACCAAACAACATCCCAAATATAATCACATTAAATGTAATCTAATTAAAACATCTAAAACAATAGACTTAACTCCTCGAATACACAAATAAAGCTAAACTAGTAACAAAAAATACCAAAATCCTACCGATGATTTAGCCAAACAACGTATCTAATATAATCGTATTATATTAAACATGCTAAATAAGACATCTAGAACAACAGATTCAACATCTAGAATATAACCACATTATTTTACTTTCAAAACACAGTTCCAAAATCCAAACACACCTAAAGCCGCAGCAAAATGATACAAACACTATTCAAATAAAGCTTTTATAATCATAATACACCGTACGTTTCATACACACCCTAATTTAACTAACAAAACTAAACAAGAAACAAATAATACAAAAAGCCTAACGAAAATTTAGCCAAACAACAACTCGAATAGAATCGCAATAAACTATAGATTCGAGACTCGCATTATTTCACTTTCCCAAGACAATTCCAAACACACCTATAGCCGCAAAATAATCACCATACAACATATGTCCTTTCAAAACCGAACAAGAAACAAATATAACAAAAAACTAACGAATATTTCGCAACAAGATATCGAATAAAATCGCATTAAACAATAGATTCACTTCCTAAAACGATCAAATAAACAACTAGGGCTTTTACACAAGCCCTAACTAAACCAGAAATAAACTCGAATATAAACATAAGGTGATTAAGCATCTAAAACAATAGATTCAACATCTCGACCTAAAAACGATCATAAAAACACCTAACTAATAATGCGAATAAACCTAACCGGAAACAAATAGAATCACATTAATGCTTAATGATTAATTACACAAAAATAAATAAATAAATAAAATTAACGCTAAGCTAAATAAAAGTATAAAACATCTAAAATAATGATAAATTTTATAAAGTTAGTTAAAATAAAAAAAACGGTTACGTCGTTTTCGGAAGCAGTAAGTTCGCCTTCTTCTCTAATTTTTGTTTTTGTTAAGTTATTTTGATTTTGATTTGAGGTTGTTGCTATAACAGGAATTGGAGGATGGTCCTCCATTATCAAATTAAAAACAAAGGAAAGTGTATTTTATGCTGAAATATCTTTATTTGTTTCTGTGTGTGTATGAATGATGGTTGAAAGAAATAGAAAGACAAAGGGAATTGTCAAGTGTAGACCGTAGAGAGTGGATGTTTGTTTTCTTTAATTTAAGGGGTGTTTGGGTCAACCTTTGTAAAGTGATCTTTTCGGGATCGGGTCTACACATATCAATTTGATTCGTACACATAGAAAAAAATTATATCGACTGTTATGCCTTTATGTAGAATTTAACCACCTTTTTGTATATCATGACATGGGAATATTTCTGCCCCCTTTATCCAGTTACGGATCACTTACATCGTCGCTCGTTAATCCATCAAAGTAATATATAGAGTGTACGTATTTATCTTAGTTTAACTAAACTAATTCGTAAGTTTGTACTATCGTAATCGGTCAACATACACAATATGGAGTTAGTTAGTTTTCGTGATTTCTATTCTACAACATAATGGCAAGAATCATCAGTTCATCATATGTTACAATCAAAATAGTTCCTATCAAGAAGCATGAAACCTATTAAAAAAGACGGAAGGTTATGAAACACAACCAAATTCTATTACCATACAATGGGTGTTCTATTACCATACTTGATTTTCTAAAAGAAGGTAACATATAATGGGTGTTCTTTGTACTTTTGTTGGACTTGGTTGTCTAAAAGAAGGTAACACTCTATTCATGGATTTGTTATTATGAGATGTTTAGAACCTTAAATTGATATCTTGGGACCTGACTAGATCGATTTGTATGTTTTTGAAAAGTTAAAAACTTAACGAAATATTTTCAACACAATGAAAGATAAATGTTTTGTTAAAGATGTTTGATAAATTGTCGTTATATATTGCAAATCTTGGATATATTCGGATTGGTACGTAACTCGATGTGTCGTGAAATTGAGGCGGTCACAAAAAAGTGACAGTTAAATTGAAATGTTGTTATATTAAGGCGGTTGAGATATAGTTACGTCAGTGAAATACAGGACGCATACGGGGTATTAGACGGAAATATAATTAATGTAGAGCTATTTAGAAGAACGGAAAAATGATTCCAAGAGCAATACAACAAAATGGGTTTGCTGCAAGTTTTAATAAGAATGTCAAATAGTGGACTAAATAAAAGGAATGGTATAAAAGTCTATTTACAATTGTTTTTATGTGCAAATCAAATTGATACGTGTACATATCACTTCCCTTTAGGATTAGGCGCAATGTTATAAATAATCGGGCGGGGGGGGGGGGGGGGGGGGGGGGGGGGGGAGTTGGCTAGGGCATGTTGCTAGTCTAATATTTTTTTTTTCTTTTACTCTTCAGTAAAGTTATAAATGTGTACATTTTTAATGTCATGTTAATCTGTCATGGTATGTATAAAAAACTACTTATTATATATCTATACTAAAAGGGGGAAGTGGTCCGTTCAAAGTACATGTATTAATAAAAGTCATTATAGGAATCTTCAGGTGCAAAGTGTGGCTGGCATTGAGTTAGTACAAAAGGTTTCACAATATCATTGGTTGCAAGTACAACGGGTACTATTCATCCATCCCGTAGAATCAACATTACCTGGAAAAGGAAGCATTCTTGACGTTTTTGGAGCATAAAAGTGAAGAAAACGGCAAAGTCTCAAATTTCCTTGCTGGAACAGTACCTGACGGCGTCAAGAGTTACAAAAGAGGTGAATATGGAACTTATAACGTGACGGCCGAGAAAGTTTGCAAGCTTATGGCCTGACGGCGTCACCAAGGCCGTCAGGGTCCAATTTCTAGTGACGGCCCAGAGTATTTCTCCACATGACGGCGTCACAAATAGATCTAGGCAATACGATTTTATCATGGCGGCGAGTTGACGACGTCACGAGCTAATACATGACGCCGTCAAGATGTAAACTCTGTATATAGTTTTCCAAATTTCATTCATTAGTGTGCAACTTTGAGGGAATAAACCCTAGTCCGAATTTTATCAGCTTTTCAAGGGTTTCAACCCCTTGATTCTTCCATGTTCAATTGAAGATAAGTCTTCATTCAAATCATTTAATATGTCTATGTGTTGTTTGATTATATCTTACGCTTGTCTTCTCTTTAACATGCTAGGCTAGATCTTATTTGTGTTTGCTTAGATGTAGTGAAACCTATATGTTGATTATGGGTTGATTGTTTGTTTATAATTGTTACGGATGATTGTATTCGATGTTAGGCTTAAGAAAACTAGCAGACTTCCATTGGTAACTTGCTTGAACGTCTTAAGAAACATGATCGGAGGTGTACTACGATTTTTGGTTGTATTTAATGTGTAAGAGAATTCTAATGATCCCATGTTAGGAGCTTCTAAAGGCTCGACATAGGAGTGAAGTAGGATCTTATAGAGTTTGGGAATATTGTACACGGCCCTACGACTAGTATTAATGAATATGACCCGTCATCCATGCAATTGTAACAAGCCAATCAACCTGTAAAAGATATCTAGGGAGTAATGAAATCTAAGTAAACACAACTTTCCTCATTATTGTTTCCACCACATTAGTGTAATAGTTTTATTTTCATTTCTGTTATTTTATTTTGATTGCATCTTAGTTAATTGGGTTGGTTGGCTAGCAACTAATTCCGCCCAATCCTTCAAAACCCGAGATTTTACTTGCTTTTCATAAAATATAAAAAATACAAAAAGAATCATCTCTCACCTCTAGACCTAGTTTAGTACACTTTATAATCCTAGCGACACTATTCCTGAGTTCAACGATCAATCCCTTGATACTTGTCACTATACTATACTAAAACGATCAGGTACACTGCCTGGTGAGGTTGTAAGCTTCTTAAGATTCCTTGAGAGGTAAAACCTATTGCGAGGGCGCAACTCCCACGTATCAGCGTGTTATTAGTAGGTTGTTAAGATAGTAATGTAATAACGAGCTTTGGCATTTTCGTTAGCGATAAATGAGCCTTTGGGATTGCTAATTCTTCCTTTGCTTGAGATAAGTTCATGTAATTGGTCTTTGGATTTGCTTATTGTGTAAAAAACTGTTAGGTTAGTGCAAAAAATTACTATTTATTTAATGAAAAATGTCCACCGAATCACTATTTATTTAATGAAAAATGTCCACTGATTCAGTTTATTAAACGTTCTAAGTTAATTTTGGGATTGCTTTTTTAGGCTTTAAGTTCGTACGTATAAGATGCTTCAAGGATGATGGATTTCCTTTTTGATGTAAAACTCACATTCGAACTAGCGAAGGATGATGAATTCTTTAATGGATAATCGATGAGGAAAATAGTGGTTTCGGTTCTACACAGTTTTTTTGCGGAACCAGGTATGAAGTTAGACAATAGATTTATATAAGAAACATATGGGGTTTTGGTTTCTAGGATTTAATAAATGTGTTTGTAAAGAGATGAAAATTTTGGCTAACAATGTACCCATTTGGCTGAACTGAGGATTCCAAGTGAGATTATGAAGGTATCATTTATTCTTGGGTGTTGATTTCGTATGTTATTGGTCTTTGGGATTTCTTGATTACAATTATATTCTTTGTATTTACAAGATTCTCCAACCAATTTTTTTGAAGATAGTGTACGTCTTTAAGGGCTGGTAAGTCGAGATGGGATCTTGGTGAGGGAGTTTAATGGCAGTTAAAAAGTATATTTAGAATCGACTTACACGCACTGAAACTTGGCTTAGTCAGTGATTAACAATATTGTCACCTCTGAAATTTTACTAACACGAGCGACCTTGGGACACAGGCATGTTAACTTAAGTTGCTTTCCACTTTTAAACTCCAGCCAATTTATTTTCAGGGTTTAAGGTTGTCGATATATGTTATAAAAAAATTATTTTCAGTTACACTAACCGTTTCTATTTTACTATTTTGGTAGATATTAGTCATCAATTACAAAAAGGAATTGGTAGCGCGTGTGTAGATAACTGTCTTTTACGTTCATAAGCCAGAGGCAAGTTGGTTCATAAATTTTTACGCATTTGAGTTGTTGTACTATAAATGTGTAACTCTTTTTTGAAGATTAACATATATCTGATACTTCACCTAATACTAATATGCCGAAGGTGGTTGTTGTCACATGTATCAATAAAGGAAAAGGAAAGGGTTGTAGTAGTTTACATGGGCACAAAGGTTCTGCGTTGGCAAGTCCTTCTGTTGCTTCTGATATTGGCAACAGTCACGACAATATATCTACATGTGAGTAGCCTGGTGTTTATGTTTTGTTTTTTCGGATATGTTCTCAAATATATTAATTATTCTGTTTTATACGTATTGCAATGCATACTTGTTGCATTGCAGAAAGTTTAAACAGTGGATACAGTCGTTGGCCACGGTCGCAACAGGACCCAAATGTCTTGGAGCATCAACAGGTGATAACGCTTATTTTGTCTATCATAGAGTCGCGTTATTTGTATATTATTTAGTTGTGTTTATGAGCATTTTTATACTTATTTGGTATTAGGATGTGTTCAAATCTAGGTGCAAGAAAATATCGAAGGTTGACGAAGAAAAGCTAAAAGATGAAGAGAATATTCAAGAAAAGAGTGTCGTCAAAGATATCGATTCATGTTACGATTATTTCCATTGCATGAGTGAAGTATGAGAAGTTTTCTAATGAAAGATGAGGTCTGATTTGGTGTTAAAAAGATTGTTTAAAGATGGAGTTTTATGTCAATCCAAGGTGGAAATTATTGTGCAAAATATTCCTCAACCCAAGGTTGAAGCTGAGGATCAAACCCAAGGTTCAAACACAAACCCAAGGTTGAGCAGTCACATCCAAACCGTCGGGTTCATGTCTGAACCGCAGGTTCAGAAATTCTAAGATGAAAGGTTGCATTAACTCAAGGTTTTAAGTACCATTAATCACCAAGCCCGATTATTGCCTCTACATTATGATTATGGGATGTTTGTAACAGCTTTTGTGATTGATTTCAAGCATAAATAAGATCCTAAGCACCCATTATCAACACACACACCATTATAGAATCATTATAAGGTACTCTCAAGTTACTAGAGAAAGATACTTGATCCTTAATCAAGCCTTACAACCTAAGGACTTGATCATATCTTACATAACCCGAAAGAGCTCAATAATTCTTGTCATTCTTAAGATACCAAGGAGTGTTGGTGATACTTGTTAGAAGAGGCGGTGAATTCCCTTGTTCAATTGGAGGCCCGAAGAGCGCTCTAACTCTTTACGTTACTTTCTCGTTGTAATCTTGTTTTGGGTAACTTTCTTCTATTTTATTTATGATGCTGAATAATTTGATGTTGAATGAAATGTTATGTTTATTGATGAAACTTGTTATGGAGTAATTTGTGATACTTGTTTGGGAATTATGTAGACTTACGTATGAACGTTGAATGGTTAGTCGGTTAGAAAAAGTGATTGTTCTCATAAGTTTGTTTAAATATAATTCGTGTTCTAAAACTTGTTAATTTAACCTTATTGAATTTAAAGGACGAAAAGATTTCTAATATTGTTTTACTCCAAGAAGTTGGTGCACAAATGGATTGGTACTTGATAATTGACAACTATTAAGTATTCAAGTTTTTAAATGAATTCGAGAATATTTAATCACAAGATTGGGTCGAAAGGACTCGTAAGAACTAATGTTACTATTCATCTTTTTCATACATTTGTTAAAACAAAGAGCTAACGTAATGGGTTGATGTATTGGCCGAAAGGACTCACCCATGAAACTAGTAAAAACTTGATTTTTCTTGATATTAACCATTGACTAGAAAACCTTGTGAAAATTGATATGTGCCTTATACATATATGTTTCATCTAAACATATTCAACATTGTATCACGTTTGTTTATGATTCCTAAACAAGTACTTGTTCGCTAATTGCTTGAATTCGAGAACTATTGTTTGTTTACGGTGCTTTAGAGAGTGACAATCTTGAGTACTATTCTTGCTTTACAATAATTGCTAATCTTATTTACTCGTAGTTTCTTGGTATGATCCATATTTACCACAAACCATATTACACACAGACGAGTATACTTGCTCGTATGCCTTTTCTTAATAATCGGTAAAAAGGTGTTTTATAAATTTAAAATTTGAGTGAAACTTGGGAAATATATTAATCAACACCCTGGTTGCACGCATCAAGTTTTTGGCGCCGCTACCGGGGACTTAGTTTAGTTAGATTAGATTAGTTTAGTTTAGTTGTAAATATTTAGTATAGAATTTGTTCTTGTTCTTTCATAAATTAAGTGTTTCATTTTGGTTTATTGATGAAGCGAAAAATTAACCGTTTTTAGGGGGTCATTTAAGCCCGGAATTGAATTTATTTGATCAAATATTGCCCTAAATCGTTCATTTTGTGATTTTAGGTACTTTGGGAGTGAATTATGGAAAAGGAAGCATTTTTGAGGTTTTTGGAGCATAAAAGTGAAGAAAATGGCAAAGTCTTAATTTTCCTTGCTGGGAACAGTAGATGACTGCGTCAAGAAGGATTTTATGACGGCGTCAAGAGCAAAATGGATGATGACCCAAAGAAAACGTGACGGCGTCAGAACAAGGGCGTCAAGAGTAATTTTTGTGACGGCACATAGTAGAATTACACATGACGGCGTCAGCTTTGGATCTAGGCAGTCCGAGAACTTTATTGGCGGCGAGATGACGGCGTCAGATTTTTCCTCTTGACGCCGTCACCTCCTAAAATCTATATATACTTTTCTATTTTTCATTCATTAAGAGAGGAACTTGTGTGGAGAATTAGGGCCGAACCTAATAAACCCTAGCTCGTTTGTAACAATATTTTCAAGGGTTTTCACCCCTTGAAACCCTTCATGTTCAATTGAGATAAATATTCTTCCAATTCATTCAATATGTCTATGTGTTGTTTGAATATATCTTACACTTGTCTTGATTTTAACATGCTAGGCTAGATCTATTGTGTGTTTGCTTAGATGTATTGAAACCTAGATGTTGATTATAGGTTGATTGCTTGTTTATAGTTGTAATGGATGAATGATTTCAATGTTAGGCTTAACTAGTAGATCTCCATTGTGTAACTTGCTTGAACGTCTTAAGAAACATGAACCGATGTGTACTAGGTTTTTATGGTTGTATTTAATGCATGAGCGAATTTTAATGATCCCATGTTAGGAGCTTCTTAGTCGGCTCGACATAGGAGTGAAGTAGGAGCTTATAGAATTGGGAAAGTAAGTACGCCACCCCATGAATGGTATTAAGGAATACAATCCGTCATCCACGCAACTATAACAAGTAATTAACATGTAAAAGATATCTAGGGAGTAGTGAAATCTAAGTAAACACAATTCTCCCATATATTGTTGACACCACTAGTTTAATTTAGTTTATTTTCATTTTTGTTATTTTATTTTGATTGCATCTTAGTTATTGGGTTAGTTGATTAGCAACTAATTCCTTCCACTCTTCCAAAACCCGAGAATTTTACTTCTTTTTTATAAAATATAAAAATACAAAAAAGAATCATCCCTCACCTCTAGACCTAGTTCTTAGGCTTTCTAATCCTAGCGACACTATTCCTGAGTTGAACGATCAATCCCCCGGTACTTGTCACTATACTATACTACAACGATCAGGTACACTGCCTGGTGGGGGTTGTAAGCTTCTCGAGATCCCTCGAGAGGTAAAGTCTGGTGCAATTCCCACGCATCAAGTTTTTGGCGCCGCAACCCGGGGAATAGTTATTTTTTAGGTTAGAATTTTTTTTTATTAGGTCTACTTGCTAGATTCCTTTCTAGTAAGATTTTATTTTTATTTTTTAGGTCTTCTTTAGTCTATCTTATTTCTTCGTGCTTTTGTTCGTAACTCTTACCATCCGACATCATGGAAGGTGGTAACATCTTTGAACCCATCAACCCGCCACAACAAGACCACCCACAAAACCCACCACTAGCTAACCAACCTCTTAGGCCCCGAACCCTTGGAGAGTACTCCCGACCTAGCCACTAAGGCTATCGAAACACCATTGAGCTCACCCAAGGAGCCAATGTGTCTCCCTTGCGATCCGACACCATCCGGTTGGTGCAAAGCGGATGTGCATTCCATGGACTTCGTTCCGAAGATCCAAATCAACATCTCAAGGACTTCCTTAAAATCGTAGATTCTATAGACCTTGATGTTACAACTAGAGAGTCGACCCGATTACGCCTATTCCAATTCTCTCTACGTGATCAAGCTAGTCAATGGCTTGAACGTTTACCCGCGGGATCCATCACCTCATGGGATGATCTCACCACTCATTCCCTTGCTCAATTTTTCCCACCGGGGAGAACTACCAAGCTTAGAAATGATATCTTGATGTTCCAACAACGTCAAGGTGAAACTCTATATGAAGCATGGACTTGTTTCAAGGACTTACTCCAAAAAGTCCCTCATCATGGCATAGATCTTTGGCTCCAAGTCCAAATATTCTATGACCATATCGATCTCTCCACAAGGTGAACCATTAACCAATCGGCCGGTGGCAAGCTACGTGATCTAAGTGCGGAAGAATCATTGGAACTCATAGAAGATCTTGCTCTCTATGACAACGAAAGTTGGAATGATCCCCGTGATTTGAACAAAACGGTCAAGGCAATATCTTTGCTTTTGAACAATTCTAGCACTCCTGACCATAGGATCATGGAACTTGAGGACCAAGTCAAGTTTCTCATGAAAACTTACGAAGCTCCTAAGCCTTAAAGCCAAGTGAATAAAATCACTTCTTCATGCGAATTATGTAGTGGTCCCCATGACACTCGTGATTGCATGGAACTCCCCGGAACAGCTTTTGCAGACTACGCATCCTCGCATACCGACGAAGCGGGAGATAAGTTGTACAGTTTCAAACCCGAGCCAAACCCTTATGGTGAATCCTACAACCCTTCTTGGAAAAATCACCCAAACCTTAGGTGGAAACAAAACCAAAACAATTCTTCCAATCCGCCTTATCGTTACCAACCAAACGGTCCACCCTCCAACCGTACTTTCAACAACAATCCTTCTAACAACTATGGTAGTACCAACAATCTTGAAGGATTGATGTCCAAGTTTATGGCATCTCAAGAAGCTCGCATATCTAAATTTGAAACCGATTTCAAACAAAAGCAAAGCGAGATGACCACCAAAATTGACACATTGTTGAAAGTTCTCAATGACCGAGAAATGGGAGCACTCCCAAGCGACACAGTCAAGAACCCAAAACTAAACGTTAATTCCATATCATCAGTTTCGTCACCCACTTCTTGTCCGCAATACTACTCGGTTAAATCAACGAGCACGTGTTTCAAACAAAACCAAATTCTTCAAAAGGACTAATCAAATAAAACACCCGATATAAAACCGGTCAAATGTATAGTTGAAACACCTCCTACGCAAGACCTTGACAATGAATTCAAGGAGCTCCACCTTGAACGCCCCGTCATTGATGTCTTAGCCCGTGCTCCCTATTATAGTGCCCTCCTCGAAAAGTATGAGAAATTTTAACTAGATAAAAATGGGACCGCCTTCGTTCAAAACAAGTTGCCTAAAAAGCTTGATGATCCGGGCATATTTGCTTTGCCTTGTAAGATAGGAAAATCCGAAGCTTTCGACACACTAGCCGATTTAGGGTCAAGCCTCAACTTGATTCCCTTATCCCTTTTCACCACTCTCAAGCTAGGAAAGTTAGAGGAGACGGAGGTATTAATTGGTCTAGCGGATGGGAGTATTGCCCACCCGGTTGGGATGATTAAGGATGTAGTTGTTCACGTAGGGAAGTTAACTATTTTAGCGGATTTTCACGTCCTAGATATGGTTAGTGATACTACATGCCCATTATTAGTAGGAAGAGGATTTTTAGCAACCGTTAGCGCCATGATAGATTGTAAGGAGTCTAAAATAGCGGTAGGTGAGGGCGATACTTGGTCGGTATATGATGTCAAGAAATATAGCTATGATTGTGAGGATGAACCGACACCACATTAGGTAGAGATGAATAGGAGACCATCTAGATATGGACCTTGGATAGAAAAAAACTTTATAGGACCTCAACGCCCATTCTATCTAGAAAAAGATTTCATCGATAAAACACATTCGGTGGAACAACTCATAGCTAGAGATGAAGAGCTAGACCCTTTTGAGGACCCCCTAGTCTTTAGGAAAATGATTGAGTTCTTAAGCGTAATACCCATTAACATAGAGATGAACAAGTGGAAAAGAGAGGGGGATAAGTGTAAATGGAGGTGGGACAAGCCACCTAAGGAAGGTGACGGATCATGGCATATGAAGATGATATTGTATGATCCGGATGGAGAAAAGTTTGAAAGGTCATACCGCACTAAGAGAACCGATAGGAAGTTGAAACCTAAGTTTGATCCCAAAGATGTCCTCAATGAGGAATTCACCCATATCACGTGGTAACCCATGACCTTGAGTCTAGCTACAAGACTCGTAAATAAAGAAAAGCGCTTCTTGGGAGGCAACCCATGTTTTGTGTGATTTTTATTTTGTTTGATTGCTATTTGTTTCCGTATGCATGCTTTATTTTTATTGTTGGTAGATCATGTTTCAAACTAAAATGGTGAAAATACTTTATTTTGTCGTTTGGCTTAGTCTTAACTTCATTCAAAGGTATTTCGCAAAAGATAAGTGTAAGGGGAAACCCCAAATATGTTTTTAAGAAACAAACTTGATCATGATTCTCCACAATATTAAGTGAACATGTATATTCGTATTTGTTAGAGTCAAATGCTTGTATCGAGTCATAATGGTGTTTAGCAGAATTTTCCGGGAAGTATGACCAAGTTTTTCCAGAAATTTTCCGGAACCTTAACATAAGAATTTCTGCAGGTCACTTCTGACGACGTCAGGAAGAAATTCCTGACGGTGTCACGTGTAAAATTCTGGAAATTTTGCTAGTTTTGTTTTTCTAACGGAGTCTTAAAGTTTTTGTTGAATCTTTAGTTTTATAATCTCCAGGAAATCTGCAAACATCATTCCACAAGCATTATATCTTACTTTGTTTTCTAGGATTTATTATCATATATAGATTGCCGCCGATTTTACGCGAGGTTGCCTTGATTGTTTTCTCAGGTTTAACAGGTTATGTATGGCAAGAAGATGATTTATATTCTAGAAGGGAAGCTTTGATTGTTCATTTTCTTTGAGGAAGATCTAACCTTGTTACGATACTATCCATACCGAACGAATCAGGGGAGTATTTGATTTCATTCTTTTACCTATTTTACTTTTACATTCTTTAATTGAACATTGGGGACAATGTTCATCCTAAGTGTAAGGGGAAGGTAAAACTATGATACCTTATAGATACACTTTCACTTAAGTTTGTTTGTTTGATGGTAGGTGTGTAATAAAACTATGAGAAATACTTGTTAGTCTAATTTTAGCGCCAAATTTAAATTTTTTTACAACATTTAGGAGTGAAACTTTAGCCATAGCAAGCGTCTCATGGATAGGAGTCGTATGACTAGCACAAAACCGTATCATTCAGAAAAATTTTCCACCCAAATACGTGAGGTTCGCCTTTAGATTTGATAGGAAAAGCATTCATTATTAGTGCTTATGAGTGTACCGGTAGCATTTAGATTCTAGAACTTGCATTAGTGATGCATCCCGAGACCGCTAGTGAGACTACATTCGTGTAGTAGGATTTACTACATGATAAGAGGCATTAGGATCACCCTTGTGTTAAACCCGTATTATAATTACTTGACCATTTAAGTCATATTACTTGGCTAGTTAAGTCAATTAATTTTTTCCTACACCCTTAGCGTTGTACTCATTTTTAGTACACGAAACCCCTAGTACACCCATCCGAGCCTATCTTTTCGTTTTTAACTTTAAGCATCTTACTTAAAGGAAGAATTTGTTACACCCCACTTAAATGTACACCCAAATCTCCTTAGCCTTCCGTGTATGCACTCATCTTTAGTGCATTATTGTTACATGTTTAAACCCTTAGTTAATTATCTAATTGATTACATAGTTGCTAAATCGAGTCATATCCTTGTACATATTATTTTGGGACGATTGGGTAAAGTATTTATGTATGGAGTAATGGGGAAGAACATCATATTATTACCCCCGTATGTGCATTAATCTTAAAAGTACTCTAAGTGTTTTGATTATCTTGATTCAAGTCATTAGATTAGTTTATTGTAAAGTATGTAAAAATTTAAGTGTAAGGGGAATGTTCATTCCCTATGATGTATTATTTTGGATGGTAGGGCAAGAGTGTATGCAAAAAACAAAAAAAAAAAAAAAAAAAAAAAAAAAAAAATTAAGAAAAAAAAATATATATAGAAAAAAAAAGAGAAAAAACATACGGACTACCATCCCGTTTCATTTTATGTTTATGTTTTGTTATTTTTGATTTATTAGCTTAAGTCAAGTCTAGTCTTAGCTTAGCAACGCCATATTGTACATGTAATTAACCAAGATGATTAGCTCGCCACCAGTAAAGATTGCCTATATCCAACAAAACCGTGTATTCCATATCCCTACACCTAACATTATAACCCTTTAAAAGACCTCTTTGATAGTTTATCCTAGGTGATTACGCCATGTGGTGGGGTTTGATCCTTTCCCAAGCCTATGGTAATCTATTTTGCTATGACAGGTAGTGAGAGATGTTTTCCATTTCCATATTGTGATATGTACTTTATTACACCCGAGAGATGTGAGTATCTAAACACTATTTATGAGGTGCTAGTATATGTCCTCCGTGCTTGTCTTTGGTCTTTAGTGGAACGATTATTTGTTGTAATTACTTTTATATTAGTGTTAAATGACCCCTAACTTGTATTTTGACTAGAATAAAAGCGCATTTGCTTGAGGACAAGCAAATCTCAAGTGTAAGGGTATATGATGAGGCGAAAAATGAACCGTTTTTAGGGGGATCATTTAAGCCCGGAATTGAATTTATTTGATCAAGTATTGCCCTAAATCGTTCATTTTGTGATTTTAGGTACTTTGGGAGTAAATTCTGGAAAAATAAGCATTTTGGACGTTTTTTGAGCATAAAAGTGAAGAAAACGGCAAAGTCTTAATTTGCCTTGCTGGATACAGTAAATGACGGCGTCAAGAGCAAAATGGATGACGACCCAGAGAAAACGTGACGGCGTCAGAACACGGGCATCAAGAGTAATTTTGTGACGGACCATAGTAGAATTACACATGACGGCGTCAGCTTTGGATCTAGGCAGTCCGAGAACTTTATTGGCGGCGAGATGACGGCATCAGATTTTTCCTCTTGACACCGTCACCTCCTAAAATTTATATATACTTTTCTATTTTTCATTCATTAAGAGAGGAACTTGTGTGGAGAATTTTAGGGCCGAACCTAATAAACCCTAGCTCGTTTGTAACAATATTTTCAAGGGTTTTCACCCCTTGAAACCCTTTATGTTCAATTGAGATAAGTATTCTTCCAATTCATTCAATATGTCTATGTGTTGTTTGAATATATCTTACACTTGTCTTGATTTTAACATGCTAGGCTAGATCTATTGTGTGTTTGTTTAGATGTAATGAAACGTAGATGTTGATTATAGGTTGATTGCTTGTTTATAGTTGTAATGAATGAATGATTTCGATGTTAGGCTTAAGAAAACTGACAGATCTCCATTGTGTAACTTGCTTGAACGTCTTAAGAAACATGAACCGATGTGTACTAGGTTTTTATGGTTGTATTTAATGCATGAGCGAATTCTAATGATCCCATGTTAGGAGCTTCTTAGCCGGCTCTACATAGGAGTGAAGTAGGAGCTTATAGAATTGGTGAAGTAAGTACGCCACCCCATGAATGGTATTAAGGAATACAATCCGTCATCCA
The DNA here is from genome assembly GCA_030686995.1 of Artemisia argyi. Lineage (NCBI taxonomy): Eukaryota > Viridiplantae > Streptophyta > Magnoliopsida > Asterales > Asteraceae > Artemisia > Artemisia argyi. The sequence goes on from CM060694.1 coordinate 132,844,546, forward strand.
CGAAACTATAACAAGTAATTAACCTGTAAAAGATATCTAGAGAGTAGTGAAATCTAAGTAAACACAATTCTCCCATATATTGTTCACACCACTAGTTTAATTTAGTTTATTTTTATTTTTGTTATTTTATTTTGATTGCATCTTAGTTATTGGGTTAGTTGATTAGCAACTAATTCCGCCTATTCTTCCAAAACCCGATAATTTTACTTGCTTTTTATAAAATATAAAAATACAAAAAAGAATCATCCCTCACCTCTAGACCTAGTTCTTAGGCTTTCTAATCCTAGCGACACTATTCCTGAGTTGAACGATCAATCCCCCGGTACTTGTCACTATACTATACTACAACGATCAGGTACACTGCCTGGTGGGGGTTGTAAGCTTCTCGAGATCCCTCTAGAGGTAAAGCCTAGTGCAATTCCCACGCATCATTTTAAGTGTTTATCATGTTTGATTTGATCAATTTTCATGAGTTGTTAAATGTTAGTATTGTTATGTTTATTGTTCTTGTTAATAATCTCATTTTATCTCATTTTATCCTATTTTATTTTATTTTTAAATTAAGATTTAGTAATAACAAGTAAAAAGAAAAAAGAAATTGTTTAAACCGGCGGTCCAGCTTGAATCGGACCGGTTCACGGCGTCCTGTCAACGAAAAGAAAAAAAATTCCAAGCCAAACCGGCCGGCTCAGGCTGAACCGGCGATTACTGGACATATAAAAAAATTGTTTATTTCTTTTATTTACTTAAAATTTAATGTTTAATAGTTTGTTATTTAGTTAAATATGTTTTATTTATGTTTTCTTATTAAAATAACTTAGGATTTTATTTTAACTAACCCCTAACGTTTCTTTGGATTTGTTTTCGAATGTTTTAGTTTATTGTTAGTTATGGATTCTCCTAGTGAAGTTTCGGCTTATTTGGATAACTTGGAAACGGAATTGATGGACATTGGAGATGTCATGGCTAGGATGGAGAAAATGGTTGATGTGGAGAAATTGGAATTGCAAAAGAAAGGAAAAGATGATGAGCTTATTGAATGTGAACCAGAAAAGCCACGAGTGATCACTTTTACACAAGCTAAGTTGAGAGAGTATGATAAGCCTAGTATGAGGTATTCCACACCTTGTGGAATAGAAGGTTTTGAAGCTTGGGATGCTGGTGAGTGCTTATTCACTCACCTTTTCTATACCAAATTAAGGCCATATAATCCAAAAACTAACCTTAAAAGCCAAAGAAAACATGTTTTTGTGATTGTGAATGTGCAGGTACGGATATCTCATGAAATGAAAAAAAACAAAAACTCGGCAAAAACGAGCACGAGAGTAGAACGAGTCAGAAAGTCAATGCTGGAAATCAAGTTGAGCTTAAAAAGTCAAAAGAGATCCACAGAGTTTGAAGATTTGCATGGATGATCCTTATTATGGAAGTTTGAAGAAGTGACAAAAAATGGTCCCTACACTTTGAAAGTTGACACATTCAGTCCCTCTTGGAAATTATTGAATAAAAAGTCAAAGTTAACCCTTGGGGAATCATAATTGTCATAATCAGTCCTTAAAAGTTACTTTGGAACACAGGCAAGATCAGTCCTTGAAGTTTCAATAAGTACAAAATTGGTCCTTGATTTTTATTATTACAAATTCTAAAAACTACACAAGCCTTGGTCCAATTGTTTAAAAGTCCAAATACAAACACCAAAGCCCAAACCAATTACCCAAAGCCCATCCCATGGTCAAACTAATATACACTGGTCAACAGTCAAGGGAAGTCAAACCTCATTATAATATTACCCCATTTACCGCCCCCCAATTCATAACTTACCCAGCTTGTTAGAACCCTAGATTGACCGTACACCAAAATCACCACAATTAAGGGTATAATTGTACAATCAAATAGGTTCTAGAAGCTATTGATGATGTCAGAAGATGTCAGAGTATCAAAGAAGCACAAACGGGACATGTGGCAGGCTACTATTGGATGGGACGCGTCACTGATTTTAATCCAAGGGTGTATATCATGTGGCAATGTTTGGATAGTGATCTCACGGCTCTCAGATGCTTCAAAGAAACACAGAGCACACGGATTGCCAGCTTGGCAATCTGTGACCCCCAATCCTTACTTCTCCTATAAATAGATGTGATTATAAGCTTAGAAGAGAGTAGTGTAGTAAGTAGCGAAGCTCTGTTGAAATTTCTATAGAATGTACCTAGACTAGTTTTTGTAATGTTTACTTCTTAGTTTTAATAAAATTTTAAGTTTCCTTTGATTTCAATTTGCTTATTGTTCATTTCATTCAGCTTAATTGTTTTCATACCTTTATATTTTGATTAATCTCAGTTTCTTACTTAGCTTAATTAGTATCTCTCATAATTCAGTTCAAATCATTTGAAGATAATATATAAAAAAAATCAGAAAATAATAAAAATTAAAAAAATAAGTTTTCAATTTGTTAGTTAAGCTTTCAAATAAGCTACTTAGTTTCTATACAATTCATACAAGCTCTGTAGCTTGTTGTGGATTTGTTTACATTTCAAAATCTCACAAGTGGACTTTTTAAGTCAACAAAAGTCAACTGCCATTGTTCCATTGATTCCTGAGGTGATTTGGATAAGTGGAGACAGACATGGATGGTCTCTGCCTATCATAAAGATAGGCAAGCATAGTGAATCCACCTCTGTTCTTGCTGAGGTGGAAATACTTTGTAAGTTTTCTTCAATTTTCTAGTTTATAGCTTGATCTGTGTTAGTTTGGTTTAGCTTGTAGTATTACTGTTTCATTGATACTCATTTGCTGATATTGTAGTTATAATTGCTGTGATAGAGCCTGTTTGATCATTTGATTACATCTGTTTGTTGAATCTGTGTTAGATTAGCTTATTTGAGCAACTGTCTTGGTGAGGATATGAGATTGTGCACTACTATTGGATCTAGTGGTTTATGATTTTCTAATTTGATTCATATAGTGATAAGTGACTGTCATTGATACATAGATTGGAGTTTTATAATCTGTTTCACTGATTTGTTGTGATTACTGTGATATCAAGGGGTGTTTGGAATAACAAGTTCTGCTATGGATAGGTTTTAGTGAATTGGATTTTATTGCATAAGTAAATCATATAGTATTGTAATAAACTGAAAAAAGTGCATAAAATTAGTAGGTAGTTTGATAAAAGTCAAAGTTGAGAGTAATATGCATTTACTGATAGTTGTAGTGTAAATCTGTTAGTATAATTGAGTTTAAAGTTGCATTATAGTTAGAGATAGCTTTAATTAGAATAATTGTAGTTAAAAACAACAGATTACAAGTAGAAATTAGCTGATTAAATTAGATTTAGTCAATTGGAAAAGTTTCAAATAGTCAACTGTTGCATTGATTTAAGTTTCATAGGCTGCTGAACTTGATAGATTTTAGAGTAGTGTATCTTTGATTCTGAATTGAAATTTGGTTGATATAGTTTCTCAGTTATACAAGTGAGCTTTTGCCCCACTAAACTTGCTGCTCAGAGCTTATTTGATATAGCATAATCTGTTTGGAAGTGAGGCTAGTAAGATAGATAAGTTGTTGTGAGATTAAAGCTTGCTTGTTGAATTTTGAGCTTGAACTTTTGCTCTTGTGATTGTTCTGAGTTTGTTGGTAGATTATATAAGTGTTGTGCATGTCATTTGATTCTGGCTTATTCTGAATTTGAGTTGCTCAATCTTTGGCTTATTCACACTGCTTATAGCTTGCTTATTGTGTTTTCTGTGCATTTTTTGATCTGTGATTGGCATTCTTTAGCATATTAGAGCATAATTCATCTGTGTTTTTAGTTTCATTCAAATTTTAGCACAAGTGCTTAAAAATAAGCACTTGTGATAATCAGTTTACCTTGAATAAGCACTTTTTCAGCTTATTTTTGTTTCAAAATTTTTCTCCAAGCTTCTTTTATTATTTTTGATTTTCTTTTAATTTTTCAGATTTTTTTGAGTTGTTTTGATATTTTTCTTAATTTTTCTTTGATTTTAATCACTTTTATATACTATTTAATAAACAAAAATCAATAAAAATTCAGAAAAAGCTATTAAAAATCCAAAAATATTTTAGGAAATTCTTTTATAATATTTTAGATTTTTCAGAAATTATTTTACATTTTTCCCTTTTATTTTTCTATTTTCCTTTATTTTAATTCATTTAAAAATACAAAAACATAAATAAATTCATAGAAAATAAATAAAAAGTCAAAAAAAATATTTTTCTTTTTTTTGGAAATTCTTTTTATTAGTTTAAGATTTTTAGAAAATTATTTCATATTAGTAGGATCATTTTTCGTTAAAAGTTACGGTTTATTTTGTACGTTACGTTTTAAATAATCGTGTTTGCATATCCGTTTTTAGATTTTTTAACTTTAGTGCATACCTAGTTTGTACATCTTGCATATCTCGTGATTGTTTGTTATAATTTGAATTACTTGATCATAATTTTCACTATTCACCTTTTACAACACGGTTTCACGAATCGAATTTTCTTTGATTCCATTCACCTTCGTACGGATACGACTCGGGTGATCCGTATTTCTTGCGGATCTCCTCGATACTATACTACTATTATATATAATTGATTTTGACACAATCAATTTTTGGCGCCGCTGCCGGGGAATGATGAAGTGAGTTTTTGAATATTCGTTTTGAAAAATCGTGTTTTGATAAGCATTCATCTATCTTGTATATATTTTCTATAAAAATATAAAAAACAAAAAATCAAAAACACTTTTCCTAAAGTGTTTACAAAAATACAAAAATAAAGTTACAGCCTCGACTCTCCCATGGAAGGGAAGGCGTTGTAAACCAAATAAGCCTCACAACATAAGAAAAACGTGAAATTAATTGTTTATCGGATTACTTCACTTTTACAACCGATTAAGCGGGAAATACGGAAGCTAAGACATTGAATTGCTAGCTGAAGAGAGAAATACTCTTCTTTCCCGTCCCGTCACGAGTAGATTTGAAGGAAACGGTTACGATTAACGTAACGTTTTATAAAAAGAAAAACAAAAGAAATAAAAAGTTTTTGAGATTTGTGTAAATAAAAATATAAAAACAAAAAGATTTTCCTTTTTCTTTTCTTCTTCTTTTTCTTTATGATTTTGTTTTTGGTGTATGCACACCCGTTTGACTTCTGAGAATCTTACTTCTCCGTTCTCAAACCCCGAGAGGGTTTTACGACATAATAATAGGGTTCATTTCCTTGACGACGAGAAAATGAACCAGAACGAACAAAACAATGGACCCCCGCCGATGGGTGGTCCTCAACACAATGTGATCCCTCCGATGGGACCACAACCGGCTTTTGATCCACGTCCGATGGAGGAACAACTCCAATCACCATTCAATGGTGTGAGGAGAGCCATCGTGATTCCTGATATCAATGCCAATTTTGAGATCAATCACGGATTACTCAACTTAATCACGGGTATATCCTTTCACGGGTTTGAACACGAGGACCCATATGCTCACATCAGAAATTTCACCGACATCGATGTGGTGAAATTGAAGTTGTTTCCTTTCTCCCTTAAAGGGGCAGCCCGGACTTGGCTGGAAAAGGAACCGCCGAATTCGATTCACACTTGGAATGATCTTGCTTCCAAGTTTGTGAATTATTTTTATCCTCCTTCTAAAACTTCTAATCTTCGATCCCAAATCTTTCGATTCCAACAAGCTTTTGATGAGTCGTTCAGCGAAGCTTGGGATCGATTTAAAGATTTGATGGAAAAATGTCCGAACCACGGGTTCACATCCCTTCAGCAAATTGATACTTTCTATAATGGGTTAAGTCATGTTGATCAAGACTCACTCAATTCTGCTGCGGGTGGGAACTTGTTAGCTCGAAACACGAATGATGCTTTCATGATAATTGAGAATAAGGCTCGTGTGAGAATGTCTAGAAATAAACCTCAAGTGTCTAATAATAGTAAAAATAATGATGAAGTGATGAGTATGCTAGTAGCACTTACTAAAAAAGTTGATGCTATGTCTATTGAAAAACCAAATCATCAAGTGAATGTTATAAATCAAGGTTGTGTAACTTGTGGTGGTCCACATCCGTATTACGAATGTCCGTCAACCGGTTCTTATGCTCAAGAGAACGTGTATGCTGCAAACATGGGTGGCAACGGTTACCCACCTACTCAAGGAGATCGAAATCTTCTCAACTACCGTTCGAGCAATTATCTTGGACCACTCGGTTTTCAAAATCAGAGTCATAATAACAATGTGCAAAACCGTACACATCAAGTTAATCAAAATCAAAATCGGACAAATCAAGGTATTAACCACAATCGGAATTTTCAGGAAAATAAAAATCAAGCCCCGATTCAAGGGAATTTTCAGAATAATAATCATGGGAATTTTAATCATGGAAATCAGAATCAAGGCAATTTTCAAAACCGTGGGCAAAATTTTAATAATCAAAATCATGGTGTTATTCCAAATCAAACGCCCTCGGATGAGTTGATTAAGCAATTGATTCAAAGTCAACAAGCTTTAATAGCAAAACATGATGAAACAACAAGGTTATTTGCTACTCAAATCAACGATATTAATAAACGTTTAAATGATCGACCCTTGGGCTCGGGAACTCTTACAAGCAACATGATCGCTAACCCGAGGGGCGATGCAAAAGCGATCACAACAAGGAGTGGTGTTTCTTATGATGGACCAACGGCTCCGACTACCTCTTCTTCTCTTCCTCCTAAGGTAGTCGTCCGTGAACCTGAGGTGACAACGGATACGGAAATTCCTATTAATAATGGAAGGACCGAAGAAATCCAACCTCCAGTGGTCCCAACGTCTAAAGGAAAAGAAAAAGTTGTCTGTGAAACTGAAAAAGAAATTCCCGTTAAAACAAAGTTGCCTTACCCGTCACGCTTAAACGAACAAAAGCACCGCGAGAAAGATAAAAACCAAATGGAAAAGTTTTACTAGATTTTTCAAGAATTACACTTTGATATAAGTCTCGCAGATGCTATACTTTTGATGCCTAAATTTGCTTTGATGCTAAAAGGTCTTTTGAATAATAAGGAAAAGTTGTTTGAAATGTCTAAGACCCAAATGAATGAGAATTGCTCTGCGGTTCTTCTTAAAAAGCTACCCGAAAAGCTTGAAGACCCTGGCAAGTTTCTCATTCCATGCAATTTTCTGGGTATGGTTCAATGCTTAACCTTGGCCGATCTTGGTGCTAGCATTAACTTAATGCCACTGTCGATTTGGCAAAAGTTGTCTCTTCCCAACTTAACACCAACTCTTATGACTCTCGAGCTTGCCGACCGATCTACATCTCGACCAATTGGTATAGCTGAGGATATTTTTGTCAATGTTGGGAAATTCAATTTCCCTGCCGATTTTGTGGTGGTTGATTTTGATGCTGATCCAAGGGTTCCTCTCATTCTTGGGAGAGGATTCCTACGGACCGGCCGTGCTTTAATTGATGTATACGAAGAGGAGATTACCTTACGTGTTGGAAATGAAGCTGTTACGTTTAATCTCGACCAAACCGCGAGATACTCCTCCAATTACGATCATGGTTCCGTCAACTGAGTCGATATTATTGATGAGGCTACGGAGGAGTATTCTCTAGAAATTCTTGGTTTTACAAACAATGCTTCGAGTGGCAATCCCACTCCTACTTCTGAACCAATCGTCTCCGATTCTTCCCCTTCCCTCACTCCGTTTGAGGGAAGTGATCTCGCTTGGGAAGAATCAAAGCTTGTCTTTCAAATGATTCAGTTTCACCGCTGACTTTGATCCGGAGGGGGACATTTTATTAATTGAGAAACTTTTAAATGAAAACCCGATTGTTTCTTCCCCTCCGATGGACCTAAAAATGGCAGACGTAAAAGAAGTAAAGCCGTCTATTAAGAATCCTCCAGAGCTTGAGCTCAAGGTTTTGCCTCCTCATCTCGAATACGCATACTTGGAAACTAATAATAAATTGCCCGTTATCATATCAAATGGCCTTAAATGTGCTTAGGAAGCATAAAAGTGCTATTGCTTGGCAAATCTCCGACATTAAGGGAATCGACCCTCGATTATGCACTCATAAGATTCTACTTGAAGATAATCACAAAGCTTTCGTCCAACAACAACGACGGGTTAACCCACAAATCCACGAAGTGATAAAAAAGGAAGTTATAATACTCCTTAACGCTGGAATGATTTATCTGATCTCGGATAGTTCATGGGTTAGCCCAGTTCATTGTGTTCCAAAGAAGGGCGGAATCACTGTTGTGAAAAATGAAGATAATGAGCTTATACCTACTAGACTTGTGACCGGATAGAGAGTTTGTATCGACTACCGCAAGTTGAATGATGCGACCCGTAAAGACCATTTCCCGCTCCCTTTTATGAACCAAATGCTTGAACGATTAGAGGGAAATGAGTTCTATTGTTTTCTTGATGGCTTTTCTGGGTACTTTCAAATTGCCATTGATCCCCAGGATCAAGAAAAGACTTCTTTTACTTGCCCGTATGGAACGTTTGCCTATCGTAGAATGCTCTTTGGCCTATGTAATGCTCCTGGCACGTTCCAGAGGTGCAAGATGGCCATTTTCTCCGATATGATCGAAAAAACCATGGAAGTGTTCATGGACGACTTCTCTGTTTATGGAAATTCTTTCGACTCTTGCCTCTCCCATTTAGAGAATATGCTGATACGGTGTGAAAACACTAACTTGGTTCTAAATTGGGAGAAGTGCCACTTCATGGTTAAAGAGGGCATAGTCCTCAGCCATAAAATCTCCAAATCTGGGATTGAGGTAGATCGTGCCAAAGTTGATGTTATTTCTAAGCTACCTCATCCTACTACCGTCAAAGGAATCCGAAGTTTCCTTGGTCATGCTGGCTTTTACCGACGATTTATACAAGATTTTTCCAAAATAGCCCGGCCTCTGAACCACCTTTTAGAGAAAGATGCTCCGTTTAACTTCACAAATGAATGCATCGATGCATTTAATTTCTTGAAGAAGAAGTTAACGGAGGCACCGATCTTAGTTGCCCCCGATTGGAGCTTACCATTTGAGCTAATGTGCGATGCAAGTGATTATGCCATTGGTGCAGTTCTGGGGCAACGAAAGAATAAGTACTTTCAGCCGATACACTTTGAAAGCAAGACAATGAACGACGCTCAACATCACTACACGACTACTGAAAAAGAGATGTTAGCGGTTGTCTATGCTTTTGAGAAATTTAGACCGTATTTGCTTTTGAAAAAATGCATAGTGTATACGGATCATTCGGCCTTAAAATACCTAATGGAAAAGCAATATGCTAAGCCACGTTTAATGCGGTGGGTTCTTCCACTACAAGAATTTGATGTTGAAATTCGAGACAAAAAAGGAGCTGAGAACCTTGCTGCTGATCACCTTTCACGACTTGAGAATCCCCATCTAAGTGCTCTCGAGAGTAAGGAAATTACCGAAACATTTCCTCTCGAGAAACTTGGGAGTGTGTCTAAAATTGACCAAAGTACCCCATGGTTCGCCGATTTTGCAAATTACTATGCGAGGAATTTCATTAGGAAAGGGATGTCGTCCCAACAAAAGAAGAAATTCTTCAAAGATGTTCAACATTATTTCTGGGACGATCCCTATTTGTTCAAAGTCTGTGTGGATCAAGTGATCCGGCAGTGTGTCACGGTACGGAAGCCGTTGAAATTCTTATGGCATGCCATAGTGGACCCACGGGGGGACATCATGGTGCTAACTTCACCGCAAAGAAAGTGTTTGATTCCGGCTTCTATTGGCCGACGATTTATCGGGATGCCCATGAATTGGTGAAATCATGTGATTCTTGCCAACGTCAAGGGAAAATTTCTCAAAAAGATGAAATGCCACAAAATGCTATTCAAGTTTGTGAAATTTTTGACGTTTGGGGTATCGATTTCATGGGACCATTCCCGTCATCAAGAAGAAATAAGTATATTCTCGTGGCCGTCGATTATTTGTCCAAATGGGTTGAAGCGAAGGCGCTCCCCACTAATGACGCCCGAGTAGTTGTCAAATTCCTGAATAGTCTCTTTGCCCGATATAGTGCACCTCGAGCCATCATAAGTGATCGTGAGACCCATATTTGCAATGATCAATTTGCTAAAGTAATGCTTAAATATGGTGTCACACATCGTCTTTCCACGGCTTATAATCCACAAACTAGTGGTCAAGTGGAGGTCTCCAATCGTGTCTTGAAAATGATATTAGAAAGGACCGTAGGAGAGCACCGTGCCTCATGGGCCGATAAATTAGACGATGCTTTATGGGCTTTCCGGACCGCTTATAAAACACCCATTGGGTGTACTCCTTATAAGCTGGTTTACGGGAAGGCTTGTCATTTGCCCCTAGAACTTGAGCACAAGGCCTACTGGGCCTTAAAACATGCCAATTTTGACCTCAAAACCGCGGGTGATCACATAAAAGTTCAATTGAATGAGTTAGTCAAACTTCATGATCAAGCTTACGAGAATTCTTTGATATATAAAGAGAAAACAAAAAGACTTCATGATGCCAAGATCAAAGACCGCGTTTTTAATGTTGGTGATCAAGTGCTTCTTTTTACTCTCGTTTGAAGATTTTCTCGGGTAAGCTCAAAACCCATTGGTCTGGACCATTCACCATCACACAAGTATTCCCTTATGGTACCATTGAGTTAGCTCAACCCGATGGTCCCAACTTTAAGGTGATTGGTCACCGTTTGAAACATTACTTTGAAGGGGACGTACCAACCATGGTAGTCCCAGATCTCCAAACTTTCCCCAAGGATGATTAAATTCGGGGATCGAGTCAAGCTATGTGACTCGGTAATAAAAAACAAAGCGCTTCGTGGGAGGCAACCCATGCTTATCCAATTTCATCTTCTTATTTTTCTTATTTCTAACGAATAACGTGAGGAGGGGGTGCCTCTTCTACTCTTGTGTTTCGTGGTTGTTTGTGAATGTTTGTTTAGGATTTTCCGCGATTTATGATGACTCTCGTGCTCGTCATGACGTTCTTCCTCTACTCGAGTTTCATTCATCGATGCTTTTGGAAATCCTATATCCGTGAATCTTATCGACTAACGTTTTCTTTGGCATAATTAATAAACGGCCCTAAAATTTTGTTAGGATTACCTTTACCCATAAAACATTGAAGACAATGTTCAATTCTAGTCCGGGGGAGGGTGAATCTTCGATTCGATTTGACCTTGCATTTTTCACCATGTCGTGTACTCTTGCAACTCCGTTTTTCCACCAAAAATGAAAAATTTGAAAATTTTCAAAAATTTTGAAGAAAAATCAATGAAAATGTCATGAAAAAGCACAAAAAAAAAAAAAAAAAAAAAAAAAAAAAAAAAAAATGAGAAAAAGTGAAAAAGTTGTGCAAAAATATAATAAAGTTTGAATAAGTGTTTTGACACCTTGTTGACTTTCTTGCTGGCGAGAGTAGGAATAAATATTTTGACTTGACCGGGCGTGTTGAGCCCTAGCTTGTTCCGTTAACCAATGATAATCGCATAAGCTTGTGCTAGTCTTGTACACCAGGAGCTATAAAATACGAATTCTTTCTTAAGAATCTGCAAGTTCCCGTACTTGACTTTATACATGCGCAGCTTAAAAGCTTTCGCTAGTCTTTTACATAAGGAACTAGAAAAAGCGAATTCTTCTTCTAGAATTTGCAAGCTCCGTAACTGACTTTATATATGCGTGGCTGATTTTCGGCTAAGTATTCGCGGGTTTCATTATTTGGAATCTTAAATTGCGAAGAGCAAGGAATGATAGAGTTTATTTAGAAGTTAGATGCTAAACGTGGAGTAGTGGTTCTCTTTAGAGCTCATGAGAGGTACTTGTGGCTTTTTACTCCCATAAAATACGTCACCGATATATAATAGATATTCCAGGTTAATTAGTGGTATTTAGGTTTGGATAATATTTAGTTCTTTATTTTCTTAAGAGAATCTTTGCTTTAGAAGTTGGGTATATATCAAGGAACATAAAAAATAAGAGCAAAAATGAAAAAATCAAAAGTCAAAAGTTGATTATGTATGTGGTTTTGGAGCTACCCGATAAGCTTCCATTGATGTTGAAAGAAAGAAAAGTATGAAAAATATGAAGAAAAGTATGAAAAAAGTGAAAAATGAAAAAAAGTTAAAGTTGTAAGTTAAGATGAATAAGAGTTTGAATGTAAATAAGTTGTTGGCGCGTGAGGTGCATGTGAATGATTCTGAATTAGACACATGAGGTGCACGTGTAGTACTCCGCAATTTATCTATGATATTGTATGAACAAAATTCCTTGATGTGGACCGAATTTCTATTGCAGTGGTTCTTGAGAGAAAATGAAAAAATATATATCATTTAAACTTGGTATCACTATCGGACTAAAAAGTATTGAAACGAGAAAATATGAAGCAATTCATTTCTCAACAGAAGTAAAATATTGAGATACAAAAACTTAGGACATGGGAGTAAGAGGTTTCCACAAGTAACTTTTATGAGTAGTGTTAGGATCTAATTTGTAGATAAGCTATGATCTCGTTTGTAAGCTTAGTTTGGGGACTTGTGAAAAATCAAGGATGACGATTTTTATCCGTACGATCACTTTTCTATGAGAAGTGTTTCTACTCGTTGACCCTAAAAATTATTGCAAAATAATGAAAGTTCAACAAACCGTCACAAGTATGAAGTATGAAAAGTCCAAAAATAGTAATGAAAGTAGAATAAAGGAAAAAATTTGGAAAACGGGGCGTTTGCGGGAATAAATGATTTTATTACTTCTTTTGAACCTCCTTGCTACTTTACAAAGTCAGTAGGAAGAGTTATGAAATTATTTATCCCAAAAGCATGAATTGATCACATTGCGTGAGGACACGACAATACCTTAGTCCGGGGAATTTTGGTGAGTGCTTATTCACTCACCTTTTCTATACCAAATTAAGGCCATATAATCCAAAAACTAACCTTAAAAGCCAAAGAAAACATGTTTTTGTGATTGTGAATGTGCAGGTACGGAGATCTCGTGAAATGACGAAAAACAAACAAAAACCCGGCAAAAACGAGTACGAGAGTAGAACGAGTCAGAAAGTCAATGCTGGAAATCAAGTTGAGCATAAAAAGTCAAAAGAGATCCCCAGAGTTTGAAGATTTGCATGAATGATCCTTATTATGGAAGTTTGAAGAAGTGACAAAAAATGGTCCCTGCACTTTGAAAGCTGACACATTCAGTCCCTCTTGGAAATTATTGAAGAAAAAGTCAAAGTTAGCCTTTGGGGAATCATAATTGTCATAATCAGTCCTTGAAAGTTACTTTGGAACATAGGCAAGATCAGTCCTTGAAGTTTCAATAAATACAAAATTGGTCCTTAATTTGTATCTCTCATAATTCAGTTCAAATCATTTGAAGAAAATATATAAAAAAAACCAGAAAATAATAAAAATTAAAAAAATAAGTTTTCAATTTGTTAGTTAAGCTTTCAAATAAGCTACTTAGTTTCTATACAATTCATACAAGCTTTGTAGCTTGTTGTGGATTTGTTTACATTTCAAAATCTCACAAGTGGACTTGTTAAGTCAACAAAAGTCAACTGCCATTGTTTCATTGATTCCTAAGGTGATTTGGATAAGTGGAGATGATGAGGCGAAAAATGATCCGTTTTTAGGGGGTCATTTAAGCCCGAATCCGACTTTATTTGATCAAATATTGCCCTAAATCGTTCCTTTTGTGATTTTAGGTACTTGGAGAGTGAATTCTGGAAAAGAAGCCATTTTGGACGTTTTTGGAGCATAAAAGTGAAGAAAACGGCAAAGTATCAATTTTCCATGCTGGAAACACTAGGTGACGGCGTCAAGAGTTACACCCTGACGGCGTCAGACATCAAGAATAAAATACCGTAGTTGATGACGGCGTCAAAAGTCATCCTGACGGCGTCAAAGTACCAAGAATAAAATACCGTAGGTGGTGACGGCGTCACACAGGCCGTCATAAGTAGATCAAGGCCGTCCGAGGAAGTATTTGGCGGCGAGGTGACGGCGTCACATGGTTGTCTTGACGCCGTCAGCCCAGTTTTCCTATATATAGTTTTCTAGTTTTTACATTAGAAGAGAGAGAAGTTTTGGTGAAACCCTAAAGACGAATTTGGTGCATCTTTTACAGGTTTTTCAAGGGTTCCAAACCCTTGATACCTTGCATTGTAATTGAGATAAGTGTTCTTCTAATTCAATCAATATGTCTATGTGTTGGTTGTCTATATCTTGTTCTTGTCTCAATTCCATTATGCTAGGCTAGATCTCTCTTGTGTTTGCTTAGATCTAATGAAACCTAGATGTTGATTATGTGTTGATTACTTGTTTATTCTTGTTCTTGGATGAATGATTTATATGTTAGGCTTAAGAAAACTGGCAGATCTCCAAATGGTAACATGCTTGAACGTCTTAAGAAACATGAACCGAGGCGTACTAGGTCTTTATTGGTTGTATTTAATGCATGAGCCACTGTTTACAATCCCTATAGTTGTGCTGGGTCATGGTGTAGGAGGAGATAAGAGCTCATAGAATTGGGGATTTATGTATGCCACCCCATGAATGGTATTAAGGAATACGATCCGTCATCCATGCAATTATAACAAGTAATTAACATGTAAAAGATATCTAGGGAGTAGTGAAGTCTAAGTAAACACAATTTCTCCAATTACTGCTCACAACATTAGTATAATTAGTTTAATTTCATTTTCAGTATTTTATTTTGATTATATATTAGTTTTGGGTTAGTTGAATAGCAACTAATTCCGCCCACTCCTTCAAAACCCGAGATTTTACTTGCTTTCTAAAAAATATAAAAAGACAAAAATAATCATCCCTCACCTCTAGAACTAGTAATTAGGTTTTCTAATCCTAGCGACACTATTCCTAAGCTGAACGATCAATCCCCCGGTACTTGTCACTATACTATACTACAACGATCAGGTACACTGCCTGGTGGGGGTTGTAAGCTTCTCGAGATCCCTCGAGAGGTAAAGCCTGTTGCGATTCCCACGCATCAAGTTTTTGGCCCCGCAGCCCGGGGAATAGTTATTGTCTAGGTTAGGATTTCTTTTTATTAGATCTACTTGCTAGATTCCTTTCTAGTAAGATTTTTATTTATTTATTTTTTTTAGGTCTTCTTTAGTCTATCTTATTTCTTCGTGCCTTTGTTCGTGACTCTTTACCATCCGACATCATGGAAGGTGGTAACATCTTTGAACCCATCATCCCACCACAACAAAACCCACCACTAGAACCCCTTAGGCCCCGAACCTTAGGAGAGTACTCCCGACCTAGCCATCAAGGCTACCGAAACACCATTGAGCTCACCGGAGCCAATGTGACCCCCTTGCGATCCGACACCATCCGGTTGGTGCAAAGCGGATGTGCATTCCATGGACTTCGTTCCGAAGATCCAAACCAACACCTTAAGGACTTCCTCAAAATCGTAGATTCCATAGACCTAGGTGTTTAAACTAGAGAGACTACCCGTTTACGCCTATTCCAATTCTCTCTACGGGATCAAGCTAGTCAATGGCTTGAGCGTTTACCCGCGGGATCCATCACCACATGGGATGATCTCACCACTCGTTTCCTTGCTCAATTTTTCCCACCGGGGAGAACTACTAAGCTTAGGAATGACATCTTGATGTTTCAACAACGTCAAACTGAATCTCTTTATGAAGCATGGACTCGTTTCAAGGACTTACTCCAAAAAGTCCCTCATCATGGCATAGATCTTTGGCTCCAAGTCCAAATTTTTTATGACCATATCGACATCTCCACGAGGCGAACCATTGACCAATCGGCCGGTGGTAAGCTACGTGATCTTAGTGCGGAACAATCATGGGAACTCATAGAAGATCTTGCTCTCTATGACAACGAAAGTTGGAATGATCCCCGTGACTTGAACAAAACGGTCAAGGCAATATCTTTGCCTTCGAACAATTCTAGCACTCCCGACCGTAGGATCATGGAACTTGAGGACCAAGTCAAGTTTCTCATGAAATCTTACGAAGCTCCAAAGCATTCAAGCCAAGTGAACAAAATCACTTCTTCATGCGAATTATGTAGTGGTCCCCATGACACTCGTGATTGTGTGGAACTCCCCGGAACAGCTTTTGCAGATTACGCATCCACGCGTACCGACGAAGCGGGAGATAAGTGGCACTTTCAAGCCCGAGCCAAACACATACGGTGATTCATACAACCCCTCATGGAAAAATCACCCAAACCTTAGGTGGAGACAAAACCAACCCAATTCTTCCAATCCGCCTAATCGTTATCAACCAAACGGTCCACCATCCAACCGTACTTTCAACAACAATCCTTCTAACAACTATGGTAGTACCAACAATCTTGAAGGATTGATGTCAAAGTTCATGGCATCTCAAGAAGCTCGCATAGCTTGGTTCGAAACCGAATTCAACCAACAACAAACGGAGATGACCAACAAGATTGACAACTTGTTGAAAGCCCTCAACAACCAAACATTAATCACACCTAGGAAGGACACTAGGGACACCAATAGTGGAAGCCAAATTAAGGACCCATCATCATCCAAACATGTCCACTTTGTCAATGCTGTCACCATTAAGCCAATAGATAAGGAGATAGAGGAGAGTGACAAGGATGAAGTTAGAATAGAAGCCGATAGTAAGGATGAGAGTAGGGAAGTTGAGGTTAATAAGGATGAGGAATTAGAGGAGGTAGAACCTATAGAGGAATACTTTGATAAGTTGCCAACCAAGGAAGAACGGGAATACCATAAGGATTTATTCGATAGTCCCGAGAAAACATATATCTTTGGCGACCCCCTTATCAAAATGGGAGACTCCTCTAACATTAACATCCCATGCAATATTGGGCACATGCATATATGGAAAGCTTACATCGACCTTAGATCCCCCGTGAACATCATGACTAGGACTTTTTACAATTGGGTGATGAAGAAGCAACTCAATTTTAGGATGATGCCCGGTAAAAATTGGATAAGTAATTTTGTAGGGAGAGTTAAGGGATTACATGTGATCATAGGGAATCTTACCTATGAGATTGATTTTATGATAGTGGAAGACACTCGTCCGGTGATAGATGCTTGCTTAAGTCAAATAATATTTGGGAAACCATTTGTTGAGGCCACTAGGATGAGTTATGATCCGACTTTAGGGATAGTTAGATTCAAGGAAGAGAATGATGAGGTTGCTTATCAAATGCCCTACAAGATTGAGCAATACCGCCTTCTCTCTAATTTCGAAAAGGAACGCAAGCAAGCGGCTTATTATAGGAATGAGGAGGATAGACGTAGAAGAGTAGAGTATGTTAGAAATAGGATGCTTGGTTTCTACAAAGAGTGCTTGCAACTAGGTCCGGAATACAAAACTGGTCTAGAAGACGACCTAGGGAATGGAACCAATGATGAGATCACGTAGTAACCCATGACTTTGAGTCTAGCTACAAGACTCGTAAATAAAGAAAAGCGCTTCTTGGGAGGCAACCCATGTTTTGTGTGATTTTATTTGTTTGATTGTTATTTGCTTACGTATGCATGTTTTATTTTTGTTGTTGGTTGGTCATGCTTCTCAATTAAAATGTGGAAATACTTTACTATGTTGTTTGGCCTAGTCTTAACTCCAACCTAAAAGTATTTTTGCAAAAGATAAGTGTAAGGGGAAACCCCAAATATGTTTTCAAGAAACAAACCGATCATGATTCTCCACAATATTAAATGAACATGTATATTCGTATTTGTTAGAGTCAAATGCTTGTATTGAGTCATAATGAAGTTTTGCAGGATTTTCTAGGAAGTAGGACGAAGTTTTTCCAGAAATTTTCCGAAAACTTAACATAAGAATTTCTGCAGGTCCATTCTGACGGCGTCAGAGTATTACTCTTGACGGCGTTAGGAGTTAAAAATCTGGAAATTTTACCGGTTTTGTTTTTCTAATGGAGTCTTATGGTTTTTGTGAATTATTAAGTTTTATAATCTCCAGGAAATCTGCAAACTTCATTCCACAAGCATTATATCTTACTTTATTTTCTAGGATTTAGGAACTTATATAGGATGCCGCCGATTTTACGCGAGGTTGTCTTGTCTATTTTGTAAGGTTTTACAGGTTATGTTTGACAAGGAGATGATTTATATTCTGGAAGGGAAGCTTTGATTGTTCGTTTTCTTGGAAGAAGATTTAACCTGGCCAACCTATAATCCATACCGAGCGAATCAGGGGAGTATTTGATTTCATTCTCTTTACTTTTTCACTTTTACATTCTTTACTTGAACATTGGGGACAATGTTCATCTTAAGTGTAAGGGGAGGGTAAAAAGATGATACCTTACATATGCACTTTCGCTTGAGTTTGTTTTGTTTGATGGTAGATGTGTAATAAAACTACGAGAAATACTTGTTAGTGCAATTTTAGCGCCAAATTTAAAATTTTTTACAACATTTAGGAGTGAAACTTTAGCCATAGCAAGCGTCTCATGGATAAGAGATTGTATGACTAGCATATAACCGTATATTTAGAAAAATTTTCCACCCAAAAATGTGAGGTTCGCCATTAGATTTGATAAGAAAAGCATTTATTATTAGTGCTTATGAGTGTACCGGTAGCATTTAGATTCTAGAACTTGCGTTAGTGATGCATCCCGAGACCGCTAGTGAGACTACATTCGTGTGGTAGGATTTACTACATGATAAGAGGCATTAGGATCACCCTTGTGTTAAACCCGTATTATAATTACTTGACCATTTAAGTCATATTACTTGGCTAGTTAAGTCAACTAATTTTCCCCACACCCTTAGCGTTGTACTCATTTTTAGTACACGAAACCCCTAGTACACCCCTCCGAGCCTATCTTTTCGTTTCTAACTTTAAGCATCTTACTTAAAGGAAGAATTTGTTACACCCCACTTAAATGTACAACCAAATCGCCTTAGCCTTCCGTGTATGCGCTCATTTTTAGTGCATTATTGTTATTTGTTAAACCCTAAGTTAACTTTCTAATTGATTACATGGTTGCTAAGTCGAGTCATATCCTTGTACATATTGTTTTGGGACGATTGGGACTCATGGGTAAGTACTTATTTTATGGAGTAATGGGGAAGAACATCACTTATTACCCTCATATGTACGTTAATCTTAAAAGTGCTCCAAGTGTTTTAATTTTCTTAATTCGAGTCATTAGAATAGTTTAATGTAAAGTATGTAAAGATTCAAGTGTAAGGGGAATTCTCATCCCCTATGATGTATTATTTCGGATGGTAGGGTAAGAGTGTATGCAAAAAAAAAAAAAAAAAAAAAAAAAAAAAAAAAAAAAAAATCGAAAAAAAATCAAGAAAAAGAAAAAAAAATAGAAAAAGGAAAAAGAGAAAAAACATACGGACTACCATCCCGTTTCATTCTATGTTTATTTTATGTTTTTGTTATTTTTCATTTATTAGCTTATGTCGAGTCTAGTCTTGGCTTAGCAACGCCATATTGTACATGTAATTAACCAAGATTGTTAACTCGCCACCAGTAAAACTTCCTTTATCCAACAAAACCGTGTAATTCATATCCCTATACCTAACGTTACAACCCTTTAAAAGACCTCTTTGATAGTTTATCCTATGTGCTTACGCCATGTGGTGGAGGTTTGATCATTTCCCAAGCCTATGGTAATCTATTTTGCTATGACAGGTAGTGAGAGATATCTTCCATTTCCATAATGTTATATTACTTTATTACACCCGAGAGATGTGAGTATCTAAACACTATTTGTGAGGTGCTTGTGTATGATCTCCGTGCTTGTCTATTGGTCTTTAGTGGAACAATTATTTGTTGTAATTACTTTTATATTAGTGTTAAATGACCCCTAACTTGTCTTTTGAGTAGAATAAAAGCTCATTTGCTTGAGGACAAGCAAATCTCAAGTGTAAGCGTATATGATGAGGCGAAAAATGATCCGTTTTTAGGGGGTCATTTAAGCCCGAATCCGACTTTATTTGATCAAATATTGCCCTAAATCGTTCCTTTTGTGATTTTAGGTACTTGGAGAGTGAATTCTGGAAAAGAAGCCATTTTGGACGTTTTTGGAGCATAAAAGTGAAGAAAACAGCAAAGTATCAATTTTCCATGCTGGAAACACTAGGTGACGGCGTCAAGAGTTACACCCTGACGGCGTCAGACATCAAGAATAAAATACCGTAGTTGATGACGGCGTCAAAAGTCATCCTGACGGCGTCAAAGTACCAAGAATAAAATACCGTAGGTGGTGACGGCGTCACACAGGCCGTCATAAGTAGATCAAGGCCGTTCGAGGAAGTATTTGGCGGCGAGGTGACGGCGTCACATGGTTGTCTTGACGCCGTCAGCCCAGTTTTCCTATATATAGTTTTCTAGTTTTTACATTAGAAGAGAGAGAAGTTTTGGTGAAACCCTAAAGACGAATTTGGTGCATCTTTTATAGGTTTTTCAAGGGTTCCAAACCCTTGATACCTTGCATTGTAATTGAGATAAGTGTTCTTCTAATTTAATCAATATGTCTATGTGTTGGTTGTCTATATCTTGTTCTTGTCTCAATTCCATTATGCTAGGCTAGATCTCTCTTGTGTTTGCTTAGATCTAATGAAACCTAGATGTTGATTATGTGTTGATTACTTGTTTATTCTTGTTCTTGGATGAATGATTTATATGTTAGGCTTAAGAAAACTGGCAGATCTCCAAATGGTAACATGCTTGAACGTCTTAAGAAACATGAACCGAGGCGTACTAGGTCTTTATTGGTTGTATTTAATGCATGAGCCACTGTTTACAATCCCTATAGTTGTGCTGGGTCATGGTGTAGGAGGAGATAAGAGCTCATAGAATTGGGGAGTTATGTATGCCACCCCATGAATGGTATTAAGGAATACGATCCGTCATCCATGCAATTATAACAAGTAATTAACATGTAAAAGATATCTAGGGAGTTGTGAAGTCTAAGTAAACACAATTTCTCCAATTACTGCTCACAACATTAGTATAATTAGTTTAATTTCATTTTCAGTATTTTATTTTGATTATATATTAGTTTTGGGTTAGTTGAATAGCAACTAATTCCGCCCACTCCTTCAAAACCCGAGATTTTACTTGCTTTCTAAAAAATATAAAAAGACAAAAATAATCATCCCTCACCTCTAGAACTAGTAATTAGGTTTTCTAATCCTAGCGACACTATTCCTAAGCTGAACGATCAATCCCCCGGTACTTGTCACTATACTATACTACAACGATCAGGTACACTGCCTGGTGGGGGTTGTAAGCTTCTCGAGATCCCTCGAGAGGTAAAGCCTGTTGCGATTCCCACGCATCAGGAGACAGATGTCACACCCTCGCCGAAGGCGGAAACACGAGGTGTAACGAAATCGATATACATCACCAAAGAGAAATAAGACAATACCATAATTTACATTAAGGAAAAATATAACATTACAACGTTGTTATTGCCGACTTTGGCAAATAAAAGACATAAGTTTGATTCCCAAAAGATGGTATTTTAATACATAATGAAAAGAAGTGACATGTGAAAACTTCATTATGCAAGACCTTGATGACAAGCTTACTGACGATCACCTGAAATGCATGAGAGAAAACGGTCAACTATAAAAATAGTTGGTGAGTATAAACGTTTTAAATAATAAGAAAACCATTTGAGAAAGTTCGCCAGGCAAAGGCATTGTGAAACCACTCAGTTGCAAGTCTTGGCCATAACAAGACTTACAACCTATGTGTTCACAACCCCTTTGCATATAAAGTATTACGTTTGATTTTCAAGTACATAAGGTCAATATAGTTCACAGTAAGGGCACAAAGTATATAATAAGTCAAGGCCGCTCCGAACAATGGAGACTTTATAATGTTGCTCCGAACATGGGAGACTTGAAGTCACTCCACCACCTAGGCGAGATTTATTAGTCACTTTACCGACTTGGCAAAGATTTATTAGTCACTCCACCATGGCGAGATTTATTAAGGATGCTCTGAACATGAGAGACTTTATAACGTTGCTCCGAACAAGGGAGACTTTAAGTCTTAGAACGTACGGCACATTAAGTCTAAAAGTTCAAGTCAAACGGTTCAAGAGTGCAAACAAGTTATAATGTCAAGACAAGTCAAAAAGTTCAGATAATAGTGTTCGTAAATAGTAAACAAGTTTGTTTAAGTACGTTTTGCTTACGAGCATAAATAGTGAAACAAGAGTCTTTTAAGTTCATATAAGAGTACACAGTATTATTCATGCATCCACCCCAAAACGATTAAAATAGTTAGAAAAAGGGGGTTCGTGAATACTCACCTGATATAAGCGATATGATAACAAAAAGGTATGAACTAAAGTAAGGCGCGCACTCTATCCGCAACCTAAATGAATGATATGATCTACTTTAGATCATGAAATGATGAAAGGAATGTACATGCACATGTTCCCTATACCACTCTACTCTTTGTAAAAACACTTGTGTTATCAAAATATATAATCCAAGAATTTGGAAAAATATTGCTATTAGAAAATATAATAAGCTAGTTGTAATATATATATACTTATATATATATATATATCGTATGTTTCCATGTTAGTGTTGAAATACTCGGATTGTAATCTTTGAAATGATGAAAACATACTCGTGATAACTAATACTACATTAGTTATAAAGCTTGGTACTTAATATTACTTCTAGCTTGAAAATGTACTTCGTAGTTTTTGCGCCAAAATTTAATAAAAGCTGTCAAATATAAAGTGGTTTTAGCCGATATTCAAACGTGTATATCTTTGTCGTTACTTGTCCGTTTTACTTGTTCTTTATGTCCACGGTTACGTCTTAGTATGTAGTAATATATTTTGGAAAGCTCGGCTCCTCCGGGTTACGTCTAAAGCCTCTTTTTGACCGACGAAAAACGTCCAACAGCAACTAATTTCCAGAAAATACTTTTCGTCAACAATCTTGCAAAAATCATAACTCCTTCGTTATAGACTCTTTTTAATCCGTTCTTTCGCCTACGGATTCGTTTTTGAAAGTATTTTCTAAAAATTTTGCCAAAGTTTCCTTGGTGTTTACTGATTTTCCAGATTTTTACAAAACGGGACAGCATGTCTAAAATAGGTTCCAAATCAAGTTTTCAAGGTTTAAAACTAATTTCTACCATCACCAAACCTCTTGTAATCACCACATGACTAATCTAATCCTACCATACACCTTCTTAGGGTGCCATGGGATCCTAACCAAGTTATTATAGCAAGGGGATTCATAAATAAAAAGTTAGGGTTTGTATGTTCCATTTTAGACAAAATAAATGGTGGTATAGCTAGTTGTACATGGTTTTTAGCATGGAAATCATGAAATACAAGTAAATATAAGATGTTTCATGTAAAAATAAATTTGATAACTTACTTGATAAAATGAGATGATTAGATGATGATTATGCTTGGATTTCTTGTGTTTTTCTTGTTTGATTCTTGATTAGGCAAGTAAAAGGAACAAGTTTGATGCTTTAGCTTTTGAAAAACCATGGATGGATCATGTTTTTGGGTTTGGTCGTGGAGTGCAAGAGAGAAAGAGGGTGAGATGAGTTTCTTTCTTATCTAAAAAGTGTATGTTTTGATTTTAGGTTTTTAGTTAAAGTATATACTTAGAGGTTTATTAGTTTTATATTAGGAAATCAATGCACATGGTTAAAGGGTGTTTCATGGCTGGTTTTGGGTGTGAAAAGGAGTAGCCAAAACGGTTTTGATCACTTAGAAAATATAGTGTAGCGTTAAGTGTTATTACGCGTTATTCGTTAAAATCGGGGTACCGGTTTTAATAGCAATAAACGTTCACGAAGTTAACCGGGATGAAATAAAAGTCATAATAATGTTAAAAACATATTAAAAATATGTTGGGTACATTTACTGAGTGATCGGGTGATTATTGTTTAGTTTTCACGAAAACCGTCGTTATATTCATACGCGTACGTTCTAAATAAAATAAATTTCCAAAATACTGGGTAACTGAATGTTATAACTTTTATGATGTTAAAATGGATATAAAAATATGTCGGGACCATTGTGGGAATATTTAGATATATTCGTCGTGTATAAACCGGGTGTTAACGTTTAATTATAAATACTTACACGTAAAACGTTAAATATACTAAATATATTAATTTGAGAATCCTAAGAGTGGTATAGCATGTAAATGACATTATGATGATATGCAGACTATTCTAGTCCGTATGAGAGGTCCTTACTGATAATGCACGTGAATAGTGGAATTTCTTCCGGAATGAATAGTGTTCTGTGAATAGTAAAATTTTCAAATGTTTCTCAGAATATCAAACGGACATCAAAAACGATGAATAGTAAAATAATGAATAGTGTTTTGATGAATAGTAATCGATGAATAGTGAATTTCCAAAGTTGGAAAAAAAAAATAAACGTAGACGTGGAAAATATCGGGTTGTTACATTCTACCAACCTTAAAAGGAATCTCGTCCTCGAGATTCAATTCATCCATTCTATAGGTGTATGTGCTCGCTGTTAAATTTGATGAAGCAACTAAGGTCGAAAACGCTAGGTCTCGGATTAGTCGGTGTTGTGTATAAGTTCTATACTAAGACTTAAGTGCTAGGAAAATAATATAGTTGTTCAAGAGAATGTACCCGTTATGCTATCGTGGACATGTTGGGTGATAGGATTTCCTAGGAAGTAAGCTCTGCCACGCGCGGGTGGAATCTCAACGGCCTCATCTTGTGGCCCTTCAATTGCCGCCGCCAGGTTTGGACGATTCGGTCCTTGGTTGGGAGTCCTTTTCAACTTTGGACAGGTATTCCTGAGATGATCCAAGCTTCCACACTCGTAACATGCTGACCTTCGTACTTGATTTCCTTTGCAATATCGAACAAGATGGCCTGTCTTTCCGCAGCTGCTGCACCTTGGGCAATCTCCTGAGTGGTGTAGGTTACATCGGGTACATTTAGGATGTGTGCCTGCATATCCTCCGGGCCCCTGAGTTATTGCTCCGTAGTTTCCAGCTACTCGCTGTCTCTTGTCCTGTTGATTTTGATGACGGCTTCCTTGCTGATCTTCCTGTCTCTTTCGCCCTTCATTATTTCCTTTTGTTAGTTCACCAGATCTGATCACATCATTTGTCAAGCGGTATGCCATGCCCACAGCGGCTTGTAGAGTGGTTGGGTTTGATGAAGTGACATCCCTCCTGATTTCAGGAATCAACCCCCAAACATATCGATCAATCAGCTTCTCCACAGTGGAGACCATATGAGGAACCATCTTAGTTAGCTCATGGAAACGGGCCGTGTACTTGTCAACTTCTACTCCTACCATCAAGTGGTTCCAAAATTCCACTTCCAGCTTCTCCACTTCATCTTTTCTGCAGTACTCGTCAGTTAGTAGTTTCTTAAATGCTTTCCAAGATAATCCATTTGCAGCCTCTCTTCCTTGAGTCTGTAGCTGGTTGTTCCACCAAGTCAATGCTCGACCTTGAAGCAGACCCGCAGAGAACTCAACCTTATCTCCTTCAGCACATTTAGTGATGCTGAGTTTCGACTCAACATTCTCAAACCATGATAGCAGTCCAATGGCACCCTCAGTGCCATAAAATTCCATTGGTTTGCACGTCATGAAAGTCTTATAGTTGCATCCCTGACCGTTGTTCGAGGCACCTGCTCCATTATTAGTCCGTCCAGCATCAATGTGCGCAACAATCTGAGTGAGGAGGTCTGCTAATCCAGCAGCAGTGTCATTCGGAGGGTTTATTGCGGCCATGTCTCTGCGATAGACAAAAATAGTTGGTTGAGTGAGCGACACATGAAAGATGACGGAGGATGTACGGTACAATAACAGTCGTGACATGAAGATCGCAAAATGATGGAAACAAAGGCATGCTGAATCTAACGGGGCGTAAGGTAGCAAGGAGAAAGTATATACATGAAGGCATATATAAGGTACGGTAACAGAAACTGAAACATATAAACAGGTTATGCATACCCACCCGACCAATGCAACTTCAGGTGACCAGACTCTCTAGACCCGACCAAACATGATCTTTGACTACTACTCCCTTCATCGCATGATTCTTCCTGAATTATACATAGGTGATCAGGCTATGCATACTTGAGGATTAATAATGCAATGCTAAGACTAGTCGACTCGTATCATTTTTGGTATTTAAGAAAAATGTTACTTTGGTTATAGTTGCGATTTTTATTTTAGAAAAATCGGCATTCTCTATAACCTCTGGCTCTGATGCCAATCTGTCACACCCTCGCCGAAGGCGGAAACACGAGGTGTAACGAAATCGATATACATCACCAAAGAGAAATAAGACAATACCATAATTTACATTAAGGAAAAATATAACATTACAACGTTGTTATTGTCGACTTTGGCAAATAAAAGACATAAGTTTGATTCCCAAAAGATGGTATTTTAATACATAATGAAAAGAAGTGACATGTGAAAACTTCATTATGCAAGACCTTGATGACAAGCTTACTGACGATCACCTGAAATGCATGAGAGAAAACGGTCAACTATAAAAATAGTTGGTGAGTATAAACGTTTTAAATAATAAGAAAACCATTTGAGAAAGTTCGCCAGGCAAAGGCATTGTGAAACCACTCAGTTGCAAGTCTTGGCCATAACAAGACTTACAACCTATGTGTTCACAACCCCTTTGCATATAAAGTATTACGTTTGATTTTCAAGTACATAAGGTCAATATAGTTCACAGTAAGGGCACAAAGTATATAATAAGTCAAGGCCGCTCCGAACAATGGAGACTTTATAATGTTGCTCCGAACATGGGAGACTTGAAGTCACTCCACCACCTAGGCGAGATTTATTAGTCACTTTACCGACTTGGCAAAGATTTATTAGTCACTCCACCATGGCGAGATTTATTAAGGATGCTCTGAACATGAGAGACTTTATAACGTTGCTCCGAACAAGGGAGACTTTAAGTCTTAGAACGTACGGCACATTAAGTCTAAAAGTTCAAGTCAAACGGTTCAAGAGTGCAAACAAGTTATAATGTCAAGACAAGTCAAAAAGTTCAGATAATAGTGTTCGTAAATAGTAAACAAGTTTGTTTAAGTACGTTTTGCTTACGAGCATAAATAGTGAAACAAGAGTCTTTTAAGTTCATATAAGAGTACACAGTATTATTCATGCATCCACCCCAAAACGATTAAAATAGTTAGAAAAAGGGGGTTCGTGAATACTCACCTGATATAAGCGATATGATAACAAAAAGGTATGAACTAAAGTAAGGCGCGCACTCTATCCGCAACCTAAATGAATGATATGATCTACTTTAGATCATGAAATGATGAAAGGAATGTACATGCACATGTTCCCTATACCACTCTACTCTTTGTAAAAACACTTGTGTTATCAAAATATATAATCCAAGAATTTGGAAAAATATTGCTATTAGAAAATATAATAAGCTAGTTGTAATATATATATACTTATATATATATATATATCGTATGTTTCCATGTTAGTGTTGAAATACTCGGATTGTAATCTTTGAAATGATGAAAACATACTCGTGATAACTAATACTACATTAGTTATAAAGCTTGGTACTTAATATTACTTCTAGCTTGAAAATGTACTTCGTAGTTTTTGCGCCAAAATTTAATAAAAGCTGTCAAATATAAAGTGGTTTTAGCCGATATTCAAACGTGTATATCTTTGTCGTTACTTGTCCGTTTTACTTGTTCTTTATGTCCACGGTTACGTCTTAGTATGTAGTAATATATTTTGGAAAGCTCGGCTCCTCCGGGTTACGTCTAAAGCCTCTTTTTGACCGACGAAAAACGTCCAACAGCAACTAATTTCCAGAAAATACTTTTCGTCAACAATCTTGCAAAAATCATAACTCCTTCGTTATAGACTCTTTTTAATCCGTTCTTTCGCCTACGGATTCGTTTTTGAAAGTATTTTCTAAAAATTTTGCCAAAGTTTCCTTGGTGTTTACTGATTTTCCAGATTTTTACAAAACGGGACAGCATGTCTAAAATAGGTTCCAAATCAAGTTTTCAAGGTTTAAAACTAATTTCTACCATCACCAAACCTCTTGTAATCACCACATGACTAATCTAATCCTACCATACACCTTCTTAGGGTGCCATGGGATCCTAACCAAGTTATTATAGCAAGGGGATTCATAAATAAAAAGTTAGGGTTTGTATGTTCCATTTTAGACAAAATAAATGGTGGTATAGCTAGTTGTACATGGTTTTTAGCATGGAAATCATGAAATACAAGTAAATATAAGATGTTTCATGTAAAAATAAATTTGATAACTTACTTGATAAAATGAGATGATTAGATGATGATTATGCTTGGATTTCTTGTGTTTTTCTTGTTTGATTCTTGATTAGGCAAGTAAAAGGAACAAGTTTGATGCTTTAGCTTTTGAAAAACCATGGATGGATCATGTTTTTGGGTTTGGTCGTGGAGTGCAAGAGAGAAAGAGGGTGAGATGAGTTTCTTTCTTATCTAAAAAGTGTATGTTTTGATTTTAGGTTTTTAGTTAAAGTATATACTTAGAGGTTTATTAGTTTTATATTAGGAAATCAATGCACATGGTTAAAGGGTGTTTCATGGCTGGTTT
Organism: Artemisia argyi; assembly: GCA_030686995.1. Classification (NCBI taxonomy): domain Eukaryota; kingdom Viridiplantae; phylum Streptophyta; class Magnoliopsida; order Asterales; family Asteraceae; genus Artemisia; species Artemisia argyi. The sequence continues at coordinate 132,873,202 of CM060694.1, forward strand.
TGGGTGTGAAAAGGAGTAGCCAAAACGGTTTTGATCACTTAGAAAATATAGTGTAGCGTTAAGTGTTATTACGCGTTATTCGTTAAAATCGGGTACCGGTTTTAATAGCAATAAACGTTCACGAAGTTAACCGGGATGAAATAAAAGTCATAATAATGTTAAAAACATATTAAAAATATGTTGGGTACATTTACTGAGTGATCGGGTGATTATTGTTTAGTTTTCACGAAAACCGTCGTTATATTCATACGCGTACGTTCTAAATAAAATAAATTTCCAAAATACTGGGTAACTGAATGTTATAACTTTTATGATGTTAAAATGGATATAAAAATATGTCGGGACCATTGTGGGAATATTTAGATATATTCGTCGTGTATAAACCGGGTGTTAACGTTTAATTATAAATACTTACACGTAAAACGTTAAATATACTAAATATATTAATTTGAGAATCCTAAGAGTGGTATAGCATGTAAATGACATTATGATGATATGCAGACTATTCTAGTCCGTATGAGAGGTCCTTACTGATAATGCACGTGAATAGTGGAATTTCTTCCGGAATGAATAGTGTTCTGTGAATAGTAAAATTTTCAAATGTTTCTCAGAATATCAAACGGACATCAAAAACGATGAATAGTAAAATAATGAATAGTGTTTTGATGAATAGTAATCGATGAATAGTGAATTTCCAAAGTTGGAAAAAAAAAATAAACGTAGACGTGGAAAATATCGGGTTGTTACAACAGACATGGATGGTCTCTGCCTATCATAAAGATAGGCAAGCATAGTGAATCCACCTCTGTTCTTGCTGAGGTGGAAATACTCTGTAAGTTTTCTTCAATTTTCTAGTTTATAGCTTGATCTATGTTAGTTTGGTTTAGCTTGTAGTATTACTATTTCATTGATACTCATTTGCTGATATTGTAGTTATAATTTCTGTGATAGAGCCTGTTTGATCATTTGATTACATCTGTTTGTTGAATCTGTGTTAGATTAGCTTATTTGAGCAACTGTCTTGGTGGGGATCTGAGATTGTGCACTACTATTGGATCTAGTGGTTTATGATTTTGTAATTTGATTCACATAGTGATAAGTGACTGTTATTGATACATAGATTGGAGTTTTATAATCTGTTTCACTGATTTGTTGTGATTACTGTGATATCAAGGGGTGTTTGGAATAACAAGTTCTGCTATGAATAGGTTTTAGTGAATTGGATTTTATTGCATAAGTAAATCATATAGTATTGTAATAAACAGAAAAGTGCATAAAATTAGTAGGTAGTTTGATAAAAGTCAAAGTTGAGAGTAATATGCATTTACTGATAGTTGTAGTGTAAATCTGTTAGTATAATTGAGTTGAAAGTTGCATTATAGTTAGAGATAGCTTTAATTACAATAATTGTAGTTAAAAACAACAGATTACAAGTAGAAATTAGCTGATTAAATTAGATTTAGTCAATTGGAAAAGTTTCAAATAGTCAATTGTTGCATTGATTTAAGTTTCATAGGCTGCTGAACTTGATAGATTTTAGAGTAGTGTATCTTTGATTCTGAATTGAAATTTGGTTGATATAGTTTCTCAGTTATACAAGTGAGCTTTTGCCCCACTAAACTTGCTGCTCAGAGCTTATTTGATATAGCATAATCTGTTTGGAAGTGAGGCTAGTAAGACAGATAAGTTGTTGTGAGATTAAAGCTTGCTTGTTGAATTTTGAGCTTGAACTTTTGCTCTTGTGATTGTTCTGAGTTTGTTGGTAGATTATATAGGTGTTGTGCATGTCATTTGATTCTGGCTAATTATAAATTTGAGTTGCTCAATCTTTGGCTTATTGACACTGCTTATAGCTTGCTTATTGTGTTTTCTGTGCAATTTTTGATCTGTGATTGGCATTCTTGAGCATATTAGAGCATAATTCATCTGTGTTTTTAGTTTCATTCAAATTTTATCACAAGTGCTTAAAAATAAGCACTTATGATAATCAGTTTACCTTGAATAAGCACTTTTTCAGCTTATTTTTGTTTCAAAATTTTTCTCCAAGCTTCTTTTATTATTTTTGATTTTCTGTTAATTTTTCATATTTTTATGAGTTGTTTTGATATTTTTCTTTGATTTTAATCACTTTTATATATTATTTAATAAACAAAAATCAATAAAAATCCAGAAAAAGCCATAAAAAATCCAAAAATATTTTAGGAAATTCTTTTATAATATTTTAGATTTTTCAGAAATTATTTTACATTTTCCCTTTTATTTTTCTATTTTCCGTTATTTTTAATTCATTTAAAAATACAAAAACATAAATAAATTCATAGAAAATAAATAAAAAGTCAAAAAAAAATATTTTTCTTTTTTCTGGAAATTCTTTTTATTAGTTTAAGATTTTTAGGAAATTATTTCATATTAGTAGGATCATTTTTCGTTAAAAGTTACGTTTTATTTTGTACGTTACGTTTTAAATAATTGCGTTTGCATATCCGTTTTTAGATTTTTTAACTTTAGTGCATAGCTAGTTTGTACATCTTGCATATCTCGTGATTGTTTGTTATAATTTGAATTACTTGATCACAATTTTCACTATTCACCTTTCACAACACGGTTTGCACGAATCGAATTTTCTTTGATTCCATTACCTTCGTACGGATACGACTCGGGTGATCCGTATTTCTTGCGGATCTCCTCGATACTATACTACTATTATATATAATTGATTTTGACACAATTAGATGCGGAACGTAATCTTGGACAAAGTGATAGTTATGTGAATTATGATTTCTATGAAAAGTTTGGAAATGGGAAGTATGAGGTTGATACGTACAATAGGAGGATTGCTAGAGATGTTAAGATTGACATCCATGGTTATACTTTTACTATGGATTTGATTGTGGAAGATTATGTGGAAACAACGGATCCTTCCGTTGTGTTTGGAAGAAATTTCTTGGTTGCTACCAAGTGTACGATTGATTTTGGTTTAGGAGAAATACAGGTGAAAGTTGGTGAATTGCAAGATGATAAGGATGTGGATTGGCTAATTGAGCAAATGGAAGAGGCTTGTGAGGATGAAGATGGTAACTTAGAGAATACGGAGATAGTAAAGATGGGAAAGGCTTCCCGTCTAAAACAAAAATTTCCATCATTTAAAGGACTTATACCCGAATCATCATCATTACCACACCCCACTCAACTACTCAAGGGAGAATGTTCTTCCAATCCAACACCCTTACTTAAAAAACCACCACCAAAAGAAACCATAGACGAAGCCAAAATGTGTCGAGGAAATCACCACAAAATTCAAGGAGCTACTAAATGAAAAACCAATACTCCATGTTTTGGAGCACTATGCCCACTATAGGAAACTCCTTGATGAAATTTATGTGGAAAAGATGAAGTTAGACAAGAAGAGTATGGTTGAAGAGGAAGAAGAAGAGAAGGTTAAGTGTTGACATAAATAATGTATAAAAACGTTATTTATATTTTTCGATGTCTCTATGTTTTGACGATCACAAAATGTAAAATCATCAAACGTAAGATTACTATGTAAACAAGTATTAAGCTAGTTTATATCATTATATCCAACTTAATCACTAAAGGTATGGATAAACAAGTGCTTAATACATCTCATGATCAAAGGGGTATTTAATTAATTATTACAAAGTTTATTTAATTATATAAACATATTATATATTTTTGAAAAACACTTTTGGTAATAAAGAAAAATGTTTTAATCATACTAAATATATGAATTCAAATTTTTAATCAAAATCAGTTAGTTTTTCACCAAATAAACTTTCCTCACTAAATGATAGATTTTCTGGCCGTTACAGCTGGGCGGCCCCCTTAATTATAAGGGGCGGTCCCCTTAAAATTAAGTGGACCGGCCATGAATTAAGGGGACCGGCCAGGCTCCTGTGTCAGAATCTGTCAGAATTTTCTCCTATAAATACCACCTTAAATCTGGAATTTTCCCCCACCTTTTGCACAAAAATTTCAGATCTAAAACTCTCTAAACATCTTCCAAAACCCTTTGATCATTAGATTACTAATCCTTGTTTCAAGTGATTCAATCTCTTCTCATCCATCCTCATCCAAAGTGCAAAAGAAGAATACTCCTTCTACAACTAAGTTCAAGAAGTATTGAAGTGTAGTTGTGTATATTGTGTATATTATTTGTGAAGTTGTGTTGTGCTTGTAATAAGTAGTTTAGGAGGGAGAAGAAGTTGTTTAGTATTGAAGTAATGTAGTTGTGAAGAAGATTGGTGTGAAGAAGATTGGTGTGAAGTAGATAGGTGTGAAGTAGAAAGGTGTGAAGAAGAATTGGTGTGAAGTTGATTGGTGTGAAGAAGTTGTGTAGAAGTTGTGACGAAGTTGTGGTGTGTATTTTGGTGTGTAAGGTTTTCTCCGCCATAAGGGAGTTTGTTGACATAGTGAGAAAACTCTCGAGTAGGTGACTCGGGGAGTGGAGTAGGAACAAGGAAGGTGACCTTGTAGCCGAACCACTATAAATTCTTGTGTTGTGGTTTGATCTTTCCAACTCTTTTCATTACTTACTTATTTACTAATACTATATTAGCTTAGTTAGTTAGTAACTATATAATTGTTCATATAGTACAAGTATTGAGATCACATAAACTAGAATCGAAGTTTTTTAAAACAAACTTGTTTTTATAAATTTTAAAACAGACGTAAAACTATTCAACCCCCCCTTCTAGTTTTCCACATTGAGGACAAAGGTTTGCCTAAAAAGAAAGAAGATCCGGGGAACTACCTCATTCCACTCAAAATGAATGGTAACACCGCAAACAATGCTTTGACTGACACCGGGGCGAGTGTGAGTATTATGCCATACAAACTTTACAAACTTTTGGAGTTGGGGAGAGCTTGTCCCTCGAATGATGTGTTATTAATGGCGGATAATACCATGGGTAGGGCCTATGGTAAAGTTAAGAACGTGAGACTTCAAATAGGTTTCCAAACCTATTTATGTGACTTTTTGATCTTGCATGAGCCTATTGATAAAGAGATGCCCATGTTGGTTGGTCGTCCATTTTTGAGCATGTGTGGTGCTATTATTGACAATGGTAAAGATACTAGGGAGATTGATGATGGGGTTGCAAGGAGAATTTACCACGCTAAGAAAAGTAATAAAATCTTAGCGGATGAGGAATCAGATGATGAGGATTGGCTAGAAATGTTTGATATTGGCCACGATAGCGAAGGGAACCCAAAATATGGGATAACAGCAGCATCATTTGAACATATTAAGGATGACATGGAACGAGCTTTGGCAATGGAGAACTATTTCAACCCGTAAATTGTGTATAAAAAGATGGTTGAATTTCTTGGGTCTTTACCTATCCAACTTAAGTACATTGAGTGGACATCCGACGGTCATAACAAGTACCAAAAAGTGGAAGAAGATAAGTTTTGGCATGCTAAGATTGAGATAACGAGCCCAAGTGGATGTCGTTTTACCCGTGCTTTTAAGACTAAGGAAACCAATAGGGAACTTTCGGGGAAATTGAATTCGGAAGATATCACACGGTTCGAAAATTACTTTGATTGAAGGAGAAGTTGGATGAATAATGAAGCTTATTGCTAAGCTTCAGCTCATTTTGTCTTTGATAAGCCCCTCTTTATGTTTTTTTGTGATTGTTTGCATTATGTCATTTTAATTATCTTGTTATGATTTTTAATTCTATGTTTGTTTAAGAGCGTTTTAGTTTTTATGAGCTTTATAAGCTTTTATTTGAAGCATTTGAATAATAATAATGATGGGCTTGTTGGGTAGATTTAGGCATTTTCAATCCTATACAAGTTTAAGAAAAAATAAGGTTTATGTTATACGGAATAAGAAATGTGTATGAGGGTTTTAGCCAACCTTGTTATCAAAATTTGATCAAATGGAATTTTTGATGATGGTTTCATTTTATTAACAATGTCAAAAAAATTTCGATTAGTTTAGAGTAATTCAATTTTCAAATGAACTCCTAATTTAGAGAATATTTGAATGGTTTTATTAAACTCATTTGAATTAATTCTTGATAAACAAAACCTTAGAATTCAATTAGAGAAGAAGATTAAAACAGATGATGTAACAATGATTATTAGAAGATTGAATTTGAAAAAGATGAAACCCTAAAGTGATAGGGTTTTATATTGTTTGTTTTGGTTTGAAATACGTAAACTGTTTATCTGATATGCCTGTTCCGCCGGATCCTTTCAAAAAAGGATCCGGCCCGTTAAAACTAATGGATTCGGGGAGTCAGTTGCAAGAAAAGAACTGTGCTTGGTGTATTAGTTTGCATATTCTAATTAATGTTTTTTAAACAACAAGGTGAGGGATAGTATGCATATAGAATGTATGTGAGAGAACTCTCCAATGATTAGAATAAAGAGACGAGATGTATGACAGAGGATGAATCATTGTAGGTATCTTTTTGAGATAAGAATAAAGAGATGATGAGTCGTAATTGCGTTGTCTTCATTTCTTCAGTGAGATTGACGGGTAAGAAAGTTTGTCTAAAGGAAGAAAGATTCAGACGAGAGGATACTCATTTTTCTTATGTTTGTCGCAAAGAGATGGATGAGTGGAAAAAGGACAGGTTGTCGTGTTTTAAGATGAGAATAGACGAGTATTTTGAAAAAACTTTTCCTTGTGGTTTGAGAAGTTAGTGAAGAGAGACATTTGATAAATATGATTTGAATTTAAAAGATTTTTGTGTTGAAGTGACTCTTTTTGAAAAAGATAAATGTTCAAAAGAAATCTGAACAATAAATCAAGTAGATACAAGGGTATCAAGTAATTGTGTACCATATAAATCAGCACTTTTTTAGTCACAGACAAGTAACACCTAGAAGAATAAAAAGATAAACATACCTTTGCCATATTATTTTGGAGAGTGAGAGCACTCTAGATGAGCAATACTTCATGAGCTTTTTAAAGAGCTTCCCAACATGAAGATTTCTAAAAAGAGATACGTTAGAAATATTTAAGTGTTTTAATAGCTTTATCAATATCCAAGTATAGAAAGTGTTATTATTTTTGTAAAAATGGGTTATATGTCAATCAAAAGATTTTCCTTTGTTGTAGTTTTCAAAGCATACATGGATCATATCAAGTTTTTAAAGTACAATATACTCTAAGAAACTTGGTAATGAAGCTTTGATGCCAATTGTAGAAAACTAGAGGTGGGGGGGTAAATAGTTTTACCAACTAAAACTTCATTTTAAAGCTAATAGATCGACTTATATCAATCTAGTTTTGATGTGTTGGTTATTGATAGTAGAAAAGCATATAAAACTAAACTACGAGATAGAGATAGAGAGACACAACCACAACACAAGTATTTATAGTGGTTCGGCTATAAGGACACCTTCCTTGTCCTGCTCCCCTCCCCGAGTACCCAACTCGAGAGTTTTGTAAACACTACACAAGACTAACTCCTTTCACCGACGGAGAAGCCTTCACAACATCGCTTACACTTTATCCGGTACAAAGCTAAATACCAAGCTCTTCCACGAGGTAGAGTTAAACCTTCGTTTCCTACACTTAATCCGGTACAAGGCTAGATACCGAGTCCTTAGCATGACAGACCAAACCAACACAACTAGCACAACATGACCAAAGGAACCAACACCCCTTTTTACACCTAACGACTCAACACATCTACAACACCCTTTGAGAGAAAGAAAGAACAAGATGCACTTCTGTGATCTTGGAAATGGAGAATCCTAGCAACTCATGTCACGAACTTGCAAGTCTTCGAGAGGCTGTGATCTCACCTTTTAGAAGGAACCTAGAGAATCACAAAGAAAGACTACATAGAAAGATCCTTGGATCTGAGGTTAGAGAGTTTAGAACATAGAGAGAAGATATGTCTAAAAGGGAAGAGGGATAAGAAAGACATGGCTATCTAAGCACTATTCACCCGAACCCGATAAATCCCTTCCAAAAGGGACCCGACAAGACAACACCCATGCATCCGACTATCTATAAACAGTTCGGATTTTGGGTTACATTTCCGGGTTTTGGGTTATGGGTTATGATCCATGGTTCATGTGATGTCATGCATGATATCAAAGACATCTTGGGCCATAGGTTATGGACTTTAGGTTATGGGTTATGGAATTTGGGTCATGGATCATGGGTTTTACCCATTATGAAGTCATGCATGATGTCATGCAAATGGGTTATAGGTTATAAATCAAGCTCCATGGGTTATGAGTTATGGGCTTGGTTTTAGGTCATGGATAGTCCAAGTCTTTCCTAGTTTATTTTTACAAGTAACATGTATTTTATAAAATGTAAGTAACTAAGTTACTTAAGTGTTTTTATAAAATGGTTTTGGTTTTATGTAAGCTTGTTAACTAAATATGTTTAAGGTTTATTTGTTTAATGAAATGAGTTAGTAAACTATCGGCTCAAAACATTACGTATTTTACTTATCTCGTTACAATGATTTTACGTTTGTTATCGACAAAATATTAGAAGATCGTAAAATATAAATAAATGTTTTTGAGGTTTATTTGTATTAACACTATTATTTTTATATCTGAAGTTATGAAAAGTATGGAGAAAATTATCCAAATTTATTATAATGGTGATGTGGTGAAATTTTACACCATTTAGTTATGTTACATGTTTTTTTAAAAAAAATCGGAAAATAGAAAAGAAAAAGAAAGAAGATGTTGGTATGTGCTATAAACCAACGATGTAAAGTTATGTACCAATGTCTTTATTTGAAAAAAAAAAAAAAAAAAAAAAAAAAAAAACTTCTAAATATAGACTACTCGACTGCGCGACCACGTGACTCAAGTGTTATTTTTTACTCGACTTCCTACAAGTTTGCTCAACTCTTTACTAAAATTTTGAACGACTTCACTTTTTGGAAAAAAAAAGTCGTGCGATCTTTGGTGGAAATCTTTTTTTTTTTTTTTTTTTTTTTTTTTTTTTTTTTTTTTTTATTTGGGCCATTAACTCAACTTAAAATAATAATAAAAAATCAATTATGAGTCTGAGAGATGACCTTCATTGTGTCTTTCGTTCTATAGGTATGGTTTCATTGTTTCATTTCTAATAGTGGGACCCATTAGCAACCAAACAGGTGATTTATTGAATGATTGCATTCCTTTATTCCATTACCATAAAACAAATGAGCCCTCACTTTTGATTGGGACAATCCAATTATTACATCAAACAGTTGTACCATATTTATATCCTACATTAAATACTTGTACAGTGAATGTGAAAATTAAAAAGAAGCGTGTGCAAATCACCTTCCATTTATTAATGCTAGTATTACTTGGACGTACCAAATATAATTGTATTCCTATATAGGTCAAGAACCCCTTACCAAACCGTCCCTTAGTTTCAATGTGAAAGTGTATAATTTATATCACAAATCACATCTGACTTTGTAAGGCATATCAATTTCAAAACCTCAAAAAAGTAGAAAAAAAGTTCGTCGTAAGTATATAAAAATGCGCCTCTATAAAAAGATGATTTAATTTCGTTGTGATAGCATAATTAGTTTCGCATAACGATTTGTTAGATATTTAATTAAAAAAAAAGTGGATATTTATTTTTGATGAAAAGTTAATGGTCGAGATTTAACCATTTGATTGTGATATGAACTTTGCTTTTAGTTTACCTCATGCTAGGGGTGTTAACGAGTCGAGCTTTTAATGAGCTACTCGAGCTCGAGCTCGATTAACTCAAGCTCGAGCCTACATATTGTCAAGCTCGAGTCGAGCTCGAACAAAAGATTGTGCTCGTTTAGTTAAACAAGCCGAGCTTTTATAAGGCAATATTCGGCTCGGCTCGTTCGAAAGCTCATGTAGTTACTCGAGTAGAACGAGCCGATCGAACTTGTCGAGCTTAACGAGTCGAACGAGCTAATCGAGCCAAACATCTAACTTTTTCTCAAACATTATTTTTACGTTTTAATAAGTATTGACAATTTAATTTTAATTCAAAACAATAAATATGAAAATGTTAAACTTTATTTGCTTGTTATTAGATACTCTTTTAAAGTTAAATCTTATTTTTTGGGCTTTGCTTTTATATCTTTCTTCTTTACTATATTTTGTGTCTATATTTTTATGTGGGATGCATTCTAGTTTATGCTTTTATATTTTCCATTTAGTAACAAATGACTATAGACTATTAGTTATATGAGGATATCTTAGCTACAATTATTGTAGCTAATTGGCTACAATTCTTCACTAAAATTACATAAGAAATGATTCAGGGACCCACAAATATAAATCAGGGACCCACAAAATGTAGCATTAAATTGTAGGAAGTTAGCTACAATTAATTGTAGCTAATATATTCCATAGTTATATACTTTTAAACTTTTCTTAATTCAATATAAATTAGTCACTATAGTTATATACTTGTAAATGAGCTATCCAACTTGAGATTGTGTTAATAAACGAGCCTATCAAGTTCGGTCTTTTATACGAGCATCTTAAGCTTGAAAGTTAGTTTATTATAGGACTACAAAATAAAGTTAAAATTTTTAAACGAGCTTTGAGCTCGAGCTCGAACAACAAAAAAATATTCGAGCTCGAGCCAATTTATAAAAGTTTATTCGAGCTCGAGTCGAACTCGAGCCGAGTATTTAATAAACGAGCCTAGCTTGTTTAGACCAAAACTCGACTCGGCTCGGATCGTTAACACCCCTACCTCATGCACCATGTTGCTTATGCTTGTAGGCTTGTAGCGCCCTTGTTGCTTAACATTGGCGGCTTCAATAAAATCTGTTTAAATTGCATTTAAATCGAACGAAAACTATATAACACGAATTACTCGTGTAGTTCGTTCACATTAGCGTTGTTTGTTCGGTTTTCTTGTGGAAAAAAGAATATCCGAAAGCCAAGTAACCCAACTAAAGAAGAACAGTGAACATACATACTTTTAACAATTGTGTTACTTCAGCCTGGCTATATAATGTTCGTTCCTCTAGGAAAGTAGGATTCGAGACTTTAAGGGGTCGTTTAGTTGGTGAATTTTTGTTTTTGTTTCTAAATTTTTAGAGAATGTAAAAAGTGAGAATGAGTAGAATGGACTTTTTAAATCTTTAGTTAAAATTAGAGAATAAGAAATTAACATTTTTGAAAATTGTTCGAAAAAAGTGTAACTAAACGGATTTTCAATTTTTCTCTTTTCATATGAAAATTTTCTTTAAAATATGGGAAATATTTCACTAACTAAACGGCCTCTAAACAACTTTTTAAACATTCTACCAGTTCAGCGGTTCTTTTAAACAAATAAGAAGTGGAATGTACAGTGATTATGTCAAACGCATTCTTTCATTATTATATATGTTAACAAGAACCATTGGTTTATAACACAAATACAAAATCTAAACCCAAAAACCAAAACTGGAACTTAGCTTGCAAGTTGCAACTATAGAGTATAGACTAGAGAATTCTAAAACTATATATTAAACACCAAAAATTTATACATAAATCACATTACAAACACAATCATCAACACTTCATGCAGACATAACGAGAGACGATTATCAAATACATTACAAGGTGAAATATATATATTTAGCATATTATCGACTCTTTTCAGTATCACTCACCAGCCCATAAGTGCTCTTCTGACTTTATCAACTATATCCAGCTTAGCTCGGTTGCTGCTTGATGGAACTCCTCGAGTTTCATTCAATCGGAATCTGTACACTTCCCACTCACGATCGGATGTCGAGTGTCTTCCAACCTCAGCCTGTAACACAACCAAACAGCTACCAAATTTAGTAAGGCACACGTGTCAATCACATGAAAATGGGAATATAGTACCATCATGCTCCATCCCATGAACACTTGAGAAAAATGTTCAAAAAAACATCAAGTAATGGCAAGTCTTCCAAAATAGACAATAAAAGGAAATATGGTGATCCCAAGTATAACTCATCGATCGTTTTACAATGGTAGACTCTAGAGGTGGTAGCGCTGTCGGGTCATACTAATTTGGTATCTCACCAAAATAGGTTTGGGTCAAAGCACGTTAATATTTATGCGGGTTCATGTTAACCCGAAACACTTATTGTCTATATGTTCAAACAACTATTAAAGAATTAAAGATTTATGTGTCAAATTTGTAACAAATATATATTATTGCAATGATAAGTCCAGTTTTTTGAGCAAAACCTTGGATAATCTGAACGTCGGAAGCATAAAAAATAAACTTTAGATAATTTCAACATGTTTGACTCATTTGACTTTTGCCCCATTAAAAATATAACCCCGCACTTTCGACATTATTAGTCAACGGGTCAAAGATTGTACCTCCACATAGGTGTGTTGGAACGTATCCTCCCATCATAATTGTCCATACAAACAAGATAAAGTAAGAGAGAAGGAGAAGGATTAAACTACTGACCGAGAAGATACATATCCCAAGCGTCTTCAATGCAAATGTGACATCATAGAAAACACGTGGTCTTCCTTTTCCAGAAAGCTCAACAGGATTAGCAACCAAAAGTTCTGTATCAGGACCACGGTTTGTGACAATAACTCTCAGTGGATGTAGCATCTCTTCCTTTAGTCGAGAACATAAAGCAACCTGGTTCTCATTATCAATGATCTTTTTCCCATCATCTTTTTGGATAAACAAATCCAAACTTCGGTATCCATTTACACTTGTAGATATTCTTCCATATGTAATCTGAATGAAAACAACGTAAGTAAATATTACACAGCCCAGCTAAAACAGAAGGTATTAAAAAAATGGGCCAAAAAAAGACGCCAAATTTAGTGCATAGAAGTATAGAACCTCCTAAGTAAACATAATATTATCACTGAAAAAATATGATTGCTGTAAACATGTTTGACACATTATTACTAGAAAATAAAAAGCATTTAATTATGGTTAAACTAATAAACTTTCACCGCTTTGGCAGTTTCACCCTTGAACTCTTGTTCACAATGGCTTGTTCCCTTACCTATTTTATACTATATGTTAGGTTTTCCCAACCAATTTTATTATTTATCGAACAAATTAATCCCTTGACTTAACTAGTTCTTTATGTGTGCTGTGATTTTGTGATATTTTTGCACTCACACGAAAGTCGCAAACAATGAACCAAAAACAGTTGAGGGCCCATTGCAAGATAATATTAAAACCATTCTAACGGTGAAACTTAATGGGTTTTACCATTATTAATCAATCCTATAACATAATTTTAAGACTTTAAAGCGAAAAGAGTTTGGAGTCACCCGGCAGTTTAGGCATGTACCAAAATCACCCATGTCGACCCGTTACAGAAAACCACCGGCTCACTCATTTTGCCAGCAATAACCTCTAGCATATTATATCAAGTAAAAACACATCAAAACTGATGGAATAAAAAATATGAGCATACCCTGATATTGCAGTCCTTAGAGATCTTTAAAATGTCATATATGAGAGCCTTCTGATCGAGGCATTGTATTTGAAGCAAGGTATGAGCTGGGCTCATTAGATTATCCACAGTTATAACAGCCTTCTTATCATTCGACAAATCTTCCTTTGCCGAAAGCTCACAGCTAAACAATTCATCTGCAATTTCTTGTGATATGGAAGAAAACCCTTGCTGGCTTTCGTACTCAGGCCCCGCTAACTGAAGTTCACAACTAATACAACACTCTCCTAACACACCACTTAGGTGCTCACATGTTTCATCTCGTCTATCCTTTGTGTGCAATAAGTCCCTACAATAATTTCACCATTACCAAATAGCTCAAATCACATGGCCACAAAATTTCACAACATTTACAGGCTTATGTTATGAGTTTAAAATTTAAATAAGGACAAACTTAGCTTGTCGCAGAGAATAAAAGCTTACAAGTGATCAGTAACAAAGAAGAGATCCCAGACCTTGCCATCTGGGGTTGTCATGACTTTTAATCGTTGAATTGTTAACTCTAGCGCACAGAGGACTTTTGTGACATCTATAAAATCAAGTAGCAATTTCATATCAGAACTTGTGAACGAATATAAGAAATAGACTACAAAGATAAAATGGTATTAACACGTACCATGTACTAATCCTTTCCGATCCATGGAAAAAACCTTTAATAGATATATTGAAGGAGGTTTAGAACGATTGGGTAACTGATTGAGATAAAACGCGGGCAAAAAAGATGGACAACAAGATAAAAGCCGCTTCTTTAAACTCTCCCAATCAACTTTCAACTCGCTTGGGCGTGGGACAACCCACAACACAATGTAGCACCATTTCCCATCCGTAGAAAAATCTAATGGTAGTATGAAAGCAACACAATTAATGAATACGCGAACTCTAACAGCTATTTCCTTTAGGCAACAGAAATGTAATAAAAGTGAAGTATCAGCCAGCCATAGATATTGCATAAATGAAACATGAACGTTTAAACACAATTAAACTCCACATTCATTCTATATTTGCCTGTATAAACATTTTATCCACCTATTGCATTTATCATAAGCACTTAAACACTTTTGACTTTTAAGCATTTAGATGAAGAAGTGTACTTATGTCGATCTACTTATCATGGTTTCTAGATAATCAGTTTGACATTGCTTACTTCAAACTGATTATGATTATTCTTGGTGAATTCAAGCCTACAAGTTTAGCCATGGGGTGAAATTAAAATAAGAGGTTTGCAATGAGTTGATAATATACTTCCACTTATGACCACAATATATGCTAAGTGTGGGTGGGTGGGGGCTGCTTATTTAACCGCATGTCAACTTAACGTGAACATCTATCTTATCAGTAAAATTCATAGGGGGTCTGGGATTGCTCTTTTTTTTAGCAGATAAGAAATTTAGTATGTTTGGATAAAACAAACTCATGCTTAACTTTACGGTAAATAAACAGTTTTCAATAAGCAAGTTCGGTTATGCTTACTTCAAAGTGCTTATCTGAGATGAAATTATAATTACTTTTTCACCCGCATATCTAACCAAAAACCTTGATTGAAATTGATCAATTGACACTCTTAAGTTAATATTAATGGCATAAGCAAATCCAAAAATTGTTTATTGTTTCTACTTTTACATTTAAGGGAAAAAAAAAAAAAAAAAAAAAAAGCAATCCCAAACTCCCTCTAAAGCACATACAAAATTGCTTATGTCTATCTTCAAATCAGATTTCAATCTAAACATAGTCACAATCCAGCATATAAACTGAAATATAAAAGTAATACCGTATAAAATTACAATCTGAACATCCTTATGAATACATAAAATAGCATAAGCAACAGATACTAACATATACTAGTAATCCAAAAGTGTTTTGCTAACGACAGCCATAAGGGTTGTGGCTAAAGGTGTATCTATTACTACACTTATTAGGGCTTTCGTTAGCAAAACTCAAAAGAACAAAATTTGAAAGTAAATTAACTAACCTCCACGAGTAACATAAAGTCCAAACTCAAGTACATTCCTTACAAGATCACATCCAAGACCAGCTTTATCAGGACAGTTAACCGTTACAACAGTTGGTTCACCACAAACCTTATTTTCCTCAACCAACACAACATCCTCGTACGACATCACCATGCTTTTTTATTTAACCACACCTTTTTTTTTTTTTTTTTTTTTTTTTTTACACGTACCACCTATCTCACAATATATCTCGTAAATTCTTTCACTTTCACCGGCTAGTTCAATCTAAATCAAATCAAATCAAACATAACCGGTGACAGCCAACTTAGTACGTACCGATGTATGTATCATGTATGTGTGTTTTTTTAGTTCATGTTTTTATTTTTTTGTGTTTGTAGTAGATGTGTTTGTGTTTGTAATGTTCATGTGATGTTGTGTGTCTTGGTGGATGGTGGCTGGTGGCGGCGTCTCATGTGGGACCTATTGATGTGTCGTTTACACGTCAGATTGTGTACTAGCCGACAATGGAAATGTATATACGGGTGTTATTACGTTATGAGATTATGACTCGTTTATCTTTTTGTCTCTAAAAGTACAAAACAAAACTTAACTGCAACTTGTTTTAGTTTAAGTTTTTGGATTGAATTATGGGGAAACGATATTAAACTAAAATAATGTTCAGACTTTTCTTCTTTATATTTTAATTTTGGCATTTAGCTTTTTAACTACGTTTTTTGACAATAATGTTCTTACTTTTCTTCTTTATATTTTGATTTTGCTTTTTAACTACGTTTTTTTGACTTTTTAATTGGCTGACTCATGATGTTTAAGTTTATTATCAATTTACCATATAAATTCGAATCGGATAAAACTCAACTTTAAAATTATTTGCATCAAGCATGATTTGAACTTAAAACCTCTTTACATTACTTTTATAGTTGCTCCACAATTATGATTACAACCAATGTTTTGAGACTCGGTTTGACATGGTCGGTTCAAGCGGTTCCGGTCAAAAAAGAATCAAGTTAAACCGGTTTTTCAATTTTTTAAACCAAGTTAAACCCGCCGGGTTAGAAGCGACCCGGGTCAACCCGGTTCTCAAGACCCGGCTGAGTTTGTTTTTTTCATTTTTTTACTAATAAAGCAAGTTAATCATATATATATTTGCGACTTGATTTTACTTTTTACATGTTATATTTGTTAGTAAATGGTTTTTAGGCTCAATATATGGAATATTTATGATTTATATATATATACTTTATCATTGAAAATATTTTTTCTTTTAGAAAATTGGGTTGACAAAGAGATCGAACCGGTTAAACTGGTAACCCGATAACTCGATCGGGTCGATTAGATTCCCGGTTTTCAAATCATTATATTGTTTACCACTAGTTATCAACTTACCTAACCTTGATAAAAGAACAATAAACATTTAGATATCAGTAACATGTTAATCTGTGGTTTATTTTAAGGGTTTTTTTCTAATCATTCATCATTGTATTAGGGGTAGAGGCGCAATAGAGTGAGTTGGTGCTCCGGCTCATAAACCACTTTCTCTTCTGCATTTATCGATCCGTGTTCGTATTTGTATGTGATAAAAATTCATAAACGAATACAAATGCAACCGAAATGAATTTATTCATGTAAATGTTTAATCTTCTTTCATGCCCACCAATATATGGATATTGATACCTTGATCATTGTTCAATGAAAATGTCAAAGCAATTAAAACATCATGCATCGATTTGAATACCATTCAGCAAAAACAATTGCCGTAACGAACTTGATTTCAGAGAGTTGAAATACGAGTCTGATTTGATATTTGATATTTGAAATAACAAGACCAAAACAAACATAATCGGTTAATATTCACATCATTTATAATTGCGAAATTCAATATACATAAAGCTGTATAGTTCTAACGAATATAATACGATTTGTAAACTATGTAGATGTGCTAACAAAATTAACTGCTAAAATATTATTAATTTATTACTAGTCATATAAAGTCGCATTTTACTTCAACTCTTAACTCATGTATAATAATGTGAAGTTGTGAAGTGTGAACTAGCAAAATCTTCACGTTTTTTTCTTTGTTTTTATCAATTCCTTGGTCAAAACGTTTTACAACTGAAATACAATACATATCACTTGCTTTTGTAAAGAAGAAGCATGCCTGTTATGGGTTTTTCCTTTGATTTATAAATCTTTTAGCAACACATAATCCAAATACTAATTAAGCAAGTTTTATAATCAGACAGAACACCTTTTTGATCTCCTTTCATTTACGTATTTTTATTCTAAATTTAGTAGAATAGTGACAACAACCTGAATTTGAAGCACATGTCATGATAGTACATGACCTTATTTGAAGTCATTATAGGAAATGGTAGTTTTCTTTAACAGTAAGTTCTCGAGTATTCAATTTTCAAATAGAGAAAGTGGAAGATAGTGAAAAAATAAAATTGGTTCACGATGGTGACATGCAATCATGTACAAGTTGGTATCCCTAACCATTAGATCTCTTTCAACTTGCCATTTAAACAATTGATAAAACTCATTGCACATAGGTGTGTACAAAAGTGTTAATCATATATCATTGACAACAACCCAATATAGCTTTCGTACCCATATAAAATAGCTTTATCATGGGGTGTATTAATTTTATATAGATTAATTTCTTTCTTTCTTCTTCTTCTTTTTTTTTTAATTATTTTTATTTATTTATTTATTTTTAATTTAGTATACTCATTGACTATATCTTGCTTTTAAAAAAAATAAAAAAATAAATAAAAATAAAACTCATTAACTATATCAAAAGAAATAAGAGTAAGGATCCAAACCTATATAAATGGTTATGGAATAAGTTTGGGCTTGAGTTATCCGGACCCTCTCATAGAGAGGGTTTGCCAATGATTGAACGCATTCTTTGGTTGTACGGTATGCATCAACGGTTGCACGGTTTGAATAAAAGCCTATGATGTGACACCATAGAGAGGGTTGGGATAACACATCCCGTAAGTTTGATTGTAAAGTTAGATAAAGAAAATATATTGTTAATTATAATTATATTAATTTTATAATTAAGACTAGAGTTTTACTATGTAAACTTTATATATATATATATATATATATATATATATATATATATATATATATATATATATATATATATATATATATATATATATTAAGACTTGAATTTTTTTTAAAATGTTATTAGAAATTTTCAAAAAGTTTGTTAACTAATATTAGTCATTAGATCAAAGTTAAAGTAGAAGAAAATGAGTGGCTATGATTGCTTCTTGCGTTCTCATCAATGAGGTGAGCTTGAAGGCAAAACACGATGACAAACCTATGGATATAGGAGGAACTAACGGAAATGAATATACTGGGTCTTTAAGAGGTGTTTATTCACACGAGGATGAAAGAAACTACTAATCACTTATATAGTAACTCATGAGTTCTTTGTCACCTGAAGGTTGATGTTAGCTTTTAGCTTTTGGATGAGCGTTTTAACATATGTTGTTAAAAGGCTTGAATATGATGTTTCGGATATGACATTTAACAATTGCGATCGCAATTTAAATTTACTTGAATATTTCAGATGAAATATTTAAGTTGTCAAACCTACTCCGAGTTCTACTAAGTTTGTATCTAACCTCCCCAAGACTAAAGGGTGTATTACTTGGAAGAAGGCGAAGTGATGACTAGGGAATTAGGATAACTTCGCGACTACTTTAATTTATAGGTTTTGACACTAGTGTATGACTATATGACTTCTAAGGGTTCATGGTGATAGGCATACCAAATTCATTATGTGTCAAACAACATAGTGTAGGATGCAAGTAATCTAGGTTTGCTAGGGAGTATCCTAATTACTACTTATTCAAAATGAAATCCTAATGGGAGATAAAGTTCATCGATGTAAACTGTCTCTAGTAAAATTTAGGAATGAAAAATTTTCAAATTAGAGAATGAGTATGATACTATCATTAGTAGTGTTTGTTAATACAAATATCGCCTAAAAACGTTATTTATATTTTACGATCTTCGCTATGTTTTGTTAACGACAAAATGTAAACTTTAGTTTTAAGTAAAACATATTCTTAGTTTTTAAGACTTGCATAAACAAGACTTTTGCTACATTTTACATTTCATAAACCATAACACAAGTTTATTTCTTAAATTAGAAATAGTCACATCACATTTATGGCAAGTTTTGTCATTATGTATTTATGGCAAGTTATGTGTTTGACTTGCTTTCATGTTGCTTGCAAGTATCATGTTTGACTTACTTTAAGTGATGTGACAATGTTTGGTTGATAGAAGTTATGAGACAAGACCTTGTTTGGTTTGAAGAGTAATTGTAAAAACCTACTGCAGACCCGGCGGTACCCTGGGGGTGCACGGGCGGAACCCATTTGAGGGTTCCGCCTGATTCGCCGAGCACACAGTTTGTTGTGCTATAAATACCAATCCATAACTTGATTTTTGGCTAACCTCTTGAGCACATATTTTACACACACACTGATCCTTTTCTTCTAACCTCTTAACATTGTAAATGTGAAGTTTCCTTTTGTAGCAAAGAAGCTCACAAGGTCGTCTAAAGTTACAAGTTTCCAACACAACGTTGCAAGACTTGGTAGCTTAGTATTGTGTAAACTCGTGTTGTTTACGCGTCATTTGTTTGTGTATATTCTGAAGTGAGTGGTTAGTATTTTAGTCCTCAAAATACAAAGAGTGTTGGGAGTTGTTGTACCCTAGTAAAAGAACTAAACGGGAGTGGTTGTGCCCTTGTAAAAGAACTCGACATTTAGCTTTGTGTCGGTAAAAGTATAAGCGACGTGTAAGGTTTTCTCCGCCGGTGAAAGGAGCTTGTTGACTAGTGAAAGAAACTCTCGAGTTGGATACTCGGGGCGTGGATGTAGGGCAAGGAAAAAGAGTCCTTGTAGCCGAACCACGATAAATACTCGTGTTATGGTTTGATCGTTTCTTTCCTTTACTTGCATGTTATATATATTGTGTTTGTGCATATATCTTTGATCAAACGGAAAGTTTCAAAGCTAACTAAACAAGTTAAAAAGATTTTAAAACTCTAAAACTATTCAACCCCCCCTTCTAGTTTTCCACAATTGGCATCAAGAGCTACGTTACTCAAGCTTTTAAAATATATTGTGTTTTAAAACTTGAAACGATCCATGGATTTTGAAAATTACAAAGAAGGGCAATCTATGCAAAGACCACCACTCTTTGAAGCAAATGGTTTTATCTATTGGAAAAACCGTTTTGAAACTTACGTGAAATCTAAAGATATAGATTTATAGTATATAATTGTTGATGGTGATAACGTAGTTACTAACATTAAAGATGATGATCAAAAGAAATTAATAGGTAAAAATAATGAAGCTAAAATGATGCTTTACAACGCTTTGCCTAAGAAAGAATATGAAAGAGTCTTTTTGTGTAAAACCGCCAAAGATATTTGGCAATCTTTAATTGTCACTCATCAAGGAAATTCACAAGTTAAAGATAACAAAATTGATCTTCTTGTTCAACAATATGAACAATTTGTTATTACCGAAGATGAGATTATTGATAATGCTTTTGCTAGGTTTAACACTATTATTACTTCACTTAAAGCACTTGATGAATCTTTTTGTAGTAAGAACTTTGTCAGGAAATTTCTTAGAGCACTCCATCCGAAGTGGAAAGCAAAAGTGACGGCAATTGAAGAATCCAAAGATCTTTCAAGCATGTCACTTGATGAGCTTATTGGAAACCTCAAAGTTCATGAAATGGTAATGGAAAAAGATTCGGAACTAGTTAGAGGCAAGAAATAAAAGGTTAAGTCCATTGCCTTGAAAGCTAGAGTCCAATCAAGTGATGATGAAGAATCTACTTCGGATAGTGATGATGAGGAATATGCTATGGCCGTGAGAGACTTCAAGAAGTTCTTTCGTAGGCGAGGGAAGTTTGTTAGGCAACCCAAAGATGACAAGAAAAACTTCCGGAAAGATCGTGACGATCGAAAAGGAAAAGTTGAAAGAAAATGTTATCGGTGTGGAGACACAAGTCATCTTATAGGAGAATGTCCAAAACCACCCAAGAGCAAACCTCAACAAGCTTTTGTGGGCGGTGCTTGGAGTGACTATGAAGGAGATGATGATGAGCCAAAGAATGATGATATTGCTCTCATGGCTCACAACTCAAATGAGGTACTCTCCGACTCATCTTACTCCTCTATAGATGATGATACTTTACAAAATGAATATAACAAACTTTGTGAACTAAGCTTAAAAATCATAAACAAAAACAAATTTTTGAAAACTAAAAAGGAGTTTTTAGAAAATGAAGTTTATGAATTAAAAGAAAAAGCTAAGAGATTAGAAAAGAGTAAAGGTATTGACACCGCATGCAAATCATGTGAAGAACTTAACTTGAAGTTGAAAAACTTAAAATTACTCAAAATGATCTAATCAAACAAACCACAAAGTTCAAAAAGTTCGATAAGAGCATTTCATGTGCGGATGAAATAATGAAACTTCAAAAGTCACCGTTTGATAAAACAGGTCTAGGTTTCAGGAAAGTAGAAACTGTTAAGGAACAAACGAAACAAGAAAAGAACACACATGAAACAAACAAAAATGCTATAGCAGCCCGCGGACCAGACGGAACCCAGATTAGGGTTCCGCCCGTTGGCCCCGAGGGTTCCGCCAGGACTGCTGCAGCAGTTACTCCATCCACATCGGATTGTTCTAAATTTGTTAAAGTTACATATAAAAATGGAACCAAACCTGCCTTTAAAACTGGAGTAGGACTTAGTAAAAATGAATTTAGAGCTAAGACTACTCAACCAAGACCTAAGACTCTAATTCCCAAACGCCCCTTTCCAAAGAGCAACTTCAATGCTCGATCAAACTACCAACATGTTTGGAACCAAAACACTCCTGGACATTACCAAACCTCAAATTACATGCCATGGAACCCTTATGCTCTATTTTCATATTTGCGACAAATTAATGGTATGCTTAACCAAAATGGACCCATGAGAAATTGGGGACCAAATGTTTGAGTGTTTTTCGTAAAATAGGTGTGCCTCAAAGTTTGTTTGGATCCGGATGAATGGATCAAGAATAGCGGTTGTTCAAGGCACATGACGGGTAATAAAAGCCTCTTTTCTACATATCACAAATGTGATGGAGGTAATGTTACGTTTGGTAGTAATGCTAAGAGCAAAATCATCGAAAAAGGTACAATCTCTCATGACTGCCTTTCTATAGATGATGTTGCTCATGTTGATAACTTAGGATTTAATCTTCTTAGTATTAGTCAACTTTGTCGTAATAAGTATAATGTCCTCTTTAGTGAAAACGGTAGTAAAATACTTAAAGATGGTATAACCATAGCCAAAGGTGTCCTTAAGAACAACGTATACGTCATGAAGTTGGATTCAACATCTAGAGACAAACTTTTTCTTACCTCATTAGATGAATCTTCAACTTTATGGCATAGACGTTTAGGACACGCTAACATGAGACTAATCCAAAACCTCTCCTCCAAAGACTTAGTTCGAAACCTACCCAAGTTGAAATATGACCAACACTTTTGTGATGCTTGCAAAGTCAGTAAACAAGTCCATAGTAGCCATAAGGCTAAAAACTTGGTGTCTACGTCTAGGTGTCTAGAACTTTTACATATGGATTTATTTGGTCCATCGGCTATACAAAGTTATGGAGGCAACTTCTATACTTTGGTCATAGTTGATGATTACTCACGTTATACTTGGACTAAGTTTTTGAAAAGTAAAAATGAAGCTTTTGATAAATTTGAGATTCTAAGTAAGAAAATTCAAAATCAAGTAGGATCTAATATTGTGTCTATTAGAACGGATCACGGTCGTGAATTTGATAATGAATTTCAATTTGGAAAATTTTGTGATAATAATGGAATTACTCATAACTTTTCGGCTCCACGTACTCCTCAATCTAATGGTGTAGTAGAACGTAAAAATCGGACATTACAAGAGATGAGTAGAACAATGCTTAATGAACAAACTATTCCACAAAAGTTTTGGTGTAATGCCGTTGACACATCAACGTACATTTTAAATCGAGTCCTAATTAGACGATTTTTGAATAAAACACCTTATGAACTTTATAAAGGTAAAAAGCCTACATTAGGATACTTTAGAGTGTTTGGGAGTAAATGCTTCATTCTTAACACCAAGGATTATCTCACCAAATTTGACCCAAAGTCTTATGAAGGTGTATTCCTTGGATATTCACAAAATAGTAAAGCTTACATTGTCTTAAACAAAGAAACCTTAAGAGTCGAGGAATCGTTGAACGTAACATTTGACGAAAGTCCACCTCCCTCTAAGACATCACCTTTGGTAGATGATGACTTAGTTGAAAGCCAAGCAATTGAAAGTCAAGAAATCTTAGATAATGACAAGGAAGATGAACTATTAAACAAATAACTTGCTAATGTCATCCATTAGATAGTGTCATAGGCAACATTAACGAAAGAACACTAAGATCAAAAGTCCAAAATGAAAGCAACTACTTTTGTTTCGTGTCAATCATTGAACCGAAAAACATTAACGAAGCCATTAAAGATGAGTCTTGGGTAATTGCAATGCAAGAAGAATTAAACCAATTTGTTAGGAATGATGTATGGACATTAGTTCCTCAACCAACGAGTCAAACAATAATTGGAACGAAATGGGTCTTTCGTAATAAAATGGATGAAAATGGAATTGTGTCTAGAAACAAAGCTAGGCTAGTAGCACAAGGATATAATCAACAAGAAGGCATCGACTACGATGAAATGTTTGCTCCAGTAGCTAGGCTCGAGTCAATTAGAATCTTACTTGCTTATGCGTGTGCACATAATTTTAAACTTTTTCAAATGGACGTCAAAAGTGCATTTCTAAACGGAGTCATTAATGAAGAAGTGTATGTTGCTCAACCACCGGGCTTCATCGATTTTGAAAAACCTAATTATGTTTACAAACTTAAAAAGGCTCTTTACGGACTTAAGCAAGCTCCAAAAGCATGGTATGATCGACTTAAAACCTTCTTAGTTGACCATAAATACACCATGGGCTTAGTTGATAATACTCTCTTCACTAAGAAGAAAGATTCACATATTATCATAGTCCAAATCTATGTTGATGACATTATATTCGGATCAACTTGTCAAGAATTATGTGTGGATTTCTCAAAAATCATGCATGACGAGTTTGAAATGAGTATGATGGGTGAACTCAACTTTTTCCTAGGACTCCAAATTAAACAACTAGAAGATGGTATCTTTTTTAACCAATCTAAGTACATTAAGGACATGCTTAAGAAATTTGGATTAGAAGATTCGAAACCTATCAAAACTCCCATGTCCACGGAAACTAAACTCACCAAGGATGAGGAAAGTGAATCCGTAGATAGCACTAAGTATAGAGGTATGATTGGTAGTCTACTTTACCTAACGGCTAGTAGACCCGACATTATGTTTAGTGTTTGTCTATGTGCTCGTTTTCAAGAAAATCCTAAAACTACCTATCTTGAAGCCGTTAAAAGGATATTTAGGTATATTAAGGGCACTACACATTTAGGTTTATGGTATCCCAAAGGAACGGGAATAGACACCATAGTGTATGCCGACTCGGATCATGCCGGTGACTATGTCGATAGAAAAAGCACAAGTGGTATTTGTACTTTTGTTGGACATTGTCTCACCTCATGGTTCTCGAAGAAGCAAACGGCTCTTGCTATCTCAACAACGGAAGCCGAGTACGTTTCGGTCGGAAAGGCATGTCAACAAGCTCTTTGGATGAAGCAAGCTCTTGTCGACTACGGAATTCAACTCAACGACATCACAATTCTTTGTGACAACAAAGGTGCCATTGATCTCAGCAAAAACCCGGTTCAACATGCTCGTACAAAACATATTGAAATCCGTCATCATTTCCTTCGCGACAACGTTCAAAAAGGAAATATCTCAATTGAGAAAGTTTCTTCCGAAGACAACATAGCCGACATTCTCACCAAACCTCTTAAACGTGAACCTTTTAACCTTCTTAGGCTAGGCTTAGGACTCATGGAACCTACATTGTAGTTCTGGACATTAGACAAAAATCACAAAAATCAAAACAAATCCATAACAATTTTTCTCAGCAGGGTCGGCGGAACCCTGAGCCATAACGGACGGAACCCAAATTTGGGATCCGCCGTGTCCGTCGACCTGCAGAATCAATCCATTAGTTTATATTAAACCAAACACCCATTATTTCACACCACCACTTCCAAAACTGTTACTATTCACCATTTCTCTCATCCATACCCACGAAATTCTGGTCTTCAATCCAATCACATTACTAATCCATCATCATTGTAAGTATTCTAAACTTGATTACAATCCTGATCTGAGTCTAGGAATTCTATTTTTGCACAAAAACAAAAACTTGGGGTTATGCATTAAACTTGTAAAATTCATGCATAAAATTAGGTGTTTAACAAAACTAATCATGTTCCCCATAGTTAGGAATTGCATTCTTACTTAGTGTAAACATGTTTGCTAAACCACCCCATGTCAAATTCTTGCAAAAATTTCTGACAAGTAGGACAAATACTTTTTCGTCTCACATTGAGAATACAAAATCAAAACGTTATGTTCAAAACATCACTTGCAAAATGTCTCTTGAATGCTAAAGGGAATACATAACCAATATGTATTTTCGGGTACATTCAAACGAAGCTACATTGACCTAGGAGTGTTTGGGTTATCTTTTGTTTTTATAACAAAACTTGCATTATAAAACATTTTTTATGCATCAAAATGAGTCAAGATAACCGCACCTCCACATTGTTTTCATATAGGTACACACTAGAACATCCACATTAAAATAGTAGTTTACTTAAACTAAAATGTGAAATTTTTGTTGTTCTAGGTATCATCATGCCTCCTCTAACCCATTACGACCATAAGGACACAATTAAGTACCTCCTAAAACACCACAAAACCAAAGGCCTTACCCCAAACCAAGTCAACATTTTCAAAGCCCTAGAAAAACGCTATGTCCATGAGGGTAGAACCATTGACCCGTCTTTCCTAGAAGGCACAAACCTTTATGCCGAATTTGCCACAATCAACTTTGAGTGTCTTTTGACTTTAGACGAGCCTATTTGTCCTAGATTCATTCTTGAGTTCTATGCATCCG
Source organism: Artemisia argyi (assembly GCA_030686995.1). Lineage (NCBI taxonomy): Eukaryota > Viridiplantae > Streptophyta > Magnoliopsida > Asterales > Asteraceae > Artemisia > Artemisia argyi. The sequence goes on from CM060694.1 coordinate 132,899,796, forward strand.
TCACTCTATCCACGGGTGATTATGATTATTTATCCGTCAACTTTAGGGTTAGTGGCAATCAATACTCCTTCACTCTTGAGGAGTTTGCTCAAATCCTAGGAATTCCAAACCAAGGTACTTGTATCTACTCCGATTTGCACTCCCTCTCAACCCTTGACACCCTAGATGACCGTTTCCATCCTTATGATACCCCACTTGTGTCAAAAGATGTACTCCGTAACCACCTCTTTGTTAGGACAACCACTACTAATGAGGTTGATAAAGATCCATATGGAATGGAACTTAATGAACTCTTGCCCCAATTCAAGAAATGGGAGGAAGTCCTTAGAGCCAATGTTATAAGCACCATAGGAAACCGAGACCATATCAACCTTTGCCTATGCTACATGCTCTACTCTATGTCCACTAGGCAACCTTTCAATCTTGCTTACTACATGGCCAAGAGAATGGCCGACATTCCCGTGCATGGCACAACAGCTATGCCATATGGAATGTTCTTGACCCGTCTCTTTAGGTTCATTGCATCCATTCCTCCAACTCCTAACCGTCTTCAACTTGACTACTCTCTCATTCCACATACATTTGTCCCTCTAAGTGATAAGAGAATGTATAGAGCCCAAGGAAAACGTCCTCATCCCCTACCTCCTCCTCATCTTCCTCAATGAGTGAAGATGACAATTTGCCAAACTCTAGACTCCCACCTCTTGAATACCAATCTCAACTTTCGGCTATTGAAAATGAATCGGAAGAATTCAAGCAAACAAAGGGGATGTTCAAAAACCTCGGGAGGTTCCTTGGAAAGATGAAGAAGAAGCTCGACAACCAATGAGTGCGGGTGTGTTAGGAGTGTTTGGCACAAGGTGCTATTGAAACAATTTGGTAGTTTAAACAATATTTGTGATGTATTTGTATGTTAGTACAATGTTTGATACACTATGGAACATGTTTTAACTAACAATGTTGCAGGAAGACAACTTTTGGCAAGTTGTCAAATTTTCATGATTATCAAATTTTCACTAAGTTTAGTGAATTTCGCTAGCCCCCGGTCAAAGTCTTATGATATGAGTGTCTACATGTCTAATTTTTGCATTTCCTAACCAGATATGAATTATATTTTTGGTTTTAGGAGTTTTCGAAAATTTTGAAAATCGTTTCGCGGGTCAAAAACGCGGACTGTGAAGTTTTTCAGGCCTGGCGGATCCGGCGGATCCCAAATTTGGGTTCCGCCAGTGCAAAATCTGGGTAACCCAGGTTTGGCCCAACGGACCAGACGGCACCCTAATTTGGGTTCCGCCTGTGTATTTCCAGGGTGCCGCCAGTTGCCTGCAGAATTTCTATTTTCTTTTTCGCCAATTCAACATTGAAACAACAAAATCCAATCCTTTTAGGTAGAAACCCATTACTTGCAATGTGTTTAGCATAATAGGATACTCCTTCTTCCATGAACTTAACCAAAACCAATTCCCGCCAAAATTCAAATTTAACCATAACAACCTCAAGGACCCCTCAAACATAAAGGAAGGAACCCTTCTAAGGGATCCTTGAAATCCCTGAGATTTATACAACCAAAATCCACCAAAACCACTATGCATTTAGTGCAAAAACTTGTCTTCTCACTTCACCATTTTCATTGGATTGACTTCCATGACATGACAACCCACAATTAAGTTTTCCAAATCATTAGGAACCACCATTTTTGTATGGACTAACATCAAATCCAAACACTCCTTCCCACAAATCTTCATCACTATAAATTAAACCATCCTAAACACTCTCAAACCACACCTTATTCATCACAAATTATGAAACTTTAAACCATTTTAAACAATGACCAAGTCAACAAATACCTCTCAACCATCACGACCCATCCATAGAACCGCCCGGATTAGTGTAAAACCACTATGGTCAAACCAATCCATCAACATTAGCTCCTCATCTTCGGATGAATTCACCTCACCCATAAAAAATGAACACTTTTTGAATCTTGCCTCTCCATCTCCATCACCCAAACAACCAAATGAGCACACTCCACCACCTACTAAATCACCTATTGACCTAACTCCACCAAGTGCTCCAACTCAACCATCAAAGACTTCATCACCATCACCATTACCAAAAATTGAACCTATGGAACTTTTTGGGTCTCCTCCAACATCACCACACCCGTATGTCCAAGATTTAAATGATCTTCCACCAAGACATACCCAACCACCACCGTTTGCAAACCAATCACCAAGGTCAATTCTTGATCTTGATGATGATCTTGAACTTAACCAACCACCACAACAAGTGTACCAACCACCCAAACCGTTGTTATTTCACCCAATCTACCGTGAAATCCATGGTCCTCTCTATGGAGAACCAAATTTTGAACACCATGATCACCCAACTCCACCTCCTTCTCAAGCCCATACCTATGAGTCTTTCTTTCCTTCTTATGAGGAAATACAAAGCATGGTTGACAACCAACTTCATCAAGCAATGGAATTTCAAACCACCTTGCTTGAATCAATACCAAATCCATCCTCCACCCAAGAACCAAAACCAAACCAACCCCTAAACCAAGAAACCAAAACCAACCCATTTTCACCCAACCATCCCCATATTTGCTCAAATTGTGAGCAAATGGGTGAAAGCATAAAAACCTTGCTTCACCAATTCCAAAATGAAACACGGTTTGCATTCCAACATGTCATTGAACGTTTGGATGCACTTTCCCACCCCAACAAATCCTAAACAACCCTTGGAGGCCGTTTGCCCCAACTTAGGAATGTAGGATTTTTTTTTATTTTCTTGGTTATTTTTTTTAGTTTTTGGTTAGTAAGTAGAAGAATAGTTAGCATTTCTTGTCTTTTGACTTTTATAAGTTAAAATTTTACTTGGAATGAAATTTCTTTCTACTTCATTTTGTGCATTGTTGGTTGATCAATGTTGTGATGTCTTTGTGGTTGCATTGTGTGTGGTAACTACAAGCTTAACTATATATATCACCAACTAACCATTTTTTGTAGGTCTCAAAATCCATGTTTCCCATATTGGTACTCCATTTAGGGGGAGTATCGACCAAGGGGGAGCATGGCGATTATTCCGCTTCACTACTCTACTTTTTGTTTCGACAAAAAGGGGGAGAAATATATTAAACCTTCAATACTTGATGTGCTTTTCATCTCTTAAGTAAAACAAGGTTAATATAATTTTTTTTAAGTCTTAAAAACCAAGATTTTGTGTGTTACTTAAAAACAAAGTTTATGTTTTGTCATCAACAAAAAGGGGGAGATTGTTAATACAAATATCGCCTAAAAACGTTATTTATATTTTACGATCTTCGCTATGTTTTGTTAACGACAAAATGTAAACTTTAGTTTTAAGTAAAACATATTCTTAGTTTTTAAGACTTGCATAAACAAGACTTTTGCTACATTTTACATTTCATAAAACATAACACAAGTTTATTTCTTAAATTAGAAATAGTCACATCACATTTATGGCAAGTTTTGTCATTATGTATTTATGGCAAGTTATGTGTTTGACTTGCTTTCATGTTGCTTGCAAGTATCATGTTTGACTTACTTTAAGTGATGTGACATTGTTTGGTTGATAGAAGTTATGAGACAAGACCTTGTTTGGTTTGAAGAGTAATTGCAAAAACCTACTGCAGACCCGGCGGCACCCTGGGGGTACACGGGCGGAACCCATTTGAGGGTTCCGCCTGATCCGCCGAGCACACAGTTTGTTGTGCTATAAATACCAATCCATAACTTGATTTTTGGCTAACCTCTTGAGCACATATTTTACACACACACTAATCCTTTTCTTCTAACCTCTTAACATTGTAAATGTGAAGTTTCCTTTTGTAGCAAAGAAGCTCACAAGGTCGTCTAAAGTTACAAGTTTCCAACACAACGTTGCAAGACTTGGTAGCTTAGTATTGTGTAAACTCGTGTTGTTTACGCGTCATTTGTTTGTGTATATTCTGAAGTGAGTGGTTAGTATTTTAGTCCTCAAAATACAAAGAGTGTTGGGAGTTGTTGTACCCTAGTAAAAGAACTAAACGGGAGTGGTTGTGCCCTTGTAAAAGAACTCGACATTTAGCTTTGTGTCGGTAAAAGTATAAGCGACGTGTAAGGTTTTCTCCGCCGGTGAAAGGAGCTTGTTGACTAGTGAAAGAAACTCTCGAGTTGGATACTCGGGGCGTGGACGTAGGGCAAGGAAAAAGAGTCCTTGTAGCCGAACCACGATAAATACTCGTGTTGTAGTTTGATCGTTTCTTTCCTTTACTTGCATGTTATATATATTGTGTTTGTGCATATATCTTTGATCAAACGGAAAGTTTCAAAGCTAACTAAACAAGTTAAAAAGATTTTAAAACGCTAAAACTATTCAACCCCCCTTCTAGTTTTCCACAGTGTTCAATTCAGGCTAAACACGACCATTTTTACAGGTTATATCGCGAACCCAACTTCTCTCCTAGAAGCAAATTCAAATTGAATTTCTAGTGCGATAGGTTCTCCAGTAGTCATTCTAATGTTAGAAAAATTCAAATTCCTATATTTGCCTATCGAAGTATCGCAAAGATGATATTAGCTTATTTCGCTAATACATGACCTAATATGACTCAACTAACCGTATTTCGAAAGTCGGTTATGAAGATGACATGTCTTACACAACTTCTAACAAAGGCAAACGAAATGTTTTAATTTCGTGTTTAAGATTTAGAGGTTATTTGGTGGAGCTGGTGCATTTTATGATCTCTTGGATAAAAACTTCGTTTGTTGAGTTGTTGCATGTTATTTTAGCATGATTTGGTTTCCAAGAACCAAGAGATGCTCTAATGTGATACAATGTGGAATCTACTACATCGAGAGTGTTTCAATAATGCTCCTTAGCATATCTTGAGAGAAGAATCTAGTAAAGTTTATTTACCTCAATAGATCTTGTGAGTATTAAATTTGAAATGAGATGTATTGTATATTTCAACAAATATGCTTTTCTAAGAGGGAACTTATTATTCTTACGAATACTTAGTAAAACAAGTATTTTAGTGTATGCCCAATTTTACTTGTTTATGCAATGACATATGTTGTATTTGGTTATTATTCAACTCTAATATCCTATATTTGTTAACAAGATGCAATGTATTCTCTTGTAACATAACTATTCATATTACAAAAAAAATACGATGCGTAGGATATAAGTTATACTTTGTCTATATTTTGATAAGAGAAATACATATGATAATCTCAAAGATTGATGACTTACATAATAGTTAATAACATATTATGTGTGACACTTTTAGTTGACATGTGATTTTGAATGTTGAGTCGTTCCTGAGCAAAGTTTACATATGTTGTTTGTTTGCTCGTGTTTGGTTTTTCGGAAATGATACATTTACTAATAGCACTACAAAGTAAATTATTTGAATATTTCGGATGAAACATTCAAGTTGTCAATCCTATTTAGTTGTGTATTTTATGCATCTTTTAAACATATTAGTTTAATATTTGGAACACAACCATTGGACAAGAAGACTCAATATGACATCTTCAACACAAGTGTGAGTTATGATCCGATGCATATTATTTTCGTCTTGAGAGGACGTCATTATTCTCATAACAACCGAGTGTGATTATATATGTAGATTCAAGATAACATATTTCGTTATATTTTGATGTTATTTTGAAGCTAGACAAATAACGACTCCAATTTCATGTCCATACTCGAAAACTTGTCAATTAGATTCGATGATAACATCAATCATAATTTGAATAATGAATTATGTACTCGAAATCTTTCTTAACCCTCATGACCACTCCTTTTAAAAAGAAAATAAAAATTTAGGTAATGTGTTCTATTTATTCTAATACTAGTAGTATGTGTGAGGTTAATGACATATTAAGTTAGGGCTGAGCATCGGTATAAAACCGACCCGACCTGACCCGAACCGACAAAACCAAAAATCATGAAAAGCCGAAACCGAATATGGTCGGTTCGGTTCGGTTTTGTGTTGGGTCCATCGGTTCGGTCCTGTTCACGTGTGTTTGTGTGTGTTTTTGTCGGTTTTGGGCCGAACCGAACCAACCCGAAACCAAAAATCATGAAAACCCAAAACCGAAACCGAACCGACGGGCTGTCGGGTCGTCTCGGCTTTTGTCGGTTCGGTCGGTTCTATCGGTCTGGTTCGATTTTGAACATTCGATGCTCAGCCGTATATTAAGTTACTACTTCGATATTGTCACTTATTTTATTTGCGAAAAACTATTTATTTTATTAAGAATAATATTCTTAGTTTTTCAACGCCTCATTAGTATAAAAAATAATTATCTTAACTATTTTATACAACATACGTAAAATACTAAATGTTTAAAATATTTTGTATGTGTGTTAGATCAATACAAGTTTAATACATTTTCTTTTACTTAAATACTAATGTATTAATATAATCTTTTATCTTGTTTAGACAACTCATGGTCAAGCAAGACACGAAGATGTGATGTTTTAGAGATCATATTACGGATTAAATGGAAGTGTTAAGTATTTTGAGGTGATATACTTTTTATACTTAAACCTTTGGAAAAATAATTGTGTAAAAAAATATCTTTCGACGCACATGATCAACCAACTTAGTTTCCATTCCTAAAAAGGTTACTAAAGCATCCTAACACTTGCAAAATATCGAAAACACATATGCAAGAAAAGTATTCTATGCCTATATGCAATGCAAAACCAATTAGGCAACTTAGTGCAAGAAGTCTAGTCTAAGTCCTATTGACGCATAACCCGGAAAACTAATAATCAACACTTATCGTCATTTTGTGTCTTAAGTATAACAATGTATACTAAGCTTGATTTTATTTTGAAAATGAATTATTTTCCACCACATTTCAAAGTTTGATCTAGTTCAACACTTTGAAAATATAATTACATCAACGTGTGATGTTCTCTTTGTAATTTGACCAAATATTTGCGAAATTGGCTTGACCGGAAATGACTCTCTATTACGAATCAAAGACTCTCGTAAATTTTAATTTACAATCATTTTCTAAAAGTATTTTTAAATGAAAGTAGACTCAATTACGTTTAAAACGATAGGTGGCACGACTCCTACGGACTTAAGGTTGATTTTATACGAATTTTTGAAAAGTAGCCAATTCTGAAAGTCAGACGAAGGTACCGTTAAATTTAACGGTACCGTCCATATTTAATGGTACCATCTGTTGTATGTAATGGTGCCGTGACTTGATGTTACATTTTTGATAGAAACCAATTTTCTCATCACAAACAAGTATTTGATGTAACGAAAAGATGTAAAACTTAATAAACTAGATACCGGGTTTAAGAAAACCTTCAAGCTAATATGACAAAGTATACTGTTAATACAAATATCGCCTAAAAACGTTATTTATATTTTACGATCTTTGCTAAGTTTTGTTAACGACAAAATGTAAACTTTAGTTTCGAAGTAAAACATAATTTTAGTTTAAAGACTTGCATAATTAGACATTTGCTACATTTTACATTTCACATTAAACACAACACTTTTTATATTTCTTAAAATAGAAAAATGTTAACATCACATTATACATTTATGGTAAGCTTGTGTGTTTGACTTACCATAACCTCTTACACATTTTTGGAAGCTTTCCATCTTTGATTCAATGTGTTTGACTAGAATTTAGTTGATGTGACTTTGGTTGAGTTGGATAAATTTATTGCAAAACCAACTGCAAGCCTGGCGAAACCCTGGGGGTACACGGGCGGAACCCATCTGAGGGTTCCGCCGTATCCGTCAGACCTGCAAAAGGTCTTGCTATAAATACCAAGCCATATGTTTGAATTTTTGGTCTTATCACTCTACATTACATTCTCACACACATACATTCATACCATTCATCTAACCCTTTAACATTTCATTTTTGATGTGAAGTTTCTTTTGTAGCAAAGAAATTCACAAGTTCATATAAAGTTACAAGTATTCAACACAACGTTGCAAGACTTGTTAGCTTAGCACTGTGCAGACTTTATGTAGTTTACACTTCATTTGATTGTGTGTTTTCAGTAGTGACCGGTTAGTATTTTAGTCCTCAAAATACAAAGTGTGACGGGAGTTGTTGTACCCTTGTAAAAGAACTAACGGGAGTGGTTGTTCCCTTGTAAAAGAACTTGACATCTAGCTTAGTGTCGATAAACGTGTATAAGCGACGTGTAAGGTTTTCTCCGCCGGTGAAAGGAGCTTGTTGACTAGTGAAAGAAACTCTCGAGTTGGATACTCGGGGCGTGGACGTAGGGCAAGGAAAAAGAGTCCTTGTAGCCGAACCATGATAAATACTCGTGTTTTGGTTTGATCGTTTCTTTCTTTATACTTGCATGTTATATATTGTGTTTGTGTTCATATCTTTAAACGGAAAGTTTCAAAAGATAATTAAACAAGTTTAAAGTTTTTAAACAGTAAAATATTCAACCCCCCTTCTAGTTTTCCACAATTGGCATCAAGAGCTACGTTACTCAAGCTTTTAAAATATATTGTGTTTTAAAACTTGAAACGATCCATGGATTTTGAAAATTACAAAGAAGGGCAATATATGCAAAGACCACCACTTTTTGAAGCAAATGGTTTTATATATTGGAAAAACCGTTTTGAAACTTACGTGAAATCTAAAGATATAGATTTATTGTATATAATCATTGATGGTGATAATATAGCTACAAATAGTAAAGATGATGATCAAAAGAAATTGATTGCTAAAAATAATGAAGCTAAAATGATGTTTTACAATACTTTGCCTAAGAAAGAGTATGAAAGAGTCTTTATGTGTAAAACCGCCAAAGATATTTGGCAATCTTTAATAGTCACTCATTAAGGAAACTTACAAGTTAAGGATAACAAAATTGATCTTATTGTTCAACAATATGAAAAATCTGTTATTCCCGAAGATGAGATTATTGATAGTGCATTTGCTAGGTTTAACACTATTATTACTTCACTCAAAGCACTTGATAAATCTTTTTGTAGCAAGAATTTTGTCAGGAAATTCCTTAGAGCACTCCATCCGAAGTGGAGAGCAAAAGTGACGGCAATTGAAGAATCCAAGGATCTTTCAAGCATGTCACTTGACGAGCTAATTGAAAACCTCAAAGTTCATGAAATGGTAATGGAAAAAGATTCGGAAATAGTTAAAGGCAAGAAAGAAAAGGTTAAGTCCATTGCCTTGAAAGCTAGAGTCCAATCAAGTGATGATGAAGAATCTACTTCGGATAGTGATGATAAAGAATATGCCATGGCCGTTAGAGACTTCAAGAAGTTCTTTCGTAGACGAGGGAAGTTTGTAAGGCAACCTAAAGATGACAAGAAAACCTTTCGTAAAGATCGTGATGATAGGAAAGGAAAGGTTGAAAGAAAATGATATAGGTGTGGAGACACAAGTCATCTCGTAGGAGAATGTCCAAAACCACCCAAAAGCAAGTCTCAACAAGCTTTTGTGGGTGGTGCTTGGAGTGACTATGAAGGAGATGACGATGAGCCAAAGAATGATGATATTGCTCTCATGGCTCACGACTCAAATGAGGTACTCTCCGACTCATCTTATTCTTCCATTGATGATGACACCTTACAAAAAGAATATAACAAACTTTGTGAATAAAGCTTAAAAATCATAAACAAAAATAAGTTTTTGAAAACTAAAAAGGAGTTTTTAGAAAATGAGGTTTATGAGTTAAAAGAAAAAGCTAAGAGGTTAGAAAAGAGTAAAGGTATTGACACATCGTGCAAATCATGTGAAGAGCTTAAACTCGAAGTTGAGAAACTTAAAATTACTCAAGATGATCTAATTAAACAAACCACGAAGTTTAAGAAGTTCGATAAAAGCATTTCTTGTGCGGATGAAATTATGAAACTTCAAAAGTCACCATTTGATAAAACATGACTAGGTTTCATGAAATTAGAAACTTTGAAGAGTCAAACGAAACAAGAAAAGAAAGCACAAGAAACTAGCAAAACTGCTACAGCAGCCCGCGGAACGGACGGAACCCAAAATAGGGTTCTGCCCGTTGAACCCAAAGGTTCCGCCGGGTCTGCAGCAGCAGTAACAACTTCCACGTCGAATCATTCAAAATTTGTTAAAGTCACATATGAAAATGGAATAAAACCTGCCTTTAAAACTGGAGTAGGACTTAGTAAAAACGAATTTAGAGCTAGAACTACTCAACCAAGACCTAAGACTCCAATCCCCAAACGCCCCTTTCCAAAGAGTAACTACAATACACGACCAAACTACCAACTTGTTTGGAACCAAAACACTCCTGGACATTACCAAACTCCAAATTACATGTCATGAAACCCTTATGTTCTATTTTCATACTTGGATCAAGTTAATGGTATGCTTAACCAAAATGGACCCATGAGAAATTGGGGACCAAATATTTGAGTGTTTTTCGTAAAACAGGTGTGCCTCAAAGTATGTTTGGAACCGGATGAATGGATTAAAGATAACGGTTGTTCAAGGCACATGACGAGTAACAAAAGCCTCTTCTCAATTTATCACAAATATGATGGAGGTAATATTACTTTTGGTAGTAAAGCTAAGAGCAAAATCATCGGAGAAGGTACAATCTCTCATGACTCCCTTTTTGTTGATGATGTAGCTCATGTTGATAACTTAGGTTTTAATCTCCTTAGTATTAGTCAAGTTTGCCGTAATAAGTATAATGTCATTTTTAGTGAAAATGGAAGTAAAATACTTATAGATGGTATAACCATAGCCAAAGGTGTTCTTAAGAACAACGTATACGTCATGAAGATGGATCAAACATCTAGAGATAAACTTTGTCTTACTTCATTAGATGAATCTTCAACTTTATGGCATAGACGTTTAGGACCCGTTAACATGAGACTAATTCAAAACCTCTCCTCCAAAGACTTAGTTCGAAACCTACCCAAGTTGAAATATGACCAATACTTTTGTGACGCTTGCAAAGTTGGTAAACAAGTCATAGTAGCAATAAGGCTAAAAACTTGGTTTCTACATCTAGGTGTCTAGAACTTTTGCATATGGATTTATTTGGTCCATCCGCTATACAAAGTTATGGAGGTAACTTCTATACTTTGGTCATAGTAGATGATTACTCAAGATATACTTTGACAAAATTTTTGAAAAGTAAAAATGAAGCTTTTGATATATTTGAGATTCTAAGTAAGAAAATTCAAAATCAAGTAGGGTCTAGTATTGTGTCTATTAGAACGGATCACGGTCATGAATTTGATAATGAATTTCAATTTAGAAACTTTTGTGATAAAAATGGAATTACTCATAACTTTTCGGCTCCACGCACTCCTCAATCTAATGGTGTAGTAGAACGTAAAAACCGGACTTTGCAAGAGATGAGTAGAACAATGCTTAATGAACAAAACATTCCACAAAAGTTTTGGTGTAACGCCGTTGACACATCAACTTACATTTTAAATCGAGTCTTAATTAGAACATTTTTGAATAAAACTCCCTATGAACTATATAAAGGTAAAAAGCCTACATTAGGATACTTTAGAGTGTTTGGGAGTAAATGCTTTATTCTTAACACCAAGGATTATCTCACCAAATTTGACCCAAAGTCTTATGAAGGTGTATTTCTTGGATATTCACAAAATAGTAAAGCTTACATTGTTTTGAACAAAGAAACCTTAAGAGTCGAGGAATCGTTGAACGTAACATTTGACGAGAGTCCACCTCCCTCTAAGACATCACCTTTGGTAGATGATGACTTAGTTGAAAGCCAAGCAATAGAAAGTCAAGAGATCTTAGGTAATGACAAGGAAGATGAACTATTAAACAAAGAATTTGTCAATGTCAAAGAATCTAAAAGTCATCCATTAGGTGGTGTCATAGGAAACATTAACGAAAGAACACTAAGATCAAAAGTTCAAAATGAAAGCAACTTCTTTTGTTTCGTGTCAACCATTAAACCGAAAAACATTAATGAAGCCATTAAAGATGAGTCTTGGGTAACAGCAATGCAAGAAGAGTTAAACCAATTTGTTAGGAATGATGTATGGACATTAGTTCCTCAACCAAAGAGTCAAACAATAATTGGAACAAAATGGGTCTTTCATAATAAAATGGATGAAAATGGAATTGTGTCTAGAAACAAAGCTAGGCTAGTAGCACAAGGATATAATCAACAAGAAGGCATTGATTACGATAAAACTTTTGCTCCGGTTGCTAGGCTCGAGTCAATTAGAATCTTACTTGCATATGCATGTAAACACAATTTTAAACTCTTTCAAATGGACGTCAAAAGTGCATTTCTAAACGGGGTTATTAATGAAGAAGTTTATGTTGCTCAACCACCGGGCTTCATCGATTTTGAAAAACCCAATCATATTTACAAACTTAAAAAGGCTCTTTACGGACTTAAGAAAGCTCCAAAAGCATGGTATGATCGACTTAAAACCTTCCTAGTTGACGATAAGTATACCATGGGCTTAGTTGATAATACTCTCTTCACTAAGAAGAAAGATTCACATATTATCATAGTCCAAATCTATGTTGATGACATTATATTTGGATCAACTTGTCAAGAATTATGCGTGGATTTCTCAAAAATCATGCATGACGAGTTTGAAATGAGTATGATGGGAGAACTCAACTTTTTCCTAGGACTCCAAATTAAACAACTAGAAGATGGTATCTTCTTTAACCAATCTAAATATACTAAGGACATGCTTAAGAAATTTGGATTAGAAGATTCGAAACCAATCAAAACGCCCATGTCCACGGAAACAAAACTCACCCAGGATGAGGAAAGTGAATCCGTAGATAGCACTAAATATAGAGGTATGATTGGAAGTCTATTTACCTAACGGCAAGTAGACCCGACATTATGTTTAGTGTTTGTCTATGTGCTCGTTTTCAAGAAGATCCTAAGACAACTCATCTCGAAGCCGTTAAAAGGATTTTTAGATATATTAAGGGCACTACACATTTAGGTTTATGGTATCCCAAAGGAACGGGAATAGACACCATAGTGTATGCCGACTCGGATCATACCGGTGACTATGTTGATAGAAAAAGCACAAGTGGTATTTGTACTTTTGTTGGACATTGTCTCACCTCATGGTTCTCTAAGAAGCAAACGGCTCTTGCTATCTCAACAACGGAAGCCGAGTACGTTTCGGCCAGAAAGGTGTGTCAACAAGCTCTTTGGATGAAGCAAGCTCTTGTCGACTACGAAATTCAACTTAACGACATCACCATTCTTTGTGATAACAAAGGAGCCATTGATCTTAGCAAAAATCCAGTTCAACATGCTCGTACCAAACATATTGAAATCCGTCATCATTTCCTTCATGATAACGTTCAAAAAGGAAATATCTCAATTGAGAAAGTTTCTTCCGAAGACAACATAGCCGACATTCTCACAAAACCTCTTAAACGAGAACCTTTTAACCTTCTTAGGCTAGGCTTAGGAATCATGGAACCTACATTGTAGTTCTAGACATTAGACAAAAATCACAAAAATCAAAACAAATCAATAACTCTCTTTCTCAGCAGGGTCGGCGGAACCCTCAGCCACAACGGATGGAACCCACTTTTAGGTTCCGCCGTATCCGCCGACCTGCAGAACCTTTTTTTTTAGTTTAAATTAAACCAAACACCCATTATCTCATACCACCACTTCCAAACTACTACTATTAACCTCACCACTCATCCACAACTACGAATTTTTTTATCCTTCCTCCATTTACATTGCTCATCAATCATCATTGTAAGTATTCTAAACATGATTACACTCCTGATCTGAGTCTAGGAATTCTATTTTTGCACAAAAACAAAAACTTGGGGTTATGCATTAAGTTGTTAAACTCATGCATGAAATTAGGTGTTTAACAAAACTAATCATGTTTCCCATATTTTGGAATTGCATTATTATTAGTTATTAACATGTTTACTAAAACACCCCATGTCAAATTCTTGCAAAAATTTCTCACAAATAGGACAAATATTTTTTCGTCTCACATTGTGAATACAAAATCAAAACGTTATGTTCAAAAACATCACTTGCATAATGTCTCTTGAATGCTAAAGGGAATACATAACCAATATGTATTTTCGGGTACATTCAAACAAAGCTACATTGAACTAGGAGCGCTTGGGTTATCTTTTGTTGTATAACAAAACTTGCATTCTAAAACGTTTTTGAGCATCAAAATGAGTCAAGATAACCGCATCTCCACATTGTTTTCATATAGGTACACACTAGAACATCAACATTACAATAGTCATTTACTTATACTAAAATGTGAAATTTTGTTTTTCCAGGATTCATCATGCCTCCTCTAACCCATTACGACCACAAGGACACCATTAAGTACCTACCCAAACACCACAAAACCAAAGGTCTTACTCCAACTCAAATCGACATTTTCAAAGCCTTAGAAAAACGATATGTCCATGAGGGTAGAACCATTGACCCATCTTTCATAGAAGGTACAAACCTACCTATGGAACTTGCAACCATCAACTTTGATTGTCTCCTAGAAATCAATGAGCCTATTTGTCCTCGGTTTATTTTAGAGTTCTATGCATCCGTCACTCTCTCCACGTATGAGTATGGTCGCATGTCTATTAACTTTAGGGCTATTAGTCATCAATACTCCTTCACTCTCGAGGAATTTGCTCAAATCCTAGGTGTCCCAAACCGTGGTACTTGCATCTAGTCCGACATGCACTCCCTCTCAATTATTGACACACTCTTTGACCGCATCCATCCCTATGACACCCCTCTAGTGTCCAAAGATGAACTTTGTGACCACCTCTTTATTAGGACAACTGATAAGTGCTCAAACACTCATCATTTTTGGTCTAATCTGAACTGCAAAACATACAAAAACACTCAAAAATGCATCAAAATACTAAAAATATTTCAAAATTGTGTTTTATATGTTTTAGATGCAAAATGAGCAAAAACAAATGAAAAACGCACAAAGTTTGCAAAATTGGTAGTTTCAGTCCTCCAACTTTCATAAAATTACAAAATTAGTCCCTGGTCATTCAAAATATGGAAAATTATCACCAAAGGTCCTTTTACAATCATAACTTGTCATATTTAGTCCTTTGGTGAAAAATTGGAAAAGTTTTGAGAATTTACAGTTTGGTCCCTGTACTTTCAGTAATTGACAGATTTGGTCCCTGGTGGGATATTTTTTAAAGGAAAACCATTTTTTGCCCTTGGAAAATCAAAATGTGTCAAAAATAGTCCTTGGAATGAAAGATTGGTGAAATGGCAATTTTAGTCCCCGAGGTTTGGAAATTTACAAATTTGGTCCCCGGGAAATTTTGAAAAAATGAAAATGAAAAAAATTGGTTCTTGGTTTGTTGGTGATTAGCAATTTTGGTCCTTTGAAGCAATATGGAAAAATACAAAATCAGTCCTCAATGTTTGGGTATATTACACTTATGGTCCTTGTGATTACAATTTAGACCAAATTGACCCTTAATATTATACAAATCAAACAACACCCTTATACCTCCCAATCCAGTCCACCTTACCCCCCAAGCCCAATCCACTCCATTAGCCCAACACCTACCACAAATATTCACCCTTCCCCCATTTTTATATTTCCCTAGTCAACACAAAAGTCAACCTTCTCCCCCACTAGCAGCCTGCTACTCCCTTACACACTCAACCTCCCCCTCCTCTTCTCAACAAAACCCACTCCATGTTCCCTTCCAAACCACAACAATCCAAGCCTCATTAATTGCTCACAACCCCTCTCCAAGTTACCCTCCAACTGCCAAGTTGGAATTTGGCGCCAAAACAAGTTTTAAAGGGTGGAGATCAAAGATAGCAATCCAATGGTCAGAAAGCAAGTGGGAAGGAGAGAAAAGTCATCCAGGGACTATAAAAGTTAGAAAAAGAGAGAAGAAAAGGGACATAGCAGTGGTATAGTTTAGTAGTAAAATATAAATGTAGTTTTAATCATTTTTCTAATTCTAATGTAACTTCAAGCTTCTGAATTGTAATTTTAACATTCCTAGTGTATTTGAAATCATTTTCTATTAGTTAATCAAACCTCTATTTACTTAATTCAATTTTTGCATTTTCACTTAAACATCTCAAGTTCATTCATAGTTGTTAAAAGTGTTACCCACTGGTTGTTTAAAGTTCACTCAAGCTTAGTTAGTAACTTACAGTTAGTTTTATGGATTGATTCTGCTTATCATAAGTTTTTTCCAAAAGGTCAATAAAAGTCAAACATAAATTCATGGTTATGGATAGGTGATTCAGAAGGTGTTATTGGTTGTTTCTGGTTACATAGCTTGTTCATAAGCTCAATTGAGCTTTATGTCATTTACTTGAGGTAAGTCTACCAATTTCTCATTTTGATTTTCACATTAGCTTACAACCTGCTTCCTAGATTAATTCCCTCCCAACTTAGTTGTTTACTATTTATTTGTGTTTAATTTAGTTTGGTGAAAGTGTAGTGATAGTTTCTTGGCTCAACATTTGGTTTTTCCTTGTAAAACCTTCATCAGCAGTCCCTACAGGGGTGTTTGGTTTAAGCTTTTTCACCAATCAAATAGGTAGCTCAGTTGTTCTTTGTATTTGAAATATGTTTAGTTAGGTTATATTAGGTTTATGGAACACAGAAATCAAGTACTTTTTCTTGTAAAAGTCAAAATCATCACATAAGTTGCTTAAACTGTTTACTGTTGAGATTTGAAACCCACAACACACCCATATCTGTGCATAAGCTGTTTATGTAGCTTAATTTGGACTTTTTGTAGCTTAATACAACTATCTCAGTCAAGTAGGATCATTAAAAGTTGGATAAAGTCAAACTAAGTAGTTTTTAGAAATAGTCAAAAGTGCATTTTCTTATTTTTTTTGCAAATATAGCTTGAATTATTCTGAATTTTGTGTTTGCTTTCCAACTGTGAAACTTGTTCCAAGTTGGAGTCTCCCAGCTCACCTTCAATTCACATTTTTGTGTGGACCCCACCATCACCCTAAACATACATGCAGGGGGACTGTCATCCCCTGCTGCACAGCACATCAGCCTACCACCACCACTTTGGGGGTGGCTGCAGCCCTCCATAGTGGGTCCCATTGTTCCACTATTGGTTCTTTGCACTCCCAAGGTGGGTGGCTGTCCATAGCACCCAAGCTTGTGCCCCCAATCCACCTGGTGGGCCCCCTAAACTGTCCTTTTCTTTGTCCCAGAATCTGAGTTTCAATTGGTTTTTGGTTTAGCTTATTCAGCTTAATAGCTTATTTTGTGGTCACTTTGGACTTTTTCTAGCTTATACATGTTCAAATAAGTTATTTGGACCAGATTTATCCATTGTGGGTCCCACTTAATGCCATTTTAGCTTATTTTGCCCTTTAGTCAAACAAAGTCAACTGTGTGGCTTTTTGTTTCCTAATCAGCTTATTTTTGATTTCTACCAAAGTTGTTTTCACAAAAAGTTTTTATTTTTAGTTATAAAATTGGTTGGTAAAAGAAAAATCAAGAAAAAACAATTTAATATTAAGTGATAGTTTCTATTTAATGTAATTTAATTTTAATTTTCATTTTTATATTTTTATTAAGAACTTAGATTTTTTATATTTTTCTTAAATTCCTCTTATATTAAAGTATTTGTAACAATTTTTTTTCAGATTTTTATTTTATCATTTAGTATTTATTAGAATTAATCTTAGTTTTATTAAAAATTAATTAATAATTAGTTCTAAATAGCATAATTAGTTTTTATTAAGTAAAACCTAGTTTTTATATTTTTCCTTGCTTTTATATAATGTAAAATAATTTTAGAAATTTTATTAGAATTTTTACTGTTCATTTTCTATTTTTCTTAATTTAAAATAGTTTAATTAGATAATTAATGTTTAATTAGTAATTAATTAATAGAAAAAACACAAAAAGACAAAAATACTTATTTTTAATTTTAAAACTTATTTTTAGTTATTTTATAATTTTAGGAATTTTATTTTCACCTTTTTAGTATTTAATTAATATTATATTGTATTTAAGTATTTTAAATATTAATAATTAGTATTAAATAGTAATTAATTAATATTAAATAATTAAATAGTGTAAAATTTTATTTTCTTTTTCCAAAAATTTTCTTTTACCTTTAAGTTTGTAAAAAAGTCATTTTCACCCCCTGGGTGTTTTCATATTTCAGCGTTTACGTTTTATTTCGTACGTTTACGTTTTATTTAAACGTGAACGTACGCGTTTTAAGTTTTAAACGTTTCTGGTTTTTCTAACTTTCCCGTCTTATTCATATAGCTTATTTAAGTTATTTCATTGTACAAATCAGTAGTGTAATCAATCACAAACCCCTTTCCATCCAAATTCACCCGATCACAGAACCGTTTTATAACCATCACACATCGTCGGGACATAACGACCCGGGGAAACACTATACTTCCGCGGAGCATTGACTCTAGGCTGTTTGACCTTGCTGACCATCCTTTGGTCAATTTAGGTTGACCGTTTGGACGTCGATCAAATTTTGGCGCCGTTGCCGGGGAGGTGTGCGCGCTATTCTAAACGGTTTTCAGATTAGTGAATCGGGATATACATCCATTGTATATTTACCACCCTTGTTCATATTATCTTATTATTTTCATTTAAAAAACAAAACTGTTCCCGAAAACTTTTTAAAATCAGTTTTCAACGAACACAAAAAAAACACAAAAATATTTTCTTTATCATTTGTACAAAATGTTTATCCAAAAATCCAAAAACATTCATCTTTACCCTCCTACCCTTTTGATTCTTCATTCCTACCCCTCCCAAACCTTTTGATTCTTTCTATGTCTCATCCACACTTTCTGGTTTACCAGTGGTGTGGTAGTTCTCATAATGGTGGTAATTGCCCCGGTTATGGCATGGTAGAGTCAGGAAACGGGTCTGTCTATAACCAAGATCCCTATTCCTACCATGACACGACTGATTTATTCCACCAGCTACCACACCATGATTCTCAGCAGTTTTACTGTTGTGAGTATTGTGGTGGTTCACACTACAGTTCTGATTGTCAATCGGGAAACACGCTTGTCTATGAGCAGTTTCCTGATAACGATTATAACTTTAGCACATACGACTCACAGCCACATCAGTTTCACTGTTGTGATTACTGTGGAGGCCCACACTTCAACTCCGATTGTCAAACAGGGAATCCATTTCCTAGTAACACTTTTGACACAGCGTATTATGACGAACCTCCATCTCCACCAATTCCTCAAAGTCTTCTCCTTGATCTCTTGGATTTAGTGAAAGACTTGAGAGGAATAACACACACCCCGGATAATCCAAACCAAAAATCGATGGAAGAATTGTTAGCTGACGAACAGGCTGCTAAAATAAATTCCCAAGATGCTTATGAAAGATCTATTAGGGAATCAATAGCAAAAGAAAAAGCAGCCAGATCTAGCTCTCAATTTCGTTTCATTCCTGATGACAGTGATGATGAGGATACACTTGATATCCTTGGATTTTATAAAGATTCATCAGGTTCATCAGATGAGATTACATCAGTTGAGATTCCATCTCAACCCACTCTTATCACACCCGAGGTTCCCACTCACTCTTTGATCATGGGGGACGAGCATCTTGACACTGTTCCTGATAAGGAATCAGACGAATTCATAAAGTCTAGTGTTGAGGACCTTGTCCCAATCCCAAGAGAGTCACAGGGAACTCTTGATCATTTGTGTGATATTCCTCCTCCCCTTGTCTTCCTGACTGATCATGTTGAGATGTTCTCCGATTCTACTGATGACGATTCGTTATCTTGTGGAGACATCGTTTTTATGGAAGAATTACCTTCTAAGCTAGTTAGCTTAGAAGAAGAGAATGATGAGATTGACACTGAAATCAAGGATGAAGCACTTCGTGCAACATTATTGAATGTCGATCTCCTCATTTCTAAAATCGAGGCTTTCAAAATGAAACCTATTTCATCTCCTATCCCCATAAAGGATAGTGACATTGTCTCCGATGATCCTATTCCGGAATTTGAAGCCTTTACCTTTGATCATATGGGAGAGAATATTAGTGGCATTACCACTTCTCATTCTCATAATTCTCTCCCCGAATATGATTCATTCACCTTTAAGGAGTTCTCCGGTGAACTCACTCATATCATATCTCTATCGGAGTATGATAACTTTTACTTTGATCTAGACAAAGTTGATCTTTGTTTTCCGGAGGGAAATATTCTCAACCTTGAGAATTTGATTGATATCAAAATCCCAACCCTCCCGCCCATAATATGTCTAGATCATACGAGCTTTACTGATGAGATTCATGATACACCAATCATGAATTCTCTTTCTGATGATGATGATGAATCAATCTTGATTGTCATCAAGATCTTTCTACCCTTCTTCACCTATCGGGTGACTTCTCCTGTTCTTCATTCCTTCGGGAGTGAAGACATTATATTTGATCCCGGCATTTTCATGTATCATTATCTTGAGCCGGATACTTATCTCATCGGTGTGGAACTTTCACGTGCTTCAAATGTTTGTCCAAACATCTTGAATGAAAGTCCGGTTGAGATTGTTTCTTCCATATCATGCTTCCCCAAGGACAAATGAATTTGGGGTCGAGTCAAGCTAGCAACTCAGTAAACAAAAACAGTAGCATTCTTATAGGGTTTTCACCCTAAGTGTGGGGGAGTCCCCCATGCTATGGTTACTTATGAAGTGAAAATACAAAATGGTGTTTTCCACGCTTAGCTTGTAATGTTGCCCTTTTACATTAAAAATGTCGGCATAATAGCCGGGACTTTGAATATTGAGGACAATATTCATGCTAAGTGTGGGGGGTATTCGCTATTCTAGCGAATTTTATCACAATTTACTATATAATACCCCCGTTTTTAGCCAAAATTTCAAAAATTTTTCAAAAAATTTTCACTGGTGCTTCAAAAATTTTGTGGTAATCAGTACGCCTTGTCTAACCGACAAAAGGGATTGGCTAGTCCAGGAGCAAACGGCTCTTGGTAAAGACATCTCAAATCCGTTTACGGCTTGCAATTTGCCCAAAATTGTATGGTTCATCAACTCCCCATATCCCATAAAGCGAATGAGTTGGCTAGCCCACAAGATTATGGCTTGTGGTAAAGGCAGTGGAAAATCCATAATTGGTAATCAGCTCACCAAGATGTTGACTATTCCATCAAGAGCTGGCTAGTCCAGGAGCAAACGGCTCCTGGTAAAGACTAATCAAATCCGTTGACAGCTGGTGGTTTGCTCAAAATCACACGGTTATCAGGTGTGCCACAGTTCTTACACCTGGCTACTCCAGAAGTGATGGCTTTTGGTAAAGAGTTTAAAATCCATCAAGTTTTCAAAACAGTTATTGCTAGGGACTAGCAATAGTTTAGTGTGGGGGATTAATGAGTGCTCAAACACTCATCATTTTTGGTCTAATCTGAACTGCAAAACATACAAAAACACTTAGAAATGCATCAAAATACTAAAAATATTTCAAAATTGTGTTTTATATCTTTTAGATGCAAAATGAGCAAAAACAAACGAAAAACGCACAAAGTTTGAAAAATTGGCAGTTTCAGTCCCCCAACTTTCATAAAATTACAAAATTAGTCCCTGGTCATTCAAAATATGGAAAATTATCACCAAAGGTCCTTTTACAATCATAAGTTGTCATATTTAGTCCTTTGGTGAAAAATTGGAAAAGTTTTGAGAATTTACAGTTTGGTCCCTGTACTTTTAGTAATTGACAGATTTGGTCCCTGGTAGGATATTTTTTAAAGGAAAATCATTTTTTGCCCTTGGAAAATCAAAATGTGTAAAAAATAGTCCTTGGAATGAAAGATTGGTGAAATGGCAATTTTAGTCCCCGAGGTTTGGAAATTTACAAATTTGGTCCCCGGGAAATTTTGAAAAAATGAAAATGAAAAAAGTTGGTTCTTGGTTTGTTGGTGATTAGCAATTTTGGTCCTTTGAATCAATATGGAAAAATACAAAATCAGTCCTCAATGTTTGGGTATATTACACTTATGGTCCTTGTGATTACAATTTAGACCAATGGACCCGTAATATTATACAAACCAAACAACACCCTTATACCTCCCAATCCAGTCCACCTTACCCCCCCAAGCCCAATCCACTCCATCAGCCCAACACCTCCCACAAATATTCACCCTTCCCCCGTTTTTATATTTCCCAGTCAACACAAAAGTCAACCTTCTTCCCCACTAGCAGCCTGCTACTCGCTTACACACTCAACCTCCCCCTCCTCTTCTCAGCAAAACCCACTCCATGTTCCCTTCCAAACCACAACAATCCAAGCCTCATTAATTGCTCACAACCCCTCTCCAAGTTACCCTCCAACTGCCAAGTTGGAATTTGGCGCCAAAACAAGTTTTAAAGGGTGGAGATCAAAGATAGCAATCCAATGGTCAGAAAGCAAGTGGGAAGGAGAGAAAAGTCATCCAGGGACTATAAAAGTCAGAAAAAGAGAGAAGAAAAGGGACATAGCAGTAGTATAGTTTAGTAGTAAAATATTAATGTAGTTTTAATCATTTTTCTAATTCTAATGTAACTTCAAGCTTCTGAATTGTAATTTTAACATTCCTAGTGTATTTGAAATCATTTTCTATTAGTTAATCAAACCTCTATTTACTTAATTCAATTTTTGCATTTTCACTTAAACATCTCAAGTTCATTCACAGTTGTTAAAAGTGTTACCCACTGGTTGTTTAAAGTTCACTCAAGCTTAGTTAGTAACTTACAGTTAGTTTTATGGATTGATTCTGCTTATCATAAGTTTTTTCCAAAAGGTCAACAAAAGTCAAACATAAATTCATGGTTATGGATAGGTGATTCAGAAGGTGTTATTGGTTGTTTCTGGTTACATAGCTTGTTCATAAGCTCAATTGAGCTTTATGTCATTTACTTGAGGTAAGTCTACCAATTTCTCATTTTGATTTTCACATTAGCTTACAACCTGCTTCCTAGCTTAATTCCCTCCCAACTTAATTGTTTACTATTTATTTGTGTTTAATTTAGTCTGGTGAAAGTGTAGTGATAGTTTATTGGCTCAACATTTGGTTTTTCCTTGTAAAACCTTCATCAGCAGTCCCTACAGGGGTGTTTGGTTTAAGCTTTTTCACCAATCAAATAGGTAGCTCAGTTTTTCTTTGTATTTGAAATATGTTCAGTTAGGTTATATTAGGTTTAGGGAACACAGAAATCAAGTACTTTTTCTTGTAAAAGTCAAAATCATCACATAAGTTGCTTAAACTGTTTACTGTTGAGATTTGAAACCCACAACACACCCATATCTGTGCATAAGCTGTTTATGTAGCTTAATTTGGACTTTTTGTAGCTTAATACAACTATCTCAGTTAAGTGGGATCATTAAAAGTTGGATAAAGTCAAACTAAGTAGTTTTTAGAAATAGTCAAAAGTGCATTTTCTTATTTTTTTGCAAATATAGCTTGAATTATTCTGAATTTTGTGTTTGCTTTCCAACTGTGAAACTTGTTCCTAGTTGGAGTCTCCCAGCTCACCTTCAATTTCACCTTCTTGTCACATTTTTGTGTGGACCCCACCATCACCCTAAACATACATGCAGGGGGACTGTCATCCCCTGCTGCACAGCACATCAGCCTACCACCACCACTTTGGGGGTGGCTGCAGCCCTCCATAGTGGGTCCCAGTGTTCCACTATTGGTTCTTTGCACTCCCAAGGTGGGTGGCTGTCCATAGCACCCAAGCTTGTGCCCCCAATCCACCTGGTGGGCCCCCTAAACTGCCCTTTTCTTTGTCCCAGAATCTGAGTTTCAATTGGTTTTTGGTTTAGCTTATTCAGCTTAATAGCTTATTTTGTGGTCACTTTGGACTTTTTCTAGCTTATACATGTTCAAATAAGTTATTTGGACCAGATTTATCCATTGTGGGTCCCACTTAATGCCATTTTAGCTTATTTTGCCCTTTGGTCAAACAAAGTCAACTGTGTGGCTTTTTGTTTCCTAATCTGCTTATTTTTTATTTCTACCAAAGTTGTTTTCACAAAAAGTTTTTATTTTTAGTTATAAAATAGGTTGGTAAAAGAAAAATCAAGAAAAAACAATTTAATATTAAGTGATAGTTTCTATTTAATGTAATTTAATTTTAATTTTCATTTTTATATTTTTATTAAGAACTTAGCTTTTTTATATTTTTCTTAAATTACTCTTACATTAAAGTATTTGTAATAATTTTTTTTCAGATTTTTATTTTGTCATTTAGTATTTATTAGAATTAATCTTAATTTTATTAATAATTAGTTTTAAATAGCATAATTAGTTTTTATTAAGTAAAACCTAGTTTTTATATTTTTCCTAGATTTTATATAATGTAAAATAATTTTAGAAATTTTATTAGAATTTTTACTGTTCATTTTCTATTTTTCTTAATTTAAAATAGTTTAATTAGATAATTAATATTTAATTAGTAATTAATTAATAGAAAAACCACCAAAAGACAAAAATACTTATTTTTAATTTTAAAACTTATTTTTAGTTATTTTATAATTTTAGGAATTTTATTTTCACCTTTTTAGTATTTAATTAATATTATATTGTATTTAAGTATTTTAAATATTAATAATTAGTATTAAATAGTAATTAATTAATATTAAATAATTAAATAGTGTAAAAATTTATTTTCTTTTTCCAAAAATTTATTTTACCTTTAAGTTTGTAAAAAAGTCATTTTCACCCCCTGGGTGTTTTCAGATTTCAGCGTTTACGTTTTATTTCGTACGTTTACGTTTTATTTAAACGTGAACGTACACGTTTTAAGTTTTAAACGTTTCTGGTTTTTCTAACTTTCCCGTCTTATTCATATAGCTTATTTAAGCTATTTCATTGTACAAATCAGTAGTGTAATCAATCACAAACCCCTTTCCATCCAAATTCACCCGATCACAGAACCGTTTTATAACCATCACACCTCGTCGGGACATAACGACCCGGGAAAACACTATACTTCCGTGGAGCATTGACTCTAGGCTGTTTGACCTTGCTGACCATCCTTTGGTCAATTTAGGTTGACCGTTTGGACCTCGATCAACTTTGATTGTCTCCTAGAAATCAATGAGCCTATTTGTCCTCGGTTTATTTTAGAGTTCTATGCATCCGTCACTCTCTCCACGTATGAGTATGGTCGCATGTCTATTAACTTTAGGGCTATTAGTCATCAATACTCCTTCACTCTCGAGGAATTTGCTCAAATCCTAGGTGTCCCAAACCGTGGTACTTGCATCTAGTCCGACATGCACTCCCTCTCAATTATTGACACACTCTTTGACCGCATCCATCCCTATAACACCCCTCTTGTGTCCAAAGATGAACTTTGTGACCACCTCTTCATTAGGACAACCAACACTAGAAGAACCCGTTCGGGGAAATGAGGTCGATAAGGACCCATATGGAATGGAACTTAATGAACTCAAGCCCCAATTCAAGAAATGGGAGGAACTCCTTAGAGCCAATGTCATTAGCACCATAGGAAACCGAGATCATATAATTATTTGCTTTTGCTACATGCTCTACTCCTTGTCTGTTAGGCAACCCTACAACCTTGCCTACTACATGGCCAAGAGAATGGCCGACATTCCCGTGCATGGCACAACGGCTATGCCATATGGAATGCTCTTGACCCATCTCTTTAGGTTCATCTCTCCCATTCCACCAACTCCTAACGGTCTTCGCCTAGACTACTCTCTCATTCCACACACATTTGTCCCACTAAGTGATAAGAGAGTTTACAAAGCCCAAGGAAAACGTCCTCATCCTCCTACCTCCTCATCTTCATCCTCTATGAGTGAAGATGAGACTTTGCCCAACTCTAGGCTCCCACCTCTAGAATACCTTTCCCAACTTTCGAATATTCCGAATGAGTCGGCCGAGTTCAAGCAAACAAAGGGGATGTTCAAGAATCTTGGGAGATTCCTTGGAAAGCTAAAGAAGAAAATTGACTGTCAATGAGAGCGGGTGTGTAGGAGTGTTTGGCACAAGGTGCTATTTGAACAATTTGGTCGTTTAAACAATGTTTGTCATGAATTTGTGTGTTGGTAGGATATTTGGTACAATTTGGTACATGTATTTACTAACTATGATGCATGACAATAACATTTGGCATGTTGTCAAATTTTCAAGTTTATGAAAATTTCACTGAGTATAGTGAAATTCGCTAGCCCCCGGTCAAAGTCCAATGGTATGCGCGTTTACATGTCCAATTTTTGCATTTCCCAACCAGATATGAATTATATTTTTGGTTTTAGGAGTTTTCAAAAAATTTGAAAATCGTCTCGCGGGTCAAAATTGCGGACTGCCTACTTTTTCAGGCTTGGCGGATCTGGCGGCACCCAAAAATGGGTTCCGCCAGTGTATTTTCTGGGCAACCCAGAAATGGCCCAACGGACCAGACGGAACCCAATTCAGGGTTCCGCCTGTGTTTCTCCAGGGTTCCGCCAGTTTGCCTGCAGATTTTTTTTGGTTTTCGACATTCTAATGTCCAATCCACAACAAATCATCCTTTTTAGATAGAAACCCATTTCCTACTATTTGTTTAGCACATTAAGATCTTTCTCATCCTCTAAAACTCATAGAAAACCATTTCCCGCCAAATTTCAAACTTAGCCATAACCACCTCAACGAACCTTCACCCATAAAGGAAGGAACTCTTCCAAAGGTTCCTTGCAATCCGTGGAACATATACCTTCAACCAATTTGCCAAAACCACTAACCATTTAGTGCAAATCTTTGTCTTCTTCCTTCACCATTTTCATTGGATTGACTTCCATGATTTGACAACCCTCATTAGTCTTCCAAATCATTAGGAACCTCCATTTTTTTATGGCTAAACATCAAATCCAAACACTCCTTCCCATACTTCTTCACCACTATAAATTAAACTATCTTAGAACACTCTCAAATCACACCATCACCATCACAATCTCTGATTCTTAACCTCTAATAAACCATTTTGACAATGGCAAAGTCAACAATAACCTCTCAACCATCACGACCCGTTCGGAGAACCGCACGCATAAGTGTCAAACCACTTTGGTCAAACCACACAATCAACTTAACCTCTTCATCCTCGGATGAATTCTCCTCACCCATAAAAAATGAACATTTTCTAAACCTTGCATCTCCAACTCCATCACCCAATAAACCTAATGAGCTCACCACTCCGCCACCAACAAAATCACCCATTGACCCAACTCCACCAAGTGCTCCAACCCAACCATCCAAAACTCCATCACCATCACCATTACCTAAACTTGAACCAATGGAGTTATTTGGGTCTCCTCCAACATCACCACATCCGTTTGTACAAGATCTCAATGATCTTCCACCAAGACCAACAAAACCACCACCTTTCACAAATGAAACACCAAGGTCATTGCTTGACCAAAATGAGTCTTTTGTCCACAACCAATCACCACAACAAGAGTATCACCACCCAAAACCAATGTTGTTTCACCCTATCTACCATGACATCCATGGTCCTCTTTTTGGAGAACCTAACTTTGAAAACCATGATCACCCAACTCCACCACAATCTCAATCCCAAACCTTTGAGTCTTTATTTCCTTCTTATGAGGAAATCCAAAGCATGGTTGAAAATCATCTTCATCAAGCAATGAAATTTCAAACCACCTTGCTTGACTCCATACCAAACCCATCCTTCAACCAAGAACCTAACACCAACCCACCACTACCAACATCATCAAACGACCCATTTCCACCCACTCATCATCATGTTTGCTCACAATGTGAGCAAATGTTAAAAATGGGTGAAAGCATCAAGTTGTTGCTTCACCAATTTCAAGATGAAACCCGTTTTGCAATCCAACACATCATAGAGCGTTTGGATTCTCTTTCCCACCCAAACAAATCCTAGACCACATTTGGAGGCCTTTTGCCCAATTTAGGAAATGTGTCGAATGACTTCTACTTATAGAAGTAGGATTTCATTTTTCTTTTATTTCTTGGTTAATTTTTATCTTTTATTTTTATTTTTAGAAGTAGGAGGATAGTTTTCATTTATTGTCTTTGACTTTTGCAAATTCAAATTTTACTTGAAATGACATCTTTTACTACTTTCTTACTTGCATTGTTGGTTGATCATATATGAGTTGTCATTGTGGTTGCATATTGTGTGATGACTACAAGCTTGATTATATGTCATTATCACCAACTAACCATTTTTTTGTAGGTTCAAAATCCATGTTTCCCATCTTGGCACTCCTTTTAGGGAGAGTATTGACCAAGGGGGAGCACGTGCATCGTTCCGCATCGCTACTCTACTTTTTGTTTCGACAAAAAAGGGGAGAAAGATATATTAACTTTTAAACTTAAAATGATTTTCATCACTTAAGTAAAACAAGTTTAATATAACATTTTTTTTAAGTCTTAAACACTAAAATTTTGTGTGTTACTTAAAAACAAAGTTTATGTTTTGTCATCAACAAAAAGGGGAGATTGTTAATACAAATATCGCCTAAAAACGTTATTTATATTTTACGATCTTTGCTAAGTTTTGTTAACCACAAAATGTAAACTTTAGTTTCTAAGTAAAACATAATTTTAGTTTAAAGACTTGCATAATTAGACATTTGCTACATTTTACATTTCACATTAAACACAACACTTTTTACATTTCTTAAAATAGATAAATGTCAACATCACATCATACATTTATGGTAAGCTTGTGTATTTGACTTACCATAACCTCTTACACATTTTTGGAAGCTTTCCATCTTTGATTCAATGTGTTTGACTAGAATTTAGTTGATGTGACTTTGGTTGGTTTGGATAAATTTATTGCAAAACCAACTGTGTAGCCTCTCGTAATTTTCCCAACGGTTAGTAAATACTTACAAGTTATTACGTTATTTAAATACCCACTTTTACGTATGACAATTTTTTTTTTATATATTAGACTTGATATATAAATCACAACGGTAAAATTGTGATCTATCTTTTGCTTAGAAACGTTGCTTGCACACAAACCTATATAGTCTAAATTATCGCGAATATATATTTTAAACGTTTATATTTTTATAATATACGTTTCGTATATTTAAGGTACAATATTTATATATTCCCGGAGCCTACGAAAATTCTCGAGATCACTCATTAATATTATTTGATCGTAACCCGACTCTCAAAACACACCAGGTGGGCCCCATTGACTCATTGGGCCTTAAACCCAACTAACAAACCAAACGGACCCTTTTATATATTTTGTTTTTCTTTTCTGCTGGGCCAGACGAAAACACAAGCCCAAAGGGCTCAAAGCCCAAACACACCCTTATAAATTTTTTTTTCTTTTCTTTCTTTGTTTGTGCCAGTCGCGATCGAGCCAAGGAACACCCCTAGTTACTTCATTTTTCGACACACAACCCATGTATATTATTACATAACTTGTTTCATCACCTAGCTAACTTTCATGAATGATAAATCTCGTTCAATTCCACCTTCATTTGTCACTTCAAAACTGTCTCAAGTAAACTCCCAAAACCGTATGACACATAAAACCAAAACATGTCACAAACTCTTCACAAACCTCCCATGATCCCCAATGACAACAATACTATCTATGTTCATGTCAGGAATGTATAGTAGATTGTATGACACATTCTCCTTGTTGGCCAAGTCTCGATTGGGCATAGTTTGAGGTGCCACCCCATGCAAACGAGCCAACACACATTCTTGTGAACTTTGTACCTATCTACACTTCATAATCTCACTATATAAAAGTTCCCATACATCTCAGTTCAACACACACACTCAAAACATACCATAATATAAATTACGTGAAGTTATATCATCAAGTTGGGACAAAAAGTTTGGAACGAGTACGAGGCATACAAGTGATCCAAGGAGGAACCAAATAGCTCGTTGTGAACCTTGCTAGGAGTGAACCATTGTACCATTGATCCTACGTACCTACTCGAACCATACGAACCATTTTACCCCACATTTTGAGGTGAAGTAAGCCAACTTGAAACCTATTTAATCCTTTATATTTTTCATTTCATTATATTTTGCACGTTTACTTTGATAATTTATTTTGTTATATACAAACGTAACATATATATGTTTTTCCTTCTTTTCATATTTGGCCACGATAAAAATCGAGTATGATAATGATTTTGAGCTAATAATAACGTATACGTAAATTATATCACACGTTCCATGTATACCTTGACCCATTCGAATAAGCACAAAAACACTTAGAATATTTCTAAGTGTTGGAAAACAGTTTCAATATTGATTTTCGTACAAACACTTTGCCTCGTTATTTCTTAATATACGAACGTAACATATTATTATTTTTGGAGACACTAATTATTTGGAACGTTGTCAAACGAGATGTAAAGAGTTTCGAGTCTAAAAATAACGGATACTCAAAGTATTCGACCCCTTTTGAGACCCATTGAACTTTTCGAATAAAGTCTCAACACTTAGAATATTTCTAAGTGTTGAGCAGTTTTTCATAATGAGTTTCATACATGAACTTGGCCTCGTTAATTCGAAATGTAAACACACGACCCACACTTTTTATAACTCGATCTCATTATCACCTTGGTAAACAATTGGGAAACACTTTTTATTCAAACCTATAAGCTAATATAAGCTGTTTTCTAAAGCCAAAGCAAATCGACCTATAAGCTGTTTTTCAGAAACATTAAATAACGTTTTGGGCTTGTTAGCCCGTTAAGCTAATTTTGAGCTTATGTGATAAGCTGGTCACACAAGCTTGTTTGCAACATTTTTGTACTATAAAAAATGAGTCCAAGGTCAAGCCCAAAGGTCTCGTAAGCCCAATGGATCTCAAATTATTAACGGGCCTTGTAATAGACTCGTTAAGGCCCAATTTAGAAAATAAGTGAAAAATAAGCTAATAAGCTGTTGTAATAAACTTATTTGAATGTCCTGAGCTTATTTAAGAAGTCAAAATGTTGAACTTTTAATTTGGTGAAATTTGTACTAACTTTGCAAAATTTCTTAAACCGAGGGACTAAAATTGTCAAAATGGTAAACTATGGGTAGAAACTGTCAAAACAGAAAACTTTGAGTTCTAAACTGTTAAAAATGATATTTGGAGTTGAAAAATGTAAATATTGATGCTTTTGGACCTAAAATGTAAATTATATATATTTTGGACTAACGGTGTAAAATATATATCGTTAGGGTTAAAAATGTAAATTTTGGAAACTTAAAGGAATTTTCAGTAAATATTATTTTATAAAAATAATATTAACCTTTTACATATATAAACATATATAAGACTTATATAAACATAAACTTATATATATATATACGATATATATTCGTAATTATAATTAAACGATATAACGATACATTATTTATTTCTTGTAAAACGATACGTTTATTTTATTTCCGTTATAAAAACTAACTTTATATCAATCATCAATCATTTTTACTTACAAGTTATATGTATATATAACTTTGTTTTTGAACTTTAAACATTTAAACGAACACGAGTTTTAATAACAAACTGAATGACTAATATTCGCGATAAAACCAGATTTAGACTATCAACTGAAACTTGCATTATCTTTTAGGTTGTGTTGTGTGAAGCCGTTTCCTTGCTTTGTTGAGACTACGATACCACTGTACTACTAAGGTGAGTTCATAGCCCACTCTTTAACTATTTTCCCGTGGGGGGGATACATGCTTAAAACTCGAACACAAGTCTTTTTACCGGGTATTGAAATACCGTCAGGCCAATGTTATTTGCTTAAGTTACTATTGTCAGAAGTCCCTCGATCATGAACCTTAATCACTTGAAGGGTGAACGTAAATAATTGTGGATAGTACTATTAGTGATTGACAAACTTCGTTTGGTTGTTGGAGAAAACACCAGGCGCACCTTATTGTTCTTATAAATAGGTTATTGACAAATACCTATCTTTGGGGGCCTATTACTTACCATCATAATTCACAATTATGATTGGCTGTTAATCGTTGTGTATCATGAGCTTAAGGCAATAGCAGGAACATTGATTTTTAACATATTGATTGTATGTGATTACAATACATTCTTAACTTGTGATTCAAACTCTTAAACTCAAACCTATGAATATCACTCAACTTTATGTTGACTTTAGCATGTTTATCTCAGGTAACTAAACAAGACGGATCTGGATGGCACGGAGTGGGCAAAAGCATGACAAGAACCATAATAAACTACTTATTTTCCTTCAGATACACGTTCTTAACTTAATAATGTCTTGTATCCCAGATATTTGGTATTTTGAAATAAATTAAACTTTAATACTTCACTTTGTGTTGTCTACTATAATTGTGACAAAGATCCTTGAAGTAATACCCCGAAAGTCTTCCGCTGACATGTTAAGTCTTCCGCTGTTATTAACGACTTTTGGGGGTGTTACAAACTGCAAGCCTGGCGGATCCCTGGGGGTACACGAGCGGAACCCATCTGGGGGTTCCACCGTATCCTTCAGACCTGTAGAAGGTCTTGCTATAAATACCAAGCCATATGTTTGGATTTTTTTGTCTTATCACTCTACATTACATTTTCACACACATACATTCATATCATTCATCTAACCCTTTAACATTTCATTTTTGATGTGAAGTTTCTTTTGTAGCAAAGAAGTTCACAAGTTCATATAAAGTTACAAGTATTCAACACAACGTTGCAAGACTTGTTAGCTTAGCATTGTGTAGACTTTGTGTAGTTTACACAATTTGATTGTGTGTTTTCAGTAGTGATCGGTTAGTATTTTAGTCCTCAAAATACAAAGTGTGACGGGAGTTGTTGTACCCTTGTAAAAGAACTAACGGGAGTGGTTGTACCCTTGTAAAAGAACTCGACATCTAGCTTAGTGTCGGTAAACGTGTATAAGCGACGTGTAAGGTTTTCTCCGCCGGTGAAAGGAACTTGTTGACTAGTGAAAGAAACTCTCGAGTTGGATACTCGGGGCGTGGACGTAGGGCAAGGAAAAAGAGTCCTTGTAGCCGAACCACGATAAATACTCGTGTTGTGGTTTGATCGTTTCTTTCTTTATACTTGCATGTTATATATTGTGTTTGTATTCATATCTTTGATTAAACGGAAAGTTTCAAAAGATAATTAAACAAGTTTAAAGTTTTTAAACGGTAAACTATTCAACCCCCTTCTAGTTTTTCACATATACTTAACAACAAAACTTGGAAGTATTAAGCAAGTAAATACTTTTCATATTTTATCCAATTCATGGGCTATTTGATACATGGATCGTACTCAATTTTGAAAACCATTTGTTTTAAATATTTGAGCGACGTGGCTTTGATACCAATTGTAGAAATCGTAGAGGGGGGGGGGGGGGTGAATACGTTTTCATTTAAAAACTTAAAAACTTTTGTATCAAACACCTGATCAGGTGTGATATAATATGAAAAGTGTCAACACTAGTCTTACAAGAACTAGAGATAATATAAAGCATCAAGTAAGGCATGTAAAAACAACACAAACTTAGACATATTGTAAATAACATGCCATGACACAAAGCATAACAAACACAATATAAGCAACAAACCAAACAAGTATAAATGCTACGCAAGATATAGATGTAAACCGGTAAATGCGAAAATGAACGTAAAGAGATAAGTAAAGAAAACGCAAACCCGGACATAGAGATTTATAGTGGTTCGGTCACGAAGCTCCTCTTCGCCCTACTCCACTCTCCGAGTACCCAAATCGAGAGTTACTTCACTAATCAACAAGCTCCATTCTCGGCGGAGAAAACCATACAACGCTGCTTACATTATTTTCTGACACTAAGCTAAATGTTGAGTACTAATCTTAGCTAGTACCAATCTACCACGATCTACCTGATCCTCCCAAATCACACAAGCTACAAGATACACATGATCTACACACTATCTACCCAATCCTTACTAATCACATAATCAACACACCATACACGATCTACCCGATCTACCCTTGATCCACTTGATCAACACACAAGCTCACTAGCTACAAGAGATCTCCAAGATCTCAACAAGATCATAATGATCCACACTCACAAGACTAAACAAAGATTATGACTACTTGATGTATATCAAGATACAACAAGCTTACAACAAGTATGCAAGTTCACTACTCAATGACTCTAACATTTTGTATCTTCTAGATACTTTGTGTTCTTCTCTTGGACGAGAAGTGGAATGAAGGTGATCACTTGAATGGATGATTGGATCACTCTAAAACAAACTAAAACTCTCTAAATGATCAAAGAAAGTGATCTAAATAAAAAGGAATTAGACTAGAGAAAATGACTAGAAAAAATCAAGTGGGAAGTGTAAAATGGTCCACTATTTATAGCCAAAGAGAAAAATGACCGTTACATAGGGACGACACCACTAATTGTCACACGGTACCACTAAATTTAGTGGTACCGTGCCAGACAAAAACGCTCCCATTTTGTTTTTAGTTGTGAAAGTTTATTTGGGGGAGTTTGGAGCTGATTTGGGTAAAAATATAGCTGTTGGGACTTTTGAAATAATTTTCCCAAATAAAACATTTCTTTATAATCCAAAAATAATTTGTATATTTTTGGAAATATTTTTTGTCACATTTATAAAAATGTGAAGTTTAGAACAAAAAAATTTATTTCTTTGATCATCCATCAAGTATTAAATTTGTTTATTCATACCTTGAGTGATTTACGTCGGGATAGAAATCTACGACTCTATTGAAGCATACTTGAGACGTCGAGAGATGTTGATGTAAGTATGCGTTGATGAATTGTGTTTACAAGTAACTTGCGCATTTTACGTTATGCATTACAAGTTACATGTTTGTCATTATTAAAACCGAAAAAACCATTTAGTTTAAATATCGTAATATTTGCACTAACACTTTAGGTGGAAACAAAACCAGAACACGCCCCAAAACAATTCTTCCAATCCACCTAAGCGTTTTCAATCAAACGGTTCATCCTCAAAACGTACTTTTAACAACAATCCTTCCAACAACTATGGTAGTACCAACAATTTTGAAGGATTGATGTTCAATTTTATGGCATCTCAAGAAGCCCGCATAGCTAGGTTTGAAGCCAAATTCAACCAAAAACAAAATGAGATGACTAATAAGATTGAAAATTTGATAAAGGCCCTAAATAACAAGTGGTCACCCCAGCTACAAAATCGTTAAAAAACCCTAGTGCTGGAATTGAGGTTAAAGATCCTTCATCATCTAAACATGTGCACTTCGTCAACGTTGTTAACATTAAGCCCGTTGATAGAAGTTATGAAGATGATGAGGATAGCCGGATAGGATTGAAATTGATAGGGAACCTAAGAATGAGGATAAGAAAGCTGAGAACAATAAGGAAAAGGAAGTAGAGGATTACTTCGATAGGTTACCCACTAAGGAAGAACGTGTGTACCATAGGGATTTGTTCGATGACCCGAGACACCATACTTCCTAGGTTCACCAATCATCAAAACAGGCGATCCATCGAATATCAACATACCATGCAACATTGGGCATTTGCATGTGTGGAAAGCTTACATCGGTCTTAAATCTCCCATAAACATTATGACTAGGATCCATTACGATTGGATAATGAAAAAGCAGCTTGGACCTAGGATATTTCCTAACATATGTAGGATAAATAACTTTGTGGGAAGAGTTAAGGGATTGCATGTTTTTGTAGGAAACTTCACGTATGTTACCAATTTCGTGATCGTAGAAGATATTCGTCTGATAATAGATAGTTGCTTAACTCAAGTAGTGCTTGGAAAGCCATTTGTTGAGGTCTCTAAAATGACTTATGACCCATCTTTAGGATGAGTTAGGTTCAAGGAGGAGACCTATGAGATAACCTACTGAATGCCATATAAGATAGAGCAATACCAACTTTTATCAACCCTTGAGATGGATAAGAGAAAAGGAGTAGACTACGTTATGAGAAAGATGTTGGGGTTCTACAAAGAATGTCTACAACTAGGTCTGGAATACAAGACCAAACCCGAGGATGACCTAGAGGATGTGACCAACGATGGAGTCACGTAATAGGGTATGACTTTGAGTCTAGCTACAAGACTCGTTAATAAAGAAAATCGCTTTTTGGGATGCAACCCAAGCTTTATTTGTTTGTTGTGTATTTATTTAATTTTATTTGTTTCCGTATGTATGTTTTATTTATATTGTTTATGGTTCATGTTTCAAATTAAATTGTGAAAATGCTTTTTTTTTTTTTTTTTTTTTTTTTTTTTTTTTTTTTTTTTAACTTCGTCTTGATCACATATAAAGGTATTTTGCAAAAGATAAGTGTAAGGGAGATCCAAATTTGTTTTTAAGAACAAGTTGAACATGAACGATAACAATGTTAGATTAACATACATATTAGTATTTGTTTGTGTCAAATGCTTGTATCGAGTCATAATGAATATTTTGTAGGAATTCCAGGAATTAAGGCATAGGTTTTTCTGGAAATTTTCTGGAAACAAAATATAAAATTTCTGTCAAATCAATCTACAACCTGACGACGTCAGGTGTTAATTTTTTGAAAATTTTGCAAGTTTTGTTTTTCTGTCGGAATTGTAAAGTTTTGTAAAATCTTTAACTTTTAAACTCCAGGAATCTGCAAATATTCATTCCACAAGCATTATATCTTTACTTTCTTTCTAGGATTTAATTTTACATAGAATTTACCGCCGATTTTACGCGAGGTTTTACGTGTTTGCTTTCTCAGATTTAACAGGTTATATTGGACAAGAAGATGATTTACATTTATTGAAGAGAAGCTTTCCTATGTTCATTTTCTTGGAGGAGGATCTAACCATATTACCATATTATCCACACCGAACGAATCAGTGGAGTAATTGCTTCATTCTTTCATTTTCTTTACTTTTATATCTTTTAATTGAACATTGGGGAACAATGTTCGGTTTAAGTGTAAGGGGTAAATGAACATTCCTTAGATATTACAATTGCGCTTGATTTTTGTTTGTCTTATAGTAGATGTGGAATAAAACTGAAAGAAATACTTGTTAGGGTAATTTTAGCACCAAATTTGAAATTTTTTGCAACATATAGGAGTGAAACTTTAGTCTTAATAAGCGTCTCATGGATAGAAATTATATGACTAGCACTAAAATGATACCACTCAAAAATTTCCACCCCAAATATGTGAGGTTCTCCCCTTGATCTTTAGGAAAAAACATTTATCTTTAATGATTGTGAGTGTACCGGTACTATTTAGATTCTAGAACTTGCGTTAGTGATGCATCCCGAGACCGCTAGTGAGACTACATTCGTGTAGTTAGGATTTACTACATGATAAGAGGCATTATGATAACCAATTTTTTACACTCGTAATATAATTACATTGACTTCATTGGTCAAGTAATTTTCCCACACCTTTATTATTAGTACACGATACCCCTAGTACACCCCTCAGAGCCTATCTTTTTCGTTTCTAACTTTAAGCATCTTACTTAAAGAAAGAATTTGTTTACAATCCACCCCCAAATGTACACCCAGATCGTCTTAGCGTTCCTTGTATGCACTCATCTTTAGTGCATTATTGTTACATGTTTAAACCCTTAGTTAATTGTCTAATTGATTACATGGTTGCTAAGTCGAGCATATCTTGTACATATTGTTTCGGGACTCATGGGACTCATGGGTAAAGTACTAGTGTAATGGAGTAATGAGGAAAATCATCAATTATTACCCCCATATGTGCGTAAAATTTTTAAAGTACTCCAAGTGTTTTAATTATCTTGATTCATGTCATTAGAATAGTTAAATGTAAAGTATGTAAAAGTTCAAGTGTAAGGGGAATGTAAATTCCCTATGATGTATTATTTTGGATGGTAGGGCAAGAATGTATGCAAAAAAAATAATAGAATTAAAAAAAATCGAAAAAATCAAGAAAAACGAAAAAAAAATAGAAAAAGAAAGAGAAAAACACGCGGACTACAAACCTGTTTCCTTTTATGTTTATTTTATGTTTTCATTAGTTTGTGATTAGCATAAGTTGAGTCGAGTCTTGGCTTAGCAACGCCAGATTATACATGTAATTGACCTAGATGATTAACTTGCCACCAGTAAAATATCCTTTATCCAACAAACCGTGTTTATCATATCCCTACACCTTACGTTATAACCCTTTAAAAAACCTCTTTGATAGTTTATCCTAGGTGCTTACGCCAAAGTGGTGGAGGTTTTCGATCCTTTCCCTAGCCTATGGTAATCTATTTGCTATAAAAGGTAATGAGTGATATTTTTCCATTTCCATTTGTGATATATACATTTATAACACCCGAGAGATGAGAGTATCCAAACACTAGTTGTGAGGTGCTAGTGTATGATTTCTGTGCTTGTTTTGATTAAGGTGGAACGATCATTTGTTGTAATTACTTTTATATTAATGTTAAATGATCCCTAACTTGTATTTTGATTGGAATAAAAGCTCATTTGCGTGAGGACAGGCAAATCTCAAGTGTAAGGGTATTTGATGAGGCAAAATTTGTTACGCTTTAGGGGGTCATTTAAGCCCTAAATTATGTGTAGAAAACTAGAAGGGGGGTTGAATAGTTTTACGTCTTTTTAAATTTATAAAACTTGGTTTCAAAATATTGATTTGAGTTTATACAATTGTTTGTTTGAAAAACCTTTGATTAGAGTTAGTTATGAAAACAACTATATGATCTATTATATGTGTCCTTTTAGGTTTGTTATAAAAACTTGATTTTGAAAACTTTGTTTACTTTAAAAAGTTTAGATTCGATATTATGTGAATTCAAGTCTTGCAAAATATAAACAATTATAACTAAGTACTAAAGCAATAATAAGATAGGTAAATAAGTAAGAGATGGAAGGATCGAACAGCGAGACAAGAGATTTATAGTGGTTCGGTTACAAGGACACCTTCATTGCCTTATTCCACTCCCCGAGCACCAAACTCGAGAGTTTTCTTCACTATGTCAACAAGCTCCCTTATGGCGGAGAAAACCTTACACACCAATTATCACACCACAACTTCGTCACACCTTTTTCACAACTTCTACACAACTTCTTCACACCTAAGCACTACCTAATCACATTACTTCTTCTTCACACCTATACTACTTGCACACAACAGGCAATTCACAACTTCTCTACCTACACACCTTACTAGCCTAACTCCTTATGATTACTTCTATCTAGCCAATATTCACAATTAATACACAAATGGATGAATACTATACAAGTGATGATGCACAAACAACTTGGATGTGGAGGTCACAACAAGTTGTAATACTTCTTGTCTTGAAGGATTGAAGTATTCTTCTCTTGCACTAGAAAGGTTGAAGCTTGGATCACTTAGAAACAAAAGCTTATGATTATATGATCAAAGGATTTAAGAGAATGGTATAGAAGATTTAGATCAGAAAGTTTTTAGTGCAAAAGGTAAGGAAAAATGCCAGATTTGAGCCAGTATTTATAAGGGAAAAAATACTGTTTGAGAGCGTGGCCGGTCCCCTTAATTAGGGTGCCGGTCCCCTTAATTACTAGCCGGTCCCCTTAATAATTAAGGGGGCCGCCTAGTAAAAAAAAATTCTTCAGAATTTTTTTGTCCTTTTGTGGGGAAGGTTTTATCTGAAGAATCTAGCCGTTTTTTGGGTAGAAATTTGAGTTCAAAATATTTATTTTGAATAAAACATTTCCTATAAATATAAAAATATTTTGTATAAGTTTAAAAATGTTTGTCCTATTTTATAAAAAATGTAAGGTTTGTATAAATAAAATTTCCTTTGATCATAGAATGCATTAGACATTTTGTTTATTCATACCTTAAGTGATTTGGATGTTAAAGTGAATATTTATGACTAAATATTTGTTTACGTCATAATTTGTAGTTCAACGAGTTTACGTTTTGTGATTATCAAAACATAGAGATATCTATATACATTAATAACTTTTTTAGGGATTATTTATATCAATAATCTCCCCCTTTTTGATAATTAAAAAATTAATTTTTTAGACATGTATTTAGTGAGTTTATATTCACTTCTCCCCCTTTTTATAGAATCAAAAAGGTTATGCCAACTAGCTTCATAAATGAAGTTAGACGGGATGAAAGCTCCCCCTTGATGTGTGCTCCCCCTCGTTCGAGGGCACCAAGGAATCGAGATATGGAATTCTCGCAAGAAAAATATTAGAAGCACAAGCATATATAGCAAAATAAGGAAAACAACAAGCATAGCAAACAAATATTAAGGTCACATAACAATACATTCATTTATTATGCTTAATGCATTCAATAAGTAAAAGATCCTAATTTGTCAAAGAGAGCCATTAGACTTGCTTGCAACAAAAGGTTGGTTGATTCGTATTTGAAAGTGAAAATCATAAGCATATAGTATGCTTAGATGGTTGATGATGGAGTGTTTGGAATGAAAATGGTTGAGTTATGGTAAGGTTGTTGGATTAATGGAGGTATATGTTTGGGTGCATGAATGTTGGAGAGTTTGGTGGTGGAGAGTTTGTAGCGGAAGAGGTTGATTGAGGTTTTGGATGTTGTTCAAGTGAGGGTATTGGATGTGATTTAGTGAGAAGATATTCAATCCAAGTGAAGTGTTCATTGAATGCAATGGTTTTTAGGAGAAAGATGCAACAAGGTCAATTGTTGACATGTTTTTCAACTTGATTCAAGTTGTGGGGTGATGAAGGAGAGCTAGAGGAAAGTTGTTCAAAGTTGCATTGAGCAAGGTGTAAGGAAAGAAGAGCACAAAGCTCACGGGCTTCCTTGAGTTCTTCAATGAACTTCTAGTGTTCTGGAGAAGGTGATGATGGTGGAGTGTGGTTGTTATTAGGGATGGATGATTGAACATGCAACATAGGGATAACATGTGTGTTGGTAGGAGGTGGTGGTGATACTCTTGGTGGTGGAGATATTTGTGAGTTTGGGTAATCATGAATGGATGAGAATGAAGTTGTGGAAGAATAGGATGTTTCATGAGTGGAGGATGTTTTGGATGGTGGATTGGTAGGTTGAACAAAATGTGAGGTGTTAGGAATGAGATTGAGATTGTTGTTTTGAGATTGAACATGCTCTTCATATGGCTTATGTGGGTGAGATGAAGGTGTATTTATGGGAACAAGGATGGATGTTTGGTTATTATGATGAGGTTTATGAAAGGGTTCATTTGAGTGAACATGAGGTTTGTGTATCATGAAATATGGTTTGACCTTCATGCGTTAAGTTGTAGTCGTGATGATACACTTTGTAGAGTGTAGGGAATGGTTATATGGTTGAATCTTTTTGTGAGGATGACTAGGTGGAGTTATTGGTGAAGATGGGAAATGAGTATCAAGTGATGTGATTGGTGAGAGTGAAAGAGCGATGTTCATGGAAGGGATTTCTTGGTAGGAGGGTGTTATAGATGGTGCATTAGGTGTACTAGGAGATGAAATTTAAGGTTGAGGTGAGTAAAGGTTATGAGGTTTGAGTGTGTAAAGATTATGAGGTTTAAGTGTAATGTAGAAGGATATGGGTGAGTAAAGGTTGTTGATATGTAATGTTGGTGGGAAAGAGAGTGAGGTGTTAGGTATGTAATGTTGAAGGCATATGAGAAATTTGGTGTTGGATGTTTGACAACATCATTTGATTTGACGAGCTTTTAATGGAAGTTAGGCTTTCTTCTCCAAACGGGTTTCTTGGTGGTTTTGGTTTAATGGGAGAGGACATGATGAGATGAGTGGAGATTGAGAGGAATGAGAGTGTTTATAATGTAGGATTGGTGGGATTAAGGATGTATAGACTTTGATAGAAGATTTAGGATAAAATAGGTTTGTGAATTTTAGGAAGTGTAGGATGAAATGGGCTAAAAAGTAGAAAAAGGAAACAACACTTTTGACCATCAGAAGTCCTCAATATTTTATTTCTTGTTATATATTTTATTTGTTTAAGTAGTTATTTGGGTTAGTTGACTAGAAAATAATTCCGCCCACTCTTCCAATACCCGAGATTTTTACTTGCTTTCCATAAAATAAAAAAAATACAAAAAGAATCATCCCTCACCTCTAGACCTAGTTAGATTAATTTCAATCCTAACGAACACTATTCCCTGTGGAGAACGATCAATCCCATGTACTTGCCAACTCACTATACTACATCGGTCAGGTACACTGCCTGGTGGGGATTGCAAGCTTCTCAAAATCCCTTAAGAAGTAAAACTTTTGTGTAGACCGCAGTCCATGCATCAATGAAGCGTTTTGGACGATTTTGGAGCATAAACGTAAAGAAATCGATAAAGTCAAGAATCCAAGCTGGAAATAGTACCTGACGGTGTCAAGAGTCACAAGGTGACGCCGTCACTTGTTGATCAAGAGGTGGATATTTGTTTTACACTTGACGCGCCAGAAAATAATTTAGAGATTTACACGTGACGGAGTCACGTTATAAAACATCAAGGCCGTAACGTATCATGTTAAAGAGACACGCCCAGAGCAAAATTGAACCAGACGACGTCAAAAGTGGATCTAAGAAATCCGAGGAGTATTTTAGCGGCGACTTGACGAGAGAGAGAGAGAGAGAGAGAGAGAGAGAGAGAGAGAGAGAGAGAGAGAGAGAGAGAGAGAGAGAGAGAGTCATGTCCCAAAATGTGACGCCGTCAGCTATGTAAATCTATGTATAGTTTTGCATTTTTCAATCATTAGGAGAGGAACTTTTTTGCTAAAACCCTAAGTCGAATTTTAGACCTTTTACAAGGGTTTCATACCCTTGTTTCATCCATGTTTAATTGAAGACAAGTTATCCTTTAATCATTCAATATGTCTATGTGTTATTTGATTATTTCTTATCCTTGTCTTTCTATTAACATGTTAGCTTAGGTTATTTCTGTTTACTTAGATCTAATGAGACATGAATAATAAATAATGAGAATGAAAAATACATATGAAAATAAATAAAAGCAAATAAACAAACACACAAACAAACAAAATAAAAAGCTTGGGTTGCCTCCCAAGAAGCGCTTGTTTTTGTTCGAGTCACGAGCCTGACTCTACCCTTATTTAACGGAAATAAGGGAGGTTTTCCCTACACTTAGGATTAAGTGCGGGTAAAAGTAGCAGGGTGGAAATATGCCACATGAGGTGAAGGGGTTGAGTGAATGGCTTCCTTAATCCTAAAACTACCCGGATAATATTGGTTGATGGGTGGGTCGGTTCCTATTTTGTCTCTTAGATGTAAATCTAAGGATGGAAACTTGTGTAAAGATTGAAGTTCCGGTTCATCAACACTAGGAAATTCCTTAGAACTAAGAGTACTACAAGTATTCAAACCTATATCCTCTAGTGGTGCTTGGTACAAGGGTTCTTCCTCCATCGAAATTCCTAAGGTTTCTTCTACTTCTTCCTGGTAAGTCACGGGCGATGTGTGTGCCTCAAATGATGGTAGGACTTGTGGCGTACTTTGTGGGCTTGGATTATCCACCTTATCCTCCATTGTATCTATATTACCTATGTGTTTGTTTTGTACTATGGTGTTACATGACATCCACTTAGGTATCCTAAAATAAGCATCCCCAGAAAAACTTCTTGTTTGCTCCTTCAAACTTTTTATTAATTGATCCGTAATGTTGTTTGTTGGGTTGTCTACTCTATAATAATATTGGGCACAATACTCTATGGCTTCCATGCTTCCTCAGCATTTTATTTCATAAGGTCCCCGTCGGCAAAATCGTCAATGTACCTTTGGACATATTGGTCGACACGATAGTAAAAGATTTGAGTTAGGGACCATAAATTGAAACCATGATGAGGGAATTTTTAGAGCAAGTGTTTGAAACGATTCCACGCATCGTAGAGAGATTAATCATGATGTTGTTGGAACATCAAGATATAATTTTGGAGTGGAATGCGTGGATTTCGTGGTGTATAGTACGGTGGAGTCGCGCTCTCCATAATGGCTAACGGAATAGATGAAAAACTTTTAACGAATAAAGACACAAAGAAAAAGATAGACTACAAGAAAGCTAATAAAAAAAGAAAATAAAAATCTCACTAGATAGGAATCTAATAAGTAGACCTAATTAAAATAAAATTCAACCTAAGCAATAACTATTCCCCAAGCAGCGGTGCCAAAAACTTGATGCGTGGTTTTGCAACCTTGCAAAAGGTTTTACTTCTCAAGGGATCTTGAGAAGCTTGCAATCCCCACCAGGCAGTGTACCTGACCGATGTAGTATAGTGAGTGGAAAGTACCGGGGGATTGATCGTTCTCTAGGGGATTAGTGTCGTTAGGATTAAAAACTACTTAAACTAGGTCTACAGGTGAGGGATGATTCTTTTTGTATTTTAGTGTTTTTATGAAAGCAAGTAAAAATCTCGGTTTTTTGAAGAGTGGCTGGAATTAGTTGCTAATCAACTAACCCAAAATTACTACGAATGCAAAATAAAATAAAATAACACGAAATGTAAATTGGTGAATTTCTTATAATGGGAAAAACTGTATTTA
The DNA here is from genome assembly GCA_030686995.1 of Artemisia argyi. NCBI lineage: Eukaryota > Viridiplantae > Streptophyta > Magnoliopsida > Asterales > Asteraceae > Artemisia > Artemisia argyi. The sequence goes on from CM060694.1 coordinate 132,944,323, forward strand.
CTTAGATTTCACTGCTCCCTAGTTATCTTTTACTGATTATTGATTTGTTATAGTTGTTTGGATGAAGGGTTGTATTCCTTAATACCAGTCATGGGGCTGTGTACGTCCTTCTGTGTACGTCCTTCCCCAATCTATAAGCTTTTATCTCTTCCTATCAAGGCCTTATAAACAGTTACTTATGCATTAAATACAACCAATAACATCATAGTACACATCTGATTATGTTTCTTAAGACGTTCAACCCTATTTCCATGTAGGAGTATGGCCAGTTTTGTTAAGCCTAACGCGAAAATCAATCAACCAAATCGACTAATAACAAACCAACAACCAATAATCAACAACTAGGTTTCATTAGATCTAAGTAAACACAAAGAGAATTATGCTAGCATGTTAAAAGAAAGACAAGATAAATAATTAATCAAACAACACATAGACATATTGAATGATTAAAAAGAAAACTTATCTTCAATTGAACATGAAGGAAAAGAGGGCTTGGAAACCCTAAAGTTACAGTAAATTTCGTCTAGGGTTTTTCTCCCCAAAGTTACACACCTAATGAATGAAAAATCCAAAACTATATATAGATTTACAGGGTGACGGCGTCAGGTTTTAGATCCTGACGCCTTCAAGTCACCGTCATTAGGGTTTCGTGACGCGCAATAAACCTTCCTTGACGTCGTCACTTGATACAGTCTTCTGGGCTGTCTCTATTTGTGAACATACGTGACGGCCTACTCTTGGTATAACGTGACGCCGTCACGTGTTAATCTCCAAATTCCTTGCTGACGCGTCAAGTGTAAATGATCATCCTTCTCCTGATTCATCATCTGACGGCGTCACTTAGTGACTACTGACGCCGTCAGGTACTATTTTCATCATGGTTTCTTGACTTTGTCGTTTGCTTCACTTTTGACTCCAAAAATGTCCTAAAAGCACCATTTTCCAGAATTCTCGTCCAAAGTACCTAAAATGACAAAAGTAACGATTTGAGGTAATATTTGATCATAAAAACACGATTTAGGGCTTAAATGACCCCCTAAAAGCGTAAAAAATATTTCCTTATCAGACTTCACCATCCTCAAAGGGCTCGGTCTCCCCTGATGCGACTCCTGATGGATCATCAGCTAGAACAATGGGTGAAACAGGTAGAGTGTCTACAGTGTCAACATCATATAAGATAACGGCAGGTATGTAGGATGGTGCTGGTAGGGAGTCATCACTGTCGGATAAAATGATGATAGGGGGCGACATAGTACTGTAATATCCAAATAATAACAACATAAGTCATTTAGTTCAAATAATGTTAAATATCCACTAGTCATGATGTCTAAAAGTTATGCATCATCTGCCAAGCAAATCTCAATACGTGATGTTTGATAAAATGTTGGCACGGAGGGCATAGGGTAGTAAGGTGTAAATGGTCCATTTTGAAAGTGTGGTTATAGTCCAGTGTTTTGAAAAAACTCACTTGGTTCTCTATAATCGTGACTCTGATGCCAATCTGTAACACCCCGATAATTTGATGAAGCAGTGGAAGACTAATCGGTGTATTACTTCTTAGATCACAGTCATAATCATAGAAATCGACCCAAAAGAGACGGTTCTAAAATAAGTTAATATCATTTGATGAAAACTCAAGATTTGGGATTTCAAACATGTTTCAAAAGTAATAATGTTTCACAAAAGATAAAGTTGATTCTGAAAAGAATGATATTTTTATTTGGAAAGGGGTCAGCCCAAAAGTGCCCATGCGAGCTCCGTGTCATGTAAGCTTCTTAGTTACCTGAGATAAAACATGCTAAAAAGGTCAACACAAAGGTTGAGTGAATCCACAATGTTTAATTTGTAATAGTTTGAACACAAGCTAAGTAGTAGTAAAATCAATGATATAGTAGTGAAATGTATATTGCTCTAAGCCTCATGACACGCAAACGTTAACAGGTGACATCATATAAAAATGACGTTAAATACTAACACTATAGGGATAATATTAGTATGAATGCCCTTGTGCAGGAGGTTGCCGTCCTCCTGTTTAGTTCAAATAAAGTGCATTTGGCTATCTATCCGGCTAACACAAATGGGGCGTCAACTGCCAATAGATCTATTCATTAAATTCGCGTTCACTCGCAAGTGTAATGGTTCATGATATGAGGGGCTTGTAGTGGCAATAGTGGTAACTTAGGCAATACCAATCAGGATAGCATACAGAAAAATACTTGTGTTCGAGTTTGTAGCATGTATCTCCCCCGTTTATTATGACACAACTAAGTTTGTGTATATATAAGTTTTTCAAAAATATTATAAGTTACAAAATTTACCTTTGATTTATATGAAAGTTACACTTTTTATCCCAAAACTTATAAGTTTCAAAAATAAAATTTCTTTTACTATGTAAAGCTTCATTTATTCATTTTTAACTTAGAAAGTCTGTTTATTTCAAAATGTTTTAAATGAAAATAGTTATTGGACCTTAAGGCCTAGTTAAGAGGCGTTTGGTTTGAAAAGAAACAAGACAAAAAAAAAAAAAAAAAAAAAAAAAAAAAAAAAAAAAAAAAAACTTCTAGATCAAGACTAGGTTCGAACCTGTGCCAGTTGTGTAGAGGGTAAGCGACACAACCACATCAGTCAAGAACTCTATCTTGTTTTGTTTCCCTTTATTGGTATTTAATATAGTTCACATTTTCAATATTGTATGCAATATATACTCAATGTTCTAAGCTTGTGTGCATGCATTCCATATTATCGTATCAACTCTGTTTCGTTTTCATGCTTCTTCATCAACCTATGTTAGTACAAAGTAGTGTTGAGTAAGTACTAATACGAGTTTCGAACCGTATTAAACCTCGCGACACGGTTTCCAAATGAAGCCAAGACTCACACCAGTTTTTATAACCAAGTCTTATGATTTCGTTTTTAAGTCGAAAAGTTATTAGAAATAGGTTTTGCGTTTTCTTTTGTGTTCTCGAAAGTTTTAAAAGTTCCAACTTGAGACGCTTACATCTCGCGAGTTCCAAATATGGGTCGATCTTACTAACCATAGGTGCTAGCTTATTCTTCGAGTTTATTAGCAAGGTTCGAGTTGTAGTTACCACACAATCTTTTATGATACGTTAAGTTGTTTATTTTTAGGTTCATACGTGACCATGGTGAAACGAAAAAAATAAGTTTAGAAAACTTAAAGTGTTACTCGTATGATATGCAAGTTTCAACAAGAACTCAACAACTAAACTAACTACGCTAGGTATTGAAATTTGGTCGTGAGGACTTACTACACCAAAGATGGTGGTGACGAGGTACGAAGGTGAATACGAGCGAGAATGAACGAGAACCTGACCCTAGCTTCTTTCTTTAAAAAATAAAAATAAAAAAATAAAAAAAAAAACCCACTCGAACTAAACTTGACTTGTCACAATGTTGTTACTCTTCCTTCTTGCTCGACAAAAATAGAGAGGGATATGTGTGTTTGTGTTTTGCTTGCTTAAGTGTGTACAAAAGTGTGAGAATGAGTTGGTTTAAATAGGCAAGACATAGTATGGTCCTGATATTATTTTACTTTCACGTTTCATGGTCTTCAATAAAAGAGAAAAAGAAGTTTGTTGGGTTATGGCATGCATAGAACTCGGCTGAATTTAGGGAGCGCATGTAGGATAGGTCATGTCGAATAGAGTGGGAAGCATAATACACAATGGTTCTTAAAGTCAATGGTCAAGGTGTGGTGTAGGGATTTGTTTAATGTATTAGGGGAGTGGGTTAGGGTGGTTCTTTGGTTAATCTCACACGCAACACACGAACAGAAATAGTAATAGGTCTCATTTGGTCTTTGGTCACAAGGAGAAAAGTGAACAAATAAAAATATGTTATATGTTTTAGCATCTAGGTGGGTTTGTTGGTTTTGTTCTCCTCAGCCCATACGCATGCCACATAACCAAACTAGGAAGGGGTTGGGCTTTGATGACATAAGCCCAGGATTAAAATAGGTTAAAGGGTTAGTTTATATTGTTTTAGTTTTAAAAGTGGCTAAGCCCAATGGATTAAAGTATGCGTGTAATTGAGTCGAGCCCAACAAGAGAGGAATGTGTAATTCGTTAGTTTACGGGTCCAATCAAGCTCATTAGATTTGTCGGGTTTGGTTGTTCCGATATTTATGTTTAGTCGTAGGTACGCAAGTGAGCTATTCAAGTGATTCGTGAGTCACGACTCACAATAGTTGTTAATAAAGATATTTGTAGATGTGTGTATATATATATTTATATACCAAAAAAATAATAATAATAATAACTAGCAAAATTGATTAATTAGACATTTAACTTAAATCACATTGAGTTTAGTGTTAATAAATGACGGAGTAATTACAAGGTATTACATAAGATTTTAAACATTTAAGTAGGGTCTTACGGTCTTGATACGATCTTACGATTTCAATTTTGCAAAAGCAAAAACAATTCGTAATAACTTAATAAGATATCAATCTTAAAGATCTTTGTTATGTTTATTAATTACGTCGACCATATATTTTATTCTTAATTTAATGAATTACATTATATTTGTTAAAATAATACGTAATCGAATGGATTTAAATGCTGATTTTGATGTGACTTCTGACTTTTGATTTTGTTAAAGTATTATACAGTCTTCAATACTTTTCATATAATGGACGTTGAATTTTTAAGATAACTTGCTGATTAAGAGGTGATTTTTAAAGGAGCAAAGGAGTGTTTAAGTTTATTAGTAACATTTTGAATATTCAGTTTGAAAAGTTAGCTTTAAAATAGGAGGTGATTTCACACTCTCACAATTAATTTACACACTCAAATAATGAATGTTTTGACATTTATACTCTTATAGAGTGAAAACAAGTAAAAATCATATGAGGGTATAAATATTAAAACACTAATAATTTGAGTGTACAATCAATTGTGGGAGTGTGCAAATCAACCCCTTTAAAATATTGTTAATTAAGTAGTAGCAAATTGTTTGGTCTGTACAATATCATAAAATTAACACTTTTATTATTTTGAGAGGAGAGTTATTTTACAACCAAATTTTCTTACATTTATCCCTATCTTTCATTTAAAAAGAAATTAATGATTGAGATTAAAAGTATTTTAATATTTTACATATTTTTTATAATTTAAATATCTCTTAAACCGTTAATCGTTAAGCAAAAATAATTACACTATCGTGACAACCATTTAATTATCTTTCTATATATCGACACTTTGATATACTTTCGACATAAATATTTTTTTCGTTTTTTTCACTTTTTTTCGTTACTGAAAAAATCACATGTGATATTAGTGTAATATCACATGTGATTTTTTCGGTAATGAGAAAAAAATGAAAAAGAAAAAAATTTTGTCGAATGTATATCAAATTGCCTATCTATAGAAAGATAATTAAATGCTTGTCGTAATGGTATATTTTTTTCACTTAACGATTAACGATTTGAAAAATATTAATATTTGAAAAAAAATGAAAATGAGTTTTTTTAATTGTTGAATCTAATCTATCAGATCAAATAAAGACAAAGAGCGGAGATTAATGGCTTGTATGTAAAAAAAAGTTTGGTCCAAATCTTATTTTGATTAGAGTATATGATTGTATGAAAACCTTTTTATAATCTTTATTTATGGTACCTTCCATTTTCGTTGCCGCCATTTAGTCTACCAAAAAAAAAACAAAAAAAGTCAAAATCTTCTAGATAAAGCTAACTATTATCCCGTGCTTCACACTCACGGCCACAATTTGGATCATGAATAATGCTGAGTTCTTCATACAATCAAAACTATTGACGTGACAAAAACGATGGTTTCTTACATATATGGTATAATATTTCATTTTTATACACAAATAAGCCAATTTATTTTTATTTGTTTATTTATTTTTACTTTTTCTATTTTAAAATAATTTTTAATTAACTTTCGTTTGGAAACTATAAGTTTTAATAGCAACTTTCGATTGAAGAAGAATACATGTGGAGATGAGAGAAAGAAAGAGAGTGAAAGTGTCGTTGCGGAAAAGTAAAAGAGAGTGAAAGTATCGGTGCATCAAAGTAAAAGAGAGTGAAAGTAAGTCCACAATTTCGATTATTTAACATTTATCTAAAATTCGGGTCTTATATAATCAGATCTCTTAAAATGACGGTAAAAAATATGAGACAAACTTTATACATATACAAAGTTTTAAGAAATCAAGGGTCTTTTTGAAAGCTTAAAGCTTAAAACCGTAGCATTACTTGCTTTACTTTTAAGCGCCTTATATATTGGCACGAGTTGTTGTCAGTTCATATATCTTAGAGTTAGGTCCACAAAAAAGTCTTGACCACTCATATTTCACATCTCGACGAATTCCTTGTCAAAGCACATTAAACGATTAGTTGCCCATGATAAGTTCTGTCGCTTTATACCCATCGTTCTCCGAATACCGCTTCTCTAAAATTTGGCTAGGCCAGGCGATACGTTTGTAACCGCTCGTCCTCACATTTAGCAACCACCTTTACCCGATTCCAAGTCACCATCTTCTTCGCTAACAAGTAAATATGATTCATGCCTACTCCAATTTCAAGGACGAAACTAGGACTAAATATGACTGGGTGTACAAAAAATTGAACACTAATATTAAAAACATAATTCGATTAACCGGGTACATTTAAAATAATTAAAAAATATATAAATGTTTTTTTTTTTTTTTTTTTTTTTTTTTTTTTTTTTTTTTAAATTAACGCTACATTGAAAAAATCTATGGGGTGCCCGAGCACCCGCAGAAACCCCTGGCTCTGTCCCTGTCCAATTTACATGCATCCTCACCCTCTTGGTTCAGTTCGATTTTGGTGTTTAATTAACTAGCTTGCGAACTTAGTTTACACTTGCTAGAATAATATAACTTATCATTTTTTTTTCCTTTTTAATAGTTTCACACAATGTTATAAATGGCGTGAGGCGTGGCGTGACGGCAAGGCCACGCCTTAAGCCTTACGCGTCATAGCGAAGTCATGACGTTTTTTGCGGCGTGACTAAGGCGGCGAAAGAATATTTATATATTTATCATTTATGTTATAATATCATATTTTATATGCATATCGAGTTTACAAAAGGTGAGTTTACAAAAAGTGAGCTTACAAAAAGTGATATGCATAAGAAATAAAGTGAAAATTTGAACTATGTTTAAAAATTACTAGGCCCAAAATTTAAGCCTACCTCATCCCCTTCTAAAAATGGCGCCACGCCATACGATAAGGCGCGCCTTATTTCACGCATTTTCACACGACGCCTAGACTTCACGCCTTGATTCATTTCGTGACGCCGAGGCCACGCCTCGCGCCTTGGCGCGCCTTTTAGAACACTGGTTTCACAAGTTAAATATGCTGATTAAACTATACTAAAATATAAAATACAATACGTTTTTGTGTTGTTAAAATAAATCATTTTCAAGAGGGTGAGTGAAAATGACGGGTATGTGTGTGTCCTAATCCTTCTAGACCTTTTCAGATATTTATAGCAAAATATTCATAACATGGTCCAAATATTAAAATAATGTTACTTAAACGAATTGTACTGGAATTTAACATTTTAAATTTGTATGCTGTACTTTTTTGAGCAAACATAACATGCATGGTCCAAGCATTTTAAATTTGTACGCTACTGATATTTAAAAATAGTAATCGTAGACGAATATCTAATCAATAAAAACTGGAGTACTTGCTAATTGAGAAAAACGACTACTTTTTTAATTATTTAGAATGTTTTTTCTAATATCATAGCAAGTGGCAGATATATGTTGGAGCATCCAAAAAAAAAAAAAAAAAAAAAAGGGGGGGGGGGGGGGGGGGGGGGGGGGGTATTATTAGCCTTGTTCCATGTCTGGAAAACTGCTGTTTTCAATCCATGTTTTAATTTGACCGTTATGAACTTATGATCAGAAATATTATCGAATGGAAAGTTGAATCCGCCTCTCAAAAATCTAAAAAGTATCAAAAGTTAAAGATGATAACAAATGTTCTAAAATGTGTTTGGGCCGGATAATTGATGACAACGTGGTGGTTGGTATTGGTGAATCATAGATAATAATTGAAAGATTCAGTTTATAATTGATAAATATTCACATCGTGATTGATAAAAATTTGGTATTAGATGAACATTTTATTTTGATGAACTTTTGAACAGAATATTAACGAACATAAATTGGTAAACATAAAAGAAAGCTGATAAATGATTTGTATTCAATAAACTAAGGGTGTGTTTAATATGCCGTCATGAATTACAATAGGTATTACTTTAATAGTAGTGGCCAGCCTTTCGGTATGAAAGATCTATACTTTGTACTTGAAAAGTATATGAAGAGAAGTATATAAAGTATGAAACATATATATCATTCATTCCCATATTTGAAAATTTTACATCTTAAATAAATATATGATTAAAATGAAAATTCATTCTCTCATTCTCATTTCGGCATACCAAACACACCCTAAGATTGATGAACATGACAATTGATGAACACCAAATTAAATGAACAAAAAGCGTTGTCATAAACATTAAATACAATTTTTATTGATTAAAGAAACTTTTGATACATTGATTTGACCACAAGTAATTCTATTATAAAGTTGTGAAACCATTTTTTATTTGATCAACTTTAATTTTAGTGTAACGTTTACTTTGATTAATATTTTCTGATAAAGAAGAGTATTTACTTGATAAATAATTGCATATTCAAAGTTTTATTCATCACAATTTTAAACACTAATAAATTACTTTCACCTTTTTATTATATATTAAGGGTCCATTTGGTTGGCTACTTTGGCGTGAGTTTTATATTAATGTAACATTAAATAGATGTTTGTTTAAGTTATATAGGTTTAGAAATTGGGCATGATCCCCAAATATATATAGGATTTCTCAAAAGGTATGTCCCATGAGGGGTTTATAAAAATATGTGTTCCTATCTTTTTATCTCTCTATTTCTCTCTTATTTAAATCTTAAAAATTATATATTAAATTATAAAAAGAATTATTTATTAGCTAAATATATATTTAAACTTTTCTCCTCTCTCCTACATCAAATCCAAATCCTAATCCAAATCCAAATCCTAATCCTAAACCTACCTATAAACCAAACGAGCCCTAAATCTTTTATGCTAGAAGTCTAGAACATTTATATTTAAAAAAAAAAAAAAAAAAAAAAAAAATTCAAACTCTTAAATCAGAAACTTACTTCATTGAGCCATTTCATTAACACTTAATTTATTTGAAATTTTAGAAGAAAAACTTTGGTCTAAAACATTTATATTATAAAATTAATGTTGCGTGATATTAATTTAAGGTTTATGAATCAATATTGCTATAATAATTTCAGCTTAACTCAAATTGAAAGAAACCATAATATTCTTTTATAAATTATTTAATTTCGAATTTCATGCAAAAAGCTGTAATTTGTAACAACTGAGCAAATATATGATGAAATTAAAGATAAACAGAAACCTAATTTTGTGAATTTGAATGATTTAAAACTGAAATTGTTGTTTCAATTTGGGAAAGTCTAGGAAATCGAAAAAAGAAGATGGAAACACGAGGACATGAAAGTGTGTATATGTGTGTGGGGGGGGGGGGGGGGGGGTAAATGTAGATGACACGTATTAAATTAGGGAGGCTTTTTTAGACATTTTAGGAAGTAGGATTTCCCCCACTTTCTACAGGATTGTGACTCGCATGATTATTGTTTTGCTATAAAACATTAAACGCGTTGATAACAAAAGTAACTCGTTCAATCTTAATATGTTTACTATAAAGCATTAAACGATTTCTCAGTTATAGTACCAAAGGGACCTGAAAAGAGGATACGGCTTTGATCAACAAAGGCAAAGGGATTTGACAAAAACATCGATCCTAGTTTAGTTTGTTTTTAGTTTTTTATGTGTTTTTCGTTTCGTAATTTTTTTACTTGTTATTCATATTATAATTATATTGTAATTGAATGTTGATTTAACATGTGTTTTTTTAAAAATGTTAAAAACAAAATCAAATTTAGGACCTGGAAAACATGTTATAGGGATGGATGATATTTTTTGGTATTAGTGTTATAATCATGTTATAGCCTAAAAGCTGACATGACGGTGCTAAAACACCTTTACACACCTAGACAACTTAGTGACTATTGTTTTTGAATTTATACCTTTTAAAAAGTGATGCATAATGAAGATGGCAACACCTAGATATCTTAGTGACTATCGTTTTTGACTTTATACCTTTTAAAAAGTGATGCATAATGAAGATGACAAGGATCGAGTGGGGAAGTGTGCAGAAGTTTATGCGGAGCATTATGAGTATCTTATGCAAAATAAAAACGGTTGATGCTTTGCCCCCCCCCCCCCCCCCCCCCCCCCCCCAAAAGTCCAAGGGCGTTTTGGTGCTTTACTCCTCAATTTCCCCTAGGCGAAGCATCCAAGCAAGTTTCAACCTTTTGAGCTTGAAATGCACTTACCCCAATATCATGGGGCGAGCCATTTGAGTGTTTCACAATATTTTCAAGTTATTCATATTTCGTTATTTAGGAAAATTTAAGGGTTTGTTAGACTTTTTAATAAACTTTTAATTACAATTCTTCTTACCAAGCTTTATCCTTCTATTATAAGTTAAACATTCTTGTAACATTGCTTATACCCTAAAAGGTTGACATGTAAATGTCTACGATTTTAACACCTTTTCCAAGTAAACAACAAATGTAAACTAAAATAACATGACATAGAAAAAAATAACATGAGGCGTGTGCTTAACAATTTTATTTTATTTTTACTATTTTTGCTATTTAAGTATCCCATTTACCCATAGTTTCTCATTTACCTTCATTTACTAATTTATCTTCCTCATTCTTCAACCTACAATAGTTAGCTTCTACTTTTTCTTTGTTATTGTTGTTGTTTGCATTAGATTTCTTAAAAATGTTTCATTTCTCATTCTTATCTATCTTCAGGGTTCATGGAGTTTGTTTTTCCTCTTACAAGTTTGTAGGATGCTATTTAGTGGATGTGATAGTCAATGAGAGATGGTAATGAGCCAGTGAAGATGAGAGTGCGGGAAGGAGCTATTCGACGACATAAGCATGTACCAACGTGCCTAAAACTTGATCTTCAATTCATGCATTTGTGTTTACACCTATGTTTCAGGTTCTTTCTGCTTTATGATGCACTTTGCGGTGAGGATGGCGATATGTTTGGTTATGCCTGTGTGCGCAACCACTCTCTCAATCAAAAACATTTAATGACTATGTGCGCAACCACTCTGTCACACCCCCAGAATCGGGTCCAGCGGAAGCATACATGTAGCTGGGGTGTAACTCAATTGGTATTACAACACAAGTTCAAAAACTGGTTTTCATTTGAATCATTTAGAATAAAATAGCTTAATCAAAAATGTTGAATTTACATTTTTAGAAGTAGTGCGAAAGTAGGCCTTTAAATCAGTCAAAAATGGTCCCCAAATGAATATCAGAGTCTTCTATGACCATGCCATGCCCTGCCAAAACCTCCTGTAGTGTGCCATTGCTTAAAACCTGAAGATACATGCTAAAACGTCAGCATAAAGCTGGTGAGTTCATAGTTTTAAGTGAACAAGTATTTCCCGTAAACAAGTGTTTCCAGTAATCAAGTATTTCCCAGCAAAGGCATCGTAAATCCACTCAGTTGCAAGTCCCGCCATAAGAGACTTGTACCCTGTGTGTTTACGACCCACTGCCAAATATTAATTGGTTTATGTAAACAAAAGTAATAAGTATTTTGTGGAACACGAGATTTGCAGTAGGGTTAACCATTATAACAAATACAACGTTAACCCAAAAGTAAAATACAATGCCTTAAGCTCATGACCCCGAAGCTCGACATAATCGTATGCAATCAAGCATAAAATGCCCCAAGTAAGTGTTTGCCAGGCACTCGGAAGTAATCCGAATGATATGCGTCCGTTTAACAGGTTGGCGCGACCAACTCGGACGGGGGTGTCAACCCAAATAGATCTATCCACAGCATTCGCGCTTACACGCATGTAATTAACGGTTCATGATAAAGGGGACTTCAGTGGCAGTAATAGGTAACTCAGGCAATGTAACAGTTTTGTACTTATGTCCGCAATAAAGTAATACACTTGTGTCCATAAGAAAGTAATCAAGGATGGAATAGGTAATTCATAATGTATTCAAGTATTCAATCAAGTATTTCAACCATCCAGTAATGTTTGGGAAAATGAATCGCGTTCAAGTAAAACAAGCATTGAATTTAAATAGTAAGGAGCATGTATCTTCCCCCAAAACAGTTGTAAAACAAGTAAAAGTAGGGGTTATGAACTCACCTGGTGCAATAGCTACGACGGCAAAAGTGGATACACGAAATGAGGCACGGTCTCTAATCGCAACCTAATATGAATGATAGTCTAATGTAAGAAATGAAATGATGCTACACATGCAAATACGTATGTTATCGATACCACTCATTAGTTTTGAAAATAACGTTTATCGTCGACAAATACGTTTTTGACGTCTCGTTAGGTTAATAACCACTTTTCATGTAAATAGGTTGAAACGGTACTCCACGATCCTTGTTTGATGTTCTATCGGCAAATATAAGGTTTTTGTCGCAAAAATAACATTTTCATTACTTGAAAATATGCCCAAAATGGCCTCGCAAAACAAGTCGCGAAATGTTGTACGTTAAGGGTTAGTGATGAAACTCGGCGTTTTTTAAAACCTTGTAACAATATCTAGAAGTCGTGTCATTTAACTTTTGGCTATACGGGTCTTGATCGATGAGAAAATTGACTCTCATTGTTGTTACTTGAAAATATTATGTTCAACACTTAGAAAATTTTATTAGTAAAAGCTGTCAAAATATATATAGTTTATCGGGTATATAGATGAGGTCGTAGTTTATTCGTTATAAGTCTATTCGAAGAACGGCCAATTGATTTGAAAAGCTTGTTGGAAGATCTTGATTTCATAAAACTACGGCTCGGACTCAAATTGATCCGATCATAAAGAAAAACAGCCAAGAAAGTGGTGTCTCGCAAAGACAGTTTTGCGGCAAAATAATAATAGAAAAGCTGATGGAAATTTGTAAAAATCGTCTAAGTTCAAACGCTTGTATCTTTTTCGTTATAAGCTCGTTTTCTACGTTCTTTATATCCCCGGAATCGTGGGACAACATACTATTATATTTTTGATAAGTCGGGACGGCTAGATCAAGTTTTACGTCTCGAAACAGTCCATGAAAACTGTTCAACAGCAAGCTATTTTTCAGAAATTAGTTTTCGTCGTTAAAATTGAAAATAACATATTTTTTTCGTCATAAATCGGATTTTAGTGATTCAAGCGGCCACGGTTTCGTTTTTGAAAGTATCTTCTGAATCTTTAAGCCACAATTACCCAGAAACCACTGAAGTTTCCACGTTTTGCAAAAATGGACAGATCTATATATATAGTGTTTAAAACTCATTTTTAAGGATCAAGACTTGTTCAAAGCTCAACCAATCTACTTCAAATCAACTCCACAAGTACCCAATCCTACCATACACCTTCTTAGGGTGTCATGGGTTCCTAGTCTTCACCAAAAATGGTGGATCTCATGAGGTTGCTAATAAAAATTATAGATCTATGTTTATAAAGAAGAAAATGAGTAATAAGTGGTATGAAACATAAATACTTGCATGTTTAACCAATATATCTTGAAAATATATCAAATGGAAGTATAAAGAGTAGAGAAATTTATTTAGGTACTTACTTGAAGGTTTGATGAGTTTTTGGAGAAAATTATATATAAGTAACCTAGGGATTTTTATTTCAAAATCCAAGCTAGGAGTACAATTGATATTTGATGATCTTGATCTTGTAAAATTTTGATGATGTCTTGCTTGTTCTTGTGTGTTGGCCGGCCACCAAGAGAGAAAGGAGGAAGAGAGGATTTTGTTTTCTTGAACTTGATATTATGTGTGAAAAATGAGATCAAATGGATTAAATACTAGACAAGCTTGGAGTGTAATTAATATGAGTTGGTAAATTGCAACTCTTGGCTAGGAGAGGGGGGGGGGGGAAGGTGGCGCCAATTAGGGGAAAGGAGGAGGCTTTGTGGGCTAATTAATAAACTTGTCTAAATGTGTATGTATTAGTTAGATATTTTGTACATTGGGTGTTATCGGGTACCGAGTTATCTTGAAATAAATGGTAACGAGGTGAAATAAAATACGGCGAAGTTGTAAAAGTTGTAAAATATTATTCCTGATGAGAATCGGGTGTTAAAATAATTATTGAATTGAAATAACGCAAACCGACGGAGTAATAAGCTCCGACCGTAAAATGTAGTAATTGATTTCAAAACACCGGGTAAATTAATAATATAACTTTTATATTATTATAATGAGTATGAAAATATGTTAGGATCGTAGTCGGGTGTATTGAGTATACGTTCGTAGTAAAAACTGAGTGGTAACGTTAATTACAAATTAAACATACGTATATAGTAATAATGCATATCTGTGTAGGGCTTAAAGTACTGATGATTTGTAGACTAATCCAGTCTACATGAAATGTCGTTAATGAATGATGCATGAATTTGCAGCTAAACCACATTGGTTACACGAATTTGAAGACCCGTAAACTCAGTTTACGATGAAATGAATGGCCATCGTGAATAGTGATTTCCTTCCAGAAATGAATAGTGTCACATGAATAGTAAAATTTCTGAACGCTTCTCGGAAGCATAAACTGACTCCGAAAATGATGAATAGTGACTGGTGAATAGTAAATGATGAATAGTGAATAGAAGAAATGTCCTGAAAATGCGGGTTGTTACACATTCTCTCAATCAAGTTTGGAGACATGTTGATTCCATTGAGTCTTCAGATGAGGAAGAAGATCAGGGCTATAGAGTTCTGGAAAGAAGACCAAGATGGCGGTTTAATGGTCCTAGGGTCATGACTCATGAGAGATGATCGACAAGGTTATGGTAATCAACATGGGTTTATGTTAAGGTTGATCCTAATTTTCTTGGGAATCTTGACCATGACGTGTTGGATATCTTATATGAGGTGGATAAGTTGTTTGAAATCAGGGATATTCCGGAAGAAGAGCAAGTCAAGATCGTAGCCTATAATTTACGTGTAGGAGCTGGAGCTTGGTGGCTAAACGAGTAAGAAAACCGTAGGAGACAAGGAAAATATTAGATCAACACATGAATAATAATGAAGAGAATGATCAAAGGTAGGCTATCCCCTAAATATTTAACAAATTTTATACCAACAATAACATACCTGTGTTCAAGGGGGAAAGAACCGTGGTGGAATACATGAGAAAATTCTTGAAGTTGCAAGCTAGGTGTAACTTGAAAGAATCCGAAAAATGAATTGCTCCTAGGTATATTAGTGGGTTGAATCCATTAATCCAAGAGAGCTGAGTTTGGTATCGATTTGGACCATTGAACAAGCCCAAAATTAAGCTAAGAAAAAAAGAAGTATCGATGACTAAACCAACTTTGAATTTTGGAAGGTCATAAGAAGAGAATTCATATTCAGATTATACTCAGGTAAACTAATCTAATCAGAATCAATTAACTATTAGAACTAATGTATCTTCAAGATTGACTTCTCCAGTTTTGGCTAGTGGTGGTGGCGTTGGAAAGCCTAAGCAAACAAATTCAAATCCCTACCACAGATCAAATGAGTGTCCCAAGAGAGTTTTGAACGGGTATGTTGAGGTAAGTTATGAAGGTGATAAAGGAGTTGGTTTTGGTGATAATTTAGAGCATGTTGATGAATTTGCTCAAGTTAATGGCGAGATTATGAATTTGATTGTGCAACGTACTTTATTTTCAACAAAGTCGGAAGGATCTTCAGAGCAGAACAAGATCTTTGAAACTAAGTGTTAGTTTGAGCACAACATATGCTTGTTAAACATTGATGGAGGAAGTTGTGAAAATTTAATGTCCAAAGACTTGGTGAAAGCTTTGAATTACTAACTGAACAACATCCTACTCTATACAAATTAGGCTAGATAAAGAAGGGGCCAAAGGTGAAGGTGGGTTAGGTTTGTAAAATCACAATTGCTATTGGAAATTCATATTCCGATGTGGTGGACTTAGGAGCTAGTCATGTTTTATTAGGAAGACCTTGGCAACATGATATGAATGCGATTTATAAAGGAGTGATGAACTTTCATGTGTTCAATTGGAGTGGAAATAACATAGCTATTTTACTCAATGGTACATGACCTCCTGATTTGAAGACGAATTGCAAGGCATTATTTATTCTCCTGTTGATTGAAGCTTGCGCGAACTCGAGAATGAGTTCTTATCAAGTGAGGAGGAATGATGAGGATAAGGATCGAGTGGTGAGGCTTACATAACTTTATGTGGAGCAATTTGAGCATACGAGGCAAAACAAGATAAAGAAACGATTGATGCTTTTCCCCCCAAAGTCGAGGAGAGCCCTTGGTGCTTTGCCCCTCAACTTCCCTAGATGAAACATCTAAGAAAGTTTCAACCTTCTAAGGTTGAGTTGCACCGCCCCCAATATTATGGGACGCAACATTTGAGTGTTTCGCCATATTTCCAAGTTTTTCATATTTTGTTATTTAGGAAACATTATGCATTTGTTAGGACGCCTTTTTATTTTTAATTATTTTATAAAATATATGGCTTGTTTACATTGTAATTTACTTTGAGACATTAATGAAAGCTACGTGATTTAAAGTTCTCACACTTGTTTTGGTTTTATTCTACTGAGGTGTGCCTCGTTTATCACCCTCAGATATGTCTCGTGTCACATAAACCTACATGACTAATTAACAACCATAATTAACCAAGACAATAGTATGCTTTTAATGCTTAGGCAGAACTCAGGGTTATTAATTACGCGAGGCGCCGCGTGGCGGCATAACCACTCACGCCTTAGCGGTCAAGGCGAAGCTTTTACATTTATAAGGCGTTGCATAAAGCGGCACAAAATATGAAAATATCTATATATTTATATTATATTTTGTATATATGAAGTTTACAAAACGACGCGACATGAGGCGTCATAATGTGTGGCATGGTGATTGACTCCTCCCAAACCAACCAGTCAAGCGTGTGCAGTTGATAGGTCCACCTGGGAGAAAAAGTCAAGTATTAAAATCCGTGGAAGTACAGGGAAATCCCCGGGTCGTTAAGTCCCAACGAGATTGAAATTGTATTTGTAAACGTTTTCGGGAATAAATGGTACTGAGGACAGTAACCAAAAATGAAGTGGGTTTGATTTACACTACTGATATTATTTGGATAATAATATAAAACAAGCACAGTAAACAGCTATGTATATACGTAAACTGAAATGTAAACAAATACGTATGCGTACTGAGAAAAAGGTGAGTTTAAAGGAAAAATAAACTACAGGGGTTAAAAATGAAAATTCTATAAACTTAAACTTAAAAGAAAATTAAATTAAAAAGAAAATTATTTTTTTTTTGATTATTTTATTATTTATTATTAATTAAAAACTATTTAACTATTTAATTAAAACTAATTTAAATTAACCTAAAAATGATAAATACTACAAATTAAACTAAAAATTTGCAAAACTATTTTCTAAAACTTAAAATGAACTTGAAGAAAGTATAAAAAATAAAAATAAATATTTTTGTCTTTTTATGAGTTTTCTTTTAATTAATTACTAATTATTTTAATTAAACTATTTAAACTATTTTAAATTACTAATTATACTAAAATGACTTAGAGAATTATGGAAAAATTTATAAAACTAATTAACCATCACATGAATCCTAAAAAATTATAAAATTATTCTAAAAATTATATTTAGGCTAATTTACTAATTAATTACTTATTTATTAATTAAAATCTAATTAACTAAATTTAATTAAGGAAAATAGGAAATGAACAGTAGTAATCAGAAAAATATTTTCTAAAAATACCTAATGGTTTATAAGACTTTTAAAAAATATAAAAAGATATTGTTATTAACTAAAAATTATTAAAACTATTTAATTACCTAATATTACTTAATTATTCATTAAACTAGTATTAATTAAAATAAATATTATTTGAATAGTAAAAATTATGAAAAAATTACAGGAAGTATATTAAGTAATGAAAAGCCTAGGAAAAATAAGTGGGTGTCAACAGCTTATTCAAATAAGCTGTTATAAGCTAAACGGCTTATTTAAGGTTATTACTCTAAAAACACGTTAAGTATATTGTTTGTGGAGACTTGAACGGAACTGGTGCCTCAGAGCTAATGGAAGGGGTGTGTGTTATTATGCATGTTACTATCCAGAGGTCCCAGGTTTGACTCCCACACACACCCAAATTTTTGAAACTTTTTATTTTTTTGATTTTTCTTTTTGCAAAACTGCTTAACAAGTAAAAATAAGCAACTTTAAAAAACACAACTTTTTTAAATTTCACAAATAAGCTCTGTAAGAGCTTATTAGCTCAACAGAAGGCTTATTAAGCCAAATTTGGCTTTTTAACAAGCTAAAAGCTACAAATAAGCTACAGAGAGATAAATAAGGTATTAACTACTAAATTATACCTAAGGTAACCTAAATCAACTAAATAAGCTACAAGAATAAGCTATAAGCTCAATTAAGCAATTCTAAATCCGGGTACAACCAAACAGTCCACAAGGCCAATATGCAGGCCTGAGTGGGGCCTACAAATAAGCTCAGGGGTCTAAAATGAAACTTGAGCAATCAAGTCCACCTGGGTGGCTTCCCAATAAGCCAAAAAGCAAACCCTAAGGTCCACTAATAAGCACATGAGAAGCTTTTGAAAATAGCTGAGTACACTGAGTCACCCAGTTAACTGGGTGGTATGGGACAAAGAACAAGCTGCTTGCAGCCCTAATAAATAAGCTGGAAATGGAAAGATAAGCCTTGGAACCTTGATTTGGGTGGTTAAGCTTCCCAATAAGCTAATAAGCAATGCTTATGGCTTATTAATAAGCTGTGGGTGAACCTATGAAATTGGGTGATCAATACTGAGTCACTCAGTATGCATGTGGTGATTAGGCCAACTTTAAAGCTTAAATAAACTAAGAGCAAATGAGCTGAGATTCAATATAAACACAAATCTAATAAGCTAGCCTACTAAGCTTTCCAAAAAGCTAATGGGGGTGTCCTGGGGTCCACTAATGAACATTGTGCAACCCTATGAAGTTAGGTGTGCAAACTGGGTGCAGGGGAGCTTTTTGCTCAAAGGGCCAATTTCAAGTGTGCTTTTTTATAAGCTAATCAGATCCAAACTCAGACTTTCTTTTGAAACAAGTTCATAAGCTACCAAATAACACAGAGAAACAAAAAATTTGGATTTCCAACCTCTAATAAACCTTGTACAAGATCTGGGAGATTTGTCCAATTGACAGACTTTGGAAATTTGACTTTTAGATTTAAACTACAAAGTTGACTAATTTGAAAATCTAAGACTTCTAATTTACTGATTAAGTTATATTAAGGTGTTTGAAAACTAGATTAAGCTATCTTAACTTATTTAGAACTGGTATGAAGATTGTGGTTCCACAATCCACAACAGTTAACCTGTTGTGGGGGATTATGTGGGATTTTGAGTTCTCTAAAAAAAGACTTGTGTATTTTGTTACTGATGTGAGTTAATATGACCTAGCACAACATATTTTAACAAACAACAACAACAAATAGACACTCTGAGTCCTTGAACTCAGCTGATCCAAACACTCCTTTATTTTACTAATTTTGAGTGTTTCAAAGCATAACACAGATTTAACACTTAATACTGATCCTAAACTTTATATTAACATATAATAAGTCCTAATTAGCAAAAAACAACAACAATAACAGCTTGCAACTAAGAAATTACCCAAAGACCTATTTGACTGTGAAATTGAAAATTTAAGTAACTATAAATATCAAATAACAAGATATTGATTTTAATCAATATTATCACTAACCAATACCAAATAAGCTTAAAGAAACAAAGATGAGCAGATAAAAAGCTATGCTACAGTAAGTAGTAAAAAGTGAGTTTGAAGGTTTACCATATGCAATCCTGCATTTACCAAGAACCAAGGACTAGTTAAACTTCCTATAGGCTTCCATAAGCCTCTAAACCAAGGGCAATCCACAATTAACCCTGCTCCTTCTTGATGATCTTAAACCTGCAAATTTATTTAAAAACTATTTTTTCTTGATTTTTTTTTCTATTTTTTTCTTTTTCAAGTTATACTGATACTTAATGCTTCTAATAGCTCTTATAAGCTATATGGGAGCTTATATGATCTATTTGAGTCCACATTAACAGCTTATGATCAATATAACTTATACTTGAGATTTCAAACATAAAAATGCAATTTAGATAATTGAAACAGGAAACTTTGGAATTAAGATCATAAAAACTTCAATTTAGATTATAGAAACTGAGTACAAGATTTAAAAGCTTGAAATAACAACTGAATTACAGAGTACAACACATACGATTTTAATTGAAAACCACTTAAAAACTAACTATCTAATCCTCTGCTTCTTGCTCCTTTCATAGCATCCATATTGTTCCACATGGCCTTCTGAGCAAATCCCATCTATTCTGAGCCCTTGGATCCCATTAATTCATCTCAGCCATTTAAATGGCTTTTTGGCGCCAAAATTCCAAAGGGTTGCTTGTAGCCGTTTTCCAAGCATTAAATGCTTCTGAGGTGACTAGTGATGGTGGGGGGGACAATATGGAGTGTAAGGATGGTAGATGGGTGGTGGTGTAAGAGGTTGCAGGGGGTAGGGGTGGTGGATGGTGTAGGTGTGACACGTGGAGTCCCCTGGTGCAAAACCAGGGGAAGGGGTTTGGTTGTGGGGGTGACAGAGGTCAACGGGTCAACGAGGTCAAAGTATTGACCCCGTTTTATTATTTAAGGGGTAAGTGGCCTTTGTATTGTTGGGCCTTGGGTATGTTTTGGAGTGGACCAGGTTGTTGTGGATTATGTTTTGGATTGGGTTTATTAATAACAAAAGGGATCCGTTTGGTTTGTAATTTGCATAAGGACCAATTTTGTTATTTTCTGAAAGTTTGAAGGGTAAAAATGGCATCTTTCCAAAAGTTATCACAAGGGTTAATCATGCCAATCTTCAATGCCCCAAGGACCATTATTGATAAATTTCCATTATATTACATCCAGGGACCTTTTCTGCAAAACTTTGAAACTCCAGGGATTAAACATGTAATTTCACCAAACTTTCCAACCAAGGACCATTCCTGCCATAGAAGATTAGTATAAGGACCAAAATTTATTTTCTCAAAGTTTTTATATCCCAAGGACCATTTTTGTCAATTCTGCAAAGTTGAGGGACTAAACATGTAATTTTGTGAAACTTTGCACCAAAGAACTAAATATGTAACTTTGTGATTAAAAAGGACCTTTGGTGAGTTTTTCATATTTTTAGAATAACCAGGGACTAGATTTGACAAGTTTTGAAAGTTGAGGGACTGAAACTGCCAATTATGCAAACTTTGTACGTTTTGTATCTGTTTTTGATTATTTTGCATCTGAAACATATAAAGCACACTTCTGGGATAATTTCAGTATTTTGATGTATATTTGAGTGTTTTTGGATGTTTTGGCAGTTCAGATTGGTATAAAATGATGAGTATTTAGACACTTATCAATCCCCCGCACTAAAGTATTGCTAGTCCCTAGCAATATTTTGAGAAAATTTAATGGATTTTATGTCTCTTTACCAAAAGCCATTACTTCTGAAGTAGCCAGGTGTGAGAACTGTGGTACACCTGATAACCGTGTGATTTTGAGCAAACCACCAGCTGTCAACGGATTTGATTAGTCTTTACCAAAAGCCGTTTGCTTCTGGACTAGCCAACTCTTGATGGACTAAGTCAACATCTTGGTGAGCTGATTACCAATTATGGATTTTCCACGGCATTTACCACAAGCCATAATCTTGCGGGCTAGCCAACTCATTCACTTAATGGGATATGGCGAGTTGATTTACCATACAATTTTGGGCAAATTGCAAGCCATCAACGGTTTTGAGATATCTTTACCAAGAGTCGTTTGCTCCTGGATTAGCCAATCCTTATGTGGGTTAGACATGTCGGACTGATAACCATTTATTGCATTTCTAAGTGTGAAATTTTTTTAAATTTTGATCAAATGAGGGTGCTTGATGGAACATGTGTTTTGAATTCGTGAGAATCCCCCCCCCCCTACACTTAGAAATGAATATTGCCCTCAATATTCAAAGAACCGGGTGTTAAACCGACACTTAGAACATAAGAAGGAAATACTAGTAACCTTTATTTTAGTCTATGTACATTTTTTTTTTTGAAGATATATACAACATGTGGGGCAACTCCCCCACACTAGGGTGGTACACACGGGTGAAAACCCATGTTCAGCTACTGTTTTTGATTACCGAGTCGCTAGCTTGAGTCGACCTCGAATTGATTTGTTCATGAGGAAGCTACTGTTTTTGTTAACCGAGTCGCTAGCTTGACTCGACCCCGAATTTATTGGTCCATGGGGAAAGTTTGGAGATCCGGGACAACCATTGGTTGTATGTCCCCTCCAAAGTAGTGTTTTAACCGATGGCCATTCACTTTAAAGTTGGAACCATCAGGTTGAGATAACTCAACAGTTCCATATGGAAATACTCTTGTTACAGTGAATGGCCAGACCAACGAGTTTTAAGCTTTCCTGAGAATATCTTCAATCGTGAATTGAAGAGAAGGACTCTGTCACCGATGTTGAAAACACGGTTTTTAATTTTAGAGTCGTGGATCTTCTTGGTTTTTTCCTTGTAAATCAAAGAATTCTCATAAGCCTGATCACGAAGTTCGTTTAATTCGTTTAGTTGAACCTTGCGGTGATCACCCACTGTGTGAAGGTCGAAGTTTGCATGTTTTAAGGCCCAGTAGGCCTTATGTTCTAATTCGATCGGAAGATGACATGCTTTCCCATACACTAGCTTATATGGAGTACACCCGATGGGTGTTTTGTAAGCAGTGCGGAAAGCCCATAATGCATCATCCAGCTTATTCGACCAAGAGGCACGGTTTTCTCCCACCGTCCTCTCCAGAATTCTCTTAATACCCCGATTCGAGACCTCCACCTGCCCACTTGTTTGTGGGTGGTATGCTGAAGAAAGACGGTGAGTTACACCATATTTCAGCATCACTTTTGCAAATTGTTCATAGCAGAAGTGTGTGCCACGATCACTGATAATGGCACGAGGAGTCCCGAATCTGGAAAAGAGAGATTTTAAAAAGTTAACGACTACTCGGGCATCATTGGTGGGTAAAGCTTTTGCTTCAACCCATTTTGACAGATAGTCGACAGC
The DNA here is from genome assembly GCA_030686995.1 of Artemisia argyi. Classification (NCBI taxonomy): domain Eukaryota; kingdom Viridiplantae; phylum Streptophyta; class Magnoliopsida; order Asterales; family Asteraceae; genus Artemisia; species Artemisia argyi. Next base: position 132,967,666 of record CM060694.1, read on the forward strand.
CACGAGTATGTATTTATTCCCTCGTGAAGACGGGAATGGCCCCATAAAATCAATGCACCACATATCAAATATTTCACAGACTTGGATGGCGTTTTGTGGCATCTCATTCTTTTTGGAAATATTCCCGTGACGCTGGCAAGCCTCACAGGTTTTGATAAGTTCATGGGCGTCTTTATAGATCGTGGGCCAAAAGAATCCTGAATCAAACACCTTTTTGGCGGTGTTGTTTGGGTTATGATGTCCCCCCATGGGTCCATCATGACAAGCTTTAAGAATTTCCATGGCTTCTTGGCCATGGACACACCGTCGGATGACTTGATCCGCACATATCTTGAACAAGTAGGGGTCGTCCCAGAAGTAATGTTTCACATCTTTAAAGAATTTTCTTTTCTGTTGGGACGACATCCCTTTCACAACGAAATTTCCCGCATGGTAATTTGCAAAGTCGGCAAACCATGGGGTAGTGGCATCATCCCGGGTAGAGATTAGATTGAGAGTCTCCAGAGGAAAAGTTTCATTAATTTCTTTTCTCTCGAGAATATCCTGATGAGGATTCTCTAACCGGGACAAGTGATCAGCAGCAAGGTTTTCTGCTCCTTTTTTGTCTCGCATGAGTATATCGAATTCCTGAAGGAGCAGGACCCAACGGAGCAGTCTTGGCTTTACGTCCTGTTTAGTGAACAGGTATTTCAAAGCCGAGTGGTCCGTGTACACCACGCATTTGGTTAAGATTAAGTAAGGCCTAAATTTCTCAAAGGCATATACCACAGCTAATAATTCTTTTTCTGTGGTGGTATAGGGCGTTTGAGCTTCACTCAAGGTCTTACTTGCGTAGTGTATTGGCTGAAAATGTTTTGTTTTGCGTTGCCCCAGAACTGCACCAATAGCGAAGTCGCTAGCATCGCACATAAGCTCGAAGGTTAAGTCCCAGTCGGGGGCAACAAGGATCGGTGCCTCGGTAAGCTTTTTCTTTAAAGTTGAAAAAGCTTCGATGCACTCGAGGGAAAAGATGAAAGGAGCATCCTTTTCAAGAAGATGAGTCATGGGCCGGGCTATTTTGGAGAAATCCTGAATGAATCTCCGATAGAACCCGGCATGGCCGAGGAAACTCCTTATTCCTTTAACAGTGGTGGGATGAGGTAGTTTAGCAATAACATCAATTTTGGCCTTATCGACCTCAATCCCACTTTTTGAAATTTTATGGCCGAGGACAATGCCCTCCCTAACCATAAAATGGCTCTTCTCCCAGTTTAGACAAAGATTAGTGTTTTCACAACGTTGAAGCATCTTTTCTAAATGGGAGAGGCATGAGTCAAAAGAATTCCTGATGACTGAGAAGTCATCCATGAATACCTCCATGGTTTTCCCGATCATGTCGTGGAAAATAGCCATCATGCACCTCTGGAAAGTGCCCGGAGCATTGCATAACCCAAAAGGCATGCGACGATAGGCAAATGTCCCGTAAGGGCATGTGAAGGTAGTCTTCTCTTGATCCTGTGGATCAATGGGAATCTGTAAGTAACCCGAGAAGCCGTCGAGGAAGCAATAATACTCATTCCCCGCTAGTCTCTCGAGCATTTGATCCATAAAGGGCAGAGGGAAATGGTCTTTGCGGGTGGCTTCGTTAAGCTTTCTGTAATCGATACATACTCGCCACCCTGTAACCAAACGAGTTGGTATCAACTCGTTATCCTCATTTGTGATAACCGTGATGCCACCCTTTTTTGGAACACAATGTATTGGGCTAACCCAAGGACTGTCTGATATAGGTTAAATCAATCCCGCATCGAGAAGTTTGATAACTTCTTCCTTGATAACTTCGTGGATTTTTGGATTTACCCTTCTTTGATGCTGCATGGTAGGTTTAAAGTCCTCTTCCATTAGGATTTTGTGTGTACAAAAATCCGGATTAATACCCTTTATGTCTGAGAGCTTCCAAGCAATTGCTTGCTTGTGGGACTTTAAAACCTTAAGCAGCGCGGATTTCTCCTCATCCTTTAAGTCTTTCGCAATGATGACTGGTAACTTATCGTTACCTTCCAAGAATGCATATTCTAGATGAGGAGGCAGGTCCTTAAGTTTGACCTCGGGGAAATCATTATTTTTCTCAACATATTTGACTTCCACGTTATGAAGTTCTGGAGGTAGAACATGAATGGGAGAAGGATCTTTGTTCAATAACGTCTCAAGGAGAAGTATATCCCTCTCCGGGTCAATCTCTTGGTTATCAATTCCTTCGGGAACTGAATTACTTTTGAGAAAGGCCTCTAATTCCTCAAGGACGAAATCACTTCCCTCAAACGGAGTGAGAGAAGGAGAAGAATTAGCGATTATGGGGTGAGAAGAAGGAGTGGAATTTCCACTCGTAGAACTATCAGCGAATTCAAGGATTTCCTGAGCATACTCCTCGGATGCAATGTCAATGACATCAATTCGGTTGACCGATTCAGCATCATAATTCGAGGAGTATCTCGAGGTTTGATCAAGGTTGAACGTTATCGCTTCAGTGCCAACTCGTAACGTGATTTCCTCATGGAAAACATCGATTAATGCACGACCCGTCCTTAAGAATCCCCTCCCAAGAATGAGAGGAACTCTCGGATCTGCATCGAAATCAACGACGACAAAGTCTGCCGGAAAATGGAACTTTCCCACTCTAACAAATACGTCCTCGGCAATACCTAGGGGACGTGAAATTGAACGGTCTGCAAGCTTGAGAGTCATGCATGTGGGAGTAAGTGCCTGAAGAGAAAGCTTTTTCCAAACTGAGTGGGGCATTAAGTTGATGCTTGCGCCAAAATCGGCCAAGGCAATGCACTCAACCATCCCTGGGAAAATACATGGTATTAGAAATTTCTCAGGGTCTCCTAGCTTCTCGGGAAGCTGTTTCAACATAACTGCAGAGCAGTTTTCGTTGAGTGGAGTTCGTGCCATTTCAAAGAGTTTCTCTTTATTTCCCAGTAAGTTTTTGATTGTCGATGCAAATTTGGGCATTAATATGAGAGCATCTGCGAAACTAATATCAAAGTGTAGTTCTAGGAAAATTTGGAAAAATTTTTCCATCTGATGATTAGCTTTTTCACGGAGCTTCTGATCTTGCAATCGTGAGGGATACGGAATTGTTGGTTTTGGGTTGGCTTTTGGATTTTCAACAGGACCTTCGGTAGTTTCAAACACGACTCTTTTAGGGGGAGACGGGACCGGGATAACTGGAGGAGGGATGTCATTGGTACCTCTGTTATTAGTAGGAAGTACCGTATCCGTAGTATCCTCAGTTTCACATTCCTCTACCAGGATAGGAGAAGAGGTAGACAGAGTTGTGGGTCCTTTATAAGAAACTCCACTTCTTGTGGTGATCGCCTTTGCATCGCCCTCGGATTAGCGTTCGTGTTTCTAGGTAAAGTAGTACCTTAGCCCGAGGGTCGATCATTTAAAGACTTCTTCAAATCAGAGATTTGACTAACCAGCACTTTGTTCAGTTCATCTTGGGATTTCATAAACTGTTTTAATAACTCATCAGATGATGGTCCAGTTGGAACAATGGCTTGATTTTGGTTTGGAAAATTTTGAGCCCGATTGTTCTGGAAATTACCATGTTGCTGGTTGTTATTACCCTGGAAGTGGTTTTGTTGTTGAAAATTACCCTAAGGGTAATTGTTCTGACCTTGATTACGGTTATAATTCCCTTGGTTCTGATTTTGTTGAACCTGGTTTTGACCAGAGTTGAAATTCCCTTGGTTCTGATTTTGTTGAACCTGGTTTTGACCAGAGCTGAAATTCCCTTGGTTGTTAAAACCTTGGTTCATTCGGTTCTGGTTCTGATTCTGGTTTCTGTTTTGACCATTTTGGTTCTGGGACTGATTAAATCCCGGTGGTCCAATGTAGTTATTGGAACGATAACTCAACAGATTTCGGTCCCCTTGCGGTTGGTAAGAATTACCTCCCGTATTGTAGGAACCTTGGGCTGCGAATATGTTCTCTTGAGTGAAGCCACCGGAGGCTGGGCACTCATGGTACGGGCGTGGACCACCACAGGTTTCACAACTGATAGTTTTATTCTGTTGATTGTGATTTGTCTGGTGAATTCGGAGAACCGCAGCAGACAAATCATCAAACTTTCTGGTAAGAGCAACTATTTCATTATTTGCCGGAGTGACTGACTTACATGAGTCATTCCTCTCTGCAGAGGAGTCCCAAAAATTGTGATGGGCAGTCATGTTTTCGATTAAGTCATAACACTCTTCAGGGGTCCTTTTCATAAAGGTGCCCCCAGCAGCAGCATTGATGGTGTCACGATGACGAAGTGTCAAACCATTATAAAAGGTATCAATAATGGTGACAAGAAGCATGTTATGATTGGGACACCGATCAATAGCAAGTTTGTAGCGTTCCCATGCCTCAAATAAGGACTCTTCGGGAAGCTGTCTGAAGTTACTAATATCGTTTCTCAGCTTTGTAACCATAGATGGTGGAAAGTATTTAGCCAAATTTTGACTCCTCCCAAACCAACCAGTCAAGCGTGTGCAGTTGATAGGTCCACCTGGGAGAAAAAGTCAAGTATTAAAATCCGTGGAAGTACAGGGAAATCCCCGGGTCATTACGTCCCAACGAGATTGAAATTGTATTTGTAAACGTTTTCGGGAATAAATGGTACTGAGGACAGTAACCAAAAATGAAGTGGGTTTGATTTACACTACTGGTATTATTTGGATAATAATATAAAACAAGCACAGTAAACAGCTATGTATATACGTAAACTGAAATGTAAACAAATACGTATGCGTACTGAGAAAAAATTGAGTTTAAAGGAAAAATAAACTACAGGGGTTAAAAATAAAAATTCTACAAACTTAAACTTAAAAGAAAATTAAATTAAAAAGAAAATTTTTTTTTTTTTTATTATTTTATTATTTATTATTAATTATTTAATTAAAAACTATTTAACTATTTAATTAAAACTAATTTAAATTAACCTAAAAATGATAAATACTACAAATTAAACTAAAAATTTGCAAAACTATTTTCTAAAACTTAAAATGAACTTGAAGAAAGTATAAAAAATAAAAATAAATATTTTTGTCTTTTTATGAGTTTTCTTTTAATTAATTACTAATTATTTTAATTAAACTATTTAAAATATTTTAAATTACTAATTATACTAAAATGACTTAGAAAATTACAGAAAATTTTATAAAACTAATTAACCATCAGATGAATCCTAAAAAATTATAAAATTATTCTAAAAATTATATTTAGGCTAATTTACTAATTAATTACTTATTTATTAATTAAAATCTAATTAACTAAATTTAATTAAGAAAAATAGGAAATGAACAGTAGTAATCAGAAAAATATTTTCTAAAAATACCTAATGGTTTATAAGACTTTTAAAAAATATAAAAAGATATTGTAATTAACTAAAAATTATTAAAACTATTTAATTACCTAATATTACTTAATTATTCATTAAACTAGTATTAATTAAAATATATATTATTTTAACAGTAAAAATTATGAAAAAATTACAGGAAGTATATTAAGTAATGAAAAGCCTAGGAAAAATAAGTGGGTGTCAACAGCTTATTCAAATAAGTTGTTATAAGCTAAACGGCTTATTTAAGCTTATTACTCTAAAAACACGTTAAGTATATTGTTTGTGGAGACTTGAACGGAACTGGTGCCCCAGAGCTAATGGAAGGGGTGTATGTTATTATGCATGTTACTATCCAGAGGTCCTAGGTTCGACTCCCACACACACCCAAATTTTTGAAACTTTTTATTTTTTTGATTTTCTTTTTGCAAAACTGCTTAACAAGTAAAAATAAGCAACTTTAAAAAACACAACTTTTTTAAATTACACAAATAAGCTCTGTAAGAGCTTATTAGCTCAACAGAAGGCTTATTAAGCCAAATTTGGCTTTTTAACAAGCTAAAAGCTACAAATAAGCTACAGAGAGATAAATAAGGTATTAACTACTAAATTATACCTAAGGTAACCTAAATCAACTAAATAAGCTATAAGCTCAATTAAGCAATTCTAAATCCTGGTACAACCAAACAGTCCACAAGGCCAATATGCAGGCCTGAGTGGGGCCCACAAATAAGCTCAGGGGTCTAAAATGAAACTTGAGCAATCAAGTCCACCTGGGTGGCTTCCCAATAAGCGAAAAAGCAAACCCTAAGGTCCACTAATAAGCACATGAGAATCTTTTGAAAATAGCTGAGTACACTGAGTCACCCAGTTAATTGGGTGGTATGGGACAAAGAACAAGCTGCTTGCAGCCCTAATAAATAAGCTGGAAATGGAAAGATAAGCCTTGGAACCTTGATTTGGGTGGTTAAGCTTCCCAATAAGCTAATAAGCAATGCTTATGGCTTATTAATAAGCTGTGGGTGAACCTATGAAATTGGGTTATCAATACTGAGTCACTCAGTATGCATGTGGTGATTAGGCCAACTTTAAAGCTTAAATAAACTAAGAGCAAATGAGCTGAGATTCAATATAAGCACAAATCTAATAAGCTAGCCTACTAAGCTTTCCAAAAAGCTAATGGGGTGTCTTGGGGTCCACTAATGAAAATTGTACAACCCTATGAAGTTGGGTGTGCAAACTGGGTGCAGGGGAGCTTTTTGCTCAAAGGGCCAATTTCAAGTGTGCTTTTTTATAAGCTAATCAGATCCAAACTCAGACTTTCTTTTGAAACAAGTTCATAAGCTACCAAATAACACAGAGAAACAAAAAATTTGGATTTCCAATCGCTAATAAATTTGTGCAAGATCTGGGGGATTTGTCCAATTGACAGACTTTGGAAATTTGACTTTTAGATTTAAACTACAAAGTTGACTAATTTGAAAATCTAAGACTTCTAATTTACTAATTAAGTTATATTAAGGTGTTTGAAAACTAGATTAAGCTATCTTAGCTTATTTAGAACTGGTATGAAGATTGCGGTTCCACAATCCACAACAGTTAACCTGTTGTGGGGGATTATATGGGATTTTGACTTCTCTAAAAAAAGACTTGTGTATTTTGTTACTGATGTGAGTTAATATGACCTAGCACAACATATTTTAACAAACAACAACAACAAATAGACACTCTGAGTCCTTGAACTCAGCTGATCCAAACACTCCTTTATTTTACTAATTTTGAGTGTTTCAAAGCATAACACAAATTTAACACTTAATACTGATCCTAAACTTTATATTAACATATAATAAGTCCTAATTAGCAAAAAACAACAACAATAACAGCTTGCAACTAGGAAATTACCCAAAGACCTATTTGACTGTGAAATTGAAAATTTAAGTAACTATAAATATCAAATAACAAGATATTGATTTTAATCAATATTATCACTAACCAATACCAAATAAGCTTAAAGAAACAAAGATGAGCAGATAAAAAGCTATGCTACAGTAAGTAGTAAAAAGTGAGTTTGAAGGTTTACCATATGCAATCCTGCATTTACCAAGAACCAAGGACTAGTTAAACTTCCTATAGGCTTCCATAAGCCTTTAAACCAAGGGCAATCCACAATTAACCCTGCTCCTTCTTGATGATCTTAAACCTGCAAATTTATTTAAAAACTATTTTTTCTTGATTTTTTTTTCTATTTTTTTCTTTTTCAAGTTATACTGATACTTAATGCTTCTAATAGCTCTTATAAGCTATATGGGAGCTTATATGATCTATTTGAGTCCACAGTAACAGCTTATGATCAATATAACTTATACTTGAGATTTCAAACATAAAAATGCAATTTAGATAATTGAAACAGGAAACTTTGGAATTAAGATCATAAAAACTTCAATTTAGATTATAGAAACTGAGTACAAGATTTAAAAGCTTGAAATAACAACTGAATTACAGAGTACAACACATACGATTTTAATTGAAAACCACTTAAAAACTAACTATCTAATCATCTGCTTCTTGCTCTTTTCATAGCATCCATATTGTTCCACATGGCCTTCTGAGCAAATCCCATCTATTCTGAGCCCTTGGATCCCATTAATTCATCTCAGCCGTTTAAATGGCTTTTTGGCGCCAAAATTCCAAAGGGTTGCTTGTAGCCGTTTTCCAAGCATTAAATGCTTCTGAGGTGACTAGTGATGATGGGGGGGGGACAATATGGAGTGTAAGGATGGTAGATGGGTGGTGGTGTAAGAGGTTGCAGGGGTAGGGGTGGTGGATGGTGTAAGTGTGACACGCGGAGTCCCCTGGTGCAAAACCAGGGGAAGGGGTTTGGTTGTGGGGGTGACAGAGGTCAACGGATCAACGAGGTCAAAGTATTGACCCTGTTTTATTATTTAAGGGGTACACGGGCTTTGTATTGTTGGGCCTTGGATATGTTTTGGAGTGGACCAGGTTGTTGTGGATTATGTTTTGGATTGGGTTTATTAATAACAAAAGGGATCCGTTTGGTTTGTAATTTGCATAAGGACCAATTTTGTTATTTTCTGAAAGTTTGAGGGGTAAAAATGGCATCTTTCCAAAAGTTATCACAAGGGTTAATCATGCCAATCTTCAATGCCCCAAGGACCATTATTGATAAATTTCCATTATATTATATCCGGGGACCTTTTCTGCCAAACTTTGAAACTCAAGGGATTAAACATGTAATTTCACCATACTTTCCAACCAAGGACCATTCCTGCCATAGAAGATTAGTATAAGGACCAAAATTTATTTTCTCAAAGTTTTTATATCCCAAGGACCATTTTTGTCAATTCTGCAAAGTTGAGGGACTAAACATGTAATTTTGTGAAACTTTGCACCAAAGGACTAAATATGTAACTTTGTGATTAAAAAGGACCTTTGGTGAGTTTTTCATGTTTTTAGAATAACCAGGGACTAGATTTGACAAGTTTTGAAAGTTGAGGGACTGAAACTGCCAATTATGCAAACTTTGTACGTTTTGTATCTGTTTTTGATTATTTTGCATCTGAAACATATAAAACACACTTCTGGGATAATTTCAGTATTTTGATGTATATTTGAGTGTTTTTGGATGTTTTGACAGTTCAGATTAGTATAAAATGATGAGTATTTAGACACTAATCAGTGATAAGGATTTATTTGATACCTTTTTAAGGGTTCATTTAAGCCTAAAATCGTGATTATATGATCAAATATTGCCTCAAATCATTTCTTTTATTATTTTAGGTACTTGGGACATGATTTCTGGAATTTAGAGCATTTTGGACGTTTTAGGGCTTAAAAGTGAAGAAAACAGCAAAGTCGCGAAAAACCTGTCAAGAAATAAACCTGACGGCGTCATGCCTTAATAGGTGACTCCGTCACTTGAAGGATCTAGAGCTTGGAAACTAACACACGTTGCCTCAGTGAAATTTTGAAGATTTTACACCTGACCCCGTCATGTGTAATTAGAAGAAGGACATCTAATGTTAAAGTTATAAGAGACGGCTCAGAAGGCTTAAAGACTAACGGCGTCAGAACTCAACCTGACGGCATCAGAAGATAAAGAGTGACGACATCAGAAAGTCGACTTGCACAAGAAGAAACCCTAATCATGGCGGTCTGACGGCGTCAGGATCTATAACCTGACCCCGTCAGCTTTGTAAATCTATATACACTTTTAAATTTTTCATTCACTAGTGTGACACTTTGGAGACTCAAACTCTAGGACGAATTTCACAGCTTTTGTAAGGCTTTCATAGCCTATTTTTTTCCATGTTCAATTGAAGGTAAGTTCTCTTTTAATCATTCAACATGTCTATGTGTTGTTTGATTATTTGTTTATTTGTTTATTTTTTATTTATTTTTTTTTATAACATGCTAGTTTAAGTTAATTAGTGTTTGCTTAGATCTAATGAAACCTAGTTATTGATTATAGTTGCGTTGTCTATTGTTTTGTTTATTGCTTCACGTTAGGCTAAGAAAACTAGCTGACATCCATTGTGAAACTAGCTTGAACGTCTTAGAAAACGTAACCTATTGTGCAACTAGGTTTTTCTCGTTGTATTTAATGCGTGAGTTGAGGTTTATGATCCTATGATTGTGTAATTGACTTACGGTTGTAGATGAAACTGATATGCATAACTGACTTACGGTTGTAGGTGTTTCAACTAAAACAACTGCACTGTGACATTTAACAATACAATAAAAGATAACTAGGGAGTAATTAAGTCTAAGTAAACACGCTTGTCTCATTATAAGAAGTTCACTAATTTATTCTCTTGTTATTTGATACGTGGGAATCGCACCAGGCTTTACCTCTCGAGGGATTCTCGAGAAGCTTACAACCCCCACCAGGCAGTGTACCTGATCGTTGTAGTATAGTATAGTGACAAGTACCGGGGGATTGATCGTTCAACTCAGGAATAGTGTCGCTAGGATTAGAAAGCTTAAAACTAGGTCTAGAGGTGAGAGATGATTCTTTTTGTATTTTTATATTTTATGAAAGCAATTAAAATCTTGAGTTTTTGGAAGAGTGGGCGAAATTAGTTGCTAGTCAACTAACCCAATAACTAAGATGCAATCAAAATAAAATAACAGAAATGAAAATAATGCTAATTAAACTAGTGGTGTGAATAATAATGGGGAGAATTGTGTTTACTTAGGTTTCATTACTCCCTAGATATCTTTTACAGGTTGATAGTTTGTTACAATTGCATGGATGACGGGTTATATTCCTTAATACTATTCATGGGGTGGCGTACGTACTTCCCCAACTCTATAAGCTCCTACTTTACTCCTATGTCGAGCCGGCTAAGAAGCTCCTAACATGGGATCATAAGAATTCGCACATGCATTAAATGCAACCATAATAACCTAGTACGCATTGGTTCATGTTTCTTAAGACGTTCAAGCACATTACCATAAAGGAGGTTGGCCAGTTTTCTTAAGCCTAACATCGAAATCATTCATCCGTAACAACTATAAACAAACAATCAACCCATAATCAACATCTAGGTTTCACTACATCTAAGCAAACACACAAGAGATCTAGCCTAGCATGTTAAATTCAAGACAAGTGTAAGATATATTCAAGCAACACATAGACATATTAATTAAATTGAAAGAGTACTTATCTCAATTGAACATGAAAGGTTTCAAAGGGTAAAAACCCTTGAAAGAGCAGTAAAATTCATGCTAGGGTTTCTCCAAAGTTATACCCTACTTGTCCTTCTTAATGAATGAAAATTGAAAAACTATATATAGATTTTACAGGGTGACGGCGTCAAGAAGGAATTTCTGACGCCGTCAACTCGCCGCCCATAATGAGATTGGATTGCCTAGATCCAGATTTGACGCCGTCATGTGTAATATTACTCTGGGCCGTCACCATATCTAGAACCATGACGGCCATACATGACGCCGTCACGTTTTCTCTGGACCGTCACCACTTCCAACTCTTGTTTTACTCTTGACGCCGTCACATGAGGACTCTTGACGCCGTCAGGTACTGTTCCCAGCAAGGAAAATTAAGACTTTGCCGTTTGCTTCACTTTTATGCCCCAAAAACATCCAAAATGCTTCCTTTTCCAGAATTCACTCTAAAAGTACCTAAAATGACAAAAGGAACGATTTAGGGCAATATTTGATCAAATAAATTCAAATCTGGGCTTAAATGACCCCCTAAAAACGGCTCATTTTTCGCCTCATCAAATACCCTTACACTTGAGATTTGCTTGTCCTCAAGCAAATGCGCTTTTATTCTAATCAAAATACAAGTTAAGGGTCATTTAACACTAATATAAAAGTAATTACAACAAATAATCATTCCGCTAAAGACCAAAGACAAGCACGGAGGTCATATACTAGCACCTCATAAATAGTGTTTAGATACTCACATCTCTCGGGTGTAATAAAGTATATATCACAATATGGAAATGGAAAACATCTCTCACTACCTGTCATAGCAAAATAGATTACCATAGGCTTGGGAAATGATAAACTATCAAAGAGGTCTTTTAAAGGGTTATAACATTAGGTGTAGGGATATGGAATACACGGTTTTGTTAGATAAAGGCAATCTTTACTGGTGGCGAGTTAATCATCTTGGTTAATTACATGTACAATATGGCGTTGCTAAGCCAAGACTAGACTCGACTTAAGCTAATAAATCAAAAATAACAAAAACTTAAAACAAACATAAAATGAAACGGGATGGTAGTCCGTATGTTTTTTTTTTCTCTTTTTTTTTTTTTTTTTTTTTTTTTTTTTCTTTTTTTTCATACACTCTTACCCTACCATCCAAAATAATACATCATAGGGAATGAACATTTCCCTTACACTTGAATTTTTACATACTTTACAATAAACTATCTAATGACTCGAATCAAGATAACCAAAACACTTGGAGAACTTTTAAGATTAACGCACATATGGGGGTAATAAAATGATGTTCTTCCCCATTACTCTATAACACAAGTACTTTACCCATGAGTCCCAATCGTCCCAAAACAATATGTACAAGATATGACTAGACTTAGCAACCATGTAATCAATTAGATAATTAACTAAGGGTTTAAAGAAATAACAATAATGCACTAAAGATGAGTGCATACACGAAAGGCTAAGGCGATTTGGGTGTACATTTAAGTGGGTTGTAACAAATTCTTCCTTTAAGTAAGTTGCTTAAAGTTAGAAACGAAAAGATAGGCTCGGAGGGGTGTACTAGGGGTTTCGTGTACTAAAAATGAGTACAACGCTAAGGTGTGGGGAAAATTAGTTGACTTAACTAACCAAGTAATATGACTTAAATGGTCAAGTAATTATGATACGGGTTTAACACAATGGTGATCCTAATGCCTCTTATCATGTAGTAAATCCTACTACACGAATGTAGTCTCACTAGCGGTCTCGGGATGCATCACTAACGCAAGTTCTAGAATCTAAACGCTACCGGTACACTCATAAGCACTAATAGTAAATGTTTTTCCTATCAAATCTAAAGGCGAACCTCACATATTTGGGTGGAAAAATTTTCTGAATGGTACGGTTTTGTGCTAGTCATACTACTCCTATCCATGAGACGCTTGCTAAGGTTAAAGTTTCACTTCTAAATTTTGTAGAAAATTTTAAAGTTGGCGCTAAAATTACACTAACAAGTATTTCTCTTAGTTTTATTACACACCTACCATCAAAAAAACAAACTCAAGTGCAAGTGTATCCTATAAGGTATCATCATTTACCCTCCTCTTACACTTAGGATGAACATTGTCCCCAATGTTCAATTAAAGAATGTAAAACTGAAATAGGTAAAAGAATGAAATCAAATACTCCCCTGATTCGTTCGGTGTGGATAGTGTGTTAACAAGGTTAAATCTTCCTCCAAGAAAATGAACATTCAAAGCCTCCCTTCCAGAAATATAAATCATCTTCTTATCATATATAACCTGTTAAACTTGAGAAAACAAACAAGACAACCTCGCGTAAAATCGGCGGAAATCTATATATACTAACAAATTCTAGAAAGCAAATTAAGATATAATGCTTGTGGAATGAATGTTTGCAGATTTCCTGGAGTTTATAAAACTAAAGAATTAACAAAAAATTTAAGACTCCGTTAGAAAAACAAAACTAGCAAAATTTCCAGAATTTTACACATGACGCCGTCAGGAGTTAACTCCTGACGCCGTCAGAAGTGACCTGCAGAAATCTTTACGTTAAGTTTCCAGAAAATTTCTGGAAAAACTTATGTCCTACTTCCTGGAAAATCCTGCAAAACATCATTATGACTCGATACAAGCATTTGACTCTAACAAATACTAATACACATGTCCATTTAATATTGTGGAGAATCATGATCAATTTTGTTTCTTAAAAACAAATTTGGGGTTTCCCCTTACACTTATCTTTTGTGAAATACCTTTGTATGAAGTTAAGACGAAGTTAAACGACAAAATAAAGCATTTTCACAATTTTATTTTGAAACATGATCTACTAACAATAAAAATAAAGCATGTCATACGGAAGCAAATAACAATCAAACAAATCAAAATCACACAAAACATGGGTTGCCTCCCAAGAAGCGCTTTTCTTTATTTTACGAGTCGTGTAGCTAGACTCAAGGTCATGGGATATTACGTTATATGGGTGAGTTCCTCATTGAGGACATCTTTGGGATCAAACTTGGGTTTCAACTTCCTATCGGTTTTCTTGGTATGGTATGACCTCTCAAACTTTTCTCCATCCGAATCATATAAAATCATCTTCATATGCCATGATCCGTCACCTTCCTTAGGTGGATTGTCCCACCTCCATATACACTTATCCTCCTCTCTTTTCCACTTGTTCATCTCTATGTTAATAGGCATTACGCCTAAGAACTCAATCATTTTCCTAAAAACCAGGGGGTCCTCAAAAGGGTCTAGCTCCTCATCTCTAGCTATGAGTTGTTCCACCGAATGTGTTTTATTGATGAAATATTTTTCTAGATAGAATGGGCGTTGAGGTCCTATAAAGTTTATTTCTATCCAAGGTCCATATCTAGATGGTCTCCTATTCATCTCTACCCAATGTGGTGTCGGTTCGTCCTCACAATCGTAGCTATGCTTCTTAACATCATATACCGACCAAGTATCGCCCTCACCTACCGCTATCTTAGACTCCTTACAATCTATCATGGCGCTAGCGGTTGCTAAAAATCCTCTTCCTACTAACAATGGGCATGTAGTGTCACTAACCATATCTAGGACGTGAAAATCCGCTAAAATAGTTAACTTCCCTATGTGAAAAACTACATCCTTGATCATTCTGACCGGGTAGGCAATACTCCCATCCGCTAGACCAATTAGTACCTCTGTCTCCTTTAACTTTCCTAGCTTAAGAGTGGTGAAAAGGGATAAGGGAATCAAGTTGAGGCTTGATCCTAAATCGGCTAGTGTGTCGAAAGCTTCGGATTTTCCTATCTTATAAGGCAAAACAAATATACCCGAATCATCAAGCTTCTTAGGCAACTTGTTTTGAACAAAGGCGGTCCTATTTTTACCCAATTTAAACTTCTCATATTTTTCTAGGAGGGCACTATAGTAGGGAGCACGGGCTAAGACATCAATGACGGGGCGTTCAAGGTGGAGCTCCTTGAATTCATCGTCAAGGTCTTGTGTAGGAAGTGTTTCAACTTTATTATTGACCGGTTTGATATTGGGTGTTTCATTCGATTGGCCCTTTTGAAGAATTTGGTTTTGCTTGAAACACGTGCTCATTGATTTAACCGAGTAGTATTGCGGACAAGAAGTGGGTGACGAAACCGATGATATGGAATTAACGTTTAGTTTCGGGTTCTTGACCGTGTCGCTCGGGAGTGCTCCCATTTCTCGGTCATTGAGAACTCTCAACAATGTGTCAATTTTGGTGGTCATCTCGCTTTACTTTTGTTTGAAATCGGCTTCAAACTTAGATATGCGAGCTTCTTGAGATGCCATAAACTTGGACATCAATCCATCAAGATTGTTGGTACTACCATAGTTGTTAGAAGGATTGTTGTTGAAAGTACGGTTGGAGGGTGGACCGTTTGGTTAGTAACGATTAGGCGGATTGGAAGAATTGTTTTGGTTTTGTTTCCACCTAAGGTTCGGGTGATTTTTCCAAGAAGGGTTGTAGGAATCACCGTAAGAGTTTGGCTCGGGTTTGAAAGTGTACCACTTGTCTCCCGCTTCGTCGGTACGCAAGGATGCGTAGTCCGCAAAAGCTGTTCCGGGGAGTTCCACGCAATCACGAGTGTCATGGGGACCACTACATAATTCGCATGAAGAAGTGATTTTGTTCACTTGGCTTGAAGGCTTAGGAGCTTCGTAAGATTTCATGAGAAACTTGACTTGGTCCTCAAGTTCCCTGATCCTACGGTCGGAAGTGCTAGGATTGTTCGAAGGCAATGATATTGCCTTGACCGTTTTGGTCAAATCACGGGGGTCATTCCAACTTTCGTTGTCATAGAGAGCAAGATCTTCTATGAGTTCTCATGATTCTTCCGCACTTAGATCACGTAGCTTACCACCGGCCGATTGGTCAATGGTTCGCCTTGTGAAGAGATCGATATGGTCATAGAAGATTTGGACTTGGAGCCAAAGATCTATGCCATGATGAGGGACTTTTTGAAGTAAGTCCTTGAAACGAGTCCATGCTTCATATAGAGTTTCACCTTGACGTTGTTGGAACATCAAGATATCATTTCTAAGCTTGGTAGTTCTCCCCGGTGGGAAAAATTGAGCAAGGAAACGAGTGGTGAGATCATCCCATGAGGTGATGGATCCCGCGGGTAGACGTTCAAGCCATTGACTAGCTTGATCACGTAGAGAGAATTAGAATAGGCGTAATCGGGTCGACTCTCTAGTTGTAACATCAAGGTCTATAGAATCTACTATTTTAAGGAAATCCTTGAGATGTTGATTAGGATCTTCGGAACGAAGTCCATGGAATGCACATCCGCTTTGCACCAACCGGATGGTGTCGGATCGCAAGGGGGACACATTGGCTCCTTGGGTGAGCTCAATAGTGTTTCGATAGCCTTGGTGGTTAGGACGGGAATACTCTCCTAGGGTTCGGGGCCTAAGAGGTTGGTTTGCTAGTGGTGGGTTTTGTGGGTGGTTTTTTTTTGTGGTGGGTTGATGGGTTCAAAGATGTTACCACCTTCCATGATGTCGGATGGTAAAGGTTACGAACAAAGACACGAAGAAATAAGATAGACTAAAGAAAACCTAAAAAAAATTAAAAAAAAAATCTTACTAGAAAGGAATATAGCAAGTAGACCTAATAAAAAGAAATCCTAACCTAGACAATAACTATTCCCCGGCAGCGGCGCCAAAAACTTGATACGTGTGAATCGCACCAGGATTTACCTCTCGATGGATCTCGAGAAGCTTACAACCCCTACCAGGCAGTGTACCTGATCGTTGTAGTATAGTATAGTAACAAGTACCGGAGAATTAATCTTTCAACTCAGGAATAGTGTCGTTAGGATTAGAAAGCCTAAAAACTAGGTCTAGAGGTGAGAGATGATTCTTTTTGTATTTTTATATTTTATGAAAGCAATTAAAATCTCGAGTTTTTGGAAGAGTGGGCAGAATTAGTTGCTAGTCAACTAACCAATAACTAAGAGGTAATCAAAATAAAATAACATAAATGAAAATAAAGCTAATTAAACTAGTGGTGTGCATAATAATGGGGAGAATTGTGTTTACTTAGGTTTCATTAGTCCCTAGATATCTTTATAGGTTGATAGTTTGTTACAATTGCATGGATGACGGGTTATATTCTTTAATACCATTCGTGGGGTGGCGTACGTACTTCCCCAACTCTATAAGCTCCTACTTCACTCCTATGTCGAGCCGGCTAAGAAGCTCCTAATATGGGATCATTAGAATTCGTTCATGCATTAAATACAACCATAATAACCTAGTACGCATTGGTTCATGTTTCTTAAGACGTTCAAGCACATTACCATAAAGGAGGTTGGCCAGTTTTCTTAAGCCTAACATCGAAATCATTCATCCGTAACAACTATAAACAAACAATAAACCCATAATCTACATCTAGGTTTCACTACATCTAAGCAAACACACAAGAGATCTAGCCTAGCATGTTAAATTCAAGACAAGCGTAAGATATATTCAAGCAACACATAGACATATTGATTGAATTGAAAGAGTACTTATCTCAATTGAACATGAAAGGTTTCAAAGGGTAAAAACCCTTAAAAGAGCAGTAAAATTCGTGCTAGGGTTTCTCCAAAGTTATACCCTACTTGTCCTTCTTAATGAATGAAAATTGCAAAACTATATATAGATTTTACAGGGTGACGGCGTCAAGAAGGAATTTCTGACGCCGTCAACTCGCCGCCCATAATGAGATCGGATCACCTAGATCCAGATTTGACGCCGTCATGTGTAATATTACTCTGGGCCGTCACCATATCTTGAACCATGACGGCCATACGTGACGCCGTCACGTTTTCTCTGGACCGTCACCACTTCCAACTCTTGTTTTACTCTTGACGCCGTCACATAAGGACTCTTGACGCCATCAGGTACTGTCCCAGCAAGGAAAATTAAGACTTTGCCGTTTTCTTCACTTTTATGCTCCAAAAACGTCCAAAATGCTTTCTTTTCCAGAATTCACTCCAAAAGTACCTAAAATGACAAAAGGATCGATTTAGGGCAATATTTGATCAAATAAATTCAAATCCGGGCTTAAATGACCCCCTAAAAATGGTTCATTTTTCGCCTCATCATTATTTTAATTTTTGTTTATTATAAGTAGCTTTTGAGTTAGTTGACTAGCAACTAATTCCGCTCACTTATCTAAAAACCGAGACATTTATCTGCTTTTATAAAATATAAAAATACAAAAAGAATCACCCCTCACCTTTAGGCTTAAATTGTCATACACTTCAACCTAACGACACTAATCCCCTAGAGAATGATCAATCCCCTAGATATACCTATATTACATTACAACGACCAGGTACACTGCCTGAAGGATTGCAATCTTCTCAAGATCCCTTAAGAAGTAAAACCTTTGGTGTGACCGCAATCCTCGCATCACGTGGCGGCATGACCAAGCCTCACGCCTTTACAGGGCTTTTCTGAGGCCTTTGCGCGCCTTTTAGAATCATGGCCGAAAATGAACCTTAGGTGGTTTTTTATTTTATTTATTTATTTTTGGTACAAAACAAGAATACATAAATAGGGAAATGATCATTGCAATGACAATTTCTATATGTTCTTTGTAAAAATTTAAAAAAATTTATAGTTCAGTTTCTGCAGTAAATTCTTCATACATGTTTTCCTCCTATTCTTTTCCTTTTTTTCAAAAAAAAAAAAAAAAAAAAAAAAAAAAAAAAAAAAAAAAGAATGTTGACACCGCCTACATTGTAATGGAGGAATCATTCCCTTATATAAATACAAAGATCTTTTTCATCAAAATGTTAAAAAGGCGTTCGAGAAACGTACATGATATTAAATGAATTTACAAAATATAGAATCCAAATAATATAGACCAAACAAGATAGTACGAGACCTAGTGGTAGGACGCTCGTCTTCATATCTTGAGGTCGCGAGTTCGAACCTTGTTACTGTAAAATATATTGGGTGATTAAACAGTAAGAATATTTTAAAGAGGAGAAATTATTCCCTTATAGTCATGAAGGTTAACTTGCCCTGACTCAGGGTTATCTAAAAAGATAGTCAATCCGAGATTAGTCGGCTCACAATATCGAGTCAGAAACCCAGATAATTAATAATAATAATAATAATAATAATAATAATAATAATAATATAGACCAAAGTACAAAATGATACGTATTGAAAAACTAGCTAGTATGGACCACCATTAATTAGGACTCATGGTTGGCTTAACCAAATGTGTTAAACCTGTCGGGCTTCATATCGCTTAATTATTGTAATTAATTATACGACCTTTGTGGTGTATTCAGGGATGAAACCAGGACACAAAACGATCATGTGCATTTAGAATAAACTAAATAATACTACAAACACAAGTTTTAAGGACCGGATGCATTTAAAAAAAATTGAAGTTTTTTTAACAAAATTAACACTACGCAACAAAAATACATGGGTGTCCCGGGATCCCATGACACCCCCTGTTTCCGTCACTGGGTGTATTGTATCATTAGAAAGGTTTTAACTTTACGAAAGGTCGGCAACAACTTGGCTAAATTGTGTGCCCAACTTGTGAGAAAACGTAAAATCGACTTGGGACCATACGTGCATGCACCGGGTTTTATGAACATGGTACAAGCATGATGCACACGTTCTATCCAAATTGCTATTTATATAATCGAGTTCTATTGATAGAGCATTTTCGACGTATTATTGAGTGCATTATTTTTGTCGCTTGTCTGTATTAAAAAAATAAGTGACATAAGGTTTTGGACTATTTTATCCCACCATTTACGATAATACGAAAATGGGCACTGTCAAGTATCCCACTTGTCACGTGATGTATCGTTTCTTTGTATTAAATGAACCATTTTTTTATTAAATTCAATAATACTACTACAAAACAATAATGCATTTTATTGCATTATTTAGGTCGTTACTTTTCCATTTATATATTGAAAGCTTCTAGAACGTTTAACAAACGTAGCATATAGAGCATATAATTTTTTATACTTTGATAAACATTTTATAATCCATATTTTGCAAATTGTTAAATCATATATTCTAAATCATAACATTTATAGGTGACTAATAAATCAAATACATTACTTAATTTTAAATAAATCTAGAATAGTTATCTGCAAAACACTGCTAGAACTAAAATCGAAACCTAAACTGGTATACTGGAATTGGTTCTTGATTTTGATGATAGCAAATGAATCGGTTTATCGTTTGGTGTTGACCTGTTTCTTACCTGCCCAGTTTAGATTCGACACAGTCAACTTAAGACACTCGGCCAAACATTTGTGTACGGCTTACGGCCAAAGTGTTTAAGCTAGGTACCGAAATCATGCGAACTTCCTAATTTTTCACAATTCTGAATGATCGAAAAGTTTGTAACGTTTACACACAGTAAATTATCTTCGTAAGGGTGGCGGCGGTGTTGCCGAGCAGCATGGATCCATGCCGAGTGATACCGAGCTCCATTGCCACCCCTAAGATGTTTTGACAACCTTTGACAAATGGTGAAGTTCACTTGTAGATTCACAAGTTTCTAATGTACAAGTAATAAATATTCAAGGACCACATCTGTTTTATCTTAAGTTATCTTTTGAGGATTGGTTTTGCCAAGTCAACTTTACGATTGGCCCATTCTTGCTATATATATCCACACTCCACCCATACACTTAATATCAACACACACACACACACACAAACAAGATGTATGAAGATTATAGCATGACCGGACCCGTATCCATTCCACACGATATCGTATCTGATATCCTAACCCGACTCCCTGTTAAAACACTTACCCGGTTCCGCTCTGTCTCGACACAATGGAACTCCACTATCACCCACCCATCTTTTTCCAAGTCCCACTACTCCCGGGCTTCTGGTGAGCCCGGGGGCTCGGTTACTTTAGTCCTTACCTTCATCAACCGGTTTAACTCCGAAAGAACTATATTTACTGTTACAATTCCCGCGAACCAGACCCAACCCATACCAAAACCGACCCATGTCCTCACTATACCGGGGTTTGCCCACCCGTTTGTTTCGTCACTTCATGGGCTTATCTGCTTTAATCTAGGAGCTATGTCTGTTTGCAACCCTTCCACGCGTAAATTTATTAAGCTCCCATGGACACAAGCCGAGACGAGAAATCCATTGTTCTTGTCCACTCGTCATCGGGCAAACGCGTTTGGGTTTGACCCGGTTTTAAACGTGCATAAAGTGCTAGACACTTGGGTTACATGTGATGACAATGACATGGTCATGGAACATAGAGTGTTCACAGTCGGATCAGGTTGCAGTGAGTGGCGTAAGATCACAGGTGGCCAACCATATTTTCCATTTGAAGAGAGTGTCTGCATAAACGGATATATTTACTTCAGGGCTTACCCGAGTATGATCGCTACAGAAAAGCCAGTGATGGTGTCATTTGATGTTAACCGTGAAGTGTTTCATTTCATTTCATTGTGTGACAATGATATTTCAAACTCAGAAGAGACTGTTTTGATGGAACTTGATGGGCAGTTAACCATAGTTGACCATCAGGGTCTTACAAGTGGTGACAAAAATGTCATACAGATGTTGGTTCTGACCGATGTGAAAGATGGCAAATGGGTTAAGAAGCGTGTCGAGATTCCAGCAAAGTACAGTGAAATAAACGATCGCCAGAGATTCAAATTTTCTGGTACCACCTTTTCAGGCGAGATGATATTTGCTGAGAAAAGTTTAGTGAATCTGTTTCACGTGTTCTTCTATGACATCAAGAAGAATGAAGCCAGGAAGGTTGAAATTTGCGGGTTAACAGATTTCGAGTTTAGTTACAGCAATGTTCTCATGAATGTAACTAGTGTTAGCGAGCATGTAGAAAGTGTTAGATCTTTAACTTAGGTAGGCGTTTTCTTTTTCTGAGGTTTAATCTAATAGTACAACTTTTATTGTATGACGTACAGCACAATAATGAATGACAGGAACAGTTGATGAATCGATATATAAATTTGCGAAAACTTTGATTAGACCAAGACATACGTTACGAAAGAAGTTGGAAGTTGGAAGTTGTATAGGCTCACATGGTACTTTGGGCTTGTGGTGACTTCTGTTTCTTCTTGGATACTTTCTTCTCGACTTTAGGTCCACCTTCCTCTTCTGCAACGACTTCAATTCTTGCAAAGATGGGGTTGGGTGGGGCCATGACTTGACCTGCCTTTAACCCTCCCCATTTTGTATCACTCTGTGATTCAAAAGATTGTGGAGCACATTACTCGCATAATAAATGACAAAAACACGAATCAAACAGCTTTAGACTTCTGCAAGTGCTTACGTTTTGCTAACTAGAGTTGGCAGTTTTGACCCTTATAAACAGTTCGATTTGGCTTATGTTATATTTCTAATAGGTATGAAATAAGAAAATACTAATAAGAATATGGGGCGTGCCCAAAACGTACTTTTGAAGAATACAACCTTCTAAATCATTTTTTTTAGCAAAATATTAGACTTAAAAATTGTAAAACTTTGTGACCGTAATTGTAGAGCATTAGAGATTTATAAACAAATTTCAGAAACAAAACCTAACCCGAGTCAATTCGACATAACCAGTCTGACCTGTACACAAACTTTATAAACAAATTTCTACCCTTTTCTAATAGATGGGTCGATTTCGGTTTGCGTAAAATAAACGAATGGCTAACAAATGGGTTAAAAGTTTTCTAAAAAGTATTCTGGAGGCATACAAACTTCTATTCTTTTGTTTTCAATATAAAAAAGGTCTATCGTAATAATATAGTTTTTGTAACCGTATTTAAAGCGTCAATTATTGATGTAGAAAATTTGAAATTGGAACCTAACCCGACCCACACTAATAATTAGCTATTTAAGTCAAGCCCAAATTGACCCGTAATCCAACCAAATCCTTATCACCCTTATCCCAACATAGACAAACGGACCAAGTCCAGACCACATGTTCTCCAAAAGTGTCTTGACTTTTCCGGATTTTTGGTTCTCTTATAAGGACAAATAAATGACGAGAAACAGAAAATACCCAAGTAGCAGCATTGAATTGTTCTTCGGTGTAGCCAAGTTGACGATAAATACTGAGACATAATTTTGGTGTAACAGGCGACAATGCAACCGCGATAATCCTCATTGCTTCTAATATAAGTACAAGGTCCTGTCCCAAACATATTATAGTACAAAATGAATTAAATTCCCCTTTTCACGGATCTTAGCTTGTCATGATGTAAGAATTAAGATGTACACAAAGCATAATATTTTAGTTTACCGCATAAGTCAATGCAATATAAGAATATATTCTAACAACCACATGCAGATTAAATATAAATTATATGAATATTAATACAGATTCACAATACCTTTGCAGCAGAATCAAAAGATGCACCTCCTTGTTTAAAAAGAGACCATGGTGCACGTCCATCAATGTACAGATTCCCAGCAGTACCTATTTCAAGCACACTCTCACAAGCAGACGACAGCAAGAGACTTTCGTACTGAAGCTTTGACTTTTCGACCTAGATGAATAAAAGAGTCCGGTCTCAAGAAATTGGGGTATTTAACTAAGAAACCAACCCCAAATCTACAATGAACTAAGTTAGAGTGTGTTACTTCCTTTATCTTAAAAGTGCAAGGAATTCCTTTCTTGCGCATGATAATTATCATGAAGTATTATAACACATTGATTTGTGTCAGCGATAATTTCCTAATTTTGTCATTCAGACTAATTTTTTAGACATTTAATTGGTAACCAGCCTATGCACTGGGTTTACATGATTTTTGTCTTACAAAAACAACATATATAAGATGTTCCGTTTTCAGGAAGCTTACAGCTTCAAGTTTTATGGAAGTTTGTTAATGTGGGTGTTGATAAGTCAATGGTTCTGGTTAAGGTCCAAAAGTTTGCTTCGTAGTATCTTCTAAACATTTTACAATTAGTCAAATATGTTCTAACTATCAGTTTTCATTTCATGAAGATTCATGTAAAGCTCATGATTCTTTATTGGTTACACCTACATGACCACGATCAGCGGAACACAAACATAACCATGCTTGACTCGTGTAAAGTGTGTCCTTTTTTATTGTTTTGCCAACATATCCATGATAAATGGAATAAACAAAATCATAACGCATTCATGTAAAGTGTGTGATTCTTTACTTTAAAACAAGTAATTGGGAAACTTGAGTTATGAATCTTACCAGTTTCTCGACAGTGTCCTTAAAGTCACTTCCTTCAGCTGCAACACTCGAATCAGCAACCAAACTTGATTGGCAGTTCTTTTTCAGAAGTCCAAGTGTACGATTAAGAAGATTTCCTGAATCACATGAATAGTAATCAAATTTACAAAAAGCATAAGGGGGTGCCGAAATTTGTGTTTTGAAACCGATTATCTTATTATTGTGAAAATCCGTTGTAACTGTCTTAATAAAATGATCCTGGCTTATGATCATCTGATTATACAAGGGTCAAATAATCATTTTTTGAATAACAAGTTTCATAATAATTGCAACAAAAATGAACAAATAAGCACATCAGAATTACCTAATTAACCCTTTACATCCTAATTTGAGAGACATTTACTCTTGTATTAAAAATATTTGGTCTACTTCATAAAAAAAATGCCCTTTTGGTCATTTTATGTACTAATTCCTTAAATTATTAAAACTTTCCAAACACTAAAAGAACTAGTTATTAGAACTTCAAACGGCAAAAGCACATCCAGCCACTATCTAAGTATTTCCTACAGCCGGTTCCATTAATATTGATATTATGATTCTGTTTATTCAATTCACCTAATCACTTTCAAAACACACAACCAAACCCCCCTTGAGAAGCAAGAGAAAAAGATGAAGTACCTATAGTATTGGCGAGATGTGCATTTACAATATTTATGAAGCGCTCCTCAGAGTAATCCCCATCATTTCCAAATTCAACCTCTCTTAGGAAAAAGTACCTGACAGCATCAGGTCCAAATCTTTGGACAAGTTCATTTGGTTCAAGAGTATTCCCAAGAGACTTTCCCATCTTCATACCATCCTATAATTTTTTAAAAATAAAAACGATTGCTGCATGAAATGAAAATATGCATATGAGCTTAAATGTTCGTTTCATGTTTTGCCACCCATATAATTTAAACAAATTTCAATCTTGAAGTATGCTTGTGAACTATTACAAGTTAATAACACAAGTATTCTTAGAGCCTATGCAACAAATGGTATTTATAGCTTTGAAATAGTTTAAATAGATACCTTAGTGAGGAATCCATGGCCAAAGACAGTTTTGGGAACCCTTAGTCCAGCTGACATCAACATAGCTGGCCAATAAACTGCATGAAAACGCAATATATCCTGCAGAAAAGAATGAAGTGAAAGCATTATATAGTAGATTTTGATATCACGCATATGCTAAATGGTTCAATTCCCAGACAATATCATGATTCCATTATTAATTTAAGTACATAGTAATCAGACAATGTATGAATGAGGGCCCACAAGTTTCAAATGGTTAGAACAAAAAGAGAACATATAATTCTTAGGTAAACTAGAATTTTGAGCTAACGGAATTGTTCCACAACTATTTAAGCCCCATAATACCTTTCCAATCAAGTGCAGTGAAGCAGGCCAACCTGATGAAATTGCAGTTTGTAAACTCGGTTGCTCCTGGTCCTGCGACAACGCTGATATATAACTGCACAGAAAGACCCAGAATAAGACATAAAAAGTTTGATAATCATGCTTGACAATGAAAAAAGAATCTTCGTCCCGTTAATACCAAAAGAATTGTTATTATTTATCACATATATAATACCTATTTCGTAAACTTACCCTAGTAATGCATCAAACCAGACATATATGGTTTGCTTTGGATCGGTGGGAACTCTAATACCCCAATCCACTGATGCTCGGGAAATAGAAAAATCTCTAAGCCCGGATTTCATCCAATTTTGAACCTAAACAATTTGACGCAACAGTGACATGATTTAACGTTCAATGTTAACAATCTAAGTCATATTTATAGCTTGTGACAGTTAGTAGACTAAATAAATAACCGTCTCACCTCATTTAATCGATATACTGGTTGTACAAAATCTGGATTCTGCTCTAGAATCTCTTCCAACCTTTTTTGGTACTTTGAAAGGGCAAAGAAATAATTGTCTTCTTTCCTTGAGACACATGGCTTTAAGTGCATTGGACAACAGTTGTTTTCAAGCAATTCTTTCTCATCCTGTAGATGTTACAAACCCAAAGACGTCACAAAAATCACATACGTTCCTTTAAAATATTTCAGTTTACCAAATATTAAGTATAAATATTGCAATTCGGCAGATTGCAGGGACTGGGTTCGGGAGTCAGAGAGGGAAATTTTTCAGTATGGGTTTAAACAAGGCAAGTCAGGTTTCATTGACCATCAACACTTTTTGTATAATACTTTCTTCAATGAGACATATAGTTAATGATTATGGCTTACTTACATTACAAGAACTAGATTGGTACAATAATTATAAGAGGTTTTTCGCATTTAAAGATCAGTATGGGCTACTTTCGTTCTGTTTTTTGACTAGTCGCTTTTACAATCTAAAATCTTTTATTTGACCCGTTTGAGTTATATATCACCAAAATCAACCCATTCTAATGCTAAGTCTGACATCGCCACCTCTAAGAGTCTCTACAAGCTCAATAAAATGTTTACCTTGTACTCCTCACAACTGACACAATAGAGTCCTTCGTAATCAGCACGATAAATATCACCATTGGCAAGAACCTTTGAATAGAATTCTTCAACAATAGCTTCATGCTTAGGATCAGTGGTTCGGATGAATTTGTCAAAAGATATATATAACTGGAATTCAGATGTAAGAAAGCAAAGCACATGATTATGAATGGATATCAAAGACTGCAATAATTGGCAAAAATAATACTTCTTAGTAATGTGACTTACATCTTTCCACAGTGACCTATAAGATTGTGAAATCGCATCACAGTGGTCGTTTGGGCTGGAGCCACATGCAGCAGCAGCAGTAGCTATTTTCTCCCCATGCTCGTCTGTGCCAGTTATAAATATAACCTTCTTTCCCATAAGCCTCTGATATTAAAAACAAAGCTTAGAATACAAAATGTCGCTTTTCCACATACAGTGTTCACTTATAGATAAGATTCAATATAAGTAGTTGTATTTGGTTGATGCTTATGAGGCACTTCTTCTAATCTAAGACTGCAATTTTAAAAATCAAAATCTCACATTTTCTTTTGCAATCTTCTTACAAAATACTGTCCTAGACCAGAGATGGATCTCATTTCAGATTGGGAGTGAACGATGAAAATTGAAGACTAGGTACGTACTCTAGAGAAAGCATTTGTTTACAAACAAGTTACTAGATATAAAAAATATCTCTAAAAATAACCATACACGATATATAGCGGGGCTGTTGTAATGCTATAAATAGTATTGTGATGATTAGGCATAGTAAGCATTGCCGTAATATAGGGGACGTACGCGTATGAGATGCCAAAAGAGTTCTACTTTCGGGCGCAGGGATAATGAAATATGTTTCAGCTTTATGATTATGCTCTTTGGACTTGAAACTTCATAAATTAGTAAAAACCCCAAATCCCATACTGAAGTATGTTGAGCTACTAGATGATAACTTTTAATAAGTTGAGTTCAAACTTCATACCAAAGCTAGAATCTTTTATATAGTGAGATTTGCAAACTCTATTAACAACTTACATTTGATGTGCAATGGCGAAATATTATTGGAACGAAAATAATAAATTAGAAATAAACACTCCAAAATTCCATCAGTACAAAACCAAACCAACCTAAGTACAATCCGGTTTCTTCATATATTGTAAACATTCACTAATTGTGAAGCCCTAATAAGATTTACAAACCTGAAAACGAGCAATGGAATCAGCAGCAATAGTGGAATAAGCACTGCCCATATGAGGAGGGGCATTTACGTAATATAAAGGCGTTGTTATGACATATGGTTCTTCATTTTTTGAACTGCTGCAAGTGCAATATAATAAAGAGGATCTTTTGGAAGATGGTTTTGAAGATGAAAGCCATTTTGAGGGTGTTGTTTTGTGTATGGGATTTGAAAAGAACAAGGTGGTTAGTGTGTTTCTTTGAAACTGAATCGAGTGATGTACCCTTGCCGCCATATCTTCTTAACTGTTTTTTAAGTGACTCAACTGGTGGTGTTTTTAACTTGATGGGATAGATAGGGGAAGGGGTTTAAGGATATGGGGTGTTTGTTTCATTGTTTGGCTGTTTTTATACTTGTTGATGGCTGTTTGGATAAGTCTATACTACTCTACTTATGAACCATGAATGTTTATTATTAGTAAGATTTTAAATTTGGAAAACTTAAATTAATTTAGTTTAGGGATTTTGTACATGGAGGCCGCCCAAATTTTGTATTTTTTTCATTAAGGCCGCTTATCTTTAAAATTTTATTTATAGGCCGTCCAAGTATATCTCCTTTTTCACCTATACCAAATCTGGAAAAAATCATATCGGAATATTGTAAATTGACAAAAATACCCCATTTTAAAATAATGAAAATAATATGAATTGTATTTTAAATATGTAATACCTAATATACCCTTTGAAGCTGTAAAAAAAACAAATCTCATTCATAATGATTTACGTTCAGTCATTTGTAAATCATAATTGATGCCCCTTCATCATCGTTAGTCCCACAATATAGCAAGAATTCATCCAACAACAATTTCGCTTTATCTTGCTATTGTTGTTGTTCGAGAGCATAGCCTCAATATTCGTGGGCACCCCAGCCTCAAGGTAAACATCTAATTAAGTTAATTTTTTCTTTTTTTTTTTTTTTTTTTAATTGCAATTGAGTTGCTATAATCCTGTTATGGATTATGTTAGAATTTAAGGCGATGGAAAGAACATTATAATTACCTTGGCATTGTAAAAATATTTGCCGACAAATGATACTCGATCAATGCTCTTCAGAGTGAAAAAGAATGACAATTAGATTAGATTGATCATTGTTCTTTTTGCCTTATCAAAACAAGGATACTTTTGTCCTTGCAAGAATTTCGAGGGTATTTTAGTCAATAGACACTTTATTTGGCCGGATTTGGTATGAGTGAAAAGGAAGTATACTTAGACGGCCTATAAATAAAATTTCAAAGATGAGCGGCATTAATGAAAAAAATATAAAACTTGGACGGCCTCCATATACAAAATCCCTTTAGTTTATTTAAATTACCTATTTATCAATTCTAAATTTAGACAAATTACACAATATATTAATTTAAAAATAAATAAATAAATAAAACACTTTGTATTTCAAAAAACACACATTTTGCATTAAATGTCGAACAGAATCACGATTTCGCAAGTATAATTATTTGCTATTATACACCGTTGCTTTGCCCAGATATACGTCTAGTACTTACAGATAATTTAATGAGTATACTTATTCAATTACAGTAAAACCTTTATAAATTAATAATCAATAAATTAATAACCTCGATAAAATTAATAATTTATCCAGTCCCAACTTGGGACCAGTAAAATTTGGACCTCAATTTATAAAATAATAAGTTTTTGAAACCACAATGTATATATATCGGTCCCAAAGAGCTATAAATAAATAATTACTAAAAAAAATCCCCGTATACATATAGATGCTATATCTAATGGATCTTGTACAAATTCAATTAATCCTAAGGTCATACGTAATTGGAACTTGTCCCAAGGAAACTAACCTTTTATTTGTTTAAAAACAATGAACTTAACAAATTCAATTAATTTGTGAATGTGAATTTATAAAATGTTAATTGAAACTTGTTTTTCTAATTTATTTTTCATCTCTAACTAGTATACATTGTAATTAGTATATTGAACTTGAAAATTTAAAGGGTATACGTAAGACTTTTTTAAATTAATAAATTATTAATTTATCGATATAATAATATCTTGCTAAATTGATAAAATATCCCAGTTCAAAAACTATTAATTTATAGAGGTTTTATTGTATGGTGAAATGAGTAATTTAGAGTTATTTAAACGAGGTTTTACGAACCCGTGCGATGCACCGGCTTTATTTTTGATTGAATTTCTACGTGTTTTATACGTAATGTTGATGCAGATGGTTGAATTTATATCAATGTGTTATCAAGATTGTATTAGATGTTGTCTGTTGCTTTTTGAGAAGCTTATAGCTTTTTTTTTTTTTTTTTTTTTAATAATTAGTTATATGTAATGTATTGGATTTATTTTAGTTGATTTGGGTTTAATGTTTCATAATAGAGTATTGGTTTTAGATGGCCCATATTCCATACGAAGTAGGGCTTTGTTATGTCTTTTGTAGATCAAACCAAGTGTAAGTTATAGCACATTGTAACAGTGGTAATATGCATTTCCTATATCAGCAATGATACAAAAATGCAATTTCCATAACTTGTTATTGTAGATAAGTAACATATTCCTAAAGTTGCAAAAGTTCAATCAGCATATTTAACTACTCTTGGCCTTCATAATGACTGTCGTAATCATCTTTCATCACCTAACAATCTGCATCATTTTTAGAAGACGATGTTGGCAAATGTGTAGTAACATTTGATGTTGTTGAATCAGTTATTGATAGTATCAACCTCATTGTTTTTTTCTTGTTGTGGGTCGCTTTGAAACACGCTTGTCTTAATTTTTTTGTGCTTAACGAGAGTGGTAAATCGGGGTTTTCTTCCACATTCCTCTTGTCCATTTCCAGTATCTCCATGATTTCATGCATTTTGCCTTCAACTCTCTTTTTACTTGGTTTGCCTTCCTATCATGCAACGGATATTATGAGAAACATAGCATTTATTTGACTTAATTTAACATGGGTAAAGGATAATAATAAACGTTTAGGTGGTATTGAAGTCTAACATGGACATTGTTGATTAGTGATTGTATACTCTTAAGTTTTCGATGAGGCCAACCCAAGTCTCAACATTGTTTCTTGAATACGGTTAATCCAACGTTAAGTTCTTTCGCAGCTTGTCTAATTGGCATGTAAAAGTATTGTGCTATCACCTTTTTAGTTAATGCCATTTGTTTGGAATATGAATTCAGTTTGTGTGTATGTATGAAAACTAATGGAGTCATATGTTTAGATGCCAAAGAACCACTTTTTTATCTTCTTATTTATTAATCAGGACTTTTGTAACTCATGGAATAAGAAGGGAATACATGTAAAGCTTTAAGTGACCGTTAATATCATTTTATTAAATGTTTAATACGTGGGACTTTCTAATAAGTGTACATTCATTGTGAGAGAACGTTTAGTTAGTATTATTCGATATCGGTTATGCTTTAGTTGTTGATGTTATTTGTGTATTTGTGATAATGTCTAAATTTAATAAATGCATTCCATTTTCCTGTCTACAAAAACGGATTATATATTTATGACAGTAAGTTTTGTAACTCAATTTATTTAATAAGACATGTAAATCGAGAGTTAACCCTTAAAATGTTTTATTAAATGTTCAATATGAATGAAAAATTTACTAAGTGTATGCATTTATAGAATGAAACCTTTCATATTATGTTGTTTATTATGAGTTTTCATTTTCCAAAATACACAATTTGTAGTTTGCCTGTTTGATTTGGGCTGTTTTCCATGTTATTATAAGTCATATGTGTTTAGTTTGGTTTCAATCAGGCTTTGGACTTAATGTTTCATAATAGGGCATTGTTTTAAAATAGGCCATAATGCATACGAATGAAATCTGTTGTTGTATCTATTAGTACTCTTTGTTATGTGTTAGCTACACATCCTTTTGTAAAATCTTTTAAAAATGTACGATTCAGCCCCTGTGACTTACTACAGGGGCTGAACTGTACATTTTTTAAATTTTTTACAAAAGGGATGTGTAGCTAACATTTCCCCATATATATATATATATATACTAGACGAGTACCCGTGCATAGCAACGGGATTTTATAGCGACAAATAGTTTATTGATAAAAAAAAGTTTATAGGTTATAAACGAAAAATAATAAAAGTTTGAAGATTTGGGAATTAAACATAATGTTTTGAAACCCGGTTCGACCAGAGTGGTTCAACCGGTTGAACCATTCTGGTCAAAAAATGGGTCGATTTAAACCGGGTCAACTTGCTAGGTTGGGTAAAAAACGGGTCAAATTAAACTGGGTAAACCCGCCGGGTATGAAGCGTCCCGGGTCAACCCGGTTTGTGTTTTAATTGGTTGTATTTAATTTGGTATATATGTTTTAATTGGTTGTACAATGTGAATACATCATTGTACTTTTTTAAGTAATGGATAATGTTTTGAAACCCGGTTCGACCCGGTTGGTTCAACCGGTTGAACCGTTCCGGACGAAAAATGGGTCGAGTTAAACCGGGTCAACTTGCTAGGTTGTCGAAAACGGGTCAAATTAAACTGGGTCAACCAGCCGGGTTTGAAGCGTCCCGGGTCAACCCGGTTTGTGTTTGATTGGTTGTATTTAATTTGGTAGATATGCTTTAATTTGGTTATACAATGTGAATAAATAATTGTACTTTTAAGTATTAGGGTGTTTTAATAAGATTATTAATTACATTTCACTTTCTCTCTCATTTGACCATTGTTGAAAACTCAACATTTCATTTTTGACCATTTTTCCATTATATATATATATATATATATATATATATATATATATATATATATATATATATATATATATATATATATATATATATGGTAGGGATCCAGTAAGAAGTAAATTAAAATAGGAAGTGGTAAGAAGTGACCAAAACCACGCATTTGAGATGCAACGACTTGCATACGATGCATTTTTATTCGTATAGATGCAACATCTTGAGTTTCGAAAATTAATTTGATGTGTAGGTGGTGCAAATTGATTTTCATGATTTCGGCACGTGTAGAGGAACAAAAAATAAGAGAAATCATGAAATGCATCTAATATACGTATATGCATCTGATTAAAAGCTAGAAAACACACTATAGTGCGTTATAATGCATCTAAGATTATAGGGATGCATCTAATTTAGGTCGATGCATCTCGAATTTGTGGTTATAGTTCTTCTTATTCCTTCTTATTTTAAGTAATCTTTTTATTTGATCTTAACTCTCTCTCTCTCTCTCTCTCTCTCTATATATATATATATATATATATATATATATATATATATATATATATATATATATATATTGTAATTCTATATTTTAATTTAATTTTAATATTTTTAATATTAAAATTGTATGTATTTTTTAGTACTAGAATGGCGATAATCCGCCGCGTTGCGGGCGGGCCTGTTTATTTTTTATTTATTTTATTTTTTTGCGAGATAATTTTCTATAAATAAGAACGTTGTAATATGAAGTCGAGAGGACCTCAATACATTCAAAGTTTTCACACCAAGGACCATGTATAGAACAATCAATTTTTTTTTTTTTTTTTTTTGACGTAGATACTCTTATGTTTTGCCCTCCGATGCTTCATTCATTCTGTTCACTGCTAGTTCAGTCAAGACATCTACAAATTAAACTGCTGCCTTTTTTGGTTTTTCCTGTAAAAAATGTTAACCAACAACCATGTATGTTTTAAGGTACGGTATCGATGTACAAAATTAAATTATAAGCATGGAGGGGGCATCATTACCTTCATCATGTTGAAGTGGAACAATTGTGCTCAGATAGGAACAATTGTGAACTCGTTTGTTAATGTCAGTCATGCTTATATGCTTGAATAGTTTTTCCTGCGTAAAATGAGCATACAACTACTTTCATCCAAACGGATAAAAAAAATGCATATCTTATTTGTGATCCCTTTGTGTATCAACTTTGAAAAAAAATGACCATTTATTTGCGTTTGAAATCGAGAAACCAAAGAACATTAACAAAGACTCTAAAACCAAAATAGCCACTTGACTAACTCCTATGACTACTCTGATCACTTTATTATCTAAATGACGCTATAAATGCAAAGTATTTCCAATATGCTAACCTTATCCTGCAGACAACAAATATCAAACCCCGCAAATTGGATAGCAATGCAACATGAAGCCCATTAATAAAATCATATTTTGTTAACTAATCTCACATACATGTAAAATATAAGTATCAACCACATAACGACGCAAGCATCAAAATACCCTTTGCAATGAAAAGAACAAATAAACCTAACAACCTATGCATATTTAAAAACCATAAACAAATCTAATCCATCACTTTTTGAAACACAACATCCATATTCTATGGTTATGGGGGTGTTTGGGATTACGCACCGCAACTAATTATTTGTTCATTTCTGGAAATACACTTTCAAAGATCTGTATACCATTAAAATATACACCAACCATTCAGTAAACCTATTACCAATATTAATTGAATAAAACCAACGTTGGGAGTGTTTGGATAACAGATTGTCAATTATGATTTTACTAAGTTGAAACTCTAGTATTGAAGCAACCACATACACCCCTTGAAAATACCCAAACAACCCTTTTAAACATAGCTTTTTACCAGCCCCAGCCGCCCGTCATTACGGTCTCAGTAAGGTATAGTGTAAATATTTGTGTTGTCGTTTTTCATGTTCATTCCCTACCACAGAAGGTATGGCTCATAACCACTATAAAGAAATTCAAAATGCAAGTACGGTCAAAAAGGTTACTTACCACATATAGTTTTGTAGCCAACTTCTTCGATTCGTTTGTTGAATACTGTAAGAAAGTTTCCTCCTGCAAACTTTTTCTCTGCACCTTTATTATGAGTTGCTTTTCTCATGTTCATTCGGAAGCTCATTAGCCGACTCATCCTTGATCATATCAACAGAGGTAATTTCCGCACTGTTATTGACCTGCTTATATCAGTGGAGCCAATAAATAACAAATATCTATGCGCAATAAAAAATGAATATACACCTAAGGAAAAGTTACCTGCTCATATCAGTGGAACCATAATCTTTGAGAGCTGAACTGCGAGAAATATATTTGGTGTCGTTTGGAATGCAAGTGACCATCAGATTTAAAGCGCGGCGCGTATTTCTTGAGTTTTCTTGAATCAAGTGACCATCAGATTTAGAGATTTCCTGCAAAATAAATAGATGAGTGAATTCCATATATCCATAGCTATCCAACTGTTATTTCAAAGTAATAAACCAATTCAGGTTCGATTAATTAAATTGTAGATTGTATTATAAAAATTAATTAATTAGTTTAGCTTTTGTGAAAGTTCAATTGAGTACAAAAATCATTCTCCAATACATATTATAAGATGTTGCAGGCCAGATTAAATTGATGCTGCAATGCTTGACATAACAACTGCTAATTAGAATAGCTTGCCTGTGATGCTTATGAGCTCACACAATTGGCTCCTTAATCCTCTTTCACTAATATATCAACTTGTTACCTCTTTCGAGCATCGAAACCTTATCATCATCAAAACCTTTTTTAAGCGGTATAAATTCTTGAATCACTGACTTCCTCTTCTAATCCTCCATTTATACCTAGTACAATAGCAACTTAAGTATATTAGTATTAGGCAAACTACATAGATGTTAAAACTTGAAAACCAACAAACTAACTTACTTTCAGTAACCATAACACTTTTGGTCGGACGATACATATCTGCAAGAACAACGCGCAAAAAAAGGATCAAATGTAAATTACAACAACCTTTTGAATGTTGCATACGATAAGCTTCGTATGACTATTATCAAAGGTAACATGTACACATACATGTAACATCAGTGTTGGGTAACAAATAATTGAGCAAAGAGAAAAGGCATATCCATATATGACTTACCAGGCCTTGCAGCCGTGCTAGTGTCTGCACGTGTAGTAAAATTTCTGGGGGGGCATCTGGGTGCGAGTCCTTGTTGTTCCTGTACACGAAAAAGAGACGGATTAAAAATATAGGCATATATGTAGTATTATAATGGATATACATTACAAAATGTCAGATATGTTGGTCTAACCTCGCCTCATGGAGCCCGCATCTGGTGGTACACGCGATGCTGCACAATAGTCAAACATGTTTTTGATTATCAGTATGACTGTTTTGAAGACCTTTTGTGAAAAACAGGTATCCTAAAACATATATGGCAACCGACATGTGTATCTTGGTGCGGTCACAGTTTCACTCGCGACCTGTCGCTGCGTTGGAAGTGGCCCTATGATGGGAGTGTCACCAACTTCGTGCACCTCATAACTGGAAGAATCGTTGGTTTTATCTCAGACTGTCCCATCAAGGAAGTTAAGAATTTTGGGCCCGGAACTACATTCTGCAACAACATGAAAGTGCGTTTATAACATTTAAAAGATAAAAGTAAATGACACAATCACAATCAGGGAAACCAATAATTTAGCCCAAATACCATTTACAAAAGTACTCCAGCTTTAATAGGCTTATACAATAACAACTAATATAATCTAAAACATATTGTGACAATAATAGTGAACGTAAATTTGGAAATCAAATACGTTAACCAAATCAAAAAATAAACTCTATTTACCGGATGCATATCTGAGATTGTCACACGCACACACATACGTTGAATCTTCCGGATTGTGTATCACGCACACAGAATCTTGCACAAAACATCGTCAGAAAATCGCGACGTACGTGATACAATTTGGTGTTTTCTATGAAAGAAAACACAAATATATGATTTGCGGTTCATCTATGCAAAATTCAAGGTTAGATGTGCGGGTGTAAAGTCAAGGCCAAACACCGGCCATGGCTGCAACCCCAATGTGGATGAAGATGTGCCGCCAAGATACCGATGTAAGTAAATGATGTTTATGAAACTAATAAATGCAGATGCATACCATCAGCCCTTAAGTAACAAATAACCAAAATCAGCAATTTTATGCGCGCGCACACGCTGCAAATGACGCTGGTGCATCAATATTTTTGAGGATCGTGTCTGCAAATCAGATAAATGCATTAACCAAGGCGATTTTTCTTGCGTTGGTACACGCGTGAAGGGCTCAGATTTGTTTGTGCGCTGGTAAATGCGTGGAGGTTGCTGAGGCGAGTGTTTCTCGCACTCTGCTATCCGTCCACATAATGCAGAAAGGCATCATATTCGAACAATCATCACAGCCAAGTAAAACGCAACATACTCATACGACAGTTGCAAATGCCTTAATATATATTTATTGTCAATGCCGAAGAATACCGATATTTTTAAAGGAGGCTCAGATAGGTTGTATTCAGATCATCATGGGCTAATAACGCATGGCTGCAATCACAGTTGCAAATGGCACCTTTTCAAGTAGCAATTACCATCCGGATTGCCTAGCCAAGATACATATCAGCCTCTAAAGATCTTTTTGTAGACATCTACATTTCATCATCACGGCCTCTATTGTTTCTACCAGTAAATCAAGGATACGAACAAAAGTCACCAACCCAAGATACGTAGCAAAATACATAGCTGGTTAGAGCTGTAAACTTCCAACACTACTGCATAACGCAAGCGAACCCTAAGGCAATTTAGGGGAACACTGATGCATAACGCAAGCAAAGCCTAAACCAATCATCAAAGAAAATATAGTATAATCAAAATCAGTAGCATTTTTATGTGACAAAACTAACCTTAACTCTAACTTAACACAATGCTATAAACCCAAATCCAAGTAACTCTAGCCTAAAAAAACAGTACACATAACCAAGATTAAAAAAAAAACCCCAAAACATATTGAACACAATTCAAGAGTTCATATTATAATACAATAAAATCACATACCTAAATTGAGTTTCTTCTTATCGTTTGACAGAGATAAGTGACAACGGCACAACATCACGACGGATATCGATTATCAGTCCATAACCATGGCCGCCGTTGCAATTGTGACATAGGGATTTTTAGATCTAGGGTTTCATCCAATAGATCCCGCAAAGCTAACAAACACCGATTGTGAATCTTCTAGAACAGGAGTGATAATTACGTTTTCTTGTATACATACGATGGACACACAAAAGGGCCAAGAGAGGCCAGCAACAAAAGGCCACCAATGCAAGAGAAATGGGCTAAGCGGCAGGCCCGCAATTTTGGCGGGAAAACGGCATGCAATACGACGTCGTATGAACGGGTTTTAATATAAACTTATAATTATTGCGGTGTTAAATCCAAGTGTTGCATTTGAAAGATAATTTAAGTGGTTGCAATATTTAGTGTAAGTCTTTGTATTGTATGCGGGTTTTAATGACCACTTATTTTTGTATTTTGGTGCAAAATACAAAGAAATAAAACTTTAATTTTGTAGTTGTCTTTGTGATTAATGCAGTTGGCCAAAGAAGACATTTGCATTAACCACAATTGTGGTCCACCAAAAATCTTTCTCATTAATTGACTCACCTATATAATAAAACGTAATTTAAAGAGTTGTAAAAGTGGAATATACAATTTTGAGAACAATAGATAGCTGCAAGGATATGAATATACAATTCCTGTCACTGGTTCGTGTTAAATAAATGCTTCTAATAAGAACCACATGCAAACTTTTTGTTGCTTGTGACAAATCAAGCCCATCTCTTAAATTTCTACAATTGCATTGTCCAAAAGCAAAAGTGATGGGATGAATTTACTACCATCATTGAAAGCAACTCCAACTCCAAACACTCGTAAGGACCTAGAGATTTTCAGTTGCATCGAAAACTTGCTGAGCTTTGACCTGCAACTCAGAAACAAACAGTAGCGCCAACCCAAAAAATTGATTTATGTAAGAAGCACACTGAAAACCAAATTGATATACTTAAATCTCTGGATTAATCTATATGCTATGACCCATTAGAAGGTCTAAAACCTTAAGTCATTTGTAAGTATTATAAACCTATGTAATATTAATGTCCAATCAAGCTGATATGTTCAGATGGTTTTTCAAAATCTCTCATGGCCATAATATTTAATAATTAAACACATAGCCCGTAGTACAAACAACAAAAGGCTTTCACACTATGAGGTAGACCAGGTTGTCTAATCGATAACCCATCAAGGAAAAAGGATATAACATGATGAAGTAGATTATCAGTATATGATAATGGAACAACTTTTGTATTGTGGTTGATATTGAACTCAAAGTACATTGTAGAGGATATTTCAAGAATGAAGAGTCATCTGTTGTAGGGAGTTTGGTTCCTATTTGGTCTTCGGAATATAATACAGGATATTGCTAAGAGTTAGCAGTCGAAAGAAGTTTTGGCCCATAGCAAGTAAATTGTGTCATCTAATGTCAACCGGGTTAAGTAAAGATTTCGAATATGCGGTGGTTTATTTAGGTTTATTGACATGCCTATCAAACAAACCTATTTGTAGTTCAATTGTATCATAAAAAATATAGAACCGTGTATTGAATACATCATAATAATTATTGAAAGAAGAAATTGAAATTGAACAAACCTGACTTGGAGCACAATCTCCATTCCAACAGTTCCTTTGGCCATTATGATATCTGGGTGATCGAAAGGAGGAATGAAGGTCCAGTTGTCGTACACAACTTATTATGCAAGTGCAAGATTCAAAACGCATTTCCATACTGATGGTTGTCTATCAACCTATCCTACAAATATAATGAGAACTTAAGAAGGGCCTATCTAAGCCCTATGGTTGTAAAGCTATCCATATCATGATCCTTGTGAAGGTCAAGAAGAGGAAGCGACATTATATTCTTGTACATAGATGTTTGTGTTTTCAAAGAATCAGATTGCTTCATGTTTTGATTTGAAGTTCTAACTGGATACTCCACTACAGCGGGATTGGGTGGTGGTGTTGTATTTGAAGTTCTAACCGGATACTCCACTGCAGCAGGATTGGGTGGTGGTGTTGTATTGAAGTTCTAACCGGATACCCCACTGCAGCGAGATTGGATTGTGTTGTATTTGAAGTTCTAATTGGCATGGCATCTAACACATTAGACTCCTCACTTACAGAAGACACTTCCTGTTTAGCATTTTCAGCCAAGGGTGTGACCAGTGTATCAACATCCTTATCTTTCTCCGTGGTACTTGAACCAACTATATCCTTGTTACACGACACTAACATTGTCTCAACCTAACGACACAAAACAAAAAGAAATCAATTTTCTATTTTTCTATCCTTGCAATATCTTAAAAGTCTAATAATCCAATATAGACGACACCTGTTTCAATTCTTCATGGGTGAAAACAACAGGAGTATAGCTTTTCACATTAGCCAGCATCCTAAAAAAATCACATATACATGTCAGAACTATCCGAATGTACAGAACACTCAGATTCGGTAATATATTAAGATACAAAACCTTGATAATATTTGCCTATTCAGTTCCTTCTCATTTTGGCCCATAAAGGTAAATACCTGCAAATTAAAAATGCAGTTTTTAAAAGTGTGACAGTTTTTAAAAGTGTGACACTCATAAACCTAACTAAAGTAAAAATCTTTAATCAACCATCTTGAAATAATCTACAACCAAACCATCAACATTATTTATCTTGAATCATCTAGTTTCAACTAATCGATAAACATTTAAAATTCACAACTTGCTCCTTTCCATCATTCACAAACTGTGCATTCGGACAAATTTGTTATTACGGAGTAATAAATTAAAAAAAATTAATTATAGGTCACAATATATATTTCAAGTAGATTGTAAATATTTATAGTAGAAAGTCGTGAATGGATTGTATAAGCAAAGCCACTTATAATTAGACACCTGGTTGAATATGACTAACTAAAATTTTTGTTTAGTTCATGAGCCAAATATTGAATTCACACATTATTAGTTATAGATTAATGTAGTGCATATTGACATTTATTTTAGAGTGAATTATCAAGACCAACCTTGGTAAGATCTTCAAGCATAGATGCAGACGAGTTGTGTAAATATTAGTTGTATTTACTTTTACCAAAAAAGTAACAAAAGATCCAAACAACAAACAATAATCCCAAAAATTGTACCAACTTGCTACTCACCAAATAAATCCCTGCCTGTAGTTCATCATGATCAGGATCATCATCATAATCTTCTGTCGATTCTGTACCTGCAACCAGGCCACAACTATACTTCTCAAAAGTAGCAGTTATGGTCAGGCTTATAGCACGGAACACATGTTTTAGTTTCCCATCAAACTTCTCTTTCGCAGCTAACTGGTTATTGTCTAGCCATTCAAGTGCTTCCTCCAATGCGGTTTCAATCATTTTTTTGCTATCTGACTCGAGTTTACCGGCCAACTCATTTTTGTCTTTAATATAGCCTTTATTTCTTATGATGAAAGCTTCAAGGGTGTTAAGGGCATCAATCTTTTCTTTTGCTTTCTTGTCATCTTCAGCGAAATCTTCTGCTTCCCAAACCATACGCTCAATTTCTCTCAGGCTCAATCGACCCTTTTTGCTGGTGATAGTGATCTTTTCTTGTTTTCCAAAAGCAGTGTCTTCTGCCTTCACATTTAGGATACCATTGGCGTCTACTTCAAATGTGACATTAATTTGTGTGGTACCGCTGAATTTAAAAGGAAATAAAGCAAGTCTTGGTACCCGAATTCATCAATTAATCAAATGCAATCTACATAACATTCACTCAAGAGGTGTTTTATAGTTATAACTAATAGTGGAACCGATGATATGAGTGAGGGGTATAATGGGTCGAAAGTGAAGCAAAGTGTGTTTAAATGCTCAAATCTTCTTAGACCAGTTTATCAACTAAAATTTAATTATTATTTTAACCACATTGTATTTCATGTCCCATTTAACATATATCATTCATAAAATGGAACAGATGCATGGGTTGAACGGAAGAAATGGGAAAAAGTAACCAAATTCGACCTGACTCATTATGACCCGTTACCCCATCCCCGAATTAGTATTGATAGGTGAAAAACCATTGAACCAAAGGAAATCCAGAGAGATCAAATGTTCCAAGAAGCCTACAATCCTTTGGGTGAGTGCTTTCACCTTCATAAACCTGTTACAGAAATGCAAAGCTTCAGTAAGTTCTAATTCAAGATTCAGTGGTCCAACTCCATTGTCCCAATTCGAAAGAAAGAGTACCTTAATGGAGAAGACAGTCTGATAATCCTGGTAGAAGTCGTGGGCTCATGGATGATTCTGGCAACATTTAAACCAGCACTCACACCAGTGTCCTTGGTAGCCTGTCTTTGGGCATCATTAAAGTATGTTGCATAAAGAATTGATAAAGAATAAACTAACATGGCTGAATAGTGCATAGCTCTTTCCAAAAAAAATTGTAATTTACTAACCAGGAAACGTGATAACGGCATCCCTAATTTCACATCCAAGGTATGCTTCGGCTGTCTGCTTCATGTTGGTTAAAATCATAGCTGTAATCGCTTCCGGACTGAAAAAATTACTTTGACAATCGTGAAGTTTGACTTGGATGTACGGCTTCCCGTCACTATTCACAATTTTTTATGGAATAAGCTTCGAAAAACTTTTGATTTCTTTGTCCTCAAACCTGTAGTACAAACATTACATGTTTAACAAAGTAAGTAACATGACATAATCCTAATTTTTACAGAAAATCATATTGAATGGTACATACTTTCTTCCAATAAGTCTTTTAATATTGAAGATGGTCCTTTCGGCATTTACAGCCGCCTGATTTTCGCAGCCTCACCAATCAACCTCTCAGAGTATTAGTTAACGGATATCATTTAATGCAATGTTCACCCGTTTGACCCGTTGAGCTGACTGACCTCCTCGTCCCTGTTTCTTTGGTAAATCAATTGTGAATTTATATAGAACCTCTCTTGAGTTCCCACTCAATGCCCTAAAAAGAGTCCATTACCATCCATAACAATGAAACCATATATATCATCAGAAAATTTTTTGACTTCTTTATCCTCAAACCTGTAGTACAAACATTACATGTTTAACATAATCCTAATTTTTACAGAAAATCATTTTGAATGGTACATACTTTCTTCCAATAAGTCTTAATCATATCTACGGTTTGATGAGACCATAAAATGCATAACTACAAAAGAAGTAGAATCATTAGATTCGTCTTTCAGTTCAAACAAAATAAAAAGTTTTAGCATCAAGTAATTACGGTACAGAAGTTCTTACCTACAACATTTTTCTGCTGGCTGCCTGCATTTTGGGTGACAATTTATTTGGAACCTCAATATTTAGTGCGTTCAGCGGTTTCATTGTATTGATCTCATAGTTAAAGTGTCAAAGCAGTAAGAATAGCATTGAGCAACAAAACACCCTGCATGAAACAATGTTGTTATCAGTGCCTTGTTTTTGTCGGAAATAATCGACACCCCATAAACGAAATTAATGCAAGTTTCACCTGTACAGCCCACCGTTCCAAATTCCCATGTGATGGTATCAAACACCCTAAATCTTGCATCCACCAACAAATATCTCAGATTCTTTCCTTCTCCTACGCTCCTCTGCTGCAGCTGTAATCGCTTCATGTTCCTCTGAAAATATTGAAGGTGTCAGATTGACAAGTATTTTATCGAGTAAAATGGGTCAGTTAGCTGTAACTGAAATGTTTTAAAAACTTTAGCTTTTTGTAATTTAGCTTTCTTAAAGTTGTAATCTGCTTTTAGTTTAATAAAAAATAGTTTTGTTTACTTTACTGTCTTGTTAATCCGTTTCAAATACTCTTCAATTTTAGCTAAAATCTCTTATTAAGCTCTTAAGTTTCTGTTTCTTTAAGCTTATTTAAGTTCTTTTAAGTTTTTTTTAAGGCTACTTTGTATAGTTTATATATATATAAACAAAAAAATAATAATAATAAAAAAAAATTAAAAAAAATAATAAAAAAAATAAGCTTAACGGTATATAAGCTGGTATAAGCTACTAATCCCTTTGGATAAGCTCAATAAGCTTTTCAGTAGCATTCTCCTTTTCATAGCCATATCCAAGTAAGTCTTCCTTTTAATTTCTGCACTCTTAGCTTAGCTAATGTTCATTAGTGTTAATCTGCTTATCAGTTTAGTTATATACAGCTTATCTTGTGCTTACTCTATGCTTTTGACTGCCTAATGCTTATATCATATTCCCACCGCCTAGAATAGTGCAAACTACATTATTTTGTTCTAGTTGTTAGTTGCTGGTTTTAATAGTTCATCTAGCTTTCATATTAGCTAAGCAACCTGTTTTGATCATAAAATTGATAAGTACAAGGTTAAATTCATAAAAGTTAGTGTAAGTGCTTAGTTAAAGGGGTGTTTTACATTAGGTGTAATTAGGATGAGTAAATCATAAAATCTATAGTCTATTACACAAAAAGTCAAAGTTAGCTCTAAATCTCTTTACTGTGTTCATAAGTGTTCGCTTGAACATGTGATCCTTTATAACAGTTAGAGAATAGTTGCATTTAGGAATATTTAGTCATAAGTTAGCTTAGTACATCATTTAGGATTAGAATTGCACAACAGAAAATCACTTTGGTCAAAATCAGGTTTGCACAAAAAGTCAAAAGTAGTGTTCAAGCTGATGTTCAAAGTTAAGTATGTTGACATAAATAATGCATGAAAACGTTATTTATATTTTTCGATATCTCTATATTTTGACGATCACAAAATGTAAACTCATCAAACGTAAGATTACTACGTAAACAAGTATTAAGCTAGTTTATATCACTATATCCAACTTAATCACTTAAGGTATGAATAAACATGTGTTTAATACATCTCGTGATCAAAGGGGTATTTAATTAACTAATACAAAGTTTATTTAATTATATAAACATATTATATATTTTTGAAAAACACTTTTGGTAATAAAGAAAAA
Organism: Artemisia argyi; assembly: GCA_030686995.1. NCBI lineage: Eukaryota > Viridiplantae > Streptophyta > Magnoliopsida > Asterales > Asteraceae > Artemisia > Artemisia argyi. The sequence goes on from CM060694.1 coordinate 133,012,511, forward strand.
TGTTTTAATCATACTAAATATATGATTTCAAATTTTTAACCAAAATCAGTTAGTTTTTCACCAAATAAACTTTCCCCACTAAAAGACAAGTTTTCTGGCCGTTACAGTTGGGCGGCCCCCTTAATTATAAGGGGCGGTCCCCTTAATTTTAAGGGGGCCGGCCACGCTCCTCTGTCAAAACTTGTTGCCTATAAATACCACCTTAAATCTGGAATTTTTCTCACCTTTTTGCACGAAATTTTCAGATCTCAAACTCTCTAAATATCCTCTAAAACCCTTTGATCATTTGTATATTAATCCTTGTTTCAAGTGATTCAATCCCTCATCATCCATCCTCATCCAAAGTGCAAAAGAAGAACACTCTTTCTACAACTAAGTTCAAGAAGTATTGAAGAGTAGTTGTGCATAGTGTATATATATATCATTTGTGAAGTTGTGTTGTGTTTGTAATTAGTAGTTTAGAAGAAATAGAAGTTGTGTAGGAAATACAAGTTGATTAGTAGTGAAGTAGTGTAGTTGTGAAGAAGATAGGTGTGTAGTAGATTGAAGTAAAGAAGATAGGTGTGAAGAAGACAGGTGTGAAGTAAATAGGTGTGAAGAAGTTGTGATCAAGTTGTGACGTAGTTGTGGTGTGTAAATGGGTGTGTAAGGTTTTCTCCGCCATAAGGGAGTTTGTTGAAATAGTGAAGAAAACTCTCGAGTAGGTGACTCGGGGAGTGGAGTAGGAACAAGGAAGGTGACCTTGTAGCCGAACCACTATAAATCCTTGTGTTGTGGTTTGATCTCTCCAACTCTTTTCATTACTTACTTACTTACCTTTACTATATTAGCTTAGTTAGTTAGTTACTATATAATTGTTCATATAGTGCAAGTATTGAGATAACATAAACTAGAATCGAAGTTTTTAAAACAAACTTGTTTTTATAAATTTTAAAATGACGTAAAACTATTCAACCCCCCTTCTAGTTTTCCACAATTGGTATCAGGAGCCACGTCTTGCAAGATTTTTAAAATATATTATATTTTAAAACTTGTAATGATCTATGGAACCTGAAAAATATTTAGAAGGACAATCTATGCAAAGACCACAATTATTTGAAAGTGATGGATTTTTATATTAGAAAAATCGATTCGAAACTTATGTGAAATTAAAAGATCTAGATCTTTGGCATGTTATTACCAATGGTGACCTTTTACCTATTCAAAATAACCCCGAAACTAAGAAAGATGAAATCGTACCTTTTGAAAAATAAAATGATGATTTAAAAAGAAAACTTGCTAAAAATAATGAAGCAAAAATGGTTATTTACAATGCGTTACCACGTAAAGAGTACGAAAGGATCTTTATGTGTGAAACCGCAAAAGAAATTTGGAACTCTTTATTAATAACTCACCAAGGTAATAATCAAGTCAAAGATAATAAAATAGATCTACTTGTTCAACAATATGAGCAATTCACAATTCCGGAAGAGGAATCAATTGATAATGCTTTCGCTAGATTTAACACTATCATCACAAGCTTAAAAGCACTTGATGAGAATGTTTCTAGTAAGAATTTTGTTAGGAAGTTTCTTAGAGCTCTTCACCCAAAATGGCGGGCTAAAGTGACGGCTATTGAGGAATCAAAGAATTTGTCAACACTACAACTTGATGAATTAATTAGAAATTTGAAAGTCTACGAAGCAATTATAAAGAAGGACTCTGAAATGGTTAAAGGAAAATGAGAACAAAGCAAGTCAATCGCTTTGAAAGCTAGAAAGGAATCCAACAACAAAGATAGCTCATCTTCCGAAAGCGATGACGAAGAATATGCCATGGCCGTAAGAGATTTCAAGAAATTCTTCAAAAGGCGAGAAAGATTCGTTAGACAACCACACGATGAAAGGAGAGCACCTCAAAAGAATAATGATGACAAGTATAGCAAGAATGAGAGAAAGTGTTTCAAGTGTGGTGATCCGAATCACCTCATTGGAAAATTTCCAATGATGACAAGAGATCAAAATCAAAGAGCGTTTGTTGGAGGAGCTTGGAGTTAGCGATGAAGATGAGAAAGAAACAACAAAAGAAGAAAAGTGTCTCATGGCTAAGACATCAAGTGAGGTACGTTCCGAAACCGAATACTTTAGTGATGAAAATTTATCATTAGATGAAAAAGATTTAGATAGTGAATACAATAGATTATGCAAACTAGGACAACAAGTAATGGCTAAAAACAAATCACTAAAATACATAAACAACCAACTAGAAAATGAAGTGCTAGAACTAAAAATTAAAATACATCAACTTGAAAAAGGTAAAGAAATTGTTGAAGAATGTAAATCATGCCAAGAGCTTAAAAGCGAAAACAACAAACTTAGGGAAGAAATTTGTAAACTTGATAAATTAGAAAATAGTAGCAACTCACTTAGTAAAATTATAAGTATTCAAAGAGTATCCGGAGATAAAACCGGTTTAGGATTTAACTCAACTGAAGCTTCAACAAGTGAAATTAAAAATGTTAAATTTGAAAGTGAACTCAAGGAATTAAAACCTTCAAAATCTAATCCTAAGTATATACTCATAAATGATAAGAAAATACCCATCTCTAGTAAAGAAGAAATAAAACTGTTTTATAAACCATCTTTAAAAACCGAAGTAGGATCGTCCAAAACTAAAACAAGATCTAAAACTCCACCACCTAGGAAAACAAATAATTCTTACCCTAGGCCTAAAACACTTCAACCAAGAGCAAACCAAAATAGACAAAACTTTAACAATAATCAACAAATGTGGAACTTCAATCCGTGTGGAATGTTTCCACCATATATGCACCCAAATCAAATACAAAACATGTTCGGATTAAATAACTTTGGTCAAATGAGACAATGGGGACTAACGTAAAAATATTCGCCATTCAAACATGGAAACCTTTGATGTCACTTGATGTTCGGACTATTCCTTGAAGACTTTGAAGATAAACGCGTTGAAGACGAAAGGTACACATTTCCTTTTATTTCCTTGCCAAGAAATGCATGCTTAGTTTAGTATCTAGTTGTTATGTAATTTTGTTTGGCTCATTGTTTCTTCTAATTTTTATATCAATACATACACACATATATATATATATATATATATATATATATATATATATATATATATATATATATATATATATACCTATCTTATTATACTATATCTAAATAAATATATATATATATATATATATATATATATATATATATATATATATATATATATATATATATATATATATATATATATACTTAGTTACATCTAGGATCATATAACCTAGAAAATTCATTTATTGATTTTCTAGAACTAGAAATTGTTCGTTTTCGAACCCTTTCTTTCCCCCATTTGCCTTATTGAACTTTAATGTTCAACAACACTCATGCTGATGAAGAGAGATGAGTCAAAAAATCTATGGATGAAACAAACTCCCGGCTTCCGTTGCATTCGTCTCCCTCCTATATTCTTGTCTTATAAGCCCTTATATATATATATATATATATATATATATATATATATATATATATATATATATATACTTACGAACCTTCCACAACTCTCTCGTCCACTTGACAACTTGATGAATTTCATCCGAAATAATCAAGAAAATTTAATTGACGAAATGTCAAGTAAAAATGTCAAGCAATTCCTTTCATGCGAATACTCTCCAACGTATTTTTGATTAAATATAAATCTAATATATATATAAATATTTTCTTGTTAGTTCCAGAAACCAAAAACACGAAAAATAAACATTTTGGAGGGCAGCCCCCTTAATATTTAAGGGGACCGGCAGCATAATGATAGGCGGCCCCCTTAATGTTTAAGGGGGCCGGCCATCTGAATACTCCAACCCGTTTTTCCCTTTATTCCTCTTGCCAAACACTCTACTTTCTCATACTCTCCTTCCCCTGCTACTGCTGTGACGAAAACCAAAACCCAAAAATACCTTAAATCACTTCCAAATCACATAATTCGGGTTAATTCGCAAAGGGCAAATTCATCTAACACAATAACCATTACGTATTGTAAGTTTTTCATAACACATTTCATCTAATTCCATCTAATTTGGTCATACTCATGACTATGCATGTTTTATAAATTTCTTCAATTTCACAATTTCTTTCGAATTGAGTCTTAAAACTCCATAACTAAATGCTTCCCCTAGGATTAGAATGATTAATCAACACTAGAAACTAGTAATTATAAACAATCTTGTCAAAAATTTTTGAAAAATTTCATACACTCCTTTTCAAAAATTTTAGTAAACACATTGTTGAATAATGTTTTGAAAACGTGTTAAAACTAATCACATTATACTTTTATAACTTGTAAAACTTGAAATTACATTTTTCGACCAATATATATATATATATATATATATATATATATATATATATATATATATATATATATATATATATATATATATATATATATTGGTTCACAATAAGGGGGTGTTCGGATCATGTCCAAATAATATCGAAACTTAGTCATTATAATTTTTATAAAACGTTGTTATGATTATAAACCTAAAAATTGCTAATCGGACTTGTCAAGATATATAATTCATATATATATTGACATACTAGTAGTATAAGTAACTAGTTAAGGAAGCGTTTGGTTTAATACGAAAAACGACATTTTTGAGTCAAAATATAAACCATCTTTTTCGAAAACAAATCACATGCATAAGAAACTCATAAGAAATAGCTAGTTTTACAACCCAATGTAAATCTAGTAAATTTCATGATACATTAAGATGTTTAAAGGGGCGTTTGGATTTGTCCATAACCACTTACTAAACATCGTAAAATATATCTAGAACGAGTTAAAAGCAATATTAAGGAACATGGTAAACTACTTCCTAGGATTAGTGTCGAAGTATGTTTACGTTCCAACATAAGTCTTAACAATATATATATACTTTTATTCTTCTTTATATTTATTTTGGTCTTTTGTATTGTTTTTGTGTTTAGGTGAAAATGTCAAAAGGGACTACCGAAGATCTTTCCCACACTAAAAACTACATTCTCAAAGTTTCCCAACTCCCTACTACATCTCCTTCTATTGGACATATATATCGTGAAATTGAAGATAGAAACGTTCATGAGGGACGTGTAGTAGATCTAGCCTTTGCTCAATCCGACTACATTGATCGCTTGTTTTCAAGCATCAACCTCAATTGCCTTTATGAAATTAATGAACCAATCGTTCCTCGTTTCATAGTCGATTTCTTTAGCCAAGTCACCATCCAAACCAATGATCTTGGTTTCATCACCATTTCCTTCATGATTCAAAATGATATCATCACCTTAACTCTCGAACAATTTGGTCAAATCCTCCAAATTCCTTTCAGAGGTCAAGCCGTTTTCACAAACGAGTGGGACCTCGAATCTCTTCATCGTTGTCGACCATCCACTTCATCCATAAATGACTACATAAACACCCACTTATCTCCTCCAACAATTGATCAACCATCACAACCTACCAATGAAAACACAACCCTTGCACTCACTCTCTCATTATCACCATTAACACCTCTTGATGCACACTTCTCATCATCCCCTATCAATCCACCAACCTATAACCCCGTCCCATGGAGCTTACTTGAAGCTCATGGAGACACTTGCCTTTGTTGCATTCACAACCGAACAATTGTGTTCGGACTAAGAGATGAGATACAATACATGTTTTCTCATATTGAAAACTTGTTGCATCAAACACCAACGACAAACACAACACCTCCACCACCATCAAATACACCCCTCCACCATCACCATCTCCATGTTCACCATCCATTCCTCCCAATTAAACATGCTTGGTGTTTTACAAATAAAATTATCGTAAACCATTTTGAATGGCAAGCTCTAGAGAGGATTCTCATGTTTGAACCTTGGTTTATTATTTTAGTGATGATTGTAAGCCTTTAAGGCTTTTGTTAGTTGCATTACTTGTTATGTTTTTAATGTAATGCTTGATGTATCTTTTTCATATTATTAATGTTATGGTTATGTTTAGTCTCTACTCTTGCATGCTATATACATATATATGTTGCTTGTCCACTAAATATTTTTGCAAGATATCCATATCTCGATTTCTTTTTGGCCTCAAAACAAGGGGGAGTATACTTCAAGGGGGAGTATACTTCAAGGGGGAGCTTCTATAAAATCGGGATAACCTTTTTGATGCTAACAAAAAGGGGGAGAATTGAAATAAACTCACAATAATACTTGTATATATACTAATTTTCGATTAACGAGTTTAGATTTTGTAATCATCAAAAAGGGGGAGATTGTTGACATAAATAATGCATGAAAACGTTATTTATATTTTTCGATATCTCTATATTTTGAAGATCACAAAATGTAAACTCATCAAACGTAAGATTACTACGTAAACAAGTATTAAGCTAGTTTATATCACTATATCCAACTTAATCACTTAAGGTATGAATAAACAAGTGTTTAATACATCTCATGATCAAAGGGGTATTTAATTAACTAATACAAAGTTTATTTAATTATATAAACATATTATATATTTTTGAAAAACACTTTTGGTAATAAAGAAAAATGTTTTAATCATACTAAATATATGATTTCAAATTTTTAACCAAAATCAGTTATTTTTTCACCAAATAAACTTTCCCCACTAAAAGACAAGTTTTCTAGCCGTTACAGTTGGGCGGCCCACATAATTATAAGGGGCGGTCCCCTTAATTTTAAGGGGGTCGGCCTTGATTTAAGGGGGCCGGCCACACTCCTTTGTTAGAACTTGTTGCCTATAAATACCACCTTAAATCTGGAATTTTTCTCACCTTTTTGCACGAAATTTTCAGATCTCAAACTCTCTAAACATCCTCTAAAACCCTTTGATCATTTGTATATTAATCCTTGTTTCAAGTGATTCAATCCCTCATCATCCATCCTCATCCAAAGTGCAAAAGAAGAACACTCCTTCTACAACTAAGTTCAAGAAGTATTGAAGAGTAGTTGTGCATAGTGTATATATATATCATTTGTGAAGTTGTGTTGTGTTTGTAATTAGTAGTTTAGAAGAAATAGAAGTTGTGTAGGAAATACAAGTTGATTAGTAGTGAAGTAGTGTAGTTGTGAAGAAGATAGGTGTGAAGTAGATTGAAGTAAAGAAGATAGGCGTGAAGAAGATAGGTGTGAAGTAAATAGGTGTGAAGAAGTTGTGTAGAAGTTGTGATCAAGTTGTGACGTAGTTGTGGTGTGTAAGGTTTTCTCCGCCATAAGGGAGTTTGTTGACATAGTGAAGAAAACTCTCGAGTAGGTGACTCGGGGAGTGGAGTAGGAACAAGGAAAGTGACCTTGTAGCCGAACCACTATAAATCCTTGTGTTGTGGTTTGATCTCTCCAACTCTTTTCATTACTTACTTACTTACCTTTACTATATTAGCTTAGTTAGTTAGTTACTATATAATTGTTCATATAGTGCAAGTATTGAGATCACATAAACTAGAATCGAAGTTTTTAAAACAAACTTGTTTTTATAAATTTTAAAAGGACGTAAAACTATTCAACCCCCTCTTCTAGTTTTCCACAAAGTAGTGCAAGACCATCTGATCTAGGCCACATTTAGGTGTTCAATTGATCATAGGAATTAGGGCTTTTTGGTTTTCTTACCGGGCGCATAACATAGAGGATATCTTCTTTACCACTTCCATACTCCCTGAATACAATTCATGATCACGTAAAGGTGGTATACAATACTATAAGAACACAAATATTTGATATGCCATTCACATTTTCTTCCATGTAGATTGTTGCGGGAAGCAGAAGTACAGCAGCAATTGGAGCCATGTACAGAAGTAGATTCATAGAGTTCAACTTCTCACTATAGCAAATTAACAAATATAGACCTGTTAGTTATACGCTTAATAAAAATCAATGGATTGTTTTATGAAAAATGCAATGAAAAATGGTTCGCTTACCCTTCAGAAGAAAGCAATATCCCTTGTACCACTGGTATGAGCGTTGTGGCAGCTGTTGCACCGACACACATTATAAATCCAAATAGATTTAAACTTGGCTCACCCTACCAAGTAAAAATACCAACAAAATATGAGTGTTGGAGCTTCATTGAGTAAATTACTTCATACAATTCTATCTAGGATGTGATTATATCAGATGCATAGGTGTTTCACAAATTTGTTGACTATTAAAAGATTTAATGTGTAAGGTCCAAAGAATTAAATCAACTGTGATGCAACTACTCATAAACTGAGTATCTAACCACTTTCAATGTACCCTAAACACTAAAAACTAATTGTCTATGACGTAAAAACACAATGATTAGATAATAACACACAAAACTCAAAGTCAAACTCCCCCTCATCCAAGAAATTGGTTTTCTTCATCAAGAAAACAATTGTTTAGAGGTGGCCATGTTTTGAATCCAATATGTGAAAAACAATATGTATTACCCTGTAGTGATCTGGATTTGCTTCAAAGACAGTGATCAGTTGTACTCGATTCCTGAATTTGTTTTGTTCCACGTCTGCAAATGATTGTGTCTGAACTTGTATGATTGGAATAGGGTTGAGTAGTTGTTTGAACCTGTAGCATTAAATATTACTGTCGAATGATTGCAAGCACAAAGCGATATACAGATGTCCAAAAGTTTGTGATATAATGCGCCAAAAGTGATAATAGATTGTCATTCGAAAATGTGATGAGAGCAAACCTGAGATAAGATGAATCACTTTTACAAGTTCAGATTTAGGTCACATGTATATATAACATGGGGTTACGATGAACAATCTACGATGAGCGGGCATGACATTGACGATGATTACATGATTGGAGACTTATAATTTACGTTTATTATATCAATTTCATAAGTACTCTTGATGCCTGACTTGTGAAAGTGATTCATCCTTATATATAACATTAGCTGATCAAAATAAATTCATCCTTATATATAACATTAGCTGATCAAAATAAATTATAACTTAGTTGACTCTGGTTTGATGCATGACTTTGGTCACATTTAGTATAATATAGTGCCTTAACTGTCATGATGATCTGGTTTGTGATGGTCACGCGATCTGTGATATTGTGTATACTACCCTCAGAATTCTAAAACATTAGCAGCAAACATATATCACGGCGTATCAAATACTTTTGTGCATTCATGATGAGATGTAACCTAAATAATCACCTACCACGTGGTGCACAATCTGTAAGAAACAAATTTCCAGCTTCTTGTAGTTCATCCTTTGTTATGTACCCGCTACAATCTTCATCAAAAGAAAGCCGTAAGTAAATTCAAATATTGACACAAACCATATTGACTGATAAATAGCAAATTACAAACGCACTCGTAGACTGATAAATCTGCTTATAACAAATGAGCATGTATAAAAAAAGCGGTTTTATATTTATTAAGATTGATACACTGATGAGTGCTCAAACACTCATCATTTTTGGTCAAATCTGAACTGCAAAACATACAAAAACACTCAGTAATGCATCAAAATACTAAAAATATTTCAAAATTGTGTTTTATATGTTTTAGATGCAAAATGAGCAAAAACAGATGAAAAACGTACAAAGTTTGCAAAATTGGCAGTTTCAGTCCCCCAACTTTCATAAAATTACAAAACTAATCCCTGGATATTCAAAATATGGAAAATTATCACCAAAGGTTCTTTTATAATCATAAGTTGTCATATTTAGTCCTTTGGTGAAAAAATGTGAAAAGTTTTGAGAATTTACACTTTTGGTCCCTGGAGTTTCACCTTTGGCAGTTCTGGTCCATGGGAGTGCAATTTTGGAGAAAAAGTCAAATATGGTCTTTGGGAAATCACAAAAGTCATTTTTAGTCCTTGGGATGAAAGTTTGTGGAAATTACATGTTTGGTCCCTGCACTTTGCAACTTGTCAGATTTGGTCCCCGGATGTGTGAAAATGGAAAAATTAATTCATGGTCCTTATATTATTGGAAGGTGGCAATTTTTATCCTTTTGAGTACTTGGGTGGATTTACATTTTCAGCCCCACTTTTCAGAAATTACACTATTGGTCCTTGTATTTCTAACTTAACACCAAATGGACCTTTTGTAATTTACTATCCTAATCCAACAACACCCCAACAAACAAACACAGCCCATCCACCCCTGGCCCAATCAACCTCAGCCCACCACCAAAAAAATATAATACCCCGTCCATTTTTACTATCCCCCAAGTCAACCCATGTTTGACCACTTCTTCCACCCTCCCACTAGCAACCTGCAAACACTACTTCTACACTCCATCCCCCCTCCTCTGCTCCTCTACCCATCCCTTGTCTCCTTGACTCACCACAAACCTCCAAACCACAATTAATATTCTTATAATCCTCCAAGAAACCCCTACCTGCCCAAACCCAATTTTGCCGCCAAAAACAGTTTGAATGGCTGGGATTAATTCAAGGCCATCCAAGGGCCAAGAGTGAAGTGGGAAAAGTGCCAAGGACCTCCAGGACTTATAAAAGAAAAGAGAAGAGAGAAGAAACCAAGTAGTGTAGTGTAGAGTAGTTAACTTAGTTTAGTTTATGTCGAATTAGCTTAATTTTCCTATTTTATTGTAATGTTTTGACTCAAAAGCTTTGTAATAATCATTCTCAGTGTATTACAAACTCAGTTCAACCTTTAATTTCAAGTTGTCAGCTGTTAATTTCAAATTTATAACTTCAAGTAAAAGTTTCAAATTATTATTAAAGCATCAAAAATTGTTATTTCTTGTTTGTTTAAGCTCAATTAGCTTATTTATAAGCTTCTTTTAGTTCCTAATTAATCTAAGCAGTGATAACTTCAAAATTTCAAAAATACAAAAAAATTAGAGTAAAATAAAGAAAAAATAAAAAAATTTGGTTTGCAAGAAAGAAGAAGCAAAGATTACTGTGGATTATGGATGGCATTTGGTTTAGTGCTTATTGGTAAGCTATAGGTGTGATCCTTGGACTTTGCTTCTCTGAGTTAAGCCTGGAAGGCTTTGTAAGTTATTTTTCCAACTTTTTAGCATTCTCTGTCTCTTAGCTTATAACTGCTTGGTTTTTTGTTTTTTTATGCTTATTCAGTGTAATTAGGTCTTATTAGTTCTTGGTATGGTCTGCTTGTTCATTATAATTCATTGATGCTCAGTTTATGGATTCAACTGTCATAATTGTCATCTGTGGGTAAGGTTGTTAATTATTGATAAGTTTGGTTCATTTGCACTCAAAATAGTCAAATACCAGTGGGTATAAGTTTGTTTGGAGGTTTAATGGTTCAAATCAACAAGTGTCTTTGAAATTCCTCAAAAACAGTTTCAAAAGGTGTGTTTGGCATAAGCTTTTAAACTATGTTGGTGTGGTCATTTTAACCTTAGCCCTTTTTGTTCATTATTCCTAATATCAAAGTAGTCCAATTCCATCATTGTGTGGTCTGTTTTGTGACCAAAGTCAAAATTACCCCCAATCTCACCCAACAGTTAACTGTTTGTGTCTTGGGGTTTCAAAACTCAACCATTTTATTTCAAAGTTGTCAATCTAGCCTAATTTAGCTCTTATATGACCTAACACATAAATCTCAATCAATTAGACCCACTCAAAGTTCACCAAAGTCAACAACCAAGTTTTTATCAAAAGTCAAAGTGCATGGTTTTCATTTTTTCCAAAAATTCAAAGAATATTATTGATTTTTGTAGTATGATTGAAAGGTTGAAATTTGTTCCTATGTAAAGTCTACCAGCTCAGTTTTCATATTCCATGGTAATTTGATTTTTGTCATTTTTTCTGTGGGGTCCACCTTCATCCAAAGTAGGCTGCAGGGGGCATCACTCCCCTGCTGCAGCAGACACCACAGCAGCCACCACCACTTTGGTGGTTGCTACAGCCCACCACAGTGGTCCCCACTTGTCCAACTTAGCTCCTTTCAACCCCCCCTGGTAGGCAACATGCTTTGACCAATAGTTTGACCCCAAACTCAGTGGACCCCACTTGGACTCAACCACCAAATCTGTCCCCATTTTCAGTTTCAAACAAGTTTCAATGTGCTTATTTTTGATCTTATTGCTTATTCTGTGGACTCCTTGTGATTTTTCTGGCTTATTCATGTTCATTTAAGTTATTTGGATCAGAAAACCCATAGTGGGTCCCACTTAAGCCATTTTTAACTCATTTCCTTGTTTGGTCAAACATAGTCAACTGTCACCACAATAAGCTTATATTGTGCTTAATTTTAAGTTGTAGAAAACTTGTTTTCACAAAAGTTTGTTGTTTTTAGTTATAAAATAGTTTTATAAAATAAAAATCCAGAAAAAAACAAAGTAATTTTAAGTGATAGTTTCTATTTAATGTAATTTAATTTTAATTTTCATTTTTAAATTTTTATTAAGTACTTGTCATTTTTATATTTTTATTAAATTCCTCTTATATTAAAGTATTTATAGTAATTTTCTCAGATTTTTATTTCATCATTAGGTATTTATTATATTTAATATTTGTTTTATTAGTAATTAATTAATAATTAAGTTTTAAATAGCATATTTAGTTTTTATAAAGCAAAACCTAGTTTTTATATTTTTTATAGCTTTTATATGTTATAAAACATTTTTAGAAATTTTATTAGAATTTTTACTGTTCATTTACTATTTTTATTAATTTAAAATATTTTAACTAGATAATTAATAATTAATTAATAAAAAAATCACAAAAAGACAAAAACACTTATTTTTAATTTTAAAACTTATTTTTAGTTATTTTATAATTTTAGAAATTTTATTTTCACCTTTTCTAGTATTTAATTAATATTAAATTGTATTTAAGTATTTTAAATCTTAATAATAAGTATTAAATAGTAATTAATTAATTTTCTTCTACTTTTAAGTTTGTAAAAAAGTCATTTTCACCCCCTGGGTGTTTTCAGATTTCACTTTTCACTTTTTATTTCGTACGTTTACGTTTTATTTAAACGTAACGTACGCGTTTTTATTTTTAAATCGTTTCTGGTTTTCCTGACTTTCCAGTCTTGTTTATATAGCTTGTTTGAGCTATTTCTTCGTATATTCCTTAGCTTAATCACACACAAACCCTTTTCCTGTCCAAGTTCACCCGATCACGAAACCGTTTGTTAGCCATTCACACCTCGTCGGGACATAACGACCTGGGGAAACCACTATATTCCGCGGAACATTGACTCTAGGCTGTTTGACCTTGTTGACCATCCCTGGTCAGTTTAGGTTGACCGTTTGGAGCCAATCATACACACATTCCCTTTTTCCCCTACTCTTAGAGTTTGCTTAAAATTTGTCATACAATTATAACCAGAATAAACGGTTCTAAAGATTTAACTTAAAATAATGATATAAGGTCAGGCATATAAATGAACTAACTAATTAAACATGTAAGATTTTGATGAAGTTGACAGATTGTGTACCTGAGTGTTTGTTATCTGAAGAATCAAATTAGTCAATTTATGATCAAGCAGAACATCATCATTAGCAGTGGTATATAGATCTGTCTCGTTCTTAGGAGATGGTGGATGGACCTGCTTCGGTTGAGGTTATGTTTTCCACACCTAAACTGCTTGCGTTGGAATTCAAAGTTTTTGTAGCCCTGAATTGAAGGAATCTCTCATTGTCAGATGTGACAGTTGATGGGCCTGCTTCAGTTGTTGTCATGTTTGTCACAACCGAGATGCTTGCATTTAAATACAGCGTTTTGTTAGCCCCTACTTGATAATTTGTCATAGTCATGGAAGAGATAGAAACCATTCATGTTTAGAGCGAGACAATAGGACAAGAGCATGAGCTCATGAGGATCAAATATAGATAGTATGAGATCCTTGTACCATTGTTGCACTGATCATATTTTTGGCTGAACCTGCTGCTTTTCCCGAAGTGAGCTATGAAGCTGACTGAGTTGTGTCTCCAGTGAATCTACATGCTCTTCATGCTTTACAATCTACTTTCGCTGAGTATCTATTTTCTCTTACAACCTATGTATCTCTAAATGAAGATTTCTGATATTCTCAGTGGTGGCTGTTTGAGGTTTCGAGTGCTTCAACTGAAAGTCAGCGAACCCAACACATACGATGTCGCACATACCCCATAAAGCTATTACCATATTTCTACATTACCCACATGAAATCCTAAAGTGATTGCATTGGAATATCAAATAAGGTAAAAGCAAGTACAAATTGTGGATATGTATTCATAAAGCTATTACGTTGTAGTCACACCTCAACTCATTAATGGATTTTTACTCCAACCTTGTTACCAAAACTATTGGTAACATTATTATGGATGAGGATATTTACAGTAGTGACTAAAAAAAGGGCAGTTGTATTATACTTTAAATATTTAAAAAGTAAAACAGAACATAGTCATAAAAATCATATCTTATTAAATCGGAATCAATGCTCATTTATAAGTATACGGATATACAATATGTCGATTATCAGTACCTCGTAGATGATATGTGTTACCATGTACTTTGGATGCAGCTCATAACACGTTAACGGGCCAAAAAAATGTTACCTCAAGTGACTGAACATTGACGCCTATTATTTGTATGTAACGTGCTAGAACCTGATCTAGTTTGCATGGCATTGCCTAAAATGATAACAACAATCGGAAAATTAGTTAACTGTGATCTGCAAGTTCATTAATGTTTAACAGGAATAATAGAATTACACATTCATCATGCATCGGTTCAAGAGTTATTGAAGCTGCAACATGCCTTACCTTCTATTTTCTCTTACTTCCCATGTGTCTCTAAATGAAAAAATCAACCATTCAGCACCTCGTAACAACTACAGAAAACAAATCAACCATTCAGACTCTTAGCAGCTAAAACATCCACAGAAAACAAATCAATTATGACCTAATCCTACATCAAATATTACCTGGTGCGATCTTAAGAGTGTAAATTTAATAAAAATATATGATAATGTAAATAATAGTCTTACAATTATTGATGCAGGAATTGTCATTCTTGCTGTAGAATGTGCCGGATTCACGATCATAGCTGAGGAAAAGATGAAATTAGGGTTTGGAGAAAAAATATACTCGTATTATGAATGAATAGAGTTTTTTTTACGTGAGGGTTATAAGTATATACATTGTTTGTTTATGTCAAAAACAAAGAATGCATACCTGATACATAATGGGTATGCTCGAAACTCATGATTCATGATCACAAACAATCCTATTACATATTCACAAAACCAATCAAGCAATCTCAAAAAATATCAAATAAGCAGTAAATAATCAAAGTAACCTTTTTGTTGACTCTCTTCGAGTTGGGTAGATTTAGGGTTTTGTGGAGAGGTAAAAAACTGCAGAGATTCTGTTATGAGATTAATATTGAATGTCGACTAAAGATAACTAACCAAATTTAAGCCAATTTTCTGTGTTTATTTAAAAATGGTATTAATATTTTGCTCATCATTATATTTATGGTTTTGCAGAATATAATTCAAAAAATAAGTTGATCTAGTTAACCTATCAATAGGTCCTAGGTTCGAATCCAACCACACTTAATTTTTAGACTAATAAAAACATACAAATTTAATTAGAAAAATTCGAAATTAAAGAAAAATATGAAATTAATTAGAAAAATTGCTTACATGGCTAACACTACTGATGACATGGCACTCGAAAAGTGATGACAAGGCATTGACCATGCTTATTTGGCATAAAATGGTCAAACGCCTCCTGTTTTATATATATATATATATATATATATATATATATATATATATATATATATATATATATATATATATATATATATATATGGGTATATTTTGGCTACAATTTTTGTAGCCAATTGGCTACAATCCTTCACACAAAATACACTAGCAATGAATCAGGGACCCACAGAAAAAGAATAAGGACCCACAAAAAGAATCAGAAACCCACATTTATAGCATTAAATTATACGCTAATTAGCTACAACCAAGCCCGCATGCTAAAAGCAGTTTCAAAATTAATACCATTATGACTCATTACCGTTATGACTCTACTAACCTAAAGCTGTCAAAGGTGTCAGAAGGAAGCTGGAAGAGTAGAGTATATCTTCTTCTTCTTCTTCGCCACCCGAGAGCTGTGCTTTCAAGTGCAGAAGGAGTAGGCAGTTCCATCCTTCTCCTTTCGAGAGGTCTTTCGCGGCGGTTTCTCCTATATGCAGCCAAGTTGGAGATGCCATGGATATTAACTAGGTATTAAGTATTAACTTTTCGAGTCGTTAATGTTGTCTTTCTGCTTTTTAGTTTTACCCGAGAAACTCTTGATTCTGAAACTTTATGCAAGTACCTAAATGCCGACCTTGATGTCGTGCCTTATTTGTAGAAACAACTTATATATGGATACTTTACAACTTGGCTTATAAGCATGTAGAAACAACTTATATTTGGATCTAACTTTACATCATACTTTCTTTTACCATAATAAATAGCTCAAGATATCTAACCAACATTTAAAACACAAAAAAGACACAAAACTTATACAGGATAATCAAAGTAAACAAAAAAACGGTTTGCCCCGCAGCAACGCGCGGGCAATCATGCTTGTTTTTTCTATTTCTATGGTTGCATTCACATTGATAATTTTATTAAGGGCCCGTTTGGTTTGTAAGTGGGTTTAGAATTGGATTTGGATTTGTAAATGGTTTGAAAGAAATAAATATGATTGATAGTATTAATGTTATTTGTTTTGTAAAATGTAATTGGGAATAAAATTTATAAAATATTATTATATAATAAGTAGAGCCCATTTATATATATTATAAAAAACAAAAAAAATAAAAAAAAGATAATGATTTAAAGCTTGAAAAGGTACACGTAGCTAAGAAACCATTTCTTTTTCATTTGCATGTACTATACCATACAAAAGTCAAAAAAGACATACAGGATTGTCAGAAATGTAAGGGGTACCCATGGGTTTTGTGAAAGACCTCATCTATAGGTATTAAATACTATTACATATCCGAAAATTTGAAAACTTGAAACAAATAATTTGTTTCACATCAAATCCTTTCCCTCAAACCGAAATACATATAACAAACAGGCCCTAAGTAGTATAAATCGAGTGAATGCATTTAAGTGAGATAGACGTTTGATGCGAGGGTACCTAAATCGTAATGATTGACCTATAAATTGCTTTTTGTAATTAAGAAACCTAACCATTTTTATCATTTATTTTGTAACTCATGGCATATGAAGTAAACATTTAAATTATCTAGACTACATATAATGCATGAAGTACTCCCTCTTCAAAATTTTCAGATTTACAAGAAATACTGCATAGATTACAATACTTTAATGCACCCAATTTTCATAATTACAACAAAGTAAGCATATTGTACAACAAAAAACAGCTTGGTGTCATTTTAAGACCAAAATCCTACCAAACAACATTAATGCTATTAAAAACACCCCTTTACCAAAAATTACAACTATTTAAACACAATGTACAATACCTTTTAAGTAAATACAAGTCATAAAACACAAATAACAAGTATATAAAACACAATGATTTTAAAGTCAATAATCTGTTCAACACATATAATTAATACACTAATTAATTCACCCTTCACAAAAATATACAATCATTTAACTATAATGTATAAGCTAATCAAGTTATTAAGCTAAGTACTTAAATAAAGCCATTAGGCTGGGCACAGTAGTCGGTCGACCGGACCGGTCGCCCCTGCGCTGACCGAGTCGCCGCCACTGCAACCACAAGGTTGGACGGCTCCAATTTTCACAAACCAGTCACCCCATCGACCGATTAATGCATTCCACAAAAAGAAGAATAGAAATGTACCGTTAAATATATATATATATATATATATATATATATGAACAAGATAAAACGAAAGAAGAAAAGAACAATTATTAATGAAGCCAAAACAAACATCAAACTTATTCCATCTATAGTCCACGAACAGAATGTATACAGCAACAATAAAACTCAACATCTGCATCTACCTTAGTTCTAACTCCATCCCAAAACCACCATCATGGTCAACACAATATAAAACATTAGAGAGAGTTTTCGTTTGATATTCAAGAAAAGGGTACGATTTTCTTTGAAACATAGATTGTTAGTTATGTTCAATTATCAAGATAAGAAGAAAAATAAGAGTATGTGATGTTTGTGTGGCTACAAATCATGGCTGCGTATTTTTGTGAGGGAAATTAAGGTAGGAATGAGGTAATTTAGGTTTTGTAAACATATTTATAAGTCCTAACATTTGGGTTATATACCCTTTTGTTTGTTAATTGAGTGGCCAAATGATATCACAAATTGTTTGGTAATTTTATTATGGGCCTTAATAGTTATTGATGATTAAAGTTTGTTTATGCTGAAAATGGTTTTAGACTGATTACCTTGGTAATTGAGCGGTAGATTATTTGTATGGTATATTTGATTTTGGGCATATTTGGTTCATGTGAATAGTGTATATTGAAAATAAAAATGTAGGGGATATATAGCGTAAAAAAGATGGATTTTTTTGAAATAAAAATAAAAATATACATGTCGGTCGTCTTACTATACCTAAAAGGTCGAATGTAGGTCAAAAAATTTAAAGGTGATTGTGCTGAAGGAAAGAATCAAGATTTCTTTTTGTGGTAGCTTCGGTTAACAGTAAATGAAATTATACTACTGCTTTTTTATTTTTTTATGGGTCCTAATACCGTCTTCCACGATGTACGGGGAGGTTGAGATGTAGACAGCCTTACCCTACCTAAGGTAGAGAGGATGCTTCCAGTTATATCTAAGATATGAAAGTATCTCCGGCCTTTTGTAGGGGGTGAGGATCGTACCATTGACCTGTATGTTAAGATGCAAGGGGTTTTTCAACTGATCCAACCCTAAAATTATTGTTATTTGTAAATTAATCGTTAAAAAAAAATTTATGGCCGTATAACATCACATTATCAAAAAATATAGTCACAAGGTACCCGCCGCCACATCGCGCGAGTACCATGCTAGTAGTTATTGATACATGCTCTGTTTTTTATGTTTTAACAAAGGAAGTATACACTACCTATCTTATATCGGATATACTTTGTTCTAAGTTGCACAATATTTGTTATCCTACCAAAACACATATTAAATGGTTATGACAAGGGGTTTGTAATTAATTGGAGGACCCTTTATGATATAATATAAAGGTTAAAGGTTTATGTGTTGTAGGTGTAATTAACTTCTTAAATAACGATTTATTCAAATAGTGGTGGTTTTTACATAGATTTCCTTTTTTTGAAATTTTCAAAATCGATGGATCGTTCCAAGTTTTAAATTACAATATATTTTAAAAATCTTGAGTAACGTAGCTCTTGATGCCAATTGTGAAAAACTAGAAGGGGAGTTGAATAGTTTATTGTTTTTAATTTTAATTTCGTTTGAAAACTTAACGTGTAATCGACAAATGCAACTAATAGATAATAAGTAAAGTGCAAGATAAAGTAAAAAACGATCAAACCATAACACGGATGTTTATAGTGGTTTGGCTAAAAGGACTATCTTTCCTTGCCCTACTCCACTCCCCGAGTATCCAACTCGAGATTTTCATTCACTAGTCAACAAGCTCCTTTCACCAGTGGAGAAACTTTACATGTCGCTTACACAAGATTTACCGATGCAAAGCTAAATGTCGAGTACTTTTACAAGGGTATAACCACTCCCGTTACTCTTTGTATTTTAAGGACTAAAATACTAACCGATCACTACTGAATAAATACAATCAAATGATGTATGAACAATATGAGTTCACACAATGCTAAGCTAACAAGTCTTGCAACGTTATGTTGAAACTTGTAAAACTTTCGGATGAACTTGTGATCTTCTTGCTACAAGAGAATCTCACAAAAATGAAATGCTACTGAGTTAGATAAAAGAAATGAGAGTATATATGCAAAAGAATGATTGTAAGTAATAAAAGATTTCTTGGATGTGGCTTGCTATTTATAGCCAAAGGCTTCAGCAAGCCACGGAAATGACGGAACTCTTTTAAGGGTTCCGTCCCCTTTGGGGTTTGGTTTCGCCAGACCTAACAGTAAAATCCTCAAGAAATCTTTTCAAATCTAGACAAGAGATTTTCCAAATCCCACTATGATACATTGAGTAAGAATCTAACCAAAATATACATGAGATCTTTCAAAGTCAACTATAAGATTTTGAAAATCTTTTTAAGATTACACATGGTAGATGCCATGATGTCATACTACATTTTCTATTTTTAGAAATATGAAAATGTTATGTTTTTGTGAAATGTAAATGTAGCAAATGTAATTTTTACTTTGAGATAAAGTTTATGTATGAAAGACTTTAGACTATATTTATATTTTGCTAAAAATAAAGTTTACACTTTGTCGTTAACAAAATTTAGTAAAGATTATAAAATATAAATAACGTTTTTAAACGATATTTGTATTAACAGATACTTGAATGAAAGGTGTTACTCATTTCGTTTCAATAAGTAAAACAATTGTCTATTACTAAAACGATTGTCCATTTTCTCATTTTTACTTGTCTTAAAACGATTGTTCATTACTAAAAACAGAAGTTAAAATTGTTTGAGTTTACTATATTACTCCCAATCAAAATTATTATTTAATGAAAGCATTAATTAATTTTCAAATGATAAAACTATCATTTTGTTGCTTTTATAAAACTCAAAATAGTACTCCGTAATAAAGATTTTTTTTAATCAAAATATAATGGTTTTTTTAATAATAATAATTTTAATATAGTGTTTGACATGTTGTAATCAAAGTGGGAATGAAAAGGACTATTACGATGAAATAGAATTAAAATTATATAAAAGTCCATTATTAACTAAACAAATTAAATGAATTTTTATTATCAAGGGCAATTTAGTTTTTAACTTATCGATTCCATTCCGACATATCATACAAATCAAACATGATTAATAAATCATTATGTTACATTATTTATTTCATTACATGGTTTATTTTGTTCATTTAACATTTTATTACGTTCTATCAGACGAACTTTGATGGAGTGCTTTAATTAGTAGCAAAACAGGTAATATAAATATCTAGAAGTTGGTCAATGTGTCACCAGTTGTGGCTGTAGTTTAGTGGTAAGAATTCCACGTTGTGGCCGTGGAGACCTGGGCTCGAATCCCAGCAGCCACACAATTCATACTTTTTTTTTTTTTTTTTTAACTTTATATCAAAACCCAAATTTTCAGTTCAATTAGTCAAACATCATTTTGTTTTTCTTACACCACATCGATCTTTTACAGAAACAAAACAAGCATCCAAGGTACATAACCTCATCCTAATTCTTTCCAATTTGTATTATTTAATTTTGATTTTATTAAATTTGTTTGATGATTAGATCCAGATATTTTATATGTATGTGTTTGGGACTGCTAATCAATACTGTTACTTTTTTATATATTGTTTCGAGTTACTTTTTCAAAACTGAATCTGATAAACAGTAGAAAAATCAATCCCGAACACCCGCAAAGGTGTGTTTTAGTTTATAAGGGGGTGCTTGTTTCGGCTTATATAGCCGGCTTATGGCTTATTTGGTTTTGGGCTTATGTTTCATAAGCTCATTTTTTGTGGCTTATTTTGAAACTTTTCGGCAAATAAGTTTATTGTATAATAATAAGCTTAAATAAGCCGAAAAGTTTCACAATAAGCCACAAAAATGAGCTTATGAAACATAAGTCCAAAACCAAATAAGCCATAAGCCAGCTATATAAGCCGGAACAAACACCCCCTAAGTTATTGATCTTTTTAAGAAACAATAGATACGGTTATTTCATAAAGGATCAGAGGACGATAAGATTGCTAGGTACCGGTGGTGTTATAGACATGTTATAACACCCACCACACCAGCTTTTGGCTTATATCATTCCTACGATACACAACCAAGAAAAAAACACTCACTTCACTTTATATATATTTTACGCTTAAAAAGAAAAGAAAAAAAAAAATCGATAACGCCTCGTGTTAGCCATAGCGCTGCACCTATGTTGCAAGACATGGTAGGCTATGGCGAGGCTATAACTGCCTGCATACCATGCTCTCTAATTGTTTGTGGCAGGGAAATATTTGAAACTACATCCACCTTTTGCTGGATCAAATAGTCATGTTCTTCCGGGCATCTACTCCAGCAGCATCAAACCTGTTATCTTAAACAACTATTAAATTTTAGAGTTGAAGTTGTTGCATTATCCCCAAACTCGTTGTCTCTGAGTCTGTGTTTCTGATGATCTATTGGAGAAAATGAGAATCATATCACTGAAATTCCGCGTCCAAGACCTTGAAACAATTTTTATTTCGTCTATTTCTGTTAAAGTGATAAAAATAAGTCGAAAACCAATGGGGAATTGCATCTGATTCTAAGCCTAAAGTCATAACTCCTAACCCCATGGGTGATAATGTTTTTTGTAGTAGTATGCGAACTTTGAACTTTTTTTTTGAACATTAAAATAAAGGATTGTCATGAACACGAATGTTGGGTATCAGCTTTAGACTTATCATTTGCACTTGGTTTCTGGATCCAAATATTTAATCTTGTCTATTTGTGAGTCATTTTCTGTTGAATGGTTATAGACAAAATGGACAACGGTGACCAAAAAAATCTTTATTTTAGCCTCTTGAAACTCTTTATCAAAGGGTATAATGTTTACTTTACATTTATCACCATCCGTACATGGTGTTCTCTTAACATTTTTATTTAAGAGCCGACTTGTGCTTTGTTGAACTCTTAATTTCCCTGAAGTGAATCTTTAGGCTTAAGCTTCAACTTTACTTTTTTTTTTTTTTTTTTTTAATTTCTGAAAAAGATTGATCGCTAACAATATGTAGTCTTGCAGATGATCACTGATGGAGATCTGGGATTCATTGCTAACTTTCTGGGCATTTTCATATTTGCCCTCGTCATAGCATACCACTATGTGGTGTCCGACCCAAAATATGAAGCTAACTAAAGATGTAAACTTGTGTTGCCCAAGGTATCACATGTAATTGTAGACACAGTTCAATCTGTGAGATGATTAGTTTATCTTTCTATGCATTTTGTTAAACATTGAAGTATTGCGAGTTTTGGTCTTTGACTGTATCTTGTATTGAGAACTTGGAATTGAGCTAAGTTAGCCTATATTTACAAGATATTGTATTACTTTTGCAGATATATCATATTAGTCATTGTAGCAAAATAAAAGCTCTCTTTTGATGGTGAATAAGATTATTATAGCTGGCAAAATGAATTGCACACCAAAGAATGATAATCATATTGGTTCTGCTGCGTTATGTAAAACTTATAACCATCCAAACACTGGAATAGCGAACATAAACCAAAACTGAACCGAAATTTGTGAACCAGACATAAAACAACCTAGTCTAACCTAGAAACTTGTATGGGTTCACCATGTTTCTGGCTTTGTTTTTCTTGGACACTCCCCAAAATAGATACTGTTATGCTAAATGTTCCATTTTTTCTTCCTAACAAAAGGGTTTAGGCCATAAAATAGCAACTTAATGTTCAATAAATGGACAAAATTTTTAACATTTGGTGTAATGTGCACAAGCAAAAAAGTTTTTCTCAAGACATCTTAGTAAACTGCAGATGCATCAAGGACTTGTATGTTTTACTTTATGTGATCAACTATCTTCCCTAAACAATTTTGGAAATGATAGATATACACGCCACATACTTATACGTTCTTGACAGTTTTTCGACACCTAATTCTTAATATCCGGACATGATTATTGCGAGTTGATGTTATCTTTGTATCCTACTATAGGATTTGTTTATTGTTAAGTCGGAATACGATGTCAAGTATGTATAAATAAGCAATGACAAAAAATACCAGGTCCTGGAATCCATGACCAAAGTCAAAGATGAGCTAAATATGAAAGTATGTTAGCAAGCTTCGATGGTATCAATAGACTTCAACAGCTCACGTAGTTGCAATTTCATCGAGTGTTCATATTCCAGTGTTAAGGTATTCAAATGGTTCCAGATTTAAGCTTGGAAGTCAATGTTTGCAATTCCAATTTGGTTGCTCCTTGCTTCTCACAATTGTATCTCAAATTTAGATCTCAAATCTATTAACTTTTGCCCACAAAAAAAAAGTAAAAAAATAAAAATAAAATAAAATAAAATAAAAAAAAAAAAAAAGAAAAAAAAAGAACATTTCTTGTTTCACATAATCCACTAATATACCAATACATTTCAAGAAATTTAAGATTTCGTAAGTGTTGGAATTTAAATAACATAAATGATAACGTATAGTCCGCACTCGGGTCACGAACCCGACCAATGGACACTATTAATGCCCATGCCCATCACGCATGGGCTATCATAATAAATGAATTTCATAATAAGGACTTGGGCTCACGAAAGCCCAAACTCAAATATATTATTTATGGCCTTGATAATGATCTTTTATTTATGGGATAAAGATCAATAGACCGGATAAGGCGAGATACGCCGAATAGTAAGGAGCACGAAACCAACAAGGATTTCGTGTCTATATAAAGAATATGACGGCTCTCATTGAGGTATCATCTAAAAACCCTAACTCTTCACTATAACCCTAAAACCGATTACTTACTCTCACGCCGGAGGATAATCGTGGGAGACAATCCCACGATAAGCCTAACGGTGTTGTTTGCTTTCTTAGTGCGCAGGTCTCAAGCATTAAGATCCAATTGGTACGAGAACAGGACCCAAACAAGGAACGCCCAACTTTTGTATCAACAAGTGGCGCCATCCGTGGGACCCTACACTAAGAACTAGAATGACAAAGCATGAAAACACAAGCCATCGGACTTCCTAGTTGAAGAAAACACATGGTGACCCTCAGGGGAAGAAACATCAAGGTGATTCGACCTCTAAGCAGGCCTCTGGAATAACCAGTGCGCCCAGGCACCCAGGATCAGGCCCAGATCTGATCTTTCCAACGGTAGAACTGCCCACAGGGACTACCCAAGCCATTACGGCAACCACTAGCGCGGAAGATCTACAACGCACTCTTTTCACCACTCCCCACCAAACGGTGCCCATCGCGGACACCACTGAGCCGCCATGTGCGCCTAATCGAGACAGGGGACCTAATGTGGAAACAGACATCCTCGCGCTAGAAGGAGTCGCGCCTGAATTAGCACCAAGTGATTTTGTGTCTCAAAACTACGAAACCTTGGCTGCCCTTATGCAAGAGGAAGCGAAAAGAAGGTCAAGTCAAAGCCTGCAAGCCCGGCTCAACTTCGGCCCTGAGTATGAAGCATCCCCACCGCGCTATCGGAAGGAGAGGCGCAAAAAGGATAGTCTCCGACTTCCAGTGTTCACTAGGGTCGGAAGGAAAGCTGTGGATGATGAAGCAGCTGATTGGCAGTACTCGGAGGAGCATGAAGACGATGGAAGGCATACCAATGTCCACACTAGGCTTGGTAGTCGCAGGATTCAGGATAGACTTGGACGACAGCGCTCACCAAGCGAAAGCCCTCCAAGGTCTAGTAGTAGAAGAGTTGATGATAGGCTTGGGCGACAGCACTCCCCAAGTGCAAGCCCTTCAAGCTCGGACTTCGAGGAAAAATGGTGCAAGCGCCGCAAAAAGGTCAACTCATCCTCAAGTGACTCCTCGGACAACGAGGAAAAAAAATAGGACACTGGAAGTCCAAGAAAAGATATCCCGATGAGGAGGATGAAGATATATCCCTTCCTTGGCGCCGCCAAAAGGTTGACGCATTCACGCGGCGCATCAGCGATTTTTCAGAAGATAAGAGAAGGCACATGTCCGCCAATGTTAAAACATATGATGGGATGGGTGATCCTGATGACCACCTAAAAATTTTCGAATCAGCCGCTACTATCAAAAATTGGCCACAACCTGTGTGGTGCCACATGTTTAACTCCACATTGGTGGGAAATGCGCGAACTTAGTTTAGCAAGCTACCACGAAGAAGCATTGATGGGTTCGAAGAGTTGCGAAAGGCGTTTCGTTTAAACTTTACTCAAAGGAAGAAGTGCTCCAAGAACCCTGTCGAACTTGCTAGGGTAAAACAGCGCCAAGGGGAATCCACAAGCGCTTATGTAGAGCGCTATAAGGATGAATGCATACACGTCAAGGCATGCCCCGAAATACTAAAGATCGCAGGGTTTATGAATGGGATCAATAACCCAGAACTTATCAGAAGGTTAAATGATAAGGTTCCCCAAACCTTTGATGAAATGATGAAGCGCACGAGGTCCTTTATCCAAGGGGAAGCAGCTGTTGCGGATAGCAAGAAAGGTTACTCAAATTATAGGTCACAAGAACAGCCCAGGAGACAATCCAATGACCAGAGTAGCAACCGTAGCAAAAGCTACCGCGGTCAGGGAAGCGGAGTAGATAATGACAAATACACTCCACTAACGAAGACTCCAAGGGAGATATTTGTGACATAAGGTGCAAACTTCCCGAAACCTCCACCAATGCGCACCCCAAAGGATCGGCGCGTAGGAAATGGGTACTGCGAATATCATGGACAAAAGGACCACACCACCAACGAGTGTGTCCAATTGCGCCAACTAATTGATAAATTAGTGAAAGAAGGAAAATTGGATCACCTCGTCAAGAACATCAAGGAGGGAAGAGACAAACAGAAGAATGGGAGCAAGAAAGAGACACCTAAGGACAAGGCTACACCATCTACATGATACAATCATGGCAGTGAAAGACTAGGCAAAAGGTCAGCCAAAAGTTTTCTTATGGGAGCGAAATCTCTTTCCCCACTCTGGCTGCGGACAACGCAGTAGTGGAACCGCTCACCATCGAGATAAATACGAGGGGTCACGATATCCACCGCATGTATGTTGATGGAGGGGCATCCGCAGACTTCATGTATGAAAATTGTTTCAAAAGGTTGCGACCTGAGATACGAAGTCAGTTAATTCCAGCCACGACGTCGTTGACTGGCTTCACAGGAGAAAAGATATGGCCCATGGGGCAAATACAATTACTTGTGGTCGTTGGTGATAAGCAACACTCCACGGCGGCCTGAATGAATTTTATGGTAATCAGATCTCCTTCGCCATACAATGGCATTATTGGAAGACCTGGAATATCAGCCATGCGCAGTACCGTCCACAGCGCATGGGATGCTCAAATTCCTAGTCTAAGGAGGCATTGTCACCCTCTACAATACCACTGTATCGCCTAGAGAATGCAACACAGTTACAAGTGAGATGACACGCACTCCAAAACAGCACGCAGCTAAAGTGTCAAACCTGAAGGTCGCAATTTATCCTGATTACCCAAAGCAAGAGGTATCGATTGGGGGATCGCTGTCTGACAAAGGCAGAGTAGCCGTGTGCGCACTCCTGCAAAAGAATCTAGACATCTTCGCATGGGAACCAAAGCACATGACGGGCGTGCCACGATCGATTACAGAACACAAGCTGAAAATCCGACAAGGATACCCTCCAGTACGTCAGAAAAAGCGCGGCCAGGCTCCAAACGTGCAAAAGCCATTCTAGAGGAAGTACACAAGCTTGTAGATGCAGGCATCATATGAGAGGTCTACTACCATGACTGGCTCTCCAATCCAGTGATGGTAAAAAAGAGTGATGGCAGCTGGAGGATGTGCGTGGATTTCACTGATCTTAACAAAGCATGTCCACAAGACTGCTACCCGCTACCAGAGATAGATTGGAAGATAGAATTTTTGTTTTGAAACCCCTTTAAATGCTTCCTAGACGCATACAAAGGGTACCACCAAATTCAGATGGCTAAATAAGATGAGGAAAAAACAGCCTTCCACACAAGTCAGGGAGTCTACTATTACACAAAAATGCCCTTTGGCCTAAAGAATGCGGGAGCCACCTACCAGCGATTGGTAGACAATGCATTTGAGAAGCGAGTGGGCCGCAACCTGGAGGTCTATGTTGACGACCTTGTCATAAAGAGTCATAACAAAGAAGAGTTGGTACGCGACATTGAAGAAACATTCAAAACACTTGGAAGGATCGACATGAAGTTAAATCCCAAGAAGTGCACTTTTGGCGCTACAGAAGGCATGTTCCTCAGATATTTGAGTTTGTTTGTTTGATAGTAGGTGTGTAATAAAACTAAGAGAAATACTTGTTAGTGTAATTTTAGCTCAAAATTTAAAATTTTTTACAACATTTAGGTGTGAAACTTTAGCCTTAACAAGCGTCTCATGGATAGGAGTTGTATGACTATCACAAAACCGTACCACTTAAAAAATTTTCCACCCAAATATGTGAGGTTCGCCTTTAGATTTGATAGGAAAAGCATTTATTATTAGTGCTTATGAGTGTACCGGTAGCATTTAGATTCTAGAACTTGCGTTAGTGATGCATCCCAAGACCGCTAGTGAGACTACATTCGTGTAGTAGGATTTACTACATGATAAGAGGCATTAGGATAACCCTTGTGTTTAAACCCGTATCACAATTACTTGACCATTTAAGTCATATTACTTGACTAGTAAAGTCAATTAACTTTTCCCACACCTTTGCGTTGTACTCAATTTTAGTACACGATACCCCTAGTACACCCCTCCGAGCCTATCTTTTCGTTTCTAACTTTAAGCATTTTACTTAAAGGAAGAATTTGTTACAACCCACCCAAATGTGCAACCAAATCGCCTTAGCCTTCCTTGTATGCACTCATCTTTAGTGCATTATTGTTACATGTTTAAACCCTTAGTTAATTATCTAATTGATTACATGGTTGCTAAGTCGAGTCATATCTTGTACATATTATTTTGGGACGATTGGGACTCATGGGTAAAGTACTAGTGTTATGGAGTAATGGGGAAGAACATCATATATTACCCCCCATATGTGCGTTAATCTTAAAAAGTATTCCAAGTGTTTTGATTATCTTGATTCGAGTCATTAGAGTAGTTTATTGTAAAGTATGTAAAAATTCAAGTGTAAGGGGAATGTACATTCCCTATGATGTATTATTTTGGATGGTAGGGTAAAATTGTATGCAAAAAAAAATCGAAAAAAAAAAGAAAAAGGAAAGAGAAAAAAAACATACGGACTACCATCCCGTTTCATTCTATGTTTATTTTAAGTTTTTGTTATTTTTGATTTATTAGCTTAAGTCGAGTCGAGTCTTGGCTTAGCAACGCCATATTGTACATGTAACTAACCAAGATGATTAACTCGCCACCAGTAAATATTGCTTTTATCCAACTAAACCGTGTTTTCCATATCCCTACACCTAACGTTATAACCCTTTAAAAGACCTCTTTGATAGTTTATCCTAGGTGCTTACGCCAAGTGGTGGAGGTTTGATCATTTCCCAAGCCTATGGTAATCTATTTGCTATGACAGGTAGTGAGAGATGTTTTCAATTTCCATATTGTGATATATACTTTAGTACACCCGAGAGATGTGAGTATCTGAACACTATTTGTGAGGTGCTAGTGTATGACCTCCGTGCTTGGTTTTGGTTTTTAGTGGAATGATTATTTGTTGTAATTACTTTTATATTAGTGTTAAATGACCCCTAACTTGTATTTTGATTAGAATAAAAGCGCATTTGCTTGAGGACAAGCAAATCTCAAGTGTAAGGGTATTTGATGAGGCGAAAAGTGTATCGCTTTTAAGGGGTCATTTAAGCCCGAATTCGTGATTATTTGATCAAATATTGCCCTAAATTGTTCCTTTTGTCATTTTAGGTACTTTTGGAGAGAAATCTGGAAAAGGAAGCATTTTGGACATTTTTGGAGCATAAAAGTGAAGAAAACGGCAAAGTCTCAAATTCCTTGTTGGGGAACAGTATCTGAAGACGTCAAGCAATAACACATAACGACGTCAAGAGTGAAAAAAGAGGTAGATGTGGAACTTATAACGTGACGGCCCAGAACATTTTCTTTGTTAATGGCCTGACGGCGTCACCAAGGCCGTCAGGGTCCAAATGCAAGTGACGGCCCAGAGAAGATTTGCACATGAAGGCGTCAAGACTGGATCTAGGCAATACGAATTTCACTTTAGCGGCGAGTTGACGGCACCAGAGGCTAATACATGACGCCGTGAAGATGCTTAGCCTATATATATATTTTCCAATTTTTCATTGTAAAGTGTGGAACAAGTTGTGGAATACTAAACACAAACCCTAGGTTGAATTTCCTGCATATTGAAGGGCTTTCAAGCCCTTCTTTCTTCCATGTTTTAATAAAGATAAGTTCTCCAATAATCATTCAATATGTCTATGTATTGTTTGATTCTATCTTATGTTTATCTTTCTTTTAACATGTTAGGCTAGGTTTTTATTGTGTTTGCTTAGATGTAGTGAAACCTAGATGTTGATTATTGGTTGATTGTTTGTTTATAATTGTTACGGATGATTGTATTCGATGTTAGGCTTAAGAAAACTGGTAGACTTCCATTGGTAACTTGCTTGAACGTCTTAAGAAACATGATCGGAGGTGTACTACGATTTTTGGTTGTATTTAATGCATAAGTGAATTCTAATAATCCCATGTTAGGAGCTTTTAATCGGCTCGACATAGGAGTGAAGTAGGATCTTATAGAGTTAGGGAATATTGTACACGGCCCTACGACTAGTATTAAGGAATATAACCCGTCATCCATGCAATTGTAACAAGCTAATCAACCGGTAAAAGATATCCAGGGAGTAATGAAATCTAAGTAAACACAACTTTTCTCATTATTGTTTCCACCACATTAGCAAATTAGTTTAATTTCATTTATTTTATTTTATTTTGATTGCATCTTTAGTTAATTGCGTTAGTTGGCTAGCAACTAATTCCGCCCACTCCTTCAAAACCCGAGATATTACTTGCTTTCCATAAAATATAAAAATACAAAAAGAATCATCCCTCACCTATAGACCTAGTTTAGTAGGCTTTCTAATCCTAGCGACACTATTCCAGAGTTGAACGATCAATCCCCCGGTACTTGTCACTATGCTATACTACAACGATCAGGTACACTGCCTGGTGGGGGTTGCAAGCTTCTCGAGATCCCTTGAGAGGTAAAACCTATTGCAAGGGCGTAATCCCACGTATCAACAGCCACGAACAACGAGGCAGAATATGAAGCCCTAATTGCTAGATTACGCATTGCAACTCGAATGGGTGTACGCAACCTAGAAGCGAATGTCGATTCCATATTAGTAGCCAATCATGTGTTGGGCTAATATGTGGCTAAAGAGGATAACATGGTCCAATACCTCGACAAGACCAAATCCATAATCCAGAGTTTTGACAGGTTCACCATTAAACAAGTTCCTAGAGGGGAAAACAGAAAAGTGGATGCACTAAGCAAAATCGCATCTACAAGCTTTGCGCACCTGTCAAAACAAGTATTGGTGGAGACCTTGAAGAACAAATCCATCTCGGAGATGGAGATATCCACAGTGACAGAAGAGCAGGATCCTACGTGGATGACACCTATCATCGAATTTATAAGCAAGGGTATATTACCCCATGAGCAGAAGGACGCTCGACGGATACGGACCACAGCGCAGAGGTTCGAACTTCGAGATGGTGTCCTCTATCGACGCTCATTTCTACAGCCATGGCTTCGGTGCGTTGGACCTCTCCAGGTAGATTACGTACTCCGAGAGATCCACGCCGGTTCATGCAATATGCATTCAAGACCACGGTCCGTTGTAGCACGAACCTTGCGGTCAGGATACTATTGGCCTACTATGCATCGGGATGCGCGGGGCATGATAAAGAAATGTGGTGACTGCCAGGTTCATAGACCCATCCCGCGCCAACCACAACAAGAGCTAACGCCTATCACTTCACCATGGCCATTCTATAAGTGGGGTATCGATATTGCAGGCCCCTTCCCTGTTGCAAAAGGGGGACTGAAATTTCTTATTGTGGCTATAGATTACTTCACTAAGTGGATTGAGGCAAAGGCAACCAAGTAAAATGATTTGTTTGGGGAAACATTGTATGCTGCTTTGGACTACCTGGAGAGATTATCAGACAACGGAAAACAATTATGTGATAACCCGTTCAAAGACTGGTGCGCGTAACTAAATATCACACAACACTTTGCGTCAGTTAAGCACCCACAAACCAATGGTTTGGTTGAGCACGCGAATCATAGTCTGGGCGAAGGAATTAAAGCGCGTCTTGACAAACACAAAGGAAGATGGGTGGATGAATTGTCGCACGTCTTATGGGCGCACCGCACGACAATCAAAGTTAGCACTGGAGACACACCATTCTCTCTTGTCTATGGGATAGAAGCTATCATACCAGCTGAAATTGGAATGCAAACTATTCGTACGGTGGAAGTTAATATCACAACCAATGACGACGAGCGACGTATAGACTTGGATCTATGGGAAGAAAGGCGAGAGCATGCAGCTATATGTGAGGCAAGAGCTAAGGCAAAGATGAAGGGATACTATGATGCTAAAGTCAGAAGCACTTCATTCAGACCAGGTGACTTTGTATATCGTGCTAATGATGGGAGCCACGCAGAAGATACCGGAAAGCTTGGACCAAAGTGGGAAGGACCCTATGAGGTCACAGAAGCACTAGGCAAAGGCGCATACAAGCTGCATGATATGGATGGCCGTGAGCTACAGCGCACATGGAATATTTGCAATCTCAAAAGATGCTATCTTTAGGAAAGGCTACAGACCACGCACAGACACCTCCGTACTTTAGTAAGTGCTCAATAAATATCTGTGTATTTACATTTTGTTTTGTTTAGGCAAATGTCTTTTCTTTTTCGAAAACTTGCAAGAATTAATCAAATATCGCGGTTTCTAGCTAACTCCGCGACGCATTTAACTTTATTGCTTACATCTTATTTATGTCTCAATATTGTTGATTTATCTCTTTGCCTACATGGCGTGCATGCATTTATTAAAACCTACGATGGTAAAAGGATGAGTAAACCTACTAAATAACTCGTTGAGTAAGAGGGTTGCAAACCCATCAACATTGGATCACGCATCCTTGTTAAACACCTTATTCTCAAGACGTTGGAGTAAGTTCAATGCGCATCCCACGACGGATACGCAACAATGCACACCGTGCGCGTTTAACAAATTAGGAGTCAAGACTCTTGGTTCCTTGATATGGTATTTGCAGTACGCTTCAAGTTAACCCATACACTTATGAATTTTATATTCGCATATATATATATATATATATATATATATATATATATATATATATATATATATATATATATATATATATATATATATATATATATATATATATATATATTAAGTTATGGACTTCATATATAACTATAAAGGATCATAGATTCTGCAATCTTTTCTAAGTACGTTTTGATCACAGTTTGACTCTTGGATGTCTTTTATGCAAAGACAAATAAACTAAGTACAAATATGATGATACAAATATGTTTACAAACCAACCTAATTTTTATCATAAACTGAGTTTATACAAGTGATAGATTCAACATACACATGTGCAACAAAAAATGTGAATCTATTACAAAAACAGCCTACATACTACGAGAGCGTCTATGCTCTGAACCACCAAATTTGTACGCTGCATCCTCAGCTTCCTCAAGCCTCTTCAGTAGACTACTATCCTCAGGTGACACTGTCGCCACGCTGACAGGAATTCCATCAGATCTGGGAATATGCGCTGCACCAACACCATAGAGTATGGCTTTCCCCTTCACACCCTTCTTCCTTCCGAGTCTTGTGGCATGGGCTTCCAAGGATGCCTTCAAAGATATCTCTTTCTCAAGAGCAAAAGGGTTCAGGATGTCGTGTGGACGCGCAAAGACAGGTACATGTAGTTGTGATTCATCAGGCTTCAAAAAGTAGTCAGGCTGAGCCTCTGCGTCCTCTGCTGCATGCCTCGCCAAGGTTAACCCCTCCATAATGACACTTATGGGGTAATCCTGGTCACAATCCAGTTGAGCAATGCGAGGGAACTCGAACAGCTTCATCTTCTCCATGGCAGCGACAAGCTCCGTATAGGCATCACCATTGTAGCCTGGCACTTCCGCGAGGGGTACCGTCAATATTTTGCCCTCGTACAGCTCCTCCACAGCTTCAGCCTTGCCACGCGCCAAGGCGCATTGCACAACGTTCCCAAAGGCTTCCACAAATTCTTGGGACTCTAATGTGCCCATAGCAGCCAGGCGAAGACCATGACTGATTAGCCACCTGCGAATACAACACCATCCCCATTAGAAAGTTTCAAAGGAATTAAATACAGGAAGTTTGATAAATAATAGGGGATTGAAAAGAATTAAATGCTAACTGTGCTCAGCAATGGAAGATACCAAGTATGGGTACAGCTCCTCATCATATTCAATGCTAAGTTTGCGCAGTTTACCCTCTTGTTTCTCCAAGGTGCCCTCTACAGCCTTACGGAACTCATCCAATTGAGCGAAGTGTTTGCTCTTGTTCTGCTCCATGTACTTCAACCCCCATAGGCAGGTGGACTTGTATTGGTCAAAAGCAGCATGCTCATGGCTCAATTGGGCCAACAATGATATCCTCTCATCAGCGAGCTTCTTGGAGTGCGCATTTTTTGACTCCACTGCAGCTTGAGTGCTCGCCAACTGCGCCTTCAGCAGCGCAATATTTTCATCCTTCTGCGCACTGCTGCTCTCTTCACCAGCATACTTAGCCTTGAGCTGAGCAACCAATGAAGCCTGGTGCGCCGCAACCAAGCTAAGTTCCTCTATCAGCTGCTCCGTAGGTACGTCCTCGCATGCCTTCGAAGGCTCCTCCACCTGAGGGTAACTCACCTTAGGTGGCGATTGCTCAATATGCGCTGCATCACCCCCTGCAGCTTCATCACTGCATGCAAAGAACAGGAAGTCAAGGCATCATATCGAGGATACACAAAAAAAAGAGAAGAAGAAACAAGACATGGTTTTCATTACTTACTTGGGAGAGGGAGTCTCAGCAGTATCCTGCGCAGTAACGGATGGCGATGCATCCTCATCTGATGACACATCCACAGTAATAATGTAGCGTCTTTGCTTGGATGTGCCCGCGCCACCATCGCCAGAAGCCTTCTTGTGCTTCACTTCTTGGTTCGCCTCTTCAGGATCGCTTTCAGCCATCAGGATCCCCATGCCCTTCGAAGAATCTGTGCGCAAAGGCTCTGGGGATTGCACTTCTTGAGAAGGAACACTGTGCACGGGGGTCGCCTCCAATTGTGGTTGGGAGACATTTGCCGGTTCCTCCTGCGCATACTCTACGATGCGTCCTACTGTAGCTTCCAAAATTGGTGTCTCACCCTCCTTCAAAGGACGCACCCCCACGGTTACCTGTGTGTAGGGGTGTCATATGGGTCGACCCGACCCGACCCGAACCCGACCCGAACCCGATAAGGCCTTATAGGGTCGGGTTGATTCGGGTCCAATATACCTTATCGGGTTATCGGGTCAACCCGATAAACCCGATAGCCTTATAGGGTCGGGTTGCGGGTCTTAATTATTTCGTTATCAGGTTATCGGGTTGACCCGATAACCCGATAAGCTATAATAACACATTAAAAGTTTTATAATTTTTGAACTAAACCCGATAACCCGAACCTGATAAACCCGATAACCCGATAGACCCGAACCCGATAACCCGATTCCTTATCGGATCGGGTTGCGGGTTAATTTTTATTTTTCGAAAACCCGATAGACCCGACCCGATAGAGGCTTATCGGGTCGGGTTGACCCGAATGACACCCCTACCTGTGTGGGCTTCGCTAGCTTCACCACGCTAAACAAATCCATCTCTGCGCAACAAGTAACAAACAACAAACAAAATGGAGTTACATATAGTTACAATATAAAAGAATGCTTACACTACAGATGCGAAGGAAAGGAAGGACAAGCACCCACCCCGGTTATCCTCATCCAGGAAAGTTGGCACCTCGTCCGCGCCTTGAAAGTAGTTGCGACTAATCCCCATGTGCACCAAAAACTCTTCTGGGTAAGAGTTGATGGGGATGCGGTTAACATTTATTGTCTCCGTGTCATCTGTGTTGTACGTCTCGAGGTTTAGGCGCTCATCCTTTGGTAACGTCCCCTGGGTATAGAACTCGAAGATCCAGGGGAACACTTTATCATCCACCCAGAAAAACCTCTCCCTCCAGTTCCTAAGTGCGTCTACCTTTTCCGTATAACATTGAAGGCGCCCTGCGCGCTTGGAAAAGGACACCCACCCGTTTGACCACGTTGTGTGATAAAACGCGTGAAAGAGATTGATGGTAATTTACTTCAAAATTAGTTATCTTCGCCGCGTCTATATAGTGCAGCTGGGATATGTAATGGCGATAAAAATTAAGTACATCACTCAAGAATAGTGAGATGGGCACGTGCTGATTCGCAAATTCGAAAAAGCGCGTGTATATCCCTACCTTTCCCTCAGGGAAGTCAGCAATAGAGGTGGTTGCCACCGGTACTACCGGATGCAACGCGAGGAGAATATAGTAATCCGAGGTGAACTGACGGAGTTCATCCTCGGTTATGTCGGAGGCAAAATCAGATAACTAGCGAACCATTTTTTGAAAACAAATTGTGATGGTTTCAGATGCGCGCGCGTTATTACCTTAGTGAGGCGTTGATTTCTTGATTGGTGTTTGAAGATTTTTAACAATGGTGGAAATGATATTGTTACTGTGATAATCACAGTGAATTGCGGGATACCCTTTATATAGGGTTACCCATGGTCTCGGATGCTTGCCATGTGGATCCCACTACCTCTAATCGTGTGGCTGGGAGATCAACAGGTACAACACTTTTTCACCCACCTCCTCATGATTTCCGAGGAATACTTGGGACTCATTTGGACTAGATACACCGTATATCTCTTTTTGGCGAGAAATACTTGAAGCTTCCCCGCCACTCTTTCCGCTATCGTTGTTAGTCTAGCATACGCGGTTGCACCCTGCGCATACTAGACTAGGGGGACATGATGACGTATAGTCCGCACTCGGGTCATGAACCTGACCAATGGACACTACTAATGCCCAAGCCCATCACGCGTGGGCTATCATAATAAATGATTTGGGCTATCATAATAAGGACTTAGGCTCACGAAAGCCCAAACTCAAATATATTATTTATGGTCTTGATAATGATCTTTTATTTATGGGATAAAGATCAATAGACCGGATAAGGCGAGATACGGCGAAGAGTAAGGAGCACGAAACCAACAAGGATTTCGTGTATATATAAAGAATATCACGGCTCATTGAGGTATCATCTAAAAACCCTAACTCTTCACTATAACCCTAAAACCGATTACTTACTCTCACATCGGAGGATAATCGTGGGATACAATCCCACAATAAGCCTAACGGTGTTGTTTGCTTTCTTAGTGCGCAGGTCTCAAGCATTAAGATCCAATTGATACGAGAACAGGAACCCAAACAAGGAACGCCCAACTTTTGTATCAACAATAACAATTATATAATTAAACAACTAGCTTCAAGTACACATGCGGAATTTAAGGATCATATTAACATATAAATAAATTAACTGAATATTAAACAAGAACGTAACTTTTTTATTCTAGCACAAAGAATAATCAACCATCAATAAACCTTGAATTGAGATGAACCTTAATTAGGGTTTATAAATGATCAATGAATAACCCCTTACCTTTTTATTATTCGATCCAAGATAATTACTATAGTGAGTAATTACCACGTTTTTGTACACGCGTACTATAACCGAATTAATGTTTATGCTAGTAAAAACACAAAACAAATTTTGTTTAACAAAAAACAAAATTCGAATCCCTTGGGTTAGGGTATTCGGCCGAGCACCAAGAAAAAGAAAAGGAGAACAAGTTTAGGGTTATAGCAAGTGCACAAATGGTGTGAAATAAATAACCCTATGCCTTGTATTTATAGTGTGTAAACTTGGAGGACAAGTTGGCTTAGGATTGGGGTAAACCCAACCCATACGACTGGCCATAGGGATCCAAGAGGGATTCCGGATCCTTCTTGTGTCCAATTTACACTCTAGTCCTTATCTTTGATATTTAACGGTCGTTAGTCAATCCTCGTTAACTACTAACGTCCGTTAAATGTTTTCTTTTGTTTTAATAATTAAATATATAATGTTTTATATATATATTAATTATTGTCCATTAATTCTTTCATACATAATGTGTGCAATCCTGTAGTCTCGTGTTCGAATCTAGACATACACATATTAATATTTGTCCATAAACCCTAACAGCTCCCACTTGGGCATCTATTAATAGTGTAATGACATTGGTTAGCGTCTAGCAACATGCCAATGCCCCTAGTTCAACTCGAGGGAGGTCTCCTGGATAAAACCTTTAATGATTCATAATTATTATCATCCTTTTGTTATTAATACCACGTTAATAAAGATATGGATCTTAGTCATTCTTTAATTAACAATTATGTTTCTCATTGTTTATGATTGAGCAAGTTTACCAAAACATCTGAATGTATTCCAGATAGACTTTGGGCGTGGCCACGCAAACACCTTGTCAACCCTACGAGGGGCCCAACATTATTAAACTTTAAAACAAATTTGAAGGAACAAATTCTTTCTTGACTGCAAGCAATAACCCATGAACTTTGCAACACTCTTGAAAACAATCATTATAACTACTAGTAACGTATAGCGGTAAATTGCTTTACAAAAATGCACTACATCCATGACTCTTATCTAGTATCTCAAGTCTGAGGATAACTATTTACATGATTTACTTAATAACAAGATCAATAAAGAAAAATCATGTAGTTGGAATCAGTCCTATATTCAATTCATTGAATATCATGTGAAATTAATATGTCAACGCATCAATATACTTTTAAGTATATCCTAACCAATACTCAGATTCGTCTTAGTTTAATGATATTCCCATATCATTAATTGACAACGAACAATTTAGAATAACTAACTTATTCATGGATTTAAACATGCAAATACAGGATATATTATTAAGAAAATGATAATTAAACATAACAAATACTTTATTTTATTAAAATAATAATCGTTCATAACATCCTTTTATCCAAACACTAATCACAAATGGCCATGAAAGTACTAGCTAAACGAAGTCATATGCCTTCAGCAAGCTTATAAAGCTTTGTGCCAGGTAAAGCTTTCGTCAAAGGATCTGCTAGGTTATCATCTGTGTGAACTTTGAGTAACTCAATTTCACCTATTTCGACTTGTTCTCGAACATAGTGATATTTAATTAGGAAATGTCTGGTGCCTTTCATGATTCCAGGTTCATTGGCAAATGTAATTGCAGTTGAATTGTCACAATACATATTTATAGGGTTTTTAATCGACGGCATAACTCCAAGCCCCGAAATGAACTTCCTAATCCAGAAGGCTTCCATTGCAGCTTCTGAAGTAGCTATGTACTCACTTTTTGTTGCAGACATCGCTAATGTACTCTGCCTCTTGCTCTTTCAATCCACAGCTCCTCCATAAATGACAAATACATAGCCCGTCTAAGACTTCGTATCATGTTTATCACATTTCCAGTAAGCATCGCAGTAACCTGTAACATCAAGTTCTGCATTTAGATTTCCCCCAAACACTAAGAACATATCTCTTGTAACCCTTAAATACTTGAGAATATGTTTAACAACGGTCCAGTGGAGTTCACCTGGATTCTGTTGATATTGACTGGTAATATTTTGAGCAAACGCCACATCAGGCCTTGTGCATCTCACCGCATACACTATAGATCCCACATGAGAAGCATAAGGGACTCTCTTCATGCGTGACACCTCTACAGGTGTTGAAGCACAAACTTTGCTACTTAAGCCATGATTCTCTAGCATTGGCTGATATCCCTTCTTGGAATTTGCATATTGAACATTTTCAATATTTTATCAATGTAAGCACTTTGGCTTAATCCAATCAACCGTTGTGATCTATCTCTATAGATCTTGACTCCCAGAATGAATTAAGCTTCCCCTAAATCTTTCATTGAATGCCTTAACCTTTTGCAAACTTGGAATGTCTTTTACCATGATCAATATGTCATCGACATATAAGATAAGGAAAATTACACCACTCCCACTAGCTTTGTGATATACACATGGCTCATCAAGATTCTGATTAAAACCAAACTTTTTGATTTCTTCATCAAACCTCTTATTCCATTGCCTTGATGCTTGCTTCAATCCATAAATGGATCTTTAAAGTTTGCATACACCGTTTGCAAATTCTGGATTCACAAATCCCTCAGGCTGTGCCATATAGATGTCTTCATCTAGGCGACCATTTAAGAAGGCGGTTTTGACATCCATTTGCCAAATCTCATAGTCATAGTATGCAACTATAGCTATGAGAATCCTAATAGCTCTAATGTCAGCTCAGGAGAAAATGTCTCCTCGTAGTCAACACCATAAGTTTGTGTAAAGCCTTTAGCTACCAAACGGGCCTTATAGGTGTGTACATTGACATCCATGTCAGTCTTTTTCTTGAATAGCCACTTACTTCCAACTACCTTGGCATTAGGAGGAAGGTCTACTTCAATACAAACTTTGTTTTCTTTCATAGATTGCATTTCCTCATTCATAACAACCATCTATTTATCCTTTTCAGGACTATTACTGGTAGCTCTATAATTAGTAGGTTCATCAAGATCCCCTAATATAGTTTCCTTACATTCTACGTTAAGACATAGACGTTCAAGAGCTTTCACAGTTCTTATATATCTGCGAATGGGAACCACTTCAACTTCAGGTAGAGGACCCAGACTTTCAGGTTCCACAGGAAGTTTGCTAGTGTTTTCAGAAGGTAATGCATCTTTTTGACTGTCTTCCAGATCATAAATCCTCCCACTGAATTCTTGAGATATGAGATATTTCTCAAGAAAGTCTCCATACCTAACAACAATTACTTTGTTTTCAGGTGGGTAATAAAAGTAGTAACCCATCGTTTCCTTTGGGTATCCTACAAAGATACACTTTACAGATCTCTGTTGGAGTTTAATAGCTGAGTCATGTTTAACAAATGCCTTGCAACCCCAGGCCTTTAAATAAGACAAGTTATGAATTTTACCATTCCATAACTCACAAGGTGTAACACCCCCAATTTTGAAATATTTGCAGCGGAATAAAGATTGGGTGTTACTTCACAGCTCATAGTTTTTCAGTAGAAAATGATTTTCTAAAAATATTTATCATTCGAATTTTTATAAATATCAGAGTTTTCAAAATGAGGTCCCAGTGGTTTTTAAAATTTGTTAAATAGGTTTTCGAATGATAATAAAATTTTATAGCCTTTGTGAGAATTTCGTGCTCTTCCGTCCCATCCTTGCTCGTTATAGACCTGAGATAACATGCTAAAAGTCAACAAAAGTTGAGTAATATTCATAGGTTTAAGTTTAAAAGATTGAACACAAGTTATAAGTGATAATTGCACTGTCATACAATTCTAAGTTAAAAACAGTTGTTATTGCATTAAGCTCATGACGCTCAGCCGATTAACAGATCTCATCACGAATGATGGATTATAGTAACAGGGGGCC
Organism: Artemisia argyi; assembly: GCA_030686995.1. Lineage (NCBI taxonomy): Eukaryota > Viridiplantae > Streptophyta > Magnoliopsida > Asterales > Asteraceae > Artemisia > Artemisia argyi. The sequence goes on from CM060694.1 coordinate 133,053,999, forward strand.
CTCGGGATAGGTTCTTGCCAGTAACCTATTAGATTTCAAATAAAGTGCGTTTGGTTGTTTTCTCGAACTCCCAAACGGGGATGGTCAATCCCTAATAGATCTATCCACAATTATTTGCGTTCACCTCCTGGGTGACTAAGGCTCATGATATGAGGGGCTTTTAGCAAGGAAAGGTACTTAATCAATAACGAGATCAGGTAAAGCATACCAAAAAAATACTTGTGTTCAGTTTGTAAAAACTAGCATGTATCCCCCTCGCAGGGTTTATAAAACATTTAAACAAGTAAAGGCGAGGCTATGAACTCACCTTAGTGGTTTAGTGAATAAAATTATCGATACTCAGTTTGCAAAATGGGAACGGCTTCACACACGACCTAGATAATATATGGCAAGTTTTAGGGTTTGATAGTCTAAATGTTTTAATCGCGAGTAGTTTTTAAATGCATGCTTTGTTAATTTGACGTTAGTAAGACTTTTGGTTTTTATTGTATATTGTTCGTAAGGTTCAATAATAACGATTGTTTTAAAAAAAATAATGTAAAGTTTAATAGTAATAAAAATAATAGTTTGAAAATAACGTAAAGTTTAATAGTAATAATAGTAATAAAAATAATAGTTTGAAAATAACGTAACGTTTAATAATAATAATAGTAATAATAATAGTTTGAAAATAACGTAACGTTTAATAATAATAATAGTAATATTAATAATAGTTTGAAAATAACGTAACGTTTAATAATAATAATAGTAATAATAATAATAATTTGAAAATAACGTAACGTTTAATAATAATAATAGTAATAATAATAATAGTTTGAAAATAAACGTAACGTCGTGACGTGAACTCGTAAAAATGGAAAGTAAAAATAAAAATATTAATTTTTTATATATGGCCCTTGTATTTTCTAAAAATTTACACTTTTTACCCTAACGGTGTTAGCGTTACGCCGTTAGTCCAAAATTAAATATATTTATATTTTACGTCCAAAACTTTATATTTCTTACACCTTTCACCCTAGAGTTTATAAAAATCAGTTTTCACCCTTTAATTTACGAAATGACATTTTATACCGAAACTTTGAAAAGTTGACACTTCTAACCCAATTTTTGTAAAATTCGCAAATTTAGTCCAAACTTCACTAATTTCAAAACTTAATGTTTTCATTTCTTAAATAGTTTCACAACAGCTTATTGAGCTTATTCTACCAGCTTATTAGTTCGAAAAGTTAATTTGATAGCTTATGGGCTTTTAACGAAATGTAAGGCCCGTTAGTGTTTTTTAATCCAATGGGCCTACGGGGTTTTTGGGCTTTGTTTTGGGCTAAGGTTAGAAGTATAAAAACGTTGTCAAACTGCTTATTTCCTTAGCTTATACGATCGGCTTATTTTGAAATGATTGGGCCTTAAGGCCCAGTCAATACTAATTAATTTCCAAAATTAGTTTCCAAATCGATTTGCTTGGTGTCTTTTATAGATTCAAAACGCGATTTTTATTATAAAGTTTTTATACGAAAATGAATGTTTGTCATGAGGTCTATTAGTTTGTAAAATAAAAAGGTATGCTCGTTAAGTAAATATTAAAGATATGCGTGTGTTTTGGACGTGGCATGGGACGAATTTTTATAAGAAAAAGACTTAGAAATATTTTAAGAGTTTTCGATACTTGTTTGTATACGTTAGAAATGTATTATAAAATAGGTTGTACGTAGCTTTTTAGTTTCAAAACTCTGCATAGTTTATTTGTTAAGGTGTGAAATATATAGACGAACGTAAAACATATATATGTCATTTATTTAGTTTTCGAATAAAGAGATGCAATTGTGTGTGTCGTGTATAAAAATAATGCAAATGAAAGTTTTATATAAATATTGAAAAGAGTTTTGTTAGGACTTACGATACCAAAGTGGTGGTTAAAACAAGACGTAGAGTCGAGAAGTGAGTGATACGAGTACGTAGTGTGTATGTGTGCTCGACCAAGGTTCACAAACAACAATTTGTTTCTCCTAAACCCACACGAATCCCTCGAATTCCTACCCAATGCTTCGACCCAAAGCCTAGTTTACTACTTAAAATATTTGGTGGATTTTTGGTTTGCATGGAAATGGAAAATGTAAGCTTGCATGCATGGCTACTTATATATGAAACCTAATGTGTTCTAGTATCCAACATTGAATGTGATGTGATGTTGGAGTGTTATAAGAAATGTTCAAAAGTCTAAAGTTGTAAGAGTAGTACTAGACACTCAAGGTTTTTGGTTTCTTGTGTCGACATTTCAATCATCAAAGAAAGAAAACGTGGGCTTTGAAAACTTATACACGAATGGTACTATATATATATGTTATAAAAAGATTTTGGTACTTTCTTTAGTGAATAAAATAGGGTAGAGTGTGCTTGATTTAGGGGAGTACAAGTTTGGTTTTGGAAATACATGTCGACTACTCTTTTTATTTAGTAACCGATTTGTAATTTTTGGCTTAGGATTGGAGATGATTAATCAAGGTAATATTTAGACATGAGATTGAGTTTAGAAATGGTTTTAGGACTTAATAGAAACAAACGGGGTTTAAAACGGTTTAGTTTTGGATTAGTTGAAATTATATGAAATCGTTTTTGGACAAAACGTTTTGCCTAGTAAAAATGTTGTTAGACTCGACGTGGGAAGCTAAAAATCGACACACTCAAAGTTGGCTAGGTGAGAAAAGAGAACGTGTAAAAATATAGGGGTGTCGCGTGTAGGAGTTGGACGTACGAAGCTCGTTTCTAGCGTGTCTAGTCGAGTGGAATGAAAAACAAAAGAAATAAGAATGGGCTTAATTTGGTTTGGGCCGTGAATAGTAACAGGCCAAAAATGACGTTGGGCTTAGGGTGAGAGTTAGGGTCCGTTTAGGTGTATTTTAGGATTAGTAAAATCTTAATTGTGATTAGTGATAAGTTTAGAAATTAATTAGTGAGACGTTTACGTGAGTCCGAGAGTGAATAGTGTTTTGTGAATAGTGTTTCGTGAATAGTAAAAATTTTGAAAAACATTTCAATATTACTAACCGACTCCAAAAACGATGAATAGTGAATGATGAATAGTGTTTTGTGAATAGTAAACCGATGAATAGTAAGTTTTGAAAAATGTCGGAAAATGCAGGTTCGTAACGAATAAAAGAAAATTTTAATATTCTCGCGATTTTAGACTATAGTGGTACATGTGTGAGCATCGTTCCAAGCAAAATGAGATCATAAGTATCGTTGTGATTTTTAAGTAACATAGCATATAAAATATATATAGAAAAGAAAAAAATTATTATTGGTAAAAACGTTAATAATTTACGTAATGATATATTTGTCTTTGATTTACTTTTATTATTTATAGGGAATTTACGGGGGATTACACAAGGTGTCATATCAACCTTCTTGGTTTGAACCGTATTTAGAATGCGAAAAGCAGATTCTAAGGCATAATTCCAAAACGATAAAGGAAGAGTTGTAAGATTAAACATTGATCGCACCATGTCCAACAATGTATGATTTCTTCTCTCATATACACCATTTTGTTGTGGAGTATATGGAGTGTGGAAAACTAGAAGATGGAGGGGGGGTTAAATAGTTTTACATCTTTTTGATTTGTTATAAAAACTTTGTTTACTTTAAAAACTTTGATTCGACTTATGTGAACTCAACTCTTGAACAATATGAACAATTATAAGTACTAAAGTGATGAAAATGTAAGTAAAGTAATAAGCTAGAGATGGAAAGATCAAACCGCAACATAAAGGATGTATATTGGTTCGGCTACAAAGCACGTCTTCGCCCTACTCCCACTCCCCAAGCACCTAACTCGAGAGTTATCTTCACTATGTCAACAAGATCCCTTATGGCAGAGAAAACCTTACACACCTTTGCTACACCAATTAACGACACTAAGCAAATGTCGAGTTCTAATCATAGCTAGAACCAATCTTACACCACAAGTCACTACACAACTTCTTCACGACTTAGCACTACTTATTCACACCACTACCTCTTCACACCTTCACTACTTACACACCACAACTTATTCACACCTTCACTACTAACACTACACACTAATCTAATCACTTATGCTTACACCTATCTAACTAATATACACACCTTATACACAATTGAATGAATGATTTACAAAGTATAATACCCCAATAACATAGGTAGTATGATCACACTAAGTTGTAATACTTCTTGTCTTGAAAAATAAAAGTATTCTTCTCTTGCACTTGAATGGTTGAAGCTTGGATCACTTGGAAACAAAAACTTGTGATTATATGATCAAAGGATTTAGAAAGATATGTAGGAAGGATTGAAACAGAAAGTTTGGTTGCAAAAGGTGAGAAAAAAGTCCAGAAATAGTCCAGTATTTATAGGCAAATTTGAGGGCCTAAGGGGCAGGGCCGGTCCCCTTAAAGTTTAAGGGGACCGCCCTAGTATTTAAGGGGGTCGCCCCCTGTAACGGCTCTCATATTTGTCTTTTTCCGGGGAAGATTTTTCTGGAACATTTTTGCCATTTTTGATTGAAAATTTGAATTCATATATTTATTATGGATTAAATATTTTCCTTTAATTAACAAAAATGATTTTGTAAAAAATATTTGTAACATTTTATAAAAAATCTAGTGATTAAGTAAATGTTCCTTTGATCATAAAATGCATTAGACATTTTATTTATTCATACCTTAAATGATTAATTTGTTAAAATGAATATTTACGACTAAATACTTGTTTGCGTACTAATCTTACGTTTAATGATTTTACATTTTGTGATTATCAAAACGTAGAGATATCGAAAAATATTAATAAACACATTTTGTGATTATCAAAACGTAGAGATATCAAAAAATACTAATAACGTTTTTAGGCATTATTTATATCAACAATCTCCCCCTTTTTTGATGATTACAAAATCAGAACTCATTAAATCAAAAAATAATTTTAGACAAGTATTTAGTGAGTTTATATCCACTCCCCCCTTCTTGTAGAATCAAAAAGGTTATGCCGACTAGTTTCATATATGAAATTTGACTGGATGAGAGCTCCCCCTTGATGTGTGCTCCCCCTCATTCGAGGCTACTAAAGAATCGAGCTATGGGAATCTTGGCTACAAAGTCATGTTAAGAACACAAGACATATATATTCATAGAAAAAAATTTAGAGCAGACAAAGATACCTAATTTATTTATAGATTCAAGATGATCATGTAGAACACATAAACATCATTACATCATACAAAATGCTTGAAGCATAATAATTTCAATGCAAGGAAAATAATTAAAGGTTCTAAATTGCCAAAGAGAGTGATTGGACTTGCTTGCGACAAAAAAGGTTGAACGATTTTATTTGGAGGCGAGAAACATGAGTATAAGGCTTAGTTGTTTGATGGTGAAGGGTATGGAGTGGAAGGGGCGGATCTAGGGATGTTATATCGGATTAATGGAGGTATTCAATCCAAGAAATGTCCACTCAAGTCGAGAATTTGTTTTTGAAAGAAAATGCAACAAGGACAATAATGGGTGTGGTTTATAACTAGATCCAAGTTGAGAGAGTGAGGTAAGCAATTTGAGTAAGGTGATGAAGGAAGTTGATGCAAGTTGCGTTGTGCAAGGTACATAGAATTTAGATCACTAAGATCATGGAGTTGGTCAATTTCTTTATGGAACTTCAAGGTTTCCAAGGAAGATGATGGTGGAATTATTTTGTTGTTGTTGCGGACGGTTGTGTTGACATGTAATGTAGGTGAGAAAGGGAGTGAGGTGTTAGGGATATAATGTTGATTGTTGTTTAGAGGTCGAGTTTGCTCAACAAAAGGATCATTTGGAGAAAATGGATGAAATGTAGGTGTGTAGTTATGAGCTTGAGGTTTGATTGTGTAGTTGGGGGCAAAGGTGGATGCTTTACCAATATGAGGATTGTGAAAGGGTTCATTTGAGTGAACTTGAGGGTTGTGTGTATAGTTGGTGATATGTGTATGTGTCAGTGTAGTATAGAGTATTTTTGCATAATCAACTTTTAAATTTATATTTAGCCGACTTATTACTAACACACACACTTAATGAGCAGTGCACCCGATCAATATGTATATAATGGTAAGTAAAGTGTCGAATACTAAGAATAGAACGTAATATCTAGTTGATTTAATCAATATTTTAATATCTAAGTTAGTTTTACAACCTAATTTAATAAACGGGGGTTTAGCCTGAGAGACTAGCAAAGATTTAATTAAACAATAACAATAAAACTAATGAGAAAAATTAGTGAATAGCAATCACGTACACAGATAGATAATAGAAACACGTAAGAAGACATGTCCTTATAATTAAGTAACTTGTCACTTGTTTTATTGCTAGTTTTATATGATGAGTAACGTAATCTAATCTATCTTGTTGGATCCTAAATATTGGCGAGTAAACTCTTAATGATTACTGATACGTGGGAATCGCACTAGGCTTTACCTCTCGAGGGATCTCGAGAAGCTTACAATCCCCACCTGGCAGTGTACATGATCGTTGTAGTATAGTATAGTGACAAGTACCGGGGGATTGATCGTTTAACTCAAGAATAGTTTCGCTAGGATTAGAAAGCCTAAAAACTAGGTCTAGAGGTGAGGGATGATTCTTTTTGTATTTTTATGTTTTTATAAAAGCAATTAAAAATCTCAGTTTTGGAAGAGTGGGCGGAATTAGTTGCTAATCAACTAACCCAATAACTAATATGCAATCAAAATAAAATAACAGAAATGAAAATAAAGATAATTAAACTAGTGGTGTGAACAATAATAGGGAAAGTTGTGTTTACTTAGGTTTCATTACTGCCTAGATATCTTTTACAGGTTGATAGTTTGTTACAATTGCATGGATAATGGGTCATATTCCTTAAAACTAGTCGTAGGGCCGTGTACAATATTCCCTAACTCTATAGGATCCTACTTCACTCTTATGTCGAGCCGTTAGAAGCTCCTAACATGGGATCATTAGAATTCTCCTACGCAGTAAATACCACCAAAAATCATAATACACCTCTGATCATGTTTCTTAAGACGTTCAAGCATGTCACCAATGGAAGTCTGCCAGTTTTCTTAAGCCTAACATCGAATACAATCATCCGTAACAACTATAAACAAACAATCAACCCATAATTAACATCTAGGTTTCACTACATCTAAGCAAACACACAAGAGATCTAGCTAAGCATGTTAAATTCAAGACAAGTGTAAGATATATTCAAAAAACACATAGACATATTCAATGAATTGAAAGAGTACTTATCTCAATTGAACATGAAAGGTTTCAAAGGGTAAAAACCCTTGAAAAAGCTGTAATATTCGGACTAGGGTTTCTCTCCAAAGTTACACCCAAATTGTTCCTCTCTAATGAATGAAAATTGAAAAACTATATATAGATTTTACAGGGTGACGGCGTCAAGAAGGAAATTCTGACGCCGTCAACTCGCCGCCCATAATGAAATCGGACTGCCTAGATCGACTTGTCACGCTGTCATGTGCAAGTCTACTCTGGGCCGTCACTCTTATTTGGACCATGACGGCCTATGGTAACGCCGTCATATCCATAGTCTAAAACTCCTCTCGATTGTCACGGACTTTATCCATATCCACCTCTTGTATTACTCTTGACGCCGTCACTTGAAGACTCTTGACGCCGTCAGGTACTGTTCCTAGCAAGGAAAATTAAGACTTTGCCGTTTTTTTCACTTTTATGCTCCAAAAACGTCCAAAATGCTTCCTTTTCTAGAATTCACTCCAAAAGTACCTAAAATGACAAAAGGAACGATTTAGGGCATTATTTGATCAAATAAATTTGAATCCGGGCTAAAATGACCCCCTAAAAACGGTTCATTTTTCGCCTCATCAAATACCCTTACACTTGAGATTTGCTTGTCCTCAAGCAAATGCGCTTTTATTCTAATCAAAATACAAGTTAGGGGTCATTTAAGACTAATATAAAAGTAATTACAACAAATAATCGTTCCACTAAAGACCAAAGACAAGCACGGAGGTCATACACTAGCACCTCACAAATAGTGTTTAGATACTCACATCTCTCGGGTGTAATAAAGTATATATCACAATATGGAAATGGAAAACATCTCTCACTACCTGTCATAGCAAAATAGATTACCATAGGCTTGGGAAAGGATCAAACCTCCACCACTTGGCGTAAGCACCTAGGATAAACTATCAAAGAGATCTTTCAAAGGGTTATAACGTTAGAGGTAGGGTTATGGAATAAACGGTTTTGTTGGATAAAGGCAATCTATACTGGTGGCGAGTTAATCATCTTGGTTAATTACATGTACAATATGGCGTTGCTAAGTCAAGACTAGACTCGACTTAAGCTAATAAATCAAAAATAACAAAAACACAAAATAAACATAGAATGAAACGGGATGGTAGTCCGTATGTTTTTTTTCTCCTTTCCTTTTCTATTTTTTTTTCCTTTATTTTTCGATTTTTTTTTTCATACACTCTTACCCTACCATCCAAATAATACATCATAGGGAATGTACATTCCCCTTACACTTGAATTTTTACATACTTTACAATAAACTAATCTAATGACATAAATTAAGATAATCAAAACACTTGGAGTACTTTTAAGATTAACGCACATATGGGGGTAATAAATGATGTTCTTCCCCATTACTCCATAACACAAGTACTTTACCCATGAGTCCCAATCGTCCCAAAACAATATGTACAAGATATGACTCGACTTAGCAACCATGTAATCAATTAGATAATTAACTAAGGGTTTAAACAAATAACAATAATGCACTAAAGATGAGTGCATACACGGAAGGCTAAGGCGATTTGAGTGTACATTTAAGTGGGTTGTAACAAATTCTTCCTTTAAGTAATATGCTTAAAGTTAGAAATGAAAAGATAGGCTCGGAGGGGTGTACTAGGGGTTTCGTGTACTAAAAATGAGTACAACGCTAAGGTGTGGGAAAAATTAGTTGACTTTACTAGCCAAGTAATATGACTTAAATGGTCAATTAATTATGATACGGGTTTAACACAAGGGTGATCCTAATGCCTCTTATCATGAAGTAGATCCTACTACACGAATGTAGTCTCACTAGCGGTCTCGGGATGCATCACTAACACAAGTTCTAGAATCTCAATGCTATCGGTACACTCATAAGCACTAATAATGAATGCTTTTCCTATCAAATCTAAAGGTGAACGTCACATATTTGGGTGGAAAATTTTTCTGAATGGTACGGTTTTGTGCTAGTCATACGACTCCTATCCATGAGACGCTTGCTAAGGCTAAAGTTTCACTCCTAAATGTTGTAAAAAATTTTAAATTTGGCACCAAAATTACACTAACAAGTATTTCTCATAGTTTTATTACATACCTACCAGCAAACAAACAAACTCAAGTGCAATTGTATCCTATAGGGTATCATCATTTACCCTCCCCTTACACTTAGGATGAACATTGTCCCCAATGTTCAATTAAAGAATGTAAAAGTGAAACAGGTAAAAGAATGAAATCAAATACTCCCATGATTCGTTCGGTGTGGATAGTGTGGTAACAAGGTTAGATCTTCCTCCAAGAAAATGAACAATCAAAGCTTCCCTTCCAGAAAAATAAATCATCTTCTTGTCATACATAACCTGTTAAACCTGAGAAAACAAACAAGGCAACCTCGCGTAAAATCGGCGGCAATCTATATATATACTAACAAATCCTAGAAATCAAATTAAGATATAATGCTTGTGGAATGAATGTTTGCAGATTTCCTGGAGTTTATAAAACTAAAGAATTAACAAAAACTTCAAGACTCCGTTAGAAAAACAAAACTAGCAAAATTTCCAGAATTTTACACATGACGCCATCAGGAGTTACTCCTGACAGCGTCAGAAGTGACCTGCAGAAATCTTTACATTAAGTTTCCGTAAAATTTCTGGAAAAACTTATGTCCTACTTCCTGGAAAATCCTGCAAAACATCATTATGACTCGATATAAGCATTTGACTCTAACAAATACTAATACACATGTCCATTTAATATTGTGGAGAATCACGATCAATTTCGTTTCTTAAAAACATATTTGGGGTTTCCCCTTACACTTATCTTTTGCAAAATACCTTTGTATAAAGTTAAGATGAAGTCAAACGACAAAATAAAGCATTTTCACAATTTTAATTTGAAACATGATCTACCAACAATAAAATAAAGCATGTATACAGAAGCAAATAACAATCAAACAAATAAAAATCACACAAAACATGGGTTGCCTCCCAAGAAGCTCTTTTCTTTATTTACGAGTCTTGTAGCTAGACTCAAGGTCATGGGCTATCGTGTGTCGCTTGTGCTAACATAACCAAGGGTGAGCCATCTAATAGTCGCCTCATCTTTCTTATAATCATCACTTAACTCTAAACATCCATGATAATACCTTTTATTCTATTCATGAGTATATTTAAGCCCTTTTTTTTATCATTCTCACTTAGCATTTCTAGGGGCGGATACCTACTACACTTCTCCATGGAAAAATCCTTGAACCTAGGGTGTGCATGTGGCATTTGGTAAACAAAATCCTCATCCCCATCTGAGAATGTAAGTAACCATTCCATGAGTTTTTCATCAAGGTTGGTTAATCTTTTGAAGGGTTTCCCAAATACAACTTGGGTTAACTTACTATCAATAAATTCTCCTAGATTCTCCATAACCATGAACTCAACAAGATAAACAAAGCTTCCTACAATCACATGCAATGACATTGCCCTAGCAATAATATTATCTCCTTTTTATTCTAACTCTTCTACCATGATTTTATTGTATTCACTACGCGAGATTATGTTCATTGGTAGAGATGAGTTAAGGTAGGCATCAAAGCTCCTAAATCCAATCTTATAAGGAAATTGCATATTAAATGAGCTATCATTCTCAATCCTTGTTCTAGGGTCGACATACCTAAGAGGGTCCACCTCATCTTCCAGCCTACCCTCATTAATTACGTCACCATCATCTAGGTCCTCATCGGAGTCTGAATAGTAAAAAGGACTAGCCCTATGGTCATCATCATGGTCAGACTCCTCAATTTGAGAATTATTGTCAAAGTGATGGTTAGGTGAGAGGTTAGGTGGGTTCTCATTTTCCACTAAAGGGATTGGGACGGGCATTTGGAAAATCCTATGACGAAAAACACGAATTACAGGAATAAAACGATCAATGCTATTGTTATCCATCGAGATAGTTTACGAACAAAGGAAACAAAGAAATAAGATAGACTAAAGAAAACCTAAAAATAAAAATAAAATCTTACTAGAAAGGAATCTAGCAAGTAGACCTAATAAAAAGAAATCCTAACCTAGACAATACCTATTCCCCGGGCTGCGGCGCCAAAAATTTGATACGTGGGAATCGCACCAGGCTTTACCTCTTGAGGGATCTCAAGAAGCTTACAAGCCCCACCAGGCAGTGTACCTGATCGTTGTAGTATGGTATAGTGACAAGTACCAGGGGATTGATCGTTCAACTCAGGAATAGTACCGCTAGGATTAGAAAGCCTAAAAACTAGGTCTAGAGGTGAGGGATGATTCTTTTTGTATTTCTATGTTTTTATAAAAGCAATTAAAAATCTCGGTTTTGGAAGAGTGGGCGGAATTAGTTGCTAATCAACTAACCCAATAACTAATATGCAATTAAAATAAAATAACAGAAATGAAAATAAAGCTAATTAAACTAGTGGTGTGAACAATAATAGGGAAAGTTGTGTTTACTTAGGTTTCATTACTCCCTAGATATCTTTTACAGGTTGATAGTTTGTTACAATTGCATGGATGACAGGTCGTATTCCTTAATACTAGTCATAGGGCCGTGTACAATATTCCCTAACTCTATAGGATCTTACTTCACTCCTATGTCGAGCCGTTAGAAGCTCCTAACATGGGATCATTAGAATTCTCCTACGCATTAAATACAACCAAAAATCATAGTACACCTCTGATCATGTTTCTTAAGACGTTCAAGCATGTCACCAATGGAAGTCTGTCAGTTTTCTTAAGCCTAACATCAAATACAATCATCCGTAACAACTATAAACAAACAATCAACCCATAATTAACATCTAGGTTTCACTACATCTAAGCAAACATACAAGAGATCTAGCCAAGCATGTTAAATTCAAGACAAGTGTAAGATATATTCAAACAACACATAGACATATTGAATGAATTGAAAGAGTACTTATCTCAATTGAACATGAAAGGTTTCAAAGGGTAAAAACCCTTGAAAAAGCTGTAATATTTGGACTAGGGTTTCTCTCCAAAGTTACACCCTAATTGTTCCTCTCTAATGAATGAAAATTGAAAAACTATATATATATTTTACAGGGTGACGGCACCAAGAAGGAAATTCTGACGTCGTCAACTCGCCACCCATAATGAAATCGGATTGCCTAGATCTACTTGTGACACCGTCATGTGCTAGTCTACTCCGGGCCGTCACTCTTATTTGGACCATGACGGCCTATGGTGACGCCGTCATGTTCATAGTGTAAAACTCTTCTTGATCGTCATGGACTTTATCCAGATCCACCTCTTGTATTACTCTTGACGCCGTCACTTGAAGACTCTTGACGCCGCCAGGTACTGTTCCCAGCAAGGAAAATTAAGACTTTGCCGTTTTCTTCACTTTTATGCTCCAAAAACGTCCAAAATGCTTCCTTTTCCAGAATTCACTCCAAAAGTACCTAAAATGACAAAAGGAACGATTTAGGGCATTATTTAATCAAATAAATTCGAATCCGGGCTAAAATGACCCCCTAAAAATGGTTCATTTTTCGCCTCATCAATTACTTATGTTTATCCTACCTTCTAGACACTAGATAAGTAGGCGAGGAAAAGGTATGGTAGCCCAGGAGACTCAACTAAACATAGAGGTTATCAATGCACCAATACAAGTCACCAAAAACATCATCATGTAAATTTTAATCGACGGGAAAGCAATTTGAAGGGGAGCAGTTTGGTGGCCACAAGCCCATCAATCCTGATGGATTAAAGCTTACTAATACAATAAACAAAACTAATTAATGAATTATACTCATGCAGGACCTTCTTATAGCTCTAAGATCTTCGTTTGGGGCGTGTCTTGTGATGCTTCTTTGACTGAATTCATCTCGTTAGGGTTTCTTTTCACTCACAAAACTCGTATCTGTCATGGGGTATTTATAGTTTCTGTCTGAGGGATTGATGCAGCGCATGTTGATGATAGATGCGGCGCATCTACTTAACCTCGCGTGGGGTCCAAGATTATTATATTTTGGAATATTCGTACACCGCCTTTAGATGCGGCGTAACTTGTTTCTCTATGCGGCGCATGTCCTTTAATGTCTTGGATAGTATCTAGTGAAGTCTTTAGCTGATACGGCGCATGTTGTAAATGAGATGCGGCGTATTTGGAGTAAAACCAGTTGATTATCCTTCGTTGACCAAAGTTTCATATGCGGCGCATGTTGTAATTTGATGTGGCGCATTCTTCAAAGTCAGGCAATGGTCTTCGAATTCATCTAAGTATGATGTTGCGGCGTATCTGTTGAGAGTGATACGACGCATCTCTTAGATTTCAGTAGACTTTTCAAATCTTGATCATTTAGCTCCCTAATTTGTCCAATATCATTAACTTTTACCAATTTCTTGTTTTTACCTGAGAATCACTAAAGTAAACATTAAAGCACCAATTCTCATACAAAACAATATAAAACAAGACAATTAAATAGGATAAATGGTGCTAATAAAATGTGCTTATTTGATCACATCAGTTGGAGACATAGGAGGATGGTGGTGTTGGTTGTTTGACAACATCATTTGGTTTGATGGGCTTCTTAAACATCATTAGTTTTAAATTGAGTTAGCTCTTCTTGCATTGCCATAATCCAACTTTCATCTTTTAAAGCTTCATTTATATTTTTAGGTTCTATTGTTGATAGAAAACAAAAGAAATTATTTTATCTTGAGCTTGTGATCTAAGGGTTCTTTGATTTAGGCTACCAATTATATTATCTAATGGGTGTGATTTAGATTCTTTAACATTTACAATTTCATTTAACATTTACAATTTCATTTTCTTCTAATGTTTCATGGCTCATTATAATTTCCTAGGGGTTTAGTTTTCCTAACCTCAGTAGCTTCTTCTTCAACTAAGTCATCATCTTCTAGAGGCAATGTTTTAGGTGGTGGAGGAGTTTCATCAAATGTTACATTAAATGATTCTTCTACTTTCATTGTATGTTTGTTAAGGATTATATATGCTTTACTATTTTGCGAATATCCTAGAAAAATTCCTTCGTATGATTTTGGGTCAAACTTAGTAAGATAATCCTTTGTATTAAGAACAAAACATTTGCTTCCGAATACTCTAAAGTAGTTTAAATTAGGTTTTCTACTTCTTAGCAACTCATATGGAGTTTTTCCTAAAATTCATCTAATTGAGACTCTATTTATTATCTACATTGATGTATCTACAGCATGACACCAAAATTTTTGTGGAATAGTTTGTTCATTTAGCATTGTTCTACTCATTTCTTGTAAGGATCGATTCTTTCTTTCTACTACCCCATTTGATTGCGGAGTGCGAGGAGCGGAGAAATTGTGAGATATTTCCATTTAAATCACAATATTTTTCGAACTGTACTTCGTTATCAAATTCCGGACCGTGATCTTTCCTAGTAGACATTATAGAACATCCTAATTTATTTTGAATCATTTTACTAAATATTTCAATTTTTTCAAAGGCTTCGGTTTTATCAGTTAAAAATCTAGTCCACGTGTATCGTGAATAGTCGTCTACGATTACTAAGGTATAACGGTTTCCTCCGTAGCTCTGCACAGCGGATGGACCAAATAGATCCATGTGTAATAATTCTAAGCATCTAGTAGTGGAGACTATATTTTTAGCTTTGTGACTAGCATGTGCTTGTTTCCCAATTTTACATGCGTCACAAAAATGTTGATCATATTTTAGATTAGGTAAATCTCTAACTAGTTCCTTAGAGGCTAGGGATTGAATTTGTCGCATATTTGCATGACTCAATTGTCTATGCGATAATGTAGATTTTCGTCTAAGGTGGCTAGGCATATCTTATCTTTCAGCTTATTTCCTAGTTTCATAACATATACGCCTCCTTTCCTAATTCTTCAACCTATGACTTTCCCATTCTTTACTATTTCACTATCTTTTTCGGTAAAGGTTACTCTACACTTATTATCATATATTTGACCAATACTAAGCAAGTTATATGTTAAATTATCTACGTGCTCAACATTTTCAATAGTTAAGGAATCTTGAGAGATCGTACCTTTGCCAATGATTTTTCTATGCAATCACTACCAAAAATAAATTTACCTCCGTTGTATGAAGAAAATAGCTTATGATTCACCGTTATGTGTCTTGAGCACCCACTATCCTTGATCCATTCGTCGGGCTCAAAGTCTATTCCTAAGCATATTTCATCGGTCGCTTGAGCTACAAGACATTTTTCGTCGTTTGCTTTCTCTACTTTGTCTTTGTCACTATCACTCCATGCTCCACTAATAAAAGCGCTTTGATAATCGTAACCTAGTGGCCTTGGACAATCACCAATGAGATGAATTGGACTTCCGGATATAAAGCATTTTTTTCCCATAATTATCGTTTCTATTTCTTTGAAATGATTTTCTTTCATCTCGTGATTGTCTTGTGAATCTTCCTCGTTTCTTGAAAAATTTCTTGAATTCTTTTACGGCCATTGCGTATTCTTCATCTTCACTATCGGCACTAGAATCATTATCGTCACTAATTTCCTTTTTGGCTTTTAGCGCAAGAGATTTGATTTGTTCTTTCTTGCTCTTGACCGTTTCCAAATCTCTCTTTATAATTTATTCATGGACCTTCAAGTTGCCAATAAGTTCGTCAAGTGATATCGTCATCAAGTTCTTCGATTCTTCAATTTCCGTGACTTTTGCGCGCCATTTTAGATGTAATGCCCTAAGAAATTTCATAACACAATTCTTGATAGAAAAACTTTCATCAAGTGCTTTTAAACTTGCGATAATAATGTTAAACCTAGCAAAAACATTATCAATAGATTCCTCTTCAGGGATTGTAAATTGTTCATATTGTTGAACAAGAAGATCTATTTTGTTGTCTTTGACTTGACTATTACCTTGGTGAGTGATTAGTAAAGAATCCCAAATTTCTTTTTCGGTTTTACACATAAAATTTCTTTCATATTATTTGCGTGGTAACGCATTATAAATTACCATTTTAGCCTCATTATTTTTGCTAGTTTCTTTTTCAAATCATCATTTTGTGTTTCAAATGGTACAACTTCATCCATTTTAGTTTCGGGATTGTTTTAAATAGGGGAAAATCACCAAACATGCTAAAGATAAAGATCTTTTGATTTCACATAAGTTTCAAATCTATTTTTCCAATAAAGAAAATCATCACTTTCAAATAGCGGTGGTCTTTGCATAGATTGGCCTTCTAAATATTTTTTTGATTTCATAGATCGATTTAAGTTTTAAAATAAAATATATTTTAAAAATCTTGTTTAACTTGGCTCTTAATACCAATTGTGGCAAAATAGAAGGGGGTTGAATAGTTTTACGTCTTTTTGATTTGTTATAAAAACTTTGTTTACTTTAAAAACTTTGATTCGACTTTATATGAACTCAACTCTTGAACAATATGAACAATTATAACTAAGTACTAAAGAAATAAAAATGTAAGTAAAGTAATAAGTTAGAGATGGATAGATCAAACCGCAACACAAAGGATTTATAGTGGTTCGGCTAAGAAGCACGTCTTCGCCCTACTCCACTCTCCGAGCACCTAACTCGAGAGTTATCTTGATTATGTCAACAAGCTCCCTTATGGTATAGAAAACCTTACACACCTTTTCTTACACCAATTAACGACACTAAGCAAAATGTCGAGTTCTAATCGTAGCTAGAACCAATCTCACACCACTAGTCACTATACAACTTCTTCACGACTTAGCACTACTTATTCACACAACTACTTCTTAATACCTTCACTACTTACATACCACAACCTCTTCACACCTTCACTACTAACACTACACACTAATCTAATCACTTATGCTTACACATATCTAACTAATATACATACCTTATGCACAATTGAATGAATGATTTACAAAGTGTAATACACCAACAACTTAGGTAGTATGATCACACTAGGTTGTAATACTTCTTGTCTTGAAAATAGAAGTATTCTTCTCTTGCACTTGAATGGTTGAAGCTTGGATCACTTGGAAACAAAAACTTGTGATTATATGATCAAAGGATTTAGAAAGATATGTAGGAAGGATTGAAATAGAAAGTTTGGGGTGCAAAGGTTGAAATAGAAAGTTTGGGGTGCAAAGGGTGAGACAAAAGTTCAGGAATAGTCCAGTATATATAGGCAAATCTGAAGGCCTGAGGGGCAGGGCCGGTCCGCTTAAAGTTTAAGGGGACCGCTCTAGTATTTAAGGGGGCCGCCCCTGTAACAGCTCTCAGATTTGTCTTTTTCCGGGGAAGATTTTTCTGGAACATTTTTGCCTTTTTTGGTTGAAAATTTGAATTCCATATATTTATTATGGATTAAATATTTTCCTTCAATTACCAAAAATGATTTTGTAAAAGATATAAAATGTTTGTAACATTTTATAAAAAATCTAGTGATTAAGTAAATGTTCCTTTAATCATAAAAAGCATTAGACATTTTATTTATTCATACCTTAAATGATTAATTTGTTAAAATGAATATTTACGACAAAATCCTTCTTTACGTAATAATCTTACGTTTAATACAACAACAATGTACCCAATCCCGCTAGGGCGGGGTTTGGGGGAGGTGGGATGTAGACAGATCCTACCCCTACTACAGGATAAACCTGAAGGTAGAGAGACTGCTTCTAGGAAGACCTCTGGCTGGTGTGTACAGTGGGAGCCCAACAAAAAAAAAGAAAAATTAAATAAAAAATAAAAGAAAAATAAAATAAAAAATAAATAAATAAATGAAATAATAATAATAATAATAATAATAATAATAATAATAATAATAATAATAATAATAATAATAATAATAATAATAATAATAATAATAATAATAATCATCTTACGTTTAATAATTTTACATTTTGTGATTATCAAACCGTAGAAATATCAAAAAATATTAATAACGTTTTTAGACATTATTTATATCAACATGGAGATGTGAGATGCTGGACAATCCCATTCTCAGCTAAATAATCTTTGAACTCTAGACTTAGGTTTTCACCACCTCTATCGGATCGAAGAGCTTTAATCTTTTTTTCTGTTTGCAATTCTACTTCTGCTTTGAAAACCTTAACACTGTGTTCTTTATGAAAGAAAAGAGAAGAAAATTAAAGGATAGGAAGGACCCACACTTTTTTTGTGTTCTTTAAGATATTTATTAAGGAGGAAAGAAAATGAGTGGAAGGGATATGAAGGGACCCATAGTGTTTTTTGTTATAAAAATGACCACTCAAAAAATTGGTTGAAAGCTAAAGGAAGGGACCACACCTGTCCACTCCTTCCCTCTTCTCTCCTTCAATTTTCTTTCCATCACTTTTCTTTCTTTAAATTTTTTAAAGAACACAGTGTAAATGTTTCAAACACCGCATGTTTATGTTTAAATAAATACACATAATCATAGCGGCTAAAATCATCAGTAAAGGTTAAGAAGTAGCTTGCATCTCTCCTTGACACATGTCTAAGTGGGCTACACACATCTGTGTGTTTTAAACCAAGTAGATCAGAAGCTCTTTCCATACGATTATTGAAAGGTTTCTTTGTCATCTTCCCAAATATACAAGATTCGTATTTATCAAATGATTCATCATTGATCTCTTTTAAAAGCCCATCACGTTGCAGCTTTTCCCTGCTAGTCTTGCATATATGAGCAAGTCGACAATGCCAAAGATAAGATGAATCCAGACCATTCTTGATTCTCTTATTATTGATGCTATACATTGAATTATAACTATTTGATATATTTTCATTCATATCAATTTCAAAAACAGCATTCACAGCAATAGCAATAAAATAAAAAAAAAAAAACATCATTAAATGAAACAGAAATTCCATTACTATTAATAGTATGTTTAAAACCAAGATCCAATAAACACAAAAAGGAAATAACACCCCTAACAATTGAAGATGCATAATGATAGTTATTTAACGACAATACTAAGCCCGAAGGCAAAACTAATTTAAAAACTCCTATAGCTTCAACAGATGCATGTGCTCCGTTACCCACGTGCAGATATTGTTCTCCATAGGCAAGTCTCCTCTCAACTCTAAACCCCTGCATAGTTTTGCAAATATGAATACTACTTCCCATATCATATACCCATTTTATGAGTTATGATGCGTGGAATTACGCCCTCGTAAAAGGTTTTACCTCTCAAGGGATCTTGAGAAGCTTGCAATCCCCACCAGGCAGTGTACCTGTTCGTTGTAGTATAGTATAGTGACAAGTACCGGGGGATTGATCGTTCAACTCAAAGAATAGTGTTCGTTAGGGTTAAAACTCACTAAAACTAGGTCTAGAGGTGAGGGATGATTCTTTTTGTATTTTTATATTTTAAGGAAAACAAGTAAAATCTCGGTTTTTTGATGGAGTTGGCGGAATTAGTTGCTAATCAACAAACCCAATTAACTAAAGATGAAATCAAAATAAAATAAACTAAAATTAAACTAATTTGTGGTATAAACAATAATGAGATAAAATTGTGTTTACTTAGATTTCACTACTCCCTAGCTATCTTTTACAGGTTGATTAGTTTGTTACAATTGCATAGATGACGGGTTATATTCCTTAATACCATTCGTAGGGCCGTGTACGATCTTCCCTAACTCTATAAGCTTCTACCTCTTCCTATGTCGAGCTGACTACTAGCTCTTAACATGGTCTCATTAGTAGTTACCTACGCATTAAATACAACCAATATATCATAGTACACCTCCGATCATGTTTTTTAAGACGTTCAAGCAAGTTACCAATTAGAAGTCTGCCAGTTTTCTTAAGCCTAACATCAAATTCATTCATCCACAACAATTATAAACAAACAACCAACCCATAATCAATATCAAAGTTTCATTACATCTAAGCAAACACAAAGAAAACCTAATCTAGCATGTTAAAGAAAAGAAAAGCTTAAGATATAATCAAACAACACATAGACATATTGAATGATTTGGTAAAGGACTTATCTTCAATTAAGCATGGAAGAAACAAAGGATTGAAGCCCTTACAAAAGCTGTAAAATTCGTCTAGGGTTTACTCCCTTCAAAGTTGCACACAATGAATGAAAACTAGAAAACTATATATAGATTTTGTCTTCTGGCGGTGTCAAGAGTAATGTGTGGCACCGTCAACTCGCTGCCAAAATAAAATCATATTGCCTAGATCCACTTCTGATGCCGTCACTCTTTATGGGTTCTGGGCCGTCACTCTTTACAGTTACTCTTGATGGCCTTGACAATTTAATACGTGACGCCATCACGACCCCTTCACAAAATATTCTGGCGCGTCACGTGTAATTGATTTATCCACCCCTTTGTCAACTCATGACGCCGTCACTAGCACCATGTGACGCCGTCAACTGCAATTTCCAGCATGATTTTGAGACTTTGTCGTTTTCTTCACTTTTTCGCTCTAAAAACGTCCAAAATGCTTCCTTTTGTAAAATTCCTCTCAAAAGTACGTAAAATGACAAAAGAAATGATTTAGGGCAATATTTGATTAAATAATCTCGACTTTGGGCTTAAATGACCCCCCAAAAGCGGTACACTTTTCGTCTCATCAAATACCCTAACACTTGAGATTTGCTTGTCCTCAAGCAAATTCGCTTTTATTCTAATCAAAATACAAGTTAGGGGTTATTTAACACGAATATAAAAGTAATTAAAACAAATAATCGTTCCACTTCAACAAAAAACAAGCACGTAAATTATACACTAGCACCTCACAAATAGTGTTTAGATACTCACATCTCTCGGGTGTAATAAAGTATATATCACAATATGGAAATGGAAAACATCTCTCACTACATGTCATAGCAAATAGATTATCATAGGCTTGGAAAAGGATCAAACCTCCAGCACTTGGCGTAAGCACCTAGGATAAACTATCAAAGGAGTCTTTTAAAGGGTTATAACGTGAGGTGTAGGGATATGGTAAACACGGTTTTGTTGGATAAAGGCAATATTTACTGGTGGCGAGTTAATCATCTTGGTTAATTACATGTACAATGTGGCGTTGCTAAGCCAAGACTCGACTCGACTTAAGCTAATCAAAAACTAACAAAACATAAAATAAACATAAAAGAAAATGGGATGGTAGTCCGTATGTTTTTTTCTCTTTTTTTTCTATTTTTTTTCTTTTTCTTGATTTTTTGATTTTTTTTTCCGCATACACTCTTACCCTACCATCCAAAATAATACATCATAGGGAATTTGCATTCCCCTTACACTTGAACTTTTACATACTTTACAGTCAAATATTCTAATGACTTTAATTAAGATAATCAAAACACTTAGAGTACTTTTTAAGATTAACGCACATATGGGGGTAATATATGATGGTCTTCCCCATTACTCCATAACACTAGTACTTTACCCATGAGTCCCAATCATCCCAAAACAATATGTACAAGATATGACTCAACTTAGCAACCATGTAACCAATTAGACAATTAACTAAGGGTTTAAACATGTAACAATAATGCACTAAAGATGAGTGCATACACGAAAGGCTAAGGCAATTTGGTTGCACATTTGGGGTGCATTGTTAACAAATTCTCCCTTTAAGTAAAATGCTTAAAGTTAGAAACGAAAAAGATAGGCTCGGAGGGTTGTACTAGGGGTATCGTGTACTAAAAATGAGTACAACACAAAGGTGTGGGAAAATTAATTGACTTTATTAGTCAAGTAGTTTTGACTTTATTGGTCAAGTAATTATGATACGGGTTTAACACAGGGGTGATCCTAATGCCTCTTATCATGTAGTAAATCCTAACTACATGAATGTAGTCTCACTAGCGGTCTCGGGATGCATCACTAACGCAAGTTCTAGAATCTAAGTACTACCGGTACACTCATAAGCTCTAAGGCTTCTCCTAACAAGTCTAGGGGCGAACCTCACTTAGTATAAGGCCGGTACGAGTCTTTGACGCCTCAACTAACGGATGCTAACTAGTGCACTTCTTGGATCGCTGGCGCGTTACTTGCATAACGGATGGTCACCAAGTCATACACTAGCGCTGGCGCGTTAGCCAATTAATCTAATACTCAGATGGTCACTACCTTTTTTGATAAAATTTTTGAGGAGTACGGTTTTTTTGTACTAGTCATACAGTCTCCTATCCATGAGACGCTCATTAAGGCTAAAGCTTCACTCCTAAATGTTGTAAAAAGTTTTAAATTTGGGGCTAAAATTGCCCTAACAAGTATTTCTCTTAGTTTTATTAAACACCTACTTTTGAACAAACAAACTCAAGTGCAATTGCATTCTCTAAAGTATCATAATTTACCCTCCCCTTACACTTAGGCTGAACATTGTCCCCAATGTTCAATAAAAAGGATGTAAAAGTAATGAAGGTAAAAGAATGAAAACAAATACTCCCCTGATTCGTTCGATGTGGATAAACCGTTAACATGGTTAAATCCTCCTCCAAGAAAATGAACGTTGAAAGCTTCTCTTCCAAAATAGTAAATCATCTTCTTGTCCAATATAACTTGTTAAACCTGAGAAAACAATCATGGCAAACCTCACGTAAAATCGGCGACAATCTATATATATAATGATATAATGCTTGTGGAATGAATGTTTGTAGATTTTCTGGAATTTATATAACTAAAGAATTAACAAAAACTTTAAGACTCCGTTAGAAAAACAAAACTTGCAAAATTTACAGAATTTTATACCTGACGCCGTCAGGTGTTAATCCTGACGTCGTCAGAGTGTTCTGACAGAAATCTCATGTTACGTTTCTGGAAAATTTCTGAAAAAACTTGCGCCTTAATTCCTGGAATATCCTGCAAAACATCATTATGACTCGATACAAGCATTTGACTCAAACAGATACTAATATACATCTTCATTTAATATTGTTGTGGGTCATGTTCAATTCCGTTCATAAAAACAAATTTAGATTTCCCTTGCACTTATCTTTTGCGAAATACCTTTTATATAAAGTTAATGCAAACAACAAGGTAAAGCATTTTCACAATTTAGTATGAAGCATGATCTACAAACAACAAAAATAAAGCATGCATACGGAAACAAATAAAATCAATCAAACAAACAAACAAAACAAATGAAACAAATAAAACATGGGTTGCCTCCCAAGAAGCGTTTTTCTTTATTTACGAGTCTTGTAGCTAGACTCAAAGTCACGGCCTATTACGTGACCTCGTCTAGCAATATGATGTAACCCTTATCAACAGAATCCACGTCATTCGGGTGATAATGTCTCAACCGTTCGATATTTACAGTTATTTCCCCACCCCTTTCGCTGCTCAAGAGTGCTACTCCATTGTGACCTAATTTTTTAATCGTGAATGGTCTATACCACCAGGATTTTGATTTATCGGGAGGCTCCTTCATCCCTAAATGCCTTAGGAGTACTAAGTCTCCTTCGATGAATGGGGTATGATTCTCTATCGGCTGATTGCACTCGAATTCTACATGAACTTTATCGCTACCTTTGCATCTCTCAAGCGTAGTTTCTTTGTAGCTTTTAATCCTTGTTTCCCATGCAAGGATTTTTTCTTGTACATGATTATGCGGTGTGCCGGCGTTATTTTTGAGCCTCCTTTCCATCATGCTTTCTCGCACATATCTTGGGGGGGGGGGGGGAATGGATCTTTCTTTTTCCTGACTTAAGTTCAATTTATCCTTTTTCATACTTGATAACAGCTCTTGCTATGGTAAGAAATGGTGCTCCTAGGATTATTGGCATACACCCATTTTCTTTATCATCGATAATCATGAAATCGACAGGAGACATGAAACCTGCTACATTGACCAGCACATCCTCTGCAATTCCTAGAGGATACACATAAGAGTGACTAGCGAAGGATATCCTAATGCGGGTGGTGGCCGGCATCTCATTGGTGAGTTGGGTATAGATAGTTAAAGGCATCAGGTTCACCTCTGATCCTTGATCGGCGAAAGCATCCAAATATTGCAATTTCCAAATGCTAGCTGGCATTTCAAAGTTCCCATAAGCCATCTGCTTCGTAGCCACTTTTTGCTTAAGTAACTTTTCGTATACCGGTCCCCCAGGCACGGTGCCATAATCATCCTCCCTTACTTCTTCTCCTTCAGAGTCCTTTTTGGAATATCGATTACGTCCATCGCCCTCTATCCAGTTGGTTATTGTTTTCTCATTTATCTCATGCTTTAGATAGTACCCTAATGATTAGGATTTTGGGGGTTCCTCAACGGTTTGTGCAATGGGGGTGTCCTTTTCTTCATTGCCCTCGTAGACAATGGATATAGAGTTAACAAACTTGGTAGTGGGGGTGACGTCTTCCTTTCTTAACAACACCTTTTTCGGAGTCTTATATCCGTCATTTTCTCTAATAAGCTCATCATCTCCGTCATTTTCTCTTGTATCTCCTCCTTTTGTCTATAGACTGCCTCCTCGAATTTTGCTAATCGCTCAGAATGAGTGGACATATATTCTCTCATTCGAGTTTTGAATTCCGGGCTAAGGTTTTGAGGAGGGGAATAGGGCCGAGCATATTTTTGAGAGGTTTCGGCATTCTCTCTAAGGGGTGATTCAGACAGCGGTGTTGGGTTTACGTTTGAGATAAAGTTGACTGACACATGTCTAGGACTTAAAAGATTTTTTCCGTTTTTCCATGAGATAGTTAACTTTTTTCTCAAGTTCGTAGAGGTTTTCTTCAGAAAGTTGAGTGGTCCCTCCTGATAATGAGATTGCATTGACGGCCGAGGCTACGACATGGGCAACCTTCCATAACTCATTATCATCGAATGAAAGTTCATCAATGATTTCCCATGACTCTTTGGCGTCTTTGTCACACAGTCTACCACCGGCGGCTTGATCAATGGTACGTTTGGAATGGAAGTCGACATGGTCGTAAAAAATTTGGATTTGGAGCCAAAGATCTATGCCATGATGAGGGACTTTTTGGAGTAAGTCCTTGAAACGAGTCCATGCTTCATAGAGAGTTTCACCTTGACGTTGTTGGAACATCAAGATGTCATTTCTAAGCTTAGTAGTTCTCCCCGGTGGGAAAAATTGAGCAAGGAAACAAGTGGTGAGATCATCCCAAGAGGTGATGGATCCCGCGGGTAAACACTCAAGACATTGACTAGCTTGGTCACGTAGAGAGAATTGGAAGAGACGCAATCGGGTCGTCTCTCGAGTTCCAACATCAAGGTCTATGGAATCTACTATTTTGAGGAAATCCTTGAGATGTTGATTAGGATCTTTGGAAAGAAGTCCATGGAATGCACATCCGCTTTACACCAACTGGATGGTGTCGGATCGCAAGGGAGACACATTGGCTCCTTGAGTGAGCTCAATGGTGTTTCGATAGCCTTGGTGGCTAGGACGGGAGTACTCTCCTAAAGTTCGGGGTCTAGGAGGTTGGTTTTGTTGTGGTGGGTTTTGTGGGTGGTTTTGTTGTGGTGGGTTGATGGGATCAAAGAGATTACCACCTTCCATGATGGCGGATGGCAGAGGTTACGAACAAAGAACGAAGAAAAAAGATAGACTAAAGAAACCTATAAAAATAAAAGAAAAATCTTACTAGAAATGAATCTAGCAAGTAGACCTAATAAAAAGAAATTTTAACCTAGACAATAACTATTCCCCGGCCTGCGGCGCCAAAAACTTGATGCGTGGAATTGCGCCCTCGCAAAAGGTTTTACCTCTCAAGGGATCTTGGGAAGCTTGCAATCCCCACCAGGCAGTGTACCTGTTCGTTGTATAGTATAGTGACAAGTACGGGGGGATTGATCGTTCAACTCAAAGAATAGTGTTCGCTAGGGTTAAAACTCACTAAAACTAGGTCTAGAGGTGAGGGATGATTCTTTTTGTATTTTTATATTTTAAGGAAAGCAAGTAAAATCTCGGTTTTTGGAAGGAGTGGGCGGAATTAGTTGCTAATCAACTAACCCAATTAACTAAAGATGTAATCAAAATAAAATAAACTAAACTTAAACTAATTTTTGGTCTAAACAATAATGAGATAAGATTGTGTTTACTTAGATTTCACTACTCCCTAGCTATCTTTTACAGGTTGATTAGTTTGTTACAATTGCATGGGTGACGGGTTATATTCCTTAATACCATTCGTAGGGCAGTGTATGATCTTTCCTAACTCTATAAGCTTCTACCTCTTCCTATGTCGAGCCAACTACTAGCTCCTAACATGGCCTCATTAGTAATTACCTACGCATTAAATGCAACGAATATATCATAGTACACCTCCGATCATGTTTCTTAAGACGTTCAAGCAAGTTACCAATTGGAAGTCTGCCAGTTTTTTTAAACCTAACATCGAATTCTTTCATCCACAACCATTATAAACAAACAACCAACCCATAATCAATATCTAAGTTTCAGTACATCTAAGCAAACACAAAGAAAACCTAGCCTAGCATGTTAAAGAGAAGACAAGCGTAAGATAAAATCAATTAACACATAGACATATTGAATGATTTAGTAAAGGACTTATCTTCAATTAAGCATGGAAGAAACAAAGGGTTGAAACCCTTAAAAAATTGTAAAATTCGTCTAGAGTTTACTCCCTTCAAAGTTGCACACAATGAATGAAAACTAGAAAACTATATATAGATTTTGTCTTCTGACGGCGTCAAGAGTAATGTGTGACACCGTCAACTCGCCGCCAAAATAAACTCGTATTGCCTAGATCCACTTCTGACACCGTCACTCTTTATGGGTTCTGGGCCGTCACTCTTTGCAGTTACTCTTGATGGCCTTGACAATTTAATACGTGACGCTATCACGACCCCTTCACAAAACATTCTGGCGCGTCACATGTAATTGATTTATCCACCCCTTTGTCAACTCATGACGCCGTCACTAGCACCATGTGACGCCTTCAAGTGCAATTTCCAGCATGATTTTGAGGCTTTGTCGTTTTCTTCACTTTTCGCTCCAAAATCGTCCAAAATGCTTCATTTTGTAAAATTCCTCTCAAAAGTACCTAAAATGAAAAAAGAAATGATTTAGGGCAATATTTGATCAAATAATCTTGACGTTGGGCTTAAATGACCCCCCAAAAGCGGTACACTTTTTGTCTCATCAAGTTAATGTAAATAATTCAATCATAAGGAACGCACCTGAAGTACTGGGATTATTCACCTTAGACTTTTGCTTCTTCTCACGCAAATCATGCAGGTAGAGTGGATAGTTCTGCTTCCAATGTCTTACCTCATGGCAGTGGTGACAAGCGTGATCCTTCTTGTTGGGATTTACCTTGTTCTTCTGAGGGTTATTCTTCTTCTTGGGATTTGGTTGATAAACCATAACTTGCTTACCTTTGTTAACCTCTCCCTTACCCTTTTTATTCTCCTGCGGTTTAGGCTTTTGGATCCTACCTCCTTGTAAACCCTTTTCATAGTCGACAAGAATTGCGAGCAATTATGTGAATGTCTTCCCCTCGCAATGCATGTAGTAATTACGGACAAAACCATTATAGTCCTTGTTTAAGGACCTATTGATTAGGTTCACGCATACATTCTCAGGATAGATGTAGTTGAGTTGATGTTGTTGGTCCATGTAGTTTTTCATCTCCAACACATGATCACTCACAGGTTTACCTTCACCCTGCTTGCAGCTATGTAATGTATTGATTAAATCATACAACTCCACTGCAGGTGGCTTTTCATAAGTCTTTTGGAGTTCAAGAAGCATATCACGAGGAAAGTGGTGCTCAAACTGTTTTTGCAATTTGGGAAACATACTTTCAAGCATCAAGCACGGAACATCATTGTGCCTTTTATACTCCTCCCTCCAAGCTACTTTGACATCCTCGGATTCAGTAGCAGCTGGCTCATCAAGGCAAGGCTTTGTTAAGTATTCCAGCTTATCAGCCACTCTCAAGACAATTCTGAGTGACCTATGCCAGTCATTGAAATTAGGGCCAGTTAATTTCTCCCGTTCAAAATGAGAATTGAATGCGGAACTTAGTGCAACAGTTTCGGGTTTAGCCATTTCTAAAGAAAAAGTTCAAATATTAGTATTTTTGATAATACAAAATTTTCAAGAAAATAAGATACCCGAGGAAATATTCATATAACCACAAAATTTCTTGAAAACCTAGGACCCAAATTTTCATATTTTCACTACATCAGTTGATTTGCTAGTAAAGAAAGTATAAAAGATGGTAATCTGTCGAACAATAATTGGCAAACCATTTCCAATTTCTAGATCATTATGGGAATTACATTTGTCAAATTCAATTTGCAAAGTAAGCATGTTTCATCTCATTTCATGCTTTAAGTTCTAGGTCTCAATAACAACTTAATTAAGTCGTCTAATTTAGAAACTACAAATTCTCCATATATGATCTCACGCATTAACGGAAATTTACCTTGTCATTAAAATCTAGGTAAGATCTCACTTAGGCTAAATTCTAACTTCAAGTGTTTCTTATAATTATGAGGCATGTAACTTAAATTTTAGGGTATAAATTTTGATGTGTCAATCAAAATATGTACGAAGAAGCATGCATACATCTTCGTATCATAAGTTTTTCAAAACCTTTTTATTTACAAGTTTTAAAGCTAAGATTAAATCCATAAAATTTAAATTGATGTATCAGGTTCACCAATCAAAGAATTATCTACAATTATCGCCCACTATATCCTACGGCTGCATGAGTCATAAAGACCCAAGTTAATCGGATAATTACCACAAAGTGGCACGTGGAATTGAGGTCAATTCACCCTTAAGATGATTTTGCCCATAAAATAGTGGTACTTGGTAAGTCCAATTTGACGCACAAACAAGCGAAGAGACAATCGTATGCACAAGTGCACTTAAGAACGCGTCTCTTTAAGCTCACAATTTAATGCTAAACCAACCTTATACCCATCTTATAGTTTGTTAAACTAAGTCCGCCGTTCAACTATTTGTACAAAAAATCATCAATCAACTAAAAGTTTATGACTTTAGTCTTAAAAACATGTTATAAATTGTAACCTTGCTAGTCTCGCATGGGATACTGTGCGAATGAACCATTATCGGCACATAAGACTTTGCAAGATTCATAATTTCTCACATCTAGTTTCACCATTATTAGTCCAATTAATTTTCTATTCAAAAATTACCCATTTTAGCTTACAATTATGTCATACAATAAAACAAAAAATAAGTAATAATAAAAATAAAAAATTATAAGTGAAACAATTAGCCACATGCAAACTTTATTAGATAAAACCAAATAAAAATAAATTCTAGGTGCACAATTGCATATATTCAACTAAGACTATCACTTACTTGGTAAGTGAGTCACATACATCGATAAATCGATTGCGTTAGTCAAATATACACCACATAAACACATAATGGATTTATTAATAAATTGAGGCCTTCCCCAATTTTATATCTATCAGAAAATTACATGTGTTAAAACAACTTAACCATTAATTAAATACTACATCCGTCCCAAAATATAAGTTCATTTCTAATTTTTCAAAGTTTATTATTTTCAACTTTGACCTTAATTATTATTTTTTTCACATGTTATATAATACTCGATGAAAAGTATACCAATGCAAATGCATTTAAAACACAAGTCTATTTATATATTTTGCATCAAGTATTATATAACACGACAAAAAATAATTAATGTCAAAGTTGGAATAGAAAGACTTTGAAAATGTCAAAATGGACTTATATTCTGGGACGGGGGAGTACAATCCATGACTAACATGCATGTTTCGTCATGGATTCAAGCATAACAATTACTAATTAAGGTCACAAGATACACACATAAGACACATAAACATGTTCGTAACCTACGGTTTCTAATCAAATTAATTAACAATACACAAACCCTACTTTGGTTTAAGAGGCAATCGCCCCCCCCCCCCCCCCCCCCCCCCCCCAAGCATTAGGGTTTTGAAATTTTTTAACCCTAAAAATTCATATAACATGCAAAAACAATCAAAGATTTTTTATTTATTTATTTTTTATTTTTTTATGTGTTTCGGTAATTAATTACATGTTAAAATGGCTCGTGATATCACTGTTGGAATTTAAATAACATAACAATTATATAATTAAACAACTAGCATCAAGTACACATGCAGAAGCCAACGATCATATTAACATATAAATAAATTAACCGAATATTAAACAAGAACGTACCTTTCTTATTCTAGCACCAACAAGACTCAACCTTCAATATACCTTGAATTGAGATGAACCCTAAATAGGGTATATAAAGGATAAATGAATAACCCATTGTCTTTTTGTTATTCGATACAAGATAATTACTATAGTGAGTAATTACCACGTTTTTGTATACACGTACTATAACCGAATTAATGTTTATGCTAGTAAAAACACAAAACAAATTTTGTTTAGCAAAAAACAAAATCCGAATCCCTTGGGGTTAGGGTATTCGGCCGAGCACCAAGAAAAAGGAAAGGAGAACAAGTTGAGGGTTATAGCAAGTGCACAAAAAGTGTGAAACAAATAACCCTATGCCTTGTATTTATAGTGTGTAAACTTGGAGGACAAGCAGGCTTAGGAATGGAATAAACCGAACCCATACGATCCAAGAGGGATTCCGGATCCTTCTTGTGTTCAATTTACACTCTAGTCCTTATCTTTGATATTTAACAGTCGTTAGTCAATCCTCGTTAGCTACTAACGTTTGTTAGACGTTTTCTTGTGTTGTAATAATTAAATATATAACGTTTTATATATATCAATTATTGTTTATTAATTCATTCATACGTAATGTATGCAATCGCGTGATCTCATGTTCGAATTTAGACATACACATATTAATATTTGTCACAAACTCTAATTGTAATGACAATGGCATAATCAGAGATTTGATTTTGCCTATAAAAGCTTGTCAATTAGAATCTTCTAGTTTAATGTTGGCTTATATTTATATCGCCAACATGATCAAGTTTATCTAGATACTCTACTATTCTTTATTCCATGAACAATGAATTTATTTTTGTAAATGTACGGCGTAGTCAATAAAAAGTGTTTTACACTTTTACTTTTTGTAGGAGTAACAGACTTTCGTATATTGTTTTTATTTAGTAAATTTACTGGAATAAAGAATAGAAGAGTGCAGATCTAGATAAAATTGATCATCATGTTGACGATATAAATATAAGCCAACAATAAACTAGAAGATTCTAATGTCAACAAGCTTTTATAGGCTAAATCAAATCTCTAATTAAGCCGAAGTCTATAAGAAACCTTATTATATCCAAGATCTTTCTTAACGTAGATTTATCAGCAAATTGAAGCCAAAAACATTTAACTTATAGAAATATGACCAAATTAAAAACCAAAAGCAAATATTTAATAAACGTCTTTCCCTTGAATCAGTCAAAACAACCCAACCATTTCATTTCATTTTAAGCCAAAAACAAAGGAAAAATAAAAAACCACGAAATATAACAAAAAAACATAGAATGGCAATAGCAATGTCAATGTCAATTCTACAAGTAGTGTTTCTCACACTTGTTCTGGTTCGGCGGGAGCATATGAGTAGAGGTTTTACATATATTCTTGCGATTTCCTCACACATCGACCCACTTTCTTCCTGAAGTCGTCTCTTCTTTCTCTCCATTCTTTCTGCAATCACACAAAACCCAATTAATCACAATAATCCTTTCCGACAAAATACAAGTAATATATAGATCATATCAGGACACTGAATACAAAATGCTCAAACAGAGCCCTAAATCACTAACAACCATCTTGAGCAACCTGATAAGTAACTTAGAGGTGGCACGGGATTGCTTGGTGTTATATTATTATTCTCTAACGAATCTAATGGGCAAAATAAAATCCAAGTGAGCCAAAATAAAAATCTTTGAGGTGGGATGGTGTTTGAACCGCATTTTGTTATTATCCAACCTCCTGAGCTGCTTGATACCACCAATTGGATATATACCGTGAAAATAAAGTTTACGTATTCAAAGTTTCTAGAGTTATAAGAAGAAATGGAACAGAATGTTGTTACCGCAGCTTCGACGTTTGCAGGAGATTCGTCGTTGGGGCTTGAAAGCATTGAAATAATGCTCAAGACTATGCTCTCAACCTGCACAAGTTATAAATTTTTTATCAGTAAACAAAAACTAAAGGTGTGTTTCGTTGACAGATATCGGAATCATGTAATGACAATGATAGTCATTGTAAGTGTTTGGTTGACCACTATGAGAATCAATATATAAATTTAAACCCATAGACTCATTCTAGCGGGTAAAGGTGGGTTTCCTTGCCATTCCCATGGGTCCCTCTTTGGTCTATTTTTCTCCACCACAAAAAATACTAGAGAACTTTGAATTTATCTAAAATTTAATTTATTATACTATGAAATAGTAGATGGGTCCATCTTATGGAAATTTATTACTCGAACCATATTGTCAAAACAAACAACATTATAGAGTATGATATCCTATAATAGTATAATCATTTCTATACCAATAGCGATTCCTTGTAATGAACCAAAAGTACTATAAGATACAGAGACAGATATTATGATCACTCCTCACAACAGTTATGTACTAAGACCGTTGATACAGCTATTGAAAAATGTTATCCAGTAGCTTCACATTACACACTCAGGGAAGTTGAAAGAAACCATACGTTGAAGACAAAAGACAATATATTTAAACAATGCCATTGAAGCATTAGCTTATATCACAAACTGAGTAAACTCATGGAAGAAGAAGTTTATCATAACATTTATAATTATCAATCTTTATCATCATTGAGGTCAGGCAAATCACAAACTGAGAAACTCCGTCATTATTTCTTAAAACTAATACATCGAGCTTTGCAATTTGTCCAGTATTATTGTTTGCTTTATGACACGTGCTTTTTATCATATAAGATTTGCCTGACCTCAATGAAGATAAAGATTGATAATTATAAAGTTACAATAAACTGAAGATATCCGTGAGGATGAACGATGAAGGTGAAGGAAGATGCGAGGAGCACTAAAACAAATATAACAATCATTAAGCAATGATAAGTAAATTAAGATCGAGACAAACAAAAAGAAAATGACTAAACTCTCTTTTAGGGAAAAAAAACAATGATGTACTGTTCAGGAGGTGGTGAGTAGGTTCCTTTGGTCCAAAAGGACAAGTTAAATTCACATGACCAAACACGTATGTCAGTTGTCAACAAAAAAAATTCAATGTCAGATTGTCAGTATACAATCCAAGAGAGAATTTTGTAGTTCACTCATGCGCCATTTTTAAATTATGAAACGATTGAAGTTACATATATATAAATGATCTCATTTGTATCAAGATGTGTCCATTTCTACAGGAAAAACATTTTGCAAGTTTCAAAGACTAGAAATTCAAAAAGTCAACATAGAATAGGCCAAAATGTGAAACTCGTCATTGTCAGAGATACAAGAGGATAACCAGTCATTGTTTCATGGAGGTTATTGCTGTCTTGTTGCTATTTTGGCTACCAACTTACTAACATTTTGTGATGATACACTCGAATTAGCATTGTTAGGAACCTACAGCTTTAGGGATTTGATAACAAATAAACAAAGAACTTATCATAGCATTCAAGAGAAACTATCTTTTGGTAATCAAGTTATAGGCATAAAAATGAATATTCCAATAATATGATCAATAACATACCGTATGAACAGGTGTCCAACGCTCACTTGCAAGCTCATAGCCATTAGGATCATCACCAGGGGGATGGAGAATAGATATACAAACCTTACCATCAGTATACACTGTGAAATACCAAAAAGACAACTTTTTGAGAAAAGTGCAGTGTTTATTTTTCTTGCAATTTCAAACAGAAATACTGAACTAGCAAGAGAAGTCAAAATATGACAGCTCAAAAAGTAGCTCAAGATACGCAAATGCTATGAGAATAAGTGCACAAGCAGCCTACTAACCATTAGGATGCCAAACCTCTGATGTAAATCTCACAGTTGGCGGGCTGTTTGGATAATTTTGTGGAAAGGTCATTATAGCATTAAAGAAACCTCCCTCACTGTAACAAAGAGCCCAAAACCATGTGTCAAATTCAATAATCGATCAATAAATGAAGAAAATATAAATAACATATCATAGCATATCGCAATGGTTACTCAGTTATAAGAATGCCTAATTTTCAATAACAGATCAATGAAACATTACACGGCATGGTAAGTTGATAAGAAAATATGCCCTAAAATTTAATAATTGATCCAAGAGACTGGCTAACTTTCTCCCAAAAGAAAAATAAATAAAGTGGCTAGATTTAAGATTACTTGAACCTTTAAAACCCCCAATGCACAAATTAAATCCATTGGCAGCAGGAATTTGAATAAGTTATCTATGACCAAAAAAAAAATAGAACATGAAGTGTGATTATTCTTTAATAACCTCCCTATTTAAGCTCCCAATTAAGTTTATAAGGCATGGTATGCCAACCATAACACCAAAAACCCATAGACCGTCACATAAATGATAAAACCATGTATTTAACATTTAATCAAGAGAAATCTTATCTACTAAACCAAAACTATATAACGAGTGGCTTTGTAATACACAATTTTAATCACTAAAACCCTTTAAAACCCAATACAGCACTAAAATTTAACAAACAACAATCAAGTAAAAAAGGCATAAGATTTCAATCTCAAAACACCTCAAAAAAACATATCACCATTATATATTCAACAATCATACAATTGATTAGCTCCTTAAACCCCTCGAAAACCAACAAAATCACTACACAACATAAAGATTTAACAAACATCTCTAAAGTTCTAAAAAGGCATAAGATTTCATTTTCAAAACCAGAAAAAAACATAACCCCCAAAAAGTATTCAATATTCCCACAATAAATCAAGAATCTTGAGACACTAACCCAATAAAATCAATAAAAACTAAAACAAATACCAAAATTAACAAACCCTAAAACACCCACAAAAAATAAATAAATAAACATACTATAAAGTATCAGGAGGACCAATAATAGTAACACTCCATTCAAAAAGATTGCTTTCATCAACAAGACCTGCTGAAAATCCATCAACAGGATGTTTACAAAGATCTGCAAAATACCCACAAATTAAAATCAATTATAATCAAGAATCAAATATAAAGTTTCAATTTTAACCAAAAAAAGTGAAAAAAAAGGTTATACCTTTAAGCTGTTTTTGGAGCAAAAGACTTGCTTGAGATGGTGAAGACATGTTTTTAGAGAGGAAATGAAAAGGGTTTTATTATTTTTATAAAATTATTTGATTGATTTATATAAACCGACACAAGAGTTGAATATAAAGAAGGAAGTGTATTTTGAGATGAGATTGAGATGTATATAAAGGAGAAAGGGAATGAGATTGGAAGACAAGAACAAAAGTTGTGTTTGATTCCCAAAGTCTCTCTCTCTCTTTTATTTATTTATTTATTTATGTAAGGTGAAAAATGTTCCTAAAAATGTTAAAACTGTGCAAGTATGAGTACATTAGAGTATTAGGGTGTGTTTGTTTCATTAAGATGTTTCTCATCTGAATCTGACTACCACGTCTTACTAGTAAAAAGTGGTTATAATGTCTGAATCTGATTGAAAAATTGTTGTTTGTTTTTTTATAATTGTTTGAATGGTTTTAATTTTCCATTTTTTAAGTATATATTAAACTATTGCGATACGATTAATAAGTAGATAATGTAAACTTGAAACAAAACATTTTTATCATAAATTTAATGCAATTATAAATCATTATATAAATTATCTTAATACATATCCAAAATTTAACATAATAAAAACTATTACATAAATCGTCTTAAAATAAAACAACAATTAAGTTACTTAACCAATACCAAATAATTTAAAACCTAGCTTTGCATAATTTGTGCCGCGATTTGATCTCATAAGTTAATCATGTATCGTTGATCCGCGTCACTCCCAATTGGTTGAACAACTTCAACATCACCGTTATTATCATCATGTACATTTTCATTATCATGTACGTCACCTTGATCGCATTGAGAGAACAAATCATCGTCTAAACCCTCTTTTTCCTCTTAAATAAGCATGAACCTGATGTTTTCCTCCGTAGTAATCAAACTTATTTTTTAATTGTTTTTGGGTGGTCGTTAGGCCAAATGTTTCCTTCATTTTTTCCGACTATCGCCCACGACTCAATATGTAGGCTATTACCCTTAGCATCTACCCTATTCACTTCCTCGATACATGAGTCCAAAAAAAACTTTTATTGTTCGGGAGTAAAATTTAGTGTAATCGTGTCACCCATTCCTATAAAAAAAAACAAAAATAAACAATACAAACATATAAATACACATAAGAGGCACAAATAATCACCTTGATATACTAAACTGATATACTATCTTTCTAGTTCTTAACTTATTTAATTAAGAACTGTACTAAGCAGGATATCAAGTTACCATTATGCAATGAAATATATATTAACTTTGAGTCAATTATAAGAATGCATACTGATAGTCATAGAGCATAACTAATAACAAATATGTCTATTTTCATACTACAAAGTATAAAACTTGCTGACCATAACCATAATTTCATATACTACGTAATTCAAAAAAACAGTGACTAACATCTTAATTATAAGTATAACCAACTAAAATTAAGTGTTTTTATGGTTACCTGGCTACTGGAAAACTTATCTAATGAGAAAATAAATGGTTTAAACACATTAACATCTTTGTAACGTGGGTTGATAATTAATACTAGTTTTTATGTATAACCAACAATTAACATCTTAACTATAAGTATAACCAACTTAAACACACTTTGCACAAGCATATGACCTCAGGTTTCTAGGCAATGGGCAGCTCAGTTGCAGTATGTACAACATAGTAGTTTTTAACATATGGTTGCACAAGACTTTTCGTGTCTCATTACAAGACATATAACTATTTAAGAATTCTATAACACCACCGTATATCTTATTATGCAAGAAGAATGATTAAGCCCACAAAATCTAGTAAAAATGGTAACTTTATTGGTTCTGTATGGAGTCCGACACGGTGAATTTTAGCTACTGATTCAGTAAATTTTACTCATCCCTTTTGATTTTAAACACAACCAAAATCAACCCATGTTACAAATCTTAAAAAGGAGGATTCTTTAGATAGTCGTGAAAAAACCGGAAAGACAAAAAAACCAAATGCTAATTGCACAAACACCCCACAAGCTAACCTGTTATCTTATTTAAACCTGTTCTGACCCGTTCCTAAACCTTACCAAATTAATCATCTTTTTTCCATTTTAAACAAATACCCAATTCACGCAACACATAATCCTAACTAAAATTCCAAACTTTTTTCCACAACACAGAAAACAAACCAAAAACACATTAAAAAACAGTAAAAAAAAAAAAAAAAAAAAAAAAAAAAAAAAAAAAAAAAGTTACTGCACCTGCTAGTTTAGACACTGTGGCAAGAGGGTTAGGTACACTTGTGAGCACGTCCACGAGGCTGCTTCTTCTTGTCTTGCTTAGCGGCTGTTGATGCATAATCTGGCGCGGACTTATTCAACGACTCTCCTTGGGCCGTTAGTCGTCTTCTCAAGCCCTAAATAGACCTGTACAACAAAGAGAACCCGTTAGGAGTGGACCCGAGGCCGTAGCCCCGGGATCCACCTCCGACGGTCAAGTTAGTATGTGATGCGCGAAGCATATAATAGCTATTAGGTTTAGGATAACCTGTTATGTTCTAATCTGATGTTGAATGGAACCCCAGCCATGTATTTATAGGATACGGATTAGGGTTAACGCGTAGAGTGGGCCGCTGGCTACCCGGGCCTGACCCATTCCTGGCCCAGTCCGGACCATACGTCCATAAAGTGCGTAAAGTGGGCCGCTGGCTACCCGGGCCTGACCCATTCCTGGCCCAGTCCGGACCATACGTCCACAAGCCCCCGAGTTTAGTATGACATAGCGCACGGCTATGTTATGCTAAACTTAAGTTCTGTTTATGGCTGCGTAGGCTCAATCAACCAAATGCGACGGTGCGCACTGGGTTTATATGCGCGTAAGGGACGAATCATACTGCGCAGTCCATATGCGACAGTGCGCACTGGGATTGCGATTGTGATTGTCTCACAATGGTAAAGGTGTCCGTGGCGAAGGTGGATTCCTATGCTGTATCCTGGGTAAGGGCGTACCTTTTATACCAGTAGCGATGCAACATGGTGCGACAGAAGACGTGCTTCTGTGGCAGAAGTGCGCGTTGTCCGCGACAAGAATGTGTGTTGTCCGCAACAAAGATGTGCGCAGTGCACAACAAAAGTGTGCGCAGTGCGCAGAGGTGCGCGCTGTTTGCGCGTCTTTACAACCGACAGAGAACGTCTCCTCTGCGGCAAGATGGTGGGAATATTTAAATCCGTCTTTGTACCGGGTCTGCAGTACCTCTTACGTACAATCTGCTTCCAAATATACCTACGTGACGCTGTCGCGCTCTGTGGTATTATATACTCTGGTAGCCCCCCAAGTTTGATGGTGCTACTCGTGTAGGAATATTAAACTTGAGTATTCAAATCCTGAAAAACACTTAATGCAAAGATTAAAAGTATATGCCGCGGACCGCGACATAGAAAATCTAATAAGATAAAAGATTAGCGCATAGCAATATAGCACATAGCATATATAATAAGTAGTCGTGTGAATTACACCTATCGTGAGGTTTTACAAACTACGTATAAGAAATAGCGTGTAGCTAATAATAAAAACAGTGCGCGCATGGCGATTAATTGATCTTTTTATTATAATTATGATAAAAAAAAATAATGGCGCGGATGGATGTACCATGACCGCGACTAATGGTTTTATCGTGCACGCACAGACGCAGATAGATTTATCGTGACCGCATGGACTCTAACGTTTTGTGGATGATCGCAGTTGATCACGGCTTACGTCCAGTGCATGTATGTAACAGTGACACTGCGCTCATGGCGATTTGACTAGCATCGTGGTGCCTGTACGTGACAGTGCGATCGTGTCGCCAATCTGCGAAGATTTCCTAACGCATGGTCTAACGCGGGTAGATTTATCGCCACTGCGCTGTTTCGCGGCTAAAAGATAAAATAGATCCGATCGTGCGGATTTAATGCGCTCGTAGCGATAGATAAAATCGTGTTTATCAAGGTAAAAGATGTGCGTAAATTAATTCGCGATTAAAAAATAAAGTAGGTCCGATCGTGCGGACGTAATATGTTATAGGTAAAATCGTGTTTACCAAATTAAAAGATTTATGTAAAATCTTTTTAATATTTTAAAAGATAATATATCTTGGATCGTATGTATAAAATAGGACATTATACAAAAGAATAAGAATTATAATTCTTGTCATATTCCTTAGAACAAAACAAATATATGATCTGTGTAGATGTCTATCGCAAATTCGCAATAGCTTTTGAGTTTTGACCAAGTGGAAAACAATTAATGAGTTTTGACCAACAGCTTTTGTGTCAGTGAATAAAAAAGTACGATAAACAATTCTTGTTTTGTCTTTGCCGAATCGCAAGGAAAAGAAAACAATGCGTTTGTTTGCGAGCCGTGTATCTTTGACCAAAAGAAAACATAATTCGTGGAACACAGCCGCATAGTTGTGTATTCGTACAAAAAATAAAGTTACCGCATAGTTATATCGATGCGACGATGGTCGCGTTCTAGCGATGTGAGAGCACGACACTTGTCGTAGCCATGTCCCACGGATGGCGCCAACTTGTTGATGCATAATCTGGCGCGGACTTATTCAACGACTCTCCTTGGGCCGTTAGTCGTCTTCTCAAGCCCTAAATAGACCTGTACAACAAAGAGAACCCGTTAGGAGTGGACCCGAGGCCGTAGCCCCGGGATCCACCTCCGACGGTCAAGTTAGTATGTGATGCGCGGAGCATATAATAGCTATTAGGTTTAGGATAACCTGTTATGTTCTAATCTGATGTTGAATGGAACCCCAGCCATGTATTTATAGGATACGGATTAGGGTTAACGTGTAGAGTGGGCCGCTGGCTACCCGGGCCTGACCCATTCCTGGCCCAGTCCGGACCATACGTCCATAAAGTGCGTAAAGTGGGCCGCTGGCTACCCGGGCCTGACCCATTCCTGGCCCAGTCCGGACCATACGTCCACAGCGGCCTTTGGGGTCTGTCCTCTCACCTTACCAGCACGAGCCAAGGAACCGTGAACCTTTCCTGTCTAAACCAAGAATAAGCAAATAAGCATTCTAAACATTATCAAGATATATGACCTTCAAACTTATTACTGCTCAAATCGACCACTTCCAACGACCCTTGAAATATTTCAACAACGGGACCTTTAAAAAGCTTATTGGAAGCATTTAAATAGTTCAAAGAAATTATCTTTTTAAACTCGGAACCCCTTCCTTTAATCAGGTTATGGGTCAGTAACTGGGTCGGGATGGGAAGGGACTGATAACCAACAGGTCTATTTCTAACCGGAGAAAATGTTATACCAAGATTTCTTGCTTGCCCCACATAAAAGCTTGAAATGCCAAAATTTGTATTCTTGAAAACAACCAAACTGAACCTGCCAACTATACCGATCAATTATTGCATGAACCATATTGCCTCACGCGTTTGGTATCCTAGAACAAGCCGAGGAATGATAATGAAGTATATCCTATGCAGTGAGAATTGTACATAAAGTATTTGGTCATGATTCATGACTTGTGTTTACTTTTGGAATAAGTCGTTCCTATATTTTTTTCTTGTTAATACGGTAAAGTCTAGATGGTAATGTGCGCTATGTCGATTATTATGTCGTGAATTACAAGTTGTGTGTCACATTTGTGGAATTTGGACCATCAAGTGTCTGGTTATGACTTGTTTTAACTATCACAAAGTGGTGGTCCTAAATTCTTCTTATTGCTTTTCTTTCTTTCTTTTTTTCACTCTGTCAAAGTTTACTACAATGCCGTAAAGATCAGTTATATACAATGCCGTAAGGGTCTACAGTCTACTCAGTTATATGAAAAAATGGTGCTTATTTGCACACCACTTATATTCATCTATTTAGCACTTGTACAATAACAAACAACACAAAAAATCAACCATTTGGGAAAGTAAAGTGATGTGCACATAAATACATAACTGATTGATCTTTTTAAAGGACCTGGTCTTTTTTAACATTATTAGCTGGAAAGACCAAAGTGAAAAATATTCACCTAATACGGTCAAACTCAACTGGATCTCAACTCATGCTTAACTAAAGAAGACAACATAACTATATACTACAATATCAAAAGGTTCAAACACCTTAAAGCACTATTATAAGTTTGCAACATGAAAAAGGCACCTTAAAGCAACCCATATCAGAATTTAAAAAGAAGCCCATATCAGATGTATCAAAACAAAGAAACCCATATCAAAATTATCAAAACCCAACAAAGACACCCATATCAAAATTATCAAAACCCAACAATAGTAAAGCAGGTAAAGAGGGAAAAAAAGCATACCTTAGGGTGGTGAAGATGGCAGCGTAGAGGTGGAGAAGAAGGCTGCTATGGGTGGAGAAGAAGGCCGCTATGGGTGGAGAAGAAGGCGGCTACAGGTGGAGAAGAAGGTGGAGTAGATGTAGAGAAGAAGTGGTGGTGGCCGGCCGAGGCTGGAGGTGGCCGGCGGTGGAGAAGATGAATGGGTGAAGGTGGAGAAGATGAAGGTGTTATTAGGGTGAGAGATAGTCAGACTTTTACACAGCCTCTTAGTGAGTTAGACATATCACGTCTGACCGCGTCTGACTCAATATGAAAAAACAAACAACAAAAAGGTCTGACCGCGTCTGACTGGTAAGACTCAGAGGCAGTCAGACTTAAATTTTTAAAAACAAACACACCCATAGACTACCCATAACAAGGAGACTTGCCGCGTCTATCTAGTGTCAAGTAGGCGAGAGCACGCACGCTGTTTATTACCTACACCTCATCTCAATGCGTCATGGAGGTAGAAAATAGAGGACTCAGTCGTCTCTAAAACCAAGTCGTAGAGGAGTTGTGGCGCCAAAGGTGAGTTGTGTGAGTCGTTTAATTTGTCTAGACCAGGCGTAATAAGGGTCTTACGATCTAGTGTTGGAGACCCAAG
The DNA here is from genome assembly GCA_030686995.1 of Artemisia argyi. NCBI lineage: Eukaryota > Viridiplantae > Streptophyta > Magnoliopsida > Asterales > Asteraceae > Artemisia > Artemisia argyi. The sequence continues at coordinate 133,096,374 of CM060694.1, forward strand.
ACGCGTTGCCCTTTATTATGGACCACCCCGAGCAAGCGTCTTTAATGAACAAAAGTGAGGACTCGGTCGATGCCAAGACCGAGTCGTGGGAGGAAGAAACAAGCCCCGACAGTCATAATGTATCTTGCGGGCAACTTTAATTAAAAATAATTAATTAATTAATTATTTTTTTTATTAATTTTATCCCTATTAATACCCTAATACTTTTACATTTTCATTCACACTTTCAAACACATTTTTTTTCTTAGACACTCTACATATCTCATATAAAATAAATGGGTTCGGAACAATGTTTTTTACATCTTCAGATGAAGAAGAAAAAGTTAGTAGCATGGAGCTAGAGTTTTTAAAAGAGGCGGAGACATACAATATGAATTATCAAGCTTTTGTAGAGTATTGGTGGTCACCCGTATGACCTATAAAATATGCACCATGAAAAGTAAACATATAAGGGCATGCATACCAAAGCCTAATATCTAGATCTTCTAATAAGAGCTATAACCTAAACCTAACACACAATAAGGTTGTTTATAGAGTTACTTGTTCCGGCAAAACATAAGCTCCACCTCTTGTTTGCAATCAATTACGTGCACATAATCGCCTTATTCTTCTTGATGTTTCCTTATTTAATCGATCTAAAGGGTTTATGGGGAGAATCACCACTTAGGTTGCATTAGGTATCCACCGGTACTGCGTAGGTAAAACTAGGGCTATGAACCTATGCAAGTTAAGAGAATATGAACTTGGTTAAAGTCGACCGAATGGAGGAGGATAAGAGGTGGATTTTGGTTAGGGTTAGGGAGGAGTGGAGTGAGATCCAGTTTAGGATGTATTGGTATTTATAAGGCACCAAGGAACATTATAAAACAACTATGATTCCCTATAATTATTCATGAGTACATAAGTTTGACAACTTGTCAAACTTAATCCCTTTGAGGGATTCGGCCGACCCACGCACCCTTGGGGTTATGGTTTTTCCTTTTATATAATTAATATTTATCCCGGATAAATATATACGCCATGGATAATTACCGTTTTACCCCTCTATAAGAATACAATCATGTTCTCATTTCCTCTCCATTTCTATTTCATTTTGTCACTCTTTTTTTTATTTCTGGTTGCGTGTTCCTTTTAGTGTGCACCGGTATGACCCTTCGATATTTCCATGAAGGCCAGTCGCGAAAGACATTCTTCATTGCACACTAATCCTTTAAACTTCCACTTCTAGAATCCTAAAACCCCACCAAACACGATAGCTAGATTACATTACGGTGCTCATGATCGTCTAGTGGCTGCTTACTTCTATCAAAAATCAATGTATGACAAAAAATTATTCTGTAAGATGTTCCGAATGAGTCGATCACTATTCGCACGCATTGCTAGGGAAATAACTAATAATTCCCCATATTTTTAACAAAATAGTGATGGTTCGGTAAAAGTTAGCTTTACCCCATTGATGAAGTGTACCTTTGCAGTTTGTCAATTGGCATATGATACCGTTCATGATGCTCTAGACGAATTTGTAGAAACGTAGTGGGGGGAATACGTTCCTAATTAAAATCTTAAATATTTCGTATCAAATTTCTAATCAAGCGTGGCTAAATATGAATAGTGATTATGATAACAACTATGTATATTTATATCCAACTTACAACAACAGACACACAGAACAAGTAAGAGAAATTAGAGCTAGTTTAGTTAGACTCTGTGGACGGTCCCTTATATATACGGACGGTCCCATAAATATTTGGGACCGTATCTCTGTTTAAAGGACCGCCGACAGTGGCGTGTTTTAGACAAGTGATGAATTAGTGTTTTCAGTTATCTCAGGCTATGTCACACTCACATTTACAAAATAAGCGACAAGCCACACAAACACAAACTCAATGCAAGTGTAACTACTAATGATAAATGCATGAATAAAAAGTAAAGATATGAGAAGAGAAAATGCAAACCATACACGATGATTTATAGTGGTTCGGCACGAAGCACCTATTCGCTCTACTCCACAACCCGAGTACCCAACTCGAGAGTTACTTCACTAGTCAACAGCTCCCTTTAGGCGAAACGAACCATACACCAAAGCTTACACCAATTTAACGACACTAAGCAGAATGTCAAGCCCTAATCCTAGCTAGAACCAATCTACACAAAAGCTCACGTGGCTACACGAACGTACACCTAGTCCACTTAAATCATCACCCAATCCAAGCCTTCACGGACCTTCACCCGATCCGAGTCTTCACAAGGACGATCACCCTATCCCAATCTTCACACGGACGATCACCTTGTACTAATCTACACAAGGACGACCACCCTGTCCTAATCAACAAACTATTACAAGGACTACACACTTTGTCCTAATCTAAACTAACACAACTAGTCACGACTCACACATAAGTCAGATACATTAATATACAAATGAGAGAGTTTGGAGGAAGAAGAGAATCGTAACACTAGTTATGTGTGTGTGTGGACTACTCTATAACACTTTGATTCTTGACGACTTCGAGTTTTCTTCTCTTACACTTGAGATAGAGGATGACGGGATCACTTATAGACACATACCAAAGAGTAGATCGGGTAGATCAAGTATGGATCATGTGGATCTTATAGGGTGTGTGATTTGTGAAGATCGGGTAGATCATGAGTAGATCGGGTAGATCGAGCATAGATCATGTGGATCTTGTAGCTTGTGTGAGTTGTGAGGATCGGGTAGATTGTGGTAGATTGGTACTAGTTAAGATTAGTACTCAACATCTAGCTTAGTGTCGGAAAATAACGTAAGCGACGCGGTTTATGTGTTTAGGCCTTAAAACACAAGGTTTGTTATGTTTGGCCATAAAACATAACGGGTCTGGTTATACCCGAAGAAGAACTCGACATCTAGCTTAGTGTCGAAAAATATTTTAACCAATGTTGTATGGTTTTCTCCGCCGAGAAGGGAGCTTGTTGATTAGTGAAGTAACTCTCGAGTTGGGTACTCTAGGAGTGATGTAGGGCAAAGAGGAGGTTCGTGACCGAACCACTATAAATCGCCGTGTCCGGGTTTGCATTTTCTTTACTTATCTCTTTACCTTTTATCTTTTAATTTACCATTTTATATTTGCAGTGCTTTTATGTTTGTGTTGTTTATTGCTTATATTGTGTGGTATTTATGTTGTGTCTATGTTTGCGTTATGGTAATATGCTTTACTTATGGAATTCCACTATCACTAGGTGTCGCAAGACTTTTTGTTGACACTTCTCATTTTACATCACACTTGATTGGTTATTTGATACAAAAGATTTAAGTGTTTAAATGGAAACGTATTCACCCCCCCCCTCCTTTATGGTTTCCACAGTGAAGACTAAAATTGCTTGTCATTTCTCTTTGTCCATTTTAGTATTTAATGTAATATGTATTGTTTACGATGATCTGATATTCTGGTCTTTTGGGAATGTGTTTTAGAATTCAAACATTCATAGATCTCTCCTTGAAACGCCTCTTTCGTGACTTTTTTATTTTTATTTTACAAACATTATTAAGGTGAGTATTAGTCTAAAATAAACCCTTTATGTACCTGAAAAAAACACATTTTCTATAGGAACTATTATAGTGGGTAATTGTCACACCCTCGCCGAAGGCGGAAACACGAGGTGCAACGAAATCGATATACATCACCAAAGAGAAATAAGACAATACCATAATTTACATTAAGGAAAAGTATAACATTACAACATTGTTATTGCCGACATTGGCAATTTAAGACATAAGTTTAGTTTCCAAAAGATGGTATTTTAGTACATAATGAATAGTAGTGACATGTGAAAACTTCATTATGCAAGACCTTGATGACAAGCTTACTGACGATCACCTGAAATGCATGAGAGAAAACGGGTCAACTATGAAAATAGTTGGTGAGTACAAACGTTTTATATAATAAGAAAACCATTTGAAAAAAATTCGCCAGGCAAAGGCATTGTAAATCCACTCAGTTCCAAGTCCCGCCATAAGAGACTTGTAACCTGTGTATTTATAAACCACTGCCAAAAGTTATATGTCTGATAGTCAAGCACATGTGGTCAATATAGTTCACAATATGGGTACATAGTATATAATAAAGTATGTGGCAAGGCTCCTAAAATAAATAATATGCGTTCCGTAGACAGGGGAACGAGAGGTTGGCCGACCTCTAATAGCGCTATCCATACTACCTACTGCTCCACACAAGGAAGCCGTACGAACGGTACGTATAAACTGGAGTGCGAACGGAAAACCAGCAGGAGACTAACAATTGCGGATGCACGAACAGTACATCATTCACAAACTATTACATAGTATAAAGTCAAAGTTACTCCGTAGACAGGGGAGATTTTATGTTGTTGCTCCGTAGACAGGGGAGACTTTAGGTCATAGTACGTACGGTACATTAAGTTCAAAAGTTTGAGTCATGTTCAAGAGTTCAAACAAGTTATAAGGTCAAAACAAGTTAAAGGAGTTCATAATAGTCAAAGGGTTCAAAACAATGTTCAAGGAGTTCAATTAATAATTCATGCATCCACCCCAAAACGATTAAAATAGTTAGAAAAAGGGGTTCATGAATACTCACCTGATATAAGTGATATGATAACAAAAGGTATGAACTAAAGTAAGGCGCACACTCTATCCGCAACCTAAATGAATGATATGATCTACTTTAGATCATGAAATGAAGAAAGGAATGTACATGCACATGTTTCCTATACCACTCTTAACTTGAAAAATACTAGTTGATAACAAAATTATACATTTTCCAAGACTTGGGAAAATAAGGCAAACTAGAAAATAAAACTAGTCGAAATATATATATCGTATATATAAGTCTTAGTATTGAAATCCTTGAAATAACGTCTTGTAGCCATAAAAATATACTTGAAAACACTAATACTTCATTAGTTATGAAATTGGGCACTTGGTTAATATTTTTAGAAATCTAGAATTTACTACGTACTAAATGTCATTATTATTTCTAGTTGAAGAAAAGCTGTTAAAATAATATAAGTTTTGCCGATATTGAAACGTGAATATCTTTGTCGTTATAAGTCCGTTTTACTCGTTCTTTATATCTATGGTTACGTCTTATTATGTAGTAATATATTTTGGAAAGCTCGGCTCTTCCGGGTTATGTCTAAAGCCTCGTTTTGCCCGTCGAAAAACGTCCAACAGCATGTATTTTCAGAAAAATAGTTTTCGGCGTTAAACTTTGTAAAAATCATATCTCCTTCGTTATAAGCTCTTTTTAATCGATTCTTTCGCCTACGGCTTCGTTTTTGAAAGTATTTTCTAAAATTTTTTGCCAAAGTGGACCTTAAACTTCCTGATTTTTCTGGGTTTACCAAAATGGGACAGTAGGTATTTATACTTGTTCCAAATTCATTTTCAATGCTCAAAACTAGTTTCTAACATCATCAAATCTCTTGCAAACACCACAAAGCTAGTCTAATCTTATCATACACCTTCTTAGGGTGCCATGGGTTCCTAACTAATCAAGTGATTTTAACAAGGGAGTACCTAAAACCAATTCTAGGTTTTGTATGATCAAAAAGTTAACAAAAATAATGTGGTATAGCTAGCTTGTGCATGAAATTAAGCATGAAAATCATATGATACTAGTAAATATAAGATGAAATCATGAAAATAAATTTGATAACTTACTTTGAAATATAAGGTGATTAGATGATGAAAAACCTTGTGATTCTTGAGTTTATATTTCAAAACTCTTAATTAGAATGATGAAATGAATAACTTTTATGCTTTGATCTTTGAAAATCAATAGATTTTGGTCATGGATTGAATTTGGGTCGTGGCTTTTGAGATGAGGAAGAAGAGAAATGGGTTTTTGATACTTGATGAGTATAAGAGAAGATAACTAGATATTTTGTAGTGTTTAATTAGTTTAGTTATAATCGGGTACCGGGTTTGCTAGAAATAAATTTTAACGAAGTTAACCGGGACTTAATAAAGTTATAAAAATGTTAAAAATATGTTGGGTACAAGTATTGAGTGTTCGGGTGATTATTGTTTAGTTTTCACGAAAACCGTCGTAATTTTAATAAACTTACGATATAAATAAAATAAATTTTCAAAATGTTGGGTAAATAAATTTTATAACTTTTATGAGGTTATAAGGGATATAAAAATATGTCGGGACCATAGTGGGAATATTTAGATATATTCGTCGTATTTATTAATCGCGTGTTAACGTTTAATTATAAATACTTATACGTAAAACGTTAAATATACTAAATATATTAATTTGAGAATCCTAAGAGTGGTATAGCATGTAAATGACATTATGATGATATGTAGACTATTCTAGTCCGTATGAGAGGTCCTTACTGATAATGCACGTGAATAGTGGAATTTCTTCCGGAATGAATAGTGTTCTGTGAATAGTAAAATTTTCAAATGTTTCTCAGAATATCAAACGGACATAAAAAACGATGAATAGTAAAATGATGAATAGTGTTTTGATGAATAGTTATCGATGAATAGTAAATTTCCAAAGTTTGGAAATAAACGTAGACGTGGAAAATATTGGGTTGTTACAGTAATAGTCTTAAATAGACCCTTTTTATGCCCTAAAAAGACTCCATTTCTACAGGCACTATTATAGTGGGTAATAGTCTAAAATAGACCCTTTTGCATCTAAAATGAACTCATTTTCTGCACGTGCATATTTTGACCCATTTTTTGAAGACTGACTTATACCACTTCAACAACACATAGATACTTCCAGAAATAATTTAAACAACAAATAATTCATTCTCATAAATGTATGTTACAAAGTGACGATGTTTTGCCTAACACCCGTTTGCATACTCTATAACACAATATTATAACGTAAGACTTCAATACAGTTTAATTTCTGAAAATATAATTTTAAACTATAACAAGACCTCATTTACACTTAACATTACAAAAACACTTTGACGACAACATTAATAAACCATTACGACACTGGGGGGTTCAACGTTGATTGAGCTCGACATTCTAACTATGCTTGCACACCTATCCAATATTACCAAACTATGCCCAATCTTAAGCCTTTACCAATACTTACCTTCTTCACATAAGCACCTACAAAACATGTTAACAACTAAAACGTAAGCGAAATGCTTAGTAAGTAAAACGAGTATAACATACTATCATATATCATTCATACATATAAGCATTACAATCATCTATATACTAATCCAACGGGCTTATCATATTATAACATGCATCAAAAACTTTAACTACAACATTCATACTCTAGTATGCGTCGTACCAAATTATATGGTACATCGAACCAACGCAAACCGTAGCGTTCCGAAATGAGCCTACCCCCTTCATACTAAATTTTAGGGACCTAGCGAACCACGTTCCCATACCGAAGTGAACCGCCTTCCATGTAACTTTGGTTCAAGGCACATGCTATGGGGTGACCCTAATAAGGGAAGTGATGCTTATTTTCTAGATCAAGTTTTAAATTTATTAAGTCTCGTTTACCTATGATCTACGTGAGCACTAACGGGCAGTGTACCCGATTGCGAGTAGTCTAGAAATTGGTAAAACCGAGGTCGTCCCAAGAGCTATGAGTGAAATCTAACTTAAGTCTTAAATGTAACTAAAAGAGTTTTCGAGTGAACTAGTAATTAACTAATTTAATAAACGAAAATGAAATGGAATTAATGAGTGGGAGAAGAATGTGCTAGCCTAGTCATTACTATTATCATGCCATGATCTAATTTCCTTAAAAGTGTCTACTCTCGCCTTATATAGTGATTATATGTCATTAGGCAGAAATGGTCAATACAACCTAACCTATAATCCTAGACTCCAACTCCGATGGTCACATTGCCGAAAGTCTAGTCTTAGTCATTACCCACAAACTATCTTCTAGACCTATCTTAGTGATTTTAACCACTAAACCCTTGCTTGGTCCACTAAGGGTTCTCGTACTTCTTAAGCATTTCTACTAGTGTAGGTAAGTGTATGGTCAATTCCTACACAAGGCTGATGGTCATAACTCAAGCAACATAATAAGCTAGCTTTCTATGGTCAATACTAACTAGCATAAGAGGTACTACCCTAGCTTCAATGCTACCAAAACACGAGGATCAATGATAGACTAGAAAGATATCTACAAAAAGCGATAAATAAACGAAAACATAGATCAAGGCATTGATAAATTCATAACTAGGCTAACACATAAAATGTTTAGCCTCTCATATTAAATAATGCAGGAAATACAATGTTTATAATCAAATAAGAAGTAAACATCGGATTCGATACAAATATTTGATTAGATGCTAAAACTATGAATGGAACGGAATGATTTCTCCCTTGGAAAGTGATGTAGAACTGTTGAATTTCGTCCTTGAATAAGCCCTAATTTGGTCCCTTGCTAATATGTTAAGTGAATAATGAATAAAATGCAGAATTAGGGCTTGTATTTATAGTCTCGACTAAGTTACGGCGTAACCTTAAGTAAAGGGTTACGCAGTAACCTCCTTATAACTGGACGCCTTCAAGTCTTGAAAATAGTTGCGATGTAACCTCATTGGTGGAGTTACATCACAAAACTCTCGTTAACATTTTCTTTAATATCTACGCTGTAACCATGTGATGAGGTTACGATGCAACCTTCTTGATCTCTGAATTTGGCTAAGTCTTTGGATATCTACGGCGTAACCTAGTCGATAAAGTTACGCCGTAACCTTGAGCTGCGTTGACTTTAGTCTTCAAGTGATATTTATTAGTTACAGCGTGGGTTGTACTTGGTTCCTACGCCGTAACTCTCTTCTAGCCGTCCATGTGTAGCGTTGTTAGTCTTCATTCCAATCTGCGTTTCTTCGTTTCAATGCTCATTTATACCCTAATATAAAATAATAAGTGATAAGAGTATATATCAATGCAAATCTACACTAATAATGAGCATATTAGGGGAAAATTGATGCTAAAATATCAAGACTATTTGATGTTATTGATAAGGAGAAATTTGTTACGCTTTTAACGGGTCATTTAAGCCCTAAGTCGTGATAATATGATCAATTATTACTTTAAATCGTTTCTTTTATCAATTTAGGTACTGTTGAGAAGAATTCTGGAAAAGGAAGCATTTTAGACATTTTTGGAGCAAAAAGTGAAGAAAACGACAAAGTCAAGAATCCAAGCTGGAAATTGTACCTGACGGCGTCAAGCATTTCAAAGGGACGACGTCACTCAATGAGACAAGAGGTGGATATCACATATACACTTGACGCGCCAGAAGAGAAATTGAAGCTTAACACGTGACGACGTCACGTTATACAAGAAGTAGGCCGTCACGTATTATTCCCAAGCTTGACGGCCCAGAAGTCTTACAAGGGGACGGCGTCAAGAAGTTGGATTGGACAACAAGAAACCCTAGCCGTGGCGAGATGACGGCGTCAGCCATTAAAAGGGGACGCCGTCACCAATGTAAATCTATATATAATTTTCGATTTTTCATTCATTAAGGGAGCACTTTTGGTAGGGAACTTTAGGGTACGAACCCTAGTCAACTTTTGCAGCAATTTTAGGGTTCCAAACCCTCTTTTCTTTCATGTTCAATTAAACATAAATTATCCTTTAATCATTCAATATGTCTATGTGTTGTTTGATTATATCGTATGCTTTTCTTTCTTTTAAAATGCTAGCTTAGGTTTACTTGTGTTTGCTTAGATCTAATGAAACCTAGTTATTGATTGTTGGTTGTTGGTTTGTCATTAATTGTTGTGGGTGATTGATTTTAACGTTAGGCTTAAGAAAACAGGCTAACCTCCTATATGGTAATTTGCTTGAACGTCTTAAGAAACGTAATCAGATGTGTACTACGGTTTTATTGGTTGTATTAAATGCATAAGTGACTATTAATGAGGCCATGATAGGATACTAAACGTGTCGTCATAGGAAGAGATAAAAGATTATAGAGTTGGGGAAGATCGTACACGACCCCACGAATGGTATTAAGGAATGCAACCCTTCACCTATGCAATTATGACAAACCAATTAATCAATGAAAGATAACTAGGGAGTAATGAAATCTAAGTAAACACGCCTTTCTCCATATTAGAAGTTCTTACGCATTTTATTTTCTTGTTATTTATTTTATTTTATTTGTTTAAGTAATTATTTGAGTTAGTTGACTAGCAACTAATTCCGCCCACTCTTCCAATACCCGAGATCATAAAAATACAAAAAGAATCATCCTTTACCTTTAGACCTAGTTAGATTAGTTTTAATCCTAACGGACACTATTCCCTGTGGAGAACGATCAATCCCCCGTACTTGCCACTCACTATACTACATCGGTCAGGTACACTGCCTGGTGGGGATTGCAAGTTTCTCAAGATCCCTTGAGAAGTAAAACCTTTTGCGTAGACCGCAATCCACGCATCAGTTATCAGGAAGACGCGTCTTGGGTGCCCAAGACTCAATTGTCTTGCCCCTATTACGTCCGGTCTTATTACCCCTAGCCTTATGATTTTGTTTTTTTTATTACCCTAGCCTTATGATTTTGTTTTTTATTTTGAAAGATATGGTTTGGTTTTAAGTTTTATGACATAGGATGATAGTTTTTATTTTTAGGTTTTGGTTACAGGTTTGGTTTATACTGAGTACTTCAGAGAAAATTATGTTGAAGTATTTTGTTTCGTGGTTGACGAATATTTTGATCATTTTGTTTCGCAAGAGTGACCATTTATGTCTATATGATTTTACAAAAAGTAAGTGAACCTCAAGAAAACATATTCTTTCACTCCAATATTTCTCCCTCTGTCATAAAAAAATTGTCTCCCGATAAAAAAAAAACACGATTTAAGAAAAATATAATTATTACAACTTTCTTTTTATTACTTTTTAGCAGAATAATATTTTTGCCTCTTAACTAATTAATTGATGTCTTTTTTTAAGTTTATAATAATAATTTCAAACAAGGGTATGATAACCGCAATCAAAATTATCTATCTATTTTTAGTAGTGCACAATTACTCTGAGACATCCCAAAAGAAAACGTGAGCTATTAATTTGAGACGGAGGAAGTATTATGTGAACAAGTGTTGTTCCCATTTACTTAGTTATTAACTATAAAGTTAACACTTGAGTAACATGTCTACTAACAATAGTTTCCACTTACATAATTTAAAGCACAATAATTCTTTTTCAATGTTTAGTTCTTATTAGACATATATCAAAGAATTATAACCAAGTGTTTGCAGAAAAAACACTTGGGATTGAATGACAATGTGAGTATGTGATCTCCTCACTAAACTTAAACACAAAACCAAAGTTATTGTGTTTAAGTAAGAACTATGCTAAACCAATATATATGAAATCTAGGACTTAGTCCTATTTGAAAGAGGAAAAAAGAGCTCTTGAAAGTGTTAAAAAACTTTTAATACAAGAGACACATTTTTCCTTCAATAAAACAATCTATTTATAGGCAAAGAGAATGTTGATACCCGTGGGGTAAAAAGTGTGTGTCAACATGTGATAGGCTAAAGTACATTTTGTACTTTAGCCTATATTCCTAGTATGCTACCAGACATACTTTTGGTGGAACAGTGTTGACAGCTGTTTGTAACTTTTACCAACTAAAGTATTCCTTGAGTTTTGATAAGTGATTTTTGAACTTATCTTATCAATGAGTTTCCCACCCATTTATCAGAGTCTTAGTTGCTCATAAGATTCAACTAACTCTTCAGAATGTCTTCAGTGGTTGAAGAGATCTTTCAGGGAGTCAGTGTGTTATTGTCAGCACATACTGACTTTATCATCCTAATCTTGGTCCTTATCTTCACACTCTGAGTTTTGCCTCAGGTTGTGATAAGTCTTCTTCTTTAGACCCTGAAGAACTTCTTGAGGATGACTCCCTGATATATTACAATACATCAGAGACATGTATTCACTTAGGTTATGGTGATTCAAAAGGCCACAAGAAAAGAAAAATGAAAGCTACACATCTGTGAAAAACATTGAATTCAAGGTTTGGATATGCCATCGCCAAAAGAGCAGACGTTGTCTTGACCCTGTTTTGATTTTTGAAAGTCCGTCTGAGTTTTCAGATGATGGTTTTAGAGAGTTGTATTTTTTATATCAGGGGAGCAGACAACATTGCTAAATAGCGGAGACATGCTTGTTTGTGAAAAATGGTATTTATAACCCTAATCCAACTCCAACACATATATGGTTCAACCCCCATTCATTATATATCATCCCCCGCTCCAAACTAAAAACGTAACATCCCTTCCACCACATCTCCACCTCCATTACTCCTTCAGTGTAGATCCATCATCTGACTTCCATCATCACCACTTTCAATCATCAGAACCTTAAAATCCTCAGTCCATCATTTGAAGTTTATACTTGAATACAAGAAGTGACTTCATACATCACCTTTGTTGCATTTCTCATCACCATGTCCGACTAAACATCCCGATCACGGCCGGGATTATGGTTTGATCTTTCGTACGTTCATGATTAATTTGTTTGAACAATTTTAGAGTTGTAAATACTTTGATGTAGATTTGAACTTAATGGATATGATATGTTTTCCTTCATTGTGTTACAAAATTAATTTGATAACTAGTTGCAAGACGGTATAATATCGTGGTTATCCTGTTCGTGCCGGATCATTCTAAGTAGTGTATGAGATGATTGGTGCCAATACACGTATTCCATGCCCAAAATTAATTATTGAATTAGTACTAGTTTGTCTATGAAACTCGAGAAACCGCAATATCTAGTAAAAGTAAAACAAATACATTAGTTATTGTGATTAAACCGGAAACTGGAAGTGATTGAGTTTTTAATTCATAAGTTTACATTGTTAAGTTTAGAGCTTGTTTCAATTTCAGTTCTTTATTTTAAATCAATTTAGTTTTAGTTTTAAGTTTTAGATATGCTATCCCTCACAATTAAAAAATTTATTGTGTTTCTTATAATAAAATAGGTATCATAGTGTTAAGTGCTAACCATAAACTCCTCGCTATTATGATCATTTATCTATCCTATTCTAAAATAGTTTATTTAAGATTATTTTTGATAGAGTTATGGATTTGTAACACATGTCACGACATGAAAATTTGGAAGAATAACATGTCACTTTTGATGGTTTTAGATATAATTGTACTTTTTTTTGTTTTTTTCCTTGCAAAACACAAAAACCGAAAAAGCTGGCCGTCTCATACGCGCTGCTATGACAATATGTGAAAGGTAATATTCAGATTCACCTACTTAGATAATATGTAAAAAATAATGTTCTAACCGATTCAACAACGCACTCAACAAGCTCTAAATAAAGTGGCCACTTGTTTTCGCAAATTTTGCTCCCTGCAAACCAACTTTAGCTACTTGACATTTGTTATTTGGCAATTTAATAAGTACATCAAAGGTCCATATTATAAAGTTTTGTAACTATTTCGTTCATTCGCATGTTACCGTCAAGTTATACCACTTTCTCAGTGCATGTGCGGGTCACTATACTCGTCCCCCGGATATTCTATAGTCTAACTCAAACCAGTCTTTGTGACTTTATTCCAGTTTTCCTTTACAAAAGACATGTCTAAATGCACATCATCCTCAACCACAAACCCAAAAGATGGACTAAAATATATGTAAAAATCTTATATTTTATATGAACGAGGCATGAAGAACCCGTGCTACGCAGAGACTTCAAATCTAATTGTTAATTGCGTATTCTTTTTGTGTATTAGCGAGTGTATGCTTAATTATTGTTTAGTATGTTGTGAGAAACGTTTTAACTTTCTTATATACAAATTTAAAAATGTTTGATGTTATTTTAGTTTTGTGGTGTTTTATTTTATAAATGGGCTTTTGGTTATTAAGTTGTGATGGTGTTCCAAAAAAAAAAAAAAAAAAGTTGTGATGCTTTGTTTCTTTTGGCCTATTACTTATTTGCATGATAAAAAAATAATTTTGTTTTTTTTTTTCTATTACTTAGCCCTACAATACTTGTCAATTAGATGATTTTTGCATGGTAATATCAAGCACGCGGTGTCTATCTAATTGGTCATAGTTTAATGTGTGTTATATATTTTCTTTATTAAGTTTGTAAGTTAAAGTTTGTGTAATAATGTATATATAATAATGCCACATAAACTGTATAAAAATCGATATAAACCTTTTTAGCTTCATCTCATTTTATTGTACAACTAATTTCATTGAAAATTAACATTGAAGTCTAACTAATATTTATAAATTTTATCAATAAATTCAATTCTAAATAACTAACCAAATGAATATTAATTTACACACTATTAATAATTCCTAAAACTTTTGGACTCCACTATTATGTCTTAAACTTATTTTTTTTTTTTTTTTAATTTACAAATAGGTTTAAACAAAAATTATGTATTTTTTCTTTTATATTCATTATTCAAGTTGCATGCTTACATAAACTAATCACGCTAAAAAAAATCATTTAACCATTTAAATATTTCTTTACATACATGCTCGTGCACATTTTCTTGAATCAATTCGCACATGTGAGCTACATTAATAGAAAATACACATAAATTACTTGTATATGAAAATGCATTACCATAATACATATATTTATATATATTGCATTAGGTTAAATCATCAATTATTTTTACAACCTTTTTAACTTCATCTTAATCTATAACCGACTTTTAATTCTATACTAATTACTAAATATCATGTGATAAATTCTGGCAAGCCTTGCACTTCCATCTCGATGTTGTATATACTTCACATTAAATGCACCGGTTTTGTTTTCGATAAAAGTTTGAACTTTTGCTTATGTTTAAAACTCAACTCTTTTATTTGATATTATAATTTACAAATGACTTTAAGTCAAAATTATGTATTTTTTCCTTTCTATTCATTACTCAATGTGATATTTTTAATATGTCGTATTTTGCTATTATGGCAAACTCATTTAATGGGCGTAAATATTGGTTTCTCACTAATGATTTTACATATAGAAAAAGAAAACACTTTGCGATGCGCGGACCTTCCTATTTTCAATAATAATTCAATTGCACACGATAAATTCATTCTAATATTTCTCAAAGAGCATTCGAAAGCAACTACTTACATAAACTAATCACGCTAAAAAGTACTGTATCATTTAACCATTTAAATGTTGCTTTACATACATGCTCGTGCATATTTTTTTGAATCAATTCATACATGTGAGTTACATCAATAAAAAAACGCACATAAATCAATTGTATATGAAGATACATTAACATAATACATATATCTATATAAATGCTTATCTAAAAAAATCACATAAATATGTAAGAAACAAAGAAAATAGTTGGTATTATAATCTTTGGTTCTATTTATCTGAGCATGCATGATCTTATGTGATTTTCATGGTACCTGCGTATGAGAACTAAATTAAGAAAAAAAGTAGACCAACTTAAAGTGTGAATCATCTCCAAAATGTTGCAAAAGAGAATTTACATACCGCTACCAACAATTAAAGATCTAAAAGATATTATCTTCAAATGTATATACTAAATGTGATTTTGGCCGGTTTATATAGGCAAGAATTATGTTAAATCATTAATTTTTTTCTTGCAATCTTTCACAACTCTTGCACTTCATCTAACCGAATTTTAATTCTATACTAAATGCCTTGTGATCAATTCGGGCAACCCTTGCACTTCATCTGCTTTCATGATTTTATAGTTATTATGAGGCTGCATTAAATTTCGAGCATTAGCTATCTTGTACTCTATGCAATCTTGACGTCTACACGATAAATTAGAGGGCCTAATCTTATAGTATTATAGATAGATATTATAATATTATGATTAGATAAATTGATCTTACTTGTGTGAAAAACAAATTAACACAGGTAGGATTATATAGTTTCATTGATATTTTTCTTTAGAGTTTGTTTAATGAGTGCTTCACGTCACTTGTATAAAGATTAACCAAGAATAAATTAAGTTCATTAAATCATAAAGTAATCAATTAGTTATAAGCCAATTTGTATGAATGTATATTAAACGCATTTTTTCAAATTCTAAAAAAAGTTTGGCTAAATCAATAATCACTTTAAGAGCAGTTAGTAAAAAAAGTTTGGCTATTTTTTTTTTTCCACACCTTAGGGCTCAAAGACTAAATTGCAAAAGACTACTAAAAAAAAAAAAATGCTACAGTAGCACTGCTACAGTAGCATTGTTACAGTTACAGTACCAACCATTGCTACAGTACCTTAATATAAAATAGAGGTTACTGTAGCCACTGACAAAAAACACTGTAGCGAAGGAACAGTGCATCCCGCGCCAAATGTAATATATGTATAACAAGCGGGTAAACCCGCGCGATGCTGCGGGCGTGTTTTGGAATATAGTATTTGTACATTTTGTGTTTTTTGGTTTACACTGTTTATAATAGAATTTTGTATTTTTTTTACCTAATGTTTTTATAAGATACCCGCGCGTTGTTGCGAGAATGTTGTGTCTAAGCTAAAATCGAAATAAAACGGTTGGGGAAAAAAATTATTACGGACTAAATTAAAAATTAAAAAAAAAAAAAAAAAAAAAAAACATTGTTGCTACAGTAGCGCTGCTACAGTAGCGGTACTACAGTACCGGGCTCACACATTTCACTGTTTAGTCAACTGTAGCAAGCACTGTAGCTGCTACAGTGCTTGCTACAGTAAAATCCCGCCTTTTTAATATACGAGTGGGGTAGCCCGCGCGTTGCTGCGGGAGTTTGTTGGTGTGTTGTTGGTGTTACGATGTGTAGGTTTTATTTGTTTTATTTAATTTATAAGTAAAACGGATCATATGATTTATGCGACGTTGGTTTGTCATATGTTGAAATTTTAACGATTTTGAGATGTTGTTTGAGTGTTTTTTGTATGTTTTGTGTTTTATTTTTTAATTTTATAGATGTGTATAATTTTATAAACTAATGTGTAGTAAGTATATATATATAATTTGTTTTATTTAATTGTTATTTGTTTTTTGGTATTGTGTTTTATGTAAGTTGGGCCAAAGTTTTTATTACTGTTTTTATTGGGCTATAGGATGTATGCTTTTTTTTTTGGCCCTTTT
This sequence comes from Artemisia argyi, assembly GCA_030686995.1. Classification (NCBI taxonomy): domain Eukaryota; kingdom Viridiplantae; phylum Streptophyta; class Magnoliopsida; order Asterales; family Asteraceae; genus Artemisia; species Artemisia argyi. The sequence goes on from CM060694.1 coordinate 133,113,462, forward strand.
GCTTTGTACACGTTTTGCTTCATTAAAAAAAAGCGGGGTAGCCCGCGCGTTGCCGCGGGTTTGTTATTTTTTTTTTATGGTGTTGTATTTTTCTTTGTTTTTTTGTTTTGCATTATTTTTGTTATTTGTTTTTTTTAAAACAAAAATGAATGAATGTATAATAAAATGTTTTTTGCGCAAGTTTTGTTTTTTTTTTTTTAAGGAAAATTATTCATAGTTTCATCAAAAAAAAAAAAAAAAAAAAAAAACTGCTACAGTACATGTGCTACAGTACTGCTACAGTAAAGTACAGCTTGGGACAGCGCACGTGTACTGTTCATCCAACTGTTTCGTACAACTCTATGATGCATGTTTGCTACAGTAAAAACTGATCTTTTAATATATTTATAATTCTAAACTATAGTCATTGAAGACATAATATATACTGATATAGTATGTTTGTGTGTTGGTTGATCTATTTTGTTATCAAATTAAAAAAAGTACTATAGTTTGTTCATTGAACAAGCATGAAGCATTGAAGAAGGGAAATGATTTGCACACTCACCATTTTGATTGGGACACTCTTCTGTATGCATTACATACTTGTACAGTACTTACTGTGTGCTTTAACTGATTGTACAATTGAGTGTCCCAATCAATAGTGTGAGTGTGCCAATCACCTCCGATTGAAGAATGTGATCTCGTTATCTCTTCTTATATAGGTGGGCCGTAATGTCAAAGGGTGAACAACCAAACAATTAGCACATGGTTGAAATTGACTGAATTGCATTAAAACTCGATATGACATTTTATCTTAATATTGAACAAACAAGGAAACATTATCTTAGCATTCACCTTGGATATGTGGTTGTTTTACTTTGTAAAGCAGTGGCAATATGAGACATGTAAGGCAAATCAACCAGAAGAGAATTACAAGTTACAAACGAATATGAATTATACGACCAGCACCGAACATCATATACTTCTCAACAACACGTACGCAAAATGTATCATTTAAAGCCTCGATTTCAGACTAGCTACTGTTTAGCGTATATGGTTTGTTATGTTCTCAATCAAAATTATATGACATTAAGATTGTTTTGTTACACATGCCGTCAAGTCAACTCGCACCAGTTACAGAAGTTCAGTGTTGATACAAAAGTTGGGCGTACCTGGTTGTTGGGCTTTGCTCTTATATCAATTGGATCCTTAGCACTTTGTTACCTGCGTACTAAGAAAAGAGAATAACACCGTTAGGCTTATCGAGGGATTGTCTCCCCCGATTAGACTCCGGCGTGAGAGTAAGTAATCGAATTTAGGTTTTGGTTTAAGAGTTTAGGGATTCCGTGAATCGTACCTTGAATGAGAATCGTGTGATTCTATATATAGGGGCTAAGAAACCGTGTTTCTTGCTCCTTACTCTTCGCACGCATGGTGCTTATCCGAGGTAAGGATATCTATTCCTTGAATAGATGATCCTTATCGGATATCCGGTGAGTTAGATTGGGCCTTTGGGCTTCGTGAGCCCAAGCGTTGATACCACGGCCCATACCATTTGTCATGGTAGCCCATTCGTGATGGGCTTAGGTGTAAGTAATGTCTATCATTTGGGCTTACGGCCCAAATATAGGCTATACGTCATCATGTCCCCCCAGTCTAGTATGCGCGGCACGTAGCCGCGGGTACTAGACTTAATGTAAGCAGCGGTAAGCGTGGCGGGATAACGAACAAATTGTTACCGCCTTTTTTGGAGGTGCAATGCACCTAACAGGTTCAAAATAGTTACCTCGGTAATTGGGGGTGGTGTCCACGTATCACTTGGGATTCGGGAAAAAGTGTTGTACCTTTTGATCTTCTAGCCACACGTTTACTGTGAGTGGGATCCACGTGGGCGTGAATTAGGGTTTTTACCACCCTATATAAGAGTGCCGCCCCCCTTTATTTTCACCACACAGTAAAATACACACACAACCACTATTCATCTTCTTCATTTTGAGAGCGTTTTTTGCTAAAAAACCTTTGAACTTCTGTAGGTAACCTTTGTGTGCGTCCACTTAGTTTTAAGATGAACATGGTCGCTCAATTAGAGGAGTTTCGCTCTGCGTTGTCTGTTGAGGACGTGATGCGCTTTTCTTCCGACCATTTTGTGCCTTTGGATGTGCATCCAGAGGCGCCAGATGTCGATGCGTGTATAGCCGACTTCCCCGAAGGGAAGATAGGTTTATACACGAAATTTTTCGAGTACGCTAATTACCGCGTACCTATATCTATATTTCTGAGCGATTTGCTCAATCACTATCGCCTCCACATCTCTCAGCTGCACTGTATAGGTGCGGCGAAGGTGTCGAATTTTGAAATAAACTGCCGTTTGTTGGCGATAGAACCCACTGTGGACTTATTTCGCTCCTTTTACCACTCAACGTGGTCAAACGGTTGGGTCTCCTTTGCGAAGCGCCCGCGGGCGTTTCAATGTTATACGGAGAAGGTTGACGCCCTCAAGAATTGGAGAGAATTTTTCTTTTGGGTAGACGACGTGGTCTTTCCTTCCAATTTTGAGTTTTATACTCAGGCGTCTTTACCAAGGGATGGGCATCCCGCACCCGGTTCCTATAGTATTGCTGACGCGCAGACGTTAAATGCCAATCGCTTGGCCATTAACCCCTATCCGGAGGAGTTTTGGTGCATGTAGGATTGAGTCGCGCGTATTTTGGCGCAGCGGATGAGGTTCCCACTTTCCTGAGTGAGGATGGCCGGGGTGGGTGTTCATCCTTTGTAATTGTTTGTAAGTTTTTCATCCTTTTTCTTCGCGCATTTATCAACTAATCTTTCGTTGTCTTCTTGCTTCATTTTTATATGTGCAGAGATGGACTTATTCGCAGTGGTGAAGCTTGATAAGCCAAAGCAGGTGACCATAGGGGTGCGTCCTCTGAGGGAAGGGGAGCTGCCTTTGCTGGAAGCAACCGCGGGGCGTTTGACTGTTTTACCCGCGACAGTCCCTGAGGACACGCCACCACTTGTGGTGACGCCTGTCCAGAGTATGGCGCCAGAGGTAGTGGTGGCGCCCACTGTGGTGCCTGAAGTGGAGGTGGCGCGCGAGGAGGCGCGCTCAGGGTCATCTGACAGTATTCGGATCCTGAAACCTGAAGAGGTGCTGAGGGAAGAGGTTGCGCAGAACTTAAAGCGCAAGGGAGGTGCTGGAACCAGTGGCACCAGCAAGAGGCGTCGACACGTCATCAAAGACGCAGAGTCGAACGCGGAAGAAACTTCGACCTCCGGCGCACGGTTGAAGGCTGATGCTTCTCCGTTTCTGTAAGTGTGCACTTCTTCTCTCTTTTTTTTTTTTTTTTTTTTTTGTAATTACTTGTTGTAATTTTTTGTTGACTGTCTTTGTTCCGTAGGGATGACGACGCGAAGGATGATGAAGTATCCTCTCCGCAGAATGAAAACAAGGGAGAGGATACTTTGGCAGCAGATGGTGGTGAGGCGCAGCAACTTCTTGATGAGTTGGCTGCGACTACTGCCCGTCAGGCTGAGCTGGTGGCGCAGCTGAAGGGAAAGCGCGTTGGGGAGAGTCGTGCTCTGGCCCAGAAGGAAGAGGAGTTGGAGGGGCTGCGCGCGCAATTGGCGGGCGTGCAGGCTGAGCTTGGGGAGTCAAGGGCGTATGGGGAGAAGATGGCTCAGGACAAGATGAGCATCTTGGCTGATCTGCTACATGCGAGGTCGTGTCTCGAGCAGGTGAAGGCCAGGGCATCGTGGTCTGTGTCGTTCCTTGAGGAGAAAAGGTCTGAGCATTATGCTAGCCTACAAGAGTTCAAGGAGCGCATGGAGAAGACGCTCGTGATGTATGAGGAGAAGCTGCGCGCACTTAGCATTGAGTACGACGAGGAGCTGTATCCTCATCTCATGTCTGTGATTGCTGAGCGCAGGTATTCTTACACCCTTATCTTTTAGAATTGTTTTCTTCACTCCATTTTATCTTATCTTGTTACCACTTTGTGAATGCAGGTGGTTGATCAGCCATGGGCTTCGTCTGGCAGCTCTAAGTACTTTAGAGTCTGCGGAGGTGGTGGAGGCCTTTGGGAAGGTCGTCCACTGCGCGATAGCGCGTGGCCATTCGCAGGCGATGGAGGAGCTCCGTGAGGCCAAGTTGCTGGAGAAGGATTTGGCGGAGATTCCTGGTTATAGCTCAACGGCGTACGATGAGCTGGTGAAGGCGATGGCGGGGCTGAAGGTTCTTGAGCTGCCGCATATAGGGAAATTGGAGCGCGACCAAGATGACCCTATAGCTGTGCTAATGGCCGGTTTAACTTTGTAGCGCCATCTTGAGAAGAATGCGGAAGAGGAGTTAGACTATTATCTAAAACCTGATGTATCGCAGCTTCAAGTCCCAGTTTTTGCGCGGCCCCGTGATATCCTCAAGCCTTTTGCTCTGGAGAAGGAAGTCCCCTTGAAGGAGGTGCTGGAGCAACATGCGCAGAGGGCTGCTGTGAAGAAGGGTATCAAGGGCAAGGCCGTGATGTGCGGTATTGGCGCTGCACACCTTCCTAGATCAGATGGCGTGGCTGTAAGTGTTCCAACCGTATCGATGCAGGATGCCATAATCTTGAGTAAGTTGAAGGAAGGGAGTTCCGCCGCTCCAGAAGAGAGCCATGATCACCGCCATAGCATATAGGTTGTTTGTGAACTTATGTATTTTGTCCTTGTAATTTAATGAATATGGAATAAAATACATTTTGTTATAAGCTTGTAACTTAAATATACTTGCATTGTTTGCTAAGTTTGATTATTTTACTAAGTCTTTTAAGTGCGTAACTTAAATATACTTGCATTGTTTGCTAAGTTTTATTTTTGACCAAGTGTCTTGGCTCGTTATATTGCTAAGCTCGTACGGTGTACTTGGTATATGCGCATCCGTCGTGGGGTGCGCATATGAAACTTACTTTGACGTCTCAAGAGTAAGGCGCTTAGCAAGGATACGTGATCCAATGTTGATGGGTTTGCAACCCTCTTATTCAACGAGTAAATTAGTAGGTTAACTCATCCTTTATGCCTTCGTGGGTCTTTAAGTGGTGCATGCACGCCATGTAGGCAAAAAATATAAGATAGACAATATTGACATATATGCAATAAAGTAAAAGTGCGCTATGGAGTTAGCTAGAAACCATAACATTTTATTAATACTTGCAAGTTTATTGAAAAAATAGAAAATAAAATTCCTAAGAAATAAAAGAAAGACAAACACTTATTGGGCACCTCGTAGGGTGTTTGTGTGTTTGTGTGAGGGCCGTAGCCTAGAAGTAACATCTTTTGAGATTGCAGATGTTCCAAGTGCGCGCCAGGTCTTGACCTTCCATATCGCGCAACCTGTATGCGCCGTTGCCGAGCGCGTCTGTGACCTCGTAGGGTCCTTCCCATTTGGGTCCAAGTTTGCCTGTGTCTTCTGCGTGGCTTGCGTCATTGGCGCGATAAACAAAGTCCCCTGGTCGAAATGAAGTGTTCATGACTTTTGCATCATAATACTTCTTCATTTTTGCCTTGGCCTTTGCTTCTCGTATGGCTGCGCGTTCGCGTCTCTCCTCCAGTATATCTAAGTCTATGCGCCGTTCCTCGTCATTTGTCATGACGTTGACTTCTGCTGTGCGTATAGTAGGCATTCCTATCTCAGCTAGTATGACGGCTTCTGTTCCATAGACTAAGGAAAATGGCGTGTCGCCAGTACTGGTTTTGATTGTTGTGCGATGCGCCCACAAAACATGCGAGAGTTCATCTACCCATCTTCCTTTATGTCTGTCAAGGCGCGCTTTTATGCCTTCGCCTCGACTGCGATTAGCGCGCTCAACCAGGCCATTGGTTTGTGGGTGTTTGACTGAAGCAAAGTGTTGTGTGATGTTTAATTGTGTGCACCAATCTTTGAATGGGTTATCACAGAATTGTTTTCCGTTGTCTGATACGATCTCGCCTGGTAGGCCGAAGCGACAGACAATATTGTCCCAGACAAAGCGTTTTACTTGGTTTCCCGTAATGTTCACCACAGCTTTTGCTTCAATCCACTTTGTAAAATAATCTATGGCTACGATGAGGAATTTTACTCCTCCCGCTGCGACGGGAAAAGGTCCTGCGATGTCGATACCCCATTTGTAAAATGGCCATGGTGAGGTAATTGGTGTTAGCTCGTGCTGTGGTCGGCGCGGAATAGGTCTATGTACTTGGCAGTTGCTGCACTTTCTTATTAGGTCGCGTGCGTCGCGGTGCATTGTTGGCCAATAGTATCCTGCCCTTAAAGCGCTTGCCACCACGGATCGCGGTCCTGAGTGCATACTACATGATCCAGCGTGAAGTTCGCGGAGTACATAGTCTGCTTGAAGGGGTCCAACACATCTGAGCCATGGTTGTAAGAAAGATCGCCGATAGAGTACGTTGTCGCGGAATTCGAATCGTTGCGCCGTGCGCCGTATTCTTCGAGCGTCTTTATTATCTTGGGGTAGGGTTCCCTTGCTGATAAATTCGATGATAGGTGTCATCCACGTAGGATCTTGTTCTTCTATCACCGTTGATATCTCCATATCAAGGATTGACTTGTTCTTTAAGGTTTCCACCAATACCTGTTTTGAAAGGTGTGCGAAGCTTGTAGATGCGATCTTGCTGAGTGCGTCCGCCTTTCTGTTTTCCCCTCTAGGTACTTGTTTTATTGTGAACATATCGAAGTTTTTGATCAGAGACTTTGTCTTTTCCAGGTATTGGATCATATGGTCATCCTTGGCCTCGTATTCTCCTAACACGTGGTTAGCGACTAGCCGAGCATCTACGTTTGCTTCTAGGTTGCGTACACCCATTTGAATTGCGATGCGTAGTCCGGCCAGTAGGGCTTCATATTCTGCCTCATTGTTTGTGGCTGTGAACTCGAAGCGTAGCGCATAGGTGAATTCCATACCTTCTGGGTTTGTAAGAATGAGTCCTGCGCCTGATCCATCTGCGCATGAGGATCCATCGGTGAACAGTGTCCATGGTTCCTGTAGATCCGTTTTTGCTGCAGATGTTGGGCTGTCGCCCTCTGGCTTCTCCACGATAAAATCAGCTAAAACTTGTCCTTTGATAGCAGTGCGCGGCCTGTATGAGATGTTGTACTCACTGAGCATTACACTCCATTTTTGTAAGCGTCCCGATGCATCTGGTTTAGAGATAACTTGTTTAATTGGCTGATTAGTGATTACCGCAATTGGATGCGCTTGGAAGTATCTGCGCAGTCTTTTGGCGGCGAACACTAAAGCCAAGACCAGTTTTTCCATGGCGCTGTAGTTAACCTCTGTTTTCTTTAAGGCTTTGCTTACGAAGTATATGGGTGTCTGGACGGAGTCTCTATCTGTCAATAGTACTGCGCTAACTGCTCCGTGGGTTGCTGATAAGTACATGATTAGTTCTTCCCCTTGTCGCGGTGCGACTAGTTTGGGAAGAGATGCCAGATGATGTTTGAGTTGTTGGAAAGCTTCCTCCGCTTCATTGGTCCAACGAAAGTCTCCCTTTTTTGTACACTTCGTGAGTGTTTTAAAGAGAGGAAGGGACTTGTCCGCTGACTTAGATAAGAAGCGATTCAGCCCTGCCAGCTTTCCATTCAGTGATTGGACTTCTTTGAGTGTGCGCGGGGAGGGGAGATCAATAACAGCCTTTGTCTTCTCTGGGCATGGTTTGATTCCATCGGGTTCTATTAAGTATCCGAGGAACATGCCTTCAGTTGCGCCAAAGGTGCACTTTTTTGGATTCAGTTTCATGTTTATCCGCCCCAACGTTCGGAATGTTTCCTCGATGTCGCGCACTAACTCATCCTCTGTATGGCTTTTTATAACAAGGTCGTCCACGTAGACTTCTAAGTTGCGGCCTACTTGTTTTTCGAAAGCTGTGTCCACCAGCCGTTGGTATGTCGCGCCTGCGTTCTTTAAGCCAAAAGGCATTTTTGTGTAGCAGTATACCCCTTGACTGGTGTGGAAAGCTGTTTTTTCTTCATCCTCCACTGCCATTTGGATTTGGTGGTACCCTTTATATGCGTCTAGGAAGCACTTGAAGGGGTATCCACATAAGGATTCAACCTTCCAATCAATTTCTGGCAATGGATAGCAGTCTTGCGGGCATGCTTTATTGAGGTCCGTGAAGTCCACGCACATTCTCCAGCTACCATCGCTCTTCTTTACCATGACTGGGTTAGAGAGCCAGTCGTGGTAGTACACTTCGCGCATGATGCCCGCATCTACTAACTTGTGTACTTCTTCCAAAATAGCTTTTGCACGATCTGGAGCCTGACCGCGCTTCTTTTGTCGTATTGGAGGGTATCCTTGTCGGATTTGTAGTTTGTGTTCTGTGATAGAACGAGGCACTCCTGTCATATGCTTTGGTTCCCATGCAAAGATGTCTAGGTTCTTCTGCAAGAGTGCGCATACGGCTGCTTTACCTTTGTCAGATAAAGATCCTCCAATCGAAACTTGTTGTTCCGGATAGTCTGGATGAATAGCGACCTTTAAATTTGACGATTTTTCCGTGCGCTGTTCTGGAATAGTCTCTGCTTCAGTTGTCACTGCGATACATTCTCTTGGTGGTACCGTTGTGTTATAGAGAGTAACCACTCCTCCTTCAACTGGGAATTTAAGCATTCCGTGTGCTGTGAATGGTACTGCGCGCATGGATGATATTCCTGGTCTTCCAATTATGCCATTGTATGGTGAGGGAGACTTGATTACCATAAAATTTATCCATGCCGCAGTTGAGTGTTGCTCATCTCCTACGACCACCAATAAGCGTAACTGCCCCATGGGCCAGATCTTTTCTCCTGTAAATCTTGTTAGTGACATTGTAGCTGGTATCAACTGACTTTGGATTTCAGGTCGCAGCCTTTTGAAGCAGTGATCATACATGATGTCTGCGGATGCTCCTCCATCAATATACATGCGGTGGATGTCGTGTCCTCCTGCATGTATTTCAATGGTCAGAGGTTCCACGACTGCGTTGTCCGCAGCGATTGTAGGGAAGGATATCTCCTTTTCTGGAGAGAATCTTTGGCTGACTTTTTGCTTTATTTTGCGCTGCCATGATTGTATCATGTATATAGTATCAGCCTTTTCCTTTGGGGGTTCTTTCTTGCCTCCATTTCTCTGTCTCTCTTTTCCTTCCTTAATGTTTTTTACGAGGTGGTCCATCCTTCCTTCTCTCACTAATTTTTCGATTAGTTGTTTCAGTTGGACGCACTCGTTAGTTGTATGGCCCTTTTGGCCGTGGTACTCGCAGTATCCACTACCTTGGCGTTTTTCTTCTGCCGTTTTAATTGGTGGTGGTCTTGGGAAGTTCGCACCTTCTGTTGCAAATATCTCCCTTGGAGTTTTAGTGAGAGGAGTATATTTGTCGTTGTCTCTTCCACTGCGGTAGTTCCTGCCGCGGTTATTGTTTTGATCATTGGATTGTCTCCGCGGCTGTTCTTGTTGCCTATAGTTTGAATATCCTTTTTTGCTATCCGCAGCAGCTGCTTCTCCTTGTATAAAGGATCTGGTGCGTTTTGTGAGTTCATCGAAAGACTGTGGAACTCTATCATTGAGCTTTCGGATGAGTTCTGGATTATTAATTCCATTCATGAACCCTGAAATTTTTAGTATTTCGGGACATGCTTTGACTTGTATGCACTCATCCTTGAAGCGCTCCATGAAGGCGCTGGTTGATTCTCCTTGGCGTTGCTTCACCCTTGCCAATTCCACAGGATTTTTAGCGCACTTCTTTCGCTGGGTGAAGTTGTGGCGGAATGCTTTTCGCAATTCCTCAAAGCCGCCTATACTCCTACGTGGGAGTTTGCTAAACCATGTGCGCGCGTTCCCTACTAATGTGGAATTAAACATGTGACACCACACAGGCTGTGGCCAATTTTCGATAGTTGCGGCTGACTCGAAAATTTTGAGGTGGTCGTCAGGGTCACCTGTTCCATCATATGTCTTCACATTAGCGGGCATGCGTCTGCGCCTGTCGTCTGAGTAATCACTTATGCGACGTGTGAACGCATCAATTTTATGGCGTCGCCATGGGAGAGACATATCCTCGTTCTCTTCCTCGCGACGTCGTCCTTTTGATTTCCAGTGACCTGTTTCTTTATCCTCGTTGTCCGAGGAATCGCTGGAGGAAGGATAATCTCTCCGTCGGCGTTTGCGCCTGCTCCCTTCAGAAGAGGAGCCTGAGGGATCTCTGCTTGAGGATCTTCTTCTCCCCAACCTGTCTTGGATCCGCCTACTTCTGGGATTGGAGGATCCTTGACTCGGCGAATGCTGAGGACCTAATCGGTCGTGTATTCCCCGACTGCCAAGTCTGGAATGAACATTGGTGCGCCTACCGCTGTCTCCAGAATTTTGTGAGCCAGACACCGTACCCAACCTGTCATGGACATTGGTACGTTCTGTACGTCTTCCTCGTGGGTGACGTGGTGGTGTTAGTTCGCGTTCTGGCCCGAAATCAAGTCGGGTTTGCAGATCCGTACCGGCTCTTCTTGCCGCTTCTTCCTGCATGAGGGCAGTTAGGGTTTCATAGTTTTGGGACACGAAATTTCCCAAAGTTAAATCGGGTACGTCCTCAGTCGTTGCAAGGATCTCCGCCTCAGTATAGGGCGCCCGGTTTCGTTCAGGCGCGCCTGGCGGCACAGTGTTGTTCACTACGGGTGCAGCCTGATGAGGAGTGGTGAAGAGGGTGCGCTGGAGTTCCTCAGCGCTTGGGACCACTGATGAGATTAAAGGTAGTTCCATTGTTGGAATAGGCTGGGTTGTTCCCGCCCCCTGGTGATCAGGTGCGCTGGTTGTCCCAGCAACCTGCTTAGAGGTCGAATCTTGTCGATTCTTCTTCTGATGATCACGTTTTTCTGACTGCGGAGTCCGCTGGCCCGAATTCTTGTGTTTCGTCATTCTAGTTCGTTGTAGGGTCCCACGGATGGCGCCACTTGTTGATACAAAAGTTGGGCGTACCTGGTTGTTGGGCTTTGCTCTTATATCAATTGGATCCTTAGCACTTTGTTACCTGCGTACTAAGAAAAGAGAATAACACCGTTAGGCTTATCGAGGGATTGTCTCCCCCGATTAGACTCCGGCGTGAGAGTAAGTAATCGAATTTAGGTTTTGGTTTAAGAGTTTAGGGATTCCGTGAATCGTACCTTGAATGAGAATCGTGTGATTCTATATATAGGGGCTAAGAAACCGTGTTTCTTGCTCCTTACTCTTCGCACGCATGATGCTTATCCGAGGTAAGGATATCTATTCCTTGAATAGATGATCCTTATCGGATATCCGGTGAGTTAGATTGGGCCTTTGGGCTTCGTGAGCCCAAGCGTTGATACCACGGCCCATACCATTTGTCATGGTAGCCCATTCGTGATGGGCTTAGGTGTAAGTAATGTCTATCATTTGGGCTTACGGCCCAAATATAGGCTATACGTCATCATTCAGTGTTTTAGATATGATTTTTATTTCAAAAGCGTTTTCACAAGAGTCAATATTAGGATTTTCTTTTATAATGTGTTTCTTTATTGTCTACTAGAACGAATCTAATTTGCTTCCATCATAATTCCTAAGTGATACTGATGTAAAACTAAAAGGAGTTGGTCACCGTAATCTTTTGACAAAATCCATGATGTATAATTTATAACCAAAGAAGGTATATAAACTTAGAAATCACTTAAACAAATAAACATACCATTAGTCATTGGTAATAGGATGAGGTTTTCCCAGTTTAGGTTAATACGAGAGGCTGTGTGCAGCGTATCCGTTGAATCCGTGTGACCATCTCTGAACCCTTCCCTAACCAGCCCAAAAGGTTTAATAACGAAGTTCGAGACCCAAGCCTATTGTGAAGACGGTAATATGCGTGACCCTAGGTCACGCAGAGTGATTCCGCATACCCTATTTGTGTATTATTTTAGTTTGATGTTTAAATAATTTTGATTATATGCTAGTCATGTAGTAAGGCTGTTGCAAAGGAGTATTCTATCACTGTGTTGTGTTAAATTGGCTATTAATGTAACCTAGCTAGATCAAAACTATATAAAAAAATTAGAAGTATAGAATCACAAGATAACGAATAAATTTTTTCACATGCAGAATAAAAAATTAAAATAGTAAAAGTAATTAGCATATATATTGTCATGCCATTCTAATGCCAACTATCCTAGTGCTATTTTTGACTACTGATAGGAACTGAAGCAGATCAACAAGAGAAAATCTTCTAACCTGGTAAATTGCTAGCAAAAGGATTCTCACAAGGGAAGTGATTTGCTAAAAAAACGATTTATTTCATGCACAACAAACTTCAGTTTTTTAAATAAACCTACATTTCACTTGTTTACATTGGTGTGTATAAGTGTAAAATTGTCAAAAGCCATTGTTTTGTTGTGCAGGAAGCAAATGTGGTGTGCAGATTATCTTCCTTCTCATAAGGGTCTACTTGCTCGCATATCATCTTCTTTTTCACAAGGGTCATGTTGCTGGCAAATACTTTTGGTCAATATTATAGTTTAATTATTTATTGCATTACATATCCTAAGAATTAATATATTTTCAAATAATAGCTATGAATTAGGAGGCTACGTGCATTTGAAACAAACTTGGGTGGTTATATCCTTCTGACTGGTTTCAGTATAATCTAAAGATGCAGTCTCTCATTTGACAGGCTAGTAACAAGTTATAGCTAAACTAAACTAATTTGTAAAAAAATGGCTGGATGAAATATCTATTATACATGGCTTTGTAACACAGTATGGTGCAATACCAAAACGATGACAAACTTAGACCACCATTTCTGCTTCCCTAACACTACTAGGAATCCCAACATCTAACCTCATTGTAGGCTTATACTGTTCTGGTACAGCAGCACCAGCCTGCACACAGATTTCCACCACCGCTGGTGCTTGGCCGTAAAAATTCCTCAGCTCCTTCTGCAACATGGGCTCCTGCAAATTAGGAACATGCCACACATACCTTGGTGGTATTAAGTCATCAAGCACCGCCGTCTGCCACCCATGCTGCCCATTTCTCTGCTGATGCTTAAATGCCCCACAGTTCTGTGCTTTATGACCAGTGGGTCCGACATGGATCTCGGGACAGTACCCACAAACTCTCACAGAGTACATTTTCATTAATCTGTTAGCTCCGGACCTCATTTTCTCCCATGACTGGAGCGTTTCTTCTGCAAGTGAAACTATTTCTTGTTCATTAGATGGAGGTATTATTTCCCAATCTGGTATTTCAGCCAGCAAGACAGGTTTTGGTTCTTCTGGGGGTAAATCTGGTAATTCACTTTCATCAGCATCAATGAACTCGCTTTTGCTGATTCGTATAATGGGTTTTCTTCTTCTTTTTGTGGGGAAATCCGGTAGATCAACTCCTGCTTGAATGCATAGCTCAATTAGTGCTGGCAGTCTAGGGACTGAAAATCTTTCTTCATGAGGGATGCGTTTTCCTAAACGATCATAGAGGTGAAAGGCTTCAATTTGAATGAATATATCCTCTACCCTAGCGTCGACCCACTCGTGTTTTCCATTCCGGATTGAAGAATTTTGGCCTTGACATGATCTGAAGGGATGGCCCACAGGTCCGACATGAATTTCATTACAATACCTGCCAGAAGGAAAAGCGATTAAATATCTTCTGAAAAAAGGACGAAATGCAGCAGTATTGCAAAAACAAATTGGATGGATCATGGGTAGATGTGGCAAAACGGGCGGGTCGGGCATGTTGGGCAGCAGTCAAACATGTAACTTTTGTATAATTTGGGTCAATTAGGTTGACCTGAAACACTCTGTCCTAAATTTTTGCATTTATATAAATTATATAATTTAAGGTATTTGACAATAATCTAATTTCTTAAAGAAATACTTTAGGAGGTTTTAGGTAATGAAAATAGACTGGCAACTTTCGACCACCCGTTAAATTGTTTCCTTTAAAGTAAAGCTAACTTTTTGTCTAACCCATTCAAGCATTTAGAGATAAAAAAATGCCGAATCGACCCATTGATAAGTAATAAAGGTCCAAATTAAGATCTTTACTTGCAGGCTTGAACTGGAACTACTTTTATGAGTTTATTGAGATTGTTGATCAAAGATGTTCTTGCATTTAAGATGGCATATGCAAGAGGAATCATCCTTTGAACCAACAACCCGTTCTTTGGAGGAGGGGCGGATCTTTTAGGTTGGCCTTTACTACTCTTCATCCTCTCCCTGGCAGCTCGACGGAGCTCCACAATGGGTACAGGAAAAGGCTTCTTTTCTTTCTTCGAATAGTAACGTGGCAAATCAACATTTTGAGGATTATCGCTGCAAGTAATCACCAAGGAACGTGTCCTGCATAGATTAGGTGATGAAACTCTAGATATCTGTTGATGTCTGGATTTCTTGCCACCAAACTGCAAGAAAATGAATGAATTTATCGTCAGGACCATTCACTAAAAGAGAGTATTTGGCTGCAATCAAAGGTTGGAACTTTGACCCAGTTAGTTACAAATGGTTCGATTTGGGATTATTTAAGTGCAAAGGGCCAAATGGCTCAAATCAAAAAAGGAGGAAGGGGTCAAATGTGTTAAAGTGGGAAACAGGCCGAAAATCTACTTTTAACACATCAATCTCCCAGTTGTTTTCTCGAAGGATTTAGAGTATCATTGTAATAATTTTGTTTTTGGTATAATACTTAACACAGCTATTATTTATCAGAAAAATGAACAAAAAACGGTACACGCTCTTCCCAAAGCTGCCCTTTCAACCCTACTAGAAAATGACCTGTTTCAACACAAACCCATTTTGATTCATTACTCAAGCCAAACTTGCCACCTCTAATTACGCTGCAAGTAAAGAGAGTGCGAGATTAAAGTGTCAATGAATGCTGGTCAGGTAATGGGCCAAAGGGAGAAAGCATGCGTCACAGAAACATATTGGTTAGCTGGTTGCAGACTCTGGTCCCTAATCTCCCCCCTTTGGGAAATATGACGCAACCTTTAAGACAGACGTAAACCAAGGGTCCTTTAATAATCAGTGGAATACAATCTCTCAATTTGTACTTAATTTATATGACACACATGCAGATTCATAGGGTGGAGTAATTTAGATGCAAAAAGACAGCGAGTTACGGACTTTCTTAATAACTGCAGATATCTTTTGTCAGGGTCAGACTAACGTTTTGGCAGAAACACAAGTAGAAAACTACACGTCTACACTTGCTATACACGATTTCAATTAAGACCTAACACTAAAATGGTGCTTTGAGCTTTCCCTAATTAGTGCAAAATGCGTCATTCTTACATACCAAAGAGTCAAATACTCATGGTTTAAAATGTAAATCACTCAATACACAAGCCAGGTTTTAGTAAATCATATAACATACCTTTATTGAATCGAGGAACTGGAGGTCTTGTCGTGAGTTATATCTCAAAATGCCGATCTTGGGAGATAAAAAATTTTGTTTGCATAAAAAGGAGGTACTTCCCAACTCAGGTGAAATTAAGTTGCAACTCATATCAGCTGTAGCAAGTAAACAAGCAAGATCAAATCTTATTCATAATGACAGCGCCAAACTCATACGGGGGGTGTTTGTTTAAGCTTATATGTGGCTTATGAGCTTATTTGTTTTTCGGCTTATATTTCATATAAGCCCAATTTTTCGCCTTATTCTGAGACTTGTGAGCTTATATAAGTTTATTATAATTGATAAACTCATATAAGCCCATAAATCTCAAAATAAGCCAGAAAATTGGGGCTTATGAAATATAAGCCGAAATCAAATAAGCTCATAAGCACACATATAAGCTTAAACAAACACCCCCAATGTACATAACTGGACTGCCAAGTGTCCCAAGTCCTCAACGACTTCAAGTATATCAATATCATATCCATCTTAATCTTATCTATTGCAATAAAACACCTCAAAAAAAAAAAAAAAAAAAAAAAAAAACACCTTAAATCCCTTATCAAGTTCGGCTGCACAAATGAACACACTTTGGAACACAAAATAAGCCCACACGAAAACTATTCATAGAAATGTCAAGAATTACACCTACCAACATATATCAAGTATAAAAATAGTTCCATATGTTCATACAAGTGTTATAATTTCATTGAGGAATATTATCAAACAGTTGGTGTGCATAAAAAGATAAAAAGAAAGTGAAGAACTGAACGTACCCTGCCTCAAGAAATAGCACCCAGTAGTGACGGATTTATCAGCTTCAAAGGTTGATATGGTGGGAGGGAGTGTGGTCGTGATGGAAAAGATAAAGAAGAAAAGGGTAAGAAAGGAAAACACTTGTGTAGGCTCCTCTTAAAATTATAGTTCTCAAAAAAATTATTCATTTAAGTAACAAAAAAGAAATTACTGCTAGTAGTAACTAGATAATTACACGTGCATATCAACGTGATTTTATAGCAGCAGATATTGATAAAAAAAAAATATAGGTTATAAACGAAAAATAATAAATGTTTGAGGATTTGAGGATTAAACGTAATGTTTTGAAACCCGGTTCGACCTGGCTAGTTCAACCGGTTGAACCGTTTCGGTCGAAAAACGGATCAACCCGACGGGTTGGGTTGAAAAAGCAGGTCAAATTAAAGCGGGTTAACCCCTCGGATTTGAAGCGCATCGGGTCAACTCAGTTTTCGATGTGTATTAATAGTTTCATTTTTGAAACATGTGTATTAATAGTTGAAATTGCTCATAATTAACATTTCCTTTTTAATATTTTCCCATTTCACTTTTTTTACTTTTCAATTTTCACTTTAACTATTTTTGTTTTATAGTATAGATATTTTATATTAATTAAAAATTATAGTGGTTTCATTTTTATTAAATCGTCGGATTTTTATCGCTCGACAAAAAAGGGCATGATGGAGTATTTCATTAAATGTATATGCACTTTTTGATTTTCTAGGCTATATCTCATAGGCTTTACTCTTATTATTTTATCTTTATCCTTCATTTCTAATTTAGCAGCGATTTGGTTCTTATTCCAAAATTTTAAAGGGTTATCTGTATAACATTTTCGTAAGTTTTCTTTAATTTCATCTATAATTGAATATAATTTTCTTAAATTAACTTGATAATCTTGGATTTCTTCACATTTAAATAAAGGTGTCCTTAGCTAAAATGGGTTTTTGTTGGTATCCATCGTTACGCTTATTTGAGCAAATTTTAAATTGTATTGGTCTTGTTTATATGTTTGAATGACGTATTTCAAAATGTGACAAGTTTTATTGCTTTTATGTAATATGTCATAGAAATGTACATGTTATAACACATTTTGAAATTTTGTGACATTTTCCTTTTAGATAAATAGAAGAATATTTCCGTAATTTATACATGATTTCGTGAAGAAAACTAAAGGTTAGTATTTTGGTTGTGGACATTTTTTTTTTTTTTTTTTCATAATTTTCTACTTAAAAGGGGGGGGGGGGGGGGGGGGGGGGGGGGAATAATGTTCTTTTCCACTACAAAAGTTTTGAAAAAGTTTAAAAAACTTGTCTAGATGAGTGTTGCAATTTTAGAGGGCGCTTGGTTCAAATAAAGGAATACGAAAAGCAAATGTAAAGGAAATGTGAATGCTAAGAAATGCAATGAGTAATAAATTCTATAACCCCCAATTTGTAGGGTAATGCTCCATTACCTCGTTTTGGGTAATGGTCAATTGCATAATAGTATATCAAACATAAATAATAATTACCTTTCCCATTCCTCACCCTTTAATACATCCAACCAAGCATGCCGTTAGTGTTAGAAAAATTAGTTATAATGTCCATACACGCAAAGGGTTTTTCTAATATTTTTAACAATGTATTTTTATTTATTAAAAAATAAACATGAGTATTTAATTTTTTTTTAATATGTTCTTAATTTTGAATTTTTTTAATTATTTCTTTTATAGACATAGTAAGTGGTTATATTTATATTTGTAAAAACTAAAAAGTTTAATCACTAAACTTTATAAACCAAGTTAACTTTATTACGTTTTGTCATTGATAATTTAGTTATTTTAAGTAGGTATATTAATTATTAATTGTCGTTTGTTTATTTAATAAGTTAATTATTATTATTATTATTATTACTAGCTTATAAACCCGTGCTAAATCACGGGTAGCTTATAAAAAGTATAAGAAAAAAAATTAAACATTAAAAGTAACAAATGTTAAAGATCAAACATCAAGCAAAAATTTGCATAACATTTAATTTTAAAAAACGTTACAATAAAAGTTTCTGTAGCATAAAATAAAAGTTTGCATAAGATAGCAACTACTTTGGCACTACATGATTATTAATGTTCTTTTCCACTACAAAAGTTTTGAAAAAGTTTAAAAACTTGTCTAGATGAGTGTTGCAATTTTAGAGGGCGTTTGGTTCAAATAAAGGAATACGAAAAGCAAATGTAAAGGGAATGTGAATGCTAAGAAATGCAATGAGTAATAAATTCTATAACCCCCAATTTGTAGGGTAATGCTCCATTACCTGGTTTTGGGTAATGGTCCATTGCATAATAGTATATCAAACATAAATAATAATTACCTTTCCCATTCCTCACCCTTTAATACATCCAACCAAGCATGCCGTTAGTGTTAGAAAAATTAGTTATAATGTCCATACACGCAAAGGGTTTTTCTAATATTTTTAACAATGTATTTTTATTTATTAAAAAATAAACATGAGTATTTAATTTTTTTAATATGTTCTTAATTTTGAATTTTTTTAATTATTTCTTTTATAGACATAGTAAGTGGTTATATTTATATTTGTAAAAACTAAAAAGTTTAATCACTAAACTTTATAAACCAAGTTAACTTTATTACGTTTTGTCATTGATAATTTAGTTATTTTAAGTAGGCATATTAATTATTAATTGTCGTTTGTTTATTTAATAAGTTAATTATTATTATTATTATTATTATTATTATTATTATTATTATTATTATTATTATTATTATTATTATCATTATTATTATTATTATTATTATTATTACTAGCTTATAAACCCGTGCTAAATCACGGGTAGCTTATAAAAAGTATAAGAAAAAAAATTAAACATTAAAAGTAACAAATGTTAAAGATCAAACATCAAGCAAAAATTTGCATAACATTTAATTTAAAAAAACGTTACAATAAAAGTTTCTGTAGCATAAAATAAAAGTTTGCATAAGATAGCAACTACTTCGGCACTACATGATTATTAATTATATGCTCGAGTAGCGGATGGTGCTTAAATGTGAAACTTATATGTAACAGATTTTAAAAATGAAAATAAGTGATTTACATTCAAAACAATCTCACGTTAAAAAAAATAAAAAATAAAAAATAAAAAGTAAAAAGGTACGTATCAATATCATGATGTGTTACCATTAAAAAAAATGGAATTAGCAAGGCATCTCCAATGCTAATGTGTCACTGTATCATCGCAACATGAAGAGATGTATGTTTATAAATTCATTCAATCATTTGTCGAATTCGATGACAAGAAAGCACAATATCATCTCTATATAATCTAACAAACTCATGAATACATAAAGAGATGAGATTGAGAGGCACATAATAGATAATAGTCAAATAACTAACACGTTAATAGTTAAAAATGTATGTGGATTATCTTAACCTAACCCAACTCCTTTTGATAATACTTAAAAAGTTTAATTTAATTACTCACTTGTCTATCTACTTAATTTTTTTCAAAAACCATTTGTACACTCATTTGTTGTCCTTATTGTATTGTCCTCCGATTATTAACGTGTTAAGAGGTTATATATTGTAGATTTCAACAAACCCATTTACTGGTTTATGTATGATGGTTTGGTTTATGTATTATGGTTAATTCACATGTATCAAATTCTACTAATGATTGCAAAAGAGAAGAACATAGATACACCACAACCTACAAAATGCATTTTACCTTGTATCAATAACATGAAAGTGCATTGGCGTGAAAAAGAAAAAAAATAACATGCTCTACACCAATTTAAGAGAGCCTAAATGTGAACATAAGTTTGTCAAAATCTTGATTTCTTTGGTTCTACCTATACACACACATAAATCATTGGAACATGCTATCTGTTTGCAAAGTATTTAAACATCAAGTAAACAATTAAATCCAAGTAACAACCTCCAATATCAAAGATGCATTAACGTAAGTGATTATTCATATATGCTAACTAAAACTCTTTTGAGACATTTCATCAAACACTTTTCATACCTTCTTAAATAACTTGACTTACGTCCCATAGAAGAATTCAAATTATCGTAGTCAACATCATATTCATTACAAATAAAACATATGAATCTAGACCCTTAAAACAATGAACATATTGTTTCACCTGAAGTTACCCGAATGAAACATAGTAGCATACTAAATCTCAGTAAGGACAAAGTTGATATCTTGAAATTCAATCTTCAATTGGATTCCTGAAACACTTCTAAATCAATTCGTCAAAATTTAAGGATATATGTAACAAAAGAAAAAAAATACAAACACATACCTTTGACCTTACAATTATAAGTTTATGACAGAAAAAGAAAATGATGAAAGAAAAAAGAATACCAAACACATAACTTTGATGCATAAAAACTAAAGGCATAATTTTGTAATCGTTAGACATTAAGAGGGGTGATTGACTTTCCTTTAATTAAGCTAATAAAGAGCTTAAATCACGAAAATGTTTGACACACCTTAAATGCTTGGTAGATTTTGAAAATAATAATGTCCAGGTGGCTTTTACATGTGGCTTAAATGACGTGGCTTTATTTGACAGCATAGAATAAATGAGGTGGCAAGATTCAAAAAAACCTTTGTTTATTATTATTATTATTATTATTATTATTATTATTTAAAAAAAAACATCACTTTATTAGAAACTCAAAAGATTAGTTGCAGCACGTACCTCATAGCATAATGCGGGATTGGAGGGTTAACTGGATGCCTAAGCGTGTTTCTATTGAATTTGAGAGTGTTGGTGGAATTACGGATTTTACTACACTTTTTATTTGTGTATAATTATTGATTAAAAAACAAATAACTTAAAATGTCTTAAATTGTTTACCTAGATTATAAATAGGAAATAAGAAAATCTAAAGTGTATATGTTTTTATTTATTTATTGTTTCTTGATATGATTTTGGTTTGAAATTATATTCCATTATTCAAGCAAATGTGATGCAATTTCTTTTTTCTAGTTGTGTCATTAGCGTGGCCTATCACGAATGAATACATGCTTAAATTTGGAGGCCTCATGTCTAGAATGTTAATGAGGCAACGGATTGTTGATATGTGTAAGCATTTGCTCAACATAAAGAATCAAAGAAAGTAGTAGTTGTTCAAAATTTCGCTAGACATCCTATACATCCTATACGATGAGTATACTTTTCAATTTCCCAGCCATATCATAGTTTTATCATATTAGTAGCAACTAATACATACACTATTCACTACATATATTATAGCGCGAAGGTATATTCACCGCCTCGAGCGAAGAGACATTAAAAACTATTTCTTCGTATAAATTAGTATTTGTTACAGGACTATTGTCTTTGGCCCAATAACGAGGACCACATTGGCCCACATTTAAAAGTTCCGTTTTCTTGTTTTACATAACCATAAGACCACCTTTCTCTTTTATTTTACACAACATTTTTTCAATTCTTATCCCAATCCAATTTAGCAGATGTGGTTGTGCCACAATGGTTGAAGTGTTCTCCGAGCTCCTCGGTGACATGATCATTAATATTCTTTACATAGACATTTGAGCTCTACAATAGAAGAAACGAAAGTTTTTAGAAATTATAAAATAAGTGCAATCATGAATGTTATCATCAACTTAGTGGTGGAACAAAAGTATATCACAACATAACACAATCCATAAAAACATCATGATTAATATAAATCACCTTGTTTCGCCTATGGCATCTACAATTTTCTATTCTAAAATATTCAATAAACCTTCTATTCTAAAATACTCAAGTGCCCTTATACACGTGTCTTGCATTATGTTTGACATGTTTGACGAGTTCTTACATATCCAGCCTGTCATTTAAAAGTGTAATTAATACGCATATAAGATGCTAAAATATAAAACTTCAAATATAGTAAAGTAATTTGCCTTACTTGATGGAGTTGTTAGATTTTTTTAGAAACTTTCTGAGCCTGAAAAATACCATATACGAAAAGATACTCATCAAACACAAATAAAACAAAGAACATTTAACCATTGTAGACATGCTAAAATTCTTGAAAGCGCGTTATAGTGGTACTAACCAAAGAACCAACATGAACGGATAAAAGAGGTTAAACTATATTTAGCAGTCGAAGAATCAACGAGAATAACTGATACCGAATTATATTCAGGACATAATGATATGTATGAAGCAAATAAAATTAATAAAGCAACTTAACAAATTCAGGAGATGTAAAAAAAAATAAAAAATAACAAATAACAAAAAAATATAAGGAAAAAAAAAAGGGAAAATGATTATATTATGGGCGGGAGAATACTAATGAAATAAGAAAAAATTGGAAATATGCTAAAAATTGATACCTGTATTCATATGGAAATACTTTAATGCTTCCTCGCAAAGTAATAAATTGTGACATTTGTCGTTTTGCGGAACAACTTACACCGCAAAATGACATGTTTATTATGAGATGCAATACGGGGCATGACTTGAATATATAGGGGTGTGGTTACGAGGAGCTTATTGCATTCGTACGATGTGGGATACAACAATATATATAGTGTATTTGCTCAATATCATCACAATCTAATCGATGTGGGAAATATACCAATGATAATATAGTGATTGCGGTCAATATTCTCGAAATCTAATTAGACTTGGGGGCATGATCGTATCTGTTGAGGCAACATGAATTAGGTCTCCTTATGTTTTAGTGATGCCAAATAAACCTTCGCAACACATAAAATCACAAACGTTAGCCAAAAACCAAACGACCCAAGGTCTGGGTCTGGCGCGCCGCCAGCGCTTCGACGTGCCAACAGCGCGCCAGGTTCTGTCTTGGGTTGTCACAGTTTTTGAAAGTCGGCTTTCCCCTTACCCGACAAATGTAGATCTTTCAATACAGATATGAATATGCTATGTGCTTCATTGGGAACACTCGAAATGAGTTTTAGAATTAGAGGAATCCAAATTTATAACCTCTCGTTTTTGGCACAACGCCAACTCAAGTATTTTGATAAATGCCTATAGCCAAGGCTTTTCTAAACCTAGGCGACTCATATATTTCGCGTGATATCAAGTGAAAGTATTCATATGTCTATAATCCGTGTTTACGTCTTCTCTAATCACGTAACGGGTTTACTCCCTTATTGATCAAACTAAGTCAAAGGTCCCTTTACGTGAACGCATCCTTTCCCGTTATTGGATATGCTTTACAATGATGCAAAACACTTAACTTGTTTGCATCAAGGTGATTATTGATTATGTCGAGTCGTGGAAGTTCACGTATTATGAGATTATAAATACTCGATGTTGAGTTACTTGAGGTTATGAGTAACCTTTGATTTTCTCATCCAACACGAAACCCATAATTATCTTTGTCAATTCTTTTCTTCATTAATGACAAAATGATTAAGCCTTAATCACTCATTTGATTAATCTCTACACCAAACAAATCCTCTAGCCATTTCAAACTCCTCCCAAATCTTATCCCCAACATTCGCTAATATTCCTTGTACTTGCATGTACTTCTTGTTCCCTACATTCTCACACCATATCTTCAAAACATTCTCTTTAACACATTCCAATCTGACCACTTAGATTTTACCACCTCATCATCTTTGTTAATACAAACATCGCTTAAAAACGTTATTTATATTTTACGATCTTTGCTAAGTTTTGTTAATGACAAAGTATGAACTTTAGCTAAGAGTAAATCATCACTTTAAGTGTTTAAGTTTTGTTTAAACTAAGGTTTACATTTCCTTTTAAACAAAACATTGTTTTTATTTCTTTAATTAGAAAGTGTCTTGTCACATCATTCATTTATGGCAAGCTTGTGTATTTGACTTGCCATAACATCTTACACACTTTTGGAAGCTTTCCAAATTGGATTTAATGTGTTTGACTAGTTGTTGTTGATGTGACTTTGGTTGGTTTGTGTTATTTATTGTAAAACCTACTGCAAGCCTGGCGGAACCCTGGGGGTACACGGGTGGAACCCATCTGAGGGTTCCGCCGTATCCGCCAGACCTGCTGTTTGTTTTACTATAAATACCAAGCCACCTGTTTGTTTTGTGTAATCACTTTAGGACATATTTTCATATACTCTCTCAACTAACTCAGTAACATTTGACTTGTGTGATCCTCTTATGTAGCAAGGGACTTCACAAGATCATTCAAGAAGTTACAAGCTTCAACTCTAAAGTTGCAAGTCTTGTTAGCTTTGTCATGTATAAGCTTTGGTAGTTTATACTTCATTTGTATCAAGTGTGTAGAAGTGATTGGTTAGTATTTTAGGCCTCAAAATACATAGTGTGTCGGGAGTTGTTGTACCCTTGGTAAAAGAACTCGACATCTAGCTTAGTGTCGGTAAAAGTGTAAGCGACGATGGGAGTGGTTGTACCCGTGTAAAAGAACTCGACATCTAGCTTAGTGTCGGTAAAAGTGTAAGCAACGTTGTAAAGGTTTCTCCACCAGGAAAGGAGCTTGTTGATTAGTGCTTATAACTCTCGAGTTGGAAACTCGGGGCGTGGATGTAGGGCAAGGAAAAAGAGCCCTTGTAGCCGAACCACGATAAACAATCGTGTTGTGGTTTGATCGTTTCTTTCTTTATCTTTGCTTATTACATATTATCTTTAGTTAGAATTGCTAATCACACGTAAAGCTTTTCAAAGAATTAGACAAGTAAAGTTGTGTTTATATCTTTAAACAAACGTAAAACTTTTCAAAGAACTAAACAAGTAAAGTTAGGATTGTTATTCACACGTAAAGCTTTTCAAAGAATTGAACATGTAAAGTTGTGTTTATATCTTTAAACAAACGTAAAGCTAATTAAAGATAATCAAGTTAAAAAGCGGTAAACTATTCAACCCCCTTTCTAGTTTTCCACAATTGGCATCAGGAGCTACGTTACTCAAGATCTTTAAAATATAGTGTATTTTAAAACTTGGATCGATCCATGGATTTTGAAAATCTCAAAGAAGGGCAACCTATTCAAAACCCACCGCTATTTGAAAAAGAAAACATCCTTGAATGGAAAAGTAATTTTGAAAACTATGTGAAATCAATTGATCAAGATCTTTGGCATATTATTTCTTTTGGTGATTTCAACCAAAGAAAACAAGTTTTGAAAACCAAGTTGACTATTCTAAACCTGATAAAAATACTAAAGCTAAGATAATGATTTATAAAGCTTTATCAAGTACCAAATATGAAAGAATGTATTTTTGTAAAACGGCTAATGATATTTGGAAAAATATAATCAACTTTCATCAAGAAATATGTCAAGTCAAAGATGATCAATTTGATCTTACATATGAATTAGAAGATAGACACTTAGTAGAAGTTAATACATGTGCTACTAGTTTAAATGTTTTAAATGAAGGTACAAGTGAAGATGAGTACGTGTGTCGTGATGAACTTGCTTGCGAATCATGGAATGAAATGGATGTAGACGAAGACAATGATCCGGTGGGTGATTGTAAATTTATTGAAACAACAAGCAAGGTACATGTTGAAACCAAACATTTTTGCTTTGACACATTTATCTTAGAATTTTCTAAATTAGAAAATGAGTCTAAACTTTTAGGTAACATGAACCTAAAAACTATCTTTTACAATGAGTCTTCAAAATCTTTTGTGAATAACTTTGAAAAGGAAATCTTGTTAGAAGATAAAATGTCTAGACTTGAGAGTAATGTTGAAATTGATCTAGAATGTAAATTATGCCTAGATTACAAACATGAGATTAAAAAGCAAAATGAGAAAGGAACAATGTTAGCTAAATTTGATGAAAGCTCAAAATCTCTTGAAAGATTGTTGAGGAGTCAAAGGTTGTTTAATGATAAAACCGGATTAGGATTTAACTCAAAAGCATCATCAACTAGTAAAACTAAGCAAGTAAAATTTGTTAAACCTAAAAGAGAGAGTTAGAGATAATTCAATCTCTAATAGAAACTCATGATAAAAGGATTAAGATATCATGTTCAAATATTTTTATGTGTTTATCTAACCTTCTTGGATTCATAAGTATTTGGGTTTAGCTTTTGTTAGCCTTGCTATTTTATAAAAGATAACGTCACACATAAAGAAATGGACTAGATATAATACAAATAGTACTTTAGGGACTATTATTGTAATATAGGCAAACATGTGATGTAATGAGCCTATAAATACCCCTCATGACTCTCCATGAGGGGTGTGGGAAAGTGTGTGTAAGTTTAGTTTCATTTCATTTTAATATAAACCCTTTTCTCCACCTTTCTCTCTCTACTTTCTCTCTCTAGAAACATGGTGTATTTCGATCAACCTCGACCTCTGGAACGTGATTATGGTTATTAACAAGTGGTATCAGAGCTAACCGGGGGCGAATCGTGGTGTTTTTAGGTGAAAAATCGTGTTTTTGGGTGAAATAAGCGGATATGGTACTGTTCATCGCAATTCTTTCGAGTTTGAAGTGTTTTTATCGAGTTAGGATTTTTCTGGCGAGTTAGAATTGTTTTTTAGCGAGTTAGACTTTTTCTTGCGAGTTAGAAAAATTCTTGCGAGTTAGAAAATTCCTATCGAGTTTGAGTTAGGTTTTTACCGAGTTTGGGTTGAGTCTTATCGAGTTAGGATACTTAAGACTTACCGAGTTTGAACTCAAGTTTGGCGAGTTAGCCTTTTACCTTATCGTTCATCGAGTAAGGTTTTTTTTTGTGGCTTATACCTAGACGAAACTCTGCCAAATTTTTTCTGAGCTTATCGAGTTACAAAAGATCTTATCGAGCTTCAAGATCTTACCGAGTTTGAAATGAGTACCGAGTTTGATATGGTTACCGAGTTAGGGAGTAAGGAGCATTTATCGAGTTTGAGGTATTATCGAGTTAGGAGATTATCGAGTTAGGAGCTTTATCGAGTTTGATGGGTTTATCGAGTTAGCAAAAAAATAAAAAAACAAAAAAAAAATAAAAATAAAATAAAAAATTTGGCGGGAAAATTTGAGTAAAATTTATTTTTGAGAGGAGACTAAACGTTTAATTTTTACGCGAGATTTTAATTTTGGTATAACGTTGAAAATTTTGGCCCGAAATTCAAATTTTTAGGCCAAAATTCAAATTTTTTCGGTGAAATTTGGCGTAAAAATTTTCAAAACTCAAATTTTTCTGGTAACCTTAGAATTGCATTTCATAGTGATTTCCAAATTATGGGCGAGAAATTTTTCCAATTTTATTTTTGGAGGGAAAATACGAAATCACTACGAATCACCCGAAATAGAATTTCAAGCTTCACCAAAACACACCACGGATTGCTTAAACGATCCTGATCAAGAATCACATTCAAATGACAACGGCTAGTATCAGATTTTTGTGACTACGGAGTTTTTGTACGATATTGCTTATTTGGGTTTAAAGTTCATTTCACGGGCATGTGTACTTATTTATCTCAAAGTCTAGGGGTGGATGGATGCATGACTTTCGGAGATACTTGTTTGGGCAAACACTGGTAGAGATAGTGATTAAGACTTGGATTATCTAGTTATACCCGATGTAATGAGTTACATTGTAGTACTCACGGGTTATAGCTATCAATTTAAGGAGTTACGTTGTAGTACTCAGTGTCACATGAAGTTGTGGAGATTCCAAGAGGTGGATATTTCATATACTGTTTGTTGGTTTGGGTATATGGCACTACCTATGCTTAAAGGAGTTACATTGTAGTGCTCAGTATAGGTTCTTAGTCACACCTTCGTACAAGATTAAGTCACATATCTATGAGATGTTTACTTCATTCTCAAATTGGTTATATTGGGTTCTCTCCATACAGTGGTCATTTACTAGCTAGTTGGAATTTGAAGAGGTCGCTTACAGGTTGAAGAGAAGAGAAGAGATTGTAGAATAAAGAGAGTCATATCCTATCAGCATATTCTCACAACTTATGCTTTCATGGTCTATCTACATTGCATCAGAAGTGTAAAGTACGGGTAATTTTGGCATGTACACACAATAGTATGATGATTTCGATACATCGCAACCATCAGGAGGGAGAAGAACATGCCAAAAGAAGTAGTGTCTCATCTCTAGTACGATTGGTTGATCGAGGGAATTGTGCTTACACTAGAACCGAAGAAGTACTAATGATGTGTACATCGGAGCGTATTACCAACCTTATGTGCAATACTATGTGAGTTATGCTATGATGCTCCCAGAACAACAACCATGGTGCAAACTCATTAGTATCTACCTTATCCGCTGCGAGATGAGAAGAGAGTTGTTTGTTCAGGAGGGAGCAGAAGAAAAAGAATAAAGGCTCACTAGTTAGGAGGGAGTAATAACCTAACTAGACCATTACAGTTGAAGTTCAGAGCTACAAAGACCTTTGCCGTCAGTGTCAAAGATCAATACGCCGAGATCGTCGGAAGAGAGAACTTCAAGTCTGCCTCAGTATCTAGACTACAGAGACTCTGCGCTTCAACAACGTCAACATAGTTTACTATTGTTGTAATTTACATGTTTATGTGTTTATAGGTCTCATTGTATCCATTCATGTGTGACGATATCTTGGAGGGAGATTTTTAGCCTTGCTATTTTATAAAAGACAACGTCACACATAAAGAAATGGACTAGATATAATACAAATAGTACTTTAGGGACTATTATTGTAATATAGGCAAACATGTGATGTAATGAGCCTATAAATACCCCTCATGACTCTCCATGAGGGGTGTGGGAAAGTGTGTGTAAGTTTAGTTTTATTTCATTTTAATATAAACCCTTTTCTCCACCTTTCTCTCTCTAGAAACATGGTGTATTTCGATCAACCTCGACCTCCGGAACGTGATTATGGTTATTAACAGCTTTTCTACAAGTCAAGATTATTTTCTTTATGATTATCTTCTTGATGGCTAATCTATGGAGCTTAAAAGGTACGCGTCTCTTCAACTTACCTTTCAGTGTTTCATATTGATTAGTATTAAGTTCTATCATGAGTGATACTTGTAGTTTCTTACTCTAAGATGGTTATATTGTGTAAGTAACAATAAGGATTAGATCCTTTGTGATTAAAGGACTTAGACACTACTTTTAGTAGGAGATATAAGGTGTTTTACTTCTTTT
This sequence comes from Artemisia argyi, assembly GCA_030686995.1. Classification (NCBI taxonomy): domain Eukaryota; kingdom Viridiplantae; phylum Streptophyta; class Magnoliopsida; order Asterales; family Asteraceae; genus Artemisia; species Artemisia argyi. The sequence continues at coordinate 133,142,718 of CM060694.1, forward strand.
AACCTTCGGGAAAAGACACGAGTAACTCTTGAGTGAGTCTTACTTAATATTTGTCTACAAGTGAACTAACTAAGAATCTCCTAAGTGATGAGACAACCAACACTTTTGTGATGCTTGCAAATCTAGCAAAACCACAACATTTCATAGATATTTATAGTACAACGTCTTTTGACATTATACCTTACATTTTCAATTGTGTCTTAAATTCAACCATTCTCTTGTTAAAATTTCATATAAGACACACAAAGAAAAATAAATCATTTGAATTCATTAGGATGATTGAAAAAAAAATATGATTTATAAACATCTAGGATTTGCACATCAAATTTGACCTATAGTCTTATGATGTTGAATCTCTTGGACATTTACACTCATAGTGTTTTAAGTAAATAAACCCGAAGAGTCGAGGAGTCATTGAATCTAACATTCGATGAAAGACCACCTCCTTCTAAGATATCATCTTTGGTAGATGATGACTTAGTCGAAAGTCCAAAATTGATAAGACAAGTAAGTCAAGATCAATAACAAGGAAGATGAACTATTAAGATTGAGAAACAACATCCTTTCGTCTTGTGTCAAACAATGAGTCAAGCAATATTGACAAGGTCATAAAAACTTGATTCATAAGTCATAGTTGTGATTTAAACAAATTTGATAAAATGTATTTTTGGACATTAGAGTAAAGCAACCATTAAAATAAAATGGGTCTTTTAAAATAGAAATTAATGTAAATCTATGAAAGATTTTTTTTTCTAAGCAAGCTCCAAAAGCAAAGGATAATCACTCAAAGACATTCCTAGTTATTCACATGTTCACAATGATTAAGTCCTTTATGACTTATCAAGAATGAGATTAGTAAATCCGTAGGTAAAACTAAACATAGAGAAATGCTTGGAAGTTTACTTATTCTCACAACGAATAAATCCAACATTATGTTTAGTGCTTGTCTATGTGCTCGTTCTTTTTAGAGAAGATCCTAAAACAACTCTCTCGAAAGAGCTTGTTTGGATTCATCATAAGGTACTACACAACTAGGATTATGGTATCCCAAAAGAACGGGAATAGAATCCATAGTGTATGCCAAATGGAATTATGTCGGTAATAAGTGGATAAGAAAAGCCCAAGTGGTACTTGCACTTTTATACTTACTTACCCAATGATTCTCCAAAATGCGTAAGGTTCTCAAATTAGTATCGGATGGAGAAGCACATCAACAAGCTCCGCTTGAACAAGCAAATTCGTGTCAACAACGGAATTCTTTTATCAACATCGTTATCCCTTCAACAAAGGAAGCATCGAATTCAGCAACAATTCAATCCATTATGTTCTTTATTGACATATTGTGATCCATCATCATCACCTTGGTAAAAATGTTCATTGAGGAACGTCTTAACTAAGAAGGTCTTATACGTTAACCATTCTATCAACGTTTTCACAAAACATCTTGAATGAGAAGCATTCATCATCCCTAGGCTTAGTCAAAGACTCATAAGACCTAAAACCTTAGTTTTGAACATTAGGATAAAACCACAAAAATCAAGACAATTCCTTTTGAATTTTTCCTGCAGTACCCACGGAACCCTCAGACCATACGGGCGGAACCCTCCCTTTGGTTCCGCCTGGTCCGCCAAATCTGCAGGATGTTTTATTTTTAATTTCTAAACCAAACACCCTCTTAACTTAATCATTCACTTTTCAAACAACCATCACCCTCTCAAAAACACATAACCATACGAAATTTATGGCTTTCAATCTAACCTCTTCAAATCCAATCAACTTTGTAAGTATTCTAATCATAATTGCATTTTTGATTCAAGTATTACATTCTTATTTACATTCATTAACTAGAATCTTAGGGTTTATGCATAGAACTTTTTGATTCATGAAAAACTTGGTTGCTAACCAATCATGTCTTCCATTAGTTAAGAATTGTATCCTTTTTGTTGTTATTTTGATTTGCCAAACACACCAAGTGCATTGTCTTTCAAAAATTACAATTCACAACTAGAACACAACTCTTCACCACATTGTTAAAACAAATGAAAAACGTTATTGAAACATCACGTGCATATTGTCTCTTGAATGCTAAAGGGGATACATAACTAATATGTATTTTCGGGTACATTCAATCGAAGACACATTCAATTAGGAAAGTCTTGGTTATCGTTTGTTTTTAAAACAAAATTTGCATAACAAAACAATTTAGACATAAAAAATGAGTCAAGATAACCAAGTCTCCACATTGTTTGCATATAGAAACACATTAGAACATCCACATTGTTAAAAGTCATTAACATAAAATTTTGTATTTTCTAGGAATCAACATGCCTCCCGCAAATTTCTCCGATCACAAGGAAACCCTTAAGTACTTACCCAAACACCATAGGACCAAAGGTCTTACTAAAGATCAAGTTGAAACCTTTAAGAGTCTAGAAAAACGCTATGTTCATGAAGGAAGAACCATTGATCCATCCTTCCTAGAAGGAACATCCATTCGCCAAAACTTTGCCGCAATCAACTTTGATTGCCTTCTTGACATCGATGAGCAAATTTGCCCTAGGTTCATCTTAGAATTCTATGCAACCTTAACTCTTTACTTCGATGACGATGGTGAATTCTCACTAACCTTTAAAACTAATCAAATACCAAACATCATATCCTTGAAAGATTTTGTAACAATTCTTGGTGTCCCTAATGTTGGTACATGTCACTACACGGATAAGTGGCCTCTTTCTATTCTTGACTTCATTGAACGTTTTCATCCATACGACACTCCTCTTGCGAATAAGGAAGCAATTCGTGAGCATCTATTTGTTAGAACCTCAACAACTAGGAAGAATCGTTCGGGTAAAGAGGTAGATAAGGACCCTTTTGGTATGGAAATCAATGAGCTCAAACCACAATTTAAGAAATGGGAAGAAATTTTTAGAGCCAACGTTATAAGTTCCATAGGAAATAGAGATCATGTCAACACATGTCTTAGCTACATGCTCTATAGCATTTCCACCGGTCAACCTTTTAACTTAGCCTATTACCTCGCCAAAAGAATGGCCAACATACCCTTGGTAGGAACAACCGCTCTTCCTTATGGAATGCTTCTCACCCGCCTCTTTAGAGCAATCTCACCCATTCCTCCTAATGATAATGGAATGTGCCTTGACTATTCTCTCGTTCCTCACATCTTCGTCCCTCTAAGTGATAAACGAGTTTTCAAAGCTAAGGGCAAACGTACTCGCTCACCTTCACCATCATCATCATCATCCGACATGAGCGAGGACGATAAACTTCCTAACTCTAAGTTACCTCCTTTAGACTACCTTCAAGAACTCCCCGTCATTGACAATGCATCCGAAGAGTTCAAGCAAACCAAAGGAATTTTCAAGTGCTTTGGAAGGTACTTAAGCAAGCTCAATAAGAAGATAGACCATTTGTGAGAAGCGTGATTAAGGAGTGTTTGGCTTATGAAGGTTTTAGAACCTTGTATGTGTTAAACTATGTGATTTGTATTGTTTTTCACGTTCATGCTTTATTACGTTTGTCGGATTATGTTTGTATGAGCTTTTATGCATAATGACAATATTTGAGGTGTTTGTCAATTTTTATGCTTATGGTAAATTTCACTAAGTTTAGTGAATATCGCTAGCCCCCGGTCAAAGTCATATGATATGAGTGTTTACATGTTCATTTTTTGCATTTCCTAACCAGATATGCATTATATTTTTTATTTTAGGAGTTTTCGAAAAATTTGAAAATCGTCTCGCGGGTCAAAATCGCGGACTGTATAGTTTTTCAGGTCTGGCGGCACCCTAAATTGGGTTCCGCCAGTGTAATTTCTGGGCAACCCAGAAATGGCCCAACGGACCAGACGGAACCCAAAACAGGGTTCCGCCTGTATTTTGCGAGGGTTCCGCCAGTCACATGCAGAAAATTTTTGTCATTTTTCTTAAGTTCAAAACTTGTAAAGTGTCAAACCATTATCCTAAGTGAGAAACATCTTCCATTAACTCCAATAACCATATTAGGACAACTCTCATTCACTAAAACAATTAGGAAGTCACTTCCCTCCAAAAATTCAAATTCAAACATAACTAACCCAAGGAACCCTTTTAAAGGATCCTTCAAACCATTGGAACATTTTCAACCAAATCACTCCACCCAATTCCATTGGATTGAAATCCAATGATTTGACATGTTCATGAAAATTTTCTAAATCATTTGAAACCTCAATCTTTGAATGGTAGAACATCAAATCCAAACACCCATTTCAACATCTCTTCCACCCTATAAATTTGAAAGTTTTGCAACAATTCAAATCACACCATCACCATCAAAATTTCTTCTCACAAAACATCAAAACCACACATTTGAAATGACTAAATCCAACACCTCATCCGAGTCATCAAAATCCTTCTCAAAAACCACTAAGATTAGTGTTAAACCTTGTTGCTTCAACAAAACCGTCAAGTCAAGCTCATCATCTTCAAGTGATGCTTCACTTAACATCTCATCACCTATCCAAGATTTCCTTAACCTCACTACCTTAACACCATCCTCAACACATTGCAATACCAATGTAATCACCATTCAAGATTTGCTTAATCTTGCTACTCCAACACCCTCTCCAACACATTGCAACACCAACATAGCCACCATTCCTCCACCAACTAGACCTTCAAGTGATTCAACATCACCTTCTCAACAAGCTCAACCATCAAAAACTCCATCACCTCAATCACCAACACTTACACCAATGGAACTTTTCCATACACCGCCAACATCACCACTACCCTATTTGGAAACATTAGAAGACCTATCACCCAAATCATCAAGTCCACCATCCTTGTCACTCTTTCACACCATTGCTCAAATGGAAACCCAACAACAACCCAGTGAGCAACTAGATGATGAACCCCATCAACCATCATTGGTAGAACGGTTGGCTTACCGTTATGCTAGACCATCAATTTTTCCAAATGATCAAGGTCATACACACTCACAATCATTTGTGTTTCACCCAATTTACAAAGACCTTCATGGTAATCCTTCCGCCGAACCAAGCTTCCGCCATTTTGTTCAAAACCAACAACCACAACAACAACAACCATCACCACAAGAACATTCCCAACAATTTGAATCTCTACTTTCTTCTTATAAGAAAATAGAAGCATCCATATGGGAAAAACCTCCAAACCTTAATGATGAGATTGACACTCATTTAAACCATCTTCATGCCTTCAAACGTATGGTTGACTCTCAAATCAACCATATTATGGTTTTACAAACAACACTACACTCAACTAATGAAGGAAGCAAAAACATCTCTCAACCATCCACATTTGCTCCTTCTAGTTCAAACCATCCACCACCAACAAATCAAACCTCTCTTCCACCAAACTTTCCCCGCCATGATTGCGGACATTGCGAATGAACCGCTCACATTAGTGAAGGATGTCGAAGGGAAATTCGCGAGCTATCCGAAGAAATGAGGTTTATACTAAACCACATTTTGGATAGTCTACAATCCTTGTCTCACCCACCTCAACCTTAGAGTCTCCAAAATGAAACAAAACCGTTTCTTTTGGAAAATGTTTCCCATTTAAACCAACAAACCAAAACCGTGTCACCCTCTCAACCTTCAAAATAAAGCCCGCTGCAACCTCCAACACACTTTTTCATCCTTAACAACCTTAGCCTTGTTTTTGGAAAATGTTTCTCATTAAGGAAAATGATGATTTCCTTGTAGCTTTTTATGTTCTTAGTTGATGTGTGGGATTTGCACTAGGCTTTACCTCTCGAGGGATCTCGAGAAGCTTACAACCCCCACCAGGCAGTGTACCTGATCGTTGTAGTATAGTATAGTGACAAGTACCGGGGGATTGATCGTTCAACTTGGGAATAGTGTCGCTAGGATTAGAAAGCCTAAGAACTAGGTCTAGAGGTGAGGGATGATTCTTTTTGTATTTTTATGTTTTAATAAAAGCAAGTAAAATCTCAGTTTTTAGAGGAGTGGGCGGAATTAGTTGCTAGTCAACTAACCCAATTACTAAGATGCAATCAAAATAAAATAATAAAAATGAAAATAAACTAAATTAAGATAGTGGTGTGAGCAATATATGGGAGAATTGTGTTTACTTAGATTTCACTACTCCCTAGATATCTTTTACAGGTTAATTACTTGTTACAGTTGCGTGGATGACGGATTGTATTCCTTAATACCATTCATGGGGTGGCGTACTTACTTCCCCAATCCTATAAGCTCCTACTTCACTCCTATGTCGAGCCAGCTAAGAAGCTCCTAACATGGGATCACTAGAATTCGCTCATGCATTAAATACAATCATAAAAACCTAGTACACATCGGTTCATGTTTCTTAAGACGTTCAAGCAAGTTACACAATAGAGATCTGCCAGTTTTCTTAAGCCTAACATTGAAGTCATTCATCCATTACAACTATAAACAAGCAATCAACCTATAATTAACATCTAGGTTTCATTACATCTAAGCAAACACATGAAAGATCTAGCCTAGCATGTTAAAATCAAGACAAGCATAAGATATATTCAAACAACACATAGACATATTGAATGAATTGAAAGAAGACTTATCTTAATTGAACATGAAAGGTTTCAAGGGGTGAAAACCCTTGAAAATACTGTTACAAATGACCTAGGGTTTATTAGGTTCGACCCTAGTATTCTCCACACAAGTTCTTCTTTTTATGAATGAAAATTAGAAAAGTATATATAGATTTTGTGAGGTGACGGCGTCAAGAGTAAATGTCTGACGCCGTCATCTCGCCGCCAATAAAGTTCTCGGACTGCCTAGATCTGGGTTTGACGCCGTCACGTGTAATCCATCTTCAGGCCGTCACCAAAATATCTCTTGATGCCCTACTCTTGACGCCTTCAGGTTTTCTCTGGGTCGTCATGGATTTTGCCCCTGACGCAGTCACATTTCCCTTCTTGACGCCGTCAGGTACTGTTCCCAGCATGGAAAATTAAGTCTTTGCCGTTTCCTTCACTTTTATGCTCCAAAAACGTCCAAAATGCCTCCTTTTCCAGAATTCACTCCCAAAGTACCTAAAATCACAAAAGGAACGATTTAGGCCAATATTTGATCAAATAAATTCAATTTCGGGCTTAAATGACCCCCTAAAAACGGTTCATTTTTCGCCTCATCATATACCCTTACACTTGAGATTTGCTTGTCCTCAAGCAAATGCACTTTTATTCTAATCAAAATACAAGTTAGGGGTCATTTAACACTAATATAAAAGTAATTACAACAAATAATCGTTCCACTAAAGACCAAAGACAAGCACGGAGGTCATACACTAGCACCCCACAAATAGTGTTTAGATACTCACATCTCTCGGGTGTAATAAAGCAATATCACAATATAGAAATGGAAAACATCTCTCACTACCTGTCATAGCAAAATAGATTACCATAGGCTTGAGAAAGGATCAAACCTCCACCACATGGTGTCACACCCCCAATTTGTCTGACTTGCAGCGGAATGGAATACCTGGGGGTGTCTGTCATAGCACCACAGTTACAGTTACATTGAACGACCTAAAGTGTCGTTTGGAAAATACTGCATTTGATCATTGAAATAATCCAGAGTTTACAAAATGAGGTCCCCAAAATGTGTTGCAAGTTTATGAAAACAAGTCCTACTAGATCAAATGTTTACATAAGTGCATGAAATAATGATGAGACGCGTCGACTCCGCGACTCCATGAAGGTCCAAATGCATGTCACATGAGCTACCTTAATAACCTGAAATACATTGCTAAAACGTCAACACGAATGTTGGTGAATTCCATAGGTTTGTAAAATGTAATGATGTACGACCACCACAAGTAAAAGTGCAAGATAAAAATCTCATGAAAATTGTACAATTGACCTTAAGCTCATGACACCGAAGCTATGACTGATGAAACTATGCCCCTCCTGAATGTTCTGCCGAAACACTCAAATGTAAAAGACATGAAATGCATCCGCTTACGGTTGGTAAATACTACCACGGATGGAGGCGTCACCCTCGATAGATCTATCCACTCACTCTCGCTTACCGGTAAATTAACGGTTCATGATGATACAGGGGACTTATCACATGGCAAGGTAACTTAAGCAATGTACATATGTTTGAATACTTGGGCTCGTACTAAAATGATTGATGCAATGTATTCCCCCCCGTGGGATTTGAAAACAATCAAAAATGTTGAATTGAAAACGGGGCTATGAAAACTCACCTTAACTGATGAAACTGTGATGAAGTGAAATGAACAACAATGAACAATTAGCTGCCGCAACTCAATATGATGGTACCATGAACATGTAATGAGCTGAAAACAACAAGGCGCGCACACTAGCCGCAACCTAATGTGAATGATGAACGATCTACTTTAGATCACCAAATGATGTTATGAATGTCCATGCACATGTTTCCTATACCACTCTACTCTTTGAAAAACACTTGTTGTTATCAAAAGTATATATTCCAAGACTTAGGAAAAATATGGCTATTAGAAAAATAAACTAGTTGCAATATATATACTTATATATATATCGTATGTACCAATGTTTGTGTTGAAATCCTCGGTTTGAAATCCTTGAAATAACGCCTTGTACTAATGAAAATATACTTGTAATCACTAATACATCATTAGTTATGAAATTGGGTACTTGGTTAATATTTCTAGAAAATCTAGAATTTAGTACGTAGTGTTATTATTATTTCTAAAAGCTGCCAATTATAGAGGATTTTTGCCGATATTGAAACGTGAATATCTTTGTCGTTATAAGCCCGTTTTACTTGTTCTTTATATCCACGGTTACGTCTTAGTATGTAGTAATATATTTTGGAAAGCTTGGCTCCTCCGAGTTACGTCTAAAGCCTCTTTTTGTGCGATGAAAAACGTCCAACAGCATGTATTTTTCCGGAAAATAGTTTTCGTCAATAAACTTGCAAAAATCATAACTTCTTCGTTATAAACTCTTTTTAATCCGTTCTTTCGCCTACGGATTCGTTTTCGAAAGTATTTTCTAAAAGTTTTGCCAAAGTTTCATTTGTGTTTACTGATTTTCCAGATTTTACCAAAATGGGACAGCATGTTTATAAACTTGTTAGAAATCCATTTCCAAGGTTCAAAACTAGTTTTTACTTCAACCAAATCTCTTGCAAACCCCACAAATCTATACTAATCCTACCATAAACCTTCTTAGGGTGCCATGGGTTCCTAATCACTAGTAATCATGTTAATTTAACAAGAGAACACCTAAATCACAATCTAGGGTTTGTATGATCAAAAAGTCTACAAAAATAAAGTGGTATAGCTAGTTTGTGCATGAAATTAAGCATGAATACTATAAGATACATATGTTAATTAGATGAAAACATGAAAATAATTTTGAATACTCACTTTGAAATAATAGGTGGTGAGATGATTAGAAACCTTGGATTACTTGTGTTTTTGTGTTATGATTCTTGATTAGGACAACAAAATGAACAACTTTGATGCTTTGTACTTTGAAAAATAATGGATGGATCATGGATCTTGGGGAAAAGTCGTAGGTTTTATGATGGGGAAGATGAGAAATGAGCTTTTGATTCTCAAAAAGTATAAGTGTTATGTTTAAGTGGTTTTTGTAATTATCTAGTATAAGTATATAGTATAATATGTATACATAATGGCACATGAAGCTAGAGATTAAGAAAATAAGTCATGTGGTCTTGAGATGGTCTTGTGGCCGGTTTTCAATGTGAAAAGAAGATGCAAAGTCGGTTTTGATCACTTAGAAAATGTAGTGTATTATTAGTTGTAGTTTACTGTAAGTATCAGTTATAACCGGGTACCGGGTTTGCTAGAAATAAATATTAAGGAAGTTAACCGGGACTTAATAAAGTCATGAAAATGTTAAAAATATGTTGGGTACAATTACTGAGTGTTCGGGTGATTATTGTTTAGTTTTCACGAAAACCGTCGTAATATTCATAAGCTCACGTTGTAAATAAAATAAATTTCCAAAATACTGGGTAAATGAATGTTATAACTTTTATTATGATAATATGGATATAAAAATATGTCGTGACTATTGTGGGAATATTTAGATATATTCGTCGTGTATAAACCGGGTGTTAACGTTTATTTATAAATAATTATAAGGAAAACGTTAAATGTATCAAATATAGAAATTTGAAAATCCTAAGAGTGGTATAACATGTAAATGACCTACTGATGATATGCAGACTATCTCCAGTCCGTATGAAATGTCATTACTGATAATGCATGAATTCGCACCTGAACCAATACGGTTACGCGAATTTGAATACCCGTAAACTAAATTTACGATGAAATGTGTAATGCACGTGAATGATGAAATCTTTTCCCGCAATGAATAGTGTTCAGTGAATAGTAAAATTTCTGAATGCTTCTCGGAATGTCAAACGGACACAAAAAATGATGAATAGTAAACTGATGAATAGTGTTTTGATGAATAGTGTTTTTCCAAAGTTCGGGAAATGACCTGAAATGACTTGAAATGGTGAGTTGTGACATTCTTCCCCTCTAAAAGAAACTTCGTCCCGAAGTTCAGTTTATGTTGGTCTCTGAAAACGTATTGGTGAAAAGGTGATGATATTCGAGAATTCCAGCGAACTCTAACGATCGGAATTCGACTCTGATTCAACTGTTTGACCACACGGTCCATGGTTTCTATTGGTTCTCTTACAAGGTTTGAGATTGTCATTTGGGTTGGATCCCTTCCAATGGAATCATGAGTGACTCATCTGAAAGTCATTTTTGGGGATCTGAAAATGTGAAATATGTTCGTGTAATCCTGTTGTTCTCTGACAATGTTCAAGTCTGACGGCCACTATGCCTTCTCTGTCAAAATATAAATGGTCCAGTGTATATTGGTGTAACTTTCCAAGTTTTCTGAATGATAACATGCCTTTCCTAGGCAGAACTTTCTGCATAACTCTGCAGAACTTTCCAAGTTTTCTTAATGGTTTACAACTTATTGAACTTGTAACTGATTCTTGACTTGTAGGAAATTTCTGGTTATCTCATGAATGCCTACTGAACTAATGAGTTGAGCTTTTTCCGAGTTTGGCCCATCAATAGATGGTCTGCGCTTCTTAATGTTTTAAATGTGATACTGGTAATATATACTGCTGAATTCTGCCAGAACTCAAGTTTGTATGCTAGTTGGTCGATTCTAAAATGAATCTTAAATGGTCCAATATGCTAAAGGTTCAACTTCTCTTGTTATCCAATTTGTATCATGCCAATCCAAGGCAATGCTTTTAACTTAGTTTGTTCTCCCACTTGAATCTGGATGGTTTGTTATTCAGGATACCCAATCCAAATGATATGTGTTATGTACCAATCTAACTTCTGCCAGTTTCTCGCTGTTGGTGTAATAGCTATTGTTGTAGATGAATTTGATTTATGTTAAATGATTCGTCCAACCATTTCTAGGGTCAATCAATCATGCTCTGAGCATACTTTCCTATGTTTGAATTGTTCTGTCGCCTTGACCATCGGTCTGAGGATGATAGGTGATGTTCACATCTAAATGGGTTTCTGAAGGAAATCCTGAAATGATTACCTGAAGTCCAAGGTGAATCGGTTTCCTTAACAGGAATAACTGAAATGGGTACAATAAACCTTTGTGACTAATTCCATAACGTTCGGTCCTTCGAACTTGGCGTTATCTGAAGGGATATAATATAGGTAACAATTTGATTCCTTGTGTTTTGTTCCAACGGATGATAAGACATATGTCCTTCTTTGTCTATTGGGTTTGGTCTCCACTACTGAAGTTCGTGATTAATTTGTGATGTCCTTCCTAATTCCTTCATCACATATTCCAAATATTCTTTATTGTCAAGTCACAAATCCTAAATGCATAAGCGATGTTGTAGGGAAATTGGTTCTGGAAATTTGTCTCGCGATTATGAGTTTTGGTTGAAATCCTTTTTCTGAATAAACGAATTTAGAAAAATGGAGCAAATGATTTACTAAGTAATATTTTTCCTGATGATTCAAAATTTCAGTAGTTATGAAGTAGAAAAATGTTTTCAAACATGTTGTGATTAAAACTGCTTACCAAAGTTTGATATCTATGTATATTTCTCATTGTACAATAGTGTTGCTAAAGATTGACCAAAAAGGATCGTACTTGTTCAAAATAGGAATTTCAGAAATCATTTTTCCACAAGGTATGTGATTTATGTAAACGCATCAACTTTATTTAAAAGTGAAAACACTAACATGGATAAAATGGTAGAATAGGAAATGTTCGCTTAAATGCATCGATGTCTAACACTTAGTTCCTGAGGTTGGATAATGTCTATTGATGGTTATCTGGCATAACTACAAGCATAGGTATTTAGACTAACTTAAGTCATGAAATAGTTTATCGTTGTAATTGGCAAGACGAAGGTATCACTTGATGTTGTGTCAATGAATGTCTATTCTGTTTTCCCATGTAGATGAGGAGATATGTTCTGGCTTGATCCCTTGCTTGGTATGAAGGTGAGGTTATCTGAAATTTCTAGTGACATAAGGCCTTAGAGGAAATTACATCGATATTCTTAATTCAAATAATTGTCCTTTGTGAAAACTTACTGCAGGAAAGTTTATGTATGGATGAGGCCATGTTTAAATGAAATGCTCTACAGTCTCAATTAGAAGCTTGGTTTATTTCTATTGTTTTGTCATGCGGACATTTATTTTGAGTTCAATCCTGTAGCTCAGTCTAGCTAGTACCCTTAAACGATAGAATGTGAAAAACTAAGTCAGAGATGGTGATTCTGATGGTCTCGCGGTACCTTAGGATTTGTCGTTGAGTTATGAATTCTCTCACTATATACCTCTAGTTCTGTTTAGTAGTTCTGTAATCATTTCATTGCTTCTATTGTATAGGGGAATCCTGCATGTAATTGATATGGAAAGTCTCTCCTAGGGAAGTCAATGGGAAAATCCAACTTAATGGCTAAGTGAGTGACTGGTGGGGTAAGTATCCAGGGATAGTTCGGCAAAAGGGGTGTTTATGAAAGAGTTCCTTTGTTTACAAAACTTTTAAATGAAGATTGTTATTAACAATCCTTTGAAAAGGTAATTATTTCCTTCATGGCATAATCCTTCCTGAATTTTACATAGGTGATCAGGCTATGTACAATTGAGGACTAATGATGCGATGTTAGATTTTTGTCAAAATATCACAACTTTCCTCAAAAGTTTTAGATGGTGTTCAACGCATTGTTATTAAAATGGTATCCTGATGTTTTCTTTCAAATAACATAAAAATTGCCTCGCGTAATAATAGTAAATACTTGGTGTAATGACAGAAAAATCAATTTATAGGATGGAAATAAAATAGCTTACTTCAGAAATTTTTCTGTAAAACAATTTCCCCATATGATAGTAAAATAGCTTGAATGGTGTATTGGATACGTGAGTGAATCTTGTCGAATGGTAATAGCCTACTAATTCGTCAAATACGAAATCAACCTAATCCCTGATGAGACAATGCTAAAATGTTGCAAAACGATTAAAGTCTGTGCAAATGGGATAGAAAATGGAGTAAACGAAGGTTATGATTATCACCTAGGTAACAAAGGATAGATACTACATTGGATAGGAAAGTGCTTAATACCACTAGGTCATGTCATCGTACCAACGGTAAGTACAAAAGGAAAGATACAACCCTAAAGGCTTGAACTACGGTTTATATATTGAAACAAAGCTCCTGCTGCTGAAGTATTGTTGTTATCCTTGATGTTGCTAATATCCTGACTGTTCTCTTTCAACAGCTCACGCTATTCCTCGAGCGATTTAGTCTTGATTCCAAGTTCCTGATTTTTCCTTGTTCCTTAGTTCCGGGCAGTCATTTTTGAAATGCCCTAAGTTTCCACATTTGAAGCAACTCCCTGGGATTTTCTGATTTGTGAGTTTCCTACAGTCTTCAGTCCAATGACCCTGCTTCTTGCACACTACACACGTTTTACTGCAATGACCTCGGTGATATTGATTACACAGGTTGTAATAAGGTAACTTTCCAATATACCTTCTCTTTGTGTGCGGTTCTGCAGCAAAGGCTCTATTCATTTCTTGTCCTTTGGGTGATTGTTGAGCAGCATTGCAACCTAGATTGTTGTTCCATTTCCTTTTATTGTCACTGTTGTTTCCTGATGTCTCGGCGTGAACTATGAGTTCCTTTGCCTCGATCGCCATTTTGATAGCTTCAGACATGGCATTGGGTTCCCATGCGATGACCAACATACGAATTCCATGGGAAAGTCCCCCAATGTACTTTTCAAGTTCCTTGCTTTCTGGTTCATCCATTGCAGAACCTAGTCGTGTTAATTCATAAAAATGAGTAGTGTACTCGTCACATCATTTCCTACCATGATAAAGTTTAGTGTTTCCTGTTCTTTTGCTCATAATTCATTTCCTACACAAAATGTTATACCCATCATCCTTCTTAGTTTCTCCCAAGAGTGTGAGTAGGCAGTATCAACTCCCACCATCTTAATATGTTTGGTCCACCATTCCTGGGCATGATCCTGAAAAGTGCATGTGGCGAACTTAACCTTGTATTCCTTACGACAGTCGCCACATTGAAATATTGTTTCTATTTCTTCGAACCATTGGAGAAATTCCTTTGTGTTTCTAGTTCCGCTAAAGGAGGGAGGATTGCACCCCATAAATTCCACGTGAGTAAGTTCCTTAGTGAGGGCGGTGACTATGTTCTTGGCAATGACTTGTCCAACAGCAGCTTGCGTCATGCTTGTAGTGGTTTGCTTAAATTTCTCTTCATCAAATCATAAGTGACCATGAGGGTATATAGTTAATCAAAGCCATCATATTCACAACACATGAATATAATACATGAAAATTTCGGTCTACGTGAACCGGTATCACAAATAGCACAACCATTTCTTACATAGTAGAGTCACACTTGATATATTTGTTTGTACAACAATCAAAAGACAACAAGTTCTTTAGACTATGTCCCACACCTTCTGTGGCTAGGATAATAGTAAAAGCTAGTGAGGATATAAATCTGGTCTAGGGACTTCCTGGTGTCCCTCTGTGTGAAATCAGGTTTGTGGCATCATAAGGTCGAGATAGTCCTGAAGTGGTGTCTGAAGTTGTGCATCTATCAAATCTTAGATAATGTAGGTTCTGAACCATTCTTGAAGAATCTGCGGATGTTTCTGTTGAGTCCGTGTTATTGGTATTATCTACTAGATGTTATCTAGTTCATGGCAAGTGGGAATGAAAAAGGAAAATGACAATGATGGTACTAGTGTATGGAATACTACCCTCTTTCGCGCTACCTCGCGACATCCAAAAGGTAAAACTGAAGTACGCACTGTGGGATGACCAATAGTGTAATAAGTAACTGATGGTGGTGGTAGTACCTGAATAGTGAGTGCCCTACTAGTGATGGAAAGAAACATATCATCTTCCTTGCAATAAACATCCTAATAAGTCCATTAAGATAAGTCTGAATACTCTACCAAAAGGTATTCTATGTATAGGCTGAATGATAGGAAAACCCTGTTCCTATAGCAAATCAATAGTGCTAATGGTGGTGTAAGTGCAACTGGTGGTATAATGGTAGTGGAAGATAACAAGGCATCTTCAATGTCGGAATCCGGTAAAAGGATGTCAGGGTGAGTATCTGAAGGCATGTCACTTGTGAACCAGGTCAATAAAATGATATACATATACGGATATGAGTATAAATAACTCGCACAGGGTATGTATGAAACAACATGTATCGTGATTATGCACTTATGATGAAATGATGAGATGCTATGCTGATGTGGTTATAGTCTAGGGTCCAAGATACATCCTAGTTCGCTATAACCTTAGCTCTGATGCCAATCTGTCACACCCCCAATTTGTCTGACTTGCAGTGGAATGGAATACCTGGGGGTGTCTGTCATAGCACCACAGTTACAGTTACATTGAACGACCTAAAGTGTCGTTTGGAAAATACTGCATTTGATCATTGAAATAATCCAGAGTTTACAAAATGAGGTCCCCAAAATGTGTTGCAAGTTTATGAAAACAAGTCCTACTAGATCAAATGTTTACATAAGTGCATGAAATAATGATGAGACGCGTCGACTCCGCGACTCCATGAAGGTCCAAATGCATGTCACATGAGCTACCTTAATAACCTGAAATACATTGCTAAAACGTCAACACGAATGTTGGTGAATTCCATAGGTTTGTAAAATGTAATGATGTACGGCCACCACAAGTAAAAGTGCAAGATAAAAATCTCATGAAAATTGTACAATTGACCTTAAGCTCATGACACCGAAGCTATGACTGATGAAACTATGCCCCTCCTGAATGTTCTGCCGAAACACCCAAATGTAAAAGACATGAAATGCATCCGCTTACGGTTGGTAAATACTACCACGGATGGAGGCGTCACCCTCGATAGATCTATCCACTCACTCTTGCTTACCGGTAAATTAACGGTTCATGATGATACAGGGGACTTATCACATGGCAAGGTAACTTAAGCAATGTACATATGTTTGAATACTTGGGCTCGTACTAAAATGATTGATGCAATGTATTCCCCCCCGTGGGATTTGAAAACAATCAAAAATGTTGAATTGAAAACGGGGCTATGAAAACTCACCTTAACTGATGAAACTATGATGAAGTGAAATGAACAACAATGAACAATTAGCTGCCGCAACTCAATATGATGGTACCATGAACATGTAATGAGCTGAAAACAACAAGGCGCGCACACTAGCCGCAACCTAATGTGAATGATGAACGATCTACTTTAGATCACCAAATGATGTTATGAATGTCCATGCACATGTTTCCTATACCACTCTACTCTTTGAAAAACACTTGCTGTTATCAAAAGTATATATTCCAAGACTTAGGAAAAATATGGCTATTAGAAAAATAAACTAGTTGTAATATATATACTTATATATATATCGTATGTACCAATGTTTGTGTTGAAATCCTCGGTTTGAAATCCTTGAAATAACGCCTTGTACTAATGAAAATATACTTGTAATCACTAATACATCATTAGTTATGAAATTGGGTACCTGGTTAATATTTCTAGAAAATCTAGAATTTAGTACGTAGTGTTATTATTATTTCTAAAAGCTGCCAATTATAGAGGATTTTTGCCGATATTGAAACGTGAATATCTTTGTCGTTATAAGCCCGTTTTACTTGTTCTTTATATCCACGGTTACGTCTTAGTATGTAGTAATATATTTTGGAAAGCTTGGCTCCTCCGAGTTACGTCTAAAGCCTCTTTTTGTGCGACGAAAAACGTCCAACAGCATGTATTTTTCCGGAAAATAGTTTTCGTCAATAAACTTGCAAAAATCATAACTTCTTCGTTATAAACTCTTTTTAATCCGTTCTTTCGCCTACGGATTCGTTTTCGAAAGTATTTTCTAAAAATTTTGCCAAAGTTTCATTTGTGTTTACTGATTTTCCATATTTTACCAAAATGGGACAGCATGTTTATAAACTTGTTAGAAATCCATTTCCAAGGTTCAAAACTAGTTTTTACTTCAACCAAATCTCTTGCAAACCCCACAAATCTATACTAATCCTACCATACACCTTCTTAGGGTGCCATGGGTTCCTAATCACTAGTAATCATGTTAATTTAACAAGGGAACACCTAAATCACAATCTAGGGTTTGTATGATCAAAAAGTCTACAAAAATAAAGTGGTATAGCTAGTTTGTGCATGAAATTAAGCATGAATACTATAAGATACATATGTTAATTAGATGAAAACATGAAAATAATTTTGAATACTCACTTTGAAATAATAGGTGGTGAGATGATTAGAAACCTTGGATTACTTGTGTTTTTGTGTTATGATTCTTGATTAGGACAACAAAATGAACAACTTTGATGCTTTGTACTTTGAAAAATAATGGATGGATCATGGATCTTGGGGAAAAGTCGTGGGTTTTATGATGGGGAAGATGAGAAATGAGCTTTTGATTCTCAAAAAGTATAAGTGTTATGTTTAGGTGGTTTTTGTAATTATCTAGTATAAGTATATAGTATAATATGTATACATAATGGCAGATGAAGCTAGAGATTAAGAAAATAAGTCATGTGGTCTTGAGATGGTCTTGTGGCCGGTTTTCAATGTGAAAAGAAGATGCAAAGTCGGTTTTGATCACTTAGAAAATGTAGTGTATTATTAGTTGTAGTTTACTGTAAGTATCAGTTATAACCGGGTACCGGGTTTGCTAGAAATAAATATTAAGGAAGTTAACCGGGACTTAATAAAGTCATGAAAATGTTAAAAATATGTTGGGTACAATTACTGAGTGTTCGGGTGATTATTGTTTAGTTTTCACGAAAACCGTCGTAATATTCATAAGCTCACGTTGTAAATAAAATAAATTTCCAAAATACTGGGTAAATGAATGTTATAACTTTTATGATGATAATATGGATATAAAAATATGTCGTGACCATTGTGGGAATATTTAGATATATTCGTCGTGTATAAACCGGGTGTTAACGTTTATTTATAAATAATTATAAGGAAAACGTTAAATGTATCAAATATAGAAATTTGAAAATCCTAAGAGTGGTATAACATGTAAATGACCTACTGATGATATGCAGACTATCTCCAGTCCGTATGAAATGTCATTACTGATAATGCATGAATTCGCACCTGAACCAATACGGTTACGCGAATTTGAATACCCGTAAACTAAATTTACGATGAAATGTGTAATGCACGTGAATGATGAAATCTTTTCCCGCAATGAATAGTGTTCAGTGAATAGTAAAATTTCTGAATGCTTCTCGGAATGTCAAACGGACACAAAAAATGATGAATAGTAAACTGATGAATAGTGTTTTGATGAATAGTGTTTTTCCAAAGTTCGGGAAATGACCTGAAATGACTTGAAACGGTGAGTTGTGACATTCTTCCCCTCTAAAAGAAACTTCGTCCCGAAGTTCAGTTTATGTTGGTCTCTGAAAACGTATTGGTGAAAAGGTGATGATATTCGAGAATTCCAGCGAACTCTAACGATCGGAATTCGACTCTGATTCAACTGTTTGACCACACGGTCCATGGTTTCTGTTGGTTCTCTTACAAGGTTTGAGATTGTCATTTGGGTTGGATCCCTTCCAATGGAATCATGAGTGACTCATCTGAAAGTCATTTTTGGGGATCTGAAAATGTGAAATATGTTCGTGTAATCCTGTTGTTCTCTGACAATGTTCAAGTCTGACGGCCACTATGCCTTCTCTGTCAAAATATAAATGGTCCAGTGTATATTGGTGTAACTTTCCAAGTTTTCTGAATGATAACATGCCTTTCCTAGGCAGAACTTTCTGCATAACTCTACAGAACTTTCCAAGTTTTCTTAATGGTTTACAACTTATTGAACTTGTAACTGATTCTTGACTTGTAGGAAATTTCTGGTTATCTCATGAATGCCTACTGAACTAATGAGTTGAGCTTTTTCCGAGTTTGGCCCATCAATAGATGGTCTGCGCTTCTTAATGTTTTAAATGTGATACTGGTAATATATACTGCTGAATTCTGCCAGAACTCAAGTTTGTATGCTAGTTGGTCGATTCTAAAATGAATCTTAAATGGTCCAATATGCTAAAGGTTCAACTTCTCTTGTTATCCAATTTGTATCATGCCAATCCAAGGCAATGCTTTTAACTTAGTTTGTTCTCCCACTTGAATCTGGATGGTTTGTTATTCAGGATACCCAATCCAAATGATATGTGTTATGTACCAATCTAACTTCTGCCAGTTTCTCGCTGTTGGTGTAATAGCTATTGTTGTAGATGAATTTGATTTATGTTAAATGATTCGTCCAACCATTTCTAGGGTCAATCACTCATGCTCTGAGCATACTTTCCTATGTTTGAATTGTTCTGTCGCCTTGACCATCGGTCTGAGGATGATAGGTGATGTTCACATCTAAATGGGTTTCTGAAGGAAATCCTGAAATGATTACCTGAAGTCCAAGGTGAATCGGTTTCCTTAACAGGAATAATAGAAATGGGTACAATAAACCTTTGTGACTAATTCCATAACGTTCGGTCCTTCGAACTTGGCGTTATCTGAAGGGATATAATATAGGTAACAATTTGATTCCTTGTGTTTTGTTCCAACGGATGATAAGACATATGTCCTTCTTTGTCTATTGGGTTTGGTCTCCACTACTGAAGTTCGTGATTAATTTGTGATGTCCTTCCTAATTCCTTCATCACATATTCCAAATATTCTTTATTGTCAAGTCACAAATCCTAAATGCATAAGCGATGTTGTAGGGAAATTGGTTCTGGAAATTTGTCTCGCGATTATGAGTTTTGGTTGAAATCCTTTTTCTGAATAAACGAATTTAGAAAAATGGAGCAAATGATTTACTAAGTAATATTTTTCCTGATGATTCAAAATTTCAGTAGTTATGAAGTAGAAAAATGTTTTCAAACATGTTGTGATTAAAACTGCTTACCAAAGTTTGATATCTATGTATATTTCTCATTGTACAATAGTGTTGCTAAAGATTGACCAAAAAGGATCGTACTTGTTCAAAATAGGAATTTCAGAAATCATTTTTCCACAAGGTATGTGATTTACGTAAACGCATCAACTTTATTTAAAAGTGAAAACACTAACATGGATAAAATGGTAGAATAGGAAATGTTCGCTTAAATGCATCGATGTCTAACACTTAGTTCCTGAGGTTGGATAATGTCTATTGATGGTTATCTGGCATAACTACAAGCATAGGTATTTAGACTAACTTAAGTCATGAAATAGTTTATCGTTGTAATTGGCAAGACGAAGGTATCACTTGATGTTGTGTCAATGAATGTCTATTCTGTTTTCCCATGTAGATGAGGAGATATGTTCTGGCTTGATCCCTTGCTTGGTATGAAGGTGAGGTTATCTGAAATTTCTAGTGACATAAGGCCTTAGAGTAAATTACATCGATATTCTTAATTCAAATAATTGTCCTTTGTGAAAACTTACTGCAGGAAAGTTTATGTATGGATGAGGCCATGTTTAAATGAAATGCTCTACAGTCTCAATTAGAAGCTTGGTTTATTTCTATTGTTTTGTCATGCGGACATTTATTTTGAGTTCAATCCTGTAGCTCAGTCTAGCTAGTACCCTTAAACGATAGAATGTGAAAAACTAAGTCAGAGATGGTGATTCTGATGGTCTCGCGGTACCTTAGGATTTGTTGTTGAGTTATGAATTCTCTCACTATATACCTCTAGTTCTGTTTAGTAGTTCTGTAATCCTTTCATTGCTTCTATTGTATAGGGGAATCCTGCATGTAATTGATATGGAAAGTCTCTCCTAGGGAAGTCAATGGGAAAATCCAACTTAATGGCTAAGTGAGTGACAGGTGGGGTAAGTATCCAGGGATAGTTCGGCAAAAGGGGTGTTTATGAAAGAGTTCCTTTGTTTACAAAACTTTTAAATGAAGATTGTTATTAACAATCCTTTGAAAAGGTAATTATTTCCTTCATGGCATAATCCTTCCTGAATTTTACATAGGTGATCAGGCTATGTACAATTGAGGACTAATGATGCGATGTTAGATTTTTGTCAAAATATCATAACTTTCCTCAAAAGTTTTAGATGGTGTTCAACGCATTGTTATTAAAATGGTATCCTGATGTTTTCTTTCAAATAACATAAAAATTGCCTCGCGTAATAATAGTAAATACTTGGTGTAATGACAGAAAAATCAATTTTATAGGATGGAAATAAAATAGCTTACTTCAGAAATTTTTCTGTAAAACAATTTCCCCATATAATAGTAAAATAGCTTGAATGGTGTATTGGATACGTGAGTGAATTTTGTCGAATGGTAATAGCCTACTAATTCGTCAAATACGAAATCAACCTAATCCCTGATGAGACAATGCTAAAATGTTGCAAAACGATTGAAGTCTGTGCAAATGGGATAGAAAATGGAGTAAACGAAGGTTATGATTATCACCTAGGTAACAAAGGATAGATACTACATTGGATAGGAAAGTGCTTAATACCACTAGGTCATGTCATCGTACCAACGGTAAGTACAAAAGGAAAGATACAACCCTAAAGGCTCGAACTACGGTTTATATATTGAAACAAAGCTCCTGCTGCTGAAGTATTGTTGTTATCCTTGATGTTACTAATATCCTGACTGTTCTCTTTCAACAGCTCACGCTATTCCTCGAGCGATTTAGTCTTGATTCCAAGTTCCTGATTTTTCCTTGTTCCTTAGTTCCGGGCAGTCATTTTTGAAATGCCCTAAGTTTCCACATTTGAAGCAACTCCCTGGGATTTTCTGATTTGTGAGTTTCCTACAGTCTTCAGTCCAATGACCCTGCTTCTTGCACACTACACACGTTTTACTGCAATGACCTCAGTGATATTGATTACACAGGTTGTAATAAGGTAACTTTCCAATATACCTTCTCTTTGTGTGCGGTTCTGCAGCAAAGGCTCTATTCATTTCTTGTCATTTGGGTGATTGTTGAGCAGCATTGCAACCTAGATTGTTG
Source organism: Artemisia argyi (assembly GCA_030686995.1). Lineage (NCBI taxonomy): Eukaryota > Viridiplantae > Streptophyta > Magnoliopsida > Asterales > Asteraceae > Artemisia > Artemisia argyi. The sequence goes on from CM060694.1 coordinate 133,165,319, forward strand.
TTCCACTTCCTTTTATTGTCACTATTGTTTCCTGATGTCTCGGCGTGAACTATGAGTTCCTTTGCCTCGATCGCCATATTGATAGCTTCAGACATGGCATTGGGTTCCCATGCGATGACCAACATACGAATTCCATGGGAAAGTCCCCCAATGTACTTTTCAAGTTCCTTGCTTTCTGGTTCATCCATTGCAGAACCTAGTCGTGTTAATTCATAAAAATGAGTAGTGTACTCGTCACATCATTTCCTACCATGATAAAGTTTAGTGTTTCCTGTTCTTTTGCTCGTAATTCATTTCCTACACAAAATGTTATACCCATCATCCTTCTTAGTTTCTCCCAAGAGTGTGAGTAGGCAGTATCAACTCCCACCATCTTAATATGTTTGGTCCACCATTCCTGGGCATGATCCTGAAAAGTGCATGTGGCGAACTTAACCTTGTATTCCTTACGACAGTCGCCACATTGAAATATTGTTTCTATTTCTTCGAACCATTAGAGAAATTCCTTTGTGTTTCTAGTTCCGCTAAAGTAGGGAGGATTGCACCCCATAAATTCCACGTGAGTAAGTTCCTTAGTGAGGGCGGTGACTATGTTCTTGGCAATGACTTGTCCAACAGCAGCTTGCGTCATGCTTGTAGTGGTTTGCTTAAATTTCTCTTCATCAAATCATAAGTGACCATGAGGGTATATAGTTAATCAAAGCCATCATATTCACAACACATGAATATAATACATGAAAATTTCGGTCTACGTGAACCGGTATCACAAATAGCACAACCATTTCTTACATAGTAGAGTCACACTTGATATATTTGTTTGTACAACAATCAAAAGACAACAAGTTCTTTAGACTATGTCCCACACCTTCTGTGGCTAGGATAATAGTAAAAGCTAGTGAGGATATAAATCTGGTCTAGGGACTTCCTGGTGTCCCTCTGTGTGAAATCAGGTTTGTGGCATCATAAGGTCGAGATAGTCCTGAAGTGGTGTCTGAAGTTGTGCATCTATCAAATCTTAGATAATGTAGGTTCTGAACCATTCTTGAAGAATCTGCGGATGTTTCTGTTGAGTCCGTGTTATTGGTATTATCTACTAGATGTTATCTAGTTCATGGCAAGTGGGAATGAAAAAGGAAAATGACAATGATGGTACTAGTGTATGGAATACTACCCTCTTTCGCGCTACCTCGCGACATCCAAAAGGTAAAACTGAAGTACGCACTGTGGGATGACCAATAGTGTAATAAGTAACTGATGGTGGTGGTAGTACCTGAATAGTGAGTGCCCTACTAGTGATGGAAAGAAACATATCATCTTCCTTGCAATAAACATCCTAATAAGTCCATTAAGATAAGTCTGAATACTCTACCAAAAGGTATTCTATGTATAGGCTGAATGATAGGAAAACCCTGTTCCTATAGCAAATCAATAGTGCTAATGGTGGTGTAAGTGCAACTGGTGGTATAATGGTAGTGGAAGATAACAAGGCATCTTCAATGTCGGAATCCGGTAAAAGGATGTCAGGGTGAGTATCTGAAGGCATGTCACTTGTGAACCAGGTCAATAAAATGATATACATATACGGATATGAGTATAAATAACTCGCACAGGGTATGTATGAAACAACATGTATCATGATTATGCACTTATGATGAAATGATGAGATGCTATGCTGATGTGGTTATAGTCTAGGGTCCAAGATACATCCTAGTTCGCTATAACCTTAGCTCTGATGCCAATCTGTCACACCCCCAATTTGTCTGACTTGCAGCGGAATGGAATACCTGGGGGTGTCTGTCATAGCACCACAGTTACAGTTACATTGAACGACCTAAAGTGTCGTTTGGAAAATACTGCATTTGATCATTGAAATAATCCAGAGTTTACAAAATGAGGTCCCCAAAATGTGTTGCAAGTTTATGAAAACAAGTCCTACTAGATCAAATGTTTACATAAGTGCATGAAATAATGATGAGACGCGTCGACTCCGCGACTCCATGAAGGTCCAAATGCATGTCACATGAGCTACCTTAATAACCTGAAATACATTGCTAAAACGTCAACACGAATGTTGGTGAATTCCATAGGTTTGTAAAATGTAATGATGTACGGCCACCACAAGTAAAAGTGCAAGATAAAAATCTCATGAAAATTGTACAATTGACCTTAAGCTCATGACACCGAAGCTATGACTGATGAAACTATGCCCCTCCTGAATGTTCTGCCGAAACACTCAAATGTAAAAGACATGAAATGCATCCGCTTACGGTTGGTAAATACTACCACGGATGGAGGCGTCACCCTCGATAGATCTATCCACTCACTCTCGCTTACCGGTAAATTAACGGTTCATGATGATACAGGGGACTTATCACATGGCAAGGTAACTTAAGCAATGTACATATGTTTGAATACTTGGGCTCGTACTAAAATGATTGATGCAATGTATTCCCCCCCGTGGGATTTGAAAACAATCAAAAATGTTGAATTGAAAACGGGGCTATGAAAACTCACCTTAACTGATGAAACTGTGATGAAGTGAAATGAACAACAGTGAACAATTAGCTGCCGCAACTCAATATGATGGTACCATGAACATGTAATGAGCTGAAAACAACAAGGCGCGCACACTAGCCGCAACCTAATGTGAATGATGAACGATCTACTTTAGATCACCAAATGATGTTATGAATGTCCATGCACATGTTTCCTATACCACTCTACTCTTTGAAAAACACTTGTTGTTATCATAAGTATATATTCCAAGACTTAGGAAAAATATGGCTATTAGAAAAATAAACTAGTTGCAATATATATACTTATATATATATCGTATGTACCAATGTTTGTGTTGAAATCCTCGGTTTGAAATCCTTGAAATAACGCCTTGTACTAATGAAAATATACTTGTAATCACTAATACATCATTAGTTATGAAATTGGGTACCTGGTTAATATTTCTAGAAAATCTAGAATTTAGTACGTAGTGTTATTATTATTTCTAAAAGCTGCCAATTATAGAGGATTTTTGCCGATATTGAAACGTGAATATCTTTGTCGTTATAAGCCCGTCTTACTTGTTCTTTATATCCACGGTTACGTCTTAGTATGTAGTAATATATTTTGGTAAGCTTGGCTCCTCCGAGTTACGTCTAAAGCCTCTTTTTGTGCGACGAAAAACGTCCAACAGCATGTATTTTTCCGGAAAATAGTTTTCGTCAATAAACTTGCAAAAATCATAACTTCTTCGTTATAAACTCTTTTTAATCCGTTTCTTTCGCCTACGGATTCGTTTTCGAAAGTATTTTCTAAAAATTTTGCCAAAGTTTCATTTGTGTTTACTGATTTTCCAGATTTTACCAAAATGGGACAGCATGTTTATAAACTTGTTAGAAATCCATTTCCAAGGTTCAAAACTAGTTTTTACTTCAACCAAATCTCTTGCAAACCCCACAAATCTATACTAATCCTACCATACACCTTCTTAGGGTGCCATGGGTTCATAATCACTAGTAATCATGTTAATTTAACAAGGGAACACCTAAATCACAATCTAGGGTTTGTATGATCAAAAAGTCTACAAAAATAAAGTGGTATAGCTAGTTTGTGCATGAAATTAAGCATGAATACTATAAGATACATATGTTAATTAGATGAAAACATGAAAATAATTTTGAATACTCACTTTGAAATAATAGGTGGTGAGATGATTAGAAACCTTGGATTACTTGTGTTTTTGTGTTATGATTCTTGATTAGGACAACAAAATGAACAACTTTGATGCTTTGTACTTTGAAAAATAATGGATGGATCATGGATCTTGGGGAAAAGTCGTAGGTTTTATGATGGGGAAGATGAGAAATGAGCTTTTGATTCTCAAAAAGTATAAGTGTTATGTTTAAGTGGTTTTTGTAATTATCTAGTATAAGTATATAGTATAATATGTATACATAATGGCACATGAAGCTAGAGATTAAGAAAATAAGTCATGTGGTCTTGAGATGGTCTTGTGGCCGGTTTTCAATGTGAAAAGAAGATGCAAAGTCGGTTTTGATCACTTAGAAAATGTAGTGTATTATTAGTTGTAGTTTACTGTAAGTATCAGTTATAACCGGGTACCGGGTTTGCTAGAAATAAATATTAAGGAAGTTAACCGGGACTTAATAAAGTCATGAAAATGTTAAAAATATGTTGGGTACAATTACTGAGTGTTCGGGTGATTATTGTTTAGTTTTCACGAAAACCGTCGTAATATTCATAAGCTCACGTTGTAAATAAAATAAATTTCCAAAATACTGGGTAAATGAATGTTATAACTTTTATTATGATAATATGGATATAAAAATATGTCGTGACTATTGTGGGAATATTTAGATATATTCGTCGTGTATAAACCGGGTGTTAACGTTTATTTATAAATAATTATAAGGAAAACGTTAAATGTATCAAATATAGAAATTTGAAAATCCTAAGAGTGGTATAACATGTAAATGACCTACTGATGATATGCAGACTATCTCCAGTCCGTATGAAATGTCATTACTGATAATGCATGAATTCGCACCTGAACCAATACGGTTACGCGAATTTGAATACCCGTAAACTAAATTTACGATGAAATGTGTAATGCACGTGAATGATGAAATCTTTTCCCGCAATGAATAGTGTTCAGTGAATAGTAAAATTTCTGAATGCTTCTCGGAATGTCAAACGGACACCAAAAATGATGAATAGTAAACTGATGAATAGTGTTTTGATGAATAGTGTTTTTCCAAAGTTCGGGAAATGACCTGAAATGACTTGAAATGGTGAGTTGTGACACATGGCGTAAGCACCTAGGATAAACTATCAAAGAGGTCTTTTTAAGGGTTGTAACGTTAGGTGTAGGGATATGGAATACACGGTTTTGTTGTATATAGGCAGTCTTTACTGGTGGCGAGTTAATAATCTTGGTTAATTACATGTACAATATGGCGTTGCTAAGCCAAGACTAGACTCGACTTAAGCTAATAAATCAAAAATAACAAAAACATAAAATAAACGGGATGGTAGTCCGTATGTTTTTCTTTTTTCTTTTTCTATTTTTTTTCTTTTTCTTTATTTATTTATTTATTATTTTTTTTTTATTTTTTTTTATTTATTTATTTTTTTTTTGCATACACTCTTACCCTACTATCCAAAATAATACATCATAGGGAATGAACATTCCCCTTACACTTGAATTTTTACATACTTTACAATAAACTAATCTAATGACTCGAATTAAGATAATCAAAACACTTGGAGTATTTTTAAGATTATCGCACATATGGGGGTAATAATATGATGTTCTTCCTCATTACTCCATAACATTAGTACTTTACCCATGAGTCCCAATCGTCCCAAAACAATATGTACAAGGATATGACTCGACTTAGCAACCATATAATCAATTAGATAATTAACTAAGGGTTTAAACAAATGACAATAATGCACTAAAGATGAGTGCATACACGGAAGGCTAAGGCGATTTGGTTGTACAACGCTAAGGTGTGGGAAAAATTAATTGATAGGCTCGGAGGGGTGTACTAGGGGTTTCGTGTACTAAAAATGAGTACAACGCTAAGGTGTGGGAAAAATTAATTGACTTTACTAGCCAAGTAATATGACTTAAGTGGTCAAGTAATTATGATACGGGTTTAACACAAGGGTGATCCTAATGCGTCTTATCATGTAGTAAATCCTACTACATGAATGTAGTCTCACTAGCGGTCTCGGGATGCATCACTAACGCAAGTTCTAGAATCTAAATGCTACCGGTACACTCATAAGCACTAATAGTAAATGCTTTTCCTATCAAATCTAAAGGCGAACCTCACATATTTGGGCGGAAAATTTTTCTGAATTGTACGGTTTTGTGCTAGTCATACAATCTCCTATCCATGAGACGCTTGCTATGGCTAAAGTTTTACTCCAAAATGTTGTAAAAAATTTTAAATTTGGCGCTAAAATTACACTAACAAGTATTTCTCTTAGTTTTATTACACATCTACTATCAAACAAACAATTGAGATGCCATAAACTTGCACATTAATCCTTCAAGATTGTTGGTACTACCATAATTGTTAGAAGGATCGTTGTTGAAAGTACGGTTGGAGGGTGGACCGTTTGGTTGGTAACGATTAGGTGGATTGGAAGAATTGGTTTGGTTTTGTTTCCACCTAAGGTTTGGGTGATTTTTCCAAGAAGGGTTGTAGGAATCACCATAAGGGTTTGGCTCGGGTTTGAAAGTGTACCACTTATCTCCCGCTTCGTTGGTACGCGAGGATGCGTAGTCCGCAAAAGCTGTTCCGGGGAGTTCCACGCAATCACGAGTGTCATGGGGACCACTACATAATTCGCATGAAGAAGTGATTTTGTTCACTTGGCTTGAAGGCTTAGGAGCTTCGTAAGATTTCATGAGAAACTTGACTTGGTCCTCAAGTTCCATGATCCTACGATCGGGAGTGCTAGAATTGTTCGAAGGCAAAGATATTGCCTTGACCGTTTTGTTCAAATCACGGGGATCATTCCAACTTTCGTTGTCATAGAGAGCAAGATCTTCTATGAGTTCCCATGATTCTTTCGCACTTAGATCACATAGCTTACCACCGGCCGATTGGTCAATGGTTCGCCTTGTGGAGAGATCGATGTGGTCATAGAAGATTTGGACTTGGAGCCAAAGATCTATGCTATGATGAGGGACTTTTTGGAGTAAGTCTTTGAAACAAGTCCATGCTTCATATAGAGTTTCACCTTGACGTTGTTGGAACATCAAGATATCATTTCTAAGCTTGGTAGTTCTCCCCGGTGGGAAAAATTGAGCAAGGAAACGAGTGGTGAGATCATCCCATGAGGTGATGGATCCCGCGGGTAAACGTTCAAGCCATTGACTAGCTTGATCACGTAGAGAGAATTGGAATAGGCGTAATCGGGTTGACTATCTAGTTGTAACATCAAGGTCTATAGAATCTACGATTTTAAGGAAGTCCTTGAGATGTTGATTTGGATCTTCGGAACGAAGACCATGGAATGCACATCCGCTTTGCACCAACCGGATGGTGTCGGATCGCAAGGGAGACACATTGGCTCCTTGGGTGAGCTCAATGGTGTTTCGGTAGCCTTGGTGGCTAGGTCGGGAGTACTCTCCTAGGGTTCGAGGCCTAAGAGGTTGGTTAGCTAGTGGTGGGTTTTGTAGGTGGTCTTGTTGTGGTGGGTTGATGGGTTCAAAGATGTTACCATCTTCCATGATGTTGTATAGTAAAGATTACTAACAAAAACACGAAGAAATAAGATAAACTAAAGAGAACCTAAAAATAAAAATAAAATCTTACTAGAAAGGAATCTAGCAAGTAGACCTATTAAAAAGAAATTCTAACCTAGATAATAACTATTCCCCGGGCTGCGGCGCCAAAAACTTGATGCGTGGGAATTGCACCAGGCTTTACCTCTCGAGGGATCTCGAGAAGCTTACAACCCCCACCAGGCAGTGTACCTGATCGTTGTAGTATAGTATAGTGACAAGTACCGGGGGATTGATCATTCAACTTGGGAATAGTGTCGCTAGGATTAGAAAGCCTAAGAACTAGGTCTAGAGGTGAGGGATGATTCTTTTTGTATTTTTATGTTTTAATAAAAGCAAGTAAAATCTCGGTTTTTAGAGGAGTGAGCGGAATTAGTTGCTAGTCAACTAACCCAATTACTAAGATGCAATCAAAATAAAATAATAAAAATGAAAATAAACTAAATTAAGATAGTGGTGTGAGCAATATATGGGAGAATTATGTTTACTTAGATTTCACTACTCCCTAGATATCTTTTACAGGTTAATTACTTGTTACAGTTGCGTGGATGACGGATTGTATTCCTTAATACCATTCATGGGGTGGCGTACTTACTTCCCCAATCCTATAAGCTCCTACTTCACTCCTATGTCGAGCCGGCTAAGAAGCTCCTAACATGGGATCACTAGAATTCGCTCATGCATTAAATACAATCATAAAAACCTAGTACACATCGGTTCATGTTTCTTAAGACGTTCAAGCAAGTTACACAATGGAGATCTGCCAGTTTTCTTAAGCCTAACATTGAAATCATTCATCCATTACAACTATAAACAAGCAATCAACCTATAATTAACATCTAGGTTTCATTACAACTAAGCAAACATATGAAAGATCTAGCCTAGCATGTTAAAATCAAGACAAGCATAAGATATATTCAAACAACACATAGACATATTGAATGAATTGAAAGAAGACTTATCTTAATTGAACATGAAAGGTTTCAAGGGTGAAAACCCTTGAAAATACTGTTACAAACGACCTAGGGTTTATTAGGTTCGACCCTAGTATTCTCCACACAAGTTCCTCTTTTTATGAATGAAAAATAGAAAAGTATATATAGATTTTGTAAGGTGACGGCGTCAAGAGTAAATGTCTGACGCCGTCATCTCGCCGCCAATAAAGTTCTCGGACTGCCTAGATCTGGGTTTGACGCCGTCACGTGTAATCCATCTTCAGGCCGTCACCAAAATAACTCTTGACGCCTTCAGGTTTTCTTTGGGTCGTCATGGATTTTGCCCCTGACGCCGTCACATTTCCCTTCTTGACGCCGTTAGGTACTGTTCCCAGCATGGAAAATTAAGTCTTTGCCGCTTTCTTCACTTTTATGCTCCAAAAACGTCCAAAATGTTTCCTTTTCCAGAATTCACTCCCAAAGTACCCTAAATCACAAAAGGAACGATTTAGGGCAATATTTGATCAAATAAATTCAATTCCGGGCTTAAATGACTCCCTAAAAATGGTTTATTTTTCGCCTCATCATTAGTTTATTTTTTAGTAGGATGATGTCGTCCTAATTTCTTGTATTTGACTTTCTAAGAGTCAAAATTTTAACATGAAATGAATTTTATTCTACTACAAGGTTTGCATTGTTTGTTGACCATTTAGGTATAATGAGTAAACTATACCTCGCTATGGTAGCATACATATATCTTGTGTTTTAGAAACTAACCTTTCTTTTTGTAGGATTATTATCCATGTTTTCTTTCCTTGATACTCCATTTAGGGGAGTAATATTCAAGGGGGAGCATGAGTATTGCATTATTCCGCTTCACAACTCTTAGTTGTGTTTTAGACATGAAATGCTTTCATGACTTGTCTTGTGCGGCAACTAACATTTTTTACTTGTAGGTTCAAAATCCATGTCTCCTCTCTTGGCACTCCATTTAGGGGGAGTATCGTGCAAGGGGAGCAAGTGCATACTTCTGCTTCGCTACTCTTCTTTTTGTTTCGACAAAAAGGGGGAGAATTTATATAAAAACTTGTTTCAAAATTTTTTTGCATATCACATCATCTTAGCAAAAACAAGTTTTTATACTAACTTTATAAGAGTTAACACTAAAACTAGTGACTTACTTATAAATAAAGTTTATGTTTTGTCATCAACAAAAAGGGGGAGATTGTTAATACAAATATCGCCTAAAAATGTTATTTATATTTTACGATCTTTGCTAAGTTTTGTTAATGACAAAGTATGAACTTTAGCTAAGAGTAAATCATCACTTTAAGTGTTTAAGTCTTGTTTAAACTAAGGTTTACATTTCCTTTTAAACAAAACATTGTTTTTATTTCTTTAATTAGAAAGTGTCTTGTCACGTCATTCATTTATGGCCAGCTTGTGTATTTGACTTGCCATAACATCTTACACACTTTTGGAAGCTTTCCAAATTGGATTTAATGTGTTTGACTAGTTGTTGTTAATGTGACTTTGGTTGGTTTGTGTTATTTATTGTTGATATAAATAATGCTTAAAAACGTTATTAATATTTCTCAATAAACCTATGTTTTGATAATCACAAAACTCAAATCAAATTAAGTCAAGATTAAGACGTAAACATGTATTTAGTAACAAATATTTACCTCTACATCTAATATCACTTAAGGTATGCATAAACTAAGCATCTTATGCATTACATGATCAAAGGAAACCTTGTCTTAAGACATAACATTTTATAAAATGATATTAACATTTTATATATATTTGTAAATCATTTTTGGTATTGTTGTATTAAACTAAAAAGATATGATTTCAAATTTCCAACCAAAAAGGGCAAATTTTATCCAGAAAAACGTTTCCAACGTTCAGGAGGGCGGCCCCCTTAATTATACTAGGCGGCCCCCTTAATCATTAAGGGGACCGCCCCCTAATTAAGGGGACCGGCACGCTCCAGAACAATATTTTCTGGCCCTTTAAATACTGGATCATTCCACATATTTTTCTCACCTTTTTGCACTAAAAACCTTCTGATCTAACCTCCATTTCTATCTCAAAAATCCTTTAATTATATAATTCATAAGTCTTTGTTTCCAAGTGATCCAAAGGTTCATCCACTCAAGTGCAAGAAGAAGAACACTTCTCTACATCCATTTAATTGTAGTAGTGTTGTGATTAGCTAGTTTCATATTGTAGTAGTGCTAGATATTTGTAAAGTGTTGTGAGAACTTGTTGATTGTAGAAACTAGGTGTGTTGTAAAGTAGTGTAGTAGTTGTGATTTAGTTGTGCATAGAAGAAGGTGTGAAGTTGACAAGAAGAGAAGGTGTGAAGTCTTGAAGAAGTTGTGAAGGTGTGAAGAAGGTGTGAAGCCGTGAAGAAGTTGTGAGATTAGTTCTAGCTACGATTAGAACTCGACATTTAGCTTAGTGTCGTTAACTCGTGTAAGCCAAGGTGTGTAAGGTTTCTCCACCATAAGGAGTTTGTTGACATAGTGAAGAAAACTCTCGAGTGTGATACTCGGGGAGTGGAGTAGGGCAAGGAAGGTGTCCTTATAGCCGAACCACTATAAATTCGCGTGTTGTGGTTTGATCTTTCTAACTCTATCTTTTCTTCATTCTATTTCAATACTTGCATTATTAGATTAGACTTGCTTATATTGGTTATTACTTGAATTCACTTGAAATCGAATCGAAAGTTTTTATAACCTACAAAACATTTTAGAAATAAATTTAAAAAGGACGTAAAACTATTCAACCCCCCTTTCTAGTTTTCCACAATTGGTATCAGGAGCCACGTCTAGCAAGATCTTTAAAATATATTGTATTTTAAAACTTGTAATGATCTATGGAATCTGAAAAATATTTAGAAGGGCAATCTATACAAAGACCACCACTATTTGAAAGTGATGGATTTTTATATTGGAAAAATCGATTTGAAACTTATGTGAAGTCAAAAGATCTAGATCTTTGGCATGTTATTACTAATGGTGATTTTTTACCTATTCAAAATAACCCCGAAAATAAGAAAGATGAAATCGTACCTTTTGAAAAACAAAATGATGATTTAAAAAGAAAACTTGCTAAAAATAATGAAGCAAAAATGGTTATTTATAATGCGCTACCACGTAAAGAGTACGAAAGGATCTTTATGTGTGAAACCGCAAAAGAAATTTGGAACTCTTTACTAATAACTCACCAAGGTAATAGTCAAGTCAAAGATAATAAGATAGATCTACTTGTTCAACAATATGAGCTATTCACGATTCCGGAAGAGGAATCAATTGATAATGCTTTTGCTAGATTTAACACTATCATGACAAGTTTAAAAGCACTTGATGAGAATTTTTCTAGTAAGAATTTTGTTAGGAAGTTTCTTAGGGCTCTTCACCCAAAATGGTGAGCTAAAGTGACGGCTATTGAAGAATCAAAGAATTTGTCAACATTGCAACTTGATGAATTAATTGGAAATTTAAAAGTCTACGAAGTAATTATAAAGAAGGATTCCGAAATGGTCAAAGAAAAACGAGAGCAAAGCAAGTCAATCGCCTTGAAAGCTAGAAAGGAATCTAGTATCGAAGATAGCTCATCTTCCGAAAGTGATGACGAAGAATACGTCATGGCCGTAAGAGATTTCAAGAAATTCTTCAAAAGGAGAGGAAGATTCGTAAGACAACCACATGATGAAAAGAAAACATTTCAAAAGAGTAAGGATGACAAGAACAACAAGAATGAAAGGAAATGTTTCAAGTGTGGTGATCCAAATCACCTTATTGGAAAATGTCCAATGATGACAAGAGATCAAAATCAAAGAGCATTTGTTGGAGGAGCTTGGAGTGATAGCGATGAAGATGAGAAAGAAACGACAAAGGAAGAAAAGTGTCTTATGGCAAAGACATCAAATGAGGTACGTTCCGAAACCGAATATTTTAGTGATGAAAATTTATCATTAGATGAAAAAGACCTAGATAATGAATATATTAGACTATGCAAATTAGGACAACTAGTAATGGCAAAAAATAAATCACTAAAATACATAAACAATCAATTGGAAAAGGAGGTACTAGAACTAAAAATTAAAATACATCAACTTGAAAAAGGTAAAGAAATTTTTGAAGAATGTAAATCATGTCAAGAGCTTAAAGATGAAAACGAAATACTCAAAGAAGAAATTCGCAAACTTGATAAATTTGAAAATAGTAGTCACTCACTTAGTAAAATAATAAGCATTCAAAGAGTATCCGGAGATAAAACCGGTTTAGGATTTAACTCAAATGAAGCCTCAACAAGCGAGATTAAAAATGTCAAATTCGAAAATGAACTTAATGAACAAAAACCTCTAAAATCTAATCCTAAGTATATACTTATCAATGATAGAAAAATACCTCTTGCCAACAATGAAGAAGTTAAAGCTTTTTATAACCCGTCTTTAAAAACCGAAGTAGGATCTTCTAAACCTAAGACAAGATCTAAAACTCCACCACCTAGAAAACCAAATAATCTTCATCCTAGGTCTAAAACACCTCAACCAAGAAGAAACCAAAATAGACAAAACTACAATAACAATAGTAATCAAATGTGGAACTATCAACAAAGCTACAATCCTTAGGGTATACTACCACCTTTCATGCATCCTAGTCAAATGTTAAATATGTTTGGACCAAACAACTTTGGACCAAAGAGGCAATGGGGACCGAATAGCTAGATGAACACTCCTTGAGGCAATCTTGAAGTTTTCTCACCATAGACTTTTTCAAAGTCTATATGTCATCTTGAAGATTTTGAAGATTTTTGTTGAAGACCGCCGGGTACGCCATTCTTTCACAACTCATTGCTATGCTTAGTTAAATATGCTTTGGTTGATTACGTTGTTTGTATAGATATAGCTTACTATCTTTCTCTCTTTGTTTGATCATATATATATATATATATATATATATATATATATATATACACATTTATTCTCATACTTATTATATTATATTATATATATATATATATATATATATATATATATATATATATATATATATATATATATATGCTTGCACATAACCTAGATACGTCATTAGTTGACTTTCTAGAACTCCAGGAAATTGTTCATTATCGAACCCTTTCCTTCCCCCTCGTGGTACTTTTGATCTTTTACGTTCAACACGAAATTCTATTATGTCCACTTTTAGAAGACTCATGATGATTGTAACACCCCCAAAATACCGCAGCGGAAGACTGTGTCACAGGGGTGCTACTTCATAATACAAAGTACAAGTTATAGAAAACGAACTCTAAATGAGACGTTTTGAAAAGTTACCATTCGATTAATAAATTCCGAGTTACAAACTTGAGATTCCAAAGTATGATACATAAATGTATACAAAGTTTTGAATGGTAAATGATAAAAGCATAAGTCTTCAGAATATGCAGCTTGACTCTAAGTTCCATGCACTAGCTATCGCCTTACTAACCTGAGATAAACATGCTAAAGTGTCAACACAATGGTTGGTGAGTTCATAGAGTTTGTCTTAAAACAGTTGAAAAGTCTCAAAGAATGTTCACACAGTAAAGGCATTGAGAATCCACTCAGTTGCAAATCCCGCCATAAGAGACTTGCAACCTGTGTGTTCACAACCCACTGCTAACATATAGTATGAATAAGGCATGTATAAGTTCATCAAAACAATTAAGCAATTAGTAGTGAGTCTCTACTTTATCTCCGAAGACCTCACTTGGGAGCCAATTCCCAAAGACAACTGGGAGCCACTTCCCAAAGAAAACTGGGAGCCACTTCCCAAAGATAAAAGACAGTCATGTATGTATTAAATCAAGTATAAGACAATCAAGTATAACACAGTCACGTATAAACGTTTTGAGTATTTGTACAAGTAAGCAAGTAGTTGAGCATGTATCCCCCCCAAGAGTTAAAACAAGTACGAAAAGAGTAGGGGCTATGACTCACCTTAAGCTTATGTAATGAGAAATGAAAGTGGTAGTCGAATCACGAAAGTCTCTAAGAGCAGCCTATAATAGAACGTTGCGACTTAGGTTTGGAGTAACGTCTAAGAATACAAAGAATTGCCTATATATATCTTGCATAATGTTCATGATGTAGTACTTAGTATATAGTGTAAGTCGTTGAATATAAGTGGTCTATGAAACATGTATAGGTTGTAAATCTCTTACTACCGTTCGGGCCGACATAATTCAGAAGTCATGGAGTAAACGTTCGAGGAGCCAGGACACTTTAATTCGTAAATCCACAACTCATCTCGACGGCTTACTCAATGAACTCCTCACATGAGGCTCCCTACTATTGTAGTATTTGATAACATATATATAAGCTTTTTGATCTTTAAAAGTTATATGGTCTTTAGCCGTGGCTTTGCCGTGACCTTGGTCATTGTTACCATGATCTTGAGACTCAACCTTGGCTTTAGCCATGGTTGTGGTCTTGGCTTTAGGTCATTAGACCTCTTGGTCTCATCTAAATATAATCATTATATAGTAACTTTGGTGTAAAAATGGACTGTTAAGAATTTGAAGAAATTTATCACTCAGGAAGCATTTTCAGGTCTCGAGCTTCTTTGTTCCTGAACGAAAACGTCGTTCCGGACAACTTTCGTGTTTTAACTTTTTGATGAATCGGACCAGAAGTGGGACTTTCAAAATCATAATTTGATCAGAATGCAATTTAGGCAGTTTAGCCGTTTTGGTTTCGCTAACTTCAAACGGTCATAACTTTTGACTCGTATACTCATTTTGGGTGATTCAAATTGCTATGTTTTCCTTGTTAAGTCCTCTTTAACAATAAATAAGTGTCAAATATCAAAGTTATACTATTGTGGTCGTGGTTTTCCATAAAAATCACTAGTTTGCTTGTTTGCTTGTCATAAGTTAACATATGTATACCAATACTCGTTTTATCCATTTTTAAACATCATGAACACAATACAAAGACCATATATAGCATGAAAGAAACATAATAAGAATGAAATGATATTGAGCAAGAAAGTGTATAAGGGTTTCTTACAACTTTTGGCTTTCACTTAAGAAAGGAAGTCAAGTATGAACTAGGACACTAAACCTAATCTTGTAAACCCTTCACCATAACTCTTGTAACCCTTGCTAGACTTGATCTAACCTTTGTGAAAACCATTTAACTTCAGCCCTAGTAACCTTGTGTAGCTCCTAATTCAACCATGGAATCACCAAACAAACTTAAGAACTAGGTAGAGAATACTAAGGCCTTGAACTTTGTAGTGTAACTTGTAGTTTGAAGATCAAAGGATCATGGTGCTAGGGATTGAGGTTGTGGCGTTTTTATTGATGAGAAAGGAAGAAGAGATGAGTTTTCTAAGTCATGAATGAGTTATTTATATAGGCTAGGATGAGGAGGTTAGGAAAGTGTTAGGAAAGTGCCATAACTTGGTGACAAAGTTGTAATTAAGTAAGATCTAATGGCTAAAGTCAAGATTTAACCACACATGGTGACTCCCCCCCTCCTAAGTCGTTTTTCCAAGGATAAGGGTGACTAGATGAGTAGTCATGGTCTTTGGATGATAATATCCTAAGTATGTAGCTAGTTTTGACTCCGTAAATCGCTAACCGTAAGTTTTTAAGTCACGAAACGTAAAACCGGGTATTCTAAAAATATGAAACTTGAAAGTATGGTCAAACATGTCAATATACTCCATAATAAAATATAAAATGTGTGGTAGGTTCTATCGGGTGCTAAAACCCTGCTAAAAACTGGAAACACGGGTCTAAAACGCGCAATTCGCGTAAAACGCTGAACTGAAAAATGTAAAATTCCGAAACTTTTGGAATTGTCCTAAAATGATAGAAAATCATATTTCTATTGTTTATAATGTTTTATGGATATATCGGGATGCTGGAAGGACGTTTAAACCTAAAAGTAAATCTCGGACACGGCTTTGTGATTTTTGCAGAAATGATCCGACGAGCGTCAAACTCTCGGATTATCGTTAAAATAGTTTAACTTACGAGAATATGAAATAAAAATTTCTGAGATGAATAGTGAAAAGTGAATAGTAAAAGTGAATAGTGAAATTTTCAGGAATAAAAGTTAACCTGAAATTGCGAATTGTTACAATGATGAAGGGATATGAGTCAAGTGGACTATTATCATATAAGAACGCCTTCGCACGTGAACACTATGGATGAAACAAACTCCTTTCGCCAACTATATTCTATCTCCGTTATCATCTCTCAAACCTCACCTATCAACCCATCATTCACTCACATTTATACTTATATATATATATATATATATATATATATATATATATATATATATATATATATATACACACACACATATTCACATATTCCCGAACACACCTCAAACCTCTCATCAACTTAACACTTTGATCATTTTATCCAAAATTGTCAAAGGTACACTTTAATTATCGAAACGGTAATTAAAAATTGTTAAGTATTTCATCATCGTGCCAATTAACGCTTACGTATTTTTGATATATTATAAATCTAATTATATACGTATTAATATGTTTGTTCCAGAAACTTGAACTGCGAAAACTCAAAATTTAATGGGCGGCCCCCTTAAAGATTAAGGGGACCGACTTGTTATCTGGGGCGGTCCCCTTAATGTTTAAGGGGACTGGCCATCTGATACTCCCAAATTCATTTTCCACCTTAAATCTTTTCCCAAACACTCCATTTGTTCATTAATTCCTCCCTCACCACTACTGTGAACGAACCAAAACAACCAAAGCCACCAAAATCCTTCACCAAATCACCAATCCGGGGTTGTTTCGCAAGGGGCAAACGCTATCCAAACGTATAACAACATCTTTTGTAAGTTTTCCAACATACATTTCATCACATTTCATTCAATTTGGTGTCTAATCAATAATTAGATATTTTATTAAAATTTATTTTAATTCGAATTTTAGTGAAATAGAAGCTAGGAATTGAACAACCAAATGCTCCCCATAGGATTAAAATGATGTATTGCAACTCAAACTTAGTATAACACATCATTTTGTCAAAATCTTTAATCGCCCATAAACCCTTGTTGAATTTCATTTTTCAAAAAGCACATTGTTGATATAACTCTTAAAAACTAGTTAAAACTTACTACATTATATTAGTTTAATGTTGAAAACAATCAAAACATACTTCTCAATTCGTTATAAAATGGTTCATGAAGACAATATGGGCGTTTGGTTCATGAACAAATTATAATTATATGTAATTATTTAAAAACTTAAAACTAGCTCATAAAATTTGTTAAAACTATTAGAGTCAATAGACGTCATCAAGATATATAATCAATATATATATTGATATTTTAGGTTGTATTCATCTAGTTAAGGGAGCGTTTGGTTTATCTTGAAAAAGACATTTTTAAAACCAAAATTCATATTTTAACCTTTTAAACATGTTTATGCTAAGTCAAACTCTTAAGAAAAAGCAAGATATATAATCTAATATATATATCTAGCCGTACTTCGAAATGAATTATGATATCATACTCTTTGACATCATATATTCTAAACGAGTTTAAAATCAAAATACAAGAAACATTGTGAAACTGCTTCATAGAATATTTTTTTTGGTCGAAGTAGAATTTCGTTCCACATATATTGTATATATATATATATATATATATATATATATATATATATATATATATATATATATAACATATGCATGATAGTTGTTTTTGTCTTAATTTTATTTTTGTTGTTATATTGTTTAGGTGAAAATGCCTAAGACCACGGTTGGTGATGTCTCCAAAACCAAACAATACATTCCAAATGTTTCCTCTACTCCCGGCATGTCTCCTTCAGTTGCATGTTTCTATCATCCAATTGAAAATAGAAACATTCACGAAGGAAGAATTGTCGATCCAGCTTTCTATGAATCTGATCAAACCGAACGAATGTTCTCCAATATTCGTTTTGAATGTCTTTACCAAATCAACGAACCAATCATTCCTCGTTTTATCCTAGACTTCTATAGCCAAGTGACGGTGCAAACCGATCCCTATGGTCTTCTCCTTATTTCCTTCATGATCCAAAATCAATTCATCACTCTTACTCTTGCTCAATTTGGACAAATTCTTAGAATCCCATACAACGGCCAAGCCATATTCTCAAATGAATGGGATCTTTCCTCTCTTGAAAGAAATCGTCCTCAGGATGGCCCATACTATTATGAGATTCCTAGTCCTGAAGACATTCGTCGACTGCTTGAACTAGAATGTCGTACGACTAGTCGAGTAATCAAGTTGAAGAATGTCGATATTCATGCAAATCAAATCCTCCTCAAAGAGCTAAGCCACGATATGAAAAAGTGGGAAGAACTCATTCGTGAGAATGCGTTTGGTACTGGTGGTCACCGTGATCATGTCACGGCAAGCATTGCCCACATGTTATATTGTGTAATTGCTGAAGAGAATTACAATTTGGCTTATCTTTTTGTTCATCGAATCATGTCCGCCAAAAAACACCCCAAATGCCAATCTTCCTTACGGTATGTTCCTTACACAACTTTATCGTTATGTCATGGAACATTACCCACATCTTCAAAGAGATTACTACGTACCAATCCTTCCTACTTTGAACCAACTTACTCTTGTTCGTACTCGTCATTCTCGATGTGACAAAGGAAAATCTCGTGTTCCTTTGTTTTTTATGCCTCGTAGGTCTACATCTCATCGTGACGATGATGATGATGATGAGGAGGAAGACACCTCATGTGTTAGTACTCCATCCCCCACGACCTTTGTTGATGATCTTCCTGATCTTGACTATACCACGTATCGAGTTCCTCTTCCTCATGAACGTACCGATGAACTTCTCTTCACTCGTCAAACGTCCATTATCAACCAACAACAACAAATGCATGAAGAAATTCAAGGAGGATTCAAATCCGTTGGAAAGATGTTTAGAAAGATGATTGGGAAGAAGAAGAAGTAGATGATGTTGATGTATTGCTACTTATTATTATTATTATTCTCTATTAGACATTTGTATGGCTTGTTATTTGTCCGATTTATTCGGAAATACTTATGTTATCTCTTGTTTATTTCTTGGATGATGCTTAGACTTTAACTATTATCATGCTACTATCTTCATCATATTTTAATGCTATGCTATATTTTTTTTGGTGGAATATAATATGTTTGTTTGCATGCATAATTTGTTTATATATATATTTATATATCATCATTCCTAGAGTATATACTTCTAATAGAGCTTGCTGGAAACACACACTTGAAAAATCACCCATTTCTGCAAATTTTGGGTTTCTGGTCGACTGGGAAAACACCAGATGGGCGGCCCCCTTAATTTCCTAGGCGGTCCCCTTAATCATTAAGGGGGCCGGCCTACAATTAAGGGGACCGACCATCTGGAACTGGGTTTACTGTTTTCTTTTGCATCTTGTGAACTCTTTCTCTAGTATCAGCTACCATTTCCCATTTTAACCCAACTGATTTTAGAATCTCATTCAACCATTTCAAATACATACCTAAATCAACCATTTCCATACTATAAATTCCCTCCATAATCATCACTCTTCATCTCATCATTCCTCCTCTAAATCATCATGACTCCACCAAGCACCTCAAACTCCAAGGCCTCTAAGAAACAAAAGATTGTCATCATCCCTCCAAAACAACTCTTCATTGACTTAACAAATGAAGACAACAAAACTCCATCACCTCCACCTAAATGCTCATCTCCAAGTGCACCTAATGCACCATCCAAAACACTTTCCACTCATGGAACTTCCTCATCTTCCATACCCTCAACCTCATCAATCAATGACTACATCAATTCACACTTGTCACCACAAGTATCATCACCACATCCTACACAAGAACCTATCTCCACCCATCTTACCATCTCACTTTCACCAATAACACCACTTGATGCTCATCTCTCATCTCCACCAATTACACCACCATTCTTTGTCAATCCCGTGCCTTGGAGGTTACTTGAATCCCATGGGGATACTTGTCTTTGTTGCATCCACAACCGAACCATAATCTTTGGTCTCAAAGATGAAATTCAATATATGTTTTCATATATTGAACATTTGCTCACTAACCCACCACCACCACCAACTCCACCATCCTCTCCAATTATTCCTCCACCACAATTCTCACCCATTCCTCCACCATCACCATCATGCTCTCCAAATTAAGCATATGAGATGCTTAATAAATAAAGCCTTTACCACCCTTTTGCTTGCAAGCTCTATGAAGCCCATGTACTCTTTGCATGATGAAATATTATTCTAGTTGTTAGATTATGTAATAGCTATCCTACTTGTAATTTTTTTTATTGCTACTTGTATTGTTGTGTCTTGACACAACTATTGCTTTAATATGAATGCTTCTTTTCAAACATGCTTAATTATATTCTTATCACCTTATATATTTGCATGTATATACTTGTGCTTCTAATATTTTTGTTTTGCAAAGCATTCCATAGCTCGTTCTCTTGGTGCCCCCAAACGAGGGGGAGTACACATCAAGGGGGAGATATCTTCCCGTCAAATTTTCACGTTTGAAAAATTGTCGGCATAACCTTTTTGATTCTACAAAAAGGGGGAGAAGTAAATATAAACTCACTAAAATACTCGTTTAAAAACTAATTTTTGAGTTAATGAGTTTAAGTTTTGTAATCATCAAAAAGGGGGAGATTGTTGATATAAATAATGCTTAAAAACGTTATTAATATTTCTCAATAAACCTATGTTTTGATAATCACAAAACTCAAATCAAATTAAGTCAAGATTAAGACGTAAACAAGTATTTAGTAACAAATATTTACCTCTACATCTAATATCCCTTAAGGTACGCATAAACTAAGCATCTTATGCATTACATGATCAAAGGAAACCTTGTCTTAAGACATAACATTTTATAAAATGATATTAACATTTTATATATATTTGTAAATCATTTTTGGTATTGTTGTATTAAACTAAAAAGATATGATTTCAAATTTCCAACCAAAAAGGGCAAATTTTATCCAGAAAAACTTTTCCAACGTTCAGGAGGGCGGCCCCCTTAATTATACTAGGCGGCCCCCTTAATCATTAAGGGGACCGCCCCCTAATTAAGGGGACCGGAACGCTCCAGAACAGTATTTTCTGGCCCTTTAAATACTGGATCATTCCACATATTTTTCTCACCTTTTTGCACTAAAAACCTTCTGATCTAACCTCCATTTCTATCTCAAAATTCCTTTGATCATATAATTCATAAGTCTTTATTTCCAAGTGATCCAAAGCTTCATCCACTCAAGTGCAAGAAGAAGAACACTTCTCTACACCCATTTAATTGTAGTAGTGTTGTGATTAGCTAGTTTCATATTGTAGTAGTGCTAGATATTTGTAAAGTGTTGTGAGAACTTGTTGATTGTAGAAACTAGGTGTGTTGTAAAGTAGTGTAGTAGTTGTGATTTAGTTGTGCATAGAAGAAGGTGTGAAGTTGACAAGAAGAGAAGGTGTGAAGTCTTGAAGAAGTTGTGAAGGTGTGAAGAAGGTGTGAAGCCTAGAAGAAGTTGTGAGATTAGTTCTAGCTACGATTAGAACTCGACATTTAGCTTAGTGTCGTTAACTCGTGTAAGCCAAGGTGTGTAAGGTTTCTCCACCATAAGGAGTTTGTTGACATAGTGAAGAAAACTCTCGAGTGTGGTACTCGGGGAGTGGAGTAGGGCAAGGAAGGTGTCCTTATAGCCGAACCACTATAAATTCGCGTGTTGTGGTTTGATCTTTCTAACTCTATCTTTTCTTCATTCTATTTCAATACTTGCGTTATTAGATTAGACTTGCTTATATTGGTTGTTACTTGAATTCACTTGAGATCGAATCGAAAGTTTTTATAACCTACAAAACATTTTAGAAATAAATTTAAAAAGAACGTAAAACTATTCAACCCCCCCTTCTAGTTTTCCACATTTATTGTAAAACCTACTGCAAGCCTGGTGGAACCCTTGGGGTACACGGGCGGAACCCATCTGAGGGTTCCGCCGTATCCGCCAGACCTGCTGTTTGTTTTACTATAAATACCAAGCCACTTGTTTGTTTTGTGTAATCACTTTAGGACATATTTTCATATACTCTCTCAACTAACTCAGTAACATTTGACTTGTGTGATCCTCTTATGTAGCAAGGGACTTCACAAGATCATTCAAGAAGTTACAAGCTTCAACTCTAAAGTTGCAAGTCTTGTTAGCTTTGTCATGTATAAGCTTTGGTAGTTTATACTTCATTTGTATCATGTGTGTAGAAGTGATCGGTTAGTATTTTAGGCCTCAAAATACATAGTGTGTTGGGAGTTGTTGTACCCTTGTAAAAGAACTAACGGGAGTGGTTGTACCCTTGGTAAAAGAACTCGACATCTAGCTTAGTGTCGGTAAAAGTGTAAGAGACGATGGGAGTGGTTGTACCAGTGTAAAAGAACTCGACATCTAGCTTAGTGTCGGTAAAAGTGTAAGCGACGTGATACTTGGGAATCGCACCAGGCTTTACCTCTCAAGGGATCCTAAGAAGCTTACAACCCCCACCAGGCAGTGTACCTGATCGTTGTAGTATAGTATAGTGACAAGTACCGGGGGATTGATCGTTCAGCTAGGAATAGTGTCGCTAGGATTAGAAAACCTAAATACTAGTTCTAAAGATGAAAGATGATTATTTTTGTATTTTTATGTTTTTTAGAAAGCAAGTAAATTCTCGGGTTTTGAAGGATTTGGGCGGAATTAGTTGCTAATCAACTAACCCAATACTAAGATGCAATCAAAATAAAATACAAGAAATGAAATTAAACTAAATTATACTAAAGTTGTGAGCAATAAGTGGAGAAAATGTGTTTACTTAGATTTCACTACTCCCTAGACATCTTTTACACGTTAATTACTTGTTATAATTGCATGGATGACGGATCGTATTCCTTAATACCATTCATGGGGTGGCACACTTAACTCCCCAATTCTATGAGCTCTTATCTCCTCCTACACCATGCCCAGCACAACTATAGGGATTGTAAATAGTGGCTCATGCATTAAATACAACCAATAAAGACCTAGTGTGCGTCGGTTCATGTTTCTTAAGACGTTCAAGCATGTTACCAATTGGAGATCTGCCAGTTTTCTTAAGCCTAACATATAAGTCATTCATCCAAGACAAGAATAAACAAGTAATCAACACATAATTAACATCTAGGTTTCATTAGATCCAAGCAAACACAAGATAGATCTAGCCTAGCATGATGGAATTAAGACAAGAACAAGATATAGACAACCAACACATAGACATATTGATTGAATTAAAAGAACACTTATCTTAATTACACATGAAAGGTATCAAGGGGTTGGAACCCTTGAAAAACCTGTAAAATTCGCACCAAAATCGTACTTAGGTTTCTCCAAAACTTCTCTCCTTAATGTGTAAAAATTAGAAAACTATATATAGGAAAAGGGGTCTGACGGCGTCAAGACCATCCTTGTGATGCCGTCACCTCGCCGCCAAAACTCTTCTCGGACTGCCTTGATCTACATTTGACGCCATCAAGTGATAATCATTTCCAGGCCGTCATGACTTTTACTCTTGACGCCCTTCTTCGTGACGCCTTCAAATCGGTTCTGGATTGTCATGGAATTTTGCTCTTGACGCCGTCACCTACTGTTCCCAGCATGGAAAATTAAGACTTTGGCGTTTTCTTCACTTTTATGCTCCAAAAACGTCCGAATTGCTTCCTTTTCCAGATTTCACTCCCAAAGTACCTAAAATCACAAAAGGAACGATTTAGGGCAATATTTGATCAAATAAATTCGAATTCGGGCTTAAATGACCCCCTAAAAACGGATCATTTTTCGCCTCATCACGACGTTGTAAAGGTTTCTCCACCAGGAAAGGAGCTTGTTGATTAGTGCTTATAACTCTCGAGTTGGAAAATCGGAGCGTGGATGTAGGGCAAGGAAAAAGAGTCCTTGTAGCCGAACCACGATAAACAATCGTGTTGTGGTTTGATCGTTTCTTTTTTTATCTTTGCTTATTACATATTATCTTTAGTTAGAATTGCTAATCACACGTAAAGCTTTTCAAAGAATTAAACAAGTAAAGTTGTGTTTATATCTTTAAACAAACGTAAAACTTTTCAAAGAACTAAACAAGTAAAGTTAGGATTGTTATTCACACGTAAAGCTTTTCAAAGAATTGAACATGTAAAGTTGTGTTTATATCTTTAAACAAACGTAAAGCTAATTAAAGATAATCAAGTTAAAAAGCGGTAAACTATTCAACCCCCCTTCTAGTTTTCCACAATCTTCTTCATCCAACCCTTTATTTCAAAACAAGTAAACCTTCCTCACAAACCACCTCACTTCTCATCTCCAACACTCAAAATTCAAATTTTAAATACAAGCCAAAGGCTACCCATCACCTCAACATCACATCCTTATCCAACTCTATAACATCCCATAAAATTTTCCTAACATTATAACATAAAAACAGCCATTTTTACCCATGACAATTTTTTTTTTATCATAACATTTTAACGATACTCACATTTATCTAAAATATTGCGAACAAATTAAAACATTCATAAATACATTTCGACAATCAAATCTAAAACATCATTATTTAAGTCCAAACAACTGATAACACATGACACTCTCATTATATCACTTGACACAATTAAACTCAAGACCTTATTTGGCATAACCATTTTTGTAATCAAGCACCAGACCTCTATATAATTAATCTATCCAAATTATTATACAACTTATATCCTATCGCGACTAATACATATTTTACCCAATGCGACAACTTCTATAGACACCTCGATCGACATATTTTCATTTTGTTTCTCATCTCGTAATAAATTACTACTACACCAAACGGACTCCATAATCTTTTAATTCCTTCGTTTGAGCTTGAGCAACAGCGAGATCACCAGGCCATATTCCAACGTAAACTTAAATTCCTTTGCATTATCTCTTTTATTTTCATTCCTAATACCATTTACCTTGCTCGTCATTCTCACAATCTTGACATATAACATACCCATTTTATTTTGCCACTCCGTTAGAAATCAGAAGTAACATAAATCATCAAACATCTTGCTCACTTAATATATGAACTAGTACACTATTAAAGACCCCGACACAACTCGAGTAGATTTCTTATAATTTATCATATACTCTCTAACTTATCTCTAAAGCGCATCTTGACTCTCATCCTTCACCATCTGTTTCGACTAGACCAAGATTGTATAGTTTCTAGTACTTCGATTCGTACAAGTTTCACAACTACAAGCAAACTAAATTCCATTTGTTTGTCTCCCCCTTATTGGACCAATTCATGGCAGAAATACAACAACACACGTATTGCCATTCTCCTTTTCATTTGCATAAAACGAATTGTCAGAATTTCACATTGTTCCTCTTGTCTCCTAGAATCCCGCTGTCATTTTTGCCAACACAACTTAACCATCCTTATCAAGTGTACTCAAATCCCTACTACATATATGAGCATGCGAACCCTACTCGCTACTTGCACAAACAAAACTACAAACATAAAATGCAAACTACTTGACTTCCTTGCTGCTAACGTGTGAAAGAAAAGAAGGAACAGGGAGGTGTTCCATTAGATTTGATCAAGTTCCCAAGCTCTTTTAATGTTGCAACAAGACGGAATGTAAGCTGTGGAAGCTTTGGAGTCGACTTGTTTGATCCCTCGTCCACCCTTACCTCGTTTGCTTTTCTTGAACCTTTGGAAGCTCGTGTACCAGGCTACGTTGATCAATTGTCCAAACTCGATCCACCACTATGATTTTTACCCCACCCCTAGAGGTGAGGTAAGACACTTTTACTTTCTTTTCCATATAATCACTTCCATCATTTTCAGTTTTGCACAAACATTCGCCTCATTAATTCGTGATATATAAAAAGGTAACACATACATTTTACTCGTCATGTGTGATGTTGAACATACTGAGAATCGAATGATATAAAGCTTTAAAGTTAATACTCACGTTTTCTTAATGAATTGGACACGTTAGGAGTGACCTTGGACACTTTGGTATTTCTTTTCAACACTTAGAAATATTTTCAACACATTTAAATTTAACTTAGAAGCTAACAAATGTCATTTACTTTGGTTAATTATTTAGTAAACGAGATTAGTAAAGTATATTTATCTTTGCTCGTGTAATATGTATACTATACCAACAA
Organism: Artemisia argyi; assembly: GCA_030686995.1. NCBI lineage: Eukaryota > Viridiplantae > Streptophyta > Magnoliopsida > Asterales > Asteraceae > Artemisia > Artemisia argyi. The sequence goes on from CM060694.1 coordinate 133,191,844, forward strand.
TTAGTCACAACTTCGTTTCGACCCTAATATAATCATATGGACCATTATTTTGATACGTTAAGAGTCACTTGTACACGTTTGACATATAGTAAAAAGACTTAGAATATTTTTGGCTCTAAAACTGTTTTCAGAAATGATTTTAGCCATTTACTTTGGCCTCGTAAAAGTTTATTTCGACACATGACCATATCTTTTTATTACTCGACCTCATCAACCATCTAGCTAGCAACCAGGAAACGTAAATAATTAGATCTAATAAGCTCATATGAGTCATTTTCAAAAGCTAAAGCAATCGAGTATTTGACAGAAATTTTAAAAGAAAATAAGTTAACTTTGGGCCTTAAAAGCCCAATAAGTTGTTTTTAAGCTTATTCAATAAGCTGATGACAAAAGCTATTTTGAAATGTTCTTAGAACTTAAAATGACGGATTTTGATAAACCTAGTGTTCCGCCAAACCCTTTGGATCGTAAAATATTAATGGGCCTTTAATGATGCACTCGCTAAGCCCAATTAGTGAAAATAATTGATTTTAAATTAATAAGCTGGTCCAATAAGCTATTAGGAATGTTTTGAGCTTATTTAGAAAATAAAAATATTAAACTTTGAATTTGGTAACTTTTGGACTAACTTTGCAAATTTTATTAACCGAAGGACTAAAAGCGTAAATCATGGAAACTTAGGGTAGAAACTGTCAAATCTGAATTTTTGGGTTACAAACTGTTAATAATAAAACTTGGAGTCAAAAAATGTAAATAGTGATAGTAATTGGACTTAAAATGGAACAATCGTTAATTTTGGACTAACAGTGTAAAATTTTATTCGTTAGGGTTAAAAATATAACTTGGGTAAAACTTGAAGGAATTTTCTGTAATATTATTTTATAAATTAATATTTTATATACACATGTTTAGTATTAAACTCTTATAAATTTAACTTATATATATACGATATAAATATTCGCGTAACTATAATAAATTTTTAACAATATATATATAACGATATGTTTATTTCTTTTCTTTTTAAAACTAAAATCATAAAACATCGTCTACATACTTCGACTTATTCTTGATGATTTTCCATCGCACATCGAGCATCGATCATTACACTCACAAGTATATGTATATATAACTTTGTTCTTGAACTTCAAACATTTAAACGAACACGAGTTTTAATAACAAACTGAATGACTAATATTCGCGATAAAACGAGATTTAGACTATCAACTAAAACATACCATATCTTTTAGGTTGTGTGTGAAGCCGTTGCCTTGCATCGTTGAGATTATGTTACTACCACTACTACTGTGCTACTAAGGTGAGTCATAGCCCCACTTTTTCTCATTTAATTGTTTTGTAAACTCTTTGGGGGAGATACATGCTTAATTACTGTTTTATACTTTTATAAGTACTCGTTAACTATATACATGTTACTGTGATTTCATAGCCCACTCTTTAACTATTTTCCCGTGGGGGAGATACATGCTTAAAACTCGAATACAAGTCTTTTATACCGGGTATTGAAATACCGTCAGGCCAATGTTATTTGCTTAAGTTACTATTGCCAAAAGTCCCTCGATCATGAACCTTAATCACTTGAAGGGTGAACGTAAATAAATGTGGATAGTACTATTAGTGATTGACAATCCTCGTTTGGTTGTTAGAGAAAACACCAGGCGCACTTTATTGTTCTTATTATAGGTTATTGGCAAATACCTATCTTGAGGGCCTACTACTTACCGTCATAACTTGAGATTATGATTGGCTGTTAATCGTTGAGTATCATGAGCTTAAGGCAATAACAGGGACATTGATTTAAACTTATTGATTGTATGTGATCACAATACACTCTTAACTTGTGATTTAAATCTCGTGTTGAATGGATTTATAAACAAACTACTATTTTGGTATTGGCCCTGTGAAGGGCAATCCAACGAACTATTTTTGAGTGATAAAGAAATCACTCATTTTCTAATTAACAATTTAAACTATAAACTCTATGAATTCACCAACCTTTGTGTTGACACCTTTTAGCATGTGTTTATCTCAGGTAACTATACAAGAAGGAACTTGAAGGCACGGAGTGGGCTTGTAACCCGGCATGGGCTTAAATAAACATTTTGACATATTTTAAATAAACTTGTTGTTTAAATTATGAAACATCTTGATGTCTCGAATATTTGGTATTTTGAATGAATTAAACTTTAAAGCGTCACTTTTGTGTCGTTTTCTATGATTGTGACAAAGATCCTCGAAGTAACACCCAAAAAGTCTTCCGCTGACATTTTTAAGTCTTCCGCTGACGTGACGATTTTGGGGGTGTTACAGATTGGTATTCAGAGCCACGGTTATAGAGAACCAGATGTTTTTAAACATTGGACTATAACCACACTTTAACTGGACCATTTTTACAAAATACCACTTCATGCCCTCCGTGCCTACATTCCAACATCTGGTAGAAAAGTTACTTCTCATTATTTCTTACTTATATAACTTGATATATGCTTACATGTTATGATTATGCTAATGACTTACAATTATTAATCGGGATTATTACAAATACCGTGTCTTCATATTTCCATCCGCTAGACTATTATGTGACCTTTAAATAGTTTATGGTACAACTACACTCTAGTATATTAATATGCTCCCCCAACTATTTTGAGTACTATGCAAATCCTCTATAATTGTCTCGCTTTCATCTTTATAGATGCTTACGACATATCCGCACATAAATTATTTTGTCAGATGGTTAAGTCAGAATCTTAAAATGATTTACAACGTCTTAATTTGAATAGATTGGGACGCCCTTTTGTTCAAATCAAGAAATTATAAATCATTGAACCATAAGTTTATATTTCCTTAATTACATAGTTTGGGACGCTTCTCTATGTAAATAACGAAATATAGATAAATAGGTTTAATTACTTCTGAGTTAACAGACATATGAAACCAAGAAAACCTAAATCTCATTAGAAACCACGAATATCAATACACAACGATATAACTAGCATCGGTAATGCTATCATCACAAAGATCACTAAGTAAACCTTAACGTCACTAAACGATTGATCCACCAAACTGATGAAGAATGCCACCACTCCTACGAGTGCAAGAACCACAACTGGATGTAATACATCGAATACCCTGTATGACAAAAACCACACAATGAAACGTTAATGCCTAGTGCATGAAGCTACAAATTCAAAAACAACACTCTTAATATTTCTTACCCCCATATTTCATCCACACTAACGACTAAAACCACGATTAGCATAAGAAATGCTATGATCCAATCCAAGGAATCCAGATCTTCTTTCGGGAAGAAAGCTACAACAAAATACGCAACTATGAGAACAATATAAGTATAAGACATATTAAAAATTGTTATTTGAAGACAAAATGAACGATAAAGAGAAAAATCAGGAAATATATAGACATGTTGCCATGAATCACTATTCTTGCCATGTGCATTCACTTTTCCCCAAGTAAATATCTAGCCACAAGAACTAAATAATTCGAGAATTATCTCCACACTATTCTCTTTGTAAAAATTTGTATCAACAAAACTCTTTTGTTTAACGGGTAGGTTACCCGCACAGATTTTTGTAATTTTAAAACATGAAGAATAAATAAATTATCATCCTCATTTTGTTCACAATGGATTTTATTCAAACGACATATTATTATTAAACTTGACTGAAACACATAAAAACATTACAAACGATACTAAAAATTAAACATCACACTTCAGCGGTAGTCTGGGTGATCCCAAGTCTGAGAATTGTTAGAATCATATCCATCATCATAAGGGTCGAAGCTTGCCAACCTCTCTTCTTCTATTTGAGCCTCCAACCTACTCAGCTCCCGCTCCATGTCAGAAGTCCAACCACCATCATCGACCGCCACATTTTCCTCAAAACTTGGCTGGAATTGATCCAGATGAGGCAATTGTTGTTGTTGCACAACCACTCTTGGTGCAGAAGAACTCGATGCACCTTGTTGAAGTGATTGCTATTGTGGTTGTTGTGGTGGTGGTAGTGGATTTGGTTGTTGTTGTTGTTGCTGTTGCTGTTGCTGTTGTTGCTGTTGCTGTTGCCATTGCTGCTGTTGATGTTGTTGTTCAATCCTAGCAGCTTCAACATTCTCTTTAAAACTCCAACAGATCTTGCTGGAACTATGCTCCTCTATCTGATGAACACAAACCCATAACGATTCAATAATAGCCGCATCCTTACGATATCCGTCATGCAAGAAAGTATCAATCACATGTTTCCGATCATCCGATATATCTGTGCACTTTGCATAACGTTCTCTAAGCCGTTGCTTCAATTGTTTCGCCACCTCCAACTCCAGGATAACCCTCAAAATAGCATTTTTGCGATCCACATCACTATTTTCGGTCTCTGCTTTGATATATTGTTGAATTTGTTCAGCGGTATGTGGCAGCTTGCAAGCCATTGATTGTTTTGTGTGTGTGTGTTTGTGGATAACCCAACACGTACCAATGGTATTTATAAAGAATTGGAAAAATAAATCTCAATTATTGTATTAAATGTGACCGTTTGTTTTTCAAACGGTAAAAATTTTCAAAAAGTCTGTATCTATTAAAACTAGCAAAAAAAAAAAAAAAAAAAAAATTTTTTTTTGGGAATACGTGGTAAAAATTCTATCTTGGATTTCGCATTTCAACACAAGTGGCAAGAAACAGATCACATTAAACACATAACACCATAACTTAAATCATGAACACGCCACGTATAAGTAATACACTCTCACATGATTGGACCCCTCAATCTCTAAGAAATTATGAACTTATCAAATAATCTTTACAAACTCTCAAACATTATACGATACCTTAACAAATCTCAAATCAACTCATTACCTCGTGTATATTAGTATAAAACGTACGTCAATGAAACATACCCGCAAAAACCTTCTTAACTTGGGCTATTAACCCACTGCCTCTATACACCGACACACATTTGGGCCTCGAAATCACAATAACCCAACGCACCATTTGGGCTGACCACTAACTTGAGCCCGGCGTTGGTCAAAATCTGAAACATAAACATTACTTCCGAACGACTCGTACCTATAATTTCGAACCATTTTTCCGTAACATTTCTACACACCCCAATTTATCATAATCCCAAGAAACAAGTGTGACGAATCTTTTCCAATTAATCGAACCTTCGATGGTCAAATTTTCATCAAAGCTCAACCAAATTGCTACACTCAACTATAACTAAAAATCGTATTTATTTAAGTATTCGAAACCAAATAAACTCCACATATAGTTTTAGTCATAATTTATTAAAAACCCACCGTTGTAAACTTGACTACAATCAAATGAACCGACTCTAAATATTCTTAACACATGATAACATTCTATATAACGATAAATACAAGCGAAAAATCAACATAAACCATGGCATCAGAAAACGAAGAAAATTTTATTCATACACTATAGGTTACATGGAAACACAACCAACCTTATTTCAACATTACAACCACTACACTACGACACTATTCCTCACTTCCAAAACTTGTCAATAAAGATCGCTAGAACCACGAATGGTGCAAGAAACATTAAGATCCCAACCAATATAGCACGATCTTCGTTCGGAACATACACTAGATAGATAGTAGTAACAATGGCATACATGATTGCAAGGTTGGTGATGAAGTGAGGCATGTCGACGAGAGGTATAAGGGAAAGGAAAGTTAGGTAAAAAGGAGTGTAAAAAGTGGGTTATTTAAAGAGAATAAGAGTTGGGTACTGTACACCACTGTGGTAAAATACTGTTTACACCTTAAATAATACTGCCAAGTAACAACTATAATTTTTGGACTTAAGTTTCCCCCAAGTTTTTCATTCAAAGATTGGTTATCATCAAGTAAAAAGCTAATGTAGTAGTAGATATGTTAAGCTAGAAAGGACAATTCAAAACCGCTCAAAAGATAAATCATTTGGAATAACTATTTATTCACCTCTAACCTCTCACCTTTACAACTACCTTATCTTAGAATCTCGGGACGAGATTCAGTTTAACGGATAGGTAATATAACATCCCATAAAATTTTCCTAACATTATAACATAAAAACAGCCATTTTTACCCATGACAATTTTTTTTTATCATAACATTTTAACGATACTCACATTTATCTAAAATATTGCGAACAAATTAAAACATTCATAAATACATTTCGACAATCAAATCTAAAACATCATTATTTAAGTCCAAACAACTGATAACACACGACACTCTCATTATATCACTTGACACAATTAAACTCAAGACCTTATTTGGCATAACCATTTTTGTAATCAAGCACCAGACCTCTATATAATTAATCTATCCAAATTATTATACAACTTATATCCTATCGCGACTAATACATATTTTACCCAATGCGACAACTTCTATAGACACCTCGATCGACATATTTTCATTTTGTTTCTCATCTCGTAATAAATTACTACTACACCAAACGGACTCCATAATCTTTTAATTCCTTCGTTTGAGCTTGAGCAACAGCGAGATCACCAGGCCATATTCCAACGTAAACTTAAATTCCTTTGTATTATCTCTTTTATTTTCATTCCTAATACCATTTACCTTGCTCGTCATTCTCACAATCTTGACATATAACATACCCATTTTATTTTGCCACTCCGTTAGAAATCAGAAGTAACATAAATCATCAAACATCTTGCTCACTTAATATATGAACTAGTACACTATTAAAGACCCCGACACAACTCGAGTAGATTTCTTATAATTTATCACATACTCTCTAACTTATCTCTAAAGCGCATCTCGACTCTCATCCTTCACCATCTGTTTCGACTAGACCAAGATTGTATAGTTTCTAGTACTTCGATTCGTACAAGTTTCACAACTACAAGCAAACTAAATTCCATTTGTTTGTCTCCCCCTTATTGGACCAATTCATGGCAGAAATACAACAACACACGTATTGCCCTTCTCCTTTTCATTTGCATAAAACGAATTGTCAGAATTTCACATTGTTCCTCTTGTCTCCTAGAATCCCGCTGCCATTTTTGCCAACACAACTTAACCATCCTTATCAAGTGTACTCAAATCCCTACTACATATATGAGCATGCGAACCCTACTCGCTACTTGCACAAACAAAACTACAAACATAAAATGCAAACTACTTGACTTCCTTGCTGCTAACGTGTGAAAGAAAAGAAGGAACAGGGAGGTGTTCCATTAGATTTGATCAAGTTCCCAAGCTCTTTTAATGTTGCAACAAGACGGAATGTAAGCTGTGGAAGCTTTGGAGTCGACTTGTTTGATCCCTCGTCCACCCTTACCTCGTTTGCTTTTCTTGAACCTTTGGAAGCTCGTGTACCAGGCTACGTTGATCAATTGTCCAAACTCGATCCACCATTATGATTTTTACCCCACCCCTAGAGGTGAGGTAAGACACTTTTACTTTCTTTTCCATATAATCACTTCCATCATTTTCAGTTTTGCACAAACATTCGCCTCATTAATTCGTGATATATAAAAAGGTAACACATACATTTTACTCGTCATGTGTGATGTTGAACATACTGAGAATCGAATGATATAAAGCTTTAAAGTTAATACTCACGTTTTCTTAATGAATTGGACACGTTAGGAGTGACCTTGGACACTTTGGTATTTCTTTTCAACACTTAGAAATATTTTCAACACATTTAAATTTAACTTAGAAGCTAACAAATGTCATTTACTTTGGTTAATTATTTAGTAAACGAGATTAGTAAAGTATATTTATCTTTGCTCGTGTAATATGTATACTATACCAACAATTAGTCACAACTTCGTTTCGACCCTAATATAATCATATGGACCATTATTTTGATACGTTAAGAGTCACTTGTACACGTTTGACATATAGTAAAAAGACTTAGAATATTTTTGGCTCTAAAACTGTTTTCAGAAATGATTTTAGCCATTTACTTTGGCCTCGTAAAAGTTTATTTCGACACATGACCATATCTTTTTATTACTCGACCTCATCAACCATCTAGCTAGCAACCAGGAAACGTAAATAATTAGATCTAATAAGCTCATATGAGTCGTTTTCAAAAGCTAAAGCAATCGAGTATTTGACAGAAATTTTAAAAGAAAATAAGTTAAATTTGGGCCTTAAAAGCCCAATAAGTTGTTTTTAAGCTTATTCAATAAGCTGATGACAAAAGCTATTTTGAAATGTTCTTAGAACTTAAAATGACGGATTTTGATAAACCTAGTGTTCCGCCAAACCCTTTGGATCGTAAAATATTAATGGGCCTTTAATGATGCACTCGCTAAGCCCAATTTGTGAAAATAATTGATTTTAAATTAATAAGCTGGTCCAATAAGCTATTAGGAATGTTTTGAGCTTATTTAGAAAATAAAAATATTAAACTTTGAATTTGGTAACTTTTGGACTAACTTTGCAAATTTTATTAACCGAAGGACTAAAAGCGTAAATCATGGAAACTTAGGGTAGAAACTGTCAAATCTGAATTTTTGGGTTACAAACTGTTAATAATAAAACTTGGAGTCGAAAAATGTAAATAGTGATAGTAATTGGACTTAAAATGGAACAATCGTTAATTTTGGACTAACGGTGTAAAATTTTATTCGTTAGGGTTAAAAATATAACTTGGGTAAAACTTGAAGGAATTTTCTGTAATATTATTTTATAAATTAATATTTTATATACACATGTTTAGTATTAAACTCTTATAAATTTAACTTATATATATACGATATAAATATTCGCGTAACTATAATAATTTTTTAACAATATATATATATATATATAACGATATGTTTATTTCTTTTCTTTTTAAAACTAACATCATAAAACATCGTCTACATACTTCGACTTATTCTTGATGATTTTCCATCGCACATCGAGCATCGATCATTACACTCACAAGTATATGTATATATAACTTTGTTCTTGAACTTCAAACATTTAAACGAACACGAGTTTTAATAACAAACTGAATGACTAATATTCGCGATAAAACGAGATTTAGACTATCAACTAAAACATACCATATCTTTTAGGTTGTGTGTGAAGCCGTTGCCTTGCATCGTTGAGATTATGTTACTACCACTACTACTGTGCTACTAAGGTGAGTCATAGCCCCACTTTTTCTCATTTAATTGTTTTGTAAACTCTTTGGGGGAGATACATGCTTAATTACTGTTTTATACTTTTATAAGTACTCGTTAACTATATACATGTTACTGTGATTTCATAGCCCACTCTTTAACTATTTTCCCGTGGGGGAGATACATGCTTAAAACTCGAATACAAGTCTTTTATACCGGGTATTGAAATACCGTCAGGCCAATGTTATTTGCTTAAGTTACTATTGCCAAAAGTCCCTCGATCATGAACCTTAATCACTTGAAGGGTGAACGTAAATAAATGTGGATAGTACTATTAGTGATTGACAATCCTCGTTTGGTTGTTAGAGAAAACACCAGGCGCACTTTATTGTTCTTATTATAGGTTATTGGCAAATACCTATCTTGAGGGCCTACTACTTACCGTCATAACTTGAGATTATGATTGGCTGTTAATCGTTGAGTATCATGAGCTTAAGGCAATAACAGGAACATTGATTTAAACTTATTGATTGTATGTGATCACAATACACTCTTAACTTGTGATTTAAATCTTGTGTTGAATGGATTTATAAACAAACTACTATTTTGGTATTGGCCCTGTGAAGGGCAATCCAACGAACTATTTTTGAGTGATAAAGAAATCACTCATTTTCTAATTAACAATTTAAACTATAAACTCTATGAATTCACCAACCTTTGTGTTGACACTTTTTAGCATGTGTTTATCTCAGGTAACTATACAAGAAGGAACTTGAAGGCACGGAGTGGGCTTGTAACCCGGCATGGGCTTAAATAAACATTTTGACATATTTTAAATAAACTTGTTGTTTAAATTATGAAACATCTTGATGTCTCGAATATTTGGTATTTTGAATGAATTAAACTTTAAAGCGTCACTTTTGTGTCATTTTCTATGATTGTGACAAAGATCCTCGAAGTAACACCCAAAAAGTCTTCCGCTGACATTTTTAAGTCTTCCGCTGACGTGACGATTTTGGGGGTGTTACAAACTCACTCTTACACACATACAACTCACTTCCTCACTTACATCTTCCTTACTCTCTCCCTCACTCTCTCAAGTCAAATTTGAATCCAAATATAGGCTCCCCATCACATCACTCTTACACATCCAACTCACAACCTTATCTCTACTTCTCTCACACTCTAATAACTATATTTCAAATTTGAATTTCAAACCAAGGCTCCTTTCCATCACATCACTTCTAACTCATCCAAACTCATCTCAACCTTTCATCTCCCCTTTCTCTCCAAGCATAGGATATTCCCTTGGATATTCTCTTCTCACCAAATTATGCTTACTCATCTAACTCAACCATGGTTTATTCTCAACCTAACCTCACTCTCTCACTTCCCTCTCATACATTTGAATTTCAAATTCAAATTCTTCCCCTCTCTCTATATCTAACATACACACTTCCTTTCCAAGCAAAGGAATATCACATGGCATAATCTTTATCTCTTGTCTATGACATGTGAGGGAATACCCAAACTACCCTTATCAAATTATCCCTTCTATTCTTCTCTCTTTGATAATTGGTTTCACTTAAACACTTCACAAATCATTTTTTACAAATTTGCTATTTGAGTTGGTAGACCTTGATGATGAATAATGTAAAGGTCTAAACATGTGAAGTACAATTGGGGGTTTAGAAAGGTTGGGTATTTAAAAGACCAAAACCTAAGAGAGAATAGACCAGACATCCTGGCGCATCACTGGCGCTTCGACACAACAGCAGCGCGCCAGACTCTGATGTATTTTTCTCATTTTAGGTATTGGCCTATAAATACCCCACCTTCGCTCGTGTATTCCTCACCCCTTGCCATTATTTCTTTCTTTATTATTTCTCTTCTGTCAATCCTCTGATTCTCTCTTATGTTCTTAATCTTTCACGTAACATCTTTGAAAGAAAACATATCCTTGCAAGGGAAGTGATGAGGCGAAAAATGATCCGTTTTTAGGGGGTCATTTAAGCCCGAATCCGAATTTATTTGATCAAATATTGCCCTAAATCGTTCCTTTTGTGATTTTAGGTGTTTGGAGAGTGAATTCTGGAAAAGAGGCTATTTTGGACGTTTTTGGAGCATAAAGTGAAGAAAACAACAAAGTACCAAATCCAAGCTGGAATTACAAGGTGACGGCGTCAAGGATTTACTCTTGACGGCGTCAGAAAGGATGAATATTTTACCGAAGGTTGTGAAGGCGTCAGATGAAGAGATGACGGCGTCAAAGTGACCAAGATTAATTTACCGAGGGTGGTGACGGCGTCACATAGGCCGTCACGATTGGATCTAGGGCGTCCGAGGATGTATATGGCGGCGAGTTGACGGCGTCAGATTTTACTCTTGACGCCGTCAGGACGATTTTCCTATATATAGTTTTCTAGTTTTTTCATTAAAAGAGAGAAGTTTTGGTGAAACCCTAAAGACGATTTTGGTGCCTCTTTTACAGGTTTTTCAAGGGTTCCAAACCCTTGAGACCTTGCATTGTAATTGAGATAAGTATACTCTTAATTCAATCAATATGTCTATGTGTTGGTTGTCTATCTTTTGTTCTTATCTTAATTCTACTATGCTAGGCTAAATTTCCTTTGTGTTTGCTTAGATCTAATGAAACCTAGATGTTGATTATGTGTTGATTACTTGTCTATTCTTGTTTTGAATGAATGATATTATATGTTAAGCTTAAGAAAACTGGCAGATCTCCAAATGGTAACATGCTTGAACGTCTTAAGAAACATGAACCGAGGCGTACTAGGTCTTTATTGGTTGTATTTAATGCATGAGCCACTGTTTACAATCCCTATAGTTGTGCTGGGTCATGGTGTAGGAGGAGATAAGAGCTCATAGAGTTGGGGAGTTATGTATGCCACTCCACGAATGGTATTAAGGAATACAACCCGTCATTCATAAAAGTGTAACAAGTAATTAACATGTAAAAGATATCTAGGGAGTAATGAAGTCTAAGTAAACACAATTTCTCCAACCACTGCTCACAACCTTAGTTTAATATTAGTTTAATTTCATTTTCATTAGTTAATTAGTTATAAAGTAGTTTTTGGGTTAGTTGATTAGCAACTAATTCCGCCCACTCCTTCAAAACCCGAGATTTTACTTGCTTTCATAAAATATAAAAACACAAAAATAATCATCTTCCATCTCTAGAACTTTTAATTAGGTTTTCTAATCCTAGCGACACTATTCCTAAGCTGAACGATCAATCCCCCGGTACTTGTCACTATACTATACTACAACGATCAGGTACACTGCCTGGTGGGGGTTGTAAGCCTCGCGAGATCCCTCGAGAGGTAAAGCAAGGTGCGATTCCCACGCATCAAGTTTTTGGCGCCGCAGCCCGGGAAATAGTTATTGTCTAGGTTAGGATTTCTTTTTATTAGGTCTACTTGCTAGATTCCTTTCTAGTAAGATTTTATTTTTATTTTTAGGTCTTCTTTAGTCTATCTTATTTCTTCGTGCTTTTGTTCGTAACTCTTTACCATCCGACATCATGGAAGGTGGTAACATCTTTGAACCCATCATCCCACCACAACAAAACCCACCATTAGAACCCCTTAGGCCCCGAACCTTAGGAGAGTATTCCCGACCTAGCCACCAAGGCTACCGAAACACCATTGAGCTCACCGGAGCCAATGTGACCCCCTTGCGATCCGACACCATCCGGTTGGTGCAAAGCGGATGTGCATTCCATGGACTTCGTTCCGAAGATCCAAACCAACACCTTAAGGACTTCCTCAAAATCGTAGATTCCATAGACCTAGGTGTTGAAACTAGAGAGACTACCCGTTTACGCCTATTCCAATTCTCTCTACGGGATCAAGCTAGTCAATGGCTTGAGCGTTTACCCGCGGGATCCATCACCACATGGGATGATCTCACCACTCGTTTCCTTGCTCAATTTTTCCCACCGGGGAGAACTACTAAACTTAGGAATGACATCTTGATGTTCCAACAACGTCAAAATGAATCTCTTTATGAAGCATGGACTCGTTTCAAGGACTTACTCCAAAAAGTCCCTCATCATGGCATAGATTTGTGGCTCCAAGTCCAAATTTTTTATGACCATATCGATATCCCCACGAGGCGAACCATTGACCAATCGGCCGGTGGTAAGCTACGTGATCTTAGTGCGGAACAATCATGGGAACTCATAGAAGATCTTGCTCTCTATGACAACGAAAGTTGGAATGATCCCCGTGATTTGAACAAAATGGTCAAGGCAATATCTTTGCCTTCGAATAATTCAAGCACTCCCGACCGTAGGATCATGGAACTTGAGGACCAAGTCAAGTTTCTCATGAAATCTTACGAAGCTCCGAAGCATTCAAGCCAAGTGAACAAAATCACTTCTTCATGCGAATTATGTAGTGGTCCCCATGACACTCGTGATTGTGTGGAACTCCCCGGAACAGCTTTTGCGGACTACGCATCCACGCGTACCGACGAAGCGGGAGATAAGTGGTACACTTTCAAGCCCGAGCCAAACACATACGGTGATTCATATAACCCCTCATGGAAAAATCACCCAAACCTTAGGTGGAAACAAAATCAACCAAATTCATCCAACCCACCTAATCGTTACCAATCAAACGGTCCACCATCCAACCGTACCTTCAACAACAATCCTTCTAACAACTATGGTAGTACCAACAATCTTGAAGGATTGATGTCGAAATTTATGGCATCTCAAGAAGCTCGCATAGCTAGGTTTGAAACCGAATTCAACCAACAACAAACGGAGATGACCAACAAAATCGACAACTTGTTGAAAGCCCTCAACAACCAAACATTAGCCACACCTAGGAAGGACACTAGGGACACCAATAGTGGAATCCAAGCTAAGGACCCCTCATCATCCAAACATGTCCACTTTGTCAATGTTGTCACTATTAAGCCGATAGATAGGGAAATAGAGGAGAGTGACAAAGATGAAGTTAGAGTAGAAGCCAATAGTGAGGATGAGAGTAGGGAAGTTGAGGTTAATAAGGATGAGGAATTAGAGGAGGTAGAACCTATAAAGGAATATTTTGATAAGTTGCCAACCAAGGAAGAACGGGAATACCATAAGTATTTATTCGATAGTCCCGAAACAACATATATCTTTGGCGATCCCCTGATCAAAATGGGAGACCCCTCTAACATTAACATCCCATGCAATATCGGGCACATGCATGTATGGAAAGCTTACATAGACCTTAGATCCCCCGTGAACATCATGTCTAGGACTTATTACAATTGGGTGATGAAGAAGCAACTCAATTTTAGGACAATGCCCGGTAAAAGTTGGATAAGTAATTTTGCGGGAAGAGTGAAGGGATTGCATGTCATTATAGGGAATCTCACCTATGAGATTGATTTTATGATAGTTGAAGACATTCGTCCGGTGATAGATGCTTGCCTAAGTCAAGTAGTATTCGGGAAGCCATTTGTTGAGGCCACTAGGATGAGTTATGATCCGACGTTAGGGATAGTTAGATTCAAGGAAGAGAATGATGAGGTTGCTTATCAAATGCCCTACAAGATTGAGCAATACCGCCTTCTCTCTAATTTCGAAAAGGAACGTAAGCAAGCGGCTTATTATAGGAATGAGGAGGATAGACGTAGAGGAGTAGAGTATGTTAGAAATAGGATGCTTGGTTTCTACAAAGAGTGCTTACAACTAGGTCCAGAATACAAAACTGGTTTAGAAGATGACCTAGAGAATGGAACCAATGATGAAATCACGTAGTAACCCACGACTTTGAGTCTAGCTACAAGACTCGTAAATAAAGAAAAGCGCTTCTTGGGAGGCAACCCATGTTTTGTGTGATTTTAATTGTTTGATTGTTATTTGCTTCCGTATGCATGTTTTATTTTTATTGTTGGTTGATCATGTTTCTCAATTAAAATGTGAAATACTTTATTATGTTGTTTAGCCTAGTCTTAACTTCAACCTAAAGGTATTTTTGCAAAAGATAAGTGTAAGGGGAAACCCCAAATATGTTTTTTAAGAAACAAACCGATCATGATTCTCCACAATATTTAATGAACATGTGTATTCGTATTGTTAGAGTCAAATGCTTGTATTGAGTCATAATGTAGTTTTGCAGGATTTTCCAGGAAGTAGGACAAAGTTTTTCCAGAAATTTTCCGGAAACTTAACATAAAGATTTCTACAGGTTCATTCTGACGGCGTCAGGCAATTGCTCTTGACGGCGTCAGGAGTCAAAAATCTGGAAATTTTACCAGTTTTGTTTTTCTAACGGAGTCTTATAAGTTTTTGTGAATTATTAAGTTTTATAATCTCCAGGAAATCTGCAAACTTCATTCCACAAGCATTATATCTTACTTTGTTTTCTAGGATTTAGTAACGTATATAGGATGCCGCCGATTTTACGCGAGGTTGCCTTGTCTACTTTTGTCAGGATTTACAGGTTATTTGAGACAAGAAGATGATTTATATTCTGGAAGGGAAGCTTTGATTGTTCGTTTTCTTGGAGGAAGATTTAACCTGGCCAACCTAAAATCCATACCGAGCGAATCAGGGGAGTATTTGAATTCATTCTCTTTACTTTTAACTTTTACATTCTTTACTTGAACATTGGGGACAATGTTCATCTTAAGTGTAAGGGGAGGGTAAAAAGATGATACCTTACATATGCACTTTCGCTTGAGTTTGTTTTGTTTGATAGTAGATGAGTAATAAAACTATGAGAAATACTTGTTAGTGCAATTTTAGCGCCAAATTTAAAATTTTTTACAGCATTTAGGAGTGAAACTTTAGCCATAGCAAGCGTCTCATGGATAGGAGGTTGTATGACTAGCACATAACCGTATATTCAGAAAAATTTTCCACCCAAAATTGTGAGGTTCGCCTTTAGATTTGATAGGAAAAGCATTTATTATTGGTGCTTATGAGTGTACCGGTAGCATTTAGATTCTAGAACTTGCGTTAGTGATGCATCCCGAGACCGCTAGTGAGACTACATTCGTGTAGTAGGATTTACTACATGATAAGAGGCATTAGGATCACCCTTGTGTTAAACCCGTATTACGATTACTTGACCATTTAAGTCATATTACTTGGCTAGTTAAGTCAACTAATTTTTCCCACACCCTTAGCGTTGTACTCATTTTTAGTACACGATACCCCTAGTACACCCCTCCGAGCCTATCTTTTCGTTTCTAACTTTAAGCATCTTACTTAAAGGAAGAATTTGTTACACCCCACTTAAATGTACACCCAAATCGCCTTAGCCTTCCGTGTATGCGCTCATTTTTAGTGCATTATTGTTATTTGTTAAACCCTAAGTTAACTTTCTAATTGATTACATGGTTGCTAAGTCGAGTCATATCCTTGTACATATTGTTTTGGGACGATTGGGACTCATGGGTAAGTACTTATTTTATGGAGTAATGGGGAAGAACAACACTTATTACCCCCATATGTACGTTAATCTTAAAAGTGCTCCAAGTGTTTTGATTTTCTTAATTCGAGTCATTAGAATAGTTTAATGTAAAGTATGTAAAGATTCAAGTGTAAGGGGAATGCTCAAACCCCTATGATGTATTATTTTGGATGGTAGGGTAAGAGTGTATGAAAAAAAAAAAAAAAAAAAAAATAGAAAAAGAAAAAAAAAAATAAAAAAATAGAAAAGAAAGAGAGAAAAAACATACGGACTACCATCCCGTTTTCATTCTATGTTCATTTTATGTTTTTAGTTATTTTTCATTTATTAGCTTAAGTCGAGTCTAGTCTTGGCTTAGCAACGCCATCTTGTACATGTAATTAACTAAGATTGTTAACTCGCCACCAGTAAAATCCCCTTTATCCAACAAAACCGTGTAATTCATATCCCTACACCTAACGTTATAACCCTTTAAAAGACCTCTTTGATAGTTTATCCTAGGTGCTTACGCCATGTGGTGGAGGTTTGATCCTTTCCCAAGCCTATGGTAATCTATTTTGCTATGACAGGTAGTGAGAGATATCTTCCATTTCCATAATGTTATATTACTTTATTACACCCGAGAGATGTGAGTATCTAAACACTATTTGTGAGGTGCTTGTGTATGACCTCCGTGCTTGTCTATTGGTCTTTAGTGGAACGATTATTTGTTGTAATTACTTTTATATTAGTGTTAAATGACCCCTAACTTGTCTTTTGAGTAGAATAAAAGCTCATTTGCTTGAGGACAAGCAAATCTCAAGTGTAAGGGTATATGATGAGGCGAAAAATGATCCGTTTTTAGGGGGTCATTTAAGCCCGAATCCGAATTTATTTGATCAAATATTGCCCTAAATCGTTCCTTTTGTGATTTTAGGTGTTTGGAGAGTGAATTCTGGAAAAGAGGCTATTTTTGACGTTTTTGGAGCATAAAGTGAAGAAAACAACAAAGTACCAAATCCAAGCTGGAATTACAAGGTGACGGCGTCAAGGATTTACTCTTGACGGCGTCAGAAAGGATGAATATTTTACCGAAGGTTGTGAAGGCGTCAGATGAAGAGATGACGGCGTCAAAGTGACCAAGATTAATTTACCGAGGGTGGTGACGGCGTCACATAGGCCGTCACAATTGGATCTAGGGCGTCCGAGGATGTATATGGCGGCGAGTTGACGGCGTCAGATTTTACTCTTGACGCCGTCAGGACGATTTTCCTATATATAGTTTTCTAGTTTTTTCATTAAAAGAGAGAAGTTTTGGTGAAACCCTAAAGACGATTTTGGTGCCTCTTTTACAGGTTTTTCAAGGGTTCCAAACCCTTGAGACCTTGCATTGTAATTGAGATAAGTATACTCTTAATTCAATCAATATGTCTATGTGTTGGTTGTCTATCTTTTGTTCTTATCTTAATTCTACTATGCTAGGCTAAATTTCCTTTGTGTTTGCTTAGATCTAATGAAACCTAGATGTTGATTATGTGTTGATTACTTGTCTATTCTTGTTTTGAATGAATGATATTATATGTTAGGCTTAAGAAAACTGGCAGATCTCCAAATGGTAACATGCTTGAACGTCTTAAGAAACATGAACCGAGGCGTACTAGGTCTTTATTGGTTGTATTTAATGCATGAGCCACTGTTTACAATCCCTATAGTTGTGCTGGGTCATGGTGTAGGAGGAGATAAGAGCTCATAGAGTTGGGGAGTTATGTATGCCACTCCACGAATGGTATTAAGGAATACAACCCGTCATTCATACAAGTGTAACAAGTAATTAACATGTAAAAGATATCTAGGGAGTAATGAAGTCTAAGTAAACACAATTTCTCCAACCACTGCTCACAACCTTAGTTTAATATTAGTTTAATTTCATTTTCATTAGTTAATTAGTTATAAAGTAGTTTTTGGGTTAGTTGATTAGCAACTAATTCCGCCCACTCCTTCAAAACCCGAGATTTTACTTGCTTTCATAAAATATAAAAACACAAAAATAATCATCTTCCATCTCTAGAACTTTTAATTAGGTTTTCTAATCCTAGCGACACTATTCCTAAGCTGAACGATCAATCCCCCGGTACTTGTCACTATACTATACTACAACGATCAGGTACACTGCCTGGTGGGGGTTGTAAGCCTCGCGAGATCCCTCGAGAGGTAAAGCAAGGTGCGATTCCCACGCATCAAGTTTTTGGCGCCGCAGCCCGGGAAATAGTTATTGTCTAGGTTAGGATTTCTTTTTATTAGGTCTACTTGCTAGATTCCTTTCTAGTAAGATTTTATTTTTATTTTTAGGTCTTCTTTAGTCTATCTTATTTCTTCGTGCTTTTGTTCGTAACTCTTTACCATCCGACATCATGGAAGGTGGTAACATCTTTGAACCCATCATCCCACCACAACAAAACCCACCATTAGAACCCCTTAGGCCCCGAACCTTAGGAGAGTATTCCCGACCTAGCCACCAAGGCTACCGAAACACCATTGAGCTCACCGGAGCCAATGTGACCCCCTTGCGATCCGACACCATCCGGTTGGTGCAAAGCGGATGTGCATTCCATGGACTTCGTTCCGAAGATCCAAACCAACACCTTAAGGACTTCCTCAAAATCGTAGATTCCATAGACCTAGGTGTTGAAACTAGAGAGACTACCCGTTTACGCCTATTCCAATTCTCTCTACGGGATCAAGCTAGTCAATGGCTTGAGCGTTTACCCGCGGGATCCATCACCACATGGGATGATCTCACCACTCGTTTCCTTGCTCAATTTTTCCCACCGGGGAGAACTACTAAACTTAGGAATGACATCTTGATGTTCCAACAACGTCAAAATGAATCTCTTTATGAAGCATGGACTCGTTTCAAGGACTTACTCCAAAAAGTCCCTCATCATGGCATAGATTTGTGGCTCCAAGTCCAAATTTTTTATGACCATATCGATATCCCCACGAGGCGAACCATTGACCAATCGGCCGGTGGTAAGCTACGTGATCTTAGTGCGGAACAATCATGGGAACTCATAGAAGATCTTGCTCTCTATGACAACGAAAGTTGGAATGATCCCCGTGATTTGAACAAAATGGTCAAGGCAATATCTTTGCCTTCGAATAATTCAAGCACTCCCGACCGTAGGATCATGGAACTTGAGGACCAAGTCAAGTTTCTCATGAAATCTTACGAAGCTCCGAAGCATTCAAGCCAAGTGAACAAAATCACTTCTTCATGCGAATTATGTAGTGGTCCCCATGACACTCGTGATTGTGTGGAACTCCCCGGAACAGCTTTTGCGGACTACGCATCCACGCGTACCGACGAAGCGGGAGATAAGTGGTACACTTTCAAGCCCGAGCCAAACACATACGGTGATTCATATAACCCCTCATGGAAAAATCACCCAAACCTTAGGTGGAAACAAAATCAACCAAATTCATCCAACCCACCTAATCGTTACCAATCAAACGGTCCACCATCCAACCGTACCTTCAACAACAATCCTTCTAACAACTATGGTAGTACCAACAATCTTGAAGGATTGATGTCGAAATTTATGGCATCTCAAGAAGCTCGCATAGCTAGGTTTGAAACCGAATTCAACCAACAACAAACGGAGATGACCAACAAAATCGACAACTTGTTGAAAGCCCTCAACAACCAAACATTAGCCACACCTAGGAAGGACACTAGGGACACCAATAGTGGAATCCAAGCTAAGGACCCCTCATCATCCAAACATGTCCACTTTGTCAATGTTGTCACTATTAAGCCGATAGATAGGGAAATAGAGGAGAGTGACAAAGATGAAGTTAGAGTAGAAGCCAATAGTGAGGATGAGAGTAGGGAAGTTGAGGTTAATAAGGATGAGGAATTAGAGGAGGTAGAACCTATAAAGGAATATTTTGATAAGTTGCCAACCAAGGAAGAACGGGAATACCATAAGTATTTATTCGATAGTCCCGAAACAACATATATCTTTGGCGATCCCCTGATCAAAATGGGAGACCCCTCTAACATTAACATCCCATGCAATATCGGGCACATGCATGTATGGAAAGCTTACATAGACCTTAGATCCCCCGTGAACATCATGTCTAGGACTTATTACAATTGGGTGATGAAGAAGCAACTCAATTTTAGGACAATGCCCGGTAAAAGTTGGATAAGTAATTTTGCGGGAAGAGTGAAGGGATTGCATGTCATTATAGGGAATCTCACCTATGAGATTGATTTTATGATAGTTGAAGACATTCGTCCGGTGATAGATGCTTGCCTAAGTCAAGTAGTATTCGGGAAGCCATTTGTTGAGGCCACTAGGATGAGTTATGATCCGACGTTAGGGATAGTTAGATTCAAGGAAGAGAATGATGAGGTTGCTTATCAAATGCCCTACAAGATTGAGCAATACCGCCTTCTCTCTAATTTCGAAAAGGAACGTAAGCAAGCGGCTTATTATAGGAATGAGGAGGATAGACGTAGAGGAGTAGAGTATGTTAGAAATAGGATGCTTGGTTTCTACAAAGAGTGCTTACAACTAGGTCCAGAATACAAAACTGGTTTAGAAGATGACCTAGAGAATGGAACCAATGATGAAATCACGTAGTAACCCACGACTTTGAGTCTAGCTACAAGACTCGTAAATAAAGAAAAGCGCTTCTTGGGAGGCAACCCATGTTTTGTGTGATTTTAATTGTTTGATTGTTATTTGCTTCCGTATGCATGTTTTATTTTTATTGTTGGTTGATCATGTTTCTCAATTAAAATGTGAAATACTTTATTATGTTGTTTAGCCTAGTCTTAACTTCAACCTAAAGGTATTTTTGCAAAAGATAAGTGTAAGGGGAAACCCCAAATATGTTTTTTAAGAAACAAACCGATCATGATTCTCCACAATATTTAATGAACATGTGTATTCGTATTGTTAGAGTCAAATGCTTGTATTGAGTCATAATGTAGTTTTGCAGGATTTTCCAGGAAGTAGGACAAAGTTTTTCCAGAAATTTTCCGGAAACTTAACATAAAGATTTCTACAGGTTCATTCTGACGGCGTCAGGCAATTGCTCTTGACGGCGTCAGGAGTCAAAAATCTGGAAATTTTACCAGTTTTGTTTTTCTAACGGAGTCTTATAAGTTTTTGTGAATTATTAAGTTTTATAATCTCCAGGAAATCTGCAAACTTCATTCCACAAGCATTATATCTTACTTTGTTTTCTAGGATTTAGTAACGTATATAGGATGCCGCCGATTTTACGCGAGGTTGCCTTGTCTACTTTTGTCAGGATTTACAGGTTATTTGAGACAAGAAGATGATTTATATTCTGGAAGGGAAGCTTTGATTGTTCGTTTTCTTGGAGGAAGATTTAACCTGGCCAACCTAAAATCCATACCGAGCGAATCAGGGGAGTATTTGAATTCATTCTCTTTACTTTTAACTTTTACATTCTTTACTTGAACATTGGGGACAATGTTCATCTTAAGTGTAAGGGGAGGGTAAAAAGATGATACCTTACATATGCACTTTCGCTTGAGTTTGTTTTGTTTGATAGTAGATGAGTAATAAAACTATGAGAAATACTTGTTAGTGCAATTTTAGCGCCAAATTTAAAATTTTTTACAACATTTAGGAGTGAAACTTTAGCCATAGCAAGCGTCTCATGGATAGGAGGTTGTATGACTAGCACATAACCGTATATTCAGAAAAATTTTCCACCCAAAATTGTGAGGTTCGCCTTTAGATTTGATAGGAAAAGCATTTATTATTGGTGCTTATGAGTGTACCGGTAGCATTTAGATTCTAGAACTTGCGTTAGTGATGCATCCCGAGACCGCTAGTGAGACTACATTCGTGTAGTAGGATTTACTACATGATAAGAGGCATTAGGATCACCCTTGTGTTAAACCCGTATTACGATTACTTGACCATTTAAGTCATATTACTTGGCTAGTTAAGTCAACTAATTTTTCCCACACCCTTAGCGTTGTACTCATTTTTAGTACACGATACCCCTAGTACACCCCTCCGAGCCTATCTTTTCGTTTCTAACTTTAAGCATCTTACTTAAATGAAGAATTTGTTACACCCCACTTAAATGTACACCCAAATCGCCTTAGCCTTCCGTGTATGCGCTCATTTTTAGTGCATTATTGTTATTTGTTAAACCCTAAGTTAACTTTCTAATTGATTACATGGTTGCTAAGTCGAGTCATATCCTTGTACATATTGTTTTGGGACGATTGGGACTCATGGGTAAGTACTTATTTTATGGAGTAATGGGGAAGAACAACACTTATTACCCCCATATGTACGTTAATCTTAAAAGTGCTCCAAGTGTTTTGATTTTCTTAATTCGAGTCATTAGAATAGTTTAATGTAAAGTATGTAAAGATTCAAGTGTAAGGGGAATGCTCAAACCCCTATGATGTATTATTTTGGATGGTAGGGTAAGAGTGTATGAAAAAAAAAAAAAAAAAAAAATAGAAAAAGAAAAAAAAAAAAAAAAAAAATAGAAAAGAAAGAGAGAAAAAACATACGGACTACCATCCCGTTTTCATTCTATGTTCATTTTATGTTTTTAGTTATTTTTCATTTATTAGCTTAAGTCGAGTCTAGTCTTGGCTTAGCAACGCCATCTTGTACATGTAATTAACTAAGATTGTTAACTCGCCACCAGTAAAATCCCCTTTATCCAACAAAACCGTGTAATTCATATCCCTACACCTAACGTTATAACCCTTTAAAAGACCTCTTTGATAGTTTATCCTAGGTGCTTACGCCATGTGGTGGAGGTTTGATCCTTTCCCAAGCCTATGGTAATCTATTTTGCTATGACAGGTAGTGAGAGATATCTTCCATTTCCATAATGTTATATTACTTTATTACACCCGAGAGATGTGAGTATCTAAACACTATTTGTGAGGTGCTTGTGTATGACCTCCGTGCTTGTCTATTGGTCTTTAGTGGAACGATTATTTGTTGTAATTACTTTTATATTAGTGTTAAATGACCCCTAACTTGTCTTTTGAGTAGAATAAAAGCTCATTTGCTTGAGGACAAGCAAATCTCAAGTGTAAGGGTATATGATGAGGCGAAAAATGATCCGTTTTTAGGGGGTCATTTAAGCCCGAATCCGAATTTATTTGATCAAA
The DNA here is from genome assembly GCA_030686995.1 of Artemisia argyi. Taxonomy (NCBI): domain Eukaryota; kingdom Viridiplantae; phylum Streptophyta; class Magnoliopsida; order Asterales; family Asteraceae; genus Artemisia; species Artemisia argyi. Next base: position 133,215,591 of record CM060694.1, read on the forward strand.
TATTGCCCTAAATCGTTCCTTTTGTGATTTTAGGTGTTTGGAGAGTGAATTCTGGAAAAGAGGCTATTTTTGACGTTTTTGGAGCATAAAGTGAAGAAAACAACAAAGTACCAAATCCAAGCTGGAATTACAAGGTGACGGCGTCAAGGATTTACTCTTGACGGCGTCAGAAAGGATGAATATTTTACCGAAGGTTGTGAAGGCGTCAGATGAAGAGATGACGGCGTCAAAGTGACCAAGATTAATTTACCGAGGGTGGTGACGGCGTCACATAGGCCGTCACGATTGGATCTAGGGCGTCCGAGGATGTATATGGCGGCGAGTTGACGGCGTCAGATTTTACTCTTGACGCCGTCAGGACGATTTTCCTATATATAGTTTTCTAGTTTTTTCATTAAAAGAGAGAAGTTTTGGTGAAACCCTAAAGACGATTTTGGTGCCTCTTTTACAGGTTTTTCAAGGGTTCCAAACCCTTGAGACCTTGCATTGTAATTGAGATAAGTATACTCTTAATTCAATCAATATGTCTATGTGTTGGTTGTCTATCTTTTGTTCTTATCTTAATTCTACTATGCTAGGCTAAATTTCCTTTGTGTTTGCTTAGATCTAATGAAACCTAGATGTTGATTATGTGTTGATTACTTGTCTATTCTTGTTTTGAATGAATGATATTATATGTTAGGCTTAAGAAAACTGGCAGATCTCCAAATGGTAACATGCTTGAACGTCTTAAGAAACATGAACCGAGGCGTACTAGGTCTTTATTGGTTGTATTTAATGCATGAGCCACTGTTTACAATCCCTATAGTTGTGCTGGGTCATGGTGTAGGAGGAGATAAGAGCTCATAGAGTTGGGGAGTTATGTATGCCACTCCACGAATGGTATTAAGGAATACAACCCGTCATTCATACAAGTGTAACAAGTAATTAACATGTAAAAGATATCTAGGGAGTAATGAAGTCTAAGTAAACACAATTTCTCCAACCACTGCTCACAACCTTAGTTTAATATTAGTTTAATTTCATTTTCATTAGTTAATTAGTTATAAAGTAGTTTTTGGGTTAGTTGATTAGCAACTAATTCCGCCCACTCCTTCAAAACCCGAGATTTTACTTGCTTTCATAAAATATAAAAACACAAAAATAATCATCTTCCATCTCTAGAACTTTTAATTAGGTTTTCTAATCCTAGCGACACTATTCCTAAGCTGAACGATCAATCCCCCGGTACTTGTCACTATACTATACTACAACGATCAGGTACACTGCCTGGTGGGGGTTGTAAGCCTCGCGAGATCCCTCGAGAGGTAAAGCAAGGTGCGATTCCCACGCATCAAGTTTTTGGCGCCGCAGCCCGGGAAATAGTTATTGTCTAGGTTAGGATTTCTTTTTATTAGGTCTACTTGCTAGATTCCTTTCTAGTAAGATTTTATTTTTATTTTTAGGTCTTCTTTAGTCTATCTTATTTCTTCGTGCTTTTGTTCGTAACTCTTTACCATCCGACATCATGGAAGGTGGTAACATCTTTGAACCCATCATCCCACCACAACAAAACCCACCATTAGAACCCCTTAGGCCCCGAACCTTAGGAGAGTATTCCCGACCTAGCCACCAAGGCTACCGAAACACCATTGAGCTCACCGGAGCCAATGTGACCCCCTTGCGATCCGACACCATCCGGTTGGTGCAAAGCGGATGTGCATTCCATGGACTTCGTTCCGAAGATCCAAACCAACACCTTAAGGACTTCCTCAAAATCGTAGATTCCATAGACCTAGGTGTTGAAACTAGAGAGACTACCCGTTTACGCCTATTCCAATTCTCTCTACGGGATCAAGCTAGTCAATGGCTTGAGCGTTTACCCGCGGGATCCATCACCACATGGGATGATCTCACCACTCGTTTCCTTGCTCAATTTTTCCCACCGGGGAGAACTACTAAACTTAGGAATGACATCTTGATGTTCCAACAACGTCAAAATGAATCTCTTTATGAAGCATGGACTCGTTTCAAGGACTTACTCCAAAAAGTCCCTCATCATGGCATAGATTTGTGGCTCCAAGTCCAAATTTTTTATGACCATATCGATATCCCCACGAGGCGAACCATTGACCAATCGGCCGGTGGTAAGCTACGTGATCTTAGTGCGGAACAATCATGGGAACTCATAGAAGATCTTGCTCTCTATGACAACGAAAGTTGGAATGATCCCCGTGATTTGAACAAAATGGTCAAGGCAATATCTTTGCCTTCGAATAATTCAAGCACTCCCGACCGTAGGATCATGGAACTTGAGGACCAAGTCAAGTTTCTCATGAAATCTTACGAAGCTCCGAAGCATTCAAGCCAAGTGAACAAAATCACTTCTTCATGCGAATTATGTAGTGGTCCCCATGACACTCGTGATTGTGTGGAACTCCCCGGAACAGCTTTTGCGGACTACGCATCCACGCGTACCGACGAAGCGGGAGATAAGTGGTACACTTTCAAGCCCGAGCCAAACACATACGGTGATTCATATAACCCCTCATGGAAAAATCACCCAAACCTTAGGTGGAAACAAAATCAACCAAATTCATCCAACCCACCTAATCGTTACCAATCAAACGGTCCACCATCCAACCGTACCTTCAACAACAATCCTTCTAACAACTATGGTAGTACCAACAATCTTGAAGGATTGATGTCGAAATTTATGGCATCTCAACAACAATCTAATCCACTCTTGTGATTATGTCGAGGGTCTTCTTATCTATACCCTTTCTATTACAATCAAGTCTCTAGGTTAGGTTAGGGCTTGATTAAACTATCAAACATTTATTAATTCGATTTGGTTGTAAGGGAAGCCTTGTGTCGAGGTGACCAAGCCTAGATCATTGGGGATCTAGTTGGGGTTTGGTACTTCCGGTGGGAAGTCTTAGCGGTCTTTGTGGTCTTTGTCGAATCACGAGTACTTGAGGGTGGTTCTCGAGGGCGGAATACCGTTGGGGAGTAGCTCTTCTTAGTGAGCACCGATCTTTGTGCATATCGGTAGAGTGAAGTTGTAACGGTTTGTAGTCCACCGAAAAGATTATACTTAGTGAATAGTATAGTGTTGTGGATTCACAACTGAACGTACGGATGGTATAAATCCCTCATACTGAACCAATATATATCGTGGCGTCTCTTAACTTGCTTTATATACCTTGGTTGTGATTGTAATCGTGGTTGTTGTTGTTGTGTAAACCACTTGGTACTCTTTGAGGCTTAAAGTTTTTTTAAACACTCAAAAAGCCGAAGAGACCGTATTCACCCCCCCCCCCCCTCTACAGTTCTACAATATCCTTAAGAACTAGAAACCATCAAGATAAGCTATTAGTTTACTTTCAAAAACTAAAAGGTATTCTAGCTTTCCTGACGCAGTGCTATGTGAGTTGCCCACATGACACAACTAATAATTTATATTGGTTAAACTTATAGAACATCTTTTATACCCCTTTGTTGCTTAGTTCAATTCATGGTTTCGTGAAAAGGATATATTCAAAGTAGTTGGTTCACATGATCCATGATATATAGATAACAACATCCACATATAGTATTCTTTCATCCATTTAGTATTTCATATGATTTTACATATGGGAAAATGCCAATAGAGTAAATGAATCAAGGCATTGTCATATTAAAGGAGAACTGATAAGGATTAATTTGGTACCTTTTAAAGGGGTCATTTAAGCCAAAAATCATGTAAAATATGATTAAATGTTACCTCAAATTGTTTCTTTTTGAATTTTAAGTACTTGGGATGAGAATTATGGAATTTGGCACTTTTTGGACGAATTTTGACGCAAAAGAGAAGAAACGACGAAGTCACGAAAAGACCGTTAGAAAAGGGAGTCTGACGGCGTCACGTTCTAACAAGTGACGCCGTCCCTTACAACTCAAGATGGATTTCTAGTGTAAAGTTAACAAGAGATGCCTCAGAAAGATTTTGAGCATTTACAACCTGACGCCGTCAGGTGTTATGAAGCTATGGTGTCACGCTTTAATCCAACAAGAGACGGCCCATAAAGAAAATACAAGTGACGGCCTCAGATCCATTGGTGACGCCGTCAGAATGGCGATTTTCATAGATGAAACCCTAATTCAAGGCGAGTTGACGGTGTGAGGATCCATAACCTGATGCTGTCAGCCATTGATGCAGGATTTACCGACCAGGTTTTATATTTATAATAGTCTCGTCTACCTAAGGTCTACCTAATGCACTATCGGGCAGTGTACCCGGTCGTGTGAGGTATAGCTAGATGGTAAAGCTGAGGTTGTCCCAAGAGCTAAGGGGCGGAAGATATCTAAGTTTTAATGTCACTAAAATAAAAGGGGTTTTTATAATGAAATGATTAAATAAAATAACAAAACAATAAAGCAAATAAATGGTGAACGGAAATCAGTAGGAGAAAGCAGTGTTAACCTAATTATTACTCTTGTTATCAATGTGACAAGTTCTCTAATTATGCATCCTATCATTTTATCTGGGGGTTAAAGTCACTAGGCTCCTTGTTAAATTCGCTTAGCCTATTTCCCATAGAATCATACTCCGATATCAGAGGACTAACCCTTTGTGATTGATGGAGGTCAACGGTAGACTATGTTGAGTCATTAAGTACCTCTACTAACTTAGACTAATCTAGCGGGATGCGGGCACGGTCACATCTTACATCCCCTCTAACTTCTTAAGTAAATATATTTGGTAGGTGATCCTATGGTCAATTCGCATATGTATGGCAATGGAAGCGTCTACGGTTCATCTTAACCATTACCAAGTCACACCTTCTAATGAAATGCGGGTACGGTCGCCTTAAACATTCCCCTCGAAGGACTACCCAATATCAATACCCTTAAAACTAGAGTGTTCCAAGACTAGCTAAGCAAGTATACAAATAAAACGAATAAAGTTGCGCGAAAACTAAATCACATAAATAACAATTTCATAAATAGGCTAACACCAAGAGGTGTTTAGCCACTCATGTTCACGAATGCAGAAAAACAAATGTTTAACATAATAAATATAAATATTGAATTAATACAAATAAATCGAATGAATAAACTTATAGTTGTTATGTGAAATCTCCCTTGGGGTGGACTAGTATGCTGATGGAACTTCGTCCTCCTGCTCCCTTAATTCCTTCTGACTTATGTGTGTTGGAATGTGTCTTTTAAAACTCGAAATTAGGGCTGGTATTTATAGGCCCGACATAGCTATATGTGGCTTATGAGCTTATTTGTTTCGGCCTATATTTCATAAGCCCAATTTTTCACCTTATTCTGAGACTTGTGAGCTTAGATAAGTTTATTATAATTGATAAACTCATATAAGCCCATAAATCTCAAAATAAGCCGGAAAATTGGGGCTTATGAAATATAAGCCGAAATCAAATAAGCTCATAAGCACACATATAAACTTAAACAAACACCCCCAATGTACATAACTGGACTGCCAAGTGTCCCAAGTCCTCAACGACTTCAAGTATATCAATAGCATATCCATCTTAATCTTATCTATTGCAGTAAAACACCTCAAAACAAAAAAAATACTTAAATCCCTTATCAAGTTCGGCTGCACAAATGAACACACTTTGGAACACAAAATAAGCCCACACGAAAACTATTCATAGAAATGTCAAGAATTACACCTACCAACATATATCAAGTATAAAAATAGTTCCATATGTTCATACAAGTGTTATAATTTCATTGGGGAATATTATCAAACAGTTGGTGTGCATAAAAAGATAAAAAGAAAGTGAAGAACTGAACGTACCCTGCCTCAAGAAATAGCACCCAGTAGTGACGGATTTATCAGCTTCAAAGGTTGATATGTACCAATGGTGGTCGTGATGGAAAAGATAAAGAAGAAAAGGGTAAGAAAGGAAAACACTTGTGTGGGCTCCTCTTAAAATTATAGTTCTCAAAAAAAATTATTCATTTAAGTAACAAAAAAGAAATTACTAGTAGTAGTAACTAGATAATTACACGTGCATATCAACGATATTTTATAGCAGCAGATATTGATAAAAAAAATTTATATGTTACAAACGAAAAATAATAAATGTTTGAGGATTTGAGGATTAAACGTAATGTTTTGAAACCCGGTTCGACCTGGGTAGTTCAACCGGTTGAACCGTTCCGGTCGAAAAACGGGTCAACCCGACGGGTTCGGTTGAAAAAGCAGGTCAAATTAAAGCGGGTTAACCCCTCGGATTTGAAGCGCATCTGGTCAACTCAGTTTTAGATGTGTATTAATAGTTGAAATTGCACATAATTAATATTTCCTTTTTAATATTTTCCCATTTCACTTTTTTGACTTTTCAATTTTCACTTTAACTATTTTTGTTTTATAGTATAGATATTTTATATTAATTGAAAATTATAGTGGTTTCATTTTTATTAAATCGTCGGATTTTTATCGCTCGACATAAAAGGGCCTGATGGAGTATTTCATTAAATGTATATGCACTTTTTGATTTTCTAGGCTATATCTCATAGGCTTTACTCTTATTATTTTATCTTTATCCTTCATTTCTAATTTAGCAGCGATTTGGTTCTTATCCCAAAATTTTAAAGGGTTATCTGTATAACATTTTTGTAAGTTTTCTTTAATTTCATCTATAATTGAATATAATTTTCTTAAATTAACTTGATAATCTTGGATTTCTTCACATTTAAATAAAGGTGTCCTTAGCTAAAATGGGTTTTTGTTGGTATCCATCGTTACGCTTATTTGAGCAAATTTTAAATTGTATTGGTCTTGTTTATATGTTTGAATGACGTATTTTAAAATGTGACAAGTTTTATTGCTTTTATGTAATATGTCATAGAAATGTACATGTTATAACACATTTTGAAATTTTGTGACATTTTAGATAAATAGAAAAATATTTCCATAATTTATACATGATTTCGTGAAGAAAACTAAAGGTTAGTATTTTGGTTGTGGATATTTCTTTTTTATAATTTTCTACTTAAAAGGGGGGGGGGGGGGGGGGGGAATAATGTTCTTTTCCACTACAAAAGTTTCGAAAAAGTTTAAAAAACTTGTCTAGATGAGTGTTGCAATTTTAGAGGGCGCTTGGTTCTAATAAATGAATATGAAAAGCAAAGGTAAAGGGAATGTGAATGCTAAGAAATGCAATGAGTAATAAAATCTATAACCCCCAATTTCTAGGGTAATGCTCCATTACCTCGTTTTGGGTAATGGTCCATTGCATAATAGTATATCAAACATAAATAATAATTACGTTTCCCATTCCTCACCCTTTAATACATCCAACCAAGCATGTCGTTAGTGTTAGAAAAATTAGTTATAATGTCCATACACGCAAAGGGTTTTTATAATATTTTTAACAATGTATTTTTATTTATTAAAAAATAAACAGGAGTATTTAATTTTTTTTAATATGTTCTAAATTTTGATTTTTTTAATTATTTCTTTTATAGACATAGTAAGTGGTTATATTTATATTTGTAAAACCTAAAAATTTTAATCACTAAACTTTATAAACCAAGTTAACTTTATTACGTTTTGTCATTGATAACTTAGTTATTTTAGGTAGGTATATTAATTATTAATTGTAGTTTGTTTATTTAAAAAGTTAATTATTATTATTATTATTATTATTATTATTATTATTATTATTATTATTATTATTATTATTATTATTATTATTATTATTTATTTATTTATTTATTTATTTTTTATTTTTTTTAATAATAATTTTCATTAATACATAAAAAAAAGCTTACACAAAGTTGGATGGGAGTCTAGACACAAGTTGCGCTCCCACCCCTTTCTGAATACAAAAGCTTATTCTATGAAAAATAAAAACGCCACATTTAACATTATTGGAGTGGCTAATAGCAATAGACTTAATACGTGACAATGTGTCCAGAGCTTCCGTATCGAATTCGCCGAATGTAGAGAACGCAAATGGTATGAACTTGTAACTTCGCATTTAGACCCATACTTTCTCTTTTTCTTCACCACAGCGTTATGCAATGCTACCCCGGGAAAACACGAAGTTGCTCCTACACCAGCAAACAGAGAGATTCCAGTCACATCCAAACACACATCTTTACCTTAGATCCAATTAAAAAGTAAAAGATCTGCAGGACGAAGCTCCTTCCCATCGTCTGAAAGAAAACCCATAGGAGCCTCCTTACGTACCATAATCCCAACCTTGGAACATATATCAACAAGAATATCACGAACCAGATTATGCCTGAACTTCACACCCACCTCACTAGAGCAGTGAACTGCGTGATCTCCCCATTGATCCATACGATGCACATTGCAACTCGGGCATAGACTACCTTCAACAAACATAGGTATAGCAAGCCTGTAACACAAAACCGATCGAAATTGACGATGATTCATCCTCTGTCCCAAACCGTCAATAGGGATGGTAAAAAGAAAATCCTGTGCATGCGGGGCACGAATGCAACTGAGAATAGCCAACTGCCTTGGACTTAGCGAATACTTAGCAACAAGGTCTTTCTCTATGACACCAAAATAACACTTTGCCAATGTTTTCATCATATGGGGGGCAGAAGCGCAAGTAGTGTCAGAGAGCAAGTCAATGTTGCAAGTAGTGTTAAAAGTATCAAGAGCATACTGAAAGGACGAATCAGGGGATATAATACCAGATTTGGACAGTATATTGGACTGTAGATCTCTAGATTGCATACGGGAGGCGAGAAAAGCATAATGGATGATATCTCCTGCTGAAATGATGCCAAGACCGCCCAACTTGATTGGAAGAGTGGCAAGCCGCCACTGCCAATCACCAAACCCCGGCCCTGAAGCAGTAACAATCTTCTCTAAGGAAGCACGCAACGCCTGATCAAACTGAACCTGGGCCTCTAATAAATACGAAGGCGAACATGTCCTCAAAGCATATGATAATTTCGCAACCCCTGCACAGTTGCGAAGAAGAAGAAGTTCACATTGGGGATCATGGAGTTTGTGAATCGCCTCCATTAAAGAGATGGTTTTAGATACCCTTTTCAAAGCCAAATCCCGACAAAAACTATCATCCAAACTAACCGAACCACCAAGAAGTTTGACACCATTGAGCGGGCGGGAGATATTTACAGGAAAAACACCCTCCACCTTACTTCTAGGATCCTCCACAGGCCAGAAAAGTTCAGTCTTATCAACTTTCAAAAATAAACCACGAGCTGGACCATCCTTCCTAATGATGTCAAACGCCTTGGAAACCATGAGGGTATCTCCAATAATAGTACCGTCATCAAGATACCAGGCCTGAAGAGTAAGCTTACAAGATCTATTAATTGACATGATCAGCGGGTGCAAAGCTAAGGCAAACAACAATGGTCCTAAAGGATCCCCTTGTTGAACCCCTTGACAAGACCAAAGAATTGAGTCATCATAATAAAGCCTAGCAGGCCGAGCATAACAAAACTCAACCCAAGGAGCAATGGAAGGGCACCACACCCTAGCTTCCTGAAGTAAAACGCTCCTATCAACAAGATTGAAAGCATTTTTAAAATCCACCAAAAGCATAGAAAGCCCAACCTCGTTACCTTTAGACTCAACAAGCCGGTTCACTGAATGTAAAATAGCCTCACAACCCCCAGGAACACCAACACCAAATTGAAAATCCTGTAAATACGAGCTCATGGAGTTACCGATAGAAGAAGAAGCCACCTTAGAAACAAGCCTTCGCCATACAGTGCCAACCGCTATAGGACGTATACCACCACCAGGCTTGACTAGGGGAGTCAAAGGGGCACTAGCAATATATTCCCCTAGTTGAGTAGGACACTTTCCACTGAGGAACAGGTTGACAACCCCAGTAATAGATCCAAGCAGCTCATCAGCAACAGCAGAAGCAGCCCCTTCCAAAATATCCATTAAATGTTGTGCTCTAAGCCCATCCCGACCACAAGAAGTCCCCTTAGGGAAACTACGGATTCTGTTCAGCACCAAGTCTTTATGGACCGAAAGGACATCCCCTTCCCCCAAAGGAGAAGAAGACGGAGATGGGGGTGGGGCATAGGGGTGCTTAGCCTCTAACTCGTGTAGTGTATCAGGAGTAGATGGGGCAATGCCTAAAGATGTGAGTACCTTAATAGCCGCAGTAAAGAGCCCATCTACCAATTTACGTTTGCATTGAACCAGATTAGCTTCATCTTGTTCCTTAGGTTTCTTCATCAAACTAACAGATGGAGTAACTCCAGACAAACGATCCAAAACCAAACCAAGCCTGTCTGTGGGATCCTTCCATCTAAGAATAGCACGAGAAATACCTTCAAACTGACACCGTTCTCTCTCACCAGATCGTCTTTAAGCTCTGTTAGTAGGTACGAAAGTAGACAGAACACAACCTGGCAAGATAAGGAGTTGCACCCACACCGACAAATCCCCCGGACGCGCAAGGACATTGTCAAGCGTACAACGAAAAATCTTAGCAAACCCAAGCCGCAACCTAGGGGGAATACATTTAACCGTGTGCAACTTCTTCGCAAAAACCCGATCAAGAAGATCAATATCAAAACAGCAAGACTCAACAACATCCGCCTCTACGACAACCTCATTAGTAGCAAGGGTACCAGACGGCTCAATATCGGCACCACCACCCGTGTCCAAAACTGGTCTAGGAGGCACAGGGATACCATGGATCGCCACTTCATCAAAACTAGGCGTTGAAACCACAACACCATCGGCATGTTTACAATTCTTACTAAACGTGTGGGTGCAGAAACAATCACCATAAAGCCATATGCCCGCCTGATGAAGAGCCAGATCAAATGCAGAAAATAAGGTAAGGTCACTCGCAATACGTGCTTTATGGGATGCCTTCAAGACATTAGTTTTAAATTGTCGAGTACTCAAGTGATCAATGAAATATTTCTTTATAAGCCCTTTACCATTCCCCCCACTACAACCGTCACAACCTTGAAGCGGACAAGATATTCGAGTAGCACCCAAACTAGCCATAAAAGGGACACACTATCACATAAATATATTAATAAGCCCACTGTACCTAGGCAAGAAAGCACTTATAACTGGAGGTCCACCCAAAACTGCATAAGATTTATCATACTGAAAAACAACCAACCTGTAAATAAACGCAAACCAAACCAGGCCCCAACAGAACTACAATGCCGAAATACAAACCAAAATAGCACAAGCAATAACGAGTAGATATCGCCAAAGAAGCAACTCGTACCAAGACCACAGCCGATAATGTAGAAGCAAGTCTGCGAAAGAAACCCGAAACAAGAGACGAAGAATCCAACGGCACAAGCCAACCACACTGACCGAATCAAATCTCGTACAAAACCCCTACCACAATATCAACTCAAAACACTACTGTTTTGAGGAACTCAAAACAGCAACCCCTAACAGATATAACGAGACCACAACCTGTAAAGGGGAAAACAGACCCTAGCAACCACTGAACAAACCCTGACAGGATCAACCCTAGAAGATAAATCGTGAACACCACAACCTAACCCAGACAAGATCAACCCTAACAGATATATCGACAACACCACAACTTGCAGTAAAGGGAAAACAAACCCTAGCAACCACTAAACCAACCCGAACAGGATCAACCAACGATTACAATGGCATAAACAACACCCCAAGATCACCCAGAACCAAATATGAATAGCAGCAGATGAAAAAGTAAAACAGTTTTCCAAAAACGAAAACCCTAAAAAAAGGAACGGGAAAATAAAGAAGAAAGAACGATAAGTAGAAGATATACCACCAAGATGCAACTGAAGGCATTGAATCAATGAAGGCAGGGACGAAGAAGAAGATACAGGATCAATGAGATCACTGTGAATCGCCAAATTCGCCCACACACACACACCGTTATTATTATTATTATTATTATTATTATTATTATTATTATTATTATTATTATTATTATTATTATTATTATTATTATTATTATTATTATTATTATTATTATTATTATTTAAAAAAAAACATCACTTTATTAGAAACTCAAAAGATTATTTGCAGCACGTACCTCATAGCATAATGCTGGATTGGAGGGTTAACCGGATGTCTAAGCGTGTTTCTATTGAATTTGAGAGTGTTGGTGAAATTAGGGATTTTACTACACTTTTTATTTGTGTATAATTATTGATTAAAAAACAAATAACTTAAAATGTCTTAAATTGTTTACCTAGATTATAAATAGGAAATAAGAAAATCTAAAGTGTATATGTTTTTATTTATTTATTATTTCTTGATATGATTTTGGTTTGAAATTATATTCCATTATTCAAGCAAATGTGATGCAATTTCTTTTTTCTAGTTGTGTCATTAGCGTGGCCTATCACGAATGAATACATGCTTAAATTTGGAGGCCTCATGTCTAGAATGTTAATGAGGCAACGGATTGTTGATATGTGTAAGCATTTGCTCAACATAAAGAATCAAAGAAAGTAGTAGTTGTTCAAAATTTCGCTAGACATCCTATACATCCTATACGATGAGTATACTTTTCAATTTCCCAGCCATATCATAGTTTTATCATATTAGTAGCAACTAATACATACACTATTCACTACATATATTATAGCGCGAAGGTATATTCGCCGCCTTGAGCGAAGAGACATTAAAAACTATTTCTTCGTATAAATTACTATTTGTTACAGGACTATTGTCTTTGGCCCAATAACGAGGACCACATTGGCCCACATTTAAAAGTTCCGTTTTCTTGTTTTACATAATCGTAAGACCACATTTCTCTTTTATTTTGCACAACATTTTTCAATTCTTATCCCAATCCAATTTAGCAGATGTGGTTGTGCCACAATGGTTGAAGTGTTCTCCGAGCTCCTCGGTGACATGATCATTAATATTCTTTGCATAGACATTTGAGCTCTACAATAGAAGAAACGAAAGTTTTTAGAAATTATAAAATAAGTGCAATCAAGAATGTTATCATTAACTTAGTGGTGGAACAAAAGTATATCACAACATAACACAATCCATAAAAACATCATGATTAATATAAATCACCTTGTTTCGCCTATGGCATATACAATTTTCTATTCTAAAATATTCAATAAACCTTCTATTCTAAAATACTCAAGTGCCCTTATACACGTGTCTTGCATTATGTTTGACATGTTTGACGAGTTCTTACATATCCAGCCTGTCATTTAAAAGAATAATTAATACGCATATAAGATGCTAAAATATAAAACTTCAAATATAGTAAAGTAATTTGCCTTACTTGATGGAGTTGTTAGATTTCTTTAGAAACTTTCTGAGCCTGAAAAATACCATATACAAAAAGATACTCATCAAACACAAATAAAACAAAGAACATTTAACCATTGTAGACATGCTAAAATTCTTGAAAGCGCGTTATAGTGGTACTAACCAAAGAACCAACATGAACGGATAAAAGAGGTTAAACTATATTTAGCAGTCGAAGAATCAACGAGAATAACTGATACCGAATTATATTCAGGACATAATGATATGTATGAAGCAAATAAAATTAACAAAGCAACTTAACAAATTCAGGAGATGTAAAAAAAATAAAAAATAAAAAATAACAAAAAAATATAAGGAAAAAAGAAGGAAAATGATTATATTATGGGCGGGAGAATACTAATGAAATAAGAAAAAATTGGAAACATGCTAAAAATTGATACCTGTAGTCATATGGAAATACTTTAATGCTTCCTCGCAAAGTAATAACTTGTGACATTTGTCGTTTTGCGGAACAACTTACACCGCAAAATGACATGTTTATTATGAGATGCAATACGGGGCATGACTTGAATATATAGGGGTGTGGTTACGAGGAGCTTATTGCATTCGTTCGATGTGGGATACAACAATATATATAGTGTCTTTGCTCAATATCATCACAATCTAATCGATGTGGGAAATATACCAATAATAATATAGTGATTGCGGTCAATATTCTCGAAATCTAAGTAGACTTGGGGGCATGATCATATCTGTTGAGGCAACATGAATTAGGTCTCCTTATGTTTTAGTGATGACAAATAAACCTTCGCAACACATAAAATCACAAACGTTAGCCAAAAACCAAACGACCCAAGCTCTGGGTCTGGCGCGCCTCCAGCGCTTCGACGTGCCAACAGCGCCAGGTTCTGTCTTGGGTTGTCACAGTTTTTGAAAGTCGGCTTTCCCCTTACCCGAAAAATGTAGATCTTTCAATACAGATATGAATATGCTATGTGCTTCATTGGGAACACTCAAAATGAGTTTTAGAATTAGAGGAATCCAAATTTTTAACCTCTCATTTTTGGCACAACGCCAACTCAAGTATTTTGATAAATGCCTATAGCCAAGGCTTTTCTAAACCTAGGCGACTCATATATTTCGCGTGACATCAAGTGAAAGTATTCATATGTCTATAATCCATGTTTACATCTTCTCTAATCACGTAACGGGTTTACTCCCTTATTGATCAAACTAAGTCAAAGGTCCCTTTACGTGAACGCATCCTTTCCCATTATTGGATATGCTTTACAATGATGCAAAGCACTTAACTTGTTTGCATTAAGGTGATTATTGATTATGTCGAGTCGTGGAAGTTCATGTATTATGAGATTATAAATACTCGATGTTGAGTTACTTGAGGTTATGAGTAACCTTTGATTTTCTCATCCAACACGAAACCCATAATTATCTTTGTCAATTATTTTCTTCATTAATGACAAAATGATTAAGCCTTAATCACTCATTTGATTAATCTCTACACCAAACAAATCCTCTAGCCATTTCAAACGCCTCCCAAATCTTATCCCCAACATTCGCTAATATTCCTTGTACTTGCATGTACTTCTTGTTCCCTACATTCTCACACCATATCTTCTAAACATTCTCTTTAACACATTCCAATCTGACCACTTAGATTTTACCACCTCATCATCTTCTTCATCCAACCCTTTATTTCAAAACAAGTAAACCTTCCTCACAAACCACCTCACTTCTCATCTCCCCAACATTCAAAATTGAAAATTTTGAATACAATCCAAAGGCTACCCATCACCTCAACATCACATCCTTATCCAACTCACTCTTATACACATACAACTCACTTCCTCACTTACATCTTCCTCACTCTTCACTCACTCTCTCAATTCAAATTTGAATCTAAATATAGGCTCCCCATCACATCACTCTTACACATCCAACTCACAATGTTATCTCTACTTCTCTCATACTCCAATAATTATATTTCAAATTTGACTTTCAAACCAAGGCTCCTTTCCATCACATCACTTCTAACTCATCCAAACTCATCTCAACCTTTCATCTCCCCTTTATCTCCAAGCATAGGATATTCCCTTGGATATTCTCTTCTCACCAAATTATGCTTACTCATCTAACTCAACCATGGTTCATTCTCAACCTAACCTCACTCTCTCACTTTCCTCTCACACATTTGAATTTCAAATTCAAATTCTTCCCCTCTCTCTATCTCTAACATACACACTTCCTTTCCAAGCAAAGGAATATCACATGGCATATTCTTTATCTCTTTTCTATGACATGTGAGGAATACCCAAACTTCCCTTATCAAATTATCCCTTCTATTCTTCTCTCTTTGATAATTGGTTTCACTTAAACACTTCACAAATCATTTTTTACAAATTGGATATTTGAGTTGGTAGACCTTGATGATGAATAATGTAAAGGTCTAAACATGTGAAGTACAATTGGGGTTTAGAAAGGTTGGGTATTTAAAAGACCAAAACCCAAAAGAGAATAGACCAGACATCCTGGCGCATCACTGGCGCTTCGACACAACAGCAGCGCGCCAGACTCTGATGTATTTTTCTCATTTTAGGTCTTGGCCTATAAATACCCCACCTTTGCTTGTGTATTCCTCACCCCTTGCCATTATTTCTTTCTTTATTATTTCTGTTCTGTCAATCCTCTGATTCTCTCTTATGTTCTTAATCTTTCACGTAACATCTTTGAAAGAAAACATATCCTTGCAAGGGAAGAATCACAAGAACCTAATCCACTCTTGTGATTATGTCGAGGGTCTTCTTATCTATACCCTTTATATTACAATCGAGTCTCTAGGTTAGGTTAGGGCTTGATTAAACAATCAAATATTTATTAATTCGATTTGGTTGTAAGGGAAGTCTTGTGTCGAGGTGACCAAGCCTAGATCATTGGGGATCTAGTTGGGGTTTGGTACTTCTGGTGGGAAGTCTTAGCGGTCTTTGTGGTCTTTGTCGAATCACGAGTACTTGAGGGTGGTTTTCGAGGGCGGAATACAGTTGGGGAGTAGCTCTTCTTAGTGAGCACCGATCTTTGTGCATATCGGTAGAGTGAAGTTGTAACGGTTTGTAGTCCACCGAAAAGATTATACTTAGTGAATAGTATAGTGTCGTGGATTCGCAACTGAACGTACGGATGGTATAAACCCCTCATACCGAACCAATATATATCGTGGTGTCTCTTAACTTGCTTTATATACTTTGGTTGTGATTGTAATCGTGGTTGTTGTTGTTGTGTAAACCACTTGGTACTCTTTGAGGCTTAAAGTTTTTTTAAACACTCAAAAAGCCAAAGAGACCGTATTCACCCCCCCCCCCCCTCTACAGTTCTACAATATCCTTAAGAACTAGAAACCATCAAGATAAGCTATTAGTTTACTTTCAAAAACTAAAAGGTATTCTAGCCTTCCTGACGCAGTGCTATGTGAGTTGCCCACATGACACAACTAATAATTTATATTGGTTAAACTTATAGAACATCTTTTATACCCCTTTGTTGCTTAGTTCAATTCATGGTTTCGTGAAAAGGATATATTCAAAGTAGTTGGTTCACATGATCCATGATATATAGATAACAACATCCAAATATAGTATTCTTTCATCCATTTAGTATTTCATATGATTTTACATATGGGAAAATGCCAATAGAGTAAATGAATCAAGGCATTGTCATATTAAAGGAGAACTGATAAGGATTAATTTGGTACCTTTTAAAGGGGTCATTTAAGCCAAAAATCATGTAAAATATGATTAAATGTTACCTCAAATCGTTTCTTTTTGAATTTTATGTACTTGGGATGAGAATTCTGGAATTTGGCACTTTTTGGACGAATTTTGACGCAAAAGAGAAGAAATGACGAAGTCACGAAAAGAACGTTAGAAAAGGGAGTCTGACGGCGTCACGTTCTAACAAGTGACGCCGTCCCTTACAACTCAAGATGGATTTATAGTGTAAAGTTAACAAGAGATGCCTCAGAAAGATTTTGAGTATGTACAACCTGACGCCGTTAGGTGTTATGAAGCTATGGTGTCACTCTTTAATCCACCAAGAGACGGCCCATAAAGAAAATACAAGTGACGGCCTCAGATCCATTGGTGACGCTGTCAGAATGGCGATTTTCACAGATGAAACCCTAATTCAAGGCGAGTTGACGGTGTCAGGATCCATAACCTGACGCTGTCATCCATTGATGCAGGATTTACCGACTAGGTTTTATATTTATAATAGTCTCGTCTACCTAAGGTCTACCTAATGCACTATCGGGCAGTGTACCCGGTCGTGTGAGGTATAGCTAGATGGTAAAGCCGAGGTCGTCCCAAGAGCTAAGGGGCGGAAGATATCTAAGTTTTAATATCACTAAAATAAAAGGGGTTTTTATAATGAAATGATTAAATAAAATAACAAAACAATAAAGCAAATAAATGGTGAACGGAAATCAGTAGGAGAAAGCAGTGTTAACCTAATTATTACTCTTGTTATCAATGTGACAAGTTCTCTAATTATGCATCCTTTCATTTTATCTGGGGGTTAAAGTCACTAGGCTCCTTGTTAAATTTGCCTTGCCTATTTCCCATAGAATCATACTTCGATATCAAAGGACTAACCCTTTGTGATTGACGGAGGTCAATGGTAGACTATGTTGAGTCATTAAGTACCTCTACTAACTTAGACTAATCTAGCGGAATGCGGGCACGGTCTAATCTTACATCCCCTCTAACTTCTTAAGTAAATCTATTTGGTAGGTGATCCTATGGTCAATTCGCACATGTATGGCAATGGAAGCGTCTACGGTTCGTCTTAACCATTACCAAGTCACACCTTCTAATGAAATGCGGGTACGGTCGCCTCAAACATTCCCCTCGAAGGACTACCCAATATCAATACCCTTAAAACTAGAGTGTTCCAAGACTAGCTAAGCAAGTATACAAATAAAACGAATAAAGATACGCGAAAACTAAATCACATAAATAACAATTTCATAAATAGGCTAACACCAAGAGGTGTTTAGTCACTCATGTTCATGAATGCAGAAAAACAAATGTTTAACATAATAAATATAAACATTGAATTAATACAAATAAATCGAATGAATAGACTTATAGTTGTTGTGTGAAATCTCCCTTGGAGTGGACTAGTATGCTGATGGAACTTCGTCCTCCTACTCCTTTAATTCCTTCTGACTTATGTGTGTTGGAATGTGTCTTTCAAAACTCGGAATTAGGGCTGGTATTTATAGGCCCGACATAGCTACGGCGTAGCCCTAGGGTTGGCTACGCCGTAGTCTTTGATAATTGCATTTACGCCGTAGCTAGATCATGTGCTACGGGTGTAGTTTCTTCAGGTGTCATGTCTACGGCGTAGTTTTGTGGGAACTACACCGTAGTTTCTTCTATGACCTCGTTATTTCTTTACTGCTTGAATTTGTGGTCTACGTTGTAGATGGAGAGAGGTTACTCCGTAGAATCCTTTGATGTTCAGCTACGCCGTAAGTATGGTGCAAGCTATTGCGTAGTCTTCAGAAATAATATCTACGGCGTAGGTAGATGGAGCATCTACGCTGTAGTCTTCAGTAATGATAGTTACGACGTAGGTACATTGGGCATCTACGCTGTAGTATATCTAGAATCCGTATACTTCAATGATTCGCATGTAAATCCTTCCAAATCTGCGTCTTTTCGTTCTTTTGCTCATTTTTGCCCTGAAAACTGAATATAAACAAATAAGAGTATATATCCAACATATTAATATAAAAGATGAGCAATATAGGGGGAAACTAACACCTAAAATACGGGTATGATTTGATGTTATCAGCCATGTAAATCTATATATACTTTCGAATGTTTTCATAGTAAGGTGTGACACTTTTGGGCAACTAAACCCTAACGAATTTCACAGCTTTTGTAAGGCTTTTTCAGCCTTTTTCTTCTATATTAAATTGAAGGTAAGTTATCATTTTTAATCATTTAATATGTATATATGTTGTTTTATTAATTGTTTATCTTTTCTTTACTTTAACATATTAGCTTAAGTTTATTAGTGTTTGCTTAGATCCAATAAAACCTAGTTGTTGATTATTGATTTGTTGTCTCTCGTTTAGTTGATTGCCTCGCGTTAGGCTAGGAAAACTAGCTGACTTCTTATATGTAACTAGCTTGAACGTCTTAGAAAATGCAACCGTAGTGTGCACTATTGGTTTTTTTCATTGTATTTATTGTATGAATTAAGGTTAATGATCCTATAATTCTCAATAGACCTTAAGGTTTTAGGTGAAATTAATATTCATAGAGTTGGGGAATGTAGCACACCCCAACAACCGGTATTAAGGAATACAACGCTTCAACTAAAACAAGGACGTGAAAATTAACGAATCAATAGGAGATAACTGGGGATTAAGTAAATCTAAGTAAACACGTTTTTCCCATTATAAGAGTTCACCACATGTAGTTTTCTTGTCATTAGTTTAGTTTTAGTTTATAAGTAGTTTTTGGGTTAGTTGCTTAACAACTAATTCCGCCCTTCCCTACAAAACTGAGATTTTTATTGCTTTCTAAAAAATTTAAAAACACAAAAAAGAATCATCCCTTACCTTTAGAATTATCTCGATATACACTTCAACCTAACAACACTATTCCCCTAGAGAACGATCAATCCTCCAGATTTACCTATACTACATTATAACGGTCAGGTACACTGCCTGGAGGATTGCAAAACTTCTTGAGATCTCTTGAGAAATGAAACTCCTTGTGAGGTTGCAATATCTCGCATCAAGTTTTTGGTGCCGCTGTCGTGGAATAGTTATTGCTTAGGTTCAATTTCTATTTCATTTAGGTCTACTCACTAGATTCCTATCAAGTGAGATTTTTATTTTCTTTTTATTAGCTTTCTTTAGTCTATCTTTTCTTCGTGCCTTTTGTTTATAATTCTCTTCCTTTGCCATCATGGTGAATGATGGCATCTTCGATCCCATCATCCAGCCACAAAAACAACACCAAGAACCACCAAACCACCAAGAACCACCAAACCACCAAGACCCATCCGAACAACCTCGTGCACGTAGTCTCGGTGAGTACTCCAAACCAAGCCATCAAGGCTATCGAAACACCATTGAGCTCCCCCAAAGAGCCAATGTGTCTCCCTTGCGATCCGACACCATCCGGTTAGTGCAAAGCGGATGTGCATTCCAAATATTCTATGATCATGTCAATCAATCCACAAGGCAAACCATTGACCAAGCGGCCGGTGGCAAGCTATGTGATAAGAATGCGGAAGAATCGTAGGGAATCATAGAAGATCTTGCTTATAACAACCTAAAAATTTGTTTCTGGAATCCGTTATAAATATGAGCATTCGAACACAAATAAAACATATGTTAACTAAACGTTATAAATTTGAAACTACAAAATACTAAACCTATACCTAAGCTATTATAACTCAAACACAAAAACCTTGTAACCAAAAATATTACACGCCTAAATGTTGGATTGGGCCAAAAATTTGGATTGTTGTACACAAGAATTGGAAATTGGATTGGACCTTGACCCTTTCCCCCAAATGCACGGCCAACTCCAGGACTATCTCCCCCCTCCTCATTTTTTTATACCCTATATACCAAGAGAGGAAAAAAAACACAAAACCCTAGAAGATTTCACAAAGGCGGCATCTTGTTTTCTCCTTGTTCGAGTGGTGAAAAGGTGGTACGAATGGTAGCATAAAGGAGGAGGTAGATCGTGGTGATTCTTGGTTCTTTGTTCCGTCTTTCAGTCAATCCAAAGGTATATCACCTTTGTCTTTTCTTGTTCAATTGGCCTACAAAAAAATGACAAATATATCACATGAAATCATAATGAAAATAACTTTGATTATATGTGTTATGTGAGATGTTTTGGTTTGATCTTTAATGATTCGAATAAAGGGTATGAATAGGTGTTTATGATGAATTAACTCAGTATATAATATGAGGAGTTGATCATACATATTCATTGGATTAAAAGGAAATAGAGAATTAGGGTGTATGTTGTTGTTTTGATCAGGACATAATTGTTAGTCGAATATGTGTGCATCATACAAAGAGTTTGGTAAATTTTTAATCCTGGATTTTTTCTTTAAAACTCATTTTAGGGTATTAGTAAAGTATTTCAATTGGTTTGGAAGGATTTGAGTTTGATTTGGTCGTATTTTTGAATTTATTGTGATGATATGTCAAAACTGTGTTTGCAGAATTTATTTCAGTCGTGGTTTATGATTCTTCATTTTCAAACCTTATCAAATTAGAGGCTTCCAATTTACAGAAATAATATTTCATTTGTTTACTACTTCCTTGAATTTTTGTATAATTTTATGGAGCCTTTTGGTTAGGTTGTTAATTATCAACTTTTGAAGTGTATCTACAGATCCGAATCTGGACATGTTAGCATAAACGATTTTTGAAAGGGGGTTTGCACTTAATAATAAAATCTGTAAAAATTCAAGTAGACTCTTAAGACATATGGGCTCATGTGAAAATATTTTGATTTTTAGTTTGGGTTTCTGATACGTTTTTAAAATTCATAAATTTGGGGGCAAATGGTGCTAAAATCATTCATTTGAGGAACATGTAGGCTTTGTGTCATTTAGGACTAATCAATATGTGTAAACCCTAAAATACATTTATGATGATATAATTGGACTTATAAGAACCTAAATTAGATAATGAAACCCTAAGTTGATTATTTGTGAATGGTAAACCGAAGTTACAAATTCTGGCAACTTACTAATATTGGAAGGTTATCAAATTCGGGAAACTTACTAAATTTTGAAACTTACTAATTCGGGAAACCTGCTAAGAATAGAAAGTTACTTAAAATGGTTAAAGTTACTTAAAGTGGAAACTTACTTAAAAAGGAAAGTTACTATATTTGGCAAGTTGCTAAAAACGGAAAGTTTCTAAAAATAAAAATAAACCTAAAATGAGTAATCTGATTTAAAATGAGCTTATAAATAATAATGACGATCATTAATTCGTGTAGATTCGCTGAAGAAGGCGTAACTTCCTATCCTTGTGTTCTTATATGGTTTCATGGCGGTTTGAGGTACATATATTCTATCCCTTTTCAGTAGGCACTTCTCATGACTCTTTGATCCTTGACATTATTATGATCCCTTCTGATATGACCTGTTGCTATTGATTCATTTGATATGATCTTGATATGATCCTTTGATTGATATCTGTTGCCATTCATTTGATATAATCTTTGATATGATCCATTTGACGTGATCCTTTGATAAGATTCCCTGATATGATTCCTATGATATGATACAGTTCACTTTGATACTTTTGATTGGGATATGCTATGATGTGACTATCATATGATATGATTTGTTCTATTCTTATACCCGAGTTTACTAACTAGTCATGGAGGTACCATGGCCATGTCCTTGATGGCACCAATGGCATGACACCATCTGTGGTGGTGTGATTAGTCCACGGCATCACCATTATATGTGTGTATACTTGTGATTGAGCAGGTGTATATATATGATTTGTTATGTAGGGGGCGTATGGATGCATCCTAAGTACTTTGTTTTGTGTAGGGTGATTGTGAGTGTGTGCCTTACACTTCTTTCACATTTGGGAGCTAGCTACTCCATTTGGTACTTAGAGGTCTCCCCTCTTCGTGCACTTATGATTTGACGGATATATGATATGTGATTATGAGATCTATTCCAGTGTCTCAGGTAGGTCGGCTCGTGGATTTCCTATATTTCTTTGTGTCTATTCGAGTGTCTCGTTTAGACAAGCCTTTGTTCTATATGCTCATTTGATTCTGGTTACTATATGATTCGTATTATCATTTGATTCTTAATGTTCTCTACTCATTTGACTTATGATATTTGTTCAGTTAATCTTTGGTCGCTCATTCTTTAGACAAATGATATTCATTTCAGCAGGAGCTTATGATTTCTTTTTCCCTATTCTTATATATGTTGTGATTATTTGTTTTGTTATATATCTGTTCACTGGGCTTTTTAAGCTCAGCACATTTCTTTTCCTGTGGCAGGTTTTAGGTTGGAAGCTGGTATTGAGTGAAGAGTGCATAGGAGCTCTAAGTGGACCACCTTGATGATTAGACACCCATTTGCTCTGGATTAGACTTGGATTTGGATTCTGTTAGATTTAGTTTGGATTTGTATTCAGTTTTGGAACTCACTATGTTTAGAGTTAGTATTTCGTTATTGTATTAGACTACCTTTGTAATCATTATGTTTATAAGTCTTCTGCTTGCGTTTGTATATTCTGATGGACACCATAATGTGACATTTTGACCCGTGTTGGGTTGGGGGTTACAATGCTCTCTATGACAACGAATGTTGGAATGACCCCCGCGAATTGAGCAAAACGGTGAAGGCAATCTCCTTGCCTTCGAATAACTCAAGCATTCCCAATCGTAGGATCATGGAACTTGAAGACCAACCAAAGTTTCTTATGAAATCCTACGAACTACCCGACCAAGCTTTGCGGATTATGCATTCTCGCGTGCCGATGGAGCGGGAGACATGTGGTTCACTTTCAAACCCAAGCAAAACACTTATGGTGATTCATACAACCCATCTTGGAAAATCACTCAAACTTTAAGTGGAAACCAAACCAAAGCTCTTCTCAAAACAATTCTTCCAATCCACCTAATCGTTTCCAATCAAATGGTTCATCCTCGAACCGTACCTTCAACAATAATCCTTCCAACAATTCTAACAATTTTGAAGGGTTAATGTCAAATTTTATGGCATCTCAAGAAGCTCATTTGAAGCCGATTTCAAACAACAACAAAGCGAGATGACCAATAAAATTGACAACATGTTAAAGGTTCTAAATGATCGAGTATTGGGAGCACTCCCAAGTGACACCGTCAAGAACCCTAAACTAAACGTTAACTCCGTCTCATCGATTTCGTCTCCTAGTTCTTGTCCACAATTTTACTCGGTCAATGATATTAACACGTATTTCAAACAAACTCAAGTTTTTCAAAAAGACCAAGAAGATAAAACAAACACTAACGTGTCGGTCAACCAAGTGATTGAAACACCTTCCAAACATGATCTCGATGAGGAATTCAAGGAGTTTCATCTTGAACGTCCGGTTATCGATGTCTTAACTTGTGCTCCTTATTACAATGCCCTCTTGGAAAAATATGAGGAGAAACTTAAGTTCGGTAAGAATGGGACCGCTTTTGTTTAAAATAAGTTGTCTAAGAAGTTTGATGATCCGGGTATATTTGTTTTACCTTGTAAGATAGGGACGTCTGAAGCTTTTGATACGTTAGCCGATCTAGGATCAAGCCTTAACATAATCCCATTATCCCTTTACACTACTCTCAAGTTAGGAAAGTTAGAAGAGACGAAAGTAGTGATCAGTCTAGGGGATGGAAGTGTTGCTTACCCGGTTGGAATAATTAAGGACATGTTAGTACACATAGGGAAACTATTTTGGCGGATTTCCATGTCCTTAATATGGTTAGTGATACTACATGCCCATTATTAATAGGAAGAGGATTTTTAGCCACTGCTAGTACCATGATTGATTGTAAGACATTTAAAATAGTGGTAGGAAAAGGTGATACTAGGTCCATCCATGATGTTAAAAAGCATGCTTATGATAATGATGAGGAACCAACACCTCATTGGGTAGGCATTAATAGGTGACCCTCTAGATATGGACCTTGGATTAATGGAGACTTCATAGGACCTCAACGCATTTAGAGGAAGAATTCATGAACCGAACACACTTGGTAGAACAAATTTTGGCTAGGGATACCGAATTGGACCCATTTGAGGATCCTATAGTTTTTAGGAAGATGATTGAATTCCTAGGAGTGTTGCCAATCAACCTAGGAATGAATAATTGGAAGAGTGAGAGTGAAAAGCATAAGTGGAATTGGAATAAGCCCCCAAAAGAAGGTGATGGATCATGGAACATAAAGATGACCTTATATGACCAGAATGGGGAAAAGTTTAAAAAGTCATACCGAACAAAGCGTACTAATGGGAAGTTAAAAGAAAAGTTTGACCTAAAAGATGTCCTCAATGAGGAACTTACTCACGTCACGTAATAGGGCATGATTTTGAGTCTAGCTACAAGACTCATTAATAAAGAATATCGCTTCTTGGGAGGCAACCCAAGCTTTTTAATTGTTTGTTTGTTTGTTTTTATTTGATTTCATATATATTCTCCATCTTTATTTGTTTATCTTTCATGTTTCGAATAATTTTGTGAAAATTCTCTATTTTGTTTTTAACTTTGTCTTAATCACATTTAAAGGTATTTTACGAACAGATAAGTGTAGGGAAGTTTACACGTGTTTATAAGAACATAATCCAAACATGAAAGTTAACAATTATCGATTTAGTATATATATTTGTTTGCTTGAGTCAAATGCTTGTATCGAGTCACAATGAATGTTCTGCAGTTTTTTCAGGTTTTAGTACTCAGATTTTTCCAGAAACAAAATGCAAAAATTCTGTCAGGACACACCTGAGGGCGTCAGGCTTACCACCTGACGGCGTCAAGCAGTGTTGCTAAACAGATTTCCAGATTTTGTTTTTCTGCTGGAATTCTTATATTTTTGAAAATTTTCAAGAATTTTAAATTTCCAGGAATCTGTAGACATTTATTTTGCAAGCATTATATCTTACATTGCTTTCTAGGAATTAGTTTATTATATATAGTATTTTTTTTCTTAGTAAATTACAGGTTATATTGGACAAGAAGATGAAATATACATTGGAAGTGAGGCTTATAGAGTTTGTTTTCTTGGAGGAAGACTTAACCATGTTTTCACATCGCTCATGCCGAGCAAATCATGGGAGTACTAGTTTCTTTCTCTCTTTTATCATTACTTTTATGCTTTTTAGGAACATTGGGGACAATGTTCGATTTAAGTGTAGGGAGGGTAAAATGGGATACCATAGAAACTATAACTCCACTTGATTTTTTATTTTGTTTAAGAGTAAATGTTCAATAAAACTAAGAAAGATACTTGTTAGGGCAATTTTAGCGCCAAATTTAAATATTTTTACAACATGTAGGAGTGAAAATTTAGTCTTAATTGAGCGTCTCATGGATAGGAGTTATATAGTGATGATGTACCCTACGAATAGCTCGAAGGTTTCTTCTTCGAGCCTTCATGGAACCTACCTTTTGAAGGTCCAATATGACTTCGTAATACCTTCAGTGGCGTCAAACCATTCCTCCGGGACATGGTTACCATTTGGGAATTCGCCAACCGAAGAAATAACACCTTCGGGGTAGAAGCAATGAAGGTATAAGAAGAAGAAGGCCTTCGACATCTCCCTTGAGCTCTCCCGTCAAGAAGGAGATTCATGGCCAAGGCTAAAATCATGAGACTCCCCCATATACGCCCCAAGTCACAGCTATGATCATGGGACTCCCCCATGTACGCCCTAAACTTTATCTATCATCCCCATGATACTCCCCTAAACCCTAAAAATCACTCTAAATCAATGAACGCCTCCTTGATTCCCCCAGATTGAGCATGGAACTCTCCAAAGCCTATTTTCCTCTCACATAAATAGCTTGGACGAGTCAT
Source organism: Artemisia argyi (assembly GCA_030686995.1). Taxonomy (NCBI): domain Eukaryota; kingdom Viridiplantae; phylum Streptophyta; class Magnoliopsida; order Asterales; family Asteraceae; genus Artemisia; species Artemisia argyi. The sequence goes on from CM060694.1 coordinate 133,242,471, forward strand.
TGAGTATGGTACGTTTACTAAACACACACATATCTTCTCAAACATACTCATTCACACTCTGGAGGTGATTTGCAGGGCCAACCCCCCGTTCAATCACTTAATGTACTGTCTTTGTATTTCTTATTTTAGGTTATTTACAAGCTTGACGCATTCTCACAACACCCGTTTCCTTCGATCATCATTGCTAGGCCTGGTGGTACAATTTATTGTACAATCGGTGGCGCCATCAGTGGGACCGCTACTATTGGTCTCGTAATTTCCAAGTTTACAACCAACAAATCAAACTCGCTACTTTTTCGGCATGACTCAAGGAAGAGAAGATACTCCCCCATCAGGATTCTCGACCTTGACACTAATACAATTAATAACTCCAATAACCTTCCCCCGATAACTGCTTCTACTTTTACAACAAGATCTCACCCAGAAACAAATCAGCGTGCTTCGACATCAGCCAATGCTGAGCCAATCATTAGCCCATCCTTTGTTGAGGCCAATTTTGAAACATTGGAGTCTTTGTTAAGAGCTCATAGGAGGCAAGCTCGGAATACGGAAGTACAAAGAGAGTTGGAGTATTCAAATGAAGAATATGATGAAGAAATCGAAATGGAACCAAGACCTCCCTCCCAAGGAATAACACGGTCAGCATTAAAACTAGGGTCCCCAACGACTCGAAGGCCAAGGGGAAGGTCTATGGGTTTCAAAGAACTTCCTACGCAAACTCCCGCCAGAAGGGAAAGGGCAAGAGTTGAAGATTCCAATGAAAGAAGTCACCAAGTGGAGGGAAGAGAAACAAACTTGCCCACATTGCTAGCTGCTCATTTAGGACAAACTAGGATAGGGTTTCCACACGTCAGGCGTAGAAGGTAACCCATCTTTTGGATACAGAGGAGGGAATCCCCCTCCCAGTTGCATGTACCCTTCAAAACCCAGTGGTACCCTCATAATATGTATCCTTCGTCCAATAGCCAACCAAAGAACCTTACCCCCAATAGCCCTACGGAAACATACCCTTCGGGCAACCGCCAGTATACCAAACCATGGTCAATGAAGGAAACCTACCTTTCGGCATGTATGCAACTTATCCAGCCTACTATAGTCAAATCCCTACTGTTATACCCTAGAGCCATAACCCATACAAGGCTGTCCCTACGAGTACACCAAACTATGTTGCACCCATAGGGCCTACCACACCTTTTGTAAGATGAATTGAAGATTACCCCTTACCCGACGGTTTGAAGATCCCTTCATATGTAGGCACCTATTATGGAAAAGGGGATCCAGAAAACTTTTTGCATTTGTTTGAAGGGGAAATTCAAATGCAGAAGTGGGTCATGCCCGTGGCTTGTCACATGTTCACATATAACCTTCGGGACGTGGCTTGCATATGGTGGAATGGATAGAAGCCAGGCAGCATTATGGATCTAGATTATCTTAAAGCTAAGTTTCGATCTCAATTAGTCAGCAAAAGAAATACACAAGGACTCATTTGACGGTGCACAATATAAGGTAGAGGGAAAATGAAAGCACCAGAGCCTTGGTTACCAAGTATACTAATGATACCTTGCAGATTATGGGTCTACAAGAAGACCAACGTATCTCTTGCTTCGTTCATGGGTTGCGAAGTCGTAGCCTTGTAGAATTCTTATCCACAGACCTTCCTACAAAGGGGTGATGGAAAAAACTTACACGTGGGTCGAAGCCAAAGAAGTGGCCACCAATGGAGCTCTAATAGAACAAAAAGAAGGCCATGACAGGTCCTCATGGGAGAGGTCAAAAAAAAAAGAAAAGCAGAAGTTCACTCCGTACAACAAAATCCCTAACCATGGACTCTTGGGGAGTCTTCCAAAACTCCAAGGGAAATACTTGCAATGGAAAGAGTGGCAAAAACCTTCACGGAACCCCCTCGCATGATAAGCAAGAGTAGAAACATGGATACGTCCAAATTCTGTCTCTTTCATGTAGAATATGGTCTTGAGACAAATTATTGCCAAGAGTTGAAGAAACAGATAGAGGAAGCTATAAGGTCCAGAGAATTGATGCAATTAGTAAAGGGAATAAAGAAAGGAAAGGACCAAGTCTCCGATACTCATTTAGGAAGAGACACAACTCCTTCAGAAGCGTCTGTGGAAAACTAGAAGGGGGGTTGAATAGTTTTACGTCTTTTTACTTTGTTATAAAAATTAGTTTTAGATTTTTACTTAGCTTTTAAAAACTTAGATTCGATAATATGTGATCTCAAGTCTTGTACAATATAAACAATTAATACTACACAATATATTATAATGATAAGTAATGAAATAAGTAAGAGATGGAAAGATCAAACCGCGAGACAAGAGATTTATAGTGGTTCGGCTACAAGGACACCTTCCTTGCCCTACTCCACTCCCCGAGCACCTAACTCGAGAGTTTTCTTCACTATATCAACAAGCTCCCTTATGGCGGAGAAAACCGTACACACCAATATACACACCAATCTACACACCACTTTTCACACCACAACTTCGTCACACCTAAGTCACAACTTCTTCAAATCTATCTACTTCACAACTAACTACTCCACACCTATCTTCTTCACACCAATCTAGTACCTAGCTTATCTTCTTCACACCAAGCTACTAACCAATCACACAATCAATATCTAACACAACTATCTACAATCAAATCTTCACAACAATCTTCACAAAGAATAATGTAAATGATCTTTGATGATACACCAACAACTTGGATGTGGAGATCACAACAAGTTGTAATACTTCTTGTCTTGAGGGATAGAAGTATTATTCTCTTGCACTTGAGAGGATGAAGGTTGGATCACTTTGAAACAAAGAATTTATATACTTATGATCAAAGGATAAAAGAATGGAGATTTGGATCTAGATCAGAAAGTTTAGTAGTGCAAAAGGTGAGGAAAAAATTCAGGTTTAAGGTGGTATTTATAGGCAACAGAATCTGACAGAGGAGCGTGGCCGGTCCCCTTAAATCATGGCCGGCCCCCTTAAAATTAAGGGGACCGCCCTTTATAATTAAGGGGGCCGCCCAGCTGAAACGGCCAGATTCTTTGTCTTTTAGTGGGGAAAGTTTATTTGGTGAAAAACTAACTGATTTTGGTTAAAAATTTGAATTCATATATTTAGTATGAATAAAACATTTTTCTTTATTACCAAAAGTGTTTTTCAAAAATATATAATATGTTTATGTAATTAAATAAACTTTGTAATGCTTAATTAAACTTTCCTTTGATCATAAAATACACTAAACACTTTGTTTATTCATACCTTAAGTGATTTGGATGTAAAGAGAAATATTAATCACTAAATACTTGTTTATGTCACAAGTTTTAGTTCTATGAGTTTATATTTTGTGATAATTAAAACATAGAGATATTGATAACATGTTAATAATGTTTTTAGGCATTATTTATGTCAACAATCTCCCCCTTTTTGATTATTACAAAACCTTAAACTCAATATATCTAAAACTTGTTTTTAGACAAGTATTATATAGTTTACATTTCTCTTCTCCCCCTTTTTGTATTAATTAAAAAGGTTAAGCCGAGTAAGCTCCGCGAGGGAAGTTTAAACGGGTAGAATGCTCCCCCTTGATGTATGCTCCCCCTCATTTGAGAGCACCAAGGGAACGAGCAATGGAGATCTTTGCTACAAAAATATTTGAAGAGAGCAAGAAACACATATATGCAAGGCAACAATTATGCAACTAAACTTAGATTCATTCAAGCATTATAAAAATGATAAACATTACAACATTCAATATACTTGAAGCATATTGATAAAAATAACACAAAAGAAAAGACATAGTCCTATATTGCCTAAGAGAGCACTTGGACTTGCTTGCAACCCATGGTTGATTGTTTTATTTGCTTGAAGAGAAACATAAGCATAAAGCTTAGATGTTTGCTTGAGAGGGATATGGACTGGAGTGTGGAGCGGAAGAAGTGGATCTCACGATGTTGTATCGTGTTAAGGGTGGTATTGGATGATTACGAGTGAGAAGATATTCAATCCAAGAAATATCTTCACTCAAGTAGAGGATTTGTTTTTGAAGGAATATGCAACAAGGGCAAAAGTGAGTGTGGTTTGTAACTTGATCCAAGTTGAGAGAGTGGGGAAGGCAATTTGCATAGGGTGATGATGGAGTTTGCCCTTTGTTGCGTTGTGCAAGATGCATAGCAAGGAGATCACTAAGATCATGGATTTGTTTTATTTCATCACGGAACTTTTGTTTTTCCGTGGCAATGTGGAGGGGATCATAGGTTTGGTATGAATGAGTTGGGTTTGTGTAGTTGGAATTGTAGTTTGATGGTTGATCAAACTTGTATGGATCATTATAAGTGGTTGGAAGTTGAGAGGTGTAGTTTGGCTTGAAGGAAGATGAATGGCCAATGTTGTATGGTTTGTAAAGAGGATCAAATGAATGATCTTGTTGGTTTGATGCAAAGTTTGGGAAGTAAGAAGTTGGGGGTGTGGAATGACTTCCAACTTCATTTATGATGATGGATTTGTTTCGAGGGCTTTTTCTTCGCCAAACGGGTTTTTCCGTCATCCTTGCTAGCCTTGAGAATTTTGATTTTGGTTTGTTTGGAGAGTTCATGATGGGATGAATGGAGAGTGTTGAGGATTGGGGATATTTATAGTGTAAGATTTGTGTGTTTAAGGATGGATAAGGTTTGTTTGGGAGATTAGGACAAAATGTGTTGGTGAAAAAAGGGAAATGTAGGTTGAAATGGGCTAAAAAGCAGAAAAGATTTTGTAAACCCGACCATCAGATGGCCGGTCCCCTTAATTAGGGGGCGGTCCCCTTAATGATTAAGGGGGCCGCCTTACAGAATTAAGGGGGCCGCCCATCTGGTGATTTCCAGGTTGCCAGAATTGGGTTTTTGGCAGAAAATTTGCAGAAAGGTTATGCGTTTGGATTAGAATTCTAGCAAGTTCAATTTTCTTAGGCAATATAGAGTCTACTCTAATCAAGATATAGCATGCATGCAAAAACACATAAGCAAAAGAGCAAATAATCAACATATAATAAGCAAGAGGAGGCAAATAAAGGCAAGCATAATTAAACTTCCTAAGGCATCTATCTTAGATTAAAGGCAACGATAATTAGTGAGTGAAAAACTAGTGATGGATCAAGATGACACCATTATTAGTGAATTTGTCCTAGTGAGTGTCTATATGCAACAAATGTGGAGTTGTGATTGTTTCGACTCCTAGAAGCAAAAAGAAATAACGATCCTAAGAAACGATCTAAATAATCTCCTTGATTCAATTTTTGCTCAATTATGAATGTCAAAGACATATATTAGATTATATATCTTGACAATTTATGTGAGAATTTATGCATGATTTTGAAATACAATGTTTTTAGAATTAGTCAACAATGCAAGGAAAATGATTTTCATGGGGTTCCTAGATTGTGAGAATAATTTTTTAGAGAAAATTGATTGAGTTTTACAAAAAAAAAATTATGCAAAGAAAATAAATTTTCTCAATCTTTAGTTTTGTGCGAAATAGATTCCTAGACTCAGAAAAAGATGAAATGGAAGAAAAATAAATTTCATGCAAGTATAAATTTGAGATAATTCAATATAATTTAGTCAACTTGTTCCATCATTCCTAATCCTAAACGCAAGTGGTTGAATAATTCACGCTTAAGGGGTTTTGTGAATATATCCGCAATGTTGTCTTCCGATGCAACCTTTTCTATAGATATATTTCCTTTTTGTACATTATCCCTAAGAAAATGGTGACGTATTTCTATGTGTTTAGTCCTAGAGTGTTGCACCGGATTTTTACTTAAATCTATTGCACCTTTGTTATCGCACATAATGGGGACATTTTCTAACCTAATGCCATAGTCTACGAGAGCTTGTTTCATCCATAGTGCTTGTTGACATGCCTTTCCGGCGCTTACATATTCGGCTTCGGTGGTAGAAATAGCAAGAGTGGTTTGCTTCTTCGAAAACCAAGACGTTAGACAACATCCCATAAACGTGCAAATACCGCTAGTGCTCTTTCTATCTACGTAGTCTCCCGCATGATCCGAATCCGCATAGACAATGGTTTCTATGCCGGATTCCTTAGGATACCATAATCCTAAGTGTATAGTGCCTTTAATGTATCGAAAGATACGCTTAACCGTTTCTAGGTGAGAGGTTTTGGGATCCTCTTGAAAACGGGCACAAAGGCAGACACTAAACATGATGTCGGGTCTACTTGCCGTCAAGTATAGTAAACTACCTATCATTCCTCTATACTTGGTGTTATCTACGGACTCACCTTCATCATCCTTTGTGAGCTTTACCTCCGTAGACATGGGAGTTTTCATGGGTTTTGAGTCTTCTAGGCCAAACTTCTTAAGCATTTCCTTAATGTACATAGATTGGTTAAAAAATATTCCATCTTCTAATTGTTTTATTTGTAATCCTAGGAAGAAGTTAAGTTCATCCATCATACTCATCTCAAACTCATCATGCATGATTTTGGCAAATTCATCACACATGTCTTGACAAGTCGATCCAAATATAATGTCATCAACATATATTTGGACAATGATGAGATTTGGGTCTTTCCTTTTAGTGAAAAGAGTGTTATCTACCATTCCCATGGAATAATCATGTTTAATAAGAAAAGCTTTTAATCGATCATACCAAGCTTTGGGAGCTTGTTTGAGTCCATACAAAGCTTTCTTTAACTTATAAACATAATCAGGTTTTGCGAAGTCAAAGAATCCTGGAGGTTGTGCCACATATACCTCCTCATTGATAAAACCGTTAAGGAATGCACTTTTCACATCCATTTGGAATAACTTAAAATCTAGGGCGCAAGCATAGGCAAGTAATATCCTAATCGATTCTAGTCTAGCTACGGGGGCATAAGTTTCATCATAATCAATTCCTTCTTGTTGATTATAACCTTGGGCAACTAACCTAGCTTTATTCCTAGTAACTATTCCATTCTCGTCTAACTTATTCCTATATACCCATTTGGTTCCTATGATGGTCATATCCTTCGGATTTGGGACTAATTCCCAAAAATCATTTGCCTTAAATTGATTTAATTCTTCTTGCATAGCTATAACCCAACTTTCATCCTTTAAAGCCTCGCTAATATTCTTAGGTTATATTGCTGAGAGGAAACAAAAGAAATTATTTTTATCTTGGGCTTGTGACCTAAGGGTTCTTTGGTTAAGATGTCCTATTATATTATCTAATGGATGAGATCTAGATTCTTTAATATTAACAGTTTTGTTATTTTCTAAGTGAATGTCTTCATTATTATTTCCTATGGGTTTTGTTTTACTAACCTCAATAGCTTCATCTTCGATTAAATCATCATCTTCTAAAGGTAATGTTTTAGGAGGTGGTGGTGTTTCATCAAATGTTACATTTAGTGATTCCTCTACTTTCATGGAGTGTTTGTTAAGTATTATATATGCTTTGCTATTTTGTGAGTATCCTAAAAATATTCCTTCATATGATTTTGGATCAAACTTAGTGAGATAGTCCTTAGTGTTTAAAATATAGCATTTACTTCCAAATACCTTAAAGTAGCTTAAGTTTGGTTTTCTACCTCTTAATAACTCATAAGGAGTTTTTCCTAGAATTCTTCTAATTGATACCCTATTTAAAATATAAGTTGATGTATCTACGGCGTGACACCAAAATTTTTGTGGGATGGATTGTTCATTTAACATAGTTCTACTCATTTCTTGTAGTGACCTATTTTTTCTTTCTACTACGCCATTTGATTGAGGAGTACGAGGAGCGGAGAAATTGTGAGATATTCCATTTAACTCGCAATATTTTCCGAATTGTACTTCGTTATCAAATTCCCTACCATGGTCCATCCTAATGGCAACTATTGAGCATCCTAATTTGTTTTGAATCATTCTACTAAATATTTCGAATTTTTCAAAGGCTTGGGTCTTTTCACTTAAAAACCTAGTCCACGTGTATCGTGAGTAGTCATCTACTATCACTAAGGTATATTTGTTTCCTCCATAGCTCCGCACAGCGGATGGACCAAAAAGATCCATATGTAATAATTCTAGGCATCTAGTAGTGGATACTATATTCTTGGCTTTGTGACTAGCATGAGCTTGTTTTCCAATTTTACATGCATCACAAAAATGCTTGTCATATTTTAGATTAGGCAAATTTCTAACTAATTCCTTAGAGGCCAAAGATTGTATTTGTTGCATATTAGCATGTCCTAATCTCCTATGCCATAGTGTAGAGTTTTCATCTAGGGTCGTTAGGCATATCCTATCCTCAGGTTTGTTTCCTAGTTTCATAACATATACGCCACCTTTTCTAATTCCTCTACCTATAATTTTTCCATACTTAACTATTTCGCTATCATCTTCGGTAAATGTGACTCTACATTTGTTATCACATATTTGTCCTACACTAAGCAAGTTATATGTTAATTTATCTACATGCTCTACATTTTCAATAGTAAGTGAGTCTTAAGAGATCGTACCTTTGCCAATGATTTTTCCACGTAAGTCACTACCGAAAATAACGTTACCTCTATTGTATGCCTTGTATGTAGAGAATAGATTGCGATTCCCCGTCATGTGCCTCGAACATCTGCTATCTTTGATCCATTCGTCTGGTTCCAAGTCAATTCCTAAACATATTTCGTCGGTTTCTTTTGCCATAAAACACTTTTCGTCTCTTGGCTTTTCAACTTCTTCTTTGTCACTATCACTCCATGTTCTACTAACAAAAGCACCTTGACTTTCGTAACCCGGTGGCTTTAGACATTCGCCAACGAGATGATTTGGACTTCCACATCTAAAGCATTTTCTCTTCCCGTAGTTGTCACTTCTATTCCTTTGGAATGCTTTTCTTTCGTCTCGTGATGATCTAGTGAATCTTCCTCGTCTCTTGAAGAACTTCTTGAATTCTCTTACGGCCATTGCATATTCTTCGTCTTCACTTTCGTCACTTGAATCATCATCATCACTAGGTTCCTTTTTGGCTTTTAGAGCAATTGATTTGGTTTGTTCTTTCTTGACTTTGACCGTTTCCGAGTCTCTTCTTATGATTTCTTCATGAACCTTCAAGTTGCCAATTAGTTCATCTAGTGATAACGTCATCAAGTTCTTTGATTCTTCGATTGCCGTGACCTTAGCTCGCCATTTTGGATGCAATGCCCTAAGAAATTTCCTAACACAATTTTTACTATAGAATGTCTCATCAAGTGCTTTTAAACTTGTGATGATAGTGTTAAACTTAGCAAAAGCATTATCAATTGATTCCTCTTCCGGAATCGTAAATTGTTCATATTGTTGTACAAGAAGATCTATTTTATTATCTTTGACTTGGCTATTACCTTGGTGAGTAATTAGTAAAGAATCCCAAATTTCTTTGGCGGTTTTACACATAAAAATTCTTTCATATTCTTTGCGTGGTAACGCATTATAAATTACCATTTTAGCCTCATTATTTTTTGCTAATTTCTTTTTCAAATCATCATTTTGTTTTTCAAAAGATACAATTTCATTCATTTTAGTTTCAACATTATATTGAATAGGAGGAAAATCACCAAAAGTAATAATATGCCAAAGATCAAGATCTTTTGATTTCACATACGTTTCGAATCTATTTTTCCAATATAAAAATCCATCACTTTCAAAGAGTGGTGGTCTTTGCATAGATTGCCCTTCTAAATATTTTTTAGATTCCATAGATCGTTACAAGTTTTAAAATACAATATATTTTTAAAAATCTTGCTAGACGTGGCTCCTGATACCAATTGTGGAAAACTAGAAGGGGGGTTGAATAGTTTTACGTCTTTTTACTTTGTTATAAAAATTAGTTTTAGATTTTTACTTAGCTTTTAAAAACTTAGATTCGATAATATGTGATCTCAAGTCTTGTACAATATAAACAATTAATACTACACAATATATTATAATGATAAGTAATGAAATAAGTAAGAGATGGAAAGATCAAACCGCGAGACAAGAGATTTATAGTGGTTCGGCTACAAGGACACCTTCCTTGCCCTACTCCACTCCCCGAGCACCTAACTCGAGAGTTTTCTTCACTATATCAACAAGCTCCCTTATGGCGGAGAAAACCGTACACACCAATATACACACCAATCTACACACCACTTTTCACACCACAACTTCGTCACACCTAAGTCACAACTTCTTTGTCTTTTAGTGGGGAAAGTTTATTTGGTGAAAAACTAACTGATTTTGGTTAAAAATTTGAATTCATATATTTAGTATGAATAAAACATTTTTCTTTATTACCAAAAGTGTTTTTCAAAAATATATAATATGTTTATATAATTAAATAAACTTTGTAATGCTTAATTAAACTTTCCTTTGATCATAAAATACACTAAACACCTTGTTTATTCATACCTTAAGTGATTTGGATGTAAAGAAAAATATTAATCACTAAATACTTGTTTATGTCACAAGTTTTAGTTCTATGAGTTTATATTTTGTGATAATTAAAACATAGAGATATTGATAACTTGTTAATAATGTTTTTAGGCACTATTTATGTCAACAGCGTCAATACTAATGATACGACAAGGTGAAACTGGCTTAAAGAGAAAAGCAACAAACAAAGAGCTTCAAAGGGTGGGAGAAGTAACATTTCCCTCCATCTTAGCCAAGGCCCCTTCAAAAGACCCAGTTGTTATCAAGGTCTTGATATTCTATAAAGAAGTAAACAGAGCTTACATGGATTGAAGAAGCTCCTGCAAAGTTATTTTGTAAGTAATGAAGTGGGGGTCGAAATTGTTTATGTATTTTTCTTGTGTTAAAAAGAGTGTGCTACTAGTTCTTCCTTTTATTAAGTAATAAAGCATGATTTTTGAATATTATATGTTCCCTATAAAGCTAGTTCAATAAAATATAATAAAGGTGTCCTTAGTTACTTGTTTGACCAAAAAGGAGGAAAAAGAAGAAAGAGAAAAGTGGTATGTTGGAAGCAGTGTTGCAAAAATCGGCCGATTAATTGGCGATTAATCGGTAATTGGCCCTAGAACTTGGAGGAATTTCCAAGGTAATCGGCCGAGTCAAGAAAATCGGACGATTAATCGGTCAAAATTCGCTAATCGGCCCTCGACCGCCTCAGTACCGATTCACGATTTTTGCAACATTGGTTGGAAGATAAAGAAACATAATATCCAAAGGATTTTACATGTTTCAAAAAGTAAGTATGGTGTATATAATTGTTTATGATTTTAGACTAGGTACATTAGGGTGGCTTAAGCTTTATTTAATTTGTGTAGATAGGAAGGTCTAGTCTTGTCAAGGTTTGGTGTGGGAAATATATAATTCTTCGGTTAATAGTTAAAGTATGGTGTATATATTAGTTTAAGGTTTAGGCATTATTTAATTTGTAGCTAGGTCTGTATTATCCAAAGGTTTTCAAGGTTGAAAAGTAGAGTATGAGTTTATATATTCGTTTATTTGTTTAGGTGGTGTGTTAGGGAGACAATAGGGTGGCTATGATAGTTGTTTGGACTTGTTTAAGTGTACGACAAGGATGGTTAGGGAAGTAAGCATGTGACTTGGTTTGTACTAGTCAAATATAATAAGAAAAAGGAGGGGAAAGAGATTCTTTGTTGTTGGATTTATGGACATGTTAACCATTGGGTAAACATGGTTTGAAAAGAAGTATGGGATTTGGATTATTTTAATGGTGGTTTAGAAAGCATGAAAGTGAGGTCAAGTCAAAAGGGAACAAAGTGGTCAAGGTCTTGTTTAGTCATGTCGAGTTTGAAAGAAGCATGAGAGCTATGATGATTGTTTAGAATTGTTTGAGAGTAGGACAAGAGAGATTGTAGACATGTGAATGTGCTTAATCGACTAGTTTAAGGGGTAGGGAAATCAAAGGATTGCTTTGTTGGGGTTAAAGGGACATTAGAACCAATGGGTAATATAGTTTAGAAAAGTGGGATATGGTGTTTAGGATTGTTTATTCTTGTGTGTGTTGGATTGAGTTTCGGTGTCGAGACATAGGGAACAAAAGAGAAAGGTTCGAAATGAAATGACAAGAAATGAAATGGTGTTGGTGACTTAGTGTTTTGTTGAGTCGTTTCATGTCGACTAGCAAAGGTACAAAGAAAAGTCGAAGTGACCAAAAGAAATGAAATGGTTTTGTTTCTTGGTGTTGTGTTGAGTAGAACAAAGAAAAGAAAGAAAAGTTTGAAATGCAAGGGTTGTTGTTTATGTTTGTGTTTATGTTTCGAAGACCCAAATAAAAGAAAAGAGATAAATGGGCTAGTGTATAGTGAATTTGTGTCGGAGTCGGCCCAATAAAATATATAAGAAATTTGATGGTGATATATATATATATATATATATATATATATATATATATATATATATATATATATATATATATATATATATATATATATATACTAGCTTCATGACTCGCCCGATGGGCGGGTACGCTTCATAAAATTGTTTTTGAAAATTACTTAAACTGAAAAAATAAATAATGAACAACGGAAAATATGTTTAACAAAATAATTTGAAAACCATCATATAGTAATTATGTATTATATGTACAAATAACTAATGGTTTCATTGATATAGCATGTATATTCAAATTTCATACATTACAAAAAACACCATGAATTGAAGAAAATGATATAGATGCATCATATCATATCCACCATAAATGGAATAAAATAAGTATTCAAATGAAACACATGGGAAAAAAAGAAATTGTTTTGAACGAACATTAGTAAAGCATTAAAACTGAGATAACATTAAGATATGAATACATGATTGTATAGTATATGGGCCGTTTGAATGCACTTATAAACATAAATCACCTAAAATAGAATCTCATCTTGTTTGCATTTGCCATTTTCTGACACCTTTGATATCATCCTAACCCTTAATCGGTCGAAAGAATATTCATTCACCGATGTTGGTTAACATGCCCATATGAGTCCTGCACATATGTAAGGTCACAGTAGACTATAAAATAAGATAATAAAGCGTTAAAATAACCTAAAAGACTAAATCACCCAATTTCAATATACCCACTACTTCAAAACATAATCATCCACAGTTAACAAACACACATACCTCTTTGAGTCTAATGATATTTAGATGCCTTAGTGACCTGTGATTAATAATTTCCATTTGGACATTCTTATCTAGCTGTTAACAATAAAGAAAAAAAATAACAAAATTAAAAATAAAAATAAAAATAAATCACTAACACTCGATTCCACAATTCCAACTTTAGACCAGATGGACACGTAAATCATCACGCAGTGACCAAATAAACAATAAGATAGAATTAAAAAAGCTGCAATCTTTAGACTATATGGGGTATTTGGGATTTCTTACCAAAATGGGTCATTTGCTCATTTTGACGCGTCATTGTGACCTGTAAGTAGTTTTGTTGCAATTTATATGAAATTGATCATCTAATGTCATACAGATCATTACCATGTGTTTCTTTAAGAGTTTTAGTTGATGTTAATGAAGGTAGTGATTGAGTCATTACTTTTACTTATAGTTAAACACTATCGGGCGATAATGCTGTAAGATACTCATAATAATATCATATATGGTTCTTGTGTTTATGATAAGATTTAAGAAAGAAAAGAGATGATTAGTAGAAGAGTTTTAGAGAGAGAAAGAGAGAGAGAGAATTGGGAACTTAGAGAGAGAAAGTGAAAGGGAAAAATGAAAAATTAGATTGGAAGTTCCACCCTCTCCCTTGGTGGGAGAGGGCTTATATAGTTACAGAATAAACGCCCTCTACCGGGCTATGGATCAGGTATACAGTGGGTAAAGACCCGTCCTTCTTCCACGGTGTTACTTAAACTAATATATACTACTAACTAAATAATAAGCTAACTACGAGCTATCTTAATGCTATTACAATATTTAGGTGACCGAGACTTTTATAGGAATATTTGTATTCCTAACAATCTCCCCCTAAGCGAGGTCACCTTGGAAATTAAGCTCTTAGTTCTTCAAGCATTCTTAAGATCTTGTAGCTCGTAGGTTCTGATTCTTCACTTTTCCACACACTTTGTACTTCAAGCAATGAACTTGTGATTTGAATTCCTTTGTGATGTGTGATCTTTAAGCTTCTTTGAGATCATCAGTCACAGTAAATCTCCAAGCTCATCCACATTAGTAACGCCTTCATGTGATGTAGTGACTTTAGGACCATCATGCTCACATCCTTCTGAATCAAGAGACTTTTCATTAAAGTTGTGGATCAGGAGACTTTTTCCATCAGAGTTGCGGAAACGTTGTTGGAAGTCTCTCAACATTTGTTGTAGTAAGTCTCTCTTCATTATTGATAGTGAGTAGGATGTGTGAGCATGAGGTATGGATTGACCCGATTCAACTGGAAATTGGAGCCATCAACGCCATCTTTATATGTGTCCCTGAAATAAAACAGTTAGCAATAAAGATAGAGAACGAATATGGCTTTGTCATTCGTTCTGTGAGGACAGACTACCCTCCGGTTTTGTGAGAACCGACCTGTGATCAGGTAGAGTCTCTTTGTAAAGAAGACTCTCCTTGACAGGAATTTCCAGCTTGTAGTAATGAATTTTCCAAAGAATCCACTTCGGAATCTTCATACTAAGCATGTTCTCATACCGGAACGTCTCAAAGCAGACAGCACGATAGAGTGAATCGGTGAATTGACATTCACTGATTGATGAGAAATAGATTTATAGAAGTCACTCGCGTATCAAGTCATAAACATTTTTAGACACGACGGGAGTATTATATTGCGAATCTCATTTCCATCAAAAATACCTTTGTTTTAAATCGTATACACAATCAATGTGCTCGAAAAGTTAGTTTGTAAGCACATCGAGAGGTTTTTGCAAAAGTATTCGTCAATCCATTTCCTGGAACAAGTTTGATTCATTGTTGAATCGCACCATTGTTGCTTTCCAGTTGTCACTTGATCATTGATCCAAGATGGATCTCACATGTCACCTAACAAGAGCTTGAAAGATGTTCGCTCTAGAAGGATTTCCATCTTCATTGTGAAAATTTTCATATCACTCGGATGTTCAGGCAATACCACAAGGATAATGCGTAGGACTCTAAATATTTTATCTTATTTTCCACATTATGTGAAACAATAAGCATATTTGGAATTGTGTCCTATCGAGATTTATGGATGATCTCACGGCTCTAGACTCAATAGTGCGTTTTGATCCGCTCCTGGAGACTGGGGAGGCGTCTCCTGTTTAGGTATCCATATAGCTCACAATGAGCGGTCGATACATTGCATAGGGTTCCCCGTGAGATTGAAACAAGCTCTTTTAAGAGAGCTTGAGTGGTTGGGAAGTTTAGCGCAGTGCGTCACTGGGTCCATGACGTCTTGTCTTCAATACCGGTGTTACCTTAGTAACAACCAGTAGCATATGAAAGTGAACCCGGTTTTTGCCCTAAGGTTGAATAAATGGAGGGCTATTTCTTTTCACCCTTTCTCATTTCATTTCTTTTTAATTCTTCAACCCCTTCAGTGCTTACCGAGACTTCATTACTAGAACCTTGTTGGGTTTGTTCCAGTCCTAGCTCTATCTCAGTCCGCACTCTTCCCTTTCTCACTTTACTCCTTTTTTCAATCATTCCTAAGGACTTCTATTCTATCTAGAGGATTGTCCCTGGGAAGATCCTTCCGGTTCTGGTGGATCATGGGAACTCATACCTAACCTTAACCATCCTTATAACTCCGTGCATAAAGATAACTGGTCGGTCTTTGGTATAACTTCCACAAACGCTCTTTGCTCCCCCTCAATATGTGCATCGATATACGAAAGAGTTTAGCACATATGCGGGAGCCTATAGTTGAGTCTAAAAGATCACATTTGATTATCAGATTTCATATTTAAATCACATTCTCTCCCCCGATCAAAAATTTCAAACCTTTTGAGATTTGTGATCCCAATTGATTTAAATAAGTTAGAAAACGTTTTGGGAGAGAAATGCGGTCAATTTTAATGTTTTCTGATAAAAGGAATCTTTTTCTTGCTCCCCCTTAATCTGTGAGGGAGGTTGTTGTGTGTCAGAATTGATGAGTTTACAAAAGTTTGAAGTTTTAACGAAAACTCATTGAAAAATTCTCATACTGACACACAACCATCACAAATTCTTTTATTGCAGGGTTTTTTTGTACAAAGTGTGGAGAGTTTTTGATGATACATAAAATCTTGAGAAATCACTCTCCCCCTCAATCAATGATGGATGTTAAAACTAAAGTATTTTCATAAAATGTGAAAGTCATTGATTGAGTGAAAAATTTTATCAAGTTTTGAGTTCAATTTGATTTTCAATCAAAATCTTAGGGTACCACCAAGTTTTGCTCAAGTACTTCCTGGAAAAATCATAGAAGGAAAAGTACTTGGCGATAAAAAGAAGATTTCTCTTCTTTATCAAGAAATAATGCACTGAAGCGTACATTAGATCGAGGGCGCACGAATATAAAGTAATTCACGCTCGGAGGAACGGCACCCTTTGCTAGGAACAACCGTCTTTTTGGCGACGAGTTTTCCTCATTTTTGAAAAACGGGTTGCTATCTGAGGTAATAGCAAGCCATGATTTGGCGCCCAGGTAACAACCTGAAATGACTGTAAGCCATATTTTTGAAGTCCGGGTTGCAGCCTGAAATGACTACAAGCCATATTTATAAGCCCGGGTTTCCGTCTGAAGTAACGGAAAGCCATTGATTAGGCATGTTTTGAAAACCTTTTGAACTTCTGTTCGAGCTTCATTTAAAGACCCGTGTCATTATTGAATGACATTTCTAGGTCCGTAAATGTTATCGATACCAGAAGACATGCCTTTAAGAAAAACTATTTTTGGAATTTTCCAATTTTTTTTTTTTTTTTTTTTTTTTTTTTTTTTTTTTTTTTTTTATGGGTTTTTGTTGGATTTATATTTTTATATTTTCTTTTTGATATAAGGATATATACAAGGATATTTGAAACGAATCCATAACTCCACATTCTCTTCCTGAAGACGTTAGAGCGATACTGGCATAAGACTCTCCAAGCCAAGGTTCTGGAGAATTAGCCGAAACCGCTCTCTAGGAAGTACCATAGTGAAGAAATCTACCAGCTGAAGCTCTGTCCTCGTGAAGTTCCACCATACCACTGGATAATCCTTTTGCCAGGAGAACCAATGACAGTATATCGAACCATGCCCTAGGCGCCCGCTTAAGGCCGTAACGGGCCCTTTAACAAACGGTAGACATGGGTAAGGCGATCACGAACCACGAATCCTTCAGGTTGGCTGACATAAACAACATCATTCAGCTTTCCATTGAGAAATGCAATTTTCACATCCCTTTGATAGACCGTCCAGTTTTGATTTGGAGCATTGGCGAGGAACATTCTGATACTTTTGATAGAAACATTCTGAGTGAACAATTCCTCAAAATCAATACCCTTCTTTCGATGATAACCCTTAGCAACAACCCTTGCCTTATACTTCGAACGTCAATATGCTCGTCAGATTTCACTTTAAGGATCCATCTAAGAGCAATAATCATTGTACAGTCTGGAGATGGTGCCAATTCCCATACTTAGAGACGATAGAATTGTATGGAATTATAAAAGCACCATAAGGCAAGTGTGTCCAGATGCCTTTGAGTGGACACCGGTTGAGTGGAATTCCCATTATAGTGAAGATCATGTGGTTGTAGGTAGGACACTGATGTGCTTGTGTTAAGATCCCCTGAAGAAGAAGCTTTTAGAAGAAGATTCAGGAGCAAATGTATCTTTGAACGGAGCAACATCAGGTGGAGCATATGGATTTACTTCAAACGATTCGTCGACTGCAGTACCTTGATGTATGGAAGGAGATTGTATGTATGATGAAGTTGATGAATGACTTGCTGATGGAGCGTCTTGAGCCATTGAAGTAGAACAAGATTGACCATTTTGAGCGTTTGGAACATGAGCTGCGATGGCTGGGGGTACCGGTGTATCAACACTTGGCGGCTCAAAACATTCATCAACCATTAGATTAGCCAAGATCTCCAAATCCTATCGGTAGAAGGTACATAAGGTACATGCAGGAGTGGTGAACTATACAAAACCTGAATAAATTGATCCAGGTGTCAAAGGTTAAGTGCGGGTCCTGAACTGACTCGTGCAGAAGCCATTTGCTCAGACAGCTCAGAGAATGTGATGTGAACGTGTGTCAACCTGGTAGTTCCCGAATCTAACTATCCTGATAAACTCATTCATGATATTCTTGAGCCCTCTTAAACTTTCACCACCAAAGCTTTTGAGGTTCCTGAAGCTGTAGATGCCATGAAATAATCTTAAGCGGGATTTTACAACTCTTGTGACTTAAGCCGAGAGATCGATTCTCTCCCGGGATTTTACTAAAGTCAACAAAAGAAACCGAAAGATGTGATATGCGAGTTAAACTTAGAGAGAGATCTTGGATAAGTGACAATTAGCATTAAGTGTCAAGTCGCGACAAGTCAAGTTACAATAGATCCGATCGTAATAAGTCAAGTCGTAAAGATTAACTCACAACGTCAAATTACAATCAGATTAATCGAAACGACTTAAGTCACAACAATTCACCAAACATAAGTTGTTAACAAATCACTAGAATCTCACAACTGAGTCAATCACTAGACACCCACCAAATCGATGAATTTTATTGCCTCCTCAATGTGAACCTTTGGTAGCTTCCCACCAAACCGACAATCATCTTCATGAGACCACTTCCCCAAGTAGTTGAAGTGATGCAAAAAGTCTCATTGAATGATGCTAAAAGACCCAAGGAAAATGATAGCACCGAAGTAACAAGGTGAACCATAGATCATCTCTGCGGTAGTCAATCCCGGAATGTATGATGAAGCCCAATCACATGACCCTGTTGTACGTCCCTGATGTTCACATTACTCTGCGGTTTTGAGCAGTTTGTCTATTCAGGGGAAAATGATATCAACATCTTCATTTCACCAAATGCATTCCAGTTATCTTACATATACCAACTCACTCCATATTGTACGCATGTATCCAACACAAGAAGAGAACGATGACACCAAAGTAACAGGTTGAAGCACTGATCATCTCTGCGGATATCACCTCCAAAATATGTGATTAAGCCTGATCACGTGAACCTGTTGCGCGTCCTTGATGTACACAAATCTCTCCCCTGATGGTTGCGATCTCATCGGAATCATCATACCATTGTGTACATGAAGCATTAACCAGAAGCACTTCACCATAAACCATATCAGCTCCTATGAAGATGTCGATAAGCAATATCATCTCACGCTCCAAATATTCTTCTCATAGTTCTTCACACTGAAAGCTGAAGTAATACATACCACAAGTATTAGAAGACAACTTCCCCCACATAGTTGGAATGATACACCAAATGCAACGAGTTAAGACACTGATTATCTCTGCGGTTGTGACATATGTCTTCCCGGCATATCTTCAATTAAGACGAAGTATTAAGTTCATCACGTGTACTCATTATGCATTCAGATGCATGTCTCCTTCCCCCTTGCTAGTATTGATGCCTCAGAATCAGCAACACATTTAATGCACACATACTAGAAATCTTGTGAGAAGAACAAACATTTGGTTAAATGGATCTGGTGAGAATCAAGTGCTACAAAAAGACTCTCTATGACTATCTTTACCACATCTTATGTAGGCTATTTGAAGTGACCACTGATGAGGTAAACCTAATATACCAAACTTGGAACTGAAGAGGAATTTCCCATTCTTGTGACTTAAGCTTGCACTAGTGTGTGACTAAGAGCGGTGTAGAGAGTTCGTGCAACATCGAATCTCTAAGTACTCTATACTCTTCAACCAACCAACCATCAAGTATAAGACGTACATCACCTCTTGACTACCGACAACTTCGTGTAAGTTGTGACACTCCTTAAAGTGATAGTTATTTTGTGGTAATAAAAAGAAGAATCACCAAAATAACTAGATATCCAAGTCTTCGTCATTGTAAAGGTAAAAGCTCAAGCAAGGATCTCGAAGAGTCTTCATCCACCCAACCCCGACTTCAAGATAAAATAAGATCACTCCTTTGTGAAAGTCAACTTCATTCTCAAATAAGGGATACCAAATAAACTCCGTGATTACTTGACATTCCATGTCCAAATTCTTAGCCGTTTTGAATGTCCTTCGGGTTGATTTAAACAACAATCCTTGATTATAGAACCAAAAGACGGATCATTATTCATGTGTGCATCTTCACAATCATGATAGTCATCATCAACACCTTGAGGAATAACTGGAGATTAGATTACTTGAGAAAGTGATCAATCATCATTCATAATACTTCTAGATGGTGCATCTTGATCAATCATCACTCGTTGAAGCTTGGAAGTAATCATCAAACATAAATCCCAGTCATCCTTAGTAAGTAGAACATTAGGTGTTGGAGGAGAGTCGTATGACCATTCTTCAAGCATCAATCACCATGTGGTATATTCACACTTCTCCCCCTCAAAAATTGCAAGTGAGGTTTGCACTTTTTGATTGAGCAAGTGAATAAGAATACAATCAATCATGTATTTTATTCTCACTTCCCCCCCCCCCCTCAAAAATTGCATACGAGGTTGCCATTTTTGATTGAGCATGTGAATAAGAATACACTCAATCATGTAGTTTATTCACTCTTCTCCCCCTCAAAAATTGCATACGAAGTTTGCCATTTTTGAATGAGTAAGTGAATATGAATTCAAGCAAAGATGAGTAGATCCACTTGATGACTGAACGAACATGGAGAAAGCATGAAGCATGTTGTTGAGAATGGTCAAAACAAGAAGATTTCTCTTCTTCCGAAGATAAGGCGCACTGAATCGTACACCTTTCTTTTCTTTGATAAACAGGGCCTGAAGAGTGGTCAGCAGACGCCATAATGATGACCTTGAGGAACGAGGCTTGAACTGAATTGTTCAAACATCATAATGATGAAGAGCGAGGCCTGAACTGATTTGAACAGACGTCATTATGTAGTCATTGAGAACCGAGGCTTGAACTGTGGTGTTCAAACATCATAAGTTGAAGAACAAGGCCTGAACAGATGTATTCAGACGTCTTAGTAGCTGAAGCACGAGGCCTGAACTGATGTGTTCAGACGTCATTATGCATGCATACATCAACATTGACCTTCCAGACCTCCTGAAGCAGGAGATATGCTTGCTTTAGGCCTCCAAACTTTGAGTCTTCTTATGTTGTGAATGATCGATGTACCTGCAACTGAGTAAGGACTACCTGCACTAACAATACAAACTTGATTGCATATATATGGGTTAGTGACATGAGTATCCAAACCCTTGGGGGTTTCATGGTCAACCATGGTATTGCCCTTGGTAAGTATCTTTCCGGTAGGTATCCATTTAAGTCCAGCGTCCTTAAAAGTTCTACCAGTAGGTATCCACTTATGGCAAGGTCTAGGATTGTTAAGCTTCTTATGCACGATGGAAGGCTTATCGATATTCCTAGACTCCACAGATTTAGCAGTTTGAATCCACCTAGGAGAAGTTATGGGTTTGTTTTGCTTCTTATGCATTGTGGATAACTTACTGTAAATCCTAGACTTAACAGGTTGAACCTTAGCATTGTTCCTCAATATCCTAGGAGGGATCATACTAGGTTGTGAACCTAAGATTCCATCCTTATGAAGTAGTGCCCTTTTCCTAGCCTTTTCTAGCTCATAGTTCTTGTGCAAGTCATTTATATCATAAGTGTTTTGAACCTTAATTCTAGGTTTTGACACTGTTTTCGAACTAATCCTAGAGGAGCTGGTAGTAGGAGAAGCTACTTGTTGAGGCTTAGCAGAACTAGAAGAAATAGTCTTAGGCAAATAATGTGTAGTGACTGGTTTTGTCAAAACTTGTTCCGCATCAACTTGGGAGGCAAACCGTGTTTTTGAAAGTTTTGGTCGTTCAGATCTAAACGCAGTCGGTTGCCTAACAACGGACTGGTTTCTATGAGAAACTGGTTTCCCCAAGATTTATGGTTTTGCAAACTTAGTGTTCACACTATTCCCTGTAGCTTTTCTTAGCTCGTTCTTTAATGCTGTTATTGTGAAACCCTTTTCCTGAAGTTGAGCTTTGAATTCATCATTTTTGGTAATCAAAGAAGTTGTTTGCTCAATATTCTTAATTTTCGTTTCTTTGATTAAGTCACACATTTCTTTGCACTGAATTTTCAAAGACTCATTTTCATCAAGTAATTTTGCCACTTTTTGATTCAATTCCATGTTTTTAGTTACAATGACCTCACAGTCGTGATTAGACTTAACTTCATAACCCATATTGCACATCACAGAGATACGATTTTTCAGGTTGATGATTGTTAAGTTTTTTGCGTCTAGCTGAGCTTTCAAATCATAAATTTCAAAAAATTCACGAAATTCAGGAAATTCCGGATTTTTACATGGTTGGTTAGCTTGAAAACTTTCTTCCTTTTGTTGCATTGCGATTTCAAGAGAAATGCAATGTTTTTCAAGTTGTAAAAATCTGCTGGAAAGTTCATTAAACACTTCTTTATCAACCGTATCATTTGATTTGAAAGACTCAACCATAAACAAAGAACTGGACACATCAGCATGATTAGCATATTGATCACTTTCTCCCCCTTTATGACTCAAATTTGTTGAATTAGAAATGGTATTGCTATCAATCTTTTCCAATAAATTTGAGTCATAAGTGGGCTTAATTTGATCAGTATGCTGCCATACATTATCAAGCACTTTATGTTGATCAGTTAATGGTACCTCAGCACATGACACTTGTTCATTTGCCGGTCTGAAGTTTGCATCCAAATCATGTGTAACAAGAATCACTGAACTGCTGGTAGTGTCAGGCTTATCTAACTTTGATTCTATGCATACAGTATCAACCGACCCAACATCCAATGCTTTGCCCGAATCAGCAATACCATCACATGATTTCACCCGACATGCGTTCACCTTGTCATTAGGCATAAGTTTGTGATGTGCTCTTTCCTCAATAAACTCCTTGACATTACCCATGAGTTGAAGGAGTGTATCTCTGAACGTGTCAACCTCGATTCTAGTTTGATCAACAAAGCACTTTAACGTCATCTGACTATCGTAGTCATATTCCATGTTGAATTTTGAATCGATGAACACTTGAAGTTGTTCGTTGAGTACACAAAGGGCAGCCATGGATCCAATTTTGGAAGACTCAGTTTGGTCAAGTTGTTTTTGAAGATGATTTAAGTTAAGGAACAGTGTGCTCGTGAAAGTCTGAACATCTTGACCAAATAGTGTTGCAAATGCACGTTCGAATCCCATCTTGAATCCAATTCCCTTGTAAAGTACCGGAATATGAGAACGAAGTTGTCGAGAACATTCTATGCGTCTTACATTTGCATCTTGAAGCACTTGTTGTGGCTCAGAAGTAGCAGAGTCTGAAGTGGTAGACATGATGTAAACGTGCACGGGATTTTACAATTCTATGATTTAAACCGAGAAATAGATTCTTTCGCGGGATTTTACAAAATCAAGAAGAAACAGTGAAATGATGCAAGAGGACTTTAGTGATTGAGTGTGAGATGATAAACCTTGCAAGGTACAGTAAGTTATCTAAGTCAAGTCACAATGAGTCAAATCACACCAAGTCAAATCACAATTAGTCAAACTGCAAGAATCAACTCGCAACGTCAGATTGTAATTGGACAAGTTGCAACAACTCAAATTGCAACAATTCTCAAATCCCAGAACTATTCAACTCGCAGCGTGTAGTCACCTCACAACAACTTGATCAACTAGCAGTGAGTTATCAATTCGCACTAAGAGTCAACCAGCAGTGAGTTATCAACAAGTAGTATGATTTGGTTCGGTTGATGCAAATTGTAATGTTGAAAAGTTTGGTCTAAAAACTTAAAACCTCAATAACTTCACTCCGGAGGTGATTTGGGCCTCAAAAAAAATTCGTTTCACAACTTCATGGTGAAGCCTCACAATATTCAGCCTGTTCCGAATGTTTTGACAGCTAATTCGCTGAAAACGGAGTTACGGTTCAAAAGTTATGGCCGTTTGAAGTTTTGACGTAAAAAGTCAACTTTGGTCAACTCACTGAATGACCAACTCGCTGAACACCAACTCGCTGAAAACCAACTCTCTAGAATAGCAACTCTCTAGAATGGCAACTCTCTAGAATAGCAACTCTCTAGACTGGCAACTCTCTAGAATGACAACTCTCTAGAATGGCAACTCGCTGAGAACCAACTCTCTAGAATGTCAACTCTCTAGAATGACAACTCTCTAGAATGGCAACTGTCTAGAATGACAACTCTCTAGAATGCCAACTCGCTAGACCAACTCGCTGAATAGGTCAACTCGCTAGATCAACTCGCTATACCAACTCGCTGAATAGGTCAACTCGCTAGATCAAATCGCTAGACCAACTCGCTAGAACCAACTCTCTGGAACCAACTCGCTAGAACCAACTCTCTAGAACCAACTCGCTAGAATCTGGAACCAACTCGCTAGAACCAACTCTCTACCAAGAACAGGACAAAAATGTCGCTTTCTGGCGTTTTGTCTTCTTTCCCCTTTATAGTAAACTGCCAAATCTCTACACCCAACTCTCTAGAAAAACCTGTCAACCCTCTACAATGAAATAACCAACTCGCTACTTAGAAACATCACACTAATTCACTTTTGCTTCCACCAAAATGATGCAATGACTAAACCAAGAGCTACACAAGATGTATATAACCTTTCTACCTAAGAAAGTACAACCAAAACATCAAGATAAACACCATACGAGATCAAATGGAGAAGAAAACCCACTAAAACTTTCGAACCACAAAAACCATAAACCTAAGCCACGATTTTTATGTAAACCACTAATCCTAGGATAGAACCATGGCTCTTGATACCAATTGTAAGATACTCATAATAATATCATATATGGTTCTTGTGTTTATGATAAGATTTAAGAAAGAAAAGAGATGATTAGTAGAAGAGTTTTAGAGAGAGAAAGAGAGAGAGAATTGGGAACTTAGAGAGAGAAAGTGAAAGGGAAAAATGAAAAATTAGATTGGAAGTTCCACCCTCTCCCTTGGTGGGAGAGGGCTTATATAGTTACAGAATAAACGCCCTCTACCAGGCTGTGGATCAGGTATACAGTGGGTAAAGACCCGTCCTTCTTCCACGGTGTTACTTAAACTAATATATACTACTAACTAAATAATAAGCTAACTACGAGCTATCTTAATGCTATTACAATATTTAGGTGACCGAGACTTTTATAGGAATATTTGTATTCCTAACAAATGCTCATCAAGCTTTTTAAAATCAGCATTAGCACTTTAATAGTATCATTAGCACTTTAATAAGCATTTCTATCCTACAAAGTTCAAGGTCTTAGTATTCTCTACCTAGTTCTTAAGTTTGTTTGGTGATTCCATGGTTGAATTAGGAGCTACACAAGGTGATTAGGGGCTGAAGTTAATGGGTTTTCACAAGGTTTATATCAAGTCTATCAATGGTTATCAAGGGTTGTGGTGATTGGTTGAAAGCTTAGGTTTAGTGTCCTAGTTCCATACTTGACTTCCTTTCTTAAGAGAAAGCCAAAAGTTGTAAGCAAACCCTAACATACTCCTTGCTTAATTATCATTTTCATGCTCTTTGTGTTCCTTTCATGCTATATATGTTTTTGTTATTGTGTTCATGATGTTTAAAAATGGATAAAACAAGTATTGGTATACATATGTTAACTTATGACAAGTAAACAAGCAAACTAGTGATTTTTATGGAGAACCACAACCAAAATAGTACAACTATGATATTTGACACTTACTTACTGTTAAAGAGGACTTAACAAGGAAAACATAGCAATTTGAATCATCCAAAATGAGTACCCGAGTCAAAAGTTATGGCCATAAGAAGTTAGCGAAACCGAAACGCCAAAACTACCTATACCTACTGTTTTTGCATTCTGCCATTTTGAAAGTGACCCTTCTGGTCCGATTCATCAAAAAGTTAAAACACGAAAGTTGTCCGGAACGCCGTTTTCGTTCAGATATAAAGAAGCTCGAGGCCTGAAAACGCTTTCTGAGTGATAATTTTCTTCAAATTCTTAACAGCCCAGTTTTTAGACCAAAGTCACTATATAATAGTTATGATTTACTAAGACCAAGAGGTCTAATGACCTAAAGCCGAGACCACAACCATGGCTAAAGCCAAGGTTGAGTCTCAAGACCATGGTAACAATGACCAAGGTCACGGCAAAGCCACGACTAAAGACCATATAACTTTTAAAGATCAAAAACTTATATATATGTTATCAAATACTACAATAGTAGGGAGCATCATGTGAGGAGTTCATTAAGTAAGCCGTCGAGATGAGTTGTGGATTTACGAATTAAAGTGTCCTGGCTCCTCGAACGTTTACTCCATGACTTCTGAATTATGTCGGCCCGAACGGTAGTAAGCGATATACAAACTATACATGTTTCATAAACCACTTATATTCAACGACTTACATTATATACTAAGTACTACATCATGAACATTATGCAAGACATATATAGGCAATTCGTCGTATTCTTAGACGTTACTCCAAACCTAAGTCGCAACGTTCTATTATAGGCTGCTCTTAGAGACTTTCGCGATTTGACTACCACTTTCATTTCTCATTACATAAGCTTAAGGTGAGTCATAGCCCCTACTCTTTTCATACTTGTTTTAAACTCTTTTGGGGAGATACATGCTTCAACTACTTGCTTACTTGTACAAATACTCTTAAACATTTATACTTGATTGTGTTATACTTGATTGGCATTATACTTGATTGCGTTATACATACTTGTTACACTATACTTGCTTAATTTAAATACAAGATTCGTATTTACATGCATACATAATACTCTATTCTGTCAGAGAGGTATTGGTAGTACTCATGGGAAGATGCCCCCTACCCTTGTGTCTATACTTGACCTTGGATGACGTAGTACTATTTGGGAAGATGCCCCGCCCTTGTGTCTATTCTTGACCTTGGGTGAATATAATCTGGTGCATTGTATAAACTAACTTTTAGCAGTGGGTTGTGGACACACAGGTTACAAGTCTCTTATGGCGGGACTTGTAACTGAGTGGATTCACAATGCCTTTGCTATGTGAACATTCTTTATAAGCTTTTCAACTGTTTTAAGACAAACTCTATGAACTCACCAACCATTGTGTTGACACTTTAGCATGTTTATCTCAGGTTAGTAAGGCGATAGCTAGTGCGTGGAACTTAGAGTCAAGCTGCATATTCTGAAGACTTACGCTTTTATCATTTACCATTCAAAACATTTTGTATACATTTATGTATCATACTTTGGAATCTCATGTTTGTAACTTTGAATTCATTAATCGAATGGTAACTTTTCAAAACGTCTCATTTAGAGTTCGTTTTCTATAACTTGTACTTTGTATTATGAAGTAGCACCCCTATGACACAGTCTTCCGCTGCGGTATTTTGGGGGTGTTACATTTGTGATAATAACAGTACACACTATAAGATGAGATAATTATTATTAGTTACATTGCATTTCAGCTGTAAAGTTGTCCAGTGAATAAATCTCTGTGTGAGGTGTTTGGAAAGAGCGTATGCATGATTAATAGATAACCAATGTGGGAGCCAAATTAATTCTTATAGGAAATGAATTTATTGTGGTCCATGTGAAAATTACTAATTTTCACGATCAACGTGGCTTGGGAAGTGATTTGTTTTGAATGAATATTGTTATTATGTTTGAAAAAAAAACATGGTTCACAATTTCTTGTAAAAATCTGTGGGGTAACCTACCCTTAAACAAAGGATTTTGTTAATAACAGATTTTTAACAATGAGGGTTTTAGATGAGAGCTTAATGAATATAGAGAGAAAGTTGCTGAACTTCAGCTCTTGTAGATGATGAATCAATTTGTTTGTGTTAAGATTTATAACTAACTTTTCCCAATGATAACATGATTCCACCTGAATTAGACATAAGGATCAGGCTATGTATAATTTAGGAACGATAATGTGATGTTCGGTTTAGTTGTTACAACTCTCAATGTTTAAATAGATTCAACATATGTCTTAGGGTTGGTTAAGTGAGAGTAAGGTACAACCTTGGATTATATAGTGTTAGTGTCTACTAGCCTTTCCGTCAGCTAGTTCGATTTCCTATGTATCATTTAGTTTGGTTGGGGTTGTTTTATCGGATAGGTGTAGGTGTTTGGCACGAATTTGATCTTGACACTTTCAGGTGTACTTTGTCGGGGGAGGAGGTGTTTGCTTAGGTGAAAACTAAAGGTCTTATGTTTGGATGCGACCTCTTATTTTTCCTCAGGGTGAAGGTGATGTCATGTCCTAAAATGATTAAGTTTTTCTAAACTCTGAAAGGGTACGTTGTCTCTTGAGTAATTGATTATCTAATTCATGTGTTCCACTAGTGTGAGAATCTTATCTTATAAGATGGGTAGGAAGGTTGTACTACAAAGGACAGGTGTCAAGGTATGTCATGTTACTATTGTTAATCTTAGGCATGTCAGGTAGTATGTAAGTGTAGCAATTTTCCTTGAGGTTTGATCCTAATATTTGTTCTGGGGTTGTGTGTTTTCCCAATTAAAGGCGTTGATATACGTTTCTAAAGGGTTAAGGACAGAGTCTAGTCTCCAATGCTTAGTAGAGTTTGGTAGCTTAACATCGGGTGAATCTTATAGTTGTGGTACTTAATTCGCTTGGCAATACTAGGATGTATCATGACTTATATGGTTGTGCTAGTGGTCTGAAATGAATGAGTGATTCGGATGAGGTGTTTTCCTTGGTTATCAGTGAAAGTTGTGTATCAGTAAGGGAATATAATTGCAAGGAACGAGTGGGTGACTTGTTTAGAGATGAAACGGCGTCAAGGCTTGGCGGATTATTGTCCATGGTTTTCAGGCAGAGGTGTGTGATTCTCTTCTAAGGTTTGGTTTACTTTAAAAAGAAAATATTGGTCATTTTGTTTATAAAAACACTTTTCATAGAAGTAAATGGTCCACAAAATGATTTGTAAGATGTTTTATAAAATGATTTGTAAAACAGTTTATAGAAAAATAATTTATTATTTGCAAAATAATAGAAAAACTGTAGTGTAGTTTGTGATATAGTTGCAAGACCGCAATTTTATAAAGTAGTTTGTGAATGATTTGTAAAACAATTTATAGGACATTTAGGAAAAAGTGATTTATTGTTTATAAAAGAATCGTAAAGTCAAAATTTTGATAGTAGTGAAACATTTTGTAGGGTGTACTGTAGGATAATTGAAAACAGTTTGTATGTTACAGTGTATTATTTTATAAGAGGGTGAGAAGGTAGTCAACTGGTATTCGTAAGGGATGAGTGAAGGATCATGTGTTCCGAAGATAGTGGTTCAGGTTACTCCGTAAGGTCTTAAGGTTTCCTTTGGTTTACAAATCTAATTTAGTATATGTTTTCTAGACCTCGATAAAGGTTCATTGGTTCTTTCATTGCTTACTTCTATTAGAAGGTTTTCCTCTTAGGTACTATGGGGAGTCGTTCCTAATACGGCTAGTGATTTAACCTTGATTCATCAATTGTGTGAAAGGTTTGGGGTAGAGGTGACTGACGATGGTAGTGAGAGTATGTAGGCTGATGGTGCTAACAGGACTGGGGGTGACAAAGACGAATCGGAAAGTTCTAAGTCGGATGATGAAGGACTCAATTGGCGTAGTCTCTTTCGAGAGGGCAACGGAACACTCTGAGCACGAAGGGGTGAAGAAGTAGGAGATGGAATGGGGGATGATATCGGAACGGTGGTAGTCTGGGTGTAGAAAACTGTAGGTGGTGGTATGGTGGATGAAGGGATGTCTGGTAGAGGAGAGGTATAGGTCAGCAACATGTATGGGTGAGGTAGTGGTAAAGTAGATGATGGCGAAGATAGTGGTGATGGTGATGAGGGTGGAAAAGGTAGTGGAGCTAGTGGTGGTGCTAGTAGGGCTGTAGGTGCACAGACTCGCTTTCGAGCTATGTGGATGTAGGTGCAACCATTGGGGTGATACTTATATCTCTTTCGGAAAGGGGGTGGCTCAAAGGGTTGGAGAACTCTAAATCGCTTGTGTCGGCGAACCGGTGCAGGCGGGGTGGTGGTGGAATGGATGAAGCGGAATCAGAAGAGTCTGAGTTGGATGACTCATCATCTCCTTCTGACCAAGAAGAATGGTGAATGGGGTCAAAGCTTGGGGTAGAGGTGGTGAAGGACGATCATCAACAGCTATGAACTGCTGAGACTCATAGTACTGATTGAGATTCAAAGGACCATAGGCGAGAGAAGATGAAAGTTGAATAGTGGGTGAGATAACTAGTGTCGAGGCGACTTCACCCTCCTCGAAGGGCTCTGTCTCCCCTGATGCGACCCTAGATGGAACAACAGATGGGATAACAGGTGAAACGGGTAAGGTGTCATTGGTGACAAGGTCGGATAGAATGATAGTAGGGATGGAGGATGATGCTGGTAGGGCGTCATCACTGTCAGATAGTATGATAATAGGGGGCGACATGGTACTGTAATATCCCAATAATAACAATATAAGTCATTTAGTCAAAATAATGCTATATGCCCAAAAATAATGGTGCTAAAATAAAACTTAGTGTGTTGTGTGTTTGCCAAATCAAACCTTAAAGCATGATGTCGACAAGCACTGGCACGGAGGGTACGAAGTAGTATGGTGTTGAAATTGTTTGTTTTGAAAATTGTGTGGTTATAGTCCAATGTTTTGAAAATCATTTGGTTTTCTATAACCATGGCTCTGATACCAATCTGTAACACCCCAATAATTTGTTAAGTAGCGGAAGTCTAAATCAGGGTAATTACTTCTTAGATCACAATCATACTTATAGAAAACAATCCAAAAAGAGGAGTTTTCAAATTTTTATATCATTCAATGAAAACTCAATATTCAGAGTTACAAAACATTTTCCCAAAAGTAATAATGTTTCACAAAAGTAGTGACGAGTTTGAAAAAAATTGTATTATTATTTTATAAGAAAAGTGAGGTCCTAAAGTGCCCTTGCCAGCTCCGTGCCATCATGCTTCTAATTTCCTGAGATAAAACATGCTACAAAGTCAAAACAAAGGTTGACTGAATCCATAGTGTTTTATTTGTAATAGTTTGAACACAAGCTAAGTAGTAGTAAAAACAATGATATAGTAGTGTAATATATTGCCCTAAGTCTCATGACACGCAAACCTTAACTAGTGACATCATGTATGAATGAAGTTTAAGTACTAACATTATAGGGATAATGTTAACACGAATGCCCTCGAGCAGGAGGTAACCGTCCTTCTGTTTAGTTCAAATATAGTGCATTTGGCTACTTGCCCAGGAACTCAAATGGGGTGTCAACTACCAATAGATCTATTCACTAAATTCGCATTCACTCGCAAGTGATTAATGGTTCATGATTTGAGGGTCCTTTGGCTATAGTGGTAACTTATGCAATATCAATCAGGATAGCATATAGAAGAAAAAAAAATACTTGTGTTCGGGTTTATTGCATGTATCTCCCCATGGGGTTTTGAAAACAATTTAAAAGGTGGGACTATGAACTCACCTGTGGGGTGTCGGTTACGGTGTGTGTGTGTAGAACTCGAATAGTACTCAAAAGGTGATGGTGAATTGCTACGAATAGCAATGAATAGCCTCCGACTTGCGACCTAAATTAATGTAATATATATATATATATATATATATATATATATATATATATATATATATATATATATATATATATAGGTGTTTCGGGTTCAATGAGAGAAATGACGAGTGTGGGAATCTTTGAATGTGATGACGTCGGCTTTGCATGTTTTAAAATGTTTGAAGTTTAAAAATAACTTATAATAGTTATTGATACTATACAAATGTTATCGATTTACACCCTTTAACTATAATTTTTGCATAATTAGTCCAAAAGTTAGTTTTCGAAAAGTTAAGTTTTATTTTCATAAAAACCATTCTTTTTAGCTTATTCAAAGCTTATAAAATCAGCTTATAGCTTTTATAACTCTCGAAATATTTTTAGTTCGAAAATATTTAGTAAAAGTTGACTTGGGCTAGTTAGCCCGTTAGGCCCAAAAATAGTTTTTAGAAAAAATGAAAAGGGTGCTCAACTTAGCTTAGAATTAGGGTTCGAATATAGGGTGTTTAATGTTGTTCGGCTTGCTTGTTTAGTTAAATTGTTTCATTGTATAGAAAATCGGGTTGTAAGAAAATAGTGTACGTATAGATAAAAAGATATCGACTAGTTCCTTAAGCGACTTAGGTGTTCTTGAATATGTTTGTTATTTTTATGTTTTGATATTTATTAAGTGTTTTAAGTTATTAAATGCATGTAACAAAATAATTAGACGTCGAATAGAAAAGAAAAGATTGTGAAGACTTAAAACAACAAACTTGGTGGTGAAGAGACACGAAAAGTGGTACGAGTGGAGAAAGAAGCGAGAACACGAGTTAGAACCTTAACCTCTTCGAGTAATGACCCACGATCAAAAGTAAAGACCCAAAGACTTGAAAAATGACCCAAAATATTCTTGTGTGATTCCATGTGGCTCGACAATGATTAAGAGAAGGAAAAGAGAGGGTTTTGTATGTTTTTTGAGTAGTTTAAGTGTGTGAGGATTTTGGTGAGATTATGAGGGTTTATATAGGTGAAATAGGTATGGGTTTTAGAATTGTTTATTGTTGCTTGCATGGTTTCAAGGTGAGGTGAAAGGATGGGGTATGTGTCGTCTTAGTCCAGTAGAAAAGTGGTCAAAAGAGTGTTTGTGTGGTCTTGTCGAATGGGACATAAGAAGGAAAAGAAAGTAACATGTTGGGTGATATGGAACACTATATCCAATGGTTCTAAGGTTTTAAAAAGAAAGGTATGGAGTTTATATTTGTTTAAGATGTAGGTTAGTGTTAGGGTGGCTTTGTTTGGTTAAGTTTACACGAAAGGTAGATGAGGAAATGGTTTGACTAGGTTGTATTTAGGTTGGTGTAGAGTTGAAGCAAGGAAAGAAGGAAAAGTATGTGGTATGTTGGGGGTTTAGGAGCATAAGATCCTTTGGTTAAACAAGGTTCAAAAACGAGGTGTGGGTTTGTTTTATGGTGTAGGTTGGGTTTAGGGAAAAGACTTGACTTGGTGTTGGATAGTTTCATACGCAAAGGAGAAAAAAAGGAAGGTGTCAAATGGTTTGTTTTTGTGTTGTGTTTGTGTTAAGTAGCCAAAAGAAAGACAAGAAGAAAAGAAATAAAATGTGATGTATAATAGTAAGAAAAATAGATTTGGTTTTTGGGTTTTGGGTGTTTTGGCCCAACGAAAGGAAGAAGAGAAAAAGAAGAAACAAAAAATATAAACTCGATTAGATTTGTGTAGTTTGATTTTGCTTAGGATGTATTTTGTGAGTAATAAAGTCGGGGTTGAAAGTGTTTATGTATTTTTCTTGTGTTAAAAAGAGTGTGCTACTAGTTCTTCCTTTTATTAAGTAATAAAGCATGATTTTGAGAATATTATATGTTCCCTGTAAAGCTAGTTCAATAAAATATAATAAAGGCGTCCTTAGTTACTTGTTCGACCAAAAAGAAGGAAAAAAGGGAAAAGGAAGAAAGAGAAAAGTGGTATGTTGGAGGATAAAGAAACATAATATTCAAAGGGTTTTACATGTTTCAAAAGGTAAGTATGGTGTATATAATTGTTTATTGTTTTAGACTAGGTACACTAGGGTGGCTTGAGCTTTATTTAATTAGTGTAGATAGGAAGGTCTAGTCTTGTCAAGGTTGGTGTGGGAAACATATAATTCTTCGGTTAATAGTTAAAGTATGGTGTATATATTAGTTTAAGGTTTAGGCATTATTTAATTTGTAGCTAGGTGTGTATTATCTATAGGTTTTTAAGGTTGAAAAGTAGAGTATGAATTTATGTATTTGTTTATTAGTTTAGGTGGTGTGTTAGGGAGACAATAGGGTGGCTATGATAGTTGTTTGGACTTGTTTAAGTGTAGGACAAGGATGGTTAGGGAAGTAAGCATGTGACTTGGTTTGTACTAGTCAAATATAATAAGAAAAAGGATGGGAAAGAGATTCTTTATTGGTGGATTTATGGACATGTTAACCATTGGGTAAACATGGTTTGAAAAGAAGTATGGGATTTGGATTATTTTAATGGTGGTTTAGAAAGCATGAAAGTAAGGTCAAGTCGAAAGGGAACTAAGTGGTCAAGGTCTTGTTTAGTCATGTCGAGTTTGAAAGAAGCATGAGAGCTATGATAATTGTTTAGAATTGTTTGAGAGTAGGACAAGAGAGATTGTAGACATGTGAATGTCCTTAATCGACTAGTTTAAGGGGTAGGGGAGTCAAAGGAGTGCTTTGTTGGGGTTAAAGGGACATTAGACCCAATGGGTAATATAGTTTAGAAAAGTGAGATATGGTGTTTAGGATTGTTTATTCTTGTGTGTGTTGGATTGAGTTTCGGTGTCGAGACATATGGAACAAAAGAGAAAGGTTCGAAATGAAATGACAAGAAATGAAATGGTGTTGGTGACTTAGTGTTTTGTTGAGTCGTTTCGTGTCGAGTCACAAAGGAACAAAGAAAAGTCGAAGTGACCAAAATAAATGAAATGGTTTTTTTTCTTGGTGTTGCGTCGAGTAGAACAAAGAAAAGAAAGAAAAGTTTGAAATGCAAGGGTTGTTGTTTATGTTTGTGTTTGTGTTTCGAAGGCCCAAATAAAGAAAAAGAGATAAATGGGCTAGTGTATAGTGAATTCGTGTCAGTGTCGGCCCAATAAAATATATAAGAAATTTGATGGTGATACTTATATATACATATATATATTGTATTGTGTATATATATATATATATATATATATATATATATATATATATTGATGGGATATAAAATATCAAGGTACTTCTGTATGTCAAAGTACTGCTGCATGAAGAATAAAGTCAAAGTACTGCTGAAGATAAAAGTTAAAGTATTGCTGTTTACTGAAGAATGTTTAAAGTACTTCGAAGGAAACAAGGACTTATGTGCAATATTAGTTAAAGGATTAATGTGTAATATTGAATGAATATTCTAGAATTAGTTAGGGATAATGACTTATCGTTCGAGTTATATATTGTAAACCGACTAAAGGTTATCTATATAAAGAGCCTTAAGAGGTATAAGTTGATATATGTTTTAGAGTTATTAAAAGTCGATAAATAGTTAGGGATTGTTAGTGAATCTGTGTAACAAAGCAGGTTCAAAGTTTGGTTAATATAAAAGTTTTCTTAAGGTTTGTGTTAGTAGATTCCACATATTTTACAAGGTTAAACAGTATTTCAATATTAATAGTGTTAAGTTTACTTAATATTATTAAACCTTTACAAGCTACAAAGTAGTTTGATAAGAGTACATCGATCCAACAAGTGGTATCAGAGCTTGTGTTGGAAACTCTGATTAAGAAGAAAAACCTTTAAATCGATTTCACAACAAACCCTTCAAGATGTCGACAGAAGCTGCACCTGCTCCATCAATCACTGCTGTTAGAATTCCTATTGTCAAGAAGGGAGAATATGACTTATGGGCCATGAAGATGAGGCAGTACATTGCCATCACAGACCATGCTTTATGGGATGTGATTGTCAATGGCAATATGGTACTAGAAGACCCACTAGAGCTCCCAGGACAACCTAAACCACCTAAACCAACCATTCCAGCTGCTACTAAAAGAAATCAAGACAAAGCTCTCAACATACTGCTCTCTGCTATTCCTGATGGTCACCTATTGAAGTTTCATGATGCTCAGGATGCAAAACAACTATGGGCTGCAATTAAGAAGAAGTTTGGAGGTAATGATGCTTCCAAGAAGATGCATAGGAAGTTGTTGAAGCAACAATTTGAAACTTTCACTGTTAGTGAAAGAGAAGGTCTTGATTCTGCTTATGAAAGATTCCAAAATCTTCTGAGTATGCTAGAACTATATGATGCTGAGGCATCAGTTGAAGATGCTAATTTGAAGTTCTTGAGAAGTTTGCCATCAGCATGGCATGTAGTTGCTACTATGATCAGAGGACAACCAGTGCTGGATACAATGGACTTTGATGATCTCTACAATAATCTGAAGGTATATGAGCATGAGATGAATGGTACTACAGGTTCAAGCACACATCAGAAACCCCAAAACATTGCTTTTGTCTCTTCTGAAAACAGAAGTAGTACTTCCAACAAAGGTACTGCTTATCCTGTCCAAAGTACTGTGACTGAAACTCAGGTTCCATGTACAACTATCGTCAGCACCACTTCATCACAATCAATTACCCCCACCTCAGATGATGTTCTATGTTCATTCTTTGCTCAACAAGCATCTCTACCTGTCACCTATCAAGAGGATGTATTGCAAATAGATGATGATGCTTTGGAAGAAATTGATATCAGATGGCAAGTTGCCATGCTCACTGCAAGGATCAAGAAGTATGTGAATAAGAGAGGAAAAGGCATCAATTTCAGAGCTAAACAGGGAATAACATTTGATAAGTCCAAGATTGAGTGCTTCAACTGCCAAAGGACTGGTCACTTTGCAAGGGAATGCAAATTTGCAAAGTATCAAGCAAACAAGATGATTGAACCACCCAAGCCTGAAAGAAAAGAGATTCCTATTACTGAACCAAAACCAAAAGCTTTGGTTGCTCAAGAGAATCTGTCAGAGATTGATTGGTCCAATGAGTTTGATGATGAACCTATAACCTATTCAATGGTTGCATTGGAAGACTGGAGCACAGCATTTGATGAAGAGCCTGGATATACTGCTTTGGAGACAAGAGATGATCTAGGAAGCTTTGATTGGAGCATGGAGTTTGAAGAAGCACCTGTTCAGCTTGCAATGGTAGCTACTTCACCAAGTTCATCCACTAGCTCTGAGGTATTCTCTAAGTGCAATGATATGTATCAAAAGTTACTTAGTGAATATGTAGCTGAAAGAGATAAATTTCAAAGGGCTAGGGCTGAGATAACTGGCTATCAATTGACTTTAGAATCAATGGAGGCCAAAATAATTACACATGAAAATAATGAAGTTGCATGGGCCACAAATTTTGATTGGCCTTAAACAGTCAGATAATATTAACCAAGTTATGGTCAACAAGTCAGACAGCCTAAACCAATACTCCGGTGAGTTTAGTGTTTCCCCGGATCGTTAGATCCCAACGAGATGTGAAATCTGAAATAAAACGACTTTAAGATCAGGTGAATTGAACAGGAAAAGGGTTTAAGTGATTTGTACTACTGAAATATAAGAGAAAATAGCTTTAATAAGCTAAATTAACTAAAATGTGAAATTAGATAAGTACACGTGAAAAAGGGACTGGAAAACGTAAACGTTTATTAATTAAACGTAAACAAAAACAAATTTACTTATAGTAGGATTTTATAAGCCTTAGGGGCTTAAATGCAAATTAAATAAATTTAAAATATTTATTTTATAATAAAAAAAACTATTTAATTAATTATTTTTATTTAATAACTATTTATTAATTATCTAATAATTAACTATTAATTATTAAAATGTAGAATAAGTCTAGAAAATTAAAATTAAAATTTGTAAAAATCTAAAATATTATAAAACTTATTTTAAAATTAAAATTATATTTTTCACACTATTTGTCTATTTATTATTAATTATTTATTATTTAATTATTATTTAACTAATTATATTGATTAACTTATTTAAAATTACTAAAAAGACTTAGATAATTATGAAAATTTTTATATATCTAATTAACCATCATAGGAATCCTAAAAAAATTATAAAAACTTTATTTCATGTATTTTAATTTAATCTATTAATTATTATGCTATTTATTAATTATTATATAATTAAAATAATTAAACTATAAAAACTAGTAAATGAACAGTATAAATCACAAGAAAATTTCTAAAATTATTTTATGACTTATAGAAACTAGGAAAAATATAAAATATAAGTATTACCTTATAAAAATATATTATGCTATTTAATTCTTATTTATTATTTAATTATCAAATAAACTAAAATTAATTCTAAATAACACTAGATGACAAAAGAAAATTCTGGAAAAATTTATAAAATTACTTTAATATATAAGAGATTTAATAAAAATATAAAATAGCAGAAGTACTTATAAATAAGCTAATAAGAAAAATTAAATAGATAGTTTCTATTAAATAGAAGCTATCACTATAAGTAAGTTTGGCTTTTTTGGTTTTTTCTTTTATAAACTTATTATAATACTTAAAATAAGAAACTAATACAAAAACAATAAGCTTAGAAACCCAGAATAAGCACTTAGAGTGCTTATTACCCTTGACAGTTGACTTTTAAGTTGACTTTGAAGGAAATAAGCTCAAATGAGCTTATGTGGGGTCCACTAGGGTCTATTCTGGTTCCAATAAGTTACTAATACAATACTAAACAAGATTCAATCAAATTAGTAACTTGAATAAGCCAAAGAACACAAATAAGCACTTGCTTATTTGATTCTGAGACAGAAAATGGGACATCTTTGTGAGGTAAAACCAAGTGGGGTCCACTATGATCTAGACCAAACAAATGGTCAATGGTTCAAGCCTGATAGGAGGGGGTTTGGGAGAACCAAGTTTTAGGTTGTGGGACCCACTGATGAGCTCAGAATGAGCTTGGGAAGTGAGGGGTCCAACTGGGTTTTCACTCAGTTATCTGAGTGAGTGATACAAGCTTATGAGCTTGGTACAAGCTTTAAAACAAGCTTAAGAAAGAAAATAAAAGATTAGTAATATTTATATATAGTATATTAATAAGTATTAACAAGTTAATTCACTGGACTAACTTAATAAGCTTATAAAAAGCTTATAAGCAAATCCAACTAATCTGAGATCCAAACACCACTAGACAGGCAACCAAGAGGTCAAATTGAGCTTATGTAATAAGCTCAAGAGGGCTTATTGAGTGCTGAACTAATAAATTGGGCTGGTAAGGATTCCAAATAAGCAAAGCTCAACCAATGGGGACCACTGGGTAGCTTATGCAGGGTTTATGAAGATTGGTGGTTTGACTAGTTCACTCAGAGGACTGAGTGAATGAACAAAGTTTAAGCTGAGAGCAGCCCTAGTAAAAGGGTTAGAGAATGAAAGATTAAGCTTGAGCTTGATTAAGGACCTGCTTAGCTTCTTAAATAACCTTAGATCACAAACCAAAGCTCAGTGATGAGCTTATGATGAGCTTGTGATGTTGCTTGTGTACACTGAGTGATCAGTGGTTAAGTTATTTGGATAGCACAAGATTAAGCAATCTCAATAAGCAAATATTGGAAAAACAATTAATCACACAACAAGCTAGTTAGGTAAGCTACACAAATCAACAACAATCTATAACTAACAAGCACTTTTGAACAAGCTAGGAGCTTATGAAATCAGATACCACAACTGTGCACAGGGCAAGACTTTGCCCTGCAGTCCAATTCAAAGGGCATTTTGGTCCACAAATAAATTTCACAAAAATATAAACAAGTTGGAAATCTAAAGTTTAGCTGGTAGATTTTTAATCCTAAAAATATCAAAGCTTGAATCCCTTTCCTAAATTCTAAACAATTCTTGTGATTTTGGTAAAAAACTGAGCTGAGCAATTTTGACTTTTTATCAAAGCTTACTAGTTTGACTAATTTGAGCTTAGACCTAAATTTCCTAACTGAATATGTTATATTATGATGTAATAAAGCTAAATTAAGCTAGAGTATCAACTTTTAAGCTAGATTGTGGAATATGAGACTTATTACACTAACAGTTAACAGATTAGACTAGATTGAGTTCTATTTTGACTTTTTAACTAAAAAGACCTATGTATTATAACTAAACTGAGTCCTAATGACTTATACTAACATGCAGAAACAAGAATTACAGACAATAACATGCTCTATATCAGTGAAACAGCTTGATCCAAACACACCTTAGCAAGTATATTTTTTTGATTAGTGTTGTATTACACTGAATTAGGCCATGAGATTGAATCTTAACACTTAATTATGATGAACTAAGACTAAATAGACACAATTACACAGTAAACAACAACTAGAACCTAAGAATTACTACTTAAGCTATTTGACTATTTTTATTATAACAACTACAACTATGATAACCAACTAACAAGCTAACAATATTATTCTATAAATTAACTATCAGACACCAACTAAGCATAATTTATCAAGAACTAAACATATTACTCATTGAAACAGTAAAATGCATAAAAATAATGAAAATGGCTTACAAATGAGATCCAAGCCACAACTAGAACCAAGAACTGAGTACCAATCCTAATGCTTTCCACAAAGCTCTAAACCAAGGCCTTCCAAGATAGCACTTGCTCCAAGCTTCGTCTACAGTAACCTTTATTTTTTTTAATTATTTTCTATTTTCTAGTGTATTTTCTTAAATATGAATTATTGATTGTTCAAATGACTTTAAAAGCTTGCAATAGCTTACTGAGAGCTAAGTAGTGTTAGTAGAGTCCTTATAAACAACAATCACTCAACTGAAATTAAGATACTTGAATTGAAAATGGACAATGGTACAATAACTTGAAAACTTTAAAAGATAGATTGAAACTGAGTACAAAGCTGTTTATTACACTTTAGAAAAGTTAACAAACACTTAAGTAACAGAAATTGAAGATTAAACTAGTGTGAAAACTAATTAATTATTCTACTTTTATCATAAACTAGGATTACAAATTCTATATCTTTCTCTTCTGTCTTCCTGGCTATTTATCACCAAAAACTCTTCCAACTTGATGAAATATCTCATCCCACTTCATCTTGTCCATTGAAAGAGTCAAATTAATCTTGACCGTTTGAACTCATTTTGGCGCCAAATCTCTCCACCTGGTACTGAGGCAGTTCTATCACAATTAATGTGTCTTGGGAGTATATGGAGGAGTAGGGGACATGTTTGGTGAAGTTTTGGACTAAGTTGAGTGGTAATGGTTCAATACTGTGGGTAGTATGTGAACAGTGGTGGTTTTGGGTGTGAGTTGGGTGTGAAGTGCATTTATTGTAGCGTGTTAGGGTTGAAGGAGATGGTGGAGAGTGAATGTGATGATGAGGGTGTGAGCTGGAGGTTGAGGTGGAGTAACAGGTGTGGGTGTGAGGTGGAGGAAGAAGAAGAGAATACGGGGGGTGTTTGTTTGACCCGGGTCAACGCATGGTTTAACTAAAAAAGGTGTGGGCTGGATTCATTTTGGGCCCAAGTGGTGGACTGGATTGGACTAGGAATTGGATTATGGTGTTGGATTTGTTTTTGGTAATACAAATGGTCCGGTTTGGTTTTTTAAGATACAAGGACCAAAAATGTAATTTGGTAAAAGATGAGGGGCAATATTAGTAACTTTCCCATACTTCACATAAGGACCAAACCTGCAATTACACATTAGTATAAGGACCACAAGTATAACTTTTATCATTTTAAATCTCAGGGACCAATTCTGCAAATTCCACAAACTCCAGGGACCAAAACTGTAACTTTCTGATTTTTGAAGGGTTGAATTTGTAATTTCTCAAAAGTTATCATAAGGACCAATTTTGTCTTTTTAGAATAGTACAAAGTTTATTTTGATTAATTTCCAATTTTAAAACCTTAAGGACTATTTTTGACAGTTTTCCAAAGATGAGGGACCAAAGTTGTCATTTTGCCATTTTTAAACTTTAAAGGACTTTTCTTGACAACTTATGAATTCCAAGGACCTTTTATGACATTTGTATAAGTTTTGATTTACCAGGGACTAGTTTTGCCAATTTTCCAAAGTTGAGGGACTGAAACTGTAAATTATGTGAAATGTTTTGTTTTTCATCAGTTTTCAATCCTTATGCATAAAAACACAATCCAGGGATAATTTTATGTATTTCAAGGCATTCCTGTGTGTTTTCATATGTTTTTGCAGCTTATATGTAACAGAAATGATGAGTATTTACACACTCATCACATGGGCTGAAACATATAAACAACAGGAATACCTAGTTAAGTTGAGTGAATGGAAACTAGGATGTAAGGTGTCTGAACTAGAGAAAGTTACTGCTGAGAGAGATAAGTTATTAGAAAAACTTGCTGTGTGGAATGAATCAGGTGTGTCACATGTTCAATTTGTTGAAAAGCAAAGAACATCAAACATTAAAACTGGCCTAGGTTATGATAATGTTAGTAATGAAGGCATTCCATTTAAAGGTAAGGAACTAAATCTTACAGTAGATACCTCCACTAGTGATGAAGAGTTCATAAGTTTAGATGAAAACACTTCTAGTGATGAGGAATACCCTAGTCCAACACCTCCTGAATTTAAGAAAGAAAAGGGATATAATGCAGTTCCTAATCCCCCAGGTAGCTTTCAACTACCTATAAAAGATGTTTCTTGTTATGGGGTAGATAATCTAGAGTTTAGGAAGAAGCTTAAAAGTCAATCTAACCCTGAAACTTTAGAAAAATCTGTTGAAGCACCTAAGGTTGATGAGATAAAGTTTTCAAAACAAGCAGTACCTTCAAACACTTTTCAAAGTATTGCTGATCACTCAGCAGTACCTCCAAGAAAATACTTTCAAAATACTGCTAATTTTAGAAAACCTTATGGAAAGGGATTTGGAGATATTGGTCCAAAGGTCTGTTATGTATGTTATAGTCCTCATCATTTGATTAAAGACTGTAATTATCATTCAGAATACTTAAGTAAATATCCAAAGACCAGAACTACACAACCAAGTCATAGGGTGAATAAGCCAAGGGACAACAAACCAGTTTGGAATTATACAAATAGGGTTAACCATAGTAATTTCTCAAAAGACTATAGATACCCTCATCAGAAAAGATCATACTCCAAACCATCAGTACCTTCACAAAGTACTGATAGAAAGTTCCCTAACAAAGATGCTTCTAGCAAACACACAAGTGTAAGACCTAGGAGGTTCAACCACTACAAACCTAGAAGGCCTTACAACACAAGAAAAGATGCTAGAACACAGAACCCAACTCCTAAAGTTACAACTAAATGGGTTAAGAAAGAAGGTACTGCTGGGGTTGAACCAGTACTTTCAGAGGTTAAGGGTGAAAAAGGGAAAATTGATCATGATAAACCAACAGTTTTGGAAACAAAAACCTTAATTCTTGATCATGCTTTCAAAGACAGTGGTGATTACATACTCAAAAATTTTGAGTATGTCACTCCACAAGGGGAACACAAGTCAGTAATGGCTTGGGTTCCTAAAAATAACTAACCTTTTTCATGTGTATGCAGGGCAACCCAGAAGAGGAGCTTAAAGATCATCTTATTGTAGATAGTGGTTGCTCTGGAAGTATGACAGGAGAAAAGGAGCTCTTGTCAAGTTTTAAAGCTTATTTTGGAGGAAAAGTTGCATTTGGGAATGATCCTGATGGAGGAAGAATAACTGGCAAAGGAACTATCAAGGCAGGAAACATTGATTTTGAGGATGTTAGATATGTGAAGGAGCTCAAATTCAATCTTTTGTCAGTCTCTCAGATTTGTGATAAGAAGTACCCTGTGTTATTCTTTGACACAGAATGTCTCATACTTTCTCCTGATTTTAAGTTTGAAGATAGACACTTGGTGATGCTGAGAGCACCAAGAACTAATGATGTGTACAGCATAGACTTAAAGAATGTAAATTCTGCTGAAAGAGCAACATGTTTGATTGCAAGAGCAACAATGGAAGAAGCACATCAATGGCACAGAAGATTGGGGCATGTAAATTTCAAAAACATCAATAAGCTGGTCAAAGGAAATTTAGTTAGAGGTTTACCTTCTAAAACATTCAAGAATGATCACTCATGTCTTGCTTGTAAGAAGGGTAAATAGAACAAGGCTTCCTGTAAGAAGATTGATGAGAAAACCATTAGAGAGCCTTTGGAATTGCTGCATATGGATCTGTTTGGACCTGTTTCAGTTGTTAGTCTGAACAAGAAGAAGTACTGCTTGGTTGTAACAGATGACTGTAGCAGATTTAGTTGGGTCTTTTTCTTATGCTTCAAAGATGAAACTTTTGATGCTATTAATGATCTAATAATAGCACTTGAAAATCAGTTAAGACTCAAGGTTAGAGGCATTAGATGTGATAATGGGACTGAGTTCAAGAATCAGCTAATGGATGACTTTTGTGCCAAGAAAGGAATTAAAAGAGAGTTTAGTATTGCTAGAACTCCTCAGCAAAATGGAGTTGCAGAAAGAAAGAATAGAACTCTTATAGAAGCAGCAAGGACAATGCTTGCAGACTCTCAATTACCTATTCCATTCTGGGTTGAGGCTGTAAGTGCTGCTTGTTATGTGTTGAATAGAGTATCAGTGACAAAACCTCAAATGAAGACACCTTATAAGTTACTCATGGGAAAGAAGCCAAGCATCAAGTTTATGAAACCTTTTGGATGTCCCCTTACCATTTTAAACACTGCTGATAATTTGGGCAAATTTGATGGGAAGTCAGATGAAGGATATTTATTGGGATATTGTACCAATAGCAAAGGATTCAGAGTGTACAACAGGGCTACCAAAAAGGTTCAAGAATGTCTTCATGTTGATTTTCTAGAAGAACAAGAAAATTCAAAAGGTAAAGGTCCTGATTG
The DNA here is from genome assembly GCA_030686995.1 of Artemisia argyi. NCBI lineage: Eukaryota > Viridiplantae > Streptophyta > Magnoliopsida > Asterales > Asteraceae > Artemisia > Artemisia argyi. Next base: position 133,287,130 of record CM060694.1, read on the forward strand.
GATGTTTGATCTTGATTTAATGTCTTTATCAATGAATTATGTACCTGTAAGGGAAGAAAATCAATATGCTCCCACTGAAGAAGAAGCACAGTACATTGTTCATGATATTAATTTAAGATCTGAAGATGAGCCAACTGATAATGTCAATGATGAGAAGAAAAGTACTTCTGAGCCTCAAGGTACTGCTGAACCTAACAGTACTGCTGATCATCAAAGTACTGTTCCAACACAAATACCAGTATCTGATGAAGATCAAGCCATTCAAGATGAACTTACTAGGATGCTTTTTCAAGAAACAATGGCTAAGTCTTATGAAGATGAACAAAGGAGAACTTATGAAGCAGAAAAGAAGAAGGCAAAAGGTACTGACAGTACTTTACCCCAAAGTGCTGCTAATCCATTTGAAAGTACTTTTCAACCTTTAGATACTTCAAATTGGATAAATACTGATGCTATGAATGATTCTAATATGCCTGACTTGGAAGATACTGATGATTTGAATGATCCAAACAAGATTACTTTAGAAGACACTGATGATGAATTGGATCAAGAAGGCATTTTCTCAGATTCTAATGAAGATCCTGATTTAACTAATTTGGAAGATAATCTTGAAGTCTCACCAACTCCTACTCTCAGAATTCATAAAACTCATCCTGCTACCAACATAATTGGACCCTCAGCTTCAGGAGTGCTCACAAGGACTAAGGCTAAGAATATGTCTCAACAACATACTTCTTTACTTAGTTTTATCTACAAACAAAACAGGGTGAATCACAAGGATTAGAAGTTATGCTTATTTGCTTGTTTTCTATCTCAAGAAGAGCCAAAGAATATCAAACAAGCATTAGCCAAGGAGAGTTGGGTGGAAGCTATGCAAGAAGGAGTAGACTATGATGAAGTTTTTGATCCTGTGGCAAGGATTGAAGCCATCAGGCTATTTTTAGCTTTTGCATCCTATATGGGATTTCCTGTATATCAAATGGATGTTAAAAGTGCTTTTCTATATGGCAAAATTACAGAAGAAGTTTATGTCAAACAACCTCCTGGTTTTGAAGATCCTGCACACCCAAACAAAGTCTACAAGGTTATCAAGGCTCTGTATGGCCTTCATCAAGCTCCAAGAGCATGGTATGAAAGACTTTCCAACTTTCTATTACAACATGGTTATAGAAGAGGAGTTATTGACAAGACTTTGTTTATCAAGAGAGATAAGAAGGATATCATGCTTGTCCAAGTGTATGTAGATGATATTATTTTTGGTGCTACTAAGCAATCTATGGTGAAGGAATTTCAAGATCTTATGCAGAAAGAATTTCAGATGAGTTCAATGGGAGAATTAACATTCTTCTTGGGACTTCAAGTGCAACAGTCAAGCAGTGGAATATATATTTGTCAAGATAAGTATGTTGCAGATATTCTTAAGAGATTAAATTTCACAACTGTTAAGCCTACATCTACACCAGTGGATACTAACAAACCTTTGGGAAAAGATGAAGAAGGAGAAGATGTTGATGTCACACTATACAGGTCTATGATTGGATGTCTCATGTATTTAACTGCATCTAGACCTGATATTACTTTTGCTGTGTGTTTATGTGCAAGACATCAAGTTCATCCAAAGGTATCACACTTGAATGCTGTCAAGAGAATTTTCAGATATCTTAGGCAACAACCTAAGCTAGGCTTATGGTATCCTAGGGATTCACCTTTCCATCTACAAGCCTTTTCAGACAGTGATATGCTGGAGATAACTATGATAGAAGATCCACAACTGGAGGATGCCAGTACCTTGGAAGCAGATTAGTCTCATGGCAATGTAAGAAGCAAACAATTGCAGCAACTTCTTCTACAGAAGCAGAGTATGTAGCTGCTGCAAGTTGTTGTGCACAAGTACTTTGGTTGCAAAATCAGCTTTTGGATTATGGATTCAACTTCAAAAATACTCCTATCAACATTGATAATGAAAGTACTATCTGTATTGTGAAGAATCCAGTGTATCATTCCAAGACCAAGCACATTCAGATTAGACATCACTTTATAAGAGATTGCTATGAACATAGGCTTATCAATGTGGTTAAAGTTCATACTGATGATAATGTAGCAGATCTACTCACAAAGGGCTTTGATGTTTCAAGATTTACCTTTTTAGTTGTGAGTATTGGCATGATTAATAATTAAGCTATTTTTGAGGGGAGGCAATTAGTAGTTTGTAGTTAGTCATTATTTGAGGGGAGGCTACATGTATCATTCAAAAGAAAAGTTTTTATTCATCGTTCAGAAAGTTCATACATCACCATTGTTGTTACCAAGATACAGACATAGTCACAGACAAGACAAGACAAAACAAACAAACATCTACCACAACCTACTACCAAGCTCCACACACCTACTCCATGGGCCTTTTTCCCTTGCCCTCATAGTTATGCTTTCCCTTCTGAGCAGTCTTTCTTTTGTCATCAAAAGAAGCTTGCTTTCTTGGGCAAGCCAGGCCAAGAACTTGTTTGGGAGGTCTCTCTTTCTTTGGAGCAGGCCACTTCATGTTTTGTATTGCTGATTCCAGGGCTTGAGTTAAAGCATGTGGAAGCTCATTAGCCAGAGATGAACCAGGGACAGATTTTTTTCTTCTTGGGCTTTTTGTTGGTAGTACTGGCTGCATCAGTTATGGAAGAGTTTGCAACACTTACTGATGAGGAAGATTCATGGGGTCTCATCCACTCTACATGGGGAGGGAAGTAATCCAACCATCCTGGATCTTCAAACTCAGAATCAGAGTAGTAGCTTATCTCTAAATCTGTGGAGCCATCAGAGTCAGAGGAGATGTTCACAACAGGAATATGACTCATTGTCTTTACTAGTTTTTGTGTTCTGATAATGAAGGAAGAGGTGAATACAGTTTGTTGTTGGTGAAGTTGCTTTTATAGGCAAAGTAAAGGTAAATGGTCATTTAATGAAGTGTATTGAAGTTCACTTACCATGGTAGCTTTGGGAATTAATTTGGGGAGATAGTCATTACTCAGGGTTGACTTTCAAAGATATTTTGGTCAAACAGTCAACTTTCAAGATTTCCTTGGGAAGTACTTTGGTCAACATACTGTGTGGGTTTATAACGGAAGGTACTGCTCCATATTTTATGGAACGTACTGCTTGGTGATATAAAGGGTACGCTGACGTGTCAGATACTGTTCTAACGGTCAGATTTGCGGGTAACAAACTTTTAAAGATATGGGGATAATCACTTCCAAAAATAACGGTAAGATCATTAATTAACCGTGATTTTCTGTATTTTATCCTCATATACCTCATATCTTTTCTTATTTATTCACTCGTACCTATTCACCTTTCTTGTTCATCAAACTCATTCATATTATTCACCGATTATAGCTATTCTCTCTAAACCTAATCACAATGGCACATCGACCAACCAACACCAAACACAACATGATCACCAATCTTGAGAAGACACAACATAACCTTGATTTTCATGGGATTATTGATTTTCTCACTGGAACCACCATCTGTTACTCAATCTTAGTCAACCCAGAGATTATTAGACCTTGGATACATGAGTTTTGGGATACAACAAGGTCACAAGTTGAAGATGGAGAGGATATTATACTTGCTACAGTTGCTGGGAGAGCAATTCGTGTCACAGAGGCAACAATCAGAGAGGCTCTGTTATTTGAAGATGAAGGAGGCTCTATTTTGTTTGCTAAACAAGAGATTTGGAATACACTTAGGGCCCGTTTGGTTCGGCGGAATCCTAAGGATTCTGGTGGAATTGGAATTCAATTACATTCCATAACGTGTTTGGTTGATAAATTCAAAGTATTTGAAATCTGAATTCCATTCCTTACTATGTTTGATTGACAAACAGAATGGAATGAAATTCCTTCAAAATCCCATATATATGGAATTCAACATTCCATGGGCAATATGAAAGGATTGTTTACAATTCCATGGAATTCATACTATTATTATTATTATTATTATTATTATTATTATTATTATTATTATTATTATTATTATTATTATTATTATTATTATTATTATTATTAGAGTTTGGCTAACGGCAGCCCTAAGAGTTGTTTTGTTTTATAAATGATGTTTTTGTTTTGTTTTTTTTTTTATTATTATTATTATTATTATTATTATTATTATTATTATTATTATTATTATTTATTTTATTTTATTTTTATTATTATTATTTTTATTATAAACGACCATTTAATTATTATTATTATTATTTATTATTTTTTTTAATAACAACCACTTTATTAAGATTTAAAAATTATTATTTCTTTAATTGAATATAAATTATTATTATTATTATTATTATTATTATTATTATTATTATATTTAAAAATTATTATTTATTTAAAATTAAGTATAATTTATTTATAGCTTACTTTTTTAATTTATACCTTACGAAATACAATTGTATTTTATATAAAAACCATAGTTGTCAAAATCGCGATCCTGATCGTAGGATCGTACGATCCTACGATCCTACACACAAAAAACGATCAGGATCTTAACAAGATCGTAATTCGAGTAGGATCGTATCAGGATCGTAGGATCGCACGTAGGATCGTGGGATCGGATCGTAGGATCGCCGAGTTATTTATTTTTTTGTTTTTTAAATTTTTTTTTTCTATATTAACTTATTAAGCATAAGTCCATGTCTTAAAGCCCAATGACAAAGAATTCTTCATGAAAGCTATTATTTTGATGTTGTTAATTAACTGTCTTTTGCAAGATTAATGAGTGACAAATCATTATGCTTTTATGGATTATTTAGAAATATTTTACATGTGTCTTTTTTGGTTTCGTGCTTTATAACATGTCAGAAGCTTGTTATCGAAGTAAACCATATGGATACTTGGTCCAATTTTGTTCATAATTTATTTTATGTTTCATATAAAAGCATGAACTATATGTTAAAAATTTTCAGTAATATTATCAGAATATCCTAATTTAATTTATTTGATTATCAAAAAAAATTGTGTTGCCCACTATTATAAAATTATGTGGCTTCATTTTCAGATATAATCCATTTATCTTTTTGCACATTCTATATACTGTAATAAAAAAAGTCACAGAATCACGTACCAATAAATTAACACTAAATTTTTGCATTAATCTAAATGTTATTACAAAAAACCTATAATAAAAAACATTAAATAAGAAGTAGGTGCACGTATGTTGTAACTTTGTGCAAGTGAGCATTGCAACATATCTATATTCTACTACTCCGGTACTTAAATATATAACTTTTTCTTTTATCATCTATTTAGATTCGTTTATCATATGAAATATCATATAGAAATATAAAACTAAAACCCCTACACAAAAATATATACATTTTCATAGGATCTTACGATCCCGATCCGATCCTACGATCCCGATCTTGCAAAGCCAAAAACGATCCTAGGTAGGATCCCGATCCTGACAACCTTGATAAAAACACTATTTATTTAATATACTAGTTTATATAAAATTATTTAAAAAATTATTATTATCATTTGATAAGTAATTTATTTATTAAATAATATTTAGTTTATATTAATCTTAAACTAAAATTTAAATTTAAATATTTTAGTATAATTGTTTTTTCTCATTTCATTCTTCCAACCAAACATGCGCTAGTATTCAATTCTGTCAGATTTTAAATCCTAAGGATTTCAATTTCTAACATTCCATTCATTCACATTCCAATTCCTTAAACAGATTCTAATTCCGTCAAAAACATTCTGCGAACCAAACGAGCCCTTAGAGACATTGGGTATAAAGGACCTTTGAATAAGTTTACTTTTCAGAAAGCCATGGTTAGTCCTCATTGGAAATTTCTTATACATGTTTTGCTTCATTGTTTGAGTCCAAAGAGTACTGCTTGGGATCAGTTTAGCCATTCCATAGCTTCTGCATTTGTTGGTCTTATTACCAATCAACCCTTCAATTTCTCTTACATGATCCTTGAAGGTATGCTCACACATATTCAGGCTGGCAAACCTTTTCTAATGTATCCTAGATTTTTTCAACTTCTCTTAGAGAATCCATTAGATGGGATACCAAAACCTCATGATTATGTACCCACAATTAGGATGCCACCTAAAGTGTTCACTTTTATGTCTCATAAGGGAGTAAATTTTTCGGGTAGGAATACACCTCTCAATGCTTATATGTTAGAGGTAGCTCAAGCTGTTAGGGGTGAAGAAGCTAATAGTGGTTCTGCACATGATGCTGATCAATCTGATTTTGCTGAGCATTCTGTATTAGCACATACAGCTACACCACCCATTGATTCCCCTCAGCATAATGTTTCTAGTGAAAGGACTCCCTCAGTGTCAGCTTCCTTGGATAAATATGTTTCTGCTAAAGGTACTTCTCCTCAAAGTACTTCTTCTAAAGGTACTGCTTCAGAGCATACACAAGTACCTATTCCCAATGATTATACTTCCACAGGTGGGATTCAAACACCTGGAGGAGATGAGGGAATTGAAGGTGCTATGAGTACTTCTGCTTTGACTAAAGAATTGGAGAAGATGAAGACAACTGTTAATGCTCAAGCTGCAGAAATCAAGAAGCTAAGAAAGAAGTTCAGAAGGTTGAAGAAATTTGTTTGGCCTTTTGTTCAGAATTTTAGGCTTTATGTGAAAGAAAAGAAGCAGTCTCAGAAGCCAAAGTCTAAATCTTCAAAGAAGTCTTCTAAATCCAAGAGGAGGCATAGAAGGTCATCATCTACCAAATTAGGGAGGAATCAAGATGAGAATTTGGATAATGATGATGCTGAGATTAAATATTCAGAAGATGCTCACCTTTGGCAATATCCAGAAAGCCCAAAGACTTTTGTACCAGGAAATTACATTGAAGAGGATATGAATATTGCACAAGAGGATGTGATTCAAGAAGATGTTGAGCAAGAAATTGTAAAGCAGGATGTTGATGCATAGAATATTAAAAGTGCTGGCGTTCAAAGTACTGCTGCAGAAAACATATGTCTGCAAGGTACTGTTAAGCAAGGTACTTCTTATATGAATATTGATGAAAGTGGAGTTACTGCAGCTGGACCTTCTACAATGAATTATGAAGATGAAGCTGGTCCTTCTACTTTTGTACAGCAAGAAGAAGTAAGAGTGCATACTGCAAGTGATGATGAAACAATTGCTCAAATTATGATCAATATGGATAGACCTGCAGGAGGTGTGCATATTTCTGAGCCTGCACAACAAGTTGCTGAAAGTACTTCTCAATCTGAAGAGTTAGATCCCAAAGATAAAGGGAAAGGGATCAAGGTTCAGAAAGATACTAAGAAGAAAAAGAAGAAATTTTCTATTGCTCAGATCAGAGAACTAAAGATTGCAGAGGATGCAGAACTTGCTAGAAAGCAACAAGCTGAGTATGATGCTGAGTATTTGGCAGAAGTTAGTAGGCCAATTACAAAGAAGCCAATGACTATTGCTCAGGAAAGAAACTGGATGATGAGTTTCTTGAGAAGAAGAGGATACAAGAATTTACACAAAATGAGGTATCCAGAAGTGAAAGCTCTGTGGGATAAAGTACAAGAGGATATCAGGAAAGAAGTAGAAAACTTTGTACCCATGGAAGTAGATAGAAAGAAAAACTTAGAAGATATTAGAAAAGAACAGGCTGAAGAAAGAAGATTGAAAAGAAAGAAAGCAGTTCAAGATGATCAACTATCAAAAAGACTGAAGATGATTCATGAAGATACAGTTGATGAACTTAGAAATTATTTCAGAGTTGTAGATTTTGAGAATAAGAAGACTGAAGATTCTGGAAAGAAGTCCAAGATAATCTCATTTTCTATGGTTGAATCAAAAGAAGGAAACTACCTTATGTTCAACAGAGAAGATGTAAGCTTCACAGTATTCAACATGTTATGGGATGTTTTGCATTGTATCACAAGGGCAGATCTCTATGACTTATATATGCAAGTGCAGACATACTATGCAGAGATTGAAGCATCAGGAGTGGGATTAATTTTGCTTGGAGATTTAATTACCATCTGGGAAACTGAAGAAACAAGTGTTGATCCTCTGTGGAATGATCAAGAGAATTAGGAAATCACAAGATGGAGATTCTTTGAGTCATCAGGAGTTCATGCACTAGAGATGGAAGATGGTACCATGATTCATATGCTTGTTGAGAGGAGATATCCATTGATTAGAGAAATTATGCTCAGAATGCTGGATCATGGAATGGAACTTGAAGATGAATCTGAAGTAGCTTTGGATGTTATCAAGCTATTTATCAGATGGACCAAGTCTGAAGAGTAATATTGCATAATACTGGTATGATTTGTTTTGTATAAATAAGTATTTTTCAAAGTACTGCAAAGACAAACAGTACTTTATCAAAGTACTGCTTGCTGATATAAACCAGTATAAGTCCTTTAAAATAAAATAAAAAGTTTTGATGTTTAAAAGAGAAGTAAAAGGATTTGAAAAGAAACACATGGTGTTAGTATTTATACTGCACAACAAATGGTAATCAACTCACCATGTTTAACAGACAAGAAAGAGGTTGACTCATCATGAAGGTACGGCTCTGATGTGATAATCAAATCCGTTTTTAGTTGACAATTTACTAAAAATTGTATGGTTTCAACTCACCATATCTGTATAAGTAAAGAGTTGGCTAGCCCACAAGGAAAAATGGCTTGTGGTAAAGGCTGTGGAAAATCCATTTTTGGTAATTAGTTCACCATGATTGATATCAAAGAACTAACTAGTCCAAAAGCAAACGGCTATTGGTAAAGACTTCTCAAATCTGTTGATAGCTGATGATTTGCTAAAAATCATAATTTTCAATGATTCACCTCTCACAGGAGTTAACACACCTGGAAGTGATGAGAATAGTATGAAACTTTTAAATATTTTATGATTATTGTACCAAAATGTTGCTGAGTAGCTGAGAAGATTTATTGTAGGAGAAGATACTGATAAAGAGTACTTTGACAGATGACAGATAGAAGATAAAGAGATAAAGAAACAATTTTTCTGAATGATTAAAGATTTGAAGATCAAAGATAACAAAGAAACTTGAAATCAAGCAAGTGGAGTTCAAGTTAGGGGAGGATTGTTGGGATATAATATATCAAGGTACTTCTGTATGTCAAAGTACTGTTGCATGAAGAATAAAGTCAAAGTACTGCTGCATGAAGAATAAAGTCAAAGTACTGCTGCATGAAGAATAAAGTCAAAGTACTGCTGATGATAAAAGTTAAAGTACTGCTGTTTACTGAAGAATGTTTAAAGTACTTCGAAGGAAACAAGGACTTATGTGCAATATTAGTTAAAGGATTAATGTGTAATATTGAACGAATATTCTAGAATTAGTTAGGGATAATGACTTATCGTTCAAGTTATATGTTATAAACCGACTTAAGGTTATCTATATAAAGAGCCTTAAGAGGTATAAGTTGATATATGTTTTAGAGTTATTAAAAGTCGATAAATAGTTAGGGATTGTTAGTGAATCTGTGTAACAAAGCAGGTTCAAAGTTTGGTTAATATAAAAGTTCTTCTTAAGCTTTGTGTTAGTAGATTCCACATACTTTAAAAGGTTAAACATTGTTTCAATATTAATAGTGTTAAGTTTACTTAATATTATTAAACCTTTACAAGCTACAAAGTAGTTTGATCAGAGTACATCAATCCAACATATATATATATATATATATATATATATATATATATATATATATATATATATATATATATATATATATATATATATATATATATATATATATATAGGGAAGGGATCAGGTGCGGATTAGCTTTTAAGTAGGGATGGTGCAGATAATATCACAGTACCATTTAAAAAATAATAATTCAAAAAAATCTGAAAAAATAATAAAAGGAAAGAGGACAAAAAATTATTAAGAATCGCTGAAAAAAAATCCAGAAAAGAATCATTTTCATGGTTAAAAAGTATTACGATACTATGGTTTTTTTTTAATATCACTTTAATACTCATACTTTCTTAATATCAAAGTTATTTTTTTAATATCACCCAAACATTTTTTAATATCGTAATAAAAAAAGCAGTGATATTAAGGTTTTTACTAATATCAACGTGACTTTTTAAGTAAGATTGTTAATATCTCAGTTACTTTTAATATGTAAAACAACTTTTTTTATTTATTTTTTTAATATCATAGTAACTATCATCGTTTTTAAATATCATACTTCTGATATCACAGAAGCCATCATCATTTTTTAATATCGTACTAACTTTTTTATTAAAAGAAATTCAAAAAAATATGAAAAAATTAAAAACCTAAAGAGGAGAACGAATAATTAAGAATCGCTGAAACAAAAATCAAAAAAACGTCGTTTTGATGGTTAAAACTTACGGTGATATTAAGATCAGATCTTGACTTTTTTACAAAAAGTCAAGATCAGATCTGGATTGGACGGTGTAGATTCATCCGTACGTCCGCATGAAAAAATGAAATCCGCACCTGATCCTTGGTCTATATATATATATATATATATATATATATATATATATATATATCACGGGTGTCGCTTTTAGGTGTCACTTCGCAAGTGGGAGTTATTCAAGTCAATCTTATTATTTGATATCAAAGAGTGACTAAAGGTGGTGTCGGGTGATGTGTTCATATGAGAAAAAAAATAAATTGGCCCACAAAAATGACTTAACTATCTTTATATTAAAAAATTACTTGGTGTTTAGCATTAATAAATGACTTGATAAATTACGAGGTATTACAAATTGGGTAAAATGTGTGTTGCAAAACTAAAGAAAATGTATGCTTGACATAGCTAATTAGAAGGTAGCAATTTCATATTATTACTGTGTAACTTAAGTTAGTTATATTAATTGTAATTATGTTTATAACATATAGTTTTTTAGGTGTTTAAATAATTATTACAAAGTTAGGTAAAAGTTCAAATTAGACGTAAAATTAGGAATCCGAATTTTAGGGTTTTACAAGATATATGTGGCACAACCTTCATCATTCATTGACTTCGCAAAACCTGATTATGTTTATAAACTCGAAGGCTTTATATGGACTCAAAAAAGCTCCTAAGGCTTGGTATGATCGATTAAAAGCTTTTCTTATTGAACAAGATTATTCCATAGGAATGGTAGATAACACTCTTTTCACTAAAAGAAAAAGCCCAAATCTCATCATTGTTCAAATATATGTAGATGATATTATATTTGGATCGACTTGTCAATAAATGTGTGATGAATTTGCCAACATCATGCATGATGAGTTTGAGATGAGTATGATGGGTGAACTAAAATTCTTTCTAGGATTACAAATAAAACATTAGAAGATGGAATATTTTTTAACCAATCTAAATATATTAAGGAAATGCCTAAGAAATTTGGACTAGAAGACTCTAAGCCTATGAAAACACCGATGTCTACGGAAGTCAAACTCATAAAAGATGAAGAAGGTGAGTCCGTAGACAATACTAAATATAGAGGAATGATATGTAGTTTACTATACTTAACGGCAAGTAGACCCGATATCATGTTTAGTGTTTGCCTCTGTGCTCGCTTTCAAGAGGATCCCAGAGTCTCTCACCTAGAAGCGGTTAAGTGTATCTTCCGATACATTAAGGGCACTATACACTTAGGATTATGGTATCCTAAGGGACCCAGCATAGAAACAATCGTCTATGCGGATTTGGATCATGCAGGAGACTACGTGGACCAAAAAACTACGAGCAGCATTTGCACGTTTATGGGATGTTGTCTAACATCTTGGTTTTGGAAGAAGCAAACTGCTCTTGCTATTTCTACCACCGAAGCTGAATATGTAATCGCTGGAAAGGCATGTCAACAAGCACTATGGATGAAACAAGCTCTCGTAGACTATGGTATTAGGTTAGATAATGTTCCAATTATGTGTGATAACACAGGTGCCATAGATTTAAGTAAGAATCTCGTTCAACACTCTAGGACTAAGCACATAGAAATTCGTCACCATTTCCTTTGCGATAACGTACAAAAAGGAAACATATCTATAGAAAGGATTTCCTCGGAAGATAACATAACGGATATTCACTAAACCCCTTAAGCGTGAATCCTTTAATCACTTACGTTTAGGTCTAGGAATGTTGGAACAAATTGACTAAACTACATCTTTTGCATTTTTTTCATAGACATAGTTCAGATGGGCGGACGCCTTAAAGTTATAAGGGCCGTCCCCTTAAACTTTAAGGGGACCAGCTTATCTTTAAGGGGACCGGCCATCTGAACATTAGGTGAAAAGTTTTGTTTACTCTTTTCTCCTCAAATCTGTGTCTAGGAATCTATTTTGCACAAAATTAAAGATTGGGAAACTGATTTTTCTTTGCATAAACACATTTGTAAAACCAAAACCCAATCTATCTTATCCAAATCATTCTCACATATAGGAAACACATGAAAACCAATTTTACTTGCATTGTTAAATAATGCTAAAAACCTTCTTTAAAATCATGCATACAATCTTACATGAATTGTCAAACTATATAACTCAATATATACCTTTGACACTCATGAATTGAGCAAAATCAAATAAAGGAGACTTTGGATTGTTTCTTTGGATTTTTATTGCATTTAGGAGTCGAAACAATCACATCTCCACATTTGTTGCATATAAGCACACACTAGGACAAAATCAATAATCATATTCTCACATTTGTTCCATCACTAGTTTTTCACTAGCTAGTTGCCTTTGCCTTTGCTCTAATATGTTCTTACTAGATAGAATTACTTGCTTGGTTATTCTCTTGCTTAATTATTTTTGCATGCATGTTTGATTATGAATATATTACATGCTAAATTGCCTCAAAGAGTTGGACTTGCTTGAAACTAAACCTAAAAACACAACCTTTTCTACAATTCTCTGCCAAAAATCCTTTTCTGGTAATCTGGGAACCACCAGATGCTCGGCCCCCTTAATATTTTAGGGAATCGGCCCCTATTTAAGGGGACTGGCCATCTGATGGGTGAGTTTACAGAATATTTTCTGCTTTTTAGCCTATTTCATCCTACACTTCCCAAAATTCACAGACAGTTTTTGTCCTAATCCCTCCAACAAATATTATCCATCCACAATCACATAAATCCTACTCTATAAATACTCCCATTCTTCAAGCTCTTCAATCATCTCATCATGTCTTCTCCCATCAAAACAAAATCAAAAGCCTCAAGGCTAGCAAGGATGACCGAAAAACCCGTTTGGCGAAGAAAAACAAGCCCTCGTAACAAGTCCATATCAACGAACGATATTGGCAAACAACCAACACCTCCACCCACTTATGCTCCCAACTATATTCCAAATCCACAAGATCATTCCATTGAACCATTTTACAAACCTTACCAAGTTGGCCAAACATCTACCTTCATTCCAAATTATACATCTCAACCTCAAACTAACTTCAATGAAACCTTTCAAAATCCTTATCATTTTGGTCAACCTTCCAGCTTCACTTCAAACAACTTTACTTCTAACTACACATCCCAACTCCATCCATTTCCACCAAATGATCAAATCCACATTCCCGCAAAAAAGCACAAATTTCATGAAGAGATAAACCAAATCTATGACCTTAGTGATCTCCTTGCTATGCACCTTGCACAACGCAACAAGGGCCAACCTCCATCCTCACCCTACTCAAATTACTTACCCTACTCTCTCAACTTGGATCAAATTACAAACCACACCCACTATTGCCCTTGTTGCATCTTCCTACAAAAACAAATCCTCTACTTGAGTGAAGATATTTCTTGGATTGAATATCTCCTCACTCGTCCTCATCCAGTACCTCTATTAACTCGATACAACATCGCTAGATCCACCTCTTCCGCTCCATACCCTTCCCCGTCAAACAACTAAGCTTCATGCTTATGTTTCCCCCAACAAATAAAAATGTTCAACCTTTTGTGCCGCAAGCAAGTCCAATCGATCTCTTTGGCAATTTAGGACTTTTTTAATTTACTTATCTTGCATTGTAATCATTATGCTTCAAGATCTTTGTATGTTGTAATGATTATAAATAAATTAGTTATCTTTGCTTTATCTAGAATTATTGCTATATATATGTCTTGTTGCCTTGTATTTCCTCGTAACATATTTTTGTAGCCAAGTTTTCCATAGCTCAATTCTTTGGTATCCTCGAACGAGGGGGAGTACACACCAAGGGGGAGCTTTCATCCCGTCTAATTTTATTCAGAAAACTAGTCGGCATAACCTTTTTGATGCTACAAAAAGGGGGAGAAATAAATATATACATACTAAATACTTGTCTAAAATTAAATTTTGATTTAATGAGTTTAGATTTTGTAATCATCAAAAAGGGGGAGATTATTGATATAAATAATGTCTAAAAATGTTATTAATACTTTTCGATATCTCTATGTTTTGATAATCACAAAATGAAAAATCATTAAATGCAAAGATTAGTACGTAAACAAGTTTTTAGTTGTTTATATTCATTTCAACAACATAATCACGTAAGGTATGAATAAACAAAATGCCTAATGTGTTTTATGATCAAAGGAACATTTTATTAAACAATAGAATTTTTATAAAATGTCATAAATCTTTAATATCTTTTACAAAATCATTTTTGGTAGTAAAGAAATATGTTTAATCTAAAATAAATATATGAATTCAAATTTTCAACCAAAAATGGTAAAATTATTTCAGAAAAACCTTCCCCACAAAAAGACAAAGCTGGGAAACGTTCAGATTGGGCGGCCTCCTTAATTAACAAGACGGCCCCCTTAATTATTAAGGGGACCGGCATGCTCCTCACGCTTTGCCTATAAATACTGGACAATCCCTGGACTTTTTCCTTACCTTTTGCACTCCAAACTTTCTGTTCTAAATCTCCATTCATATCTTTCTAAATCTTTCTAAATCCTTTGATCATTTAATCATAAGCTTTTGTTTCCATGTGATCCAAGCTTCATCCATTCAAGTGCAAAAGAAGAATACTTCTATCCTTTAAGACAAGGAGTATTACCACTTTGTGTGATCCATTTACTCAAGTTGTTAGTATATCACTCTTTGTAAATCATTCATTTATTTGTGTATAAGGTGTGTGTATTAGTTACATAGGTGTGAACATAAGTGCTTAGATTAGTAGGGTGTGTAAGAAGTGAAGGTGTGTAGAAATAGGTGTGTGAAGAAGTTGTGAAGTTGTGAAGTAGTGAAGAAGTTGTGAAGTCATGAAGTTGGAAGAAGTAGTGTAGTAGTTGTGAGATTGGTTCTAGCTAGGATTAGAACTCGACATTTAGCTTAGTGTTGTTAATTGGTGTAAGCGAAGGTGTGTAAGGTTTTCTCCGCCATAAGGGAGCTTGTAGACATAGTGAAGAGAACTCTCGAGTTAGGTGATCGGGGAATGGAGTAGGGCGAAGAGGTGCTTCGTAGCCGAACCACTATAAATCCTTTGTGTTTGAACACGAAAAGTGTAAATCATTTGTTAGGGACTTCTATTTATATTTTTTCATAGTTTAGTGTATGTTTTGTAATGTGACAGCAAGTTACCATTACGGAATTTGTATATCCGCGATGGCATTCTTGGCTAGACGTTGGGTATAAATACCCCCTACCTCATGGGTTATGAGGTGTGTGTTTTTATCATATGCAATGCGAAACTTTCTTATGCTCTCTCTCTCTTCTCTAAAGTGTTCACACCCACTTTACTTCATATAGATTAGTTCTTGTAGACGTGATATTATTGGAACAACAATTGGTATCAAGAGCCAAATATGATTTGTTGTTTCTCGTAGTGATTGTTTTAGTTTTGTTTAATCTCCTTTAGTATTTAGAAGTATTGACTTTCTTGACGTTCTTTACTTTCTCTCTCTAAAATATAATATACTTCGTACGTAGCTATTAGATTACTCATTAACATGTTTAATCTTGTAATACGTATGTTAGGATAACATATTTGTGAAAAAGGAAGTGTTTTTCATCATTATACTCAAAGCTTTTAAATATTTAGTGAAGATTTAGGCTGATTATTGTGGTTTTAAGGTTTTTGAAAAAGTGTACTTTTTGTTCGTAAAAGTAGGGGTTTAGATTTGTTCGCATCACTTTTGCTCGCATCGCAAGGGTTTTGGCCGTGATACTAGGCTTTGTAAGGTCTGTGATAGTTGTCTGAGATAGAAGTCGATTTGTGCTACGAAAGAAAAGGCTGGGATACTTTCTCTGCGAAAGTTTTTGTTACCCACTGATTATGAAAGAAAATTCTGCTTGGATCGCATCAAATCTCTGTGATAGCACTTGTATTGTTGTGATATCTAAAAAGGGTCTGCGACATATGATTTTCCGAGACTTACTGTTACCCACTCTTTACAAAAGAAAACTCTGCCCAATTTTCACCAGTAGCTGTGATAGTTACTATTCACAAGACTTTCCTGCGATATTTTGACTTGAAGACTTTTATAAATTTCCTAATCCCTCAAAAGATTTAAAATTAGTAAAAGACTTTAATCATTTTCATATCACAAGATTAATACTCCAAACATTTAACCGTCACATCTCAAACAAACTAAAATACCTCACTCAAACAAAACAAAATTTCATAACAAGATCCACTATCACTATCACAATGTCTACCACTCAAAATGCATTGGCAGCAGGGAGTAATGCTAGGCCTCCCATGCTATATCGGGGAAACTATGTTCAATGGTCTTCCAGGTTTATGAATGTTCTAATTAGCTACAAAGAACGTAAGTTGTTGATTAAATCCATCAAGACTGGACCGTATGTAATGAAGGAAATTCCTGATGCTGAGCATGAGGGTAAGACACGACTACAAACTGAAGATAACCTAAGTCAAATTGAACTTGCTCAATTTGAAGCTGACATCCGTGCCAAGAACTTAATTCTCTATGGGCTAAACAATGACATTTACAATGCCATTGATAGCAATCTTACTACACATGATCTCTGGAAAGCTTTGGAAAGATTGATGCATGAGCAGACGTCGGCACTCAGACTCAACAAACTCTTGCTCTATGGAATTACCAATCCTTCAAGCAACTTCCCGAAGAAAGTCTTGAAGATGCTTACATTCGATTCAACAAACTTATCAATGAAATGAACCGTCATAACCTCAAAAGAACAAACATTGAACACAATACTATGTTTCTCACAAACCTTCAACCAGAATGGAGACGTTTCACTATTGCTATCAGACAAAACCAAGACTTAACTGCCAAATACATCAACAACTTGTTTAATTTGCCGAAACATAACCAGGTTGAGGTCAATGACATTCTTGATAAAAAAAAATGTAAAGAGAAAGAAAAGGAACACTCAACTCAACTTACCACACAAACACCAGTTTTTGATCCTCTTGCTCTAGTATCTTCATACTATAAAAACCAATCATCCTTTAGCTCCAACAATGAAACTCACTACTCCCCAGTGGACGAAGCAATTGAGTCCAACCAAGATCCAGCAAATGTTGAACTCACTAAGATTGTTCAAAACTTGGCACTACTTGGTAAACAAATTCAAAGGTCCTTCTACAAACGTCCAACCAACAACAATCTCATAACTACCTCTGCACCAACTACATTGAACAAAAGACAAGACATTCCACCCAGAGGAGAAGTAGTTCGTCAAGGTGTTCAGAGGAATGATAAGGTTGAAGTGGGTCAAGACATACAAGAACCAAAGTGCTTTGGCTGTGGTCGACAGGGTCAAGAATTGTCCAAATGGGAAAGTGTGTGACAGAGCTTACTACAGACATAAATGTTGCTAGCTGATATAGAAGAAAAGAGTAAAATTCTTAATGCCGAAGAAAATGACTTCATGGTGGATACTGATGATGAAGGAGAAATATTGGAAACAAACATGGTGTACATGGCCTTTTTGGAAAAGGTGAAAGTGTTTGAAGCTCATGATGATAATTCAACTCCAAGCTATGATACAGATGCTGAAGATGATGACACTCTTAGGAACAAGGTGTACATCTCCGATGCTTGTGATAATGATGATCTTGATGAATTTATACATGGTCACATTAGTACCACTAGTAAGACAACTAGAGTTAACACGAGTAGTGAAACATCTAAAAGTGCTACACCTATGTTATCTTCTAATAGTACCAATAACAATCATGTATCAACGAGTCAAGATCATGTTATATGCTTCAAAACTATGCCACTATTCAAACTTAGATTTAAAATTATGCTAACTTGATAAAACTTGAACAAGATAAAAGTGCATCCTTAGAAAAGAAAATCAAGGACATGTTATAGGAAGAGCAGTCTGAACGACCACTAGTGCTAAAACGTCAAATTCAAGATTTACAAGATGAGATTTTTCTTTTCAAAAGAAATATCACAAGTTTTGAAAAAACCAAAAAGAATCTTGAAAATTAAGTTTTTAAACTTCAAGAAGAAAAATCTAATTGTATTCAACGATTAACTAAAGCTGAAATGAAAATTCACACTACCATTCAGACTCCTCAGACTATGCACATGTTCCTTCCCAAAACAGATTCAATGTTGGATCTAAGACCGGGACTTGAATTTTCTAATCCTTCTTATCTTGAAATGGTCAAACGTAAAGCACCAAGTTTGTATAATACTGATTACATGAGACGTGAGACCTTCAAAGATTACATGTTTGTTCCAAATGACATCTCTAATGAGGAAATCCAAAAGCGTTTAATGGTCAAACAAAAGAAAACCTATTTCTCCTATTTTAGTGATGATTATGGTTTGATAAATAAAGAAAATGCTCTTTAACGAAAACCAACAAATTCTAAGAAACATATGGAACAGACTACGGTCAACCCATATGACTCTAGCAAATATGAGAGTTTAGCAAGGAAAACTTTTTGTCACCTTAGAAATCAAATAAGTGGATCGCTAAGAATTATTCGTGCGAAGCAAGAATTTCAAAGTGATTAACTTGTGAGATCTAATTCATATAAAATAGATGTCTCAAGGGAAGTTAAGAAACAGATAAAGTTATTTATCGAGCCTCTCGTGAATAGCATTAACGATAAACTTAAAGTCTTTGAAGAGGCATTGATGACTAAGATGCAAAATGATTTAAAATATGTCACATCTCTTGAAGATGAATATGACCTTATTTGCTTAAACTCTGACATTCAAAAAGAATATTTCCAAAATCAAATTGAATCAATCAAACCACAATTTGCACTAAATGAAGAGAAAATTGCGACTTTAGAAAATTGACAAACGTCTCTTGAAACGGAAAACCTTGTTTTAAAAGAGAGTCTAAAACAGTGTTTGCAAAATAATGTTGAGTTGAACGAGGAATTGTCTTGTCAGAATGATAAATTTGAAAATTCACTTGCCAAGCTTGAAAAACAATCTTTAATATTTGAATCAAATTGGCAACGTAAGATTGAAGAAAATAAGTATGTCAAGCTTTCCTACGAAATTTCTTTGAAACTAATCTTAAAAGAGAATGAGGAACTCAAATCTAAAGTGCTTGATTTGAAAAAAACCAAGAATAATGAGTTTAATTCAAAACGCCAGTTGGATAATACCAAATTTTCATATTTTTTGAATCAACCAATGTTTTTGGCATCTTCAAAGAAACAAACTCATATTCTTGAGCCAAAACAAAAAGAGGTTCTAATTAATCCTAAAGTAATTGCTCCTGGTATGTACAATATTGCTTCTACTTCTAAGTGTGAACCGTATGGTACAAATGATATGCTTTATAAGAAAGAATTAGAAAAAACTATGATGCAATCATTACTTAGCAAAGATACACCTCTAGATGCACCAATGTGTTCTTTGACTCCTCCACCAATAGAAAAGAATCCCAAAGAGTCAAAGAAAGACAAGAACAAGAACCATAAGAAACAGAAATTAGTTCAACACAATCAATCTTCAAAACCTCCTAACGCAGATTTGCTTTTTGATCCAGGTTTAGACACTACTTGAAGCAGGGAGAGACCAATTAAGAGTAATGCTTGGAAGACTAAAGCCTCCTAGCCTCAAGTTGTAGAAAAACCTAGATATTTTAATGCTTTCAATAAAAAACGCTCTAAGCGAATGGATAAATGTAATGACTTAAAAAAGCATGGATATGTTGCTTCTAATAGCATGAATGCTTATTCTAATTCTGTTCCCTTTAATTCGGTTTCTGAAAAATGTGTGCATGATAAAATGAATTGTGAGAACATGAATGCTAATACCACTAGGACTGATACATCAAAGCTAAGAAACACTAAGCATCGCACGCAAAATCCAATGATCCTTAAGGGCACGAATCTAGATCACTATGATTCAAACCCTAGATCATGCTTTAAGTGGGTTCCTACTGGAAGAGTGTTTAAACACGTAGGGTATAGGTGGCACCAGTTAAGAAGCAAGAAACACCTACTAGTCCTCAAGTTTCTAAATTCAATCCATTAGGTGTGCATTCTCTACTGTCTAACTACGTGGAACCACTTTATCAGCGGATTCCCAATTTTCTATTTTTGGTTTGATGTGCAGCTTGTCCAAGTTTGCCTCTGGTACCTCGACTCGGGGTGCACTCGGCACATGACCAGGAATAGGGAACAGCTCAAGAACTTCGTGGCAAAATTCTTTGGTATAGTGCGTTTTGGGAATGATCACGTAGCTAAAATCACCAGTTATGGAGATCTCATTCATGATATGGTCACAATTCAACGTGTCTACTTTGTCAAAGGACTTGGTCACTATAACACCCCAACCCAACAAGGGTAAAGATGTCACAATAATATGGTGTTACATCAGAACAAACAGAACAGATCAAAAGCGGAAGTCTTACATAAATAACTTACTCTAATGACTATGGTCAAAATCTTCAACTCAGCTCTACTCTCAATCCCAGAAAGCTATCTTGAATACTTGCCACGGTGAAAAGAAATGCGGCTGAGCTTAGAAAGCCCAGTGAACAGATATATAACATAATGAAACGAATATAAATGCTGAAGTACAAGTTTTATAATTTGGGAAACATAATTTAGGCATAACGAATATTTAGTAAATGTGGTGTATCGGTTAAGTAAGGAATTCATACAGTCACCTGTACAAACAGAATCAGAACCAAAATAATACCATGAGCTCAGACAGAACATATCATAATCATATCATAATTACATATCTTCATAATCATATAGAGGGGAGACCTCTCAGATAATCAAACAATATGAGGGGTGTCCTCATCAGATAAATGGAGTAGCTAGCTCCCAGAAATGTGAAGGACGTATATTGCACACACAGCCACATTCACCAGAGAATATCATATCATATCATATCATAACAGAAACAGATCTAGGATGCATCCATACGCCCCTACCCATTCACATGCAGACCAATCAAAGGGACGTGGCAGAACATCACTCTACTGCCCTAAAATCATGTCAGATGTGCATCTCTGACACGGACATGGAACCCCCATGCCTAGTGAAGCTCAGATAACATAAGGTTCATAACAAAGGTTCAAATCATAATTGTCATATCAGAAGGTTCAGAAAAACAAAGGTTCATGTCAAAGGTTCATAACAGAAAGTTCATAGCAAAAGTTTATCATAGTAAAGGTTCAAACAGAAGGTTCAAAACAGAAGGTTCATATCAGAGGTTGTAATCACAAAGGAAACCTTAAGAGTAAGGTCAGAATATCCGTACCTCAGCAAAGCAATGAGATCAAAAGAAAGAATCACAAAAGGGAAGAGTTCACTTCTTCTTCAACTATCTACCTGAATTAAAGTTCATTTTTATCATTAATAACTTTATCTTAAATAAGATTACTCCTTTTAATCAACTTCCCATTTTTAGTAGCTTTCCATATTTAGTAACTTTTCACATAAATATTAGGTTAAGTCTTTAAGTAAATCATTATTATGGAATTAGGATTTATTAGAACCAAATTATGATAGTTTAGGGTTTAAAATGTCAACTTTCCATAAATTAGAATTTTATATGTAATTATTCCAAAGTAAGGTCTAAAGTGTAAATATTACATTTTCCACATTTTATACAAATAACCCATAAGTTTTCATATTTACAATTCCTAACCTTTAATTTTATTAATGTTACACATTAAACCTTTTACTTAATTATTACAATTTAATCCTTATGGTTTCATATTTATACATTGACCTTTAATTATCCAAATTACACAATTATCCTTCCGCTTAATATATGTACAAAATAGCCCTTAACTTTCTTAGTTTACAAGTTTAAACTTTTAATAAAAAAAAAATACAATTTATACCTTTTTAATTATAGAAATTACAAATAAATCCTTTTAATTACCAAACTTAAACCTTTAGTCCCTCAAATAATTTATATAAAAATAAACCCTCTGGTTTTCATAATTTACAAAACTAACCCCCTAATTATAATAACTAAAATTCGGATTACATAATTATATAACTTACTCTTTAAACCTTTTAGTTGTAAAATTTACATATAACACCCTCATATTATATTTTTCCCAACTCACCCCTGACCTAGTACATATTATAAAAATAACCTACAAGTTTATAAAATTACAAAACACACCCTTGTACTTATAATACATAATCGGATTTTAATAAAAAACACCAAACCCTAACCCTAAGCTAACCAATAATTACAACATTAATAACAAACCTTAAAAACACATTAATGAACCTGTTTTCAAATCCAAAACCCTAACCCTAGTCCACGATTTCCTTTTTCTCTTTTCTTTTCTTTTTAATTTAATTAAAACAATTATAGAATAATTCCCAAACATGGTTTCTAGGTCTCGCAAATTATGAAGCTTATTTTTCTGATGTTATATGATGTTCATAGGGACTGAGAAAAATACAGACCAGACCTCAAAACTTCGCATGGCTGTTTTCATAATTTTAATTCGATTTAGGGTTTATTAACTTATATAATTTTGTATGATCATATTAGCTTGCATGAATCGATTCTACTATTTTCTACAGATCATATATGGTATATAAAGTGACAGAAAAATACCAGAAGATTTTAGAACGTGTGGATTAAAGCAGAACAATTCTTTCTTCTTGATGGGTTAAACCGACTCAAACAATTCCGCTAGCTTCACACGTTCATCCCAAACTTGAACCAATATTTTTCTCAACTTCTTTGAACTTCTTAAAGACCAGGAAAATTGTTTAGGAGCTGTGGAAAATTGTATTCGACTGAATGGGATTTTAGGGATTGTCGAGTTATAATAAAAGTCGGTTAGGGATTAATTTTAAAATATAAAACGTGTATACTTAATATATAATAGGTACATTACTTATCTTGGGCTCCAAGTTTATGTGATAAGGCCAAATAAAATATTATTTAAGTTTCCTATTGTAATTAGGATTTATTTCTTAATTTAAATACATATATTTAATATATATATATATATATATATATATAAAATATATAATAAATCGACTTTATTTATTTATATGATAAACATTATTTTACTTTTACAAAAAAATGTACAAATTTTATTTATACATAATTTATTGTGACCATATGTTGTAAAATTTTCAAATTTCTAGGGTTTTTCTTAATATTATTTAATTGTTATTTAAATTTCTTTGAACTTAAGGGCATTTTGGTAATTTTGCCTGTTTTAGAATTTGAGGTATTATAACTTTTTCCCCTCTAAAAAGAAATTTCCGTCCTCAGAAATTGAATAAACAGAATAGACGGAAACGAATCGGATTGCAAAAATTGCCAAAACATAATGAACACAGAATCTTTCAGTTACAGAAATAACCTTAATTCAGAATAACCTTTCTAACAGATTCTAACAGACAGACAGATCTTCCTTATCAGACTTCATAACTTCATATCTTATTCAAAACAGATCATAATTCAGTTCAACGAATGCGTACTAGCAACAGATAACTAATATCAGAAAACAGATTGAGTGCGAAATTCAGACGATAGGAAACTCTATAATGAGTTCTAAATTTCTTAACGAATGAACAACGATCAACAAACATACGATGAGAATTCAACTTTATCCATATCTTTAACAATGAAAACAGAACACACACAGATAGAATAAATCTTAAAGTCTCTGATGAGTGCTCAAACACTCATCATTTTTGGTCAAATCTGAACTGCAAAACATACAATGTAACAATTTGCAATTTCAGGTTAATTTCTATTTCCGGAAATTTTACTATTCATGTTACTATTCATTTTTACTATTCATTTCTTTCTGAAATTTTCCCGAAAGTTGATTTTTATTTCATATTCTCGAGTGATAAATCATTTCCATGGCAAATTAAATGTTTGACACTCGTCAGATCATTTTCGTGAAAGTTATTAAGGAATTACACAGAATTACACGTTTTAGGGTAAAAAGGCAATCAGAAATTCTACGCACAACGAAATTCGGTCGCGTTAATTTTCCCAGTATCAGAAAAATGTTTGGCAAACTCATGATTTATTTGAGAATAAATCATGACTGAGAAAAACATGACCAAAATAAACTTCGGCCGTGAAAAACTGGAAATTTCAGTTTTAGGCGTTTTTACTCAGCCGTAACCCTAGCCTATACCTGCACCGCATTTCTAAGATGATTTGAGCTTTCAACTTATTAAAATAAGTCAACATATTTTTCCCTCCTCCATTGACTAAAAATCATCCCTTGAAGTTATAAGTCATTTCGTGATTTTTAGGCTTACGGTTTGATGTCTAAAAGACATTTAATACCAACTGACACTAGATTGAGCCCAGTCTAGACATTATAAATCATTTTAAATCATTTTTATCATATTAGAAAAGTAACATTTTACTTTTCTCAATTTTACGCAATATTCGTACAATTTACGTATTACGCGTTTTAGACCCGTGTTTCCAGTTTTTAACAGGGGTTACCACCCAAATGGAACCTACCACTCATTTTATATTTTATTATGGGACATATGGACATGTCTAACAATACTTTAAAGTTTCATAATTTTACGACACCCGGTTTTACGTTTTAAGGCCTAATCAGTTACGGTTGGCATTTCTCGGAGTCAAAATTCATCTAATATCTTAGGATAATATCAAGACCAAGCCAACTCACCCCCTTATCCCTTGTGAACCGCCACAAGGGGGGGGGAGTCACCCTTGAGGTGGCTTGATCTTGTGTCTTGTTGTCTTGGATGGTTACATGTGTTTTTTTTTGGCAAAAATATCTTAAGTAAACTAACCTCCTCTTGAGACTATAAATACTCCCCCTCCCCCCTTCCTTTGGCCGGCCATCAACACACACCACAACACTTCACATTTAGCTTTAAGTCTTCAAAGTTCTAGCAAGGTTCAAGTGTTTCTTCAAGGTAGAAACCCTAGTTGATCTTAGGTTACCAAAACTCTTCCAAACCCTAACATACTTGGTGATTTATCTTGAGTTTAAATCGACTCAATACACCTCAACTTTCATTACATCTCTTTCAAGAATACCAAGGGTAGAAAGGTTGCATGAAGTGAAAAAGGGTTGAAGCAAGTCTATCAAAGTCCATTTCCTTACTTGTTACTCCTTTCTTTAATTAGAAAGCCAAAAGTTGTAAGCCTAAACCTAACATGCTTCTTGTTAATTTCTCATGTTCATATCATTTACATGTTATTCTTGCTATATTATATCTTGTATGAATGTCCATGGTGTATAAAAATGACTAAAACATGTTGTTGTACTTGATTGTTAAGTTAAGTTACTAAAACAAACAAACTAGTGAATTTCTTGGTACAACCTGATCAAAATGGAAAAATTATGTTATTAGATTATTACATATTACATTAGAGGACTTAACAAGGAAACCATAGCAATTTGAACCACCTAAAAAGAGTAAACGAGTCAAAAGTTATGGCGATTTGAAGTTACCAAGATTTCCGGCAAAACTGCCTAAATGTTTCTGTGACAGAACCTAAAACACGCAAAAAGAGGCCTTTCTGGTCCGATTCATGAAAAAGTTAAAACACGAAAGTTGTCCGGAATCACGTTTTCATTCAGAAATAAGGAGGCTCGAGCCTTGAAAACGCCTTCTGAGTGAGATATTTCTCAGTTTCTTAACAGCTATTTACATATTTTAAGTCACTATACTATTGTTATACTTTCAAAGGAACAAGAGTTATTATGACCTATAAACAAAACCACCACCATGGCTAGAGCCAAGGTTGGGTCTCATGACCTTGGAACAAGGACCAAAGGTCATGGCTAGGCCATGACGAAATGACCATACCAACTTACATAGGCGTAAACATGAAACAATGAATTAGGCGATAACTTGAACAAGCAATTTGGATCTACTTCACTTAAAAGGAAACCATGAGATTTTACCAAGAGAACATGGTCATTCAAGACTTATGAAGCTACCCCTAATAACAATCTTCATGTACAAATAAACTTTCCTAAGTTTATACAAATATCGGACATGTAACTTTTCGGATCAAAACCTATATCTATATATTTTATCAACTACTACAATAGTAGGGAGCCTCATGTGAGGAGTTCATTATGTAAGCCGTCGAGATGAGTTGTGGATTTACGAGTTAAAGTGTCCTGGCTCCTCGAACGCTTACTAACATGACTTCTGAATTATGTCGGCCCGAACGGTAGTAAACGATATACCAAAACATACATGTTTCATGAATTTTTCTTTCAAAGACTTACAAATATACATCATACCACATCATGGACTAAATGCAAGATATATATATAGGCACTCCGTTATATTCTTTACTCAAATCCTAAGTCGCAACATTCTATTATAGGTTGCTCGTAGAAACCTACACGATCCAATCATCACCTTCATTACTTGCTATCCTACTTAAGGTGAGTTCATAGCCCCACTTTACATTATTTCAATGTTTTACAAACCCTTGGGGGGAATACATGCTACTTTTAAACCGAACACAATGCTTTGAAACTGTATGCTGCCTGATTGTTTTATTATTACTAAGTACCTACCTTGCCAATCCTAGGCCCCTATCATGAACCATTTAATCACTAGAATTAGTGAGCGCGAGTATTATGAATAGGCCTATTGGGATTGACGAATCCCATTTGTTTGAGCAGATTAGTTCAAACGAATGCACTATATTTGAACATTAAGTATGACGGCAAAGTACTTACCGGGGCAACATAACCGCCGATTGATATTGGTACCCGTTAACGTATTGGTTGCATGAGCTTAGTATATAATAATAACTGTTTTGTTTTCTAACATGAGTATGAGTCTAATTAACTCTTACTACCAACATATTGTGTTCAACCGTTAAACAAACTCTATGAATTTCACTCAACCTTTGTGTTGACCTCTTAAGCATGTATTTCAGGTCCATGATAATCAAGAATGGAGCGGAAGGGCACGTACCGAAGGAAGAAGGCTATAAACTATTATGTCATTCGATAAAAACATCATAGACTTTATATTGATGTGTTTTGAAACAATGGAACCTTTTGGGACCTTACTATGTAAACTCTGATATATTTGAATAATATGAATGACAACTCTTTTTATTACGACTCGGTTAGAGATCGTTTTCTATTATTATGACTGTTGTGCCGTCGAGTAACACCCAAGTTGAATTCCGCTGCATCATGAATTGGGGGTGTTACAGATTGGTACCAGAGCCATGGTTATAGAGAAACGGGTCTAAGTGAGACCTAAACTATAACTACAATAACAAGCAAAAACATT
Source organism: Artemisia argyi (assembly GCA_030686995.1). Classification (NCBI taxonomy): domain Eukaryota; kingdom Viridiplantae; phylum Streptophyta; class Magnoliopsida; order Asterales; family Asteraceae; genus Artemisia; species Artemisia argyi. Next base: position 133,314,792 of record CM060694.1, read on the forward strand.
TTTATAGCCTTCCGATCTTCGTGCCTTCCATCCTCCAGAAGATTATGGACTTATTACACATGTTATGCTACATGAACATATTTGTATATTGTCATATGCACATTTCCTTAGTTTGAGCATTTTCCATAAACATTTGATTATTTTTGACGTCATAATACTAATTGTAGACATCATGTCCGCACCTCCATCTCCCGATCATCTTCCTGCTATGCCTGAATATTTACCAATTCTTCCTGGACCCGGTGATCCTTACTTTGAAGCAATTGATTATGACGATGAGGAAGTACCTTATGAGGATCTAGACAATGAAATAGATTCGGACGAAGATCCTGAAATGGATATGGACATAAACATCGATGAGTACGAAGAGGATCCTGAAATGGATGTTGACATCGAAGGCATCGATGAGGAAGCGGAGGAACTATTAGTGGTGCCACATCTATCACCATTAACATCTCCACCTCCGGTTTCACCAATTTCATCCGAATCTAACCATACCACTCCAGCTCAAGTTCCGAATTCTACTCACCAAACCGGCGGAACATCTACATCTACACATATGTTCGCGAACTCAGCTCAATACGAAATCTACTCTTTGAAACAAGCTCTCAACCTAACCCAACTCAAAGTTCAAAGTATGGCAAGTCAAATGCACGAATACATATCCAAGGTAAATTCTGCCAGAATGGATGCCATGAATGCTCGAGACGACCTATATTGGTTTAAGCTTGACATGAGCTACGTGAAGAGTGACTCGACTCATGTTGGGGAAGTAGTCTTAAATCCTTTGACGGGCTTGGATAATGTCAAGGATAGACTCACTTTGGTTGAGAGGGCCCAAGAACAGGATGCGGTTCAAATTCACAAACTACTTAACCGCCTAAATACCGCCAAAATCCGGTTAGATGTTGCAAACTTTGACAGGTATCAACTTAAGAATGATTTGTGTTGGATGCAAACTCAAATGAGTTCCATACAACAAAGGCTATACCGAAAGGATGTCAAAGAATACCGTCCAAACGAAAGTGTAGATGTGTTAGCAACACGCGGAAATAATAATCCGACCGGACCACAACAACCTCCCAACCGACGTTAGACTAGTGTTATAGTACTAGTTAGCTTTTGTACAACGTTGTAATTACTAACTGAAAGTATCAGTTAGTAAGTTTTGAATGAACTTGTAATAAGTTCGATTTTGTAAATCAACGTTATATGAATAAAACTGTTGTTTTATATACTATCATGTGTTATGCTTTTAAAGTTTCAACATTATTATCCTATCATTCTTATCAAATTGTGCTCATTTCACAACTCTCTAATTACAACGTATCTTTTGAACAATAGAATCATGGCGCCAAAGAAAAAGACCCCACCAACGATGACGCAAGCCGCCATCCGCAAACTGGTAAAGGATAGTGTCAATGCAGCACTTATCACGGAACGAGCAGCCGTAGCTGCAGCAGCTGCCGAAACTGCCACAGCTGCTGGTGCTGCTGATGCTGCAGCAGCCGCAGAAGCCGCCACTGCTGCGGAAGCTGCGATAGCTGCAGAGGCTGCCAAAATTGCCAGTCTTAACCTTGGAGGACCTACCCCTCCGGTGACCAATGTTACTACAGTACCAAAGGGTTGTTCGTTCATTTCCTACCTGAAATGTGAACCCATCAAATTCAAGGGTACTGAAGGGGCTGTAGGTTTGACCCGTTGGTTCGAAAAGGCGGAGTCGGTGTTCTTGGTTAGTAAATGTATCGAGGGGGATAAAGTTCAGTATGCCACAAGTACTTTGTTGAATGAGGCGTTGTCCTGGTGGAACTCAATTACTCAACCCATGGGCATTGAGAATGCCTACAAAATTACTTGGGCTAATTTGAAACAAATGATGATCAAGGAATACTGTCCACGCAGTGAGATGCAAAAGTTGGAAGTTGAGTTCTGGGATCATACAATTAAGGGAAATGATATCATGACCTACAACCGTAGATTCCAGGAACTGAGGATACTTTGTCCAACAATGGTTTCCACAAAGGAAAAATTGTTGGAAAGGTATATTTGGGGACTTCCCTCAAGCATACAGGGGAATGTGACTTCGGCAAATCCCAAGGAACTTGATGAGGCTATGCGGATGTCCCGCAGCCTCATGGATCAAGTGGTACGTATGTCGGAAACCCGCAAGCAAAACAACCTCAACACCAACAACAACACCAACAACAGCAATGCCAACAACCCCAACAACTCCAACTACCGTAACAACAACAACAACAACAACAACAACAACAAACGACCATATGATGGTAACCGTGGGAATAACAACAACAACAACAACAACAACTAAACCCGAAACAACAACCATCACAATCAACAGAACAAGAGACAGGAAGCCGCGACGGCTTATGTTGCTGCACCAGCTGGTGGTAAGTACGTTGGTAATCTACCACAATGTACCAAGTGCAATTACCATCACGAAGGTCCTTGCCCGGCCAAATGCCACAAGTGCCAAAAGCCCGGACATCTTGCCAAAGATTGTAGAGGCAAGGGTATAGCTACTAGGGCTAACACACAGCCCATAGTTACATGTTTTGGGTGTGGTGAAAGGGGACACTACAAGAACAACTGTCCTCAAAACCAAGGACCCCAAGGCGGAGGTGCTCGTGGTAGAGCCTATGTCATGGGAAAAGAAGAACCACACCAGGACCCGAACGTGGTTACCGGCACGTTCTTACTCAATAATATTCCTGTTAAAGTATTATTCGATTCTGGTGCTGATATGAGCTTTATATCTACTAGAATTGCGCCTTTACTTGATATTCCATCAATCACTTTAACCACTAGTTATAATATTGAGCTAGCTACCGGTGACTTAGTAAATACCAATACCGTAATCCCAAACTGTACCCTTAATCTCTTAGACCACCCCTTTGACATCAATCTTATGCCAATTGAACTCGGAAGTTTTGATGTAGTTATTGGCATGGATTGGTTGTCTAAACATCAAGCTAACATTATTTGTGGTGAAAGAGTTGTGCACATTCCATGTGACAATGAAACTTTGATCATTCGTGGTGATCAAAGTGGAACTCGAATAAACATCATCTCATGTATCAAAACCATGAAGTACATTGAGAAAGGATGTTATGCTTTCTTAGCCCACGTAACCGAAAAGAAAACCGATGAAAAACGTCTCGAAGATGTTCCTATTGCCCGTGAGTTTCCTGAAGTCTTTCCAGAAGACTTACCCGGACTACCACCAAATCATCAAATAGAGTTCAGATTTGATTTAATACCAGGAGCGGCGCCAGTTGCCCGTGCACCATACCGGCTAGCACCTTCAGAGATGCAAGAGCTATCAAATCAATTACAAGAACTTGCGGACAAGGGATTTATTCGACCCAGTTCCTCACCTTGGGGAGCTCCAGTTTTGTTCGTGAAAAAGAAAGATGGGTCATTACGAATGTGTATTGACTATCGTGAGCTAAACAAATTAACCATAAAGAACCGTTACCCACTACCAAGAATTGATGATTTATTCGATCAATTACAAGGTTCAACCTATTACTCAAAAATTGACCTACGGTCAGGTTACCACCAAGTTAGAGTTCGTGATGAAGACATTTCAAAAACAGCCTTTAGGACACGATATGGTCACCATGAGTTCCAAGTGATGCCCTTTGGGTTAACTAATGCACCGGCAGTATTCATGGATCTCATGAATCGAGTGTGTAAACCATATTTGGACAAATTCGTGATCGTATTCATAGACGACATTCTCATATATTCCAAAAACGAAGAGGAACACAAAGAACACCTGAGAACAATTTTAGGACTACTCAAGGAAGAGAAATTGTATGCAAAGTTTTCCAAATGCGAATTTTGGATTCAATCCGTACAATTCCTTGGGCATGTGATTGACAAGGCCGGTTTACATGTCGATCCCGCTAAAATTGAAGCTATCAAAAACTGGCCAACACCTACCACACCTACAGAAATTCGTCAATTTCTGGGTCTAGCCGGGTATTACCGAAGGTTTATTGAAGGATTTTCTTCAATAGCAAAATCTTTGACCAAGCTAACTCAGAAAAACAAGAAATACGTGTGGGATGAAGACGAAGAAAATGCTTTCCAAACCCTTAAACAAAAACTTTGTAGTGCTCCTATCCTAGCATTGCCAGATGGGATCGAAGATTTTGTAGTCTATTGTGATGCATCATACCAAGGTTTAGGTGTCGTGTTGATGCAACGCGATAAGGTCATGGCTTATGCATCAAGACAACTCAAGGTTCATGAGGAAAATTACACCACTCATGACTTAGAGTTAGGAGCTGTGGTCTTTGCACTAAAAATCTGGAGGCACTATCTATACGGTACTAGATGTACTGTGTACACCGATCATAAAAGCCTACAACACATTTTGAACCAAAAAGAACTAAACATGAGACAACATCGTTGGTTGGAATTACTTAGTGATTATGACTGCGACATTCGTTACCACCCAGGGAAAGCAAACGTAGTAGCCGACGCCCTGAGCTGAAAGGAACGGGTTAAACCACTACGAGTCCGAGCCTTAGTTTTAACCATAAATTCAAACTTTCCTACTCAAATCCTTCACGTTCAAGCTGAGGCGGTGAAACAAGAAGACATCCAAAAGGAAAAGTTGGATGGCATGATACAAAAGAAATTTGAAACCCGTTCAGATGGAACTCTATGCTTCCAAGGTCGAAGTTGGTTACCACTTTATGGTGGCTTACGAGACTTGATCATGCATGAATCACACAAGTCTAAATACTCCATACATCCAGGATCTGATAAAATGTATCATGATCTTAAGTTACTTTATTGGTGGCCGAACATGAAAGCCGACATTGCAACATATGTTAGCAAATGTCTTACCTGCTCCAAAGTAAAAGCCGAACATCAAAAACCATCCGGTCCATTGCAACAACCAGAAATTCCTATGTGGAAATGGGAAAGAATTACTATGGACTTCATTACCAAGCTCCCAAAGACATCAAGCGGTTATGACTCCATCTGGGTCATAGGTGATCGTCTCACAAAATCCGCACATTTTATACCAATCAAAGAGACTTACAAAATGGAACAACTAACCCGACTGTACGTCAAAGAAATAGTCTCAAGACATGGTGCACCGATATCCATCATATCCGACAGAGATGGTAGATTTACTTCCAATTTCTGGCAGTCACTCCAAGACGCCTTTGGAACAAATCTAGACATGAGTACAGCCTACCACCCTCAGACCGATGGTCAGAGTGAACGAACCATCCAAACACTTGAAGACATACTTCGAGCTTGTATAATAGACTTTGGAAAAGGATGGGATACTCATTTACCATTAGTCGAATTTTCCTACAACAACAGCTATCATACAAGTATTAAAGCTGCTCCATTTGAAGCACTTTACGGTCGAAAGTGTCGTTCACCTGCTTGTTGGGCTGAAGTGGGAGAAGTTCAACTCACTGGACCAGAACTCATCCGTGAAACAACAGATAAGATTGTACAAATCAGAAGTCGACTACAAGCCGCAAGAGATCGACAGAAAAGTTATGCCGACACACGACGCAGACCCCTAGAATTCCAAGTCGGAGATAGGGTTATGCTAAAGGTATCGCCTTGGAAGGGCTTGATACGATTCGGTAAACGAGGAAAACTAAACCCAAGATACATCGGACCATTCAAAATCCTAGCCAGGGTTGGCCCTGTGGCGTACAGACTTGAGCTACCATCAGAACTCAGTAGTGTACACCCCACTTTCCATGTATCTAACCTAAAGAAATGCTTATCGGATGAATCACTCGTGATTCCACTCGATGAAATTCAACTCAATGACGATCTTCAATTTGTTGAGGAACCCGTAGAAATCATGGACCGAGAGGTCAAACAACTCAAACAAAGCCGTATACCAATTATCAAAGTTCGTTGGAACTCACGACATGGTCCTGAATACACATGGGAACGAGAGGACCAGATACGTAAGAAATACCCACATCTTTTTACCAACGAAGCTTCTACTCCCAACGCAAATTGATCTCCGGGACGGAGCTCTCATATGGGGTGGAGACTGTAACAATTCGCAATTTCAGGTTAATTTCTATTTCCGGAAAATTTTACTATTCATGTTACTATTCATTTTTACTATTCATTTCTTTCTGAAATTTTCCCGAAAGTTGATTTTTATTTCATATTCTCGAGTGATAAATCATTTCCATGGCAAATTAAATGTTTGACACTCGTCAGATCATTTTCGTGAAAGTTATTAAGGAATTACATAGAATTACACGTTTTAGGGTAAAACGGCAATCAGAAATTCTACGCACAACGAAATTCGGTCGCGTTAATTTTCCCAGTATCAGAAAAATGTTTGACACACTCATGATTTATTTGAGAATAAATCATGACTGAGAAAAACATGACCAAAATAAACTTCGGCCGTGAAAAACTGGAAATTTCAGTTTTAGGCGTTTTTACTCAGCCGTAACCCTAGCCTATACCTGCACCGCATTTCTAAGATGATTTGAGCTTTCAACTTATTAAAATAAGTCAACATATTTTTCCCTCCTCCATTGACTAAAAATCATCCCTTGAAGTTATAAGTCATTTCGTGATTTTTAGGCTTACGGTTTGATGTCTAAAAGACATTTAATACCAACCGACACTAGACTGAGCCCAGTCTAGACATTATAAATCATTTTAAATCATTTTTATCATATTAGAAAAGTAACATTTTACTTTTCTCAATTTTACGCAATATTCGTACAATTTACGTATTACGCGTTTTAGACCCGTGTTTCCAGTTTTTAGCAGGGTTTACCACCCAAATGGAACCTACCACTCATTTTATATTTTATTATGGGACATATGGACATGTCTAACAATACTTTAAAGTTTCATAATTTTACGACACCCGGTTTTACGTTTTAAGGCCTAATCAGTTACGGTTGGCATTTCCCGGAGTCAAAATTCATCTAATATCTTAGGATAATATCAAGACCAAGCCAACTCACCCCCTTATCCCTTGTGAACTGCCACAAGGGGGGGGGAGTCACCCTTGAGGTGGCTTGATCTTGTGTCTTGTTGTCTTGGATGGTTACATGTGTTTTTTTTTTTGGCAAAAATATCTTAAGTAAACTAACCTCCTCTTGAGACTATAAATACTCCCCCTCCCCCCTTCCTTTGGCCGGCCATCAACACACACCACAACACTTCACATTTAGCTTTAAGTCTTCAAAGTTCTAGCAAGGTTCAAGTGTTTCTTCAAGGTAGAAACCCTAGTTGATCTTAGGTTACCAAAACTCTTCCAAACCCTAACATACTTGGTGATTTATCTTGAGTTTAAATCCACTCAATACACCTCAACTTTCATTACATCTCTTTCAAGAATACCAAGGGTAGAAAGGTTGCATGAAGTGAAAAAGGGTTGAAGCAAGTCTATCAAAGTCCATTTCCTTACTTGTTACTCCTTTCTTTAATTAGAAAGCCAAAAGTTGTAAGCCTAAACCTAACATGCTTCTTGTTAATTTCTCATGTTCATATCATTTACATGTTATTCTTGCTATATTATATCTTGTATGAATGTCCATGGTGTATAAAAATGACTAAAACATGTTGTTGTACTTGATTGTTAAGTTAAGTTACTAAAACAAACAAACTAGTGAATTTCTTGGTATAACCTGATCAAAATGGAAACATTATGTTATTGGATTATTACATATTACATTAGAGGACTTAACAAGGAAACCATAGCAATTTGAACCACCTAAAAAGACTAAACGAGTCAAAAGTTATGGCGATTTGAAGTTACCAAGATTTCTGGCAAAACTGCCTAAATGTTTCTGTGACAGAACCTAAAACACGCAAAAAGAGGCCTTTCTGGTCCGATTCATGAAAAAGTTAAAACACGAAAGTTGTCCGGAATCACGTTTTCATTCAGGCACAAAGAGGCTCGAGCCTTGAAAACGCCTTCTGAGTGAGATATTTCTCAGTTTCTTAACAGCTATTTACATATTTTAAGTCACTATACTATTGTTATACTTTCAAAGGAACAAGAGTTATTATGACCTATAAACAAAACCACCACCATGGTTAGAGCCAAGGTTGGGTCTCATGACCTTGGAACAAGGACCAAAGGTCATGGCTAGGCCATGACGAAATGACCATACCAACTTACATAGGCGTAAACATGAAACAATGAATTAGGCGATAACTTGAACAAGCAATTTGGATCTACTTCACTTAAAAGGAAACCATGAGATTTTACCAAGAGAACATGGTCATTCAAGACTTATGAAGCTACCCCTAATAACAATCTTCATGTACAAATAAACTTTCCTAAGTTTATACAAATATCGGACATGTAACTTTTCGGATCAAAACCTATATCTATATATTTTATCAACTACTACAATAGTAGGGAGCCTCATGTGAGGAGTTCATTATGTAAGCCGTCGAGATGAGTTGTGGATTTACGAGTTAAAGTGTCCTGGCTCCTCGAACACTTACTAACATGACTTCTGAATTATGTCGGCCCGAACGGTCGTAAACGATATACCAAAACATACATGTTTCATGAATTTTTCTTTCAAAGACTTACAAATATACATCATACCACATCATGGACTAAATGCAAGATATATATATATAGGCACTCCGTTATATTCTTTACTCAAATCCTAAGTCGCAACATTCTATTATAGGTTGCTCGTAGAAACCTACACGATCCAATCATCACCTTCATTACTTGCTATCCTACTTAAGGTGAGTTCATAGCCCCACTTTACATTATTTCAATGTTTTACAAACCCTTGGGGGGAATACATGCTACTTTTAAACCGAACACAATGCTTTGAAACTGTATGCTGCCTGATTGTTTTATTATTACTAAGTACCTACCTTGCCAATCCTAGGCCCCTATCATGAACCATTTAATCACTAGAATTAGTGAGCGCGAGTATTATGAATAGGCCTATTGGGATTGACGAATCCCATTTGTTTGAGCAGATTAGTTCAAACGAATGCACTATATTTGAACATTAAGTATGACGGCAAAGTACTTACCGGGGCAACATAACCGCCGATTGATATTGGTACCCGTTAACGTATTGGTTGCATGAGCTTAGTATATAATAATAACTGTTTTGTTTTCTAACATGAGTATGAGTCTAATTAACTCTTACTACCAACATATTGTGTTCAACCGTTAAACAAACTCTATGAATTTCACTCAACCTTTGTGTTGACCTCTTAAGCATGTATTTCAGGTCCATGATAATCAAGAATGGAGCGGAAGGGCACGTACCGAAGGAAGAAGGCTATAAACTATTATGTCATTCGATAAAAACATCATAGACTTTATATTGATGTGTTTTGAAACAATGGAACCTTTTGGGACCTTACTATGTAAACTCTGATATATTTGAATAATATGAATGACAACTCTTTTTATTACGACTCGGTTAGAGATCGTTTTCTATTATTATGACTGTTGTGCCGTCGAGTAACACCCAAGTTGAATTCCGCTGCATCATGAATTGGGGGTGTTACATACAAAAACACTCAGAAATGCATCAAAATACTAAAAATATTTCAAAATTGTGTTTTATATGTTTTAGATGCAAAATGAGCAAAAACAGATGGAAAACGTACAAAGTTTGCATAATTGGCAGTTTCAGTCCCCCAACTTTCAAAAATTGTCAAAACTAGTCCCTGGATATTCAAAATATGGAAAATTATCACCAAAGGTCTTTTTAAAATCATAAGTTATCATATTTAGTCCTTTGGTGAAAAATCTGAAAAGTTTTGAGAATTTACAGTTTTGGTCCCTGGAGTTTCAAACATTGGCAGAATTGGTCCCTGGTGGGATATTTTTGAAAGAAAAATCAATTTTGGTCTTGTGGTTACTTATTTTGGCAAATATGGTCCTTGGATAAAATGTTTGTGGAAATTGCATGTTTGGTCCCTGTATTTTGCAACTTGTTAGATTTGGTCCCCGGATGTGTGAAAATGGAAAAATTAATTCATGGTCCATGTATTATTGGAAGTTATCAAGTTTGGTCCTCATGATAAATTTTGAAAAGTTGCAGTTTCAGCCCCTTGATTTTCAGATTTTACAAACATGGTCCTTGTGATTATATACTTAACCAAATTGGACCCTTGTGTTAAATAAATCCAAAACAAACCCAAAAACCCCTACCTGATCCAACCCCAAAGCCCACCAAATAAAAGCCCATCTCATTTTTAAATATTACCCACCCAAGTCAAACGGTCAAACAAGCAGGGTCAAGCAAAACAGTCAACACCAACACCCCCAGGCTACTGTTCACCATCCCCAACCCCACTTCCCCCGTTTTTCTGCTACATGTCTCCCCCCCCTCCTCACCAAACCTCACCTTTTCATTAATGATATCACCTACACCTTACCTTCCCCCCTCCTCATTAAATTCTCACCAAATCCACCCAATTCTGCCCAATCCCATGTTTCCCGCCAAAATCATTTTAAACGGCTAAGATTGATTGGGAGCCATCCAATGGTTCAAGACAAGTGGGAAAGAGAGAAGATACTTCCAGGGACTATAAAAGTCAAGAAAAGAGAAAGAGAGAGTAGTGGAGTAGTATTAGTCTTAGTTTAGATTAAATTAGGTCATTTTTAATATAATCTCATCTTTAGTTGTAATTTTTGGTTTATGTCTGTTGTAATCAACATTCCTAGTGTACTTGTAACTTTCTTGAACCTTAATTTCATATCTTGTTAATAAAATTTCAACTTTGCAGTTTTATCCAAAAATTCTCAAAATCTCAATTTACTGTTTGGTTGTTAAAAGTTGTTAATATTTGGTTCTATAAGCTTATTAAGAGTCATTAATAAGCATTTAAAAGTCTCCTAAGCATTATACTCAGTTTTACAAATAATTCCAAAAAATACCACCTAAATTGGTTGAAAATCAAAAATCATCAATGGAGATGGAGGGAAGCAGATTCATGGTAAAATTTGGGTTGTAAGGATTTTAGTTGCCTCATGGGAGGCACTAGGTAATGGTCTGGTACTTCTGATCTCAATGTAAGCTTGAAATCTATTTGTAAGCAAAACCTTACATTTTTGCTCATTATTGTATTAGAGCTTATTATCTGCTGATTTGTACCTCTGTTTGCTTATTAGGTTTGTTTAAACCAGTTTAGTGCTTAATATTAGGTGTTAGTTAATCAAATTCACTTGTGCTCAAAAACCTTGAGTTAATTGTCAATTTTATCTTTTTCTTAAATCCTAGGTGTTTGTAGTTTGAGCTTAAGTTTCTTTACTTATTTAAGTTTACCTAACCATGTTAAGTCCTTAGTAACCTGTTTTATAGCCTAAATACCCCATTTACTTTATAAAACTTCAAAACAGGTTAGTTATAGGGGTGTTTAGATCATCTGTTTTAGATAGGTACATGGTGTTAGTTGTTATTGTTTCTTGTTTTAGCATATTACCTTAGATATTCTTAGGTCACAGGAACCATAAACTAGTAGTACATTAGCAGAAAAGTCATAATTGGCTTTTATCTCAAATTTTCAAGTCACTGTGAGGGATTTGTGATCCCTGTCCCACCATATCAATGCCCAAGTAGGAGTTTTAGCTTAATTTAAGTCACTTGTATCTTATTATAACACATTAAGTTAATTAGGACCAGTAGAAGTTCACAATAGTCAAAGTTCAAGTTTATTTCAAAAAGTCAAAAAAGTCCATTTGTGAAGAAATGCAAAATTTCTAGGATTTATTGTGATTTTTATGGTTGGTTTTAGAAGCTGAAATTTCTTGTGGTTAAAATAGGCCATCTCATCTTTAGGGATCACTTGTTTGCTTATTTTTATGATTTTTTCTTGTAGCTTAATTTGGTGCTCAAAGTCACTTGCAGGGCAAGCCTTTGCCCTGCACACAGATACTCAGCTCAGACCCCCAACTTCCAAGGTCCCTCATGTACACAGTAGTGGGTCCCACAGAGAGCTTATTGGCTTTTTGAAAATCCAATAAGCTATTCTTTTAGTTTCTAGGCTTGTTTTCAAGATTAGACCTCAATTGCTAGGGCTGCTAAGGCCACAAAGTTTGTCCCTTTTTTTGTATTGAGCAAAGTGCTCAATTAGCTTATTCAGCTTTATTTGCTTATTCAGGGGTTTGGACTTGTTTATTTTGGCTTATTTCCTTTCATCCAACATATATCTACCATAATCCACCCCTGGTTCTCAGCTCAAAGCTTATTTCAAGCTTATAGCTTAGACAGTTGACCAAAGTCAACTGTCCAAGAAATAAGCACTTGTTGTGCTTATTTTTGAGTTCCACAAAGTTTGTTTTTACAAAAGTTTTTCATTTTTAGGTGTAAAACAAGTTTCCAAAAGAAAAATCCAGAAAATCAAAAATTAATTTTAAGTGATAGTTTCTATTTAATTTAATTTAAATTTTAATTTTCATTTTTATATTTTTATTAAGAACTTAGCATTTTTATATTTTTCTTAATTTCCTTTCATATTAAAGTATTTTTAGTAATTTTCTCAGATTTTTATTTTATCATTTGGTATTTATTCGATTTAATATTAGTTTAATTAATAATTAATCAATAATTAAGTTTTAAATAGAATAATTAGTTTTTATTAAGTAAACCCTAGTTTTTATATTTTTCCTAGAGTTTATATATTATAATATAATTTTAGGAATTTTTCTAGAATTTTTACTGTTTATTTGCTATTTTTCTTAATTTAAATAGTTTAATTAGGTAATTAATATTTAATTAGTAATTAATTAATATAAAAATCCATAAAAAGACAAAAATATTTATTTTTAATTTTTATACTTTCTTTAAGTTCATTTTAAGTTTTAGAAATTATTTTTGCAAGTTTTTAGTTTAATTTGTAGTGTTTATCATTTTTAGTTTATTTAAATTAGGTTTAATTTACTTTTTAAATAGTTTTAATTAATTAAATAGTATTTAAATATTAAAATAATCATTTTAATAATTTCATTTTCATTTTAAATTTTCTTTTTATTTTAAGTTTATAAAAGAGTCATTTTCACCCCCTGGAGGTTTTCAGATTTCAGTTTTCACGTTTTATTTTGTACGTTCGCGTTATTTAAAACGTGAACGTACGCGTTTTTAGGTTTTAAACGTTTCTGGTTTTACCTAATTTCAAGTCTTGTTCGTATAGCTTATTTAAGCAATTTCTGTGTAAATTCAGTAGTGTAATCAATCTCAAAACCCTTTTCCATTCAAATTCACCCGATCACAAACCCATTTGGATACCATTCACACCTCGTCGGGACATAACGACCCGGGGAAACCTTATACTTCCGCGGAGCATTGACTCTAGGCAGTTTGACTTTGTTGACCATCATTTGGTCAATATAAGTTGACCGTTTTGAGCCAATCAAATTTTGGCGCCGCTGCCGGGGAGGTGTGCGCGTTTTTCTAAAAAACGGTTTGCTGATTAGTGCTTTTGGGATTCAATCCTTTGTAAATTTCCCATCCTTGTTCATATTATCTTATTATTATCATATAAAAACAAAACTGTTCCCGAAAACATTTTAAATCAGTTTTCAACGAACACAAAAAACCCAAAAAGGTTTTCTTTCTCATTTGTACAAAATGTTTATCCAAAAATCCAAAAATATTCACCTTTACCCTCCCACATCTTTGATTCTTCATTCCTTACCCTCCCAAACCTTTTGATTCTTTCTATGTCTCATCCACACTTTCTGGTTTGCCAATGGTGTGGTAACCCTCATAATGGTGGCAATTGCCCCAGTTGTGGCATGGTAGAATCAGGAAACGGGTCTGTCTATAACCAAGATCCCTATTCCTATCATGACGCAACTGATTTATTCCACCAGCTACCACACCATTAGTCTCAGCAGTTTTACTGTTGTGAGTACTGTGGTGGTTCACACTACAGTTATGATTGTCAATCAGGAAACACGCTTGTCTGTGAGCAGTTTCCTGATAACGATTATAACTTTAGCACATACGACTCACAGCCACATCAGTTTTACTGTTGTGATTACTGTGGAGGTCCACACTTCAGCTCCGATTGTCAAACAAGGAACCCATTTCCTTGTAACACTTTTGACACATCGTATTATGACGAACCTCCATCTCCACCAATTCCTCAAAGTCTTCTCCTTGATCTTTTGGATTTAGTAAAAGACTTGAGAGGAATAACACATACCCCAGATAATCCAAACCAAAAATTGATGAAAGAATTGTTAGCTGACGAACAGGCTGCTAAAATAAATTCCTAAGATGCTTATGAAAGATCTATTAGGGAATCAATAGCAAAAGAAAAAGCAGTCAGATCTAGCTCTCGATTCCGTTTCATTCCTAATGATAGTGATGATGAAGATACCCTTGATATCCTTGGATTTTATAAAGATTCATCAGGTTCATCAGATGAGACACCATCACTTGAGATTCCATCTTAACCCACTCTTATCACACCCGAGGTTCCCACTGACTCTTTGAGCATGGGGGACGAGCATCTTGACACTGTTCCTGATAAGGAATCGGACGAGTTCATAAAGTCTAGTGTTGAGGACCTTGTCCCAATCCCAAGAGAGTCACAGGGAACTCTTGATCATTTGTGTGATATTCCTCCTCCTCTATTCTTCCCAACTGATCATGTTGAGATGTTCTCCGATTCTACTGATGATGACTCGTTATCTTGTGGAGACATCGTTTTTATGGAAGAATCACCTTCTAAGCTAGTTAGCTTAGAAGAAGAGAATGTTGAGATTGACACTGAAATCAAGGATGAAGCACTTCGTGCAACATTATTGAATGTTGATCTCCTCATTTCTAAAATCGAGGCTTTCAATATGAAACCTATTTCATTTCCTATCCCCATAAAGGATAGTGACATTGTCTCCGATGATCCTATTCCGGAGTTTGAAGCTTTTACCTTTGATCATATGGGAGAGAAGATTAGTGGCAGTATCACTTCTCATTCTCAAATTTCTCTCCCCGAATATGATTTATTCACCTTTAAGGAGTTCTCCGGCGAACTCACTCATATCATATCTCCACCGGAGTATGATAACTTTCACTTTGATCTAGACAAAGTTGATCTTTGTTTTCCGGAGGGAAATATTCTCAACCCTGAGAATTTGATTGATATCAAAATCCCAACCCTCCCACCCATAATATGTCTAGATCATACGAGCTTTACTGATGAGATTCATGATACACCAATCATGAATTCTCTTTCTGATGATGATGAATCAATCTTGATTGTCATCAAGATCTTTCTTCCCTTCTTCACCTATAGGGTGACTTCTCCTGTTCTTCATTCCTTCGGGAATGAAGACACTATATTTGACCCCGGCATTTTCATGTATCATTATCTTGAGCCGGATATTATATCTCATCGGAGTGGAACTTTCACGTGTTTCAAATGTTTGTCCAAACATCTTGAATGAAAGTCCGATTGAGATTGTTTCTTCCACATCATGCTTCCCCAAGGACAAATGAATTCGGGGTCGAGTCAAGCTAGCGACTCGGTAAACAAAAACAGTAGCATGCTTATAGGGTTTTCACCCTAAGTGTGGGGGAGCCCCCCATGCTATGGTTACTTATGAAGTGAAAAAACAAAATGGTGTTTTCCACGCTTAGCTTGTAATGTTGCCCTTTTACGTTCAAAATGTCGGCATAATAGCCGGGACTTTGAATTTTGAGGACAATATTCATGCTAAGTGTGGGGGGGTATTCTAGCGAATTTTATCACATTTTACTATCTAGTACCCCCGTTTTTAGCCAAAATCTCAAAAATTTTAAAAAAAATTTCACTTGTGCTTCAAAATTTTTGTGGTAATCAGTCCGCCATGTCTAACCGACAAAGGGATTGGCTAATCCAGGAGCAAACGGCTCTTGGTAAAGATATATCAAATCCGTTTATGGCTTGCAATCTGCCCAAAATTGTATGGTAAATCAACTCGCCATATACCATAAAGCGAATGAGTTGGCTAGCCCGCAAGATTATGGCTTGTGGTAAAGGCAGTGGAAAATCCATAATTGGTAATCAGCTCACCAAGATGTTGACTTTGTCCATCAAGAGTTGGCTAGTCCAGAAGCAAACGGCTTTTGGTAAAGACTAATCAAATCCGTTGACAGCTGGTGGTTTGCTCAAAATCACACGGTTATCAGGTGGACCACAGTTCTTACATCTGGCTACTCCAGAAGTGATGGCTTTTGGTAAAGAGATTAAAATCCATCAAGTTTTCAAAACAGTTTATTGCTAGGGACTAGCAATAGTTTAGTGTGGGGGATTGATGAGTGCTCAAACACTCATCATTTTTTGTCAAATCTGAACTGCAAAACATACAAAAACACTCAGAAATGCATCAAAATACTAAAAATATTTCAAAATTGTGTTTTATATGTTTTAGATGCAAAATGAGCAAAAACAGATGGAAAACGTACAAAGTTTGCATAATTGGCAGTTTCAGTCCCCCAACTTTCAAAAATTGTCAAAACTAGTCCCTGGATATTCAAAATATGGAAAATTATCACCAAAGGTCTTTTTAAAATCATAAGTTATCATATTTAGTCCTTTGGTGAAAAATCTGAAAAGTTTTGAGAATTTACAGTTTTGGTCCCTGGAGTTTCAAACATTGGCAGAATTGGTCCCTGGTGGGATATTTTTGAAAGAAAAATCAATTTTGGTCTTGTGGTTACTTATTTTGGCAAATATGGTCCTTGGATAAAATGTTTGTGGAAATTACATGTTTGGTCCCTGTATTTTGCAACTTGTCAGATTTGGTCCCCGGATGTGTGAAAATGGAAAAATTAATTCATGGTCCATGTATTATTGGAAGTTATCAAGTTTGGTCCTCATGATAAATTTTGAAAAGTTGCAGTTTCAGCCCCTTGATTTTCAGATTTTACAAACATGGTCCTTGTGATTATATACTTAACCAAATTGGACCCTTGTGTTAAATAAATCCAAAACAAACCCAAAAACCCCTACCTGATCCAACCCCAAAGCCCACCAAATAAAAGCCCATCTCATTTTTAAATATTACCCACCCAAGTCAAACGGTCAAACAAGCAGGGTCAAGCAAAACAGTCAACACCAACACCCCCAGGCTACTGTTCACCATCCCCAACCCCACTTCCCCCGTTTTTCTGCTACATGTCTCCCCCCTCCTCACCAAACCTCACCTTTTCATTAATGATATCACCTACACCTTACCTTCCCCCCTCCTCATTAAATTCTTACCAAATCCACCCAATTCTGCCCAATCCCATGTTTCCCGCCAAAATCATTTTAAACGGCTAAGATTGATTGGGAGCCATCCAATGGTTCAAGACAAGTGGGAAAGAGAGAAGATACTTCCAGGGACTATAAAAGTCAAGAAAAGAGAAAGAAAGAGAGTAGTAGAGTAGTATTAGTCTTAGTTTAGATTAAATTAGGTCATTTTTAATATAATCTCATCTTTAGTTGTAATTTTTGGTTTATGTCAGTTGTAATCAACATTCCTAGTGTACTTGTAACTTTCTTGAACCTTAATTTCATATCTTGTTAATAAAATTTCAACTTTGCAGTTTTATCCAAAAATTCTCAAAATCTCAATTTACTGTTTGGTTGTTAAAAGTTGTTAATATTTGGTTCTATAAGCTTATTAAGAGTCATTAATAAGCATTTAAAAGTCTCCTAAGCATTATACTCAGTTTTACAAATAATTCCAAAAAATACCACCTAAATTGGTTGAAAAACAAAAATCATCAATGGAGATGGAGGGAAGCAGATTCATGGTAAAATTTGGGTTGTAAGGATTTTAGTTGCCTCATGGGAGGCACTAGGTAATGGTCTGGTACTTCTGATCTCAATGTAAGCTTGAAATCTATTTGTAAGCAAAACCTTACATTTTTGCTCATTATTGTATTAGAGCTTATTGTCTGCTGATTTGTACCTCTATTTGCTTATTAGGTTTGTTTAAACCAGTTTAGTGCTTAATATTAGATGTTAGTTAATCAAATTCATTTGTGCTCAAAAACCTTGAGTTAACTGTCAATTTTATCTTTTTCTTAAATCCTAGGTGTTTGTAGTTTGAGCTTAAGTTTCTTTACTTATTTAAGTTTACCTAACCATATTAAGTCCTTGGTAACCTGTTTTATAGCCTAAATACCCCATTTACTTTATAAAACTTCAAAACAGGTTAGTTATAGGGGTGTTTAGATCAGCTGTTTTAGATAGGTACATGGTGTTAGTTGTTATTGTTTCTTGTTTTAGCATATTACCTTAGATATTCTTAGGTCATAGGAACCATAAACCAGTAGTACATTAGCAGAAAAGTCATAATTGGCTTTTATCTCAAATTTTCAAGTCACTGTGAGGGATTTGTGATCCCTGTCCCACTATATCAATGCCCAAGTAGGAGTTTTAGCTTAATTTAAGTCACTTGTATCTTATTATAACACATTAAGTTAATTAGGACCAGTAGAAGTTCACAATAGTCAAAGTTCAAGTTTATTTCAAAAAGTCAAAAAAGTCCATTTGTGAAGAAATGCAAAATTTCTAGGATTTATTGTGATTTTTATGGTTGGTTTTAGAAGCTGAAATTTCTTGTGGTTAAAATAGGCCATCTCATCTTTAGGGATCACTTGTTTGCTTATTTTTATGATTTTTGCTTGTAGCTTAATTTGGTGCTCAAAGTCACTTGCAGGGCAAGCCTTTGCCCTGCACACAGATACTCAGCTCAAACCCCCAACTTCCAAGGTCCCTCATGTACTCAGTAGTGGGTCCCACAGAGAGCTTATTGGCTTTTTGAAAAGCCAATAAGCTATTCTTTTAGTTTCTAGGCTTGTTTTCAAGATTAGACCTCAATTGCTAGGTATGCTAAGGCCACAAAGTTTGTCCCTTTTTCTGTATTGAGCAAAGTGCTCAATTGGCTTATTCAGCTTTATTTGCTTATTCAGGGGTTTGGACTTGTTTCTTTTGGCTTATTTCCTTTCATCCAACATATATCTACCATAATCCACCCCTGGTTCTCAGCTCAAAGCTTATTTCAAGCTTATAGCTTAGACAGTTGACCAAAGTCAACTGTCCAAGAAATAAGCACTTGTTGTGCTTATTTTTGAGTTCCACAAAGTTTGTTTTTACAAAAGTTTTTCATTTTTAGGTGTAAAACAAGTTTCCAAAAGAAAAATCCAGAAAATCAAAAATTAATTTTAAGTGATAGTTTCTATTTAATTTAATTTAAATTTTAATTTTCATTTTTATATTTTTATTAAGAACTTAGCATTTTTATATTTTTTTTAATTTCCTTTCATATTAAAGTATTTTTAGTAATTTTCTCAGATTTTTATTTTATCATTTGGTATTTATTCGATTTAATATTAGTTTAATTAATAATTAATCAATAATTAAGTTTTAAATAGCATAATTAGTTTTTATTAAGTAAACCCTAGTTTTTATATTTTTCCTAGCTTTTATATATTATAATATAATTTTAGGAATTTTTCTAGAATTTTTACTGTTAATTTGCTATTTTTGTTAATTTAAATAGTTTAATTAGGTAATTAATATTTAATTAGTAATTAATTAATATAAAAATCCATAAAAAGACAAAAATATTTATTTTTAATTTTTATACTTTCTTCAAGTTCATTTTATGTTTTAGAAATTATTTTTGCAAGTTTTTAGTTTAATTTGTAGTGTTTATCATTTTTAGTTTATTTAAATTAGGTTTAATTTACTTTTTAAATAGTTTTAATTAATTAAATAGTATTTAAATATTAAAATAATCATTTTAATAATTTCATTTTCATTTTAAATTTTCTTTTTATTTTAAGTTTATAAAAGTGTCATTTTCACCCCCTGGGGGTTTTCAGATTTCAGTTTTCACGTTTTATTTTGTACGTTCGCGTTATTTAAAACGTGAACGTACGCGTTTTTAGGTTTTAAACGTTTCTGGTTTTTCCTAATTTCAAGTCTTGTTCGTATAGCTTATTTAAGCTATTTCTGTGTAAATTCAGTAGTGTAATCAATCTCAAAACCCTTTTCCATTCAAATTCACCCGATCACAAACCCGTTTGGATACCATCCACTCCTCGTCGGGACATAACGACCCGGGGAAACCTTATACTTCCGCGGAGCATTGACTCTAGGCAGTTTGACTTTGTTGACCATCCTTTGGTCAATATAAGTTGACCGTTTGGAGCCAATCAGTCTCACTTATCGCGGATAATTCAACTAGCAAAGATCTAACACTTCTCAAACACTTCCCAAAATATCATATGCTCACAACGAGAGTACGTTATTATCACGTTGGCCAGGCGTCATAATTTTGCATTATATAAATATACCTTCATGGCGATCATACTTTATCTCAAGTCATGAATAAAACAACCTAATAGCAACCTAACAATTCTTCTCTTCTTCCCAGGATTTAGCAGAATCAATCGTCATCGATGAGGTCGAACGAAAAACGAAGCGTATCAAAAATAACCCAAATCTAACAGATCTATCTTAATAGAGCACAATACTTCCAAATTCACCAAAAATTCTTATAATCATAAACTTAACGGTCATACTTAGAATTGTTATAAAACGAAACTTCCAAAAAAAAAATCTGAATAGTCTAAAGATTCAATCACACCATTGTCAATCTTCCTCATTACCATGTCATATCCTAATCATAACTAACAGAAAGAACTTAGGGAAATCAACACCTACCCAGATTATTGTCAAAATTGTAACCTTCCAAAGGAAACTTTAGTAAACATAGTTTCATTAACATAATGAAGTAGACAATTTCCTATATTTGTAACTAATAACCTCCAAATCTCTCATAGGAATAGAAAAGGTTTATGGAACATCAAATAGTGTCAAAACTTAATATACCCAACATAAGCAGATGAATTCATAGAATATGTCAAACACTTAGGGTTGTAATAATCTTCCGAATAGTCAAACTAATTATCAGAGATGGGAATCAGAATCAGGAAATGAAACTTAAAAGGTGTGAGGCTTAATCATGTAGTTCTCAAAATATTCTAAACTTACTATGTTACTGAACTTTAGGTTATGCATGACTTTCTAATCTCAGAAATAATGATCTTATCATATTTAACTAAAGGCAGAGGCATGAATCAGAGTAATGCGGAAGAAATGCTACTTAAACCAATGTCCTAGTCTACCCAATCCTCACCGGTCATAACTCATATTTCATATTGGGAAGTCCTAAAGCAAGTTCTCAAAGGTTGTTTCATAACTCCTATGGTGCAAAACCTAAAGGACTAATACTCACAGGTCATAGCCTAAGCTCTACGGATTATGAATCCGCCGATCAAACCTGTCTCTGATACCATAAATTGTAACACCCCAACCTAACAAGGGTAAAGATGTCACAATAATATGGTGTTACATCAGAACAAACAAAACAGATCAAAAGTGGAAGTCTTACATAAATAACTTACTCTAATGACTATGGTCAAAATCTTCAACTCAGCTCTACTCTCAATCCCAGAAAGCTATCCCAAAAGCTATCTTGAATACCTGCCACGGTGAAAAGAAATGCGGCTGAGCTAAAAAAGTCCAGTGAACAGATATATAACAAAATGAAACGAAATATAAATGCTGAAGTACAAGTTTTATAATTTGGGAAACATAATTTAGGCATAACGAATATTTAGTAAATGTGGTGTATCGGTTAAGTAAGGAATTCATATAGTCACCTGTACAAACAGAATCAGAACCAAAATAATACCATGAGCTTAGACAGAACATATCATAATCATATCATAATTACATATCTTCATAATCATATAGAGGGGAGACCTCTCAGATAATCAGACAATATGAGGGGTGTCCTCATCAGATAAATGGAGTAGCTAGCTCCCAGAAATGTGAAGGACGTGTATAGCACACACAGCCACATTCACCAGACAATATCATATCATATCATAACAAAAACAGATCTAGGATGCATCCATACGCCCCCTACCCATTCACATGCAGACCAATCAAAGGGACGTGGCAGAACATCACTCTACTGCCCTAGAGTCATGTCAGAGGTGCATCTCTGACACGGACACGGAACCCCCATGTCTAGTGATGGTCAGATAACATAAGGTTCATAACAAAGGTTCAAATCATAATTGTCATATCAGAAGGTTCAGAAAACAAAGATTCATGTCAAAGGTTCATAACAGAAAGTTCATAGCAAAGGTTTATCATAGTAAAGGTTCAAACAGAAGGTTCAAAACAGAAGGTTCATATCAGAGGTTGTAATTGCAAAGGAAACCTTAAGAGTAAGGTCAGAATATCCGTACCTCAGCAAAGCAATGAGATCAAAAGAAAGAATCACGAAAGGGAAGAGTTCACTTCTTCTTCAACTTATCTATCTGAATTAAAGTTCATTTTTATCATTAATAACTTTATCTTAAATAAGATTACTCCTTTTAATCAACTTCCCATTTTTAGTATCTTTCCATATTTAGTAACTTTTCACATAAAAATTAGGGTAAGTCTTTAACTAAATCATTATTATGGAATTAGGATTTATTATAACCATTATGATAATTTAGGGTTTAAAATGTCAACTTTCCAAAAATTAGAATTTATATGTAATTATTTCAAAGTTAAGGTCTAAAGTGTAAATATTACATTTTTCACATTTTATATAAATAACCCATAAGTTTTCCATATTTACAATTCCAACCCTTTAATTTTATTAATGTTACAAATTAAACCATTTACTTAATTAAATTACTATTTAATCCTTATGGTTTCATATTTATACATTAACCTTTAATTATCCAAATTACACATATTATCCTTCCGCTTAATATATGTACAAAACAGCCCTTAACTTTCTTAGTTTACAAGTTTAACCTTTTAATTAAAAATAAATACAGTTTATACCTTTTTAATTATAGAAATTACAAATAAATCCTTTTAATTACCAATATTACACCTTTAGTCCCTCAAATAATTTATATACAAATTAACCCTCTGGTTTTCATAATTTACAAAACTAACCCCCCTAATTATAATAATTACAATTTGGATTACATAATTATATAACTTACTCTTTAAACCTTTTAGTTGTAAAATTTACATATAACACCCTCATATTATATTTTTCCCAACTCACCCCTGACCTAGTACATAATATAAAAAAACCTACAAGTTTAAAATATTACAAAACACACCCTTGTACTTATAATACATAATTGGATTTTAATAAAAAAAAACACCAAACCCTAACCCTAAGCTAACCAATAATTACAACATTAATTACAAACCTTAAAAACACATTAATGAACCTATTTTCAAATCCAAAATGCTAACCCTAGTCCACGATTTCCTTTTCCTCTTTTCTTTTCTTTTTAATTTAATTAAAACAATTATAGAATAATTCCCAAACATGGTTTCTAGGTCTCGAAAATTATGAAGCTTATTTACCTGATGTTATATGATGTTCATAGGACCTGAAAAAAATATAGACCAGACCTCAAAAATTCACATGGCTGTTTTCATAATTTTAATTTGATTTAGGGTTTATTAACTTATATAATTTCGTATGATCATATTATCGAGCATGAATCGATTCTACTATTTTCTACAGATCATATATTATATATAAAGTGATATAAAAATACCATAAAGATTTTAGAACGTGTGGATTAAAGCAGAACAATTCTTTCTTTTTGATGGGTTAAACCGACTCAAATAATTACCCTAGCTTCACACGATCATCCCAAACCTGAACCAATATTTTTCTCAACTTCTTTGAACTTTTTAAAGACCAGGAAAATTGTTTAGGAGCTGTGGAAAATTGTATTCGGCTGAATGGGGTTTTAGGGATTGTCGACTTATAATAAAAGTCGGTTAGGGATTTTTTAAAAATATAAAACGTGTATAATTAATATATAATAGGTAAATTACTTATCTTGGGCTCCAATTTAATGTGATAAGGCCAAATAAAATATTATTTAAGTTTCCTATTGTAATTAGGATTTATTTCTTAATTTAAATACATATATATATATATATATATATATATATATATATATATATATATATATATATATATATATATATATATATATATATATATATATATATATATATATATATATATATATAATAAATCGAGTTTATTTATTTATATGATAAACATTATTTTACTTCTACAAAAAATGTACAAATTTTATTCATACATAATTTATTGTGACCATATGTTGTAAAATTTTCAAATTTCTAGGGTTTTTCTTTATATTATTTAATTGTTATTTAAATTTCTTTGAACTTAGGGGCATTTTGGTAATTTTGGCTGTTTTAGAATTTGAGGTATTACAGTCACAACTTGTTTAGTATTGGTCAATTATGTGATAACGGTTTAGAGGTGGCGTTCCGTAAACATTCGTGTATTGTTCGTACTCTTGAAGGCGTTGATATTCTCAAAGGTCCAGGGATTCGAATCTATACCAAATTGCACTTAATGAAATAACTGCACCAAAACCAATTTGTTTGCTTGCAAAAGCAACATCATCACAAGCCTGACTGTGGCATCGTCGCTTCTCTCATTTGAACTTCAGAACGATAAATAACCTTGCTCAACATAACTTAGTAAGAGGATTACCAAAACTATCTTTCAAGAAAGATCATCTCTGTTCTGCTTGTGAATTAGGAAAGATGACACGTGCATCACTCAAATCCAAATCTAAACCTAGTTCCGTTGCTCTTTTGCATTTATTGCACATGGATTTGTGTGGTCCAATGCGTGTTGTCAGCAAAAATGGGAAGAAATATATATTGGGTATTGTGGATGACTTCTCACGATACACTTGGGTTCACGTTCTTGCTTCTAAAGCCAAAACACCAAATGTTATCTCATCAAACGAATACAAGTTGGTTTACCAGCTCAAGTCCGATATGTACGAACTGATAATGGAACGGAGTTCACGAATCAGATTCTTCAGAATTTCTTTGATTCTATTGCCATTACTCATCAGAGATCCGTAGCTTACACTCCTCAACAAAATTGTGTAGTTGAAAGACAAAACCGTACATTAGTAGAAGCTGCAAGAACAATGCTATCCTCCGCAAACCTATCATTAAATCTTTGGTCTGAAGCCGTATCAACCGCTTGTTTCACACAAAACCGATCTATCATTAACAAAAGATTTAACAAAACCCCATATCACATCCTTCACAAACGAAAACCCGATGTAAAATATCTTCGCACCTTTGGTTGTCGATGTTACCCACTCAACGATAGAGAAGACATTGGAAAACTGAAAGAAAAAGGGGATGTCAGAATTTTCCTTGGATATTCAACACAATCAAGTGCTTATCGAGTTTATAATCGAAGAACAAAGTTGATACAAGAAACAATCCATGTTCATTTTGACGAAGTAGAAGAAATGGCTTTTGTTCATGTATGTTCAGAACCCGTGCCAACGACTATGACTTCTGAACAACATGGTTCAGGACTCGTACCTAATACAACATCATCATCACCAAAGCTTAACCGTATTCAAAAGGAAATGTTAGATGGACTGTTTGAGAACTTCTATGATGAATCATGTGGTGGAAACAAGATGAAAGTGTCTACATTATTCGCTGCAACTCCGATTATCGAAGTAAACAATCAAGAAGACATACCATCTCCTGTATCCGGTTCATCAACAACTACTTATGAAGCTGTTGATCCCATACCAGATACTCCTCCAACCACTCACATTCAACAAGAAAGTTCTTCAAACAATGTCACTCCAACCTCCCACATAAATGTTGATGATCAAATAATTACCAATGCATCGTCTGAAGAAGACACATTCATCAACCCATTTGCGACTCCGGAACATGAGGTCGGTGAACCTTCAGAGCCGCAACACCTTAACCCTTCAAACATGTCACAACCTTACCAACCACATCCGCACAGAAGAAGCTGGACTCACGATCATCCTTTACATCAAATAACTGGACATCCTTCTCAACCAATTCAAACAAGAAGTTCCTCAGCCGATTTCTGCTTTTACAATTCTTGCATCGAATAGAATACAACCCGCCAATGTCAAAGCAGCACTTGCAGATTCAGACTAGATTGTTGCAATGCAAGAAGTAATCAATCAATTTACACGACACGACATTTGGCGAAGGGTATCACGTCCTCTTGGAAAACTCATAATTTCTTTAAAATGGATCCCGAAGAACAAACGTGATGACAATGGTGATGTAATCCGGAACAAGGCTCGCCTCGTTTCCAAGGGTTACAATCAAAAAGAATGAATCGACTTCGATGAATCTTTTGCACCAGTTGCTCGGATCAAAGCAATACGCTTATTTCTGGCTTATGCAACTCACAAATCTTTCACCGTATATCAAATGGATGTGAAAACGGCCTTTTTATATGGGGAGTTAGAGGAAGAGGTTTATGTAAGCCAACCAGAATGCTTCGTTGATCCAGATCAGCCGGATTATGTCTATGTTCTTGACAAAGCCATCTACGGACTCAAGCAAGCACCTCAACTTTATTTATAAGATGTAAAGGTGATGACATCATGCTAATACAAATTTCTGCCGATGATATTATTTTTGGATCTACTAATCAAAAATATTGCAAAAAGTTTGAAAATATCATGCGACAGAAATTTGAGATGAGCACGATGGGTGAACTAAAATTCTTTTTGGGTCCACAAATTAATCAAACTCCTCGTGGTATCTTTATCCATCAACACGAATACACGATGGAAATTTTGAAAAAGTTTGGTATGGATAAATCTGACTGCATAAGTACACCAATGCCTCATAAGCCTAAACTAGATGAAGATAGATCAGGTAAACCAGTTGATGCTACAAAATACCGAAGTATGATTGGTTCACTTATGTATCTTATAGCTAGTCGGTCTGATATTCATTTTTCTATCTGCATGTGTGCCCATTACCAATCTAGGACAACGGAAAAACACCTTACTGCGGTAAAAAGAATCTTTCGATACCTCAAAGGAACCCCTCACATAGGCCTTGTGTATCCGAAAGACACCGGTTTTGGACTAATTGCCTATTCAGATGCAGATTATGCAGGTTGTCAAATTGATTGCAAAAGTACTTCTAAATCTGCTCAATTCTTGGGGGAGAAATGAATCAGCTGGTCTTTAAAGAAGCAAAATCATACTGCACTATGCACTGCTGAAGTTGAATATATTTCCCTCTCTGGATGCTGTGCACAAGTATTATGGATGAAAACACAACTGACGGACTATGGTTTCTTCTACAACAAAATCCCAATTTATTGTGATTTGCAAAGTGTCATTGCCATCTCTTGTAACTTAGTACAGCATTCAAGAACAAATCATATTGCAGTCAGATACCACTTCATCAAGGAGCATGTAGAAAAGCGGACTGTGGAATTGTACTTTGTGAAACTGACTATCAAATTGCCGACTTCTTCACATAAGCTTTGCCTCCCGAGAGATTCGAATACCTACGACAACGTTTAGGAATGGCAAGTATTCGTGATAAACATGACGAGGAAACTCATAAAGTCAAAGAAGTCAACAATATACAGATATCACAAGTACATCTGGTAACTCAAAATGGTAATTATTCACACAAAATGGTTGTTGATTAAATCATAGATCAACACCCATTTTTCAAAAGAAAGGACCCTGAACGTACGATTCAGTGCGTCAATCCTTCAAAAAGAAGAGATATCTTCTTATCTATTGTGAGCAAAATCTATACAAGATTTTACAAAACGCTTTTTCCAAGAACTTTTTATAAAAAATTTTGCTCATTATAAACAAATCTTGAGAATAGCTCGAGTAAGAATAAAACTTTCAAAAACAATGCTTCCACCTCAACAATAGATCAAAAACAGTTTAAAATATTTAGTTATTTTTTAGGGGGAGAAAATTAGAAGTTTGTTTTTGAAAATCATGAATAAGTCGCAATCAAGTGTTGCTAAAATGTTGTTTAAAGAAAAAATGATAAAGAGTTGTTGAAAATGTTGAAAAGAAATACCATCACTTCGAGGGGGAGTGATTGACTTAATTTTAAAATCAAAAACAATTTTGATATAACACAAATGTTCAATTATTTCAACTAAAATGTTTTCAAAAAAAAAATTGTTAAAATTTTAAAATGAAAAGTTAAAAGTGTTTGTGTGAAAAGGGCTTAAGTCAAGGGGGAGTTTTGCTAAAATGCTCTAAAGTTGATTTGAACCCTCCCCCAGTCCAGAAAACCCTCGCAGAACTAAGTCCAAATCATAAAGGGTCAAAAATGAAAAAAAAAAAAAAAAAAAAAAAAAAACGGGTCAAGTTACCCTCTCATGTGATGCGAGAAAAACACAGACACGCAATCACTTTTTAATTCGCATCCTCTCTCTCCTAAAAACCTTCATTCACTCGCATCGCAAAACTCTCGCATTTTTTAGATTTTCTTGCCTATTCACCTTGTTTCGTGCAAAAAGTTAACTTTCAAATCTGTTCATTACATTGTTTTACATCTTTGACTCCATTATTTGCCCTTAATTTTGAGTAATTTATGCATAATTGAGTTATTAGGGCTATGATATCGAGTCGACTTTGTTCACTACTGAGTTTGCATTTGTGATGTGTTTATCAAACCTTGTGGTTAGATGACTGAGATAGACTGGTTAGATCAGGCTTTTGAAAGGAAACGGGGTTTTAAACGGTTTAATTTGGTGCAAATGGGTCGTTTTTGGGGAAGAAGATGAACAGTCATCGATGCGACATCGTTTTGAAGCGATACGAAACTTTAGGATTAGAGCCAAAAAAGTGCATTTAATATTATTTAAATTATCCGAGACTTTTGACTGCAATGAAAGTTTCCCTCGCATCGCAGTTGATATCTCCGCAATACTAGCTTTCCTAAATGCTGTGATGGCTTGCTATCACAGATCCTCAATACGAACATTTTTTCCGAAACTCTGTGCGATAGATTTCTATCTCACTTATTTTGGTCCGCGATACCTGTTACCTCTTCAATGCAATAGTTGACTTTATTTGACCAATGCCCACGATACTTGATATTGCGAAACTTTTTTACCCACAAAATCTAAATGTTACTCTGCCCAAATTTTTTAAAATATTTGTAAATTTTTTATAAATTCTTGTATTTATATAAAGTTTTTCAAACATTTTAGTAAATTTTGACTAAGTAACAAGCATTGATCAAAACTTTCTTTCTCAAATAAAGTCAAAACTTGTTTTAAATGATAAAAATGATGAAAGCCAAGTTGTTTTTTTTCTTTTTTTTTGAAAAAAATTACACAAGTATTTCTCTCAAAATGTTTTCATCAAATATAACCCTTTATTATCAAATGAAGATATGAAAACTTTTGAGACATAGAATATTGCATATGCTTAATTTTCTTAAGTTAATTAGACTAGGATTGTATTACTATTAGCGCCTTTAACACAATACGTGATGCATATGTTTAATTACTATGTTTAGAATATTCTATGATTGCAATCTTTTATGAATACTTTGCGTGCATGACTGAACTGTTTTGACGGATATGTTTACAAATGTTATTGGTTGCCAATGCCATGAATATTATTTAAACAAATTCATGCAACCTCTTAACAAATTTTTCACTCTTAGTTGTTTTGTAACAAATGGTTTTGAGACAACTCGACACTATTTCAATTTAGGATATCTCATCTTCAAGGTAGTTATTAGGGCTAGTTATCACCTAAAAACTGATAATGCATCCCTTTAGCTACGCAACGTAATAGAGTATCCAAGGTCTAGATACGTCTAGAGAAATCTCACACTTATGCAACAAAAGCTCTTTTAAGACGTATTACAATAGACTTCACTTAAAACTTCTCATCTTCAAGATAGTTACTAGGACTAGTTATCACCTAAAAGCTGTTAATGGACTCCTTTAACTAGGCAACGTAATAGAGAGTTTAAAGTTTTTTTTCATTTGTTAAGAAATCTTACGCTCATGCAAACAAATTTTCTTTGAAAGTTTGACTTTCAAAATCAAGTCTTCTAGTTTAACTAGATTACTTAAGTTTGAAAAACAAGTTGATACTTTTTCCCAAATCTTCAAAATGGTTAGATAAACGTAATTTTTTAAAGCATGAGCATTATCAAACAACGTTTAATCTATACCTCGAATATTTTTTGAAAAAGTATCACACAACAACAAACTTTTGGTGAGGAAAATAAAAACAGACAGAGGGAATTAAATCTCATGTGAAAAGAAAAGAGCATGCGCTTATGCTACAAAAGCAAGAAAACATAAGAAAAGAAAAGAAAAGAAATATGCTCGAAAAAGAAATGCCAAAGCATATAAAAACAGACAGAGTGAAAAATAAATAAATGTTTACATTATCATGTACTTATATCTTTCATGTCATTTCAGAATCAATCAACTAAAATGGCTCAAGAACAAGCTCATGATCAACCACAAAACGTTCAAGAGGATGCTCCAGCTGTATAAACACCAACTAACGATGAACTTGTACCAACAGCTGAATTCATGTGATCACCCCATAATCCCTGAAATCCTTCAAAATCACCCAACTTATCCAATGATCTCATTATCCGACTCTACTACCCCTATGATATACCTACAACAATTCTGGCGTCATGTTGTGTTCCTCACTGAAACTAAACCCGACACAATCCAAAGTACCATTGAAACACAACAAATCACACAGACATCAGAAGATCTTCGTATGGTACTAAATCTTCCTGCAACAGAACATGGCCACCTCACAGCATACGAACAACCACCAACTGTCAATCAGCTCAATGAATTCTTCATGGAGCTTGGATACGATAAAGATGCTGATGAAACACACAAGTTCAAAGTCTTGTCGACTTTCAAGAGGAAATGCCTACCTGCAAGATGGGCTACGCTCTTCTCAATTCTTAATCGGTGCGTTACCGGTAAAGAAACGAGAATGGATAGAGGCACTACTTCATTATACCAAATCATGTATGGTATAGTGAAACAGTGTCACTTCGATTATGTGAAGCTACTATGGACAGATGTTGTAGACCATGTTCGTAGAACGGAGAAGAAAAAGAATTTATGCATTCTGTTTGTCATATACTTCAAAATATTTATTGCTCAATTTATGAGGCAACATCCCAATATCACAAGAACACAAATAGACCCAAAACCCAGAGTGTCGTACATGTACAGCACAAGTGGTGACTCAATAGTTACCACTAATGCGCCAATGCCTATACCACATGGCTTGTTGGAACTTGTTAACAATAAATCGCATGCATACATGGTGTATATGGGATTAGTAAACGCTCCTATGGAAAGCTCTAAACCGGGTGGACCTACCTCGGATGCGTCTAGGGTCAAAGTAGAGTCTAGCGCCAAAGTAGGAACCTCTAGGACTCATCAAAAACAAACTGCTAGGAAGAGAACCAAGAAAGGAAGAAAATTGTCGCAGTTAGATGACGAAGAGGAAGAAAGTGGTGACACTAGGAAAACAGACAAAGGCGAAGACGATGTGGGAAACGATAAAGATGATAAGGATAGTAAGGAGTCTAGGCTTAGTGATGAACGTCGTGATGACGACGATGGAGATGATAAGGGGGACGGAGATAACACCCATAGACCAGAGATTAGGAAGAAGATGAAGAATGACAACAGTAGGTCTAGGTCCTCTGAGCAACATCAGCTCACCCTTCCCATCATTATTGATGTGGAACCTGGATCATCACATCCACCACCAACAACAACAACAACAACAACACACAACAACAACCCCGCCAACAACTCACTTTCTACAACCGTAAACATCCATATCTCATCTGAAACACATACCAACAATGTCTACATCAATATTGTTTCAGAGAATCCGAGCTGATCCAGTACCACTTGTCACAACAACACATTTTAACGAAGTAATGGGAAAACTTCGTGCTGACATGGAATCAAGGTTTTTAGCTCAATGACAAAGTACAACTCAAGCTTAACCTTCCACACCATCAAGATCATTATCTCTAGAACGCATCTCTAAACTTATGCTTGATAAGATCTAAAATGATGAATCATTCATGGAAGCACATCCCAACCTGTACAATGGATTACTAGAACCCGAAGCTCAACCACCGGCACCAACTCAAGCTGAAAATCAAGTTCTGAACCTTCAAAAGCAAATGACCAAGCTGAACTCTGAGGCAATTAAACTTATTAAAAAGTTGTCCTCAAAAATAATGGAGTTGGAAAGTCAATGTCATCCTCAGTCATGAAAGCGCAATCAGGATGATCCAGACTCGGATAATATTGAGAGGGAGAAAATCGCAAAAAGACAAAGAACAACAACCACTGCGACGCTCCCAACACATAAACAAACATCATCTCAACAACAACAACAACAACAACAACAAAATCAAGCTCACAACAACAAACCAATAATCATGAAGAAGTGAACGCTGATAATGTTGCAGTTGAGGCTGATACTCAAAATGAAGATGCAGTTGGTGACAAGGACGTCTAGGACGACATGACTTATCGGGAAGGTGATATACCTCCAGAGCTCGGGGGATTCGATGTTTCTGATGAAGAAGATGATGATGTATTTGAAGAAGTGTTGAGGGATCCAATACAAATAGATGAACAAATTGGAGATCCCACAACAGAAAAGCTTGACAGCATGTTCTCAAATCTGCATGAAAGATTTGGAATCAACATTCAGGAAGATGACACAATGGATCAAAGAGTTAATAGCATCTATGATTCTGTTATTTACAAGTTCAAAAGCGATAGAGACTTTAATACAAGACTTGTCGATCAAGAGGTCTCGAAAGCTCTTGGCGTGTCTACTTCATTAACAAATGAAAGAAACGTTACAGAAGGGAAGAAGAGAATGCTCTCCATTGGGGAAACAGATTCCTAGAGCTCCAAGATTTGACACTGCACCCTTAGTTTCTTACTTCAACGACGATCTTAAGTATATGCTTTTAGGTCCAAAAGAATACCAACCATCAACAAAAGAAGTTGCAACTTATGAGGAAATTCCAGAACCGTTTCTGGAAGAAGAAAGATTTCTGGACATATTCTCCGAAGAAGAAGTTGATCGTGATAATTACAACTTTGATGCATTTATAGGGATTATTAATGTTAATGAAATATCGAAGGGTTTCTATCGACTGAGGCAACTCAAAAGGAAACCTAGTGAAAAAGTCTTCTCAAATTCTAGAATACTCAGATACATTGAAGTTAATTCTGAATGTCAGCATTCTCATGGTTATGTTGAATATCACGTGGTTCGCACCGACAATCAACATTACCACGTCACTGAATCAGATTATTTGAATCTTCATCCTCATGATCTTGAAGATATTCTTAAGAGAAGAAGAGACTGCTTCAACAAGAAAGCTATTAATCAAGACAAGATCGAATAAGTTCTGATATTCATGAAAGCTTGTGTTGTGGTAGCTCACATTGACGACTTCCAGATGGGGATTGAAAGCTAAAGGAAAGTTGACTTGACTCCTCCAATGTTAGCTTGAATCGGTATTCAAAAGATCAAGAGCTGGACTTGCTTCACTAGACCCGGCCTTGGACTTTGTGTAGTATATGTGACCGACAAGAAGCAGAAAAGATTTTTTAGGGTCATTGAAGTAGCTAAGTTCTCCTCTGGTACATTATTATGGATACTAAGGAAACTTGAGCGAATTAAGAGGCGTGTGGAAAAACTGGAGATTGAGATGACTGCAAGCAATCATCGTATGTTGACTAGGGTTGTGAAAGTGATCAGGGAAAGGCTTACACATCGTGCATCATGGAGAAGAATGGAACAAAGAATCGGATGTCGAAGTTGGCCCAACCGAATACCCATAAATAGAAGACTCGAATGATCTACCCTTAGGGGGAGATTGTTGGAACACGAAAAGTGTAAATCATTTTTTAGGGACTTCTATTTGTATTTTATCATAGTTTAGGGTAGGTTTTGTATGTTTTGTAATGCGACAGCAAGTTACCATCGCGGAACTTGTATATCTGCGATGGCAATCTTGGCTAGACTTTGGGTATAAATACCCCCTACCTCATGGGTTATGAGGTATGTGTTCTTATCATATGTAATGCGAAACTTTCTTATGTTCTCTCTCTCTCTCTCTCTCTCTCTCTCTCTCTCTCTCTCTCTCTCTCTCTCTCTCTCTCTCTCTCTCTCTCTCTCTCTTCTCTAAAGTGCTCACACCCACTTTACTTCATATACATTAGTTCTTATAGACGTGATATTATTGGAACAACACTTTGTGTCGCGGTTTGATCTTTTCATCCCTCATCTCTCATTTACTTATTATATTTATATTGTGTTGGGAATTACATTAACAGTTACCATGGCTAGTATGAAGATTACAACTGCTGAAAAATGCACTAGCAGTGGAAACTCATTACCACTGCTAGTACATATCATTACCACTACTATTGGGATAACTGTTAGGAAACTTGTATAGATAAATATAGAATAGATTTTATGTATATCTTATTCTATTATCATTATACGTATCTTGTAGAAGAGGACTCCTTGTGCTATAAAAGGAGGTCCTAGGTTTAGGTTTGATATACATTTTTCTTAGAGCTTCAAGATTGTAACCCTAGTGATACAAAGATTACTCGTATTATTATTCTTAATAATATTGGAGCTAACAGTTTGGTTCACTCATTGTTCTCATTCATATACAACTATTTAATTCACAAACAAACTTCTAAGTATTACTAAGTAGATTCCGCATACTTAGTGGTATAATTCAAAGTATCATTCTAACACATATCAAGGTGTTTAGATCCATCAAGTGGTATCAGAGACAGGCTTTGATACTTTTATTTAGATGATCCGAAGTTCACTCACAAGATTCATTGGAGACAGAGACCAGTCAGTCCAACATTGCTGCTAAGCTTCCTAAGCTTAAGTTGAATGACTATGAGATGTGGAGACTAATGATTGAACAATTCTTCATGGTGCAAGACTATGAACTTTGGGAAATCATTATGTTTGGTGATTCCTTTAAACCTGGTACTACCTCAGAAACTATTGATGGCAAGGTAGTACAGAAGATAAACACTGGACCAGTTACTACTGATGAAAGACTTCAGAAGAAGAATGATCTGAAGGCCAGAGGTTTGTTGCTAATGACCCTTCCTAGGGATCAAGTTTTAGCCTTCAGCAAGTACAAGACTGCAAAGACTTTATTTGAGGAGATCTGCAATGTTTTTGGTGGTAATGATTCCACTAAGAAGACACATAAGACCTTGTTGAAACAAACTTATGAAAATTTTGGTTCAACAACTAATGAATCCATTGACAGCATCTTCACAAGGCTTCAAAAGATTGTTACTCAACTCACAGTATTTGGAATTGAGGTGGAAAGGGAAGACCTCAATTTAAAGTTTTTAAGAAGTCTACCCTCTGAATTTGGTACTAATGCCGCAGTGTGGGAAGACAAGCCAGAACTGGAGAACATGAAGCTCAATGATTTGTACAATAACTTTAAAGTTATTGAACAGAGGTTAAAGAAGGCTGGCAAACTAAGTTCAGGATCAGGGAACTTAGCACTTATATCATCATCTATTGATGATAGCTCAGATGAAGAGAGTGATAGTGATGATGATGTTGCTAACATTGTTGTTTCCACTGGCAGTGGAGGTGTTACCACTGCTAGTTCAAAAAGGCAGGTTGCTTGTCTTGGAGATTCTACTTTTTATGCCTTTCTTTCAAGTCAAGCTAATGGTTCAATTCTGACACATGAAGACTTGGATCAAATTGATGAAGATGACATGGAAGAGATGGATATTAAATGGCAAGTTGCATTGCTAAGCTTAAAGGCAAAGAAGTTTTGGAAGAAGACTGGTAGGAAGATCATCATTAATGGCAATTAAACTGTAGGTTTTGATAAGAAGAAGGTGGAGTGCTACAACTGTCACAAGATGGGGCACTTTGCCAGGGAATGCAGGAAACCAAAGAAGCCTGATAATAGGTCAACTTGGTACAAGCAGGACAAGAAGAAAGAGCCTACTGTTGAAGAACCAAAGGTGCTTTTGGCCATTGATGGAGTGAGCTATGATTGGAGCTATATGGCTAAGGATGAAGAAGAAGGTTCAGAGTCTGCAATGATTGCTACAGAGCTTGCACTTATGGCTTTTTCTGACTCTGAGGTACAAATTAATAATGCTTGTTCTAAAACCTGTAAGGCTTTAAAAGATTATGAGAAACTAAAAGATGAATATGATGAAAAATTGTTAGAGTTAAATCAATCCAATTATAACCTAGCAAATCATAAAAGAGGTCTTGCTGTTTTAGAAGCACAGTTAGAACACTATAGAGCAAATGAATCTAAGTTTAATGATGATGTTGCTGTTTTAAAAAGAGACTTAGATTATAAGATAGCTGTGAATGAGGCTCTTAGGGAAGAGTTAGAGAAAATTAAAAAGGCTAATGATAATATACAGATAACATGTAATACTCTAGATCATCAGTCTAAGTGCATTGACAAAATCTGGGAGGCCCAAGTTGTCAATAAAGTCAAATCAAGAGTAGGATACAAATCAGTTCCACCACCCCTAAGAGGTGTTCCATCACCTCCTGGAATTGACTTAGCACACACAGGGTGAGAAGAGTTTCAGGAACCAACCATGACCTATGGCCCAAAATTTGTCAAAGAAGTTGCTCTTGAAAGGGTTAAGGTTGAGGTTGATACATTTGATAGTGCTAGTGACTCATCTCTTAAAGATGAAAATGTGAATGTTGAGTCTAAAACTAGTGTTCCTGAGAGTATTAAAGTGGAAGTTAAAAAGAGTATTCCTAAAGTTGTTAAGATTGAAGAAGAGAAGCCTAGGAAACAAGCTAATCACAGTAGGCCCACTACTAGATATGCTGAGATGTACAGAAGCATGTCATCAACTCCTAGGGGCAACAAAAGGAGTTGGAATCATGTTAAATCTAGACAATTTGGTAGTGACTTTGAGTTTAACAACAAACCTTGTCACATATGTGGTAGTTTTGAACATCTTCATTATAATTGTAACTATCACATGGGTAGAAGGGAAGTGTTTGGGAATACCAGGGTGAATGAAATCAATGTTAATAAGTATACTCACCCAAATCCACTAAGTAAAATGATTCACAGGTCTGTTTTGTTAAACTTTGGCATCAAATCTCTTTCCACTGCTAAACCAGCAGTTGCCACTACTAAAAAAATGAACAGAGTTTACCCTAAGTCTCCTGTTAAGAGTGCAAATCCAATTACAACTTTTGTTAAATCTACACAAACAGGGAAAAAGGCCTTTTATGAAAAGAAAGTTTATAATAACCACAAGTGGGCACCTAAAATTTCAAAAACAGCAGTTGCCACTGCTAAGCCGGTAACTGCTAGGCCAAAATTTTCCACTGGTGGTTCTGTGAACAACAAAAGGGTAAATGTGGGGAATGTTGTGAAGGCCTCAGCACGTTGGGAATGGAAACCAAAAGGAATTATCACCTCAAACAATCCCAATGGTGTATCAATGACCTTTGACAGATACAATTATATTGATACACGAGGCAGATCCAAGTCATTTGTGGCTTGGGTCCCCAAAAGGAACTAATTCCTTTATTTTATGTCCAGGGACATTCAAAGCCTAAAGAAGATCAAGGATATTCAAACAGTGCATGTTCTAGGCACATGACTGGCAATAAGTCCTATCTTTCAGATTTCAAACCTTATGATGGAAAATTTGTCAGCTTTGGAGGTGGTATTGGTGGAAAGGTTTCTGGCAAAGGAACTATCAAGGCTGGAAACTTGGACTTTGAAAATGTGTATTATGTAAAAGAACTCAAGCTTCAAAAGATGAATGCTATATCCTATCTAAGGACTATAAGCTACCTGATGAAAGTGAGGTTCTGCTTAAAATCCCTAGAAAAGGTAACCTATATAGCACTGACTGGAGAACATAGTGGCTAAAGATGATGTTACTTGTTTGCTTGCAAAAGCCACTTTGGATGAATCCATGCTTTGGCACAGAAGACTTGGTCATGTTAACTTCAAGACCATTAACAAGATTGTGAAAGATGGTCTAGTCAGAGGTACGTCTACCAAAGAAGAGATTTGAGAATGACCAAACATGTGTTGCCTGTCTTAAGGGCAAGCAACATAGAGCTTCTTGCAAAACCAAGGCATATAACTCTATTGATCATCCACTCTACATGCTGCATATGGACTTATTTGGTCCTACATCTGTGAGCAGCATAAATTTGAAGAAGTATTGTCTTGTTGTAACTGATGATTTTAGTAGATTTACATGGATTTTCTTCTTAAGAACCAAGGATGAAACCACTAGCATCCTCAAGACTTTCACCACTGAAGTTGAAAATCAAGTTGATAAGAAGATCAAGATCATCAGGTGTGACAATGGGACAGAGTTCAAGAATAAAGTTATGGATGATTTCTGTAGAGACAAAGGTATTAAAAGAGAATTTAGTGTTGCAAGAACACCTCAGCAAAATGGTGTAGGTGAAAGAAGAAACAGAACACTAATTGAGGTTGCTAGAACCATGTTAGCTGATTCCAAGCTACCAGTGACTTTTTGGGCTGAAGCAGTTAACACTGCTTGTTATATTCAGAACAGGGTTTTAGTGGTGAAGACAAAGAATAAGACACCTTATGAGCCATTCAGAGGAAGACCCCCAATCATGGATTTTATGAGGCCATTTGGATGTCATGTCACAATTCTCAATACCATTGATCATCTGGGAAAGTTTGAAGAAAAGTCAGATGAAGGCTTCTTTGTTGGATATTCTATGGTTAGCAAGGCTTTTAGAGTCTACAACTTGAGAACAAAGAATATTGAAGAAAATTTGCATGTTGAGTTCCTTGAAAATAGAACTAACATAGCAGGTTCAGGACCAGAATGGCTATTTGATCTTGAAACTTTATCAAATACAATGAATTATGTACCCATTACCTCAGGTACAGGAGACAATTATCTTGAAGAATCAGAAGAATTCATTGATGAAGATGAACCTTGCAAAGATGATGAAAATGATAAAGATCACATTGTTATGCCACTTTGGGACTTTGTTGATAATAATGAAGACTCACAACCTTCAAAGAATTCTGAAAAGGAAGGTGATGCTAATGTTGTGAATTTTGCTGTTTTGAATAAAGAAATTCTGGAAAGCAGTTGTAACCCTATTCCCACTGCTCCAGTGCTCCACCAAAAGTTTCCACTGATGGTACAAATGTGGAAAATTCAACTCAGGAAACACCTAGTGATGATGTTGACATCACTAATATGCCTACATCATATGATATTCCTAGCACATCACAGACTACAATTCACAAAGTGCATCCAATTGAAAATGTAATTGGTGAGCTACAATCAGGTGTGAAGACAAGAAGGCAGACAAAGATGAATGATGTTCATGGGTTCATTAGTGAAGTTTATGAGTCCAAGAAGCACACAAACAAGAATGAATGTTTGTTTTTCTGTTTTCTATCACAAGTGGAGCCTAAAAATGTTTATATGGCTTTAGAAGAATCAAGCTGGGTTGAAGCAATGCAAGAGGAGTTGTTGCAGTTCAAACTTCAAAAGGTTTGGGTTCTTTGTGATTTGCCTGATGGAATGAAGGTGATTGGTACAAAGTGGGTTTTCAGAAACAAGAAAGATGAAAGAGGTATAGTTATCAGGAACAAAGCTAGATTGGTTGCTCAAGGATACACTCATGAGGAGGGTATTGATTATGAAGAAGTTTTTGCTCCTATTGCAAGGATTAAGGCTATTAGATTGTTTTTAGCTTATGCATCCTTTATGGGCTTTACTGTCTATCAAATAGATGTCAAAAGTTCCTTCCTGTATGGAAAGATTGATGAGGAGGTCTATGTCTCTCAACCTCCAGGCTTTGAAGATCCTCAACATCCCAATAAAGTGTATAAAGTGGTTAAGGCTCTTTATGGCTTACATCAAGCTCCAAGGAAGTGGTATGAAACCTTAGCTACATATTTGTTGAACAATAGGTTTCATAGAGGAAAGATTGATCAAACTCTGTTCATCAAGAAAGACAAGGGTGATATTCTACTTGTTCAAGTGTATGTTGATGATATCATCTTTGGAGCAACTAGACAAGAGATGTGCAAAGAGTTTGAAAAATTGATGAAATATGAGTTCCAAATGAGTTCTATGGGAGAACTTACTTTATTTTTGGGACTACAAGTACAACAAAGAAAAGATGGCATCTTTATCAGTCAAGACAAGTATGTGACTGAGATTATAAGGAAGTTTCATTTTACTGATGCAAAACCTTCAAATACCCCTGCTGATAAGACTACACATCTATTGTTGAAGAATGCTAGTGGAGCAGATGTTGATGTGCATACTTATAGATCTATGATTGGTTCCTTGATGTATCTTACTTCATCAAGACCAGACATTATGTTTGCTGTATGTGCTTGTTCAAGATTTCAAGTTACTCCAAAAACATCACATATGACAGCAGTAGAGAAGATTTTCAGGTATTTGAAGACATATCCTAATCTAGGATTGTGGTATCCAAGAGAATCTCCTATGGAGTTGATCACATACTCAGATAGTGATTATGCTGGTGCAAGTTTGGATAGAAGGTCAACTACAGGAGGATGTCAATTTCTTGAATGTAGATTGGTGCCATGGCAATGCAAGAAACAGACAATGGTGGCTACTTCAACAACTGAAGCAGAGTATGTAGCTGCTGCAAGCTGTTGTGCTCAGATCTTATGGCTTCAGAATCAATTGTTGGATTATCGGTACAATTTCATGAACACCATTATATATATAGACAATAGTAGTACCATATGCATTATTAAAAATCCTGTGCAACACACTAAAACTAAACAT
Source organism: Artemisia argyi (assembly GCA_030686995.1). Lineage (NCBI taxonomy): Eukaryota > Viridiplantae > Streptophyta > Magnoliopsida > Asterales > Asteraceae > Artemisia > Artemisia argyi. The sequence continues at coordinate 133,355,626 of CM060694.1, forward strand.
ATTGAGATTAGACATCACTTTATTAGAGATTGTTTTGAGAAAAAGCTTATCCAAGTTGTCAAAATTCATACTAATGACAACTATGCTGATTTGTTAACAAAAGGGCTTGATGTGGGTAGGTTTCAGTACTTGGTAACAGGTATTGGAATGTTAAACCCATAAATCTTTGATGTCTAATGATTTTTAGTGTTGCAGGATACTTTTTAGGTACTAATATTGTTTGTATATGTTTGTATGGTTTTCTACTAACTTATATGCAGAAGAATTAATGCATAGTGGAAACCATGGTACAAACAGTGGAAAGATTTGCTCTCTCAGTGGTAAAAGAAAAAGATTAAAGTACTTTCATTCATCCATTCTAAAGAAACAGAGTACATCAACAGAGAGACAAATACATAAACCAAATCAAAACACACAAAAGCTTCACAACTGATGTGCTATTTGTTAGTGCAAGTTTTAAATTTATAAGGATGAGTTACCAAATCTAGAAACAACACATACGAGCAAGTGTACTCGTCCGTTATAGCAAGATATGATGGTAAGTCGGGATTGTTCGCAGGGATTTGTGAGTGAATCAAAATATAAGTCTAAAAGTAAATCTCTAATGTACGCAAATAAGATAATAAGCAAATTCAATAATTTAAAAACTACACTAGTTTAGACTAGTTTTCTACTTAGTGACACACATGATTGTGATAACTTTTGATAACATGTTGGTTGAGATAATTAGATGGTGATCTAATCTATTGTTTCTACAAGTTAAACCTTCGTCAAGATTTTAGTTCATAAAAACAAGCTTTAGGTGTAAACCAATCAATTCAAGATCTATCCAAGGTTCATAAGGTATGGTGGATATCTTAAACACAAGACAAACTTTTATTACAAATCAAATATGATGAGGCGAAAAATGAACCACTTTTAGGGGGTCATTTAAGCCCGGAATTGAAATTATTTGATCAAATATTACCCTAAATCATTCCTTTTGTGATTTTAGGTACTTTGGGAGTGAATTCTGGAAAAGGAAGCAATTCGGACGTTTTTGGAGCATAAAAGTGAAGAAAACGCCAAAGTCTTAATTTTCCTTGCTGGGAACAGTAGGTGACAGTGTCAACAAGAAAATCTTGACGGCGTCAAGAGTAATTTCCATGACGGCCCAGTACAGATTTGACGGCGTCACAAGGTAGGGCGTCAAGAAGAAAATGCATAACGGCTTGGAAACACATAACACATGACGGCGTTAGATCTGGATCAAGGCAGTCCGAGGAGTATTTTGGCGGCGAGATGACGGCGTCACAAATTTGTTCTTGACGCCGTCAGACCCTATTTCCTATATATAGTTTTCTAATTTTCACATTAAAAAGAGAGAAGTTTTGGAGAAACCCTAAGTACGAATTTGGTACGAATTTTACAGGTTTTTCAAGGGTTCTTAGCCCTTGATCCCTTTCATGTGTAATTGAGATAAGTATTCTTTTAATTCAATCAATATGTCTATGTGTTGGTTGTCTATATCTTGTTCTTGTCTTAATTCCATCATGCTAGGCTAGATCTATCTTGTGTTTGCTTGGATCTAATGAAACCTAGATGTTAATTATGTGTTGATTACTTGTTTATGGTTGTATTGGATGAATGAATTTGATGTTAGGCTTAAGAAAACTGGCAGATCTCCAAATGGTAACATGCTTGAACGTCTTAGGAAACATGAACTGATGTGCACTAGGTTTTATTGGTTGTATTTAACGCATGAGCCACTGTTTACAATCCCTATGGTTGTGCCGGGCATGGCATAGGAGGAGATAAGAGCTCATAGGATTGGGGAATTAAGTGCGCCACCCCATGAATGGTATTAAGGAATACAATCCGTCATCCACGCAACTATAACAAGTAATTAACGTGTAAAATATATCTAGGGAGTAGTGAAATCTAAGTAAACACATTTTCTCCACTTATTGCTCACAACCTTAGTATAATTTAGTTTATTTTCATTTCTAGTATTTTATTTTGATTGCATCTTTAGTATTGGGTTAGTTGACTAGCAGCTAATTCCGCCCAAATCCTTCAAACCCGAGATTTTTACTTGCTTTCTAAAAAATATAAAAATACAAAAATAATCATCCCTCATCTTTAGAACTAGTATTTAGGTTTTCTAATCCTAGCGACACTATTCCTAGCTGAACGATCAATCCCCCGGTACTTGTCACTATATTATACTACAACGATCAGGTACACTGCCTGGTGGGGGTTGTAAGCTTCTCAAGATCCCTTGAGAGGTAAAGCCTGGTGCGATTCCCACGTATCAAGTTTTTGGCGCCCCAGCCTGGGGAATAGTTATTGTCTAGGTTAGAATCTCTTTTTATTAGGTCTACTTGCTAGATTCCTTTCTAGTAAGATTTTATTTTTATTTTTAGGTTTTCTTTAGTCTATCTTATTTCTTTGTGTCCTTTGTTCGTAAACTATTTCGATGGATAACAATAACATTGATCGTTTAATTCCTGTTATTCGTGTTTTTCGTCGTAGGATTTTCCAAATGCCCGCCCCACTCCCTTTAGTGGAAAATGAGAACCCACCTAACCTCTCGCCCAACCACCACTTTGAGAATAATTCTGAGTTAGAGGAGTCTGATCATGATGATGACCGTAGGGCTAGTCCCATTTACTATTCAGACTCCGACGAGGATCTTGATGATGGTGATGTGATTAATGATAATAGGATGGAAGAAGAAATAAACCCTCTTAGGTATGTCGACCCTAGAACCAGGATTGAGTGTGACAGTTCATTTAACATGCAATTTCCTTGTAAGATCGGATTTAAGAGCTTTAACGCCTATCTTAACTCATCTCTCCCAATGAACATAATCTCGCATAATGAATACAATAAAATCATGGTAGATGAGTTAGAATACAAAGGAGAAAACATTATTGCTAGGGCAATACCATTACATGTGTTTGTAGGAAGTTTGGTTTATCTTCTTGAGTTCATGGTTATGGAGAATCTAGGAGAGTTTATTGATGATAAGTTGACCCAAGTTGTGTTTGGAAAACCTTTCAAACGGTTGACCAACCTCGATGAAAAACTCATAGAAGGGTTAATTACATTCTCGGGTGGGGATGAAGATTTTGTCTATCAAATGCCCCGCACACACCCTAGGTTCAAGGATTTTTCCATGGAAAAGCGTAGTAGGTATCCGCCCATAGAAATGCTAAGTGAGAATGATAAGAGAAAAGGACTAAAGTATACTCATGAAAAGAATAAAAGATACTATCGCGGATGCTTAAAGTTAGGAGATGATTATAAGAAAGATGAGGCGACTATTAGATGGCTCACACTTGGTTATGTGAGCATAAGCGATACACGTTAACCCATGACCTTGAGTCTAGCTACAAGACTCGTAAATAAAGAAAAGCGCTTCTTGGGAGGCAACCCATGTTTTGTGTGATTTTATTTTGTTTGTTTGTTATTTGCTTCCGTATGCATGCTTTATTTTTATTGTTGGTAGATCATGTTTCTCAATTAAATAGTGGAAATACTTTACTTTGTTGTTTTGGCCTAGTCTTAACTCCACCTAAAAGTATTTTTGCAAAAGATAAGTGTAAGGGGAAACCCCAAATATGTTTTTAAGAAACAAACCGATCATGATTCTCCACAATATTAAACGAACATGTATATTCGTATTTGTTAGAGTCAAATGCTTGTATCGAGTCATAATGAAGTTTTGCAGGATTTTCCAGGAAGTAGGACCAAGTTTTTCCAGAAATTTTCCGGAAACTTAACATAAGAATTTCTGCAGGTCACTTCTGACGGCGTCACGAGTTTCCTCTTGACAGTGTCACGTGTAAAATTCTGGAAATTTTACCAGTTTTGTTTTTCTAACGGAGTCTTATGGTTTTTGTGAATTATTAAGTTTTATAATCTCCAGGAGATCTGCAAACTTCATTCCACAAGCATTATATCTTATTTTGTTTTCTAGGATTTAGTAACTTATATAGGATGCCGCCGATTTTACGCGAGATTGTCTTGTTTGTTTTCTCAGGATTTACAGGTTATGTATGACAAGAAGATGATTTATATTCTGGAAGGGAAGCTTTGATTGTTCGTTTTCTTGGAGGAAGATTTAACCTGGCCACCTTATTATCCATACCGAGCGAATCAGGGGAGTATTTGATTTCATTCTTTTTACTTTTTCACTTTTACATTCTTTACTTGAACATTGGGGACAATGTTCATCCTAAGTGTGAGGGGAAGGTAAAAATATGATACCTTACATATGCACTTTCGCTTGAGTTTGTTTTGTTTGATGGTAGATGTGTAATAAAACTATGATAAATACTTGTTAGTGCAATTTTAGCGCCAAATTTAAAATTTTTTACAACATTTAGGAGTGAAACTTTAGCCATAGCAAGCGTCTCATTGATAGGAGATTGTATGACTAGCACATAACCGTATATTCAGAAAAATTTTCCACCCAAATATGTGAGGTTCGCCTTTAGATTTGATAGGAAAAGCATTTACTATTAGTGCTTATGAGTGTACCGGTAGCATTTAGATTCTAGAACTTGCGTTAGTGATGCATCCCGAGACCGCTAGTGAGACTACATTCGTGTAGTAGGATTTACTACATGATAAGAGGCATTAGGATCACCCTTGTGTTAAACCCGTAGTATAATTACTTGACCATTTAAGTCATGTTACTTGGCTAGTTAAATCAACTAATTTTTCCCACACCCTTAGCGTTGTACTCATTTTTAGTACACGAAACCCCTAGTACACCCCTCCGAGCCTATCTTTTCGTTTCTAACTTTAAGCATTTTACTTAAAGGAAAAATTTGTTACACCCCACTTAAATGTACATCCAAATCGCCTTAGCCTTCCGTGTATGCGCTCATTTTTAGTGCATTATTGTTATTTGTTAAACCCTAAGTTAACTATCTAATTGATTAGATGGTTGCTAAGTCGAGTCATATCCTTGTACATATTGTTTTGGGACGATTGGGACTCATGGGTAAAGTACTTATTTTATGGAGTAATGGGGAAGAACATCATTTATTACCCCCATATGTACGTTAATCTTAAAAGTACTCCAAGTGTTTTGATTTTCTTAATTCGAGTCATTAGATTAGTTTATTGTAAAGTATGTAATAATTCAAGTGTAAGGGGAATTTGCATTCCCTATGATGTATTATTTTGGATGGTAGGGTAAGAGTGTATGCAAAAAAAAGAAAAAAAAAAAAAAAAAAAAAAAAAAAAAAAAAAAAAAAAAAAAATCAAGAAAAAGAAAAAAAAATCAAGAAAAAGAAAAAAAAATAGAAAAAGAAAAAGAGAAAAAACATACGGACTACCATCCCTTTTCATTCTATGTTTATTTTATGTTTTTGTTATTTTTCATTTATTAGCTTAAGTCGAGTCTAGTCTTGGCTTAGCAACGCCATATTGTACATGTAATTAACCAATATTGTTAACTCGCCACCAGTAAAACTTCCTTTATCCAACAAAACCGTGTATTTCATATCCCTACACCTAAAGTTACAACCCTTTAAAAGACCTCTTTGATAGTTTATCCTAGGTGCTTACGCCATGTGATGGAGGTTTGATCCTTTCCCAAGCCTATGGTAATCTATTTTGCTATGACAGGTAGTGAGAGATATCTTCCGTTTCCATATTGTAATTTATACTTTATTACACCCGAGAGATGTGAGTATCTAAACACTATTTGTGAGGTGCTAGTGTATGACCTCCGTGCTTGTCTTTGGTCTTTAGTGGAACGATTATTTGTTGTAATTACTTTTATATTAGTGTTAAATGACCCCTAACTTGTATTTTGATTAGAATAAAAGCGCATTTGCTTGAGGACAAGCAAATCTCAAGTGTAAGGGTATATGATGAGGCGAAAAATGAACCACTTTTAGGGGGTCATTTAAGCCCGGAATTGAAATTATTTGATCAAATATTACCCTAAATCGTTCCTTTTGTGATTTTAGGTACTTTGGGAGTGAATTCTGGAAAAGGAAGCAATTCGGACGTTTTTGGAGCATAAAAGTGAAGAAAACGCCAAAGTCTTAATTTTCCTTGCTGGGAACAGTAGGTGACGGCGTCAAGAAGAAAATCTTGACGGCGTCAAGAGTAATTTCCATGACGGCCCAGTACAGATTTGACGGCGTCACAAGGTAGGGCGTCAAGAGGAAAATGCATGACGGCCTGGAAACACATAACACATGACGGCGTCAAATCTGGATCAAGGCAGTCCGAGGAGTATTTTGGCGGCGAGATGACGGCGTCACAAATTTGTTCTTGACGCCGTCAGACCCTATTTCCTATATATAGTTTTCTAATTTTCACATTAAAAAGAGAGAAGTTTTGGAGAAACCCTAAGTACGAATTTGGTACGAATTTTACAGGTTTTTCAAGGGTTCTTAGCCCTTGATCCCTTTCATGTGTAATTGAGATAAGTATTCTTTTAATTCAATCAATATGTCTATGTGTTGGTTGTCTATATCTTGTTCTTGTCTTAATTCCATCATGCTAGGCTAGATCTATCTTGTGTTTGCTTGGATCTAATGAAACCTAGATGTTAATTATGTGTTGATTACTTGTTTATGGTTGTATTGGATGAATGAATTCGATGTTAGGCTTAAGAAAACTGGCAGATCTCCAAATGGTAACATGCTTGAACGTCTTAGGAAACATGAACTGATGTGCACTAGGTTTTATTGGTTGTATTTAACGCATGAGCCACTGTTTACAATCCCTATGGTTGTGCCGGGCATGGCATAGGAGGAGATAAGAGCTCATAGGATTGGGGAATTAAGTGCGCCACCCCATGAATGGTATTAAGGAATACAATTCGTCATCCACGCAACTATAACAAGTAATTAACGTGTAAAAGATATCTAGGGAGTAGTGAAATCTAAGTAAACACATTTTCTCCACTTATTACTCACAACCTTAGTATAATTTAGTTTATTTTCATTTCTAGTATTTTATTTTGATTGCATCTTTAGTATTGGGTTAGTTGACTAGCAACTAATTCCGCCCAAATCCTTCAAACCCGAGATTTTTACTTGCTTTCTAAAAAATGTAAAAATACAAAAATAATCATCCCTCATCTTTAGAACTAGTATTTAGGTTTTCTAATCCTAGCGACACTATTCCTAGCTGAACGATCAATCCCCCGGTACTTGTCACTATACTATACTACAACGATCAGGTACACTGCCTGGTGGGGGTTGTAAGCTTCTCAAGATCCCTTGAGAGGTAAAGCCTGGTGCGATTCCCACGTATCAAAATACTCTTAGGAAATGGTCAATACAAAAGGTAACCTCTTCATAGACAAAAAGGTCACAATTGTTTATAAACATTTAAACTTTCGTCCAACTAAAGATTTACAAACAATCCGATTTGATGTTATAAAAGCATTCTCATTACAATCATACTTCTTGTTTCTTTGTTTAGTCAAGAATAATTATGGTGAAAAACAATCATTCATAGACAAATGATTATAACTAGTTGAGTAATAACAAATCTTTCGACCTTTGAAACTATTATCAATTAGTTAACCTTGGCTAAGCAAATGTCACGATGAAACTCGAGGTACAATTGGTTCTTAGGATTGACTTGAAATTGAATTAAAACATGTTATCACAATCATAACTATCACTAAGTATAAAACATCATCAAAACAAGTGTAAAAATATTACTAGCCACTCATAGTAAACATGCAAATAAACTCAGAATATTTAACATTAGAATCCATGGTTATAAGTCTTACAATGCTTTGAAATTGATAACAAATGACAAGGTATTGATAACCTAAGTGTTGGTGATGATTTCTTGAGGTTTTCGGACTCCAAATGTTGCTTCCTTGGTCCTCCAAAGTTCCTGCTTCTTTCTGCACGAATTTTCCTCCTTAGAGAGCTAGAAGATGATAATAATTGTGTGTAGTAATGAGAGTTAATAGTATCTTTCAATGGTGTGTTGAATTATGCACTTTTGAGGTCCTTATAGGCTTGTCCAACACTCTTAGTAATGAATAGGGACTTAAATGCTTGAACTTGGACAGTAAGACACTAAGAAGGGCCTAGAACAATGGGACAAAAGACCAAGATTCGTGCACAAAAGTTGGCAAAAACATGCAGAAGTGGCCATCCGATCGGTTGCGGGTTGATACCGATCGGATGGAAATGGTCATAATGGCAATCCGATCGGATAGACTCCAACCGATCGGATGGTAGATCCTGGCTGTTTTGGACTTTGACTATTCCTTGTGTAGTTCTATATGCACTATCCAAACTTGATTAACTTCTGAATTTGGAACTTTGAGATGACAAAACTTAGGTTCTCATATGAATTACTTCACAGATTGGACTTTTGAGCTCGGGAATCTTCGTGTAATCGCGTATACTTCATTTTCTTCACTTTTTCTCCATTTTTCCTGTATTTGGCTACGTATACTCTATTTTCTTCACTTTTTCTCCATTCATATACAACAATTTTATTCACAAACAAACTTCTAAGTATTACTAAGTAGATTCCACATACTTAGTGGTATAATTCAAAGTATCATTCTAACACATATCAAGGTGTTTAGATCCATCATATTGTTATTATCAGTCATACTTAGATATAGGGCCTGTTTGGTACGCAGCTTTTATAGAGCTGTAAGCTTTTTGTTACAAAAATAATCTCCTACAAAACAAGTAGCTCCGTTTGGATGCATCAACTTTAAGCTTTTATTTTAAACAAGTAGCTCCAAAATGAAAAGCTGATGCATGAAGCTTTTAAAAAAAATTGGAGTTGTTAAAATATAAAATAACTATTAACAGCTATATTACCAAACACTTTTATTGAAAAAAAAGATACAGCTTGTAGCTCATGTTAACAGCTTTACAGTTTACAGCTTACAGCATACAGCTTACAGCTAGTTTTGCCAAACATACCCATAGTTGTTCATATTGTTCAAGAGTTGAGTTCACATAAATTCGAATCAAAGATTTTAAAAATAAACAAAGTTTTCATAATAAATTTCAAATATATATATATATATATATATATATATATATATATATATATATATATATATATATATATATATATATATATATATATATATACGTAAAACTATTCAACCCCCTTCTAGTTTCACAATGTTCATTGATAAAAGGTTGTCGGATCAATTCCTAATTCCTAATATGGATAGAAGGTGGCATAAAAATGTACATTGTGGTTGGAGCAAAAGTGGAGTTGGTTGTAAAATCTGAAGCGTGTGTGAACAGTTAACATCAAATGTTGGCTAATTGGCTTTGTGTGATGGGATTAAACAGACTGGGCCAAATAGAGATGGGCTGACGAGTCTAGTACAGCGCTTGCTCAACAGTCTCCTTTACGACCCATAATTTTCTTTATCCAAATTATAAGGACACCTAGTCCATGCAATGTAAGATACATGATTTGTGCAATTTCTGTTTCAATATCATTATACCATGGTCCATGTATCTATTTCTTCTAGGCACACATGCATCAAGGCTTAAATTAAGCATACCAATAACTACTTATTTTCTAATACAATGTATGAAAATCGTATGCGTGCTTATATCGATGTCTAATCGTATGCTTATAATGTTTGAAAAAAATAATAACAAAATAAAAAATTGTATGCTTTAAAATAAATAACCATGATTTATTGATTTGTTCGTCACCAATGTACAAATGCCACGAGTTATGCCTAAACATAAAATTAGGCATAAGATACGGCAATAATTTCCCTATGCCAATAAAAATAAAACATTTACAACAATACAATGTGGTTTCACTTTCACACTTTAAAAACGCTCGCAGTGGTTCATTGACCACTACTCACCACTATATTTACATCAGCTTCATAAACCACTATCCGATCATTTTTCTCTTCTTATAATTCCATTGTTAGTAATCACTTTCTCCACTATATGACTTGGAGCCTATTAGATGCTAGACGAGTACCCGTGCATATCAACGGGATTTTATAGCGGTAGATAGTTTTAATGATAAAAAAAAGTTTGTGGGTTATAAACTTAAAATAATAAAAATTTGGGGATTTGGGAATTAAACATAATATTTTAAAACCCGTTTCGACCTGGACGGTTCAATCGGTTGAAACCATTCCGGTCGAAAAGCATGTCAAATTAAACTGGTCAACCCGCCGGATTAGGTAAAAAAGGGTCAAATTAAACCGGTTAAACCACCCGGTTTGAAGCGACACGGATCAACCTGGTTTTCGATGTGTATTAATAGTGTGTTAGTAGTTTCTAGCTTTGCATATGCTTTCCGAAAATAATGTTAGTTTCCTTCTATAAATGACTGAATTTTTAAGTTTTTCTGAAAATAATGTAAGTTTACTTAAATAGATGACTGAATTTTTAAGTTTAACAAATATTAAGTTTTTCACTTTTTCACTTTTACCGTTTTATCTTTATAGATAGTATAGATGTGAGATGCTTGGCAACCAATGGCGTAGCTATGTGGAAGGTAAGGTGGGTCATAGCCCACTCACAAAGCCTAATAATTTTACATATGTATTGTGAAAAACTAGAAAGAGGGGTTGAATAATTTTACGTCTTTTTCGTTTTATAAGAGTTTGCATCTAAAGGATAGATGCAAGATACAAAAACTTTGATACAAAAATATAGATACAAGTTTGTTCACAATTATTGTATGAACACTACTTATTTAAATTGTATAGTAGAAATTTTAATTTAATTAATCACATTTATATATATATAGGGTAAGGATCCAGCGAAAAGAAAACTTGAAATGAGAAGAATGAGAAATAGCTATAACCACATATTTGAGATGCATCGCCTTGATTTATATGCATCTCTATTCATTTATATGCACCCCAATTAGTTTCGAAAGTGATTTTGAAGTGAAAAAGATGCAAAGTAGTACTAGCAACAAATTTAACCCGTAGAGGACGAAAAATACACATGATTTTTCTAACTTGATGAAATTAATCTAATATACGTATATGCATCTAATTTTTAGCTAAAAAATATATTATGGTGCATCTAAAAGATTAAGGATGCATCTAATTCAAATCGATGCATCTCTAATGTGTAGTTGTAGCTATTTCTCATCCTTCTCATTTTAAGGTTTCTTCTCATTTGATCCTAAGTCTATATATATATATATATATATATATATATATATATATATATATATATATATATATATATATATATATATATATATATATATATATATATATATATATATATATATATATATATCCTTATGGTTTGTTTATATGAAATTAATATTGTGAATGGAACCTAGTTTGATCTTTATGTGAAATCAATATATGCACAACACAAGCAATTCTAAATATATATGAAACGTGAATAAGTAAGCAAATAGTGAGAGATGGAAAGATCAAACCGAGAGACAAAGGATTTATAGTGGTTCGGCTACAAGGACACCTTCCTTGCCCTACTCCACTCCCCGAGCACCGAGCTCGAGAGTTTTCTTCACTAAGTCAATAACCTCCCTTATGGCGGAGAAAACCGTACACACCTTAGCTTACACCAATTTAACAGCTAGAACCAATCTCACAACTACAATCACACCACAACTTCTTCACACCCTTTCACGCCTTCTACACTTCTTCACAACTTTTGTTTCTTCACGCCTTCACAACTTCTATCTATTCACTACTTCAAGGGTTTTGCTACTTCACAACTTCTAGACTTCTAAGTCTTCACAACTTCAACACTTCTATCTCTCTACTTGAGGGCCTTTATCAAACTACCACTACAAGGATTCTTCTACTATAAAATCTTCTATGTCTTCTATGCTTCAAAGCTTCTATGTCTCCACACCTTCTAGTCTTCAATGTCTTCTCAACTTTAAAGCTTCAACTTCTTCACTACTAACCACTACTTCAATATGCTACTACTTCTTATATCTCCTATCACTAATTCTATGCTCTTCTACTTCTTCACTTCTAGTACCATTTCACACTATCAATAATTCTAGATCCTATATCTAAATCTAGCTAACCAATGTATACACCTTATTCACCAAAGTATGAATGATTAAAAAGATGAAATGAACAAACAACTTAGATAGCAAGATGATACTAAGTTGTAATACTTCTAGTCTTGATAGATAGAAGTATTCTTCTCTTTGCACTTGAGTGTTGAGGCTTCAATCACTTTGAAACAAAGATTAATGTATATATGATCAAAGGATTTTAGAGGATAGAAATGGAGGTTTGAATCAGAAAATTTAGAGTGCAAAAAGGTGAGAAAAATTAGTGGAATGAACCAGTATTTAAAGGGACAACTGGGGGAATCAGGAGCATGCCGGTCCCCTTAATTATTAAGGGGGCCGCCTGGTTAATTAAGGGGGCTGCCCCTCCAGAACGTTGCCAAGCTTTGTCCTTTTGTGAGGAAAATTTTTCTTGATTAGATTTGCCATTTTTGGTTGAAAATTTGAATTCATATATTTGTAACGAATTAAATATATTCTTTTAATTCCAAAAATATTTTATAAAAGATATAAAATGTTTCGTGACATTTTATTAAAATCTACTGATTAATAAAAATGTTCCTTTGATCTTATAATGCATTAGACACTTTTTTTATTCATACCTTAAGTGATTAGATGGTGAAAGTGAGTATTTACTACTAAATACTTATTTACGTTCATGAATCGAGCAAAGTATATAATCTAATATATATCATTGACATTCACGAATCGAGCAAAAATCGAATCATGGAGATTTTGGATTGTTTCTTAGGAAGTTTATTTTTCTTTGCATTTAGGAGTCGAAACAATCACAACTCCACATTTGTTGCATATAGGCACACACTAGGACAAAATCACTCACAATGTTGTCATCTTGTTTCATCACTAGTTTTTCACTCACTAGTTGCCTTTGCCTTTGATCTAAGAGTTACTCTAGGTAGATTAAGTACCTTTGCCTTTACTTGTCTCTTCTAGATTATTATGTATTGCTTGTTTGCTCTATTAATTAAATGTTTTTGCATGTATGCTATATTATGATTAGATTAGATGCTATATTGCCTCAAATAGTTGAACTTGCTTGAATCTAAATCCAAAAACACAACCTTTCTGCAAATTTTCTGCCAAAAACTCAGTTCTGGCAATTTGGAAACCACCAGATGGGCGGCCCCCTTAATTATGTAAGGCGGCCCCCTTAATCATTATGGGGACCGCCCCCAAATTAAGAGGACTGGCCATCTGATGGTCGGGTTTACAGAATCTTTTCTGCTTTTTTAGCTCATTTCAACCTACATTTTCCAATTTTGTCCTAATCTCCCAAACAAACTTTATCCATCCATAAACACAAAAATCTTACACTATAAATATCCCCAATCTTCAAAACTCTCAATTCATCCCATCATGACCTCTCCAAACAAACCAAAACCAAATGCCTCAAGGCTAGCAAGGATGACGGAGAAACCCGTTTGGCGAAGAAAAAGCCCTCGAAACAAATCCATCATAACCAATGAAGTTTGAAATCACTCTACACCTCCAACTACTTACTTCCCAAACTTTACACCAAACCCACAAGGACATTCATTTGACCATCTTTACAAACCATACAACATTAGCCAAACATCCCCTTTCATGCCAAACTACACATCTCAACCTCCAATGAAGTTTGAAGAAGATTGTTGGGAAGTAGATAGTTGTGAAGAAGATAGTTGTGAAGTAGATAGGTGTGAAGTAGTTGTGAATAAGGTGTGATCTAGTTGTGACGAAGTTGTGGTGTGTACATTGGTGTGTAAGGTTTTCTCCTCCATAAGGGAGCTTGTTGATATAGTGAAAAAAACTCTCGAGTTAGGTGCTCGGGGAGTGGAGTAGGGCCAGGAAGGTGTCCTTGTAGCCGAACCACTATAAATCTCTTGTCTCGCGGTTCGATCTTTCCATCTCTCATTTATTTCTTTATTTACATTATTATTGCTATATCATACATATTTATTGTTGTTTATATTGTGCAAGACTTGAGATCACATATTATCGAATCTAAATTTTTGAAAGTAAAGAAAACACTCAAACAATCTTTTATAACAAATTAAAAAGACGTAAAACTATTCAACCCCCCTTCTAGTTTTCCACAATTGGTATCAGGAGCCACGTCTAGCAAGATTTTTAAAATATATTGTATTTTAAAACTTTTAACGATCTATGGAATCTGAAAAATATTTAGAAGGGCAATCTATGCAAAGACCACCACTATTTGAAAGTGATGGATTTTTATATTGGAAAAATAGATTCGAAACTTATGTGAAATCTAAAGATCTTGATCTTTGGCATGTTATTATCTTTGGTGATTTTCCTCCCACTCGACAAAATCCGGAAGCTAAAAAGGATGAAATTGTACCTTTTGAAAAACAAAATGATGATTTGAAATAGAAACTAGCTAAAAATAATGAAGCTAAAATGGTAATTTATAATGCGTTACCGCGTAAAGAATATGAAAGAATTTTTATGTGTAAAACCGCCAAAGAAATTTGGGAATCACTACTTATTACTCACCAAGGTAATAGTCAAGTCAAAGATAATAAAATAGATTTTCTTGTACAACAATATGAACAATTTACAATCCCGGAAGAGGAATCAATTGATAATGCTTTTGCTAAATTTAACACTATTATCACAAGTTTAAAAGCACTTGATGAGACATTTTCTAGTAAAAATTGTGTTAGGAAATTTCTTAGGGCATTGCATACAAAATGGCGAGCTAAGGTCACGGCAATTGAAGAATCAAAGAATTTGATAAAGTTATCATTTGATGAACTTATTGGCAACTTGAAGGTCAATGAAGAAATTATAAGAAGAGATTCTGAAACGGTCAAAGTCAAGAAAGAACAAACCAAATCCATTGCTCTAAAAGCCAAAAAGGAACCTAGTGACGATGATGACTCAAGTGATGAGAGTGAAGACGAAGAATATGCAATGGCCGTAAGAGAATTCAAGAAATTCTTCAAAAGACGAGGAAGATTCACTAGATCACCATGAGACGAAAGAAAACCGTTCCAAAGAAATAGAAGTGATAACTAAGGGAAAAGAAAGTGCTTTAGATGTGGAAGTCCAAATCATCTCATTGGTGAATGTCTAAAGCTGTCGGGTTATGAAAATCAAGGCGCCTTTGTTAGTGGAACATGGAGTGATAGTGACAAAGAAGAAGTGGAAAAACCAAGAGACGAAAAATGTTTTGTGGCCAAAGCAACCGACGAAATATGTTTAGAATTTGACTTGGAGCCTGACGAATGGATCAAGGATAGCGGATGTTCGAGGCACATGACGGGGAACCGCAAGCTCACTTACTATTGAAAATGTTGAGCATGTAGATAATTTAACATATAACTTGCTTAGTATAGGCCAAATATGCGATAATAAATGTAGGGTTACCTTTACCGAAGAGGATAGCGAAATAGTTAAGAATGGAAAGATTATAGGTAAAGAAATTAGGAAAGGAGGCATATATGTTATGAAACTAGGAAACAAACCGGAAGATAGGATATGCCTAACAACCCTAGACGAAAACTCCACATTGTGGCATAGGAGATTAGGACATGCAAACATGCAACAAATACAATCTTTGGCCTCTAAAGAACTAGTTAGAAACTTGCCTAACCTAAGATATGACAAGCATTTTTGTGATGCATGTAAAATTGGAAAACAAGTTCATGCTAGTCACAAAGCTAAGAATATAGTATCCACTACTAGGTGCCAAGAATTATTACATATGGATCTATTTGGTCCATCCGCTGTGCGGAGCTATGGAGGAAACAAGTATACCTTAGTAATAGTAGATGACTTGTAAAACCCAAAAATCTGAAATCCTAAAATAGGGTCTAATTTGAAATTTTATGAAGTCAAGGGACTAATTAGTAACTAACTCTAAAACCTTATGTTATATGACTAATAAAAGCTTCAAATCCCAAACTAAATATAACCTAAAGTATTTTAATTACATAAATATGTAGCATGCACAAAATTTCGGCCAAGGCTTTTGATTAATTGTTTTGTACGCCTAAAATATGGGAAATACAAGATATACACAAATAATACAACCAAAATCATAACATTAACAACCCAATATTGTGTTTACCTTTTTAGCACACGTTTTGCCAAATCCTTAAGACATGGTTTACCTTATTTATTTTCCCTCCACATAAAATCATACGTATCATCTCATATCTCAAATCACAAAAACCTTAAACCCTAAAAACCCACCTACATAAACTAGCAGTTGTTCTCCCTTTTCTACTTCCTGATCGATCAAAAGATGGCACAAGGAGGATTGTTTGTGGCTTATCGTAGAGGCGACAATGGTGGTTCATTCTGTTCGACTAGGATTTCATACGTGGGCTTTCTTGCGCATTTTTCTGTTCGAGTAATGTGGAGTGTTTCGGCCTGGTTGCTTTACACTTGATTCGTTGGTGGTGTTTCTGGTTCAAAGGAGTTGATGATCGTTTGGTTCGAGGGGGTTGTGGTCGTGGTGTGTTAATCAGGTTCGAAGGGTGTGGGTGAATTAAGTTTGGGTTGGCCAGTTGGTTCGGTTCTGGTTCTTGTCCTTTCTTTCTTGTGATCACGCATCAGGGTAAAATATCGATCCTTGTTTTGCTCTCCTTCGTTTGATCTCTTGTACTCGTAAAACGTGTATCTTTAATAAGCTAAGAATATGATATAACTAAGTATGCATGAAACGTTTTGATCTCACATGAAATCATAAAACAGGTCACACGAACTGATGAATATGACCACATAAAATGATACCATAACCAGCATATGTGTCGATATTGGTTATGGGCTATTTGAGATACGTTGTGTTAATCACCTAATACTCGACCTAATCATGGTTCTAATCTAAGCAAATATGAGAAGAATGTTTGTTAAAAATCTGGTTATTTAAGATCCTTATAGTATCTCTAAAACACTACATGAAAACACTACGTGAATAAAGGCTGGAACACGTTTGATCTTAAGTAATCTGTTTTGGGCTCGTTAGATGTATTTGTGAGTGAGTTATATGTCGAAACAAAGGCCGTAAACAGGAGTCTTATTTGTGTAAATAAAACCAAATAACAACGTGTGAACGTGTGTGTACATTCGAATTCAAAAAGGAGTAGAGGATAGGTCTGTTTGAGTTTGTTATTTCATGTTTATGTCCAGCAGTGGAGTCATAGAAGTATGCATATGTGTGAGTGTAGTGGTCATAAAATGTTTGTACAAAATATTTGGGAAAAGAGTAGTATGTCATGGGGTATAGTAAACAAAAGTGAAATGTGTGGTGTGCATGCATGATTATACTACGAAAATAAGAGTGAGTATATGTGTGGTTTTATGGATTGTCGACTGTGTGTGCATGACCTTTGTAGGCAGAAAACGTGTGTATGCAATTGAGTGTGGGTCGTGTGAGTTATATTAGTAGAATACATGCATGTTAAACTTGGTATATTGTTGGCGCAGTCTAAAATAAAGTCGAATATACGGTTATATAAATTGTGAAGCGGTGAATTCTTAAATTGTCATTTCGAAGTAAATTTATATTATAAACCATAGAGTTAAATATTTGACATTTAAAATACTAAACTTTGATAATTTACATTTATGATCCTAAACTATGATATTGGTCATTTTAACCTTTAAATATCATTTAATTGTCATTTATAACCTTAAGGTACTAAGTTACTACTTCGGGAAAAGCTTACTAATTATAGAAGATACTAATTATGGAAAGTTACTTAAATTGGAAAGTTACTTAAAGTGAAAAGTTACTAAAAATGAAAAGCCGGCTAAAACGAGTAATCTTATTTAAAATAAGTTATTAATAATAAGACGATCATTAATTCGTGTAGATTCACTGAAGAAGGAGTGACTTCCTATTCTTATGTTATGGTTTCGTTGGCGGTTTAAGGTACAGATATTCTGACCTTCCTTATAAGGTTTCTCATGACTTTTGATCCTTGATTATAAATCTTTATCTTGATATGATTACTTTGAGCCTCTGCTACTGTCCCCTTGATACTTGATATAATTCGTCCGTTATCTTGTGACATGAATATTCGAATCCCTTGATAATTTGAAGGTTCATTTGATATTGTAACTGGATGTGAAAACCTTTCTTAATTATATCATGAAAATGTTTTGACAAAAACTATTTTTAAAATGATGTTTATGAGCACGATGCGATACCACTTTTATATGGAGAATTTTACTAACTTTATGAAAACTACTTTTAAAGACTATCTTTATGAAAACCATTATTAAAGATCACTTTTATGAAAGCCATTATTAAAAGATTATTTTAAATGAATATTTGATATAAACTTTTGAATTGAACCTTTGCTATGAACCCTTTTGCTATTATGAACCTTTGATCTGAACCTCATGATATGAATCTTTGATTTGGACCTTTGACTTGAACCATTGCTATGATCCCTTTGTATGATCCATATTTGATCGATCCATTTCTGCTATGATTTGCTTTGATATTTGTTGTATGCTATATTCCATTTCTTATAGCATCCTTATGCCCTTATATGTTGCCCATTAATTGATTAAATTGTAGCCAGTCATGGGGAGTCCATGGCCTTGCCACTGATGCACCAGTGGTATTGACACTATCTGTGGAAGTGGGTTTTTGTCCACAGCATTCCCTATTATGCTATAGCACCATGGCCATTATTATTATTGTATGTATGCTTAGCCTAGAGCTTGGTATATGTATATTTGTTTGCAGGGAGCGTATGGATGCATCCTAGGTACTTTGTTTCGTTTTGAATTTGGTGAATGGGTATGTGTATGCAATACACTCCATTTCACATTTGGTACATCGAGCTAGCTACTCCCTGTACAATTTGATATATGATTGTTGGGCATTTCTGTTACTTATACTATATATGTGATCCTTATTGTTCTAACTTTTTTATTGTTGTTGACTTATGTTTTCCTTAGTTCATTTGCTTACACTTATGATTCGTTTCATTTTCCTTTGATTCATTTGATATTCCTTATACGTATTCCCTTTGATCGTGTTCTGTTGATTCTATCATATGTTCCATATTCTTTAATATTCGTCTCAACAGGTTTGCTTGGATTCATTTCATATTCACTTTCGTTTCCCTTTTGTTATTAGCTTTTATTTGCTTATATCTGTTCACTGGGCTTTTTTTTAGCTCAACCGCATTTCTTTTCCTGCGGCAGGTTTTAGAAGGAAGCTAGGTTGGGTGAAGAGTGCTTAGGAGCTCTTAGTGGACTACACCGTTGATAGCTTCCCGTGGATTAGAGAATAGACTTAGAGATTCCCTTTTGGTTCTTAGTTGTAATTAGTTTGGAAGTTGTGATATTTATAATTAATCCTTTATCTTTTCTTTAGAACTGTTTTGTGAACCTTGTATTACTAATGTATTTCGCTTGCTTATGTTCTGATTTGACCCCATAATGTTACACTTTAGCCCTTTTCGGGTTGGGGTGTTACAATTATAGTATCAGAGCCAGGTTTGATCAGCGGATTCAAAACCCGTAGAGCTTAGGCTATGACCTGTGAGTATTATGCCCTCTAAGTTTTGCACCATAAGAGTTAGGGAATAACTGTTGAGAACTTGCTTTAGGATTGCCACTTTGCAACTTAAGTTATGACCGGTGAGGATTGGGTAGACTATAGGGCATTTGTTAAGTATCCTTGCTTCTGCATTCACTCTGATTCGTGCTTTGCTCTTAATTAATCTCTTTTAAGATTTTCCCTTCCAGAGATTTGAAACTTATAAGTCTGCACAACATGAGATTCGTGACCATGTAAGTTTAGAATGTGTTGAGAATTCTGCAGTAGTGTTTGACATTACACAAGCTTTTTTTCTTTTGATTCAAACCTCTGATTCATTTGTTAACCCTTTAGATGCCTTTCCGGGCATTTTGAGAATTCGTATGACCATAATGTGTTTGACACATTCTGTGAAACCTCTTGCTTTTGACAACCGTAATTAAGTTTCCCTACACCATTAGATTTTGCTTTATCCAGTTTTATTCCTATGAGAAGTCTTGTGGTGATCAACCACGAGTATATGAATGTTATCCCTCACTTTTTAATGATAAGATTTGCTATGCTGATATGTCTTTCCTTAGAAATTTAAATTCAATGTCATTCTGATATGGACTGGTGGACTGAAGATACTAACTACTGTCATACTACGTCTCTCCTTTGACGTTCTGAACCACTTTGATTTATTTTGCCATGATTTTTGATTATTAAACTTTGTTATCCCTACTACCCTGGAAACTCGTACGTTACTTTCACAGTTGTGAAATTTTCCTAGCATCGATTCTTGTACACCGTGGGAAGAATCTCACTTTGAGAGTCATTTATAATCTGAATTTTTCCGATGTAATCCCTGAATGAACCACCAAGATTACACCAGATTGTGAATTTGCTTTGACCTAACACTGAGAGATGGTTTAGTCACGACTCAAAGTTGAATATGATTTCCATAAAGGCATGTTTATATGATGCAAGTATTATGACGCCTGGCCAACGTGATAATAATTACATCATATAACTTGAACTTATGGGTATCATAGGATGTCTTTGAGAAGTGCCTGAGAACAGTAAGGTTCGATGAGACAGAACCCTATCCATATAGAGCGAAGTTTGCCTAATTTTGTAATTCCGTATCAAACAGCACCAGTCAAATTGAGGAGCAGCAACCAAAAGCTATGAAATAACTTGTTTGTCTTAGTGTATCACTTTGGAGTGCTTCAGTTTTATTCGCAATGAAGAGGAATAAGAGCAGGAGACTTGTTTTGACTACTGGACGCTGAATCAGGAACCATCATCCCCTACCTCGAATCGACGATGTATCTGATTAGCCTTAGTACGAGAGTTTTCTTTAGATGGAGTTATGGCTGAAGTTATTTCTGGAATTGCCTTTCGTATTCGTAACAACCCTTATGACTGTTAGGGACGCTAATGGTATTAGCTGATGCTTTGACTATTGATGAGGCGAAAAATGATCCGTTTTTAGGGGGTCATTTAAGCCGGAATTTGAATTTATTTAATCAAATATTGCCCTAAATCGTTCCTTTTGTGATTTTAGGTACTTTGGGAGTGAAATCTGGAAAAGGAAGCAATTCGGACGTTTTTGGAGCATAAAAGTGAAGAAAACGCCAAAGTCTTAATTTTCCATCCTGGCAACAGTAGGTGACGGCGTCAAGAGTAACTCCCTGACGACGTCAAGAGCAAAAATCCATGACTATCCAGTACAGATTTGAAGGCGTCACGAAATAGGGCGTCAAGAGTTAAAATCATGACGGCCTGAAAACAACTAAGTCTTGACGGCGTCAGATGTAGATCAAGGCAGTCCGAGAAGAGTTTTGGCGGCGAGGTGACGTCATCACAAGATTGGTCTTGACGCCGTCAGACCCCTTTTTCTATATATAGTTTTCTAATTTTAACACAAAAAAAGGAGAAGTTTTGGGAGAAACCCTAAGTACGATTTTGGTGTAACTTTTACAGGTTTTTCAAGGGTTCCAACCCCTTGATACCTTGCATGTGTAATCAAGATAAGTGTTCTTTTAATTCAATCAATATGTCTATGTGTTGGTTGTCTATATCTTGTTCTTGTCTTAATTCCATCATGCTAGGCTAGATCTATCTTGTGTTTGCTTGGATCTAATGAAACCTAGATGTTGATTATGTGTTGATTACTTGTTTATTCTTGTCTTGGATGAATGATTTATATGTTAGGCTTAAGAAAACTGGCAGATCTCCAATTGGTAACATGCTTGAACGTCTTAAGAAACATGAACCGACGCGCACTAGGTCTTTATTGGTTGTATTTAATGCATGAGCCACTGTTTACAATCCCTATAGTTGTGCTGGGCATGGTGTAGGAGGAGATAAGAGCTCATAGAATTGGGGAGTTAAGTGTGCCACCCCATGAATGGTATTAAGGAATACGATCCGTCATCCATACAATTATAACAAGTAATTAACGTGTAAAAGATGTCTAGGGAGTAGTGAAATCTAAGTAAACACATTTTCTCCAATTACTGCTCACAACTTTATTATAATTTAGTTTATTTTCATTTCTAGTATTTTATTTTGATTGCATCTTAGTATTGGGTTAGTTGAATAGCAACTAATTCCGCCCAAATCCTTCAAACCCGAGATTTTAACTTGCTTTCTAAAAAATATAAAAAATACAAAAAGAATCTTCCCTCACCTTTAGAACTAGTATTTAGGTTTTCTAATCCTAGCGACACTATTCCTAGCTGAACGATCAATCCCCCGGTACTTGTCACTATACTATACTACAACGATCAGGTACACTGCCTGGTGGGGGTTGTAAGCTTCTCAAGATCCCTTGAGAGGTAAAGCCTGGTGCGATTCCCACGTATCAAGTTTTTGGCGCCGTTGCCGGGGATTGTCTATCTTTACATTCATTTCTCAACTTTCGCAAAAGAGTGCGGCGCTATCAAGTTTTTGGCGTCGCAGCCCGGGGAATAGTTATTGTCTAGGTTAGAATTTCTTTTTATTAGGTCTACTTGCTAGATTCCTTTCTAGTAAGATTTTATTTTTATTTGTAGGTTTTCTTTAGTCTATCTTATTTCTTTGTGCCTTTGTTCGTAACTCTTCACCACCTGCCATCATGGCAAATGACGAATCCCTTAACCTTAGGATCACTAGGAGTCGTAGTTCTACTCGAAACCTGGTCTTGCCTTATGCGGAACCCGAAAGAGAAATGCATAGATTGAGACAATATCACTCAACTTCTGAACCATCTAGCGTTGCCATCGATTTTGATGCACCTCTTTCTGAAGAAAATTCAGAAAATCATGTCACAACCCCTAGCTCCCAACCCAACGACGAGATGAGTACCCCCGCAACCCCCATTCCTAAGCGCCTTAAGGACTACTCCTCCCTAACCTCTCGTGGCTTCTCAAACGCCATTGTCTACCCAAACGAACACACCAACGAGGTCTTGCATGCAAACGATGTTTGGCTTGTCCAAAGTGTGTGTAAGTTTTGCGGATTAGATGAGGAAGATCCAATCCAACACATCAAAGACTTCCTGAAAATAGTAGACACCCTCCATACGGATGGGGCTACTAGAGACACGTCCCGATTGCGATTCTTTCCTTTCACCCTATATGAAAAAGCCCAAGAATAGTATGACAAACTCCCTTCTGAATCTATTTTCACATGGGAGCAACTCATATCCAAGTTCTATGAGAAGTTCTTTCCACCTGGAAAAACCTCAGCGTTTAGAGATAGGATCCTTCGTTTCTGAAAAGGGAAGGACGAACCCTTCCATAAATCGTGGATTAGATTCAAAGATTTAATAAGACAAGTTCCCCATCATGGCATTGAGCTTTGGGTCTTGGTCCAAATCTTCTACGATAATATATCCTCTAACAATCGAAACGGAATTAACCAATCTAGAAAAGGGAGATTGGCCAATCTTAGTGCCGAAGAAGGATGGGATAGGATTGAAGAATATGCTCAAGACCAGGATGACACTTGGGATGAACCTGAGTCGACTGGCAGCATTTCTGAAATCACTTCTGGTCGATTGAGAAAAATTCACAAAAGAGTGGAATACCTAGCTGGATCACAGTTACCTAAACAACTCTCGAATCCTTACCTAATCTGCGATTACTGTGGGGGCCCGCATGAGGTAGAAGAAGGCGGAGGAGCAGCCACAACTGAACATGCATGCTTGTCAGGAGGGGACATTTATGTTGATCCCTCCCTTTTGCCTTTTTACCAAAATGACGATTACACCCTTTGGGGAAATCTGGTAAAGAGAAGAGAGGGGGAGGAAGGCCCTGAATTCAAAATCAGGAGCAATTTTGAAGATGACCTTGGTCACTTCACTCAAGAAAAAGGCTTGCAAATGAAAGGTCTTAATGAGCTTTTCGACGAGCAGCAGGAGGATATTGGAGAATTTTTCAATAAGCTTAACTCTGCCCTAGATAATCTTGAAACGCCATCAGTAAGCAAAAAAGACCCCATGCTCGCGATAACCACTCGAGCAGGAACAACAACCAAGGACCCTCCTTACCCAAACTCATCCCCCATCACCCCCGATCCAAACAAACCTGGGGAGGAGGAGGAGGATGTAGGTGGTTATACCTCCGACCAACCGCCCTTGACGACCCCTTCCCCATCAACCCTGCCTAACCAACCTGTGAGAATCCCGTTTCCGTCCCGATTAAGGAACCAGAAAACTGAGAATGATAACAAGAGATTCCTGTCTTACCTAAAAGACTCAGTTGTCATCATACCTCTCCTTGATGCTTGCTATCACATGCCAAAGTATAGCACATACTTTAAAAAACTACTTGCTAACCGGAAGAAACTCGAGGGTCTTGTGACCCTGGGGGAAGAATGCTCAGTGGTGACCCACCGAGGGCTACCAAAAAAGGTTGACGATCCGGGCAGCTTCACCCTGCCTTGCTCCATAGGACCTCTATCAATCAAGAATGCTCTTGCCGATTTGGAAGCGAGTATCAATCTCATGCCTCACTCTATGTTCCGTAAACTAGGATACTCTGGATTGAAGTCTACCCGTATGAACATCCAACTAGCCGATAGATCGATCAAGTACCCCGTAGGGATATGCGAGAATGTGCTAGTCAAAGTTGGGAAATTCAAATTCCCGGTCGACTTCGTAATCCTGGATATGGAGGAGGATGACTTGGTACCCATCATCTTAGGTAGACCATTTCTTGCTACCGCTCGGGCAGTCATCGATGTCTACGATGGCGAATTAACCTTACGAGTGGGAGACGATAGCACAACCTTCGACATTAAGGATTCCATGGACCTCTCCCTCGAAGCAGCCAACCGGCTCTATTTTATCGGGGAAGTAGATGAACTCACAGATGTCATTGATAGTTGTGTCGATGAACAGATCGATGAAGGCTGGCTACGGGACGAGAGTTTTCTGCCTTTGCTAGAGATAGAAAAGATGGAGGATGTTAGTGCAGTCTCCTTCTACCCCAGACAAGAGGCAACGGAGCATCTCGAGCTCCGAAAGCCCGAAAACAAGCTCAAACCTTCTATTATCGAACCTCCTGAGGTAGATCTTAAAGAGCTTCCTAACCATTTGGAGTATGCCTTCCTTTAGGGAGAGGATCAACTCCCGGTAATCATAAACTCTTCCTTGGAACATGAACAAAAAGGTAAACTCTTAGAGGTCCTAAAAAAATACAAGGGGGTACTCGCATGGAGTGTGGCCGACATTAAGGGGATTGACTCAACTTTTTGCACACATAAGATTCTCATGGAAGAAGATTATAAACCTACCGTGCAACCCCAGAGGTGCGTGAACCCTAACATTAAGGAAGTAGTAAGAAAGAAGTCATAAAACTTTTGGATGCAGGATTGATTTATCCGATCTCGGATAGCCCATGGGTCAGTCCTGTGCAGGTTGTACCTAAGAAGGGTGGAATGACTGTAGTTAAGAATGACAAGGGTGAGATGGTGCCCCAGAGAACAGTCACTGGATGGCGGGTATGCATCGACTATCGAAAGCTCAATGATGCCACGAGGAAAGATCACTTTCCCTTACCATTCATTGATTAGATGTTAGAGAGATTATCTGGACACGAGTACTATTGCTTCTTGGATGGATTCTCTGGATATTTTCAGATTCCCATAGCACCTGAGGACCAAGAAAAGACCACGTTTACTTGCCCTTATGGAACATTTGCCTACAAAAGGATGCCTTTTGGGCTATGTAATGCCCCCGCAACTTTCCAGCGATGCATGACCGCAATCTTGCACGAACTCACGGAAGACAGCATGGAAGTGTTCATGGATGACTTTTCGGTCTTCGGGAACTCCTTCGACCGCTGTCTTGCTAATCTAGAAAAGATGCTTAAACGTTGTGAGGAAACCAACTTGGTGCTAAACTGGGAAAAGTGTCATTTCATGGTAAAAGAAGGGATTGTGTTAGGGCATAAGATCTCAGGGAACGGAATAGAGGTGGACCAAGCTAAAGTTGAAGCTATATCTAAGTTATCATACCCCACAACTGTTAAAGCAATACGCAGCTTCTTGGGGCATGCCGGGTTTTATCGGAGATTCATCAAAGATTTCTCCAAAATCGCTCGGCCAATGACTCAATTACTTGTGAAGGATGCTCCATTCGATTTTTCCCAAGAATGCAAGGATGCATTCGATCTCTTAAAAATGGAACTCACTCAAGCTCCAATCATGATCACACCCAACTGGGAGTTACCATTTGAAATCATGTGTGACGCTAGCGACTTCGCTGTCGGGGCTGTATTAGGTCAACGACGTGACAAGCTTTTCCAACCTATTTACTACGCTAGCAAAACCATGAATCCCGCTCAAGAGAACTACTCCACCACCGAGAAAGAACTATTAGCCGTAGTGTTTGCATTCGACAAATTCCGACAATATCTTGTCCTTTCAAAAACAGTCATCTTCACTGATCACTCGGCTCTTAGATATCTCTTCGCGAAGCAGGATGCTAAGCCATGACTAATTCGGTGGATCTTGTTGCTACAAGAATTCGATGTTGAGATTCGTGATAAGAGGGGAGCAGAAAATCTGGCCGCAGATCATCTATCTCGTCTCGAAAACCCCTTGGATGAGCACGATAGAAGTGAGATTAGGGATTCATTTCCTGACGAACAACTCATGTTAATGAGTGACTCAGAGCCGTGGTACGCCAATTTTGCTAATTACCTCGCAAGTAGACTCGTTCCTGAACACCTGACTAAGTACGAAAGGAAGAGGTTCTTTTCTCAACTAAAGTACTACTTTTGGGATGAACCCTTTTTATTCCGAAGGTGTCCAGACCAAATTGTAAGGCGTTGTGTTTCGGAAAATGAGGCAGTAAAGATTATGAGGGAATGTCACTCTGGTCCCTCTGGCGGGCATCATGGGATAAACATCACCGCCCGAAAGATTCTCGATGCGGGATTCTATTGGCCCACAATTTTCCGTGATGTAAAAGAAATGGTGCAGGCGTGCGATGCATGTCAACGAGCCGGAAATATATCACATAGGGATGAAGCACCTCAGAACTTTATACAAGTTTGTGAGGTCTTCGATGTTTGGGGGATTGACTTCATGGGACCCTTTCCATCTTCAGGGGGAACGAGTACATATTAGTCGCCATTGACTATGTTTCAAAATGGGTTGAGGCACAAGCCCTTAGGACCAATGACGCCAGAGTAGTTATTCATTTCCTGAAAAAGCTTTTCGCGAGATTCGGGATTCCTAAAGCCCTCATCAGTGATAGGGGAACCCATTTTTGCAATGCACAAATGGAAAAGGTCATGAAGAGGTATGGAGTACCCCATCAGTTCTCCACCGCCTATCATCCACAAACCAATGGCCAAGTCGAAAACACCAATAGGGCTATTAAAAGAATATTTGAAAAAACGGTTAGTCAAAACAGAAAGGACTGGTCATTTAAACTCGATGAAGCCTTATGGGCATTCCGAACCGCCTTCAAAACACCTATTGGAACGACCCCGTTCCGCATGGTGTATGGTAAGGCATGTCACTTACCAGTGGAATTAGAACATAAGGCTTATTGGGCGTTTAAGACATGCAACTTAGATTACACAATTGCTGGAAATAATAGGTTCTTGCAGTTACACGAGCTTGATGAGCTTAGGCTAGAAGCCTACGAATCCTCCATCACATATAAAGAGAGAGCTAAAAGATGGCATGACCAGAGAATTAAGAAACCCAAAGAATTTTCAGAGGGAGACAAGGTCCTATTATACAATTCTCGGTTGAGATTATTTCCGGGAAAACTTAAGTCTAGATGGTATGGACCGTTCACGGTAAAGAATTCCTCTAAAATTAGAGCCGTGGTGTTACTAGATGATGAAGGTAGGGAATTTACTGTTAACATACAACGTGTCAAGCACTACCAAGAGTATAACAATGAAATGATTAGTGAGGAGGATGTGACGTTTGATGATGAAGTCACGTAGTAACCCATGACCTTGAGTCTAGCTACAAGACTCGTAAATAAAGAAAAGCACTTCTTGGGAGGCAACCCATGTTTTGTGTGATTTTATTTTTGTTTGTTTGTTATTTGCTTCCGTATGCATGCTTAGTTTTTATTGTTGGTTTATCATGTTTCGCAATAAAAATATGGAAATACTTTACTTTGTTGTTTTGGCCTAGTCTTAACTCCACCTAAAAGTATTTTTGCAAAAGATAAGTGTAAGGGGAAACCCCAAATATGTTTTTAAGAAACAAACCGATCATGATTCTCCACAATATTAAATGAACATGTATATTCGTATTTGTTAGAGTCAAATGCTTGTATTGAGTCATAATGAAGTTTTGCAGGATTTTCCAGGAAGTAGGACCAAGTTTTTCCAGAAATTTTCCGGAAACTTAACATAAGAATTTCTGCAGGTCAATCCTGACGGCGTCACGAGTTTACTCTTGACGGCGTCAGGTGTAAAAATCTGGAAATTTTACCGGTTTTGTTTTTCTAACGGAGTCTTATGGTTTTTGTGAATTATTAAGTTTTATAATCTCCAGGAGATCTGCAAACTTCATTCCACAAGCATTATATCTTATCTTGTTTTCTAGGATTTAGTAACTTATATAGGATGCCGCCGATTTTACGCGAGGTTGTCTTGTCTATTTTCTCAGGATTTACAGGTTATGTATGACAAGAAGATGATTTATATTATGGAAGGGAAGCTTTGATTGTTCATTTTCTTGGAGGAAGATTTAACCTGGCCACCTAATTATCCATACCGAGCGAATCAGGGGAGTATTTGATTTCATTCTCTTTACTTTTTCACTTTTACATTCTTTACTTGAACATTGGGGACAATGTTCATCTTAAGTGTAAGGGGAGGGTAAAAAGATGATACCTTACATATGCACTTTCGCTTGAGTTTGTTTTGTTTGATGGTAGATGTGTAATAAAACTATGAGAAACACTTGTTAGTGTAATTTTAGCGCCAAATTTAAATTTTTTTACAACATTTAGGAGTGAAACTTTAGCCATAGCAAGCGTCTCATTGATAGGAGATTGTATGACTAGCACATAACCGTATATTCAGAAAAATTTTCCACCCAAATATGTGAGGTTCGCCTTTAGATTTGATAGGAAAAGCATTTACTATTAGTGCTTATGAGTGTACCGGTAGCATTTAGATTCTAGAACTTGCGTTAGTGATGCATCCCGAGACCGCTAGTGAGACTACATTCGTGTAGTAGGATTTACTACATGATAAGAGGCATTAGGATCACCCTTGTGTTAAACCCGTATTATAATTACTTGACCATTTAAGTCATATTACTTGACTAGTTAAGTCAACTAATTTTTCCCACACCCTTAGCGTTGTACTCATTTTTAGTACACGAAACCCCTAGTACACCCCTCCGAACCTATCTTTTCGTTTCTAACTTTAAGCATTTTACTTAAAGGAAGAATTTGTTACACCCCACTTAAATGTACAACCAAATCGCCTTAGCCTTCCGTGTATGCGCTCATTTTTAGTGCATTATTGTTATTTGTTAAACCCTAAGTTAACTATCTAATTGATTACATGGTTGCTAAGTCGAGTCATATCCTTGTACATATTGTTTTGGGACGATTGGGACTCATGGGTAAGTACTTATTTTATGAAGTAATGGGGAAGAACATCATTTATTACCCCCATGTGTACGTTAATCTTAAAAGTGCTCCAAGTGTTTTGATTTTCTTAATTCGAGTCATTAGATTAATTTAATGTAAAGTATGTAAAGATTCAGGTGTAAGGGGAATTACCATTCCCTATGATGTATTATTTTGGATGGTAAGGTAAGAGTGTATGCAAAAAAAAATAATAATAAAAAAAATAATAAAAAAAAATAATAAAAAAAATCAAGAAAAAAAAAAAAAAAAAAAGAGAGAGAGAAAAACATACGGACTACCATCCCTTTTTATTCTATGTCCATTTTATGTTTTTGTTATTTTTCATTTATTAGCTTAAGTCGAGTCTAGTCTTGGCTTAGCAACGCCATATTGTACATGTAATTAACCAAGATTGTTAACTCGCCACCAGTAAAATTTCCTTTATCCAACAAAACCGTGTATTTCATATCCCTACACCTAACGTTACAACCCTTTGAAAGACCTCTTTGATAGTTTATCCTAGGTGCTTACGCCATGTGGTGGAGGTTTGATCCTTTCCCAAACCTATGGTAATCTATTTTGCTATGACAGGTAGTGAGAGATATCTTCCGTTTCCATATTGTAATTTACACTTTATTACACCCGAGAGATGTGAGTATCTAAACACTATTTGTGAGGTGCTTGTGTATAACCTCCGTGCTTGTCTATTGGTCTTTAGTGGAACGATTATTTGTTGTAATTACTTTTATATTAGTGTTAAATGACCCCTAACTTGTATTTTGAGTAGAATAAAAGCGCATTTGCTTGAGGACAAGCAAATCTCAAGTGTAAGGGTATATGATGAGGCGAAAAATGATCCGTTTTTAGGGGGTCATTTAAGCCAGAATTCGAATTTATTTAATCAAATATTGCCCTAAATCGTTCATTTTGTGATTTTAGGTACTTTGGGAGTGAAATCTGGAAAAGGAAGCAATTCGGACGTTTTTGGAGCATAAAAGTGAAGAAAACGCCAAAGTCTTAATTTTCCATGCTGGGAACAGTAGGTGACGGCGTCAAGAGTAACTCCCTGACGGCGTCAAGAGCAAAAATCCATGACGATCCAGTACAGATTTGAAGGCGTCACGAAATAGGGCATCAAGAGTTAAAGTCATGACGGCCTGGAAACAACTAAGTCTTGACGGCGTCAGATGTAGATCAAGGCAGTCCGAGAAGAGTTTTGGCGGCGAGGTGACGGCGTCACAAGATTGGTCTTGACGCCGTCAGACCCCTTTTCCTATATATAGTTTTCTAATTTTTACGCAAAAAAAAAGAGAAGTTTTGGGAGAAACCCTAAGTACGATTTTGGTGTAACTTTTACAGGTTTTTCAAGGGTTCCAACCCCTTGATACCTTGCATGTGTAATCAAGATAAGTGTTCTTTTAATTCAATCAATATGTCTATGTGTTGGTTGTCTATATCTTATTCTTGTCTTAATTCCATCATGCTAGGCTAGATCTATCTTGTGTTTGCTTGGATCTAATGAAACCTAGATGTTGATTATGTGTTGATTACTTGTTTATTCTTGTCTTGGATGAATGATTTATATGTTAGGCTTAAGAAAACTGGCAGATCTCCAATTGGTAACATGCTTGAACGTCTTAAGAAACATGAACCGACGCGCACTAGGTCTTTATTGGTTGTATTTAATGCATGAGCCACTGTTTACAATCCCTATAGTTGTGCTGGGCATGGTGTAGGAGGAGATAAGAGCTCATAGAATTGGGGAGTTAAGTGTGTCACCCCATGAATGGTATTAAGGAATACGGTCCGTCATCCATACAATTATAACAAGTAATTAACGTGTAAAAGATGTCTAGGGAGTAGTGAAATCTAAGTAAACACATTTTCTCTAATTACTGCTCACAACTTTATTATAATTTAGTTTATTTTCATTTCTAGTATTTTATTTTGATTGCATCTTAGTATTGGGTTAGTTGAATAGCAACTAATTCCGCCCAAATCCTTCAAACCCGAGATTTTAACTTGCTTTCTAAAAAATATAAAAAATACAAAAAGAATCTTCCCTCACCTTTAGAACTAGTATTTAGGTTTTCTAATCCTAGCGACACTATTCCTAGCTGAACGATCAATCCCCCGGTACCTGTCACTATACTATACTACAACGATCAGGTACACTGCCTGGTGGGGGTTGTAAGCTTCTCAAGATCCCTTGAGAGGTAAAGCCTGGTGCGATTCCCACGTATCAACTATTTATGGACTTGTTGATTCGTGTTTTCGTGGGTACTTAGACAAATTTTTCATAGTATGACATCTTAGTACATTCAGAGATGAAGAAGGAACATGAGAATCATTTTCATATTATGTTGAAAATATGAGGATCATTTGTGTATTCTCGAAGCATGACATTGGTTGGAAGATGTTCACGACTTGCATTACCGTAGTCGAATTTTATTAGTAAGGAAGAGAAGCCTAGCTTGGATGAAGAACGGAGTTTTGGAAAAGCTGAAATAGACATTAGCTTCCATAACTTTCGATTTAGTATCAATTTTGAGACGTTCATGAAGAGACTTGATTATGCCCTTATGCAACATGGAGGATTTATTGCTTATGCATCAAGACAGCTGGAACCGTTGAGGGGAATTATTCAATGCGTGACCTGGAGTTGGTGGTAGTGGGTTTTGCTCTCAAGATTTGAAATCATATCTTTCAAGAAGATGAAATCCAATTAGAGATTTTAGGAAGCTCAGGATCAAGATGATGAAGCTATGATCTGTGAAGACTGGGAAGAAGTTGTTACAATGGGGTGCAGTCCTACTTTTTCTATCCCTCTTGGTTATACTAAGATGTGTAAGGGATCTAAAGCAGGATTTGAATTTTCATGTACCTTGGAACGAAATCTCCATGCACACTTAAGAAGGTTGACAAAATTTGAGTTATGGTGGATCGTTTGATTTATTCCGCTCGCTTTTGCTTATTAGGATGAGTATTCAAGGTTGCATAAACCCTTTGACAAGAAGATTTTTCAACTACATGGCGCACTCAAAGTGATCGTGCCAGAGATTTGCATTTTACCTCTCAGTCCCAAGAAGAACTACTGAATGCTTGAGGGACCAGATGCCAGTATAGGAACGTTTTGCACCTACAGACTAAGGGATAAGCATAACAACCATTCAAACTTGCAAGAAGTGTTGAGCTGGAAGTTGACAAGTGTGTGGTCCGATTGTGTTTGCTCATTGAGATTGATGGCATACAAGTGACAAGGTTTGTCCTTTCAGATTTTATATGAATAGGGATGTAGAACACTTTCTGGTTGAGTTAAGTCGGAAAGCTGTTCATTGAATGCTTGGAGTTAATTACAATGACTAATGGGTTAGATTCATTGTGGAAGAGGAAGCTTGAAAGTTAGACAGGAAATTGTGTGTCCCGTATGATGCTTTCCGTACAAAAGAGTTAGACGTTTTGGCATGTAAGGATTACTTGATTCGTGATACGTTAGTCCTTAGATTCGTTTTTATCCGTGCACTTATCCTATCTATCTCGTTATGTACTCTGATACGATTCGATAATTCGATATGTTCTTAGTTAATCTTCAGTACGAATAGGTCACCAACCTTGTTAGGAAACTTTTGGTAGGTCTGATAATTCGATGTCTATCTGATTCCTTTTGCAAGTCCCTTAGTACGTTCAGCACCTAATGTGATTCGTGAAGTTTTCGGCCATCTAGCATCACTTCTGTATTTATTCCAGATTCATCTGATGTTCATGTATCTCCTGGTGAGATTTCGACTATCATCTGTTTCATATTCATTTCGTATTCGTTGGGTCAGATTTGTTTTTCTGTGGAGAGCCCAGAGCTATCCTAGTTTATTCAGATCGAGTCATGAGAAACTTTACCGTTTGTAAACTTTCCTTAAAGAAACTATTCTGAGCAAGTTAATCACTTTCTTTTCATTTCATGAATTGGTACGTTTCCATTTGATCTCTTCATTTCAATTTCGCGGACGAAATTATCATTTTAGGAGGGAAGAGTTGTAAAACCCAAAAATCTGAAATCCTAAAATAGGGTCTAATTTGAAAATTTATGAAGTCAAGGGACTAATTAGTAACTAACTCTAAAACCTTATGTTATATGACTAATAAAAGCTTAAAATCCCAAACTAAATATAACCTAAAGTATTTTAATTACATAAATATGTAGCATGCACAAAATTTCGACCAAGGCTTTTGATTAATTGTTTTGTACGCCTAAAATATGGGAAATACAAGATATACACAAATAATACAACCAAAATCATAACATTAACAACCCAATATTGTGTTTCCCTTTTTAGCACACGTTTTGCCAAATCCTTAAGACACGGTTTACCTTATTTATTTTCCCTCCACATAAAATCATACGTATCATCTCATATCTCAAATCACAAAAACCTTAAACCCTAAAAACCCACCTCCACAAACTAGCAGCTGTTCTCCCTTTTCCCCTTCCTGATCGATCAAAAGATGGCACAAGGAGGATTGTTTGTGGCTTATCGTAGAGGCGACAATGGTGGTTCATTCTGTTCGACTAGGATTTCATACGTGGGCTTTCTTGCGCATTTTTCTGTTCGAGTAATGTGGAGTGTTTCGGTTTGGTTGCTTTACACTTGATTTGTTGGTGGTGTTTCTGGTTCAAAGGAGTTGATGATCGTTTGGTTCGAGGGGGTTGTGGTCGTGGTGTGTTAATCAGGTTCGAAGGGTGTGGGTGAATTGAGTTTAGGTTGGCCAGTTGGTTCGGTTCTGGTTCTTGTCCTTTCTTTCTTGTGATCACGCATCAGGGTAAAATATCGATCCTTGTTTTGCTCTCTTTCATTTGATCTCTTGTACTCGTAAAACTTGTATCTTTAATAAGCTAAGAATCTGATATAACTAAGTATGCATGAAACGTTTTGATCTCACATGAAATCATAAAACAGGTCACACGAACTGATGAATATGACCACATAAAATGATACCATGAGCGAATGAAAAGGCTTTTAAAAACCAGCATATGTGTCGATATTGGTTATGGGCTGTTTGAATCTGTTAGATACGTTGTGTTAATCACCTAATACTCGACCTAATCATGGTTCTAATCTAAGCAAATATGAGAAGAATGTTTGTTAAAAATCTGGTTATTTAAGATCCTTATATTATCTCTAAAACACTACATGAAAACCTGGTATAAACGTAAAGATATTATCTCTAAAACACTACATGAAAACACTACGTGAATAAAGGGTGGAACACGTTTGATCTTAAGTAATCTGTTTTGGGCTCGTTAGATGTATTTGTGAGTGAGTTATGTGTCGAAACAAAGGCCGTAAACAGGAGTCTTATTTGTGTAAATAAAACCAAATAACAACGTGTGAACGTGTGTGTGCATTCGAATTCAAAAAGGAGTAGAGGATAGGTCTGTTTGAGTTTGTTATTTCATGTTTATGTCCAGCAGTGGGGTCATATAAGTATGCATATGTGTGAGTGTAGTGGTCATGAAACTTTTGTACAAAATATTTGGGAAAAGAGCAGTATGTCGTGGGGTATAGTAAACAAAAGTGAAATGTGTGGTGTGCATGCATGATTATACTATGAAAATAAGAGTGAGTATATGTGTGGTTTTATGGATTGTCGACTGTGTGTGAATGACCTTTGTGGGCAGAAAACGTGTGTGTGCAATTGGGTGTGGGTCGTGTGAGTTATATTAGTAGAATACATGCATGTTAAACTTGGTATATTGTTGGCGCAGTCTAAAATAAAGTCGAATATACGGTTATATAAATTGTGAAGCGGCGAATTCTTAAATTGTCATTTCGAAGTAAATTTATATTATAAACCCTAGAGTTAAATATTTGACATTTAAATACTAAACTTTGATAATTTACATTTATGATCCTAAACTATGATATTGGTCATTTTAACCTTTAAATATCATTTAATTGTCATTTATAACCTTAAGGTACTAAGTTACTACTTTGGGAAAAGCTTACTAATTATAGAAGATACTAATTATGGAAAGTTACTTAAATTGGAAAGTTACATAAAGTGAAAAGTTACTAAAAATGAAAAGCCGACTAAAACGAGTAATCTTATTTAAAATAAGTTATTAATAATAAGACGATCATTAATTCGTGTAGATTCGCTGAAGAAGGAGTGACTTCCTATTCTTATGTTATGGTTTCGTTGGCGGTTTAAGGTACAGATATTCTGACCTTCCTTATAAGGTTTCTCATGACTTTTGATCCTTGATTATAAATCTTTATCTTGATATGATTACTTTGAGCCTCTGCTACTGTCCCCTTGATACTTGATATAATTCGTCCGTTATCTTGTGACATGAATATTCGAATCCCTTGATAATTTGAAGGTTCATTTGATATTGTAACTGGATGTGAAAACCTTTCTTAATTATATCATGAAAATGTTTTGACAAAAACTATTTTTAAAATGATGTTTATGAGCACGATGCGATACCACTTTTATACGGAGAATTTTACTAACTTTATGAAAACTACTTTTAAAGACTATCTTTATGAAAACCATTATTAAAGATCACTTTTATGAAAGCCATTATTAAAAGATTATTTTAAATGAATATTTGATATAAACTTTTGAATTGAACCTTTGCTATGAACCCTTTTGCTATTATGAACCTTTGATCTGAACCTCATGATATGAATCTTTGATTTGGACCTTTGACTTAAACCATTGCTATGATCCCTTTGTATGATCCATATTTGATCGATCCATTTCTGTTATGGTTTGCTTTGATATTTGTTGTATGCTATATTCCATTTCTTATAGCATCCTTATGCCCTTATATGCTGCCCATTAATTGATTAAATTGTAGCTAGTCATGGGGAGTCCATGGCCTTGCCACTGATGCACCAGTGGTATTGACACTATCTGTGGAGGTGGGTTTTTGTCCACAGCGTTCCCTATTATGCTATAGCACCATGGCCATTATTATTATTGTATGTATGCTTAGCCTAGAGCTTGGTATATGTATATTTGTTTGTAGGGAGCGTATGGATGCATCCTAGGTACTTTGTTTCATTTTGAATTTGGTGAATGGGTATGTGTGTGCAATACACTCCATTTCACATTTGGTACATCGAGCTAGCTACTCCATGTACAATTTGATATATGATTGTTGGGCATTTCTGTTACTTATACTATATATGTGATCCTTATTGTTCTAACTTCTTTATTGTTGTTGACTTATGTTTTTTTTAGTTCATTTGCTTACACTTATGATTCATTTCATTTTCCTTTGATTCATTTGATATTCCTTATACGTATTCCCTTTGATCGTGTTCTGTTGATTCTATCATATGTTCCATATTCTTTAATATTCGTCTCAACAGGTTTGCTTGGATTCATTTCGTATTCACTTTCGTTTCCCTTTTGTTATTAGCTTTTATTTGCTTATATCTGTTCACTGGGCTTTTTTTTAGCTCAGCCGCATTTCTTTTCCTGCGGCAGGTTTTAGAAGGAAGCTAGGTTGCGTGAAGAGTGCTTAGGAGCTCTTAGTGGACTACAACGTTGATAGCTTCCCATGGATTAGAGAATAGACTTAGAGATTCCCTTTTGGTTCTTAGTTGTAATTAGTTTGGAAGTTGTGATATTTAGAATTAGTCCTTTATCTTTTCTTTAGAACTGTTTTGTGAACCTTGTATTACTAATGTATTCCACTTGCTTATGTTCTGATTTGACCCCATAATGTTACACTTTAGCCCTTTTCGGGTTGGGGTGTTACATGACTATTCACGATACACGTGGACTAGGTTCTTAAGTGACAAAACCCAACCCTTTGAAAAATTCGAAATATTTAGTAAAATGATTCAAAATAAATTAGGATGCACAATAGTAGCCATTAGGACGGACCATGGTAGAGAATTTGACAACGAAGTACAATTCGGAAAATATTGTGATTTAAATGGAATATCTCACAATTTCTCCGCTCCTCGTACTCCTCAATCAAATGGCGTAGTAGAAAGAAAGAATATGTCACTACAAGAAATGAGTAGAACAATGTTAAATGAACAATCCATCCCACAAAAATTTTGGTGTCACGCTGTAGATACATCAACATATATTATTAATAGGGTATCAATTAGGAGAATTTTAGGAAAAACTCCCTATGAGTTACTAAGAGGTAGAAAACATAACTTAAGCTACTTTAGGGTATTTGGAAGTAAATGTTATATTTTAAACACTAAAGATTACCTTACTAAGTTTGACCCAAAATCATATGAAGGAATATTTTTAGGGTACTCACAAAATAGTAAAGCATATATAACACTTAACAAACACTCTACGAAAGTAGAAGAAATTATTAAATGTAACATTTGATGAAACACCACCACCTCCTAAAACATTACCTTTAGAAGATGATGACTTAGTCGAAGATGAAGCTATTGAGGTTAGTAAAACAAAACCCATAGGAAATGATAATGAAGACATTGACTTAGAAAATAACGAAATTGTAAATATTAAAGAATCTAGATCACATCCATTAGATAATATAATAGGACATCTTAATCAAAGAAACCTTAGGTCACAAGCCCAAGATAAAAATAATTTCTTTTGTTTCCTCTCAGCAATAGAACCTAAGAATATTAATGAAGCATTAAAAGATGAAAGTTGGGTTATAGCTATGCAAGAAGAATTAAACTAATTTAAGGCAAATGATGTTTGGGAATTAGTCCCAAATCCAATGAATATGACCATCATAGGAACTAAATGGGTATATAGGAATAAGTTAGATGAAAATGGAATAGTAACTAGGAATAAAGCTAGGGTAGTTGCCCAAGGTTATAATCAACAAGAAGGAATTGATTATGACGAAACTTATGCCCCCGTAGCTAGACTAGAATCTATTAGGATATTACTTGCCTATGCATGCGCCCTATACTTTAAATTATTCCAAATGGACATGAAAAGTGCATTCCTCAACGGTTTTATCACTGAGGAGGTTTATGTGGCACAACCTCCAGGATTCATTGACTTCGCAAAACCTGATTATGTTTATAAGTTAAAGAAACCTTTGTATGGACTCAAACAAGCTCCTAAGGTTTGGTATGATCAATTAAAAGCTTTTCTTATTAAACATAATTATTCCATGGGAATGGTAGATAACACTCTTTTCACTAAAAAGAAAGACCCAAATCTCATCATTGTTCAAATATATGTTGACGACATTATATTTAGATCGACTTGTCAAGAAATGTGTGATGAATTTGCCAAAATCATGCATGATGAGTTCGAGATGAGTATGATGGGTGAACTAAACTTCTTCCTAGGATTACAAATAAAACAATTAGAAGATGGAATATTCTTTAACCAATCTAAGTACATTAAGGAAATGCTTAAGAAATTTGGCCTAGAAGACTCAAAACCCATGAAAACTCCCATGTCTACGGAAGTGAAACTCATAAAGGATGATGAAAGCGAGTCCGTAGATAACACTAAGTATAGAGGATCCCAAAACCTCTGTGCCCGCTTTCAAGAGGATCCCAAAACCTCTCACCTAGAAGCAGTTAAGCATATCTTCCGATACATTAAAGGCACTATACACTTAGGATTATGGTATCCTAAGGGATCCGGCATAGAAACCATCGTCTATGCGGATTCGGATAATGCTGGAGACTACGTAGATAGAAAGAGCACTAGCGGCATTTGCACTTTTATGGGATGTTGTCTAACATCTTGGTTTTCAAAGAAGCAAACCGCTCTTGCTATTTCTACCACCGAAGCCGAATACGTAAGCGCTGGAAAGGCATGTCAACAAGCACTATGGATGAAACAAGCTCTCATAGACTATGGCATTAAGTTAGAAAATGTTCCTATTATGTGCGATAACAAATAAGCGATAGATTTAAGTAAAAATCGGGTTTAACACTCTAGGACTAAACATATAGAAATACGCCACCACTTCCTTAGAGATAATGTACAAAAAGGAAACATATCTATAGAAAAGGTTGCATCGGAAGATAACATTGCGGATATATTCACTAAACCCCTTAAGCGTGAACTATTCAACCACTTGCGTTTAGGATTAGGAATGATGGAACAAGTTGACTAAATTCTATTGCATTTACACTAATTTTTACTTGCACAAAAATTTATTTTTCTTCCGCTTCTCCATTTCTGAGTCTAGGAATCTATTTCGCACAAAATTAAAGATTGGGAAACCTCATTTTCATTGCATATACTCTCTTTTAAAACCCAATCAAAATTTCTTGAAAACTATTCTCACATCTAGGAATTACATGAAAATCATTTTCCTTGCATTGTTGACAAATGCTAAAAACCTTTTTCCTAAATCATGCATAAACTCTCATATAAATTGTCAAAGTATATAATCTAATATATATCATTGACATTCATGAATCGAGCAAAAATCGAATCAAGGAGATTTTGGATTGTTTCTTAGGAAGTTTATTTTTCTTTGCATTTAGGAGTCGAAACAATCACAACTCCACATTTGTTGCATATAGGCACACACTAGGACAAAATCACTCACAA
Source organism: Artemisia argyi (assembly GCA_030686995.1). Classification (NCBI taxonomy): domain Eukaryota; kingdom Viridiplantae; phylum Streptophyta; class Magnoliopsida; order Asterales; family Asteraceae; genus Artemisia; species Artemisia argyi. The sequence continues at coordinate 133,395,807 of CM060694.1, forward strand.
TGTTGTCATCTTGTTTCATCACTAGTTTTTCACTCACTAGTTGCCTTTGCCTTTGATCTAAGAGAGTTACTCTAGGTAGATTAAGTGTCTTTGCCTTTACTTGTCTCTTCTAGATTATTATGTATTGCTTGTTTGCTCTATTAATTAAATGTTTTTGCATGTATGCTATATTATGATTAGATTAGATGCTATATTGCCTCAAAGAGTTGAACTTGCTTGAATCCAAATCCAAAAACACAACCTTTCTGCAAATTTTCTGCCAAAAACCCAGTTCTGGCAATCTGGAAACCACCAGATGGGCGGCCTCCTTAATTATGTAAGGCGGCCCCCTTAATCATTATTGGGACCGCCCCCTAATTAAGGAGACCGGCCATCTGATGGTCGGGTTTACAGAATATTTTCTGCATTTTTAGCTCATTTCAATCTACATTTCCCAATTTTCACCAACATATTTTGTCATAATCTCCCAAACAAACTTTATCCATCTATAAACACAAAAAACTTACACTATAAATATCCTCAATCTTCAAAACTCTCCATTCATCCCATCATGACCTCTCCAAACAAACCAAAACCAAAAGCCTCAAGGCTAGCAAGGATGACGGAGAAACCCGTTTGGCGAAGAAAAAGCCCTCGAAACAAATCCATCATAACCAATGAAGTTGGAAATCACTCTACACCTCCAACTACTTACTTCCCAAACTTTACACCAAACCCACAAGGACATTCATTTGACCCTCTTTACAAACCATACAACATTGGCCAAACATCCTCTTTCATGCCAAACTACACATCTCAACCTCCAACCACTTATAATGATCCATACAAGATTGATCAACCATCAAACTACACTTCCAACAATTTCAATTCCAACTACAAACACCCAATTCATCCATATCGACACAATGATTCTCTCCACATTGCCACGGAAAAGCAAAAGTTCCGTGATAAAATAAACCAAATCCATGATCTTAGTGATCTCCTTGCTATGCATCTTGCACAACGCAACAAAGGGCAACTTCCATCGTCACCCTATGCAAATTGCCTACCTCACTCTCTCAACTTGGATCAAGTTACAAACCACACTCACTTTTGCCCTTGTTGCATCTTTCTTCAAAAACAAATCCTCTACTTGAGTGAAGATATTTCTTGGATTGAATATCTTCTCACTCGTCCTCATCCAATACCACCCTTAACACGATACAACATCGTGAGATCCACCTCTTCCGCTCCATACCCCACTCCATATCCCTCTCCATCAAACAACTAAGCTCTATGCTTATGTTCCCCTCAAGCAAATAAAACACTCAACCATGGGTTGCAAGCAAGTCCAAGTGATCTCTTTGGCAATTTAGGACTATGTTGTTTCTTTTGTTTTATTGTAATCAATATACTTCAAGCATATTGAATGTTGTAATGATGATCATTTCTATGATCATCTCATCTATGCTTGAATAAATCTATTTTCATTTGCATTATTGTTGCTTTGCATATATATGTCTTGTTCTCCTCACATATTTTTTGTAAGCCAAGCTTTCCATAGCTCGTTTCCTTGGTGCTCTCAAATGAGGGGGAGCATACATCAAGGGTGAGCTTTATCGGTTTAACCTTTTTGATTTTACAAAAAGGGGGAGAAAAGAATATTAAACTCTAATATACTTGTCTAAAAATTAATTTTTAGACCTAATGAGTTTAAGGTTTTGTAATCATCAAAAAGGGGGAAATTGTTGACATAAATAATGCCTAAAAATATTGTTAACATATTAACAATATCTCTATGTTTTGATAATTACAAAACATAAACTCATTGAACTAAAATTTATGACGTAAACAAGTATTTAGTGATTAATATTTCTCTTTACATCCAAATCACTTAAGGTATGAATAAACAAAGTGTTTATTGCAATCTATGATCAAAGAAAAAATTTTCTAAGTCACTAGAACTTTTATAAAATGTCATAAACATTTTATATCTTTTATAAAATCACTTTTGGAATTAAAAGAATATGTTTAATTCATTATAAATATATGATTTCAAATTTCCAACCGAAAAAAGCAAATATTATCCAGAAAAACCTTCCCCACAAAAGGACAAACAATTCCAACGTTCTGGAGGGGGCGGCCCCCTTAATCATTAAGGGGACCGGCCCCTAATTAAGGGGACCGGCCATGCTCCAGAATAGTGAAATGTTCCCCTATAAATACTGGTTCATTTCACAGATTTTTCTCACCTTTTGCACTCCTAAACTTTCTGTTCTAGATCTTCATTCCTATTCTCTAAATCCTTTGATCATACATTCATAAATCTTTGTTTTAAAGTGATCCAAACATCAACCTCTCAAGTGCAAGAGAATAATACTTCTATCCTCCAAGACAAGAAGTATTACAACTTGTTGTGACCTCCACATCCAAGTTGTTAGAGCATCATTCATTACACATATTTCTTTGTGTTATTTGGTGTGAATATTTGGTAGAAGATAGATTAGTTTAGTGTGTAGATAAAGTGATTGTTTAGAAGATTGTTGTGAAGTAGATTATTGGAGAGTAGATAGTTGTTAAGAAAATAGGTGTGAAGAAGATTGTTGGGAAGTAGATAGTTGTGAAGAATATAGTTGTGAAGAAGATAGTTGTGAAGTAGATAGGTGTGAAGTAGTTGTGAATAAGGTGTGATCTAGTTGTGACAAAGTTGTGGTGTGTACATTGGTGTGTAAGGTTTTCTCCGCCATAAGGGAGCTTGTTGACATAGTGAGGAAAACTTTCGAGTTAGGTGCTCGGGGAGTGGAGTAGAGAAAGGAAGGTGTCCTTGTAGCCGAACTACTATAAATCTCTTGTCTCGCGGTTCGATCTTTCCATCTCTCATTTATTTCTTTACTTACATTATTATTGCTATATCATACATATTTATTGTTGTTTATATTGTACAAGACTTGAGATCACATATTATCGAATCTAAATTTTTGAAAGTAAAGAAAACACTCAAACAATCTTTTATAACAAATTAAAAAGACGTAAAATTATTCAACCCCCCTTTTAGTTTTCCACACTTATGTTTTATGCAATAAAGCCCAATATGGTAAAATGTATCTAGTATTGATTTTTAACCCACCTTAAAAACGGTTAACTTATGCTAATCCATGTGTCTAGTATTATTTTTGGCCCACCTTTAAAAACTGATACTATAATTTTACATAAGTATCATGCAATAAATAGTTTAGACTCATTTTTAGATGATTTTAATGATGTAGATGAACGTCGCGTGCAACTAAAAAAGCTAAATGAACAAATTTGTTGCAACATTTTACGTACTTACATATTATGGTGTTTTTTTTAGCAATTGCTAACGTCTTTAAAAACAATTGCGCACCCCCCCCCCCCACCCCCCCCCCCCCCCGGGAAAACAAATTACTTTTGTTGGCAGCTAAGTGATTGTTGGTTCAAGTCTTATACATTACAGTTGTTTTAGATATTTATAACGTGTTTATTGTGAGACTGATAGTTATGCTAAAAAACTATACTAACTCAAATTCACTTTTGCTCCGAACCCATGTCGATGTCGGCACCTATTAAGGGGGTTTCGATTTTGATGCGTTGATGCCAATCCGACAATCCCCACCCTAAGCAGTTGCAAGTGCTCATAAAGTCGATTAGCTCTAACAACCTGCTTAACTGATCAATATATGGGCTTCAGCGAACATGCTTCGACTTCTTAGATGAAATTAATAACGTATCAACTTTTTTCAAAAACATTTTTTTATAAGAAGCTTTTTGTTATTATCATTGTCAATACAAAAATGTCAAGCACGTTATAGTGCATACCAATATTTAAAAGCAAAGGTTAATGAAAGATAATGTACTCTTTCACTAGGTTAAATGAAATCACATATTTCATTTCCCTTAGAAAGGGCTAGGTTGTTATCTCTTCTATAAATATATTTAAAAGATTTGATTTTATCTTTAGTTAACACTAGTTAATGGCGAAGGACCTAACTTTGCAACACAAAGTTATCATTTCCACCATTTCCCCGTTAGTCCTCATTAACTCTAACTCTCATAGTTAGTTAAAAGAGTTCTCATTTGCACTTTGTCGTGATATATATACAACACATATATTTTACAAGTAGGAACTTATTTCGTGCAAGCGTGTGACCCATAGGCCAATAATAATAGTTAATAATATCAGTTATGTGTTAAATCATGCACATAATTCCACCAAATTTTAGTGTTCTTCGAGCTATTTAAGTAGAAAGGTGGAACTCGTCATTGATTATTTATCAAGACAATGATGAGGAAGACGATGAAGAAAATGTAAATGTGTGTATATTGAATGAATGATAATATAATGAGTATAAATACATCAAATACTAACTAACCGGGCTTGACCCAATACAAATAATACAACACATAACAATAGTCCTACTAGCCTCCCGCACGGAGCATGAGGGTGCAAAACGCTAAAACTGGTGCGAAACTCATCAAAGAGAAGATACGGAAGACCTTTGGTGAAAATATCTGCATACATATAACGTGAGGGGAACATGCAAAAATACGAACCTGTCCAGAAGCAACCTGATCCCGAACAAAAATGAATGTCAATCTCGATGTTCTTCGTGTGTTGATGTTGCAAGGGATTGGAAGACAAATATGTAAGATCAGAGATATGTGCTTTTATTGACTGATGATTTCATACACTGTACACCCCGATATATATTGTGGCCAATACAAGAGCTATATATGGAAACTACTAAATCATCTAGTCACCAATAGCTTAATATCCTAATCTCATAGTAATCATCTAGTCACCAAGAGATAATAACAATACACAGACTAACATTATCACATTAAACAATGATAACATGTAAATGTGTGTGTAATGAATGAATGATAATAGAGTTTTCAATGAATATAAATATATGAATACCTAACTAATCAGACATGGCTATAAATAATACAAACCACATAATATATAGTCCTAACTAACAGAAAAACACTTAGTTTTTCAGTAATGTAAATTGATCCCATGAAAACACACAGTGAGGTCCATCATAAAGTTAATAACAGAAGAGGAATGAACGATTATTTAATGATGTTCAATGATCTAAGATTCCAATGTGTTATTTATGTACCAAATAGTAATTTTCTATAACTATAATGATATGATAGGAGTGATAATATAATGTGAAATGGTTGGGGTGTAGTGGAAGAAGGTGGGGATATGATGAACATTCTTTCTTGAACATAAAGGCGAGATTGACAACTTTGGGATTGGAGAAAGAAAAAGATTTTCCCATCAACCTTGCTGTAAGCATCTTTCATATTTTAATAAAGGGCAAAATAATAATGGATCGTTTCATCTAATTATGTGTTTAGGCTAGTACAAAGGTGAGTTGGATACTAATGTAGTAATGTATATACCTATTGTAAGATACTTTTTCTCATTATTAGTATATCGTACATAGGGGTGTCATAAATTTCGACCCGATACGAACCCAAACCCGGCTAAGGATAATAGGGTCGGGTTACTCGGGTTCAGAATCTAGCTCGGGTCAATCGGGTCAACCCGATTAACCCGAATACGAACTAGGGTCGGGTATCGGGTTCAAAATAGTCGGGTATCGGGTTCAAAATAGTTTGCCTAATCGGGTTTGGGTTAACCCGACTAACCCGAGGTTTTTTTTTTTTTTTTTTTTTTTTTTTTTTTTTTTTTTTTATTATTATTATTATTATTATTTTTCCTTATTGTATTTTATTATTTGCTTGTAATCTTGTTCACAATGTTATTTTTCTTAGCTGTTGGTTTGTTGCCAATTTCATTATCTCTAAATGTATTGTTAAATGCTACTAGTACCACGTTTACCATTTCATTAATATTGTGAAGTTTTCATGTTGGATAATTTTCTCTTTGAGCATGATAAACCAGACAAAAAAAAGTTGACTGATACAAAAATGAAGCAAATATAATACATTAATTGAACTTGGCAAAATAAAAGACTAGCTAGAGGTTTTTGTCGATAAGTAACTCAAAAAGAGATCCATTTTTACCCATGTTCCCATAAATATTTAAACAGCTCGAGATGGAATTGTGCTAAACATAAAATGGTAAACGTAAGGTATATAAATATTTGTGAAGTTGCAGAAGATAATTGAACAAGTGTAAATGACTTAACATAAACAAACAACGCTTGGTATCATGTATTCTACCTAAGAGTCTCTCACCCTATATGACCACTTGAATGAAATTAGGACATTGTGACATATATTGCACCATATTCAGTGTGTTTTTTACACAAGTTGTATCTTTGGTTTGTTACATGGTCTATACATATGTTGCATCATATACAACTTATGCTACAAACAATTTATGTGATTTTAGCTACTAAGTTTAAGAAATCAAATTATGTGATTTTGTAAATGGTACAGACCCGAACCCGACTTGACCCGACCCGACCCGATTTGACCCGAACCCGACCTCAAATAGGGTCGGGTACAGTGGCGGACCCAGGATTTTTCAAGGCGGGGGGCAAAAAAAATTTTTTTTGATAAAATTCGTGATAAACTTTAATAAAAAGGTCATAATTTTTTTTAACACTAAAACCTAAGGTTTTTATATTTTTGGCTTCAAGGTGGGGGGCAATTTGATTTTTTGGAGGGGTGCACTTTAATAAAATGGTCCTAAAAAAATTTTTTTTACACTAAAATATGAACTTTTTCGGCGAGTCGTGGAGGGCACCGCCCCCCCAAAACTAAAGAGTAGGTCCGCCCCTGGTCGGGTATGTTATTTTTAGCCTCGACCCGACTTGGACCCGACCCGTTTAACCCGAGCCCGACCAACCCGACCCGATTAACACCCCTAATCGTACATATGTGAGGTATTTATACTGGTGAGTTTAGCGCAGAGTTTTTTAAGCTTTGAGCTCCATGGGACATATAGGATGAGCCAGAAAGTTGGTTCACCTTTCACTATTGTCATCATTTTTCACATGGAACCTGTCAACCCGGCCTATTTCAAGACCGGACATAGACTCGTTTTAAAATCCACTAAGATAAAGATAGGTACATTATATTTGAAATCTAATTATAGATCAAGTTTAAATAAACAATGGCAGAAGCTTAGTACCAAAGGCAATGATAAATGAGAGTTGCATGAACTTGTAATGTCATCATACAACACATGACAGTGCTATTTTCTTTAATGACCACTTAACACCGATGCCCGATTATATATAATTTCTTTCAAATCATACCCATCACAACTAAAGTCAGAGGGATGCATGTTTATTACAGTAAACAAATTTGTTACTAAAGAAAGAGAGAGAGAGAGGTTTTTATAAAAATAACAATGCATCTTTAAACTTGAGACACGTAGGCTATGTTTGGGGAGTGATTTTATGGAGCTTAGAGCATTGGGTGTGGCAACAAGCCACAACCTCTTCATTCGGGCCCCACCATGCCACATCACCAAAACACCCCAACTTCAACAAACCACAACAAACCCCCCCTCACCAAACAACAAACCTTCACTTCCCCATTCGGGCCCCACCTCTTACACACTTATTTTTTTATTCATTTTATTAAATAAATTAAATTAATTTCACAAATACTTAAAAATTAAAAAACATACTAATTTTATTTCATAAAATAAAAAGTTACAATACGGAAGAAAAAAAATACGATACGAGGAAAAAAAAAACACGCATACAACATGGAAAAAAAAAACGATACGGAAAATAAAACATACGATACTAATAGGAAAAGTAAAACATTTTATTCGTCATCTTCGCGGTCGAGATTTTGGTATTTCTGAGTTATTCGTGCTTGTCTCTTGCGAATTACTTCGGCTCTAATCGGGTCAGGGCAAGTGTTTGGATCGAGCATTAGCATCTGCATATCCTGCCACTCCAACAACGCAGCTTCTTTCTCGAACGCCTTTTCCTCCCTCTTCCTCCGCGCCTCGTAACAAGCCGTTTGAGCGTCTTTCGCTTGATTATACTTTTCGGGACGAGGTCGTTTGTCCGGCCCGAATATATCCTCAAGACATGTAATGTCTAGAGGTTCTTCAGCATCCCATTTCGGGTAGCGTTTCAGGATTTCCCAAACGTGAACCAAAGTGAAACCCCTTTGTCCAAAACGTAGTGAGAAGTTCGTTTTGGCATTCTCGACATGATCATGCTCATTTTCACCACTGCGACGCTCTAAATGTTTATAAATAGCGTTGAATTTTTGGCAGTCGGCATTGATCCTTGTCCATTTACCGGATATCATGTTTTTTGTTCGTGGGGCTTCAGTAGTCCGCTCGCGTATTAGCAGCTTCTTCCAAGTCTTCGTCATCGTCCGCGTCCAAATTTACGACGTTTTTTCCTCTTTGGGCTTTGGTTTTTTTTCCTCGGCCTTTGGCCGGTGATCTTGGCATAGGTACTTTAAAAGTACCTTGATTTGGTTGTGTCGGTTGTGATTGAGGAAAAGTGGATGGTTGATTCGGGTTATAAAATTGTGGCGATAAATTGAATTGTTGTTGACTTGTGAATCCTTGTTGAAAGGCTAATTGTTGGTTACGGTAAATGTCACTCGGATTTAATGGTTGTGAACCGTATGGCGGTGAAGGGTTTGGAGACGAGGGACTAGAAGAGTTTGAGGCTCCCCCGTATGGACGTTGGTTTGACGTTAAGAGGTTCGTGAAATAACCTCTTTCGTTCGGGTTTTGAGACATTTTTTTGTTGATTAGGAGAAGAAGTATAGAAAGGTTTAGTTTAGATTTGTGAATGTAGTGAAGAGAATGGAAGAAGAAGGTTGTATTTATAGTTGTAAAAATGGGTAGGAAAAAAAAAAAAAAAAAAAAAAAAAAAAAAAAAAAAAAAAAAATGAACCGTTTAACAACGGTCGAATTTTCACAAAAAAACAAACCAAACCAAACGTATACCTGCACCTTTGTCAGAACCCAGCTTCGTCGTGGCCATGGCGAATTAGCCAACGGCGATCAACGGCGAGCCATGCACGGTGTGGCGGCGAGCAACGGCTCGCCGTTGCATCCTCCAGCTCGGACGGCGAAGCAGCTATCGTTGTCCACACCCAATGCTCTTATGGGGGTTTGGACTTTTAAAATAAGCCGGCTAATTAAATAAGTCTCGTTTGTCATGGGGCTTATGAAAGGGCTTATAAAATAAGCCAGCTAAAAACTTTAGCCCCATAAAAGAGGCTAAAAACTTAAGCTCGGGGCTTTTGATGAATAAATTATGTGAAAAACTAGAAGGGGGGTTGAATAGTTTTACGTCCTTTTTAAATTTATTACCAAAATATTTTGTAGCTTATTAAAAACTTTCGATTCGATCTCAAGTGAATTCAAGTAACAACCAATATAAGCAATTCTAATCTAATAATGAAAATATTGAAATATAATGAAGAAAAGATAGAGTTAGAAAGATCAAACCACAACACGCGAATTTATAGTGGTTCGGCTACAAGGACACCTTCCTTGCCCTACTCCACTCCCCGAGTACCACACTCGAGAGTTTTCTTCACTATGTCAACAAACTCCTTATGGTGTAGAAACCGTACACACCCTGGCTTACACAAGTTAACGACACTAAGCTAAATGTCGAGTTCTAATCGTAGCTAGAACCAATCTCACAACTTCTTCAAGACTTCACACCTTCACACCTTCACAACTTCTTCAAGACTTCACACCTTGTCAACTTCACACCTTCTTCTATGCACAACTAAGTCACAACTACTAAACTACTTTACAACACACCTAGTTTCTATAATCAATAAATTCACACAACACTTTTACAAATATCTAACACTACTACAATATGAAACTAGCTAATCACAACACTACTACAATTAGATGGATGTAGAGGAGTGTTCTTCTTCTTGCACTTGAGTGGATGAAGCTTTGGATCACTTGGAAACAAAGACTTATGAGTTATATGATCAAAGGATTTTTGATATAGAAATGGAGGTTGAATCAGAAAGTTTATAGTGCAAAAAGGTGAGAAAAATATGTGGAATGATCCAATATTTATAGGGCCAGAAAATACTGTTCTGGAGCGTGTCGGTCCCCTTAATTAGGGGGCGGTCCCCTTAATGATTAAGGGGGCCGCCTAGTAAAATTAAGGGGGCCGCCCTCCTGAACGTTGAAAAAGTTTTTCTGGATAAAATTTGCCCTTTTTGGTTGGAAATTTGAAATCATATCTTTGTAGTTTAATATAACAATACCAAAAATGATTTACAAATATATATAAAATGTTTATATCATTTTATAAAATGTTATGTCTTAAGACAAGGTTTCCTTTGATCATGTAATGCATAAGATGCTTAGTTTATGCATACCTTAAGTGATATTAGATGTAGAGGTAAATATTTGTTACTAAATATTTGTTTACGTCTTAATCTTGACTTAATTTCATTTAAGTTTTGTGATTATTAAAACATAGGTTTATTGAGAAATATTAATAATGTTTTTAGACATTATTTATATCAACAAACTACATATTTACCCACAAAAATATCTAACATATACAAAAACTCATTTGAAAATGTGAACTTTTGTTTTCAAAATATCTTTTTCGAGATAAACCAAACGCTCCCTTAACTAGATAAAAATAACCTAAAACATCAATATATATATATATATATATATATATATATATATATATATATATATATATATATATATATATATATATATATATATATATATATATATATATATATATATATATATTGATTATATATCTTGATGACATATATTGACTCTAATAGTTTTAACAAATTTTATGAGCTAATTTTAAGTTTCAAATAACTACATATAATCATAATTTGTTCATGAACCAAACGCCCATGTTGTCTTCATGAACCATTTTATAACGAATTGAGAAGTAGGTTTTGATTGTTTACAACATTGAACCAATATAATGTAGTAAGTTTTAACTAGTTTTTAAGAGTTATATCAACAATGTACCTTTTGGAAAATGAAATTCAACAAGGGTTTATGGGCGATTAATGATTTTGACAAAATGATATGTTATACTAAGTTTGAGTTGCAATATATCATCCTAATCCTATGGAAAGCATTTGGTTGTTCAATTCCTAGCTTCTATTTCACTAAAATTCGAATTAAAATAAATTTTAATAAAATGCCTAATTATTGATTAGACACCAAATTGAATGAAATGTGATGAAATGTATGTTGGAAAACTTACAAAAGATGTTGTTATACGTTTGGTTAACGTTTGCCCCTTGCGAAACAACCCCGGATTGTTGATTTGGTGAAGGATTTTGGTGGTTTTGGTTGTTTTGGTTCGTTCACAGCAGTGGTGAGGGAGGAGTATATGAGCAAATGGAGTGTTTGGGAAAAGATTTAAGGTGAAAAACGATTTTGAAAGTGTCAGATGGCCGGTCCCTTTAAACATTAAGGGGACCGCCCCCGATAACAAGCCGATCCCCTTAATCTTTAAGGGGGCCGCCCATTAAATTTTGAGATTTCGCGGTTTCAAGTTTCTGGAACAAACATATTAATACGTATATAATTAGATTTATAATATATCAAAAATACGTAAGCGTTAATTAGCACGATGATGAAATACTTAACAATTTTTAATTACCGTTTCGATAATTAAAGTGTACCTTTGACAATTTTGGATAAAATTATCAAAGTGTTAAGTTGATGAATGGTTTGAGGTGTGTTCGGGAATATGTGAATATGTGTATATATGTATATATGTATAAAAGTATAAATGTGAGTGAATGATGGGTTGATGGGTGAGGTTTGAAAGATGATAACGGAGATAGAATATAGTCGGCGAAAGGAGTTTGTTTCATCCATAGTGTTCACGTGCGAAGGCGTTCTTGCATGATAATAGTCCACTTGACTCATATCCCTTCATTATCATGAGTCTTCTAAAAGTAGACTTAATAGAATTACGCGAGGGGGAAGGAAAGGGTTCGATAACGAACAATTTCCTGGAGTTCTAGAAAGTCAACTAATGATGTATCTAGGTTATGTGCAAGTATATATATATATATATATATATATATATATATATATATATATATATATATATATATATATATATATATATATATATATGATCGAACAGATAGAGGAAAATAGCAAGCTATATCTATGCAAACAACGTAATCAAACAAGACATATTTATCTAAGCATGGCAATGAGTTGTGAAAGAATGGCGTACCCGGTGGTCTTCAAAAAAATCTTCCAAATCATCAAGATGACATATAGACTTTGAAAAAGTCTACGTTGAGAAAAACTTCAAGATTGCCTCAAGGAATGTTCATCTAGCTATTCGGTCCCCATTGCCTTTTTGGTCCAAAGTTGTTTGGTCCAAACATGTTTAACATTTGACTAGGATGCATGAAAGGTGGTAGTATACCCCAAGGATTGTAGCTTTGTTGGTAGTTCCACATTTGATTACTATTGTTATTATAGTTTTGCATATTTTGGTTTCTTCTTGGTTGAGGTGTTTTAGACCTAGGATGAGAATTATTTGGTTTTTCTAGGTGGTGGAGTTTTAGATCTTGTTTTAGGTTTAGAAGATCCTACTTCGTTTTTTAAAGACGGTTTATAAAAGGCTTTTACTTCTTCATTGTTAGCAAGAGGTATTTTTTTATCATTAATAAGTATATATTTAGGATTAGATTTTAGAGGTTTTTGTTCATTAAGTTCATTTTCGAATTTGACATTTTTAATCTCGCTTGTTGAAGCTTCATTTGAATTAAATCCTAAACCGGTTTTATCTCCGGATACTCTTTGAATACTTATTATTTTACTAAGTGAGTGACTACTATTTTCAAATTTATCAAGTTTGCGAATTTCTTCCCTAAGTATTTCGTTTTCACCTTTAAGCTCTTGACATGATTTACATTTTTCAAAAATTTCTTTACCTTTTTCAAGTTGATGTATTTTAATTTTTAGTTCTAGTATTTCATTTTCCAATTGATTGTTTATGTATTTTAGTAATTTGTTTTTGGCCATTACTAGTTGTCCTAATTTGCATAGTCTATTATATTCATTATCTAGGTCTTTTTCATCTAAAGATAAACTTTCATCACTAAAATATTCGGTTTCGGAACGTACCTCATTTGATGTATTCGCCATAAGACACTTCTCTTCTTTTGTCGTTTCTTTCTCATCTTCATCACTATCACTCCAAGCTCCTCCGACAAAAGCTCTTTGATTTTGATCTCTTGTCAACATTGGACATTTTCCAATAAGGTGATTTGGATCACCACACTTGAAACATTTCCTTTCATTCTTGTTATTCTTGTCATCCTTACTCTTTTGAAATGTTTTCTTTTCATCATGCGGTTGTCTTACGAATCTTCCTCGCCTTTTGAAGAATTTCTTGAAATCTCTTACGGCCATGGCGTATTCTTCGTCATCCCTTTCGGAAGATGAGCTATCTTCGATACTAGATTCCTTTCTAGCTTTCAAGGCGATTGACTTGCTTTGCTCTCGTTTTTCTTTTACCATTTCGGAATCCTTCTTAATAATAACTTCGTAGACTTTTAGATTTCCAATTAATTCATCAAGTTGCAATGTTGACAAATTCTTTAATTCTTCAATAGCCGTCACTTTAGCTCGTCATTTTGGATGAAGAGCCCTAAGAAACTTCCTAACAAAATTCTTACTAGAAAAATTCTCATCAAGTGCTTTTAAACTTGTGATGATAGTGTTAAATCTAGCAAAAGCATTATCAATTGATTCCTCTTCCGGAATCGTGAATTGCTCATATTGTTGAACAAGTAGATCTATCTTATTATCTTTGACTTGACTATTACCTTGGTGAGTTATTAGTAAAGAGTTCTAAATATCTTTTGCGGTTTCACACATAAAGATCCTTTCGTACTCTTTACGTGGTAGCGCATTATAAATAACCATTTTTGCTTCATTATTTTTAGCAAGTTTTCTTTTTAAATCATCATTTTGTTTTTCAAAAGGTACGATTTCATCTTTCTTTGTTTCGGGGTTATTTTGAATAGGTAAAAAATCACCATTAGTAATGACATGCCAAAGATCTAGATCTTTTGACTTCACATAAGTTTCGAATCGATTTTTCCAATATAAAAATCCACCACTTTCAAATAGTGGTGGTCTTTGCATAGATTGCCCTTCTAAATATTTTTCAGATTCCATAGATCGTTACAAGTTTTAAAATACAATATATTTTAAAGATCTTGCTAGATGTGGCTCCTGATCCCAATTGTGGAAAACTAAAAGGGGGGGGGGGGGGTTGAATAGTTTTACGTCCCTTTTAAATTTATTACCAAAATATTTTGTAGCTTATTAAAAACTTTCGATTCGATCTCAAGTGAATTCAAGTAACAACCAATATAAGCAATTCTAATCTAATAATGAAAGTATTGAAATATAATGAAGAAAAGATAGAGTTAGAAAGATCAAACCACAACACGCGAATTTATAGTGGTTTGGCTACAAGGACACCTTCCTTGCCTTACTCCACTCCCCGAGTACCACACTCGAGAGTTTTCTTCACTATGTCAACAAACTCCTTATGGTGGAGAAACCTTACACAAGTTAACGACACTAAGCTAAATGTCGAGTTCTAATCGTAGCTAGAACCAATCTCACAACTTCTTCAAGACTTCACACCTTCTTCACACCTTCACAACTTCTTCAAGACTTCACACCTTCTTCACACCTTGTCAACTTCACACCTTCTTTTATGCACAACTAAGTCATAACTACTAAACTACTTTACAACACACCTAGTTTCTACAATCAACAAATTCACACAACACTTTTACAAATATCTAACACTACTACAATATGAAACTAGCTAATCACAAAACTACTACAATTAGATGGATGTAGAGGAGTGTTTTTCTTCTTGCACTTGAGTGGATGAAGCTTTGGATCATTTGGAAACAAAGACTTATGAGTTATATGATCAAAGGATTTTTGATATAGAAATGAAGGTTGGATCAGAAAGTTTATAGTGCAAAAAGGTGAGAAAAATATGTGGAATGATCCAATATTTATAGGGCCAGAAAATACTGTTCTGGAGCGTGTCGGTCCCCTTAATTAGGGGGCGGTCCCCTTAATGATTAAGGGAGCCGCCTAGTAAAATTAAGGGGGCCGCCTTCCTGAACATTGAAAAAGTTTTTCTGGATAAAATTTGCCCTTTTTGGTTGGAAATTTGAAATCATATCTTTGTAGTTTAATATAACAATACCAAAAATGATTTACAAATATATATAAAATGTTTATATCATTTTATAAAATATTATGTCTTAAGACAAAGTTTCCTTTGATCATGTAATGCATAATATGCTTAGTTTATGCATACCTTAAGTGATATTAGGTGTAGAGGTAAATATTTGTTACTAAATACTTGTTTACGTCTTAATCTTGACTTAATTTCATTTGAGTTTTGTGATTATTAAAACATAGGTTTATTGAGAAATATTAATAACGTTTTTAGACATTATTTATATCAACAAACTACATATTTACCCACAAAAATATCTAACATATACAAAAACTCATTTAATTATGTCATTTTTAGTAATTTTGCAATAATAAGCCCCAGCCCCAGCTCATTTGCCAAACAAGTTCATAAAAATACAAAATTTAATTTCGGCTTATAATATAAGCCCTAGCCCCAACTCCAGCTCTAGCCTCAGCTCCAGCCCTAGCTCCAGCCTATTTCGCCAAACATACAATATAATGTGGTGACAAAAATTTCACCCTTTGCAGTTTGCACATTGAATTCTCATTTTCAGTAAAAAGGTCCCAAAAGTCTTCTGCTACAGGTACAAAGCTCTCTCGTGGGTACACACATTCTAATTTTTAAGCACATGCATGTCGACAAGTAGACGCTTGGATAAAAATTCAACTATTGAAGGTGACATTGGCCGATGGTAAGTTAGTAATAAGAATACACCAAAACCAAACTTAACACTGGCACATTAGTGTTATCTCAGTAGGTTTTTTTTTTTTTTTTTTTTTTTTTTTTTTTTTTTTTTTTTTTTTTTCAACCAAATCTAAATCAAACACTTTAGTAAGAGGATTGCACTCACAACCAAAAACATGCCCCCACAATCTTAAATATATACAAAAAAATACACACACAAACCAAATTGTTTCATTCGGTCCACAACCGGACCAAAACAATACAAAAATATGAGGAGGCCAGGGAACGCGTGCCTTTTAATTTGTGTAGTAAGGAGACCAAACAAAATGGGTAGACCAACCAAACCATTTGGTCCTTATTACGTTTAGTCTTATGAATCCCCTAACTTCCAAGTTCCAACCGTATCCGTGACTAAGCTTACAGAGCAAAAAGCTCTCAACAGACTTGTATAACTATAGTTTTTTTTTTTTTTTTTTTTTTTTTTTTTTTTTTTTTTTTTTTAACACGCAAATACAATAGGTTCAAAAAATTAACATTGTATAAAATAAAATCCTAGTGAGTTCAATCGTACTGATCGAGCTACACGCAATTTCCTTCAGAAGTGTAAACGAGCCGAGCTACTCGAGCTCGGCTTGTTAAATCTCGACTAAAGGTAAACATAAAGTTTATTTGATAAACGAGCTCGAGTCTAAGATATCAAGCTCGATTAAGCTCGTGAGGCTAAACTAGCGTTTACAAGTATTTAGGATATATTTGTATCAAATAACGTTTCCTTGTTAAAATAGGGGCAATGGGTAATTAAATGCTTTAAAAATATTGTACATTATATATTCAAAGATTGTAATTTGGGTATGTATAAAATTAATCTTGAAAAGAAGAGTAGATATGAAATTCATCCTTTAAAATAAATGACTTAAATTCCATTTTAGGTTCTAATATTTTGACTTTTAAAAGGTGAAAAAAAGGAAGAAAAAAAAGACCATTACCCGTGACTAAACCGAGTTTAAGCTGAGCTCGAGCTTTAAGAATAAGTCATGAGCGGAGCACGCATTTTTAAAAAAAAGCTTGAGTCGAGCCCAAGCTTCTCCAATACTAAACGAGTCAATCTCGAGCTTTTAATTAGATTAGACTCGATTCTTCTAGTTTACATTTTTAGTTTCGCTCGACCAGCTTTATAGTATTGTCATTATTCAGCAATGTTCCTAATCTTTACTCACATCTTTCAATGTATAGCCTACTTGAAATTATCTTTTCTAAAAGACAACTTATGTTGTTTATCTTTTGTTTACTAAAGGACTCTTCCCAAAAAGCAACTTTCGGACAATAAACACATGTTTCAGTAACTTTTAGCTATGAGACGGAGTTGAATGCATGACCTATTTCTTCAAAACCCTCATTGACAGGTCAACTTGATGTTTTCGCTGAAAGAGTAATACCATTATAACAATGCCCAATGGTAGTTTCGATAATACAAAATTACCTAAAGACATTTTATAGATTTTTAGTAGATTTTAAAGATATAAATCTCTTCCAAATTTTCAAATAAAATAAAATAAAATAAAATAAAATGGAAGTTTGTATTCCAAGGTTACCTAAAGTAAGGGCATATTTGACGCGTGATGCATGACCATTATCACGCCCTCAAAACCTATGCATGAAAGACTATTTTTTTGAAGGTGGTTTGGTCATCGTGCAGTTTTGCTGAATTGATTGATTTTTGTTCATTTGTTTGTGTGACATATTGTGAGTGGTCATTATTGCAAAGGTTTGGTTGTTAATTTGCCGAAAAAGTGAAAATTGATGCTACATTAATTACTACCGAGTAGTCTAACTAAACAAATCCTTAACTTTTAAAACCATTTTTAATCAAACATTTATTAGTATAAAAATATGAAACACATTTATTTTTAGTGTTTGGTAATGCTGGATTTAAGTGATGTAGCTTTCATGGTTGGTTTGATACTTATTACTAGTTATAATGCTCGTGCACGCGCGGTTTTTTTTTTTTAATTTTTTGAAATAATTATTTAAAAATTTTAATCATATTGTTAATTGCATCTTATTTATATTTTTTGTATTATAAAATGTTACCTAATAAGAAAATAATTATTTTTTTTAAAATAAAAGTATTACTAAATAAGAAATAAATTGATTTTTTTGAAATAAAAAATTTCTAATAAGAGTTTTGTTTTATTATATAAAAGATTCTCAAAAAATTTTATTAAATTGATGAAGAAATAAAAACTGACGTGACAGTAATAAATAATCACACCAACACCTGATTAGAAAAATATGAAACCCACTTATTTTCACATATTTTTCATTAAACCAGAAACCATAATACTGTAATATTTAGCATTAGATAATGCATATATTTATTGTATAGAAAAAGAGATGGATGAGAAAAAATTACAAGTCAAGAAATAATAAAACACTTACAAAAAAAGAAAAAATTTGAATGGATGAGTGGAGAGGATGGAGTCATGGAGGGCAGTAGTTGGGGCCCATGACAACCAAGACGTGTGATCCACCTCGTACAAATTTAATTTGAAAAATCCAACGGCCCAGATGAAAGGTCTCTCTTCTTATAACACTCCCTCATTTCTCACCCTTTCTTCCCATCACTACTACACAATCTCCTCTCCTCCTCCTAACTAGGGTTTCATTCCTTTTTCATCACCAGGTATCATTCACTTTCCGATTTACTTTCATTTTGTCATCAGATTTAACTGTTTTTGGTTTTTTCTAAAAAAAAAAATAGATCGATCAGCTAGTTTCTTATTTCTATATTTGATCTAGCTTCGCTTTTAATGTTGTAAAAGATATTTATTTTTCTAAAAATTAACTGGGTGTTTGGGATTGCTCATTTTTAAAGTGTTAATTTATAAGCAGTTTTATCACTTTATCCTAAGCTTATTGTTTTTATAATTTGATCTGATAAGCACTTAGAGAAGCAATTTAAGCACTTAGTTGTAAAGGTCTTTGCTTAATTGAAATAAGCTAATAATGCGACATAGATCGGTTATGTGCAGCTGTAAATAAGCACAAGATTTGTTAATTACTTTAAATTTATATATTCAGATCTTGATCAAAATAGCGTTAGACAGTGTAAGAGCAAAACCCTTTTTTTAAACGGTCTGAGGCGAAGATCTATGTGCTTATTGACTTAGTATAGTTTTCTTATGATGTTTTTCATTATGTGATATAGATAATAACATAAGATGGCCGACGGTGAAGACATTCAGCCACTCGTCTGCGATAATGGAACTGGAATGGTTAAGGTATATATGTTTATACTTATAGGGTGTTTGTTTAAGCTTATATGTGGGCTTATGAGCTTATTTGATTTCGGCTTATGTTCGGTAAGCCCCAATTTTCCGGCTTATTTTGAGACTAAATAATGTGAATTTTGTGTTGCAGGCTGGATTTGCAGGAGATGATGCTCCAAGGGCTGTGTTCCCAAGTATCGTCGGTCGTCCCCGTCACACTGGTGTCATGGTTGGAATGGGACAAAAAGATGCCTATGTTGGTGACGAGGCTCAGTCCAAGAGAGGTATTTTGACTTTGAAGTACCCGATTGAGCACGGTATTGTCAGCAACTGGGACGACATGGAGAAGATCTGGCATCATACTTTCTACAACGAGCTTCGTGTTGCACCAGAAGAGCATCCCGTTCTTTTGACTGAAGCTCCTTTGAACCCTAAGGCTAATCGTGAGAAGATGACTCAAATCATGTTTGAGACGTTTAACACCCCTGCTATGTATGTTGCCATCCAGGCTGTTCTGTCTCTGTATGCCAGTGGACGTACTACTGGTAAGCTTTTCATATGCTTTTAATACTATAATTTGCTTTTTATTGTTACATATAAGTTGATTACTGATTTGGATCTGCAAGATTCTTTTATACGTGTTTGAATTACTTAAAAGTATGTCTTAGTCTAATATTGAACCTCAATAAGGGGGCGTTAAGATTGATGCTTTGAAGTCACATTATTAAGCTTCTGATGTTTGGATCGATGAATTCTGCTTTTTATTATTTAGCATTTTAGCGGCAGATAATTAGTTTTGGATAGTCAGTGTTATACAAGTTGCAACAAACTGATTACCAGTAATAGCCCTTGTTGCCTAATTGCGTAATACTTTACTAGCATGCCACACAATGTATCCTTTCTTCACCAAAATGAATTCTTTGTTTTTTTTGCCAACTTGTCTCTTTTAATCTTTTAACACGTTAATGCCTTACACAATCAGAACATTCTTTTATTTTGCCTTATATTATGGGATGAGGATATAGTTGTCAAAGCCCACTTTTTTTTTTTTTTTTTTTTTTTTTTTTTTTTTTTTGTGTGTGTGTGTGTGGCTTTGTCAAGAGCCTAGTTTCTGCCTTGTACTTCCTACAAAATTGACAATTACAATCTCAAACAGACGCACATTCAGATACTATTTCAGAACACACCTTTTCAAAATCACGCAATCACTTTCAAAATGCGCATCCAAACATCTCCCTAGTTTGTTATCCTATATAATAGCGTTCTAAACCTTTGCTGTTTACTTTGTATTGCAGGTATTGTTCTGGATTCAGGTGATGGTGTTAGTCACACAGTCCCTATCTACGAAGGGTATGCCCTTCCACATGCCATCCTTCGTTTGGACTTGGCTGGACGTGACTTGACCGATGCATTGATGAAGATCCTTACCGAGCGTGGTTACATGTTCACCACCACAGCAGAGCGGGAAATTGTGAGAGACATGAAGGAAAAGTTGGCTTACATTGCCCTTGACTATGAGCAGGAGCTTGAAATTTCCAACTCTGGTTCTACTATCGAGAAGAATTATGAGCTGCCCGATGGACAGGTCATCACCATTGGTGCTGAGAGGTTCAGGTGCCCTGAGGTCTTGTTCCAACCTTCAATGATCGGAATGGAAGCTGCTGGTATTCATGAGACTACATACAACTCCATCATGAAGTGTGACGTCGATATCAGGAAAGATTTGTATGGTAACATTGTTCTCAGTGGTGGGTCGACTATGTTCCCTGGTATTGCTGATAGGATGAGCAAGGAAATTACCGCTTTAGCCCCGAGCAGCATGAAGATTAAGGTTGTGGCTCCTCCTGAGAGGAAGTACAGTGTCTGGATCGGAGGGTCTATCTTGGCTTCTCTCAGCACCTTCCAGCAGGTTTGTTTTCTACATCCCTGATCTTTTTCATTATATGTGGAAATTGATAAATATTTGTTAAAAGTAAATTATTAAAACTCTATTGAAGTTAAATGTGGCAAAATGGGCTGGTGCGGTTCTGTAATAGGGTCAAAATATATAAATTTAGAGTACAATTGATACAGGTCGAGCTAGTTTTGACATGTTAGAGATCATATATAAACCTGAATCATCTGGTTGAAATGTTAAGGTGAGTGTTTGGGATCATGTTTTAAAATGACAATTTTTGGAAAAACTTTTTTTTAACTGATTCTTACTCTAAAATAATTAAATAATCAGTTTTGCATCAACACTTAAACTGGTTGTCTATTCTGGAAACACAGTAGGCAATAAACCTGTGTGCAACTATGTCAGTCACCCATAAATAGCCAAATTCTATAGAGATCTGATGGTGGGTTGCTTAGGATTGATGTTCAAGATTTCTAATTTTGGGCATTTTCGCATTGTTGTAAATGCAGATGTGGATTGCCAAGGCCGAGTATGACGAGTCTGGCCCATCAATCGTGCACAGAAAATGTTTCTGATTTCTGCATTTCGGATGGTGTTTTGAAGATGTGCTGCTTGCAACATTTACTTTTAACTTCCTTTTTCCGTGTTTATTATATATGTTATTTTTCAAGAGTTCGGTGATGACATTGAGAGAGCACAAATGATTGCAGTACGTTTCACAATTCTTTTATTTTAATCTTATTTTAGAAGCTATATCAAGTCTTTTGGCTCCATATATTTCTTTTTTTGCATCCATATATATTTTCTGCCTTCATGAAAAAGCTTAGTCAATTGGGTTAGATTGATGATTGTGACATTGCTTTAAGATGCCATGATGAAAAGGCTAAATCCAACAACATTTGTCAATGATGATGAAATGTTGCATTATGCTTTAAGATTTGATGAAATGATGGCATATGGTTGAGTAGTTGGCAATGTTACTTTAAAGGCTAAATTAAAAGTTGTGCCAACTTGTACTATCCTTTTGAACTTTACAACTGCTATTATTAAGATCCAGCACTATATGTCATTATAATTTGAATGGAGATGGTGGATACCATGATCTTGATTCTTTGACTTTGCTAAGTCAAACACAACAGGTTTTAACTTTAGCTGCTTCAATATTTGATATCAACAATTCGAAATAGAAGACGACGATGGTTGTAAAATTCTAAAACATGCATCAGTTTTCACATAATGTTTAAAGCACACAGTAATATATAACGTAAAATGTGTATCTGCATTGTTTCGTAATATAATTCACACGAGTATGCCAAATTTACATAATTTCTATCTTACATCAAGACAACAGGTTGCATCACCTTTCATACCTAAGTCGAAAGGAGTGAAACTCTGTCCCGATGCTCGTCGTTGCACAAAGGGTGGTGTAGAAAGTCCAAATCCTTTTTTTCGTTTTTGTTTTGATGGTCATCGAGATTACATCTGAGACATATTTGGGATCGTGATTCGCTCAGTCTGTTACTGATGCTTCTTTGAGGAAAACTACCAAAACCTTTGATCCCTCTCGTGAGCTTACGAGCTCTAAACCTCTCTTCTTTCAAGAAAGACTGATCTTCTTCAAGCAGCTTCAAAATCCTTTCTGATTTCTCTCTTACTCTTAATCCCCAATTAAATCTGCATTATTCTCACATAATAAAACATAACCTGTCAGTCAAAGATTTTACAGAAATGAATTGATTTCTTACAGACTTTATGCAATACTTTGCAAGAAAATAATTTATTTTTTTGCATACCTTTTTTCATCAAGATGTTGAAAAATGCTCATTTCCTTGATAACCTCTTTATCACATTGAAATTCTTCAGAAACTCTCTGTGGACCATGTGTGAGCAAATGATCCAATATAACAAGAGCTTTGTAAGATCCTCTCCAATTTTCTGTATCAAACGTCCATAACCTAAAACACTACAAAGATTGTAACTTTAATCAAGTCATCAAACATATTCATTCAATCATGATCGCTAAATTTAACACCTTTTGTGAAGAATATCGATAATTCTCCAATAATCATCGACTTCAAAGGCTGCACGCGATATCAATCCCATGGTACGGGTATCTGGTGGCCATGAATCTTCATCTGTTGCTTCTTCAGTTAATCTGCATATCGAATACAAAACAATTCATAACGCTCACCGTACACGTCTAAACTGAAAACTGAAAAACATATATGCACAAAAGAAAACCTCTAAAATAAAAAACAAGCTCACAGTTCTGCTGGTGTAACATCTGTTAAGGCTAATCGTGTGGTTTTGATCGTTTCTTTCAAGAAGAAAGAAGCTTGCTTCTTGAGTTCATGGAAAGAAGGAGAACCCATCTTTTGCCTGTTTTTCGTGCTTGGTTATCTTATACTCCGTAGTTTGCATAAATATCATTTCCCTGTGAACCATAACTAAATAAATTAGTTATTAAATGTATTATGTGAGTTGAATATGCCTAAAATATGTATTTGCAACAACTCCATTATGACTTATACCCAATAGATAAAGCAGTGGATTTGGCTTATGTAATGAGAATGCCAAATATTGAGTTTGAAACATATTAAACTACGGGCTAATGTTAGGTTTTTAGCCAGTCAACATTCAAAAAGGTAATTTGATGATGTTAGGCTTTGGCTAATTGTGCCTGTCTTTAGGTACAGGTGTTATAAAGCTAAATTTGGTCAATATTCTTGCAAAATCTATGTTTCCTAAACTACCCCTCTTAAGAGTTTATCCTGTTTTCATATAAGTGCCAAGAAAGTTACGCGTTATTTATCAAGTTGATTCAGCTATTAGTAAGCAAGTGGTCGGAAATTTCGCAGTCTAGAAGCGAACCATACTATGTGGACAAGACTGTTTATGCAACTGTTCCATAATATGATAATGAGTAAATGTATAATGCTAACCCTCATTTTATGGGTGCAGGTTACACGCGTCTGATAAAGCCGATTATGGCGCATACAAGTTGCATTCAACAGCAGTAAAACCTTCAAGATAATAACCATTTTCAAGAGACAAACTCCAGTGAACCACTTTCCTCCTCTCTTCTTTTCTTCATTCCATTCATTCCCCTAAATTAGGTGACAAGTTAAATTTAGTTGTGTTTAATCACCATCGGTAAATTATTATTGTATTACTGAATCTAATTATAACAATATTCAAGAAGTTTTATCCTCAAAGCATTTTAGATGACTTTTAATTTTAATGTTCACCGATTCACCCTGTTAGATAATTCAACCAGTTAGAAACAAAGGGGGTAACCCACATCGACCACTTCACCATAAACGGGTCAAAAATGTCACCTTTACAACACACATCCAGTCCGTAAAGAAAGGTTGATGCTTATATTTAGCTGTGTTTGGCTCAATAAGAAACCGACCTCCCCTTTAAAGTGTAATGGTGCATGCGCTTTCGTTGGCTTTGAGATATCAAAAACAAAGAAAAGCTCAGATTTTGCTAAACACTAATTTAAAACTCAACTACAACAATTAGCATAACATAATATTTCATGAAACACTACATAGAGTTCTCAAGCATTACAACTCCAGCCACTAACCAAACATGGAATTTATAAAGCTATAACTGTGACCATCTACAAGGTTATAATCAGGGTTCTTTCTTCCATGATGACTACATTTGGATGTGAATCATATGATATCCTTCAAATTAAGATGCTCTAGTGCTTATACTCCATATACCAGTTCTATATCCCATAGACATGAGAGCTAGCTCCCATAACATGTTAAGAATGCTCAATGGACTCACTTTTGATCCTGGGATTTCAGACCAGTTTACTGACATTTCAATTATTGGGGTTTGGAAATATTTACACAAGTATACCAACTCCACATCGAAGCACCATCTGCATGAAGATCATTCATCAATTTTGGTTATAAATACAGAAGTAACAAAAAGATCAAGCATTTCAATAGATGTTTTGGGTTATCTGCGTCAAACTGGAAATCAAAATAGAAAGATTAAAAGGGACCGTGTTGAAAGAACTTGTCAAAGAGTCACTCAAAGTGTACATTTTATGAATAAAACTACTAAATCATTTAGAAATGAGACATCAGCTGTTTTAGAAAATAGAAATCGTAAATAGTTTTAGAAATAAATCAATAATTCAATAATACAATTTTTGTAATAGGATTTGAGGCACCGATTGTTTTTAGAAAATTGAAAATTTTTGGACAAGAAAAGCTTCAGGTCAACCCAAGGCGACCCATTTTTGAGCCCTGCAGATTCTTCCGCTCTTAGTTGCCCAATCCACTATCCACCCATTTTGCCACTTCTAGTGCAGATTACATGCATATGTTAAGAAAAACACGCACAAGCAGTAATGTTGACTATGGTTTTCACTTTTCAGTTGTTCTTACCTTTTCAAACGTAGATTAGTGAAAAGCTTCCTCGCAGCAGCTCTGGTAAACATCTTGAAGCCACACTGCCATTCAGGAAAGATTTGCGTTATATGCAATGTAACAGACCAAGAAAACTTCGAGAAACTTATTTACATGTTATTTTCAGCTAGGGGGTGTTTGGATGTGAGATTTGCAAAATTGATTATGTGACGATGAATAGTCACATTAATAAAAATTATTTGTAAACTGTAACATGTGTTGCAAGAGATAATGTTCAGATAACCGAATGTGCTGCTGTTGTTTGAAGTTGTGATACTTGGATAATTAGTTGTTTAAGGAACTAATTCACCAAATGACCAAAAACGGACATTCTTATAGATTGGTAGTATTCGAATATTAGACATGAGATTTTTTTTTTTTTTTTTTTTTTTTTTTTTTTTCATTAAACTATAAAGAACACCTTTTCATCAATTCTTATGAACAAAGTTCTAATAAAACTGCAACACATACTTTTAAAAAACATTTTTTCTCAACTGGTACTAATAATGAATATGTGGGTAAAATGAGGGTCAGATAGATGAATTGTCCCAATGATCAATTTTGCTGCAGCGTTTATAGTACATTAGTACTGATTATTTGACAATCTTGATAAGAGTAACTTTATGCAAATACTAAAAGATGGTCACTAGAATTTCAAGTTTAAATATTCAAATACCCATACTTATAATGCAAATCCAAGCACCCTCTTTTTAACGTATCTCTATATAAGGAGTTTTATAAGGAGAATGTATAGCCATATAGGTGGAACACATCAAGTAAGAAAAATAACCTGTGTATCACGAACACCAGGACCAGCGGCTAAGAGGACCACAAGATGGAAGCCTTTCATTAAAAAGTTCCGGTACCACTTCCTCTGGAGTATAAAGTAGATTTATAAATTTACTACTAGGAAATAGATGACAACTAAACTAATAGAATAAACAAAAGGTACTAACAGTAGCCAAAGCTTTCTTCTCAAGATGAGCACGAGACCCGAATGCCACTACGGGGATATCTGCAATTCCTTCACTTGAATCACTAGTCATCTGACCTTTCGCTTTGGCAAGTGCAAGGATCTAGAAAAGAATGACATGTTTAATTGTTATTGCTCCTAATACGTTATACCAAACTTCTAGTGGGCAGGTTGAGTAACAGATTTGGGTTAGATTGGTCCTTTTGTTTTGTACGTGTCGAAATAGGCTGGGTTGGCTTGACCCGCAAACATTTTTTGCTCTAGTTAACTTTTCATAAAAACTAAATGTGTTAATAATGATTACAAAAAACAATATTCTCACAATAATAATAATCTAAACCCGTGAATAAAAACAAGTTAGGAGGTTCTGTATATTAATAATAGACTTCGGAAGACTCTCAAGCCGATTGCCCCGTTCAACCCATTTGACTTGATTCCCTT
Organism: Artemisia argyi; assembly: GCA_030686995.1. Lineage (NCBI taxonomy): Eukaryota > Viridiplantae > Streptophyta > Magnoliopsida > Asterales > Asteraceae > Artemisia > Artemisia argyi. The sequence goes on from CM060694.1 coordinate 133,422,713, forward strand.
TCAGCTGCGTTAATAATGATTACAAAAAACAATATTCTCACAATAATAATCTAAACCCGTGAATAAAACCAAGTTAGGAGGTTCTATATATTAATATCAGACTTTGGAAGACTCTCAAGCCGATTTCCCCGTTCAACCCATTTGACTTGATTCCCTTTCAGCTAAATTTATTTATTTGACTGATTTGAGATTAAGACAATCCAAATCAACCTGTTCAGAAGTAAATGGTTTGAAAGAGTCAACTGCAAGTTAAATTCTAACCCACACATGATTTTCTATTGATTCATGCTAGTAACAGACACCTGATTTTCAAGCTTCTCTAGGTCATCAACTTTGGTTGCTCCATCAGCATCCAGCATAAGAAGTAGTTTCCCTCTTGAATGTAGCATCCCCTGTTTTTACAGTGCTTTCGCATAAGCCAAAAGCTTAGATCAGTTGTAGGCTTGTAGCGAAATGAGCCATGATAAATAGAAGAGAATAAAAATGTCACGAGGTAATCAAAACATATGAAAGTGACTCACTTTTCTTATAGCTTCTCCTTTGCCCTGATTCTTTCGTTGGAGAATAACTCTCACATTGTCAACTTTATATTTCCTCACAAAATCAAAGGCTACTCTCTTTGTACCATCTTTACTTCCATCATCGACAATAATCACCTGTTCAAAAATCCATAACATACTGATAACCATAATGAAGATTTCAATGTTTTTAAAGTGCAGGAGACCCTATATGAACCGTAAAATAATCAACAGAAAACTAACAAAATACCTCATAGGAAAATAATTGGTCCTTTTTCGAACGTCGTTGAAGATAACTGTAGAAAATGCGAATTTTAATGAATTTCATTTATACAACCAGGATAACTTTGTTTGTCTCCAAATGCTAATCAAACTTTATTAAACCAACATAAGTTTTCCAAAAAAAAAATAGTATTATTTCTGCTGTCCAACTTTCAATGTTTACTAGTTGGTCTACAGCTCCACACTTATAGGAGCTGTGGCATTCTTCTTTCAAAATCATATTTAAAGTTGGCAACAATATTTCAATGGTAAAAAATCAAAGAGGTGATTATGTTTTATCGAAAACCAGAAGCTCAAACAGTTTTGTACCAAAAGTTGATTGTCAACACTCCACAGTTTCCATGAGACAGAAGAAATGCTATACTATTTTTAACAGTTAGCAATAACTAACAAAAATGACAACTTCACCCAAAAAATGTCGTATAGCCGAATAATGAAAAACAAATTAGCTTACTCACTTGATAGTCTCGTCAAGAGTTGCAGGTAATCTACGTTCTTCATTAAAAGCAGGAATAATCAACGAGATATACTTTTCAGCAGGATCATCAATATAAGGACATTCAGCCTACAACATAAGCAATTTCACAAACAACCAACTAAAATAAGCTGCAAATCAGAACATTTCACCTTACACCACAAACCTACAATTGAACACTACAGTAACTAAACAATATCAAATCACTAAACCGCACAGCAATAAGGGGTAGTTTCGTTTAGTCTATTTTCCGGGCTTATTGAAATTTAGAAAAGCCGTTCAACACACTTTTAGGGGGTGTTTGTCGAAGCTTATTTGATGCGCTGACAAGCTTTCTGAAAATTAAATAAGCTCAAGTGGATAAGCTCATAAGCTCATAAAAATGAGCTTACAAGCTTATCAAAGTTTCAATTAGCTTATAAGCTCATCAACTACGTTTTCAAAAGCACCCCCTTAACACCTTATGAGCTTAAGGATGCCTTGTCAAAAATGAGCTCATCGGCTTTTCCAAAATTGCGTAAGCCCATAATCTCAGAAACAAGCTAAAACCAAACACCCCCTAAGTAACCTTCTATAGCAAATAAAGGTCACCTTACACATTCTATACTACATTATAATGCATTTGGGACTATTCTATAATTAGCAAGGCTTAAAATTGAGACTTTTTTCTTGCTTATTATGGAAAGATTTCAAAATTAATTTGTTAGGAAGCAAGTTGGTTAGGAAGTTTGTTAGCAAGCGGTTGTTTGTTCAAACTAAAATTATTTGGCTTAACCATCTCTAATATCTCTACTTATAAAGCATGAAGACAACTAAACGTGTAACCAAATAACGCAAAATATAATCAATCACACAGTACCTGCCGCCGTATTGCGCGGGTACCGTTCTAGTTACTAAACAATGGTAACTGAATAAAAGTTTGTTACAATCCAGTTAAAGCTTATACCTTTTTCAAAGAATTCGGGTCTTCGAAAACTGGGCAAGCTTCAAGACACCTAAAAACACAAAACCAAAGATCACATCAAATTCATAAATAACCATATATACTAAATTAATGGTTTCATAAGAACATACATATTATGAAATCTTCTTCTGAATGTTTCAACAACAATTGCAGCAATTAAACCTAATACCATAACCAAGCCAATGATCAAAACTGATTCAATCAACATTTTCCATATTTCCATTTCTTTCTTCAGGTTTTGATGGATGATAATAAGAAAGGGTTTATACAAACCCGCAAATGAAGTATTTTGGGTTTCTGGATATATTAAGAGCTAGTGTATGAGTATCAAATAAGCCCGTCTAGCTCAGTTGGTAGAGCGCAAGGCTCTTAACCTTGTGGTCGTGGGTTCGAGCCCCACGGTGGGCGCTTAATCCTTTTTCATACTTTTAGTATTTGAAAAAAGTAAGGATGTAGTCAACTAGGGTCATGTATTCGCCTAATTATTAAACATTTTACTTTAAAGCCGGTTATTCTTTTAAACTAACTTATGAGCCAACCAAGTTTGTTTGTTTTCCTTTATAACAATCCCGTTTTCTTATTTGAAATTTTCTGGTTTTTAGTAAGGATAACAAAATAAAACGTTTTTAGTACAAGAAAAAACTTTATGATTCGATAAAATGATTTGTTACAAAGAAAATCTTTTATGCCTTGTTGTTAACAGAACATTAAAATTACCCGTATTTAATAGTCTAATCTTTAGTAAGCTTCATCAACAAAGTAGGGACTTCAAGGGGTGTAAACGAGACGAGACAGCTTGCGAGTTATTCGAGATCAACTCGTAAACTACTTGATATAAACGAGCTCGAGCTACTCGAGTACACCTTCGAGTCGAGTTTGAGCTAAAAAACAATTAGCACGTGAGGCGTACGAGCCCTTATCGAGCTTCAATGATATTACATGTAGTTATGTAACTGTCATAAAATCGAGTGGAGTCAAGCTTGATATGCTGATTTTCCATCGAATTCGAGCTTTAAATGTGGAAATAATCGAGCTCGAGTCGAGTTTCTTTAGTAATCGGGTCAAGTTCGAGCTTGCCAGTACTCGACTCGATTGGGCTCGTTTACACCCCTATTTTGGTATGATGTGTAAAGACTTGAAAACAATCTTTTGGTTTGGGAATCAGTAAGACAATTACCATATAATCTTATCTGTCGTCGACCATTTTCCAAACTAAAACAAGGTTCTGGCACCTTGCGTACTATAATTTTATATTTGCATTGCAAAATTTCACGATATTTCATAAACTGGTATACATATGCAACTTGGTGTGATTACTTTCTTGTGACGTGGTTTGTAGATATGAGCTACCCATAGTTCATAGATGATCATCAATTCCTCATGGACATGTTAATGCTTAATTAAGTGCAATGACATGTCTTTTGTCCACCATAAAAGACTCCCTACAGTAAGCTGTTTATTAGGCTGTGCGTACACATAAGCTATGAGATTGAGAACAAAATTGACCACAACTCTAATATTATGCAGATTAATTCTTCGTTTCATGATCATTGACCCGTTTGATTTGCCACGTTTGTAGTTTGAAATGCATACCCATTTTACTTGTTTAACCGATTAATATGCTTATTTGGGACAAATGCATGGTTCGACCTGCCAATCCATTGAGTAATATATTTAACTTGCCAACCTATTTAAATAAATGTGTTAAATTAAATGGGCCACATATGAGTTAAGCCTATTCATGTTAGGATTAACAAACCTGACACAATTACTCAAATAGGTCATGTTCGGGTTGAAGGTTTCAAGCCCGCGACCCGTATACCCGAAGCAGACCTGAATTGCCACCTCTACTTTTATTCTTTTAAGCAAGGAGCGCACCAAACTTCAAGTTCACAAAGACGTTTTAGAAACCACCTTGAGAACAACCTATATTGGACAAAGGGTGAACGCTCATCATACTGTAGGTTTTAGGGTAAAACATGTATATCATTAATCATAGAACCGGGGTATATAAATACCAATACAATAATATTCTAGACCTTGGGTCTTAGCCCATTCAAATATACATCAACTCAAATACATACGACTAACACTCCCCCGCAGTTGGAGCGGGAGGACACCGGACACTCAAACTGGTACGAAACTCCTGAAACAAAGCAGATGGTAAACCTTTGGTAAAAATATCTGCATACTGATAACGCGACGGTACATGAAGCACTCGAACTTGACCAGCAGCAACTAAATCCCTTACAAAATGAATATCAATCTAGATATGCTTCGTACGTTGATGCTGAACCAGATTAGAAGATAAGTAAACAGCACTAACATTATCACAGTAGACTAGCGTAGCAGAAGACAAAGGTGTATGCAACTCACGCAAAAGATTCCGCAACAAACAAGTCTCAGCAACAGCATTGGCAACACCACGATATTCTGCCTCAGCACTGGAACGAGAAAGCGTCGGTTGACGCTTAGATGACCAGGAGAGGAGATTGTTGCCCAGAAAAACACAATAGCCGAAAGTCGATCTCCGAGTAGTAGGGCAGCCAGCCCAATCAGCATCAGAATAAGCAACCAAATAAGAAGTAGAGGATGAAAATAACTGTAAACCATAGTCGATCTCCGAGTAGTAGGGCAGCCAGCCCAATCACATACAAGTGTAGTGGATGCAAGGAACTCGGAATTGGAATTATTATTATAATATTATTATTTAATTAGATTATAACATATATAAACACATATTTTCATAAAATGAGTTTTGTTTGAAAGTGTTGTTCCGAGAAACAAAAAAATTAAAATACCTCTAAAAATTACAGTAAGATTTAGTTGCAATCCAAAAGTAGGAAATTATATAAGAATAGATATATACATAGAGAAACTAACAATTTTTCAAAAACCGATAATGTAAAAACCTCGCTTTGCACGACTTTGAACAATTATGTATGATTAAATCATTATAGGAAATTTATCCCATGGGTTACGACATGTATATATTGTGAACAGAACTGAATCACACGACAACACCTTGTACAGACACACTAAAACAATGATTTGTTTGAGTATTATTAGAGTGGGTAACATAAACCAATACGCCTTGTCTTATTTTGTAGATAAATAGAAATTTGTGTTGGTTGTCATTTTTCAAGTTCTCGTGGTGTATCTTTTTAACAAAAAGTAAAGAGTTCTCATAGAGACGAACAATATAATACAATGAAGCTAAATGGATCAGTTATCACGATCCTTTGTATGACCTTTCTGATGTTGCTAGTTTGTCACGAGTGTAAGTTCACATTTTTCTTTTTTTCTTTTTCACATCACAATTTCTGAATAAATATCATATCTTTTTGAATATTAATAAATATCATATGAATGGTTACGTTTTATTTATTTTTTATTTGTAGGTTGCGAAAGTGATGTTAGTGACATCAGATCAATTGCTAGTCCACCACCTTGCACCAAAGTATGCCGAAAGCCTAAGGAGAAGTTTTGGAGTGGATTTTGTTGCTGTGGCAACCTTGTGACGTGTGAGGAGGATATAAAAACGTGTCGCGAGAAGTGTGAGAAATTGGATTTGTGTTGTAGTTAATTAATAGTTGTACGAGGTATTCTCTTATAATAATAAGTAGCTTTGCTCCCGTTGCGTTGCGACGGGCCATTTCTGTGAAGTCGTGCTTTAGTAATTTTCAAGTGTTTGTTTCTGAATCTGATGTGTAACTTTTTTGAGCATGTTGTACCAATAATAATAATAATAATAATTATTATTATTATTATTATTATTATTATTATTATTATAATAATAATAATAATAATAATAATAATAATAATAATAATAATAATAATAATTAATAATAATAATAATAATTATTATAATAATAATAATAATAATAATAATAATAATAATAATTAATAATAATAATAATAATAATAATAATAATAATAATAATAATTATTATTATTATTATTATTATTATTATTATTATATAGAAATGTCCCTCTAAGAAATGATTTTTTCATCGCGATGGAATGATTCTTTTCTCGTAACAATTAACGCTTTTGACCCTTCTGAGTTTCCTAGTCTTATACATAATGTTATTGTTGTTTGGTTAATATGGGTTTATTTTAAGTAAAGGTACAACTGTACATCTCAAAAGATACAACATTACGAATGTTAAGAGCACAGTTTTTTGACACTCAGCTTTGCATCTCTACATCATGCGAAATAACTTCTACGATCGTGTTGGCAATTGTGAAACACAACATTTCTTCACGTGATTGACTACAACACAAAAGAAATTCCCTATAAACCAAACCAAACCAAACATAAAAAAATACGCTGTTTACATAAGAAAAAAAATATATATTATATTTGCTTGTGTGTTGTATTTTAGAACCGTAAAATGTTATAAGTCATTTTATTAAACAACCATTTAATTACTTATCCAAGCTGTTAACATCAAGAAATACCTTTCGGGAGGTCGAGGTTGATCAAAGAAAGCTTGCAACATAATGAATTTTAGAAAGAGAAAGGTGAAAGAATAAGTGTTTTATTTTAGAGATATTGAGTGCGTTTTTAGCACCTATGCTACTATGCTAGCATTGAGAACCCTACTCCTTCATTAGTAGTCGCCACTCCAGCTCCAGCAACAGCTACTCCACTAGCAGCTACCCCATTAGTTGCGGCTGATGAGGATTCTCTCACACGGGTTTTGACCCAGATCGATCTACAGGCCAGTGTCATAGACATGCATAGTGAGCAAATTACACCATCGTGACAAGCATTTAGTTATCATTAAATAGAGGGGCATTTTCATATACTTTTGATTTTTATTTATTATTTTAGAGATATCGAGTGCGTCTTTAGCACCTATGCTACTATGCTAGCACTGAGAGCCCTACTCCTTCATTAGTAGTCGCCACTCCAGCTCCAGCAACAGCTACTCCACTAGCAGCTACCCCATTAGCTGCGGCTGATGAGGATGCTCTCACACGGGTTTTGACCCAGATCGATCTACAGGCCAGTGTCATAGACATGCATAGTGAGCAAATTCCACCATCGTGACAAGCATTTAGTTATCATTAAATAGAGGGGCATTTTCATATACTTTTGATTTTTATTTATTATTTTTTTGTAGTTTTTGGTTTTTTCTCGGTACAGTATTTTGCTTGATATATCAAATGTGATATAACACTAATCTGTAAGCTCGAACACTGAACATGTGTTTTTAAAATGGGTATAAATATTTGTGTAGAAGGCTAAATAATTCATCGTTTTGGTATTAAAAAATAGACATTCTTAGCTTTCCAACCATTTATCACACATAATTTTTGAACCTTAAAATCAATTACAGATTATTGATAGAATTTGACTAAAATAAAAGAATTTTTTTGATAGTCAAACCAGCTTGATGTATCACATGTGATATATACTAATCTGTAAGTTCGAATACTCATCATAATGTTGTAAAATGAGTGTAAGTATTTTTATATAACTCTAAAAAATTCACTATGTTTTGCATTAGAAAATTTCCGTCCTTGGTTTTACGTCCATATATCTACATAATATTTGAACCTCTAAATCAATTAATAAGGTTTATTCACACAAGTTGAAAAAAATAGAAGAAGAAAAAAAATAATTGATAATAATAATAATAATAACAATAATAATTGTCGAAGTATATAAAAGTTTCCATTTATTGAAAGACAATTATATGCTTTTCGTAATCTTGTAATTTGTGTTGCTTAACGACTAACTGTTTCGAGATATATTGTTAATATTATTATTATTTTTAAAAAGGGTGGAAATGGATTTAATCTATACTACTATATAATGCATTTGGACTATTCTATAATTAGAAAGGCTTAAAATTTAGACTTTTACTTGCTTATTATGAAAGGATTTTAAAATTAATTGGTTAGTAAACAGGTTGGTTAGGAAGTTTGTTAGAGGAGAAGGTGTGGGCTCGCCATGGCTCCTCGTCGTCCGACGTGGAGCTCGCCAAGGCTCGCCACCACACCAGCTGCAGCTCGTTGTGGCTCGCCAAGGAGGACCTCGTCGTCTGCGTGACGAGGGAGAGAGCCCTGCAAATGTTGTCCTTTTTTTTCTTTCTTTTTTTCTTTTTTTCTTTTTTGGGTTATATTGTTTTTGTATGTATTTTGTAGAAAATGATTTGTATGAAATGTTAAGTGAAGAATGAAATTGTGAAACACCGATTCAGCATAACATTGATATTACTTGAAACAACGACTACAACAATAACCTACGATACGTGAACTAAGAAACAGAAATTCGAACAATTAAAAAACGATACGATAAATAAACATAAAACTATGATTCAATAAAATGAATCATCCGACACATATCCCTCGTGACTCGAGTAGGAGGCACTTGAGTCGTCCTCACTCGATGGCACAGGTGGAAGTCTCTGAGCCCAACGCCATTCTGCTCTTCTGTTCTTCCGATCCTGTTTTCCTTTGAGGTACGCCTCACGCTCCCTTTCCTGATGGGCTTGCTCAGCTTCATACTCCAAAAGCACTTGCATATCCAGCTCATACTGTTCTTCCTCAGTCAATTGACGAATGATGGGTTGGTTTTCAGGTGGAAAGTTTGGTGGTTGATTGTTTGGTGGTTGATTGTTTGGCGGTGGAAACATAACTGCTGGTGGAGTTGGATGTGGTGGGTTGTCATACTGAAACACCGGAAACAGATCTTCTGGCGGTGTGTTTTGTGGGGAATTGTCTTCAGGTATGCTTTGTGGTGGATTTTGAGACATTCTTTTTGAAGAACTAGACGGAATTCTTTGATTGTGGACGTATGGTCCGGACTGGGCCAGGAATGGGTCAGGCCCGGGTAGCCAGCGGCCCACTTTACGCACTTTATGGACGTATGGTCCGGACTGGGCCAGGAATGGGTCAGGCCCGGGTAGCCAGCGGCCCACTCTACGTGTTAACCCTAATCCATGCCTTATAAATATAGGGATGGGGTCTCATTCATGAACAGATTACAATACGATATGACAGGTTATCCTAAACCTAATTATTATATGCTCCGCGCATCACATACTAACTTGACCGTCGGAGGTGGATCCCGGGGCTACGGCCTCAAGTCCACTCCTAACGGGTTCTCTTTGTTGTACAGGTCTACTTAGGGCTTATGAAGACGACTAACGGCCCAAGGAGAGTCGTTGAATAGGTCCGCGCCAGATTATGCATCAACAAGTTGGCGCCTTCCGTGGGACATGGCTACGACAAGTGTCGTGCTCTCACCGAACGAACTAGAACGCGACCATCGTCGCATCAATATACAACCATCGTTGCGTCTACGCGGTAACTTTAATTATATTATTAATAATTCTTGGTCAAATATGTACAACAACAAGTTGGTACCAAATCCGCTGAATATCATGAATCGTACTGCACGTATTGAATACTTGACATCCTTTGACTAAATTCAATATGCAATCTTAACTTCGTACTGTATGTGCATTCAAATATCTTTTTGAATACGTAACTTTCGTATGATTAAATTGGTAACCATATATTACCAATATTTTCTAAAACTTAAGGAGATATCCTAATATTTTGTGCATATCTTTTAAATCGACAAGATTTGGTATCTTTTAATTATTAAAAAGATTTTACTTAAATCTTTAACCTTGATAAAACACGATTTTATCTATCGCTACGAGCGCATTATGTCCGCACGATCGGATCTATTTTATCTTTTAGCCGCGAAACAGCGCAGTAGCGATAAATCTACCCGCGTTAGACCATGCGTTAGGAAATCTTCGTAGATTGGCGACACGATCGCACTGTCACGTACAGGCACCACGATGCTAATCAATCGCCATGAGCGCTTTGTCACTGTTACATACATGCACTGGACGTAAGCCGTGGTCAACTGCGAATATCCACAAAACGTTAGAGTCCATGCGGTCACGATAAATCTATCTGCGTCTGTGCGTGCACGATAAATCTATTACTCGCGGTCATGGTACATCCATCCGCGCCATTATTTTTATTATCATAATAATAAAGAAAAATTGATCAATCGCTATGCGCGCACTATTTCTTAGCTACGCGCTACTTCTTTTACGTAGTTTGTTAAAACCTCACGCTAGGTGTAATTCACACTACTACTTCTTTTATATATTATATATGCTATGTGCTATATTTTTGCTACGTGCTTATCTTTTACCTCATTAGGTTTTCTATGTCGCGATTCGCGGCATATACTTCTAATCTTTGCATTAAGTGTTTTTCAGGATTTGAATATATAAGTTTAATACTCCTACACGAGTAGCACCATCAAACTTGGGGGGCTACCAGGGTATATAATACCACTGTTGGCACACGCGTCACACAGGTATATTTGGAAGCAGATCGTACGTAAGAGGTACTGCAGGCCCGGTACAAAGACGAATTTAAATATTCGCACCATCTTGTCACATGGGAGACGTCCTATGTCGGTTATTAAGACGCGAACAACGCGCACCTTTGTTGCGCACTGCGCACTTCTGTCGCGGACAACGCGCACTTCTGCCACAGAAGCATGTCTTCTGTCGCAACAATGTTGCATCGCTACTGGTACAAAAGGTACGCCCTTATCCAGGATACAGCATAGGAATCCACCTTCGCCACGGACACCTTCACCATTGTGAGACAATCACAATCGCAATCCCAGTGCGCATTGTCGCATATGGACTGCGCAATATGACCCGTCCCTTACGCGCATAAACCAAGTGCGCACTGTTGCATTTGGTTGATTGAGCCTACGCAGCCATAAACAGAACTTAAGTTTAGCATAACATAGCCGTGCGCTATGTCATACTAAACTCGGGGGCTTGTGGACGTATGGTCCGGACTGGGCCAGGAATGGGTCAGGCCCGGGTAGCCAGCGGCCCACTTTACGCACTTTATGGACGTATGGTCCGGACTGGGCCAGGAATGGGTCAGGCCCGGGTAGCCAGCGGCCCACTCTACGTGTTAACCCTAATCCATGCCTTATAAATATAGGGCTGGGGTCTCATTCATGAACAGATTACAATACGATATGACAGGTTATCCTAAACCTAATTATTATATGCTCCGCGCATCACATACTAACTTGACCGTCGGAGGTGGATCCCGGGGCTACGGCCTCGAGTCCACTCCTAACGGGTTCTCTTTGTTGTACAGGTCTACTTAGGGCTTATGAAGACGACTAACGGCCCAAGGAGAGTCGTTGAATAGGTCCGCGCCAGATTATGCATCAACATTGATGAATGTGAGTGTGAATTGTATGTGTATTCAGCAAGGTTCCCCAATGGGTTATAAATAAGAGGAGGAGGTGGAAGTATCCCGCTCAGAAGTTTGAATTCAAAATTTCAAATGTATCCCGCTCAGAGTTTTGAATTCAAAATTTCAAATGTATCCCGCCATCTGTTTTTAAATTCAAAATTTGAAATGTATCCCGCTTTCAATAAACCCCTATTTATACCATGCAATATCCATCTGTTTTACACACACTGCAATATTTACACACACTGCAATATTTACACACACTACAATGACAAACCGCTGGTCAATGGAAGAAGAATACGTGCTAGCTATCATTTGGCTTGAAGTTCATGATTATACATCCGCTGTGACTGAACGTTCCTTTTGGAATGAAGTTACAGAAAGGTTCAACAATCAAAGTGATAGTCCGCACTGTAATAAAAATAGTATTACGGCTCTATGGAGTAGGATGAATGCTGAATGTCAAAACTATAATGCTATTTACAAAGAGTTGCTGCGTACAAGTGATGACCCTTGTCGTCTCAGCAATGCAAACCGTATTTACTATGAACGCTATGGGAAAGGGATTAAGTATCAACATGTGTGGTTCGATCTAAGAAACACAAGGGCATGGGACAGAGACGATTAGTAGTTGTGTTTTATGTTAACTATTTCCGTATCGTGTGTATTTCTGTTTCCGTATCGTGTGTATTTCTTTTCCGTATTGTTGTACTGTTGTGTAATGTTCCGTGTTGTTGTAACCACCCTTTTATGTGAATTTGAATTTTCAGTTTGAATTCTAAATTATCCCGCTCAGTTGAAATTTGAATTTTGAATTTGCACACGTTTTCATTGTTTTGTTTGAAATTTTGAAATTTGAAATTTAAAAATTTTAAAATATCCCGCCGTCTTTTTTGAAATTTTGAAATTTGAATTTTGAAATTTTAATAATATCCCCGCCCTCTGTTTCGAAATTTGAATTATTATGTTGTATTATTTTGTATAATTTGTTAAATGAATTTAGGGTGCGTTTGGTATGCTGGGAGAAATGACAATGGGTATGAGTTTGATAGTACTCAACTATGAAAGTTTCATTCCACACTCTCTAGCCATATATGGAGTATGAAAAATAATGAACTTTCATAGTCATAGTTGTGGGCCCAGGTGTAAGTTAATGGAATGAATCGTATATTGCATTAATCATAAAAGTGGTATATAAATACCTTTACAATAATATTCTAGACCTCGGGCTTGAGCCCATACGAGTATTACATGGACTCAAATACTTAATACATACGACTAACACTCCCCCGCAGTTCGAGCGGCGAAATCGCGAAAGCTCGAACTGGAGTAATAAACTAAAAAGGAAAAGAAAAAGAAAATATAAATGTGGTGACTGGTTATCACAGAACCAACGGCCAACCACTAAACAGGTGATGACTGGTTATCACAGAACCAACGACCAACCACTAAACGAAAATAGGTGGTGACTGGTTATCACAGAACCAACGGCCAACCACTTAAAAAAGAAAATAAACCAAAGTATCCCTACAACGAAAACAAAATAAAATGCTAACTAAGACTCATGCACTAACATCAAAAGAAAAGATAAGAAACGAAAGTTGGTTATAAAACTTAACCCCCAAAGAACCTTCCGAACAAACGGGGCGTGTTTTTCCTTTGAAAAACATAAAAATCCACTAACTTTATTTCATGTGTCCCACCTTCATTTATTAACATTACTGTGTTCCAACTTCCAATAATTATTGGTTCCATTCGTCCCACATGCATTTAGAAATTTTCTTTGCACTTATTTTCAACATCCTAATTATTTCCCCCCACAGTATTTCCTTGCAATGTTGATGGAGAATAACCGCCGGTGCCAATGGATAACCAAACAAACATAAACTTAACAGCAACAGCAGCAAATTAATAAACCAAACATCAGCAAGATCACACCACAACCACACAGCGGTGAACAAGAAACACCAACGATCGACAGATTGGTCGACTGGCTGTCTCAGAAACCAACGATCGACTATCAAGAAGAACTCACGTCAACTGGCTATCAACACATAGCCAACGATCAACGTATAAATGTGGCAACTGGTTATCACAAAACCAACGGTCGACCACAAGCGTCGGTGACCGAGACCACGGTGGAGAAAGCGCGGAATATGGTGATGGTTGTGGTGGATCTGGTGAGGGGACAGTTGGCTGCGGGACAAAACTGAGGTGTTTGGATCGGAAAGTTAAGATTGGTGTGGGTGGATCGTTGTTATTACTTTATATTTGAAGAGAGCCCTCCGAACCTCCGGCGTGAAGCCGGAGGCGGCGGCTGAATAGGTTTTGTTTAGGGTTTTGAGGAAGGACCGATTAGGCCTGATACCATGTTGGACTGATAAAACCCCGTAGGAGATACGTTTTATTGATACGATATATATAGAGGTAATACATAATGAAACCCTAATTGGACCCAACCCCACATACCGGGCTTGGGCCTTATTTATCATCTAATACTCCCCCGCAGTTCGAGCGGTGAAATCGCGAAAGTTCGAACTGGAGTAGTAAACTGAGAAAGCAAATTAAAACAATAAACCAAAATAAAACTGGATAACCCAAAACCAAAATAAACCAATAAAAGTCGTCTCGGGAATTGATACCCTGGATTCGACACAAACAAAAGTCGTCTCGGGAATTGATACCCTGGATTCGACACTAACAAAAGTCGTCTCGGGAATTTATACCCTAGATTCGACACCAACAAAAGTCTTCTCGGGAATTTATACCCTGGATTCGACATAAAAAAAACAAACAATTAAATAAAAAACCTAAATAATAAAATCACTGTAACATATAATTTTTTTTTTCAAACAATAAAAGAAAAACATAATAAATCATCAATAAAGATACTCCATGACATTAGCACCCGATTTGGCAAAGATTTCATCACTGCTTTTCATGTTGGAAAGTGGCGGCTAGATGCAAGCTCTTTGTTCATTAGTAGCATTCTTTGATCATCAGACCTAGGTGCCTACGTTGAGCCGCCAGCCACCCCGTCAAACCCTAACACCTCAATCATCGATTAAAAAAAAAAAAAAAAAAAAAAAAAGTCCAATTTATTTGGCTTCTGATAATCCCACTGCTGAGGAAGAGGCCGCCGATGGAAAGCAAAAGAATGCTACTAATGAACAAAGAGCTTGCATCCAGCCGCCACTTTCCAACACCAGGCACCCTAAACAAACACCAACTATCACTTTCATAGTGATAGTTGATTCCCAGGAATGGGTACCCGCACCCTTAGTTTATTTATTGAAATGAATTAAAAAAAAGTGGTAAGTGGTGGGCCCCAAATCAGTAAGTTGAGGTTAGTTATGAGTGAGGAGGTTAGTTGTGAAGAGGTGTTGGGGTGATGTGGCACCCGTGGGCCCCAAATGAGGAGCTTGAGGCTTGTCACCACTCCTCTCACTCTTAGGAAGCAGGTTGGTTGTTCAAACTAAAATTATTTGGCTTAATAATTTCTACCATCTCTACTTATAAAGCATAAAGTCAACAAAATGTGTAACCGAATATCCGAATAACGCAAAATATAGTCACAGGTACCCGCCGCCGCATTGCGCGGATACCCTTCTAGTTTTAAAAGAAGAGTTGTTAGCTGCCAGAAGTGAGTGTTTTATTTGATCGATCAGTTGAATGAATGTTTATGATTGGTCCTTTAATCTTTATGTTTTTTATGATTTTTAAATATATCGCCTCAAACTTTTATTAATCCTAGTTTGTATTTTCTTTTATTACATAAAAGATGTAAGTAATTACCAAATTCGTAACTTCGTTTATTTTTAGATTTTGAATTTCTACCATGCGGCATGTGAATATACTCGTTGTACGCGGTACATAGCCATCAAAGTCCATGGGTGATGGTCTCGTTACATACGATGCATAAGAGACAAATAGATGCAAAATTATAGACATTATGGAGCTTTTTCATACGATGCATAAGAAACAAATAGATGCAAAACCATAGACATTACGGAGGTTTTTCGTGGAAGATATGTTAACTTAGTTTTTCTAGAAATTTATTTGTAATTTAGCATGTTTACGTGTGATACACAGTCACCTTCCAACTATTTCTTTGTTGCGTTTTTGCCATTATATGTTTACTTTAAGACTTATTTGATGGGCTCAAATAATGGTATTTGGTGTAAATTTTGTGAGTAATTTCCAGAAAGTTTTACAAAATTTCTGCTAAACCTGCAAGATAAGATCGACTCACAAAACTATAGTAATTTCTTACAAGTTTCATAAAATCAAATATCGATCGTTAATTTCTAACAAGCTACTAATATAAATACACAATTACACATCACATAACTCATCTTTCAAAAACAATACCAACTCCTTTGGAATCTCCATCTCTAGCTAGCTCCTTAATTAAGTATCGTGAGTATTATTATTTATTTTTTATTTTTTTTATGTACTTTATGTGAATATCAAATTTCGTATCAACATGCATCATTTTTAAATACGAGATGTGGTTGATGACAATGTTTTGATTTTCTGTATATTTCTATCAGTTTAGCAGTATCCAAGTATGTCTCGAAAAACACTTACGTCAAACAACAACAACAACAACAACCAAGCAGGAAATCAGCTAGGGTTACCAAACACGCAGCAACCAGGTATTTATATTTACGTATTGCCGTACGTCCTTGTTTAGTTGAATAACTCTTTGAAATTATGATCTTTAACTATCAAAGATAGTATAACATGTTTAAAATAACATTCGTGTACTTGTATATGTATCGGCTTTGCCTTAAAAGGCCACGCCACCAGCATATATGCGTATCAATTGGTGTAGTTTTTACATGCATGACTTCTTTCGAAGTCTTTTTTATTTGACAGTTAAATTTTATATAGTAAGAAGCTAGATGAAACAAACATAAACAACTAAACAAACCTGCAAAACAACGTTAGAACGCCCTAACTTCTTTATTAGTCTTTGATCTACAAAATTAATATGTTAAGCGCAGTACTAGCTAATGTTTCAGTGAATTTTCCAAGCTAAGACAAATTATGTGTTCATTATCGTAAATTTTTCCATGGTAAACATTAAAATTACCCTTCACATTTTTTAAAAGGTTATTCATATACCGACTTCTTAAAATTCACCTGCATGCATATAGTGAATAACTGAAATGCTCAAATGCCTACCAAGTACGTACTAACGTCTTCATTATATATACTACTATATATGTTTCAGTCTATGTGGATAAAGTGTATATCGAGAAGCTGACAAACATTACCCACAACCATTATCATATTCAAGGGACTACGGCTAATCCGCCACCAGGTACATCTTTTTGGCGTCACGTAAACATTATTTTACTTAATGCAACAACTTCACAAACCATTCATGTTTACTAGTTGAGACCTGAACTCATAATCACTTTATTATTATATGTAGAAATGTTTATATACAATAAACATCTATTTTCTTTTGAACGGCAATTAACTTTTTTAGCACCTATATCACCTATTTCACAAATGCATCCACCGAGACTTGAACATACAACCTTTAGGTTGGTGGGCAACTCACATACCATTAGACCAAAAGCCTGATTCATCTATGTGAGGCATTGTCTACCTAAAAGTCAAACGTTTGATGAGCTGGTTAAGGCTATATGATTCTTCAAGTAATTTGATATACTCCCTCCGTCCCATATTAAATGTCATGTTTGACTTTTCAAAGTCTTTATTTATCAACTTTGACCTTAAATGTTTGTGTTTGTGTAATATAATACTTGATACAAAATATACGAATGAATTAAGTTTTAAATGTATTTTCATTGCGTATAATTTTTAAAAAATAATGTATAACACAAGCAAAAATATTTAAAGTCAAAGTTGATAAAGAAAGACTTGAAAAATCAAACATTGACATTTAATATGAGACGGAGGGAGTATCATATATATCGTATCCATATTTATGCATCTTGTAGTAATGTTTTTCCACTATCAAAGGTATTGGAATGCGACAAGATTTGGCACAAAGGACACCCAGCGCAAACCATCATGTACACAGCAAAATGATCCAAAAAGACAGCATATCCATATTTAGGTGCAGTGGCTGCAAAGAGCTAGGCAGAGGAGATAGATATGTGTGTGAACATTGCCCATATGTTCATCATCTCAACTGCACAGGCTATAAGGAAACAGATACCCATAAGTTTTTTAAAGGATCCACCTTCAAGTTCCATCAACAACGTTTTGATAAAAAAGATAGACGTTGTGATGCATGTGGGTTAGACATCAATGAGTTATCTTACCATTGTGAGAAAAAAGGTTTAGATATCCACCCATTCTGTATAAATCTGCAAGAAGAGGTTTATCCTGAAGGGACAAAGTATAAGCTTTGTAAGAAAATGGATTCAAGATGTGGTCGCTGCTTCTCAAAGAAGAATGCTGTCAAAGATGGCTTTTGGTGGTACTACTCATCGTCATCGAACAAGCAATGTCATGTCTCGTGCATGATGGATTCCTTCATAACTAAGTGAAGGTTTGAAATGAGCTTGAGGATTTTTAAAAGGTTTCGTTTGTGTTCTTTGTGAACTTTCAATATTTCATTTGTGTTTAACTTGCGCTTTTTATTTAGTTTGCTTTGGGTTATTTGTGAATTTTCAGTAAGATTGTGCGTTATGTTAATATGTTGTTCAACTTTAATTTGTGCAATTTATTTACACTACTATTAACTTTCAATGAAAATAAACTAATGCTTACTACCATCAACTGTCTATTGTCGCTAGGACCCACACATAGCCAAGATGAAACAATTTAGTCTCAAGTAAGGTGCTTGCTTAATGGGAGAAAGAGGCGTGATATTGTAACACTCGTTTTCCGGGTACAAATAAGCCCCACCCTAGATGAAATTGACTAAGGACATAACGTGATTGGCTAGTCAACGAATATAAGTTATAGTCAAAGAATGAGTATTATGGCTATATAAAATATTATGTGGCATAAATAGAAAGGAAATCGACTTTAAGTACTAAAGTTGTTATGTGCTATATAGGTTATAAGTTATTGTGGTCAAAGTAGAAGAAATGAGACTTAAGGGACTAATTATGCCAATAGCCCAAAGTTGCAACCTAACTAATATATCTAGGAGACTCTAGAATTTTCCATCTCATTCTAGAGAGTTGGAGGTCCGGTTTTAGAAGGGAGAAAAGGGAGGGAAAGATGATGTTATGATAATGTTTTTGGTGAAGAAGTTGGGATGTTTTCCATGTCCTTGCTTATGACTAGTGCTTCTTTGAGGTAAGTAATCTTATATATTGATTCTAATAAGGTTATAAGCTTGAGGAAAGTGGGATTTAATCATATGATCAAAGTAAGATCATATGATGATGTAGGAAGGAAGTTGAGTATGTTTATGGGTTATTTAAACCCTTGTTTATGATGTTGATCAATGTATCAATAGGTTTGATGATGATGGATGATGATGATAGTGGAAGATGATGATGGTGAAAATGATGAATGTTAGCTTAGCTTGGAATCAAGGTAAGTAAACTAGCTAGAAGTTAATGTTATAGGGATTTCAATGCATTATATGTTATGTATTGTTGATGTCAAGGTTATTGTATGACTTGATGTGTATGTGATTATGTGTAAGTAGATTGTAAGGCTAGTTTGGCATAACTAGCAAGAGAATGCATGGTAGAATAGGTTGGAAGTTGGTTAGAGAATGAATGGTGATGCTTAAGAGGCTTAAGGTATGCATCTATGTTTAATGTTGTGAAAGAATAAATGGTTATGATGTGTAATGTATGAATTATGTATAATGTTGAGTTATATCTGCTTTACTTACTAAGCATCCGTGCTTACGATTTAAGCGTTCAATGTTTTGTAGGTTTATGTGTGATGGAAATGGTAAGCTTGAGCTAAGGATTAACGCTTACTAATGCGGAGGATAGAAGGTTTGATGTGTTTAGGAGCTAGGTAGAATACCGAGCTCATTCAAGATGGTACCCCCATGAGTCAATTTATGGTTTGTAAAGTGGAGTCAAGGGTTAAATGTATATTAATGGTGTCATAACGTTTTGGTGGTCAAACGGTGTTTCAAAGTATGTTTCATGTGTTTACGGGTAAAGTTAAAGGGATGTTTGGCATAAGTGTGATTATACCCATTTTAAGTTGTAAACGGGTCAAACGATTATGGAAACGTTTTAGTATGTTAAATTAATGATGTTGGTTAAGTTTGGTGTGCAAAGGAAGTTGTAAAAGTCGTTTGTTGTGAAATGGGTCAAAATGGGTATATTATATGTCTATTTGTAAAGTACCATTCTGAAGTGTCGATTGGTAAATATTTTTGTATAGAAATGATGTTTATGATGTGTTTATGAAATCTATAAAGTTACGTGGGTTAACGAGTCTTGGAAGTTGGTTTTCCGGAAGTAGAACAAATATAGTCTTATGTATTATTTTCTGCAGTGAGCATATGGTCATATGAAATTTCCAGCATATTGGCATATGGTCACCTCATAATTTTAGTAAAGGGCATATGGTCGTCATATGGCCATATCGAATTTCAGCATATGGTCATATGCTTCTGTCCAAGTATAAATGAGATATTTTCTAGTTTTTGTCAAACTTCCAAATTACGTATCTTTTTATCCGTAAGTCGTCACGGGTCGTACCACCCGTCATTTTAAAGATAATGAAGTATAGTTTAATTTAAAAATGGTTCAAAGGTATATAAGTTAATGGATTTTAGTCAATGGTCAAGGGAGGATTGAAATGGTCGTTAACGTCAAGTCGTTTCCGCGTGAAAGTCAAAGTTTTTGGTCTAAGCGGGCACGGGGTGTAACAAATTGGTATCAGAGCTTCGGTTTAAGTGAATTAGGTTTCCACTTTAGGTTGACTAGACTTAAACCACTAGTAGATGAATTGAACATAAGTGTTAGTTATGTAGAAAAGTAATTGTTAAGTTATGAAACGGACTAAGTGATTGTTATATGAGTTTAACGCGATAAATGTTGAATGTGTTTTATGGAATTTATGTGTACGTGATGTAAGTCCTCGGCAGACTCAATGCGTTTAAGTGTTGAGATAACCGTACACCTCGAATAATATCGGTGGATATTATGTGATTATGTGAACGTGTGTCATATTAACAATAATGGAATGTGAATAGAGATGATCAATGGTATGAATGCTTGTAGAGAGACGTGATTAGAATGATGTTATAGTAAGGAGATAACGATGAGTAAATGTAATGAGATATGATCCATACGGTAATGATGACCAACATATGGTCTCATTGTATTTAGTTGCTGATGATGAACGTTAAAGTGGTATAGAGACGGGTTAACGGTAAGGTAAAGTACTTGACGTTTAAGTGTGAACGTGAAGTAGTGATAAAGTGTGTTGGTAGGTAAAAGATGGAATTAAACAAAAAAATTTAAATGCTAAAAGTTAAATGCAATAAGTTAACAATGTAAATGAGAATAAGATGAGTATGTATGAGGTTAAGGTATTGCCTTGAATATTGTATCACGGCTAATGTGCCTCATTAGTGGTGATTATTATTATAACAGAAGTGTGGAATAATAGAATCTATTTAGAATGTGTAAGATGAATGAACGATTCCAATGAATGTGTTAATGCTTGAAATGTGAAAGAAGGATAAACGGATGGTAATGAGTATGATATAATTGATAACCTATGTAGGGTTAAATATGGAAAGAGTCAGGTATACTGATGGAGTAATGGTAAAGGTATCAAAAATGGTTAACGTGGGTTAAAGAATGTAAGTTAAAGTGAGAAGCGTAATTACATAGAATTGTGTAAACATGATAAGCAAGTTTCATATGTCCTATGACGCTTGCTTAATCTAAATAAAATGGATAAGATGATGTGTGTGTTAAATGTTAAGGACTTGGATCCAAAGTTAAGTGTGTAATGTTAAAGATGGTATCCTCTGGGATGGCCTAGTTAATTGTGATTAATGATTAATGATCCTTCGAGATGAATGAATAATGATCCTTTTGGATAAATGTTAATGATCCTTCGGGATAAATGGTTAAAGATCCTTCGGGATGAATGTTAAAGATGGTATCCTTTGGGATGGCCAAGTGTGAAACGCTATGAAGATGGATCTAAGCTAGGAAAGAGAAGAGTTAAAAAATGAAATGTCTAAATTATGAACAATGAAGGTGAAAGTAAAAGAATGAAAAGATTAAAAGCTAAAGCGTGTAATGGATAGGTGTGAGTGTTATGTCAGAAGTGTATAAGTAGGATGGTTATTGTTTATTTACTTAAAAGGATTGGGATGCCTTTTTATTTAAATAAAGAAGTTGTGAATCATGATTCGCCTCAAACGGTCAGATAATTATTGGTCAACCACTTGTGAATGGTCAATTATAATAGTCAAACAGCTGAGGCAAATGCTTCCGTGGATTTGAAAAACTCTTTACCAAAAGCCATCACTTCTGGAGTAGCCAGATGTAAGAACTGTGGTACACCTGATAACCGTGTGATTTTGAGCAAACCACCAGCTGTCAACGGATTTGATTTGTCTTTACCAAAAGCCGTTTGCTTCTGGACTAGCCAACTCTTGATGGAATAGTCAACATCTTGGTGAGCTGATTACCAATTATGGATTTTCCACTGCCTTTACCACAAGCCATAATCTTGCGGGCTAGCCAACTCATTCGCTTTATGGGATATGGCGAGTTGAGGTACCATACAATTTTGGACAAATTGCAAGCCATCAACGGTTTTGAGATATCTTTACCAAGAGCCGTTTGCTCCTGGATTAGCCAATCCTTATGTGGGTTAGACATGGTGGACTGATAACCATTTATTGCGTTCTAAGTGAGAAAAAATTTTAAAATTTGGGCTAAAATGGGGGTTCTTGATGGAACATGTGTTTAAATTCGTTAGAATAACGAATCTCCCCCCACACTTAGAACTGAATATTGTCCTCAATATTCAAAGTACCGGGTGTTAAACCAACACTTAGAACGTAAGAAGGAAAATACTCTTAGCCTTTATTTAAGTTTATGTACACATTTTTTTTAAAGGATAAATACATATATACAACATGTGGGTTAGTATTTCCCCCACACTTAGGGTGAAAAACCCTAAGTACATGCTACTGTTTTTGATTACCGAGTCGCTAGCTTGACTCGACCCCGAATTTATTTGTCCATGGGGAAGTATGATGTGGAAGAGACAATCTACATCGGACTTTCATTCAAGATATTTGGATAAACATTTGAAGCACGTGAAAGTTCCACTCCGATGAGATATAATGAGACACCCGGCTCAAAATTTATAAATGAGAATGCCGGGGTCAAAGATAATGTCCTCACTCCCAAAAGAGTGAAGAACAGGAGAAGCCACGGGATATATGAAGAAAAGAAAGAAAGTCATGATGAAAATCATGATTAACTCCTCATCTTCAATAGGAGAATTCATTGTTTCATAAATCTCCTCTTTTAAGCTCGTTTGATCAAGACATATTATGGGTATGTCTAGATCAAAATAGAAATTATCATACTCCGGAGGAGATATGATATGAGTGAGTTCAGCGGAGAACTCCTCAAAGGTGAATGATTCGTATTCGGAATTGATTTGAGTGAGTTCATTTGGGAACTCCTCAAAAGTAAATGATTCATAAACGGGAAGAGAATTATAAGAATGAGAAGTGGTATTGCCACTTATCTTCTCTCCCGAAAGATCAAAATGGAACGTTTGCAAATCCGGAATAGAATCATTGATCAAAACCTCACTATCCTTGACGGGGATAGGAGATGAAATAGGCTCTTCATTGAAAGCCTCGATTCTAGAAATGAGAAGATTAGCATTTAATAATGTAAGACGAAGAGATTCGTCTTGGGTTTTTTCTTCCTCATTCTCTTCTTCTGAGTTGACAAGCTCAGAAGGTAATTCCCCCACATAACTTATGTCTCCACAAGATAAAGAATGGTCCTCATCAGAATCAGAGAACATTTCAATATGATCATTTGGAAAGACAAGAGGGGGAGGGATATCACACATATGATCAAGAATTCCTTGTGACTCACTTGGGATTGAGACAAGGTTCTCAACACTAGACTTTATGAATTCGTCAGATTCCTTTGCAGGAATTATGTCAAGATGCTCGTCCCCCATGCTCAGAGAGTGAGTGGGAACCTCGGGTGTGATAACAGCAGACTCAGGGAGTTGAGAAGGACTAGCAGTTATGGATTCTACAAGTTCCATTATTTCTACTGCTGGTGATTCAGTTATATTCTTTTCTCCCTGTATATCCATGGAAGGAGTCTCAACTGATGAACTTGATGAGGTATCATCACTTTCATCATCTTCATCGAGAAAAGTAGCATTGTGAAATTTGGAACGTGTTATAGCTGCTTGTTCTAAGACTAGTAATTCTTTCATGCTTCTTTCGTCTCTAGCAGTATGTTCTTCAGCAAGTAATTTCGCGATAGATTTATCACGAGAATATGGAATGAGTGGAAACTGTGGGGGTGTGAATGTGTCAAAACCGGATGTATTAGAACTAGAACAATGTTCAGGTTTATAATACGGTTGACATAGGAAATTATCATGAGGACCCCCACAATTTACACAAGAAAAACTTGGTGCATTGTGAGACGAAATATTAGCCAACTCCTCCTTAATGTCTTTAATTTTCTCAAGAACCTCTAGACAAAGGTCTTGCTGAGTTTTATGAGGAGTTGCTTGGATCATTTGGCACTGTGGAGGTGGGTCTTGAAACGAATAGCCGTAATTGTTACAAGGAAATGGATTCCTTGTTTGACAATCAGAGCTAAAGTGTGGACCTCCACAGTACTCACAACAGTTGAACTGATGTGGCTGTGAGTCGTATGTGTTTAAGTCATAATTGTTATTAGGAACCTGTTCATAGACAAACTGATTCCTAGTTTGACAATTAGAACTGTAGTGTGAACCACCACAATACTCACAACAGTTAAACTGCTGAGTCTCATGGTGTGGAAGCTGGTGGAATGAATCAGTCATGTCAGGGTAGGAATAGGGATTCTGGTTATAGACAGACCCGTTTCCTGACTCTACCATGCCACAACTGGGGCAATTACCACCATTATAAGAACTACCACAACATTGACAGACAAGAGGGTGAGAATAAGACATAGAAAGAATCAAAGGGTTTAGGGGATGAGAAATGAAGAAACAAATAGGTAGGAGTGTAAAGGTGAATATTTTTGGTATTTTTAAAAAAATTTGTAGTACAAAGTGTGTTGGTAGGTAAAAGATGGAATTAAACAAAAATATTTAAATGCTAAAAGTTAAATGCAATAAGTTAACAATGTAAATGAGAATGAGATGAGTATGTATGAGGTTAAGGTATTGCCTTGAATATTGTATCACGGCTAATGTGCCTCATTAGTGGTGATTATTATTATAACAGAAGTGTGGAATAATAGAATCTATTTAGAATGTGTAAGATGAATGAACGATTCCAATGAATGTGTTAATGCTTGAAATGTGAAAGAAGGATAAACGGATGGTAATGAGTATGATATAATTGATAACCTATGTAGGGTTAAATATGGAAAGAGTCAGGTAGACTGATGGAGTAATGGTAAAGGTATCGAAAATGGTTAACGTGGGTTAAAGAATGTAAGTTAAAGTGAGAAGCGTAATTACATAGAATTGTGTAAACATGATAAGCAAGTTTCATATGTCCTATGACGCTTGCTTAAACTAAATAAAATGGATAAGATGATGTGTGTGTTAAATGTTAAGGACTTGGATCCAAAGTTAAGTGTGTAATGTTAAAGATGGTATCCTCTGGGATGGCCTAGTTAATTGTGATTAATGATTAATGATCCTTCGAGATGAATGAATAATGATCCTTTTGGATAAATGTTAATGATCCTTCGGGATAAATGGTTAAAGATCCTTCGGGATGAATGTTAAAGATGGTATCCTTTGGGATGGCCAAGTGTGAAACGCTATGAAGATGGATCCAAGCTAGGAAAGAGAAGAGTTAAAATATGAAATGTCTAAATTATGAACAATGAAGGTGAAAGTAAAAGAATGAAAATATTAAAAGCTAAAGCGTGTAATGGATAGGTGTGAGTGTTATGTCAGAAGTGTATAAGTAGGATGGTTATTGTTTATTTACTTAAAAGGATTAGGACGCCTTTTTATTTAAATAAAGAAGTTGTGAATCATGATTCGCCTCAAACGGTCAAATAATTATTGGTCAACCACTTGTGAATGGTCAATTATAATAGTCAAACAGCTGAGGCAAATACTTCTGTGGAATACAGTGTTTCCCCGGGTCGTAATGTCCCAACGAGGTGTGCGATGTTTTATTAAAAACGAATATGTGATCAGTGAATGTGAACAGGAAAGGTATAAGTGTGTGTGTGTGTGATTACACTAAGGTTTTATAACTTAAATAAACTATTAGAACGATTACGTAAAACCTAGATATCTAAAACGTATAAACGTAAACTAAATTAAAAATCAGACGCGACTGCGTACTGAGAAAAATGTGAGTTTTAAGAAAAATAAACTACAAGGGATAAAAATGAAAATTCTATAAACTTAAACTTAAAATAAAATAAAATTAAAAAGAAAACTATTTTTTAGATTATTTTATTATTTATTATTAATTATTTAATTAAAAACTATTTAACTATTTAATTAAACCTAATTTAAATCAAACTAAAAATAATAAACACTACAAATTAAACTAAAACTTACAAAAATAATTTCTAAACGTAAATTAGAACTTGAAGAAAGTATAAAAAATAAAAATAAATATTTTTGTCTTTTTATAAGCTTTTTATTAATTAAAAACTAATTATATTAATTAAACTAATTAAACTATTTTAAATTACAAATAATACTAAAATGACTTAGAAAATTATGAGAAAATTTATAAAACTATTTTATAACTTATAAAAGCTATAAAAAATATAAAAACTAGGTGTTACCTTATAGAACTTAATTATGCTATTTAAAACTTACTTATTGATTAATTATTAATAAAACTAATTTTAATTATAATTAATACTAAAAGACAAAATAAAAATCTGAGAAAATTATTAAAAATACTTTAACCTAAAAGGAAATTAATAAAAATATAAAAACACAACTTACTTAATAAAAATCTAAAAATGAAAATTAAAATTAATTTAAATTAAATAGAAATTATCACTTATTTTTATGTTGTCTTTTCTGGATTTTTCTTTTACAAAACTAAATTATACTTAAAAATAAACAAATTTTGTGAAAAAAAACTAATTTATAAGCTAATATTAAGCACTGTGGGGGCTTATTACTTCCATAGTTGACTTTGGTTGACTGAATATGGAAATAAGCTCAAATGAGCTTATGTGGGACCCACCTTGGTTTGTTCTGGTTCTAATAAGTGTTTTGGACTTGTCTAAGCTAAAATTTCCCAAATAAGCTCAGTAGATAAGCTGATAAGCAAAAATAAGCTATTCCAAAACACAATTACCACACATAATAGGGACAAACTTTTGGGTCTGATTCAGGTGGGGTCCACTGATGCACAGGTCAAACAAATGGTCAACTAATACTCCCTGGTAGGAGGGGGTTGTAAGGAACTAAGTTGGAGGTGTGGGGCCCACTGAGGTGGCCAGAAATCACCACCAAAGTGGTGGTGATGAACTGAGTCAGCTGGTGCAGGGCAGGGTTTCCCCCTGCAAGTGTCTTTGAGGTTGAGTGGGGCCCAGGTAAAAAATCCTAAAAATATAACAACTATGGGAAAATAAAGTTGAGATGATAGACTATTACTACAACAAATTTCAGATTCTAAATCTTATTACACAAATCTAGAAAAATCTCACAAGATTTGAGATTTTCTGAGAATGGAAATTTGACTTTATGCTCAAACTTAAAATGTTGACTTATATGACTTTTGATCAGATCCTATGGATTAAATATGATGTAATAAGTTATATTAAGAGTAAATTAAGCAACTTTAACAATTATTATTGTAAAAGATCGTTTAAGCCCATCTAGGATAAGTAATATTGATTGCACAGCGGAACAAGAACAAGAACATAATCAACATTACTATCAAGGTTTTCTTTATTTAATATAAAATAAAACTACTACAACTACTAATATACACACGCTATAATCGTGTGTCTAGACTCTCATTGAAGAGACTATGAATGAAAAGATGAAAAAGATACTTGTAACCCTAGACGCCTACCCTCTTTATATAGTAGAGGGAGGTTACAAGAAACCCTAAACCTAGCTTACTAACAAAGCTAAATTATTATTACATAATAGCCCCTCATTGTTTCTTCTTTCTTCATTCTTGCTCGTGGTTTTGTAATCTTCAAATCTTGTAATTCCCAACAATCTTCCCCTATTTGATATTACAAAACAATCTGCATGAAGAAACAATGTCATCACCAATAATAAGCTGCACATCATAACTATTCTTCCCCTTTTTGTAATCTTCTAATAGGGTCTTGTGCAACTCGTTTAAGCTTCCCCTTAAGTGATGCATATCTCGGACTTTAATCGGCTTCAAATATCCTTATCTGATGTAGTGCGAACAAGCATGTTAAATACACCTCAGTTATTCGTGTGGTCCCAGCCATCGCACGCCATAACCGTCCATTGGTCCTAGACCATAATATAAGAATGTGTGTGGTCCCGTCCATCGCACAACATTATTATGTTATGTACTCAACAACCTGTGAACACCAAACCAAATGAATAGAAGGAACCAACTCGTCGTCCAAGATCCAAGGGCGTCTTCGGACCTAGAATTAAATATCAAAAACAAAATAATAATATATTTTTTTTATTTTTTTTATTTTTTTTTTAGTATCAAGCAGTAACGAGCAGCAGCAGTAAGTAGCATCAGCAGTAACGATCAGCAGTATCGATCAGCAGAATCAAAATAATCACATCAGCACAAAGTGTAAGAGAATGATCAAGTATATTAACAATAAGCTTCCCCTTAAACTTATACTTGCCATCTCTTTAATCCAATAGGCTCCAGGGATTGATCACTAATGAAGAAAATCAACTATAACTGATTTGAGGAAGAAGTTAAATCTCTCAAACTTGCATCTTATATCTTGCACTTCCAAACTCATACTGCCATAAAAAGTATAAGTAGACCGCGACCTCTTGATGAATCCTCAACTAAATGAGACACTGAGCACAATAACGTAACTCCTTAAAGTGATAGCAAATGTACGCATTAAGCACAATAAGATGGATCGTACCCCTTCACTAGATTCATCAAGTCTTTGTCACATCATTAACGCACGAACAAGTTATCTCCAAAGTGTAACACCCACCTTGAGATATGATAAGAACACGCACCTGTAAAACTCAAATACAACATCAAATAAATTATAATTAAATATCTTCAACAAGTAATCTCCTCAACGAAATAATGATGGTTGATAACTCCGTCCTCCCTAACCAGTAGTAATTTCACATGACTAGTAGGAACCAAAACTGACCAAAAGAAAAAGTATACAACAAGCCAGTAGGGACCATAAAGAAGTCAGCAAGAACCGTATGTACCAGCAGGAACCCATCAGTAGGAACCAATCAGGAGGAACCGATCAGTAGAAACCAACCATATGCATCAGCAGCAACAATTAAGTGTATCAGTAGGAATGAATATGATCAGCAGAAACGTGATAAGTAGCAGCAGTCAAAGACCCACATTAATTGAGAATCACTGATCCATTAAATCAAAAGCACTAGACAACATACCCTTCTGATAATCACATATCTTCCATAAATATCAGCCAACCAATAAAGAGCACCAAAAAAAAATCATTGATCACCATTAATTAGTACGAGATTATGCAAAACAACCTTACCAATAAAGTTGCGTATACTTTCTTAAAATAACTGACACTCACCTCCACGTGATCAACAGACCCACAATAAACATATAATATTCGAATAAAATAGAGCAACAGCAGCAATACCAATCAGTCTTACATTCAACAGCAGCAATATGACAAACCATATTATACCCTCCACGTGTACTTGATCTATCATCCAACCATTAATGTTCACCGACACCCAATAAATAAGAAAACGACAGATCCAAGTGATAAATCAACATCAAAACCTCGACCAATCATAATCATTATATCAAATAGCCTCACACCTCGACCCTCGTATTCATCAACAAATCAGATCCAAAAACATCTTAGTACTCCACGTGAAGAATCTTACAAACCATGACAATGACAGGACACCTTAAGCACTATTCGTACCACATGCGACAGACAACAACATTTAATCCCATTTAACCAATAAAGTGCCACCGACTCATTAATAATCATCATCACCGTACCACTGATTTATTAAAAACAATATCTATCATGGAACGGACAAAAAAAAATCACAAACAGCCCATCATAAAAACTAGTGCACCGACCCAATTTTTAAACACCCTTGGCTGCTGATATCTTCAATTCAGTAAATAAATGCACCGACCCATTATCTATTAATTGAATCTTCAAACAAATAAGCAACAAACCAATAACCAACTGTTGTGACTTGAATGTTGAATATAATACATGCAATAAACGACAATCCCACAGCCAAAACATACTCATCGACAAATTTATTAAATGGTACGAGGTAAATTCTTAAATCATACCAACTCTGTGAATTACAAGATTTGAAGAAAGAAGAAACAATGAATCCTTTCAGCAGAAACAGCAGCAGATTGTTGGGAATTACAAGATTTGAAGATTACAAAACCACGAGCAAGAATGAAGAAAGAAGAAACAATGAGGGGCTATTATGTAATAATAATTTAGCTTTTAATTCATCAGCTGCCTTCTTCCTCATCTTTAACATTTTCACAATCTCAGATTCATAATCTTGTTCCCCTACTCTCTTTCCAATAAGTTCAGCAGTTACAGTAGGATTAGCAAGCATCTGTTTTCCAATCATCTGCCAGTCTGACTCATCAAACTCTAGAACTGCTGCATCCAATTCCCTTTGTCTTGCAATGGGTAAGGTAGAAACATATCTTTGAGTCTCTGAATCTAATTCTGCATCAAACTTAGCTTGTACTTCCTCAACTAAATTTGCACTCTTCATATAATTTTCCCATTCTTGTAATAATTTACCTTGACCAGCTCTATCTTCAGCAGTTACAAGCTCATCCAAACCATCATGAGGAACATTATCTGCAGCAACATCATCATTAGACACATGTACATCTGCCATAGGTTCATCATGTACATCTTGAACCTCTTTATCAGTAGAAACTTGTATATTCTCAAATGAATGATGAACAGGAGAATTCAAGTATTCTTTCCCAGCTACAAAATATGTTTCTCCTGATATATTTTCTTTGTCAGCAGATTGATCAGCAGTAACCCTTCTTAATGATTGTTTCTCCTGAAGTATATCCACAGCTTCAGTCATCAGCACATCATTATCACCACCAGATACTTTTGAAGCTTCAGCAGCTTGTCTTGCCAAATACTGTCTTGTACTTCTTCTTTGAACTAGTATTATTGGTTTAGATTGAGGTACTGCAGCAGCTTTAGAAGGAGCAACATGAGACTGTCTAGCAACTTCAGCTAGGATCTCAAGAGAATCCAAATTTGCCTCCTTTGCTACTTCAGTAGAGTCCAATCCATCTTTGCTTTACTTCTGCTGACTTAGCTGTGTCTCCAAATCTTTGACTTTGTTTTTCAGACTTTGAATTTCATTACCAAGAGTAGTCTTGGTCTCAGCAAGTTCTTTCTGGAGATCTTTAGTCATTTTCATGTACCTGCTTAGAGAATCATATACAAAAGTGAGAGTAATAGGGTCCTCTGCTCTACCAGCAGATTGCTCAGTGGTATGTGGAGCTTCATTGAACCCAGCAGGAGAAACAGACTCATGTACAACATTAGGAGAACCTACATTAATTTGCTCTCCCAAAGAACTAGGTGAAGGTAGTCTAGTAAGATCAGGTTCAAAAGTCTGTAAATCATCTTCAAACTCATGAAGTTGCTCAATTGGAGCATCCTGAACTGGTGAGATGGTAGGGCTAGGTGACATTTGTACAGGGGTAGGTGGTGGTAAGTCAGTAGAATCAGGTAAAGGTTCAGCAGTTGTAGCTGGCGCTTCCTCCATTACCACTGAAGGATTACCATCAGCAGCAACACCAGAAGATGATGGATTACCATCATCAGCAGCATTAGAAGCAGGCACATTACCAACATCATCACCTTCAACTACATTAGCATTACCTTGTGGCAACATTGCTTCCAACATAGGGTAATGTTCCCCAGTATAATTAGTTTTCATTGAGGCAAACAACTTAGAACCTAGACTTTTAATGGGTATATGGGTCAAATCTTCAGTGGTTATGTCTAATATTATCTGTAAGAATCTAGGGTACATTAAAAACTTATGCTATTCCTTATCTATATTTTCTAGCATATTTTCAAAAATAAACTTAGAAAAATTATAAGTTTCACCCTTAGAAAGACAAACAATACCACAACCCAATTGCAGAGAGAACTGGTTCCATCCACCACACTTGTTGCTCATACATTGAAGCAGCAGATGCACCAAATACCTCCACTTAGGACAAAATTGATTCTTGTGCCACTTGGATGTATCAGTACTTTGATATCCAGCTTCTCTTAGCCCAGCAAGAATATCTGCAGTGTTGGAATGATACACACCATTTTCATCATCCAACTGAAGCTTTGCCCTTATCAACTCTTCTGTCACCACATATTCTACACCATCTATTTCAGCTACAATCTCTGTAGCAGATCTCTTAGTAGCAGATGCCCAAAATTGTTTCACCAAGGATTCACACACCAAATTGGGACAATAAGTCAAAGCATAATGAATCTTCGACCTTTGTAGAAATTCCACCATCAAATCGAATTCTTCATGTCCCTTCTTTGTTGTTAGAATAGCGTATTTGTTATGATCGCCCTTCAATTCAAGTTGAGCCATTTGACTGAATGTGTGTGAGAATGTTATGAATTACTCCAAAGAATAATGGGTTTATTTGAAGTGATAAGCGAATAATTTTGATTCAAAAAGATATGCAGAGTGAGTTAAATTTGGAAGTTCCCCAATCGTGGTCAAAATTATCGGAACAACTTATTGACCAAGTCTGACAAAACTTCTAATTTGAAAATTAACCCTTCAGCAGCAATGAAAGTCAAACCTGCTGAAGCATAGTCAACTATCAGCAGAATCAACCAAAGGTAAAAATATCTTCGGTCAATATCTTGATTTTACTGTGCCACCCAACTCGCATTAAATATCGTAACTCCTAAAATTAGCTTATTTAATCACCCCAAATCACACATCTCATTCATCAAATTTCCCAAATTATCTTTCAAACCCTAATTTCTATTAACCCCAATTCACCATTCAAAACATGTCTTCACACCCAGAAACCTCAGATCCAAATTCCTCTTCTCCATCATCAGAAGAAGATATACCACCATATCTATGGGGGTTTGAAGGTTCTGACTTTGAAAGAGCATTGGAGAACCGATGGGATGCACAAGAAAGACAATGGAATGCTCACTTGAAGGGTGAACCAAGCAATGCACCCAATCCTGCTGAAAGAGAGCTTGTCTCTCCCTTCATCTATACCTCTGATGAAGACTCTTCAGAGGAAGAACATGAAGATCCATCCTTTCTTCCTCCTTCCACACCAGAGAGATCCCAACCAAGATCAAGTGCTAGGGATCCATCTCTTCCAACATCACAAAATTTGGTGTTGGATCTTCCTGCTCCAGGACCTGGTCTTCCACATCAAGAACATATTGGACAGAGCAAGAGGTCTGAGATCATACGTAAGGGAAAGGAGAAGCAGAAGTAGGTGATTGAGGAATGTAACCATGGAACAAAGTTCTTGAGTATTTTCTTGACTTTGATTCATGAACATCTTCTCAGTCTTCCTTCTCTTCTTCTTACATTTTCATCTTCAGCTTCTTCATTGTACTTGTCATAGCCTCAAGTATTTTGTAATAAGTGATAGAAGCTAGTAGTACTGGATTAGTCAATAGTTTAGGAATGGTCATTGTATCTCAATTGCAACATTGAATGTAAGCTGTAACTTGTTTCTATGAATGAATGAAAAGATCTTAGTTGAATTTATCCATTGTGTAAGACCTTCAGCATGTTTCAATTGATCAGTAGAAACCATGTTCAGCATATTGACCACATTCCTTTGACTTTAGCTCTTGGTGACATTTATCATGGGACTTTCATTCTCATAACATCTGCAAAACAACCATCAAACAAGCAAATACACCAAACAACTTGCACAACTGTTAGAGGGTTAGTGTTAAAACTTGTTAAAAACTCAGAAATTATACAACATATACAAATAGTACAAAGTTTACAGTCATCATCCTCCCCTGAGGCATATGCCTCCCCTGAGGCTTATGCCTCCCCTTAAACTTTGCAGTTAAGGGTTTAACATTCCAATATGGACCACCAAATATTGAAACCTGGGTCCATCAAATGCCTTGGTTAATAAATCTGCCACATTTTCATCTGTGTGAATTTTGACCACTTTAACCAAATGTTTCTCATAAGCATCCCTTATAAAGTGATGTCTGATTTCAATATGTTTGGTTCTATTATGAAAAACTGGATTTTTAACAATGCAAATGGTACTTTGATTGTCAATGAAAATGGTAGTATTCATGAAGTTATACCCATAATCTAGTAATTGATTCTGAATCCATAGAACCTGTCCACAACAATTGGCAGCAGCAACATACTCTGCTTCAGTAGTAGAGGTAGCAACTATGGTCTGTTTCTTGCATTGCCAAGAAATCAATCTTCTTCCAAGAAATTGGCAACCTCCAGTTGTGGATCTTCTATCCAAATTGGCACCAGCATAGTCACTATCACTATAAGCTGCTAGCTGAAATGGAGACTCTTTGGGATACCAAAGACCTAAGTGTGGTTGGCCTTTAAGATACTTAAAAATCTTCTTGACAGCATTCATATGAGAGGTAAGTGGAGTGACTTGGTGTCTTGAACATGCACTCACAGCAAATGTAATATCAGGTCTTGAGGCAGTCAAGTACATCAAAGAACCAATCATAGACCTGTATAAATGAACATTCACAGGAAGATCAGGAGTAAGATTGTTCTTTGGTTTGGGAGCCTCATATGGAGTTGTGGCAGTACTGACATTTTCCATAGCAAACTTGGACAACATATCTTTACATATTTCTCCTGATGTATAAATATACCATCAGGTTTCTGCTGAACTTGCAAACCCAGAAAGAAAGTGAGTTCTCCCATGGCACTCATCTGAAATTCTCCCTTCATCAAATCCTCAAACTCTCTACACCAGGCTTCTTTGGTAGAACCAAAGATAATATCATCCACATACACCTGCACAAGAATAATATCCCTAGAATCTTTCTTGAGAAATAAAGTCTTGTCAATGGCACCTCTTCTGTAGCCATTCTTCAGCAGAAATGTGGAGAGTCTAGCATACCAAGCTCTGGGAGCTTGATGCAGTCCATAGAGAGCTTTGACAACTTTGTACACATACTCAGGATGATCAGGGTCTTCAAATCCCTTGGGTTGAGTCACATAAACCTCCTCTTCAATCTCTCCATACA
This sequence comes from Artemisia argyi, assembly GCA_030686995.1. Lineage (NCBI taxonomy): Eukaryota > Viridiplantae > Streptophyta > Magnoliopsida > Asterales > Asteraceae > Artemisia > Artemisia argyi. The sequence goes on from CM060694.1 coordinate 133,457,858, forward strand.
AGAAAGCACCTTTTACATCCATCTGATAAACCATAAAGCCCATATAAGAGGCATAGGCCAAAAATATCCTTATAGCTTCAACTCTGGCCACTGGTGCAAAGACCTCATCATAGTCAATGCCTTTCTCTTGTCTAAAACCTTGAGCCACTAATCTTGCTTTGTTCTTCACCACAATACCCCTGGCATCTCGTTTATTCTTCAGAATCCATTTTGTCCCAATGGCATATTTCCCATCAGGAAGAGGAACTAAAATCCAAACCTGCTGATTCTTAAATTGCAGCATCTCCTCTTGCATTGCTTCAAGCCAACTTGAATCAGCCAGTGCTTGAGGAACACTAGTTGGTTCAATCTGAGAAAGAAAACATGCAAACAAACAATGTTTGAAGTCTGTGTGATTGTTCCTCTTTTGATTGTAGACATAAGAGATAAAAGCAACTTCTCCATATTTTGTATTCTTGACAGTGCTTCTAGTTCGAACAGGGTCTTTAGGATCACCAATAATCTTGGATAGGGGATGAGCATTGTGAATCCTTTTGGTAGCTGTAGGTGGAACATCAATGTTGGCATCAATGTTGGTGAGTGTAGGCTCAAACTCAGTGTCATAAGAAGCTGAGTTAAACAAGCCAGGCTTTGGTTGATAATTTCCAAGGTCAGAAGGACTAGGAAATCTGGTAAAGGGCTTATCAAAATCTGCAGAGACTTCAGTAGAAATGGGAGAGTGAACATCAGCAGAATCAGCATCTTTGACATTATCAGTGGGAAGAGGTGTGTCTTCAGCAGTATCCTTGTTTCCACTGACTGCTTGTGCTGACTGATGTAGGATAGCCTCAGTCTCTTGTGTAACCTTATCATTGAGTTTCTGAGCTTCCTTAGTAGCAGCATGTTCCTGCTTCTGCAATCTTGCAAGATCTTCTGCATAATGTGACTCATCATCTTGTTCAGCAGCAGAGTGATTACCTACAAAATGGTTAGGTGGAAAAGATGGTACAACAAAAGTATTCTCTTCTGGCTCAGACTCACATTCTGAGTCATCATCCATGGAACCTGCAGGATTAGAACTTGAATCTTTGGTACCTGCATCAGGATTAGAAGCATGCCTAGTATACCCCAAATAGTCAGTCAAATAGTCTAGGTCAAAATACCAAGAATGGCCTTGACCCTGAATATTAGGCTGATCTTCAAGAAATCTCAGATTAAGGGTCTCTTCAATCTTTTTAGCATTCAGATTATAAACCCTATAGGCCTTGCTATGAGTTGAATACCCAACTATATATCCCTCATCAGCTTTCCCATCAAATTTACTCAGTATATCAGCAGTATTCAGAATAGTCACCTTGCATCCAAAAGGCTTAAGGTAATGTATGTGTGGAACTTTCCCAGTGAGAAGTTCATAAGGTGTCTTGACATGAAGTCTAGTGATGGATACCCTGTTCAAGACATGACATGCAGTATTGACTGCTTCAGTCCAAAACATGGTGGGTAGTTTGGAGTCTGCAAGCATTGATCTTGCTGCCTCAATGAGGGTTCTATTTTTCCTTTCAGCAACCCCATTTTGTTGTGGAGTTCTTGGAGTACTATAGTCCCTTCTTATCCCTTTAGACTTACAGAATTCTATAAAGACAACATTTTTGAATTCGGTACCATTGTCACACCTAATTCCTTTCACCTTTTTATTCAGCTGGTTCTCAACTAAGAGAATGAATTCTTTCAGAATTGGAGTTGTTTCATCCTTAGTTTTGAGAAATAACACCCAGCAAAACCTGCTATAATCATCTGTAATAACCAGGCAGAAGTACTTGTGATCAATACTTCTAATGGGGGTTGGACCAAAAAGATCCATGTGCAGCAACTGAAGAGGTTCTGAAATGGTGCTCACTGCTTGGACTGTTTTGTAAGAGGCTCTATGTTGCTTTCCCTTGTTGCAAGCAATACAATTGTGTTCATTGGTGAAGAGTTTAGAAGGAAGGCCCTTAACAAGACCAAGTTTTGATAACTTGTTGATGGTCTTGTAATTCACATGTGCCATTCTTCTATGCCATTTATTAGATTCATCCAGGGAAGCTTTGGCAACCAAACATGTTAGATCACCTTCAGGCTGAACATCATTCAGATTGAATGTATATAAGTTGAAGGTTCTAGGAACTCTCAGCAATACAGTTGTGTCTTCTGGGAGTTTGAAGTCCTTGGAAAGTACAAGACACTCATCTTCAGAGAAGAAAACCTTATGCTTAGTGTCACAAATTTGTGATACTGAGATAAGATTAAAATGCCCCAGTTCCTTCACATAGTAAACATTTTCAAAGTCTAACAAGGGTGTCTTTATGGTTCCTTTCCCTGTTATTTTGCCATCTCCACCACCAAAAGTTACAGTGCCTCCTCCTTCAATGGGCTCAAAGTCATGCATCTTATCCTTGTTCCCTGACATACTTCTAGAACAACCACTATCAAAAATGCCAACTTCAGTACTTTTCAAAGGATGTTCCTACAACAACAACAAAATTTACAAAATTAGTACACATTGGAGACTCAAGTCATTGCTGACTTGAGCCTGCCTTGTGGATCATTAGTAACAGGCCATGTAGATGTTTTAGATCCACCATTGTTCTTGGGCCTGTAATGCATATTAGGTCCCTTCTTAGTCCAAGAACAACCTGCTGAGGGCTTCACAGCAGTATTCCATTTCCCACCACCATTACACATTGAGTCAAAGTGATTAGGCCAATAACCATTATAAAAGTAAGAACTAGTGGGTCGAACATATGGTCTAGTACTGTTTCTTCTCCATGAAAAATGAGATTGAGCAGAATTAGGTTTCTGCTGATGTGGAACAAAAGATGGTATTTCACTAACATTCTTCCACATTTGCCTAGTTTTTCTTTGACTAATACATACACCCATTCTTTGCTCATGATATGTACAATCCTTAATCAAGTGATATTTACTTCCACACACAAAACACTTCTTCTTTTTAGAGGATTTATGCAAACCAAAAGAATTTCCATAACATGAAAAAGTATTCAAATCACCATGACAAACAGAATTGTTTTTAACAAAGCCAAAAGTATTATTATGCAAAGAATTGAAAAACAAGTCTTCAGTAGAAATTGTCTTGTTATCAGCAGCAACTCTAGAAGGCTTGTGGGGAGTCTTGGGTGATGTCTTTGGTGCGGTCTTGGGCATGGTCTTGGGCAGGTTCGACTTCTCACTTGAATCACAGCTAGCAAATGAGGTAGACCCTTCATCAGAAGACTTGTCACTGTTACAACAAGAGACAGAGTCATTAGATTTCACAATAGGGTCTTGCAAGTCAGTTGACTTTTTGCCATAGAGATGGTGTGATCCATCAAAGTCACTAGGTATGGATAGGTCAATAGGCATATGTTCCCCTCTTATAGGTCCAGGGACAGCATGTAAGTTACCTTCTTTGACAAAGTTAGCTAAACCTGCAGGTGTGGATTTACCTAGGTCATTCTTAGCCTCTAAACCAACATATTTTTGAAATCCCAAACCTATTTTAGAGTTCACAGCCTGACTACCATAAAGTTCCCTAGCTAGATTATCACCTGATATTAACCATTGTTTATTTCTAGCTATCTCTTTTTCTAACTTAGCTTGTAACTCTTGTTTTTCTTTTTCTAAATCAGACTTCTCTTTTTCAGTACGTTTTAAGTCTATCTTAGCAACCTCTAAATCACTTTCTAGAACTCTTATTTTTTCATCATATTTAACTTGATTCTTTTGAAACCATACTTTTTGTTTTTCTACAGTTTTTAAAGCCATTTTATAAGACTCTACCTCTATATAACACTCATTGTACTTTGGTTTCAATTCATCAAACTCTTGTTTAAGCTCATTGTATCTTACACTACATCCAAACACACAGTTGGTTACCTGAGAGATTCCCATCAAGGAGACTTGCTCCTTCTTGTCTTCTGAAGGTGTGAATGCCAGCAGATTCAATTGTGAAGAAGTAGCAGCTTCCTCTCCAGCAGGTTCATGATCAGCCCAATCAATTTGGTGATCCAGAGTCACCATAGCCTTTGAAGGTACAGTCTTGTTATTCCCTGCTTCCAATGGATAAGAACCATATCTAACTTCATCTCCAGCCTTTCTATCTTTGCATTCCCTTGAAAAATGTCTCACTTGACCACAAGTGTAGCATTTAATCTTCCTTCTATCGAACCTTGCTGCTTCTTTGCCATTAAAACCAAACTTTCTTCCAGACTTGGCTTCAAACCTTCTGATGTTCATTGAGATCATTGCAAGCTCCCATTTCAAGTGCATCTCCTCCATTTCCAATGGATCTACCTGTTCAAAGTCCTCATAAGCAATAAACTGCTGAGGTTCATATTTAGCCACAAATGAATGAATAAGATCCTCCAACACACTACTTGATTTTGATTTAGGAGCAGTTTGATTATAAGTTTGAGAAGATGCTCCTGATGAATATGAACTTGAGGCTTGATGCACAGGTTTAGTAGAGGCACCAACAAATGCAGAATGAGTGGATGGACGAATGGGACTTCTAACATCAGGCTCAAGTGATTTAAGCCTATTGTAGAGGTCATCAAAAGACATCATGTCCAACCCACCTTTGGTCTTGAGAGCAATACAAACTTGTAACCAAGATGGCGGTAGAGATCTCAGAAATTTAGAATTGCAGTCTTCATTGTCGGGTCTAGCCTTCAACTGATTAAGTTGACTCAATATTCGATGAAACCTGTCATAACCCTTATGAATTCCCTCTTCTTCAGATATCTGAAATTCTTGGAACTTTTGCTTCAGCAGGGACTTCTGCAGCCTTCTTGATTCCTCATTCCCACCAAATCTTGCTTTTATAGCCATCCAAATATCCTTGGCATCTTCCATAAAATGGAAGTCACCCATATGGTCATCTGGTATAGCTTGGAGAAAAATAGTTCTGACTTTACTCTCCCTCTGCACAGCCAGAATCTCTTCAGTAGTTTTGGGTCCTACAATAGTAACAACTCCATCAACATCTGTAACATGCTTCTTCAGACTATTCCCTTTCTTAACAACCTCCCACAGATTCCAATCAATGTTTGTGATCCAGTTCTGCATCTTCATGGACCACAGATGATAATCTTCTGCATTCTTCAAATATGAAAACTTAGCATTACTGTTAGAGAGATTGAGTTGTTGAAGAGAAGTGGTGTTAATGTTCTGGGTTGTATCTACATCATCATCCGATCCAGGCATGTTTGTTGATTTGTTTGGATTGTAAAGGTGTAAGATTTGTGATTCTTAGTATGGCAGAGACTCTCTCGAGGCTCTGATACCACTTGTTGAGCTATAGACCTTGATAGATCTTCTTGAGCACTCTAGAATCGTTAGTAATGTCACTGTAATCAATAACAGACTAATAGACAATCTCTGCAACTTGTATTTATAAAGCGGAAACAAAACACAAGCTTGATACTAAGAACTCTTGATCCTCTATGGATCTTTTAATAATATTAAGAATTCTCTAAAAGTTAATTCAATACATAAACCGTGTGTTCCTTTTATACTCAAGGAACCCTAAACCGTTTCTCAAGAAACGTATACTCTAAAACTTCTAAAAGATATGCATTATCACTTCCTAAATAAACTCATGCATATCCAAACTACATTACATAAAACACGGAAATACTATATCCACAGAAACTAATAAAGCTGAACTATGTCTTCAGCAGATACACTGCTTCAGCAGAAACCAACTCTTCAGCAGGATCCTTTCAGCAGAAACAGCGACAGAATTCTTACTTCACAGAATTCCCAACAATTATACTGATATTAGGATTATGAGATTGAAAATCAAAACAGTGACCAACTTAATGAAGTAAAAAGCTAATCTTGACTTTTTAACTAATGACCCATGGTTTTTATTACTTGACAGCACTAATAAAACCTAAAGAAACTTACCTAAACTATAAACAACAACAAACTCAGCCTAATGCTCAGGAGAACAACCTGAGCCAAACACTCTCTTAACTTGACTGTTGTGTGATTTTCAAAGCATAACAATTATTTAAACCTTGTTACTGATTCAGAACTTTATAAAACCTTATCCTAAGACCAAATGAACAGGAAACAACAATTATATAAGCATGAAACTAACAAATGACCAAAGTACTATTTTTAACTGTGAATCTAAATTTTTTAAGCAACTAAGAATATTAATGAACCACTTAACTATTTTATGCTAGATACTGATTAACTAGTGCCAAATAAGCATGTAGCAACTACAAATAAGCAATATTAAGCAGTTTACAGTGAAAAGCAAAAATTGAAAATTAAACTTACAAATGGTGTTAGACTGAGACACAATGAACCATGGACCAATCTCACTTCCTAAGGTCTCCCATAAGACTCTAGTACCAAGATCATCCAGAATTTATCTTGCTCCTTGCTTCTCACCTTCTTGTTCACTAATTTTTTATTTTTTTTTTATTATTTTTCCTATTTTTTTAGTATTTTTCTTTTGTGATCTAAACAGATAATAAAGGTTTTTCAAAGCTTATTTAAGCTTTGTCAGAGCTTATGTGAGCTTATGAATTGACTTAACTACAACTAATAACAACACTAGAACTTTTTGTGATCTTTGAAATTCAATGAAAATGCATAATCTGAGATATCAACTGAAACTTGAAATTAATTCATAGAAAAGAGTTACAAGATACTTAGATAACTTAATTTAATGCTTAAAAGCTTAAAAGTACAATGGAAAGTGAAAATTAACCTAATCGACACTAAAACTACACTATCTAATCTAATACTTCTGGTCTTCTGCTTCTTTTCCCTTTTGTAGCCACTTTCTGAGTTTGTGGGACCCACAATGATATTTCCCACCAATTGAGAGCCCTTGATATGGTCTGATTGATCTTGGCCGTTTAAATAAGAAACTTGGCGCCAAAGTCATATTTTCCACTATAGATAACGTGGGGAGGGTTTTAAGGGTTTAAATGCGTTTGGGGTGTTGTGGAGAGGTGGAGGGATAAGGTTGTGAGCTGGAGGGGTCAAGTTGGGTGGAATACCAGGGTGGTTTGGGTTGCAGTGGTGGTGGTATGGTTTGGGAGGGAAAGTGGTAAAGGGGTGGTGGTGTTTGACTTGGGTTGACCCGTTTTTAATATAAACGGGGTGGACTGGGCTGGTAGGGAGTTGGGCCTAGGAAGGGATAAGGGTGGACTGGATTTGGTGTTTTGGGTTTTATTTAATAGGGTCCGGTTTGTAGTTATTGTAAAATAAGCCCAAGGACTTAACATGTAAACTTGCTGAAACTTAAGGGGCTGCACTTGTAACTTTTCCATAGTATCACAAGGACCAAACCTGTTACATATTAATAATACAAGGACTATATTTGCACATTTTCCATTTTTAAACCTTAAAGGACCATTTTTGTAATATTTGGATTTTTGAGGGTTAAATATGTAAATTTCTAAATGTTTATCAAAAGGACCATTTTTGCCATTTATGAATAGTACACGGATATTTTTGATATATTTCCTATTTTTTTATATCCGGGGACTATTTTTACCAAACCTTCAAAGTCTAGGGACCAAACATGTAATTTTACCAAACTTCACACCAAGGACCATTCCTGCAAAAGATTATTAATACAAGGACCAAAATTGCTTTTCTCAAAGTTTTTAACATCCCAGGGACCATTTATGTCAATTTCCAAAGTAGAGGGACTAAACTTGTAATTTTGTGAAACTTTGCACCAAAGGACTAAATATGTAACTTTATGATTAAAAAGGACCTTTGGTGACTTTTTCAAGTTTTGAGAATAACCAGGGACTAGTTTTGCAATTTATGAAACTTGAGGGACTGAAACTGCCAATTATGCAAACTTTATAAGTTTTTCATCTGTTTTTGCATATTTTGCATTTGAAACATATAAAACACACTTCTAAGATATTTCAAGTATTTTGATGCATATTTGAGTATTTTTGGATGTTTTGGCAGCTCAGATTAGTATAAAATGATGAGTATTTAGACACTCATCAAATCACCAAACCATGAGTTTGTATTTCTTGATTTACATCGTTTGGGACGCCTCTCCATGTAAATGAGGAAGTATGAATTAGTGGGCTTATGTGTTCCCGACATGACATGAGTAGGGTAAGGAGGTAGGAAATGGGAGTTTAGAAACGGATAGAGGTCATAAGGAGTTAAAATAGGCGAGATAAGAGTTAGACTTTTAACTTTAGGTAAGAGTCATTGTGTGAAGCCTAGGGTTTAAGTGTTTAAGTGTAAGTTGAAATGATTAAAGTTTTAAATGATTTAATTGTTTGCAATGCGAATTAATGGTAAACTGAAGTAATGAATGGTAACAAATGCTAATATGGGTTAACGACCCTATGAAGGTACGGGAAAAGAAGTAAAGGTAAATGAAGCGTGTTGTAAAAAAATGCTAATAAGATAGTGGAAAGGTTACGGTAAAAGTTGAAAGTTAGTAAATGTTTTGACTCATGTAAAGTTAAGATGGTGTGATTTCCTCAAGTGACCTATAGTCCTTGACGGAAACCTTGGAATAAAGCGAGTGAAAACATGGTGTCGTAGTTAGAGGTTTGGTTAAAAGTAATAAATGGTGATATGAAATATGCCCCGGATGACATAATGATTGAGAAGAAATGAACGATTACAAAAATTAAGCAAGAAATAGAATGAGTTAAGGGTATGATGTATGTATAGTGGACCTTGAATTGCAAGATCACTTAGATCGTTGCACACAAAAAAAAAAAAAAAACGGAAAGTGCTAAGAACGGGAGTAAGAGGGGACTAAGTTTTGGTTAGTTTGGACAAGAGATTTCGGAGACGAAATCTAAATAAGGGGATGGTATTGTAACACCCGTTTCCCGGGTACAAATACGCCCCACCCTAGATGAAATTGACTAAGGACTTAACGTGATTGGCTAGTCAACGAATGTAAGTTATAGTCAAACCCGATAGTCAAAGAATGAGTATTATGGATATAAAAAATATTATGTGGCACAAATAGAAAGGAAATAGACTTTAAGTACTAAAGTTGTTATGTGCTATATAAGTTATAAGTTATTTTGGTCAAAGTAGAGGGAATGAGACTTAAGGGACTAATTATGCCAATAGGCCAAAGTTGCAAACTAACTAATATATCTAGGAGACTCTAGACTTTTCCATCTCATTCTAGGGAGTTGGAGGTCCGGTTTTAGAAGGGAGAAAAGGGAGGGAAAGATGATGTTATGATAATGATCTTGGTGAAGAAGTAGGGATGTTTTCCAAGTCCTTGCTTATGACTAGTGCTTCTTTGAGGTAAGTAATCTTATATATTGATTCTAATAAGGTTATAAGCTCGAGGAAAGTGGGATTTAATCATATGATCAAAGTAAGATCATATGATGATGTAGGAAGGAAGTTGAGTATGTTTATGGGTTATTATAAACCCTTGTTTATGATGTTGATAAATGTATCAATAGGTTTGATGATGATGGATGATGATGATAGTAGAAGATGATGATGGTGAAAGTGATGAATGTTAGCTTAGCTTGGAATCAAGGTAAGTAAACCGGCTATAAGTTAATGTTATAGGGATTTCAATGCATTATATGTTATGTGTTGTTGATGTCAAGGTTATTGTATGACTTGATGTGTATGTGATTATGTGTAAGTAGATTGTAAGGCTAGTTTGGCATAACTAGCAAGAGAATGGTAGAAAAGGTTGGAAGTTGGTTAGAGAATGAATGGTGATGCTTAAGAGGCTTAAGGTATGCGTCTATGTTTAATGTTGTGAAAGAATAAATGCTTATGATGTGTAATGTACGAATGATGTATAATGTTGAGTTATATCCGCTTTACTTACTAAGCATTCGTGCTTACGGTTTAAGTGTTCAATGTTTTGTAGGTTTATGTGTGATGGAAATGGTAAGCTTGAGCTAAGGATTAAGGTTTGCTAATGCGGAGGATATAAGGTTTGATGTGTTTAGGAGCTAGGTAGAATACCGAGCTCATTCAAGATGGTACCCCATGAGTCAATTTATGGTTTGAAAGTGGAGTCAAGGTTTAAATGTATATTAATAGTGTCATAACGTTTTGGTGGGCAAACGGTGTGTCAAAGCATGTTTCATGTGTTTACGGGTAAAGTTAAAAGGATGTTTGGCATAAGTGTGATTATACCCATTTTGGTTTCTAAACGGGTCAAATGATTATGGAAACGTTTTAGTATGTTAAATTAATGATGTTGGTTAAGTTTGGTGTGCAAAGGAAGTGGTAAAAGTCTTTTGTTGTGAAATGGGCCAAAACGGGTATATTATATTTCTATTTGTAAAGTACCATTCCGAAGTGTCGATTGGTAAATATTTTTGTATAGAAATTATGTTTATGATGTGTTTATGAAATCTGTAAAGTTTCATGGGTTAACGAGTCTCGGAAGTTGGTTTTCCGGAAGTAGAGCAAATACAGTCTCATGTATTATTTTCTGCATCACGGGGTGTAACAAATATTGAGACTATAAACATATGGTATGTTGTTTTTCTAAGTTGTAGATGTATCGTCAAGAAATATCAGCACAACATGACGTCAATGTCTTAAGAACGATCATCATACTCAAGTCTATGCAGACACGCGGATGCAAGGAACAAGGAATATTTATGATATAGATACAAAACGGTTTCGGTTAGTCTTTATAGTCGCCAGTATCTGAATCTAACATAACTTTTTCCATTCTTCAGATATATTTATTATAGAAAGAACACTAATATGTCAAGTATTTCACACAACAAAGATATATATAATCGCACATAATGAGCTATTGAATCAACCAACCATACATTTAATAGTTTCATGCATCATTTGAGTCATTCTGTTACCAATAGATTCAATATTTCATCAATCACATATACCAGAAATAACGGTTCCACCTCTCGCTCCACTCATAAATCATCTATGAAATTCACCACTTGTTTACGAGATATATTTACATGGACCATTACCTGAAGAATAAAAACGAAAACAGGTTAATATAATCGGGTCAAAAACCATCTGTTTTTACTCAATATTTAGTTGGTAGTAGTTTATGGACCAAAAAAATAAAGCCTAAATCAAAAAGTCATGGCGGCCCAATAAAAAGATACTGTTTAGCCCATAATATTAATTTTGAATAAAATGCAAAATATACTGTTTTATGGCCTAAAACAGAACTACTAATGTCATGGTTTCAACTTTCAAAAACTGACTTACTTGGATCAGTGTATGCTATCATTCCAGTGTGAGCAAAGTCACAATCAAGGTCGTGACGGCCTTTAGCCTGATAATAAGAATTCATGAGATATGATGCATGAGCTCGCACGGTGTTGGGCTGGAAGCAAGGTCCACCAGGTTGGGTAGGACTACAGTCGATACCATTGCTACAGATATAATCGATGTTGGATTGAAGTGCGACATCGGTGGCATCTGGTTTAGGCACACACCAATGTTTGCCTTGTGTTGATGATGGTGTCGATGGTGTCGATTGCTTTGGTGATGGGCTCGTTGACTGTATCAAAATGAATTTGACAACAATGTTATAAAACATACAATTATATAACAACACTTACAAAATTAACATACAAGTCATCATAACATCCATTTCATGTGCTTTAATCAATTTCAGTGCATATGTGTATAATTAATCAATTTTCTTCTTAGGGGGTGGCAATGGCAAGGTCATGGAGGCTCGGCATGCCATGCCGATCGGCATCCTCCATAACCACCTATCCGGCATCAACGAAAAGGCATGGTCCAAGACCATCCCATGCCGAATCGGCATGCACATCAACCAAGCAAATTTGGAACGTTGGGCATTTAATACATTGAGCCATTACCATTGCCACTAAAAAAATAAAGAAAGTCATGATGAATTATAATTGTGTTGTTGGCATTTGATTGATTAAACATGTGTTGACCACTTTTTTTTTTGCATCATCATTGCCACGCCTTTAGTGATCATTTAATTTTATCGACTAAAGTCCTAAACAGACAAAGGCACAAATACTTATTGCATAAAGTGTTCAATACTTTGCTCCTAAAACCACATGACTTATTATTCTTTTTTAAAGCCATAATTATCAACTATTACATAGTCATCTAAACACAACTATATTTTGATAATAATCAAAATTTAACTTTCAAAAGAAAAAATTAAATAAAAGCCCATAAAAGCTAGATGTATTTTTCAGAAACCTGTACTTTATTACCCATCTAAAGACATGTTATTCCAATCTTATCGTCCTATATATTCCAAGTTTCCAATATCACTATCTATACACTCCATTGGATTCGATTCTACATGCCATATCATATCATACAATTAAAAAATAAATAAAAATAAATAAAAATAAAAAATAAAAAAATAATAACAAAAATAAATTTACTAATAACAAAAATAATTAAAAAAACGTGATACCTGTGACCCATGCATAATTCCAATATCATAAACTTGAGTAAAATCAGGTCGAAACAGTCCAAAATTCTTTTCATCCAATGAAGGCCCTTTTAGATTTTCATTAAACAATGAAAATATGTACGTTTCGAACTTTCGACCGGGCATTAACGGCGTCCCGGCACCGGAGTTTATTCTCTTGATTAGTCCACCATTGTAGGATGCCGCATTGCCTGGATTCGCATGCTTGTGTTCTGGGTCACCTCCCGATGGCCAACCTGTCTCAGCAACGATTATTTCGACGTCTGGGTAGCCTAACTTCTTCATTGATACGTACACCGCGTCCATTAGTTGATCGAACTGATTCGTGTACCTTGATATCAACAATTTGTTAGATTAATGTACGAACATGTTTATCACATATATATTTTGCAACAATCCTAACAAAATAATTCATCCGATCAGTTAATTTTGTAACCACTTTTTTCATAATTTTCACCCAAAAATAACCACTTTTTTCAAGATTGTTATAACTTTTATAACAAATTTAAAAAGTGACGAATACCTTTTTCCAGTAACTTTATCATACATTCCAGCGTTAGGTTTGAAGAGACAATAGTTCTCAAGTTCCGGGGAGTACCCATAATACGTATACGGATTAACCATAAACCCAGATTTCGTCTGCCGATGAAACTTGAGAATCGGGGCAAGATTTCCAACATCCCATCCACGTCGAAAAGTCGCATTACTAGGCGGGGTAGACGAAGCAAGTATACTCAACGAATGTGGGCTCGAGACCTTGATGTCATTAAAACCTACTTTCACGAGTGCTGCATGCAGCACCCGCATGGCTGGCACGAGGTTATCCACTATGTTTTGTGGACCCCAATGGAGCACCTCGGTGCCAACGCAGATGTAATGTATCTTGGTAGCAGGATAAAATGGCCTTATGTTTGTATTGACCCATTGGCGCGCGTAAAATGGGTCAGTTAGGGAAGGGATGTCGCCATTTGGTATAGTGACCGAAACAAGAATGCCAGTCCCTGCAAAGGCTCTTATGATATCCGGGTTTACGTCAAAGATTCTAACGCGGTCTATAATAGTGTTGGATTTGAGGAATTGCGCGACGGTGGTTGTTGGTGGGAGATTGTCTCCAAGGGTCCCGTAGTTGACTCCAATCGAGTTAACTACGGGAACGAGGAGGAGGTGGAGGAAGAGGAGGCGATCAAGAGATCGATGGTTTGAAATCGACATTGTTGATACCGAGTTGTAAATTTTTTTGGTGTGATTTTAAAGGGTGTGGAATATTGGTTGTGGATTGTTTAGAAGAATGGTTTAATTGAAAGGTAATGTTGGTAAAGAATGAGTAATGTTGGAAACGTGGGTCTGGTGACCCCTTAAAGTAAAGAATCAAAATGAATGGTTTTTTAATCAAAGAATAACATTTTTAGTGTTTCGAGATATGGAAAACATAAAGAAATTACTAAATGGGTAACTATCAAGATTTGTGAAGAGTTTTATGCTCCGGATCAGTAATTATATATATATTCTAAAAGGCATTGGGGGTATGTGAGTGTTCGCGCACTGTTCATGCTACAGTGCAGAACAGTGCACAGTTTTTTTTCGTTTGCTACAGTGTAAAACAGTACCCAATTTTTTTTTTTTTTTTTTTTTTTTTAGTCCACACTTAAAATAAAATTTTCATATTTTTTTAAATAAATAAAATTTAATACGGAAATAAATAAATAAAAACATAAATATTTATTAATTTTCGGATTAAAAATAAATAATATATAAAAAAATGCAAAACTTTTATATTTTTCACATCTACAGTACATTATACAATTTTTTTTTTTTTTTTTTTTTTATAACTAAAACAACTACAAAAATAATAAAACTACTCCAAATAATACAAAACAATATTGTTTTTACAACCAAACTTATTAGAAACGAATCTACGATGGTATCTTTTTCCGGCAAGAGAGTGGCCGCTACAGCAGCGGCTAGCGGCGGCACTACAAAAAATAAAAACAAAAACGTTAGATCTAAAAAAACAAACACGTATGGATTTATAAAAAACATAGATTTAAAAATAAATAAATAAAAAATAAATAAAACCCAAAACAAGTATTGATCTAAAAAAATTACGTATACATCAACAAAAAAAAAAAAAAAAAAAAAAAAAAAAAAAAAAAAAAAACCATAGATTATTCGAATTGTATAAATAAATAAAAAAATGGATCTTTAAAAAAAAACGTAAAATTAAAAAATACAACAAAAGAACAAACATGTATGAATCATAAAAAAAACATAAAAAAAAAAAAAAAAAAAAAAAAAAAAAAAAAAAAAACGTGTATTTAAAAGGTTGTGAAGGGTTTTACCGAGAAGAAAAGGCGAAGGAGAAGGTGGTGGTGGTATCGGTGATGGTGATAGGGGGCGGTGGTGGCGCGTGGATTAGTTGTGGTGGGAGCCAAGAGCTCAAACTCTCCAGAAACGTTAGGAGCTAACCGATCTATCGAATCGGCAAAGAAAATTTATCACCGGAATATTTTCCGGCGAGGGGTTGCCGGAAATGATGAAGAATCCGGCGAGGGGTGTAGAGAGAGAAAGTTTTGTGTGAGTGTGTGTTATAGAAATTAAATAAATAAAAAGAAAAAATAGGTTTAAATATAAAATGAAAAGGGTATAAATGAAAATATGAAAAGTAAGGGTGTGAAGTGAAAAGTAGGGGCTGAGAGGGTATATGTGCAAAGTTAGTAATACTTTTCGTCAAAACGTTTCGGGCCTCATTTGACGTACCAAACAGACTCGAAAAATTACAAACTTGAACCATTGTTCACGAAATAATTTTTTCAACGAAAACGAGTATAAATATGCATAACTTTCAATATAACAAATAATATTATGTCACAAACCAATATTGGAATATCACCGAACTTTTAAAGCCGTTAAACCTATAACACGCAAAACACAAAACATACAACACAAAACACATATCTAAACACTCCCGCTGCAACGCGCAGGTCTCCCCGCTCGTTATTTACTAATAAACTTATAAAATCTTGAAAATAAGTCATAATGTTGGTGAATAAAAAAATGTGAATTAAGTTTATCTAAAAGTAAGGATGAGCATTTTGAGCCGAATTTCGAAACCGAACCGGAACCATACCAGTACCGTACCGAAACGATACCGTTCCTGATATACGGTACGGTACCGAGACTACGAAATAAGGTGAAAAAAAATTCGGGACCACTAATTCGGTACGGGACCGGTACTAAATCGGGAAATTCCCGAATAAAAACGGGATTCCCGGTACCGGTACGGGTATCCAAATCCCGTTCGGTACGGTACCGGTACCATTATTTATGCTCGGGAAAAAATCGGTACCACTAATTCAGTACGGGATCGGTACGGGACCGGTACCGTGCTCATCCCTGTCTAAAAGTGTAGAGTTTTGATACAAGATGTTTTGGTCATCTTTTAAACCGTTTGAAATTATCGGTTAGTGTCATTCACTTCGCTTTAAATTATGCACAACCCACCCAAGAATGGCTCCCAAGGTGCCTCGTCGCACATTAGCCACCGTTTTTTTTTTTTTTTTTTTTTTTTTTTTTTTTAAGAAGGCTGGTACATTCTGGTTCCGTTGCTGCTGCATTACGAAGAATATATTTCATTCCCTATCAGATGTTTTCATCGACATATATTTTATTTTGCTTGTTTTTCGCTTTTGTTTTGCTTTTATTCTTATTTCCTGGATTTTTTTCAATTGTATCAATAAAATAGTTAAAGTGTTAATGTTTTTTAATTGTTTATTCCAATTCGAGTATTTGCATTTTGCCGCTTGGACTGAATAAGAAGAGTATTAGAATGGATTAGTTGGCTTACACACGAATTGCAAGTTTATGGTCCATTAGGGTTATGGTATCTATGTCATCTTATAAATAACGATGAATTAGGATTTAAGTGTACATTATAATATTGATTAGGAATAGACTAGAACTAGGATTATTTAGCTTGGAGTGCAAGGCAAGCTAATGTTTCTACCCCTCATCTCTATAAATAAAGATGAGGGGATGCTAATTCGTAACATTTCGAGGTTTTACAACAAGTGGTATCAAGAGCCGCGGTTATTGTGGCTTGAAGTTCGAATGCTAGTTCGTGATTTAAGTTAATCCGAGATGCCGAGTTCATTCGAGGTTCGGTTTTGAGAAGTAGCAGTCTAGTTGATGAAGACGAACGAGAGAAAGTGGCAAATTGCTTATATTATAACTTTGTTTAATTGTATAATATTCTATCAAAGGGTCGAATATTACACAGTTGCAATTAATATTTGACTTCGTTTAATTGTTCTTGGGTTTTCTAAAAGATTGATTAAAGTGAAGGGTTTTTTGTTGCGAGTTTTCTTGTGGTTCAAGTTTTGATCGTGGTTTGTTTGGGTTTCTAGTGTACAATCGGGTTTGCTTGAACAAGATCGAGGGTTTAGAGTTCTTCTAATTAATTCGATTTGCAAAAAGGGTTTATATCACGAAGGGGAATATTGCACACAACTTGTGAGGCTTGTCGGTAAAGTTGGTTAAGAAACAACTTGACAAGGTTTTTAGCAAGGTGTAAGAAGAATGGCTAGTTTTATAACTAGGTTTGACATCAAAAAATTCAATGGGAAGATTGACTTCGGGTTATGGTAAATAAAGATGTGTGCTTTAATGGTACAACAAGGATGTGATGTTGCATTAGAGACATTACTCGCGGATATGAAAGCAGGAGAAAAGGCTGCTTTGATGACGAAGACATACAATACCTTGATTCTATGCTTGGGAGACCGGGTTTTACGAGAAGTTACCAAGAAAACATCTGTTGTAGGAATTTGGACGAAGTTGACTAGTCTGTATATAACTAAGTCCTTAGCAAACAGACTGTAACTGAAGAAGATGTTGTACACGTACTACATGAGTCCAAGTACGAAACTGGGTGATCATATAGATGAGTTTAATAAGTTGATACTTGATTTGGCGAATATTGATATCGAGATTGAGGATTAGGATCAGGCACTTATGTTACTTACGTTGTTGCCATCGTCTTACAAAAAACTTTGCGGAGACATTGTTGTATGGGAGGGAATCCTTGACAATGGAGGATGTTCTGGCGACTCTGAATTCAAAGGAGTTGAAGAAAAGAACCGAAGGCACAAAGGAAGATACTGGTAACAGGTTATATGTAAGGGTAGGGTCAGATCATTAAAGGAAAGCTCATTCTAGTGGAAGTTTGCGGTTTCAGAAGGGGTGGAACTGGTAAACTCAAGTGCTTCATATGTCATTCAGAGGATCATCTGAAGAGAGACTATCCAAGGAAGAAGTCAAGTGGGTTCGTTAAGAAGGGTACTCATGATCAGGATTCTGGTTCTTCCGATGACGACAGTAGGGCCTACTTTGGAAAAGCCTTGGTGGTGGTCGGGAATGATGAGATGACTGAATTGGTAATGGATTCAGGTGGGTCTTATCATATGACACCTATGAGGGATTTATTGTAAGGCTTCAAGTATATTGATGGTGGTTCAGTTCAGTTAGGTGATAACAGGACATGCACTATCAGAGGGACAGGAAAAGTGAAGATACAATTGGATGATGGTTCAAGCTTTATACTGGAAGATGTCAAGTATGTTCCAGGGTTAAGAAAAAGCTTGATTTCATTGGGTACTCTTGAAAAACAGGGTTATATTGTGAAGATGCAGATGGGTAGAGTAAAGGTGATCAAAAGTTTTCGGGTTATGATGACCGAGATCAGGAAAGAGAACTCCGTGTATACTCTTGAAGCAAAAGTGACGATTTTTGTTGTATAAAAGCATGGAAGTTCAAAACAAGTTGGATTCAAGCAACTTGGTTATAAGCAACTTGGGTTCAAACAACTTGGTTCTGGTATTAAAACAGAAGTCCATTGAGTATATGTTGCTAAACGTGTTTGGTTTGAGGTGGAACTGCAGGGAGCTCAGAAAAATCGTGAAGTTGAGGTTGTTCAGGATAGTAACGATGATGCTGCAGTGGCTCAAAGAAAGTTGGAGGACAAGCAACTTGAAGAAAAGACAAACATAGACTGCTTGTTAAAGGAGCGAGAAAAGATACACCTTGATATAAAGGTGGGGCAGACATTACAGTAACCGGAGTACTTGTTCAAGAGGGTGCAGAGGGTAATCTGCTGAAGAGAAGAAAGTGAAGGAGTATGCATAAGCTAATCATGGAAAATTACTGAAGTACAATGCCTGGTCGACAAGGTGGTCCCCAGTTCGAGGTTCCAATACTAGAAAAAGGTGTTGAGCATCAGTTATGTTTAAGTGTTACCCCTAAGGTGGAAATTGCAGGAAATTAGTAGTAGACTTAAATATAGATTAGGACTTAAGTATACATTGTAATATTGATTAGGAGTAGACTAGAACTAGGATTATTTAGCTTGGAGTGCAAGGCAAGCTAAGGTTCATGAAGGAGTCGGTTGGGTATTCCTTAGCCGATAACATGGTTTCTTTACCCCCTCATCTCTATAAATAGAGATGAGGGGGAATGCTAGTTCTCAACATTCTTCTTCCTCGTTGTAATAGCTTTATTAGGTTATTTAATAAAGATTTGGTATGAGGGTATAACGTGTGCATATTCTTGTCGGTTCTTTGTAGTATATCGTGTCTCTCATGTTTGCTACTTGTGCTCGATATAACTCGCGATCTAGCTTTCCGCGATCGATCTTCGGGTTGTTGACGTAATTGTACAACACGATTTGATATTTATAAGCAAAACGGTGATCATTTTGTTTTTTCTAACGCATGCAATTTGTTACTACGCATGTGGTATAGTGGCGGCACCATGGCGTCGATCCACATTGGTTTGCCGCTGTCCAAAAATGACTACACCCATTACTCTTAAGTACTAAAAACCTAGGTAGTAATGGCCCGACAACATAACCGGTTCCTGGGTCGGGTCAACCAAAGTTTTAAAACATTATTCTATTCCTAAGTTGTGTAATGTGTATATAAGTGTATTCTTGTAAGTTTATACTAAATATATATTATGTGTGACTCTTAAACACAATAAAGAATTAAACAACATATCATTTTGTTTATATTTCTTGTAGTTTGAAATGAAACTGAGAGAAATGAAAATTTGCATCTTAGTAGACTACATATAATCTATTCATGTTGCATGTAACAATTAAACATGCAGAAAAACGTAAGGAGCAAAATTGAGATTGTTATGTAAAGCGTAAAGAGAATAAAAAATTGAGCAAAATTGTTAACGAAGACGTTTCTCAATCCGTTGTGGATAATGATACATGTGTGATTACTTTATAAAGGATAGAAACTGATGCAAATGTTGTTGAAGGTTTAATGAAGCTTGTTTTAAATAATATGAAAGATACTGCTGAATGGATGAAACAATTGAACCATATTTTACTTAGTAAATCAATTATGCATATCCATCGTTGTCAAATCTGTGTGTATGTTATATTATATCTCATTTTGCAATGACATTTTTCGCATATGTTTGTAAGATAATACTTATGTCGATGTCGTAACTATTTTAGCATAATATTGATCGCAAATAAATCAATTGACGGGTACCCGCCGCCGCAACACGCTGATACCGGATAGTTGATAATGATATGTCTTTTGTTGTTTATACATTACCCTTTAGGATCTCAAATACATGTTTTTGAAATCTAGTTTACTCTAATAACCACTAGCATGGACAAAAATATTGAAATCGTTTATTTCCTCTAACAATGCCAGAATTTATACTCCAACGATTTCAAATATAACCTCAAATTATTACCTAGCTATGAGAAAAAAAATGCAGCCAATACAATAAGAATTGCAGCTCCTGCCGTTGTTTGTGAACCATAAGCAGCATCACTCTGGCCGTAAGGAGTTTTATCACCGGACTTTGCTTGTGTATCACCCGAGCCTGAGCCCGAGCCCGGTGACTTTGATGATGGAGATGCCGCAGGACCCTAGACAATAGCAAAGACCAAATATTATTAATTTCTAGTTATTAATAATTAACTTCTATGAAAAAAAAAAAAAAAAAAACTCTGTACGATTTTCTTACATGTGATTTTGGCTTTGATGTTGTTCCATTCATCACTCCAATGTTGTAAACCTCAGTGAAATCAGGTTTAAAAAGACCAAAGTTCCTCTCTGCGAGTGAACCATCTTTTTGGTTCTCATTAAACAATGCAAAAATGTAGATCTCAAAGTTTTTATTGGGCATTAGAGGTGTCCCAACACTCGAGTTAGACTTCTTAATCATCCCTTCATTATATGATTTAGCATTGTCAACGTTCACCCACGTAAGCCATGGTTCACCAAGTGATGGCCACCCTGTTTCACCAACGACAATTGGCACATCTCCATATCCCAATTTCTTCATAGCGATGTGAATGGCATCCATCAAGCTATCAAACATGTTATCGTATTCTTTACCGGTTTCAGGATCTTTAAACCCGGGGTTTTCTTTGAACAAAGCAAAACTATCGTTACCTGGTGAATACCCAAAGTAGGGATATGGGTTAACCATGAACCCGGATTTTGTTTCATTTAAGAATTGAAGCATCGGTTTAATGATGCCTACGTCCCATCCTGGTCTAAATGCACCAGAACTGGGTGGGTCTGAAGAGAGCATAATCCCAAGTGAGTGCGGGGTTGTGACTTTTACGTCAGGCATCCCTGCCTTGACCAACGCTTGATGGAGTTTTCTCATGGCGGGGACTAAACCATCTATTTGTTCCTTTGTCCCCCAATGGAGGATCTCGTTACCAACAGCAATGTAATGAATTTTTGTGCCCGGATAGTATGGCTTAATATTGTCCTTGACCCATTTATCGGCCTTATCAGCGTCCCCTAGGGATGGGATGTCCCCATTCGGAACAGTAACTGTCACGTAGATCCCCGTGTCAGCAAAAGCTTTGATTATTTCAGTATTCATATCAAAAATCTTGATGCGATCAATGATTGTACTCTCTTTAAGAAATTGTGCAACTTCTCTAGGTGAAGGGAGGTTATCACCCTTTGTACCATAGTTTACCCCAATTGGATACACGGGCACGAGTATTTGAAGGAACGTTGACAGAAGAAAAAGATGTTGCATAGATAAATAACTTGAAAGCTCCATTGCTATTAATTTCAACACAAAACAAACAAAAGCATTTACAAAGTTGAATGATATTAATTAGTATTAGAAACTAGCTAAATATAGATCAAAGATTTGATGGTTAAGCGATTTTCAAGAAACATGAACAAAATAAGGCAACACATTCGAATAGCGGATGACCTAAAGTATTAATTTATGCACCTTCAATATGAACAAACCACGAATTGATTGTCAGATATAAGCATTACACTCCACTTGTTAGGACCAACGTAACATATTCTTAGATATTGCATAATTTTACAGGAAAAACCATCATTAAAGATGTTTGACTATCTTAATAAAAGGAACAAAAATAATTGTTTTCTCAAAAGTTACGAGTGGAAAGTGGTAGACATGTTATTGCAAGACGTGACTCAAAGATTAAGCTCATTCGACAAGCATCGTTTTATAAACACAAGTACTAAATACATGTTATAAAACTTGAGACGACAATAGAACTTGCAAATAGTTGCAATGTAATTATGTAAATGTATGCCTC
This sequence comes from Artemisia argyi, assembly GCA_030686995.1. Lineage (NCBI taxonomy): Eukaryota > Viridiplantae > Streptophyta > Magnoliopsida > Asterales > Asteraceae > Artemisia > Artemisia argyi. Next base: position 133,479,922 of record CM060694.1, read on the forward strand.
TATAAAAGCTTGATTGGTACCAGTGGTAGTCACTTGAATCATCGTTGTTGTTGCATGTAGGACCAACACCCCGATAGATTTCCTTCTTCACGCTCACGCGGCTTAATTACCACCCGTCGTTTGCTCCTTGAACCTTTCAACAATGTTGATAGATAACCAGAATAATCAAAAACTATCTCTAGAATTAACAAGAGCATAAACGCCGATTAAAGGATCCAATCAAACCGTATTCTTTATCTCATACGATTGCATGTTTTACCAAGGAATCATAAACTAAACCTTAAAAAGATGATGTTAAATGGAAAACTGATTTAGAACAACGACATGCATCAACAAATGATTATGGCCATTATGAGGGGTAAAATGATCTTTATGTTAATAGAGATTTTGGTATTGTAATGATGAAAAAATGATTCAATGTTTGTTGATTTATGAAAGGTAACAAATATCAGGGTACGTAACAAAGATCTAGAACGTATAACCGGTGAATTAGGAACCAACACGGATATATTTGTAATCTGGAACGACTTTTTTGTTAACGAATGGAGTAAAATTCTCTAGTCAAAGCAAACAGCTTAATAAGCTTTCACATATTTAAACTTTATAATTTTTATGCATGATAGGTAAAGGCGATTAATTATTAATTATTTTGTTATTTAATACGGGAATGCTAAAGTTGCTAACGCTCTTTTTAAGTAAGGTGTTTGTGTTATTGCTTTTGTCTGTGATTTGCCTTGAGAAACTTACTTCTCGTATAGTGTAGTCATTCGTATTCTTTTTAGCCATATATTGTTTTCGTTATGGAAACTATTATCCTCACAAATGCATATAACAAAAAAATTGTATTATTAAAACCAAGCGTTTGCAACATATGTTTGTGTTGGAATTATAATATCATGACATGCATATAAATAAAGAAAAATTACTAAAATGGCCCGTTGCCCTGCGGTCTAGTCATATTTAGCCTATTTTTGAAAAATTTCCGTTTTAGCTCAGGTTGCTCTTGGCAACTTTCATATAGCCAACCGAAAAATGACAAGTGTCCTCAAGTTGCCTAAAATATAAAAAAGTTGCCTAAAATACAAAAAAGTTGCCCCGATGTGGCACTCTGTAGTTGGCTATGCACTAGTTGCTCAGGGCAACCCGGGCTAAAACGAGAATTTTTCAAACAAGGGCTAAATATGCCTAAACCTAGGGCAATCGGGCTATTTTACTAATTATCCCTATAAATAAACCAATAACATCAAGTAAACATAGCAGAAGCAATTATAACAAGATCATATAACATGTAATTAATTAATCAATAATAAATAGTAAACGCACCTTTTTTATTCTAGCCCGAACAAGAATCAATTAAAGCAATCTTCAACTTATGAACCCTAATTAGGGTTTATGTGGATTGTAAGAATAACCCCTTACCTTTTTGTTATTCAATCCAAGATATAACCAATAGTGTGGTTATATCACGTTCTTGTACACACGTACTATTAGCGATTCGATGTGAATGCTAGTTCTTGATCACAATAGATTTAACAAACACTTTGTAATGTTCAAGGTTACTCGCAAATCCCTTTTCTTGGGGTTTCGCTCGTTGTCTATGAACAAGAGATGAAAAGAAGAACTTTGGTCTTCTATTGAAATCAAGTGTGTCAAAGGATGTATACATGGGGATGTATTTATACCCTTATGATAGATATAAAGTTTGCTATGATTTTCGATGTAGGAGTTCATAGTTTCGACCAAAACAAGCTCAAGAGAGGATTTCTAGAATCTTCTCTTGTATTGTTTTACTTTCTTCGTATCTCGTTGACATTTACCGACCGTTAGTCAATTCCACTAATTACCTAACGCTCTTTAGTCGTTTAGTGTGAATATAACTGTCACACCCCCAGAATCGGGTCCAGCGGAAGCATACATGTAGCTGGGGTGTAACTCAATTGATATCACAACACAAGTACAAAAAGGTTTTCACTTCAATCATTTAGAATAAAATAGTTAAGTCAAAAATATTGTATTTACATTGTTAAAAGTAGTGCGGAAGTAGGCCCTTAAAATAGTTTAGAACGGTCCCCAAATGAATAAATCAGAGTCTTCTATGACCATGCCCTGCCCTGCCAAAAACCTCCAGTAGCGTGCCATATGCTTAAAACCTGAAAATACATGCTAAAGTGTCAACACAATGGTTGGTGAGTTCATAGAGTCTTGTGAAAAAGAATGTAATGCATTGAAATGAAGATTTCCCAGCAAAGGCATCGTAAATCCACTCAGTTCCAAGTCCCGCCATAAGAGACTTGTAACCTGTGTGTTTACAACCCACTGCCAAATGTAATATGTTTGTAATAAATCAGTCATAAGGTTGATGCAAAGGCATCGTATTTCAGTAATAAGACTTGATGCAAAGGCATCGTATTTCAGTAATAAGACTTGATGCAAAAGTATCGGGAATTTATCAGTAATTTTGTATGTACAATAGCCCAAGTATAAAGTGAACCGACATAAATGTCAAAAATGCTACATTGTCCCTTAAGCTCATGACCCCGAAGCTAGACTTTGTAATGCCCCAACAGAGTGTCTACCAGGCACTCACTTGATAAGACATGAAATGCATTCGTCCCGTTGGAGCAACCCAAACACGAATGGAGGCGTCACCCTCAATAGATCTATTCACTCACTCTCGCTTAGTACTTGAAATTAACGGTCCATGATATTGAAAGGGGACTTGTTATGAAGTGGTAGTAAGGCAACTTAAGCAATGTATGGAATTTGTAATACTTGGGCATGTACAAAAATAGTTGTTGCAATGTATTCTCCCCCCATGGGATTTGAAATCGTATAAAAGTATAACACGAGTATTTAAGCATGTATCTCCCCCAAAGAGTTTGTAAAGTAATTAAACCAGTAAAAGTGGGGCTATGACTCACCTTAACTGATGAAACTGTGATGAAATGAAATGAACACCAATGAACAATTAGCTGCCGCAACCCAATATGATGGTACCATGAACATGTAATGAGCTGAAAAACAAGGCGCGCACACTAGCCGCAACCTAATATGAATGATGAACGATCTACTTTAGATCATGAAATGATGTTATGAATGTCCATGCACATGTTTCTATACCACTCTACTCTTTGGAAAAACACTTGTATTATCAAAAATATATATTCCAAGAATTTGGAAAATATTGCTATTAGAAAATATAAATAGCTAGTTATAATTAAGTTTCCATGTAAGCGTTGAAATACTCGGGTTGTAATACTTGAAATGATGAAAACATACTCATAATAACTAATACTACGTTAGTTATAAAGCTCGGTATTTGATATTACTTCTAGCTCAAAAATGTACTTCGTAGTTTTTGCGCCAAATTTAATAAAAGCTGTCAATTATAAAATGGTTTTAGCCAATATTCAAACGAGTATATCTTTGTCGTTACTTGTCCGTTTTACTTGTTCTTTATATCCACGGTTACGTCTTAGTATGTAGTAATATATTTTGGAAAGCTCGGCTCCTCCGGGTTACGTCTAAAGTCTCTTTTTGTCCAATGAAAAACGTCCAACAGCATACATTTTCAGAAAAATACTTTTCGTCTACAATCTTGCAAAAATCATAACTCCTTCGTTATAGACTCTTTTTAATCCGTTCTTTCGCCTACGGATTCGTTTTTGAAAGTATTTTCTAAAAATTTTGCCAAAGTTTCCTTGGTGTTTACTGATTTTCCAGATTTTTACAAAACGGGACAGCATGTCTAAAATAGGTTCCAAATCAAGTTTCCAAGGTTAAAAACTAATTTCTACCATCACCAAACCTCTTGTAATCACCACATGGCTAATCTAATCTTACCATACACCTTCTTAGGGTGCCATGGACTCCTAACCAAGTTATTAGAGCAAGGGGATTCATAACTAAAAAGTTAGGGTTTGTATGTTTCTTTTTAGCCAAAATAAAGTGTGGTATAGCTACTTGTACATGGTTTTTAGCATGATACTTATGTAATACATGTAAAAATAGGATGATCCATGAAAAAAATAAAGATGAAAACTTACTTGATAAAATGAGATGATTATAGGATGATTATGCTTGATGTTCTTGTGTTTTTGTTGCTTGATTCTTGATTAGGCATGTAAAATGAACAAGTTTTGTGTTTTAATTTATGGAAAATGATCACTTGATCATGGAGATCAATTTGGGTCGTGCATAGTGTGAAAGAGATGAAGAGAATGAGTTTTTGATCCAAAATTTTAATAAGTAAATGTGTTAAGGTGTTTAAGGTTAGATATTTTCAAAGGATGGCATACTTGTAAATATTTGAACAATTAGAAGTAACATGGGATGAAGGGGGGGCTGCACATGTGTGAAAATTAGAAGAGTATGTAGTAAGCTTGGTGTTATATGGTTCACGGAGTCGGTTTTGGTTCCGTTAATCGCAAACCGTAAAGTTTTAAATCGCGAAACGTAACTCTGGGTATCGTAAAAATATGGAATATGAAATAATGACTAAACTTGTCAAAATAGAGTTATAAAAATGTTAAAATTATGTTGGGTACAAGTATTGAGTGTTCGGGTGATTATTGTTTAGTTTTCACGAAAACCGTCGTAATATTCATACGCGTACGTTATAAATAAAATAAATTTCCAAAATACTGGGTAACTGAATGTTATAACTTTTATGATATTAAAATGGATATAAAAATATGTCGGGACCAACGTGGGAATATTTAGATACATTCGTCGTGTATAAACCGGGTGTTAACGTTTACTATAAATACTTATACGTAAAAACGTTAAATGTACTGAATGTAATAATTTGAAAATCCTGAGAGTGGTATAACATGAAAATGTTGTTATGATGATATGCAGACTATCCCCAGTCCGTATGCAGTGTACTTAACACTAATGAAATGAATTCGCACCTAAACCAATCCGGTTACGCGAATTTGAATACCCGTAAACTAAATTTACGATGAAATGAGTAATGCAAGTGAATAGTGAAAACTTTTCCGGAAATGAATAGTGTTCGGTGAATAGTAAATTTCCCAAAAGTTTCTCAGAATATCAAACTGACCTCGAAAACGATGAATAGTGTTTTGATGAATAGTGTTTGATGAATAGTGTTTTTCCAAAGTTCGGGAAATGACCTGAAATGACCTGAAATGGTGAGTTGTGACAGTCTTCCCCTCTAAAAGGAACTTCGTCCCGAAGTTCAGTTTATGTTGGTCTCTGAAAACATATTGGTGAAAAGGTGATGATATTCTAGAATTCCAGCGAACTCCAACGATAGGAATTCGACTCTGCTTCTACTGTTTGACCACACGGTCCATGATTTCTACTTGTTCTCCTGCGAGGTTTATGTTTGACTATGGGTTGGATTCCTTTCCAAATGGGATTATGGGTGACAATTCTGAAAAGCTGATAATACGTGGTTGTGTAATCCTGTTGCTGTTGTTCTCTAACAAGGCTCAAGTCTGACGACCACTAGGCCTACTCTGTTTGAAATATTACATGGTCCAGTGTATATCTCGGGTTTAACTTTCCAAGTTTTCTGAATGGTATCATGCCTTTCCTAGGCAGAACTTTCTGTATAACTCTGCTTACCAACTTGTAGTTTTAATGGTTTACCAAAGATCGATGTTTAAAATTTCCTAACAATTCAATAGTTTTGTAAAGATTAACCAAAAGGAATTTGCTTGTCAAAATAAGTGCCTCAGAAAAGTATTTCTTACAAGATATATGTTTTGCGTAACTGTAGTTTGGAGAAAAATCCATTTGAAAGTGAAAGTATTAAGAGGATACAATAGTCAGGTATGTATGTCTGCACAAAGGCATAGGTGTCTAACATGTTTGGATAAAGTCTATTGGTGAGGACATGTTCAATCTATAGTCTCGGTTAAGAGGTTGGATTTATCTCTATGGTGTGGCTTAGTGAGCACTCGTATCGAAAATAATCCTGTAATTCTGTCAAGCCAATACTTTCTAGATGATGGAATTTTGGTGACCAGGCCAATAATAGTGGTTCGAATAGTTTGGTGATATCTTGAAATTTCTGTTGAGTTTTGAATGGTCTTAATGTACCGAGAGATTCTCCTTATAGATGGTATGGAAAGTCTTTCCTAGGGAGGTCATTGATAATATCCACTTAACAATATTGGTGGTAGTGAGGGATGAGTGGCATAGGAAACTATATAGTGTCAGCTAATTCTATATTTATATGGGGATGGGGAAAGGAAATGATAGTGATGGTGAGAAGGGAAGAGACTGTGACAACTGCGACAAAATGATATTGTAATAAAAGAAAATACCGTGATGTAAGTGTATCATGCATAGACGTGAATGTTCATGAAATGAAATGATCAATTGACATGCTTCCAAGCGGCGGTTCACGAGGTGATGAAAAGTATGAATGTTCTGACAATGATGGTATACTCTCACATGCATGAAATATTTGGAAAATGAGTAAAGGATTCAATCCAGATAGAATTTTATTATAACCATTCTCAGTGTTGCAAAATTCATTTCTGAGTCAGACATAGGTGGTCAGCCTATATCTCACTATCCCGGGTTGAATATAGATGACCAGTCTATATTCCACCGAGGTTCCATGAATTTTGAAATACTCAGCTCAGTCATACTAAGACTATGTCCTTCACAAATACCAAGACGTTTTGAAAGACTAAGGCAGGTGACCAAACTCGAGGTCAATGATGAAACTATGCAAGGAAAAACATAATGCGGTGACATATATGATACATGAGCATGCTTAAATGAAAGACAATTATAGTAATCAACTATAATAAATGAATATAATTTATCAGATAATGAGACACAAATCTCATCACCTATGTCAGCAACTAACCACAAATGAGGCTTCAGCTTGGCAGGCAGGCATGTGACGGTCATAGGGTTAAGTTTTCTTGAAAGTAGCTATAGTCTAGGTTTTAAAAACACTTAGTTCGCTATAGCCAAAGCTCTGATGCCAATCTATCACACCCCCAGAATCGGGTCCAGCGGAAGCATACATGTAGCTGGGGTGTAACTCAATTGATATCACAACACAAGTACAAAAAGGTTTTCACTTCAATCATTTAGAATAAAATAGTTAAGTCAAAAATATTGTATTTACATTGTTAAAAGTAGTGCGGAAGTAGGCCCTTAAAATAGTTTAGAACGGTCCCCAAATGAATAAATCAGAGTCTTCTATGACCATGCCCTGCCCTGCCAAAAACCTCCAGTAGCGTGCCATATGCTTAAAACCTGAAAATACATGCTAAAGTGTCAACACAATGGTTGGTGAGTTCATAGAGTCTTGTGAAAAAGAATGTAATGCATTGAAATGAAGATTTCCCAGCAAAGGCATCGTAAATCCACTCAGTTCCAAGTCCCGCCATAAGAGACTTGTAACCTGTGTGTTTACAACCCACTGCCAAATGTAATATGTTTGTAATAAATCAGTCATAAGGTTGATGCAAAGGCATCGTATTTCAGTAATAAGACTTGATGCAAAGGCATCGTATTTCAGTAATAAGACTTGATGCAAAAGTATCGGGAATTTATCAGTAATTTTGTATGTACAATAGCCCAAGTATAAAGTGAACCGACATAAATGTCAAAAATGCTACATTGTCCCTTAAGCTCATGACCCCGAAGCTAGACTTTGTAATGCCCCAACAGAGTGTCTACCAGGCACTCACTTGATAAGACATGAAATGCATTCGTCCCGTTGGAGCAACCCAAACACGAATGGAGGCGTCACCCTCAATAGATCTATTCACTCACTCTCGCTTAGTACTTGAAATTAACGGTCCATGATATTGAAAGGGGACTTGTTATGAAGTGGTAGTAAGGCAACTTAAGCAATGTATGGAATTTGTAATACTTGGGCATGTACAAAAATAGTTGTTGCAATGTATTCTCCCCCCATGGGATTTGAAATCGTATAAAAGTATAACACGAGTATTTAAGCATGTATCTCCCCCAAAGAGTTTGTAAAGTAATTAAACCAGTAAAAGTGGGGCTATGACTCACCTTAACTGATGAAACTGTGATGAAATGAAATGAACACCAATGAACAATTAGCTGCCGCAACCCAATATGATGGTACCATGAACATGTAATGAGCTGAAAAACAAGGCGCGCACACTAGCCGCAACCTAATATGAATGATGAACGATCTACTTTAGATCATGAAATGATGTTATGAATGTCCATGCACATGTTTCTATACCACTCTACTCTTTGGAAAAACACTTGTATTATCAAAAATATATATTCCAAGAATTTGGAAAATATTGCTATTAGAAAATATAAATAGCTAGTTATAATTAAGTTTCCATGTAAGCGTTGAAATACTCGGGTTGTAATACTTGAAATGATGAAAACATACTCATAATAACTAATACTACGTTAGTTATAAAGCTCGGTATTTGATATTACTTCTAGCTCAAAAATGTACTTCGTAGTTTTTGCGCCAAATTTAATAAAAGCTGTCAATTATAAAATGGTTTTAGCCAATATTCAAACGAGTATATCTTTGTCGTTACTTGTCCGTTTTACTTGTTCTTTATATCCACGGTTACGTCTTAGTATGTAGTAATATATTTTGGAAAGCTCGGCTCCTCCGGGTTACGTCTAAAGTCTCTTTTTGTCCAATGAAAAACGTCCAACAGCATACATTTTCAGAAAAATACTTTTCGTCTACAATCTTGCAAAAATCATAACTCCTTCGTTATAGACTCTTTTTAATCCGTTCTTTCGCCTACGGATTCGTTTTTGAAAGTATTTTCTAAAAATTTTGCCAAAGTTTCCTTGGTGTTTACTGATTTTCCAGATTTTTACAAAACGGGACAGCATGTCTAAAATAGGTTCCAAATCAAGTTTCCAAGGTTAAAAACTAATTTCTACCATCACCAAACCTCTTGTAATCACCACATGGCTAATCTAATCTTACCATACACCTTCTTAGGGTGCCATGGACTCCTAACCAAGTTATTAGAGCAAGGGGATTCATAACTAAAAAGTTAGGGTTTGTATGTTTCTTTTTAGCCAAAATAAAGTGTGGTATAGCTACTTGTACATGGTTTTTAGCATGATACTTATGTAATACATGTAAAAATAGGATGATCCATGAAAAAAATAAAGATGAAAACTTACTTGATAAAATGAGATGATTATAGGATGATTATGCTTGATGTTCTTGTGTTTTTGTTGCTTGATTCTTGATTAGGCATGTAAAATGAACAAGTTTTGTGTTTTAATTTATGGAAAATGATCACTTGATCATGGAGATCAATTTGGGTCGTGCATAGTGTGAAAGAGATGAAGAGAATGAGTTTTTGATCCAAAATTTTAATAAGTAAATGTGTTAAGGTGTTTAAGGTTAGATATTTTCAAAGGATGGCATACTTGTAAATATTTGAACAATTAGAAGTAACATGGGATGAAGGGGGGGCTGCACATGTGTGAAAATTAGAAGAGTATGTAGTAAGCTTGGTGTTATATGGTTCACGGAGTCGGTTTTGGTTCCGTTAATCGCAAACCGTAAAGTTTTAAATCGCGAAACGTAACTCTGGGTATCGTAAAAATATGGAATATGAAATAATGACTAAACTTGTCAAAATAGAGTTATAAAAATGTTAAAATTATGTTGGGTACAAGTATTGAGTGTTCGGGTGATTATTGTTTAGTTTTCACGAAAACCGTCGTAATATTCATACGCGTACGTTATAAATAAAATAAATTTCCAAAATACTGGGTAACTGAATGTTATAACTTTTATGATATTAAAATGGATATAAAAATATGTCGGGACCAACGTGGGAATATTTAGATACATTCGTCGTGTATAAACCGGGTGTTAACGTTTACTATAAATACTTATACGTAAAAACGTTAAATGTACTGAATGTAATAATTTGAAAATCCTGAGAGTGGTATAACATGAAAATGTTGTTATGATGATATGCAGACTATCCCCAGTCCGTATGCAGTGTACTTAACACTAATGAAATGAATTCGCACCTAAACCAATCCGGTTACGCGAATTTGAATACCCGTAAACTAAATTTACGATGAAATGAGTAATGCAAGTGAATAGTGAAAACTTTTCCGGAAATGAATAGTGTTCGGTGAATAGTAAATTTCCCAAAAGTTTCTCAGAATATCAAACTGACCTCGAAAACGATGAATAGTAAAACGATGAATAGTGTTTTGATGAATAGTGTTTTTCCAAAGTTCGGGAAATGACCTGAAATGACCTGAAATGGTGAGTTGTGACAATAACAGTTTATATTAATTATTTAAACATCGAGTCTCATACGTAAAGTGTGCAATCCCATGATCTCGAGTTCGATCCTAACATACGACTACTAAAATAATGTCCATAAACTAACAGCTCCCACTTGGACATATTTTAATAGTGTAATCACATCGGTTAGCGTCTAGCAACACTTCGATGCCTCTAGTACAACTCGAGTAAGGCTCCTGGAAGAACCTTTTAATGATTTCTCATTATTATTATCCTTTTGTTTCTAATACCACGTTAATAAGGATATGGATCAAAGTCATTCCTTAATTAACCATTCTGTTTCTCGTTGTTTGTGATTGATCAAGATTACCAAATCTTCTGAACATATTCAGTGAAGATATTGGGCACGGCCATGCAAACATCTTGACAACCCTACGAGGGGCCCAGCAGTATTAAACTCCAAAAATAAATTTGAAGGAACAAATTCTATCTTGACTACAAGCAAAACCCACAATCTTTGTAACACTTCCGAAAACAACCCTTATGACTACCAGTTACGTATAGCGTTAAGTTGTTCCACAAAAATGTACTACATTTATGACACTTATCTTGCATCTCAAGTCTGAGGATAACTTCTTATGATTTACTTAATGACAAGATCCATAAGTAACATCATATATTTGGGATAAGTCCTATATTCGGTATCATTTAATATCATCTGAAATGGCATGATTACGCATCAATATACTTTAAGTATATTATACCAACCTTCAGATTTGTCTTGATTTAATAATATTCTCATATTATTAACTGACAACGGACAATTAAGAATAACATTTATTCATGGATTAAACATACAAATATAGGATACAATCTATTATAAATTAAACATACCATGTATTTAAATTTATTATAATAATTGTTTAACATCCCTTATCCAAGTACTAAATAGATCAATGCATGATAACTCTTGTTGATGAATTATGTCTCAAGTAATGACATTCATACTTGTTGACAAGGCATAAATCATGCAACTTTAATCTATTGGAATTTTAAGAATACTTATTTCAAGAATTCAACTATTGAAGTTCTTATATGTGCATACTCAACAATTTTGATTATGCCATATAATATTTCATAAAATGTGTGACATTCTTAACCACCAATTTATGATAATCAAACTTCTAAACATTTTAAAGTTTAAAGTATTCTTATTCTCTTAATGTATAATGCAACTATGCTTTTAGTAAGCATAACTAATAACCAAGGATGAACTCCTTACCATAACCAGTATTGAGTGTCATCTCAATTTCATTAGCATCATTGTATGCAACAACAATATGCTATTAAAACTTTCCGTAAACATTAATATCTATTGTGTAGTGTTTGATGCCCTTCAAACTTTCAAGTTTGTTGGCTATGACAATTTGCACAACAATTGACCAATTGTTCATCTATAGAATTTGGAAGATGTTCCAGACTTAGAATGTGATTCTATAATCAAACATATTCTTATAGAATATTACACAAGTTATCTAATAATTTTTTGATTAGATATTAATATTGCCAAATCATCTTATAATCAAGCATGATATAACAAAACATGATGTTCATGAAAAATCTTTGAGTCATACTTAGATTTTATTCATGTTATACATATCCATTTAGACTTTCTAAATGATATATCATGTTATATTAGATTCATTTACCGCACATGTTTATAAACTTTTATTCCAAGGTTGTATGTTTTATTTTCTAAATCTTTCAAGTAAAGTTTCATTCCATTCTAAGACTTAACATTTACTTATATGGAATATTACTTTTTATATGTTTTACAACAAATATGATTTAGGAAATTAAACATAATACTCCCACTAGATTTCAGGAATACTTAGAAATTATCTTATTTTAATTATAAATCAAAACATGGATTTAATAATTAAACATAAAAAATAATCTTCTAGATGCATGCATTTATCAATCCATGGATTATTGCACTTTGTACACTTCCAAAAATTTATTTGAATTCATAAACTCCTTTTGATTACTTATCGTCCTCACTCAAGTAATTACTCAAGAAAGAGTTTTAATATTTCATTATCAATTTCATATGAAAATTATAATCTTTATATATACGAGGCATGAAGAACCCGTGCTACGCACAGGCTTCGAATCTAATTGTTAATCGCGTATTCTTTCTCTGTATTGACGAGTGTATACTTAATTATTGTTTAGTATGTTGTATGAAACATTTTGACTTTCTTGTATAAAAATATAAAAATGTTTGATGTTGTTTTGGTTTTGTGGTGTAGTATTTTATAAATGGGCTTTTGGTTATTAAGTTGTGATGACTTTGTTTCTTTTGGCCTATTACTTATTTGCATGATAAAAAAATGGTTTTGTTTATTTTGGTCTATTACTTAGCCTACAATACTTGTCCATTAGATGGTTTTTGCATGGTAATATGAAGCACACAGGGTCTATCTAATTGGTCATAGTTTAATGTGTGTTATATATTTTCTTTATTAAGTTTGTAAGTTAAAGTTTGTATAATAATGTATATACAATAATGCCACATAAACTGTATAAAAATCGTTACCAACCTTTTTAGCTTCATCTCATTTTATTATACAACTAATTTCATTGAAAATTAACATTAAAGTCTAACTAATATTAATAAATTTTATCAATAAACTCAATTCTAAATAGCTAACTAAATGAATATTAATTAACACACTATTAATAGTTCCTAAAACCATTGGACTCCACTATTATGTCTTAAACTTAATTTTTTTAATTTACAAATGAGTTTGAGCAAAAATTGTGTACTTTTTCTTTTATATTCATTATTCAAGTTGCATGCTTACATAAACTAATCACGCTAAAAAGTATCATTTAACCATTTAAATGTTGCTTTACATACATGCTCGTGCACATTTTCTTGAATCAATTCGCACATGTGAGCTACATCAATAGAAAACACACATAAATTACTTGTATATGAAAATGCATTAACATAATACATATATCTATATATATTGCATTAGGTTAAATCATCAATTATTCTTGCAACCTTTTCAACTTTATCCCAATCCATAACCGACTTTTAATTCTATACTAATTACTAAATATCATGTGATAAATTCTGGCAAGCCTTGCACTTCCATCTCGATGTTGTATATACTTCACATTAAATGCACCAGTTTTGTTTTTAAATAAAAGTTTGAACTTTTGCTTATGTTTAAAACTCAACTTTTTTATTTGATATTATAATTTACAAACAGCTTTAAGTCAAAATTATGTATTTTTTTTCTTTCTATTCATTACTCAATGTGATATTTTAATATGTCGTATTTTGCTATTATGGCAAACTCATTTAATGGGCGTAAATATTGGTTTCTCACTAATGATTCTACATATAGAAAAAGAAAACACTTTGCGATGCGCGGACCTTCTTCTTTTCAATAATAATTCAATTGCACACGATAAATTCATTCTAATATTTCTCAAAGAGCATTCGAAAGCAACTACTTATATAAACTAATCACGCTAAAAAGTATCATTTAACCATTTAAATGTTGCTTTATATACATGCTCGTGCACATTTTCTTGAATCAATTCGCACATGTGAGCTACATCAATAGAAAACGCACATAAATTACTTGTATATGAAAATGCATTAACATAATACATATCTCAACCTATATATAGCACAAGTGTGATTGCTATTTTTAGAGGCACAAAACTCTCAAAATTCCCAAAAAACTACACGTGTAAACATCCCTACTTTTAGAAAGATTTTTGATTTTTTTTTCAACAAATACGGGAGAAAATTAAGGGAGATAAATTAAGGAGGTTGATTTTGATTTTGTACTCATATCTGTTAAATGAAAATCCCTATAAATAAGGAAAATATGGATATCAAAGCATACAACCAATTTTTACTCAATCACTACCTAATTATTTTGATTTCAATTCTGTTTTGCAAATTTATGATTTCAATTTCGACTGGGCATTTCTTCTTCACAACTTGATGATACAATCACAGAAACAACACATACAAATCAACCAAATCAGTTTAAGGTAATTTTTATTTTTTCTTTTTGTTCGGACCGAGACAGAATTTGGTTACTCGATGTTTGATGAATTACAGATTAGTTTTGTATGTATCTATGTATTTTGATTATTGGATTTAGTTTTGAAATTGACCTTGACTCAATATGAAGGTTGCTGAATCATGCCCGCCAACCATTTGTTAATTTGCTTAAAAGAAGATCAGTAGCTTCGAAACACAACACTTAATATTGTAGTTGAATTTTATGTTTTTAATAAACTTCTATATGATTTGTCTATTTGAGCAACTTATGTTACTGATGCAAACCAAGTGTTTGATGAAATGCCAGAATGAAATAATAAATATTATGGAGTATTTGGTTTCTAAAGTTTTCTTTTGTTGAATATAATGGTGTACTATTTTTAAGTTTTTATTTAAGTGGTGATTGAGATGCTTGAAACTTATAAGGACGCTACAATATGTTTGAATCTCATGGACACATAATTATAAGCCATTTCAATTATCACAAAGGTATAATAATGCAGTAAGAAAATTAGGGGTGTTTGATATTGTTCAATATGCAGAAGAATGAGAAGGAGCACCTAAAATTTATAATAAATAAGAGATTATGTAGTTTCCAATAAGTTATTATTCTAAAACCGTTAATGCTATATTAAATAGCAATGCATCTATTTTGGTCACTAATGCTGATGATGGTCCGAGTCAGCATCCTACTCAAGTATGCCAACTTTGTAATTACGAACTATAACTCTAACCTAAGTGGACGGTGAAGATCATTATAAATGATTGAGTTAATAAATGACATGAATTTTACATTAGCGGTCTCATCTGCAATTGTTGTACACCTGGTTTCATGGTCCAAATTAGCTTAGAATTTTAATTGATAAAGTGATTTCAAGTTATCCCTTTATCACCCATATCATTTTGACCCGCTTTAAAAACTACCAATTTTGACCCGGTAAAAAACTACCTGATTTGACATGTTAATATTAATCTACCCGCGATCATGTTTAGTTATTTTTTGCTTTATTACCCACTTTTGTTTAACTTGCCCAATTTGACCCATGCATGTATCCGTGTGTAGCAGTAGCTTATGATTTTCTGGATTTGATTTCATACAAATACTAATTATTTAGTTATCAAACTGAGAGTGTATTGGGATAGTTTATATGATTATTTGGTTTTCTCAATCTCTAAACTTAAAATTATAAGCAGTTTGAAATAAGCCATCTTAAACTTGAAAGTGATAGTTTTATATACATCGGTCAGGTATGCACTACTACAATGGGTTTTTAAGCATCTAATTGCTGTAAGCACTGCAATACATGACTGGCTTACATCAAGTAATTACGTTTACTATGTCACCTCCACAATTCATAGAGTGTTTAAAATAATAGAGAATAATATCATTGTCAAACCATGATGCAGGAATTGCAATGGAAATGATGAAACAAGGTGCTATGAGACCGTACCAAGCTCTCTTTTATCCACTTTAGCCTTGGCTGCAACATTACTTACTTTAACTGATATCATCCACATCAAATGGTATATTGTTGTGGACAAGTTTTCTTTAAATTTTGTTATTTTGCTCTGCTTTAATTCCAAACTAGACTTCCTGTGTTGAATTTCATGATGGCGTCAACTCAATCTAATGTATACAACTATTTCAAAAGTGGGGTTTGTTTCTCCCCCACATCTGACAAGGCTGGAAAACTGCTTGCTGAAATGTTGGTCAATGGATTTCAAGGTAACCGGTACAACAAAATTACGTTAGCAACTCAAAACTTTTACTTATTGATGGCTATAATTTGTAGGCATTTAACACTAATAGGCTTCTCATTTGGGGCAGGAGTGATATTTAAATGTCTTGAGAATTTAGCTGAAAGCAATCATGGTAACTGAAACCAGATTGAACCCATTTGTGTTGTTCCAAGTGATTTTGGTAGAATCAAGGTTTTTATACACTTTCAGCTGGAATTGTGGAAAGAGTTGTTCTTCTTGGAGCACCCATTGCTATACAGGATGGGAATTGGGAAGCTGCTAGAAAGGTGAAACATCTTCTGTACTTTTTCATTCTCTATTCTTGAAGTGCTACCCCGATTGGTAAGATATCTGGAACAATTATCACTTTACTATATTATCTATCTTATTTTGTGACCCCTTCATTTGATCCCGAATCATGTATTATTTTCTTGGTATAAGGCGTCTTGAAAGTAATTATGTCATTTGTCATAACTCAATGCATTAGCAGGTTGTTGAAGACATGTAGTGCTTGAGTATGTATTTGTTGTTATCATAATTTTACGTGTTCGTAAGGAAATTTTTGCATGAAAGAAGCTTAGTGATAGAGTAAAAGTTTATCGATTAGGATACAATAAGTGGAAAAAGGAATTTGATTACTACTTTAAAGAGGATATATTAGTTTGGAGAGGCATGATCGTGTTCTATCAATTTAAACTATTCTTTAAATACATTCTTTAATTTAAATCTAGAATAAAGGGGTGATTGGTTAAAGTTTATTTGAGGAGTTAAAATACCTTATTGTGTATATAGGGACATTACTTGGAACTTATTAGGATAACACATTTAAGTCAGAAACCAATAAGCCTACTTTAAAATATGTTGACTTTCATTTTTGAAGTCAAACCCAAAGAGACTAAAATGCTTTGAGGATGATTATACATGGGCAATCAATAATCTCCCTTGGTTAGTCTTCTATTTCTTTTTACTATCTAACTTATGATATTCGGGAAAATGTTTATATGGTGATGGTTGCTCTTTCCTACTTCCTCAATTGCTCGCTGTGTAAGGTATACCTTCAATGTAACAAAGAATTATGTTGTTTGTGGTTGAATTAATATCTCATAGGTAATAAGGATATTGATTCAACTTAAAGTGATCAATATGGAACCGTAGGGAGGAAATATCCATATGGAACCGTAGATGATGTTCATCACACAAGTCCGCATTTGATACACCTATAAAGTTAAAAGGGAATGAATAACAACTTCAACAAACCAAATCAAGGATATGATGTTTGATCGATGAAGTTTGAGACGAGGTCACGAGCAAAATGATGATCACATGAATACACAAGGAATCTTTGTTATACGAGAGAAATAAGCGTTTTATTAGGAATGGTCCATTAACAATCTACTATTTTTTAGAATTTCCTATGCCAACTTGCTTGAATCATTTGTATCCATTCCAATTACCAGGTTTACACCGTTTACCACTTGATACGTTGTAGATTTCATAAATTTTCTATAATCGCTTTAAACCAACAAATTTAAGAATACGTATGACCTACAATGTATGTGTATGTTTAATAATTGTATGTTATCTCTATTCATATGAATTCAAGGCAATGCATGTTTTTGCCTTTATGTTCAATACTTTATATTTGTGTAACTTTATTATTCTTATATTAATGTAAAATAAAATTATGAGACTAGCCCGCCCATCAGGCGGATCTTGAAGCTAGTATCTATATATATATATATATATATATATATATATATATATATATATATATATATATATATATATATATATATGTGTGTGTGTGTGTGTGTGTGTGTGTGTGTGTATGTGTGTGTGTGTGTGTGTGTGTGTGCTTATCTATAACAATCACCTAAACATGTAAGAAACAAAGAAAATAGTTGGTATCCCAATCTTTGGTTTCATTTATCTGAGCATGCATGATCTTGTGTGATTTTCATGGTACCTGCGTATGATAACTAAATTAACGAAAAAAGAAGACCAACTTAATTACAAAGATCTAAAAGATGTGTGAATCATCTCCAAAATGTTGCAAGAGAGAATTTACATACCGCTACCAATAATCAAATATCTAAAAGATGTGTGAATCATCTTCAAATATACATACTAAATGTGATTTTTCCGGTTTATATAGGCAAGAATTAGGTTAAATCATTAATTTTTTTTCTTGCAACCTTTCGCAACTCTTGCACTTCATCTAACCGACTTTTAATTCTATACTAAATGCCTTGTGATCAATTCGGACAACCCATGCACTTCATCTCCTTTCATGGTTTTATAGTTATTATGAGGCTGGATTGAATTCCGAGCATTAGCTATCTTGTACTCTATGCAATCTTGACGCCTACACAATAAATTAGAGGGCCTAATCTTATAGTATTATAGATAGATTTAATGTGTTTAAGATAAAACATTCAATCACAATTAATTGCTTAAGTGTGATTAATAATCTTGTCATAAGACATGCATTAAATACGTGCACAATATTGTCCATATGATTTCTATATAAAGATTTAAACCACCATGGTTACCTTATCTTTGAAGAAACTCATCTTCATTTTCTAGTCTAACTATTAAGATAAACCAAGTTTCTAAAATTGATTATCTTTATTGACAACATCTTAATCATTCATATCATGTATACTTTACCCAATTTCATATTTGGTAATGTATCATAATGATTATCAGGTTTACAATAATCCTGTAAATCATAACCCTCAGCATATTAATCAAATATCTGAGATATTTTTCTATTCTATGAATGAGAATTCCATCATCTTGAGATTTAATATTTTAATGTCAAGCCTCATTATGATATTTACTAGTGTATTTTAGAAGATTATGTATCTTGTAATTTTATCTTTTAAAGATCAAAACTCCCACTTGCTTTTAGTAATTTAAATACTATCTTTAAATACTTTAGCAAACAAAGCAACAATACAATTTTCTCTTTTGGGATATTACAAATACACAATGACAGTTCATGACTTTTATTTGTTAATAACCTACTCATAAGTAGTTTAACAAATTCATAACGTCAATTTAAGACTTAATGTGATTCATCACATTCATCACATTCCATCATATCATAATGTCTTATTAATCTTCTATGTTGGAGGTTTATTAATTATGTCCAAGTCATACTCAATATTCTAACCTTGATAACTTTTGGAAGAAAAGAAGTCATAGTTATCTTTAATCAAACAATATAACTAGAGTTTGATTTTCCTAACTGAACATACCATAAACATTTGGTATTTTATTAGTATTAATATTGTAAGACAATCTAACAATATTTAAGATAACCATATTTCCTTTTGGCTTGTCTATTTACCAACTAAGCCATTTTAATGGCATAATAGTATTTTCAGGCCAATTACATGCTTTATAACACAAGTACTTTTTAAAAAGTCACTTCATGTCCATGTCTCTACAAGAAAACATAAATTGTTATAATCCCACTATACGTTATAATTCATTTAATAATTTAATGACTTCATGTATATGTCTTAATTAAAATACATAACAAGATAACGTCTTACTTTATTATAAGTCTTGTAACAAGATAACGTCTTACTTTATGTTTATATCTTTACAATTAAATATAAACATGTTTAACTAAAGTAATTATGAACACCATCTTTTGTTTTCAATAATAATTTCAATTTAATTTATTACTTCACAATAATGTAAACAACATTATTTCTTCATTTATTTATGTCATTCCAAGAACACATAAATATTCAGATTGAAGCAGCATTAGATTACTTTATTAATTTATGTCATTCCATGAATTCATATATATACAAATTAAAGTAGTCTTAATATCATATTGACACATGTTCTAATAGGTATCTAATTTAGAAACTGCAAATTCTCATAGTTCAATTACATCAGTTGATCTGCTAGTAATGAAAATATGAATTTTACCTTGTTGTTGCAATCTAGCTAAGCTCTCACATAACATAAATAGCAACATCAAGTGTTTCTTGAATTAGATATATATAATTCATATTAGAAAGTAATTCTCTTACCTTGCAGTCAAGAGAATTGATGAGGCGAAAAATGATCCATTTTTAAGGGGTCATTTAAGCCCGAATTTGAATTTATTTGATCAAATATTGCCCTAAATCGTTCCTTTTGTGATTTTAGGTACTTTGGGAGAGAAATCTGGAAAAGGAAGCAATTCGGACGTTTTTGGAGCATAAAAGTGAAGAAAACGCCAAAGTCTTAATTTTCCATGCTGGGAACAGTAGGTGACGGCGTCAAGAGTAACTCTCTGACGGCGTCAAGAGCAAAATTTCATGACGACCCAGTACAGATTTGACGGCGTCACGAAGGTAGAGCGTCAAGAGTAAAAGTCATGACGGCCTGAAAATGATTAAGTCTTGACGGCGTCAAATGTAGATCAAGGCAGTCCGAGAATAGTTTTGGCGGCGAGGTGACGGCGTCACAATGTTGGTCTTGACGCCGTCAGACCTCTTTTCCTATATATAGTTTTCTAATTTTCACATTAAAAAAAGAGAAGTTTTGGAGAAACCCTAAGTACGATTTTGGTGCGAATTTTACAGGTTTTTCAAGGGTTCCAAACCCTTGATACCTTTCATGTGTAATTAAAATAAGTGTTCTTTTAATTCAATCAATATGTCTATGTGTTGGTTATCTATATCTTGTTCTTGTCTTAATTCCATCATGCTAGGCTAGATCTATCTTGTGTTTGCTTGGATCTAATGAAACCTAGATGTTAATTATATGTTGATTACTTGTTTATACTTGTCTTGGATGAATGATTTATATGTTAGGCTTAAGAAAACTGGCAGATCTCCAATTGGTAACATGCTTGAACGTCTTAAGAAACATGAACCGACGCGCACTAGGTCTTTATTGGTTGTATTTAATGCATGAGCCACTGTTTACAATCCCTATAGTTGTGCTGGGCATGGTGTAGGAGGAGATAAGAGCTCATAGAATTGGGGAGTTAAGTGTGCCACCCCATGAATGGTATTAAGGAATACGATCCGTCATCCATGCAATTATAACAAGTAATTAACGTGTAAAAGATGTCTAGGGAGTAGTGAAATCTAAATAAACACATTTTCTCCACTTATTGCTCACAACTTTAGTATAATTTAGTTTATTTTCATTTCTAGTATTTTATTTTGATTGCATCTTTAGTATTGGGTTAGTTGATTAGCAACTAATTTCGCCCAAATCCTTCAAACCCGAGATTTTTACTTGTTTTTCATAAAATATAAAAATACAAAAAATAATCATCCCTCACCTTTAGAACTAGTATTTAGGCTTTCTAATCCTAGCGACACTATTCCTAAGCTGAACGATCAATCCCCCGGTACTTGTCACTATACTATACTACAACGATCAGGTACACTGCCTGGTGGGGGTTGTAAGCTTCTCAAGATCCCTTGAGAGGTAAAGCCTGGTGCAATTCCCACGCATCAAGAATCCATTAAATCATATCTTTATGAGTTGCTTCTTGCACACCTTAAAGATAACATTTCTCCCACTTGTGCATGGAACAACCTCATATAGTTGATAAACAACATGCCATGCATTTGTTTATGTGATCAATATGATTGTGTCATAGATTTTAGCATAACAAGTAGTTATAGAACAACAATGTCTAGTATGAAAACGTACAAGACTATCCTTAAAAGTATGAGTGTCTACACTTGGAAAGTAATTATTCTTAGCTACCAAGATGTCAAAGCTTGAAACTCCCACTGAATTAAAGATCATTACAATAATTCCTTATTCAGTAATAAGTACACAATACTCCCACTGAATTTGACAACATTGTAAATGTTTCATATCCAGTGAAAGATAATAGTGTGCTTTTAACTTTCCTACACCTTTGAATGTCCATACGTAACAATTACTTCTGCACTAAAGAGTGTATCCTACTATGTAAATGATGGACTATCCACCAAATGCTATTAACTTGAAAAATTGGGCATGCAATTTCTTCCTTAATAGGTCTACCATCCAACAATGTATGTAGTACCTCTTAAATAGTCAAAACAACTAGTTTGTCTTTTAACATTTTGCAGTAATTAGTCTAGCTTCTAATAACTCATAAAATGTCATACATAATTTTCTGTTAACTAAATATCATATTTGTTGCTAAGAATTTAATCACCAAATAAGGATGATAAAATCCCTATGAAAAATATGCAATTATCTTAACTATTAAAAATTTGCTATGAGTTATATTAGAATTAAGACATATCTAATATTCCTATTATCCTTTTTCATTCAAGAAAAGAAATAGGATTGCATCTCACTCTTCCTTATAAGAAGGAGACTTCTTTTGTCTTTTAAGTAAATTATTCTTAATCAAACATTTGTTTGAAAATAGAACGATATCAATTTACCAAAGCCCAAAGTGCGTTTACGGTTTGAACGTTTCATTAATACATTAAAACGAATTACAAAATTCAATTTCAGTATTTTCGATAATTGGTCTTTAAGAAAATAAAATACCCGTTGGTAAATATTCATATAAACCGTAGTATTTTCTTAAAGCTAGGATCCTAATTGACATAGTACCATTACATCAGTTGATCTGCTAGTAATGATAGTATTCAACAAGGTAATTGTCGAACAATAATTGCCAATTTTATATTGCAATTCCTAGATCATTATGGGATTTAAATTCACAAAACCTTTTGCAATGTAAGCATGTTTCATCCCCATCTAATGCCTTGAGTCCAAGCTCTCACTTCCTACTCAATTTAAGTCGTCTAACTTAAAAACTGCAAACCCATAATTACGTTACATCAGTTGATCTGCTAGCAATGAAATTATTAAATTTACCTCTCCATTGCAATCTAGCCAAGCTCTCACATGACGTAAACTACAACTTCAAGTGTTCTTAATTAGATGGCATTCAACTTAATTTTATAAGGGTATTAATTTTGATGTGTAATCAAAATAATGTATGAAGAAGCATGCATACGACTTCATAACATTGGTTTTACAAAACAATTTTAATTACCAATTCACTAAGAGTAAAATAGCAAAGTTTTGATTGAGGTATCGAGTTCACCAATCAAAGAATTACCAACAATTATTGTCCACTTATATCGTACTTTTGCATAAGCTCTAAAGCTTAGTGTTTGATACGTGGGAATCGCACCAGGCTTTACCTCTCAAGGGATCTTGAGAAGCTTACAACCCCCACCAGGCAGTGTACCTGATCGTTGTAGTATAGTATAGTGACAAGTACCGGGGGATTGATCGTTCAGCTAGGAATAGTGTCGCTAGGATTAGAAAACCTAAATACTAGTTTTAAAGATGAGGGATGATTATTTTTGTATTTTTATAATTTTTAGAAAGCAAGTAAAAATCTCGGGTTTGAAGGATTTGGGCGGAATTAGTTGCTAGTCAACTAACCCAATACTAAAGATGCAATCAAAATAAAATACTAGAAATGAAAATAAACTAAATTAAACTAAGGTTGTGAGCAATAAGTGGAGAAGTTGTGTTTACTTAGATTTCACTACTCCCTAGATATCTTTTACACGTTAATTACTTGTTATAGTTGCGTGGATGACTGATTGTATTCCTTAATACCATTCATGGGGTGGCGCACTTAATTCCCCAATCCTATGAGTGCCTACTTCACTCCTATGTCGAGCCGGCTAATAAGCTCCTAACATGGGATCATTAGAATTTACTCATGCATTAAATACAACCAATAAAACCTAGTGCACGTCAGTTCATATTTCCTAAGACGTTCAAGCATGTTACCATTTGGAAGTCTGCCAGTTTTCTTAAGCCTAACATCGAAATCATTCATCCAATACAACCATAAACAAGTAATCAACACATAATTAACATCTAGGTTTCATTAGATCCAAGCAAACACAAAATAGATCTAGCCTAGCATGATGGAGTTAAGACAAGAACAAGATATAGACAACCAACACATAGACATATTGATTGAATTAAAAGAACACTTATCTCAATTACACATGAAAGGGTTCAATGGCTGAGAACCCTTGAAAAACCTGTAAAATTCGTACTAAGTTCGGCCTTAGGGTTTCTCCAAAACTTCTCTTTTTAATGTGTAAAAATTAGAAAACTATATATAGGAAATAGGGTCTGACGGCGTCAAGACAAAATCGGTGACGCCGTCATATCGCCGCCAAAATACTTCTCGGACTGCCTTGATCTACTTTTGACGCTGTCATGTGTTATGCATTTCCAGGCCGTCATGCATTTTACTCTTGACGCCCTACTTCGTGACGCTGTCATTTCTGTACTGGGTCGTCATAGAAATTACTCTTGACGCCGTCAGAAATTCCTTCTTGACGCCGTCACCTACTGTTCCGAGCAAGGAAAATTAAGACTTTGGCGTTTTCTTGACTTTTATGCTCCAAAAACGTCCGAATTGCTTCCTTTTCCAGATTTCACTCCCAAAGTACCTAAAATCACAAAAGGAACGATTTAGGGCAATATTTGATCAAATAAATTCAATTCCGGGCTTAAATGACCCCCTAAAAGTGGTCCATTTTTCGCCTCATCATATACCCTTACACTTGAGATTTGCTTGTCCTCAAGCAAATGCGCTTTTATTCTACTCAAAATACAAGTTAGGGGTCATTTAACACTAATATAAAAGTAATTACAACAAATAATCGTTCCACTAAAGACCAATAGACAAGCACGGAGGTCATATACTAGCACCTCACAAATAGTGTTTAGATACTCACATCTCTCGGGTGTAATAAAGTATAAATTACAATATGGAAACGGAAGATATCTCTCACTACCTGTCATAGCAAAATAGATTACCATAGGCTTGGGAAAGGATCAAACCTCCACCACATGGCGTAAGCACCTAGGATAAACTATCAAAGAGGTCTTTTAAAGGGTTGTAACGTTAGGTGTAGGGATATGAAATACACGGTTTTGGTGGATAAAGGAAGTTTTACTGGTGGCGAGTTAACAATCTTGGTTAATTACATGTACAATATGGCGTTGCTAAGCCAAGACTAGACTCGACTTAAGCTAATAAATGAAAAATAACAAAAACATAAAATGAACATAGAATAAAAAGGGATGGTAGTTCGTATGTTTTTTTCTCTTTTCCTTTTTTTTTTTTTTTTTTTTTTTTTTTTTTGCATACACTCTTACCCTACCATCCAAAATAATACATCATAGGGATGAACATTCCCCTTACACTTGAATCTTTACATACTTTACAATAAACTAATCTAATGACTCGAATTAAGAAAATCAAAACACTTGGAGTACTTTTAAGATTAACGTACCTATGGGGGTAATATATGATGTTCTTCCCCATTACTCCATAAAATAAGTACTTACCCATGAGTCCCAATCGTCCCAAAACAATATGTACAAGGATATGACTCGACTTAGCAACCATGTAATCAATTAGATAGTTAACTTAGGGTTTAACAAATAACAATAATGCACTAAAAATGAGCGCATACACGGAAGACTAAGGCGATTTAGTTGTACATTTAAGTGGGGTGTAACAAATTCTTCCTTTAAGTAAAATGCTTAAAGCTATAAATGAAAAGATAGACTCGGAGGGGTGTACTAGGGGTTTCGTGTACTAAAAATGAGTACAACGCTAAGGGTGTGGGAAAAAATTAGTTGACTTAACTAGCCAAGTAATATGACTTAAATGGTCAAGTAATTATGATACGGTTTTAACACAAGGGTGATCCTAATGCCTCTTATCATGTAGTAAATCCTACTACACGAATGTAGTCTCACTAGTGGTCTCGGGATGCATCACTAACGCAAGTTCTAGAATCTAAATGCTACCGGTACACTCATAAGCACTAATAGTAAATGCTTTTCCTATCAAATCTAAAGGCGAACCTCACATATTTGGGTGGAAAATTTTGCTGAATATACGGTTATGTGCTAGTCACACAATCTCCTATCCATGAGACGCTTGCTATGGCTAAAGTTTCACTCCTAAATGTTGTAAAAAAAATTAAATTTGGCGCTAAAATTGCACTAACAAGTATTTCTCATAGTTTTATTACACATCTACTATCAAACAAAACAAACTCAAGCGAAAGTGCATATGTAAGGTATCATCTTTTTACCCTCCCCTTACACTTAAGATGAACATTGTCCCCAATGTTCAAGTAAAGAATGTAAAAGTGAAATAAGTAAAAAGAATGAAATCAAATACTCCTCTGATTCGCTCGGTATGGATAATAAGGTGGCCAGGTTAAATCTTCCTCCAAGAAAATGAACAATCAAAGCTTCCCTTCCAGAATATAAATCATCTTCTTGTCATACATAACCTGTAAATCTTGAGAAAATAGACAAGACAACCTCGCATAAAATCGGCGGCAACCTATATAAGTTACTAAATCCTAGAAAACAAAATAAGATATAATGCTTGTGGAATGAAGTTTGCAGATCTCTTGGAGATTATAAAACTTAATAATTCACAAAAACCATAAGACTCCGTTAGAAAAACAAAACCGGTAAAATTTCCAGATTTTTTTTTTATACGTGACGCCGTCAAGAGTTAACTCGTGACGCCGTCAGAAGTGACCTGCATAAATTCTTATGTTAAGTTTCCGGAAAATTTCTAGAAAAACTTGGTCTCACTTCCTGGAAAATCCTGCAAAACTTCATTATGACTCAATACAAGCATTTGACTCTAACAAATACGAATATACATGTTCATTTAATATTGTGGAGAATCATGATCGGTTTGTTTCTTGAAAACATATTTGGGGTTTCCCCTTACACTTATCTTTTGCAAAAATACTTTTAGGTGGAGTTAAGACTAGGCCAAAACAACAAAGTAAAGTATTTCCACTATTTAATTGAGAAACATGATCTACCAACAATAAAAATAAAGCATGCATACGGAAGCAAATAACAAACAAACAAAATAAAAATCACACAAAACATGGGTTGCCTCCCAAGAAGCGTTTTTCTTTATTTACGAGTCTTGTAGCTAGACTCAAGGTCATGGGTTACTACGTGACCTCATCCCTTGAAATGATATACCCCATGTAGTTGTGATCATTACTGTTATGGTGGTAGTGCCTTAACCTATCGATATTTGCAACCACCATTCCACCTACTTCACTTCTCAAGTTAGCTATCCCCTCTTGGCTCACGCCTTCAATTGTGAAAGGCCCATACCACCAAGGACTTGGTTTATCGGGTGGTATTGTTGTTTCCAAGTATCTCAAGAGTACCAAGTTCCCTTCCTCAAATGGTACATGATTTTCTGTGGGTTGAGTATGTTCGAATTCGACCTGAACCTTATTGCTTTTGCTTCTTTCATTTTTAGCCTCCTTATAGCTTTTGATTCTTGCCTCCCATGCAAGAATTTTATTCTAAACACGAATGGGTGTCGTGTCAATGTTGTTTTTGATCTTTCTCCAACTCAAATTCTCATGCCCACTTCGCGGAGTCATGGGGAAGCTAATCTTTCTTTTTCCAGATTTAAGCTCAATCTTCCTACCTTCATACTTAATGACAGCCCTAGCGGTGGTGAGGAATCACCCCAAGGATTATTCGCATGCATCCATCTCCTTTATCATCGATGATCATAAAATCAACAGGGTACATGAACACTGCGACACTAACTAATACATCTTCTGCGATTCCTAGGAGGTATACGTACGAGTGTCCAGCGAGGGACAACCTAACACGAGTAGGGGCTGGCATTTTTGACGTTAGTTGGATGTAAATAGTTAGGGGCATAAGATTTACTTCCGATCCTTGGTCGGCGAAAGCACTAAGATATTTCAAATCCCCGATGCTAGTTGGTATCTCAAAGTTCCCACATGCTATCTGCTTAGTAGCCACTTTTTGTACCAATAACCTTTCGAATACTGATCCCCCAGGTAACGTATCATACTCATCTTTTACCTTTTCCTCTTTCTCAGAACCCTGTTTGGAAGGTTGGTTACGCCCGTCACCCTTAATCCAATTTGTTATGGTGTTTTCGTTTATATCATGTTTCAGGTAGTGACTCAAAGGTTGGGATTTTGGTGGTTTTTCTAAGGTCTGTTTAGTAGGGGCTTCTACCTTCTCGTTATCCTTGGGGACAATTGTGATGGAATTAACAAATTGGGTAGTGGGAGTGGCGCTTTCTTTCCTTAGTAGCATTCTTTCGGGGGTTCTCTGGTTAGCATACTCCTCTAATAGACTCATCATCTCATTCATTTTCTCCTGCATCTCCTCTTTTTGCTTATAAACTGCTTCCTCGAATCTAGCAAGCCGATCTGAGTGAGTTGCCATATATTCTCTCATCCTAGCTTCAAACTCCGAGCTAAGCTCCTTGGGAGGGGAACAAGGTGGGGCATAGTTTTGAAAAGTCTCGACATTTTCTCTAGAGGGTGACTCAGATAATGGTGTTGAAGTTGGTTTCGAGACAGAATTGACAGTAGCCCGTCTAGGACTTAAAGGTCTCCTTTGCCTTTCCTCAAAATAGTCAAGTTTTGCCTCGAGTTTGCATAGGAGTTCATCGGGGATTTCGGTGGTTCCTCCAGATGTTTAGACTGCATTGATGGCCGCTTTTATTGTATGATTAAACTCCCACATCTCATGATTATCAGCGGCGAGCTCCTCGATAATTGCCCAGGACTCCTCGGCGTTCTTATCACGCAGTTTACCTCCCGCGGCCCTATCGATTGTGCGCTTAGTGTGGTAGTCAACATGGTCGTAGAAAATCTGGACTAATAACCAAAGGTTTATACCATGATGAGGGACCTTATGGAGGAGATCCTTAAAACGGGCCCATGCTTCGTAGAAAGTTTCACCCTGATGTTGTTCAAACATCAAAATGTCATTTCTAAGCATTGCAGTCTTCCCCGGTGGGAAGAATTGAGTAAGGAAGCGATTGGTGAGATTATCCCATGTGGTGATGGATCCCGCGGGTAAACGCTCAAGCCATTGACT
This sequence comes from Artemisia argyi, assembly GCA_030686995.1. Taxonomy (NCBI): domain Eukaryota; kingdom Viridiplantae; phylum Streptophyta; class Magnoliopsida; order Asterales; family Asteraceae; genus Artemisia; species Artemisia argyi. Next base: position 133,508,958 of record CM060694.1, read on the forward strand.
AGCTTGATCCCGTAGAGAGAATTGGAATAGGCGTAATCGGGTTGTCTCTCTAGTTTCAACATCTAGGTCTATGGAATCTACGATTTTAAGGAAGTCCTTAAGATGTTGGTTTGGATCTTCGGAACGAAGTCCACGGAATGCACATCCACTTTGCACCAACCGGATGGTGTCGGATCGCAAGGGGGCCACATTAGCTCCGGTGAGCTCAATGGTGTTTCGGTAGCCTTGGTGGCTAGGTCGGGAGTACTCTCTTAAGGTTCAGGGCCTAAGAGGTTCTAGTGGTGGGTTTTGTTGTGGTGGGATGACGGGTTCAAAGATGTTCCCATCGTCCATGATGTCGGGTGGTGAAGAGTTACGAACAAAAACACAAAGAAATAAGATAGACTAAAGAAATCCTAAAAATAAAAATAAAATCTTACTAGAAAGGAATCTAGCAAGTAGACCTAATAAAAAGAGATTCTAACCTGGACAATAACTATTCCCCGGGCTGCGGCGCCAAAAACTTGATACGTGGGAATCGCACCAGGCTTTACCTCTCAAGGGATCTTGAGAAGCTTACAACCCCCACCAGGCAGTGTACCTGATCGTTGTAGTATAGTATAGTGACAAGTACCGGGGGATTGATCGTTCAGCTAGGAATAGTGTCGCTAGGATTAGTAAACCTAAATACTAGTTCTAAAGATGAGGGATGATTATTTTTGTATTTTTATAATTTTTAGAAAGCAAGTAAAAATCTCGGGTTTGAAGGATTTTGGTGGAATTAGTTGCTAGTCAACTAACCCAATACTAAAGATGCAATCAAAATAAAATACTAGAAATGAAAATAAACTAAATTAAACTAAGGTTGTGAGCAATAAGTGGAGAAGTTGTGTTTACTTAGATTTCACTACTCCCTAGATATCTTTTACACGTTAATTACTTGTTATAGTTGCGCGGATGACGGATTGTATTCCTTAATACCATTCATGGGGTGGCGCACTTAATTCCCCAATCCTATGAGTGCCTACTTCACTCCTATGTCGAGCCGGCTAAGAAGCTCCTAACATGGGATCATTAGAATTTACTCATGCATTAAATACAACCAATAAAACCTAGTGCACGTCAGTTCATGTTTCCTAAGACGTTCAAGCATGTTACCATTTGGAAGTCTGCCAGTTTTCTTAAGCCTAACATCGAAATCATTCATCCAATACAACCATAAACAAGTAATCAGCACATAATTAACATCTAGGTTTCATTAGATCCAAGCAAACACAAAATAGATCTAGCCTAGCATGATGGAATTAAGACAAGAACAAGATATAGACAACCAACACATAGACATATTGATTGAATTAAAAGAACACTTATCTCAATTACACATGAAAGGGTTCAAGGGCTGAGAACCCTTGAAAAACCTGTAAAATTCGTACTAAGTTCGGCCTTAGGGTTTCTCCAAAACTTCTCTTTTTAATGTGTAAAAATTAGAAAACTATATATAGGAAATAGGGTCTGACGGCGTCAAGACAAAATCGGTGACGCCGTCATCTCGCCGCCAAAATACTTCTCGGACTGCCTTGATCTACTTTTGACGCCGTCATGTGTTATGCATTTCCAGGCCGTCATGCATTTTACTCTTGACGCCCTACTTCGTGACCCCGTCATTTCTGTACTGGGTCGTCATGGAAATTACTCTTGACGCCGTCAGAAATTCCTTCTTGACGCCGTCACCTACTGTTCCCAGCAAGGAAAATTAAGACTTTGGCGTTTTCTTCACTTTTATGCTCCAAAAACGTCCGAATTGCTTCCTTTTCCAGATTTCACTCCCAAAGTACCTAAAATCACAAAAGGAACGATTTAGAGCAATATTTGATCAAATAAATTCAATTCCGAGCTTAAATGACCCCCTAAAAGTGGTCCATTTTTCGCCTCATCAGTGTTTCGAATAATCATTGTGGAATTGTGGTCAATTCACCCTTAAGATGACAGTGTACGTAAAATAGTGATATAGGTAAGTCTAGATCGGCACAGAAGTGGTTGTAGAGAACCGGTAGGTGCATGGTCTTTAAAAACCCTCTCTACAAGCACATTGTATGGCGACTTTCGGTCCGCCTTTCGCACACCATGTACAAAAACATCAATCAATCAATCCTTTGAAATTTAAATTCTTAAAACCAAAACAGTTTCACCATTTATTTAGTCCATATTATTTTTCTATTCAAAATTACCCTTTTTCGTTTATAAACATGTCTCACATAATAATAAACCAAAAACAAGTAATACATAATAAAGAATAAAATAATCAAATAAACATATACATAACATAACAATTAAATATGTATAAACATGTAGCCATATGCAAATTTTATTCAATAGTCCTATTAATAATCAATCTAGGTGTATAACACATTTATTCAATTAGGGCTTTTTCTCAAAGGAAAAAGAAGCACATACATCGATAAATCGATTGCGTAAGCCAAAACTAAACAAACACCACATAGCACGTAATTGATTACTTAATATTGGAATCTTCCCCAATTCGACATCTATTAATAAATTTACATATTTCGATATAACTTAGCATTTAATTAAAATATACAATTTAAACCATTTAAATCATCACACAATTAAATCCATATAAACATGCATTTTTCATGGATTATGCTTAACAATTAACATATTGCACCAAGATCATTTACTAAAACGCATAACCAATTACAAGACATCCTAGGGTTTCTAATCATATTAAAAATCAAAACCAAAACCCTAAAAAATAAATTGGGTAAATCGATCCATTAAAAAAATTAGGGTTAGGATAATGAAACCCTAGAAAAATGTAAGTAAACGAATCAAAATTCAATTTTTATGTGTTTCGATAATTAATTACACATGATAACGGCTCATGATGCCACTGTTGAAATTATAATATCATAACATGCATATAAATAAACCAATAACATCAAGTAAGTATAGCGGAAGCAATTATAACAAGATCATATAACATGTAATTAATTAATCAATAACAAATAGTAAGCGCACCTTTGTGATTCTAGCCCGAACAAGAATCAATTAAAGCAATCTTCAACTTATGAACCCTAATTAGGGTTTATGTGGATTGTAAGAATAACCCCTTACCTTTTTGTTATTCAATCCAAGATATAACCAATAGTGTGGTTATATCACGTTCTTGTACACACGTACTATTAGCGATTCGATGTAAATGCTAGTTCTTGATCACAATAGATTTACCAAACACTTTTTAATGTTCAAGGTTACTCGCAAATCCCTTTTCTTGGGGTTTTGCTCGTTGTCCTATGAACAAGAGAGGAAAAGAAGAAGTTTGGTCTTCTATTGAAATCAAGTGTGTCAAAGAATGAATACATGGGGATGTATTTATACCCTTATGATAGATATCAAGTTTGCTATGGTTTCTGATGTGGGATTCTATAGTTTCGACCAAAACAAGCTCAAGAGAGGATTTCTAGAACCTTCTCTTGTCTTGTTTTACTTTCTTCGTATCCCGTTGATATTTACCGACCGTTAGTTAATTCCATTAATTACCTAACGTTTTTTAGTCGTTTATTGTGAATATAACATTTTATATTAATTATTTAAACATCGAGTCTCATACATAAAGTGTGCAATCTCGTGATCTCGAGTTCGATCCTAACATACGACTACTAAAATAATGTCAATAAACTAACAGTTTGTTGTAAAGCGCTAATCTTACAATTTTCTTCACAGAAATGAACAATGCTTTAGAATTTCTTTACAATCAATCAAGAACAATAGTTCTTTTGATTCTTTCTACTACGGACTACGGAGTATTGTTTATTGCTAAGTTGTCCTAACATGATCTATAGTGGTGAACTAGGCCCATTACATGGTCAAATAGTTGGGTTAAGCCGTAAAGGGCCTAATATAATAAGACATGCTGGGAAACCCATCCAATAAAGTTAAGGGGTGCTTAGTGGGGGTTAAGGGGGTGGGGATGGATAAGATATTTAAAAATGACCACATCACTCAATATATGGTGCTTGGTTAGGGAGTACAAAGGTATTGATTACCCTGTAGTGGGCAATCAATCATTATAGATTAAATTTTTTTGGGAGGGGGGGGGGGGGGGGTAAGGTATTGATTATCCACCTCACTTATTCCTTTGCATTCCCTTTCCTTTTCTCTTTCCTCACTTTGAATCAAGCGAACCCTAAATTCTCAAGTGTTCTGTTTCAGATAATGTTCTTTTTTCAGTTGAAATGATTCACGTTTAAATTAAGGGTTTTTTTTAACTGTCATGGTGTCAGAAGTTTAGAGCATAAATAAACATATTTGATTTCTTAAATAATTTTTCTTCTATATAAGTTTAGTAAACATCACAAATTTAGGAAAACTATTAATATCAACTAACAAGTAAATATAGTAATTCCAGTTTGATGAATGATTAAAAGCTTGTGTCACCATGACACCAAATTAGAAAATTACTTGAATGAAAGGAGTTGATGTGCGCATCCTTAATTTTGCGCCCGATTAATTCTGGCTTAGAATGAAAGGAGTTCTACCATTATAGGGCTAAATCATAGTCGAAAGTTAATTCTGGCTTAGAATGAACACTAGTTGTATGCTTAACACATGCAGGCCGCTCAAAGTCTCGTAACGAGATCGGAAATACTTACGATTTTTCATTGCTTTCTATTGTTTTCTTATCTTCCTCAATATATCATTTACAAACTAAATTCGATACTTTTCTTAATGTAAAATCTACTTCTCTTACTAATCCAAAATTTATCTAAATTAAAAAATAAAAATAAAAAAAAAAAATAAAAAAAAAATCACCTTTTTAAAAAAAAATAACATATCTCGCAAACGGTAAATCTTCAAGCTAAAAAAAATATACCATCGCAACAAGAATTAAATTATATTTCTATAAATATGCAATTCTATATACTTTTGACAATTTTTTTTCGACGAATTTGTTTTTTTTTTCTTTTTTTTTTTCTTTTTTTTTTTTTTTTTTTTTTTTTTTTTAAATTTCTGCCTAGAAAAATCACATATGATTTGATTTTTACAAATCACATATAATTTTTCTGGGCGAAAATTTTGAAAAAAAAATAAATAACAAAAAAAAAACGTTCGTCGAAAAAAAAATCGTCGAAAGTATATAGAATTGCATATCTACAGAAAGATAATTTAATTCTCGTCGCATTGGTATGATTTTTTCATGTAACGATTAACAGTTTGCGAGATATTTAATTTGTAAAAAAATTGTGAAAGCTTATTATTTTATTTTTTTTGATTAAAAAAAATAAATAACTAAAATTGATTCATTTATTCTAAGACAAATATAAACTTTATATTGAACTTTTGCCCTTTTACTAATCCCAAATTTATCAAGATGTTCGTTACGATAATATACTGTAACTTAGTCGTACATTATTATTATTATTTTTTATAAATCGACAATGACATTACCATCTTTCTGTCGATATACCAAAAACAAGTTATACTTTTTTTTTTTTGAAAGGAAAACTTCATTCAAAACACCGAGCAAGTCCTCAAATCAAGGACCGCCCACACCACCAATTACAACATGTACAAAGGGTATTTAACCCAATCGTTCCAATCAAGCCTGCAACTATTCGATCTATATTTCAGCCAAATATAGGACAAAGATTTAACTACCGCCACTACCTCTATCACCTTAGGATCAAAGTTCTGAAAAACAACCTTGTTACGTTCTTTCCATATGGCCCAACATGTAATCATAATGATACCTCGAGCGATCTTCTTTCCCTTGCCTGAATCCGAGACCGAATCTTGCCAATCCAATAATTCAGCAACTGAACTAAAAGCAGTAGGGGAAAACTTGCACCACCTTCCGATTTTGCTCCAAACCTCGAAGGAAAATCTACAAGAAACAAAAATGTGGTTCACCGATTCATCCGCATCACCACACATCGGACAGGTAGAGGAAGGAAGAGCAATCTTCCTTTTAACTAATTCCAATCGTGTCGGTACTCTCTCTTTTTCTATCCTCCAAACAAGGATGTTGACTTTAATCGGAACCCAGCTCACCCACCTCATCCTCTGCCCTGTTTGTCCCTGCAAATTCTGTCTAAAAGCAGCCTTCACTGCAGCGACTGAAAATTCCGAGCTGTGATCCCAGCACCACCGATCACTGTTGTTGTTTAGACGAACGCTGGACAACATGTATAACACATCTTGAATCTCAGAAATGCCTTCCACTGAATGTGCGCACAACTTCCAACTTTCGCTAATCAAAGTATGCTCACCATCATCTTTTAACCGACGGTTAACAGTGACATTCTTATCCTTGTCCAGCAAAAATAAAGTCGGCCATCTGTCCGCTAAAGGAGTATTACCAAACCATTTATCTTTCCAGAACATAATTCTCTGACCATTACCAATCTGACAAGTGATTAAATCCTCAATGCTTCTACCGTCAAAACAAATCTTTCCCAAGACATTCACTAACGATTTCCAAACGCCGGGGAGATCTTTTTTAACCGGAAGAAACTTCCACTTGTTCCGACCTCCATGAATACTAAGGATGACCTTTCTCCACATACCATTGTGCTCTGTTTTAAACCGCCAAGCCCACTTCACGAGCAAAGCCGAATTCACTTCGGACATTTTTGAAATACCCAAACCCCCTAGCTTTTTAGGTCTCGTAACCTCCTCCCACGCAACCCAATAGATACCCTTACCTTCTTTGCTACCTGTCCAAAGGAATTTCCTCATCAATCTCTCTATTCTTTCAATCACCAAACAAGGCGCTTTGAATAACGACAAATAATAAACAGGTAGGCTTGCTAAGACCAACTTAATCAACGTAAGACGCCCACCAATAGATAGCACTTTCGCTTTCCAAGCCTGAAGTCTATGCTGTATAGTCTCAATAACCGGCTCCCAATGTGAAACCCGGTTCATGTTTGCACCTACTTTAACGCCAAGATACTGAAAGGGAAGATCACCTACTTTGCAACCCATAATTTCAGCCAAACAACAGACCTCCGAAGCATGGACACCCAACCCGAATAAGAGAGATTTATGAACATTAATCTTCATACCTGAACACAAACGAAATATACGGAGCAATCTAGTTAACATAACAATGTTGTTTCTAGACCAGGTCCCCATGATAAGCGCGTCGTCTGCATATAACATATGAGAAATAATAGGACCATCACCCGGCAAAGACAGGCCCTCTATGTACCCTAGCCGAACAGCTCTAGTAATCATACATGCCAACGCTTCCATCACAATCAGAAACAAAAAAGGCGATAACGGATCTCCTTGTCTGAGTCCCTTTTGACATTTGAACTCAAACGTTGGCGACCCGTTAACAAGAACCGCAGACCGCGCCGACTGAACAATACCTCTCGTCCAAAGGCACCACTTGGCCGGAAACCCCATTTGTTCCATTATAGAAAGCATAAAATCCCAACTCACGTTGTCATACGCTTTCTCAAAATCTATCTTGAAAAGAAACGCCTTTATACCTCCTTTCTTCGCCCAACCAATAAGTTCATTAAGAACAAGAGGACCGTCCAAGATGAACCTATCTTTAAGAAAAGCCGATTGCGATTCAGAAATAACATCCCCCATGACTCTTTTGATTCTTCCTGCCACCACCTTAGAAATAGTTTTACTAACAACCCCAATTAAATTAATGGGGCGATAGTCCTTTAGGCCGATAGGAGTTTTAGTCTTCGCGACGAGAGTGATAAAAGATAAACAACAATCTTTATGGATAACACCCGTCTCGTGAAAATCCTCAAACAACCTCACAAAATCTTCCTCCAGAAACTCCCAGAAATGTTTGATGAACCGAAAGTTAAATCCATCCGGACCCGGCGCCTTATCCGAACCACAATCGAAAACAGCTTCCTTAATTTCTTCTTTGGAGAAGGGCGCTATCAGATTTTCTCTATTTTCCAAGGCAACTTGCTTCAAATCCCCACAAATATACCCCGGTCTTCTACTAGCATTCTCACGAAAATGATCTCTATAAAACCGAAACACCTCTCTTTTGACAAGAGAGGGTTGTGAAATCCACTCCCCATTAACCAATACACCCGGGATGGCATTTGCCGCTTTCCTCCCGTTGATACACCGATGAAAATACGCAGAATTATCGTCACCCATCGAAGCCCATTTGACACGCGATTTTTGCTTCAAATCTCTGCTTTTTAAAAAATTCAATCTATCCACCTCTTTTTTGCTTTCCTCCCACACCCACATCTCTTCCTCCTCTAGATCCCCTTCTTCCATCTTTTTTTCTAATAGCGAAATATCGTTTTTTAAGGATTCAAAAACCTCAACTTCCTTCAAGGATGTCGTTTCCCACCAAGACTTCAACGCAATTTTAACAGCCTCGAATTTCTTAGATAGAGACACAGCCGAATTAGTTTCACCAATGACACCTTGCAATGCTTCTTAACCACCTCTTCACATCCTTCCCTGTCCAGCCAGGAATCGAACCATTTAAATGGTTTGGGACCATAGTTCGAAACATTAATGACTAACAAAAGAGGACAGTGATCTGACAACTCCCTTGATAGAGCTCTTAAACACGCCCCGTTCCACCTGTTTAAAAAATCTTGGCACACCAAGAAACGGTCAATTTTGCTCATCTTGACTTCTTCCCCGGTGCCAGTCATATATGTGAATTTGTGACCCTGCATAAAAAATTCTTGTAGACAAGCTTCGTCAATAAAATTATTAAAATCCAGCGCCGCCCTAGGATTAAACTTTGAGTTCTTTCTTTCTTCCAACCATCTAACTGAATTAAAATCGCCCAAAAAAACCCACATGCCCATCATACCCTGCTTCAAACCCAAAAGACGATTCCACAGGTCCCTTTTTTTCCTAACTTTTTGCGGAGCATACACGTTCACTATATTTACAACCGTACCATCCTCCACTAAACAACCAGCAATCAAAATAAAGTTATGATCCTTAACAACACTTAATTTTTTGAACTTCCTCGGGTTCCACATACAAATGGTACCTCCCGATTTACCCCTAGCCCCAGTAACTTCTACCTCGAAAGTCGAATTACTCCACACCGAAGCGTAATCAATTTTCTCAGAATCAGACATCATAGATTCTTGTATCCCCAAAAAATCCACTTTATGTTTCGACACCAAACCTTTAACCCAGGGAATTTTACCAACCGCCCTAAACCTCTAACATTTAATGATAAGAAGTTCATGACAAACCTGCTTGTAAACCTTCACCTTCAATTGATTCCGATATCATGTTATCAAAACCTTGTAAATTGACTCCAAGTCTGTTCCCAAACTCTACAGTAGCCTCCACTTCATTCGATTGTAGCCCTTGTCTGGTTGCTTCTGTATCGTCTGGCATAATAGGCTGGTCTTTCGGTAACTCTGTTTTACCAACATCTGTGTCTTCTCACTGATCTTGTAATAAGGCTTCAAAAGAATTAGTAACGATTACTGGATCCATTCCTCTGGTCTTAACAACATTTTGGTCCAAGCCCAATATTATTGGGTCTAAGTTAAAAGGGTCTACCATAGACTTGGGCTCCTTATAGGGCCTATCATTGCTACTTGAGTAAGCCCCACCAGAGAATTGGCCCACCTCTTTTTGTTGCTTCTTTCCTTTTTTTCTTTTATTGCATTTGACCACCGAATGATTATTCAAATTGATATCATCTTTAAATTTCCCAACCTGTCCTTCCAAACCGTTACCCGAATGTCTCTCCTCAAAATCCTCAACATTAACTTTGCCAATCAAATCATCATTAATATCCCCCGTAAAATTCTCAGTTTCCAAAACAACATTCGCCGGAGTTTTACCGGAGACATCCATCGGTTCTGAATTCCGTACGACTTCCTCCGCTTCCTCAGGCTCCGAAAGCTGCCCCGACGGTAAACCTTCATCTTGTTCTTCGTCTTGTTCGATGAAACTTGCTAACCATTCTTTTTCTTCTTCCTCGATCCAAACTTTAAACGTTTTCCCACGCCACTTCAAATAAACAACCTCTTGAATCCGGGCACCCTGCCCGACTACCACCCCCATAAAATGAAAAGAAGAATCCGCATCCAATTTATCTAAATCCGGCTTCCTGATCACATTGCCAAATAGACTTCCAATACTACACACGACCTGATCCTCCATAACACATAATGGAATTCCGATCACCTTCAGCCAAGCTATGCGTTCGAATGGCATCTCCTGACCATCCCAAATAGTAGCCGACTTGATTTGCTCCGGTCTACCCAGCAACTCATCCTTAGCCATGATGGCATGTTCAATAGAATTAAACAAAAGCAACACAATGAGGCCTCCCATGCACTTGACTACTGCTTCTCCTAGACCCATCTCCTTCAAAATACTTTTAATCTTTCTTAACACATCCAGTGTTGCCACCCTGACCACTATAGATCTTCAATGCAGACTTTTGAACGCAAAGATACTTTCATCCACCGTAATAGTTTTCCCTTTTGTCACCCCTTCAAAAGCCTCCTTGAAAGAAACAGCATTGGACGAATACATGTTCCCATTCTTCATGTTCACCTTCTCTGGACATTCCTGTGAAAAAGAACGATGATCCTTAGCCGGAACGAAAGGTCTACGTGCGTTAACCTCCCCCTCCTCTAATACAAACCGCGCCACATTAACCTTCAGCTTAAAATCACCCAGCCGGATGGATGACAATACCTTCTCCATTTCCTTGCAATCTTTGACATCGAATAAGGACACAAAACCGAATCGTCTTCCTTCCTTGTCTCTCTTTTTTGCTATATAAATATCAAAAATGGTTCCAAAATTCCTCACTTCTTTCGCTAAATCAGTTCCGCTACAGTTATCTAGGAGATTAGAAACAAAAAACTTAGTTAACCTTGCTAGAACTTCTACCGGAATTGGTTTCCGGCGAGTCCCCATACTTTTTATCTTAACCAAACTTAGGAATTACTCGTAATTGAGTAATACTTATCTATATCCATAATTAATGAAAACTTATTTTAAAAACAAGTTATACTTATCAAGATAAAAAAGAACCGACCTTACTAGATGACTCTTAAAAAGTATAAATATTAATAAACCTATTGACATTAAAAACGGTACACGTTTCAATACTCCGTGTTACTATAATAGAAAAGTACATAGATAAAGAATGGAACATGGAAGTGGATGGTTCGAGTGGAGAATGAGTGTGAAGCATCAAAATATGAAAACAAAAAGTGTTGCAATAAAAAATTTAGAGGATAAAAGAGTTAAGGCCATTGATAGTTAGTAAAACTGACAAGTGCCTAAAACTATCACTCGTGTGCAGCTTCAGAAGAAGGATGACCACGATAGAAACTCTTTTAAACATATGTTGTTCGGGTTTAGAGGTGGCAATTTGTAATTAAAATAAAAAAAAAATGATTAATTTTGGTTATTTTGTAAAAGACTTGGTACATTTAGCATTTTTTTTTTCTTTTTCAAATGAACATATTTAAAACTCAAAAGTTAAATATGCACTAATGAGCGCATATTTTTTCTTAAATAGATAACATTATTATCGTTTTTAAATAAAAACTTATATATATATATATATATATATATATATATATATATATATATATATATATATATATATATATATATATATATATATATATAGGGATGGCTATGCTACAATTATTGTAGACAGTTGGCTACAATCTTTCATGAAAATACACAAGAAATTGAATCAGGGACCCACAGAAAGAAGTCAGAGACCCATAAAATGACTCAGGGCCCACAATTTGTAGCACATATTGTATGGAATTGGCTACAATTCAATTGTAGCTAATATATTCACACACACACACACACATATATATATATATATATATATATATATATATATATATATATATATATATATATATATATATATATATATATATATACAGTAAAACCTCTATAAAGTAATAGTATTGGGACCATGATATTTTATTAATTTAGCGAGATATTATTATATCGATAAATTAATAATTTATTAATTTAAAAAGGTTTTACGTATGACTTTTAAATTTTCAAGTACAATATGTACTAGTGACAATGGGTACTAGTTAGAGATGAAAAATAAATTAAAAAAAACAAGTTTCAATGTTTACTAGTTAGAGATTAACAATAAATTACAATCTATACTAGGTGAGACTTTCTGGAGAGAACCATCTTATCTGCGAGAACTGAGAGAACAAAAAAAACATACATGCACGCCTTCAATAATTGTATTTTTGCCACATATGTTCTAAAAACAACATATATGTTTTAATAAAACATAGTTGTTCTAAATAATTTGATAAGAAATTGGAAATACAAAATTTTTCTTTGAAGGTGTGCATGTATGTTTTTATAAGGCGTGCAACAACAATATTGCGGCCGTGTGTAAGGTTTTTGTGAAAAAAGAGGATAAGTTCATGATGATATTGAAGAACATTGGTGGATACTTACGATTATTGATGATTTGCATATATTTTTATTTTATTTTAAAAGGTGTGCATGTATGTTTTTGGTGGTTCTCTCAGTTCTCGAAGATAAGATGGTTCTCGCAAGAAAGTCTCCATGTATACTAGTTATATATGAAAAATAAATTAGAAAAACAAATTTTAATATGTATAAGTGTATACTAGTTAGATATGAAAAATAAATAACAATGTATACTAATTAGAGATGAAAAATAAATTATTACATGTATATTATGATTTTTTTTAGTAATTATTAATTTATAATTTTGTTGGGACCAATATATATATATATATATATATATATATATATATATATATATATATATATATATATATATATATATATATATATATATATATATATATATATATACTGGGGTTTCAAAAAAAATTATTATCTTATTATTTTATCGATTGGGATTCAAATTTGAACTGGTCCCAAGTTGGGACCGGACAAATTATTAATTTTATCGAGGTTATTAATTTATCGAGTATTAATTTATAGAGGTTTTACTGTATATACTAGCAGGGTACCCGCGCGATGCGGTGGCGGGTACCCTGTGATTATATTTTGTGGCGAGCGGCAGCAGTAGAGATGTGTTCCGGTGGCATGGGGTTGTGTGGCTAGAAGTGATGGTTTTGGTGTATTTTATTTTTTGGTTTGGGTTATATATATTTGGCAGGTTACGGGAAGGAGTAAAGGCATCCACTATGGTAAATCTTTGTAAAGGTTTATAATTGTGTTATGACATTAATTTATAAACCTTTTTGTTTTATAAACCTATTCCCACTATGTATAAACCTTTTCAAGTTTTATCAATATCTCACATAATTCAAATGCATTAAATTATGAAAAGGTCCAATATCGTAGACCTCTTCATGACACATAAGCATGAAATAGATGTCCACTATGGTTTACAAGTTTTTAGACCTCTTCATAATTTTATAAACCTTTTCATAAACCACCATAGTGGATGCCCTAAGTATGATGATGATGATATCAATGAGCAATTACAACTTACAATTCAATGGGTAGTTACTACTTACCATTGGTCATTTTTGTATTAATCAAAAAGTTATTCATAAAGTCTATTAAATGAATGTTATTAGTCATAAACATATTAACAATGTAACAATGTAACTGAATGGCTTGTTATTTCTTATTTGAGAAATGTTTTTGGTCTTAAAAATTTTAAGAATTCCCCTTTTAGATGTCCTAAATACATTAGTATGTAGTATATATATATATATATATATATATATATATATATATATATATATATATATATATATATATATATATATATAGTGTGGTTATTGTGAGATAGTGGGTTAAAATAGAAAGAATAGGAAGTCATTCTGACCGTTAGATGTATCAAATTGATCTCTATCAGATCGATGGCACTTTTGTAATTATTAAAAAACTTGATGGTAAATTATAACCCAACTTGAAGACTTTTACTCTATTTTCACTGTTCCCACGCACCTCATTCGGATGCATTTCTTTTCATCAATTATTTTAACTAGCAGGGTACCCGCGCAATGCGGCGGCGGGTACCCGATGACTAATTTTGTGATGATCAAATATTTTTTATTTATACGTTTTTTCTGAAAGTAACTTTACATTAATGACAACTTTCAATTTAAATAACTATGAGCAATAGCAATGCAAACTATTTAGAAAAGGTTGACTATGGCTTGGATCATGTTAAAATTGTTTGTACAACAAGCTTATTGAATTGCATTGCTTAAACTTAATTTCTTATTACATTTAATGAAGAAAAAAAGGTTCTCAATTGTTGATGCTTTAGATTTTATTAGATTATACCTAAATTCACAATCAGCTTAATATTCTACAGTATTATCCAACGTCACAGGTTTTATATACCATATTTTGATTATCTTGTTGGTATAATTCTATACTTTATGTTAGTCTTAAATAAGCTATTTATACTTTGGAAAATATCAGAAAAACGTTAGTCTAACAACATCCTCCTTCCTAGATGCTTAGTCCATATTTACCATTTTTATAGCTCATTCGTTACAACTTTATCTAATTACCATTTACACTATATTTACCATCTAATTGCCATCTATAAATTACTAAATTTTTTAAGTCTAAATTTCATAATTTAAACTTTGTACAATTAGGACTCAGATTGATATCAATCTCGTTGAAATAGCTCAACTTTAACCGCAAAAAGCAGGAAACCACCAAATCAAACATAGATATTAACACAGCTAAAATGAAATCACTGTTAGTTGAAATAGTTCAACTTTAACCGCAAAAAGCAAACGTAACCACATTTATATAAATTACACTCATTTTGTTCGGTTAGAAGATCTTCATTTACAATCCAATACCAACCACAAGAAATATAAAACTTCAATCCTAGTACCACCATAAATAACATGTTACACAACACAACCAAACCAAAAATGGGGATCCCAACAAGAAAAAGATGCTCAGAAAAAAAAAAAAGGAGGCTCCGGTGAGAGATGTGGGTGTTTTTAAGGGTAGTTGACCCTCTCTTGCCACAACTTGATTATATCAAATCTTGTTGAGCTCATGACTTTGTCCCCGTTTTTCTTTTATAAAAATCAGATCCGGTTATATCCGGTCAAAACATCACCAAAACCACAAAAATACCACCAAGACCACATAAACATCAATGAAACCACCTAAACTCAAACACCACTGAATGTAACAAAAACTGGTGGTGCTGGTGGCGGAATCTATTGATGGTTCTAGTGATGGTGGCGGTGCTATCAACCGTTTGTGGTGGTAAGCTAGTGGGTTGGTATGAGAAAGGGTATGTTTTTGTTTCAGAGAGAAAATAGAAAATATATGAATATATGAGTGTGTTTTATTTAGTTTATATAGGACTTGAGTTTAGGGATTTTAAATGGGCTGTTAAACGTTTTTGAAATGGGTTTCATATTAAAGGGCTGTTATGATTTCCAAATTAAATGGGCTTTATGAATGTTGGAGCAATTATAAGTTTACTCAATTGAAGATAATTTATTTTCCAGTAATGATGTAATAACTTTCATTTATTTGTTCAAGGTATTGATTTTATGGCAAAAGTAACACCAATATTTCTAATATAGGCAAGATGTTGAATCTGAATTTTTAAGCCTTCTATTTATAGCATGTCCCAAATGCTTTATAAAGTAGTATACATATACTTCAGTTATAAAAAATATTAAAATTATTGGTTCTTCTTCAAACACTTGTAAATAGGTTATTTAGAGAGTAGATTTAGAATCAGTTTTAAGGCAAAAGTTTATCTCAAAAATTGATACACATGAGAGATTACACAACTACAATCTCTTTGACACATCGATTCGTAAACAAAAATTGATTATTAACAAATAACAACTGCAATCTCTGTTACACAACAACTGTAGATCATGTACTTTTATCACTAACCTCGCTACACATGTATCTTTGATATGTACACAGATTTACAGCGTTTAATAACGATTGACACATAATCTCCATCTTTAATACGAAATCTAAAAGATTCAAAAACTGCGACTAACGTGAAGCCACACCGGAAAATAAGAACATGTATCACTTTAAAAGACTTACGATGGTTCTCCGTAGACACACAACAAGATTTCAAACATAAAATCCGGCTTCGTAACTAATACACAACCAATGACGAAGCTTTTCTTTGTGACATTTTTATGACACACAATTGTATTGATGTCTTGTGTGTCATTTTCATAATCAACAACAACAATCACAGCAACCAAGTTTTTGTTCAAATTTATGAAACACGAGTTTATAACTTTGATACACAAATATAAAATTTTCACAAAGTTTTCAAGTTTTTGTTCAAAAATATCCATGATAACAGAATATGATACATGAATACAAAATGATATGCAACAACTTGATGCATCAATTTACAATATGTATCATCGAAAACAACAACTTAAAACTAAATAAACTAAAATAGTATTCATACACATCAATTTACGTAGATTATGTACAAACAAAACGAAATGGATGAAATTCATTCACATTCAAAGTTCTGTTCACATGGACACAAGTGACACAACAACTACTTCTTGGTCCCAAATCGTAAAAAAAGATAGACGATGTTGGAAGTTGATTATGGCAGCGGTGATTTGATATTTTGGATCGCCGATTACGGAGAAATGTGGGGATTTGGGAGGCTTTAATTTGGGTTGTGTTATCCTAACCCTCTCAATGGTGTCACATCATAGGTTTTTAATCAAATCGTGCAACCTGTGATGCATACCGTACAACCGGGAGATGCGTCCAATCATTTGCAAACCCTCCCTATAGGAGGGTGTGGCTAACTCATGCCTTTAATTTTTATAAGGAGATAAGATTGTAATCAAATTCCTATTATACCCTTGATTCGCCTCAAACGGTCAGATAATTATTGGTCAACCACTTGTGAATGGCCAACTGTAATAGTCAAACAGCTGAGGCAAATGCTTCCGTGGAATACAGTGTTTCCCCGGGTCGTAATGTCCCAACGAGGTTGTGATGGTATTAAAAACGAATCTGTGATTAGTGAAAATGAACAGGAAAGGGTATAAAAAGTGTGAGTGTGTGATTAACTAGGGTTTTATAACACAAAATAACTTAGATAAACTATTAGAACGATTACGTGAAACCTAGATATTTAAAAACATTTAAAACCTAGAAACGCGTACGTTTAATTTAATCTACGTAAACGTACGAAACAAAAACAATTTTAACTAAAGTATTAATTTGCAAACCTTAGGGGCTTAAATGCCAATTAAATAAACTTAAAATTTTTAATTTATAAATTACTAACTATTTAATTACTTATTATTATTTAATAACTATTATTACTTATTTAATAATACACTAATAATTAATAAAATGTAAAATAAGTCTTAGAAAAATGAAATTAAACTTTGTAAAAGTCTAAAATATTATAAAACTTATTTTAAAAATAAAATTATATTTTTAATACTATTTATCTAATTATTATTAATTATTAACTATTTAATTATTAATTAACTATTTATATGATTTAAATTATTATAAATACTAAAAAGACTTAGATAATTAAGAAGATTTTTATAAATCTAATTAACCATCACAGGAATCCTAAAAAATTATAAAAACTTTATTTTATATATTTTTAAACTAGTTTACTAATTATTATTCTATTTATTAATTAATATCTATTTAAACTATTTAAATTATAAAAACTATTAAATGAACAGTAAAAATTCTATAAAAATTACTAAAATTATATTATGACTTATAAAAGATAGGAAAAATATAAAATCTAGGTGTTGCTTTATAAAAACTATTTATGCTATTTAAAACTTATTTATTGATTAATTACTAAATAAACTAATATTAATTATAATAAATACTAAATGACAAAACAAAAATCTGAGAAAATTATGAAAATTACTTTAACTTAAAAGGAAATTAATAAAAATATAAAAACACAAATTACTTAATTAAAATCTAAAAATGAAAATGAAAATTAAATTAAATTAAATAGAAACTATCACTTATTTTTATGTTGTCTTTCCTTGATTTTTCTTTTTCCAACCTATATTATACCTAAATATAACTAACTTTTGTGAAAACAATATTTCTATAACTTAAAAATAAGCTAGATATAAGCTACTAACCAAAACAGTTGACCAAAGTTGACCAAACAAGCAAATAAGCTCAACTGAGCTTATGTGGGACCCACTATGGATGAAACTAGTTCCAATAAGTTGTGTGAACTAGTATAAGCTAGAAAAAGCACAAAGTGTACACTGAATAAGCCAATAAGCTCAGAATAAGCACTTGGCTTATTGGAATCTGAGACAGATTAGGGACAGAGTTTGGGAGCAAATTCAGGTGGGGTCCAGTGATCTAGAGGTCAAACCTATGGTCAATCCTAGAAGTCTGGTAGGAGGGGGGTTGTAAGAACCTAAGTATGAAAGGTGGGGCCCACTGTGGTGGTCACAAAACACCACCAAAGTTGGTGGTGTAGGACTGGGTCTGATGCACAGGGCAATACCTTGCCCTGCAGCTGACTTAGAGGGTGAGTGGGGCCCAGATAAAAAATGCTAAAAATACAAACTAGGTGGGAACTTAAAGACAAGCTGGTAGACAACAAGTCCACAAAAGCTCAAAGCTTGAATCCTATTCCTAAATTCTATAAAAATCCCACTAGTTTTGGAAAAACCTGAGAATTGAACTTTTGACTTTTGTTGAAATTTAACTAGGTTGACTTATATGAACTTCTGTTGAATCCTACTTACTAAATTAGTTAATATAAGTTATTATTAAGCTGTATTAAGCTAAAGATGACAGTTATGAGTCAAAGTGTGGAGTTTTAGATCCTAAGTCCTCAACAGTTAACTGTTGAGAGCATGAGAGTGTGATTTTGACTATTTGGCTAACAAGACCTAATTTTAATGACCTATTATAGCTATTGTGACCTTAAGTAACCTAAATGAACCATAAATAATATCAAATGCTAACCTGAGCATATGGATTAAGCATGATCCAAACACCCCTTTACTGTGACTGTTTTAAGATTAGTAAAGCTAAACAAAGATTAAAACCATGAAATTGAATAATTCACTTACATTAACATTATCTAAACCTAAATTAACTAATTTAAACAACAAATTAAGTCTATTAATATTGAATGCCAAAAAAAATTGAAAATTGCTTACAATGGCAGTTTGACTGAGAAACAATGAACCATGGAACCAAGAACAAGTAACTAACCTATAACCTCCCAAAAGGTTCTAAACCAACAACATATCCAAATAACACTCTGCTCCAATCTTCTTTCTCTATTTAATTTATTATTTTTGGTATTTTTGCTTTTCTATTCTAAACAGCTCAGTAAGGTTTTCTTAAGCTTATTTAAGCTTTGTCAGAGCTTATATGAGCTTATGAACTCAATAACAATAACAAATAACAACAAACAATGCTTTGTGAGATTTTTGAGAATTTAAGAAATTCAAAAACTGAGAATCAAACTGAACTTTGAAATTGACTTGGATTAAAGATAGAAATACAGGAAATTGACTGATACAAGCTTGTTTTGATTGAAATTACAATTAAAATTAAAGTTTACATTACCTACGACTACTTTAAACTAAGACTACACTAATACTCTTTACTTCTGCTCCATTTTCTTCTTTATAGAGTTTATCTGAGCTTGTGGGACCCACTGGGTCATTTCCCACCAATTCCCAGCCATTGATTGTGTCTGAGCAATCCAAGTCGTTTAAATTGGCTTTTTGGCGCCAATTTGTCAACCACGTTATCTTGGGGACCAAGTACGGGTTTTAAGGGTTTGGACAGTTGTGGAGGTGGAGGAGAGCTAGTGGGAGAGTGGTTGGCCAGCTGGGGGTGAAACAAGCAAGGTGGAAGGTGGTTTTGGCTGTGTGAGGGAGGTGGAAGTGGTGGTGGTTTTAGGCGAGGTTTGACCAGGGAAGTGGGGTTTGACCCTGGTATTATTTAAGTGGGGTTGGACTGGGCTGGGTGTTGGGCTGGAAAAGGGTAAGGGTGGACTTGTTTATTGTTGGGTTTGGATTTGGTTTGGTTTATATATAAATAAGGGTCCGTTTGTATTAATAACAATAGGGACCAAAAGTGTAATTTGGTGAATTTTAAAGGTTTGAATTTGTGATTTTTTCAAAGTTGATCAAGGGACCAAACTTACCATATCTCAATAGTACAAGGGTAGTATTTGATTTTTTTTTCATTTTTAAAATACCCGGGGACTATAATTGACAAAACTGAAACTCCAGGGACTTAACATGTAATTTCTCCAAACTTTTCATCCAGGGACTAATAGTGACAATTATGAATTCCCTAGGACCCTTAATGATAATTTTCCCATTTTGAACACCCAGGGACTAAAACTGTCAAGTTTGAAACTTTGAGGGACCTGTTTTGCCAAACTGTGAAACTTCATGGACCAATCATGTAAATTCACCAAACTTCACACCAAGGACCATTCCTGCAAAAGATTATTAGTACAAGGACCAAAATTAATTTTTTTCTCAAAGTTTTTACATCCCAGGGACCATTTATGTCAATTTCCAAAGTACAGGGACTAAACTTGTAATTTTGTGAAACTTTGCACCAAAGGACTAAATATGTAACTTTATGATTAAAAAGGACCTTTGATGACTTTTTCATGTTTTTAGAATAACCAGGGACTAGTTTTGCCAATTTATGAAACTTGAGGGACTGAAACTGCCAATTATGCAAACTTTGTACGTTTTTCATCTGTTTTTGCATATTTTGCATTTGAAACATATAAAACACACTTCTAAGATATTTTAAGTATTTTGATACATATTTGAGTGTTTTTGGATGTTTTGGCAGCTCAGATTGGTATAAAATGATGAGTATTTAGACACTCATCAACCCTTTTGTTAACATTAACAATTTTGTATTTTTCTTAAAAGTAATATCCACATGGCACTACTTCTATGGCTTCTTACACTATCCCACTTTAAAAACTATTGCACATGAACCTCATTCTATATATATATATATATATATATATATATATATATATATATATATATATATATATATATATATATAATATTTAATTTTTTAAATATAAATAAATTATTACGTTTAAGGAATTTATTTCGTCATTTTTGGTCTTCTATAAAGTTATTTGTATAACATGTGACCGTTTGACCCATGCCCGTTCTAACTCGTGCCAATTTTAGCCTGTGCTCATTCTAGCCCATGCCTGTACCCGTCCAGCCTGCCCGTTTTGCCACCTCTAGTTGGGTGTTACAGCTTTTTCATTGTTTAATCTTACTATTTACATCCGTAAAAAGCGAATATCAGAGTATTTACTAAAATAAACTTTTTACAAATGTTTATATTATACTCCGTAATACATAAGTAATTTTTAGAACTTTTTTTTAACCTACTTTCACTATAATATAAAATCTTTACAATTTTATAAAATGTATTATATAATAAATGCATTAAATATATTGAAATTATAAAAAAATTAAAAAATTAAGACCTCTTCAAGTCACTTACACATAAAATGAGTGTCTACTATGATTAAAATAAAACATAATGGTGGTGGCAGTGGAGCGGTTTCAGCAGCGGCTTGCAGCCATGCCGAGCGGCAACACCGCCGCCTCCTCCGCGGCATGGCTGCGGTTATGTGACTTGCGGCAATAATTGCCGAATCGGTATGGCTAGGAACAATGCAAATATATCCGTTGGTACATTAAGTGCATCCCCATTTTCAAAATAAATTTGGCCGTTGGCCATTTAAAATATATATATATATATATATATATATATATATATATATATATATATATATATATATATATATATATATATATATATATATATATATATATATATATATATCCTTTATAAATTCACTTTATTTCACACACATTTCACACACACAATTCATATATTTTCACACAAACAATATATTCATCCTCTTCATCCGGCCGATGATTCTTCCAACCTATGGTTATCCGATACTACATACGAAACGTATTTGGCCGTGTGCGATGCCATTGAAGACACGGCAACCTCTACCGAAACTCGGGAGAGTGTCACCCGTTTTCATGAAAAAGCTTTACAAACTCTAATGAATGACTGTTTCGTCGAACGACCAAAGTTTTCCGAATGTACATTTCGCGATAGGTTTCGTATGGATAAACCCTTGTATTTAAAAATTGTTGGTGATGTTGACGAAGATATCAATAACCGTCACCGATATGATCTTACGGAGCACTTAGACGCGCAACACTTACCACACTTCGATGATTAATTATTTTTTTTAAGTATTTTTTTATGTAATTTTTTTTAATTATATTTTTTTAAGTATTTATGTAATTTTTTTAATTATGTTTTTTTTTAAGTATTATATAATTTTTTTTAATTATTAATGAAATATTATGTTTTTATTAAACTGTTTAATATAATTTATAATATAAAAAATAAAAAATTAAAATTAGGTGAGGTATAGGAAGCATGGTTGCCACTAAAAAAGTATGGTGAGATATGGTTGAGGTATGAAATGATGTGTAATGTTATTATTGGTGGGTGGTGAGGTATGAGTTTTTTTTTTTTTTGAACCATGGTTGCCACCACCCTAAACATTTAAATTTTTTTCAAAAATTTTTCAAAGAAAAATACTAAAACCACTCATAAAATTCACGCAAAAAATCTAATTGTTGACATGTCAAAGAGATAAACAGTCACAAAATGCACCAATCACTTACAACAAATATATTTTTTTTGTGTGAATTTGTGAGTTACTCTTTTAAAAAACCCAGGATGCCTTTAGATTAAACTAGCAGGGTCCCCGCACGTGCGGAACCCAAAATTTGGTTCCGCCTGGTCCACTGGGCCAAAACTAGGAATACCCAGAAATTACACTGGCGGAACCCAAAATTTGGTTCCGCCAGACTCAAATTCTTAACAAACCAGCTTTTTGAAGGTCGAAACGATTTTCTAATTCCACAATTTTTCTTAAAACAGAAGCATTTAATTAAATCTGATTGGGAAATGACAAAAATGCAAGTAAAAACACACGTATCGATAGAGTTTAAACGAGGGCTAACGATTTTCATTATACTTTAGTAAAAGTATTGAAAATTTGACAACATCACAAGATTGATAGAAGTAGGTTTTATGCTAATCCATGGTGGTGATGATTATTGAAAGAGTTGATGAAAGGTGGTGGTTATAATGCATGAATTTAGAAACTCGTATATATAGCAAATGCTATAACGAATATAAAGATTGAACATATGGACTTATGAAATCTAAAATTCGCAACTTAAAGGGAGAAAGGAATACAACTTACGTAATGTTAAGAGAAAAGGAAATTGTGAATGAACATTGATATTCAATGACGGCTACGGGTTATGATTTGATCGATTAGGATTGACGCTAATGAAAACGAAATACGTTTAGAAATAATGACCTATATCGAAAGACAATGGATGGAAGAGTACTAACATGGTTTAGTCCTACATGACCTTAAACGACATTATCATCTACCAAAGATGATGTATCATGCCATAATGTATGCTTGAATGGATTCAAACAGAAGTGAAGACAATAAGCACCTAGGAACAAACATTTCATAAGAAAGAAATAAAGAATACTAAGAACTTATATGAGGATGAGAATGACATTATGTGATGGGAGAGTGTTGGTTAAACCGACGTGTTGAGAAAGTGTTGGAAATGACATGATTAATATATCGATTGCACTTACAATGACGTGCATGAAATGTGTTGAGTAGGAAAGGATGAGATCCTATGATGGTGTTCTAGAAAATGAAGTTGTGAAGTCCTAATTTAAGAAAGATTCTAGACTCCATTAGTTGTTGGTTGTGGAGATGAAGAGCTTTGTTAAACACACGATGTGTTTTTCACTTGATGAGATATTGGTACAAACTAGTGATGTTGGGTTAAAAAGTCTTGAAACACTTGTGGTTTTGTGAACCGATTTTAACTAAATGGTGTGTACCTATGTGTTATCTTCAAAGTGTAACACCTGATTTTGAGATATGATAAAAACACAAACCTGTGAAACTCAACTACAACATCAAATAAATGATTATCAATCTTCTTCGTAATCAATTTAATCCAATAAGAACGAGCCTTTAATCTTTTAAGAACATAAACCAAAAATCTTCCTCTGTGTGTGAACCAATAATCCATGTGTGTGTAAAACCATCTCCATATCTACCAAAATAAAATCCATGTACTTTGCCCGATATCGAATAGTACTAGCAGTAGAAACTTTGACGCGCAGCAACAGAAAATTTTTACCTTTAAGCACATCAGCAGAAACATTCGATAGACAGCAGTAGTATCAAGTAAGCATAGCAGTAGGATCCATGTCGTAGCAGTAGAAACATTAAGTACGAGAATCAATTCCATATAATCTTCTACTGAACCATGTGAGAACAAATAATTCACACTGACCCATTAATTGATAAACGACAAAGCATGACTATAGCGACCAATATTCGAAAAGCAACTCACGTGACTACATCAACTCATTAATTATTTGTGGTACGAGGTTTTCATTTAAGCAGCCAAGCAGAAACGACAACTTCATCAATATGCCTAATTGATATCTTACCATTGACCCTTTATCTGAATTGGTACGAGGAACCAATTATGTAAATCAGCCCCATACATCGAATCTCCACCGATCTCATGTTCATAATAAAATAATAATCGAACAAATCACCAATCGAAAGCACATAAAATAATCCTATAAGCAACGAATCGTTCCAATAATATGAATACTATATGCACCGACCCATTATGAATTCTTGACCAATCAGTATTCACAAAATCAGTACTAGGTATACAATGAATTTACCAATCAGATTCGTACACCATGCGTCAAACACGATAAACTTTAATCAGTACGAGGTACCAATTAATTACAATCATAGATCCACAGTTAATGCTTCAACAAACAGATATATACCAATCATTGCGTTACACTGTCAATTTAGTACGAGATTAATACCTTACAGCCTCATTTTTTGTCGCCTTTTTATTGCTATATCCAAATCCTCTCACAATTGCTTGCTTCTAGTCGACATAAACAAAAATAATAATAATAATAATAATAATAATAATAATAATAATAATAATAATAATAAATAAAAAACAGATCGAATACCCTTAAATAAAAATAATCCATACCTTCTTTGACAGTAAATCTTGTACGAATCTGCATAATCTTTAAAAACCTTGTTAATCACCTATATATCACGAGCAACCTTGCTCTGATACCACCTGTAGGATCGTTGTAGCTAGAGGTTGTTTAGACTTCATAGTATTAAGGATACATAATAAGTATGAATAACAATGATAAACTTATATAGAACACAGCGGAATAATCAAACTATCATTGTTATTATTAACAAGGGTTTCGTCATCATCTTCACTACAACTAATCTAGGCATTTAAAATAAGAATACGGCTAGACACACACACACACACACACACACACACCTTTACTAGACATCTACATATTTTATTGTGCACACCAAACCTAATAACCCATGTCCTCTTTATATACTAGAGGATTAGGGTTTACAAGAAAGACAATTATAATACAATTAGGAAAGTAAATATTCTTTAGAATCTTCTAAAATCTCCATCTTTTTGTAACATTCCTTCTTGTCACATTAAACCCTTCATGTTTCATTCTTCTTGTTTTGTATCATCAAATCAATAAACCCAACATGTTGCAATAACAATACGAGTTAGACCGCAAGGCAAAGATGGATGTTCTTGAACGAGAGTCACTCGCGAGAGTTACTTTATATGAATCTCAAAGAGTTGTCGAGGAGATACGAGTGCTACAAATGGAAACAAGCAAGATGGATTCGATCAACGCGGCGGTCGTGAAAGCCCAACAAGCACGAATCCGGGCAAAGTATCCTACCAAAACGAGGAATTGGTTTTTATTTCTATGTTTATGTACTAGGGTTTTATTTTTATACATTTTTTTTTTAAAATTAATGAAGTTTATTTTGGTTAATATTGTGTATGTTTATTTTATGTAAAAAAAATGGACGACGACACCACATTTTCTGGTGCCAACTGTACAGCCAGAATGTGGTGTCATGGAATTTCTGGTGCCATTGAGACTTTTACTGCCGTGGCATCAATTTTTCTCCACGGCTTGACGATACCCAATGCTCTTACAATAATATAGTCTTGTAAGTTTAACGCAAGGTTATTAAGGACTTGAGCTTTTAAAATAAGTTAGTTTATAAAATAAGCTTTGTTTGTCTCACATGCTTATGAAAATTATTAAAAGCTATTAGCCTCTATAAGCTCAAGCCAATTGAAACCTGATTATGAAGATTTATAGTTAGTCATTATTAAGGAACGAGATTATCTCAATTTGAGAGGTACAACTTAACTCAAGTTGGATAATTGTTAGCCATTTAATTTGATTTAAATGTACAAATCAAAGAAGTATACATGAAGTTAATTTGATGTATTTTCATGCAAACTGATTCAAAAGTAAAAATGTATATTCATATAATCATATCAATTATTTTTATGCGGTTTATTAACATGTATTTATGAATTTAACGAATATTTTGAGTTAGTATATTCGTCAACATAAACTTTTTATTTTAATTTTTTTCAAAAGGAAGACAAAACCAGTCAAAGTGAAGCAACAATGTAAAAAACAATAAAATCTTGCGAGAATTTAGCTACTCGTAATTTAACCGAATCCCCAATTCCCACCATTTATTCGCTGTCCTAACCCCCTTTGTCCCTAAACTGTTGAACAATTTTCTTTATAAAAGCTCACAACTTGTAATGAACAATTAATAGTTATTATTATATGGGTCAAATTTTGTGTCATCTAGAAGGATTCCACAAAATTAAAAGTATTTATAATAAAAATAAGTTTTCACATTGAATACGCATCTTGTGTGTATGTTTTACGTTCACACCCGTCAACTGTTTGTGTTTATGCCTCTCAGAGTTTTCTAAAAAAAACAAAATTTGAGTAAAGATTGCTAGGAAGTGAAAAAGATTGGTTTTTTAAGGTGGGTTTTTGGTGAAATTGAAAAGGGGAGATGGGTTCTTGTTTTAGTGTTGGATTGAAGCTTGATAGTTCTCGTCTTGATGGTGAGTATATTGGTTTGGTTTTAGTGGTGTTTGTTTAAAGCTTATTTGTGGGCCAGTGCTTATTTGATTTCGGCTTATTTTTCACAAGCTCTTATTTTCTGGCTTATTTTGATGCTTATGGGCTTATATAAACTTATGATGATAGAGTAAATTACATAAGCTACTAAAGCCCACAAATAAGCTTAAACGAACACTATGTAAGATGGTTTTTTTGTTAATTTGCTTTAAAGATGCTACTTTGTACTTATTGGCACAATTTTGGTGTTTTGGGATGTTATTATTGTTACCCAAATGGCGAAATGATTGTTGTGAAATGATAGTTCCCTAATATAGTAAGTACCTGTTTACTACTATGATCAAAATTTTTACAAATAGAATATTTAGCTTGTGAAGTATGTTTAGTCTCTTATTTGATCTTGACTGAATATACCTTGTTATGTATTAGTAATAACATGGTAGTCTTATTGTGATTTAACAGGTAAGGTTACTTCTGCCTCGGTACCACCTAGTCCCTGGAGTCCTAGAAGCCAGACTGAGATTTTGCAGAGTGCAAATTTGAAATCTTTTAGTTTTAATGTGCTTAAATCAGCTACCAGAAACTTCCGTCCTGATAGTGTGTTAGGAGAAGGTGGATTTGGTTCAGTTTTTAAGGGTTGGATTGATGAACAATCGCTAACAGCTGCCAAGCCAGGTACTGGTACTGTCATTGCTGTTAAGAGGTTAAACCATGAGGGTATTCAAGGTCACCAAGAATGGTTGGTAAGTATGACTTGTTGGATCTTTTTAGTTAATGCTACGGATTGAGGGATGTTTGGATTTGTGTTTTGGAATGCAGTGTGTGATCATTATGAGTTGAAGTAGCAATAATCAGTTTTGACTGTTTAGATAGACAAATTTTGGTTGCTGATTATATGGAGGTCAAAAAATCAATTTTGCATAGCTGCTTTCTAGAGATTTTTCATTTTTTTTTTTTTTTTTTCTTTTCTTTTCTTTTCTTTTCATTTTTTTTTTTTTTTTTTTTTTTTTTTTTTTTTTTTTCCCACAAGCCGTCTTTACACACATCCAAACATTCAATTAAGCATATATCAGTTTGGTACCTGGTTCAGTTTGAAACTGTCAATTAGTACTTCTATTAAGCTAGTTTCTATTAATATTTTGGCAGGCAGAAATCAATTATTTAGGGCAGCTAAATCATCAAAATCTTGTTAAGTTAATCGGTTATTGCCTAGAGGACGACCACAGGCTCCTTGTGTACGAGTTCATGCCTCGAGGCAGCCTGGAAAACCATCTTTTCAGAAGTGAGTTCTTGCAATTTGTCTACTTCTTTCGTACTTGGATATTGTATTTATTTTTATCTGCTATGACAGGAAGTTCTTACTTTCAACCTCTCTCTTGGAACCTTCGTATAAAAGTTGCTCTTGGGGCTGCAAAGGGCCTTGCATACTTACACAGTCCTGAAGCGAAAGTGATATATCGTGATTTTAAATCATCCAATATATTAATCGACTCTGTATGTCTCAAATTATTGGTTTTTTTTTTTTTTTTTTTTTTTCTTCATAAAGTTGTTACTTTGATTGTTTCCTATTCCAGGTGTCTTACAAATTTAACCATTACTTGCTTTCAGAGCTACAATGCCAAACTATCTGATTTTGGGTTGGCAAAGGATGGGCCAGCTGATGGTCAAAGCCATGTATCTACACGCGTTATGGGTACCCATGGCTATGCAGCTCCTGAATACATGGCCACAGGTAATATTATTTGACAATCTTATTTATTAGGACCATTGCACTTTAGGATGTCTTCTTGATCAAATTTAAGGGAGCTAAATTTTCAGTTTAATATGCATTCCCAGAATTGAATAAGTTTGACACAGTAGCACACGTTAACAATTGCACTGGGTAATGGGTCAAAACGCGTCATTTTAGTACGTAGGAAAACTCCTGCTCAAGTTGACCACCAAGCAATTATTGTCCTTTTTTGAATTTTCAGAAAATAGTTGATGCGATATTTATTATTATTTTTTTTAATGGCAAAGACGTAGACTTGGTACACATTTTGTTGAGACCTGATCGTGCAACCTCTTGGTTGATGGACTGACTACCTTGGTACCATTACTTTACAAGTACGTTGTTAAACAGTTTGGGAGGCTGTGTTTACTTTGATCGGCCTTCAGCCCGTTTAGCTAATTCTTTTGATTTGACCTGTAGAGTAAAAACACGACCCGGGTCGAGACATTTATAACATCATAAGTACATGGGGCTGAAATTGTCCCTCTGTATAGAAGGAAATTTAATTTACTTATGTCAGATATTCATATCAACATATCTTTCTCACACTTTACATATTCTAATTTTTATATACCAAATAAACAGTGGTTTGGTCATCAAGTGCTGAAAACTTACTTAGCTGCGTAGCTTCCCTCAAGGGTTTTAGAGCACCTGTTGTTATTCAGCTTATAGCAGTTATCAACTTTTTTTGCAACAAGTTTTGGAATTGCATATTTTCTTGATTCAGCTGGTCTCAGATATGAAACAATCCAATTTCGCACCTATCTAATTATGTGTAACATTGTTAGGTCATTTGACAGCAAGAAGCGACATATACAGTTTTGGGGTGGTTCTTCTTGAACTTTTGACAGGGAGACGATGCATTGACAAAAACCGTCCATCAGGTGAGCAAATACTAGTCGTATTTGCTAAGCCTTTCTTGAGCAGCAAGAGAAAAATCCTCCACATCATGGACCCACGTATTGAAGGCCAATACGCTTCTGCAGTTGCAACACGAGCAGCCTTACTTGCAATGAAGTGTCTCATGAAAGAACCCAAACACAGGCCAAGTGCTGATGAGTTGGTTAAAGCATTGGAACAAATTCAAGAATTGCAGAAAGCTGCTGAAAGTTCGAGAACTGATATAGTTCGGAACAACAGTGGAAATAAAGCTGTTCCTTATCCGAGGCCCGTGGCTTCCACTAGTGGCAGTGGTTAAAAGAGATGGTAAAAAATTATTTAGTGTTCAATTACTGTTGTATAACTTGATATAGAGTTGAGGAAGAACATAAGATCTAAACTATGGGGATGGCCTTGGTTGTACAGTTTTGATTTTGACACGTGCATTAGAAATAGAAGTCATTCATATGTTATGAGTATGATCAGATCGAACTTGAATGCGATTGTTTTATACTTTTTGTCAATAAGAAACTAACGAGACTTTCTAGAATAAATAATGTTAAATGAGCACTTAAATTAACTTGCTTGCAAGTTGCAACTCTTATCCCTTGAAAAAGTTTTAAAAGGCAGGAATTTTCAAATCAGTCGTTTTGGTAAAAATATGATTATTGGTTAGTTTATTTATTTTATGTGTCTCGAAGGCTTGCACTGGATATGAACAATGGGAGTGAACCACAACCGGAAAAATCTGAAAAGGTGAGGCAAAGGATCGGATTGAAATGAACTTGCCTGATCGCAAACAGAATTAAACTGGAATGGGAATATAAACTTAGGTATATCTTCACTTTCTAAAACCTATAATGACTTTGTTTCCAAACTCACAACAAAATAGTAGTGACGCTATATATGATGGCCGAAAAACTGGTGTGACTAACTCTATATAAAAAAAAAAAAAAAAAACTTTTAAAAAATTGGGCACTTAAAAAAATCGAAGGCCCAGGTTAATTTGTTTTACCTTTATACCACCTCACCACCCTCGAGACTCGAGTAAAAATAATGTGATGCCGATGTTAACGTGAAACATGTTCAAAATATGTTTAAGCGTTCAGGACGTCGTAAACATAAATTTGAACAATTGAAAATTTGAAATTGCTCATTTTGCTTGCTTAATTGAAAACGAATATATCTAAAAGGGAAAATTATCCCTGCAGTAAACTGCAGGGAACAATGTCTGCTGTAAGGTATAAACGAGGGACCATTTTTGTAAAATTATGAAAGTTGAGGGGTGCAATGTGAAGATCTTAAATTCAAGTTTCAAACAAACTGCAGATAACACCCTGCAGTTTACTGCAGGGATGTTATTATATATATATTCTAAAAGGCGTTAGGTGTATGTGAGTGTGGGAGCACTGTTCATGCTACAGTGCAGAACATTGCAGTACAGTGCACACCATTTTTTTTTTGTTTGCTACAGTGCAAAACAGTATCCAATTTTTTTATTTTTATTATTATTATTTTTTTTTTTAAGTATCAATTTTTTATTTTTTTTATTTTTTATTTTTTTTTATTTTTATTTTTTAATATAAAAGAGATGCACCGCCCTCTAATTAAATTTTCGTTTTAGACCATGAGGTTATGGATCTATTGCAAAGTTAGTCCGGCCGTTAATATTGTACAGAAGAAGGCCCTCATATTAACTTTTAATTTCAAAGTTAGTCCCTAAATACTAACTTTGCAACATACCGACAATCTCAGGCCGTAAAAAAAAATACTATTTTCAGAAACACTTTACGAAAATAGTACTTACGGTTATCAACCTTTTGCATATTTAGTCCTTAATAACAAATTTTTTTTATACAACCGTTTAATTTCGAGTTTAGATTAAACAAAACATTCCCGCAGCGACGCGCGGGTAAACCCACTCGTTCCCTATCTAAAACCTAAAAAGAAGAAGAAGAGAAAAAATAATAATAATAATAAAATGAAAAATAAATAGTTCAAAATATCCTATATGTAGGTTTGAGTAACAAAACGACATCGTTTATGAGTAAATAAATCCCCCAATATGGGAAAATGATCCCTGCAGTGACTGCAGGGAATGTTCTCTGCTGTAAGGCATAAATCAGGGACTAGTGATGTACAACTGTAAAAGTTAAGGGCTGCAAAGTGAAAATATTAAAATCACTTTAAAAGCACAGCAGCAATAACTGTAGCGATTTTACAGCAGGGATGCCGCCCCCATAAAATATCAAGTTCCGTTATCATCATTTTTTTTTTCTCAAAACCCTCCAAAAAGGTTTATCTCCTTCTCCTCCTCCTCTTCCACAATGGCGTTGCTACAGTTGATGTGCTCCGTAACAACCCCACTCGCACGTGCAGCCAGGTCACGCGCCATGATCGTCTCATCCTCACGCTCCCTCGTTACCGTCCCCTCCACCACCACCAAAACAAAAACATCGTCACCGGAATCAAATGTTCTTCTTGGCATGTCGGATGAACAGCTGCAACAATTAGCTATTGATTTTGGTCAGGTATATATATATATAAATATTACTTAAATATACATTTAGGGGGTGTTTGTTTAAGCTTATATAGCGGGCTTATGACTTATGTGGTTTTCGGCTTATGTCTCATAAGCTCACTTTTTGTGGCTTATTTTCAAACTTATTTAAGCTTATCATTAATAAGCTTATATAAGCCGAAAAGTTTCAAAATAGGCCACAAAAAGTGAGCTTATGAAACATAAGCCCAAAACCAAATAAGCTTAAACAAACAC
Organism: Artemisia argyi; assembly: GCA_030686995.1. Taxonomy (NCBI): domain Eukaryota; kingdom Viridiplantae; phylum Streptophyta; class Magnoliopsida; order Asterales; family Asteraceae; genus Artemisia; species Artemisia argyi. The sequence continues at coordinate 133,541,561 of CM060694.1, forward strand.
CCCCCCTTAGTTTATAGAATTACTTATGGGTGTTAATTGATTGATTAAGGAGGTGTTTGTGTTAGCTTATTTAACGGGCTTATGAGCTTATGTAAATTTGCAAAAGCTCATAAGCCCACTTTTTCCTGCTGTGCTTATGACTTATCTAAAGTTATAAGCTTAACTTGATAGCCGGAAAAAAGTGGGCTTATGAGCTTTTGCAAGTTTACATAAGCTCATAAACCCATTAAATAAGCTAACACAAACGCCCCTTAAATCAAATCATTTGAAAATGTTGTATTTTAAGTATGATGGTATTGTTTGAATTTTTGAAAAAAAAAATGCAAAATAGCTTATTTAACCGGTTTTTGAGCTTATGTGAATTTGTAAAAGCTCATAAGTCCACTTTTTTTTTTTTTTTCCAGCTATCAAGTTGAATTTATGACTTATCTAAAGTTATAAGTTCAACTTGATAAGCTCGTAAGCCAACAACAAAAAGAAAAAAAAAAAGTGGGGTTTTGAGCTTTGACAAATTCACATAAGCTCATAAGCCCGTTAAATAAGCTAACACAAACACCCCCTTAAATCACATCCATTTGAAAATGTTGTATTTTAAGTACGATGGTACGTGTATAGTTTGAATTTCATCTTCGAAAAGACGAAAAAATGAGCAATCTCAAACACCCCTAGTTATTTAATGGTGATTTGTTTTGATGTTGGTATTGGTGTAGCAAGGATATAGAGGGAAGCAGTTGCATCATCTTTTGTATAAGCGCAGGGTTAAAGATATTCAAGAATTTAGTCAAGGTTAGTAATTTCTTACTAAACAAAATAAAAGGGAAGCGCGGGAGATAGCGTAAATGGATATGCTTTTGCTGTTTAAAGTTGTGATAATTAACTAATTTAGGGGTTTGGGATTGCTTGTTCAAACTGCTTATCTATGTACAACACATAAGCAGTTAAAAAGGTCTTTGGTAATCTTTATTTTAAAAGAGGATAAGAAAATTTAAATAGGCAATCCAACAAAACACCACCATATGTGTTTGGCATTTGAGAATTTATGTGCAAAACGACCCGAATTAATCAGAGTAAGTTTTGTTGTGGCTAATTGTGAACGGATTATTTAAAATCAATTGTTTAGCCATCGAATGATGAACAGAAACTGCAATAATCAGACAACCACTTGTAAAATGCAATACCAAACATGCCCGTAACCAAACCGATGGTGTAGGGAATCTTTGAGCGGGACTGTGTAAATTTAATAGTGGTAATTCATTTGTCTTATGTTTGATTGTGTTGTGTGTGAAAGTGCCTTTGGCATTCAGAACTGAACTCCAAGAAGCTGGTTATGTGGTTGGACGGTCGTCAGTGCATAGTTCTGTGACAGCAACTGATGGCACCATTAAGGTGATCTTCATATTCTGAAAATCGCAATAGAGTATTTGATTACCCTACACCTGAGTTGATAGGATTTTATTTATGACATTTTCAGTTGCTGATAAAATTGGAAGATAACCGATTGGTGGAAACTGTTGGGATACCAGTTAAAGATGATAAAGGTTCTGTTCGACTTACAGCTTGTGTCTCTTCACAGGTGATCTTTCCGTCACAAGATAACCATCTTTAGCTGTTATTCTTCTTCTTAGTTTATGAGATGTAGCACTAATTTGTTCTTCTGATTCTACAATTAACAAATGACATGTCGTTTTTATTTTTATAATTATTCAGGTAGGGTGCCCGTTACGCTGCTCATTTTGTGCTACTGGCAAGGGAGGCTTTTCCAGAAACCTTAAAGGGCACGAGATTGTGGAGCAGGTTTTTATAATAATATGAGACTAGTTATCATCGATTTAGATAAGCAGAAAAATGCAATAAATGTATTTTAATTTATTGTTTTATTGCCAGGTGTTGGCAATAGAGGAGGTGTTCAGCAATAGGGTTACAAATGTGGTATTCATGGGAATGGGTGAGCCGATGCTGAACTTGAAAGAAGTTCTTGCTGCCCATCGATGCTTAAACAAGGTTCATTTTGAAAGCAGTCTAATTGGTTGTTTTTTTGTGTATATTCTTGTTTCACTTTTTATGTTAATATTGTTTGTTATCTCATGTCTCTGTGTCCTCGTTGAACTTGAAGTATTATGTAAATATAGAGTATAGAAATCAATTTTTTCTAACTAATTGCTTTAGCTAGGGTGTATTGTAAGTTAGTCGATCATTGCATCATCTTCCTGTAAAAATTAGCAAAGAGAAACATGTCAAAATCGTTCGGGTTAAAATGAAACAGGTTGGGCCGGCTTGTCCATTTTTTTAGTTTTAATTACAAAAATTATATTACCAAGTTAATTGTTTGTTATTTTTTCTAAAATAAAACCATTTTGGATCCTGTCAGCATTTTAACGCACATGAGGCAACTTTTGAGTTTTTGACCTGTTCCTTTTAGCTATTTTTTATATATACAGTGATTCACTAGTTTGATCCTTTATGGATAAAATGCAACTCAAATTAACAAGTTTTGAATTTGATACATATTGGTTTATAATTGCCACCTCTAGCGGAACGTTATTGTGTAGAACTATCAACTTTTACATGTAGTATGTTGCAGGGCATACTTAAACATTTGCAACTAATTACTGGAACTATTGTGTGTGTGTTAAAGGCGTTAGGCCATAAGTTCATACTTACCATTTGAAAGCCTGTAGTGCCAACAACTGGTCTCTTTGTTTTTCAGGATATACAAATAGGGCAAAGGATGATGACCATTTCCACTGTCGGAGTTCCAAACACTATTAAGAGGCTTGCTTCCCACAAACTTCAGTCTACATTGGCTCTTAGGTATGCAACAACTGTTCCCAGTAGGGACAGAGTGAATTTAAGATCAAACTCCCTTTTGACATAAAGAGATATACAAAATACAGATATATATCTTCTGTTATAATAAAATGTGATGTTTATATTGAACATTCTAAGAAATATTGCAAATGAACAATTCTGGTGATAAATTTTTAACACAATACACTTCGAGTTTAAATTAGATAACTTGATGATTGGACAAAACCGCCAATATCTTGACTTTAATGTTCATGTATTCCAGCCTTCATGCTCCTAATCAGAAGCTGAGGGAAAAGATTGTGCCAAGTGCAAAGGCATACCCATTGGATGCAATTATGAAGGACTGCAGGGACTATTTTCATGAAACTAGCAGACGAGTATCCTTTGAGTACACACTATTAGGTATGTGATTTTTTTTTTTACTTGTGTTTTTGCACGTAAAACGTTTATAAGGTGAAACCAAGTCAAAATATTTTAATAGCTGGAGTCAATGATGATGTGGAGCATGCGAAAGAGCTTGCTGAATTACTTCATCAATGGGGACCTGGATATCATGTGAATCTGATCCCATTTAATCCAATCGATGGCACTGAATATAAGCGTCCTTACAGAAAAGCGGTACGCGTATCTCTGCCTATTTTCATACTGCATAGTTTTTTCTTGTCAAGAAAAGAATCAAGTTTGAATATGTGGTTAACTATCTACAAATATGTAGAGGTGGCTTATGGGTGGGTTAGGGAGATTGGTGACTTGTCAAAAAAGATATATTTTGAAGAATTATGTCAGTTATAATTATAGTTTGGGTTGACACAACAGTTTTTGTCCAAATTTTGAAATTTGGATGAGTTGTGTCAAAATATGATTACAAAAATTCTAACACGGTTGCTCTTTGGGTGACTTTAGACACTTTGACATGTTTCGACCCATTTGATATGTCTTTGTAAGCTAAATTCTTTTATTTGACTCACCGGTAAAATTTAACACAAACAGACCATCCATAAACTGGTAGAGATCCACCCCTGTAACAAAATGGCTGTAATTTTGTCAACAACCATCCAAAAAGGCAAAGTTGGTGTAGTGAGATGGAAACTTCTGATCCATGGCCGTAGGTCATGTTTACATGTTTCGATGTACGGTTATATTTGAGCCGGATCAGCGCCAGCTTGTTTGATCCAAAGCTGGGCTTGTGAGAGGTTTGGCAAGCTTGAGTTCGCCTACCAAAATCCGAGACCTAACATGGTGTTTCATCTGAGCCTTAACACAACTTGTAGTAATTTTGTATTCTATGGTTTCATATGACAATAAAATGAGTCTGATATGAACCGGATCGATAATAGAATGAAAAAGAACAAAATAACAAGATAAATGGTGCAGATTCCCCCTACCATATGCCAGCTTGCGCTTTTGCCATCTAAGTTTTGAGAGTTGAAAAAGGCTCCTTGAATTTCAGTCACAAAAGTAGTCCACAGATGCTGTTTAAAGAATTTGTTGAATGTCATGTGACAGCTTTTAAGAGGTTAAAAAATTATCACTGTGTTATCTTCTTTCTCGTCTTCGTCTTCTTCGCCAAAGATATTAAAGAATGCTCAAATTCAAAGCAAAAAATTTGGAACGTCATTTTGTAGAGCTAAATTCTAACAACTGGAACTAGAATCGCTCAATCCATATTTTGATATCACCAGATTTTAAAATAACCAGATAAGCCTGTTTTTAAAATAACCAGATAACCAGATGCTAACAACTGGAACTAGAACCCTAGGAAGTCGTGCCGGGATTTTAAAATAACCAGATAAGCCTGTTTTTCATTAGCCTCAATCGCTCATAACCTTTAATGACTCTGAACGTCACATTACTTACACCTCTATGTGAAATTTTATTGTACAATGCTGCATTTTATACTTTGTGATTATATGCATACTCAAGTTAACTTACTTTGCAGATCAATATGTTTCAATCTATGTTGGAGTCCCGCAAAATAACCGTTAGTGTACGCCAAACACGAGGTCTAGATGCAAGTGCAGCTTGTGGACAGCTAAGAAACGAGTTCCAAAAGAGTCCTTTGACCACACCTTCCAATGATGACATACAACTTGAACCCGAAGGTTCACCTGAATCTGAACTCGAACAAGAACAAGAGGTTGCAGTTGCTTGTTAATAATAGGTAAGAGTGCAGGAGCTGTTTTATAATGCATAACCACATCTACTTCCATGGCTCCCGTGACTGCTCAAAGGGTTCAACCATGTTCGACAGGTGGGATAGCCGGTTCTGACGGCTTGAGTTTTTTCACGGTCAAGAGATGCACAGTGATTAGTGAGATGCAATAGGGAACTATGCATCTCCTTATGGTATAACCATTTTGTGTAATATTTTGTTAGTTATGTTACTAATTTGTGTGCCTCTCTTTTTGACATTTTCTAAGTCAATATGTTTTTGGTTTTGTTTATTTTCCCAAAAATATCATATATAGTTAAGTTTGTCCCAATTTAGTGATTAAAAGTGGTAACCTTACAGTTTTCATCTCTACTTAATTTAAGATTGTTTACTTATTCGGTTTGAGGTTTGCGTTAGACTTTTCTACAGGTAGTTGGATGTTGATGAGTAATTAAAAAAGGAAATGTTAGCCATCTGCCGGAAATTCTCTAGTTACAACTTTTATCAAGTTTACAAAAAACTTTTTTGAACAATAAGAAATTTTTACGAGAAGAGTTATTTTAAATACTAAATTTTTTTACTTATCAAGTCATCCACACCTTTCATTTAAAAAGAAATAAATGGTTTAGATTAAAAACATTGGGATTTTGTATATAGAGGCCACCAAAGTTTTAACTTTTTTTCAATGAGGCCGCCCATCTATGAAAACTAATGTATAGGCCACTCAAGTATATTTTCCTTTTCGTTTATGCCAAATCCAGCAACATGAAGTGTTTATTGACTATAATATCCTTGATATATCAAAAAGACAAAAGTGCCCATGTTATCAAGTATGGAAGATAAAAAGATTCTACGCTTATATTATCAAGTATGATTTTAAATATGCCTTATCTTCACTCTAAACAACAGTGTTGCAGTTTATCAAGCATCATTTGTCTGCAAGTATTTTTACAATGGGCTGGTACACAATTTTACTATCTCTTTAAGTTTAGATGATAAATAAGAATCTCATTTTTTGTAATTTCGGGAGAATTACGAGGAAGAAGTATCAATTTTGATTACATGAATTACTATCATTAGTATTGCCTTTTCTTTTAGAGGATATATTAGGCATTAAATATTTATAAAATTATTTTGTTAGAATTTTCAATTTTAGTAGATGGGTCATTTTTGTCAATATACAATTTTTAGTGTAATTTTTTACCGATTTGTTATAAATGAAAAGGAAAATATACTAGAGCGGCCTATATGTTAGTTTTCATGGATGGGTGGCCTAATTGAAAAAAAGTTAAAACTTGAGTGGCCTCCATGTACAAAATCCCAAAAACATTTTAATATTTCACATATTTTTTATAATTTAAATATCTTTTAAATCGTGAAGCGGAAATAATTACACTATCGCGACGAACATTTAATTATCTTTCTATAGACGGGCACTTTCATATACTTTCGACAAAAAGAAAAAATTGTTTTTTTTTCACCTTTTTTTTCGTAAACGTTATTGAAATTTGCATGAAAAAATCATATGTGATATTAGTGTTAAATCATATATGATATGTAATATCACATGTGATAGTAATATCACATGCGGTATTATTGTTAAATCACATATGATTTTTTCATGCAAATTTCAGTAACGAAAAAAAAAAAGAAAAAAATGATTTTTTTTTTTTTTTTGTCAAAAATATATCAAAGTGTCTATCTATAGAAAGATAATTAAATATTCGTCGTAACGGTATTTTTTTTTCGCTTAATGATTAACGGTTTGAAAGATATTAATATTTAAAAAAATGATGAAAGTATGTTTTTTAAATTGTTATGATTAATCTCATCCATTAGATTAAATAAAAATAAATGATGAAGATTAATCCTCGGTATGTAAAAAATTTGGTACACAAATGATCTTAAATTAATTTTTATAATATTATCTATATAATAACTTTTTGTTTTTTTTAGTTTTATAAAGGGCAAATCGCATAAAAAGGTATCCATCTTAGGTCCAATTTCAATTAAAGGTACTACTCTTTTTTTTCTCAATTTAAGGTACCCGACTTTTTTTTTTGGCCGATTAAGGTTTTTTTCTAACTTTCGTTAACTATTTCGTTAGTAAATTACATAATTGGTCCTTGAGTTTGTATAGGCATTTCATGTTTAGTAAATTACATGATTTAGCTTTTTTTCTAACTTCCGTTAACTATTTCGTTAACTTTTTACGTTTTCGTCAGTTTTTTTATGTTTTCGTATGATTTTTTACGTTTTAGTCCGTTTTTTTTACGTTTTCGCCCGATTTTTCATGTTTTCGCCTGTTTTTTACGTTTTTCTTTCGTTTTTTTCACGTTTTCGCCTGATTTTTTACGTTTTCGTCCAATTTTTTACGTTTTCGTCCGATTTTTTACGTTTTCGCCCGATTTTTCACGTTTTCGTCTGTTTTTTACGCTTTTCGTCTAATTTTTTACGTTTTCGCCCGATTTTTTACGTTTTCGCCAGATTTTTCACGTTTTCGTCCAATTTTTTACGGTTTATTTTGATTTCTTTTTGCGTTTTCGGCTAAAAAAAACAACAAAAGCGTGAAAAAACGGACAAAAACATAAAAAAAACGACAAAAACGTAAAAAAACAGATGAAAACGTAAAAAATGGGACGAAAACGTAAAAAAAGGACCAAAACGCGAAAAAACGGACGAAAACGTGAAAAACCAGACGAAAACGTAAAAAAAGGACAAAAACTTTAAAAAGCAGACGAAAACGTAAAAAAAGGACGAAAACGTGAAAAATCGGACGAAAACGTGAAAAAACGGACGAAAACGTGAAAAACCGGACGAAAACGTGAAAAACCGACGAAAACGTAAAAAAACAGACGAAAACGTGAAAAATCGAGCGAAAATGTAAAAAATCGGACAAAAACGTGAAAAAACGGACGAAAACGTAAAAAATCAGACGAAAACGTAAAAAAACTGACGAAAATGTAAAAAAACTGACGAAAACGTAAAAAGTTAACGAAATAGTTAACGGAAGTTAGAAAAAAAGCTAAATCATGTAATTTACTAAACATGAAATGCCTATACAAACTCAAGGACCAATTATGTAATTTACTAACGAAATAGTTAACGAAAGTTAGAAAAAAACCTTAATCGGCCAAAAAAAAAAGTCGGGTACCTTAAATTGAGAAAAAAAAAAGAGTAGTACCTTTAATTGAAATTGGACCTAAGATGGATACCTTTTTATGCGATTTGCCCTTTTATAAAATATGTAATTGGGTATTTGGGTTGCACTACAAAGATCCATACCAAAACTGAATACAAAAAGAGTAGAACATTAAGTGAAAATGGTCTAATCTCAATCCATATCCTAGAAATCCTATAAGAGCACAAGGTATTTTTGGACGACAAACTTTCTGTTTTAATGTTATGTCCAATGTTTTAAAAACCGTTTTTTTTAACCCGGTCGAGTCATCGGGTTGCCGGTTCAACCGGTTCGACCGCAACCGGTTTTGTGCACATCAAAAAAGTGTAATGAAACATGTTATCAAACACTCGTAGGATTATTACAAATTAAGAAATATAGTTAGAATTTAAAGTTGTTTTATGAGATTTCCTTAACAATACATGTAATTGTAAATTTGTAATATCTTGTTCCCGTCCTCTTAAACATTTACTTTGTACATGATATTTGTATTCGTCGTATAACTTGTAATTATATCAACATTTAGGATGGAAAATCATGACAGTAATATTATATTAAAAGACAAATAGTTCGTGATACTCGAATATTAAGCCTTACAAACAATCTTATATGTTTCTAAAAGCTTCAGTTATACCTAGTACTCTAATAACACTATATCCTTTGTCATGTTGTGGAAAATGCAAGAGTTTAATAATGCAAAAGGTGTTAGTGTTCTTCAAAGAGTGGCGTAAACATAAAAAAGAAATGATGTAAAAAAAATAATATGTCAGTTTGGCAAAATTGATTGGTTTTATTTGATAAATAAAGAAAAACTGAAACTCGGTCGGTTCCGGTTCACCGGTTCAACCTGGGTCGAGCAAAACCCGGCGGTTTAATCTGGATCTCAAATCTTCAAACCCGGTTAGAAATGGACCGGTTTCATCAACCGGCCGGGTCAACCCGGATTTTAAAACATTGGTTATGTCATGTCATATTAGCTTTAACATTAACATTACTCACACTTAGGGCTGCAATCAAGTCATGCTTTTAACAAGTAACTTGAGCTTGAGCTTGACTCGATCGAGTCAAGCTTTTATCAAGCTCAAGCCCAAAAATTAGCTCGAAACATATAACAAGCCAAGCTCAAGCTTTTGATAGCTCGGCTCGAATTCCTATCAAGCTTTTTCGAGCTTTAAAATATATTTTCATTATAAATTCGGATAACTAACTAGGGATAATTCGAGTATTAACATAATTATAATAAGGACTTACTTTGTAAATAATTGAACATGTTTTAGAAGGTCATTAAAACCCAATTAATCCAAACATTTTGTATTCTACCTTTTGTAGTCTTCACACTTCTTGGGCTGTCGACTGTTATAGTGTTATCATTTGTGTAAAATACTAGTGAGTTTGGCTATCTTGGTTTAAGTTTGTTTTTCTTTATACATATATTTATTGATGAGTTTTGCTATTAGATACAATGTTTTTATATAAATTCAAGCTTTTCAAGCCAAGCTCAAGCTTTAATTGAATTTTTCAAGCCAAGCACAAGCCTGAATGATTAAAGCTCGTCAAGCTATCAAGCCAAACACAAGCCCTATTAAGCTCGAGTTCGGCTCGATGTAACACCCCCAAATTTGGGATACGCAGCGAAATTAAAGCTGGGTGTTACTTGACGGCACAACAGTTATAATAATAGGAAAACAATCTCTAATTGAGTTGTTTTAGAAATTTTATTATTCAAATATCAGAGTTTACAAAATGAGGTCCCAGTAGTTTTACAAATTGTTAAATACTTTATCAAAGAATAATAAAATTTTAGCCTTCCTTCCGTATTCATGCACCTCCATGCCATCCTTGTTTGTTATGGACCTGAGATAAACATGCTAAAAAGTCAACATAACGTTGAGTGAATTCACAGTGTTTAAGTAAAGTTATTTGAACACAAGTTGAGTAATAGTAAGTCAATATATTGCACTATGCCTCATGAACGCAAACGTTAACTGCTAGAACATTACCGAGATAATGTTTTATTACTAACATAACCAAATGAAAGTAATAATGCCCTCAGGTAGGAGTTTGTCAGGCTCCTATGCAAATCAAATATAGTACATCTGTCTATCAATCCGGCTAGCTTATAGCTATCTATCCGGCTAGTACAAATGGGCCGTCAACTTCCAATAGATCTATTTACCATATTCGCGTTCACTCGCAAGTGATTAATGAAGTTGATAAACGTCTCCGGCTTGAAACCTGAGTTATTAGGTTAAGTTCTCAGTAATTGTTTCTGATTATATTAGTTTTTAAATGTTCGTTTCGTTTTAGTTTAATGGTTAAATATTTTATTGAACCAATATGTAGTTTCAAAAGTATTATTTTATTATATTTTCTTATCTGTAAGATTTGGTTCTGTCCGTTCGTTAAATGGATACTTCGTTTGTTAGTTACGATACAAAACATATTTTAGGTTTATTTTTCCAACCCTAATAATAATAATAATAATAATAATAATAATAAATATTAATTAGGGTTTATAATATTTTCATTTTAGACCCTCATGTTTCTAAAGTTGACAAATTTTACCTTCGAACTATATAAAAATGGCAACTTTTACCCTTGAACTTTGGTCAATTGACACTTTCTACCCTTAACCTTAAGTTTATTTTATTTCTAGTCCAAAATATAAAATTATTTATAGTTTTGGCAATATATACCCCTCATGCAAATATAACTTACACCCGATGTCCTTTTTCAATAAAAACGCGTTTTTAGCCACGAAAATAAATCCAACTTTCTACGACTTCTTTATATAAGTTTAAAACAGGTTTATAAATAATTTTCATCAGCTTATCTACTTATACTGTTAGCTTATTTGTTATAAATAATCAAAAGAAAAGTTTATAAAACGGATTTTTCGACCAAAAGTGAGCTTAATTATACACGAGACATGAAGAGGTTTCTACTACGTTATTGTTCCTTTTAGTAGTCTACTAGGAGGTCTTCTTATAGGTTCAAACTAGAGGTTCTAACGTATTACGGTTTGCTCACAACGAGTCACTAAAGTGGAGCATATAAAACTGTTTTTACATTAGAAAAACTAAGTATTTAAAAGCTGATTTTTTTTCAGGTTCGACACCCATAAGTAGGGCTGAATAAAAACGAGGCTACTCCATATTATTCCTATGTTTAGACCTTCTAGTGTACTTTAACCATGTCAAGACCCAGATTTTTAGAAGCACGTTTACTACATGAAATTTAGGTCCAAAGCAGCAGCTCTGCTGCTGTCCCTTTAAAAAAAACTGTTCTGAAATTAATTAAAAACACCCTTTGTTATGCGTTTTCATGACTCGAGGTCTAAAGAGGTTTTGAAGAAAACGTCGTTCCGGAGAACTTTCATGTTTTAAGTTTTTGACGAAACGGATCAGAAAGACCTCGTTTTGCGTGATTCTGCCTGCTGTAACAGTAGGTATTTTAGTTTTTATATAACTTCAAATCGACATAACTTTTGACTCGTTTGTCCGTTTTAGGTGATTCAAAAGCCTAGATTCTCGTTTTTATTTCTCCCAACTGATAGTTAAGTTTATATATGCTCATACAATTTAGAGTATAATAGAGAGGGTGTTTGTTTGGTCGTTATATTAGAAAGCAAACAGAAATATGGTTCCAACCTTTATAGTTTCATGAACTTGTTATTGTGGCTCCTAAAGATGTTGTCTAGTTTATTTAAATGGGTTCCTAAGATATTTCTATAGTTCATAGCAAGGGTCGAAAAGTTTTGAAATAAAATAAGTTACATAGTGGCTGTTGGTTTTGCTTGTAACATCAGGAAACAAAAGAATGTTTTTTATCTTAGCTACTGATTAGTACTTGTTTATTGTTATTTATGAGTGCTAGGTAAGGATGGAAAGAGTTTAGAAAGCTTGTGTACTTACAATACAAAGGATAATCAGTTTGGAAGTGAAATCGACTAGGAGGGCTCAAGGGGTGCAAGACTTCTTCAAGGCTTCTAGGCTTCACTCTAATGCTTCTCCTTCTTGTGGCCTTAGGATCAGAGAGTAAAAGAGTATAATTGGGGTGTAAGTTATTGAAGAGGGAATACAAGGAAGGGTGTGTTTGGTCGTTATTTATAGGCAAGAGAGATTTGGGTTTATGGAACAAAAGGACTTGGAACTTGTAATCACTAGTCTCCTCCTATCTTTGGCTGCTACTACTCTTCCTTGGCTTCTCTTAGATCTCAACTATCAGTAGGTGAGTGTTTAGTGTTAGAAGCAAAGAATGAGATGAATTTGTGTTGTATGATAATCGTATATATAGCCATAACTATGAGATTTTCACATGGCCACTTGTAAAGGTTTGTTAAGTAGTTTTGAGACATAGTGAGGTGTTCATAATTGTTTATGAGCTGATATATGGTGAGGGTGAGGGTGGCGTCAGGTGGTGAAATCTCATCCAAGGCATTTACCTAATAAGTTTGACTTGGGTAAGATATCTAGGGACAAATTGAGGTGGCTTAATATGGGACATGAAGAAGTGTTCTTTTGAAATTGTAAAAGCTCTTGTGTGTTTGGATGATACTACGTGGGTTAGTATATCTAATTTGCATGGGAGCTTGATATTGTTGACTACTTTGTAGAAATCAAAGAGACAAGACATCCTTGTTTGATTTACAACCATGTGGCTCGAATGGTTTAAAAAAAAAACACCATATGGTGTAAACTTGTTTAAGTTGTAGTCTTTTGATTTGAATGGTTTAGAATGAGACATGTTATGACTTGAAATAATTGACTAAATGTTGAGGGTCAAGTAGACAATAGGGTAAGATAGGATGTGGTTACATGGGATTCACATATGTTTAGTTTAGATTAGAAACAAGTTTGGTTTGATTTGGTCTAGTTCTGTAACTAGTCGAACTAGAGAGAACATAAGGGTGGTGTTTAAGCTTAAGATACTTGTGCATAGACTAGATGATGTTGTATATTATGGGGCACGAGTGTTGATAAGCCAAATTATGCTCGTACAATTACAGGCTAGATTTCTATGTATATATATAATGCGAATAAGCATCTCATGAGTAACGTTTCCTTGCAAGTTGGCATGTTGCAAGATTGGCAACGTGTAAAGATTTAAGTTTAACATGTCATTTGTACTTTGCATGATTATACGTATGCATGGTTAGTTTATTTTATAAACACATTTGTAGCAAGTTAATATGTATGGATTACAAGATAGAATTTGCATGAAATGTATGAAAGTCTCATGATTCACAAATATGTGTAGGCGTGGCATGATAAGAATAGCATGATAAAATTTTGTTTGTTTATTAAATAGTATCAATTTTATAAGGTATAGATTGATCCCGGTAATTACTAACGTTAAGTTCTTAAGTCATCAAATTTTAAACCGAATGACGTAAAAATATAGAGTTTATAAAAATGTTAAAACTTATCACTATGCTAAAATTTTATATCTAAAATGAGTCGTGGGTTTATCGGAGTGCTTAAACGTTATTTAAACTAAAAAATTTATAGTGATAATAAATAGAAGTTAATAGTTAATTTATTAACCAGAAAAGTTTCGTTAAAACTCTAAATGACTAACGTTTAGTTTGAACGTTTATTAAAATAAGTGGTAAATAAAAGTTAAAAATTTTGAAACTTGATATAAATAAAATATTTATTCAAAATGAACCTAAATGAACTCGGTTATTTAGAATGTGAGTTATGTGATCTTAGTTAAAAAAAAATTAGACGTGGAAAAATGAATAAGTATTAATTTAATTTAAGTGGAAATTTACCGGTGGTTACAGTCTCACCCCCTTAACGGAATCTCGTCCCGAGATTCAGCCTGTGTTAGGTGTTTCGAAATGATAAGGACGAAATGTTTAATTTAAGAAAACTTATTATTTAAATTTACATGTGCAAATATCATTCCAAAGGTCATATAAACTTAAGAAATTTTATTTTAATTGTTATTTATAAAATTTATCCTGTTTCAGTCATCAATTTTTTTTTTTTTTTTTTTTTTTAAAGAAAACTTTCGGATGAAAACTTTGATGAATGTAAAGAAAAATTTTTAAATTTAACTTTTGTAGATGATGAATCCGTTTGTTCCTTAGTAAAAATTTTAAATTTTCAAACGTTCATGAATAGTGTTCCAACGGTCATGAATAGTAAATTCTAACGGTCATGAATAGTGAATTCCAACGGCTAGTTTTTAATTCCATAAATACCCCATTTCAATCCTCATTCTTTCCTACTAACCTTTCCATCTATAATTCTTACAAAATGCCGCACCCCATTACCATTATCGCGATTATCTACACCGTTGCTGCTGCGATTTATTTCGCCTATGTTCCGGAGGAAGACTATGAGTTCTTGGCTATAGTCTTAGCAGTTCTCGTACCCCTCGTGATCCTAGCTATCAGAGTGGATAAAATATGGGGGTAGGAATGTCTAAGCAAATTTTATTTTATTTGTATTTTCTTGTAATCGTTTATGAATAAGATTATGCGTATGATTATTTCTTTTATTATCGTGTTTGTAATTCGTTTACGTTTTTCGTTACAGAGTTTTCAAGATTTTACATCCAGTTGTGATTCTTGCTCTCGTAGGCGTAGTGTTGTTCTTCATTAGCATAGCGGATCAACCTATTGGCGATTCTATCGTTTACTTAGTGATATTTGTAACATTAGCACTACCGATGCTAATTATTTCGTTATGTATTAATATTTACGGATTTTAATGGAATTTTACGTTATTTGTGTTTTATGAATTTTAGTGATTCTCGGATTTATAATTTTCATTTTTATAATTTATGAAAAGGCGTTCTAAATAATATGAATAGAGAAATAATAGCTTATGGGTTAACGATTTATAATAAAATGATGTAAGTACTTAGGAGACGTGGACGTTAGAAACGTTTGCTAAGAGTTTATCTTGATACAAGGTTTTGCTTTTAAATGAAGCTTGTTTTGGAAACCTACAAAGATAACCGTTTCCCCCATGACATGATCTTTCCTGAATTAGACATAGGTGATCAGGCAATGTATAATTAAGGACAGATGATGTAATGCGTGATTCAGTCAATCTTTGATATTAGATTTCACAAGTTTTAGATGGTGTTCAACGTTTTATTTTTATAAAATAGCATCCTGAATACTTTTTAGAGTAATAAGGAATTGATTCGGATAATGATAGTATATAATTGGTAAGATGGCAGGATATCAACCTTTGGGGTGATAGGAAAATAGTTTGTAGAAATTCTTACGAATATATTCGCAGAAAAACCTAATAGATATAATCAGGTATAAAATGGTGGTATATTATTACGAAGTGGCTATGAATAATATAAGAGGAAAGTGAAATGGACGATGATTATAGTAGTAGTGAGGTTATTAAAAGACATTAGATGGGAAAGTGCTAGTTATAACTTGGTTACATCATTGTACCCAAGGTAAAGTACAGAGAAATAATTACAACCCTAAAGAGCTGAGCTATGGTTTATTGTTATAACAGAAATTTCTTATTTTTATTTAAACGTTGTTGTTGTCTTCTGACGATTGTTGGAATTCTGATGATCTTCTTGGTATGAATTGTGGAGTGATGATAAGACGTTATTCAAGATTTATGAGTTAATTATCTTACTTGGGAATTTCTAATTTAATATTAGTAATTAGTCGATGAATTAAGTATTCTGGGAGTACGGAGAGAGTATTTACACTCATTTTGTATATGGGAGTAGGTAATCAAGGTGAGTTGACATAGTTTTTAAAATATGGAGAGTATATTTTTAACGTAAATAGGATAAGAATTGTGGAAACCACAATGTCTTAGGAAAGGTTTGTAAATTTATAGAAATATTGAAGTAGATACATGCTCAGGGAGATAGGATTAAAACGTAATGCCTTAGAATAAGCATCTGCAGACATGTTTATTTGTATAAAGTGATCAGAGGTATATCATATATGCATTTACCAGTTTACTAATGTTTTTGAGTAACATAATTAACTAGAAGTCACATAATCATCCGGAGGCTGGAAGGCACAGACAACGAAAGGCTATAAATCATTTTTGTGAAAAAGTGGTTATAGTTCGGACCTCAATTAGATCTGTTTCTCTATAACTATAGCTCTGATACCAATCTGTAACACCCCCAAATTTGGGATACGCAGCGGAATTAAAGCTGGGTGTTACTTGACGGCACAACAGTTATAATAATAGGAAAACAATCTCTAATTGAGTTGTTTTAGAAATTTTATTATTCAAATATCAGAGTTTACAAAATGAGGTCCCAGTAGTTTTACAAATTGTTAAATACTTTATCAAAGAATAATAAAACTTTAGCCTTCCTTCCGTATTCATGCACCTCCATGCCATCCTTGTTTGTTATGGACCTGAGATAAACATGCTAAAAAGTCAACATAACGTTGAGTGAATTCACAGTGTTTAAGTAAAGTTATTTGAACACAAGTTGAGTAATAATAAGTCAATATATTGCACTAAGCCTCATGAACGCAAACGTTAACTGCTAGAACATTACCGAGATAATGTTTTATTACTAACATAATCAAATGAAAGTAATAATGCCCTCAGGTAGGAGTTTGTCAGGCTCCTATGCAACTCAAATATAGTACATCTGTCTATCAATCCGGCTAGCTTATAGCTATCTATCCGGCTAGTACAAATGGGCCGTCAACTTCCAATAGATCTATTTACCATATTCGCGTTCACTCGCAAGTGATTAATGGTTCATGATATGAGGGACTTTTATCAGGAAAAGCGACAGTGGGAACTTAGGCAATATAAATCAGGATAGCATACAGAAAATACTTGTGTTCGGTTTGTAGCATGTATCTCCCCACAAGTTTGGAAAAACGTATGAAAAGTGGACTGTGAACTCACCTGGGCAGTCTGGATGGAAAACAAAGTTAAATGAAGTTGATAAACATCTCCGGCTTGAAACCTGAGTTATTAGGTTAAGTTCTCAGTAATTGTTTCTGATTATATTAGTTTGTAAATGTTCGTTTCGTTTTAGTTTAATGGTTAAATATTTTATTGAACCAATATATAGTTTCAAAAGTATTATTTTATTATATTTTCTTATCTGTAAGATTTGGTTCTGTCCGTTCGTTAAATGGATACTTCGTTTGTTAGTTACGGTACAAAACATATTTTAGGTTTATTTTTCCAACCCTAATAATAATAATAATAATAATAATAATAATAATAATAATAATAATAAAAATAAATATTAATTAGGGTTTATAATATTTTCATTTTAGACCCTCATGTTTCTAAAGTTGACAAATTTTACCCTCGAACTATATAAAAATGGCAACTTTTACCCTTGAACTTTGGTCAATTGACACTTTCTACCCTTAACCTTAAGTTTATTTTATTTCTAGTCCAAAATATAAAATTATTTATAGTTTTGGCAATAAAAACGCGTTTTTAGCCACGAAAATAAATCCAACTTTCTACGACTTCTTTATATAAGTTTAAAACAGGTTTATAAATAATTTTCATCAGCTTATCTACTTATAATGTTAGCTTATTTGTTCTAAATAATCAAAAGAAAAGTTTATAAAATGGATTTTTCGACCAAAAGTGAGCTTAATTATACACGAGACATGAAGAGGTTTCTACTACGTTATTGTTCCCTTTAGTAGTCTACTAGGAGGTCTTCTTATAGGTTCAAACTAGAGGTTCTAACGTATTACGGTTTGCTCACAACGAGTCACTAAAGTGGAGCGTATAAAACTGTTTTTACATTAGAAAAACTAAGTATTTAAAAGCTGATTTTTTTTCAGGTTCGACACCCATAAGTAGGGCTGAATAAAAACGAGGCTACTCCATATTATTCCTATGTTTAGACCTTCTAGTGTACTTTAACCATGTCAAGACCCAGATTTTTAGAAGCACGTTTACTACATGAAATTTAGGTCCAAAGCAGCAGCTCTGCTGCTGTCCCTTTAAAAAAAACTGTTCTGAAATTAATTAAAAACACCCTTTGTTATGCGTTTTCATGACTCGAGGTCTAAAGAGGTTTTGAAGAAAACGTCATTCCGGAGAACTTTCATGTTTTAAGTTTTTGACGAAACGGAACAGAAAGACCTCGTTTTGCATGATTCTGCCTGCTGTAACAGTACGTATTTTAGTTTTTATATAACTTCAAATTGACATAACTTTTGACTCGTTTGTCTGTTTTAGGTGATTTAAAAGCCTAGATTCTCGTTTTTATTTCTCCCAACTAATAGTTAAGTTTATATATGCTCATACAATTTAGAGTATAATAGAGAGGGTGTTTGTTTGGTCGTTATATTAGAAAGCAAACAGAAATATGGTTCCAACCTTTATAGTTTCATGAACTTGTTATTGTGGCTCCTAAAGATGTTGTCTAATTTATTTAAATGGGTTCCTAAGATATTTCTATAGTTCATAGCAAGGGTCGAAAAGTTTTGAAATAAAATAAGTTACATAGTGGCTGTTGGTTTTGCTTGTAACATCAGGAAACAAAAGAAAGTTTGTTTTTGATCTTAGCTACTGATTAGTACTTGTTTATTGTTATTTATGAGTGCTAGGTAAGGATGGAAAGAGTTTAGAAAGCTTGTGTACTTACAATACAAAGGGTAATCAGTTTGGAAGTGAAATCGACTAGGAGGGCTCAAGGGGTGCAAGACTTCTTCAAGGCTTCTAGGCTTCACTCTAATGCTTCTCCTTCTTGTGGCCTTAGGATCAGAGAGTAAAAGAGTATAATTGGGGTGTAAGTTATTGAAGAGGGAATACAAGGAAGGGTGTGATTGGTCGTTATTTATAGGCAAGAGAGATTTGGGTTTATGGAACAAAAGGACTTGGAACTTGTAATCACTAGTCTCCTTCTATCTTTGGCTGCTACTACTCTTCCTTGGCTTCTCTTAGATCTCAACTATCAGTAGGTGAGTGTTTAGTGTTAGAAGCAAAGAATGAGATGAATTTGAGTTGTATGATAATCGTATATATAGCCATAACTATGAGATTTTCACATGGCCACTTGTAAAGGTTTGTTAAGTAGTTTTGAGACATAGTGAGGTGTTCATAATTGTTTGTGAGCTGATACATGGTGAGGGTGAGGGTGGCGTCAGGTGGTGAAATCTCATCCAAGGCATTTACCTAATAAGTTTGACTTGGGTAAGATATCTAGGACAAATTGAGGTGGCTTAATATGGGACATGAAGAAGTGTTCTTTTGAAATTGTAAAAGCTCTTGTGTGTTTGGATGATACTACGTGGGTTAGTATATCTAATTTGCATGGGAGCTTGATATTGTTGACTACTTTGTAGAAATCAAAGAGACAAGACATCCTTGTTTGATTTACAACCATGTGGCTCGAATGGTTTAAAAAAAAAAAAAAAAAAAAAAACCATATGGTGTAAACTTGTTTAAGTTGTAGTCTTTTGATTTGAATGGTTTAGAATGAGACATGTTATGACTTGAAATAATTGACTAAATGTTGAGGGTCAAGTAGACAATAGGGTAAAGATAGGATGTGGTTACATGGGATTCACATATGTTTAGTTTAGATTAGAAACAAGTTTGGTTTGATTTGGTCTAGTTCTGTAACTAGTCGAACTAGAGAGAACATAAGGGTGGTGTTTAAGCTTAAGATACTTGTGCATAGACTAGATGATGTTGTATATTATGGGGCACGAGTGTTGATAAGCCAAATTATGCTCGTACAATTACAGGCTAGATTTCTATGTGTATATATATAATGCGAATAAGCATCTCATGAGTAACGTTTCCTTGCAAGTTGGCATGTTGCAAGATTGGCAACGTGTAAAGATTTAAGTTTAACATGTCATTTGTACTTTGCATGATTATACGTATGCATGGTTAGTTTATTTTATAAACACATTTATAGCAAGTTAATATGTATGGATTACAAGATAGAATTTGCATGAAATGTATGAAAGTCTCATGATTCACAAATATGTGTAGGCGTGGCATGATAAAATTTTGTTTGTTTATTAAATAGTATCAATTTTATAAGGTATAGATTGATCCCGGTAATTACTAACGTTAAATTCTTAAGTCACCAAATTTTAAACCGAATGACGTAAAAATATAGAGTTTATAAAAATGTTAAAACTTATCACTATGCTAAAATTTTATATCTAAAATGAGTCGTGGGTTTATCGGAGTGCTTAAACGTTATTTAAACTAAAAAATTTATAGTGATAATAAATAGAAGTTAATAGTTAATTTATTAACCAGAAAAGTTTCGTTAAAACTCTAAATGACTAACGTTTAGTTTGAACGTTTATTAAAATAACTAAAGTAGTAAATAAAAGTTAAAAATTTTGATACTTGACATAAATAAAATATTTATTCAAAATGAACCTAAATGAACTCGATTATTTAGAATGTGAGTTATGTGATCTTAGTTAAAAAAAAATTAGACGTGAAAAACTGAATAAGTATTAATTTAATTTAAGTGAAAATTTACCGGTGGTTACACTCGACTCGATTACACCCGTATTGATGGTGTGACTATATATTATTAGTACCTTATTTTACGACCCACTTTTTTTTTTTTTTTTTTTTTTTAATGAATGGTGATGCGTGGGAATTGCACCAGGCTTAGGGATCTCGAGAAGCTTACAACCCCCACCAGGCAGTGTACCTGATCGATGTAGTATAATATAATGACAAGTACCGGGGGATTAATCGTTCAGCTAGGAATAGTGTCGCTAGGATTAGAAAACCTAAAGACTAGGTCTAGAGATGAGGGATGATTCTTTTTGTATTTTTATATTTTTATGAAAGCAATTAAAAATATCGGGTTTGAAGGGGTTGGGCGGAATTAGTTGCTAGTCAACTAACCCAATACTAAGATGCAATAAAAATAAAATACTAAAAATGAAAATAAACTAAATTATACTAGAGTTGTGAGCAATATATGGGAGAATTGTGTTTACTTAGGTTTCACTACTCCCTAGATATCTTTTACAGGTTAATTACTTGTTACAGTTGCGTGGATGACGGATTGTATTCCTTAATACCATTCATGGGGTGGCGTACTTACTTCCCCAATCCTATAAGCGCCTACTTCACTCCTATGTCGAGCCGGCTAAGAAGCTCCTAACATGAGATCACTATAATTTGCTCATGCATTAAATACAACCAATAAAACCTAGTACACATCGGTTCATGTTTCCTAAGACGTTCAAGCATGTTACACAATGGAGATCTGCCAGTTTTCTTAAGCCTAACATTGAAATCATTCATCCAATACAACTATAAACAAGTAATCAACATATAATTAACATCTAGGTTTCATTACATCTAAGCAAAACCAAGATAGATCTAGCCTAGCATGTTGGAATCAAGACAAGCATAAGATATATTCAAACAACACATAGACATATTGAATGAATTAAGAGAAGACTTATCTCAACTGAACATGAAAGGATTCAAGGGGTGAAAACCCTTGAAAATATAGTTAAAAACGACCTAGGGTTTTTAGGGTTCGGCCCTAGTATTCTCCACACAAGTTCCTCTCTTTTGAATGAAAAATTAGAAAAGTATATATATATTATGATAGGTGACGGCGTCAAGAACAAACTTCTGACGCCGTCATCTCGCCGTCAAATAATTTCTCGGATTGCCTAGATCTGGGTCTGACGCCGTCATGTGTATTCCAATTGTAGGCCGTCACAATATTAACTCTTGACGCCCTTGTTATGACGCCTTCAGGTTTTCACTGGGTCGTCACGGATTTTACTCTTGACGCCGTCAGGTTTTTCTTCTTGACGCCGTCAGGTACTGTTCTCAGCATGAAAAATTAAGTCTTTGCCGTTTTCTTCACTTTTATGCTCCAAAAACGTCCGAATTGCTTCCTTTTCCAGAATTCACTCCCAAAGTACCTAAAATCACAAAAGGGACGATTTAGGGCAATATTTGATCAAATAAATTCAATTCCGGGCTTAAATGATCCCCTAAAAGTGGTTCATTTTTCGCCTCATCATATACCCTTACACTTGAGATTTGCTTGTCCTCAAGCAAATGCGCTTTTATTCTAGTCAAAATACAAGTTAGGGGTCATTTAACACTAATATAAAAGTAATTACAACAAATAATCGTTGTACTAAAGACTAAAGACAAGCACGGAGGTCATACGAAAATGGAAAACATCTTAAGCTAATAAATGAAAGTAATATCACAATATGGAAATGGAAAACATCTCTCACTACCTGTCATAGTAAAATAGATTACCATAGGCTTGGGAAAGGATCAAACCTCCACCACATGGCGTAAGCACCTAGGATAAACTATCAAAGAGGTCTTTTAAAGGGTTGTAACGTTAGGTGTAGGGATATGGAATACACGGTTTTGTTGGATATAGGCAGTCTTTACTGGTGGCGAGTTAACAATCTTGGTTAATTACATGTTCAATATGGCGTTGCTAAGTCAAGACTAGACTCTACTTAAGCTAATAAATGAAAAATAACAAAAACATAAAATAAACATAGAATGAAAAGGGATGGCAGTCCGTTTTTTATTTATTTATTTGTGTGTGTGTGTGTGTGTGTGTGTGTGTGTGTGTGTGTGCGTGCATACACTCTTACCCTACCATCCAAAATAATAAATCATAGGGAATGTAAATTCCCCTTACACTTGAATCTTTACATAATTTATAATAAACTAATCTAATGACTCGAATTAAGAAAATAAAAACACTTGGAGTACTTTTAAGATTAACGTACATATGGGGGTAATATATGATGTTCTTCCCCATTATTCCATAATATTAGTACTTTACCCATGAGTCCCAATCGTCCCAAAACAATATGTACAAGGATATGACTCGACTTAGCAACCATGTAATCAATTAGATAATTAACTAAGGGTTTAAACAAATAACAATAATGCACTAAAGATGAGTGCATACACGGAAGGCTAAGGTGATTTGGGTGTACATTTAAGTGGAGTGTAACAAATTCTTCCTTTAAGTAAGATGCTTAAAGTTAGAAACGAAAATATAGGCTCGGAGGGGTGTACTAGGGGTTTCGTAAACTAAAAATGAGTACAACGCTAAGGGTGTGGGAAAAATGAATTGACTTAACTAGCCAAGTAATATGACCTAAATGGTCAAGTAATTATGATACGGGTTTAACACAAGGGTGATCCTAATGCCTCTTATCATGTAGTAAATCCTACTACACGAATGTAGTCTCACTCGCGGTCTCAGGATGCATCACTAACGCAAGTTCTAGAATCTAAATGCTACCGGTACACTCATAATCACTAATAGTAAATGCTTTTCCTATCAAATCTAAAGGTGAACCTCACATATTTGGGTGTAAAATTTTTCTGAATGATACGGTTTTGTGCTAGTCATACAATCTCCTATCCATGAAACGCTTGCTATGGCTAAAGTTTCACTCCTAAATGTTGTAAAAAAATTTAAATTTGGCGCTCAAATTGCACTAACAAGTATTTCTCATAGTTTTATTACACATCTACTATCAAACAAACAAACTCAAGCGAAAGTGTATCTGTAAGGTATCATCATTTTACCCTCCCCTTACACTTAGAATGAACATTGCCCCCAATGTTCAAGTAAAGAATGTAAAAGTGAAATAAGTAAAACAAATGAAGTCAAATACTCCCCTGATTCGCTCGGTATGGATAATAAGGTGGCTAGGTTAGATCTTCCTCCAAGAAAATGAACAATCAAAGCTTCCCTTCCAGAATATAAATCATCTTCTTGTCATACATAACCTGTAGAACCTGAGAAAACAGACAAGGCAACCTCGCATAAAATCGGCGGCAATCTACATATGCTAATACATCCTAGAAAACAAAATAAGATATAATGTTTGTGGAATGATGTTTGCAGATTTTCTGGAGATTATAAAACTAATGATTCAATAAAAACTTTAAGAATCCGTTAGAAAAACAAAAGTGGTAAAATTTCCATAATTTTACACGTGACGCCGTCAAGAGTAAAACTCGTGACGCCGTCAGATTTGACCTGCGGAAATTCTTATGTTAAGTTTCCGGAAAATTTCTGGAAAAAAACTTCGTCCTACTTCCTGGAAAATCCTGCAAAACATCATTATGACTCGATACAAGCATTTGACTCTAACAAATACGAATATACATGTTCACTTAATATTGTGGAGAATCATGATCGGTTTTGTTTCTTAAAAACATATTTGGGGTTTCCCCTTACACTTATCTTTTGCGAAATACCTTTTGATGAAGTTAAGACTAAGCCAAACAACAAAGTAAAGTATTTTCATTATTTTAGTTTTGAAACATGATCTACCAACAATAAAAATAAAGCATGCATACGGAAGCAAATAACAAACAAACAAAATAAAAATCACACAAAACATGGGTTGCCTCCCAAGAAGTGATTTTCTTTATTTACGAGTCTTGTAGCTAGACTCAAGGTCATGGGTTACTACGTGACATCATTGTTGGTTTCACTTTCTGATTGTAAATGTTCTTTGTAGAAACCAATCACCTTTTTCTCAATCACTCCTATAATCCTATGGGCAAATTCCTTATCGACTTTATACTTTGGTCCTAGAGTCAAGCAATATTTGTAGAAAAGACTCCTCTTTTCCCATACATAATCCATTCCCTTTTTCTTATCTTCTTCATTGACGTCCTCAAAAGCACCAATGTTATCCAAGTCAAATCGGGGCACAAAACGAAATTCTTTCATTCTATTAGGCATCGTATAAGTGATCCTATCGGTGTTACTCACAAATCGGATTGTCCCTTCTATCTCATCATATTCTAACTTGGACTCTTCAACAAACGGTTTACCAGATACAACATTGGATAATCGACAATCAATAACATTAGCAAGATCTTCAACGATCATAAAGTCAGTGATATAAGTGAAATTCCCAACAAAGACATGTAAACCTTTAATTCTCCCGACAAAGTTACAAACTCCACCGGGGTATTTGGGATCTCTTCTAGGTCCAAGTCTTGTTTTCACTATATCATTATAAACAGTTGAGGACATAATGTTGATTGGAGATTTAAAATCAATGTAAGCATGGTCAATATGTTTATACCCAATCACACATGGTATCTTAGCGTTCTTAGGATCGCCTCTCTTTATCTTGGGTTCGATTCTAGTGAAAGGAGGTCGAGGATTATCAATAAGGTTATTATAGTATGCGATTTCCTCCTTAGTGGGGTACAGATTGAAATAGTCATTTAGCTTCAGATAAATTTCCCCTTCCTCAAGTTCCTCAACAACATTCTCAAAATCATTAGGTCCTAGGTCCTTATTTGAATACAAGGCGGTCGCTAGGTCACTAAATGCATGGTCGAGCTCAACTTTAATCAACCTATTAAGCTCCCTAAGTTCCCTAATCTCACTCTCAATTTGTTCACGTAACAAAGCCACTTCTCTAGGGGAAAGGGGTGGATTCGCGTTTTCCATAATGGTCAATGGAATAGTCAATGAATTTAATTTACTAACAAAGGCACGAAGAAAAAGATAGACTAAAGAGAACCTAAAAATAAAAATAAAATCCTACTAGAAAGGAATCTAGCAAGTAGACCTAATAAAAATAGATTCTAACCTAGACAATAACTATTCCCCAGGCTGTGGCGCCAAAAACTTGATGCATGGGAATTGCACCAGGCTTTACCTCTCGAGGGATCTCGAGAAGCTTACAACCCCCACCAGGCAGTGTACCTGATCGATGTAGTATAGTATAATGACAAGTACCGGGGGATTGATCATTCAGCTAGGAATAGTGTCGCTAGGATTAGAAAACCTAAAGACTAGGTCTAGAGATGAGGGATGATTCTTTTTGTATTTTTATATTTTTATGAAAGCAATTAAAAATCTCGGGTTTGAAGGGGTTGGGCGAAATTAGTTGCTAGTCAACTAACCCAATACTAAGATGCAATCAAAATAAAATACTAAAAATGAAAATAAAGTAAATTATACTAGAGTTGTGAGCAATATATGGGAGAATTCTGTTTACTTAGGTTTCACTACTCCCTAGATATCTTTTACAGGTTAATTACTTGTTACAGTTGCGTGGATGACGGATTGTATTCTTTAATACCATTCATGGGGTGGCGTACTTACTTCCCCAATCCTATAAGCACCTACTTCACTCCTATGTCGAGCCGGCTAAGAAGCTCCTAACATGGGATCACTAGAATTTGCTCATGCATTAAATACAACCAATAAAACCTAGTACACATCGGTTCATGTTTCCTAAGACGTTCAAGCATGTTACACAATGGAGATCTGCCAGTTTTCTTAAGCCTAACATTGAAATCATTCATCCAATACAACTATAAACAAGTAGTCAATATATAATTAACATCTAGGTTTCATTACATCTAAACAAACACAAGATAGATCTAGCCTAGCATGTTGGAATCAAGACAAGCATAAGATATATTCAAACAACACACAGACATATTGAATGAATTAAGAGAAGACTTATCTCAATTGAACATGAAAGGATTCAAGGGGTGAAAACCCTTGAAAATACAGTAAAAAACGACCTAGGGTTTTTAGGGTTCGGCCCTAGTATTCTCCACACAACTTCCTCTCTTTTGAATGAAAAATTAGAAAAGTATATATAGATTCTGATAGGTGACGGCGTCAAGAACAAACTTCTGACACCGTTATCTCGCCGCCAAATAATTTCTCGGACTGCCTAGATCTGGGTCTGACGCCGTCATGTATATTCCAATTGTAGGCCGTCACAATATTAACTCTTGACGCCCTTGTTGTGACGCCTTCAGGTTTTCACTGGGTCGTCATGGATTTTACTCTTGACGCCGTCAGGTTTTTCTTCTTGACGCCGTCAGGTACTGTTCTCAGCATGGAAAATTAAGTCTTTGCCGTTTTCTTCACTTTTATGCTCCAAAAACATCCGAATTACTTCCTTTTCCAGAATTCACTCCCAAAGTACCTAAAATCACAAAAGAAACGATTTAGGGCAATATTTGATCAAATAAATTCAATTCCGGGCTTAAATGATCCCCTAAAAGTGGTTCATTTTTCGCCTCATCAAATGGCTAATGCTACTTCATAGCAAGCAAGAGACTCGACCTCAATACCTCTTACTTCTAATGAAGTTGAACCAACCACCCACTCAAACAAGTGTTGGTGACATACTTTTTCACTCAAATAGTATTGGGTAAATTGCAAAAATGGTCACTAACGTATCACGAAATTACAAAAATGGGACCGAGTCATAAAGGCGTGAAAATTTGCCACCAACGTTTCATAAAAATGCAAAATAGCCACCGAGAGCCAAATTTTGTTAGTTTGCTCGTTAAGTTCCACGTCATCGAGGGTAGTTTCATCTTTTTACTGTTCATATTTAATCACTTGCCGCCATAATCAACTCTGTGTTGGATTTCAATGCGATTAGACCTCAATGGCTAAATTTGCAAAGTAAAATCAAACTTTTACACCCATAAACCCCCCTACAAAACTACAGCTTCTCTACCACGACTCGAGTTAATAGTAAAAAAACACGATCAACGAAAATGCAATCACCACAAATGTCACCAAACACAGCCATCATAACCACCACCATAACCACAACCACCACCACCAACACACACAAAGAAACTTCAACGTTGGTGACCACAACAACTCTGACAAAACCCCCACATCAAAGGCTATGTCCCTGTTGTTTCTCAAAAGACACTAAGTTCTGCTACTACAACAACTACAACACATCACAGCCGCGTCACTTTTGCCGTAGCTGCCGTAGACACTCGACTCATGGTGGCATTCTCTGGAACATCCCTGTTGGAGGTGGTAGTCGAAAAAACACAAAAAGGAAAAAACCTATGAACCCCACTACCACTTCGGCTTATGTTACCACTTTTGATTAGCCGGAGTATCAGGATTACCAGGACTACCAGAGTGTGATGCCGCCTCCCCAGAGCCTGTTGTCGCCTACTCAGGGCCTGCCGCCGCCTCCACCTGTGGATGATGCCGGAAATGTGATTGTTCCGGATGAAGGCAATGGGTTTGTTGTGTCGTTGTTGGAGGATGTTTGTTTTGAGGATGATGTTTGGCCATTTAGTGGCAATTAGTCTAGTTTGTTAGTTGAATGTTTGTCTTTTGGTTGTAGTGGTTTATGTACCCGATCTTTTGGTCCCGATCTTTTGGTGAATGGTTAAAGCTATGGTTGTAAATTTAACTTATCTTGATCTTTTGTTTTGGCTACTCGTTATCTTTTGGAAGTAATTATCGAAAACGGCACAAAATGAATGTACATGCAGAAAACTACCCAAAATTACCCAAATTGACAAGCAAGTTTGACTTTTGCACATGAATATACATGCACAATCAACTTTGACTTTTGCCGAATCGCCCAAATTACCTAGAATCGCCCAAATTAACTTGGATCCTCTTTGAATTTTGCAAATGACAATAAGCTTTGACTTTTGCACATGAATGTACATGCACAAAATTACCTAGAATTGACCAAATTGAAAATAATGGTTGACTTTTGCAAATCAATATACCTGTTGCACATAATTAATCAAATTTGCCTTGTTTGTTGGCTTCTATTAAACTAGATAACACAATAAACAAAGCAACATAACATAATTAACAAAGCAACAAAGCAACATAACATAATTCTTCATTGATCTTTTTGCATAAACGTTATAATTCAAATGGAACCAAATACATCATGGTTAGCATATCCCAATGACCCAATCACATACTCCTAAAGTCCTTTAACAAATGTGTGCTTGTTAACAACCTTCAGCTTCGCTTCGGCAATCTTCTTCTTCAATTTCAAAAGCTCGATGACGTCGGACTTTTGAAGCTTCTTAAAATACTCCAAACACTTGAACATCTGCACCGAGGGACGCACAAGTTCCATTTCATGTATGTACTTGTTCCTTTGATTAACAATATCAAGCAACTCTTCATATGCATTTGTCAGATCTTTCGCATACTTCATATCCCGATGTGTCTCCCTATCAAAATAAACAGACATTCCGAATGGTAACTCAGTTGTCTTAGCAGCCGCCGCTAGTTCCTCAAGAAGCACAAAATGAGACATTCTTATACCTTTTGATACAACTTCTGTTTGTGTGATTTTGTTAATGGATGAATGAGGAATTTACTTGGGTTATATCATATAAATAGGCGGCATAATTACATATGGAAATGTGTTTTAGGCGTGTTTGGGTAACAAATTCTGAACGGTTGGGTTACCAACATACACATCCCAAAATTGACTAGTTTTTTGGCTTCCATTAGATTAGATAAAAGGTTATGCAACCATCGACCCTAGTAAAGTATTACATAACCGGTAGATAAACTTTAGAACAAGTACATACTATAATCTTCCACTACAACACCGGCAAGTACATATTGCTTTAAAGGACTAAATTTGAAAAACAAACACTGGCAATTGAGGTGAATGGCGGGAAAGGGACTAAAAAGACGAAACTGCCCTCGATGATGTGAAACTTAACGAGCAAACTAACGAAATTTGGCTCTCGGTGGCTATTTTGAATTTTTACTAAATGTTAGTGGCAAATTTGCACATCTTTATGAATCGGTCATATTTTTTTAATTTCGTGATATGTTAGTGACTATTTTTGCAATTTACCCGATAGTATTTAAGGATGAACATATACTATTTTCTTTTTTTTACAAAAGTAACTTTTTTTTTTTTCTTTTTTTCTTTTTTTTTTTTTTTTTTTTTTTTTTTTTTTTTTTCATTAACCCTTTACCAAACCTTAAAAAAAAAAAAAAAAAAAAAAAAAAAAAAAAAAAAAAAAAAAAAACCCCTTTACCAAACACAACACTGTAAAACGTGAAACGCATTTCCCCAAATTTATCACTTTTCACATTAATAGTTTTCTGGTCTCTCAGTCCTCTCTTCTGACTTCTTCACAAAACCCAAAAACCCTAAAATTAATACATTCCAATTTAGCCTTTAATTCTAATTCTAATAAAATGATCCCCAATTTGTACAATTAGCCTTTAACCAATTCAATCAATTTACTCTCTTTGTCGATCTCCCTTCATCACACACACTAACTGTGTGTAGGTACGTGTAAAAAATTTATATAAATTTGACCTAATTTTTTGGGTTGAGTTGAATTTATGTGTAATTTGTTTGCATTATGTGTGATTAGTGTAATTCTTATTTCAATGTATCTATTGTTATGTTGTTTTGACAATCTTTAATTTTCACTGATTGTATCTTCTATGTTATCAATTGAAAAAGATATCTAATTGTTATTTTAATTAAAAAAAAAATCAATTTTTTTGGATAATTTGTGTAATTTTCAAGTGTTGTGAAATATTTAAGATGTTATGTTTTTAGTATGGTAGATTGGTAGGATTTGTGCACCAAAGGAGTTAAATTTTGGGAATGTGGGTACTATGGAACAAGTAAATGAGTTGAACTCGAGTTGTCGTTTCTAGTCGACAACTGTTAAATAAGGATAATAAATAATCAAATGTTTGTATTGGAGCGCTGTACCAATTGATATACGAGAAAGTGATTGTTTTTATTGGCCGTTCCTAGAGTTAAGACTGCTTTACCTATATGAAATGGATAATACCATTGTTCAAGTTGGATAATAACTGACTGCTAATCTTGTGTGGTTAATAGGCTTGTATAATGGACGATTACATGGATCATAGCTCTGGAGAAGACTCTGATGGAAATGATTCGGAAGTTGAGGAGTTTGCAGAGAAATCTTACATGGAGCTCAAGGGAGGCAAAAAGCGGGTCAAGTTATCAGACCAAACTTTCACTTGCCCATATTGTACCAACAAGAAAAAGCGTGACTACAAGTATAAGGAATTGTTGCAGCATGCTACTATGGTGGGAAAAAGTGATTCACAAAAACGCAAAGTTAAAGACAAAGCGGATCATTTGGCATTGGTTAAGTATCTCGAGAAAGATATAACTGAAGCCTCTAGTTCGTCACAAGCTAAAGATGATACTGGCGTTGATGCCGATGCTGATGTTGAAGATCCCACAAAGCATGATGGTGACGAAATGTTTGTATGGCCATGGAAGGGTATTGTTGTCAACCTCCCAATTGAGTTCAAAGATGGTCGTTATGTAGGTAAAAGTGGGTCAAACATGAGGGACATTTTGACCATGAGAGGGTTTAATCCCACACGAGTGGTCCCGTTGTGGAATTTTCGTGGTCATTCAGGAACTGCAGTTGTTGAATTTAGTAAAGACTGGGCTGGATTTAAAAATGCAATGTCGTTTGAGAAAGCTTACGAGGCTGATCATCACGGTAAAAGGGATTGGAAGGTTTATAATAATAAAGATGAGATTTATGGTTGGGTTGCTCGTAGTGAGGAATATAATGCTCTTAATATTATTGGAGAGCATCTTCGTAAGATTGGTGATCTTAGGACCATTTCTGATCTGATGGCGGAAGAAGATCGTAAAGCAGATAAATTAAAGTCGAATCTGACAAATGTTATTGAAGGGAAAAAGAGGCAAGAGGAAGAGATGGAGAACAGATTTGCAGAGACTGAAAGTTCCCTTAGCAAGTTGATTGCTGAAAATGATAAACTTAATCAGCATTATAACGATGGTGTGTGGTTTTCTGATACTTTATTTTTATAGTTTAAGCTCTAGTTATTCGGCACGTTGAATCATAAAGTAACCAACTTTAATCTGTTCGTTTATTTTTGAATTGTTTTTGACTTATTGGTAACCTTATGGTTCATCTACAAAAGATAACCAATTTTCAAAATTCTGACTTAAGGTAATCTGTCCCGGTTACACAGTCAAAGTTTGAGTCTTTTTGTGAGTATAAATAAATTGCGTTACCCAAAACAAAAATGAGATAAAAGTTCACTAATTACCTTTTTATTCGTTTTTTTCGGTACTTAGATCATCTAAAGAATCCCATAATCTAGTTTGGATTGACTATTATAGCTGCAATAGAGTTTTTGTAATATACTTATTAACCAAATTTGTTCCTCTTTTTCTTGTATTTGTCAGAGATCAAGAAAATTGAGTCAGGTGCACGAGATCATTTTCAAAAGATATTTAATGATCATGAAAAGGTCAAACAACAACTGGAAGAACAGAAGAGAGAACTCGAGCTTCGAGGTCAAGAACTGGAGCAACGTGAAGTGGTTAATGAACATGAACAAAAAAAGTTGTTTGAAGAGCTTGAACAGGTGCAAGACCTCATCCATGGTTGTTCCGTATTTTATGTTAAATTCATGAATGCTGAAGTAAGGTTATTACTTTTGTGATTCCAGAATGCTGCAAAGAATAGTTTGCTTCAGAGGGCATCTGATGAGCAAAGGAAAGCAGATGAAAGTGTGATGAAACTTGCTGATGATCAGAAGGTTAGTTTTAACCTTTTATGTTAACGCTGACTGAATCATATCAAGGCGTTTTTTGTTTAATACTTTTGGTTTGACTATCAACTCTAGAGGGAAAAAGAAGAACTACACAAGAAAATCATTGCACTCGAGACACAATTGGATGCAAAGCATTCAGTTGACCTAGAAATAGAACGTTTAAACGGGCAGTTAAATGTAATGAAGCACATCAAGGGGGATCCGGAAGTTCTAAAGCAAGTGGAGAAGATACAAAAGGAGCTGAGAGAAAAGGAGGAAGAAAAAGAGGACATGGAAAGCTTAAACCAAACTCTGGTTGTTCAGGAACGCAAAAGCAACGATGAACTTCAAGATGCTCGTAAAGAACTAATTGAAGTGAGCATGTTTTGTTTGCTACAGGCTTTTCATCAGACTAAAATATTAATGCATGTGAAATTTTGCTTTATGGTGTTTAAACATATTAATGCATGGGAATATTTTCTATATGATGGTTAACAATGTTAATCAATGTGAATATTTGCCATATGATGGTTAAAAGTTTTAGTGCATGTGAAAATTTGTTAAATGATGGTTACAGGGGATGAAAGAACTACCAAAAAATTCTCATCTGGGTGTGAAGAGGATGGGAGAGCTTGAGAATAAACCGTTTTATGATGCCATGAAGAGGAAATATAATGAGGCAGAAGCTGAAGACATGGCTTCAGAATTGTGCTCATTATGGGAAGAGTTCCTTCGAGATCCAAATTGGCATCCTTTCAAAGTCATTACTACCAATGGACAATCTCAGGTATACTTTTGATTGTAAGTGGTAGGATGTGTGGTTCAGTCTCATGTCAAAACGAGTTTGGGTTGATACTGGTCATTTTTTGCTACTATGTCTGGCCGGGTTGAGTCTCAGATAGGAAGGCGTGGAGAGATAGAATTAGGATTGGAGGGTAGTTCCGGCTAGGGGTTTAGTGGGTTTAGGTTGTTTTGGGCACTTAGTGGGCTAGGTGCTTTGCCTTAGTTTTAGGCCCCGTGCGTTGCTTTCCCATGTTTTGTGTTCCTCCCCTAGGGTTGCCTGCTTGTCTTGCCCCTTGCGTTTTCGGCCTCTTTGGTGCCTCTTATTTGCTTTGCCTCTGCTTTAGGCCCCTTGAGTTGCTTTGCTTTGCTTTGTGTGTTTCCTTTGGTTTGTTTGCTTTGCTCTGTTCGCGAGTTTCGTCTTTTTTGGCCTGCTTGTTGCTTGTTGTCCTCTGACTTTTGTTTTTCTGCTTTTATCTCTCACTCACACACCTGCACTTGCCGGAGGTCTCGTTGGAAGCAGTCTCCCTGCTCTCAGGATTATCCTGGGTAGGGGTAGGATCTGTCTACATTTTACCTCCCCCATACCCTGCCCCGGCGGGATTGGGTTTGTTGTTGTTGTTGTCTGGCCGGGTCAAAATTTTTAAGTAATGTTATTACAGTAATAATCTAATCATACAATAAATGTATTTTGGGGATGTTGTTCAGGACACTGTTTGTATTAAAAATTAAGACTTTGTTTATCGTTTAACCGTTTGATGCTTTGCGCTTATAGCTGATTGTTTTTATACAAACTCATTTGAGATAAAAACACAACCCAAATCGATTAATGTGTGGCATGAATCACTACTCTGTCAAAATAAGGGTCAATTCAGGGTGACCCAACAATCACTTTCCTGTACATTTTCAGATAAAGTCTGCAAAGTTTTGCGTTTATCATGATTACAAAAAAGAATTATATACAATAATAATCAAATCTTGTAATAAAAACTTTCTAGGAGACTATGAATTAAAACAGACTTTGGGTGAATTCAACCTGTTTGACGACCCATTCCACTTCTAGGTAAAATATATCAGTATGCTTTGTATAACGTTTTTGCCTTGTGTAAATAGATGGTAATAACGCCGTGACATGAGTATCTTATATTTTGCCAAAGTTAGAGAAAATTAACCATCGACGGGTTCAGAGATTGCAACTTTGTATAATGTTTTATGTCATATCTCAGCAATTTTATTTAAGGCTGTATTACCATCTGTGCAGAGAGTGATCAATGAAAATGATGAAAGACTGAAGGGCTTAAAGAAAGACCACGGGGAAGATGTTTACAGAGCTGTGGCAACCGCTTTGAAAGAGATAAATGATTACAATCCCAGTGGATCATACGTCACTTCGGAGCTATGGAACTTCACTGAGGGCAGAAAAGCTACTTTACAGGAAGGAGTTACTTATCTTCTGAAAATGTGGGACAGCCAAAAACGCAGGCGGGTCATGTGACAGTTTCAGCCGCATCAGAATTATGCATGAGGCGCGGTTTGTGCATGTTAAACGGGGCTCTGCTGACGGTGTTTTCTGGTACTTGAAACTTCATTTTAGTCTAGTTATTTGGTAATGCATAAATGGATATAAATCAAATTGGCTGTATTTAGACCTTTTTATGGCATTCTTGCCAACTTTCTTCAAGACCTTATTCGATTTAAATAAATTTGGTTTTTAGGACACATGGAATTAATTTGTTAGCCTGAGCTATGATGAGCTTGTGTGAGGTTGAGTCAATTGAGTCATGCATGTTTGACAAGCCTTATGGGCAACTGGAGCCATCAAATATGCGAACTTATTGACAAGCAAAATTTGACTAGAAAAACACTTCACCTCTTTGGCGACCATTTGAAAGTAGTTTTTTTAAGTAGAATATTCTTTAGAGAGACGGGTATTGTGGCGCACCAATCATGCCATTCCCACATGGAAGGCCAAACCACGGCGCCAAGATGGCGTTACCCCCACTGAACCCCCCCCCCCCCCCCCCCCCCCCCCCCCCCCCCCTAAGTGTCATTTCTCAAGCCATTGCAACGTCGCCACTCTGTTCACAAGATCTTGTTCTATGTGACAATGGTTATAAAGTGAAAGTAAGTTGGTGTAAAAGATATCCTTGATATACATGAAAATGGAGAAATGGATATGGTTGAGGATAACTAAATCATCAATTTTTGAGTTTAGACAAGCCGTAATGGTAGATTGCTTCACACATTAATCTTCCCACATGGAAGGCCAAACCACGGGGCCAAGATACCACACTGACCCCCCCCCCCCCCCCCCCCCTCCCTCGGTGTCATTTTTCAAGCCATTGCAACGGCGCCATTCTGTTCACAAGATCTTGTTCTATGCGACAATGGTTATAAAGTGAAAGTAAGTTGGTGTAAAAGATATCCTTGATATACATGAAAATGGAGAAATGGATATGGTTAAGGATAACTAAATCATCAATTTTTGAGTTTAGACAAGCCGTAATGGTAGATTGCTTCACACATTAACCTCCTTTTCATGTGTCATCGCCTACTACGCCCCTTCGCTTTTCTTTGTTTTTGTGTGTGTGAGAGTGTGTTGTGAGAATGTGATGTATCTTTGTGCGATTAGTTTGGTGATCACCATTATGGGTGTTAAACTAGTGGACAAGGAGGTGGTGGCTCACCTGATACTTCAGTGCCACTTCAGCTTTCTCTCTCTTGTCACTTTCCTTCACCACCCTTCACCAATTTGTAGTAAAGGTTACCTCCAACTTCATCTTTTATTAAATACCCACTTTATACAAATATATCCCACTAAATACTTCACACACACTCACACACAAAATATAAAACAATATAAATGGGCCCTTTTCTTTCTTTTTTGTTTGGTTAACAGATCACCAATTGTTGTTTTGATTTTTGTGCTCCCGCGTGAAGTGGACAAAAGGGTAAGGAGGATCACCAATGACATGGCAAAATGGTGGTACCTTCACCTATCCTTGACGAGTAGCCTTATAGTGGTTTTGGACTTTTGGTCAACATTGCAACTATCCTTGGCGAGTAGCCTTATAGTGGGTTTGGACTTTTGGTCAACATTGCAACTAGTCTAATTTAAGATCAAGTACGGAGTAGTTTATAAACTCCGTTTCATTTGTCAAGTCAACATCATCCACACACACCCCTAAAGACAATAGCATACAACCGACAAGCTCTAACCTTATATTTAATCATGGATTATTGAAAACGGACAAGCTTTAACCTTATATTTAATTATGAATTATTGTAAAAGAAAATTTAATAATTAAATTTTATCATTGAAACGTTAGCAAGAATAAAACTAAAAAACATTTTTGAAATTTTTGTCACCGTTGTTTTGCATATACCATGGTAGTCTTTGAACAATATACGGATTCATTAATTACGATTTCAAAAACAAAATCCAAAGAGACTCGTATTAAGATGTTGAAATTAAGTAGTGGTTGGATGAGCGTTAACAAAATGATGTTGTTAGAGGTGTTTATCACTGAACGTAAAAACTTGACTTTTAAAGATAGAAAAATAGATAGATGAATACATTATACTAGCAGGGTACCCGTGCGATGCGGCGGCGCCGCGGCGGGTACCATGTGACTAAATTTTTCTGTGAATAATTGTTATTTTGTTTTGGGATACATGATTTTAGATTTATATTTTGGAAGCTTAATTAGATTGTACTTTATGATTAAATAGTTTTATATTTTGATGAAGGGGTGAATTAAATTGTGTATTAATCGTATGTGTTAAATAGTGTTTTTTTGTTTTATTTATAAATTGTGCTTAAGTAGTTGTATATATTGGTGAAGTGGTGTTTTAAATTATGTATTAATTGTATGTAAGAAATAGTAATTGCTTAAAATCAGTTGTGCTTTACATAGTTATATATTATGTTTTATTAGTAGTATTTACTTAAAATCTAATTTAAGAAATCTTAAAATCATAAATAGGAGAGAGGGTCTTATATGCTTTATAAGTAGTATAGATAAGCCGAAAACAGAAAATATATGAAAAATCGTGGAGTGTAGCACTTCTCGTGGGAAAAACTATCGTACCAAACCGATCTTATTATCTATACTACTTATAAAAGAAAAACAGTCAAAGTGAAAAGTTGAGTTTTCAACATTTAGTCATATGAGAGAGAAAACTAATATAATTAATACTCTTATTAAAACACCTTATTACTTAAAAGTACAATAATTTATTCACATTTTACAACAAATTAAAAACACAAACCGGGTTGACCCAGGACACTTTAAACCCGATGGGTTGACCCGGTTTAATTTGACCCGTTTTTGACACAACCTAGCAAGTTGACCCGGTTTAAATCGACTCATTTTTCGACAGGAACAGTTGAACTACCCGGGTTAAACCGGGTTTCAAAATATTATGTTTAATTCTCAAATCTTCAAACTTCTATTATTTTTCGTTTATAACCTAATAATTTTTTTTTATCAATAAACTGTCGCTATAAAATACCGTTGGTATCGTCTAGTATAATAATATGTATCTAATATCGTATAAATAAATAACCATATAAATCAAATACTATTTGTTTTATGAGATATGGGTGGATTTAAAGGGATGTTTTGCTAAACTTATGAAACATAAGCACATTTCAGCTTATATTTCATAAGCCCCAATTTTCTAACTTATTTTGAGACATATAAATTTATTACAAACTTATATAAGCTCACAAGTCTCGAGTTTTTTTTATTACACTATAGTGATTTAGAAAGAGAAATACATAAATGTTGTACTTCTAAATTTATTTACAATATAAAACGTTTTGATCTCTTTCCTCTTGCACATAGTAAGCCCAACGTAATACAGAGTAACTTTTTCTTTTCTTTTACCAATCAAAGTATCAAACCAAATACGTCTGTATGTATTCATGAGATCCCGCTTGTTAATATATATGAATATTGTTTCGAACATGATTCATATTGTAACTTTAGCAAAAACAAGTTGTGAGCAAACTCCACCCAAACTAAACTAACTTTTGCCAATTTGATTCGTAAAATAATTCACCCGATATAATTCGAGAATAGGTAGAACCGAAGTTACTAAATTGACCGAGATGTTACGCCCAAATCAACCTTTGCGGCCTCTCAATTCACTATTTATTAGACTGTTAATATATAGTGTTCGTTCAAGTTTTCTAGTTCGT
This sequence comes from Artemisia argyi, assembly GCA_030686995.1. Taxonomy (NCBI): domain Eukaryota; kingdom Viridiplantae; phylum Streptophyta; class Magnoliopsida; order Asterales; family Asteraceae; genus Artemisia; species Artemisia argyi. The sequence goes on from CM060694.1 coordinate 133,580,027, forward strand.
ATTTTGGCTAAGTGGTGGGAGTTGGATATTCCTTTTTGCTTTAACATTTCGGATTGGTATGGTTGGCTTGACGATGTTCATGTTGCTTCTAAAATTCGGCCGATTCTCGATGGCGGGGGGGGGGGGGACTCTTATGTGGGCTATTTGGAGTTTTCGGAATAAGCTAATCTTCTCTAATCCCCCTCCTGAGAAGGCTACTCTTTGGGATTTTATTGTTTTTCAATCTTTTTTGTGGTTTTCTTCTAGAAATCCTAAAAGTAAAGTTAGTCCGATAGGTTGGTTACAAAACCCTATAGCTAGTATAACTTCTATGTAATCTTCCTTTCTAGCTTTTGCTAGTTTTAATGCAAGCCGCCATACAAAAAAAAAAAAAAAAAAAAAAAAAAAAAAAAAAAAAAAAAGAGTTTTCTAGTTCGTATACTAACTATGTAGGATGGTCTCTAAACATAAAATGACTTTTATCTTCTACTTAAAACCTCATAAATAACACCAAGCTGGAGATATCATCATCCTAGAATAATCATCAAATAGCAAAAGTTGAGACAATTAATTTTTAACAATTGGGAGTAAAGATTTGAAATTTTTTTCATGCAAAAACACGAGGAATGGATGATTTTTTGTTTCCAGATATTGAATATACAGGCATGAAAAAAGAAAAGAAAAAGGGAAGATACATTATATTGTATTTATTTTAGGAAGTACCACCTTTATGTATATATCTTTTAAAATTACAAGTATCCAACAAAAAACTCCACAAGTCTCAAAATAAGCTAAAAAATTAGGGCTTATGAAATATAAGCCCAAATGGTTTTATGTTTCATAAGCTTAGCCAAACATATTTGTCTCGACTTTTATGTGTCTGCTTTACTTTTTTTTTTTTTTTTTTTTTTTGACAATGTATGAATACATATTTGGCAACGATCATACTGTGTGTGTTTGACTTCCGAGCATGTTTTATATACTCATTCCGTCTCAAAATTATTATCAGGAGATAAGAATTACATAATTTAATAAAAGTGGGCATAATTTAATTTTAAACCAATAAAATAGAATATTCCTCCATTATATTCTATAGTTTTTACTTAAAAAAGAAAATAGATTATTATTTTGAAACATTTTGAAAAAAAAAATATGGACAATGATTTTGAGATGGAGGGAGTATTTGTTTGGATGTGTCAAAATTTGAGAAAACATTATTAAGCTTATATCAAGAAAAAAAAATACTCCCTCCGTCTCAAATTAATTGTCATGAGAGAGAAATTTCAAAGTTTAATAAAAATAGGCCCCTTATAAATCTCAACCACTAAATGAGAATATACCCTTAAAATATTCTCTAGTTTTTACTTAAAAAGGAAAGTGGACAATTTTTTTGAGACATCCCAAAAAGGAAATGTGGACAATAAATTTGAGACGGAGGGAATAATAAATAAGCAATAATCTTAAAGTAAAACAAGTTTGTTGGTTCTGCCGAGCCATATATAAGCAATTAAAAATAAGAATAACCGAAAAGCAGAATCAAAAACGATAAAAAACCAAAAATACCAAACTGAAAAAATGCGACTGATCTCAATTTTAAATTTTCTAAAATTCAAATACTTCAGTTCGGTTTTGATATAAATAGACAGCAGATCGGACCAAACCCGAAAACCGGACCTAACATATTCAGCCCGGTCCTCGGTCCATCATTTTTTTCATTTTCTGTCCTCAGTCTAGTCCGACTCTATTCGGTCTTTCGCAAAACCGACTATTACGCTTTGTTGGACCGGACTGACCGACGAACCGGACCAGACCAGACCGACTCAAACATGGACCGACAGTCCTCGATTTTTAGACCAAATCGGTTTTCGGACCTTGGTCAGCACTATTGACTCAAACTAGTTAGTTGTACCTCCAAAACGACGTAGTAGCACCACTAAACACAGTAACAAACCCTAAAAATCACTCGCACACTATATATATATAACAACACACCACACCACACCACCAACAAAAACAACCATCACTCAATCACCGCCGCCCCTTAACACAAAAGGCTCCGTTCCTTCCTTCCTCTTTCATCTCTTCATTTTCATTTGTTATAAAACCAACTGGCTATGATTATAAAGAGAGAGGACTCTAGCGTAAAACCAACAAACAAAAAAAACCAATGCCGCCATCTTTTATTTAAAGATAGGCTTTAAAGGCATATATATTTTGTATTTGTTAAGTTTTACGCGATGACAGAGATCTCTAAAACTACACTTGATATGAGCCTTATTTTTTATATTTTTTAATTTTGATAATTGCATTTGTTGTATTTGATTATATATAGATAGTGTTTTATTCTATGTATAAAACAACAATGCGTATATAGAAAGCTGAATTTTTATACATTTTTTGTATGTATAAAAATGAGGCAGCGGCCAGACAACCGTAGAGATGGTTTCCACAGATGAATGGTTTTTGTTATCTGTTTGTCTACTAAAATCCATCTCACATTTAAAAAAATATATAAAATCAATGTTTATTTTATTATTGAAGTTTTTTTTTTTGGGTTTTAATTGATGAATGTAAGGGGGCGTTTGTGATTGCTTATTTATTTGCAAATAATCTTTGGAAAATTAAGGGGATGTTTGTTTAAGCTTATTTGTGTTTCGGCTTATATTTCATTAGCCCCAATTTGCCGGCTTATTTTGAGACTTGTGAGCTTATATAAGTTTATTACATATGATAAACTTATATAAGCCCATAAATTTGAAAATAATCCAAAAAAAAATTGGGGCTTATGAAATATAAGCCGAAATCAAATAAGCTCATAAGACTGCATATAAGCTTAAACAAACACCCCCTAAAACTGCTTAGTTTTCTTATTTTACACTAAAAACGTGCGCTGTTTGGGTTTATGAGCTTATCTTGTTTTGGAATATGTTACATAGTTCTATTTCTTTACTCATTTTGAAATTATGGACTTATAAGCTAAACGTATAATGAGATTGTTTAAGCTCTTAAAGTTAGAAAATAATAGGGTGTGTTTGGCGTGGAGCATTTAGGAAGGGTGATCGTTATTGTGATTTTTAATGCTTGTTTTGCAAGCACCAATTAGCTTTATCTATTTTTTTAGAATGTTCATTTTTCGTCACTTTGTGAAGTAGCATTTAGGAGAGTGAGCTTTTAAGAGCTGATTTACACATTATGATTACACTTACATTTACTTTATCAAACGTTTTTATAGAAAAAAACTGCTACTTACTGCTACTGCATATGGCTACTGCTCACTCACTGTTACTTGCTATTTTTGCCATACACACCCTAATAAGAATAAATTGCAAAGACCTCTCTGTGATAGTGTGATGTGTTCAAATTGCAGCCACAGTTTTTAGTTTTTACTATTTTGAAAGTGTGATCCTGTTCTTGTGAAACCCTTTGGTGCAGATATCGTCCATGTCCAAAGTGAAATGACTAAAATGCCTGAAATGACATTAAAAGCAAAAGTATTTTTAGTCATTCCACTCTATGGCTGGAAGATATCCGCACAAAGATCATTCACGGGAACGGTGTCTGCACATTCAAAAAGTAAGATGAAACAAACGCTCCCTAATTTATGCAAACTTTATATAGTTTTTTGTTTAATAAGCAATATACTTGGTATTTACAAGTTTTTATTTTGCATATTTTTCAGAGACCTGAAAAGTGTAACTTGTTTTAAATGGCATTTAATATGCAGGTTTGTTATTTTTTTGAAAATATATACTAAATTTTTCTACTGCAATTTTAATTGTGTTACAATGTTTTTGACTATTAGATGCAGAGGGAAATGGAAGAACTTGAAAATAAGTTGAATGAAAACAAGAAGAATCTGCAGAGGGAACGGTGTCTGCACATTCAACAATGGGAACTTGTTTCAAATGTCATCTGACATGCAGGTTTGTTTGTTTCCTTCCTTCCAAATATATACTAAATTTTTTATTGCAATTTTGAAGTGTGTTACATTGTGTTTGACTATTAAATGCTGAGAGAAATAGAACTTAAAAAGAAGTTGAATGAAAACAAGAATAATCCGATTGGTGACGATTCGGTTATGAAGCAGGTTGACTAGATAAGAAAGTCGTTGATTGAAAGTGAAGAAAGGCGTAAGCAATTGGAAAGCTTATATCAAGCCTTAATGGCTCCAGGACTCAAAAGCAAGATGTGAGCGTGTTTTAGTTATGTATGTCTAGTTGTGTTTATATGTTTGGTGTTGATGACTAAGTAGTAGTTTTAACGTAGGAGAAGCATATCAGTATGTTAAATATTATGTTTGTAAGAATGGTGGTATTATTAGGATGTTTAGTAATGGCTAAGAAATGCTTATGGTATCGTGGTTACTTGATTTGCTTATTCTGGTTATTTTCAAGTAGGTAAGCAGTCTAGACTGTTTGGCTTAGGCTACAATAAATAAGCAGGTTGGCAAGCAAATAAGCAATTCCATTGACAAGATGTCTTTGCAATTTCATTTGATTTGAGCTTCTCTCTTTTTATTCTCAACTGCATCTGTTGTATTCAAGTATAGATAGAACAAGATTTCTATCTTTGTTTTCTATTTATAAACAACAATGCATACATTAAAAGCCTGACTTTTTTATGCGTGTTAAGTTTGTTATTGATTGATGATAAACTTTTCATCATGTTAAAAGTTAGTCAGCGGCCAGACAACCGTAGAGATGGTTTCCACAGATGAACAGTTTTTTCCATCTGTTTGTCTACTAACTTCCATCTCACATCATTAAGATTTACAATTTTCATTGTTTTTGGACAGTATGGGTTTATTGAATATAGATATGTTTAATTGCTAATCTACGACTCAGTATAACTAAAACTATGGTAGTTCAGATTACTTGATGCTTAATTGAGTAAATAATAACTGAATTTGAAGACAAACAAATTTGGGCAAATTATCTAAAAATGTATCAAACTTGACACTTTTTACCGTTGTATGTAGCCATGTTATTTTTTTCCTATTGTGTGACTAAACTTTTGAATTTGGTACATTGTGTGTATTTTGTGACTATTCAGCCTTGTAAAATGACCCTTTTACCCTTCAAAATTTGGAAAATATAAGGGTAAAATGGTCACAAAATACACACAATGTACTGAATTCGAAAGTTTAGTCACACAATAGGAAACAAATAACATGGCTACATACAATGGAAAAAAGTGTCAAGTTTGATACATTTTTAGATAATTAGCCCAACAAATTTATATCTGGAATTGTGATAACTAATATAGTTATTTTGATTCATTTAGGAATTACATTTGATTATCATTTTTTTCTTCATATCGACACATACCTTTCATAAATAGGTTGTTTGCCAACTGTACGAGAAAAATGTAATGTAAAGATATTTTAGTCTGCGATATGACTCACATCCGCCCTTTCTATGTAGATTGTTACTATTAAGAATTATTTTTTGAGACTCATCTGGGATTTTACCTATGGTTGATAGCCAATCGTTGCTAAAGGGACATGAGTTTAAGATGCTAATCATGTCCCTTGGATGTCTTTTATTGGGTCTAGAGGTTTGGATATTCACTAGAGGTTTGTGACTAGTGGCTTTTAGAAGTGTACATTCTCAAGTGGCTATGGTCGACCAAGTCATTGGGGAGGGTTGAGGTGAAACTGCTAGCATTGATCATTAGCAGGAACATGTAATACATTTACTAATTTTCTTATATTTGGACTCATGATAACTAATTTATATATTTTAATTTGGTATGGAATTTTTGTTCTGTGTGGGGTAGTTTATTCGTGTGTCGAGCTAAATTATTGTGTAGCATTTTTCTTGTACCCTTTTTCATATCTACGCATACATTTTGTAAATAGGTTTTTGGTCCAATTGGTACGTGAAAATTGTAAGGTAAAGATATATGTGTGTAATTGTGTTAATGTCTCACATCTGTCCTTTCAATGATATAGTCGGTTGTTACTGTTAGGAATTCTACTCATCTGGGAGCTTATCCGTTTTGCATGTTTTTGATTGATGGGACATGAGTTTAAGATGCCAATCATGTCCGACATGTCTTTTATGGGTGATAAGCAACGACAGCTTATGGTCATTCGGCCAAAACTGGAACTTTATCACAGGTTTGTGCCTAGGTGCATTAAAAAATGTATGATTTCTAGTGGCTGTGGTTGATCCTGTTGTTGAGTGGGTTAAGGTGAAACAATTGGAGTGATTGTAAGCCAGATATGTTTATAACTTTATATTCATCTTGGGAAAGCATTGTGCATTATTTTGTATTGGCTTTGTAAGCAGGAACGACACTTTGTTTGCCTTGCAAACCTTTCAGTGAATGGCGTGCATACATGTAAATCCTCTAGCATTCTCTTTCGCTAAAAATAGTCCACTTAAATAGATATGTTGCATATCTATGTATAAAATGACACCAACAATGCATAAAGCCATCTTTTAACTGATGTCCTTATGTAGAAGTATAAGTATAATGACTTGATCTAAGAGAATAGATTGTTAGTATTATACGGAGTAGGACAAAAACCTGAAATGTTGAAGACAAAAAGAAATGGGTGGAGTATCTATGTTCTATTCTTGTTATTGTGTATAGCACAATTTTGATTAAAGAACGTAGGTACACTCCTGGACATGGTTTGGAAGTGGTGACATTACTTGGCTCCTGACTTTACTTCGATGGTTTTGCCAGCATTACCAGGAGGATGCTCTTGAACATAGTCCAGAAGTGGATACAGTTGACTTCAATTGCAGATTTCTTTGATTGTTGATAGAACGTGAATGCGTGATTTTGATATGATTCTCTGTTTAAAGCAACAATTTGGATATTATTGCTGATTGATAATAAAAGGGTTACTTATTGCTGAAAATTTGTGTGCTGACCTATGCGTAGATGGTTTCCATTTACGATTATATTTTTTAGTCTGTTAAGAGTTATTCTATTTCTTTGTATCAATTTTACAGCATGGTTAAATGGTCACTGGGGAACGCTTCTGAGTCTTTCTAAAGGTTTGGGTTCAGCTGGAAGTTATATGTAATGTAGTTCACATTCTAAAGTTGGGTACTATTGCTTTGTGGTTATGTTTTTGAACAGAAATTCATACAATTTGTGTTCCTGGGTAACGTCTCATTAAAAATATCGTTTCTCATTTCTGAATCAAGTTCGTTAAGGCACCAAACGGCCCATATATGTGTTTATAGCGTTAAAGTTTATGGTCGCATAAGGTTTAAAGTAAAGGTTTTTGTTTCGGGTTTCTGGTGCACAGCTTTGCCTTCAATTCTTTTGACATACTTTCTTCTTTCCGCAGATGACAAAATCAAATAGCTTAACAAACTAACCATTAGGAGATCGAAGTTAGATATCAGTTTGATCTCGATGACCAAGATGTTTTATTATTTGCCCAAAAGCAAGTTATTATGCAGCAAAAGAACCATTCCGGCAAAAGTAATATGTTTAAGCATGTTACATTATCAAAATTAGTAAATTTGACTTCAAAATTTTGGATTCTATCAATGGGCTCGAGCAACATAGGCAAAAGAAGCAGCAGCTGCCAATAGCGTTGTTGCAGATGACACCATTGTCCAGAAGCTCTTCATCTTACGAGCTTCAGCAGCAGATCTTTTTAGTAACTCAAGTTGCCTCTTCATCTCTTCTAGTCTACTCTCTTTATCCTTGAAAGCTCTCTTAATTGCTTCGACTTCTGTGACATGGTCTTTTATCCCTTCTTCCATGCCATTCTCTTCATCATCCTCGTCACAAACCGAAAGTGTTTTCTTCAAGACGATCAAGACTCTTTTCGAGTTAGCTTCTGCTACACCTAATTTACCTTTTGTATCATCAAGTTCCATACGCGTTTCACTAAGTTCTGTTTCTAAGGAAGAAACATCTTTCACCAACTTTTCACATCGAGTTTCTAGCTCTTTCTTTTCTCCTAGATGTTCCCCAATTTCTGTTGTCATATTGGCTACTTCTTTACGCAAGTCTTCTATCTCCTGCTCCATTATAGCAATCTTCTCTTTCATATCAGACGTCACGGATTTTTCCTTATCAAGACTCTCGAGAGCTTCATTCCTCTCAATTATTGCTTGATCAGTTGAAGCTTTGTAAGCGCTCACTTCACCCTCTAATTGCTTAATCTTTTCAACTTGATTGGCACTAGACATTTCCAGTGATGAAATCCTGTCTTTGGAAACAGTCAATTGCGCGTTCAACTTGACAATTTCACTGTCCCCTTGTAACTTGGCGCTCTCCAATTCGGTTTTCTCATGAAGAATCTGCTCAATTCTAAGCTTCTGCTGCTCTAACTCCTTCCTCGCATCTTCCAAATCTTTTGTAATCAAACTTTTCTCCTTATCCAAACTTACAATGCGTTCCTCCGTTCCATTCTTTTGCTCAACCAATACTTCGATTTCCTTCTGCAATTCAGCTTCACTATTACAAACCGTTACATATTTCTTCTCCAAATCAGCAAACTTGTTACTTAACATTTCCTCCTCATTTTTCATACTCTCTACCAATCTCTCAAGCTCACCTACAGAAGTTTGCAACTCGTCGTTCTTCCTCTCTTGCTTACTCTTTTCATCTTCAACCGCCTTCTTTTCTTGGCGTAACTGATCAATACTTCTTTCCAAATCATTAACCAGCCTGTTAGACTCATCCAAATCCTTCCGAATCAAATCCCTTTCTTTCGTTAAAGACTCAATCCGTTTCTTACTAGAGATATTCTCCTCAGTTAATCCATCAACATTAGCCTTCAGCTCTTTAACTTCTTTCATAATCCGCGCTTCATTTTTCTCAGCTTCAGCAACTTTCAAACTCAACTGTTCCACTTCACGAATTCGAGCATCCAAAAGCTCCTTAATCTCATCCCTCTCAGCACAAACACGAGCCGAAACACTTTTCTCTTCATCAACCTTAACCAAAAGCTGCTCCAACTTATTCTTTAAACCCGCAATCTCAGCTTCCTTTTCATTCTTTTCCTCCACTTGGGACATAACAAAAACAGAAGCCAACTGTTTCTCAATCTCCAACAATGCTGCTGCATCATTTAGCACATTCTTTTGGGACTGCAACAAAGCGTTCTCAGATACGGACTCATTCAGCTGAGATTCCAAAGACCCTTTTGACTGTACTAATGAATCAATCTGATTACGACGTTCAGCAGTCTCTTTAAGCAGCATTGCATTAAGTGATTTCAAGCTATCAACTAATTTCTCAGAGTCTTCCATTGTTTCTTGAGTTTGTTTGTTTTGTTTCTTTTTAGCCATATTCTAAGGGTTTTGTGTGGGTTGAGGAGGATATTGGGATTAGGATTGAAAATCAAAGGTTTAGATGCTTCTCTATTTACGTGGATAACAAAGTTTTCAAATTTTAAAACTGCGTGCCACATGCGATATATGCCCACATCCATGCATATTGGATGGATACTCCATTGGTCCCAAGTTACCTATACTTTAATAAATGCATCTTATAACGAAGATTTGACTCTCTCCACAACTATTTTAAGATTTACTAACATAAAAGCAAAATGTACAAATATATTAGTACAACAAAAATTTGAGTTGTTACACAAAATTTTCACATCCATAATAAACGCACCTGACCAATGGGCTAGTCTAGAGGTATGGAGTTTTTACCCTCCTAGGCAATGTCTCAAGTTCGAGTCTTGTCTAGATCGATAGGGGTTTCCTCCCGCGTGCGTAAAGGGAAAAGTGCCATGTCTTTTGGGCTGGACCCAACCTGGTTGTGTGGGCTCGCTACGCCTTCTAGGCTAGGGGCCATACCTACGCCTATCGTTTTTCCAAATGAGTCTAGCGGATGCATATAATTCAGAAGAATGTGTGATGATTCATACACAGCATCTCTTTCCTTTATCAGAGGTTCTACCAATTGATATCTTTCCAAAAATAATTCAAAGTCAATTTCTTGATTTGTATCTTCAATTTTAGGAAACTTAGAAAGTTCTTCTGTCAAACCCTGATCAATGAACCTACAAAATCCTTCAAATTGTATCTGATTAAATCCAGGTATTGTGGACATTGCATCTATCCCGGATTATTTTGAAATTGTCAAAAAAAGAAAATAATAAACGCACCTCTTTTAAAACCCTCGATATCAGTAGTACATCTTTTATTGCAAATACACCTAACGCGTGAAACACTCCATCTGGGAGTGGGGTAGCAAATCAAGATGAAAAAATCGTACAAATACACAAAAGGTTTGTTTGGGGTTGCGTTTACGACTTATTTTTTGATAAACATGACTCTAAAATGCAATAAATTAGTTTTTGGTGTTCACAATTTCTTTAGAAAGTACTCCATAATTAATTGCATTTGCAAAGCTTCGAAACCTCAAAATGGGAAAACATGTATGGACCCCACAGTTAGAAAACACGCAAAGAAAACAAGAAAAAGAGAAAAATAACACAAGTGCCTGATGATATAATACTTGCCTCAAAATCATATAAAGTGGTCATGGCTATAAGAAAGAAATATAACGAAAATTTCGAGGATTTGCATTGAGGCTAAAAATTTGAGATAAAGTGAATATTTTATATAAAAATTAGTTTATATACAATCCTAAGTTTACGTTAGTTCTTTATTATTCTTAGCCCAATAAGATTAAATAGTTTATATACTTTTGAATCCTAATTGTTTGAAAGGTCCGTTAAACAAATAATTTTTCAACGAATACAATTTTAGAGCCTTACGAGTTATAAGGGACCATATAAAAGCACTCGCAATAGGAATTAGATCATGTGTAAAATAACTTTTTTTTTTAATAATGTTTTTGTTATTTATAGGAAATAGTTTATTTCTTAAATTCATTTTAACTTGAAATTATCGTTATTTGTAAATCTATTGTAATGAAGAAACGTATAATTAAAACATAGCTCGTTAAATTTTTTTGATACAGACTGCCCCGCTACCGCAATGCATGGGTATCCTGCTAGTACGTATTACGAACGGGTTTAAGAAAAGTCATACTATTACACTATGCACTAAATGCGATATTTATTTCGGGAGAAATCAAAATAAAAGATGGATGTACATATAACTTTGGGACGGAAAAAGTACTCATTAGTATATGCCGGAGGATACTGTATAAAATCCCTATATGTGCTACGTATACATAATACATGTAAGTATGTAACACAACATGGATAAATTTAAAAATTTATACTAACTATGTTCTATTTCAAAACCCGTGTTTTTATCAACTTACATAATTTTTTTTATAAGTGATAAGCTATAGTATATGTTTGGCGCATAGCTTTTTGAGATGATGAATGGTGAGCAATGAGCTTTTTGATTTTTAGTGTTCGTTTAACATAAAAGCAATGAGCTTTCCTATTTTTTAGAAATGTTCATTTTTTCAATGTTTTTTTAAGAAGCTGTGAGTGGTGAGCCGTGAGCTGTGGCTCCTGCTCACAGCTCACTGCTACTGCTCACAACTACTTTTGCCAAACATAGCCATATACTTTAAATTTAAGAGTAAACCGTCTTTTAAATTTAACGTTTGATTTTATCAGAATTATGCACACGAATTAGGCAAATAATTCCCGGTAGCAACACGAACAGCTTTCACCCACTTCTATCAAGAATCCAACTTAGCTAGGAAAGTAACAATAATAAAGACAAGAAAGAGTATTGCCATAGCTATATTACTCATTTTGAAGGCTTCTGCCGCAACCTGTATGTACTTAGCTTAAAGAAGCTACTTGTTATTATCCAGTTCCTTTTCTTTTTAAACATGGTTTACGATCTTTGACCGTCTAATATCTATTTGACTCAATGTTCCCTACAACTTGTTACATCAACTTCAAGCAACTTGTTACATGACCTTCAAAAGTTTATAGTGGGAATCCCGTGAGATGAAAGTATACTTGTAAAATATCTACCTCCACAACGATTATCAAGTTGTACTTAGAATGCATATAGTTCATAAAACAAACCCATGGGCTCGAACCTCATGAGTTTATTATTAACTCTATCCATGACAGAAAACTATAGTTCTTGAATTGCGTTTGTAGACCGAAACATGAACCTAATAAGAGCTAAAGGTAAATCTATATCGAACAACATGCGAAACATAATGATAGGTGTATTTGACAAAAGTAGAAGTAGCAGTGAGCAGTACTATTATTTTCTATAAAGTCGTTTGATAACGTAGCTATGGTTGTGATCATAATGTGTAAAACAACTCCTAAATGCTCAACGCCCCTAAACGTTATTTCATGAAGCGTTGAAAAATGAGCATTCCGAAGAAAAAGATAAAGCTACTTGTTATTTGTCAAACGAGCATTAAATTCCACAACGCTCAACGCTCCTATATGCGTCAAAAACACACCCGACATAAACCCCACAATAGAAGCAAATGCTATTTTTGGAACAGATTTATATCAACAATTGTTACAAGAGCAGTTAAAAGCAAACAAAAGAGACATCAAGAACAAAAAGGTGAAAATACTAAGGTATAAAAAGGTAAAAAAATTAAAAAACGATCACGGTGGGACTCGAACCCACAATCTCCCGCTCCGGAGGCGAGCGCCTTATCCATTAGGCCACGCGACCATTACATGTCTGCTTTTTCACTAATACTGTAATTATTATAGTTATTTTGTATTTAAATAAAATTGTATTTTACTACTTTTTTTTTTTTTTTCCTATTTTGTTGTATAACTTTTTGTTAGAAAAGTAAAAGAATGGTATTTCAATCTACATGGTCATGTTAAAACTAAAAACTAAGAAAATCTAATTATCTATGATAACATGCCGAATTAAAGTACATACACTAAAAAAAAAAGAAACTTATAAGCTCTGTTTGATGACTCTTATAACCATTACATGTTGAGTTTTCGAAATATTAATCTCCAAGGATGGAAGTGATTCGAAGGAATTTTCAAAGTTCTAATAATCTATTTTAAGTTCTATTCCGTTATACCATATGTCTATTTTCAAAGTTCCTATGGAAGTCCTTAATAGCATTGGAAGCGATTCGAAGGAATTTTTTTAATGGGTTCGATGGTTCAAATAGGAAAATGGCAATGATCAAGTATTAGCTTCTAAAATATATGACGGGCATGGTGTTTCTAGTCTCTTTGCTTTCAACCGTACTCTCCTTTTTAAAAGGATTTGGCCTTTTTTAACGCAAGGTTCTTCTCTATGGGATAGATTTATTAAAGCTATTTATGGTGATAAGGGCACGATTGACTCTTTTGGTTCTATCTCCAGGCGTTCACCTTGGCTTGACATCATTTAGGAATCTTCATCTCTCGCAAACAATTCGATGGTATAATTTTATCTCCAATGTTAGATCGATAGGTTTTGTCTTATGAGTCCTCGGGTGAGTTTATGGTGAAATCGGTTCGTAACTTATTGATGATTCCCTTTTGCCAAAGGAGAATGTTCCTACAAGATTGGTAAACGTTATTGCTATTAAAGTTAATGTCTTTGCTTGGATATCTCGTTTGGATTTGAACTTATATCTTAAAGGAGTGGATATTCCTTCCATCCTTTGCCCTTTATGTAACATTTGAGTGGAGTCTATTTCTCATCTCCTTTTTTCTTGATCTTTGGCTCAGCAGCTAAGAAGAAAAATGTTAAGTTGGTGGGAGCTAGAAGACATCGCAATTGACTCATATGAAGAATGGTTGTTGTGGTTCAATAATATCCGGTTCTCGTTAAGGTGATTTTTGAAGGTGTTAATTATATGATGTGGTTGTTAGTTTGGAGGTTCAGGAATCTTTTCATTTTCGGTGAGTCTCAACCTCGTAAAGACACCCTCTTTGATGATTTAGTTCAGTTATCTTTCATTTGGTGTTATAGTCGATGTAAAACTAAATTCAATTGGGTTACTTTGATGAAAAATCCTAGTACCATTAGTTTGTAATTTTTCTAGCTTCTTGCTAGTATTAATAAAATTGCCGTTAATAAATAAATAAATAAAAAGAAGATATCCTTGATGCAAAATCTAATTTGGACTTTGGTGCTAATCTCATAGTTTGAGTGATTATGTATGTTAGTCTTTTTTGGTTTTTTCCTCGTTTTTATATGTGGTGATCTAAGGCATATATTTGTATCTTCTTGATGAGTATGGTTTTTGGCTTCTTCTTCAAAAAGGGACAATAAACTTTTTGACGAACAATGTTTTCATTGCCATACATTTTTCGTGATAGTGGTTTTATGGATGACAAGAATTTTAGATTGAAACTTACTTAAGCAATAGGCCAATAGTCATTGCATGGCTGGAGTTATTGATCTTGTGATTGCATTTTCTAATGGGCAAAACATTTTGATGGGCAATAACTTTTTCGGTGCCCATTAAGTTCCGTTCATTTTTATAAGATGACAAATCAATGACTAAGTTTCCATTGGGTAAATATCATATGTTAGGTCTCTAACGTTGTTGGTAAAATCAAATATGAATAACTGTTAAAAGTTCTAAGGAACTAAAGCATGTGACCAAAGCTTAGTTCTAGTTTACCCAACTTCAAAATAAAACTATAAATACAGTACATGGTCAAAGCAAACACCGGTATTACTATCAAGCAAAACTTACAAAACAAACCATATGAGTTGGTTTGAACCATTCTGATTCGTAAACCATACACAAAACTTTAGCCTTTCTATCTGAAAATATATTTATAAACACAATTAGGGACGAGGCAAGAAATTAGTAGTATGGAGACTCAATTTTTCTTTTTTCTTAAACTAACAAAGTAATATAACTAAAATTTTAAATAGTAGGTTCTAATGATCACATACGACGGGTTAAAAACTTAAGATTTTAATAAATAAGCACAATGACAACTAATGACAAAATATTAGATGAAAATATTATGCGTGAAACAATGTCAAGCTTCTCTTATTTATTTTGATATCTAAAGATAGGGGTCATTTGACTATCATTGGGTTATATAAGCTTAAATTTTATAAGAAATAGCAAAACGATTAGGCATGTTGAAGTATGCCTAGCGCCCTTAGCAAGGGATTGTACAATGTTGTGATCACTGCGGCTTGGAGTATTTGGAGGTTCCGAAATGAGACCCTAAGAAGGCTTTGATTTTCTATTTCATCGTATCTCAAGCTTTTTTTTGAATGTCAAATAGGAATAAAAGGTTGAGATGTAATTGGATAGGTTTCTTACAAAACCCTATGTTGGCGTTAAACTTTTTGTAATTTTTGTATTGTGGCTCTAGCTCGTTATAAAAGTTGTTGTTTGAAAAAAATGCCTCGAGTCCACTGTCTCTAACTAAACAAAGATGGTATAGCTATGCTAATAAAACTATGCAAGAAAGGTCGCGTGGCCTAATGGATAAGGCGCTCGCCTCCGGAGCGGGAGATTGTGGGTTCGAGTCCCACCGTGATCGTTTTTTAATTTTTCTTAGAAATTTTATTAATTTAAGTTATACATCCTTCTTTAATTATTAGTTTAACATAGCATGCCACCTTCGTTTTTTGTGTGCCTAATGTCTATTTTTTGTGCCTGATAATATTCCTGTAAATAAATATATGATTATCGGATAAAACTGGTGGGTGTACTTTAGTTGACCTGTAAAGATTTGTTTTGTTGTTGTTAATGTTCTAGTTGAGCTGAAGTGTTGGTAAGTTGTTGCTAGCAAATGAGACTATAACATAGTTTGAGTTCAATCTCGTTATATTCTTTCAAGTTCAATCTCCTTTGAAATGTATCGAGATTCACAAATCGAGTTTGAGATATTTTTCAATGTCTTTTTCATAAAACTCGACTCTCAGATTACTAGAACTTGACTAATAAATTTGTATCAAAAACAAAATTTAAAAATATTATCAATGTGGAACTTAGCTCAACTCTTCGATACGTTAATGATTATTTCAATGCTTCTTGCGATTAAACTATCAAAAAATCGCAAAACAAAAATAGTTAACTTTTTTTTCTCTTCATTTTTGTTGTTATCCAATTAAGGTGTGTGATACAAGATACATGCTTCTTTTGTTGTATACGCAAAGTTGATTTGCTATTTTTAACGGGATTGGTTATTATTACCCCTAAATGGATTTTGGCACCTCCTCCTTTTTCTTTTTATTTATTTTTTATTTTTATTTTTTAATTTCTTTAATTAATTTTAAAAGTACGAACCATAAAATGTTGATAAGCCAAAAATATTAATATTAAAATACATACCTCTCATTTTTATCATGTAAAATAGAGTAACTTTTAAGGTTATTTTATAACTTTCTAAACAGAATAGTTTTATAAATGATATGTACAATATAAATCAAGAATATCGTTTTTACAGATGTGAAATATAACAAATACGGAGTAATGTATTTTGAATTTTTGAAACATTACGCTAATTTTTATTAACTATGTTCATAACACGACGCATCATGAAATTAAGAGAATGTAGAAAAATGGGTCATCTTCTTCGTCTTGCAACATCATTCATTTGACAGAAAGATTGATACGAGATTTTAGACAACTTTATTAATTCTCAGTTAAAAACATACCTTCATATATATGTAATGGTACACAACTACAACCACCCATCGACAGATAAAGTACGATGACGACTTCAAATTTCAAACGGTTCGTAAAGTGAATAAAAAAAGTTGGCAAAAAAGAAAAATTATTAGCAAAAAGTGTACACAATGACAAAATAAAGTCCACCAAACTAACTAAAACTCTCTTTAAAACTGCGATGTACTTTATTTTGCATACTAATATTATGATGCATATCAAGGGACAAATTCCCATCATCCATCTAGTTTGATCTAATGGTGGGATTAACCTAAGATTAAATAAGACAACCTAAGTCTATGTTTTTTTTTTCTCAATTTTTTTTGTCTTTATGTCTTTCTTATTATTATTATTATTATTATTATTATTATTATTATTATTATTATTATTATTATCCGTCACTTTTCATTGAAAACATGAAAATTACATGAATTTTTTTTTTGAACGGCGGCAGTATATTAATAGGATTTCCTAACCAATCTATCCAACTTAAGTTGTACTTGGGATTTCTAGATGAAATCCACAAGAACGATTGATGTACAATATTATCCCACATAGTCGCCTTATTAGGCTTAGACATCGAGAAAATCCAAGCATTACGAAAATTCCAAATGGACCACATCAAAGTAGCAGCCACCCCTTCAATAATAATCTTGGCACACTTGGACATAGGAGAAGCATCTAACCATGTGTACCAGTCTTGAGTAGAAGATAACTCCGGAAAATCCAAAGAACACCACCTAGCTAAAAGGCCCCAAAGATCTTTCGCCATCCCACACAAGAAAAACAGATG
Source organism: Artemisia argyi (assembly GCA_030686995.1). NCBI lineage: Eukaryota > Viridiplantae > Streptophyta > Magnoliopsida > Asterales > Asteraceae > Artemisia > Artemisia argyi. Next base: position 133,597,305 of record CM060694.1, read on the forward strand.
ATCTACACATTCCACATTCTCTTTACAAATGGGGCATAACAAAGAATCAACATCAATGCCCCTCCTATCCATGTTAACCAAAGTAGGAAGTTTGCCAAGACGCAACTTCCGTATGAAAACATTAACTTTGATGGGAATGCAACGAACCCATCTGGTAGACGACAGACTGCCAAGAAGAGTCTGATCGTCGACGTATTGTCTCGTGGAAGCAACTGAAAAGCCGGAAGAAGACAGCTCCCATTTCCATGCATCTGCTGAAGAAGTGAGTGTGACCTGCTGAACAGACTGGATCAAGTCTGCGAATTGGTTTGACTCAGCTCCACCACGAGGGGTCCTACGGAGCACACTGGACCAGTCTTCAATTTCCATGCGATCAGCAACAGAGCATAATTTGTTTAAATCCAGGGCATATACACGCGGATACTAATCTTTTAGAGGACGACCCCCGCACCAACTATCACCCCAAAAACTGGTCGTACTTCCATTCCCAACCGAGCGGTTGCACATTCCCAGAAGATCAATACCCTTATCCTTAAGCGTGGAAACCAGATGGTATATAGAATACCAAGGACTATAAGACGATTTCCCAATCCTATCAGAACCAAAACCTCCATCTTGACCATAAATTTCTTTGATCACATTAACCCATAGGACATTAGAGTTATTTCGAAATCGCCAAACCCATTTAAAAAGTAAGGCTACATTAAACCCATAAATGCTTCCAATTCCGAGACCACCCATAGCCTTACTAGCTAAGCACGTTTTCCACTTAACCCAAGTCATTTTTTTATCATCCCGATCCTCGCCAATAAAAAATCTATTACGCATGGATTCTAAACGATTTTGAACTGTAATAGGCATCAAATACAAAGACATGTAATAGGTAGGAAGGTTACCTAAAACAGCCTTTATGAGAGATAAGCGCCCACCAACGGATAAAATCTTTGCCTTCCAACTAGATAATTTTGAATCGAACTTCTTGGTGATACGGTTCCAATTTTCACATCGTCTCATGTTACAACCTACCGGAACTCCTAAGTATATCATGGGCAATTTTTCAACCCCGCATCCAAGAACAAGAGCCATGTAATTAATTTCTTCATCTGAAACATTAATGCCTAGAATTTTGCTTTTATGGACATTAAGCTTCAAGCCCGAGACCATATAGAAGCAACGAAGAATAGATATTAGATTGTACGCATTGGAGTGAGACCACTCGCCAACAAAAATAGCATCATCAGCATATAATAAATGAGAAATATTAATACTACCAATGGATGTGCCTTTAAACAATCCCACGTTCTCAGCTTTGGATATCAAAGCATGCAATCCCTCCATAGAAAGGATGAAAAGAAAAGGAGACATAGGATCTCCTTGGCGAAGACCTTTTTGAATTTCAAATTCAGGGGTAGGCGATCCATTAACCAAAATCGAAGCTCTAGAATTCATTAGACAACCGAAAATCCATTTACGCCATTTAAGACCGAAGCCAAGTTTCTCCATGATCTCGTCAAGATATTCCCATCTTAAGGAATCAAAAGCCTTTTCAATATCAACTTTAAATACCATGAGCGGTTTCTTCTTCTTACGGTACCAAGCCATACATTCGTTCAAGACTAATGGACCATCTAGGATGTTTCTGCCTTTTATGAAAGCCGATTGCTCAGAACTAACGCAACTCCCAATAACCGAACTAAGCCTATTGGCTAGAATCTTACCAATAATTTTATATTGGCAGCCAATTAGGCTTATAGGCCTAAAATCCGACACAAATTTCGCATCACATATTTTAGGGATCAACGCAATGAAAGAAGAATTACACCCTTTGGGGAAACACGCAGAAGTAAAAAACTGTCTAACAAGTCTCACCACATCATTTTGGATGACATTCCAAAAAGTTTTAAAGAATTTAAACGTAAAACCGTCCGGTCCCGGAGCACGATCACCACCACAATCCCAAACGGCTTGTTTAATTTCCTCATTAGACACATTGCTTGTTTAATTTCCTCATTAGACACATTACTTTCCAGTAGATCCCGGTGCTCAACAGAAATTTGATTTAAAGGCACTTCGCCAATGGATAAACGAGAACTACCTGAACAAGAGAATCTGTTGCGAAAATGAGAGAAGAATTCTGATTTCACCTCGCCTGGTTCATCAATCCAGACGCCATTATTTAGAATTCCTTTAATAGCACTTTGTCTCCTTTTTTTCTTAAACGTACCATGAAAAAAAGAGGTGTTTTCGTCGCCTTCTATAGCCCATTTAATCTTAGCTTTTTGAGCTATATCACAAGCCTCTTTACGATCAATATCACCAAGAATTTTCAAAGAAGAGAGGCGATCATTCATGTCCTCTATAGTAGCAATGCCTTTATCAACCTTAGTGTCAATTGAAGACAAACACTGTTGATGCTCTTTCTTTAGGGTATTATCAGAGAGCTTCTTGGAGAAGTTCCAAGCGCGTATGACTTGCTTGAGATTTTGAAGCTTCTTCTTAAACGAGACAATACCATTACTTTCACCACTCTCATATGCTTTCCTTGTATTAGCGACTAGATCATGGAAACCCTCGACATCAAGCCAAGAGTGGAAGAACTGAAAAGGCGTTGGCCCATAATCAACCATAGATTCTTTTAAGAGAATAGGCCTATGATCCGGAAGACCTTTCTCAAGAATCAAACTTGTGATATTTTGAAAAGAATCGTGAAAACTCTCGCTAACTAAAATTCTATCAAGCTTACTCATTTTGGACGCCCATTTATCAGTCCATGTAAATCTGAATACCCCCAAAGGAACATAAAAAAGGTTCATGTTAGTGATGAATAAGTTGAAAACCTCAACGTGTCTTTCAACAAAAACACTTCCACATCTTTCGCTAGCATCTCGAACTTCATTAAAATCTCCCATAACTACTACACAACCATTCCAATCTAAAATAAGACGAGTCAGATTTAACCATAGAGCCTTTTTACTAGCCAAGTCTTGCGGGGCATACACCGTAACAAACATGATTTTTTGGTCGTTATTAACCCAATTGCCTTGGACAGCCACATACCTATCCGAACTAATGATCCTTTCTTTTTGAAACACTAACTTGTTCCAAATGCACAAAATACCTCCTGATCTACCATTAGCTGAAGTAGACGCGAAGTCAAAGTGTGTATTTCCTCAAACCTGCCGTATAGTCCACAAATCAACTCGAGTCATTTTGGTCTCCTGTAAACCTAGAAAATTTACATTATGAAAATGACATAAATTCCTAACCCATCTCCTTTTAACAAAATCCCCAAAACCTTGCACATTAATTGATAAGACATTCATTAATCAACTATTTTTTCACCCATATCCACAATCATTTTCTCAAGCGTTGCTTGACATCCCTCCATGTTAAATCCGAGAGCAGTACCTACTTTAATAGTATCTTCCACCTGTTGGATCATGGAAACACCAAAGTACTTTTTTGGGACTTCGTCTTCCTTAACATGTGAGGATTGTGTAGTTTTTGAATCCGGTTTATTAACTTCACTATGGTCATGCTTACTAACTCCATTGTCTGAAAGAGTAAAACCTGGTGGATATTTTGGTGTGACAGAGTTATTCTTCTCAGCTTGATACAATCTGTGCTCCCACTCCTTTTTGAATACAGAAACTAACTCGATGAAAAATAAAAACACCGCCCTTGATATTATTATTATTATTATTATTATTATTATTATTATTATTATTATTATTATGTCTATTTTCTTCCAATTAACGTTTGTTACTTTTTCACGTTCTTTTTTTTTTTCTTTCTTTCTAATTCATATTTTTTTTCAATAATTCACTTTTTTTAGTTCACTTATTTTTTCTTTTTTTTTCCGCTTTCATACGTTTTGGCTCGTTTTCATACGTTTTTGTCTATTTTCGTCTTTTTTTTTACATTTTTCTCCGTTTTCGACCGTTTTCATACGTTTTTGCCTGTTTTCTTACGTTTTCGTCCGTTTTTATCTCTTTTCATACGTTTTCGTCCGTTTTCAAACATTTTCGTCTGTTTTCGTTCGTTTTAATACGTTTTCATCCATTTTCTTTCGTTTTCGTTCATTTTCATACGTTTTCGTCCGTTTTCAGACGTGATTTTACGCTTTCATATGTTTTTGTCCGTTTGCATACATATTCGTCCGTTTTCTTGTGTTTTCATCCATTTTCTTACGCTTTCGTCCGTTTTTGTCCGTTTTTATCTGTTTTCTTTCAATTTCGTGCATTGTACATACACTTTCGTCCTTCTTCATATATGTTTTTATGCTTTCATACGTTTTCATCCGTTTTCATTCATTTTACTCTCTTTTTAAATGCTTTTGGCCGTTTTCATACATTTTCGTCCGTTTTTAAATGCTTTTGGCCTTTTTCAGACATTTTCATATGTTGCTGAATATGATAAGAGATATTATGTGATATTCAGAATATCACAAATGATATTATGTGATATGCTGAATATCACAAGTGATTTTTTGAATATCACATGTGATATTATTTGATTTTTTGAATATCACAAGTGATATTCTCAGTACCACGAATATCACAAGTGATTTTTTAAATATCATAAGTGATTTCAACTAATGTTTTGTAACATGAAAATCACAAGTGATATTCAAAAACCACAAGTGATAGATATTCAGAAAATCACAAATGATATTCAGAAAATCACAGAAAATCACAAGTGATACTCTGAAAATCACAAGTGATTTTCTAAATATCATAAGTGATTTCAACTGATGTTTTGTAACATGAAAATCACAAGTGATATTCAAAAACCACAAGTGATAGATATTCAGAATATCACAAGTGATATTCAGAATATCACAAGTGATATTCAGAAAATCACAAGTGATACTCTGAATATCAATTGTGATATTAAAAATCGTATGAAAAATGTAAGAAAATGGATGAAAATATAAGAAAATCACAAGTGATATTCATCCGTTTTCATACATTTTCGTCCATTTTCATTCGTTATAATACGTTTTCATCCATTTTCTTTCGTTTTCGTCCATTTTTCATACGTTTTCGTCCGTTTTGTGACGTGCTTTTAGGCTTTCATACGTTTTTGTCAGCTTTCATACATATTCGTCCATTTTCTTGCGTTTGCATCCGTTTTCTTACGCTTTCATCCGTTTTCGTTCGTTTTCTTATGTTTTCGTTCGTTTTCATACATTTTCGACTGTTTTCATCCGTTTTCTTTCATTTTCATTCATTTTTCATACATTTTCGTCCTTTTTAATATGTGTTTTTACGCTTTTATACGTTTTCATCCATTTTCATTCATTTTCGTCCGTTTTTAAATGCTTTTGGCCTTTTTCAGACCTTTTCATACGTTTTTGAATATCATAAGAGATATTCTGTGATATTCATAATATCACAAGTGATATTCCGTGATATTTTGAATATCACATGTGATTTTTTGAATATCACATGTGATATTCTTTGATTTTCTGAATATCAGAAGTGATATTCTGAGTACCACAACCGATATTCTGAATATCATAAGTGATATTTAGAATATCACAAGTGATTTTCTGAATATCACAATTTATTTTCAATTAGTGTTTTGTAACTGTGGAAAACTAGAAGGGGGGGGGGGGGGGTTGAATAGTTTTCCCCTCTTTTTCATTTTATAAAAACTTTGTTTCAAAATGTTGATTCGAATTTATTCAATTGTTTGTTTGGAAAACCTTTAATTAGAGTTTAGTATGAAAACACCATATAATCAATGTGATCAATTATATACGTAAGCTTTTGGAAAAACTTAGTTTTATGAATGGAGCTTTGGTCGGTCTTTGTGTGAATACGTTTTCCTTTTAAAATCTTAAAATGTTTTGTATCAAATTATCTATCAAGTTAAACTTAATATGAGAAGTGTGAATAATAATCTATTTGACCATATCATATAATTATACACACAATCACAATATTAACTTCTATGTACAACACAATCAATCATCACAACTATATAAGAAACAACTAAGACATATAGGCAAGCATAGATGTAAAGCGATAAATGCAAGAATAAATGAAAAGAGATAAGAGAAAGGAAATGCAAACCGGACACGATGATTTATAATGGTTCGGCTACAAGGACACCTTCCTTGCCCTACTCCACTCCCAGAGTCACCTACTCGAGAGTTTTCTTCACAACTAAACAAGCTCCCTTTTGGCAGAGAAAACCGTACACAACTTTTGCTTACACCATTTAACGACACTAAGCTAAATGTCGAGTTCTAATAGTAGCTAGAACCAATCTCACAACACTACTTCGATCACTACACAACTTCTACACGACTTCACGACTTCTTCATGGCTTCACGACTTCACGACTTCTTCACTACTTCACAACTTCTTCTATACTCCACTACATGTTCACACATCTACTTTTTCACAACTTCATGACTTCTCCACACTATTACTTCTTCCCACTATTTCTTACTCACTCATAAACTCACTACTAAGTAAGATCATCTTGATCTACTTATTACATATACATAACTCACAACATTACATAAACACTAACTAGATCCTAATACATCTTTGGCTTTATGATAAGGAGGATTCTTCTCTTGCACTTTGAGTGGTAAAGGATTGGATCACTTGAAACAAAGACTTATAAGCTTATGATCAAAGGATTTAGAAGGATGTTTTGAAGGGATTGAGACTGAAAATTTTTGTGCAAAAGGTGAGAAAATTCTGTGGGATGAACCAGTATTTATAGGGAGAAAAATACTGTTTGGGAGCGTGGCCGGTCCCCTTAATTGGGTGCCGGTCCCCTTAATAATTAAGGGGACCGCCTAGTATAATTAAGGGGGCCGCCTAAGAAAAAAATATTTTTTTTTCAGATTTTTTGTCTTTTTGTGGGGGAGGTTTTTCCTGAAGAATGTAGCCGTTTTTTTGGTTGAAATTTAAATTCAAAATATTTATTTTGAATAAAACATTTCTTATAAATACAAAAATGTTTTGTATAAGTTTAAAAATGTTTGTCCCACTTTAATAAAATGTAAGGTTTGTAAAAATAAAAATTCCTTTGATCATAGAATGCATTAGACACTTTGTTTATTCATACCTTAACTGATATGGATGCTAAAGCAAATATTTACGACTAAATACTTGTTTACGTCATAATTTGTAGTTCAATGAGTTTACGTTTTGTGATTATCAAAACATAGAGATATCGATATATGTTAATAATGTTTTTAGGCATTATTTATATTAACAATCTCCCTCTTTTTGATGATTACAAAACCTAAACTCATCAAGTCTAAAAATTAATTTTTAGACATGTATTTAGTGAGTTTATATTCACTTCTCCCCCTTTTTGTAGAATCAAAAAGGTTATGCCGACTAGCTTCATAAATGAAGCTAGACGGGATGAAAGCTCCCCCTTGATGTGTGCTCCCCCTCGTTCGATGGCACCAAGGGATCGAGATATGGAATGCTCGCAAAAAAATATTAGAAGCACAAGCATATATAGAAGAATATGCAATATACAAATAACAAGCATAGCAAACAAATATTAAGGATACATAACAATTAATTCAAAGAGATTATGTTAAAGATCCTAATTTGCCAAAGAGAGCCATCGGACTTGCTTGTAACAAAAGGTTGGTTGATTCGTATTTGGAAGTGAAAATCATAAGCATATAGTATGCTTAGATGGTTGATGATGGAGTGTTTGGAATGAAGATGGTTTAGTTAGGGTGAGGTTGTTGGATTAATGGAGGTATATGTTTGGGTCATGATTGTTGGAGAGTTTGTAGCGGAAGAGGTTGATTAAGGTTTTGGATGTTGTTCAAGTGAGGGTATTGGATGTGATCTAGTGAGAAGATATTCAATCCAAGTGAAGTGTTCATTGAATGCAATGATTTTTAGGAGAAAGATGCAACAAGGTCAATTGTTGACATGCTTCTCAAGTTGATTTATGTTGTGTGGTGATGAGGGTGATCTAGATGAAGGTGGATCCAAATTGCGTTGAGCAAGATGTAAGGCTAAAAGAGCACTAAGCTCATGGGATTCTTTTAGCGCCTCAACGAACATTAAGTGTTCGGAGGAAGGTGATGGTGGTGGAGCATGATAGTTGTCTTGGGTGAGGGTTTGAACATGCAACATAGGAATGGCATGTGAAGTTGTAGGATGTGGTGGTGATACTCTTGGTGGTGTAGACATGTTTGAGCTTAGGTAGTCATGAAAACATGATATGGGTGGAAGAGAGGCTTCATGAGTTGATGGTGTTTTTGTTGAATGAGCAACATGTAAAGTGTTGGTAATGAGGTTGGGATTATTGTTTTGGGATTGTGCATGCTCATCATAAGAGGGAGCATTAGTGGAAGCACGAATGGATGATTTGAATGGATCATTTGTGTGAGAGTGAGGTTTAGGTGTTGGTTGATTATGAACAACATCATTTGGTTTGACGGGTTTTTAATGGAAGTTAGGCTTTCTTCTCCAAATGGGTTATTTGGTGGTTTTGGTTTAATGGGAGAGGTCATGAAGAGATGAGTATAGATTGAGAGGAATGAGAGTGTTTATAATGTAGGATTGGTGGGATTAAGGATGTATAAATTTTGATAGAGGGTTTAGGATAAAATAGGTTTATGAATTTTGGGAAGTGTAGGATGAAATTGGCTAAAAAGTAGAAAAAGGAAACAACACCTTCGACCATCAGATGGCCGGTCCCCTTAATTGGAGGCCGGTCCCCTTAATAATTAAGGGAGCCGCCTTATGATTTAAGGGGGCCGCCCATCTGGTGATTCCCAGATTGCCAGAAAAAGGTTTTTGGTAGTGAATTGCAGAAAGGTTGTGTTTTTGGTTTCAAACAAGTCCAACTCTTTGAGGCAATTAAGCATATACTAATTATGTAGGCAATTATGTAGCAAAAGCATGTTAATCAAAGAGATTAAGTAAACAAGCAATTTCATCTAGCATGCAAACATACTCATCAAGCAAGTAAAATATAAGTGCTAGGAAACAATAAGCAACATCAAGTATTTATAACTACATAACTAGGAGGATTAATCCTAATGTGTATCAATGTGCAATAAGTGGGTAGTTATGATAGCATGTATTTCTAGACTTGTTACAAACAAAGTCTTAATGAACAAACCATGGTCCTCTTGATTTGATTTAGTTCACTTATAAGTGTCATTTATATAAATATAGATGACAAATATGAGATCACCATGCATGATTTTAAAAGAGACGTTTTTAGCATTATTCAACAATGTTTGAAAGTAAGTTTTCACTTAGATGTGAGAGTTATTTGAATAAAATAGATTGGGTTTTTACTTCAAAATGTGTGAATAAATGGTAAAGAATATTTTCCCAATATTTAGTTTTGATCAAAACAAAATTGTGGATATTGATAGTGAAAACATGTTATTTAAAAGTGGGATAGTTATTTGAAAAACTATTTTTCAAAATGTGAGATTTTTGCATATTTTTTGAGATATTAGATTTTTGACAACAAATATCATGAATCAAATATTTTAAAAAATGTTTATTAAAGATCTCATGCTCAAGAGGGTTGATTAAGCCTATTATTATCTCATGCTATCGTTTTTACATATCCTATGATCCTAAAGGAAATGAAGACGATAATTTATATGTTAGATGCGAGAGTGTTGAATGGGGTATAACCTAACATCTATAGTTCCTTTGTTTTTGCACGCTTATCTAACTTAATGCCATAAATCTAGGAATGAAAGAATCTAATGAGAAGCAAAGTTCATAAAAGTAAACTAGCGTTAGGTATATATAGGAAGAGCAATTTAATCAAGTTGGAGAATGAGTATGAGACTATTACTAGTGGTGCTCAATTCAGGCTAAACACGACCATTTTTACGGGTTACACACACCCAACTTCTCACATAGAAGCAATTCAACCGTTAGGTTAAATTGAATTTCTAGTCAATAGATTCTCCAGTAGTCATTCTCTTTTTAGAAGAAATCGAGTTCCTAAATTTACCTATCGAAGATTACCAAATATGAAGTTTGCTTGATTCACTAATACTTGGCTTAATGTGACTCAAACATCATGTTTTTATGAAGGTAAATCTAGATGATATATTTTATTCACGATCCTAATAGAGACGTGTTGAATGTTTAGATAAGAGTAAACAAAATTTTTTAATCCTTTCTTAATGATTTACCGGTTGTTTGGTTTTGATGACATATTACTTGATTTAATAACTGTGCTAGACTTAAGAGTGCACCTTAGCATTTCTTGTGAAATGAATCTCATTAAGATTATTTATCTTAAATAAGTTTGTGATTCTCAAATGATATCAAAACTAGACATTAATATATTTTTAAACAAATATTATTTTCTATAATTTTTGCGAATGTTATATATCATACTTTAACACGTATTTGAAAAAAATAAATTTTACTTGTTTATAGATTGTGACAAGTTATTTTTCAATTCTAATAACTTATATTATTTAAAAAAAATGTAGTGCATTATCTTGTAACACAACCATTCATGCTACAAAGAAAATGAAATACATAGAATATATAGTGTGTATTATTCTTAAATATGTATTTTATCTTGAAGTGATAATTTTAAGTAGTGTGAGCAAAGTTTACATATATTGTTAGTTTGCTCATGTTTGGTTTTTCGGATATGACACATTTATCCATTGCATTGCAATGTAAATTGCTTGAATATTTCGGACGAAACATCCAAGTCGTCAATCCTACTTCATTGTATATTTTATGAATGTGTTTAAAATGTTATTCTAATATTTGGAACACAATTATTGGACAAGTAGATTCAGTATGACATTATCAACACAAGTGTGAGTTATGATCCAATGCATACTCTTTTCATCTACAAAGGATGTAACTATTTTCATATCAATCTAGTGTGATTGAGTATGTAGATTCAAGACTATATCTTTTGTTGTAATTTGATATAATATTGAAGCTAAACAAATAGCAATCCAATTTCTTGTCCATACTCAAAAACACGTCAATTAGATTTGATCAATATATCAACCATAATTTGAATAATGAATTGATATAATATCAAGATCTTTCTTGACCCTCACGGACACTCATTTGAAATAAATAAACATTTTGATAGTGTGTTCAATTAATCCTAAGATTATTTATTAGTGAATGATTGAAAGTTGACTTATTATTTCATGATTGTTATATGTTTTGTTTTTGTGAAAGACTCTTCATTTTTACTTATTATGAACACACTTAGATTTTGAAAATACTTTTTCTTTTATATAATTATTAATGTTTTACAATGATTCAATTTCTCTTATTAAACATCTTAAGGTAAAACAAGCTAATTTGTAGAAAATATTTAAGTGTGTTGTGAAGAATAGATTAAATTGTTTGAAATGTTTAGGTGACTAGATTGAACTCATTTACAAGATGTTTGAGTAACATTAAGCCATCTATACCTATATGCAATGCAAGCATATTATAACAATCCTAACGCAAGAAATCTAGCATAAGATCTAGTTAAGTATAAATCGGCAAACTAGCTATAAACTAATAGGGCACATATGCATAAATATACACATAGCTAAACTTCAAATAGCAACAATCATTTAATATATTCAATTAAGAAAATAAAATCACAAAGAAGTTCACATAACACATAAAACACTTGTCGTCGTTTTGTGTATTATATACACAAATGTTTACTTAGCTCGAATTTATTTGAAAATAAAATAGTTTCCTCCCCATTCTATAATTTAATTAAGATCAATATTTTGAAAACATAAATACTTAATTTTTCAAAAGTATATCAACTAGGAATGCCCGACTTGAAGGAAAAGGTAAAACAAAAGTTTTACGTTAAAACGAAACACAAATTTTTGACAACCGTATAGTATTTTGACTTTCTTACTTATTTAAGTTTGTAATGGTTACTTGTAAGTATTTTTCAATGAAAGTAGACTCAATTACCTTTAAAACGCCCGGGTGGCACGACTTCTACGGAGTTACGGTTAATTTTATATGATTTTTCAAAGTTTTCGAAAAACTGTCGAACAGACAGGCGGACCCCTTAAATAATTAAGGGGACCGCCCATCTGGTACTCAAAATTTCATTTTTTTTTTTTTTTTTTTTTTTTTTTTTTTTTTTTTTGTAAAAAAAATTGTTTTCTGACTTTTCGGAAAGGTGTGTAACTTTCTGATTTTGATACCGAACATATAACACTTATTTTAAGCATAATATTATTTCGAGCTAGTATAATTAGTGTATATATCATCAAAACTAATACAAGTTAATCAACAAAACACTTTTCATATTTAATCCTCCTTAATGGGTAATTTGATACATGATCGTACTCAATTTTTAAAACCATTTGTTTTGAAAATTTGAGCGACGTGGCTCTGGTACCAATTGTGGAAAACTAGAAGGGGGGTTGAATAGTTTTCCCCTCTTTTTCATTTTATAAAAACTTTGTTTCAAAATGTTGATTCGAATTTATTCAATTGTTTGTTTGGAAAACCTTTAATTAGAGTTTAGTATGAAAACACCATATAATCAATGTGATCAATTATATACGTAAGCTTTTGGAAAAACTTAGTTTTATGAATGGAGCTTTGGTCGGTCTTTGTGTGAATATGTTTTCCTTTTAAAATCTTAAAATGTTTTGTATCAAATTATCTATCAAGTTAAACTTAATATGAGAAGTGTGAATAATAATCTATTTGACCATATCATATAATTATACACACAATCACAATATTAACTTTTATGTACAACACAATTAATCATCACAACTATATAAGCAACAACTAAGACATATAGGCAAGCATAGATGTAAAGCGATAAATGCAAGAATAAATGAAAAGAGATAAGAGAAAGGAAATGCAAACCGGACACGATGATTTATAGTGGTTCGGCTACAAGAACACCTTCCTTGCCCTACTCCACTCCCCGAGTCACCTACTCGAGGGTTTTCTTCACAACTAAACAAGCTCCCTTTTGGCGGAGAAAACCGTACACAACTTTTGCTTACATCATTTAACGTCACTAAGCTAAATGTCAAGTTCTAGTAGTAGCTAGAACCAATCTCACAACACTACTTCGATCACTACACAACTTCTACACGACTTCACGACTTCTTCATGGCTTCACGACTTCTTCATGGCTTCACGAGTTCACGACTTCTTCACTACTTCACAATTTCTTCTATACTCCACTACATGTTCACACATCTACTTCTTCACAACTTCATGACTTCTCCACACTACTACTTCTTCCCACTACTTCTTACTCACTCATAAACTCACTACTAAGTAAGATCATCTTGATCTACTTATTACATATACATAACTCACAACATTACATAAACACTAACTAGATCCTAATACATCTTTGGCTTTATGATATGGAGGATTATTCTCTTGCACTTTGAGTGGTAAAAGATTGGATCACTTGAAACAAAGACTTATAATCTTATGATCAAAGGATTTAGAAGGATGTTTTGAAGGGATTGGGACTGAAAATTTTCGTGCAAAAGGTGAGAAAATTCTGTGGGATGAACCAGTATTTATAGGGAGAAAAATACTGTTTGGGAGCGTGGCCGGTCCCCTTAATTGGGTGCCGGTCCCCTTAATAATTAAGGGGACCGCCTAGTATAATTAAGGGGGCCGCCTAAGAAAAAAATATTTTTTCTTCAGATTTTTTGTCTTTTTGTGGGGGAGGTTTTTCCTGAAGAATGTAGCTGGTTTTTGGGTTGAAATTTGAATTCAAAATATTTATTTTGAATAAAACATTTCTTATAAATACAAAAATGTTTTGTATAAGTTTAAATATGTTTGTCCCACTTTAATAAAATGTAAGGTTTGTAAAAATAAAAATTCCTTTGATCATAGAATGCATTAGACACTTTGTTTATTCATACCTTAACTGATATGGATGCTAAAGCAAATATTTACGACTAAATACTTGTTTACGTCATAATTTGTAGTTCAATGAGTTTACGTTTTGTGATTATCAAAACATAGAGATATCGATATATGTTAATAATGTTACAGTAACATGAAAATCACAAGTGATATTCAGAAAACCACAAATGATAGATATTCAGAAAATCACAAGTGATATTTAGAATATGACAAGTGATATTCAGAAAATCACAAGTGATACTCTGAATATCAATTGTGATTTTCAAAAACATTTGGAAAACGTAGGAAAATGGATGAAAACAGAAGAAAATCACAAGTGATATTCAGAAAATCACAAGTGATATTCTGAATACCACAAGTGATATTATAAATATCACTTGTAAAATTCAGAAACGTAAGAAAACAGATGAAAACGTAAGAAAATAGACGAATACGTATGAAAACGAACAAAAACGTATGAACGCGTAAAAGCACGTATGAAAACGGACAAAAACATATGAAAAATAAGGAAAACGGATGAAAACGAACAAAAATGTATGAAAAAGAATGTAAACGAACGAAATCAAACGAAAACATATGAAAATGGGCGAAAATGTAAGAAAACGGACAAAAACGTACGAAAACAGACGAAAATGTATGAAGGCGTAAAAACACGTCTAAAAACGGACGAAAACGTATGAAAAATAGATGAAAATAGACGAAAACGTCTTAAAACAAACGAAAACGTATGAAAACGGACGTAGACGGGCAAAAACATAAGAAAACGTATAAAAACGGATAAAAACGTATGAAAACAGACAAAAAGGTCAAAAAATGGAAGAAAACATAAATAAATGGACGAAAACATAAAAAACAGACGAAAATATATGTAAACGGACAAAAACGTATGAAAACGGACGAAAACGGACAAAAACGTATATATACGAACGAAAACGGATGAAAACATATTAAAACGGACGAGAACAGACGAAAACCTTTGAAAAGAGATGAAAACGTAAAAAAACGGAAGAAAATGTTTGAAAACAGACGAAAACATATGAAAACGGATAAAAACGTCTGAAAATGGACGAAAAAGTATATAAACATATGAAAACAGACAAAAACATATGAAAACGGACGAAAGCGTATAAAAAGAAACGAAAACGTTTGAAAACGGATGAAAACGTTTGAAAGTAGACGAAAACGTAAAAAAACGAACAAAAACGTTTGAAAACAAACGAAAACGTATGAAATCGGAAGGAAAAAAACGTTAATTATTAACAAAAATGAATTAGAAAAGAAAGACAAAAAAAAAAAAAAAAAAAAAAGGAAAAAAAAAACGCGAAACAAAATAGAATTACAAAAAAGGCAAAAGAAAAGTAGACAAAAAAAATTAAATAAAATATAAGAAAGAAAAAAGACAAAGAAAAAGGAGGAAAAAAACATGGACTTAGGTTTCGATATTAAATCTTAGGTTAATCTCCCACCATTAGATCAATTGAATAAGGGTATAGTGGGGATTTGTCCCTTGGTATGCACCAAAATAAGGGTATCCAATTGAATTTTCCTCTTAAAACTGTAGGTTTTGTTTGAAGAAAATGATTTGTATACGTATAACGGTATAAGTTGTCGATTGGCTCAGAAGAAGTCAACTAAAGTCAACCACATATGTGGTCAATATAGTCAAACTACCTATACCAATGCTTCCGGGTAATATAGAGTATCACCAGGTTGTTATGTCCCGACGAGGTGTGGATTGTGCTTTAGCGTGCTTGTGATCGGGTGATTATTCACAGAAAAGGGTTGTGATAAGAATTAATTGAGAATTATGAAATGAAATAGCTTAGGAAAGCTATATGATTGATTACTGGAATTTAGATTAAGAAGAGACAAGCTAAAACCTAAAAACGTACGTTTTAATAAAAAACGTATACTGACGTACGTGATAGAAATTACAACTGACTGACTAAAAAGGCTACGAGTGTGAAATTATTATTTTTACAATCCTAATGAATAAAGAAAATTTTTAGAAAAAGAAAAATTATTTTTACACTATTTAATTATTTATTTTTAATTAATTACTAATTACTTATTAATTAACTAATTATATTGATTTAAATTATTAAAATTACTAAAAAGACTTAGATAATTAAGAAGATTTTTATAAATCTAATTAACCATCACAGGAATCTAAAAAATTATAAAAAGTTGGGGAAATGGGCCAGGGGTGTGAAGTTGGGCTTGGCGGATTCACTGAGACGGATTCATTGTCCACTGGAGTTTCTGGTGGTTTAAAGACAACTCCAGGCTTACATCTGGTTTCTGGAATAACCTGAGGTTGGACGTGTATTGTACTTCGTGAGCTAGTAGGTTGCACTTTGTCCTTTGTCACCTCAGGTTCACGTTCCACTACCTTTGGAGGAGAGGAAGAAGAGGTAGTAGGAATCGCGGGTTCATCATATGAAGCACCACTTCTTGTTGTGATCGCCTTAGCATCGCCCCTCGGGTTAGCGATCGTGTTGCTCGGTAAAGTAGTACCTGAGCTCGAGGGTCGATCATTTAAAGACTTCTTGATATCAGAAATCTGGCTGACCAACATCTTGTTCAACTCTTCTTGGGACTTCATGAATTGCTTTAACAACTCGTCAGATGAAGGCCCGGTTGGAACAATGGCTTGATTCTGATTAGGAAAATTTGGAGCTCGATTGTTCGGATTGGGACCTTGATTTTGAAAATTACCCTGATTAGGGTTGTTGTTTCCTTGAAAATATCCCGGATTGAAATTACCCTAACCTTGGTTTCGATTAAAGTTTCCTTGATGTTGGAAACCTTGATTTTGGAAACCTTGGTTTTGATTATGAAAACCATGACCCTGATTGAAGTTACCTTGGTTCATTCTATTTTGATTTTGGCCACGGTTTTGGACATTTTGGTTTTGATTAAAACCAGGAGGTCCAGGGTAGTGGTGAGAACGATAGTTCGGGTCCATAGGAGGGCGATATTGATTGCCTCCTTGATTTTGGGACCTGGCTACAACATGAGCTTCATATGGAGTTCCATCAGTAGCTGTGCAATTGTAGTAGGCATGCGGCCCACCACAAGTCACACAGACTTCCACTTTTTTAACCTCAGCAGGTGGAGGATGTTGTGGAAATGAAACTTTCTTTGTTTGAGCGAGAACCAAAGCTTGAATAGCTTCAGTGAGCTTGTCAATCTTAGCATCCATGCTAGATTGACTCACAGAAGATGAAGTAGAAGGACCCGCATTGATTTAAGAAACTGTCACAACTCACCATTTCACGTCATTTACCATTTCAGGTCATTTTCCCAAACTTCGACTTTTTACTATTCATAAATCACTATTCATCAAAACACTATTCATCATTTTACTATTCATCGTTTTCGAGGTCAGTTTGATATTCTGAGAAACTTTTGGGAAATTTACTATTCACTGAACACTATTCATTTCCGGAAAAGTTTTCACTATTCACTTGCATTACTCATTTCATCATAAATTTAGTTTACGGGTATTCAAATTCGCGTAACCGGATTGGTTTAGGTGCGAATTCATTTCATTAGTGTTAAGAACACTGCATACGGACTGGAGATAGTCTGCATATCATCATAACAGCATTTTCATGTTATACCACTCTCAGGATTTTCAAATTTCTATATTCAGTACATTTAACGTTTTTACGTATAAGTATTTATAGTAAACGTTAACACCCGGTTTATACACGACGAATATATCTAAATATTCCCACAATGGTCCCGACATATTTTTATATCCATTTTAACATCATAAAAGTTATAACATTCAGTTACCCAGTATTTTGGAAATTTATTTTATTTATAACGTACGCGTATGAATATAACGACGGTTTTCGTGAAAACTAAACAATAATCACCCGATCACTCAGTAAATGTACCCAACATATTTTTAATATATTTTTATCATTATTATGACTTTATTTCATCCCGGTAAACTTCGTGAACATTTATTTCTATTAAAACCGGTACCCGATTGTAACTAAAAACACAAACTAGTGCATAATTCTTACAAGATTTCTAAATATATACCAAGTACCCCTACCCCCCCCCCCCCCCCCTTCACCCTTTGAAAACCGGCCCATGACCACCCCTTTTAACCCTATGCATTAACTCCTTATTAGAAAACTAATAAACCTCTAAATCTTATACTTAACCAAAAACCAAAATCATATCTTCACTTTTATATAAGATAAATTTTCATCTCATCCCTTCTTCCTCTCTTGCAAACCCACGACCAAACCACCATACATAGATCAAGTGATCATTTTTCAAAAGCTAAAGCACCAAACTTGTTCATTTTACTTGCCTAATCAAGAATCAAGCAACAAAAACACAAGAACAACAAGCATAATCATCATCTAATCATCTCATTTTATCAAGTAAGTTATCAACTTTATTTTTACATGAAACATCTTATATTTACTTGTATTTCATGATTTCCATGCTAAAAACCATGTACAACTAGCTATACCACCATTTATTTTGTCAAAAATGGAACATACAAACCCTAACTTTTTATTTATGAATCCCCTTACTATAATAACTTGGTTAGGATCCCATGGCACCCTAAGAAGGTGTATGGTAGGATTAGATTAACTATGTGGTGATTACAAGAGGTTTGATGATGTTAGAAATTAGTTATAAACCTTGAAAACTTGATTTGGAACATATTTTAGACATGCTGTCCCATTTTGTGAAAACCTGGAAAATCAGTAAACACCAAGGAAACTTTGGCAAAATTTTTAGAAAATACTTTCAAAAACGAATCCGTAGGCGAAAGAACGGATTAAAAAGAGTTAATAACGAAGAAGTTATGATTTTTGCAAGATTGTTGACGAAAAGTATTTTCTGGAAAAATGTTTGCTGTTGGACGTTTTTCATTGGTCAAAAAGAGGCTTTAGACGTAACCTGGAGGAGCCGAGCTTTCCAAAATATATTACTACATACTAAGACGTAACCGTGGACATAAAGAACAAGTAAAACGGACAAGTAACGACAAAGATATTCACGTTTGAATATCGGCTAAAACCATTTTTATTTGACAGCTTTTAATAAAAATGGACACTAAAACTACGAAGTACTTTTATAAGCTAGAAATAATATTAAGTACCAAGTTTTATAACTAATGAAGTATTAGTTATTACAAGTATATTTTCATCATTTCAAGGCGATATTTCAAGGATTACAACCCGAGGATTTCAACACTAACATGGAAACATACGATATATATAAGTATATATATATATTACAACTAGCTTATTATATTTTCTAATAGCAATATTTTTTTCCAAATTCTTGGATTATATATTTTGATAACACAAGTGTTTTTCCAAAGAGTAGAGTGGTATAGAAACATGAGCATGGACATTCATAACATCATTTGGTGATCTAAATGAGATCGTTCATCATTCATATTAGGTTGCGGCAGCTAACCGTGCATTGTTGATCACTTCATATTATCATCAGTATCATCAGTTGAGGTGAGTATTCATAGCCCCGTATACATTTTTATTGTTTTCAAATCCCACGGGGGAGAATACATTGCACCATTTCAGTACGAGCCCAAGTATCAAAACCTATGTACATAGCTTAAGTAGCTTGTCTGCCATGTGATAAGTCCCCTGTAACATCATGAACCGTTAATTTACCGCTAAGCGAGAGTGAGTGGATAGATCTATCGAGGGTGACGCCTCCATCCGTGGTAGTGAGTACCAACAGTAAGCGGATGCATGTCATGTCTTTTACATTTGAGTGTTTGGCAGAACATTCGGGAGGGGCATAGAATTTCATCAGTCATAGCTTCGGTGTCATGAGCTTAAGGTCTATTGTACTATTTTACGTGACTTTTGTCATGCATTTATACTTGTGGTAGCCGTACAAACATTATATTTCATAAACCTATGATTATTCACCAACATTCGTGTTGACCGTTTTCGCAATGTATTTTCAGGTAACTAAGGCATCATCATCATATTACATGCATGGAGTCACATTAGGGTGTGCCAGGGATGACGTACTACATTTTGGATTTTTCATGCACTTGTGTAAATTATCGTTTGACATTTCCTGAACTTGTTTTCTGTAAACGTTTCAACCTTTGGGGACCTATGTTTTGTAGCACTGGATGCTTTTAAATAAATCAAACGATATGTATTTTCCAAACGACACTTTAGGTCGCTCAATATTTCCTTGTTATGGTGCTATGACAGTTACACCCCCAGGCATTCCATTCCGCTGCAAGTCAGGTAAATTGGGGGTGTGACAGATTGGTACCAGAGCTAAGGTTATAGAGAACTAGGATGTATCATTGACCCTAGACTATAACCACATTATCATAGCATCTCATCATTTCATCATAAGTGCATGTTCATTGTTTATGGTGATTTCATTACGAGTTATTTATTTTTATTTCACCTTGATTATCACAGAACCATGTCTGCAAACCCAAATGTTGTTATACTGTACACCATCACAGACTCCGATATTGAAGACTCTATGTCTTCTACTGCCCGTTCACCACCACCTAGTCCTATTGTACCTGAGTTGCCACTTTTGGCATCAGATGATGACACAGAGCCTTTCGAGGAGGAGGAGACGGCTCCTACTCCTCATGTCCATCCTATTATACCACTTGATGTCACCCGTGTACCCACAGACACACCATCTCCTACTACTACTATCCATTCAGAGCCGAGACTTATGTTTCGTAGGGATAAGACTATCCAGGTTGCTAGTAAGAGAGTTCGTTATGCTACATCTACTTATAGGACCCTACCTAGTCCTACTGTGCCTACACCACCACCAGCCATACCCACTGCTACCCCTATATCCACCTCACTCTTGCCGCTTAGGAAGCGTGTAAGGTTTACCACTCCAGATTCACCTACCACTACAGAGTCAGAATCAGCAGAACCACCACCAGTATACCACATAGGTGAGAGTTCTAGAGCGGCTGCGGCTAGGAGCCCTACAGCCGTCACATTAGAGGATCAGATGGGTGCTCAGCAGGAGCAAGTCGATAGGTTAGGGTATAGAGTTGATGAGATCATTACTACTCGACTTGAGACTGTCGAGGAGCAGGTTGAGGAGTTGGTTCAGGGCAGGGTTGGTATTGATGTGTCATACCATGGACTCGAGGCACGACAGTTGAGGCACCAGGAGGAGATTGAGCTACTTAGGGATGAGTTACCTGAGATTCGAGATAGAGCTCAGGCGACACAGGAGACTCAGTGGGAGCAGGTAGATCAGTTGGCATTGCTTCGAGAGAGGTTGGTCATTTTGGAGGGCAGGGATGTTTCTTCTCAGTTACGAGTTCAGCATCTGGAGGAGATCGTGGTTGCGATGGATCGTGAGATTCGCCGCTTGAGGGGAGAGCCTGGAGCATCTGGAGCTCCTGGACCATCTAGAGCACCTGGAGGAGCCTAGATATAGACTAGTATTGTATTAGCTTTTACTATTTCCTAGTCCCGAGGTGTGGGACGTAGTTCAAGAACTTGTAGTCTTTTGGTTGTTGTACAAACAAATATATCAAGTGCGACTCTACTATGTTGGAAATGTTGTGCTATATATATATATCGGTCTATGTAGGCCGAAATTTTCATGTATTATATTCATGTGTTGTGATTATATTTATGATGTTTCATGGTTGCTCTTTATGGTTAACGTATTTATACTTGTTGTGGTTGTATCTATACGTGTCGTGGTTGTATTATTACAGGTTGTGGTTGTACTCGTACATGTCGTGGTTGTATTTATACTTGTTGTGGTTGTATATATACATGTTGTGGGCGTATATTTTTGTACGATGACTATTTCTATTATAGTGTTCTCATGGTTGTTGTCGATTATTATTTATCAGAAGTATGGCGCCAAAGAAGGCAAAGGTTACATCAGAAACACCTGCCATGACACAAGCAGCTATCCGCAAGTTGGTCAGGGATAGTATTGCAGAAGCTCTAGAGACTGAGAGAGCTGAAGTTGCTGCTAGGACTGCTGAGGTTCCACCTACTGCTGAAGTGGTTCAACCCACTACTAGGCGTGAATGTACTTGGAAGGATTTCAAGATTAGTGATCCTATCAAGTATAAGGGAACTGAGGGAGCGGTTGCTTTAATCCGCTGGTTTGAGAAGACTGAGAACGTCTTTCTCATGTGTGGTTGTCAGGAGGTTAACAAGGTAAAGTTTGCTACAGGTATGCTGCTGGATGAAGCCATGTCTTGGTGGAATTCGTATGCTCAGCCCATTGGTATGGAGAATGCTTACAAACTCACGTGGGCTGAATTTAAGAAGCTGATGACCAAGAAGTTTTGCCCTCGTACTGAGGTGCAAAAGTTGGAAACAGAATTCTACCAGTTAGTAACTAAAGGAGATGATATTGAAACTTATATCAGGAAGTTTCAGGAGTTGGCTACACTGTGTCCAACTATGGTTCCGGACGCTGAGAAAAAGATGGAGAACTTTACTGGGGGATTACCCGAAAGCATCCGAGGGGATGTGATGTCTTTCGACCCACAAACAATGGAAGAGGCCATTCGTATAACTCAGAAACTTATGGTCCAAGTGTTGAAAGGAAAGTCTGCTGCAAATAACAACAATAACCGTTCCAACAACACCAACTACAACAACACTCGAAACAACAACAACAACAACAACAACTATAACAATAACCGAAACCGCAACTACCCCAATAACCAAAACAACAATAACAACAAGAGGAAGTTTGATAATAACCAAGGTGGGAATGCTAACCAACCAGCACCTAAGAGGCAGGAAGCGGCAAAGGTCTATGCTGCAGGACCAACAGAAGGAAAAGGATATAATGGAAAACTACCCAAGTGTAACAAATGTCGAACTCATCATAACCCTGGGAATTGTCCTAGAGCTTGTCAGAACTGTGGAAAGGTCGGTCATTGGACTAAGGACTGCAAAACACCACGAGGAATAATTAATCAGAACCAACCAGGAGCATGTTATGGTTGTGGAGAGTTGGGTCATTTCCAGTACAATTGCCCAAGGAGGAATGATCAAAGAACTGGGAATCAGGGAGGAGTAGCTCGAGGAAGGGCTTATGTTATGGGAGGAGAAGATGCCCGTGAGGACCCGAATGTTGTTACGGGTACGTTCCTCGTTAATAATCGTTATGCATCCATTTTATTTGATTCAGGAGCGGATAGAAGTTTTGTTTCTATTACATTTGCACCTTTACTTAACATAGAACCAACTACCTTAGACATTCCCTACATTGTTGAATTAGCCGATGGGTCTTTAGTTAACACCAACACCGTTATCCGTGGTTGCACCATCAATTTCCTAAATCACCCATTCAATATAGACCTTATGCCCGTAGAACTTGGAAGTTTTGACATCGTTATCGGTATGGATTGGTTGTCTCGACATCGTGCAAGGATCATTTGTGATGAGAAAGTTGTTCATCTTTCTTATGGAGGTGAAACTTTAGTTGTTCGCGGGGAGCGAAGTGGAACTAGACTCAGTATCATATCATGCATTAAAACCGAGAAGTACATAAAGAAGGGTTGTTATGCATTCTTGGCTCACATAACGGAGAAGAAGTCGGATGAGAAACGACTTGAAGATGTGCCAATTGTTAAGGAATTTCCAGAAGTTTTTCCGGAAGAATTACCAGGACTGCCACCTACACGTCAGGTTGAGTTTCAGATTGAGTTGGTGCCAGGAGCTGCACCGATTGCACGAGCACCATATAGACTTGCACCTTCTGAAATGCAAGAATTGTCTAACCAGTTACAAGAGCTTTTAGACAAAGGATTCATTAGACCGAGTTCCTCGCCTTGGGGAGCACCGGTTTTGTTTGTGAAGAAGAAGGATGGATCTTTCAGAATGTGTATAGACTATCGTGAGCTGAACAAGTTAACGGTGAAGAATCGTTATCCACTACCTAGGATTGATGACTTGTTTGATCAGCTACAAGGTTCCTGTTTTTATTCTAAGATTGATTTAAGATCAGGTTACCATCAACTCAGAGTTCGGGAAGAAGATATCCCGAAGACAGCATTCAGAACACGTTATGGTCATTATGAGTTTCAAGTGATGCCTTTTGGATTAACCAATGCACCTGCGGTATTCATGGATCTCATGAACAGAGTATGCAAACCATATCTTGATAAGTATGTGATTGTGTTCATTGACGATATCCTGATTTATTCCAAGAGTAAGGAAGAGCATGAAGCACACCTCAGAACAATATTGGAACTACTCAAGAAGGAGCAATTGTATGCCAAATTTTCAAAGTGTGACTTTTGGATACAAAGAGTTCAATTTCTTGGCCATGTCATTGATAGCCAAGGATTACAAGTCGATCCAGCAAAGATTGAGGCAGTAAAGGATTGGGCTACGCCCAAGTCTCCTACAGAAATTCGTCAATTCTTAGGACTGGCAGGATATTACAGAAGGTTTATCGAAGGGTTTTCTAAGATAGCGAAGTCGCTGACTAAGCTGACACAAAAGAATCAGAAGTACGAGTGGGGAGAGAAACAAGAATCTGCATTTCAGTTATTGAAGCAGAAGCTTTGTAGTGCACCGATTTTGTCACTACCAGAAGGTATTGAGAACTTTGTGGTATATTGCGATGCTTCACATAAAGGGCTTGGAGCTGTGCTAATGCAAAATGAGAAGGTGATAGCATATGCATCTAGACAGCTTAAGACACACGAGAAGAATTACACTACACACGACTTGGAGTTGGGTGCTGTTGTTTTTTGCACTCAAGATTTGGAGACACTACCTTTATGGTACTAAATGTGTAATTTTTACCGACCACAAGAGCTTACAGCATATACTTGATCAGAAGGAACTTAACATGAGACAACGTCGTTGGCTAGAATTGTTGAGTGATTACGATTGTGAAATCCGATATCACCCAGGAAAAGCAAATGTCGTAGCAGATGCACTTAGCAGAAAGGAACGACTCAAACCTTTGAGGGTCAGGTCATTAGGAATGACTATTATTTCACCATTACCATCGAAAATCTTAGAAGCTCAGATTGAGGCTCTCAAGGAGGAAAATCGGCCACAGGAGAAACTTTATGGTATGCCAGAAAACAAGAATGGCTTTGTTAAGAGAGCAGATGGAGTGTTATGCTTCAAGGATCGAAGTTGGATACCACTCTATGGTGGAGTACGAGATTTGATTATGCATGAATCACATAAGTCAAAGTACTCTATTCACCCAGGTTCTGACAAGATGTATCAGGATCTCAAAAAGCTGTATTGGTGGCCGAACATGAAAGCAGAAATAGCTACGTACGTCAGCAAATGTCTTACTTGTGCTAAAGTGAAAGCCGAGTACCAGAAACCGTCAGGACTACTTCAACAACCAGAAATTCCACAATGGAAGTGGGAACGTATTACAATGGACTTTGTTACTAAATTACCCAAGACGTCAGGAGGTTTCGATGCTATATGGGTAATTGTTGATCGTCTTACTAAATCAGCACATTTCATACCCATTAGAGAGACTTATTCCATGGAACAGCTTGCCAGACTTTATGTCAAGGAAATAGTCTCGAGGCATGGGGCACCAGTTTCTATCATTTCAGACAGGGATAGTCGTTTTACTTCAAACTTTTGGAAGTCATTACAAGATTCCTTTGGATCCAAGTTAGACATGAGCACTGCTTACCATCCACAGACTGATGGTCAGAGTGAGAGAACTATTCAGACACTGGAGGACATGCTGCGAGCGTGTGTGATTGACTTTGGGAATGGTTGGGCTAACCATTTGCCATTAATCGAGTTCTCTTATAACAACAGTTACCATTCAAGTATTAAAGCAGCACCATTTGAGGCATTGTATGGTCGTAAGTGTCGTTCACCAGTTTGTTGGGCAGAAGTTGGAGAGGTACAATGCACAGGTCCAGAGATGGTTAGGGAAACAACAGAGAAGATAATACAGATTCGAGATAGGCTTGAAACAGCTAGAAGTCGACAGAAGAGCTACGCAGATGTTAGACGTAAACCATTGGAATTCCAGGTTGGAGACAAGGTCATGTTGAAAGTCTCGCCTTGGAAGGGCGTGATACGATTTGGAAAGCGTGGGAAGTTGAATCCGAGATACATTGGTCCATTTAAGATACTGGAAAGGATTGGTCCAGTAGCTTACAAGCTTGAACTACCATCAGAACTCAGCAACGTACATAATACATTTCATGTCTCAAACCTTAAGAAATGCCTTTCAGATGAGTCTTCAGTTATACCATTAGAAGAGATTCAGCTAGATGACAAGCTTAACTTTGTGGAGGAACCGGTTGAAATCATGGACCGAGAGGTCAAACAGTTAAAGCAGAGTAGAATTCCGATCGTTAAGGTTCGCTGGAATTCTCGAAGAGGTCCTGAGTTTACATGGGAACGAGAGGACCAAATGCAACGCAAGTATCCACACCTTTTCACCAAACCTATTACTGAGACCAACACTAGCTGAATTCAGGGACTGAATTCCTATTTGGGTGGGCGGATGTCACAACTCACCATTTCACGTCATTTACCATTTCAGGTCATTTTCCCAAACTTCGACTTTTTACTATTCATAAATCACTATTCATCAAAACACTATTCATCGTTTTACTATTCATCGTTTTCGAGGTCAGTTTGATATTCTGAGAAACTTTTGGGAAATTTACTATTCACTGAACACTATTCATTTTCGGAAAAGTTTTCACTATTCACTTGCATTACTCATTTCATCGTAAATTTAGTTTACGGGTATTAAAATTCGCGTAACCGGATTGATTTAGGTGCGAATTCATTTCATTAGTGTTAAGAACACTGCATACGGACTGGAGATAGTCTACATATCATCATAACAGCATTTTCATGTTATACCACTCTCAGGATTTTCAAATTTCTATATTCAGTACATTTAACGTTTTTACGTATAAGTATTTATAGTAAACGTTAACACCCGGTTGATACACGACGAATATATCTAAATATTCCCACAATGGTCCCGACATATTTTTATATCCATTTTAACATCATAAAAGTTATAACATTCAGTTACCCAGTATTTTGGAAATTTATTTTATTTATAACGTACGCGTATGAATATAACGACGGTTTTCGTGAAAACTAAACAATAATCACCCGATCACTCAGTAAATGTACCCAACATATTTTTAATATATTTTTATCATTATTATGACTTTATTTCATCCCGGTAAACTTCGTGAACATTTATTTCTATTAAAACCGGTACCCGATTGTAACTAAAAACACAAACTAGTGCATAATTCTTACAAGATTTCTAAATATATACCAAGTACCCCTACCCCCCCCCTTCACCCTTTGAAAACCGGCCCATGACCACCCCTTTTAACCCTATGCATTAACTCCTTATTAGAAAACTAATAAACCTCTAAATCTTATACTTAACCAAAAACCAAAATCATATCTTCACTTTTAGATAAGATAAATTTTCATCTCATCCCTTCTTCCTCTCTTGCAAACCCACGACCAAACCACCATACATAGATCAAGTGATCATTTTTCAAAAGCTAAAGCACCAAACTTGTTCATTTTACTTGCCTAATCAAGAATCAAGCAACAAAAACACAAGAACAACAAGCATAATCATCATCTAATCATCTCATTTTATCAAGTAAGTTATCAACTTTATTTTTACATGAAACATCTTATATTTACTTGTATTTCATGATTTCCATGCTAAAAACCATGTACAACTAGCTATACCACCATTTATTTTGTCAAAAATGGAACATACAAACCCTAACTTTTTATTTATGAATCCCCTTGCTATAATAACTTGGTTAGGATCCCATGGCACCCTAAGAAGGTGTATGGTAGGATTAGATTAACTATGTGGTGATTACAAGAGGTTTGATGATGTTAGAAATTAGTTATAAACCTTGAAAACTTGATTTGGAACATATTTTAGACATGCTGTCCCATTTTGTGAAAACCTGGAAAATCAGTAAACACCAAGGAAACTTTGGCAAAATTTTTAGAAAATACTTTCAAAAACGAATCCGTAGGCGAAAGAACGGATTAAAAAGAGTTAATAACGAAGAAGTTATGATTTTTGCAAGATTGTTGACGAAAAGTATTTTCTGGAAAAATGTTTGCTGTTGGACGTTTTTCATTGGTCAAAATGAGGCTTTAGACGTAACCCGGAGGAGCCGAGCTTTCCAAAATATATTACTACATACTAAGACGTAACCGTGGACATAAAGAACAAGTAAAACGGACAAGTAACGACAAAGATATTCACGTTTGAATATCGGCTAAAACCATTTTTATTTGACAGCTTTTAATAAAAATGGACACTAAAACTACGAAGTACTTTTATAAGCTAGAAATAATATTAAGTACCAAGTTTTATAACTAATGAAGTATTAGTTATTACAAGTATATTTTCATCATTTCAAGGCGATATTTCAAGGATTACAACCCGAGGATTTCAACACTAACATGGAAACATACGATATATATAAGTATATATATATTACAACTAGCTTATTATATTTTCTAATAGCAATATTTTTTCCAAATTCTTGGATTATATATTTTGATAACACAAGTGTTTTTCCAAAGAGTAGAGTGGTATAGAAACATGAGCATGGACATTCATAACATCATTTGGTGATCTAAATGAGATCGTTCATCATTCATATTAGGTTGCGGCAGCTAACCGTGCATTGTTGATCACTTCATATTATCATCAGTATCATCAGTTGAGGTGAGTATTCATAGCCCCGTATACATTTTTATTGTTTTCAAATCCCACGGGGGAGAATACATTGCACCATTTCAGTACGAGCCCAAGTATCAAAACCTATGTACATAGCTTAAGTAGCTTGTCTGCCATGTGATAAGTCCCCTGTAACATCATGAACCGTTAATTTACCGCTAAGCGAGAGTGAGTGGATAGATCTATCGAGGGTGACGCCTCCATCCGTGGTAGTGAGTACCAACAGTAAGCGGATGCATGTCATGTCTTTTACATTTGAGTGTTTGGCAGAACATTCGGGAGGGGCATAGAATTTCATCAGTCATAGCTTCGGTGTCATGAGCTTAAGGTCTATTGTACTATTTTACGTGACTTTTGTCATGCATTTATACTTGTGGTGGCCGTACAAACATTATATTTCATAAACCTATGATTATTCACCAACATTCGTGTTGACCGTTTTCGCAATGTATTTTCAGGTAACTAAGGCATCATCATCATATTACATGCATGGAGTCACCTTAGGGTGTGCCAGGGATGACGCACTACATTTTGGATTTTTCATGCACTTGTGTAAATTATCGTTTGATATTTCCTGAACTTGTTTTCTGTAAACGTTTCAACCTTTGGGGACCTATGTTTTGTAGCACTGGATGCTTTTAAATAAATCAAACGATATGTATTTTCCAAACGACACTTTAGGTCGTTCAATATTTCCTTGTTATGGTGCTATGACAGTTACACCCCCAGGCATTCCATTCCGCTGCAAGTCAGGTAAATTGGGGGTGTGACAGAAACAATCGGTTTGCTTCGTGTAGAGCGGACCTTGGACTTGTTTTCTATGATTTGCAAAGCTTCTTTTGTGGTTCTACTCAAGAAATTACCTCCCGCGGAGGCATTGAGAGAATCCTGATCAGCTTGGCTCACGCCATTGTAAAAAGTATCGAGTTGCATCAACTCTGAGAAACCATGATGTGGACACTTGCGAAGTAATTCTTTGAAACGATCTTACTTTTCACCAAAAGATTCATCATATTTCTGAGTGAACTTGGTGATTTCGTTCTTAAGACTCGTGGTCTTGGAAGGTGGGAAGAATTCATTCACAAATTTTTTGACAAGATCTTCCCATGTCTCAATAGATCGAGGAGGTTGTTTTTCAAGCCAAATCCGGGCTTGTCCCTCTAGTGAGAATGAGAAGAGAAGAAGTTTTATTGCTTCACAAGGGACATTCTTGTACTTGATGGTCTATGTGATTATATTGAACCATCGAATGTGAGCATGAGGATCGTCCCTCTCAAAACCGTAGAATTGACTTGAGGTTACAAGATTGAGTAACCCGGTTTTGAGCTCAAAATTATCAGCTACGATGGCTGGAACAACAATGGCATCTCCGTAACCCTCGATGGGTGCTTGGAGAAGCTCACACATGGGGCGGTCTTCCGCCATGGTGACAGTGGGTGTGGCAACAGTACGGATCTCAGATCCGACTGTAGGTGCTGAACGTCTACGAGGTTTCCTGACAAGCTCACGTAATGGGCTCGTGGACCTTAAAGAACGAGTGCGCGTGCACTAAAGATAAAAACCAATCAAAACAAAATCGAGGCAAATCCACAGTGAACTTAAACCAATAATCACAAGCAAGTGGCTTCTTTAAAAAAGGTACACCACTCACAGGAATACAAAGGCAAGTTTTAAATCTTTGGTTTGGGAACTTATTTTGTCCACACCCCCAGTTGGTAGGTGTTCTTTCTTGGTTTGCGACGGTTTATTTTTATGTATAATTATTATTCACAAGAAAAGACTGATGTTTTTGGGTTTTTTTTGTGTATGGGTTAAAAACTTTTGGACAATATTTTTGGTATCGTTTCATTTACTAAAATCGTATCTATTTAAGAATCACCTTAAAAGAAACACGATATAGAAAACGTAACGATCTGTTTTGTTGTTTTTTTTATTTTTTTATTTTTTTGGTGTTTTAACACTTTAGGAAAAGTGTTAATGACTTTTTTATGTTCTGATTTAAATTTTACAAAAGTGATGGTATTTGTACAGTGATGATGGTGAAATAACACTAATTTTAAAAAATGCTATAGAAACGCGCACACCTCCCCGGCAGCGGCGCCAAATTTTGATTGGCTCAGAAGCACTCAACTAAAGTCAACCACAGATGTGGTCAATATAGTCAAACTACCTAGACCAATGCTTCCGGGTAATATAGAGTATCACCAGGTCGTTATGTCCCGACGAGGTATGGATTGTGCTTTAGCGTGCTTGTGATCGGGTGATTATTCACAGAAAAGGGTTGTGATAAGAATTAATTGAGAATTATGAAATGAAATAGCTTAGGAAAGCTATATGATTGATTAGTGAAATTTAGATTAAGAAGAGACAAGCTAAAATCTAAAAACATACGTTTTAATAAAAAACGTATACTGACGTACGTGATAGAAAGTACAACTGACTGACTAAAAAGGCTACGAGTGTGAAATTATTATTTTTAGAATCCTAATGAATAAAGAAAATTTTTAGAAAAAGAAAAATTATTTTTACACTATTTAATTATTTATTATTAATTAATTACTAATTACTTATTAATTAACTAATTCTATTCATTTAAATTATTAAAATTACTTAAAAGAATTAGATAATTAAGAAGATTTTTATAAATCTAATTAACCATCACAGGAATCTAAAAAATTATAAAAAGTTGGTTTTATGAATTTTTAAACTAATTTACTAATTATTATTCTAATTATTAATTATTTACCAATTAAACTAATTATATTCTAAAAAATAGAAAACGAACAGTAGAAATTCTAGAAAAACTTCTAAAAATGTTTTAACTTATATAAAAGCTAGAAAAATTATAAAAACTAGGTGTTACTTAATAAAATCTAATTATGCTATTTAATTCTTTAATATTAATTAATAATTAATTAAACTAATATTAATTCTAAAAATCACTAAATGACAAAGAAAAAATCTGGAAAAATTTCTAAAAGTACTTTAATATAAAAGAAAATAATAAAAATATAAAAATGCTAGAGTGCTTATAAATAAGCTGAAAAGAAAATTAAAAAGATAATTTCTATTAAGTAGAAGCTATCACTATAATTAAATTTGGTTTTTTCTGTTTTTTCCTTTTCCAAACTATTTTAACACTAAAAACTAACAACTTTTACAAAACCACTTTTTATTAGACTCAGAAAATAAGCACTTGAGTGCTTATTAGCCTAATCAGTTGACTTTCTTTGACCAGATGAGAGATTAAGCTCAAATGAGCTTATGTGGGGTCCACAATGGTGGATTCTGATTCAAATATGTTGTTGGGACATGTTTAAGCTGGAAAAAGCAAATGGGGTCCACTAGATAAGCAAATAAGCCACAATAAGCACTTGCTTATTGGTGGACTGAGGCTGAAATGGGACAAGGTTTAGGGGTGAAACAAGTGGGGTCCACAGGGTGTTAAGGGGTCAAACCTAATTGCTATGGACTGGGGTCCAGCTTGGGGGTTCAAAGGTACCAATGGGGGCCTGTGGGACCCACTGTGGTGGCCAGAATCAACCACCAAAGGTGGTGGTGGTGATGGATGTCTGTTGTGCACAAGGGAACCTATTCCCCTGCAAGTGACTTTGAAGGGAAAATTGGTCCACAGAAAAAAATCAAAAAATTACAATGACGCAAGGACTATGAAGTTTAGCTGGGAGATTGCTAACCCTAAAAATTTCAAAGTCTGAAACCAAGTACAAAAATCTAAACAATTCTTGCCATTTTGAGTTTTCTGCACACAAGTGAAATGTTGACTTTTTGCTAAAACTTGAAATTTGACTTTGATGAAGTTTGGTTGATCATTACTGGCTAAGAAACATGTAATAAGCAATGTTAAAACTATTCTAAGCTAAAGGTACCAGTTATAAGCTAATGTGAAGGGTTTGTGAATCTCAATTCCCTCACAGTTAACTGTGAGGGAGAATTAAGAAGGTTTTTGACTTTTTTATGAATGGAGACTTAGTTTATTGGTTCCATTTACCTAATTTGACCTAGGTAAACATGTTTTAAACACAAACAACAACAAAAATCTATGAGAACACAGTGATTACTCTAGAACCAAACACCCCCTTAAAAACCTGATTTGGAATTTTTATGAAACAAATGGTATATTTAGGCTACCAAACAGATTTCTCAATGCTTATTATGATTAAACAGTCTTAAATAAGCCCAGAAACACAAGATGGAACTATAAATACCTAATAAACCTAGAAATGACTTATAAGACAGTTGCAATAGAGATTCTAAGTAGAATGAGTTATAATAATCTACTACCTAATATTAACCCATAATATGATTAGTTAACACTTAAATTACAAAAATACACAAACAAGTACAAGATAAGCATTTGAATAGTAAAAACAACAAAATGAGAAAATAAGCTTACACTAGCTTTCCTGCCCAGTACCAAGAACTAAGGACCAACAATCACCTTCCTACACTCCCCATGGAGTTCTAATACCATTCCTGTCCAATATACACCATGCTACTTGAATCTTTCACCTTCTTTTTGGACATTTTATTTTTCACCATTTTTTTATGATTTTTGAGACTTTGCAAAGTAACTGATACTAAACTAATTTAAATGATTTCAAAGCTTTCAAAAACTCACTTGAAACTTATTTTGAGCTTAGGGCATCACTGAGATGGAGTTTTAACAAACTTAAAACCAATTATGAGAATTTTCATAAAACTGAGGCATAAATTGAGTTTGGAATTAACACTGCAATTAATATTTTACATAAGATCACTAATCACTTAGAGGCTTAACAAAAGTACTTAAAGCTTAAAATTACACTGATAATTAAGAAAATAATAAAAACGACATAAAAGTAAATTACAATAATCTAGATAGCTTTTTCTTCTGCCCCATTGCCTTCTTTTATAGATATTTTGGACTTCCAGGTGTCCTCTGAGAATTTCCCACCAACTCTTAACCATTGGATTGGCTTGATTTGATCTTGACCTTTGAATGCAATTTTGGCGCCAATTTTCCTTTTCACTGTTTTGGTTGAGTATTAGGGTTGGAGAAGCAATTAATGCATCTTGGATGTTAGTTTAGGTAGAGGGAACAAAGAGTGGGAAGGTTGAGGTGGAGGGATGGAGTTTGGCAGTAGCAGGTATCCAGGTGGGGGAGGGGGGGGGGGGGAGAAGGTGGAAGTCAAACCATTTGACTTTGGTTGACTGAGGGGGGTAATAAAACGGACGGGGTGGTTTTTTATTTTAAGTGGAGGTGGGCTGGTGTTGGGGAAATGGGCCAGGGTGTGAAGTTGGGCTTGGTGGACTATGGTTGTGTTTGTTTGGACTTAAATAAAACAAAGGGTCCGTTTGGTATTTGTTATAACAAGGACCAATTTTGTAATTTTCCAAAACATGAGGGACTGAAACTGAATTTTCTCAATAGTTATCACAAGGACCAAAGTTTCCATTTAAGAATAGTACAAAGGTATTTTTGACATTTTTCCAATTTTCAAAACCCAGGGACTATTTTTGACATTTTTCAAACTTGAGGGACCAAAGTTGTCATTTTGCAAATTTTGATTTTAAAAGATTTCTTTTGACAACTTGTGAATCCTAAAGGACCTTTTATGATATTTTACATGCTTTGATTTACTCGGGACTAGTTTTGACAATTTTGAAAGTTTAAGGACTGAAACTGTAAATTATGTAAACTTTGTTGTTTTTTATCAGTTTTCAATCCTTTTGCATAAAAATACAATCCAGGGATATTTTATGTATTTTAAGGCATTCCTGTGTGTTTTCAGATGTTTTTGCACTCTAAATGTGACAGAAATGATGAGTATTTACACACTCATCAGTTGTTTATCTATATGTTATGGGAGGTGATTTGTACACCATTTCTTTTATCCATCCACCACTAAATCATGCATAGCAGTGTTGTACTTTGTGCATTATTGTTGTAATTTAGTGGTGGATGGCTAAAATAAATGGTGTACAAATCATCTCTCGTATGTTATTTAATACTGTCTTTGCTCTTGCTTTCGTGTTATAAAAGGCAAGCGCATTTCTAATAGGGATAAATATCAAAATGCAATGCTTTTACCTAAAACAAATTTTTAGTGCATAAATACAATGCTTTTAAAGCATGTGTTGAAGAAATATGAAAATGGTATTTAAGTTGGGTACATATCATTTGTGAATTTAAAGTAACCGGAGGTATATCAAAGCAAAATAGTGACTACTCACAACTAAAAAATGTTCAAACACAATTCAATATTCTTATCTTCATTATGTCTGTAACATACCCAAAAACCAAGTTATGGTACTGGTACATGTGCAAAAATGGATGGGCTGAATTGAATTCGATAGAGGGACAACATCGGTTGGTTAAGTTGGAAACATTAAGGGTCCGTATGGTATAAGGGTATCGGGGGTTTTGAATCAATGAATTTTTGAATCATGTGTTTGGTGCAATTTTGATTCCACTACTATGTTATTTGGATTCAAAATTTGAAACCAGCCTATTTCGGTAGGTTTCTTTGAATCCAACCGATCATTTTTTTTATTTGATGAATTTTTTGAACCACATATTATTTATACTTTTCTTGCTTTTTACTTTTTTTATTTTTTTTATTTTTATTTATTTTTATTTCAAACGAAAATAATAAAACTTAGAGCATTAGGTGTAGTGATAAAACAAGGTACGTCATTTGGGGCTCACGGATTGCCACATCAGTTTAACAAACCTCCACAACTAACCCCTTGACCCCCTCACTAACAAATAACTTCAACTTACTCATTTGGGGCCCACCACTTACAACTTTATTTTTTTTATTCATTTTATTAAATAAACTAAGTTAATTTTATTAAACATAAAAATAATACAACATTCTAATTTTATTTCATCAAATAAAAAACATACGATACGAAAATAAAAAATGCAACACATACTACTAATATGAAAATTAAACATTTTATACGTTATCGTTGGCATCGAGAGTTTGGTATTTCTTGGTGATTTTTGCTTGTCTCCTGCGAATTATTTCGACTTTTACCGGCTCAATTTGCAAGCTGACATCTAGCATTAGAATCTGCATTTCCTGCATCTCTAGCGCCCTTTCTTCTTTCTCCAACGCCTTTTCGTCCCTCTTCCTCCTCGCCTCGTAACAAGCCATTTGAGTGTCTTTTGCTTGCGAATACTTTTTGGATAACTGTCCTGAAAAAGTGCTTGTTTGACTCCCGCTGGAGATCGCTGCGCTCGACGTTTCCGTCGACTTTTGTTTCTTTGCAGCTCGTCTATTGATTCTTTCGGGACGATCTCATTTGTCAGGGCCGAATATATCCTCGAGACATGTAATGTCTATCGGATCCTCGGCATCCTATTTCGGATAATGTTTCAAGATCTCCCAAACGTGAACATACGTGAAACCCCTCGTACCAAAGCGTTCTTCGAAGCTTGCCTTCGCAGCTTCAAGATGATCGTGCTCATTTGCACCACTTCGATGGCCCAAATGTTTATAAATTCCGTTGAATTTTTGGCAGTCGCCATTGAGCCTCGTCCATTTTCTGGTGATCATATTTTTGGTACGAGGGTCACCGGTAGTTTGATCGTTGAACTTCTTCACAATTTTGTTCCAAAAGAAATCGTCGATTTTGTCATTTCCCTTATCTTTGTCTTGGGAAATTTCTATCCAAATTTCCGCAAGCAACTTTTCTTCGGCCTTGTTCCATTTCCGATTCACACGAGTACCTACTGCTTCAACGTCATCGTCAGCATCTAAATCCACTACGATTTTTTGGCCATGGCTTTTTTTTCCCCTTACCTTTGGCCGGTTCACGTGGTTGTGATACTTTAAATTGTGAACCGGAGTGTTGTGATTCGAATAGTGGTTGTGGTTGAGATAGAGGAAACGTGGATGGTTGAGACGGGTTAAAAAATTGTGGTGACGGATATCGTTGGGGTTAATTTGCGAATCCTTGTAGAAACGCATATTGTTGGTTGAGATAAATTTCGTTCGGATTGAATTGTTGCGAACCATCTGGCGATGAAGCGTTTGAATTTTGCGACGAGGGGATAGACGGGTTTGACAATCCCCCGTATTGTTGTGGATTTGAAGTGAGGAGGTTCGTGAAATATCCCGGTTCATTCGGGTTTTGAGACATGTTTTTTTTTTTTTTTTTTTTTTTTTTTTTTTTTTTTTTTTGAGTTGAGATATAGAAATATTTAAGTATGTTTTGGTTGAATTGTAGTGAGAAAAATAGATGTAAACAGGTTGATATTTTTAGTGTATTAAGTTTATTGTTCTTGTAAAAAAAAGAAAAAGAAAAAGAAAGTAACCGTTTGACAATTAAACGGTAATATTAGCGTTTAAAAAACTTTGCAACATACTAAATTGTCAGAAGTTACCTTCGTTGTGCAGACGATGGACCAAGCAACGGCGAGAAAAAACGAAGGCCACCGGTGTGGTGGCGAGAGACGGTGAGTGCCACGTTGGAGTGGCGAAGAGCTCTAACGATCTACACCGTATGCTCTTATCAATCATATATATAACTTTATATTTTCTCTCATTTATTTCTTTCAAACCTTCCTC
Source organism: Artemisia argyi (assembly GCA_030686995.1). Lineage (NCBI taxonomy): Eukaryota > Viridiplantae > Streptophyta > Magnoliopsida > Asterales > Asteraceae > Artemisia > Artemisia argyi. Next base: position 133,634,557 of record CM060694.1, read on the forward strand.
AAATCCGAATTCAATTCCAATCTCACTTACGAACCAAACGCACCCTAAATATCAATACCTTTCTAGTTTTTCCTTTCCAATATTTACTTATGGAAATAACATATACTTTAGATTTTTAGTTTTACCTTCACATGAACCAAATGAAAACATCAGCTATCAAAAATAAAAAACGGCTCAAACGAAATGCTATCAGCACAAATGGCAAGAGATAATCACTCACATGTACACGAACGATAAAATAAACTTTGTTACCATCTATCAATGAAAGGTATCAACTTCAAAACTTGTTTAGTGAAAATAATTCTAAAATAGACATGTCAATCTCTTAATAAAGATGACTTTACTTGGTTTAAATCTGTATAACGATGGACTCAAAGTTCATGATATAATTGGTTTAAAGATCGTAAATCATGATTACCCAATAAAATGAAATATTTATAAAAAGTAAAGTCAATTAAACATGTTTAATGAATCCGATAAATTTAAAGACTAAAATGCACGAGGACAAATGCTTTTGTTAATTAGGTCACACATGAAAGTTTGCTTAAAAAAAAGTCACACATGAAAGGATAAGACTTAAGAATGAGTTTTCAAAATTTTTCATAATTATAGTAATAAAATAGAAAAATCAGTTTCTCTTTTCTATAAGATAAAAAAAACTGTAAGTTTGGACATATTTTCTATTTTTTATTTTAATTTTCATGAATGATTTAATCAAAAAATGAACTTTTTTCTATAACTAAACAAGGCTCGAGTCTTTTTCTTTTATTTATACAGATGTTTGCGCTTTGATCAATGTATCCTTGGCAATTCTTTACTTAGTTTGACCGTTATAAACCCTTCCCTAACCATCTTCATAATCTACCGAGGTTTGTGTTAGTCGTATATTTAGCATAGCTCAATTGTAGTTTGTATGCGCAAAGGCTCGAGTGTCACTTGTTAGGGTTTGCATGCTATATATGTATTATTTGGTTTGGTCTTTGTTTTGATATTGTACACTCGAACTTTTGGTCTTGTTTCGTCTCTCATTAACCAAACCGAATAATACATATATAGCATAAAAACCCTAACAAGTGATACTTGGACCTTAGCTCATACAAACTATAATTGAGCTATGCTAAATATACGAACTAAGTTTGAACTTGAAATTATTTTTTGTGCAAGAATATAAATACGCCGGATCACTGATCACCTTGAGGATGGTAACAAATGTAGAAACTAAGGTTTGCTAAATCAATCGATTGTTTAGTTTACATTATTTTTGTCAAGATTCTTGCAAAAATAGTTTAAATTTTTTTAACATGAAAATTAGTCATTGAATGTGATAATAGATGGTAAAACAACATCTATATTTTTTGTTAATGAGATACCATGTAAGAAGATGAAAAAAAAAAAAAAAAAAAAAAAAAAAAAAAAGTTTAAGGAATTAGTAAAACCCGAGAATTGCTAGACCTACAAAAGAACTCCCACAAAACAAATCCACAAAATGACTTGTCATTATTTAATTAGTGTATTTGGCAATAGTTCTCTCTTTTATTTTTTGTTAACCCATTCAAACAATGACAAGCAGTGTTTTGAAACCCGGGTCGTCCCGTCCGGGTTAACTGGTTCGATCGGTTCCGGCCAAAAAAAGGTAAAAAAAACCCGGGTTTCTAAAACCGGGTTAACCGGTTAGACCCTCCGGGTTTTAAGTGACCTGGGTCAACCCGGTTCTTGAAACCCTGCCGGGTTTTGTTTTTTCAAAATTTTTTAATAAAAACTCGGGTTGACCCGGCGGTCGAACCGGTTGACCCGATTGAATAAATAAAAAAGTAATAAATTAAAAACCGAGTTGACCTGGTGGTCAAACCAGTTGACCCGGTTTCCGATGACTTAACCTGTTCAATTTCAAACCCGATTTTTAAAATATTAATGACAAAATTATTTTATGGATATATTTTGTGACTAGCAATTCTCGTAAAACCCTGGTATCTAGGGGTGAAAACGAGCCGAGCCGAGCCCGAGCCTACTAGAGCTCGAGCTCGGCTCGTTTATATATATAAAGTTCGAGCTCAAGCTCCTTTCGATCCTAATATTTTGAGCTCGAGCTCGGCTCGTGAAAATTTTCACAAGCTCGAGCTCGAGCTCGACTAATTTGTATGATGTTTTAAAGAAAACAAAGTTAAAATGGAGCTCGGCTCGTTAATTACATAAGGCTCGAGCTCGTTTACTACTTTTAAGCTCCTTTATATGTATAGACAATATATATACGTATATGTTTCTCAGACTCGTTTAGGTTCGCGAGCCTACTCGAGTTTTTTGTATAGAGCTCGAGCTCGATTATTAAATGAGCCAAAACTTAAGCTCGAGCTCGGGCTTGAGCTCGTTTAAGCTCGGCTTATTCGAGTTTTTTATCGATCCGATCCCGAACCTTTCACGAGCGTCTCGGCTCGTTTCCACCTCTAGTGATATCCTAACACATGACACGTGAAAAGCAATTCTACAAACGCACACAAAGGAAATGAAAGGGCAAAAGTAATAATCGTGGCCCCACAAAAAACTCACCCACATAAACACACTTCTTCCCTCCAATCTTAATTACCATCCCAACCTTCCCTCTCTTTTCGCAAATAAATAAATAAACATTCCTACAAGGGTTTAAGCAACCGACCTTTGTTTTCTCCTAATTCTATTCCAATTTCAATTCCATCATATTCAAATAATCCCACATTATCATTATATAAACATAATTTACCCCCACATTACAAAATCCACATAATTCAGATCAACCTGCTTATTGTGTCTCGAATCCGGTAATACTCAATTTCCCTAATTTCTATTTGTTATTTTGTGTTTTTTATCCGACATTTTGTTCGATTTTATGTTTTTGTAAAATTTGTTAAAATCAATTTTTTGTTGTTTGTTTGTTTGTTTGTGTTGAATTGTTTCGATGTGATTTAATTTCGGTTTTATTTAATGAGGAACTATTCTTATATTTGGTAATTTATTAAATAAACCAAAGTTGTTGATTAATTATGTCTTTTATAAATTTTGGTGTTTTTAGATGAGATTTTGTCCTATCTTAGGGTTTGGTTTTATTGAATTTTTATTTAACTTGTGATGAAATAATAATAATTTGATAATCTAGTTTAATTAATGAAGTTATTAAATAAACTCAAGTTATATTCTATTTAATTCTATTTCTATTTTTGTTTAATTAAATAATTGTTGAATGTGTTTGACTATAACTTTGAGTGCAAAGAGGGTCAAAATTGATATCTAAATTACCAGTTTGTCAATAGCTTAAAATCGCCGTTATGATGTGTAGATTTGGTTAAAAAATGATGTGGACCCATTTATCAAAAAGATTCTAATTGTTTAATGTCATTGAAAAACAGGTAGGTTGGACGCGTTTTTTTTTTGTCGTTGATGATATTGTATATTTGTATTGGTATGTATTTGTAAGATATGGTGTCGAAGGCGAGTATATGTTACGGACATTTTGGTGGTATCCAATTCCCCGTGATACCTAAAGCTCCTAGATCGCTGAGGGTGAGTTTATGGTTTAGTACTTTAGTTTCTTTAACGCGTTTATTGTGTAATTTTTTGAAACTTGTATTGACTTATAATTTGTTGTTTTAGACGAATGTAAGTGAGAAATCGTCCGAGGGAAGCGCGTTTGAGTTGTTGGCGGATGTAGCTGACAGGTTATTGCAGGAAAGTGAAGGTTCTATTTCGAGTGTTGGCCATGAACCAAAAGAGCAGAATAGTGACACTGTTGTGAAATGCGAAGAACCTGAAGTCAAAGTCAAACGTGTTGGCGAGGGAGGCTGTGCTGAGAGTGAATCTATGCCGGAATGTATTAGTCTAAAACTGAACTTAAACTCTCCTCCAAAGGATTTACCACAATCTGATAATGATTCTGGTTTGGAAGACGTTTATAATATAAAAACTCTCGATCTTTTGGGGAAAGTTGGGAGCAATGTTAACTTGGTGGCAGTAGAGAAGGAAAGTGGAGAGTCGACTATTAGGGACTCGTGTTTAGATACTTTTGTGCCAAGTAAATCATTTAGTAGTAGTGTAGATATACCCTCCAATAGGGACCCCGCTTCTTGTCTTACAAGACACAGGGGATATGTAAAATCGGGCATTAAAGATGATGACGATAATTCTTTTAGGTTTGATAACCGTGGAAACAAATTGAGGGCAATTACATCTAAGTCGCGTGATAAGTATAGAAGAATAAGAAAAATGGTGACTAGGTACCGCAAAGTAAATTCAAGGAAAGATTATGAACTCAGTAACTCTATGTGTGAGTGGGGACTTTACTTCACTGGTTATTATCTTGTGTTTTCCATAAACCATGTTACCTCTATTTCTAACGAGATCCTTTTTTGGTTCTTTTAGGTGGTGGAGTGAAGCCACTATACCAGAATAGGAAACGTATGTACAAGCGAGAAAGGTGTCAAGTAGATGCTGCTTCTAAAAGGAGAAAGGTGGTTCATCAAAGCTCAAAAAACACATACATTCAGGGGGGAGGTAGTGAAAGTATTGTGAAGAATCGCAATGGAGACAAGTCACACACTCGTGCTGCTTCAAATAAAGGTCCTTATATTATCCAGAATTCTGATGGTTTTTTTTATTCATCTTGGTCGTTCTGCTAACTAACTGATCCAATTATCTTGATATAGTGAAATTTAGCATAAACTCATTCAAAGTGCCGGAACTGTATTTTGAGATACCGGAGACTGCGACTATAGGTTCATTAAAGGTATTCATATTGAACATAATTTATTCTTCCTATAATAAGTTCATTATATACTATTTCCTCAACGGCAAAACTTCCATACTTGTGTAATTCTATACTGTTGGTCTTATAAACTATTTTACACAGAGGACTGTTATGAATGCTGTTAAAGATAAGCTACGAGGCGAACTACATGTAGGTATACTTCTTGAAGGCAAAAATGTCAGAGACAATAACCGGACCCTACAACAGATGGGTATTTCCCATAATTGTGACCTCGGGGCTTTGGGATTCACATTGGAGCCTAGTATTCTTGAAGCTTATCCATCCCCGATTCAGCAAGAACCACCATTAAGGTAGTAAACAATTCATTATCGGTAGATCATTCCATTTAAGAATTGTTTTTTATTAAATGGAGTTTTTTATTGTTTCCAGCTCAGCAAGTCCCATTACGGATGTGGGATACTCAAATTCTTCTCTATTGCATGATCTGGAAGCTTATTTAGACAACTATGTTGGTAAGAATCAAGAAAGTATACTAAAAAAAACCGAAGTACTAACAGAAGAAGAAGTGGAAGTTTCCAAAGCTCTTGTACCAGTAACAGCTGTGACAACCAAGGCACTCTCAGACATCCGGGTTAACTACAATCCAACAAAGAAATGTAAAGATTCACAGCGTAGAATTAGGAGACCATTCTCTAAATCAGAAGTAGAAGCACTTGTGGAAGCAGTCGAACTTCTTGGACCTGGAAGGTATGAACTTTGTGACCTTTTTGAGTTTTGAGATATAGAAGCTTTAGTGCACATGGTTCATTATTACTATAACTTAATTTTCATTATCTTTCAAAATCTTGCAGATGGCGTGAGGTTAAAAATCGTGCTTTTGATGATGCAGATCATCGAACGTGTGTGGACTTGAAGGTTAGAAATCTACTTTCCATATTCATTTTGAACCTCCAAAATACCATGCAAATAACCATTATGTTCATACGCATCATGTAATGTTAATAGTGAATACAAATTGGTTTTGTTTGCAGGATAAGTGGAAAACACTGGCTCACACAGCAAGCATCCCACCTAAGCAAAGAAGGGGTGAACTGGTGCCGCAGCACCTATTGGACCGGGTGCTGGCTGCACATGAGTATTGGTCCAGCTATCAGATTAAGCACGGCCTGAAGCGTAAGAGTGAACCACTTCAAATACTAATTTAGAGCTTGTTGGCATTTGAAAACTGACATATGGTGGAAAATGGGATGTATAAAATACAGGGAAATTCTCAAGAAAAGTTATGACAATAGGCAAGGAAATAGGATTGTTCATGTGTTTTTAGTATGACAGTTAGTTTTGTGACTAATTTGGAAGGTTTAAGAGGGATAGGGATTGTAATAGAATCCACATATTGGGAGTTTGATTTAGTTAATATCATTATTTTGACCCATAGTGTTTTGATGACAGAATCTTAAATTCTTTTCATTTGCGATTTCTGTTGTTGCATACAAAATCAGACTATTAGACAATATGGTATGTTTTGTATATTCAAGTGACAACGAAATGCATTGTTTTATTAGACAAAAATATCACAAACAAGATACTTTTTAGACAGCGAATCAAATATTTTTAAACCAAGTAGTAAACGAAAAATTTGGAGGGAAAGAGAATAAGCAAAAGCTGTTCTTTCTAATTTAAACGAAGAAGAAATCCGTCAGAGAATATGCTTTACACATGATTATATGATTAGATTTACTCATTGTTCTAAAAGTCGTGACAAGGCGCGAGGCGTGACCTTGCCGCTGCAAAATGGACTTTGGCGTCGGCTTATGGCATAGCATGGATTAAGGCGTAAAAAGGCGCGCAAAATCACGCCAAATCGTAAGGCATGACACCATTTTTAGTATCTGGACTATTTCCTGCTTGAATTTATAGTATTTGGACTATTTCCTACTTGGGTTTGAAGCATTTAAGGGACTTATGCATATGATCTTTTGTAAACTCACCTTTTGTAAACTCGATATGTATATCAAATATGATATTATTACATAAATAATAAATCTATAAATATTTTTTTGCCGCTTTAATCACGTTTTAAAAAACGTCATAGCTTCGCCATGGCTCGTAAGGCTTAAGCCGTGGCAACAACACCATGTCACACCTCACGTCATTTATAACCTTGGATTTACTTTAGTTTATGTTTTTATACGTACATCAAACTATCAAAGTAACATGAGTTGGTATATGGCTAATTTCTAAGAGTTCAAAACATTTATTAAATCTTGTACTATAATCATTTTGAGGTGATTATCATAAAACCTTGAGGTAGCTGTGATTTATCTACAAGATATAATGAATAAACTAACCTCAATGAATCACAAATCAGTAGATTAGATGGCGACCTCGATAATTCACAAATCAGTATATTAAATGGATTTCAAGATAGCAAAATGTAAAATGTTAAAATATCTATGAGAAACTTATTTTATTGTTTTCTAAAACTACGAGTAGTAATTAACTAATTATAGATTTTATGTTACATTGTCACAACTACTGGGGGTTTGAAAAACCAAAACAATAATTGTGATCATAGATTGATATATACTTTGAAACACACTACTACACATTAATTCCACTGTAATATTTAAATGAGATGTGGATCTAATCTTGGGTGATAGTATAATAAATGACATTAATTCACGTCATCTATTCAGTTTTCACGTTTTATGTTAAAAAGAACTTTTATGTCATACTAACACGTTAATTACCTTTTTAACAAGGGCATCATTCTCTTTTACCTCTATTGGTATTTAAGGGTGAGCAAACGGACCGGATGGACCGGACCGACCGACAAAACCGACCGGACCGGACCGGACCGACCACATTCGGTCCGGTCCGCGGTCTAGGCTTTTCTGTTAATTCGGTCCTCGGTCCGGTCGGTCCGGTCCGGACCGACCAAAAAACCGAAAAAACGTGCCAAAATATGCCTAATTGGACCGGACCGACCGAAGACCGGACCGACCACATTCGGTCCGGTCTCGGTCTATGGTTTTTCCGGTTCTTGGTCTTCGGTCCGGTTCGGTCTTGGCCGGTCTGGTCCGGTTTTTGGACCATGCTCACCCTTATTGGTATTGTAGAGGAAATAATGTTGATGGGATTTTATGGGTGGTTACATATTAGACTAATAAATTAGAACGGAAGGAGTAATAAAATAAGGTTTTGATTAGCTTTTCGATAAGTTTCTCACCCACATTTTGATTTGTCCCAATCAAAGCTAGTATTCTGCTTAGAGCACTGGGTAAGTTAACACAATGTCAAAAGGTAACACACCGCCACCTTAGCGCCATATCAGATTTTACCTTTTAACTTTAACTCTTGACTTTCCAGCCCGGTAACATAACTTACATTTAACTCACCTTAACTCACTTCCATCCTAAATATTTACAATTACAACCCCGCATTTTAACAAACACTTCATTTATTTAAAACACAACATTATATTACGAAATTAAAACACAACATTACATTACGAAATAAAACACATCACATAAAAAAAATATCCCGCTCAGATGAAATTTGAATTTTGAATTTGCACACGTTTTTATTGTTTTGTTTGAAATTTTGAAATTTGAAATTTGAAATTTTAAAAATATCCCGCCCTCTGTTTTGAAATTTGAAAATTTAAAAAGACACTCCTATATAAAGCATACATTATCATACAATTTTGCACACACTTCACTTTTCAAAGAAATTCACAATGGCAAATCGTTGGTCTATTGAAGAAGAATGCTGGCTAGCCGAGATGTGGCAAAACATTAGCGAATTCCATGCCAGCGAAGGACCTTTTTGGCAAGTAGTAACAGACAAGTTCACATCAGACGGTCCTTTTCGTAGCAAAAACCAGCTAACGGGTAAGTGGGAAAGAATGAACTCTGATTGCCAAAAATTTCATGAAATTTACTTGAATTTGCAGCCTACACGTGAGCCAGATGTTCGTCTCGAAGATGCATTGAACGTTTACAAAGAACGCAATGGTGGGAAAGATTTCAAATATTTTCAAGTGTGGTTGATTTTGAAGGACAACGTCAACTGGAACAGATATATGAATTAATGGCCTTTGTATTCCTGTATCGTGTGTTGGTTTATGTTAAGTATTTCCGTTTCGTTTGTGATGTTATGTCAATGTAAGTTCCAGTTTGAATAAAAGGCTTAACGACTAGTTTCTCTAATAAAATTATCTAACGGCTAGTTTCAGTATAAATATCAGCTTTACTCAACTTCTTATTATCAAACAACTGAAACTAAATTCCATACACACACTATGGCTAACCAACCAGCTGAGGTGCAAAGAAGAATACTTACCCGATTGCGCAATGAACAAGAAAATGAACTTAAGTTGATTAACAACTTGTTTGGTGAGATAGCGCGTATTATTCGACAGAGGGAGTCTCATGCTCCAGAGGTCGAAAGGTTACGTGAGCTGCCTCAAGACCATCCAATAGTCATGGTCGGTCTACAAACCCTTTTAAGAAATGATGAAACATATGTGAAACTTCAAGTCGCATTGAAAATGGTCAGAGAACAAGTGTTGCAAGTTTGGGAAAAAAAAATCACAACTCATCGATAATTACAAGTTGATATAAATTCTTGAAGATGTTTCATATTGTATTTATCCGTTTTATTATTTTCGTATCGTATTTTTTTTCTTCATATCGTATGTTTTTTTTTTCTTTTTTATTTGAATGAACTAAAAATTAGCATATTGTATTATTTTGTATAATTTGTTAAAAGGGTTTGGAAAAGTTTTTTTTTTTTTCAAAGCTAGCCGTTTATAAACGGTTTAAAACATAGGGGGCTATTGTGAATTTTTTTTTTGAAATAAACGGTAATATTACCGACTTACCGTTTGGCGGGGGTTTGTTGTAATTTTTTTTTTTTTTTTTTTTTTTTTTTTTTTTTTTTTTTTTTTTTAACGCAGGAAATGAAAGTTAACGCGGGTCAAGACTTTAACGTGCAAGTTAACTTTTGTTCTTAACTCACTTCACGGTAAGGTAACGCACCCCAAAATGGAGGTGCGTTAAAAGTTAACGCATGGGCTGCGTTACCTTACCCAGCGCTCTAAAGGTGAGAACAAACCATAGTTGTTATTTTATTTATACTACTTATAATACATATTAGACCCTCTCTCCTATTTAATTTTTAAGATTTCCTAATATAGATTTTAAGTAAATATAAGTGATAAAACACAAAACACAAGTATATAAAATGATTTTAAGCAAATACTATTTCTTAGATACCTTCAATTAATACACCCCATCACCAATTAATACAAAATGTAAAACATAATGTACAAATACTTACATACATACAATTAATACTCCCCATCACCAATTAATACAAAATGTAAAGCACAATGTAGAAATGCGTATCGACAAAATTCCAGATTGAAATCTTTTGCTTCTACACGTATGAGCCCAAAAACAAGCAGCTAAAGCTAAATAAAATAAACTCGGATTCAAACTGGTGCACCAAAAAGAAGATAATTCACTACTCGAAACACGCTTAGTTTTCAACTTCCTCAATCTTTGCCTTGTCACTCACATAAATACCATCAAGAAACTTTCGGATATCCTTTTTCTTCACATGGCATTTCTAAAAATACAAAATCACAAAAGCTATCATCAAATAACTCATAATTTGACAATATATAAACTATTTACCAATTAAAAAAACAAAGCTAAAAAAACACGAATAGTCAAAAAGGGTGGGAAGACCATTTATATAACCAGATTTCAGGGCAATTCAATGAATTTCACAAAACCATTTACCAATTAAAAAAAACAAAATCTGTTACTTTCTCCCTTTGTTTCAATTAAAAACAAACAACAACAACAACAACAACATACCCAATCCCGCAAGAGCGGGGTATGAGGTTCAATTAAAAACAAACACAAAATGAAATTCACACAACCTACCCGAGACCCATCCTTGGATCTTGAAGCCTCTTGTGTCTCGAAAAGAGATCTCTTACAAGACCTTGAAAGCCGAAACATTAAGAAAAAAGTATAATGGGTTCATCTTTGGAGGTTGTTTATCAAAAGCTGGAAGAGAAAGAGATGGGCGGTTGAGTTATAGGTGCTTGGTGACTGCCTTATTTTGGGAGATAATATAGAGGGGTTGTTGGGTTTGAGTTGTGTGTGAGATTAGGGTTAACAAATGAGAGAAGTTAGAATTGTAACCGTTTAATAATGTGTGTATTGATTTTGGAAATGGGCTTAATATGTAATCACATGGATTGGACTTGGATCTTATTTGGCTAGACTGGATAAGCAAATGGATTTAAAAGCAATGCCAAACTTGGATTGGGCTTGCATATTTGGATCTGAAATGCTTTTAGTGGACTGAAAATATTATCAATTTTATTTTAATACGTTGTATGTTTTTTGGTATAACATTTGGAGAAAAAGAGTAGTGGTTGTTACAAATTTTCACGAGGTTACATCATATTTCCAGAAAATTTAGTCACAGGGTACCAGTCCCCGCATCACGCGGGTATCCTGCTAGTTCATATTCAAAAGCATTACAAAATACCAATACTTATAATCTTCCCAAGTGTAACTCCCGAATACTCTTGACCTTACTTATTTATTGCTAGCAACCCCCCACATAGTAGCGCATACTTTGGGTTACTTAAACTTAAACATAAAGACAACAAATAAAACATTAACTTTGAATTATTCAAAAACTTGCAAATTAGTCCGGTATCTTGTGTTCCTTATTGGTACTCGACTAGATCTTCTTGGTTTATCACATTTCTACGTGTTACGTATTAATGAAAAACATATACATCCACGTCTCATATTTTCCTTTATATAAAACTTACGTATCCATTATTGGCATACTCCGTATTAAACTAGCCTAGGGACAGAACATTAACTAGATCAACCTAGTTCATGAAATGTCTTTTTTCATTCTTAATTTATTCAACTGAATGGCTGATTGAGATCTTTTATCTTACTATTAAATAGAACAAATTGAATGGGTAGGATTACGGACCAATCGTCTAAAAAGGTTAGTTACTGTTAGTTTTTTAACTGTAAATCGTCGTAAATTTTTACTGTATATGGTTGAAAAAAAGTATAGGAGAGTGTGTATAAATCTAGGCATTTTTCAGTACAATTAACGTGTATACATGCAATACAATGTGGATATAGCCCATATAATATAAGGAATTTGTCTAATTTAGACACTCTACACAAACGTAAAAGTAATAGTGGGGAAATCATGCCTACTTTACAAAGTGGGCAACTTGCCTACTTTTCTATGTTAAAAAAGGAGGGGACATGGACTCAAACAGGGAGAACATATATTTGCAGGGGCTTAATTGTAAACAGTTTTTATTTTTTGCAAAGAAAAGTAGGCAAGTTGCCTACTTTGTAAAGTAGGCATAATTTTCCCAAAGTAATAATATAAGGAATTTGTCTAATGTGTGTATAAATCTAGAAATTTTTCGGTACAATTAACGTGTATAAACCAATGGGGCATTGGTTCGGTGGGTGAGGCTTTCGTTCTTGAGTCAATAGACTCGGGTTCGAATTCCATCCCTGGCACTTTGTTCTCAGATAGGTACCCGTCTCCGCAAAACCTATGGCTCATTGGAGAGACTTTGTAGATAAGAGCTCAAGAGTCCGAGAGTCTCGGCTCACTCCAGTTGGTGCCCCACTAGGTCAGGAGAATTGCCCGGAGCTATTCCTTGTGGGGTGGATAATGGCTGGTGCCAAAAGGCACCAGGGTGTTCCCGCCAATCTACATTTTTATTTATTTATTTATTTTTTATTATTTTATTTTATTATTATTATTATTATTATTATTATTATTATTATTTTTACAATTAACGTGTATACATGCAATACAATGTGGATATAGCCCATATAGGTGACACTGTGACAGTACCTTTCTTCTTATGAACATGCTACGAGGCAATAAATTAAATTAGAATGTGAACCACATCAAAGATTAGTATTCTATATAGCCAACTTTAAGCAATATATATTAGGGGTGTCAATTTGGGTCGGGTTCGGGTTGACGGGTTCGGGTTGTCAGGTTGGCGGGTCAGTAAACCTCAACCCGAACCTGACCCATTTAAATTATCGTGTCAGCTATGTCAACCCTAACCTGTTTACACATAACTCGAACCTGACCCATTTAACCCATATATATACTTGGGTTGACGGGTTAAATAGGTTACACGAGTTGAATATGTTAAACGGGTTTTGCGTTGACCCATTTAACCCGTTTTATATACAAAAGTTAGCACATTACACGAGTTAAACGAGTTAAATGGGTTAGCGGGTCGACCCTTTAACCCACTTAACCTGTATAATTAAATATAAATAATTTTTAATTAAAGAAAACAAATCTTAAACGGGTTGGCGGGTCGACCTGTTTATTTTATTCCCAACCCGAACCTGACGTGTTTAATAAACGGGTTGGATATGTCGACCCAAACCTGACCCAAAATCTATTTAGCTCAACCCGAACCTGTTAATTTTCGTGTCGGTTTCAGGTCGAGTTTCGTATCATGTCAGAAATTGCCACCCCTAATATATATTACTAGTACTATTTAAAAAAGTTTGCTAGCTATTGCCTATAAGGACAGTGGCAGTCATGCTTCTGAAATCGTCCATACTTTCTAAATCCATCAATAATATCATTCCACCTCATTTCACTTCATTCATACTTTTTCCATACCTCCCAACCCCATTTTAGTGGCAACCATGCCTTTTTCATACCTCCCAACATTTTTTTTTTTCATAAATTAAATTAAACAATTTAATTAAAACATAAATATTTCATTAATAACTAAAAGAAAATTACATAATACTTAAAAAAAAAATTACATTATTCTTAAAAAAAATGAAATAACTAATCATCGAGATATGTTAAGTTTTGAGCCTCTACGTGGTCCGTAAGATCATATAGGAGTCGGTAATGCATTTGTTCGTTGATTAACTCCGGTAATACACTATCGTCATAAACTGGCGCGACTGGCGGATCCATTATATGAACCGGTGATATTGCAACTCGATCGTCTTTTAAAATCATATTGTGAAATATGATACACGTATAAACGAGTTGTCGAATCTTGTCAACCGACATTGCCCGGAGAGGACGAGCGAGAATCATCCATTTATTTTTAAGACGACCAAAAGCTCGCTCGATATCTTTTCTTGCAGACTCTTGTAGCTTCTTGAATATCTTTTCCTTCAGTTCAACCGGATGCTTATATGCTTTAACAAACGTTGACCATGTAGGATAGATTCCATCGGTAAGATAATAACCACGTTTGTAAAACCATCCATTTACATGAAATGAACTGTTTGCCTTCGTTCCGTTTCGCTCCGTAAGATACAATGGTGACTGATTCAAAACATTGATATCGTTGTTTGCACCTGGAGGACCAAAAAACGAATGTCAAATCCACAAATCGTAAGAAGCGACGGCTTCAAGCATAATAGTTGGGTATTGATGATCACCTCGCTTATATTGACCTTTCAAATGTCTAGGACAATTACGCCATGGGAAATGTGTACAATCAATGCTACCAAGCATTCCAGGAATGTGATGTTTATTTTCATGGAACTCGTATAAGCATGCAATGTCATGGGATGTCGGCCTACGCAGGGGCGAAGCTTGGAAATTTCGAGTGGGGGGTCGGGATCTAAAATTTTTTTTTCCTAACCCTATGGGGGGTCGAAACCGAATTAAATTGGGGGGGGGGGGGGGGGGGCGAAACCGAAAATACCGAAATTTTTCTACACGAAAACTATATATCCCTACATCGCAAAAACAATTTCGGGGGGTCGGTCGCCCCCCCCCCCCCCCCCCCCCCCCCCCCCCGGCCCCTTAGAAGCTGCGCCCCTGGGCCTACGTAAGAACTCTCGACCATATAATTGAATAATCGCTTGGCAAAAATGATCAAGGCATTCTCCTATAAAAAAAATTAATAACAATAACTTTAAAAGATATATATAACGCTAACTTTATAAAAAAATTAATAACAAGAACTTTAAAAAATATATATAACGCTAACTTTATAAAAAAATTAATAACAAGAACTTTAAAAAATATATATATAACGATAACTTTATAAAAAATTAATAACAATAACTTTAAAAAATATATATAACCTGACGTTCGGCGCGCCATGTTTAAATAGTCATCAAATCTATCTGGAGGTTCACCCGTTGCGAGTTGCCTAATAGCCGATGTGCATTTTTGTAATGCCGTGAAACTTTTTTTCCCCTCGCATCTAAGCCCTCTTGAAACCATTCGAAATTCGCTTCAACATCAGCAACAACTCTTAAAAACAAGCTTTTATTCATACGAAACCGTTCACGAAAACGTTCGTCGTTAAACTTTGGACGTTCAACGAAATAATCATTCATAAGGGTTCGTAAAGCTTCTTCACGAAAACGGGTTACATACTCCCGACTTTCGGTAGAGCTTGCCGTGTCGTCAATTGCATCGTACGCGGCTAATAAGGTTTCTAGGGTGCTACCGGATGGCACTAGTTCGGACAATTCGCCGGGGGGACTCACTAACGATTCGGACGAAGAAGAAGAAGATAAAACCATTGTAAAAATATGTGAATTGGTTATATATGTGAATTGTATTGTTTGTGTTAAAAATGTATGTGTTTTAGTTTAATATATATAGGGATTTTTTTATTTTTTATTTTTATTATTTTTTTTTTTTATTTTTTTTTGGTTTGCACCGCTCCTCCATACCTCCAACGTTCCAAAAATTAATTGCCAACGGTAACTTTTTTGCTTTGAACTTCCCATACCTCCGAGGCAATATATGCCGTTCTCACTTTGCCGTTGGCCTTGCCGGCTAGGTGGCGGCGATGTTCACCGCCGGCATGGCCTTGCCGATGGTGATACCATTGGCCACTGCCACCCTTCTAAGAGAGCAAGGAGTCATAACACCTATTAACACCAACACCACTGCCACGTCAGCGCCACATCACTTTAACACCAAATAACATAACACCAAAAATATCAGGAAATCATAACACCAAATAACACCATTTTCAGGGACCCACCTTTTTTTAAAATATCAATTTACAAATTCTACCCTCAACAATCTTAATCATTAAACATTCAAACACTTTATTTATAAAATTAAACATTACAATACCAAATAAAAAAACATTACATTAAACAATACGAAATAAAAAAACATTACGAAATAAAATACAAAATGAAAAATACGATAAGTAAATAACTAAAACTACTCGCCATCTACTTCCATAAACTCCTCACGTTCATTCCAAATATGCTCTATAAGTTGCTGTTGGAGATTAAGATGAACATCTTTGTCACGTAATTCCTTATTCCTTCGACGACGCACATCACATCTGTCAATCCATCTATCTTGCATGTTTCTAGCTGGATTCCTAAACAATGCTCTATACTCACTTAGAGTACAATCGGGTTCTTGGCTAAAGTATGCAAAATGAGCAGGGAGAGGATCGGCAGTATATGATTCAATACCGGAAACTATTTCTAGAAATAGTTTCCGGCTCATACGAAATCTATGACGAAAGTCTCTATCTGGATACTTACAATGTACATTAAAATATTCGGCCTTCAAACGCTCTTCTGCAACCTCACGCTCACGGTGAATTGGGTTACGGGTTAACCGGAAAGATGATTCGGCTTCTTCTTCTTGTATTCGTTGGTACTCATAGGCGGCCATAATTGCTAAAGCATCGGCTTCATCTTCCATATCGGCAAGGGTTACATGTGCGGCATAAGTTGGATTCTGATTCATGGCGATTTTTTTTTTTTTTGAATATAAGATGGTTAGATTTTGTGTTTGCAAATGGGTTAAGAATACCCCATCTATTTATAAAGCTTTAAAAAAAAAGTGCACAATTTTTTTAAAATTATAGCCGTTGTTTAAATGGCATATCTTGATTTTTTTTTTTTTTTTTTTTTTTTTTTTTTTTTTTTTTTTTTTTTTTTAAAAAAACTAGCCGTTTGGTTTGTTGGAGGGGGTGTTTGATTTTTTTTTTTTTTTTTTTTTTTTTTTTTTTTTTTTTTTATTAAACGTTCCATGCTAGTAACGTGCGTTGCTATGGCAACGCAGCAACCAACGCAGCACCAACGCAAAGGAGTGGGGAGCAATGGAAACGCAAGTAACGGCGTTGATATGTTGCCACATAGGATATAACACCTCTCCGGCGTTATTACTCCCTCCCCTCTAATAAACAATTGAAAGATTATGCGGCTAATATTGCCTATCACCTCCTATTATCAATTTAATTTCCAAAAACCTTTTGAACGAACAGTGAAAATGAACAAAATGGTATTCTATATGTTTATTAAAATAATGATCACATGTTCTTATCATAGTTTTTAACAAGTAGGAAGGCGCCCGCTGCGTTGCAGCGGCAATTTCAGGAATTTTTTGCGATAGGAGCTTCTCGTTATGAGATCGTGGTATTTTTTTGCCGACACGTGTTATATTTGTTTGAAATAAATGTTGTGTCAAACTATATTTGTATTTGTCGTACCACGTCTTTTTTTGGAATAAATATTGTGCCGGACACCAGTGTGTTGCGACGAGGCTAATTTGATCCTTGTAGTTTTATAAAAATTTATGATAATTTTTAAAGTTATTTGTTAAGTTAAAGTGCATTTGAAAAATTCTTTATTTAAAAACTATATATATTAAAAGTTCTGGTGTGTTTTGTAAGTATTTTTTATTTTTTTACTAATATTATTAGAAAGTGTTTGTTTTTTCTTTTTTTATAAATGGTTTTGATTATGTGTGTGCGAGCGCATGGGACTTATGGTGTGGAGATCAATAGGAGATCATGTCTGTGTGGACTTATGGTGTGGAGACTTTGTGGCACCAATCATAACTTGCCAGCACATTCGAGAGTGCTTCCTATATGTTTTCCTAATTGTAAAATTAATTGTTTATTACGCACGGAACCCAATTTCTTCCACCTATGATACAATATTTAGGGAGTGCTTGGTGAGGGGTTAAGTGGGGGTGGGGAATGGGTAAAGGAATAATGATGGGCCCACATCAAACAATGTTTGGAGGGGGTAAGGTATTGATTACACACCTCACTCATTCTTTTGCATTCCTTTTCTTTTCTCTTTCCCTTTCCCTTTCCCCACTTTGAACCAAGCGGACCCTTAATTCAAAAAGTAATTGTTTATGCCGACACGAAAACCTATTTCCTACTATAGTATTTAGAGTTTTTAATGCAAATATTTCAAAGTAAAAAGAGTGACACAATTATATAAGTGCGTGCATAAATAAGTTGTGGCATGTCAACGACTGAACGTTTAATTCTTAACGAAAAGTTTTACAATGACCCAAATTTTAAACACAATACGTAAATTTAAGTAAAGAAAATTCTTACTGAATATTCTTATTACATATTTTCTTTATTAATTAGCAGTATTGCAAAGAGTCCTTATTGTCCCATTAGTACCAGTAACAGGTTCAATGTCTCCCATCTTAACCATGGCTGTAGCAAAATCAGAATCAAACAATGAAGGATTGTCGACGTACTCAGTGACAATGCTATTAGTTGAGTCTCCGTTAAAGAGTACTTGGTCTGATGTAAGCAAACCTCTTCTAGCGACTAGATCCCTGAAGTAGTTGTGGTCGAATGTGTTTGGTGTCTGTAAATCAAGTGGCTCCAAATTAACATCACGATTAGGTGCAGTCTGTGGGCAGTTGCTCCTAAGGTTGGCTGCAAAACTAGCATCTATGTTTGAGGTATTGTCGTATATCCTGTCCCTAAATCTTATGCATCGTGCCAACCCGATTGTATGAGAGCCTGCAAGAAAACAATCATTTCACAATTTAGATATTAGACAGGTTGTGTGAGATCCTGTAAAATGGTCAAATTTCCTAGGAAGTTTATTCCAACTAAGCAGTATCATGTACAATTGTTTTTCTTAAACTGAAAAACACTTGCATCCAGTTTTAGAAACACTAATGCAACTAATGTAGATCAGGAAAAAAAAAGTTTTAGTAAGACTGGTGCAACTAATATAGATCAGACGCTGGTGTGCATTAGTTTGATAAAAGTTGTGCAGGACTACGAAAACAGCTTAAACTAAAAGCTTAATTTCATAAGATCATTCCTATGGTATTTAGTGTTAAGCCAAGTTGTGTAAAATCCTCTAATTTTAAGTATAAACTTACTTCAGTCATTTGATGCATTCTATTTAATACTAGTAATAATTAATTAAAATTCTGTTATATATAAGTATATCATAATTCTTGAATGGTATAATAAAGGCCTAAACATGGATATGACAAAATTTAACAAAAACATGGATCTAACCTGATAATGCAACCATATCTCTTACACTGAGTCCTTTCGATCAAAGCTTGCAATTAGTTCAGAAAGATTATTATGTCCTCGTGGAATATCAGTAATAGCTTGAGACGCGTTTGTACCTATAGAGTCTCTTCTTCCAAGCCTTACTTCCAGGGGCGGAGGGAGGGGGTGGCTAGCGGGTGCTAGCCCCCCTCCAATAAGCCCAATGATTGTATTAACATACCATTGTTTAGCCCATAATTTAACGTTTAATATACCACTAGCATCTCCCAACTAGCGACTCTTCAATCATGAAAGAAAAAGAAAACAACGGACATGAAATATCTCCTGTCTAAGTGGCCACTAAAGCGAAAATATTAAATGAGACATTTTTGACACTTTTTTTTGTTGTTAATCTAAAAAATTTAAGGGACTTGTCAACAACTAGTTATATCACAAATTTGGATATCCGAAATTTCCGATGATGGTATTATGTTAGACATTATATTTTATCTAAGTTTTTTGTAATTCGGATATCCGAAATTTCAAATTACACTTTTATGTATCTGAATATCCAGATATCTATAATTTTTGGAAAACTTTAATATGACTTCCAAAACTGTCCTTTCATAAAAACTTTTTAGTAAATTATGATTGAGTTTTCGGATATCCGAATACGTATATTTTTTGAACACCCAAAAGCTAAATCAAGAAATCTTAGAAAGTTTCAGCTTTGTTGTTCTCCCCTAGTTATATACTCAAAAGCAGCAAAATAGATTAAAAAAATGACCTTATTTTGAGTTTACTATAGTTTTTATCCACTAAATATGTTAGAAAAAATTAGTTTTAGTAATGCATTCGTAAGTTTTTGTGATGTTTATTTGTATAAACTAAAGTTGGAAACCATTTTAAACATTTAGTTTTCCGGGTTATATAATGAACTTTGGCCCCCTTAACTACAGATCCTGGCTCCGCCCCTGCTTACTTCCCATGATGGAACACCCACCTACGTATTTATATTTTGATCAAAGCCACATATCTTTATCATACACAACCTTCGTTTAATTATCAGTATACTAATTATAGATTTAGTGAAACCTTGGGTTAGCAATTAACTGATATAATTTAATTTGTTATTACTTCGACCGAAGCATCACGAGCTGCAACAGCTAGTATTAGAGCCGGCCCTGGTGGTGGGCGAGCTGGGCGACCGCCCAGGGCATCACAAATCTAGGGGCATCAAAGAAAGGTGTTCATCGTTTGCTAACTGGAAAACCGGAATACCATATGAAACAATGCTTTGAAATCAGAAGGTAACAACATAGGAATTAATAGCTTCATGTTAAAAAAAATGATAAAACCTCTCGTGAAATGAGTAGTTCAGTGTGTTTGTCTCCCTGAAACTTGTGTTTCATGGTTGAGTGGGGAAAATGACAATAATAGAGAAGAACTAAAATACAAGTATAAATATGAATATTAAATGAAGTTTCATGGGTTGGCTAAAGGAGTTTTTGGTAAGCGTGAAAGAAAATCACTTTTCTTTTTCTTTTTTTAGTATTAGTTTTCTTTCTTTTTAACTTTGTTTTTTTTTTCTTTGTATACGTTTAGAATTGCAAATAGTGAATTCATTTTAGATTTAAAATATAGACAATGATATACGAATAGTGTTCCCTTTAAATAGTTTATAAGTAAAAAATGCACCTAATTTTTATTTATAACTTGAATTTTTTTAGTATTGAAAGTGATTTATCTAGCAAATACTGACTATATGAGTTGATGTTTATGTTTTAAAAAATGCACATCATCTATCTAGGTGATACAAGTCGAACTTATAATTGAAAATTGATCTTCTCGTATTGTAATAATTTATTTTTTAAATAAAAATCAAAGTGGGGCATCTTTTAATCGGCTAGCTTAAATAGCCCAAAGTTATGCGTTATTTGCTTACAAGGGGCATCTTTTACTCGGCTCGCCCAGGGCATATGAAAACTCAGGACCGGCCGTGGCTAGTAAATTTGCACACGAAACAACACCTGGACATACGCTCTCGACAGCAGCTTTGATATCATCTATGGCCTCATAGCCCAACACACCATCATTCATAGGTGACTCCTTCTCATTACCGGTACCTTCTAGCAAAATGGATGCATCAAAACCCTGAATTTAACAAAATTATAGAATATTAGATTCAATATATCTTACTTTGTATGTGTAGGTCATGCTCGTTTATAATAAGTTCATGCAATGTGTCCAGTAACTTAAAATCACTTAATCATGGCGTTTCACCACTTATTACCAGCCGTTCTTAACATATGACCGTTTAGATTGAAATTTTATTAGCGTAAGAAAATATTTGCATCTACAGAGTATCTTAGATGATGCTTTTTTGTAGACAATAGTTCAGGACGAAGGATTAGAGCACAAGGTGTAGATGAAGAAGGAAGGCTCGCTGTCCGACGTGGAAGAGGCAACGGCGAGCCGTTCCTCTTCACTACACCAAATGTGCCTTGCCGTTCTTCCCCGTTGGCTTCCTCCCTGTGGCGACAAAGAGCTGAGCTTCTGACGTGAGTTCCTGACATTTCCACTTTCTTTCATTTTTTTCCCCTTTGAATATTAGTTGTATAATTTGATTTTCAAATGTATGTTTATGTTTATGTTTGTGAAAGTAAAATGTATTTGTAGTTTCAAATAGATAGTTTGAATTCAAAATTTCAAATTATCCCGCTCTCAAGTTTGAATTCAAAATTTCAAATTATCCCGCCCTCTGTTTTGAATTCAAAATTTCAAATTATCCCGCCTCTGTTTTGAATTCAAAATTTCAAATTATCCCGCCCTCTGTTTTGAATTCAAAATTTGAAATGTATCCCGCTTCCATTAAACCCCCTATTTATACCATGCAATATCATTCAATTTTACACACACTGCAATATTTACACCATTTTACAATGATAAACCGTTGGTCAATGGAAGAAGAATACGTGCTAGCTACCATTTGGCTTGAAGTTCACGATTCTACAGACGTTGTGAATGAACGTTCCTTTTGGAATCAAGTTACAGAAAGGTTCAACAATCAAAGGGATGGTCCGCACCGTAATAAAAATAGTATTACGGCTCTATGGAGTAGAATGAATGTTGAATGTCGTAACTATAATGCTATTTACAAAGAGTTGCTGCGAACAAGTGATGACCCTTGTCGTCTCAGCAATGCAAACCGTATTTACTATGAATGCTATGGGAAAGGGATTAAGTATCAACATGTGTGGTTCGCTCTGAGAAACACAAGGGCATGGGACAGAGACGATGCGTAGTTGTGTTTTATGTTAACTATTTCCGTATCGTGTGTATTTCTTTTCCGTATCGTGTGTATTTCTTTACCGTATCGTGTCTATTTCTTTTCCGTATTGTTGTACTGTTGTGTAATGTTCCGTATTGTTGTAACCGCCCTTTTATGTGAATTTGAATTTTCAATTTGAATTCTAAATTATCCCGCTCAGATGAAATTTGAATTTTGAATTTGCACACGTTTTTATTGTTTTGTTTGAAATTTTGAAATTTGAAATTTTAAAATTATCCCGCTCGTGTCGTATCGTTTTTTTTCGCAAATCGTATTTTTTTTTCCGTATTGTAACTTTTTAATTTGGATGAAATAAAATTAATATGTTGTGTTATTTTTAAGTATTTGTGAAATGAATTTAATTTATTTAATTAAATGAATAAAAAAAATAAATGTGTAAGTGGTAGGGCCCTAATGGGGAAGTTGAGGTTTGTTATTTGGTGAGGAGGGGTTTGTTGTGAAGAGTTGAAGTAGAGGTGTTGGGTGATGTGGCACACGTCCCGATTGAGGAGGTAAAACTTATTGACTACAACTTGTGCTCTTAGAAAATAATGAGAGAATAAATGAAAGTATAGTAACCTGAACAAAACAGTACGTCATGAAAATGAAGGCGAATGAGAAAGGCTGCCATGCGACGATTACTTGACACAGCAGAACTAACAGAATCTCTAATTGTCGTAAGTGCAGAAGGGCAAGTGTGATCGTAAAACCTAGGGCACAAATGAGCTTTGCATGGCATGTAGTTCACTGATACAAGTAACACAGCAATCGGAACCAAAATCATCCCAATAGACTTATGATAACCCATATGATCAAAGAGTCTAAAACTTTATTCAGTCACTTGTTTTTTATGATTCGCTCTAGTAAATAGATATTGCTATATATATATACTTTAAATGAAAACGACATGCAAGTTAATATGAAAAGTTGTTGAATAAATCTCTAGTTCATTATTATCCATAACAGTGCACGATTAGCTATTAACATCTACTTTCAAAACATGAATTGACAATTTTGAATAGTTACCGCGGAATTACGGGACCAGGGTGTTACAGAGTGTTCGGTTTCCACAGGTTCCATATTTCCAGGATCGAATTATGAACACACAAGATTAACAAGAATTGATGAATTAAACATGAGAGTTTGGGACAGAAGCTTTGCAACAGAAAACATATATTGGATCGAATTAACAACTGATGTTTGTTTACAAAATGTGACCTATTTATACTAATGAATCGGTGAAGGGGTATACCGATTCCTGTAAACTAAACGTTACAACCTTTCTAACCATTGTAACCCTAACATATAACCATTTCGTTTTTGGACCCAGCCCAAACCCAAACTAACTTCGGTTCACAGACTTCTAAACTAAATATATAATATAAATACACACTAAACTACCCTTAACATTTACTTCTATAACATTAAGGTCCAACATTCACCCCCCTAATGTTATAGACGCAAATCGAGTCTTCTTTACTTGACTTCACAACAATGTTGGTTCTTCGTCTTCTGAGATGAGAAGTGCTTCTTGCTCTTTGTCTTTCTATCTTTCTTTCTTTCTGGTACGTGCTTACTTACGTACCTTTTCTTTCAAGCGTGCTTACTTACGCGTTCTTTAAACAAGCGTGCTTACTTACGCCTTCGTTCTTATAAGTGTGCTTACTTACGCTTATTCGTGTGCTTACTTACGCGTTTCTTTCTTTCAAATGAACGTTCTTCTTTCTATGATGATGATTAGTTGTGTATCTTCCTTCTTGATTAATTGCAGCCCTATACACGTACTTCCTTCCTTGATTGGTAATCAATCAATCTTTCCTTCTTCTCTTTCTGTTTCAACATCTCTTCTTCCCATGGCGGCATTTTTTTCATACCACTAACTGCAACAACTGATCTTCCCAATCATATTCTTGTTGTTGTTTATCACAAACAAACAGCCCTCTCGCTTGTTGGTTCCTTTGATGTCGTCATATCTTCCCTAAGATCAGTCATGTCTCTTTCTCTTCTTACTTTGCTCCTGCGCCAACAATCCTTTGTGTCTCTTCCCTTCTAAGTCTTTTGATCTTCTTGATCAAAAAGTTGAATCAAAACTTGTAATCTTGCAACCACGCTCTGATGCCATGTTCGGTTTCCACAGGTTCCATATTTCCAGGATCGAATTATGAACACACAAGATTAACAAGAATTGATGAATTAAACATGAGAGTTTGGGACAGAAGCTTTGCAACAGAAAACATATATTGGATCGAATTAACAACTGATGTTTGTTTACAAAACGTGACCTATTTATACTAATGAATCGGTGAAGGGGTATACCGATTCCTGTAAACTAAACGTTACAACCTTTCTAACCATTGTAACCCTAACATATAACCGTTTCTTTTTTGGACCCAGCCCAAACCTAAACTAACTTCGGTTCACAGACTTCTAAACTAAATACATAATATAAATACACACTAAACTACCCTTAACATTTACTTCTATAACATTAAGGTTCAACACAGAGGTCCAATAATATGTTGCTTTGTAGTGCTAATTATTGTCATTAAAATTCACGTATTTTTATAGTTGCAACTTGTAAAAAAAATGCGTTTATAGTACAAAAGGATGTTTTGTAATCTTTTAGTTATTTTCCCCGTTCCAATTCTTAATTGGCTACTATTAGAGCCCTGGGAGTAATAACGCCGAGGCAGCGTTATTTCCTAGCTGGCAGGCTATCAACGGCGTTTCCGCGTTATGCTCATTTCCTACATGCCAGCGTTTCGATTTACTAGACTAACGCGCATTGTTAGCTTGCAGCTTTAATTAAAAAAAAAAAAAAAAAAAAAAAAAAAAAAAACGCTCCCTCATAACTTTGCAACGGCTCTTTTTGAATTCCAAAATAAAAAATAAATAAATAAATAAAACTATGCCGTTCAACGGGTAGTTTTTTTTAAAAAGAAGCAAATTTTTTTTTCTTCCTAAAACCTTATATATCGATTGGGCATTCTAACCATTTTACAAACACAAAATAAAATCATCTTATATCCAAAAAAAAATTCTTTTGCAATGGATTCATATCCAAATTACGCCGCACATGTAAACCTTGCCGATATCGAAGATGAAACCAATGTTTTTGCAATTATGAAATTCGATGACAACTAGTTTTAGTTGTTTACTTATCGTATTTTTCATTTCGTATTTTATTTCGTAATTTCTTTTATGTTGTTTTGTTTAATGTATTGTTTTTTTTATTTCGTATTATAATGTTTAATTTTATAAATGAAGTGTTTGAATGTTTAATGAAT
The DNA here is from genome assembly GCA_030686995.1 of Artemisia argyi. NCBI lineage: Eukaryota > Viridiplantae > Streptophyta > Magnoliopsida > Asterales > Asteraceae > Artemisia > Artemisia argyi. The sequence goes on from CM060694.1 coordinate 133,660,251, forward strand.
AAAATTGTTAAGGGTAGAATTTGTAAATTGTTATTTAAAAAAAAAGTGGGTTTCTGAAAGTGGTGTTATTGGGTGTTATGAGTTTCTGGTTTTTTTAGTGTGATGTTATTTGGTGTTAAAATGATGTTGCGCTGACGTGGTAGTGATGTCGGTGTTATTTGGTGTTATCACTCCTTATACTCTTAATTAACACTTATTAAAATGTAAGATACCAATTTCATGTGAACATCTAACGTCCCCCTTCTACACTTGTTAAAAGATACGTATTTCTTTTCTTACGTATGGCTCGTTTCTAGTGATACCTACTCACATTTGGAATTTATGTGTCTTCCATTGAGTTCACTTAGGACACTGGCAGTCATGATTCCGAAAACTGTTAGTCGATATATTCACATAGAGTCCAAGTCCATGTAATAGTTATATGGGCTAAAGCCCGAGGTCTAGAATATTCTTTGTAATGGTATTTATATACCGGTTGTTATCATTAATAAATATACGATTCACCCTAACTACCTACATGGTATCAGAGCTGTCAACAGACGCTGTCTCGTTCCAGTGCTGAGGCAGAGTATCGTGGGGTTGCCAATGCTGTTGCTGAGACTTGTTGGTTGCGGAATCTTTTACGTGAGTTACACACACCTTTATCTTCTGCTACACTGGTATACTGTGATAATGTTAGTGCAGTTTACTTATCTTCTAATCCGGTTCAACATCAACGTACGAAGCATATAGAGATTGATATTCATTTTGTACGGGATTTGGTTGCTGCTGGTCAGGTTCCAGTGCTTCATGTACCCTCACGTTATCAGTATGCAGATATTTTTACCAAAGGTTTACCATATGCTTTGTTTCAAGAGTTTAGGACCAGTTTGAGTGTCCGGTGTCCTCCCACTCCAACTGAGGGGGAGTGTTAGTCGATATATTCACATAGAGTCCAAGTCCATGTAATAGTTATATGGGCTAAAGCCCGAGGTCTAGAATATTATTTGTAATGGTATTTATATACCGGTTGTTATCATTAATAAAGATACGATTCACCCTAACTACCTACAAAAACATCCATACCTCCGAAATCCACCAATAATATCATTCCACCTCATTCATACTTTTTTCATACCTCCCAACCCCATTTTAGTGGCAACCATTGTGACACCCCCAAAATTTACAACGCAGCGGAATACCAATTTTGGTGTCACTTCATAATTCATAAAAACAAGTTACATAAAACGACCTCAAAAGACACGTTTAATAAAATGTCACATTCAATTTGATAAATCAGAGTACAAAGGTCCTAACAATTTATTTTTAAAACTTAAGTTACAAGAATTAAAACATGACACATATGTGTATTTTAAAGATAAAAAGTTATTGAATGTGTAGAAAATAAGTCTTCCAATATTTGATATCCACGCGACTCCGATTGCTCCCAATGCTCAGCTAGCCAAATAATACCTGAGAAAATACATGCTAAAAAGTCAACATAAAGTTGAGTGAATTCATAGAGTTTAATAGGTAAGCAGTTGAATACAAGCATTATTTATCGGGCGACAAGTATTGCAATTACATGTCGGTTTATGTGATTATAGTATTGAGTTCATGTAACCGAACCTTGACGATTTTTAATAATGCCCCGGAAAGGTAAATTTTGCCATTTACCACAATTCTAACTATTATGTGTCCGTATCCCGAACAAGGCCCGCCAAGCCTAATATGCATATCCATAATACTAGAGTTTACTACTCGAGTAATTAACGGTTCATGAGGGGACTTAATTGGCAAAAAGCATTCAATATCTATGATCATATGATCGGGTCCAGCATATCAAAAACTACTTGTATTCAGTTTGTAAAAACTAGCATGTATCCCCCTCGCGAGGTTTATAAAACATTTAAGTAAGTAAAGACGAGGCTATGAACTCACCTTGATGATACGGTAGACATGAAAAAGTAATGTCAATAGTTATAGGGGGAATGGCTCCAAAAAGGCAACCTGAATAATATGAAAGTCTAAGATGTTGATAATTTAAGCTTGAATTATCGTGAATAATGATTTGAAACAATATCGAATAAAAAAAAAAAAAAAAAAAAAAAAAAAAAGGTTTTGTGTGACAAAGGTGGCTTGCGATTAAGGAAATAGAAGCGATAAAGAAAATGCATAAATTGCATACACATATAAAATGTATACAATTAGTCGACATGTATAATCATATTCCTTAGAATCCATGTACCCATCTAAACTCTTTTAATTAGACCCATTACCAAGATTAAGACTTAGACATAAACAAAGCCAACGACTAATTTATTAGTCGCAAAATATTTAGTTTTACTTAAGTTTCACGCTAAAACAATTTCATAATGCTATTAGACTATTAGAAGAGTTTTGTCAAGATTGACTTTTGTAATATATTCTCCAAATCTGACCCGTCCGAAACGACCAGCTAGATGGCATTTTCACGTTTCGGACTCAAAAGAGATTTTGTGTAAAACGACATTCCGGAAAACTTTTTAGTTATAGCCGAGACCTGAATCTCAACATAAAATGACCAAAATGCCCCTGCAAGTTTCAGCTGGTAGTTTGACTTTTTAAATAAACTGCAGTAGTTTGACTTTCCATTTTGACCCGTTATATTACACTTTCGTGACTCGGACTCTAAAGAGATTTAATGCAAAACGACATTCCGAGCAACTTTCGTGTTTTAACGGAAAGCCGGTTCGGACCAGAAAAGGCTCAAAACCCCGTTTGAAAACTGCATCAGCTCACTTTTTATAAAATAAGTGTTATCATTTTAAAAACAAAAATGTAGAACTGATTTTTAATCAAAATTACCCTCATTTTCGCACTTTCACACCCCAATTCCTCGCGATAGCCTAAAAACATTGTTTCGGACAACTTTCGTGTTTTGGCCGAAGACCGAAACGGGTAAGAAAATGACGAAAATGCCTTTATTCAGATCTGACAGCAACTAAATTTTATAAAAGTGGTGTTTGGAAATTTATAATTTTTCTAAATTTCAAATGACCGCCAAACGTTCGTTATTAAGAGTTAGAAGCCGAATTTTATATCAAAACGTTCATATTAACATCCTCTATCATATTCAAAAGACAAAATCAGTTTCAAAAATTTCAACCTAGACAAAACAAGCCTCAACTTTCTGGTCTAAAATGGGTAGCTTTAAACCCCTTCAAACTTCAATTTTCGCAATATATAACATCACCATAACCTCTAACTAGCCTAACCCCATTCACTAATCATTCCAACTATTAATCCAACCTTAATAATAATATTTCACACATCACCACATGGATTCTAAGTACTAGATTATAAACATGCATGCATATATATAATCAAAAATCAAATTAAGATCAAAGAAAATACCAAAGTTAACCAAGAATCAAACCATACAGACCAAGGGTCCTCCTAGACTCCCAAACGAGCCAAGAAAAAATAGTCACACCGAGACCATGGGTCTTGGCCAAGCTCCAACGAGCCAAAACCAAATCCAAACGCGACCCATCATCACAAATCGAGCACCAAACTCGAGTCAAAACCACACCCAAGATACCAAACGAATTTTTATTATCAAAATATCATTTCCCCGCTTGTTTTAATCAAAACCCAACAAGAAAAACATCCGTGTACCCACGGTTTGGGTACGAATCGAGACACACGAGTTGGAACTCGTGGTCACTCACCTTCAAAAAGGCTTCCAAACTTGATTTCATTAAAAACCCAACAAGAAAATGTAAGAAAAATGGTGTTAAGGTGGTGGTATTAAATTCGTACGTGGTGAAATGATGGTTTTAGAGCGCGTGGTTTGTACCAAAAGATAGATCGTGAAGAGATGGTTAAGATGGTGGTGTTATTTTAGATGTAGGAGTGGCGGTGGTGGTTGTGGTGATGGTTTAAGGTGGCGGTGGTATTGTGTTTCAAAAGAGAGAGAGAGATGTGAGGAAGATGATGAAGGTGTTGGTGTGTTGTGTTTGCTTTCCAGGTTCCACAAGGACGATTTTGTAGTATACTCTTTTTATTTTATTTCTTTTCTTTCTTTTGTAATAATAATAATAAGATTAATAATAATAATGGTGTTAGTATATATTTAGGGTAAGATGGCTAAGTGTAAATTACACGGACCAAAACCTGTAACTCTTCAAAAATATTTCGAAATACTCAAACCGAGCTCGTTCCAATTTAATTAAAATCTCACGACACGTTCCAAAAATATAAATATCCGAACCAACATTTAAAATAATTAAAATTGTTAGGTTATCCTATTTTGTTTTCTTTTTAAGTGTATACACGGTATCACGGGTAAGCTTGGTCCGTAAAAATACAAAAGAAACCCGAAAATTTGTGTTTATGGAAAACGTTTTTATAAAGTAATAAATAACTTATTTTAATATGTTTATTAAAATAATTTATGATAATTAAATAAAAAAACTAATTATTATCGTGTCGGTATGCGCTGCGTGTAGTTTTTCACGTTTCGCGAGATAATTTCTCGGTTTTAAATTAAAAGAGTTCGGAAAAGTTTGGAAATGAAATATAAGTAATAATAAGTATAATTTATTATTTAAAATGCTTCCGAAAAATTACGGGTACGTGTTACGACATACGCGGTTAGATTTTCTTGGTAAAAAAAAATAAGATGTAGAAAATGGATAAGTATTCTTTCATTTGAATATTATATTAATTTAATTACAAGGCGAAATTTACCAATGGTTACAGTACATACCTCTTAAATGGAATCTCGTCCCGAGATTCAGTTTGTGTTATCCGTCGAAGTGGTGTCAGTGAAGAGGTATGGTTAGAACTGACTCTTTAACTTAAGAAGGTCATTTTGGTAATTTAAAACACTTGTGAAATATTTGTAAAATTTTCATAAAGACGCATAATTTTTTTTTTTTTTTTTTTTTTTTTTTTAGAGAAGTCCATGGAGGTGCTTAATGCATTTTGTGCTAGGGATTTTGACAAAGTATCAAGATATCAACAAAGATAGAACAAGTGATAGAAATCACCTAATGTGTAAGCAATGGTATGAGGGAACGAATAGAATGTCATGAAGGTCCTTAAAGGAAAGTATAAAATAAAAAAATGTTGGCGATAAGACAATAGGAGACAAGGAATTTATCAAGTCGTCAATTCGTGGAACCGGATAATAGTACATTACTATTAGCTTATAAAGCTCGCGGCGGTTAATACAAAATTGGAAAAATCAACGTAAAAAAAAAATTACGAGTCGAGAGGAGTTCATAGCCCAAAGAATGATTCATACACATGCTATGGCGGATACACATAAGCCCACTCATTTGTAACTCGTCACTTACATAAAGAGGCGTCCCGATCCATGTAAGTGAAGATTTATGAATTTATGGTTCGGCGGTTTATAATTTCCTTATTCAAATGAAGAAGCGTCCCAATTCATTTCAATAAGACGATTATAAATCATCCTACTTAAGTATGTCCATCACAAAAAAATATATATATATACAACAAGATCAAGTGTTACAATAAATAAAAGGATGTCTAATTAACGATATGATTTATCAAAATCTTAAGAAGAAGTAACGAGAATAATAATATGACATTAGTCAATCGCATTCGCAAAGGTAAGTGCCAAAGGATGACACGATTTGAGATGACAAGTTAAGGTCGTACTCCCATCAATTGGAAGATTTCAAAACAATGGATAATGAAAACAACATACGTGATTCAAAAGCATAAGAAGAATGTTCACACTCAGAGTTGAACAATAAAATTACTAGTGGAATTGACAAAGTACACCGAATGTCAATATCATTAAACAGAAATAGAGTAAAGTAGTGAAAATGTTTCAGAGATCACCACATCGTTCATAATAGGTTAAAGTAAACGAACTCATTAATACATGTAATAGTACTACCCACATGCATAAGAATTTGAGAAGAGAGTAACACATATATGTACGGGTATCCTTATACAATACTGGTATCGGCCATTCGAGGGAGAAAATAAGAAAACATAAAGTACGCGATAATCGGAGTAGTCAGCGTATATATAACCGACCGGTATAAAGTAAATAGTATGACATCATAAGATAGGCATGAGAGAGCGAAATCATGACTAGGGGATATATTCATTAGTCGTATAATAGAAGTATGGAAGTAAAAGAGAGCATATAGGTTACCTGGGAGCAAGCGTGCGCGGATATCGAACAATGGTGAAAGACTAAAATAAAAAATTGAAAATCAGTTATAGTTTAGGTTTTGAAAATGACCTATTTCTCTATAACTAATGCTCTGGTACCATTCTGTGACACCCCCAAAATTTACAACGCAGCGGAATACCAATTTTGGTGTCACTTCATAATTCATAAAAACAAGTTACATAAAACGACCTCAAAAGACACGTTTAATAAAATGTCACATTCAATTTGATAAATCAGAGTACAAAGGTCCTAACAATTTATTTTTAAAACTTAAGTTACAAGAATTAAAACATGACACATATGTGTATTTTAAAGATAAAAAGTTATTGAATGTGTAGAAAATAAGTCTTCCAATATTTGATATCCACGCGACTCCGATTGCTTCCAATGCTCAGCTAGCCAAATAATACCTGAGAAAATACATGCTAAAAAGTCAACATAAAGTTGAGTAAATTCATAGAGTTTAATAGGTAAGCAGTTGAATACAAGCATTATTTATCGGGCGACAAGTATTGCAATTACATGTCGGTTTATGTGATTATAGTATTGAGTTCATGTAACCGAACCTTGACGATTTTTAATAATGCCCCGGAAAGGTAAATTTTGCCATTTACCACAATTCTAACTATTATGTGTCCGTATCCCGAACAAGGCCAGCCAAGCCTAATATGCATATCCATAGTACTAGCGTTTACTACTCGAGTAATTAACGGTTCATGAGGGGACTTAATTGGCAAAAAGCATTCAATATCTATGATCATATGATCGGGTCCAGCATACCAAAAACTACTTGTATTCAGTTTGTAAAAACTAGCATGTATCCCCCTCGCGAGGTTTATAAAACATTTAAGTAAGTAAAGGCGAGGCTATGAACTCACCTTGATGATACGGTAGACATGAAAAAGTAATGTCAATAGTTATAGGGGGAATGGCTCCAAAAAGGCAACCTGAATAATATGAAAGTCTAAGATGTTGATAATTTAAGCTTGAATTATCGTGAATAATGATTTGAAACAATATCGAATAAAAAAAAAAAAAAAAAAAAAAAAAAAAAAAAAAAAAAGGTTTTGTGTGACAAAGGTGGCTTGCGATTAAGGAAATAGAAGCGATAAAGAAAATGCATAAATTGCATACACATATAAAATGTATACAATTAGTCGACATGTATAATCATATTCCTTAGAATCCATGTACCCATCTAAACTCTTTTAATTAGACCCATTACCAAGATTAAGACTTAGACATAAACAAAGCCAACGACTAACTTATTAGTCGAAAAATATTTAGTTTTACTTAAGTTTCACGCTAAAACAATTTCATAATGCTATTAGACTATTAGAAGAGTTTTGTCAAGATTGACTTTTGTAATATATTCTCCAAATCTGACCCGTCCGAAACGACCCGCTAGATGACATTTTCACGTTTCGGACTCAAAAGAGATTTTGTGTAAAACGACATTCCGGAAAACTTTTTAGTTATAGCCGAGACCTGAATCTCAACGTAAAATGACCAAAATGCCCCTGCAAGTTTTAGCTGGTAGTTTGACTTTTTAAATAAACTGCAGTAATTTGACTTTCCATTTTGACCCGTTATATTACACTTTCGTGACTCGGACTCTAAAGAGATTTAATGCAAAACGACATTCCGAGCAACTTTCGTGTTTTAACGGAAAGCCGGTTCGGACCAGAAAAGGCTCAAAACCCCGTTTGAAAACTGCATCAGCTCACTTTTTATAAAATAAGTGTTATCATTTTAAAAAGAAAAATGTAGAACTGATTTTTAATCAAAATTACCCTCATTTTCGCACTTTCACACCCCAATTCCTCGCGGTAGCCTAAAAACATTGTTTCGGACAACTTTCGTGTTTTGGCCGAAGACCGAAATGGGCCAGAAAATGACGAAAATGCCCTTATTCAGATCTGACAGCAACTAAATTTTATAAAAGTGGTGTTTGGAAATTTATAATTTTTCTAAATTTCAAATGACCGCCAAACGTTCGTTATTAAGAGTTAGAAGCCGAATTTTATATCAAAACGTTCATATTAACATCCTCTATCATATTCAAAAGACAAAATCAGTTTCAAAAATTTCAACCTAGGCGAAACAAGCCTCAACTTTCTGGTCTAAAATGGGTAGCTTTAAACCCCTTCAAACTTCAATTTTCGCAATATATAACATCACCATAACCTCTAACTAGCCTAACCCCATTCACTAATCATTCCAACTATTAATCCAACCTTAATAATAATATTTCACACATCACCACATGGATTCTAAGTACTAGATTATAAACATGCATGCATATATATAATCAAAAATCAAATTAAGATCAAAGAAAATACCAAAGTTAACCAAGAATCAAACCATACGGACCAAGGGTCCTCCTAGACTCCCAAACGAGCCAAGAAAAAATAGTCACACCGAGACCATGGGTCTTGGCCAAGCTCCAACGAGCCAAAACCAAATCCAAACGCGACCCATCATCACAAATCGAGCACCAAACTCGAGTCAAAACCACACCCAAGATACCAAACGAATTTTTATTATCAAAATATCATTTCCCCGCTTGTTTTAATCAAAACCCAACAAGAAAAACATCCGTGTACCCACGGTTTGGGTACGAATCGAGACACACGAGTTGGAACTCGTGGTCACTCACCTTCAAAAAGGCTTCCAAACTTGATTTCATTAAAAACCCAACAAGAAAATGTAAGAAAAATGGTGTTAAGGTGGTGGTATTAAATTCGTACGTGGTGAAATGATGGTTTTAAAGCGCGTGATTTGTACCAAAAGATAGATCGTGAAGAGATGGTTAAGATGGTGGTGTTATTTTAGATGTAGGAGTGGCGGTGGTGGTTGTGGTGATGGTTTAAGGTGGCGGTGGTATTGTGTTTCAAAAGAGAGAGAGAGATGTGAGGAAGATGATGAAGGTGTTGGTGTGTTGTGTTTGCTTTCCAGGTTCCACAAGGACGATTTTGTAGTATACTCTTTTTATTTTATTTCTTTTCTTTCTTTTGTAATAATAATAATAAGATTAATAATAATAATGGTGTTAGTATATATTTAGGGTAAGATGGCTAAGTGTAAATTACACGGACCAAAACCTGTAACTCTTCAAAAATATTTCGAAATACTCAAACCGAGCTCGTTCCAATTTAATTAAAATCTCACGATACGTTCCAAAAATATAAATATCCGAACCAACATTTAAAATAATTAAAATTGTTAGGTTATCCTATTTTGTTTTCTTTTTAAGTGTATACACGGTATCACGGGTAAGCTTGGTCCGTAAAAATACAAAAGAAACCCGAAAATTTGTGTTTATGGAAAACATTTTTATAAAGTAATAAATAACTTATTTTAATATGTTTATTAAAATAATTTATGATAATTAAATATAAAAACTAATTATTATCGTGTCGGTATGCGCTGCGTGTAGTTTTTCACGTTTCGCGAGATAATTTCTCGGTTTTAAATTAAAAGAGTTCGGAAAAGTTTGGAAATGAAATATAAGTAATAATAAGTATAATTTATTATTTAAAATGCTTCCAAAAAATTACGGGTACGCGTTACGACATACGCGGTTAGATTCTCTTGGTAAAAAAAAAATAAGATGTAGAAAATGGATAAGTATTCTTTCATTTGAATATTATATTAATTTAATTACAAGGCGAAATTTACCAATGGTTACGGTACATACCCCTTAAATGGAATCTCGTCCCGAGATTCAGTCTGTGTTATCCGTCGAAGTGGTGTCAGTGAAGAGGTGTGGTTAGAACTGACTCTTTAACTTAAGAAGGTCATTTTGGTAATTTAAACACTTGTGAAATATTTGTAAAATTTTCATAAAGACGCATAATTTTTTTTTATTTTATTATTATTATTTTTTTTTATAGAAGTCCATGGAGGTGCTTAATGCATTTTGTGCTAGGGATTTTGACAAAGTATCAAGATATCAACAAAGATAGAACACGTGATAGAAATCACCTAATGTGTAAGCAATGGTATGAGGGAACGAATAGAATGTCATGAAGGTCCTTAAAGGAAAGTATAAAATAAAAAAATGTTGGCGATAAGACAATAGGAGACAAGGAATTTATCAAGTCGTCAATTCGTGGAAGCGGATAATAGTACATTACTATTAGCTTATAAAGCTCGCGGCGGTTAATACAAAATTGGAAAAATCAACGTAAAAAAAATTACGGGTCGAGAGGAGTTCATAGCCCAAAGAATGATTCATACACACGCTATGGCGGATACACATAAGCCCACTCATTTGTAACTCGTCACTTACATAAAGAAGCGTCCCGATCCATGTAAGTGAAGATTTATGAATTTATGGTTCGGCGGTTTATAATTTCCTTATTCAAATGAAGAAGCGTCCCAATTCATTTCAATAAGACGACTATAAATCATCCTACTTAAGTATGTCCATCACAAAAATATATATATATACAACAAGATCAAGTGTTACAATAAATAAAAGGATGTCTAATTAACGATATGATTTATCAAAATCTTAAGAAGAAGTAACGAGAATAATAATATGACATTAGTCAATCGCATTCGCAAAGGTAAGTGCCAAAGGATGACACGATTTGAGATGACAAGTTAAGGTCGTACTCCCATCAATTGGAAGATTTCAAAACAATGGATAATGAAAACAACATACGTGATTCAAAAGCATAAGAAGAATGTTCACACTCAGAGTTGAACAATAAAATTACAAGTGGAATTGACAAAGTACACCGAATGTCAATATCATTAAACAAAAATAGAGTAAAGTAGTGAAAATGTTTCAGAGATCACCGCATCGTTCATAAGAGGTTAAAGTAAACGAATTCATTAATACATGTAATAGTACTACCCACATGCATAAGAATTTGAGAAGAGAGTAACACATATATGTACGGGTATCCTTATACAATACTAGTATCGGCCATTCGAGGGAGAAAATAAGAAAACATAAAGTACGCGATAATCGGAGTAGTCAGCGTATATATAACCGACCGGTATAAAGTAAATAGTATGATATCATAAGATAGGCATGAGAAAGCGAAATCATGACTAGGGGATATATTCATTAGTCGTATAATAGAAGTATGGAAGTAAAAGAGAGCATATAGGTTACCTGGGAGCAAGCGTGTGCGGATATCGAACAATGGTGAAAGACTAAAAAAAAAAAATTGAAAATCAGTTATAGTTTAGGTTTTGAAAATGACCTATTTCTCAATAACTAATGCTCTGGTACCATTCTGTGACACCCCCAAAATTTACAACGCAGCGGAATACCAATTTTGGTGTCACTTCATAATTCATAAAAACAAGTTACATAAAACGACCTCAAAAGACACGTTTAATAAAATGTCACATTCAATTTGATAAATCAGAGTACAAAGGTCCTAACAATTTATTTTTAAAACTTAAGTTACAAGAATTAAAACATGACACATATGTGTATTTTAAAGATAAAAAGTTATTAAATGTGTAGAAAATAAGTCTTCCAATATTTGATATCCACGCGACTCCAATTGCTCCCAATGCTCAGCTAGCCAAATAATACCTGAGAAAATACATGCTAAAAAGTCAACATAAAGTTGAGTGAATTCATAGAGTTTAATAGGTAAGCAGTTGAATACAAGCATTATTTATCGGGCGACAAGTATTGCAATTACATGTCGGTTTATGTGATTATAGTATTGAGTTCATGTAACCGAACCTTGACGATTTTTAATAATGCCCCGGAAAGGTAAATTTTGCCATTTACCACAATTCTAACTATTATGTGTCCGTATCCCGAACAAGGCCCGCCAAGCCTAATATGCATATCCATAATACTAGCGTTTACTACTCGAGTAATTAACGGTTCATGAGGGGACTTAATTGGCAAAAAGCATTCAATATCTATGATCATATGATCGGGTCCAGCATACCAAAAACTACTTGTATTCAGTTTGTAAAAACTAGCATGTATCCCCCTCGCGAGGTTTATAAAACATTTAAGTAAGTAAAGGCGAGGCTATGAACTCACCTTGATGATACGGTAGACATGAAAAAGTAATGTCAATAGTTATAGGGGGAATGGCTCCAAAAAGGCAACCTGAATAATATGAAAGTCTAAGATGTTGATAATTTAAGCTTGAATTATCGTGAATAATGATTTGAAACAATATCGAATAAAAAAAAATGGTTTTGTGTGACAAAGGTGGCTTGCGATTAAGAAAATAGAAGCGATAAAGAAAATGCATAAATTGCATACACATATAAAATGTATACAATTAGTCGACATGTATAATCATATTCCTTAGAATCCATGTACCCATCTAAACTCTTTTAATTAGACCCATTACCAAGATTAAGACTTAGACATAAACAAAGCCAACGACTAATTTATTAGTCGCAAAATATTTAGTTTTACTTAAGTTTCACGCTAAAACAATTTCATAATGCTATTAGACTATTAGAAGAGTTTTGTCAAGATTGACTTTTGTAATATATTCTCCAAATCTGACCCGTCCGAAACGACCCGCTAGATGACATTTTCACGTTTCGGACTCAAAAGAGCTTTTGTGTAAAACGACATTCCGGAAAACTTTTTAGTTATAGTTGAGACCTGAATCTCAACGTAAAATGACCAAAATGCCCCTGCAAGTTTCAGCTGGTAGTTTGACTTTTTAAATAAACTGCAGTAGTTTGACTTTCCATTTTGACCCGTTATATTACACTTTCGTGACTCGGACTCTAAAGAGATTTAATGCAAAACGACATTCCGAGCAACTTTCGTGTTTTAACGGAAAGCCGGTTCGGACCAGAAAAGGCTCAAAACCCCGTTTGAAAACTGCATCAGCTCACTTTTTATAAAATAAGTGTTATCATTTTAAAAAGAAAAATGTAGAACTGATTTTTAATCAAAATTACCCTCATTTTCGCACTTTCACACCCCAATTCCTCGCGGTAGCCTAAAAACATTGTTTCGGACAACTTTCGTGTTTTGGCCGAAGACCGAAACGGGCCAGAAAATGACGAAAATGCCCTTATTCAGATCTGACAGCAACTAAATTTTATAAAAGTGGTGTTTGGAAATTTATAATTTTTCTAAATTTTAAATGACCGCCAAACGTTCGTTATTAAGAGTTAGAAGCCGAATTTTATATCAAAACGTTCATATTAACATCCTCTATCATATTCAAAAGACAAAATCAGTTTCAAAAATTTCAACCTAGGCGAAACAAGCCTCAACTTTCTGGTCTAAAATGGGTAGCTTTAAACCCCTTCAAACTTCAATTTTCGCAATATATAACATCACCATAACTTCTAACTAGCCTAACCCCATTCACTAATCATTCCAACTATTAATCCAACCTTAATAATAATATTTCACACATCACCACATGGATTCTAAGTACTAGATTATAAACATGCATGCATATATATAATCAAAAATCAAATTAAGATCAAAGAAAATACCAAAGTTAACCAAGAATCAAACCATACGGACCAAGGGTCCTCCTAGACTCCCAAACGAGCCAAGAAAAAATAGTCACACCGAGACCATGGGTCTTGGCCAAGCTCCAACGAGCCAAAACCAAATCCAAACGCGACCCATCATCACAAATCGAGCACCAAACTCGAGTCAAAACCACACCCAAGATACCAAACGAATTTTTATTATCAAAATATCATTTCCCCGCTTGTTTTAATCAAAACCCAACAAGAAAAACATCCGTGTACCCACGGTTTGGGTACGAATCGAGACACACGAGTTGGAACTCGTGGTCACTCACCTTCAAAAAGGCTTCCAAACTTGATTTCATTAAAAACCCAACAAGAAAATGTAAGAAAAATGGTGATAAGGTGGTGGTATTAAATTCGTACGTGGTGAAATGATGGTTTTAAAGCGCGTGATTTGTATCAAAAGATAGATCGTGAAGAGATGGTTAAGATGGTGGTGTTATTTTAGATGTAGGAGTGGCGGTGGTGGTTGTGGTGATGGTTTAAGGTGGCGGTGGTATTGTGTTTCAAAAGAGAGAGAGAGATGTGAGGAAGATGATGAAGGTGTTGGTGTGTTGTGTTTGCTTTCCAGGTTTCACAAGGACGATTTTGTAGTATACTCTTTTTATTTTATTTCTTTTCTTTCTTTTGTAATAATAATAATAAGATTAATAATAATAATGGTGTTAGTATATATTTAGGGTAAGATGGCTAAGTGTAAATTACACGGACCAAAACCTGTAACTCTTCAAAAATATTTCGAAATACTCAAACCGAGCTCGTTCCAATTTAATTAAAATCTCACGATACGTTCCAAAAATATAAATATCCGAACCAACATTTAAAATAATTAAAATTGTTAGGTTATCCTATTTTGTTTTCTTTTTAAGTGTATACACGGTATCACGGGTAAGCTTGGTCCGTAAAAATACAAAAGAAACCCGAAAATTTGTGTTTATGGAAAACGTTTTTATAAATTAATAAATAACTTATTTTAATATGTTTATTAAAATAATTTATGATAATTAAATATAAAAACTAATTATTATCGTGTCGGTATGCGCTGCGTGTAGTTTTTCACGTTTCGCGAGATAATTTCTCGTTTTTAAATTAAAAGAGTTCGGAAAAGTTTGGAAATGAAATATAAGTAATAATAAGTATAATTTATTATTTAAAATGCTTCCGAAAAATTACGGGTACGCGTTACGACATACGCGGTTAGATTCTCTTGGTAAAAAAAAATAAGATGTAGAAAATGGATAAGTATTCTTTCATTTGAATATTATATTAATTTAATTACAAGGCGAAATTTACCAATGGTTACAACCATGCCTTTTTCATACCTCCCATTTTTTTTTTTTTTTTTTTTTTTTTAATAATAAATTAAATTAAACAATTTAAATAAAACATAAATATTTCATTAATAATTAAAATAACATTACATAATACTTGGAAAAAAAAATACATTATTAAATCTAAAAATCCGTAGGCCATCCATATGTCTCCGCGTACCCACGTTTTTTGTTGATAATGAAATCTCGCATAACCTGATTGGTTATGTGTTCGTGCGGCTCGTTGTAGAATTTCAGTGCCCGAATCATAGCTTTTTCTTTAGCATTTTCGATTTATGTCTGCAGCAACTGGTGGGACAATTGATCATTTGCACGTTTATCTGCCATGGCCTCATCCAATGCTAGTGCTTTCTTTGACGTATACTGCCCAATACCGATTGAGGGTATTGTGGATACGCCGGTGGTGGACCTTGCGGGCGAACACGAGGACGGTAGCCACGTCCACGACCTCTTTGTGTTGAACCACCTCTTGATTTCCCACTTTCCATGCTTCACAAACTATATGTGTAAAAAGTGTTTCTGTTTGGAAATGAATTGTGTTTGAAAATGAAATGTAAAATGTGTAATATATATAGGATTTTTTTTTTTTTTTTTTTTTTTTTTTTTTTTTTTTTTTTTTGCCCCAATACACGCTCCAACAGCTAATTCAATTAATGCAATGGTCCAATTTGTCACATGAAACGAGAATGCTTCGGAGGCAATATATGCCGTTCAAGGGATGCCGATGAGGATGCCGGTGGGGTGGCGGCGGTGTTCACCGCCGGCATCACCATGCCGATGGGTGATGCCGCCCCCACTGCCACCCTTCTTAGAAGTTAGAAATAATTGGCATATTAAAACATGGGAAGAGGTGTTGGTTTGATAAGTGCTTCATGTCTTAACCTTATTGGTCACAAGTTCGAGTCCTCAGATTTAGCATTTCCTTCTTTTTACGCACATCAAAATGAAATCTTTTTACCAAAATATTATTATTTACTTTTGTACGCAACAAAATGGACATTTTCACACAATCAAACCGTGAGACATAATTCAAATTCCAAAGTTTTGAACTAAGCGTAGAAGGGGGATGTTATTTATACTTATCAAAATGATTTATAGTTTTGTTGCTATTTTTTTTTTTTTATATATGACCTTTAATGAACAATTTTATTTCTTCTATATCGACTCATGCCATATACGTGCGCCGATCACGTTAATTGGCTCGACCACATTTTTGTAATATTGTGATTCGTTCTTTTTACATCTTCATATGCTTTGACTAACATAGAGAGCATAATAGTTTATGACTTAGGATCAAATGAGAAGAAAACTTAAAATGAAAAGAATGAGAAATAATTATAACCACACATTTGAGATGCATCGACTTAAATTAGGTGCATCGTTAATCTTTTAGATGCACCATAATATATTTTCTAGCAAAAAATTAGATGCATATACATATATTAGATGCATTTCATCAAGTTAGGCAAATCCTATACATTTTTCATCCTCTGCGGGTCAAATTTGTTGTTAGTACTACTTTGCATTGTTTTCACTTCAAATCATTTTTCGAAACTAATTGGGATGCATCTAAATGAATAGAGATGCATCTAAATCAAGTCGATGCATCTCAAATGTGTGGTTATAGTTATTTCTCATCCTTCTCATTTTAAGTTTTCTTCTCACTGGATCCTTACCCAATAGTTTATAGCTAAGTTGCATTTATTTGTCGAAAGAAATATATAGAACACTTGCTAACAGTAAAGCTCCTTAGGTTTAGTGGTTCCTTAGCTCTTCCCTTTTAGGTTTTTAGTAGGTTAGTGGCGCTTCCCTTTGCTTTGCCTCGGCTTTTGCCCCCTTTGCCTTGCCTTTTAGGTCTAGTTTGCCCTTGGCTCTTTAGGCTTAGTGGTTTCTTTGCTCTTCTCTTTTAGGTCTGCAGGAGGCTAGTGGCGTTTCTTTTCCCTTTGGTTTGCCTTAGCTTTAGCCCCTTGCGTTTACCCTGCTATGTTTTTGTGCTTTTCTTCTTGGGTTTGTCTGTTTTGGTTCTTTTTCCTTGCTTTGTTTGCCGCTTTGTTTGTCTTGCTCTTTGTTTTTGTGTTTTGGTGCCCTGTTTTATTTGTTTGTCTTTTTCCTAGATCCTTTGTTTGTTGGTTTCCTGCTTTCTACTTGGTTTGCTTGGCTTTTTCCTTTCGTCTTTTATTTGCCTTTTTTGTTGCTCTTTGTTCCTTGTTATTTCTTTCGGTGATCTATCACTAGCACATGTGCACGTGCCGGAGGTCTCCTTGGAAGCAATCTCTCTACTCCCGGGTTATACCTGGGGTAGGGGTAGGATCTGTCTACATTTCTACCTCCCTCATACCTGGCTTTCGCGGGATTAGGTATGTTGTTGTTGTTGTTGCTGCTGCTGCTAACAGTAACAACCAGTTAACCAACACTAAAATATAGAATAGTCTCACTATCTATTGCAATAATAAATAAGATGCCTGTTGGCTATGTTGCATGAGAATATGAGATCAGATGCTATCGAACTTGGACAACTGGGCAAACAGGCTCTTCGGACTTGGGTTTGTTTTAGTTTAGTTAAAGGTTAAGACTCATTTAGTCAATTCTATCTGACAGCATGTCACCAATAACCGAAATCAGCGAGATCTTTCAAACATTCTACATCATGTATGTTTTATAGGTTCAAATAAAATCTGTAGTACATATATATCATCTCATCTGTGTACATTCAAACACCTTGGAACATAGCTAATTGATTAGTTCTAAAATATAGTCTACATTTGAGGAATAGTAAGATAGTGCTACTGATAGATACATTCTACATCAGACATGTAGCAACTTTATATGCTAATTGTAAATAGAAATCAGCAGATATTGTT
The DNA here is from genome assembly GCA_030686995.1 of Artemisia argyi. NCBI lineage: Eukaryota > Viridiplantae > Streptophyta > Magnoliopsida > Asterales > Asteraceae > Artemisia > Artemisia argyi. The sequence goes on from CM060694.1 coordinate 133,678,139, forward strand.
GAAGTAAAACCCTGCGGTATGGTTCCACTTCAGCAAAGTCTTCCGGAATGAGTTGTCTCACAAGTTCTCTTCGGCTGCACAGGTAAAGCACACGTCAGACTCGCCCCGGGGGTATTCCCGAGACCGACTCTGGCGTGAGAGTAAGTATGGAGAGTATGATAATGGATATAAGTAAATGCAAGTGAGTAGTATGTGTGTGTTAGTTGTGCGACATAAATGAGATAGGGGTATTTATACTACCTCAATTCTTTACTTGCTCCGCCTCGGGAAGGAGCGTACAGTGCCATCCCATACCTAGTAGGTAAATGTCAGACCACGTGGGCTGACACGATCCCTGAAAATCTGGTTGGAACTTCGGCTATCGTTTGTCAAGGTTCCGGACGGTTAGTGTGACCGAAGGATCGACAAGCCGAAGACTGGGATAATATCCGAAGGGTATGTGTCATTTAGGCACATACGCCAACATGTCCCCCCAGTATTGGAGTATCAGTTCAAGACTGATGGTTCAATACTTGAAAGAAAAGATATGTGTCTCTGTTGTTGTGTCACGGACACCGGTAAACGAACGGTATTAGGAGTTCCGCTAAAGGCTTTGGTTGGGAGTTCTTGTTGGGCCTTTGACAGATCGGGCCCATGGGCCGAATAAAATATTGTTTATCTGCCTACAGCTGGATGCCACCACTTTCCTACTGCAAAGATCGGACGGTTTATTTTCTTCCACGTGGAAGTTGTACTGTGTGACGCGACGTTTCGCGTTCTTCCACGCCAACCCCTATATATACCTACATTTCTTACCTCATTTGCTACCATTCACTGTATATCTTTCTGAAACGTCATTCCACACATACACAACTCTCCGTCAAGCGTCCGGTTCAGTGTTCTTGTAAGGTGCGTTCCATACCTTTCTGTAATTATCTTTTTCGCATAGTTTTCGGCATCTTTTAGTTATGACCATCAGTGAGCCCGGGGAAATGAATAGACCGATCAGTCAACCAATTACCGATAAGCTTGGTCCCTCCGTTACTACTCCCCTCAGAAAATTCGACATGCACATTCAAGTATCCAAACTTACTCAGGGCACCTTAGATGACCTAATCGTAGAGTTTGGCATCCCTAGAGAACTGAATCCCATTCTTCCCCCTTCTGGTATGACGATGGATAGATTACCGGACGATAAGATAGGTATTTATGTACATCAGTTGAAGATTGGAGGTGTCAGGGTTCCTTTTTCTACCATTTTACTTGCCGTCATCGACTATTTTAGAGTGCATATTTCTCAACTTGTCCCGATAGGTTTAAATAGGGTGACCCTCTTTGAGCTTCGGTGTTACAGCCTGAATGTTAACCCAACGGTTCTGTTATTTCGGGTATTTTACCGGTTATGCAAGCAAGGGAATTGGTTCTCCTTTGAGAGCCGAACAGGAAAAAGGGCCAAGAAATGTTTTGAGGAAATTCTCTCCGGGCTGAAACATTGGAAGGATCACTTCTTCCTGATAGACCGAAGGGCGATTCCTTATGCTATGCCCTGGAGGCATAAAGACTCCAAGATTAGTGATCCTTTTCCTGAGAACCATTCGGATGCCGATGCCCGCAAACTTGCCGGTAAACTTATCTACCTTCTTAAGCCTCCTGCCAGTCTCCTTTGGATGACCGGGCTTTCTTCTGTTTTCAAAAACCCGGGTCATGAGGTTATTCTAAGAGATGCTGAGGGGCATGGTAATTTAATGTCTTCATTACATGTTTATTTGTTTCCTTTCTCTTCTATTATATTCTGTTCTTACCCCATTCCTCTTCTTTTTTGTAGTTATCAATATGTCGGAGTATTTGGAACTTCCGTCCTTGGAAGGGACCGTGGTGAGCTCCGGTAACCCTCTCCCTGAGAATCATGAGAGGCCTCACAGGACTACCTCTCCCTTATCCCCGAAGGATCCAATTCCAGACAAGTCTAGGGTTCAAAAGGCTGTGGAAAAGGAGGACAGGGAGGTGGTTGCTGCTAGGGAGGAAAAAGAAAGGAAGAAACAGGAAAAGGGACCTGTGAGTAAGAAGAGGATGGCTGCTGAGGGGAGTGGAGCTCCGAAAAGGAGGAAGAGAAAGAATCTAGCCAATGAGGAGATCGTTCTCTCCGACGATCACACCGTTGATGCTAATCCTCTCAACCAAGCGGAGCCCAGCGTTCAAGAAAACCTTGCTGTCAATCAGCCTGAGGGTGCAACTCATCCTGACGAGAACATGGCTGAAAACAACGAGACTTTGCAACCGGACGAGCAGATGGGTGGTCCAAAAGATGACGAAGCTCATGGCCGTAGTTCAAGACCTCCTTCAGAAGGTGAACATTCTTTGTCTTCTTCATTTTTTTCTTCGTTTCCTTCCCCCCCCCCCCCTTTTTTTTATATATGTGGATTGCTCTCAGGTCACTCTGCTCATACGGGTCACTCCCAACACCATCTTTCTCACCCCGGCGGTCCGTCGACGGAGAATCAGGATACTCTTGAAGGTATGGACTATTCTATTGTTCTTTGTTTGTTTGCATGTTTTCACATCGTTAAAAGCCCTGCGGTATGGTTCCATTTCAGCAAAGTCTTCCGGAATAAGTTGTCTCACAAGTTCTCTTCGGCTGCACAGGTAAAGCACACGTCAGACTCGCCCCGGGGGTATTCCCGAGACCGACTCCGGCGTGAGAGTAAGTATGGAGAGTATGATAATGGATATAAGTAAATGCAAGTGAGTAGTATGTGTGTGTTAGTTGTGCGACATAAATGAGATAGGGGTATTTATACTACCTCAATTCTTTACCTGCTCCGCCTCGGGAAGGAGCGTACAGTGCCATCCCATACCTAGTAGGTAAATGTCAGACCACGTGGGCTGACACGATCCCTGAAAATCCGGTTGGAACTTCGGCTATCGTTCGTCAAGGTTCCGGACGGTTAGTGTGACCGAAGGATCGACAAGCCGAAGACTGGGATAATATCCGAAGGGTATGTGTCCTTTAGGCACATACGCCAACAGATATGTTGCAACTCAAAACTTACGTGTAAGTCGTATACATTCAGTAGAAAATTTGTATAATATATATTACGAAAAGAAGTTTGAATGTAAATTGAAATATAAAATAAAAAGGTTGTAATCTAGTGATATTCGTGAGATACTCTTCAACTAAGTAGTTGTAAGTTTAAGTCATCTATGAAACAATTGTCTAAGATGGCATGTAAACATAATAAAAAATTGCTATTTTGTACTTAAAAAATCAAAGAAATAACATAACAAGAAGTATAGTTTTCGACATTGTACAAATTGGATTCGGAAAAACAAATATCGCAAAATGGCATTTCATAAAGTGTTAAATGAGTTGCACATCAACCAAAAGGGTGTAGGTTCAAACTTTATCAAGATATGTACATTATAAAAGAAAGTGGTGTAGGTTTTGAAAAATAGTATCCTTTTAAAAAAGAGAGATGATTTACACACTCTCATATTTGATTGAGACAATTATAGGGCTTGTGGTCTAGTAGTAAAGGTTTAAGTAGTTAAGCGAGCCAAAGTGAGAGTAGTACTGGTTTGGGTGACCGACCGGAAAGTCCTCACTTGGGAACCACAAGCTCTAATGATATCAGGCGAATCAGGAATAGGAGTAGGGTTATCCACTAAGGAGAGGCTCTCGGTTGGTATCTCTGCCCGAGGATGCGACACTAACTCGAGCCAACAACTAACAACTAACATCTAACCCGCCGTTCAAAATTTTTTTTTATTGAAACACTCCAAATAGTGCATTAAACAGTTGTAATGTAAATATAAACTCTTTTAACAGTTTGTATATTGAGTGTCCCAATTAATTTTTTGAGTGTGCCAATCAATTCCCTTTAAAAAAAGGCTGGGCCACACATCATAGAAGATATTTCTATATTTCCTTTCTTACGTATGGGCTTCTGGCTCGTTTCTAGTAATAAATACTTAGGGCCAGTTTGGCTTGTAAATGGGTTTAGGATTTGAATTTGGATTTGAATTTGGATTAGAATTTGGATTAGGATTTGAATTTGGATTTAATGTAGAAGAGAGAAATATATATTATAAAATATATAAATAATTATTTATAGTTTAATAAATTATATAAAATTAAAATGTATTATTAAAAAATCATAAAAAGAGAATATATGGTTGTAGTGAAAAGTGGACTCACATAATTGATAGAGTTGACAGAATCCCAGTTTACCCCTCAACATTCATGCATGCTATATATTTGGAATTCAACCCATTCCTTGGGCCCACTCTTTTTCTACCAAATGGCTGATTTAATTGTGGAACCTACGTATATCATTCAATACCCCTAAAACAAACAGCACCTTAAAATTCTGGAATTTATGTGCTTTTTAGTAAATTCACTTACATTATAAACAGAATGATTGGCACATCAAAATGAGAAGAGGGTTTAGTTTGATGGCAAGGACTACATTTGTTACCCTATTGGTCACAAGTTCAAGTCATCGAACATCTCCGGCTTCTTTTTAGACATCAAGATGAAAAGTTTCAACTAAGGCTGCTCATCGATTCAAAACCGGACCAAGACCGAATCCGGCAAAAAAACTAGACCGAGACCGGACCGAATGTGTTCGGTCCGGTCTCTGTCCAAATAGGCTAAATGTCCGGTTTTAAGCCGGACCGGACCGAGACCAAAATTATAAAAAAACCCCGGACCGAGACCGGACTGAATGTGGTCAGTCCGGTCCGGTCAGTTTTGTCAGTCGGTCATGTCCATCCAGTCCGTTTGCTCACCCTAAGTTTCAACCGAGCGTATAATGATGATGAAAATTATATTTTAAATTTCTTTTTCTCTTTCTCTTTTATCTTTTATATAATAAAGGAATTACATCATTTCGGAGTGATTTTGCAAAATCACTCTTAGTGGAAAAAAAATGACTAATAGGAAAGCTCGATTTTGACACATAAGTGAAATCGAGTAATATGATTGGCCAATAAAAAGTCAAAATTGAATTAATTTTGGTCAAACTTTAATAAATTTAGTGAATAATTGATTGAGGAAAAAAAACACATAAAAATATATGTGTCAAATTTATAAAAATAAAAACTTAAAAAAAGAGAAGATAATTAATAAAACATTAGTAGTTGAATTTTAAATATATTATATGGAATTAAGTGTAAAATTATAAATCTTCATACTTTTTGATAACTTTAGATAATAAACAAATAACTTCTTACACTTTATACCTCTTACAATTACATGAGTAGTAGTATTTGCTTAAGACTTCCATCTATTAAACTTACAAAATTTTATAAATATACGAATTATGTTTAATATACGTTAAATGTTTTTAAAATAAATATTAGTTTTAAATTTTCATCTATTAAAATATTCTTTTTACTATCTATGTTAAATAAGGACTTATATTATCCTATTTAAAAGTTTAATCTATGCGTACACGGATTTGAATATTATAAACGACTAAATTATTAATAACAGTAATATAAATATCAAATTTTAATCACGAGTTACTATGATATGAAAATAAATATACGCGATTGTACTTATAACAACGATTCATGTAATTATTATTTAAAGTTTATATACGGATATCCTGAAAACATATTTTAAAAACTTTACAGAGTAGATTTTAACTTCTTCAGCTCATTATGTGCAACTAAACTCGCCCATTTTGTACAACATGATATCAATTGTTAAAAGTTAAACAATAACATCAACCACAACATATATGTCAACTAAATAAAAGTTTACATACATATATATTTTAACTTATAACAACGACAGCGCTCGTGCTATTATACTCGCACATTTTGTACAACATGATATCAAATATACGCGATTGTACTTATAACAACGACTCATGTAATTATTATTTAAAGTTTATATATGGATATCTGGAAAAGCATTTTTTAAAAATTTTACGGAGTATATTTTAACTCATCAACGCTCATTAAGTGCTACTAAACTCGCACATTTTGTACAACATGATATCAATAGTTAAAGTTAAACAACAACAACAACAACAACAACAACAACAACAACAACAACATCAACCTCAACCTCAACATCTATATTAGCAAAACAAAGTTAAATCTTTCATCCAATAAAATTTTATTAGTTGTACATATATCACAATTTTTACGGATACATTCTTATATATCCATATAGTAAACTAAAATTTTAAAATAAATTTGATTTATGTGTAAACTCCGTGCATGCACGAGACTTATAACTAGTTTACTAACTACCAATTTTACAATATCTTATAACCATCTTTATTTTATTCATAAGTTGAACTCACAACGACTTAATTTAAGAGTATCCCACTGTTACAAGATTAGTCTCTATATTAGCTTATGGTTTACGTCTAGGGTGTAAAGTGTCAGTTTGTTATTCTTAGTCAAGTAGGAGTCGGTTTGGTTGGCTTGTGTCCCAAGCCCAACCCGTGTCTTGTTTACAGCCGACTTACAAAGTCGGTTTTCCTCCCCCCTCATCTCTATAAAAGGAGGTGGGGGGGGGGGGGGAGGGGTTTGTTATGTTATTCTTCCAATACTTATCAAGAATCGATTAGGGTTACTTGTGTAAAGCTCCTCTTTTTCTGTCGATACATATTATCTGTTGGTGTGTGGTTTTCTTCAACGATCGGGTTCATTCCGTGCTAGTAACCAGGTTGTAGGTTGTCGATTACTACAAGTGGTATCAAGAGCTCAGGTTCATGGGTTTTTTGCTAGTTATCTTGGTCAATCGATTAGAAGGGTTTCTTGGGTTATCGAAGAAGCAGGAGGTTTTCTTTTTTGGGTTTCGGTTTAGAACAACAAGAAGGTGCAGCAGATCGATGTTGTGTTTGATCGACAAAGAAGAAGACATCTGTTGATTGTTTTGGATCTGGTCTTTGTTTTGTTGTCTGCATATAAAAGAAGAAGAAGGTGAATAGTACAGATCTGGTTGTTGCTTTTTGGTTTAAAAGTCAACAAAATTACTTCAAATATTTAACGATTGGTTTTTTTGTGTGTATATTATTGTATTATCATTGAATAATAATAAGGCCAGTATTATTTTATTCAATAAGGGATTAAATAATTTGAAGGTTATTGCACAAGGGACTTTGTTGGTTTGTGATTGATAGGTTTTTCACAAGTGTGGAAAACTAGAAGGGGGGGTTGAATAGTTTTACGTCTTTTTAGATTTATAGACATAAGTTTGTTTAAAAAGATTCGATTCTAGTTTATGTGAACTCAATACTTGCACTATATGAACAATTGTATGATAGCTAACTAACAAAGATAATATAATAAAGGTAAGTAAATGAGTAATGAGAAGAGTTGGAAAGATCAAACCACAACACAAGGATTTATAGTGGTTCGATTACAAGGACACCTTCCTTGTTCCTACTCCACTCCCCGAGTCACCTACTCGAGAGTTTTATTCACTATGTCAACAAACTCCCTTTTGGCGGAGAAAACCTTACACACCAATTTACACACCACAATAACTTCACAACTTGATCACTACTTCTACACAACTTCTTCACACCAATATTCTACACACCAATCTTCTTCACACCTATCTTCTACACACCAATCTTCTACTTCACACCTATCTTCACAACTAACCTACTTCACTACTTATCAACTTCTATTTTCTACACAACTTCTATATCTTCTAAACAATTAATCACAAGCACAACACAATATACACAAGTGAATATATATATACACTATGCACAACTACTCTTCAACACTTCTTGAACTTGGTTGTAGAAAGAGTGTTCTTCTTTTGCACTTTGGATGAGAATGGATGATGAGGGATTGAATCACTTGAAACAAGGATTAATATACAAATGATCAAAGGGTTTTAGAGGATGTTTAGAGAGTTATAGATCTGAAAATTTCGTGCAAAAGGTAAGGAAAAAATCCAGGTTTAAGGTGGTATTTATAGGCAAAAGATTCTGACAGAGGAGCGTGGCCGGTCCCCTTAAATCAAGGCCGGTCCCCTTAATTTTAAGGGGACCGCCCCTTATAATTAAGGGGGCCGCCCAGCTGAAACGGCCAGGATCTTTGTCTTTTAGTGGGGAAAGTTTATTTGGTGAAAAACTAACTGATTTTGGTTAAAAATTTGAATTCATATATTTAGTATGAATAAAACATTTTTCTTTATTACCAAAAGTGTTTTTCAAAAATATATAATATGTTTATATAATTAAATAAACTTTGTGTTAGTTAATTAAATACCCCTTTGATCATGAGATGTATTAAGCACTTGTTTATCCATACCTTAAGTGATTAAGTTGGATATAGTGATATAAACTAGCTTAATACTTGTTTACGTAGTAATTATACGATTGACGATTTTACATTTTGTGATCGTCAAAATATAGAGATATCGAAAGATATAAATAACGTTTTCACACATTATTTATGTCAACAATCTCCCCCTTTTTGATGATTACAAAATTTAAACTCATTAATCGAAAATTAGTATATATTCAAGTATTATTGTGAGTTTATATCACTTCTCCCCCTTTTTGTTAGCATCAAAAAGGTTATCCCATGTTAATGGAAGCTCCCCCTTGAAGTATACTCCCTCTCGTTTTGAGGTCAAAAGGAATCGAGATATGGATATCTTGCAAAAATATTTAGTGGCAAGCAACATATATATGTATATAGCATGCAAAAGTGTAAACTAAACATAACCATATCATTAATCAAGTGAAATAACTTCATCAAGCATTACATCAACAAATGAAATAAGTAATGCAACTAACAAAAGCCTTTAAAGGCTTACAATCATCATTGAAATAATAAACCAAAGCTCAAATATGAAAGTCCTCTCTAGATCTTGCCATCCAAAATGGTTTAATATAATTTTATTTGTGAGACACCAAGCATGTTTAATTGGGAGGAATGGATGGTGAACATGGAGATGGTGATGGAGGAGGAGTGTTTGTTGATGGTGGTGGAGGAGTTGAGTTTGTTGTTGGTGGTGGATGCAACAAGTTTTCAATGTGAGAAAACATGTATTACATTTCATCTCTTAGTCCGAACACAATTGTTCGGTTGTGGATGCAACAAAGGCAAGTGTCACTATGAGCTTCAAGTAAGCTCCATGGGACGGAGTTATAGGTTGGTGGATTGATAGGGGATGATGAGAAGTGTGCATCAAGAGGTGTTAATGGTGATAGTGAGAGAGTTAATGCAAGGGTTGTGTTTTCATTGGTGGGTTGTGATGGTTGAACTATTGGTGGAGGAGATAAGTGGGTGTTAATGTAGTCATTAATGGATGAAGTGGATGGTATGGAGGAAGTAGAGTTTCCATTTCTTGAAGGTGTTTTGGAGCGTGCATTTGGTGCACTAGGAGATGAACATTGAGGTGGTGGAGATGGAGTGGTGTTGTCTTCATTTGTAAGATCAATGAAGAGTTGTTTGGGTGGAATGATGACAAGTTTTTGTTTCTTGGCATTGTTTGAATAGGTGGTTCTTGGTGATGACATGATGATGTTTGATGAATGTTTGAGGATGATGGAATGTGAATTAAACATGCATGGGGATTATATAGTGAGAAAACATGTTTAGAAGTGGAATTAATTTGAAATTGTAATGTTATATTCCAAAATCAGTTTAGTTTTTAAGGGAAATGGTAGCTAGGACTAGCAAAAGGGATCACAAGATGCAAAAGAAAACAGTGTAAAAACTGTTTCAGATGGCCGGTCCCCTTAATTTTAAGGGGGCCGCCCATCTAACGACCCAGAAACCAAAATTTTTCAAAAAATTTTCTGGAAAAATGTTGTGTTCTGTTTTGTATTTGCAGCAAGCACCATTTGGACATTTCACAATTGTTTTGGTCTATTATAAGCATACATGATATATATATATATATATATATATATATATATATATATATATATATATATACATATAAGCTAATCATGCAAGTATATATATAGATTAAGAGTTAAAGCATGCATTCATAAGCATAAATAAAACATAAATAAGCAAGTTAACAACCTAATCGAGTGCACAAAATAATTATCCAAGAAAATAACAAGTACTTCCGAATATACTTCGGACAAATAGCACACAAGACATAAAAATTAAATATTGTTCAACAAGCATAATCCAAGCATATCATCTCTTTTTCTTCCCGAAGATATCCTTCAAAGTCTTCCTGATCGATTTGAAACCACCTCTAACTTCTTCATGTAAGCTCTTTTGTCTTCTAAGCATTTCGGTAGTTCGTTCATAAAGCACTTCTTCGTTTTGATCACTAGGAGATGGGGTAGAATAGTCGGGATAGTCAAGATTCTCTAAATTGTCAACGAACTCAGAGAACGAAGGGGTATTAGCATCATGGATGTCTTCATCCTCATCGTCATTGTCTTGTCTTGAAGATGATCCATGAAAGGTATGACGACGAGATTTACCCTTGTCACTTCGAGTTCGTCGAGCTTGTTTTAGAGCGAGAGGACGTAAAGTGGGGTAGATGGACTCATAGATACTATTGTCAAGATCGGGGTAGTACTCGATAATATGATGATAGAGACGAGTGAGGAACATTCCATATGGAAGATTGGCTTTGGGAGTTTTTCTAGCACACTCAATCCGTTTGATAAAGAAGTAGGCCAAATTGTACGGCTTTTCGACAGCTATACAATACAACATGTGAGCAAGGCACGCCGGGAGATGGTCCCAGTGACCTCCAGTACCAAACGCATTCTCACGAATGAGTTCTTCCCAACACTTCATGTGGGGGCTTAACTCCTTGAGGAGAAGTTGGTATGGAGAGATTTGAACGTTTTTGGATTTTATTTTTCGGCTTGTGGTGGCACGTTCCACACCAAGGACTTGACGAATTTCGTCGGGATGAGGAATTTCGTCGAGATAGGGACCGAAGGTTGGTCGATAGCGATTTAAGAGATTCGAGGTCCCACTCGTTTGTGAAAACGGCTTGACCTCTAAAAGGAATTTGGAGAATTTGACCAAATTGTTCGAGAGTTAGGGTGATAAATTCATTTTGAATCATGAAAGAGATGGTGATGAAACCAAGATCATTGGCTTGGACGGTGACTTGGCTATAGAAATCCATTATGAAGCGAGGAATGATAGGTTCATTTATTTCATAAAGACAATTGAAGTTGATGCTTGAAAACAAGCGATTTATAAAGTCGGATTGAGCAAAAGCAAGATCTACTACATGTCCTTCATGAATATTTCTATCTTCAATTTGACGATATATAAGTCCAATGGAAGGAGATGTGGTAGGGAGTTGGGAAACTTTAGGAATGTAGTTTTTAGTGTGAGAAAGATCTTCGGTAGTTGCTTTTGGCATTTTCACCTAAACACATCAACAATACAAAAAGACCAAAATAAATATAAAGAAAGATAAAAGTATATGTATATTGTTAAGACTTATGTTGGAACGTAAACATGCTTCGTTACTAATCCTAAGAAGTAGATTACCATGTTCCTTAATATTGTTTTTAACTCGTTCTAGATATACTTTACGATGTTTAATAAGTAGTTATGGACAAATCCAAACGCCTTTTTAAACATCTTAATATATCATGAAATTTACTAGATTTACATTAGATTGTAAAACTAGCTATTACTTGCGAGTTTCTTATGCATGTGATTTGTTTTTGAAAAAGATGGTTTGTATTTTTACTTAAAAATGTTATTTTTAGTAATAAACCAAACGCTTCCTTAACTAGTGACTTATACCACTAGTATGTCAATATATATATGAATTATATATCTTGACAAATCCGATTAGCAATTTTTAGGTTTATAATTATAACAAAGTTTTATAAAAATTATAATGACTAGGTTTCGATATTATTTGGACATAATCCAAACACCCCTATATTGTGAACCAATATAATTTTTCTTGGTCGAAAAATGTAATTTCAAGTTTTATAAGTTACAAAAGTATAATGTGATTAGTTTTAACATGTTTTCAAATCATTATTCAACAATGAGTTTACTAAAAATTTTGAAAAGGAGTGTATGACGTTTTTCAAAAATTTTCGACATGATAGTTTATAATTACTAGTTTCTAGTGTTGATTAATCATTCTAATCCTATGGGAAGCATTTGGTTATGGAGTTTTAGGACTTAATTCGAAAGAGATTGTGAAATTGAAGAATTTTATAAAACATGCATAATCATGAGTATGACCAAATAAGATGAAATTAGATGAAATGTGTTATGAAAAACTTACAATACGTAATGGTGATTGTGTTAGATGAATTTGCCCTTTGCGAATTAACCCGAATTATGTGATTTGGAAGTGATTTGAGATGTTTTTGGGTTTTGGTTTTCGTCACAGCAGAAGCAGGGGAAGGGGAGTATGAAAAAGTGGAGTGTTTGGCAAAAGGAACAAAGGGAAAAATGGGTTTGAGCTATCAGATGGCCGGTCCCCTTAAACATTAAGGGGGCCGCCCATCAAAAAATTTTATTTTTCAAGTTTTGGTTTCTGGAACAAACAAGAAATATATATATATATATATATATATATATATATATATATATATATATATATATATATATATATATATATATTAGATTTATATTTAATCAAACATACGTTGGAGAGTGTACGCACGAAGGGAATTACTTGACACTTTTACTTGACATATTGTCAATAAACTTTTCTTGATCATTTCGGATGAAACATATCAAGTTGTCAAGTGAACGAGAAAGTTGTGGAAGGTTCATAAGTATATATATATATACATATTTATATAGTAATGGCTTATAAGTCGAGAATATAGGAGAGAGACGTATGCAACGGAAGCCGGGAGTTTGTTTCATCCGTAGATTTTTCGACTCATCTCTCTTCATCGGCATGAGTGTCGTTGAACAAAACAAAAAAAATCGATAAGGCAAATGGGGAAAAGAAAAGGTTCGTAAACGAACAATTTCTAGTTCTAGAAAATCAACAAATGAATTTTCCAGGTTATAAGATCCTAGATATATCTAAGTGTATATATATATGTATATATATATTTATTTAGATATAGTATAAGTAGATAAGTATATATGTATAGAAATAAAAAACTAGAGGGAATAATGAACCAATCAAAATCACATAAAAACTAGATACTAAACTAAGCATGCATTTGTTGACAAGGAAATAAAAGGAAATGTGTACCTTACGTCTTCAATGCGTTTTAACTTCAAAATCTTCAAGAGATAGTCCGAACAAGAGGTGATATCAAAGATTTCCATGTTTGAATGGCGAGAATTTTTACGTTGGTCCCCATTGTCTCATTTGACCAAAGTTGTTTGTCCCGAACATGTTTTGTATTTGACTTGGGTGCATATATGGTGGAAACATTCCCCATGGATTGAAGTTCCACATTTGTTGATTATTGTTAAAGTTTCGTCTATTTTGGTTTACTCTTGGTTGAGGTGTTTTAGGTCTAGGGTAAGAATTATTAGGTTTCCTAGGTGGTGGAGTTTTAGATCTTATTTTAGTTTTAGACGATTCTACTTCGGTTTTTAAAGATGGTTTATAAAATGGTTTTATTTCTTCATTACTAGCAAGAGGTATTTTCTTATCATTTATGAGTATATACTTAGGATTAGATTTTGAAGGTTTTAGTTCCTTGAGTTCACTTTCAAATTTAACATTTTTAACTTCACTTGTTGAGGCTTCGGTTGAGTTAAAACCTAGACCGGTTTTGTCTCCGGATATTCTTTGAATACTTATAATTTTACTAAGTGAGTTACTACTATTTTCAAATTTATCAAGTTTACAAATTTCTTCCTTAAGTTTGTTGTTTTCACTTCTAAGTTCTTGACATGATTTACATTCTTCAAAAGTTTCTTTACCCTTTTCAAGTTGATGTATTTTAATTTTTAGTTCAAGTACTTCATTTTCTAATTGGTTGTTTATGTATTTTAGTGATTTGTTTTTAGCCATTACTTGTTGTCCTAGTTTGCATAATCTATTGTATTCACTATCTAAATCTTTTTCATCTAATGATAGATTTTCATCACTAAAATATTAGGTTCCGGAACGTACCTCACTTGACGTTTTAGCCATGAGACACTTTTCTTCCTTTGTTGTTTCTTTCTCATCTTCATCGCTATCACTCCAAGCTCCTCCAACAAACGCTCTTTGATTTTGATCTCTTGTCATCATTGGACATTTTCCAATAAGGTGATTTGGATCACCACACTTGAAACATTTTCTCTCATTCTTGCTATACTTGTCATCATTAATTTTTTGAGGTGTTCTCCTTTCATCGTGTGGTTATCTAACGAATCTTCCTCGCCTTTTGAAAATTTCTTGAAATCTCTTACGGCCATGGCATATTCTTCGTCTTCGCTTTCGGAAGATGAGCTATCTTCGTTGTTGGATTCCTTTCTAGCTTTCAAGGCGATTGACTTGCTTTGCTCTCGTTTCCCTTTAACCATTTCGGAGTCCTTCTTTATTATTGCTTCGTAGACTTTTAAATTACCAATTAATTCATCAAGTTGTAGTGTTGACAAATTCTTTGATTCTTCAATAGCCGTCATTTTAGCTCGCCATTTTGGGTGAAGAGCTCTAAGAAACTTCCTAACAAAATTCTTACTAGAGAAATTCTCATCAAGTGCTTTTAAACTTGTGATGATAGTGTTAAATCTAGCAAAAGCATTATCAATTGATTCCTCTTCCGGAATCGTGAATTGCTCATATTGTTGAACAAGTAGATCTATTTTGTTATCTTTGACTTGATTATTACCTTGGTGGGTTATTAATAAAGAGTTCCAAATTTCTTTTGCGGTTTCACACATGAAGATCCTTTCGTACTCTTTACGTGGTAACGCATTGTAAATAACCATTTTTGCTTCATTATTTTTAGCAAGTTTTCTTTCTAAATCATCATTTTGTTTTTCAAAAGGTACGATTTCATCTTTCTTAGTTTCAGGGTTATTTTGAATAGGTAAAAAATCACCATTGGTAATAATATGCCAAAGATCTAGATCTTTTGATTTCACATAAGTTTCGAACCGATTTTTCCAATATAAAAATCCATCACTTTCAAATAGTGGTGGTCTTTGCATAGATTGCCCTTCTAAATATTTTTCAGATTCCATAGATTGTTACAAATTTTAAAATACAATATATTTTAAAGATCTTGTTAGACGTGGCTCCTGATACCAATTGTGGAAAACTAGAAGGGGGGTTGAATAGTTTTACGTCTTTTTAGATTTATAGACACAAGTTTGTTTAAAAAGATTCGATTCTAGTTTATGTGAACTCAATACTTGCACTATATGAACAATTGTATGATAGCTAACTAACAAAGATAATATAGTAAAGGTAAGTAAATGAGTAATGAGAAGAGTTGGAAAGATCAAACCACAACACAAGGATTTATAGTGGTTCGGCTACAAGGACACCTTCCTTGTTCCTACTCCACTCCCCGAGTCACCTACTCGAGAGTTTTCTTCACTATGTCAACAAACTCCCTTTTGGCGGAGAAAACCTTACACACCAATTTACACACCATAATAACTTCACAACTTGATCACTACTTCTACACAACTTCTTCACACCAATATTCTACACACCAATCTTCTTCACACCTATCTTCTACACACCAATCTTCTACTTCACACCTATCTTCACAACTAACCTACTTCACTACTTATCAACTTCTATTTTCTACACAACTTCTATATCTTCTAAACAATTAATCACAAGCACAACACAATATACACAAGTGAATATATATATACACTATGCACAACTACTCTTCAACACTTCTTGAACTTGGTTGTAGAAAGAGTGTTCTTCTTTTGCACTTTGGATGAGAATGGATGATGAGGGATTGAATCACTTGAAACAAGGATTAATATACAAATGATCAAAGGGTTTTAGAGGATGTTTAGAGAGTTATAGATCTGAAAATTTCGTGCAAAAGGTAAGGAAAAAATCCAGGTTTAAGGTGGTATTTATAGGCAAAAGATTCTGACAGAGGAGCGTGGCCGGTCCCCTTAAATCAAGGCCGGTCCCCTTAATTTTAAGGGGACCGCCCCTTATAATTAAGGGGGCCGCCCAGCTGAAACGGCCAGGATCTTTGTCTTTTAGTGGGGAAAGTTTATTTGGTGAAAAACTAACTGATTTTGGTTAAAAATTTGAATTCATATATTTAGTATGAATAAAACATTTTTCTTTATTACCAAAAGTGTTTTTCAAAAATATATAATATGTTTATATAATTAAATAAACTTTGTGTTAGTTAATTAAATACCCCTTTGATCATGAGATGTATTAAGCACTTGTTTATCCATACCTTAAGTGATTAAGTTGGATATAGTGATATAAACTAGCTTAATACTTGTTTACGTAGTAATTATACGATTGACGATTTTACATTTTGTGATCGTCAAAATATAGAGATATCGAAAGATATAAATAACGTTTTCACACATTATTTATGTCAACAACAAGGTTTAGCAAATTAATAAAGGGATTAAAGAATGACGGGAGCCAAGTTTGACATCGAGAAATTCGATGGAACTGGTGATTTCGGGTTATGGAGAATTAAGATGCGTGCTTTATTAATCCAACATGGATGTGAAGCAGCTCTGGAGGTTTTACCCGCGGATATGGATGCTACAGCTAAACAAGAAAGCTCACAGTGCCATAATTTTGTGCTTAGGTAACAAGGTTTTGGGAGAGGTTACCGGGGAGACAACTGCAGTGGGGGTTTGGACCAAGCTTGAGACTTTGTACATGACAAAGTCCTTGGCCAATAAGTTGTACCTGAAGAAGAAGTTGTATACATTCTACATGCTGGCTGGACGTACGATTTCCGAGCATATAGATGAGTTCAACAAAATTGTTCTTGATTTAGCAAATATTGAGGTAAAATTCGAGGATGAAGATCTTGCTTTATTATTACTCACTTCTTTAACAGTATCATAAGAACACTTTGTGGATACCTTGCTTTATGGACGGGAAGCTTTGACTTTGGAGGATGTGATGGCCACACTAAATTCAAAGGAAATCAAAGAAAGATCTAAGGCGAAGGGGGTGATGGTGAAGGTTTATACGTGAGGGGAAGAACTGATCGCAGGAATTCGCATCAGTCTAGGGGAAAGTCAAGATCGAAGTCTCGAGGTGGAAGACTCAAGTGCTTTATTTGCCAATCTGAGGAGCACTTGAAGAAAAACTGTCCAAAGAATAATCGCAAGAAGTCAAATGGTTTCGTCAAGAAAGAAGATCAGCCAAGCTCCAGTGGTTCGATTTATGACGATTCTGAGGTAATGATGGTAATGAGTGCAGAGGCTCTGCTAGATTGGATCATGGATTCAGGAGGTTCATACCACATGACACCCAGGTTAGATATATTTTTTGATTTTCTGGAATGCTATAGGGGTAGGGTACTGTTGGGTGACAACAAGGAGTGCAAGATCAAATGTATTGGTAAGGTAAGGGTACAACTGAAAGATGGGTTAAGTTTTGTATTACACAATGTCAGGTATATTCCTGAATTGAAAAGAAACTTGATATCACTGGGAACTCTTGAAAAAGAGGGATATACCGTAAAAATGCAGTCGGACAAAATCAAGGTGATTAATGATTCCAGGGTTGTTTTATCTGGAACCCGAAGGGATAATTGTGTATACTCTTTGGATGGCCATGCAGTGGCGGGTAAGCTTAATGCTAGTGTTGAAGAAAAAGACTGTCTTGCGCAGGTTTGGCACAAAAGACTGGGACATATTAGTGAGACGGGACTACAGGTGATGGAAAAGCAGGAGCTGTTTGGCAAAAAAAGTTTAGGTAAGCTCATTTTTTGTGAGAGCTGTGTTCTAGGAAAGTCACATCGAGTCAGTTTCGATGTAGGAAGGCACACGGGGTCCATCTCAGGTGGAATCATTGGGAGGTAAGAGGTATTTCTTATCTATTGTTGATGATTATTCCATGAGCATATGGGTTTATATTCTCAGGTTCAAACACGAAGCATTTGGAAAGCTCAAAGAGTGGAAGCAATTAGTAGAGTATCAGACTGGAAGGACGGTTAAAAAGCTTAGGACAGATAATGATCTTGAGTTTTGTAATCAGGAGTTTGAGCAGCTATGTAGTGAGAGTGGGATTGCTAGACATTTGACAGTTGCCGGGACGCCGCAGCAGAATGGATTAGTAGAGCGGATGAATAGAACTCTCATGGATAAGGTACGTTGTTTATTAATTCTGTATGGATTGCCCAAGACCTTCAGGGCGGAAGCGACATGTACGGCCGCATATCTTATAAATAGGTCACCATCGACAGCGACTGAGAAAAAGACACCTACGGACATGTGGTCGGGACAAACAAGTGATTATGGGATGTTGAGGATTTTCGGCTGTGTCGCATATTCACACGTTAAACAAGGTAAGCTCGAGCCGAGAGCGGTAAAATGCGTTCTTTTAGGGTATCCTAAAGGTGTGAAGGGGTACAGGCTATATAGGCTTAATGATGAATCGCCTAAAATAGTCACAAGCAGGAACGTGGTCTTCAATGAAAGTGTCATGTACAAAGACACGTTGAAGGATTCTGGTGCAGGTACTGATAAGTCTATTGAGGAATTACAGGTTGAGGTGGAACTGCAAAGGTTAAATAATCATTCGCTTGAGGAAGATCAGACAGATGATCAAGAAGATGACGATGATGAAGATGCAGAGGATCAAGAAACTGATCATACACCGGATCTCACAGATTATCAGTTGGTTCAGGATAGAGAGCCAAAGACAAGAACAGAACCTTTGAGGTTTCGGGATGAGAGTAATATGGCTGCTTACGCATTTGCTGCAGCAGAGAAAGAAGATACTCATGAACTGTTGACATACCAGGAGGCAATTGCTTGTGAAGACAGTTCTAAGTGGAAAGCTGCTATGGATGAAGAGATGGATTTTCTGAAGAAGAATAAGACCTATGAGTTAGTAGATCATCCAGCTGGGCAAAAGCTGGTGAGCTGCAAATGGCTGTTCAAGATAAAGGAAGGGATTGAAGGTGTTCAAAAGCCTAAGTACAAGGCGAGGTTGGTGGCTTGTGGATTCACACAAAGGGCAGGTATTGACTATAATGAAGTATTTTCTCCGGTAGTTCGACACACATCTATCCAGGTTATACTTGCATTAACTGCGTGTAGAGATTATGAGCTGGAGCAGCTTGATGTAAAGACGACATTTTTACATGGAAATCTTGAAGACGTAATCTACATGAGGCAGCCACCGGGTTATGAACAAGGTAACAAGGTATCTTTGTTAAAGAAATCCCTTTATGGTTTGAAGCAGTCACCTAGGCAATGGTATAGGAGGTTCGATGAGTATATGCTAAGCAACGGGTTCAAGCGTAGCAGTTACGACAGTTGCGTATATTACAAGAGTTATGCACCAGGTGAGTATATCTATCTATTGTTATATGTAGACGATATGCTGATTGCTTGTAAAAGCAAGGCTGAGATTGGGTCTATCAAGTCTTTGCTTAATAAGAAGTTTGACATGAAAGAGCTCGGGGAAGCAAAGAAGATTCTTGTTATGGAGATCAACAGGGATCGGAATCGCAAGATTCTGAGGGTGTCACAATCCGGGTACGTTTCTAAGATTTTAAATAATTTTAGAATAGATAATGGGAAATCAGTTAAGATGCCATTGGGTGGGCACTTCCAGCTGTCGTTGAAGGATTGCCCGGTTAGGGATTGTGATGTTGAAAGGATGAGTAGGGTGCCATATTCAAATGCGGTTGAGAGCTTAATGTACTTGATGGTATGCACGAGGCCAGACATAGCGTATGCGGTAAGTGTTGTTAGCAGATATTTGGTGAATCCGGGTAAAAATCATTGGAAAGCAGGGAAGTGGATTTTGAAATATTTACGGGGTACTGCAAACGTGGGTTTGGTGTATGGGACAAATTGTGGCAACCATGTGGACGTAACAGGTTTTGTTGATTCAAACTACGCTAAGGATCCGGATAAAGGTCGATCACAGGTTACGCATTTTTAGTACAGTGATGTGTTGTAAGTTGGAAGGCAGCGCTACAACACGTGGTGGCTCTTTCAACTACAGAGGCGGAGTATATGGCCCTTACGAAGGCTGTGAAGGAAGCTATTTGGCTAAGGGGATTCTTGGAAGAGTTGGGCGTGGAGCTTAACACTGTGGCAGTTAATTGTGATAATCAGGGCGCAATTCACTTATCGCAGAATCATGTTTTTCATGGAGGACTAAGCACATCAATGTGCATTATCACTTTATCAGAGAGGTCTTGGAAGCAAAGACGGTTGAAGTTCTGAAGGTGGGTACTGAACACAATGCTGCGGATGCCTTGACGAAGGTGGTACCTGGACACAAGTTTCAACACTGCTTGAAGTTGTTGAGCGTTGGTATAGACTAATATAAAGCCTAAGGTGCAAATTGTTACAAGATTAGTCTCTATATTAGCTTATGGTTACGTCTAGGGTGTTAAGTGTCAGTTTGTTATTCTTAGTCAAGTAGGAGTCGGTTTGGTTGGCTCGTGTCCCAAGCCCAACCCGTGTTGAAACTTAACAATAATCAAGAATCAATAAAAGGAGGTGAGGGGGGGGGGGGGGGGGGGAGGGGTTTGTTACGTTATTCTTTCAATACTAATCAAGAATCGATTAGGGTTACTTACTTGTGCAAAGCTCCTCTTTTTCTGTCGATACATATTATCTGTTGGTGTGTGGTTTTCTTCAACGATCGGGTTCATTCCGTGCTAGTAACCAGGTTGTAGGTTGTCGATTACTAGTACTACACCCACGAATACCACTAACCTACAAACCGTATTGTTTTTATTTTGAAAAGAAGAAAAGTGGCAAAAATGGGCATACTAGAAGAGGAGAAGAATGCATTGTTGCTTTTGTTGCAAGTTCAAAAAGCGTTTTGTGCTTTTGTTGCAAGTTCGATAACATCTGATCTCATGCAACGAGCATTTTTCGATTACACAATAGATTGACTAGATTCGCGTAAAGCTCAAATCATAGAACACAAACAAAAACCGTATGAGAAAGTAACAGCAAAAGGAAAACGGAAAACCAATGAAAACCTTTAACTCAAGTCTCAAGAATGGTAAAAACAAGTCAAATATGTTCAATATGTTAATCTCAAGGCTATTTGGAGAATGCATTGTATGTGTATATGCATGTATATTTTTTGTCCATAAAACCCTATCCAAGTTATAATTTACAATCAAATCCCGGTTTTCTTCTTCTTTTGTATCTATCTGATCTGTGTTCTTCCCAAAGACCACAGCCCAGTGTCCTTTACAGCCTGAAAATGCAACAAAATCATTCCTGTTAGACAAAAAATATCCAGTTTTTAACACAGCGTCAGCCTAAATGAACGGAAATATATACTTACCGGAGACTTCACTGATGGGAAGACATTCCAAAACCTCAAAGTTTCATCCCCAGCTCCCGTAACTATTGTCTGACCATCCGGTGACATCGCTAAGTACAACACTCTCATGCTATGTCCCGTTAAAGTAGCAACCTGTTACAGAAACAGTTAATAACAGCCACACACGACAGAAAAGAGTAAAGAGTTAAAGACGAATGATGTGTACCTTAGATAATGTCGGATATTTCCACACCATAATCTGATTCTGGGAGTACCCATGAGTGCTAACCAATTCATTTACGTTTTTGCTCCATGCTAAATTACACACTTGGCTCCCAGTGTCAACATGGTTCAGTTGGTTGCCATTTGCAGTGTTCCAAAAGCGAATGCACCGGTCAGCAGTGCCGCCACCAGAGACCAGAAGGTTGCTTTGGTGAGGTGACCATGCTATGGCTTTCACTGCAGCTGTGTGCTCAGTCAGTTTTAGAAGTGGCTGTGTAGAATGCTGATTCCAAACTAGTAGCTGATTGTCGTTTCCACCGGATGCTAGTTCTCTATCATCATGAGACCATTTAAGTCCACATACCTAAATACCGCGGTAAAACACGAGTTAGATTACTAAAGCTTACGTGTCTCATTAATTAACGTTACTACTCAATGGACAACGGCATAAACAAACAGAACTTTAGGGTTTTGAAATACATAAAACTCAAATCATAATTTGCGGGCACATATAGATATAAAATAAACAATGAAGCAAAGAGAACTTATAACTCTCAAAAGGTTATTTGATCAAAATTTATCCATTAAAGCTAGATTGGATTCATAAAGCTCGAATATGTATCAAATGGGTCTCGTTGAACGACAAATACTATAAAATGGAAATGGCACAAACGAAGAAACTTGAAGCTTTAAGGTGCTCATGATTAATGGACAACAAGCTTGCTCACTTGTTACCCATATCAACAAGAGAATGAAGAGATGCATTAGATTCATAAAGCTCACGTTTATATCTTAAGGGTAACTTGTTGTGATAAAGGGAGTGTATGATGAAAAACAGTGAAAACAGATGAAAAACAGTGATAAAGGGAGTGATAAAGGGAGTGTATGATGAAAAACAGTGAAACTTCTTGTGATAAAGGGAGTGTATGATGAAAAACAGTGAAAACAGATGAAACTTGAGGCTTTAAAAATCTCATGTTCACCTCTGATTTATTGGCAACAAGATGCTAAACAATTAACAATACCCATATCTATAAAAGATATATTAGATTTATAAAGCTCGCATTTTGATTAGTCCCGTTTAATGCTACTATCAGATGAAAAATGGCGTAATCAAACAATGAAACAAAACTAGAAGTTGAAGCTGTAAAGATTTGATTAAGATTTTAAGTTTAACCTCTGACTTATGGCCAACAAGCTTGCTAATGTAGTCACTCGGGACACGAAGATCGTGTTGAAGAATGTTACGATCTCTGCTTCCTGAAGACAATATGCGTGAGCTCCATGCTAACACACCAGTTCTTGTTTGATGTCCACCCATGGTTCGAACCTTTTTGCACTGTGTCCCATCCCAAACCTATTAAAACAGAAGATTCTCATTTGTTGAATATATTACGAAAAAGAGAAGAACGAGAATGGTAGTTTAACGAAAACCGTACCTGAACTTTCCCAGCACTAGTACCCACCGATATATAAGACCCCTCTTTGGTCCACTGAACTGAACATACCCCATCATTAGGCCCCAAATCACATAACTTGGTCACCTGAAAACATCAAAAATCATTGTCAAAGGTAAGTAAATGTAACACCTTTTCTCAATTAGCAATAGAATTAAAATGTAAGACTCACTTTACTGGTTGTTGCAGTCCATAAATAAACACAGCTGCCTAGTCCAACTGCAAGTACATTCTGTGATGACCAATCCACAAGGTTCAAGTAGAAGTCGTCCTGAAGCGACGGTGCATCCAAAACCTGAAGCACACGAAAAACGTAACCATTAGTTTTACCATACTTAATTGTCCATACACCAAAATGTAATCTATTTACTTCAACACAGTTTATGATTTAACTAAGAACCTTCATTATCATTCTCCCCATAAATACATACCGACTGTGTAAGCTAATTCATGAGAAGCATTAGAAACTATGCTCTTGTCAACGAGCTTTTATCGCATTTAAGTCATATCATTCCTTTATATCTATCTACGAATACATGCGATCTAACATAAAGAACCTTCATTATCATTCTCTAGTGAATACACATATTGGTTACAAAAGCTAATTCATAACAAGCAATTATCGTGCTCTTGCTATAACCAGCTTTAATCGTAACTTTTTGGAACCGCAGCTTTTATCTCATTTAGAGCACATTTCTACCTCCTTCCTTAATAATATACAAGACCAAATCATAACAAGCACAAATCCAGCTTTTATGTCATTTAGAGCACACTATACACATATGGAAGCTAAGTCGTAACAAGCATTTGATGATCTCCTGCAAAAATGATTTAATCGCATTCATAAGCCTAACAACTACAAGAGTAAATATGCAACACATAAATCACAAATCCATCATTCAAAAGCAAACCGCAAATTAGTAGAGCTCACAAGTCACAAATTCAAACTTTGACTAATGTTTGACCAAATCCTTAGAAAGTCGAAATTAGGATCTTAACGAAACATACAAACCACTAATGCATCAATCAAAGCAAACCCCAGTTCAATTATTCACAAAATCACGCCTTTACTATTATACAACCAAATCTCAAAAAATCGACAAAGTCAAAATTAATGCCATACCTTATGAGGTGTTTTAGGCACCTTTCGTGGCGGCTTAGGTGGAGTCACATTCTCCAACCCCACACCATTATCCATACCCAAAATCGACCCAGAATAAGGCGACGGCAAACCAGAACCCGAAGAACCCAAACCAGAACTATCCGTCTTAAACCTCAAAATATTCCTATTCGGACTCCCACATGGCGATCCGCCCGATCCAGAGCCACCTTTAGTCCCACCTGCATTACCAAAAAACCCAAAATCAGAACCAAACAATTCACATCTCAATAACCTCGAATAAACCTCACTACTCCCCCCTTCTTTCCCAGTAGGAGAACCACAAGACCCTTTATCCGATAACCCAAAAGCGTGCAGCCTCGAAGAAGACCGACACGGAATAAACCTATCACTCACAGCCCCACCAGATTTGGACAAAGGGGAGGAGGATAAATTCGATATAGTTCGAGGGGACATTGTTCTTGGAGATGGAGAGGACATTGTTCGGATCAAAGGCGAAGGAGACCCGACACCGGTGTTTAACCGGAGAGATGTTTCGGACATGCCCGCTGGTAGGTTTATACCACTTTTTCGCCTGTTTGAGTCCATTTTTGAAATTTTTTTTTAAGGATAAATTATGGGTGTTGTGAATAATGTTAAGGAAAGAAATCTTGGTTAAGAAATGAGGGGGTTGATATATGAAAACTGGGTTTAACGGTCGGATTCTTGGGGTTGATATATGAAAACTGGGTTTAACGATCGGATTCTTGGGGTTTATGTATGGGGAAAATGGGGAAAAAAAAAATATTTGAGTGTAACGGTCATTTGTGTAAGAGAAGGAGGGTAAGTGGTGGTAACTAGCCGTTGGAGCCTTTTGTGGATTATTGGTGTTGGTCACGTGCTTTGCACGTGCAAATAAGGAACAAATTATTTTTTAGAAGTGGTATGTGTATACAGGGACGTACTTACATGAATGCCGGGTGTGCCACGGGTCACACTCGATTTTAGATCACGCAGAGTAAATTTGTTTCAAAATGTGTCTTTTTTTTTTTTTTTTTTTTTTTTTTTTTTTATGTGCAACCTTCGATTTTGTGCTATTTTATTTTTATAGTGCAACTTTAGCTTGACTAAAAAACTTTTTATGATACGATTTTTTAGTAATTATGATATTAAAAAAAAAAAAAAATTGTACAACACCCTCCCGAAAATCCTGATCCGTCCCTGTGTGCACATACACTTTTACTTTTGCACACATAATTTTGCTTGTCCCCATACATCAATTTGCTTGTTCTCACACATAAATTTTATGTGTGCAAAGTAAAAGTATGTGCGTACATACCATATCTCATTATTTTCGCATAATGAGTTTTCAATCTTCATTGAGTAACTTTTTTATAATCACAACAAAAAAATAAAATTATCAGTGGTTTTATTTTCTCTTAATTTACAGCTAAAATAATGCATAACGATTTTGATGCGTGTTTTAAAAAAAGATTAATTTCATATATCCTTTTCTTTCATTATTAGTTTTATGTATATTCAAAATGTAATCATTGAATAAATGATATAATTATGTTTTTAAAATATATTTCGGTATATATGATATTTTTTAATTTTAAAAGAAGAGATATTAAATTGCCCCAAAATTGATGTTTGTTTGAGGAAATATAGCATTTTGATGTTTACATTTAGAACAAAAATTAAATTTACTTATTATTTTATGTTATGAAAGGTAGTTAAAAATGTCTTTTGATGATTTAACCCATTGAAAATGCACATGCGATTTCACGCACATATCTCGTGATGGTAGCTTAATTAAAAACGAGACTAGTACTATAATACGGAGATCATGAATTGAAATATTGCCTGTATGTTTAATATAATTATGATGTTATGCTATTTATGACTTACATGTTAGTCGTGAGATTGGTTTCCCATTTCAGCTAATACAATTCAGTAAACTGATTTCTCATCTCTGAAAATAAAATTACAACGGATGTTTAAAATAATTAAGATTTCAACAAACGACGTTTTTTTGTTGTGTCGACTACATGGGGTAAACATTTTTTATAGCTTTTTATAGACAGTGAGTATGAGTTGCTTTTGTTATAATAATAATAATAATAATAATAATAATAATAACAACAACAACAACAACAAAAACAACAACAACATCACGAGTTACTTCATTGCGATACTTGAAGGGTGTACGGAACTGCTTATTATTATTGCTATTGCTATTGCTGTTAAAAAATAAGTGTTGTAGTCTTGTAGAATGTGTGTAGAAATAGGTGCATCTCACTTATTTTGTAAAAATTGCAATAATGCTCGAAAAATAGTACAATAATCAGTGTTCTAAAAGGCGCGCCAAGGCGCCGCCAAGGCGTCGCCAAGGCGCGAGGCGTGGCCTCGGCGCCACGAAATGGACCAAGGCGTGAAGTCTAGGCGTCGTGTGAAAAGGCGTGGAATAAGGCGCGAAAAGGCGTGCCAAGGCGCGCCTTATCGTATGGCGTGGCGCCATTTTTAGAAGGGGATGATGTGGGCTTAAATTTTGGGCCTAGTAATTTCTAAACATAGTTCAAATTTTCACTTTATTTCTTATGCATATCACTTTTTGTAAGCTCACCTTTTGTAAACTCACCTTTTGTAAACTCGATATGCATATAAAATATGATATTATAACATAAATGATAAATATATAAATATTTTTTCGCCGCCTTAGTCACGCCGCAAAAAACGCCATGGCTTCGCCATGGCGCGTAAGGCTTGAGGCGTGGCCTTGCCGCCACGCCACGCCTCACGCCATTTATAACATTGACAATAATAGTTCTAACAAAATTTATTTATAAAAATTTCAATTTAAAATTAAAAGTGAAAAGAGAAATTTTAATTTAATATCAAGTATGTGATACGAAAAAGACATTTTTAGAAAACATTTTTTGCTTAGATATTTATAGCCAAATTTACAATATGTGAGGTTCTCGTGAACCTTCAAAAACACCCTGGGTCTGTCTGTGCATATAAGATTTAAAGATCGCTTAGGAAGTTGGGTGTAGTATGTGAGAACGAGCCTTGAAAATTGAATTTAGCATCTAAGTTAGAGCATTGAGAGTGGTGGCGCATTCGCTCGCTTATTCCAACGTGACAGCTCGCTGAGTCTCGTCGTTTCCTCGCCACGAGACCATGGAGCCTCGCCACTTATGTCATTGTCGGATTTTCAACGAAGATAAAGACAAAGATTGATCTTGTGTTTGTTTTTCCTTTTCAATTTTTTCGATTTATAATGGGTTGTGTGTGTGTAAGTGTGTGTTTGTTTGATGAGGAAGAAGACGAACCAGTTATTAAGTTGCAATTTTTTTTTAATTTATTTATTTAATATATACAAGTTTCAGTTTATACCTTTATACATTTAGAAAGTTTTTGTTTATACCCCTTAAACATTTAGAAAGTTCTCGTTTATACCCCTTAACATTTAAAATAAATTATACATTTAAATATTTAAAAAGTTTCGTTTTTTAATTTATATATATATATATATATATATATATATATATATATATATATATATATATATATATATATATATTGTTTGAAAAAATGGAAAAGTTAATAAAATTGGGATGGGTGAGCCCAAATGGCTTAGTTATTTTTAGTTATGAGTGAGAGAGTATTTTGAAGTGTGAGTATTGAAATGATGTGGCACCGGTGAAGCCCAAATGGCTTAATTGAAACTTTTTATGGATTTATCTATACTACTTATAAAGGAAAAACAGTCAAAGTGAAAAGTTGAGTTTTCAACATTTAGTCATATGAGAGAGAAAAATAATGTAATTAATACTCTTATTAAAACACCTCATTATTTAAATGTACAATAATTTATTCACATTGTACAACCAATTAAAAACATATCTACCAAATTAAATACAACTAATTAAAACACAAACCGGGTTGACCCGGGACGCTTCAAACCCGGCGGGTTGACCCGGTTTAATTTGACCCGTTTTTGACCCAACCTAGCAAGTTGACCCGGTTTAAATCGACCAATTTTTCGACCAGAACGGTTCAACCGGTTGAACCACCCGGGTCGAACCGGGTTTCAAAACATTATGTTTAATTCTCAAATCTTCAAACTTTTATTATTTTTCGTTTATAACCTATAAACTTCTTTTTATCAATAAACTATCTGTCGCTATAAAATCCCGTTGCTATGCACGGGTACTCGTCTAGTGATACTCAATGCTCTTAGCCATTTGTACTTATTTTTATGGTCCCCAATAAAATTGGGTCCTCATTTGCTTTAGAAGGAAAAAAATGGCCTACATGAAAGCTAGTGATGAACGAACATAAGGTCACTCTCTTCTCATACTAAATAAGTTCGATTCCATTATCAAAGACTCGAGGAACGTAGGTGCTAAAGATCAACAATGATAAAGAAGCATTTTTGTAGTCGTGTACCATTCCTGGGGATTTAAAGCAGAGTCGTGACATTATGATTCGTAGGGAAAGAGTTGTATTCCATCTACACGATAGAGTATAAGAAGAGTTGAGCCTAGAGCCACAAAGAAAACTTCCTCAATTATGACACAGAAAATGGAAAATGAAATCAACTGAGAAAGGGATTATACACTGTAGTTAGTAACGTCCTTGCATAAGAACACCCAGATCTGTAATAGTCATAAACTCATAACAATAACCGCAACAGTCTTCCTCAGAATTCTTTAATACGCACAGATCAACTAAAGAATGTCTGTCAGCATACCATATGCATACTCTCTTCTCGAGAATCCAGAATCACAAACTTACGCGCAGAGATATAAGGTACATGAACCATAAAGTTAAGGAGAAATAACATCAATTAGCCTAGAGTATTGTCTATTCAGTTACTCAGTATAAACAACATTAAGGGGATACATGTTTAGTAACACCAAGACTACAATCAATCAGCCTTCCCTGATGGATAAAGTGCCACCAACCAAAACTAAAATGTGTACTTTAACTGGTATTGACGAAGCCAATCTTCACCTTTCTCATAATAATCTGTCCTATTAAAAACTTGTCGTGGGAAATGCTTAGTGGATGCAAAAGAAGAGGCCCCACGCCATGCATCAAGAACCAAGTCTGATGCTCTCAAGATTTTTATAGGGGTCCCACATGGCCTGATCATACGAATCCCAGCCTCTAAACGTTCACTCATACCAGGGTAAAGACAGCTCCCGCCAATTATGAGGACTGAATTGGTCAAACACTTGCTCTCTTCCACAGTTTGACTACTGGATTTCAGCCTCCGTATTGATACACCCACCATCTCATCTAACCCTGCCTGATCGATGCCAATTAAGTTCGGGTGAAAGAGAATCTCGGGGCATCTGAATCGTTCTACACCAATTAGTATCTGGAAATCTTCCTTTGTTAGAGGACGGAAACGTGGTGGTTCTGTACCCGAGGAGCCAGCTTCTGATTTTGGAAAGAATGTTGGGTCTATTTCCTGTCGATATAGGGACATTTATGTTACTTCTATATTAAAGGGTAAAACGGCCATTTGCGCTAGACAAGATTGAAATAAATAAAAGTTACTGGCATAAATTACCAAATTACTTTTTCATTTGTCCAGTTTTGGTCATTATACTTTTTGGTCCATATTAGTCACTGAAAGATGATTTTGTGTCCCGTTTGGGTCATTTTGTAACCCGTAGTCATAACATTTTCATACAAACTTTATCATTATAACTACTATAACATTTGTGTACATAAATTGAATATTAATATAAAAGAGATCATTTTTGGAAGACTGGCCTTTATTTTTGTCACCTAACGGGGACACAAAGCCATCTTTTAGTGGCTCAGATGTACAGTCATTAATCAAAAGGTTAAATAAATTAACAAAGTATATTGATATTCCTTATACAAAAAGTGAATAACCCAGTAAAGCGAACTAACCCGGAGTTTAGAAGCAACTCGAGCCAGTTCTGTCTCATCCTCATTGGGTCCTTCATCCTCGTCATCATTGTCTTTGCTCATTTTTTTATACAATTGCCAATCTTCATCTTTGATTCCAAATGTATCCTCACCTTTCCCTCTGTCAAACGCTGCCGTTGCCAAGAGACGCATCCTTTCCTTTTGGGCAGCATTCAGTCTCTCCCCTCGACCTACACCTCCAGACACGTTGTTTTCATTGCCATTGTTTCCATTTGTCTTTTGTCGCTTTCGCTGGTCAACTTTCTCAGAAAGATCTTTGTATTTGACCCGCAATTGTTCCAAGTAAAGCTCCGGGTTCTCACTACAAAATCAGAAAGAAAAGTTCTATTCATCACATGTTCTCTGATTATGAAGTATGAAGAAACAAAACCTAGATATTCATGAAGAAAACATACATGCGTCTCTGTTCTTCTTCTTTGTTAAGCCTTTCGCGTTCTAACTCTTCTTCAAAACGCTTCTGTTTAGCTTTTTGTCGTCCTTCTGAGGTTGTTTTAAGAAATAGTTGTCTCTTCTTTTCCTTGACCTATTAAACAAATCATGATATTCATATCTCATATATACGTATATAAGTATGGACTATAGAGATAGTACATAATATTATATCTGCTTTAAGCATTATTATTAGAAGTTACTGAATTCTCTATGTGCAAATATTACATATTAAGCATAATAGCTCACTAAAACCTCAAATAATACTATAAAAACAAGATATATCATTTAGTTATGTTGAGAAACAGTTAGTAAACTGATCCATATTTTAAAAAACCTGATTTGCGCTATTAAAAATTATATTAATAAAAACTTGGTTCCGCTGTAATACTCATTCAATTCCGCGATGGAATGGGATAAAATGAGAAATGATATATCCTCCAACAAATGTGCCTAGTGTC
The DNA here is from genome assembly GCA_030686995.1 of Artemisia argyi. Lineage (NCBI taxonomy): Eukaryota > Viridiplantae > Streptophyta > Magnoliopsida > Asterales > Asteraceae > Artemisia > Artemisia argyi. The sequence continues at coordinate 133,709,108 of CM060694.1, forward strand.
ACGTGAAATGAAATAGTGTGACAAAGTGGGCCCTTTTCTAGATGTCAGGGATTCATGCCACGTGCCGCTTGGTACAGATGTAAACACATTTGTAAGAGGACGTATAATTTCTCACAAAACAACATTTTAGCCATGAAATTTAAATTAACCAAATTGGCTATGGAGTTAAGCTGCAATTGCATAGAATACCTGCTCTGGTGTTAGCATGTTGTCAGGGATATCAATGAGGGTAAACTTTTCTGCGTTAAAAACATCCAGCTCAATCTCCTCTTGCCCCCCTTTAGTTTTCCGTAACGATTGTGTTACTTTGACAATGGCAGATTCAATTTCTTGCTTCGAGACATAACCAGTTTCAGACAGAAAAGATTGCACATCATTTCCATTTACATTTCTCAGTTGGTGTATAAGAAATTCCAGCCCCTTCAGTTCATTTTCTAATTCATTAATTTTTGAAGTTTTTTTAGCCTCAGCCATTTCCCGCAACCGTTGACCTTGCCTTTCCTTTAAAGCTGCTTTCCTAGCAACCTCCTCTTCTGAAGGCGGCTCTTCAACTGGTGCTGGGGTCCAAGGAAGTTGCCAACACCTCGTCTTTTCTTCAGCTTCTTTCGCCCCTTTCTGTAATTTATAAATAAAAATTTTAAAAGTATATTAAAATAAATCTTTTATATAATAAAACAAAACCCCTATTGGGAATTTTGCATTTCAAAAAAATCAATTCATACCTGATTTAGTTATAATTTTATTTAAAAAAAAAAAAAAAAAAAAAAAAAAAGATTATTTGCTTATTAGGTAATATTTTATATTTATCCAAGATAAATACAAAAAATAAAGATAAGATATTTAAAAAAAAGATTATTTATTTTATATTTATCCACAACACAAGTAGAAGATAAATACAAAAAATATAGATAAGATGCAATTAACAATAGGATTAAAATTTTTAAATAATTATTTAAAAAAAAATTAAAAAAAACAAAAATTTTAAATAATTATTTCAAAAAAATTTTAAAAAAACCTGCGCGTGCGCGGGTATTATAACTAGTTTAGAATAAATAGTGTAATACCTGAAATAGTTTGACTTCAGAAGCATAATCAAGGGTGATGTAACAATGTTCCATCTTCAAATCTTCTACTTTCTCCCACGTAAGCCTTGACCTGTTTTCGGCATTTTAAAAAAAAATGTCAAACATACCCTCGGATGTTCGAAAATGGTTTTACAAAAATAGGGTAGCCTTACATGTGATGAGGGTATTTAAGTGAAAGAAGTTGCTTTAGGTAGTCGGTGACATGATATCCACCAACATTTGTACGACAACATGCTTCATAAACAGGTTCTCCATTGATAAACTGAAATAATAATCAACAATTACATATATACAAAGATCAGTAATATATCTACCTAAACTTTAGTACTAAGAAAGATAGTAGACGGATACAATCAGAATGACATATAAAAGGTGTAAGGATCGGATCAGTTGCATACAGGGATGACATGGCTAGTGTTAAATCCTGAGCATATTGCAAGACCATCCTTATCACAAATCCCACGTTGTTGATTGTATGTATAGCTGAACGCAGCATCAACACCAAAAGCTGTGAAAAGATGTTTGTTAAGATATGCTAAAACAAAGCAAAGTTTAGCACATATAGACTATATATAACAAAAGACAACAATGTTAGAGAGCATAAAACACGATTATTAGGCTAAAACAACAGCAGAATACGCTTGGTGAAAGTATACCTATAGAAGGAACCCCGTATGTGTCAAATAGAAGCTCGGCCATTTTACTACGTGAATGTACTGGGTTGCATGCACATTCTGTAATAAGGATAGGATGATTAATCTGTTCTGCCATCAATGAAGAACAAGAACAATTTGTCAGCAAATGCAGCACATAAGGCTCAACTTTATATAGCATAATCTCCACATTGTGCGAGCGCGCACATGTGAAGATCACCAAAATATCATATCATATTATCCAATTTCGTTCCAGTCAACTAATTGTAACTTAAGAATCTGACATAGATTTAAAGAAATGCCAGAAACCCGTATTATCTTATAACCGGCAAACCAGTTACTGGTTCAGTGGTTCCCAATATGGACAGAACGATATCAAGTAGTGATCAGTTTGGGTTTTGGACAAACCTAAGGTCAAATATAATACAATCACAAATACGAGTGACTGACAAAAGAAATAGGTAGGGAAATGTACCGGAGAACGATCTGCCCCCAATCTATCGAATGCAAAATCAAGAATCTACAAAGCAATAGAGCGAGTAAGGTTAATGCATGTCATTTATCATAAGACAAACTGATCTAAACAAAATCATTAACGCAAATCATACAAACATAAAAAGTTGAAATTAAACAAGGTCATATTAGAAAAGAAAAGAAAGTCCACGGCTTCTGAAAGTGTACAGCGATTACAGATAGTTTTCTACAAATTTATGAATTGAAACTGTCCGATACTAATAGATATGTAATATTAGTGAGAGGCCCAAAGTATCATGGTTTGCATTAACTTCAAATGACATTTATAGAGTCATGGAATGAAGCAAATGACCATTAATTGAGCACGAATATACTTATGTTATCAAGAAACTAACAAAGACGGATATAACACACTAACACATAATATCACAGCTTCTCAAAACATCTTATAAATGCACGCGTAACTACAGTAACCTTAACAAACTCAAGCATCACAAAACATAAACAGAAACCAAACTTACATATTCCATAATCTCAAACTGATATACAACATCATTCTCAAACGCCGAACGAGGTCCAGACCGCGTACAATCAAAGTACCTCAACAACGCCGGATCATGATCACCCACAACCGTCACCGTCTCACCTACACAAAACACACCCACATTCCCATAAAACATCACTAAAACAATCCCCTAAAACCCATTTAACCTGACCCAAAAAAAAAACAAAAATTTATATATAAAAATAAAAGTTACCAGTAATTTTATGACGTGGCCTCTGAACAATATTCCTAAAGATAATCCTAGGCTCACTTTCACCAGCCCACCTACAAAACCCACATAGTAAAAACACACAGTTAACATAAAAAACCAAAACTTTTTATAGAATCAAGCAAAAAAATATATTAAAAAAAAAAAAAAAAAAGTTACATACCCAATTCTGAAATAAGATGCACCATTATCAATTACAATTGGGCAAGATGAAGGTTTGAGATTGTAATCGGTTTGTCTCTTTGTTTTACATACGAATGGCATTTTCTTGTATAATTATGAAATTTCGTTACATATGATGAAGATAATGAAGTATGAGCCCTAATTTTGTGAGCTCAGTGACATGACCTGGTTTTTTTTGTTAAAGATGATGATGGTGGACCGGGCGGTTTGTGGGTTGATTGCTGAGCCGGTTTTGGGGGCTAAGAGTGTTAGCCCAGTAGGCCCATACACATTCGAGGCTTTACTTTATTATTTTAAAGATATACTAAACAATCTAGGGAGAACTCGTGTATAGCGACGATATTTTATTGCGCCAAAATTTTAAAGTATGGTTAGGTTATTATTGGTTATGTTGGCATGTATTCAAATATTTGTGAGAAAATTAGTATTTTAATTTAGTCGAAGAGTAACATGCATTTAAAAAAAGTCATGTATTCAAATAGTTGTCAGATTGTTGTAAATGTAAGGCTAATGCCAGTGGTAATCACTTTCTCATTCAAGTAACGTTGTCACGTCAGCACCACCTCAGTTTTCTCTCTTCACAACTCCACCCCAACCACAATTAGCTAGTGGTGATCACAAAAGCAACCCCATAACTTTATTTTTATTTTTTTTAAATTAAAATTTCATTCAATAATTAAATAAACATTACAATAAATATTTAACACATTTAATAAACCATTAAATAAACATTACAAACAAAACCATGACTTATTATATGACTAATTTATAAATAACTATTATTTGGGCCAAATGAAATTAGTTGGGTCATTATGTTTTTAAAAGCCCATTTGTATCAACTAGGTTTTTATACATATAATATAACCCTTTCTTCTCCAATCTCCACATCCTAATCAACCACCATAGCTGCACCATTTTTTCCTAAGCAACAGTCACATTTGACCAGCATTTACTCCACAATGGTCGAAAATTAAAGGCAAGAGAGTGCAATTGTTTCGTTTGGTGATGCAACCGAGTTTTGGAAAAAGTTGGAGGGCAACGCGTTGGTTTGGGGTGTGCTATGAGGAAGTGGTGTGTTGCTTTTGGGGTTGCTTGGTGAAACCAACGCCCATTAGCATTGGTCTAATGCATCCATATCTTATCAGCGTTGTCAAATTTAGAGGATTAGCCTGATTAGTGGTGTTATTTAGTGGAATAGAAATTAAAAGGGTAATACTGATTAGACTTTTCTCACTTTGAGATTTTTAAGCAAGATAATAATTTGACTTTTTTTCTTTTTCTTTTTTTATGTATAATAGTTATGCATAATTTTGATTTATGTGTTAACTATTTATAAATCTCGTGCAGGAGTTAAAACATAAATCAAAATTAAATTTAAACGTAAATCAAATGTAGTTTGCCAAATTGCTTTATCATCATTTGTTAAGACTTTTCGCTTATCTTCCCAAGAAGTTTCCCGCTCATTCATCAGAGACTGGGTTTCTCTTTCAGAGCTAAGTCTTCAGGGTCAGTGAGATATTTGCCACAGTGCCTCTGGTGTTTCTTGTTGCTCCTTTTACCTTGCTCCCTGACACCGCATTAGTTCACAAAGTGTTTCTTCAGTTGGTCTTCGACTTTCCTGAAGCTTAGCTGCTGATTGAGCTTAATACAACTCTCACTGATTTATCTTACCAGTTAGTTTACATCCACAGATGATCATTAGTAAGGTACGTATCACTGATAACCAACAGGGTTTAGTCTCTGATAACCATCAGGGAGTAACACTTTCTGATAACCATCGGAGAGTAAGACCTTTGATTTCCATCAGAGGGTGAGTTACTCTCTGATCCTTATCAATGAGTGTTATTCTCCCTGATTTATATCAGAGACTTAATAAAATAGGCTATTTTATGTTTAAACACACGTCAAAGACAATTGGGTTGAAAATTAGACCCAATAATCTCCCCCAATTTGAATATACAAATAGCCTAATTTTAATTAGTAGTAAGTGAGCATAACGACTTCTTCTTAAATACTGAATTACAACAAGGAAAAATAAATAGGTACGGTCTTATTCCTTATTATTGTCGAAGAAGATATAGACTCTGACCTTGAACTATGAGTGTCATAGGTCAGAGTAACCATTGGTTCAACTCTTTAGTATTGTAACTGGCTATCTAGACAACTAGTCAGAGATTGATGGGTCAGTTATTCTACCTCACAGTCTCATAATTAAATACAGAGATAGCCAAAAGTTAAACCTAAATCATTTGTAAGTGAGCATAATAGCTTCTTCTTACAAACTGATAGTACAACAAAGGAAAAGAAAGGGAAAAATCAGTGAAGATTGTTCCTTTGTTGTAATTTTCTTCAGCGAAGTTTCTTGAGGATCAAGAACTGCACGACTCAGCGAATACTCCCTGATGCAACCTTTCAGCACGACTGAAGACTAAACATCTATCCCCTGATGCTCCCCTACAACAACGGCCTCGGATGCCTTATTAATAGCCACTGATGCTCCTTTAACCCTGTCTTGGTTGCTACTGGTAGTAACCATTTTTCCATCTAGCATAACCACTCTTCATAGTTTGTGAGATAAACATACTCACACTTTCACAAGCAACTCTAAAACATGAATTTCAGGAAGAAAGGATGTTATGTCCTAGTGAAACTTCGTTCCTGAATGAAGGGACTTGCAAGAAAGTAGTACTGAGAAGAGGGTTGTTAAAAGAGCTGGAGACTAGGCAGACAAAGCATCATTTTACACAAGATCATCGTGATATAACTTGAACTTGTAGAAATGAAGCAGTACTGTTGTTGGGGGGGGGGGGGTATATTTTGGTGGGGTTGGAATAGGATGGTTCTGGATTGTGATATTAGCCGTCATTCAAGAACGGCTATAGATTATAAGCAGTCACTTAAGAACGAATATGGGTTAAGAGAAACCCACCCGCTCTGATACCACTTGTTGGTCTACGTGGTTTGAGCAAATGACGATATCTTCCTACTGATAATAAGAATAATAATGACATCACCCAAAACCACAATAGCACCATTTTCACTTTTCAACGTATATTAATCTTATTAGAAATAAATCAAAGATTTATAGTAGAACAACTCTCGGTAAAACTATTCTAGTTGATGAAAAATGTAACACTCCTATTAGAATGACTAGTGGCAGCTAGCTTTGTTTAGTTCGTCCCTAGGAGAGGGGATCCTATCAATTGTAATGCTAAGTATTATTTTATGTGTTTGTTTAGAATCCTACTTATCCCGGTTACAAAGTTTTGTTTATATAAGAGACGGAAATATTGTAGATGCACATGGGTATAGTAGTTGCCAACTGGATGTAGATAACATGTGCCTACAAAACTAGTTAAAGCGTGCTTTAGGTTTTCAATGCTGACAACCTTTTGTACCAAAATCTTGCTTTATCGTCTTTTGATAAGACCTTTCGCTTATCTTCCCAAGAAGTTTCCCGCCCATTCATCAGAAACTAAGTTTTTCTTTCAGAGATAAGTCTTCAAGGTCACTAAGACATTTGTCACGTCTCAGTGCCTCTGGTGTTGCTTGTAGCTTCTTTTACCTTCCTGACGCGTATCAGTTCACAAAGTGTTTCTTCAGTTGGTCTTTAACTTCCCTAAAGCTTGGTTGCTGATTGAGCTTTATACAATTTTCAATGATTTCTCTTATCAGTGAGTTTACATCCACTGATGATCATTAGGGAGAGATATCTATCACTGATAACCAACAGGGTGTACTCTCTGACAACCATTAGGGAGTAACACTTTCTGATAAGCATCAGAGAGTAAGACCTTTGATTTCCATCAGTAGGTGACTCACTCTCTGATCCTTATCAGTGAGTGTTATTCTCCTTAATTTATATCAGAGACTTAATAAATTAGGTTATTTTATGTTTAAATACATGTCAAAGACAATTGGGTCAAAAATCAAACTGAACACTTCTCTTCACCACAACTATCGTATTATGTTTATTTTATTTTATTTTATTTTCAGTTTATTAGTTAATTATAAATAAAAACATAATCGGTGGATTTAAAAAGAAGTGACGAACTTAAAACTACCAGAAATTTAAGATCTCTTCGCTCCCTGCAAACGACCCGGTCTTGCCAACTCATTATATTAACGAATAGGTACACTGCTCGTTAGTGTTGGTGATTGTCTAAAAGATTCTGTAAACTATAAATTTAAAGCTTAGATACAACACATCAAGTTTTTGGCGTCGCTGCCGGGGAGCATGTGTGTATTTTAGTTGTAATATTAGTGGTTTTGTATAATTGATTCTAGTTTTTATTATGTTTTTAGCTATTTAGTTTTTTTTAAGTAGTGTTTTGTTTTGTTGAATTCATTAGGGCACACATACGGCATAAGAGCTCTCGCTTTGAATTTTTTCTTACCAGGGCACGTATATGGCGTATACACTTCAATTGTATACAACGTATAGGACCATTACCTATACGGCGTATAGAAGTTCTGAAAGAAAGGCATCCTTTTATTTTACATTTCTTTTTAATTTTTGTTTAAGTATATTCTATTTTATGTTTAGTTTGCTTGTACTGCTGATTGATAATAGGAAAGTGGTAGACATTAACGATATGACTATGGAAAGGTACATGGCATGGTACATGGCAAAGACTTGTACCGACCATGGTGCGGGAGTTATGCGACCTAGGATTGAGGATAACGTAACATTTGAAATCAAAGGTCACATTCTGAAAGAGCTACGAGACACTCCCTTTGGCGGAAAGGACGATGAGGATGCTAATGAGCATATTGAGAAGGTTTTGGAAATATTTGATATGTTTAACCTTCCGGGAGTAACAAATGATATGCTTAATATCTTTCTTAAAACCCTAATTGTAGGAGCAAGAAGATGACTTAAGAGCGAGCCAACTAGTTCGATTACTACATGGGAAATGATGAAAAGCAAGTTTCTTGCTAAATATTGTCCACCTTCAAAGACTGCGAGGCAAATCAAAGAGATTTACATCTTCAAGCAAGTGGTTAATGAAACTCTATACAAGGCATGTGAGAGATACAAGAGATTACTATTTAAATGTCCACAACATGATTTAAATCCAATAAAAGAAGTAGTTGTATTCTACAATGGACTTGACGTGCTGATGACACCAAATAAGTACATTATATTGTCATCATTTGTCCTATTTAATTGACTTATTTTATTATATTATGTATAAGAATTGGTACTTATTCGTTTACTTTAGTAATTCTAAGGTAAAAACAAGCAATTGGTGAAACTTGGCGATTTTGGACGAAATATGGAGATAAATGACCAAGATTTGAAAAGTCTGCTGAATAGAAGAGATTAAAGACCATTGCCTGACTTTGAAACATGCTCCGCATCTGATTTTATCATGCTCCGTATATGAAACTTTGGTCAACGAAGAAGAACCAGCTTGTTCTACTCCAGATACGCCGCATCTCATTATCAACATGCGTCGTATCACTATCAAGACTTCACCAAATACAATCCAAGACGCTGAAGGACATGCGCTACATAGAGATTCAAAATATGCCACATCTGAAGACGGTGTAAGAATATTCTAGAATATATTAATCTTGGACCCCACGCCAAGTTAAGTAGATGTGCCGCATCTATCCTATGACAGAAACTATAAATACCCCAAGACCTAGACGAATTTTGTGTGCAATCAACCCCTAAGGAGACAAATTCAGATGACAAGATAACACAAGACACACCCTAAACAAAGATCTTAGAATAGTAAGAAGATCCTGCATGTATTTAATTTATTAAGTAGGTTTGTTTTATTGTATTAGTAAACTATAATATATCTGGATTGATGGGCTTGTGGCAGCCATACTGCTCCCCTTAAAATTGATTTTCTATCGATTATCAGTTTATATGATGTTTTTTTTGGTGACTTGTATATGTGCTTTGATAACATGTGTGTCTAGTTGTGTTTTGCTTGGGCTGTCATACCCCCTCCACGCTTACTTATCTAGCGTCTAGAAAGTAAGATAGGCATAAGTGATCATTAAGAGTTTACTCGCCTATATTTAGGATCCAACGAGAGAGATGATTTTACGATACTCATCATATAAAACTAGCAATAAAACAAGTGACAAGCTACTTAACAAAAGGACATGACTTCTATCTGTATCTATTATCTATTTGTGTACGTGTTAGTCTTTCGTTGTTTCATTCTCATTAGTTTTATTAGTTTAATTAAATAACCAAATCTGTGTTTAGTCTCTCATGCTAAAACCCCCCTTTGCGTTAGATTAGATTGTAAAACTAACTTAGTATATTTAAAATACTGATTAGATTAACTAGATATTACGTTCCACTCTTAGTGATCGATACTCTGCTTACCACTATATACATATTGATCGGGTACACTGCTCGTTAGTATGTGTATTATAGGATAAGTCGGCTAAATATAAATTTAAAACTTGAATAGGCAAAATCACTCTATACTACACGTGACACAACAAGCATCACGTACTGACACGTCAAATGCTAGACTCATAGAGTCATAGGTACCTATTTCAATAACTATTCCAACTAACAGTAAGAAAGCCATCCATAACATGGTTGATCATTCCCAAATGTGGCACGACGGTGCCAATGGACGAAGAAAGGCAGTGGACAATTCTACAAGATTGGTTGCCATTACTACTAAACACAATTCTACAAGATTGGTTGTGACATCTATCATGGCTATCATTTGGCCAAAGATTGCCCATTGAAAGATGAAGTTCAGTTGGAAGAAGCTAAATATAGGTAATTTTATGGGCGACCTTTCTTAGGTAATGGAAATGGGTATAAACAAAGAGCACCTGGATACTACTCCTATAATGAGAATGTACCTTCAGGAGGAGATCGATGAGCATCTGTGGAGGAAACCCTGAAGAAGTTTATGGATGATTATGCTAAAAGGAATGCGGAAGCCGAATAAATGCCTAAGAAGTTTAATGCCACTACAGAGATGGCAATAAAGAATCAAGCTACATCCATAAAGAACCTGGAAAATCAGGTTGATCAAATCGCCCGTGTGATTGAAGGGAAGTTTGATGGAGCCTCTACCAGTAATCCTAGTAAAGTGCAAGTGAATGCCATCAACAACAAGTAGGCTCAGAAAGCTTAAACTACTAGCATTTCTAACGAGACTGATGATTCATTCTAGTAGTTTATCTTTTGTCGAGCAGGTTTCACGAGCTTTCAAGAAGAAGAAGAGTACTACCCATGACATTCCCGTGACAAGGAGAATATTGTTAAGACCTCAGGTTAGTACATAACTAATATTGTTGTCTCTCACTTAGTTATAAAAGTAACAAAGATCTAACTTGTTAAAATACACAGTAGATGAGAAGTGAAGAGGAGCTTTGGATAGAAGTTGTAGAAACAACTGATGGAGAGTGCTGGAAAGTTTATAGAAGATGACGGCCGAGCTCGTACATTTATTTTGAGATTTAGGATTTTAAAAAAAATTAAATTTCTATCTTTACTTTTATAACTATTTTTGCCTGTTCTAGGGCTTGTTTAAAATTTTATTTAATATTTTAGGTTTTAAACATTTTCATCTCTGAAATTTAAATATATTTAACATCTTTCATATTTTAAAATCTAGAATTAAAAGCTTTTAATAAAACTTGGAGAAATCCAGAATATAACTCCAAACAAGACAACAATTTATCTGGTTTGATCAGTGGAGTGATCACACTTTATGGGTTCCTCAGAAGTACAACTGGTGAAGTAAAAGAAATGTTCAAAAGGAAGCTTTTAAGCTTCACGTGATATACTTTGACACAATCTATCTGGGATAGAGGATTAAAGATAATCATAAGACTTTGATGCAATCCATCTGGGATGGAGGTTCAAAGTATAACAAGAATCTTTGGTTTGGTATATCTATGTTGGATAGATTTGATCAAAGATGGAAAGTCATGGAATGACTTGAAAAACATTTCTACCAGTTAATCAATGTACAAAAGGGTTTAAGGTTGCCTGCCTCGAGTCTTGAATGACATCAAGGCGTAAGACTCCATATGCGATACATTCAAATATGAGGTATATTTTAAAAGGAATATTTCTTAAGAAAGAGAAATACTTGAGTGATATTATTTTCAAAAATCTTGAGATTGAGTAAAGCTCATATGTTATCCGGTAGCATCCAGGATCTATAAGTCAAACTCAAAAGAGCATGAGTTTGTAGATCATGAGTAAAATCTCGCAGCTACTTTAGAATGATCAGGTAAGACTGTAAGATGACTTACAGGAGGACCAGTTAACACTGTTAAATAGATCGAATTAATGTACTCAAGACAAGGTACCCTTAACTAGTCTGAAAAAGATAGTTCAACTCAGAGTTTAGCAACGAAATCGAGAGTATGTGTTAATTCGTTTAACTAAAGAGTAAGCGTGATAGGAATGATAGATCAAGGGTGATCTATGTGGAAGTTCCTAGTATTGCAAGATTTAGTGGGAGGATGTCAAGATAATTAAAGGAGACGTACATTGCTCAAAGGAGAAAAATAATCTGGTACTGTAAGACGTGTTGATCTTGAGTTGTTGTGGATCAATTAAAGAAGCTATGTGACTTAAAAGGATTTGAAGTTTGAGACTACAAATCGGGAACGCGCAACTACAACATGGTTCAAAGGGCTTCTACTGAAGTTCTCAGGGACTTGGGAGAATCAATAACAAGAAGTCATAGTTATTGATTGTTGAAATAATTCCATTTTACGTAATGTGTAAAATGAAGTGCATCGTTGGATGCTAAGTTGAGTGTGTCACGAATTCGTTTGTACCAAAACTCACTTTGGTTCATTAATAGCAAGACAATATGTAAAGGATTGAATAGTGGGTGTAACACCCCCAATTTTTAAAATACTTGCAGCGGAATAAAGATTGGGTGTTACTTCACAGCTCACAGTTTTTCAGTTGAAAATGATTATCAATTTAGTAAATCTAAAACATTTATCATTCGAATTTTTATAAATATCAGAGTTTTCAAAATGAAGTCCCAGTGGTTTCAAAGTTTGTTAAATAAGTTTTCGAATGATAGTAAAATTTATAGCCTTTGTAAGAATTCCGTGCTCCTCCGTCCCATCCTTGCTCATTATGGACCTGAGATAAACATGCTAAAAATCAACAAAAGTTGAGTGATGTTCATAGGTTTAAGTTTAATAGTTGAACACAAGCTATAAGTGATAATTGCACCGGTTTACAATTATAAGTTAAAAACAGTTGATATTGCATTAAGCTCATGACACTCATCCGATTAACAGATCTCATCAAATATGATGGATAATAGTAACAATGGCCCTCTGGATAGGTTCTTGCCAGTCACCTATTAGATTTCAAATAAAGTGCGTTTGGTGGCTTTCCTCTAGCGACCAAACGGGGATTGTCAATCCCTAATAGATCTATCCACAATTATTTACGTTCACCCTACAAGTGACTAAGGTTCATGATATGAGGGACTTTTGGCAATAAGGTACTTAAGCAATAACAATATCAGGCATAGCATAAGGGTGAGCAAACGGACCGGATGGACCGGACCGACCGACAAAACCGACCGGACCGGACCGGACCGACCACATTCGGTCCGGTCCTTGGTCTAGGCTTTTTGGCTAATTCGGTCCTCGGTCCGGTCCGGTCCGGTCCGGACCGACCAAAAAACCGAAAAAACGTGCCAAAATATGCCTAAATGGACCGGACCGACCGAAGACCGGACCGAACCGACCACATTCGGTCCGGTCTCGGTCTATGGGTTTTCCGGTTCTCGGTCCTCGGTCCTCGGTCCGGTCGGTCCGGTCCGGTTTTTGGACCATGCTCACCCTTAGCATAGCATACCAAGAAAAATACTTGTGTTCAGTTTTTAGAGCATGTATCTCCCCACGAAAACAGTTATATAAAAGTGGGCTATGAACTCACCTTAGTGGTATGGTGGTAAAAAGTATCGATACTCAGTTTGCAATAAGGGAACGGCTCCAACACACGACCTAGATAATATGGCAAGCTTTAGTGTTTGATAGTCTTAAATGGTTTAATCGCGAGTAGTTTTAGAATATAACGATGGTTGGTTTAATGATTGTAAAACTTGTGGTTTTATAAAATATCGTAAGTTTTAAATAAGTTATATATATATATATATATATATATATATATATATATATATATATATATATATATATATATATATATATATATATATATATATATATATATATATATATATGTATGTATAACGTAAAGTTAATAATAATAATAGTTTGAAATAATAAAATGTAAACGTCGTAATGTGAATTCGTAATATGAAAAGTAAAATGAAAATGTTAATTATAGTATATGGTCCTTGTCCTTTCCAGATTTTTACACTTTTTACCTTAACGGTGTTAGCGTTACGTTGTTAGTCCAAAGTTAAATATATTTACGTTTTAAGTCCAAAAGTTTATAATTATTACACTTTTCATCCAAAAATTCATAAAATCAGTTTTTCACCCTTTAGTTTGAAAAATGACGGTTTTTACTTTAACTTTATAAACTTGACACTATTAACCCGAAAGTTATAAATTTTGCAAACTTAGTCCAAAATTCACCAAATTCGAAACTTATCATTTTTTTTATTTCTTAATTAAGTTAAAAACAACTTATTTAGCTTTTCAAACTGCTTATTTTCTGAAAATAGCTTATTTGTAGCTTAATGGGCTTTTAAACGAAATACTAGGCCCGTCAAGGAATTTAAATTCATTGGGCTTATGAAATCTTTGGGCCAGGTTTCGGGCTTATTTTAAGATGTTGAAAACATTTCAAAATAGCTTATTAAAACTACTTATTTGGTTTAGCTTATTTCAACGGATTGGGCTTTAAGGCCCAATCATTGTTTATTTGTTTTCAAAAATGGTTTCAAGTCGTGATGCTTTGTATCTTTTAAGAGATCGAGACGTAACTATTAATACAAGGTCTCTATATGAAAACGATAGTTTGTTAGGTTGTCTAACAGTTTGTGAAACAAAATAGTATACTCGTTAAGTTAAATTCAAAAATATGCGTTCGTTCTTGGGTTGCATTGGACGAGTTTTTGAGTGAAAGACTTAGAAATTTTTTTTAAGTGTTTTGCATGGTTCGATGTTACTTACAAACGTGTTTCAAAAATCGTTCATACGTGATTTTATGATTTAAATCTTTATATATCTTGATTATTAGCGTAGTAAATATATAGGTGAGATAAAAATACGTACATGTTGTTTATTTGGATTTCGAGTATTACGGTGCAAGTGATAGTGATGTATATACGTAAAATCAAAGTGAGCGTTTAAATAAGAATGGAAAGAGATCGTGTGAGACTTACTACACCAAGATGGTGGGGTAAAGCGTTTCGTAGAGTCGAGGAAAAGAGGGTACGAAAGTGTAGCGTGAATGTCGACTCAACCAAGGTTCACAAACAATGCTTCGTTCCTCCTAGACCCGATTGGAAATACTAGAGTTTTTGCCAAAACGTTTTGAAGTAGGAAATATCACTAGGACTTAGTTTTCGTAAGAATTTGATTTGTATGTGAGTTGTGAACGAGTGAATGTATGCATGGCGTATAAATATGCACTTTTGAGTATCCTAGTGACCAAAATTTATGAGATGTGATGTTTACGTGTTTACCAAAAGTCTTGAGAGTGTAAGACGCAACATATCCCTTCGTTTGTTTCTAGCTTAGTCGACATACTCCTAGTTCCAAAAGAAAACGTGTGCTTGATTAGTTTTTATAGGATTGTACATGTAGTCTCATTAAAAAAAATGTATCTAGTACTTTCATAAAAACATATACTAAGCATTGTGAGTGCATGATTTGTGGGAGTACATCTTTGTTTTTAAATCAACATGTCGACAACCATTTAATTACCATGCATGGTTTTGAAATCGTGTAGCATGTGGTTAAAAGTGATCAAACGTGATATTTAAACTTGAAATTGTGTTAGAAATGATTTTTAGGATTTTATAGAAACAATTGAGAGCTAAAACGGTTTAGTTTTGAATTATGTACAAATCGGGTGGGTTTGTTTTTGGACCAACACTTGGTCTCATAAAAACATAGGAAGACTCGACATGGGGAGTTGAAACTTGACGTACTTGAAGTTGACTAGGTGAGGAATGAGGTAGTGTAAAAATACTTATGCGTCGTGTGTAAGAATAGGGAGTACGACGTGCGTTTCTGGCATGGACTAGTCGCATATTACAAAATAAGTATAAGAGGTTTTGGGCTCAAATCTTGTGGGTTGTGAATAGTAACAGGCCGGTTTAAATTTTGGGCTTTGTATAAAATTAAGGGTCCGTTTAGATGTAATTAGGATTAGTAAAATATTTAGTTTGTGATTTGTGAAAGTTTAGTGAATATTTAGTGAAACGTTTACGTGAGTCCGGGAGTTGTCGAATGTGTTTTGCTAAAATACGTTACGTAAGTTCGTAAGTGGTAAAAGTTTAACATTCTCGCGATTTTAGACTATAATGGTACATGTGTGAGCATCGTTCCGAGGCAATAGGGGATCACAAACATCGTAGTGATTTTGAGTAACATAGCATATGTGATAAATAAAAAATTTGTTATTGGTAAAAACGTCATTAATTTACGTAATGATATATTAGTCATTGATTAACTTTTACTATTCATGGGGAAAATTACGGGAGTTTACAGTACCTACCCCTTATTCTGAATTCCGTCCTGGAATTCAAGTTTAACGAAAGTCCTGGAGTAGGGAATTTTGATCAGAGGGTTGTCGAGAGATTTTCATTATTAAAATTTAGGAAGCGTGATTCAGTTAGACCCATTTGTACTAGACAAGACCAAGTAACTGATGTATTTAAGGGTTGTGAATTTTAAAGGTAATTGTTATGAATAGTAAAATAACGGCTAGGTGCATAGTGTCCAACGGTCGGGAATAGTAAATTCCAACGGTCGGGAATAGTAACTAACGGCTAGATTTTTGTCCATAAATACCCCTTTCAAATTTCCATTTCTTCTACCCACCATTTGCTTCTCATTTCCCGTCTTCAAAATGGCGCACCTCATCACTATACTAGCGATTGTGTATGTCGTCCTTGCCGCTATCTACTTAGCGTATGTTCCAGATGAAGACTTTGGATTCTTAGTTGCGATCTTGTTGTTCGTCATACCCCTTACGGTCCTAGCCAGTACCGTAGACAAGATATGGGGGTAATAATCTTGAGCTAGGGTTGCTTTAAATTAAGTCTTTGTCGTGTTTCTATGTACCTTTAACGAATAAGGAATAAAACTCGTTTTGTTTTTTAGGAATTTGTCTTATTATTTTTAATGTTTTATTTATATTTATATTTCAGCATAATTAGGGTGATTCATCATGTGGTGGCTCTTGCTATTGTTATGTTGGTAGGGGTCTTTGTTGTCATAGAGGATCAACCTATTGAAGATTTTATGGTTTATATTGTAATTATTGTAACGTTAACACTTCCGATGCTAATTATTTGTTTATTTATTAATTTCCATGGATTCGGATAAACTTTTTGTTATTGGAGTTTTCTGTCAGTCCTTGCGGATTATTAGGGTTTTTCTATTTGTTCCTTTTGTTGGCTTCTCGTCGTAATGATGAGGAAATAATATAGATATTTATTGTAGTTTGTAATATTTATGAATAGTTCAGTTTATCTATATCTTTTGCTTTTAAATGAAGATTGTTATTTAGAAAATCTGAAATCATGACTGTTCCTTCATAATATGATTCTTCCTAAATTAGACATAGTTGATCAGGCTATGTATAATTGAGGACTAAAGGATGTGATGCTTGGCTCAGTCACAGTGGTATTTATGCTTTTCTTTAAGTTGTTTTAGATGGTGTTCAACGTGTTGTTTTTATAATATAACACGTAATTTCTTTTAAGAATAAAGTAGTTTTTTTTTTTTTTTTTTTTTTTTTTTTTTTTTTTTTTTTTTTTTTTCTATGATGATGAGTCAGAAATTTCTAGGGTAGTAACAATATACTGTTATTATGTAAATGGAATAGAATTTGAAATTGACGTAGATTATAATTATTTCGGAAATATTACAAGGTAGATTTTTCGATACGGTAGGAGGATAGTTGTTATACTTAGGTTACATCCATCGTAACTTAAAGTAAAATACAAGGAAGAGGTAAAATCAGGAAATTTTTGAACTAGAATTTATTTATTCACAACAGGAATTTATTCATCTGCATAAATCTAGTAATCATTCCCTAATACGATTGAAGTCTTTGAAGAGTTTTCCTTTACTTGCAAAAGTCTTGGCTTTCCAATTTATATTGTAGTTTGGACATTAGTTCTTGTAGTGTCCTTTTGCACCACATACGTGGCATATTACAGTTGTTGTTTGTCCCTTGTTGTCCGAAGTCCTACAGTTAATTGCCTTGTGACCTGTTTTCTGACACTCCATGCACTTAACCTTGCAGATTCCTGTGTGATGCTTCTCGCATTTTCGACACAGGGGTTTACTTCCATGATATCCCCTTCTGGTAACAGGTGTGGTGAGGCAGTCTCTATTAGCTTTTTGTTTGTATTCCAGTTGGCGATGATAGTTGATACGATCTTCCAGATGTTTATGGTAGCAGTCTTTAGCATTGGTGAAGTTGCAGTAGATGGAGTTGCTGGTCCCTAATTCAGTGAGTTTTCGCTTTTGTTTATTTCCATTAGGTCTAACTTCTTGCCTAATCTATTGGTTATGGGTGATGATAGGGTTAGTCATTCTTTCTGGAGTTTTAAAGGGGGTTGGCCTATAATCCATGCAGCTTTCATGGTTATGCTTATCAGATATATCCGACTCTCCTCTTGGATAAACTATGGTAGCCCCTTTGAGTACTACTGACATGATGTTGCTTACCAATTTCTTGACATCTTCCGTAGTCATGGTGATTTTTGATGATGATGGAGTATAGGTATTGTTCATGTTGTCCATCTTCTGAAATCATTAATGAAACTTAACTTAGAATCCATCTGATGTCAAAAGGTTTTAAATAATGAATCTAATTATTTCATTGATGATAGACTGAATTGAATCCTTACTGTAATCTAATTTCAAGATATGTCTGTGTTGTATCATAGATAGATAATCAACTCTTGATATGGGATTACTAAGGAACAAACTGAGTTGTCTACTATAATAAATTTCTCTCCATTTTTTAAGTTCTCTCTTGAAAATTTATTTTTAGACAATCCTTTGATTTCTGGTTAATTATAGTATGTTTAAGAAATCTTAACAATTGTAAGAAATCTTACGGTAG
Organism: Artemisia argyi; assembly: GCA_030686995.1. Classification (NCBI taxonomy): domain Eukaryota; kingdom Viridiplantae; phylum Streptophyta; class Magnoliopsida; order Asterales; family Asteraceae; genus Artemisia; species Artemisia argyi. The sequence goes on from CM060694.1 coordinate 133,727,541, forward strand.
ATTTGAATAGCATTGTAGAAGTTATCATAATATTAATAACTTGACTGCTCGTTTTTGTAAAACAATTAGTACAAGGTCTCTTATTAATATGTCATGGATCTACGTGGAGTTATTTGTTCATCAAGGGAGGTAACAAATGATGAGATTTTTGCATGAAGGTATGAGGATTCATTGTATGCATGCTTGATACGAAAGAAACGGTTGATTCGTAATAGAGAGATGTAACAAAAGAGAAAGTTATTATACATTATGACTTGATTACAAGTTCTGAAAGGTTCAGATTTATGGAACATTACATGAAATACTAACCAAATCTGTCTGGTTTAGTAGGTGCAACAGGGATACTTGTAAACTTAAGATCAGTTACGCCTCTGACGCAAATATCTAATCTCTTTCTTCAGTTCAAGTTGTGCTGCTTCCATGTTTGAGAAACGTTCCTGACACATGTTCATTTGGTTAGCCAACATAGTCTCTAATGCGGCAATCTTTTGACTCTGGTTTCTTGCTGTGTCTCTGGCCATCCATAGGGTTCTTCAATGTCTTCAATTCTACCATGTGTATGACCGTGTTCTTTTCTTGCATAACGGATCCTGGAGTCCAAGCTTCCAAGCTCCTGGTTGGTGTTGTCCTTTATCTCGTTAACCTTTATTCCTAATTCACACATTGCTCGTCTTTCAGAATCCGCTTTTTTGAACAATGCGTCAAGGTTACGGTCGTACCATTCAAATTGTGTTGGTTGTAAACCTTTTAGCTCTTCAGTGTGAGCGTCTAATATGCTGGCTTGTCGATAAACAAGAGTCCATATTGAATCAGGTGTGCTTATATTGTAGTTGGGGGAATTAGGTGAGGATAAATTTTTTGGGATATCCGATATTGGGGAATTTGAAGTATTTGTTAATGGAGAATTTGGCTCAACATTCTTCCACGACATCTCTTGGCGTGAACTTTGTCCAACTTCGAATGTTTCCTGACCACCAATCACATCTTCGTATGGTTCAGTAGTTCTCCTAAGTTTTTGACGTAGAGGTGAACAAATAGGTGACGATGGAAGTGATCTCTGAGTGATTTCTATCTCCAGCTGGGGTTGTGATATTTGTACGTAGGGGTCTTCAGTATTCGGAGAATTTTGATTGATAGGTGATGTATTAGTATTACGGTGAGTAGTTTCGACGTTCACGAAAGTTTTTGGAGACATGTTACTGTAGTACCCGAGAATAGTATTTTATAAGTAACTTTTACGTTAAATATATAACAGTACGGATGAAATAAGAATTGTGTAAGCGCAATTTCTAAACATGCAGAATAATCTTAACAGGTAATGTACTGAGCAAGGTAGTCTGCAGACACGGAAGGCACGGAGAGTGTAAGGCTATAAAATGTTTTGGTTTGTAAAAACGGTTATAGTTCGGATCTGTATTAGACTGTTTCGCTATAACCAAAGCTCTGATACCAATCTGTAACACTCCCAATTTTTAAAATACTTACAGCGGAATAAAGATTGGGTGTTACTTCACAGCTCACAGTTTTTCAGTAGAAAATGATTATCAATTTAGTAAATCTAAAACATTTATCATTCGAATTTTTATAAATATCAGAGTTTTCAAAATGAGGTCCCAGTGGTTTCAAAGTTTGTTAAATAAGTTTTCGAATGATAGTAAAATTTATAGCCTTTGTAAGAATTTCGTGCTCCTCCGTCCCATCCTTGCTCATTATGGACCTGAGATAAACATGCTAAAAATCAACAAAAGTTGAGTGATATTCATAGGTTTAAGTTTAATAGTTGAACACAAGCTATAAGTGATAATTGCACCGGTTTACAATTATAAGTTAAAAACAGTTGATATTGCATTAAGCTCATGACACTCATCCGATTAACAGATCTCATCAAATATGATGGATAATAGTAACAATGGCCCTCTGGATAGGTTCTTGCCAGTCACCTATTAGATTTCAAATAAAGTGCGTTTGGTGGCTTTCCTCTAGCGACCAAACGGGGATTGTCAATCCCTAATAGATCTATCCACAATTATTTACGTTCACCCTACAAGTGACTAAGGTTCATGATATGAGGGACTTTTGGCAATAAGGTACTTAAGCAATAACAATATCAGGCATATCATACCAAGAAAAATACTTGTGTTCAGTTTTTATAGCATGTATCTCCCCACGAAAACAGTTATATAAAAGTGGGCTATGAACTCACCTTAGTGGTATGGTGGTAAAAAGTATCGATACTCAGTTTGCAATAAGGGAACAGCTCCAACACACGACCTAGATAATATGGCAAGTTTTAGTGTTTGATAGTTTTAAATGGTTTAATCGCGAGTAGTTTTAGAATATAACGATGGTTGGTTTAATGATTGTAAAACTTGTGGTTTTATAAAATATCGTAAGTTTTCAATAAGTTATATATATATATATATATATATATATGGGTTAAAATAAAAAGGGCCTTATAATAAAAAGTGTAGGAAGGATTGTGAGGGCGACATGTGTCACCCCTATGCCACATCATATGACACATGTCACCACCCCCACCCACCCCCCCCCCCCCTGCAAAAAAAAAAAAAAAAAAAATCCCGCCAAAAAAAAAAAATTTTTTTGGCAAAAAATTTTTTTTTCCCGCCAAAAAATTTTAGTGCATCACAGTTATAAAGTTACTGCATCACAATTATAAAAGTTACTGCATCACAGTTTTAAATTTTAGTGCATTAAGGTTATAAGTTACTGCAACATAGCTGATGCACTAAACTATTAACTATGATGCAGTAACTTATAATAAAGATGCACCAAAACTTAAAAAAGAATCGTATTTTAATTGTGATGCAGTTACATACATATATGATGCATAAAACTTATGATAATTCAGTTTCTTTATAACCATGATGCAGTAACTTTATAACCATGATGCAGTAACATTAAAACCATGAATGCAGTAACCGTGATGCAGTAAAATCATAATTGTGATGCAGTAAACGTGATGAAGTAACTTTATAACCGTGATGCAGTAACTTTATAACTGTGATGCACTAAAAAATTTTGGCGGGAAAAAAAAATTTGCCCAAAAAAAAATTTTTTTTTTTGCGGGAATTTTTTTTTTTTTTTTTCGGCGGAGGGGGGGGGGGTGGGGGTGGGTGACACGTGTCATATGATGTGGCAAGGGGGTGACACATGTCACTCCCACAATCCTTCATACACTTTTTATTATAAGGCCCTTTTTAGAATAACCCCACCCTATATATATATATATATATATATATATATATATATATATATATATATATGTACATACATACATACATACATACATACATACATACATACATACATACATATATATATATATATATATATATACTAGCTTATAGACCCGTTGACACTGGGTCATTTTTTAAAGAGATATAGAAATGAGATAATAAGAAAAAATATTAAAGTCAATTTGTTCCATTAAAAAAATATCAAACAAAGAATGAGACAATGTGGGCATTATAATATAAGAAATGGATTATGTTACAACTACACAAACAAACGTCCAACCTTAGTGTCTCCAAAACTTTTATTTTTGAGTAGCAAAATATGTGTGTGACCGCCTATTGATTTACAACCAACGTGTAAGTTTGTTCCATTTAGAATATGAAACAAATAATGATAGAATGAGTCAATTATAATATAAGATATTGTTTAAAGAAATAGAGAAAATGAGATGATAAGAAAAATAATAACGTAAACATGTTCCATTTAAAATATGAAACAAAGAATGAGACAATGCTTCAATTATCAGATAAGAAATTGCTTCTATTATAATTACACTAACAAACATAAACATATTCCATTTAATATATGAACGAAATAATGAGACAATGCGTCAATTATCCGATAAGCAATTGAGTTTGTTACAATTATACTAACAAACGTCCAAGCATTAGCGAATCTAAAGTTGATTGTCTCGAACAGAAAATGATTTGTGTGAGCGCCTATCGATTCAAAACCCAGTGTCCATGTCGTGCACACCTAATAATCCATATATGATGTAAGTAAAAGCATGTTGTGACTGCTAATATATTATAATTGAGAATATGAGAAAGAAAAAGGGACGTGTGTATCTTACACACCTCTTGAAGTTTTAATTATAGACCTTCAAGTAATTTATGTTGGGCTGTTATCCTCTTTTTAGGTTCAATAGGATTCTTGTTGGTTGGAACCTCGAGTTATCTTGGTAGAAATTTGATATCTTTATTTCCATCTCAAGAAATCATTTTTTTACACAAGGAATTGTAATGTCTTTCTATGGGATCGCGGGTCTTTTTATTAGCTTTTATTTGTGGCGCACAATTTCGCAGAATGTAGGTAGTGGTTATGATCGAAAGAGGGAAAAATTGTTTGTTCATGTCTATCAATCATTATCTTATTTTTATTTGTTAAGTTTGAAGTTAGACACCTCAAAATCATGTTACCATCATTAACAACCTCGATACTATATCTACATACACAAATCACACCACAAATTCTCATTTGTACTATCTTCTCATTATCAAAACTCACCAAAATATTTAGTTAGATCACATGAACATCATTTGTTTGTGAACAATAATAGCACAATATAATAATAGTTAATTAGATGATAAACATCTCCCAACAATTGTAAAGACATAGGCTCAAAATTACAAAACGTAGCTTATAACTGCAAAGCATAAGCTTATAGACCACAAAACGTAGCTCGAAATTACAAAACAGTGGTATAATCTTATAGACTACAATCTGCAAAGCATAAGCTTATAACTACGAAATTACAAAACGTAGCTTGGGTTAAAAATTAGAATAGTAGTAATGGATAGCTACGTTTTGTAATGGTATTAAGTCAATTCATATGGCAGAAATGGATAGCTATACCATAGGATTGGCATACCTTCTCTGGGACAACGTTTCCATTAATGGCGGCATTTTTAGCTATCTGTCTTGCCAACCTGCCATAGCTGAAAATTTACCAAATCAGTAAGATTTGCCCTGCCAAGCTACAGGTCTATTTTCACCCATTTTCTATAAGCTTGTTTACTTGCCTTGGCTTATGGACAGTTGTAGTTATTCTCCACGGGTCCGGTTTCACCCAATAATATCAAAGTGCGTGGCATTTGCTTCCCTGGGAGAAATATATATACGAATATCAATTTGTTACAGCACTTCTATTCGTCATGAAATGTAAACAACCCAAGCTGTTGTATAAAAAAGCAATAAGCAATCCTAATAAAAAAGCAATAAGCAATCCTAATAAGGAGTGGCGGAGCCAGAAATTATGATTACAGGGGGCATCAGCGATAAAATGGTTTTTAGTATGACTTGAAAGAATCGGGTCGGGTTTGATTAATGACACTAAAAGTCATTTCTTCATGTAGATATCACTTTGTAAAGGCATTGATATTTAGAAAATAGCTTTTGATTCGTAATTTTAATTATTTTCTTTTTAAATACTTACGAAAATTTACACAAAACAAATTTTATTAGTTGTGAAAACCTGAATTCTTATAGTATTACATTTAACACTATACACAATTCATATTAAAAACAACATAGCGATACAAAATTCTATCATTCTCCATGAAAGACACATGAGTTGATAAAAAAAGGGAATTGATTCGCACACTATTTTTTTTATTATTTCACCACACTCAGTGCATCATAGTGTTGTACTGTGTGCTCTCTGTGCATTACAATGTTGTGCAAATGGTGAAATAATCAAAAAATGTGGTGTGCAAATAGTCTCTCATAAAAAAAAAATAGTAAAAACTGATGAGGTACACAATTGTTATTAAATGTATATCACGAGCAAGTTTGCCCACGCGTTGCTGCGGGGCGGCCGTGTTTGTGTTTTTTACAATTATGTTAGCGCGTTTTCGAGTAAGCAATTATGGCGAATGATCAAATGACACGAACAATTCTAAACTTAGTTTTTTTCCCACTCCCTTCAAGCACATCAAATAGAATCCAATATTACCTTGAAAGTTTTGCAAATATAAAATATTGTCATATCATATAATTATCCAATGTGATAACTTTTATGTGCATTGTTGAAGCTAAAAGACCATTGATATGCATTATACAAAATTTCTGCAAACTTGTCATTATGTCACATTTTGTAAGCTACCTAATTTTAAAATAAAGACTTCCTTCTCAAATCCACAAATTACTCACAATCACAGACTCAATCTACATTTGGCATTAATGTGGAATAATAGGCTTCTCCTTGCATGTCTTGAAGCCAAAAGCACCATAAAATTGTCCAACATCCCACCATCTCTTACCTCGTATGTGTCTCTCAAATATGCACAATACCAGAAGTGTTTCTTCCACTTTCCAAATTCTTTGATTGGCAATCACTCATTGTATCAAAAAAAAAAAAAAAAAAAAAAAAAAAAAAAAAAAAAAAAAAAATCTTATTACTTCTGTCTACCAAGCCATGTATCAGCTGCAAATATAAGTAAAAAGTCAAAAGAGAAACAAAAAAAAAAAAGGTAAAAATAAGCAAACTCATAAGATTATTGATTTCTCTAAATGCATTCACTCAAAGATAACCTTTGTTGTTAGAGTAATCTTTTCAAGTTAACAACGTTTGCTTTGACTTTTTTAGAAAACGATGATTTGTCACCTAAAGCATGGCCAACCATTAAAAAAACCAATCATCTTAAAAATTCAATAGCAACTTACCCGTGTTTTCAAGCTAAGTATTTGGTTAGTTGTTTGTCACTGCTACCTCTTTCTTCAACTTCTCCTTGCACTTACCAAGCTACTATGCACTTAGAGAAGTTCTCTAATCCAGATGAAACACCGTTATCATTGTCTGCTACATTGTTAATGGCAACGGCATCACCGCCATGGCGCAATGCATCAACTCTTTTTACTTCCTGTTTGATACACCATTAATGTTTATAATATAAACATATATAAAGAGTTCAATAGTCGGAAAAGACCAGTGCTCTTGCATACCGTTTATAAATCAAGCATAATAAAAATACCAAAACTTAGAGGGCATTTGGAATGCTTCATTTTATGATTTTTTTTAACCAAAGTATTCGTTTCTGAGTAAACAACTATTCATAAAAAGTTCATAAGCCCGAATAATAAGCCAATCCAAACATCACCTACATTTTTATACAGCTAACAACAATTAAAGTTGAGCATTTGGATTTAAATAAGTCGTAACTTTTCTAATCTTTAAATAAGCCCAAATAATAAGCTAATCCAAACATCCCCCTGTATTTAATAGATCTAGATTCTAGATTACCATTTGAAAGTAAGGATTGTCACTTAGGCATGATTCTTAGACGATTGGAATGTTTCAAAACAACATAAGCAGTAATAAGCAACCATAAAAACCCCACTGAACTATAATCAACTAAAGAGTTTATATTAGGATGTTGAAAAGCAAGAAAGCCGCACACTTACGATGTAGCATTTCCAATGAGAGAAGGCTTAAGATCACTATATAGCCCACTGACGCCCTACTTGCGTAAAACCTGTTTAAAACACATGAGACATAAGTTTCAGAGGATTCTGGAATAATCATACACAAATAATGTGTAACAGATACTATATAAACCGTCACCATTCAAAATCAGGAAATAATGGCAAAACTTTCAAGGGCTACAACTTTCTGATCCCATTTTTTGTTCAAAGCAAAGTCAAAATGCAGATATTAAAAAAATAATCAAAATCATTCAAAAGCAAATCTACAACAACACAAAATCCAGAATTGACCGAGAATTCAAGCACAACTAATAGAAACAAACATATTTTAACCCAAAACAAAAAAATAAAAAATTATTTACCTTCATTTAAAGTTGAGAAAAAGAGTACCTAATCATCATCTTCAATTAACAATCGTGGAATTAGTTCCTCGGTTTTCATTTGTTCTCTCCATTGTGAAAGTCTTTAGGGTCCAAGTGTGTCCTCGGTTTTCATTAGTTCCTCGGTTTTCATTAAGTAATTTTACCTGTTGCTATTTATTTCCAACAAAATGATATGATAACTGAAATCAACACCGGCTTCGTTAGCCATCTTTTGCACCTGCGATCATAAAAAAACAATATTTTAAACACCTTTCACACATTTGTACAATTTAAGTTATATGAAAGCATTTAACAAAACTTTACAACAATAATTATCTTCTGCAGATGCATGAACAGCTTCTCTCAGCTTTATTAACAACCCCTGCTTCACAAAACCCACCAATCATGGCACTGTAACCCATTATATCACATTTGAAACAATGATTCTTTAGTAGTCCAGCTTCCCTGCTCACTTTTGTCATCAACTTTAGACCTTGACTTCATTTCAGAAGTAACTCGGCTCAATGTCTGCAAATTCTTAAAGTAAAGAGTAATCATTCAAGCAAGACCCCTTACAAAGGTAAACAACTAAACTAAACTTGTGGATCATTTTGATTACCTCTACCAAAATCATTTATTTACCAAATCTTTTACCAAATCCAACTGAGGTATGTGTATATCTTTTACCAAATCTTGTGGATCATGTTTGACCAAAGAGAATAGTCAACCTTCATCCATAACTAAACACGACCAAATCACTCCAAACCAAAATCATTGAAAATTTGACTTGGACCAAAACAGTAGAAAATTTTAAACGTAACTTACACTCAGTTCTTCAGTCGCAGACGAAAAAACCCCCCAAACTTGCAACCTTAAGTCTTGTTTAAGCGAATATTCATACCTTTTCCTTCATGATGCTTTGAAATGGTGTACACATCCATCCTTACACCTTTTCCCTTCTTCCTAATCTCCTAGTACACCAACCCCGCATCTACCATCGCAAGCGTTGACCCACGTTCCGCCAGTTTAGAAACAAATCGAATGCCTTTTCAACATTCACCTTCAAAACAAATAAAAAATTTAGCATACAATTTTCCCTTTACAAATGTGATTAGCAACTACCAAACAACACCAAATATCGATTATTTAACCAACTAATTACTGTTAACCACGCATATTACAAACCCATTATAATAGGTAAAGATGATGTACAATACATATGCAACAACAATCTTCAATATTCTTGCAGGTACAAAAATGTTTCACCATAAAAACACAACTAATGAAGGAGCCAAAGCAAAGAAAACTCACCTGCTAATCATAACTGCTTAGATGTCAAAGTCAGAAACGGATATAGATTTATTCTCAAATTAATTTTAATAGTTAAAAGAAAGAAAATACAAATTATGTCATGCTTCACTCGCATATTTTATATCATGCTTACTCACATTAAAGTACAAAAATACAAATTAATCAAAGACATGCTTAGATAACCTTCTTTTTATGGGATTATTTGCCTTTTCACGATTTCCAAAACCCGATAAAGCTCATTTTTTTTCAGCTTATTGTTATAAGATTAAAAAGCCAAAAAAAATTGAGCCGTATTGGATGTTTTTCTTATAACAAAACATCTGCTACTAACCAATACACTATATACATTCTAACACGTCCAATAGAAATGATTGAAGACACCATAAACTTACATACCTACTGACAGGAAATAAGCGACCCAATAATCGATAACAAAAGTGGAGATCAAGATACACTGAACCTGCAAACAAAGAAACTCACTAAATTATTTAAGCTATAGACATGCACATACACACAATCAAAAGGGCGTGAATACGACACATATGTATATAGCTTAGAAACATGCATTACAGTCTTTTGTACTTTAAGATGTTCTGAGGGCAGTAGCTGTGTCGATAGAGAACAGTGGATTTCCCGTACGACCACCGATACCACCAAATATTACAACTCTTCATTTGTCTTTCGTTGCCTACTGTCAAACTACGCATTTGTATAGAAAATATTGAACATGCTGCATTCCGTAACTTTAATATCTGCAAACAGAGATGCCAATAAATGAGTTGTTAAAGAAAAAATTGATGGATCAAAGCATAAGCTTATAACTACGAAATTACAAAACGTAGCTTGGGTTAAAAATTACAAAACCGTGAATATTGATATCACATTCAAACTACACAGCTATGCACCCCTTGAATCCAATTTGACAAAGTTACATTATCAATTTCAATTCAACAACAAACCGTAATAATTAGAACATATAAAGAAATGTTATAACTTCAAAAATTTAGGCCAAAGTTCACCTGAATTTGTTTTGATTTTTGACCAACTGAATCTAAATAATAAGAAGACATTGAAACACTTTGAAGGCTTAACTTTTTGACCCATTTTTTTTTTCATTAAAAGTGTTGTTTTTATATGATGGGCTTATGTGTTATGAGCCTATATCAAGATTGAGAAGCTCATAAGCTCATTTTAGATGCTACTTGCGGTTGTAAACTTAGATAAGCAATAAGCTCAAGCGAATAAGCTCATAAGAAATGAACTTACCAATTTTTTAATCAGCTGATAAGCTAAGACAAACATTGTCTCAATCTTTTTAGACATTTTATAGACTTAAATGATTGAACCCGTTTTAAGGATTGAACTTATTTAGACATATCAAGGGATGACACGTCTTGTCTAAATAGAAAAAGATTAAATGGATAATATTACGAATTTTATATGTTTTGAACCATTAGAAAGATACCCATTTTCACACATACCTTTTGTGGATCGCTCTTGTGGGATAACTTCTTGTTGAAAGTATGTCGATTGGAGCCCAAGCAACCTGTTCCACATAACATCTTAAGAATATCATGGTAGTCCGTTAATACTTATTTTGATTTTTTGTTATATTACCTTATGAATGAAGATCAGATATAACGAAACTATTTATCAACCAACTTATTACAAAAACCCTTCCTATACTTGGCTCATGTTTTCCTCTACAAAGAACTCTTTCATATGCAAAGTTCAATAAACAAAATCCATGTTTAATTATAGGATCAAACACAACAAAAACCATACCTTACACCTTCCTCCTCAAGTGATTTTATCATCGCAGGCACTGCACAAACCATTTTCTGCAACATATATTTAATTTCTTGTTAGATCATTTATGTTAAAATTTAATCGAGCATAGTCTTGATAGATATATTAGCATTCTTGTATAAGATTAAAAAAAAGAAGAACTTTCACCAGCCCATATTAATAGGTCTCAGTCTAACTACTGGATCAAATTTTAGCTTAACCAATGTTTGCTTATTTTTAAAGCTTAATGGCGTATTTCAGTTTCAAAACACAATATACTCAAAATACTGGTAAACTTAGCGAAATTTCAAAAGTGCCATTTAGGAGTGTTCTTCACCAAAAATCACTTTTAGTGTGATTATAATGCTTTTAGGTATAACAGTTAAACCAAAGACAATAGATGTGACGATTGGAGCAAAGTCGGAATTTTTAGTAAGCCATAAAACATTAAAAAAAAGGAAAAAAAAAAACGTACCTCAATCCTATAATCTTTCAACCTCTGATTTGTAGTTCCAAGTCTAATTACAACCTACAAAAAAAATAAAATAAAATAAAAAAATAATAACAAATCAAGTATCAACACATGCTAATCAAAGAAACACATAATTTAATTACTATATGAATTAGAATCCCTAAAACAAATTAAAAGTGAAACAAACACGAACCATGACTTGTGGTTTAACATCAATCTCAAAGTGAGTTCCCTTCACAAAAACCTTCGTCATGTAACTTACTTATCTACAATCAATGGAAACGAAACAATACCAAATTAATTATTAGAAAAAAACATCAAAATAGATCATAGATCGAAAGCATTATTTTTATTTGATTTCGATTTTGAATCGATTGAACCTCATAGATCAAAAGTGTCGATCTGTGGTATTTGTGAATTGGTTGAATCTCATAGATCGAAGGTGTTATTTATTTTGAATTGGTGATTCGTGTAGAGGAAGTTTCAAATCGATTTGAATGTTTCAATATCTCGAAACTTAAGGGAGGAGCGTACCATTAACTCCAAAGAAAACGCTTATTCAAGATGGAGCGTACCATTGAATGCCTTCCAAAATTAAGAAGCGATATTAACCCGGTTTTACTTGTTTGACTTTTTGACTTTCTTTTAGTCCTAATCTCTTTTCTTAAGCATAATAGCATTGTACATTGGAGGTAATTAATGAGTTTTTTTAATGCTCATGCTTAAAGGGCCTGTGCAAAAGGACCTTATTGTCTTTTTATATGATTTCTCCTCTTTTTTAATGCTTAAATTTGTTGTACATTGTCTTCTAATTAAGGAATTTTGGTCACGCATTTAATGAGTTTTTTTAATGCTCGTGCTTCAGGGCGCTTGTACAAAACCTTATTTTATTAGATAGTATATATATATATATATATATATATATATATATATATATATATATATATATATATATATGTATGTATGTATGTATGTATGTATGTATAACGTAAAGTTAATAATAATAATAGTTTGAAATAATAAAATGTAAACGTCGTAATGTGAATTCGTAATATGAAAAGTAAAATGAAAATGTTAATTATAGTATATGGTCCTTGTCCTTTCCAGATTTCTACACTTTTTACCTTAACGGTGTTAGCGTTACGTTGTTAGTCCAAAGTTAAATATATTTACGTTTTAAGTCCAAAAGTTTATAATTATTACACTTTTCATCCAAAAAATCATAAAATCAGTTTTTCACCCTTTAGTTTGAAAAATGACAGTTTTTACTTTAACTTTATAAACTTGACACTATTAACCCGAAAATTATAAATTTTGCAAACTTAGTCCAAAATTCACCAAATTCGAAACTTAGCATTTTTTTATTTCTTAATTAAGTTAAAAACAACTTATTTAGCTTTTCAAACTGCTTATTTTCCGAAAATAGCTTATTTGTAGCTTAATGGGCTTTTAAACGAAATACTAGGCCCGTCAAGGAATTTAAATTCATTGGGCTTATGATATCTTTGGGCCAGGTTTCGGGCTTATTTTAGGATGTTGAAAACATTTCAAAATAGCTTATTAAGACTGCTTATTTGGTTTAGCTTATTTCAACGGATTGGGCTTTAAGGCCCAATCATTGTTTATTTGTTTTCAAAAATGGTTTCAAGTCGTGATGCTTTGTATCTTTTAAGAGGTCGAGACGTAACTATTAATACAAGGTCTCTATATGAAAACGATAGTTTGTTAGGTTGTCTAACAGTTTGTGAAACAAAATAGTATACTCGTTAAGTTAAATTCAAAAATATGCGTTCGTTCTTGGGTTGCATGGGACGAGTTTTTGAGTGAAAGACTTAGAAATTTTTTTTAAGTGTTTTGCATGGTTCGATGTTACTTACAAATGTGTTTCAAAAATCGTTCATACGTGATTTTATGATTTAAATATTTATATATCTTGATTATTAGCGTAGTAAATATATAGGTGAGATAAAAATACGTACATGTTGTTTATTTGGATTTCGAGTATTACGGTGCAAGTGATAGTGATGTATATACGTAAAATCAAAGTGAGCGTTTAAATAAGAATGGAAAGAAATCGTGTGAGACTTACTACACCAAGATGGTGGGGTAAAGCGTTTCGTAGAGTCGAGGAAAAGAGGGTACGAAAGTGTAGCGTGAATGTCGACTCAACCAAGGTTCACAAACAATGCTTCGTTCCTCTTAGACCCGATTGGAAATACTAGAGTTTTTGCCAAAACATTTTGAAGTAGGAAATATCACTAGGACTTAGTTTTTGTAAGAATTTGATTTGTATGTGAGTTGTGAACGAGTGAATGTATGCATGGCGTATAAATATGCACTTTTGAGTATCCTAGTGACCAAAATTTATGAGATGTGATGTTTACATGTTTACCAAAAGTCTTGAGAGTGTAAGATGCAACATGTCCCTTCGTTTGTTTCTAGCTTAGTCGACATACTCCTAGTTCCAAAAGAAAACGTGTGCTTGATTATTTTATATAGGATTGTACATGTAGTCTCATTAAAAAAATGTATCTAGTACTTTCATAAAAACATATACTAAGCATTGTGAGTGCATGATTTATGGGAGTACATCTTTGTTTTTAAATCAACATGTCGACAACCATTTAATTACCATGCATGGTTTAGAAATTGTGTAGCATTTGGTTAAAAGTGATCAAACGTGATATTTAAACTTGAAATTGTGTTAGAAATGATTTTTAGGATTTTATAGAAACAATTGAGAGCTAAAACGGTTTAGTTTTGAATTATGTACAAATCGGGTGGGTTTGTTTTTGGACCAACACTTGGTCTCATAAAAACATAGGAAGACTCGACATGGGGAGTTGAAACTTGACGTACTTGAAGTTGACTAGGTGAGGAATGAGGTAGTGTAAAAATACTTATGCGTCGTGTGTAAGAATAGGGAGTACGACGTGCATTTCTAGCATGGACTAGTCGCATATTACAAAATAAGTGACTAAGGTTCATGATACGACGTGTGTCTCTAGCGACCAAACGGGGATTGTCAATCCCTAATAGATCTATCCACAATTATTTACGTTCACCCTACAAGTGACTAAGGTTCATGATATGAGGGACTTTTGGCAATAAGGTACTTAAGCAATAACAATATCACGCATAGCATACCAAGAAAAATACTTGTGTTCAGTTTTTATAGCATGTATCTCCCCACGAAAACAGTTATATAAAAGTGGGCTATGAATTCACCTTAGTGGTATGGTGGTAAAAAGTATCGATACTCAGTTTGCAATAAGGGAACGACTCCAACACACGACCTAGATAATATGGCAAGTTTTAGTGTTTAATAGTCTTAAATGTTTTAATCGCGAGTAATTTTAGAATATAACGATGGTTGGTTTAATGATTGTAAAAATTGTGGTTTTATAAAATATCGTAAGTTTTAAATAAGTTTTTATATATATATATATATATATATATATATATATATATATATATATATATATATATATATATATATATATATATATATATATATATGTATGTATAACGTAAAGTTAATAATTTTAATAATAATAGTTTGAAATAATAAAATGTAAACGTCGTAATGTGAATTCGTAATATGAAAAGTAAAATGAAAATGTTAATTATAGTATATGGTCCTTGTCCTTTCCAGATTTTTACACTTTTTACCTTAACGGTGTTAGCGTTACGTTGTTAGTCCAAAGTTAAATATATTTACGTTTTAAGTCCAAAAGTTTATAATTATTACACTTTTCATCCAAAAATTCATAAAAGTAGTTTTCACCCTTTAGTTTGAAAAATGACAGTTTTTACTTTAACTTTATAAACTTGACACTTTTAACCCGAAAGTTATAAATTTTGCAAACTTAGTCCAAAATTCACCAAATTCGAAACTTAGCATTTTTTTTCTTTCTTAATTAAGTTAAAAACAACTTATTTAGCTTTTCAAACTGCTTATTTTCCGAAAATAGCTTATTTGTAGCTTAATGGGCTTTTAAACGAAATACTAGGCCCGTCAAGAAATTTAAATTCATTGGGCTTATGAAATCTTTGGGCCTGGTTTCGGGCTTATTTTAGGATGTTGAAAACATTTCAAAATAGCTTATTAAGACTGCTTATTTGGTTTAGCTTATTTCAACGAATTTGGCTTTAAAGCCCAATCGTTGTTTATTTGTTTTCAAAAATGGTTTCAAGTCGTGATGCTTTGTATCTTTTAAGAGGTCGAGACGTAACTATTAATACAAGGTCTCTATATGAAAACGATAGTTTGTTAGGTTGTATAACAGTTTGTGAAACAAAATAGTATACTCGTTAAGTTAAATTCAAAAATATGCGTTCGTTCTTGGGTTGCATGGGACGAGTTTTTGAGTGAAAGACTTAGAAATTTTTTTTAAGTGTTTTGCATGGTTCGATGTTACTTACAAACGTGTTTCAAAAATCGTTCATATGTGATTTTATGATTTAAATCTTTATATATCTTGATTATTAGCGTAGTAAATATATAGGTGAGATAAAAATACGTACATGTTGTTTATTTGGATTTCGAGTATTACGGTGCAAGTGATAGTGATGTATATATGTAAAATCAAAGTGAGCGTTTAAATAAGATTGGAAAGAGATCGTGTGAGACTTACTACACCAAGATGGTGGGGTAAAACGTTTCGTAGAGTCGAGGAAAAGAGGGTACGAAAGTGTAGCATGAATGTCGAATCAACCAAGGTTCACAAACAATGCTTCGTTCCTCCTAGACCCGATTGGAAATACTAGAGTTTTTGCCAAAATTTTTTGAAGTAGGAAATATCACTAGGACTTAGTTTTTGTAATAATTTGATTTGTATGTGAGTTGTGAACGAGTGCATGTATGCATGGCGTATAAATATGCACTTTTGAGTATCCTAGTGACCAAAATTTATGAGATGTGATGTTTACGTGTTTACCAAAAGTCTTGAGGGTGTAAGACGCAACATGTCCCTTCGTTTGTTTCTAGCTTAGTCGACATACTCCTAGTTCCAAAAGAAAACGTGTGCTTGATTATTTTATATAGGATTGTACATGTAGTCTCATTAAAAAAAATGTATCTAGTACTTCCATAAAAACATATACTAAGCATTGTGAGTGCATGATTTGTGGGAGTACATCTTTGTTTTTAAATCAACATGTCGACAACCATTTAATTACCATGCATGGTTTAGAAATCGTGTAGCATTTGGTTAAAAGTGATCAAACGTGATATTTAAACTTGAAATTGTGTTAGAAATGATTTTTAGGATTTTATAGAAACAATTGAGAGCTAAAACGGTTTAGTTTTGAATTATGTACAAATCGGGTGGGTTTGTTTTTTGGACCAACACTTGGTCTCGTAAAAACATAGGAAGACTCGACATGGGGAGTTGATACTTGACATACTTGAAGATGACTAGGTGAGGAATGAGGTAGTGTAAAAATACGTATGCGTCGTGTGTAAGAATAGGGAGTACGACGTGCGTTTCTGGCTTGGACTAGTCGCATATTACAAAATAAGTATAAGAGGTTTTGGGCTCAAATCTTGTGGATTGTGAATAGTAACAGGCCGGTTTAAATTTTGGGTTTTGTATAAAATTAAGGGTCCGTTTAGATGTAATTAGGATTAGTAAAATATTTAGTTTGTGATTAGTGAAAGTTTAGTGAATATTTAGTGAAACGTTTACGTGAGTCCGGGAGTTTTCGAATGTGTTTTGCTAAAATACGTTACGTAAGTTCGTAAGTGGTAAAAGTTTAATATTCTCACGATTTTAGACTATAATGGTACATGTGTGAGCATCGTTCCGAGGCAATAGGGGATCACAAACATCATAGATATTTTGAGTAACATAGCATATGTGATAAATAAAAATTTTGTTATTGGTAAAAACGTCATTAATTTACGTAATGATATATTAGTCATTGATTAACTTTTACTATTCATGGGGAAAATTATGGGAGTTTACAGTGGGGCTCAGTGGTTCTCTAGAAAGATCGTCAGGAATGATTAAATAATAGTGATATTTACCCCCAACACTTCATGGTAGGAGCTAAATCAATCGTTAGGGATCAAGGTGATGTTGTAGACTCGTGCAAATTGACACAACACCAAGGTCTTAATTAGCATATTTTGAATCCGGGAGTGAAAGACATTTTGTTCTAAAAGAGTCCTTGGTTGATTATCATGGATGAATACCTAGATAATGCTGACGACTATTTTGAAATAAGAAACACTCGGTGAATTTTTGAATGACAATTGCATTTGCGGGGCAAATGTTAGATATGACCATGGTCGAGAAGCGACCACATGGATCATAGTTAATGGCATTCTCTGATCTTGATAGACTATCCCAATGACCTAAGGAGTTAGGTAATTTAACTTTGTTTTTCATCGGGCTTAGATCTAGTTTCCACTTACATCGTAAAATTGTAATGTTTTGTGTTAGCACCAAGTTAAATGTGAAGTAAGGGAGAATGGCTTATTAGCCGAGATGACAATTTGCAGCTTCAAGTTGAAATAGACTAGAGAAAAGGGTATTTTGCCAGGCCCGTTGTGTGAAATGATTTGTGGAAAGTATGGTCGTACAACAAATGTATGGGATACTGTTGGAGGCAAATTATTCATGAAAACATGAAAGGACGAAAGTATTACGATGTTAAGATATCCATGCATGGTACATTCTAAAAATATTGACAAAGTGCAAAGGGATGCAATCACATACCCGAACTCAGCTTGGTGGAGTTTGAGTCAGACTTAGAAGGGTGTAGCTAATGTAAGGAGATATCACTATTTTAGGTATTGAATCAGTTTTTGTGAGTGAGGTACTGCAATGTCTTACTCGCGATCTCTTGGTACAGTGAAAGAAGTTCTTTTGTTGCTATGTTTGTACAAGTGGGAGTCTAAAGGGTACCACACAATAAGCTTTCACACTTGCATTATCGAAAATGACGAAGGGTCACACTGGTGCACTGATGTGCTAATTAGCAACCATGTTTTAAATTTATAGAAACAAGAATTACCGGTTAACTAGAAACACATTCGGGCAAGTATACCCTAGTCAATTATAGTATAGGAGTGGTAAGTCAAGGTCTTCCCAAGAGACTTGGTTGCACTCAAGTGTCATTTGTTTGTTTAAGCAAGTAACAAGTTGGTGGTTATGATTGTCACGGATCAAACCACAAGAAAAATAATAAGAAAACAAGCACACAAAGAACATTCATCACAAGAATCACATCAATAACAAACATCTTGAAATATAAAAGTAACAAAGTTTACCCAAAGTATGAATTACAATAGGCATAGGTGAAAGATTTATAGCAACCTTCAAGCCTCCAATCAACTACAACATCTAACCAAACTAGAGAATCGCTCCAATACTTCTTGGTGATACGTCCTCCATGAACGGCAGAGGTTTGTGGTCTTTTGGGTGAGATAAAAGTGGTGGAAATTCGTCCTTAAGGGTGGAGGATACAATTTCCCCTAGTAAGGTGGTGACAAATCTTCCTTTAGCGTGGAGGTTAGAGATGCACCTGGTGAAAATTCGTCCTTTAGGGTGGAGGCTTGAAATTCACGATGACAAGTTGGTAACAATTCTTCCTTTAAGGTGGAGGCTGGAATTGCACACTTGTTTTGGTGACAATCCTTCCTTTAGGAATGCACACTTAGAACTAAGCCTAAGCACTCATATTTGTAGTAGAAATCAACCTTACCCTCCAAGCAAGTTTCTTGGGCACTAAGTGTCATAAAATGCCAGGTTTAGGAGTTATTATGGAGACATGGTCGGACTTGGGGCTTATTGACACTCAATTATGCATTAAAAATGACTTGGGGAGGTCAGCAAGCATCCAACCGATCGGTTGCATTCCATCCGATCCGGATGGATGAAAAAGTCAGTTCCAATCCGAATCGGTTGCGGGCTCCTACCGATCGGATGGATCCTCCTGGACAGAAATGATAAAAACCAAAGTTGTAGATCTTTCTCTTAGCTTTCCGTGGCCGCAAACGGGGGGTCAAACGGAGTCCGTATGCTCAAGTTATGGCAAAAATGGTGAAGGTGTGTCGGGAATAACGAGTCTTCCATTATTTCTTCGTTTTAGCTTCTTTCCTTCATTTCACTTCTCGTTTTCCTTCTTGTGCTTTATTCTTGAGTCCTTGGAGTGACAATCTTCATGACTTTATCTTTTCGAATATCCAAGAGACTTTCATTTGTCGGGAATTCCTCCGTACATTCATAAATCTTCGTTTTTGTTCATTCTACGTCTTTTTCTTGGTTTTCTTCGTCATGAACCTAAAATAGAGAATATACTTCATTAAGTACCATAAGTTCATAAAAGTGATAAAAATATATGCATAAAATCCACAATAACGCTTCTAAAAACATGTTAATTTTGAGCGTTATCAAATCCCCCACACTTAAACTTTGCTTGCCCTCAAGCAAATCTAGAATTAAAGAAAATAAATCCACATGGTGTATAAGAATGATTAGAAAAATATGATGCAAATCTGTCAAGTACAAGTACAAGATACGATTCATCGTTTTTAAGCTTTAGTGGTGAAAAATCGAGATGTTTGACAATACCCAATGATTTTCTTGCTTGATTAACATTTCTAAACACCTCACGAAAAAGAAACAAAGTATAATTCACTCTATCACTCATTTATTTAGGTAGTGTAGTATATATAAGAGAAATCACACTCATAGCTCAGTCATGATTAGTTTATTACCATAGGCTTGTACAAAATACAAAACTTCACCGACGAGGCGTAAGCACCAAGTGTAAACATTTAAAGAGGTCTTTTATTCGGGTTGTAATGTTAGGCTAAAGGGTTTATAGCAAGCTTATGTTCAAACATCTTATACAAAAACATAATAGTTCGCTGGCGCGTCATTTGCATAACGGATGGTCACTAATATTTTCATGCACTTGATATTTTCACTAAGCCATTACAATATCCGGATAGATAAAGTAATTTGGTAAGGGTAGGGATAAGGCATGAGAATATTTATGAAATCGGTTTTAAAAGAAAAATAAAGTCAAGTCTAAGTCCCATTGTTGCTAGTCACCAAACAAACCGCAAACCCGTAAATGATTATAGTTAACTTCCTCCTCTTCAAACTTTCACATACCGATACATTGATTTGCCATAACAATATTTTTCATACTTAGCACATTGGCTAAAAACATATCACATAACTTTCTTTCTTCATCTCCATACATAATATAGCACATTGGCTATAATTGTCACCTTATAGTTGCGATGACTTATTTTCACTTTTTTTTTTTCACTTTTTTTTTCTTTTCTCTCTTTTTTTTTTTTTTTTCTTTCATACATAACATCTCCCCCACACTTCGCATAAGCATCACCACAAAAAATACAAAACACGAAGTTGCGCACCTTCATCTTTGTTGGAATGGCACACACGAATCACAAAGTGTGGCTTAACTAATAATCATAAAAAACAATCCATCATACCAAGCAACTAGCAACCCACCATTTAGACTTTGATAAAGGGTTAGGCTAAGGTTTAAAGTGTAAAATATTTTTGTATTTTTCTGGATGTAACAAAAGAAATGGGATGGCTCAGAGGGTGAAACTAGGGGTATCTAGCCCTAAAGATAAACGCTAACAAATGGGTTCCAAATACGAGGGTAACTAACCGATGTGGTTAGCAAAAATTATTTTGTAAACGGATGGCCATTTGGTTTTATTCCTAATGTGCCTCTTTATCACACGAATACACTTATATCACACGAATGCGATCTTACTGAGGTCTGGTAATGATTTACAAGTACAAGTTCTAGAATAAATAAAATCACCGGCACAATCATAGCAAAAGATCCAAGCATAAAAGATGTATGCTATATATGAAATAGGCTTAAATCCTCACAATTTAGTGGAAAGGGCTATAATATGCGCTAGCAAATGTTATCGATCACAGAATGGATTGCAATATTAATCGGGACACATCTCAAAATTTTCAAAAATTATAAATTTCACCAATGGGATTATCCAGTTATTCTAATATATATCCTATAAGCGTGAAAACAACTAGATCACAAGGGCAAACAAGTATACAAAATTTTAAATTGTTGACCCAAAATATGAAAATTAAAAATCAGTTTCGTTTTTCACTATTTCACTTTCCCCTCACACTTAAGTTAAGCATTGTACTAAATGTGAATAATAAACTTCAAACCATGTGAAATAGGGAAAAAAATAAACAAATAGATAGTCCAAGAGAAACGAAACTTCCCGGGCCGTAGAAATCGTGATCGAACTCCAAATGATAAGATGCTAAGCATGTGAGATCAATCAATTTCGCTTCCAACAAAACATCAACACACCAAGTACAATGTCACCAATAATCCAATCTCCAAGAGCTTATTAAATCTGCAAAGACAAACTAAACTACAAAAACACGTAAAATCCTAAAACTCACTTTTGTAGGCATCACGATTGCATTTAGCGTATGCAACAAGCCTTTTAAACCTCTAGGTGGCCTGACTGGACGAGTGAAGTCTCGTGAGGGTTTTCAGTGAACATACCCACAAAGTTCAAAACTTTTATTTAAAACAAAACACGTACTTATTTATACACAACGTACTAAAATTAAAAATAGAAAAACACGAGTTTAAGTAGAATAAAAGACATGATACTCTTGCAAAAACTAAAAGACATTTAAAAACACAAACACACAATACGAATTTTTTTTTTTTTTTTTTTTTTTTTTTTAATTTTTTACGATTGGTCCATCCGATCGGATGCCAATCCATCCGATCGGTTGAAAATTAACAAAATTTAAAAAAATTTAACGAGAGTACCAACCGATCAGTTGGATTGCCATCCGATCCGGTTGGAATGAAAAATATTTTTCCGAGAGCTCCAACCGTTCGGATGTTCATCCATCCGTTCGGTTGGATCAATAACCATTTTTTTTTTTGCGAAAACAATTTTTACTAAAAACTTTTTATTGATAAAATAAAACAAGAACGCAAAAAGTAACGAACACGAAAATAAACACAAGCAAAACACATAAACACATATATACTAGAAAAACATAAGAACATAAAACGACACAAAAAGCATAAACAAATAAAAGCACAATCACATAAAATGACAAGCACATAGACACAAACAAACACAATTAGTCACGTAACAAAATCTAAAACAAAATAGTCTTATTAAAAATTTATACGAAACTAATCCACACAAAAATAACGCTAACAAATAATACAAACACATGCAAGAGACCACATAACTTATAATACTCAAACTGGTCATTTTGGTGGGGGTTTTTTTTTCGAAAATACTTTCAAGAACACTTAAAACATATACTTGTATATAATTCCTTGATCAATTATGTGGAGTATTTTTATTAAGTTTGGTGTAAACTTGTTATGCTGCACAACTAAAAATGAGTAGTTATTCAATCAATGATGTATATCATGTTTAACCACTACTAAGAATACAATCACCTAATTGACTCCTTTCGGCCTTATCTAATTAGGATGACAATTCAATTAACACATTGTTGTTTTGAAAATCAATTCTTTTCTTATGAATTCCTACGAATCCTTTCGGCCCTTTCTCGTGATGAAATCTTCTCAAATCCATTTTAATAAGTAAATAAGATGGGTGTCAAGCATCATATTCCATACTAATTCGTGCACTAATGTTTTGGAATAAAATCATGTAGAAACTCCTTTCGGACCTATTTTTCCAAAGAATGTTTTTACCAACAAATTAAGCAAGAAAAGATGTTATTTCAACAAACTCATAAAATAGATATGTTTTCATGCATCACCTTTTTAATGAAAAGAATACTCCATAACCAATTACATCATACACACAAGTATATCAACAAACAAACAAACAAAAGAATACAAAAAAGCACAAACAAATAAAAGCACAATCACATAAAATGACAAGCACATAGACACAAACAAACACAATTAGTCACGTAACAAAATCTAAAACAAGATAGTCTTATTAAAAATTTATACAAAACTAATCCACACAAAAATAACGCTAACAAATAACACAAACACATGCAAGAGATCACATAACTTATAATACTCAAACTGGTCATTTTGGTGGTTTTTTTTTTTTTTTTTTTTTTTTTTTTTTTTTTTTTTTTTTTTGAAAATACTTTCAAGAACACTTAAAACATATACTTGTATGTAATTCCTTGATCAATTATGTGGAGTATTTTTATTAAGTTTGGTGTAAACTTGTTATGATGCACAACTAAAAATGAGTAGTTATTCAATCAATGATGTATATCATGTTTAACCACTACTAAGAATACAATCACCTAATTGACTCCTTTCGGCCTTATCTAATTAAGATGACAATTCAATTAACACGTTGTTGTTTTGAAAATCAATTCTTTTCTTATGAATTCCTACGAATCCTTTCGGCCCTTTCTCGTGATAAAATCTTCTCAAATCCATTTTAATAAGTAAATAAGATGGGTGTCAAGCATCATATTCCATACTAATTCGTGCACTAATGTTTTGGAATAAAAACATGTAGAAACTCCTTTCGGACCTATTTTTCCAAAGAATGTTTTTACCAACAAATTAAGCAAGAAAAGATGTTATTTCAACAAACTCATAAAATAGATATGTTTTCATGCATCACCTTTTTAATGAAAAGAATACTCCATAACCAATTACATCATACACACAAGTATATCAACAAACAAACAAACAAAAGAATACAAACACAAGTCCCCGACAGCGGCGCTAAAAACTTGATGTGCTAATTAGCAACCATGTTTTAAATTTATAGAAACAAGAATTACCGGTTAACTAGAAACACATTCGGGCAAGTATACCCTAGTCAATTGTAGTATAGGAGTGGTAAGTCAAGGTCGTCCCAAGAGACTTGGTTGCACTCAAGTGTCATTTGTTTGTTTAAGCAAGTAACAAGTTGGTGGTTATGATTGTCACGGATCAAACCACAAGAAAAATAATAAGAAAACAAGCACACAAAGAACATTCATCATAAGAATCACATCAATAACAAACATCTTGAAATATAAAAGTAACAAAGTTTACCCAAAGTATGAATTACAATAGGCATAGGTGAAAGATTTATAGCAACCTTCAAGCCTCCAATCAACTACAACATCTAACCAAACTAGAGAATCGCTCCAATACTTCTTGGTGATACGTCCTCCATGAACGGCAGAGGTTTGTGGTCTTTTGGGTGAGATAAAAGTGGTGGAAATTCATCCTTAAGGGTGGAGGATACAATTTCCCCTAGTAAGGTGGTGACAAATCTTCCTTTAGGGTGGAGGCTAGAGATGCACCTGGTGAAAATTCGTCCTTTAGGGTGGAGGCTTGAAATTCACCATGATAAGTTGGTAACAATTCTTCCTTTAAGGTGGAGGCTGGAATTGCACACTTGTTTTGGTGACAATCCTTCCTTTAGGAATGCACACTTAGAACTAAGCCTAAGCACTCATATTTGTAGTAGAAATCAACCTTACCCTCCAAGCAAGTTTCTTGGGCACTAAGTGTCATAAAATGCCAGGTTTAGGAGTTATTATGGAGACATGATCGGACTTGGGGCTTAATGACACTTAATTATGCATTAAAAATGACTTGGGGAGGTCAGCAAGCATCCAACCGATCGGTTGCATTCCATCCGATCCGGATGGATGAAAAAGTCAGTTCCTATCCGAATCGGTTGCGGGCTCCTACCAATCGGATGGATCCTCCTGGACAGAAATGATAAAGACCAAAGTTGTAGATCTTTCTCTTAGCTTTCCGTGGCCGCAAACGGGGGGTCAAACGGGGTCCGTATGCTCAAGTTATGGCCAAAATGGTGAAGGTGTGTCATGAACAACGAGTCTTCCATTATTTCTTCGTTTTAGCTTCTTTCCTTCATTTCACTTCTCGTTTTCCTTCTTGTGCTTTATTCTTGAGTCCTTGGAGTGACAATCTTCATGACTTTATCTTTTCGAATATACTCCAAGAGACTTTCATTTGTCGGGAATTCCTCCGTACATTAATAAATCTTCGTTTTTGTTCATTTCTACATCTTTTTCTTGGTTTTCTTCGTCATGAACCTAAAATAGAGAATATACTTCATTAAGTATCATAAGTTCATAAAAGTGATAAAAATATGTGCATAAAATCCACAATAACGCTTCTAAAAACATGTTAATTTTGAGTGTTATCATGCACACTAAACAAAACATGCAAGCGAAGAAATTACGAATTGAAATGGAGTGAATGAGGAAATGAAACACGGTGTTATTTTCATTAATGGTTCAATAATGACTCAAAGCTTAATATTTATCCAGGATAAATATTAGAGGGTAATAAATCGACAAAAGACAAAACAACAAACCCCTAAGTATTGTTGTAGGTCGATCGGCCGAATCCTTTTAGGGGAGGTGTTTATTTCATAAACAAACTCCGATACTTGTTCTATAGTATTCTAGAATGTGCCTAAGAAAGCTATAATTACAAAGCCTTCCTAATGCATTCTCATAAATATACACAGTCCATAAAATCCTCTCCTTTCACCATCTCCATTCGTACCATCGAACTAAGGGTTCATAAACCCTCAGTCGATCTTCAATCGAATTCTAGTCGATCTTCATATGATTTACCACAGTTTCGTATCCCGCCTAACTTGCGTAGATTTGAGCCCTAGTTCTACATGCGCAGTATCGGTAGATACCTGATGCAACCCGGAGAGTGGTTTTCCTATTGAAAACCCCAACCTGGTTGATCCAACAAGAAGAAGGCAGATCTGCGCATCAAACTGATTTAGAAGCTTACAAACTGCAGGAAACAAGTAAGTATTCTATAAACATCCTTTATGCGTGATGTGTAACAAAAGCTTTAAATTTATAATAACTAGTTTCACCGTATTTCATAAACCAAACACACGGGTAAAGTGTAATCCACATATGTAGTATAATCTTTTAGGTAAGACGAGGTCGTATCCACAGTGACTTAGTTTATTTCAGCAAGGTAGAGATAATAAAACTAAACAAAACGATATTTTTCAACAAATGAGCAAATAGAGATGATGATGTAAACTCTATAATAAGACAATATGATTGCTTGGATAGTTCGTATAACTCAGTAATGTTGTTTATGCTAAGACCTCGGTTTGATGATAACAATAATGCTACAATTTGATATTTAGCCATTTTTTTCAAAAGAGAAATTTTACAAATCATTAAGTTCAATTCAAGACTTTTATTTATTAACCAAGTAATTTCTCACAGGATCAATACAATGCTTAGAGTCTAGTTGATTATCAATTCTCCTAAGCGGATTTCTCCAACCAAATGCTAAAAATGCATAAACAAGATTTTAGAATTACATAGAACAAATTGGCTCTTTCGACCTTTACCAACACGTTTACATAACCAGGAGTGATAAACAAACATAGCAAGACTTTAAGTACAGTAGTTCATAACATAAACATGAAATTGATCAAGATCATAGCATAACCAAACATTACTTTATTATATTTACACATCCAAGCAATCATAAGAGGTTTAGCCTCTCAATGCTAGTAAGTTCATGTTTACAGAAATAATTAAAGAGTAAACAAGAGACATATAGATTCAGATGGATCAGTGGATTACACAAGTGTCACAAGCAATCCAATGTTCAATAACCAAATTCTATACTAAACCCTTATTTGATCTGAATTATCCCTATGTCATTGTTGTTATACGTTTGGTATTACATGATGATTCTTAGGACGAGTTGGTGATGATTGGTAGTGAGTGGAAAGGCTGAAATGACTGAGCTAAGGCTATGTATATCCTTCTAATATGTGAAGTACGACGTACTTCAATAATGAGTGCGGCGCACTTAGTGATTTTCTTGACGCCAAAGTTTCATAAATGCAGAGGAAGCGCGGCACATATACAATCGAAAACTGGCGCACTTCTTTTAATAAATACATTCTGACTTCCTTTACCATCTAAATAAGTGCGGTGTACATGGAGAGAAAATCGACGCACTTCCTCTTATAACTAAGATTATTTTGTAGATTTTATTTGACGCGAGCTTATTTGATAGAAATGATTGTATTCTTTTGCGTCTCTTGCTCAAACTATCTTCAAGTGAACCTACACATATTTCATGCTATTAAGTGAATCATCCAATAGGTTACAAGTATTTACTATTTATAAGGGAGTGAAATACATGTAAAACTCTAATGGGCCGGTTGAGATAAAATGGTGAAGATACATAAGCCCAATATTTACAACACTCAACCTTGGATATTCACGTAATGTTAGGTGTTTTTTTTTTTTTTTTTTTTTTTTTTTTTTTTTTTTTATGTCAATTATGCTAACAAAACAACATAGTGTGTTATGCCTAATGTGTATATATGTATAATTTGGTTGTCAAAATGACGAAAGATGGGTTTTGGCTGCTAAATAGCTATGTACTTTTCCAAATGTACAATTTTGGTACGTGTACTTTTTTTTTGTTCCACTTTATGTAGTGTACTTTCATCTTTTGTTCCATTTTGCATGGCTAAACTTGTTTTACCAAAACCATAATCACTACTGCCACGTGTACATGCCACGTCAGATTTCCACTAACAAAAATAATCAAATAATAAAGTAAATTACATGGATGGTTCCTGTGGTTTGTCAAACGTTGCAACTTTCGTCCCTATTACGTTTTCTTTCTTTTTTATACGTTTTCGTCTGTTTTTATACGTTTTATATTTTCCTTACATTGTTATTTGTTTTTATACGTTTTCATACATTTGTATCCATTTTTATTTTTTTACATTTTCGTCCGTTTTTATACGTCTTTCTTACGTTTTACCGGTTTTATACATTTTCTTACGTTTTATCCGTTTTAAATTACGAAACATATAACATATGAAAACGTATAAGAACGTATGAAAACATAAGAAAACATAAAACAACAGATGAAAACGTATAAAAACTGATTTAAAAGTTAATAAAAATAATTTAAAGTAAAAAACATTTATAAAAATTTTTGTAATTTAAAAAAAATATAAAAAAATTATAAAAAGTTTCGTAATTTAAAAAAAGCCAAAAAAAAAAAAAAAAGTCAATAAAAATATTTTAAAAGTTAATAAAAATTTTCGTAATTTTTAAAAAAGTTCATAAAAAATTTTGAAATTTTTAAAAAAGTTAATAAATTTTTTGTAATTTAAAAGTTTATCAAAATTCTCATTATTTTTAAAAAAGTTTATAAATTTTTTTGTAATTTAAAAGTTTATAAAAATTTTCGTAATTTAAAAAAAGTTTATAAAAATTCTCGTAACTTAAAAGTTTATAAGATTTTCGTAATTTATAAAAATGTTTATAAAATTTTCGTAATTTATAAAAAAAGTGTATAAAAATTTATAAAAAATTTCATGATTTTAAAGTTTGTAAAAGTTTTTGAAATTTAAAAAATGGTAAAAAAAAAATTATAAAGTATTTTGTGAAAAAAGGACTAGCAGTGAAATATGAAACCACCAGAGATAATAGATGCAATATGAGACAAACCGAAAGGACGACTTTTTTTTCCGGTTGTATACAAAAATTAAACATGCCACGATCCATGTAATATACTCAAAAATTAAATATCCATGGGGCACTTGCCCACCTTGCCCCTCCCGTGGCTCCGCATCTGAAAGTACACTACATAAAATGGAACGAAAAAAAAATACACGTATTAAAACGGTAGATGTTATCTCTTAAAGGTTTCAATTTTCTTTCTCATTGCAAGAGGCGTATTGGGGATGGTTGCTCTACTAGATTTTAGTATGACTCTTGGGCTACTGATCATCCTTTTCATGTTATTTTTCCTCGTATTTTTGCTTTGGAGGTGGATAAAGATGCTTCTGTGGCGCTTAAGTTGGGTTCTTCCTCTATCGATGCTTCGTTCCGCCGATCAGTTCGGGATGGGGTTGAGCTTCAGCAATGGAATGAGTTACGTGCGGTTATTGCTCTTATCGTTCTTTCCTCTTCTCAAGATCGATGGGTTTGTGACCTTAGTGGTGACGGTGTGTTTCAGGTGAAAGAGGTTCGGGGTATTCTTGACCATATTACTCTCCCATCAGCTGATGTCCCTACTAGATGGGTTAAATTCATTCCAATCAAGATAAATATCTTTGCGTGGAGTGCTCGGCTTGATCGCCTCCCGACTAGAGTAAATCTGGTGAGCAGAGGTATCATTTTGGAGTCTGATCGTTGTCCGATGTGTGGGTTGGTTCCCGAAGATATTCTCCATGTTTTATTTCGATGTGATATGGTTGGTTGTATTTTCCGTCTTAATTGTCGATGGTGGGATCTAGAATGGCGCGATGTCCTGTCGTTTGAAGAGTGGAATGCTTGGTTTTTGTCTATTCGCCTTTCCTCCAAGATCAAGCTCATTTTGGAAGGAGTTTTTTATGTTGCTTGGTGGCACTTGTGGAATTTTAGGAATCATCTTATTTTTGACGCATCTCCTCCGAGACGGTCCGTGGTTTTTGATGACATTGTTTCCCGTTCTTTTTTATGGTGTGTTAATAGGTATAATGGTTCTTTTTCTTGGGAGACTTGGTTGAAAAACCCCAATTTAATTTCCTTGTAATGTCTTTTCTAGCTTCTTGCTAGTTTTTTATAAATTTTGCCGTTAAAATAATAATAATAATAATAATAATAATAATAATTAGCAGCCAAAACCCTTTTATCAATCATTGGGACTGCCATTGTACTTATTTTGTAAAAGTGACGAAGCTTGTTATTGTGTGTAAACTACGTTAACAAAATTTTTAATTTACTCTTTTGGCAGGTTAAGTTTGTACTAAAATATGTCAACTGTAATTGTTTTTATATGTAAAACAAAAAATCTACGTTACATAATCGTAAGATGCGTTTCAACAAAAATCTATAACATGATTATGTAACAAAAAATTTAGCTCGAGGGAGAAACTATAACTTCGTGTGCTCTTTTTTGGTGCCCGTTGGCTCTTCCTCAAAGACCTAGCAGGCTAGCACCATGCAATAAGTACATGATTCAATCAACTTTAATCAAGAGTCAGAATTGAACTCGTCACCCATTAAAAAAAAATCGCATTAACGGATCACCTAAACATTTCTGGTGGAGCAGTACCATTGGGGCAATGCCCGATGGTCTATTACGAATGCTTATCAACAATAAATCTTGAAGGAATGTGTCCTATAATTGAAAGTCATGATTTCGCAAATAGGCATAGTGACGTCTGACGAAGCCAAGAATAATGATGTGGTAGGTGAGCAATACATTTCAACTATTATTATTACAGTTGATAAAAGTAGTTGAATATCTCTAAATCGTACTACGTGGTAATTATGAGCCGATCAGAAATAAAGAATATTGAACAAGTACTATGACTTTGTGGAAAAAGAAATTTTAATTTATAAAAGGGTGTTAGAGTTTGACAATCAATATAACACATACGCGGAAGCAATGATCAATAATAACACGTATAAAGATAACTAAAACATAAATAAGAACATAATAAACCTTGAACTTGTGTAAAATAGATCAATGATAAACCCCTTACTGTTTTGTTTATCGATCTCTTGATAATTACTAAAGTAAGTAATTACCTCGTTCTTGTACACACAAACTACCAACGAATAAAGGTTTATGCAAGTAAACAAAAACACCAATTTTGGATTAACCAAAATCGACCCAAATCCCTTAGGAGGGGGGTGAGTCGATTGGCCAAGAAAGAAAACAAGAGAGAAAAGGTTTTAGGGTTTTGTGTGTGTGCACAAAAGATATGAAACCCTAACCCTTGGCCTTGTATATATACTAGAGTAAACTTGGAGGACAAGTTGGATGTGGGTTGAGTTTCCCCTCCCTTGCTCGACCGGCCTAGGACACCCCAAGGGTGTTCTAGATCCTTCTTGACTCCTAAATTACATTATAGTCCTTATCTTTCGTTACTAATGATAGTTAGTCCATACGGTTAATAACTAACGACCATTTAGTCCATTAAGTGTTCATATTAATATATATATATTCGATACATATATTATATATATATATATATATTAATATACATTATTCTTGTTTGTAATGTGTGCAATCCCGAGGTCTCGGGTTCGATACTAGTCATTTACATATTAATATTTATACGTAACTTTTAACAGCTCCCACTCGTATATCTATTAATAGTAAAATGACATTGGTTGGCGTCTTGCAACACTCCAATGCCCCCAGTTCGACCCGAGCTAGGTTTTCTAAAAAACCTTTAATGATTCATCATTATTATTATCTTTTCGCCTCTAATATTACATTAATAAAGATGTGAGGTTATTTATTAAATTCTGTTTCTCGTCTCTTTATGATTGAACAAAATTACCAAAACATCTGAACGCATTTCAGATAGACTTTGGGCGTGGCCACGCAAACATTTTGTCAACCCTACGAGGGGCCCAGCAGTATTAAACTTCTGAACAAATCAGAAGGAACGAATTCTCTCTTGACTACAAGAATAACCCATGAACTTTGTAACATTCTGAAAACAACCTTTATGACTTCCAATTACGGTAAGCGGTAGATTGCTCCACAAAATGCACTACATCCATGACACTTATCTGGTATCTCAAGTCTGAGGATAACTTTAAATATGATTCTCACAATAAATTTAAATCATATTGTTGGGATAAGTCAAATACTCAATTCATTGAATATCATGTAAAATTGGTATGACTACGCATCAATATACTTTCAAGTATATCCTTAACCAATACTCAAAATTGTCTTAGTTTAATGATATTCTCATATCATTAATCGACAACGGACTATTTAGAATAATAAATTATTCATGGATCTTAAACATGCAAATATAGGATATATTATTAAGACAATGAATAAATAAACATAACCAATACTTTATTTCATTAAAATTAATAATTGTACATTACATTCTTTATCCAAATACTAATCACAAATGGGCATGAAACTATCAGCTAATTTAAGTCATATTCCTTCAGCATGCTTGTAAAGCTTGGTGCCAGGTAAAGGCTTTGTAAATTGATCAGCTAAGTTTTCATCTGTGTGAACTTTGAGCATTTCGATTTCACCTATTTCAACTTGTTCTCTGACATAGTGGTGCTTAATCGGGAAATGTGTGGTGCCTTTCATGATTCCAGGTTCATTGGCAAATGTAATTGCAGCTGAGTTGTCACAATACATTTTTATAGGTCGCTGAATCGAAGGCATAACCCCAAGCCCTGAAACAAACTTCCTAATCGAAACAGCTTCCATTGCAGCTTCTGAAGCAGCTGTATACTCACTTTCTGTAGCATACATCGCTAGTACACTCTGCTTTCTGCTCCTCCAATCCACAGCTCCTCCATTAATGACAAAGACATAACCCGTCTGAGACTTCGTATCATCCTTATCACCTTTCCAAGAAGCATCGCAGTAACCTGTAACATCAAGCTCTGCAGATGGAGTACCCCCATAAACTAAGAACATCTCTTTAGTAGCCCTAAGGTACTTAAGAATATTCTTAACAGCAGTCCAGTGTTTTTCACCTGGATTCTGCTGATATCGACTGGTTAAATTCTGAGCAAACGCCACATCAGGCCTTGTGCTTTTCACCGCATACATTATAGATCCTACAGCCGAAGCATAAGGGACTCTCTTCATGCGCTGCACCTCTTCAGGTGTTGAAGCACAAACTTTATTGCTCAAGCCATGTTGCTCTTGCATCGACAAATATCCTTTCTTGGAATTTTGCATACTGAATTTCTTCAATATTTTATCAATGTAAGCACTTTGGCTTAATCCAATTAATCGCTGAGATCTATTTCTATATATCTTGATTCCCAGAATAAATGCAGCTTCCCCTAAATCTTTCATAGAAAAACAACTTCTAAGATATGCCTTAACCTTTTGCAAACTTAGAATGTCATTTCCCATGATCAATATGTCATCGACATATAATATAAAAAAAATTACATTACTCCCACTAGCTTTGTGATATACACATGGCTCATCAAGATTTTGAGTGAATCCATACTTCTTAATTTCACTATCAAATCTCTTATTCCATTGTCGCGATGCTTGCTTTAATCCATAAATGGATCTTTTAAGCTTGCATACACGATCTGGGAATTCTGGATTCACAAACCCCTCAGGCTGCGCCATATAGATGTCTTCATCTAGGCGACCATTTAAAAAGGCGGTTTTGACATCCATTTGCCAAATCTCATAGTCATAGTAAGCGGCTATGGCTATAAGAATCCTAATAGCCTTTATGTCAGCTACAGGAGAAAAGGTCTCCTCATAGTCAACACCAAAAGTTTGAGTATAGCCTTTAGCTACCAAACGGGCCTTATAGGTGTGTACAATGCCATCCATATCAGTCTTTTTCTTGTAGAGCCATTTACTCCCAACTAGCTTGGCACCCGGAGGTAGGTCTACTTCTTCCCAGACTTCATTGTCTTTCATGGATTGCATTTTCCCATTCATAGCTCCCTGCCATTTTTCCTTTTCAGGACTATTCATAGCAGCTTTATAACTTGTAGGTTCATCGAGATCCCCTATCAAGTTGTCATCACACTCCATGTTAAGACATAGACGTGTAGGAGCCTTCACAGATCTAGAAGACCTGCGAACGGGAACCACTTCAACTTCAGGTGGAGGACCTAAACTTTCAGGTTCCTCAGGAAGTTGGCTAGTGTTTTCAGAAGGTGTTACATCTTCATGATCGTCTTCCAGATCATACACTCTCCCACTGACTTCTTGAGATATGAGCTCTTTTTCTAAGAAGTCTTCATACCTTGCAACAAAAACTTTGTTTTCAGTTGGGTAATAAAAGTAGTAACCCATAGTTTCCTTAGGGTAACCTACGAAGATGCACTTTACAGATCTTTGTTGGAGTTTGTCTGCTGAGTCATGTTTAACATACGCCTCACAACCCCAGACCTTTAGATAAGACAAGTTAGGAGCTTTTCCAGTCCATAACTCATATGGAGTCTTATCAACCTTCTTTGTTGGAACCATATTTAAAATGCGAACCGCAGATTCCAAGGCATAATCCCAAAATGAGTAAGGAAGAGTTGTTAGATTAAACATAGATCGTATCATGTCTTGCAATGTACGATTCCTTCTTTCAAATACACCATTTTGTTGTGGAGTATATGGAGAAGTAAGGTGCTGGACAATTCCCTCTTTTGCTAAGTAATCTATAAACTCTTGACTTAGGTATTCACCACCTCTTTCAGATCGAAGAGCTTTAATCTTCTTTCCTAGTTGCAACTCTACTTCTGCTTTAAACACTTTGAATGTTTCAAATACCTCATGTTTATGTTTAAGTAAATAAACATAACCATAACGGCTGTAATCATCCGTAAATGTTAAGAAGTAGCTAGCACCTCTCCTTGACACATGTCTAAGTGGTCCACACACATCTGTGTGAATAAGACCAAGTAGATCATTAGCCCTTTTAATCCTATTTTTAAAGGGTTTCTTAGTCATCTTCCCAGCAATGCAAGATTCGCACTTATCAAATGATTCATCATTGATCTTTTCTAAAAGCCCATCATGTTGCAGCTTTTTCATGCGATCTTTGCCAATGTGAGCAAGTCGACAATGCCAAAGATAAGATGAATCCAGACCTTTCTTGATTCTCTTATTGTTGATGCTATACATTGAATTATTTTTAACAAAAGCATTATCATTATTATTCATATCGATTTCAAAGACACCATTCACAGCAATAGCATTAAAATAAAAAACACCATTTAAAGAAACCGAAATTCCATTGCTAGAAATAGTATGCTTAAAACCAAGGTTCAACAAACATGAAAATGAAATTACACCTCTAACAATTGACGGTGCATAATGACAATTATTTAAAGATAGTACTAAGCCCGAAGGTAACACTAAATCATAAACTCCTATAGCTTCAACTCCTGTATGCGCTCCGTTACCAATGTGCAAGAATTGTTGTCCATAGGCCAGCTTTCTCTCAACTCTGAACCCCTACAAGGTATTGCAAATATGAATGCCACATCCCGTATCATATACCCATGAATTCAATTTAGGAGTAAGAGTGAATAATTCAATCATAAAGAACGCACCTGATGAGTTGGGGTTACCAGCTTCATTCCCCTGCTTCTTGAGTCGCAAGTCATGAATGTAGAGAGGACAATTGCGCTTCCAATGACCCTTTTCATGACAATGGTGACATGCCTGATCCTTCTTGTTTGGAGGATTCACCTTTTTCTGCTTAGGCTGATGTTGCTTCATCTTTGGTTCAGGTTGATAGGCCATGACCTGCTTGCCTTTGTTACCTTTCCCTTTGCCTTTGTTCACATGCGATTTCTTCTGGATTCTCCCACCATGAATTGCCAACACTTGCGGGGTAGGAGCCTTGACCTTAGCTGGTAGACTCTTCTCATAATCAACAAGCAGTGCGAGTAATTCTGAGACTATCTTCCCCGAGCAGTGCATGTTGAAATTCTGCACAAAACCAGCAAAGTCCTTATTAAGGGCCCTATTGATCAAGTGCACTTGCACATTCTCGGGGTAACCAAATACAATTCTGTGAAGCTGATCAAAAGATTCCTTCATCTTAGTCACATAATCTTCAACTGGTTTACCATCACCATGCTTGCAGTTATGTAGCTTGTCCAGTTCATCATACAATTCAACTGCAGGAGGTTTCTCATAAGATTGCTGAAGTACTTCAAGCATATCTTTTGGGAAAAAGTACTCAAACTTCTTTTGCAATTGAGCACTCATGCTAGTGAGCATTAAACAAGCAACCTCATTAAACTTAGCATGTGTCGCCCTCCATTCTTCCTTAACTGCTTCTGCTGCAGTAGCAGCAGGTTCAGCTGGGCATTCATCGGTCAAGTATTTGATCTTACCGGTCGACCTCAAGACAATTCTAAGCGAGTGGTACCAATCATTGAAATTCTTTCCAGTCAATTTTTCCCTCTCAAGATGACTCTTGAAAGCAGAAATCACAGATGGGGTATCGGGTTGAGCCATATCTACAGATAAAAGTTCAAACATTAGTATTGTTGATAATAAATATCTTCAAGAAAATAAAATACCCATTAGCTATATTCATATAACCACCAAAATTTTCTTGAAAACCTAGGATCTAACTTTACATAGTTCCACCACATCAGTTGATCTGCTAGTAGTGAAAGTACAAAAGATAGTAATCTGTCGAACAATAATTGGCAAACAAGATTTCCAATTCCTAAATCATTATGGGAATTACATCAAATTGATTCATCAATTTGCCTTGTAAGCATGTTTCATCCCATCTCATGCCTTAAGTTCTAGGTCTCACGCACAACTTAATTAAGTCGTCTACCTTAAAAACTGTAAAATTACAATTATGGTCTTACGCGTTAAAAGAATTTTACCTTGTTATAGTAATTTAGCCTAGGTCTCACGTTTACTAAATTAAAATTCCAAGTGTTCCTTATAGATAGATGGCATGTAACTTAAATTATAAGGGTATTTAATTTTGATGTGTAAATCAAAATATGTATAAAGATGCATGCACTCATCTCTATAGCAAAAGTTTTCAAAACCTTTTTATTGTCAATTCGTGAAATTAATACACAAAGTTTTACTTGAGGTTTAGAAAACCCTAAGATGACTTTCTACAATTATGATTTTAAAAGTAATTCGTTTAAGACATATTCAAGATTGTGATAACCAAGGCAGACTCTAAGGCTCTTTTCTAAGCCTTCAAATCACGGTTATGAATATCGTCTTAAAGGGCTTAATTTTAAAAGCATATTCATACAAAACATCAATCAAGCAAAAGTTTATGGGTTCAATCTCAAAATTATGTAATAAAAATTCAATCTTTATTACTTTAGGGTTTCACCATTATTAGTCTATATTATTTTCTTTTATGAAAATCACCCTTTTTTTGCTTACATCAAGTCAAACAATTAAGAAAACAATAAAAACAAGTAATTAAAAAAAATAAACAACTAATAATAATAACGTGAAACAAATAGCCACATGCAAACCTTGTTAAAAAGATCTTAATAAAATCAATTCTAGGTATAATTATGCATGTAATCACCTAAGGCCTTCTCCTCTTGATGGAGGAGAGCCACATACATTGACGAATCAATTGCGTAGGCCAAAGATAATATACACACCACATAGCATATAAATTGATTTTAATATATATATATATATATATATATATATATATATATATATATATATATATATATATATATATATATATATATATATATATATATATATATTGGAGTCTTCCCCAATTTTAGATCTATATAAAACATGTGACAAAAAAATAAGACAAACAAGATCCGACTAACATGCATGTTTCGTCATGGATTAAACCTAACAATTAGCACATAGGTCACAAGTACGTTCACAAAACCGGTTTAAGACCTAGGGTTTCTATGTGCTTACGATTTAATCAAGAAAATCACAAACCCTAATTAGGGTTTTTAGTGGAAATCGACCCCCCCAAAATTAGGGTTAGGGTTTTAAATTTTATAAAAAAAATTTAAAGAAAACCCTAGAAAAAAAACATGTATCTAAAACAATTAAAGATCCAATTTTTATTACGTTTTAGTAATCAATTACATGTTATCCATGGCTTGTGATGCTACTGTTAGAGTTTGAAAATCAATATAGCACATACGCGGAAGCAAGGATCAATAATAACACGTATAAAGATACCTAAAACCTAAATAAGAACATACCCGAAGCACTTCAATAACCTTGAACTTGTGTAAAATAGATCAATGATAAACCCCTTACTGTTTTGTTTATCGATCTCTTGATAATTACTAAAGTAAGTAATTACCTCATTCTTGTACACACAAACTACCAACGAATAAAGGTTTATGCAAGTAAACAAAAACACCAATTTTGGATTAACCAAAATCGACCCAAATCCCTTAGGAGGGGGTGAGTCGATCGGCCAAGAAAGAAAACAAGAGAGAAAAGGTTTTAGGGTTTTGTGTGTGTGCACAAAAGATATGAAACCCTAACCCTTGACCTCGTATATATACTAGAGTAAACTTGGAGGACAAGTTGGATGTGGGTTGGGTTTCCCCTCCCTTGCTCGACCGGCCTAGGACACCCCAAGGGTGTTCTAGATCCTTCTTGACTTCTAAATTACATTATAGTCCTTATCTTTCGTTACTAATGATAGTTAGTCCATACGGTTAATAACTAACGACCGTTTAGTCCATTAAGTGTTCATATTAATATATATATATATATATATATATATATATATATATATATATATATATATATATATATATATATATATATATATTCGATACATATATTATATATATATATATATTAATATACATTATTCTTGTTTGTAATGTGTGCAATCCCGAGGTCTCGGGTTCGATACTAGTCATTTACATATTACTATTTATACGTAACTTTTAACAAAGGGATTGTCTAACCAATGCCCTAAGGGCATTGGTTTAGGACATTGGTTAAGAAGGCATGGACCTCCACAAAATAAATCGGGGACTCACACACAATGTACTCTTTTTAAACTAAAATATGTTTTTTAGGTCCATACCTTTCTTAAAATAGACAATCCCATTTATAAAAGGGTTTTCTATTTTGTGCCTTAGGGCACAAGATAAGAAAGACAAAAAGTACCAAATGACATATAAAAAATACATATTTTGTGGATCTTTAAGTTCATTTTTTTGGGTCCATTGTAGTTTTTGTCTTTCTTATCTTGTGCCTTAAGCATCCACAATGGCAAAAATCTTTCATGACTTTTTGCATTTAATGCAATCAATGCATATCATATTTAAAATATGAGAATGTCTAACCAATGTCTTTAGGACATTGGATAAGATTTGTTTTTTTGTGATCTCTTATGTTTGCCCCCATCACTTTTTAACTAAAAAAAATATTTTTGTTTGTACTTTTTTTTGTCCTTTAGTATTTTTTATGTGGGTCTTTCCCCTCTTATCCAATGCCCTTAAGGCATTGATTAGATACTCCTTTAACATATATCACTTTGAAGAAAGACTTAGAGTACTATACCAAGTCTTTTTTAAAAACTTTTCAAAAGGGGAGTGATACTCATACCACATAAATTGATGCACACACCACAATTATGCACATGTCAAATTGTAACATATGTATTAGTGATGTGAGATTGTGGTGTGTGTGCATCATTTTTTGTGATGTGAGTATCAATTCTCTTTTCAAAAAGCTTTACATGCAATGCAAAAAAAACCTTTTAAAAAAATTTATTTAAATAGTAAAAAGCTATTCTTGTTTTTGCTAATCTAGATGCTCTTAGGGTACAAGATTGAGAAATCCATTCATAAATATCATGCATTCATTTCACAGATTTATCGACTAGCGAATTAGCAATTCCCAAAGTTGGGTTAATTAATTACTGTTTAAAGCCATAGGTTTTTGTTGAACAATCAATCTCCTCCTCCTCAAGCAAAAAAGAGAGATTTAAAGAGGTCATTTTTATACGTCTGCTCATGCAGACTCTCACAGTCTCACTGCACCTCCTAAATGCATAAATTAACTTATTTACTGTAATATTTACAGGTTACTTTTATAAAAGGGGTGAAGAG
Source organism: Artemisia argyi (assembly GCA_030686995.1). NCBI lineage: Eukaryota > Viridiplantae > Streptophyta > Magnoliopsida > Asterales > Asteraceae > Artemisia > Artemisia argyi. Next base: position 133,767,536 of record CM060694.1, read on the forward strand.
AGTTATGTCATGCTACATACGAAACAGAGGATACCCTTAATAAATCACATATTGATTCCTTGGTTTACTAGTTTAATTTAATTTTTTTGTAAGCTTTCATCAACAACAGATTAAAAAGCATACAAGTTTCATTTATACTATATCTCATCACTAACTTTTACGTATTTAACAATTAAGCTTGATCTACTAATTAGTAATCAACTAATAAGTATTCACTAAGTTGTACGTATTTAACATAACTAACAAAAGAAGGAAACACATATTATATTAGCGTTATTTTATCTAATGCAAAGTGTATATATCGATAAACAAGGGGCAAAGGGGCTTTAATTTCGTGGGTGAACATGAACCAAATTTTGATTGTTTATGAGTTTATGAATAATGTAAAATTTTGTAAGAAATAGCAACTTGTCTAAAATGAACGTTGTCTCAAATTTTTTGCTTTCAAGTCTTCATTTCGTTACAACGTAGTAATGTATTTCATAACAGCAGTGAGTGCGTCATTAACGTTAAACTCGGTATCTTGAGTTACTTAGTCAACACTTAAACTCTCTAAGAAAAGAAAAATATAATGTAAATTCCAGTATATATGGAAAAGCATGCATCTAGGTAGCAATGAATTCACTAATTAAGTATGTAAGAAGCTATTATCCTAGGTAGGTAGCTAGGTATAGATCATGATGGTGGAGATTTGTGGAGGTTAGCACAACTGTTGGCGGTGCATGGTGCTGGCGTGTAAGTACATGTAAGTTTCCATATTTAGTAATGCTATACTCGTCCTTCATACATTCATGCTTTTCATCTTTTGTGTACTACTACTCCGTACCATCTAACACCACCATATATTTCTTCATCACATAGTCATTGTGGATGTGTGTGAATCTAGCTTTGTGTATACAGTCTGCGAGATTTGTGGGTGTCTTTGTATGTCTCTTGACATGTCAAATCAATGGGATATGATGTTTCAAGTGTAAACCCTAGCGAACAACAATCTCGTTCGTTTTATACGTAGTAGTACCTTTTGTATGCCAATCCTTATATAAAAGATACGGAGTAGTGATTGATACACGTACCAGAAAGTATAGTTGATTGTGTATATGACCGGACGGTCACGCAAATACACCGGACGATTGGCCAACTATGCCGGACGATTTGTTTAAGACCGGACGGCTGATCCCCTCCCCCGGAAAGCACATGATTGACACGTGACTCGACCTGGCCTGACACCCTAGCATAGGGGTGGCCCACAACGCCATCCCCTATATGTCAGGAACAGTGACCTACTTACAAGTGATAAACAATGATAGGTCAGTGCTATAAATACCCCTTGTGTACTTCCATAATATTTAGCATTTACTGCATTATCATTACACACACTTAATACCAACATCCGATACTCATTCATACGCCGGAGCTTGGTCCTGGGATAACACCCGGGGCGAGGCTAACGCGTTTTGTTGTCATCTACAGGCCTGCATTAATCGTTCGGAGGGCTTCGCAAGGACCATCGAAGGGTTACAGGATTTTACTCAAACAAATTGGCGCCATCCGTGGGACCCGTATTCAATCTACCTAAGTTACAGGATGGATGATACCGGTCCTATCATAAACGAAGGAGACAACACTCCTCTGACGAAAGAACAAATCGAAGGGCATGTTTCCGCTCTCCGATCCCTGATTACGACGTATAATAAGGGGAGGAATGTCTCTCCCATTCGGTTAAACTTTGATGATCAGGAACCGGATGGGAGACGAAGTGAAATTGCAACCGGAGAGAAAGTATCCGACGAGGACTTGAGAAAACCCTTCAAAGAGCTGTCCTATTCGCCCTTAACTCGGAGGCTCTTAGAGTTCTCCGCACCAGAACATAAGATGCCGTCCCATGTTAGGCTTTATGATGGCTCCACAGATCCGGAGGATCATCTCAGCCGATTCTCCGGTGCAGCCATGCAGGGGTCGTGGCCCATGCCTGTATGGTGCCGCATGTTTCAACAAACATTGGACGGCAGTGCCAGGGGATGGTATGACAAACTCCCTCCGGGCAGTATCGACGAATGGGCCAGTCTCCGTCACCAATTTGTCACCCGTTTCTCCTCGAGAAAGAAATGTTTCAAGGATCCTACAGAAATAACTCGGATTGTAAGGCACGCAAACGAATCTTTGCCGGAATTTAAAGAAAGATGGACCACTGAGACAGGGTTCATACAAGGGGTGCCGGAAATCATGAGGATCTCATCGTTCATGGACGCATGTAAAACCCCAGAGTTGGCTAAACGCTTCGCGGATAGAGTACCTAAGACGGTGGAAGAAATGATGACACGAGTAGACGATTTCGTCAGGGCTGAGAAGGCTTTCGCTAATACGGAGTTACCTCGAGGGGAAAGGTCGGAAGCAGTGAGAAGGTTTCTGGACAGCGGTCCTCGCCGTGGGGACAGACCATTGCGGGGCCCATACGGAGGAGACCGGAGATATGGTGACAATAGAACGGGTTATCACGGACGTGATGGATATTCCCCATACCGAGCCAGAGATAAAGCACCGGTACTACCTCCCCAAAACGATTATCATACACGTCCCAATAACCAATTCCCTAGACTCACCTTAAACGCCCTCACCAAACTCCCAAAGGAAATCCTAGCTACCGAGCGTCAACTCCAACTCCCACAGCCTAGGCCGATGAATTATCCTCCACGTAGAGAAAATCAAGACAAATACTGTGATTACCACATGGAGAAGGGGCATCACACAAATGACTGCAGACAGCTGCAGAAGCAGCTAGAAGAGGCACTAGAATCGGGAAAACTCAATCATCTCATCAAAGACGTTAGACAGAAAGGGGTGGCCCAGCGAGAGGAACCTCGAAAGGGCAAAATCATTAACATGGCACGAACGAACGCTGATGAAAGGAAAAGGAAGAGTCGGGAAAGGACAGAGGAGTGGATGAATGTACCCATCACCTTTCCTCCAGTACTATCGGATGATGTCTCCGAGGAACCCCTCATTGTAGAGGCTATGATAGAAGGGTATCTGGTGCGTCGGATCCTAGTAGACGAAGGGGCGTCGGTGGAAATCATGTTCGAGCATTGCTTCAACAATCTGCACTCATCCATCAGATCCCGATTACGGCCTACACATACCGATTTATTAGGATTCGCTGGAGATGTTACGAAACCCCTAGGCAAACTGGAAATGGATGTAGAGTTTGGGAACCGGGGTCTATCTAGACGAGCGATCATGAAGTTCACCATAATCCGAGCCCCTTCCCCTTACAACGTGATCCTCGACCGGAGTGGACTAAAGACACTCAGGGCGGTCCCGTCAACCATTCATGCAATGATGAAGTTCCCCACTCCGTGGGGAATTGCCACTCTACTCGCTCGACCTTCCGCTGTGTCAGAATGCCGGAAGCTGAAAGACGATGAAAGGCGTGAAAACACAGAGTCAGACAAGGAAAGCCAATCGGAGGAAATTATGGTTAGCCCAGCACATCCCGATCAGTTGATCACTATTGGAGGAAATTTGACCCCAGCATGCAAGACTCTGTTGAGGGCTCTGTTGGTGAAGAACATGGACGTGTTTGCTTGGGAACCGTCCGACATGACAGGCGTTCCCCGACGAATCATAGAACATAATCTCAATGCCAACCCTACAATAGAGCCAGTGTGTCAGAAACGAAGAATTTTCGCATCGGATCGCAGTCAAGCAGTATTGCGCGAAGTGGAAGAATGGCTACGAGCCGGAATTGTCCGACCAGTGAAGTATCCGACCTGGATCTCTAATCCGGTGCTAGTAAAAAAAGCGGACAGAACCTGGAGGATGTGTGTAGACTTCAAGAACATCAATTCAGCTTGTCCGAAGGATTACTACCCTCTCCCGGACATCGATTGGAAGATCGAATCGGTCATGGGGTATAGGTACAAGTGTTTTTTATACGCCTACAAAGGGTACCATCAGGTGCAAATGGCCAAAGATGACGAAGAAAAAACAGCATTCTACACGGACCAAGGAACATATTGTTACACCAAGATGCCGTTTGGCCTCAAAAACGCCGGAGCGACGTACCAAAGGTTAGTGGACACGACTTTCCAAACACAGTTGGGTAGGAATTTGGAAGCCTATGTGGACGATATGGTGATTAAGAGTAGGGAAGAAAGGGGGATGATAGAGGACATAGCCGAAACATTCGACAACCTCCGGAAGATCAATATGAAACTCAATCCCAAGAAATGTTCGTTCGGAATGGAGGAGGGAAAGTTCCTAGGGTACCTGGTCACTTCTGAAGGAATAAGGGCAAACCCAAAGAAGGCCAAGGCCATAATGGACATGCAGTCTCCCCGAACGTTGAAAGAAATGCAAAGCCTCAGCGGGAAATTGGCTGCCCTCAATCGCTTTCTGTCCCGGTCTGCCGAACGATCGTTACCTTTCTTCGAAACTTTGAAGAGCATTACCAAGGAAAGCAAGGACGAATATCAGTGGACGGAAGCAGCCGAGGTGGCTTTCCAAGAAATGAAGCGGCTCATTGAACACCTCCCCTCGTTAACCACACCGGTTGCCAAGGAGACCTTATACATATACCTAGCAGCTACGGACGAAGCAGTCAGTACTGTGCTTGTAGCAGATAGGAAGGGTAAACAATATCCGGTCCACTACGTCAGTCGGACTCTGAATGACGCAGAGAAAAATTATGCCCCCATGGAAAAACTGGTCTTATCACTGTTACACGCAACCCGGAGGTTACGCCGGTATTTTGTAGCTCATCCAATTAAGGTCATCACGGATCAGCCGCTTAAACAGATCCTTAACAAGACCCAAGCGTCCGGAAAAATAGCTAAATACTCGGTGGAGTTGGGTGCATACAACATAGAATATGTACCGAGGAACTCAATTAAGGGGCAGGTCTTGGCAGATTTCCTCTCAGAAACGCCGATCGGAAACAACTCCACAAACTACTTCCAACGGCCAGCTCTAAAACCAAATGCAGACGATGTTGGACGATGGACATTGTATACAGATGGAGCATCCAATCAGAAGGGTGCCGGGGCAGGCTTGGTGCTGATCAGCCCAACTAAGGTAGAATACACATATGCCCTTCGGCTCAACTTTCAAGAAACAACAAACAACGAAGCGGAATACGAAGCATTGCTCGCCGGTTTAAGAATAGCAGCAGACATGGGAGTACAAAAGTTAAAGGTGTACGTTGACTCCAAACTAGTAGCCAACCAGATTAATGGTGACTATGTGGCTACAAACACAAACATGATCAAATACCTTGCAAAGACAAAAGGGCTGATAGACAGATTCAAGCATTTCTCCATCGTCAATATTCCTCGAACACGAAATCAAAAGGCGGACGTACTCAGCAAACTAGCTACCGTAGCATTTAACCACCTAACGAAGGAAGTTCTTGTAGAAGTGTTGGAAGAAAGGTCGATCGAAAAAGCCGAAGTAAATATCGTAGTTGAAGAAGAAGGGGACAACTGGATGACGCCCATAAGCAAATGTTTAGAGGAAGGGATTTGGCCGAAAGACAAAAACAAAGCACGGACACTCAGGATGAAGATAAACCAATACGTCATGATAGAAGGGGTGTTGTTCAAAAAATCTTACTTGGTACCCATGCTAAGGTGTGTAGGACCGTTGCAAGCAAACTATATCATCCGGGAGATTCACGCGGGTGCCTGCGGAATGCACTCGGAACCCCGAATGGTCGTAGCCAAGGCTATGAGACAGGGATATTACTGGCCTACAATGCACCGAGATGCCCGAGAAGAGATCCGAAAATGTGATTCATGTCAGATACACGCGAAGGTTCCGAGGCTACCGAAAACACCATTGACATCGATAATGGCGCCCTGGCCTTTCTACCAGTGGGGAATGGACATCCCAGGACCATTACCACAGTCGTCCGGCAGAGCGAAGTATGTGATCGTGGCTATCGATTACTTCACCAAATGGGTCGAAGCCAAGCCGCTGACGCGAATAACCGGAAAGGAGGTTAAGAAATTCACCTGGGATAATATTGTTTGCAGGTTTGGAGTGCCGAAGATTATTGTCACTGATAACGGAACACAATTCGTAAATGATCCGTTCAAAAAATGGTGTGAGCAGTTGGAGATACAACAAATCAATACAGCGGTGGCCCATGCCCAGGCGAACGGATTAGTCGAAGCTGCGAATAAAAGTCTGATGAAGGGTATAAAAACCAGGCTAGGGAGGGAAAAAGCCAGATGGGTGGAAGAACTGCCCAATGTCTTGTGGGCGCATCGCACAACTCTTAAAATGAGTAATGGCGAGACACCGTTTAGTCTAACCTATGGTAGTGAAGCGGTCATCCCGACGGAAATAGGTACCGGACCATGATGGTGAGGGCGGAGACAAACGAAGAAGAGATGCGCCTTAATTTGGACCTATTGCAAGAAAGAAGGGAAGAAGCCGCTATACGAGAAGCCAAATACAAAGCAAAGGTAGAAAGATATTACAACCGAAGGGTTCGTCCGGTGACCTTCAAACCTGGAGAGTTTGTATACAGAAGGAATGAAGCTAGTAGGGTAGAAGATCAAGGAAAGCTAGGCCCGACATGGGAGGGTCCGTATCGAGTGACGAAAGCGTATCAGAATGGGTCTTATAAGCTATACACAACGGACGATCAAGAGGTGCCCCGGAAGTGGCACGCTGTTAACCTCCGGAAGTGTTACTTATAGTTTTTATTCTGTGTTCACGAAAGACAGATAACCGCTGCCTATGTATGATTACTACTCAATATCAATCATCCCTCCTCAGACGGAGAGAAGGAATAATTTTCCATCATCATAACAAGTCAGATACATAACGGAAACTTTAGAAGAGATTAGCTACCTCTCTCGAGTACCGATCACAAGAGATAATTTGATGCCCACAACGACGGCATAAATTTTATTAAACACCCACAACGACGGTGTAACTAATTGTTGGATGCCCACAACGACGACATAAATTTTATTAAACGCCCACAACGACGGTGTAACTAATTGTTGGATGCCCACAACGACGGCACAAATTTTATTAAACGCCCACAACGACGGTGTAACTAATTGTTGGATGCCCACAACGACGGCACAAATTTTATTAAACGCCCACAACGATGGCGTGACTAATTATTTGATGCCCACAACGACGACATAAAAATTATTATTACTTAATGCCCACAAAGGCGGCGTGAAAAGTCATTTAATACCGTCCGACACATGCAACGGCGACACTCGATACTTATAACACAATGCATAACATGCAATGATCAGCATAAAACATATACTACGGATAAAAGGGGGTACAAAAGATACAGGCCATAGCCCCCAAAATGAATATTATGAACAAAAGTTACGAACACACGTCCAAATTGTAAGTGACCCAAGGTCATTGAATACATACATATAAAAAGGAGAAAAGCAAGAACTAAGGGTCAGGTAAAGAATGTTCAGAGGAAGTCTGACCGGAAGCACCAGCGCCAACGGTACTTTCCTCGCCAGCAGGAAGCAGGTTCATAACATCAGCAAGAGGCAAGCGGAATGAAGAGGCTACCCTCTCAAGGTAAGGGAAAGGACGGAGGAACATTTCGTCGTATGAAGAACGGAAGTTTTGAACAGCCTCAATATCAAAACCCTCGCGCCCAGCAATATAGGCACTTACTTGTTCTTCCGTCCGGTCAAGTCCCACACCCTCCAACCAACCGGCGTCCAAAGCAGCATTAAACACTTCACCCCAAGCCCGCTGGTACTCCTCACTCTCTCGGAACCTCTTCACAACCGTCGGTACTAACTGCCTGACATAGTTATGCCTTAAGATTTCCGCCTGGCTGGCTCCCACAGTCAACTTCTCAATTTCCCCCGCCAAGCCGGAAACTTTCCTCTCAGACGTTTCCAGAGCTAAGTCTTTGCTCGCCAACAGTTCCTCAAGGTGTTTGATCCGATCAGCCTGCTCCAGAACTTTACCCTTCAGCTCATCCCTCTCCTACTGAACGGAAGACAACTGACTAGATAACCCCGCCTCCCGGCCTGCACAACTTTGATGTTGCTGGCTGAGCTCCCTGTTGGATTGGTTCAACTCCTCCACAGCTCTGACCTGCTCAGCCAAACGACCCTCGACATCCCTTAATTTACCGGCGGAATCCTCACAAGCTTGGTGAGTCTGATACAACTGCCCGTAATGATAGCTCAGATTCTCAAACCGTTGTATCGCGTCCGCCTGGGCGAGAGAACCCCGGGCTAACTCAAACCAAGCCCGTTGAGTTGCCTGATAGTCTGTTAAACTTGATTGTTCAAACCGAACGGCAGGAGGAGCTAAATGTACCATCAGATCACGACACACTTCTGCGTCATTTAAACTTGCTCCAGCAGTCAGCTTCCAACCCGGAACGAATGGCTCGGAAGAATCACCACGCTCTAAAAATAAAAAAACGAAAAAGCCAATTAAAACGATTATCAATAAACAAGAAGACAGAGATTACCGCTGAGAAAGAGCCATACCCCCGGACCCCCTAGCGGTAAACGCTTGACGGCGAGACCCGCCGGAGGGAGAGCCCCGGATGTCTGTTACAAAAAATATGCGACGATCAGAACACTAAGAGATATAGGTATAGGAAAGAGAAGCAAGAAAATAACAAATAGAGAACTACCTCCATGCGCCAGATTGGCGACGTTGGGAAGACTGGAGCCCACGTGGGGTTCTGTCATCAAATTCTCTAAGGAAATGCCATTCCCTCCATCATCAAAACTCCCACCAAAACCCACATTCTCCTCCGCGACATTCTCCACCACAGCCTCAGCCTGCGGCCCCTCAACATTCTCATGAACGGAGACATCCAAGTTCTCTTGCTCGTTCACGAGACTTTCCAAATTCTCAGAAATAGGCTCGCTCACGCTGATAGGAGATGGAGACCGGGTGCGGTCATCATCATCCGAAGAAAGCTCATCTTCGGATACCACCACGTTAGATACGCCCGGCCTCTTCGAGGGAAAAGAAGGACCGTCACCAGCCGGGCGTTTCTTCGCTGAACGGTGGGGAGCGTTTTGTTTCTTCTTCTTTTTGTTTGCACGAGCCTCCAGAATTTTCTGGTTAGGCCTCTCCACGACCTTCTGCAGCCCCGTTTTCCTGGGCAGAGGGCTCTTGGGATCGAGGGGGGGGGGGGTAACATGTTGCTCCACGTTCCCTCCTTCGGCTAAGGAGGGCCCCTTGCCGACACGGGAAAGAACGGTATTAGGAATCCGGAGGAAACGAGACATGGTTATCACTGCAAGAAATAGAAAAATACGTAAGATATATATATAATAATCATCATCATCAAAACAAAAGAAACGACTGAGAGTTACCATTCCCTCCCCGTCCTTAAAAACCGACCGGTGCTCAGGATACTTCCAAACCCTCGTCAAACCAGCCTCAAAAAGAAGAGCCGGATGAACTGCCTGAATATCAACCACCACCTCGGTCAACGCATCAATATGCTCTTGTTGATAACCTCCAAAAGGTGGTAACTCCGACACACTAGAATCCGGATGACGCCAGGGCATACTATCCGGAATGGCACGGCGGTCAATCAAGAAGAACCTATCCTTCCAGTGCTTTAAACTAGAGCAAGTTTCATTAAAAATTCTCGCCTGACCATTCCGTCCGGTCCGGTGAGCAAAGGAGAACCAATGCCCTTGCTTTTGAAGGGAATAAAACAAGCGGAACAAGGTAACATAAGGAGCAAAGTTCAAACTCCGGCAATATAGCTCGAAAAGAATGACCTTGGTCAAACCGATCGGAACAAGTTGAGACAAATGCACCCGAAAATGATGCAAGACTTGAAGAAGGAAGGTAGAAAAGGGAATTCTAACTCCAGAGAAATCTAGATACGCCTCATATATACCAATAGCATCCCTCGGCAAACGCTCCATAGTCATGCCGGGGGGAGGTAACCGGGGGTGCAAATCTGCAGGAATCCCATATATACGAGCGGCATCCGTCACATCCTTCTCCGTCATAACAGACGTATATATGTGCATGTCGAACTTCGGATTAACGTCCGATGCACCAGACCCGGAGGTCACATCCTCTTGTGTGGACATGATATGTGAACGGAGGGGAAGGCAACTCTTAAACGGAGAAAGGAAAGAAGTTTGAATAACGCACCTGAATCAAAGCCGAAGATATCGCTGTGGGATGAGAGAAGCAGTAAGAGTAAAATGTAAAAATGAAAAATAAAACCCTTATATAGGGAGAACATGGGGAAAAGTGAAACGTCACCTCAAGGCAAGTGTACCCGCGGTTAAATCTGGACCGTCCACGCGCACACATCGAACACGTGGCAGGATCTTATACATCACGGTAAAATAGGTAAACTTACTCAACAATGAACTTGGGCCCAAGCCTAAACAAGGCCCAAAAACCCAACCCAGACAGGCCCAGGTAGCCCAAATGCAAGACACCTAACCTCCTAGACGAGCGCCGGGGGTAACTTCCGAAGACACAAACTATCATGTCCCGAACGTGACATGATACTGGGGGGGGGGGGGGGGACATGATTGTGTATATGACCGGACGATCACGCAAATACACCGGACGATTGGCCAACTATGCCGGACGATCTGTTTAAGACCGGACAGCTGATCCCCTCCCTCGGAAAGCACATGATTGACACGTGACTCGACCTGGCCTGACACCCTAGCATAGGGGTGGCCCACAACGCCATCCCCTATATGTCAGGAACAGTGACCTACCTACAAGTGGTAAACAGTGATAGGTCAGTGCTATAAATACCCCTTGTGTACTTCCATAATATTTAGCATTTACTGCATTATCATTACACACACTTAATACCAACATCCGATACTCATTCATACGCCGGAGCTTGGTCCTGGGATAACACCCGGGGCGAGGCTAACGCGTTTTGTTGTCATCTACAAGCCTGCATTAATCGTTCGGAGGGCTTCACAAGGACCATCGAAGGGTTACAGGATTTTACTCAAACAATAGTCGACACCTCAAAACAATTCTTATATATGTGTACGTGTTTTTGTACACTGTGCTATTGATACTAATTAATTAGTACTTTCAATAATGTGTGAAATTAACGATTTAACTCCCATTATTTGTTGAAGTCTTATACAATGGCTTGGTTGCATAGTATATATATGTAGAAATAAAGATCGAGTTACAAACTCATTGTACAAAAATGTACTGTAGACCAGATACACAAAATAGACATGTTGCATGCCTCGCAAAGATATGATTGAAAAGTTAGATCTTTTTCTCGTGTCTGGTCCTTGTTAACTTGGCGATATGATATCATATCTTTTTTCTTTCTCAAATATATATGAAGAATGATAGAACCACAAAAGTATATCCACAAAACCATTCATAAAAGAATGTGGCACTCTATGATTAGTGTATTTTTTTTTAGTTTCTCTCTCTTTACTTTTATACGCCAATCAGTCACATCCTTTTGTGGATTGTTTTGTGACTCTATCATTCCTCAATATATATTCAGGATGCGTTTGGTTTCCTCCTAAGGGAATCAAACTATCACTATGAAAGTGATAGTATGTGTTTGTTTAGAATGACTGGGCCCACAACTATGACTATGAAAGTCTAATATATTCTATACTTCATATACAACTCTTGAGTGGGGAATGGATCTTTCATAGTTGAGGGACCCACCACTACTATCAAACTCATACCCATTGTCATTCCTCACAGCATACCAAACGCACCCTTATCATTCCTCGATATATATTCCGATGTTCGAGTTTTCAATAAACTTAGCTTGACCCTTAATTAATGAAGGAATCAAACATTTTTTTTTCAAATAATACAGTACTATACACTTGTCGTGTTTGTCGAATCTTACAAATATTTGTCTTGTTCGTCGACATAATTGGTTGAAGCAAACTAGTGTGGGTCATATAATGGGGTGTCGTTTATCAGTTATTTTCTGAATTGAATACCCTCTTTGACTGTAAAGTAATTAATTTACATGATTGATTCAGCAAACTCTATTCGCAGTCTGTGGTTTAAATTTTGGGTTAGCCCTATAAGAACGGGTCTATGGGTTTTTCTGCAAACCCTCCCTATACATTTGGCACTTTTTGCAGTGCTGCTGCAGCATTTTTGCAGTTTTTTTTTTTTTTTTTTTTTTTTTTTTTTTTTTTTTTTTCAAGTGTTTTAAATATTTTATGAAGTCTTTTTTTTTTACAAGTTTTTTTTACAAGTGTTTTGTCCAAATGTTTTGTCCAAATGTGCAGGTTTTTTTTTTTTTTTTTTTTTTTTTTTTTTTTGTCCAAGTCCAACCAAAGTGCAGCAGATTCACACAAGTTCAACCAAAAGTGCAGATTCACACAAGTCCAACCAAAGTGCAGTTCATACAAACAACACAAAGTAAACAAAGCAACCCTCAAATCACAAAGTAAACACAAGAAATATTTGTCATCGCCTAATAGGCTCAGATTTTTAGTAAGGCTCGGATAATGAATGTTGCAAAGTGATAAAAATATCACTTTGCCATGCCATTCGATTTTAAAAACCATTCGTCATCGCCTTAGTTACAAAGTAATAGTTTTGCAAAATATCACACAAACCTGTAAACAACATCACTAGCCTGTATCACATGTTACACAACCTCAACTGCATCACAAGTACTAGCCTGTACTAGCATCACATGTTACACTATAAACAGCAAGATTCACACAAGTCCAACCAAAAGTGCAGATTCACACAAGTCCAACCAAAGTGCAGTTAAAAAGCAAGATTCTTGCTTTTGCAGCAGCTTTCCTCCACTATAAACAAAGCAACCCTTAAATAACAAAGAACAGCAGTATCACACAAACACAATTGCCCACAAGGGTTGTGTTATACAAGAAAGGGGGCTATTTCGTTATGGACTTAAGGCTCGGATAATGAAGGCTGCAAAGTGATAAAAATATCACTTTGCCATGCCATTCGGTTTTAAAAACCATTCGTCATCGCCTTTGTTATCATGTCCAAGTGCAGATAGCCCCCGTTAAGATAAAAATATAGCCCCCGTCCTTATAAAGCACATGTTACATAACCTCAACAGCATCCACAAGCCTGTAAAAAAACTCACAAGCCTGTAAACAACAAGATTCTTGCTTTTGCAGCTTTCCTCAAGCAACCCTCAAATCACCAAGAAAAGTAGTATCAGAAGCATGTGAAAAACTCACAAGCTCAACAGTAACAATCAGCTTTGCTCCACTATAAACAAAGCAACTCTCAATCACAAAGCACAAAAGGCAACAAGTAACAATAAGCTACAAACCACAATCAGTTTCACTACTCTCAACCTCACTCAGTTTCACACAAGTGGCAACAAATACTACAACCATTACAACAAACACTACTCAACCACAATAAACAAAGCAACTCTCAATCACAAAGCACAAAAGGCAACAAGTAACAATCAGAAGTAACAATCAGCTACAAAACCACAATCAGTGTCACTACTCTCAACCACTCATTTTCACAAAAGTGGCAACAAATACTACAACCATTACAACAAACACTACTCAACCACAATAAACAAAGCAACTCTCAATCACAAAGCACAAAAGGCAACAAGTAACACAACAAGGGTTGGGGCAGAGTATCACAACAAAAGGCAGAGCATCACAACAAGGATTGGGGCAGAGTATCACAACAAAAGGCAAAGCATCACAACAAGGGTTGGGCCAGAGTATCACAACAAGATTGTAACAAGGCTCCCAAAATGTCTAGGTCATGATTTTCCACAAATGAGGTAACAATAAGTTTTACGCTTTTATATTAGGCTCATATTATATGGCTGCAACTTCAAATGTTGCAAAATCAAGTTTCTATTGCCATCCATTTGGAAATGCCACGCCAATATCAATTTTTTAAAAAAATCATCATTGCCGTAAATATGCTTAAAACTAGAGCCTGTGGACTGGGGGTAGGCCAGAGCAGGTATTCATACCACTCAAAGGTGGCAGATCAAGGTGTTAACCTACCCACATCCACAGGTTAACCACCACCATACCTATTTATAGGGAGGGTTTGCAGGGATCACCCATAGACCCCGTTCTTATAGGCATATAAGCAGTATCATAATAAGCAGTATCATTAACAAAGTAAAAAAAAAAAGGTACACCTAAAAGGCATAACCTCCATATTGGCATGGTTTATAAGGAAGGGGGCTTGCATATTTGACTACTAGACCCACGACCACATAACCACCACCACATAAGAACACAAAACCACCACCACAGAACCACCATTCACAGACCAATATATTCACAAAAACATCACGGATCTAACAAAACCATCACGTATATACTCACAGATTGAAAACCCCCAAACTAATTTTACGAAACCCTAATTTATAAAATTAGGGTTTCTTTGAATAAATCAAGATTTTTATAAATTAACGTAACAATATTTCAATTAACACACGGATCTAACAAAACCATCACAGAAACATCACGTATATATTCACAGATTGAAAACCCCCAAACTAATTTTATGAAACCCTAATTTAAAAAATTAGGGTTTCTTGGAAAAAATCAAGATTTTTATAAATTAACGTAACAATCTTTCAATTAACACACGGATCTAACAAAACCATCACAGAAACATCACGTATATATTCACAGACCAATATATTCACAGAAACATCACGGATCTAACAAAACCATCACAGAAACATCACATATATATTCATAGATTGAAAACCCCCAAACTAATTTTATGAAACCCTAATTTATAAAATTAGGGTTTCTTTGAAAAAATCAAGATTTTTATAAATTAACGTAACAATCTTTCAATTAACACACGGATCTAACAAAACCATCACAGAAACTTTTTATCACAGAACCATCTACCCAGCAACATCACCACACAGAACCATCTACCTAACAAGATCACCACACACTCACAAACTCTCTCTCAACTCAATAACAACATCACATAATATTGATTTTAGATCTAAATAATGTGCTAGGTGACGGAAATTGTGGGTTTCGGTGCATCTACCTAACAAGTCCCGAAACACGCCAAAGAGCCTACAAGACATAGTTCGTACACGGGTCAAAAAATTAGACACAGATTTTACGTTGGAGATAAGGATAGCGAGGATTTACTGATCGCATTCCAGAGATTTTCCGTTCACAGGTAATAAGTATAAATAATGTGCTAGGTGACGGAAATTGTGGGTTTCAGTGCATTGCCCATTGGATTGTGCAAGACCAAAATAGGTGGGCCGATGCTAGATACATGTTAATGCAAGAGTTACAAAAACATAGTATAACTTACGTGAGTATGTGGGGGGAAGAAGACTTTTACCACCTTCGTGATACATTAAACTGGTTTGATGGACTAGCGCCTGAAGATAACTAGATGACAATGCCAAATACGGGTCTGGTCATCGCTTCAGCTATTCACCGACCTTTTGTATATATAGACCGTCATGGTTGGTTCACATGTTTACCCCTATTTTCTGCTCCAAACTTATCACATGGAATTGACCCCATTGTGATTGCGCTTGTGGGGGAGAACAGTGGTGCTCATTACATTTGTCTCAATATAGACAGAGATTCTCCACTACCACATTACCACCCACAATGGAGGTGGTTCAAACAGCCAGTTGCAAACGAATGGGATGCAATATATAACCATCGATGTATTTTGTAAATGTTGTAAATGATTATTCATTTATTTAAATGTAAATTGTTTGTAAATGTTGTAAATGATTATTCATTTATTTAAATGTAAATTGTTTGAAAATGTTGTAAATGATTATTCATTTATTTAAATGTAAATTGTTTGTAAATGTTGTAAATGATTATTCAACATCGTTTAAATGTTAATTGTTTGAAACTTAAAAGTCTGCTTTTTTGTAGAGTGTTGGTTCTGCACCAGTTATTATTACTTTGTTTAAATTAGTAGTAACATTATTGATTGATGATGTAAATTATTATGCAAATTCTTTGGTCAGATGAGCCAAAGAAATCCTTTCTGGTGCCGATGTAATAGAGGATTTATTGTAGAACGGAAATCCTGGCAAGATGGTAGTCGTGGGCGACTGTTTTATGCATGTCCTCTTTCAGTGGTAAATAATCATACGTTTGCTTAGTTATGTAAATAATTTGTTTGTTAAAAATACATTTCTTATTATTTTTTTAATATGTAACAGCCAGGTACAAAAGACTATGGGTGTCGATACTTCAAGTGGAAAGATGAATTTGAAACAGAGCACTTTAATCAAGCCTCTTCTTCAACGCATTGCTCAAACTGCGTTGCTACAAAAAATGAGAACAAGTTGTTGAAGGCAAGAATAAAGGCGCTGGAAATGGAGTTAGAAATGGTAAGGAATCATGAGGATCACGCTTGTCAGTCAAGTGCCCGGCTCCATGATCTTTTAAATGAGATGAATAATCTTCATATGTCGTAGATGTTGTTGTTTTTAAATAATGTGTATAACGTTGTCGTTTAATTTAATAATAACAGTTGTTGTTGCAGTTATTTAACGTGGTAATATTTAACGTGTCGTTTAATTTAATAATAACATTTGTTGTTGCAGTTATTTAACGAGGTAATATTTAACGTGCTATAATACAAAAAAATAATTATACAAAACACACAAAACACAAATCATAAAACACAAAAAAAAAAAAAAAAAAAAAAAAAAAAAACGACAAAAACCCAAAAAGTAAAAAAAAGTACACCTAAAACTATAGCCCCCGTTAAAATAAAAATCTAGCCCCCGTCCTTATATCTCATGCCTAAATTTATTTAAGGGCCTCTCTGGTATGTTTGGCACGTGGGATTTATTTGGGTTTTGGATTTAATAAATGCAAATTAAATAGTTGGTTGTGTTTATAAGGTTTAAAATTAGGACTCAACCCCAATGATTTCATATTTTTCAAAAGTAGGGGGAGGGGTAGGGTTTGATAAATATTTACGGAGTATGTTTTTTTGTGAGCTCCACTTACAACTCTACTCTCATTTATCTCTATATTTATTTTTAATAATAATATTTTTTATTACAAAAATATTATATAAAATAATTAATACTATTAAATATTATTTTCTCTCTCTTACATCAAATACAAATCCAAATCCAAATCCTAATCTAGGGGTGTAATCGAGTCGAGCTGAGCTCGAGTTTAACAGGGCTTTAGCTTGGCGAGCTTTAATCATCCAGGCTTGAGCTTGGCTTGAAAAATTCGATAAAAGCTTGATCCCGACTTGAAAAGCTTGAATATATATAAAAATATTGTATCTAATAGCCAAACTCATCAATAGATATATGTATAAAGTAAAACAAACTTAAACCATAATAGCCAAACTCATTAGTGTGTTACACAAATGATAATACTATAACAGTCGACAGCCCAAGAAGTGTGAAGATACATAAAGTAGGATACAAAACGTTTGGATTAGCTAGGTTTAAATGATCTTCTAGAATACATGTTTAATTATTTACAACGTAAGTCGTTATAATTATGTTAATACTCAAATTATCCCTAGTTTGTTATATAAATTTATAATGGAAATATATTTATATTAAAGCTCAAAAAAGCTTGATTCAAGCTCGAGCCAAGCTATCAAAAGCTTGAGCTTGGCTCATTATATGTTTCTAGCTATTTTTTAGGCTTGAGCTTGGGCTTGAGCTTGAGCTTGATCGAGTCAAGCTCAAGCTCAAGTTGCTTAATAAAAGCTTGACTTGATTACAGGCCTATCTTAATCTACAACTTTACATTCAAATCCAAATTATAATCTAAACCTATCTACAAACCAAACGGGCCCTAAATGTGTTAACATGTCATCCTTCGCGACCATAATTGAATTATGTTAACAAGAAGCTTTAATTTTTAAGATAAATGTTGTGATTATATTTTGTTATTATTTCATTGCAACCATTTTTTACCAAATTTTGAAAAGATTTTTTCTTTTTAAAGGCTAAAGACATTATATAAGCACGAAGTAACCGAGGGCTAGAAAAAAAGAAACATATTGCAATGAATTGAAACATATAGAATGCGGATCCATGATTTAATCATACCAACCTATACATAATTTTGAATTCCTATGAGTGATCCAACCATACAAAAGAGCCTTGATCTCATCTTCAAGGGTGTATTTTATAAGCGGTTTGTCATCAAAACAAAATTTGTTTCTAAACCGCCAAATTATACAATATAACAATTGGTAGGAAATGAATGAACAGTACCTTTAAGGCCCCCCCCCCCTTTTTTCCCCAAGTTGGGTTAGGCCCGTGAAGCTATTTGGTGCATCCTACCCGACCTTGAATATTCATTGCCACTCACAACTTTAGTTTATCTTCTAGATCCGTCCGGGTATATCTCCGACTATCCATTGATCCCAAAAAACGGGTTATCAGATCAGATAAATGCAAGTGTGTACTAAAGTCATTATTTTATTCCATTTGTGGATATGCGCTCGCCATTTGTTCGTCTGTACAGTTTCAACTCCTTTTTTGCCCACATATTTTTTTTTTCTTCTTTGCTATATCTTATGATTAAGAGTTGGGTCAGCAGATTTTTTTTTTTTTTTTTTTTTTTTTTTTTTTTTTTTTTTTTTTATATATATATATATATCAAAATTAGGTTTAGCAGTGTCATTAGCTTCGCCGGCTTTTTTGAAAGATTCGTGTTAGGTGTGCTATATCTTCTGCCTTTTGTCTGTTCAATCAGATAATCGTTGTTGATAGGTTTGGAATCCTTAATTTCGGGTTCTATTAACTTTTTATGTGTTTGCTTACATGTTTGAGCTATTTAGTCATTTGTGTATGCTTTTGTTGATGTGAGTTGTATGTAAGTTCAAAGTTTATATTTGTTGTTTTGAATATTTGATTATATCTGCCTATAATGGAAGTGACCGGGTTTCTTTTGGTTGCAGACCATGTTACTGAATTTGTTAGAGGCCTCAGAGCAGCCGTATATTGGCGGGGCATTAACACTAACGCAACCATAGCAGTTGTTCCGCCTTTGTGAAATCGCTTATTCATTAATCGCTTGAGAGCAGCCGTATTTTGGCGGGGCGTTTGCGCTGACGCAGCCATAGTGGTTGTTCCGCCTTTGTCAAATTGGTTATTCATGGATGGCGTAGCAACAGCCGTATTTTGGCGGGCCGTTTAAAGTAACGCAACCACGTCGGTTGTTCCGCCTTTGTGGAATCGGTTATTGATGAATGGTATAGGTAACATTCTTTTTTGCGAAAGTTATTATGCCTGTGATGATTGTTGGAATTTCGGTGAGATGTTCCGGCCTTAACTTGGTGGGACAACAACCGGATGGCGTAGCATATATGCCTGCTATGCAACCAGGTTTAGTTGTAGCCGTAGGGGAATTCGGACACTTCTATGACCTGAACACCATACACAGATCTGAGGCTAATATTTTATTGCAGCCCATTTTTGACATCTCTGGAAAACATGTTCGACGCTAACAATTTTGTGTTTATCGTTATTGTTTATCGTGTGAATTCCGGACATCGAGCGCTCATCCTGCTTTAGGTACTTTTCTTATTTTAATTCTGAATGTTGTTCTGATACCGTTATTAAACTTTATTTTGGAATTGTTGATTTTCGATTGCATGCAGCACACATTCGAGTGGTCGACGAGTTTTGTGGCCCGTCTGTGACACACCATGACCATTGATCATTTATATATCGGCACCTGCAGCTCATAAGGTACAATTGGAGCTAAAATATTTTGAGCGATCTTTTTGATTTTATGCGACTTGCTCATATCTTTAGCTGTATAGGTTCTTTCAGGTTTGGCTTACAGTCCGCAGAAAAACTTATCTTCTCCAAGTCAACTGTACATGTCGCTTGAGCTGGGAAGTTGGTGGAGACCATGAACACAAAAGAACAAAAGGTATCTGCAATACATTACATTCTGGTTTTTTAAATTATTGGAACTGAGTGTTTTTTTTACATGAATGCAGGGTTAAAACATTGTGCAGAGAGTGACATACCGTATGTCCATATGATTCCTCTTACAGTATACCGGATTACAACAATCCTTGCCCTCATTCACACCCACCATTTTACGTTGCTGACAGTCTGAGACCGGTGAGTATTCTTTCAAATTGTAAAAGAGCAGCAAAAAACAATACAAAGAAAAAGATTACATTAGTTGTGAACAACCTCATTGGTACTTTCTTGATACAGGTACAACACAATTAAATATGCATGTTTATATAATTATAATTTAGGGGTACTATTGGTTCTCTGCAATTGAAAATAGGAGTAAATTACTTTTGTTGCTAAAGCTTGGGGTAGTAATTGATATCGGGTTTTTTAGGATCGCAAATACAAGCTAGCTATCTGATTATCTTTGAGTATATTCTCTGTTAAAATTTGGGAGTTTATTAATTGTGTCTAAAGTTTTCGGCTTTTGCGTTTTTTTTTTTTTTTTTTTTTTTTTTTTTTTTTTTTTTTTTTTTTTTTACGCAAAGTACTTTAGACTTATATTTTGGTCTTATGAGCTTATTAGCCTCAACGAACACCCTAGAAAATAAGCTAATCCAAACATCCTGTTAGCAAAACATTACATATCCGATAATATGTTCTTTTATCTATGGCTGTCAGGTAACCTTCTAATGGATCTGGTGGATCGGCTGGAATATGATCTACGGGGCATTTTATGTGGCAGGAGAAATGGCAATTCAGAAGGGACAGAAGAACGTTGAGAAAGGTGTGGCCTATTCTTTGTGGTGTAAAACAACAGGTAACCTCGAGTCTAATCTCTGCAATTTTTTTTTTTAATTTTAAAAAAGAGCTAAAAGAGTTTGATTTGAACTCGATACTTGATACTAGGTAGCACACTGGATACATTGAATCCTAGCATTTGTTTTAGGAAACATTGATAATCACAATTCACCATAAGGTTGTTACATTCAATTTTTACACAGTTTTGGAGATTTGGATTTGGAAACCAGTATGTTTCTGATGCTATTTTGAACTGTGGATTTGTAGGACAATGGCGAAATCGAGACTGATCATCATGAAGCGAATATGATTATACAAGATAAGTTTTTACTTGATTCCTTATCTACAGTCGTTGATTCGTTGCTTGGTAAATTAATCTTTTTGAATCATTAGCATAGACCGTAAACATTAAAAGTGAACAACTTTCTAATAACATTAGAAGTAAAGAAATTTCTAATATGTAGAATCAGCATATAGTGTTTTAAATTTAATTAACATGTGGAATTTTTTTATTTGCAGATGTGAAATTGTTATTTGTTTGGCTACAACAGGACTAGATAGGTGAGAAAACCATTATGCAGAACCTCTTGGTTTCGATATCGTATAACTATACATGTTCTTTTGGAAACAACAGCTATGTTTAGTAAGTGGGTTCATCGTGTTGGTCAAAACCCAAAAAAACAAAGCTTAAAAATGCTGGTGCCCTTATTTTTAGAAGAGCGTTTAACTGTTCTAGCAATCCAGCCCTGTTGATTGAATGGCATGTTAGACCTGCAATAATCCGATCACCTATTAGCCGTCTGACATGCCATTCAACCACAGAGCTTGCTTGCATTTGAATATACAATCTTCGCTGACCATATCACCGTCGCTGAGGATTCAGCGTTACCTATGGGCCTGCTTCATGCACATGCTCTACTACTTTTATTCGATCTTTCCTTATTTACAGTTGGAGATCACGCACGACCCTCAATTGACCAGGTACGACTTCTTGCAAACCAGATTGCTGAACTCTTTATTAATTATTGTTATGGAATTCATAAATTGATTTCTTGCTGTCAGGGTGGTCTTGAACACGTCGGAGCCTCTAGCGCATGTGGAATACGTCACAATGAAGCAGACACTTTGCCAGTGGCTATACAGCGATTGCCACTGCATGCTGCATTCTCTTTTAGTTTTTTTATTTATTTATTTTTTACTTATTATTATTATTATTATTATTATTATTATTATTATTATTATTATTATTATTATTATTATTATTATTATTATTATTATTATTATTATTATTATTATTATTATTATTATTATAATATGGCTCAGATGCTTTCATGATGTCTTTTCCATTCATTGTATATTGCAGGTGGTGGTGGATTTACAAGTGGTATGACAGCCTACAGTGAACAACCCAGTGTTCTTCGGTGTTGTGTCCAGTTAATTTTATGCCAGGTACTCTAAAATACCTGTACATTCACCCAACTTTTTACTGCATTTTTAAACCATCTGGCCATTTGCAATAACTGACATGGATCGTGAGATTCCAAAGACAATTAATACACTAGGTTACTCGCTTGCTAGATGGTCATGAGGTATGATACTTTATTTGGTTACTGACCTTATTAGGCCAGAGGATGTCTCTCATATGATTACGGAAGCAAAGATTGTTGCTTCAATTATTTAGATACGTTTCTGTGTTTTTCGATTAGGATGCTCACAGTTGGTTAGTTAATTTGAATATTTACATGGAGCGATGATTGTTAGTTAGTTGATTCATTGGAAGAAACCTATAAAAGTCTAAATAGTCAAGAAAATAATAGGTCATTGTCCTCTATTGCTATTACATAAGTACTGACAAAACCAGGTTTGTTTATACGAAGAAAAACCGTTAGTATATCCTAGATGTCTTACAAGTAGGTGATTATTTCTAAGATCCAGTTGTTCCTATTACATCTGATGTTCTTACGAAATAACTGAACACTGCTATTTGATTGATAATATTGGCGCATAGATAAAAAGCTAAATCTATTTATTTGTTTTCTGATTCAGGGCCATGTGTAGCAAAGATGGTCGTTGCAGCTGTTGATTGGTGTCTTCCACTTCCGCCTTTGTCATATGGCACGGGGGCATGATTTTACATGGTTAGATTGATGCAGGCATTTGATCCATATTGAATTTTCACACTAGCCAGTGTGTCAGCAAATACTGCACCAACATGAACAGATATCATAACGAAGTCTATTCCAGCCTTTCGATTGCAAATACGCCCGCCAAAACAGGTAAATGAATAGGCAGGTTTCATTCTTTGTTTGTGACTATTTACATAGAAATGTAACTGTTATGCATCTTATTTGCTAATTGAATTAGTTTTATGATATTTATAATAGATAAAAAAAAGTTGTCTCTTATATGATCAGACTTGGTGCCTAAGATTATTATTCATACGCTGTTACGATTAGGCAGGCTCACTTTGTGTTTACTTATTGAACCGCTTATTTGCTCACAAAAATGAATAGGCGCTTATTGTTTTTTTAAACAGCTTGTCGAATAGACGGACCACATTGAGAGCCCAAAGCCGCACCGCTATCGCAAAAAAGAAAGAAACAGAAAGAAAAAACAGGTATGTTTCAACAAAAAACTTTTCCGTTCTCAATCTTGCATTACTTAGGTAGTAAAACTATAGCTGAAACAAGCACGTAACAAGGATCTTTTATTCATGATAATCATTGAAGGGTTTAAACCATTAAACATTTCAACAAAATAACCCCCCAAACCCTAGACAGCCCCAGCTAACCCACACCCAAGATGCATATTCTAAAAACCCAAAACACCTAGCATCAATACGGCAAGCGTTTCAGCTTCTCGATCAACGACAGGAGCTATGATGCTCGCTTCTATTTCTTGACCACATTCACCAACAGCAGCGACACTTCTGTCAGATCTTCAGTTTGCAAGTTGTTGAGTTCAGAAATGCTTTGCACAGTCGACTCAAAAGAAAACAAAAGCTCCAGCTCTCCAAGTACCATGTCTCTCTCAGCCACACGCGACATTATTTCTTTCGCTTTCTTTCTTAGCTCAGCTTCATCCACCAGTGTCGCTGCAACTTCCCTCCTAAACTTTACCACCATCATGTCTTTTACTAGGCTCGAGTCCGCAACAGTAGCGAGCTCCTTGCAGAATGGCATGGGTGTTGTCATTCTCTGTTTTTTATTATGAAACTTTCTTTTGGAGAATATGTGTATGTTTTAGTTGTAGTTTAACTTTGTTAATGCCTATTCCTTTGTGTTTGTGGATCCCTTATAAAGACATTAGATTTAATTGCCCCTCTTGGAATGCCCAACACAAACAATTTTTCATTATTGCTTTGTGTTTCTAGGTGCCTTATAAACCCAATAGCTTTAATTACCCCTTTTAGGTTGCTCAATGCAGCCATTTTTTCATCATTACTTCATTAACACATGCATGAACATGCATTAATTGCTGATCCTTTCACATCTTAAACAACTTGACCAAAGTAAAACAAAACTGATACAAAATGAATGGTATATGACAGCAAAAAAAAAAACTATAAAAAAATATATATACAGCAATTACAAGTAGCTCATTCCCTTTCTATTATCTGCCTATTTTTTTGGGTAAAATAATGTTATTTACCTCTTGGTTAAACGGTATTTGAAGTTCTTATATGTATGCATCTTTATAGTATTCTCAGTTTCATGTGCAGTGATGGCTTCAGAAGAGAATCTATAAGGTCAGGCGAACGGTGGCCAGCCAATGCTTCAAAACAGGTAAGTTACACTACTCTTATTTGCTATTGCTATGATACTCTAAACACAGTTTCATCCTTTGGTATTTAATTGTCGTTATGCTTTTTTCAGGGACAAAACAGGTAGATCAGAAGATCGTTTCCTCAGGAAGTTCATCATCAAAAGCTAAACCACATAAAACATATGTGCTAAAATCTTATTTGTTATATTAGAAATTCCTTTCCACCGTTTGTATTGACTTCGGCTTAATACGTATCATTTTTTTGCTTCTCTCGAGTGTAATTTTGGTTTACAATTTACATGACATGTTTTGTAATTTATTTGTTTACAGCCTTTATCTACATGTGGTGTATAACAACAGACATACTGGCCATTTTTTTTCGCTATCTAACAAAAAGGCTTTTGTGCACAAACAACATAGGCTGCTTCTTTATCAAAACACCCCGCTGCAACGCGCGAGATATATAACTAGTAACTAACATTTGAAAAGATTACTTAGTACCTCAAAATACAAAGTTTGTCTTGATTCTCTCCATTTCACCTATCATTATTTTATTTTGCATTACAACGTCTACAATAATGATCATAAGGCTACTAGGCAAGGTCACTACTTCTTCATCATACACATCAGCGCCACGTCAGCTTTCTCTCTCCTCCCACTCCCCTCACCACTCTTCACCATTTAGTGGGCAAGGGATACCCATTTTCACCTTAACTCCCATTTTTTAATACTTACACAATTAAAAACGTAAACGTAAAAATATAAAAACGTAAACTTCAAATTTAAAAACACAACGTACGAAATTAAAACGTTACATAAACTTCAAATATTAAACATAGTACATAAACCGGGAATATTAAAACAACACATAAACTACGATTATTAAATACACAAACATACGAAAGTAAAACATTACATAAACTTCGAAATTTAAACTAAAAGTTGAAACCCCACTTCGATTCGTCCCAGCTCTAACCTCATCAATGGTTTTGCGTGCCTTCCCAGTCAAATATTCATATGGTTGCATATAGAACATTAAGTCTTGTTGCTTTGATTTATATTCATTAACTTCCACTTCCTTCTTTTTTATCACCATCCATTCAACTCGTTCTTTCCTCTTCAATTCATTATCACGTTCGGTTTGCTGTGCCATCTCCGATATCATCATTTTATCCACCTCGTCATTAACCGATGATCCCGACTTACTCACACCTTTTTTCTTCAAAGCTTTCGCTTGTCCCTGCCCTGTGGTCGTAGAACTTCTTGCACCTCATTTTCCTCGTCATCTCCACCGGCATCATCATCCAGGTTTATACTTTCTTTTCCACTATCTGGGCAGAACGAACTAGACCCAGATAACTTGTATCTCTTGGACCTTTCATTTGCTTCCTTTGATAAAAAAAAGTTTAACTTCAATGTCATTCCATTTCTCACATTTCCTTAACTGCTCCCAACAATGTCTCTGTGTGAACTTTACTCCGTATTCAGCTTCATAGTTTAGAGTTGCCCTATTGTAGTAATCTTCATCTTCGGCTCCACTCTTAGGTTGCATACGCATGAGGTTATTGTACACTCCATAAAAACGAGCCACATTCGGACGCACCGTCTTCCATTTCCTAATAACCATATCGTACCCTCGTCGATCCGAATTTGTTTTTCTCGCCATGTACGCCTGTACATCAGTCTAAGATCCATTCGACTTCCTCGCATTACCTTTGGCAGGATCTTCGAATACTGCAACCCAACCTTTACACGATGCAATTTCTTCTTCCAGGGTCCATGGAATGTTCCTTAGTGGCTCACCGGTTTGAGCCGGATATGGCCGCTTTTGGCGCCTTCTTGTCTTCGCTGGAACCGGTGGTGGTGGTGACGGGGCTGTGGGAGAAACGGGAGATTCATCACGTTGAGTGTTTTGATAATAGCCCTCATCAAATTGAGGTGAGCACAAATACTCATTTCAGAATGCAGAAACGGGGGACATTGGCTGTTGAGTATGAGGCTGTGATGATGACCACCAAATTGGTTTTGTGACATATCAAACGGGTACGAGTTATGGTGACCTAAGAATTGGTTAAAAGCGTTTTGTTGGTATTGCGATGAGAATTGGTTAAACAATGGTTGTTGTTGGTATAGATTATGGTATGGTAGGTTTGGGTAGGGATGGTTATAATATAATGATTGTGGTCGTAAGTTGAGTTGTGGGTTTGGCGGAGGAGTATTTCCTAGATCGAATGTGCCTTCGGGTGTCGGGGGATTGCTTTGATTATTTGTTCGTTATGTATGATTGTTGTTTCGGGGAGTGTTTTCTTGTGACATTTTTATAAAAAGGATGAAATAAATAAGTTGAGAGTGTTGATTTGAGATTGTGTTAAAAAAATTGAGGTTTGTGGGTATTTATATAAAAGAAATAGTGGGGTGGTATTTTTTTATTTTTTATTTACTCCCAACGGTAATAATCAAACGTATATATTGCAAATTACATCGTGGGTCCCATGTTTTTCTAGCTTTATCAATTGGTGAAGTGATCACCGAATATGTTTTGGGTTTCTGTGCATAGCGCGTGAACCAAGTAAGTGGGCAATGCCGTGTGATGTGTGCCCATTTGGTGATAATATCACATCCTTTCCTTTTGGTATAATAATATTCAGATTATGGTTTCATTCTCTTTTAAAACGGCAACGTTTCACAATCTTATACAACATTCACACAATACATCTCATAAACAACTGTGAAAACTAATGTTTTGAAAACCGAGTTTGTGATCGACCCGGCCAAGTCACCGGGCCAACCTGTTCAACCACCGGGTCAACCCCGATCAACCCAGTTTTATACACATGTCTAAACATCCTGTTTCTACTGTCCAAACATACTGTCCAAAGTCCAAACATACATGTCCAACATCCATTTGCTGTAAACAACAAATCAAAGGTGGAGAACATGATATATACTCTAAAAATAACAAAATACAAGAACAATCGAAATATATACCATGATAATATGATATCTCTAATTTATACAGTAGATCAAAATATCAACGATAGCCTCACAAATCAATAACAAAATCAAAGGTGGAGAACATGATATATACTCTAATATAACAAAATACAAGAACAATCCAAATAAATACCATGATAATATGATATCTCTAATTTATACAATAGATCAACGATAGCTTCACAAATCACAAATCAAAGGCGGTTTTGATCGTTTGATTTACTAGAAATTTGTCACAGGTGAGCTAGGCTATTTTCATGGTGGCTGCACACTAAAGATGAGATTGAAAAAAAGTATGAAAAGTGGTATATTAGGGTAAAAAAGTGGTTACTGCACCCTAAGCGTACTCTGTGTACTTTATCAGTATTTAAAAATAGAAAGGAAAAAAAAGAGAACCCGGCCGGAATTGTTGACCCGGGTTTTCAAAAAACCGGCGGTTCAAACCGGATTTCACATAGTCACAAAACCGGTTAGTTTTGACGCATTTTTAGGCCAGAACCGATTCGACCGATTAACCTGGCCGGGTCGAACTGGGCTTCAAAACCTTGGTGAAAACACTTAACTCACAAGCTTTTGATTAATAAACAACCAAAAATTAAATAATTAAAGAAACTTTATAGTTTAATAAACAATGACCACGTTCGTAATGATGAGTGCTCAAACACTCATCATTTTTGGTCAAATTTGAGCTGCAAAACATTTAAAAACACTAAAAAATACATCAAAATACTGAAAATATTCCAAAATTATGTTTTATATATTTCAGATGCAAAATGAGTAAAAACAGATGAAAAACGAACAAAGTTTGCAAAATTGGCAGTTTCAGTCCCCCAACTTTCAAAAATTGGCAAAAATAGTCCCTGAGCACTTATTTTAAAAGAAAAGTCACCAAAGGTCCTTTTGAAATCATAAGTTGTCATATTTAGTCATTTAGTGAAAAATTTCAAAAGTTTTGAGAATTTACAAGTTTAGTCTCAATTTTGGCATAAATGGTCCCCGGATATCTAATTTTGGAAAAAATCATTTAAGGTCCTTGGATTATGAAATATGGCAAGTTTGGTCCTTACTTTGACTTTGGGAATATTACATTTTCAGCTCCTCAATTTCAGCCTAATTACAAACTTGGTCCTTGTGATATTTAATAAACCAAATGGACCCTTTTGTTATTATAGTCCAATCCACGCAAATACCAAACCCTAAAGTCCACCCCTGATCCACCACCAACTAGCCCAAATTCCACCCCAAGCCCAAACACATAAAAATAAAACAAACACCACCCCGTTTTTACTACTCCCTCTAGTCAACAGGTCAAACAAACACCTCATCCCCTCCACTTGGCCTGCTGCTCCCTACCTCCTCCATGTCCCCTCCTCACCTTTTTCCATAAATCCCTCACCTTCCCCCACTCATGTCTCCCACAACACACCCCAACAATTAATACCTCACCAAACCACCCAACTGCCAAATCTCCATTTTCCCGCCAAAAGAGATTTAAAGGCTGAGATCAAATTAAAGCCATCCAACGGCTTGAAATGAAGTGGGAAAGAGAGAAGGAAGTCTCCGGGGTCTATAAAAGTCAATCAAAAAGGAGAAGAAGTTATTAGTTAGAGTAGATTAATTAGTGTAGGTTTAGGTAGTTTCTGGGTGATAATTTAGGTGAAATCTGAGGGAACTTATGTAATATTTTACTGCTTTCTAATGTACTCATCTTTAAAGTATAATGAAATTATTGTTTTAAATCAGTTTATTGCAAATTACTTTCAAGTTTCATTTTATGTTCAAAAGTTCTTAATTTCCTGTTTCTCCAAATAGTTTTAAGTTTGCTTTAAGCTTTTCCAAGTTAATAAAATCTTCTTAAGTTAATATTTCCTGTTTCTCTAAATTACTTTCAAGGTACATCAACCTGTACAAGCTAACATATCCTTTTCCATAAGCAAATATAAGCATCCTAGTGCTATTGTGAGTTTATATCAGTCCATAAGTCCATTTTGTCAAGTCATCAAGTAAGTTCTCTATTTAGTTTTCTACTATCTTTTTAATTCAGCTCATTCAATGTAGTTTGTAGCTTATGTGTGTTTAGTTTATCAATACCCACTGCCTGAATTTAGCTTTATTGCATTTTGGTGTTCTTGATGATCTTTGGTCAATCTCACTGCTCAAATAGCTTTTAAGATAGATAGGTAATTTAGTGGGATCATTAGTTTGGTGAGTCTAAGCTTAAATTTCAGATTTGCAGTGTAATTGTGCGCTTGAAGGGGTGTTTGGTTCTGCTTAGTATTACCTGTGGTAGTGGCCTTTTACTTGTTCTTTTGCATACTCAATCCTCTTAGGTGATGTTAGAACTAGTCAAACCATAAAACCAAGGTTAAAACTAGAGATAGTCAAAATCTAATTACTTTCACTCTCACAGTCCACTATAGGGACCTGTGAGGATCAAACCTCACCTATTTGGTCTAAATCTTGTTCATGTACCTTAATTTAGTGTTAGCATAACATAAATAATCATAATAAGTTCACAGTGATCAAACAAGTTTCATTAAAGTCAAAGTTTAAATTTAATATCAAAAAGTCAAAGTTGCTCCTAGTATAGAAAACCACAATTTTCCAAGAAGTTTAGTGAATTTTGTGTTTAGTTTTAGGCTTTGAAAATTCTTGGGTGTAAAATACCCCAGCTGAACTTTAGGATTCCATAGTCTCTTCATTTTTAAGATTTTTTTTGTAGCTTAAAGGAGGGCTCAAACAGGGTTGCAGGCTGTCACCACTCCACTACTGCAGCAGCTCAACTCTGCTCACCTAACTTCTGTGGGCCCCACAGGCCACCCCAGTGGGCCCCACAATGTGTTTCTTGGCTCTTTTGACTCCCCTCCTAGCTGTCTAAATTGATCAAGCATCCTTTTTAGCTTAAGGTCTCTTGCCCCTCCCTGTTTTCCCCCTCCAAGCTTGTCCCAAAACTGTGCAACCTTGAAGTTTTGGAATTGCTTATTCCTGACTATTGGCTTATTCAATGACCTTAGCTTGTTGTTTTAGCTTCATATCAGTCCAAACAACTTGTTTAAACCAAAATCCACCTCTGTGGACCCTATAGAGGCTCATTTCCATCAAAAGTCAAAGAAAGTCAACTCTCAAGAGCTTTTTGTGTCCATTTGGCTTATTTTTAAGCTTGGAAAAGTTGTCTTCACAAAAGTTTCTTATTTTTGGTAGTTAAATAGATTA
Organism: Artemisia argyi; assembly: GCA_030686995.1. Classification (NCBI taxonomy): domain Eukaryota; kingdom Viridiplantae; phylum Streptophyta; class Magnoliopsida; order Asterales; family Asteraceae; genus Artemisia; species Artemisia argyi. Next base: position 133,798,230 of record CM060694.1, read on the forward strand.
CCAAAAAAACCAGAAAAATCCAATTTTAAATTAAGTGATAGTTTCTATTTAATATAATTTATCTTTTTAATTTTCCTTTTTAGATTTTTATTAAGTAATATTCATTTTTATATTTTTCTTAATCTTCTTTTATGTTAAAGTATTTTTAGTAATTTTTCTAGATTTTTTTCTTGTCATTTAGTATTTTTTAGAATTAAATATAATTTAAGTAATTATTAATTAATATTTAAGTATTAAATAGCATAATTAGTTTTTATTAATCACAACCTAGTTTTTATAATTTTCCTAGCTTTTATATGTTATAAAATAATTTTAAGAATTTTTCTAGAATTTTTACTGTTCATTTTCTATTTTTTAGAATTTAATTAGTTTAATTGGTAATTAATTAATAATTGGTAAAATAGTTAATTAACACATAAAATAAACTTTTTATATTTTTCTAGGATTCCTGTGATGGTTAATTAGTTTTATAAAATATTTCTTAATTTTCTAAGTCATTTGTAGTATTATTAGTAATTTAAATTAGTGTAATTAGTTAATTAATAAGTAATTGGTAATTAATTATTAATAAATAATTAAATAGTGTAAAAATTAATTTTCTTTTTCTGAAAATTATCTTTTATTATTAGGATTGTAAAAATGTAATTTTCATATCCGTAAGTATTTTATTTCTTTAAAACTCACGTTTTATTTCGTACATCTACGTAAATTTAAATCAAACATACGCGTTTTTAGGTTTTAAACATTTATGGGTTTTCTAATTTCACAGTCTTGTTAATATTATTTTCTTTTATGTTTCCTTAGCGTAATCCATTTCAAACCCTTTCCTGTCCAAATTCACCGATCACAAACACGTTTTAATACCTTTGCACGCCTCGTCGGGACATAATAACTCGGGGAAACACTATACTCCCTCGGAGATTGACTCTGAGTTGCTTGACCTATTTGACCACACCCGTGGTTGATTTAGGTTGACCGTTTGGAGCCAATCAAATTTTGGCGCCGCTGCCGGGGAGGTTGTGCGCGTTATTCTAAACGGTTTGCAGATTAGTGAATCTGTATATACACTCATTGTATATTTACCATCCTTGTTCATATTTTCCTATTTTCATAAAAAACAGAACGAATCGTAAATTTTACCATTTCAGATTACTCAAGGATTACTTTGTGTGATCTACGAGGAAACGATTTGGTCTTTCAAAACGATTACCAAAAACATTTTAAAATTAGTTTTCAACGAACACAAAAACACATAAAGATTTTCTTTTTATAAAACGTTTATCAAAAATCTCAAAAATATCCATCTTTACCCTCCTACCTTTTTGATTCTTTATCCCTTACCCCCTCTAACCATTTAATTCTTTCTATGTCTCATCCACACCTTCTTATTTGTCAATGGTGTGGTAGTTCTTATAATTGTGGTAATTGCCCAAGTTGTGGCATGGTAGAATCAGGAAACGGGTCTGTCTATAACCAGGATCCCTATTCCTACCATGACACGAATGATTTATTCCATCAGCTACCGCACTTTGAGACTCAGCAGTTTTACTGTTGTGAGTACTGTGGTGGTTCACACTACAGTTCTGATTGTCAATCGGGAAACATGCTTGTCTATGAGCAGTTTCCTGATAACGATTATGAATCTAGCACATACGACTCACAACCACATCAGTTTTGCTGTTGTAAGTACTGTGGAGATTCACACTTCAGCTCCGATTGTCAAACAAGGAATCCATTTCCTTGTAACAATTTTGACACATCATATTATGATGAACCTCTGATTTGCTCTAAACGGTCAACTAAATTGACCAGGTGAATGGTCAACCAAGTCAAACTGCTTAAAGTCAATCTCTGTGGAATATAGTGTTTCCCCGGGTCGTTATGTCCCGACGAGGTGTGATGGTAGTCAAAACGGGTTTGTGATCTGGTGAATTTGGACAGGAAAGGGTTTATGAGTGATTAAACTAAGGAATATAATAAGAAATAGCTTAAATAAGCTATTTGGATAATTACGTGAAAGTTAGATACTTAAAAACGTTTAAAATCTAAAAACGCGTACGTTTACATTTAAAATAACGTAAACGTACAAAATAAAAAGTGAAAACTGAAATCTGAAAACCCACAGGGGGTGAAAATGACTTTTTTACAAACCTAAGGATGAAAGAAAATTTTTAGAAAATGAAAATTAATTTTTACACTAATTACTTATTTAATATTAATTAAATACTATTTAATACTAATTATTAATATTTAAATAACTTAAATACAATATAATATTAATTTAACACTAGAAAAATGAAAATTAAATTTCTAAAATTTTAAAATAACTAAAAACAAATTTTAAAACTAAAAATATATCTTTACGTCTTTTTGTGATTTTTATATTAATTAATTACTAATTAAATTAATTAAACTATTTAACTAATTTTAAATTACTAATAATACTAAAAGTGACTAGAAAATTATAGAAAAATTTGTAAATCTAATTAACCATCACAGAAATCCTAAAAAATTATAAAAAGTTTGTTTTACATATTTTTACACTATTTTACTAATTAATATTCTAAATATTAAATAATTACTAATTAAACTATTTAAATTCTAAAAACTAAAAGATGAACAGTAAAAATTTCAAAACTTTTTCTATAAATTACTTACACTACCAGAAACTTAGAAAAAAAAAAAAAAAAAAAAAAAAATCCTAAATGCTTAAAATAAGCAGTACAAGGATTTCTTTTTGGATTTTTTTTATTAAAACTAATAAAACTAAAACTAATTATTATAAATGGTAAATAAAAAGTAGAAAATCTGGAAAAATTAATATAAGTAATATATATTAACAGGAAACTAGGAAATTTAAGAGGAGGGGGAAAAAGCTACTGGATAAGCAGAAATTAAGCAATAAGCTACAATAAGCTAAAAAGGAAAAAAGTAGGTTAAAAGGAGAGGGTGGTAGAGTATAAACGAAAAAAGTCCCTAGGGCAGTTGGTTGTGTGTGATTGTGTTGTGCATGTATGCTATCTGATTGACCCAGGTTCGAGCCTTGCTCACCACATTTTTGCCAATTATTTTTATTTTTGATTTTTTTCTTTACAAAAACATTTTAACAACAAAATGAGACAACTTTAAAAAAGAAAAACTTTTTAAATAAGCAGAATAAGCACTGTAAGAGCTTATGGGCTCAACAGTTAACAAAATAAGCTACAAGTGAGATTTTGAAAGTGAAAAAGCTAATGTCAAGCTAACTAGACTGAACCAAAGGTTAAATAGGATATAAGCAAGTGGATTAAACTGGGAATAAGATATAACAAAAAGAAAAAGGTACTGAATAAGCCACAAATGAGAAATAAGCAAAATCAAACCACACAGAAAAACACAGTGGACTGTAGGGCTATTTAGGGCTAAAATAAGCTAATAAGCCAAGAAATAGCTTTGCACCAACAAGCTCAGTGGGTGAGCTTTCCAAAAAGCCAAGGCCCTCCCAATGGGACCCACAGAGAAGCTCAGAAAGAGCTTGTGAAAATCACTCACTTATACTGATGGATCAGTGTAAGTGTTTCAGTGGTGTGATCATGGAGAGCAAAAATAAGCACATGAATAAGCAACTCAGTGGAGATTAAGCACATGAAAAAGCAGATGGGATAGTAGGCTATCCAAATCAACAACAAACTTAAGCTAAAGATCTTTAATAAACATACAAGAGGCTTATGAAAATGACCCAAAAACCTGCTCTCCCTGACAGCGGGCAGGCTAATTGAAAGCAGGCCTTAAGCAACCTTTGGATTAAGCAGTAAGAAAAATCTTAAAAATAAATTAAAAATATGAGCTTGTACACAAGCTGACAAATAACAATTAACCAAAACCACAAAATCTAATACTTAAAATTGAACTCATAACAAATCCCCCTAAAACTATGTTTGAAACAGACATTTCAATATTTGACTTTTTGCACTTGTGATGAACTTTGACCAAGGTGAAGTTATAATGATCCTAATTGATTCTAAATGTAATAATAATCTAAAATGTGAGTGAAATAAGCTATGCTAACTACTTATGCAGGTATATGTGAGGTTATGCATCCCTAAACCTAAACAGTGGACTGTTAAAGGACCACAAGAGAGATTTTGACTTTTTACACTAATGAGGCCTAGGTTTTTAACCATAAACATGCTATAGGGGCCTAATTAAACCTGTATAAACTATTTATAACAAGTAAATGCCTCAACAACTCATTCAAATCAACATTGCCAAACACTCCCTTAAAAACTGATTTTGCAACTTTCAAAGGATATCACCAATTTAATAATAAAAACCTAACTAATTAAGCTATACTAATCTAAATTAAACCTAAATTAGCAGGAATGAACAATAAACAACACAAATATCATTTAACACATATATTGAGAAAAATTGGTATAAATCCTTCTTGAAATCCAGGGTAGAAGAAAACTAGGAACCAGGAACAAAACTACAACCTAATGCCCCCCTTGGGACTCTAAACCAAACTCCATAACCACTGCTACTTATGCTTGTTTCTTCTTCTGTCTTTTTCTTTTTATCTACTTATTTTGAGTTTTTCTTGATTTTATTTCTATTTTTTTTTTTTTTTTTTTTTTTTTTTTTTTTTTTTTTTTTGTATTTTTGGTTTTTAGAGTAAACTGAGTGATAATGCTCTCTAAGCTTTGATAAGCTTATAAATGAGCAAGAATAAACTTGCTTTCCCTTAAACAACAATTTTTATCTTAAATTAAGCCAAAGTGAAATTTTAAGCAACTTAAGTTGAAAACTGAGTTGAGCTTGAAATGCTTGAATTAATGATTGAAATGTGTTTCTATTGAACTGAGAACATGAAAATTACAACTTGAAAACTACAATGAACACTGGAAAATTACAATTTAACTAAATCGACATACTAATCTAAATTAAAAACTACACACCCTTCTCCTTGCTTCCTTTTCTCTTTTGTAGTGATTTCTGTGACTCAGTGGGTCCCAAGGGTCAAATCCCACCTTGAATCTCAGCCCTTGGATTAGGAATGAGCAATCTTGGCCTTTAAGAGTTTTGGCGCCAAAAATAATTTAAGCCAGTGGATGGATTTGGGCGGTGGGTTTGTTTGCTAGCTTCTTGTTTGTTGTTTGTGGAGGGATAAGGAGCAAGTGGAGATGGAGTGTGATAAGTTTGGTGATGATTGCTAGCTATGGTGGTAGCTCTGAGTCTGTTAGCCAAGTGGGGAAGAAAGGGCGCGGTCAAACATATGTTTGACCGTTTATTTTTTAAAACGGTTATTAGGAGGGTGGGTTGGGCTTTGGTTTGTTTATGGGCTAGGTTTGTAGTGGGTTAGGTATTGATTTGGTTTATGGTTATAATAAAAACTAAGGATCCGTTTGGCTAATTTAATGGAAACAACAAGGACCAAAATTATAATAAGCTGAAAGTATAGGGACTTGTTGTGGCAAGTTTACAAAATATATTCAAGGACTAAACATGCCAATGTGTGATAACCAAAGGACCAAAGTTGCTAAATTCCAATTTTTAAATACCCAGGGACCTTTTATGCCAAATCTTCAATCTCCAGGGACCAAACGTGTAATTTCACTAAACTTGCCACCCAAGGACCATTCCTGCCAAAATTCATTAGTACAAGGAACATAATTGACAATTTCTAAAACTTTGTATCCCAGGGACTAATTTTGACAATTTTGCAAAGTTGAGGGTTTGAAACTGACAATTTGTGAAAACTTTACTCCAAGGACCTTTTGTGATAACTTGTGATTTCCCAAGGACCATTTTTGACTTTTTATTCCAAAATAAACTTCTAGGGACTAAAACTGCCAATTTATGAAACTTGAGGGACTGAAACTACCAATTTTGCAAACTTTGTTCGTTTTTCATGCGTTTTTACTCATTTTGCATCTGAAACATATAAAACACAATCTTTGGAATATTTTCAGTATTTTGATGCATTTCTGAGTGTTTTTAAATGTTTTTGCAGTTCAGATTGATAAAAAATGATGAGTATTTACACACTCATCAACCTCCTCCTCAGCCAATTACCCAAAGTCTTCTATTTGATCTTTTGGATTTAGTGAAAGATTTGTAAGGAATCATACATACCCCAGATAATCCAAAACAAAAATCGATGGAAGAATTGTTAGCTGAAGAACAGGCTGCTAAAATAAATTCCCAGATTGCCATTGAGAAATCAATTAGGGAGTCAATTGAAAAAGAAAAAGCAGCCAGATCGAGCTCTCGATTCCGTTTCATTCCTGATGACAGTGATGATGAAGATACCCTTGATATTCTTCAATTTTATAAAGATTCATCTAGTTCATCAGTGGAGATTCCACCAGCTGAGATTCCATCTTAATCTACTGTTATCACACCCGAGGTTCCCACTTACTCTCTCAGCATGGGGGACGAGCATCTTGACACTGTTCCTGAAAAGGAATCGGACGAATTCATAAAGTCTAGTGTTGAGAACCTTGTCCCAATCCCAAGAGAGTCACAGGAAATTCAAGATCATATGTGTGATATCCCTCCTCCTCCGGTCTTCCCTAATGACAATGTTCATATGTTCTCCGATTCTAATGATGACGATTCGTTGTCTTGCGGAGACATCATTTATATGGAAGAATTACCTTCTAAGCTAGTTAGCTTAGAAGTAGAGAATGATGAGACTGACACTGAAATCCAAGATGAAGCTCTTCGTGCTACATTACTGAATGTCAGTCTTCTCATTTCCAAAATCGAGGCTTTCAATATGAAACCCATTTCATCTCCTATCCCCATTAAGGATAGTGACATTCTTTCCGATGATCCTATACCGGAATTTGAAGCCTTCAGTTTTGATCATATGGGAGAGAAGATTAGTGGCAGTACCACTTCTCATTCTCAAATTTCTCTCCCCGTATATGATTCATTCACATTCGAGGAGTTCTCACATGAAATGACTCATATCATATCTCCACCGGAGTATGATAACTTCTACTTTGATCTAGACAAAGATGATCCTTGTATCCCGGGGGGAAATGTTCTCAGCCATGAGAATTTGCTTGATATCAAAATCCCATCCCTCCCGCCCATAATATGTCTAGATCAAATGAGCTTCAATGATGAGATTCATGATATACCAATTATGAATTCTCTTTCTGATAATGATGAGTTAGTCTTGATTGTTATCAAGATCTTTCTTCCATTTTTCACCTACTGGGTGACTTCTCCTGTTCTTCACTCCTTCGGGAATGAAGACATTATCTTTGACCCCGGGATTCCCATTTACCATTATATTAAGCCAGTGTCCCTCGGTATATCTCATCGGTGTGGAACTTTCATGTACTTCAAATGTTTGTCCAAACATCTTGAATGAAAGTCCGATGGAGATTGTTTCTTCCACATCTTGCTTCCCCAAGAACAAATGAATTCGGGGTCGAGTCAAGCTAGCGACTCGGTAAAAAAAAAATAGTAGCATACATATGGGGTTTTCACCCTAAGTGTGTGTGTGTGGGGGGGGGGGGGGTACCCCTTCTGTTGTTGATATATATATATATATATATATATATATATATATATATATATATATATATATATATATATATATATATATATATATATATATATATATATATATATATATATATATATATATATATAAAGAAAATGTATGTATGTATTTATATAAATAAAGTGAAAAATGGTATTTCCACAGTTAGCTTATGTTAGGAATACAATTATTCCTATAGAAGACTCGGTCACCTAATTATTGTAATAGCATTGAGTTAGCTCGTAGTTAGTTTAGTTATTAGTTAGTTAGTATTAGATTAAGTAACATCGTGGAAGAAGGACGAGTCTTTACCCACTGTATGCCTGATCCATAGCCCGGGTGTGGGCTTTTTATCATTTATTTGTTAGGATAGTATATATACCCCTCTCCACATGTGGAGAGTGTTGAACCTTCATTCATATCAATCTAATATTCCAAATTTTCTCTCAAGGTTCCATTCTTTCTTTCTTTCTCTTCTTCTCCTTAATCCATACGCCTACACAACCACAAGTACTTCACGTTTGTGACTTAATTTAGCATCCTACAATTGGTATCAAGAGCTAAGGTTTCATCTAAGGGCCTTGGTGAATCCTATTTGGTGTGGTTTGTGTGGTTTTGTGAGTTAGTTGTGTTTTTCTTGAAAACATCTTGGTTTGATTTATCTAGTGTTAGTTGACATGTTAGAGGTGTACTTTTATGATCACTTGTGTTAGTATTACCCTATTTCTCTGTTGGTTTTGCCATTTCACACGTATTTTTGAAGATTGGATTGAGTTTGGGTCGGATTTCTTTGTTGCGGTTACCTCCACTGTTTCATTGCTTGACTGCGGTTTGCTACTTGATTTCTGCGGTTAGCTATCTGCGTTTACTATTTTGAGTTAACTGACAAAACGCAATGATAGTGACAGATTTGGACTATTGGGACTTGCGATTAGTGTCTGCGGTTTAGTGGTTTGTGGTTAAGTGCCTGAGATTTGCTCTTGCGGTTTAAGTCTCTATGCGTTTACCTCCAAGTGTTTATCTCATCCTGCGACTACTAATTTGCGGTTTGCTCCTGGATTGCGACTAACTCTCCTGATCTTGAGTTTTGCTCTCATCTGTGGTAATCCCAGTCTTGCGGTTACCTATACTTTGCAGCTTATTTGGTTTTAGTGATTATCTCCTAAGTATTGGCAATCTATTAAGTGGTGAGATTCGTGTGAGTGGTGAATCATCTTGCAATTAGTGAATGGTTGTAACTTAAGTCGTTTTTGTTAATCTAATTGTGATTTGACGTTGTGGGTTAATCCTTACGATTTGACTAATCTCAATTGGATTTATCGTAACTTGACTTGTCACAACTATACACCTAGTGCAAACTGTAACCCACCTGTCTCATCATGACAACGTCCCCTGATTCAGCAATTCCCGAAATTCTCGAATTATACGACATGGTTGATGTACCGTAGACTTCTGATCTTTATCTACAAATGAACGGACTCGTACCTGATGATGACTCAATGGTACAATCGTGCTCGGATTCTCAAGAGAATGTGATTCATCAGTCAAGTAAATTGCTTGAACATACAAGGGAATGCCACATTGAATGCTTTCAAATGCTTCAGTCACATCTTTATGTGCTGTTAGAGGGTGATGGATTCAAAATGGGGTTTGAACGTGCATTCACAACTCTTTTCGGTCAAGATGTTCAAATATTCACAGATATTATGATTATGAATTTGGATCAATTACGACAACAACTAGACCGAGAAGAAACTACTAATGCGGGATCCTTAGCTGCCCTATGTGTGCTCAGCAAATAATTGCATAGCTTCATAAACTCAAAATCTGCCATGATATATGACTACGAGAGTCAGATGACTATGAAGTGTTTTGCTGACCACACAGAAATAGATGTTGACACCTACAGAGACATGCTACTCCAATACTTGGATAAGGTTAAGGAGTACATCGAGAAAAAGGCAAAGCACGAACCGGTGTATGATGACAGGGTAAAGACACACGGAGTACAATCAAGTGATGGTATTGAGTATTTGGGTTTAGCATCGGATGCTGAGTCAGTCATCATTGAATGCATGGATTCAGAAGCCGATAAGATTGACACTTCTGACAAATTGGTGACCCATGCTATGGATAATATGCTTAGACCTGTGCAACCACTTGACTCAACTGATGAGGTATCGTCAATTGATCAACATAATATACTCTCTAATGTATGTCACCATACAGATCAAATTAAACTTTGTTATGACACAAATCTGTTGGAAAAGACTGACGGTTTACTTTCCTCTAACTTAACAAATATGTGTCATAAAGGGGGAGAAAGTGATCTGTATGATGAAAGTTCTTGCCTTAAGGTTGAGTTTTCTAAGACAATGGACCAGAACATGGTTGAAAAAGAGACATTTAATCAACTTTTAAAAAGGTTCTCACAACTGGATAAACATTGCATTTCACTTGAAATTGAAATACAACAAAAAGAAGAATGTCTTCAAAATAGCAAACCTTGTTTGAATCCGGAATTGCCTGGACTTAATGAATATTTTTTGATAAACAATCTGAAAACTCAGCTGCAAGACAAGGACTTAACGATCAACAGCCTTAAAAATCGAATTAAGATGTATGAGCAACGTAATGAAGCCATACGGAAACATGAAATTAATGAAACTGAATGGAAAATGGCTAAATTACGTATGGAAAATGAGACTCTGAAAGATCAATGTAAAGAACTGCATGACTCTATCAAAGATATAAAAGCTAAGAATATCAATCTGACAACCTCTCAGTTAACTAAACATAATGATCTCACTGTTCAAAGTCTGACTACATGTCCCACAATTTCTGGTGAACCAAGTGTGCCAAGTTGCGTTACAAAGAGTCAAATGAACCCTAATCTTTCAAAACCATCTATCTTGGGAAAACCTGTTTTTAAAACAGTTGGTAATCATTCTACCATTAGACAACCAAATGCTTTTATCTCTGAAAGATAAAAATTCTCGAAAACTCGGTTTGTCCCTCAAGTAGATGAGAAACGTGTTTTGATTAAGTCTGGGAACTCAAAATTTACAACTCATAATCAATTGGTCAACACTCAAGTTAAGGTTCAGTATCATAAATCAAATGGCCACAAACATGAAATGCCCTTAATGACCTTAAGACATAGACCAAGGAAATCAGACAACTGAACCATTCACCATAAGAGTATCACAATGCGTGAAATACCATATAAGCTTAGATCTTTCTATATATGGGTACCAACTGGAAGGATATTCATGATGAATGGTAACAAATGGTCACATGTGTGTACGAAAGACACTGAAGTTTCAAAGGGCCTACACAACAGTGTTAAGAAAGTCCTTGTGTGGCAACCAAAGACACTGATATCTTCCACAGTTAGAGACATGTCTAATCTCAAGTGATGTATAATCATGTGGACTCCTGATTAATTCCTTTCAGGACTCGTTCTTCATCTTTCACTAACTGACTTATACCCGGTGTATTTCCTGTTCATAGTTTGTGTATATATATTTTGCCTGTTTTGCATTCATTCTCTCTTTATATGTTCTTTCTTTATATATATTTCCTGTTCATAGTTACTGTGTGCTTTTCCCTGTTATATGCTGCTTTAGTTGGTATGTTGTTTCTCAACTTTATCTGGTCTCATGGTATAATTCGTGCTCACATTTATAACTCCAGGGACCATTTTGAACACATGAACTTATGTCAACTAAGTGGTGTAGTAGTACAAGGGCTAGTTGTGTCACTTTTCCTATATGTTTTCCCACATATATAAGTTATTTGTTTCTTGCGGTTAGACACGAAATCACAAAATATCATCTCACTTTTCGCTGTGCTCTCGACTTAAACGCAGCCGTGTATTGTTGCATTTAGTGTTGATCCCATAGGTTGGTTTGATTTCTACACGTGATTTTCTGTCTATCCTAGTGCCACTTACTTACTCGTTTTGCCATTTTGATTATTTAGGTGGTGGTTTTTAATCGTTCGAAGTCCCACGTTTGTGACAATCATTAATAGGTTAGATGTGTTTATTCTTTACTGCATTTGATTGCTCCATATTTCTGCTATAGTGTTGCTTCGTGTAATGACACTGAGAATCTTTTGATTTGGTATGATTGCGAGTAGGGGAGTAGTTCATAGTGGATTGCGTTTGGGATGTTGCATTAAGTACTAGGTCTTCTCTATTGTTGTTGTTATTCCCTTATTTGATCTTTAGATTGTATAATTAAGCCTTTGTCTGTGTGATCTGGGTTTATTTGGCTGCTTTGGTGTGATAATTCTTGATTGCGTTTAGCGCTTTTTCTTAATTGCGGTTAGCACCCTTTCTTGACTATGGTTCACTCAAACATTCATGACTGAGATTAGTGTGTGTTGCGGTTAATAGTGCTTGCATTTAACTTGCTGAGTGATTACCCTCTCTTGCGATTAAATTAGTTTGTGTGTAGCTAGATCTGAGTTTAACTCGTCTTGCGATTAACTCGCCTTGCGGTTAACTCGCCTTGCGGTTAACTCACCTTGCGGTTAACTCGACTTGCGGCTAACTTGTCTTGCGGTTAACTCGCCTTGTGGTTAACTCGCCTTGCGGCTTCCTCATCTTGCGGTTATCTTGCACTGAGGTTAATTAGACCTGCGGTTAATTCACCCTGCGGTTACTAGTGATCAATTTGCCTTGAGGTTAATTTTACCTGCGAGTGTCATGTATTGAGGTTAACTCGCGTTGTGATTATCCCTCTCTGTGATTACTCTGACTGTGATTTAGTCATCCTTGCGTGTTGTGGTCTTTCAATGTAACTTACTGCGTTTTACTAATTCTTTTGGTTACCAAACTTACGGTTATCTCTGTATGACATATTGCTTGTTTTTGAGAGGATTTATATCTACTTGTTGCAACCTTACTTTCTTGTAATCACTTGCTCATATCTCATGGTATACATTTGTGTTATACTAAGTAGTTGTCTTATGCCATTGATCTTTTGTGATGAATGATATCCATCATTGACTTACCTGCTATTTATCTCTGCATTCTCCATGTGCTCATGAGTGCAAACTATCTTGTTACCTCTATCACGGTTCTCTCATGGATCTGATGATATCACCTTGTTATGTGATGTCATGGATTCACTTGTAACTAACTCATACAATCTCGTGTGTTTGCCTCCTGTGGTGATCTGTGTTAAATGCAGATAATATGGAAGAACCTAATATCGAAGGATCATTGGCTTCACCAGTTCGTTCTGACAACGATATCCTCCCGTTCAGTAAATGGGTAGCTATTGGGAAAAGTAACTGTTATGAAAGACTAACAAACCTCATAATCATCCCATATTCCGAATGGCCCTTGATTTACTTAAGAACACCACATTCTTCAATGCTTTCACTGCATCCTCTACAATCCCATCCATTTACATTCAACAGTTCTGTAATACTATATGTCATGACAGAGCTACCAACACATACAAGTGTCAGCTGGATGAACACTAGGTGAACATCACGAAGGAAACTCTTGGCAGTGCACTTCAAATATTACCAACTGGTGATAATGTGGAGTACACTCCCCCGCCTAATCCAGCTACCTTACTTAGCTTTGTCAATGAACTTGGGTATCCCACTCATGTTTCAACACTTTCCATTGTCATCACTCACGACTTCTATCAACCATGGAGAGCCATCATAAGTCTCATTAACTTATGTCTGACGGGCAAAACATCTGGGTACGAACGACTTAGAGCTCCATCTCTTCAAATCCTCTGGAGTGTTATCAATGGGAAGGATGTCAACTTTGTTGAAAGGATCTGGGAGGAATTCAGTCAGTCCATCCACTCGTTCCTGGTTGATAAAGCAAATCTTGAAGTGAATAAAGATGGAAAGAAGAGATCTGCCAAGCTTCTAATTCCAAGCATTCGATTCACAAAGTTGATCATATTAAGTCTTCAACTATCTCTTAAATTTCACCCCAGAGAAGACTCTCTTCTTCATCAACCCACAGATGAACATCCAGTAGGTTATCTCAAGTACGATGATAAGAGTACGAGCGAAATAATCTTTGGTATGGATATTCCAAATGCCCTACTCACTCGTGATATTCTCACTGCACCATATTATGGGGACTACATCAAACTTCTAAAGGAAAGTCGGGAAGCATCTGCTAGTGAGCCTTCCTTGTCCACCAAGTCTGAAAGAACTTCATCTAAGAAATGCAAGGGTGTGACAACCTCAGCTGCTTCTTCTGAAGGTACTAAACGGGTGAAACGCACCACTGGGGGCAAAAGACCCAGCTCCAAGAAAACTCCGCCAATTGTAAATGATCCTGAAGATGTACCTAGCACTACACAATTGCCGCTTTCAGAAGAAGAATTGGTTCAGATTGCAACTTCAAAAAGTTTGAAGGATGCATACATGCCACCGGTACCTCCAGTCAGTGGTGTCAGCATCAAAGAACCTGAGTCGGACAAAGGTCAACAACTCCAACATGTAGAAGGTAAAGGTAAGGATATCGCTAAGGAAGAACTGGCTGCACACACTCTGTTGAAAATATCATCTCCTGCCTCCAAATCAACCAGCAACAAGTATATCTTTAAAAGACGATCTCCGTCATCCTCATCTGCCAAAGTGTCCCCTGACAAAACATCATCACCTAGTCTAAGGCAACCTGCTAACTCAAGTGGCTCAAAAACTGATACCAGCTCAACACTCAAAGGGGATGACTCCAACCTAGCTACCCAAGATGTCACAAGTAACAAACCTGGGCAAGATAAAGCTGTTGAGTCCGAAACACCTCTTGACCCACTTCATGACGAGTTTGTATCCACGGCTTACCCCGACTTACAAGGTAATCTCAAACTCAAGACAGATGATCCTAAGCTCGCAGTGGAACCTAACAGTTCAACTAGAACTTTGGCTTCATTTAAGAACCTTGACACCTTTGGAGATCAATTCTTGGTTGATAAGCCTGATGATGCAAAAGGTGACAAATCCGGTGATGAGCGAGAAGAGGTTGTGATTGGTCCTAAACGGTCAACTAAATTGACCAGGTGAGTGTTCAACCAAGTCAAATGTCTCAGACCAACTAACCAAGGAGTACAGTGTATCCCCGGGTCGTTATGTCCTAGCGTGGTGTGCAATTGTATTTGAAAACGTTTAAAGTGATCGGGTGATTTAACAGAAAGGTCAGGATTTTGATTATTATGATTACACTTCGAGATTATGATTGAGAATAGCTTAGAAACACTATATTAACAATTACTGATGATCAGATAACCTAAAAATGCGAGTTAAACCTAAAAATGCGCGTTTGAATTTAAAATAAACGCGAACGCGCAAAATAAAAAGTGAAACGTGAGCAAATAAAGTCCTACGAATACGAAAATTATATTTTTACAATCCTAATGTTATAAGAATTTTTTTTGGAAAATTAAAATTATTTTTACAACTATTTAATTAATTACTAGTAATTACTAATTATTAATTACTTTTTAATTAACTAAATTATACTAAATTACAATTAATTATGAAATTAAGATAGAAAAATGAAAATTAAATTTAGAAAAATCTAAAATATTATAAAACTAATTTTAAAACAGAAAATCTATTTTTCCTACTTCTTAATTAATTATTATTATTTAAAACTAATTATTTAATTAATTTAAACTAAATTAAATTGTAAAAAGTACTAAATGACAAAAGAAAAATTTGAAAAAGTTACTAAAATTATTTTAACCTATAAGGAACCTGAGAGAAATATAAAAATGAGAATTGCTTATAAATAAGCAGAAAAATAAGCCAAAGAGCTTAAATAGAAGCTATCACTTTTCTTAATTTTGGTTTTTCATAATTTTTCTTTTACAAAACTATTTGTATACTGAAATGAGACAACTTTTACAAAGACACTTTCGGTGGAACTGAAAAATAAGCACAATGCAAGGTTAAATGCTTAACAGTTTCAATATTAAGCTTATTTAGAATTTTGATTTTGATTAAGTTGCTATAAAAAACTATGCTAGTACACCATAGAACAAAATAATCCAATAACTAATTAAGTTACACTAGAAGGAAACACAGGGAAGCAAATAAGCACTTAAAATAAGCCACAAATGGCAAATAAGCACTTGGGCTTAGGTGACTGGTCAAATAAAAAGGGCCAACTTGCAGCCTTTGTGGAGTCCACAGGAGGGGGCAAGGGTCCAAACTAGAAGTTTCTCATAAAAGCTGAGCTTAGGGGCTCTCCAAAAAGCCAATAAGCTACTCCTATGGTCCACTAATAAGCACTATACAAGACCTTGAAATAAGCCAAAAGTACTGAGGTCTCAAATTGCTGAGGTGAAATGGCCAAACTTGATGAGTCTAGTAACCCTACTAAATAAGGTACAAACCAACAAATAAGTACTGGTCTTTGAAGATGGGCTTATTGGATTTACAAAAAGCCAAAGAGCATGCTATGGGACCCACTGGGGAACAAGCAATGGCTTATTGAAAAGGGGTCACGTGGACTGAGTCTGAGTGCAGGGCAAACCCTTGCCCTGCAGGCTACTTTAAGGCCTCAAATAAGCCACAAACAAAAATCTAAAAATTAAGCTAATGGTATATTCTTGAAGATAAGCTGAGGGATTTTAACTTCTGAAAGTTTCAATGTCTAATTTTCAGCACAAAATTCACTAAAATTCCCACAAAAAGTGGATTTCTTCCCAATGAGCAATTTTGACTTTTTGATATAACTTGAAAACTTTGACTAAACTGAGATTACATTTACTCTACTTGATTCTTTATGATGTTTTAAGTTACTAAATTACTGAATTAAGCTACTTTAACAGATAATGGAATGATTTAATGAGAAATTTAACTAAAATACCTAACAGTTAAACTAATATGAGAGATCACAATGCATTTTGACTTTTTATGAAAAGGGTAATAGATTTTATGCTCTAACTAACTAACATTAACCCAATGTGACTTGTGAAAACAGAAAAAAACAAAAGATACACCCTGGAACACAGGGTACAGACTTGTTCCAAACACTCCCTAATGTAATTGAAAATGAGATTTTCCAAGTAGGAAGTTGATTTTACTTACTTAAATGAAAAATTACTACATTATTAGCTATAATATACTTAGAGAAGCAGTAAGGAACTCAGGCTAAGCAGTCTATAATAAGCTAACACTAATAAACTAGATGAGCTTATTATGAAACAATTAATCATGGACTCTAAACCATACCCTTATAAAATGTAATCTAAGCATACTAGACATAAAATAGATGAAATTAATAGGTAGAAACAAAATAAAACAAAGATAAGCAGTTTGATAAGCTAAGGTATAATTGATATTTGAGAGATGGCTCACAGTGTGCAATCCTGCCCAATCAATTGAACCAAGAACCAAAATATCAAACCTATTACTTCCCAAGAAGCTCTAAACCATGCTATCCATCTTCCTCTTGCTTCTTCTGGATTCTATTATTATATATTTTTTTGATATTTTCTTTATTATATTTATTTGTTATTTTTGATGAAACTGAAAATTGCACTAAAACTTGAACATTCAAACTGAAACTTATATTATTCAAGAGGAAAACAAGTTACACTAAAGTTTTGCTGAAATCTAAAATTACAATACTTTCGACATAACATGAAAAATTAGCTAAAAATCTACCCACTCTTCACTGCTCCTTCTTCTCCCTCTTATACTCCAAAATTAGGGTTTTTGAGGTGTCATTGTCCTATCCCAGCAATGATCACAGCCATTGGATGAGTAGAACAATCTTGACCATTCAAAGATTTTTGGGGCCAAATTGGTTTTGGCCTTTTCCCTTTGATAACTTGTGCCAGGGATGTATTCTTGGACTGATGTGGTTTGTTTGGATTAGCTGGAGGGTTGAAGTGTTGCAGGGGTGAAGGCAGGCTAGGGGTGATGATGGTGAGTTTGGCTGATAGCAGGTAGTGGAGAGGTGAGGTGGAAGGGGTGGTGGTCAAAGTTAGGGTTTGACCCTGGGGTTTAGTATTAAAACAGGGAGTGGTGATGGGCCTGGGGTAGGAGATGGGCTAAGGGGATATAAGGGGTGGGCTTGTGCTTGAGTTTTGATTGGTTGGGTGGGTTTATTAAAAGGTGTCCGTTTGGTTTGTAATAGCAAAACACAAGGACCAATTTTGCAATTTTTCCAAAGCTTAGGGACTAAAGTTGTAACTTTCCTGGAATTATCACAAGGGTTAAACATGCCAAGGTTGATTAGTACGAGGGTTGTAAATGTAATTTTCTAAGTTTTGAAACCCAGGGACTATATTTGCCATTTTGGAAAGTATAGGGACCATATGTGTAATTTTCCCAAAGTTTTCACCCAAGGATCATATTTGATAACTTTTGACTTTTAAATGCCTTGGGTTGACTTTTCTTTCATTTTAAACCTTCAGGGACTAGTTTTGTCAATTTGTCAAACTTGAGGGACTGAAACTGCCACTTTCAGAAACTTTGTTCGTTTTCATCTGTTTTTAAACATTTTGCATCTGAAACATATTGATGCATGGGAATTGCACCAGGCTTTACCTCTCAAGGGATCTCGAGAAGCTTACAACCCCCACCAGGCAGTGTACCTGATCGTTGTAGTATAGTATAGTGACAAATACCGGGGGATTGATCGTTCAGCTAGGAATAGTGTCGCTAGGATTAGAAAACCTAATTACTAGTGCTAGAGATGACGGATGATTCTTTTTGTATTTTTATATTTTTTAGAAAGCAAGTTAAAATCTCGGGTTTGAAGTATTTGGGCGGAATTAGTTGCTAGTCAACTAACCCAATACTATAGATGCACTCAAAATAAAATACTAAAAATGAAAATAAACTATATTAAACTAAGGTTGTGAGCAATAAGTGGAGAAATTGTGTTTACTTAGATTTCACTACTCCCTAGATATCTTTTACACGTTAATTACTTGTTATAGTTGCGTGGATGACGGATTGTATTCCTTAATACCATGAATGGGGTGGCGCACTTAACTCCCCAATCCTATGAGTGCCTACTTCACTCCTATGTCGAGCCGACTAAGAAGCTCCTAACATGGGATCATTAGAATTTACTCATGCATTAAATACAACCAATAAAACCTAGTGCACATCGGTTCATGTTTCCTAAGACGTTCAAGCATGTTACCATTTGGAGATCTGCCAGTTTTCTTAAGCCTAACATTGAAATCATTCATCCAATACAACCTATAAACAAGTAATCAACACATAATTAACATCTAGGTTTCATTAGATCTAAGCAAACGAAAGATAGATCTAGCCTAGCATGGTGGAATTAAGACAAGAACAAGATATAGACAACCAACACATAGACATATTGATTGAATTAAAAGAACACTTATCTCAATTACACTTGTAAGGTTTCAAGGGCTGAAAACCCTTGAAAACCTGTAAAATTCGTAATAAGTTCGGCCTTAGGGTTTCTCCAAAACTTCCTCTCTTAATGAATGAAAATTAGAAAACTATATATAGGAAATAGGGGCTGACGACATCAAGACCAAATAGGTGACGCCGTCATCTCGCCGCCAAAATAAATCTCGGACTGCCTTGATCTTCATCTGACGCTGTCATGTGTTATGCTCTCCCAGGCCATCACGTGTTAACTCTTGACGCTCTCCTTGTGACGCCTTCACGTTTGTACTGGGCCGTCATGAATTTTACTCTTGAGTCCGTCAGGATGTTACTCTTGACGCCGTCACCTACTGTTCCCAGCAAGGAAAATTGAGACTTTGCCGTTTTCTTCACTTTTATGCTCCAAAAACGTCCAAAATGCCTTCTTTTCCAGATTTCACTCCCAAAGTACCTAAAATCACAAAAGGAACGATTTAGGGCAATATTTGATCAAATAAATTCAATTCCGGGCTTAAATGACCCCCTAAAAGTGGTTCATTTTTCGCCTCATCATATACCCTTACACTTGAGATTTGCTTGTCCTCAAGCAAATGCGCTTTTATACATATGAGTGTCCAGCGAGGGATAACCTAACACATGTGGGGGCTGGCATTTTTGACGTTAGTTGGATGTAAATAGTTAGGGGCATAAGATTTACTTCCGATCCTTGGTCGGCGAAAGCATTAAGATATTTCAAATCCCCGATGCTAGCTGGTATCTCAAAGTTCCCACACGCCACTTGCTTAGCAGCCACCTTTTGTACCAATAGTTTCACGAATATTGGCCCCCAGGTAACGTATCATACTCATCTTTTCCCCCTTCCTCTTTCTCAGAACCCTGTTTGGAAGGTTGGTTACGCCCGTCACCCTTCATCCAATTTGTTATGGTGTTTTCGTTTATATCATGTTTCAGGTAGTGACTCAAGGGTTGGGATTTTGGCGGCTTTTCTAAAGTTTGTTTAGTAGAGGCTTCTACCCTCTTGTCATCCGTGTGGACAATTGTGATGGAATTAACAAATTGGGTAGTGGGGTGACGCTTTCTTTCCTTAGTAGCATTCTTTCGGGGGTTCTCTGGTTGGCATACTCCTCCAATAGACTCATCATCTCATTCATTTTCTCTTTCATCTCCTCTTTTTGCTTATAAACTGCTTCCTCGAATCTAGCAAGCCGATCTGAATGAGTTGCCATATATTCTCTCATCCTAGCTTCAAACTTCGAGCTAAGCTCCTCGGGAGGGGAATAAGGTGGGGCATAGTTTTGAAAAGTCTCGATGTTTTCTCTAGAGGGTGATTCTGATAATGGTTTTGAAGTCGGGTTCGAGACAGAATTGACAGTAGCCCGTCTAGGACTTAAAGGTCTCCTTTGCCTTTCCTCAAAATAGTCAACTTTTGCCTCGAGTTTGCATAGGATTTCATCGGGGATTTTGGTGGTTCCTCCAGGTGTTGAGACTGCATTGATGGCCGCGTTTAATGCATGCTTAAATTCCCATATCTCTTGATTATCGGCGGCGAGCTCCTCAATAATTGCCCAGGACTCCTCGGCGTTCTTATCACGCAGTTTACCTCCCGCGTCCCTATCGATTGTACGTTTAGTGTGATAGTCAACATGGTCGTAGAAAATCTGAACTAATAACCAAAGGTTTATACCATGATGAGGGACCTTATGGAGGAGATCCTTAAAACAGGCCCATGCTTCGTAGAAAGTTTCACCCCGATGTTG
The DNA here is from genome assembly GCA_030686995.1 of Artemisia argyi. Taxonomy (NCBI): domain Eukaryota; kingdom Viridiplantae; phylum Streptophyta; class Magnoliopsida; order Asterales; family Asteraceae; genus Artemisia; species Artemisia argyi. The sequence continues at coordinate 133,818,906 of CM060694.1, forward strand.
TTCAAACATCAAAATGTCATTTCTAAGCATTGCAGTCTTCCCCGGTGGGAAGAATTGAGTAAGGAAGCGATTGGTGAGATTATCCCATGTGGTGATGGATCCCGCGGGTAAACGCTCAAGCCATTGACTAGCTTGATCCTGTAGAGAGAATTGGAATAGGCGTAATCGGGTTGTCTCTCTTGTTTCAACACCTAGGTCTATGGAATCTGCGATTTTAAGGAAGTCCTTTAGATGTTGATTTGGATCTTCGGAACGAAGTCCATGGAATGCACATCCACTTTGCACCAACCGGATGGTGTCGGATCGCAAGGGGGTCACATTGGCTCCGGTGAGCTCAATGGTGTTTCGGTAGCCTTTGTGGCTAGGTCAGGAATACTCTCCTAAGGTTTGAGGCCTAAGAGGTTCTAGTGGTGGGTTTTGTTGTGGTGGGATGACGGGTTCAAAGATGTTCCCATCGTCCATGGTGTCGGGTGGTGAGAAGTTACGAACAAAAACACAAAGAAATAAGATAGACTAAAGAAACCTAGAAATAAAAATAAAATCTTACTAGAAAAGAATCTAGCAAGTAGACCTAATAAAAAGAAATTCTAACCTAGACAATAACTAGTCCCTGGGCTGCGGCGCCAAAAACTTGATGCGTGGGAATTGCACCAGGCTTTACCTCTCAAGGGATCTCGAGAAGCTTACAACCCCCACCAGGCAGTGTACCTGATTGTTGTAGTATAGTATAGTGACAAGTACCGGGGGATTGATCGTTCAGCTAGGAATAGTGTCGCTAGGATTAGAAAACCTAATTACTAGTGCTAGAGATGACGGAAGATTCTTTTTGTATTTTTATATTTTTTAGAAAGCAAGTTAAAATCTCGGGTTTGAAGGATTTGGGCGGAATTAGTTGCTAGTCAACTAACCCAATACTAAAGATGCACTCAAAATAAAATACTAAAAATGAAAATAAACTATATTAAACTAAGGTTGTGAGCAATAAGTGGAGAAATTGTGTTTACTTAGATTTCACTACTCCCTAGATATGTTTTACACGTTAATTACTTGTTATAGTTGCGTGGATGACGGATTGTATTCCTTAATACCATTCATGGGGTGGCGCACTTAACTCCCCAATCCTATGAGTGCCTACTTCACTCCTATGTCGAGCCGGCTAAGAAGCTCCTAACATGGGATCATTAGAATTTACTCATGCATTAAATACAACCAATAAAACCTAGTGCACATCGGTTCATGTTTCCTAAGATGTTCAAGCATGTTACCATTTTGAGATCTGCCAGTTTTCTTAAGCCTAACATTGAAATCATTCTTTAAATACAACCATAAATAAGTAATCAACACATAATTAACATCTAGGTTTTATTAGATCTAAGCAAACACAAGATAGATCTAGCCTAGCATGGTGGAATTAAGACAAGAACAAGATATAGACAACCAACACATAGACATATCGATTGAATTAAAAGAACACTTATCTCAATTACACTTGTAAGGTTTCAAGGGCTGAAAACCCTTGAAAACCTGTAAAATTCGTAATAAGTTCGGCCTTAGGGTTTCTCCAAAACTTCCTCTCTTAATGAATGAAAATTAGAAAACTATATATAGGAAATAGGGGCTGACGGCGTCAAGACCAAAAAGGTGACGCCGTCATCTCGCCGCCAAAATAAATCTCGGACTGCCTTGATCTTCATCTGACGCCGTCATGTGTTATGCTCTTCCAGGCCGTCACGTGTTAACTCTTGACGCTCTCCTTGTGACGCCTTCACGTACTGGGTCGTCATGACTTTTACTCTTGACGCCGTTAGGATGTTACTCTTGAAGCCGTCACCTACTGTTCCCAGCAAGGAAAATTGAGACTTTGCCGTTTTCTTCACTTTTATTCTCCAAAAACGTCCAAAATGCCTTCTTTTCCAGATTTCACTCCCAAAGTACCTAAAATCACAAAAGGAACGATTTAGGGCAATATTTGATCAAATAAATTCAATTCTGGGCTTAAATGATCCCCTAAAAGTGGTTCATTTTTCGCCTCATCACATATAAAACACAATTCCTGGGATAATTTCTGTATTTTGATGCATTTCTGAGTGTTTTTGGATGTTTTGGCAGTTCAGATACGATAAAAATGATGAGTATTTACACACTCATCAATCCTCCACACTAAACTATTGCTAGTCCCTAACAATCTTTTGATAAAACTTGATGAATTTGAATCTCTTTACCAAAAGCCATTACTTCTGGAGTAGCCAAATGTTTTAGGTCAAGTAAGAACCATGGTACACCGATAACAATATGATTTGGAGCAAACCACAAGCTATCAACGGATTTGATTTGTCTTTACCAAAAGCCATTTGCTTCTGGACTAGCCAACTCTTTGATGGAATACAATCATCATCTTGGCGAGTTGATTACCAATTATGTCTTTCCAATGCCTTTACCACAAGCCATAACCTTGCGGGCTAGCAACTCTGTACTTTTTAAGATTTGGTGAGTTGAATACCATACAATTTTGGGTAAATTGTTAGCCATAAACGGATTTGAGATATCTTTACCAAGAGCCGTTTGCTCCTGGATTAGCCAATCCTTTTGTCGTTTAGACATGGTGGACTGATAACCACAAAAATTTTGAAACAAAGTGAAATTTGTTTTAAAAAATTTTGGGCTAAAAACGGGGGTACTAGAGGATATAATGTGATAAAATTTGCTAGAATTCCCCCTACACTTAGAATTGAATATTGTCCTCAATATTCAAAGTCCAGGCTATTATGCCGGCTCTTTGAACGTAAAAAGAGAATATTATAAGCTAATTGTGGGAACATCATTTTGCATTTTTCACTTTATTTATATGTACATACAACACAATTTTTTTTCTAAAGATATATACATTGCAAACAGATGTAGGGGACGGCCACTCCCCCACACTAGGGTGTTAGAAAGTAGAAAGAGGTCAAAGACATGGGTGAAAACCCATGTTGTTGCTACTGTTTTTGTCTATCGAGTCGCTAGCTTGACTCGATCCCCGAATTCATTGGTTCTTGGGGAAAGTTTGGAGATCCGGGACAACCATGGATGGTATGTCTACTCCAAAGTAATGTTTCACATGATGCCCATTCACTTTGAAATTTGGACCGTCATTTTGAGATAACTTGACGGTGCCATAAGGATAAACCTTTGCGATAGTGAATGGGCCAGTCCAACGGGTTTTGAGCTTTCCCGAGAAGATCTTGAGTCTAGAGTTGAAAAGGACTCGATCACCAACGTTGAAAACGCGGTTCTTGATCTTTGAGTCATGAATCTTCTTTGTCTTTTCTTTGTAGATCAAAGAGTTCTCGTAAGCTTGATCACGAAGTTCATTTAATTCATTCATTTGAACTTTCCGATGATCACCCGCAGTTTGTAGGTCAAAATTTGCATGCTTGAGAGCCCAATAGGCTTTATGCTCGAGCTCGATCGGAAGATGGCATGCTTTCCCGTACACAAGTTTGTAAGGCGTACACCCGATGGGTGTTTTGCAAGCTGTACGGAAAGCCCAAAGTGCATCATCTTATTTATCCGACCACGATGCACGATTTTCACCAACGATTCTTTCTAAGATTCTCTTAATGCCTCGATTAGAAACTTCTACTTGTCCACTTGTTTGAGGGTGGTACGCAGTAGAAAGACGGTGAGTTACACCTTACTTTTGCATGACTTTGTCAAATTTTTCATTACAAAAATGCATACCACGATCACTAATTATAGCACGTGGAGTTCCAAATCGAGCAAAAAGAGCTTTCAAAAACTTCACAACAACTCGGGCATCATTAGTGGGTAAAGCTTTCGCTTCAACCCATTTTGACAAATAGTCAACAGCCACGAGTATATATTTGTTACCATGAGATGACGAAAATGGCCCTATAATGTCGATGCTCCATACGTCAAAGATTTCACAAACTTGAATTGCATTTTGTGGCATTTCATTCTTTTGTGAAATATTCCCGTGATGTTGACAAGCGTCACAGGATTTGACCAATTCTTGGGCATCCTTATAAATCGTGGGCTAATAGAATCCCGAATCAAACACCTTTTTGGCGGTGTAGTTTGGATTATGGTGGCCCCTCGTGGGACCAGCATGGCAAGCCTTGAGAATGTCATTGGCTTCCTGTCCATAAACACACCGCCGGATGACTTGATTCGCACAGATTTTGAAAAGGTAGGGGTCATCCCAGAAATAATGTTTCACATCTTTAAAGAACTTGTTCTTTTGTTGGGACGACATCCCTTTCACAACAAAATTACCCGCATGGTAGTTTGCAAAATCGGCAAACCATAGGGTAATAGAACTCCACGAAAGGCAACTGCATTGAGTGTCTCGAGAGGGAAGGTTTCATTAATTTCCTTCTTTTCGAAGACATCTTGATGGAGGTTTTCCAAACGGGAGAGATGATCAGCAGCTAGGTTCTCAGCTCGTTTTTTATCACGGATAATGATATCAAATTCTTGCAAGAGGAGAACCCAACGGAGTAGTCTCGGCTTTGCATCTTGTTTTGCAAAGAGATACTTCAAAGCCGAGTGATCCGTATACACTATGCTCTTGGTCAATATCAAATATGACTGGAATTTTTCAAAGGCATACACCATAGCTAATAATTCTTTTTCAGTGGTGGTGTAATGACTTTGAGCCTCGGTCATTGTTTTGCTTGCATAGTGTATAGGCTGAAAGTGTTTAGATCTGCGTTGCCCCAAGACTGCCCTTATTGCATAATCACTAGCATCACACATAAGTTCAAAGGGCAAGTCCCAATCGGGTGCAATAAGAATTGGTGCCTCAGTAAGCTTTCTCTTCAAAGTTTCAAAAGCTTCTATGCACTCAGGTGAGAAGATAAAAGGAGCATCCTTCTCGAGGAGATGGGTCATAGGCCGGGCGATCTTGGAAAAATCTTGAATAAACCTACGATAGAAACCAACATGACCCACAAAGCTCCTAATACCTTTGACGGTAGTGGAATGAGGTAATTTCGTGATGACATCAACTTTGGCTTTGTCAACCTCAATCCCGTTCTTTGAAATTTTATGGCCGAGGACAATGCCCTCCTTGACCATAAAGTGACTCTTCTCCCAATTTAGACATAACCTTGTGTCTTCACAATGCTTGAGCATGTTGTCTAAATGAGAGAGACATGATTGAAACGAATCTCCAATGACCCAAAAATCATCCATAAAGACCTCCATAGTTTTCCCGATCATGATGGAAAATATGGCCATCATACATCTTTGAAAAGTGCCCGGAGCATTACATAAACCAAATGGCATACATTTATAGGCAAACATTCTATAGGGGCACGTGAAAGTGGTCTTTTCCTGATCCTGCGGATCAATGGGAATCTGAAAGTAACCCGAGAAACCATCAAGGAAGAAATAGTACAAATTCCCCACTAATATCTCGAGCATCTAATCCATAAAGGGCAGAGGAAAATGGTCTTTGTGGGTGGCGTCATTTAACTTGCGATAGTCAATGCAGACACGCCAACCCGTAACCAATCGAGTTGGAATCAACTCGTTTTCTTCGTTAGTGACAACAATAATGCCACCCTTTTTTGGAACGCAGTGTATTGGGCTAACCCAAGGACTGTCCGAGATAGGGTAAATCAATCCAGCATCAAGAATTTTTAAAACTTCTTGTTTGATGACCTCATGAATTTTTAGATTCACCCTTCTTTGTTGTTGGACTGCTGGTTTGAAGTCATCCTCCATTAAAATCTTGTGGGTACAAAATTCGGGGTCAATGCCCTTGATGTTGGAGAGTCTCCAAGCAATTGCTTGTTTATGTGACTTCAAAACCTTTATTAAAGCAGCCTTTTCCTCAACACTTAAATCTTTAGAAATTATGACGGGTAATTTATCATCACCCTCCAGAAATGCATATTCAAGATTAGGCGGCAAGTCCTTAAGTTCAACCACAGGGAAGTCATCAGTTTTCTCAACATTTTTGACTTCCTCTTTATGAAGTGTTTGTGGTAGAACAGGAAGAGGAGAGGCATCTTCGTTTAGTAACTTCTCAAGTAAGAGAATATCCCTCTCGGGGTCAATCTCTTGGTTATCGATTCCATCGGGAATCGAATCACTTTTGAGAAAGGCCTCAATTTCTTCTAAGAAGAAGTCGCTTCCCTCAAACGGAGTGAGGGAAGGAGAAGAATTGGCAATGATGGGATGAGAAGATGGAGTGAAGTTTTCACTCGAAGAAGCATCAATGAAACCTAAAACCTCTTGAGCGTACTCCTCAGCAGCAATATCAATGACATCTATTTGGTTTACCGATTCAGAGTCATAATTGGAGGAGTACCTTGAAGTTTGATCGAGGTTGAAGGTGACAGCTTCAGTTCCAACACGCAATGTGATCTCTTGCTCAAATACATCGATGAAAGCGCACCCAGTTATAAGGAATCCCCTTCCAAGAATTAGAGGGACCCTTGAATCGGCATCAAAGTCAACAATCATAAAATCTGCCGGAAAATGGAACTTTCCCACTTTAACGAACACGTCCTCGGCAATGCCAAGTGGTCGAGAAATTGAACGATCGGCAAGCTTTAAAGTCATGCACGTGGGAGTATGTTCGGGAAGAGAGAGTTTCTTCCACATAGAATATGGTATAAGGTTAATGCTAGCACCAAGATCGGCCAAGGCAAAGCATTCAACCATCCCCGAAAAAATACATGGAATGAGGAATTTTCTAGGATCTGCAAGCTTCTCGGGAAGCTTTTTCAAAAGAACTGCTGAACAGTTCTCATTTAGAGGAGCCCTAGCCATCTCAAAATGTTTTTCCTTAATACTTAACAGATTCTTGATTGTTGATGCGAATTTGGGCATCAAGATGATAGCATCCGCGAAGCTAATGTCAAAGTGCAAATCTTGAAAGATTTGGAAAAGTTTATCCATCTGGTGACTAGCCTTTTCGCGGAGCTTTTGTTCATTCAAGCGTGATGGGTAAGGAATAGAAGTTTTGGATTTAGGGTTCTCAACTGGAGTCTCAGGTGGATCAAAGACAACTCCAGGTTTTGACATGGTTTCTGGGACAACCTCAGGATGGACATGTGCGGTACTTCGTGGACCAGTAGATTGCACCTTGTCCTTTGTCACCTCAGGTTCACGTTCCACTACCTTTGGAGGAGAGGAAGAAGAGGCAGTAGGAATCGCGGGTTCCTTATATGAAACACCACTACGAGTTGTGATCGCTTTTGCATCGCCCCTCGGATTAGCGATCGTGTTGCTAGGTAAAGTAGTACCTGTGCCCGAGGGTCGATCATCTAAAGACTTCTTGATGTCAGAAATCTGGCTGACCAACAACTTGTTCAATTCTTCTTGGGACTTCATGAATTGTTTTAACAACTCATCAGATGAAGGCCCAGTTGGAACAATGGCTTGATTGTTAGGAACATTTGGAGCACGATTGTTTTGGTTGGGACCTTGATTTTGGAAATTCCTTTGATTCTGGTTGTTATTTTCATGGAAGTACCCTTGGTTGAGGTTACCCTGACCTTGGTTTCGATTAAAGTTCCCTTGATTTTGGAAACCTTGGTTTTGATTTTGAAAACCGTGACCTTGATTGAAGTTACCTTGGTTTTGAAAACCTTGGTTCATTCTATTTTGATTCTGGTTACGGTTTTGGACATTTTGGTTTTGACTAAAACCAGGTGGTCCAGGGTATTGATTTGGACAATAGCTCGGGTCCATAGGAGGGCGGTATTGATTTCCTACTTGATTTGAAGACCCGGCTATAGCATGAGCTTCATATGGGGAACTATCAATAGCTGTGCAATTATAGTAGGCATGCGGCCCACCACAAGTCACACAGACTTCCACTTTTTTAACCTCAGCAGGTGGAGGATGTTGTGGAAAGGAAACTTTCTTTTGTCGGGCGAGAACCAAAGCTTGAATAGCTTCAGTGAGTTTGTCAATCTTAGCATCGGTGCTAGATTGAATCACAGATGATGAAGTAGAAGGACCCGCATTAATTTGAGAAACAACCGGCTTGCTTCGTGTAGAGCGGACCTTGGACTTGTTTTCTATGATTTTCAAAGCTTCTTTGGTGGTTCTACTCAAGAAATTACCTCCCGCGGAGGTATTGAATGAATCCTGATCAGCTTGGCTTACGCCATTGTAGAAAGTATCGAGTTGCATCAACTCTGAGAAACCATGATGTGGACAGTTGCGAAGTAATTCTTAGAAACGATCCCACGCTTCACCAAATGATTCATCATATTTTTGAGTGAACTTGGTGATTTCGTTCTTAAGACTCGTGGTCTTTGAAGGTGGGAAGAATTCATTCACAAACTTTTTTACCAAATCTTCCCATGTCTCAATTGAGCGAGGGGGTTGTTTCTCAAGCCAAATCCGGGCTTGACCCTCGAGGGAGAATGGGAAGAGAAGAAGCTTGATTGCTTCAGAAGGGACATTTTTGTATTTGATGGTTGACGTGATTTTATTGAACCATCGAATGTGAGCATGAGGATCGTCCCTCTCAAAACCGTAGAATTGACTTGAGGTTACAAGATTGAGTAACCCGGTTTTGAGTTCAAAACTATCAGCCATGATGGTTGGAACAACAATGCCTCAATGGGTGCTTGGAGAAGCTCACACATGGGGCGGTCTTCCGCCATGGTGACAGCTGGCGTGGAAACAGTATGGATCTCAGATCCGACTGTTGGTGCTGAAAGTCTACGAGGTCTTCTAGGTACTCTTACAAGCTCACGTAATGGGCTCGCGGACCTAGAAGAATGAGTGCGCATGCACTAGGGATAAAAACCAATCAAAACAAAATCGAGGCAAATCAACAGTGAACTTAAACCAATAATCACAAATGAATGGCTTCTTTAAGAAAGGTACACCACTCACAAGGATACAAAGGCAAGTTTTAATCTTTTTTTTGGGAACTTATTATGTTCACACCCCCAGTTGGTAGGTGTTCTGCCTTGGTTTGCGACGATTTATTTTTATGTAATTATTATTCACAAGAAAGAGACGAATATTTTTGGGTTTTTGTGTATGGGTAAAAAACTTTTGGAAAATATTTTTGGTACTGTTTCGTTAACCAAAATCGTATCTCTTTAAGAATCACCTTAAAAGGAATCCGATATAGAAAACGTAACGATCAGTTTTGTCTGTTTTTTTATTTTTTTGGTGTTGTTAACACTTTAGGAAAAGTGTTAATGATGTTTTCTGTATTATGATTAAGATTTACAAAAGGTGGTGGTGTTTATACAATGATGAATGAAAAACCACTAATCTCTAAAAAACGTTTTAAATACGCAGCTACCTCCCCGGCAGCGGCACCAAATTTTGATTGGTCCTAAACGGTCAACTAAATTGACCAGGTGAGTAGTCAACCAAGTCAAACGTCTCAAACCAACTAACCAAGGAGTACAGTGTATCCCCGGGTCGTTATGTCCCAGCGAGGTGTGCAATTGTATTTGCAAACGTTTAAAGTGATCGGGTGATTTAACAGAAAGGTCAGGATTTTGATTATTATGATTACACTTCGAGATTATGATTGAGAATAGCTTAGAAACACTATATTAACAATTACCGATGATCAGATAACCTAAAAACGTGAGTTAAACCTAAAAACGCGCGTTTGAATTTAAAATAAACGTGAACGGGCAAAAAAAAAAAGTGAAACGTGAGCAAATAAAGTCCTACGAATATGAAAATTATATTTTTACAATCCTAATGTTATAAGAAAATTTTTTGGAAAATTAAAATTATTTTTACAACTATTTAATTAATTACTATTAATTAATTACTAATTATTAATTACTTTTTAATTAACTAAATTATACTAAATTACAATTAATTATGAAATTAAGCTAGAAAAATGAAAATTAAATTTAGAAAAATCTAAAATATTATAAAACTAATTTGAAAATAGAAAATCTATTTTTCCTATTTCTTAATTAATTATTATTATTTAAAACTAATTATTTAATTAATTTAAACTAAATTAAATTGTAAAGAGTACTAAATGACAAAAGAAAAATCTAAAAAATTTATTAAAATTATTTTAACCTATAAGGAACCTGAGAGATATATAAAAATGATAGTTGCTTATAAAAAAGCAGAAAAATAAGCAAAGGGCTTAAATAGAAGCTATCACTTTTCTTTATTTTGGTTTTTCTTAATTTTTCTTTTACAAAACTATTTTTATACTGAAATGAGACAACTTTTACAAAGACACTTTTGGTGGAACTAAAAAATAAGCACAATTCAAGGTTAAATGCTTAACAGTTTCAATATTAAGCTTATTTAGAATTTTGATTTTGATTAAGTTGCTATAAAAAACTATGCAAGTACACCACAGAACAAAATAATCCAATAACTAATTAAGTTACACTAGAAGGAAACACAGGGAAGCAAATAAGCACTTAAAATAAGCCACAAATGGCAAATAAGCACTTGGGCTTAGGTGACAGGTCAAACAGGCCAAAAAGGGCCAACTTGCAGCCCTTGTGGAGTCCACAGGAGGGGGCAAGGGTCCAAACTAGAAGTTTCTCATAAAAGCTGAGCTTAGGGGCTCTCCAAAAAGCCAATAAGCTACTCCTATGGTCCACTAATAAGCACTATACAAGACCTTGAAATAAGCCAAAAGTACTGAGGTCTCAGATTGCTGAGGTGAAATGGCCAAACTTGATGAGTCTAGAAGCCCTACTAAATAAGGTACAAACCAGCAAATAAGCACTGGTCTTTGAAGATGGGCTTATTGGATTTATAAAAAGCCAAAGAGCATGCTGTGGGACCCACTAGGGAACAAGCAATGGCTTATTGAAAAGGGGCAATGTGGACTGAGTCTGAGTGCAGGGCAAACCCTTGCCCTGCAGGCTACTTTAAGGCCTAAAATTAGCCACAAAAAAAAAAATCTAAAAATTAAGCTAATGGTATATTCTTGAAGATAAGCTGAGGGATTTTAACTTCTGAAAGTTTCAATGTCTAATTTTCAGCTCAAAATTCACTAAAATTCCCACAAAAAGTGGATTTCTTCCCAATGAGCAATTTTGACTTTTTGAAATAACTTGCAAACTTTGACTAAACTGAGATTACATCTACTCTACTTAATTATTTATGATGTTTTAAGTTACTAAATTACTGAATTAAGCTACTTTAATTGATAATGGAATGATTTAATGAGAAATTTAACTAAAATACCTAATAGTTAAACTAATATGAGATATCACAATGCATTTTGACATTTTATGAAAAGAGTAATGGATTTTATGCTCTAACTAACTAACATTAACCTAGTGTGACTTGTGAAAACAGAAAACAACAACAGATACACCCTGGAACACAGGGTACATACTTGTTCCAAACACTCCCTAATGTAATTGAAAATGAGATTTTCCAAGCAGGAAGTTGATTTTACTTACTTAAATGAAAAATTACTACAATATTAGTTATAATATACTTAGAGAAGCAGTAAGGAACTCAGGCTAAGCAGTCTATAATAAGCTAACACTAATAAGCTAGATGAGCTTATTATGAAACAGTTAATCATGGACTCTAAACCATACGCTTATAAAATGTAATCTAAGCATACTAGACATAAAATAGATGAACCAAAATATCAAACCTATTGCTTCCCAAGAAGCTCTAAACCATGCTATCCATCCTCCTCTTGCATCTTCTTCTATTATTATATTTTTTTTGATATTTTATTTATTATATTTATTTGTGATTTTTGATGAAACTGAAAATTGCACTAAAACTTAAACATTTAAACTGAAACTTATATTATTCAAGAGGAAAACAAGTTACACTAAAGTTTTGCTGAAATCTAAAATTACAATACATTCGACATAACATGAAAAATAAGCTAAAAATCTACCCACTCTTCACTGCTCCTTCTTCTCCCTCTTATACTCTAAAATTAGGGTTTTCGAGGTGTCATTGCCCTATCCCAGCAATGATCACAGCCCTTGGATGAGTAGAAGCAATCTTGGCCATTCAAAGATTTTTGGCGCCAAATTGGTTTTGGCGTTTTCCCTTTGATAACTTGTGCCAGGGACGTATTCTTGGACTGAGGTGGTTTGTTTGGATTAGCTGGAGGGTTGAAGTGTTGCAAGGGTGAAGGCAGGCTAGGGGTGATGATGGTGAGTTTGGCTGATAGCAGGTAGTGGAGAGGTGAGGTGGAAGGGGTGGTGGTCAAAGTTGGGGTTTGACCCTGGGGTTTAGTATTAAAACAGGGAGTGGTGATGGGCCTGGGGTAGGAGATGGGCCAAGGGGATATAAGGGGTGGGCTTGTGCTTGAGTTTGGATTGGTTGGGTGGGTTTATTAAAAGGTGTCCGTTTGGTTGATAATAGCAAAACACAAGGACCAATTTTGCAATTTATCCAAAGCTTAGGGACTGAAGTTGTAACTTTCCTGGAATTATCACAAGGGTGAAACATGCTAAGGTTGAATAGTACGAGGGTTGTAAATGTAATTTTCCAATTTTTGAAACCCAGGGACTATATTTGCCATTTTGGAAAGTACAGGGACCAAATGTGTAATTTTCTCAAAGTTTTCACCCAAAGATCATATTTGATAAATTTTGACTTTTAAATGCCTTGGGTTGACTTTTCTTTCATTTTAAACCTTCAGGGTCTAGTTTGGTCAATTTATGAAACTTGAGGGACTGAAACTGCCACTTTTACAAACTTTGTTCATTTTTCATCTGTTTTTAAACATTTTGCATCTGAAACATATAAAACACAATTCCTGGGATAATTTCTATATTTTGATGCATTTCTGAGTGTTTTTGGATGTTTTAGGAGTTCAGATACGATAAAAATGATGAGTATTTACACACTCATCAGGTTGTCTCAATGGTTGATGTACATATACAGCAGGACACTTCTACTATTCCTACCAGGTCTACACCAACTCCTACTGCTGTAACTGACAACACTAACACCACTCAAGCCGATGCCACTCAAGAGAAATTCACTGAATCCACCATGATCTCAACTCCTTCCACCACTGAGAAGAAACTGGATCAAGGACTGGATAATTTAGCTCATATTACTGCTGGTGTTGTTCAAGATAATCTCACCATTCATGAGACATTAGAAAACATACTTCAGTGTTAAGAAAAATTGTGAATCTCGACCTGCCTCAAACAATTAAGAATCACGGCAGCAAATTGTACAAGTTAGAACATCTAGATCTCGAGCAACAAGTGTCTCAGGCAATCAATGAACAAGTCGCTGAAGCTGTCAGCATCGCTCTTAAAGCTCCCCTCAGATCCAGATTCAAAGACCTACCCATCAATGACATGAAAGTAATTCTGCAGCATAGCATGTACGAAAAAGGTCAACATACAGGACATGAGGCACATGTCAAATTGTATGGAGCTTTAGATGCCTCTATAAGACAAGATGATGCTGAGGAACACACCAGAGATATGGAAATAGAAAGGAAGAGGAAACAGAGGTGTCAGGGTCATCCCAGGCCCGCATCGGGATCACCTCCACAACCTCCACCACCTCCTCCACCTGCCGGGGCATCTGGTCCATCGGGCACGTCAACTCTACTTGGTGGTTCTCAATCTCGTACTATGCCATCACAACCCACCTCATCATCAAAGAAACAACAAACTGACAAATCTTCTAAGCCAGCACCATCCAAACAGGCCAAGCATGTCAAGTATGATGCATGGACCTCCATTGACGCTGGCACGACCTCTATTGCATCTCCTGTCAATGATGATAATGTCTTTAATGAAGAATCCTTCATTCCACAGCCTACTGACTCATCTGATGATGATGAAGATGATGCTTCCACGACTTATATCCCGCAAAAACAGTGGTGGAAATCGTTTACCAGAAGTGATTCTACTGATCCACCACCTGTTCTCCTAACTAAAGAAGATAAAGAGTCTTGGTGGAAACCTGATGATGAGCAGTCGCATTCACCTGAGCCTAACTGGACTGTTCCCTCTTCAGATCTGCCAGTTAATGACAACAACTGGGTCAATGCTATCACTACCAGCTTCGTTCCTCCTTCTGAAGACTCTCTACTATCACAAACGGGTGATATGGGGACGTTTATCACATGGTTTTGTAAGAAGCGTGGATTATCCAAGCTTACTCAAAAGGACCTTGAGGGACCGGCATTCAACATTGTTAAAGTCTTTCATCAGGATGTAAATCATCTACAATACCAAATGGAAGAATTCCACAAGATGTTTAACGATATTGTGGATGAAGGAATCACGAAGTATAATTATAGCAATCCACTTCCTCTGGGTGGCTCTCCCGGACATGTAACTATCTAAGCAGAGTTTTTCTTCAACAAAGATCTTGAATATCTCATACTTGGCAGCAGACAACGCAAATCGGCCTTGTCCATCACCAAAATGAAAGCTGCACATTATTCAGATGTTGGGTTGGAACAGCTTGTCCCGGATGGCATGTGGATTGCTCAGGAATGTGATTACGACATATCCGAATCTCTTGGAATTTCTCACTGGTGGCTCAAGAAGCAGCGTTTTTACATAGATCGATTTCAAGCTCAAAGTGACCGAAAGTCTATTCGATCTCCACTTCAAATCATCAGTGTAGTCAAGGTACAAATACACCCTATCCACGTATATGACTATCTCAAGAGCATAGTTCTTCGTCGAGCTGACTTCAAAGACTACATCATATCCAAAGGTGACTTCAAACATCTTCGTCCTAATGATTTTGAAGATCTGTATGTGCTCCACCTTCAAGGAAAATTGCATCATATGCCATCACATGAGAAGAAGACTCTTTTGTTTGCTGTACTTCACTGAGTCCGGGGTATCGTCATCAGGAAAAGGGTGAAAGACTTCCAAATTAGCATCGAAAGCTATCAATCCCAGCTCAATCTCACGCGACCTCTATGGGATGTTACTAGTACGGAACCGGTTGCTAATTTTACGATCAAGGAATCTCCACTGGCCGTGATATTTCGCGACAGATACAATGTTCCTATGGTCTTGCGCTTCAATGAAATACACAAGTTCAGTGATGGTACATTACAAATGGTCGAAGAGGCTTTGGACTTCAAAGTGAAAGAATACCATGTGTATAACTATGGATCACGAAGGTATACCAACCACTGGACAGATCACAACCTGACACTGAACAAGAAATTCCTGGCTGGTATTCGTAAAAGATTGAAGTTGAGAAGAATCTTTCGTAGTTTGGAGTGCTACGTGGGTGGCAGAGTTCGAGTTGGAGACTACCGCCTTCTACAACGCACTGAATGATATTTCATGTGAAGGGGTGCTTTGTTATATGTTGTAATTTGGGTGCTGTGATGTTTTGTAACTTGTATTTTATGAACTTTCTGACCAACTCTCTTTCATATCCTTATAGCTCTTATAGTTATTGTACATACCTTAAATCTACCAAAATTGTATATAGTAAAATATAAAACCTATAAATACCATAAAAACTTGAAAAATTATTAAAATACAAAAATATTCTTCTAACGACATGTCTCTTGTGTAATCAATATTATGTACGTTTCTAGAAATGTCATTCAATAATGACACGGAATCATACATATGCTTGAGCAAGAGTTTTTGGGTTTTTGAATAAAGTTTTTTTCAAAAACATGTCATTTCTCAAAACATTCTTCAAAATTATGGCTTGCAGTCATTTCAAGCTGCAACCCGGACTTCAAAATTATGGCTTGTAGTCATTCCAGGCTGCAACCCGGACTTAAATATGAAATCTGATAATCAAAAGTGATATTTTGGACTCAATAAATAGGCTCCCACATATGTGCTAAACACTTTCGAATATCGATGCATATATTGAGGGGGAGCAAAAGGCGTTTGTGGAAGTAATACCAAAGACCGACCATTTATCTTTATGCATGGAGTTATAAGGATGGTTAAGGTTAGGTATGAGTTCCCATGATCCACCAGAACCGGAAGGATCTTCCCAGGGACAATCCTCTAGATAGATTAGAAGTCCTTAGGAATGATTGAAAAAAGGAGAAAAGTGAAAAAGGGAAGAGTGCGGACTGAGATAGAGCTAGGACTGAAACAAACCCAACAAGGTTCTAGTGGTGAAGTCTCGGTAAGCACTGAAGGGGTTGAAGAATTAAAAAGAATTGAAATGAGAAAGGGTGAAAATAAATAGCCCTCCAAATATTCAACCTTAGGGCAGAAACCGGGTTCAATTCACAATCTACTGGCAGTTACTAAGGTAACACCGGTATTGAAGACAAGACGTCATGGACCCAGTGACGCACTACACTAAACTTCCCAACCACTCAAGTTCTCTTAAAAGAGCTTGTTTCAATCTCACGGGGAACCCTGTGCAATGTATCGACTGCTCATTGCGAGCTATGTAGATATCTAAAACAGGAGACGCCTCCCCAGTCTCCAGGAGCGGATCAAAACGCACTATTGAGTCTAGAGCCAAAGAGATCATCCATAAATCTCATTAGGACACACTTCCAATATGCTTATTGTTTCACACAATGTGGAAAGTAAGATAATATATGTAGAGTCCTATGCATTATCCTTGTGGTATTGCCAGAACATCCGAGTGATATGAAAATATTCACGATGAAGATGGAAATCCTTCTAGAGCGAATATCTCTCAACCTCTTGGTAGGTGACATGTGAGATCCATTTTGGATCAATGATCAAGTGACAACTGGAAAGCAACGATGGTGCAATTCTAAATTGAATCAAACTTGTTTCAGGATATGGATTGACGGATACTTTTGCTAAAACCTTTCAATGTGCTCACAAATTAATTTATCAAGCACATTGATTGTGTATAATCTTTCAAACAAAAGTATTTTTGATGGAAATGTGATTCAAAGCTTAAAACTCTCGTCGTGTCTCAAAAATGTTTATCATATGATACGCGAGTGATTTCTATAAATCAATTTCTCATCAATCCGTGAATATTTATTCACCGATTCACTTTATCGTGCTATCTGCTTTGAGACGTTCCGGTATGTGAACATGCTTAGTATGAAGATTTCGAAGTGGATTCTTTGGAAAATTCATCACTACAAGCTGGAAATTCCTGTCAAGGAGAGTCTTCTTTTAAAGAGACTCTACCTGATCACAGGTCGGTTTTCACAAAACCGGAGGGTAGTTTGTCCTCGCAGAACGAATGACAAAGCCATATTCGTTCTCTATCTTTATTGCTAACTGTTTTATTTCAGGGACACATATAAAGATGGCATTGATGGCTCCTATTTCCAGCTGAATCGGGTCAATCCATACCTCATGCTCACACATCCTCCTCACTGTCAATGATGATGAGAGACTTGCTACAACAAATGTTGAGAGACTACCAACAACGTTTCCGCAACTCTGATGGAAAAAGTCTCCTGATCCACAACTCTGATGTAAAGTCTCCTGATCTAGAAGGGTGTGAGCATGATGGTCCTAAAGTCACTACATCACATGAAGGCGATACTACTGTGGATGTACTTGGAGATTTACTGTGACTGATGATCTCAAAGAAGCTCAAAGATTACACATTACAAAGGAATCCAAATCACAAGTTCATTGCTTGAAGTACAAAGTGTGCAGAAAAGTGAAGAATCAGAACCTACGAGCTACAATGACTTATGAATGCTTAAAGATCAAAGAGCTTAATTTCCAAGGTGACCTCGCTTAGGGAGAGATTGTTAGGAATACAATTATTCCTATAGAAGACTCAGTCACCTAATTATTGTAATAGCATTGAGTTAGCTCGTAGTTAGTTTAGTTATTAGTTAGTTAATATTAGATTAAGTAACACCGTGGAAGAAGGACGGGTCTTTACCAACTGTATGCCTGATCCACAGCCCGGGTGTGGGCGTTTTATCATTTATTTGTTAGGATAGTATATATACCCCTCTCCACATGTGGAGAGGGTTGAACCTTTATTCATATCAATCTAATATTCTAAATTTTCTCTAAAGGTTCCATTCTTTCTTTCTTTCTCTTCTTCTCCTTAATCCATACGCCTACACAACCACAAGTACTTCACGTTTGTGACTTAATTTAGCATCCTACAGCTTAGAATATTGCCTTTTTCCATTCAAAGAGTCGGCATAATAGCCGGGACTTTGAATATTGAGGACAATATTCAATTCTAAGTGTGGGGAGAATTCTAGCGAATTTGATCACATTTTACCTTCTAGTACCCCCGTTTTTTGCCAAAATTTTAAAATTTTTTCACTTTATTTCACAAAATTTTTGTGATTATCAGTCCGCCATGTCTAACCGACAAAGGGATTGGCTAATCCAGGAGCAAACGGCTCTTGGTAAAGATAACTCAAATCAGTTGATGGCTGACAATTTGCCCAAAATTGTATGGTATTCAACTCACCATATCCTAAAAAGTAAAGAGTTGGCTAGCCCGCAAGGTTATGGCTTGTGGTAAAGGCAGTGGAAAGCCATAATTGTTAATCAACTCACCAAGATGTTGACTATGTTCCATCAAGAGTTGGCTAGTCCAGAAGAAAACGGCTTCTGGTAAAGACAAATCAAAACCGTTGACGGCTGGTGGTTTGCTCAAAATCATATGGTTATCAGTGTACCATAGTTCTTACTTGAACCGAAATATTTGGCTACTCCAGAAGTAATGGCTTTTGGTAAAGAGATTGAAATCCATTAAGGAGTTTTTTTTTTGGCTAACACTCTCTCTCTCCTACTCCCCTCTCTCTCTAAAAAAAAAATTTGATCACCATCATCTTCATTGAATATTTAAATTAATCACTGCCATCCTCACCTCCTCACTCCCCGATACAAAACCACACTTACCAGAACATCAGCAGACCACCCACGCGCTCTCACGCGCCACCTAAACGAGGCGAAATTCCTGGGTTTTTCCAGCGATTTTTCGGCGTTTCCACGCTGCCACGACCAACACCGCCCGCGAGTGGGGCATCTCACACTTTTCCAAGCTTGATCAAGTTACGCTGCTGCTACAGTCCCCGACGGTCGCCAGAAACCGTCGCCACTGCCACCGCCGGCCGCTTTCTGACCATCGGAATATATTCCGGCTGAGCCGAGCTTTTTACTTTTATCCTTACTACTTATTGCTTGGCTACTTTACTATTCTTTGCTCTCCCTTTTTGTTGTGTGCTTGCTTTTTGGGCTATTGTGTTTGCTGGTTGTTGTTTGTTGTTGTTTCTTTCCTTATTTTTGCGTTGTTTCCCTTCTTTTGGCTTGTCTCCCCCTTTTTTGCGTTGGTGCCTTGCTTTGTTGTAGTGTGCTGGGGTTAGGATTGTCCCCTTGGATAGTGATGGTCACTTGAGGTCATGTCCCGTAGGTTCGGGCAGGGTAGGGGAGGTAGGAGGGGTAGACGGTGTAGGCGGTGTAGGTGGTTTAGGCGGGGTTGGCGGGGTAGGTGGGTCTAGGGTGGGTAGGGGTTCTGCTAGGGTAGCGTCGGCTCGTAGGATTAGAGTGGGTAGTTGGAACGTTGGGTCTTTGACCGGTAAGTTCTTTGAGTTGGCCGATGTTTTGAGGAGACATAAGGTAGACATAGCGTGCTTTCAAGAGACTAGATGGAAGGGATCTAGCACGAGGGAGGGTAACGGCTACAGGCTTTGGTACTCGGGCTCTAGGTCTGCGAGAAACGGAGTTGGAATTATTTTGGCGGCTTGCCTCAAAGATAATGTAGTGCAAGTGATCAGGAGTAGCGATAGGATCATGGCGATTACGTTGGTTATTGATGGGGTGATCGTTAACGTAATCAGCGCATACGCACCACAGGTGGGCCGAAGTAAAGTTGAGAAGAGGAGCTTCTGGGACTCCCTCGACGCGCTAGTTAGGGAGTGTCCGTCGGATCAGCGTCTCATTATAGGAGGGGACTTGAACGGCCATATAGGAGCGACAGCAGATGGCTACGCGGGGGTCCACGGAGGTTTTGGCTTTGGAGCTAGGAATGACAAAGGTAGATCGATTTTAGAGTTTGCTACTGCTCACGACTTGGTAGTAGCGAACTCTTTCTTCAAGAAGAGAGATGTTCACTTGATCACCTTCCAGAGTGGGGGTCACAACACCCAAATTGATTATCTGCTGGTACGAAGAAGGGAGCTTAGAGCATGTAGGGATTGCAGGGTTTTCCCTGGCGAGGCTTGATCTTCTCAACACAAATTGTTGGCCTTGGATGCACTTTTCAAGAGGCAACAACCTAGGAGAGTACCGTCCAGGTCGCCAAGAATTCTTTGGAAGAATCTGGATGGCGAGGCGGCAGAGTCCTTTAGAGTAAAGGTCGCAGAGGGTTTTGCTACTCGGTCGGAGGACTTAAATGCTGGAGACGCGAACCAGATGTGGAACACTCTTGCCGGCATCATTAAGGAAGCTGCTAAAGATTCCCTTGGTATGGCTAGCGGGGCCTCGAGGACCCGGCCGCCTAACAAGGAATCTTGGTGGTTTAGCGAGGAAGTGCAAGCCAAAGTTGCAGTGAAACAATCTAGGTTCAGAGATCTTCTTGTGTGTCGAGAGGGACATCAAGCTGACATTACCGCCGTAGAAGAGAGGTATAAAGTAGCTAAAAGAGAAGCGAAAAAAGCAGTAGCGCAGGCGAAGGACAAGGCGTATGAAGATCTGTATAAGAGATTGGACTCCATAGAGGGGGCTAATGATATATTCAGGATTGCTAAAGCCCGAGAGAGAAGAAGGGGGGATTTAGGTTATGTAAAATATATAAAAGATGAAGGTGGGCGAACCATTGTGAATGAAGATGATATTAGGAAAAGATGGATGGAGTATTTCTCATCTCTTTTCAACGAAGGAAGTTTCGTAGGAAGTACTGAGGGAAGCGGGGAGGATGAAAACCCTAGCCAACGGCCAGAGTGCTACTATTCGAGGATTAGCCAACCGGAAGTGAAGGTTGCACTACAGAAGATGGGAAGAAACAAAGCAGTAGGGCCGGACCAAATCCCCATAGAAGTCTGGAGGTGTCTAGGTGATGAGGGGGTAGAATGGCTGACATGCCTCTTCAACAAGATCTTTTCCGGTGCTAAGATGCCAGAAGAATGGAGACTCAGTGAAGTCATCCCCATATATAAGAACAAGGGGGATGCGCAAGTGTGTGGCAACTATAGGGGCATTAAGCTTCTTAGCCACACTATGAAGCTTTGGGAGAGAGTTATTGAGAGAAGGTTGAGAAGGGAGACAAGGGTGTCTGAAAATCAATTTGGTTTTATGCCAGGAAGGTCATCGATTGAGGCTATTCACCTTTTGAGAAGTCTCATGGAGAAATATAGAGAAAGACAAAAAGACCTGCATATGGCGTTCCTTGACCTTGAAAAGGCATATGATAGCATCCCACGAGAGTTGATTTGGAGAACGCTTATCGATAAAGGAACCCCAAGGAGATTTGTGAGGGTCATTAAGGATATGTACGAGGGGGCTAAGACCCGTGTAAGGTCCACAGTGGGGACCTCAGAGTTTTTCCCGGTTGAAGTTGGGCTGCACCAGGGATCCGCCATCAGTCCTTACCTCTTCGCCTTGATTCTAGATGAGTTATCTAGAGGGATACAAGAGGGTATCTCGTGGAGCATGATTTTTGCTGACGATATTGTGTTGGTGGCAGAATTGGCAGAAGGGCTGAACAGCAGACTCGAGCACTGGAGAGAGGCTCTTGAAGACAACGGTCTGTGGGTGAGCAGAAAGAAGACTGAAATACCTGAGATGTGATTTTAGGAGGACCGAGTCAAGACACGAGGAAACTGATGTCCGTATTGGTGACCAGATCCTGCCACCCAAGGAATCTTTTAGATATCTGGGATCGATGATCCACAAATCAGGGAGGATTGATGAGGACGTAACCCACCGGATTAGAGCCGGTTGGGCGAGATGGAGGGCGGCGTCGGGAGTCCTTTGTGACAGGAACGTCCCCTTAAAGTTAAAGGGAAAATTCTATAAGGTGGCGGTTAGACCTGCTATGTTGTACGGGTCTGAGTGCTGGCCTATCACCAAGGTCCAAGCTAACAGGGTAGAGGTGGCAGAACTGAGAATGCTAAGATGGACCTGTGGTAAAACCTTGCTTGACATGATCCCGAACGGAGTTTTTAGAGCTAAACTCGAAGTCGAGAATGTTATCTCGAAGATGAGAGAAGGAAGGTTGAGGTGGTTCGGTCATGTCAGGAGGAGGTCACAATCTGCACCAGTTAGAAAAGTCGAAGCGCTAGTAGTAGATGGAGTGAGGCAAAGGGGTAGACCCAATCTCAGGTAGGAGGATAGACTTAAGCTCGACATGAAGGAGCTGCGCTTATCCGAAGACATGACCTCAGATAGGACGGTGTGGAGAGATAGAATTAGGGTTTGCGGGTAGTCCCGGCTGGGGGCTTTGAAGGTTTAGGTGTTTTTTTTTATTTTTTATTTTTATTTTTATTTTTTTATTTTTTATTTTTTTTGCCTTTGTTCTAGGCCCTATGCGTTGCTTGTGCCTTGCTTTTGTTGCTCCCTAGGTTTGCCTGCTTTGTCTTGCTTTTGCTTTGCCGTAGCTATAGGCCCCGTGCGTTTTTTTTTTTTTTTTTTTTTTTTTTTTTTTTTTTTTGTGTTTCTTGTTTTTGTTTGCCTTGCTTCTGCTTGTTGTTTACTGTCCTATTGCTCTTTTTGCTTTTCCCTTTCACTCGCACACCTGCACATGCCGGAGGTCTCATTGGAAGCAGTCTCTCTATTCCTGGGTGTATCCTGGGGTAGGGGTAGGACCTGTCTACATTCTACCTCCCCCATACCCTGCTCCGGCGGGATTGGGTTCATTGTTGTTGTTGTTGTTGTTGTATTCAAATCCATTAAGTTTTCTAAAAAGATTGCTAGGGACTAGCAATATTTTAGTGTGGGGGATTGATGAGTGCTTAAACACTCATCATTTTTGGTCAAATCTGAGCTGCGGAATATTTAAAAACACTCAAAAATGCATCAAAATACTGAAAATATTCCAAAATTGTGTTTTATATGTTTCAGATGCAAAATGAGTAAAAACAGATGAAAAACGAACAAAGTTTGCAAAATTGGTAGTTTTAGTCTCCCAACTTTCAAAAATTGGCAAAAATAGTCCCTGAGCACTTATTTTAAAAGAAAAGTCACCAAAGGTCCTTTTGAAATCATAAGTTGTCATATTTAGTCATTTGGTGAAAAATTTCAAAAGTTTTGAGAAGTTACAAGTTTAGTCCCTGGAGTTTCAATTTTGGCCTAAATGGTCCCCAGATATCTAATTTTGGAAAAAATCATTTAAGGTCCTTGGATTATGAAATATGGCAAGTTTGGTCCTTACTTTGACTTTGAGAATATTACATTTTCGGCCCCTCAATTTCAGCCTAATTACAAACTTGGTCCTTATGATATTTAATAAACCAAATGGACCCTTTTGTTATTATAGTCCAATCTACCCAAATACCAAACCCCAAAGTCCACCCCTGATCCACCACCAACTAGCCCAAATTCCACCCCAAGCCCAAAAACATAAAAATAAAACAAACACCACCCCGTTTTTACTACTCCTTCTAGTCAACAGGTCAAACAAACACCTCATCCCCTCCACTTGGCCTGCTGCTCCCTACCTCCTCCATGTCCCCTCCTCACCTTTTTCCACAAATCCCTCACCTTCCCCCACTCATGTCTCCCACAACACACCCCAACAATTAATACCTCACCAAACCACCCAACTGCCAAATCTCCATTTTCCCGCCAAAAGAGATTTAAAGGCTGAGATCAAATTAAAGCCATCCAACGGCTTGAAATGAAGTGGGAAAGAGAGAAGGAAGTCTCCAGGGTCTATAAAAGTCAATCAAAAAGGAGAAGAAGATATTAGTTAGAGTAGATTAATTAGTGTAGGTTTAGGTAGTTTCTGGGTGATAATTTAGGTGAAATCTGAGGGAACTTATGTAATATTTTACTGCTTTCTAATGTACTTATCATTAAAGTTTAATGAAATTATTGTTTTAAATCATTTTATTGCAAATTACTTTCAAGTTTCATTTTATGTTCAAAAGTTCTTAATTTCCCGTTTCTCCAAATAGTTTTAAGTTTGCTTTAAGCTTTTCCAAGTTAATAAAATCTGCTTAAGTTAATATTTCCTGTTTCTCTAAATTACTTTCAAGGTACATCAACCTGTACAAGCTAACATATCCTTTTCCATAAGCTCATATAAGCATCCTAGTGCTACTGTGAGTTTATATCAGTCCATAAGTCCATTTTGTTAAGTCATCAAGTAAGTTCTCTATTTAGTTTTCTACTATCTTTTTAATTCAGCTCATTCAATGTAGTTTGTAGCTTATGTGTGTTTAGTTTATCAATACCCACTGCCTGAATTTAGCTTTATTGCATTTTGGTGTTCTTGATGATCTTTGGTCAATCTCACTGCTCAAATAGCTTTTAAGATAGATAGGTAATTTAGTGGGATCATTAGTTTGGTGAGTCTAAGCTTAAACTTCAGATTTGTAGTGTAATTGTGCACTTGAAGGGGTGTTTGGTTCTGCTTAGTATTACCTGTGGTAGTGGCCTTCTACTTGTTCTTTTGCATACTCAATCCTCTTAGGTGATGTTAGAACTAGTCAAAC
Source organism: Artemisia argyi (assembly GCA_030686995.1). NCBI lineage: Eukaryota > Viridiplantae > Streptophyta > Magnoliopsida > Asterales > Asteraceae > Artemisia > Artemisia argyi. The sequence continues at coordinate 133,843,423 of CM060694.1, forward strand.
CATAAAACCAAGGTTAAAACTAGATATTGTCAAAATCTAATTACTTTCACTCTCACAGTCCACTGTTGGGACCTGTGAGGATCAAACCTCGCCTATTTGGTCTAAATCTTGTTCATGTACCTTAATTTAGTGTTAGCATAACATAAATAATCATAATAAGTTCACAGTGATCAAACAAGTTTCATTAAAGTCAAAGTTTAAGTTTAATATCAAAAAGTCAAAGTTGCTCCTAGTATAGAAAACCACAATTTTCCAAGAATTTTAGTGAATTTTGTGTTTAGTTTTAGGCTTTGAAAATTCTTGGGTGTAAAATACCCCAGCTGAACTTTAGGATTCCATAGTCTCTTCATTTTTAAGATTTTTTTTGTAGCTTAAAGGAGGGCTCAAACAGGGTTTCAGGCTGTCACCACTCCCCTACTGCAGCAGCTCAACCCTGCTCACCCAATTTCTATGGGCCCCACAGGGCACCCCAGTGGGCCCCACACTGTGTTTCTTGGCACTTTTGACTCCCCTCCTAGCTATCTAGATAGATCAAGTATCCTTTTTAGGTTAAGCTCTCTTGCCCCTCCCTGTTTTCCCCCTCCAAGCTTGTCCCAAAACTGTGCAACCTTGATGTTTTTGAATTGCTTATTCCTGACTATTGGCTTATTCAGTGACCTTAGCTTGTTGTTTTAGCTTCATATCAGTCCAAGCAACTTGTTTAAACCAAAATCCACCTCTGTGGACCCCACATAGGCTCATTTCCATCAAAAGTCAAAGAAAGTTGACTGTCAAGAGCTTTTTGTGTCCATTTGGCTTATTTTTAAGCTTGGAAAAAGTTGTCTTTAAAAAAGTTTCTTATTTTTAGTTGTTAAATATATTACCAAAAAAAAAAACCCAGAAAAATCCAATTTTAAATTAAATGATAGTTTCTATTTAATATAATTTATCTTTTTAATTTTCCTTTTTAGCTTTTTATTAAGTAATTTGCATTTTTATATTTTTCTTAATCTTCTTTTATGTTAAAGTATTTTTAGTAATTTTTCTAGATTTTTCTCTTGTCATTTAGTATTTTTTAGAATTAAATATAGTTTAAGTAATTATTAATTAATATTTAAGTATTAAACAGCATAATTAGTTTTTATTAAGCACACCCCAATTTTTATAATTTTCCTAGCTTTTATATGTTATAAAATAATTTTAGGAATTTTTCTATAATTTTTACTGTTCATTTTCTATTTTTTAGAATTTAATTAGTTTAATTGATAATTAATTAATAACTAGTTTAATAATTGGTAAAATAGTTAATTAACACATAAAATAAACTTTTTATATTTTTCTAGGATTCCTGTGATAGTTAATTAGTTTTATAAAATATTTCTTAATTTTCTAAGTCATTTGTAGTATTATTAGTAATTTAAATTAATGTAATTAGTTAATTAATAAGCAATTTGTAATTAATTATTAATAAATAATTAAATTGTGTAAAAATTAATTTTCTTTTTCTAAAAATTTTCTTTTATTATTAGGATTGTAAAAATGTAATTTTCATATCCGTAAGTATTTTATTTCTTTAAAACTCGCGTTTTATTTCGTACGTCTACGTAAATTTAAATCAGACGTACGCGTTTTTAGGTTTTAAACGTTTATGGGTTTTCTAATTTCACAGTCTTGTTAATATAGCTTATTTAAGCTTTTTTCTTTTATGTTTCCTTAGCATAATCCATCTCAAACCCTTTCCTGTCCAAATTCACCCGATCACAAACCCGTTTTTAAGACCTTTGCACGCCTCGTCGGGACATAACGACCCGGGGAAACACTATACTCCCTCGGAGATTGACTCTGAGTTGTTTGACCTATTTGACCACACCCGTGGTTGATTTAGGTTGACCGTTTGGAGCCAATCACGTAATATAACAATAAATGAGAAAAATATTAAAGTACACAAATATATTAGAGTTAAATACTAGGTCAATAAAAGTTATAGGACGAGATATATTGACCCACTCTACTATGATATAATAACCCTCCCTTCTTAGTAGGGAGGTACAATATATTTTTATTTTGTGCGGTGTATTTTGTATAATGTTTTTTGTTGTGTTTATTTATTTTGTTTATATAATTGACGTACAACAACAACAATAGCACGTTAAACATTACCACATTAAATAATTACAACAACAATTGTTATTATAATTCAATTAAACAGCAACGTTAACACATTATTTAAACAACAACAACATCTACGACATCTGAAGATTATTCATTTCATTTAAAAGATCATGGAGCCGGGCACCCGACTGACAAGCTTGATCTTCAGGATTCCTTGCCATTTCTAACTCCATCTCCAGCGTCTTTATTCTTGTCATCAACAGCTTGTTTTGACACTTAAGCTGGTCAATCTTATTAGTTTTAACAACGCAGTTTGAGCATTGCGTTGAAGAAGAGGCTTGATTATAATACCTCCATTGAAATTCGGCTTTCCACATGAAGTATCCACACCCATAGTCATCTGTACCTGATTGTTACATGTTTAGAAAATTATAAAAAATATTATTTTAAATAAACAAATTATTTACATATCTACATAACTAAGCAAATGTATGATCCCATGTTAGGAGCTTCTTAGCCGGCTCGACATAGGAGTGAAGTAGGCACTCATAGGATTGGGGAAGTAAGTGTGCCACCCCATGAATGGTATTAAGGAATACAATCCGTCATCCACGTAACTATAACAAGTAATTAACGTGTAAAAGATGTCTAGGGAGTAGTGAAATCTAAGTAAACACATTTTCTCCACATATTGCTCACAACCTTAGTATAATTTAGTTTTATTTTCATTTCTAGTATTTTATTTTGATTGCATCTTTAGTATTGGGTTAGTTGACTAGCAACTAATTCCGTCCAAATCCTTCAAACCCGAGACTTTTACTTTGCTTCCTAAAAAATATAAAAATACAAAAATAATCTTCCGTCATCTTTAGCACTAGTAATTAGGTTTTCTAATCCTAGCGACACTATTCCTAGCTGAACGATCAATCCCCCGGTACTTGTCACTATACTATACAACAACGATCAGGTACACTGCCTGGTGGGGGTTGTAAGCTTCTCAAGATCCCTTGAGAGGTAAAGCCTGGTGCGATTCCCACGTATCACTGTAGCATTGGCTTTTAAGCTCTGTGCTAATTTTCGGGCTAGGAACTTGACTGCTTAGTTTACGTGTCATTTTTAGGTGCCCATTTGGACTGACTTGGGCTGCAATCTCTGCCAAGTTGCTTGATCTGTTATTTTTAGCTTTATACGTGTTTGTTTTTGATTACTTTCAGTCTTATCAGCTTATCTAGGTTAGATTTTAAATGTTTTGTAGCTTATTTGGTTCAGTTAATGGCTTGTGCGAGCTTATTAAGCTTAACAGTTAAGCTTGTTGCTTGTCGCTAAGCTTTGCCCCAACTGTCAAGACAAATAAGTTGTTCCAGCTTATTCATTAGCTTTTCAGAAAAGTATCTTTCACAAAAGAATGTTTAACTTTGTTGGTTGAATCAGTGTAGAAAAGAAAATTTGAAAAAGAAAAATAAATTACAAAAGGTTTTGTTGCTAGGAATTGAACCCTGGACCTCTTGGGTTGACCTGGTCAACACCAGACCAAACCCACACACCATCTCCCCTAAGTGTATCCTAGTGTTTATTATTTCCCTTTTTATTTTTATACTAGTCTTATTCATTTGTAGCTTATTTTGCTTATTAGCTTAATTTTCCAGCTTATCTATAGGTATTTCCAGCTTTTTATATTTTTCTTAGCTTATTAATAGTATAAAGTATTTTTAGAAAAAGTTTTATAGTTATTACTCTTTATTTAGTATTTTTAGTAAATCAAAATAGTTTAATTAGTTAATAAATAGTTTTTAATTAATAATAAATAATTAAAAAGTCAAAAAAAATAATTTTCTTTTTTCTAAAATTTTCTTTTATCATTAGGATCGTAAAATATAATTTTCATGTCCGTAGGGTTTGCGTAGCTTAAAATTCACGTTTTATTTTGCGCACTCGCGTTTTATTTAAATAACTTTTACGTTTTTAAATATTAGGTTATGTTAGTAAAAGTAGTTTGTAAAAACAAAGAAAAACCAAAAAATAACAAAAGTGATAGCTTCTATTTAAGCCGTTTGGCTTATATTTCTGCTTATCTTTAAACAAATTCTAATTTTACATTTTTAGATTACGTTTTAGGTTAATTAGGTTTCGCGTTATTGTTAATATAGCTTGTTTAAATCGTTCTCATCCGTATTTCCTTAGTGTAATCATTCAAACTCCTTATATACCCTATTCCTTTCCAAATTCACCCGATCACAAACCTGTTTTTATACCATCCACACCTCGTCGGGACATAACGACCCGGGGAAACACTATATTCCGCGTAGCATTGAGCCTAAGGAGTTTGACTATATTGACCACATCCATGGTTGATTTTAGTTGACTGCTTTTGCTTCAATCAATACACATCACCTATATCTCTCCTATCATGCTTAACTTCCCTCCTCAATGCTTTGACATCAGACTGTCGCTCACATAACCTCCTTGACATCGACACATAGCGACCCCGTCACCAAGAGATGTCCTCCCTTAAACGACTTAACTCTGCCCTAAGTTCGGCAGGAGAAACTCGTGGTGCGGTCGAAGACTCACCAACCTCAAAAGTAGATCTCACCTCCGTCGCATGTTCATGACCTAAGGCCTCTGAGAGAGATGTCCTCCCTTAAACGACTCAACTTTGCCCTAAGTTCGGCAGGAGAAACTCGTGGTGCGGTCAAAGACTCGCCAACCTCAAAAGTAGATCTCACCTCCGTCGCAAGTGCATGACCTAAGGCCTCTGAAGTGTCTGACTCATAAGTGATATCTGATATGGCTGGCGATGGCAGCAAAGGAAGAACCTCCTCATCATCAGCAACAATCTCATCAATATCGTCACCATCATCATCATCCATCTCATCATCAGCAGCAACAATTTCATCAACATCATCATCAGCAGCAATATCATCAACATCATCAGCAGCAACAATCTCATCAACATCATCACCATCATCATCATCCATCTCATCATCAGCAACAACAATCTCGTCAACATCATCATCATCCATCTCATCATCATCCATCTCTGGATCCATCTCATCATCATCCATCTCTGGATCCATCTCATCATCATCTATCTCTGGATCCTCTTCTGGACTAAGTGGTTCCAGTGCGGGATCAGGGGTTATAACTGATGCAGACAGGACACTCTACAAAAAAACAAACTTTTAAGTTTCAAACAATTTACATTTAAACAAATCAATAATCATTTACAACATTTTCAAACAATTTACATTTAAATAAATCAATAATCATTTACAACATTTTCAAACAATTTACATTTAAACAAATCAATAATCATTTACAACATTCACAAAATTTGTCGATGGTTATATAAAGTTTCCCATTCGGTTGCAACTGGCTGTTTGAACCACCTCCATTGTTGGTGGTTATGCGGAAGTGGAGAATTTCTCTCTAGCGTCAGACAAATGTAGTAAGCACATTTGTTCTCCCCCACACGGGCAATCACAATGGGGTCAATTCCTTGTGATAAGTTTGGACCAGAAAATAGTGGAAAACATGTGTTCCAACCCCGATGGTCTATATATACAACAGGTCAGTTAATCGCTGAAGCAAAACCAGCCCCGTGTTTGGCATCATCAACCAGTGATCTTCAGGCGCTGGTCTATTGAACCAGTTTATCTCATGTTTGGACAGGGTGCCACCATCATTGGTCAGTTCATTCAGGAGGGACTTATACTGAGTATAGGTCTTAGAGAGACTTTCAGAATCTTTGGCCCTGAAAGTATTGTGTTCAAGTTTCAGGTCCATGATTCTATTCTCCTTCGTATCAGAAGGGACTTCATAGTTATGAACCAGGTCAGTCCATGTCTGCTTGGCAGTAGGACAGTTGATCACTGATTCCATTATATCGTCGGGAAGACAGGATATAATGATTCTTTTTAGGCGCTGGTCATGATTGACCACCCTCCTTTCATCTTGGGTCCACTGAGCTTCATGTTTGACTAAACCCTGAGCAGTTGTTGGGATATATGGACCATCATTAATTAACTTAATGTAATATGGTTCTGATGAGTGGGAATCGTACCAGGCTTTACCTCTCGAGGGATCTCGAGAAGCTTACAACCCCCACCAGGCAGTGTACCTGATCGTTGTAGTATAGTATAGTGACAAGTACCGGGGGATTGATCGTTCAACTCAGGAATAGTGTCGCTAGGATTAGAAAGCCTAAAAACTAGGTCTAGAGGTGAGGATGATTCTTTTTGTATTTTTATGTTTTTATAAAATCAAGTAAAAATCTCGGTTTTTGGAAGAGTGGGCGTAAATAGTTGCTAATCAACTAACCCAATAACTAAGATGCAATCAAAATAAAATAACAAAAATGAAAATAAATCTAATTAAACTAGTGGTGTGAACAATGATAGGGAGAGTTGTGTTTACTTAGGTTTCATTACTCCCTAGAAATCTTTTACAGGTTGATAGTTTGTTACAATTGCATGGATGACAGGTCGTATTCCTTAATACTAGTCGTAGGGCCGTGTACAATATTCCCTAACTATATAGGATCCTACTTCACTCCTATGTCGAGCCGTTAGAAGCTCCTAACATGGGATCATTAGAATTCTCATACACATTAAACACAACCAAAAATCATAGTACACCTCTGATCATGTTTCTTAAGACGTTCAAGCATGTCACCTGATGCGTGGGAATCGCACCTTGCTTTACCTCTCGAGGGATCTCGAGAAGCTTACAACCCCCACCAGGCAGTGTACCTGATCGTTGTAGTATAGTATAGTGACAAGTACCGGGGGATTGATCGTTCAGCTTAGGAATAGTGTCGTTAGGATTGAAATTAATCTAACTAGGTCTAAAGGTGAAGGATGATTCTTTTTGTATTTTTATATTTTATGAAAAGCAAGTAAAAATCTCGGGTAATGGGAGAGTGGGCGGAATTAGTTGCTAATCAACTAACCCAAAAGCTACTAATTAAACTAATTAACAAGAAAACTAAACTAAGGTTCTACAAGATAAGTGAAGCATGTCTACCCATGATATGTTACTCCTTGCTAGCTATCCAATCCTACCTATTGAATTGTAACCTTGTTTTAATTGATGGGTTGTATTCCTTAATACCATTCATGGGGTGGCATACATAACTCCCCAATTCTATGAGCTCTTATCTCCTCCTACACCATGCCCAACACAACTATAGGGATTGTAAACAGTGGCTCATGCATTAAATACAACCAATAAAGACCTAGTACACCTCGGTTCATGTTTCTTAAGACGTTCAAGCATGTTACCATTTGGAGATCTGCCAGTTTTCTTAAGCCTAACATATAAATCATTCAATCAAAACAAGAATCAATAGGAAACAAGGATTATAAACTAAACCAATTAGATCTATCGAAGTGTCACGCCCTAATTGATGAAGATAGACACAAACATCAACAAGGAATCAATAAGATCTAATCAATTATATACAAGTTTCATACAATCATAAGTAGACACAAGGTGAATTAACAAAACATAATCAAAGAAGGACAATCAACAAGAATAATGAAAGACATAGTTGAGATAGAATCATCAAACCAATACATGATGTTTATGGAGTGATTGAAACCCTCTAAGTTGCTGGAAAAACACCCACCTAAACCCAAGAATCGACCTTAGGGTTTAGGGCTTACAAAAAGTGAAGTTATGAAGTTATATTTATAGGCATGTTTTCTGTCGGCCCTTCGTGACGGCGTCAGCCCGTACTCTTGACGCCGTCAAGACCACTTTTTCACCAAATTGTAGATCTCTTCGTCCTCTTCGCGTGGGCTTTTGAATCACCTAAATCCAAGTTCGTATGCAAAAGTTATGACCAAAACAATATCAGCTACTCCGCGCGCAAGTTTTGACAAGTTTACACGTGACGGCCTTGGTGACGGCCTTGGTGACGCCGTCACCAACCACGGTATTTTATTCTTGGCACTTTGACGCCGTCAAGAGCAAGTCTTGACGCCTTCATGCACTGTTCACAGCATAGAATTTGGAGACTTTGCCGTTTTCTTCACTTTTATGCTCCAAAAACGTCTAAAATGGCTTCTTTTCCAGAATTCATTCTCCAAGTACCTAAAATCACAAAAGGAACGATTTAGGGCAATATTTGATCAAATAAAGTCGGATTCGGGCTTAAATGACCCCCTAAAAACGGATCATTTTTCGCCTCATCATATACCCTTACACTTGAGATTTGCTTGTCCTCAAGCAAATGAGGTTTTATTCTACTCAAAAGACAAGTTAGGGGTATTTAACACTAATATAAAAGTAATTACAACAAATAATCGTTCCACTAAAGACCAATAGACAAGCACGGAGGTCATACACAAGCACCTCACAAATAGTGTTTAGATACTCACATCTCTCGGGTGTAATAAAGTAATATAACATTATGGAAATGGAAGATATCTCTCACTACCTGTCATAGCAAAATAGATTACCATAGGCTTGGGAAATGATCAAACCTCCACCACATGATGTAAGCACCTAGGATAAACTATCAAAGAGGTCTTTTAAAGGGTTGTAACGTTAGGTATAGGGATATGAATTACACGGTTTTGTTGGATAAAGGAAGTTTTGCTGGTGGCGAGTTAACAATCTTGGTTAATTACATGTACAAGATGGCGTTGCTAAGCCAAGACTAGACTCGACTTAAGCTAATAAATGAAAAATAACAAAAACATAAAATGAACATAGAATGAAAAACGGGATGGTAGTCCGTATGTTTTTTCTCTTTTTCTTTTTCTATTTTTTTTTCTTTTTCTTGTTTTTTCTATTTTTTTTCGATTTTTTTTTTTTTTTTTTTTTTTTTTTTTTTTTTTTATTTTTAAGATTAACGTACATATGGGGGTAATAAATGATGTTCTTCCCCATTACTCCATAAAATAAGTACTTACCCATGAGTCCCAATCGTCCCAAAACAATATGTACAAGGATATGACTCGACTTAGCAACCATGTAATAAATTAGAAAGTTAACTTAGGGTTTAACAAATAACAATGAGTAGACCTAATAAAAAGAAAATAAAAATCTCACTAAAAAGGAATCTAATGAGTAGACCTAATAAAAATCAAATTCAACCTAAACAATAACTATTCCCCGGGCTGCGGCGCCAAAAACTTGATGCGTGGGAATCGCACCTTGCTTTACCTCTCGAGGGATCTCGAGAAGCTTACAACCCCCACCAGGCAGTGTACCTGATCGTTGTAGTATAGCATAGTGACAAGTACCGGGGGATTGATCGTTCAGCTTAGGAATAGTGCCGTTAGGATTGAAATTAATCTAACTAGGTCTAAAGGTGAAGGATGATTCTTTTTGTATTTTTATATTTTATGAAAAGCAAGTAAAAATCTCGGGTAATGGGAGAGTGGGCGGAATTAGTTGCTAATCAACTAACCCAAAAGCTACTAATTAAACTAATTAACAAGAAAACTAAACTAAGGTTCTACAAGATAAGTGAAGCATGTCTATCCATGATATGTTACTCCTTGCTAGCTATCCAATCCTACCTATTGAATTGTAACCTTGTTTTAATTGACGGGTTGTATTCCTTAATACCATTCATGGGGTGGCATACATAACTCTCCAATTCTATGAGCTCTTATCTCCTCCTACACCATGCCCAGCACAACTATAGGGATTGTAAACAGTGGCTCATGCATTAAATACAACCAATAAAGACCTAGTACGCCTCGGTTCATGTTTCTTAAGACGTTCAAGCATGTTACCATTTGGAGATCTGCCAGTTTTCTTAAGCCTAACATATAAATCATTCAATCAAAACAAGAATGAATAGGAAACAAGGATTATAAACTAAACCAATTAGATCTATCGAAGTGTCACGCCCTAATTGATGAAGATAGACACAAACATCAACAAGGAATCAATAAGATCTAATCAATTATATACAAGTTTCACACAATCATAAGTAGACACAAGGTGAATTAACAAAACATAATCAAAGAAGGACAATCAACAAGAATAATGAAAGACATAGTTGAAATAGAATCATCAAACCAATACATGATGTTTATGGAGTGATTGAAACCCTCTAAGTTGCTGGAAAAACACCCACCTAAACCCAGGAATCGACCTTAGGGTTTAGGGCTTACAAAAAGTGAAGTTATGAAGTTATATTTATAGGTATGTTTTCTGTCAGCCCTTCGTGACGGCGTCAGCCCGTACTCTTGACGCCGTCAAGACCACTTTTTCACCAAATTGTAGATCTCTTCGTCCTCTTCGCGTGGGCTTTTGAATCACCTAAATCCGAGTTCGTATGCAAAAGTTATGACCAAAACAATATCAGCTACTCCGCGCGCAAGTTTTGACAAGTTTACACGTGACGGCCTTGGTGACGCCGTCACCAACCACGGTATTTTATTCTTGGCACTTTGACGCCGTCAAGAGCAAGCCTTGACGCCTTCATGCACTGTTCACAGCATAGAATTTGGAGACTTTGCCGTTTTCTTCACTTTTATGCTCCAAAAACATCCAAAATGGCTTCTTTTCCAGAATTCACTCTCCAAGTACCTAAAATTACAAAAGGAACGATTTAGGGCAATATTTGATCAAATAAAGTCGGATTCGGGCTTAAATGACCCCCTAAAAACGGATCATTTTTCGCCTCATCATCACCAATGGAAGTCTTCCAGTTTTCTTAAGCCTAACATCGAATACAATCATCCGTAACAACTATAAACAAACAATCAACCCATTATTAACATCTAGGTTTCACTACATCTAAGCAAACACAAAAGAGATCTAGCCAAGCATGGTAAATTCAATACAAGTGTAAGATATATTCAAACAACACATAGACATATTGAATGAATTGAAAGAGTACTTATCTCAATTGAACATGAAAGGTTTCAAAGGGTAAAAACCCTTGAAAAAGCTATAATATTCGTGCTAGGGTTTCCCTCCAAAGTTATACCCTACTTGCCCCTCTCTAATGAATGAAAATTTCAAAACTAGATATAGATTTTACAGGGTGATGGCGTCAAAAAGGAAATTCTGACGCCGTCAACTCGCCGCCCATAATGAAATCGGATTGCCTACATCCACTTTTGACGCCGTCATGTGCACTTCTGCTCTGGGCTGTCACTCTTATTTGGACCATGACGGCCTTGGGTGACACCGTCATGTCCATAGTGTAAAACTCTTCTGGATCGTCATGGACTTTATCCACTTCCACCTCTTGTATTACTCTTTACGCCGTCACATAAGAACTCTTGACGCCGTCAGGTACTGTTCCCAACAAGGAAAATTAAGACATTGCCGTTTTCTTCACTTTTATGCTCCAAAAACGTCCAAAATGCTTCCTTTTCCAGAATTCACTCCAAAAGTTCCTAAAATGACAAAAGGAAAGATTTAGGGCAATATTTGATCAAATAAATTCAAATCCGGGCTAAAATGACCCCCTAAAAACGGTTCATTTTTCCCCTCATCAAATACCCTTACACTTGAGATTTGCTTGTCCTCAAGCAAATGCGCTTTTATTCTAATCAAAATACAAGTTAGGGGTCATACACTAGCACATCACAAATAGTGTTTAGATACTCTCATCTCTCGGGTGTAATAAAGTATATATCACAATATGGAAATGGAAAACATCTCTCACTACCTGTCATACCAAAATAGATTACCATAGGCTTGGGAAAGGATCAAACCTCCACCACATGGCGTAAGCACCTAGGATAAACTATCAAAGAGGTCTTTCAAAGGGTTATAACGTTAGGTGTAGGGATATGGAATACACGGTTTTGTTGGATATAGGCAATCTTTAGTGGTGGCGAGTTAATCATCTTGGTTAATTACATGTAGAATATGGCATTGCTAAGCCAAGACTAGACTCGACTTATGCTAATAAATGAAAAATAAGAAAAACATAAAACAAACATAGAATGAAACGGGATGGTAGTCCGTATGTATGTCTTTTTTTTTTTTTTTTTTTTTTTTTTTTTTTTTTTTTTTGCATAAACTCTTACCCTACCATTCAAAATAATACATCATAGGGAATGTACATTCCCCTTACACTTGAATTTTTATATACTTTACAATAAACTAATCTAATGACTCGAATTAAGATAATCAAAACACTTGGAGTACTTTTAAGATTAATGCACATATAGGGGTAATAATATGATGTTCTTCCCCATTACTCCATAACACAAGTACTTTACCCAATCGTCCCAATCGTCCCAAAACAAAATGTACAAGATATGACTCGACTTAGCAACCATGTAATCAATTAGATAATTAACTAAGGGTTTAAACAAATAACAATAATGCACTAAAGATGAGTGCATACACAGAAGGCTAAGGCGATTTGGGTGTACATTTAAGTGGGTTGTAACAAATTCTTCCTTTAAGTAAGATGCTTAAAGTTAGAAATGAAAAGATAGGCTCGGAGGGGTGTACTAGGGGTTTCGTGTACTAAAAATGAGTACAACTCAAGGTGTGGGAAAAATTAGTTGACTTTACTAGCCAAGTAGTATGACTTAAATGGTCAAGTAATTATGATACGGGTTTAACACAAGGGTGATCCTAATGCCTCTTATCATGTAGTAAATCCTACCACACGAATGTAGTCTCGCTAGCGGTCTCGGGATGCATCACTAACGCAAGTTCTAGAATCTAAATGCTACTGGTACACTCATAAGCACTAATAATGAATGCTTCTCCTATCAAATCTAAAGGCGAACCTCACATATTTGGGTGGAAAATTTTTCTGAATGGTACGGTTTTGTGCTAGTCATATGATCTCCTATCCATGAGACGCTTGCTAAGACTAAAGTTTCACTCCTAAATGTTGTAAAAAAATTTAAATTTGGCGCTAAAATTACACTAACAAGTATTTATCTTAGTTTTATTACACACCTACCATCAAACAAACAAACTCAAGTGCAAGTGTATCCTATAAGGTATCATCATTTACCCTCCCTCCCCTTACACTTAGGATGAACATTGTCCCCAATGTTCAATTAAAGAATGTAAAAGTGAAATACGTAAAAGAATGAAAGAAAATACTCCCCTGATTCGTTCGGTGTGGATAGTGTGGTAACAAGGTTAGGTCTTCCTCCAAGAAAATGAACATTCAAAGCTTCCCTTCCAGAAAAAGAAATCATCTTCTTGTCATACATAACCTGTTAAACCTGGGAAAACAAACAAGGCAACCTCGCGTAAAATCGGCGGCAATCTATATATACTAACAAATCCTAGAAAATAATGTAAGATATAATGCTTGTGGAATGAATGTTTGCAGATTTCCTGGAGTTTATAAAACTAAAGAATTAACAAAAACTTTAAGACTCCGTTAGAAAAACAAAACTAGCAAAATTTCCAGAATTTTACACATGACGCCGTCAGAAGTAATTCCTGACGCCGTCAGAAGTGACCTGCAGAAATCTTTACGTTAAGTTTCCGGAAAATTTCTGGAAAAACTTACGTCCTACTTCCTGGAAAATCCTGCAAAACATCATTATGACTCGATACAAGCATTTGACTCAAACAAATACTAATACACATGTTCATTTAATATTGTGGAGAATCATGATCAATTTCGTTCTTAAAAATAAATTTGGGGTTTCCCCTTACACTTATCTTTTGCGAAATACCTTTGTACGAAGTTAAGACGAAGTCAAACGACAAAATAAAGTATTTTCAAAATTTTATTTTGAAACATGATCTACCAACAATAAAAATAAAGCATGCATACGGAAGAAAGTAACAATCAAACAAATAAAAATCACACAAAACATGGGTTGCCTCCCAAGAAGCGCTTTTCTTTATTTACGAGTCTTGTAGCTAGACTCAAGGTCATGGGCAATTACGTGACCTCATCGTTGGTCTCATTTTCTAGGTCATCTCCAATATTAGTTTTGTATTCCGGACCTAGTTGCAAGCATTCCTTGTAGAAACCAAGTATTTTATTCATAACATATTCTATTCCTCTACGTCTATCCTCATCATTCCTATAGTAAACCGCTTGTTTGTGTTCCTTTTCTAGGTTTGATAGGAGGCGGTATTGTTCAATCTTATAGGGCATTTGGTAAGCAATCTCATCATTCTCTTCTTTGAATCTAACTATCCCTAGGGTCGAGTCATAACTCATCTTAGAAGCCTCAACAAACGGTTTTCCGAACACTACTTGACTTAGGCAATCATCTATTACCGGACGAGTATCCTCCACTATCACAAAGTCGGTAACATAAGTGAAGTTTCCTACAAATACATGCAATCCTTTCACTCTTCCTACAAAATTACTTATCAAATTCTTGCGGGGCATCATCCTATAACCAAGTTGCTTCTTCATTACCCAATTATAATAAGTCCTAGTCATGATGTTTATAGGAGACCGAGGATCGATATAAACTTTCCATACGTGCATATGCCCAATGTTGCATGGTATGTTGATGTTAGAGGGATCACCTACTTTAATAAGGGGTGAACCAAGGATATATGGTGTCTTGGGATCATTGAATAAATCCTTGTGATATTCCCGTTCTTACTTGGTGGGCAACTTATCAAAGTACTCTTCTACGTTTTCTACTTCCTCTAACTTTTCTCCCTTATTAACCTCAACTTACTTAATCTCATCCCTAGTTTCGGTTTCTATTCTAACTTCATCCTTGTCACTTTCTTCTATATCCTTATCTATTGGCTTAACGGTGACAACATTGACAAAGTGGACGTGTTTGGATGACGAGGGGTCCTTAACTTGCATTCCGCTATTAGTATCCCTAGTGTCCTTCCTAGGTGTAGCTAGCACTTGGTTGTTAAGGGCTTTCAACAAATTGTCAATCTTATTGGTCATCTCCGTTTGTTGTTGATTGAATTCGGTTTCAAACTTAGCTATGCGAGCTTCTTGAGATACCATGAACTTGGACATCAATCCTTCAAGATTATTGGTACTACCATAGTCATTAGAAGGATTGTTTTTGAAAGTACGGTTGGAGGGTGGACCGTTTGGTTGGCAACGATTAGGCGAATTGGAAGAATTGTTTTGGTTTTGTTTCCACCTAAGGTTTGGGTGATTTTTCCAAGAAGGGTTGTAGGAATCACTGTAAGGGTTTGGCTTGGGTTTGAAAGTGTACCACTTATCTCCCGCTTCGTCGGTACGCGAGGATGCGTAGTCCGCAAAAGCTGTTCCGGGGAGTTCCACGCAATCACGAGTGTCATGGGGACCACTACATAATTCGCATGAAGAAGTGATTTTGTTCACTTGGCTTGAAAGCTTAGGAGCTTCATAAGATTTCATGAGAAACTTGACTTGGTCCTCAAGTTCCATGATCCTACGGTTGGGAGTGCTAGAATTGTTTGAAGGCAAAGATATTGCCTTGACCATTTTGTTCAAATCACGGGGATCGTTCCAACTTTCGTTGTCATAGAGAGCAAGATCTTCTATGAGTTCCCATGATTCTTCCGCACTTAGATCACGTAGCTTGCCACCGGCCGATTGGTTAATGGTTCGCCTTGTGGAGAGATCGATATGGTCATAGAAGATTTGGACTTGGAGCCAAAGATCTATGCCATGATGAGGGACTTTTTGGAGTAAGTCCTTGAAACGAGTCCATGCTTCATATAGAGTTTCACCTTGACGTTGTTGGAACATCAAGATATCATTTCTAAGCTTCGTAGTTCTCCCCGGTGGGAAAAATTGAGCAAGGAAACGAGTGGTGAGATCATCCCATGAGGTGATCGATCCCGCGGGTAGACGTTCAAGCCATTGACTAGCTTGATCACGTAGAGAGAATTGGAATAGGCATAATCGGGTCGACTCTCTAGTTGTAACATCAAGGTCTATAGACTCTATGATTTTAAGAAATCCTTGAGATGTTAATTAGGATCTTCGGAACGAAGTCCATGGAATGCACATCCGCTTTGCACCAACCGGATGGTGTCGGATCGCAAGGGGGACACATTGGCTCCTTGAGTGAGCTCAATGGTGTTTCGATAGCCTTGGTGGCTAGGACGGGAATACTCTCCTAGGGTTTAGGGTCTAAGAGGTTGGTTTGCTAGTGGTGGGTTTTGTGGGTGGTTTTGTTGTGGTGGATTGATGGGTTCAAAGATGTTACCACCTTCCATGATGTCGGATGGTAAAAGTTACGAACAAAGACACGAAGAAGTGAGATAGACTAAAGAAAACCTAAAAATAAAAATAAAATCTTGCTAGAAAGGAATCTAGCAAGTAGACCTAATAAAAAGAAATCCTAACCTAGACAATAACTATTCCCCGGGCTGCGGCACCAAAAACTTGATGAGTGGGAATCGCACCAGGCTTTACTTCTCGAGGGATCTCGAGAAGCTTACAACCCCCACCAGGCAGTGTACCTGATCGTTGTAGTATAGTATAGTGACAAGTACCGGGGGATTGATCGTTCAACTCAGGAATAGTGTCGCTAGGATTAGAAAGCCTAAAAACTAGGTCTAGAGGTGAGGGATGATTCTTTTTGTATTTTTATGTTTTTAAAAAAGCAAGTAAAAATCTCGGTTTTTGGAAGAGTGGGCAGAATTCGTTGCTAGTCAACTAACCCAATAACTAAGATGCAATCAAAATAAAATAAGAAAAATGAAAATAAATCTAATTAAACTAGTGGTGTGAACAATGATAGGGAGAGTTGTGTTTACTTAGGTTTCATTACTCCCGAGATATCTTTTATAGGTTGATAGTTTGTTACAATTGCATGGATGACGGGTCGTATTCCTTAATACTAGTCGTAGGGTCGTGTACAATATTCCCTAACTCTATAAGATCCTACTTCACTCCTATGTCGAGCCGTTAGAAGCTCCTAACATGGGATCATTAGAATTCTCCTACGCATTAAATACAACCAAAAATCATAGTACACCTCTGATCATGTTTCTTAAGACGTTCAAGCATGTCACCAATGGAAGTCTGCCACTTTTCTTAAGCCTAACATCGAATACAATTATCCGTAACAACTATAAACAAACAATCAACCCATAATTAACGTCTAGGCTTCACTACATCAAAGTAAACACACAAGAGATCTAGCCAAGCATGTTAAATTCAAGACAAGTGTAAGATATATTCAAACAACACATAGACATATTGAATGAATTGAAAGAGTACTTGTCTCAATTGAACATGAAAGGTTTCAAAGGGTAAAAACCCTTGAAAAAGCTATAATATTCATGCTAGGGTTTCTCTCCAAAGTTATACCCTACTTGCCCCTCTCTAATGAATGAAAATTTCAAAACTATATATAGATTTTACAGGGTGACAGCGTCAAGAAGGAAATTCTGACGCCGTCATGTGCACTTCTGCTCTGGACCGTCACTCTTGTTTGGACCATGACGGCCTTGGGTGACGCCGTCATGTCCATAGTGTAAAACTCTTCTGGATCGTCACGGACTTTATCCACTTCCACCTCTTGTATTACTCTTGACGCCATAACATAAGAACTCTTGACGCCGTCAGGTACTGTTCCCAGCAAGGAAAATTAAGACTTTTCCGTTTTCTTCACTTTTATGTTCCAAAAACGTCCAAAATGCTTCCTTTTCTAGAATTCACTCCAAAAGTACCTAAAATGACAAAAGGAACGATTTAGGGCAATATTTGATCAAATAAATTCAAATCCGGGCTAAAATGGCCCCCTAAAAACGGTTCATTTTTCGCCTCATCAGGTTCCATCCCAGTTAAGTTGCAAAGCATTCGCTTTTTCCAGTTATTGAATTTTCCAACCTCAAGTCGAGGGGCAGTAGCTGAATAACTTCCACCCTTTTTATCGAGAAGTTGGGGAACATCTGAGTCAGCCATGGTGGGATCTTGATTTTAAAAACTTTGAGCACTCTTTTGTTTTGGAAACAGATTAAGAAAAGGTTTTACAAACCAGAGGATCTGATACCACTTGATGGTCCCGTTTACTATGTTAATAGTTAACCTAACCAAGTTCCATGACTTTTAACACAGATATGTAAGATTAACGACAAAGATAAAACGTAAAGAAAAGAGACACGATATTTTCAACGTTTAATTCTTATTAGAAGTTAATCAAAAGAATTATACCCAAGTGTTTGTGGAATAACACTTGGGATTGAAACGACAAGTATGGTGTGGACTCCTCTCTAAACTCAAACTACGTTGAGTGACAACTATAAGGTCACACTGAGCTATCTCAGGGACTGTGTTGTTCTTTGGAGGAGTAAAAGTGGTTTGTGACGCATTAAACGTACAAACTTGTCCACATTTACTCCTTACTTATGCTACCTATTTATACACAAGTAATTTACAACTTTAATGATAAAGACAAAAAGATAACCTAACTAGTAGAGACAAAATACTTACTTAATTTTGTCTCTATTACAATAGACTATTTTGGGTAAAAGATAATGTGCCTTTCCAGTGCACAGTAATGACACCATCCTGACATGATGCCTTTCAGGGAATGTTTGACTTCAGGTAGATGAGGTCACCTGTTGATACGTTCAAACTTTTCCCGCCTTGTCCCGCCCATACTTCAGTCTTCAGTATGTAATAGTTGTTGAGGAGTCCTGGGGTTTCAGTGAGTTATTGTCATCATCACTGAACCCATCATCTTCTTCTTGGCTTAGATTCCACTCACTGAGTTCCATCTCACTGAATGGTGAACCTTTCAACATAGACCCGCTCCAAGCATCCTGAAGATGACTCACTGAGATATTGCTCACTCAGTGACTTTTTTGTATATACGGATAATAGATACTTAGGTTATTTTATGTTCAAATCCTAGTTCAAAGGAAGCTTGGGGAATTCAGTGACCCAACAGTCTCCCCCTATTTGGATATACAAATTGCCTAAGTGTGTATTGATTCAGTGTGAGTAGTCAGGGGTCTTCTTCTCTTCACTGAGTGTTGATGTAATTAACTTAGGACACTTGTAACTTAAAAGAAACATCGTTGTTCATTAATAAATATTACAAATCCTATGAAAAATTACAAAACACAAAAAAGAAAGTTAATGCAGATTCAGATGTTCAGTTGATAACCAAGAGCTTCAGGCTTTGTCTTCTTGGATCTCAGGAGGTGTCTCTCAGGGTGCTCCTGAATCTTAGCTTTAAGGTCCTGGCAGAACCTTACGTTATCAGCAAACCTAACGGGAGAAGCCAGCATCAGGTACATAAGCATCGCCTTAATCCCTGCCTTGTCAATGTCTGACCATAGTTGGAAAGCAGGGTTTCCATACTCATCAGTGAAACACATACCTCTATCAGGAACTTCAAACACCACATTGTTCATGAAGGTGATTCCTTCAGGAAGAGATCTGTCACAGTCCAGTCCAGGGACCTTGATCTCATGTTCTGATTCAATCCGCTTCCTCTTCCTTTTGGAGACCTTAGGAGGAGCATCTTGAGTAGATGGAGCAGGAAGTAGAGAGGGAATTCCAAGAGCTTTAGGCATTTCCATCAATCCTTTATACCTGAGCTCTAGTGATTTCAAGAGATTAGGAACCACCACATTCGACTTCTTGGTAATGATTGGTCGAAGTTCATCCAGTTCAGAGATACCAAAGTCAGCGAACTTGAATGGATCATGGGTGTCCATTACTTTTTTGTCTTGCCCCCTGAAGACAGTGACAATAGCAGGCTTGGTATTGCGATGGATTTTGATGTCAGTGATGGTTTCTGGTTTCAGCCTTTCTTTCATCACCCAAGTGTACCTTTCAATCCTAGACTTCCTGATCTGAGCGTCCTTCCTGAGCTTTGCTTCTTCAGGGCGCTCATCTCTTCCTCCTGAGCCTTTTTGAAAACAGCTCCAGCTTGCTCAGTGGTCAGTTGCTCAGTATCCAACCCAACTTTCTCCGCTTCTTCATGAATAACCTTTATAAGTGCAGACTTGCTTATTCTTTCCTCCTCAGCCACCTTTTTCAGTGCCTCATCTCTTTCCATATGAACCTGAATTTCTTCATTAGTGAGATGATGGATTACCCCATTGATTTCAAAGGGGACCCTGATTGGTTCATCAAGATCCTGTCTGACGATGGTGGAGGCAGGCTTTAGTACTCTTGATGGTTCAGAAGTTGTAGCAATGCCTTTGCCTTTATCCTACTGAGTGACTGATGGGAAGACAATTACTTCATTAAGTTGAGCGAATGAGATGGGAGTGGCTTCAGTGACATGCTCCCCCTCAGTGTGAGAGGGCTCGGCTTCATATGGGATTTCAGTGTGAGGGGCATCAGTGACATTCTCCCCCTCAACTGTTGCCTGGGCGGAAGTGATGGCAAGAGTTGGATTGACTG
This sequence comes from Artemisia argyi, assembly GCA_030686995.1. NCBI lineage: Eukaryota > Viridiplantae > Streptophyta > Magnoliopsida > Asterales > Asteraceae > Artemisia > Artemisia argyi. The sequence continues at coordinate 133,863,776 of CM060694.1, forward strand.
ATGCAGAGGTGGATGAACCCTTGAAGGCCTAAAAGATCTTAGTCATCATGGACTTGATGTCTGAGGTGTCCCTCTGGATGGTGGATACTTTGGCGTCAAGGGATGCCTGAGCATTTTCCATTGTGGAAAAACAAGAACCGAATCTCTAAGCAAGAGCTTCTGACTTCTTGGACTGAGCAGCCACTAATTGATCCAAAGCTGCAAGGAAGGTTTTGACAGACTCCACTGAGCTACTGAGAGCCTGAAGATTGACGGACTTCATCAGGTTGAGTAACTCAGTGAGATGCACAGAGTTGAGCTGATAGGTCTCTGATGCCTGAAGGAGCTTCTTGGTAAGTTCAGGATCATCTTTAACCGATGCTTGAATGGATTGAACCCTTGTGTTCAGATTGGTAAGTGATTCAAGGAACTGGTTGAAGCGAGAGACCATTTGTGTCAGGGAGTAGTTGACTGAGGAATGCTGTTCCCTGACATCTTCATTAAATTCTTCAACAACACTTTTCAGGTTGAAGTAATGAACAGCTTGCTTAGTGTGCATGTCAAACACTTCGTCAGTGACCCCCCCCCCCTGAACAAGGTATTGGTAGCTTTCTTGATGAACTTGGTAAAAACCTTCACAGTGAGAGGAGTCTCTTCTTCATCTGAGGACTCTGATTTGGAGTGAGGTTCAGCAGTATCATGGTTGGATGATTGAGGAGACTGAGAGATTGGTTCAGGGACTGTCTCCTTAATTTCCATATCTTCCACTGCTTCAAAAATCTCCTCATCACTGTGAAAGTCATCATCAGAGAACAAAGCAGCCTGAACATCTGCCATAGATTGAATCTGCAAAAGGAGGTTATCCGGTACCTCTTCAAAAGAAGATTTGCCTTCGTTATGGCCAGGTCCTGACCTCTCAAATCCAGCAGACTGGGTTTTATCTGCCTGGTCCTTAAGGTCAGTTCCCAAGTTATGCACACCTCCGGGAGTGGGTTTGGGTTCCATACCATCGGGTGTTCTGTTTCCCTCTGAATCTTTGTCCCTCGTGACCCCTTCAGACACTGATGGGTGTTTCCCAGTGCCATCATGAGGAGTTGTGATAGTTGTGTCCCTATCAGTGGGTGTATTAGGCCCTCTGAGTCTTTGGGAAGAGTAGTTGCGCCCTCAAACAAAACCTTTGATTTGTGAATGTCCTCATCAGGCACCTGAGTGGTTTTGCCCCCTTTCCAACAGGCTTGCGCTGGCCTGTCGAAGATTTAGGGGCGGTAACTCCCTGATGCTTGGGTTGTGATTTACCCGAGCCTTTAGCAGGATGTGAAGTGGTGTGGGTCCCCTTCTTAGTGAGTAGTGTTGCCCCACCGAGGATATAGGACCCTTTGCTCCCTAAGACTCTGGTTGTGATTTGCTAGAGCCTTTAGCAGGATGTGGAGATTGGGTTGTTTCCAACTCCACTGACTTGTTTATGTCAGTGATGAGTGCTCAAACACTCATCATTTTTATCGTATTTAAACTGCCAAAACATACAAAAACAATCGAAAAGTCATCAAAATACTGAAATTATCCCAGGAATTGTGTTTTATATGTTTTAAATGCAAAATGAGCAAAAACAAATGAAAAATGATCAAAATTTGCAATATTGGCAGTTTCAGTCCCCGAAGTTTCAAAACTTTTCAAAAATAGTCCCTAAGCATTTATTTTTGAAAGAAAAGTCAACCCAAGCATTTTGAAAGTCAAAATACCACAAAATAAAGTACTTGGGTCTTAAGTTTCAAAAATTACATCTTTGGTCCCTCAAATTTCAAATCTGACAAATTTGGTCCCTGGGAATTTTGGAAAATGAAAAAAAATAAAGTTTGGTCCTTGGAATGAGAAAACTTGGCAATATTGGTCCTTGGTGATACTTTGGGAGAGTTACAATTCAGGTCCCTCATGTTTTGGAAAATTACAAAAGTGGTCCTTGTGTTTACTACAATACCAACCGGACCCTTAATAAACAAAACCAAAACAATCCAAACTAAACCCAACACCAAACCAAGCCCACTCCTCCTTGGCCCATTCACCCACATCAGCCCACCACAAAAAATAATACCTCCCCCGTTTCAAATAATACCACCCAAGGTCAAACTTTGACCTCTTCCTCCCCTCCCAGCCTGTAAAACCAAACCAACAAGTCACCTCCCCCCTCCTCCACCTCAGGAAACCCATTCCCTGCCTCCCCAACTCCCACAAACATCCAAAGTTCCTTAATTGTTTCTATATCACCCTCACTCAAACATCCTGACAAAGAAGAAAATGGTGCCAAAAAGATGTTTCAAAGGCTGAGATCATTCCCACCCAATCCAATGGGTGGGATTCACTCAGAAAAGTGCAAGGAAGACAGAGAAAGCCATATAAAGATAAAGGAAGCAGTTGAGAGAGATATCTAGTGTAATTTTTAAGTTTTTAGTCGAATTTTGTAATTCTATCTTTCTAGTGTAATTTTCAGTTTCAAACATATTGTACTAAGCTTTTCTAGTGTACTTTGAACCTTTCTCATCAATAAATTATAGTCTTTCTTTGAAATTCAGTTCTGTGCAATTTTCACTTTTTCTCAAAATCACCATTTTCACTTAATGTTGTTGTTAGTTGTTATTATCAACTGAAAAAGGTTACTTTAGCTCCTAAATAGCTTATTCAAGCTAGTAGTTACCTTGAAACTTTGTTTAGTATAAAAAGCAAAAAAATACCAAAAAATAAAAATAAATCAAGAAAAAATAAAAAAGAAGGAAGAAATGGAAGAAGAGATGGTTCAGAGTTGATTTTGGAGTGGAATCTGGTAATAGAGCTCTGTGGAGAGCAATAGGGGTGTTCATTGGGTCCTAGTTCTTGGTTCTTGGCTGGATTGCAATTGTGAGCATTTTTGTTAAGTTTTTCTTATTAACTGTATTAGTTGGTATAACTTGATAATAAGTGTGTTTATATGCTTTAATAGTGCTACTCAGTAAAACTATTGCTTAACATAGCCTTGTTATTGGTTGAAATTCATTGTTGCAGTATCTCTATTTTCACAGTTTGATCACATCTTGGTCATCTCTGAGTTTCATGCATGTTTCTTTGTTAGTTTATGCTTTATTGATCTTGTTATGTGCTAGTATAAGTGTTGGAATCAGTATCAAGGTGGATATAAGTGATTTGGATTGAAAATAATGATTTCATTTATTTGAAGGAATGTTTGGATCAACTGAGTTCAAGGACTCAGAGGGGTTTTCAGTTGTTGTTTGTTGATTAAACTAGTTAACTTAGGTTCTATTAGGACATTTAAGTCATAAAATTGAGTGCTTGTTTTGTAGAAAGTCAAAATCAAGGGTAATATACCTACACAATTAACTGTGTAGGTTTTTGAGCACCACAACCACTCAAATCATTGCAAAAGTGTTTAAGTTGACTTGTTTTAGTTTTATTATAGTTAAAAACATCATAACTAATCAGTAAACCTAGATCAAAACTCACCAAAGTCAACTTAGCAAGTTTTCTCAAAAAGTCAAAAAGTGCTTGAGTCAGAAATCCTCAAAATGGCAAGATTTTTGTAGATTTTTGTACTTAGTTTTAGGCTTTGAAACTTATTGGGTGTATAGTCTATCAGCTAAACTTGAGATTTCCATAATTTTTATATTTTTGTGAATTTATTTTGTGGACTGAATTGCCCCTCAAAATAGGCTGCAGGGGAAGGTATCTCCCCTGCTCAGATCAGACCTTAGCAACACCACCACCTTTGGTGGTTGATTGTGGCCACCCCAGTGGGTCCCACAGTCCAACTTTGGGTTTTCCCAACCCCCTCCTAGTAGGCTTCAAGAGTTGACCAGTGGTTTGACCTTTAACCTTGTGGACCCCACTTGGAATTGCCTCAAAACCTTGTCACATTTTCTGCCTCAGAACCCAAATAAGCAAGTGCTTATTCAGGCTTTCTGGCTTATTCATATTGCTTATTTGATTGAAACTTGCTCAAACATGTCCAAATAACTCAGCGGAACCAAACTTAACCATTGTGGACCCCACATAATTCCATTTGAGCTTAAATCCTTGTGTGGTCAAAGAAAGTCAACTGTTAGACAAATAAGCACTCAAAGTGCTTATTTCTGAGCTACATAAATAGTGTTTTTGTAAAAAGTGTTAGTTTTTAGTGTAAAATTAGTTTGGAAAAAGAAAAAAACTCAAAAAACCAATTTTAATTATAGTGATAGCTTCTATTTAATAGAAATTATCATTTTAATTTTCTTTTTAGCTTATTTATAAGCAATATAGCATTTTTATATTTTTATTAAGTCTCTTTTATAATAAAGTAATTTTAGAAATTTTTCCAGATTTTTCTTTTGTCTTTTAGTGGTTTTTAGAATTAATTTTAGTTTAATTAAGTATTAATTAATATTAAAGAATTAAATAGCATAATTAGATTTTATTAAGTAACACCTAGTTTTTATAATTTTTCTAGCTTTTATATAATTTAAAACATTTTTATAAATTTTTCTAGAATTTATACTATTCATTTACTATTTTTTATAATATAATTAGTTTAATTGGCAATTAATAAATAATTAGAATAATAATTAGTAAATTAGTTTAAAAATACATAAAATTAACTTTTTATAATTTTTTAGATTCCTATGATGGTTAATTAGATTTATAAAAATCTTTTTAATTATTTAAGTCTTTTTAGTAATTTTTAGTAATTTAAATTAATATAATTAGTTAATAAATAGATAATTAGTAATTAATTAATAATTAATAATTAAATAGTGTAAAAATAATTTTTCTTTTTCTTAAAATTTTCTTTATTTATTAGGATTGTAAAAATAATAATTTCACATTTGTAGCCTTTTGAGTTCATCAGTTGTACTTTTTGTTACGTTCGTCAGCGTACGTTTTTAATTAAAACGTACATTTTTAGGTTTTAAATCGATTCTTCTTAATCTCAATTTCAGTAATCAATCATATAGCTTTCCTAAGCTATTTCATTTCATAATTCTCATATAATTCTCATTACAACCCTTTTCTGTGAATAATCACCCGATCACAAGTACGCTAAAGCACAATCCACACCTTGTCGGGACATAACGACCTGGTGATACTCTATATTACCCGGAAGCATTGGTCTAGGTAGTTTGACCTTGTTGACCATATACTTGGTTAATTTAGGTTGACTGTTCTGAGCCATTCAGTCAGCAGAGCCTTTCGCAATGGGTTTGCCTGAGGACACTGAGTGTGATGTCTCAGTGCCCTCCGTTGGCCTTTGTTTTGGGGTCAATGACTGGGTAATTATCTTGAGGGTGTCAACAGTCATGGTCGGTTGTTGCCCCGTTTGGCCAGGCACGGGGACAGAGGTACCAGTGGCGAGTGATTTAGGTTTAACCACCTTCCTGGACCCCTGTCCCTTCTTCCCATTCACCTTCTTGGTAGGAGAGGGAACAGGTGAAATTTTGTTGTCACCCTGGATAGCAGTCAGCATATAAGTGGTCAGCGTGACAGGTGTAACCTTAAGAGGGTCACGAGAGTAATTAGCCTTATGTAGGACATCAGGTTCAAAGCCTATGGCTTTAGGCCTAATATACTCGGACCCAAGCAAGTCTTGTAGGGTGCAGGAAATAAATCTAGGGTAAGACATAAGTTTTTGCCTAGATTTCCCACCCAACTTTGCAATGAGGTCCCTGAAGATAATTTCTCCAAGGTCAATTTTTGTACCCTCTAAGAGACAATACACTATCATTGCTTGAGTAGTGTTTAGTTTCTCTGTGGAGGATTTGTTTCCCCAAAGGACCTGAATGACAAAGGTCATCAGAATCCTCTAGGGGGCTGGAAACTAGGTTTTGATGATTAGGTCTTTGGATAGGAGGGCCCCTGGTGTCAGCTCAGGGTGATTTTTGTCATAGGGCCCAAGTTCTAGTAAAAGTTCCTTCACATCCTTTTCAGTGGGTTGGGCAGTGAAGGTCTCAGTATAGTCAAGGCCAGTGGCTTTGACAAAGGTTTTGTAGTCAAGAGTTAGGAACTTAATTCCATTCTTTACTGAGAACCTTATTTTGGCCTCCATTGTTGCATCAGGGTTTTCAACCACCGCTGTGCACCCAAATTCCCTCAGGTAATCATGATAGATGACAGAGGGGGTTTTCGTAAATGTGGTGGTGAGAAACCAATTTTGTAGGTACTTCACCACATCCCTGTATTCAGGGAACCCTTGAGGGTAGGCGAAGTTTCCCACCACATTATTTTTGGTCAGGTCTACGCTCTCAACCTGGAAATCCACATTGGGAGCGTATTGGATGACTTTAGAAGAAGCCATTTGTGAGAAAAATGGTCTAGTTTTGAGAAAGGGTTTTTGATTAAAAATTGAAACACACACAGTTTTGAAAGCCAAAATATTCTTGAATAAAATTCGCAAGAGTTTTGTTAAGATTTGAAAGCGTGTATGTGTTTAATTTAGTGGGGGTATTTATAGGGAAAGAAATAGAGTTGCGCCGTTGCGGATATCAAACGTTTTGGTATTAATTCAAAGTGGTAATATAAAGTATGTTTGAAATCTGCATTAACTGGCACGATTCCCATTACCCATTTTTCTCGCAACATGATTAGAGAAACGGTTACGTGGCACTGCAAAAGACGCTTTTACAGAGTGATGTCATCACACAAGTATTTGTGTGAGAGAGAGAGCTTTTAATGCTCAGTGGTATTGGTGAGAAATGTGGGGTCCATGATGTGGATGCCAGTTGTATACGTGACATATATTCCTATATTTAATAGGAATCAGTTACCTACCTGGGACATTTACTAACTAAGTACTTAGAGCATTTAGTTAGGGTATTTAATACCTTATGATATCATGAGCCCCCTGAATGAGTTTATCATTCAGTGTGTTGATGATCAGTGGTGAGGTGTATATCACTGTGACATGGGTTTGTTCAGGGATCTAAGAGAATTTACATCAGGTTGGAATAATTTTGATCAGTTGCCTGATTCAATATCCAACATGCCCAACTCAGCTTTCAGTCTGGTGAAAGTGGGTTCATCCAGGGGTTTGGTGAAGATATCGGCTAGCTAATACTCAGTGGGGATGAAATGTAATTCAATTTCTCCATTCATGATGTGGTCCCTGATGAAATGGTATCTGATGTCAATGTGTTTGGTTCTTTGATGAAGCACTGGGTTATTTGAGATGGCTATGGCACTTGTGTTATCACAAAATATGGGTACCATCTTGTATTGAATGCCATAGTCACTCAGTTGGCTCTTCATCCAGAGTACATTTGCACAGCATCCTGCAGCAGCCATATATTCAGCTTCAGTTGAGGACATGGCCATTGATTGTTGTTTCTTTGTACTCCAACACACAAGTTTACCACCAAGAAATTGACAGGATGCTGAGGTACTTTTTCTGTCCATATTGCATCCTGCATAGTCAGAGTCAGTGTACCCTTTGAGATTAAATCCTGAGCATTTTGGGTAATACAAACCAAGGTTTGGTGTACCCTTCAGGTACCTGAAGATTCTCTTGACAACAGTGAGATGAGACTCTTTTTGGATCAGTCTGATATCTGGCACACAGACAGACTGAGAATTGGATGTCAGGCCTAGATGCAAGTAAGTACGTCAGGGAGCCTATCATTCTCCTGTATTTGGTTTGGTTCACTGATTTGCTAGTGAGGTTAGGGCCAAGGTTATTTGGAGGAACCATAGGAGTCTTCACTGAAGAGCAGTCAGTAAGCTCAAACTTCTTTAGTAGGTTCCTTAGGTATTTTTCTTGACAAATGGATATCCCGCTGTTAGTTTTCTTGAATTGTAGTCCAAGAAAGTAAGTGAGTTCACCCATCATGCTCATTTCAAACTTTGTGGTCATCAGTTTTTCAAACTGTTTGCAAAGTTTGTAACATGTTGAGCCAAAGATGATGTCATCAACATACACTTGAACCAGAATGACATCACTTTTTGTTCTGTAGATGAACATGGTGTTGTCAATCTTTTCTCTGACAAATTTGTTTTGGATTAGGAAGGCTGAAAGTGTTTCATACCATGCCCTGGGTGCTTGTTTCAGTCCATAAAGGGCTTTGTTAAGCTTGTAGACATGGTGAGGAAATTCACTACTTTCAAAGCCAGGAGGTTGTTGCACATAGACATCTTCTTTAATGTTACCATTCAGGAAGGCACTTTTGAAATCCATTTGATAAACTTTAAAGTTCATGTATGTTGCATAGGCTAGGAAGATCCTGATGGCTTCCATTCTAGCAACAGGTGCAAAGGTTTCCTCATAGTCTATACCTTCCTGTTGGTTATATCCTTTGGCAATCAGTCTTGCTTTATTTTTGATGACTGTGCCATTTTCACTAGTCTTGTTTTTGAAGACCCATTTCATACCAATGACCAGAACACCATTAGGGCATTCAACAAGGGTCAAGACATCATTTCTGTCAAACTGTTCTAGTTCATCTCTCATGGCCTGAACCCAACTTTCATATGTCAGGGCTTCTTTGATATTTTTAGGCTCTATTTCTGAGAGATAGTCAGCATAAAGACATATATTGGTTGTGGCTGCCTTGAGTTTAGCAGTCATGCTTCTAGTAAGCATGCCTTCAGTGGGCTCACCAATAATGTTCACAAGCTCAATAACTTTGGATCTGGTCCAGCTATCCTGAGGTTTAGGATAAGAGTTAGAGCTTGTAGAAGCATGATTTACTTGAGGAGTGGGTTCAGTTACAGGAACCTGAGGTAACTCAAGATTATGTACTTCAGTGACATTAGTGGGAATAGTTTGTTCTGAGGATTCCTAAACAATTGGTTCAGTGGGTGCTGTCTCATTAGAGATAGGTTGAGTTTCAGTGACTTCACTGACAGTTGGTTGGGGTAGATTGTGAGGAATGATGTAGTAAGAGACATCAGCATCAGCTTGGTATTGGGTTGAAGTATGATTCTCAGGGAGATACTCATCAGGAGGATACCTAGATGAATCATCAATACCAATCTCTTCAACTGAGGAACTAGAGAACCTAATGGATTCAGTGCTCTCATCAACAGTTATATGATAAGTTTCCTCAGTTTGTTGTCTCCTTGTGTTAAACACCCTGTAGGCTTTTGAAGACAGAGAATATCCCAAGAAGTATCCATCATCAGCTTTGGCATCAAATTTACCCAGGTAATCCTTGTGATTATGAATAAACACAGGACACCAAAATACATGAAAGTAGCTGATGTCAGGGATCCTTCCTTTGAATATCTCATAGGGAGTCTTATTGTGTCTTTTCACAATAATGGACCTGTTTTGAGTGTAGCAGGCTGTTTTGACTGCCTCATTCCAAAAGTGTTTTGAGAGGACTGAGCCATTCAACATTGTCCTTCCTGCCTCAATGAATGTTCTATTTCTCCTTTCAGCTACTCCATTTTGTTCAGGAGTATAGGGACAAGTGAAATTTTGAGAAATTCCTTTCTCATCACAGAATCACTCAAGGTCATGGTTTTTGAAGTTAGTGCCATTGTCAGTTCTAATTTGTTTAACTTTGACATCATTTTGATTTTCAATGTTCCTGACAAATGACATGATTGTGTCAGCTGTCTGACTCTTTTTGGTCAGGAAGTAAACCCATGTGTATTTTGAGTATTCATCCACAATGACCAGAGTATACTTCTCATGATGAATGGACATGGGACTGATAGGTCCAAATAAGTCCATATGGAGAAGATGCAGGCAGCTTTTGATGGAGAATGATTGTTTGGTTTTGAAAGATGCCCTATTGTGTTTTCCTTTCTCACAAGCAGAACAAGGCTTGTCTTTGGTATACACCAGGGATGGAAGGCCTAGAACTTTGTTCTGTTTGGCCAAGTTGTTGATTTTTTTGAAATTAAGATGAGAGAGTCTCCTATGCCAAAGCCAGTTGATTGTCTCACTTGCCTTAGAGAATAGGCAAGTACCATTTTGAGTAAAGGATGACATGTCAAGAACATAAACATCATCCCTCCTGGGAGCAATCAACACAACTTCCTTGTTGGCATTGAAGATGGTCCCTCTCTTATCATCAAACTGAACTATGTATTTTGCATCACATAGTTGAGAGACACTTATCAGATTGTACTTCAGACCATTGACATAAGCAATTATTGTAAAAACTATCCCATTGTAGTTGACTGAACCATAACCTTCAGTGGGAGCTGATGAGTTATCACCAAAAACTACCTTGGGTCCTGGTTCTTCAACATATTTGTGTAGATTACTCTTCACACCAGTCATACTTCTTGAGCATCCACTCTCGAGGTGCCAAGCAGGATCCCTGATGTGTTTCTGCACAAATAGTAAGCAGGGGTTATTTTTTCTTGTTGGCCCACTTTCTAGTGGACTTAGTCCTTAGGGACTTCTTAAACTTAGTCAGTGAATCATGGTCAGAAGTATACCACGGTTTCAATTTGAATCTTAGTTGACCTTTTACACAAAGGATAACAATCTAAGTACAAATAACATAGCACATGAACAAAAGACATAAGTTATTATTTATACAAAACCATACATTTACAAGGTACAAAAGCCCATATCTACATACTATGACGGCGCTCGGGATTGTGCTCTTGGTCAGCAGAGCTCCCAGCCTCTTGGAGCTTCCACAAAAGTAACGCATCCTTAGGCGACATGGTCGCCACACTGACTGTGACTCCATCTGATCTTGGGATATGCGCAGCGCCCACACCGCAAAGGATAGCTTTCCCCTTCACACCCTTCTTCTTGGCCGCCCTCTCCACATGAGTCTCTAAAACCTCCTTCAGAGGGACCTCCTTCTCAAGGGCGAAGGGGTTAAGGATGTCACGCGGCTGCGCAAAGACCGGCACCTGCAACTGTGACTCGTCAGGCTTTAAGAAAAAGTCCGGTTGAGCCTCTGCATCCTCCAAAACGTGCCTCCCCAGGGTTAACCCCTCCATAATCAACTTTATGGGGTAATCCTGGTCGTGCTCTAGCCGCGCAATATGTGGAAGCTCAAAGAGCTTCATCCCCTTCATAGCCTTCACAAGCTCATCATAGGCGTCCGCCTTATAACCAGGTACTTTAGCAAGCGACACTGTCAGCATTTTGGCCTCATGGAGCTCTTCCACAGCCTACGCCCTGCCATGCTCCACGACGCACTCTACAACCTTCCCAAAGGCTTCCAACACCTCCGGGGACTCCAACGTGCCCATAGCTGCTAGGCGCAAACCATGGCTGATCAACCACCTACACAAGCAACAAACGGAGGCATTAGTATGGAAAAAGAGCATTAATACATATAATAAGTTTGCGGAATAGAAAACACCGACCTGCGCTCAGTGATCGTAGACATAAGATGAGGATACAACTCCTCACCGTATTCTATACTCAGCCTGCGCAGCTTGTCCTCCTGCACCCTCAAGGCATTCTGAACTTGGGTGCGAAGGTCCTCAATATGGCCGAAATGCTCAGCCTTCTTCTCCTCCAGATACCTTATCCCCCAGGTTAAGTTCGACCTGAACTGATGCAGCTCCCCGCGCTCATGCTGCAGCTCAGCCATCAATGTCAACTTCTCATCAGTAACCTTCTTCGCATGCTAAGTGACAGCCTCCACCTCTGCCCGCGCACCAGCCAACTACGCCTTGAGCATGGAAATCTTCTCGTCTTTCTGCGCAAGCATACCACCCTCACCAACATGACGCGTCTTCAACTGAGTGACCAACTCAGTCTGACACTCAGCAGCAGCAGCTAGCTCATCAATCAATTGATGCACAGACATCTCCCCAGCTACCTTCGCCGTGTCCCCCACGTTAGCATCCTGAGGGGGGACCACGCTTTCAACAAACGCCGCATCACCCTCTGCGGCATGGTCACTACAAGCAAAGAAAGAAGGTCAGGGCATAGTAATAAAAAAAACAAAAAAAAAAACAAATTGACCACCACTTGCAAAAATGGAGAAGTATTCTTATCTGCGCCAGTAGCGGACGTATCATCTGTTACAGAAGATTCTTTATCCATAATAAGATGACGCCTCCTCTTGGAAGTACCAGCGCCATAACCATCAGACGCTCCCTTCCACTTTACGCCCTGCGCACTCCCCTCAGGCTCTAGGACCTCCACACTGTCGGAGGACTCAGAATGCACTTCCTCTACCACGGGAGATTGCTCCCCAGCAGGAGGAATGCTCTGCACAGGAGTAACAAGCGCAGCAGCTGGAGGAGAATCCTCAAGCCCATCTTGAGCCAACACAGTTGTGTGCCCCGCAGAAGCTTCCTAAATAGGCTCCTCACCGTCCCTAAGATGGCGCACCCGTACTGTCAATTGCTTGGGCTTCTCCAGCTTTACTACGGCAAACAAATCCATCTCTGCGTGACACATGAACAAATAACAAAAACCTTAGTTATTGAAATTATATATAAAGGAGCACTTACATTATCGAAGCGAAAGTAAAAAAGGACAAGCACCCACCCCGGCCGCTCTCATCGAGGAATGTTGGAACCTCGTCAGAACCATGGAAATAGTTACGACTCAGCCCCATATGAACCAAAAACTCCTCGGGGTAGGAGTTAATGGGGATGCGGTTAGTATCAATCGTATCCGCATTCTCCGCGATATACGAACCGGGTAAAGGGCGCTCATCCCTTGGTAGCGTCCCTTGAGTATAGAACTCAAACGGCGATGGAAACACTATATCATCTACCCAGAAAAATTCTTCCCTCCAATCCCTAAGGGAATCTACCTTGTCTGTATAACACTGAAGGCGCCCAGCGCGCTTCACAAAAAATACCCATCCATGTGACCACGTTGTGTGGTAAAACGCACGGAATAGATTAATGGTAGGGTTGACTGCAAGCAAGCGGCAGTTTATTTCAAAATTTGATATTTTCGCCACACCTATACAGTGCAGCTGGGAAATATGAAGATGGTAGAAGTTGAGGAGATTACTCAAGAATAAAGATATAGGTACGCGCTGATTCACATACTCGAAAAAGCGCGTATATAACCCTATTTTTCCCACATGGAAGTCCGCGATACATGCGGTTGCCTCCGGTACTTCCGGATGCACATCCAGTGGAATAAAATAATCCGAGGAGAACTGACAAAGTTCATCCTCGTTCATTTCAGACGGAAACTCTTCTAACTGGCGAACCATCTCTAAAGAATGACAATACTCGCTAAGACGAGTACTCTTGGTTACCTAATAAAGTAGTTGATCTCTTAACGAAGCTTTGAAAAAGTGTGAAAATGGCAGAAGTAGGTTTTTACTGTGATGTTTTTCAGTAAAAAGGAGGCGATGATTTATATAGGGTCACAAAAACCCTAGCAAGCCGGCCACGTGGAATCCACTAATATAATCATGTGGCTAGAAGATGAGAAGGTACATGCACTTTTTCCACTTCCCGATACACATGTGGACACACTCCCCGTTTCCCTAGGCATTTTTAAGGATATTTTGGACTAGATACATAATCCCTAATATTGGGCGGTAACTTTTCCCGCCACACTTACCGTTGCTTTCACTAGTCTAGCATCCGCGGCTACAAGCCACGCACACTAGACTGGGGGGACATGATGACGTATAATCTATATTTGGGCCACGAGCCCAAATGATAAACATTACTAAAGCCCAAATCCACCACGAGTGGGCTATCATAACAGTGATTTGGGCCGCATTACCAATGGGATTGGGCTCACGTAGGCCCAAGCCCAACCAAACTATTTATGGTCTAGATAAGGATCTTCTATTTACGGATAAAGATCCTTGGACCGGATAGGCACCATGTGTGCGAAGAGTAAGGAGCACGAAACCTACAAGGATTCTGTGCCTATATATAGAATGACATAATTCTCATTAAAGGTACGATTAACGAAACCCTAACTCTTGAATATAACCCTAAACCGATTACTTACTCTCACGCCGGAGGATAATCGTGGGAGACAATCCCATGATAAGCCTAACGGTGTTTGTTTATTTTCTTAGTGCGCAGGTTACAAGCATTAAGAAGCTGATTGGTACGAGAGCAGGAACCCAAACTAGGAACGCCCAACTTTTGTATCAACATATAAATTAGGGTTTTAAAAAAAATTGGGGGTTTTTGAAAAATTGAAGGATTTATTTCAATTAACGTTTGTTAATTGAAATATTTGTGCTTAATTTTAACGGATCTATATTAATTTAATTAAACGCCTAATTTTTATAAATTAGGGTTTCATTTGGTGATTCTGTGGTGGATTATGTGATATCTGGTGATTCTGTGGTAAGTTGATATACTTTATCTGGGTTTCAAAAATTAGGGTTTTGAAAAAAATTTGGGGGTTTTTTGAAAAATTGAATGGTTTATTTCAATTAACGTTTGTTAATTGATATATTTGTGGTTAATTTTCACGAATCTATATTAATTTAATTAAATGTCTAATTTTTATAAATTAGGGTTTTGAAAAATATTTGGGGGGTTTTTGAAAAATTGAATGATTTATTTTAATTAATGTTTGTTAACTGAAATATTTATGATTAATTTTAACGGATCTATATTAATTTAATTAAATGCCTAATTTTTATAAATTAGGGTTTCGTTTGGTGATTATGTGGTGGATTATGTGATATCTAGTGATTCTGTGGTAAGTTGATATACTTTATCTGGATTTCAAAAATTAGGGTTTTGAAAAAAAAAATTGGGGGTTTTGAAAAATTGAATGATTTATTTTAATTAACGTTTGTTAATTGAAATATATGTGGTTAATTTTTACGGATCTATATTAATTTAATTAAACGCCTAATTTTTATAAATTAGGGTTTGGTTTGGTGGTTCTGTGGTGTATTATGTGATATGTGATTATGTTGGTGATATAACCACCAACAAAATCACGTGTTTGATATTGTTGGTGGTTCTGTGGTGGATTATATGTGATATGTGATTATGTGGTTTTGTGGTGCATGTTTTTTGATATAACCACCAACAAAATCACTTGTTTGATATTGTTGGTGGTTCTGTGGTGGATTATATGTGATATGTGATTATGTTGGTGGTTCTGTGGTGTAGGTTTTTTGATATAACCACCAACAAAATCACTTGTTTGATATTGTTGGTGGTTCTGTGGTGGATTATATGTGGTATGTGATACTAAGTAGGGAGGTTAGTATATCATATTAGAGAGGGTTAATATATCATGTCCCTTGTGTTAATCGAACACTCCCTATGGTGGTTCTTTGGTGATTATGTAGGTAGGTTAACACCTTGATTTGCCACCTTAGAGTGGTATGAATACCTGCTCTGGCCTACCCCAGTCCCCACAGGCTTGTGATGAAACTTTTTTTTTTTTTTTTTTTTTTTTTTTTTTTTTTTTTTTTTAACTGAGAAAAGACAATGATGATTTAAAAAAAAAAAAAAAAAAAAAAAAAAAAAAAAAAAAAAAAAAAAAAACTAGAATTTGGCATGGCATTTCCAAATGGACGGAAAAAAAATGAATTTGCAACCTTTGATGTTGCAGCCAAACATGATGAGCAATATAGTTATTAATCTGAGCCTTTACCTCTTGTGTGTAAAATGGTGAATTCGACATTTGTTGTAGTGTTTCTTGATATGCTTGTTGATATGGTTGTAGTGATTCTTGATATGCTTGGGTGGAAAAAACCTGCACTTGTAAACCTGTGGTATGGGTTCAGTTAACACCTCTCTTGATGCTTGGGTGAAAAAAAACTTGCACTTGTAAAACTGGACTTTCTTTTCTAGTGTTACTTGTGCTACTTCGGACAAAACCTGGACTTTTTGATATGGTTGTAGTGTTTTTGATATGCTTGTGATGGATTATATGTGATATGTGATATGGTAGGTGGTTCTCTGTGGTGGGTGATATATTGACCCTCTCTACTATGATATACTAACACCTCCCTTGTGAGAATCTGCTTTTGTGAGGCTTGTGTAACATGTGAAAGTTGTTTCACTTGTGTGAAACTTGTGTAACATGTGATTGTTGTGGATTCAGTAGAATCTGTGGAATCTGCTTGATTATGTGCAATTGTTTACTGTTGAGCTTGTGAGAATCTTACAGGCTTTTGTTGGGAATTTGTGGAATCTGCTTGATTATGTGCAATTGTTTACTGTTGAGCTTGTGAGAATCTTACAGGCTTTTGTTAGGAATTTGTGGAATCTGCACTTGTTGTGTTGCTTGGGACAAAACCTGGTCCTTGTGTGCAATTGTGTGGAATCTGCACTTGGGACTTTTTTTGCTTGTGTTTCTTGTGTTGCTTGGGTCAAAACCTGGTCCTTGTGTGCAATTGTGTGGAATCTGCACTTGTACAAAACCTGGACTTGGACATAAGGCGATGACGAATGGGTTTTTAAAAACCGAATGGATGGCAATTACGTTTGCAACCTTCAAATCCGAGCCTTACTAAATCTACAATTTTTTCAATTACGTTTTCAAATCCGAGCCTATAAGGCGATGACAAATGTTTTAAGTTTGTGTTGTGTTGTGTTGTATTTGTGTTTGTGTGTGCACTTGGACAAAACCTAGACTTTGTTTTTTTTGCTTGTGTTACTTGTTTTGCTTAACCTGGACTTGGACAAAAACCTGCACTTGGACTTTTTTTGCTTGTGTTACTTGTGTTGCTTAACCTGGACTTTGGACAAAAACCTGCACTTGGGACTTTTTTTGCTTGTGTTACTTGTGTTGCTTGGGACAAAACCTGGAATTGGGACTTTTTTTTCTTGTGTTACTTGTTTTGCTTGGGACAAAACCTGGACTTGTAAAAAAAAACTACTACCTCCCTTTCAAGACAGCAAAAAAATAAATAAATAAATAATAATAATAAAAATAAGTACCCTACCCATAGGGAGGGTTTTGTACTTTGACCCATAGGGAGGGTTCGGTTAACACCACCCAAGTTTAGAATGTAGTCATTGAATCATTGCAGAAGAAGTTCAACTGTTCAACAATATCACGTAAAATATTGAAACCTTGAAAATTGAATCATTATTAACTTTTATCATAAGTTTTACACACTTTTACAAATACGTTTGCAGTTTTTCGTTTTATTTGTGCATGGGTGAATAAATTGACCAACCTTCTACATTGGGAAATGATTTGCACACTCAATTTATTTATTGGGACACTCACAGTATAAGCAGATAAAGCACAATATGAGTTATGTACAAGTAACTGAAGCACAAAAAGAAGTGTCCCAATAACTATTTGGAGTGTTCAAATCACATCCCTCTACATTAGGCAAATCTAGTTGTATATAGACTTTCACCTCATGCCTTTTGCTCATGACACCCTTAGGCTAGACACAGTAAAGAAAGACAATCTTCCTCATTTTCACTGCCATATCAGCTTTCTCTCTTCAGCGACTTTCAGGCGATTGGGTGCCCTAGTAAGGCGACCTACACTATAAAAAACATACCCCACAAAACACCTCTTTTAATTAATTAAATACACACAAAGAAACAATAAAGTTGTAATTTCTATCGATTGTGTGGACGACCAAGTAAGGAAAAAATCGTTGGGCAATCGAGTGGCCACAGAAGGACGATCGAGATGTAATCGATCGTTTAAGGTTACTGCATCTAGCCTTGACAAATCCCCCCTTTTATTTCTTATTTTAATTTTGTTACACATCCCTTCATACACAGCTTCATTTCGTGGATCACTTGGATTATTGGTTAGCACTTTAATAAATCAATAAAGAAATAACTTAGTGTCCTACGTTCAACGCTGGCATGATGTTAACACTGGCAAGATTTTCTGACGATCCTCGTGAAAGATTAATATTAGATCTCACTACATCAGTTTCGGTTATGTCACAAACCGATAGTTCCTGGATCATATAGATTACCAGTTTACACTAGTTAAATCGATAAGGAATCAACTAAGTGACCTATTTTAAGTGTTGGCTTGGTGATGATGAATATGGTGATAGTGATGGACTGGTGGTGATGGTGATTATGATGACATGTAGGGATTGTGTTAGTAATTTGTATTTGTAATGACATCGTTAGTTTTGAAAACTATGACTTCGTGTGGTTCTTTTAAAATGAATAAGATGAATTTGAATAATTTTGTATCATAGTTTTGGGTGATTTACAGGTTCAGATTTGGTAGATTCTTTCCGGAAAAAAATCCCGAAAAAAATGCTACGGTTTCCTAATGCAATTTTTTTTCCTACAGCCACTATCAGTGACGTCACGTGTCGTCATAAAAGTGGTTATTATATTTGTGTAAAGCCACTTTTAGCGACGACATGTACCATCGCTAAAGGTGGTGTCTAAGGATGAGCATCAGGTCGGAACCGACCTGAACCGAAAAAACCGAGGACCGAAATTCATGAAAAACCGGATTGAAACCGAACCGACGGGCCGTCTTCGGTTTTCGTCGGGTCGGTTCGGGTTTGTCGATCTAAGTGTATTTTGTTATGTTTTTGTTGGTTTTGGACCGAACGAACCGAACCGATCCGAAACCGAAATCATGTAAAACCTGAAACCGAAACCGAACCGACAGGCCGTCGGTCCGGTTCAGTTTTTGTCGGTTCGGTCGGTTCGTCGGTCCGGTTCGGTTTTGGTGTCCTAACGAATAAAATATTATTATTTTATATATTTGTAAAATTAAATTACAATTTAAATAATTATTTTTTATTTAATTTGGAAGGTCAGCGGACACCATGCCAGTCAAGCACGGAAGTTGAATCTGTGTGGGTCCCACATGTCGTGGCTAAGGCGTTGACTTTCGTCACCAAAATTCTAGCGACGGAGATAGGGTGACGATACTTTCACGACGATATGTCGTCACTAAACCATTTAGCGATGAAGCATTCCGTCGCTACAAGTTGAAATTCTAGTGATTTTTTTTTTCTCAAATATATATTCCGATGTTCGAGTTTTCAATAAACTTAATCTTACCCGTAATTAATGAAGATATCAATCTTTTTTTTTTTTTTTTTTTTTTTTTTTTTTCAAATAACACAGTACTATACATTTGTCTTGTTCGTGGAACGTTAGATATATTGTCTTATTTATCGACATAATTGGTTGAGGCAAACTAGTGTGGGTAATGGAGTTGCGTTTATCAGTTATTTTGCTTTATGAATTGAAAACCATGTTTGACTCTAAAGTAATTACTGTAATTTACATGATTGATCCAGCAAACTCGATTTACCTTCCGTGGTTTAAATTCATGTAAATGTGTTAACTTGTCATTATGTCAACAAGAAGCTTTAATTATTGTTATTATTATTTTTTTAATTTTGTTTTTATTATAAAATTGTGAAATAAAAAACAGAACAAAAAATATAAATTTTATAAGTTAAAAGTAGTAAAACATAAAAATATGAAGTATAAAACCAAAAAATGATATTTTGTCTCGTTAATAAAGTTGGTAAAATTGACAAAAAAAAATACGAGGTAAAAGGGTCAATTGTGTATATACTCACTAAAACTTGCATATTTGCATATATTTACGCAAAGCATGCTTAACTTACATTGTATATCATGCTTTGAAAACTTGTATTTTGAAGAAATATGCAATTATTTGAGTTTTAATGGGTATATATAGTTAAAAAAAAAAAAAAAAAAAAAAAAAAAAAAAAAAAAAAAAAAGGGGTAAAAGTGATACTAGCGGTGTAACAATTTACCACCCTTTTTTACTACGGAGTATAACATTTGTCTTGTTCGTCGAATTTTAGAAATATTTGTCTTGTTTGTCGGCATAATTGGTTGGTGCAAAGTACAGTGGGTCATATAATGGAGTTTCGTTTATCAGTTATTTTGCTTAATTGAAAATCATGTTTGACTCTAAAGTAATTAATTTACACGATTGATTCTGCAAACTCGAATTGAATAACATGTCATCGTTCGCGATCAGAATTGAATTATGTCAACAAGAAGCTTTAGCTTTTAAGATAAATGTCGTGATTATATTTTATTATTATTTCATTGCAATCATTTTTACCGAATTTTGAAAACATTTATTTATTTATTTATTTATTTTAAGCCTAAAGACATTATATAGACATGAAGTAACCAAGGGCTAGAACAAAAAGAAACATATTACAATGAATTGAAACAAACACAATGCGGATCCATGATCTAATCATACAAACCGTTCACGAACATTTGCCCCATCTATTCTTTTGTTGTCCGGGCATCAGGAAATGATCTTCTTCTTGAGGCATTTCCTTATTACTCATTAACTCATCTTCCCCTCAAAGTAGTGATCATTCCCCTCTCTTATACCAGACATGCTCAAGGCGTAAGAAGAAATGTAAGAAGTTTAAATTTGAATCTATGTGGACTTTGGAAAATTCTTGTAAGGATGTAATCCGCGATTTATGGTCCATGTCTAACTCAAATAATGAAATTGAAAGATTAAGAGAAAACCTAACATCATATGCCGCTGCTCTTGGTTCTTGGAGTCGTGGTCATTTTGGAAATAATAGAAAGATCATTGGAGAAATAACAAACGAGTTAGCCTATCTCCATCTTTGCCTCCTACGAATGAGAATAGGTCTCGACATCGCCTCCTGTTCTCAAAGCTAGAGGAAACATAGTTGCAGGAGGAGATGTTTTGGCATCAATGATAAAGAGTCAACTGGATCAAATATGGTGACCAAAATACTCGTCTCATTTCACCTATCATCGATCCATCGCAACCAAAGAAATAAAATCCTTGATGCATAAAAATGAACGAGGTGAGTGGATTGATAACCCAGATCAACGTCATAAGTTAATTTGTGAGCATTTTGTTGATATCTATTCAACATATGGGAATGGAAATAGGGATTTTGGAAACGTTTTGGATATGCTCACGCCAATTGTTAATGATGACATGTCTACAAAGCTTGAAGCCCCGGTTTAAAAGGTCGAAATTGATAAAGCTGTGAAGAGTTTAGGTGCACATAAAGCTTTTGGTGAAGATGGTTTTTTAGGTCTATTCTTTCAAAAATATTGGCATATCGTGGGGGTATTGTACGTAAATTCATCCAATAGTTCTTTGATGATTGCGTTATGCCTCATCCGTTGAATAAAACGCTTATGGTTTTGATCCCATAAAGTCCCATATCTGGATTGGCCAATTTCACGCAATTAGTATTTGTAACTTTGTTTATCTAGTTATATCAAAAGATATGGCGAATAGACTAAAACAATATATGCATATGATCATCTCTCCACAAAAATCTGCATTTATACCAGGAAGGTTTATTCAAGATTGTATGATTGTTGCTAATGAAGCATTTCATTACATTCAGAACAAGAAAAAAGGGGATCAAAGGGTTATGGTGTTAAAGCTTGATCTAAATAAAGCCTTTGATCGAGTTGAATGAGACTTTTTAATTGCAACACTTCGGAAACCGGGTTTTGGAGAAACGTGGTGTAAACGGATTTTGGCATGCATATCTTCTTATGAGATAATGGGGACTCGATCGACTCAATAAAACCTTCTAGGGATATCCGTTAAGGAAACCCCGTCTCTCCGTATTTGTTTATAATTGTTGTTGATGTTCTTTCGAGGTTGATAAATAATGCCATGCAACATTCTATTCTTACACATATTAAAATGTCTCGAAATTGCCCCATTATATCCCATATTTTTTCCATTGACGATTCTGTGTTATTCTTGAAAGCAAAAATCTCAGAATGTGACTATTTGCTTGAGCTCATTAAACGTTATTTGGAAGCATCTGGGCGACATATAAATTTTTCCAAGTAAGAAATAATGTTTTCTCCTAGTACTTCAATGAATGAGTAGACAATGTTATGTAATCGTCTTGGTGTTAGATTAATGAAACAACAATTGTGTTACCTTGGTCTGCCAGAATACATGGGTGTAACATAGGTGAATGTTCCTCTTTAACATTGGAAAAGGTTCTAAAAAAAATGCAAGGATGGAAAAATAAACTTTTATCTCAAGCAGGCTGCGAGGTGTTGATCAAATATGTTATTCAAGCCATCCCTTCATACTATGTAATGTTATGTGTTGCCTAAAGGCTTTCTTCAAAAGCTCTTAGTCCATATAAAATCCTTTTTTTGGAGCTAGGATGCACATGAGCGTCATATTCATTGGTTAAGTTGGGAGCATATTTCAAAAACTAAAGATTGTAGCGGGCTTGGTTTTTGAGACCTCTCGTGCTTTAATTTAGCTCTTCTCGCTAAGCAAGGACGGGGACTCATTATGAACCTGGGTTCCTTTTGGTGTTGTGTTTTGAAAGGAATATATTTCCTGCATTATCTCACAACTTATAAAGTTCACGCCCTTCATGGTTGTGGCAAAGTTCGCTTCAAAAAAGGGACATTCTTTTCCGTTATGTACGGTGGCAAGTCGGTAACGGGTTGAATATATTATTTTTGAACACAAATATAGGTCCCATACTCGGCAGACTTTTATATCCGATAGCCGCGAGGTCCTTTTTTTTCCAATTCCTTAGTCTCTAATTTTATCACAAATTGCGTATGGGACTTGTTGAAGCTTCATGCAGTTGTTAATCCAGAAGAGGCTAAATTTGTCTCACAAATTCCAATATCTTGCACTAGATCGTTAGTTAAAATAGTTTGGCACCATAAATCCGAAAGGAACTAAATAGTGAAATCAAGCTACCGTTAAGCGCTCATTCAATATGAAGTGTGCCCGAGCACCTTGACTTCTTCGTCATTGACACCAAAGAAAAGTTTCTAGAAACAAATTTGGAACCTAAAGACACTTCCAAAAATTAGGTCTTTCTGATGGAAATCTTGTTCGAATGCTCTTGCCACACATGATAATTTATCACGTCGAGGTTGCTATTGTTTACCAACATGTCCTATTTGTCTATCATATGTTTAAACTGTTGAGCACATGTTATTTGAGTGTGAATGGACGAAAGTGGTGTAGCTCGGTCCAGCTCTTAGTCTTCACCTTGACAACAGGAAGCCCTTTCATCTCGCTTGTTCAAAATCTATCAAATAAGGTATCTTCTATTTCGGGTCATTTCAAATTTCATACTTCATTGGCCAACATTGCATGGAATATTTAGAAATTTCGAAATGAATATGTATTCAACGAAATTCGGTCTTGTCTTTTACGTACGATTTTATTGTTTAATTGTATTGAAAGGGGTTTAATTTCAGTTTTTTTCGCGTCATTGCCGAGGTCCAGTGTTTCAGTTGCTTTTGGTGAATCTCAGGAGATTTCACTAAGGTGGACCCCCCTAATCAAAAACTGTGTAAAGCTCAATTGTGATGCATCTTATAAACTAAATTAGGCATCTTCTGGGATTATTGTTCGATACTCTACAAGAGCTATTATCTTATGTTCAGGTGAGATCTTTCATGCTCTTGATCCACTAATGGTTAAGCTTTTGGATATTCGGAGTGCTTGTCGACTTCATATGGGGTGACAAAATGCAACGGTCGAGTCATATTCGCGTATAGCTATTTCTCTTGCTTCTTCTTAAGTCGAGCCTCCTTGGGCCTTAGCTACAATTATAGTAGGCATCAAAGCATGGGCATCCCAAGTCCCAACATGTTGTTTCTTTTTTATATGGGCTAAATGTGAATGTAATTTAGCTGCACACTGTGTTGCTAAAATAGCATTTAGGTCTCTCAATAACTTTCTATAGGATGTCAATATTCCTGATGAAATTTCCTCGGCTGCGAGAAGTGATATTATTTAATATATTTTTGTGGGGATTTTGCCCTTCTTTCATATATATATATATATATATATATATATATATATATATATATATATATATATATTGTAGGAACTAGAAGGGGGCGGGGGTGGGGGGGGGGGGTTGAATAGTTTCACCACTTCTTTTTAATTTTCTGAAGCGTTTAACCGTTTTAGGTCCGGTTATTTTTCAGTTACAAACTTGTTGTATTCTACTAGTTATGTGATATCAATTTCGTTACTGGCATACACAAATAAACAAGTAAACTAAAGAGTAAGGAAAGAACACAACCAAGAGACGCGGCGATTTATAGTGGTTCGGCACGAAGCTCACTCTCCGTCCTACTCCATTCCCCGAGTACCACACTCGAGAGTTATCAATCACTATATCAACACACTCTATCAGGCGGAGCAATCCATACACATGCTTACACAAGGCTTAACGACACTAAGCATAATATCGAGTTCTAATCGTAGCTAGAACCAATCTACTCCTAGGACCACGTGGCCATACGAACAAGCACTCTTGTCCAACTTGAATCTTTACCCGATCCAAGCCTTCACTTATCTGACATACTTGGTTCTTCACCCGAACCAAGCCTTCACACACATGACATACTTGAATCATCACCCGATCCAAGTCTTTACATAATGACTCGACAAGTCCTAACCTACACTTTAGGACATCACTCTCATCACATCAAATACATGAACTATTCTAGTAACAAGACTTCTTGGATCTACATCACCATCCAAGTTCACACAAATATCCCCATCCTCGACTCACACACAAGTCGGAAACAATGACATTATTTACAGAACCTATCATCGTAACACTTGTTACGTTTGTGTGTGGACACCTATAACATCTCGAATCTTCATAGTTGTTGAGAGTTCTTCTCTTGCATTTAACGGAATAGGAAATCACTTATAAACATATACCGACAGGTTATAGTGATCAAGGATTAAAATGAACAAAGACCAGAAAGTTTTGTGTGTGTGGAAGTGTATTTTTTGAAGTGTAACAGTTCAGTATTTATAGACGTTAGGTGGGAGATGGACAGTCCCGTAAATGCCAGACGGTCCTTTATCACTAAGTGACCGTCGGTCTATTTAAGGGACCACCCCGACAAAACGCTCCCATTTTGTCCTGACGTGGTGAAAACTTATCTGGTTCAGGCTGAATTGATTTGGGGAGAAAACTAGCTGTTATAAAGTTTGAATTTGAATTTATTTTCTTAATAAAACATTTCTTTAAAAACACAAAAATACTTTTGTGAAAATGTTTTGTCAAACTTAAAAATGTAAGTTTAGGTGAAAATAAAACTCTTTGATCACTTAACTAATGACGGTATAAAGTTTGTTCATACCTGAAGTGATGTTGAAGCAGCTACGTAGAAGAAACGAGTTTCCTCGATTAAAAACTTATAAACTGTAACTTTACGTGACATGTCTTTATATTGTGTGATTATCAAAACACGAGAAGACCGAATAATGCGAATAACGTTTTTGATATTATTTGTATTAATAATCTCTCCCTTTTTGATGATTACAAATTATAAACTCATTTTAGGTAAAATTATGCGTTGATACATTTTTAATGAGTTTTCCCGTTACATCTCCCCCTTTTTGTAGAATCAAAAAGGTGTGTCGTGGTTGTTGTGGAGAGGATACATGAGCACCCTTGAAAGAGAATCGTTGGAGTGATCAACGAAATACAAGCTCCCCCTAGCTAAGTGTTCCCCCTTAATGAGGGCACCGAGGAATCGAGCTATGGTGATGTGCTACAAAACAGAGTTAGGACAAAGCACATGCATGCATATACATATATGAAGGTATGGAAAGATGATATGTATGTGAAATCAATTATGTAGTGCAGGAATCAGATTGAAAAACACAGAATAAAATCTAATTTTGAGCACTACTGGGGATGGTCTCGTAAATAGGGGCGGTCCCTTATTGATTTGGGGACCGCCAGTCCATTTAAAGGACTGCCGGCAGTAAGCGTCCAGGTTGGCAGATATGTTGTGATTTAAGTAACTTCCCATTTTTAAGGTTATATAATTTTAGTCCATTTTCAAGTTTAACCTTGACTAATATCACAACAAATTATCATAATTCATAATCATTCATTCATGTCATGAAGCACATACATCATTAGTACATAGCCAAAGTAACAATAGACTACAACAAAGGTCATTTACTAATACAACAAGTCATCTCCCAAAGCATGCTTGGTCCAAAACATAACATCCACTTGTTTATTCTTTAACTAGATATTTGAGAATATCTAGTTAGATGGTGGAGTAGATGATGGTGACGATGAAGGTGGAGGTGGAGCTGATGGTGGCATGGTGGAGATGGGAGTTGGTTAAGAGTTTTGTTGGGATAGAAGGTACTCAAGATATCCAAACATGTAGTGAAGATCATCTCTAAGGGAAGATATGAGATGAAAGTTATGATAGCAACAAGCACATCCCATGGTGTGGTTGTTTACAAAGTTGTAAGGAATGGAATGGTTAAGGATTGAAGATGATGGTGGAGTTGTAGGATTGTTTTCCAAATGCCCATTTGGTGAAAGAGTTAGAGAGGTATTGGGTAGTAGTGGATGTGATATCCTTGGAGGAGGAGACAAGTTTCCAAGGAGGTTTGGAAGTTGTGATGATGAAGCAATTTGTGGACTAGGAGAGTTTGATGTGTTAATGGAACAAGATGAGTTACTCACAAAAGGAGTGCAAGCACCCGAACCGGATTGAGTGAATAAGAGTGATGAGTTTTTAATAAATGATGTAAATGGTGATGAATTGGGTCTTGATGATGATGAAGAAGTGCCTTTGATGGAGGGAGTTTCAATAGGTGCATTTGGTGCTTGAGAAGATGGGATATCATGAGTGAGGTCAATAAGGTTTCTTTGTGGTGGTGTAAGGTTGAGTTTAGGTCTTTTGTTTGGTAGGGATATTGATGTTGAAAGGAAACTTCATTGAGGAAGATGAGGATGTAGGTGATGAAGATTAGTGTGATGCATGGGTGTTAAAATAACCAAGAGGGATTATGGAATAGGTAAAGCATGCATTAGGAGATTATAAGCACACACAAATATTTTGCTAATATAAGGAATGGTGATGAAAATCATGCAATAGGTGATCAGGTTTGTAAGAAATGAGAAACAATGCAGGAACTCGTGATCAGAGGCTGACGGTCCTTTAAGTGTTGGATGGTCCTTTATTGTTAAGGGACCGTCATTTTGATAAGGGACCGCCGGCAGTAAGATCTCAAGTTTCAGCTCAGTTTTTCCTTTTCGGCAAAATGACACCTTCAGACCAATCTAGTGAAATACATATCCACATCTATCATTGTAAACCTATCCAAAGTGCTAGTTTAACAAGTAGGTATATAACATGTAATTATATCAAGCCAACAATTGATACAAAGTAGTTATCAGATGATAAAGTAATGAAAGGATCACTTAGTGTTACTAGCAAATAGTTAAAGAGCAAAATACTAGTTATACAAATATATGATAAAGATGTTTTCCAAAAACAAATGATATATTATGATAGGTCTCTAATGTTGCATGTTCATTATTTGGGTTTGGCGTTCAGAAAGGTTGTCAAGGTTTCGATCTTCAGGAGAAAGATCATGAAAGACTTGTGGATACCCAGGTGGTAGAGAGTTGACATAGGTGACTGGAGATGGGGAACTATCACGAGAAATTCCTACATCATGGAACACAACATTGTCATCGTTGGGATTAGATGATGGTCTATGAGTGAAGGAACTTGAACCTACCGACCTTCTTGACCCATCGTTTGTCCTAGACCTAAATTCTGGTCCTACAGACCTTCTTGACCCATAATCAGACCTAGTCTTACGTTCTAGACTTTGAGTTAGAGGAAACATGACAGGGTCAACCAAAGGATATTCAACATTGTTGATAACAGGGTAGTGATACATGACATGATGGAAAAGGCGGGTTAATAGCATACCGTATGGTAAGACCATAGTAGGTTTGCTACGGGCAAACTCCATTTTCTTGGACATATAGTATGCAATATTATAGGGGACAGTAAGGGAGACACAATAGAGAATGTGACTAAGACAAGCAGGGACGTGATCACGGTTTCCTCCAAGACAGAAAACATTCTCGCGGATAATTTCAGTCATGGGTTTCATGTGATCAACAATTTCCTTGGTGATGATTTGATTATCACTGACGGGAATAAGAGCCCCTTGGTGTACTCGATATTCAGGTTGATATCTGTCATTTTGAACAATGGATCTTATCTCTTCAGGAGATGGAGATTTTGTGGCGTATTTTCCATATGAAGGAGAGCTCCTAGCAAGAGCATCAAGGATCCATTAATGAGTGAATGTGCATTGCCCTTCACAGGGAACGCCAAGAGCTTCACCGAACACGGGAAGAGTGTATGACATCATTTGATTTTGAATGGTGAAGTTGACATAGATTTCACCATTAGGATCAGTGGTTAAGTTGAGAAGACTATAAAATTCTAAAACAAATTGTGGATTGATTTTCTCATCGACTCTATAGATGAAATCAAGGTTAATGAGTTGGAACATTGAGTTTAAATAGTTTATATCGGTATAGTCTCCAAAGACACGACGACCCTCATGGAAATATCGAGATTCAACGTTTTTGAAAGCCTCTTTGATGGGTTCAGGATAGTAGTTAGAAAGTTGAGGAATGTATTGTTTTGTGTTTTGGTGGTCAAGGCAAATAGGTTTAGGCATGTTTCACCTATCAACAATAAATACATAATTAGCTAAAATCGAGTATTGATTAAGTCTTGATATTATTTGAAAACAAGCATTGATCATTAGGAGTTCATGTTTGACACCATTAGTGTATAGAAATAATATGAAACCAATAAGTTGTTTCAAATCCATTTTCCTATACGGGGATTACCATATTTTAAAGTTTTATTTGAAACCATATCTTATTTACTAATGTAAGCACTAATGAGTTAATTATTAACAATGTAGTGTTTGAGATTCGAAAGTGACAAGTAAACAAGATTGATAATCCCGTCAAATCTAATGGAATGATCCCTAATTATGAAATAAGAAAAGATTAGATAAGGATGAATTACAATTAGAGTTAAGGAGTGATTATTAAGCATGGATTTGAAACCTTGAACTTTTATGGTAATTTTGAAAATGTTCTTCGTTGCCTTTTTAGAGATAAGAGTTGAAATAAGTTTTGTTTGTTTGTGAACAAAAGAGGGACGTGTATAAGATGAAAAGCCCAGATGGTCCCTTATCGAATAGGGACTGCCAAAGGGACCGCCGAGAGCTAAGGGATCGTCGGCAAGAGGTTATAGCATTTGGACGATTTTTGGTGAGTTTGGTCTTAATGAAAAGTCTTCAGTTTCAGATGGTTTTAAAACATAACACTTTGAATTTTAAGACACGAAAATGACTCAATACTCACGAGTTGGCTAAGGAATAGGTATGGAGAGGAAACGAGACACAAGAAAAGTGAAAGACTAGATATGCTTGAATAAAGAGTGGATTTTGAGTCAAAATTGGAGAAGTGAAAGAGTAATATGTGAGATGAAGTTCAAAGACGAGACTTGCATCGAGGTGGATAGAAGTCAATCATGTCATATATGATAAAAGTCATAGACGAGAACTAGAGAGCAAACAAAGAGTGAAGCAAGTGTGCATCGTCTATAGTGATTGATTGACGCCAAATTTGCTATAAACAATGGTTGTGGTAAGACCATTGTTTTTCCAAATAATTTTCTTGAATCCAAAGAAGGATAAGCATTTAGATAAAGCGTCTAAACAACAAAAAGCATCTAGCACGTATTGGCATACAATCATCATTAAGCATATAAGCAAGTAATACCTAATCACGTAGTCACATAATCATATAACAAGCGTTCAAATAGCAAGCATGATAGTCAAGCTTGTAAGAAAACTTACCTTGGCCTTTAGCTATCCTTAATAACACATAACCAAAGCATGTGTTGTTGGTGATGCAAGACTAGATGATACTCACTTGGAAATTTGTCCATATGATTAGTTATGCAATCGGCTTGGTGAGATAACCATTTGATTATCTACATACTTAAGGCGCGTATTATCTTCTTAGCTAGCTATCCACATTGCACATTAAATTGCACATTGTCTTCTTAATTGTCACAACATCAAAGCAAGGAAATTGGTACACCAACTAGGTTGCTTAAGAAATTCTTGTCGGCAACATTACCCACAATTAAGACATTCAAACTAGTAGTATATGATTTCACTTAAACTAAGTGTTTTTCTAGTATCACATTTTCATTATCTTTGGCTTAAACATTTCCTTGATGTATGTTTAAACTATTTTACCAAATGCCATTTGCAATTTGACATAAAATTGTTTTATCAAACTCAATTTTCGGCAAAGATTCATAAATCAAAATTTTTGCTTCAAATATTTCACACAAGTTTCTTATGAAGAATTTATTAGCAAAACTTCCTTTTATTGATTGTAAATCATCAATTAAAATGACCTGCTAAAGATTATGATCTATTGATTTCACATAACTTTCAAATTCATTTTTTCAAATGACAAAATTTTCATTTTTGAAAAATGGTGGCTCATTCAAATAACGCCATTCTAGATATCATTTTTCATAGATTGATTCAAGTTTTAAAGTATAGTACTTTAAAGACCTTGATAAACAAAGCTCCGATACCAATTGTAGAAACTAAAGGGGGGGGGGTTGAATAGTTACACTGCTTCTTTTTAGTTTTATGAAGCGTTTAGCCGTTTTAGGTCCAGTTATTTTTCATTTACAAACTTGTTGAATTCTACTAGTAACATGACATCAATTTGGTTACTAACATATACAAATAAACAAGTAAAGTAAAGAGTAAGAAAATAACACAACCAAGAGACGCAGCGATTTATAATGGTTCAGCACGAAGCTCACTCTCCGTCCTACTCCACTCCCCGAGTACCACACCTGAGAGTTATAAATCACTATATCAACACACTCTTTCAGGCGGAGCAATCCGTACACATGCTTACACAAGGCTTAACGACACTAAGCATAATGTCGAGTTCTAATCGTAGCTAGAACCAATCTACTCTAAGGCCCACGTGGCCACACGAATAAACACTCTTGTCCGACTTGAATCTTCCCCCGATCCAAGCGTTCACTTATTTGACATACTTGGTTCTTCACCCGAACCAAGCCTTCACACACATGACACACTTGAATCATCACCCGATCCAAGTCTTTACATAATGACTCGACAAGTCCTAACCTACACTTTAGGACGTCACTCTCATCACATCAAATACATGAACTATTCTAGTTACAAGACTTCTTGGATCTACATCACCATCCAAGTTCACACAAATATCCCCATCCTCGACTCACATACAAGTCAGAAACAATGACATTATTTACAGAACCTATCACCGTAACACTTGTTACATTTGTGTGTGGACACCTATAACATCTCGAATCTTCATAGTTGTTTAGAGTTCTTCTCTTGCATTTAACGGAAGAGGAAATCACTTATAAACATATACCGACATGTTATAGTGATCAAATATTAAAATGAACAAAGACCAAAAAGTTTTGTGTGTGTGGAAGTGTATTTTCAGAAGTGTAACAGTTCAGTATTTATACACGACAGGTGGGAGAGGGACGGTCCCATAAATGCCAGACGGTCCTTTAACACTAAGGGACCGTCGGCCTATTTAAGGGACCGCCCCGACAAAACGCTCCCATTTTGTCCTGACGTGGTGAAAACTTATTTGGTTCAGGCTGAACTGATTTGGGGAGAAAACTAGCTGTTATAAAGTTTGAGTTTGAATTTGAATTTATTTTCTTAATAAAACATTTCTCTAAAAACACAAAAATACTTTTGTGAAAATGTTTTGTCAAACTTAAAAATGTAAGTTTAGGTGAAAATAAAACTCTTTGATCACTTAACTAATGATGGTATAAAGTTTGTTCATACCTGAAGTGATGTTGAAGTAGCTACGTAGAAAAAACGAGTTTCCTCGATTAAAAACTTATAAACCGTAACTTTATGTAACATGTCTTTATATTTTGTGATTATCAAAACACGAGAAGACCGAATAATGCGAATAACGTTTTTCATAGTTTTTGTATTAACATATATATATATATATATATATATATATATATATATATATATATATATATATATATATATATATATATATATATATATATATATATATAGTCTAACCAACCTATACATAATTTTGAATTCCTATGAGTGATCCAACCATATTGTTAGTGCAAACATTACGACATTTAATCTATGCAGTCTCTTTGTATTTTAATGATGACAAACATGCAACGTGTAATACATAACATAAAGTGCACAAGTTACTTGTAAACACAAATCATCAATGCATTCGCGCATCAACACCTCACAATGTCTCAATCTGAATCACTTAATCTATGAACAAACAAAATATCAAACTAGTTAAGTGATCAAAGAATATTTTTGTCCTAAACCTCACATTTTTATAAATGTGACAAAACCTTTTTACAAAAAATAAATCATACAAAATATTTTGGTATTTTTAAAGAAATGTTTTAATAAGGATATATATTCAAAATCTGGTTTTTCCTCCTAAAAGGATTCTACATTCAACAGAAAAATATTTCACCATCAGAGGACAAAAACAGAGTGTCCTACAAGGACGGTCGTTATACGGGTGACAGTCCCAGATATATATGGGACTGCCCATATATTTAGGACCATCCACGCTCCTCCAACAACCTATAAATATTGGACCATTTTCGACTGATTTTCCAATCTCTTTAGCAATTAGCACACAACTTTTTGGTCTCTTATCCCTCTCTTTCTTTGATCATATAACTTGTTTAATCTTGTTTAAATATGATTCTTTCTTTCTTTCCTCAAGTGAAAGAGAAGAACTATCGTTATCATTTAGATACGAAGTTATGTAACATAGTTGGTCAATTTGTAAATATAGATCGAATCCATATCTTCCAATCGTGTGTCATAGTTAGATCCGGCTAGTGTGTTAGTCCAAAACATATGTGTGTGATCTGATTAGTATTTTAGTCATTAAAGTACAAGGATATGTATTGGTTCTAGCTGAGATTAGAACTCAAAATTTAGCTTAGTGTCGAAAAATAATGTAAGCAACCCGTTTTATGTGTTTAGAACTTATAACACAAGGTTTGTTATGTTGGGCCATAAAACATGTAGGACTATAGAACAACCTTAATCACTTACGAATCTTGCCTAAATCTAGAGAGAGAAAGTAAGTAGAGAGAGAGAGAGAGGGAGGGAACTCTAGTGTGTGAAATGAAGAAACTATGTTATTACTAAGAGAAC
This sequence comes from Artemisia argyi, assembly GCA_030686995.1. Taxonomy (NCBI): domain Eukaryota; kingdom Viridiplantae; phylum Streptophyta; class Magnoliopsida; order Asterales; family Asteraceae; genus Artemisia; species Artemisia argyi. The sequence continues at coordinate 133,896,726 of CM060694.1, forward strand.
CAACCTCTTCCATGAGGATTACAAGAGTATTTATAGTGGTTGTATAGGGCTTCACATATCTTTGACATTATTACATAACTAGCCCTTAGACTTTATAAAATCATGAAAACATTAGAAAAACTTCATCATAATAATATTCTAAAGCAACCTATTACCTAACATTAATGACCGACACTTTCTATAAATAAAATACGATCCTAACAATCTCCCCCCTAAGTGTTGGTCATCAAAGGTTGCACGACGTTATCATCTTTGTCTTTTGACTTTAACATTCATAGCTCTGGACGTCTTTAAGAATCATTAAATGAATCATAGTTCCCAGTTCATCATGCTTCATCTAGTGTAGATGTAGTGATCCAATGATGTCATCTGCCTTTTGTCACTTCTTTGTCTTTGGTGGTTATGCGCCATTCCAACATTCTCATACGTCTTTAGTCTTTGTTATACATACATTTGTTGTTCCCGTTCTTTCACTTTGATCTTTGTCACTTTACTTTGTAGATTCTTATTTTTGGCGTAGAATCTTTCTTTGACTGTTGCTATCCTTTGATCTTTGTGAGAACTTTCCTTTGACTTTGTGATGCATGTATGAGCATGTGGAATCCATCGCCATGGAGATGATGTATAGCTGCAGGTAAACAGTTAGCAATAAATCAATCGATACTTACAGATAAGGAATTAGAGATCATCAACAGCATAGTGTGAAGACTCCTTCTAACCCTTACCATGGCCGTTCCCATTTTGGATACTCCCGAGGGAGCTTACGAGACCTACTAAGTAGCACAATGAATGGGTGAGTCACTAGGAATCACTCCACGACTGTAGACCGTTTGAAACCACTGCGAACACTAAGCGTAACCCATAAAGAATTACCGAAGTGACATGCTGTCAGGGCTGCTTGATGTTGACCCTAGCAGGAATTTCCGTTCAATCACTGAGAAAATACCTAAGTAAATGCTCTCATAAACGTTCTCGGCAGATTGCTAAGATCTGCGTAGGACTCTTTAAGTTTACATCTGGCATCCTTAATGATGAACAACCAGTGTAGAAATATCATGTGTTCCTATGAGATCTTTTGATGAATCTCGGGGCTCTAGTCTCGATAAGTGCACATTTGGTTTCCTATGCGGAGATTAGGGAGAGGTCTCCTGTTTCAATATCAACCATCTCTAAGAGACAGGTCGATAGATTACACCGGTTCCCCGTGAGAATGAAACAAGCTCTTTTAAGAGAACTTGAGTGGCTAGAAGGTTAAGTGCAGCGCGTCACTGGGTCCATGACGTCTTTATCTTCAATACCGGTGTCACCTTAGTAACAACCAGTAGCATACGAATTGAACCCGGTGTCTGCCCTAAGGTTGAACATTTGGAGGGCTATTTCTTTTCACCCTTTTTCATAGCTTTTCTTTTTAATTCTTCAACCCCTTCTTTCTCCTTTCTCATTTTCTCTTTTTTCAATCATACCTAAGGACTTATAATTCTAATCTATTGGATTTGTCCTTGGGTAGATCCCTCCAGCTCTGGCGGATCATTGGACATAAACCTAACCATAATCACCTTATTACTCCATGATTATCCTAGATTTATTGATCACTTGCCATAAAACCTTTTGTGAAAATCTCTCAAAGTGTTTATGATTATGAAACATATTTCTTGACACTTTGAGAGTTTTGGTTTCTTTTGAAGGACTCCCCCTTCACATGTGCTCATGATTGTTTAATAAATTTGCACATGCGGGAGGAGCAAGCACTTTTTGAATTGATCCACTTTCAGTGAGCAAGACCGATTCGAGATACGCTTACATCACTAGTTAGACTAGCTTGAAATTATTACCCATCCAGGTCAAGTCCAAAGAAAGTCTCTCGATACGGTACATTCTACTCAGACAAGTCCTATTCGAGACACGCTTATATCACTAGTTAGACTAGCTTGAAATTATTACCCGTCCAGGACAAGTCTTTTTGATTACTGACATTTTAAGCTTCGTCAATTCATTGGTACATTATGAGTCGAGCTCTTTTGAGATTCAGACACAATCTTTAAACATCTTTGATCACATTTTAATCATGTCTTCTCCCCCTCAAAAATAGCATATCGTGATATTTTTTATATCAACAAATTAAGAAAAAGCTTTTTAGAGAGAAAGACAAATTTCATATTGTATGAATTCGGAACAATTTTGTTTTTGTACTCCCCCTTAATGATAGCACATGTTAAAACCAATTAGGGGTTTTGAGGGAGTTATCTTGAGCACTTATTTGAAAGATTTTGAAAAATCTTGAAAAAGTGCTTAAGATTTTTGTTTGGAAAAACGAGTTGTTGTTTGAAGTCTTTTTCGTTTGTTTAGACTCGAATTTTTGAAAAAGATTTTGTCCGTGAAAATACGAGTCCTTGATTTGAAATAATCAGAAGTCATCATTCGGGTCCGGGTTGCGTACTGAAGTATACGAAAGCCATAGTGAAGAAACATTTGAGAAACGACATGTTTTAGAAAAACATTTTAAAGAATTCCCGTTCAAGCATCTGTACATGTCCGTGTCATTGTTGAATGACATTTCTAGAAACGTACAGAATATTGATTTATACGAGAGACATGTCGTGAGTAGAATATTTTTGGATTTTTGATTTTTTATTGTTTTTGTATTTTTTGAAAATTTTATATTTTTGTATTTTGTTTTTGTTGGTTTTTCAGATTTTGTATTTTGTTTTTTTAAAGATATTTACAGTGAAGCGATTTTGAAAACATTTTTCAAGAAGATTCGAGAAGACATTCTAGCTCCTCAGGAGTTAGGCTTCACATGCCAATTCGTCGAACTAAATCGTCAAACCGTTCTTTTAGAAGGGCTTTAGTAAATAGATCGGCGAGTTGGTATTCAGTCTTAACGAAAAATAATTCAACATGTCGTTCTCCTTTGTTTCACGGTCGTTTTGACAGGTATTTCGCTGAAAACGGAGTTACGGTTCAAAAGTTATAGCCGTTTGAAGTTTGGTCCTTACTCGGGGGTTTTAACTTGAAGAATTGCTTACTCAGAGTGTTAACTCGCAGGATCCTTACTCGCTAGAACCTATCTAACTCGCTAGAACCTATCTAACTCGCTAGAACATGTAACTCGCAGAAACAAAGTTAACTCGCTGAAGATATTTAACTCGCAAGAACACTTTAACTCGCTGATCACCTTAACTCGCTGAAGATTGTCTAACTCGCAGGAATCCTTAACTCGCAGAAAGTAAGTAACTCACAGACAATTAAGTAACTCGCAGAAGATTGTCTAACTTGCTAACAACTTCTAACTCGCAGGAATTAGATAACTCGCAGAAACAAGTATAACTACCAAGACTTAATTTCAACGAAGTATAGTTCCCCTTATTAGTAGTCACTTGAAGATCCTTACTAGTTAAACTATAAGGAATTTGAAGGCTAACTCGCCAAAAAGAAAGACCTACCTCGCTAACTTAACTCGCTGGAATACTTAAGTGTAACTCACTAACTTAACTCGATAATATAACTCGCTAAACCTCAAAACCTAACACGCTAACCTTCAATCTTAACTCGCTGAAACACGTAAAACAGCCCACGAATCCAATTTTTTCACCCAAATCGAACAAAAAACAACCTAATATTATCTCTTGGCGATTGATACCACTTGTAGGACCATAGAACAACCTTAATCACGTACGAATCTTGCCTAAATCTAGAGAGAGAAAGTAAGTAGAGAGAGAGAGTGGAAGAGAACTCTAGTGTGTGAAATGAAGAAACTATGTTATTACTAAGAGAACTAACCTCTTCCATGAGGATTACAAGAGTATTTATAGCGGTTGTCTAGGGCTTCACATATCTTTGACATTGTTACATAACTAGCCCTTAGACTTTATAAAATCATGAAAACATTAGTAAAACTTCATCATAATAATATTCTAAAGCAACCTATTACCTAACATTAATGACCGACACTTTCTATAAATAAAATACGATCCTAACAAAACATAACGTATTTGGTTGTACCCGAAGAAGTACTCGGTATTTAGCTTTCTACCGGAAAAAGTATAAGCGACGTTGTATGGTTTTCTCCACCGAAAAGGGAGCTTGTTGACTAGTGAAGTAACTCTCGAGTTGGATATTCGAGGAGTGGAGTAGAGCGAAGAGGAGCTTCGTGACCGAACCACTATAAGTCATTGTGTTCGGTTTGCGCTTTCTTTTACTTATTGCTTTACTTTTATATTTTCTTTTATTGCTTATTATTGTGTTTATGTCTTTCTTATGTTTGTGTGATTGGTTATTTATATTGTGTTGATAATATGTAGTCTTGGCTTGGTGAATATATTGTATTTATGTTTGTGACATAATCTACAATGTATATGGTTGTTATAACTGTTGTAACCATTATTCATATTTTACCACACTTGATCGGAAATTTAATACGAAAGATTTCTACTTTTTAAACAATAACGTATTCATCCCTCTACATTTCTACACAAATACAAAAGAATCTTGGTCTCATCTTTAAGGATGTCTTTTCTAAGCGGTTTGTCTTAAAAAAAAAATTGTATCTACATCGCCAAATAACCTAACATTAAAAAGTTTGTCTTGTTTCTCTACATTTCACATATCATTTTAGCAATTTTATTTTGCATTACATTTTAAAATGTCAGGTTCTCACAATCTTATACGACAATCACATAATGTATCTCACAAACGACTCTGACAACACTTAACTCACAAGCTTTTGATTAACGAACTCTCAAAAATTAAATAACTTATACTACGTACATATAATACACAACCTGTCTCTCTCAATTTTAAAACTTACAAAAAAAGAAGCATAGTGTACACCACTTTAATGCATATATTAAAAAAAACCACATTAATGCTATTTTATATAGTAAATTAATTAACTGGTCAATAAGTACAATTAATACTGTTATTAAAACACCCCTTATATAAAAAATACAGATTATCAATCATATTATATAACCAAATTAAACATAATTCCTGCATTAAATGTCACTAATACAAATAATAAAGCACATTATACAAATATTCAATCACGAACGGGCAACCGGCCAAATGGGCTCGAGCCCGAATAGGAGCTGGTCAAACAGGCTCGAGCCCAAACGGGCACGGGCTAAAAGGCTCGAGCCCGAACTGGCACGGGCTAAATGAAATTCTTGATATCCTTAAATTATTGTCAAAAAGAATATAATAAACTAAAATATATAATTTTTCGGAAAATTTTGTTTTACAATACCGGCTACCGCAACGCGCGGATACACTAGTAGTGAAAGATTAAAGAAACTTGAAAGTTTAATAAAGATTGACCACTCAATTGGTATAGCAATAAATGCGTACAACATATTGAACTTAAATAGTAAAAGGTGGTGGCAGTCATGATCCCATACTTCAAGCATATCTCATCACCTACCAATAATATCATTTCATTTCATCCCATACCTCAACCATACATCACCATACTTTTTTAGCGACAACCATGATCTCATACCTCACATAATTTATTTATTTATTATTATTATTTTTTTTTTAATTTTTTTATTTTTGTATCTCCAACCGTCCAATACAATTAATGTTCCAAAGTTAACTTTTGTACATGCCGACTCGGGAAAGAATTGCCGCAAACATTCATACTGAAGCCATACCGCAACATAGGCAACGGTGTTACCGCTCGGTAGGGCTTCATACCGCCTAAGCAGTGGCGCAGCTTCATAGGGGCCGGGGGGGGGGGGGGGGGGGGGGGGGGGGCGGCCGACCCCCCGAATTTTTTTTTGCGATGTAGGGGTATATAGTTTTCGTGTAGAAAAATTTCGGTATTTTCGGTTTCGCCCCCCCAATTTAATTCGGTTTCGACCCCCCATAGTGTTAGGAAAAAAAAATTTTAGATCCCGACCCCCCACTCGAAAAATCCAAGCTTCGCCACTGCGCCTAAGTCAATAAAAGTTTAGAAGTTAGTTATTGACTCACTGCGGAAAAAAGTTCTCAACAATTTCACGTAAAATGTTGAAACCTTGAAACTTGTATCATTATTAACTTTTATCATAAGTTTTACACACTTTCACAAATACATTTACCATTTTTCTTTTTATTTGTGGGTGAATTAATTGACCAATCTTCCACATTAGGCAACTCTAGTTGTATATATACTTGCACCTCATGCCTTTTGCTCATTACGCCCTAAACAAATCCCTCCTTTTTTAATCCCTTCATACAAAGTTTTTCAGTTATAGATAAGTGATTGCAGATCTTAAGGAACCAATAACAGTCGGTTCTTGCTGATGCAGTATCTTTAAGATTCACAAATAGGGTTTTATGAGCTTCTTCTTAGCTTTATTAATCCAAAAAATAATAAGTTTAGTTTGAGAATCTTGATGATGCTGCAGCGGCAATTGCTGGCTAATTTCTAGTATATTTATACGTAGTATCATTTTGGTGATTAATTTACTAGCTGGATATTGGTAAGCGTTAACTTGACATTCATTATATACATACATACATACATAATGAGTTCTATGTTCATATGTTGGTGTGAAAAAGAGTTCAAATTAATACTTATGGCCGGTTGGGTAATTTCTTTCTTTAACTTCAAATTTGTTTTTATCGAAGTTGCTCTTAACATGAAACGAATAAACATAAGTTTTGAAGATGAAAGCTTAAATATATCAAAATAAACAGTACAAAAAGCTTAGTGATCTTTTTATCATATGTATTTAAGCAACATATCTGTGTTGGCTTTGATATTGGCTTTGTATAAAATCGTTTCATATTCACTAAAGTTTTAACTCGGTGTAAATCTTGATTTCAGCCAAGATCTTTATATATATTTGAAGTTGGTAGTTCATCAAACATTGATTTTTATTTATTTTTACTTCTTAATTTGATTTAATCTATTAAACAAATTATAGTTTATCACTTACATGTTTGGACTAAATTACACCAGATCTGTTTCAGCTTACAATGTATTTGGGCTTTGTTTGAAGTGAAGACATTTACAGGATAATTGATTGATGGTTAATCTATGGGCTAATGACTATTGACTAGGCTTACTTCAGAAGCCTTATGACTTTCACTAGTGGCTTTTGTTGTTTTTGAAGAAGTTGTTCACATTTGTGTAAAACCTTAAAAGTATTCTATTTTGATAAGACCATCCATAATGGACGGTCGTTGAAGAAGGTCACCCCACATCCACATTTAAGACGCGTTCCCCGTACACCTCCAAACACAAGACGCATCCAACCCTGCATTTTTCAAGGACACAGGTCATATACTCGATCGAGTCGTGTGAATATGTTTGTGTGTGTGGGTGTTTTTATTACATGATTTTTGTAGAGTATATTTGTGAATATGTTTGTGTGTGTGAATAAAGTCGCGGTCACTTTATTACACTAAGTTGGTCATTAAAAATGTTGTAATGAGTTGACGCTGATGTGACAATAATGACCGCAATCACGTGTGCTCACCATTACACCCGATCCAACACTCGAGGCATGTAACCTGTGAATCTTGTAAGATGAATCTACAAGTTAAGAATGTTAGTTTACAAATTCTTGCAATTTATAATCTTGATTTGATTGGCTAATTTACTTCTATTTTTTATATTTAAGTAATACGTTTGTCTGGAAATGAACTAATTTTCTTGGCCATTCTACATCTATTTGTCGTTGAGAAAATTCTAAACTTTACATGTAACCATTTCAAAAAGGGAATTGATTGACACATTCAATTTATTGATTGGCACACTTCACAGTACAAGCAGATAAAGCACAGTGTGAGTTTTGTACAACTAACTGAAGCATGTAAAAGAGTGTCCCAATAAATAATGAAAGTGTGCAAATCACTAGCCTTTCAAAAACTAGAGTTAATTAAATAGCATGTATATAGATTTTCTAGAAGAATAAACACTTTTATTTTCTCATTGTAGATAATTTAAAGGCAATTTTTAGTTTTTACCTTTTACACATTCATGATTGTATCATTTGCATCCCTTCTGGCCTACTAATAAATACAAAAAGGTACAACATCCAACATCTCTTTGACCATCTGTTTAAAGTACAATACAGTTTTTTATCAGTTTAATACTTTAGTCTTGTAAAACAATATATTTTCTGTTTCACACTTTTTGTTTCACAGTTTTATCATATAAACAAAATTATAACCTATCCCTTAGTATTTAATTATGATTTTGTTAGAATAAACTTTAAGCAAAGAGTTGAGTAAAATAAAGTTTAAAATTTCAAATCACAACTTTTTCAATGGGTTTTTGGTCGTTTATCGGGTTAACCATAATTTCTAAGTGGGCAAAGTGGTTTAGATTATTTTTTGATTGATTTAAACTAAAACCAAATTAATATATATTTGGGCATTATTATTATTATTATTATTATTATTATTATTATTATTATTATTATTAACATTAACGTTTACTGAATTTGGTTTAGTGTGATTTAAACTAAATAGTCCAAGAAAATTGAATAGCAATATTTACTATTTATCATATGTAAACACATACACTTACTTTGCTAAGCTACATTTAAGGTTATAAATAGTGTGAGGCATGACAGTATAATCAAGCCTCACGGCTTAATATTCATGACGTTTTTTAATGCGTCACTTAAACCAGAATAAAATTTAAAAATATTTATAAATTTATATACTATCATATTTCATATATATCAAGTTTATCAAAAGAGTTACATAACGAATAAAGTTAAGAAACTAACACAACATGCACTCTTCTTGATTAAAAAACATTCTGCATCAGATTTGAATTCAAAAAAGGCGTCACGCCTTGCACCCTAGCGCGCTTTATCACACCTTTTCAAGCCATACCTAGAGCCAACGACTTGGACTTCTTCATCAGAGTTGAATTCAAAAAAGGTGCCGCACGTCGCACCTTAGCGCATTGTATCACGCCTTTTCAAGCCACGCCTAAAACCGACGTCCTGGACTATTTCGTAACGTAGATGTCATGCCTTACGCTTTAGTGACACCTTAATGACGCTATTACGCGCCTTTAAGAACACTGATGCACTGTATATAATGTAATACAATTATATTATATACTTGTTTTGTTAACCTAGACTATCGAGTTTCCTATTAGTATTAATAGTTCTCTTGCCAACATTTTAACATATCATGGATCTTTTGTGTGCGTATGTACTTTATGTGAAACGTCGTCCTTGAAGATAGGCAATGTGGGCAATTGCTTATGGCTTTTAATACTTTTAGAAGTTTTTTGTGCCTCAAAGTTTATGGCGGATGTGCTAATGAAATTTGACTTGGAAGGCTGTCCATACTCCATACTAAGTCACGATGACTCGATGTGAAATTAAGTAAACCAAAATATTATTCGGATTTTGTTTGGTTTTACTTTTATGGCCGTATTGGACCTTAGCATATTGACTTATCTCCATCAAACATATTGATAAAGTAATGAAATAAAAGAATTCCATGTTATCAAATACTCAAGAATATATTTTGGGCTTTAAACATTGTCTTGAGTAGTGATTGAGTCGTGTTCGGGTTGATATAACTTTTAACCAAACATGACCCTTTTATTGATCGTGTTAAGAAACTCACCCTAACCCAAACCCAAACCCAACATAACATGTGTAACCCGTTTCTAATCCATTTAACCTATTTAAGTAATATGTTAGGCAGTGAAGAAAATTGATGGTTTGTCAGTTCAACTAGTTTAAACCCAAAAATGATATAATGATTTACAAATTAATGAAATAACATATGAAAAACTATACAACAATTTCAATGATAGCCGAGTTATAATGGTAATTCAATATCATATTAAGTACAAAAAACAATAAATTTAATACTAATCCAACATAAAAGCCAAGTTATATATTTTCTTTTAGAGGCTTATAAACTTAAACGGGTTCACGGTTGACATATTCATACTTACTCAACCTAAACACGACCCATTAATTAAACGTGTTGACCTGTTTTTGACCCAAATCTATTTATCCTTAACCCAAATATATTTAATTTCATTTCAGGTTCGTGTTGATTATCGTGACGTGTCAAAAATTGCCACCCCTACTCTTAACTGGTAGTCAAAATTTTGTTTAAGTTGGGATCAAAATGAGAAATATTTTACAATAAATCATGTGTTTTAATATTTGTAGCACTAAGACCACGGCCAATAGTTGTATGAAAAACTAGAAGGGGGTTGAATAGTTTTACCGATTTATTTTTCTTTATTAAGAAAGTTTCTTTGAAAACTTTGATCCAATTCTTTTGTTAAATCAATCAACAAAAATATGAATACTAAACTTAACTAACTAATAAAAACACTAAAAGTAAAGAGATGAGATAGAAAGATCAAACCGAGACAAAGAGATTTATAATAGTTCGGTCACGAAGCTTTTCTTTAGCCTACTCTACTCCCCGAGTACCCACTCGAGAGTTCTAAGCACTATGTCAACAAAGCTCCCTTCAGGCGGAGAAAATCGTACACGTCGCTTATCACAATTTCTGACACTAAGCTTAATGTTGAGTACTAATCTAGCTAGTACCAATCTCACACGATCCTAGCTTCTCACATGATTTAAACAATCCTTACACGATCTACACGATCCACACAATATATACTTGATCAACACACTATCACACTAGCTATAAGAGATCTCCAAGATCTCAACAAGACACAATAATCAACACACGATGATTTGACAAGACTATGATACTTGATGTATGATACAATCAAGCAAACTACAAGTAATGCAAGTGCAATACACAAAGACTCTAACACTTTGTATCTTCTTGATACTTTGAGTTCTTCTCTTGACTAGTAAAGGAATGATGGTGATCACTTGGTTGGATGAAAGGATCACTCTTTAAAACAAAAATGAACTAACTAAATGATCAAAAGAGAGTTTAGGTGATAAGGATTTTATCACAGAAAGTTGTGTGTGTAAAGGATGGATAAAATCTGTGAAATGGACTGGTATTTATAGACAAGGAAAAATTAGACCATTTGAGGCACACGGTACCCCTAAACATTACACAGTACCACTAAATTTAGTGGTACCGTGCGAGACAAAAACGCTCATGTTTTTGTTTTTAGTGGTGAAGGTTTATTTGGGGAAGTTTGGAGCTGATTTGGGGGAAAATAGCTATTATGATTTTTAAACTTATTTTTCCAATTAAAACATTTCTTTATAATTCAAAAATAATTTGTAAAATGTATTTTTGAAAAGAATTTTTTGTCACATTAAAAATGTTAAGTTTGAAACACAAATTGACTTCTTTGATCATTTGTCAAGTTGTAAATTTGTTGTTCTTACCTATAGTGATTTATGTAGAAACGAGATATTTCGATTAAAAACTTATTTATGTTAATTTTGACATAAAGTGTTTTCAAATTTTGTTATCATCAAAACGTAGATGTATCGAAAGATATAAATAACGTTTTTAGACATTATTTGCATCAACAAGTTGCATTGGTTTTGTGACACCGATGGCACTACCTCATCGGTGGTGTGTCTATTTGGATATCTTCGGTTTGGCGACAAGCAAGGGGACGAGAGTTGCGGGGCCATTTTTGTTTTGTGTGTGAGTGTTTTGTGAGGTATATTAGTGTAGTGTCAAATAAAGAGATGATACACCACCATTGGACTAGGTGTATCAATTTATGTCAGTTTATGAAGTGCTGATGTGATACTAATGTGACAAAACTGGCACACAAACTGACACATGGTTGAGGGTGGTTTAAAGGTCAAGTTAAAAAATTTTAAACATGCAATAATTTAGTTGGTTAAAAAATTAAACTCACGAGGTAGGTGGTTATTTTGAAAGTACAAGTAACTTATACGTGCCAAAAATTTTAAACGTAACGTACTCTAAGGACCATGTTTAACATTTCTTTTAATTTAATAATCTAATACATATAGATATATGAGTTTGTAGGCCAAAATTATGCTAAATGAGGTCCTATCATGTTCTATTAAGCTTGATGGAGGTGTTAATATATGTATCCACAAAAACATATTGAAATTATGTTGTTCATGTACTGACTTTTGTCACATCAATGAGAAAATGGAGTATCTGGAAACCGGTTATAAATCGAAGTTGATATTTAGGATTTTTGAAATCCATAATCAGTTAATGTCTTAGCAAAAGATTAGAACGATAAATCAATTACAAAGTTTATTAAAATTACACGGTTCGTCCATGTGGTTTAGCTCAAATGCCTACTACAACTCTTGATCTTTTATTGCATGAATGATCCTTATTTTGAAACTTTGTTGCACCAACCATCCTAATCTTGGATGCCCGTTCAATCTTACATTTAAAGCCGATCATTTGCCTTGCACATAGGGTAAAATGGTCAATTAGCACCATTTGTTTTGCTTGGTCATATACGCCCCCGTTACACACATAAATACTTTCTCTCTCATGCTAAAAAAAAACTTTACTGTCTCAATATAAATCTCTTTCTCAGTCCAATATCCAAACCCACATCGTCAACCACCCAAAGGAACATTGCTGGAAAATATTTCGGCAAAATTTTCGCAGCAAAACACCCTCTCCATCACGATAATAAAATTTCAACGTAAAACACACACACTAACACTTATGGTACTATTTTTGCAGGGTTTTCCACCCGTGATCATCATCATCATATTTACTTAAAACCTAAACATTATCTTTTAGCTAGAATTATTCTCAATGTCCATAAAAACCTAAGAATGTAACCACCACCCATCATCCTAAAACATCAAACATATCACTCCACCACCTCCACATGGATTAGCGCTGGTGACCAGATCTGTAATGAAGGTGGCAGAGCAAATCTATGATAGCAGAGAAGGAAATGGTAATTCAAATGATCACCAGATCTGTAATAATGCAAGATATGACGGTTGAGGTGGTTGGATATGGTGACTGTAGAGGCGGTTGAAAGTGGTCGGTGGTGGTTTCAATTAAGACGAGGGTGGTTAATGGTAGAGATTTTGACTGTGAGTGATGGAAAAGAGATTTGATCGATGGTGACTGGTGAGTGATGTGATGGTGGATAATGTTGGTTGGTGTAACACCCCCAATTCATGATGCAGCGGAATTCAAACTGGGTGTTACTCGACGGCACAATAGTCACAATAATAGAAAACGAACTCTAATTGAGTCATTTTTGAAAGATTTATCATTCAAATTATATAAATATCAGAGATTACAAAATGAGGTCCCAGATGGTTCCATGTTTACAATTTACATTAAATGAGTTTTTGAATGATAATAAAATTTATAGCCCTCTTGAATATCCGTGCTCCTCCGTGCCAGCCTCGTTCATTATGGACCTGAAATACATGCTTAAAACAATCAACACAAAGGTTGAGTGGAATTCGTAGAGTTTGTAGTTAAATCGTTGAACACAATATGTTGGTAGTATGAGTTAATTAGACTCATACTCATGGTTGGAAAACAAAAGTCGTTATTATTGCACTAAGCTCATGCAACCAAAGCATTAACATCGAACCAAAAATTGGCATTATAGAAGCCCTACCAAGGTAATATTGCCATTATACCTCAAACTATCAAATATAGTGCATTTGTTTGAACTCGTAGTTGTTCAACACAAATGGGATTCGTCAATCCCAATAGATCTATTCACAATATTCGCGCTCACTATAGCTAGTGACTAATGGTTCATGATATAGGGACTTCGAACATGGCAATCGTTACTTAGTGACAATAAAACATAGTCGGGTAGCATACAATAGAAAGCATTGTGTTCGAGTAGAAAAATAATAGCATGTATCCCCCCCATGGGTTTGTAAAATAGTTAAACAATAGAAAGTGGGGCTACGAACTCACCTTAAGTTATGTAGTAAGTAGTGAATGTGATGGTCGAATCACAAAGGTTTCTACGAGCAACCTATAATAGAATGTTGCGACTTAGGATTGGAGTAAAGAATATGAAGAAGTGCCTATATATATGTCTAGCATTTAGTCCATGATGTGGTACAAAGTATAGTGTAAGTCTTTGAAAAGAAATGGTTCATGAAACATTTATAGTTTATATATCGTTTACTACCGTTCGGGCCGATATAATTCAGAAGTCATGTAGTAAACGTTCGAGGAGCCAGGACACTTTAATTCGTAAATCCACAACACATCTCGACGGCTTACATAATGAACTCCTCACATGAGGCTCCCTACTATTGTAGTAGTTGATAATATATATATATATATATATATATATATATATATATATATATATATATATATATATATATATATATATATATATATAAGTTTTGATCCGAAAAGTTACATGTCCAATATTTGAATAAACTTAGGAAAGTTTATCTTTACATGAAGATTGTTATTAGGGTAAGTTTCTTAAGTCTTGTATGACAAATTCTTGTAATATCTCATGGTTCTTTAGATGAAGTAGATCCAAATTGTATGTTTAAGTTATCGCCAAATCTTTAGCTCATGTTTTCGCCTAAGTAAGTTTATATGGTCATTTAGTCATGGCCTTGCCATGACCTTTGGTCATTGTTCCATGGTCTTGAGACTCAATCTTGGCTCTAGCCATGGTTGTGGTCTTGATTTTAGGTCATAAGACCTCTTGTTCTTTTTAAAACATAACCATTATATAGTGACTTATATATGTAAATAGCTGTTAAGAAACTGAGAAAAATCTCATTCATTATTGGTTTTCTGGAGACGTGCTCTAGAGTAATTGAAGAAAACGTGATTCCGGACAATTTTCGTGTTTTAACTTTTTCATGAAACGGACCAGAAAGGCCTCTTTTTGTGTGTTTTATGTTCTGTCACAGAAACTATTTTGGCAGTTTTGCCGCAAAGTTTTGGTAACTTCAAATGGTCATAACTTTTGACTCGTATACTCGTTTTAGGTATTCAAATTGCTATGGTTTCCTTATTAGGTCCTCTACTACAATATGTAATGGTCTAATATCATAATTTTACCATTTTGATCAGATTTTACCAAGAAAGTCACCAGTTTACTTGTTTAAATAACTTAACAATCATTTACAATAACTTGTTTTACCCATTTTTATACATCATGGACATGATTACAAGACATAATATAGCATGAATGATATGTAAATAATATGATTATGATATTTAACAAGAAGTATGTTAGGGTTTTGCTTACAACTTTTGGCTTTCACTTAAGAAAGGGAATCAAGTATGGAACTAGGACACTAAACCTAAGCTTTCAACCAATCACCACAACCCTTGCTAACCATTGATCTAACCCTTGTGAAAACCCTTTAACCTCAGCCCCTAACACCTTGTGTAGCTCCTAATTTAACCATGGAATCACCAAACAAACTAGAGATTCATGTAGGGAATCACTAGGCCTTTAACATTGGTATGTAACTTGTAACTAGGGAATGAAAGGATCATGAGCTTGTGATTTGAAGTTGGGCGTTTGAATGATGAATAAATGAAGAGGATGAGCTCTCTTTTATACTTAAAATGAGGAGGTTTAAGGAAGGTGTGAGGATGGTGCATGAGGAGGTGCAAGTTAGGATATTATCTAAGACTTAAGACTTAAGTAACTAGCACATGGTTTAGCTTCCTTGGTAAGCTTCAATTACTTGACTTATTTGGCTAGGAAAAATGCCACATATGGCTAGTGGATGAGATTGGTGAGTTTTTGAAGTTATCTTGCTTTTACGGTGTGAGTTTAGGTCCCGTTAATCACTAACTGTAAGTCGTTAAGTTACGAAACTTAAAATCGGGTATCGTAAAAATATGAAACTTATAAGAATGATTAAACTCATCAATATACTCATTATTATCTTATAAAAATGAGTGATAAGTTTAATGGATCGTGAAAACGCTGATAACGCTGGAAACGTAAGTTTAAAACGTGTAAAACGTAAAACGTACGAAAGTTGCGTAAAATTGAGAATAGAAAAATGTAATTTTTCTAATATGATTATAATGAATTAAAATGGCCTATAATGTCTAGCTTGGGCTCATTATAGTGTCGGTTGGTATTTAATGTCTTTTAGACATAAAACCGTAAGCCTAAAAATCAAGGAATGATTTTTGGTCAAAGGAGGAGGGAAAAATATGTTGTCTTTTTCCAAAAATGTGAAAACTCAAATCGTCTTAGAAACGCGGTGCAGGTATAGGCTAAGGTTACGGCTGAGTAAAAACGCTTAAAAATGAAAATTCCTGTTTTTCACGACCGAGGTTTATTTGTTCATATTTTTCTCAGTCATGATTAATTCTCAAATAAATCATGAGTGTATCAAACATTTTTCTGATGCGGGGAAAATTAAAGCGGTCGAGTTTCGTTGTGTGTAGAATTTTTGAATGACGTTTTACCCTAAAACGTGTAATTCCTTAATAACTTTCACGAAAATGATCTGATGAGTGTCAAACTTTTAATTTGCTATGGAAATGATTTATCACTCGAGGCCATGAAACAAAAATCAAATTTCGGGAAAATTTCGGGAAAAATGAATAGTAAATAGTGAAATTTTCCGGGAATAATAATTAACCTGAAATTGCGAATTGTCACAGTCTCTACCCTTTACGGGGAACTTCGTCCTGAAGTTCTATGTGTGTTATATATTGGAGTGGTGTCGATGAAGAGGTGTGGTTACTTATGAGGACTAAAGTGATGTAGTTTGATTTGTCGTTTCAGGGTATAGCGTAGTATGAGGTTTACTTTTATGTGGGAAAGGTAGAGTAAGAGTGATTAATTGTCATACTCTATCGTATGAATACTTATGAATCGCTTATACTCACAAGAAATTTGTTTTAAGATTATAGGTGAGAAGTTTGTTTCTAAGAAAACATACAGGTGACTGCTCCCAGCATAACATGATCCCTCCTGAATTAGACATAGATGATCAGGCTGTGTATAATTTAGGACCGATAATGTGATGTTCGGTTTAGTTACGTAGTATTGTGTTTCTTAAAAGTTTTAGATGGTATTCAATCTTGTAAAGTTGATGAGGGTGCTTGTGGTGTAACTAAGGATGATTTGAGCTTTAAAAGTGCATCAAGATTTGTTAATGAGCTTATGGTTGCAACGGTTGTGAAGATAATGATGGTGAAAAGACGAACGAGGCTTGTGTTCTTCATTTTGGTTTGATGAGTTTTAGTGGTTTGAGATGAAGCTTGTTAAAGAAGATATGATATCAATTTATAGGGTGGTATCAACGAAGTAATTTTTCTAAGATGGTGGTAGAATATCTTGGAGTAACATGATGTGAAACAATAAAGTGGTAACAAAATAGCTTGAAGTAAAATTTGTTGAATGGTTTATAGGATAACTGGGTAAATCTTATAGAATGGTAATAGTCTACTAATCAATCAATTTGGTTTGGAGATAGAAAGTACAATAGATGAGAATTATCACAAAGAGTTGTTTATTGAACAGCGAATATTCTTAAGTCATAAAAACTCCCATTACTAGGGATGACATACACGTAGTACAACATAGTGCATGATTTTTGATGGGAAATGATAGAATAATTACGTTGGAGATTTGAATCATAACACATGATAGCATAAAGCAAGTGTTTTATTCATAAAACGTTGATTGATTACAAGATTGAAACTTATTACAAGTTTCTTCCAAATCTACTAACTGATACTTTCAGTTTAGTAATTACAACGTTTTACAACTACTGCTAGCTATAACATAGATTCTGCAGAGTTTACGAACTGAGTCTATTTAGTTTAGTAGTACAAAAGTTAACTAGTATAATCACACTAGTCTATTGTGGGTTAGAAGGTCCGAGCAGCTCTGATTGATCGGCAACGTCTTGGTTTAGTGTGTCATAGAGGTACGAGTCGATGAAGTTTGAGAAGCTGTAGTTTCCATGCTTACTTTCTTGTTGGATCAATGGTGGTCGAGATACGATCCATAATGAGTGATCCAACTCATCACATGTAGGGATATCAAAGGGAAGTGATAGTGGTGGTGGTAATGGTGCTAGTACATATTCATACTGATTATCCTCCTCGGAGTCTGCCTCAACCCAATTTTGTTCAAAATAATTAGAATTATTCGACGCAAAAATATTTGGCATTGGTTCCTCCTCTTCTTCGTCGGTTGAATCTTTGAAAGGTTCTTCTTCGTCATTAGAAGCGAAGGCATTTACGAAGTCAAATCCGAACTCAGGTGAGGGTGGTAAGACTTGGAAGTTATTAGGTAGAGTGGGAACATAGTCGGGAGAAGTGGGTACTCACATGATTTCTATGAGAAGAATTACAATGTTAAAATAATTCTAACGTTTATGGGGAGTGCTCAAAATATGGCAAGCATATATATAGCAATACACTAATATGTTTATGTAGCATAACATGCATAATAAGTCCATAATCATCTGGAGGATGGAAGACACGGAGAGCGGAAGGCTATAAAATGTTTTTGCTTGAACGTGTGGTTATAGTTTAGGTATCAATTAGACCCGTTTCTCTATAACCATAACTTTGGTGCCAATCTGTAACACCCCCAATTCATGATGCAGCGGAATTCAAACTGGGTGTTACTCGACGGCACAATAGTCACAATAATAGAAAACGAACTCTAATTGAGTCGTTTTTGAAAGATTTATCATTCAAATTATATAAATATCAGAGATTACAAAATGAGGTCCCAGATGGTTCCATGTTTACAATTTACATTAAATGAGTTTTTGAATGATAATAAAATTTATAGCCCTCTTGAATATCCGTGCTCCTCCGTGCCAACCTCGTTCATTATGGACCTGAAATACATGCTTAAAACAGTCAACACAAAGGTTGAGTGGAATTCGTAGAGTTTGTAGTTAAATCGTTGAACACAATATGTTAGTAGTATGAGTTAATTAGACTCATACTCATGGTTGGAAAACAAAAGTCGTTATTATTGCACTAAGCTCATGCAACCAAAACATTAACATCGAACCAAAAATTGGCATTATAGAAGCCCTACCAAGGTAATATTGCCATTATACCTCAAACTATCAAATATAGTGCATTTGTTTGAACTCGTAGTTGTTCAACACAAATGGGATTCGTCAATCGCAATAGATCTATTCACAATATTCGCGCTCACTATAGCTAGTGACTAATGGTTCATGATATAGGGACTTCGAACATGGCAATCGTTACTTAGTGACAATAAAACATAGTCGGGTAGCATACAGTAGAAAGCATTGTGTTCGAGTAGAAAAATAATAGCATGTATCCCCCCCATGGGTTTGTAAAATAGTTAAACAATAGAAAGTGGGGCTACGAACTCACCTTAAGTTATGTAGTAAGTAGTGAATGTGATGGTCGAATCGCGAAGGTTTCTACGAGCAACCTATAATAGAATGTTGCGACTTAGGATTGGAGTAAAGAATATGAAGAAGTGCCTATATATATGTCTTGCATTTATTCCATGATGTGGTACAAAGTATAGTGTAAGTCTTTGAAAGGAAATGGTTCATGAAACATGTATAGTTTATATATCGTTTACTACCGTTCGGGCCGACATAATTCAGAAGTCATGTAGTAAACGTTCGAGGAGCCAGGACACTTTAATTCGTAAATCCACAACTCATATCGACGGCTTACATAATGAACTCCTCACATGAGGCTCCCTACTATTGTAGTAGTTGATAATATATATATATATATATATATATATATATATATATATATATATATATATATATATATATATATATATATATATATATATATATATATATATATATATATATATATATATATATAAGTTTTGATCCGAAAAGTTACATGTCCAATATTTGAATAAACTTAGGAAAGTTTATCTTTACATGAAGATTGTTATTAGGGTAAGTTTCTTAAGTCTTGTATGACAAATTCTTGTAATATCTCATGGTTCTTTAGATGAAGTAGATCCAAATTGTATGTTTAAGTTATAGCCAAATCTTTAGCTCATGTTTTCGCCTAAGTAAGTTTATATGGTCATTTAGTCATGGCCTTGCCATGACCTTTGGTCATTGTTCCATGGTCTTGAGACCCAACCTTGGCTCTAGCCATGGTTGTGGTCTTGATTCTAGGTCATAAGACCTCTTGTTCTTTTTAAAACATAACCATTATATAGTGACTTATATATGTAAACGAGCGGTGGTACCCGCGCGTTGCTGCGGAATTCTTTTGTTGCCGTTAGGTACTTAACGTGAAGTTAGTTACCTAGGACTGACTTTGCTATTGATGTTTAACATGAAGGACCATTTATGTAAATTATATGAGGACTAAATTTGCAATGAATCGCTGAGATGAAGGACAAAGTGCGTACAATTTTTTTTAAATGTTAAAGATAACGGTCGTTAGTTAACAGCCGTTAAATAACTAACGGCCATTAGTACTGAAAAAAAAAAAAGAAAAAAAAAGTATTGTTCATCCAATTGTAGAATGTATCTTGTCACTCTTGATTTTTCTAGAAATTGAATGTTTGTACTTTGTAGTATTTATTTACACAACAATGAGAATGTATAAACAGTTTTAACATACAAAAAAAAAAAGTTGTTAGATCAAACATCTACAAAACGAAATTTTAAATAAACTAAATTCTAAAAAAAATGTGGATTTTCTAATGTATGCACGAAGGAAAAAAAAAACAGCATGGAGGACGCCTGGTTTGTATAATAAATTAGTACTGAAAAAAAATAATAAAAAAAGGAAAAAAAAAATTCGTGTTATAGTAAAAATTACTGTTCCTGCTACAGTAAATGTTACTATTAATGCTACAGTAAAAGGACACATGTCAGGTTCTCCTTGAGTGCCTGGGTTTTATATATATAGTATAATAGCTGTTAAGAAACTGAGAAAAATCTCATTCGTTATTGGTTTTCTGGAGACGTGCCCTTGAGTTTTTGAAGAAAACGTGATTCCGGACAACTTTCGTGTTTTAAGTTTTTCATGAAACGGACCAGAAAGGCCTCTTTTTGCGTGTTTTATGTTCTGTCACAGAAACTATTTTGGCAATTTTGCCGCAAAGTTTTGGTAACTTCAAATGGTCATAACTTTTGACTCGTATACTCGTTTTAGGTGGTTCAAATTGCTATGGTTTCCTTGTTAGGTCCTCTACTATAATATGTAATGGTCTAATATCATAATTTTACCATTTTGATCAGATTTTACCAAGAAAGTCACTAGTTTACTTGTTTAAATAACTTAACTTAACAATCATTTACAATAACTTGTTCTACCAATTTTTATACATCATGGACATGATCACAAGACATAATATAGCATGAATGATATGTAAATAACATGATTATGATATTTAAAAAGAAGTATGTTAGGGTTTTGCTTACAACTTTTGGCTTTCACTTAAGAAAGGGAATCAAGTATGGAACTAGGACACTAAACCTAAGCTTTCAACCAATCACCACAACCATTGCTAACCATTGATCTAACCCTTGTGAAAACCCTTTAACCTCAGCCCCTAACACCTTGTGTAGCTCCTAATTTAACCATGGAATCACCAAACAAACTAGAGATTCATGTAGGGAATCACTAGGCCTTTAACATTGGTATGTAACTTGTAACTAGGAAATGAAAGGATCATGAGCTTGTGAATTGAAGTTGGGCGTTTGAATGATGAATAAATGAAGAGGATGAGCTCTCTTTTATACCTAAAATGAGGAGGTTTAAGGAAGGTGTGAGGATGGTGCATGAGGAGGTGCAAGTTAGGATATTATCTAAGACTTAAGTCTTAAGTTTAAGACTTAAGACTTAAGTAACTAGCACATGGTTTAGCTTCCTTGGTAAGCTTCAATTACTTGACTTATTTGGCTAGGAAAAACGCCACATATGGCTAGTGGATGAGATTGGTGAGTTTTTGAAGTTATCTTGCTTTTACGGTGTGAGTTTAGGTTCCGTTAATCACTAACTGTAAGTCGTTAAGTTACGAAATTTAAAATCGGGTATCGTAAAAATATGAAACTTATAGAAATGATTAAACTCATCAATATACTCATTATTATCTTATAAAAATGAGTGATAAGTTTAATGGATCGTGAAAACGCTGATAACGCTGGAAATGTAAGTTTAAAATGCGTAAAACGTACGAAAGTTGCGTAAAATTGAGAATAGAAAAATGTAATTTTTCTAATATGATTATAATGAATTAAAATGGCCTATAATGTCTAGCTTGAGCTCAGTCTAGTGTCAGTTGGTATTTAATGTCTTTTAGACATAAAACCGTAAGCCTAAAAATCAAGGAATGATTTATAAAATCAAGGAATGATTTTTGGTCAAAGGAGGAGGGAAAAATATGTTGACTTTTTCCAAAAATGTGAAAACTCAAATCGTCTTAGAAATGCGGTGCAGGTATAGGCTAAGGTTACGGCTGAGTAAAAACGCTTAAAAATGAAAATTCCTGTTTTTCACGGCCGAGGTTTATTTGGTCATATTTTTCTCAGTCATGATTAATTCTCAAATAAATCATGAGTGTATCAAACATTTTTCTGATGCGGGGAAAATTAACGCGGTCGAGTTTCGTTATGCGTAGAATTTTTGAATGACGTTTTACCCTAAAACGTGTAATTCCTTAATAACTTTCACGAAAATGATATGATGTGTGTCAAACTTTTAATTTGCTATGGAAATGATTTATCACTCGAGGCCATGAAACAAAAATCAAATTTCGGGAAAAATGAATAGTAAAAGTGAATAGTGAAATTTTTCGGGAATAGTAATTTACCTGAAATTTCGAATTGTTACATTTGGTATCAGTTCGGTGGCTAACGATGGTGGGGAAAAAGAAAGGGTGAAGACGGAGATGAAAAGTATTGATAAAAGAGAAAATTACTAAACTAAGGGAAAAAAAACCCTTGATCCAAGACTTGGTCTGTTTTTGCACCTTTTTCCTATTTTAGTGATGCTCAACTGCTCGACTCCACCCATTTTAATAACACGTGTCATGCTCAACTACTCAACTCCACCTATAGTGGGCCAAAGGTGTTTAAAAAGTACAAGGCATGGACATGTGTCACTAAATGGGTGGAATCGAGTAGTTGAGCATAATCAAAATGGGAAAAGGGTGCAAAAAGTGACCAAGTTTTGGACCAAGGGTTTTATTTGCCTTAGTTTGGTAATTTCCTCTTGATAAAATTCGGGATATGTTGTTTCCATGTATCTGATTTATGTGGGTTTAACTTTTGGAGTGTGTGTTTTATAACTTTTATTTATTAATTTAAATGTCTATTATTGAGAGGACCAACAAAATAATATTAAGGTGTTAAATGACTATTTTACTTTTATGTGCATTGCACGTGAGGGCCTTTAACAGTAGGATTTAACGTACATTCCAAGAACCAGTGGTGTTACAAAGTTTCAAAATAAAGATCTTTTATCAAAAAATAATTACAGTAAAAAAAAATCAGAGAGACTGTAGTAAGGATCTAGGCTAAACCATAACGACTAACGGTGTAATTTACTCAATTTATTATAAAACATCATTGTTATTCGACTTAAACCCGTATGTTTGGATCTGTTCAATTTTTTAGAAGCGTCGTAAACATATTCTTAACTGTGTTTGTTTCCAAACCACTAGAAAACCTCAATAACATGATTATACTTTCCTTTTTGGCTTCTCTAACAAAGACTGGGAAACAAAGAGAGGTAGATAGCCTAGAACTTAACAATCAAGTATTGGAACGTACTAGTTTTTCTATGAAACTCCATCGTTTGTATTAGCTTATAGCAACCTAACATCGCAGGAGTGATTTCTGGGACAAGTTTCATTGGCTTGCTAGCATCTTCTATTCCTATGTGATTGCTATCATAACTATAAGTCTATAAATGAAATTAAGTCAAGAGGATAAAAATAGTCTCAAAGTACAAATATAAGTTGAGAAGCCCAATTCAATCAAACGGACCAAATAACCTATTAATAATGCACCGTTGGTTTGATGAAAGGTAAACTATCACACAAGATACATACAATCTCATACTTGTCTTCTACAAATTAAATTTGAAGCCCGTTATATTTGTATGTACATCCATGCACCATTATCAATGCAATCTCATACAATCTCATGCACCGTTGGTTTGAGAAATGACGGAGCTAGAATTTTTTTTTTGGGAAGGTCGAAACAAATTTTTTTTCCGGAAGAACATTAGATGAGAGGGTCGGGAAGGAAAAAACAAAATTTTAACACATGAAATCGCGAAAAAAAAAATATACTAACGGCCTTAGGGGCCCGGGACCCTTCCCGGTCTCTTAATAGCTCCGCCCATGGGTTTGAGTATGTACATCCATGCACTCGTTATTAATGCTTGATAAAAAGCCCGTTATATTTGTATGGTAATCAAAGTCATTTATGTTATTTTGGTTATCATTACTTGTTTGATCCACATCCACGTACGGGTGTCCTAAGTCCTAGCTAAATGTGAGCTAATTGTTTCAATTGGCTTTCTCAAGTCTTCAGCTTTTGTAAAGCAATTAAGAAGTCTTAACTCGTTTGCCAAAAACGGGTCGAATACGTAAGCTTAAGCGTTTGCCAGAAATTAAGAAGTCTTGAATGTGAGCTAATCGTACGTCATTATATCGTGTTGTCTCCTAAAAACATGAACGAACACGTAAGCGTCAGCCAAAATTGGATGTATACGCAACCTAAGGTTGATGGTTGTACAACATGGGATCCTTTTACTTATGTATAATTTATGGTTATACAACATGGGATCCTATTAGTTAAGCATATTTGATAGTTATACATCATTGATTAAGTCGAACGTACATTAAAAATTAGAGATCCTCGCTCTGACCAATGTGTAATATATGTCAATATTTAAACTCATTTCCCTAGGATTATTAGTTAATCAGAGAGATGTCGTCGTACGCCCCCATCCGATTTTATTTGAGTAAGTTACAGCATTTGTCCTTGTGGTTTGCATTGACCAACAAGGTTTGTCCCTTGACCAGAAAAAAACCCATTGTTCGTCCCTAAATACAAAACGTTATCTACCGTTGGTCCCTCCCTCTAACGGCCGTCGCTAACTTTTGTTAAATGTGTTGGAAAAAGTGACTTAATTTTGACCAACTTTAGACATAATTATTAATATATATGTGTGTCATACATATAAGTAATAGTTTGTTGTTGCGCGATCTCTTTGAAAAGAGCTTCGGAAATGAGCCTTTATGTGTCCAACGAGTAATTCGGTAACCGCGGGTCGGTAGAGCCAATTTAAATCTAATATTCTTTCCGAATAAATTTTAGTATAAGGTGCAAGGTATAGCCATTTTTTTATATGTTAAATTGCAAACAGGAATATAAAAAGTACATAAACTGTATACAAAGATAATTTTTTAAAGCAAAAAATACAATGCGAACACAAATATACACTTTACAATTAACATATATCAGAGACCCGTAGATAATGCGACTTCCATATCCAATCCAACACTATCTGAAGTAAAGTTCCGGAACAAATTCATATCCCTAATAATATTGCTAATGCTTTGTTTTCGATGTATAATTTACATAACTTTCTAGTATCACAATCACCCATCATCACCAAAAAAGATTACCATTCCAATCAAGATCCGACCTAAAAAGTCAAAGAACTCACCAACAGAGCTCGGACTCTAAATCATCTTTGCGAAGACCCTAAATTTTGAGATAACTGTGCTGTCTAAGCACATAGGATCAGACAGCCTCTCATTGGCACAATTCATCATAACCCTTGCAATTCTCATGGGATTTTCAGGGTTATGTGTGTTGTATGTGAATGCATGTGAATGTCGGTTTATTTGGACTATGAATAATTCTGCCTCAAGATCTGTGTGTTTGGTTGCAATATTTGGGAAAAAGGGTACACGTGTTTATTTAGTAGAATCCAGATAGAGCTTCAAGGAGATATTCAGATGGACGAAGAAGATAGAGATGGAGCAATATGAAGCCATCCAGATGAAGGGTGGAAGATAGTAGAAGAAGTAAGAAATGTTAGCTTTCATCTTGTGTTTGAATCAAATAAATTTGAGTTAACAGAGTAGGAAATGTTAGTCGGTATGGTTACACCCTTCTAAAAATGTCAAAAGTTTAATGTAATTTTTTTAGTGGTCATTTTAATTAAATGAGTGGTTAATATACAAATATGTTACTAAATTTTTCAAAAAAGTTCGTCTAAGTTACTGAACTTTCATTTTGTTCATTTAGGTTACTGAACTTATAGGAAGCATTTTTTAGTATTGTTAGGAGTGACTTAATCGTATATTTTTAGATATGTTAAGTAACATAAATATCGTGTTTTTATAAGTTCAGTGTTATTTGTGAATATTTCTTATAACTTCAATGACCTCAAATGTCATGTTTTATAAGTTTATTAACCTAAGTGAACAAAATGAAAGTTTGGTAATTTAGGCGAATTTCTTTGAAAAATTTAGTAACATATTTGTATATTAACCCATTAAATGAGTATGAATTCAGCTTCTTTGATTCTTTAAATGTATGGCACGACCGACTCGGACATGTTAATTTTAACTCACTGTGTCGTCTAAGTAAACTAAATTCCATACCCACTTTTCGTAATTGGCACAAATTATAATTGTAAAACTTGTGTTAAAGCCAAATAGACAAGATTGTCTTTTTCACTCGGTTGAAAAATAAAACCAAATCCTTAAGATAATTCACATGGTTTTATGCAATTTGGCATTGATACTCACAAAAGGCCAAAAGTTCCTTATAGATCCAATATTTACCAAAGAAACCAACACTTCATCCCCACCGTCCATCCTTTTTACAATCTACAGTCCAGATAAATCTAACTTTTTTTCTTCTTTTTATTAATATAGGGGCAACATGGTCTTTTCCTTTTCTCTTATATCTCTCACCCACCCCTCATAACTTCCCTTTCTCATTTATCAATCTCAATAACCGTCATTTAGCAATCCCTCAAACCCTCATTTATCAATCTGAATAACCGTCGTTAATCGCCACTGTTAATAACCGTTAACCGCCGTTTCTATTAATAACCATCGTTAATCGCCGCCGTTAACCGTCGTGAACCGCCATTAACCACCATTAATCGCCGTTAACCGTCATTTTTTAAGTGTCTCGTTATAAATGTTTATGCGCGAGATATAGTTAAGTGTAATTATGACTTATGAGCTGATTTCAGAAGTTAACTGTTTGTTATATGACCGGTTTAATTAGCTATGTTAGTTAGTTAATTGTTTCAAATAGGTGTGTTTATGATTGTTAGTTACAGTTCTGATATGATGAAATGAAACGTGTTTTAGTGTTGTTAGGTTTGTTAGTTACAATTATATGCTGTGGTGAGCATTGCGAAACGTTTTATTTCGGGAGTTATAGTTATGTGAAGTTATGAGCTGATTTGAGGAGTTATTATAAGTTCATGTTATATATGTTAAATTTGTTTTTATAGTTATGTTAGCTGATAATTAGACATAAGTACGTTTATGTTAGTTAATTATAGTTATGTGCTTCGGTGAGCGTTGGCGGTTATTAACGTTTATTTTCGCGCGTTATAATTATGTGTAATTATGAGCTGATTTCGTCTAATTTGGATAAATAGTAGTTTTATTAAAAGTTGTTTTTATCTCACATTTGGTTGCTTGTCGCATCAACAGTGGGATACTTGAGACTTTTCATAGCTTCATATTAGCCTCTCTAGAGTAGCTTATTGTTTTATTTTTTGCTTCTATTAATAGATCCTAGTACTAGCTTCTTATTTATGTGCTTGTTTCTCTAATTTGAGCTTGTTTACTTAGCTTAATTCTGTCTGCAAGTTACCTATTTAGTAAGTTGGATGTTGTTATTGGGACTGTGCTAATTGTTACTTTATGCTGAGTGTATTTTTTTAGAATCATATATGATTCTCATAGAATCATATATGATTAAAGAAAAATCATATACGATTCTGATAGAATCATATATGATTGTGTTAGATTATTTTATAGTTATTAAAATTTAAAATTTTTATGCAAGTTGATCAGAAAAGGTTTATCAGAAGGCTATGACTTCTGATAAATCAAATTCAAAAGTTGTCAAACCTCAACCCCAATGTTCTGTCAAACATCAACCCCAACGTTCTGTGAAACCTAAAGTTGTCAAAACGAAAGAGGGTGAAGATGAGAAGGAAAGTGAGTCTGGTGAAGAGGAGAAGGAAAGTAGCGAAGGTGAAGAGGGTGAAGATGATAAGGTAGGTGAGTCATTGCAGTATATGATGTATTTTGTTTATAAGTGATTGTGTGAGCTTTTGTGAGTGATGTACTGATGTATATGATGTGTTTTGTTTATAAGTGAAAAAATTTGTTCGAATCATATATGATTCACATAGAATCATATATGATTCTATGTGAATCATATATGATTCTATTAGATTATTTTATGGTTATTAACATTTAAATTTTTTATGCAGGTCGTTCAAAAATTGTTGCACATAAGCCTAAAGAGAAGATAACAAATGAATCATCTAAGAAGGCTACGATTTCTAATAAACCAAAGTCAAAAGTTGAATGAGTTGAATTTGCATTCGCAAAAGATGTTTGATTTGGCTTTCAAGTTCCAGTCCGAGATACCTGAACAAACAAGGATCTCGATTATTGTGAATGCAATCAAGAAAAGGGCCGATCTTGATCCAGTAAAAGACCTTCGTGAAGAATATGTGCTTAAGATTGATGTTGATAAATAGATGTCGTTAAGTGATTGTGTACTAATTGTAGTTTTGGGGGTAAACTGATGTTGATAAATAGATGAGTCCCTCTGGTGCTCCTAGTAAATTCATATGATGGTAGTATATTTGGTAAAATCTGATGGTAGTATATTTTGTAAACTGATGGTAGTATTGAACAAGTTCTGATGGGTAGTATATGAAATAGTAAACTGATGGTATTTTAATGTGTGTTTTAATTTTTCTGATGGGTAGTATATGTTTTAAGTTTATCTTTTGTTTTGAATCACATATGATTCTGAAGAATCATATATGATTCTATGTGAATCATATATGATTCTTTGTGAATCATATATTAAAAGTAAACATAGTAATCCTTACATATATTCAGAATCATATATATTCAAAATCACATATATTCAGAATCACTTGTCAAATAACAAAAAAAATTCAAGTAAACATAGTTGAATTAAGATCCTCATAACACTTTTCCAACAGTGCAATAATAATAAAAAAATTTAAAGATATTGTTATTCAAGAAGCGTTACAGCTGTGACATTTCTCGTTGCTTGTTCACTTGCATCAGTTCCATCCTTTTGTGCAACAGCAATTCTCTCAAGTTTTGCAATATACTTTGGATTCAATGGACAAGTCAACTTGGTGTGCTTGTTAGTCTTCTCACAAAAAAATCCACATTTCCTTTTCCGCTTAGATGTTTCTTCAAGTGCTATTTCTCGCTGATTTGTTGTACATTTCAACACATTCGTCTATCGTATTAAACTTTTTCCCTTCAACAGGTAAATTAATATCATCAACAACAGGTTCCTAATTAACAGATTCCCCGTGAGTTTCTTCATGTGCGTATAAAGTCGGCCTTGGTGTCGTCACAGATGCTGAAATATAGTATTTTCATTAGAATCATATATGATTTCACAAGAATCATATATGATTCTACAAGAATCATATATGATTTTTTTTCTTTTTAGATTTACAGAATGTATAAAACAGAATATATGATAAACAGGTTCCCAATAATCATATATGATAAACAGAATATATGCAAACCGAAATGTAATGCATCCTCACAAAATGGTTTGAAATGACTATCATCTTCTATGTGAACGACAATCACACAAGTGAATGTGATCTAGAGTTGCCGAAGGAAGTTACTTAATCTACAGGTGTAACGACATTAACAAATCTTATGTTTGCCATTGTCTGCATATTTTGCTCCTCTCATTAGCAGTATAGAATAGTACTCTTCATAAAACGTTTTTAACTTACCAATTGGTTTAGCTAAAAGAAAGGACTAACTATTAGATACAGACTATGATACTGTATGGTTCTCCAAGTATACTTCCAGTTTATGCTCTCATTGATTTCTAACTGGTTGTAAATCAAACTTATAACTTCTCATAATAACTTTTTTATGTCAAAAGGTGAAATATCATTCTATACTAGGATTAAATATACACGGTGAAGGTCAGTTCATCATTTAGAGTTTGAAGTAGGAAAACTAGCATCATATATGATTTTTGTTTATTGTTCCATATAAACAATAAACAAGAATCATATATGATTTATGATGAGGCGAAAAATAATCCATTTTTAGGGGGTCATTTAAGCCGGAGTTGGAATTTATTTGATCAAATATTGCCCTAAATCGTTCCTTTTGTGATTTTAGGTACTTTTGGAGTAAATTCTGGAAAATAAAGCATTTTGGACGTTTTTGGAGCATAAAAGTGAAGAAAACGGCAAAGTCTTAATTTTCCTTGTTGGGAACAGTACCTGACGGCGTCAAGAGCAATTTCATGACGGCGTCAAGAGCAAAAATGGTGACTGCCCAGTGAAAATGTGACGGCGTCAAGACAAGGCCGTCAAGAGTAAAAGTGGTGACGGCCCAGAACAGAAATACACATGACGGCGTCAGATCTGGATCTAGGCAATCCGATTATATTTTTGGCGGCAGGTTGACGGCGTCAGAAGTTTCTTCTTGACGCCGTCACCTTAGGAAATCTATATATACTCTTTTTTATTTTCATTCTAAGAGAGGAGAATTTTAGGGTCGAATTTAATAAACCCTAGCACGACTTTTACAGTATTTTCAAGGGTTTTCACCCATTGAAACCCTTCATGTTCAATTGAGATAAGTATCCTTTCAATTCATTCAATATGTCTATGTGTTGTTTGAATATATCTTACGATTGTCTTGATTTTAACATGATAGGCTAGATCTTTTGTGTGTTTGCTTAGATGTAATGAAACCTAGATGTTGATTATAGGTTGATTGCTTGCTTATAGTTATAATGGATGAATGATTTCGATGTTAGGCTTAAGAAAACTGGCAGATCTCCATTGTGTAACTTGCTTGAACGTCTTAAGAAACATGAACCAATGCGTACTAGGTTTTATGGTTGTATTTAATGCATGAGCGAATTCTAGTGATCCCATGTTAGGAGCTTCTTGCAGGCTCGACATAGGAGTGAAGTAGGAGCTTATAGAGTTGGGGAAGTACGTACGCCACCCGACAATTGGTATTAAGGAAAAAAACCCGTCATCCACGCAACTGTAACAAACAATTAACCTGTAAAAGATATCTAGGGAGTAGTGAAATCTAAGTAAACACAATTCTCCCATTTATTGTTCACACCATATTAGTAATTAGCTTTATTTATATTTCTGTTATTTTATTTTGATTGCATCTTTAGTTATTGGGTTAGTTGATTAGCAACTAATTCCGCCCACTCTTCCAAAATCTGAGATTTTTAATTGCTTTTATAAAATATAAAAATACAAAAAAAATCATCCGTCACCTCTAGACCTAGTTTTTAGGCTTTCTAATCCTAGCGACACTATTCCTGAGTTGAACGATCAATCCCCCGGTACTTGTCACTATACTATACTACAACGATCAGGTACACTGCCTGGTGGGGGTTGTAAGCTTCTCGAGATCCCTCGAGAGGTAAAGCCTGATGCAATTCCCACGCATCAATTTACCTTCATTAACATCTATATCTTCTTCTTCCATAGTCTCAGCATCCACCATTATCTCTTCTTCCATAACAATCTCTGATGTTGTAATTACAGATGTATAATTAAAATTGACGGAGTTGAAAGTGGCGGATTGACGGAATTGAAGGTTTCGACGGTTGGTGATGATGATAGTTGAGGATGACGACGGTTGGGGATGACGACGGTAGGGATGACGACGGTTGAGGATGAAGATGTTGGAGGTGGACGGTGGGGATGACAACGGTTGGGGATGACGGTGGAGGAAACGAATGATCGTATACAATTTTTTTAGTTTATGTAATTGTCTTTTTTCCCCCTCAAGTGTAAATATTAGTTTTAATCTAAGCCTTTGGATCAAATTGGATTGTATGGTTAGGATTTTTTGATTGGTTCTATGGCATGTAAGGGTTCTTTATGGATCTCAACTCCTAACAAAAGTAGCAATTGGCGAGTACTTTATAATATTTGTTGGATGGTAGTACAAAATTGCTAGTTATACTTAGTTGAAAGTAAGGATATAAACAGGATTGTTCTATACAAAATAAGTTGAGAATCAAACCTTATCCGGGTTCCAGCCCAATATGATACGAGAACAATATGATAAGAGAAAGGAGAACCCTTATTATATAAATCTCCATTAGATTTTTCATCAGATAAATCTCCATTAGATGGCCATTGCAAATGCCAAAATACTTTGGAACAAAGCTGATCTAATCGTGAATTAGTCACGCGACTCAAGAATTGCACAAATACGCAAATGATTTCCAGAAATCACTTGACGAACCTCATTTTGTTTATGGGAGTAGTTCATACACCTAATATTACAAAAAGCGATGCTATACATTGGAAAGCTCTATTACAAGAGTCAAGAGCCTTTAAATATTTAACACCATAGTTATGGATTAAAGTAATGTAAATCATAATAACATTACTATTTTATATTATACCGACATTGCAAAAACGATTGTGACGCAAACCACCGAATATATTAAATTTATATAAAACAAAACATAGAACAGTACGACGGAAGTTTGATTTTATTTCATTTAACATGAGACACCGAAAGAATAAGATGGACGCTTAAAGTTAATATGGTTAAAAAGATCTTAAATAGTCGACGTTTCCGTCAAATTGTCATCGTTGGTGTCATTAGTTCACATATTTCATGTCAAACATCTCACATTTTCCTTCGTTTTTATATGAACAAAACAGATTACTTACTATTCTTTAACAGTGGAAATGACAATTGACAAGTGCATAAAGTGTCTTCTCGTTATGTTTTTATCGTCAATTCACAACATACAATTCTATCAGTTGCTGCCATTCGTCAAGCAGGTCGCGGTTCTAACCACATACTGGTTTAAAAGGGTGTATCTGCGTATAGTTAATATATTTGGGTGAAGATATATGGTCACTAGTCACGTTTGATACTTAAAAAGGGACGCATATGGAGAAAAAAGAGTAACTCGACGCTGAAACGATTTAATGGCGAACAATGGTCAATATACTCACACACAAACTCTTCTCATCTTGACGAGGGTTATTGAGTTAATTCTGATAATATTTTTTCTTTACCAGCATTCATGAATTCAAGTTCATAAAATGAAATACATCAATTTAATCATTAAGGGTATGCATGCATGACCATACATGCATAATTACATTACATACATTCATTTGTGATATGAATATCAATATTTTTGGCTTATAACGGATAATAATGTTACCACGGGTATTAATTTTAACGAATAGAAACGAGACACGTTCATATACCGACATATTTCTGTAAAAAGCGATGAGAGGTTGCTTGCATTGATAGGGGTTTCGTGGAGAAGGAAAATTACAAAAATCGTCATGTCATTGATGAATTTACAATGTAAAGTTGCAAAATATATTTTTTCAGTCAATAATAATGCCAATTCTCTAAAGCAAAAAAGAAAACGGAGTACAATTATAATGATTTGACATTACTTCGCTTATTTTTCCAGGTAGAACCGTCCTTCAATTTTTCATTTTTGATTCCATATTGTCGCATTTGAATAATTGAGTGTTTTACTCGTATTAACATAATTTACTAGCTAGCTAGTATGTTTTTTTGCTGGTTATAACTTCCCGTCTGCACGAAGTGTTAACAATAAACACGATTTGTATAATTGTTTATTACTTATAAAACAACTAGTTTTAAATCTCCATGCACACTTTAGGTTTTGGGATAGTTTTTTGTTAGATTAATTTTTTGTATATATTGTCATTAATAAAATGTTTTAAATTAAAATATATATAGCTTGATAGCAACATAATTTGAACATGGTATAGAAAAATGTAATATGAACATAGGTATAGAAAAAATAAAATAAAAATAACATGTCTAAAGAGATTTTTATATTATCTAGTATAAAGAAAGGAATACAAAATGGCTAAAGAAAAATATAAAGTATTTTCAATAATAAAGCATTTTAAAATATAATTCAATTTCTTAAGATATTAATGTTCTATAAATTTCCAGGTATTGTGAAAGATTTTTATTTTTATTTTTATTATTATTTTTTATTTTCTTCTTCTTCTTTTTATTATTATTATTATTATTATTATTATTATTATTATTATTATTATTATTATTATTATTTACCTCTTTCTCATTCTATATCTCTGATTGAACTCTTTTCACTCAAAATTGGGTGTAGTGTTGTTCACCGGCAAAAGACTTTACTTCCGGGAAAAATACCATGATTGGAGGTTATTTGAAGGCTAAGAGCATCCCAAATGCACAAAGCGTGAATAACTTTTTACTATTTCAATAAGCTTTTTGAAAGACTTTATGTGCATTGGATAAATAGTTTTTTGAAAAGCTTTTTAGAATGACTTAGCAAACTAAAAGCCTTTCTTCAAAGTGGTATGCTTTAAATGTGATATGCATTTAAGGCATTAAATACAAAAAGCTATCAAAGCTTTTTTGCATTGCTCATGCTCTAAGTACGCGAGTACAAAAGTGGTAATGTTACTATTGCTTATGACACTAAAGGTTGAGTTTTGTGGGCTAATCTCCACTCTTTAAATCAGATATTGCAGCAACTGATTCAAAACCCCAACATCATGACTAATCCTAGCGGAACAAGTACAAATATTTCACCAAATATGGCCGGTATGGCGGGCATAACATAAAAGTGAGTGATATAGTTGAAAATTACCTTATTGTACATTTGGAAGCCGCTAGAAAGAATGAAGAGAATTTTGGCCGTTTGAAGTTTGACATATGCAAATGGCCTAAGAGGAAAATACCACGTTACACAAACTGCAAATTTAATTTAAGAGTATTCGATGGAAGTTTAACATATGAAAATGGCTTAGTAGGAAAACGAAACACGCTCATCAACTTGTTCACTTGATCACACTCAGGGAATGACAGGTTATGTACACGTAGATTAAAGAAACACATGAGTAAGATATGTTGGAACTTGAAATTCAGAATGAATGATATCACTGTGAAGTGTCGACCTTAATGTCAAGATACTTATACCTGACTTGTAGGTAAAGCTTGTTAGAGGTGTTTGGCTAAGATTTACATTAACATCGTGATTGTTGTTCTAATGCAATGGGAAAATGCATCATAAGAGGATGCTATTCTGGAGCCCTATTGACGACATTTAATAGAGATTTTCATTTTAAATTTGCTATCTTGAGGACAAGCTTGATTAGTCATATTATCTTCGTCAAGTTATCGTTGATTTTCATATCATGAACTTGTGATTGTTTCAAACGTCATATTCCAAAACTAACTAAGCTACATATATAATATTACAGAATTAAACCACACCTTAACAACAATACGTAGTATTTGCGTATCACATTCTCCTAAGATGGAACAGTAATGCCCTTTGGAGATGCCTAAGATAGAACGTTTTGCTTAAGTTGCAGTTTACCCCCTAAACAGTTATTTAATTAGATTCAAAATCTTAAAATAGTTGTAAGCAATTATAAGTTACCGACCACCAATACATTCTTGTGGGGTTTTTAATAAATTTTTTACTTTTCTAAGAAAAATAAAAAATAATGCATTGTTAATTATTACTAATAATTCTAATATAGCACACTACCCTTCATCCCGTATCATGGCACTATATATACCATCTGTTTTTATCAAACTTTCAACACCACCACAATCATAGAATCCAAATTTACTCTCTAGTTCATAAATGGCTGTTCTCGCTGCAATCGTCGATGCACCATCACATTCCAACGATCCAAAGAACCTCTCAAAGTTGACACGATGCAGGAGCACATTTACTAGAAAATGTGCTAGACTGGTGAAAGAACAACGAGCTAGATTCTACATCATGAGAAGATGTGTTAGTATGCTAGTTTGTTGGCGTGATTATGGTGATTCGTAGCATCGGCAATAGGTTGATGGTTCATTTTCACACTCGAGAAGTGATTATAGAAATAAGAGTATTTTTACAGAAATCGGCTATGTGGTTATGAGAAGATTACACAAATCATCCATTGTTGATACTGTTTAACCATCAATCCATCATCATGGTGCTAGTGCTCAAGCATCCTGATGTCCTCACAAGAGTTATCAGGTTCAAATTTCACAAGGTACATTTTCGGGGTGTCACGGAAAGAACTCGTAAATGGTCGCAATTAGAATACACCGGCCGGTTAAACCGCGTATATTCAGTCAAGACTCGCTCTCTCGGATTGAACCGGAAAACCTCAACTTTTTACCTGTTAAATGTTAATCCATTGTTGATCGATACCGTTTCCATAAATGGTTGCTTTTTGCACTGTTTGTATTTACTTTTTATCCGTCACTCATTATTTTTGGGACCAAAAGAGAAGTTAATTACATATATGAGATTAATAACTCATACTCAGCTTGAGCGACCAGTAATATAATTTCAGTTTTCAGCTTGACGAAGGGCAATGTATGACATGTATACGATTATTACTACAATTTGTTTTTGGTAGACATAATTTACAGAAACGATTATACGAAATGAGCAAATTTTGTTGAAAATTAAAAGAAGTGTTATTGAATCTAATGCTTCTTTTTAGTTTTCTTTCTCAAGTTGATGATTGATATGTGGTGGTCATTTATTGTGATGTTATTTAAAGATGATTTTAGCGAAAGCTTCTCCTCGAGATCTCTCTTTTCTTTCACTTTTGGAAAATGTGTGAGAGAAAGACTATTAAACTACGTATTGCCGCGACACACAGAATAGAGTTAATTATCCGTCAAAATTTCATTATTTCATACTACCTCCGTCCCATATTAAGTGTCCACTATTACTTTTCAAAGTCTTTTTCTTTTAACTTTGACCTTAAATATATTTGTTTGCGTTATATAAAACTTAATGAAAATTGTACAAATGAAAATACATTAAAAAAACTTAACCCATCCATATATCTTGCACTAAAAAACTTAATCCATCCATATATCTTCCATATATACGAACAAAAATATTTAAAGTCAAAGTTGAAGACTAAAGACTTAAAAAAGTCATAGTGGACACTTAAATTTCTTTTTTTTTTTAATTAATTAATATCTTTTGGAGTTTTAGCTTAGCTTATACTTTTGGAGGCTTGGCATACATTCGTAAATCATACCCGCCTGTTCATTTATGTTGAAATCACAAAATCAACGGCCTAGGCGCTTTGAGTAAGTACCTCATCATAATAAGTACTTTTTGGTATGATGCAAATTGTAAAGTTCTTCTTAAAGGCTATTAACTTCATCGAAAAGCACAAACAAGAAGTCTAGAGGAGAAAAACACATATTATGTTGAGTTTTTACAAGCAAATGTAGGATCACAAATCTAATCAAACAAAAAATGTGATAAAACCTTAATTTTTTCACAAAGTTATCTTTTCTCGTGAACTTCAAACAAAAGCAAAGGCAATTTCCATATATGCATAATATAATGCCCATATGTTGGGTTTGAAATTTTGAATCACTACATTAAAGCACATATTTTTTGGGACCTTAATTTCTTTGCAAATAGTATTTTCTCTCGGGAGCTTCAGATAAAAGCAAATACTATATCCATATCTCCATAGTATAAAGAACAGGATTACATTTTAAATATGGTAAACGTACACCTCTTGAGGTAACTGAGGTAATATATGAATCATGACTTTATAATAATGTTTATAACGCCCATATTAACTAACTATGAAAATATTGTGGAGCAACTAAATGCTTACTTGCCCACCAACTGTATCACTGGTCTAGATGACGGTATCCATTTCACACTTTATATTTGACTCTTGTCCTTTTGTTTTTAAATGTTTTTATAACAATTTTCGAGCATAAAAATGGCTCATAATAATATAACATCATTTATCATTATTACATTCAATCTAATCATTTCTGCTCCAAAAGATTTATTCACATTTATATAGATTCTCACTCTCCCACCACTCTCCACTTTTACTGATCAACAGAAATAAATTATTCTGTTTCCTGTGGAATAAACACAATATCTCAAATAATCAACTCTTATGGTTGATAAAAAGCTACGTATCTTCGGTCAGAGAATGTTCGCCATTAGTCACCAACATACACACAATAAAAGAGTCCCAATTGTGTAAAGAAGATAAGTTAATACATAGTATAACCAGACCAATAATTGAACACATATATCTATACGACAATATCAACATAAAGTTTCGTTGTACAATGGATTAAATCCACAAAAATGGCCAAAATTTTTACAAATATCTATGGGTAGTTGAAATCCACTTACGAATCAGACATGATTGGAAAATTTAGTGCATACAATAGGCATGCTTTGGCATATAAAGTGCAAAGCATGCTTAGTGAATAGTAATCCTTGATTATGGTTTCTAATGGATTATTATGAAGTCAAGATTCTGTGTTTCTTTTTGACCACCTTTCAATCATTTTTTTCATCATTAAATCCACTTTTGAATTTAAAACTAAAATCGATCTATACCTTATATAAGAAAAAACTAAAATCTATTTGATATGATAAGATCTTAAGAAGTTTTTATATGTTGCAAACTCCATCGTTGATTATACCACTCGGAGATGTGCTGTTTGAGAATCCAGTATAATTGATGTTCTTTTGAGAGTCTACCGAAAGCTTGTTTCAGTAAAGGTTATGGTGGTATCATACTTTTGTCGCAATGGAAGACTCATTCACTCAGCATACAGAGGTATTTATTTAGCTAGAACTTCATTATCAAATGGTTGAGCGAGAGTGTGCATATTATCATTTTGTAGCAAAAGGATTAGCCAAACAACAAATATTGATGGTGGAAGAGCGTATAACAGGAGCAAATATTGTGAGAATAGAATCTCTAATTTTTTTAATTTCTTACCGAAAAGTGAAGGGATTTGACCGTATAATAACAACATACTTTTCTAAGTATTCCATTCTAGTATGCGTACTTTTTTTGTCCCATTCAATGTAGCGAATTTTCAACTTTTGTACCAATCTACCCATAAGGTGACTGACAACCGGGTAAAAAGTTTGAAAACCGGCTAGTGGTATATGTGACATTTATTTTTAATTAAAATAAACTTATAACACACCCCACTAACCCCACACACTCCACAATTACCTCACTTAATAAAGATTTCCATTTTTACTTCAATTTTCAAGATTTTAAAAACCCAGTTCAAGAAATTGATCAAAACTCACAAAAGCTGCTTGAATCAATTGGGTCATCAGCAGAATCTATTTTTTGTAAGAAAAATATGAAATTTGTTAATGATAAAGATGATGATGATGATGTTGGGTATGATTGGTTAGTTAATTTCAACGATGAGGTTTTTGAAAGATTTGATGCTTCTGTTGATGAGTTTAAAAAGATTAAAAATAAGGAAGAAGAAAGTGGTGTGAAGGTTATGGATCAATGGAAAGTGATGGGTTTCAGTTGGTTCAGAATAGGAAAAAGAAGGATGTGTTGGGGAGTGAGAGTGGTGTTGGTGGTGGTGAGAATTTGGGGAATTTGACGTCGGGTGTGAAAGTTGCGACAGGTTATGCATCGATTAGGAGGCTGCAAGATGAGTATAAGATTTTGGTGAATATGCGTCGACAGGTTATGCATTTTGATTAAGAGCATTTGGTTTAGGTTTATATTGTTTTCGTTTTGTGGGTAATGGCCGGGTTCAATGATTTTGTATACGAAATGAAACCAGGACGTTGTTATAGGCTTTTACTTGTATTATTGTAATGG
Source organism: Artemisia argyi (assembly GCA_030686995.1). NCBI lineage: Eukaryota > Viridiplantae > Streptophyta > Magnoliopsida > Asterales > Asteraceae > Artemisia > Artemisia argyi. Next base: position 133,936,560 of record CM060694.1, read on the forward strand.
GCTTAAGCTAAGAGCAGAACAAGGAGCATCAAGAAGTAATCGGTCAAAACTATTTGGAGGAAACCCTTCACATTTATCCACCCAGCCACCTGTTGAATGATGTCTCCCAGGCCTATTTTTCATTCCTCTGTTGTAGGAGATGCTAAATTTCCATTAACAAAACTTGCAACCTTGGCCCCTTGACTGGTTAGACCTCCTATATCCTCAGTTTGTGTCAGATTGCCATTTATTATATTGCTGTTAACAGATTTAAGGGCATCTAGCTTATATGGTTTTATGTTATTTAATCCCAGTTCTGCAGCCAGATTATGAATCTCAATTACCTTATTATGAGACCTATCAACTGCAATCACCTCTCCTGTATCCTTCATTAGAGAAGCAATTGCGGTGGTTTTTCCACCAGGGGCAGCACACATGTCCAATATTCTTTCACCCTGTTGTGGATCTAATACATGTGCAACAATGATGCTTGTCAGGTTTTGAAGAAATATGTCACCCTTCATCGCAGCGTTTTTGGTAAAAACAAAATTCAAGTTACCCGGTAAAACAAGTTTCATGGGGTAGATTGGTACAAAAGTTAAAAGTTTGTTACATTAAGTGGGACAAAAAAAAGTACGCGTACTAGATTGGAACATTTGGGAAAGTATATTGCTATTGTACGGCCAAATCCCAAAAGTGAACTATTTTTGTTGACAATAGCATGCTTTTTATATAGCCAAAATAATGACAAAATAAAAACAGAACATGAAAAACTAATAAACTGAAAATAACCACCCATGATCTCAATAGCTACGTGCACCATACTCCCCTGCTTGAAAAAGATTCGCCCTCGAATCTTGCTCGACATCATGAACCTCTTCATCTTCGTTTTCTTTACTATCAGTCACAGATGGCGTTCCACTCTTTGATTCGTCTTCCTTGGGCCGCAATCTCAAGGTCCCGCTGGTCCCGACGGTGCGGTTGTGGTTCATCTTCACCAACACCGTCGTCGCCACCTCGACGAGGCTGACCATGCACTCGTCCTCCCCGACGCCCTCCACAACCACGTGATTGTTCATCAGCCATCGATATGGTTTGCGGCAAAGGCTCTAATACCAAATGATGCTAATGCAAACAACAAATATTGATGGTGGAAAAGAGTGTACAATAGCAACAAACTAGCGAAGTCCAAAAGAAACTACAGCTAAACTCCTACACTACTTGGGTCATTGATCCAATTCTGCCATAAAAAAGTAACCTTCTTTCACTGACTGTTATAGAAAGAAAAAGATAAACTATTTTTTAGATAATACCCATAATGATGAATGTGGTTGAATCACTGCTCATTCTTGCTTTCACATAGAAAATGTGACAACTCAATGCTTTGAAAGCTTTCCTTTTAATCACAAAAAATCATTGACGGTTCATAACATTTTAGAGTCGATTCCATCAAAATAACCGTTGAACATTTTAGAGTTGATTAGATTAAAAACAACATAAATGAACATGTTTGACATATATAATTCTATACAAGATATATAAAGATCAACATTATTATGGATAACGGATATTGGTTATATTACTAGTTTACTAATGAGTAGGGGTGTCAATAGGGTCGGGTTGATATGACTAGAACCCGATAAGGCTTATAGGTCGGATTTAATCATGTTAACATAGCTTATCAGGTTAATTTTCCTTGAACCTTGAACCCGATAACCTGATATTGTTATAGGGTTGGGTTAGGTTATATAATTTTTCTTCTCGGTCATCGGGTCAACCGATATGACCCGATATTAAAAATTTGAATAATTTTTATAATCAAAATAAAGTTAGAGTGACTAAATTGAAACATATCTCAAACTTGATTCTTATGTGATATTTTCACCCTAAAATAAAATAGGAATAGCACTCCATAGTCCATACTCCATACTCCATACTCCATAAAGGATACAAACTTGTAAAACAAATAACAAACTTGGTAATTAAATCTTCACCATTTTACTCGTATTCGTTAGAGAATTGATTTGCACACTATTTCTTCTTATTAGGACACTCCTCTTCATGCTTTATATGGTTGTACCACACTCACATTCTTCATTATCAGCATGTAATATTATGTGCGAAAAAAGTGCAAATCACCTCTTAGTTATCTATATAATAATGCATTGTTAAGAGTCACGCTATAATAACGCACACCCCGGCGTTAGTCCGATGTGGCTATCGCGTTTGTTAGAAATTATTGAAGACATAAGTATTTTCTGCTGATATCTTTCTACTGACAGGTTCCTGCTGGTGCCTATAGTGGTTCCTGCTGATGAAGTGGTTCCTGCTGATGATATATTCCTGCGGATATAGTTATTCCGTTGTATTAGAAGTTGTTAGAAGGATATGTATAAGTTAATTTAGGACAAGATATTGCATATCTTTTATAGCTTTGTTTACACGTTTTCTTGTAAGAGATGTTTAGGGTTTCTTATAGTATAAAGAAACTCATAGTTATGAATGATGGACGGGATCAGAATTAATCTATAGTGATTCATATAGATCCATAGAGGATCAAAGTGTTTTAGTTAATTGTCTTCTTTACTCTTGTGTTTATATTCCACGTAAACATATGTTTACTAGAGATTCTCTATATAGTGTTTTTTGATTACATTGTCATTCTATCGATTCCTAAGAATCAAAGATCTATCTAGAAGCTGATCCAACAGCGTTAATAGCATTACCACACCGCCCCTTCTCAAACCAACAACGTTGGTTGAGGGAAAAAAGGCTAGTTTATATATATATATATATATATATATATATATATATATATATATATATATATATATATATATATATATATATATATTATTTAACTTAACATCACCTCCTTTACACACTTATATAAACCCCTTTTACACACTCATTTTATTACACACAAACACTTTACTTCCATTCCCTCTTTTATATTTTCAGATACAAAATAATAAAAATAAATAAAAAAATAATAAAATAAAAAAAAATAAAAAATCCTCAATATATATCCAAAAGATCGGTTTTTCAACAACCTTATTGACATGTCGCCACTTAACTCATCATCTTCGTCAAATCCTTCGACACCCTCATCTGCACAATAATTTTCATCACATCACTTTCGATAGCCAATACTCTATGCTGACTTACACCCCCGAACAATATATCACTTTCAACAAAAAAAAAAAATGCTTAACCAACAATTACATAATCTACAACAAAATTCACCACCACAAGTGTATCAACCAGTACCACCACAAACTCTCACTCACAAACATCAATTGAAACCGAAACCCAAAAGACTAAAAGAAAAGGAAAACGAGCCGCAAAACGAGCAAAAGCTCCAAAACCGACAAGGAAAACCAAAGCCAAAACCAAAACCTTCAATTTTTCCTTTCGTTGGTTACCGTCGTAGGAAACGTTATTAGCCTTTGTGTTATGTTGCCATTCCGAGGATAAGAAAGTCGGAGCCAACTAAAACAAAGATTTGTTTTGGTACAAGGTTCTCTACGAGTTCAACAAAATTAATTTCCAAAACATAACAAGGACATGTTGACGAGTAAGTGGCATATGTTAAACCATAATTGCCAAAAGCTAAATGGAGTCTGCAAATGTTTCAAACGGTTGGGTGATCGTAGTGGGGAAAAGGAGCTTGATTTTATGAATCATGTTAGGGATGCATATCGTGACAAGGTAAAAGGAAGAAGACTGTTTTCTCAAGAAAAAGAATGGCAAATCTTGAAAAAACACGCCAAATGGGACGCGGTCGAGACTGTTAATCTGGTTGATCTTACTGGACATAACTAGCTATTCGGAGATGATCTGAGACCACGTCCCCAGGCAAACAACGTACCTAAAAAAACTAAATCTGAAACCACGTCGAGCACCGTGGGAAGTAACCCGTTGAAATATGGGGAAGTTAGGAAAAATGAGTTTCAACTCAAATGGGAACCTACTCAATCGGCATACGAGGTGGCGAAGAAGAAAGACCGGACAATAAAAAATGAAGAATTGAGGTTTCTCACGATTAGCACCGACGATTTTCCGGATGACCAGCCTTCGTCATCAACATGCAAAAAGAAGAAATAATGAAAAAATATAGAAGCAATTAGTCGTCATCATTAATAATTTTTAATTTTTAATTTTTTCTCATATTGTAATTTGAATTTTAATTTAACGATTGAAATATTAGTTTGTTTGAAAAAAATGAAATAGTAAATAAAAATGATGTGTCATAAAAAGTTGGTGTAAATGATGTTACGAATGAGAAATTATTTTGATGTTGTTAATACAAATAATGTCAAAAATGTTATTCGCATTATTCGATCTTCTTGTGTTTTGATAATCACAAAATATAAAGACATGTTACGTAAAGTTACGGTTAATAAGTTTTTAATCGAGGAAACTCGTTTCTTCCATGCAGCTACTACAATGTCACTTCAGGTATGAACAAACTTTATACCGTCATTAGTTAAGTGATCAAAGAATTTTATTTTCTTATAAACTTACATTTTAAGTTTGACAAAATATTTTCACAAAAGTATTTTTGTATTTTTAAAGAAATGTTCTATTATGTAGCCCCCGGTACTTTTTCTAAAACCTATTACTAGCCAAATATTTATTTTCGTACCTGAGACACGTTAAAACTTTTATTTTGTGATTATTTGGGCTTGGGAAACGTGAGATATATTTTAAACGAGAACTTTATTCATTGATTGACCCAGTACAACCTAGAAAACTTGAATTGTATTACACTTGCCAAATTATTTGAATTATTTTGAGTTTGGGAAAAACTCTGAAGTTTATGCTTGATTCTATTGGAAAAATTATTTCGTGAACAATGGCACAAATTTCGTAATTTTTCGAGTCCGTTTGCTATGTCGTTTGGACCCCGGAGCGTTTATCGTTAGATGTTTACTACGTTGGAAACTTTGGTCCCTTAACTAACCTTTTTACTTTACCTTACACTTTCTTTATTTACAAAACCCACCCTATACTTTTTATTCCATATATATACTTCATTTAAATCATTTTCTTCTCATTTCAATATATTAAACACATACACACCAACAACTCTCTCTCTCTCTCTCCCTTTGATTTCTCCGTCCGCCACGACCACCGGAGCAGCAACAGAATCTGGCGACCACTCGACGGAATATTTTTCCTGCCACCCATTTTTCTTACACCGATCGATAGATCGGGACACCCTCATCACTCCCGTATCACCCACACCCCTTGTAACCCCCCTACGTGCCTCTACGCGCCACCTCCGCCACCTCAGATCACCACCGAGAGCTACCACCACCTTCGCCATTCTTCTACCACCGGTAAAACACCACCCCGCCATCTCTCTTTCTTATTTTTGATTTTTATTTCAAAACCCTAGTTTTGATTTTTGATTTCAATCCGATTTTGGTATTAAAACTTTTATAAAAAAACCGGTTTTGATATTGTTTTTAAACCCAAAACTCGTGTGGATTCTTCTTTTGACTCTCGTTGGACGCGACTCAGTTGACTCACCGAGTCAACTCGCTTGACTCGGTGAGGGTTTTGATATTATGGTTTTTGTTTGATGTTTGGTGATAAAAGGGAGTGTATATTTGGTGTTTGCGATTACTTTCGAGGGTCTGTTTGGTTTGTTTGTTGCTCGACAGCCGGCAGCCACCACCACCGAGCTTGGGTGGTGGTGGGGGAGAGTAATAATATTATTGTTGTTATTGTTTTGGGTGTTTGGATTAGTTTAGGTTGTGTTTGGATCGGATTTGGTTGAGCCTAGACGGAGTATGACTCGATTTGGTTTTGGTTTGGTTTCGGATTTGATTTGGTTTTGACTTGGGTTGACTTTCGAGTTACTAGTATTGTTGTTGTGATTATTTTGGGTATTGGTTAATAGTTTCGGGATATATTTTTATAGAAACGGTAAATAATAATAATAAAACGGATAATAATAAATAAGAAATCTAAAATACAATTGTTATAGTTAAGTGGATTGATATCGCACATATTTCCGTTCTTATTGCATTGTGAGCTTGAATTGGACGTATTGGATTTACAGCCTTGGTTATTTGGATATTATGGACCCTTTGGTACACGAGACAGTAGGGTACGTTAGGCCGTAAAGATCTTAACGTACCTGGAACCCGAACAATACAAAATGGTCGATAAAACCTAAACAGCTAATGGACTACGCGAATGATATATCCAATCATATTAATAAATATATTAACGTTGTTTAAATAAAAGAGTCATTGACTCGGGAAAACATTATATAAACGGGTTGGTCATGCTGAAATTTTATAAAACTTCTTTATAAACTTTAAATTATTTTACCAAACATTATTATTTCAAAACCCTTTTTATTTCAACTTTATTTTGGGAAAACGGGTAAATTCCGAGACTTGTTGTTTACGTGTTGTAATTTATTATTTATTTGAGTGTGTTTTCCATGTTCATTTCTTTTCTTTCCATTTCTTTTCGACGACTTTCTTCGAGGAGTTCTTTCGTCTTTCTTGCATATTTGGTCATTTCGCCGACTTATTTCCTTTCTAACTTTCATGTCTCCCACACGAGACTTTTCGAAACCTATTTCTTTCAAATGCCATTGTATTTATAAAACTTTTATTCAAGTATTGTTTATTGAGATATTCGAGTATAGTTCTTAGTTATGCCATTTATATTGATTAGGTTGTGCTGAGGTTCATTTGCTGTGACGCATTATTGATTGGTTACTATATCTCGTTTCCTGCTACTACTATTGTTAAGGTGTGATTCATAGCCCTGCTTTTTATATTTTAATTATTTATAAACCCATGGGGTGAGACACATGCTTTAAATGTTTTCTAAGCACTAGTATTTTTGGTATGCTTTTCCTGAATGATATATTTTCCTAACGATGTGCTAAGTAGCTTTTCTTGCCTGAAAGACCCTCAAATCATGAGCCATTAGTCACTTGCGAGTGAGCGCGAACTTAGTTTATAGGCCTATAGGACTGACCATCCCGCCTGGTTGACCAAGGGCTTGGCAACGCGGGTGTACTATATTCAATTTTGCTGGGTAATTGGAAAGTACCCGGCCTTGGGGGCACTATTATATTATGAAATCCCGCGGTTATTGTTTATGCCAGTACAGAGTTACTGATGATTGGTTTGGTTAACGTTTTGCGTGTCATGAGCTTAGTACCATCAACCGTATGTATGCACGTGTTGCCTCTACATATTGGGTGTTACCTTGATTACCCTGGTATTTGCATTTGTTGCTTATATCGTATGATTTAAAACCTTGTGCTCAACTTTATTATTTTAAACCTATGGATTACACTCAACCTTTGTGTTGACTTTTAAGCATGTGTTTCACAGGTACTACTACTAACTAGTCTTAGAGCTTTACGACATAGGCGTGGTGGAGTGGCATGGTCGAAGGAGTCTTTCTGTCAAGGCAGCTTTATCATCTTCACTATCTTTATTTTCATATCATTCGTAAAACCTTGGTGTGTCTTAAATGTTTTCCGCTGCTAAACTTTGTTAAATATTTTTCCGCTGCTAAACTTTGTTAAATTTCCGCTGCAAACTCTATTTACTTTTTTTTTCCGCTGCTACTTTGACTTAAGAGTCCTTGTACTCTAAACGGTTTATAATTCGAATGATATGTTTTGCAACATTTATAAACGTCCCGTGTTGTGGTCGTTAGCTATAGCCTGGTTTCTATTTACGTAGTGCCCCCAGCATGTCAACTATCGTATTTTGAGTTGGGGGTGCTACAGAATGGTATCAGAGCATCGTTTATAGAGAACGAGCTCACACTCGACTATAAACTTTTTCCTGGAGTCAAAATGTTTTGAGACAGAAAGCCGACAGCCCTCCGTGCCACTTCGCGCCCTGGTATTCTTTTAAACTTTACGTATATATATGTTTGATATTGAGATTGGTTTGGACTTTTTCCACTATCATGCCTTGGCTTATAAAATGGTTTTCCGTGAAAATTTGGCTAGAATTTTTATGTTTTCTTATACTCTTGTAGAGTATTATGTCTGTCCCAGTTCCCGTGGTCAGGTTCCAGTCCCACCAGTTGTTGACCCATTGCCTTTAGGAGATGATGTTGAGTTGGATGTTGATGTTGGTTTGGATGATGAGGTATGTTTAGAGGATGATGTTGATATTGAGAGTGATGGAGATGAGGAGATGGATGACGATGATGATGACGAGGAGGATGATGATGAGGATTTTATGGAGGAGGATCAGGATGTTCCCCCGCCGCCTTTGCCTGTTGTGCCGGATGTGACTTATGAGTCGAATACGTCTGAGGCATTAGGATACGTGCTTGAGACTGAGGTTACTTCTACGTACGAGATTGGTGAGTCATCGGCAGCAGCCCGTGTTACCCCGTCAGAGCTTAGAGCTACTATGAGTTGTCTGAGGCAGGACGTAGCATGGTGTAGGAATAATCATAAGAGTATCACTAGGCGTATGAGTGATAGGTAGTTTGAGGTTAAAGGATTGAGGAGAGAGGTTCAGGATGATAGGAGAGCTGCAGGAGAGATGTACATGGAGCTTCAGAGGCAGGATGAGAGGTTGAGTTTGTTGGAGCGGATGAGTGTTGCATTTCAGGAGCGTATGGATTCGCTAGATAGGAAGATGGTCGAGCTGGAGAAAATGGTTGACAAGTTGACCATGAAGGAGGTGTTCTTAGACATAGATATTCGACACTATCATACTAGTATCAGTGAGTTGCATGAGATGCAGAGACAGGCCTATGCAGAGAGGATGACCCGCCTTAGGTCTTACGACAACATTGACGTGATGGCTATGTATGGAGATCTTTCAGGAGATCAATGATGGGATCATTTATAGTAGTTAGTATCTTAATGGTAGTTTACCTAGTATATGTTAAACTGAATTCTTCAGTTGGTAGATTTTATTCGAAACTTGTACTTGTTTTGCATATCTTGTAAGACCAATGTCAAGTATGAAATCTATGATGTATTATGGTGATGTACTATTATTGATGTTGACTTATGCTATATTATGATTTTATTCATGTGATGATGCTTTATCTTGTGCTATGATTCTGACACGTTAATCAAATACTCACAAGTGTTGTGCTTTGTATTGATTGATAGAATTATGCCTCCTAAGAAGATGACCCCAACTGCTATTCAGCAGTTGATTGATGAGGGTGTTGCAGCAGCACTTGCCAGGCAAGCAGGTGTTCCTCAGAATGTTGGACTGGCTAGAGCTCAAGCTGTTCCCAACAACCATTTCTGCACTTTTAAGGAATTCATGGATTGTAAGCCCATTACCTTCAAGGGAACTGAAGGAGCTGTTGGATTGACTTAATGGTTTGAGAAAGTGGAATCGGTGTTTCATAGGAGCAATTGTACTGAGAACAATAGGGTGAAGTATGCGACAGGCACATTGTTGGAGCATGCCTTGTCCTGGTGGAATGCTTATGTTCAGGAAAAGGGAATGGAGGATGCTTATAGTACTTCGTCGGAAGATTTCAAGAAAGCTATGGTTAAAAAGTACCGTTCTCGTAGGGATTTGAGGAAATTGGATACTGAGTTCTATTATTTGGCTGTGAAGGGTTCTGATCTTGCTACTTATGTGCGACGTTTCCAAGAACTGAAGGTGTTTTGTGCTCACATGGTGCCAGATAATGAGAAGTTGCTAGAGAAGTTTATTGGTGGATTGCCTGCGAGTATCCAAGGAAACGTGACATCGTACAATGCTGAGACTTTGGATGATGCTATTAGCATGGCTGAACGTCTTATAGATCAGGTGACTAAGCATGGTGCTGTTCAGAAGAGTAATCACTTTGACAACAAGAGAAAATGGGAAGATAATAGAAGGAGCAACAACTATAACAACCCCAACAACCACTACAACAACAATCAGTATCGTAACAACAATCACCATCACCAGCAGAATAGGAGACAGGAGACTGTTAAGGCATTTGTGGCCGTACGAGGAGGAGTGAACACTGGACATCAGACTCTTTGTGGGAAGTGCCACCAGCATCATACTGGACCGTGTATTGTAAGATGTACGAATTGTTAGAAGGTTGGTCACATTGCGAGATTTTGTAGGAACAGGGCTGTGGCGACTGGAGCAAATGCCCAGCCTGTGGTTACATGTTTTGGATGTGGAGAGCGTGGACACTACAGGAGACAATGCCCGAAGAATGCTGGACAAGGAAATGGAGGTACTCGAGGTAGAGTGTACGTGATGGGAAATGGAGAGCCGCATCAAGATCCGAATGTTGTCACTGGTACGTTTCTTCTCAACAACCTTCGTGTTAAAGTTTTGTTTGATTCGGGTGCCGATATGAGTTTTGTATCTTCTAAGATTGCGCCGTTACTCTGACTTACCCCTACTCTATTAGACGTTAGCTATAACATTGAGTTAGCTGATGGTAACCTAGTTGATACCCGCACCGTGATCCATGGCTGTACCCTTAATCTGTTAGATCACCTGTTTAGTATTGATTTGATGCCAACCGAGCTCGGAAGCTTCAATGTGATAGTTGGGATGGATTGGTTATCCAAGAATCGAGTGAGCATTGTTTGTGTAGAACGAGTTGTTCATATCCCTCTCAATAATGAGATTTTGATTGTTCGAGGTGATAGGAGTGGAACTCGCCTGAATATCATATCATGTATCAAGACCATGAAATACCTTGTGTTGGGAACATACTTTTGTATCTTAGTCAAGTCTCGATCATTTCCTTTTGTAATAGGTTGCTTAGTTATTTATTTCATTATGTTTAAGTTACTAGGCTTAAGTATTAAGGTCCAATGGGCCTTGAAGCCCACGTTTATGATGAATGAGGAAGGAAGGGAGTGTTGCCCTACTCTTCCCCTATATATACTAAGCTTATGTAAACTTTAATATTGTTGGTTATTTGATTACCTTAAAGAAACTATTGTTCTTTCACTCTTCATAAGTCTTATAATCAACCATCTCTTATTCTTATCTCATTTCTTATACTTGTGTTTACAAAATGGACAATTCTGTTTCTTTGGAAATAGAGACACTTAAACATGACAATGACATGCTGAGAATAAAGAATGATGATGTGACAAAACAATTTTCAAAAGAAATTTGTCTACTCAAACAAAGGCTTGAATGGTGTCAAGCTCAAAGTATTGAAACGGAATTGAAACTTCAAAGTCAAAATAATTCAAACTCTTGTTAGCTTTGCAAAAACAATGAGTCTTTAAAAAGTCTGTGTCTCAAATATGAGAAAGAAATTGCGGATTTAAAAATTGAAAACGTCGAATGGCAACAAAACCGCGATGACATTAATTACTGCAACGTGAAACTTGAGTCTGAAATTCAGGATAAAAATCACATCATCATTGATTTGAAAGAGAAAATTAAGCTACTTCAAAAAGGAAAGTTTGTTGACACCACGGTGATAGCACCAGGATTGTATCAATTAGACAAAACTACTAAAGAAAATTTTGTTCAAAACACTAATGTTGATAACTCAACTTCCACAGGACTAGTCTCCACCAGTAGCGTTAGCAGACCCAAGCGAAAAAGTAACAAGAAAAATAGGATCTGGCAACGTAAAAGAGGACCACTAGAAGCTCAAGAAGTAGAAGATCAAATTAGGACTTTGAATAAAACTCATGTTGCATCCGATTTAGATTCTAATCTGGCAAATTGTAATCAAAATCTACATGTAACGAATGATGAATCTTTGAATGTTTTGAATATTAATGCATCTTGTGTGTTTTGTCGTAAAAGCGTGTCATCTGGTGTTCACATAAAATGTATAGCTAATTCTCTTCTTAATCGTCATAAGAAACATAAGACAAGCATTCCTTCTAGGCCCACTACTTCCTCTAAGTCTATATTAGGAAAACCGCATTCTACGGTTTCTAATGATGTTGAAGTTACCCCCATAAGTGAAGAGAACAAATCTAGGAACAAGCCCATTACTAGTGAATTCACCAAAAAGAAAGCAAGAACTAGTTGGAATTGGCAACGTTGGTTACAATATAAACCAAACTTTAAATGGATTCCTAAATTGTTGAATTCATGTACTTCTAACCAACAGGAACCCGCACTTTCTTTGGGTTCCACCCTTACTTCTGTTCCATCCTTGTCGTCTTCTTGTGATGCAGGTGGTACAGATTGTTCTCTGGATTGTTGATAGCGGATGCACCCGACATATGACAGGCAATCTCAAACTGTTAAACAACTTTGTTTCAAAGTTCATTGGTACTGTCAGATTCGGGAATGATCATTACGCTTTAATCATGGGATATGGTGACTATGTTAGTGGGAACATTGAAATCAGTCGTGTTTATTATGTGGAAGGCCTTGGACACAACCTTTTCTCTGTTGGTCAATTTTGTGATGGGGATCTAGAAGTTGCATTTCGTGAGAAAACTTGTTTCGTTCGTGACTTACAAGGAAACGATCTAATGTCTGGCTCACGTGGTTCTAATCTTTATACAATATCAATGTCAGATATGATTGCTACATCTCCGATATGTCTTCTCTCCAAAGCAGAATCGACTAAATCTTGGTTATGGCATAAACGTCTTTCGCACTTGAATTTCAAAACTATGACTGAACTTGCTCGTCACAAACTTGTTGATGGATTTCCAAGATTCCGTTTTACCAAAGATCACTTATGTTCAGCCTGTGAACAAGGAAAAAGTACTCGGGCTCATTTTCCTTCTAAATCTGAGCACAGTACGAATCATGTTTTACAATTGCTTCATATGGATTTGTGTGGACCGATGCGTGTTCAAAGTATCAACGGTAAATGCTACATACTTGTAATTGTGGATGATTACTCCAGATGGACCTGGGTTTATTTTCTACGAAGTAAAGATCAAGCTCTTTCAATGATCATCACCTTCCTCACTAAAATTCAAGTTCAGTTACGCAACACGGTACGAATAGTCAGAACTGACAATGGAACATAATTTAAAAATCAGACACTTCGGTTATATTATGAGAAAGTGGGAATTGAACATCAAACATTTATTCCTAGAAGCCCAGAACAGAATGGAGTTGTTGAAAGATGAAACAGGACGTTAGTTGAAGCTGCTAGAACCATGTTGATTAATGCTCAATTACCAGATTACTTATGGGCGGAAGCTGTTTCAACCGCATGTTATACCCAAAACCGTTGCATGATCACAAAACGCCATCGCAAAACACCTTATCAAATTGTTCACAAAAGAAAACCAAACATCGATTACTTTCATGTATTTGGAGCACTTTGTTATCCGAAAAATGATCGTGATGATTTAGGTAAACTTAAAGCAAAGGCTGACATCGGAGTGTTCGTTGGATACTGTGAAAATTCTAAAGGTTTTCGGATATGGAATCGTCGAACAAGAGAAATTCAAGAAACCATTCACGCTAATTTTGATGAACTCACACAAATGGCTTCAGAGCAACACAGCTTAGGACCCGAATTCAATCGTCTTAACTCTCCGGACTCTTCGGCTGAACCATTGCCCCTCAACCGCAAAGAATTGGAAACCTTGTTTGCTCCACTGTTTGATGATACAATTGAATACCGTTCTACTGAGGTCTCACCCAATTCCGCTGCTCAACCTGAAAATATTCAAGTACCTGACTCACCTCAAAAAACTACAACAACTGTTGAGAAAAACGGTCCTCCAATTGCATCACCATTTACAGCAGAACAAACTGCTTCCAACTCACGACAATCAGCTGAAGCTCCTACACCACAATCAGTTCCACAACCCGTAGAGCATGATCCTAATACGTTTTTTAACCCGTTTGCACCGGCTCCAACACTTCCTGAAGTAGCTGAGTCGTCCACACGCAATTTGGATCCTGCTAACATGCGAGATACTTATCAACTACACCCTTCGACACACAAATAGACTCGCGACCATCCACTTGTTCATATTATTGGCCATCCAGATGCACCTGTAATGACAAGACAACGACTTCACACTGATGGAGACACTTGTATCTATGCACTCACAGTTTATCAAGAAGAACCTAAGAACATTAAAGAAGCAATGACTTATGACAACTGGATTGAATCTATGCAAGAGGAATTTCAGCAATTCATACGATTAGAAGTCTGGGAATTAGTTGAAAGACCTGACGGAGTCTTTGTCATCGGGTTAAAATGGGTTTGGAAAAATAACCTAGATGTAGAAGGCACAGTCATACATAACAAATCACGCCTGGTAGCGAAAGGATACTCCCAACTAGAAGGACTTGATTTTGCCGAATCCTTTGCTCCAGTGGTTAGACATGAAGCTGTTCGGATCTTTCTGGCTTACGCAGCACATCGGAACATGGTTGTTTATCAAATGGATGTGAAAACAGCATTTCTTAATGGAGAACTCCGTAAAGAAGTTTATGTAAGCCAACCAGACGGCTTCGTTGATCCTGAGCGTCCCAATCACGTTTACCGACTGAAAAAGGCACTCTACGGACTTAAGCAAGCCCCAAGGGCGTGGTATGACAAACTGTCTACTTTCTTTCTGGCCAATAAATTTTCTAAAGGTTCAGTGGACTCAACACTATTTACAAAAACATACGGGGAGGACTTACTTGTTGTTCAAATCTATGTCGATGATATTATTTTTGCTTCAACAAAAAGAAGTTACTCTAATGATTTTGCAAAATTAATGAAAGATAATTTTGAAATGTCTATGATGGGTGAACTTTCGTTCTTTTTAGGACTACAAGTTCATCAATCACCCCATGGAATTTTTATAAATCAGTCCAAATATGCTCTAGAAATTTTAAAGAAACATGGAATGATGAGTTGTGATACTTACAATACACCAATGGGCTATACCACAAAACTAGATGCTGACTTACATGGGACACCTGTTGACCCTACCAAATTCCGTAGTATGATTGGGTCACTCATGTATCTCACAGCTAGTAGACCTGATATAGTATTTGCTGTCTATATGTGCTCTCGCTATCAGTCCAAACCAACTGAAAAACACCTCAGTGAGGTTAAAAGAATCCTTCGATACATAAAGGGAACCATTAACTTGGGAATCTGGTATCCGAAGGATTCTGGTTTTGAACTAATTGCTTTTTCAGATGCTGATCATGCCGGATGTTTAGACACACGCAAAAGAATATCTGGTGGATTACAGCTTCTCGGAGATAAACTTGTGTCATGGCAATCAAAGAAGCAGGACTGCACATCACTGTCGTCAACAGAATCTGAATATGTAGCTATGTCTGCTTGTTGTGCTCAAGTCATCTGGATGAGATCACAACTTAAGGATTATGGCTACCTGTTCAACAAGATTCCGATCTACTATGATTCCAAAAGTGCCATTGCTATTTCCTGCAACACAGTTCATCACTGCAAATCCAAACACATTGATCTCCGATATCATTTCATCAAAGAGCATGTTGAAAAGGGTACCGTTGAATTATATTTTGTTGGAACTGAGCACCAATTGGCGGACTTACTTACCAAATCCTTAGCACCATCAAGGTTTGCTAGTCTAGTTCACCAAATTGGTATGCGATGTTTGTCTCCAGATGATCTGGAAAAGTTTTTAAAACACAATTGATCGTCAAACATCAAAACTATCTTTGTAAATATTTTACCAAAAATAAAATACAAAAATATAAAAACCAACAAAAACACAAAAAGATTTTCTCTTGTTCTTTCAAAAAAAAAAAAAAAAAAATGCAAGTACAACCACTCTTTTCAACACTATTTTTTATAAACATCGTCAAATATGATAAAAAAACAAGTGTTGAGGGGGAGGTAAAGTATTTTTTTTATTTTTCTTAATATTTACTTCGTACTTGCATTTTACCAAAAATAAAATATGTTGTTTTATCTAATGTGATGCTTTAAAGATTTTTCGGGATACTCTCCTTGACCATTATAATAAATATTTTTTTCTATTTTGAAAGACATCGGTCTAAGGTCGAGGGGGAGTAAAATTCCACAAGTTGTTCTTTTCTAAGACTTGGTGTAGTTAACGAAAGTTATAATGTGAGCTAGTATGTATACTTGTTGATACAAATGTTAAGGTTAAAGGACTTAAAGTGACAATACTTCTAACTTGAGTTAAACTTAGTCAAAACCATTTTGACCCTTGCATTTACTGCACTGCTAAACACATTTACTACATCCACCAAACCAATCAACGACTCACAATCAAACTGCATATCTAATCATTGTTCTTCAAATCTGTAAGTGCCAATATGTTTTGATCATATTTCTAATCAAAGATTCTAAGTTTCATAAAGATCTAACGGTCTAATTTGTTAAAATCATTAAAATTGGACTTAGGTTTTGCGTAAAATAGGAACAAAAGATTTAGAGTGTTATTGTTTGAATTAATTAGTGGGAAATGATCATTTGTTAATGCCTTACATGTTGATAAACTCCAATCGTGCCCTGCATCATCAATTGTTGAATATCAAGATTAGGGTTCTTCGTACGTTTTGAGCGTTTGAGTGTTAGGATGTTTTGATGCGATTAATTGGTTAGGATATTGTTATAAGGTGTTTAGGATCATGTTAAAGTGGCTTAATTGTTTCAGCAACAAGTATAGATCTAGAAGTTTTGATTTAGGGTTCATACGCACTAGAAGGTGTGATTTTGTGATGTTATGGATAAAAGGTGTTATAAATTGGTTTAATTGTTCCTTAGCATGTAAGAAACACTCGCCCTATTCCAATTACTACCCAGAAACATGATAGAATCTCATAGAGATTAGTTGTTCATGCATTCCTATGCGTAAGTTAGGAGATTGGCATGTTTACGCGTTAAATTGTGTGTTTCAGATGTTTTGGAATAAGTATGAATGTAATATTGATCAGTGGTTGTGTTTAACACTTTCAGGCATCAAAAGATACATTTTTTCAAAGGTGATTTCTCGTTAAAGACGATTCTACGCAAAAGTTACTCATCCTACGCGTAAGATGAAATCTTACGCGTAAGATTCGACACATTTGAAAAACTTGTCTTGGATAAGACAATGTTTACGCAAAAGATATTATCTTACACATAAGTTATTTCTTACGCATAAGTTATAAACTTACGCATAAGTCAAAACTTACGCATAAGTTATATCTTACGCATAAGGTTTAATCCTTTGCATAAGCTCCAATCTTACGCTTAAGATTTAATCCTACACATAAGATTGAGCCTACGCATAAGATTAAATTTACGCGTAACATATAATGTTATGCGTAGATTTTGCTCTTACGCCTAATTTCATTTCTTACGCATAAGAAATGTTATGCGTAGGATTTCCATCTTACGCGTAACATTGCCTTAATTCATGAAATTTGTCTAAGTGTTGTAAAATTTCAAAAGTGTAAACTCTTGTTATGGTTAACTCATGTTGTGACTAGATTGTTATAAGTTTCTACTTAGTGTTAACTTCTAAAACACAAGTTTATCATATAACAATAGTTTATACACAAAACACCCACTGATCAATTCAATATCTGCATAATCATGTAACTGAATGTCTGAGCTAACAAAGTATATCATTGCTATGTTTGTGATTGTTTATGATCAATTCAGATGGCACAACATAATGACATTCCGTATGGACCAGAACCTGAACCAAAACTCTCCTGGGAAGAAAACTTTCCCGAGAATTACTCAAGAAAGATAGGCAAGAACAACTTAAGGATCAACTTCAACAAAATCACGTGCAATGAATCTTCATGCATTGTAGCTGTGGATGCTCTCCTCTATCACCCGAACAAAATCCTGTTCACCAAATCAGCATCTGTAGCCTGCTTCTACATACACCAATTTTGGCACACACTTCAGCTAGACCTTGGGGAAGAGTCCTTCACTTGCATGCTTCATAAGAGACAAGTTACTGTGGACATAGACACTCTTCGAAACGTTCTTGGTTTACCCGAACTTGGCCTAGAAGAAGAATATGATCCAGTACCTAATGAGGAAGAGCTGATAGAATGGTTACGGGATATTGGGTACGATGAATCAGAAGAAGTGGTGACTAGACACTCTAAGGTCAACATCAGATTTCTTCCACAACCATGGAGAACGTTGTACATCCTGATTGCTAAATATTTATCTGGCAGAGACACTGGTTACGAACACCCCAAGCTCCAACACCTTAAACTTTTCTGGGCTGTGGCAAACGTCAAAAAGGTGGATTATGCTAGCATTATTTGGGAAGATCTTGTGTGGCACATACAACACAAAACTACCAATAGTCCATTTATTCGTTTCACCAAATTACTCATCGAAAGCTTCCTTCGTGAGTATGACGATATTCCTCAAAGACTGGATGATGAAGCCAAGAACACTTTCAGAAATGAGGACACTCTCAGACAAATTAAGAGACTTGACACTAACACTCGTAAACAAGGAAAACCTTTTCCCGCTTGTCTCTTGAATGATAAAGTGAAGCTTTGTAGGAATTACAAGTACTACGTTCAAGCTCTCAAGGAAGACAAAGTTGGGTTCTTAGACGAAGTCATTCTACCGTCGTGCATGCAGAAGAAAGGGAAGAAAGGTAGCAAGTCTGGGAGCTCTGGTAGTTCTACCAAGTCTACACAAAAGAGGGGTACACTCAAGTTCAAAATCCCAGTCAAGAAACCTGAATCCATTCCTGAATCCACTCAACCACCTTCTCCAAAACCGTCTGACTGAGAAACCGAATCCGATGAAGGTCCAGTTTATAGGGAAGCCTATGCAAACATCAACGAGAAGGTTAATCTTGAAGATATTGATGATAGGGACATAACTTTCGAAGATTGGGACAAAGACATTGATGAATTTGCTAAAAATGCTGAATACCCAACAACTCTCAATCAAAGACCGTTAACTAAAGCAGACACTAAATTGGAAGAAGAAAGGTTAAGGAAAGAAAAGCTGAAGGAACCAATGACTGCTGAACAAGAAGCTGCTCACTCAAACATAGGCCTCTCAGTGGAAGAAGAAAATGAAAGAGCTCTTAAGTTGGGTCTCCTCCACAGCAAAATAGACGCCTTCCAAGCTGATCAACCTCCACCTCCTTTGTTTTCTCAAACAAACGAAGCAGGCGGATCTAGCAGAATTCCTGAGTCTACTACTGGAACCAATGCTGCTATGATTGTCTACGAAACCCCCACAGTATCACCTACAGATGTAGAAATGCTTAATGCTTCAGCAATAGGAGAAGAGGAAGATGAGGACCATATGGATACTGATATTCCATATCTTTTGACCATGGAAGAAATGGAGATCAGAGAAAGGGCTCAAGAAGAAGAGTTAAAGAGAAAACAAGAAGCTGAAGAGGCTAGGCTTGAGGAGCTAGAACAAGCCAAATTGGAAGAAACTATTCGTTTGGAAGAAAGCAGAAAAGCTGAAGAGGCAGCCAAACTGGCAGAAGATAAGTTAAGAAAAGAAGAAGAAGCCAAGCTTGCTGAAGATCTTAGGCTTAAGGCAGAAGCAGCCAAATTAGCTGAAGAACTAAAGCTTAAAGCAGAGGCTGACAGGCTGGCTGAAGAACAAAGATTACAGGAGGAGGCAGCCAAAGAAAAGAATGTTGATGCCAAGGATAAACCCGAATCACAAAGAGGAGATGACAAGGACATCACCACTCACATTGAATCTTCACAATCATCACCTCCAGCATCTGAATCTACACATGACGAATCAATCAAGAAACCCACAAGTACTAAAGCCTATGCTGCATCAAAGTTGATCAAGAAAGCTTTTAGGAGAGTTCATGAAAAGAAGAAAAGCAAACTGGAAGATCAAGTTGAATCACTAGCAAGTCAAGTTGCTGAATTGACAAAGCTTAATATAAATGTCCAAGAACTGCAAGAAAAGGTAGATACCTTCTTAGCCAAGGATGTACAAGAAAACTTGGAAGCCACATTAGCTGCTCAAGCACATCAGTACATGGAACAACACTTAGTTGCTGAATTAAAAGATTTGCTGGCACCAATGAGAGGTGAACTCAAAAAGTTTGCAGAACAAGCTGTCAAGAAAGTGATCAGATCTACCTCTTTTACTCTTCGAGCAGACAAATCAACTCTACCACAACCAGAGTTGTCAATGGACGAACTAGAAACCCAGCTCTTAGACAAATTGGCAAGTAAATTCACCTTGTCACCTGATGAAGCTAAAGTCCTGGAAGCTTTGAAAGCCAAGATGTCTAAAGAGTCCTGCAGCACTGAGGCCGACAAACTAAAGCGTCAAAGAGATGATGATGACAAAGATCCTAACTCACAGGCTAAGAAACAAAAACAAGCCGAAGGACCCTCATCTCAACCCAAAGAACCTATCATTCCTTCGTCTACCACAACTACTCAACAACCCAAGGCATCGGGTTCCGGTCCTAAAGCCCATGAGCACTTTGAATACACAGGCGGAGACGAGATTCCTCAGACCGATGAAGTATCAGAACCGTCATCTACAAAGAAAAAAGAAAGGAAACGAAAACATCATCAGGACAAACCTGACACCTCTTCAAAAGGCACAGAACCTAAGAAACCGAAAACCATTCTCAAATGGCTTGACGAAGACGAAACTGCCGATTACTCCTGGTTTGACAAGATGATTAATTCGCAACCACCATTTGCAGATGATCAAGAACCTCTCGATGGTCGAACAGTGGAATACGCTCAGTTGATTCAACATAAATTTCACATGAAAAAGATGAACAAGAAAGAGTTACGAAGAATCAAGAATGATGCGTTCAATCTTCTGAAAGATCGGTCTGCTAACTCCATCAAACTTGAATATCATCTAGAAAATATTGCTCGAGCTATGTCAAGCAATATTGACTGGATCAATCCTGAATCTTACATCGATCCGGTCACAAGGAAAACAACACCATACATAACTGACTGGTCCAAACCACTGCCTATGATTGGAAAGCCAAAGGAACCAAAGATCCCTTACAAGTTCTTCTTCAACAACGACTTGGAATTTCTACAACACGGAAGCAAAATTGAAAAGAAGTATGCCACATCACTTACCTTCTCCATCCCTGCAGCGAGATACCTCAACAACGCCATCGAAGAAGAAGTCTCCGACTTATACATCGATAAAGTTGTTGACTATGACCGGAACGCACTCTATGGTATACATCATTGGCCAGATAACCGGGCACAGTATTATCGAAGCAGCAGACTCAATCAGACTATGGGTAATGTGATAAGTGAGTTGAAGATAGTCTCAATTCAGTTCATTTCGACAGTCACTCATTTTGGGTACCCCTTCCTCAGCAAAATAGTACTCAAAAGACTTGATGAAAAAGAGTACGAGATTTCCGAGTCAGACTTTCCACGATTACTCCTCAACGACATAGAAGATATGTATTTGCTCAAAGTTCAAGGAAAGCTTTGCAACTTACCCAAACCTATGCAGTTGGCCTTTATCACAGCTCTCCTAATCTTCATCAGACAAATAGTCACCAGAGAAAGAGTAGAAGATCTTCAACTGGGAGTGGAAAGTTATCAGAATAAGCTGAATCTCACCAAACCTAATCTGTTCAACATCCCCAACCTTCAACACCTATCTCAATACTCCTTGATCAGGCATCCGGCATTTGGGTTCACATACAGCAGTGTAAACAGTCGAAACTGCTTCATGGCCTATGAAGAAATCCATAAGTTCTGTGATGAAACCCTGAAGTTTGTCAGAGATGGAATCAAAAGCAGATTGGATGACATAGCACTGGGCAAATCCAAAAGGTGGAATACCGATGAGGCCAGAGAGGCTCACAGATTCATTACAAGGATTGAGAACCGGTTGAAGCGTAGAGATCGGTTTAGGAGATTGGAAAGCTATGTTGGAGGCAGACCAGGATTTCCGGTGTTGACGTTTCATAGACCAGAATGGTAGCAAATTTGTAAGAACTTGATTTGATTTGTCAAATACTATTCTTCATAATGGCTTGTGCACGCATTACAGTGCACAACCCGAACTTGTAAAGAAAGGACCCTGAGGTACGCATCAGTGCCTCAATCCTAATATAAGGATCGAAGGCTTCTTACTTTTGAGTAGAATTAATCAAATGTTTTATGATTTTCATAATTCTGCTCAAAAGGACAAGTATTTCACCTTAATAAGACCTAATCACTTGTTGAGGGGGAGCACTTGTGGAAACAAAAATACTTTGTTCTAAAATCAAAAGTTCTTGGTAAATCTCCCCATAAGACTCAAAAAGTCATATTTTAATCTAAAAAGATTGTCAAAAACATCATTTTATATGCTATTTTTGAGGGGGAGAAAATGAAATGGTGATTAAAATATAATTAGTCAAAAGGCTAAAAGTTGTATCATGTGCGAGCTAGACTCAGAATTGACCAGGAATTGACGAGACAATAAAAGTTAGTAATCTCGAAAAGACTTATCCTCGACGGGTAATAACATCAAGTTAGTTACTAGAGCTAGTTATCACCTAAAAGCTGACAATGGATCTCTTTAACTAACGTAAGCGTGTCTCAAAAAGGATTTGTCTTAGTAGAAATGTACCGTCTCGAGAAACTTTCTGTGGACTTGACCAGGCCGAGTAATAACTTCAAGCTAATTTAACTAGTGATGTAAGCGTGTTTGGAATCGGTCTTGTTCACTGAAAGTGGATCAATTCAAAATGCTTGCTCCTCCCGCATGTGCAAATTTATTAAATACTCATAAGCACATGTGAAGGGGGAGCCCTTCAAAAAGTGTACACAAAACTCTCAAAGTGTTAACCAAAATATTTGATTATCACAAACACTTTGAGAGATTTTCAATCAAAGGTTTCTTGGCTACTGTCGGTTAATCAAGGAGTTATAAGGTGATTAAGATAGGAAAAACCATCCTATGATCCGCCAGAGCCGGAGGGATCTACCCAGGGACATCTCCCATAGTTAGAATTAGAAGTCCTTAGGTATGATACGAAAAAAGGAGAAAAGAATGAAAGGGAAAGAAGGAGTTGAAGAATTAAAAAGAAATGTAAAATAAAAGGGTGAAAAGAAATAGCCCTCCATATGTTCAACCTTAGGGCAGACACCGGGTTCAATTCATATGCTACTGGTTGTTGCTAAGGCAACACCGGTATTGAAGACAAAGTCGTCATGGACCCAGTGACGCAATGCACTAAACCTTCTTAACCACTCAAGTTCTCTTAAAAGAGCTTGTTTCATTCTCACGAGGAACCAGTGTAATCTATCAACTTATCTCTTAGAGATGGTTGATATTGAAGCAGGAGACCCCTCCCTAGTCTCCGCATAGGAAACCTAAGTGTGCACTTATAGAGTCTAGAGCCTTGAG
Organism: Artemisia argyi; assembly: GCA_030686995.1. Classification (NCBI taxonomy): domain Eukaryota; kingdom Viridiplantae; phylum Streptophyta; class Magnoliopsida; order Asterales; family Asteraceae; genus Artemisia; species Artemisia argyi. The sequence continues at coordinate 133,959,795 of CM060694.1, forward strand.
ATACATCAAAGATCTCTTAGGAACACTTAGTATTTCTGCAACTGGTGTTCTACATCAATGGACACCAGCTGTATATTATCGAGTCCTTCGCAGATCTTAGCAATCTGCCGAGAATGTTTATGAGAGAATTTACATATGTATTTCTCAATGATTGAACGGAAATCCTGCCAGGGTCAACATAAAACAGCCCTGACAGTAGGTCACTTTGGTAACCCCACAAGGGTTACGCTTAGTGTTCGCGGTGGTTCTTTAGCGGTCTACAGTCGTGGAGTGATCCCCAGCGACTCACCCAGTCATTGAGCTACTTAGTAGGTCTCGTAAGCTCCTCCAGGAGTATCTGATATGGGAACGGCCTGGATAAGGATTAGAAGGAGTCTTCACAATATGCTGTTGATGAGCTCTAATTCCTTATCTGTAAATACCGGTTGTTTATTGCTAACTGTTTACTTGCAGGTACCTCACTGATTGCTCCCGAACCACCTAACTTATATTGACCAAATAATGGTCAACAAAGTCAAACAGCCTAGGTCAATGCTCCGGGTAATATAAGGTATCACCAGGTCGTTAAGTCCCGTTGAAGTGTGGATTGTAACTTTAGCGTATTTGTGATCGGGTAATTATTCACAGAAAAGGGTTATGATCAGAATTATTTGGAAACTATTAACAAATATAGCTTAGGAAAGCTACGTGATTGATTACGGGAATTTAGATTACGAAGATTTGAGCTAAAAACTAAAAACGTACGTTTTAATTAAAAAACGTAAACAGACGCACAAAACAAAAAGTACAACTGAAGGACTGGAAGGGTTAAAAGTGTAAAATTGATATTTTTACAATCCTAATATTAAAAGAAACTTTTAAGAAAAATTAAAATTATTTTTACACTATTTAATTATTTATAATTAATTAATTACTAATTATCTATTTAATACTAATTAAATTAATTAGAATTATTAAAAATACTTAAAAGACTTAGAAAATTAAGAAAAATTTAATAACTCTAATTAACCATCATGGGAATCCTAAAAAATTATAAAAAGTTAATTTTATGTATTTTTAAGTTAATTAACTAATTATTATTCTACTTATTAATTAATATCTAATTAAACTATTTAAATTATGAAAACTATTAAATGAACAGTAAAAATTCTAGAAAAATTTATAAAAATGTTTTAACTAAAATAAAAGCTATAAAAATTATAAAAACTAGGTTATACTTATATAAAAACTAATTATGCTATTTAATTGATTAATATTAATTAAAACTAAATTAAACTAAAATTAATTAGAAATACCACTAAATGACAAAATAAAAATCTGGAAAAATTTGTAAAATTATTTTAACCTAAAATATAATTTCTAAAAATATAAAAGTGATATATTACTTAGAAATTAATTAAAAAGAAAATTAAATTGATAAATTCTATTAAATAGAAGCTATCACTATTTTTAAAATTGGTTTTTTGGATTTTTTCTTTTTCTAAACTGATAATAAGCTAAAAACAACTAACTTTAATAAAAACACTTTTGTTTTAACCCAATGAATAAGCAATTCAAGTGCTTATTACACCCACAGTTGACTTTTGTTGACTGTGGAGTGTTTTAAATCTCAAATGAGGAATGTGGGGTCCACAATGGTTGAGATTGGTTTCTCTGAGTTTAACAATCAATAATAAGCAACTATGGAACAAAGGATTGGCCAGAATAAGCCAAAAAGACCAAAAATAAGCACAAGCTTATTGTCTACTGAGCAGATTAGGGGACAAGGTTAAGGGTCCAAATAAGGTGGGGTCCACAGACTTATAGGTCAAACAAAAGGGTCAAAGCTACTCCCTGGTAGGAGGAGGGTTGAGGGGAACCAAAATCAAGTGGTATAGACCACTGAATTGGCCACAAACCACCACAAAAGGTGGTGGTGTGGAAGTGTTTTGCTGAGAACAGGGCAATGGGTTGCCCTGCAGGTTACTTCCAAGGGGTGTGGGACCCACCAAATAAAATCTCAAAAATCTAATAAAATTCACAAAAATCAACCAAATGGTAGAGAATAAGCATGCCAAATTTCAGACCTTGATTCTTAATATCCAATAAATTGCGGGCCTCCAAAGTTGGATCAAAATGACTGAGACAGATTTTGACTTTTAAGAATTTTACACTACTTTGACTTTTATGAACTTGTGAAGGAAATAATTGTCTCAAATCATGTTTGTAAGTTGACTAAGGACTGAATTAAGTTAAAACATCAACTTATTTAATGAACTAAAGAGATTTGGAACTCCAAAAACCACCACAGTTAACTGTGGTGGTGGAACTTTGCCATTTTGACTTTTAAGCTACTAAGACCCAATTTGAGGGTTGATTCAAGCTCAATCAGACCTAAGTAATGTTTCTAAATCACAAATACCAAATACAACCTAGGTTTTAGTGGATGAATCCACTGTTCCAAACACCCTTTATACCTAATCTGTTTTGAGAAATGAAGGAATAAACTGATTCAGAGCATGAAATTTGATTCCCAAATCCTTATTATAACAAACCAAGCATAAGTAAACAGATGAGCAATAATCAAGAACAAGAAATGACTAAAGTTACTTAAGAGACTATAAATGACAGTTAAACAAGAAATTTATCAACTCAAGGCTAATTTCTTAAAACCAATTAAGTTTGTAAACAATATTACAACTAAAATCTACAATTAAGCTGAGATAAACAATACTTAAGCTTTTGAACAATAAAATTTATAAAAGGGAGAATTTCTTACAAAACCATCCAACTGAGAAAGTAGATTTAGACCCAAAAGAACCAACCTATTTCCTCCCCTGAGGATCTAAACCAAATACTCCAAAGCTGCATGCATCCAATCCACTTCTGAATCAGAATCCAAACCTCAAAATTCTTAGTTTGACTTTCGTTGACCAATGTGTTCTTTTGAGTGTTCTTGTGTTTTTTCTGGATTTTAGGTTACTAAAAGCTCTTATAAGCTTTTGGGAGCTTAAGTTATCTAATTTAGTCCATGAGAACAGCTATAACTACCATTTGAGACTTGCTTTGAATTTTAATGAAAATTAAGCAAAATGGAATTCAACATGAAAAACTGAAATTCATTAATAGATAAAAATTCACATTACACTTATATTGCTGAATTTGATAATGAAAACTGAAAGATTAAATTACAAACTTTAAAAACATACAAACGACCTAAATTTACTAAGTTATGCTACTCTCTCTTCACTGCTACTTCTCTTTTCTTTTATATGGAACCATTAGGGTTTTGAAACCCTAATGAGTGAATCCCATCTCCTTTCTGAGCCCTTGGATTATCAATCATCAATCTGGACCTTTAAAATCTTTTGGCGCCAATTTTTTTTCTTCCTCTGTCAGACTGAGGTTGAGTGGTGAGTGGGGAACAATTAAAGAACTTTGGAGCCTAGCTTAAGAGTCAAGGGGAAGGGATGGTGTGCTGAGGTGGAGGAGGGGGGAGCAGGTAGCAAGTTGGAGGGGGGTTTGACTATGGTTGACTGGGAAGTGGAGGGTGAAAGGCTGGGTGTTATTTTAAACGGGGTGGGTTGATGAATGGGTTATGGAGTGGGCTAAAAGAGATGGGCCTGGGGGTGTTTGATGGATCAGACCATGGAGTGGGTTGGATTGTTTGGTTTTGGTTTAGTTAATTTAGGATCCGTTTGGTTTTAGTAACTTTAGATCACAAGGACCATTCATGCAATTTACCGAAACATGAGGGGTGTAAATGACATGTTCCCAAAAATATCCCAAGGGTGTAATTTTGCCAAGTTTGAATTCCCATGGACCATAAATGTAATTTTTGCTCTTTTGAAATTCCCGGGGGCCATAAATGACAAGTTTCCAAAATTGAGGGACCAATGTTGTAATTTCCTCAAACTCACACCAAAGGATTATTTTTGACAATTTATGATTTTCCAAGGACCCTAGATGATTTTTCATTCAAAATTATTCCACCCGGGATCAAATCTGTCAATTTCCAAAACTCCAGGGACCATTTTTGTCAATTTTGGATTTTAAGGGGTAAAAGTGTAATTTTCTCAAACTTTATCACCCAAGGACTTATTTTGATAAATTTTGACTTTTCTTTGCCTTGGGTTGACTTTTCTTTTATTTTAAACTTCCAGGGACTAGTTTTGCCAAATTTTGAAACTTGAGGGACTGAAACTGCCAACTGTGCAAACTTTGTTCGTTTTTCATTTGTTTTCAAACATTTTGCATCTAAAACATATAAAACACACTTTTGGAATAAATTGTGTATTTTGATGCGTTTTTGGGTGTTTTTGGATGTTTTGGCAATCCAGACACGGTAAAAATGATGAGTGTTTGAGCACTCATCAATCCCCCACACTAAGCTATTGCTAGTCCCTAGCAATCTTTTGAGAAAAACTTGATGGATTTTAATCTCTTTACCAAAAGCCATCACTTCTGGAGTAGCCAGGTGTAAGAACTGTGGCACACCTGATAACCGTGTGATTTTGAGCAAACCACCAGCTGTCAACGGATTTGATAAGTCTTTACCAGGAGCCGTTTGCTCCTGGACTAGCCAGCATCTTGATGGACCTAGTCAACATCTTAGTGAGCTGAATACCAATTATGGATTTTCCACTGCCTTTACCACAAGCCATAATCTTGTGGGCTAGCCAACTCATTTTGCTTATGAGGATGCGGGGGAGTTGAGGAACCATGCAATTTTTGGCAAATTGCCAGCCGTAAACGGATTTGAGTTGTCTTTACCAAGAGCCGTTTGCTCCTGGACTAGCCAATCCCTTTGTCATTTAGACTTTGGCGGACTGATAACCACAAAAATTTTGGAATAAAGTGAAAAATTTTGGCCTAAAATGGGGGTACTTGAAAGTATTTTGCGATAAAATTCGCTAGAATTTCCCCCCCACACTTAGAAATGAATATTGTCCTCAATATTCAAAGTCCCGGCTATTATACCGAATCTGTGAACGTAAAAAGATAATATTCGAAGCTAACTGTGGAATTTTGTTTTGTATTTTTCACTTTATTTTATCTGTACATACAATTTTTTTTTTTTTTTTTTTTTTTTTTTTATTTTTTTATTTATTATTATTTTTTTTTTGGTAATCACTACCTCCCAGGCTTGTGTCAGGTTTACCACGCTAGCTAATCACTTGTGAATGATTAACTGTAATAAATTTGCCCTGACAACCCGGGAGTTGAATGATAAAGTATATAATATACATACGAAACATGATTATTGAAATTTGAAACATATTTACTTTTGAAACGGTGGGGGATGGCCACTCCCCCACACTAGGGTGGTAGAAAATAGAAAGAAGTCAGAAATACGGGTGAAAACCCGTATATGTTGCTAATTTTTGTTCACCGAGTCACTAGCTTGACTCGATCCCCGAATTCAATTGTCCTTGGGGAAAGTTTGGAGATCCGGGACGACCATGGATGGTACGTCCTCTCCAAAGTAGTGCTTTAGACGATGTCCATTCACTTTGAATTTAGGGCCGTCATTTTGTGATAACTCGACGGTGCCATAAGGATAAACCTTAACGATAGTGAATGGACCAGTCCATCGGGTTTTGAGCTTTCCCGAGAAGATCTTGAGTCTAGAGTTGAAAAGAAGGACTCGATTACCAACATTAAAAATGCGGTTTTTGATCTTGGAGTCATGAATTTTCTTTGTCTTTTCTTTATAGATCAAAGAGTTCTCGTAAGCTTGATCACGAAGTTCATTTAATTCATTGAGTTGAACTTTCCTGTGATCACCCGCAGTTTTGAGGTCAAGATTTGCATGCTTGAGAGCCCAATAGGCTTTATGCTCAAGCTCGATCGGAAGATGGCACGCTTTCCCATACACAAGCTTATATGGCGTACACCCAATGGGTGTTTTATACGCCGTACGGAAAGCCCAAAGTGCATCATCTAATTTATCCGACCAAGATGCACGATTTTCCCCAACGGTTCTCTCCAATATTCTCTTTATGCCTCGATTGGAAACTTCTACTTGTCCACTTGTTTGAGGGTGGTACGCAGTAGAAAGACGGTGAGTTACACCATACTTTTGCATGACTTTATCGAATTTGTCATTACAAAAATGCGTACCACGATCACTAATTATAGCATGTGGAGTTCCAAATCGAGCAAAGAGAGCTTTCAAAAACTTCACAACTACTCGGGCATCATTTGTGGGTAAAGCTTTTGCTTCGACCCATTTTGACAAATAGTCAACTGCCACGAGTATATACTTGTTTCCATGAGATGACGGGAATGGCCCCATAAAGTCGATGCCCCAAACGTCAAATATTTCACAAACTTGGATTGCATTTTGTGGCATTTCATTCTTTTGTGAAATATTCCCGTGACGTTGACACGCGTCACAGGATTTGACTAATTCTTGGGCATCCTTGTAAATCGAGGGCCAAAAGAAACCGGAATCAAACACCTTTTTGGCGGTGTAATTTGGATTGTGGTGGCCCCCCGTGGGACCAGCATGGCAAGCCTTTAAGATTTCAGTGGCTTCTTGACCATATACACACCGCCGGATGACTTGATCCGCACAGATTTTGAACAAGTAGGGGTCGTCCCAGAAGTAATGTTTTACATCTTTGAAAAAATTATTTTTTTGTTGGGACGACATCCCTTTCACAATGAAGTTACCCGCAAGATAGTTTGCAAAATCGGCAAACCAAGGGGTAACAAAATCTCCACGAAAGGCAACCGCATTGAGTGTTTCGAGAGGGAATGTTTCATTAATTTCTTTCCTCTCGAAAACATCTTGATGGGGGTTTTCCAAACGGGAGAGATGATCAGCAGCTAGGTTCTCAGCTCCTTTTTTATCACGAATAATGATATCAAATTCCTGAAGGAGGAGAACCCAACGTAGAAGTCTCGGCTTTGCATCTTGTTTTGCAAAAAGGTACTTCAAAGCCGAGTGATCCGTATATACTATGCTTTTTGTCAGGATCAAGTATGGCCGGAATTTTTCAAAAGCATACACCACAGCTAATAATTCTTTTTCAGTGGTGGTGTAATGACTTTGTGCCTCGGTCATAGTCTTGCTGGCATAGTGTATAGGCTGAAAATGTTTTGTTTTTCGTTGCCCCAAGACTGCCCCAATAGCATAATCACTGGCATCACACATGAGCTCAAAGGGCAAGTCCCAATCGGGGGCAACAAGAATCGGTGCCTCGGTAAGCCTTTTCTTTAATGTTTCAAAGGCTTCGATGCACTCAGGGGAGAAGATAAAAGGAGCATCCTTTTCGAGGAGATGGGTCATAGGCCGGGCGATTTTAGAAAAATCTTGAATAAACCTACGGTAAAAGCCGGCGTGACCCAAAAAGCTCCTAACACCTTTTATAGTTGTGGGATGAGGCAATTTTGCAATGACGTCCACTTTGGCACGATCAACCTCAATCCCGTTTTTTGAAATTTTATGGCCGAGGACAATGCCCTCTTTGACCATAAAGTGATTCTTCTCCCAATTTAGACACAACTTTGTGTCTTCACAACGTTTTAGCATATTGTCTAAATGGGAGAGACATGTTTTAAACGAATCCCCAATGACCGAGAAATCGTCCATAAAGACCTCCATACTTTTACCGATCATGTCGGAAAAAATGGCCATCATACATCTTTGAAACGTGTCTGGAGCATTACATAAGCCAAATGGCATACGTTTATATGCGAAAGTTCCATAGGGGCACGTGAAAGTGGTCTTTTCTTGGTCTTGCGGGTCAATGGGAATCTGAAAGTAACCCGAGAAACCATCGAGGAAGCAATAATACTCATTCCCCGCTAATCTCTCGAGCATCTGATCCATAAAGGGCAGAGGAAAATGATCTTTACGGGTAGCGTCATTTAGCTTACGATAATCAATACAGACGCGCCACCCCGTAACCAAACGAGTGGGAATTAACTCATTTTCCTCATTTGTAACAACGGTAATGCCACCCTTTTTTGGAACACAATGGATTGGGCTGACCCAAGGACTGTCTGAGATAGGGTAAATCAATCCGGCATCAAGAAGTTTTAAAACCTCTTGTTTGATAACCTCGTGAATTTTTGGATTCACCCTTCTTTGTTGTTGGACTGCAGGTTTGAAGTCGTCCTCCATTAAAATTTTATGAGTACAGAATTCAGGGTCAATGCCCTTTATGTCGGAGAGACGCCAAGCAATTGCTTGTTTATGAGACTTCAAAACCTTTATGAGAGCAGCCTTTTCCTCATCACTTAAGTCTTTGGCAATTATGACGGGTAATTTATCATCACCCTCCAGAAATGCATACTCAAGATGAGGAGGCAAGTCCTTAAGTTCAACCTCAGGGAAGTCATCAGTTTTCTCAACATTTTTGACCTGCTCTTTATGAAGTTGTTGTGGTAGAACAGGAAGATGAGAGGGATCTTCGTTTAACAATTTTTCAAGCATGAGAATATCCCTCTCGAGGTCGATCTCTTGGTTATCAACTCCATCGGGAATTGAATCACTTTTGAGAAACGCCTCCATTTCTTCTAAAATGAAGTCACTTCCCTCAAACGGAGTGAGGGAAGGAGAAGAATTGGCTATGATGGGGTGAGAAGACTGAGTGAGGTTTTCACTCGAAGAATCATCAATGAAACCTAAAATCTCTTGAGCATACTCCTCAGCAGCAACATCGATGATATCAATTTGATTCACCGACTCACAATCATAATTGGAGGAGTATCTCGAAGTTTGATTTAGGTTGAAGGTTATGGCTTCCGTTCCAACACGTAATGTGATCTCATGCTCAAATACATCGATAAAAGCGCGCCCAGTTCTAAGGAATCCCCGCCCAAGAATGAGAGGGACCCTAGAATCGGCATCAAAGTCAACAATCACAAAATCTGCCGGAAAATGGAACTTCCCCACTTTAACGAATACGTCCTCGGCAATTCCGATGGGACGAGAAATCGAACGATCGGCAAGCTCTAAAGTCATGCACGTGGGGGTAAGTTCGGGAAGAGAGAGTTTCTTCCACATAGAATATGGCATTAGGTTAATGCTAGCACCCAGATCGGCTAAGGCGAAGCAATCAACCATACCCGGGAAAGTACAAGGAATTAGAAATTTCCCGGGATCTCCAAGCTTTTCAGGAAGCTTTTTCAAAAGAACCGCAGAGCAGTTCTCATTCAGAGGAGTTCTTGCCATCTCAAAGAGTTTCTCTTTATTACTCAACAGATTTTTGATTGTCGATGCAAACTTGGGCATCAAGAGAATAGCATCCGCGAAGCTAATGTCAAAGTGCAAATCTTGAAAGATTTGGAAGAACTTATCCATTTGGTGATTAGCTTTTTCACGGAGCTTTTGTTCACTGAGACGTGATGGATAGGGAATAGAAGTTTTGGATTTAGGGTTGTCCACTGGAGTTTCTGGTGGTTCAAAAACAACTCCAGGATTACATCTGGTTTCAGGAATAACCTGAGGTTGGACGTGTGCTGTACTTCGTGAGCTAGGATTTTGCACTTTGTCCTTTGTTACCTCAGGTTCACGATTCACTACCTTTGGAGGAAAAGAAGAGGTAGTAGGAATCGCGGGTTCATCATATGAAGCACCACTTCGTGTTGTGATCGCCTTAGCATCGCCCCTCGGGTTAGCGATCGTGTTGCTCGGTAAAGTAGTACCTGAGCCCGAGGGTCGATCATTTAAAGACTTCTTGATGTCAGAAATCTGGCTGACCAGCAACTTGCTCAACTCTTCTTGGGACTTCATGAATTGTTTCAACAACTCGTCAGATGAAGGCCCGGTTGGAACAATGGCTTGATTCGGATTAGGAATATTTGGAGCTCGATTGTTCGGATTGGGACCTTGATTTTGAAAATTACCCTGATTAGGGTTGTTGTTTCCATGAAAATATCCCTGATTGAAGTTACCCTGACCTTGGTTCCGATTAAAGTTTCCTTGATTTTGTTGTTGGAAACCTTGATTTTGGAACCCTTGGTTTTGATTTGGAAAACCGTGGCCCTGATTGAAGTTACTTTGGTTTTGATAACCTTGGTTTTGATAACCTTGGTTAGCTCTATTTTGATTTTGACCACGGTTTTGGACATTTTGGTTTTGATTAAAACCAGGAGGTCCAGGATAATGATGTTGAGGACGATAGCTAGGGTCCATAGGAGGGCGATATTGATTGCCTCCTTGATTTTGGGACCCCGCTAAAGCATGAGCTTCGTATGGAGTACCATCAGTAGCTGTGCAATTGTAGTAGGCATGCGGCCCACCACAAGTTATACAGACTTCCACTTTTTTAACCTCAGCAGGGGGAGGATGTTGTGGAAATGAAACTTTCTTTGTTTGGGCGAGAACCAAAGCTTGGATCGCTTCAGTGAGCTTGTCAATCTTAGCATCCGTGCTAGATTGACTCACAGAAGATGAAGTGGAAGGACCCGCATTAATTTGGGAAACAATCGGTTTGCTTCGTGTAGAGCGGACCTTAGACTTGTTTTCTATGATTTGCAAAGCTTCTTTTGTAGTTTTACTCAAAAAGTTGCCTCCCGCGGAGGCATTGAGTGAATCCTGATCAGCTTGGCTCACGCCATTGTAAAACGTATCGAGTTGAATCAACTCAGAGAAACCATGATGTGGACACTTGCGAAGTAATTATTTGAAACGATCCCACGCTTCACCAAAAGATTCATCATATTTTTGAGTGAACTTGGTGATTTCGTTCTTAAGACTCGTGGTCTTGGAAGGTGGGAAGAATTCATTCACAAACTTTTTGACAAGATCTTCCCAAGTCTCAATAGATCGTGGAGATTGTTTTTCAAGCCAAATCCGGGCTTGCCCCTCCAATGAGAATGGGAAGAGAAGAAGTTTTATTGCTTCACATGGGACATTCTTGTACTTGATGGTTGATGTGATTTTATTGAACCATCAAATATGAGCATGAGGATCGTCCCTCTCAAAACCGTAAAATTGACTTGAGGTTATAAGATTGAGTAACCCGGTTTTGAGCTCAAAACTATCAGCCACGATGGCTGGGACAATAATGGCATCTCCATAACCCTCGATGGGTGCTTGGAGAAGTTCACACATGGGACGGTCTTCCGCCATGGTGACAGTGGGTGTGGCAACAGTACGGATCTCAGATCCGACTGTTGGTGCTGAACGTCTACGAGGTCTTCTAGGTTTTCGTACAAGCTCACGTAATGGGCTAGTAGACCTAGAAGAACGAGTGCGCATGCACTAAAAACTCACTCAAAACAAAATCGAGGCAAAACGACAGTGAACTTAAACCAATAATCACAAGTGAGTGGCTTCTTTAGAAAAGGTACACCACACACAAGGATATAAAGGCAAGTTTTAATCTTTTTGGTTTGGGAACTTATTTGTTCACACCCCCAGTTGGAAGGTGTTCTGTCTTGGTTTTCGACGGTTTATTTTTATGTAGAATTATTATACACAAGAAAGAGACGGATGTTTTTGTGTTTTGTGAATGGGTTTAAAAACTTTTGGACAATATTTTTGGTATCGTTTCGTTTACCAAAATCGTTTCTCTTTAAGAATCACCTTAAAAGAAAACCGAATCAGAAAACGTTACGATCTGTTTTGTTGTTTTTAATTTTTTTTTGGTGTTTTAACACTTTAGGAAAAGTGTTAATGACTGTTTTGTATTTTGATTATGAAAATATACACAAGTGGTGGTATTTATACAGTGAGTGAGGTGAGATAACACTAATCTCAAATAACGCTGTGGAAACGCGCACACCTCCCCGGCAGCGGCGCCAAATTTTGATTGCTCCCGAACCACCTAACTTATATTGACCAAATAATGGTCAACAAAGTCAAATAGCCTAGGTCAATGCTCCGGGTAATATAAGGTATCACCAGGTCGTTAAGTCCCGTTGAAGTGTGGATTGTAACTTTAGCGTATTTGTGATCGGGTAATTATTCACAGAAAAGGGTTATGATCAGAATTATTTGGAAACTATTAACAAATATAGCTTAGGAAAGCTACGTGATTGATTACGGGAATTTAGATTACGAAGATTTGAGCTAAAAACTAAAAACGTACGTTTTAATTAAAAAACGTAAACAGACGCACAAAACAAAAAGTACAACTGAAGGACTGGAAGGGTTAAAAGTGTAAAATTGATATTTTTACAATCCTAATATTAAAAGAAACTTTTAAGAAAAATTAAAATTATTTTTACACTATTTAATTATTTATAATTAATTAATTACTAATTATCTATTTAATACTAATTAAATTAATTAGAATTATCAAAAATACTTAAAAGACTTAAAAAATTAAGAAAAATTTAATAACTCTAATTAACCATCATGGGAATCCTAAAAAATTATAAAAAGTTAATTTTATGTATTTTTAAGTTAATTAACTAATTATTATTCTACTTATTAATTAATATCTAATTAAACTATTTAAATTATGAAAACTATTAAATGAACAGTAAAAATTCTAGAAAAATTTATAAAAATGTTTTAACTAAAATAAAAGCTATAAAAATTATAAAAACTAGGTTATACTTATATAAAAACTAATTATGCTATTTAATTGATTAATATTAATTAAAACTAAATTAAACTAAAATTAATTAGAAATACCACTAAATGACAAAATAAAAATCTGGAAAAATTTGTAAAATTATTTTAACCTAAAATATAATTTCTAAAAATATAAAAGTGATATATTACTTAGAAATTAATTAAAAAGAAAATTAAATTGATAAATTCTATTAAATAGAAGCTATCACTATTTTTAAAATTGGTTTTTTGGATTTTTTCTTTTTCTAAACTGATAATAAGCTAAAAACAACTAACTTTAATAAAAACACTTTTGTTTTAACCCAATGAATAAGCAATTCAAGTGCTTATTACACCCACAGTTGACTTTTGTTGACTGTGGAGTGTTTTAAAGCTCAAATGAGGAATGTGGGGTCCACAATGGTTGAGATTGGTTTCTCTGAGTTTAACAATCAATAATAAGCAACTATGGAACAAAGGATTGGCCAGAATAAGCCAAAAAGACCAAAAATAAGCACAAGCTTATTGTCTACTGAGCAGATTAGGGGACAAGGTTAAGGGTCCAAATAAGGTGGGGTCCACAGACTTATGGGTCAAACAAAAGGGTCAAAGCTACTCCCTGGTAGGAGGAGGGTTGAGGGGAACCAAAATCAAGTGGTATAGACCACTGAATTGGCCACAAACCACCACAAAAGGTGGTGGTGTGGAAGTGTTTTGCTGAGAACAGGGCAATGGGTTGCCCTGCAGGTTACTTCCAAGGGGTGTGGGACCCACCAAATAAAATCACAAAAATCTAATAAAATTCACAAAAATCAACCAAATGGTAGAGAATAAGCATGCCAAATTTCAGACCTTGATTCTTAATATCAAATAAATTGTAGGCCTCCAAAGTTGGATCAAAATGACTGAGACAGATTTTGACTTTTAAGAATTTTACACTACTTTGACTTTTATGAACTTGTGAAGGAAATAATTGTCTCAAATCATGTTTGTAAGTTGACTAAGGACTGAATTAAGTTAAAACATCAACTTATTTAATGAACTAAAGAGATTTGGAACTCCAAAAACCACCACAGTTAACTGTGGTGGTGGAACTTTGCCATTTTGACTTTTAAGCTACTAAGACCCAATTTGAGGGTTGATTCAAGCTCAATCAGACCTAAGTAATGTTTCTAAATCACAAATACCAAACACAACCTAGGTTTTAGTGGATGAATCCACTGTTCCAAACACCCTTTATACCTAATCTGTTTTGAGAAATGAAGGCATAAACTGATTCAGAGCATGAAATTTGATTCCCAAATCCTTATTATAACAAACCAAGCATAAGTAAACAGATGAGCAATAATCAAGAACAAGAAATGACTAAAGTTACTTAAGAGACTATAAATGACAGTTAAACAAGAAATTTATCAACTCAAGGCTAATTTCTTAAAACCAATTAAGTTTGTAAACAATATTACAACTAAAATCTACAATTAAGCTGAGATAAACAATACTTAAGCTTTTGAACAATAAAATTTATAAAAGGGAGAATTTCTTACAAAACCATCCAACTGAGAAAGTAGATTTAGACCCAAAAGAACCAACCTATTTCCTCCCCTGAGGATCTAAACCAAATACTCCAAAGCTGCATGCATCCAATCCACTTCTGAATCAGAATCCAAACCTCAAAATTCTTAGTTTGACTTTCGTTGACCAATGTGTTCGTTTGAGTGTTCTTGTGTTTTTTCTGGATTTTAGGTTACTAAAAGCTCTTATAAGCTTTTGGGAGCTTAAGTTATCTAATTTAGTCCATGAGAACAGCTATAACTACCATTTGAGACTTGCTTTGAATTTTAATGAAAATTAAGCCAAATGGAATTCAACATGAAAAACTGAAATTCATTAATAGATAAAAATTCACATTACACTTATATTGCTGAATTTGATAATGAAAACTGAAAGATTAAATTACAAACTTTAAAAACATACAAACGACCTAAATTTACTAAGTTATGCTACTCTCTCTTCACTGCTACTTCTCTTTTCTTTTATATGGAACCATTAGGGTTTTGAAACCCTAATGAGTGAATCCCATCTCCTTTCTGAGCCCTTGGATTATCAATCATCAATCTGGACCTTTAAAATCTTTTGGCGCCAATTTTTTTTCTTCCTCTGTCAGACTGAGGTTGAGTGGTGAGTGGGGAACAATTAAAGAACTTTGGAGCCTAGCTTAAGAGTCAAGGGGAAGGGATGGTGTGCTGAGGTGGAGGAGGGGGGAGCAGGTAGCAAGTTGGAGGGGGGTTTGACTATGGTTGACTGGGAAGTGGAGGGTGAAAGGCTGGGTGTTATTTTAAACGGGGTGGGTTGATGAATGGGTTATGGAGTGGGCTAAAAGAGATGGGCCTGGGGGTGTTTGATGGATCAGACCATGGAGTGGGTTGGATTGTTTGGTTTTGGTTTAGTTAATTTAGGATCCGTTTGGTTTTAGTAACTTTAGATCACAAGGACCATTCATGCAATTTACCGAAACATGAGGGGTGTAAATGACATGTTCCCAAAAATATCCCAAGGGTGTAATTTTGCCAAGTTTGAATTCCCATGGACCATAAATGTAATTTTTGCTCTTTTGAAATTCCCGGGGGCCATAAATGACAAGTTTCCAAAATTGAGGGACCAATGTTGTAATTTCCTCAAACTCACACCAAAGGATTATTTTTGACAATTTATGATTTTCCAAGGACCCTAGATGATTTTTCATTCAAAATTATTCCACCCGGGATCAAATCTGTCAATTTCCAAAACTCCAGGGACCATTTTTGTCAATTTTGGATTTTAAGGGGTAAAAGTGTAATTTTCTCAAACTTTATCACCCAAGGACTTATTTTGATAAATTTTGACTTTTCTTTGCCTTGGGTTGACTTTTCTTTTATTTTAAACTTCCAGGGACTAGTTTTGCCAAATTTTGAAACTTGAGGGACTGAAACTGCCAATTGTGCAAACTTTGTTCGTTTTTCATTTGTTTTCAAACATTTTGCATCTAAAACATATAAAACACACTTTTGGAATAAATTGTGTATTTTGATGCGTTTTTGGGTGTTTTTGGATGTTTTGGCAATCCAGACACGGTAAAAATGATGAGTGTTTGAGCACTCATCACTCACCTCCATGATGGTAGATTCCAACATGCTCATACATACATCTTGAAGCAAATGATAGCTCCCCCAAAGATCTTTGCACCACAAAGTTCAAAGAAAGATTCTACGCCAATAAGAAGAATCTACAAAGTATAATGACTAAAGATCTTAGAGTATGAAAAGGAACTTCGTGCACGTGAAAGCCTAAGTCCAAAGATGTATGAGTATGTTGGAATGGCGGACAACCACCACAGACGCACGAGTGACGAATGGCAGACTACTTCATAACACAATTACTACATCATCACCACAGAACAAAGACATAGAGCAAAGTGCATTTATTATACAATATTTTTGAAGACGTCTAAAGTTTTACATGTCACAAGTCAACGACAAAGATGAAGACGTCAAGCAACCGTGATGACCGACCCTTAGGGGGAGATTGTTGGGAACATACTTTTGTATTTTAGTCAAGTCTCGGTCATTACCTTTTGTAATAGGTTGCTTAGTTATTTATTTCATTATGTTTAAGTTACTAGGCTTAAGTATTAAGGTCCAATGGGCCTTGAAGCCCACGTTTATGATGAATGAGGGAGGACGGGAGTGTTGCCCTACTCCTCCCCTATATATACTAAGCTTATGTAAACTTTAATATTGTTGGGTATTTGATTACCTTAAAGAAACTATTGTTCTTTCACTCTTCATAAGTCTTATAATCAACCATCTCTTATTCTCATCTCATTTCTTATACTTGTGTTTACAAAATGGTGACCTAACACCTTGAGAAAGGATGTCACGCATTCCCAGCACACGTGGCTAAGAAGGAATCGGGAGAGAAGCGACTCGAGGATGTTCCTGTAGTGCGTGAGTTTCCTAAAGTATTTCCTGAAGATTTGCCGGGACTTCCACCCGCTCGACAAGTGGAGTTTCGTATCGATTTAGTTCCAGGAGCTGCACCTGTTGCGCATGCACCATATCGTTTAGCGCCATCAGAAATGGAGGAGTTATCGAAGCAATTGCAAGAGCTATTGGATAAAGGTTTTATTCGACAGAGTTCTTCGCCCTGGGGAGCTCCAGTGTTATTTGTGAAGAAGAAGGATGGACCGTTTAGGATGTGTATCGACTACCAAGGATTGAATAAGTTAATCGTGAAGAACCGCTTCCCGTTACCGAGGATTGATGATTTGTTTGATCAATTGCAAGGATCGAGTTACTACTCTATGATTGACTTGAGGTCTGGTTATCACCAACTCAGATTTCGGGAAGAGGATATTCCCAAGACGGCATTTAGGACCTGTTATGGTCATTATGAGTTTCAAGTAATGCCTTTTGGTTTGACCAATGCGCCTGCAGTGTTCATGGACCTCATGAACCGAGTATGCAAGCCTTATCTAGATAAGTTCGTGATAGTCTTTATCGATGGTATTTTGATCTACTCAAAGAGCGAGGAGGAGCACAAGCAACATTTGGCTACGATTCTTAAGTTTCTCAAGGACGAGAAGTTGTATGCAAAGTTCTCTAAGTGTGAGTTTTGGATTCGTAAGGTTCAATTTTTGGGCCATGTGATTGATAGTGAAGGACTGCATGTGGATCCCGCTAAGATTGAGGCGATTGAGAAATGGGCAATGCCGGTTAACGCCACATAAATTCGTCAATTTCTATGATTGGCTGGGTAATACAGGAGATTCATCGAGGGATTCTCCAAGATATCTAAACCGTTGATTGCATTGACCTACAAGGATAAGAAGTATGAATAGGGAGAAGAAGAAGAGAAGACATTTCAGACTTTGAAGCAGAAGCTTTGTAGTGCACCGATCTTGGCTTTGCAAGATGGAGTAGAAGATTTTGTGGTTTATTGTGATGCCTCGTATCAAGGGTTAGGAGCAGTTTTGATGCAACGAGAGAAGGTTATGGCATATGCTTCCCGGCAGCTTAAGACTCATGAGGATAAGTATACCACTCATGATTTGGAGTTAGGAGCCGTGGTTTTTGCCCTTAAGTTGTGGAGGCATTACATTTATGGTACTAAGTGTGTCATCTTTACCAACCACAAGAGTTTATAGTATATTTTGGATTAGAAGGAGTTGAATATGCGACAGCGACGATGGTTGGAGACGTTGAGAGATTATGAATGCGAGATACGATACCACCCTGGAAAGGCAAATGTTGTGGCTGATACATTGAGTCGCAAGGAACGTTTGAAACCGTTACGCATTCGAGCTTTTGTTTTGACGATTAACTCGAATTTACCCGCCCAGATTTTGCAAGCTCAAGAGGAAGTCATGAAAAGAGGAGAGCTTAAGGAAGAGAAAGTTGATGGGATGATCAGAAACGAGAAACTTGAGAAACATTAAGATGAAACTTTGTGTTACAAAGCAAGAAGTTGGGTGCCTTTGTTCGGAGGACTGTGAGACTTGATTATGCTCGAGTCTCATAAGTCAAAGTATTCTATTCACCCAGGATCTGACAAGATGTATCAAGATGTGAATAAGTTATATTGGTGGCCCAATATGAAAGCTCAGATTGATTATGTCTGTAAGTGTCTTATGTGCGCCAAGGTTAAGGCTGAACATCAGAAACCGTCTGGTTTACTAGAGCAACCTAAGATTCCAGAATGGAAATGGGAAAGAATAACAATGGATTTCGTAACCAAGTTACCGAGGACTTCGACAGGATTTGATGCTATTTGGGTAATAGTCGACCGATTGACTAAATCCGCACACTTTTTGCCAATCAAAGAGAACTACAGTATGGATAAGTTAACCAGGCTCTATGTGAAAGAGATAGTATCTCGACATGGAGTGCCAGTGTCTATTATCTCAGATCGAGATGGCAGGTTTACATCGAATTTTTGGAAGTCACTTCAAGATTCGTTTAGCACGAACCTTGACATGAGTACCGCTTACCATCCACAGACCGATGGTCAAAGCGAGAGAACCATCTAGACTTTGGAAGATATGCTACGTGCATGTGAGATTGATTTCGGGAATGGATGGGATGTCCATTTGCCCTTGATTGAGTTTTCCTACAACAATAGTTACTACGCGAGTATTAAGGCCGCACCGTTTGAAGCGCTCTATGGTCGGAAGTGCTGTTCTCAAGCAGTAAGAACAACAAGAACAACACAGGGATTTACAATAGAGAGATGGGCTTGAGATAGGTTTACTTGGAGCTTAATTGGTGAAGGTGCCTTGCACTAACACAACAAATGGCTATCAATCCAACATGTCTAACCCACATAAGGACTGGCTAATCCAAGATCAAACGGCTCTAGGTAAAGATATCTCAAATCTGTTTATGGCAGAAAATTTGTCAAAAATTGTATGGTATTCAACTCACCATATCTATGATAGTGAAGAGTTGGCTAGCCCACAAGGTTATGGCTTGTGGTAAAGGTTGTGGAAAACCATAATTGGTAATCAACTCACCAAGATGATGACTGCTTTCCATCAAAGAGTTGGCTAGTCCAAAAGAAAATGGCTTTTGGTAAAGACAAATCAAATCCATTGATATCTGATGGTTTGCTAAAAATCATATGGTTATCAATGTACCATGGCCTTGTACTGAAACATTGGCTACTCCAGAGTTAATGGCTAACTGGGTAAGAGACATAAAATCCATTAAATTTTCAATGATTCACCTCTCACAGGTGTTAACACACCTGGATGTGATGAGAATAGTATGAAACTTTTTGATTTGATGTACATATTGTCAGTGTTACTGAAAAGATCAAATGGTGCAAAAGTGTTTTTCATATAGAATGCTGCACAAATATGAAGATTCAGCAAAAGGTTGCAGCTCTACATTAATTCCCAAGAAGATCATGTTTAAAATCCTCAAAGCATTTCTGAAGAAAGGAACTTGAAGATCATGGAGCATGAAGATCAAGTTAGGGGAGGATTGTTGGGAATTATTTGTAGATAGTTAAGTCTGCTAGTACTAAGTTAAGTCTGGCAGATACTTGTTAAGTCTGTTTATGTTTAGACTGTTAAGTCTGTTTTGCTTAACAAGTTAGATATCTTAGGAGATATTATAGGAAAGGATATGCACAAAGTTATATATCTTAGGAGAATATATGCATACATCCTTTCACACATTTTGTAGAATTAGGGTTTCCTTGTAGTATAAAAGGAACCCTATGGCATTGTGTTCTATGCCAAGTTTTCAAAAGTTTAATAAAATATAAAGTTAGTAAATCCTTGTGTTGTTCTTACTGCTTGTGTTAATATTCCGCGTTAACATCAAGTATACATTGTTCTTAAGAGTTTCTCATATAAATACTTTGGATTTATTCAAGGTGTTTATTGTCTTACAAAGGCTACTTAGATCCAGAACTTTGGATCTACAATTTTCATGTAGTAATCAAAAACATGATAATCCCCAAAGTAGGAAGACATCATTACCATAATTATGAAATAACACCTTAAATCTCACATTGTTAAATATATGTCAAAAACATTCACTTGAATTGATAATCAAAATGAAGAAAGGAAAAACTCAATAATTACAAATCATAATCTTGTGATTCTTCTTCTGATAGGGAACAAAATGTCACAAATATATGTTTTTGATCATCTTTGCACCGAATCTTATGCTCCTAGAATATCTCTTGAGCCAACCACTTCGGGAATTCACATTCGTCCCTATGAGAATGTTGAGACTCGTCGCTTTCATGAGGGACGAATTGTAGATCCTTCTTTAGCCTATGATAGAGACATTAATACCACCTTTCGTGCTATAGGATTCGATTGCTTGCTTCATATAAATGAGAAATTTGTCCTCATTTTGTTTTAGAATTCTTTCGACAAGTTGAACTTGTACGTAACAAGGATCAATCTTTGTTACTTTGGTTTTGGATTAGGAACTTCAAATTTGTCCTCACTTTTGAGCAATTTGCTCAAATCCTTCGTATTCCCAATCATGGGCAATGTGCCAATACTGAAGATTGGTGTCTCGAGTTACTCTTCAAGTATAGAGAAGAAAACAGTCCCTACTGCTCCTACATACCTCGTCCTTGTGAAATTACCAAACTTCTTCGTACTCATAGGAACTTTCCTTACCTTGATCAAACAAAAATTCATATGATAGAGGTTCGTGATGAACTAATTCCTTGGGCTGTCATCCTGAAAGAGAACACTCTTGGTCTCAAAGGGATTCGTGAGTAACTCTCAGTGTGTTGTGCTTACATGATGTATTGTCTACACACTCAAAAACCATGCAATCTTGCCTATCACTTCGCTAAGCGAATTGTACATCTCAAGGGTAACTAAACCAAATTGATACCCTACGGGATATTCCTAACTCGTCTCTATCACTACATCATGAACTTTCATCCTTTTCTTAGTGGTCCTCAATACTCTTTCTTTGATCTTGTCATGGAACCCATCAACGAGTTCCATATGTCCTCCATTTTTATCTCCTCATCATCTGTCGACTATGACATCTATGATGATCTTACACTCGAGAATGAGGAATAGGCTAGAGTCAAGAATGTCACGCAACAAGAACAAGTCACAAGCACCATTGACAAGGCAACACCATGAAGAATTTGATGGATCTAAATACACGAATTGTGTTATAGTGATACTTTGAATGATACTAACAAGTATGCGGAATATACTTGTTACTACTTAGAAGGTTTGTTGGTATGTTTGATTGAAATTTGTATATGAATGAAAACAGTTGTATGAACACAAAATGTTAACCAAACTATAAGCTCCAGTATTATTAAGATTAATAATACGAGTGATCTAGCTTATCACTAGGGTTACACCTTGAAGCTCTCTAATTGATACATGTATAAACCTAAACCTAGGATCTCCTTTTATAGGACACAAGGAGTCCTTTACAAGATAAGTATAAACTGAGAATAATAGAATATACATAAGATCTTTTCTATACTTATCTAAATACACGTTTCCTAACAATTATCCTACAATAGTGGTAATAATATGTACTAGCAGTGGTAATCAGTTTCCACTGCTAGTGCATTCTTCAGCAGTGGCATCTTCCATGCTTAACAATGGTAACTGTCAGTATAATTCCCAACAATCCTCCCCTAAACTTATGATTTCTATGCAAATCAATAAGTTTTTTCAAGCAATCAGCATCTTTGAGGATATAGGGAATTCTTCCAAAACACTTCATTGTCTTCTTAAAGCTTGCATAGCTCTTGAACACTGACCTTGTATCTTCTGTATCAAAGCTCTGACTTTCTAAGTGTCTTCATGAACTCTTATTCTTGATGTCAACAATATAGTAAGAGTTACCACTCTAAGTGGATATTCCTTTCAGCAAACATGAATGCATCCACTCCAGATTTTGTAGAAACATGATGAACCTCACATGAATCATAGTATGACCATGTAGTATTAAAATCTGTAGCTTCAAACTTCCAATAACTGTCATTAGGATCTGGTTCATAAAGTCTCCTTAAATCAACCCATAGTTGCATTTCCTTCATATCTTTAAAGTTATCAGCCTTGAATCTTTCTTGAACCAACTTTCAAAGCATATCAAGATCACTTCTATCACAAGCTTTAATGAGATCTTCAAACTGAATGAAAGATGAAGTTTCAACTCCTAATCTTGTTATCTTCCATGTTGAAGCAAAATTCTTTGTTGTGTAAATTTCCCAATCAACAATAGGATGTCTGACTTGTTGAGGATCTGGATAAAAATCTTCTTCTTCTATCACTATCATAGCATTCAGCTGATCTTCTGTAAGTTTCTCAGATTAAAATTCTTCTTCTTGAGTAAATCTTGTCTTCTTAGTGATTTTCTGTTCAGAAGTTGTAGCTTTCCTTTTGGACTTAGAAAATCTTCTTTCTTCTTCTTCAAAATCTATTGGAATAAAATCACTATCTTGTCTTTTAATTCTGTAGAAGATCCCATCAATCTTATCATGAGACATTCCTTTAAATTGAGACATTTTCCAAGTTCCAACATATCTCTGCAATAACTTGTGCCTTGGTTGGTTGTCTTGATTTCTTCTGACCTTTTCTGACTTTTCCAATTACTTCTTGAAGTGCTTGTTGATTCTTCATTAAAATAAAATCAGATAATTGAGCTGATCTTTGTTCTTTAGTTAAAGTCTTATTAGCAACAAGCTCAATGGCCTTTTTCTTGACTGGATCATTAACAATCATGTATTCAATTTCTTCTTCAGTTGGCACATATTTAAACAATGGAGCTTTCTCCCTAAGAACTGTAGGTGGAACAGTGGAAACTGGATTTGGTGCAGTGGTTTCCAATTTATTCAACCTTTTAGCCTCCATGAAACTTGAAATCTCCAACTCATCTTGTCTTTTCTTCTTTACAGTTTCATCTTCTATTAATTTCCTTGCAACTTCAGCATCATAGTCTATCTGAGCTTGTTCACTTTTGAAAATCTTCCTTGGTTGCTCAGTTTCTTTACTAGACATAACTGCTTTACCTTTCTCCTTTCTAATTCTTTCAACTTCTTCCCTCTACAGTGGTAAATGTTTGACCAGCAGTGCGAACCATAAACTCATTAGTGGAAAGGTTTCGAGGAACTCCAACTGATTCATCAATCTTCAAATCTGAAGTGTTAAAATGAAAATCAGCATCATCTTCAAAAACAATTCTCCTCCCCTTAGTCTCAGCATCTGTTATCCTCCCCTGTTTGGGAGAATTACCCAAATCTTCACTAAAAGCCTCTGAGGATGGGATGAAATCACTTGGTAGATCTTTGCTTCTTTAACCCCTGCACTTCTTCCTTCAAAGTCTGAATTTCAGCAATCAAACCATTAAGCTCTATTGCATGTTGTTTCTTTATCTATGCCAGATCTTTTTCCAGAGCTTGAACCTGCTTGACTAATTTGGTACAGAGTTCTATCAATTGAGTATGTTGCTCACTACCCTCAACACTTCTAACTGTGTGACCTGTTGGGAGAGGTGAATGGAGTAGCTGATGTAGGATGTTAGAATTTGTGTTTTTGGTGTTTGCTTGTTTACTCTCTGTCCATGGAATGTAACTGTTGAATGGTTTGAACAAAGTTACATTTAATTTCTTGTTTCCACTGTGAAAGCAAATGTTTCCACTGTTTGATTTATATTTTCCACTGTTGTCTTTATCCGCTACACAAAAGTTAGGGGACAAACATATACAAACAGATATGACAATTTAAGTACCAAAGACCTCCCCTCAACACTAAAAATTATTAGACATCTAAATTTTATGGGTTAAGCATTCCAATACCTGTTACCAAGTACTGAAACCTTCCCGCATCAAGTCATTTTGTTAATAAATCAGCATAGTTGTCATCAATATGAATTTTGAGAACTTAAATAAGCTTTTTCTCATAACAATCTCTTATAAAGTGATGTTTAATTTCAATATGTTTAGTCTTAGTGTGTTGAACAGGATTTTTAATTATGCATATGGTACTGCTATTGTGAATAAAGATAATGGTGTTCATGAAATTGTACCCATAGTCCAAAAGTTGATTTTGAAGCCATAAGACCTGAGTACAACAGCTTGCAGCAGCTACATACTCTGCTTTAGTGGTTGAAGTAGCCACCATAGTTTATTTCTTGCACTACCATGACACCAATCTACATCCAAGGAATTGACATCCACTAGTACAAAACGTGGATTTGGTCACACACGGTCGAAATTGAACAACCACACATTCACATATTTGTGTGGCTGAAGGTAAGAAAATTAACACCATTTACTAATTAGCCACACATGAAAATCTTAAATGTGTGACCATTAGAACTGTATTGCCACACAATCGAACATTATGTGGCTAAAGGTAACTGGTAATTTTGTTTCTAATTATTTAGTCACATATGAATTTGGAACGCGTGACAAATACAAATAACCTTGATGCATTAGTCACATGAAGTAATTTTTCGTGTGTCTAAATCATACAGTCAAGTTTGGCACACATTATTTAAGGGCAACTACTATGTTTTGCTAATTATTTAGCCACATATCAATTTGGAACGCGTGACAAATGAAAAGTAAGGTAAGAAGCATTAGTCACGATATACATATAAATAGTGACAAATATTAGTCACACACTTGAACAATGTGACCTCATGCCATATATGGTCACACTAAACGTTTTGTCATACATTAGTTAAGTGTTGCCAAAATACAATAAATATGGTCACGTAACTTAATATGTGTGTTTGCTTGCCAAAAGCTAATGTGTATAGTCACCTTTACTTCAAATACTATGACCAAATGCCATATATGGTCACACTAAACGTTTTGTCACACATTATTTAAGTGTAGCCAAAATCCAGTACATATGGCCACGTAACTTAATTAATACCCATTTATTCATTTTAAACATATAAATTCATGTGGCAATTGGATGAACAATAGTCACACAAAAAAACATTTCTTCACTTTAACAACATATGGTCACACATATTAACACTTTTGGTCACTTTATGGTTAGTTGTATGTGACTAAATACACCCCAAAAACAAGCTTTGTGTGACTAAATATTACCAAAGGACACACAAAAACAAAATTCAAGTGGCAATTGGATGATCAATAGTCACACAAAATGCACATTACTTCACTTTAAACAACATATGGTCACACTTATTAACACTTTTGGTCACTTTATGGTTAGTTGTATGTGACTAAATACACCCAAAAACATGCTTTGTGTGACTGAATGTTACCAAAGGCCACACAAAAACCAAATTCATGTGGCAATTCGATGATCAATTGTCACACAAAATACACATTACTTCACTTTAAACAGCAAATGGTCACACTTATTAACACTTTTGGTCACTTTGTGCTTAGTTGTATCTGACTAAATACACCCCAAAAACATATTTTGTGTGACTAAATGTTACCAAAGGCCAAATAAAAACAAAAGTCATGTGACAATTAGATGATCAATAGTCACACAAATTACACATTACTTCACTTTAAACAGCATATGGTCACACTTATTAACTTTTTTGGTCACTTTATGGTTAGTTGTATGTGACTAAATACACCCAAAAACATGCTTTGTGTGACTAAATGTTACCAAAGGCCATACAAAAACCAAATTCATGTGGAAATTGGATGATCAATAGTTACACAAAATTCACATTACTTCACTTTAAATAGCATATGATCACACTTATTAACACTTTTAGTCACTTTATGCTTAGTTGTATGTGTCTAAATATACCCCAAAAACATTCTTTGTCTGACTAAATGTTACCAAAGTCCAAACAAAAACAAAAGTCATGTTGCAATTGAATGATCAATAGTCACACAAATTACAAATTACTTCACATTAAATAGCATATGGTCACACTTATTAACACTTTTGGTAACTTTATGCTTAGTTGTATGTGAATAAATGCACCCCAAAAACAGGATTTGTGTGACTAAATGTTACCAAAGGCCACACAAAAACAAAAATCAATATCATTAGCCACAATATTCTTCATGTCAATGCTATAAAGATTGCCTTTTCTAGGGATTTTAAGTAAAACCTCACTTTCATCAGGTAACTTATAATCCTTGGAAAGGACATAGCATTCATCTTCTGAGAAAAGAACTCTGTGCTTCTTGTCACACATCTGTGACATACTGAAAAGATTATATTTGAGTTCTTTTACATAGTACAAATTCTCAAAATCCAAGTTTCCAGCCTTGATTGTTCCTTTGCCAGAAACTTTGCCACCAATTCCTCTTGCAAAGCTGACAAATTTTCCATCAAAAGGTTTGAAATCTGAGAGATAGGACTTGTTGCCAGTCATGTGCCTAGAACATCCACTATTTGAATATCCTTGATCTTATTTAGTCTTTGAATGTCCCTACCCATAAAATAAAGGAATTAGTTCCTTTTGGGGACCCAAGCCACAAATGACTTGGATCTGCCTCGTGTATCAATATAGTTATATCTGTCAAAGGTCATTGATACACCATTGGGATTGACTGAGGTTTTAATTCCTTTAGGTTTCCATTCCCAACATGATGAGGCCTTCACAGCTTTTCCCAATTTTACCCCATTTTTGTTTACAAAACCACTAGTGGAAACTTTTGGTCTAGCAGTGGCAACTGCTGACTTAGCAGTTGTAACTGCTGGCTTTGAAATTTTTGCTGCCCACTTATGGTTGTAGTAAACCTTCTTTTCATAAAAGGTCTTATTGCATATTTGTGCAGATTTAACAAAAATTGTAATGGGTTTTGCACTTTTAACAGATGACTTTGGGTAAACTCTATTCATTTTTCTGGCAGGTGAAAGAGGTTTGATGCCAGATTTTAGTAGAATAGTTCTGGGAATCATTTTACTTAGTGGATTTGGGTGAGTATTTTCTGAACTTTGTTTTCATTCACCCTGGTATTCCAAAAAACTTCCCTTCTTCCCTTGTGATAGTTACAGTAAGCAAGAAGGTGATCAAAACTACCACAGATGTGACATGGTTTATTGTTAAACTCAAAATCACTAACAAATTGTTGAGATTTTACATGATTCCAACTCCTCTGGTTACCCCTAGGAGTTGATGACTTACTTCTATACATCTCAACATATTTAGTTGTGGACCTAGTATGATTAGCTTGTTTCCTAGGCTTTTCTTTTTCAGTCTTAACAACTTTTGGAATACTTGTTTTAAATTCCACTTTAACTACTTCAGGAACACTTGTTTTAGACTCAGCTATCACACATTCATCATTAATAGATGAATCACTAGCACTTTCAAATGCATCAGCCTCAACCTTAAACTTTTCATTAGTAACTTATTTGACAAATTTAGGGCCATAAGTCATAACTAGTTCCTGAAACTCATCTAACCCTGTATGTGCTAAGTCAATACCAGGAGGTGATGGAACACCTCTTAGGGGTGGTGGAACAGACTTGTATCCTACTAACAACTTGTGCCTCCCAAATTTTGTCAATGCACTTAGATTGATGATTTAGTGTATTACAAGTTATCTGAATGTTTTCATTGGCCTTTTTAATCTTCTCTAATTCATCTCTAAGAGCCTCATTCACATCTATCTTATAATCTAAGCCTCTTCTTAAAACAACAATATCATCACTAAACTTTGACTCATTAGCTCTAAAGTGTTCTATCTGAGCTTCTAAAACAACAAGACCTCTCTTATGATTAGCTAGATTATAACTAGTTTGATTTAGCTCTAATCTATGTTCATCATATTTCTCTTTTAGTTTTTCATATTCTTTTAAAGCTTTACAAGATTTAGAACAACCATTATTTGAATGTGCCTCAGAATCAGAGAAAGCCATAAGAGCAAGTTAAGTTGCAATCATTGCAGATTCCTCAGATGCTTTTTCTTCATCAGCCATATAGCTCCAATCATAGCTCACACCATCAATGGCCAGCAAAACTTTTGGTTCTTCAACTGTAGGCACCTTCTTCTTGTCCTGCTTGTACCAAGTAGACCTATTATCTGGCTTCTTTGGCTTCCTGCATTCCCTGGCAAAGTGTCCCATGTTGTGACAGTTGTAACACTCCACCTTTTTCTTGTCAAAGCCTGCAGTCTCATTACCATTGATAATGATCTTCCTACCAGTCCTTTTCTAGAATTTCTTTGCCTTCAAATTCAGCAATGCAACTTGCCATTTTATATCCATCTCTTCCATGTCATCTTCATCAACTTGATCCAAGTCTTCATGTGTCAGAATTGAACCATTGACTTGACTTGAAAGATAGGCATAGAAAGTAGAATCTCCAAGACCAGGAATCTGCTTCTTAGAACTAGCAGTGGTAACACTTGCACTGCCAGTGGAAACAACAATGTGAGCAACATCCTCATCATCATCACTTTCATTGATCGGTTCCGAACGGTCAACTAAGCTCACCAGATAATGGTCAACCAAGTCAAACGTCAAAAACCAACTAACCAAGGAGTTTAGGGAATCCCCAGGTTGTTATGTCCCGACGAGGCGTGCAATTGTATTTGTAAACGTTTTAAAGGATCAGGTGATTAATCAGGAAGGTCAGGAATTTGGTTACTATGGTTACACTACGAGATTATGATGGAAAATGATTTAGAAACACTTAACTAATAATTACTGATGATCAGATTACCTAAAAACGCAATTTAACTTAGAAACGCGCGTTTTAGTTTAAAATAAACGCGAACGCGCAAATAAAAAAGTGAAACGGGAGTAAACAAAGTCCTACGAACGTGAAATTTATATTTTTACAATCCTAATGACTTAAGAAAATTTTTAGAAAAAGAAAAATAATTTTTACACTATTTAATTAATTACTATTAATTAATTACTAATTATTAATTACTATTTAATTAACTAAAATATCCTAAATTACAATTAATTATGAAAATTAACTAAAAAAATGAAAATAAAATTTAGAAATATCTAAAATAATATAAAACTAATTTTAAAACAGAAAAACTATTTTTCCTACTTTTTAATTAATTACTAATAATTAAAAACTAATTATTTAATGGATTTAAATTAAACTAAATTATAAAAAATACTAAATGATTACAGAAAAATCTGAAAAAATTCCTAAAAATCTATTATAATAATAGAAGCCTGAGAAAAATTTAACAATAGCTTTTGCTTATAAATAAGCAGAAAATAAGCCAAAGTGGCTTAAATAGAAGCTATCACTTCTAATTTTTTTGTCTTTTTCAAAACTAATTAACTACTGATAATAACTAACTTTTATGAAGATACATTTGGTGGAACTAAAAAATAAGCCCAATGCACTTGATTAAGCTCAACAGTTGACTTTTTTTGGTCAAACAAGCTTATGAAAGCTTGGCATAAGCTCCTAGGTGAGAACCAAGGGTGAACTAAAATGTAAACAAGTAAAATGCACTGAAAATAAGTTTGATCAACCAAAAGGAAACACAGAACAAGCTTAAAATTGCAAATAAGCTAATCAAAATCCCAACTAACCAAACAGGCCTTGGGAGGCAACTGCAGGCCAAGCTTTAGCTTATCAAATAAGCTCAAAAACCCTGATAAGGCTTGGAACCTATAAGTTGAGATGGAAGGCTACTTAAAGAACCAAGTAACTCAAGGTGGGACTCACTGAGGAGCTCACAATGAGCTTGTGAATATGGCTCAGTCACTGTGGTGCAGGGCAGTCACAAGGGAAATAAGCTAAGCCAATAAGCAATCAAGCAAGGCTCACAAGCACACAAGCTAGGGAACTACTCAAGGAGAGCCAAATTACATGATTGGACAAAATTATAAACTAAAATAAGATTGTGCAGACCTAAAATCTTAACAGTGGTGAGTTTGTGTTTTAAGTGAGCCTCATGAAATAAGCATTTACAACCAAATAAGCACCTGAGCACAAGCCAATGTAAACTTAACTCACACAAGCTCTAGTAACTCATAACAACAATTAAATAGGCTTGGATCAAACAGAAAACATAAACAGTCAAGCTTGATGCATACTCAGCAGTATGGGAGTTCTTGGGGGCAACTAAAAGACTAAATAACCTAATCTAATTAAGCTCTACAGGGAATATAAGATACACATGCAACACCTAAATGGATTTCTAAAACGCTAAGAATCAGACTATGGGTCCCTCAAATGAACAAACTATGGTCACTTGAAAATGGATGTACTGGGTTGTTTCCCTGATGCAGGGCAACTCAGACCTGAGTGACTCACTTTGAGCCCATGCACAATCCAATGAAAAATTCACAAAAATCAAATGATTACAGGTTATTGTAGCTTAGATGGGATACTTTTAACTTCTGAAAATTTCAAGAACCAAATTCAAGCATAAAATTCAATAATCTTCCCCCAAGTTATGACCTTTTATCTGAAACTCACAATTTGACTTTTTATAATTGCAAACTCAGTTGACTATTTTGAGGTTTGGTTCTGATTATCTGAGTATTCTAGTAACATTAAGCCATTTAGAGACTAATTTAAGTGACTTGACAGCTTATGGGAAGAATTGAGTGGGTATGGAACCCAAAATTCTAGACAGTGGACTCACAAGATGAAATGTATTGATTCTTTGACTTTTTAACTATCACCACAAGATTTTATGTTTTATTTGAATCCTAACAGCCTAATGGGATGTGGGAAAACAAGAGTTAACCAACTAAACCACCCAATGCATCCTAGACACAGTTAATCCAAACACACCTTTAAAATCTGTTTTGAGAGTTTTACACAGCAAATCAAAAACCTAATCAAATGAACTGAAATACTAACTTATACTAAACTAGCATACACCTAATTATGTAGAAATCAATTTTAAATAACAACTAAAACCAATAATTCAATTAATGCTAAAAATTTGAGAAGTTCTTACAATTTGAGCCAAGTCACAGAACAAATGAGAACCAAGATCATAAGCTCACAACCTATATGCCCCCCTGGGCTCTAAACCATGCTCCTAGCATCCTTTACACAGCAGCTCAACATCTTCCTCCTCTCTTCTGTTTCCCTTTTTTTTTCTTTCTTATTTAACTTGTTTCTTTTTGTGTTTTTTTTCTTTGACTACTGAGATCAGAAGTGAATATATGAAACCTCAAAACAACAATAACTTTGAGCAATACTTAGGAAATTTTAAAGAAAGAAGTAAAACAACTAGAAGTGAACTTGGGATTTAACAAAAACTGAGTAATTGCATTGATCACTAGGAAAAGAGTACAAGTTACACTAGTTACTGAAAATTTGAAAATTACATAAGATAAAACTACTGCTTGACTAACTAGCCTCAATGGCTTACAAATTTCCTATAAATACTAAAAATAAAATAGAAGGAAAACATTGAACCAGGTCTCTGTCTTCTTTTGCACTTTTGTGCCCTTTGTCTGGTGTGCCTTTTGCTTGTCTGTGTACCCTTGGAAATATCCCACCATTGATTTGCTACTTCCTTTCATCTCGACCCTTAGTTGCTTTTTTTTATGCCCTAATTGTTGCTGAGTTGGAAGGAGGGTAATGATATTGTTGGGGGTTGACTTTGGTTGAGGAGGGAAGGTAGTAGGGTTAGTAGGATGGCTGGAGAGTGGGGAGGGGACATAAATGTTGGGAGTTGCAGGGTTTTGGGGGCTGTGTGTTTTGGCGGGGAAGAAGAGGTGAGGGGTGAGGGTTGACTATCCCGTTTGACCCGGTTATATTATTAATAAAAAAGAGTTGGGTGGGCTTGGGTTATGTTGGGCTTTGGAAATGAGTGGGCTGGGTATTAAATTTGGGGTGGTTTGTTTTTGGCTAGTGGATCACATAAATGACCAAGGGTCCGTTTGTAATTTAGTGAAAAACAACAAGGACCAAAATTGTTATTTACTGAAAGTTTAGGGGTGAGTTCTGCCAAATTTCCAAATTTAACCCAAGGGACCAATGTTGCCAAGTTATAATTCCTAAAGGACTTTTGAAGTTCATTTTCCAAAATTAAAATCCCGGGGACTGATTTTGTCACATTTGCAAAGTACAGGGACCAAACATGAACTTTTCCCAAAATTTTCACCCAAGGATCGTTTTTGAATATATTTGACTTTTAAATGCCTTGGGTTGACTTTTCTTTTGAAACATATGCTCAGGGACTAGTTTTGTAAATTTTTGAAAGTCGGGGGACTAAAACTGCCAATTGTGTAAACTTTGTTCGTTTTTCATTGTTTTTGCTTATTTTGCATCTGAAACGTATAAAATACAATCCATGGGATGTTTTTAGTATTTTGATGCATTTCTGAGCGTTTTCGGATGTTTTGGCAGTTTAAATACGACAAAAATGATGAGTGTTTGAGCACTCATCATTCATCATCAGAAACATCAACCACAGATGATGAGATAAGAGCTAAGTTCCATGAACTTGTACTTAGCTTCCCAGCCTTCTTCAATATTTGTTCAATAACTTTAAAGTTATTGTAAAGATCATTGAGCTTCATCTTTTGTAATTTAGGCTTGTCTTCCCAAACAGCAACATTGGTGTGAAACTCAGGAGATAGACTTCTTAAGAACTTCAAATTGAGGTCTTCCCTTTCTACCTCAAATCCAAATACTGTGAGTTGTGTTACAATCTTTTGAAGCCTAGTGAAGATGCTGTCAATTGATTCATTACTTGTTGAACAAAAGTTTTCATAGGTTTGTTTCAACAAGATCTTATGTGTCTTCTTGGTAGAGTCATTACCTACAAAAACAGAACAGATCTCTTCAAATAAGGTCTTAGCAGTTTTGTACTTACTGAACGCTAAGATCTGATCCCTAGGAAGGGTCATTAGCAATAAACTCATGTCTTTCTGATCTTTCTTCTTCTCGAGTCTCTCTTAAGATGTAACTGAACCTGTATTCAACTTCTGCACTTCCTTGCCATTAATAGTCTCTGTAGAAGTACCTAGCTTGAAAGAGTCTCCATACATAATGATTCCCCAAAGTTCATAGTCTTGCACTAAAAATAACTGTTCAATCATTATCCTCCACATCTCATAATAATTCAGTTTAAGCTTAGGAAGCTTAGCAGCAATGGTGGACTGACTGTTCTCCACCTCAATTGAATCTTGTGAGAATGAGTAAACTTCGGATCTTCTAACTTAAAGTATCAGAAACCTGTCTCTGATACCACTTGATGGATCTAAACATACGACTTGTGTTATAGTGATACTTTGAATGATACTAACAAGTATGCGGAATTTACTTATTAATACTTGATGAGTGTGTAAATACTCATCATTTTTATCGTATCTGAACTGCCAAAACATCCAAAAAACACTCAGAAATGCATCAAAATACAGAAATTATCTCAAAAGTGTGTTTTATATGTTTTATATGCAAAATGTTTAAAAACAAATGAAAACGAACAAAGTTTGCACAATTGGCAGTTTTAGTCTCTCAAGTTTCAAAAATTGACCAAACTAGTCCCTGAAGGTTTAAAATGAAAGAAAAGTCAACCCAAGGCATTGAAAAGTCAAATGTTATAAAAAACGATCCTTGGGTTAAAATTTTGAGAAAATTACATGTTTGATCCCTGCAGTTTGAAAAATGACAAAATTGGTCCTCGGGGTTTCAAAATTTGGAAAATTGAAATTATGGTCTTTGGTTATTATTATATGGCAGGTTTAGTCCTTGGTTACCACTTTGGAAAATTGTCACTTCAGGTCCTCCAAATTGAGCAAAATACAAAATGGTCCTTGTGAAGTTATTTCTACAAAACCAAACGGACACCCTTAATACTACTACTCCTTAATCCAATAAAACCCAATCCACACAACACCCCCAAAGCCCACTCCACTCAAATCCTAGACCAACTCAAATCTCAGCCCACCCCTTTCTTATATTATTTAGAACGGTCAAGTTTGACCGTTGACCTCACCACCTCCCCAAAAACCACCCGTGAACCCCTGCTACAAGCCAACCCCAAACACCATCATCACCTTCACACTCTGCCACCACCCACTCCACTCTCCATCATCATGATATCTACCCTGCTACACCCAAACAAACACAACAATCCAAACTATTACCTTCTGGCTTCAATTATCAGTGAGAAAAATACAAAAAGGTCTTGGCGCCAAAACCAATTGAAGGTCAGGATTGCTTCTACTTAATCCAATGGTCAAGAGATGAGCTGGGAGAGGACAAAGGAGTGCCCAAAACCCTAATTTGAAGGATATAAATGGAGAAGAGGAGTTGTGGAGCAGGGGGTTAGATTTTAGAGTTAATTTAGTTATTTCAAGAATTGTAATTTCAAATTTCAATTAAGTTTCAGTTATAATGTATTTCAATTATCATTAATATAAGTTGCATTTTCAGAAATTCAAGTTTCATTTTATATTTCAGTTGCCTTAAAAATACAAACAAAAAAAAAATATATAAAAAAAAATAAAATATAAGAAAAGAGAAGAAGGTTGTGCAGAAGTTATGCTGAGAATGGAAAAAGGGGGTTATAGACTCATAGGAGTCACATAAGGGTTCTTGGTTCATCTCTGTTTGAGCAGGAAAGGCTATTGTAAGGAATTTCTTCACATTTTTAATAATCTTAGTTAAACTGTTTCTTATATGATTATTAGTGTTAATTTGTGTTTATTGATAGTTATTTAGTGGTTTGGTAGTCTTAGATTAGATAGTTGATCATTGTAATTCATCATACTCAAAAAGCTCATTGGTGACTGTCAAATTTAGCATATAATAGAATCATGATGGTTTTGTGTTAAAACTGGTAATTTATTGCCCATCTCAGTTTATTAAGCTAGTGTGAATGTCTATGCATCAATTCCCAGGCCAAAATCCCTAAAAAGCTTTGAAAAGTTGTGTTAGACTGTTATAAGGGGGTGTTTGGATTTGCTCATTCAACCTTGTTTTCTTGAGTTTCATTGGATAAAATCTGTGTAGACAACCTTATTAGGCTCAAACTTGCTCAGTCAAGCTGTTGGTTTGGTAAATTTCAAACAGATAGTCAAGATCACACCCATTCTAAAATTTTGAGTTCATTGTTGAGATTATGAGGTTCATACTTAGTTAGAAAGATGCATAAGTAGTTAGTTTAAGTTTATTCACTCATATTTCAGTTAAATATCTCACTTTCAGTCATTAGACCTCAACCCAACTTCAATAAAGTCAAAAGATTGCTGAACTTAAAAAGTCAAAGTACAAGACAGTAAAGAAAATCTCAATTTTTGAGGGAATTTATCTGATTTTTGTGGGTGGATTTAGACCCTGAAATTTTTTGAGCTCAATGTATGCCACCTAAACTATAAAATCCCTCCATCAGTTTATTTTTGCCAATTTTTTTCTCAGCTTATTTGAAAGCTTAAATAGACCTGCTGGGGGAGCATTGTCCCCTGCTCATAGTTAAGTAATTTGCTTTGAACCTACAGTTGGTGTATTAGTAAGTCATTAGATTGAACTTTGATGTTTTGCACAAGCCTTTTAGTCCATATGGTTCATCCCATCTTTTGTTTACCCAAATCAGCTTATCCTTTGGGTTATTTTGTACCACAACAATTGCCCTTTGCCATAGTTTTATTTGTTAAGTATTAGAACACTACTGAGCTTGTGAGTTTTTGTTTTAGCTTGTAATTAGTTCTCATGGTGTTCACTGATATGGTGAATGGTTGTTTCTTTTGCTCTTGAATTGCATGATTGAACTGCCTGCATAAGCTATTTGTTTCTAAGAATCTATTTTGAAGTTTAGTTCACTGACCCACATTCACAAGGTCATCAAAAGCTCATTACTGAGCTTGTGCCTGTAACCTTTGGTTGTTTTAGAAACTAAGTTGACATACTTCAAATTCACAAGCTTACTTTTCAATTTCAAGCCCTTTCACTAGGGTTGCAATAAGCTTTAATTGTGTCCCAATTCTGTGTACACTGAGCTTCTCAGTGGTTCACAGCCTTTTTAATAAGCTTCTAATAAGATAACCTGTGGACCCCACAGGTTAAGTTTTGGACTTTTGGAAAGTCTACCACCCCAGTTTGCTATTCCAAGGCTTGATCAGCATTTGTCAGCTTATGGTATAAGCTGATTTTGTCTTCAAAGTGGCCTGCAGGCCTGTTTGAGCTGTCTACATTTTGGATGTACTTATTTGGTTGTCTAGCTTATTCAGTTAATCTTACTTGTTAGTTTAGCTTTTTCCATGTACACATAAGTCATTTGTAGCTTAATCTTTGGCCTTTGCACCCTGTGCAACTTATTTTAAGCTTATAAGCCATTTTCAAGTTAATAAGCACACTAATTTACTTATTCACTTGTACACTGCTTATTTGTGAGTCTTAGCAAAAGTGCCTTTACAAAAGTTGCATATTATTAGTTGTAAAACAGTTGTGTAAAAGAAAATTGAGAAAAAGACAAAAATTAGGAAAGTGATAGCTTCTATTTAAGCCAATTTGGCTTATTTTCTGCTTATTTATAAGCATTTATCATTTTTAAATTTTTCTTAAGCTTCTTTTAACTAAAAAGAATTTTTGGAATTTTTTCAGATTTTTCCTTATTCATTTAGTATTTTTTATAATTTATTTTAGTTTAAATTAATTAAATAATTAGTTTTAATTAATAATTAATAATTAAAAAGTAGAAAAATTAGGTTTTCTGTTTTAAAATTAGTTTTAGAATATTTTAGATTTTTCTAAATTTAATTTTCATTTTACTAGTTAATTTTCATAATTAATTAATAATTAGTGTAATTTAGTTAATTAAAAAGTAATTATTATTTAGTAATTAATTAAATAGTTGTAAAAATAATTTTAATTTTCTAAAAATTTTCTTAGGTTATTAGGATTGTAAAAATATAATTTTCACGTTCGTAGGACTTTATTTGCTCATGTTTTACTTTTTTATTTAGCGCGTTCGCGTTATTTTTACCTCAAACGCGCGTTTTTAGGTTAACTCACGTTTCTAGGTTATCTGATCATCAGTAATAGTCATAATAGTGTTTCTAAGTTATTTTCAATCATAATCTCGTAGTTTAATCACTCAAATCAAATTCCTGATCCTTCTGTTAAATCACCCGATCACTTTAAACGTTTTTGAATACAATTGCTTATCTCGCTGGGACATAACGACCCGGGAATACATTGTACTCCTTGGTTAGTTGGTTTTAGACGTTTGACTTGGTTGACCAATCACATTGGAAAACTTAGTTGACCGTTTAGGACCAATCAAATTTTGGCGCCGCTGCCGGGGAGGTAGCTGCGTATTCAAACTTTTTTTAGAGATTAGTGGTTTTTCATTCGTCACTGTATAAACCCACCACCTTTTTTTAAATTTAACTCATAAAACAAAAACGTCATTAACACTTTTCCTAAAGTGTTAACAACACCAAAAAAAATAAAAAACAAACAAAACATATCGTTACGTTTTCTAGATCGCGTTTCTTTTAAGGTGATTCTTAAAGAGATACGATTTTGGTAAACGAAACGATACCAAAAATATTGTCCAAAAGTTTTTTTTCACCCATGCACAAAAAACCAAAAACATTCATCTCTTTCTTGTGAATAATAAACTACATAAAAACAAACCGTCGCAAACCAAGGCAGAACACCTACCAACTGGGGGTGTGGACATAATAAGTTCCCAAACCAAAGATAAAAACTTACCTTTGTATCCTTGTGAGTGGTGTACCTTTCTTAAAGAAGCCATTGATTTTGGACTTAAACATCACATGATACAACAAGTCCAGAATTCGTGCCAATTTCATGGTTTACCTGGTGACGATGCAAACAAGCATCTTGATAAATTTCTTACCGTCACCCAAAGCATGAAGCAGAATGGTGTCTCCGATGATGCCCTTCGTCTATCTCTTTTCACCTATTCTCTAACCCATCATGCCACTGCATGGTTTGATTGACTTCCTAAGAATTCGATTCACACTTTCAAATAAATGGTGACTAAATTTTTAGCCAAATACTTTCCACCATCCATGGTTTCCAAGTTACGAAATGACATTAGTAACTTTCGTTAGCATCCCGAAGAGTCTCTATTTGAGGCATGGGAACGCTATAAGCTCTCAATTGATCGGTGTCCTAACCATAACATGTTACTCGTTACCCAAATAGATACTTTCTATAATGGGTTGACATTGAGACATCGTGATATTCTCAATGCTGCTGCTGGTGGGACCTTTATGAAAAGGCGCCCCGAAGAGTGCTATGATCTCATTGAAAACATGACTGCCCACCATAATTTTTGGGATTCCTCAGCTGAGAGGGAAGAGTCATGTAAGTCTGTCACTCCAGCATCTTCTGAAATATCGATCCTCACTAAAAAGATGGATGATTTCGCTACGGCTATGTTGAGGATGAACCAAAGTATCCAAAATCAACAAGCCAAAGCCGTTAATCAAAGTTGTGAAACTTGTGGAGGTCTACATGCTTATTCCGAGTGTCCAGCCACTAGTGGCTACACTCATGAGGACGTATATGCAGCTCAAGGTTCCTATAATTCGGGAGGTAATAACTACCAACCGCAAGGGGACCGCAATCTTCTAAGCTATCGTTCTAACAATTTCCTTGGACCTCCCGAATTCAATCAAAACCCTAATGTCCCAAACCGTAACCAGAACCAAAATCAGAATCGAACGAACCAAGGTTACCAAAACCAAGGAAATGTCAATCAAACCCAAAACCAAGGTTTCCATCATAACCAAAACCAAGGTTTCCAAAATCAAGGAAACTACAATCGAAACCAAGGTCAAAACAACTATCAGGGAAACAATTCTCATGGACAGGGCAACCAACATCAGGGAAATTTTCAAAACCACGGTTCTCATCAAAATAACTGTGCTCAAAATTTTCCCAATCAAAATCAAGCCATCACTCCAACAACTCATAATTACCCTAACCAAGCTCCTCCTAACCATACTCAAGCAATTGTTCCAACTGGCCCATCACATGATGAGTTGTTGAGACAATTCATGAAATCTCATGAGGAAATGAATAGGGTAATGATGACTCAGATCGCAGACCTTAAGAAGTCTTTAAATGATCGACCCTCGGGCTCAGGTATTACTTTACCTAGCAACACGATCGCTAATCCGAGGGGCGATGTTAAAGCGATCACAACGAGAAGTGGTGTTTCCTATGATGGACCCAAAGCTCCTACTACCTCTTCTTCTCCTCCCAAGGTAGTAGAACTTGAGCCTGAGGTAACAAAGGACAAGGTGCAATTTACTAGCCCACGAAGTACCGCACACGTCCATCCTCAGGTTGTACCAGAAACCGTACCAAAACCAGGAGTTGTCTTTGAACCTCCAACAACTCCTGGAGAGAACCCTAAATTCAAACCTTCACTACCATATCCATCTCGGTTACAAGACCAGAAGCTCCGCGAGAAAGCAAATCATCAAATGGAAAAGTTTTTTCAAATTTTCCGAGATATTCATTTTGATATCAGCTTCGCGGATGCTCTCCTTTTGATGCCTAAATTTGCATCGACAATCAAAAATCTATTGAACAATAAAGAAAAGCTATTCGAAATGGCACGAACTCCACTCAATGAAAACTGCTCTGCAGTTCTTTTAAAACAGCTTCCCGAGAAGCTAGGAGATCCGGGAAAATTTCTCATTCCATGTGTTTTCCCCGGAATGGTTGAGTGATTCGCCTTGGCCAATCTAGGTGCAAGCATCAACTTGATTCCTTATTCAATATGGAAAAAGCTCTCTCTTCCGGAACTCACCACCACCTGCATGACTCTCGAGCTTGCAGACCGCTTAACATCTCGTCCTCTCGGCATTGCCGAGGATGTATTTGTAAAGGTGGGAAACTTCCACTTTCTGGCAGATTTTGTGATTGTCGATTTCGATGCTGACCCGCGAGTTCCTCTCATTCTTGGGAGAGGATTCTTAAGGACGGGTCGTGCGTTAATCGATGTGCACGAAGAGGAAATAACTCTTCGTGTTGGTAATGAAGCAGTAACGTTTAACCTCAATCAAACTTCGAGGTACTCCTCTAATTATGATGCCGAATCGGTTAACCGAATTGATTTCATTGATGTTGCGTCTGAGGAGTACTCTCAAGAACTTCTTGGTTACTTACCGAGTGGCAGTCCCACTCCATCTACTGAGCCTATCATATCCGACTCTTCCCCTTCTCTCACTCCTTTTGAGGGAAGTGACTTCCTTTTGGAAGAGGTCGAGGCTTTTCTTGCCCAAGATAGTTCAATTTCGGGTAAATTTGATGAGGACTATCTTGATCCTGAGGGGGATATTCTTTTGCTAGAAAAATTGTTAAACGAAGATCCATCTCCCCCTCTTCCTCCAAAAGTACTTCATAAAGAGGAAGTCAAAAATGTTGAAATAACTGATGACTTTCCTGTGGTTGAACTTAAGGACTTTCCGCCTCATCTTGAATACGCATTTCTGGAGGGTGATGATAAATTACCCGTCATAATTGCTAAAAATTTAAGTGTTGAGGAAAAGGCTGCTCTCATAAATGTTTTGAAGTCGCATAAACAAGCAATTGCTTGGAGACTCTCCGACATCAAGGGCATTGACCCTGAATTTTGTACTCACAAGATTTTACTGGAGGATGAATTCAAACCAGCAGTCCAACACCAAAGAAGGGTGAATCCAAAAGTTCATGAGGTCATTAAACAAGAAGTTTTAAAACTTCTTGATGCCGGATTGATTTACCCTATCTCGGACAGTCCTTGGGTTAGCCCAATACATTGTGTTCCAAAAAAGGGTGGCATTACTGTTGTCACAAATGAGGAAAATGAGTTGATTCCAACTCGATTGGTTACGGGTTGGTGTGTCTGCATTGACTATCGCAAGTTAAATGACGCCACCCGCAAAGATCATTTTCCTCTACCCTTTATGGATCAGATGCTCGTGAGATTAGCGGGGAATGAGTACTATTGCTTCCTCGATGGTTTCTCGGGTTACTTTCAGATTCCCATTGATCCGCAAGATCAGGAAAAGACCACTTTCACGTGCCCCTATGGAACTTTTGCTTATAAACGTATGCCATTTGGTTTATGTAATGCTCCGGGCACGTTTCAAAGATGTATGATGTCCATATTTTCCGACATGATCGGGAAAACTATGGAGGTCTTCATGGACGATTTTTCGGTCATTGGGGATTCGTTTCAATCATGTCTCTCCCATTTAGACAACATGCTCAAACGTTGTGAAGACACAAAGTTATGTCTAAATTGGGAGAAGAGTCACTTTATGGTCAAAGAGGGCATTGTCCTCGGCCATAAGATTTGAAAGAATGGGATTGAGGTTGACAAAGCCAAAATTGATGTCATTGCAAAATTACCTCATCCCACTACCGTCAAAGGTATTAGGAGCTTTTTGGGTCATGCCGGTTTCTACCATAGGTTTATTCAAGATTTTTCTAAGATCGCCCGGCCTATGACCCATCTCCTCGAAAATGATGCTCCTTTTATCTTCTCACCTGAGTGCATAAAAGCTTTTGAAACTCTAAAGAAAAAGCTTACTGAGGCACCTATTCTTGTTGCCCCCGATTAGGACTTGCCCTTTGAACTTATGTGTGATGCTAGTGATTATGCAATAGGGGCAGTCTTGGGGCAACGCAGGTCTAAACACTTTCAGCCTATACACTATGCAAGCAAAACAATGACCGAGGCTCAAAGTCATTACACCACCACTAAAAAAGAATTATTAGCTGTGGTGTATGCCTTTGAAAAATTCCGGTCATACTTGATCTTGACCAAAAGCATAGTGTATACGGATCACTCGGCTTTGAAGTACCTTTTTGAAAAACAAGATGCAAAGCCGAGACTACTTCGTTGGGTTCTCCTCCTACAAGAATTTGATATCATAATTCGTGATAAAAAAGGAGCTGAGAACCTAGTTGCTGATCATCTCTCCCGTTTGGAAAACCCCCATCAAGATGTCTCCGAAAAGAAGGAAATTAATGAAACCTTCCCTCTCGAGACACTCAATACGGTTGCCTTTCGTGGAGATTCTGTTACCTCATGGTTTGCCGATTTTGCAAACTACCTTGCGGGTAACTTTGTTGTGAAAGGGATGTCGTCCCAACAGAAAAATAAATTCTTTAAGGATGTGAAACATTATTTCTGGGACGACCCCTACCTTTTCAAAATCTGTGCGGATCAAGTCATCCGGCGGTGTGTATATGGTCAAAAAGCCACTGAAATTCTTAAGGCTTTCCAT
This sequence comes from Artemisia argyi, assembly GCA_030686995.1. Lineage (NCBI taxonomy): Eukaryota > Viridiplantae > Streptophyta > Magnoliopsida > Asterales > Asteraceae > Artemisia > Artemisia argyi. The sequence continues at coordinate 134,001,950 of CM060694.1, forward strand.
GCTGGTCCCACGGGGGGCCACCACAATCCAAATTATACCGCCAAAAAGGTGTTTGATTCCGGTTTCTTTTGGCCCATGATTTATAAGGATGCCCAAGAATTAGTCAAATCCTGTGACGCTTGTCAACGTCACGGGAATATTTCACAAAAGAATGAAATGCCACAAAATGCAATCCAAGTTTGTGAAATATTTGACTTATGGGGCATCGACTTTATGGGGCCATTTCCTTCATCTCATGGAAATAAGTACATACTCGTGGCTGTTGACTATTTGTCAAAATGGATTGAAGCGAAAGCTTTACCCACAAATGATGCCCGAGTTGTTGTGAAGTTTTTGAAAGCTCTCTTTGCTCGATTTGGAACTCCACGTGCTATTATCAGTGATCGTGGTACGCATTTTTGCAATGACAAATTTGATAAAGTCATGCAAAAGTATGGTGTAACTCACCGTCTTGCTACTGCGTACCACCCTCAAACAAGTGGAGTAGAAGTTTCCAATCGTGGCATTAAGAGAATATTGGAAAGAACCGTTGGTGAAAATCGTGCATCCTGGTCGGATAAATTAGATGATGCACTTTGGGCTTTCCGTACAACTTACAAAACACCCATCGGGTGTACGCCTTACAAGCTTGTGTACGGGAAAGCGTGCCATCTACCAATCGAGCTTGAGCATAAAGCCTATTGGGCCCTCAAGCATGCAAATTTTGACCTCAAAACTGCGGGTGATCATAGGAAAGTTCAATTGAATGAATTAAATGAACTTCGTAATCAAGCTTACGAGAACTCTTTGATCTACAAAGAAAAGACAAAGAAGATTCATGACTCAAAAATCAAAAACCGCGTTTTCAACGTTGGTGATCGAGTCCTTCTTTTCAACTCTAGACTCAAGATCTTCTCGGGAAAGCTCAAAACCCGATGGACTGGTCCATTCACTATCGTTAAGGTTTATCCTTATGGCACCGTCGAATTATCTCAAAATTACGGTCCTAATTTCAAAGTGAATGGACATCGTTTGAAACATTACTTTAGAGAGGACATACCATCCATGGTTGTCCCGGATCTCCAAACGTTCCCCAAGGACAATTTAATTCGGGGATCGAGTCAAGCTAGCAACTCGATAAACAAAAACAATAGCAACAACATGGGTTTTCACCCGTGTCTCTGATTTTCTTCTACTTTCTAACACCCTAGTGTGGGGGAGTGGCCGTCCCCTACAGCTATTTGAAGTGTATATATCTTTAAAAAAAATGGTGATTGTATGTACAGATAAATAAAGTGAAAAACACAAAACGATATTTTCCACAGTTAGTTTAGAATATTATCTTTTTACGTTCATAGATTCGGCATAATAGCCGGGACTTTGAATATTGAGGACAATATTCAATTCTAAGTGTGGGGGGGGGGGGGGGGGGGAAATTCTAGCGAATTTTATCATAAAATACTTTCAAGTACCCCCATTTTGGCCCAAAATTTTCAAAAATTTTTCACTTTATTTAAAAAATTTTGTGGTAATTAGTCCGCCGTGTCTAAATGACAAAAAGATTGGCTAATACAGGAGCAAACAGCTCTTGGTAAAGATATCTCAAATCCGTTGATGGCTTGCAATTTGCCCAAAATTGTATGGTAAATCAACTCGCCATATGCCATAAAGCGAATGAGTTGGCTAGCCCGCAAGATTATGGCTTGTGGTAAAGGCAGTTGAAAAACCATAATTGGTAATCAGCTCACCAAGATGTTGACTATTCCATCAAGAGTTGGCTAGTCCAGAAGTAAACGGCTTTTTGTAAAGACAAATCAAATCCGTTGACAGCTGGTGGTTTGCTCAAAATCACATGGTTATCAGGTGGACCATAGTTCTTACTTGAATCGATACATCTGCCTACTCCAGAAGTGATGGCTTTTGGTAAACAGTTTTAAATCCATTAATTTTTCTCAAAAGATAGCTAGGGACTAGCAATAGTTTAGTGTGGGGGATTGATGAGTGTGTAAATACTCATCATTTTTATCGTATCTGAACTGCCAAAACATCCAAAAAACACTCAGAAATGCATCAAAATACAGAAATTATCTCAAAAGTGTGTTTTATATGTTTTAGATGCAAAATATTTAAAAACAAATGAAAAATGAACAAAGTTTGCATAATTGGCAGTTTCAGTCCCTCAAGTTTCAAAAATTGACAAAACTAGTCCCTGAAGGTTTAAAATGAAAGAAAAGTCAACCCAAGGCATTGAAAAGTCAAATGTTATCAAAAACGATCCTTGGGTGAAAAGTTTGAGAAAATTACACGTTTGATCCCTGCAGTTTGAAAAATGACAAAATTGCTCCTCGGGGTTTCAAAATTTGGAAAATTGAAATTATGGTCTTTGGTTATTATTATATGGCAGGTTTAGTCCTTGGTTACCACTTTGGAAAATTGTCACTTCAGGTCCTCCAAATTGAGCAAAATACAAAATGGTCCTTGTGAAGTTATTTCTACAAAACCAAACAGACACCCTTAATACTACTACTCCCTAATCCAATAAAACCCAATCCACACAACACCCCCAAAGCCCACTCCACTCAAATCCTAGCCCAACTCAAATATCAGCCCACCCATTTCTTATATTATTTAGAACGGTCAAGTTTGACCGTTGACCTCACCACCTCCCCAAAAACCACCCGTGAACCCCTGCTACAAGCCAACCCCAAACACCATCATCACCTTCACACTCTGCCACCACCCACTCCACACTCCATCATCATGATATCTACCCTCCTACACCCAAACAAACACAACAATCCAAACTATTACCTTCTGGATTCAATTATCAGTGAGAAAAATACAAAAAAGTCTTGGCGCCAAAACCAATTGAAGGTCAGGATTGCTTCTACTTAATCCAATGGTCAAGAGATGAGCTGGGAGAGGACAAAGGAGTGCCCAAAACCCTAATTTGAAGGATATAAATGGAGAAGAGGAGCTGTGGAGCAGGGGGTTAGATTTTAGAGTTAATTTAGTTATTTCAAGAATTGTAATTTCAAATTTCAATTAAGTTTCAGTTATAATGTATTTCAATTATCATTAATATAAGTTGCATTTTCAGAAATTCAAGTTTCATTTTATATTTCAGTTGCCTTAAAAATACAAACAAAAAAAACAAATAAATAAATATAAAAAAATAAAATATAAGAAAAGAGAAGAAGGTTGTGCAGAAGTTATGCTGAGAATGGAAAAAGGAGGTTAGAGACTCATGGGAGTCACATAAGGGTTCTTGGTTCATCTCTGTTTGAGCAGGAAAGGCTATTGTAAGGAATTTCTTCACATTTTTAATAATCTTAGTTAAACTGTTTCTTATATGATTATTAGTGTTAATTTGTGTTTATTGATAGTTATTTAGTGGTTTGGTAGTCTTAGATTAGATAGTTGATCATTGTAATTCATCATACTCAAAAAGCTCATTGGTGACTGTCAAATTTAGCATATAATAGAATCATGATGGTTTTGTTTTAAAACTGGTAATTTATTGCCCATCTCAGTTTATTAAGCTAGTGTGAATGTCTATGCATCAATTCCCAGGCCCAAATCCCTGAAAAGCTTTGAAAAGTTGTGTTAGACTGTTATAAGGGGTGTTTGGATTTGCTCATTCAACCTTGTTTTCTTGAGTTTCATTGGATAAAATATGTGTAGACAACCTTATTAGGCTCAAACTTGCTCAGTCAAGCTGTTGGTTTGGTAAATTTCAAACAGATAGTCAAGATCACACCCATTCTAAATTTTTGAGTTCACTGTTGAGATTATGAGGTTCATACTCAGTTAGAAAGATGCATAAGTAGTTAGTTTAAGTTTATTCACTCATATTGCAGTTAAATATCTCACTTTCAGTCATTAGACCTCAACCCAACTTCAATAAAGTCAAAAGATTGCTGAACTTAAAAAGTCAAAGTACAAGACAGTAAAGAAAAACTCAATTTTTGAGGGAATTTATCTGATTTTTGTGGGTGGATTTAGACCCTGAAATTTTTTGAGCTCAATGTATGCCACCTAAACTATAAAATCCCGCCATCAGTTTATTTTTGCCAATTTTTTTCTCAGCTTATTTGAAAGCTCAAATAGACCAGCAGGGGGAGCATTGTCCCCTGCTCACAGTTAAGTAATTTGCTTTGAACCTACAGTTGGTGTATTAGTAAGTCATTAGATTGAACTTTGATGTTTTGCACAAGCCTTTTAGTCCATATGGTTCATCCCATCTTTTGTTTACCCAAATCAGCTTATCCTTTGGGTTATTTTGTACCACAGCAATTGCCCTTTGCCATAGTTTTATTTGTTAAGTATTAGAACACTACTGAGCTTGTGAGTTTTTGTTTTAGCTTGTAATTAGTTCTCATGGTGTTCACTGATATGGTGAATGGTTGTTTCTTTTGCTCTTGAATTGCATGATTGAACTGCCTGCATAAGCTATTTGTTTCTTAGAACCTATTTTGAAGTTTAGTTCACTGACCCACATTCACTAGGTCATCACAAGCTCATTACTGAGCTTGTGCCTGTAACCTTTGGTTGTTTTAGAAACTAAGTTGACATACTTCAAATTTACAAACTTACTTTTCAATTTCAAGCCCTTTCACTAGGGCTGCAATAAGCTTTAATTGTGTCCCAATTCTGTGTACACTGAGCTTCTCAGTGGTTCACAGCCTTTTTCATAAGCTTCTAATAAGCTAACCTGTGGACCCCACAGGTTAAGTTTTGGACTTTTGGAAAGTCTACCACCCTGTGCAACTTATTTTAAGCTTATAAGCCATTTTCAAGTTAATAAGCTCACTGATTTGCTTATTCACTTGCACACTGCTTATTTCTGAGTCTTAGCAAAAGTGCCTTTACAAAAGTTGCATATTATTAGTTGTAAAACAGTTGTGTAAAAGAAAATTGAGAAAAAGACAAAAATTAGGAAAGTGATAGCTTCTATTTAAGCCAATTTGGCTTATTTTCTGCTTATTTATAAGCATTTATCATTTTTAAAATTTTCTTAGCCTTCTTATAACTAAAAATAATTTTAGGAATTTTTTTTCAGATTTTTCCTTGTTCATTTAGTATTTTTTATAATTTATTTTAGTTTAAATAAATTAAATAATTAGTTTTAATTAATAATTAATAATTAAAAAGTAGAAAAATTAGGTTTTCTGTTTTAAAATTAGTTTTATAATATTTTAGATTTTTCTAAATTTAATTTTCATTTTTCTAGTTAATTTTCATAATTAATTAATAATTAGTGTAATTTAGTTAATTAAAAAGTAATTATTAATTAGTAATTAATTAATAGTAATTAATTAAATAGTTGTAAAAATAATTTTAATTTTCTAAAAATTTTCTTAAGTCATTAGGATTGTAAAAATATAATTTTCACGTTCGTAGGACTTTATTTGCTCACGTTTCACTTTTTATTTTGCGCGTTTGCGTTATTTTTACCTCAAACGCGCGTTTTTAGGTTAACTCACGTTTCTAGGTTATCTGATCATCAGTAATAGTCATAATAGTGTTTCTAAGTTATTTTCAATCATAATCTCATAGTTTAATCACTTAAATCAAATTCCTGATCCTTTTGTTAAATCACCCGATCACTTTAAACGTTTTTGAATACAATTGCTTATCTCGCTAGGACATAACGACCCGGGAATACACCGTACTCCTTGGTTAGTTGGTTTTAGACGTTTGACTTGGTTGACCAATCACATTGGAAAACTTAGTTGACTGTTTGGGACCAATCAATACTTAGAAGGTTTGTTTGTATGTTTGATTGAAATTTGTATATGAATGAAAACAGTTGTATGAACACATAATGTTAACCAAACTATAAGCTCTAATATTATTAATAATAATACGAGTGATGTAGCTTATCACTAGGGTTACAACTTGAAGCTCTCTAATTGATACATGTATAAACCTAAACCTAGGATCTCCTTTTATAGGACACAAGGAGTCCTTTACAAGATAAGTATAAACTGAGAATAATAGAATGCACATAAGATCTTTTCTATACTTATCTAAACACACGTTTCCTACAAATTATCCTGCAGTAGTGGTAATAATATTTACTAGCAGTGGTAATGAGTTTCCACTGCTAGTGCATTCTTCAGCAGTGGCATCTTCCATGCTTAAAAGTGGTAACTGTTAGTACAATTCCCAACAGAATTATCTTGCAGTATTGAATTATTATGTTTCTTACGTATTTGTATTATTAGGAATTGTTGACTCCTGAATGTTGTAATCTACAAATGCTTGCTTACTGACATTTTCAGCTAAAATTGATTCTAACTAGCATGATTATTTAAGCACTATTCCCTTGCGATTTAACCTTGTTATAATTCACAAAGTGTTTAAATAACTAGAGATTGCATAAATGAATAAAATGGGTAAAAATCTGGGAACTCACTGGCGACGGTCCCTTATCAACCTGGCGATCCTCCAGTGATAAAGGACGGTCTGGGATTTAACGGACCGTCACTCTGGAATCACGAATTTTTGCACTATTTTCTTCTTTTCTGCAATCCTAAACCTATTACATGATTATCACTACCTTACCATGTTTAGATAAACAATTTTAAGTGCTTAAAGTTTCCTAATGCATGCTTTGTCTAAACCATAACCATGCTTGATTATTTTAACACCTCTCTTCTTCATCAAGCTCATCACAATCATCTACCATCTCTTATCCATCTCCTACAATGGCCTCATCCTCAAAATCCTTACCACTCACAAACAAAGAACTCATAATCTTACTCAATTCACAACTACTAAACAAAAGGCGTAAGATCAAAATCATTCCATCACAAACCAACGTCATTGATCTCACTCTCTATGACACCACACCATCTCAAAAGTCACCACCATCCTCACCTCAAGCACCAAGTCCACCAATTAAAACATCATCCACCAATGGAACATCCTACTCTTCATCAAAGCCATCATCTAGCTCAAAGCTAACCACATCACCTTTCTCGTCATTCATCAAAAACTTGTCACCCTTGCTCACCCAATCTAGCTCGGGTGCTTAAACTCCTTTTGTGAGTAATCAACCATCATCTCCTACCTCTTCTAGCTCTCCACCAAGAAACTCACACCCTCTTCTTACAAACTTACCAAATGAAACAACCAAATCACCAAATAGGCCTTTGGAAACCACTCCTCACACTCCACCATCATCTCCAAACCTTGGCAATCCCATTCCTTACTACTTTGTTAACAATCACACCATGGGATGTGCATGTTGTTATCACAACTTTCATCTCATCCACTCTCTTCAAGATGAACTACACATCATGTTTGGACACATTGAGTTTCTTCTTGCTCAACAAAATGTGCAACCAACTCCTTTTGCCTCCATGCCACCTTCGGCTCCACCTTCATCCTCACCATCATCCTCTCCACCCACTAACTAGATATCTTCAAATGTCTAGTTAAGAATAATCAAGTGGAAGCTATATTTTGGGCCAAGCATGTTTGGGAAATGGTTTGTTGACGTATGTGGGAAACTAGAAGGGGGGTTGAATAGTTTACCGACTTGTTTTCTTTATTTATAAATATTTCTCTTTAAAAAACTTAGATTTAATTTTAAATGAAATCAATTAACACCAATATGAACAAAACACTATACTAACAAAAATATGCAATAAGTAAGTAAAGAGAAGATATGGAAAGATCAAACCAAGACAATGAGATTTATAGTGTTTTGTCACGAAGCTCTTCTTCGCCCTACTCCACTCCCCGAGTATTCGACTCGAGAGTTCTAGCACTGTATCAACAAGACTCCCTTCAGGCTGAGAAAACTGTACAACGTCGCTTACGTTATTTTCCGACACCAAGCTAGATGTCAAGTACTAATCTTAGCTAGTACCAATCTACCACGATCCACATGATCCTAACTTATCATACGATCAACATGATCCTCACACAATCAACACGATCCTCAAACAATCTACACGATCCTCACAAGATTCACACAATCCTCACAATCTACTCTAGATCCACTTGATCAATACTATTTCACTCAACACTCAAGAGATCCCCAAGATCTCAACAAGATCACAATGATCAACTGATGAGATGAAAAGTGTACCGCTTTTAGAGGGTCATTTAAGCCCTAAGTCGAGATTATTTGTTCAAATATTGCCCTAAATCGTTCCTTTTGTCATTTTAGATACCTTAGAGAAGAAATCTAGAAAAGGAAGCACTTTGAACATTTTTGGAGCAAAAAGTGAAGAAAATGGCAAAGTCTCTAAATCAAGCTGGAAATAGTACCTGACGGCGTCACATATTGCATGTGACGGCGTCATGTTATGGAAAAGAGGTGGATAAAAAGTATAACGAGACGCACCAAAATGTTTTTGAGATTTAAAGCGTGACGGCGTAACCAAGGCCATCAAGAGCAAAAACACACATGACGGCCAAGCATGAATTAATACATGACGGCGTCAGATCTGGATCTAGGTGATATAAGAAGAATATTGGCGGTGAGTTGACGGCGTCAGAATCATAACGTGACGCCGTCAGACCACAAAATCTATACATAGTTTTCTAATTTTCATGTATTAATAGGAGAATTTGAGTGATACTTTTGGGAGAACTTGTGGAGAAACCCTAGGTCGAATTTTACAGGGTTTTTCACCCTTTTATCATCCATGTTGTAATAAATTTAATTCTTCCAATAATCATTCAATATGTCTATGTGTTGTTTGATTCTATCTTATGCTTGTCTTTACTTTAACATGCTAGGCTAGGTTTTCTTTGTGTTTGCTTAGATGTAATGAAACCTAGCTATTGATTATTGGTTGGTTGTTTGTTATTAATTGTAATGGATAAATGATATCGATGTTAGGCTTAAGAAAACTGGAAGACTTCCAATTGGTAACATGCTTGAACGTCTTAAGAAACATGAATCGGATGTGTACTACGATTAATTGGTTATATTTAATGCATAGGTAACTACAAAGGAGGCCATGTTAGGAGCTAGTAGTTGGCTCGACATAGGAATAGGTAGAAACTTGTAGAGTTGGGGAAGATCATACACGGCCCCACGAATTGTATTAAGGAATATAACCCGTCATCCACGCAATTGTAAAAAACTAATCGTCATCCACGCAATTGTAAAAAACTAATCAACTAGTAAAAGATAGCTAAGGAGTAGTGAAATCTAAGTAAACACGTTTCTCTTATTATTGTTTTCTCCACATTTACTTTCTTGTTATTTTTATTTTCATTGCATTAATAGTCATTTGGGTTAGTTGACTAGCAACTAATTCCGCTCACTCTTCCAAAACCCGAGATTTTTACTAGCTTTCTAAAAAACTATAAAAATACAAAAAAAAAAAAATCATCCCTCACCTCTAGACTTAGTTTAATTTAGTTTTGATTCTAACGACACTATTCCCCAAGAGAATGATCAATCCCCTGGTACTTGCCACTACACTATACTACATCGGTCAGGTACACTGCCTGGTGGGGATTGCAAGCTTTTTAAGATCCCTTGAGAGGTAAAACTTTTTGCAAGGTTTCAAAACCACGCATCATCAACACAATGACTAAGAAACCCTTATACACTTGATGTATATCAAGATACAATCAAGTAAACAACTTGTAATGCAAGTGCACTACTCTATGACACCAACACCTTGTATCTTCTTGATACTTTGTGTTCTTATCTTGACTAGTAGAGATATGTAGATGATTCTTGGTTGGATGAAAGAATCACTCTTTAAACAAAATAAAAAACTAACTAATGATCTAAGAAGTGTAGACAGAAAATGAGGATGGAAACCAGAAAGTTATGTGTGTGAAAGGATAGCCAAAATCTGGGAAATGAAGTGGTATTTATAGAATCTGGAAATTTGACCATTTTAAGGGGACGGCACCACTAATTGTCACACGGTACCAATAAATTTAGTGGTACCGTGCCATCGTGCCAGACAAAAACGCTCCAATTTTTGTCTTTAGTGGTGAAAGTTTATTTGGGAGAGTTTGGAGCTGGTTTAGGTATAATATAGCTGTTAGGAATGTTTTTGAAATGATATTCAAAAATCATTTGTAAAATGTATTTTTGAAAAGAACGTTTTGTCAAGCTAAAAATGTGAAGTTTAAAACACAAATTCATTTCTTTGATCATTTTTCAAGTTGTAAATTTGTTTGTTCATACCTAGAGTGATTGACGTAGAAATCAGATATTTCGACTAAAAACTTTTTTACGTTAATTTTGACGTAAGATGTTTTCAAATTTTGTTATCATCAAAACATAGAGATATTGGAAGATGAGAATAAAGTTTTTAGTCATTATTTGCATCAACAATCTCCCCCTTTTTGATGATGACAAAACATAAACTCATTTTATGTGAAAAACTAGTTTCGACAAGTTTTTAGTGTGAGTTTATATCGCACTTCTCCCCCTTTTTTTGAAGCAAAAAGACTACGAAGGCTCCCCCTTGATTTATACTCCCTGTCATTTGGAGCATACCAAGGAATCGAGCAATGGTTGATGCTACTAAACAAGGTTAGATGACACAAACACAATATCGAACATGTAGCATTTAAGAGAAATATCCAACCAAAAACACAAAGGAAATTAATCCAACCACAAATAAAAGATAAAATAAGCCCATGCATTCATCAATACAAGATCATACATAAAGTATTATTACAATAGCTAGACTAGTAGAACATTACAAGAAACATGTGACATTCTCAAGTGGCATTGAGGTCCTAGGATTCGATTCTTGACTTCTCAGAAGGGTTCCTAAGGTTTTTATTGATGATGGCACTACAAGAAAAGTGGCTTTTTAGGACCCCCATAAGCGTCATAAAATGGTACTTTTTAGGACCTTTCATTTAATAGGACCAAGGGTGAAAATGTTTCATGTAAGGCGGTTGTAATAGGTCCAAAGCGTCCTAATATCTCAAATACCCTTATGAAACCAATTTTATGGTCGTATTATATGTCTATGAACAACCCAAATAGCATCCTAATAAAACCATATTAGGACACTTTTACATTGTTTTGACATGTGATTACCTACTTTTAATCTTTTGAGACACATAAAAACGTCCTTAAAAGTATTGTTAGGACGCTTATGATGTAACATCATAACTATTTTAGCAACCAAGAAAAGGGTCCTAATAACTCAAATAAGATTATGATTCCAATTTTATGGTCGCATAATAGGTCTATAAACAACCCAAATAACGTCCTAATAAAAACATATTAGGACGGTTATCATATACCATTATAGTTACTTTAACACCAAGAAAAGGGTCCTAATATCCCAAATACGATTATGAAACAATATTTATGGTCGCATAATATGTCTATGAACAACCAAATAACGTCCTAATAACAACATATTAGGACACTTTTATAGTGTTGTAAACCGTGGTTACCTAATTTTAATCTTTTGATACACATACAAGCGTACTTAAAAGATAATTGTTAAAACGCTTATCATATAACATTATAGCTACTTTAGCACCAAGAAAAGGGTTCTAATATCTCAAAGAAGATTATGAAACCAATTTTTTGGTCGTATAAAATGTCTATTAACAACCTAAATAACGTCCTAATAACAACATATTAGGACACTTTTGCAATGTTAAGCGTCCTTAAAAGTTAATTGTTAGGACGGTTAATAAGTTTAATAGGACAATTTCAAAGTCCTAACAAGTCATATGATAGGATGCTATTTTCAGCATGCACACTCTATTATTACGATATGAATAAAACATCAACTAATTATTAAATGAATAAAACGAAATTGTATTTCAAATAAGCAATTGTCATAACAAAAGCACTAAACATAAATAAGGTAGACACTATCCAACATAAAGTCTTGGAACATTAAACAATAAATTAAAGCAACAAGAAGCTTTGTCCGGGGTCATCATGCATCCTTTCTCAATCCTCACGGACCACCTACAAATAAACACCCATGTATAAGCATTAAGCTCCATGTTAGTAAAATTATTTGTATCAAGCACGGAAGACTCGTGAACCTGGAAGTAGCAGTATAATTTGTTCTGTGCCTCTGGAGATAATATATCACGAAAAAGTTTACACTACTACAAAAAAGGGCATAGAGCCCGGTTGAAAAGGTGCAAAGTGCCCCGGTTTTGCATGAGGGCACAAAGGGAGAGGGACTCTATTCGCAAAGCAAATAGAGCCCGGTTTTAAAAATGGGCTCTATTACCTCTTATAGAGCCCAGTTTTATATCAAAGATCATGGCTCTATGTGAACAAAAATAATTAAAAAAAAATCCTTCCAGATATGAAATCAAATTTCTTTTGGCAAAATGAACATTGTATTGATTAAGATAAAGGAGATCGACTCAAATTACAACTTACTTTCTATTGATACATCGAGATTAATGCAAACAACACATTGAAAAAATTAAATAAGAATGAAGCAGGAGAGTCTGCAATAGACCAGCATAGTGTATCTCTTCCGGTTAGATCCAAGTTGGCAACATTCTCCGACACTTCTCTGGAAATCAATAGATGGAATTCCCATTAGTTAATTAACGGAAATCTAAATAAATCATATATATCAAAATACTATTTGAAAAAGCTACGTGATTTTATTTTGTTTATATAAGTCATTCATTAAAGCTTCCATTGTACAGCTAGAATGTGAAAAAGAAAAGCGTTGCTTCATGGTCTTACTGAGTTAGTAAAGTCTTAGTTGTAAGCTGCACTTTTTTTGTTTATCTTTTAACATAAACAATGATGTAGACTTTTGCTCACGATCTTAAGCTACTTTGTGGCTAGTAAAGTTATCTTCTTCACTCTTAATGCATCAAAATCCAGTACTACCAATGTCTTACAGTAACTAAGTAATATAACATGAGTTAAATTTAACCACAGATCCCTCTATTATTTAAAGATTATACGTTTTACTAAAAACATAAATATAACAATGATCTTACCAAAAACAAATGCTGGATATCTTGAGAAACATTAGCTGTATTGCTTAGTACATAAAATAAGATGAAGAAAATGCATGTCTATATACCTGAAATTGGGCTCATTGCATAAACCTCAACACGCCTACCTAAAGCATCAAAAAGTGCTGATGTTTGGCTTGCAACAACTTTTTTGTTTCCACTTCCTCTGTAACTACCTGGGTTGTAAAGAGCATTGAGTTCCAACTCGTCTTCAAGCCATTTGACTGAGCTAACAACCTGACCAAAATATCAATTTTACAAGACTCAAGTTACTAGAAAATACCATCATGTCAAAACAATATATACAACGTTTTAAGTAAATGCCAACTCACCAAGGTGGGGAAGAATGATTTAGCACCGGGGGTGCTAATCCGAACAGAGCCAAATAGAACCATAGGGTACAAAATAACTTTCGAAGTGAAGGATCAACATCCACTTTTGGATCAAAATCAGAACAAATTTCAGCCACAACAGGAAGTTATGGCCCAAGAAATCAGCCTCACACCTGCAATACTAACAAATACACCTTACTTTTAGATACTCATGCCACGCGTTACATGGAACACAATGAAATAATGCATACCTTCTACTTTTGGAGTCAGTAGCCAAGCCTACGTCTGAGCATAATGATAACAGGCGTTGACGGTAATCCACCCGCAATTTATCATTTGTAAGGCCTCTAGCTATCGATTCAAAACCTGCAGGAAGAGTCTAGAATTAATTGAACTAGTGAACATCCATCTTTAGATAATACTATTATACAAAAGCTTATAGTTGTTTCAACAGTTTTATCTTATATATTATTCATGTAACAGTTTAGACATTAGCTTACATAAATTACTCCTATTATGTTAGGAAAAATAGAAACATTGGACTTGAAAGTGTCAAACATGAACTAAAAAATCTAACTGGTAACAATAAATTTAACTTAAAGAAAAAAGTAATTACCTCAACACGTTCTGTTTTTGCTTCTTCTGGTAACAAATTGCTTTTAGCAGAGCCAATGCTAGAGAGTTTACTTAAGTAGCATCTCATCAGTATATTGTTAAAGCGAAACTTGCAATCCACAACACAAAACTTCCACTCCTACAAGAAAGAACCACAGTCGTGATAACTTATTTTCAACAAGACTAATGCTATTATATGCAAACTTTTAGATAAACTTTGAGGTGCCAACATAAACCACTGATTGTAAACAAATTCCGACAAGGTCAATAAAGTTAATAAGCTTTGACACCTCAAACACAAGGTTCAAACACCCTATTTGTGATAGCAAAAAATTGACCAAATCACCAAATGCCCCATATACGACATCAAATGGAACAACCAAAACTCCCATTTAGGCATTTACAACTGATTACATTTTCTTTGTATTCAAAATATAGATTTGTTTTAGTGTCGTATAATTTTAAACCCCATACAGAGATTAAAAAATAATTAGATTCAACAATTTTATTTAGTAATCAAGACTTTGTTACCTAACAATAAAGAAAAAATATATAAATAAACACAAATTATTTCAGAATCAAACCTAAAAACGACATTAATGAGATATATAAAACAGGTTAACTGAACAACAACATCAATTGTAGCAATTTTGTACCTCCGAATTAGCTTAGTCTGTTGTTGGCTTGGTTGAGTGAAGATGGTGGCCTGTGACGGCAGTGGGGTGCGACAGTGCCTATGTGGTGGTGGTAGGCGGCGGTGAAGGTTAGAGGGTTAGGGTTTTTGGAAGTGAAAGGGAGAAAAAGTTTTGGGTTTTGTTAAAGAAATTAAAATGGAGGAGGGAAATAAGGCGCCCAAAAAATCCAAGTTTTTTCGTTTCATTTGAAAGAACCGCCTAAGTTCTAATATTTTGGTTGAATAGTTTAGTGGAATAGAGCCCGGTTTGTTAAAGAAAACATGGCTCTAATGATTTTTAAAATGAAGCCCGGTTTTGTTAAAGAGAACATGGCTCTATACGAGGAATAGAGCCCGGTTTTGAAGCAAAAAACGCGGCTCTAACTTTATCCAACATAGAGCCCGGTTTTGTAAGAAAAAATATGGCTCTATACCCTTTCCACAACCCGAAATACTTTTAGTGCCCGTGTTTCACTAAAACCGGGCTCTATTAAGGGGGCTCTATGTTCATTTTTGTAGTAGTGTTATACAACTTCACAGCAGGTTCCAATACGGGTGCAGCAACCCCAGTAGCCGGTCTAAAGATATCCATCATGCCAGAGGGAGACGACTAGTCCAACGACTTATAGTTCTCAAAAACAACAGCAAAAGTCTCTTCAATTTGCTCTTCAATCTCACCCAATATTCTATTCTGCAGAGCCTAAAAAAGAAACATGCCTTAGTGTAGGGCATAAACTAAGGACATTGCCGAACAAACACAGAAAACCCCTAGCTCGCATCCACCCAAATTCGAAACAAGAATACAAGCTCGGTAGAAAATAACACAAGTTCGAAACCGTTTAGCCACTTTGTTTAGTCGAAAATAATCAAGCCCTTTCTTGTTTATTAAAAATATGTTTTACCATTTTCAATCCTTTGGAAATTAAGGAGAGACTTTGTGATATTCGGTATTATTAAAACCGAATGGAAATTAAGGAGGGTAACTAGTCGAGATTTTAGGAAAGAAATAATGAGGTAAATCAATTTCAATATTCTAATGGACCTAGACATAATGTCTCATTTTGTTTACACTAGACGAGTACCCGTGCATAGCAATGGGATTTTATAGCGACAGATAGTTTATTGATAAAAAAAAGTTTATAGGTTATAAATGAAAAATAATAAAAGTTTGAAGATTTGGGAATTAAACATAATGTTATGAAACCCGGTTCAACCCGGGTGGTTCAACTGGTTGAACCGTTCCGGTCGAAAAATTGGTTGATTTAAACCGGGTCAACTTGCTAGGTTGGGTCGAAAATGGGTCAAATTAAACTAGTTCAACCCGTCAGGTTTGAAGCATCCCGGGTCAACCCGGTTTGTGATTTGTATTAACTTTTTTAATTGGTTATACATGAAAAATAATAAAAGTTTGAAGATTTGGGAATTAAACATAATGTTTTGAAACCCGGTTTGACCCGGGTGGTTCAACCGGTTGAACCGTTCCGGTCGAAAGATTTAAACCGGGTCAACTTGCTAGGTTAGGTCAAAAATGGGTCAAATTAAACCGGTTCAACCCGTCGGGTTTGAAGCGTCCCGGGTCAACCCGGTTTGTGATTTGTATTAATTGTTTTAATTGGTTGTAAATGAAAAATAATAAAATTTGAAGATTTGGGAATTAAACATAATGTTTTGAAACCCGGTTCGACCCGGGTGGTTCAACCGGTTGAACCGTTCCGGTTGAAAATTTAGTCGATTTAAACCGGGTCAGCTTGCTAGGTTGGGTCAAAAACGGGTCAAATTAAACCGGTTCAACCCGTCGGGTTTGAAACGTCCCGGGTCAACCCGGTTTGTGATTTGTATTAATTGTTTTAATTGGTTGTACAATGTGTATAAATCATTGTACTTTTAAGTAATGAGGTGTTTTAATAAGAGTATTAATTACATTTCATAATTTCCTTTAATAAAAATTTTCAACATTTCACATTCCTTGACTTTTCACTTTTCCACTTTTCCACTTTGACCATTTTTGCTTTATAGGTAGAATATAGATTTTAAATAAATTTCGGCCCAAGCACCAAATAAACGTGTGATGTGTTTTTCTTGTACATGTTTTGTAATTTTTATATATCACAAGTATTATAGGTTTCAAATGTCGCGAAACGTTCAAATATTATCATATAAATACTTAGGTCAAAAATTGGAATGTAACATTTTAGATTATTTAACGTCTCTTCAAAAGTTAAAATTAGAGGGGCATTTTGGGTATTTCAGATGTTCAAAATTTTAGAGTGTTATAGTTGCCTTGACAGAAAGCCTCCTTAGTCCAAACCACTCCATCATGTCCAAAACATCAAGCTCCAAATCTAATCATTATTAGTAGCAATACCTGAAATACATGCTTAAAAGTCAACACAAAGCTTGAGTGTAATCCATAGGTTTAAATAATAAAGTTGAGCACAAGGTTTTAATCATATGATATAAGCAACATATGCAAATACCGGGTAATCAAGGTAACATACAATATATAGAGGCATCCCAGTGCATATAATATTGTTGATGATGCTAAGCTCATGACATGCAAAACGTTAACCGAATTCATAAGTCGACAATAACCGCATAATTTCATAATATAATAAGTGCCCTCAGGCCGGGTAGGTGATAGTTATTCACTTTAACCCACTTGGTTGAGTTTGAAAGGGCTGCAAATAGTTTGTTAAGTTTTTAGATCAGTCTGCAGCAGTCTATTTGATAGTTATTCTCTAAATGCCCATATTAAGAGCTTATTTTTTGCTTATTCACTATTGTTTCTCTTCTGATTTTTGTTTCCTTTAGTAGCTTATACTACTGACTTGAGAATTCTGAGCTTAATTGGGATTCTAGATCTTATCTTGTTGCTTTAATTTGGTCTGCTAATGTGACATTTCAAAATTTTCATGTCATTAATCTTAATATTATTTAACTATTCTATTTTTAAATAATTAACTTTGTCGAAATTTATCCGCGTTTCGTCATAACACGTTCAATTCATTCAACCACGATTAGACTACGTCCATTCTACACTTTTTATGCATCATTGTTTCCTTACAATCCTATTTTAAAAGTCACTTTTCACTTTCTCCATTTTTACTTAAACCTTGTATTTTTACGTCTTACTCGATTTAAGCCTACATTTTTATGTTTTAACCACATTTAAATCCTCCAATGAACTCACCACTCATCTAAATTACCTAAAATATATAATGATAACAAGTTTTAGCATTTTTGAAAGTTTTATATTTTATTACTACCCGGTTTTACATTACGCGTCTTAAAAACTTAACGTTAACAATTACCGGGATCAAAACTACACTCTATAACACACTTATACCCAAATAATACCACAAAAATCTCCACTCACCAACTCTTCCTCATATGTGGCGTTTTCATATAGAGACCAAGAACACTTGTTTATTTCAAAATACAAATGTTCAACTTATTTTTCCAACTACAATTCCACTAAACACATCTACATAGTTATTGTCACCATTTTTCTTTCACTCTCCACCCTATGAACGAAATAAAACAGCCCAATAACACCATCTCATCATCTTTTTAATCATAAAAATAATCTCCACAACATCCTCTTGAAGATCCTTGCAAAAGATTGTGTTTTGATTCGAAGTTTAGAAGATTTTCTTGAAGTTTTCATAGAGTTTCTTGGCGTTTTTCTTCAAGACTTGATTAGGGCTTTGTTTAATCAAGTGGGTAATCATTTGTGAGTATTGAATTGAAGATTCCACTAGTCTTGGTGTCATTAGGGTCGTTTCCAATCCAAGCCCTAGAAAGGTTATTCGTGATTTATCACTCCTTGTAAGCTAATATCATAATCCTCTTTGATTTTTGTCACATGCAAATGGTTTTTGTTATTTAATTAATTATGGGTTTTCTGAATTTTGATGAGTTTTAATGTTCTTGAGTTGTTTGTGATGATTAGTGTGGCATTGCATGATGAATGATGATGTTTTGGATGAGTTTAGAATAGGTTTAGTTGGATTTGATGGGTCTGTTTTTACATCAGTAGAAAAACGTGGGTTTTCTCATTAAGTTTTGGCCTGGAGCCTATGATTAAATTACATTTTTAGATATATATACTTCTAAGCTTCATGTGGCGAGTTGGAGGAATTTTTATCTCCTCCGGATGACCAAGTTATGCCCAAATTAGTAAAACTAGTCAAAATAGGCAACTTGCAGATTGTTTGTGTGTTAATGGTAAATTTATGGCTTAGAGCCTACTGAAGCTTTTCATAAATGAATAGGTTAATATCTCAGGTCCTAGTGGCGAGTTGGCCGGAAAACCAACTATTTCGGATGGTCGAGATACGACCAAAACCGTGGAAACATATTTAGTGTGTGCCCAGAAATTGTAATGCAGATTGTTTTACTTGTAACAAATTATTCTTGAACTAGAGGGTACTGGGTTTTTACATGGGTGAAGGGTAAAACAAATTAGGACCTTGTGGCTAATTGGAGGGTTTATCAACTCCTCCGGATGAATTAGTTATGGCTGTTTTGCTAAAATTGATCCGTTCTGAACTACTGTTTGTAAAAGGAGTTTAACTCCAGGTTTTTACACTAAAATTGTTGGAATAAAAGTTGATACCTGTAGTAGACATCTTAGGCTAACACCTCCAATTGGTCTCACTTAAATTGCTATCATAGTTTAGGATTTATGGCCATTTTCGTAAGAGATTAAAATTCAGAAAATATCATGGGCTGGATGTTCAGGGGTAAAATAATCTTTTCACATGATTCTCAATCTTTCAGAAGTTGAGGTCCAGATTTTTGAAAACTAGACTCAAAGGGCTTTCCAGGGGTGAAGGTCTTGTATTCATATCATTTATAGATTAGGAGTTAAGGGTCTATAAAATAGAGTCAAATCCAGAATTTAATACTTTACGTCTTGTCTTGAACTCTAAAACGTGTAGATACACATAGGTAAGATAAGAATTGCGGGATGAAACTTGGTAGGTGTTTTATTACCTATAACACCTGGTCGAACATCAATCTTAGAGTGAAAATATCTTGGGTTAAGTCTTAATGCAATGCCATGCTTATCTTGGAAACATATCTCGTGATCATTCGATTTACTTTTCATATTGCTCTTCTTTATCATTCTAAGTCGCGTCACGTCTTTTAGGTTGTGATTAGATGCTTCGCACTCGTACGAAGATCCATTTTACTTTTGATCTCGTTGCTCTTAAGGTGAGTTCATAGCCTCGCCTTTACTCATTTAAATGTTTTATAAACCTCGCGAGGGGGATACATGCTACTTTTACAAACTGAATACAAGTAGTTTTTGGTATGCTCTACCCGATTACATGATTATAGTGATTGAATGCTTCTTGCCAATTAAGTCCCCATCATGAAACCGTTAATTCCGTAAGGAAACGCTATTATTATGGATATGCATATTAGTCTTGGCCGGCTTTGACTGGGTCCGGTCACATAATCTTGAGAGTTTGGGGTAAACTGGCAATTTTTACCTCGGGGCACAAAATCATGGTTAAGGTTTGGTTTCATAAATCTCAATACTATAATCTGATTACCTGACATGTATTTGTTATATGTCTATTGATAAATAATGCTTGTATTCAACATATTACTTATTAAACTCTATGGATTCACTCAACCTTTGTGTTGACTTTTTAGCATGTATTTTCTCAGGTATTATTTGGCTAGCTGAGCATTGGGAGAAATCGGAGTCGCGTAGATATCAAATATTGAAGAACTTGTTTTCTACACATTCGATAACTGTTTATCATTAAAATATACATATGAGTCATGTTTTAACTCTTGTAACTTAAGTTTTAAATATAAATTGTTGGACCTTTGTACTCTGATTTATCAAATCGAATGTGACATTTTATTAAACGTCTCTTTTGAGGTCGTTTTATGTAACTTGTGTGTATGAACTATGAAGTGACACCCAAATTGGTATTCTGCTGCGTCTCTTTTGAGGTCATTTTAAGTGTCCTATTATGGTGGATGAATTTACGAGACCCAACTGTCAAGTGTCATATAAAGTTATGTGTTAATAAAACTTAATTTGAATAAGCATTATAAAAAGTGGATGTTTTACGACTCTAAAAAGATGTGCCATATTATGGTGTATCATAAAAAAACCATTATGAATAAGCGTTCTATAAAGGTTAACGTTATAAGACGCTGTTATCAAGGGTCCTATTAACTTTTCTTATAATAAAAAACGTTTGCGAATAAGCGTTCCATAAAACCGATGTTTTATGACTCAAATATCAAGTGTCCTATGATGGTGTATCAATCTATGGGACCCAAGTGTCTAGTGTCATATTAATTTATGTTTTAATAATACGTTTGCGAATAAGCGTTCTAAATAATTAATGTTTTATGACTTATGTATCAAGTGTCCTATTATGGTGTATTGTAATAAAACCATAATGAATATGCATCCTTTAAGGGTCCTATTGAACGTTCTAAAATACTGATATTTTATGACTCAAAAATAAAATGTCCTATTATAATGTATGATACTAAAGCCATTATGCATAAGCGTCCAATAAAGGCTAACATTATAATACCCACGTCTTAAGGGTCCTATTAAGTTTTGTTATAATAAAACTTTTGCAAATAATCGTTTTAAAAAAATGATGTTATATGACTCAAAAATGAAATGTCCTATTATGGTGTACGATAATAAAACCATTGCACATAAGCGTCCTATAAAGGTTAACGTTATAATACCCACGTGTCAAAGGTCTTATTAAATTTTGCTATAATAAAACTTTTTCTGAATAAGCGTTTTAACTAACTGATGTCTTATGACTCAAAACTCAAGTGTCCTATTATGGTGTATTATAATAAAGCCATAATGAATAAACGTCCTATAAAGGTTAAAGTTATAAGACCCAAGTGTCAAGGGTCTTATTAGGTTATGTCATAATAGGACATCTAGTGATCAAGTGTCGTATTACACTATCACATAATGGGACACCAACAACTAAATGTCTTATAAAGTAATTTATTAGGATCCATATTTTAAGTGTCCTATTAAGTTATATGATAATAGGACCCCAAATCATCGACCATCCTATTATATAACTTTTTAGGACATCGCCTAGGTAGCAAATATTTAAAAAGGACCCTAAACGCTCATATGTCCTATTAAACAGTTTTTTAGGACTCCATTATCATACCGTCCCACACAAAGGGTCCTAAAAAGCCACTTTTGTTGTAGTGTGGCTAAACATAAAAGTTTAGTTGCTTGGGCTATTGGTTGGAGGAGGAGGTGGTATGATGGGTCCTTGAGGTGGTATCAATAGATGTTCAAGGTAGGATAACATAAGGCCCAATTCATCTCTAAAATGAAAGATACGGTCTCAGTTGTGATGACAACATGCACAACTAAGGCTATGTGGTTCAAGTGGGTAAAGAATGGGACGACCCATTAATGACTGTGGCGGTGGAGATGTTGAAGATGATGGTAATGAGTGGACAAGCTCAAGAGGAGTTGTGGGTGATAATGTGAATGTAAATGCTAAAGGTTGAGGTGGATTAGGTGCTAAGGAAAGTGTTGTTGCCCTAATTGTGGATGATGAAGATGAGGTTTACCTAGTTGATATGATTTTGTAGGGAGCAAGTGGATTGATATGGATGAAGTTGAGTTGGAGTTCAATGGTGTATGAATGTCTTCATCATCATCAAGTGTGAGATCAATAAGGAGTACTTCCTTAGATGGTTTGATGTTAAGCCTTGGTTTCTTGGATTTGTAGGATGTGGTGGCTATGGTGGAAGACATTTTGAAGTTTTTGACTGATGTGTAATTTGTGAGCTAAGAAGTTACATGATAAGAGCTTAAACAGCCACATTCAAGCATTCATTAGTGATAGGAATGTGTGTTTAGGAGAATGGGATCATAGGGATCAGCTCAAGGTTGCATAATTTTAAGGGAAAATAGGTCAAAAAGCAAAAGGGAATAGTGAAATTCGTATTCCCAGGGTACGGTACCACTAAATACCCTACTGTACGACTAAATTTAGTGGTTCTGTGCCCTATTTAGTGGTGTTGTGACCTGCTGGTGGTGAATTTTCCAATTTTGCAGGTTTTAGGCTACCTAAATGGGTAATTCTAGGGGAACTATTTGCAACAAATCCCATTACCTCAATCCACTCAAAAGCAATAACATAGATTTCATGGTCTAAGTCACAACTAGCAACTAATATGATCATGTGATAAATCTACTAAATAGGCTACTAGTAAGCATGCAAATTATCATCTAGATACTTGCACATAAAATAATCTAAGCAAATATCACAATTATCTAGAAGCATGATGTGAACAAATAATGATCATATGATAAAAATTACCAAGAGTAAATCATGATAACATACATTTGGATGGTAAAAATGAATGACACGCCCAAATAAGATAAAAGTTCTGCCAATCTTAAAATAGTTAATGTTAACTGGCCGTATTCAATCCTTCAAACAAGTTAATATCATAATACTTAAATTATTAATAAAGCTTAATATATAGCAAGCTTTTATACTTCATTCTCCTCTATTGTTGATGATTCTTTGATAACTCCTCTGATTGACTTGATCAATTTCCCATATTTTCACTCATCGTCATCACTTGATGAAGTATCATAGGGTTCGTTTTCAAGGTTTAGGAAGGAGACCATATGTGACTCACTAAATGGTTCCATGACTCGATTGATAAGCGTGTAAGCACAGCTTCGGAGGTATTGATGAGAATTCATGTAGTAATGATAAAGACGGGTTAGAAACATCCCATAGGGAATTAATTTGTTTCTATTGTATTCGACATGAATGATTCGCTTGGCGAAGAAATAGGTAAGATTATATGGTTGACGAAGCACAATGCAATAGAGCATGTGGGCACAAGACGCAGGTAGGTACTCATTATTTCCTACAAGACTCAATACGTTTTCACGTAGAATAACCGCCATGGGTTGAAGGAAGTAATGAAGTTCGACGATGCGTATTCTGTTGGGGTTTTGAACTTCAGGCGAATTGCAAAGAACACTAATTATCTCCTGCGGAGAAGGGACATACGAATGATACAGACCATTTTATTCAACACTCAAAGAGTGAAGAGAAAATTTTTTAGAGTAGGCATATTGCCCAAGATTAGGAAGACCGAGAATTTAAGCAAATTGCTCCAGAGGTAACAAGTAAATTTATATTCTTGTATCCAAAACCATAATGAAAAGGAATGATCCTCATTTTGTATGAGTTCAACCCCAGGAAAGAAGTCGATAATGAAATGAGGACATATTTGTTCATTAATGGTAAGAACACTTTGAAAACCTATGGCTCAAAAGGCTGACTCAATTTGTTGTTGGAAGGTTAGGGAAATGTTAAGAATATGACCTTCGTTAAATTAACGAGACTCAACATTTTTGAACTGTTCACTGAATTCTCTACACATGTAGGGGATGTAGATGTAGGTCCGTTGCCGATCAAAGTCATATATGTGTGTGTAACAACCCGCATTTTCAGGACATTGCTCCTATTCACTATTCATCAGTTACTATTCATCATTTACTATTCACTGATCACTATTCATCATTTTTGGAGTCAGTTTGTGATTCCGAGAAGCATTCAGAAATTTTACTATTCATGTGACACTATTCATTCCCGGAGGGAATCACTATTCATGATCATAATTCACCATTACGTAAACTGAGTTTACGAGTCTTCAAATTCGCGTAACCAATGTGGTTTAGCTGCAAATTCAGGCATCATTCATTAATGACACTTCATATAGACGGGAATAGTCTACACATTATCATCACATTAGATAATGCACGGATACGCATTATTTCAAATTATGTATGCTTAATTTGTAATTAACGTTACCACTCAGTTTTTTTTTACTACGGACGTATACCCAATACTCCCGATTACGATCATAATATATTTACATACTCATAATAATAATATAAAAATTATATTATTAATTTACCCGGTGTTTTCTAATCAATTACTATATTTTACGGTCGAAGCTTATTACTCCGTTGGTTTGCGTTATTTCAACACGATAATTATTTTAACACCCGATTCTTGCAAGGAATAATATTTTACAACTTTTACAAGTTTGTCATATTTTATTTCGACTCGTTACGATTTATTTCTAGTTAACTCGGTACCCGGTAACACCTAATGCCTAACTTAAACCCACCAATACTTGCTCATGTGAGACCAAAACATTTATTAGCACACAAACCTCACCTTCCCCACCCTAAACCACGCCCCATGTTTTCCTCCTTGTCTTAATGCATTTATTTTTAGCCTAAAATATCTACTACTAAATATATATACTCATTTCACCACAATTCTTCATTACTACATCAAACAAACTAGCAAAAATGCTCTCATCTTTCCTTCTCTCTAAAAGTTTCAGCCAACAACAAATCAAGAAGCAAGAAACATAAACTTTTCAAGATCAAGTGCTTAAACAAGTTCTAGTAGTGATCTAGCTTAGGTTTTGAAATAAAAACCTCAAAGATTAATAGGGTTTTCATCACCATCTTTCAATAATCACTCAAGTAAGTTACTAACAATTTTTCCTACTCTTTTAAACATATACTTTATATATTTTCATGATCTAGTAAGAAAAACATGCAAGTATACATATGTATTCATACCACTTATTGTTTATTTTTGTTTATAAACATAGATCTACAATTTTTATTAGAAATCTTATGAGATCCACCATTTTTTGTGAAGACTAGGAACCCATGACACCCTAAGAAGGTGTATGGTAGGATTGGGTACTTGGGGAGTTGATTTGAAGTAGATTGGTTAAGCCTTGAACAAGTTAGAACCAAGAAAAATGAGTTTTGACAACAATAGAAAAGGGTCTGTCCTTAAATGCAAAACGTGGGAAAATCAGTGGGTTTTGGGTAACTTTGGACCAAAGATTTAGAAAATACATTCCGAGACAAAACTATGGCCGAAAACGGGGATAAAAACGAGTTAATAACGAAGGAGATATGATTTTCCGAAATTTAACGACGAAAAATATTTTCAAATATAGTTGCTGTCCATCTTTGCCAAACGTGGAAACTTCAGGGGTTTCTGGGTAATATTGGGTTAAATATTCAGAAAATACTCTCAAATACGAAACCGTGGCCGCTTGAATCACTAAAATCCGAGTTACAACGAAAAAGATATGCTATTTTCAAGATTAATGACGAAAACTATATTTTCTGAAAATATTGAATCTGTCCCAATTTTTCTAGCTAGGAAAACTGAGATTTAATGATATCTAGACTAGCCGAGACCTAGATAAACCTAAAGTATACTTGATTACCTTCGCGGGGATATAAAGAACATCGAAAACGGGTTTATAACGTAAAAGATACAAGTGTTTGAAATCCGACGATATATATATATTTCCATCAGCTTTTCTATTATTATTTTTGCCGCAAAACTGTCTTTGCGAGACACCACTTTCTTGGCTGTTTTTCTTTATGATCGGATCAATTTGAGTCCGAGCCGTAGTTTTATGAAATCAAGATCTTCCAACAAGCTTTTCAAATCAATTGGCCGTTCGTCGAATAGACTTATAACGAATAAACTACGACCTCATCTATATACCCGATAAACTATATATATTTTGAACATAATACTTTCAAATAACAACAATAAGAGTCGATTTTCTCATCGATCAAGACCCGTATAACCAAAAGTTAAATGACACGACTTCAAGATATTGTTACAAGGTTTTCAAAAACGCCGAGTTTCATCACTAACCCTTAACGTACAACATTTCGCGGCTTGTTTTGCGAGGCCATTTTGGGCATATTTTCAAGTAATGAAAATGTTATTTTTGCGACGAAAACCTTATATTTGCCGATAGAACACCAAACAAGGATCGTGGAGTACCGTTTCAACGTATTTACATGAAAAGTGATTATTAACCTAACGAGACGTCAAAAATATATTTTTTCGACGATAAACGTTATTATCAAAACTAATGAGTGGTATCGATAACATACGTATTTGCATGTGTAGCATCATTTCATTTCTTACATTAGATCATACCATTCATATTAGGTTGCGGTTAGAGATCGTGCCTCATTTCAGTATATCTACTTTTGTCATCGTAGTTATCGCACCAGGTGAGTTCATAACCCTTACTTTTACTTGTTTTACAATTGTTTTGGGGGAAGATACATGCTCGATACTATTTAAATTCAATGCTTGTTTTACTTGAACGCGATTCATTTTCTCAAACATTACTGAATGGTTGAAATACATGTTCTATGTTTTTATACGATTTGAATTACTTATGGGGAAGAATACGCTGCTTGAATTTTTTTTTTACAATACCAAAGTATTACAAATTCCATACATTGCTTAAGTTTCCTTATTACTACCAAGTTAAGTCCCCTTTATTATCATGGACCGTTAATTTTAGTGCTAAGCGGGAGTGAGTGAATAGATCTATTGAGGGTGACGCCTCCATTCGCGTTTGGGTTGCTCCAACGGGACGAATGCATTTCATGTCTTATCAAATTGAGTGCCTGGTAAACACTCTGTTGGGGCCATTACTATGTCTAGCTTCGGGGTCATGAGCTTAAGAGACAATGTAGCAGTTTTGACATATTGTCACCTTACTTTATACTTTTGGCTATTGTACATACGAAAATTACTTATGGAATTACGATACTTTCCCACCACTATTACTACGGAATTACGATGCTGTTACATCAACCTTGTTACGGATTTACGATACTTTTGTTGGGAATTCTTCTTTCAAATGTTTTACATTACATGTTTACTAAAATCTATGAACTCACCAACCTCGTGTTGACACTTTAGCATGTATTTTCAGGTATTAAGCAATGGCACGCTACAGGAGGTTTTGGCAGGGCATGGCATGGTCATAGAAGACTCTGATATTCATTTGGGGACCGTTTAAAAGTATTTTAAAGGCCTACTTCCGCACTACTTTTAACAATGTAAATTCAACATTTTTGATTAAACTATTTTATTCTAAATGATTCAAGTGAAAACCATTTTTGAACTTGTGTTGTAATACCAATTGAGTTACACCCCAGCTACATGTATGCTTCCGCTGGACCCTATTTTGGGGGTGTGACAGTGTGGCATTATGACACCTATATAAAAAAAATTATGTGTGAGCATATGGATTAATTTCTGTTCTCACATGACCAGTGTGTTTCTATATGCGAACTATGTGGAGGTGCGGTAATCTCGACTCTTAAGATGAAATTAATAAGATTACCCAAACGCTCCTAACTTTACTTTTACTCAAGCAAATGTGTACAAGATTACATATTAGTTATGTATCTTAACTGTCATTTGTGAGAATGTGTATGCATGTGAAAACGTTTTTAGTTTGTATCAACAATGCAGGAAAAGTTATTTCATGAGCCTAGTCGTGTGAATTTTTTTGAAAAATAATGGAATTGGGGTGTTTGGCAAATGCGTCAATTTTGGCGTCAAAACAATTTTAAAGTTGAAAAGCTTTAGTGCTAATCACTTCTAATCCAATTACAAGTATCCTAGACATGATTTCACTAAAGATACTTAGTCAAATTCGAATTTTGATAACAAAATTCAGACCTAGAGTGAATGATATAAGTGATTTAATGCAAATACTATGTTTAGGGAATCGTATTTGTTCTTCTTTGTGTAATCCTAGTCCTAATTGTATAATAATTCAATCAATTTTGAAAAGCCCCAATTCAATTTTGTGATTTTGAGCAAACCCTAGAATCAAAATAGAAGGATATTAAAGGAAATTGACTTACAAATGATATTAAGTAAGATGTAGTGGTTGAAAATCTTTAATTACAATGTCTTAATCTTGATTAACAATGGTGTAATTGAGTTTTTGGGTTGGTTTTTGGATAAGCCAGCAAGAGGGGTTTTTGGTAATTTGTGTTTTGAATGAGTGAATAGAGGGAAGGAGAGAAGAAAACGTGCTTCAGCAGATGTACGGTACCACGGTACCGCTAAATTTAGTGGTGCCATGCACTGCTGAGACAGTTTTTCATCTCATTTTGATTTTTTTGACGAATTTATCTTACTTATTTAGCAAGACTTTTTGACATGAGGAGAGAATTTATACCTAATAAATTCTTGTGATGAGAGGAACTAGACTAAATTAAGAATGATGATTCAAGAGATTTCCGAGGAGACGAGTAAATAACCGTTGGAAAGATATACGAAATGATTTCAATATTTCTAGTGAAATAATTAGACAGTCATGAGTGATTCTCGGGAATGCACAATGAGAATACAAGATGAGTTGACTTTTAATATTTCCAGTGAAATATATAAATAATTATGAGAGATTTTTGGGAATGAATCGAAAGGGTTTGAACGAAGAAAATGAATTGTGATGAGATGACCTAAATATTTCCAATGAAATATATAAATAGTCATGAGTGGGTTTGGAATGGAATGTCAAAGAAGTTGTTCAATGAGTATTCCATTTCGAAAGAGTTGTTTCCTCATTGAACATCATAGTGACAGAGATGATGACGTATCATGAAGTGTTTAATGCACGAGCTGATCATGGAGTATATGGTCAAGTCAATCTCTTCTTGTTGTAGTGCATCATGGGAATGTCGTCATAGAAGTATCATCGAGAGATTAGAGCTTGTCTCATCTATAGTGCTTAATTTCATGCCTTTCCAGCGCTTGCGTAATCGGCTACGGTTGTGGAGATAGTAAAAGTTGTTTCTTTCTTGATGAACCAAGAATTTTATAAACAACCTATGAAGGTACACACATAACTTGTACATTATCAATCTACATAATCTCCCACACTATCCGAGTTAGTGTCAGACAGTAATCCTTACACTAAACTCCTTGGGATCGCGCACTTTCCAAGTGTATAATGCCTTGAATACATCGGATGACATATTCAATTGGTTTCAATACAAGAAGTTTTGAGATCTTCGTACAAACGAACCTAAAGGCGGACATTAATCATGATTTCAGGCCTACTTGCCGAGTGATAGAGTAACCTCTCATGTCCTAGTAGCTAAGTATTATCCGTATTCTCACTATCAACGTCTCCAGTAAGCTTTCAACTCCGCGTATAATATTTGTTAGTAAGGATAGTTTTAGGTAAGCTTATATATATATATATATATATATATATATATATATATATATATATATATATATATATATATATATATATATATATATATAGGGCAAAGTTAAAATAAAAAGACAAATATCTGTAAAAAGAATAAAAATAAAATTTTTTAAAGTTATAAAAAAAATTCCAAAAAAATTCCACAAGATCAGGTATGTTGGTGCATAAAACTTTTGTGAAAGAAGTTTTTCTAATTTTGAGTTTTTATACGTTTTTTTTTAATGCACAAAAAATGAATTTTAATGCGCAAAAAAATTTTAATGCACAAAAAAAATTTTAATGCACAAAATTTTCAACTAGTTTTAGTTAGATGTGCAATGTTATTTTGATGAAAAAAGTCAAAAGAAGTTGGGTCCAAAAACGAATTTTTGATGCACAAAAATGCGATTTAATGCATAAACATATTTTTTTTATAATTTTTTCCGGATAAAGTATCCACTTTTAGACAAACTTTCTTTAGAACTTTTTCATGCAAAAACATACCCGATCTTGTGGAATTTTTTTGGAATTTTTTGAGAACTTTTTTTAAAAAAATTTTCTTTTTATTATTTTTACGGAAATATGTCTTTTTATTTTATGTTTACCCTATATATATATATATATATATATATATATATATATATATATATATATATATATATATATATATATGTTCGTATATTAGCACACAAAGTGATACAATTAGCACTTACTATTATAAGAGGATTAAAGAAATAATAGTAATTCACCCTTCATGTTCTTTTCAATCTCGTCACGCATGATCTTAAGGTGATCATCGTATATTTCAGGACAAGATAAGTTTAATATAGTGTTATCAACGTATACTCATGTTTGAAACATGATATGGTTTTAGAAATCAACAAGTCTTGGAGATGGGACATCATATGTCTCCTTGTTGATTGAAACCATTTAGACAACTTTTCTTGTCCTTTATACTAATACTAGCAAAGAAAGATCTCTAGAAAACTACATGCACAACTAATCACATAGAGAGGGGGTTTTGAAAAAAAAACTTACCTTAGCCTATGATGTTATCCTCGTTGTTATGCTTAGAGAGATGAGATAAAGCTTGAATTATCCATCACCATTTGTGCTTCCGTTGAGTAGATCCTTTGTCGGATTTGAAGTTGATTCTCAAGCATAACTATCTAGTAAGATAAGACTCAGACATTTGGTCCCCAATATCTCATGGGTCCAAGGTTGTTAGTGTTGAACATCTTATGCATTTTATGCATTTGGCTTGGATGTTGAAATGGAGGACAAATTTCCCATGGTAGATAACTTTGTTGTTCACGGTTGTTCCAAGTTACGAGATAGTTACTTGGATAACTTTGTCTCATAAAGTTACCTCTCAGTAGAGGAGTTCTAGGCCGAGATTTGGGAGTATTAGTTCTTTTAGGAGGAGGATGAGTGTTTGATCTACGATCAACTTTACTAGGACCAAGTTTAGGAGACGACACAGGTTTATAGAACCTCTTTACTTCCTTCATACTATCTACAGGTATTTCAACATTATCAACCACTATGTGACTTGGTTTGGGACTTAGAAAATTTTTTAAGACTGACCCTGTTTGGACTTTAATAGATGACGGATCCACGGTACCACTAAATTTAGTGGTGCTGTTACCACTTTTAGTGGTGCCATCATTCCCTAAACTAATCTCCTTTGATTTAACAAATTTTACTTGTTTAGTTTCACTGGTAGATGCCTCATTTGGGTCAAATCCAAGACCCGCTCCAGCATGTTTACTATACTTAATGTTTTCAAGCATGTCATTAAGTGCTTGTGTTCCTTTTTCAAACTTAACAATTTTAACGACGTTTTCTTTAAGTTTTTCATTTTCTATCTTAAGATCTATACATGACATACATCCAACATCTATTTGGTTATTTTTCTCAATTATTTTAAGTTGATATCTTAGTTTTAAGACTTGTAATTCTAGTTCGTGTAGTGTTGCTTTTAGCGTTTTGTTCCTAGTTATGATTTTAGTACTTACCTCACATAATTTATTATATTCATCATATAGCATATTATCATCTATTGACGAATTATCATCACTATAATAAGAAGAGTTAAAATGTACCACGTTAGAAGCTTGAGCCATGAGACATGTTTTGTCATTAGGCTTCTCTTTTTCTTCACCACTATCACTCCAAGAACCTCCTACAAAGGCTCTTTGGTTGTTTGATCTTGGTGGTTTAGGACATTTACCAATAAGGTGATTGGGATCTCCACATCTAAAACATTTTCTATCACTTTTTCCTTTCTTGTCGTCTCGGTTCTTTGAGAATGACTTCTTCTCATCACGAGGTTGTCTAACGAATCTACCCTTTCTTCTAAAGAAATTTTTAAAGTCTCTAACCGCTAGTGCATACTCTTCATCTTCACTATCGGAATTCAAGCTTTCATCATCACTAGACTTTTTGTTGGCTTTCAATGCTAGAGACCTAACTTTCTCACTTATACCCTTGACTATGTTCGAGTCCTTCTTGATTATCATTTCATGAATTTTCAAGTTACCTATTAGTTCATCAAGTGATAGTGTCGCCAAGTTCTTTGATTCTTCAATGGCAGTGACCTTTGCTCTCCATTTGGGATGCAAGGCTCTAAGAAACTTCCTAACATAGTTCTTGCTAGAATAACATTCATCAAGAGCTTTAAGACTAGTAATAAAAGTATTAAATCTAGAAAATGCACTATCGATGGTTTCATCTTTCGGAATGGAAAATTGTTCATATTGTTGAACAAGAAGATCAATCTTGTTCTCTTTGACTTGATTATTACTTTGATGTGTGACCAACAAAGTTTTCCTAACATCTTTTTCCGTATTACACATAAAAATTCTTTCAAATCCCTATTTCGTCAAAAAATTATAAATTACCATTTTAGCCTCATTATTTTTGGCTAGTTTTCTTTTAAGATCATCGCTTTGTTGATCATAAGGAATAATTTTATCTTTTTTAGTAATAGGATCCTTTTCAATAGGTTGAAAGTCACCATCGGTAATAACATGCCAAAGATCAATGACTTTTGATTTCACATACGTTTTGAATCTTGTTTTCCAATAAATAAAACAATCGTTTTCAAAAAGTGGTGGTATTTGCATAGTTTTCCCTTCTTGATATTTGTCGAAATCCATTGATCGATTCAAGTTTTAAAACAAAATTTACTTTAAAATCTTGCCTAACGTGGCTCTGGTACCAATTGTGAGAAACTAGAAGGGGGTTGAATAGTTTACCGACTTGTTTTCTTTATTTATAAAGATTTCTCTTTAAAAAACTTAGATTCAATTGTAGATGAAATCAATTAACACCAATATGAACAGAACACTATACTAACACAAATATGCAATAAGTAAGTAAAGAGAAGAGATGGAAAGATCAAACCAAGACAACGAGATTTATAGTGGTTCGGTCACGAAGCTCTTCTTCACCCTACGACACTCCCCGAGTATTCGACTCGAGAGTTCTAGCACTATATCAACAAGACTCCCTTCAGGCGGAGAAAACCATACAATGTCGCTTAGATTATTTTCCGACACTAAGCTAGATGTCGAGTACTAATCTTAGCTAGTACCAATCTACCAAGATCCACATGATCCTAACTTATCACACGATCAACACGATCGTCACACAATCAAAACGATCAACACGATCTGCACACAATCTACATGATCAACACGATCCTCACACAATCTACATGATCCTCACAAGATCCACACAATCCTCACAATCTACTCTTGATCCACTTGATCAATACTATTTCACTCAACACTTAAGAGATCCTCAAGATCTCAACAAGATCACAATGATCAACACAATGACTAAGAAACAATAATACACTTGATGTATATCAAGATACAATCAAGTAAACAACTTGTAATGCAAGTGCACTACTCTATGAGACCAACACCTTGTATCTTCTTGGTACTTTGTGTTCTTCTCTTGACTAGTAGAGGTATGTAGATGATTCTTGGTTGGATGAAAGAACCACTCTTTAAACAAAAGAAAACTAACTAATGATCTTAGAAGTGTAGAAAGAAAAGGAGGATGGAAACCAGAAAGTTATGTGTGTGAAAGGATGGCCAAAATATGGGAAATGAAGTGGTATTTATAGAATCAGGAAATTTGACCGTTTTAAGGGGACGACACCACTAATTGTCACATGGTACCACTAAATTTAGTGATACCGTGCCAGACAAAAACGCTCCAATTTTTGTTTTTAGTGGCGAAAGTTTATTTGGGGGAGTTTGGAGCTGGTTTGGGTAAAATATAGCTGTTAGGAATGTTTTTGAAATGATTTTTCCTAAATAAAACATTTCTTTATAATTCAAAAATAATTTGTAAAATGTATTTTTGAAAAGAAAGTTTTGTCAAGCTAAAAATGTGAAGTTCAAAACACAAATTCACTTCTTTGATCATTTGTCAAGTTGTAAATTTGTATGTTCATACCTACAGTGATTGACGTAGAAATCGGATATTTCGACTAAAAACTTGTTTACGTTAATTTTGACGTAAGATGTTTTCACATTTTGTTATCATCAAAACATAGAGATATCGAAAGCTGAGAATAACGTTTTTAGACATTATTTGCATCAACAAAGTAGTTAGTGACTATTGTTGTAGCTTAAATGATGTCTTGATTATGTAATGATGTATGCTCTAATATGTTTTCTATGAATGAATGATCTTGTATGCTTTTCATATGGGAAATGAATGATGATTAGACCTTAAATTATGTTAATATGTTGTGATAATTATCATAGTTGACTTGAAAATGGACTAAAAGTATTCAACCTTAAAAATGAGAAGTTACTAAAATCACAACATTACTGCTAACCAAGTCACCTCCTAGTGGGGGTCCTTTAATGGATTGGCGGTCCCCTAATCTTTAAGGGACCGTCCCCAGTAGGAGCTAAAACTCAGATTTTTCTTCAATTTTTTTATCTGATTCATGCTCTATCTATTTGATTTCACCCTTCTATCTATCTTATTTCTCCATATCTTTCTATATATATATATATATATATATATATATATATATATATATATATATATATATATATATATATATATATAAGCATATGCTTTGCTTCTAACTTGTTTTTGTAGCACATCACCATAGCTTGATTCCCCGATGCCCTCATTTAGGGGGAGCACTAAGCTAGGGGGAGCTTGTATTCCGTCAACATCGACGATGCCCTTTCAAGGATGCTTGTGTTTCCTCTCCTCAACATCGATGACGCCTTTTTGATTCTACAAAAAAGGGGGAGAAGTAACGGCAAAACTTATTAAAAATTTATCAACGCTTAATTTTACCTAAAATGAGTTTATATTTTGTAATCATCAAAAAGGGGGATATTATACAAATAATGTAAAAAATGTTATTCGCATTATTCGATCTTCTTGTGTTTTGATAATCACAAAATATAAAGACATGTTTCGTAAAGTTACGGTTAATAAGTTTTTAATCGAGGAAACTCGTTTCTTCCACGTAGCTACTACAACGTCACTTCGGGTATGAACAAACTTTATACCATCATTAGTTAAGTGATCAAAGAATTTTAGTTTCTTATAAACTTACATTTTAACTTTGACAAAACATTTTCACAAAAGTATTTTTGTATTTTTAAAGAAATGTTTTATTAATAAAATATATTCAACATTCAAATTTGTAACAACTATATTTCCCCCCAAAAAAGTTGAGTTTTCACCAGATAAGTTTTCATCACGTCAGGACAAAAATGGGAGCGTCTGTCAGGACGGTCCTTTAAAGTGGCTGGTGGTCCCTTAGTGATAAAGGACTGTCGCCTATTTAAGGGACCGCCAGCTCCTTCCTGTCGTGTATACATAGTGAACTCTTCCTTTTAAAAAACCAGAGTCTACACACACAAAAACTTTCTGTTTTATTTTTCTTTCTTTTTTGATCAATATAACATGTCGGTAAATGTTTATAAGTGATTTCCTCTTTCGCAAAGTGCAAGAGAAGAACTCTCGACGTAGATGAAGATTTGAGATGTTATATGAGTCCACACACAAACGTAACAAGTGTTGTGGTTCTAGTTTTCCTTCTATTTCATTCTTGTAAATATTTTAAATACTTCCAACTTTTGTGTGAGTCGAGGATAGAGTTATGTGTGTGAACTTGGAAGAAGATGAAGATCCAAGAAGTCTTGTAACTAGATTAGTTCACGTATTTTTTGTGAGGAGAGTGGTGTCCTAGTGTGTAGGTTAGGACTTAGTTAAGTCATTGTATGAAGGCTTGGATCGGGTGATGATCTAAGTGTGTCTCGTGTGAAGGCTTGGATTGGGTGAAGATCCAATTTGGACAAGAGTGCTTGTTCGTGTGGCCACGGCCTTGGAGTAGATTGATTCTGGCTACGATTAGAACTCGACATTCCGCTTAGTGTCGTTAAACCTTGTGTAATCTTGTGTACGGATTGCTTCGCCTGAAGGAGTGTGTTGATATAGTGATTGATAACTCTCAAGTGTGGTACTCGGGGAGTGGAGTAGGACGAAGGAGTGAGTTTCGTGCCGAACCACTATAAATCACCGCGTATCTTTGGTTGTGTTCTTTCCTTACTCTTTACATTACATGTTTGTTTATGTTTGTTTGTAGCTTAATTGATATCACATAACAAGTAGAATTCAACAAGTTTGCAAAAGAATATTAACAGGACATAAAAACGGCGAAACGTTTTAGCATGTAAAAAGAAACGGTGAACTATTCAACCCCCTTCTAGTTTCTTCAGATGTGTTGGTGTTAAAAGTGAAAATGCTTATCGAAGTGACGCATAGATTAATTTTTTGGGGCATTTACATCTATATCTTTGTTAAAGTTCAATATTACATCAATATTCTTCTCAGTTTTTAAATTACGCCAATATCCATCTCAAACTTTTGTAATTACATCAATATCCTTTTCAAACTTTTCTATTCTCATATATATTCCAAAATCAACATGTTCTTTCATCACTCGAGGCTAAAAAATATATATAAACAAATAAATAAATATGAACAATATTTTCATATACATATCCAAACGTACTTTTGTAATTACGTAATCATGTTCTTTCATCAATCGAGGCCAAAAAATATATATGAACAATATAATTATGATTAATATGAGAGTTAAATAAGAGATAAATTAATTTTTTTGAATTAAAAATCAATATAGTTATAACTTATTTGATTTTTGGAGATATATGAGAATTTAAAAGTTCGAAAAAGATATTGATGTAGTTACAAAAGTTTGAGAAGGACATTGATGTAGTTATAAAAGTGGGAATGGTATTTATGTAAGTGATAAGGATATTTACATGATATTAAACTTTAAAAGGGATATAGATGTAATTCTCTACTAATTTGTTGTGTTATTTTACACTTAATTAACACTACCCCTATACCCATATCATGGCACTATATATACCATCTGTTATATTCAAACTTTCAACACCACCACAATTTTAGAATCCAAATTTACTCTCTGGTTCATAAATGGCTATTCTCACTGCAACCTTCGATGCAGCATCACATTCCAACGATCCAAAGAACCTCTCAAAATCGACACGATGCAGGAGCACATTTACTAGAAAATGTGCTAGGCTAGTGAAAGAACAACGAGCTAGATTCTACATCATGAGAAGATGTGTTAGTATGCTAGTTTGTTGGCGTGATTATGGTGATTCGTAACATCGTCAATATGTTGATCATTCACTATCTCACTCGAGACGTTTTACAAAAGGTTTCACTGTCGGAAGAGGAAGAGACTACACAAATCATCCGTTGTTGATACTGTTTAACCATCATCTGTGCTAGTTCTCAAGCATCCTGATGTCCTCACAAGAGGTATCAGGTTCGAATTTCACAAGGTACATTTTAGGAGTGACAGGGCCTTAATTTCTTTGCAAACAATATTTTCTCTCGGGAGCTTCATATAAAAGCAAATTCGATTTCGATATCCCCATAGTATATGGTGATTCGAGTGACTGCATCGAAGCAAATCTCCGTCTTAATGTCAAGATTGACCGAGTCTCCCCGTATTTGTAAAATTCAAGCTTTTGCATTGTTCTTATTCAGCTTTTGCCATTAAATCATTTATTTATATATGTAATTGTAGGCACTAGTCCATCGCGAGTCTTAACTAAAAAAATCTTAAAGCTATTTAATCGAGTGTCTAATTTACTTTACACATACCATGTGAAGTTTTTTGATACCTAGTCTACTGAAATGAACCTATGTTTGTAAGCAATGGGTGTCTTAATCACATTCATAAATATGTCAACGGAGTCAAGATCTCAAATTAATCCAAGCATCTTCTGTTCATGATTTATGAAGAGCCACTGTGTTTTTCATCTTCCAAAAATGAAAAAGCTACCAAGACAGACTGAGTAGCAATTCAATACTACCATCGAAGCTCATGTTAAAGATGTTTGCGTTTCTTATATTTAGATGAATCAACTGAAAAAAAAAGCGTACAACAACTGAAAGTTTAAAGAACTGGATAACATTTTAAATAAAGGAATGCTAAATTCACAAACAAACTTTCATAAAATAATCCACACAATAAAGTGTCCAGAGGTGATTGGTTTAATCAAGGAAAGGAGAGACAAATTTTCATAAAATCCATCAGTCAACTGTAACACGCCATTTTGTGGATGATTTTGTGAAAGTTTATTTGTGGATATATCATTTCTCTTTTGAATATATGGTAAACGTACACTTCTTGAGGTAACTTAGATAATCTATATCTATACTATCTATAAAGAGAAAACAGGTAACCGAGATAACCTATATCTATACTATCTATAAAGAGAAAACGGTCAAAGTGAAAAGTGAAAAACTTAATCTTGGTGAAACTTAAAAATTTAGTCATCTATCTAGAGAAATTTAAATTATTTTCGGAAAAACTTAAAAGTTCAGTCATCTATCTGCTGTTATAAAATCTCGTTACTGTTGGAATATATGAATAATAATAAACTATAAACATCAAAGAGTACACAATGGAATAGATCAAATACAAATAATAAATTAACCGAATATAAATGGAAGCGTACATTACTAGCAAGAACAAGAACTTATAAACCTTAGGAGAGGGCTTATATGGATCGACTAGGGCAAGTCACAAGGCAAGATCACCGTTAGCAAAAGTATGATAACACTTCGTTCTCACACACACGTACTAATAGCGTTTCAACGGAAATGCTAGATTCGCTTTACACGAAAAGATTAAACTATTGGTCCTATCAATTAATAGATCGATTAGACACAAAGAAAGAGAAGGAAGAAGAGATTAGGTTGCTATGGAACCAAGGGATGAATGAATGAATGAGAAGAGGTCTCATTATATAACATTCAAGAAACTTGGAGCAAAAGTCATCCCAAAACCCTATGGGAAGGGGCTTGGCCGGCCATGGGTTCACAAGGACCAACCCGAACCAAACTTTCACTCTTTTCCAAATCTAGTCCTTCATGTTTCGTCTAATGGTCGTTAGTTACCGTTAAGTTTATATTTCGTGTATTTAATAATTATTCGTCACTAAAACAATAATTATTAATTAATTGAAACTCATACGTAAAGTGTGCAATCCCGAAGTCTCGAGTTCGAATCCGGTCACGATATATTAATTTATTATCCGTTAAATTAACAGCTCCCACTCGGATATAGATTAATGTAACAATGACAATGGTTAGTCTAGCATAACACGCCAATGTCACTAGAACGATCACGAGTATGGTTTTCCTGGAAAAACCACCTTTGATGATTCATCATCATACTTATCCTTTTGATTCTAATACTATGTTAATATGGATATGGATCGAAGTCATTCCATAATTAACTATTGTTTCTCGTTAATTATGATTAAGCAAGATTACCAATTCATCTGAACGTATTCCAGATATACCTTGAGCATGGCCATGCAAACATCTTGTTAATCCTACGAGCGGCCAAACAGTATTAAACTTCAAAACAAATTTGAAGGAACCAAATCCCGTATTGACTACAAGCGTAAACTATGAACTTCGCATCACCTCTGAAAATAATCCTTATAACTAGCAGTTACGGATAGCGTTTGATTATCTCACAGAAAATGAGCTACATCCACAGTTGTTACCTGGTATCTCAAGTCTGAGGATAAATATTCATGATTTACTCTAATGACAACATCCATAAGTACAATCATGTAATTAGGATTTTGTCCTATATCCAATTTATCCATTATTGAATATCATGTGAATTTGGCATGTTCACGCATCAATATATTTTAAATATATATTATACCAAAACTCAGATTTGTCTTTGTTCAATGATACTCCCATATCTTTAATCGACAACGGACTATTTAGAATAACATTAAAGTTATTCATGGATTAAACATGCAAATATATGATACAATATTTATGAATAGAAATAAACATAACACAATACTTCATTTCATTCGAATAATTATTGCTTACAATATCCTTTATCCAAATACTAACCACAGATTTACATGAAACTACTAGCTAAACAAAGTTCAATGCCATTAGCATGATGAGTAAGCTTTTCCTTAGATAAAGCCTTCGTAAATGGATCAGCTAGATTGTTATCTGTGTGAATTTTGAGTAAATTGATTTCACCTATATCGACTTGTTCTCGAACATAGTGATATCTTCTAGGAAAATGTCTGGCGCCCTTCATAACTCCAGGTTCATTGGCGAATATAACTGCGGCAGAGTTGTCACAATACATATTAATAGGTAATTCAATTGACGGCATAATACCAAGTCCCGAAATGAATTTCCTAATCCAAACAGCTTTCATTGCAGCTTCTGATGCAGCAATATACTCAGCTTCTGTAACAGACATCGCAATAGTTGTCTGCTTTTTGCTCTTCCAGTCAACTGCTCCTCCATTAATAACAAAGACATAACCCATCTGAGACTTCGTATCATCTTTATCAGTTTCAAAGGACGCATCACAGTAACCTGTAACATCAAGTTCTGCTTTTGGATTTCCCCCATACACTAGAAACATATCTTTAGTATTCCTTAAATACTCAAGAATGCTTTTAACAGCGTGCTAGTGCTTTCCACCTGGATTCTGTTGATAACGACTGGTCATATTTTGTGCAAACGCCACATCAGGTCTTGTGCATATAACTGCATACATGATAGATCCTACTGCTGAAGCATATGGAACTTTCTTCATGAGTGCAACCTCTTCAGGTGTTGAAGCACACAGTTTGCTACTTAAGCCATGTTCTACTTGCATTGGCAAATATCCTTTCTTGGAATTTTGCATATTAAATCTCTTCAATACTTTATCAATGTAAGCACTTTGACTTAATCCAATCAACCGCTTTGATCTATCTCTGTAGATCTTGATTCCAAGGATGAATGCTGCTTCTCCTAAATCCTTCATAGAAAAGCATCTACCAAGATAAGCTTTAACTTCGTTTAAACTTGGTATATGATTTCCTAATATTAATATGTCATCTACATATAGGATAAGGAAAGTAACATTACTCCCACTAGCTTTCTGGTATACACATGGCTCATCAAGATTCTGACTAAATCCAAAACCTTTGATTTCTGCGTCAAATCTCTTATTCCATTGTCGTGATGATTGCTTTAATCCATAAATGGATCTTTTAAGTTTGCATACACGATTTGGAAATTCTGGATTCACAAACCCCTCAGGCTACGCCATATAGATGTCTTCATCTAGGCGACCATTCAAGAAGGCAGTTTTGACATCCATTTGCCATATCTCATAGTCATAGTAGGCAGCTATGG
Organism: Artemisia argyi; assembly: GCA_030686995.1. Classification (NCBI taxonomy): domain Eukaryota; kingdom Viridiplantae; phylum Streptophyta; class Magnoliopsida; order Asterales; family Asteraceae; genus Artemisia; species Artemisia argyi. The sequence continues at coordinate 134,043,461 of CM060694.1, forward strand.
CTAAGAGAATCCTAATATCTCTAATGTCAGGCACAGGAGAAAAGGTCTCCTCATGGTCAACACCAAATGTTTGAGTATAGCCTTTAGCTACCAAACGAGCCTTATAGGTGTGTACAATGCCATCCATGTCCGTTTTCATTTTGTAGAGCCATTTACTTCCAACTACCTTAGCATTTGGAGGTAGGTCTACTTCTTCCCAGACTTCATTGTCTTTCATGGACTGCATTTCCCCATTTATAGCACTCTGCAATTTCTATCAGGACCATTTATGGCAGCCTTATAACTAGTAGGTTCATTAAGATCCCCTAGTATAGTTTCCTCTACGTTAAGACATAGACGTTCAGGTTCTTTCACAGTTCTTGAAGATCTGCGAATGGGTACCACTTCCACTTCAGGTGGAGGACCTAAACTTTCAGGTTCCACTGGAAGTGCGCTAGTGTTTTCAAAAGGTGATGTATCTTCATCTTCTAGATCATAAAATCTCCCACTGAATTCTTGAGATATGAGATTCTTTTCAAAGAAATCTCCATACCTAGCCATAATGACTTTATTCTCTGGTGGAAAGTAAAAGTAGTAACCCATCGTTTCCTTTGGGTATCCTATGAAGATACACTTAACAGATCTCTGTTGGAGTTTATCTGGTGAATCACGTTTAACAAACGCGTCACAACCCCAGACCTTTAAGTAAGAAAAGTTACGAGCTTTTCCTGTCCATAATTCATATGGAGTCTTATCAACCTTCTTTGTTGGAACCATATTCAATACGCGAATAGCAGTTTCAAGGGCATAATCCCAAAAGGATAAGGGTAGAGATGTAAGATTAAACATTGATCGTACCATGTCTAGCAAAGTACGATTTCTCCTTTCAGATACACCATTTTGTTGTGGAGTATAAGGAGCCGTGAGATGCTGGACTATGCCACACTCAGTTAGATAATCTTTAAACTCTTGGCTTAAATATTCACCGCCTCTATCGGATCGAAGTGCCTTAATCTTCTTACCGAGTTGTAATTCTATTTCACTTTTAAAAGCCTTGAAGGTCTTAAAGACTTCATGTTTATGTTTAAGTAAATAAACATAACCATAACGACTATAATTGTTGATACAAAAGTTGGGCGTACCTGGTTGTTGGGCTTTTGCTCTTATATCAATTAGCTTCTTAGTACTTTGTTACCTGCGCACTAAGAAAATAAACAACACCGTTAGGCTTATCGAGGGATTGTCTCCCCCGATTAGACTCCGGCGTGAGAGTAAGTAATCGATTTAGGGTTTTGTTGAAGAGTTAGGGTTGTATATCGTACCTTTAATGAGAATCGTGTGATTCTATATATAGGGGCTAAGAAACCGTATTTCTTGCTCCTCACTCTTCGCACGCGTGGTGCTTATCCGAGGTAAGGATATCTATTCCTTGAATAGATAATCCTTATCGTTACCCGGTGGGTTAGATTGGGCCTTTGGGCTTTATGAGCCCAAAGCAATAATACTACGGCCCATACCATTGTCATGGTAGCCCATTCGTAGTGGGCTTAGGTGTAAGTAATGTCTATCATTTGGGCTTGTGGCCCAAATATAGGCTATACGTCATCATGTCCCCCCAGTCTAGTGCGCGCGGCGCATAGCCGTGGGTACTAGACTTAATACCATCAGCGGTAAGCTTGGCGGGGGGTTGAACTAATTTTACCGCCTTTTTGTAGGTGCAATGCACCTAATAATTTCGAAATGGATGCCTCGAATGTCGGGGGTGGTGTCCACGTAGTCCTTGGGATTCGGGAAAAAGTGCATGTACCTTTTGATCTTCTAGCCACCCATTTACTGTGAGTGGATTCCACGTGGAGGGAAATTAGGGTTTTACCACCCTATATAAGGGTGCCGCCCCATTTTTTAACCACACAGTAAAACATATACAACCACTATTCATCTTCTTCTTCTTTTTAGAGCATTTTTCTGCAAGAAAATCTTTTAACTCTCGTAGGTAATCTTTGTGTGCGTCCCACTTATTTTAAGATGAAAATGGTTGCTCAATTAGAGGACTTTCGCTCCGCGTTGTCTATTCAGGACGTCACGCAGTTTTCTTCCGACTATTTTGTGCCTTTGGATGTACATCCAGAGGCTCCAGATGTCGATGCGTGTATAGCTGACTTCCCCGAAGGGAAGATAGGTCTATACACGAAATTTTTTGAGTATGCGAATTACCGCGTACCCATTTCCATTTTTCTGAGCGATTTGCTCAATCACTATCGCCTTCACATCTCTCAGCTGCACTGTATAGGTGCGGCGAAGGTGTCGAATTTTGAAGTGAACTGTCGTTTACTTGCGATAGAACCAACTGTAGATTTATTCCGCTCCTTTTACCACACGACGTGGTCAAATGGGTGGGTTTCCTTTGCGAAGCGCCAGGGGGCGCTTCAGTGTTATACGGAAAAGGTTGACGCCCTCAAAAATTGGAGGGAGTATTTCTTTTGGGTGGATGACGCAGTCTTTCCCTCTCCCTTTGAGTTTTATACTCAGGAAACCTTACCAAGGGATGGGCGCCCCGCACCCGGTTCCTATAATCGCGCTGACGCGCAAACGTTAGATGCCAATCGACTGGCCATTAACCCCTATCCAGAGGAGTTTTTGGTACACGTGGGGTTGAGCCGCGCTTATTTTGGTGCTGCAGATGAGGTTCCCACTTTTTTAAGTGAGGATGGCCGGGGTGGGTGTTCATCCCTTATTCTTCATGCTTTGTAAGTCTTTTATTCTTGTCTTCGTGCTTTTAATAACTGATCCCTTTTTGTCTTTCTTGTTTCCCTTGATGCGCAGAGATGGATTTGTTCGCGGTGGTCAAGCTGGATAGGCCAAAGCAGGTAACCATAGGGGTGCGTCCTCTGAGGGAAGGAGAGCAGCCCTTGCTTGATGCGACTGCCGGTCACTTGACTGTTCTGCCTGCGACGGTCCCTGAGGACACGCCACCACTTGTGGTGACGCCCGTCCAGAGTTTTGCGCCTGAAGTAGTTGTGGCCCCAACTGTGGAGGCGGTGCCTGATTTGGAGGTGGCGCACGAGGAGGCGCGCTCAGGGTCATCTGACAGCATTCGGATCCTGAAACCTGAGGAGGTGTTGAGGGAAGAGGTTGCGCAGAACTTAAAACGCAAGGGAGAGGCTGGAACCAGTGGCACCAGCAAGAGGCGTCGACACGTCATTAGAGACGCAGGGTCGAACGCGGAAGAAACTTCGACGTCCGGTGCACGGTTGAAGGCTGATGCTTCTCCGTTTCTGTAAGTGTGCATTCCTTCTCTTTTTCTCTCTCTCTTTTTTTTTTTTTTTTTTTTTTTTTTTTTGTGTGTCAATTACTTGTTGTAATTGTTATTTACTATCTTTGTCGCGTAGGGATGACGGCGCGAAGGATGATGAAGTTTCCTCTCCGCAGAACGAAAACAAGGAGGGGGATACCGAGGCTGCTGATGGTGGTGAGGCGCAGCAGCTGATGGATGAGCTGGCTGCGACCACTGCCCGCCAAGCTGAGCTTGTTGCTCAGCTGAAGGGAAAATATGCTGGGGAGAGCCGTGCTCTGGTCCAGAAGGAGGAGGAGTTGGTGACACTCCGCGCTCAGTTGGCGAATGCGCAAGTGGAGCTTGGGGAGTCGAGGGCGTATGCTGAGAAAATCGCTCAAGATAAGATGAGCATTTTGGCTGACCTGCTGCATGCGAGGGCGATGCTTGAGCAGGTAAAGGCAAAGGCGTCGTGGTCTGTGTCGTATCTTGAAGAAAAAAGGTCTGAGCATTATGCTAGCCTGCAAGAGTTCAAGGAGCGCATGGAGAAGACGCTCGTGATGTATGAGGAGAAGCTGCGCGCTCTCAGCATCGAGTATGACGAGGAGCTGTATCCTCATCTTATGTCTGTAATAGCCGAGCGCAGGTATTCTTACACCCTTGTCTTTGCTTGTTCGCCCTATTGTGTATCTGACCTTATTATCACTTTGTGAATGCAGGTGGTTGATCAGCCATGGGCTTCGTCTGGCAGCTCTAAGTACTTTGGAGTCTGCGGAGGTGGTGGAAGCCTTTGGGAAGGTTGTTCACTGCGCGATAGCGCGTGGTCGTTCGCAGGCCATGGAGGAGCTCCGTGAGGCCAAGTTGTTGGAGAAAGACTTGGCGGAGATTCCTGGTTATAGCTCAACGGCGTACGACGAGCTGGTGCAGGCGATGGCGGGGCTGAAGGTTCTTGAGCTGCCGCATATAGGGAGGTTGGAGCGCGACCAAGATGACCCCATAGATGTGCTCATGGCGGGTCTGACGTTGCAGCGTCATCTTGGGGAGAATGCTGAAGAGGAGTTAGATTATTATCTAAAACCTGATGTCTCGCAGCTTCAAGTCCCAGTTTTTGCGCGGCCCCGTGATATCCTCAAGCCTTTTGCACTGGAGAAGGAAATCCCCTTGAAGGAGGTGCTAGAGCGTCACGAGCAAAGGGTTGCCATAAAGAAGGGTATTAAGGGCAAGGCTGTGATGTGCGGCATCGGTGCTGCGCACCTTCCTCGATCTGATGGCGTTGCTGTGAGTGTTCCAACTGTGTCGCTCAAGGATGCTATAACGTTGAGTAAGCTGAAGGAGGCGGGGAGTTCCGCCGCTCCAGAAGAGAGCCATGATCATCGCCATAGCATATAGGTTGTTTGTAAACTTATGTATTTTTCCTTGTAATTTAATAAATATGGAATAAGATACATTTTGTTATAAGTTCGTAACTTAAATATACTTGCATTGTTTGTTAAGTTTGATTGTTTTACTAAGTCTTTTAAGTGCGTGACTTAAGTATACTTGCATTGTTTGCTAAGTTTTATTTTTTGACTAAGTCTTTTAAGTGCGTAACTTAAGTATACTTGCATTGTTTGCTAAGTTTTATTTTTGACCAAGTGTCTTGGCTCGTTATATTGCTAAGCTCGTACGGTGTACTTGGTATATGCGCATCCGTCGTGGGGTGCGCATGTGAAACTTACTTTGACGTCTCAAGAGTAAGGCGCTTAGCAAGGATACGTGATCCAATGTTGATGGGTTTGCAACCCTCTTATTCAACGAGTAAATTAGTAGGTTAACTCATCCTTTATGCCTTCGTGGGTCTTTAAGTGGTGCATGCACGCCATGTAGGCAGAAATATAAAATAAACAATATTGACATATATGCAATAAAGTAAAATGCGCTATGGAGTTAGCCAGAAACCATAACATTTTATTAATATTTTCAAGTAAGTGGAAAAAATAGAAAATATAATTCCTAGAAAGAGAGAAAGAAAGACAAACACTTATTGGGCACCTCCTAGGATGCAAGTGTGTTTGTGAAAGGGTCGTAGCCTAAAAGTAACATTTTTTGAGATTGCAGATGTTCCAAGTGCGCGCTAGGTCGTGACCTTCCATATCGCGCAACCTGTATGCGCCGTTGCCGAGCGCGTCTGTGACCTCGTAAGGTCCTTCCTATTTGGGTCCGAGCTTGCCTGTGTCTTCTGCGTGGCTCGCGTCATTGGCACGGTAAACAAAGTCTCCTGGTCTGAATGAAGTGTTTTTGACTTTTGCATCATAATACTTCTTCATTTTTGCCTTAGCCTTTGCTTCACGTATAGCTGCGCGTTCGCGTCTTTCTTCCAGTATATCTAAGTCTATGCGCCGTTCCTCGTCATTTGTTGTGACGTTGACCTCTGCCGTGCGTATAGTTGGCATTCCTATCTCGGCTGGTATGACAGCTTCTGTTCCATAGACTAAGGAGAATGGCGTGTCGCCAGTACTGGTTTTGATTGTCGTGCGATGCGCCCACAAGACGTGCGAGAGCTCATCTACCCATCTTCCTTTATGTCTATCAAGGCGCGCTTTTATGCCTTCGCCTAGACTGCGATTAGCGCGCTCAACTAGGCCATTGGTTTGTGGGTGTTTGACTGAAGCAAAGTGTTGTGTGATGTTCAATTGTGCGCACCAATCTTTGAATGGGTTATCACAGAATTGTTTTCCGTTGTCTGATACGATCTCGCCTGGTAGGCCGAAGCGACAGACAATATTATCCCAAACAAAGCGTTTGACTTGGTTTCCTGTAATGTTCACCACTGCTTTTGCTTCGATCCACTTTGTAAAGTAGTCTATGGCTACGATGAGGAACTTTATTCCTCCCGCTGCGACGGGGAAAGGTCCTGCGATGTCAATACCCCATTTGTAAAATGGCCATGGTGAGGTGATTGGTGTTAGCTCGTGCTGTGGTCGGCGCGGGATAGGTCTATGTACTTGGCAGTTGCTGCACTTTCTTATTAGATCGCGTGCGTCGCGGTGCATTGTTGGCCAATAGTATCCTGACCTTAGAGCGCTTGCCACCACGGATCGTGGCCCTGAGTGCATACTACATGACCCAGCGTGAATTTCGCGGAGTACGTAGTCTGCTTGGAGGGGTCCAACACATCTGAGCCATGGTTGTAAGAAAGATCGCCGATAGAGTACGTTGTCGCGTAATTCGAATCGTTGCGCTGTGCGCCGTATTCTTCGAGCGTCCTTATTATCTTGGGGTAGGATTCCTTTGCTAATAAATTCGATGATAGGTGTCATCCACGTAGGATCTTGTTCCTCTATCACCGTTGATATCTCCATATCCAAGATTGACTTGTTTTTTAGGATTTCCACCAATACCTGTTTTGAGAGGTGTGCGAAGCTTGTGGATGCAATCTTGCTGAGTGCGTCCGCCTTCCTGTTATCTCCTCTAGGTACTTGTTTAATTGTGAACCTATCAAAGTTTTTAATCAAAGATTTTGTCTTCTCCAGGTATTGGATCATGTGATCATCCTTGGCTTCGTATTCCCCTAACACGTGGTTAGCGACTAGACGCGCATCTACATTTGCTTCTAGGTTGCGAACACCCATTTGGATTGCGATGCGTAGTCCGGCTAGTAGGGCTTCGTATTCTGCCTCATTGTTTGTGGCTGTGAACTCAAAGCGTAGCGCGTAGGTGAATTCCATACCTTCTGGATTTGTGAGAATGAGGCCTGCGCCTGATCCATCTGCGCATGAGGATCCATCTGTGAACAAGGTCCACGGTTCCTGTAGGTCTGTTTTTGCTGCAGAGGTCGGGCTGTCGCTATCTGGCTTCTCCACGATAAAATCGGCTAAGACTTGTCCTTTGATTGCAGTGCGCGGCCTGTACGAGATGTTATACTCACTTAGCAGTACACTCCATTTTTGTAAGCGTCCTGATACATCCGGTTTGGAGATAACTTGTTTAATTGGCTGATCAGTGATTACCGCTATTGGATGCGCTTGAAAGTATCTGCGCAGTCTTTTAGATGCGAACACTAGAGCCAGGACCAGCTTTTCCATAGCACTGTAGTTAACCACTGTTTTCTTTAGGGCTTTGCTTACAAAGTATATGGGTGTCTGGATGGAGTCTCTGTCTGTCAATAGTACTGCGCTAACTGCTCCATGGGTTGCCGATAAGTACATGATTAGTTCTTCCCCTTGTCGCGGTCCGACGAGTTTGGGAAGAGATGCCAGATGGTGTTTAAGTTGTTGGAAAGCTTCTTCTGCTTCGGGAGTCCAGCGAAAGTCTCCCTTTTTTGTGCACTTCGTAAGTGTTTTAAAGAGGGGAAGGGACTTGTCTGCTGACTTAGATAGGAAGCGATTCAGCCCTGCTAACTTTCCATTTAGTGACTGGACTTCTTTGAGTGTGCACGGGGAGGGGAGATCAATAACAGCCTTTGTCTTCTCTGGGCACGGTTTGATTCCATCGGGTTCTATCAAGTATCCGAGGAACATGCCTTCCGTTGCGCCAAAGGTGCACTTCTTGGGATTCAACTTCATGTTTATCCTCCCCAACGTTCGGAATGTTTCCTCGATGTCGCGCACCAACTCGTCCTCTGTATGGCTTTTGATGACAAGGTCGTCAACATAGACTTCCAAGTTGCGGCCTACTTGTTTTTCGAAGGCTGTATCCACCAGTCGTTGGTATGTCGCGCCAGCGTTTTTCAGGCCAAAAGGCATTTTTGTGTAGCAGTATACCCCTTGACTGGTGTGGAAAGCTGTTTTTTCTTCGTCTTCCACTGCCATCTGGATCTGGTGATACCCTTTATATGCATCTAGGAAGCATTTGAAGGGGTATCCGCACAAGGATTCGACTTTCCAGTCTATCTCTGGCAGTGGGTAGCAGTCTTACGGACATGCTTTGTTGAGGTCAGTGAAGTCCACGCACATCCTCCAACTGCCATCGCTCTTCTTTACCATAACTGGGTTAGAAAGCCAGTCATGATAGTATACTTCGCGCATGATTCCTGCATCTACTAGCTTGTGTACTTCTTCCAAAATAGCTTTTGCACGATCTGGGGCCTGGCCGCGCTTCTTTTGTCGTATTGGAGGGTATCCTTGTCGGATTTGTAACTTATGCTCTGTGATAGAGCGCGGTACTCCCGTCATATGCTTTGGTTCCCATGCAAAGATATCTAGGTTCTTTTGCAAGAGTGCGCATACGGCTGCTTTACCTTTGTCAGATAAAGATCCTCCAATCGAAACTTGTTGTTCCGGATAATCTGGGTGAATAGCGACTTTTAAATTTGGCGTTTTTTCCGTGCGCTGTTCTGGAATAGTCTTCGCTTCAGTTGTTACTGCGATGCATTCTCTTGGTGGTACTGTTGTGTTATAGAGAGTGACCACCCCTCCTTCCACTGGGAATTTAAGCATTCCGTGCACTGTGGATGGTACCGCGCGCATGGATGATATTCCCGGTCTTCCAATTATACCATTGTATGGTGAAGGAGACTTTATTACCATGAAATTTATCCATGTCGCGGTTGAGTGTTGTTCATCTCCTACGACCACCAATAAGCGTAACTGCCCCATGGGCCAAATCTTTTCTCCTGTGAATCATGTTAATGACATTGTAGCTGGTATCAACTGACTTTGGATTTCAGGTCGCAGCCTTTTGAAACAGTGATCGTACAGGATGTCCGCGGATGCTCCACCATCAATGTACATGCGGTGGATGTCATGTCCCCCCGTATGTATCTCAATGGTTAGAGGTTCCACGACTGCGTTGTCCGCGGCTATGGTAGGGAAGGATATCTCTTTTTCTGGAGAGAATTTCTGGCTGACCTTTTGCTTTATCTTTCGTTGCCATGATTGTATCATGTAGATAGTATCAGCTTTTTCTTTTGGGAGTTCTTTCTTGCCCCCGTTTCTCTGCTTATCCTTTCCCTCCTTAATGTTTTTCACGAGGTGGTCTATCCTGCCTTCTCTAACTAATTTTTCAATTAGTTGTTTTAGTTGAACACACTCGTTAGTTGCATGGCCTTTTTGGCCGTGGTACTCGCAGTATCCACTACCTAGGCGCTTTGCTTCTGCTGTGCGCATTGGTGGTGGTTTTGGGAAGTTCGCACCTTCTGTTACAAATATTTCTCTCGGAGTTTTAGTGAGAGGAGTATATTTGTCGTTGTCTCTTCCACTGCGATAGTTCCTGCTGCGGTTTTTGTTCTGATCATTGGATTGTCTCCGCGGCTGTTCTTGTTGCCTATAGTTTGAATATCCTTTTTTGCTATCCGCAGCAGCTTCTTCTCCTTGTATAAAGGATCTAGTGCGCTTTGTTAACTCGTCAAAGGATTGTGGAACTTTGTCATTAAGCTTCCGGATGAGTTCTGGGTTATTGATCCCATTCATGAACCCTGAAATTTTTAGAATTTCCGGACATGCTTTGACTTGTATGCACTCATCCTTGAAACGTTCCATAAAAGCGCTGGTGGATTCCCCTTGGCGCTGTTTCACTCTTGCTAGCTCCACAGGGTTTTTGGCGCACTTCTTTCGCTGGGTGAAGTTGTGGCGGAATGCTTTCCGTAATTCCTCAAATCCACCGATGCTCCTACGTGGGAGTTTGCTAAACCATGTGCGCGCGTTTCCTACTAACGTGGAATTAAACATGTGGCACCACACAGGTTGTGGCCAATTTTCGATTGTTGCGGCTGACTCGAAAATTTTTAGGTGATCGTCAGGGTCACCTGTTCCATCATATGTTTTTACGTTAGCGGGCATGCGCCTGCGTTTGTGGTCTAAGTAATCGCTGATGCGTCGCGTAAACGCGTCAATTTTCTGACGTCGCCATGGGAGGGACATATCTTCGTTTTCCTCCTCACGACGTCTTCCTCTTGACTTCCAGTGTCCTGTTTCTTTATCCTCGTTGTCCGAGGAGTCACTGGAAGACGGGTAGTCTTTCTTTCGGCGCTTGCGCCTACTTCTTTCAGAAGAGGAGCCTGAGGGATCTCTGCTTGGGGATCTTCTCCTTCCCAATCTATCTTGGATTCTCCTGCTCCCAGGTTTTGAAGATCCTTGGCTTGGCGAATGTTGAGGCCCTAATCGATCATGTATTCCCCGACTGCCAAGTCTGGAGTGGACATTGGTGCGCCTCTCGCTGTCTCCAGAGTACTGCGAATCAGATATTGTACCTAACCTATCATGGATAGTGGTACGTTCTGTGCGTCTTCCTCGTGGGTGACGCGGTGGTGATGGTTCACGTTCCAGAGCAAAATTGAGTCGTGCTTGTAGGCTCGTGTTTGCTCTTCTTGTTGCTTCTTCTTGCATGAGGGCAGTTAATGTTTCATAATTTTGGGATACAAAGTTCCCCAAAGTTAGATCCGGTGTGTCCTCAGTTGTTGCAAGAATTCCTTCCTCAGTGTTAGGCGCCCTGTTCCGTTCAGGTGCGTCTGGCGGCACAGTGTTGTTCACTGCGGGTATAGCCTGATGAGGAGTGGTGAAGAGGGTGCGTTGGAGTTCCTCAACGCTTGGGACCACTGAAGAGATTATAGGTAGCTCTGTCGTTCGAAGAGGCTGGGTTGTTCCCGCCTCTTGGTGATCAGGTGCGCTGGTTGTCCCAGTAACCTGCCTAGAGGTCGAATCTTCTTCTGATGGTCACGCTTTTCTGACTGCGGAGTCCGCTGGCCGGAATTCTTATGCTTCGTCATTCTAGTTCGTAGTTGGGTCCCACGGATGGCGCCACTTGTTGATACAAAAGTTGGGCGTACCTGGTTGTTGGGCTTTTGCTCTTATATCAATTAGCTTCTTAGTACTTTGTTACCTGCGCACTAAGAAAATAAACAACACCGTTAGGCTTATCGAGGGATTGTCTCCCCCGATTAGACTCCGGCGTGAGAGTAAGTAATCGATTTAGGGTTTTGTTGAAGAGTTAGGGTTGTATATCGTACCTTTAATGAGAATCGTGTGATTCTATATATAGGGGCTAAGAAACCGTATTTCTTGCTCCTCACTCTTCGCACGCGTGGTGCTTATCCGAGGTAAGGATATCTATTCCTTGAATAGATAATCCTTATCGTTACCCGGTGGGTTAGATTGGGCCTTTGGGCTTTATGAGCCCAAAGCAATAATACTACGGCCCATACCATTGTCATGGTAGCCCATTCGTAGTGGGCTTAGGTGTAAGTAATGTCTATCATTTGGGCTTGTGGCCCAAATATAGGCTATACGTCATCAATAATCATCTGTGAAGGTTATGAAGTAGGTAGCACCACGTCTTGACACATGTCTAAGTGGACCACACACATCAGTGTGTATTAATCCAAGTAGATCTGTAGCCCTTTCCACTTGAGGTGAAAAAGGTTTCCTTGTCATCTTCCAGATATGCAGGATTCGCATTTATCAAATGAATCATCATTGATCTTATGTAAAAGCCCATCATGTTGCAGCTTTCCATGCGATCCTTGCCTATATGAGCAAGACGACAGTGCCAAAGATAAGACGAATCCAAGTTAGACTTGATTCTCTTATTGCTAATGCTATACACAAAGTTATTTCTCTTGGATATGGAATCTTCCATATCAATTTCAAACACACCATTTATTGGAATTGCATTAAAGTAAAAAACATTATTTAAAGAAACAGAAATTCCATTATTAATAAATGTGTGAACAAAACCATTATCCAATAACAAGGAAACTGAAATGACACCCCTAACAATAGAGGGTGCAAAATGACAATTATTCAATACTAGTATCATTCCCGAAGGTAAAACTAAATCAAAAGTCCCTATGGCTTCAACTGCTGCACGAACACCATTTCCTACGTACAAGTATCTTTTTCCATAGGTCAGCTTCCTTGCTCCTCTAAGTCCCTGCGACGTATTACAGATGTGAGTACCACAACATGTATCATAGATCCGGGAATTATTCTTACGAGGAAAAGAAAATAACTCAATCATAAACATACCTGAAGTGCTTGCGACGTTACCAGGCATTTTACCTTTGTTGAGGCGCAACTCCTCTAGTAACAATGGACAGTTCCGCTTCCAATGACCAGGAGTGTTGCAGTAGTGACAAGTAGCCAAATCCTTATTGGAATTTTCCTTCTTCTTAGCAGGAGGAGGATTTTGCTTCTTAGGCTTCTGTTGGTGAGTCACAACTTGTTTTCCTTTACCATTACCATTGCCTTTACCCTTGAAGTTCGCATTTTGCGGTTTGTTGGGTTTCTTCTTGGTGATCCTACCACCCTATATCGCCATTACAGCTGGTGTAGGTGCCTTCTTATTTAGGCCTTTCTCATAATCAATAAGCATTGCATAAACTTCACTAATTGTCTTCCCCTTGCAATGCATATTATAGTTGTGTACAAACTCACTATACAAATCCTGATTAAGGGATCGCAAGATGAGACCAATACATACGCTTTCCTGATATCTGCAGCCAAGTCGCTCCAATTGGTCCATATAATGTTTCATGGACAAAAAATGGGCACTCACGGATTTTCCTGCTTCCTGCTTACAATTGTGCAGAGATTCAATTAAGTAATATAATTCTGCAGCTGGCGGTTTCTCACACATTCGTCTGAGTTCATTGATCATGTCCATGGGTCCATATCGCTCAAATTGTTTCTGCAATTGAGTGTCCATCCCAGCTAACATGAGACAAGGCACATCATTGTGCTTCCCATATTCAATGTTGTATGCATCCTTTTGTGCTTGGGTTGCATCCACAGCAGGTTCAATAGGAAGAGGTTCACCAAGATAATCATATCTTTTGGCCATCCTTAAGGTGATTCTTAAGGATCGATACCAATCATTTAAATTTTCACCGGTCAACTTGTCTCGATCAATCATTTGGTTGAACGCAGAACTCATGTTGCTCATATTAGTGTTTTCGGGTGTAGCCATTTCTACAGAAAAAATTCAAAAGATAGTACTTTCGATAATAAAATTTCAAGAAAATTAAATACCCTTGGTTCATAATCATATAATCATTTAATTTTACAATGAAAAACTAGGATCCAAATTGACATAGGTTCATCACATCAGTTGATCTACTAGTGATGACGGTATTCAACAAGGTACGAGACGTGTCCCAATTGCCAATATTCAATTGCAATTCCTAGAAAGGATGGGATTTACATATTTGCCAACTGCAGTTGCAATAATGTAATCATGTTTTATCCCCATCTTATGCCTTGAGTGATCAGAACCCGCTATCAACTCAATTAAGTTAACCAACTTAAGAAACAGTAAACTTACATAATTACACCACACCAGTTGATCTGCTAGTGATGAAATCATGTAATTTGCCCCTCCATTGCAATCTAGCCAGGTTACGCCCCGACGTAGATCCAATTTTAGGTTTTTCGTTTCATTGGATGGCATATAACTTAAATTTAAGGGTAGTAAATTTGATGTGTGTAATCAAAATATATGTACAAAGATGTCATGCATTCATCTTGTAGCATATGTTTCATGTAAAAAACGTTAATCATTAGTTTCTTTACGAGCTTAAATCTCCAAAGTTTTGATTGAGGCGTTGAGAAACTTACAACTTTGCTTTAAGTTCTTCGTAGTTATCATGGATGTTAGGTAAAACTAAATTTGACTCACAGGCGAGCGGCAAGCCAGAATGGAGGCTCACTAAGGCCGCAATTTAATGCTAAGCCATCCTTATACCCACTTTATAGTTTGTCAAAATAGTTTCACCTTACAACCACTTAATACAGTCGCGATCAATCAACCAAAAGTTCAAGATTTATATATAAGCTCAAAACAAGATTTCACCATTATTAAGTCCGTTTAGTATTTTATTTATGAAACTACCCTTTGTTACTATCATGTCACAAAACATATAAAACAAAAGTAATAAATAAAATAAACAAACAACAACAATAATGGACATGCAAATCAAAATCAATTTAAAAACACATAATTGATTTAATATACGATTAATAGGGTCTTCCCTAATTTTATAATTAATTAAATTTTAGTAATCTTTATTCATAATATTTACTAAATCATCACATCAATTATAACCAAATCGTATAAATAAGCATGAAATCATAACAATCATAAATCCATAACAACACATGCATGGTTTGTCATGGATGCCCACATTGCACATATTATAACAATAATCATGTCAATCAAGGAACGCAACTAAACGGCATATCACAAATATCCATTTATATACACATAAATTACATGCAACCTAGGGTTTCTACAAGTTTTTATTACATAATTCATCAAACCCTAATTTCTTTTTTAAAATAAAAAAAATTCGACATTTATATTAATAAATAAATAAATTTCGAAATAAAAAATAAATAAATAAAGCTAGGGTTTATGAAAAATATAAAAACATAAGAACACCAAGCATATGATAATCAAACGATTCAATTTTATGTGTTTCGGTAATTCATTATAATATATTAACGGCTCTTGATGCCACTGTTGGAATATATGGATAACAATAAACTATAAACATATAAACATCAAAGAGTACGCAGCGGAATAGATCAAATACAAATAATAAATTAACCGAATATAAATGGAAGCGTACCTCTTGATTACTAGCAAGAACAAGAACTTATAAACCCTAGGAGAGGGCTTATATGGATCGACTAGGGCAAGTCACAAGGCAAGATCACCGTTAGCAAAAGTATGCTAACACTTCGTTCTCACACACACATACTAATAGCGTTTCAACGGAAATGCTAGATTCGCTTTACACGAAAAGATTAAACTATTGGTCCTATCAATCAATAGATCGATTAGACACAAAGAAAGAGAAGGAAGAAGAGATTAGGTTGCTATGGAACCAAGGGATGAATGAATGAATGAGAGGAGGTCTCATTATATAGCATTCAAGAAACTTGGAGCAAAAACCATCCCAAAACCCTATGGGAGGGGGCTTGGCCGGCCATGGGTTCACAAGGCCCAACCCGAACCAAATTTTCACTCTTTTCCAAATCTATTCCTTCATGTTTCGTCTAACGGTCGTTAGTTACCGTTAAGTTTATATTTCGTGTATTTAATAATTATTCGTCATTAAAACAATAATTATTAATTAATTGAAACTCATACGTAAAGTGTGCAATTCCAACGTCTCGAGTTCGAATCCGGTCATGATATATTAATTTATTATCCGTTAAACTAACAGTTAGTATATACGGGTACTCGTATAGTAGTATATGAATCATGATTCTATAATAAAGCTTATAACGCCCTTATCAAGTACCTATGTAAATAACGCCCTTATCAGTTATCACTGGTCTAGATGACAGTATCCATTTCACGCCTTATGTTTGACTCTTGTTTTTAAATATTTTTATAACAATTTTCGGGCATAAAAATAGCTCATAATAATATAATATCATTTAGCATTATTACATTCAATCTAATCATTTCTGCTCCAAAAGATTTATTCACATTTATATATATAGATTCTCACTTTCCCACCACTCTCCACTTTTACAGTAGCAACAGAAATACATTATTCTGTTTTCTGTGGAATAAATACAATATCTCAAATAATCAACTTTTATGGTTGATATAAAGCTACGTATCTTCGGTCAGAGAATGTTCGCCATTAGTCACCAACACACACACGCAATAAAGAGTCCCAATTGTGTAAAGAAGATAAGTTAGGACATAGCATAACTAGACCATTAATTGAACACATATATCCATATGACAATATCAACATAAAGTTTCGTTGTTCAATGGATTAAATTAACAAAAAGTACCAAATTTTTTACAATTATCATAGGAATAGGCGGAACCGGGATTTTTAGTTAAGGGTGATTAACGCAAAAAATTATAATGATGAATATCGTTTCAAAAATTAATCTATAGTGTTGTCTTTTATTGTTTAAGTTATTCATTTATAGATTTTGAAGACATGTCGATAAAATAAGGGGGATTGAATATAAAAAAAACTAGTAGAAAAGCGGTTTCTAATCTTTTAACTAATGAAGTGCATTGATAAAAGGTTGCTAAGCACCCACTAATTTTCTTACTAGCTCCGCCCTTGTTATGGGGTAGTTGAAATCCTTTACGAATCTGACATGATTGGAAAATTTAGTGCAAACAATACGCATGCTTTGGCATGCAAAGCATGGTTTATGAATAGTAATTCTTGATTATGGTTTCTAATGAATTATTATGAAGTCAAGATTTTGTGTTTCTTTTTGACCATCTTTCAATCATCTTTTTCATCATTAAATCCACTTTTGAATATAAAACAAATCTACACCATTTCTAAGACTGCTACACAAAACTATAAGAGTTATGTTGACCGGACGGGGTCTATACCCGTAGCCTGCAAACCCTCCCTAGTGGTGGGGCCCACATGGTACAGGTTTTGTCATTTTTTTTTATTATTTTTTTTTACAAGTTTGCTGTCCAAAGTCTTGGGTCAAAGCACCAGTCATAAGTCTTTTTTTTGTCCAAAATGATTCAAGTCCAAACTAACACAAAAGTGCACAACCACAACAAAGTCCAAACTGCAAACACAAACAAACACCACACAAACACAAACTAACACAACAAGTCCAAACTGCAAACACAAACAAACACCACACAAACACAAACTAACACAACTGCAGGCTCGGATAATGGTTAAATTAGTCATCGCAAAAGTCCTATTTTTTTGTCAAAGCACCAGTCCTAAGTCCTTTTTTTTGTCCAAAATGATTCAAGTCCAAACTAACACAAAAGTGCACAACCACAACAATGTCCAAACTGCAAACACAAACAAACATCACACAAAGACAACACCTTATAGGCTCAGATTTTTAGAAGGCTCGGATGTGAAGGTTGCGAAAGTGATAAAAATATCACTCCGCCATACCATTCAGTTTTAAAAACCATTCGTCATCGCCTCGGCTCAGATTCATTTTTGTAAACCAATCATCATTGCCTAAACCCTACAAAATTTACAAGCCAAATAGTAAGGATTCCCACAAACTGCATGATTCTCACATGCCAAACTGCATAACCACCACCACCAACCACAGAACCACAGGTTACTAAAGTTCTCACATGCCAAACTGCAGGATTCTCAACCTCAAGGTACATCACAAGCCAAATAGTAAGTATTCCCACAAACTGCAGGATTCTCAAGGTACATCACAAGCCAAATAGTAAAGATACACAACATTAGTTTATAAATGCAAATGAGTCAACGTCATCTTTTTTTATAACGTTATATTTTTTTATAACGTAATATAGACAATTATTAACATTACAAAAAAATATACACAACAAATAATATTACAATACAATACCTAAACATTACAAACTTAAAAAAAAAAATAATAATAAAAAATAAAAACACTACTATTATACTACAAGACAAAAAAAAAATAAAATAAAATAAAAAAAAAAAAAAAAAAAAAAAAAAATTGTACCTTCAATGTACACCCTCCCCATTTAGGGAGAGTTTGGTTAAATAATAGGGGAGGGTCCGGTCAACATGGGCCAACTATAATCTATTTGATATGATATGATCTTGAGGAGTTTTTATATGTCGCAAACTTCATCGTTGATTATACCACTCGGAGATGTGCTGTTTGAGAATCTAGTATGATGATGTTCTTTTAATTTTTGTGGCAATAAAGTTTTGGGAGTCTGCCAAAAGTTTATTTCTGTAAAACTTTATGATTGTATTATTCTTTTGACGCAATAGAAGAGTCATTCACTCAGCATACATAGGTATTGATTTAGCTTGAACTTCATTATCAAATGGTCGAGCGAGAGTGTGCATATTATCAATTTAGCAACAAAAACTATGTACTCCCCATTGCTATTTTTTGTGAACGGCGAATAAATATAAATTTTGTAGCTAAAGGGTTAGCCAAAGCCAGAGGTACAATAGCAACAAACTAGCAAAGTCCAAAAGCAACTACAGCTAAACTCCAACACTACTCGGGTCACGTCATTGATCCAATTCTGCCATGAAAAAGTAATTTTCTTTCACTGACCGTTATAGCAAGAAAACGGTAAACTATTTTTTAGATAATACCCATAGTGCTGAATGTGGTTGAATCGCGGCTCGTTCTTGCTTTCACATAGAAAAATGCGACAACTGAATGCTTTGAATACTATCATATCCTTTTAATCACGAAAAATCATGGACGGTTGATAACACTTTAGAGTCGATTCGATTAATAACAGGTTAAATGAATATGTTTTGACATAATTATATTCAAGTTATATGAAGATAAATATTATTATGGATAATGGATATTAATAAAATTAGTAGTTTACTGCTGAGAAAGGGTGTCAATAGGGTCCGGTTGACATCACCAGAACCCGATAAGACTTATTGGTATACATGGTCGGGTTAGGGTTGTATAATTTTTTTTATCGGGTTATCAGGTCAACCGATATGACCCGATATCATGAAAACGCTTTTTTCATATTTAATTTTAGCCCATTATTATTAGAGGATTGTTCACTAAGCGATCATTATTTGTTTTAGTCTATTGTTTAGTTCAGAATCCTTGACATAACTAAAAAAAGGATGCCACTGAATACAATTTTCGTAATTCGTATACAATATTGACATTGTGCCGCACTTATTTCTCTCCTAAGAACTTATTTGGTTGGGTGCTATAGTATTATAAATATGAACACAACATCAGCTTTTATAAACGAGTTATATGACTTTCGTGAATTTATTTGTTGAAGCATGTTATTATCTAGTTTGGTTTTATCATGTTGGTTTTATCATGTTATAAATTCATGGAGCATATCTACTGGTTTGGTTACTGCCTATGTTACATATTGTTAAACAATTTTTGAGCTATCAAAATTTGAATGTCAATGACAAGTGTTTAAGTTCGTAAAGGTGACACGACCAAACACTCTAACGAAGTTGCTATACCTATGTCCAAACAGTCCAACTCTGTGCAGAGTATATGTAGAGCACATTAGCCACACACGACAATTATACTATTGCAGCAGAGTTTGAAATCATGTAAAGTAATGTGTAGTTTACTAGCTTGTTTAGATTAGCTTATTATAGTTTAGATAGCTAGTTAGTTAGTTAAAAGTCAAACAGCTTTGACTTTATCTTGTATAAATACATTACTATTCCATTCATCTCACTTTAATGAGAAATTTACCAACATATCTCTTTGTCCATTTCCCAATATGGTATCAGAGCAAACTAACTGATCATCTATCATAAATTCCGGCCATCAAGAACTAACTCTGACCAATATAACAAACTTTGACCACCAATAACAAACTTGACCACCATAAACCACCAATTAAACCATCATTTCAATCCAAATTCATAACAAAACAACAAAAACACTAACTATAACCATTAATCAACCATAAATAATCAATTCTCATTCAAACCAAACAAGAGCATTCAAAATACTCAAATAACCGATTTTCCCACCAAAACCTTCAAACACCGTGACAGCTCATAATGCATCATCAAGCGCCACACAAAACACAGAAGATATCAATTCAATACATCATCTACTACATTTTCACAAAAATGATCATCTAGGCCTTGTGTTAATCTCAAAGAAGCTAATAGGTTCTGAAAACTATAATTTATGGAAGAGATCAATTGTTATTGCACTTAATGCTAGAAACAAACTAAAGCTCATCAATGGAGAGTTTGAAGAACCTGCTCTCAATTCAGAAAATAGACCATTATGGGAAAGAGCCAATGGTATGGTAATTTCTTGGATCTTGAACACAATCTCAGAACAAATTGGTAATAATTTGAGTTTTATCAATTCTGCAAGTGCACAATGGAATTAATTGAATGAACACTATGCACAATTAGATGGGCACATAGTCTATTAAGTGACAAATGACATCACTAATCTCAAACAAGGGAACAATACAATTGAACTATACTATCACAAACTGGAAGGCTTATGGGATGAACTAGATGCTTTAGAAGAACCTTATGCTTGTCTGTTTAGATGTGATTATGTGAATGGTAGGACAAATGGTGAAAGAGAGCAAAGAAAAGGGTTAATTAAGCTCTTAATGAGGCTTGATGAGAGTTACACAAATGTTAAGGGTCAAATCTTGCATATGCAACTTCTTTCACTAGTGTCTAAAGCTTATAGCATGTTAAAAAGAGGTATTCACAACTGCAAATAGACTATGATTCAGTCTACTATGAGCTAGTACATGGCATACCCAATACCCGAACCACTTTTCTACTAACACTTTAAATACTTATACTTCAAAATCAACTTATACCCTCCCCATTTATATATAAAACCGACCCCTTTATTATTCTTTTTACAAAAGATTAAAAAATCATACAACATATTTTATTTACTAACTAATGTCATGAAATCTTGAAAATTTCTACAAGATCTAGCATTGTCAAACCAAACCAATTTCCCCTTGTCATTCCCTTCTTCTTCACGCCAATACCATGCCTCCCCATACTTCCCATCCTTTTATTTAGACATTGTCTCCTAGATATTTTCATTAGTTTCCTTTCCTATAAATAGCACCACTCATCCTCTCACTTAACACACACAATACACACTCAGAAACCTCTCTATCTCAGATCCTTTCAAGAGTATTCAACCAAGGTTTAAAGTTCTTTAAGGGTTGATAAGGAAAGCTACGGTTTTTGGTTATAAAAGTTAGGGTTTTCTAGTAATATTAGGTTTCCCATCATACATTATTTCATTCATATTTAACATTTCATGCTTGATTTCGTATCACCTCTATATGTTTGTTGTGTTGAAAGTTGTTTAAAAGATAGTTTAACAAACCCTAAATTCTATCCCAAATTTCAGTCGAATTTAGGACACTATTTAACCACTTGAACATAATTATAGGCCAAATTCCTTTGAACCACAATTAGATATAGGTCTTAAATAATTCCTAGCCAAATTTATAATATTTGGGATTTTTTTAAATATTTTTAACATTTTATACAAAACTGATTGTCAAAAAAGCTTTGAATCTAAGTACTCGATACAAAACGCCTAAATGGAGGACCTAAAACTCCACCCCAGTAACTCAAATTGGACTTTTTGAAAAGTTAAGACATAGACATAACTCTAATAACTTGAATTTTGAAAAGTGGTGAAAAACGAGTGAGTTATAGTCCGTTGAAGTTGGGAAAGTTTTATGTCCAAACTGTAACAACCTGTCAGGTTGTAAATGGGTATAAATCGACACCTAAACATGTTCCAACCAAATTTGGCCTTGGTTTCTTTAAATAAGTCATATTTACCTACGTTTAGGGACTTGAATGACCAAAAATAAGCAAGAAACAAAGAAGTTACGCCCATTTAAAGTCAGGATTTACCTAAAATCAACAACTTTCTTTTTGAATGTTTAGAACTTAAAACGCGTTATATTTGTTTTTCGTAAATGATTTTACCTACGAAACTTTATAAGACTTCATTACAAGTACATAGGTGGTAAAACTTTATAAAACTTATATTCATATAGTAGATGTCGAATAATTCCTGAGACAACTTATTTATCTAGGTAGTGGTTCGGATTTTGGCTCTTACTTATTACTTCCCATATTCATCATTTGATTAAGGTGAGTTTCATTGCATCACTTTTACTTTTTTACTACTCGTTTTGAACTACTTTGGGGTGAGAATACATTCTCATTTTACTTAAATACATCACTCGTTTTACTTATAGATACAAGTACTTAAACATTTACAAATTGCCTAAGTTATCACTTTTGCCATAAAGTCCCCACAATCATGAACCGTCAATTACTTGTAAGCATGAATGTTATGAATAGATCTATTGGTTGACACCCCCTGATGAGGCGAAAATGAACCATTTTTAAGGGGTCATTTAAGCCCGGAATTTAATTTATTTGATCAAATATTGCCCTAAATCATTCCTTTTGTGATTTTAGGTACTTTGGGAGTGAATTCTGGAAAAGGAAGCAATTCGGACGTTTTTGGAGCATAAAAGTGAAGAAAACGGCAAAGACTTAATTTTCCATGCTGAGAACAGTACCTGACGGCGTCAAGAAGAAAAAGCTGACGGCGTCAAGAGTAAAATCCGTGACGACCCGGTGAAAACCTGAAGGCATCACAAGAAGGGTGTCAAGAGTTATTATGGTGACGGCCTGCATAAGGGATACACATGACGGCGTCAAACCCAGATCTAGGCAGTCCGAGAAACTATTTGGCGGCGAGATGACGGCGTCAGAAATTTGTTCTTGACGCCGTCACCTCAGAAAAACTATATATACTTTTCTATTTTTTCATTCATGAAGGAGAAACTTGTGTGGAGAATACTAGGGCCGAACTTTGTAAACCCTAGGTCGTATTTTACAGTATTTTCAAGGGTTTTTACCCCTTGAATCCTTTCATGTTCAACTAAGATAAGTTTTCTCTTAATTCAATCAATATGTCTATGTGTTGTTTGAATACATCTTATACTTGTCTTGATTTCAACATGCTAGGCTAGATCTATCATGTGTTTGCTTAGATGTAATGAAACCTAGATGTTAATTATGTGTTGATTACTTGTTTATAGTTGTATTGGATGAATGATTTCAATGTTAGGCTTAAGAAAACTGGCAGATCTCCATTGTGTAACATGCTTGAATGTCTTAGGAAACATGAACCGATGTGTACTAGGTTTTATTGGTTGTATTTAATGCATGAGCAAATTCTAATGATCCCATGTTAGGATCTTCTTAGCCGGCTCGACATAGGAGTGAAGTAGGCGCTTATAGGATTGGGGAAGCAAGTACGCCACCCCATGAATTGTATTAAGGAATACAATCTGTCATCCACGCAACTGTAATAAGTAATTAACATGTAAAAGATATCTAGGGAGTAGTGAAATCTAAGTAAACACAATTCTCCCATATATTGCTCACACCTCTAGTTTAATATAGTTTATTTTCATTTTAGTATTTTATTTTGATTGCATCTTTAGCATTGGGTTAGTTGAATAGCAACTAATTCCGCCCAACTCCTTCAAACCCGAGATTTTTTAATTGCTTTTATAAAAGCTAAAAAATACAAAAAGAATCATCCCTCATCTCTAGACCTAGTCTTTAGGTTTTCTAATCCTAGCGACACTATTCCTAGCTGAACGATCAATCCCCCGGTACTTGTCATTATACTATACTACATCGATCAGGTACACTACCTGGTGGGGGTTGTAAGCTTCTCGAGATCCCTCGAGAGGTAAAGCCTGGTGCAATCCCTACGCATCAAGTTTTTGGCGCCACAGCCCGGGGAATAGTTATTGTCTAGGTTAGAATCTCTTTTTATTAGGTCTACTTGCTAGATTCCTTTCTAGTAAGATTTTATTTTTATTTTTAGGTTCTCTTTAGTCTACCTTATTTCTTCATGTTTTTGTTTGTAACTCCTCGCCATCCGACATCATGGACGATGGTAATATCTTTGAACCCATCATCCCACCACATCAAAACCCACCACAAGATAACCAACCTCTTAGGCCCCGAACCCTAAGAGAGTACTCCTGACCTAGCCACCAAGGCTATTGAAAGACTATTGAGCTCACCAGAGCCAATGTGTCTCCCTTGCGATCCGACACCATCCGGTTGGTGCAAAGCGGATGTGCATTCCATGGACTTCATTCCGAAGATCCAAATCAACATCTCAAGGACTTCCTTAAAATCGTAGATTCTATAGACCTTGATGTTACAACTAGAGATTCAACCCGATTACGCCTATTCCCATTCTCTCAACGTGATCAAGCTAGTCAATGGCTTGAGCGTTTACCCGCGGCATCCATCACCACATGGGATGATCTCACCACTCGTTTCCTTGCTCAATTTTTCCCACCGGGGAGAACTACCAAGCTTAGAAATGACATCTTGATGTTCCAACAACGTAAAAATGAAACTCTATATGAAGCATGGACTCGTTTCAAGGACTTACTCCAAAAAGTCCCTCATCATGGCATAGATCTTTGGCTCCAAGTCCAAATCTTTTATGACCATATCGATCTCTCCACAAGGCAAGCCATTGACCAATCGGCCGGTGGTAAGCTATGTGATCTAAGTGCGGAAGAATCATGGGAACTCATAGAAGATCTTGCTCTCTATGACAACGAAAGTTGGAATGATCCCCGTGATTTGAACAAAACAGTCAAGGCAATATCTTTGCCTTCAAACAATTCTAGCACTCCCGACCGTAGGATCATGGAACTTGAGGACCAAGTCAAGTTTCTCATGAAATCTTACGAAGCTTCTAAGCCTTCAAGCCAAGTGAACAAAATCACTTCTTCATGCGAATTATGTAGTGGTCCCCATGACACTCGTGATTGCGTTGAACTCCCCGGAATAGCTTTTGCGGACTACGCATCCTCGCGTACCGACGAAGCGGGAGATAAGTGGTACACTTTCAAACCCGAGCCAAACCCGTATGGTGATTCCTACAACCCCTCTTGGAAAAATTATCCAAACCTTAGGTGGAAACAAAATTAAGCCAACTCTTCCAATCCGCCTAATCGTTACCAACCAAACGGTCCACCCTTCAACCGTACTTTCAACAACAATCCTTCTAACAACTACGGTAGTACCAACAATCTTGAAGGATTGATGTCCAAGTGTTGATATAAATAAATGAATAAAAACGTTATTCATATCTTTCGATATCTCTATGTTTTGATAATCACAAAACGAAAACTCATCAAACCAAAGATCATGACATAAACAAGTATTTAGTAGTAAATACTCACCTTTACCATCTAATCACTTAAGGTATGAATAAACAAAGTGTCTAATGCATTATAAGATCAAAGGAATACTTTTGTTAATTACTAGATATTTATAAAATGTCTCAAAACATTTTATATATTTTATAAAACATTTTTGGCATTAAAAGAATATGTTTAATTCATTACAAATTTATGAATTCAAATTTTCAACCAAAAATGGCAAATCTAATCCAGAAAAATTTCCCTCACAAAAGGACAAGAAAATCCAACGTTCAGTAGGGCGGCCCCTTAATCATTAAGGGGAACGCCCATTAATTAAGGGGGCTGGCACGCTCCAGAACAGTATTTTCTGGCCCTTTAAATACTGGATCATTCCACATATTTTTCTCACCTTTTTGCACTAAAAACTTTCTGATCTAAACATTCATTTCCATCCTCTAAAAATCCTTTGATCCATTATACATTGATCTTTATTTCAAAGAACACTCAAGTGCAAAGAGAAGAACACTTCTATTAGAAGTATTACAAGTTAGTGTCATCTTGCTATCTAAGTTGTTTGTTTATTTCATCTTGTTAATCCTTCATATTTTGGTGAATAGGGTGTATGTATTAGTTAGCTATATTGTGTTATAAAATCTAGAATTGTTGTAAGTGTAAAGTGGAACTTGAAGTGAAGAAGTAATGTTGGATAGTAGTGGTGATAGGAGATAGTAGCACTAGTGACTAGTAGTGAAGAAATTGAAGCTTCCAAGTGAAGAAGACTAGAAGACTTTAGTAGATTTAAGTTGTGAAGACATTAGTGGCTTGAAGTTATGAAGACATTAGTGACTTGAAGGTGTGAAGACGTTAGTGCCTTAAAGTTGTTAAGTTGCAAGACATTGAAGTTGTGAAGTATTTGTGAAGGCGTAAAGATACTTGTGGTGTGAAGAAGTATAGAAGAAGTGAAAAGGTGTGAAGAAGGTGTGGTGTGATATTTGGTGTGAGATTGGTTCTAGCTACTATTAGAACTCGACATTTTGCTTTGTGTCGTAAATTGGTGTAAGCCTTTGGTGTGTACGGTTTTCTCCGTCATATGGGAGGTTATTAACTTAGTGAAGAAAACTCTCGAGTTCGGTGCTCGGGGAGTGGAGTAGGGCATGGAAGGTGTCCTTGTAGCCGAACCACTATAAATCCTTTGTCTCTCGGTTTGATCTTTCCATCTCTCACTCTTTGCTTGCTTACTTATTAGCTTTTCGTATATTGTTATAATTGTGTGTTGTGCATATATTGATTTCACATAAAGATCAAACTAGGTTCCATTTACAACATTAATTGTACATTAGTAAAATATAAGTATATACACTTATTAAAACACATATACATATATAAATACAAACTTATACTTAAGTGAGATATACTCTATTCAACACTTTAAATAAGTAGTGTCTATGTGATGTATGTGAATAAATTTATATCTATACTTTAACTTCAAAGGTTTTTACAATTAACATCAATTCTTTAAAAGCAAACTTTTATTAAACGAAAAAGACGCAAAACTATTCAACCCCCCCCTTCTAGTTTTCCACAATTGGTATCAGGAGCCACGTCTAGCAAGATTTTTTAAAATAGATTGTATTTTAAAAGTTGTAACGATCTATGGAATTTGAAAAATATTTTGAAGGGGAATTTACACAACAACAACCACTATTTGAAAATGATCATTTTCTTGAATGGAAAAATAAATTTGAAAATTATGTGAAATCAATAGATTTTGATCTTTGACATATCATTTCAATTGGTGATCTTAAACCAACCAAAATGGATTTTGAAAATCAATATAATAATCTTCAAACCAAAATTGATAAAAATACTAAAGCCAAATTACTTATCTTCAAAACTCTACCAAGAGTTGAATATGAAAGAGTATTTCTTTAAAAAACGGCAAATGATATTTGGAAATGTCTTTTAAAGTTTCACCAAGAGAAATGTAAAACCAAAGATGATAAACTTGATATTGCATAAGAAATAGTTACTCTAGAAAATTTAATAGATAAATATTTAGTTGAAATAAATACATGTACTACTAGTTCAAATGTGATCATTGAAGGTCTCAATAACGAAGAATACATGAGCCAAATCCAAAGAAAGAATGTTAATAAATCACGGTGCAACAAGTACAAAGAAGACGATGATAATACGGCTTGTGAGAATATTCAAACAAATGGGAATACAAGTATTCATGGCAAGGACTACATGCCTCTCGATCTAAGCGAAACTACAAGTAAAACATGGAGCGACATGGACAATGGAATTGATCAACATATAGCATGTGAATATTATACAACTACTAATAAGGTACAATCCGAAACCGAACATTTTTGCTATGATCAATTTATATTAGAATTTTCAAAATTGGAAAACAACTTCAAACATTTTTGCAACATTGACTCAAAAATAATTCCTAAAAATAAATCCTCAATATTCATTGAAAATAATTTTGAAAAGGAAATAATTTTAGAAGATAAAATGTCTAGACTTGAAAGCAATATTGAAATTGATCTTAAATGTAAAAATTGTCAAGACTATAAACATGAAATTAAAAGGGAAAATAGAAAAGCAAAAATATTAGCAAAGTTTGAAAATAGCTCTAGATCTTTAAAATATTTACTTAACATTCAAAAGCCATTTTATGATAAAACTGGCTTAGGATTTACCTTAAATGATCCTTCAATAAATATATCAAAACAAATAAAATTTGTTAAACATAGTGAATAAATTTAGAACTAATACTATTTACACTCATTATTTATTACTCTAGTCAAGAAAGTCATTGTTTGTTGATTAAAACAAACTATTAATGAATTCTTGTACTTCTCGATGACATCCTCATCATGTGCATTTAAATGCAATGGATGTTCTCAACTAACCAACTCGGACCCATGAGAATCTGGGTACCAAGCTCTTTATCATGTTTAGGTAATCAACAAACGAAGAGTCTATTACGTTTTGGTTTGCTCACCTCGCTCTATTACTTTTGACGGCTATTGGTTCCTATCACTTTGTTTCACTTTCTACACATGATCTGCCTATGACGTTGTTGCTGTCATTTATTGTCTCGGCATTGTGTTCTTCATTCTTGGAGTATTGGTTTCATGGTGTGTCCGTTACTATTTCAAGATGAAGGCTCCCAAGCACTATTATTCTTAGTCTTCACGACTTGTGATGATTGGTGTGATCGATTAAGCATTTTGGATCAAGCTTCTTTGATTTCTATTGCGTTGGAATGTCACTTTGCTACTTCGACATGTTTTGGACATACCTTTAAGATGTCTTCCATTTCTCCTATGCCCACTCTTAAAGAAAAGCTGGACCTGAGGTAAGTTTTCTTTTCAAAAACTTGCCAATAGTACATTATTTTAAAGAATGCTTTAATTAGTATGATTTAATTTATAATTTGCCATGCTTTTAGATTATTAATACTAATATATGCATATATGATATTAGGATTATTAACCTTCTTGTAGTTTAGTCTATTATCATTTTTCTTAGTCTTCATTTATAGTGAAGATTCTCTATGATCTATAGTAGAATCCTTTTCATTTAAGCTATATGATCTTACTAGTTGCATTAATAGATGTATTATTATTGAGACTTGTTGGTAATTAAATACTATGATGTTCATTGTATATGTATATATATATATATATATATATATATATATATATATATATATATATATATATATATATATATATATATATATATACATGTGCTAATCTAGTGTGTTTGGATAATTTACCTTATCACCTCAATTATATTGCATTGAGATCATTAGAATCCACCATCTCTCTTTCATATCTTTGGTTGCTAATAGAGATGTTTATATGTGACAATGGGCTCAATTGATTCTCTTGAATATGATAAGTTTTCACTACAAATCCTTTACTTGCAATTTCCTGATTATCAATATCAAAACATCACGTTTTAAACCTCTCTCTTTGAATAAAAATCTTTCAAATATCTATATTAATTTCTTTTAAAACAACATGTTTAACTATAAGCTATCATAACTTTATTTTAATCAAAATCAAGATTGAAATTTTCTTTTATGTCATGAAACAAAACTCAATTTATTTTAATGAAATACACACTTGAATCTATTTCAAAACATTGTTGAATAAAACTAAAAACGTTTTACTTAAAACATATTTGATTATCTCACATATGTCATACACTTATGTGGAAATGACATTTACAATTTAATCAAATCGTTTCATGAGAATCATGATTTGCCCATATGGATCTTGTTTGTGACAAGTCTTAATGTCCATATAATCAAATCTTCCTACTTGTTACTTGTAAGCAGCTCTCAATATGTTTGCACTAGACTACATGTTATTATCTTCATATAGCTACACATTTAACTAATTTGCTTTATTTCTACCTTAGTTGGATATCTTAATTGAAAAATTAGTAGATAGCATGATTATTAGAAATTTATTGTCTACTTTACTTGTTTCTATATTACTCTTTATATTCATGAATAGCATGCCCTATATTGCTTCAAAGAGTTGAACTTACTTGAATCCAAACTCAAAAACACAACCTTTTTGAAAATTTTCTGCCAAAAACCCATTTCTGGCATTCTGGAAATCACCAGATGGGCGGCCCCCTTAATTATATAAGGCGGCCCCCTTAATGATTAAGGGGACCGGCCCCTAATTAAGGGGACCGGCCATCTGATGGGCGGGGATACTGTTTTCTTTATCACTTTTTGACCCATTTCAGCCTATACTTCCCAAAATTCACAAACATATTTTGTCCCATACTATCTCTCAAAATTCACCTTCCTAAAACACATTTCTCATACACTATAAATACCCTCTTCCCATCATTAATGCCATCACACCCAAACATGTCATCTCCCAACAACCAAAAACCAAAGATTTCAAGAACCGCAAGGATCTCCATCAAATCCGTTTGGAGGAGGAAACTTGATTCTTGTCATAACTCAAGTGATGTTGTTCCAAGCCAACCAACTACTAAATCTCAAACCCACACTAATGAGTCATCTCACAACCTATCATCCACTCATGCCCTCATTAATGCTTCTTCTTATGATAAGCATGTTCAATCCCAAAACAACAATCCCAACCTCTCAATCAATACTTCACATGTTGCTCATTCAACAAAAACACCACTCACTCATGAAGATACTCTTCCACCCTTTTCATGTTTTCATGACTACCCAAGCTCAACCATGTCTCCACCACCAAGAGTACCACCACCACATCCTACAACTTCACATGCCATTCCTATGTTGCATGTTCAAACCTTCACCCAAGATAACTATCATGTTCCACCACTAACACCTTCCTCCGAACACTTGAAGTTTGTTAAGGAGCTAAAAGAGGCTCAGAGCTTAGTGCTTTTTTAGCATTACATCTTGCTCAACGCAGTTTGGATCCACCCCAATCAAGTTCACCATCATCACCACACAACATCAACCAAATTGAGAAGCATGTTAACAATTGCCCTTGTTGCATCTTCCTTCAACAACAAACCATTGCTTTGAATGAGCACTTCACTTGGATTGAGTATCTTCTTACAAGATCTCAACAAACACCATCACTTGAACAACATCAAAACCCTCAATCTACAAACCCCACTTCAAATCCACCACCTACAAGTTCCACATCTCCAAACTCACCAACATCCATGCAACCAAAAGTTTATCTCCACTAAACCACCAAGCATTTTATATGCTTATGTTTCTCATTTTCAAATAAAACTCT
This sequence comes from Artemisia argyi, assembly GCA_030686995.1. Lineage (NCBI taxonomy): Eukaryota > Viridiplantae > Streptophyta > Magnoliopsida > Asterales > Asteraceae > Artemisia > Artemisia argyi. The sequence goes on from CM060694.1 coordinate 134,074,148, forward strand.
TCAACCATTTTGGGATTCAAGAAAGTTTGGTGACACTCCTTGTTGGCACATTAGGATGCTCTAGTTAGTTTAGTATTCTATATTTATGGCTTTTGTAACAATGATTATGGGTTGACATAATCATTTTCTATTAATGAATGACTTAATATGTGTTTCTAATTATCTTTTGCCATGCTTATTATTTGTTGGTATTATGATATATGTGTTTGCTTGTGCCTTGCTTGTGCTTCTAATATTTTTCTTGCAAAGAATTCCAATACTCGAACCCTTGGTGCCCTCAAACGAGGGGGAGCATACATCAAAGGGGAGCTTCCTTCTTATTGGCTTAAACATTTTTGATTCTACAAAAATGAGGAGAAGTGAATATAAACTCACTAAATACTTTGTCTAAAGATTAATTTTTGGATTTAATGAGTTTAGGTTTTGTAATCATCAAAAAGACGGAGATTGTTGATATAAATAAATGACTAAAAACGTTATTCATATCTTTCGATATCTCTATGTTTTGATAATCACAAAACGAAAACTCATCAAACCAAAGATCATGACATAAACAAGTATTTAGTAGTAAATACTCACCTTTACCATCTAATCACTTAAGGTATGAATAAACAAAGTGTCTAATGCATTATAAGATCAAAGGAACACTTTTGTTAATTACTAGATATTTATAAATTGTCTCAAAACATTTTATATATTTTATAAAACATTTTTGGCATTAAAAGAATATTTTTAATTCATTACAAATTTATGAATTCAAATTTTCAACCAAAAATGACAAATCTAATCCAGAAAAATTTCCCTCACAAAAGGACAAGAAAATCCAACGTTCAGGAGGGCGCCCCCCTTAATTATACTAGGCATCCCCCTTAATCATTAAGGGGACCGCCCACTAATTAAGGGGACCGGCACGCTCCAGAACAGTATTTTCTGGCCCTTTAAATACTGGATCATTCCACATATTTTTCTCACCTTTTTGCACTAAAAACTTTCTGATCTAAACATCCATTTCCATCCTCTAAAAATCCTTTGATCCATTATACATTGATCTTTGTTTCAAAGTGATTCAAGATTCAACACTCAAGTGCAAAGAGAAGAATACTTCTATTAGAAGTATTACCACTTAGTATCATTTTGCTGTCTAAGTTGTTTGTTTATTTCATCTTGTTAATCCTTTATATTTTGGTGAATAAGGTGTATGTATTAGTTAGCTAGATTGTGTTACAAAATCTAGAATTGTTGTAAGTGTGAAGTGAAACTTGAAGTGAAGAAGTAGTGTTAGATAGTAGTGGTGATAGGAGATAGTAGCAATAGTGACTAGTAGTGAAGAAATTGAAGCTTCCAAGTGAAGAAGACTAGAAGACTTTAGTAGATTGAAGTTGTGAAGACATTAGTGGCTTGAAGTTGTGAAGACATTAGTGACTTGAAGGTGTGAAGACGTTAGTGCCTTAAAGTTGTTAAGTTGCAAGACATTGAAGTTGTGAAGTATTTGTGAAGGCGTAAAGATACTTGTGGTGTGAACAAGTATAGAAGAAGTGAAAAGGTGTGAAGAAGGTGTGGTGTGATATTTGGTGTGAGATTGGTTCTAGCTACGATTAGAACTCGACATTTTGCTTTGTGTCGTAAATTGGTGTAAGCCTTTGGTGTGTACGGTTTTCTCCGCCATAAGGGAGGTTATTAACTTAGTGAAGAAAACTCTCGAGTTCGGTGCTCGGGGAGTGGAGTAGGGCAAGGAAGGTGTCCTTGTAGCCGAACCACTATAAATCCTTTGTCTCTCGGTTTGATCTTTCCATCTCTCACTCTTTGCTTGCTTACTTATTAGCTTTTCGTTTATTGTTATAATTGTGTGTTGTGCATATATTGATTTCACTTAAAGATCAAAATAGGTTCCATTTACAACATTAATTGTACATTAGTAAAATATAAGTATATACACTTATTAAAACACATATACATATATAAATACAAACTTATACTTAAGTGAGATATACTCTATTCAACACTTTAAATAAGTAGTGTCTATGTGATGTATGTGAATAAATTTATATCTATACTTTAACTTCAAAGGTTTTTACAATTAACATCAATTATTTAAAAGCAAACTTTTATTAAACGAAAAAGACGCAAAACTATTCAAGCCCCCCTTCTAGTTTTCCACACCAAGTTTATGGCATCTCAAGAGGCTCGCATAGCTAGGTTTGAAACCAAATTCAACCAACAACAAACAGAGATGACCAACAAAATAGACAACTTGTTGAAAGCCCTCAACAACCAAGCGTTGACTACACCTAGGAAGGACACTAGGGAAGCCAATACCGGAATCCAAACTAAGGACCCCTCGTCATCCAAACACGTCCACTTTGTCAATGTTGTCACCATTAAGGAGATAGAAGAAAGTGACAAGGATGAAGTTGGAGTAGAAACCGAGACTAGGGATGAAATTAGGGAAGTTGAGGTTAATAAGGGAGAAGAGTTAGATGGAGTAGAAACTGTAGAAGAGTACTTTGATAAGTTGCCCACCAAGGAAGAACAGGAATATCATAAGGATTTATTCGATGGCCCCGAGACACCATATATCCTTGGCACACCCCTTATCAAAATGGGAGACCCCTCTAACATCAACATACCATGCAACATCGGGCATATGCATATATGGAAAGCTTATATCGATCCTAGATCTCCTATAAACATCATGACTAGGACTTATTATAATTGGGTAATGAAGAAACAACTTGGTTATAGGATGATGCCCAATAAGAATTTGATAAGTAATTTTGTTGGAAGAGTAAAGGGATTGCATGTGATTATAGGTAATTTCACTTATGAGATCGATTTTATGATAGTAGAAGATACTCGTCCGGTGATAGATGATTGCCTAAGCCAAGTAGTATTCGGAAAACCATTTGTTGAGGCCACTAGGATGAGTTATGATCCGACTTTAGGGATAGTTAGGTTCAAGGAGGAGAATGATGAGATTGCCTACCAAATGCCCTATAATATTGAGCAATACCGCCTCTTGTCAAATATAAAAAAGGAACACAAACAAGCAGCTTACTATAGGAATGATGAGGATAGACGTAGAGGAGTAGAGTATGTGATGAATAGGATGCTTGGTTTTTACAAAGAATGCTTGCAACTAGGTCCGGAATACAACACTGGTGTAGGAGATGACCTAGAGGATGGAAGCAACAATGAGGTCACGTAGTAACCCATGACCTTGAGTCTAGCTACAAGACTCGTAAATAAAGAAAAGCGCTTCTTGGGATGCAATCCATGTTTTGTGTGATTTTTATTTTGTTTGTTTATTCCGTATGCATGCTTTATTTTTATTGTTGGTAGATCATGTTTCAAAAATAAAATAGTGAAAATACTTTACCTTGTTGTTTGGCTTAGTCTTAACTTCATCCAAAGGTATTCGCAAAAGATAAGTGTAAGGGGAAACCCCAAATATGTTTTTAAGAAACAAAACCGATCATGATTCTCCACAATATTAAGTGAACATGTATATTCGTAGTTGTTAGAGTCAAATGCTTGTATCGAGTCATAATGATGTTTTGCAGGATTTTCCAGGAAGTAAGACGAAGTTTTTCCAGAAATTTTCCAGAAATTTAACATGAGAATATCTGCAGGTCACTTCTGACGGCGTCACGTGTTTTACTCTTGACGGCGTCACGTGTAAAAATCTGGAAATTTTACCAGTTTTGTTTTTCTAACGGAGTCTTAAAGTTTTTGTTGAATTATTAGTTTTATAATCTCCAGGAAACCTGCAAACATCATTCCACAAGCATTATATCTTACTTTGTTTTCTAGGTTTTGTTAGCATATGTAGATTGCCGCCGATTTTATGCGAGGTTGCCTTGTCTGTTTTCTCAGGTTTTACAGGTTATGTATGACAAGAAGATGATTCATTTTTCTGGAAGGGAAGCTTTGATTGTTCACTTTCTTGGAGGAAGATCTAACCTGGCCACCTTATTATCCATACCGAGCGAATCAGGGGAGTATTTGATTTCATTCGTTTTACTTATTTCACTTTTACATTCTTTACTTGAACATTGGGGACAATGTTCATCCTAAGTGTAAGGGGAGGGTAAAATGATGATACCTTACAGATACACTTTCGCTTGAGTTTGTTTGTTTGATAGTAGATGTTTAATAAAACTATGAGAAATACTTGTTAGTGTAATTTTAGCGCCAAATTTAAATTTTTTTACAACATTTAAAGATTGTATGACTAGCACAGAACCGTACTATTCATAAAAATTTTCCACCCAAATATGTGAGGTTCGCCTTTAGATTTGATAGGAAAAACATTTACTATTAGTGCTTATGAGTGTACAGGTAGCATTTAGATTCTAGAACTTGCGTTAGTGATGCATCCCGAGACCGCTAGTGAGACTACATTCGTGTAGTAGGATTTACTACATGATAAGAGGCATTAGGATCACCCTTGTGTTAAACCCGTATCATAATTACTTGACCATTTAAGTCATATTACTTGGCTAGTTAAGTCAATTAATTTTCCCACGCCTTAGCGTTGTACTCATTTTTAGTACACGAAACCCCTAGTACACCCCTCCGAGCCATCTTTACGTTTCTAACTTTAAGCATTTTACTTAAAGAAAGAATTTGTTACACCCCACTTAAATGTACCACCAAATCGCCTTAACCTTCTGTGTATGCACTCATCTTTAGTGCATTATTGTTATTTGTTAAACCCTTAGTTAATTATCTAATTGATTACATGGTTGCTAAGTCAAGTCATATCCTTGTACATATTGTTTTGGGACAATTGGGACTCGTGGGCAAAAATACTTATTTTATGGAGTAATGGGGAAGAACATCATATTATTACCCCCATACGTGCGTTAATCTTAAAAGTACTTCAAGTGTTTTGATTTTCTTAATTCGAGTCATTAGATTAGTTTATTATAAAGTATATAAAAATTCAAGTGTAAGGGGAATTTTCATTCCTTATGATGTATTATTTTTGATGGTAGGGCAAGAATGTATGCACAAAAAAAAAAAAAAAAAAAAAAAAAAAAAAAAAAAAAAAAAAAATCGAAAAATCAAGAAAAAGAAAAAAAAATAGAAAAAGAAAAGAGAAAAAACATACGGACTACCATCCCGTTTCATTCTATGTTTATTTTATGTTTTTGTTATTTTTCATTTATTAGCTTAAGTCGAGTCTAGTCTTGGCTTAGCAACACTATATTGTACATGTAATTAACCAAGATTGTTAACTCGCCACCAGTAAAGACTGCCTATATCCAACAAAACCGTGTATTCCATATCCCTACACCTAACGTTACAACCCTTTAAAAGATCTCTTTGATAGTTTATCCTAGGTGCTTACACCATGTGGAGGAGGTTTGATCTTTTCCCAAGCCTATGGTAATCTATTTTGCTATGACAGGTAGTGAGAGATATTTTCCGTTTCCATATTGTGATATTACTTTATTACACCCGAGAGATGTGAGTATCTAAACACTATTTGTGAGGTGCTAGTATATGACCTCCGTGCTTGTCTTTGGTCTTTAGTGGAATGATTATTTGTTGTAATTAATTTTATATTAGTGTTAAATGACCCCTAACTTGTATTTTGATTACAATAAAAGAGCATTTTGATGAGACGAAAAATGAACCACTTTTAGGGGGTAATTTAAGCCCGGAATTGAATCTATTTGATCAAATATTGCCCTAAATCGTTCCTTTTGTGATTTTAGGTACTTTGGGAGTGAAATCTAGAAAAGGAAGCAAGGATGAAGTTGTTGGAGCATATAAGTGAAGAAAACGCCAAAGACTTAATTTTCCATGCTGGGAACAGTGTATGACGGCGTCAAGAGGACATTCCTGACGGCGTCAAGAGTAAAAACCATGACGACCCAGAAGAAACATTAAGGCGTCACAAGTAGAGCGTCAAGAGTTAATTGTGTGACGGCCTGCAAAAGGGGACTACATGACGGCGTCAGATCCAGATCTAGGCAGTCCAAGGAATTATTTGGCGGCGAGATGACGGCGTCAGACGTTTGTTCTTGACGCCGTTACCTCCTAATATATATATATATAGTTTTCTAATTTTCATTCATTAAGAGGAACTTGTGTGGACAAACCCTAGGGCCGAACCTTGTACGAATTTTACAGCTTTTCAAGGGTTTTCAACTCTTGAATCCTTACATGTGCTATTGAGATAAGTCTTCTCTTAATTCAATCAATATGTCTATGTGTTGGTTGTCTATATCTTGTGCTTGTCTTGATTTCAACATGCTAGGCTAGATTTATCTTGTGTTTGCTTAGATCTAATGAAACCTAGATGTTAATTATGTGTTGATTACTTGTTTATGGTTGTACTGGATGAATGATTTCAATGTTAGGCTTAAGAAAACTGGCAGATCTCCATTTGGTAACATGCTTGAACGTCTTAGGAAACATGAACCGATGTGTACTAGGTTTTATTGGTTGTATTTAATGCATGAGTAAATTCTAATGATCCCATGTTAGGAGCTTCTAGCAAGCTCGACATAGGAGTGATGTAGGCACTCATAGGATTGGGGAATTAAGTACGCCACCCCATGAATGGTATTAAGGAATACAATCCATCATCCACGCAACTATAACAAGTAATTAACATGCAAAAGATATCTAGGGAGTAGTGAAATCTAAGTAAACACATTTCTCCCACTTATTGCTCACAACCTTAGTTTAAAATAGTTTTATTTTCATTTTAGTATTGTATTTTAATTGCATCTTTAGTATTGGGTTAGTTGACTAGCAACTAATTCCGCCCCAAATCCTTCAAACCCGAGATTTTAATTTGCTTTCCTAAAAATATAAAAAATACAAAAAAGAATCATCCCTCATCACTAGATCTAGTATTTAGGTTTTCTAATCCAAGCGATACTATTCCTAGCTGAACGATCAATCCCCCGGTACTTGTCATTATACTATACTACATCGATCAGGTACAGTACCTGGTGGGGGTTGTAAGCTTCTCAAGATCCATTGAGAGGTAAAGCCTGGTGCAATTCCCACGCATCAAGTTTTTGGCGCCGCAGCCCAGGGAATAGTTATTGTCTAGGTTTGAATCTCTTTTTATTAGGTCTACTTGCTAGATTCATTTCTAGTAAGATTTTATTTTTATTTTTGGGTTCTCTTTTGTCTATCTTATTTCTTTTTGTTTTTGTTCGTAACTCTTCACCACCAACATCATGGACGATGGGAATATCTTTGAACCCGTCATCCCACCTCAACAAAACCCACCACTAGAACCTCTTAGGCCGCGAACCTTAGGAGAGTATTCCCGACCTAGCCACCAAGGCTATCGAAACACCATCGAGCTCACCGGAGCCAATGTGACCCCCTTGCGATCCGACACCATACGGTTGGTGCAAAGCGGATGTGCATTCCATGGACTTCATTCCGAAGATCCAAATCAACATCTCAAGGACTTCCTTAAAATCGTAGATTCCATAGACCTAGATGCTGCAACTAGAGAGACAACCCGATTACGCCTATTCCAATTCTCTCTACGTGATCAAGCTAGTCAATGGCTTGAGCGGTTACCCGCGGGATCCATCACCACATGGGATGATCTCACCACTTGTTTCCTTGCTCAATTTTTCCCACCGGGGAGAACTACTAAGCTTAGAAATGACATCTTGATGTTCCAACAACGTCAAAATGAATCTCACTATGAACCATGGACTCGTTTCAAGGACTTACTCCAAAAAGTCCCTCATCATGGCATAGATCTTTGGCTCTAAGTCCGAATCTTCTATGACCATATCGATCTCTCCACGAGGCCAGCCATTGACCAATCAGCCGGTGGTAAGCTAGGTGATCTAAGTGCGGAACAATCATGGGAACTCATAGAAGATCTTGCTCTCTATGACAACGAAAGTTGGAATGATCCCCGTGATTTGAACAAAACGGTCAAGACAATATCTTTGCCTTCGAACAACTCTAGCACTCCCGACCGTAGGATCATGGAACTTGAGGACCAAGTCAAGTTTCTCATGAAATCTTACGAAGCTCCTAAGCCTTCAAGCCAAGTGAACAAAATCACTTCTTCATGCGAATTATGTAGTGGTCCCCATGACACTCGTGATTGTGTGGAACTCCCCGGAATAGCTTTTGCGGACTGCGCATCCTCGCATACCGACGAAGCGGGAGATAAGCGGAACACTTTCAAACCCGAGCAAAACCCTTACGGTGATTCCTACAACCCCTCTTGGAAAAATCACCCAAACCTTAGGTAGAAACAAAATCAAGCCAATTCTTCCAATCCGCCTAATCGTTACCAACCAAACGGTCCACCCTCCAACCGTACTTTCAACAACAATCCTTCTAACAACTACGGTAGTACCAACAATCTTGAAGGATTGATGTCTAAATTCATGGCATCTCAAGAAGCTCACATATCTAAGTTTGAAGCCGATTTCAAACAAAAGCAAAACGAGATGTCCACAATACTACTCGGTTAAATCAACGAGCACGTGTTTCAAACAAAACCAAATTCTTCAAAAGGACCAATCAAATAAAACACCCGATATAAAACCGGTCAAAAGTATAGTTGAAACACCTCCTACGCAAGACCTTGACGATGAATTCAAGGAACTTCACCTTGAACGCCCCGTCATTGATGTCTTAGCCTGTGCTCCTTACTATAGTGCCCTCCTAGAAAAATATGAGAAGTTTAAACTAGGTAAAACTGGGACCGCCTTCGTTCAAAACAAGTTGCATAAAAAGCTTGATGATCCGGGTATATTTGTTTTGCCTTGTAAGATAGGAAGATCCGAAGCTTTCGACACACTAGCCGATTTAGGGTCAAACCACAACTTGATTCCCTTATCCCTTTTCACCACTGTTAAGCTAGGAAAGTTAGAGGAGACGGAGGTATTGATAGGTCTAGCAGATAGTAGTATTGCCCACCCGGTTAGAATGATTAAGCATGTAGTTGTTCACGTAGGAAAGTTAACTATCTTAGCGGATTTTCACGTCCTAGACATGGTTAGTGACACTACATGCCCATTGTTGGTAGGAAGAGGATTTTTAGCAACCGCTAGTGCCATGATAGATTGTAAGGAGTCTAAGATAGCGGTAGGTGAAGGCGACACTTGGTCGGTATACGATGTTAAGAAGCATAGTTATGATTGTGATGATGAGACCGTCTAGATATGGACCTTGGATTGAAAGGAACTTTATAGGACCTCAACGCCCATTCTATCTAGAAAAAGATTTCGTTGAAAAGACACATTCGATGGAACAACTCATAGCTAGAGATGAAGAGCTAGATCCTTTTGAGGACCCCTTAGTCTTTAGGAAGATGATTGAGTTCTTGAGCGTAATGCCTATTAATATAGAGATGAATAAATGGAAAAGAGAGGGAGACAAGTGTAAATGGAGGTGGGACAAGCCACCTAAAGAAGGTGACGGATCATGGCATATGAAGATGACTTTGTATGATCCGGATGGAGAAAAGTTTGAAAGGTCATACCGTATTAAGAAAACCGATAGGAAGTTGAAACCTAAGTTTGATCCCAAAGATGTCCTCAATGAGGAACTCACCCGTATCACGTAGTAACCCATGACCTTGAGTCTAGCTACAAGACTCGTAAATAAAGAAGAGCTCTTCTTGGGAGGCAACTCATGCTTTGTGTGATTTTATTTTGTTTGTTTGCTATTTGCTTCCATATGCATGCTTTATTTTTATTGTTGGTAGATCATGTTTCTAAACTAAATAGTGGAAATACTTTACTTTGATGTTTGGCCTAGTCTTAACTTCACCCAAAGGTATTTTTGCAAAAGATAAGTGTAAGGGGAAACCCCAAATATGTTTTTAAGAAACAAACCGATCATGATTCTCCACAATTTTAAGTGAACATGTATATTCGTAATTGTTAGAGTCAAATGCTTGTATCGAGTCATAATGAAGTTTTGCAGGATTTTCCAGGAAGTAGAACCAAGTTTTTCCAGAAATTTTCCGGAAACTTAACATAAGAATTTTTGCAGGTCACTTCTGACGGCGTCACGAGTTTACTCTTGACGGCGTCACGTGTAAAAATCTGGAAATTTTACCGGTTTTGTTTTTCTAACGGAGTTTTAAAGTTTTTGTTGAATTATTAAGTTTTATAATCTCCAGGAAATCTGCAAACTTCATTCCACAAGCATTATATCTTACTTTGTTTTTTAGGATTTAGTAACATATGTAGATTGCCGCCGATTTTATGCGAGGTTGCCTTATCTGTTTTCTCAGGTTTTACAGGTTATGTATGACAAGAAGATGATTTATTTTTCTGGAAGGGAAGCTTTGATTGTTCATTTTCTTGGAGGAAGATCTAACCTGGCCACCTTATTATCCATACCGAGCGAATCAGGGGAGTATTTGATTTCATTCTTTTTACTTTTTCACTTTTACATTCTTTACTTGAACATTGGGGACAATGTTCATCCTAAGTGTAAGGGGAGGGTAAACTGATGATACCTTACAGATACACTTTCGCTTGAGTTTGTTTGTTTGATGGTAGATGTGTAATAAAACTATAAGAAATACTTGTTAGTGCAATTTTAGCGCCAAATTCAAAATTTTTTACAACATTTAGGAGTGAAACTTTAGCCATAGCAAGCGTCTCATGGATAGGAGATTGTATGACTAGCACATAACCGTACTATTCAGAAAAATTTTCCACCCAAATATGTGAGGTTCGCCTTTAGATTTGATAGGAAAAACATTTACTATTAGTGCTTATGAGTGTACCGGTAGCATTTAGATTCTAGAACTTGCGTTAGTGATGCATCCCGAGACCGCTAGTGAGACTACATTCGTGTGGTAGGATTTACTACATGATAAGAGGCATTAGGATCACCCTTGTGTTAAACCCGTATCATAATTACTTGACCATTTAAGTCATATTACATGGCTAGTTAAGTCAATTCATTTTTCCCACACCTTAGCGTTGTACTCATTTTTAGTACACGATACCCCTAGTACACCCCTCCGAGCCTATCTTTTCGTTTCTAACTTTAAGCATTTTACTTAAAGGAAGAATTTGTTACACCCCACTTAAATGTACAACCAAATCGCCTTAGCCTTCCGTGTATGCTCTCATCTTTAGTGCATTATTTTTATTTGTTTAAACCCTAAGTTAATTAGCTAATTGATTACACGGTTGCTAAGTCGAGTCATATCCTTGTACATATTGTTTTGGGACGATTGGGACTCACGGGTAAAGTACTTATTTTATGGAGATGGGGAAGAACATCATTTATTACCCCCATATGTGCGTTAATCTTAAAAGTACTCTAAGTGTTTTGATTTTCTTAATTCGAGTCATTAGATTAGTTTATTGTAAAGTATGTAAATATTCAAGTGTAAGGGGAATTTTCATTCCCTATGATGTATTATTTTGGATGGTAGGGTAAGAGTGTATGCAAAAAAAAAAAAAAAAAAAAAAAAAAAAAAAAAAAATCGAAAAATCAAGAAAAATAAAAGAAAAAAATAAAAAAATAAAAAATAAAAAAAAAGAGAAAAAAACATACGGACTACTGTTGGGAATTCTGTGAAGTAAGAATTCTGCTGTTGTTTCTGCTGATGATTCCTGCTGAAGAGATGGTTTCTGCTGAAGCAGTTTATCTGCTGAAGACTAGTTTCAACATTATTAGTTTATGCGGATATAGTATTTCCGTATTTTATGTAATGTAGTTTGGATATGCATGAGTTAATTCAGGAAGTGATAATGCATATCTTTTAGAAGTTTTAGAATATACGTTTCTTGTGAAACGGTTTAGGGTTCCTTGTGTATAAAAGGAACAAACGATTATGTATTGAGAATAAGTTTTTACGTTCATTATTAATTAAAAGATCCATAGAGGATCAAGAGTTCTTAGTATCAAGCTTGTGTTTTGTTTCCGCTTTATAAATACAAGTTGCAGAGATTGTCTATTAGTGTGTTATTGATTACAGTGACATTACTAACGATTCTAGAGTGCTCAAGAAGATCTATCAAGGTCTTATAGTTCAACAAGTAGTATCAGAGCCTCGAGAGAGTCTCTGTCATACTAAGAAACACAAATCTTACACCTTAAAAATCCAAACAAATCAACAACCATGCCTGGATCTGATGATGATGTTGATACAAACCAAAACATTAACACCACCTCTCTTCAAAAACTCACCCTCTCTAACAGTAATGCTAAGTTTCCATACTTGAAGAATGCTGAAGAATATCATCTGTGGTCCATGAAGATGCAGAACTGGATCACAAACATTGATTGGAATCTGTGGGAGATTGTTAAAAAAGGGAATAGCCTAAAGAAGCATGTTACAGATGCTGATGGAGTTGTTACAATTGTAGGTCCCAGAATTGCTGAAGAGATTCTGGTTGTGCAGAGGGAGAGTAAAGTCAGAACAATTCTGCTCCAAGCTATTCCTGATGATCACATGGGTGACTTCCACTTTATGGAGGATGCCAAGGACATTTGGATGGCTATAAAAGCAAGATTTGGTGGGAATGATGAATCAAGAAGGTTGTAGAAGTCTATGCTGAAGCAAAAGTTCCAAGAGTTTCAGATATCTGAAGAAGAGGGAATTCATAAAGGCTATGACAGGTTTCATCGGATCTTAAGTCAACTTAATCAGTTGAAAGCTAGACCCGATAATGAGGACTGTAATGCTAAATTTCTGAGATCTCTGCCACCATCTTGGTTACAAGTTTGTATTGCTCTCAAGACCAAAGGTGGGTTGGACTTGATGTCCTTTGATGACCTCTACAATAGGCTTAAATCCCTTGAGCCTGATGTTAGAAGTCCCATTCGTCCATCCACTCATTCTGCATTTGTTGGTGCTTCTACAAAACCTGTGCATCAAGCCTCAAGTTCATATTCATCAGGAGCAACTTCTCAAACTCATACTCAATCTACTTCTAAATCAAAATCCAGCAGTGTGTTGGAGGATATTATTCATTCATTTGTGGCTGAATATGAACATCAGCAGTTTCTTGCTTATGAGGATTTTGAACAGGTGGATCCATTGGAGATGGAGGAGATGCACTTGAAATGGGAGCTTGCAATGATATCCATGAACATTAAGAGGTTTGAAGCCAAGTCTGGAAGGAAGTTTGGTTTTAATGGAAAAGAGGCAGCAAGGTTTGATAGAAGGAAGGTTAAATGTTACACTTGTGGCCAAGTGGGACATTTTTCAAGAGAATGCAAGGAGAGAAAGCCTGGAGATGAAGTTAGATATGGTTCGTATCCAGTGGAAGCAGGGATAACTAAGGCTGCACCTTCAAAGGCTATGGTGACTCTGGATCACCAAATGGATTGGGCTGAACATGAACCTGCTGGAGAGGATGCTTCTACTTCCTCACAAGTGAATCTGCTGGCATACTCATCTTCAAAGGACAAGAAGGAGCAAGTCTCCTTGATGGGAATCTCTCAGGTACACAACTGTGTGTTTGGATGTAGTGTAAAATACAATGAGCTTAAAAAGGAATTTGATGAATTGAAAGCAAAGTACAATGAGTGTTATATAGAGTTAGAGTCTTATAAATTGGCTTTAAAAACTCTAGAGAAACAAAAAGTATGGTTTCAAAAGAATCAAGTTAAATATGATGAAAAAATAAGAGTTCTAGAAAGTGATTTAGAAATTGCTAAGATAGACTTAAAACGTACTAAAAAAGAGAAGTCTGATCTAGAAAAAGAAAAACTAGAATTACAAGTTAAGTTAGACAAAGAGATAGCTAGAGGTAAACAATGGCAAATGTCAGGTGATAATCTAGCTTGTGAACTCTATGGTACTCAGGCTGTGAACTCTAAAATTGGTTTAGGATTTCAAAAATATGTTGGTTTAGAAGCTAGGAATGACCTAGGTAAAACCACATCTGCAGGGTTAGCTAACTTTGTCAAAGAAGGTAACTTACATGCTGTCCTTGGACCTATAAGAGGGGAACATATGCCTATTGACCTATCCAAACCTAGTGACTTTGATGGATCACACCATCTCTATGGCAAAAAGTCAACTGACTTGCCAGACCCTAGTGTTAAATCTACTGACTTTGTCTCTTGTTATGACAGTGACAAGTCTTCTGATGAAGGGTCTACCTCATTTGCTAGCTGTGATTCAAGTGAGAAGTCTGACCTTCCCAAGACCACTCCCAAGACCATACCAAAGACATCACCCAAGGCTCCCCACAAGCCTTCTAGAGTTGCTGCTGATAACAAGACAGTTTCTACTGAAGACTTGTTTTTAAATTCTTTGCACAATAATTCTTTTGGTTATGTTACAAACAATTCTGTTTATCATGGTGGTTTGAATACTTTTTCATGTTATGGAACTTCTTTTGGTTTAAATAAATCTTCTAAAAAGAAGAAGTGTTTTGTGTGTGGAAGTAAATGTCACTTGATTAAGGATTGTACATTTCATGAGCAAAGAATGAGTGAATGTGTTAGTCAAAGGAAACCTAGGCAAATGTGGAAGAATGTTAGTGAAATACCATCTTTTGTACCACATCAGCAGAAACCCAATTCTGCTGAATCACATTCTTCATGGAGAAGAATCAGTACTAGACCTTATGTTCGACCCACTAGTTCTTTCTTTTCTAATGGTTATTGGCCTAATTACTTTGACTCAATGTATAATGGTGGTGGGTATGGGAATACTGCTGTGAAGCCCTCAGCAGGTTGTTCTTGGACAAAGAAGGGACCCAATATGCATTATAGACCCAAGAACAATGGTGGATCTAAAACATCTACATGGCCTACTACTAATAATCCACAAGGCAGGCTCAAGTCAGCAATGACTTGAGTCTCCAATGTGTACTAATTTTGTATAATTTTTGTTTTTGTTGTAGGAACATCCTTTGAAAAGTACTGAAGTAGGTATTGTTGATAGTGGTTGTTCTAGAAGTATGTCAGGGAACAAGGACAAGATGCATGACTTTGAGCCCATAGAAGGGGGAGGCACTGTAACCTTTGGTGGTGGAGATGGCAAAATTACAGGGAAAGGAACAATTAAGACACCCTTGTTAGACTTTGAAAATGTTTATTATGTGAAGGAACTGGAGCATTTTAATCTATTCTCAGTATCACAAATTTGTGACACTAAGAATAAGGTTTTCTTCTCTGAAGATGAGTGTCTTGTACTTTCCAAGGACTTCAAACTTCCATAAGACACTACTGTATTGCTGAGAGTTCCAAGAACCTTCAACTTGTACACTTTCAATTTGAATGATGTCAAACCAGAAGGTGATCTAACATGTTTGGTGGCTAAAGCTTCCCTGGATGAATCTAATAAATGGCATAGAAGAATGGCACATGTGAATTACAAGACTATCAACCAGTTGTCCAAACTTGGTCTTGTTAAGGGCCTTCCTTCTAAACTCTTCACCAATGAACACAATTGTATTGCTTGCAACAAGGGAAAGCAACACAGAGCCTCTTACAAGGCAGTCAAAGCTGTGAGCACTATTTCTGAACCTCTTCAGTTGCTGCACATGGATCTCTTTGGTCCAACTCCCATTAGAAGTATTGATCACAAGTACTTCTGCCTGGTGATCACAGATGATTATAGCCGGTTTTGCTGGGTATTCTTTCTAAAAACTAAAGATGAAACAACTCCAATTTTGAAAGACTTCATCATCTTAGTTGAGAACCAGCTGAATAAAAAGGTTAAAAGAATTAGGTGTGACAATGGTACAGAATTCAAAAATGTTGTCTTCATAGAATTCTGTCAGTCTAGGGGGATTAGAAGGGACTATAGTACTCCAAGAACCCCACAACAAAATGGGGTTGCTGAAAGGAAAAATAGAAGCCTCATTGAGGCAGCAAGATCCATGCTTGCAGACTCCAAACTACCCACAATGTTTTGGACTGAAGCAGTATGTACTGCTTGTCATGTCTTGAACAGGGTATCCATCACTAGACTTCATGTCAAGACACCTTATGAACTTCTCACTTGGAAAGTTCCAGACATACATTACCTTAAGCCTTTTGGATGCAAAGTGACTATTTTGAATACTGCTGAAATACTGGGTATATTTGATGGGAAAGCTGATGAGGGATACATTTTAGGCTATTCTGCTCATAGCAAGGCCTATAGGGTTTATAATCTGAATGCCAAAAGGATAGAAGAGACCCTTAATCTAAGATTTCTTGAAGATCAGCCTAATATTCAGGGACAAGGCCCTTCTTGGTATTTTGACCTAGACTATTTGACTGACTATTTGGGTTATACTAGGCATGTTTCTAATTCGAAAGCAGGTACCAATGATTCAAACACTAATCCTGTAGGTTCCATGGATGATGACTCAGACTGTGAGTTTGAGCCAGAAGAAAATACTTTTGTAGGTAATCACTCTGCTGATGAACAAGATGATGAGTCACATTATGCAGAAGATCTTGCAAGACTAAAGAAGCAAGAACATGCTGCTACTAAGGAAGCTCAGAAACTCCATGAAAAGGTTACACAAGTGACTAAAGCTATCCTACATCAGTCAGCACAAGCAGTCAGTGGAAACAAGGATACTGCTGAAGGCACACCTGTTCCCACTGATAAGGTCACAGATACTGATGCTCACTCTCCCATCTCTACTGAAGTCTCTGCAGATTTTGATAAGCCCTTTACCAGATTTCCAAGTCCTTCTGATCTTGGGAATTATCAGCCAAAGCCTGGCTTGTTCCACTCAGCTTCTTATGATACTGAGTTTGGGCCTACAGTCAACAACCTTGATGCCACAATTGATGTTCCACCTACAGCTACAAAAAGGATTCATAATGCTCATCCCCTATCAAAGATTATTGGAGATCCTAAAGACACTGTTCGAACAAGAAGCACTGTAGAGAATACAAAATATGGTAAAGTTGCTTTCATCTCTTATGTCTACAATCAAAAGAGGAACAATCACACAGACTTCAAACATTGTCTGTTTGCATGCTTTCTTTCTCAGATAGAACCAACTAGTGTTCCTCAAGCACTGGCTGATTCAAGTTGGCTTGAGGCAATGCAAGAAGAGATGCTGCAATTTAAGAATCAGCAGGTTTGCATTTTGGTTCCTCTTCCTGATGGTAAATATGCCATTGGGACAAAATGGATTATGAAGAATAAAAGAGATGCCAGGGGTATTGTGGTGAAGAACAAAGCAAGACTAGTGGCTCAAGGGTTTAGACAAGAGGAAGGCATTGACTATGATGAGGTCTTTGCACCAGTGGCCAGAGTTGAAGCTATAAGGATATTTTTGGCCTATGCCTCTTACATGGGCTTTATGGTTTATCAAATGGATGTTAAAGGTGCTTTCTTATATGGTGAGATTGAAGAGGAGGTTTATGTGACTCAACCCAAGGGATTTGAAGACCCTGATCATCCTGAGTATGTGTACAAAGTTGTCAAAGCTCTCTATGGACTTCATCAAGCTCCCAGAGCTTGGTATGCTAGACTCTCCACATTTCTGCCGAAGAATGGCTACAGAAGAGATGCCATTGACAAGACTTTATTCCTCAAGAAAGATTCTAGGGATATAGTTCTTGTGCAGGTGTATGTGGATGATATTATCTTTGGTTCAACCAAAGAAGCATGGTGTAGAGAGTTTGAGGATTTGATGAAGGGAGAATTTCAAATAAGTGCCATGGGAGAACTCACTTTCTTTTTGGGTTTACAGGTTCAGCAGAAACCTGATGGTATCTTTATACATCAGGAGAAATATGTAAAAGATATGTTGTCCAAGTTTGCTATGGAAAATGTCAGGACTGCCACTACTCCATATGAGGCTCCCAAACCAAAGAACAATCTTGCTCCTGATCTCCCTGTGAATGTTCATTTATACAGGTCTATGATTGGTTCATTGATGTATTTGACTGCCTCAAGACCTGATATTACATTTGTTGTGAGTGCATGTTCAAGGCACCAAATCACTCCACTTACATCACATATGAATGTTGTTAAAAAGATTTTTAAGTACCTAAAAGGCCAACCCAAATTAGGTCTTTGGTATCCCAAAGAGTCCCCATTTCAGCTAGCAGCTTATAGTGATAGTGACTATGCTGGTGCAAATTTGGATAGAAGATCTACAACTGGAGGTTGCCAATTCCTTGGCAGAAGATTGATTTCTTGGCAATGCAAGAAACAGACCATTGTTGCTACCTCTACTACTGAAGCAGAGTATGTTGCTGCTGCCAATTGTTGTGGACAGGTTCTATGGATTCAGAATCAACTACTGGATTAAGGGTATAACTTCATGAATACTACCATTTTCATTGACAATCAAAGTACCATTTGTATTGTTAAAAATCCAGTTTTTCATAATAGAACCAAACATATTGAAATCAGGCACCACTTTATAAGGGATGCTTATGAGAAACATTTGGTGAAAGTGGTAAAAATTCACACAGATGAAAATGTGGCAGATTTGTTAACCAAGGCATTTGATGGACCAAGGTTTCAATATTTGGTGGTCCATATTGGAATGCTGAACCCTTAACTGCAAAGTTTAAGGGGAGGCATAAGCCTCAGGGGAGGCATATGCCTCAGGGGAGGTATCATTTGTATAAGTTGTATAATTTCTGAGTTTTTAACACTAACCCTCTAACATTTGTGCAAGTTGTTTGGTGTATTTGCTTGTTTGATGTTGATTTTGCAGATGTTCTGAGAATGAAAGTCCCATGATAAATGTCACCAAGAGCAAAAGTCAAATGAATGTGGTCAAAGTGCTGAACATAGTTTCTACTGATTAATTGAAAAAATGCTGAAGGTCTTACACAATGGATAAATTTAAACAAGATCTTTTCATTCATTCAAAGAAACAAGTTACAGCTTACATTCAATGTTACAATTGAGTTACAATGACCATTCCTAAACATTTGGCTAATTTAGTACTACTAGCTTCTATCACTTATTACAAAATACTTGAGGCTATGACAAGTACAATGATGAAGCTGAAGATGAAAATGTAAGAAGGAGAGAAGGAAGACTGTAAAGATGATCATGAATCAAAGTCAAGAAAATACTCAAGAACTTTGTTCCATGGCAACATTCCTCAATCATCTACTTCAGCTTCTCCTTTCCCTTACGTATGATCTCAGTCTTCTTGCTCTGTCCAATATGTTCTTGATCTGGAAGACCAGGTCCTGTAGCAGGAAGATTCAACACCAAATTTTGTGATGTTGGGGGAGATGGATCCCTATTACTTGATCTTGGTTGGGATCTCTCTGGTGTGGAAGGAGGAAGAAAGGTTGGATCTTCATTTTCTTCCTCTGAGGAGTCTTCATCAGAGGTATAAATGAAGGGAGAGACAAGCTCTCTCTCAGTAGGAATGGGTACATTGCTTGGTTCACCCTTCCTATGAGCATTCCATTGTCTTTCTTGTGCATCCCATCGGTTCTCCAATGCTCTTTCAAAGTCAGAACCCTCAAGCCCCCATGGATATGGTGGTACATCTTCTTATGCTGATGGAGAAGAGGAATTTGAATTTGAGATTTCTGGGTATGAAGACATAATTTTGATGAAGAATTGGGGTTAATTGAAAAATGAGGGTTTGAAAGATTATTTGGGGTAAATTGGTGACTGAGATGTGATTTGGGGGTGATTAAATAAGCAAAGTTTAGGAGTTACGATAATTAATGCGAGTTGGGTGGCACAGTAAAACCAAGATATTGACCGAAGATATTTTTACTTTTGGTTGATTCTGCTGATGTTGACCATTCTTCAGCAGATTTGACTTTCATTTCTGCTGAAGGGTAAAATTTCAAATTGGACGTTTTGTCAGACTTGGTCAATAAGTTGTTCCGATAATTTTAACCACGATTGGGGAACTTCCAAATTTAACCCACTTTGCATATCTCTTCCTAAATAAAATTATTCGCTTATCACTCCATTTAAACACATTATTCTCTGTGTAATTCATAACCGTCTCACGCACGATTACTTCAATGGTACAACTCGAATTGAAAGGCGACCATAACAAGTATGCTATTCTGAAAAAGGCAAAGGGACATGAATAATTTGATCTAATGGTGGAGTTTCTACAAAGGTCAAAGATTAATTATGCTCTGACTTGTAGTCCCAATTTGGTGTGTAAATCCTTGGTGAAGCAATTTTGGGCATCTGCTGCTAAGAGATCTGCTACAGAGATTGTACCTGTGATAGATGGTGTAGAGTATGTGGTGACAGAAGGGTTGATTAGGACAAAGCTTCAGTTGGATGATGAAAATGGTGTGTATCATTCCAACACTACAGAGATTCTTGCTGGGCTAAGAGAAGCTGGATATCAAAGTACTGATACATCCAAGTGGCACAAGAATCAATTTTGTCCTAAGTGGAGGTATTTGGTGCATCTGCTGCTTCAATGTATCAGCAACAAGTGTGGTGGATGGAACCAGTTCTCTCTGCAATTGGGTTGTGGTATTGTTTGTCTTTCTAAGGGTGAAACTTATAATTTTTCTAAGTTTATTTTTGATAATATGCTAGAAAATATAGATAAGCAACAACATAAGTTTTTAATGTACCCTAGATTCTTACAAATAATTTTAGACATAACCACTGAAGATAGAACCCATATACCCATTAAAAGCCTAGGTTCTAAGTTGTTTGCCTCAATGAAAACTAATTACACTGGGGAACATCATCCTATGTTGGAAGCTATGTTGCCACAAGGCAATGCCAATGTAGTTGAGGGTGATGATGCTGGTAATGTGCCTGCTCCTAATGCTGCTGATGATGGTAATCCATCATCTTCTAGTGTTGCTGCTGATGGTAATCCTTCAGTGGTAATGGAGGAAGAGCCAGCTACAACTGCTGAACCTTTACCTAATTCTACTGCCTTACCACCACTTACCCCTGTACATATGACACCTAGTCCTACCATTTCACCAGTTCAGGATGCTCCAGCTGAGCAAATTCATGAGTTTGAAGATGACTTACAGACTTTTGAACCTGATCTTACTAGACTACCTTCACCCAGTTCTTTGGGAGAGCAAATTAATGAAGGTTCTCCTACTGTTGTAAATGAGTCTGTTTCTCCTGCTGGGTTCAATGAAGCTCCATATACCACTGAGCAATCTGCTGGTAGAGCAGAGGACCCTATTACTCTCACTTTTGTATATGATTCCCTTAGCAGGTACATGAAAATGACTGAAGATCTCCAGAAAGAACTTGCTGAGACCAAGACTACTCTTGGTAATGAAATAAAAAGTTTGAAAAGCAAGGTTCAAGATTTGGAGGCACAGCTAAGTCAGCAGAAGCAAAGTAAAGATGGATTGGATTCTACTGAAGTAGCAAAGGAGGCAAATTTGGATTCTCATGAGATTCTAGCTGAAGTTGCTAGATAGTCTCATGTTGTTCCTCCTACTGTTGCTGAAGTACCTCAATCTAAACCAAAGATACAAGTTCAAAGAAGAAGTACAAGACAGTATTTGGCGAAGAAAGCTGCTGAAACTTCAAAAGTGTCTGGTGGTGATAATGATGTACTGATGACTGAAGCTGTGGATATACTTCAGGCGAAACAATCATTAAGTAGGGTTGCTGCTGATCAATCTGCTGATAGAGGACTTACATCAGGAGAAACATATTTTGTAGCAGCGAAAGAATATTTGAATTCCCATGTTCATCATTCATCAGAGAATCAACAAGTTTCTACTGATAAAGAGGTTCAAGAATTACATGATGAACCTATGGCAGATGTGAATGTTCCTCTTGATGATCTTGTTGAAGGAACAAATGATGATTTGAATGAGCTTGTTACAACTGAAGAAAGAGCTGGACAAGAAGAACTACTCCAAGAATGGGAAAATTATAAGAAGAATACTGATCTGACTGAGGAACAGCAAGAAAAGCTTGATGCTACATATGAGTCAGTCAATCAAAGATATGTTTCTACTTTGCCTATTGCCAGACAAAGAGAATTGGATGCAGTTGTTCAAGAATTTGATGAGTCAGATTCGCAGCAGATTGGACAACAAATGCTTAATAATCCTAATGTAGCTGCAGAAATTATTGGTAAAAAGGTAGAGAAACAAGACTGGCCTTCTGAAATTGTAAAATTGCTGAAGTTGAGAAAGAAGGTAGCAGATGAGTTGAAAGCTAAAGCTAAAAGAGAGAAACCTATGACTCAAGCACAGCAGAAGGATTATATGAGAAATTATGTAAAGAATCAAAGCAGCTCATTGTTTAACAGTGCTTGGTCTAAGCAAAAGGTGTGGGGACTTCCATTTGAAAAACTGGTTGAGATTTATAACAGAATCAAGGCTAGGAATGATAAAGATGGAATGGGTGCTTCCAAGAATATTCCTCTCCTTAATGTTGATACTGATGCTGCTGAGAAAGTATCTTTATCTGATATTCCTGCTGGTGTACCACATGTTGCTGCTTCATCTTATGTGGATAAAGGTAAAGCAAAAGTGATGACATCAGTTCCTCCAACTAGAAAGAGAACTAGAAGACAAGTGGAGGTGGAAATATTAGGTGAAGAGGTTGCTAGAAAGTTGGCTGAGGAACAAGAAGCTGAACAAAAAGCTGAGCTTGCAAGATTTCATGATCTGAAGACAAGAGAAGTTGAAATTCAAGCTGCTAGAAACAAACAGATAAGGAAGGCTATGGATGAACAATATGCCTTTGCTGCACTTGAATCTTCTCAAGATTCTACTGATGAACAATTGGATAATCCATCAGTGGAAACTGATGCTGCAGAAGGTGATTCTGCTGAAGCAGCAGTTCATGATGCTATTTATGTTCCTGGAAGAAGAGGCAAGAGAATGACTAAAGTCAGAACTTCACACTCCAAACAAAGTTTAATCAATGTGAATGATTCTGATGCTTCATTTATAAGAGAAGGATCCTCTGATGATTGGCCTGAGGGTACTAGAAATGTTTTGGTTCACTGGGAGTTAAGTAAAAATGGTCAGATTAATACCATTTACAGATTGGATAAAACTTTCATATCCTTTATGTAACACCCCAACCCGATAAGGGTAGAAGAATTACATTACAGTGACATATCAGAACAAACACAAGCATATGATTCATACATACAACGAAATTCAGGGTTACAAATGAAAATCTGAAACTACAAGGTTACAAAACAATAAATACTATGTCTAATAAAGTGAAACTTAATCTAATCGTCTCTAGTCCAAAGCATAGTCTTCTAAGTCCAGTCACGCTCTCTTCCCATAACCCAGCTTCCTACTAAAACCTGCCGCAGGAAAAGGAAATGCGGCTGAGCTTAAAAAGCTCAGTGAACAGATATATAAATAAGGTAATGATAATGAAACAAACTGAAGTATAGTGCATTGGGGAATATCATAAGGAATAAACAAATGAATAATAGAAATGAAGGAATAGGATAGTCCTCCACCACGAGCCCAAAACTCAAAGTCATATCTCAAAGTCATAAGCCTTCAATCCATAATCTCACAATCAGAGGGGATACCTCTCAGGCAACCAGATAATATGAGGGGTGTCCTCATGTATCATAAGGGTGGAGTGATCAGCTCCCAGGGGTTGTGAAGGGCATGTATAGCACACAGTACCAATCATCTCAAAGTCAACTCAAAGTCATAGTTAAATCCACTAAGCATACATATCTAGGATTGCAACCCATACGCCCCTTACTCAAAGTCAATCTCAAAGTCATATACTCAAAGTCATAATGGCCATAATAGTAATCATAAAAAGGGACGGCGTGAGAAATCACTCACCCACACATGAGTCATGCTAGTGGTGCATCACAGACATGCCTATGGTACCTCCATAGGTAGGGAAAACAGAAATGGCTCGGGTATCAAACTAAGAGTCAGGTCTCAAAGTCATACAAAAGGTCATATAGCAAAGGTTTATCTCAAAGTCATCTCAAAATCATATCAGAAATAATAGTCAAGGTCCATTCAGAGTTCATCAGGTCAAGGTTCATATTCAAAAATCAATTCATGGTTCAGTTCAAAAGTCCGTTTCAAAAGTTTCTATTAAAAGTCCAATTTAAATAATCTTTTAAAACAGTTTTCATAAAAATGGTCTTTCAAAATATAGGGTTCATGAAAGTTAAATAACCTTTCTTTTAAAAAGAAATTTAGCATCATTTATAAACATCTTTTCAAATCAGTTCTTCTCAAAACATTTCCATGGTATCATTAAGAAGGTTTTCATAGCATAGGTTCATAACAGAGGTCATATCAAGTGGGATCAACAGAGAAGGTTCAAGTAAAGGGGATCATAGCAATGGCATCAATTCGGGAACTAACGGATCAGAATATGAAAGAGATCATGAGAAACCTTTTGAGAAAGGTCAGAATATCTGTACCTTAAACCGCAAGTGCACACATGACAGAAACATAAAGGTCGAAAGCAAAACTCCTTCTTCAGCGAATCTACACGAATTAATGATCGGCTTATTATTAATAACTTATTCAATTCAGATTTCTCATTTTAGTCGGCTTTCCAATTTTAGTAACTTTCCATTTAAAGTGACTTTCCACTTTTAGCAGGTTTCCATAAATAGTAAGTTTCCACTTTTAGAAAGTTTACATAATTAGAAGTTGGATTTACATAAATCATTATTAATGGAAATAAAGTATCTTTTAACATAATTACACCTTTGGTCCTTGAGGTTTCATAACTTTGCATTTTATATCCTTTACTTTCCAAAATTACACTTTAAACCTTTTAGTATTCAAAGTTACACATTAAACCCTTAACTTATCCATTTTACACCATGATCACTTATTTTATCATATAATACGAATGGATACTCAAGTATTCATAATTTACACATTAAGTCCCTCAAGTTATCAAAGTTACATATTTAACCTTTTAATCTACAATTCCAACTTTTAATTATCTATAATTACATATTAAGCCATTAAATTACCAAATTAGCACAAAACCCTCTGAATATATTTTATTACTCAAATCAGTCCCAAGTTTCCAGAAATTACACTTTTAGTCCCTCTACTTTAATTATTTTCAAAACAAACCCTAATTAATCATTAAATACATTTTAATCCATTTAATTGCAAAACTTACACATAGCACCCTCATCTTATATTTTTGTCGAATAGTATACAGCCCAAATAAAGTTCCAGAATTAACCTTTAAGTTTTAAAGTTTACTAAACTCACCCAAAACCTTTTAACACAAATCGCATGACATAAAATCATGGAATTAAAAACCCTAATCAAACCTAATCCATTTTTAATCATTTCCAGCACATTAAAGATCATTAATCATTACAAAAACAAGCCCTAATTCATAAAATCAAATTGTATGGATTTTTCCCTTTTATTTATACACGTTTTATTTAAAAATCGATAAAACAAAATAATTCGAAAACACATGATTCAAGCCATGATAATTCTTCCAATAATTTTCCAGATCATATTACATTATAGCAAGTGTAAATAAATTTTATTAGGAATTGTTATGGATCGGAAGGTATATTACACAATTACACTCGTTTTTAGGGTTTTAAATCACGAAAGGGATGTCGAGCATGCATGGATCGAATCCAACAATTTATTTGATGTTTATAAGGTATAAAGGGTCTGAGAAAAATACCAAATCAATTTTGGAACGTGTGGAAACAGCAGTTCGATCAGATGTATACTCGATTGGCCAAAACACTCCAAAAATCGTCACGACTTCACCAAAGGCCTAGCAACCTTGAAACCAATTTTCGTGGGTCTTATTACATGTAAGGAACATCATAAAAATGATAGATGAATTATATAGTGGTCGATTGAAGTAGAAACATTTTACCTCTTTTCTAGGGCTCGACAAAGGAAAACAAATGCTACGATCGTGTAAGGCTTCAACAATTCGAATGGGATTTTTTTTGGCTTTTTAAGATGTTGATGAATCACATAAAAATGCTTGAGAGTGATGGGAGAGTCGAATGGAGGCTGTGAGAATTTCTTTGTGTGTTTATTTTAGGTCGGCAATTAGGGTTTAGGAGAAAAGATATGGATTGACTTTTTAAAGTGGAATGCCGTGTGGTATAAGGGGGGGAAGGACCAGAAATTTCGTGATATGGGTTGACAAAATATCTTTGGTGATTATTTTCCTTATTTTGCACAATTTAAATCAAATTAAATCTCCTTAAAATTCATTTTATCTCATTCGGCTCTTGTAGGGGTATTTTGGTAATTTTACCACTTGTATAAATGTTAAATGTAATAGTTAAAATTATTTGGATACATAACTTGTGCATTGTTTGAAGTTTGGGATTTATTTGGAGACTTTATAAGCTTTTAATTAAATTTCAAATTTGTGAGGGCAATTTGGTCTTTTCACATGTTCTCGGATTTTAGTTGTTACAACTTCTTCCCCTCTAAAAAGAAAAATTTCGTCCTCGAAATTTGAAGTCGCAAAGTTAGACGAAGTCGTAGCAAACCGCAAAAGTCGTCACAACCATTTTCACGCCCGGGAAGGTTCTTCCAAAAAGATCTTCAGACCAAATAGTTTCTCATGACTCGTAATTATTGTCAAAATAGTTTCAGATTCCTCAGAAGGGCATATCATATTGAATTTGAATCAAAAGGATAATGTACCAAACATAACGGATGATAAACGAATTCTCCAGGAAAAAGGTATAAAAATACATAGGATTCTCATCGAATTGATTCGGCGAATCAGATGAGAATACATTGAATTGTAGCAAACATGGGGTGATATAAGGTTTAACTCTTCAGCTTCTCAGATAGTCTCGGCTTTTAGATAACCTTCCAAAGGTATTCTCATAAACAAACAAGTCTCATTCCCTCAAAGTCCGCAATTACATATTTTACTCATAGCAGATCATAATGAACAACTTCACGAATGCGAATCGTATATGGACAGAAAGCATATCGTTAGATATCGTCAACGGCAGAAATTTCATAATGGAACCTAAGATTCTTATCAGAAGTTGCAAAGGTCAGCAAAACACGTGTCGAGAGTCCAATTGTATCAAATCGTATATCAAGGACAGCAGATCAAACGTATAGGTAGAATGAACCTAAAGTCTCACTAAACTCAGATGATCTTGATCGGATGACAGAATTCTAAAGCTTCTAAGGCACTCCTCGAAATATCCTATGATCACCATAAGTGCACGTTATATGATGTAAGTATTATCACGTTGGCCAGGCGTCATAATACTGGCATCATATACATATGCCCTCATGATGGTCATACTTTATCTCAAGTCGTGAACAATACAACTTATCTAAATCCACCTAGTCCACCTATAGTCTCAGAGGTCACCAAAATCAAACAACATAACTAAGAGAACGAAATTACTCGAAGAGTAACGGAGATCCGAGAATGTCATTCAAAATTAAGGTACGTCATCAATAGCGTCAATCCTTTACAGAATCATCTCGTCTAAACACAATGTCCGCTTCAAAATCTGTCCACTCAAATACAAATTTCAAAATATCTTCCAAGCTGGGATAGTCTGTTTACTCTTGTTCGTCTTACCTCATGATTGAAAGAATTTAAACTCGAGTCTGGTTCCTCCGGTCTTCAGCAGCTCCTCTTGGTAGTGTGGTATAGTAACAGCAGTCTCTGACGCGATTACTGCACATCCCTCCATCTGCAGGTCTGCTTCTGCTCTCAATTCATCTTAGTACAACTAAAATGAATAGAGAAACAAGACTGCGTGTCTTCGACAGGTCTTCTAATACGACTCCAGGTTTTAAAGTACATGACGTTGTTGTCGACTTCAGGTGGTGTGTTGAATGGTTCGTCTTCTTTGGTCGGGATGTCTTGATGCCCAAGCTGAAATCTTCACGTGTTGCACGATATATGATTGAGCATTATCCCAATTCCTCTCTCCTTCTTATATGCTTCTTCCATGGTAATGCTTGTCGCAACCATCTCCCACTACTCTTCCACCTGGTTTCTAACTCCGATAACGGTCTTCAATCTTGGTCCCTCTTGTGAAAGCTCTGTCTTTACATTATACAGGGTAGGGTTGTCTACTATGCTTTCTGAACATCAATCAAAATTTTCTTCCAGAACAAAGGGTCATCTCACCAATAATCTCTATGTTCTTCTCTCGTTTTAGAGCACAACTCAATGTCATACTATGACAATTTGTTCAAAACATGCGAAAAACATGATTATTCTAGCCAACACCATTGGCATCATTCAAGCTCATAAATGTTATAACGAGTGCAAAGGCAACTTCAGAAATCATCTCAGGAAATTTTCACATCGCCTTCTTTCTTCTTCAAGAACTGATATACTTCCCAAAGGTTACTCTCGGTTAGTTAACCCCCTTCTTAGAAGTTCTTGTGGTTGCTCCTTCAGTCCTTCAAATCTAAAGTGATGCAATCAGATTCGGAGTTTCAAAGGAAGACCAAATTAATTATTGATACGCGGAAATAGATAATGATTAGTGATAGTGGTACGTTTAAGTTCACGATAGTCGATACGTCATCGCATACTTCTCTCGTTCTTCTTCATAAACAAACAAGAGCATCTAAAGAGAATCACCAAAGTTAACAAAAATCATATTCCATTGGCTTCTTCAAACACTCAACTTCTATAGCACCATGGTTTCTTCAACTGAGATCAGTTCAATGCCCACTCCACTTCCTAAGCAGGAAGGAGTACCAAAAGGTTCATCAGAGAATACCAGAAAATCTTCGTATGACAAAATATTTCCCAATAGCAGAACTTTCCAAGGGTTGATAATAATGGTTTTCAGGAAAACTTGGTAATCACATGAGTTTGGGGTAGGTGTTTCCATAGTGACAGAAATTTTAGCAGATGTAGAGAGTCATCATAATGGAATAGGGTGAAGCAGATTTTTAAGGTCACATTTCAGATATGGTAGTCTATGGTATCTTCACGAATAGCCATTCAGTCCAAAAGACCGTACAATCAGACATCTCAAAGTCAAAGGATTCATAGAGTGAATACAGTCGTCAAATCATACAGATAGTTCATATATCAGAGTCAAGTACATGGTTCAACAAAAATGTTGGGATGGATAAACGAACAGTTCAATGTGTGGGAATTTCGTTTAGCTTCTTAGCATAAGTAGCAGGCAGGATGTGTATCATTGGTAATACGAATATCGTATAATCGTCAATTGTGAGAGGTACAGAATCTCCGTTATCAGCATCATCATGCTTAGTTAACAAATCCATATAGAGATAGTATTTACATCATGCCCTTCCAAAGGAAACGGTAGGCAGAACAAGGTTCATCATTCAAAGAGAGGAAACAAAACTTCTCATATTCGTGGTTCATAATTACCAAAATTCTCATAGGAGTAGTAATGGATCATACAGAGTTAAGTAGTATCGGATGATACATTCATACCCAGCATAAGAAATGAATTTACAGAATGTGTCGAACACATTGTGGTTGAATGACCTACGATGTGGTCGAAAAGGTGTCAAACAGCTTATCAAACAAATCGGAGGCGGAGATCAAAATCTGAAAGTGAAACTTAAATGTGTATGGTATCCAGGTAGCTTTCCGAGGTATTCCAAACTTACTTGGTTACTAAGCTTAAGTTGCAAAACTTCTAACTTCTGAAACAAGGGTCCTTATAAGGTTTATCCAAGAGCAAAGGCATGATCAGAGTGATGCGGAAACAAATGATACTTACATGAATGTCTTAGTCTACCCATTCCTCGCCGGTAAAAACTTGGGTTCCTATGGGGAGTCCTAATGTAAAGTTTGAAAGGTTGTTTTATGAGCGCCTACAGTGGAAACTTAGGGGTCCAAACTTCACAGGTCAAGGGTAAATGTATTACGAATCGCAGCCTGTCTCTGATACCATAATTGTAACACCCCAACCCGATAAGGGTAGAAGAATTACATTACAGTGACATATCAGAACAAACACAAGCATATGATTCATACATACAACGAAATTCAGGGTTACAAATGAAAATCTGAAACTACAAGGTTACAAAACAATAAATACTATGTCTAATAAAGTGAAACTTAATCTAATCGTCTCTAGTCCAAAGCATAGTCTTCTAAGTCCAGTCACGCTCTCTTCCCATAACCCAGCTTCCTACTAAAACCTGCCGCAGGAAAAGGAAATGCGGCTGAGCTTAAAAAGCTCAGTGAACAGATATATAAATAAGGTAATGATAATGAAACAAACTGAAGTATAGTGCATTGGGGAATATCATAAGGAATAAACAAATGAATAATAGAAATGAAGGAATAGGATAGTCCTCCACCACGAGCCCAAAACTCAAAGTCATATCTCAAAGTCATAAGCCTTCAATCCATAATCTCACAATCAGAGGGGATACCTCTCAGGCAACCAGATAATATGAGGGGTGTCCTCATGTATCATAAGGGTGGAGTGATCAGCTCCCAGGGGTTGTGAAGGGCATGTATAGCACACAGTACCAATCACCTCAAAGTCAACTCAAAGTCATAGTTAAATCCACTAAGCATACATATCTAGGATTGCAACCCATACGCCCCTTACTCAAAGTCAATCTCAAAGTCATATACTCAAAGTCATAATGGCCATAATAGTAATCATAAAAAGGGACGGCGTGAGAAATCACTCACCCACACATGAGTCATGCTAGTGGTGCATCACAGACATGCCTATGGTACCTCCATAGGTAGGGAAAACAGAAATGGCTTGGGTATCAAACTAAGAGTCAGGTCTCAAAGTCATACAAAAGGTCATATAGCAAAGGTTTATCTCAAAGTCATATCAAAATCATATCAGAAATAATAGTCAAGGTCCATTCAGAGTTCATCAGGTCAAGGTTCATATTCAAAAATCAATTCATGGTTCAGTTCAAAAGTCCGTTTCAAAAGTTTCTATTAAAAGTCCAATTTAAATAATCTTTTAAAACAGTTTTC
The DNA here is from genome assembly GCA_030686995.1 of Artemisia argyi. Classification (NCBI taxonomy): domain Eukaryota; kingdom Viridiplantae; phylum Streptophyta; class Magnoliopsida; order Asterales; family Asteraceae; genus Artemisia; species Artemisia argyi. The sequence continues at coordinate 134,104,956 of CM060694.1, forward strand.
ATAAAAATGGTCTTTCAAAATATAGGGTTCATGAAAGTTAAATAACCTTTCTTTTAAAAAGAAATTTAGCATCATTTATAAACATCTTTTCAAATCAGTTCTTCTCAAAACATTTCCATGGTATCATTAAGAAGGTTTTCATAGCATAGGTTCATAACGGAGGTCATATCAAGTGGGATCAACAGAGAAGGTTCAAGTAAAGGGGATCATAGCAATGGCATCAATTCGGGAACTAACGGATCAGAATATGAAAGAGATCATGAGAAACCTTTTGAGAAAGGTCAGAATATCTGTACCTTAAACCGCAAGTGCACACATGACAGAAACATAAAGGTCGAAAGCAAAACTCCTTCTTCAGCGAATCTACACGAATTAATGATCGGCTTATTATTAATAACTTATTCAATTCAGATTTCTCATTTTAGTCGGCTTTCCAGTTTTAGTAACTTTCCATTTAAAGTGACTTTCCACTTTTAGCAGGTTTCCATAAATAGTAAGTTTCCACTTTTAGAAAGTTTCCATAATTAGAAGTTGGATTTACATAAATCATTATTAATGGAAATAAAGTATCTTTTAACATAATTACACCTTTGGTCCTTGAGGTTTCATAACTTTGCATTTTATATCCTTTACTTTCCAAAATTACACTTTAAACCTTTTAGTATTCAAAGTTACACATTAAACCCTTAACTTATCCATTTTACACCATGATCACTTATTTTATCATATAATACGAATGGATACTCAAGTATTCATAATTTACACATTAAGTCCCTCAAGTTATCAAAGTTACATATTTAACCTTTTAATCTACAATTCCAACTTTTAATTATCTATAATTACATATTAAGCCATTAAATTACCAAATTAGCACAAAACCCTCTGAATATATTTTATTACTCAAATCAGTCCCAAGTTTCCAGAAATTACACTTTTAGTCCCTCTACTTTAATTATTTTCAAAACAAACCCTAATTAATCATTAAATACATTTTAATCCATTTAATTGCAAAACTTACACATAGCACCCTCATCTTATATTTTTGTCGAATAGTATACAGCCCAAATAAAGTTCCAGAATTAACCTTTAAGTTTTAAAGTTTACAAAACTCACCCAAAACCTTTTAACACAAATCGCATGACATAAAATCATGGAATTAAAAACCCTAATCAAACCTAATCCATTTTTAATCATTTCCAGCACATTAAAGATCATTAATCATTACAAAAACAAGCCCTAATTCATAAAATCAAATCGTATGGATTTTTCCCTTTTATTTATACACGTTTTATTTAAAAATAGATAAAACAAAATAATTCGAAAACACATGATTCAAGCCATGATAATTCTTCCAATAATTTTCCAGATCATATTACATTATAAAAAGTGTAAATAAATTTTATTAGGAATTGTTATGGATCGGAAGGTATATTACACAATTACACTCGTTTTTAGGGTTTTAAATCACGAAAGGGATGTCGAGCATGCATGGATCGAATCCAACAATTTATTTGATTTTTATAAGGTATAAAGGGTCTGAGAAAAATACCAAATCAATTTTGGAACATGTGGAAACAGCAGTTCGATCAGATGTATACTCGATTGGCCAAAACACTCCAAAAATCGTCACGACTTCACCAAAGGCCTAGCAACCTTGAAACCAATTTTCGTGGGTCTTATTACATGTAAGGAACATCATAAAAATGATAGATGAATTATATAGTGGTCGATTGAAGTAGAAACATTTTACCTCTTTTCTAGGGCTCGACAAAGGAAAACAAATGCTACGATCGTGTAAGGCTTCAACAATTCGAATGGGATTTTTCTTGGCTTCTTAGGATGTTGATGAATCACATAAAAATGCTTGAGAGTGATGGGAGAGTCGAATGGAGGCTGTGAGAATTTCTTTGTGTGTTTATTTTAGGTCGGCAATTAGGGTTTAGGAGAAAAGATATGGATTGACTTTTTAAAGTGGAATGCCGTGTGGTATATGGGGGGGAAGGACCAGAAATTTCGTGATATGGGTTGACAAAATATCTTTGGTGATTATTTTCCTTATTTTGCACAATTTAAATCAAATTAAATCTCCTTAAAATTCATTTTATCTCATTCGGCTCTTGTAGGGGTATTTTGGTAATTTTACCACTTGTATAAATGTTAAATGTAATAGTTAAAATTATTTGGATACATAACTTGTGCATTGTTTGAAGTTTGGGATTTATTTGGAGACTTTATAAGCTTTTAATTAAATTTCAAATTTGTAAGGGCAATTTGGTCTTTTCACATGTTCTAGGATTTTAGTTGTTACACTTTACATTTCTTCAACAGATTTTACATCTTGTAGATCATCAGGATTTGGTCACTCTATATGAGTTGGTTATTAAGTATTATGCAACTCATACTCCTGAAGGGTCTGGATTGTATTTGTTGGGTGATCTTCAAGTGTTGTTTGATTCTTCAACTCCTAATGATGCAAGCTATGATATATGGAAGAACAATCAGAAATGGAAAGTTCAGAGTTGGAAGTTCTATCCTATGCCCTATGTTCATGTTTTGGAAACTACAACTGGTTTAAGGCTTATCATGGATCTTACCAAAAGATATCCTCTGAAAGTATCTTTGATGGAGAAGATGTTGCAACATAAGCTGGAGATTCCTCCTAATCCAGTTGGGAATACAAGATTGTTTGCTGAATCTTTGGTCAAGGTTTTCAAACAAAGGATTAAGACTTCCAGAGCTGAATCTGTTTAGGGATTTAATGTTGTATGTTTGTTTTTCTTTCTTATTTAGTAAAAAAAAATAATAAAAAAAAATAAATAATTGTTTGTTGTATAGTATTTGTCTGCAGGTTTGGTTATCAGCTTACCTGATGTTGACTATTCCATCAAAAAGTTGGCTAGTCCAAAGGGTACAGCTTTGGTAAAGACACATCATATCTGTTGATAGCTGTAATGGTTTGCTCAAAACCATAGGGTACTCAACTCACCTATGCTTTGTTGCTGAGTAGTTGAAATGGTTGTCAATTGACCATGGATTTTTCCTTTATGGATTTCAAATAATTGGCTAGCCCACATGTATATGGCTTGTGGTAAAGGTAGTGGAAAACCATATTTGGTAATCAGTTAACCAAGATGATTTTCATCAAAATAATTGGCTAGTCTTGCGCAAACGGCTACAGGTAAAGACATCTCAAATCCGTTTATAGCTGATGATTTGCTAAAAATCATGTGGTTATCAGTGTACCTTTGAACACTTGGCTACTCCAGTAGTGATGGCTATTGGTAAAGAGACATCAAATCCATTATTTTTAATGATTCACCTTTCACAGGAGTTAACACACCTGGAAGTGATGAGAATAGTATGAAACTAATTTGTTTTGATGTACATTAAGTCATTTGTTGCTGCAAAGAATGGAGCTTTCAAGTATTTGCTGATCATAGAGATTCTGCTGAAGATGATTCTTTGCTGGTGCTATTTTATTGCAATCCTCTTGGTATGTTATTTTGACGATCTATCAAGAATCTTGAACTTAACCAGGTCAAATTCAAGATTAGGGGAGGATTGTTGGGAATTCTGTGAAGTAAGAATTCTGCTGCTGTTTCTACTGATGATTCCTGCTGAAGAGTTGGTTTCTGCTGAAGCAGTTTATCTGCTGAAGACTAGTTTCAGCATTATTAGTTTATGCGGATATAGTATTTCTGTATTTTATGTAATGTAGTTTGGATATGCATGAGTTAATTTAGGAAGTGATAATGCATATCTTTTAGAAGTTTTAGAATATACGTTTCTTGTGAAACGGTTTAGGGTTCCTTGTGTATAAAAGGAACAAACGATTATGTATTGAGAATAAGTTTTTATGTTCATTATTAATTAAAAGATCTATAGAGGATCAAGAGTTCTTAGTATCAAGCTTGTGTTTTGTTTCCGCTTTATAAATACAAGTTGCAGAGATTGTCTATTAGTGTGTCATTGATTACAGTGACATTACTAACGATTCTAGAGTGCTCAAGAAGATCTATCAAGGTCTTATAGTTCAACAACTACAATCCCTTTTTATTCTATGTTCATTTTATCTTTTTGTTATTTTTCATTTATTAGCTTAAGTCGAGTCTAGTCTTGGCTTAGCAACACCATATTGTACATGTAATTAACCAAGATGTTAACTCGCCACCAGTAAAGACTACCTATATCCAACAAAACTGTGTATCTCATATCCCTACACCTAATGTTACAACCCTTTAAAAGACCTCTTTGATAGTTTATCCTCGGTGCTTACGCCATGTGGTGGAGGTTTGATCCTTTCCCAAGCCTATGGTAATCTATTTTGCTATGACAGGTAGTGAGAGATATCTTCCGTTTCCATATTGTAATTTATACTTTATTACACCCATGAGATGTGAGTATCTAAACACTATTTGTGAGGTGCTAGTATATGACCTCCGTGCTTGTCTTTGGTGTTTAGTGGAACGATTATTTGTTGTAATTACTTTTATATTAGTGTTAAATGACCCCTAACTTGTATTTTGATTAGAATAAAAGCGCATTTGCTTGAGGACAAGAAAATCTCAAGTGTAAGGGTATATGATGAGGCGAAAAATGAACCACTTTTAGGGGGTCATTTAAGCCCAGAATTGAATCTATTTGATCAAATATTGCCCTAAATCGTTCCTTTTGTGATTTTAGGTACTTTGGGAGTGAAATCTAGAAAAGGAAGCAATTCGGACGTTTTTGGAGCATAAAAGTGAAGAAAACGCCAAAGACTTAATTTTCCATGCTGTGAACAGTGTATGACGGCGTCAAGAGGACATTCCTGACGGCGTCAAGAGTAAAAACCATGACGACCCAGAAGAAACATTAAGGCGTCACAAGTAGAGCGTCAAGAGTTAATTGTGTGACGGCCTGCCAAAGGGGACTACATGACGGCGTCAGATCTAGATCTAGGCAGTCCGAGGAATTATTTGGCGGCGAGATGATGGTGATGAGTGTCTAAATACTCATCATTTCGTTCACATTTAAGCTGTAAAACATCTGAAAAGATACAGATATGATTTAAAATACTGAAAATATCACCAAACTGTGTTTTTAGGTGTTACTAGTGCAAAAGGGATGAAAACTGATGAAAAACAACAAAGTTTACATAAATTACAGTTTCAGTCCCTAAACTTTGACAAATTGGCAAAACTAGTCCCTGGTCATTTAAAACTTGTAAAAATATCATAAAAGGTCCTTGGGATTCATAAGTTGTAAGGAAAAGTCCTTTGAAGTTAAAATTCACAAAATTACAACTATGGTCCCTCAACTTTGGAAAAGTGTCAAAATTAGTCCCTAAGGTTTTAAAAATAAGAAAATATTCAAAATAAACCTTATACTATTCACAAATGACATAATTGGTCCTTTATTGTTAACTGTTTGATATTTACAGGTTAAGTCCTTCAAGATTCAGAAAATTACATAAATGGTCCCTGGAGTTTTGAAATTGTGAAAATTGCATTTATGATCCTCGGGGTTTTCAAATATGGCAAAAGTGATCCCTAAAACTATAATGAAAAGTTGACACAACAGGTCCTTGCACTTTGGCAGATTTACAAGAATGGTCCTTGTGTAACTTTTATTAAATCCGGATCCATAAACACTTAGTCCATTAAACCCTTAAACCCATTTAACAAATAAAACCCACCCAGCTACAAATCCTACAACCCAGCTCAGGCCCAACCAAATAAAGCCCAAACCACCCCACGCTTTATTTATTAAAACCCGTTTAAACACCCCCAACCCGCCAAACCACCGTCACTGTACATCTCCCACCTCCCAATCTGTATACCAAAACCACCATGCCACATTTCACCACCACCTGTTCTCTCCACCTCACTAAACCTATCCTCCACCTCACCCCTCACACCCCATCAGCATTTAATGCCTTTCTCACATCTTTTCCCTCCAAACCAACTCAAACACCTCTGTTTTCTCTATACTTCCCAACTTGACTCAAAAATCCTCCCAAGTTTATCTAGACACCTCCACTAAACACCAAACTTCTTTAATTGAGAAAAGGAGGCTGCAAGCAACCTTTCCCTAATTTCCCGCCAAAATGATCAAACGGCCAAAATACCTTTGACTCATCCAAAGGTCTCAAATAGAAGTGGGAAAGTCACAGGAACATGGGGAGATGCATTTGAATCCTTATAAAGAAAGAAAGAAGCAGAAGAGAAAGACATATCATAGAATTAGCTTTTGTGATCACTTTACTGTTTATCTTTTAATTCCTGTCTTTTAAAAGATTTCAAGGCTTAAATTACTCTTTGACACATTGTAATTTACACCTTATTTACAGTCAGTAGTTTCTTAACCTTTATTTACTTGTCTTTTAAATTATTGTCATTTATTTAATTGTCATTTAAATTACTTGTCTATTATAGCCAATAGAGGACTTCATTAGCCCACATAAGCTCCTGACATAGCTTATCAAGCTATTAGAAACCTTTAAAAAGTTATAATACATAAAAAGAAAAAATCATAAAAAGAAATCAAAAGAAAATAGAAAAAAAATCAAAAAATCAGTTTCAATAAAGAATCAAGCATTGGAGCAAGGTTGATACTGGATTGCCCTGGGTTTTAGAGGCTTGTGGAAGCCCATAGGATTGGTACTTTGTCCTTGGTTTCTTGGTTTTTGGCAGGATTTCAAGTTTGTAAGCAATTTCTCTTAAATTTGCATTTTACTGTACCCTTTATCCTTAGCTGTAAATCTTGTTACTTTGTGTTTAATTTGTGTTAGTTGTTGTTATTTTAACTTAATATCAGTACCTTGTTTGTTATAATCAAGAGTTGTAAAGTTTTCTAAAAATCAGTTTAGTAGTGAAATCTTTGATTCTGTGTTAATTTGTTGTTATTGTTGTTATTTTGTGTTACTTAGGTCTATTATAATCATGTTTTAAGGTTTGAAATCAGATTAGAGGTCCAAATCATCTTATGCTTTGAAAAACAAAATCAGTCATAGGTTTAAAGGGTGTTTGGATCATGCTGTTTGGCTGAGCTTTGGTTGCTTGTTAGTGTACTTCTTGGTTTAGATTATCTGCTTAGGTCCATACTAAGTCAAATTGATCATTAATACAGTACCAATTCTACCAAAAGTCAAAATCACTCAAACATAATCACCACAGTTAACTGTGGTGATTTTTCAAGCTCAAACCTCATCAAACCTTTTCATAAGTGTATGTTTTTATTTAAGTTACCTTTCATATAGCTTATCTTAACACTTTAAGTCATTAAATCAGATACACAAGTTCACAAAAGTCAAAACTCATAATTTCTTAAAAAGTCAAATTGCATGTTTCCTAAAATAGACAGTTATGGCATGAATTAATTTGATTTTTGTGAGTGGATCTAGCCCTTGAAATTTATTGAGGTTACTAAGTCCCAGCTAGACTACACAGACTCAAGCTTGTTTTATTTTTATAAATTTTATTTTAGCTTGTGCAATAGCTGTTTTGAACCTGCAGGGGAAGAAGCTCCCCTGTGCATCAGCTACTCAGTCTCACCACCACCCTTTGGTGGTTCATTGTGACTGACTCAGTGGGTCCCACTCCCCATACTTTGGCCCTTTGAACCCCCCTCCTACCAGGGTTCAATTATTGACCCTTTGTTTGACCCTTAGACCACTGGGTCCCACCTGAATTTGGACCGTAAGTTTGTCCCATTTCTGACCCAGAACCAAGAGAAGCAACAGCTTATTGAGGTCTATTGGCTTATTCAGATAGCTTATTTGGTTGAAACTTGCTCAAACAAGTTCCAACAACTTAAGTGAACCTGACTTTACCATTGTGGACCCCACATTAGCTTATTTGAGCTTATTTGCTTATAAGTCAAACTTTGGTCAACTGTTAGGATTAGTAGCTTATATCTAGCTTATTAATAAGTTCTAAATTAATTGTTTTTACAAAAGTTACTTATTTTTAGGTATAATATAGTTTTATAAAAGAAAAATCCAGAAAATACAACATAAAAATAAGTGATAGTTTCTATTTAATTTAATTAAATTTTAATTTTCATTTTTAGATTTTTATTAAGTAAATTGTAATTTTATATTTTTATTAATTTCCTTATATATTAAAGTATTTTTAATAATTTTCTTAGATTTTTATTTTGTAATTTAGTATTTATTAGAATTAATAATAGTTTTATTAATAATTAATAAATAAATAAGTTATAAATAGCATAATTAGTTTTTATATAGTAACACCTAGTTTTTATATTTTTTATAGCTTTTATTAGTCATAATATAGTTTTATAAATTTTCTCATAATTTTCTAAGGTAATTTAGTATTATTTGTAATTTAAAAAGGGAAGATAGATTCTCACTCCATCATAACTCTAGAAGACTTTTTCAACAATTCTTGGTTGATGCTTTCACCATGGTCGAAACAGAAAGGTTATATTTTAATCGCTCTAATAAAAAAATCCTACGTGTTGAATCATATCAACAACTATCGAATCATGCTGATAAGGGAAACACAGATGCATCTACCACCGGCAAGCCTATAGTACTACCATCGTCTTTTACCGGAGGTGCACGATATATGCGTCAAAATTATTTAGATGCAATGTCACTGTGCAAAGTATATGGCCATCCAGATTTTTTCATCACTTTCACATGTAATCCTAAATGGCCCGAGATTACAAGGTTCTTGAATGGAAAAGGTCTTAGTCCCGAAGATAGGCCAGATATTATATGCAAGACCTTCAAGACGAAGCTTGATCATTTAATCAAGAATCTGAGGGAGAATAAGATTTTTGGACGCGTCAATGCAGGTAAATGTTTCAAATGTTTAGTAAACTTCCTGTAGTTTTTTGATATATTGCTACCTGAATGTCATTGTTCTTTTATATATTTCAGTTGTATACACGGTCGAGTTTCAGAAGAGAGGACTTCCACACGCCCACATATGTATTTTTTTGCACCCGGATGATAAGTTGGTTAATCATGAAAAGATCGATGATTTCATTTCTGCTGAGATACCGGACAAAAATAGTGACCCGCAACTTTATCGCCTTGTAAGTGAACATATGATGCATGGCCCTTGTGGAGCTGATAATCCAGGTTGCCCCTGTACCATTAAAGGGAAATGCACAAAGAATTTTCCAAAGAAATTTTCACCTCGAACTATGACAGACTCTGATGGATTCCCAGTTTACAAAAGGCCTGATAATGGAAGGTTTATTAAAAAAAGCGGGGTGGAGCTACACAATGGTTTTGTTGTAGGTTATAATAAAGTTCTGTTAAAAACTTACCAGGCACACATAAATGTGGAGTGGTGTAATCAGGCTGGTTCTATCAAGTATTTGTTCAAATACCTAAACAAGGGACCAGATCGTGTTACTGCTACCGTTTCTGTTGACAACAATGATAATCAACAAACCACCGACGCTGAAGTGAAGGATGAAATCAAAGAATATTATGATTGCAGGTATCTTTCAGCGTGTGAAGCTACTTGGCGAATTCTTCAGTACGAAGTCCACTACCGTTACCCCCCTGTTGAGAGGTTACCATTTCATTTACCTGGACAACAACAGGTCGTGTATGGGGCTGATGATGATATTAACGATGTCTTAAACAAACCTTCAGTTGCCTATTCCAAATTTTTGGCATGAATGGAATGTAATGAAACCGATGCTCTTGCCAGAACTTTGACGTATGCAGAATTCCCAACTAAGTTCGTTTGGAAGCCCGATAAGAAGATATGGCAGCGTAGGAAGCAGGGATTCGCTGTAGGAAGGATTCATTATGTTCCTCCTTCTCTTGGTGAGGCATACTATCTGAGGGTTCTTTTAAATAAGGTTAAAGGACCGACGAGGTGGGAAGATATTCGCACGGTTAGTGATAGATTCTATGATTATCAGGGTAAAGATGAAAAAATATATGATTCATATAGGGACACATGCTTTGCACTCGGATTGTTAGACGATGACAAAGAGTACATCGAGGCTATTAAAGAAGGACATCGTATTTCATTTGGTGATTCTGTTCGTCGTTTATTCGTGATGTTGCTTACGTCAAGTAGTATTGTCAGACCCCATCATGTATGGAACGAAACATGGGAATATATGTCTGATGATATTGAACATGAGCAACGTTTACTTTTTAATAATCCAGGTAACATTGTTTCCGCTCCATTAAACTTAAATTAACTGTTTTATCACTTAAACTTTGTTCAATTAATCATTTACATATTCCATTTCTGTTTGTAGATTTGGAGATCCGTGAACGTCATCGTAAAAATCTATGTCTAAAATATATAGACATTCTTCTTCGTAAGAATGGCAGTAGCTTAAGTTCTATAAATGGAATGCCTTTACCAGATCTGGAGTTCTTGGAAAACCACACAAACTCTTTGATTCATGACGAAATTTGTTATGACCCCGACTTACTGAAAGCAGAACATGACACACTCTTTCCAAGTCTAACACCCGAACAAAAAATTGTATATCAAAGAGTTATTTTAGCTGTTGAAAATAAAAAAGGCGGTGTTTTCTTCCTTTACGGATATGGTGGTACGGGAAAGACATATATTTGGAAAACATTATCTGCTGCTATACGCTCTAAAGGAGACATTGTTTTAAATGTGGCATCGAGTGGGATTGCTTCTTTGCTTCTAACAGGTTTGTACCTACCTGATCTAATATAGATATTCAATGTCACACATACCTTCAATATTTCTTCTTTGCTTCTAACAGGTGGTCGTACGGCTCATTCTCGCTTTGGTATACCTATTAATCTCAACGAGGACTCCTTTTGTTCAATAACCGCTGGTACAGATCTTGCTGCTTTATTGATCAAGACAAGTTTGATAATATGGGATGAGGCTCCAATGATGCACAAACATTGTTTCGAAGCTTTAGATCGATCTTTGAGAGATGTTATTGGGACCACTAACCCAAAAGCAAAAGATATGCCGTTTGGTGGTAAGGTTATCGTCTTTGGAGGAGATTTTAGGCAAATTTTGCCAGTTATACCAGGTGGAACAAGGCAGGACATTGTACATGCATCTCTTAATTCGTCTTATATATGGGATGATTGTACAGTTCTTGAGTTAACAACAAACATGAGATTGAGAGGAGGTTCTGATAACTGTAATATTCAAGAAATCAAGGATTTTGGAGATTGGATATTAAAGATGGGAGATGGTCGTTTAGGTGGAGCTAACGATGGTGAGGCAATGGTTGATATTCCGGATGATTTACTCATAACTGATAATGTTAATCCTATTCCCTCACTGGTGGAATTTGTTTATCCATCATTTCTCAACAACTTACATGATTCTTCTTTTTTTCAAGAGAGGGCAATTCTTGCTCCCACCCATGAAGTTGTTGAAGTTATAAACGACCATTTGCTATCTCAAATTCCAGGTGACGAGGTTGTTTACTATAGTTCAGATAGTATATGTGAATCCGAAGGTCTAGACAATGATTACACCGAATCTTTGTACTCTCCTGAAGTGTTGAATGGTCTGAAGTTGTCTGGAATACCTAACCACAAATTAGCTCTCAAAGTTGGTGCCCCGGTCATGCTTCTTCGAAACATTGATCAAAGTGCTGGGTTATGCAATGGGACAAGACTAAGGATTCTAAAACTTGGTGAACATGTTATCGAGGCACAAATCTTAACGGGAACAAATGTCGGCCACACTACTATCATCCCACGGTTGAAACTCAGTCCTTCAGACAAGAGGCTTCCGTTGAAGATTAATCGATGCCAATTTCCATTAGCTGTATGTTTCGCCATGACCATCAACAAAAGTCAAGGCCAGTCTTTATCAAAAGTTGGAATTTTTTTGCCTAAGCCAGTCTTCACACATGGTCAGCTTTACGTTGCTGTGTCTAGAGTAAAAATTCGAAAAGGATTGAAGGTTTTGATATATGACAAGGATGGTAAAGTTACAAACAGTACTTTGAATGTTGTTTACCATGAAGTGCTACAAAAGATTTGATCCGCCATTACTCACAATGCTTAATTCTTATTTGTTACTTTTACCTATCTTATATGTACTCAAGTTGGACATTATCCAGCTTTTTGAGATTCTTGGTTTATTCTTTGTTATTTTTAACAAATTAAATGTTGTACGTACTTTTTCATTTTGATTATGGAAATGAACAATATTCTTTGAGACTTAACATCAGTTGTTGTTTTCTGTTTTTTACCTTTTAAGGTTATATTTTCTAACTTTTATAAGCTGCCCGTGATTTATCACGGGTTTATAGGCTAGTAGTTTTATAAAAGAAAAATCCAGAAAATACAACATAAAAATAAGTGATAGTTTCTATTTAATTTAATTAAATTTTAATTTTCATTTTTAGATTTTTATTAAGTAAATTGTAATTTTATATTTTTATTAATTTCCTTATATATTAAAGTATTTTTAATAATTTTCTTAGATTTTTATTTTGTAATTTAGTATTTATTAGAATTAATAATAGTTTTATTAATAATTAATAAATAAATAAGTTATAAATAGCATAATTAGTTTTTATATAGTAACACCTAGTTTTTATATTTTTTATAGCTTTTATTAGTCATAATATAGTTTTATAAATTTTCTCATAATTTTCTAAGGTAATTTAGTATTATTTGTAATTTAAAATAGTTTAATTATTATAATTAATATTAATAGTTTTTAATTAATAAAAAGCTTATAAAAAGACAAAAAGATTTATTTTTATTTTTTATACTTTCTTCAAGTTCTATTTTAGGTTTAGAAAATATTTTTATAAGTTTTTAGTTTAATTTGTAATAGTTATCATTTTTAGTTTGATTTTAATTAAATAGTTAAAATAGTTTTTAATTAAATAATTAATAATAAATAATATAATAATATAAAAAATAGTTTTCTTTTTAATTTAATTTTTCTTTTTAGTTTAAGTTTTTAGAATTTTCATTTTTAACCCCTATAGTTTATTTTTTTTTTAAAACTCACCTTTTTCTCTGTACGCAGTCGCGTACGTTTTTAATTCCTTTTACGTTTGTAAGTTTTCTTATTTCAAGGTTTTGTTTATATAGTTTATTAAAGCTATTTTCTTTTCTCTTAGGGTAATCACAAATCACATACCCTTTCCTATTCAATAATTCCCGATCACAGATCCGTTCTAACTCAGGATATCGCACTTCCAAGGGACATAACGACCCGGGGACACTAAACTCCTTGGATATATTTTGTACTTACGTTTCTTTAGTTTAACTTTTACTGGTTGACCATTCACAAGTGGTTGACTAAATAAAGTTGACTAGAAAACCGTGAGTCAAATTTTGGCGCCGCTGCCGGGGAGTGCGCTGCGTTGAACGATTCTGAAGTATCAGATTTGTTGAATACCTATCCATAGTACATATATCTTATATAATATCGTATTTCCATCTTCCATAAACATATAAAAACACCAAAAATATTTTCTTTTTCTTTCTATATATATATAACATAAAATAAAAACCTAAAAATACTCTTCTCACCCTTATCTGAGTTTCCTTTTCTTCAAGGATCCTTAGACGCGTCTTAGTGCATGCGCACTCGTTCTTCAAGGTCATCAAGTCCTCTTCGTGAGCTTGTAGCCATACCTCGAAGAAATCGTAGACGTTCTGCTCCCTCAGTCGTACCCGAGATACGTACTGATCCTAAACCCCCTGTCATAATGACAGAAGACCGTCCGATGAATGAGCTTCTCCAAGCACCCACCGAGGGTTACGGAGATGCTATTGTTGTTCCAGCCATCGTAGCTGAGAATTTTGAGCTCAAAACTGGGTTGATTAATCTGGCAACCCAAAAGCAATTCTATGGTTTTGATAGGGACAATCCTCATGATCACATTAGATGGTTTAACCAAATCATTGGTACCATCAAATGTAAAAATGTCCCTGAGGAATCAATCAAACTTCTTCTCTTCCCATTTTCCATCGAAGGCAATGCCAGGATTTGGCTTGATAAACAGCCCCCTAAATCGATTGAAACATGGGGAGATTTGGTTCATAAATTCATTAATGAATTCTTTCCTCCTTCCAAGACCACATTTCCTAAGAATGAAATCATGAAGTTCTCTCAAAGGTTTGATGAACCATTTGGAGAGGCATGGGATCGTTTCAAAGAATTGCTTCGCAAATGTCCACATCACGGTTTCACCGAATTAATGCAAATGGACACTTTCTACAATGGGTTAAACCCATCTGATCAGAATTCTCTAAACGCCTCAGCTGGAGGTAATTTTCTGAGCAAATCCACAAAGGAAGCCATTGCTCTCATTGAAAACATGTCTAAGGTCCGTACTACGAGAGATAGAACTTATAATTCTCATGCTAGTGCTGGTCCTTCTACATCATCTCCCGTGACTTCTAGCACTGATTCTCAGATTGCCGAACTCACGAAGGCTATTCAAGCTTTAGTTTCCAAGAAAGAGTCCGCTCCGCAAACTTCTCACACTGCTGAAGTTAAAAAGGTAGAAGTTTGTGTTACTTGTGGAGGTCCTCATCCATACTACAATTGTACCCACACCGCTGGCAATGCAATTGAAGTCAATGCTATAGCAGGCAGTTCCAATCAAGGAGGAATTCCATTCCGTCCTCAAGTGGAAACAAACTACCGTGCTAACAACCAGGGAGGACAGCCTGGATTATACCAACCAAACAATGCTAATAGGTTCATTCCTAACCAGCAACGAGGGCAAAACACACAAAATCAATATCATGCCCCGAGCAATCAAATGGTTCCTTTTCAATACCCACCCCACAAGGGGACTTCTAATCCAGGGTATTCAGCTCCTGCTCATCAAATGGTTCCTTATCAAGAATCTCCCTCCAATGAGCTCGCTAACCACATCAAGGTTAATGATGCTAACATGAGGGCAATGCAAAACCAAATCTCCAATTTGAAGAATGAATTTAATTCTTCAATTGCTAAGAACAACAATGAGCTAAGGAACGATATTAAGGACATGTTTGCTGGTTTAGTAAAACAACTAAATCCACCATCTACCTCGGGAACTCTCCCAGGTAACACTGTTCCAAATCCAAAGGGTGAACTTAAAGCTATTACCACTCATAGTGGTAAAGCTCATGATGGACCATCGATTTCTATTCCTTCTCCGGTGAAGGAAAGAAAACGAGAAACCAAGGTAACAAAGGACCCGGTACTTCCTTCTAATAATAGAAGTGCTCATTACGTCCAAACCACGGTTGTCCCAAAATCTACACCCCCTATCACTCCTACATCGTCAAGAATAGATCCTACTCTTTCACGATTCACGGTTAAAAGTTTGTCAAGCAATCTTTATGACCAAAGGGCAGCTGTGACTTATTCTCATATGCTTAATTCTGCCCGTAGGAGTGTATTAGACGACAGTGATGATGAGGAGGAGGATTCCAATGTCATCAAAGCTATCACCACTCGTAGTGGTGCTGCTTATGATGGACCCTCAGTGCCAATCCCTCCTCCATTATATGATGTGGAAAAAGAGGCGGAGGATACAACAGACAAAGTGCAAATTCCAAATTCACAAAGTACAGCACAAGTCTCTCCTCCGGTCCTCCCTAAAAAGAAATCCAAATCAAGAGTTGTCTTTGAAACTGTAGAGACTCCTGAGGATACCGTCCCTAAATCCAAACCTTATCTTCCGTACCCATCACGTAAGAATGAGGATAGGACCCGTGAAAAGAATAGTCAACAAATAGATAAATTCTTTCAAATCTTTAAAGAATTACATTTTGATATTAGTTTCGCGGATTCTCTCATTCTAATGCCTAAGTTTGCAGCGACTATCAAACAACTGCTAAACAACAAGGAAAAGCTGTTTGAGATGGCAAAAACTCCAGTAAGCGAAAACTGCTCGGCAGTTATCTTAAAAAAGCTTCTGGTAAAGCTTGGAGATCCTGGGAAATTCCTAATACCTTGTGTATTCCCAGGAATGATTGAATGCTACGCCTTGGCCGATCTCGGTGCTAGCATCAATCTGATGCCTTATTCAGTGTGGAAAAAACTTTCTCTTTCTGAACTCTCCCCTACCTGCATGACTCTCGAGCTTGCAGATCGTACCATATCTATGCCCCTCGGCATTGCTGAGGACGTATTTGTGAAAGTAGGGAGGTTCCATTTTCCAGCAGACTTTGTGGTCGTTGATTTTGATGCCGATCAAAAGGTTCCTCTCATTCTTGGTAGAGGATTCCTTAGAACCGGTCATGCTCTTATTGATGTTCTGGAGCATGAGATCACCTTACGTGTTGGTAAGGAAGCTGTTACCTTTGATCAAGATCAAAATTCTAGGTACTCATCAAACTTTAACTCTGAATCGGTTAACAGAATCGATGTCATTGATTTTTCTTCAAAGGAGTATTCTCAAGAAAATCTTGATTATTTTCATAATTCTGTGAGTGGTAATCCCACTCCATCTTCTACTACTATCTTAGCCGAATCTTCAACTTCTCTCACTCTGGATGAGGAAAGTAGTCCCATTTGGGATGAAGATGAGACTAAGAGTGATCAGGAGGGAGATATTCTTCTCCTTGAAGAATTGTTAAATAATGATCCAACTCCCCCTCCTCCGCTAGACTTTTCAACTTATCTCACTCGGGTTGAGGAAAGTGATCCCATTTGGGATAATGATGATACTGAGAGTGATGAGGAGGGAGATATTCTTCTCCTTGAGGAATTCATGCATAATGATCCAATTTCCCCTCCTCCACTAGAAGAACTTCATAATGAGAGTACTGATTCTATTCTGGATAAAATCGATGTTTATCTCGATTTAGACACATATATGCCAGGTATTGATGATGCCGAGAGTGATCAGGAGGGAGATGTCAGTCTTCTTCTTGAACAACTTTTATACCCAGAAAATTATCCCACCCTCCCACCCAAACAACTTCATAAAGAGGAATTCAAATCAGTTGAAGAAACTGATAAAATTCCTGAGATCAAGCATAAGACCTTGCCTCCTTCACTTAAATTTCAAATTCTTGAGGAGGAAGTTCTTGTGCTTACTGCTGTTCTGATCTCCCTACTACCCTTCACCTACCCGGTGATTTCTCCTTCCCTTCACTCAACCAGGAGTGAGGATGTTACTTTTGACCCTGGGATTTTCCATATAACATTGGTTTCAATACCAGATATATCTCTCTTGGTGTGGAACTTTCATGTACTTCAGTGTTTATACAAACATTTTGAAATGAAAGTCCAATGGAGATGGTTTCTTCCACTTACTTCCCTAAGGATTTTTAAATTGTTTTTTCTCCCAGTCTGTTCAGGAGCTCTTTATTACAGTTAACCGTTCACAAGCGATTAGCTTGCGTGATAAACCTGACAGTTCGGGAGGAAAGAATCTAATTAGGGGTCGAGTCCGGCTAGTTACTCGGGAATCAAAAACATTAGCAAAAACATGGGCTTGTCACCCGTGTGTAACACCCAAGTGTGGGGGAGATGCCCCACATGTTGTATATATGTAAATATTTATAAAAAAAAAAAAAAAATAAATAAATAAATAAATAAATTGTACATATAGTGATAGCTTCTATTTAAGAAGTTTTATCTAAAAAATATTTGTATGTATATACACTTTAAATAAAGGCTAAGTAATATTTCCCTTTTACGTTCTAAGTTCGGTTTAACACCCGGTACTTTGAATATTGAGGGCAATATTCAGTTCTAAGTGTGGGGGGGGGGGGGGGGGGGGGGGATTCTCTCGAATTCAAACACATGTTCCATCAGGAACCCCCAATTTAGCCAAAAATTTTAAAATTTTTTCTCACTTAGAACGCAACAAATGGTAATCAATCCACCATGTCTAACCCACATAAGGATTGGCTAATCCAGGAGCAAACGGCTCTTGGTAAAGATATCTCAAATCCGTTATAGCTTGCAATTTGCTCAAAATTGTATGGTTCCTCAACTCCCCATTATCCTCAAAAGCTAATGAGTTGGCTAGCCCGCAAGATTATGGCTTGTGGTAAAGGCCGTGGAAAAACCATAATTGGTAATCAGCTCACCAAGATGTTGACTATTCCATCAAGAGTTGGCTAGTCCAGAAGCAAACGGCTTTTGGTAAAGACTAATCAAATCCGTTGACAGCTGGTGGTTTGCTCAAAATCACACGGTTATCAGGTGTGCCACAGTTCTTACACCTGGCTACTCCAGAAGTGATGGCTTTTGGTAAAGAGATAAAATCCATTAAATCTTCATAAAATATTGCTAGGGACTAGCAATAGTTTAGTGTGGGGGATTGATGAGTGTCTAAATACTCATCATTTCGTTCACATTTAAGCTGTAAAACATCTGAAAACATACAGATATGATTTAAAATACTGAAAATATCACCAAACTGTGTTTTTAGGTGTTACTAGTGCAAAAGGGATGAAAACTGATGAAAAACAACAAAGTTTACATAAATTACAGTTTCAGTCCCTAAACTTTGACAAATTGGCAAAACTAGTCCCTAGTCATTTAAAACTTGTAAAAATATCATAAAAGGTCCTTGGGATTCATTAGTTGTAAGGAAAAGTCCTTTGAAGTTAAAATTCACAAAATTACAACTATGGTCCCTCAACTTTGGAAAAGTGTCAAAATTAGTCCCTAAGGTTTTAAAAATAAGAAAATATTCAAAATAAACCTTATACTATTCACAAATGACATAATTGGTCCTTTATTGTTAACTGTTTGATATTTACAGGTTAAGTCCTTCAAGATTCAGAAAATTACATAAATGGTCCCTGGAGTTTTGAAATTGTGAAAATTGCATTTATGATCCTCGGGGTTTTCAAATATGGCAAAAGTGATCCCTAAAACTATAATGAAAAGTTGACACAACAGGTCCTTGCACTTTGGCAGATTTACAAGAATGGTCCTTGTGTAAGTTTTATTAAATCCGGATCCATAAACACTTAGTCCATTAAACCCTTAAACCCATTTAACAAACCCACCCAGCTACAAATCCTACAACCCAGCTCAGGCCCAACCAAATAAAGCCCAAACCACCCCACGCTTTATTTATTAAAACCCGTTTAAACACCCCCAACCCGCCAAACCACCGTCACTGTACATCTCCCACCTCCCAATCTGTATACCAAAACCACCATGCCACATTTCACCACCACCTGTTCTCTCTACCTCACTAAACCTATCCTCCACCTCACCCCTCACACCCCATCAGCATTTAATGCCTTTCTCACATCTTTTCCCTCCAAACCAACTCAAACACCTCTGTTTTCTCTATACTTCCCAACTTGACTCAAAAATCCTCCCAAGTTTATCTAGACACCTCCACTAAACACCAAACTTCTTTAATTGAGAAAAGGAGGCTGCAAGCAACCTTTCCCTGATTTCCCGCCAAAATGATCAAACGGCCAAAATACCTTTGACTCATCCAAAGGTCTCAAATAGAAGTGGGAAAGTCACAGGAACATGGGGAGATGCATTTGAATCCTTATAAAGAAAGAAAGAAGCAGAAGAGAAAGACATATCATAGAATTAGCTTTTGTGATCACTTTACTGTTTATCTTTTAATTCCTGTCTTTTAAAACCTTTCAAGGCTTAAATTACTCTTTGACACATTGTAATTTACACCTTATTTACAGTCAGTAGTTTCTTAACCTTTATTTACTTGTCTTTTAAATTATTGTCATTTATTTAATTGTCATTTAAATTACTTGTCTATTATAGCCAATAGAGGACTTCATTAGCCCACATAAGCTCCTGACATAGCTTATCAAGCTATTAGAAACCTTTAAAAAGTTATAATACATAAAAAGAAAAAATCATAAAAAGAAATCAAAAGAAAATAGAAAAAAAATCAAAAAATCAGTTTCAATAAAGAATCAAGCATTGGAGCAGGGTTGATACTGGATTGCCCTGGGTTTTAGAGGCTTGTGGAAGCCCATAGGATTGGTACTTTGTCCTTGGTTTCTTGGTTTTTGGCAGGATTTCAAGTTTGTAAGCAATTTCTCTTAAATTTGCATTTTACTGTACCCTTTGTCCTTAGCTGTAAATCTTGTTACTTTGTGTTTAATTTGTGTTAGTTGTTGTTATTTTAACTTAATATCAGTACCTTGTTTGTTATAATCAAGAGTTGTAAAGTTTTCTAAAAATCAGTTTAGTAGTGAAATCTTTGATTCTGTGTTAATTTGTTGTTATTGTTGTTATTTTGTGTTACTTAGGTCTATTATAATCATGTTTGAAGGTTTGAAATCAGATTAGAGGTCCAAATCATCTTATGCTTTGAAAAACAAAATCAGTCATAGGTTTAAAGGGTGTTTGGATCATGCTGTTTGGCTGAGCTTTGGTTGCTTGTTAGTGTACTTCTTGGTTTAGATTATCTGCTTAGGTCCATACTAAGTCAAATTGATCATTAATACAGTACCAATTCTACCAAAAGTCAAAATCACTCAAACATAATCACCACAGTTAACTGTGGTGATTTTTCAAGCTCAAACCTCATCAAACCTTTTCATAAGTGTATGTTTTTATTTAAGTTACCTTTCATATAGCTTATCTTAACACTTTAAGTCATTAAATCAGATACACAAGTTCACAAAAGTCAAAACTCATAATTTCTTAAAAAGTCAAATTGCATGTTTCCTAAAATAGACAGTTATGGCATGAATTAATTTGATTTTTGTGAGTGGATCTAGCCCTTGAAATTTATTGAGGTTACTAAGTCCCAGCTAGACTACACAG
This sequence comes from Artemisia argyi, assembly GCA_030686995.1. NCBI lineage: Eukaryota > Viridiplantae > Streptophyta > Magnoliopsida > Asterales > Asteraceae > Artemisia > Artemisia argyi. The sequence continues at coordinate 134,125,646 of CM060694.1, forward strand.
ACTCAAGCTTGTTTTATTTTTATAAATTTTATTTTAGCTTGTGCAATAGCTGTTTTGAACCTGCAGGGGAAGAAGCTCCCCTGTGCATCAGCTACTCAGTCTCACCACCACCCTTTGGTGGTTCATTGTGACTGACTCAGTGGGTCCCACTCCCCATACTTTGGCCCTTTGAACCCCCCTCCTACCAGGGTTCAATTATTGACCCTTTGTTTGACCCTTAGACCACTGGGTCCCACCTGAATTTGGACCCTAAGTTTGTCCCATTTCTGACCCAGAACCAAGAGAAGCAACAGCTTATTGAGGTCTATTGGCTTATTCAGATAGCTTATTTGGTTGAAACTTGCTCAAACAAGTTCCAACAACTTAAGTGAACCTGACTTTACCATTGTGGACCCCACATTAGCTTATTTGAGCTTATTTGCTTATAAGTCAAACTTTGGTCAACTGTTAGGATTAGTAGCTTATATCTAGCTTATTAATAAGTTCTAAATTAATTGTTTTTACAAAAGTTACTTATTTTTAGGTATAATATAGTTTTATAAAAGAAAAATCCAGAAAATACAACATAAAAATAAGTGATAGTTTCTATTTAATTTAATTAAATTTTAATTTTCATTTTTAGATTTTTATTAAGTAAATTGTAATTTTATATTTTTATTAATTTCCTTATATATTAAAGTATTTTTAATAATTTTCTTAGATTTTTATTTTGTAATTTAGTATTTATTAGAATTAATAATAGTTTTATTAATAATTAATAAATAAATAAGTTATAAATAGCATAATTAGTTTTTATATAGTAACACCTAGTTTTTATATTTTTTATAGCTTTTATTAGTCATAATATAGTTTTATAAATTTTCTCATAATTTTCTAAGGTAATTTAGTATTATTTGTAATTTAAAATAGTTTAATTATTATAATTAATATTAATAGTTTTTAATTAATAAAAAGCTTATAAAAAGACAAAAAGATTTATTTTTATTTTTTATACTTTCTTCAAGTTCTATTTTAGGTTTAGAAAATATTTTTATAAGTTTTTAGTTTAATTTGTAATAGTTATCATTTTTAGTTTGATTTTAATTAAATAGTTAAAATAGTTTTTAATTAAATAATTAATAATAAATAATATAATAATATAAAAAATAGTTTTCTTTTTAATTTAATTTTCTTTTTAGTTTAAGTTTTTAGAATTTTCATTTTTAACCCCTATAGTTTATTTTTTTTTAAAACTCACATTTTTCTCTGTACGCAGTCGCGTACGTTTTTAATTCCTTTTACGTTTGTAAGTTTTCTTATTTCAAGGTTTTGTTTATATAGTTTATTAAAGTTATTTTCTTTTCTCTTAGGGTAATCACAAATCACATACCCTTTCCTATTCAATAATTCCCGATCACAGATCCGTTCTAACTCAGGATATCGCACTTCCAAGGGACATAACGACCCGGGGACACTAAACTCCTTGGATATATTTTGTACTTACGTTTCTTTAGTTTAACTTTTACTGGTTGACCATTCACAAGTGGTTGACTAAATAAAGTTGACTAGAAAACCGTGAGTCAATGGCGTCAGACATTTGTTCTTGACGTCGTTACCTCCTAAAATCTATATATAGTTTTCTAATTTTCATTCATTAAGAGGAACTTGTGTGGAGAAACCCTAGGGCTGAACCTTGTACGAATTTTACAGCTTTTCAAGGGTTTTCAACCCTTGAATCCTTACATGTGCTATTGAGATAAGTCTTCTCTTAATTCAATCAATGTGTCTATGTGTTGGTTGTCTATATCTTGTGCATGTCTTGATTTCAACATGCTAGGCTAGATTTATCTTGTGTTTGCTTAGATCTAATGAAACCTAGATGTTAATTATGTGTTGATTACTTGTTTATGGTTGTATTGGATGAATGATTTCAATGTTAGGCTTAAGAAAACTGGCAGATCTCCATTTGGTAACATGCTTGAACGTCTTAGGAAACATGAACCGATGTGTACTAGGTTTTATTGGTTTTATTTAATGCATGAGTAAATTCTAATGATCCCATGTTAGGAGCTTCTAGCAAGCTCGACATATGAGTAAAGTAGGCACTCATAGGATTGGGGAAGTAAGTATGCCACCCCATGAATGGTATTAAGGAATACAAGCCGTCATCCACGCAACTATAACAAGTAATTAATGTGTAAAAGATATCTAGGGAGTAGTGAAATCTAAGTAAACACATTTCTCCCACTTATTGCTCACACCCTTAGTTTAAAATAGTTTTATTTTCATTTTAGTATTGTATTTTGATTGTATCTTTAGTATTGGGTTAGTTGACTAGCAACTAATTCCGCCCCAAATCCTTCAAACCCGAGATTTTAATTTGCTTTCCTAAAAATATAAAAAATACAAAAAAGAATCATCCCTCATCTCTATATCTAGTATTTAGGTTTTCTAATCCTAGCGACACTATTCCTAGCTGAACGATCAATCCCCCGGTACTTGTCATTATGCTATACTACTTCGATCAGGTACAGTACCTGGTGGGGGTTGTAAGCTTCTCAAGATCCCTTGAGAGGTAAAGCCTGGTGCAATTCCCACGCATCAAGTTTTTAGCGCCGCAGCCCGGGGAATAGTTATTGTCTTGGTTTGAATCTCTTTTTATTAGGTCTTCTTGCTAGATTCCTTTCTAGTAAGATTTTATTTTTATTTTTAGGTTCACTTTAGTCTATCTTATTTCTTTTTTTTTTGTTTGTAACTCTTCACCACCGACATCATGGACGATGGGAACATCTTTGAACCCGTCATCCCACCTCAACAAAACCCACCACTAGAACCTCTTAGGCTGCGAACCTAAGGAGAGTATTCCCGACCTAGCCACCAAGGCTATTGAAACACCATTGAGCTCACCGGAGCCAATGTGACCCCCTTGCGATCCGACACCATCCGGTTGGTGCAAAGCGGATGTGCATTACATGGACTTCGTTCCGAAGATCCAAATCAACATCTCAAGGACTTCCTTAAAATCGTAGATTCCATAGACCTAGATGCTGCAACTAGGGAGACAACCCGATTACGCCTATTCCAATTCTCTCTACGTGATCAAGCTAGTCAATGGCTTGAGCGGTTACCCGCGGGATCCATCACCACATGGGATGATCTCACCACTCGTTTCCTTGCTCAATTTTTCCCACCGGGGAGAACTACTAAGCTTAGAAATGACATCTTGATGTTCCAACAACGTCAAAATGAAACTCACTATGAACCATGGACTCGTTTCAAGGACTTACTCCAAAAAGTCCCTCATCATGGCATAGATCTTTGGCTCTAAGTCCAAATCTTCTATGACCATATCGATCTCTCCACGAGGCCAGCCATTGACCAATCGGCCGGTGGTAAGCTACGTGATCTAAGTGTGGAACAATCATGGGAACTCATAGAAGATCTTGCTCTCTATGACAACGAAAGTTGGAATGATCCCCGTGATTTGAACAAAACGGTCAAGACAATATCTTTGCCTTCGAACAACTCTAGCACTCCCGACCGTAGGATCATGGAACTTGAGGACCAAGTCAAGTTTCTCATGAAATCTTACGAAGCTCCTAAGTCTTCAAGCCAAGTGAACAAAATCACTTCTTCATGCGAATTATGTAGTGGTCCCCATGACACTCGTGATTGTGTGGAACTCCCCGGAACAGCTTTTGCGGACTACGCATCCTCGCGTAACGACGAAGCGGGAGATAAGTGGTACACTTTCAAACCCGAGCCAAACCCTTACGGTGATTCCTACAACCCCTCTTGGAAAAATCACCCAAACCTTTGGTAGAAACAAAATCAAGCCAATTCTTCCAATCCGCCTAATCGTTACCAACCAAACGGTCCACCCTCCAACCGTACTTTCAACAACAATCCTTCTAACAACTACGGTAGTACCAACAATCTTGAAGGATTGATGTCTAAGTTCATGGCATCTCAAGAAGCTCACATATCTAAGTTTGAAGCCGATTTCAAACAAAAGCAAAATGAGATGACTACCAAAATTGACGCATTGTTGAAAGTTTTCAATGACCGAGAAATGGGAGCACTCCCAAGCGACACGGTTAAGAATCCGAAACTAAACGTTAATTCCATATCATCAGTTTCGTCACCCACTTCGTGTCCACAATACTACTCGGTTAAATCAACGAGCACGTGTTTCAAACAAAACCAAATTCTTCAAAAGGACCAATCAAATAAAACACCCGATATAAAACCGGTCAAAAGTATAGTTGAAACACCTCCTACGCAAGACCTTGACGATGAATTCAAGGAACTTCACCTTGAACGCCCCGTCATTGATGTCTTAGCCTGTGCTCCTTACTATAGTGCCCTCCTAGAAAATTATGAGAAGTTTAAACTAGGTAAAACTGGGACCGCCTTCGTTCAAAACAAGTTGCATAAAAGCTTGATGATCCGGGTATATTTGTTTTGCCTTGTAAGATAGGAAGATTCGAAGCTTTCGACACACTAGCCGATTTAGGGTCAAGCCTCAACTTGATTCCCATATCCCTTTTCACCACTCTTAAGCTAGGAAAGTTAGAGGAGACGGAGGTATTGATAGGTCTAGCAGATAGTAGTATTGCCCACCCAGTTGGAATGATTAAGCATGTAGTTGTTCACGTAGGAAAGTTAACTATCTTAGCGGATTTTCACGTCCTAGACATGGTTAGTGACACTACATGCCCATTGTTGGTAGGAAGAGGATTTTTAGCAACCGCTAGTGCCATGATAGATTGTAAGGAGTCTAAGATAGCGGTAGGTGAAGGCGACACTTGGTCGGTATACGATGTTAAGAAGCATAGTTATGATTGTGATGAAGAACCGACATTAATAGGAGACCGTCTAGATATGGACCTTGGATTGAAAGGAACTTTATAGGACCTCAACGCCCATTCTATCTAGAAAAAGATTTCGTTGAAAAGACACATTCGGTGGAACAACTCATAGCTAGAGATGAAGAGCTAGATCCTTTTGAGGACCCCTTAGTCTTTAGGAAGATGATTGAGTTCTTGAGCGTAATGCCTATTAATATAGAGATGAATAAATGGAAAAGAGAGGGAGACAAGTGTAAATGGAGGTGGGACAAGCCACCTAAAGAAGGCGACGGATCATGGCATATGAAGATGACTTTGTATGATCCGGATGGAGAAAAGTTTGAAAGGTCATACCGTACTAAGAAAACAAATAGGAAGTTGAAACCTAAGTTTGATCCCAAAGATGTCCTCAATGAGGAACTCACCCGTATCACGTAGTAACCCATGACCTTGAGTCTAGCTACAAGACTCGTAAATAAAGAAAAGCGCTTCTTGGGAGGCAACCCATGCTTTGTGTGATTTTATTTTGTTTGTTTGTTATTTGCTTCCGTATGCATGCTTTATTTTTATTGTTGGTAGATCATGTTTCTAAACTAAATAGTGGAAATACTTTACTTTGTTGTTTGGCCTAGTCTTAACTTCACCCAAAGGTATTTTTGCAAAAGATAAGTGTAAGAGGAAACCCCAAATATGTTTTTAAGAAACAAACCGATCATGATTCTCCACAATATTAAGTGAACATGTATATTCGTAATTGTTAGAGTCAAATGCTTGTATCGAGTCATAATGAAGTTTTGCAGGATTTTCCAGGAAGTAGAACCAAGTTTTTCCAGAAATTTTCTGGAAACTTAACATAAGAATTTTTGCAGGTCACTTCTGACGGCGTCACGAGTTTACACTTGACGGCGTCACGTGTAAAAATCTGGAAATTTTACCGGTTTTGTTTTTCTAACGGAGTTTTAAAGTTTTTATTGAATTATTAAGTTTTATAATCTCCAGGAAATCTGCAAACTTCATTCCACAAGCATTATATCTTACTTTGTTTTTTAGGATTTAGTAACATATGTAGATTGCCGCCGATTTTATGTGAGGTTGCCTTGTCTGTTTTCTCAGGTTTTACAGGTTATGTATGACAAGAAGATGATTTATTTTTCTGGAAGGGAAGCTTTGATTGTTCATTTTCTTGGAGGAAGATCTAACCTGGCCACGTTATTATCCATACCGAGCGAATCAGGGGAGTATTTGATTTTATTCTTTTTACTTTTTCACTTTTACATTCTTTACTTGAACATTGGGGACAATGTTCATCCTAAGTGTAAGGGGAGGGTAAAATGATGATACCTTACAGATACACTTTCGCTTGAGTTTGTTTGTTTGATGGTAGATGTGTAATAAAACTATAAGAAATACTTGTTAGTGCAATTTTAGCAACAAATTTAAAATTTTTTACAACATTTAGGAGTGAAACTTTAGCCATAGCAAGCGTCTCATGGATAGGAGATTGTATGACTAGCACATAACCGTACTATTCAGAAAAATTTTCCACCCAAATATGTGAGGTTCGCCTTTAGATTTGATAGGAAAAACATTTATTATTAGTGCTTATGAGTGTACCGGTAGCATTTAGATTCTAGAACTTGCGTTAGTGATGCATCCCGAGACCGCTAGTGAGACTACATTCGTGTGGTAGGATTTACTACATGATAAGAGGCATTAGGATCACCCTTGTGTTAAACCCGTATCATAATTACTTGACCATTTAAGTGATATTACTTGGCTAGTTAAGTCAATTCATTTTTCCCACACCTTAGTGTTGTACTCATTTTTAGTACATGATACCCCTAGTACACCCCTCCGAGCCTATCTTTTCGTTTCTAACTTTAAGCATTTTACTTAAAGGAAGAATTTGTTACACCCCACTTAAATGTACAACCAAATCGCCTTAGCCTTCCATGTATGCTCTCATCTTTAGTGCATTATTGTTATTTGTTTAAACCCTAAGTTAATTATCTAATTGATTACATGGTTGCTAAGTCGAGTCATATCCTTGTACATATTGTTTTGGGACGATTGGGACTCATGGGTAAAGTACTTATTTTATGGAGTAATGTGGAAGAACATCATTTATTACCCCCATATGTGCGTTAAACTTAAAAGTACTCTAAGTGTTTTGATTTTCTTAATTCGAGTCATTAGATTAGTTTATTGTAAAGTATGTAAAAATTCAAGTGTAAAGGGAATTTTCATTCCCTATGATGTATTATTTTGGATGGTAGGGTAAGAGTGTATGCAAAAAAATGGATAAAAAAAAAAGAAAAAAAAAAAAGAAAAAAAAATCGAAAAATCGAAAAATCAAGAAAAAGAAAAAATAAATAAATAAATAAATAAATAAAAAGGGAAAAAAAACATACGGACTACCATCCCTTTTTATTCTATGTTCATTTTATCTTTTTGTTATTTTTCATTTATTAGCTTAAGTCGAGTCTAGTCTTGGCTTAGCAACGCCATATTGTACATGTAATTAACCAAGATTGTTAACTCGCCACCAGTAAAGACTACCTATATCCAACAAAACTGTGTATTTCATATCCCTACACCTAACGTTACAACCCTTTAAAAGAACTCTTTGATAGTTTATCCTAGATGCTTACGCCATGTGGTGGAGGTTTGATCCTTTCCCAAGCCTATGGTAATCTATTTTGCTATGACAGGTAGTGAGAGATATCTTCCGTTTCCATATTGTAATTTATACTTTGTTACACCCAAGAGATGTGAGTATCTAAACACTATTTGTGAGGTGCTAGTATATGACCTCCGTGCTTGTCTTTGGTCTTTAGTGGAACGATTATTTGTTGTGATTACTTTTATATTAGTGTTAAATGACCCCTAACTTGTATTTTGATTAGAATAAAAGCACATTTGCTTGAGGACAAGCAAATCTCAAGTGTAAGGGTATATGATGAGGCGAAAAATAAACCACTTTTAGGGGGTCATTTAAGCCCGGAATTGAATCTATTTGATCAAATATTGCCCTAAATCTTTCCTTTTGTGATTTTAGGTACTTTGGGAGTGAAACCTGGAAAAGGAAGCAATTCAGACGTTTTTGGAGCATAAAAGTGAAGAAAACGCCAAAGACTTAATTTTCCATGCTGGGAACTGTGTATGACGGCGTCAAGAGGACATTCCTGACGGCATCAAGAGTAAAAACCATGACGACCCAGAAGAAACATGAAGGCGTCACAAGTAGAGCGTCAAGAGTTAATTGTGTGACGACCTGCAAAAGGGGACTACATGACGGCGTCAGATCCAGATCTAGGCAGTCCGAGGAATTATTTGGCGGCGAGATGACGGCGTCAGACGTTCGTTCTTGATGCCGTCACCTCCTAAAATCTATATATAGTTTTCTAATTTTCATTCATTAAGAGGAACTTGTGTGGAGAAACCCTAGGGCCGAACCTTGTACGAATTTTACAGCTTTTCAAGGGTTTTCAACCCTTGAATCCTTACATGTGATATTGAGATAAGTCTTCTCTTAACTCACTCAATATGTCTATGTGTTGGTTGTCTATATCTTGTGCTTGTCTTGATTTCAACATGCTAGGCTGGATTTATCTTGTGTTTTCTTAGATCTAATGAAACCTAGATGTTAATTATGTGTTGATTACTTGTTTATGGTTGTATTGGATGAATGATTTCAATGTTAGGCTTAAGAAAACTGGTAGATCTCCATTTGGTAACATGCTTGAACGTCTTAGGAAACATGAACCGATGTGTACTAGGTTTTATTGGTTGTTTTTAATGCATGAATAAATTCTAATGATCCCAGGTTAGGAGCTTCTAGCAGGCTCGACATAGGAGTGAAGTAGGCACTCATAGGATTGGGGAAGTAAGTACGCCACCCCATAAATGGTATTAAGGAATACAATCCATCATCCACGCAACTATAACAAGTAATTAACGTGTAAAACATATCTATGGAGTAGTGAAATCTAAGTAAACACATATCTCACACTTATTGCTCACAACCTTAGTTTAAAATAGTTTTATTTTCATTTTAGTATTGTATTTTGATTGCATCTTTAGTATTGGGTTAGTTGACTAGCAACTACTTCCGCCCCAAATCCTTCAAACCCGAGATTTTAATTTGTTTTCCTAAAAATATAAAAAATACAAAAAAGAATCATCCCTCATCTCTAGATCTAGTATTTAGGTTTTCTAATCCTAGCGACACTATTCCTAGCTGAACGATCAATCCCCCGGTACTTGTCATTATACTATACTACATCGATCAGGTACACTGCCTGGTGGGGGTTGTAAGCTTCTCAAGATCCCTTGAGAGGTAAAGCCTGGTGCAATTCCCACGCATCACATTTGCTTGAGGACAAGCAAATTTCAAGTGTAAGGGTATATGATGAGGCGAAAAATGAACCGTTTTTAGGGGGTCATTTAAGCCCGGAATTGAATTTATTTGATCAAATATTGCCCTAAATCGTTCCTTTTGTGATTTTAGGTACTTTGGGAGTGAATTCTGGAAAAGGAAGCAATTCAGACGTTTTTTGAGCATAAAAGTGAAGAAAACGGCAAAGACTTAATTTTCCATGCTGAGAACAGTACCTGACGGCGTCAAGTAGAAAAAGCTGACGGCGTCAAGAGTAAAATCCGTGACGACCCAGTGAAAACCTGAAGGCATCACAAGAAGGGCGTCAAGAGTTATTATGGTGACGGCCTGCATAAGGGATACACATGACGACATCAAACCCAGATCTAGGCAGTCCGAGAAACTATTTGGCGGCTAGATGACGGCGTCAGAAATTTGTTCTTGATGCCGTCACCTCAGAAAAACTATATATACTTTTCTATTTTTTCATTCATGAAGGAGGAACTTGTGTGGAGAATACTAGGGCCGAACTTTGTAAACCCTAAGTCGTATTTTACAGTATTTTCAAGGGTTTTTGCCCCTTGAATCCTTTCATGTTCAATTAAGATAAGTCTTCTCTTAATTCAATCAATATGTCTATGTGTTGTTTGAATACATCTTATACTTGTCTTGATTTCAACATGCTAGGCTAGATCTATCATGTGTTTGCTTAGATGTAATGAAACCTAGATGTTAATTATGTGTTGATTACTTGTTTATAGTTGTATTGGATGAATGATTTCAATGTTAGGCTTAAGAAAACTGGCAGATCTCCATTGTGTAATATGTTTGAACGTCTTAGAAAACATGAACCGATGTGTACTGGGTTTTATTGCTTGTATTTAATGCATGAGCAAATTCTAATGATCCCATGTTAGGAGCTTCTTAGCCGGCTCGACATAGGAGTGAAGTATGCGCTTATAGGATTGGGGAAATAAGTATGCCACCCCATGAATGGTATTAAGGAATATAATCCGTCATCCACGCAACTGTAACAAGTAATTTACATGTAAAAGATATATAGGGAGTAGTGAAATCTAAGTAAACACAATTCTCCCATATATTGCTCACACCTCTAGTTTAATATAGTTTATTTTCATTTTAGTATTTTATTTTGATTGCATCTTCAGCATTGGGTTAGTTGACTAGCAACTAATTCCGCCCAACTCCTTCAAACCCGAGATTTTTTAATTGCTTTTTATAAAAACTAAAAAATACAAAAAGAATCATTCCTCATCTCTAGACCTAGTCATTAGGTTTTCTAATCCTAGCGACAATATTCCTAGCTGAACGATCAATCCCCCGGTACTTGTCATTATACTAAACTACATCGATCAGGTACACTGCCTGGTGGGGGTTGTAAGCTTCTCGAGAGGTAAATCCCTACGCATCACCCCCGTCCGGGTAAGTAGCGCTTACTTAACCGGAGGTACGGGTCAAACAGACGCATTTCATTTGGAGAGTACTGGGTGTTTGGCAAGACATCTACATGGGCATACATACATTTATACATGCCGACTATGTTAAGGCTTCAGGGTTATTAGCTTAGTGCAATAGTAATACTTTTCTTGCCATTATATTCGTTACAATAGTCACTAAATCTTTTCATAAAACTGTGAATGAAACAGTAGTTACAAAAATCTGATGGTCCGCATTACTATTTACCTAAAATTATGAGCTCGCCAACTTTATGTTGACCATTTTAGCATGTATCTCTCACTCTCTCAGGTCCTTGATTGCATTAACTTGGATTGCATGGAACATCTCATTATTGTCGGATTTTGTGGTTTCATCATGACAAAGACTTATTGCATAACTTTACGTACAGTTGCGAACCAAAATCTTCTTTATATCTTGTAAACTATTAGGTTATATCTTTGTAAAACTTTATTTCTTTAATCGAACATGTATTTTCCAAAACGGCTCATATAAATGTCATTCAATGTAACTGTAACTTTGTTTTCATGAATGTCACACCCCGATATCTTCCGTCGCGATACTTTAGGGGTGTGACAGTTCTCCTCGAGTTCAACAAATCTAATTTTCAAAAACATAAAAATGACATGTTGACGAGTAAGTGGCATACGTTAAACCATAGTTGCAAAAAGTTCGATGGAATCTACAAATGTTTCAAACGTTTGGGTGGTCATAGTGGGGAAAACGAGCTTAATTTTATGAACCATGTTAGGAACGCATATTGTGACGAGGTAAAAGGAAGAAGACCATTTTCTCAAGAAAACGCGTGGAAAATCTTTAAAAAACATGCCAAATGGGACGCGGTCAAGGCTGTTAATCCGGTTGATCTCACTGGACATGACGAGCTATTCGGAGATGATCCGAGACCACATCTCCCAGGCAAATCACGTGCCTCCAAAGAAACTAAATCTGAAACCGCGTCGAGAACTGCATGAAGTAACCCGTTGGAATTTGGCGAAGTTATGCACAATGAGTTTCAACTCAAACGGGAAGCCACTCGATCAGCGTTTGATGTGGCGAAGGAGAAAGACCGGACAATACAAAAAATGAAAGAATTGTCGTTTCTCACTATTAGCTCTAACGGTCTGCCGGATGACCATGCTTTCTCATCAACATGCAAAAAGAATAAATAAATATCGAAGCAATTAGTCGTCTTCATTAATGTTTTTTTGTGTTTTGTAATTTTAGCATGTTTTTTTCTCGTATTGTAATTTGTATTTTAATTTAATAAATGAAATATTAGTTTGTTTGAAAATAGAATAGTAAATAAAAATGGCTAGTCAAAATGTTGATGTAAATGATGTATTGTAATTTGTATTTTAATTTAATAAATGAAATATTAGTTTGTTTGAAAATAGAATAGTAAATAAAAATGGTGAGTCAAAATGTTGATGTAAATGATGTTATGATTGAGAGGTATTTTTGGTGTCTTGGTGTTAAATGTGAAAATGTTAAGATTCCGCGGAGATGACAGTACTTTTTGGTGTTATTTTATACTTAATTCACAATGCCCCTAAACCCATATCATGGCGCTATATATACCATCTGTTTTTATCAAACTTGCAACACCACCACAATTTTAGAATCCAAGTTTACTCTCTAGTTCATAAATGGCTGTTCGCACTGCAACCGTCGATACATCATCACATTCCAACGATCCAAAGAACCTCTCAAAATCGACACGATGCAGGAGCACATTTACTAGAAAATGTGCTAGACCAGTGAAAGAACGAGCTAGATTCTACATCATAAGAAGATGTGTTAGTATGCTAGTTTGTTGGCGTGATTATGGTGATTCGTAGCATCGTCAATAGGTTGATCGTTCACTTTCTCACTTGAGACTTTTTACAAAAGATTTCGCTGTCCGAGAAGGAAGAGATTATAGAAATGAAATCGTCTATGTGGTTATGAGAAGATCACACAAATCATCCATTTTTTATACTGTTTAACCATCATCATGGTGCTAGTGCTTATCAAGCATCCTGATGTCCTCACAAGAGGTATCAAGTTCGAATTTCACTAGGTACATTTTCGGGGTGACAGGACCTTAATTTTTTTGCTAAGAATATTTTCTCTCGGGCTCTTCACATAAAAGCAAATACTATTTCCATATCTCCTTAGCACCTATATGGTGGTTTGAGCGACGGCATCGAAGCAAATCTCCGTCTTAATGTCAAGATTGACCGGGTCTCCCCATATTTGTAAAATTTAAGCTTTTGCATTGGTCTTATTCAGCTTTTGCCATTAAATCATTTATTTATGTAATTGTAGGAACTAGTCGATCGCGAGTCTTAACTATAAAATCTTTAAACCATTTAATGGAGTGTATAATTTACTTTGCACATATCATGTGAAGTTTTTGATACCTAGTCAACTAAAATGAACTTAAGTTTGTAAACAATGGTGTCTTAATTAATCACATTCAAGATGTCAACGGATTCAAGATCTCAAATTAATTCAAGTATCATCTGCTCATGATTTATGAAGAGCCACTGTGTTTTTCATCTTCCAAAACTTTTTAATGAAAAAGCGAGCAAGCCAGACTGAGTACCAACTCAATACTACAACTCATGTTAAAGATGTACGCGTTTCTTATATTTAGATGAATCAATAATAGAAGGCAAAAAAAAAAAAAAAAAAAAAAAAAAAAAAAAAAAAGCGTTTAAAGACTGAAAGTTTAAAGAACTGGATTACATTATAAATATGGTAAACGTACACTTATTGAGGTAACTGAGATAATCTATGAATAATGACTTTTAATAAAGTTCATAACTCTTAACTATGAAAATGTGGAGCAACTGAATGCTAATTACTAGCCCAACTGTATCACTGGCATGGTCTAGATAAGGCTATTCATTTCACCTTATATTTGACTGTTGTCCCTTTTCTTAATGTTTTTATAACAAGTTCGAACTTATAAATGGCACATATAATATAAAATTATTTGAACATGATTGTTACCTTCAATCCAATCATTTCTGCCCCAAAAGATTTATTCACATATTTTGATACCCACCACTCCCGACTTCTACACTATCAGCAGAATTGCATTATTTTGTATTCTGTGGAATAAATACAATATCTCAAATATTCAGCTTTTATGGTTGATAAAAAGCTACGTATCTTCGGTTAGAGAATGTTTGCCATTAGGCACCACATACGCAAAATAAAGAGTCCCAATTGAGGTAAGGAAAATAACGTAGCATACATACATATATAACTACATATATAACTAGACCAATTATTGATATATCCATATGACAATATCAACATAAAGTTTCTTTCTGCATAAAATCAACATAAATGACCAAATATTATCTAGGGGTAATTGAATACCACTTAGGAATAAAAAATGATTGGAATGTAAAATACCAGAGAGAGAGTATTGATTGAATGACTTGTCAATTACATAGGATAGCATGTCTATTTATAATAGAACGTAGCTTTGACAATAAGCTAACATAAACCCTAGACTTAATGGACCTCAAACCCACAATCGGGTTTGGGTCAATAACGTAATCGTCTAACATTTCCTTGTAGTTTGAACGGGAGTTTTCCGGACAGCCAAACTAGAATGAGTATTAAAAGCCGGTTATCCTTTTCCTCGTTGTCTGAATAGAAGCATAATTGTATTTGGCGGCATAGTTGTTTATTACTTGCGGCTTCCTCTTTTGCGTGACGTTTTTTTTTTTTTTTTTTTTTTTTTTTTTTTTTTTTTTCGTCATGGCTTGCTTTGCCTTTAGGTAGGAAAGACAATTTTGCTACCAACTATTTTCGAAAAACGACAATTATCTCCAACGTTAAAACAAAGAGTAATGACGAGACAAATTTTGTTGATTAATTGCTAAATCAACATAATATGGGATGTGTTATGACAACTAGAGTTTTTGTGTTTTAGGGTTTATGATTTGGATTAGATGAAAAGACTAATAAAACGAAAATATAAAGCGAAAAAAGGTAAGTAAGTTGGGATTCCTCCGAATCATCAACAAGTAGCCGATAACCGGAGGATATAACTATTTTGTGGTGGGTTGAACCTAAAGCTCCGATACTATGTAAAATACCAAAGAGAGAATATATTGATTAAATGATTTGTCAATTACATAAGATAGCTTTGACAATAAACTAATATAAACCCTAAACCTAATGGACCTCAAACCCACAATCGGATTTGTGCCAATAATGTAATCGTCTAACATGGAAAATTTAGTCCAAGGAATGGGCATGCTTTGGCATATAAAGTGCAAAGCATGCTTAGTGAATAGCAATCCTTGATTATGGTTTACAATGGATTATTTTGAAGTCAACATGGAAAATTTAGTCCAAGGAATGGGCATGCTTTGGCATATAAAGTGCAAAGCATGCTTAGTGAATAGCAATCCTTGATTATGGTTTACAATGGATTATTTTGAAGTCAAGATCGATTTTGTGTTTCTTTTTTTACCACATTTCAATCATTCTTGTCATCATTAAATCCACTTATGAATATAAAAGTAAAATATATACCTAATCTAAGAAAAAAAAACTAAAATCTATTTGATATGATAAGATCTTGAGGAGGTTTTATATGTTGCAAACTTCATAGTTGATTATACCACTCAGAGATGTACGTGCTGTTTGAGAATCCAGTATAATTATGTTCCTTTGAGTTTTTGTGGAAATAAAGTTTTGAGAGTCTACCCCTGAAAGCTTGTTTCAGTATAATGGTAAGGTGGTAATATACTTTTGACTCGATAGGTCAGTAAATCATGTATCATATAGAAGACTCATTCAATATGCATACATAAGTGTTTATTTAGCAACAAAAATAGAGGTTATCAATTTAATTAGCAACAAAAATTATGACCACCCCATCGATATTTTTTTGTGAACGGCAAATATATTTATTATTAATAGCAAAAGGGTTAGCGAGAAGCTAGAGGTGTGCACAATGGCAACAAACTAGCAGAATCTACAGCAACTACAACTAAACTCTTACACTACTCGGGTCATTGATCCATTTCTACCATGAGAAAGTAACCTTTTTACTGACTGTTATAGCAAGAAAACCATAAACTAGTTTTTAGATAATACCCATAGTGCCTGCCGAATGATGTTGAATCACTGCTCGTTCTTGCTTTCACATAGAGAAAATAATGCGACTGATGATGTATCCTCCGGTTAGCTCGAAGGACTCCCCTTCGAGTCTACTCGAAACCTACGTAATCGCAGGCTCTAGCTAGCCTCCTTAATCCTTCTTGGGCGTAAAACTAATCTCTTATGATCTAGTTGTTGGATTTATGAACATATTTAGTAGTCGTATGTTAGGATCGAACTCGAGATCACGGGATTGCACACTTTACGTATGAGACTCGATGTTTAAATAATTAATATAAAATGTTTTATTTAATTATTTAATTCACAATAAACTACTAAAGAGCGTTAGGTAATTAATGGAATTGACTAACAGTCGGTAAATGTCAACGGGATACGAAGAAAGTAAAACAAGACAAGAGAAGGTTCTAGAAATCCTCTCTTGAGCTTGTTTTGGTCGAAACTATGGAATCCCAAATCGGAAACCATAGCAAACTTGATATCTATCATAAGGGTATAAATACATCCCCATGTATTCATCCTTTGGTACACTTGATTTCAATAGAAGGCCAAACTTCTTCTTTTCCTCTCTTGTTCATAGGACAACGAGCGAAACCCCAATAAAAGGGATTTGCGAGTAACCTTGAACATTACAAAGTGTTTGGTAAATCTATTGTGATCAAGAACTAGCATTCACATCGAATCGCTATTAGTAATAAATATCTTGGATTGAATAACAAAAAGGTAAGAGGTTATTCTTACAATCCACATAAACCCCAATTAGGGTTCATAAGTTGAAGATTACTTTAATTGATTCTTGTTCAGGCTAGAATCACAAAGATGCGTTTACTATTTATTATTGATTAATTAATTACATGTTATATGATCTTGTTATAATTGCTCACGCTATGCTTACTTGATGTTATTGGTTTATTTATATGCATGTCATGATATTATAATTCCAACAGTGGCATCATGAGCCGTTATAATGTGTAATTAATTATCGAAATGCATAAAAATTGAATTTTGATTCGTTTAATTACATTTTTCTAGGGTTTTCATTATCCTAACCCTAATTTTTTTTAATGGGTCGATTTACCCAATTTATTTTTTAGGGTTTTGGTTTTGATTTTTAATATGATTAGAAACCCTAGGATGTCATATAATTGGTTATGCGTTTTAGTAAACGATCTTGGTGCAATATGTTAATTGTTAAGCATAATCCATGTAAAATGCATGTTTGCATGGATTTAATTGTGTGATGATTTAAATGGTTTAAATTGTATATATTAATTAAATGTTAAGTTATATCGAAACATGTAAATTTATTAATAGATGTCGAATTGGGGAAGACTCCAATATTAAGTAATCAATTACGTGCTATGTGGTGTTTGTTTAGTTTTGGCTTACGCAATCGATTTATCGATTTATGTGGTTCTTTTTCCTTTGAAGAAGAAACCCCTAATTGAATAAATACGTTATACACCTAGGTTGATTATTAATAGAACTATTGAATAAAATTTGCATGTGACTACATGTTTATACATATTTAAGTGTTATGTTATGTATATGTTTATTTGGTTATTTTATTTTTTTATCATGCATTACTTGTTTTTGTTTATTATTATGTGAGACATTTTTATAAACAAAAAAGGGTAATTTTGAATAGAAAAATAATATGGACTAAATAAATGGCGAAATTGTTTTGGTTTTAAGAGCTTAAATTTCAAAGGATTGGTTGATTGATGTTTTTGTACGTAATGGTTAAATAGGCTCGACCGAAGTTTACACACTATAAGATGGGTATAAGGTTGGCTTCGCATTAAATTGTGGCCTTAGATAGACAACATTCTGTCTTAACGCTCGTTTGTGTGTAAATTAGACTTACCGAACAACCATTACATGTACATTGTCATCTTAAGGGTGAATTCACCAAAATTCCATAATGATTATTCGAAACACTAAGCCTTAGGGATTATGCAAAAGTACGGTATAGTGGACGATAATTGTTGGTAATTCTTTAATTGATGAACTCGATACCTCAATCAAAACTTTGCTATTTTACTCTTAGTGAATTGATAATAAAAATGTTTTATAAAACCAATGTTATGAAGTTGTATGCATGCTTCTTCATACGTTATTTTGATCACACGTCAAAATTAATACCTTTATAAAATTAAGTCAAATGCCATCTAATTAAGAACACTTGAAGTTGTAGTTTACGTCATGTGAGAGCTTGGCTAGATTGCAATGGAGAGGTAAACTTCATAATTTTATTGCTAGCAGATCAACTGATGTGATGAATTTATGAGTTTGTAGTTTTTAAGTTAGACAACTTAAAATTGAGTAGGAAGTGAGATCTTGGACTCAAAGCATTAAGATGGGGATGAAACATGCTTACATTACAAAGGTTTTGTGAATGTAAATCCCATAATGATCTAAGAATTGCAATATGATATTGGCAATTATTGTTCGACAATTATCTTGTTGAATACTATCATTACTAGCAGATCAATTGATGTAATGGTACTATGTCAATTTGGATCCTATCTTTAAGAAAATACTATGGTTTATATGAATATATTTACCAATAGGTAGTTTATTTTCTTAAAAGATCTAATTATCGAAAATACTGAAATAGAATTTTGTAATGCGTTTTAATGTATTAATGCAATGTTCAAACTGTAAATGCATTTTGGGCTTTGGTAAATTGATCCCGTTTTGTTTTCAAACAAATGTTTGATTAAAAATAATTTACTTAAAAGACAAAAGAAGTCCTCCTTTCTATGAAATAAGAGTGAGATACAATCCTATTTTCATAAATGAAAAAGGATAATAGGAATATTAGATATGTCTAAATTCTAATATATAACTCATAGCAAATTTTTTAATAGTTAAGAAAATTGCGAATATTTTCCATAGGGATTTTATAATCCTCATTCGGTGATTAAATTCTTAGTAACAAATATGATATTTGGTTAACAGAAAATTATGTATGACATTTTATGAGTTATTATAAATTAGAATCTAGACTAATTACCGCAAAATGTTTAAAGACAAACTAGTTGTTTTAACTATTTTAAAAGTGCTACATACAATGTAGGATGGTAGACCTGTTAAGGAAGAAATTGCATGCCCAATTTTTCAAGCTAATCGCATTTGATGGATAGTCCATCATTTACATAGTAGGATACACTCTTTAGTGCATAAGTAATTGTTATGTATGGACACTCAAAGGTGTAGGAAAGTTAAAAGCACACTATTTTCTTTAATTGGATATGAAACATTTATAATGTTGTCAAATTCAGTGGGAGCATTGTGTACTTATTACTGAATAAGGAATTATTGTAATGATCTTTAATTCAGTGGGAGTTACAAGCATTGACATCTTGGTAGCTAAAGATATTACTTTTCAAGTATAGACACTCACACTTTTAAGGATAGTCTTGTACGTTTCCTTACTAGACATTGTTGTTCTATAACTACTTGTTATGCTAAAATCTATAATACAATCATATTGATCACATAAACAAATGCATGGCGTGTTGTTTATCAACTATATGAGGTTGTTCCATGCACAAGTGGAAGAAATGTTATCTTTAATGTGTGCAAAAAACAACTCATAAAGATATGATTTAATGGATTCTCTTGACTGCAAGGTAAGAGAATTACATTCTAATATGAATTATACTAATTTAATTCAAGAAACACTTGGTGTTACAATTTACGTTATGTGCGAGCTTAGCTAGATTGCAACATCAAGGTGAATTTCATATTTTCATTAATAGCAGATCAACTGATGTAATTGAACTATGAGAATTTTCAGTTTCTAAATTAGATACCTATTAGAACATGTGTCAATATGATATCAAGACTACTTTAATTAGTATATTTATGAATTCATGGAATGACATAAATTAATAAAGTAATCTAATGCTGCTTCAGTCTGAATATTTATGTGTTCTTGGAATGACATAAATAAATGAAGAAATAATGTTATTTACATTATTGTGAAGTAATAAATTAACTTGAAATTACAATTGAAACCAAGAGATGGTGTTCATAATTACTTTAGTTAAACATGTTTATGTTTCATTGTAAAGATATAAACATAAAGTCTTTTAATTGTTACAAGACTTATAATAATGTAAGATGTTATCTTGTTTTGTTTTTTAATTAAGACATATAGATGAAGGTATTAAATTACTAAATGACTTATAATGTATAGTGGGATTATAACAGTTTATGTTTTCTTGTAGAGACATGGAAATGAAGTGACTTTGTAAAAAGTACTTGTGTTAAAGCATGTAATTGGCTTGAAAATACTATTATACCATTAAAATGAATTAGTTGGTAAATAGACAAGTCAAAACAAATATGGTTATTTTAAATATTGTTAGATTGTCTTACAATATTAATACTAATGAAATACCAAATATTTATGGTATGTTCAATTATGAAAATCAAACTCTTGTTATATTGTTTGATTAAAGATAACTATGATTTCTTTTCTGTCAAAAATTTATCAAGGTTGGAATATTGAGTATGGCTAGGACACATTAAATAAAACACCAACCTAGAAGATTAATAAGACATTATCATATGATGAAATGTGATGAATGTGATGAATTACATTAAGTCTTAAATTGAAGCTCTAAATTTGTTTAATTGCTTATGAAGAGATTATTAACAAAGTAAAGTCAGGAACTGTCAATATGTATTTGTAATATCTCAAAAGAGAACATTGTATTGTTTCTTTATTGGCTAAGTATTTCAAGATAGTCTTTAAATTACTAAAAGCAAGTGGGAGTTTTGATCTTTAAAAGATAAAATTACGAGATACATAATCTTCTAAAATACACTAGTAAATATCATGATGAAGTTTGACATTTGAATGTTAAATCTCAACATGATAATAAAGTTTGACATTTAAATGTTAAATCTCAAGATGATGGAATTATCATTCATAGAATAGCAATATATCTCAGATATTTGATTAATATACTGAGGATTATGATTTACAGGATTATTGTAAACCTGATAATCATTATGATACATTACCAAATATGAAATTGGGTAAAGTATACATGATATGAATGATTAAGATGTTGTCCATAAAGATAATCAATTTTAGAAACCTGGTTTATCTTAATAGTTAGACTAGAAAATGAAGATGAGTTTCTTCTAAGATATGGCAACCCTTAGGTTTAAATCTTTGTTTAGAAATCATATGGACAATATTGTGCACGTATTTAATGCATGTCTTATGACAAGATTATTAATCACACTTAAGCAATTAATTGTGATTGAATATTCTTTTCTAAATACATTAAATATATAAAGATTATGATATTCATATTTATGAAATTGACAATGGAATATCAAAACTCTTTCTTGAGTGATTACTTGAGCGAGGACGATAAGTAATCAAAAGGAGTTTATGAATTCAAATAAATCTTTGAAAATGTACAAAGTGCAATAATCCATGGATGGATAAATGCATGCATCTATAAGATTATTTCTTGTGTTAATTATTAAATCAATGTTTTGATTTATAATTAAAATAAGATAATTTCTAAGTATTCCAGAAAGCTAGTGGGAGTATTTTGTTTAATTTCTTAAATCATATATGTTGTGGAACATATAAAAAGTAACATTCCATATAAGTTAAAAGTTAAGTCTTAGTTTGGAATGAAACTTTACTTGAAAGATTTAGAAAATAAGACATACAACCTTGGAATGAATGTTTATTGTTGAAACATGTACGGTAAATGAATCTAATATGACATGGTATATTATTTAGAAAGTCTAAATAGATATGTATGACATGAATAAAATCTAAGTATGACTCAAAGATTTTTCATGAACATCATGTTTTGTTGTATCATGCTTGATTATAAGATGATTTGGCAATATTAATATCTAATTAAAAAGTTATTAGATAACCTGTGTAATATTCTAAAAGAATATATTTGATTTTAGAATCACATCCTAAAATCTGGAACAACTTCCAATTCTATAGATGAACAATTTTTCAATTGTTGTGAAAATTGTCTTAGCCAACAAACTTGAAAGTTTGAAGGGCATCAAACATTACACAATAGATATAAATGTTTACGGGAAGTTTTAATAGCATATTGTAGTTGCTTACAATGATGCTAATGAAATTGAGATGACACTCAATACTAGTTATGGTAAGGATTTCATCCTTGGCTATTACTAGTTATACTTACTAAAAACATAGTTGCATTATACAAAAGGAGAATAAGAATACTTTAAACTTTAAAATGTTTAGAAGTTATTTTATCATAAATTGGTGGTTAATGATGTCACACATTTTATGAAATATTATATGGAATAATCAAAATTGTTGAGTATGCACATATAAGAACTTCAATAGTTGAATTCTTGAAATAAGCATTCTTAAAATTCTGATAGATCAAAGTTGGATGATTTATGCCTTGTCAACAAGTATGAATGTCATTACTTGAGACATAATTCATCAACAAGAGTTATCATGCATTGATCTATTTAATATTTGGATAAGGGATGTTAAACAATTATTATAATAAGTTTAAATACATGGTATGTTTAATTTGTAATAAATTGTATCCTATATTTGTATGTTTAATCCATGAATAAATGTTATTCTAAATTGTCCGTTGTCAGTTAATAATATGAGAATATTATTAAATCAAGACAAATCTGAAGGTTGGTATAATATACTTAAAGTATATTGATGCGTAGTCATGCCATTTCAGATGATATTCAATGATACCGAATATAGGACTTATCCCAACTACATGATGTTACTTTATGGATCTTGTCATTAAGTAAATTATGAGAATTTATCCTCAGACTTGAAATGCAAGATAAGTGTCATAAATGTAGTACATTTTTGTGGAACAACTTAACGCTATACGTAACTGGTAGTCATAAGGGATGTTTTCAGAAGTGTTACAAAGTTTGTGGGTTTTGTTTGTAGTCAATATATAATTTGTTCCTTCAAATTAATTTTTGGAGTTTAATACTGCTGGGCCCCTCGTAGGGTTGTCAAGTTGTTTGCATGGCCGTGCCCAAGATCTCCCCTGAATATGTTCAGAAGATTTGGTAATCTTGATCAATCACAAACAACGAGAAACAGAATGGTTAAGGAATGACATTGATCCATATCATTATTATTGCGGTATTAGAAACAAAAGGATAATAATAATGAGAAATCATTAACAGGTTTTTCCAGGAGCCTTACTCGAGATCGTACTAGAGGCATCGGCGTGTTGCAAGACGCTAACCGATGTGATCACACTATTAAGATATGTCCAAGTGGGAGCTGTTGGATTTATGAACATATTTTAGTAGTCGTATGTTAGGATTGAACTCGAGATCACGGGATTGCACACTTTACGTATGAGACTCGAAGTTTAAATAATTAATATAAAATGTTATATTTAATTATTTAATTCATAATAAACTACTAAAGAGCGTTAGGTAATTAATGGAATTGACTAACGGTCGGTAAATGTCAACGGGATACGAAGGAAGTAAAACAAGACAAGAGAAGGTTCTAGAAATCCTCTCTTGAGCTTGTTTTGGTCGAAACTACGGAATCCCACATCGGAAACCATAGAAAACTTGATATCTATCATAAGGGTATAAATACATCCCCATGTATTCATCCTTTGGTACACTTGATTTCAATAGAAAGCCAAACTTCTTCTTTTCCTCTCTTGTTCATAGGACAACGAGCGAAACCCCAAGAAAAGGGATTTGCGAGTAACCTTAAACATTACAAAGTGCTTGGTAAATCTATTGTGATCAAGAACTAGCATTCACATCGAATCGCTATTAGTACGTGTGTACAAGAACGTGATATAACCACGCTATTGGTTATATATATCTTGGATTGAAAAACAAAAAGGTAAGAGATTATTCTTACAATCCACATAAACCCTAATTAGGGTTCATAAGTTGAAGATTGCTTTAATTGATTCTTGTTCGGGCTAGAATCACAAAGGTGCGTTTACTATTTATTATTGATTAATTAATTACATGTTATATGAACTTGTTATAATTGCTTCCGATATGCTTACTTGATGTTATTGGTTTATTTATATGCATGTCACGATATTATAATTCCAATACTAGTTACCAGCTGGGAATTTGCCAAACGAAGGTATAAGCCCTCCGAGGTATACTTCAATGAACATTAGATGAAAATAGGGCAAGACCAAGTCTTACCCACGTCCCCCGTCTTATCCATGTTCTCTCTTCTTCCTTGACTGACCCGAAAATTCAGGAAGAGTGGACATTAAGCCCTAGTGGTTAACCATAAAATCATGGGACACCCCCATGATCTCCTACAAACGTGGAAACACTCTCCAAGGCTGTTTTCTTCCCCTATAAATAGTCTTGGATGAGTTTCAGTTCTGGTATGCAATCTCAACTACTTTATTTAACTACATTTCACCTACATTGTCATACCAAATACTTATTCACACGCCGGAGGTGGTTCGCTGGGCCCAACCCCTACGCAATCACTTAACGTAGTGTCTTGGTATTTCTTATTTTCATGTTAGACACAAGCTTGGCTCAACCACAACATCCCCTGTATCCTTTGATCATCATCGAAGGCCTAGTCGTGCAAATTATTGTACAATCAGTGGCGCCATCCGTGGGACCCGCTACAATTAGTCCTGTTATTTCCAAGTAAAATTACCAGTCAAATACACTCACTATTATTCCGGCATGAATCCAGAAAGAGAAGTTACATACCCACCGGATTTCTCGACTTAATCCCAATATCCGTAACTAACACCAAAAGTCTTCCGCCAATCACGGTCTCCACTTTTACCACACGATCTCACCCTGAAATAACGCCTAATCACCGTGCATTCTCATAAGCTAACCCAGAACCTATCATTAGCCCTGATTTCGTTGATGCTAATTACGAAGAGCTAAAGTCCTTGCTGAGGGCTCGAAGGAGACAAGTTAGGAACACGGAGATGCGAAGAGAGTTAGAATACTCCAGCGATGAGTATGTTAAGGAGATCGAAATGGAGCCGAGGCCTTCTGCTCCTAGAACCACTTACCCAGTTCTGCGTATTGGGTCTCCTGTTGGTAGGAGGACCGGAGGAAGGAATGTAGGCTTTGATGGAGTCCCCGAAAGAACCCCCACAAGAAGAGAGGGGACGGTTGCTGAAGGCTCTAATGGGAGGAGTTGACAAAGGGAGAATACAGAGGTAAACCTACCTCCACTGCTAGCTGCACATTTAGGAAGAACCGAAGCAGGGATTCCACTATAGCCCTCCTATGCATCCGATGTGGGAGGTAACCCATGTTCATACAACACAGAAGGAAGTCTTCCTCCCGTCGGTATGTACCCCCAGTTTCCAGCTCAAAGTTATCCTCCAAACCTTTATCCCCCCATGAATGGGCAACCTAGCAATCAATATCCCTCACCAACTGCCGTACCATATAACCATCCCATGATATACCCTCCGTATACCATGTATAATAGTTACCCTCCAAACACGAGCACGCCTTATCCTTTTTATCCTAATCAACCCTCTTCAGAGATACCCCATCCTCATAATCCATACAGCAATGTCCCCATGAACATGCCGCCTTACACCTACTCGTACCCTGAATCTACAGGCCCTACGACACCTTTTGTAAGATGGATTGAGGACTATCCTCTACCAGACGGTTTAAAGATGCCTTCATACATAGGCACCTATGATGGGAAAGGGGATTCTGATAATTTCCTGCACTTGTTCGAGGAAGCTATAAAGATGCAAATGTGGGTCATGCCCGTAGAATGTCACATGTTTACCTACACCCTCCAAGATTCTGCACGTATCTGGTGGAATGGGCAGAAACCAGGAAGTATCGTTAACCTTGATGATCTGAAGGCTAAATTTCGATATCACTTCAGCCAACAGAAGAAGTTCACAAGAACACACCTCACGGTGCACAACATTAAGCAGAAGGAGAACGAAAGCACAAGAAGCTTCGTCACTAGATACACTGACGAAACTCTGCAGATTCTAGGCTTACATGAAGAACATCGCATTTCTGGCTTCGTCCATGGCTTACGCAACCGGAATCTTGTGGAATTCTTATCCACAGACCTTCCAGCAACCTACAAAGTCCTGATGGAAAAAACATACACTTGGATAGAGGCCAAGGAGGTGTCCACCAATGGAGCTCCTACGGAAAGCAGGGAACATAGTGGAAAGTCCTCAAAGAAATCTTCTTGGGAAGGACAAAGGAGTAAAAACAAGAATCAGCATAGATTCTCTCCTTATAACAAAGTCCTTAATCATAGCCTGCTGGAAAGCTTGACGAGGTCCCCAGACTAAATTTTGTCTACAGAAAGGGCAGCAAAGACTTTCGAACTCCCTCCTCGCATGACGAGCAACGGGAGGAACCGAGACATGACCAAATACTGCCATTTCCATGAAGATTTTGGTCACGAAACAAATAGCTGCAGAGAATTGAAGAAGCAAATAGAGGAAGCTATCAAATCGGGACAGCTGACACATCTAATAAAAGGTATAAGAAAGGGAAAAGAAAAGGTCACTGACACCCCAAATGGGAAGAATTACGTCCATGAAGCTCCGATTCTTATGGTTCGCAGGAGAGGACCGAGCCAGAAAAGGAAAGAAATTGAGGAAGGAGCACCCAGCGTGGAGGAAGTAACGTTTCCACCCTTAATGGGTCAACCTCCCTCAAATGACCCCGTAGTCATAAAGGTCCTCATCTTCAACCGAGAAGTTAACAGGGCCTACATGGACTGCGGAAGTTCTTGTGAGATCATATGCGAGCATTGTTTTCTGAAGCTCAAGCCTTCTATAAGATCGCATAGGGTAGATTTGAATGTACCTTTAGTAGGCTTCTCGGGGGAACACTCGTTGCCTCTAGGAGATATTCCCCTAGATGTAACCATTGGCGAAGGCTAACTCTCGAGGACGGAGACCCTTACTTTCGCAATCATAAGGTCAGATTCCCCTTATAATCTTTTAATAGGAAGAACCGCCATGCAAAAGATGGGCATTGTGGTATCTACCATACATGCAACAATCAAGTTCCAAACAGCCAACGGGATAGGGACCGTACTATCTAATTCTAACAAGAAAGTGATGCGTGGGAATCGCACCTTGCTTTACCTCTCGAGGGATCTCGAGAAGCTTACAACCCCTACCAGGCAGTGTACCTGATCGTTGTAGTATAGTATAGTGACAAGTACCGGGGGATTGATCGTTCAGCTTAGGAATAGTGTCGCTAGGATTAGAAAGCCTAATTACTAGTTCTAGAGGTGAGGGATGATTATTTTTGTGTTTTTATATTTTTATGAGAGCAAGTAAAATCTCGGGTTTTGAAGGAGTGGGCGGAATTAGTTGCTATTCAACTAACCCAAAGCTAAGATGCAATCAAAATAAAATAATAAAAATGAAAACAAACTAATTTATACTAATGTTGTGAGCAGTAATTGGAGAAATTGTGTTTACTTAGACTTCACTACTCCCTAGATATCTTTTACACATTAATTACTTGTTACACTTGTATGGATGACGGATTGTATTCCTTAATACCATTCGTGGGGTGGCATACATAACTCCCCAACTCTATGAGCTCTTATCTCCTCCTACACCATGACCCAGCACAACTATAGGGATTGTAAACAGTGGCTCATGCATTAAATACAACCAATAAAGACCTAGTACGCCTCGGTTCATGTTTCTTAAGACGTTCAAGCATGTTACCATTTGGAGATCTGCCAGTTTTCTTAAGCCTAACATATAAATCATTCATCCAAGAACAAGAATAAACAAGTAATCAACACATAATCAACATCTAGGTTTCATTAGATCTAAGCAAACACAAGAGAGATCTAGCCTAGCATAATGGAATTGAGACATGAACAAGATATAAACAACCAACACATAGACATATTGATTGAATTAGAAGAACACTTATCTCAATTACAATGCAAGGTATCAAGGGTTTGGAACCCTTGAAAAACCTGTAAAAGAGGCACCAAATTCGTCTTTAGGGTTTCACCAAAACTTCTCTCCTTTTAATGTAAAAACTAGAAAACTATATATAGGAAAACTGGGCTGACGGCGTCAAGACAAGCATGTGACGCCGTCACCTCGCCGCCAAATACTTCCTCGGACGGCCTTGATCTACTTATGACGGCCTATGTGACGCCGTCACCACCTACGGTATTTTATTCTTGGGACTTTGACGCCGTCAGGATGGATTTTGACGCCGTCATCAACTACGGTGTTTTATTCTTGATGTCTGACGCCGTCAGGGTGTAACTCTTGACGCCGTCACCTAGTGTCTTCAGCATAGAAAATTGATACTTTGCCGTTTTCTTCACTTTTATGCTCCAAAAACGTCCAAAATGGCTTCTTTTCCAGAATTCACTCTCCAAACACCTAAAATCACAAAAGGAACGATTTAGGGCAATATTTGATCAAATAAAGTCGGATTCGGGCTTAAATGACCCCCTAAAAACGGATCATTTTTCGCCTCATCATATACCCTTACACTTGAGATTTGCTTGTCCTCAAGCAAATGAGCTTTTATTCTACTCAAAAGACAAGTTAGGGGTCATTTAACACTAATATAAAAGTAATTACAACAAATAATCGTTCCACTAAAGACCAATAGACAAGCACGGAGGTCATACACAAGCACCTCACAAATAGTGTTTAGATACTCACATCTCTCGGGTGTAATAAAGTAATATAACATTATGGAAATGGAAGATATCTCTCACTACCTGTCATAGCAAAATAGATTACCATAGGCTTGGGAAAGGATCAAACCTCCACCACATGGCGTAAGCACCTAGGATAAACTATCAAAGAGGTCTTTTAAAGGGTTGTAACGTTAGGTATAGGGATATGAATTACACGGTTTTGTTGGATAAAGGAAGTTTTACTGGTGGCGAGTTAACAATCTTGGTTAATTACATGTACAATATGGCGTTGCTAAGCCAAGACTAGACTCGACTTAAGCTAACAAATGAGAAATAACAAAAACATAAAATAAACATAGAATGAAACGGGATGGTAGTCCATATGTTTTTTCTCTTTTTCTTTTCTATTTTTTTATTTTTTTTTATTTTATTTTTTTTTTTGCATACACTCTTACCCTACCATCCGAAATAATACATCATAGGGGATGAGAATTCCCCTTACACTTGAATCTTTACATACTTTACATTAAACTAATCTAATGACTCGAATTAAGAAAATCAAAACACTTGGAGCACTTTTAAGATTAACGTATATATGGGGGTAATAAATGATGTTCTTCCCCATTACTCCATAAAATAAGTACTTACCCATGAGTCCCAATCGTCCCAAAACAATATGTACAAGGATATGACTCGACTTAGCAACCATGTAATCAATTAGAAAGTTAACTTAGGGTTTAACAAATAACAATAATGCACTAAAAATGAGTGCATACACGGAAGGCTAAGGCGATTTGGTTGTACATTTAAGTGGGGTGTAACAAATTCTTCCTTTAAGTAAGATGCTTAAAGTTAGAAACGAAAAGATAGGCTCGGAGGGGTGTACTAGGGGTTTCGTGTACTAAAAATGAGTACAACGCTAATGGTGTGGGAAAAATTAGTTGACTAAACTAGCCAAGTAATATGACTTAAATGGTCAAGTAATTATAATACGGGTTTAACACAAGGGTGATCCTAATGCCTCTTATCATGTAGTAAATCTTACCACACGAATGTAGTCTCACTAGCGGTCTCGGGATGCATCACTAACGCAAGTTCTAGAATCTAAATGCTACCGGTACACTCATAAGCACTAATAATGAATGCTTTTCCTATCAAATCTAAAGGCGAACCTCACATTTTTGGGTGGAAATTTTTTCTGAATATACGGTTATGTGCTAGTCATACAACCTCCTATCCATGAGACACTTGCTATGGCTAAAGTTTCACTCCTAAATGTTGTAAAAAATTTTAAATTTGGCGCTAAAATTACACTAACAAGTATTTCTCGTAGTTTTTTTACACATCTACCATCAAACAAAACAAACTCAATCGAAAGTGCATATGTAAGGTATCATCTTTTTACCCTCCCCTTACACTTAAGATGAACATTGTCCCCAATGTTCAAGTAAAGAATGTAAAAGTGAAAAAGTAAAGAGAATGAAATCAAATACTCCCCTGATTCGCTCGGTATGGATTTTAGGTTGGCCAGGTTAAATCTTCTTCCAAGAAAACGAACAATCAAAGCTTCCCTTCCAGAATATAAATCATCTTCTTGTCAAAAATAACCTGTAAATCCTGACAACAATAGACAAGGCAACCTCGCGTAAAATCGGCGGCATCCTATATAAGTTACTAAATCTTAGAAAACAAAGTAAGTTATAATGCTTGTGGAATGAAGTTTGCAGGTTTCCTGGAGATTATAAAACTTAATAATTCACAAAAACCATAAGACTCCGTTAGAAAAACAAAACCGGTAAAATTTCCAGATTTTTAACTCCTGACGCCGTCAAGAGTAATACTCTGACGCCGTCAGAATGGACCTGCAGAAATTCTTATGTTAAGTTTCCTGAAAATTTCTGGAAAAACTTTGTCCTACTTCCTGGAAAATCCTGCAAAACTTCATTATGACTCAATACAAGCATTTGACTCTAACAAATATGAATATACATGTTCATTTAATATTGTGGAGAATCATGATCGGTTTCTTGAAAACATATTTGGGGTTTCCCCTTACACTTATCTTTTGCAAAAATACTTTTAGGTTGGAGTTAAGACTAGGCCAAACAACATAATAAAGTATTTCCACATTTTAATTGAGAAACATGATCATCCAACAATAAAAAGAAAACATGCATACGGAAGCAAATAACAATCAAACAAATAAAATCACACAAAACATGGGTTGCCTCCCAAGAAGCGCTTTTCTTTATTTACGAGTCTTGTAGCTAGACTCAAAGTCATGGGCTATCGTGTATCGCTTATGCTCACATAACCAAGTGTGAGCCATCTAATAGTCGCCTCATCTTTCTTATACTCGTCTCCTAACTCTAAGCACCCGCGATAGTATCTTTTATTCTTTTCATGCGTGTACTTAAGTCCTTTTCTCTTATCATTCTCACTTAGCATTTCCATGGGCGGATACCTACTACACTTTTCCATGGAAAAACCTTTGAACCTAGGGTGCGTGCGGGGCATTTGATAGACAAATTCTTCAACCCCATCCGAGAATGTAATTAACCCTTCTATGAGTTTTTCATCGAGGTTGGTCAACCGTTTGAAAGGTCTTCCAAACACAACTTGAGTCAATTCATCATCAACAAATTCTCCTAGATTCTCCATAACCATGAACTCAACAAGATAAACCAAACTTCCTACAAACACATGCAGTGGTATTGCCCTAGCTACAATATTTTCTCCTTTGTATTCTAACTCATCTACCATGATTTTATTGTATTCATTACGTGAGATTATGTTCATTGGAAGAGATGAGTTGAGATAGGCGTTAAAGCTCTTAAATCCAATCTTACAAGGGAATTTCATGTTAAATGAACTATCGCACTCGATTCTAGTTCTAGGGTCAACATACCTAAGGGGGTTTATCTCCTCCTCCATTCTATCCTCATTAATTACGTCACCATCATCAAGATCCTCATCGGAGTCTGAATAGTAAAAAGGACTAGCCCTACGGTCATCATCATGATCAGACTCCTCTAACTCAGAATTATTGTCAAAGTGGTGGTTAGGTGAGAGGTTAGGTGGGTTCTCATTTTCTGCCAAAGGAAGTGGGGCGGGCAATTGGAACATCCTACGACGAAAAACACGAATAACAGGAATCAGCCGATCAATGTTATTGTTATCCATCGAAACAGTTTACGAACAAAGACACAAAGAAATAAGATAGACTAAAGAAGACCTAAAAATAAAAATAAAATCTTACTAGAAAGGAATCTAGCAAGTAGACCTAATAAAAAGAAATCCTAACCTAGACAACAACTATTCCCCAGGCTGCGGCGCCAAAAACTTCATGCGTGGGAATCACACCTTGCTTTACCTCTCGAGGGATCTCGAGAAGCTTACAACCCCCACCAGGCAGTGTACCTGATCGTTGTAGTATAGTATAGTGACAAGTACCGGGGGATTGATCGTTCAGCTTAGGAATAGTGTCGCTAGGATTAGAAAGCCTAATTACTAGTTCTAGAGGTGAGGGATGATTATTTTTGTGTTTTTATATTTTTATGAAAGCAAGTAAAATCTCGGGTTTTAAAGGAGTGGGCGGAATTAGTTGCTATTCAACTAACCCAAAGCTAAGATGCAATCAAAATAAAATAATAAAAATGAAAACAAACTAATTTATACTAATGTTGTGAGCAGTAATTGGAGAAATTGTGTTTACTTAGACTTCACTACTCCCTAGATATCTTTTACACGTTAATTACTTGTTACACTTGTATGGATGACGGATTGTATTCCTTAATACCATTCGTGGGGTGGCATACATAACTCCCCAACTCTATGAGCTCTTATCTCCTCCTACACCATGACCTAGCACAACTATAGGGATTGTAAACAGTGGCTCATGCATTAAATACAACCAATAAAGACCTAGTACACCTCGGTTCATGTTTCTTAAGACGTTCAAGCATGTTACCATTTGGAGATCTGCCAGTTTTCTTAAGCCTAACATATAAATCATTCATCCAAGAACAAGAATAAACAAGTAATCAACACATAATCAACATCTAGGTTTCATTAGATCTAAGCAAACACAAGAGAGATCTAGCCTAGCATAATGGAATTGAGACAAGAACAAGATATAAACAACCAACACATAGACATATTGATTGAATTAGAAGAACACTTATCTCAATTACAATGCAAGGTATCAAGGGTTTGGAACCCTTGAAAAACCTGTAAAAGAGGCACCAAATTCGTCTTTAGGGTTTCACCAAAACTTCTCTCCTTTTAATGTAAAAACTAGAAAACTATATATAGGAAAACTGGGCTGACGGCGTCAAGACAAGCATGTGACGCCGACACCTCGCCGCCAAATACTTCCTCGGACGGCCTTGATCTACTTATGACGGCCTATGTGACGCCGTCACCACCTACGGTATTTTATTCTTGGGACTTTGACGCCGTCAGGATGGATTTTGACGCCGTCATCAACTACGGTGTTTTATTCTTGATGTCTGACGTCGTCAGGGTGTAACTCTTGACGCCGTCACCTAGTGTCTCCAGCATGGAAAATTGATACTTTGCCGTTTTCTTCACTTTTATGCTCCAAAAACGTCCAAAATGGCTTCTTTTCCAGAATTCAATCTCCAAACACCTAAAATCACAAAAGGAACGATTTAGGGCAATATTTGATCAAATAAAGTCGGATTCGGGCTTAAATGACCCCCTAAAAACGGATCATTTTTCGCCTCATCATATACCCTTACACTTGAGATTTGCTTGTCCTCAAGCAAATGAGCTTTTATTCTACTCAAAAGACAAGTTAGGGGTCATTTAACACTAATATAAAAGTAATTACAACAAATAATCGTTCCACTAAAGACCAATAGACAAGCACGGAGGTCATACACAAGTACCTCACAAATAGTGTTTAGATACTCACATCTCTCGGGTGTAATAAAGTAATATAACATTATGGAAATGGAAGATATCTCTCACTACCTGTCATAGCAAAATAGATTACCAAAGGCTTGGGAAAGGATCAAACCTCCACACAAACTTAACGAGTTCAAGCACATTGAGCATATCACGCAAAAGCGTCAAAGTCTTGCGCCTGAGAGAAACGCCGCAGCCTGCAAAGAAGTAGACGAACTAGTACAGGCAGGCATAGTCAGAGAAGTAAAATACCAAACGTGGGTGGATAATCCAGTTATGGTAAGGAAAAGTGCCGGGGGATGGCATATGTGCGTTGACTTTACTGACATCAACAAAGCGTGTCTAAAAGATTGCTACCCCCGCCCAGAAATAGACTGGAAGGTGGAATCCTTATCAGGATTTTGCCTGAAATGCTTTTTAGACGCTTACAAGGGATACCATCAGACACAAATGGCAGTAGAAGACGAGGAAAAAACAACCTTCTACACGGGAAAAGGAGTTTACTGCTATAAGAAGATGCCCTTCTGTTTGAAAAACGCAGGGGCAACCTACTAGCATTTGGTAGATAAGGCCTTCAATAAGCAGATAGGAAGAAATTTGGAGGCGTACGTTGACGATATGGTCATAAAGAGTAGGACAGAGGAAGACCTACTCTTCGACATTCAAGAAACCTTTAACCAGCTGAGAGCCATCAATATGAAGCTCAATCCGAAGAAATGCTCATTTGGTGTCGAAGAGGGGCAATTCCTTGGGCATTTAATTACAAAGCAAGGAATCAAAGAAAACCCTTCGAAGGTGAAGGCCATCACCGATCTGCAAGCCCCAAAGACATTGAAGGAGGTACAAAGCCTTAATGGAAAGTTGGCAGCATTGAGCAGGTTCTTGTCGAAGGGCGCAGATCGATCACTACCATTCTTTAAGACCCTTAAAGGATGTGTGGATAAGAAGACTTTTCAATGGAGCGTCAAAGCTGAAGCTGCCTTTCAAAATATGAAGGAGTTCATAGAAATCCTACCGACACTCACAGCCCCAATTAATGGAGAAGTACTATACATGTACATTGCAGCGTTATATGAAAGCATTCGCGTAGTACTCCTGGCAGAAAGAGAGAAGAGGCAAGTTTTGATCTACTTCGTCAACCGGGTTTTGTAAGGAGCTGACTTAAACTACCCAGAATTGGAAAAGCTAATTCTTGCTCTAGTTCACACCGCGAGACGCCTCCGAAGGTACTTCTAAGCTCATCCAATCACGGTACTGACTGATAAGCCCATCAAACAAATGTTATCGAAGCCCGAGAAATCGTGGAGGGTATCTAAGTGGGCCATCGAATTGGGAGAGCATGAAATAGAATACAAAGGGAGAAACTCCATAAAAGGTCAAATACTCGCAGACTTTCTTGCTGAAACCCCTTCCGAGCCAAGTAAAGATAAAGAACCTCCCATGAAGAGGCCTTCGAAAAAGGAGGATAACTAGAAGTTATACACATATGGAGCCTCAAGCTCTAACGGTTCAGGAGCAGGGTTGATGTTGGTCAATCAAGAAGGGAAAGAATACACTTATGCACTGCGATTCAAATTTGAGGCAACCAACAATGAAGCAAAATATGAAGCTTTATTAGCAGGCCTACGCCTAGCTAAAGACATGGAGGTACGCAACCTTTCGATTTTCGTCGACTCGCAGCTGGTCGCCAATCAAATTAAAGGCTCCTACGAGGCAAGACAGTACACTATCAAACAGTACCTGGATAAAGCAAAAGAACTCTTATAGGGGTTTGAATCCTATAACATCGAGCACGTCCAAAGAAACCAAAAAAAAGGCAGATGCGTTACGCAAGCTAGCCTCAATGGCCTTCGCTCACTTAACCAAAGAGGTCCTGGTTGAGGTGTTAGCTGACAGATCTATCCAAAGGAAGGAAATATCGAATGTAATAGCTGTGGAAGAAATCAGTTGGATGACTCCTATAAGGGAGTACTTAATAAGCGGAATCCTACCGGAAGATCCAAAGTTAGCAAGGAAAGTTAGAATCAAAGCTCCTCAATACAGGCTAATAGGAGAATAGCTCTATATAAGGTCCTTCTTATCTCCTTGGCTTCGTTGTGTCGGACCCAAACAAGCTGCAAACATAATTTATGAGGTTCACGAAGGATCGTGCAGCCTACACACAGGACCCCGCTCCGTTGTCTCTAAAATAATGAAGCTGGGGTACTACTGGCCATCAATGCACAAGGATGCAATGGAAATAATACACAAATGCGAGGCGTGCCAGATTCACTCGAAGGTCCCAAGACTACCCAAACAAGATATGACTTCTGTCACATCCGCATGGCCTTTTTCCTAATGAGGAATCGACATTGTAGAACCCTTGCCAGTAGCGCCAGGAGGAGTGAAGTTTCTGGTCGTAGCTATCGACTATTTCACCAAATGGGTCGAAACTAAACCCTTGGCATCCGTGACAGGCACACACATGGAGAAATTTGTATGGGAACACATCATTTGCCGCTTCGGAGTCCCTCACATCATCATCTCTGACAATGGGAAGAAATTTGCCGAAGGAGTATTCCCTACTTTTTGCAATGGTTTAAAAATCCAGCAATCATTCACGTCTGTGTACCACCCTCAAGGTAATGGCCAAGTAGAAATTACCAACAGAGACATTATCAATGGAATTGAAAGACGGCTCGGATGAAGTCACCATGGGTGGGTGGACGAGTTACCCCAAGTACTCTGGGCTCATAGGACAGATCCTAAGTTGAGTCACGGGGAAACACCTTTTAGCCTGACTTATGGTATAGAAGCCGTCATTACCTTAGAGATAAGTGTGGAAACGGAGTGTATTATCAGCTTTGAAGCTTCGTAAAATGAGGGAAAGCTTCGGGAAAATCTAGATTTACTCGAAGAGAAAAGAGAAATAGCCTTCATCAAAGAAGCTGTGTACAAGCAAAAGTTGGAAAGATATTACAACAACAGGGTTCGGCCTTCGAGCTTCAAGCCAGGCGAATATGTCCTTCGACTTAATAGCGCAAGCAAAGCTGAATACCAAGGAAAGTTAGGACCAACATGGGAAGGACCTTACGTAGTAGCAGAAGCCTACGACAAAGGAGCCTATAAAATAGCCACAATCTTTGGGGATGAAGTTGACAGGACATGGAATGGCACCAACCTTCGTAAGTTTTACATATAAAACTTACAACCTTTTAGAGAATTTGTTTATTTCAAATTTATTTATTAAACTCTTCTCATTCGGGGAAAGAAGCATTAATGGTAGGCTTCTTAGTATTCATTTCATAAAATGATGTAATCCTCCCTACCCAATTAATGATACAACGTGTTTCCCTTAAATCTCTTGTTTCGTTTTTTACAACAAAGATTTATTCAGCCAAGTACTACAATTTCAATGTTTGAAGGATGATATTTATGTCTTGTACATGACATCCACTATAATTCACATTGACTTTCCTAAAGCATCTATGGGCATTCGGAGCCCTATGACTATAAGGATAAAGATGGATTGGGTTGCAACCCTCTGTCAGCAATTAAATTATACGATTGCTTAAAAATCTTGGTTCAAAGTACACACAATAAGGATACTCATCTATGGTAACCTTAGGTTGTATATTAACGTTATTAAATAACATTGAGTGAAGAGAAAAATAATTAAAAGATAAATAAAAAGAACATGCTATGGCAAGTAAACAAAAAAGCAAGCATCCTAAAAATCAAAGTAGCAAGGAGAAAACATGTTCGGAGGGTACAAACCACTCTCAGGATTAACCATTACCAACAAGGCAGTATTTAGGCATTCTTTGATGAGTTGGGATCTTCTTGACGAGAGGGAAACTTCACACCAGAGGCCCTCCTACTTGGAGAAGATGGCTGAATCCTACAGGGTTTCTTTGACAGCAGACTTTCCACGGAAACCCTTGGATCTTTGGTCACCTTCGAAAGAAAAGGAAAGTCTGCCGAAGCATACGCATTACTGGTAGCATCATATTCCTGTTCATGCGAAGGGCGATAGTAAGAAACCTTCGACAGGATCACAGGCTCTCCAGTTTTGGCAATTTCTTCCAGAGTAGTGCATTTACCATGGTATAGGGCAGCATTTACCAAGTTGGCTACCACTTGTCCGACTTCATCACTATGATACAACTCCATAGCAATATAGGGAATAACCTTGGCTACAATCTCTACCCTATCTTTCTGGAGACTTTCACATCAAAGGCTTAAAGCATCTGCCTCCTGTTGCAATTTGGTTTTTTGCTCTATAAGCCTATTCTTTTCAGATTTAAGACCTGCACACTTCGACTCAAGAACAGATACTCTCTCTTTTAGCCCAATCGCTTTGGCCTCCTCCATCTTGAGTCTGCCATACTCAGCTTGAGCTTCCTTTGGTCAAGTGGCAAGCTTCATGAAATTGGATCGAAGATCTTGCACAGTTTGATTCTTCTCAATATCCTTTGTAGCCATGTCACACTTGGACTTCAGTTCAGTGATCAACAACTCCCTATGTTCTTCTCGAGCCAGAACTACATTCAACTCTTCTTTAGCATTTTTAACAGTCCGAACCAACTCTCTTGTTCGAATGTTGATATGGTTATCTAGAACAGCTTTCCGTGTGTAACTTTTGTCGTGAAGATCACACAATTGCTCTATCGACATATTGTCAAGGACTCCCTTCCAGCGGGCTGTAGTAACACCTTCAACCAGTCGGTGGCAAGCTTTAGAGTTGGGGAGTTCCTTTGTGTTAGACAACCCTGCACATTTTGCAATTAGTATCTATTTGAAGCTTTAAATTTATTTTGCGGTGGTATTTAGGTCGTAATGAGCTTTTACCATGAATGTCTTCATCATCTGAATTTTCAAAGGGTACTGAAGCAGCAGTTTTATCCTGGGAGGCTATCTTCTTTGTAGCTCTGGATAAGAGGGTTGGTATGTCAAGTTTTCTCTTGATTGGCGGCTTTGCAGCCTTAATTTCAGTTCCCTTCCTTTCACGAACCCTATCAGCTATACCAGAGGGTCCAGCATAAGTCATGAGACCATCATCAGAGGAAAGGATTTCCACATCAGGAATACCTTCTATAGCCAAGGGAGCTTCCTCGGTATTGATACGAACCATCCCTTCAACTGATGTAATTGGCTCCAATACCATGGCATCTACGTCATTATTATTGACTAAGACTAACAGAGAACCTACCCCGTAGCTAAAATCTCTAGAATCCCTAGGAATGAAACTAACTTCCTTTGCGCCACCAGATACAACAAAGTTTTGGAAGGCCATTACTGCAAAATAAACAGATACATAAATATCATCAGATATGTTATTCATTTATGTTAAGTTACATATACATACTTTGGCCATCACAATGGATTTTTGGTAATAAGGGAGATCCTTCCCAATGGTTCACAAGACCAGCCATAAAGAGGATGGGCTCAGGAAAGATTTGCACATCCACTGGGTATCTAGCGAGATGTTGGTAGAGTGGATCGCTTCGGATATTGTGGGGAAGCTGATCATTGAATTT
This sequence comes from Artemisia argyi, assembly GCA_030686995.1. Classification (NCBI taxonomy): domain Eukaryota; kingdom Viridiplantae; phylum Streptophyta; class Magnoliopsida; order Asterales; family Asteraceae; genus Artemisia; species Artemisia argyi. The sequence continues at coordinate 134,164,604 of CM060694.1, forward strand.
CTTGCGATCAAAATGGAATGCTTCATTCAGGAGTGCTAGATATTGCGGAGGTATGACTGTATATTGCACATAAAAGAATTTTTCTTTCCAATTGGTTATGTTTGTAAATGGTTTAGTAATCAACACGGGCACATCTGTTTCACCTCTCTTCGACAGTGTTAGCCAATCTCCCCCGGGACATAGGTTAAGGAAGCCTTGAAGCACATTCAGTGTGGGCTTGTAACCATACGCCTTACACATTACTATGAAGGTGGTAAGTTTGGCTAGACCGAAAGGATTAAACCTTGAAATATGAACCTCATAATATTGTAGCAGCTCTAGAAATAATGGATGCAGGGGTATTCTTAGATTTGACCGGGTAAATGCATGTGTATACAAACCCACATACCCTTTTGGGGCATCATAAATGCTTTGATTATTTTTTGGGAGAATAACTTTGTATTGTTTTGGTATTGGGTAATCATCTAGAAAGAGAGTTAGGGCTTCTCAGGAAAGAGTACATTTTTGTTGTCTTATGATACGTTTGGCATCCATACTCGTGGCTACTTCGTGATACCTAAAGATCTAACTAGGAGAGAAGAGAAAGAAGTTACCTTCTGATTTTTGATGATAGATGCATCACAGCTTTGTGAGAATTGCAGCGAAACAGGGTGTGTAATTTAGGGTTTTAGAATTCATAGGTATTTATACTATATTTGGTCATATCTAGTAGCAGCTTTAAATTTTGAAATATCGTTTGAGATTACCGATAATCATGCCGTTACAATCTTTTGTTCAACGGATGGGTCATGGGCATGCACATTTAATGCATTTTTTGAATTTCAAAAGTTTCTCTTAATCCTATTTTCAAGGATATGGAGAAATCCTTGTATTGCGATAGAGTCGTAAGCAATATATTCTTGCACGCATATATCACTTTCGAATGGGGGGCTTGATGATGTATCCTCTGGTTAGCTCGAAGGAATCCCCTTCGAGTCTGCTCGAAACCTACAAAATCGCAGGCTCTAGCTAGCCTCCTTAATCCTTCTTGGGCGTAAAACTAATCTATTATGATCTAGTTACCAGTTGGGAATTCACCAAACGAAGGTATAAGCCCTCCGGGGTACACTTCAATGAACATAAGATGGAAAGAGGGCAAGACCAAGTCTTACCCACATCCCTCGTCTTATCCATGTTCTCTCTTCTTCCTTGACTGACCCAGAAATTCAGGAAGAGTGGACATTAAGCCCTAGCGGTTAACCATAAAATCATGGGACACCCCCATGATCTCCTACAAATGTGGAAACACTCTCCAAGGCTGTTTTCTTCCCCTATATAGTCTTGGACGAGTTTCAGTTCTGGTATGCAATCTCAACTACTTTACTTAACTAGATTTCACCTACATTATCATACCAAATACTTATTCACACGCCGGAGGTGGTTCGTAGAGCCCAACCCCTACGCAATCACTTAATGTAGTGTCTTTGTATTTCTTATTTTCAGGTTAGACACAAGCTTGGCTCAACCACAACATCCCCTATATCCTTTGATCATCATCGAAGGCCTGGTCGTGCAAATTATTATACAATCAGCTACAAAACTCAATGCTTAGAAAACTATCCTTTAAATCACGAAAAATTATGGAGAGTTGATGACATTTTAGAGTCGATTCCATTAAAATATAATAACAGCTACATTTTAGAGTCCATTCGATTAAAAACAGCTTAAATGAATATGTTTTAACATAATTATATTCAATTTAATATGAAGATCAACATTATTATGGATAATGGATATTGATAAATCTAGTAGTTTTCTACTGAATACCTTTTGATAAAAGGATGATTTATAGTTTAGACGATTTTCATTGCAACGATACGCTAAAACAGAAGAAAATAATTAAATGAGTGAACAGGGCCGGTCCTGATATTTTTGATGCCCCGTGCGGAATGGTAAAAAATGCCCCGACTAAATTATATGATGTAAACGAACAACTAACCGGGTTTTGCTTCTATATAAGTTCAGAATTATAGAAAGGGTCGAAGAAAACGGTATAAAATAAGAGTTTTTTTTATTTTTTTTTTATTTTTTTTCTTTTTTTTAAATTTAGTAGATATAATGCGATAATACCTTAAAATGAATCAAACTTGACATTTATTTTTTTTCTTCTTTTCTTGTACATAAAAACATTTAGGGCCTGTTTGGTTTGTAGGTGGGTTTAGGATTAGGATTTGGATTTGGATTAGGATTACGATTTAGATTTAGATTATGATTTTGAATTAAATGACGAGAGAAAAAAAAAATATAAAATAATATATTATATATAGTATAAAAATATAATTTATGATTTAATTATTTTTATGTTTAGAGAGAAGAGTGATATAGAGAGAAAAAGAATGTGGAGCCAATAGAAAACTTTAAATCCAACAAATCCTACCAAGTTTGATTTGGTTGACACAAAGTATTATTTAAGGGTGTGATAACCTATTTTCAAAACCATCTTTTCAACTAAAGAGTTATTTAAAGTCATATCATCACAAAATCAATGCCAAAGTAGGCAAACAAACACACCCTTAGTCTTCATCTTATATATCAATCACAAATAAAATTCTATGCATTATTTATACATTTTCAATCGATTATACATTCAAATGCATAAATTGTACAAAGGATGCTGTTAGGAATATAAATATTCACGTGAAAGACTCGGTCACCCCGAGTATCTATTTATCATTAAATAGCTTGTAGGCTTATTAGTTTTAGTTTAGATATCGTATAACCATGGAGTCGAGTCGGGTCTTTACCCACCATCAATGTTTTAAAAATCGCGCCTAAGGCGCACCTACTCCCTAAATCCCACGAGGCTCCAGCCTTTGGGATTTTTTTAGATCGAGGCTCACGACATGCATGAATTCCGTAAAAATCGCAGCGCCTTGGGGATTTTTGCGCTTTAGCGCCTTGGGGATTTGTGCACCTAGAAGATATAACGGGGTTTTGGCCTTTTTTTCTTAATAGTAAGATACATTTTGGGCTTACATGTTATATACATTTGGCCTTTTAAGTTATAAAGTATCTAATAACCCTAATATTTTAGAAAAAAACTAAAACACACAACCAATAAAGAACTATGTTTTTTTTGTAATTTAATGTCTAAGAATAGTAGCTTATTAACAGATACAAATGTTGTTTCTTTAGTGTTAAGTGTTACCAAACAACTATAGTTTTTCATTGTTGATAGTTGATAATTTGATACATGGTAATTTGTTAAATTTTATAAGTCATAAACTCATATATTGTAATGTATATTCAGGAATTTAGGGTAGGATTCTGATATATTGCCTGCTTAATATTTTGGGTTTAAATGCAACCTTTGTTAGATGTAATAACTATTAAGTGGCATTATGCATTGAATATTGATATTTTTGTGTTATTTAAGCTGCATAAGTTGTCACATATGTTATAAAAAAAACCTAAATATATAGTGCGCCTTATATTTATGAATCTCGCGCCATGGTTTGCACCTCGACTCGAGGCTCTTTGACCCTCTTTGCGCCTTAGTGCGCCTTGAGCCTTTCAGAACATTGCCCACCATCAGCCCGCTCCATAGCCTATTTAGGGGCGTTAAGTTTGTACTATAAATACCCTTTCCCATCATGGGAAAGGGTTGGAGTTTTCTAAGCTAATATCACTAGCTCTTCACTTTCTCTCTCTATAATTCTCCCATCTCTCTCTCTCTCTCTCTAGAATCGAACCTTGCTTCATCTTTCTTGTGTGTTATGATTGTTAGTATTCTACAACTGGTATCAGAGCCATGGTTTGATTAGTGGTTAAATTCGTGGGCGTTATTTCCTTGATTCTTGTCTTTTATTTTTGGTTCGAATAGAAAACATAGGAAAATCAAGATTTGGTCATTGTTTGTGGTTTTGATTTGTTAAACTCGTGCTGTAATAGCCCACTTTGGTTATTGGTTTGCTTATTTGTTTTTGTGTATTTATACGAGAGTAAGAATAGTTTTGCTTGCTTGAGATTTGGTATTGTTCTTCACTGCGATTTGGTTTTTACTTGTTCCTCTTTGTATTAAAAAGTGTAGCAAAAGTTGAGGTTTAAATAGAATCTTCTCTTTCAATTTGGTTTGAAGCCAAAAAGAGAAAAAGTCAAAACAGGTTAAAGGGAGGTTTTTTGTCTTTTGCGTTTTGTATGTTTGCTGTTCCGATTCGACCAAATACTGCGGTTTGACTTGTTGCGATTTGACCAAAGCACTGAGGTTAGATCTTGCAGTTTGATCCTGTGTGTGGCTGAAGACTATTGTGGTTTGGTTTTGCGAGTTGGTCTTGCATTTTATCAATTGCAGGTTGCGGTTTGAATGTTGTGTCGTGCTGTTGCGTTTTGCCTTACTGAAGACCAATTATCAAATTGATTTCAGTTAAAACAATTATTCACTTACATCAATCCCATCAAACCGCAACTCAGACTCAAAGCTAAAATAAAAACACAAAGATCTCAGTTTTCATTTTGTGATACAAAATCCTCGACAGTTACATTCACATGAAACAAACCTCATCACAGATCTCATCCTACACGACTCAAAACAAGAAGTGAAACAACAACGAGAAGAGAAGAAGAATGGCTGATTTACGTCAATCCTATCCTATCCTAACCCATTACAACCAACAGCAAAACGTAAACAACTAAAGTAAATTTGATCTCACCTTGTTTTATATTTGGTACAATAAAGTCAACAGACCTTAAAAGATCTTAAAAACACAAACAGAATTATCATCAAAGATCGATTTAGAAGTTTACACTTCATTTCACTATTCGAATAATCATAGGCAAAAACAAAAAAAAAAAGTGTTTCATCCTCCCTTTCAATCAATAAAAATAAATCAAGAACCAAAATTGATCTCAGATTTGTGTTAGGCTATAAACAAAAATTTTTAAAGGATTTAAACACGGTCTCATCATTGATTTCTTTGAAGGATACACTTCTTTTTTTTAATATCTAAAAACCTAAAAGAAAAACAATACAGCTTGTGTTTTGGTCATCCTTCCGTTCGGTTCAAAGATAAACAAAAACAACACTAACGTACATCAACAACAGCAACCATCAAACTAATCCCATACTCGATAAAAAATTTAAAGAAAAGATCTTAGTTTTTCGTTCAATTCATTTAACAATCTTCAAAAGATTTTTAGTTTGAACGATTTAACCATCATGGATCTTGTAGAAGCATAATAACTTCTTTTAAATTTTCGAAAGTCATAAAGAATAAACGAGAACAAAAGTGTTAAAGTTCATCTTTCTTTCGTTTAAAGAAAAACAACATTAAGTCTTACCAAGGATCATTATACGTGGCCCTTGTTCTCTTCGATTTGAAACAAAAGACAAGTGTGTTTGTGGTTGTGCTTGGATTCGATTCACATGGGACGATTTATATTTGGTTTGGAAGCGATACAAGTTACTGCACTTTGTTTAAGCACAAGGAAATTAGGGTTATCTAAGTGGGGGATTAGTGTGTGTTAAATACCGTGAATTTAGGGTTGTATTAACTTGTCTAATGGACTTGGACTAGACGTAATAGTTTGGGCTCCTATGGACTCGAGCTATACTACTATCAAACGGTGGGCTTGAACCAGATTTTTTTTGGGCTACGAGTTAAGTTATAATCACGTTGGAATGCTGTCACAAACAAGGAACGAACTGTTTGAATTTCTATCTTAAGTTGTGGCTTAGTAATTTACTTAAAAGTGATAGTTGAATTATTGGTATATTTTTGGACCACGGTTTTGATTGATCTTCAGAATTCCAAGATTGTGAATTATTTTGGGTTGTGATATTTTCGGGTTTATTGGATATAACTACAGGGTGTAATCGAATTTCAAAACATGAACGTTGTCTGAAATTCACCGTGGCTTGTCTACTTCACCACTTAAACTTATTCCAACCAAACCAAATCAAAATTAAACAACATATCACCTAATCGATCATGCAATCATCACGTTCAACATACAATCAGTAATCATTATATCGATCCAACATTTATCATAACACATTCAATTAATCTTTGTCTCACGGCTTCTTCTTGATTTTTTAAAATCTGCGAAAGATTCTATTTCTCGGTTTAAATCTTAGATTTGTAAAATCCCGTGCACGTTAGCATCATGTCAAACACTTTGGATTCAGTCATAGCTAAGGTACTCAAATTGTATGACATGATCGATGAACATAAGATTCCCAAAAAAGTACAACTGACAAACGTTTCTGAACAGACAAATGTTTTTGAGTCAGATATTGCTAATATGAAATCTTTGTGCTCGAATTCGAAAGAGAGAGAGAGTTTCATCAGCCACAACAATTGCACGATAATGTAAAGGAAAGTTGCATAGAATGTTTTCGACTACGTCATTCACATCCCAAGGTTATCTTTGAAAGACTTGGATACATGGGAGGATACAAACGAGCATTTGCATCACTCTTTGGTCAAGATGTTCAGACTTTCACAGCCACAATGATACTGAACTTAGATCAACTAGGACAACAACCTGACAAAAGAGAATTTCTTGAAATTGGATCCATGGCTGCTTTTTGTGTGATCAACAAAATACTCCAAGTATTCATCGATTCGCAATTCACATGGGATTATGACTATGACAATCAAATGATGGAAAAGAGTTTTGTTGATTACAGTGGAATCGAGATTGACATGTTCAGAGAAACACTACTTTCATTAATAAAAGAGCACAACATCAACAATGCAGTGGCTCTGAGTCTAATAAGCATGATATAAGCGATAGTTCTAGGACTTATATTACGCATGGCGTGGATACTGATCACAGACCAGAAAATGACCAAGTCCCATCTGCTGAGGTACATGTAACTGATCAACATAATGTGCTTTCTAATGAACGACATCATATTGATCAAATTAAACCCACTTATGACACATATATGTTGGAAAAGACTGCTAGCAATACCATTCTTGATTCAACAAATATGAGTCATAAAAGGGGAGAAATTGATCAGGATGCTGAACATGATGTTGCTTCAAGTTCTTTGTTTGTAGCTGAGTCTTTTATATTAAATGATATGGTTGAAAAAGAAGTTTTTAATGAACATTCAAGCAGATTTTTACAACTTGAAAAACATTGTATTTCACTTGAAATCTCAATGCAACAACAGGAAGAAAGTCTTCAAACTAATCAACCATGTAAAAATCCAGAATTTCCTAAATTTCGTGAATTTTTTATGATAAATGATTTGAAAGCTCAGCTAGAAGCCAAAAACTCAACGATCAACAACTTGAAAAACCAAATTACCAAGATGCATGAGATAAGTAATGGAGTCAAGGCTAAACTTGACAATGATGCAACTGAAACAAAAAACATTAAATTGGAACTTAAAGTGGCTGAATTACTTAATGAAAATAAGATTTTGAAAAAACATTGCAAAAATTTGTGTGCGTCATTCAAAGAAACGAAAACTAATACTATAGAAAAGACAACCACTTTGATTGCCAAAAATGACGAATTCAAAGCTGAACTTCAGGAAAAGGGTTTTGCAATTGCACCATTAAAAACGAGTTAAGAAAATTAACATGAGATAGTGTGAACACTAGGTTTGCGAAACCATAAATCTTGGGGAAACCAGTTTTACAATCACTTAGAAACCAATAAGTTGTTAGACAACCGACTGCATTTAGATCTGAACGATCAAAATTTTCAAAACCACGGTTTGCCTCCCAAGTTGATTTGAAACAAGTTTTGTCAAAACAGTCACTTCACAGTCTAGATCTTATGTAAAGGAATATGCTTTTGAAAAAACTCATCATATGAGTGCTTCCAGTTCCTCTAGAATTAGTTCAAAACGTGTGTCATGTGTGACACCAAAGGAACATGTTTGACGTAAAGACATTGTTCAGAATCACAACCTAGAGGATACTATGAAAAACACACATGAAAAGACAAGAAATTTGCGTGTTTCTAAAAGTAGTTACGTATCGATTAAAGCGATTCCTGTAGCAGACCACTATAAGAATTCTAGATCTTTTTCTGAATCTAAACACTTTGTTTGCTCAACTTGTCAGAAATGTGTGCGTAATGCAAATCATGATTACTGTATAGCAAAATTCTTGAAGGAAGTGAATGCTCGTCCTAAGATTCAATCCCTTAAGACTAGAAACATCAACAAGCCCTTAGAACTAAAGAGTTATGCTCAGAAACCTGGTAGGCAAATTGCTATAGGACAAAGGTTTTCTCTCAAAAATTCTTCCACTATGCATGAGAAACCAGACACCCCTAGATCTTGTCTTAGGTGGATACCGACGGGTAGAATTTTTAAGATTGCTGGTCTTAGATGGATATGAACTGGAAAGATGTTCACTGAGCGCAAAACCAAGGTTGACAATAAAACCCTAAATGGCATAGATGCTGATATCACTATCCCATATAAATGCGAACAAACTCTTAATGTTGGTGCATTTAGTCTTTACTTACGTGCAGGTACATCATTCACTTCTATTAAGGAAAGACTCAGACTTTGGTTGCTGAAAAGATTGATATCTCATAAATTAGGGGTTCAAGAAACTCAAACTTGATGATCAACAACAATGACTTTTGAACACATCAGTTCAAGCCTCGTTCTTCAGTGAAATATGACTTCTAAACACATCAGTTCAAGCCTCGTTCTTCAAAAAAATATGACATTTGAACACATTAGTTCAAGCCTTGGGCTACAATGTCAACAAAATGGCGTTTGCTGAAAACACTACAAGACCCGTTCCTCAAAGAAAAGAAAGGCGTATACTTGAGTGCGCTTTATCTTTAGAAGAAGAGAAATCTTCTTGTTTCTGACTATTCTCATCAATAAACTTCATACGTGTTACATGCTCGTCAGTTATCAAGTGGATCTACTTTCATTAGATTGTATTTTTATTCACTCGATCAAAAATGGCAACCTCAAATGCAATTTTTTTAGGGGGAGAAGTGTGAACAGTGGATCAACCTCATATGCACTTGTTCAGTAAAAAATGGCAACCTCATATGCAGTTTTTGAGGGGGAGAAGTGTGAACAGTGGATCGACATACATTAGATTGTATGTTCACTCACTTGTTGGGCATGTGACTCAAATTGTGACTAAGGTGTTGATCAGGTATCACTTATTTGAGATTGAATTTGACTTTCACAAAGGCGTGATCTTATTTTATCTTGAACGGAGTTGGTTGGATGCATGACTTTCAATGATAACTTGCTCGTGCTTATAATTTAATTTGAATACTTAGTTTTCCTAGTTACCGGTAGTTGGGATAAATGTTTGAAGACTTGGTTAACTATCACTTAAAGGAGTTACGCTGTAGTACTCAGTGTCACACGCCGATTACGTTGTGGATAATCACAAGAGGTGTTAATGTCTCATACTTTGGCTGGGTATTGAGTACTTAGAGATTTCCTTGGAGAATAAATTCTCTACACTGTTCTTCCAACATTAATGCAAGCTTAAGTCACGAGAACTGGGAATTCTACTTCAGTTTCAAGTTTGGTATATCGGGTTGGCTCCATAAGTGGTTGATTCTCATTGTAGTTGATAAAGATAGTCAGAGAGAGTTTTTGTAGTAGTTGATTCTTACAAGATGCACTTGAGCCAATTTTGTTCTTCTCAAGATTTCAAGTATATGTGCCTAAAATGTGTTGTTGATTCTTAGGTATCAAAACAAGCAAGGGGAAGGAGACATACATCTGAACGCACAACAAGTACACGTGATGAACTTTATAATTTTTCTTAATTGAAGTTATTCCGGGAAGACAAATGTCATAATCGCAGAGAAAATCAATGTTTTAACTCGTGGCTTTTGGTGTATTATTCCAAATACGTGGGGGAAGAGATGTAAGAAACAGTTTCTGATGATAAAAGAGGTACACAATGGTATGATGATTCCTCTAGTTAGTGTGTATCATTTCGAATACATACGAGATAAATTGCCTAAACTCGGGACTTAGTTGACTTTGTTGTAGCAATTCTCATCTACAATTTCCCAAAGGGAGAAAGTGCATTTCCGGGTCTGAATTGATTTTGATGCTACATTTTTTACTTCACTAATGGGATTGAGTATGTACTTCGGATTTTTGAGCTTCATATAATGAGACTGATTGCATCACTTCAACTACTTGGGGGAAGTGGTCTCTAGATACTTTTGGTATGAATTACCTCAGACTTCAGCGGGATGAAATGTGAGAAGAATTATTTAAGCGTGAGATGATACGCTGCTGATCTATTTGATGATCTGATGAGGCGAAAAATGATCCGTTTTTAGGGGGTCATTTAAGCCCGAATCCGACTTTATTTCATCAAATATTGCCCTAAATCGTTCCTTTTGTGATTTTAGGTACTTGGAGAGTGAATTCTGGAAAAGGAGCCGTTTCGGACGTTTTTGGAGCCTAAAAGTGAAGAAAACGGCAAAGTCTCAAATTTCAAGCTGGGAACAGTACCTGAAGGCGTCAAGAGTTGTTCTTGATGGCGTCAAAGTCCCAAGAATAAAATACCGTCGTTGATGACGGCGTCACATAGGCCGTCATAAGTAGATCAAGGCCGTCCGAGGAAGTATTTGGCGGCGAGATGACGGCGTCACACCCTTGTTCTGGACGCCGTCACCCTTGTTTTCCTATATATAGTTTTCTAGTTTTTCACATTAAAAGAAAGAGAAGTTTTGGAGAAACCCTAAATACGAATTTGGTGCAACTTTTACAGGTTTTTCAAGGGTTCCAAACCCTTGAGACCTTGCATTGTAATTGAGATAAGTGTTCTTCTAATTCAATCAATATGTCTATGTGTTGGTTGTCTATATCTTGTTCTTGTCTCAATTCCATTATGCTAGGCTAGATCTCTTTTGTGTTTGCTTAGATCTAATGAAACCTAGATATTGATTATGTGTTGATTACTTGTTTATTCTTGTCTTGGATGAATGATTTTATATGTTAGGCTTAAGAAAACTGGCAGATCTCCAAATGGTAACATGCTTGAACGTCTTAAGAAACATGAACCGAGGCGTACTAGGTCTTTATTGGTTGTATTTAATGCATGAGCCACTGTTTACAATCCCTATAGTTGTGCTGGGCATGGTGTAGGAGGAGATAATAGCTCATAGAATTGGGGAGTTATGTATGCCACCCCATGAATGGTATTAAGGAACACAATCCGTCATCCATACAATTATAACAAGTAATTAACGTGTAAAAGATATCTAGGGAGTAATGAAGTCTAACTAAACACATTTTCTCCAATTACTGCTCACAACCTTAGTCTAATTAGTTTATTTTCATTTTTAGTATTTTATTTTGATTATATATTAGTTTTGGGTTAGTTGAATAGCAACTAATTCCGCCCACTCTTTCAAAAACCCGAGATTTTAATTGCTTTCTAAAAAATATAAAAATACAAAAATAATCATCCCTCACCTTTAGAACTAGTAATTTAGGCTTTCTAATCCTAGCGACACTATTCCTAAGCTGAACGATCAATCCCCCGGTACTTGTCACTATACTATACTACAACGATCAGGTACACTGCCTGGTGGGGGTTGTAAGCTTCTCGAGATCCCTCGAGAGGTAAAGCCTGTTGCGATTCCCATGCATCAAGTTTTTGGCGCCGCAGCCTGGGGAATAGTTATTGTCTAGGTTAGAATTTCTTTTTATTAGGTCTACTTGCTAGATTCCTTTCTAGTAAGATTTTTTTTTTATTTTTAGGTATTCTTTAGTCTATCTTATTTCTTTGTGCCTTTGTTCGTAACTCTTTACCATTCGACATCATGGAAGGTGGTAACATCTTTGAACCCATCATCCCACCACAACAAAACCCACCATTAGAACCCCTTAGGCCCCGAACCTTAGGAGAATATTCCTGACCTAGCCACCAAGGCTACCGAAACACCATTGAGCTCACCAGAGCCAATGTGACCCCCTTGCGATCCGACACCATCCGGTTGGTGCAAAGCGGATGTGCATTCCATGGACTTCGTTCCGAAGATCCAAACCAACATCTTAAGGACTTTCTCAAAATCATAGATTCCATAGACCTAGGTGTTGAAACTAGAGAGACTACCCGTTTATGCCTATTCCAATTCTCTCTACGGGATCAAGCTAGTCAATGGCTTGAGCGTTTACCCGCGGGATCCATCACCACATGGGACAATCTCGCCAATCGCTTCCTCACCCAATTCTTTCCGCCGGAAAAGACTGCAATGCTTAGAAGGGACATTTTGATGTTTGAGCAACAGCGGGGTGAAACTTTCTACGAGGCTTGGGCCCGTTTTAAGGATCTCCTCCACAAGCTCCCTCATCATGGCATAAACCTTTGGTTATTAGTCCAGATTTTCTACGACCATGTTGACTATCACACTAAGCACACCATTGATAGGGCCGCGGGAGGTAAATTGCGTGATAAGAATGCCGAGGAGTCTTGGGCAATTATCGAAGAGCTCGCTGTTGATAATCATGAGATGTGGGAATTTAAACATACGATAGAAGCGGCCATCAATGCAGTCTCGACATCTGGAGGAACCACCGAAATCCCCGATGAACTCCTATGCAAACTTGAGGCAAAATGTGACTATTTTGAGGAAAGGCAAAGGCGACCTTTAAGTCCTAGACAAGCCACTGTCAATTCTGTCTCAAAACCAACTTCGGCACCATTGTCTGAGTCACCTTCTAGAGAACATGTCGAGACTTTTCAAAGGTGCACCCCACCTAGTTCCCCTCCCAAGGAACTTAGCTCGGAGTTTGAGGCTAGGATGAGAGAATATATGGCAACTCACTCAGATCAGCTTGCTAGATTCGAAAAAGCAGTTTATAAGCAAAAAGAGGAGATGCAGGAGAAAATGAATGAGATGCTGAGTCTATTGGAGGAGTATGCCAACCAGAGAACCCCCGAACGAATACTACTAAGGAAAGAAAGCGTCACTCCCACCACCCAGTTTGTTAACTCCATCACCATTGTCCATAAAGATAACGAGAAGGTAGAAACTCCTGCTAAGCAGACCTTAGAAAAACCACCAGAATCCCAACCTTTGAGTTACTACCTGAAACATGATATAAACAAAAACACCATAACAAATTGGATTAAGGGTGATGGGCGTAACCAATCCTCCGGACTGATTCCTGAGAAAGAGGAAGAAGAGGACGATGAGTATGATACGCTTCCTGGAGGATCAGTATTTGAGAGGTTATTGGTACAGAAAGTGGCTACTAAGCAGGTCGCATGTGGGAACTTTGAAATACCAACGAGTATTGGGGACTTGAAACATCTTAGTGCTTTCACCGACCAAGGATCGGAAGTAAATCTTATACCCCTAACTATTTACATCCAACTAACGTCAAAAATGCCAGCACCTACTCGTGTTAGGTTATCTCTTGTTGGACACTCATACGTATACCCCCTAGGAATCGCAGAAGATGTGTTAGTTAATGTCGCTGGATTCATGTACCCCGTTGATTTTATGATCATCGATGATAAAGGGGATGGATGCATGCCAATAATCCTTGGGGCACCATTCCTCACCACCGCTAGGGCTGTCATTAAGTATGAAGGTAGGAAGATTGAGCTTAAATCCAGAAAAAGAAAGATTAGCTTCCCCATGACCCCGCGAAGTGAGCATGAGAATTTGAGTTGGAGAATGATTAAAAACAACATTGGCGCGACACCCATTCGTGTTCAGAATAAGATTCTTGCATGGGAGGCAAGAATCAAAAGCTATAAGAAAGCTAAGGATGAAAGGAGAAAAAGCAGTAAGGTTCATGTTGAACTCGAACATACTCGACACGAAAAAATTCATACACCATTTGAGGAAGGGAACTTGGTGCTCTTGAGACACTTGGAAACAACAATACCACCCGATAAGCCAAGTCCTTGGTGGTATGGGCCGTTCACAATCGAAGAATTTAGCCAAGATGGGGTAGCGAAATTGAGAACCAAATTAGGTGGAATAGTGATTGGAGTATCGATAGGTTGAGGCACTACCACCATAATAGTAATGATCGCAACTACATGGGGTATATCATTTCAAATGATGAAATCACGTAGTAACCCATGACTTTGAGTCTAGCTACAAGACTCGTAAATAAAGAAAAGCGCTTCTTGGGAGGCAACCCATGTTTTGTGTGATTTTATTTGTTTGATTGTTATTTGCTTCCGTATGCATGTTTTATTTTTATTGTTGGTTGATCATGTTTCTAAATTAAAATGTGGAAATACTTTACTATGTTGTTTTGGCCTAGTCTTAACTCCAACCTAAAAGTATTTTTGCAAAAGATAAGTGTAAGGGGAAACCCCAAATATGTTTTTAAGAAACAAACCGATCATGATTCTCCACAATATTAAATGAGCATGTATATTCGTATTTGTTAGAGTCAAATGCTTGTATTGAGTCATAATGAAGTTTTGCAGGATTTTCCAGGAAGTAGAACCAAGTTTTTCCAGAAATTTTCCGGAAACTTAACATAAGAATTTCTGCAGGTCCATTCTGACGGCGTCAGAGTTTTACTCTTGACGGCGTCAGGAGTTAAAATCTGGAAATTTTACCGGTTTTGTTTTTCTAACGGAGTCTTATGGTTTTTGTGAATTATTAAGTTTTATAATCTCCAGGAGATCTGCAAACTTCATTCCACAAGCATTATATCTTACTTTGTTTTCTAGGATTTAGTAACTTATATAGGATGCCGCCGATTTTACGCGAGGTTGTCTTGTCTATTGTTGTCAGGATTTACAGGTTATGTTCGACAAGGAGATGATTTATATTCTGGACGGAAAGCTTTGATTGTTCATTTTCTTGGAGGAAGATTTAACCTGGGCAACCTATAATCCATACCGAGCGAATCAGGGGAGTATTTGATTTCATTCTCTTTACTTTTTAACTTTTACATTCTTTACTTGAACATTGGGGACAATGTTCATCTTAAGTGTAAGGGGAGGGTAAAAAGATGATACCTTACATATGCACTTTCGCTTGAGTTTGTTTTGTTTAATGGTAGATGTGTAATAAAACTATGATAAATACTTGTTAGCGCAATTTTAGCGCCAAATTTAAAATTTTTTACAACATTTAGGAGTGAAACTTTAGCCATAGCAAGCGTCTCATGGATAGGAGATTGTATGACTTGCACATAACCGTATATTCAGAAAAATTTTCCACCCAAAAATGTGAGGTTCGCCTTTAGATTTGATAGGAAAAACATTTACTATTAGTGCTTATGAGTGTACCGGTAGCATTTAGATTCTAGAACTTGCGTTAGTGATGCATCCCGAGACCGCTAGTGAGACTACATTCGTGTAGTAGGATTTACTACATGATAAGAGGCATTAGGATCACCCTTGTGTTAAACCCGTATCATAATTACTTGACCATTTAAGTCATATTACTTGACTAGTTAAGTCAACTAATTTTTCCCACACCCTTAGCGTTGTACTCATTTTTAGTACACGATACCCCTAGTACACCCTCCGAGCCTATCTTTTCGTTTCTAACTTTAAGCATTTTACTTAAAGGAAGAATTTGTTACACCCCACTTAAATGTACACCCAAATCGCCTTAGCCTTCCGTGTATGCGCTCATTTTTAGTGCATTATTGTTATTTGTTAAACTCTAAGTTAACTTTCTAATTGATTACATGGTTGCTAAGTCGAGTCATATCCTTGTACATATTGTTTTGGGACGATTGGGACTCATGGGTAAGTACTTATTTTATGGAGTAATGGGGAAGAACATCATTTATTACCCCCATATGTGCGTTAATCTTAAAAGTGCTCCAAGTGTTTTGATTTTCTTAATTCGAGTCATTCGATTAGTTTAATGTAAAGTATGTAAAGATTCAAGTGTAAGGGGAATTCTCATCCCCTATGATGTATTATTTTGGATGTTAGGGTAAGAGTGTATGAAAAAAAACAAAAAACAAAAAAAAACAAAAAAAAAAAGAAATCGAAAAAAAGAAAAAAAAAAAAAATATATATATATATATATATATATATATATATATATATATATATAGAAAAAAAGGAAAAAGAGAGAAAAAACATACGGACTACCATCCCGTTTTTATTCTATGTTCATTTTATGTTTTTGTTATTTTTCATTTATTAGCTTAAGTCGAGTCTAGTCTTGGCTTAGCAACGCCATATTGTACATGTAATTAACCAAGATTGTTAACTCGCCACCAGTAAAACTTCCTTTATCCAACAAAACCGTGTAATTCATATCCCTATACCTAACGTTACAACCCTTTAAAAGACCTCTTTGATAGTTTATCCTAGGTGCTTACACCATGTGGTGGAGGTTTGATCCTTTCCCAAGTCTATGGTAATCTATTTTGCTATGACAGGTAGTGAGACATATCTTCCATTTCCATAATGTTATATTACTTTATTACACCCGAGAGATGTGAGTATCTAAACACTATTTGTGAGGTGCTTGTGTATGACCTCCGTGCTTGTCTATTGGTCTTTAGTGGAACGATTATTTGTTGTAATTACTTTTATATTAGTGTTAAATGACCCCTAACTTGTCTTTTGAGTAGAATAAAAGCGCATTTGCTTGAGGACAAGCAAATCTCAAGTGTAAGGGTATATCATGAGGCGAAAAATGATCCGTTTTTAGGGGGTCATTTAAGCCCGAATCCGAATTTATTTGATCAAATATTGCCCTAAATCGTTCCTTTTGTGATTTTAGGTACTTGGAGAGTGAATTCTGGAAAAGGAGCCGTTTCGGACGTTTTTGGAGCCTAAAAGTGAAGAAAACGGCAAAGTCTCAAATTTCAAGCTGGGAACAGTACCTGAAGGCGTCAAGAGTTGTTCTTGACGGCGTCAAAGTCCCAAGAATAAAATACCGTGGTTGATGACGGCGTCACATAGGCCGTCATAAGTAGATCAAGGCCGTCCGAGGAAGTATTTGGCGGCGAGATGACGGCGTCACACCCTTGTTCTTGACGCCGTCACCCTTGTTTTCCTATATATAGTTTTCTAGTTTTTCACATTAAAAGAAAGAGAAGTTTTGGAGAAACCCTAAAGACGAATTTGGTGCAACTTTTACAGGTTTTTCAAGGGTTCCAAACCCTTGAGACCTTGCATTGTAATTGAGATAAGTGTTCTTCTAATTCAATCAATATGTCTATGTGTTGGTTGTCTATATCTTGTTCTTGTCTCAATTCCATTATGCTAGGCTAGATCTCTTTTGTGTTTGCTTAGATCTAATGAAACCTAGATATTGATTATGTGTTGATTACTTGTTTATTCTTGTCTTGGATGAATGATTTTATATGTTAGGCTTAAGAAAACTGGCAGATCTCCAAATGGTAACATGCTTGAACGTCTTAAGAAACATGAACCGAGGTGTACTAGGTCTTTATTGGTTGTATTTAATGCATGAGCCACTGTTTACAATCCCTATAGTTGTGCTGGGCATGGTGTAGGAGGAGATAAGAGCTCATAGAATTGGGGAGTTATGTATGCCACCCCATGAATGGTATTAAGGAATACAATCCGTCATCCATACAATTATAACAAGTAATTAACGTGTAAAAGATATCTAGGGAGTAATGAAGTCTAACTAAACACATTTTCTCCAATTACTGCTCACAACCTTAGTCTAATTAGTTTATTTTCATTTTTAGTATTTTATTTTGATTATATATTAGTTTTGGGTTAGTTGAATAGCAACTAATTCCGCCCACTCTTTCAAAAACCCGAGAATTTAATTGCTTTCTAAAAAATATAAAAATACAAAAATAATCATCCCTCACCTTTAGAACTAGTAATTTAGGCTTTCTAATCCTAGCGACACTATTCCTAAGCTGAACGATCAATCCCCCGGTACTTGTCACTATACTATACTACAACGATCAGGTACACTGCCTGGTGGGGGTTGAAAGCTTCTCGAGATCCCTCGAGAGGTAAAGCCTGTTGCGATTTCCACGCATCATGATCCCCTGAATGGAGAATCACGATGATTGTTCTTTTATGGAGCAGCACTATTTAATGTGGTTTGCTACGAATTCCGCTGTACACTTACCTTATGCAAGCTTGAAAGAGAGCTTTGAAACTACTCAAAAAGGAAGATTTTCGGTTTGGAGGAAGCTATCAAAGCCTCAGATTGAGAAGGCTCAAGTTCAGACGACTATTTAGGAGCCTCAAAAGCTTTGGTGGTGAAAGTTTAAGAGATGTTGACTACTGACTTCTACAATGTACAGAACGATATCTTCATTTCAGTATTCATGTCAACATCTTCTTAAATTGAATAATATATTTTGCACATATTCTAAACCAAAACTTTTTGTAAATATTTTTTCAAACTCAAAATAAAATAAAATAAATACAAAATTTTCAAAAACTACAAAAGGAATCTTCTTTCTCCGTGTGCAAACTTCTTACCTACAAAACCATGTACCTCCATTAAAACAAATTTTTCTTTGCATTGTTGTGGAAGGATTGTTTATTGATTTGTGCAAACACTTGGGATGTTAATCTTAGTAATGTGTTTAGGATATTTATGAATGAATGTGAGTTAGCACGCGGAATTTACTAAAACACACTAAAGGAACAAAGGTGGTGAATAAGTAAATGAGAATGAACACAACATGAATAACATAAAACGATTCAATATTATTGATGAAATAATACGGGTGATTTAAACTATCACCAGGATTACAAGTGTAACCTTGAATCTTTGATACGTGAAAGGGTTTAAATATGGAAGTTATGCATGCGAAAGATGAGTGTAAGAGATTTCTAAGAAGGTGTCTTAAGGGTTCCTTTTATAGTATAAGGAGCCCTTATCACAAGTGGTCAAGTTGCTTAATATAATATATTAGAGGTTTATCTTATCCTAATATTACACCTTTCAAGGTAAAACACTCCATTATATCTACTGAGACTTCTGTACTACTTCTATTTAACGTATAACTTTGTACAAAGACTAATAATACAACTAAATATCTCTAAATAAAATATAACAACTTGTCGTGAAAACTGGCAGGACCTTCTTTAACTAGCAGTATCTTCTTACCCAGAAGGTACTGTTAGTATATCTTCAACATCAGCAAGACTGAAGAGGCAGGCTTAACTATCAACTAACAGGCTCTTCTGGCAGACTCTTTACTTTGTGCATTTTATTCCCAACAATCCTCCCCTAAACTTGTTATTCCCATATAAAATAACCAAGTTTCTTTGTGAATAAAATTCATACCTTGAGGATTTGAGGGAACTCTTCCAAAAACCTTATCTTTTTCTCCTTAGGCTTTCATATTGATCAAATATGCTCTCCTTCAATCTTTTGACTGCATCAGTTTCTTCTTCACACAAAAGCTTATTGGAGATCAAGACTGATAATACTTCATAGCTTAAAGGATACTCCTTCTCACCTAGCATAAAGAGCTCTATTCCACTATGAGTGGAAAGATGATGAACATGACTCATGCTAAAGTATTCCCATGTAACAGATAAATCATAGTAAGGAAATTTCCAATGAGTATCAGTAGGATTTGGATCATATAATCTACTGAACTCCACCCATAGCTCTTGCTCCTTTGCATCTGGCTTATATTTAGTTTTCAGCTTCTCTTGAACTAATACCCATAATTCATCTAAATCCATTCTGCTACATGCTCTAAGTAGATTTTCAAAGTTCTTGAAAATCTCAACCTTATTTCCAACTCTTGTTATCTTTCATGCTTTTCCAAACTTGTCATTCAAGATTTCCCAATCTATGACTGGATGCCTTGCATGTAAAGGTTCAGCAAAAATAACTTGTGGAACATGGACAACCATTTCTTTTGATTGAACAGGAGGCAAGTCTGCTGTTTGTTCCTTCTGATCATCTTTTCTTCCTTTGGAAGGTCTTTCTAGTGTATCCATGAGAAAACTGGTTTTGTTTCTTCTGTAAGCCTCTAAGTATAGAAGCTTCAATTCATCAAAAGATTTACCTTTGAGTTGATGATCTTTCATGTTCACCTCTCTTTTCAGATATATCTTGAAGAGCTTCTTCTGATCTGCTTCAGAATGTGGCATTTTAAATCCTTTCTTCTGATTCTTCTGAATCTACTGATAGACATCATCCAACGCCTCTTGATTGTATTTCTTGGTGATGAAATCATTGAGTTTGATTGTCATTTCATCTGAGCTAAGAGACTCATCACACACCAGAGTGTAAGCTTCACCTCTTACAATTGGATCAATGGAAATGATGTATTGCAGCTGAGCATCAAACTTTTCTTGCAACATTCTTGATTCTTCTTCTGCCCTCAAAACTTCTTCTTCATGAAGCTGTTTGGACAAATTTTCATCTACAGCCAATTGTGCTTGCTCTTTCTGCTTCATCTTTTTAGGCTTTGGTTCATCTTCAACCACAATTTTCTTACCCTTCTCTTTTGGTGATGATACTGGACTTGGAGCAGCAGATTGTTCATCAGAAACAAGAAACCTCCCCTGAGGCTGTGATCCTCTCTTTCTTTTGTAAGACACTTGATCAGAACCTTTTAAATTCAAAGCTAATAGCCTCTGAATCCCAGCAGGCTCTTGCTCTGCTTCAGCAGTATCTTTCAAGCTAACAGGCTCTTTTTCTTGAGAAGCAGGCTCTGTTTCTTAAATAGCAGGATCTTCATCAATCACTTGTGTTCCTTCATGAAACTTAAATTGAATCTCATCTTCATCCTTAGAACTACTGATGAGGCGAAAAATGATCCGTTTTTAGGGGGTCATTTAAGCCCGAATCCGAATTTATTTGATCAAATATTGCCCTAAATCGTTCCTTTTGTGATTTTAGGTGTTTGGAGAGTGAATTCTGGAAAAGAAGCTATTTTGGACGTTTTTGGAGCATAAAGTGAAGAAAACAACAAAGTACCAAATCCAAGCTGGAATTACAAGGTGACGGCGTCAAGAATTTACTCTTGACGGCGTCAGAAAGGATGAATATTTTACCGAAGGTTGTGAAGGCGTCAGATGAAGAGATGACGGCGTCAAAATGACCAAGATTAATTTACCGAGGGTGGTGACGGCGTCACATAGGCCGTCACGATTGGATCTAGGGCGTCCGAGGAAGTATATGGCGGCGAGTTGACGGCGTCAGATTTTACTCTTGACGCCGTCAGGACGATTTTCCTATATATAGTTTTCTAGTTTTTTCATAAAAAGAGAGAAGTTTTGGTGAAACCCTAAAGACGATTTTAGTGCCTCTTTTACAGGTTTTTCAAGGGTTCCAAACCCTTGAGACCTTGCATTGTAATTGAGATAAGTATACTCTTAATTCAATCAATATGTCTATGTGTTGGTTGTCTATCTTTTGTTCTTATCTTAATTCTACTATGCTAGGCTAAATTTCCTTTGTGTTTGCTTAGATCTAATGAAACCTAGATGTTGATTATGTGTTGATTACTTGTCTATTCTTGTTTTGAATGAATGATATTATATGTTAGGCTTAAGAAAACTGGCAGATCTCCAAATGGTAACATGCTTGAACGTCTTAAGAAACATGAACCGAGGCGTACTAGGTCTTTATTGGTTGTATTTAATGCATGAGCCACTGTTTACAATCCCTATAGTTGTGCTGGGTCATGGTGTAGGAGGAGATAAGAGCTCATAGAGTTGGGGAGTTATGTATGCCACTCCACGAATGGTATTAAGGAATACAACCCGTCATTCATACAAGTGTAACAAGTAATTAACATGTAAAAGATATCTAGGGAGTAATGAAGTCTAAGTAAACACAATTTCTCCAACCACTGCTCACAACCTTAGTTTAATATTAGTTTAATTTCATTTTCATTAGTTAATTAGTTATAAAATAGTTTTTGGGTTAGTTGATTAGCAACTAATTCCGCCCACTCCTTCAAAACCCGAGATTTTAATTGCTTTCATAAAATATAAAAACACAAAAATAATCATCTTCCATCTCTAGAACTATTAATTAGGCTTTCTAATCCTAGCGACACTATTCCTAAGCTGAACGATCAATCCCCCGGTACTTGTCACTATACTATACTACAACGATCAGGTACACTGCCTGGTGGGGGTTGTAAGCCTCGCGAGATCCCTCGAGAGGTAAAGCAAGGTGCGATTCCCACGCATCAAGTTTTTGGCGCCGTTGCCGGGGAATAGTTATTGTCTAGGTTAGGATTTCTTTTTATTAGGTCTACTTGCTAGATTCCTTTCTAGTAAGATTTTATTTTTATTTTTAGGTCTTCTTTAGTCTATCTTATTTCTTCGTGCTTTTGTTCGTAACTCTTTACCATCCGACATCATGGAAGGTGGTAACATCTTTGAACCCATCATCCCACCACAACAAAACCCACCATTAGAACCCCTTAGGCCCCGAACCTTAGGAGAGTATTCCCGACCTAGCCACCAAGGCTACCGAAACACCATTGAGCTCACCGGAGCCAATGTGACCCCCTTGCGATCCGACACCATCCGGTTGGTGCAAAGCGGATGTGCATTCCATGGACTTCGTTCCGAAGATCCAAACCAACACCTTAAGGACTTCCTCAAAATCGTAGATTCCATAGACCTAGGTGTTGAAACTAGAGAGACTACCCGTTTACGCCTATTCCAATTCTCTCTACGGGATCAAGCTAGTCAATGGCTTGAGCGTTTACCCGCGGGATCCATCACCACATGGGATGATCTCACCACTCGTTTCCTTGCTCAATTTTTCCCACCGGGGAGAACTACTAAACTTAGGAATGACATCTTGATGTTCCAACAACGTCAAAATGAATCTCTTTATGAAGCATGGACTCGTTTCAAGGACTTACTCCAAAAAGTCCCTCATCATGGCATAGATTTGTGGCTCCAAGTCCAAATTTTTTATGACCATATCGATATCCCCATGAGGCGAACCATTGACCAATCGGCCGGTGGTAAGCTACGTGATCTTAGTGCGGAACAATCATGGGAACTCATAGAAGATCTTGCTCTCTATGACAACGAAAGTTGGAATGATCCCCGTGATTTGAACAAAACGGTCAAGGCAATATCTTTGCCTTCGAATAATTCAAGCACTCCCGACCGTAGGATCATGGAACTTGAGGACCAAGTCAAGTTTCTCATGAAATCTTACGAAGCTCCGAAGCATTCAAGCCAAGTGAACAAAATCACTTCTTCATGCGAGTTATGTAGTGGTCCCCATGACACTCGTGATTGTGTGGAACTCCCTGGAACAGCTTTTGCGGACTACGCATCCACGCGTACCGACGAAGCGGGAGATAAGTGGTACACTTTCAAGCCCGAGCCAAACACATACGGTGATTCATATAACCCCTCATGGAAAAATCACCCAAACCTTAGGTGGAAACAAAATCAACCAAATTCATCCAACCCACCTAATCGTTACCAATCAAACGGTCCACCATCCAACCGTACCTTCAACAACAATCCTTCTAACAACTATGGTAGTACCAACAATCTTGAAGGATTGATGTCGAAATTTATGGCATCTCAAGAAGCTCGCATAGCTAGGTTTGAAACCGAATTCAACCAACAACAAACGGAGATGACCAACAAAATCGACAACTTGTTGAAAGCCCTCAACAACCAAACATTAGCCACACCTAGGAAGGACACTAGGGACACCAATAGTGGAATCCAAGCTAAGGACCCCTCATCATCCAAACATGTCCACTTTGTCAATGTTGTCACTATTAAGCCGCTAGATAGGGAAATAGAGGAGAGTGACAAAGATGAAGTTAGAGTAGAAGCCAATAGTGAGGATGAGAGTAGGGAAGTTGAGGTTAATAAGGATGAGGAATTAGAGGAGGTAGAACCTATAAAGGAATATTTTGATAAGTTGCCAACCAAGGAAGAACGGGAATACCATAAGTATTTATTCGATAGTCCCGAAACAACATATATCTTTGGCGATCCCCTGATCAAAATGGGAGACCCCTCTAACATTAACATCCCATGCAATATCGGGCACATGCATGTATGGAAAGCTTACATAGACCTTAGATCCCCCGTGAACATCATGTCTAGGACTTATTACAATTGGGTGATGAAGAAGCAACTCAATTTTAGGATAATGCCCGGTAAAAGTTGGATAAGTAATTTTGCGGGAAGAGTGAAGGGATTGCATGTCATTATAGGGAATCTAACCTATGAGATTGATTTTATGATAGTTGAAGACATTCGTCCGGTGATAGATGCTTGCCTAAGTCAAGTAGTATTCGGGAAGCCATTTGTTGAGGCCACTAGGATGAGTTATGATCCGACGTTAGGGATAGTTAGATTCAAGGAAGAGAATGATGAGGTTGCTTATCAAATGCCCTACAAGATTGAGCAATACCGCCTTCTCTCTAATTTCGAAAAGGAACGTAAGCAAGCGGCTTATTATAGGAATGAGGAGGATAGACGTAGAGGAGTAGAGTATGTTAGAAATAGGATGCTTGGTTTCTACAAAGAGTGCTTACAACTAGGTCCAGAATACAAAACTGGTTTAGAAGATGACCTAGAGAATGGAACCAATGATGAAATCACGTAGTAACCCACGACTTTGAGTCTAGCTACAAGACTCGTAAATAAAGAAAAGCGCTTCTTGGGAGGCAACCCATGTTTTGTGTGATTTTAATTGTTTGATTGTTATTTGCTTCCGTATGCATGTTTTATTTTTATTGTTGGTTGATCATGTTTCTCAATTAAAATGTGGAAATACTTTATTATGTTGTTTAGCCTAGTCTTAACTTCAACCTAAAGGTATTTTTGCAAAAGATAAGTGTAAGGGGAAACCCCAAATATGTTTTTTTTAAGAAACAAACCGATCATGATTCTCCACAATATTTAATAAACATGTGTATTCGTATTGTTAGAGTCAAATGCTTGTATTGAGTCATAATGTAGTTTTGCAGGATTTTCCAGGAAGTAGGACAAAGTTTTTCCAGAAATTTTCCGGAAACTTAACATAAAGATTTCTGCAGGTTCATTCTGACGGCGTCAGGCAATTGCTCTTGACGGCGTCAGGAGTCAAAAATCTGGAAATTTTACCGATTTTGTTTTTCTAACGGAGTCTTATAAGTTTTTGTGAATTATTAAGTTTTATAATCTCCAGGAAATCTGCAAACTTCATTCCACAAGCATTATATCTTATTTTGTTTTCTAGGATTTAGTAACTTATATAGGATGCCGCCGATTTTACGCGAGGTTGCCTTGTCTACTTTTGTCAGGATTTACAGGTTATTTGAGACAAGAAGATGATTTATATTCTGGAAGGGAAGCTTTGATCGTTCGTTTTCTTGGAGGAAGATTTAACCTGGCCAACCTAAAATCCATACCGAGCGAATCAGGGGAGTATTTGAATTCATTCTCTTTACTTTTAACTTTTACATTCTTTACTTGAACATTGGGGACAATGTTCATCTTAAGTGTAAGGGGAGGGTAAAAAGATGATACCTTACATATGCACTTTCGCTTGAGTTTGTTTTGTTTGATAGTAGATGAGTAATAAAACTATGAGAAATACTTGTTAGTGCAATTTTAGCGCCAAATTTAAAATTTTTTACAACATTTAGGAGTGAAACTTTAGCCATAGCAAGCGTCTCATGGATAGGAGGTTGTATGACTAGCACATAACCGTATATTCAGAAAAATTTTCCACCCAAAAATGTGAGGTTCGCCTTTAGATTTGATAGGAAAAGCATTCATTATTGGTGCTTATGAGTGTACCGGTAGCATTTAGATTCTAGAACTTGCGTTAGTGATGCATCCCGAGACCGCTAGTGAGACTACATTCGTGTAGTAGGATTTACTACATGATAAGAGGCATTAGGATCACCCTTGTGTTAAACCCGTATTACGATTACTTGACCATTTAAGTCATATTACTTGGCTAGCTAAGTCAACTAATTTTTCCCACACCCTTAGCGTTGTACTCATTTTTAGTACACGATACCCCTAGTACACCCCTCCGAGCCTATCTTTTCGTTTCTAACTTTAAGCATTTTACTTAAAGGAAGAATTTGTTACACCCCACTTAAATGTACACCCAAATCGCCTTAGCCTTCCGTGTATGCGCTCATTTTTAGTGCATTATTGTTATTTGTTAAACCCTAAGTTAACTTTCTAATTGATTACATGGTTGCTAAGTCGAGTCATATCCTTGTACATATTGTTTTGGGACGATTGGGACTCATGGGTAAGTACTTATTTTATGGAGTAATGGGGAAGAACAACACTTATTACCCCCATATGTACGTTAATCTTAAAAGTGCTCCAAGTGTTTTGATTTTCTTAATTCGAGTCATTAGAATAGTTTAATGTAAAGTATGTAAAGATTCAAGTGTAAGGGGAATGCTCAAACCCCTATGATGTATTATTTTGGATGGTAGGGTAAGAGTGTATGAAAAAAAAAAAAAAAAAAAAAAAAAAAAAAAAAAAAAAAAAAAAAAATCGAAAAAATCAAGAAAAAGAAAAAAAAAAATAGAAAAAGAAAAAAAAAATAGAAAAGAAAGAGAGAAAAAACATACGGACTACCATCCCGTTTTCATTCTATGTTCATTTTATGTTTTTAGTTATTTTTCATTTATTAGCTTAAGTCGAGTCTAGTCTTGGCTTAGCAACGCCATCTTGTACATGTAATTAACTAAGATTGTTAACTCGCCACCAGTAAAATCCCCTTTATCCAACAAAACCGTGTAATTCATATCCCTACACCTAACGTTATAACCCTTTAAAAAGACCTCTTTGATAGTTTATCCTAGGTGCTTACGCCATGTGGTGGAGGTTTGATCCTTTCCCAAGCCTATGGTAATCTATTTTGCTATGACAGGTAGTGAGAGATATCTTCCATTTCCATAATGTTATATTACTTTATTACACCCGAGAGATGTGAGTATCTAAACACTATTTGTGAGGTGCTTGTATATGACCTCCGTGCTTGTCTATTGGTCTTTAGTGGAACGATTATTTGTTGTAATTACTTTTATATTAGTGTTAAATGACCCCTAACTTGTCTTTTGAGTAGAATAAAAGCTCATTTGCTTGAGGACAAGCAAATCTCAAGTGTAAGGGTATATGATGAGGCGAAAAATGATCCGTTTTTAGGGGGTCATTTAAGCCCGAATCCGAATTTATTTGATCAAATATTGCCCTAAATCGTTCCTTTTGTGATTTTAGGTGTTTGGAGAGTGAATTCTGGAAAAGAAGCTATTTTGGACGTTTTTGGAGCATAAAGTGAAGAAAACAACAAAGTACCAAATCCAAGCTGGAATTACAAGGTGACGGCGTCAAGAATTTACTCTTGACGGCGTCAGAAAGGATGAATATTTTACCGAAGGTTGTGAAGGCGTCAGATGAAGAGATGACGGCGTCAAAATGACCAAGATTAATTTACCGAGGGTGGTGACGGCGTCACATAGGCCGTCACGATTGGATCTAGGGCGTCCGAGGAAGTATATGGCGGCGAGTTGACGGCATCAGATTTTACTCTTGACGCCGTCAGGACGATTTTCCTATATATAGTTTTCTAGTTTTTTCATAAAAAGAGAGAAGTTTTGGTGAAACCCTAAAGACGATTTTAGTGCCTCTTTTACAGGTTTTTCAAGGGTTCCAAACCCTTGAGACCTTGCATTGTAATTGAGATAAGTATACTCTTAATTCAATCAATATGTCTATGTGTTGGTTGTCTATCTTTTGTTCTTATCTTAATTCTACTATGCTAGGCTAAATTTCCTTTGTGTTTGCTTAGATCTAATGAAACCTAGATGTTGATTATGTGTTGATTACTTGTCTATTCTTGTTTTGAATGAATGATATTATATGTTAGGCTTAAGAAAACTGGCAGATCTCCAAATGGTAACATGCTTGAACGTCTTAAGAAACATGAACCGAGGCGTACTAGGTCTTTATTGGTTGTATTTAATGCATGAGCCACTGTTTACAATCCCTATAGTTGTGCTGGGTCATGGTGTAGGAGGAGATAAGAGCTCATAGAGTTGGGGAGTTATGTATGCCACTCCACGAATGGTATTAAGGAATACAACCCGTCATTCATACAAGTGTAACAAGTAATTAACATGTAAAAGATATCTAGGGAGTAATGAAGTCTAAGTAAACACAATTTCTCCAACCACTGCTCACAACCTTAGTTTAATATTAGTTTAATTTCATTTTCATTAGTTAATTAGTTATAAAATAGTTTTTGGGTTAGTTGATTAGCAACTAATTCCGCCCACTCCTTCAAAACCCGAGATTTTAATTGCTTTCATAAAATATAAAAACACAAAAATAATCATCTTCCATCTCTAGAACTATTAATTAGGCTTTCTAATCCTAGCGACACTATTCCTAAGCTGAACGATCAATCCCCCGGTACTTGTCACTATACTATACTACAACGATCAGGTACACTGCCTGGTGGGGGTTGTAAGCCTCGCGAGATCCCTCGAGAGGTAAAGCAAGGTGCGATTCCCATGCATCAACTACCCATCCTCCCCTTTTTGGAAGAGAGACCCAAACCCTCTGCATCTGAACTTGAGGAACTGGAAACAACCAACTGAGATGTTCCTTTACCCTTCAACAATTTCACCTTCAACTCTAATTTCTCAACCCTCTTAACTAACTTGGTGTTTATCTCTGTAAAATGTTTGTTTTGACTTTCAAGAGTAGTTTGCAAGTGCTACACTTGCTCTTTTAATTCCATGATAGTCTGAGCATCTACACTTTGTTGTGGAGGAGATTGGGGTGGTGAGTTATGATGTGATAATGATGGTGATGTTGCAGAAGGTGTTTGTGTTTGTTGATGAGATGGTAATGGTACTGGTGATGGTTGTGTGACTGATGGTACTGTTGGTGTGAGTGATGGATGTGGTGATGAATGATCAGGTTCTTCAGAATGTTGTGGTAACATTTCCTCAAAAAGTGGTACTTCTTCTCCTTGAAAACCAATTTTCATGTTTGAAAACACCTTGTGTGTAAGTTTGGGAGTCTTAAAAGGTTTGTTTGGGGGAAGTAACAAATGTTTGGATTTGTTGATGAGGCACTGAATGAACCTTTGGTACATCAAAAACTTTGTTTCACTGTCCACATTTTTAACCAATCCTTCAAAAATATATTTTGAAAAGTTGAATTTCTTGTTTTTTGCCAGGCAAATGAGAGCTGTAGCCATGTTACCACTAAATTGCTCCCATGAGGTTTTCTTTTGGCTTAAACAATGAAGGATGGTATGAATCAAAAATCTCCATTGAGAGGTAAAATGCTTTTTAAGAAATGTAAGCTTTGTAGAAGTTACATTATACCCCATTTTTGTCAAATTTTCAAAAATTTTAGTATCAGGTAGTTGACTAATGCCATCTGAATCATCCAAATGAAGATGTCTTCTAATGGATGATTCGGTAAAAGTCAAGGTTCTACCATCAACTTTGGCCTCTCGCTCTTGAATCCCATTCCTAAGAGTGTTAACTCTAGCAGTTTGCCAAAATTGTGAAATTTGAGATTCAAAAATAGTGGGATTCACGAGTAAAGCAAACCTAACATAAGAATTGTTTAGAAAATCTACTGCTTGATGAAAAGTTTCATTGTCATCAGACTTTTCCAAAAATGCTAATTGGTTGTGACGTTTGACAAAACTTAGACGAGCCATGGTGAAAGGTTTGATGAAAATTTTGATTATGATGGTGGGATTTTATTGTTGTACTGGTAGAAGATGAAAGGTGAGAGTGAATTATGATAAGGATTGATTATGAGAAAAATGACTTTTGACCGACTTTAAAAGATATAGATAAGTAATTGAAGAGGCGATCAAAAAGATCTTTTATTATAATAACTATATCCTTAAGTCGAGGAAAACATGAATAATTCACAAAAATACTCTTTAAAAACAACGGCTATATTTTAACCTGACAGACTCAACGGCTATGTAGCAGTACCATTTTACTCTACCAGTACTAAAATTTGAACTACCAGTACCTTGTTTTTGAAATAAGACTTGGCAGTCTCTTTGAAATTTTTAGAAAATATCCCTTATACTTTTTAGCAAACTATCAGCTATCAACGGATTTGATAAGTCTTTACCAAGAGCCGCTTGCTTTGGACTAGTCAGTTCATTAAATTTTTGAAACTGGGTGAACTGATTACCTTATAGTTTTTATCAAACTATCAGCTATCAACGGATTTGAGAAGTCTTTACCAAGAGCTGTTTGCTTTGGACTAGCCAGCTCTTAAGTTTTAAAAAAACTAGGTGAACTGATTACCATTTCCATATCCTGATTGTGTTAGCAAGCTTGAGTAACCTGTAATGGTTAGTTGTAAACCAAAAGAACAGAGTGCAAAGCACTTGTTTTATAGCATTGTTAACATTTAAACATCAAGATGAGCAAAAACAGAGCAAACTTTGAATAACAGTACCAATTTTGTACTGACAGTACCTTATAACTAACTAGCAGTACCATGTTTAGAGGCCAAAACTTGTTTATTTTTTATATACAAAACACATGTTTTTCAAAGATTTATCATACCAATACCTGCTACCAGATATTTAAACCAACCTAAATCAAAAGCTTTGGTGAGAAGGTCTGCAAAATTATTTTCAGAATCAATTTTGACAACTTGAATTAACCTTTTCTCATTGCAATCTCTTATGAAATGGTGTCTGATTTCAATGTGTTTTGTTTTTGAATGTTGAACTAGATTTTTAATGATACAAATAGTACTGCTGTTGTCAATGTAAATAATGGTGTTAAGAAAATTGTACCCATAGTCAAGCAATTGATTCTGGATCCAAAGAACTTGGCCACAACAACTTGTACTTGCAACATATTCTGCTTCAGTTGTAGAGTTGGCCACCATTGTTTGCTTCTTGCATTGCCATGATATGAGTCTGCAACCAAGAAATTGACATCCACCAGTTGTGGATTTTCTGTCTAGGGTTGCTCCAGCATAGTCACTATCTGAGTAAGCTACCAAATCAAAAGATGATTCCCTTGGATACCATAGACCCAACTTAGGCTGGCCCTTGAGGTATCTAAAGATTCTTTTGACTGCTGTGAGATGAGAAACTTTTGGATTGACTTGAAACCTTGCACATACACATACTGAGAACATGATATCTGGTCTTGATGATGTAAGGTACATTAGTGACCCAATCATTGATCTGTAGTTTTGTAAATCAACATCTTCACCCTCAGCATCTTTGTGTAACCCTTTTTCTGGATCCATTGGTGTACTTGCAACCTTTGAATCTGCAAACCCAAATTTCCTTAGGATCTCAGCTACATACTTATCTTGGCTGATAAATATGCCTTCATTTGATTGTTTCACTTGGAGACCCAGAAAGAAAGTAAGTTCGCCCATGGAACTCATTTCAAACTTAATATGCACAAGTTTTTCAAACTCCAGACACAATTCCTGATTTGTGGATCCAAAGATAATATCATCAACATAAATCTGCACCAGCAAGATGTCTTTCTTGGTTCTTTTGATGAACAAAGTTGGATCAATCTTGCCTCTTTGAAATCCATTTTCCAATAAATAGAAAGTCAATGTTTCATACCATGCTCTAGGAGCTTGGTGTAGACCATAAAGAGCTTTGGTAACCTTGTACACCTTGTCTGGATATTCTGCATCAATGAAGCCTGGAGGTTGAGAAACATACACCTCTTCTTCAATAGTACCATATAAAAAGGCACTTTTGACATCCATTCGGTAGACAGTGAATCCTATGAAAGAAGCATAGGCCAAGAATAGCCTAATTGCTTCAATTCTTGCAACTGGAGCAAAAACTTCTTCATAATCCACTCCTTCTTCTTGAGTATACCCTTGGGCCACCAATCTGGCTTTGTTTTTTACAACTATTCCCCTTTCATCTTTCTTATTTCTGAAAACCCATTTGGTTCCAATTGCCCTGTAACCTTTGGGCAAATCAACTAGTACCCAAACCTTCTGCAGTTTGAATTGAAGTAGCTCTTCTTGCATTGCTTCAACCCAGCTTGAATCATCTAAGGCTTTTGTAATGTTTTTGGGTTCTACTTGAGAGAGAAAGCATGAATATAGGCATATGTGGGCACCTTCATGGTTCTTTTCTTCATACACAGCTAGGACAAACCCATCTTTGTCTGAAGATAAGACTTGAGTCCTTGTTTTAACACCAGAATCAATGCTGCCAATCACATTATCAATGGAGTGATCTTTGAGAATTCTTGTGTTGTGTGTTGTAGGAACATCATAGGAAATAGGAAGATTTCCAATTCCTACATCTTCTGGTAAGGAATCATCTGATAGAACATTTAATGGTTCAGCAGGACCAATTTGTGAACTGGCAGTACCATCTGTTGAACTGGCAGTACCATCTTGTGAATTGACAGTACCATTTCCATTTTCAGAATTTTCTTGATTCCCTTGATCTTGAGTTCCATGATCATCTTCAACACCTTCATTTGTAGTATTTGAAGGCTCTCCATGACTTGAAGATGAATCCAATCCTGTCCATATTGGCATCAAGATGTAATCTTGATCCTCAGTTGTTTCATCATTGTCTTCAAAACCTGCATTATCATTAGTGTTTGTACCTGTGACAGGCACATAATTCATAGATTTTGAAAGCTAATCAATGTCAAAACACCAATCTGGTCCAGTGCCTGCAACATTTGGTAGTTTTTCTTGAAACTCTATGTGCAGGTTTTCTTCCACTAGCATAGTGCATTTATTGTACACCCTATAGGCCTTACTTTGCAAAGAATACCCTGTCATATAGCCTTCATCAGCTTTTCCTTCAAACTTTCCTAGATGATCTTTGGTATTGAGAATAGTGACATGACATCCAAAAGGTCTCATAAAACTTAGAGATGGTGTTCTACCAAACAAAAGTTCATAAGGAGTCTTTCTATGAGGTTTGATCACAAGAACCCTATTCTGTACATAACAAGCAGTATCTACTGCTTCAGCCCAAAATGAAACAGGCAACTTAGAATCTACTAGCATTGTTCTAGCAGCCTCTATAAGTGTTCTATTTTTCTTTTTTGCTACTCCATTTTGCTGTGGGGTTCTAGCTACACTGTATTCTCTTTTTATTCCTTTTTCTTTACAAAATTCATCCATAACTCTATTCTTGAATTCTGTCCCATTGTCACATCTGATTACTTTTACTTTCTTATCTATTTGGTTTTCTATCCCTGTAATGTAGGACTTAAGGATCTCACTTGTTTCATCCTTAGTTCTTAAAAAGAAAACCCAAGAGAATCTGCTGTAATCATCAGTAACTACAAGACAATATCTTTTACCATTCAAGCTATTCACAGAAGTAGGACCAAAGAGGTCCATATGAAGCATGTATAAAGCTTGAGAAATTGAGTTATGGGTCTTGGGCTTACAAGAAGCTCTATGTTGTTTGCCTTTTAGACAATCAACACAGGTTTGGTCATTTTGAAAAATCTTTTTGGGTAAACCTCTAACCAAATCATATTTTGCAATTGTATTGATTGTTTTAAAGTTTACATGACCAAGTCTTCTATGCCAAAGCATAGATTCATCCAATGAGGCTTTTGCTACTAGACAGGTTAAGTTCTCTTTAGGAACAATGTTCTTTAAATCAACAATGTACATATTGTTCTTTCTAGGGATTTTAAGAAGAATCTGACTTTCATCAAGAATTTTAAAATCAGGAGAAAGTACAATGCATTCAGTGTCAGTAAAAAGAACATTGTTCTTTGTGTCACACATTTGTGAGACACTTAAGAGATTAAACTATAGTTCTTTCACAAAATACACATTTTCAAAATCTAATTTACTGGTTTTAATTATACCTTTACCAGTAATCTTTCCTTTGATTCCTCCCCCAAAGGTAACATATCCTCCATCAAATGATTTGAAGTCTGTAAGGTAAGACATGTTGCCTGTCATGTGCCTTGAACATCCGCTATCTACATATCCTTGATCTGCAATATCATTTGAATGTTCCTGCACATGTATACACATATTAGTTTCCTTGGGGTACCCAAGCCATGACTGACTTGGGTTTGCCTCATGCATCAATGTAATCAAACCTTTTTAGGACTGTTGATGCACCATTTGATTGGAGTGGTCTCCAAATCCAACATGCTGAGGACTTAACATCATTGTCATTTTTAACACATTTTGTGGTTTTTGGTCTAACAGTATCACATTTGGCAGTACCATTTGGTATAGCAGGACCATATGGTCTGGCAGGACCTTTTGGTTTTGGTCTCCAGTCTTGTGTTTTGACCACAAAATTCCTTTCAATATGATTTTTCACAACTTTTGGTGCATGTTTGAAAGTATTAATTGTACCCTTAGTAGTGAATTTTGGGTAAACAGGCTCATTTGGTCTAACATTATGATTGACTTTTGGTGTGTTAGATTTCACAAAACCTTTTCTGGGGTTTGTTTTACTTGTTTTAGACCTTGATGTACTTCCAGAAACCCAATTGTTACAATAAGCATGAGTATGATTAAAACTACCACAATAATAACATGCCTTATTGTACAAAACAAAGTTATCACCAAGTTGATGTGACTTAAGATTGTTGCAATTTCTCTGACTACCTCTAGGTTTGCTATTACATTTAGCACAACATTCAATTGTTTTTAGAACAACTTTAGTCTTTGTGATACTTTCTACACTTTTAGCACTGATTGGTCCTACCTTGTTTCCTATCTTAGAAACAGTCTCTTTTCCATTTTCATCAGATGTATAACCTTCAATAGATGTAACATCTGAGTTCTTATCAGTGAGCTCCTTTTCTTTGGAAAGTGAAGTATCACTTGCACTCTCAAAAGGTTTACTATTTTCTACAGGTTTTACTTTTTCTACTGGTTTATTTGTGAGCTCATGTAAACCTGATTCAGCAAGATCAAAACCTGGGGGACAGGGAATACCTCTGT
Organism: Artemisia argyi; assembly: GCA_030686995.1. Lineage (NCBI taxonomy): Eukaryota > Viridiplantae > Streptophyta > Magnoliopsida > Asterales > Asteraceae > Artemisia > Artemisia argyi. The sequence goes on from CM060694.1 coordinate 134,199,433, forward strand.
AAGGAGGTGGACATGTGTTGTATCCAATCCCAGATTTGATTTTCTTGTTCATTTGGTTCTCAACTATACTTTTAGTACAAGCAGAAGCATTTTCTAATGTTGTAACAGTTAGTTGAATATTATCTTTTGCTTGTTTCACTTTAGAAAACTCAGTTCTTAACAGGTTTATTTCAGTATCTTTAAGAAATATGTCTCTATTAAGAATAGCTTTTGTGTCAGAAAAGGTGAGTTCATTTTCTCTAAAGTGAATTATCTGTTTCTCAAGTTTGGACATGCCACACTTATGATTAACTAGATCTTGATGAGTTTTTCTTTGTTCTTCTTTCATTTCATCATAAAGTTTTCTTAAGATTTCTAATTCTTTAAAAACTTCACAAGTAGCAGCACATTTAGTAATTTGTACCTCAGGATTGGAGAGAGCCATTAAAGCCATTTCATTTGAGGATGACTCTTCTTCACCCATGAAGCTCCAATCAAAACCCATCCCATCAATAGCTACCATTGCTCTTGTTTCAGTGATGTCCACTTCCTTGCTCTTGTTCTCATTGTTTCCTCTGTTCTTGTTCTCAAAACCTCTTCCCTTATCACCCTGCTTCTTTGGTCTTCTACATTCTCTTGAGTAGTGACACTTCATGTGGCAGTTGTAGCACTCCACTTTAGACTTGTCATACCCAGTAGGTTCATTGCCATTGATGACAATCTTCTTTCCAGTTCTCATCAAATATTTCTTAGGCCTCATGCTAAGAAGTGAAAGCTGCCATTTTATGTCCATTTCTTCAAGATCATCATCACTGATCTCTTGAAGATCTTCAAAGGTCAATGTGGAACCATTGTGTTGTGATGTTAGGAAAGCACAACCAATTGTTTCATCTAAAATGGTTTTGGTACTGCTGGAAGTACTAGCAGTACCAAAATTTGTGTTGGTAGTACCTACTTCTCTACCATCTTTTTCTTCATCAACTTTCTTGGAAGTACCATGAGATGACTTAAATGCCATATTTCCTGAGCTTGAACTAGTAGACTTCTTTAGTTCATGCTCTACTATTTTGAAGTTGCTGTAAAGATCACTGAGACTCATGGAATCAATATCTGGTTTGTTTTTCTAGACAATGACATGCATGGCCCATTCAGAGGGTAGACTTCTAAGGAATTTGGAGTTTAAGTCTTCTTGAGATATTATCACTTCATGAATGGCTAACTGACTAGAAAGCTTTTGTAATCTATTGAACATGCTGTCCAAAGACTCATTTGGTGTGGCTGAAAAGTTTTCAAACTGTTGTTTTAAAAGTGTTTTCTGGGTTTTCTGGTGGCATCATTACCACCAAATTTAGCCACAATAGCTTGAAAAAGGGTTTTAGCACATTTGTACTTGTTAAAGATTAAAAGCTAGTCATTTGGAATAGACATGAGAAGCATACTCCTGGCTTTAAGATCATTTCTCTTTTGAATTCTTTCTTCAGCTGTTCTTGGGTTTACTTGCACAGTTGTGACAAGTGCATCATTTACTGTGGAGGTGGTGGTTACTGGTTTAAATGAGTTTCCTTCTTCAATAATCTCCCAAAGTGCATAGTCTTGCACTTGGAAGTATTGTTCAACCCTCAGTCTCCACATCTCAAACTCATTCTGTTTGAGTAATGGAAGTTTTGCAGCCACATTGGTTTGAATGTGCTCAACATCCATTTTTGCTTTGTTCTTTTATGTCGTAAATATCAGCCTTGCTCTGATACCACTTGTGGAAGGATTGTTTATTGATTTGTGCAAACACTTGGGATGTTAATCTCAATAATGTGTTTAGGATATTTATGAATGAATGTGAGTTAGCACGCGGAATTTACTAAAACACACTAAAGGAACAAAGGTGGTGAATAAGTAAATGAGAATGAACACAACATGAATAACATAAAACGATTAAATATTATTGATGAAATAATACGGGTGATCTAAACTATCACCAGGATTACAAGTGTAACCTTGAATCTTTGATACGTGAAAGGGTTTAAATATGGAAGTTATGCATGGGAAAGATGAGTGTAAGAGATTTCTAAGAAGGTGTCTTAAGGGTTCCTTTTATAGTATAAGGAGCCCTTATCACAAGTGGTTAAGTTGCTTAATATAATATATTAGAGGTTTATCTTATCCTAATATTACACCTTTCAAGGTAAAACACTCCATTATATCTACTGAGACTTCTGTACTACTTCTACTTAACGTATAACTTTGTACAAAGACTAATAATACAACTATCAACTAGCAGGCTCTTCGGGCAGACTCTTTACTTTGTGCATTTTATTCCCAACAATTGTCAAAATTGAACGTGTTTTCACAACATCATGAAGTTTGCACACCTTATCATAATTCTTCAAGAAAAATTGTTTCTTCATCATTCGGGTTAAAACGTTCGCAAAAGCATCACACATAGTTGAAAACCTCAACGATTCAGACTAAGAATTTTTTGTCATCGATTATTTTCCACGATTGTGAGTTTCTAATTTCTTCATGGTTGTTGACTAATCGTTCCCTAAAAATGTTTCAAATGATTTCAATGGTCAAAAAGGCATAATTAGATACCAGGGTTTATGTAATTATCGACTGGAGCATTTCTTTTTGATGTATTTTAGCCTAATTAATTAGTTCACATAGCCTTAGAGAACACTAAAGAATGCTTGATTGGGTGTTTGCTTGATTAGAAACAACACAGGTTTGAAATCATGATAATAATCGGAAAATGTTGAGTGAAAGAATGAATTAATCTGTGATCTTGTATGTTTATTTGAGAATTCTGAGCACTTAGGAAGATTTAGAATGAGTTTTTGACTCATTTGTATACTCGTTTGTGCCTGATGCATTTTCTGTGAGCAAGTATATGTCATCCCATTTAAAGTCAAGATATGTGTTGGGTCTAATATTTGAGTTGATAAAGACAAAACATGTGAAACATGAGGGACTTATTATGACAAATAGGAAAACTTAAATGACAAAATATAGAGAAGATCAATTTACTTTGTTAAGAAGATATTATGTATTATTTTAACTTATCACTTTGTAACCCTAGTATCTCCAGTATATAAAAAGATATAGGGATTGATTAATATGTGTGTCAAAGATGTAAACACGGTGTGTGTGTGTGTGTGTGTGTGTGTGTCTAGGCGTGTTTCTACACCCTGTAGACGCCTAGATTTTATGTTTAGTTTAAGCCCAAAGGATCGTATGATTCCTGTTAGATTAGGTAACCGTACTACACTTGATCACATAGTATTGCGGCTTATTGTGTTTGTAATAGTGGTTACAGACGATGACAAGAAAAACCTTTATACAATAACTATTGTTCATGTTTATTCCGCTGCATATTATTTTTTTGTTATTGTTATCCTAGATAAAGATCTAACAAATCTGAGCTATAAATGATTCTTATCAATTTGTTTCGTCAAAATTCAACTATTGTCAAAATGTTTCTTATGAAACATATTTTGAGTGGAGAAAAATGTTCACTGTTTCAAAACTATTTCGTTCATGTAGTTGCATATTTTCTTTTGATCTCTGCTGCACCAATCTCTCGTGAGCATTTTGAAAAGCATAAAATTAACTAGATATTATCATGAGAGGGTTGAGAGAGGTCAAGGGGCTAAATGTGTCAAAAGGCCAAACTTGAAACGGGATTCAAATGATGAGAACAAGTTTTTCAAACTCTACACTATTGTTTTACACCGGTAAAGCAAGTGTGAAGACCAAAGCGAAGTCGGTCAAAACCTTTCAAATTTTCAAAATTTGTAATGCTTTTGATGCAATATAAGAATGACTCTGCTTTCAACATCTCAAATGCTGGAAGATTTCCGTTTATCACAAAAACAAATCCTTAAAAAGAACCCATGAGGGTCAATTTTAGAGGGAAATCCTCTTAAGATTTTAAAACTCCGAGAGAAACACCGGATTTCTCAAACAACTTTTCAATTGAAAAAGAGTTTTAAATCTCCATTGATCCCACGAGTCTTGTTTCAAAATGAAACAAAAGTTTCAGTCCTCGTTGAAATTCAACATCATTTAATCAGATTGACACAACTTACAAATGGATTTCAAAATTTGGTAAACCCGTTAGCGCCGTGCTTAAATAGGTTCCCAAGGTTGTTGTCTAATCTTAAACATTGTGACTTCTTGACACTTCAGCTAAGGACTCGGTCTTTAATATTAATTGTGCACGCATCTCAGTGTACAACTCAGTCTTCAAAGTAAGGAAAGTGCCTTGCTAAACCATTCTTTAAATTCAAACGTGCACTAAACCATTTTGTATATCTTAAACCATAATGTAAATAGAAAAATATAAAACCAACAAAAACCATGAAAATCAAAAAAATAGAAAATACCAAAAATAGTTTTCCAAGGCATGTATTTTGGTATCGATAACATTTAGGGTCCTAGAAATGTCATTCAATAATGACACGGGTCTTTAAATGAAGTTCGAGCAGAAGTTCAAAAAGTTTTCAAAACATGCCTAAATGGCTTGCTTTATTTCGGATACGCAACCCGCTTTTCAAAATGTCGAAAGCACAACGCCAAAAAGATGGATGTTCCTAGCAACGGGTGATTAAGTTCCCCCGGGCATGGATTACTTTACATCCGTGCACCCTCGATCTAGTGTACGTTTCAGTGCATTATTTCCTGATTAAGAAGAGAAGTCTTCTTTTAACCTAAAACAAATATTTTTCCATCTCTAATTCTTTAGAAAATTAATTGTGTTTAAAACAATATTTGAAAATCAATTGGACTTAGTCCTTTCATAAAATTTGCCACTCTATCTATGACAAAAGGTTTAAATTTTTCATTAAATTTTAAATAGAAAACGGGTCCTAGATTTAGGGGGAGAGTGATTTCAAATTTTATTTTAGATCATCAAATGTTTTTCGTTGTTCGGCTCAAGTAATGAATAAAAATGTGTTGTTATGTGTCAATATATGAATTTTTCATGAGTTTCTCGTTAAACTCCAAATCATTTATAAACTCATCATATCTGACACTAACATTCTCTCTCATTGTTTGAGGGGGAGCATCGAAATGTTCTATTATCAGTATATACATTAAATCAGACCACATTTTCTTCCAAAATTTCTAACTTACTTAAATCAATTAGGATCCCAAATCTCAAAAGGTTTGAATTTTATGATCGGGGGAGAGAATGTGATTTAAATATGAAATCTGATAAAATGTGATTTTTGGACTCAAATGTAAGCTCTCTCATATGTGCCAAAATCTTTCGTATATTGATGCACATATTGAGGGGGAGCGTATGGTTTATGATGGCGATTATTAAAGAAAACCAAACACCGACCATTGTATTCAATACACTGGAGGTATAAGGTTGATAAGGTTAGGTATTAGTTCCCATGATCCAGCCAGAACCGGAGGGATCTTCCCAGGGACAATCCTTTAGGTAGAGTAGAAGTCCTTAGGATAGATTAAAAAGGAGTACAGTGAGAATATGGGAAGAGTGCCTATTGAAATGGAGCTAGTACTGGAATAAATCCAACAAAGTACTAGTTATGAAGTTTTGGTAAGCATTGAAGGGGTTGAAGAATGAAAAAGAAATGTAAAGATAAAGGGTGAAAAGAAATAGCCCTCCAAATATTCAACCTTAGGGCAGAAACCGGGTTCAACTCATATGCTACTAGTGGTTACTCAAGTAACACATGTATTGAAGACAATCGTCATGGACCCAGTGATGCACTGCACCAAACTTTCTAACCACTCAAGTTCTCTTAAAAGAACTTGTTTCATTCTCACGAGGAACCTTGTATTATCTATCGACCGCTCATCACGAGTCATGTTGATATTGAAACATGAGACACTGCTCCAGTCTCCGATTAGTAAATCAAAACGCACTATTGAGTCTAGAGCCAAGAGATCATCCATAAATCTCATTAGGACACACCTCAAATGTGCTTGTTGTTTCATAGACCGTTAAAAGCAAGAAAATATTTATTAAGAGTCCTACGCATTATCCTCGTGTTATTGCCAGAACATCCGACTAATACATAAGTATTCACAATGAAGATGGAAATCCTTCTAGAGCCAACATCAAACAATCTCTAGGTAGGTGACATGTAAGACCATTTATGGATCGAACTTGTGACAACTGGAATGTAACAATGGGGCGATTCGTATTGGAATCAAACTTGTTCCGGTATCATTGACGGATACTTTTGGAAAACCTTCGATGTGCTCAACAAGAGTTTTCGAGCACATTGACTGCATATAAATTTTTCAAAACAAAAGTATTTATAAGTGATACTTGATGTTGAACATAAAACTGTTGTCGTATTACAAAACAAACTCTTTATTAAAGTAATACACGACTGCATATCAAAATCAATTTCTCACTAATCAGTGAATCCTAATTCGTTGGTTCACTGACTCCGTGTTGTCTACTTTGTGACGCTCCAGTTTCAGAATGGCTGGTACAGCTACGAAATCGTGTCAAGGAGATTCTTCAGAATTATACCTGATCACAGGCAGTATTTATAGTGATCAACGAGGAACCGTGGTTCTTGCAACCCTATTCAACGAAAGTGAACAAAGACACTTTTGTGTGTTTATTACTAACATTTGTTTGCAGGAATACTCGACGATTGCAGCTGATGTCAAATGAGTCGTCAATTCATAACCTCATGCTCACCCTTCACACTCACAATAGGTGAAAGATCTACAACAATGCTTCTGCAACTCTGATGCAAAGTTCCATGATCCAGAAAAGTGTCAGCATGCCAGTCTGATGGCCACTACTACACATGAAGGCAATGCTACAAACGATGACTTGGAGATTTACAGTGGCTGATGATCTCAAAGAATACTCAAAGATCACATAAGTCAAAGGAACATCAGTCACATGAACATTGCTTGAAGAACAAAGATCAATGACTTTAAAGAATCAATGACTACGATCTAGGATATTAAATTCATGTATTAGAATGCTAGTATTCAAATCGTAATTTTCGGGGTGACCTCCCTAAGGGGGACATTATTAGGAATATAAATATTCACATGAAAGACTCGGTCACCTCGAGAATCTATTTAGCATTAAATAGCTCGTAGGCTTATTAGTTTTAGTTTAGATATCGTATCACCATGGAGTCGGGTTGGGTCTTTACCAACTGTCAGCCCGCTCCATAGCCCGTTTAGGGGCGTTAAGTTTGTACTATAAATACCCTTTCCCACCATGGGAAAAGGTTGGAGTTTTCTAAGCTAATATCACTAGCTCTTCACTTTCTCTCTCTAGAATTCTCCCATCTCTCTCTCTCTCTCTCTCTCTCTCTCTCTCTCTCTCTCTCTCTCTCTCTCTCTCTCTCTCTCTCTCTCTAGAATCCAACCTTGCTTCATATTTCTTGTGTGTTATGATTGTTAGTATTCTACAGATGCACACAATAAATATATTAAAAGCTAATGTCTAAAAAAATGTTCCACACATATGAAACAAATAAGTATCAAATAAGATATATTTACATAATGTTATCTCGATTACTCACTCTTGTTTAGATTTTTATTATGCGTACTTCTATTTTGGGTAGTCTCATAAAAAGTATTCACTTTATTTTTTAATTAATTAAAAGAGATTTTAGTGAGCGAAATTGATATTTGATTGCTGGAAAACACAATCGATTAGAGTTTTTAAGACCGTGTATTTTCGAAATAAGTAGTTATTCTAAAATTAACAGAGTATAAATTAAAGGACTGATTTACTCAGTTGGTCAAAAACCTTTTAAAGAATAAAATAGTACTCTAAACGTAAATTCTGTTTTCAAGAGGTAGAAAAACATTTTTTTAACAAAGTAGAAAAACTACTATATGAAAGTTCTAAAGGAAAAAAAGTAATAAATAAAAAATGAGAAAATGGTTAATTGTGGTTAAAAAAAATACTGTAACTACAAACCACAACACGTGAGTGGCAGAAAACTACATGACAAAAAGCAAAATTCATTTGTTTTCTTTCCCTCTCTTGGTTTTTTAGGCTTCCCCAAATGTCTACACCAGACCTGCTACTGTTTTTTCTCAATTCTCATTGAGCTTGAAATTATAATTTCTCTCACATGCATACAAATCAGGAAAAAGCCCTTTGTTTGCGTGATGCCCATGGCCCGTCGCCCTGACTACCCATAGCCAGGGTCGGGCCTTGGGGTGAAGGCTGAAAACACATAATGTACATCTTCAGCATACCGATATACGTAACCAACTATTTTAATTGTCAGTATCGCTAAAACACATAACATACTTTTTTTTAACCTTATATGTGGATTTTCCAAATTGCATTAAACCTAATTGTTTATCTCCTTTGGTTGACCAAATATATGTTTCCCCACCCAACACCCAACACACACACGTCACTTTTCCACCCAACACACTTCACAGTCCCAATTTCAATCAAAAACCCTAAAATCATTTTGACCTAACTTTTGTTAGATGTGTTTTGGTATGTATTTTAATCATTAATTTAAAACTTATATTCATTTAATTTTAATAATAGTTCAACTCTAAACCCTAGTTTGAAACCTTAAGTTATGATTGCATGTTATTGAGAAGATGAAAATGGCTTCTTTCATTGTTAAACTCTATCATGATGGGTTTTTATCCCAAATCCACTAAAGTGTGTGCACGGTTTGTATAGGATTATCATTGAGGTTCAATTCGAAGATATGCAAGTTGTTGAGTTGTTGATGTTATTAAATGGTTAGTTCCTAATACTCCTAAAAGATTGTATTATTGTCTATCTGGAACAACCCTTACTCGTGGGATTAGGGAAATTAAAACTGATGACGATATGATCGAATTTGTGAGAGTATGATTTTTGAGAATGGTTCAAAGGTTGACATGTATAATGTATTTAATAATTATGATGTTATGGAGTACACTGAAAATGATAATCTTTTTAATGAGAATGTCAATGTTGATGGTGGGAATCTAATGTTGACAATGATGCGGATCTCAGAATATTGACTTTCACATAGAGGGTGAACAGAATGTAATAGTGAAATTGACCATAGATGATCCCTTTTTAACTAACTGGTAGGTAAGGGTAACTTTATTGGTCTCAGATATCATCTAATACCCCCTTCTATGTGGTAAGTATATTGTGGAAGAGGATGACCCCGAGGATGATGTTATAGATGCTAAGTAGAAGAAAAGAAGAAAAAAAGGTGTTCAATATCCCTCTTACAACCCAGAAAAACCATGGAATGAATTTTTGCATGCCCTAGGAATGAAATTTGGGAACTAACAACAATTAAAACAGGCTTTGACTGATTATGGGTTTGCATATAGTTACAAATTGTGGCATTATGGAAGTGATTATAAGTCTTTGCTTGTGTACTATGGCAGAGATATAGAATTAGGTTGGTGTGTTGGTAGAAGGGGGATTAATAAGAAAAAGAATGAACAAAATTAGTTGGCTAATAAAGGGTAAAGAGGTATAGAAAGACAATCGTAAAGGTAAGACAGATGTAGATAAGGGTAAGCCCAAGGTTAAATGGACATGAATGAAGGTTCAACAACAAAAAGGACATCACTTCCCATTTAGATTTTAGGATTCTTAGAAGAGTAGTGAAAGGTCATTCCAAATTAAGACATTGTACCTGGACCATAAGTGCACTAGAAACTACAATATAGGTTCATTGATTACTTTCAAATTGATTGAAATGCATTATGCCAATGAAATTATCATGAGCCCTCAATAACTTACAAATTTATGATGGAAGATATCAGACAAAATTTCATGGTTGATGTGAGTCAAGGGCCATGCGAAAGAGCTAAACAATATGCTTTGTATGAACATGAAGGGGGCTTATTGAACATTATGGGAAACTATGGGAATACAGACAATCCATTCTAGATTCTAATCCTTGTATAACTTGTTATTTAGATGTTGATGTCCATGACAATAAGGTGAAATACTTTCACATATATTATGTTAGCTTCAAGGGTGTGAAGGATGGATGGATTGGCGGTTCTAGAAAGGTCATGGGAATTGATGGTTGTTTTCTCACACATATGTGCAAAGGTGAGTTGCTGACTACAATGGAAAGAGATGGGAATAATCAAGTGTACCCAATAGCCTAGGTAGTTATTAATTTTGAGAACAAAAATAGTTGGTGGTGGTTTTTGTCACTTTTTTTTAATCATGACCTTCAAGGAGGCCTTGATCTCATAATTATCTCAAACTTTCACAAGGTATGTTTGGATTTATTTTTTATGTTTGGATACGATTAAGGGTTAAATTGTTAATGTTTCAATATAATTAAACTATTGGTACCCTTAAACTATTTATATGTAAGGTTAGATTGAGTCAGCAAGGAATTGGTTACACAAACACTACACACCAGACATCTTTATGCAAACTTCAAAAGGAAGTGGACTGGTCTGTACTATAAAAAGCGATTTTGGAGTGCAGTTGCTTCAACAATTGAACAAGATTTCACAAGAATGATGAAAGAGACCAGATAGTTAGATCTTGAGGCACATGAGTATGATGAAGAGAAATCCTGCAACTTGGTGTGAAGCCTTTTTCCAAATAGAAAAACCATGTGCTTCATTTGAGAATGGGATATCAAAGAGTTTTATGGAAACCGTAGAGGGGGGTGAATACGTTTCCATTTAAAAACTTAAAAGCTTTTGTATCAAAAACCCGATCAACTATAACATAATATGAAAAGTGGCAACACTAGTCTTACAAGAACTAGAGATAATAAAAAGCAACAAGTAAGGCATGTCACATCAACACACACTTAGACATATTAGTAATAACATGCCATGACACAAACACTACTAACATAATATAAGCAACAAGCAACATAAATATAAATGCAATGCAAAGTATAAGTGTAAAGCGGTAAATGCAAAAATAAACTTAAATAAATGGGTAAAGAAAATGCAAAACCGAACACGGTGATTTATAGTGGTTCAGTCACGAAGCTCCTCTTCGCCCTACTCCACTCCCCGAGTACCCAACTCGAGAGTTACTTCACTAATCAACAAGCTCCCTGCTCGGCGGAGAAAACCATACAACGTCACTTACATTATTTTCCGACACTAAGTTAAATGTCGAGTACTAATCTTAGCTGGTACTAATCTACCACGATCTACCCGATCCTTACAAATCATACAATCTACAAGATCCACATGATCTACACTCGATCTACCCGATCTACTCACGATCTACCCGATCCTTACTAATCACACCATCAACACGACATACACGATCTACCCGATCTACCCTTTATCCACTTGATCAACACACAAGCTCACTAGCTACAAGAGATCTCCAAGATCTCAACAAGATCACAATGATCCACACTCACAAGACTAAACAAGAGATGATGACTACTTGATCTATATCAAGATACAACAAACTTACAACAAATAATGCAAGTGCACTACTCCATGACTCCAACACTTTGTATCTTCTTGATACTTTATGTTCTTCTCTTGGACTAGAAGAGGAATGAAGGTGATCACTTGAATGGATGATTGGATCACTCTAAAACAAACTAAAACTCTCTAAATGATCAAAGAAAGTGATCTAAATAGGAAGGGGTTAGACCAGAAAGAAATCGCTGGAAAAACCAAGTTGGACGTGTAAAATGGTCCACTATTTATAGGCAAAGAGAAATATGACCTTTACAAGGGGAACGATATCGTTAAAGTTTAGATGGCACCACTAAATTTAGTGGTGTTGTAGGTATTTAATGGTACCATGGGTCAAGAAAAAGCTCCTCCGTTTGTCTTTAGTGGGGCAGGTTTATTTGGGGAAGTTTGGAGCTGTTTTGGGGGGGGGGGGGGGGGGGGAATAGCTGTTGGTGATTTTAAACTTATTTTTCAAGTTAAAACATTTCTTTTTAATTCAAAAAATAATTTGTGAAATGTATTTTTGAAAAATGTTTTGTCACATTAAAAATGTGAAGTTTAGAGAAAATTAAAATCCTTTGATCATTAGTCAAGTTTTAGATTTGTTTGTACATACCTTGAGTGATTTACGTTAGGATGGAAATCTACGACTTTGTTGAAACATACTTGAGACGTCGAGAGATGTTGATGTAAGTATGCATTGATGATTTGTGTAAATAAGTAACTTGCGTATTTTATGTTATGCACTACAAGTTACATGTTTGTCATCATTAAAACCGAAGAAACTGTTTAGTTTAAATATCGTAATATTTGCACTAACAATCTCCCCCTTTTTGATGATGACAAATATGTAAACCGTGATACATAGTATAATGTAAAAGTTACCCGTTTACTTTACACTCCCTTCTCCTCCTTTTGTCGAAGCGAAAAGGTAGTGCCTCGAGCTCTCCCTTGAATTCATTCCCTACTCCTCCTTATTTTACTACTATCCTTTCTCCCTAGAAAGGCGAGCTTGCATTATCCTAGTGAAGTCTTCTATCACAACTTATGAAGACGACTCCATGTTGTGTATTAAAACACTCCCGAGCTCCCCTAGCTCAATGCTCCCCTATGGTGATTGAATACCCTTGTCTATTTCCTACGTCAAGGGTTAGCTTCGTGCAACATAATATATAAGAGTATAGGAGTAACATTATAGGGATAGAATACACATAGCACGACATGCAATGGTTAAACTATGTCAGTGACACAGCCTAAAAGTGTACCAAAAGGATAAAGACCAAAAAGAATGCCCAAGAAAGTTGAGCGGCACAAAAAGATGAATGCATATTGCAATTAAAAGACACTTAACCCGACCAACAACCTAAGGTGTAATTGTTCAATCAATCACACTAACAAGAACGAGATTCATTTATTGACTGACACACAAAATGACTTCTTCCAAGTTGTTATTGGGAAGGCAAGTTCTAAAAAACCTTTTGTACGACATAATTATCTACCTAAGATGATTGGTGTTAAGGATGGTTTATTGATAATACATACTCTAAATGATTACTATTATGACAACTAATGCCATAAAGTAGACTCGTTAGAAGATATACAAAAAAAATGAAAATGAGAACGACATGCACTTAGATGCGAATGGAAATGATTACATAAGATAGGAAAGTTTTGGTTTTGACCTTTGAGGAAAGGTGGGGAAAGATGGTTTAGATTAATATATTGTTTGCACTATCAATGAGATGCATGATATATTTCAAAAGAGAAAAAGAGAATGTGCATGTGATCCTAACAGAATTGTTGGCGGATATCTCTAACGGGATTGAGGTAACGAAGTTCAAGATTTCTAGTTTAGATGATCCTAGCTGTTTGTTAGAGATAATTTGGTGCATGAAGGGTTTCGTGTGATTGTGAGGTTATACACTTTGGGTATAATGATTGTGATGGTTGATGGTTATTGAACTCACTATGACTATCAAGAGTTAAGGATAGTTGTAAGGTTTGAGTGCAATGATCTATGGGGTTGGAGGTTCTAAAGCTAACTATCACTGTCAAGAGTGAAGTGTAGCTATAGGGTTTGAGTGGGATTGATATAATGGTTGAAGGTTCAGAAACCAAATATCACTATCAAAAGTGAATTTTAGTTATGAGGCTTGATGTGAGGGTTGAAGGTGCTTGTATAGAACAAATAGCTAAGTGATCTCAAAGAGTAGAGGTTAGTGAGTTACAACAGATTGTGGCTTTGTGACTAAGGTTTTGCTAAGTAGTGGATAATAAAGAAGTAAGTGACTCAGTAAAGAATTTAGGGAATAAGAATCACATTTGTGTGTTCTTGAGAGTGTTTGGTGAAGACTAGATGTGTATGAGTGTGTTTTCGCTCCTCCTTAATCAATGACCATCCGGACAAGAAGAAAAAAAATAAAAAGGAAAACAAACCTTGATGGAAGCGATGAGCTTAGTAACGTCATGAAAAGTGATGGATATCATACAATAAACTTTACCTTTGAAGTCACGTAGCTCTTCTCAATTGTGAACATTCATATGATGAGGTATGTGATCACGTGGAGATATCCTAAGGGTTAAAAAGACAAAATCTTCAAGGTTGAGAGGTTAGTGATAAGGTTCTAGTGGGGTTATCTATGTTGATGAAGAAGGGTTATCTCAACTTATCCTAGCAGTTCATAGCTTGAAATGTGAGGAAGATGAGTGGGATGCGGAAGCATTGGTAGTGTAGAACGAAGGTTGAAAAGTATAGATAAGTTGAGAAGATAATGGATACGAAAGTAACCAAACATATGATGTGTTTAGTACCATGCGGAAGTGAAAAGGAAAAGGCTGGGGAATCAGAAAATAGATAGAATCTATTCTGATAGGAGACGGTTCTGGTTCAAGACTACATCGAGAGGGTTTTGATAGTGCTTTTGAAACAGTGGGAATTGAAAACAAGAGAAACTGTCTCAGCAGACAACGGTCCGATGGTACCATTAAATTTAGTAGTACCGTCCCCTGTTTAAGGGTACCGTGACCTGCTGAGGTTAGTTTTGACCCAGAATTAGATTTTTGACAAAGAAATTTCACATATGTTGTGATTTTTCTGGACCTTAGATTAAAGGAATTTATACCGAATAACTTCTTTTATGAATGACTCCAAGGGGATTCGATGAACGTTTATCGAGAATGAGAGATGACATTTAATTGCATTTTGCAAATTATATATACTTTAAATATTTCGGATGAAATAATTAAGTTGTCATTAGAAGTTAAGAGGATTTTATGAATACATCTCGCTGATTTAGTGAGACTTTTAAGAGGATTCTCATTTGAGAGGTTTGGTTGATTTACGGATTTCGATGTGCTTCACACGTGAGTGTTTCACGGGGTTTTGGAAGGCATAAAGCAAGTTCTATAGTGCTGATTAGTAGCAGGGTTTGGGATCTTAAGAAGTGTATAATCATAGGAGGATGAAAGGAACTACTAATCACTTATATAGTAACTCGTGAGTCCTTTGTCACCCGAAGGTTGATGTTAGCTTTTAACTTTTGGATGAGCGTTTTAACATATGTTGCTAAAAGGCTTGACTATGATGTTTCAGATATAACATTTAACAATTGAGATCACAAGTTAACTTACTTGAATATTTTGGATGAAATATTTAAGCTTTCAAACCTACTCTGAGTTCTATTGGGTTTGTATCTAACCTTCCCATGACAAAAGGGTGTATTACTTGGAAGAAGGCGAAGTGATGACCAGGGAATTAGGACAACTTCGCAACTACTTTAACTTATAGGTTTTGACACTAGTGTATGACTATATGACTTCAAAGGGTTAATAGTGATAGTCATACCTATAATATTCTGTGAAAAAAATCCTAATTATTAACAATCACTAATCATGTAGTAGTTAAGTATTACTGTTCACATATCCATTTTTAGGCAAAATTTTAAATTTTTTTTCACACTATGTAACATTACACTACTATATGTTATATGATTCACACTAAGTTTAGAAACGAGATCACACGCAAAACACAAAACCCTGGATAACACACAACACAAACTATAGATCATTTTGACCACTTAAGTACCTCAGTACATTCACCAGCAAACATTCACTCAGTGGGACCCACATTCACTCAGTGAGCCCCACAATACTAAAATATACTATAATTTTCAATGTAGGACCCACAATACTCGCAATGGACCCCACATGACAACATTAAGCTAAAACAACACTCATTGGGCCTACAACCCAATATACTTACACGGATAACATTAAAACCCTTAACGGGCTAACCAAACTCACAAGCCCATTTACAAGCCCAAAATCCAAACTATAACTTATATAACATATCGATTAAACACATTTACTTTGACTCGTTTATTTAAAATCTATACAAACAACCTATGTAATAAAATGCACAATCTCATTATTGACACTCAAAAGAATCAGGATCAACATTTACTTTGATATTATACGTACATATGAACAGTTAAATAGAACCAAAGCTTAACGAGATCAAAACCATACCAAATGTAGATAACTTTTGACACATTTCACAAAACGTGTTGCCATTGCTTATAATCACTTTCAAACCCTCCTAAATCACTTCCTAATTGATCCTAACTCATTCATAAGTCACCACGATCAGAAACAAACCCTAACGTACACATAAAATACCATAACTCACATAAGCTTCCATGAGACCTTCCAAGCCCATTAGAAATCCATCATTAGTCATTTTAAGCTAAACTACCTAAGCTAAAGCCTTACCTAGACTCACAAGACCTCTTATCAAATATTTTGAGCCATACGTATTATTTTTGGTCACATACATTTCGTTTGAACCCATAAACTTACCACAACCTCTATAAACCTCCCAAGGAGCCCTAAATATCAAGTAACAAGATCAATAATCAATCCCAGCCATCCTAGGACTCAACTCGACACCAAACTCCTGTTATGTTCACGTTACAATACCAAACAGATCCTTTATCATTTCTACGACCAAACATACCTCTAAACCTTCTCCCAACTTAATCCTTTGACCACCAAAAGGACCTCAAGACCTTACTACAACTCCCCTTCACCTGCTAGCTAACTACACAAAATAAAATCCCACTTCTAGAACTCCTTGGCCCGGTCATCACACAAACCGACCCCAAATACACTTGGGAGTGCAACTTGCTATCCAATCAATCTACCCTATGTCCTACCCAACTCGTTATCTACTGTACATATTCCCTTTGTCCTCCCAACTTGTCCCTATCCAAGTTATAACACTTCCATGCAAAGAACCTTACGTACAAATTCTCAAAACTCCTCTCGCTCACTGCCTAGTACCATGAAGAAAAAAAGAAGCCACAAGCCCCTATCAAGCTCGTACAAGCACTTGATTTATTTTTTATCCCACTTTCATGTTTTCTGTTCGTATATATCACCCACACTTTCTCTTATTTAATCCTATGTCTCATAAAGCTAAGACCTAACAAAATACACCATTCAAATCTCTATACTCATTAACAAAGTAGTGAACTTGTTTTACACTTAACACAACTCTAAGAAACTAATAATCACACGTTTGTAATTTGCTAAGAACCTAAACTAAAATAGTGAAATACATACTAAGTATATAGAACGATTTACATCATTTACTTTGATCCTAAATCTCATTATTTATACGTATAACACATAAGTATTTTTGCTCAACCTATATATATACAACCTAAACAAAAAAACTATACAAATCACACTCCCTTACAAGCTCACTTAAGTCACCTCACAAGCTAAAAGCTTAGCTACCTTAGTCGTATAAACCGAAACCATATAACCCTTAAGTGGGCTTAAGCCCACCAAAAACCGCAAACTGTTGTGGCCTGTTTCAAGGCCCAACTACCCTCCTAATCACTTTGGCACAGTCCAACATAAGCCCAAGAACCATCCCTGGCCACTAGAAGCCCAGTCGGCCCACAGAACCAACAATGGGCCTTAAAAGACCACTAAAGCCCATTTAACACTAATTAAGCTTTTTAATGAACATAAGCCATCAAATAAGCTCACCACAGCTCCTGTGAGCTTCTGGGAACCTAAACAGCTAAAATAGAAGATTTCATAAGCTAAAAGTACATTTTGGACCAAAAATGCAAATATCACAAACTTTAGGGACTAAAACTGTCAACTAGTAAAACTATGGGTAGAAATTGTCAAATTTTTAATCTGAGGATACAAACAATAAATATAAACTATTTTGAGTCACTTGTATACATTTGGAAGCATAAGGGTTGAAAATGAACATTTTATGTATAAAGGACTACTTTTGCAAAGTTTATAAACTACAAGGACCAAAACTGTAATTTCTACAAATGTGGTCTCAAATTAGAATATTCAGAATGTCTTTTTCATTTATTGACCATAATGATAACATGAGTACTAAAAATGTAAATATACTTTTTCAAGGACTAAAAGTGTTAACTTTACAAAGTATAAGGACTAGAATTGTAATTTCACCAAACTTGGTAAAATGGTTATTTTGATAACTAAAAGGACTAAAAGTGAATATTTGAAATATAACTAGATAACAAAAGATCACCTTTCACATGTTGTACCAAATATGTCATTTTCATAAAGTCTAAGGACTGAAAATGTAAATATTTACTAATAAGGACTAAAATATCAATTTATGGAAACTATAAGGATTATTGAGTAACTTTAACAAAGAACACTATATATATAAAGTTACCACATCACCAGAACACCCAACATTTTATATTTTATAAGTATATGGTTTGTCAGCGTTATCAGTTACATTAGGATCCACAATAAATAACAAACCCATATAACTAATACTATTAATCATTTCACATTACACTACTCACACTATCTAATACTAAGAATTTCCCATATCATCCAGGTTGCGTGTTGAAGCCGTTTCCCTTGTTGTACTTGACATACTTATTTGCCTCTATCCACAAATCCCAACTAAGGTGAGTCTATATTCTCACTTTTCTTTACATGTTTTACAAACTATGTGGGGAGATACATGCTACACTCTAGAACACAAGTATTTCACATTGTATACTTTTATTTAACACTATTGCATAAGACACTCTATTGCCTCTTTATTATAAAAGTCCCTTATATCATGAACCTTAGTCACTTCTAAGTGTAAGTGAATGCGAATACCGTGAGTAGATCTACAGGGTTGACAACGCATTTGTACTAGCTAGATAGATAGCCTTTGATGCTAGCCAGATGGATAGACAAATGCACATTATTTGAGAATACTAAGATATATGGCAATAATCTTAACCCAAGGGCCCCATTTAGGGCATTTTATTTTATGTTACTATTTGTCACTTTATGACACACACACGTTAAAGTTGAGTTCATGAGACTTATGACAATATGCATACGAAACACACATCACACTCATATCACTTGTTATTACATTGAAATACCTAAATTGTGTTCAACTAATTTACAAACATAAACACTATAGATTCACTCAACAATTTTGTTGACTTTTTAGCATGTTTATCTCAAGTAATTGAAGCTAGCTATGGAGGCATGGAATGGGCATAAGACCTAGGGAAATTACTAAAATGGCCCGTTGCCCTGCGAGTTAGGCATTTTTAGCCCCTTTTTTAAAAATTCTCGTTTTAGCCCGGTTTGCCCTGGGCAACTAACGTATAGCCAACTACAATGTGACACGTGTCCGACCAACCACTGTTGGTACAAGGTACATGTAAGGTATGGTATTTTGGGAAACTTTTAATTTTTGGGCAACCAATACATAGCGACAGGGTATTTTGGTCATTTTACACCTAGACAACATATAAACATCTCGCCCCTCCTCTCCTCCACATAAACCATCAACTCACACCACCCCAACCACTTAACAACCCAACGCCACCACCACCATCCGACGCCACCACCACCATCATCAATTACATCAATCTTTTTTGCTTTACATCAAAAATGATGCTTTACATCATATCCTTCAAGATAAATAATCACAACTCACACCACCACAACCACCTAGCAACCCGACACCGCCACCACCTGACGCCACCACTATATGTATGTTTTTAGTGATCTTATTGTCTAAGATGCTCAAGTTTATATAGTAAATCGGGATGATGGTAGATGGATGGGGATTGACGTCTATGTTGGTGATGGGTATCTCATACAACAACACACTTTTATACAGTTTCTTCTTCATCTGGTAAAACCCCAGTTTAATTCACAATTACATTGCAAATTTTACAATTTTTTTTGTTGTTTTTGTGTTATTTATGATATGGGGTTTTATCTACTTTATGCTTATGAAATTTTAGCTCTTGATATTGATTTTTGGGATGTAAATTGTTTGTTTTTATGTTTATGCGTGCCAACTGTTTGATAAAATGTCTGTGAAGTGAAATAGTGTTAATGAATGTTTTTATGAATTGGGTTTTCAGTTAAAGATCATGGGGAATTTATTCTGTTTGTATCAAGTGGATCAATCAACTGTTGATATCAAGGAGACTTTTGGGAAGTTTGATGATGTTCTTGAACCGGGGTGTCATTGCGTGCCGTGGATTTTTGGTAAGCAGATTACGGGGAATCTTACGTTGAGGCTTCAGTAGTTGGATGTTAAGTGCGACTATCCATCAGCAGTTGTTACTTTCATATTTACTTCATAGATATCTTTCAGAACGTTTAATTAGAAGCAACTCTGTACACAATGTAAAGTTGTGCCTGATCATTTTTAGTGGTCTTATAGTCCGAAACTGGTAAAACATAAACTTAACAATAGAAATAAAGTCTTCTGATTGTTTTTCTTATGTATAGTGGAAAGTTCTATTAACTATTATATATGGTATCATTGTGTTGCAACTGAAACATAGATAAGTTCTTTGCTGCCACAGTAGCTTTGTTTAGATCCATTCATTATAGATGGAGAGTTTTGGCAAATGAGTATTCATATTTTTTTCAAGGTTGAGCTAGTCCAAGCGTTGGGTGGTGCTAAAGCTTCAGTGTCTCTTCTTGGAGTTCCTCTTGGGCATAATTCATCATTTCTTCAAGGTCCTGTATTTGATGCACCAAGGATACGAGAGGCCATCTGGTGTGGAAGCACAAATGCATCTACAGATGAAGTTTAACAAATCATTCTTGGTTCTTTTAAACTTTCCAAAGTAACAAATGAATAATGGAACTTGGTTTTTTGGGATAAATGTCTTGCTAGTTTGTTTATTTTATACATCCTATCACTTTGTTCTAGTTGGAGAGTTGCTGATCTTTTCACTGGTCATAATGTTCGGGAGATTTTTTAAATCATTTTCATTGAGCTTGTTATCTAACTTGACAACACTCGATGACTTTTCATGACCCACTCAAATAATTAGAGGTTACAATTTGCAACCCATCTACTTATAAATGGCTTGATTGGGTTTGTGTTTTATCTAACTGGTCTAATGGGCCAGACCAATAAGGAGACAGGTTAAATAGGTAAAAAGTTTACAAGCTTCTAAAGAAAAATCTAAATTAAATCGATCAGACAAAAATTACCATTGAGACCCAAACCTGTTAACCAACCCGCGCATCTTCCATCTCTATTGGAGATTATACAGAAGATGTTGATTTACGTAATTCACGCTCATTTTGAGGCTTGTATTTGTTTTACTACTAGGAGGCATACAGTGTTATTGATGATCTAAAATGGAGCCGACATGATTGCACCTTACTATTTTTCTTGCATTAGCTTGTTTTGTGTTTGAACACCCACGTAAAATGAACAATCTTATTTAATGTAGGTAAGGAGTTGGATGATCCCAAAGTCTTAACAGATGTTGGTGATGTTCCTGTTCAAGAGCTTCAAGACTCTGGAATAGATGATGACCGATTGATGAATATCATCAGCGAATCTGTCAAACTAGTGATGGAAGAAGTAAGTCTCCCTTTAGTTTTAGAATGATAATTCAACTAAAATGTTGGATATAATTAAGTGCGTTGATTCTCACACAACTATTAATGCCTATATAAAATCCTAGTAGTTTATCAAATTCTTTTGTGGCTCCAAATGCCATAATGTATAGTATGTATAAGTTACTGATTGTAATTGTAAACAATACCTAGGCGTCTTTTGTTAATACATGTGTATACTTTAGCATTATTTTTCGAACTTTCCCAGCTCACATTGTCACTCATATCCCCAACCCTAAAAAACATTCCTCATGAGATGTTTCCATGTTGTATTCCCTTGCCCCAGGTTTCTATAGCATGTTTACATCGGATATGCTACTTCATTAAATGACATACTTTAAGGCCAGGTAAAGATATAACTATAATTTGTGGGACATTCAATTTCATTAATGCATTCCTTAAAACAACATAGTTCTGCTTTATATATTGATTCTTATCAACAAATTAAACTTAGTATCTTGGACTACTATTTACCGACCTACGTTTTAATTGATTAGGTTTACAGATACTGAAACAAGTAGTAACTATGATTTTGGTTTAAACCAAATTGTTGGATTCGTAATGTATCTATTAACTTGGTGCTTTATGCCGCATTAAGCCTTGTAACTAGATTTGATTCGCAGTTGGTGTTTTCCTTTACATTACGTGGAAATCTGGCTCCACTTGACATGGATGTATGGCTACTTATGTGATATCAGGACATTCTATAGTTAAATTTCATGAATAGATGGTTTGATTAAACTTTCACTTCTTGGATTTAGTTTCCTGTTCTTGAGAAGTATGTAATCATAAAATTTATCGTATATGCAGATTTCAAGAGGTGAATGAGCTTTTACCACAACAAGTATTTCATCTCAAATGCATGATTAAAAGTCAAATGTTGTCACTGGTTACAGAATATGTGTGTTACCTTGTGTTCAAGCTTTCAGAAAAATGCCAAGGGTTGCATTGTCCGGTGAAAGTACACGATGTACTCCATATAGAAAACAACAAGGCTGAATTTGTTTATTTTATAACCCCGAGCCCATCGAATATAAATGATATTACACGGGTTCCAAAACAAAAGGAAGATGGATGGATGGAGATTCAACTGTGGAAATTTAACTCGGCTCATGAATTCAAGGATGACTCTCTTTCTATAAATATGAAATTTACAAGTCATGAAGGAATGATGTCTGGCCTCATTGTATGTGGCCTTGAGTTTCGACCAATGTTTTCTTGAAACAGCGATGATTCAAAGTCGAAGAGAAAAGAAGAAAAGACTGCAAGATGAAGTTCCCAAACCCACACATTCAACCTAAAAAGACGAAAGATGACAGAATTATGTAAGATTTTGCTATGATTCCGCATGGTTCTGCATCCCATTCTACCTGATTTCGCTACGGTTACGATGTTCCATCTGATTCGCACTGGCTATGCATTCGCTCTGGTTACGTAATGGTTCTCTGCCTAATTCTACCATATTCCATTTGATTTAGTTTGGTTCAGCATCCGATTCCATATGATTCGGATTCAGTTTGCATCATTCTGATTCTGCTCGGGTTTTGTCTACAGATGCTTAATTTTGCTTGTGCATATTTTTCAGATTTATTTTTCAACCTATCAATACATATTAATGTAGCATTTGTCAATTTGAGCGGATGTTAGCTTAATAAAGGATTGAGCGGATGTAGCATTTGTCTATTTAATCTCTTGTACTCTCATTTTTGGCTAATGATATCAAGTTACGTAAATCTAAATGGTTATAGGTTAACATCACATTTGATTGAGCCAACCTCGGCATCCAATGCATTGAGAATTCTGTTGCCTGGTAGGCCTTTGATGTCCGCTTATTTCAAAGATAATTCAGGTTCTTGGAAAGAATATATACCACCAAATGTCGGGCTATGACAGGATGTGACTACCGCCAACTTGAAAGATTAAGCCAAATAAGATTGATGTTTGAACCACCATACTGATAGGAAAAACTATAAGGACTACATTCCCTTGGATTGAAATAGTACAAGCCAAACCAGAGCAGTAGTCCACTCTAGAAGACTCACCGAGTCTAGTTCAGAGTGGCCATCCAACAAGGCTTCATCAATGCAAACAGACATCTATCTATACCAAGAGTATAGCAGTACATTCACCCTATCATAGTCCAGCAATTAATATGATTAGAAACACTTTTATAAACTTCTAGGATTGGCAAAGGTACTGTCTAAACTTTAAAGTCCATGCTATATGGATGAAAATTCCATTCTTCTCATATGTTTTACAAAAGCTCATTTTCTATTGGCGAAATTTTTTAGTAAGACAGATAAAATTAAGGATTGTGCTCGACGCATACTAATCTAGGCTTTCAACTAGCTACCCAAGTTACTCTCTACATGCAAAATAAACATGACATTTTGTTCACTTAGGTTACTCTACTCAGATTAAACTAATTGAACAAAAACCCAAACTATAATATCCTCTGTATGTGTTAACCTATAAAACTGAATTCTTTATGACGGATGATCTTAGTTTTAATCATATATATCGCCAATGTTACGCTCTTTTGGCAGGCTATTTAATGGTTGGGTGGCAATATTAGGGGAGCCCTGGAGATCCAGTCTAGGTGCCTAACTGAACAAGCAACGAACTCGAAGACTTCTTCACAATGCCAAATTTTTTAGATTGGGGCCAGAATGATCATGGAAAATTAAAAAATATATATTCCTTACATTTGAAAGCACGTACAACTTTTATCGTATGTAAGATAGTCATCGATAAATAGTTCAATAGCAATTAAAAATCATCACAGCAAAACAAGCATAATCCGAAAAGTTTACCTTTTGTTAGTAACGGTTACTCAGAGCTATATCTATTTTTTATCTCATTGACTTGTAGCAAAAAATCCTATCATTATTTTTTCAATTTTTGTTTGCAACATCGTAAAGTCAGGTTCTTTTGCGTCAAAAACTAGACAAAATTTATAAAAAAAAAACTGACATTTACATCTAGTTAGGCTGTAAAATCTTAAAACTTACAAGTGAAGAACGTAAGTCAAGTTTTCTTCAAACAAAACAAGCAGCAAACTAGAACAGAACCATGATATCATACATTTATATTACCACAAAGAACTAGCCGTAGATTTATTGAAGACCTTCCTTGATACTAGTAGCAGACCCTGCTCAGTACCATTCTCAACCTAGCTAGATCACCCTTAAGGCCTTAACTACACAACTGACACCGGCCTCAACTGGTCTGGTTCTTTTGGCAATACCTCATTCAGAATAATCCAGATACGAACTAACTAAAAGGGCACATCATATATAGTTAGGGACTTTATGGGAACAAAAGTCATAACCTTCATCTCGAGGCTAAAAATTAATTATTAGTCAACTTTTTCAACATAGTAATGCAAACACTCTAAGAGCAATAAATCGGTCAACCAAGACAACCTAATTTACAAGCATTGAAATGATACATGAGAGTAAAGGGCAGTCTTTAAAGAACCCGCCTGCCATTTCTAGGTGCCTAGTATAATGTTACATGATGGCATTTCCAGAAAGCTTAGACACAGTTTGTGTATATCAAATGCACTACGTCACTAAAAGGTCATTGAATTTGGACTCCGGAATCATTTATTGATTCAACCAGTAATTATTTTCCAATCATGACCTTCAATAGCCGGATAACAAACTCTTCTCATCTTGATTCAATAAGATCCGTTATTGCTGTAGACTGATCAGGTGTGGCTTTATTAGGGGAGTTCGATTCTAAAATTTGTAGTAGTGGTGGAGGGTTACGGCGGCGGTGGAGGGTTACGAGATGGTGGGATTCGGTGGTGATGGGGTTTCGGCTATGGAGGGATTCCGGTGGGGAGGGAGTTGTAGTGGTGGTGTCAGATTGAATTGATGATCGTATAGATATGTATTTGTGTTATAAAGAGAGATAGGTAAAGATAAATAACGTATAATATGTAAAATGACCAAAAAACCAGTTGCCCTATTACGGTTGCCCAACTAAAAATTGTTGCCCAAAATACATATACGCGACACGTGTCTTCATTTGATGGAAGTTTCCCAATCTTAAAAGTTGCCCGGGCTAATACGGGAATTTTCTATAAAAGGGCTAAATATGCCTAACCCTTGGGCAACTGGGCTATTGTACTATTTATCCCTAAGACCTATGGTATGTGGTGTAATAAATTGAAACAGTCAATTGCAAAAACTTAAAGTGTTGTAATAAACTATGAAACCTCTATGCATTTTAAATTCAATAATATGAATTTCAAAACATCTCTTTTAAGTTGTTTTCTATAATTATGACTGTGATTCTCACGTAGCACCTAATTAAGTCTTCCGTTGTTGAAATCAAATTTTGGGGGTGTTACAATACCTAATTCCTAATGTGTTAAAAGGACATAGTGTGGGTGCAAAATTTACAAAGCAAATCATGTAAAATGTACATAAGGAATAAATGCAATCATCATGCAAAACATGATAATCATTTAGAATATAAGATCATGAAGTCATTTAATCATATCTTACGAGAACATGTAATCATTTTGAAACACATATGTGGGATGCAAGCAATCTAGGTTTGCTAAGGAAGATCCTAATTACCACGTGTTCAACATGAAATCCTAACGGGAGATAAAGTTCACCGATGTAAACTGTCTCTACTCAAATGTAGGAATGAAAAATTTTCAAGTTAGAGAATGAGTATGAGACTATCACTAGTGGTGCTCAATTCAGGCTAAACATGACCATTTTTACGGGTTATACCACGAACCCAACTTCTCTCCTAGAAGCAATTCAACCGTTAGGTCAAATTGAATTTCTAGTGCGATAGGTTCTCAAGTAGTGATTATCATGTTAGAAAAATTCAAATTCCTATATTTGCCTATCGAAGTATAGCAAAGATGATATTAGCTTATTTCGCTAATACATGGCCTAATATGACTCAACCAACCGTATTTTGAAAGTCGGTTACAAAGATGACATGTCTTACACAACTTCTAACAAAGGCAAACGAAATGTTTTAATTTCGTGTTTGAGATTTAGAGATTATTTGGTGAAGATGGTGCATTTTATGATCTCTTGGATAACAACATTGTTTGTTGAGTTGTTGCATGCTATTTGAACATGATTTGGTTTCCTAGAACCAAGAGATGCTCTACTGTGATACAATGTAGAATCTACTACATCGAGAGTGTTTCAAGAATGCTCCTTAGCATATCTTGAGAGAAGAATCTAGTAAAGGTTATTTACCTCAATAGATCTTATGAGTATTATATTTGAAATGATACATATTGTATATTTCAACAAGTATGTTTTTCTAAGAGGAAATTTATCACTCTTACGAATGCAAGTGAAACAAGTATTTTAGTGTATGACCAATTTTACTTATTTATGCAATGAAACATGTTGTATTGGGTTATTATTCAACTCTAATATCCTATATTTGTTCACAAGATACAATGTATTCTCTTGTAACATAACCATTCATGTTACAAAGAAAATAAGATGCATAGGATGTAAGTTTTTCTTTGTCTATCTTTTGATAAGAGAAATACATGTGATATTCTCAAAGATTGATGACTTACATAATAGTTAATAACATATTATGGGTGACACTTTTACTAGACATGTGATTTTGAGTGTTGAGTCGTTCATGAGCAAAGTTTACGTATGTTGTTTGTTTGCTCATGTTTGGTTTATCGGAAATGACACATTTACTAATTGCGTTGCAAAGTAAATTGCTTGAATATTTTGGACGAAACATCCAAGTTGTCAATCCTACTTCGTTGTGTATTTTATGTATCTTTTAAACATAATAGTTTTATGTTTGGAACACAACCATTGGACAAGAAGACTCAATATGACATCATCAATACAAGTGTGAGTTTTATCCGATGCATATTATTTTTGTCTTGAGAAGACATCATTATTTTCATAGTTTGATGTTATCTTGAAACTAGACAAATAATGACTCCAATTTAATGTCCATACTCGAGAACTTGTCAATTAGATTAGATGATGATATCAATCATAATTTGAGTAATGAATTGATATGTATTCGGAATATTTCTTGACCCTAACAATCACTCCTTTTAAAAAGAAAATAAAAATTTAGGGAATGTGTTCCATTTATTCTAATACAAGTAGTATGTGTGAGGTTAATGATATATTAACTTACTGCTTCGATATTGTCATTTATTTTTATTTGCGAACTATTTATATTATTAAGAATAATATTATTAGTTTTTCAACACCTCATTAGTATAAAAATAATTATTTTAACTATTTTTATACAACATACGTAAAATACTAAATGTTTAAAACATTTTGTATGTGTGTTAGATCAATGCAAGTTTAGTACATTTTCTTTTACTTAAATACCAATGTATTAATATTATCTTTTATCTTGTTTAGACAACCCATGGTCAAGCAAGACACAAAGATGTAATGTTTTAGAGATCATGTTACGGATTTAATGAAAGTGTTAAGTATTTTGAGTTGGTATACTTTTAATACTTAGACCTTTAAAAAAATAATTGTGTAAGACAATATCTTTCGATGCACATGATCAACCAACTCAGTTTCCATTCCTAGAAAGGTTACTAAAGTATCCTAAAACTTGCAAGATGTTGAAAACACATATGAAAGAAAAGTGGTCTATGTCTATATGCAATGCAAAATCAATTACGCAACTTAGTTCAAGAAGTATAGTCTAAGTCCTATTGACGCATAAGCTGAAAAACTAATAACCGACACATATCAACAAGGTATGAAAGACACCTATGCTTATAGATAAAGTTAGTTCAACTAAAGATAACAATAAGCATACAAAAATATTAACTAACAATACTAAGAAACAAAGAAAAGTAAATAGTCATTTAGCATAACACACAAAGATACTTATCGTCATTTTGTGTATTAAGTATAACAATGTACATGATGTTGTCTTTTGATAGTATATAGTTTTGTTTTCCGAAGAAATGCTCGTGAAAGTATTTCCCCGGGTCGTTATGTTCAACGAAGGTAAGACGGCGATTGAGTCGGCTTGAGTCGCGTGATTGTGAAGTGAATAGAATTAAAAAGATGATTTGGTTGGTTTTAGATTACACTACTAAAAGGTTTTAAAACGCAGTAAAGGTAAAAATAAACGATAAAACGACGCAAATGAAACAAAAAAACAAAACAAGTGTAAGATAAAATGACTAAAGAAAAACGAGATTTAAAACGCGAAAAGAAATTAAGACGGGAAATGAATTTAAAAACAATATGTTTGCTAAGTGACGTGAATAAGTTCATCAAGTGTGGGCCAAGGATTGACGACGAATTATTTTCCTTAAACAAGACTATTTTCTCACAACGTTGGTTTATTTTGAAAATAATCCTTTAAAAAGAAAATAATTACTAGATTTGTAATTTGATTATTCTCCGGCTTTTGCCCTTCAAATAATAAAATCACAAGTCTAAATAATCATAACAATTATTAATAACGATCCTCTTTTATGGCCACACTTAACTCACAAACTCGTGCCACCAAGCAAACACTAATAAACTACTCAAAACTCATATTAATAAAATAAAGTTACTTGAAAAAAGATAAAAATAAAAAGACTCGATAAAAGAAACAAACTTGATAAGCCAAAATAAAATTCGGCAGAGTTTCGCCTTAGCATAAAACATAAGAGAACCTCACTCGATAAACGATGAGGCAATGATTATCGTACTCGATAATCTTGGCTAACTCGCCAAAAGAAATGAAACTCGATAAAACTCAAACTTGATAAAAAATAAAACTCCTAACTCGAAACTTTTTAAGAACCCCTAACTCGATAACTCCAAAATAAAACTAAACTCGGTAAAATTAAAACTCTAAACTCGAAAGATTGTAAAAACCAAACTCGATAACCACTTAATTTCTCAAACTCGAAAGTTATAAAATAAACATCTCAAACTCGATAACTATTTTTCTAAAACTAAACTTGAATAAAAATTTTGCAACTTGGTCCCCGAAATGAAAAATGATAACTCGATAAGTATATTTTGTATGTAACTCGAAATTCTATTTTTGCATGTAACTCGAAATTGTATATTTTGCATGTAACGAAATTCTATTTTTGCATGTAACTCGAAATGCAATTTTTGCATGTAACTTGAAATGCAATTTTGCCTGTAACTCGAAAAAACCTTTTTTTTTTTTTTTAATCCCTAGATTTATAAAAAAAACAAACTCGCTAACTAAAAAAACGTAACTCGATAATATTTTTTCTAAAAAAATTGTAACTCGATAACATTTAATAAAAAAAATCTAACTTGAAACCTTTTTTATTATCATTCTAACTCGATAAAATTATAACAAAACACCATTTTGATCCAAAATAAAGCCTAAAAACTAATGTTTTTCACCAAATTTATTACTAAACAACCTAGTTTAACTATAAACTTTAAATCCCACCAATAAAAACATGAATTTAACTACTAAAAATTAAAGATTTTTAGAGAGATAAAGCTAGAGAGAGAAAGTGAAATAAAAATGACTTCATAAAAATAAAACTACACTACTCTTACTACTATGAGGACCAACCCTCAACAACCCTAAGACTAACCCTAAAACTAACCAACCTCTCAAATGAGGCTCATGAGATCTATTTATAGGCTAGGGGCTAGGGCTTCTCTAATCTTTGAGTTTGTTGCATAATTAGCCCCTAGACTTTTACAAAACATGAGAAAACTACTTAAAACATATTAAAATGCTACAAATGCAACTAAATACTACACGTAACGATCTTGTAACTTGGAGGAGTTGAGTTGACTTTTCTTCCAAAGTTCTTCAAAGGACCAAAGTTGACAACTTGCTGAAACTTGGAGGGTCATTATTGTAAAGGTCTTCATATTTCAACTAAGAGTCTCTTTTGTTATTCTCTGAATCTCTAAGGATTACTTTTGTCATTTTGGGCTTTTCTTGGATAAATTTCTTCCTCGGCTTCGGCTTTTTACCTTTTTCCAATCTCGTGCTCGTTTTTGTCGGTTTTTGGCTTGTTTTTGTTCATTTTCCACATATCCGTACCTACACATTGTAACACCCCCAATTCATGGTTGCAGCGGAATTCAAACTGGGTGTTACTCGACGGCACAATAGTCACAATGATAGAAAACGAACTCCAATTGAGTCGTTTTAAAAGATTTATCATTCAAATTATATAAATATCAGAGATTACAAAATGAGGTCCCAAATGGTTCCATGTTTACAATGTATAATAAATGAGTTTTTGAATGATAATAAAATTTATAGCCCTCTTGAGTCTCTGTGCCCTTCCGTGCCATCCTTGATCGTCATGAACCTGAAATACATGCTTGAGAGGTCAACACAAAGGTTGAGTGATATTCATAGAGTTTGTTTAATGTTTGAACACAATATGTTGGTAGTGTGAGCTATAGACTCACACCAATGTTTGGAAAACAAAGATGGGCACGTTGTTATACGCCCGGAACAATTATTATCAAATACTAAGCTTATGACACCAAAACGTTAACGGGTACCAATATCGATCGGCGGAGTTATCCCGGTAGGTACTTTGCCGTCATACCTAATGTCTCAAATATTAATGCATTTGTTTGAACTTAGTCAATACAAATGGGATTCGTCAATCCCAACAGGCCTATTCACAATATTCGCGCTCACTATTTCCAGTGATTAAATGGTTCATAATAAGGGATCTCGGTTTGGCAAGGATGGTACTTAGTGATAATAAAACAATTAGGCAAGCATACAATTTAAAAACATTGTGCTCGGTTAAAAATAGCATGTATTCCCCCCAAGGGTTTGTAAAACATTGAAGTAATGTAAAGTGGGGCTATGAACTCACCTTGAGTTGGATGATGTATAATGAGAATGATGGATATGCCGTAAGAACTTCTACGAGCAACCTAGAATAATTGTTGCAACTTAGGTTTGGAATAATGTCTAAGGAAACATAAACATGCCAATATATGTATGTCTTGCACTTAGTCCATGATGTGGTATGATGTATAATGTAAGTCGTTGAAAGAAATGATTCATGAAACATGTATGTCTTGTATATCGTTTACTACCGTTCGGGCCGACATAATTCAGAAGTCATGTTAGTAAGCGTTCGAGGAGCCAGGACACTTTAACTCGTAAATCCACAACTCAACTCGACGGCTTACATAATGAACTCCTCACATAAGGCTCCCTACTATTGTAGTAGTTGATGAAATATATAGATATAAGTTTTGATCTGAAAAGTTACATGTCCGATACTTGAATAAACTTAGGAAAGTTTATTTGTACATGAAGATTGTTATTAGGGGTAGTTTCATAAGTCTTGTATGGCCATTTTCTCTTTGTAATATCTCATGGTTCCTTTTTAAGTGAAGTAGATTCAAATTGCTTGTTCAAGTTCTCGTCAACTCTTTGTTTCATGTTTACGCCTATGTAAGTTGGTATGGTCATTTCGTCATGGCCTAGCCATGACCTTTGGTCCTTGTTTCAAGGTCATGAGACACAACCTTGGCTCTAGCCATGGTTGTGGTCTTGATTATAGGTCATAAGACCTCTTGTTCCTTTCAAAGTATAACCATAATCTTGTGACTTTCGCCTAAAAATGGGCTGTTTAGAATTTGAAGAATTTTATCACTCGGAAAGTGTTTTTAGGTCTCGAGCTTCTTTGTTCCTGAACGAAAACGTCGTTCCGGACAACTTTCGTGTTTTAACTTTTTGATGAATCGGACCAGAAGTGGGACTTTCAAAACCCAAATTTGATCAGAATGGTATTTGGCAGTTTGCCGCAAAGTTTTGGTAACTTCAAATGGGCGTAACTTTTGACTCGTATACTCGTTTTAGGTGGTTCAAATTGCTATGGTTTCCTTGTTAAGTCCTCTACTGTAATATGTAATGATCCAACATCATATCTTTACCATTTTGATCAGGTCTTACCAAGAAAGTCACTAGTTTACTTGTTTTAGTAACTTGTCTTAACAATCAATTACAATAACTTGTTTTGTTCATTTTTATACATCATGGACATGCATACAAGACATAATATAGCATGAATAATAGGTAAATAACATGAACATGATTATTTAACAAGAATCAAGTTAGGGTTTGGCTCACAACTTTTGGCTTTCAACAAAGAAAGGAAAGTTAACATGTAAGGATAGGACTTTGATAGACTTGCTTCAACCCACTTCACTTCATGCAATCTTTCTACTCTTGTAATCTTGAAAGATGGATGATGAAGATTGAGGTGAATTGAGTGGATTTAAACTCAAGAGAAATCACCAAGTATATTAGGGATTGGAAGAGTTTTGGTGAATGATATTCTAACTAGGGTTTCCACCTTGAAGAATCACTTGAACCTTGCAAGAAATTGGAAGGAAATGAGCAAAGGATGGAAGGGTTTTGGGGGTTGGAGGTGCACGGCACAAAGAAGGGGGGAGGGGGCTTATATAGGGTCTTGAGGAGGTTAGTTTCATGGACTAGTCAACACTTGGTGAGCAAGTTCTACACATGTAAGGATCCTAGAGCACAAGTAAGGAGATTAAGCCACACAAGGGGTGACTCCCCCCCCCCCTATGGCGGTTCAACATGGATAAGGGGGGTGAGGTGTGCCTTGGATGATATTATCCAAGTTACTAGATGAGTTTTGACTCCGGGAAATGCCAATCGTAAATGATTAAGCCTCAAAACGTAAAACCGGGTGTCGTAAAATTATGGAATTTGAAAGTATTGTTAAACATGTCCATATAGTCCATAATAAAATATAAAATGAGTGGTAGGATCTATCGGGTGCCAAAACCCTGCTAAAAACTGGAAACACGGGTCTAAAACGCGTAATACGTAAAATGTACGAATATTGCGTAAAATTGAGAAAAGTAACATGTTACTTTTCTAATATGATATAAATGATTTAAAATGACTTATAATGTCTAGACTGGGCTCAGTCTAGTGTCGGTTGGTGTTAAATGTCTTTTAGACATCAAACCGTAAGCCTAAAAATCACGAAATGACTTATA
Organism: Artemisia argyi; assembly: GCA_030686995.1. Lineage (NCBI taxonomy): Eukaryota > Viridiplantae > Streptophyta > Magnoliopsida > Asterales > Asteraceae > Artemisia > Artemisia argyi. The sequence goes on from CM060694.1 coordinate 134,232,792, forward strand.
ACATCAAGGGATGATTTTTGGTCAATGGAGGAGGGAAAAATATGTTGACTTTTTCTAATAAGTTGAAAACTCAAATCGTCTTAGAAACGCGTTTTATGGTCTAACGGTTAATCGCCCATACGGTTAAGTGTGCTCATGTGAGAATAGTACTGGCTTGGGTGACCTGCCGGGAAGTCTTTGGTCATGTTTTTCTCAGTCACGATTAATTCTCGAATAAATCATGAGTGTGTCAAACATTTTTCTGATGCGGGGTCACTTAACGCGGTCGAGTTTCGTTGTACGTAGAATTTCTGAATGACGTTTTACCCTAAAACGTGTAATTCCTTAATAACTTTCACGAAAATGATCTGACGAATGTCAAACATTTAATTTGCCATGGAAATGATTTATCACTTGAGAATATCAAATAAAAATCAACTTTCGGGAAAATTTTCGGGAAAAATGAATAGTAAAAGTGAATAGTGAAATTTTCCGGGAATAGTAATTATCCTGAAAATGCGAATTGTTACACACATACACAAATACAAAAACATACATTCTCTTGGCATTTTTGGTTAGTATTTGGTGTATTTGGTCTGATTTTAGGTCTAAAAAGGATGTGTGATTAAGCACTCATCAAAATCCCCCAGACTAAGGTATTGCCGTTTCCTCACGCAATGTCATCACCTCACGCTTAAGAGATAAATAATTTCAAAACCTCTCTTTACTGACGTTGTAAAGTAGCTATGACGTTCAAAAGAGATAGTAAAATCATTTATTCTCAAAAACGCTCCGTTTTCCGATTTTCATGAATAACAACTACTACTACTATTTTTGTACTTTTTCATTTATATATGTGACGGTTGGCCTTGACTTTCATTATCAATTCTTATCTGTTGATAACTTTCAGGGTCAACGAGTAGAAACACTTCTCACAGAGAAGAGACCGTACGGATAAAAATCGTCATCCTTGATTTTTCACAAGCTCCCAAACTAAGCGTAAAATTGAGATCATTGTTTATCTAGAAGTTAGATGCTAACACTGCCCACAAAAGTTACTTGTGTATTACCTCTTGTCCCCAGGTCCTAAGTTTTGTATCTCAAGATTTTAATTTGTGATAAATGAATTGCTTCATATTTTCTCGTTTCGATATTTGTTAGTCCGATAGTGATACCTAAGTTAAAACGATAAGTAGTTATTCATTTTCTCTTAAGAACCACTACAATAGAAATTCGGTCCACATCAAGGAATTTGGGGTACATACAATATCAAAGATATAAGTTGCGGAGTACAATCACGTGCACCTCATGTGACTGATTACTAATCACTTATCACATGCACCTCACGCGCCAACAACTTATTGATACATACATAGCTCTTATTCAACAATACTACAACTTTCATTTTTTTTCATTTTTCACTTTTTTCATACTTTTCTCATATTTTTCATATTTTTTTCTTGATTTTTTCTCATATCATCAATGGAAGCTTATCGGGTAGCTTCAAAACCACATGCATAATCAACTTTTGACTTTTGATTTTTTCACTTTTTGCTCTTATTTTTTATGTTCCTTGATATGTACCCAACTTCTAAAGCAAAAATTCCCTTTAGAAAATAAAGAACTAAATATTATTCAAACCGAAATACCACTAATTAACCTAGAACATCTATTATATATGGGTGACGTTTCTGATGGGAACAAGGAGGCCACAAGTACCTCTTGTGGGTTTTTTACATCCCAGTAATGCGATCCGTGTATAGCACGAAACTTCTAAATAAACTCTATCATTCCTCGATCTCCGCAAATTTAAAATCCCAAATAATGAGATCCGCGGATGCTTAGCCATAATCTTATGATTATTTTGGTTAAGGGAAACAAGCTAGGGCTCAACATGCCCGGTCAAGTCGAAACATTTATTTCTACTCTCGCCGGTAGGAAAGTCAAAACAAGGTGTCAAAACTTATTATTCATATCATATATTTTTTTTCATTTTTTCATTTTTTCGTTTTTTTTTTTTTTTTTTTTTTTTTTTTTTTTTTTTACTTATAAAGAGGTGACAAAAATTAAAATTTTTTGTGGAAAACGGAGTTGCGTAAGTTAACAGCTCAGACGATGGTACAAGTCAAATCGAATCAAAGATTCACCCCCCAGACTAAAGTGAAACATTGTCCTCAATGTTTTAAGGGTACGGGTAATCCTACATAAAATCTAAGGCCGTTTATTAAGTATACCAAGAGATAAACGTTAGTCGATAAGATTTTGGATATGGTGAATTTCCGAAAGAGCAGCTAAGGATGAGACTCGAGTGGAGAGAACGACAAACCACGAGCACGAGAGTCCTCAAACTTCGGGGAAATTCCTGAACATTCACAAACAACCACAAAAACACGAGTTTGGAAAGGGTCGCCCCCCTCACGTCACGTTACTTAAGAAATAAGAAAATATAGAAAATGAAAATGGATAAGCATAGGGTGCCTCCCACGAAGCGCTTGTTTTTGTTCTCCGAGTCACATGAGCTTGACTCGATCCCCGAATTAATTCGTCCTTGGGGAGAGCAGATAAAACGGACAACCGGCATAAACGGAGATGCCGGGGTCAAAAACGGTATCCTCACTCCCGGTGGAGTGGAAAAGTGAAGAAATGAGGGGATAAGAAAAGAATGGATAAAACACCCAGATAATTAAAGCAATGTCAATTTCTAAATCACGGGTGGGTTGGGTGGGTACAATATCAAGCACAGGATTATCATAATCAGAAATCTCGTCCACCACTCTAAAAATAACTTCATTCGTATCGGATTCATAATCTACATCAGGTGGTTTCGCGGGCGGACGAGAAGATGGTAGATCGAAGAGAAATGAATCGGCATCGGAAGGTAAATCATCATTATGTAATTCTTTAGTAAGCACATTTCTCTGAAGACCATTCTCGTCATTTTCAATATCTGGTTGAGAAATGGTATGAGAAAGTTCATCGGAGAACTTCTCGTGGGGAGAATCAAGCATATCATGTAAAATCTGAACCTCGGGTTCCATTTCAGACTCATCACTAAGAATATCGAAGATCGGGTTATATGAAATTTGATTAAAATCCGATTCAAAATCAAATAACGGATTCGTGAAAGTCTTATTGAATGCTTCGGAAACCCTTGGAACGAGGTCATCATCATCCTCATCATCATCATCGATATCACCACAAGAGTCTTCATCACTCGTAGTATACTCATTGTGAGAATCGGTATAACTTTCCACTTCAACTAAATCTTCATTACTCATCGGAGGGAGAGAAGTTGACGGTTCTGCATTCAATAATTCTTCAAGTAAACGAATATCCCCCTCCGGATCAAAATTAGAATCGTCCATTATCGGAATGGAATCATTAGCAAGAAATGCCTCGATCTCATCTAAAACGACATCACTCCCTTCAACCGGTGTGAAAGAAGGATGGAAAGAAAAATCACCGTTAGAATTTTCCCCGGACTCACTTTGGATTGGAACGAGGTTCTCAACACTTGACTCATTGAATTCGTCTGATTCCGTTGCCGGAATAGTGTCAAGAGGCTCGTCCCCCATTGTTAGAGAGTCCACTGGTTCTACGGGAAAAGAGATAGAATCATTTTGAGGATTTAGATTGATCGTGATCGTGGAACTATCATCATACAAACAACACTCACAAAACTGGAATTTTCTTTCTTCAACAAGAGGTTCTTCCATCGATTTCTCATTAGGCTCGGGAGTATGCGTATAATGATTAGTCACCATTTCTTTCAACTTATCCATCATTGATTTAAGTTCAAAAATATCATTATTAAAATCGGAAGTTTGTGGGGGTTGGTAAAAACCATTAGAATCGTAACAAGAATTAGGTTCATGATAAGAATTTTCAAACGATCCCCCACAATGTTCAAAACTCGATGTATTTTGAAACGAATTATCATTAAAAAACGGTACTTGCTCATAAGAGTTTTGATAAAGATGATTAAAATCATTTTGAGGAGAATTATCAAAACTCGTATCACAAGCATAGGACGTGTGAGCACTCGAAGTATAGCACATACAGTTAATGCATCCACATTCGTTACAAAAACATCGCCCACATGACATTCCTTCTTCAGACGGTTTTCCACAAATATAACAATAAAACGAAGGTGGTGGTGGTGTATAAAAATCGGGAATGTTTGACGAATTGTTGAACGAATTTTGATCATACGTATGAGAATTACAATTCAAACAAACGCCATCATGAATATTGTCACCACATTGGTCGCACGTACACCACACACACAACCCTCCGAAGAACGGTTCTCCACAAATAGAACAAATCAGATCCATAAGAATTATCGGTTTAGAGGGTTTAAGAAAAAGAATCAAATGTTAAGAAGATAAGAAGATTATTTTTGGTTTTTACGTATCATAAAAACAAAAAAAAATAAAAGTGAAAATCAAATATGAAAAAGGAAAAAAATATTTTTGGATTTTATATTTTAAAGAAACTTAAAATTAATTTTTTTTGCTTTTTATATACTTTTTTTCTTTTTTTCATTTTTTTTTTTTTTTTTTGATTTTAAAATTTTTGAGAATATTTACAAAAAAACGATAACTTCTCGGGAGAAGGGTCTTTAAATCACCAACAAACGATACAAGTACGACGCTCTCGTTTCAAACCTTCCCCGGCAACGGCGCCATTTTGATGTTGTCATTTGATAGTATATAGTTTTGTTTTTCGAAGAAATGCTCGTGAAAGTATTTCCCCGGGTCGTTATGTCCAACGAAGGTAAGACGGTGATTGAGTCGGCTTGAGTCGCGTGATTGTGAAGTGAATGGAATTAAAAAGATGATTTGGTTAGTTTTAGATTACACTACTAAAATGTTTTAAAACGCAGTAAAGGTAAAAAGAAACGATAAAACGACGCAAATGAAACAAAAAAATAAAACAAGTGTAAGATAAAATGACTAAAGAAAAACGAGATTTAAAACGCGAAAAGAAATTAAGACGGGAAATGAATTTAAAAACAATATGTTTGCTAAGTGACGTGAATAAGTTCATCAATTGTGGGCCAAGGATTGACGACGAATTATTTTCCTTAAACAAGACTATTTTCTCACAACGTTGGTTTATTTTGAAAATAATCCTTTAAAAAGAAAATAATTACTAGATTTGTAATTTGATTATTCTCCGGCTTTTGCCCTTCAAATAATAAAATCACAAGTCTAAATAATCATAACAATTATTAATCACGATCCTCATTTATGGCCACACTTAACTCACAAACTCGTGCCACCGAGCAAACACTAATAAACTACTCAAAACTCATATTAATAAAATAAAGTTACTTGAAAAAAAATAATAATAAAAAGACTCGATAAAAGAAACAAACTTGATAAGCCAAAATAAAATTCGGCAGAGTTTCGCCTTAGCATAAAGCATAAGAGAACCTCACTCGATAAACGATGAGGCAATAATTATCGTACTCGATAATCTTAGCTAACTCGCCAAAAGAAACGAAACTCGATAAAACTCAAACTTGATAAAAAATAAAACTCCTAACTCGAAACTTTTTAAGAACCCCTAACTCGATAACTCCAAAATAAAACTAAACTCGGTAAAATTAAAACTCTAAACTCGAAAGATTGTAAAAACCAAACTCGATAACCACTTAATTTCTCAAACTCGAAAGTAATAAAATAAACATCTCAAACTCGATAACTATTTTTCTAAAACTAAACTTGAATAAAAATTTTGCAACTTGGTCCCCGAAATGAAAAATGCTAACTCGATAAGTATATTTTGCATGTAACTCGAAATTCTATTTTTGCATGTAACTCGAAATGCAATTTTTGAATGTAACTCGAAATTGTATATTTTGCATGTAACTCGAAATTCTATTTTTGCATGTAACTCGAAATGCAATTTTTGCATGTAACTCGAAATGCAATTTTGCATGTAACTCGAAAAAACCTTTTTTTTTTTTTTTTTTTTTTTTTAATCCCTAGATTTATAAAAAAAACAAACTCGCTAACTAAAAAAACGTAACTCGATAATATTTTTTCTAAAAAAATTGTAACTCGATAACATTTAATAAAAAAAATCTAACTCGAAACCTTTTTTATTATCATTCTAACTCGATAAAATTATAACAAAACACCATTTTGATCCAAAATAAAGCCTAAAAACTAATGTTTTTCACCAAATTTATTACTAAACAACCTAGTTTAACCATAAACTTTAAATCCCACCAATAAAAACATGAATTTAACAACTAAAAATTAAAGATTTTTAGAGAGATAAAGCTAGAGAAAGAAAGTGAAATAAAAATGACTTCATAAAAATAAAACTACACTACTCCTACTACTATGAAGACCAACCCTCAACAACCCTAAGACTAACCCTAAAACTAACTAACCTCTCAAATGAGGCTCATGAGATCTATTTATAGGCTAGGGGCTAGGGCTTCTCTAATCTTTGAGTTTGTTGCATAATTAGCCCCTAGACTTTTACAAAACATGAGAAAACTACTTAAAACATATTAAAATGCTACAAATGCAACTAAATACTACACGTAACGATCTTGTAACTTGGAGGAGTTGAGTTGACTTTTCTTCCAAAGTTCTTCAAAGGACCAAAGTTGACAACTTGCTAAAACTTGGAGGGCCATTATTGTAAAGGTCTTCATATTTCAACTAAGAGTCTCTTTTGTTATTCTCTGAATCTCTAAGGATTACTTTTATCATTTTGGGCTTTTCTTGGATAAATTTCTTCCTCGGCTTCGGCTTTTTACCTTTTTCCAATCTCGTGCTCGTTTTTGTCTGTTTTTGGCTTGTTTTTGTTCATTTTTCATATATCCGTACCTACACATACACAAATACAAAAACATACATTCTCTTGGCATTTTTGGTTAGTATTTGGTGTATTTGGTCTGATTTTAGGTCTAAAAAGGATGTGTGATTAAGCACTCATCAGTACACTTAGCTTAATTTATTTGAAAATGAATTATTTTCCACCCCATTTCAAAATTTTATCAAGTTCAACACCTTGAAAATATAAATACATCAACGTGTGATGTTCACTTTGTAATTTGACCAAAGATATGCACAATCGGTATGAACGACAAGACTCTGTAACGAATCAAAGATTCATATAAATTTTGTTTTGCAATCAATTCCTAAAAGTATTTTTAAATGAAAGTTGACTCAATTTTGAAAACTGACAGAGAGATGCACGGTACCATTAAATACCCCACAGTACCGTTAAATATAACGGTACCATCTAATATTTAGTGGTACCGTCCACTGTTGTTACAGTTTTGTCTCAAAATATATTTCTGTTTAACAAAACCTTCAAGCTAGTGTGACGAAGTATACTTAACACCAAAACTTTTATGTATTAAGCAGGTAAACACTTTTTATATTTTATCTAACTTCATGGGCAATTTGATACATGGATCGTTCTCAATTTTGAAAACCATTTGTTTTAAAAATTTGAGCGACATGGCTCTGATACCAATTGTGAAAACAATAGAGGGGGGGGGGGGGAATATGTTTCCAATTCAAAACTTAAAAACTTTTGTACCAAACACCCGATCAAGTGTGACATAATATAAAAAGTGTAAGCACTAGTCTTACAAGAACTAGATATAATAAAAAGCAACAAGTAAGGCATGTCACATTAACACACACTTAGACATATTAGTAATAACATGCCATGACACAAACACTACTAACATAATATAAGCAACAAGTAACACAAATATAAATGCAATGCAAAGTATAAGTGTAAAGCGGTAAATGCAAAAATAAACGTAAAGAGATAGGTAAAGAAAATGCAAACCCGGACACGGTGATTTATAGTGGTTCGTTCATGAAGCTCCTCTTCGCCCTACTCCACTCCCCGAGTACCCAACTCAAGAGTTACTTCACTAATCAACAAGCTCCCTTCTCGGCGGAGAAAACCATACAACGTCGCTTACATTATTTTTTGACACTAAATTAAATGTCGAGTGCTAATCTGAGCTAGTACCGATCTACCTCGATCTACCCGATCCTCACAAATCACGCAAGCTAAAAGATCCACATGATCTACACTTGATCTACCCGATCTACTCACGATCTACCTAATCCTTACTAATCACACCATCAACACGACATACACGATCTACCCTTGATCCACTTAATCAACACACAAGCTCACTAGCTACAACACTTTGATGACAATGATCCACACTCACGAGAATAAAGAAGAGATGATGACTACTTGATGTATATCAAGATACAACAAGCTTACAACAAGTAATGGAAGTGCATTACTCCATGACTCCAACACTTTGTATCTTCTTGATACTTTGTGATCTTTTCTTGGACTAGAAGAGGAATGAAGGTGATCACTTGAATGGACTATTGGATCACTCTAAAACAAACTAAAACTCTCTAAATGATCAAAGAAAGTGATCTAAATAGGAAGGGATTAGACCATAGAGAAATGGCTGGAAAAATCAAGTTGGAAGTGTAAAATGGTCCACTATTTATAGGCAAAGAGAAATTTGACCGTTACAGGGGGATGGTATTGTTAAAGTTTGGATGGCACCACTAAATTTAGTGGTTCCGTGGGTATTTAATGGTACCATGGGTCAAGAAAACGCTCCTCCATTTTTCTTTAGTGGAGAAGGTTTGTTTGGGGAAGTTTGGAGCTGTTTTGGGGGCAAAATAACTGTTGGTGATTTTAAACTTATTTTTCAAGTTAAAACATTTCTTTTTATTTAAAAAATAATTTGTGAAATGTATTTTTGAAAAAATATTTTGTCACATTAAAAATGTGAAGTTTAGAGAAAACTAAAATCCTTTGATCATTAGTCAAGTTGTAGATTTGTTTGTACATACCATGAGTGATTTACGTCAGGATGGAAATCTACAACTTTGTTAAAGCATACTTGAGACGTCGAGAGATGTTGATGTAATTATGCATTGATGATTTGTATAAATAAGTAACTTGCATATTTTACGTTATGCATTACAATTTACATGTTTGTCATCATTAAAACCGAAGAAACCGTTTAGTTTAAATATCATAATATTTTCACTAACAAGTTTTAATGGATTGATTCTAGTAGCTAGATGTAAGCCTATAATCACTAAGATAGAGGATATTATAGTTTATATTATGTAAAGGAATTGGAATATAAGCAAACTAGAGTTTGAGTTAGATGACTATATAACTCTTTCATTTAGAAAACACATTGAGGAATTGAAGATAAAACAAAGGAAATGGCAGGTTTTACCTAGTGGTTATCAGGTTGTTAAGGTTAGGAGAAGAAATGAGACCTTTGGGGTTAATTTGATTAGTAGGTCATATGATTGTAAGTTGTGGAACATTTGTGGAGTACCCTGTGACATTTGCATTTTAAGGTGTGAGCAGTTGGTGTATAGTCAATCCAAATGGTTTGTCACATACCAGTTTTGTTGGATCAATATTTGATTCAATTGTCCTTGACAAATATTTGAACATAAATAGCCAAGTTGCTCACTAATAAAATCAGTGAGCATACACTCTCTGATTTATCAAGGAGTAGCTCAAACAGCATGCTTCAAGAATGTCAAAGATGAACTGAAGATGCACTTTACTTTACTAATGTGGTATCAGCAAGTAAAGTACCTGAGCAATACCAGAGTCGTGAGATCTGACAAATGTCTCACAAACACTGAAGACTTATCTATGATAAACAATTACGAAATATGGGCGGGAACTTTATTGGGAAGACAAGCTATAAGCATTGGGAATAAAGACAATAGAAGACAAAAGTCTTTGTACTTTATTAGTATTTTATGAAAAGCTTCTCATGGAAGCTTCCACTTTTCCTAGCCTATTTATATGTATATTGTAATAGAGATAGGTAGAGATTCTAGTTCAATTAAAGATAATAATAAGCATACAAAATGACTAAACAATACACCATTACCCACCACACAAACCTTATCACTTATCCTATCCCACATACAAAAAAGTGGAAATTAAGAAAAATGACACACAGAACAAAATCTGTCACCCTCACCAAACAACAAAACACCAACCAAAAAATATTATCACAAATCCGATTAGATCATTTTCAAAAAACCATCCCACTGAACCCAACAAGTTCTCTATAATTCCAGTGTTTAGTTCTAAGATGTGGAAGTCAACTATAAAGATACCCCCACTCTCACCTGTATTAAAAAGGATGTCTCGAAGGCATAGGAAGAACAGAATCCCACACCCTACTAAAAATGTGAATGAACATTCAGCTAGGAGGGCTGGTAGAGTTATGACATGCCTTATTTGTCAAAAAAGTGGACATACAAAGCTAGTTGTAAAGATCCTAAGCCACCAAGAAAAGATGATGTTGTGTATACAAGTGACAAGAGTAAGAAAGGGGTAGGCGACTACCCTTTTGGATAGCCAAGAATCGGTGCAGGTGAAATTTCGTGGCCACAAGAGGAAGGGTAAATTGGTCAAAAAGTACACACGGCTGGTCAAACAATATACCAAAAAGATTAAATTCAAAAGTATGCTTCATAGATCTAGAAAGAAAAAAATAAATGGCCAATTATGAGACTAGCCCGGTCGCTCAAAGTAGGCTTTTGTACGCTCACTTTAGTGACTTTCTTCAAATAGACCGAGCGACTTGTAACTTTTTAAGATTTAATATGAAGGAGACATGTGGCACCCAAAAATGTGGCACCCAAAAAAGTCACGCCCAATCATTGTTGTGGTACTTTTGTAAGAGCCCACTATTTGTATTTTATAAGCGAAATATTTCCAGCGACTTTTTGTAATTTGAGCTACCTTTTATTTTGTCCTTTTCCACCAAAGAAGTCAAACTTTGAAAAATATTACTTTATTCTTTTTGCCCCTTCCCAAACCCTGATTCCAGTAACCAAACTCAGAGATTCTGGTCACTTTTTTTTTACTATCTTTGTAATTATAAACTTGATCAACCTGTTAATCCGATAATATTGGATACTGTGTCGTACATATACACAACAAAATTATAAAAAAATAAACAAATAAATCTGAATAACAAATTACACAAAAACTTTATAACAAAACTTACAAAGTCAACTTTATAACAATATACATCAACAAACTGTATCTAACACTAAGATTCGGCGGCAGTGCAAATCCCATCTTTCCGGCAACAACCATGGCGACAGCGACGTTGGCAGCGGATCTATAGAAAACATTTAAAAAATGTTACATATTTTTCTTAAAATCATTGAAGAATAGATATAGGAAAATTACCTCAAAACTTAAAACAATGTACAGATTTGGAAAAAAAAAAAGAAAGAAAGAAAAAGTGAAAAATCATCGAGGATGTATGGTTTTTGGTGTTGGAGATTACGGTGGTGGTTTGTCTCGGTTCGGTGAGGGATTTTTGTGGTTGTGGATGAGAGATATGGGAGCGCTAGCAACCATTTCCGACAAGACAAAGGCGGCAACGGCGGCAGCAAGCAGCGACTGTAATGAAAACAAACCAAAAATGTTATAAAAACTAATGAGATTTAGAAATGAGAGAGAATTAATGAAAATGAACTTTTCATTATGAAATTGTTAACATACAAAATGATACAGGATTACATTATATACAGAGTATGACTTTGACTTTGATACTTTGACACAAGTAACTAACATAACAACTATATTACATTAAAGACCCTTAGACTTTGTGGCTTTTTAATTTGCTGCTTAGAACTTCTCTTTACACTTTAACTCCCCCAAGTAGGAAGTGTGTATGGATCGCACATGCCATACTTGGATAGACAATAGTAATAAGGAGCTTTGGAGAGTCCCTTAGTCAGAATGCCAGCTGCCTTATCTTTGGTAGGAACATAAGTAGGTCTGACTTGGCCATTGAGGATTTTGTCCCTTACAAAGTGAAAGTCTATTTCAATATATTTGGTTCTAGCATGATGTACTGGATTAGAGGCTAAAGCAATGGCTGAAGCATTGTCACAATAGATGGGGACTGGATAGGAGATAGTAAGACCAAAATCTTTTAGCATGCACTTTAACTAGGTGATTTCACATGTTGCATCAGCTAAAGCCCTATTCAGCTTCTGAGGAAGACCTTGAGACCACAGTTTGCTTTTTAGATTTCTAGGATAGTAAGCATGAGCCCAGGAAAATACAATACCCTGAAATTGATCTCCTAGTGAAGCTACAATTAAACCAATCACTGTCATAGAAGGCTTGAAGCTGGAGTGTGTTGTTGGTTGAGAAATGAATACCTTGTCCTGGACTGCCTTTGATATACCTGAGTACTTTGGCCAAAGCCTTGAGATGAGTTGTTCTTGAAGCTTGTAAGAACTGGCTTGAGATTTTGAGTAGCAAAGGATATATCAGGTCTTGTGATTGTGAGGTTCAACAACTTACCGATAGTTGCCCTATAGGAGGATGGATCTGGTATAAGTTCTCCTTCATCAGGGGTGAGTTTGGTTAAAGGATTGAAAGGAGTATTAGATGGCTTAACATTTAGGAGGCCTGCACTTTGTGTTGACATAAATAATGTATGAAAACGTTGTTTATATTTTTCGATATCTCTATATTTTGACGATCACAAAATGTAAACTCATCAAACGTAAGATTACTACGTAAACAAGTATTAAGCTAGTTTATATCATTATATCCAACTTAATCACTTAAGGTATGGATAAAAAGTGTTTAATACATCTCATGATCAAAGGGGTATTTAATTAACTAATACAAAGTTTATTTAATTTTATAAACATATTATATATTTTTGAAAAACACTTTTGGTAATAAAGAAAAATGTTTTAATCATACTAAATATATGATTTCAAATTTTTAACCAAAACAAGTTAGTTTTTCACTAAATAAACTTTCCTCACTAAAAACCAAAAAATCTGGCTGTTACAGCTGGGCGGCCCCCTTAATTATAAGGGGCGGTCCCCTTAATTTTAAGGGGGTCGGCCTTGATTTAAGGGGACCGGCCACACTCTCTGTCAGAATTTGTTGCCTATAAATATCACCTTAAATCTGAAATTTTTCTCGCCTTTTGCACGAAATTTTCAGATCTCAAACTCTCTAAACATCCTCTAAAACCCTTTGATCATTTGTATATTAATCCTTGTTTCAAGTGATTCAATCCCTTCTCATCCATCCTCATCCAAAGTACAAAAGAAGAACACTCCTTCTACAACTAAGTTCAAGAAGTATTGAAGAGTAGTTGTGCATAGTGTATATATATTATTTGTAAAGTTGTGTTGTGTTTGTAATAAGTAGTTTAGAAGAAATAGAAGTTGTGTAGGAAGTAGAAGTTGATTAGTAGTGAAGTAGTGTAGTTGTGAAGTAGATTGAAGTGAAGAAGATAGGTGTGAAGAAGAAAGGTGTTAAGAAGATAGGTGTGAAGTAAATAGGTGTGAAGAAGTTGTGTTGAAGTTGTGATCAAGTTGTGACGTATTTGTGGTGTCTAAATTGGTGTGTAAGGTTTTCTCCTCCATAAGGGAGTTTGTTGACATAGTGAAGAAAACTCTCGAGTATGTGACTCGGGGAGTGGAGTAGGAACAAGGAAGGTGACCTTGTAGCCGAACCATTATAAATCCTTGTGTTGTGGTTTGATCTCTCTAACTCTTTTCATTACTTACTTATTTACCTATACTATATTAGATTAGTTAATTAGTTACTATATAATTGTTTATATAGTGCAAGTATTGAGATCACATAAACTAGAATTGAAGTTTTTAAAACAAACTTGTTTTTATAAATTTTAAAAGGATGTTGGGAATAAAATGTACAAAGTAAAGAGTCTGCCAGAAGAGCCTGCTAGTTGATAGTTAAGCCTGCCTCTTTGGTTTTGCTGATATTGAAGATATACTAACAGTACCTTCTGGGTAAGAAGGTACTGCTAGTTAAAGAAGGTCCTGCCAGTTTTCATGACAAGTTGTTATATTTTATTTAGAGATATTTAGTTGTATTATTAGTCTTTGTACAAAGTTATACATTAAGTAAAAGTAGTACAGAAGTCTCAGTAGATATAATGGAGTGTTTTACCTAGAAAGGTGTAATATTAGGATAAGATAAACCTCTAATATATTATATTAAGCAACTTGACCACTTGTAATAAGGGCTCCTTATACTATAAAAGGAACCCTTAAGACACCTTCTTAGATACCTCTTACACTCATCTTTCCCATGCATAACTTCCATCTTTAAACCCTTTCACGTATCAAAGATTCAAGGTTACACTTGTAATCCTGGTGATAGTTTAGATCACCCGTATTATTTCATCAATAATATTGAATCGTTTTGTGTTATTCATGTTGTGTTCATACTCATTTACTTATTCACCACCTTTGTTCCTTTAGTGTGTTTTAGTAAATTCCGCGTGCTAACTCACATTCATTCATAAATATCCTAAACACATTACTGAGATTAACATCCCAAGTGTTTGCACAAATTAAAACATAGAAATCCTTTCCACAAGTGGTATCAGAGCAAGGCTGATATTTACGACATAAAAGAACAAAGCAAAAATGGATGTTGAGCACATTCAAACCAATGTGGCTGCAAAGATGGCTTAACATTTAGGAGTATTAGATGGCTTAACATTTAGGAGGCCTGCACTTTGTGTTGACATAAATAATGTACGAAAACGTTGTTTATATTTTTCGATATCTCTATATTTTGACGATCACAAAATGTAAACTCATCAAACGTAAGATTACTACATAAACAAGTATTAAGCTAGTTTATATCATTATATCCAACTTAATCACTTAAGGTATGGATAAACAAGTGTTTAATACATCTCATGATCAAAGGGGTATTTAATTAACTAATACAAAGTTTATTTAATTATATAAACATATTATATATTTTTGAAAAACACTTTTGGTAATAAAGAAAAATGTTTTAATCATACTAAATATATGATTTCAAATTTTTAACCAAAATCAGTTAGTTTTTCACCAAATAAACTTTCCCCACTAAAAAACAAAAAATCCGACCGTTACAGCTGGGTGGCCCCCTTAATTATAAGGGGCGGTCCCCTTAATTTTAAGGGGGCCGGCCTTGATTTAAGGGGACCGGCCACGCTCCTCTGTCAGAATTTGTTTCCTATAAATACCACCTTAAATCTGGAATTTTTCTCACATTTTGCATGAAATTTTCGGATCTGAAACTCTCTAAACATCCTCTAAAACCCTTTGATCATTTGTATATTAATCCTTGTTTCAAGTAATTCAATCCTTTCTCATCCATCCTCATCCAAAGTGCAAAAGAAGAACACTCCTTCTACAACTAAGTTCAAGAAGTATTGAAGAGTAGTTGTGCATAGTGTATATATATTATTTGTGAAGTTGTGTTGTGTTTGTAATAAGTAGTTTAGAAGAAATAGAAGTTGTGTATGAAGTAGAAGTTGATTAGTAGTGAAGTGGTGTAGTTGTGAAGAAGATAGGTGTGAAGAAGTTGTGTAGAAGTTGTGATCAAGTTGTGACGTATTTGTGGTGTGTAAATTGGTGTGTAAGGTTTTCTCCGCCATAAGGGAGTTTGTTGACATAGTGAAGAAAACTCTCGAGTAGGTGACTCGGGGAGTGGAGTAGGAACAAGGAAGGTGACCTTGTAGCCGAACCACTATAAATCCTTGTGTTGTGGTTTGATCTCTCCAACTCTTTTCATTACTTACTTATATACCTATACTATATTAGATTAGTTAGTTAGTTACTATATAATTGTTCATATAGTGCAAGTATTGAGATCACATAAACTAGAATCGAAGTTTTTAAGACAAACTTATTTTTATAGATTTTAAAAGGACGTAAAACTATTCAACCCCCCCCCCCCCTTCTAGTTTTCCACACTTTGAATTAGCTCTAAAGCATATTTCCTTTGAGTCATCATGAGTCCAATGGAGTTCCTCAAGAATTCAATGCCCAAGTAGTAATTTAATGAACCAAGGTCCTTGATACTCAATTTCTGATGCAGGTGTTGCTTAATGGTGTTGATGAGTGTAGGGTTGTTTCGAGTGATGAGGATATCTTCAACATAGACCACTATGGAGAGAAAAGTGGTATCTTGATTGAGTGTGAATAAGGAGGTGTTTGAATAACTCTGTTTGAAGCCAAGATGTTTTAGAAATTCAGTAAGTTTGAGAAACCATTACCTGTTGGCTTGTTTAAGCCCATAGAGTGATTTTTGAAGTTTGCAAACCTGGTTTTTGTTGTGAGGTGAGTTGTAGCATGGTAGAATGATCATGTAGACTTCCTCATCTAGGTCTCTATGTACAAATGCATTATTGATGTCAAGTTGGGCAACGCACAAGTTATTGTGAACAGTAGTAGCAAGCATGGCTCTTACAGTTACCATCTTGGAAACAGGTGCAAAAGTGTCACGGAAATCAACCCCTTCTTTCTAAGTGAAACCTTTTGAAACTAATCTAGCTTTGAACTTGTCAAGTGTACCATCTGCTTTACACTTGACCCTGAACACCAATTTGCAACTAATAGGGACCTTTCCTGGTGGTAACTCTGTCATAGACCATGTATTGTTGGCTTCCAGGGCATGGAGTTCCAAGTTTATTGCATTGACCCATCTGTGATCTTTGGATTCTTGGGTATAGGACTGTGGTTCTATGATTTTATTGATGGTATTAATTAAGTATCATTGTGTTGGTGTTTTGATGTTTTGTAATTAATAAAGTTAGCATAGTGATGTTTGATGTTTTTGAGTGAATTGGGGAGTGTGATGTGATAGTCCTGAAGTTTGGTTGGTAGTTTTTGGTGTCTAGTAGATGTTCTAGGGGTGGTTGTGGAGGTTGTTGTGGTGGTGGTTCTGTTGTAGGTATGGATATGGGAGGTGGTTTAGTTATGTGAGACTATAATGGAGTGTTATGAGTTGTGGGAGTTGGTGTTGAATCAGTTGGTGGTGGATCAGTTGTGAGAGTTAGAGGTGTAGTAAATGTAGCAGGGGTGTTATGAGGAATTGGCTCTGATGATTCAATGGTAGAAAGTCTAGTAAAGGTTGATGTTGATATTAGAAGTGTTTTTGAGGAAGAATGCTCATGATTGGGTAGAAAGGTGGTTGGAGAAGATGTATTTGTAGGTGAAATAGGTGCAGAAGGGGTGTTTTGGATAAGAGATTGTGGGTGTGGTATGATGTGAAATGGAAATGTGTCTTCATGAAATGTGACATGAATGCTAGTGAAGAACTTATAGTTGGTGAGATCATAGAGAATTTACCCCTTTTGTGTTGTGGGGTAGCTGACTAGGACTAATGAGATTGCTCTTAGGGAGAAATTATCATGAAGGTGTTGGTGAGCAAAGGTGTGACAACCTATGACCCTGAGATGATCAAGGTTAGGAGGTATGCCATAAATGATTTCATATGGACTTCTGTGGTTTAAAGGTTTTGAAGGAAGTCTGTTAACAAGGTATGTGGCTGTGAGAAGACAATAGCCCCAAAAGTGAATAGGAAAGTTGGCTTGAAATCTTAAAGATCTAGCTACTTCAAGAAGTTGTCTGTGTTTTCTCTCCACTCTGGAATTCTGTTGTGGGGTATAGGGGCAGGAGGCTTGATGTATGATTCCATGGTGTTGGAAGAAGGCTATTAAGCTGGTATTGATGAATTCAGTGCCATTGTCACTCCTTATGGTTTTGATGTTTGTGTAAAAATGATTTTGAACATAGGTATGAAATGACTTTAATTGAGATATTGCATGATGTTTTGGTGGCAAAAGAAATGTCCATTTAGCTCTTGAATGGTCATCAATAATCGTTAAGAAATATTGACCTTTATTTATGGTTTTGTGTTTGTATGGGCCCCAAATATCAACATGAATAAGATCAAAAATAACAGAGGCATGAGAAGTACTTTTTGGAAATGGTAAACTTAACTGTTTGGCTAAAGGACAAATCTTACAATGAGAATCATCTTGAATACATAAATTATCAGAAGAGATACACTTTATTTATTTTAAAACAGAAATTGAAGGATGTCCTAGTCTAGAATGCCAAAAAGATGGAGTGGAATTGATGCTGAGAACTTTGAATGTTGACGAGGTGGCGTTTGGTTCAGGAAAATGATATAAAGTCCATCACACAGGGTACCATGAGCAATCTTCCTATTGAGGGTCTGAATTGAACAAGAGAGTGAGGTGAAAATAGCAGCAATAAGCATCTCCTTGGCTAGTCTGCTAACAGATAGTAGGTTTGATGAGGCGAAAAATGAACCGTTTTAAGGGGGTCATTTAAGCCGGAATTGGAATTTATTTGATCAAATATTTCCATAAATCGTTCCTTTTGTGATTTTAGGTACTTTGGGAGTGAATTCTGGAAAAGGAAGCTTTTTGGACGTTTTTGGAGCATAAAAGTGAAGAAAATGGCAAAGACTTAATTTTCCTTGCTGGGAACAGTACCTGACGGCGTCAAGAAGGAAAATATGACGGCGTCAGGAGCAAAATTCATGACGACCCAGAGAAAACGTGACGGCATCAGTAGTAGGGCGTCAAGAGTTATTTTGGTGACGGCCTGGAGCATAATTACACATGACGGCGTCAGACCCAGATCTAGGTAGTCCGAGAACTTTATTGGCGGCGAGATTACGGCGTCAGAAATTTCCTTTTAACGCCGTCACCTCCTAAAATCTATATATACTTTTCTATTTTTTCATTCATTAAAAAGAGGAACTTGTGTGGAGAATTCTAGGGCCGAACCTAATAAACCCTAGGTCGTTTATAACAGTATTTTCAAGGTTTTTCACCCCTTGAAACCCTTCATGTTCAATTAAGATAAGTCGTCTTTCAATTCATTGAATATGTCTATGTATTGTTTGAATATATCTTATGCTTGTCATGATTTTAACATGCTAGGCTAGATCTTTTGTGTGTTTTCTTAGATGTAATGAAATCTAGATGTTGATTATAGGTTGATTGCTTGTTTATAGTTGTAATGGATGAATGATTTCAATGGTAGGCTTAAGAAAACTGGCAGATCTCCATTGTGTAACTTCCTTGAACGTCTTAAGAAACATGAACCGATGTGTACTAGGTTTTTATGGTTGTATTTAATGCATGAGTGAATTCTAGTGATCCCATGTTAGGAGCTTCTTAGCCGGCTCAACATAGGAGTGAAGTAGGAGCTTATAGAATTGGGGAAGTAAGTACGCTACCCCATGAATGGTATTAAGGAATATAACCCGTCATCCACGCAACTATAACAAGTAATTAACCTGTAAAAGATATCTAGGGAGTAGTGAAATCTAAGTAAAAACAATTCTCCCACATATTGCTCACACCACTAGTTTAAATTAGTTTATTTTCATTTTTATTATTTTATTTTGATTGCATCTTAGTTATTGGGTTAGTTGACTAGCAACTAATTCTGCCCATCCTTCCAAAACCGAGATTTTTACTTGTTTTCATAAAAATATAAAAATACAAAAAGAATCATCCCTCACCTCTAGACCTAGTTTTTAGGCTTTCTAATCCTAGTGACACTATTCCTGAGTTGAACGATCAATCCCCCGGTACTTGTCACTATACTATACTACAACGATCAGGTACACTGCCTGGTGGGGGTTGTAAGTTTCTCGAGATCCCTCGAGAGGTAAAGCCTGGTGCAATTCCCACGCATCAAGTTTTTGGCGCTGCAGCCCAGGGAATAGTTATTGTCTAGGTTAGGATTTTTTTTATTAGGTCTACTTGCTAGATTCCTTTCTAGTAAGATTTTATTTTTATTTTTAGATTTTCTTTAGTCTATCTTATTTCTTTGTTTCCTTTGTTCGTAAACTATCTCAATGGATAACAATAACATTGATCGTTTGATTCCTGTTATTCGTGTTTTTCGTCGTAGGATTTTCCAAAAGCCCGCCCCAATCCCTTTAGTGGAAAATGAGAACCCACCTAACCTTTCGCCTAACTACCACTTTGACAATAATTCTGAAATGGAGGAGTCTTACCATGATGATGACCATAGGGCTAGTCCTTTTTACTATTTAGACTCCGATGAGGATCTAGATGATGGTGTTGTGATTAATGAGGATAGGATGGAAGAGGAAGTGAACCCTCTTAGGTATGTCGACCCTAGAACAAGGATTGAGAGTGATAGCTCATTCAATATGCAATTTCCTTGTAAGGTTGGATTTAGGAGCTTTGATGCCTATCTTAACTCATCTCTCCCAATGAACATAATCTCGCGTAGTGAATATAATAAAATCATGGTAGATGAGTTAGAATACAAAGGAGATAATATTATTGCTAGGGCAATGACATTGCTTGTGTTTGTAGGGAGCTTTGTTTATCTTGTTGAGTTCATGGTTATGGAGAATCTAGGAGAATTTATTGATAGTAAGTTAACCCAAGTTGTGTTTGGGAAACCCTTCAAAAGGTTGACCAACCTTGATGAAAAACTTATGGAAGGGTTAATTACATTCTCGAATGGGGTTGAAGATTTTGTTTACCAAATGCCCCGTGCACTCCCTAGGTTCAAGGATTTCTCCATGGAGAAGTGTAGTAGGTATCCGCCCCTAGAAATGCTAAGTGAGAATGATAAAAGAAAAGGGCTTAAATATACTCATGAGAAAAATAAAAGGTATTATCGTAGATGTTTAGAGTTAAGTGATGATTATAAGAAAGATGAGGCGACTATTAGATGGCCCACCCTCGGTTATGTGAGCATAAGTGACACACGGTAACCCATGACCTTGAGTCTAGCTACAAGACTCGTAAATAAAGAAAAACGCTTCTTGGGAGGCAACCCATGTTTTGTGTGTGATTTTTAATAGTTTGAATGTCATTTGTTTCCGTATGCATGCTTTATTTTTATTGTTGGTAGGTCATGTTTCAAACTAAAATGGTGAAAATACTTTATTTTGTTGTTTGGATTTGTCTTAACTTCATCCAAGGTATTTCGCAAAAGATAAGTGTAAGGGGAAACCCCAAATATGTTTTTAAAGAAACAAAACCGATCATGATTCTCCACAATATTAAATGAACATGTATATTCGTATTTGTTAGAGTCAAATGCTTGTATCGAGTCATAATGATGTTTTGCAAGATTTTCCATGAAGTGGGACAATGTTTTTCCAGAAATTTTCCGAAAACTTAACATAAGAATTTCTGCAGGTCACTTCTGACGGCGTCAGGAAGAAATTCCTGATGGCGTCACGTGTAAAATTCTGGAAATTTGCCAGTTTTGTTTTTCTAACGGAGTCTTAAAGTTTTTGCTAATTCTTTAGTTTTATAAACTCCAGGAAATCTGCAAACATTCATTCCACAAGCATTATATCTTACATTGTTTTCCAGGATTTGTTAGTATATATAGATTGCTGCCGATTTACGCGAGGTTTCCTTGTTTGTTTTCTCAGGTTAAATAGGTTATGTTTGACAAGAAGATGATTTATATTCTGGAAGGGAAGCTTTGATTGTTCATTTTCTTGGAGGAAGACCTAACGTTATTACCTTATTATCCATACCGAGCGAATCAGGGGAGTATTTGATTTCATTCTTTTTACCTATTTCACTTTTACATTCTTTACTTGAACATTGGGGACAATGTTCATCCCAAGTGTAAGGGGAGGGTAAAATGATGATACCTCATATGAAACACTTTCACTTGAGTTTGTTTGTTTGATGGTAGGTGTGTAATAAAACTATGAGAAATACTTGTTAGTGTAATTTTAGCTCCAAATTTAAAATTTTTTACAACATTTAGGAATGAAACTTTAGCCATAGCAAGCGTCTCATGGATAGGAGTCGTATGACTAGCACAAAACCGTACTATTCAGAAAAATTTTCCACCCAAATATGTGAGGTTCGCCTTTAGATTTTATAGGAAAAGCATTTATTATTGGTGTTTATGAGTGTACTGGTAGCATTTAGATTCTAGAACTTGCGTTAGTGATGCATCCCGAGACCGCTAGTGAGACTACATTCGTGTAGTAGGATTTACTACATGATAAGAGGCATTAGGATCACCCTTGTGTTTAAACCCTTATCATAATTACTTGACCATTTAAGTCATATTACTTGGCTAGTAAAGTCAATTAATTTTTCCTACACCATTAGCATTATACTCATTTTTAGTACACGAAACCCCTAGTACACCCCTCCGAGCCTATCTTTTCGTTTCTAACTTTAAGCATCTTACTTAAAGGAAGAATTTGTTACACCCCACTGAAATGTACACCCAATTCGCCTTAGCCTTCCGTGTATGTACTCATCTTTAGTGCATTATTGTTATTTGTTTAAACCCTTAGTTAATTATCTAATTGATTACATGGTTGCTAAGTCGAGTCATATCGTTGTACATATTGTTTTAGGACGATTGGGACTCATGGGTAAAGTACTAATATTATGGAGTAATGGGGAAGAACATCTATTATTACCCCCATATGTATGTTAATCTAAAAAGTACTCCAAGTGTTTTGATTTTCTTAATTCGAGTCAATAGATTAGTTTATTGTAAAGTATGTAAAAATTCAAGTGTAAGGGGAACGTTCATTCCCTATGATGTATTATTTTGGATGGTAGGGTAAGAGTGTATGAAAAAAAAAACAAAAAAAAAAAAACAAAAAAAACAAAAAAAAAACATACGGACTACCATCCCGTTTCATTCTATGTTTGTTTTATGTTTTTGTTATTTTTTTATTTATTAGCTTAAGTCGAGTCTAGTCTTGGGTTAGCAACGCCATATTGTACATGTAATTAACCAAGATGATTAACTCGCCACCAGTAAAGACTGCCTATATCCAACAAAACCTTGTATTCCATATCCCTACACCTAACGTTACAACCCTTTAAAAGACCTCTTTGATAGTTTATCCTAGGTGCTTACGCCATGTGGTGGAGGTTTGATCCTTTCCCAAGCCTATGGTAATCTATTTTGCTATGACAGGTAGTGAGAGATGTTTTCCATTTCCATATTGTGACATATACTTTATTACACCCGAGAGATGTGAGTATCTAAACACTATTTGTGAGGTGCTAGTGTATGACCTTCGTGCTTGTCTTTGGTCTTTAGTGGAACGATTATTTGTTGTAATTACTTTTATATTAGTGTTAAATGACCCCTAACTTGTATTTTGACTAGAATAAAAGCGCATTTGCTTGAGGACAAGCAAATCTCAAGTGTAAGGTTATATGATGAGGCGAAAAATGAACCGTTTTTAGGGGGTCATTTAAGCCGGAATTGGAATTTATTTGATCAAATATTGCCCTAAATCGTTTCTTTTGTGATTTTAGGTACTTTGGGAGTGAATTCTGGAAAAGGAAGCTTTTTGGACGTTTTTTGGAGCATAAAAGTGAAGAAAACGGCAAAGTCTTAATTTTCCTTGCTGGGAACAGTACCTGACGGCGTCAAGAAGAAAAATATGACGGCGTTAGGAGCAAAATGCATGACGACCCAGAGAAAACGTGACGGCGTCAGAAGTAGGGCGTCAAGAGTTATTTTAGTGACGGCCTGGAGCAGAATTACACATGACGGCGTCAGACCCAGATCTAGGCTGTCCGAAAACTTTATTGGCGGCGAGATTACGGCGTCATAAATTTCCTCTTGATGCTGTCACCTCCTAAAATCTATATATACTTTTCTACTATTCATTCATTAAAAAGAGGAACTTGTGTGGAGAATTCTAGGGCCGAACCTAATAAACCCTAGGTCGTTTGTAACAGTATTTTCAAGGGTTTTCACCCCTTGAAACCCTTCATGTTCAATTAAGATAAGTCTTCTTTCAATTCATTCAATATGTCTATGTGTTGTTTGAATATATCTTATGCTTGTCTTGATTTTAACATGCTAGGCTAGATCTTTTGTGTGTTTGCTTAGATGTAATGAAACCTAGATGTTGATTATAGGTTGATTGCTTGTTTATAGTTGTAATGGATGAATGATTTCAATGTTAGGCTTAAGAAAACTGGCAGATCTCCATTGTGTAACTTGCTTGAACGTCTTAAGAAACATGAACCGATGTGTACTAGGTTTTTATGGTTGTATTTAATGCATGAGCGAATTCTAGTGATCCCATGTTAGGAGCTTCTTAGCCGGCTCGACATAGGAGTGAAGTAGGAGCTTATAGAATTGGGGAAGTAAGTACGCCACCCCATGAATGGTATTAAGGAATATAACCCGTCATCCACGCAACTATAACAAGTAATTAACTTGTAAAAGATATCTAGGGAGTAGTGAAATCTAAGTAAACAAAATTCTCCCACATATTGCTCACACCACTAGTTTAAATTAGTTTATTTTCATTTTTATTATTTTATTTTGATTGCATCTTAGTTATTGGGTTAGTTGACTAGCAACTAATTCCGCCCATTTTTCCAAGACCGAGATTTTTACTTGCTTTTATAAAAATATAAAAATACAAAAAGAATCATCCCTCACTTCTAGACCTAGTTTTTAGGCTTTCTAATCCTAGCGACACTATTCCTGAGTTGAACGATCAATCCCCCGGTACTTGTCACTATAATATACTACAACGATCAGGTACACTGCCTGGTGGGGGTTGTAAGTTTCTCGAGATCCCTCGAGAGGTAAAGCCTGGTGCAATTCCCACGCATCAAGGTTGTATGAGAATGTGGGTATGTAAAGTACATTTTTGAGTGTGATTTATGAGTCAATCTTAACTGATCCACATTGTGTGACTTGAATTGTATGTCCATTTGGTAAAGTTATAAGAATAGGTGGATTACATGTATGTATGTTATACATAACAGTTAATGAAATAGATATGTGGTCTGTGGAACCACTACCACTACCCAAGCAAGCTTATAATTGACCATGACAGATGCAATAAACTTGTGTCTCCAAATAGTGATAGAAGTGATTATACCTAAGGGTGGATTCTTTTGAGTTTTTTGCATCATCATCATGATTTAATTGAGTTGATTTTGCAATGGATCCATCCTGACAAAAAGAACTTCATTGTCATTGTTTATTGCAGTTCTGGAAGTTGAAGGAGTGTTTGGATCTGACCCTTGACCACTGACTAAATTGATAGCTCTTGTGTTCTGTGGAGTGGTAACATTCCTAGCATTGGGGGGCTTGTATTTTCCATAAAGTGGGTGACCAATAGGGTATCCTTTCAGTTTGTAGCATTTATCTCTACTGTGTCCCTCTTTGTTGCAATTTGAGCAGTACACACAATGCCTAAAACTACTTCTCTTTTCTACAGTTCTATTCTCATTGTTACCTTTGTTGCCACTAGTTCTTTGAGTGTAATGGGTTATTCTAGATTGGTTGTTTCCTGAATGAGATGACAATGCAACCTAAGGTACTAATGGTTTTGGCAAAATGCCTTCCCTTTGTTTTTAATCATCTCATATGCCTTAGCAACAGTTGGTAATGGTTGCATCAGTAAAATTTGCCCCCTAACATTTGAATAACATTCATCCAATCCCATGAGAAAATGAAATAGCCTTTTCCTCTGATCCCTATCACCATTTACCCTTCCATTCTCACAGTTACAAGGGCATATACACACATAAGGAGCCTCTAACGCATCATGTTCATCCCACAATCCTTTCAATTTCTGATAATACACTTCTACATCACAATTTTGTTGTTTTAATTGCATAATATCATGAATGAGTTGGTAAATTTTGTGACCATTGAGTTGTGAATAGTGTTCATGCAATTCATTCTAAAGAGCAGAAACAGTATTAATGAAAGTGGGATTGTTGCTTATCTGATCAAAAATGGTGTTCAGAATCCAAGATATAGCCATATCATTTGTTCTTTCCCATAATGCCCTAGTGTTTGAATATAGTGTTGGTTCTTCAAATTCCCTAGTAACAATCTTGAGTTCGTTCCTTTCATAAAGTGCAATCATCATTGATCTCTTCCATGTCCTGTAGTTGTCAGAACCAGCTTCTTGGAGATCAAGATCATACCATGATGATCATTTGGGTGAAGATACAATGGATGGTTTGGTGAAGTTACATCATCATTAGGTGGTGTTGTTCCAATGTTTTCTTGATTAGAGTTGTTGGAAACCATTGTTTATGGTGATTATGACTGAAAAAGTGATCGGAAAATTGTTGAAGATGATCGAAAAGTGTGAAAAAGTGATTAAATGTTGTTAGAAAGTTATGGGATTGGTTAAAGAAGTGAGTGTATGTAATCAGAGAGCCATTTTGAGTTGATAATAGCAGCGGATAATGGTGGTTGAATGGTTGCTAGAAAAGTTTGTTACAGTGGTGAAGTGGTGGCTGAAAATTTTTGTTACAGGTAATGGTTGTTACAGTTGATCGGAAAATGTCTCTGATACAATAATGAGATTTAGAAATGAGAGAGAATTAATGGACATGAACTTTTCATTATGAAGTTAACATACAAAATTATACAGGATTACATTATATACAGAGTATGACATTGACTTTCATACTTTGACTCAAGTAACTAACATAACAACTATATTACATTACAGACTCTTAGAATTTGTGACTTGTTAATTTGCTGCTTAGAACTTCTCTTTACACTTTGCACAGTTGATGTTGATACACCTTTAAAAACTCAAATCTACAAATAAAAATTATAGATCTATTAAGAAACTTAAGAGTACCTCAAAACATGAAAACCCATTTTGGTGGTCGTGGTTCTATGGTGGTGGGGCTTTTCGTGGAGGTGTGGGTATCGGTGGTGCTGGGTTCGGCGGAGGTGACATTCGGTGGTGGTGACATGTTGTGGTGGAGACGTTCGGTGGCTGTGGTGGTGGGGATCGGTGGTGGTGGTTGTGGGAGTCATGAAACGAGAGTTGTGTATTTTTTATTTTTTTTATTTTTTATTTTTTGAAAGAGATTAAGTTGTGAATGAGAGGTGTGTGTAGGTGAAAAAGATAAAAGTGGAAGTAAATGGATAATATTTTTTGACGTTTGATTTTTTTGGTGAAAAAAGACAAAATAGAAGGCCGCTCAAAGTATTAAAAGTCGCTGAATATATATCGCTCAAAAAGTACACATAGTTGGCTCTTACAAAAGTACCAAAACAATGATTGGGCGCGACTTTATCGGTGCCACATGTCACCTTCATATTAAAATTTAAAAAATCGCAAGTTGCTCGGTGTATTTGAAGAAAGTCACTAAAGTGAGTCTACAAAAACCCACCACCTTAAACGACCGGGCTAGCCTCAAATTTAGCTAAAAAATAAATGAATAAACAACACTGTAATATAGCAAAGAGTAAACTTCAAAATACATCCCTGTGGTTTGCCCAATTTGACACCATACATCCCTCTTGAAAAAGTTAGGACAATTACATCCCTCCGTTAGTAAAATTCAAACAATATACATCCAAAAGGACGAACGATGCAAATATTGTATGGTTAACTTGGACATGTGGCACTTAACTAAGGGTATTTATGTTATTTTACACGTTCCCATTATATTTTAACCCTATTTCTTCCCTGCTTCACTTAAACGTTACGCATAATTGGGGATAAACCCTAATTGAAAACGCGCACACACACACAGTGATTACATATCATATCCAAGATTATCCCCAAATTAAAAAACCCTAATTGAGAACCAAAAATTGAAAAACCCTAACACAAAGACAATGTACTACCCAAAAACTTGTAGATGTGGGTTACCCACAATCCTTAAAACTTCATGAAAACCAAGAAACCCAGGGCGACGCTTTCATTGTTGTCCCAAACCTGTAAGTCTTGAATAATATTAGATTGTTACTCTTGAATTTAATTGATTGTTTTACTTATTATTTTTTGAAGGAACCAAACTGTGGGATTGTATATTGGTACGACCCACCAATGTGTGAAAGATCAGTGGCAATTATACCTGGATTGTTGAACAACATGAACCGGCTACAAGATTCATCAAGGGAAAATCAGTTAAAAGCTAGAAGATTGAAGTGGATGTTAGTGATTAGTTGGTTGTTCTTTATTGTGTATCTGATGTTGTGAAAACAGTCATTGTAGTCTTTTGCCTCATTATGGATTTAGTATTGCTGATGATGATGATTATGGGAACTTAAGCAGTCTTTTGGTTATGTGTATTATTGTAATCTTTTGAATATCAATGAATGTCTTCTTTTCATCTTAAATTACTGTGTTTTTGTTATCAATGGGTTGAATAGGTTGAAATGTTGTGGTATGGGTTGAAATATTGTGATATGTGTTGATTTGTGTTCAAATTGGTTGAAATGGAAATTTTACCATTTGCAGTCAATGGGTTGATGTCCAAAAGTGACCAAACCAAAGTGTATGAAATGGACATTTTATCATTTGCAGGTTGCTGCCCAAAAGTGACCAAACCAAACAGAATGAAATGGACATTTTACCATTTGCAGGTAATGGTTCCAATACATAAGTTAAGGAAAAGACTTAAAATGTGATCAACAAATACACAAGTTAACAAGAAGAGTAAACTGAAAGGCATCACAGGGATGCATCCAATAAATTGTTCCAATACATGGTTCCAAAAGTAAACTGAAAAGCATACTAAGCAAGTACATGGTTCTAAAAGCATACATTGTTCCAAAAGATTACATTGTTCCAAAAGATTAAACATGTGGAATACAACAATTATGTTTTAACTTGCTTCCCTTTGGCAGATGCACTTTGACTGGCCTTTTTTGAAGATTGTGATCCACCAACTTTTGAAGACTGTAACCCAACAAAAGATGCATTTTTACTGGCCTTTTTTGAACCACCAACTGTTGAAGACTGTGATCCACCAACAGATGCAGAAGGCTACTTACATGTCCTTTTATTGTGACCTGTTTGTTTGCACTTATCACATGTAACAGTCTTGCCAGCCCTTGAAAGTTTACCATTTGCAGTCATTTTTTTAGCAGATATCTCATCTGCAGACTTCCTTCTTTTCTTTGGGGGCCTTCCAATTTGTGGCTTAATCTTTGGTGGAATGATAGTGTAAGGGCTAGGGTGTTTGCTCCACATGTTTGGTCCATTGCATGGGTTAATGGTGTAACTATATTGCTTCTCCCAAGTTACAAGCCAATAACAAGCATGGACCCAATTTTCTGGCAAACCAACCTCAACCCTATTTAGTGCCATATCATTTAACACTGCTACTGCATGCTTGCAGGGCATTCCAGTTAATTCCCATTTTCTACAACTACGACTCTTTTCTTGGATATCCACTACACAAATATCATCCCATGGACCACTTGCTTGATACTTGGTTCCCCCATTCCACATTACCTTCATATACATAACATGTATTAGGCATAGCACATAAAAAAAATACCAAACTGAGCAGTGAGTGAACATAACATTTTACCTGATATGAGCTAGCATCAGTCTTGATTGCATTAAACAGCACAGTAGCAGCTGGTGTTAAAGGACCTTGACTCTTTGCAATTACTTTTTTAACATTCACAATCTTTTTAGTCAAGTAATCCTTAACATACTCTAGACATGTGATAATAGGAACATCTCTTCCATCCAATAATTGTCTATTAAATACCTCACACATATTGTTAAGTAAAACATCACAGTGTGGCCTACCTACAATTGTAAACAGGGATAATAATCTATGTCAATGAACTAGAATATAATTGACAGTCATACAGCTTATATGCTTAAGTAAATGGATAAAACATACCACTGAAATGGGATCTTGTCCAATGCTGTGGTGGTATTTTTTTCAGCCAATCATAAGCTTCCTGACTCAACTTCTTTAACTGCTCCATTGCCCTATCAAACTTTGGCACAGTTGTTGCAGATGCACATTTCCAAAGCAATAGTTTGTATTGCTCACCTCTCCATTGTTGCTTCATATTGTCGTATATATGTTTTAAGCAATACCTATGCTCAACACATGGGAATATCTTTGAGATTGCTGGAATGATGCCCTACAAACAAATAAGAAATTTAGAATTAACAGCAAAGTTAGAATAAACATCAAAGTTAGAATTAAAATGATTACCTTTTGTCTATCAGAAACAAAGGTAAAATTGGACATAGGTGTCAAATCCAGATCATCCCCTAAACAAGTTAAAAACCAAGACCATGAGCTTGTTGTTTCTGCTTCCACAACAGCATATGCAAGTGGATATGTCCCATGGTTTGCATCAATGCCAACTGCTGTAAGTAGTTGTCCAGGGTATTGACCTTTCATAAAACACCCATCCAATCCAAGCAAATCCTTTAAGCCAGCTTTAAACCCTTTCTTCAAAGCACCAATGCATACATAGATCCTTTTGAACTGTCTTGTTGTTTCATTTGGATTGAAATCTCTTTCTAGATCTATTTTCACAGTCGTATCTTCATTGGTTCTTTGCAACTCTAGCACATAATCCCTTAACCTTGAATATTGTTCTGTGAAATCACCTTTAAGTTTCATCTGTGATTTAGCCTTAGCCCTAGTTACCTTGTTTGTAGTTATACCGAATTGATACTTCTGTTGTAATTGCTCTTTCAGGGCTCTAATAGGGATGTTAGGGTTAAGCTAGATTCTTTCTTCAACCTCTTTAGTAAGAAAAGTATTAGTGAGCAGCTTCACATCTCTAGTTTGCAAACAAGTATGCTCATTAGTAAGAGTAGAGACAGTCCAGGTTTCTTCACTGCCTTTATTTTGTTTGGATATTTGCACAGTCCATGGACATGTGATAACCTCATACTTGTAATTACCTTTTATGCCACCAACCTTTATTCTCTTTCCACCCACCTCATTTATTCCTTTTTCACATGCACTTGTCTCACATGTAGTTGACTTGACCATCTTTTCAGCTATACATTTTAACTTACTAGGACTTGGACCACATTTTAGCCCACTAGCCTTTGGGCCCTCATTAGGGTATCTAAAAGTAGGACATTTTCCTCTACATACAACCCTCACCCTCATTTTGTCATTTTTCCATATATATAACTGCCTTCTAGTAGCAATAGCATGAGCAGCCACAAGGTCTATGATAGTTTTCTTTTCTCCAAACTCTCTCCCTACAAAGAATGTATCACTGCAATTACTTGCATCAATTCCCTTACCCTCTTTTGCTCTTTGTTTCCTTAACTTTCTCAAAGTTTTCTTTCTTTGACTATCATTTTCAGAATCACTTGCACTATGAAAATCATCCAAACCAAATGCTTCTTCAACATGACTGTCATCTGGAACTTCCTCATTATCAGAATGAGATCCCATCCATTCTGCATCTTTGTCTATGTTTTGATAATAGTCTTTCATATCCACATTTACATCATTCATAACATGTTCATCATCCAGTATATAGTCACTATCTTCAGTATCATCAGACTCACTACTACTCTCATACTCAGATAAACTTGCTTCCAGAGAACTGTCTACCTCATCCACAGGGACTGGCATTGGCTTTGTCTTCTTAGCAGGTATCTTAAAAGGCCTCTTAACAGGTAGCTTAACAGGCCTCTTAGTAGGACCTTCCTCAACTGCTGTAGTAACAACTAAAGCACCTTCACCATATACATCATCAGCATTATCAGACGCCTCTCTAATATCAAGCAATAGAGGCATCCTATTTATCTTCTTAGCAGGCTTCTTAAAGGGCTTTCTAACTAATGTTGAACTAGGACCTTCAACAACTATTTCCTCAATCATCACTCTTTGTGGTGATTTCCAATAAGTTTCCAATACTGTATGCTCATGCTCAATGTAAACTTCAATAAGTTTGTACTTATCAACATACCTAACTAGGTTCAACACATCACCATCATTTCCTAGTGCTTGTAACCCATAATCCAAATCATTGTTAGGTATTTTGAAATGATAGTACATTACACAATCTTTCCTCTTGTAACCTAACTTTTCAATCATATCATGGATTTCTATTACTGAAAACAGGTCTATATCTATGAAGTCTATAAAATTGTAGGTCCCTTCTATGTACTTTCTACCTGGACTTTCAGTAAAGAACCCACCATGATGTATCTTCAGTGAGAACATGTTTGGATATTTACCTGCAATGCCAAAATTAGCATCCAAAAATTAGGGGTTTCAATCAATTAGGGTTTCAAATAATAAAATTACAATTATGATTACAATGATTAACACTTACTATAAGCTTCTTGTTCGTTCACTGGATCCTCATACTCACGAATACGCCATTCAGCAACCACCATTGCAAACAATGTACCAGATAATAAAATTGGATTTTATTATCTGTTTTGGTTTGGGTTTTTGATTTAGATATTTGATTTGTGTTTATGTTTTGGATTTATGTAATCTTGTGTTTCTGATTTGTGTTTCTGCTTTTTGATTTTGATTATGCGTAACGTTTGAGTGAAGCAGGGAAGAAATAGGGTTAAAATATAAAGGGAATGTGTAAAATGACATAAATACCCTTAGTTAAGTGCCACGTGTCCAAGTTAACCATACAATATTTGCATCGTTCGTCCTTTTGGATGTATATTGTTTGACTTTTACTAACGGAGGGATGTAATTGTCCTAACTTTTTCGAGAGGGATGTATGGTGTCAAATTGGGCAAACCACAGGAATGTATTTTGAAGTTTACTCTATAGCAAATAAGCTACATTTCATGCAATTAACACTTATATCTAAAGTCCTAATACCACGCTAGATGATAAAAGTATTCTATTGATTGAATTATGCTTTGTGATTACATAAGTAAATTGCATGTCTATTTAACATGATTTTGTGAACATATATAATTTTAAGAATTGAAATCCTCTCAAAATTGTGTTCAACATGCATGACCCATCAAGTTGAGTTTTTTGTGAGACTTAATGGTCTTTAAGCCTAATAGATTTTCGCCAACTATTAGTCTAGTAATCACACCTAAGACGATTTGGATCTATACACACGAGATAAGATTATGAAAATTGATCATCAAGTATTTTTGATCTTATAGTTTTTCCTTTCTTCAGTTTCATACTTAAAAATGGCATATTTTAGCATTATATTTCTGCTCCAAAAGATTCATTCACAATTTACATTCCCACCACTCCCCACTTCTAATTTATCAACAACCCATTGTATTTTGTTCTCTGTGGAGTAATTACAATATCTAAAAAGGTTAAACTAATAACATTTATATAAAGTGTTATGGTTGATAAAAATTTACGTAACTGTGAACCGGGAATGTTCCTTAGGCACCAACATACATTCAATGAAGAATCCCAACTGTGCAAAGAAATAATTTATTATTAAGAGTAAATTGCAAAAATCCTTCACGTGAGTCATCACTTTTTCGAAAATGCAGACGTCGTCCTTGCGTGAAACTATTGGTGTGGTATCGTCTCTAACCAAAATTGAAATGATTAAAATGCCTTAAAGTGAAAGACATAATCTCACTAAAGTTTAAGGCATTTTAATTATTTCACTTTGAAGCAGAGACAAAATCCACATCAAAAATTTCTCAAGGATGTGCCTGCACTTTCAAAAAAATAAAGATGTGCATGCAATTTGAACACACTGCAATTTACTCTATTATTTATGTTCAACATAAAAGTTTTCTTTTTTTTTTAATGACTTTGGGTGTGTTTGTTAAAAAAAATTAAAAAAAAAAATAAAAAAATCTTACTAGTCATCTTACTCTCTTTTACTCTTACCAGTAAGAGGTAGGCAGACGTTTTGCTTGTTTGTTTTTTTCTTTTGAGTCAGACCCAGTTAGACATATAACATCTTACTCAGTAAGAGGTGGGTGACTTGTCTTGGTGCCTCTTACTCGATAAGAGAGATTGAAGACTCGTGTTAATATAATATATTTAATGGTTTATTAACTATATTATATTTATGATAAAAAGACTTATTTCATATTTACATAAGTTACTTAAATAAATTGCAGAAACGGGCACTTAAAATCATTCGGACAATTATACAAAAACAAATAACATTATTTCGTTTACATTTAGACGTTCTAGCCACATCTTACTAGTAAGATGTGATAGTCAGATTCAAACCTAAAACATTTAAATGAAACAAACACACCCTTTGTTAATCTGTCATGTAAGGCGACTACAAATGAATAAATACTTCCATGAAGATACCGAGTTACCAACAGAAGATTTAGGTTTATTTATACAACCGAATTAAACAGCATACAAGGTATTTATGAGTTTCATTATGTATATATAAGATAAAACCGCCATAACTTTTTAAACATGTTTAGAGAATAACTGAAGTCCACTTACAGATAGATTAAAAAAAGGGGGGGGGGGGGGGGGGGTGGGGGGGGGGGGGGGAGGCATGCTTTGGAACATAAAAGGCAAAGCATGGTTAGTAAATAGTAACCCTTGATTATGCTTCAAATCGATTAGCATTATGAACTCATGATTATGTACTCTTTTTGACCACCTTTTAATCATTCTTGACATCGTATACGATTCTTTAATTAACATAAAGAAATTTATAATGGACCTTGAGATTTAGAAGTTTTATGAATAAGCCAAGAAGTTGTTGCTAAAACAACTTTTAAGGCGATTGTAAAGCTTATAACTTTTTGATATTTGAATCCTGCAATAATGATTTTGAAAACTAAAGCTCCTCAGAAATAATTATACATGTATTACTAAAAAATACTAAACAAATGGTTGTTCAATGAAACTTGCACGTAATAGTTTTGTAACATGAATTTAAAATATTAAGAAATGCTAGGCTTACATAATTTCTCTAAGATATTTTTAAAATGGATAACCAACAATAGTAATTAATTAGTTTACTCACACTGAACACACAACAGTATGTGTGATACAATAATGAGTTTATGCTTCATACATGCAATTTTGACTTACCTTTACTTGTGTATTGACTACTGACTAAGGTGTTAACGAATCGAGCTTTTAACGAGCTATTTGAGCTCGAGCTCATTTAACTCGAGTCGAGCTTTATAATTTTTTAGCTCGAGTCGAGCTCAAACAAAATGTAGAGCTCGAATAATTTCACGAGCCGAGCTTTTAAAACTTGTATTTAGCTCGGCTCGTTCGAAAGCTCGTTTAGTTATTCGAGCTGAACGAGCCAAATGAGCTACTCGAGCCGAACGAGCTAATCGAGCTAAATACGTAGTTTCAAAATATTTTGATTATAAATTTTTAATTACCATTAAACCAAAACTAAGAATATGTAACCTTCAATCACATCAAAGATCTATACTTTAGTTTATATCTAAAATATAAATATAAACTACTATGCTTGAGCTTTTGTTTTATAGACATCACATTGCCTTCCTTTTGTCTAACTCATCTAATGTGGGATGTGAAATAAAATATTTTTTCTCTTGTTTTCATTCAAATTTACAAGTATTACTCGGATTTTTAATATGTATGAATAAGTTAAATGTGTTAAATAAATTGTTACTCATTTATATCCGTTGATCATATAATTGTTACTATTAATTTTATGCTAGTTAAGTGTTTTATAAAGAAGTAACTAATATGTTTAATAACCCTTTATCAAATATATAAATGAATTAAATCCGATCATAAATACAATTAAATAAGAAGTAACTAGTATGAAAGCCAAATAACTATGGACATACAAATATGAAATACATGCAACCAATATTTACATATAAAAACAAATATTTATTATTATTATTATTATTATTATTATTATTATTATTATTATTATTATTATTATTATTATTATTATTATTTTAACCATGATTTTCGACCTTCTGGCCGACTAATCTACGAGGTTTAAACCCACCGCCACACAGACTCAAACCAGGTAAAACCCTCCCTTTTTAGGAGGTTGGCGTGGCCACTTAAGGTTGTTTGCACCTAGCAGGAATTGAACTTGAGACATCACACATTTTAAAGTGATAGTCACAAGCCCATTTGCCACTAAGCCACCCTTAAGTGGTTATATACATATGCATATTTGATATATACATATGCATAAACTCATTGTGAGGTTGCTAAAACAATTGGTCCATGGTTCTTAGACGATAAAACATAAACAACGTTATCCATGGTTCTTATACAATAGAACATAAATATCTGTATCATCTTCGATCAATCTAATGATGAAACACGAAGATTGCAGTTGGTTATATTCTTGTAGAAACTCTTATTACGAGTTTAGTTATGAACTAACAAACTCTTACACTTGTTTAAATCATGTTAACTAGTTGATATATTTATGACAAAGGTTTATTGATTATAATCCATTACATGTGAATACAAACACGTTTATGCATACACATACATTGTCTCTCATATGAGCATGTATACATACAAACACATACATACATTCTTACATATGATACATACAAACTCTTACACTTGTTTAAATCATGTTAACTAGTTGATATATTTATGACAAGGGTTTATTGATTATAATCCATTACATGTGAATACAAACACGTTTATGCATACACATACATTGTCTCTCATATGAGCATGTATACATACAAACACATACATACATTCTTACATATGATACATACATACATTTACAAGAGACACATGAAGACATATAAATATACATACAAATACACATAACTGATTTGGTTCACGCCTCAAACAATTGATAATTTACTTGAGCTCATTAAATAGTTTATGATCTTGACTCTTACTTGAATAACAAAATTTCCTCGACCAGTTTCAAGAATCGAGCTTACAAAATTCTATACTTGGCTATACTCATTCGAAAATCATGTATATAGAAAGAGGTAAAACATGTACTAGAAAATTATATTATGTATTATATATGAACCTTAATTAATCATTTATTTAATTCTTTGAGCATTATTTTTTTTTTCCATTATGAGATCAAGTTTATTAACTTTGTTATTACCTGTATATATAATTCACAAAACATACAACGCCGTATTGCTTCGCCCATTTTCCCGCCATTCTATTTTCCTGCCAAAACCTCTGGCCCAAGTTGTTAGCCTGCTTTCTTGGGCCTTCTAACCGACTTCCTTATCATGTTTGTTTGATCCAGATGACCAGATCCATCCATTTATGCATAATAATACTCCGGTCTCCCGAACCTTCCACAATCATCTTTGTCAACCTAGAATTCATGTTTTCCACACATACCTAACCACCGCTACACATATCTCTTCTATTGATGATGGTGATGATCGAAGGATGTGAAAGGAAAACCAAAAGACGATGATAAAGGGACATCATAAAGCGCAGGTCTGATATCTATAACAATTAGGGTTTTGTATTAGTTTTGGGATTTTTGTGAAATGTGGGTTTCGATTAAATTTAAGGGTTTTTATAATGAAATTAGAGGTGTTTGAGATTGGCTTTTCGTAAGTGATTATCTAATTATTGGGGGTGTTTGGCTCATCTAATTTATCAGGCTTATGGCGTTATTGGGTTTTCAGGTGTTGGAAGTTGGACAGCTGATATGCGGGTATGGTTTCATGATTTTTTGTAAAAAATAGTTATTCTCAACTTAACGGTTTTTTTTTAGTTGTTTTAGGAATTGTAGTGTTTTTATGTTAATTTTCCTGCGTTTTTAGGATTGTTTTTGTTTATATGCTGTCAATTTGATATATTTGTAGCCAAGTTGATGTTTCATGACTATTTGAAGTATATGTTGTAAAAAAATTATTTTGTAACTGTAAAATAATTAAAAATGTTGTTACTGAGTGTTTTGATTAGCTTATTTGTTGGGTTTATGTCATTGTTTTAGTTGGGAAAACTTATAAGTTAAGTTTTGTGTTTGATTGATGGGCTTATGAGCTTACTATAAAGTTTGATAATTTCATGAGCTTGATTTTTGCGGCTTATGGACCTATGTAAATTTTAGGCGTATAGGCTATAGTTTAGGCTAATTAGGTAAACCCGAAGAACAAGTGAGCAACCAAAATTTATATAATGGTTGGTTAAGATTCAGTCCGACGAAAAACCGATATCGTTCATTAATGGTTGGAATGCTTCTGACTCATAATCCCTCACTAGCTACTTGCATATCGACCTACGCCATCGCTATAGCCATACTCGCACATTCACTATGGCAGGAAAAATGGGTTGAGTTTCATTATGAGTTTTACCAATCTTCTAATTTCCAGTATCACTTAGTGGATTGAGGAAGGAGAAATATCAATTGTGTAAGTTTTACCTTTTTGGTTTTTGTTATTAAACCTTTTTCATTTGTGGGGTTGTGATTTTGCATGTGTGACTTTGTTTTAGGTTTGGAGCTACAAGGGTGAATAGATTTGATGTGGAGGCTAAGCTTGACATGATTCAGCCTGTGGGTTTCGGTGAGTTTTGCTTAATGTCATTTGGTAATACATTTACTTAGTGTTTGAGTTTTTACTTAGTCTCAACGAAACTCATAGCAAAAAAGGTTTCGGTCAATATAGCATTTTTTTCTTAGAACCTTAAATTTAAAAAGTGATTGAAACCTTATTATCGTTGAGTGACCTGCCAATTTCTATTACACACAGATATTGATTGGAAAATTCGTATATATAACTTTTTTACTGCTGCAACCAATACAGCTGCAGTAGTGATTGAATGGACATTTTTGGATGTTATATGCTTATAATAAAGCGATTTTAGTGAGACTTGACACTTTGTAAAAATACGTACCGAGTGTAGATGGTAGCATATGTTGGAGATCCTTAAATATCAATGGTCAATTTATGATGTTGTTGCTATTTTCACTCATTTAGGTACGTTTCTCACTCTCCTTATAATAAAAGGTGATCTCTTATCAGCTTTGGTATTGCTCTTTCTGTATTTCCTACCTTTTTTAATATCCATTAGATGGGTACGAGCATGTGCCTCAATTGGGTCAATTTGTACTTTCACTGGCAGAGGACATAAGCAATTTAGAAAAGCTAATGTTCGTGGCACTCGCTAATCTACCTATTGTCGTATTGTTCCCTCATAACATAACTTAACTGGAGAGTGTGTTGCATCTCCTCTAGATCAGGTATTGCATTGTATCCAATTCTTTAAATAAGCACTCGCATATGTAATACTGATGCAATGTCTCTATAACTATGGGCTGAATTCAGCAGGCAATACACTTGACGACATTGGAGAGAAGCATAGAAATCGAGTGCAAGCCACATGTTCACATCCATTATGCTAAAAGAAGGTAGAAGGTTCCTGTCATTAGAAATTTTTTTGATTATCTGTCATTTTCTAAAACTTAGTTTCCCAATGAAAAAGTACAGTAAAAGCTCCTAAAACAACCTCATAAGCCGGTTAAATAAGCTGATCCAAACACCCCCTTATATATCGACTGTGCGTTTTGGATCCCTTTTATGACAGTGGTTGTTCTTCATTTGAATTCAGGTATAGTACAATAATGTTCCAAATGCATAGCTTCCTGAATACAAGGGTGGTCAAAATTAGATTACTCTAGATACGGATATGTGATACGCCAGGACTGACCGTCGAAGTGTAAGTATTAGACATCTTACGCTTTTTATTTGTGTCTCTGGAGTTGACCGCCGGATATTGGTGCATCTAAAAAATTTGCATGTTTGGTACTGTGCAACCGCACATGCAACACAATGAGTTATGTATTTTGAATGTTATGTTGCAGCTACATTTATTACCTGCCATCGAGTCTTCGGTTATATATGTTATTAAGTGTATTGCTTATCTATCCAAAAAAACAAATACAATGGCAAAACAAACCACCCTGGGATTTCATTATCATGATAAGTGCTGATCTTTTGACTTATATCAAAACTTTTATTCATAAGTGCTGAAAGCTCTAAGATGTCTCCTGTCCCGCAGTATAGATCTTTTGCTTATCTATTTACTCTTATTTTCTGAAAGTCCAAACATACAATAAATGTAAAGTAAATTCTTCTTCATAATCTCACTTTGATTATAGTAACTCAAAAGATCAATACTTAATATGAGATTATGCACAGTTACGTATATACTGCTACCATTCTCACTTTGAAGTAATTACTTTGATCGCCTAATATGCAACCTGATATACGCCAAAAATTTAATACATCGACCAAAAAAAAACAACCCGCCCGCAAACATTCCATTTACATGTAAGCATATGGCTTTTAGTGTTAGTAACTTGAAGTTAGATGGAGCGTCTTATTAATATGAGTCGTAGAAATAACGATGTTGTATAGTGAAATATTTCGTTCTTTCGTCTAACTGTATACTTGGTAGGTACATCTTGAAAATGATGTTGTATAGTGAAATAATCGTTTAACGTTTCAGTAATAGGAGTCGTACTAACCGTATGCAAAGTATGCTCTCGGTTACTTATGCCATATGTATTTCTGCCCTTGCATCTCTTGAAAACCTGATACAAATAACTATTATGTTTTAGGAATGTTGAAGGTGATTTCTAAACGAGAGGAAGAAACTAGAATATTTTTTTAACTAGAAGTCGCGCAGATTCTTATTGCATTCTGCTAAACTCGACCCCGCACAGCCAGGTATGCGGAAATACTAATTGTTGTTGCACTTTGCTAAAGTTGGGCACTGCTGCTACAGTTTATTGTTTCTCACGCACTTTGCCCTAACAGATAATCGGTTTTATGTAATCAATTGGATATCAAGACTATAGTTTACAACTTTTTGGTGATGATTATTCATTGTTGTACAGACCAACAAAAATAGATGGGAGACTGTGATAATTGGCCTGATTGGACTGCCCAAATTGTCAAAGTTGGATAAAGAGGTATGCGATCTATCCATTTTTCTTGGTGTAGGACCTTATATATATCAACTTTAACAATAATATAGCACGTAAATAAAGTAAAGATGGTGACTTGTAAAGATGTATGTGGCGTTAAGAAATATAGAGAGAATAAGATGAAGAGAACTTTATTAAGAGAGGCACACAATACACACACAAGCACACACCTCAAATGAGCCTTTGAGGTGTTTATATAGTACATGAGAGATGATGCCCTAAAGGCTTTCTATGGGCTTGGGCTTGGACTTGGATTACATGAAACAATACAAGGCTTACTAACTTAACTCTTAACATATTAGGTTGCCAAGTCCAAAGCCCAATGATTAAAGTATTACTTATCATAACCCACGACACAAAGTTCTTATAATGAGAATGACCATCACTTTTCTATTACATATTTTTAATGCTAACACTTGGTAGTTATATTTTGTTGTAACTGATAATTGTGTGCACATAATTTCATTTCCCTCTATGATGTGTTCATTTACTACAGTCAATTACTCAATTCCTTTATGACTCACTCAAGGACAAGAGAAGGGGAAAATATTGAAAAGCAAAGCGGCAAGATAGATTACAAAGTTGAAAGAAAAATAACAAACCATCGACCAACGGTCTATTATGAATTTTGCACAGCCTCAACAACTATGCACTACATATATTACAGAGGTATGCTCTTTTCTGCAAAAATGAGGCTAAAATCAGATAACTATGGATGACAAGTATATGGGATAATTATTCGCCCAGGTATTGTAAATTCTTTCTTTTTCTGTGTTTAAACTATACTTTTCATCCATTGTTGGATCCCGTTCGTCTGCTAAAC
The DNA here is from genome assembly GCA_030686995.1 of Artemisia argyi. Taxonomy (NCBI): domain Eukaryota; kingdom Viridiplantae; phylum Streptophyta; class Magnoliopsida; order Asterales; family Asteraceae; genus Artemisia; species Artemisia argyi. Next base: position 134,274,138 of record CM060694.1, read on the forward strand.
TTTTGTTGTGTTCGGAGTATAACAAAAGTGCCATGGAATTTGTAGATACGGAATGAGAGCGAACAAAGCTGGAAGCAACCAACCTGGGCATATTGATTGCCTACAACTGCCATGTCTAACGGAACACCAGAAACTGTTAAAGGCTCCCATGCCTCATGTTTTGTATGCATTGGTATGTATATTCAAGATGCGACCAGAGATGGCACAACCGCGACCAATGGATGATGACTCTTCTACTAGCGAGGTTGCCCGCACAGGGCGTTGGCATGGTGGTACGTTGTGCTTTCGCTCCCTTAGCTGGGTTTCGTTCTCTGATTTTGTATTGATTTTTTTTCCTTCCTTTTTTTTCCCACTTGTGCACATGTGAATTCTATGTTTCGGGTATAAATAACATTCACAAGGACCTGTATATCTGTATGATTAACCTACCACCTTACTATAGCTATTACTTATAGAATGGAGTTAGTCCTCTCATGTGAACATATTGATGTTGAACTTCTATGTTATGTAGGCCCTTGGGTGTTTTCTTTTGCATCTTTTATTTCAACTCTGCATTTGATGGTGAATCAAAGCTGCAAGTTCTGGCTACTGTAACTTTTTGCCCCGCAAATATTAGTTGGGTTATGGAATTCTAGAAATGTATCCCTCTTAAGGGCAGACTTGCAATTCCTAATAATATAAGTGTGTATCAGTTAACTACAGCGAGTCAACGAAGGTTCAAAAAGAAGAAAAAATGGTTGAGACGACATTTGTCAGTTTAAGGCACGTCGGTTTCAGACCCGCCCCCAAAAAAAACGGGGGAAAAAGACAGGCCCGCCCGCAACGCGGCGGCCAACGCCATTCTCGTTTAATTTAATTTGTAAATTTGTTAGCATAAGTTAATAAAAAAAAATCATATTTTTAATTAAGAATAATAATTATAATAGAAAATATAACAATATAAAAGTTATGTTTTGAAAATTTTGTGTAGTAGTTGTATATTGCCTAAAAATAATAATAATAATAATAATAATAATAATAATAATAATAATAATAATAATAAAATGAAAGTATCCCACATTGAAAATAATAAGAAAAGTAGAGAGAGATGTACTATATAAAACAAAGATCCACTTCATCTTTCATAAAGAACCACAGTTACTTGAAATTATAAGAAATATAAGTATGATTGTTCTACACTTTTTTGCTTCAAATGCAACTAGTGTTTATTATAAGTTACATAAACTTTAGTTTAAGCATTAGAACAATTTTTATAATTGTAAACGAACTTTCGAGCTCGACCTTGAGTTAATAAACGAGTATCAACTTCGATATTCTATACGAGCATCTTAAGCTTGAAAGTTAGTTTATTTTATGATTACAAACAAAAAGTTAAAACTTTTAATCGAGGCTCGAGCTCGAACAACAAATAAATATTGAAGCTCGAGCCAATTTATAAAAATTTATTCGAGCTCTAGTAGCCAAGTAGTTAATAAACGAGCCTAGCTCGTTTAGACCAAAACTCGACTCGGCTCGGATCGTTAACTCCCCTACTACTGACCAATGAATTATTGGACATAATCTCTGATTCCATTTAATAAGCTTAGGATATTACATAGTTATTGTCTACGACTGCTAGATCAAATTTAAAGCAAAATGGATGTTTCATGTTGAAACTAGAACAATCATTGAAATCTTTTGTTTTAGGTCAGAAGGATATAATTTAGCTTTCTAGTTTTTGTTAATATTGCTTGACACATGTTTCTACAAAACGCAAAAACTGGATAGTTAAAGAAGCTAACGCTACATATAAGTTAGGCCATAAAAGACTCGTCTATCTCTTCGTCATCACCATCATCATCAACATCATGCCATGCAGATCCAACTTTAAACTTGCAAACTGGGCAAGTTCCCTGTTGACGTAGCCATCGATCTATGCATTCTGCATGGAACTGAATAACACAAATTCGTTAGTCATCAATTCTATTTTAAGCTAAGCTAATAATACGATGATGATACTAAGGTGTGACTAACAGTCACATACTCTGCATTTCCAAAAAAAGAGTATGCTACTTTGTGTACTAAGATGGTGTAAAACAGCCTTTCAAAAACAAAGATGGTGTAAAGCAAATTGTTAAAAAGTGAGAACGACTGACCTGATGTAAGCATGGCAAAGAACGGACTAGTTCTCCCGCATTAACTGTTTCCAAACAAACACTGCAAGTGAGCTCATCCTCAGATGATTTCAAGTTCCCACTAACTGCACTGGCGGAATCAACCTTCTGCTAGAGGGAAAGAAAAAGTCATGATAAGCTATAGAAAGCTGTAGTTCGGAAGTGTAAATACCTTATCAATTTCATTTTTAGCCTACCACAACTAGATTGATATAAATGCTTCTTGCTGTTTTAATAGGTCTGTGTCAAACATTATTAAACATATGAACAGTGTTATAAAAGGGACCTAGGGGGGGGGGGGGGGGGGGGGGGGCACAAAACCTTCCAAAAAGGTGGTCAACACGGAGGTCAACGGTGGTCAACACCGTTTTTTAACTTTAAATTAGGGTTTTTTTCAATTGGTCGGATCTTGTTTTTAAATGGGATGAAAAAAAACTCTGTGATATAATTGTTGTAGATGAGAAGAGAAAATTAAATTTATCAATATATATTCAGATTTATTAAATATAATTCCAAAATATATATAGAGAGAGAGAAGTCCAATCCACCTAGGCCCCCTTAACCGATTACTAACTAGGCAGTGGTCGACTTGTGACTAACGCCTAGCGCTTTTTGCAACCATGCATATGAACCTATCAAACAACTATAACTCACAAGTATAGCATAAGGTTGAATCCCTAAACTGGTATAAGTTTACAATAACTTGCTATAGCAATCTGAATTTTGTTACCTCGGATGAGGCTGAAGATGATCCATTTTCCACCAACGAGCCAGTGCTGTTATTACAATAGGCATCAAGATCAGTAAACACGCAAGACGAATTAAAGACGAATTAAATTCCAGAAACTGTAACAGTGAAATAACTTACCTTCTAGAGTTAGCAATCTTGTACTTGTGAACAGGAAGAGAATTCACCTCTTCCTCGCTCATTGAAGTAGCTGATGGATTATTGTCAGAGTCCAATGCTCTTAAAGCTTCATAATCTACAACGTTAAATTCATATTAGGAGGCACTTCACCCAAAATTAGTTGTAAAAGGCTAAAAAAGAACTTCAACAGAAGATGTAAAGAATTGAACCCGCCAGGTTGGGTAACCAATCAAATCTGACTCACTAGGGTCAGGTAATTTGGGTTGACCCAAAACATTTTTTGTCCATATATTTAACTATTTTTTTAAATAATTAATATGTCAAAACTAAATACAGGTTGAAAGTTGACCCAAACAATCTTTTTGTCCAAATATCAAACTACTCCTAAAAATAATGAATGTGTCAAAAGTAACTACAAAAACTACATGATTCCAATAACCGGCTAATCTTTGAAGAAATGATTATGATGTTTTGATGCATTAATCATACACTTTAGGGTGACTTTGAACCCGCTCAACCTGTTTCACTGTAAGTTAATTTTTTAACTCTGCCCCGTTTGACCGTTAGAGATAAAACATAACCAGAGTGGACCATTTATTAGTAAATGGGGCAGCACTGCAACCTCTAGGTTGTGTAAATCCACATTCACTTAGCCTCTATAGAAATTGCCATAAATGATTTATACAAAGAACCTTGTTTTTGGAAAAGCTGATTGCGCATAGAGCTTTATACCCACATAATATGTCAAAATTGCAAGGTGCACACTTACCTAAGTCATCAAATTCTCTGTCAAGAAGTGCTAGCTGAAGTCTGAGCCCTTGCAATCGTCCTCGTGTTGCAAGAGCAATAGATGGCGGCATCTGCAATCTTAATTCTGTATGACCAAGCAAGCCACTAGCTGCCACAGCATGGGCTTGTGCCTGGGCTTGAAGTTGTTGACATGTTGCATACATTCGCAGGCTTGTTGCCATTAAAAAGACTCCAAGAACCAGCCAAAGCTGGATACATAACTAATAAGTTTTGAACAAAATAGGAAAAACAAAGAAAACAAAAGGGAACAAACAGATTTCTTATAACATGTTGACATAGAGGTGGCAATTTATGTATGTATTGGTTGATTTTTGGTTATGTATTATCTAAAAAGGTCATACAAAAAATAGCTAAAAGGGGAACTGGTTGAATAGTTTCGGGAACCTATATATTAATGCATAAAATCTCATAGATATTCAATCTAGCAATTTAGGTTATAGGAGTAGTGAGATACTAGTGTTTCACTGTTTTGTAATCGTAATTTACACATCATTATTTTTATGTTACCAGTCCAACCCTGTGATTTCAAACCCATGCTAAAATTGTTTTGATTGAACCCCGATAACATTGTTGTGCTTAAACCCGAACCCGTTACCCGCCCGCCTATTTTTGCACCTCTTGTTTACTTCATCAAACATGAATTGTAATTAGAATCCAAAAAATGTCAAACATCAAGATATAAAAAGATCTAGATGAGTACCAGGAAGTTAGGTGACATCTGGTGCGAGTTCAATATCATGAACAACAATAGAACTATCACATAAAAAAGAAAAGTATGCAATTAGTGGCGTACTAAAATTTTACTATTAATTCCATATAATAATTACATGACAACAATTTTACACCATTATGGTACCTGTAACGAGAAAGGCGAGTGAGTTTGTATTAACAGGTCGAGCTGCATGGACACGCTAACAGAAACCGTATGCAAATACATGGTTAGAACAATGGTTGCATTTTTTATGCTCAAAGAATTTAGTTAAGACATAAACATTTAGAAGTAGGAGTCCATGACATCAAGTTATGAGAACATACCACTGCATGACGCTCAGGAATATATCCAGGAAACCCAGATTCAATATCCCCTCTACTCCCTCGAAAAACAAAACTCATCTTTGTTAAGTTATAGTCACGTCTTTGTAGGCGGCCAGGTCAAATAACGAATTCCTGTACAGAAAATTTGGCAATCATCAAAAGTTGAAAATTAAATAAATGTGAATTTGATATTCAATCCACATGAGTAGAGAGGTTAGCTGTCATCATATTACTACCAAGGCCTAAAGTTGGGTCATATATATCTTTGTACATATAAATTCATCTAAGATTCAAGATATACACTTCGAATATTTTATCTAATTAAGTATATACTACGTTACAATACAATAAATTACCATCAATGGGAAGGGTAGACCAAATACAATTAAATGGATAAAAGAGTTGCTTAAAACTTTATTCAAAATAAGGATTAAAAAAAAGAGGGACAGGATGAAAGTATAATTTACTAAAGTTTGGTAATCCAACCCAATAAAAGAGAATGGAAGCTAAAGAACAGTTTTTGGGATGCAAACAATGATGAAGCTAAAAGACATGTCTCTCTTTGTTTTGGTTGTTCAGGGCTGTTTAAGTTGTTTCGTTCCTATGGTAACATGTTCTAGCTGGTTTGTTCAAGTTGAGCTGTCCGTTTTGCCGAGTTTGTGGTTTCCATGACGCGGCCGTTCTTTCTGAAATTGCGGCAAAGATTCTGCGATGCACCTAGGGTTAGCCGCGATGCGACATAATGCTGAGAAGGTGCGCTAATAATTTTGTTGTCCTGATGGTTCAGCCGCGACGAAGGCACTTGTGACGCGGCTCCGCAACATGTTTTTGTCAAAATTTGGGAATCTTAGCTTGGCAGTTGGTTGTCCATGTGGTCCGGTCTGTGGGATGCATGATGATAGTAACTTTAATTTTCCGATAATGTGGTAGCCACCACATTTCTTTGTACATAAAGATTTATTCTTTCTTTTATAAAAGTTTACCGGGATAATCCCCTTTAACCAAAATAAATAAATAAAACTGTGCGGCATGGAAATGGACTGCATATCTTTTCCCACAGAGGCACAGATAAATTCAGGCAATGCCTCATCAACAAATAACATCTCTTATCCTGCTGTATAACTCATTCAGATTCCTCCCAGCAGTACAACATAATAAGGATGTTAATAATTAAGATGATTCTAACACTTTTTATGAGGATTTTATGGACACCTGTCCGAATTAAGTCTTTGGTACTTCAAAAAATTTGACACCTTAAGGTGATCTATAAATGGTAGGTGCACAAAACTGATGAAGAATTAAACACAAACTCGGACAAGTCACTAAGCAGCACGCTAACACCCGCTCTGTCAAAAAGTTGTGGCACCTATTATAATCTTATATTTCTGAAGTGCAACCAAAAAGATTAACTCATTAGTCATTACCCAGCACCCATTGTTATCGCTTAGATGCCCCTAGAGGATGCATCAGTACCTCAACCTGATCAAAGTACAGAGCTTTATATGCTTTCTCGCTAAAATGTAGCTTCTGAAATCGAAGAAGAGACGAAAACTTTGGAAGAACGTGAAAGGAAGCTCTGAGCTTTGGACCAGACACATTGTATACTTAAGCCAAGTACAAAATACGCTTAAGAAGCCAAATAAACATCATGCGCAAACCCCAGGTAACAAGGTTCCAAGGGCCAAGGCTGAGTGAAAACCTCACAGAATGCACCAGCTCAAGCCAAGAGTTCGACTTCAAGATGAGACAAAAGGCTTTTAGTACTTTAAGGTGAGGATAACCTTAACCCCTCACAGTTGGTAGGAGTTATGGAATTCAGACTGATGATGATAGAAATAAAAGAAGTAAGCAACATAGCACAGCCCTTTTGTCAAAAGAAAGGACAAGGCATCTGCTATTATCGAGGACTCTCTTTGCCATCAGAATTCAGGTTACTGCAGTTCAGACATGAAAAAATACTTCTTATAAGATATCTTTCATTGCATCCTTTTTTATTGGAATAAGACCTTCCGAACAGCCAAAAGACTAAACCTTTAAGCTGCTATGCTTTGTATACAAAGAAAAACAAGATGACGATAATGACGGATGCCCTTCCTCATAAGTGTCAAAATGAGTGAATGGAGCCACTAGTCTATGTGAAGATGTTCACAAAGTAGAGTTCAAACATGGAACAAATCATATGAACCAAGAAAAACAAAGCAAACTACTTCTCTTTCCAACATAAATCCTGACCAGATAACCTTGTGACATATATGCTACCAAATTTTTTCTTTATGTAGAAAAGGGAAAGACACCACATCTAAGTGTTTCGAGAGCATCCTTGGTAAGATCATGATGACAAAGACTAATGAAAGAACAAAAGACGGAGAGGAAATATCAAGGTAGGAATATAGATAAAGAGAGTAGAAGACCCTCCCAAATAAATGGATAAAGGAAAGTAATTGAAGTCCCATGTCGCTAAGAATCATCTGTCTTAGCACAACCATATAAAGAAACAAAGAATAGATATAACTGAGTATCACCAGGATGCAAAACAAGTCAGAAAGATCAATAATGATATTGGAATTATTCATTCACCTACGACACCACCAACTCAAGCAACCATTGGTTGCCTCATATAACAAAGTGTTCCCATTGACATCAACACAATAAGAGTACTTACTAATAACATAATATCAATAACCAACGGGAGCCAACTATACATCCTATTACAAAAGACCTTTAAGAAAATGGAGTTTAACAAGTAAAAGACCAATTCAGGCATTAACATCTCTACATACGTGTTGTTCAACCAACATTTACATGGCAGGAAGGTTCTCGTATATGTATTACGAATAATGAGAACGTTACAGCCATGCAAACTTAGCTAGAATATCTATAACCTCAAACCCTATGAGTACTTACTGGCCCGCGCCAAAACAGAATAAAAACCAAAAACTAAGGGTGTGTTTAGTTGGTGAAAAAAACTACATTTTTCCAAGAAATATTTCATTAGAAACTAAAAAAAGCGAAAATCCGTTTAGTCACACATTTTTTAGAACTTTCTCTAAAAGAATGAAAATCTCATTTTGCAAAATTTAACTAGAACTTAGGAAAGAGCTATTTACTCTTTCCTTTCATTTTTTTACATCCCCTTGCATTTTTCAATTTTCTAAAAAATATCATCTAAACACGTTCTCTAAACTTATAGCACATTTCCAGGGATAAAAACCCTTCCCTGTTTTTTTTTTTTTTTTTTTTTTTTTTTTTCTAAAAAAAAAAAAAAAAAAAAAAAAAAAATCTGAAATAGAAAATGAAAGAAATTTTTCTACAACTAAACGCACCCTAAACAGCCCAAAGACGGATACTTATCCCAGATTATTCCAACAACTCACATATACAATCAAGTATTAATTCATAATTTTTTTTTTCTTTTTCTTTTTTCTTTTTTCTTTTTTTACATAGAAGTGGAAGGCAAACGAGCAACAAGCTGCGCCACTAGCCCTTTTGAAAACAACATTTGTAGAAAAAGATCATTTAATTAATACCACAATTAAAATAGACAACCAAATAACCAACAGAAATGAAATGCATATAAAAAAACAAGTAATAAAAATCATTAATTGAAAAAGAACCCTAATTTGAAAAAAAAAATGAAATTAAATTGGGGGAAACAGTAAAATAAACTTACGGAAATGGAATTACATCGATCGGTGAATATAAGATCGATAACAAAGAAGAGTGAGCGTTGTTAATGAGAGCGAGTTGAGAATCTGAGTTGACTCAGTTGCTGCTGCTGTTGTTGATATCAGCAGCTGACGGTTTTGAATCTTTTATTACTAGTCCAACTGTAACAATATATATCCAAAAAAAATACTACTGTAGAAGTTACAAATTTAAGGGGTTAAAACAGTAAAAACATTTTCTGTTTCCACAAACTAGTAAATGAGCTAAAACCACTCGTGAGCTATACGGGGTCATCTAGATGAATCTCGAACGAGCCGAGTTTAAATAGGCTGGCGAGTCTAAACGAGTCTTAAAATGTATATATGTGTATAAACGATTAAACGAGCTTAAGCTTAGGGTGCTTAACAAGGTGAGCTTGGGACGAGTTTAAGTTCTTTTTGGCCAATCAAATAAACAATTCAGCTCCAAGGTTGTAAAATGTTAAGCCGAGCTAAAAACACATGAGGCTCGAAGTGACCGAGGTTGAGATTATGAGTTTTCAAACGAGTTGAGCTCAACTTTTTGATAGACTCGAGATTGACTTTGCTCGTTTTTACCTCTAGTTTACCTATATGACATGTTTATGAGTTATAGTTATACGTTCTAAGTGTTTTCTTTGGATGACATGAATTTTGTGACAATTAGCATTTTGAAGGAAAAAAAAAAAAAAAAAAAAAAAAAAAAAAAAAAAAAAAAAAAAAAACTATTGTATTATATATCTAAGTTAGAACACCCGAATGGTGGTATGAATCACGCGTCAAAACCAATGACCATGCGTAGTTGATTATTAATGGTGAATCACTAGCACCACCACAGATCAAGACCATGCCATGTTGAGGGAGTAAAAAAAATCACAACGATCAAAATAGTCATTGACTCTATGTTTTCTATAAATATTTATTAAATTTAAATACTTCTATTTAACTATAAATTGTGATACTCCATTTTTTTCCTTATCTTCAAAACTCATTCTCTCTTATATTTTCATTTAAAAAATGTTTCGATAAAACTCATGAAAATGAAATACCAAAATAATGTAGCAAACAAAACATTCAAACACCCGATTTCCGTTTCGATTGATCACTCACCATCAGTTAATTTTGAACCCGCAACTTTTGTTTATGGGACACAATCACAAATGTATCAAAACAATCCACCATACCTCCACACCCACAAATGTACCAACGACAACAACATCAAATGTACCACCCACAAATGTATTCTTCGTCTTCACCACCAATGTACCACCTTTATTCTCCGGTTCAAAATATTAATATTGGTGATTTGGATGATTTTAAACATTTTTTCTCGACTCAAAGTTTAGTACCCATTGAGGAAGACTCTTATGTTCTCATGAAGAAGCCCCTCCCGTAAAAAAGAAGTTGTTGTTCATTTATACTTAGTTAGTATTAACTAGAAGGTTAAACTAACCAAGCTCCATGACTTAGTATTGTAAAGATTAATTTGACAATAAGTAAAAACATATAAAAGATAAAAGACAATATATTTTTCAATGTTTAACTCTTATTAGAAATCAATCAAAGAATTATACCCAAGTGTTTGAGGAATAACACTTGGGATTGAAATGACAAGTATGGTGTGTTACTTCTCACTAAACTTAAGCTAAGCTTAAGTAACAACTAACGAACCAACTGAGCTATCTCAGGGACGGTTGCTATTTGGAGAGAGTAAAGGTTGGTTTGTGAATGACTAAGCATTTAGTGCACAAACTTAGCAACCTTTCTTCTCCTTATGATTCCTATTTATACGCAAGTATATTACAACCGCTACCTAAAAGACAAGAGTGACCTAAGCCTACTATGAACAAAATGCATAGGCATTTTGTCACTGTTACACATGGCTATATGTAGTAAAGGAGAAGATTGCTTTCTATACATCAGTGTTGACACACTCTTGGTCTTATATCCATTCAGGGTAAGTTGACCTGATAAGTACTCTTCCTTATCAATTCAGACTTATCCCGCCTTTACTTCAGTCTTCATATCTTCAGTCTTTTAGATTCTCAATCTTAAAGGTTGGTGAGGAGACTTGGGGATTCAGTGAGTTATTATCATCACTCACTGAATCCATCACCTTCTTCTTTGGCTCAGGTATCATTCACTGAGTTCCGCCTCACTGAATGGAGAACTTTTCTTTGTAGACTCGTCCTGAGATTCTTGAAGATGACTCACTGAATGACTGTTCATTCAGTGACTTAAGTACGTTAAAGGTTATCAAACACTTAGCTTATTTTATGTTCAAATCCTAGTTTAAGGGAGTTTGGGTATTTACTGACCCAACAGTCTCCCCCTATTTGGATATACAAATAGCCTACGTATTTCAAGGTTCAGTGTGAGAGAGCAAAGCTCATCATCTCACACTGAGTTATACAACTAAGTAATTAATAGGACACTGATTAACAAAAATATCATTGTTCATTCATAGCTATTATGGTCCTAACAAAAATTACAAAGAGTACAAAAGATAGTGTTTGTGATAAGGATTTATTTGTTATGCTTTTAGGGGATCATTTAACCCTAAATCGCGAATATATGGTCAAATATTGCCTTAAATCGTTTCTTTTCTCATTTTAGGTACTTGAGACGTGATTTCTGGAATATGGAGCGTTTTAGACGTTTTTTGGCTCAAGAATGAAGAAAACTACAAAGTCATGGAAAAAGTCAGGAAATGCACCCGACGGCGTCAGGCTTTGGATGCTGACGCAGTCACTTGAAATTAATGATGATGGAAATTACCAACATGACGCCCCAGAAACCATTTGAAGAAATACACCTAACAGCGTCAGGTTTAGTTTGGAGTAGGCCGTCAGGCCCAAAGTTAACACGAGACAGCCCAGAAGGATTTAAAGCCTGACGACATCAGAAAGCTTAATTGCGCAACACGAAACCCTAGATGCGGTGTTCTGACGGCGTCAGGACTTATAACCTGACGCCGTCAGCTTGTAAAATCTATATATAGTTTTGGATTTTTCATTCATTAAGTGTGCAACTTTAGAAACTGTTAGAGAAAAAAGTGTGACTGGGTTAGAATTGGTGTAACACCTAAAATCCGAGAACATGTGAAAAGACCAAATTACCCCTACAAGTTTAAAAATTTATTTAAGGCTTATAAAGTATCCAAATAATTCCCAAACTTCAAACAATGCACAAGTTATGTATCCAAATAATTTTAACTATTACATTTAACATTTACACAAGTGGTGAAATTACCAAAATGCCCCTATATGGCCGATTAAGGTAAAAATGTATTTTAATTAGTTTTATTTTGATTTAAATGATATATATATGGTAAATTGAGAAGATAATTATTAAGAGATATTACCCAAGCTAAAATCACGAAATTCCTGGCCCATAACCCCCCCCCCCCTACTCGGCACAATCAAAATAAAAGTCAACCCATACCCTTTTTCCTCCAAACCCTAATACCGAATAAACAAAACACACAAGAAAATATTCCCAAGCCTCCATTCGACTCTCCCATCACTCTCAAGCATTTTTCTGTGATCTATCATCATCCTAAGAAGCCAAGAAAAATCCCATTCGAATTGTTGAAGCCTTACACCATCGTGGCATTGTTTTTCTTTTGTCGAGCCCTACAAATAAGGTAAATCGTTTCTGCTTAATTCGACCTCTATAAAATTCATTCATCATTTTTCTGATGTTCCTTATACGTAATAAGACCCACGAAAATTGGTTTCAAGGTTTCTAGGCCTTTGGTGAAGTCGTGACGATTTTTGGAGTGTTTTGGCCAATCGAGTATACATCTGATCGAACTGCTGTTTCCACACGTTCCAAAATTGATTTGGTATTTTTCTCAGACCCTTTATACCTTATAAACATCAAATAAATTGTTGGATTCGACCCATGCATGCTCGACATCCCTTTCGTGATTTAAAACCCTAAAAACGAGTGTAATTGTGTAATATACCTTCCGATCCATAACAATTCCTAATAAAATTTATTTACACTTGTTATAATGTAATATGATCTGGAAAATTATTGGAAGAATTATCATGGCTTGAATCATGTGTTTTCGAATTATTTTGGTTTATCGATTTTTAAATAAAACGTGTATAAATAAAAAGGGAAAAATCCATACGATTTGATTTTATGAATTAGGGCTTGTTTTTGTAATGATTAATGATCTTTAATGTGCTGGAAATTATTAAAAATGGATTAGGTTTGATTAGGGTTTTTAATTCCATGATTTTATGCCATACGATTTGTATGTAAATGTTTTGGGTGAGTTTTGTAAACTTTAAAACTTAAGGGTTAATTCTGGAACTTTATTTGAGCTGTATAATATTCGAATAAAATATATAATGAGGGTGCTAAGTGTAAGTTTTGCATTTAAATGGATTAAAATGTATTTTAAACCTAATTAGGGTTTGTTTTGAAAATAATTAGAAGAGAGGGACTAAACATGTAATTTTCAGAAACTTGGAGCTGTTTTGAGTAAATTAATATATTCAGGAGGTTATGTGTCATTTTGATAATTTAATGGCATAATATGTAACTATTAATAATTTAAAAGTTGAAATTATAAATTAAAGGGTTAAATATGTAACTTTTATAACTTGAGGGACTTAAAGTGTAAATTATGAATATTTGAGGATTCATTCGAATAACTTAATAAAATAAGTGCTCATTATGTAAAATGGATAAGTTAAGGGTTTAATGTGTAACTTTGAATACTAAAAGGTTTAAAGTGTAATTTTGGAAAGTAAAGGGTATAAAATGCAAAGTTATGAAACCCTAAGGACCAAATGAGTAAAAGGTTAAAAGATACTTTGATTCCATTAATAATGATTCAACTTTCTAATTATGGAAACTTTCTAAAAGTGGAAACTTACTATTTATGAAAATCTGCTAAAAGTGGAAAGTCACTTTAAATGGAAAGTTACTAAAACTGGAAGGCCGACTAAAATGAGAAATCTGAATTGAATAAGTTATTAATAATAAGCCGATCATTAATTCGTGTAGATTCGTGGAAGAAGGAGTTTTGCTTTCGACCTTTATGTTTCTGTCATGTGTGCACTTGCGATTTAAGGTACAGATATTCTGACCTTTCTCAAAAGGTTTCTCATGATCTCTTTCATATTCTGATCCGTTAGTTCCCGAATTGATGCCATTGCTATGATCCCCTTTACTTGAACTTTCTCTGTTGATCCCACTTGATATGACCTCCGTTATGAAACCATGCTATGAAAACCTTTTAATTATGCCATGAAAATGTTTTGAGAAGAACCGATTTGAAAAGATGTTTATAAATGATGCTAAAATTCTTTTTAAAAGAAACTATATTTTGAAAGACCATTTTTATGAAAACTGTTTTAAAAGATTATTTAAATTGGACTTTTAATAGAAACTTTTGAAACGGACTTTTGAACTGAACCATGAATTGATTTTTGAATATGAACCTTGACCTGATGAACTCTGAATGGACCTTGAATACTATTTCTGATATGATTTTGAGATGACTTTGAGATAAACCTTTGCTATATGACCTTTTGCATGACTTTGAGACCTGACTCTTAGTTTGATACCCGAGCCATTTATGTTTCTCCTACCTATGGAGGTACCATAGGCATGTCTGTGATGCACCACTGGCATAACTCATGTGTGGGTGAGTGATTTCTCACGCCGTCCCTTTTTATGATTACTATTATGGCCATTATGACTTTGAGTATATGACTTTGAGATTGACTTTGAGTAAGGGGCGTATGGATTGCAATCCTAGACATGTATGCTTAGTGGATTTAACTATGACTTTGAGTTGACTTTGAGGTGATTGGTACTGTGTGCTATACATGCCCTTCACAACCCCTGGGAGCTGATCACTCCACCCCTGTTGATACATGAGGACACCCCTCATATTATCTGGTTGCCTGAGAGGTATCCCCTCTGATTGTGTGATTATGACTTTGAGATTATGATGTTGAGATATGACTTTGAGTTTTGGGCTCGTGGTGGATGACTATCCTTTCTTCTTTTCTTTTCTATTACTCTCTTTTATATATTCCTTATTCTATTTCCCCAATGCACTATATTTCAGTTCTGTTTCATTATCATTGTTTTGTATATGTATCTGTTCACTGGGCTTTTTAAGCTCAGCCGCATTTCCTTTTCCTGCGGCAGGTTTTAGTAGGAAGCTGGGTTATGGGAAGAGAGTGTGACTGGACTTAGAAGACTATGCTTTGATAGTTACGCTGGACTAGAGATGATTAGAAGAAGTTTCACCTCATTAGACTTAGTATTTATTTTTGTAACCTTGTAGTATCAGATTTTCCATTTGTAAACCCTGAATTTCTTTTGTATGTATAAATCATATGCTTGTGTTTGTTCTGATATGTCACTGTAATGTAATACTTCTACCCTTATCGGGTTGGGGTGTTACAATTATGGTATCAGAGCCCAGGCTGCGATTTGTAATACTTTTACCCGAGACCTGTGAAGTTTGGACCCCTAAGTTTTCCCTGTAGGCGCTCATAAGACAACCTTTGGAACTTTACCTTAGGATTCCCCATAGGAACCCAAGTTATTACCAGTGAGGAATGGGTAGACTAAGACATTTATGTAAGTATCATTTGCTTCCGCATCACTCTGATCGTGCCTTTGCTCTTGGATAAGCCTTATAAGGACCCTTGTTTCAGAAGTTAGAAGTTTTACAACTTAAGCTTAGTAACCAAGTAAGTTTGGAATACCTCGGAAAGCTACCTGGATACCTTACACATTTAAGTTTCACCTTCAGATTTTGATCTCCGCCTCCGATTTGTTGATAAGCGGTTTGACACCTTTTCGACCATATCGTAGGTCATTCAACCACAATGTGTTCGACACATTCTGTAAATTCATTACTTATGCTGGGTATGAATGTATCATCCGATACTACTTAACTCTGTATGATCCATTACTACTCCTATGAGAATTTTGGTAATTATGAACCACGAATATGAGAAGTTTTGTTTCCTCTCTTTGAATGATGAACCTTGTTCTGCCAACCGTTTCCTTTGGAAGGGCGTGATGTAAATACTATCTCTGTATGGATTTGTTAACTAAGCATAATGATGCTGATGACTGATATTCTGTACCTCTCACAATTGACAATTATACGATGTTCGTATTACCAATGATACACATCCTACCTGCTACTTATGCTAAGAAGCTAAACAAAATTCCCACACATTGAACTGTTCGTTTATCCATCCCAACATTTTGTTGAATCATGTACTTGACCCTGATATATGAACTATATGTATGATTTGACGACTGTATTCACTCTATGAATCCTTTGACTTTGATATGTCTGATTGTACGGTCTTTGGACTGGATGGCTATTCGTGAAGATACCATAGACTACCGTATCTGAAATGTGACCTTAACAATCTGCTTCACTCTATTTCATTATGATGACTCTTTACATCTGCTAAAATTTCTACCACTATGGAAAACCCCAAACCCGAACTCATGTGATTATCAAGTTTTCCTGAAAACCATTATTATCAACCCTTGGAAAGTTCTGCTATTGGGAAATTTTTGTTGTACGAGGATTTTCCGGTATTCTCTGATGAACCTTTTGGTACTCCTTCCTGCGTAGGAAGTAGAGTGGGCATTGAACTGATCTCAGTTTAAGAAACCATGGTACCATAGAAGTTGAGAGATTGAAGGAGCTGATGGAATATGATTTGTGTTAACCCTTTGTGATTCTTTTGGATGCTCTTGTTTGTTTATGAAGAAGAACAAGAGAAGTATGCAATGACGTATCGACTATCGTGAACTTAAACGTACCACTATCACTAATCATTATCTATTTCCGAGTATCAATAATTAAATTGGTCTTCCTTTGAAACTCCGCATCTGACTGCATCATTTTAGATTTGAAGCACTGAAGAAGCAACCACAAGAACTTCTAAGAAGGGGGTTAACTAACCGAGAGTAACCTTTGTGAAGTATTTCAGTTCTTGAAGAAGAAAGAAGGCGATGTGAAAATTCCCTGAGTGATTTCTGAAGTTGCCTTTGCACTCGTTACCACATTTATGAACTTGAATGATGCCAATGGTGTTGGCTAGAATAATCATGTTTTTCGCGTGTTTTGGACAAATTGTCATAGTATGACATTGTGATGTGTTCTAAAACGAAAGAAGAACATAGAGATTATTGGTGAGATTGAAGACCGTTATCGGAGTTAGAAACCTGGTGGAAGAGTAGTAGAAGATGGTTGCGACAAGCATTACCATGGAAGCAGCATATAAGAAGAAGAGAGGAACTGGGATAGTGCTCAATCATACATCATGCAACACGTGAAGATTTCAGTTTGGGCACCAAGACAACCAGACCAAAGGAGACGAACCATTCAACACACAACCTGGAGTCGACAACAACATCATGTACCTTAAAACCCGGAGCTATGTTAGAAGACCTGTCGAAGATACGCAGTCTTGTTTCTCTATTCATTTTAGTTGTACTAAGATGAATTGAGAGCAGAAGCAGACCTGCAGATGGGGGGAATGCACAGTAATCGCGTCAGAGACTGCCGTTACGATACCACACTACCAAGAGGAGCTGCTGAAGACCGGAGGAACCAGACTCGAGTTTTTAAATTCTTTTAATCATGAGGTAAGATGGACAAGAGTAAACAGGCTACTCCAACTTGGAAGGAATTTTGAATTTGTATTTGAGTGGACGGATTTTGAAGCAGACATTGTGTTTAGAGGAGATGATTCTGTAAAGGATTGACGCTATTGATGACGTACCTTAATTTTGAATGACATTCTCGGATTTCCGTTACTCTTCGAGTAATTTCGTTCTCTGAGTTATGATGTTTGATTTTGGTGACCTCTGAGACTGTAGGTGGACTAGGTGGATTTAGATAAGTTTGTGTTGTTCACGACTTGAGATAAAGTATGACCATCATGAGGGCATATGTATATGATGCCAGTATTATGACGCCTGGCCAACGTGATAATACTTACATCATATAACGTGCACTTATGGTGGGCATGTGATATTTCGAGGAGTGCCTTAGAAGCCTTAGAATTTATGATATCTGATTGAAATCATTCGCATTTAGTGAGACTTTAGGTTCATTCTACCTATAAGTTTGATCTGCTGTCCTTGATATACGATTCGATACGTTTGGACTCTCGACACGTGTTTTGCTGACCTTTGCAACTTCTGATAAGAATCTTAGGTTCCATTATGAAATTTCTGCCGTTGACGATATCTAACGATATGCTTTCTGTCCGTATACGATTCGCATTCGTGAAGTTGTTCATTATGATCTGCCATGAGTAAAATATGTGATTGTGGACTTTGAGGAAACGAGATCTGTTCGTTTATGAGAATACCTTTGGAAGGTTATCTAAAAGCCGAGACTATTTGAGAAGCTGAAGAGTTAAACCTTATATCACCCCATGTTTGCTACGATTCAATGTACTCTCATCTGATTCGCCTAATCAATTCGATGTAAATCCTATGAATTTTTATACCTCTTCCTGGAGAATTCGTTTATCATCCGTTATGTTTGGTACATTATCCTTTTGATTCAAATTCAATATGATATGCCCTTCTGAGAAATCTGAAACTGTTTTGACAATAATTACGAGTCATGAGAAACCAGTTGGTCTGAATATCTTTTGGAAGAACCTTCCCGGGCGTGAAAATGTTTGTGACGACTTTTGCGGTTTGCTACGACTTCGTCTAACTTTGCGACTTCAAATTTCGAGGACGAAATTTTTCTTTTTAGAGGGGAAGAAGTTGTAACACCTAAAATCCGAGAACATGTGAAAAGACCAAATTACCCCTACAAGTTTAAAAATTTATTTAAGGCTTATAAAGTATCCAAATAATTCCCAAACTTCAAACAATGCACAAGTTATGTATCCAAATAATTTTAACTATTACATTTAACATTTACACAAGTGGTGAAATTACCAAAATGCCCCTATATGGCCGATTAAGGTAAAAATGTATTTTAATTAGTTTTATTTTGATTTAAATGATATATATATGGTAAATTGAGAAGATAATTATTAAGAGATATTACCCAAGCTAAAATCACGAAATTCCTGGCCCATAACCCCCCCCCCCTACTCGGCACAATCAAAATAAAAGTCAACCCATACCCTTTTTCCTCCAAACCCTAATACCGAATAAACAAAACACACAAGAAAATATTCCCAAGCCTCCATTCGACTCTCCCATCACTCTCAAGCATTTTTCTGTGATCTATCATCATCCTAAGAAGCCAAGAAAAATCCCATTCGAATTGTTGAAGCCTTACACCATCATGGCATTGTTCTTCTTTTGTCGAGCCCTACAAATAAGGTAAATCGTTTCTGCTTAATTCGACCTCTATAAAATTCATTCATCATTTTTCTGATGTTCCTTATACGTAATAAGACCCACGAAAATTGGTTTCAAGGTTGCTAGGCCTTTGGTGAAGTCGTGACGATTTTTGGAGTGTTTTGGCCAATCGAGTATACATCTGATCGAACTGCTGTTTCCACACGTTCCAAAATTGATTTGGTATTTTTCTCAGACCCTTTATACCTTATAAACATCAAATAAATTGTTGGATTCGACCCATGCATGCTCGACATCCCTTTCGTGATTTAAAACCCTAAAAACGAGTGTAATTGTGTAATATACCTTCTGATCCATAACAATTCCTAATAAAATTTATTTACACTTGTTATAATGTAATATGATCTGGAAAATTATTGGAAGAATTATCATGGCTTGAATCATGTGTTTTCGAATTATTTTGGTTTATCGATTTTTAAATAAAACGTGTATAAATAAAAGGGAAAAATCCATACGATTTGATTTTATGAATTAGGGCTTGTTTTTGTAATTATTAATGATATTTAATGTGCTGGAAATTATTAAAAATGGATTAGGTTTGATTAGGGTTTTTAATTCCATGATTTTATGCCATACGATTTGTATGTAAATGTTTTGGGTGAGTTTTGTAAACTTTAAAACTTAAGGGTTAATTCTAGAACTTTATTTGAGCTGTATAATATTCGAATAAAATATATAATGAGGGTGCTAAGTGTAAGTTTTGCATTTAAATGGATTAAAATGTATTTTAAACCTAATTAGGGTTTGTTTTGAAAATAATTAGAAGAGAGGGACTAAACATGTAATTTTCAGAAACTTGGAGCTGTTTTGAGTAAATTAATATATTCAGGAGGTTATGTGTCATTTTGATAATTTAATGGCATAATATGTAACTATTAATAATTTAAAAGTTGAAATTATAAATTAAAGGGTTAAATATGTAACTTTTATAACTTGAGGGACTTAAAGTGTAAATTATGAATATTTGAGGATTCATTCGAATAACTTAATAAAATAAGTGCTCATTATGTAAAATGGATAAGTTAAGGGTTTAATGTGTAACTTTGAATACTAAAAGGTTTAAAGTGTAATTTTGGAAAGTAAAGGGTATAAAATGCAAAGTTATGAAACCCTAAGGACCAAATGAGTAAAAGGTTAAAAGATACTTTGATTCCATTAATAATGATTCAACTTTCTAATTATGGAAACTTTCTAAAAGTGGAAACTTACTATTTATGAAAATCTGCTAAAAGTGGAAAGTCACTTTAAATGGAAAGTTACTAAAACTGGAAGGCCGACTAAAATGAGAAATCTGAATTGAATAAGTTATTAATAATAAGCCGATCATTAATTCGTGTAGATTCGTGGAAGAAGGAGTTTTGCTTTCGACCTTTATGTTTCTGTCATGTGTGCACTTGCGGTTTAAGGTACAGATATTCTGACCTTTCTCAAAAGGTTTCTCATGATCTCTTTCATATTCTGATCCGTTAGTTCCCGAATTGATGCCATTGCTATGATCCCCTTTACTTGAACTTTCTCTGTTGATCCCACTTGATATGACCTCCGTTATGAAACCATGCTATGAAAACCTTTTAATTATGCCATGGAAATGTTTTGAGAAGAACCGATTTGAAAAGATGTTTATAAATGATGCTAAAATTCTTTTTAAAAGAAAGGTTATTTCACTTTCATGAACCCTATATTTTGAAAGACCATTTTTATGAAAACTGTTTTAAAAGATTATTTAAATTGGACTTTTAATAGAAACTTTTGAAACGGACTTTTGAACTGAACCATGAATTGATTTTTGAATATGAACCTTGACCTGATGAACTCTGAATGGACCTTGAATACTATTTCTGATATGATTTTGAGATGACTTTGAGATAAACCTTTGCTATATGACCTTTTGCATGACTTTGAGACCTGACTCTTAGTTTGATACCCGAGCCATTTATGTTTCTCCTACCTATGGAGGTACCATAGGCATGTCTGTGATGCACCACTGGCATGACTCATGTGTGGGTGAGTGATTTCTCACGTCGTCCCTTTTTATGATTACTATTATGGCCATTATGACTTTGAGTATATGACTTTGAGATTGACTTTGAGTAAGGGGCGTATGGATTGCAATCCTAGACATGTATGCTTAGTGGATTTAACTATGACTTTGAGTTGACTTTGAGGTGATTGGTACTGTGTGCTATACATGCCCTTCACAACCCCTGGGAGCTGATCACTCCACCCCTGTTGATACATGAGGACACCCCTTATATTATCTGGTTGCCTGAGAGGTATCCCCTCTGATTGTGTGATTATGACTTTGAGATTATGATGTTGAGATATGACTTTGAGTTTTGGGCTCGTGGTGGATGACTATCCTTTCTTCTTTTCTTTTCTATTACTCTCTTTTATATATTCCTTATTCTATTTCCCCAATGCACTATATTTCAGTTCTGTTTCATTATCATTGTTTTGTATATGTATCTGTTCACTGGGCTTTTTAAGCTCAGCCGCATTTCCTTTTCCTGCGGCAGGTTTTAGTAGGAAGCTGGGTTATGGGAAGAGAGTGTGACTGGACTTAGAAGACTATGCTTTGATAGTTACGCTGGACTAGAGATGATTAGAAGAAGTTTCACCTCATTAGACTTAGTATTTATTTTTGTAACCTTGTAGTATCAGATTTTCCATTTGTAAACCCTGAATTTCTTTTGTATGTATAAATCATATGCTTGTGTTTTTTCTGATATGTCACTGTAATGTAATACTTCTACCCTTATCGGGTTGGGGTGTTACAATTGGGCTTAGTCAGGAGCGGGCCGTCCTTGGTGGGTCGTCCGCTATAGAGTTCGTGCATTAATACAAGTAAAGAGTGATATTCCATGCACTGATAAAGGCAAACCGTTAGCCTTACCGTAGGAACAGACCCCACGATTAAGCTCCGGCGTGAGAGAAGTATCTGAGTGTTGGAATGAGTGAGAAAGTCATACCTCAAAAGTGTGAATTGGGGTTTCCTTTTATAGGTGGTGGAAATATTAGGGTTTCCTAATATTTCGCATGTTGCTGTAGTGGCCGGAGTGTGACCCTTTTCGGACAAGGATTCGCAGCTTAATCGATTGTTGCCGACGTGGATGGTTTTCTGGACCGGGGGGGGGGGGGGGGGGGGGGGCGGTCCGTGAGCGTACTTCGGAAGTGTCGGTCGTATACATTCTTTGTTTGCCCGGATCGTGCCATGCTCGTGGCATGGGCTTTAGCCATGTCTGGTTTCTGAACACGTTAAAATTGAATCGTCCCATGAGTAAGAACCTCTATCCTAAAGCTCGAAGGTCCCGCATGTGAAATTATTTTCACGTGCCTATTGTATAATTATTAAAGTAAGTGTCGTTGTCATGGGTCGTTGTCGCATTATTAAAGTTTATCGGCCAATTATATTATAATAATAATGGCTTGGAATATTCTTTGACATATGCCATGGTTTATTCTTTGGAATATGCTAGATGCCAAAGCATATTCCCATTTTATTCTCTTTCGTTTGACCTATAAAAGGCATTGTAATTCAATTGTATGGATCATCGACAATCCACCTAAAAACCTCTCACCACAACCATTGTAAGATATTCAAGCTTCCACATTGTTTTTAATAAAAATGTGTGTTTAAGTAACTTGTACTTTAAAGCTTTAGTTTTTGAGCTTTAGTACAAGATAAAAATTTCTAATTTTTATCTTGGTATCAGAGCTTTGAATCAAAGCATTCTTAGCTCTATGGAAGGCTAAACTACTAAGATATATTCATGAAAAGCAGTAAAGGTATTATTTAATCAATTACTTGTACTTCTACGGTAATGTTTCTATTAAAAACTTCATAAAAATCACTTGTTTTTAGATAAAAGACAGCGTAATTGCTTCTTTATAAAAATTACCGAAAGAGTCGGGAAGAGTTTGAAGTTAACCATTTGGTGAATCTTTAAACAAGTTTATAAATATAACCCTTGAAGTTTTTAATGTTATGTCCAATCGCTTTGAGCAAGAAATACAATATTGGTACGATAATTCACGAACTGTAGATCCTGAATATATCTGTAACCAAAATAGTCCTAAACCTAAAACCAGTGATTTAGTTAATAATTTAGCGTGTGTTTATAATCGTTTAAATCTCTTTTCTAAAGTAGCACTTAAAAATTTCAAAAATATTTTTGAAAAACAAAAAGATCTTGAAATTAAAATTCAAAGTTGCCAAGAAAAGCTTGAATCTTGTGAGGAACTATTAAGAAAAACCCAGAGTGAAACCAGAAAACGCTTCCAACAAATATCAACTGAGATCCATCAATCCAAACCCCTCACAAAAAGAGATGTCTTGAACCTTGTCCAAGAAATGGCTGAGCAACCAAAGCTAGTCGAAAAGGAGGCACTTAGGCTAACAGAAGATCTCAATCACAAGACCTAGGAGGTTGAACACCTTCTTCAAGAAGTCAAGAAGCTCATCACCGGATGAGTCTTGCCAATCAAAGGGCAAGTACTGAATACCATGAAGCTATACAAGCTACTGAAGACCTTGAATCACCAGCAGTCGGTTTTTCGAAAACATCCGACTACAAAGCAGGAATAGCTACTCAGGTGAACGCTATTATAAAACAAAACAATACTTTGCTATACCTGGCTACAAAGCAAAGTCAGAAATTAATCGCGCTTGAAGAAAAGTTTGACAAACTCAAACAAGAAGTTCACACTATCCTTGAGCAAGAACCAGCCAATCTTGAAGGTTCAATATCAAGTTTATCTAAACGACTTGATAATTTCTCCATCAGTGGTAAACTCCCAGTAAAGAAAACAGAAGGGCAGATATACGTCTTTGAAGATCCTAGCAAAATCTTCAAAGAGCAATTTGGAAAGGAATCGAAGAAATGACTTCTAGGAGGCCTAACATCCTCAACAGAAGTTCCACCCAAACGGAACTTCCCACTCAAGAAGATCAGATCCGTGGTTACCGAGCGATGACCAGAAGCAGATATCAAGCAGCTAGGGCAACAAGAAGGGTGTTTGGAAGAAACAATTATAATCTCACCCTTGAATCGGCTGTAGACCCAGAAAGGCAGTTGGAATTATCAAGAGAGAGACGAGCAAACCTCGTCCCAGCAGAAGTACTTTATTCAAACAATAGAAGTACAACAAGGCACAGAGTATACCAACACTACTCTGAACAAAGAATCCTATGCATTGGTGAAAACCAAACCAACCTCCCATTATGTAACCAATAGAGTTACCAAAATTTAAGGACTTCAGGTCTTCAACATATCCATTTGGGTATATTTATGATAAGGCTACATGCATTACACCGAAGAAGTGCTGGAACAAATGCCTTGGTAGTTCTTAGAGACACTAGATGGGAAGATAGCCGACAAATCATTGGAACCATGGAAGTAGATCTCTCTGCAGGAACGCAGTTAGTCTACCTGTTCCCTAATATGGTTCTAAGCATTGATGACTTCCAAAATCATGTAGAAGTTGCTATACAAACCCATGTATATGACACTTGGCAAGGGGGTGAAAGTAACTTGCTAGTCACAATAGCCATGATAGGCAGGTTGTCAAATACCAGCTATATGTAATTCTAGTACAGTGTTGAAAATGTTGTGAATCATCGCACAACAAATGGCATCACAGCGATACTCGAAGAAAGAAGAAGCGTAGAAGAGCTTGAAGGAATGAGCTGGAAACTAAAGCCATCTAAGCAGGCCTCGGTGCGTATACCATCAAGAGTAGTAGTAAATGAAAGGCTTAACAGATCATTAAGCCTCCAATTTGAAAGATATCGCCAAGCGCCCCAACCAGCAAGATACTCAGTTGACCAGTATGATCGAAAAGTATTGGGCAATGATCATCTGGATGAAGATGAAGAACATTTCATAGGAGTCTGCTTGCAAAATCCTCAAACAAAACATATCCCTTGTGATGTATATTTTTGTGAGGAATGCCTGAATGAAGCAAAACTCTTAGAAAATGAACCACTGAACTAAACCAAAAGCTCTAATAAACGTAAAAGATCAGGGCACAGGTGGTCGACTCTTGGTGAGCCATCTGGAAAATGGGATTATTACGTCAAGTATGATGTCCCAGCAGCCATAACTCCAGTAGAAGAAATCGCATCAACTGGCTGGGGAGATGAATTCTCAGATGATGAGATCACTCCAGGAAAAGTGACATTTCGGGACGAGTCGGATGGCTGGAATGATGATGAAAGAGATGGTGGAAGAATCCTTGTCCTACGAGAGGAATTTTCAAAAAATCAGCAAGACTTTCTTGAAGAATATTTGCCACAATGGGATGACCAACTCGCCACTCAAAAACAAAATTCAGAGTCAGAATGGGAAAACCCATTCGCAGCAAAGCGTGGTGAGGACCATACAATTCTTCATCTTTCCAAAGAAGACGATGATGATAATCTGCCATACCCAAAGTTCCGAAACTTTAAACAACTGGCCGCACAAATTATCAATAAGCGAGAAGAACAAGCATTTACAACCGCCACAGATGATGATGAGTCTGGTTCAAGTTACCAACCCCCACCTGAAGCAATAATGGGGCCAGCAGTCTACCCACCAGCACGACAGAATCCACAACCATCTTATAGACCAGACTATCACTTTGGTTATCCTCAAGGAAAAGCCAACACTTTTAATGGAGGATATTGTGAATATCACAACTCACAGTGGACTCTGCCACCAGCATGGACGGAATCAAGGGTGATGCTTGTCTTACTAGCAGATCCAGGCTTATGGTCAGATGTAATATAAAGATGGGAGTCTATAACAATCAATAGACTCAATAGTCAAACATGGTCCGACAACAAGGCAAAGCTATCCTTTATGGAAAACCTTCTTTGAGAAAGTGAAAAGTTAATGTGGCAGCAATGGCAAACTGCATATCCAGAAGCGTATTCTGCTCTTGAAACAATATCATATGATCCACAAAACATAACATCACAAGTAAGGCAATTGATCATAATGGAAGATCCATATCGAGGCTCAACCGATGAGCAAGATAGAGCTTATAGAGATCTGGATAGAATAACTTGTGAAGAAACTAAAAATTTGTGGACATTCTTGGAAGATTTCAGGCAGCTAGCAATCAAGTCTGGAAGATTGTATTTCCCCTCGACAATAGAAAAGCTTTTTGCTAAGCTCCCACCTTCTTTATCCAAGAAGATAGAAGAATCGTTTAAGGCCAGGCACCCTGGTCACAATGCAGGAGTTGATGAGGCGAAAAATGAACCGTTTTTAGGGGGTCATTTAAGCCCGGAATTGAATTTATTTGATCAAATATTGCACTAAATCGTTCCTTTTGTGATTTTAGGTACTTTGGGAGTGAATTCTGGAAAAGGAAGCATTTTGGACGTTTTTGGAGCATAAAAGTGAAGAGAACGGCAAAGACTTAATTTTCCATGCTGAGAACAGTACCTGTCGGCGTCAAGAAGGAAATTGTGACAGCGTCAGGAGTAAAATCCATGACGACCCAGAGAAAACCTGAAGGCGTCAAGAGAAGGGCGTCAAGAGTAACCTTTGTGATGGCCTGCATAAGGAGTACACGTGACGGTGTCAAACCCAGATCTAGGCAGTCCGAGAATTTATTTGGCGGCTAGATGACGGCGTCAGACATTTGCTCTTGACAAAATCTATATATACTTTTCTATTTTTCATTCATAAAAAAAGGGGAACTTGTGTGGAGAATACTAGGGTCGAACCTAATAAACCCTAGGTCGTTTGTAACAGTATTTTCAAGGGTTTTCACCCCTTGAAACCTTTCATGTTCAATTAAGATAAGTCCTCTTTCAATTCATTCAATATGTCTATGTGTTGTTTGAATATATCTTATGCTTGTCTTGATTTTAACATGCTAGGCTAGATCTTTCATGTGTTTGCTTAGATGTAATGAAACCTAGATGTTAATTATAGGTTGATTGCTTGTTTATAGTTGTAATGGATGACTGATTTCAATGTTAGGCTTAAGAAAACTGGCAGATCTCTATTGTGTAACATGCTTGAACGTCTTAAGAAACATGAACCGATGTGTACTAGGTTTTTATGATTGTATTTAATGCATGAGCGAATTCTAGTGATCCCATGTTAGGAGCTTCTTAGCCGGCTCGACATAGGAGTGAAGTAGGAGCTCATAGGATTGGGGAAGTAAGTACGCCACCCCATGAATGGTATTAAGGAATACAATCCGTCATCCACACAACTGTAACAAGTAATTAACCTGTAAAAGATATCTAGGGAGTAGTGAAATCTAAGTAAACACAATTCTCCCATATATTGTTCACACCTCTATCTTAATTTAGTTTATTTTCATTTTTAGTATTTTATTTTGATTGCATCTTAGTAATTGGGTTAGTTGAATAGCAACTAATTCCGCCCACTCCTTCAAAACCGAGATTTTACTTGCTTTTTATAAAAACCTAAAAAATACAAAAAGAATCATCCCTCATCTCTAGACCTAGTCTTTAGGTTTTCTAATCCTAGCGACACTATTCCTAGCTGAACGATCAATCCCCTGGTACTTGTCACTATACTATACTACAACGATCAGGTACACTGCCTGGTGGGGGTTGTAAGCTTCTCGAGATCCCTCGAGAGGTAAAGCCTGGTGCAATCCCTACGCATCAGGAGTTCTACCTGCAATCAAGTTCACTCACACTTTTGTCTCAGAAATGTGTAAAGATGCAGCACTTGCTAAAGAACTAAGAGATTTATCTCTTTGTTCAGCTATACCAATTCCTGGTTATTACAAAAATAGCAGAAAGAAGTATGGAATAAGGAAATCAAGGACATATAATGGAAAGCCACACAGTTCTAACGTAAAGCCATTCAAAAGAAAGTATAAAGATGACAAAGGACGAGTCAAGAAGTGTAAATGCTTTATTTGTGGAAAGGAAGGGCATTTTGCAAAAGACTGCAAGCAAGCAAGGAAATATCGCAAGATCAACTGTTTACCAAGAGCTGGATCTTGATGATAACTGGGACATCATCTCAGCGGACTTTGATGACAACAGTGTTTATAGCATATTAGAAGGAGAAGGTGATATGCATCAAAACATCAATATCATGGTCCAAGATACCCCTTTTGAAGAAGCAGCCTTCACAGAAATACAGGAGATTCATGAAAGCAATAGCGAAGGTGAAAGGAAAGAGGACCAATATAGTCATTATGCTTTCATGTTCCATCCTGGACCACCAACAAAAATAGCAGACATAGTTCAATCAGTTGGATCGTGGAGGCCAAACAGAGAACTACCAACTAAGAGTAAAGAATGTGATCATGATTGGAAGGAAAACGCAGTCACTAACTACACAATCTGCTATTACTGTGGGATACTAACCACAGACATGTCAAGACTTAGCTGCCCTAAATGCCGACTTACAGCATGTGCTCTTTGTGCAAGAAACTATCTTGGCAAGACAGTTAATGTCAAAGGAAAACAGCTGCACAAACAAGAGGAAGAAAAGGACTTTAGCAGCAACGAAGTAAGACTTTTCAAGGAGCTTCTAAAAGAAAAGACAAACAAGTGCAGCAGATGATTAGAGACCAAACAATAGAGTACTATGAAAGTTAAGCTGCTATGGAGAAGAAGGAAGAATTATGGCACTCTAAAAAAAGCCTTTTAAGGGATCTCGCAGATGTCCTTGAATTCATTGATCAGCTTAAAACTAAAAAGATAAGGCTTAAAGAGCAAAAGGATGAAGAAATAAGAAGGCTTAAGGCACAACTGCATGGAAAGAAAGGAGAGGGAACAGAATTCCAATTCTATAAGGAGGAATTTCCACCATTAGACGATCCTCCAACAGCAAGACCCTCCATGGAAGCAGAAGTTCATATAGCAAGACCCTTCATGGAAGCAGAGGTTCATTACTCTAGAAATGCTGCCGCAGTTCCAAAAATTAAGAAGATAACCAACTCACTTTATAATGTAAAGGTTGAGTTTGATATCCCTAATTGTCCTGCATTCGGAACCACTGCAATAATAGACACAGGAGCATCAGCATGCTGCATAAACAAAAAGGTTGTCCCAGAAGAATCACTTGAACTTTTAACTTACAACGTCTTCTTCAATGGGCTGAATTCAAGACAACAAGCAACTTACAGGCTGAAGCAGGGCTCTTTCCTCATTGAAGAAAATAAGTTTAAGATTCCTCTTATATACGCATTTGATATGCATGACAGCAATGGTATTGAGATGTTAATAGGAGCTAACTTCATAAGAGCCATGAATGGAGGAATCCGTATAAAAGGCGATGAGATAACCATTTATAAAAAGGTTACCAAAATCAAAACTTCAGACCAGACTGAAGTTGTTGAGGTTTCCATTACTGAGCTCGAAGTCAGTGAAGAAGAATTCTTCGAAATAAATGAATCCATTTATTTCAATCAAGACGGAAACAATTCATTCTTAGAAAAATTCAAACCTATCATTGATAGGCTGAAGCTTCAAGGATACATCGAAGAAGAACCTTTAAAGCATTGGAAGAAGAATGGTGAACTTTGTAAACTGGATATCATCAATCCAGATGTTACAATTGAAGACCGGCCACTAAAGCATGTAACACCAGCAATGGAAGATTCATTTAGAAAGCATGTTGATAGCCTTCTGAAAATCGGTGCTATTCGTCCAAGCAAAAGCAGGCATAGGACGATGGCAATGATCGTAAATTCAGGAACAACAATTGATCCTGTGACAGGAAAGGAAACCAAATGGAAGGAAAGGATGTTTTTCAATTACAAATCCCTAAATGATAACACATACAAGGATCAATGCTCTCTACCAGGCATAAATACGATCATCAAGAGGATAGGAGGTGCAAAAATATTCTCAAAGTTCAATCTCAAGTCAGGGTTCCATCAAGTCACTATGGATGAAGAATCAATTCCATGGACTGCATTCTTAGTTCCAGGAGGACTTTATGAATGGCTTGTTATGCCATTCGGCTTGAAGAATGCCCCAGCAGTTTTCCAAAGGAAAATGGATAAATGCTTTAAAGGAACAGAATCATTCATCGCAGTATATATAGATGATATACTAGTCTTCTCAAAGAATGAAAAAGAGCATGCAAAGCATTTGGAAAGGATGCTAAAGATTTGTGAAGATAATGGTTTAGTCTTATCTCCAACAAAAATGAAGATAGCAGTTCCAACAATAAACTTCTTAGGAGCAGTCGTAGGGGAAGGAACCATAAAATTATAGCCGCACATCATAAAGAAGATTGTAAACTTCGATGAAGAAGAATTAAAGACAAAGAAGGGGTTAAGGTCATTCTTAGGAATCCTTAACTATGCTCGTAGTCACATCCCAAAACTCGGGATACTCCTAAGACCATTGTACAAAAAGAAGAATGCTCATGGAGACAAAAGATTGAAGCCCTCTGACTATAAACTAGTCAGAAAAATCAAAATGCAAGTTTAAAATCTCCCAGACCTCGAGATACCACCTGATGATGCTTATATCATCTTGGAGACAGATGGGTGCATGGAAGGATAGGGAGGAGTGGTTAAATGGAAGAATAACAAGGAAGGACCAAGGAGCTCAGAAAAGATTTGTGCATATGCAAGCGGCAAGTTCTCAACAACCCAATCCACAATCGATGCTGAAATCAATGCCTGCATCAACACTCTAGAGAAACTAAAAATCTACTACCTTGATAAATAAGAAGTCACTCTAAGGACAGATTGCCAAGCCATTATTAGCTTTTATAACAAAGCTAATAGCAACAAATCATCAAGGGTTAGATGGATCAAGTTTTCAGATGCAATAACAAGAACAGGCGTTAAGATTAACATAGAACATATAGAAGGGAAACATAACACACTATCTGGGAGGTGTAGGTTTCAGTGTCTGGTTTCGGCGGTTCAGGGAGGCGATTGGTTATGATCCAAATAGATACGGGACGCCTTTAGTGTTGAAAAGTGCAATTGAGAAGTTGCCGAGTGTTAAAGTTGGGAAGGATATATTGGAAAGTGATTAGATTGTGCGGTTTGTAAAGACGAGTTTGAGTTAGATGAGGAAGTTAAGAAGTTGCCGTGTAAACATATGTACCATTCTGATTGTATTTTGCCTTGGTTGGAGTTGCATAATTCGTGTCCCGTTTGTAGGTTTGAGTTGCTGACTGATGACCCGGATCATTAAAGTAGGGCTAGGCAAGGTGCGGGTGACAGTGGGAATGGAAGTGGGAGTGGAGGGGTAGCTTCTGGTCAATTGGTTGCAATACATATGTATCCATAGCTGAGGACTGCACTTTTCATCTCAAAGTCCCTGCTTGGGACATTCTGGAAGTTGTTCCCTTTGTGGTTGATGCTGCATTGACAACCTGTATACATGGAAGACTGTCTCCCCGTGAACTCACCACCGGTAAGGTCCCTATTAGAGTTGGATTTTTCAGCCGATTTACTTATGAGTGGGAGTAATATTTTGGGTCCTGTTCATTGGTTTGTAATGTTATCAATGGAAACACAGAGACTAGTGGATACTGTGTGTTCATTATGAAATGACCTTTAATACTTATTTACGTATGTCTATAGGAGTTATGGCGACTTGGGGTTTTACACTTATTTTTTCTCAGTTACCATATTCTAATCTTAATTGTGTTTACCACTGCAACGGTTGTTGATATAGATATTCACATCACTTTATTTCCGCTTTAGTGAGCTAACATTTCATACATATTAAAATAGAGTTATTAACAAATTATAGAGGCCATGTAGAACCTAAACAGAAGTGTGTGACCGCATTTTGAGTTCTGGTTACTGGTTTTGACTATTGAGATTTTTCCATTTTATAGATAATGGTCATTTGGTCCATGAAGCCTTCACGCTTATGCTATTTATGCTTCTTTTAATTGGTTTATGTTTGTAATGATAGGCAGAAGTAGCAGGAGTTACTACCATAAACTTACTTGTTTCATGCTATATGGGTAGGAGATCAGACATTCTAGCCGTTTGTAAGCCGGAAGGTGTGGCCTACTAGTATGATTGAAACCGGAAGGGTATCTGAGTAGTCCATTGCTTTTGGCTTTAGGGGGCGTTTACGATAGTACTTGTAATCAAAGATTGTTGATCAAGTTACCATTGGTGATTAGTCTATTAACTTACTACCTCCGTCTCATAAAAACTGTCCAGTTTGACTTTTCAGAGTCAAGCTGGTTCAACTTTGACCTTATTTATTTTTGTGAGTATTATATAATATTTTACGAAAAATATATGAATGGATTGAGTTTTAAGTGTGTTTTTCATTGGTATAATTTTTGATCAAGTATTATATAACACATAAAAAATATTTAAGGTCAAAGTTGAACCAGTTTGACTCTGAAAAGTCAAACTGGACAGTTTTTATGGGACGGAGGGAGTATTATTTTAGCTCCCTTAAACTAAGAAGATATGGTTTCAATGACACAAAAGTAAGAAGATAAGCAGAATAAATAAGCAATCCTTTTGGTAGTATCGCCCACTTTTTAGTAAATGTGGCTAACTGCTGACTATGTTTTGATGATAATCAGTTTGGGTGGGAATCAGGATTGCTAATCTAAATCTGTTATCTGATTATGTGTGAGTAAAGCAAGTTCTTTTGAATAAGTATCTTATATAGTATGACCTATTTAAAAAAGCAATAAGTATATTTAGAGGGTGTTTGGGATAGTCTGTTGGAGTGGATTCTCTGATTATTGAGTTTGCAAAACACGGATAATCAGAAATACTGTTTGGCACACCAGTTGAAAATTGAAATAGTAATTATTTATGTTTTCTTAGAGATAAAATGCAGACATGGTATTATCAAAACGAATAATTTATGCAAACAACAATCCCAAATACCCCTGAATATAAAGCAATGCTAAATACCCCGAAGATCATTCTAGAGTAACTTTGGTGTTTTTTTTTTTTTTTTTTTTTTTTTGGATAAACGTATCTGAAACAACCTAAGTTGTTTGGTCAATCGTACACACTTTAGTACCTGTTTGGTCTCACTCAACTTACGAGTTACAATTTTTACAGTTTTCACCGTCATTTCTTGTGTTGCAACAATATTGAAGACAATATACACTTCACCTAGATTTTGGAGTGCTGGACTTGGGCTCTTTCTAGAGGCCGAATAGCTTGTGTCTGAATCTTCTGAAAAGCAACATTTACATACTTGCATAGCTAGAGCACGAGAACAACTGAGTGAAATCGAGAGTCAGCCCAAGGAATCCACACAAAATAGAAGAAACCAAGGTCTATTCTCGTTCTATCAGGAAAAGCGATATGTATCGAATATATTGTTTGTCTCACCTTTTTGATATCTTTACTGTTATTTGTTGCAGGATATTTGTTTGAAGGGCATCTTACTGTGGACCAAGAGCCTCCACGGCCTCAGTGGTTGGTTCAATCAAATCTGATGACAGCTCTTGTAGCTTCCATGTCTCAAGCTCAAACATCTACCGACGGTGCCACAGATGGGTCCAATAGTCTACCACAAGAGTTGATGGATAGATATCACGAGCATGTGCTTAACATATCTCTGATGAATCCAACAATTTACCACAAGAGATGATCGATAGACTTGTAGCAATGGTAAAATACTTCACCTAATATGATTCCTAGAGAGGGCAAAATTGGTTGGATTGGGCAATGTGTCAAATATAGAAGTGCAGGTCGAAACTTGCAACGGGTGATTTATCAAGTTCACAATCAGATTTGGACTCTGATGATGATTCTGATGCCGAGCGCAAATCAAGGGTCACTGATGACGATAGAGACAGAGAAATACAAGATACCGAAGATGAACTAAAACTTAATTTTAAAGAACAACCAGATGAATTTCGCTTGCCAACACAAGAGGTTTGGTGCTATCTTTTTTTCAATCATTATATCTACTTTGTGTAGTGTGGAGTATCTACTTAAATACTTTAACATCCGTTTACTGTAGGAACTTGAAGAAGAGGCTCGTCGACCACCTGATCTCACTGGTCTCCAACAAAGAATAAAAGAGGGTACATCTTATATTTTGATTGTAAAACTCATTTTCACGATCTCTTTTTTTAACAATTTTCAGTTTACCTTTTGCAGTTGTTCGGGTGCTCACAAATTTTAGTACTTTGAGGCAAGAGGGAGCTACACGAAAGCAATATGTAGAGCAACTTAAGCTGGATTTAATCTTACTATGCACCCATCCACAATATGAATGTGTCATGTAACATGAAATTCTTTGTTCCTGGTTAATATAATAGACCAATAATTACAAGACCGTACAGGGTTGTCGGTTTTCAACAATTTCAAAGAAAGTAAGTTTTTGTAGTTTAAACATTTGCACAAGATTTCATTTGCTTTTAAAGAAAGGGATAGCCAACTACAATACTGAATGCAGCCTTTATACGTGGACTTGTTCTGACCTCAAAATGATAACTAAGGTCGTAATTTCCTTTCCAATTAATCATTCTTTGGGAACATGTTTTGATGTTTTTTTTTTCTTTTCAAAAAAGGTCAGCTTTGTATATATTTAGTAGCATAGTATATAATGTTGTTTTCATCGTGTTTCTTTCTTGAATGTGCAGGAGGATAGTGTACTTGTGACCCCTCCCAATGAAAGCCATCTGGAAATGAAGCCTTCTGTGGCTATAATCAAGGTATTTCACTTTGCTCTACACTTTTTTACATAATGCTAAACCACATTTGTGACCATGTTTCCTGAAAGACACCAGATATTTGACTCATAAAGTCAATCCAGGAATTTTTTTATAGAGATAATTAAAAAGTAACCGACTTTGGTCAGATCTGTTTCGAGTATTTCCCTTTTCCCAAGAAGAACAGATGCAAGAAAGAAACAATTGAAGATGAAGACTGATTAAGGTAACATATTTATGTGTTTTATTATAATTTTAGTAAGGATCAAGAGATGTAAGAGGGGGGGGGGGGGGGTTTGCCTTGCGGGATGAACCAGAAGTTCATAGAGTATGGCTACCAAACAATGATGCTTCTGGACTAGCCATGGATCGTGCTTTTGGGGATTTTTGTCTCAAATATTTTGGTCTCATTTCTATCCTTGAAGTCTCATACGCGCCTTACAGAAAAAGACAAGTCCTCGCAACTTATGGGGTGAGTAATTTCACTGCTGTCATCCATTATGAGTAGTGGGTTAGACGGGTTGAGTAATGGGTCAAAAGGTGTAACTTAATTATAGGCTCAGTTGGGTTGATCCATTACACTTTTTCTCAAAATAATTATTTTTCTAATGAATAATTAGTTTATCTGACATGATTGCAAAATTGTAATATTTCAACCCACTTAGGTTGTTCAACAAATCACCACCTTCATAATCTTACACAAATAACTTCAACCAGCAAATTATTTAATTTTTTGAAACATGCTTACTATTATGTTATTTGATACATTTACAAATGTGGATGTCCTTGAAATATATCCCACGTTCTCTAATTAGCGTGTGTATACTCATTATTTCCCTCATAGTACTGCATGAAACTTATTTCCTTAGCTCTTCAGTGATATCCGCTGTGTGTCATCATCGTTCTATAGAGAAAATAAAAAACTTGACTGGAACTCCCGATATGCAAGCATGAATACTCACCTAGGCATTGATATGTATTTCTATACTTTCACTAATAATACTCGTTTTAAGGAAATATGCTGATAGTGGACCATAACTCTCTGCCCACTCTTGTTTTAATGCTTAATTCATAAGATACTAGCATACATTATGAAGCACTAAGTACCATATCATTTCTCAAAAAATGAAACAGTTTCAGTATGTTTATGTAGCTTTGCGGTAATTTCTGAATGATTTCTTAGGTTGGTGTAATTGGCAATCTCATTCACTCATCCCCAGAAACACAGATGGATGTTCTTCATGCTGGAGCGTTACAGAAGAAGAGAAAATAATTGGAAGGCGAATGCTGTGAGAGCGTATGTTGTTATCTCAGTTGCTGTTGGCCACACCTTTATGCCTTATGAGAGTAGCTACACCAAGCCTGATTGAAAGTCTCTTTCTCAATGGAGATTTCAAGTTTTATGCACCACGACAAGATCCATGGATTTCAAACTCACATTTGATTACTTGACAAGGTAATGTTTGATGACATAATATTCATTGGCGAATAGTTACTTTTTTTTTTTTCGTTTAGCCTAAGGTGTGTTTCGATATGACATTGAATTGGTTACTACAATTTGAAGTTGCAACAACCAGATTCGCAGAATTAGGTAAAAATAGCATATTACCAGTTGAAGTCGCAGTTTGAAACTTGTTAATTTTTTATCAAGTCTATCTTAAAAGTTTATATGAATTTAGTTGCTAGCAACATATTAATAGTGTAGTATCACAATCTGCCCAAAAACTTTGGAATCCATGATATATTGTATCAACTTTGATGATTTTTCATTAATAGATTCTTCAAAGCTTTTCTTTTGTCAAGAAGCTTCAATTATATCAAGTCACGTCCATTTTTTATCCATTTTATTTACTTGATCAGGTTCTTACCCATTTTGATGTCTCGAACCCAATTCATATCCATTTTGAAAATCTTGGTCAGTTTATTACCCATTTTGATAGTTTTTTTTCTAACATACCCATTTTAATAGTTACCACCCGCATGCGTAGTGTGATGTGAAATTCATTTTAAATGATAAAAATGGAATTGTTAAAGGTTCTGATATTGTTATGGATGAATTGCTAGACTCTGCTGACTTGACTGGTCAACTGCATATTCTTGTGTAAATGCCTTAAAGCATTCCTTAAAGAAGAGCCACTTGGACCAAAAGATATGTGGTAAGTGCTGTATTTTAATTATTTAGGTAAACAGATGAAATGATCCTTATGTAATTGAAATCGATTACTTTCTGCCGCTGCTAAGCTAATTATTTAACCCACCCATAATCAGGTTTAGCATGCCCAGAAGTTGATGCCAAACACCCCCAAATATGTACTGATATTGACATGTCGATGTTGAACCTAATGTTTTGACACCCATAGTTAAACTGAAGCTATTTGCGTAAGTGTGACCTTTGATTAACTACACTTATAAAGAATGACTGAGAATTTATGGCCATGTGCTTTTAGCAGTAATAGCCACCAACTCATGTCATGTTTTCTCTTTTGCTAATAGGTATTATGCCAGGAAGTCAACCAATGCCGTTGACCAACCTGAGAAAGCAAGAAATAGTATTGATTGGTAGGGTTATGTTTTGCTAATTCATTTCTTGTTACTCATGAATGATGTGATTGCATATTGATTGTTGTAATGATTGGTGGTAGGTGTGGAGGTATGGTACGGTCAGCTGTCTTGTGCAATATTGATTGTTTCAAGTAAGGGTGTTAACGATCCGAGCCGAGTCGAGTTTTAGCATATTCGAGCTCAGCTCGATTAACTATTACTCGGCTCGAGCTCGACTCGAGCTCGAATAATTTTTCAAAATCATGCTCGAACTCGAGCTCGAAGATTTTATTATTGCTCGAGCTCGAGCTCGATGCTCGTTTATTTATTTTAGATTTTTGTACTCAAGCTCAAGTGCTCGTTTATTAGCTCGAGCTCGATAAACTTTTTGCTAACCAAAGCTCGAATATGCTTGCTTATAAGCAAAAGTTGGTTTTGCAGCTCCAGTTATGGATCAATTTTTTTAAGTAAAAACCTATTTACTAATAGAGATATGGGAGGCCTTGAAGTATGCTAATTTGGTAACTATAAATTAGTTATGGGTTTTTGTTATTATAGTGGTATCCATGAAGGCTATTTCCCTCTCTCTTATCCGATGTGGGATGGAATAACTAGTTTGTTTAGTGTAGATTTCTTGCACACACAAGAAAATTTATAGACAAAAAATGGTATACTACGGAGTATTATTTTTCAAGTAACGAATAATGAATAGAAGAATATATACCAATGAATACAAGCATTCATACCAACAAATTATTAAATAGTATTTGTCTTTCAAAATGAGTTATTTGTTATACGAGCTCTATGTTAATAGAGTATTTAGCTCTTCACAAAAGTTTGGATTTGTTAACAAACAGATATTTATTATGCCTCTAGTAATAAATAGTATAAATAGTTATAAGGCAATGTGAAATCTATCGATCTATAATGTTATGTTTCATGTTCTATTTAAAAAAACTTAACTAATTTTAAAATGTTTTCTGTATTTTAGGAGATATAAATATATAAGAAGATTGTGTCTTAATAATATATATGCCACGTTCATCATTTTGACATAAATGAACAGATGCCGGTTAAATTTATAAAGGTAGTTACTTGAAAAAGGAAGAAATGGAAAATTTAGCGAGGTTTGAAGAGAAAAAAAAGAAAGAAAAGGAATTTGAGGTGCAAAGGGGTTGAATTCGTTACTCATGAAGTATCATCTCCTCCGGATATTTCAAATTAGCTAAATCACTCTTAGTCAAGATCTCTTACGGAAGATTATGAAACAATCACTCCACACTCGAACGTCATCCGGAGAAGCTTAGGGTAACAAAAGTTATACTAGGTCCGAAGGCAATGATGGAGGAGGATAGTTTCCTCCGAAGATTGGCAAACTGGAAACCATTGTAAGATGTTGTATGAAAGGAGTAGTGTTAGGCCCACAATGGTCGTTGAGCACGTTATGATAACCCGAGCCCTGAAAGCTAAAGCTCGTGCCCAATAACGATTCGCTGCACCAAGTTGACAACCTCGTATCCCCAATCCTTGTGTCGTGAAGCATGGTCAGGTATTATAAATAGAGTTGTCCACCCACGACGGATGACACAT
The DNA here is from genome assembly GCA_030686995.1 of Artemisia argyi. Lineage (NCBI taxonomy): Eukaryota > Viridiplantae > Streptophyta > Magnoliopsida > Asterales > Asteraceae > Artemisia > Artemisia argyi. The sequence continues at coordinate 134,312,842 of CM060694.1, forward strand.
GATTATACAACCTTGCTACTTGTTACTTTCTCTCTAATTTATCTCACTAAATCTCATACCAAGCAAGTACTTATTCTCACTCCAGAGCTTGGCCCCGGATTCAAAACCCGGGGCGATCTAACGGTTTTGTGCCTTATCTCATATAAGGGACACATGAAAAATGTAAGACGACTCCGAAGGACCGAAGCAATACCCTGGGAATGGTATCTTAGTATAATTCTAACCTATGTTATATCCTAGGGACAATAGTAATAGTGGGGTATCTATCTTAGAGGCAATAGTGATGTATCTAACCTAAAGGCAATTTGGGGAATCTAACCTAGAGGCAAGTTAGGAATCTTAACCTAAAGGCAAGTCGGGAGTCTAAAGGCAAGTTGGGGGATTCTAGTGGCACGGAGGACTTTTTGAAAAAGTGGTTATAGTTTAGGAAAAATCCTTTTGTTCTCTATAACAGAGGCTCTGGTACCAATCTTTAACACCCCTATTTTTCATAGATCGCAGCGGATTAAGTGTTTGGGGTATTACCTCATGGAAGCAAAGACAAGATAATAGAAAATGACTCGAAAAGAGACGTTTTAGGAAAACGTGTTATCATTCATTTATTCACCAGAGTTTTTACACTAAAAGATATACTTTTACCAAAAGAGAGGTCCTGAAAGATACGTTTTAAGGCAAAACTGATGAATGATAACTATTCTGGACGTCCTCATGTCTAGTACTTCTCCGTGCCAGGGTTCCTAAAGAGCTCATTTACCTAGGATAACATGCTTAAAAGTCAACACGAATGTTTAGTGAGAGTCATAGGTTTAAATAGTTAGGGTGTGTGAATACAAGCTCCACAGGGTTCAGCTTAAACCATATGTGTGGAAAAATTTAGTGATAGCTGATGTATTGCACTAAGCTCATGAACCATACGTTAACAATCCGGGTTATGGGGGCTGTAGACCCAACCGTGAGGGGATGGGAAGGATAACTTGCCAAAGTTAATCCTTCAGTGAGGGTTCAAATATAATACTTATTGGTACCCTTTAGTGAGAGGTAGTACCAACGGGAGTTGTCAAACTTCAATAGATCTATTTATTATATTCGAGTTCACTTGCGTAAAATATCACAAATGATTAGATTCATGAATTTTGTTGTGTAGTGGTGGCAGATAGTTTACTCGTGTAACAACCAAAGAAAAAGACTTGTATTCGATTTAAAGCACGTATCCCCCTCACAAAGTTATAAAGCATTTAAAAGAGAGGCTATGAAAACTCACATGGGTCAAAGGTAAGTAGGGTAGGGTCTAGACAGCTTACTCACGTATCCTGGGGTAGTGTAGGTGGGTGTGTGTATGTCAAGTCTTAGTCTAGGTTTTTAAGTAATTACTCTTAATGTTTATATATATAACATAACACCATTCGGGCCATCACAATTCAGAAGTATATGACTCCTCACATGAAGCTCCATACTATTGTATTATGTCATTAACATAATACCGTTCAGGCCATCATAATTCAGAAGTGAATACTCCTCACATGAAGCTCCCTACTATTGAGCTATGTTGTTATTAAGTTTTAGTTATAACATAACACCGTTCAGGCCATCACAATTCAGAAGTACATGCAATAATCGTTTGAGGAGCCAGGGCACTTTAATTCGTAAACCCAGCAAACTCGTCAAAACGAAATATCCACATGGTACTCCTCACATGAAACTCCCTAGTATTGTGTTATGTTTCTAGCTCAAAATAGTTTTTTATATTTTATATGAAAATATTCCATTTAAACCCTTCAAGTTTATATATTTACACTTTCTACCCTAAACTTATAACATTTAGGCATATAACTTTCTATATTTTATATAACTAGTCCCTATACTTATATTTTTAAGAGAAATGGAAAAAAGAGTCCTTAAACTACACTAACTTTCAATAATTACCCTTTTTACCCTTAAGTTAACCATATTTGCAAATTTAGTCCTTTTAAGTTTATATTTCATTTTTCTTATTATCCTAAGGTTTTAAAACTTTGCAAAAGGGGTTGATGACTGTGTAAATACTCATCATTTTTGTCGCATCCGAACTGCCAAAACATCCAAAAACACTCAAATATGCATCAAAATACTAAAAATATCCCAGGATTGTGTTTTATATGTTTCAGATGCAAAATGATTGAAAACAGATGAAAAATGAACAAAGTTTGCATAATTGGCAGTTTCAGTCCTTCAACTTTCAAAACTTGTCAAAATTAGTCCCTGAGTATTTATTTTGTAAAAAAAGTCAACAAAGGTCCTTTGGAAATCACAAATCATCATAATTAGTCCTTTGGTGAAAAGTTTCAAAAGTTGTCAAGTTTAGTCCCTTTACTTTGCAAAGTTGTCAAAAATGGTCCCTAGGATTTAAAACTTTGGAAAAATCAATTATGGTCCTTGTGTTATTGAACTTTGGCAAATATGGTACTTGGGTGAAAAGTTTGGAGGAATTGCACATTTGGTCCCTGAAGTTTTACAAAATGGTAGAAATGGTCCCTGGGAAATTCAAAAGTGAAAAAAATAAAAAGGAGCCCTTATACTATTCATCCTTGGCAATAAAGGACCCTTGAAGCTACTTTTGGAAAATTACACAGCAGGTCCCTTGACTTTCGGCAAATTACAACATTGGTCCTTGTGATACTATAAAACCAAACGGACCTTTATTATTAAAACCTAAACATCCAAATCCAATTCAAACCACCCCCTGACCCAACACCCTTCCCCAAACCCAAACCCCTTCCACCCTTTTGATATCAAACCAGGGGTCAAAGTTTGACCCTGTTCAAACCGGTCAAGCAAACACCACCCTCACCCTTCCCTCTCTTCCCCACTTACAGAACCATCATATAACCCCTCCCACCATCACCATCCCATCACACCTCCCAAACCCACTACCCACCTAACAAGACAACCCTATTTAATGCCACCCTCCCCCCTGTTGCATCTCCACAGTCCAATTTGCACCATTGTTATTTTGGCGCCAAAACACGTGTAAGGCCTAGATTGAATTCTGCTCATCCAATGGTTGATTTTGTTGCTGGGAAAGGACAAAGACACCTCCTAAACCCTAATTCAGGCCTATATAAAGAGGAAGATGGAGCAATGAAGACTATGTAGTTTATTAGAGTTAAATTAGTGTCGAATTAGTTGTTTTCTAAATCTCAGTGTATGTCTTAGCTTTTAAATTGTAACCTTAGTTATCTCAGTGTATTTTGAATCTTTCTCAGTCAATGAATTAAAGTCTCAGTTCAATTCTTAGTTTATGCAAATTTCTTTTTATTTCAAAAATCTCAAATAGCTTAATTGTTGTTTGTAGTTGATATAAAGGACTGATTAGGCCACATAAGCTCCCTATAAAGCTTATCAAAGCTTTTAGAAACCATAAAAATCAGTTTAGTAGAAAAAATAAAAAATACAAAAAAAAAAAAAAGAAAAAAATAGAAATAAAATAAAAAATTGCAGGATCATGAAGAAGATGGATGGAGCACGGTAAGTTAAGGATGGTTGTGGGTTAGTAAACCTGTGGGGGTTCTATAGGATAAGTCTTGGTCCTTGGTTCTTTGATTTGGCTTGGAAGGCTTTGTAAGCACCTTTCTTTAAATCTGAGCTTTTGATTATTTAGTGCTTGTTTGTGGCTTATTATTGCTTATTCTATTTCATTATAACTTATTAGATGATCTCTGATTGTTAGATTAAGCTTTGCTTCCATTTTGCTTTAGTTTCATTCAAACTATGATTTAAAGAGTGTTTGGTATTAACTGTATTGCTAAGCTTGGGTAGGTCTCATTACTCAAGCTTGTTCATACATCTTTCTTTGTACCAAAGAAGTCCAGAAATAACCACATTTTAGGTGGTTGTAAGCTATAAGTCAAACTCACACAGATCTTCGTCTAAAATCCTTCTATGTTGGATTCAAAGTGGCATAAGCCTCATTTTAGCTCACAAGTGTATGTCCTAGCTTATTTTAGTTTTAATATAGCTAAACTAAACATAATCTGTCCAAAAATCCAAATAAAAATCCATTTTAGTCAAAGTAGTGGTTTATATAAAAAGGTCAAAATTGCTTTGTTGTCAGAAATCCAAAAATTGCAAGAATTTTCCTGAATTTTGTGTTTGAAAGTAGGGCCTGAGCTTTTCACAACTTAAACTATACCAGCTTATCTTTCAAATCCCATAGCTGGCTTATTTTTACGATTTTTTGTGTAGCTTATGTAAGTCCTTATTTTAGCCTGCAGGGCAAGTTTCTCTTTTACACCAGGGCACACTTTAACTTTTGGTCAAACTTCAAACCCCCCTCCAGGGTGCAAATCAAAATATTAGATTTAGTTTTTTAGCTTTTTGAAAAGCTCTTCAGTAGGACTTTTAAGATATTGAATAATATTGGATCTCAGTTTTCATTAGAATAGCTTATTTTGTCCTCCAAGTTTGCTTATTTTGCCCTTGTATACTGGGTCATCAGTATAGTACCACCAACTTCAACAGAACATAGCTTGTTCATTAATGGGCCTCACCCTGAGCTTTTTGGCTCTTTGGAAAGCCAACAAGCTCATCTTTAAGGATCAGAGCTTAAATTGCATTTTCTAGCTTATTTGATAGGGCTGCTTATAGCTTGTTGTTTGTCTAATTTCACTGTGTATGCTGAGCATTCAGTGTACATAGGCTATTTTTTACAAGCTCACCCAGGGCTTATTAGTGGCCCCTAGTGTGTGCTTATTGGCTTATTTTGAAGTCAACCTGGTCAACCTTAAGGGTCAAGTCTCATTTTGGACCTCCTTTCTCTCCAGTAGACCCCACAGAGGACCAAAGGTTTTTGATTTGGCCTGTTTGGTCTGTGGTATTGTGTCATAGCTTATTTGTTGTTTCTGGCTTATTGATTGTGCTTATTTGCTTCCTCTATGCTTCTTTATGGTTGTCATTGTTAGTTTCTAGCTTATTTTTGTCTGTGGTATACTAGCATAGCTTAAAGAGCATCTTAATCAAAATCAAAAGTCCTAATAAGCTTAAAAGCCAACTGTTAAGCATTTTAGTGTCTTAATTGCTTATTTTTAGGTTTTATAAAAAGTATTTTAACATAAGTTGTTTGTTTTTAGTGTATAAATAGTTTTCAAAAGGAAAATCCAGAAAAACCAAATTTAATTTTAGTGATAGCTTCTATTTAATAGAATTTATCTATTTAAATTTTCTCTCAACATTTTATTAAGCACTTTTTCATTTTTATATTTTTCTTAATTTTCTTTTATATAAAGTATTTTTAGGAATTTTTCTAGATTTTTCTCTCTTCATTTAGTAGTTATTATAATTAATATTAGTTTAAATAATAATTAAGTAATATTAGTATATTAAATAGTATTATTAATTTTTATTTAACAACAGTACCTTTTTATAATTTTCTTAGGTTTTATATTTCATAAAATATTTTTAGAATTTTTTTTTCATAATTTTCACTGTTTTTTTTTTTTTGAACATCAATTTTCACTGTTCATTTTCTATTTTTCTTAATTAATTTAGTTTAATTAGTTTTTAATTAATAATTAAGTTAATAATTAGTTAAATGATCTAAAAATAATTTTTAGAAACTTTTTATAATTTTCTAGGATTCCTATGATGGTTAAATAGTTCTATAAAATTTTTCATAATTATCTAAGTCATTTTATTATTTTTAGTAATTTAAATTAGTTTAATTAGTTTAATTAATATAATTAGTAATTAATTAATATTAAATCCACAAAAAGACAAAAAAATATATATATTTTCAGTTTCTAAATTTTTTTAAGTCATTTTAGAATTTTAAAAATTAAATTTGCAATTTTCTAGTTTAATTTTTTATTATAAAGCTTTTTAGCATAAGTTAATTAGTTTTAATTAAATAATTAAATAGTTTTTATTTAAATAATTAATAATAAATAATCAAATAATCAAAAAAAATATTTTTCTTTTTAGTTTAATTTTCTTTTAATATTAAGTTTATAAAAGTTTCATTTTCACCCCCTGTAGTTTATATTTGCTTAAAACTTACCTTTTTCTCCGTCTGTACACGTTTCTGATTTTTAATTTGCTTACGTATATACATATCTGTTTTCTGTGATTGTTATACACTGTTATCCAAATAATTCCTGTAGTGTAATTCAAATCCACATCATCTTTGGTTACTATCCTCAGTATCACTCATTCCAATAAACGTTTCAGAACACCATTTCAATCTCGCTGGGATATAACGACCCGAGGAAACTCTGTACTATCCGGAAGCATTAGTCTAGGTTGTTTGTCTATATTGACCACATCTGTGGTTGACTTTAGTTGACCGTTTTAGGATTAATCAGGGGTCCTGGTACTTATAACTTTTAGGAATTGTCAAAAACAGTCCCTAAACTTTATATTTTCAAAAATTTACAATATATACCTCTATGCATGTAAAGGTTTGCAAAACTAGTCCTAACTTTAGGTAAAGTATATTCAAATGAGATATTTAAGTTTCTTAGCTTATGATTAGTTAATATATGTCTAACTAAGTCACATAAACCAGATTATAGCATATAATAAAGCAATTTAACACATAAACACGTAATTACCTAAAATTAGGGTTTCTAAATGAGAACTTCTAAAAGAAAAGGTTCAAGGCTACTCTAAAGGTTCTAAGGCATGTTCTAAGTGTCCTAGGTCAGTTCTAAGGCTAATAGCATCAAAGGTGAGGCTTACCTAGGTCGTGCAAGGCTTAACATGACTAGTTAGGGTTTTCTCGGCCAAAACTCAACTCGACAAGGCTCAAGAGCTTCGCTACTCAACTTCTAAGGGTTCTAAGGGCCTTATACTACAGAAATGTATAGGTAAAGAAGAGAGGGAAGGTGTGAAGAGGTATGGTGTGGTTTCATGGGGTATTTATAGTGTACGAAGGAGTAGCGAGCAAGAAATGGTGAGCTAGGTATCGAGTAGGGGGGAGGCCAATTCATGGCAGCTAGGGGGTGTGGTGGAGGACCTAAAAGGGTTATTAAGGTGAGCTACATGGTAGTTAGGGGCTCCATAGGCCGGTTGTGGCCATGGTGAGCCGAGAGGGTGAAGATGGTGACAAGTAGGTGATCCACCTACTTGCTTGGGTGCTTAGAGGTGCTAGGGTGATAGATTGGAAAGGGTAAGGTGCTAGGGTGCTTGCTTAGTTTATTTGAGGTACTTAAGTAGCTTAGTTTAGGTGTTAGGTCAAATTTTAACCTAGTTTTGCCTAGTGAGAGTTTAGAGTTTTTCCTAGGGTTTAGTGCCTAATTCAGGGTCCTAAGGGTGTTTAGTAACTAATAATAAGTCCTAGGAGGCTTATACTAAGTGGTGGTAACTTATGGTAAAGATTTGGGATAGTTTAGACCTAGTTTCGGGAAGTTATGATCTAATTAGGGTTTTATGCTTAAGGGACTTGTACCTAGGTTTTAGAGGGTTGTACTATGATATAGGGAGTCTAATATACCCTAAAGTTACTAATGTAACTCATACCTAAGCTTTGAACACTTTCAAATTAGTTTAGATAAGCAATTAGGGTTTTAAAGCTAACCGGGAACACATAGGTGCAATTAGGGTTTTCTGATGAGTATTGTGTATTAGAGTGATAGTTTACTTAGAAAAATGTGTTTGTAACCTTGACTTGACATACCTGGATGTTTACATCAAGTAAACATAGTGGTGGTTGGCATAGGTTGATACGTGAGCTTGTCTAGTGGTTAGTTAGGCAATAGTAGTATAGCAAAGCAAAAATTTCACTCGGGAAATAGCTATAGGCATTTCTAACCTAGATTGTGCTTAGTGAGGGACTAAGTTAAGTTAGTAAGGCATTGCTAACCTAAAAGGAGTTAGTGGGGAAGTTAGTGGGTTGTTATAAAATCAACCAGGGTCCATAATTCTTGTAGTCTAAATTGTAGAAGCTCCTCTTGCATAGCCACCACCCTGCTTGGATCTTGTAATGCTTTATAAGCATTCTTGGGTTCTACTTGTGCGAGAAAACAGGCAAACAAGCAATTTTGAAGATCTTTATGACTGTTTCTTTGATGAAGAGATCTTGCAAAGAAACCTTGATGAACTTGATCTTTCTGCTCTTTAGTTATCTTTCTTGTTTGAACAGATGAGGAGGGATCACCAAGAATTTAATCCTTTGGGTGATTCTTATGAACTCTTGTAGTTGGTGTAGGACTGACAGGAATATTAATTTCCATGTTGTTGATATCAGCCTTTGTTCTAAAAACTGTACCATTAAGAGCCTCATTATCAGTGTCATAATAAATATGTTCCAAAAGAGGCATGTTAGAATCATCAGGGTAGTTTGGATCAGAAAAAGATCTACCCTCTTTATCAACAGTAGGAAACTTTGGTGTAGAAGTAGAAACATTTGGCTTAGCAGTAGAATCTTTTGGTGTAGCAGTAGAATCGAAATTTTTGCTGCTAGTGAAAATGCCAATGTCATCATCAGTTGTGGATCCTTTATTTTGCACATCTTCAACAACTTGTGGTCCTTCATTAACCACCTTTTCAGCATCAAAAGGTATATCAACACCTTCTTTATCTTCTTTGGGCTCATCATGAACAACTTCATCCTCTTATGAACTCATATTCTTCTTTTTGGGAACAATAGTTGGACCAACCTTCAACTTTTCAATCAAAACAAACTCCTCTTGAGGTGTTGACACTTTAGCATTTGTATCTGCATAATCATTAGCTTTTATACCTGCAAAATTGTTAGTATCTGTGCATGCAATCACTGGCTCATAATTCATGGTTCTGGCTAGCATATCAATATTAAAGAGCAATTCTGGTCCTTTTCCTGCAACATTAGGTGTATTCTCACTAAACCTAATATGCAAATTCTCCTCTACATGTTTGGTTCTCTTGTTGTAAACTTTGAAAGCTCTACTATTTATTGAGTACCCAACAATTACTTCAATATTTTTTTCCTTTTTATTTTTTATTTTACTTTTTATATTTTTATTTTTGTCAACCAACAATTGTTGTTATGGTGAATATTGCTTATCTTGTAGGGTGTTTTGGCGCTGCACTTCAATGGTTTGATTTGGTACCTGTGTTTAAGTGGTGGAAGATTTTTAAGTGGTGGAATCTTTATTGCGATGGCGGATTGTTCATAGTCTACAAGTCGTTAACATGACGCGTGGATACTAACGCGAACTTGGTAAGTTCCTTTACTCTATTTTGACGTGCTTTCAAATTAAGGTTTCATGTACTTTCTCACTTTCAGTTTATGTCTACCATAATAGGTCGTTCATGACTCCATTGTGCTTATAACCATTGTTATAAGAGCAATGGCAAACACCCTATTTTTTGTATGATGAGCTTGAACTCAACTTATTAAAACTCATTTCTAGATCCATGAACTTTAAAACAAAATCCCAGTTACCCTATAAAGACTATTAACAACTCGTGTAGTCTGACCAAGTTTTTTACTAATTGTAGGGAGTTACTCATGAGTTAAAGCGGATTCATTAATTCTTATTTGCTCATAATTTATGTTTGGTTCAAACAGAAAAAAAGCTAAAAACGCACAGGTTGTTGGTATTAATGCCTATGAAGATGTTCCCTTTAACGACGAATCAAGGCTTTCTCAAACCAACCTATCGTTGTTGCCATTGAAGCTGGTGGTAGGGAATTCCAGTGGTACATTTCGGTATTAATTTGCGCATATTACTCAATTCAAATATGGTTCTAAGTTTGAAACTATAATTTTTTTACCGGTATCAGGGTGTTTGGTTAAGTATAGTTTAGGTTGGCAATGGGTTTTTGTATTTTGAAATAAGTATTAAACACTTTCAAGGTGTTTGACTAACCTTATTTCGAAACGCTCACATAATTTCTGTGGATAAATAAGCTATAAGCATAATCCTTTCGATTGAGACTATCCAAATAATGACACTTTCAATGTGTTTGACTGAGCTTATTTCGAAATGGTCACATATTTCCATTTTAAACCGTTGCAATACTTAACCACGGGTTCCTTCAATGGTTGATTAACAGGACAGGTAAGATGGGAACAAAGATGATGTTAGCTGATGCAAGGAACCAGCTAACTGCTTCCTTTTCAATAGAAAAGAATAGCCAAACCAGCCCAACTGGCTGGTCAATCTCAGAAAGAAGATAGGCCGGCAAACCGGAGACGTACAACCACGGACTCGACCTTACCTGCACCGGGGGTGTACTAATCAATGAACCCCCGAAACCTACTTCAACCAAATGTTTGGTCATTTTCAACTGCTTATCTGCTTATTTTCAATGGTGCGCAAAAAATGATTGTGCTGACCAAGGTCTTCTGGAAAAGGGCAAAACGGAAACGGGAGTGGTGGTCATGGTATCCGAGATATGGATTTTCGTCTAGGTATATTGCAAGACGTCTTTGGTCATATGTTGAGGAAACTGGAAAAAAAATTACTCCAGAATTGAGATATCTATGTAGCATATGCAGGTAACCATCACTGTCCTTTACGCAGGTATGTAGGCTCTAAAAGTATTGGCTCATCTTAATGGAGCTCTAACCTTTAGTTTTGTTCTGCTTATATGTTTTTTCATAGAAACATAGTTTTTTATGTTTCCATAATGTTCACTATAAGGTAGGTTGAATAAGTGATCCGAAACACCTTGAAAAGATATTATGGGGTGAATGGATTAGCTTATTTTTCCTTGCTTATGGCCTTATTTGAAACACAGTGACAAAGTTACTTTGAAAATATTTAACATTACGTTTTTTGTAAGATGTGGTTTTGCATTCTGGATCAAATTTATAGTTTACTTAGGTTAATTTAGTAACTTCTTAATTGGCGAGAATATGTCTGATTGCTTATCTCCATATTTTTTGGTGATGACAATATATTGCTCTTTATTTTTGGGTCAGGTGCAACAATTATCCAGCTGCAACAATTATGCTTCAACAGGAATTTGCTAGATGAAGCTATGTAGAGAGTCGTTGAAATTAGTTTAATGGTGGATTGTTTTTTAACGACACCTTATAGCAAGTATCATGGTTCTAGTACCTCCCGAATGAAACTGATCGTAACATATCTGATAGAAAGCGCAAACCAAAACAACTTCAAGTTAGTAAGAAAATGTACAGGTCTTCTGAATTTATTTACTCTTCTACATACAGTATGTATTAGTCATATTTGCAGATGACATTTCTTTTGAACTGAAACCGGATATTGTTTGCAGAAGGGTGCTTCAAGTAGCAGCTTTCTCAGTTCACAGAGGAACCATAGACGTGCACGTTCAATGACCCAAGGTTATTGATTGGTCCTAAACGGTCAACTAAATTGACCAGGTGATGGTCAACCAAGTCAAACGTCTAAACCAACTAACCAAGGAGTGTAGTGTATTCCCGGGTCGTTATGTCCCAGCGAGGTAAGCAATTGTATTTGGAAACGTTTTAAATGATCGGGTGATTTAACAGGAAGATCAAGAATTTGATTTGTATGATTACACTATGAGATTATGATTGAAAATAACTTAGAAACACTATGTTAACAATTACTGATGATTAGATAACCTAGAAACGTAAGTTAAACCTAAAAACGCGCGTTTGAATTTAAAATAAACGCGAACGCGCAAAATAAAAAGTGAAACGTGAGCAAATAAAGTCCTACGAATGTGAAAATTATATTTTTACAATCCTAATGTTATAAGAAAAGTTTTAGAAAATTAAAATTATTTTTACAACTATTTAATTAATTACTATTAATTAATCACTAATTATTAATTACTTTTTAATTAACTAAATTATACTAATTATTAATTAATTATGAAAATTAACTAGAAAAATGAAAATTAAATTTAGAAAAATATAAAATATTATAAAACTAATTTTAAAACAGAAAACCTGTTTTTTTACTTTTTAATTATTTATTATTAATTAAAACTAATTATTTAATTAATTTAAACTAAATTAAATTATAAAAAGTACTAAATGACAAAGGAAAAATCTGAAAAAATTACTAAAATTATTTTAACCTACAAGGAACCTGAGAAAAATTTAAAAATGAGAAATGCTTATAAATAAGCCGAAAAATAAGCCAAAGGGCTTAATTAGAAGCTATCACTTTATTTAAATTTGGATTTTTCTTGTTTTTCTTTTACACAACTATTTGTACACTCAAACTAGACAGCTTTTATGATGGAGATTTTAATGGAACTTGTTAATAAGCTGTTTGGAGCCTATATAGCTTAACAGTTGAGCTTTTGGGTTATTAAATGGACATTTAAGCTCAATTAAGCTTTTCAGGGTGTACAAGCTAGAAAATAAGCTGAAATATCTAAAAGGAACTTAAATGAACTTTGAACAACAAGAAAATCCAACAAAACAAGCCAACATAAGCTAATAAGCACTTCCAAAACACACTTAGAACCTGACAGGTCTCAAACAAGGGTCTTTTGGATCTCTGTGGGGTCCACAGAGATGAAAGGTAGTCCTATTTGGAACTTGACCTGCCAAGGGTGACTGGTAGGCTACAAAATAAGCAAATAAGCTATGCTTATTGCTTATTATTGAGCTCTGTGTGAGCTTGGGAAAGTGGGCTCAAAAACTGAAGGCTCAGTTTTAAGCCTGAGAACAGGTCATAATAAGACACCAATAAGCTATGCAATAATGAACCCAGGTCTAAATAAGCCAAGATCTGAAAGTATGGACAGATAAGCTACAACATAAGCCAAAGTAAGGGGTGTGGGGTCCACAGATGAACATTGTGCAAGTGTGCAAAGTGGGTGTCTCAACACTGATTCATTCAGTATATGCCTTGAAGGCAGGGTACAACAGATGATCAAATAAGCTAGTCCCAATTAAGCTAGAGTTCAAATTAAGCTTAGATGTGGAAACCAGAGCTAATAAGCTCTCAAAAAAGCCAAAAGGCTTATTGTGGGGCCCACAGGTTAAGTCACAGCAAGACTTAGAAAAGTGGCCAATGGCCTGGTGCAGGGGAGGTGCCTCTCCATGCAGCCTCAAAAAGCTGTTTGCACAGTCCTCAAGAAAAATCACAAAATTAATCTGATTGCTGATTTTAGTAGCTTAGGTGGTAAATTTTAAGCACAACAATTTTCAAGTCCTAACTCATCTCACAAAAATCTCCCAAAAAGTGGGATTTCTGTCTCAATGATCAATTTTGACTTTTCTTATTTTTGGTTAGTTTGACTTATGTGAGTTTTGAGGGATCCTAATTGACTGATTATGTTAAAATAAACTACCATGAAGTGATATGAAGCTAGTTTAACAACTATTGAGCTTATTTGAGCTATGATTCACAAACAATAACCCAAAATACTCATGCATAACTATTGAACATACTTGACAGTGAAATTCATAAAATGAGCACCATGTAAACCAATGAACAAGCTGATTATATTAAGAAATAAATCAACTATCATACATCAATTAGACCTAACAATACAAAGATAAACAGTGTATGAACACTTCTACAGTAAAATCAAGAAAATTCAATTAAATTAGCTGAAAATGAAAAGTTAAGTTTACAAGATACCCTTAGCAAGAACAAAGGGTTTTCCAAAGTAGCCTATCTTTAGATAGGCTGAGCACCTCCCAATCTTGCCCCATACTATCTCTGAATACCAGGAACCAAAACAAACTCACCACAGTTGACTTTCATTGACCATATTTATATTTTTGATTTTTTATGCTAATTCTGGATTTTAAGGTCTCTACAAGCTCTAATGAGCTACTTGGAACTTATGTGAGCCTAAAGAGGTCCAGAGAAACACTACAATTAACAATAGAACTTTTTGCTGATTTTGAAATAACAAGAGATTTTACAACCTGAGCATTAACCTGAAACTTGAATTTTATTAAATGGAAACTTTCAACTTACAACACTGAAACTGAAATTACAACTTGCTCAATTACTTAAAAACATAAACTCGACATAATTGAAAATTAAGCTAAAATTCTACTACTCTCCTCAAACTACTTCTTCTGCCTTTTATATATGGAGATTAGGGTTTGGGAACCCTTCCTAAGCAAATCCCAATCACTTTCTTGGCCATTGGATATGTATCTTTCAATCTGGACCCTTGAAGTGTTTTGGCGCCCAAAAACTTTTTGTCATTTTCTTTTGATAATTGAAGCCAGTGGAGAGAGTTTGGATTGTAGCATTTGTTTGGCTAGCCAGGGGGGGGGGGGTTAAGTGTGCAGGGTGAGTGGCAGGCTAGGGGTGATGATGGTTGGTGTTTGGAGTGTTGCAGGGAGTGGGAAATGAGGTGGAGGAGATGGTCGAAGATGGAGGGTTGACTGGGGGGTTAATATTAAAACGGGGTGGGTTTGGTTTGGATGTTAGGCCAGGATGTGGATGGTGTGGGCTTGGGGTATTGGGTGGTTGGGTTTGTATTTGGATTGGGTGGGATTTGGATTTGGGGAGATAATAAAAAGGGTCCGTTTGGTTTAGGTACATAACAAGGACCAATTTTGCCAAAAGCTGAAACTTAAGGACTGATTTTGCCATATTTCCAAAGATATCAAAGGGACCTAATTTGCCAAGTTTTAATAGTACAAAGGAAATATTTGATAAATTCCAATTTTTAAATTCCCGAGGACTTGTTTTGCCATTTTTGAAACTTGGGGACCAAAAGTGTAATTTTCTCAAACTATTCACCCAAGGACTAAATTTGATAATTTTTTACTTTTAAAAACCTTGGGTTGACTTTTCTTTCATAAAAAACCTTCAGGGACTAGTTTTGTCAATTTATGAAACTTGAGGGATTGAAACTGCCAATTATGCAAACTTTGTTCATTTTTCATTTGTTTTTAAACATTTTGCATCTAAAACATATAAAACATAGTTTTGGGATAATTTCTGTATTTTGATGCATTTTCAAGTGTTTTTGGATGTTTTGGCAGTTCAGATACGATAAAAATGATGAATATTTACACACTCATCAGTTATTCAACATTTTTTTCCTAGATGTTTTGCTGTAATGATATCTAATGATGACCGAGGGTGCTTGATTTTATCAAAGGCTTTGCCTGCGATTCAGGTAACTTTTGTCACCCTCCTTGTATTACGTGTGCCCATATTTTTCCGGCATTAAAAACAAGTTTCTTGTGCCAAAAAAAGGATTGACCGTTTGTTGTTATTACACTGAGATCATGGTAATAGTCAATTCAAGAAATGCTTCAGCTCAGTCGTGCTTCATTTTGGGTCGGGTAGTGTCCGTGAACCAGGTGTCTTCTACACTGGAATGAACTCAGCTAGGCCATCTAAATATTCGGATGCGGTTGACCAACTGAGCAACCATCAGAAATCAAAAGATAATTGAAAATTATTGATGGTTGTGCATTGTTACTAATTTTAACAGATGATAGACAAAAAAAAAAAAAAAAAAAAAAAAAAAAAAAAAAAAAAAAACATTTACTACATGTTGGTAGCTTGCCTTTGTTACTTTTTATTGTTTTCTGTTTTTGGATTATATATAACTCTTAGGTTACTTTGCTCAGTGTGTTCACTGTTGCTGAAATGGCAACGATTGGATCTGGCCTAACGAAGGACGGTTTCAATGTTATAATGAAGTGAGTAAGGGATTACTTATCTTTTCTTCTTTGTGCTTTTCTGAAAACACTATGACATAACTATTAGTTTGCATAAACTTTATTGAATATTAGGTTATCTGAATTTGCAAACCTTAAATGTCCTATCGTTTATTCCATTAGATATATGACTAGCCTATGGGAAAATGTTGTATTTGGACAAACTAAGAATTATGTGTGGAATATAGATCTCATTGCATTGGTTCAGAAAAGATGCAGACAATAATCCATGTGTATCTACATGAGTTTGAGATACATTAACATGAATATTCATTTTATCGATATACGAAGTTTAGGTGATATTGAGTTCTTAGATGGATGTGTTAGATATTTACAATATTTATTTTGGTTTAATGTTTATGTTGTTTTTGTAGGTATTATATGTGAGTGAACGCGATTGGATTTTTGGATTCTGTGTTACAATGACGAAAAACAGCTAAATGCATACCAGGTAGATATTGACGGGCGCATTTGAAAGGATTGTTCATTTAATGGATTACTCATTAAGTATAAGAGTGTAGGTGTCAAGAGTGTTTGTGTTGCGTTGGATATGAAGGTAGTTAAGAGCTTATCTGGTAAATGAATAAACTTACGGATTTCCAGAAGTTGAGTTGTATGTTTTATTGTATAGGCCTTTTCACTGTTATGTTTTTGATGGAATACAATCGTTGTGCAGTGTCTCAACGTCTACAACCCATATTTACTCGACTGAAAAGGAACAAGAAGAAACAGGTTAGTTACTAGGTTCCGCATTCTACTCTATAGAAACTGCAAATGCTAATTGTAGTGCATAAAAAGCTATTACATCAACTTAGTTTAATGGTTCAAATGAGTTTTCAACAAACCTATGTACTACTAATTATCTCCAAAGAAAATATCATGTACGTTAAGTCATAAATAAGAGGAGCCAGGTTTCCACAAATTTGTGAATCTGTTGACAGCAAGAAATCTTGATATAACCATATTTGGAGAATATACATACTCAATCTTACATGTTTAATTGTTTATAGGAATTTTAGTAACGACCAACCTATGTTTCCTTTTGAGCTACCGTTGTAACGACCAACCTTACTTTTGGACTGATAACAATTTTTTAAATGCTAACATGTCAACTACTAATCATTCACACGTTTTATTTTGTTTTTAGAAGTAGAATCATATGTCAACAGTATTTTTGCATTGCAGTGTACAAGATCTAGAGACCGATAATGTCAGAACCAATGGTTGCCACACCAAAGGCAGCTACTCTCATTTAACCGGCCTCGATTGCACCTGCACTTGCAACAAGCAGGGATGTATAGTTGGAGTTTGAATCAGTGTTCTTTGATGAATGATTTTCAGCAATGGGGATTTGACAAATATGAACCGTGTAAACTACATGATTAAGATTTTGATGAATTGAACCTGGAAAAACTTTCTTGGATGAACACATTACGGGCTGAAGAGCCGTTGATGAAAGAGCAACTACTTAATATCGCATGCTTATAAGTTTTTCAATAATTAGCACAATGGTCATTTTATGGGGTTTAATAGATTAGCCCTCTTAGATTACAAATGTTTTGTTTACTTTTAAGTGTCTTTATTATGGTTTATATGTTCTTTGTTGAAGAATCCTTTGACTTTAATTGTGCTATTGGAGCCGTTCAAGGTGATGAATGAGTTGTTGATACTTCAAATTATTTATTGGCTTAAGGATCTATAATCTACTGTATGCTTAAGTCTTGATGGTAATTTTCTATGGTTTCTCTACTTTTACATGTGCTTTTAATTAATCTTTTGGTTTTTGCTAAGATAAAGTTGCAAAGTCTTCATACCAACATCAAAAAGATCTCAAGCAAAGCAAGGCAGAGTCCGAAAGTCCGAGGCTTTTGATGACATGAGATTCATCGAATTGTATCATTATTACACATATGATTTCGTTTCGGTATCTTGCCCTTAATACAACGACAAAAAAACCCGTCAGGCCGCAGCAATCTTGTTATAAATAATGGTGAATAATAAAAATATATGTACGGGGATTCAATGTTTAACACATTTTAGATAATTCACCTAGATATTTTTTATGCTATGAACATTATTCGCTATTCTAGAAGCTTCTTGATCATAAGCTCGGGCTTTTATGCATAGTACAATCTTTATTGAACTAAATTAAGTTAACGCTCCAACAAAAGCTCCATCATCAATCAATTAGTAACTTATTATTCTAAGCGAATAATTCAATAAAGGATTTTAACATATAACATCAAAGATACGAAGCAATAATAGTGGAGCACATATACAATAAGATCGACTCTGAAGAAGAAGCCTCTAATCGAGTGACGGGTTAATGTGAGACATTAACTTATGTGGCAAACGCCTTAAAATTGAGCTTGAAAATAGACCTCCCACCAAGTAGATATTGTTTAATGGCTTGAAAGAATTTGTGGCCCAATATAAATGGGCTATGTGCAGTTTGAGTAATATGACCGGCTTAGATATCAGGTTCGTGACATTTTGATTACTACAATATTTTGGAAAAATAATTCATGCACTTTCCGATAATTTTATGGATATGTTATGGATCATTTTAAAAAATCCAGACAATATTATTCATTATGTTTCACCAAAATAACAATCATCTTCATTTTTTAGATCTTTTTACAGACATTAATAGTATCCGTTCTGAGTAAAATCGAGTTGTCTCATGAAAGTAAACCGACTGGGGAAAATAGATAAAAAGAGACAAGTCGTATAACTTAAAAGCTTTTTAATGTTTGTGACAACCTTTTAACGAAAAATAAAGTCGGTCCATATTAAATCAAAGCCCAAATTTATAATAACAATATGTTCAACACGCTCTCGTATTTTTTTTTAGATTGTTTTTTTTTAAAAAAAAAAAAAAAAAAAAAAAAAAAAAAAAAAAAAAAAACTCCTTACCAAAAGTTGATTTAATTTGTTGGTTATGAATTTTTAAGCTAAAATATATGAGGTGTAATTTTTTTTTTTTTTTTTTTTTTTTTGCTTTTCTATTAGTACTATATAAAGCTATAACCCTCCCCAAATATGTTAGCCGCACCTTCCCTCTTTTTTTATTTATTTATTTTTTTTTTATAATTTTGTTTATATCAAAAAGCTATAAACCTGAAAGTGCGTAACAGAACATATAAAGTTTAATATGTCAAACGTTTAAAATTGTCAGAAATACAAAACAGAAACTGATAAAAAACTGTATTGTACTGAAATAAATTAGGAGGACAAGGGAAAAAGATAAGGGGACAAGATGGGCTAGAGGGTATGTTTAACAGAACACATGGGTTAACTAGAAAGTCAAATGACGGCAGTGGCCGAATTCACATGTAACACCGTTACTTTTACCATGTGGACTGTCAGACATAAAGCATCTATGTTTTGTATGTTGTTGATCTCATAATGAGATTTGAGCAACCTTTCATGCATATCTTTCCTCATTTTAGTCTCACTTACCTGCGTAAAGCTACAATAAGATATAGCTATGCGTTTCTGTTGTTATTTTTGTACTTGCGTAAAGTCAACAAAATAATTGTTGGCTTTCGAAGTGAATGGAGTAAACATGATATGGTATGAAACTAAACGTGAAGTCAAATAGACATATTATAGTGTAGAAAGGAAGATAGAGTTGATTGCATTTTTGGTCCCTATGGTATGGCCAAATTGCAGTTTTGATCCTCAAAACTTTGAAAATGCAGTAATAGTTCACATTTTGAAGTTTTGATTGCATTTTTTGTCCTTGATTGGCGTGAAATGACTAAATTACATTTGATTTTTTTGAAGAAGGCAAAGGGTATTCTAGTCATTGAACTTCATTCAAGGACCAAAAATGCAATTCAAACTTCAAAATAAGGAATATTACTGCACTTTCAAAATTTTGGGGACCAAAATTGCAATTTGGCCAAACCACAAAGACCAAAAATGCAATTAACTCAGGAAGATATATGTGATAAGTTTGGAGTAAAAGTTGCATTAAATTTTATATCAATGAAAGTTGGAGATACATATGTTTTACTTGTATAAGGAGGTGGCAGTCATGATTCGATGCCTTCCCCATGATTTATCACTAACAAATAATATATTGCCACACCATTCCATGATTCAACCATGCATCACCATATTTTTTTAGTGGTAAACATGATCCAACATACCTCAAATCTATTAATGGTGCAACGGCTAGTTTTTGAAACTTGCCCTCCATGATTCTTCGGTATCAAATGCCGAATCCCCCATGATTTTTCATCCCATGCCACCCCTATCGCAATGGCCATGCCGAGCGGTATGCCGCATGATACACCCCATGATTCATCCACTGCTACCCCCTAATAGTGTATTAATAGGTTTGTCCACAAAGTTTTATTTAGAGACTACTAAGAGCATCAACAATGGTGAACCTTTTAAATGAGTTTATAACATGTGAAATCATTAAGTTATAAACTATAAACTTATTACTACTATGTATATTATATCAAATATTCAACCATAACACATGCATTAAATTATGAAAAGGTGTAGGATCTTGGATCTCTTTATGCCATATAGGTATAAAACACAACCTCGCTATTGTTGAAACAAAAATAAACTTTTTCATAGCTTTTAGACCTTTTTATAGACGTCTTATAGTGGATGCTCTAATAGTAATTACAAACGTGTAAATAGTGACTTAACTGATCAAAGAAAGTTAACAACATCAATAACAAAAAAAGAAAGAAAAAAAAATATCCAATAACGTGAGGCCTAACCCGTTTGTTACCCCAAAAATCATAACAAAACTTCACAAACTTAACTCGACCCGACTTTAAATTAAAGCTAGTCTCAGTGCACCTCTAGCAAAATTTGTTGGAAAATTTAGTGCACTTGAGGGATTAATTCACACCTGGTAATGGGTTTGGAGGTACGGAGTGTACACCCATTTGGTCACTGAATCCCCTGACTCAATAGTGCTTATGCTAGTGTGAATCTGTTTCTACTTATCTGATTTTGCTGCTAGTATGGATTCTGCTGATGGTGGATTCTTCTGATAGTAGAATTCTGCTGCTAGTAGATTTTGCTACTAGAATGATTCTGCTGATGGCATCAGTTTATTCTGTTGCTCGTTTTTAACCACTGATTCCTACTATTATGGAAAGTATTATGATATAATTAATGGGCCATTAATTATACATAATTCCATGGGCTAGGGTTTGAGTATTCTCTATTATAAATAGAGGTCATAATACATCTGCATGTAGATACGATAGAACACAAACCCTAAAACACTTGAATACGTTTCTGTTCTTGATTTGTGCCTAAAACAAGAACATCACTTGGTCTTATCCCATAGAGATATTCGTGTAACCCAGGCATAGGGTCGAATAGTTTCTATTGGAAAGTGATAACACGATTTCAAGTGAATATCCGGTACTCATTGATTATCTTAACCCTAATCTGGGAACACTTACAAATACTAAATAACCAACAATCAATAGAAACTATTAGTGATAATCAATGGCTGCTACTATGAGACAAATGGCTGCTAACTTTTCCAAGTTGGAAAAGTTTGAAGGTGTTGATTTCAGAAGATGGCAAAAGAAGATGCACTTCTTGTTGTCAAGTATGAATGTGGTATATGTTTTGACAACTGAGATTCCAGAAGATTATGGAGAAGATGCTACTATGGAACAGATGAGGGCAAGAAGCAAATGGGAGAATGATGATTACGTCTGCAGGGGTTTAATTCTCAATGGTATGTCTTATTCCCTATTTGATATTTATCAGAATGTTGAAACTTCTCAAGAACTATGGGATTCCTCGAAAGCCAAATATATGGCTGAGCATGCATCAAGTAAGAAGTTCCTTATAAGTAATTTTAACAATTACAAAATGGTTGATTCTAGACCTGTCATGGAACAATACAATGAACTTCTTAGTATACTTGGTCGATTCACACAACACAAGATGAACATGGATGAGGCTATTTCAGTCTCTTGTATCATTGATAAATTACCTCCTTTTTGAAAAGATTTTAAGCATATGCTGAAACGTAAGAAGGAGGAATTAACTCTTGTTGAGTTGGGCAGTCACTTGTGCATTGAGGATTCACTCAAAGCACAAGACATTAACAAGCGAAAGAGTAGCAATGCTACTAGTCCATCAGTTGTCAATATGGTGGAGCATAACAACTCCTCCAGGTACAATGACAACAAGGGCAAGCGTAAGCATCAAGATAACACCAAATATGATATTAACAAGAAACCAAAAGTGACTTGTTGGAAGTATGGTAAAACTGGACACTTCAAGAAAGATTGTAAAGGTGTTAAGATAGGCAATAAAACCAATGGATCAGGCACAAGTGGAGGGAATGGTAACACCAATTCTCTGAAAGGTCAGAATATATTTAATAAGTCTTTTGAAATTTATTATGTTACATACATATCTGAAATATATTTTGTGCAGGATGATGATGTTACTTGGTGGGTTGACTCTGGTGCAACAATTCATGTGTGTAAAGATAGAAGCTGGTTCAAGACCTATGAGTAAATGAATGAGGTTCTATTCTTCATATGGGAAAGGAGTCAACTGCCCTGGTGCATGGAAAAGGATGTGTTGATTTGAAGTTTAGTTCTGGAAAGATTGTTTCTTTGTTTAATGTTTTACATGTTCCTGATATTAGAAAGAACTTGGTTTCTAGTAGTGTTTTGAATAGTTGTGGTTATAAAAAACTGATTGAATCTGATAAGTTTATTTTATCTAAACATGGTGTGTTTATTGGTTTTGGCTATTTGTGTAATCAAATGTTCAGACTTAATATCGTTTATGATAATATTAATTTTGCTTTTATATCAACCTCTAAACTTAATGATTCAACCCTATGGCATGCAAGACTTGGCCACGTACATTTTAAACGAATGTGAGATATGTCTAAGGATGGGTTAATTTCAGCCTTTGATATGGACACTGAAAAGTGTAAAACTTGCATGATGACCAAAATTACTAAGAAACCATTTCAAAGTGTAAAATGTGAAACTAAAGTTTTGGAGCTGATTCATAGTGACCTATGTGATCTTCATGCTACTCCCTCTTTGGGGAACAAGAAATACTTTGTGACTTTTATTGATGATGCTTCTAGGTTTTGTTATGTTTATTTGTTACATACTAAGGATGAAGCATTAGATAAATTTAAAGTATTTAAAACTGAAGTTGAATTGCAACAAGGGTCTCTAATCAAAAGATTTAGGACTGATAGGGGAGGTGAGTACATGGATACTCTGTATTTTCAGTCTGTTGGTATAATCCATGAAACGACTGCCCCTTATACTCCTCAGCAAAATGGTATTTCTGAAAGGAAAAACAGGGTGTTGAAGGAGATGGTTAATTCCATGTTGTCCTATTCAGGGCTGAGTCAAGGGTTCTGGGGTGAAGCTATGTTAACAGCTTGCTATTTACTAAATAGGATTCCTAATAAAAGGAACAAGGTTACCCCTTATGAACTTTGGACTAAAAAGAAACCCAACCTGAAATATCTCAGGGTTTGGGGTTGTAGGGCTGTTGTAAGACTCCCTGATCCAAAGCAGAAAACTTTGGGTGAAAGAGGCGCTGAATGCATCTTTGTTGGATATGCTGAGCATTCCAAGGCATATAGGTTCTATGTTATTGAACCTAATGAATATGTTTTAATTAACTAAATAATTGAATCAAGGGATGCACTATTTGATGAGAATAAATTCTCATCAGTCCCTAGACCAAGTCAAAGAATTCCAAATGAAACTAATGACATTGGTGTATCAGAGGTCCCTGATGAATTATCATCTCAGGCCCCTGATGAGGTTGTGGAACAACAACCTGAACCTGAGCTCAGAAGGAGCAATAGGGTCAGGACTCCAAAGTCATTTGGACCTGAGTTTCAATTATACTTAATTGAAGGTACAAGGAGTGAGGTCTCGGACCAATACTCTTATTGCTTTATTGTTGAGGATGATCCCAAAACATTTGAAGAAGCAATGAAGTCCCAGGATGTTGCTTTCTGGAAAGAAGCAATTAATGATGAGATAGACTCCATCATGGGCAACAACACTTATGTGTTGACTGATCTACCACCTGGTTGCAAACCTCTAGGTAGCAAATGAATTTTCAAAAAGAAAATGAAAGTAGATGGAACTGTTGAAAAGTTCAAGGCTAGATTAGTCATTCAAGGCTTTAAACAAAAGTCAGGAATAGACTATTTTGATACTTATGCTCCTGTGGCTCGTATCAGTACCATAAGATTGCTGATTACTTTGGCATCTATTCACAATCTGATTATTCATCAGATGGATGTGAAGACAGCTTTCTTGAATGGTGATTTAGATGAGGAAGTTTATATGAACCAACCTCAGGCTTCATCATGCCTGGCAATGAAAATAAGGTGTGTAAACTGATTATGTCTCTTTATGGACTGAAACAGGCACCTAAGCAATGGCATCAAAAGTTTGATGAAGTGGTTTTCTCTAGTGGTTATTTACTTAACCAGTCTGACATATGTGTATATAGCAAATTTGATGAATCTGGTAAAGGAGTCATTATTTGTCTATATGTTGATGACATGTTGATCTTTGGCACTAACCAAAATCAAGTTAACCTTACAAAGGCATTTTTGTCATTAAAATTCTCCATGAAAGATATGGGGGAGGCTGATGTTATCCTTTGCATTAGGATTAAACATGAAAGTAACAAAATTTCTATATCTCAGTCTCATTACATTGAGAAGTTGTTAAAGAAATTTAATTACTTTGAGTGTACTCCAGTGAGTACTCCTATGGATACAAGTGAGAAGCTAATGCCTAATACTGGCAAAGCTGTATCTCAACTTGAATATTCAAGGGTGATTGGCTGCTTGATGTATGCCATGACTTGTACAAGACCTAATATTGCTTTTGAAGTGGGTAAACTGAGCAGGTATACTAGTAATCCTAGTGCTCATCACTGGCAAGCAATTCAGAGGGTTTTTAAGTATTTGAAGAGAACTATGGATTATAGTCTCTCATATACTGGTTATCCTTCAGTATTAGAAGGATACACTGATGCAAGTTGGATCAGTAACACCGAGGACAATTCGTCTACTAGTGGCTGGGTATTCCTACTTGGTGGAGGTACAATTTCTTGGGCATCCAAGAAACAAACTTGCATCACCAGTTCAACCATGGAATCTGAATTTGTGGCTTTAGCAGCTGCTGGCAAAGAAGCTGAATGGTTGAAAAACTTGCTTCTTGAGATTCCATTGTGGCCTAAACCTATAGCACCTATTTCTATCCGTTGTGATAGTGCTGCTACATTGGCAAAGGCTTATAGCCAGATGTACAATGAGAAGTCCAGACACTTAGGTGTCAGGCATAGCATGATTCGTGAGCTTATCATGAATGGGGTGGTATCTATAGAGTTTGTTAGATCTCAACATAATTTAGCTGGTCACTTGATGAAGGGTTTGGCTAGAGACTTGGTTTTGAAGTCTGTTAAAAGGATGGGTTTAAGTACAACTTAGTCACTGAATGCTAAGACACCCAACTCCCTCCTAAGGAAACTTGGGAGCTGAGTTCAATGTGGAAAGCTGAACATTTAGTGGACTGGAGCACATGTTTTATTGTCATCCCAATGTTGTGCTCAGAACCTGCTGGAAAAGGAGGATGAAGTCTTTACTTATCAATGGTTATTTTTTTTGAAAAAGTGCTAAGCAGGAGCATGAATAAAGAGGAACCACCTATGTAAATGTTGAAATTTTGCCGCTTCAGGAAGCTTTGGATTTTTAGCTTTTACAACATTTATGAATTGGATATGGACACATGGTTTGTATAGTGTCAGGTTTATTTAAGTGTTTGAAAATATATGTGTATTTTATCTTCAGGTATTCAAATGGGTTGAAGGGTTCAATTCTTAGAACACCCTGATTCTCGAATATTTGAACGTGTAATGTACTAAGATGAGAATTCAATCATCAAGATATTTTCATTTATGCATATGTTTTGTTTTGTGTTTATTTTTTCATGCAAAGGAAGTGAACTAAATTTGGGAGGATTGTTGGAAAATTTAGTGCACTTGAGGGATTAATTCACACCTGGTAATGGGTTTGGAGGTACGGAATGTACACCTATTTGGTCACTGAATCTCCTGACTCAATAGTGGTTATGCTAGTGTGAATCTGTTTCTGCTGCTAGTATGGATTCTGCTGATGGTGGATTCTGCTGATAGTAGAATTCTGCTGCTAGTGGAATTCTGCTGCTAGTAGATTCTGTTGATGGCATCCGTTTATTCTGCTGCTCGTTTTTAACCACTGATTCCTACTATTATGGAAAGTAATATTATATAATTAATGAGCCGTTAATTATACATAATTTCATGGGCTAGGGTTTGAGTATTCTCTATTATAAATAGAGGTCATAATACATCTGCATGTAGATACGATACAACACAAACCCTAAAACACTTGAATACGTTTATGTTCTTGATTTGTGCCTAAAACAAGAACATCACTTGGTCTTATCCCATAGAGATATTCGTGTAACCCAGGCATAAGGTCGAATAATTTCTATTGGAAAGTGATAACAGGATTTCAAGTGAATATCCGGTACTCATTGATTATATTAACCCTAATCTGGCAACACTTACAAACACTAAATAACCAACAAAATATGAGTACTAATTGTTTTTTCATTTAACAATAATATTGTGGTCATGTGGTGGGCTGGTGAATAATAGAAAAATAAAGTGTCCTTGTTACAAAATCTGTCTTGTTAGTATATGTTAAAATTTTCAACAAGGTCAACTTGCATAACGCGGTTATGTGGTCGTGGCTTTTTGGCTGCACGCCGTTCATACAACCAGCCTGTATCATCTTGAGTCAACTATTTAAATTATTAGTCTATACTACCATTTTGAAATAAGTGGTATTATTGCTACCTTTTAACTCTACTTACTTCTTTTTTACTCACTTTATTAAGGAGAAAATATATATATGGGATAGCTTAGCTACAATTTTTGTAGCCAATTGGTTACAATCCTTCATAAAAATACACTAGCAATGAATAAGGGACCCACAGAAAAACATCAGGACCCACAAAAATAATCAGGGACCCGCAATTTATAGTGCAAAAATGTAGCCAATTAGCTATAAAAAATTGTAGCTAATATATATATATATATATATATATATATATATATATATATATATATATATATATATATATATATATATATATATATATATATATATATATATATATATATATATATATATTTTAATATGTCAGCTACAATTTCTTTTTAGCCAATTGGCTACAATTTTCTTTTATAAATGTGAGTCCTTGATTCTTTTTGTGGGTCGTGATTCTTTTTATAGGTCCCTAATTCATTGCTAGTTTATTTTTTGTGAATGATTGAAGCTAATTGGCTATAAAAATTGTAGTCAAACTATCCCATTTTTTTTATAGTTTTTTGTTTTTTTAATCTTTTGTCTTTTACTACTTTTGACTTATCAAAATTTTTATATTTTATGTTTCACATTTTTTCCGACATTTTTTTTCTACTTTATTAACAGGATAAGATCTTTCGGCCGACTAATCAACAGGTTTGGACTCACTGCCACAAATACTCGATTCATGTAAAGCTCTCCCTTTTTACGAGGTTGGCGTGACCACTTAAAGGTTGTTTGCACGTAACATGAATTGAACTTTAGGGCCAGTTTGGTTTATTGCTAGGAATAACTATCGGTATGGATTTGATAATAGGGTAGAATGAGAATGAGTGTAATGAAAGGTATCAAATCGAATGATGTTGTTTGGTTTGTCGATAGCTTTGTCAAAAAATAAATGCATATGACTCTTTTGTTATAAAAGATGAAGATGAAAAAGAGGTGGACCATTGGGACCCACGATAATTTGCATTCCTTGCTAGCTAGTGTGGTATGGAGCATGGCCATTTTGCGTGAGATGATATCCATTCAAAAAATCTAGATCCCCTAAACAAACACAATTATTTGGAATCCCTCCATTCCTTTATTCCTATTCCGGTGTACCAAACGCACCCTTAGACCTGCCACATTTTAGTGTGATAGTCCCAAGCTATTTTGCCACAAGGGCACTCCTAAGCATGGACTGACCCAAAATTTTTAAGAGGGTGTTGCACAAAATAAGTGTTGAGCTAACTAAAGTTACATCGTAAGAAACGAAAGTAGCAAAAAAAATTGGGGGTTGCTCATACCACAAAACGGCATTTTTGAAATCTTTTTGCACTTCATGGCCTAAAATCAAGTGCAGCACGTGCCACACCCGGATACATGTGGGTATGTCCATGCTCTTAAGTGGTTATTTTAAAACCATGGTTGATTCGGAGGCCAGGATGGTTACCAGAATCCAGTGAACGGCGAATTCAGAGTTAAAGAACTAACCAATTTGATCGAGGAGAAGATTCTTCAAGTGGAAAGTGGTGGTCAAGAAACGATTTGGAATAAGTTAGTGCCTAAGAAAGTCAACATTTTCTTGTGGAGAGCGTTAAAAGGTAGACTTTCGGTCCGAGTGGAACTTGATAGAAGAGGGATCGATTTGGATTCGGTTTTATTTCCTTGTTGTAACGATAGTGTGAAATAAGTGCTCACTGCTTGGTCACGTGTGATTTAATGATGAGTTTAAGTTGGTGGAAGGTGGGATTGTTAATCTGTTCACTACTGAAGAATTATTTTCATATAGTGGAAATGTTATTTCCCACCTTTTTATCTAGTGTTTGGCAAGCGGTTATTTAGACGTTCGGGTACTTCATTTGGAAATAAGAAAATGCCCTTGTGAGTACCAATAAAAATTTTCAAGACATTCAACTCAAAAGTTTCAAATGGATAGTGAGAAGATCAAAAAATATATAAAATGATAGAATGGCAACATTAGTTATGGGACTCTCAAAATATTCAGATGCAATAATGTTACAGTTTGTATTATGTTTGGCTACTATAAGTTCGACAAGTTTTTTTGTGTGATATCAGTGGTTGCAGTAATGGTTCAGTTTGTCTTATGTTCGGCTATAACAATCTTGCAAGTTTTTGTGTGTGTTATTAGTGGCTGCAATAATGGACAGTTTGTCTTATGTTCAGCTACATTAAGTTTTGCAAGTTTTTTCATGTGATTTCAGTGGATGCAGTAAGATTGCAATTTGTCTTATGTTCGGCTTCAGCAAATTCAGCAAGTTTTGCATGTTTTTCGTGTGATATCAGTGGTTGTAGAAGTTCTTGTGTAATGTTTATTGTGATGGTTGATTGATGCTAAACCACTAACTTATATTGACCAAGGAATGGTCAACAAAGTCAAATAGCCTAGATCAATGCTCCGCGGAATATAATGTTTCCCCGGGTCGTTATGTCCTGACGAGGTGTGGATGGTTAACAAACGGTTTCGTGATCGGGTGAATCTGGATGGGAAAAGGGTTTTGATTTATTTGAACTAAGGAATATACAAGGAAATAACTTAAACAAGCTATATGAATAAGACGGGAAAGCTTAGAAAAACCAGAAACGTTTAAAACTTAAAACGCGTACGTTCACGTTTAAATAAAACGTAAACGTACGAAATAAAAAGTAAAAACGGAAATCTGAAAACACCCAGGGGGTGAAAATGACTTTTTTACAAACTTAAAAGTAAAAGAAAAATTTTAGAAAAAGAAAATAAATTTTAACACTAATTAATTATTTAATATTAATTAATTACTAATTAAAACTAATTATTAATATTTAAAACACTTAAATACAATATAATATTAATTAAGCACTAGAAAAATAAAAATAAAATTTCTAAAATTATAAAATAACTAAAAATAAGTTTTAAAAATAAAAATATGTATTTTTGTCTTTTTGTGATTTTTATATTAATTAATTACTAATTAATTATTAATTACCTAATTAAACTATTTTAAATTAAGAAAAATAGCAAATGAACAGTAAAAATTCTAATAAAATTTCTAAAATTATTTTATAACATATAAAAGCTATAAAAAAATATAAAAACTAGGTTTTGCTTAAGAAAAACTAATTATGCTATTTAATACTAATTATTATTTAATAATTAATAAAACTAAGATTAATTCTAATTAATACTAAATAATAAAATAAAAATCTGAGAAAATTGCTATAAATACTTTAATATATGAGGAATTTAATAAAAATATAAAAAAAGCTAAGTTCTTAATAAAAATATAAAAATGAAAATTAAAATTAAATAAAATTAAATAGAAACTATCACTTACAATTACTTTGACTTTTTTGGATTTTTTCTTTACAAAACTATTTTATAACTTAAAAAATGAAACTTTTGTAAAAACAAAAAGTGTGGAACTTAAAAATAAGCTGAGAAAGCTCAATAAGCTTGGACAGTTGACTTTGGTCAACTGTCAAAGCTTAAAAGCTTGAATAAGCTATGCATGGCTCTCAAGCTTGAAAACTAGGCACAAAAAACTGAGGGGAACAATAATCAAGCTAAATCAATAAGCTACAACTACTTAATAAGCCACAAAAGCCAAATAAGCAATCCAAGGGTTGGTTTAACAAGCAGGCCTGCAGGCTTATTTAAGCTTGATTCCAAGCTTATCCAATAAGCTAGAAGGCATATGAATACTGGAACCAACAAGGGTGGCACTAGGGCTTTCCAAAAAGCCCAAGTTCAGCCAGTGGGACCCACTTATGAGTCCACGGGAGGGCTTGAAAGATGGGTGTTTGGAACAAAGTCTGTGAAGCAGGGCATTCCCTTGCCCTGCAGGTGTCTTTGGATGGATGTGGGGCCCACCAGAAAAATCACAAAAATGAACTGAGGGGGGGGGGGGAAATAGAGGTGAGCTATGACACAACAAACCCTAGAAATCCCAAAGCCTGATTCAAAATACACAATTCTCTAAAAATCCTAGAAATTTTGGAAAAATCTGAAATGGTGCAATTTTGACTTTATGCAAAAACTTAAAACCTTGACTTTTTTCAACTTCTGATGATCTAAACTAACCCAATATGTTATAATAATCTATTATAAGACCAAATTAAGATTAATGCATAGGTTTTAAACCAAATGGGTGAAAATGGTACCAACAGATCCACTTAGTGGACTGTTATGGATTTTGCAATGAGATTTTGACTTTCTATGAAAGGACTTGCTGATTTTATGCCTTACATGACTTACACTATCCTAATGAAACATGTTTAAACAAAAAACAAAGCTTAGAGCACACTGGATCATGCAGAAAACCTTACACCCAAACACTCCTTAACAGATTACCAATATGAGTTGTGGCATGTAATATTGAACTAGAGTATATAAAAGCTAATCCTAAACACTAAAACAACTCTAACAAGCATTATTAAACACAAATAAGCTACAAGCTTCAGCTAATAAGCGAAAAATAAAAAGAAATACAGAAATGAAAATGATGGCTTACTTGGAAACATGAAAATATGATGCTAGAGAGACTGCTATATGAGCTGATGAGATAAGCTCATATAAGCTAAGAGAGAGCTTAATGAGCTTATCCAGAGGGTATTAGAGCTTATACAAGCTTATGTCCCCTCACTTATTTGTATTTTTGATTTTTGGTAATTTTTTTTTGTACTTATTATGAATCCCAGTATACTAACTGATTTAAAATCTTTCAAAGCTTATAGTTAAGCTTCTGTGAGCTTAATAACACCTAAACAACAGCTAACTTTAGTAATAAGGACACAATGATATTTCTTAATAAAAATGATTCATAAAACTGAAATTGCAATAACACTTGATTCTCAAACTTAACAACTAATTAAATTACATTACCAAGGTTTTATAAAACTTACTGAGAATAAAAATTACAACTTAATAGAAATTACAAATAAGGACGATTTAACTAAAACTACACTAATTTAGCTCTACACTAACTACTTGTCTTTCTCTTCTTTTTCTTTTTACTTTTATAGACCTGAGGCACTTCCTTGACTTTCCCACATACTCCTTAGCCGTTGGATGGCTTCTATCAATCTCAGCCGTTTAAATCCCATATTGGCGGGAAAATTGGATTGGGCAATTGGTGGGGTTAGGTGTAGTAGTTAGTGCAATAAATGAAGAGGGGGAATGTATGTGAAGAGTTGGTGAGGGTTTAGTGGAAAAGGAGGAGGGGGGAGGTGGACAAAAGCCTGGTAATTAGGGGAAGGTTTAGGGGTTAGGGATGAACAGTAACCCGTGGTTGAGGGTGTTGACTGGTCAGCGACGGGGGTAATATTTGAGATGGGAGGTGGGCTAATGTTGGTGTGGTTTGGGCCTGGGTGAAGTATGATGGGCTTGGGGGGCTGTGTTTAGTGGATTAGGATTTGGTTGGGTTTGGTTTATAAATAACATAAGGGTCCGTTTGTTTGTAATTAAAAAACACCACAAGGACCAAGTATGTAAATAATGAAAATAGCAAGGGCTGATCATGTAATTTTCCAAAATATATTATGAGGACCAAAATTGACAAGTTTGAATAATACCAAGACCAAAGTTGCAATTTTTCAAAATTAGAAATTCCAGGGACCTATTTTGCCAGATTTGAAATCTCAGGGGCCAAACATGTAAATTCTCAAAACTTTTTACCCAAGTGTTATTTTTGATAACTTTTTATTTTAAAAGGACTTGGGTTGACTTTTCTTGCAAAATAAATGCACAGGGACTAGTTTTGTCATTTTATGAAAGTTGGGGGACTGAAACTGCCAATTTTGCAAACTTTGTACGTTTTTCATCTGTTTTTGCTCATTTTGCATCTAAAACATATAAAACACGATTTTGAAATATTTTCAGTATTTTGATGCATTTCTGAGTGTTTTTGTATGTTTTGCAGTTCAGATTAGACAAAAAATGATGAGTGTTTGAGCACTCATCAATGGTTTATTAATTTTTCAGGTTTTTAATCTTGTCTGTGAGACTGCAGTGGATTTAAGTGCTCATTATGGTTTTAGTGGGTGTGCCCGACACCATTTTGAGGTGGAAATTTCCAAAATAGACATTTAGATAAGTGTGTTACGAAAATGAACCATTGAAACCAATGTTAACAAAAGCTATTATACATGCAAATATGTTTTGCAAGCCATGATGATTTGCACTCTCACTTTAAGATTAAAACATGTGTAATTTAATCAACTTAGGATTGAGATTATAAATTGACACGTGGCATTACGTGCAAATGAGTTTTTGCACGCTTATATTATTTAAAAGTGCTGGCTAATAATGTGCCATATTATCTGTATTTGCAAAATACTTTGCTCTACATGTTATTTGCACCCCTAGTATGTGCCACGACATGCACGTATAAAGCAATTTGCTATCCATGTTATTTGCATGCCCAGTTAAAAAAATATAAAATATAAAATTTAACTTTCTATATGAAAATCTAACTTCCTATTTAATCTTCTGGTAGAATAAATACACTACAATATTTTTTTTCTTTAAGTTGACTAGTCATCATTATGTGCAAATTGAAGTAGGAGAGCATACGAAAATGAACGCTTAGTGGTTTATTTTTTTCCTTTTAAAAAAATATATATATAGTCAATCAATAAAAGTAGATAGATCACTCCTTAAACCAAATAACGGGATCCGCCCTATTGCAGTAGGCACTATTTGGAGACGTTTGGTTTCTAAGGTTGCCATAAAAGTTGTGAGTAAAGAAATGTCAAAGTACCTTAGTGATTTCCAGTTTGGGGTCGGAGTTTCGGGTGGCGCTGAGGCTATTTTACATAGCGCCAATAGGGTGTTGAGTGAATATCACAATGATGGATCTCTTGCTATGCTTATTGAGGACATCTTGAATGCATTTAATCTTGTAGATAGATCAGCATTACTCTTCGAGGTTAGAGTGAGGTGTCCCTCTATTTCTTTATGGGTGGAATTCTTATACAGGCAGGCATTAAGGTTGTATATAGGAGACACACATATTTGGTATGCCACTAAGGTGTAGCAAGGTGACCCGTATGGACCTCTTCTTTTTGCTCTTGTATTGCACCCGTTAGTACATAAGATCTGAGACAATTGCAAGATTCTTCTTCATGCTTGGTATCTTGATGATGGGATAATTATTGGAGATTCAGAAGAAGTGGTCAGAGTCTTAGATATTATAAGGGTGAGTGGTCCAGGTTTGGGTCTTGAACTTAACATCAAGAAAATAAAGATATTTTGGCCCTCGTGTAATGGTATGAAGCTTCATGAGGATTTATTCCCTGTTGATATTCGAAGGCCATTATTTAGTGTGACGCTTCTTGGGGGAGCTGTTACTAGAGATGCAAATTTTATTAGTGGGTTAGCTATGAAGAGAGCTGTGAATGTTGTTGATTTGATGAGTCTTCTTC
Organism: Artemisia argyi; assembly: GCA_030686995.1. NCBI lineage: Eukaryota > Viridiplantae > Streptophyta > Magnoliopsida > Asterales > Asteraceae > Artemisia > Artemisia argyi. The sequence continues at coordinate 134,346,735 of CM060694.1, forward strand.
CACAGTTACGTGACCCGCAGAGTGAGCTCCTTTTGCTTCGATCATGTATGGGTATTTCAAAACTCTTTTTTTGGTTTAAGGACCTGTCAACCTGTACACGTGGAGGAAGCAGCCTTGCTCTTTGACAAAGGGTTGCGTGGGTCGATTGAAAACATGGTTGTTTGTGGAGTGCCCTTCTTTGGAGACTTAGAGTGTCGACTCGGTTCTTTACCCATTCGATTTGGTGATTTGGGTTTGTACTCGGCAAAAGTGGCTTCCTTTTATGCTTTTGTGGCCTCGAGGGCCCAATCTTGGGTGCTACAAGACCATATCTTACGGGAGAGTGGCATATGTGGTATGGATGATGATTATGTTTGTGCTCTGGATTGTCTTCATGATACGATTCCAAGCTTTGATTTTAGTGGTCACTAATAAGGACATCTAAACCCTAACAAACATTGGCGAGTGCACTTTTTAGTGAAATGGTCAAGGATATGGAACTCCACTTCGACATGACTATGAGACAGAAAGCAATTTTTGAGTGTCTACAGGCCCCACATGCCCAAGATTTTCTACTATCTATCCCCATTGACGGGCTAGGTCAACATATGTCACCGTTGAAATATCGTACTATCCTTAAGTATTGTCTTATGATTCCTTTATTTCCGGTTGATGAGATATGCCCAGTTTGTCACAAGGCATGTTTGGATTCCTTTGGGGAACACGCAGTTCATTGCAAAGAGCTCCCGAGCTTTAAGTACAGACATGATATGGTTAGGGATGTCCTTTTTAACGTTTGTAGGTGTAACACCCCCATTTTCACAGATAGCAGCGGAAGCTAAATCTGGGGTATTACCTCATTGGTACACAATCACAATAATAGAAAACGACTAAAAAAGAGACATGTTTAAAAAATAAGTTATCATTCATTTATTCATCAGAGTTATAACAGTAAAAGATAGACTTTTACAAAAAGAGGTCCCAAAGATACATTTTAAAACAAAAGTAGATGAATGATAACAGGCGTGGACGTCCTCATGTCCAATATCACTCCGTGCCAAAAGTCCTAAACGGCTCAGTTACCTAGGATAACATGCTAAAAAGGTCAACACAAAGGTTGAGTGAAATTTATAGGTTTAGATGTAATAGTTTGAATACAAGTTCCACTGGTTCAGTTGTTACACCCATCAAGGAAAACATTAGGCCATGTTGTTGTACCTATAATCATATTATCGCATTTAAGCTCATGACACCCCACATTAACATGTCCAAGTCCAGTGATGGCACTGCATACCAAATCAATGACTAGACGTAGGGTAACTTGCCAAAGTTAACCCTTTTTACTCAAATATAGTGCTAATTGGTACCTAGTAGGGGCAAACCAACGGGAGTTGTCAAACTCCAAATAGATGTATCCACCATATTCGCGTTCACTCATAAGTGATTATTGTTCATGAAATTAACGTAATAGTGGCAAATGGTGGTATTTGTGCAATAATGAGTCAGAAAAGTTGAAAATACTTGTATTCTATTTTATAGCATGTATCCCCCTCACGGGTTTATAAAGCATTTAAAAGTGAGGCTATGAACTCACCTTAGTTCAGGGATATTTGATTGATGTCAAAAGTGACTCAGATATTAGACGGTCTACTCACGCAACCTGAGGTAGTGTATGTCAAGTCTTAGTTGGTTTGTTTATGTTTTTGTTTCAAAACTTTGTTTCATTAAGTTTATAGATATAACGTAACACTGTTCGGGCTATCATAATTCAGAGGTCATGTAGTAAATGTTTGAGGACTAGGGTACTTTAACTCGTAAACCCAGCAAACTCGTCAAAACGTATACCCAAATGAAACCCCTCACATGAAATTCCTTAGTAACGTGATACGTTGTTAAGTTAAAAAGATAGGATTTTGATTTATAAGAAACTATCTCATTTATACCTTCAAGTTTTCTAATTGGCAATATATACCCTTGAGTTATAAACTTTTACAAAACTAGTCATTTATGATATATATATATATATATATATATATATATATATATATATATATATATATATATATATATATATATATATATATATATATATATATATATATATATATATATATCAAACCTTTAACTTTAAAACTATACAAAATAGGTCCTTATACATATAACTTTAGTATAATGGCAAAAATAACCCTTATACTTAATAGTTTTCAAAAGTTACAATATATACCCCTTTGCATGAAATACGTTACAAAACTAGTCCAAAAACCATGCAAAGTGCATTTTTATAATACAAAAGAGTTTTATAGCTTATGACTTATTAATCTAGGCCTATATAAGTAGCTTTTACGAGCTTCTAGCTTATGGAAAGGACTTATGATCAAAAGATCAATATAACATGAAATTACGGTTTTAAAATTAAAACGCCTGGGTGTTTATGATCAAGGGTCAAAAAAGGACTCATATAAGATCTAAGAAAGCTTATAAGCATTCTAAAACCATAAGAGAGCTTATAGAATAGGTAGAATAGCTTATACAACTTTGAAATGGCTAATTAGGGTTTTTAAGGTTTCTTGGCTTCCAATTGCTTCTTAGGACTCCTATGCTACTACTAGGATTGAGTGAGAGAAAACTTTGGAGGTGGTGAGGCTATTTTGGATAGATTTGAATGTAAAGGGGGTTGAATATTTATAGGGCTTGAATACGGAGTAGTGGCCAAGTTTCTTGGAGTGGTGGCCAAGGTAGGAGGGGGGTGACTATTAGCAGCTAGGTGATGAGTAGGAGAGGCTAGGAAGGTATCTAGGGGTGGTGGTAGGGTGTTTATGGTCACAATGGGATTTTGGTCACAAGGTGGTGAAGAGGTTTTGATGGAGGTAGGTGGTAGGTTGATTGGTGATGACAAGGTGGTGATGAAGATGCTAGGTTGCTAGGATAAGTCATGGTGGTGCTAGGGTGCTAGTTTAACTAGTTTTTAAGATTTAGGGTTTAGTTTAGGATTAGGATTTGATTAGGGTTTAGATTAAGGTTAGTACTAGTATTCGGGTTTAAAAAGTGATTAGAGATTAGGTTTAAGGTTTAGGAGTCATGCATTAAGTGTTTGTAACTTGTGCTAAAGAAATGGTAAGGTTTAAACATGGTTTAGGGACTTAAATGACCTAATTTGGTTTTTGTGCAAAAGGACTTGTACATTGTGCTTTAAGTAATTGTACTAGAGTTTAGGAAGGAAAATATAGCTAAGATAACTTGTACATAATCCTTGAACACTTTTAAACTAGTTTCAACTGGGAATTAGGGTTTTTGAAATAACCGTAAACGTATAGAGCTTATTTTGGTATAATGTTGGAAATATTAGGTTAGATTGATATTATACTTAGTAAAATAATCTTTGAGACATAGACTTGACATATTAGAAGGTTTACATGATGTAAACATAGAGATATTTGGCATTGGTTGTTGCGTGAGTACGTCTAGTTAGCTATGTAAGTTACTTAACATAGTTGGAATGAAATGAAGCAAAAAATTTTACCCGGGAAAATGATATTATAAATATCATAAGTATATATAACCTGGATGAAATTTGTGAGTTGTTATAGTAGGCGTGCTGGTGATGCGAAGATTGCGAGACATCACAGGAAATTTTACAATCCTCCAGGCAGTGTACCTAATTGCTGTAGTGTTGATAAGGATTTATTTGACGCGTTTTTAGGGGGTCATTTAAGCCCTAAAGCGTGAATATATGGTCAAATATTGCCTCAAATCGTTTCTTTTCTCATTTTAGGTACTTGGGACGTGATTTATGGAATATGGAGCATTTTAGAGAATTTTGGATGTTTTTAGGCTCAAGAATGAAGAAATCAACAAAGTCATGTAAAATTCAGGATTTGCAACTGATGGCGTCAGGCTTTGGATGCTGACGCCGTCACTTGAAGTTGAAGATGTTGGAAATTATTACATGTGACACCCAAGAAACCAATTGAAGAATTACACCTGACGGCATCAGGTGTAAATGGGAGTAGGCCGTCAGGCTTTAAGTTAACACGAGACGGTCCAAAAGCATTAAAGAGTGACGGCGTCAGAAGCTTAATTGTGCAACACAAAACCCTAATCACGGCATTCTAACGGCGTCAGGACTTATAACCTGACGCCGTCAGCTTGTAAAATCTATAAATACTTTAGGATTTTTCATTCATGAATTGTGCAACTTTGGAGACAAACCCTAGTACGAATTTTCTGAGATTTTAAGGGTTCTCAATGTAATAACCCACTAACTTTCCCTTAGGTTAAAAATGCCTTACTAACTTAACTTAGGCCCTCACTAAGAACACTAGGATTATAAATGCCTTACTAACTTAACTTAGGCCCTCACTAAGCACACTAGGATTAGAAATACCTTACTAAATTAGTTTAGGCCCTCACTAACCACAAACTAGGATTAGAAATTCCTATAGGATTTTCCCAAGCTAAATTTTTTGCTTTATTATATCCTTATAACCTAACTAACCTCTAGACAAGCTCACGTATCCATCCATGCCAACCACTACCATGTTTACTTGATGTAAACATCCCGGTATGTCAAGTCAAGGTTACAAACATATTTTCACAAAGAAAACTATCACTCTAATACACCATACTTGCTAGAAAACCTTAAATGCACCTATGTGTTCCCAGTTACCTTTAAAACCCTAATTACTTATATGAACTAACATGAAAAGTTTTTATGGCTTAGATATGAGTTACATTAGTTACCTTAGGATATATTAGACTCTCTAGATCATAGTACAACTCCCTAGAACTTAGGTACAAGTCATATAAGCACAAAACCCTAATTAGGACATAACTTCCCAAAACTAGGTCTAAACTATCCCAAATCTTTACCATAAGTTATCACCACTTAGTATAAGCCACTAAGGACATTATATTAGTTATTAAACATCATTAGAACCTTGAATAAAACACTAAACCCTAGGTAAAACCTTAAATTCTCACTATACAAAACTAAGTTAAAATTTGACCTAAACACTTAAACCATGATACTTAAGCACCTTAAATTAAACAAACAACCACCCTAGCACCTCCCTAATAACTAAGCACCCACCCTAACACCTCTAACCACCCAATCAACTAGGTGGTCACCTACTTGTCACCTTCTTTCCCAAACCGCCTCTTTAGGCTCATTTCCACCACAACCGGTATATGGCGCCCCCTAGCTACTACCATAGCTGCTCCGCATCACCACCTAGACCTGCCACACCATCCCATAGCTTAGCTTAGCCGACCCTCCCCATCCACGGCACCTAGCAGCCCATGCCTTGGTTGCTACTCCTTACGCGAGTATGAATACCCCTCTCCTCCCCTCCATTTCTCTTCACACCTTTCTCTCCTCTCTACCTTACACCCTTCTATATTCTAAGACCCTTAGAAGCCTTTGAGAACGAGTAGCAAAGCCCTGGCCTAGTCGAGTTGTGGTTTGAGCTAAAGGAAACCCTAGAAACCCATAAACCCTCGTTAACCCTTGAACGACTTCGGTAAGCTTTAGTTTACGTTATAGTAGTCTTAGAATAGACCTAGGATACTTAGGATGAGCCTTAGAAACCATAGAATAGTTTTAAACCTTCATGTTTGCATGCTTTCTTTTCCTAACCCTAGATATAGTCGAATTGCATGTTTACGTGTGATATAGCTTATTATCATGATATAATCAGAACAATATGACTTATTTGAACTTATATGAGCTAAACATAAGCTTAGAAACTTAGTTGCTATGTTAAAATATGAATTACATGCATTTAGGACTAGTTTTGCAAAACTTTACATGCATAGGGGTATATATCATAAATTCCTGAAACTATAAAGTCTAGGGACTCTTTTTGACATTTCCTAGAAGTTATAAGTGTAAATACTAATTTTGCAAAATATTAAAACCTTAGGATAAAAACTAAAACAAGTTATAAACTAAAAAGGACTAATATTGCAAATACTATAAAGTTAAGGGTAAAAAGGGTAAATAATGAAAGTTAGTATAGTTTAGGGACTATTTTTTTCATTTCTCTAAAATATATAAGTATAGGGACTAAATGTGCAAAAGTTAGAGAGTTATATGCTTAATTGTTAAAAGTTTATAAGTATAGGGTAGAAAATGTAAATATATAAACTTAAAGGGTAACAATGGACTATTTTCATATAAATATAAAACCTATTTAAGTTAGAAGCATAACACAATACTAGGGAGCTTCATGCGAGGAGTACTATGTGGATATTTCGTTTTGACGAGTTTGCTGGGTTTACGAATTAAAGTGCTCTGACTCCTCAAACGATTATTGCATGTACTTCTGAGTTATGATGGTCCAAATGGTGTTATGTTATAACTAAAACCTTAATAACAACTTAACTCAATAGTAGGGAGCTTCGTGTGAGGAGTATTAACTTCTGAATAATGATGGCCCGAACGGTATTATGTTGATAACATAATACAATAGTAAGGAGCTTCATATGAGGAGTCATATACTTCTGGATTACGATGGCCCGAACGGTGTTATGTTATATATAAAAATCTAATAGTGATTAGTAAAGAAAACCTAGACTAAGACTTGACATACACACACCTACACTACCCCCAGGATACGTGAGTAAGTTATCTAAACCCCTACTTTACTTACCTTAAGACCCAGGTGAGTTTTCATAGCCTCACTTTTAAATGTTTTACAACCCTGTGATGGGGATACATGCTTTAAACCAAATACAAGTCTTTTCCCTTGGTTTTTACATGAGTAAACTATCTGCCATCACTACATAACCAAAATTCATGAATCTAATCATTTGGGATATTTACCCATGCGAACGCGAATATAGTTGATAGATCTATTGGAGTTTGACAACTCCCGTTTATATTAACATCTCACTGGATGGTACCAATAAGTACTATATTTGAACCCACTGAAGGATTAACTTTGGCAAGTTATCCTTCCCGTCCCCTCAAGGTTTGGTTTGCAGACCCCATGACCCGGGCTGTTAACATGTGGTTCATGAGCTTAGTGCAATATACCTTCTATCACTAAAACCTTTCCACACATAGGGTTTAATTTGAACCCTGTGGAACTTGTATTCATACCTTATCTATTAAAAACTTGTATTTTAGGTAATTTGGCACTATAGGAACCCTGGCATGGAGAAGTACTAGACATGAGGACGTCCAGAATAGTTATCATTCATCAAGTTTTGTGTCATAAAACGTATCTTAAGGACCTCTCTTTTGGTAAAAGTACATCTTTTACTATAAAAACTCTGATGAATAAATGAATGATAACACTTTTTTCAAAAACGTCTCTTTTCAAGTCGTTTTCTATTATCTTGTCTTTGTTTCCATGAGTAATACCCCAAACACTTAATCCGCTGCGATCAGGGAAAAACGGGGATGTTACACTCAAACCCTCTTTCTTTCATTTTTCATTTAAGACTAGCAGGGTACCCACGCAATGCGGCGGGGGGGGGGGGGGGGGGTACCTTGTTACTATATTTTGCGGTGAGCAAATATTATTCGATTACATGTTTTTTTAACAATAATTGTACAAAACGTACTAGCCTATTAACATTGGCCCCTTTTTTTCACAATTGCCCATTAACATAAATTAATACATATTTTCTGTTTTCACACTGGCCTTGCTTTCTCATTTATAACAAATTTCGGATGACAACAACCCATTTGTAGTTCAACAGCCTGATGAGGCAAAAAGTGTACTGCTTTTAAGGGGTCATTTAAGCCCGAATTCAAGATTATTTGATCAATATTGCCCTAAATCGTTCCATTTGTCATTTTAGGTACTTTTGGAGAGAAATCTGGAAAAGGAAGCATTTTGGACGTTTTTGGAGCATAAAAGTTAAGAAAACGGCAAAGTCTCAATTTTCCTTGCTGGGAACAGTACCTGACGGCGTCAAGACTCTCCACATGACGGCATCAAGAGTTACAAAAGAGGTGGAGGTGGAAAATACACGTGACAATCCAGAGAGTTTTTAAGCCTAGGACCTGACGGCGTCACCCAAGGCCGTCAGGGTCCAAATATTAGTGATGGCCCGGAGTACAACTACACATGACGGCGTCACAAATAGATCTAGGCAATACGATTTTATTATGGTGGCGAGTTGACGGCGTCACAGGCTAACACATGACACCGTCACAATGTAAAATCTATATATAGTTTTCCAAATTTCATTCATTAGTGTGCAACTTTGAGGGAATAAACCCTAGTCCGAATTTTATCAGCTTTTCAAGGGTTTCAACCCCTTGAATCTTTCATGTTCAATTAAAGATAAGTATCCCTTAAAATCATTCAATATGTCTATGTGTTGTTTGATTATATCTTACGCTTGTCTTTTATTTAACAAGTTAGGCTAGATCTTTCTTGTGTTTGCTTAGATGTAGTAAAACCTAGATGTTAATTATGGATTGATTGTTTGTTTATAATTGTTAAGGATGATTGTATTCGATGTTAGGCTTAAGAAAACTGGCAGACTTCCATTGGTAACTTGCTTGAACGTCTTAAGAAACATGATCGGAGGTGTACTATGATTTTTGGTTGTATTTAATGCGTAGGAGAATTCTAATGATCCCATGTTAGGAGCTTCTAATGGCTCGACATAGGAGTGAAGTAGAATCCTATAGAGTTAGGGAATATTGTACACGACCCTTGATGAGGCGAAAAATGAACCACTTTTAGGGGGTCATTTAAGCCCGGAATTAAATTTATTTGATCAAATATTGCCCTAAATCGTTCCTTTTGTGATTTTAGGAACTTTGGGAGAGAAATCTGGAAAAGGAAGCATTTTGGACGTTTTTGAAGCATAAAAGTGATGAAAACGGCAAAGTCTCAATTTTCCAAGCTGGGAACAGTAGGTGACGGCGTCAAGAGTAACTTTTTGAAGGCGTCAAGAGTATTTTTCATGACGACCCAGTACAGAAATGACAGCGTCACAAGGAAGAGCGTCAAGAGTAAAATGCATGACGGCTTGGAAACACACAACACATGACGGCGTCAGAAGTAGATCAAGGCAGTCCGAGAAGTATTTTGGCGGCGAGATGACGGCGTCACCGATTTGGTCTTGACGCCGTCAGCCCCTATTTCCTATATATAGTTTTCTAATTTTTACCCATTAAGAGAGGAAGTTTTGGAGAAACCCTAAGGCCGAACTTAGTACGAATTTTACAGGTTTTTCAAGGGTTCTCAGCCCTTGAAACCTTTCATGTGTAAATGAGATAAGTGTTCTTTTAATTCAATCAATATGTCTATGTGTTGGTTGTCTATATCTTGTTCTTGTCTTAATTCCATCATGCTAGGCTAGATCTATCTTGTGTTTGCTTAGATCTAATGAAACCTAGATGTTAATTATGTGTTGATTACTTGTTTATGGTTGTATTGGATGAATGATTTCGATGTTAGGCTTAAGAAAACTGGCAGATCTCCAAATGGTAACATGCTTGAACGTCTTAGGAAACATAAACCGATGTGCACTAGGTTTTATTGGTTGTATTTAATGCATGAGTAAATTCTAATGATCCCATGTTAGGAGCTTCTTAGTCGGCTCGACATAGGAGTGAAGTAGGCACTCATAGGATTGGGGAAGTAAGTGCGCCACCCCATGAATGGTATTAAGGAATACAATCCGTCATCCACGCAACTATAACAAGTAATTAACGTGTAAAAGATGTCTAGGGAGTAGTGAAATCTAAGTAAACACATTTTCTCCACTTATTGCTCACAACCTTAGTATAATTGAGTTTTATTTTCATTTCTAGTATTTTATTTTGATTGCATCTTAGTATTGGGTTAGTTGACTAGCAACTAATTCCGCCCAAATCCTTAAAACCCGAGATTTTAATTTTTAGCACTAGTAATTAGGTTTTCTAATCCTAGCGACACTATTCCTAGCTGAACGATCAATCCCCCGGTACTTGTCACTATACTATACTACAACGATCAGGTACACTGCCTGGTGGGGGTTGTAAGCTTCTCAAGATCCCTTGAGAGGTAAAGCCTGGTGCGATTCCCACGTATCAAGTTTTTGGCGCCGCAGCCCGGGAAATAGTTATTGTCTTGGTTAGAATTTCTTTTTATTATGTCTACTTGCTAGATTCCTTTCTAGTAAGATTTTATTTTTATTTTTAGGTTTCTTTAGTCTATCTTAATTCTTTGTGTCTTTGTTCGTAACTCTTCACCACCCGACATCATGGACAACGGGAACATCTTTGAACCCGTCATCCAACCACCACAAAACCCACCACTAGAACCCCTTAGGCCCCGAACCTTAGGAGAGTATTCCCGACCTAGCCACCAAGGCTACCGAAACACCATTGAGCTATCCGGAGCCAATGTGACCCCCTTGCGATCCGACACCATCCGGTTGGTGCAAAGCGGATGTGCTTTCCATGGACTTCGTTCCGAAGATCCAAATCAACATCTTAAGGACTTCCTTAAAATCGTAGATTCCATAAACCTAGATGTTGCAACTAGAGAGACAACCCGATTACGCCTATTCCAATTCTCTCTACGGGATCAAGCTAGTCAATGGCTTGAGCGTTTACCCGCGGGATCCATCACCACATGGGATAATCTCGCCAATCGCTTCCTTACTCAATTCTTCCCATCGGGGAAGACTGCAATGCTTAGAAATGACATTTTGATGTTTGAACAACATCGGGGTGAAACTTTCTACGAAGCATGGGCTCGTTTTAAGGGTCTACTCCATAAGGTCCCTCATCATGGAGGGAAACTGCGCGATAAGAACGCCGAGGAGTCCTGGGCAATTATTGAGGAGCTCGCCGCCGATAATCAAGAGATATGGGAATTTAAGCATGCAATAAACGCGGCCATCAATGCAGTCTCAACACCTGGAGGAACCACCGAGCTACCCGATGAAATCCTATGCAAACTCGAGGCAAAAGTTGACTATTTTGAGGAAAGGCAACGGAAACCTTTCAGTCTTAGACGAGCTACTGTCAATTCTGTCTCGAAACCGACTTCAAAACCATTATCAGAATCACCCTCTAGAGAAAACATCGAAACGTTTCAAAACTATGCCCCACCTTATTCCCCACCCGAGGAGCTTAGCTCGGAGTTTGAAGCTAGGATGAGAGAATACATAGCAGCTCATTCTGATCGGCTTGCTAGATTCGAGGAAGTAGTTTACAAGCAAAAAAGAGGAGATTCAAGAGAAGATGAATGAGATGATGAGCCTATTGGAGGAGTATGCCAACCAGAGAACCCCCGAAAGAATGCTACTAAGGAAAGAAAGCGTCACCCCCACTACCCAATTTGTTAATTCCATCACAATTGTCCACAAGGATGACGAGAAGGTAGAAGCCTCTACTAAACAGATTTTAGAAAAGCCACCAAAATCCCAACCCTTGAGTCACTACCTAAAACATGATATAAATGAAAACACCATAACAAATTGGATAAAGGGTGACGGGCGTAACCAACCTTCCAAACAGGGTTCGGAGAAAGAGGAAGGGGGAAAAGATGAGTATGATATGTTACCTGGGGGGCCAATATTCGAGAAACTATTGGTACAAAAGGTGGCTACTAAGCAGGTGGCGTGTGGGAACTTTGAGATACCAGCTAGCATCGGGGATTTGAAATATCTTAATGCTTTCGCCGACCAAGGATCGGAAGTAAATCTTATGCCCCTCACTATTTATATTCAACTAACATAAAAAATGCCAGCCCCCACTCGTGTTAGGTTGTCCCTCGCTGGACACTCATATGTATATCCCCTAGGAATCGCAGAAGATGTATTAGTTAATGTCGCAGGGTTTATGTACCCTGTTGATTTTATGATCATCGATGATAAGGGAGATGGATGCATGCCAATAATCCTCGGGGCACCATTCCTTGCCACCGCTAGAGCTGTCATTAAGTATGAAGGGAGGAAAATTGAGCTTAAATCTGAGAAAAGAAAGATTAGCTTCCCCATGACCCCACGAAATGGGCATGAGAATGCGAGTTGGAGAAAGCTCAAAAACAACATTGACACGACACCCATTCGCGTTCAAAATAAAATTCTTGCATGGGAGGCAAGAATCAAAAGCTACAAGGAGGCTAAGTATGAAAGAAGCAAAAGCGATAAGGTTCAGGTCGAATTCGAACATACTCAACCAGCATAAAATCATGTACCATTTGAGGAAGGTAACTTGGTACTCCTAAGACACTCGGAAATAACAATACCACCCGATAAACCAAGTCCTTGGTGGTATGGGCCTTTCACGATTGAAGGCGTGAGCCAAGATGGGATGGCTAACCTATGAAGTAAAGTAGGTGGAGAGGTGATTGCAAGCGTCGACAGGTTAAGGCACTACCACCACAATAGTAATGATCACAACTATATGGGGTACATCATCTCAAGGGATGAAGTCACGTAGTAACCCATGACCTTGAGTCTAGCTACAAGACTCGTAAATAAAGAAAAGCGCTTCTTGGGAGGCAACCCATGCTTTGTGTGTTTTTATTTGTTTGTTTGTTTGTTTGTTATTTGCTTCCGTATGCATGCTTTATTTTTATTGTTGGTAGATCATGTTTCTAAACTAAAAAGTGGAAATACTTTACTTTGTTGTTTTGGCCTAGTCTTAACTCCACCTAAAGGTATTTTTTCAAAAGATAAGTGTAAGGGGAAACCCCAAATATGTTTTCAAGAAACAAACCGATCATGATTCTCCACAATATTAAATGAACATGTGTATTAGTATTTGTTAGAGTCAAATGCTTGTATTGAGTCATAATGAAGTTTTGTAGGACTTTCCAGGAAGTAGGACCAAGTTTTTCCAGAAATTTTCCGGAAACTTAACATAAGAATTTCTGCAGGTCAATCCTGACGGCGTCATGAGTTTACTCTTGACGGCGTCACGGGTAAAAATCTGGAAATTTTACCGGTTTTGTTTTTCTAACGGAGTCTTAAAGTTTTTGTGAATTATTAAGTTTTATAATCTCCAGGAAGTCTGCAAACTTCATTCCACAAGCATTATATCTTACTTTATTTTCTAGGATTTAGTAACTTATATTGGATGCCGCCGATTTTATGCGAGGTTGTCTTGTTTGTTTTCTCAGGATTTACAGGTTATGTATGACAAGAAGATGATTTATATTCTGGAAGGGAAGCTTTGATTGTTTATTTTCTTGGAGGAAGATTTAACCTGGCCACCTAATTATCCATACCGAGCGAATCAGGGGAGTATTTGATTTCATTTGTTTTACTTATTTAACTTTTACATTCTTTACTTGAACATTTGGGACAATGTTCATCTTAAGTGTAAGGGGAGGGTAAAATGATGATACCTTACAGATACACTTTCGTTTGAGTTTGCTTTGTTTGATAGTAGATGTGTAATAAAACTATGAGAAATACTTGTTAGTGCAATTTTAGCGCCAAATTTAATTTTTTTTACAACATTTAGGAGTGAAACTTTAGCCATAACAAGCGTCTCATGGATAGGAGATTGTATGACTAGCACATAACCGTATATTCAGAAAAAATTTCCACCCAAATATGTGAGGTTCGCCTTTAGATTTGATAGGAAAAGCATTTACTATTAGTGCTTATGAGTGTACCGGTAGCATTTAGATTCTAGAACTTGCGTTAGTGATGCATCCCAAGACCGCTAGTGAGACTACATTCGTGTGGTACGATTTACTACATGATAAGAGGCATTAGGATCACCCTTGTGTTAAACCCGTATTATAATTTCTTGATCATTTAAGTCATATTACTTGGCTACTTAAGTCAACTAATTTTTCCCACACCCTTAGCGTTGTACTCATTTTTAGTACACGAAACCCTTAGTACACCCCTCCGAGCCTATCTTTTCGTTTCTAACTTTAAGCATTTTACTTAAAGGAAGAATTTGTTACACCCCACTTAAATGTACACCCAAATCGCCTTAGCCTTCCGTGTATGCGCTCATCTTTAGTGCATTATTGTTATTTGTTAAACCCTAAGTTAACTATCTAATTGATTACATGGTTGCTAAGTCGAGTCATATCCTTGTACATATTGTTTTGGGACGATTGGGACTCATGGGTAAAGTACTTATTTTATGGAGTAATGGGGAATAACATAATATTATTACCCCCATATGTGCGTTAATCTTAAAAGTACTCCAAGTGTTTTGATTTTCTTAATTCGAGTCATTGGATTAGATTATTGTAAAGTATGTAAAAATCCAAGTGTAAGAGGAATTTTCATCCCATATGATGTATTATTTTGGATGGTAGGGTAAGAGTGTATGCAAAAAAAAAAAAAAAAAAAAAAAAAAAAAAAAAAAAAAAATCGAAAAAACAAGAAAAAGAAAAGAAAAAAAAATAGAAAAAGAAAAAGAGAAAAAAAACATACGGACTACCATCCCTTTTCATTCTATGTTCATTTTATGTTTTTTTTTATTTTTCATTTATTAGCTTAAGTCGAGTCGAGTCTAGTCTTGGCTTAGCAACGCCATATTGTACATGTAATTAATCAATATTGTTAACTCGCCACCAGTAAAGACTGCCTTTATCTAACAAAACCGTGTATTTCATATCCCTACACCTAACGTTACAACCCTTTAAAAGACCTCTTTGATAGTTTATCCTAGGTGCTTACGCCATGTGGTGGAGGTTTGATCCTTTCCCAAACCTATGGTAATCTATTTTGCTATGACAGGTAGTGAGAGATATCTTCCGTTTCCATATTGTAATTTATACTTTATTACACCTGAGAGATGTGAGTATCTAAACACTATTTGTGAGGTGCTTGTGTATGACCTCCGTGCTTGTCTATTGGTCTTTAGTGGCACAATTATTTGTTGTAATTACTTTTATATTAGTGTTAAATGACCCCTAACTTGTATTTTGAGTAGAATAAAAGCGCATTTGCTTGAGGACAAGCAAATCTCAAGTGTAAGGGTATATGATGAGGCGAAAAATGAACCACTTTTAGGGGGTCATTTAAGCCCGAAATTGAATTTATTTGACCAAATATTGCCCTAAATCGTTCCTTTTGTGATTTTAGGTACTTTGGGAGAGAAATCTGGAAAAGGAAGCATTTTGGACGTTTTTGGAGCATAAAAGTGAAGAAAACAGCAAAGTCTCAATTTTGCAAGCTGGGAACAGTAGGTGACGGCGTCAAGAGTAACTTTTTGACGGCGTCAAGAGTATTTTTCATGACGACCTAGTACAGAAATGACGGCGTCACAAGGAAGAGCGTCAAGAGTAAAATGCATGACGGCCTGGAAACACACAACACATGACGGCGTCAGAAGTAGATCAAGGCAGTCAGAGAAGTATTTTGGCGGCAAGATGACGGCGTTACCGATTTGGTCTTGACGCCGTCAGCCCCTATTTCCTATATATAGTTTTCTAATTTTTACACATTAAGAGAGGAAGTTTTGGAGAAACCCTAAGGCCGAACTTAGTACGAATTTTACAGGTTTTTCAAGGGTTCTCAGCCCTTGAAACCTTTCATGTGTAATTGAGATAAGTGTTCTTTTAATTCAATCAATATGTCTATGTGTTGGTTGTCTATATCTTGTTCTTGTCTTAATTCCATCATGCTAGGCTAGATCTATCTTGTGTTTGCTTAGATCTAATGAAACCTAGATGTTAATTATGTGTTGATTACTTGTTTATGGTTGTATTGGATGAATGATTTCGATGTTAGGCTTAAGAAAACTGGCAGATCTCCAAATGGTAACATGATTGAACGTCTTAGGAAACATGAACCGATGTGCACTAGGTTTTATTGGTTGTATTTAATGCATGAGTAAATTCTAATGATCCCATGTTAGGAGCTTCTTAGCCAGCTCGACATAGGAGTGAAGTAGGCACTCATAGGATTGGGGAAGTAAGTGGGCCACCCCATGAATGGTATTAAGGAATACAATCCATCATCCATGCAACTATAACAAGTAATTAACGTGTAAAAGATGTCTAGGGAGTAGTGAAATCTAAGTAAACACATTTTCTCCACTTATTGCTCACAACCTTAGTATAATTGAGTTTTATTTTCATTTCTAGTATTTTATTTTGATTGCATCTTAGTATTGGGTTAGTTGACTAGCAACTAATTCCGCCCAAATCCTTAAAACACGAGATTTTAATTTGCTTTCTAAAAAATATAAAAACACAAAAATAATCATCTTTCATCTTTAGCACTAGTAATTAGGTTTTCTAATCCTAGCGACACTATTCCTAACTGAACGATCAATCCCCCGGTACTTGTCACTATATGTAACACCCCCAAATTTGGGATACGCAGCGGAATTAAAGCTGGGTGTTACTCGACGGTACAACAGTTATAATAATAGAAAAACAATCTACAATTGGATTGTTAAAATGATTTTATTATTCAATATCAGAGTTTACAAAATAAGATCCCAATAGCTTTACAATTTGTTAAATAATTTATCAAAGAATAATAAAATCTTAGCCTTCTTTCCGTATCCATGCCCTTCCATGCCATCCTTGTTTGTTATGGACCTGAGATAAGCATGCTAAAAAGTCAACACAACGGTTGAGTGAATCCACAGTGTTTATAAATAAGTAATAGTTGAACACAAGTTAAATAGATATAAAACGTAGTGTATTGCAACGCAGCGTATTGCCCTAAGCCTCATGAACTCAAACCTTAAGAGTTTGGACATTATAGTAATGAGCTATAACGTAATGGTGCCCTCGAGTAGGAAGCTTGCCAACTTCCTAGTAGTTCTCAAATAAAGTACATTTGGCCACCTATCCGGCAACACAAATGGGGCGTCAACTGCCAATAGATCTATTCACTATATTCGCGTTCACTCGCAAGTGATTAATGGTTCATGATATGAGGGACTTTCAGTGGCAACACAGTTAACTTAGGCAATACCAGATCAGGATAGCATACAGAAAATACTTGTGTTCGATTTAGTAGCATGTATCTCCCCACAAGTTTGAAAAACAGTATAAAATGTAAAAGTGGGACTATGAACTCACCTGGGCAGTCTGGATGGAAAACAAAGTTAAATGAAGTTGATAAACGTCTCCGGCTTGAAACCTGATTTATTAGGTCAAGTTCTTAGTAATTGCTTCTGATTATATAAGTTTTTCAATATTCGTTTCGTTTTGGTTTAATGGTTAAATATTTTATCGAGCCAATATGTAGTTTCAAAAGTATTATTTTATTATATTTTCTTATCTGTAAGATTTGGTCCTATCCGTTCGTTAAATGGATACTTCGTTTGTTAGTTATAGTACAAAACGTATATTAAGTTTAAATAAAACTTAATAATAATAATAATAATAACAATAATAATAATAATAATAATAATAATTAGGGTTTATAATATTTTCATTTTAGACCCTCAAGTTTCTAAAGTTGACAAATTTTACCCTCAAACTATATAAAAATGGCAACTTTTACCCTTGAACTTTGGTCAATTGACACTTTCTACCCTTAACCTTAAGTTTATTTTATTTCTAGTCCAAAATATAAAATTATTTATAGTTTTGGCAATATATACCCCTCATGCAAATATAACTTACACCCGATGTCCTTTTTCAATAAAAACGCGTTTTTAGCCACGAAAATAAATCCAACTTTCTACGACTCATTTATATAAGTTTAAAACAGGTTTATAAATACTTTTCGTCAGCTTATCTACTTATAATGTTAGCTTATTTGTTCTAAATAATCAAAAGAAAAGTTTATAAAACAGATTTTTCGACCAAAAGTGAGCTTAAGTATACACGAGACATGAAGAGGTTTCTACTACGTTATTGTTTCTTTTAGTAGTCTACTAGGAGGTCTTCTTATAGGTTCAAACTAGAGGTTCTAACGTATTACGGTTTGCTCACAATGAGTCACTAAAGTGGAGCGTATAAAACTGTTTTTATGAAATAGAAACTAAGTATATTAAAAGCTGATTTTCAGGTTCGACACCCATAAGTATGGCTGAATAAAAACGAGACCTTTCAATGAAAATGAAAAGTGTTTGTTCCAGGTTAATCTATGCCATGAGGTCTCTATTTTCACCAAGTTTCATAATTTATCAAGCTCGTTTACTATTCGAAATTAAGCACACAAAACTGAGGTCTGCTGTTGTCTTTTCTAAAAATCAGTTCTGAATTTAAATAAAAACATCGTTCGTTATACGTTTTTATGACTCGAGGTCTAAAGAGTTTTTGAAGAAAACAACGATCCGGACAACTTTCATGTTTTAAGTTTTTGACGAAACGGACCAGAAAGGCCTCGTTCCGCGTGATTTACGTTGCTGTAACAGAAACTTTGTTGACAGCTTTTCGGCAAGTTTTTAGTAATTTCATTTGGCCGTATCTTTTGACTCGTGTACTCGTTTTGGGTGATTCAAAAGCCTAGATTCTCGTTTCTATTTCTCCTAAATGATTGTTAAGTTTATATATGCTCACAAAATTTAGAGTATAATAGAGAGGGTGTTTGGGGCCTGTTTTACGTAAAAACAGAAAAAGAAAAGAAGTTTGTGAAACTTAATAAAGTTGCATGGTTCCTCTATATAGCTTGTTTTCTGAGTATTTACCTTATTTAAATGTATTGGTAATGATCTAATAGGTTAAAACAAAGTAAATTATATAAGGGCTGTTTGTCTTAGCTCGTTACAAACAGAAACATGGATAGAACTTTTAAAAACCATGTGAACTTGTCTTGGTGACTATTAAACATGCATACTAGCGTATCTAGATATTTTGTTAGGTGTCATTACAACTTATGATTACAGAAATCTAATTATGTACATTTAAAGGTGTGTTTGTTTTCTTCGTTAAAACAGAAAGAAAAAGAAAACTAGTATTTGATCTTGGTTTTCTTTCTACAGATTACTATCTTTGAATATGCTTAGGTAAAAAAAAATCAAAAAGGAAGTGAAGGCTTACAGAATTTTGGGTGCTCGATATACAAGAGAATTCGACAAAGGATGGATCAAAATGTAACCAGGACTTTGCCAAGGCTTCTAAACTCCAAAGTAACTCTATCTTACTTCTTCTAGGGACTGAGGATCAGAAAGTATTTGAGAGTGTGATTGTGTGGTGTGCTTTCGAGTGAATGTGTGTAAGAATGAGGGAGTGGGGCTCGTTATTTATAGATAAGATATTATAGGGCTTCAAGAGTGACTAGGTCATCATGTTAGAGATGGAAGGGACATGGTGTGGTGTAGCTTGAAGTTATAAGGTGACATGTGGTGGTGATGTTGATGGCGTGAGATGGTAAAATAAGGCCCAAGAAAGTTACCCACAATATTTGACCATGGTATAAATTCTAGGAGACATGGTGAGGTGTTTTAACTTGGTGTATACTTGCTTGATTACTAATCATTTGGTTCGAATGATCATGTATCACTTTAGTACCATAAACTAGCTTGACAAATTTGACTTGGGTGAAAGTCTAGCAGATAAGTGTGGTGGCTTAGTTTGAGCCTAGTGAGAGCTTGGTTGGGGTTTAAGTTAATTGGCAACATGATTATACTAGTTTGGTCAGGATATAGTTCCTGATGTGTTGGTTGAATCAATAAAGTTTCTGTATTGTGATTTTGTGAGATACAATGTACCAGGTGGTGGATCATAAAGTTGTACTAATGGTATGTTAAATTACTTAAGACCTGATCACATGTTTGTGTAGAGATAAAAAGGGAAATGAAAGAGTGATATTGGATTCTAAGGCTGGGCGTGTGAAAATGATGAGGGTGGCATGAGATGGTTCAAACTAAACCAAGAAATTTACCTACCACTTAGACCAGGAGTGGAATATCTAGGGAACATGAGGTGTTGATGTAATATGAGCTTAGTAAATGTCATGTGGTTAGAGAAATAACAAGTATCTAGTTAGGTTTAGTCTTACTTAGAAAATGTTGAAGTGTGAAGTTTGTTTATGTTTGTACGTACGAAATGGTAAAGGTAAACAAGGTTTTATAGAAACTAACATGTTAGCACACGTCTTTAGTTTTTCATAAATGTTTCAATATGGGCACGTATGGTATTCTTGAATTTGTGGGTTTTTTTTTATAGTTATGAGACATGTATATTTTTGTGATCATAATATGAGACACAAAAGCTAGAAACGAGTATGGTTTAGTTAACATGCTATCTAATTCGAATGTGATGTTTTATTAATTGTATGTACGTGTATATATTTATAGCCATCTAGATAATTTTACACATGCATGCATCAATATTTCACAAAAGATATTACGTGTAATTTTAAAACCAAGTGAATGTAAGCATTATACGTATGGAGCACAAAGGATTTGTATGTGTTATTGTTTGTTGGACGTAGCACAAGGAGAATGAGAAATAAATATTTAGCTTATCTTGTATAATATTAAGTGTAAAGAGTATAGTTTGATCTTGGTAATTACTAGCGTTAAATCCTTAAGTCACGAAATTTAAAAACGGGTGACGTAAAAATGCAGAGCTTATAAAAATGTTAAGAGTTATCAACATACTCAATTTTTATATTTAGAATTAGTCATGAGTTTGTCGGAGTGTTTAAACATTATTTAAATTAAAATTTATAGTGATAATAAATAGAATTTAATAGTTAATTTAATAACCTGAAAAGTTTCGTTAAAACTCTAATAAATGGCTAACGTTTGGTTTGAACGTTAGGTATAAAATAACGTAAGGTGGTAAATAAGAAATTGCAAACTTTGGTACTTGACATATAAAAATACTTATTCAAAACAAAACTAAGTAAACTAGTTTATTTATAATATGAGTTACGTTATATTAATTATTTGTTATGATTAGTTGAACCGATAACGTTTAAAAAAAAAAAAAATTTAGACGTGAAAAATGATTAAATATTAGTTTAGTTTAAGTGGAAATTTACCAGTGGTTACAGTCTCACCCCCTTAACGGAATCTCGTCCCGAGATTCAGCCTATGTTAGGTGTTTCGAAATGATAAGGATGAAATTTTTAATCTATGAAAAGTTATAATTTAGATTTACATGCGTAAATATTATTTCGAAGGTCCTATAAACTTAAGAAAATTTTATTTTAAATGAAGATTGTTGTTTATAAAATGTATCCGGTTTCAGTGATTATCCTTGAAAATATCCCGATTTCCAATTTCTCATTTTGTAAAAATCAAATTTTTGGCATCGAAAAACTGTCTTTTAAATAAGAAAATTTCTGATGAAAGCTTGATTAATGTAAGAAAATTTTAAAACTTTTATAGATGATGAATCTGTTTGTTCCTTAGTAAAAATTTTTAAATTTTCAAACGTTCATGAACAGTGATCCCAACGGTCGTGAATAGTAATTTACAATGGTCGTGAATAGTGTTCCAACGGCTAGTTTTTATCCTATAAATACCCCATTTTAATTCTCATTTCTCCATCACCCAAATTTCTCTCATTAAATTTTCAAAATGCCACACATTATTACTATTATTACGATCGTGTACGTTGTTATTACTTCTATCTACATGACCTACGTTCTAGAAGAAGATTATGTATTCTTGGCCGGGATTTTAGCGTTTCTTATACCACTCTTGGTTCTAGCAATTGTTATCGATGAGGTTTGGAAGTAATAGACAGTATCGTGGTAGGAGCGTTGAAATAAATTTTCTATGTAATCTTTAGTGAATGTGTAATAAGATTTGGTTGTTTTATGTATAAAACCATGTTTTGCGTTGCTAATTTGTTTATTGTACAAAATATTCAAGGTGTTATATCCAGTCATAGTTCTCGTTCTCGTAGGTGTAGTTGTGTTCTTTATTAGATTGATGGATCAACTAATTGGCGATTATATTCCTTATTTGGTGGTTTTTGTAACATTAGTATTACCGATGCTAATTATATTGTTATGTATTAATATTCATGGGTTCTAATGAAATTTTATGTTATTTGTGTTTTATGAATTTTAGTGATCCTCGGATTTTAAACTCATGTTATTTCAGATACAAATAAGCCCACTTATTTATAATTCATTATTTACATAGCGAGGCGTCCCAAAACAATGTAAATAAAGAAATATAAACTTATGGTTCGGTGACTCATAATTTCTTTATTTAAATAAAAAGGCGTCCCAATTCATTTAAATAAAGATATTGCAAATCATCCTACTTAAGAATTTCTGACTTAACATTCGTAATTAATCGATGAATTAAGTATTCTGGTAGTACGGAGAGAATATTTACACTCATTTTTGGATATGAGAGTAAGATAATCAAGGTGAGTTGACACAATTGTTTTTTTTTTTTTTTTTTTTTTTTTTTTTTTTTTTTTTTAAATAGAGGAGAGTATATTTTTAACGTAAATAGGATAAGAATTGTGGAAACCACAATGTCTTAGGAAAGTTTTGTAAATTTATGGAAATATTGAAGTAGATACATGCTCAGAAAGATAGGATTAAAACGTAATGCCTTAGAATAGGCATCTGCAGATATGTTTGTTTGTTTAAAGTGATCAGAAGTATATCATAAATGCATATACCAGTTTACTAAAGTTTTTGAGTAACATAATTACCTGAAAGTCACATAATCATCTGGAGGCTAGAAGGCACGGACAACGAAAGGCTATAAAATATTTTTGTGAAAAAGTGGTTATAGTTCGGATCTCAATTAGACCCGTTTCTCTATAACTATAGCTCTGATACCAATCTGTAACACCCCCAAATTTGGGATACGCAGCGGAATTAAAGCTGGGTGTTACTCGACGGTACAACAGTTATAATAATAGAAAAACAATCTACAATTGGATTGTTAAAATGATTTTATTATTCAATATCAGAGTTTACAAAATAAGATCCCAATAGCTTTACAATTTGTTAAATAATTTATCAAAGAATAATAAAATCTTAGCCTTCTTTCCGTATCCATGCCCTTCCATGCCATCCTTGTTTGTTATGGACCTGAGATAAGCATGCTAAAAAGTCAACACAACGGTTGAGTGAATCCACAGTGTTTATAAATAAGTAATAGTTGAACACAAGTTAAATAGATATAAAACGTAGTGTATTGCAACGCAGCGTATTGCCCTAAGCCTCATGAACTCAAACCTTAACAGTTTGGACATTATAGTAATGAGCTATAACGTAATGGTGCCCTCGAGTAGGAAGCTTGCCAACTTCCTAGTAGTTCTCAAATAAAGTACATTTGGCCACCTATCCGGCAACACAAATGGGGCGTCAACTGCCAATAGATCTATTCACTATATTCGCGTTCACTCGCAAGTGATTAATGGTTCATGATATGAGGGACTTTCAGTGGCAACACAGTTAACTTAGGCAATACCAGATCAGGATAGCATACAGAAAATACTTGTGTTCGATTTAGTAGCATGTATCTCCCCACAAGTTTGAAAAACAGTATAAAATGTAAAAGTGGGACTATGAACTCACCTGGGCAGTCTGGATGGAAAACAAAGTTAAATGAAGTTGATAAACGTCTCCGGCTTGAAACCTGATTTATTAGGTCAAGTTCTTAGTAATTGCTTCTGATTATATAAGTTTTTCAATATTCGTTTCGTTTTGGTTTAATGGTTAAATATTTTATCGAGCCAATATGTAGTTTCAAAAGTATTATTTTATTATATTTTCTTATCTGTAAGATTTGGTCCTATCCGTTCGTTAAATGGATACTTCGTTTGTTAGTTATAGTACAAAACGTATATTAAGTTTAAATAAAACTTAATAATAATAATAATAATAACAATAATAATAATAATAATAATAATAATTAGGGTTTATAATATTTTCATTTTAGACCCTCAAGTTTCTAAAGTTGACAAATTTTACCCTCAAACTATATAAAAATGGCAACTTTTACCCTTGAACTTTGGTCAATTGACACTTTCTACCCTTAACCTTAAGTTTATTTTATTTCTAGTCCAAAATATAAAATTATTTATAGTTTTGGCAATATATACCCCTCATGCAAATATAACTTACACCCGATGTCCTTTTTCAATAAAAACGCGTTTTTAGCCACGAAAATAAATCCAACTTTCTACGACTCATTTATATAAGTTTAAAACAGGTTTATAAATACTTTTCGTCAGCTTATCTACTTATAATGTTAGCTTATTTGTTCTAAATAATCAAAAGAAAAGTTTATAAAACAGATTTTTCGACCAAAAGTGAGCTTAAGTATACACGAGACATGAAGAGGTTTCTACTACGTTATTGTTTCTTTTAGTAGTCTACTAGGAGGTCTTCTTATAGGTTCAAACTAGAGGTTCTAACGTATTACGGTTTGCTCACAATGAGTCACTAAAGTGGAGCGTATAAAACTGTTTTTATGAAATAGAAACTAAGTATATTAAAAGCTGATTTTCAGGTTCGACACCCATAAGTATGGCTGAATAAAAACGAGACCTTTCAATGAAAATGAAAAGTGTTTGTTCCAGGTTAATCTATGCCATGAGGTCTCTATTTTCACCAAGTTTCATAATTTATCAAGCTCGTTTACTATTCGAAATTAAGCACACAAAACTGAGGTCTGCTGTTGTCTTTTCTAAAAATCAGTTCTGAATTTAAATAAAAACATCGTTCGTTATACGTTTTTATGACTCGAGGTCTAAAGAGTTTTTGAAGAAAACAACGATCCGGACAACTTTCATGTTTTAAGTTTTTGACGAAACGGACCAGAAAGGCCTCGTTCCGCGTGATTTACGTTGCTGTAACAGAAACTTTGTTGACAGCTTTTCGGCAAGTTTTTAGTAATTTCATTTGGCCGTATCTTTTGACTCGTGTACTCGTTTTGGGTGATTCAAAAGCCTAGATTCTCGTTTCTATTTCTCCTAAATGATTGTTAAGTTTATATATGCTCACAAAATTTAGAGTATAATAGAGAGGGTGTTTGGGGCCTGTTTTACGTAAAAACAGAAAAAGAAAAGAAGTTTGTGAAACTTAATAAAGTTGCATGGTTCCTCTATATAGCTTGTTTTCTGAGTATTTACCTTATTTAAATGTATTGGTAATGATCTAATAGGTTAAAACAAAGTAAATTATATAAGGGCTGTTTGTCTTAGCTCGTTACAAACAGAAACATGGATAGAACTTTTAAAAACCATGTGAACTTGTCTTGGTGACTATTAAACATGCATACTAGCGTATCTAGATATTTTGTTAGGTGTCATTACAACTTATGATTACAGAAATCTAATTATGTACATTTAAAGGTGTGTTTGTTTTCTTCGTTAAAACAGAAAGAAAAAGAAAACTAGTATTTGATCTTGGTTTTCTTTCTACAGATTACTATCTTTGAATATGCTTAGGTAAAAAAAAATCAAAAAGGAAGTGAAGGCTTACAGAATTTTGGGTGCTCGATATACAAGAGAATTCGACAAAGGATGGATCAAAATGTAACCAGGACTTTGCCAAGGCTTCTAAACTCCAAAGTAACTCTATCTTACTTCTTCTAGGGACTGAGGATCAGAAAGTATTTGAGAGTGTGATTGTGTGGTGTGCTTTCGAGTGAATGTGTGTAAGAATGAGGGAGTGGGGCTCGTTATTTATAGATAAGATATTATAGGGCTTCAAGAGTGACTAGGTCATCATGTTAGAGATGGAAGGGACATGGTGGGGTGTAGCTTGAAGTTATAAGGTGACATGTGGTGGTGATGTTGATGGCGTGAGATGGTAAAATAAGGCCCAAGAAAGTTACCCACAATATTTGACCATGGTATAAATTCTAGGAGACATGGTGAGGTGTTTTAACTTGGTGTATACTTGCTTGATTACTAATCATTTGGTTCGAATGATCATGTATCACTTTAGTACCATAAACTAGCTTGACAAATTTGACTTGGGTGAAAGTCTAGCAGATAAGTGTGGTGGCTTAGTTTGAGCCTAGTGAGAGCTTGGTTGGGGTTTAAGTTAATTGGCAACATGATTATACTAGTTTGGTCAGGATATAGTTCCTGATGTGTTGGTTGAATCAATAAAGTTTCTGTATTGTGATTTTGTGAGATACAATGTACCAGGTGGTGGATCATAAAGTTGTACTAATGGTATGTTAAATTACTTAAGACCTGATCACATGTTTGTGTAGAGATAAAAAGGGAAATGAAAGAGTGATATTGGATTCTAAGGCTGGGCGTGTGAAAATGATGAGGGTGGCATGAGATGGTTCAAACTAAACCAAGAAATTTACCTACCACTTAGACCAGGAGTGGAATATCTAGGGAACATGAGGTGTTGATGTAATATGAGCTTAGTAAATGTCATGTGGTTAGAGAAATAACAAGTATCTAGTTAGGTTTAGTCTTACTTAGAAAATGTTGAAGTGTGAAGTTTGTTTATGTTTGTACGTACGAAATGGTAAAGGTAAACAAGGTTTTATAGAAACTAACATGTTAGCACACGTCTTTAGTTTTTCATAAATGTTTCAATATGGGCACGTATGGTATTCTTGAATTTGTGGGTTTTTTTTTATAGTTATGAGACATGTATATTTTTGTGATCATAATATGAGACACAAAAGCTAGAAACGAGTATGGTTTAGTTAACATGCTATCTAATTCGAATGTGATGTTTTATTAATTGTATGTACGTGTATATATTTATAGCCATCTAGATAATTTTACACATGCATGCATCAATATTTCACAAAAGATATTACGTGTAATTTTAAAACCAAGTGAATGTAAGCATTATACGTATGGAGCACAAAGGATTTGTATGTGTTATTGTTTGTTGGACGTAGCACAAGGAGAATGAGAAATAAATATTTAGCTTATCTTGTATAATATTAAGTGTAAAGAGTATAGTTTGATCTTGGTAATTACTAGCGTTAAATCCTTAAGTCACGAAATTTAAAAACGGGTGACGTAAAAATGCAGAGCTTATAAAAATGTTAAGAGTTATCAACATACTCAATTTTTATATTTAGAATTAGTCATGAGTTTGTCGGAGTGTTTAAACATTATTTAAATTAAAATTTATAGTGATAATAAATAGAATTTAATAGTTAATTTAATAACCTGAAAAGTTTCGTTAAAACTCTAATAAATGGCTAACGTTTGGTTTGAACGTTAGGTATAAAATAACGTAAGGTGGTAAATAAGAAATTGCAAACTTTGGTACTTGACATATAAAAATACTTATTCAAAACAAAACTAAGTAAACTAGTTTATTTATAATATGAGTTACGTTATATTAATTATTTGTTATGATTAGTTGAACCGATAACGTTTAAAAAAAAAAAAATTAGACGTGAAAAATGATTAAATATTAGTTTAGTTTAAGTGGAAATTTACCAGTGGTTACACTATACTATACTACAACGATCAGGTACACTGCCTGGTGGGGGTTGTAAGCTTCTCAAGATCCCTTGAGAGGTAAAGCCTGGTGCGATTCCCACGTATCAGCCCTACGACTAGTATTAAGGAATATGTCCCGTCATCCATGCAATTGTAACAAATTAATCAACCTGTAAAAGATATCTAGGGAGTAATGAAATCTAAGTAAACACAACTCTCCTCATCATTGTTTCCTCCACATTAGTTTAATAGCTTTATTTTCATTTCTTTTATTTTATTTTAATTGCATCTTTAGGTTAATTGGGTTAGTTGGCTAGCAACTAATTCCGCCCATTCCTTCAAAACCCGAGATTTAACTTGCTTTCATAAAAATATAAAAATACAAAAAGAATCACCCCTCACCTCTAGACCTAGTTTAATAGGCTTTCTAATCCTAGCGACTCTATTCCTGAGTTGAACGATCAATCCCCCGGTACTTGTCACTATACTATACTACAACGATCAGGTACACTGCCTGGTGGGAGTTGTAAGCTTCTCGAGATCCCTTGAGAGGTAAAACCTGTTGGGAGGGTGCGATCTCCACGTATCAAGTTTTTGGCGCCGCAGCCCGGGGAATAGTTATTGTGTAGGTTAGGATCTCTTTTTATTAGGTCTACTTGCTAGATTCCTTTCTAGTAAGGTTTTATTTTTATTTTTAGGTTTTCTTTAGTCTATCTTATTTCTTTGTGTCTTTGTTCGTATAAGGTTTGTCTTTATGGATTTAGAGAATCGCCGTTTAGAAGTTAGCAAGAGGCTTATAGTGCGTTAAAGAAGAAAGAGGGAAATTAACACATTTAAGGAATTTAATAAACCCCTCCAGATGAAAATTGAGTTTACAGACTTCTCTCTAACCCCTGAGGAATTAAGTTACCATAGATTCCTTTTACAACACTCCTGCCCCGCAAAATATATGAAAACGCCATGGATTAGGAAGCATAACTATAGGAACATAAAAATTCCTTGCATGATTGGGTACATGTCTAGAAAGCATACATACATTGATTTAAAAGCACCCACGAATATTATGTCTAGGCTCTACTACAACTGGATAATGAATGAAAGGTTAAGCCCCAGAAAAGACCCCTACAACCCTAATCGACTATGTAATTTTGTCAGGAGAGTGAAAGGGGTACACATCTTTGTAGGAAATTTTACTTATCAATGCGACTTTGTAATCCTAGAAGATGTTAGAGGCATTATAGATCCACACTTAGGAGAAATGGTCCTAGGACAACCTTTTGTTGAGACGACTAAGATGTATTGTGATCATGGGAAGGGAATAGTTCAGTTTACTGATGGGATAGAAAAGATCACTTTTATGATGCCTCACATGAGGGAAGAATTAAAGGACATCAAGAATTTACCTATTGATGAGATTCGACCTTATGAGATTAAGGACGACAGAATTGATGATGATGTTTACTATAAGAGGAGGCGAACATACTATTCGGGTTGCATGAATCTAGGCCCTGAGTACAAGCGTGATGAAAATTGGGTTAGATGTTTTGAACTAGCACAAAAGTGGGAAAGGAAAACGTAGCCCATGACCTTGAGTCTAGCTACAAGACTCGTAAATAAAGAAAAGCGCTTCTTGGGAGGCAACCCATGTTTTGTGTGATTTTTATTTGTTTGATTTGTTTGATTGTTATTTGCTTCCGTATGCATGCTTTATTTTTATTGTTGGTAGATCATGTTTCAAACTAAAATTGTGAAAATGCTTTATTTTGTCGTTTAACTTCGTCTTAACTTAATACAAAGGTATTTTGCAAAAGCTAAGTGTAAGGGGAAACCCCAAATTTATTTCTAAGAACAAAGATGATCTTGATTCGCCACAATAATAAATGAACATGTATATTAGTACTTTTTAGAGTCAAATACTTGTATCGAGTCATAATGATGTTTTGCAGGATTTTCCAGGAAGTAGGACATAAGTTTTTCCAGAAATTTTCCGGAAACTTAACATAAAGATTTCTGCAGGTTACTGCTGACGGCGTCAGGGCTTAACTCCTGACGGCGTCACATGTAAAATTCTGGAAATTTTGCGAGTTTTGTTTTTCTAACGGAATCTTAAAGTTTTTGTTAATTCTTTAGTTTTATAAACTCCAGGAAATCTGCAAACATTCATTTCACAAGCATTATATCTTAAATTGCTTTCTAGGACTTGTTAGTATATATAGATTACCGCTGATTTTTACGCGAGGTTGCCTTGATTGTTTTCTCAGGTTTAACAGGTTATATATGACAAGAAGATGATTTATTTTTCTGGAAGGGAAGCTTTGAACGTTCATTTTCTTGGAGCAAGATCTAACCTTGTTAACACACTATCCACACCAAACGAATCAGGGGAGTATTTGTTTTCATTCTTTTACCTATTCTACTTTTACATCCTTTAATTGAACATTGGGGACAATGTTCATCCTAAGTGTAAGGGGAGGGTAAATGATGATACCTTATAGGATACTATTGCACTTGAGTTTGTTTGTTTGATGGTAGGTGTGTAATAAAACTAAGAGAAATACTTGTTAGTGTAATTTTAGCGGCAAATTTAAAATTTTTTACAATATTTAGGAGTGAAACTTTAGCCTTAACAAGCGTCTCATGGATAGGAGTTGTATGACTAGCACAAAACCGTACCATTCAGAAAAATTTTCCACCCAAATATGTGAGGTTCGCCTTTAGATTTGATAGGAAAAGCATTCATTATTAGTGCTTATAAGTGTACCAGTAGCATTTAGATTCTAGAACTTGCGTTAATGATGCATCCCAAGACCGCTAGTGAGACTACATTCGTGTAGTAGGATTTACTACATGATAAGAGGCATTAGGATCACCCTTGTGTTAAACCCGTATCATAATTACTTGACCATTTAAGTCATTACTTGACTAGTAAAGTCAATTAATTTTTCCCACACCTTAACGTTGTACTCATTTTTAGTACACGAAACCCCTAGTACACCCCTCCGAGCCTATCTTTTCGTTCTAACTTTAAGCATTTTACTTAAAGGAAGAATTTGTTACAACCCATCCAAATGTGCAACCAAATCGCCTTAGCCTTCCGTGTATGCACTCATTTTTAGTGCATTATTGTTGTTTGTTTAAACCCTTAGTTAATTGTCTAATTGATTACATGGTTGATAAGTCGAGTCATATATTGTACATATTGTTTTGGAACGATTGAGACTCATGGGTAAAGTACTTGTGTTATTGATTAATGGGGAAGAACATCAAATTATTACCCCCATATGTGTGTTGATCTTAAAAAGTACTCCAAGTGTTTTGATTATCTTGATTTGAGTCATTGGATTAGTTTTATCGTAAAGTATGTAAAAATTCAAGTGTAAGGGGAATGTACATTCCCTATGATGTATTATTTTGGATGGTAGGGTAAGAGTGTATGAAAAAAAAAAAAAAAAAAAAAAAAAAAAAAAAAAAAAAAAAAAAAAACGAAAAATCAAGAAAAAGAAAAAAAATATAAAGAAAAAGAAAAGAGAAAAACCATACGGACTACCATCCCGTTTCATTCTATGTTTGTTTTATGTTTTTGTTATTTTTTTGATTCATTAGCTTAAGTCAAGTCTAGTCTTTACTTAGCAACGCCATATTGTACATGCAATTAACCAAGATGATTAACTCGCCACCAGTAAATATTGCCTTTATCCAACAAAACCGTGTTTTTTATATCCCTACACCTAATGTTATAACCCTTTAAGAGACCTCTTTGATAGTTTATCCTAGGTGCTTACGCCAAGTGGTGGAGGTTTGATCCTTTCCCAAGCCTATGATAATCTATTTTGCTATGACAGGTAGTGAGATATGTTTTCTATTTCCTTATTGTGATATATACTTTATTACACCCGAGAGATGTGAGTATCTAAACACTATTTATGAGGTGCTAGTGTATGACCTCCGTGCTTGTTTTTGGTTTTTAGTGGAACGATTATTTGTTGTAATTACTTTTATATTAGTGTTAAATGACCCCTAACTTGTATTTTGATTAGAATAAAAGCGCATTTGCTTGAGGACAAGCAAATCTCAAGTGTAAGGGTATTTGATGAGGCGAAAAGTGTACCGCTTTTAAGGGGTCATTTAACTCCGAATTCGAGATTATTTGATCAAATATTGCCCTAAATCATTCATTTTGTCATTTTAGGTACTTTTGGAGAGAAATCTGGAAAAGGAAGCATTTTTTACGTTTTTGGAGCATAAAAGTTAAGAAAACGGTAAAGTCTCAATTTTCCTTGCTGGGAACAGTACCTGACGGCGTCAAGACTCTCCACATGACGGCGTCAAGAGTTACAAAAGTGGTGGAGGTGGAAAATACACGTGACGATCCAGAGAGTTTTTAAGCATAGGACCTGACGGCGTCACCCAAGCACAACTACACATGACAGCGTCACAAATAGATCTAGGAAATACGATTTTATTATGGCGGCGAGTTGACGGCGTCACAGGCTAACACATGATGCCATCACAATGTAAAATCTATATATAGTTTTCCAAATTTCATTCATTAGTGTGCAACTTTGAGGGAATAAACCCTAGTCCGAATTTTATCAGCTTTTCAAGGGTTTCAACCCCTTGAATCTTTCATGTTCAATTAAAGATAAGTATCCCTTCAAATAATTTAATATGTCTATGTGTTGTTTGATTATATCTTACGCTTGTCTTTTATTTAACATGTTAGGCTAGATCTTTCTTGTGTTTGCTTAGATGTAGTAAAACCTAGATGTTAATTATGGGTTAATTGTTTGTTTATAATTGTTACGGATGATTGTATTCGATGTTAGGCTTAAGAAAACTGGCAGACTTCCATTGGTAACTTGCTTGAACGTCTTAAGAAACATGATCGGAGGTGTACTACGATTTTTGGTTGTATTTAATGCGTAGGAGAATTCTAATGATCCCATGTTAGGAGCTTCTAACGACGCGACATAGGAGTGAAGTAGGATCCTATAGAGTTAGGGAATATTGTACATGGCTCTACGACTAGTATTAAGGAATATGACCCATCATCCATGCAATTGTAACAAATTAATCAACCTGTAAATGATATCTAGGGAGTAATGAAATCTAAGTAAACACAACTTTCCTCATCATTGTTTCCACCACATTAGTTTAATAGCTTTATTTTCATTTATTTTATTTTATTTTGATTGCATCTTTAGGTTAATTGGGTTAGTTGGCTAGCAACTAATTCCGCCCACTCCTTCAAAACCTGAGATTTTACTTGCTTTCATAAAAATATAAAAATACAAAAAGAATCACCCCTCACCTCTAGACTTAGTTTAATAGGCTTTCTAATCCTAGCGACACTATTCCTGAGTTGAACGATCAATCCCCCGGTACTTGTCACTATACTATACTACAACGATTAAGTACACTGCCTGGTGGGGGTTGTAAGCTTCTCGAGACCCTTGAGAGGTAAAACCTATTGCGAGGGTGTGATCCCCACGTATCACAGCCCAACCGGTTTAGTATATGTTTAATAACAACCCATATTTTTCTATTAAGCCCATTAGAGCTAATAAATTCGGATGTCCAGCCCAACAACACCTCAATTCAATCCAAGCCACTTACTATAAGATTTAGTAACCCTAGACACTATTACACAAAACTCACGCCCCCTTTTCTCTCCATTCACACGAACGCTTCATCTCCTTCCTCCCTTATAACTTCCAAATCAAAGAAACACATCTCATCTACTCCTTATATCTCCATAACAAAAGACACTTACATTCCTTATTACTCCTTTTTTCTTCAACAAAAACAAATCTTAAGCTAAAACAAAGGAGACACTCATCTCAATCATTATTTGAGATACGTAACTAATATATTTACCTCATGAGAAATTATAAGGAGTAAAGATCCATGCGCTAGATTAGGGGTATCAAGTGGCGTTGGGTTGATATCATCCAACCCGAATACAATTTGTTTGGTTAATGTTGTAACAAATCGTTAATGACTACTATTATTTATACACCAAAATAGAATTTACACAGTGGTTGGATGGTTGTACAGTATGCAATCAAATATATGCATTTATATGGCTGGGAATTAATTGGAATGGAGGGTTGTACAGTATGCATTCATGGTTGTAATTTTTGTTATAGGGGTGTTTTTAATGCTATTAATGTATAATTCATAGTCTTGTGGTCTGAATTTGGTTCTATGCTATTTTTTGTTGTACACCATGCATTGGTAGTTGTAATTATGAAAATTGAGTACATTAAAGGGTTGTAAACCATGCATCAATTTTTGTACATTTGAATTTTTTGGAGAGAGATTTATTCCTGTATTATAAGTAGTATAGATAAGTAATTTTTTAATCATTCAATATGTCTATATGTTATTTGATTATCTTTTATGTTTTTCTTCTTTTTAACATGCTAGCTTAGGTTTTTTTGTGTTTGCTTAGATCTAATGAAGTTATGAAACCTAGTTATTGATTGTTGATTAGTTGTCTAATGTTTAGTTGATTGACTCGCGTTAGGCTTAAGAAAACTGGCTAAATCTCCTTTGTGTAACAAGCTTGAACGTCTTAAGAAACGTAATCGGATGGCACTACGGTTTTATTCATTGTATTTAATGCATGAGTAGAAGTTAATGATTCTATGATAGGGTACTAAACGTGTCGTAATAAGAAGAAACTAATATTCATAGAGTTGGGGAAGATTGTGCGCACCCCCACGATTGGTATTAAGGAATACAACGCTTCAATTAAAACAATTGCACTGTGACATTCAACAAGTCAACAAGAGATAACTATGGAGTAATTAAGTCTAAGTAAATACATTGTCTCATTATACGAAGTCTACCAAATTTACCTTTCTTGTTATTTTAATTTTCTGTTTATTAGTTTAAACTGTAGTCTTGGGTTAGTTGATTAGCAACTAAGTCCACACACTCTTCAAAAACCGAGATTTTTATTACTTTTATAAAAATATAAAAATACAAAATGAATCATCCCTCACCTTTAGACCTAGTTGACCTACACTTCAATCCTAACGACACTATTCCCCTAGAGAACGATCAATCCCCCGGACATACCTATACTACACTAAAATGACCAAGTATACTGCCTGTAGGATTGCAAACCTTCTCAATATCTCTTGAGAGGTAAAACCTTTTGTGAAGCCGCAATCCTCGCATCAAGTGTAGTAGAGGTAAATCCGAGGGATTGATTGTTCACTAGGGGAATAGTGCCGTTAGCTCAAAATGTATGACGAGATTGGTCTAGAGGTGAGGGATGATTCTTTTTTGTCTTTTCATTATTTTAAGAAAGCAGTAAAAATCTCGAGTTTTAGAAGAGGGCGGAATTAGTTGCTAATCAACTAACCCAAAACTAATAATTCAATTAAAAATAAACTATTAAAACGAGAGAAAATACAGTTGGTGACTTTTAATAATAGGGAAAAGCGTGTTTGCTTAGATTTCATTACTCCCTAATTATCTCCTATTGATATGTCGAATTGTCACACCCTTGTTTTAGTTGAAGCACTGTATTCCTTAATATCGGTCGTGGAGAGGTGTCGAAGTCCCCAACTCTATGAATCTTAGTCTCCCCTAAAAACCTTAAAGTCTATTAAGTTTACTAGGATCTACAAGCCGCAATTCATGCAATAAACACAACGAGAAAAACTAATAGTGCACTCTATGGTTGCGTTTCTAAGACATTCAAGCCAGTTGCATATAAGAGATCGGCCAGTTTTCTTAGCCTAACGCGAAGCAATCAACTAACCAATAGACGACAAATCAATTTTTAACAACTAGGTTTCACTAGATCTAAGCAAACATAAAGAAATTTAAGCTAACATGATAAAGTAAAGAAAAGATAAACACATAATCAATCGATACAGACATAACGAATGATTAAAGGGATAGCTTATTTTATTGAAATATGAAGTTGAAGGGTTGAAAAACACTTACAAGGCTGCTAAAATTCGTCCAAAACCCTAGCTAAGATGTTACCCAAAGATGTCACACTTTACAATGAAAAACCAAGGAAAATATATATATATATAGGAAATCAACTCTGATGGCATCAACTTATGGATCCTGACCCCGTCACCTTGCCGTGATTAGGGTTTCGCCTTCTGTAAATCGCTGTTCTGACGACATCACATTGTAGGTCCTGACGCCGTCACCTTGTAAAAGTGTCTGAGACTTTTCTTGTTAAATTAACACGTGGCTCTCTTCTTTAGTTAACACCTGACGCCGTCAGGTTATGCATCTCCAAAATTTGACTGAGGCATCTCTTGTTAAACTTGAGCCAAAATTCCAGCATAATTAACAAGTAACGGCGTCACGTTGTAGCCCGTGATGCCGTCAGATCTCCAGGTCTAACAGGTTTTTTGCGACTTCGTGGTTTTCTTCACTTTTGCTTTCGAATACGTTCAAAAAGTGTCGATTTCCAGATTACTTGTCCCAAGTACCTAAAACGCAAAAAGAAAATATTTGAGGCAATATTTGATCATAAAAATACAATTTTGGGCTTAATGACCCCTTAAAAAGGTACCAAATAAATCTTTATCAGTTGGGATCTCCGCCAAGAAAGAAACACTTGTGAACTTTTTGACTAACCTGTTGGATGGAAGATCCACACTCAGACCGGCAGACGTTTTGGTGTTTGGATGGGTTGGAGGAAAACATGCATGTGTGGATCTAACAGGGGTTTCTCCACTTGTAGGTTTGAGTAGCTGGGGTTTTACAGTAGGACAAGATGATTTGAAATCCGCCTCATACAAAGTGGTAAAACCGAGAAAGCGTGCATTGAAAATCAACATGTTTTTATTCCTTTCGCATTTGATAATTTTGGTTTCCTTGCACCTGAGGCTGTAGAGCTCCTCAACAGAGTCCAACGAGTTATGCATAGCAATGTTATGACACCTAGATCTGCAAACGTAGTTTTTAAAAGAATTGGCTTTGCAATTTTCAAAAAGGGCTAGTGGCGCATCTTATTGCTCGTTTGCATTGCACGTTTATGTAAATTGAAAGAATTAGTAGAGAATGGTAATGGCTAATTTTTGTCATTTTTGGTTAATTCTGCTTGTAAGAGTAGAGATTTTTATTATTTATTTTTTATTTTTTTTAGTCTTCTTTTGTCACCAGTGGTAGTGTACTTCTTTTGGTATTATGCATTACATTGTAGTTTGCACCGATGGTTCCACAATCTGTTGTGGTCTTTGGTTTTAGTGCAGGTCCTGGTTTGGATCAGGTATATGTTTTATTTTGGGATGGGTTATAAGGACGGGAGTGGGTTTTTTATATTGACCCCCCATTTTTATTTTTTTTATTTTTTTTATATCAAAAAGCTATAAACCTGAAAGTGTGGAACAGAAAATATAAAGTTTAATAAGTTAAACGGTTAAAACTGTCAGAAATACAGAACAGAAACTGGCAAAAACTGTGTTATACTGAAATAAAAGGGGGACAAAATGGGGGGACAAGGGACTGCCCATGTGCAGTCTAGGGGGTAGACCCCGTTAATATAAGGCATCCCTTTATTTTTTGTTGTGTATTTCGTAGTGGTTTTGTTTGGGGCTATTTTTTTTTAAGTGTCTTGTTAAGAAAGGGTGTTAGTCATTTTTTTATCTTGTTCTTGGTTGGTTCCTTAATAAATGTTGCATTTCTAAGAGTGATGGTAACCTTGGTGCCATGGGTCAAAAAGTGCTGCCACGTAAGCAAAAATCTCTATGACACCAGAAATCTGATGGCACGACATTCTGGCCGTATCCGTTGGCACCAGAAATTTTGGTGCCGTCGGCCTTTTTTTTTTTTTTTTTTTTTTTTTTTTTTTTTTTTTTTCTTTTACATAAAATTAAACATACATAACATTAAAAAAAAACAAACATTACATAAAAAAACACACACATTACATTGAATTTCAAATACAATTCCCCAACACACGATACAGGAATACAAAGCCATTAATCCCAATATCGGTTCCAGGTTCTGTTTCTTCTCAAAATCAACCAAACGTGAAAATATTTGAATGGTTGCCCAGCATGGCGTTCTTTGTACACGTTCAATGCATCTTCAATACGAACATCTGGCTCACGTGTAGGCTGCAAATTCAAGAAAATGTCATGAAATACTTGACATTCAGAGTTCAACCGTGACCACTTACTCGTTATTTGGCTCTTGGTACGGTGAGGACCATCTGATTGTTCATTGAATCTTTGTGTTACGACTGTCCAAAAACGGCCTTCCATCGCATGGAACTCATGAACATTTTGCCACATATCGGCTAGCAAGGTTTCTTCTTCAATCGTCCAATGATTTGCCATTGTGAATTTTGTTTAGAAAGTGAAGTGTGTGAAAAATTGTATGATAATGTATGCTATTTATAGGAGTGTATTAAAGTTTAAAATTCAAAATTTGAACATGTGAGCGGGATAATTTGAAATTTAAAATTAATTGTTCAAGGCGGTTAAACTTTTAAATTTCAAATTCAAATATATATATATATATATATATAAAAAAAAAAAAAAAAAAAAAAAAAAAAAACGTGTGCAGTAAATGGGCGGTTAAACGTTTGAATTTCAAATTCAAATTCAATAGCGGGATAATTTTTTAATTCAAATATGTTCAAGCAGCCCTATAAATACCATTCCCAGTTCATTAAAAAAACAAACACAAATCATACACAAATCACAAATTTCATCTCTCAAACCAATGGCTAATCACAATTCACCAAATAACGGTTCAGAATACAACACCCCTCCTGAAGATTTGTATCCAGTTTTCCAGTATGACACTCCACCACAAAACACTCCACCTGAAGTTCTGTTTCCATCTTTAAACAATCAAAACACTCCACCTGAAGTTCTGTTTCCATCTTTAAACAATCCCCCACCACAAAACCCACAACCAAACAATCCACCACCACGGGCATTGACTGAGGATGAACTGTACGAGCAAGACATGCAAGAGTTGTTGAGGGTTCAGGCTGAGGAAGAAGAGGAGAGAAGAGCTTGTGAGGAGTACTGGTTAGCTAAACGGGCTCGGAGAGAAGCTCGTTGTGCATATCGAATCGCACATGGATTGCCCCGTGTGTCAACGAGTGATGACGATTCGAGTGCTTCAAGTGACGATGGCTGGGTCTCGGATGATTCGTTTTACAGAATCGTAGTTTTATCGTACTGTAGTTTAGGGCTTTCAATTTTCGTTTCGTTGTTTCATGGTTTAATTAACGTATCTATGTTTAATGTATTTTCGTTTTAATGTTTAACGTATTTTCATTTCGTTAAAATCTTACATGAACTTACTATATAAGTAGTATTTTTTTTTATACAAAGAACATGCTTAAAAAAAAAAAAAAAAAAAAAAAAAAAAAAAAAAAAAAAAAAAAATCATGGCGTGGGCTGGCCACCACGGCGCAACAGCCGACGGCGCCACCCACGGTGTCGTGCGCCAAAGGTTTTTTTGGGCTGGTACCATGGCACGAGCTTAACAGCCATCGGTACCCCTCACTCTAAATAAATAAATAAACTGGTTGAACTGATAATGGAAAGTTCGGCTGGACCGCTTAAATAATCGGTTCAATAACATTGAAAATGTGTACCATCTATTTGTTTCACTACGCAACATTTATAACGTCTCCGCTGCTAAGTTTCCACATGGCTTTGTTAAAAATCTTTTATTGCCAAAACGAGTAACAATAACTGTATTGCCAAAATGAGTAACAATAACTGTCAAAACATTTACAATCTTTTATCGTCAAAAATCTTTTATTGCCAAAATGAGTAACAATAACTGTATTGTCTCTTTTGTTGACTAAAAGATTGCATCAATTTGGTTGATGTAGGCTTGATATAATACCGATAACACTAATTTTGAAATTTACACGACTCATTGAGTGAATAGTAACATAATCAGATAATTCCTACTACTGTATGTCATAGCTATTAATGATTTAGAAATAAATATATAGATTGAAATAATAAAATGGTGGATCCAAGTTCATCCACCATTTGAAGTGGTAAAGTTTCTATAACAGGTTAGTTTAAACATTTCAAGTAAAGGTTACAGGAGGAGTAAAAACGGGGATTACAACGGGTAAAATCCAAAATTATGAGTGGTCTCAAAAACACAAGTTTCTATTGATGACATGAATTATGTTTGGTAAGATATTTTTCTTCATGGTTCCCTATGCACCAAACATATGGGAAACATCCAATCGCATCTTATTTATGGGATGGTAAAAAGTGAATTTCCATCAAATGTTTGTAAGGCAAGCGAAAATTATTGCAGAGGCTACTGCAGTAATGGGTTGCCTTTTTTAAGGTTGGTTTTTTTTTATTCCCTGAAAGGTCACCAAAATCGCTGTAAAATGTATCAGAAATCCAATATGTACACGTGTCAGCTTCTCGTTAATTTAAAAAAAATATTAATAAAAGTTGCATTTCTTAGCAAAGTTGCAGCGAAATACCTTTAATAAGGTACCCACTCAACCTCTCTCCTCATGATGGACCCACTTTAATAATAAAATAAAATGTATTTGTATTTCACATAACCATTGCAGCGAAATACAATTAATTAGGGACCCACTACACCTCTCTCCACCTTTTAGACCCACTTTAATATAAAAAAAATATATATATACATATTTTATGTTTCATGTTTGCTGTAGTTTGTTTAATGTATGTTACATTTTATGAATTATTAAAAGTTTTTTTCCTGAGTTAAGATTAATGTATGTTACATTGTGATTGCTCTTGCAAGCTAAAAACCCTCAAAAAATTATAACCTCACTATAAAATCTTACAAACAACACACTAAAAAATAACCTTAACAAAAATTAAACATATTTCACTGCAAACAAAAGGTGAAATACATAATTTTTTTTGTTCCCACTTTAATATATCACTAGAAAAATAAACAAACTAGTGCTATTTTTGAAAAAGAGAACGTGGGAGGGAACCGATTTCGATCAATATAACATTTTATTATGCTGTATGTCGGAATAAAAATATTGGTGCATTCAAATGCATGAATAATTGATAATAGTTTTGATTATTTGATTTTCCTACCTTCATAATATCATACTATCAAACATCACACGTGTTAGAAGGTCATGTATTTCGCTGCATTTGTGTGCAGAAATACATTTTTTTTTAATTTAAATAAAGCCGGCATGTGGTCCCACTATTGTATTTCGTTGCAGTCATGCTAAGAAATACAAATATATATATTTTTTTATTATGCAAATGGGTCCAAAGAGAAGAGAGAGAAGTAGTGGGCCCGTGTTTATTGTATTTCGCTGCAGTCATTCTAAGAAGTACAAATATATATATATATATATATATATATATATATATATATATATATATATATATTTTATTATGCAAGTGGCTCCAAAGAGAGGAGAGAGATGTAGTGGGCCCGTTTTTATTGTATTTCGTTGCACACTATATGTGAAATACGTTTTTTTTTAATTTTTTATTTTATAAATGACGAGAAGCTGACACGTGTACATATTGGATTTCTGGTACATTTTGCAGCGATTTTAGTGGCCTTTCAAGGAAAAAAAAAAAAAAAACCAGCCTTGAAAAAGGCAACCCATTACTGCAGTAGCCTCTGCAGTAATTTTCGCGTAAGGCAATGCATAGTCGTGACAGATCATGAATTTGTCACTATCAGTTTTCTCTTTTCGATAACTTGACGACGATCATATTGCCATAGTCGTGATCAAGTTAATTTTTATTTGTTTATTTATTTATTTATTTTTCTTCTAAACTGTCAAAACATCAAAATTTAAAAATTGTGTGGTTTAATAATTGGTCAATATTTTGACCGACTTGTGTTTTCGAGTGCCCCACTACCGACCATGACCAAAGTGCCACAATGGACAGGACCGACCAAAATATCGGTCGACCTTGCCCCTAGACAGATAGAGTGTGTCAAACCTAAGTTTTTCTTCTTCTAGAAACTGTATGCATATACTTTCATATGTTATACTGTGTTTGCTAGACTTTTACAACTTTTACCACCCATGTGAATCTTTTCGATATTTTCATATGTGGTGTTTTGATGTGGTTTTGGTTGTATTTATATGTGTGTGTTTCTGTTTCATGGGTTGCCCCATGTTGTATCCTTACACATAAATGTTTTCTTGCCTCTGTTTCAACTTTATATATATTTATCTCCTTCATATGTATCTCTTTTCAGATTACGTTGTTGGTTAGGTTAACTATCAAAAATGAAATGTTCAATTTATTTGAAAAACTTCTTTATAATATATTAGATGGGTGCCGTAGTCGAGCCCTTAATCTGCTAAGATATCACGTTGAGCTTGATTTACTTTCACATGATATATGAAACTGTCTTAATATTAGCTTATTAAGGGCATCTGCAATAATAAATTTTTAAGAAAGGTTTATACAATTTTCATGTCATGTTTTACTTTTACCTTATAAATTTTCATAAACTTGTCACTGTGTTTAAACCTTTTAAAGCTATATAAATCAAAGATGTATTAAATGAGTTATATGGTATTTTTGTCAAAACTAGTTGTAAGCTGTATACTGTAAGCTGTAAACTGCAAAGCTGTTAACATGAGCTACAAGCTGTATCTTTTTTTTCAATAAAAGTGTTTGGTAAGTTAACTGTTAAATGTAATTTTAAGATGTAAAATGACATATTTATAAGATTTAAGATCATTTGAAGACCAAACTTTTTTTACAGACCAAAGGACTAATCTCCACCCTTCATCTTTATTTGATTTAATGGATGAGATTAATCCCAACAATTTAAAAAACCCACTTTCATTTTTTTTCTTCAAATATTAATATTTTTCAAACCGTTAATCATTAAGCGAAAAAAATACCGTTACGACGAGCATTTAATTATCTTTCTATAGATAGGCACTTTATTATATTTTCGACAATTTGTTTTTCGTTTTTTTCACGTTTTTTTTCGTGGCTGAAAAAAAAGTGAAAAAATCGATTTTTTTTTTGTCGAAAGTATATCAAAGTGCCCGTGTATAGAAAGATAATTAAATGCTCGTCGCGATGGTGTAATTATTTTTGTTTAACGATTAATGATTTAAGAGATATTTAAATTATAAAAAATGGGTGAAATAATAAAATGCTTTTAATCTCAACCATTGATTTATTTTTAGATTGATGGTAGGGATAAGTCCCTTGGTATGTGAAAAAAGTTTGGTATGTAAAATAACTCTCAACTATTTATAATTGTAAACAAATGTTTGGAGGGTATATCAGTAATTTATAGTTTTAACAGCTTCAAGATATTTAAAAAGCTTCATGAATCAGTTTTTCATTTACGAGCTATTTGTTTGAAATAAAAGTTTGAAGTCAATGTATCCAAACGGAGCTACTTATTTTAGAAGAGATTATTTTGTAACAAAAAGCTAACAGCTCCCAAAAAAGCTCCTGTCAAACAGACCCATATTATATATTTGGTTGCAATGATTCAAAAAAAAAAAAAAAAAAAAAAAAAAAAAAAAAAAAACAAACTTAGGGGGTGTTTTGTCGGAGCAAATTGATGGAATTTGGGTGAATTTGAAATTAAAATTCCTCCAAATTCCATATTTGGTTTGTTAGAGAAGGGGAATCTAAATGGTAAAACAAATTAAAATTCTTTAAAATGAGGAAATTAGAATGTGTTCAAAAAGTGAGGAATTTTAATTTACTTCAAATATTTTTTATAAACTTTTCTTTTATTGTTTTTTTTTTTTTATAAACTTTTAAATAGAAGTTTTACAAACTTTTTATAAACTTTTTTTATAAATTTTTTAATAAACTTTTTTATAAACTTTTTTATAAAATTTTTATAAACTTTTTTTTATAATTTTTTTATAAACTTTTTTTATAAATTTTTTTATACACTTTTATTATAAATTTTTAAAAAACTTTTTTTCTAAAATTTTTATAATTTTTTATAAATTTTTATTAACTTTTTTTTTAAAAAATATTTATAAATTTTTTATAATTTTTTTTATAAATTTTTTATTAAGTTTTTTTATAACTTTTTTTTATAAATGTTTTATAAATTTTTTAAAAACTTTTTTTATAATTTTTTTATAAACTTTTTTTATAATTTTTTTTATAAACTCTTAAAGAGAATATTTATGAAATTTATATTAAAAAATATATATTTATAAATTTCTGTGAACCAAACATGCGAAGGTTTTTTAAATTATGGAATTCAAAATTCTCAAGAATTTTAATTTTCTAGAATTTAAAATTCTGAAATTCTAAATTGCTTAAACCAAACGCCCCCTTAGATCTTTATCATTTCCTCATTCTAAAGCTTTAGGTGTCTCAATTTATTTATTTATTTATTATTATTTTTTTTTTATTATTATTTTTTTTAATCTTATAAACCTTTTTATAAAACTTTCATTGTGAATGTCCTAAGGTTGAAAAGTCTTTGTGTTTAATTAAAATTTTAAAGCTATTAAAACGTTTCTAGCATTGTATTTGCCCAGTAGAGAAAAATGAAAAGATTTAAAAGATGTATGGACATAACTTTTGTTTTTGTCTTCTATAGAAGGCAAAATAAGCAATGAGAGAAGTATAGACTTAAGGTGGGTGGATCTCATTCACCCATCCCCTGTTAACATTTTTTAGCAAACCCTTCCCCTGTTATGTCAAACACCATATATCTCACTTCCATAAGACCAACATATGGGTGTCACGCATTAAAGAATCTTTTTTAACACATATGCTATGTTCCTACATATTGTAACAAATCTAACAAACCATTATTCAAACCCCACCGATAAATCAAGTTAGTTACATCTTAAATACATCACTGAACTCTGTTGGTTTTAAACGTGATATGTTCAGTTTCTTACCAATTTACAATGTACACAAAATAAACACACGAGACAACCGAAAAACCATGAATGTAACTTTACAATTGTCCAATTCATTCAACCTTGACCCAACCGACCCGTTTGTTGGGAGAAGGTTGAATAACCAAACCAACCCGACCCATCGTTAAACCTTGACTTGATTTGATCCATGGTCCAAACGAGTCAATAATTGCCCCACTTCACCCATCACTCAAATGCCCAACCCAAGCTTTTGACTTGCTACATCACACCTAACCTCAGCTAACCCGACCCGCGAATTCACTAGATCAAATTCCATCCACATATTTTGTTGATGATGATGTCCGATAATATAAGCTTCAACCCCTAAAAGATCCGAGTTCCCAAACGTGAAACAATGTATTTGATCATTTCCTTTAACCAACCCCGGGACTTGAACCAACAACCTCTCACCCGATATACTCATTTCCGCACCCCTAAACATCATAGTCACACTAGGTAAAACTGGCAACCCAACTCTTCTCCTATCCACGCGATAACAAAGGTCCATAGCACCTTGAAACACATAATCCGAATCCTCATAAACCCTCAAAACCGATTTAGTTTGCTTCAAAAACTCATTCCTCAAAGCCGTATAAACTGGCCCAAGCAAAAACGTATATTG
Organism: Artemisia argyi; assembly: GCA_030686995.1. Classification (NCBI taxonomy): domain Eukaryota; kingdom Viridiplantae; phylum Streptophyta; class Magnoliopsida; order Asterales; family Asteraceae; genus Artemisia; species Artemisia argyi. Next base: position 134,391,433 of record CM060694.1, read on the forward strand.
TGTACCCGAATCCACCATAGTTTGACCCGCACCCGTATGATCAGGTACATAAACCGATTTAGGTAAACTTAAAACAACTCCACCAACTTTAACACCCTCAAGCTGTACCGTATAAGCTACTCTATCATAATAAGGCAAAGGTGTAGACATTTTAACTAAAGGCGTATAACTTAATGGTCTTAACCATGAAACCTTAACATCACCAAACAACAAAACACCTGTCGAATCTTTACCCGATATACAATACGAAAACTTAGGAAATCCCATTTGCGAAACAAATGATAACGACCCACGGTTCATACCCAATAACCCGGTTGTTTTCTTATCTTCATCTTGGTTACTACTTGACAAAGTATCCATACACCCGAATACAACGGGTTGACCCGAATTCTCAAACCTAAAAGTATCAACAGCAAGATTCCCTTCGACTGAAGTTGCATCAGCATATGACACAATAGCATGACATAGTTTCCTTGTGTCGCAAGAAACGGGTACGTTAAAGTCTCGTGTTCGGGTTTTGCAAGTACTTGAGGCACAAGGAACAGGTTTGTACGAGGTAGAACGTAAAGAGTTGAACCATAATGGTGTTGTTGGTGTTTTTTTGCATCTTAGCCATGAAAGCTCACTGCCTGTGTCTAGTACTACGGTTACGGGTTGTGGTGGTGACCCGACAGTTAACGTGACTGTTAAGGAAACGTTATGGTGGAATGATAGTTTGTTAGGTTGTTTTTGAGGGGATGTTAAAGATGATAAAGATTGGTATTTTAATGGTAAGATTAAGTTTTGTGTGTAAGTTGTGTGAAGAAATGATGAAAATAATAAGTTTAAAAGAAGAAAGACTGTATAATAAGACATTTGAAACAAAGGGTTTTGAGGGTTTTGTGTATGTGTGTGTTTTTTCTTTTTTATCTTTCACATAGAAGGTATTGAACACTTTGTGAGTGTGTGTCACTGTATGAGTGATTAGGGTTGTGGGTTTTTGAGTTATATAGCGAAGGTGTACATGTGCTATGGAGTTATTGTTTTCAGATTTGAGAAGTTATATAGTGAAGGTGTACGTGTGCTATGGAGTTATTGCTTTAAGATTTGAGCAAGTGTGCCCCTACAGGATTTCTTTTTTCTTTTGCTTACGGCATCTTGGAATCTTGGTCCACTCAACCGAAATGGTTCTATGAAATTTTTTAATATTTCAGCCATATTAATTAAAATCATTATCATTGTTCTTGCTAAATTAATAAAGATACAACTTAACAACTTCCCTATAGTGATCGTGAATGTTTGGTAGCCTTTGAAATTTAAGTCTAGGTAGTCAAATTTGTTTAGTGCAACTTTTTCTTCTCTATTTTGTTTTAACCTCATATGGATGAATGATGAAAAGTGTCTTTGTTCACAAATCTTTTTCATATTTGACTTGTATATGATAGGTTTTTTTTTTTTTTTTTTTTTTTATTTTTATTTTTATTTTTTTTATTTATTTATTTATTTATTTATTTATTTATTTTTTTAAGTGGACAATAATGATGCAAAGTTTTCTACAAAGCTGAGTCGATATCAGATATTTGACTAATGTTTAACAAGGTCTTTTTCAAATTGATGGTTTTAGTTGTGATATTAGCTGCACCACATTTTACTCTGTAGATCGGATCTTAGTTCCTAACTCGGCCACGCCTCGTCTCCAATTATTAGGGTGCACACGGTTTCTAGACTTTAACAACCCGAGACGAGCTCTTAATGATTGGGACGTGCATCGATGTTGGGTTTTTAGGTTCTAGTCTTGATTGAATTGGTTTTTAGGAAGAAATCTTGTATCTTACGAGATATGAGTTTGATAGTAATGGTGGACCCTCAAAAATGATAGATTCATACCAAGGTCTTTTGCCACCTTTGATGTATACAAAATATATGGATTTCGCCTTACCGATTATCATGAAACAAACAACATATATCATTCACATACTCATTCCTTCATTCTCATAGGCTCAAACCAAACGCACCCTGAATGTCATTACGTGACATATATAAGAATCGGCCAAACTACTTCAAAATAGTTTACGTTTTGGTTAACTCATCAGCAAGGCTTGAAGGTAACCACCCGTATGTAAAGAGAAAAATATATATATATATATATATATATATATATATATATATATATATATATATATATATATATATATATAAAAGTTTTAAGGCATTGGTTCTAACATTGTGTATTTTATTAACAATAAACTTTTTGACCATTTAAAAAAGTTATGTGAGCACGTATGAATGATTGGATTTTGGAAGCTTAATTTTGGGTCTGTATTTTATAACGAATGTTTTTCTACATTCTATTATATTAATCCAGCCCGCTAGCTGCAATCTTTCTAAAGTAAGAAGGTTAGGGATCCTTTCTTACCAAAGAGTGTCATTAGTGCTAGGGCATAAAAGCTTTGATTGAATGAATGTCACCTTGCTTGTATCGTTTTCAAATAAATCTAATGTTGGGCCAACCTTTTGCTAGCTGGTAATAGCTAAAGGGAAAAAAGGCAACCAAAACGGGAGCTAGCCTCTTATCTTAAAGGTTATCGATTTCCTCCTTGAGCAGCAATGAAAATCAGAGGTCACGCTGGAAAGCTTTCGATCAGACTCAGTCCTATCGCAGTATGGTGGATATTTCGGACCTGTTGCCAATAAAATTTCCGACCTCATATGAGAATAGAAAACTGAAGCATTTTCTCCATCGGTGGATGAAGAATCACGAACATAAGAATTTCTCGTTGACCATGTTCCAAAAAAAAAAAAAAAAAAAATTCAAGAAACGACAAACACAACTGAAGTGGCTATACATACAAATCCGATTGAAACTTCCAGTTCCAGAACAGGTGGCTGGTATTAATAAATGCGGGAAAAGGAATAATCTATATGAATTTTGATTTAAATTTTTGTAAGATATTTATTAACTCAATTTTAAGCAAAACGAGTATTAATCTTAACTACATATAAAAGGTGTATGGTCACATGTGGAAAAGTTTGAAAAATCGTCAATATTGAACCTATCGAAGTCATGTATGTGTTGAAACCTCTGTGTAAAAGGCTGGCGTTTTAATTTACCAAACTAAGGAATTTTGTAAACTATTAAACACAATATTGTTTCAACTATGTGGTTTATAATACCTGTATACTTTCCAAAACACATTACTACTCAAACACACAAGTTTCTTCCTCTATAACTCATTCTTCTCTAACACGTTCCTATATTTTTGTTAAGCATTAACACCACCTCACTAAATACCTTCTTCCCGAAACATAATATCACCGATTCATCTCACTAAAATTCAAAACACAAAACTTCTCTTATACTCATTCGATCCAAAAACACCTCCATTCAAAAACACATACACACAAATCTCGATTCAACTACTGATTCAAAACATGAGTATTCAATACCCACGATTCATAACAAATCAGATCTATACTATATACCGATTCAAAACACCATTATTGTTCTATTTATTTATTTATCTATTATTATTATTATTATTATTATTATTATTATTATTATTATTATTATTATTATTATTATTGGAACCTAAGTTTTTACTATTTTGTCAAGTCTCGGTCATTTGTAATAATAGGTTGCTTTAGTCATTTATTACTTACACTTATGTAATGTTACAAGTTTACTAGGCTTAAGTATAATGGTCCATGGGCCTTGAGCCCATACGAATTCATGTAAGGAAGGAGTGGGAATGTTGCCCTAGCTCCTTCCCTATAAATAGAAGCCTTAGGTCTATGTAATACTTGGTTGGTTATGTGAAATATTAAGGAAACTCTTGCAATTCTAATTCTCTCATTCTCATAATCATCCCATTCTCATTCTCATCTCTTTTCTATCATTCTTATACTTGTGTTTACATAAAGTGTGACCTAACAAGTGGTATCATTCGCTAGAGGAAGTTTTGTTCTTTGTTTTTTCACAAAATTCGAACCAAACCAAGCTTTATTACTCGTTATTTTGACAAAAGCTTCAAACTTTTCTTTGTTTTTTGGCTTCTATCACTTCTTTGTTCACAAAGGTGTGCTAGAAATCATCAAAAACACAAATAGTTTCAATCTTTTTTCAAAATCTTGAAATTTGTACTTGAATTGTACTATTTATCTAAATCTTGTAAAAGTTTTAGAAAAATAGTCAAGTTTGCTACTTTCCTTAAGATTTCATCATTTTAAAGTTAGAAGTACAAGAATCTTGGAATAAAAAATTCGATCTTGGTTCGTTTTTTCAAAAAACAAAAAACTGCCATTTTTTCGAGAACTATCTAAAAACCTTTTTATCGAGAAAGTCAAAACCCTCTTTTATCGAGAACCTTCCCTGGACATCCTGGACCGTCACCGTTGATACTCAGTGTTTTTTTTTTTTTTTTTTTTTTTTTTTTTTTTTTTTTTTTTTTTTTAACTTGTATGAGTTAGAAAACACTTCGACTTTGGGAATATTGTCTAAATTGTAGAATTTAGATAATTTTGGTTTCATTTTTTCGAAAACTGTAAAGTTATCGAGAACATTGCCAATTTATCGAGAACCTTGATTATCGAGAACCTTGATTATCGAGAACCTTGAATATCGAGAACCTTGATTATCGAGAACCTTGATTATCGAGAACCTTGAATATCGAGAACTTAAGAAGGGACATTTTATCGAGAACTTAAGAAGGGACATTTTATCGAGAACTTATTATTCACTAAACTTAAAATTCGATAAAAGGACTTGTTTTCGAGAATAGGCATTTACTTCCATAAGATCCATTTAACACAAATCTACACAAGTTTCTTTCTTTCTAATATCTTCTAATTTCTCTCAATTTATTTTCAAAAAAAAAAAAAAAAAAAAAAAAAAAAAAAAAAAAAAAAGAGTTTTTTGGCGGGAAAAGTTGAGTAAAATTTAATTTTTGCAGGAGGTTAAACGTTCAATTTTTACGCGAAATTCAAGTTTTGGTTTAACAGTGAAAATTTTGGCCCAAAATTCAAATTTTTAGACCAAAATTCAAATTTTTTCGATGAATTTTGGCGGCAAAATTTTTTAAACTCAAATTTTTCCAGTGACATTAGAATTGCATTTTATAGTGATTTTCAAAATTTTGTAACAACAAATTTTTCAAATTAATTTTGGAGGGAAAATCTGAACTCACTATTTCGACCTTCACTGTGACATTTCGGTTTGATTATTTCGATTACGTCGCAACAATCAAGGGGGAGAGAAATGTCATTCACAATGTCTCAAGTACCTTCTGCCAACTACCTTCCTCACCAATATTCTCATCAGCAAAAATATCTTCAACAACGAAGTCACAGCTCCCTCATTCGTCATGTTCTGCTCTTTGGCAATGAATCAAGGCCTCCGATGTTGCTACCAGGAACGTATACTATTTGGAAACGGAGATTTTTACAATGGCTCACAGATCGTCCTGCTGCAGATCTCATGCTTAATTCCATTCAAGATGGTCCATACAAAATGATAATTCTTGCTGACTCAACAGGGATTATGAGGCTACAAACTACTGCAGACTTGAATGCTACTGAACTCGCTCAGTACGATGCTGACCAACAAGCTGCATGGTTCATGACACTAGCCCTTCCCAACTCAATTTACATGAATATGGACTTTCAAGCCAGTGCTTATGAAATGTGGAAATATCTTGAAGCTTTGCATCGTACAGAAGAACTTCATAAGCATGAATCCACTGAAGACCATTCTCCCTGCTCCACCAACTCCAGCTGTTGACCATGGATCCTTAATTTACACTCCAAATGGTCTCTTCTTCAATCCTACGAATGCACCTGAGCCTTTCTTCATTCCACAGTACCATCCTGCAACACTACATAATTATGTGCAATCTCTTCTGCAAAATCTAGTGAAGCTTAGTCAAGTATCTTCTAAAAAAGGCAATGGCGAGATAACTTCAACTTCTGAATGGTTAAACACAATGGAAGATACTAATGATGAAGAAGATCTTATCGAACCAAGCATGGCATTCTTGGCATATACGGAAAATATTGCAGAAGAGCAAGATCAAGATTATGATGCAACTCCACTCTTTGACGATTATGATGAATACAATGCCACACTTAGTCAAATGGAAGTTGAAGGGGGTAATCTCAATGCTGTTTTGCAAAGGGTCATGGGAGATATTCCATCTGATGATGAACATGCAGATTTGGAATCCAATACAGCAGATTTGGAAACCGATACAGCAGATGTGATGTTAATGGCAAACATGCAGGAATCTCACATGAATAATACATGCCAGAGCATGATTCTGATGATTCTGAAGATCCAATTGTGAGATTAAACGAAGAGAAAATGTATCAACCAAGGTTGCTGATGCATGAGTTAGAGACATATTTAGTGAAGAGATGCATGGAACAATGTAGATCACTTTATTCACATCTCAAGATCCTCTCTAACACAGACTTAGCAGGAACTCATTTCGAGGAAGGATTCAAACGGGCATTTTCGTCACTCTTTGGAGAAGATGTTGACATCTTCACGAATACAATGTTCGACATCGTGAATCAACTAGAAAAACAACTTGCATCAGAAGAAGTTCACGAGAATGAATCCAAGGCCACCTTCAGAGTGATCAAGGAACAGTTTCAGCAGTTCATCGATTCTTGGTTTTCTTCTTATGACAGTGTTATGGCATGTGAGTATTTTTTTGAATACACTCGAATCGAGGTTCAAACTTTCCAAGACATATTGATCCGAGATTTGGATTCGATTGAGAAGACGATTCTTCACAGAAGTAATTTTGACCAAAGAGTGAATGAACAGAAGTTGCTGATTCAAGAAGAGCAAGTTCATAAAGTTGATGTGTTGGAAGCTAATTTGGTTTTCATAGATAACAATGGGACAGGATCAGAAGTGCAGGATGACAACAGCAGATTGGGGAATGATACAGATGCAGACTGTGCAAAGATCATACCCTTCTATGACTCAGAGCCCAACTTTGACAAAGAACAGATGGATGAGGAAGACGTCATACCCATCTATGACACAGAACCCAACTTTGACAAAGAGCACATGGATGAGGTACAATCTACTGTTGATCACATTATGCCTGCTAATGAGAAACAACAATCTGGGCAACCTAACTTCAGTAATGAAGGTGAGGTTGACCAGGATGTTGTACAATGTCTTGTCAAACGTTCTGAGTCTGTGTCCTTACCTGATAATCTTATGACGGCAACATCAAACCAAACTCTTGAGTCAGAAAACATTCTTCTCAAAAAGACCATTGCCCAGTTTCATAAAGATTTTTCAAAATTAGAGGCACATTGCATCTCACTTGAACTTAAATTGCAAAACGAATCTCTAACTTCGGGCAACAATGGTCAATTTCTTAATGAACAAAGTAAACGTGTGGATACATTAGTTAAAGAAAATGAGCTTTTAAAAGGTCAAATTCAAGCAAAGGTGTTTGCACATGCTGCATTACAAAATAAATTAAGAAGACTGACTGGCCAGAGTGTGGATACTAAGTTTGCAAAACCATCAATCTTGGGGAAACCGCCTTCTCAAACAATCATAAAACAATCAGTGGTTAGACAACCTACTGCATTTAAATCTGAACGACCCAAATTTTCAAAATCTCGGTTTGCCTCCCAAGTTGTTGAGAAAAACAATTTGACAAAACCAGTCACTCCACATTCTTGGCCTAAGGAAAATGCATCTGTGTCTGCTAAATCTCAACACGTGATTATACCTGGCTCATCTAGGATTAGTTCAACCACAGTGTCTAAATCGAGCATTAAAAGTAAAAAGTCTTATGACACATATGACATGTACAAGAACTATGATCTAGAAAAGGCTAGGAAAAAGGCGCTACTTCAAAAGGATGGAATTCTAGGTTCAAAACCTCAAGTGATGCCTTCCACTGTAGTACAGAACACTGCTTGTAGTAGCACACCAAAACCTAAGAGTAATCAACAAACTAATAGGAATTGGATAGCTTCTAAGAGTAGTTGCGTAAATAATCATGTTGTTTGTGCTTTAAAATATTTTCAAAATGGAAATTCACTTGAAAAGGCTCAATCGACTGAGACAAACAAACCCGTTGAACCAAAAGTCATAAGTCAGAAACCTAAGAAGTGGATCAATATAGGACGTAGGTTTTCTCAACCAAGTGATGCTCCCACTGCATCTAAAAGGAAAACATCTCCTAGATCTAACACTAGGTGGGTACTCACGGGAAGAATTTTCAAATCAATTGGTCTTAAGTGGATTCCTACAGGAAAGATTTTAGACATCTGCACCAAAACTAATGTGATCTCCACAACATCTACCTCTGAGACAAGAATGAAAACCATCGGTATTGTGTGTCCGAGTGTCAAGAAGATAATTGACACTACATCTTTATGCTTCTAACATCCGGAACCCAATTACACTTGGGGATCCATGTTCTCTGTTTTGTCTATTTTTTTTCTTTTCAGATATAACAGGAATGGCTTCGGAACAACTCAGTTTCGGACCCGAGCTTAATGTTATGGCTTCTGAGCACAACAGCTTAGGACCCGCATCCAACCGTCTAAACTTTTTGAAATCTTCGGCTGAACCATTGTCACTCTCTCGCAAGGAATTGGAAACCCTGTTTGCTCAACTGTTTGATGATTCAATTGAAAACCGTCCTCAAGAAGTCTCACCAATTTCCGCTGCACACCCTGAGAATATTCAACAACCACTGTTGAGAAAGACGGTCCTCCAAGTGAATCTCCAACAACAGCAAGACAAACCGCTTCCAACTCCAGACAATCAGCTGAAGATCCATTACAACAATCAGTACCACAACCTGCAAATTATGATGGAAATGCTTTCTCCAATCCATTTGCAACGACTCTAACCGTTCCTGATATAATAGAGTCGTCTTCTCGCAATTTGGATCCGTCTAATATGCATACGTTCTATCAACATCACCCTTCGACACATCATTGGAATTAAATGGATTTGGAAAAACAAGCTGGACGCAGAAGGCACAGTGATTCGCAACAAATCTTGTTTAGTTACAAAGGGATACAGTCAATGAAGCAGGATTGTACATCACTGTCATCAACAAAAGCTTAGTATGTAGCCATGTCTGCTTTCTATGCTCACGTCATTTGGATGAGAACTTAGCTCACGGACTACGGCTATGTTTTTGACTAAATCTCAATGTACTACGACTCAAAGTGTGCTTTTGCAATCTCATGCAACACCATTCATCATTCCAAGGCCATACAAATTGCTCTCCGCTACCATTTCATAAAGAAGCATGTTGAGAAGGGTACAATTGAATTAGAGTTTGTGGTAACTGAATACCAATTGGCGGACTTGTTTATAAAGACATTACCTCCATCAAGGTTTGTTGATTTAGTTCACCATATTGGTATGCGGTGCTTGACTCCAGATGATTTGCAAAACTTTCTTAATAACTAAGAGAGTCAAACATCAAACTCTTTTTGTAAATATTCTATCATAAAGAAAATACAAAAACTGCAAAAAGAATCTTCTTTCTCTGTGTACAAACTTCTAATCTTCAAAACTATGTTCCTACATTAAAACATATTTTGCTTTACATTGTCATAATGGAACATGTTTTGCGGGGGAGAAAATTTTTTCACAAAATCATGAAGTTTGCACACCTAATCATTATTCTTCAAGGATAAAATGTTTCTTCATCATTCGGATTAAAAACTCATTTTTCAAAAGATTCTATGATCTCTCGAATTAAAATGTGCAAAAATGTTTCACAAAATAAATGCTAATTCGAGGGGGAGAAAAGAAATTTTTCCGGCAAGGATTCAAATTTAACCATGTTTAGACTTCAAATGGAAAAGTAGTTAACCTTTAATGAGTAAAGTTCACAAAAGTCTTAAACTTAGGTAAAAGGACATTGCATAAAAAAAAAAAAATAATAAATAAATAAAACAGGCTCGCATCAATGTTTTCACAAATGTTCTCAAAAGTTTCACACATAATCAGACTAACAATTTTTTATCCTCGATTTCTTTTCAATTGTGATTTTCTAAATTTCTTCATTGCTGTTATCTAATCGTTCCCTAAAGTTTTCAAATGTTTTCAACAGTCAAAAAGGCATAATTAGAAACTAGGGTTCAAGTAATTATCGATCGGGGCATTTTCTTTTATGTGTTTAGTCTAATTAATCATTTCAAATAACCTTAGAAAACACTAAAGAATGCTCGATTGGTATGTTTGCACGATTAGATACAACATAGGTTTGAAATCAAGTGATTTAGGGTTTAAGATGTCGATGTCTTTGCTGCTACTACTAGGGCGTTTGTTTGTACAATATTCTTGCATTTTGATGCTAACATGCGTGCAAAGTCTCAAATCATAACCCCTAACCATTATCATAATTGGATAATCTCGAGTGATAGGATGAGTTAATCTGTGATCTTGTGTGTTTATTAGAGAAGTCTGAGCAATTTTGGTAGATTTAGAATGAGTTTCTTGATTCATCTGTATACTTGTTTGTGCCTGATGCATTTTCTCTGTGTGCAAGCACATGTCATCCCATTGAAAGTCAAAATTTCAACATTCGACAAAATGTTTCTTATGGAACATATTTTGAGGTCAAAGGGGCAAAATGTGTTTAAAGGCTAAACTGGTAAATGGATTCAAAATGGTGAGAAACAAATTTTTTCCCAAAACTCTACACTCTCGTTTTACTCCGGTAAAGCAAGTGTGAAGACCAAAGCAAAGTTGTTCTAAACTTTTCAAATTTTCAAAATCTGGAATGCTTTGGCTACGATAAAAGAATGACTCTGATTTGGGCATCCCTAATACTGGAAGTTTTCCATTCATCACAGAAACAAATCTTCAAAAAGAACCCATGGGGTTCAACTTTAGATGGAAATCTTTTTCAGATTTTAAAACTCAAAAGAGAGACTCCAGGTCTCAAACAACTTTTCAACAGTAAAAGAGTTTTGAATTTCAAGCATTCTTTGTTGTATAATACTTGATTGTGTTTTCTAAAACCTTGAGCAGAGTCGTCTCACGAATTTTCAAAAAGTATTTTATAATACGATTCAAAATTCTGCTCAAGAAGACTTTCTCTCGAATAACATTCATTATTTGAGGGGTAGTATTTTTGTTTAAAGAAAACTAATTTTGTATTAAAACAACGACTTGTGCACTCATTTCAGTGTACAATTTGGTTTTCAAAGAAAGGAAAGTGTCTTGCTAAACCATTTCTTAAAAACAAAACGTGCACTTTTCCTTGAAAACAAGAAGTTCTCATGCAAAGCTTATCTTAAACTCTCTTAATCTTGAGCAAAATTTATTCATAATTTTTTTTTTCAAAAGGTTTTTCAAAACTTTTCAAAATTTTGCTCAAGATTTTTCAAATCTTTACTCCCCAATTCGATCCACAGTTTAAAAAATGTCAAAACACATGCTCATTTTGAGGGGGAGTAGTTTGAAATCAAAATGCTTTGTCAAAATCATGTTTTTTTATGGCTTGTGCACGCATTACAGTGCACAACCCGATCTTGTAAAGAAAGGACCCTGAGGTACGCTTCAGTGCCTCAATCCTAAACATAAGGAGCGAAGGCTTCTTACTTTTGAGTAGAATTAATCAAACATTTATGATTTTTCATAATTCTGCTCAAAAGGACAAGTATTTCACCTCAATAAGACCTAATCACTTGTTGAGGGGGAGCACTTGTCAAAATCAAAATAATTTGCTCAAAATCAAAAGTTCTTTGTGAATCTCCCCGTAAGACTCAAAAGGCATATTTTAATCTAAAATTTTGTCAAAAACACCATTTTGTATGCTATTTTTGAGGGGGAGAAAATGAAAAAGTGATTAAAACATACGAAGTCAAAGCTTTGAGTTGTATCATGTGCGAGCTAGACTCAGTATTTACCCAGGAATTGACGAGATTATACAAGTTAGTAACATCGAAAGGACTTATCCTCGACGGGTAATAACATCAAGTTAGTTACTAGAGCTAGTAGTCACCTAAAAGCTGACTATGTATCTCTTTAACTAGCCACGTAAGCGTGTCTCGAAAAGGATATGTCTTAGTAGAAAAGTACCATCTCGAGAAACTTTCTGTGGACTTGACCAGGCCGGGTAATAATTTCAAGCTAGTTTAACTAGTGATGTAAGCGTGTCTCGAATCGGTCGTGTTCACGGAAAGTGGATCAATTCAAAAGAGCTTGCTCCTCCCGCATGTGCAAATTTATTAAACACATATGAGCACATGTGCAGGGGGAGCCCTTCAAAAGTGTACACAAAACTCTCTAAGTGTTAACCAAAATATTTGATTATCACAAACACTTTAAGAGATTTTCAATCAAAGGTTTCTTGGCTACTGTCGGAGTTATAAGGTGATTAAGATAGGAATATCCGTCCTATGATCCGCCAGAGCCGGAGGGATCTACCCAAGGACATCTCCCATAGTTAGAATTAGAAGTCCTTAGGTATGATACGAAAAAAGGAGAAATGAATGAAAGGGAAAGAAGGAGTTGAAGAATGAAAAAGAAAAGTAATGAAAAGGGTGAAAAGAAATAGCCCTCCATATGTTCAACCTTAGGGCAGACATCGGGTTCAATACGTATGCTACTGGTTGTTGCAAAAGACAACACCGGTATTGAAGACAAAGTCGTCATGGACCCAGTGACGCAATGCACTAAACCTTCTTAACCACTCAAGTTCTCTTAAAAGGATTTGTTTCATTCTCACGGGGAACCCGCGTAACCTATCGACCTATCTCTTAGAGACGGTTGATATTGAAGCAGGAAGACACCTCCCCAGTCTCCGCATAGGAAACCTAGGTGTGCACTTATAGAGTCTAGAGCCATGAGATACGTCAAAGATCTCTTAGGAACACTTAGTATTTCTGCAACTGGTGTTCTACATCAATGACCATCAGTTGTAAACTATCGAGTCCTTCGCAGATCTTAGCAATCTGCCGAGAACGTTTATGAGAGGATTACTTAGGTATTTCTCAATGATTGAACGGAAATCCTGCCAGGGTCAACATCAAACAGCCCTGACAGCAGGTCACTTCGGTAACCCCACAAGGGTTACGCTTAGTGTTTGCGGTGGTTCCATTACGGTCTACAGTCGTGGAGTGATCCCCAGCGACTCACCAGTCATTGAGCTACCTAGTAGGTCTCGTAAGCTCCTTCGGGAGTATCTGATATGGGAACGGCCTGGATAAGGATTAGAAGGAGTCTTCACAATATGCTGTTGATGAGCTCTAATTCCTTATCCGTAAGTACCGGTGATTTATTGCTAACTGTCTACTCGCAGGTACCTCACTTCCATGATGACGAATTCCACATGCTCATACATGCATCTTGCAATCATCAAAAGCTCCCTCAAAGATCAAAGCAACACAAAGTTCAAAGTCAGATTCTACGCCAAAAAGAAGAATCTACAAAGTATAAAGACCAAAGATCTTAAGTGAAAGAAAGGGACTACGTGCATGTATAAGTCAGAATTCAAAAGATGTATGAGCATGTTGGAATGGCGGACAACCACCACAGACGCAGGAGTGACGAACGGCAGATTAATTCATAACATAATCACTACAACATCATCAAAGAACAAAGACAAAGAGCAAAGTATATCCATCTTTATTTTAATCAGTTCTGAAGACGTCTGAAGCTATGAAAGTCAAAGATTAAGACGAAGACGTCAAGCAACCATGATGACCGACCCTTAGGGGGAGATTGTTGGAACCTAAGTTTTTACTATTTTGTCAAGTCTCGGTCATTTGTAATAATAGGTTGCTTTAGTCATTTATTACTTACACTTATGTAATGTTACAAGTTTACTAGGCTTAAGTATAATGGTCCATGGGCCTTGAGCCCATACGAATTCATGTAAGGAAGGAGTGGGAATGTTGCCCTAGCTCCTTCCCTATAAATAGAAGCCTTAGGTCTATGTAATACTTGGTTGGTTATGTGAAATATTAAGGAAACTCTTGCAATTCTAATTCTCTCATTCTCATAATCATCCCATTCTCATTCTCATCTCTTTTCTATCATTCTTATACTTGTGTTTACATAAAGTGTGACCTAACAATTATTATTATTATTATTATTATTATTATTATTATTATTATTATTATTATTATTATTATTATTATTATTATTATTATTATTATTATTATCACTTTATTAAAAACAAATAGGATTTTACAAGAAATTAGTGGGGAGCTGAGAGACTAACTGGGCCCCCACACCTCTAGCTATAGCAAAGCTAATCATATTAAAAATATGTGGAGCAGCACGTGCGCCAGTGTCTTGAGTCATAGAGAATCGTCGAATACGCTTTAATAAGGTCAATGCATCTTTTTTAAGTTCTCCAAAAGAAGAGAATGAAAAAGGGAGGAACCCATATCCGATATCAGCGCATTTAGCCGAATACTTGACACGTTTACGTTGTGCGGCTTCAATAACCGCCCGACCGAGCATAAAATCAACTATACTCGAACGCGTCAAAGGTGACGATCCTGTAAGATCAACACAAACATCAAACCCATCCTCCCAAGAGTAAAGTAACATATTAGCTGGACGTAAGGTTTTGTCCCTCTCTCCATGAAGCCCAATATCAACCTCCTTACGAGCTGAAATTCCATACCGAAAACATATATCAACAACAACATCACGCACAACATTATGCCGATGTTTAATACCAACAATACCTGCACACGAAACAACATGATTCCCAAAAATATCTCCAGAAAAAACCTTAGAACAAGCTGAACATGGCATCTGGACAGTAAAAGGAGGAACACCCAACCGATAACACAACACACATCTGTAAGTCCTGGCATTTATAGTTTGTCCCAATCCGGATATCTGTGCCACTCGAAGCCAATCTGACGTATAATCCTCTTTTAGTGAGCTCCATAACGCCATCTGTCTAGGGGATAAATGGAAAGTGGATTCAACCGTTCGGGCAACACGTGTGAAATGTATATCTGCCAATTTCTTCATCAGCGATCTCACTAGGGTTACTCAAAAGGTTAATTTCCATATTCACATTAAAAGTACACAAAGCATCATCAAATGAGGGACCAGTAGTCACAATACCAGAACTACGGAGAAGCTTAGTCTGTAAGCTGGCAGATTGAAGTCTAGAAGCAAGGAAGGCATAGTTCAAGACATCACCTGCAGAATACACACCAAGTCCCCCAAAAGCAAAAGGTAGGGTGGCAAGTCTCCATTGCCAATCACCAAACCCAGGTCTAGAAGCAGTGACAATACGTTCTAAAGAAGAACGAAGTGCTGCATCAAAAGAAACCTGAGCACCCTCAAAGACCGGAGGAGGACATGTGCGCATAGAAAAATACAACTTGGAAATACCAGCACATGCACGCAGTAGCAACAACTCACATTGAGGATCATTAAGCTTAGCAACAACATCCATAAGTTCAATAGTTTTAGCAACCCTTTTCATAACAAGCTTACTACTAAACTCAAAGTCCACACTGGCGAGCTCACCTAATAATTTAACACCATGCGAAGGTCGAGAAATATTAGGAGGAAAAACACCAACATACCTGCTCCTGAGATCTTCCTTTGGCAAAAAAAACCCCAGTTTTATCAACGTTGAGGTGTAAAACACAACTAGGTCCATCCATCATAATCAACTCTAAAACCTTCCCCACAACCAAAGTATCTCCAATAATAGTACCATCACCCAGATACCAGGCTTGAAGAGAAAGGGTAAAGGAGTCTCTAATCTTACATGCCAAGGGATGTAACACTAAAGCAAAAAGAAGAGGCCCAAGCGGATCACCCTGTTGCACCCCTTGGTGCGACCATAAAGTATGCTCACCATAATATAATCTGGCAGGACTAGAGTAACAGAATTCCACCCAACGTGAAATAGCCGGAACACGAAGGCAAACTTCCCGTAACATAACCACATGATCCACCATATTGAAGGCGTTTTTAAAGTCCACCAAAAACATTGATAAACCGACATCGCCCCCACGGTCTTCAATTAAACGATTCACAGCATGAAGAATAGCCTCCCTACCTCCCGATACCCCCACGCCAAATTGCAAACCATCAAAATAATCATCCAAAGAATGGCCAATCATAGAAGCACAAACCTTGGATACTAATCGCCTCCGAACAGTCCCAACAGTACTAGGATGGATCCCCCCTCCTGATTTAACCAAAGGCGTGAGAGGAGCACTAGCAACATACTCGCCCAACACCTTTGGGCATTTATCCTCAAGAAAAAGGTTCACCACCTGGGTGATAGAAGCGACTAACTCATCAGAAATAGCAACAGCAACACCATTTAAACAATCCAAGAGGTGTTGGGCACTCAAACCATCCCGTCCACAAGAAGTACCACGAGGGAAACTCTTAATCATATCAAGAACCATAGCAGGAGATGCCGAAAGGTGATGATGATCAATAGGTATATCTGGCAAAAGGGGAGCAGATTGAAAAGGGTGCTTAGCTTTTAAATCCTCAAGAGTAGTACCATCATAAGCCGCAATACCCGAAGAAGAAAGAACTCTGACAACAGCAGTATAATGGCCATCATAAATCTTCCTCTTACACTGCTTGATATTACGGTCACCCAAGTCCAAGTTTTCCTCATCAATATTAGACCATAAAGGGGGGGGGGGGGGTTCGGCTAAAACCTCACGCACAATTTGTAAACTACCACCAGCTGTGTCCCAAGATGAAATTGCATTAACAATATACTCTTCCAATCGTTGACGCTTAGTACCCAGACCTACACTCTTGATTACTCCTCGGGCAGAAGGTTTTAAGCAGGCAAAGAGGCAAGACTAACAAACCAACCAAGCAAGAAATGTCGTCAGACGAACAAACCACCTTATCAAGAGCTCATTTCAAAACCCGAGAAAACCCCAAACGACATTTAGGAGGTATGAATTTGACAGTACGCAACCCCTTAAAAAGTAGAGTATCAAGGAGATGTAAATCAAAACCACCAAACTCATCAGAAACCAAATCCTCAACAGGAGAAACATGAGAAGGAGCCTGTGGTTTGGTAAGATCATGCAGTACGAACCGAACAACACCATCACCACAATCAGGAGGTGACACAAAATCAGACCCCCCCACCATGCCGACACTTAGTCCGGAAAGTATGCGTTTTGAAACAACCACCACACAACCACAATCCCATACGCTTAAGAGTAACCTCAGCCCTTTCAAAAATAACCAAATATGACACAAGAGAATGTCTAGTGATAGCTTGCGCCTCCCCACTGAAGTGTCGATCACGAAGATGTGTGATCAAATAAGTCTTAGTACGTCCATTTCCACCCCCATCACGACACCCACTAAGACCCGCGAAGGGGCAGTGAAATCTCATAATAGGCATAGTAAATAAGCTACATACACCAACACAACAACAACTATAGCAGAAACCTGTAGATAACTGTAGCTGTAGCAGCACTGTAGCGTAGAAGAAACTTGCTCACAATGCCGTAGGTCTATGGAAGAAGCTGCAACAAACTGTTTTGACCATGCACTACCCTCACAGCCCCAAAGAAACGCTGAAGCCAAACTGTAAATCCCTAGCGATGCTTTGATAACCAAACCCTAAACAACAACCACAAGCGAACCAGGGGTTGTGAAATGATCCACCACCGTTTTTGAAGAACAAACCACTACAGCAAACCCAGGAACCAGAGACGGTTTCAAAATGAAACCCTAAAAGAAGGATAAACGAAACCCTAAAAAAAACTAAGCGATAGGTAAATAAAACTTGTGATTCAACAGAGGGTGTTGAACGAAGGACCAGGGATCGAGATCAAGATGATCCTACAAAGAAACGATCGTCAACAATCCCACAAGAAACGATCGTAAACAATCGCCCCTAGAAAGAGAGAGAACCGTTTATTATTATTATTATTATTATTATTATTATTATTATTATTATTATTATTATTATTATTATTATTATTATTGTTATTATTATTATTATTATTATTATTATTATTATCATTATTATTATTTTTTTATTTTTTATAAAGCATCACTTCATTAGAAAATCATAGGATTTACAAGAAATTAGAGGGGAGCCGAGATACTAACTGGGGCCTCCCACTCCTCTAGCTCTAGCGAAACTTATTCTATTAAAAATATAATCAGCAGCACGTGCTCCAGTGTCCTGAGTCACCGAGAAACTTCGGATGCGCTTTAGTAAGGTCACCGCATCCTTCTCAAATTCTCCAAAGAAAGAGAATGAGAATGGGAGAAACTCATATTCAATGTTCGCGCATTTAGCCTCGTAGTTGACACGTTTATGTTGTGCGGCTTCAATCATCGCACGACACGGTGCAAAATCAACCATATTAGTATGCGTCAAGGGCGACGACCCTATCAAATCAACACATACATCCTGCCCACCATCCCAAGAATAGAGCAACATATCAGTTGGATGTAAGGTTTTGTCCCTTCCCGAACAGAGCCCAATGTCTACCTCTTTACGAGCCGAGATCCCCGACCAAGAAGATATGTCAACTAGGGTATCGCGCACTACATTATGTCGATGTTTAATACCAGTAATACCAACACACGATATCGCATGGTCCCAATAAACGTCTCCCGCAAATACCTTGGAACAAGCTGAGCATGGCATCTGAGCAAAAAATAGGGGGACACCTACTCGATAACATAACACACATCGGTAAGTTCTAGCATTCATGGTCTGCCCCAACCCAGATATCGGAACCACCCTAAGCCAGTCTGAAGTGTAGTCCTCCTTTTGCGATATCGATAAAGCTATATGCCTAGTAGATAGGCAAAAGGTGGATTCAGCCATTTGGGTGACACGTGTGAAGTATATATCTCCCAATTTCTTCATGAGTTTGGGGGCAGCGATCTCACATGGGTTACCCAAAGGGTCGTTCTCCATTTTCTCATTAAAAGCATTCAGGGAATCATCAAAGGAAGATCCATAAGTTACAATGCCAGAATTACAGAGGAGCTTAGTTTGTAAGCTAGCAGATTGGAGTCTAGATGCAAGGAAAGCATAGTTCAAGACATCCCCTGCAACGTATACACCAAACCCCTCAAATTCGAAAGGTAGTGTGGCCAGTCTCTATTGCAAATCATCAAAACCAGGTCTAGAAGCAGTGACAATATGCTCAAGAGAAGAACAAAGTGCCGTATCAAACAAAATCTGAGCATGCTTAAAGACCAGAGGGGAACATGTGCGCATAGAAAAATATAACATGGAAATACCGACACAAGCCCAAAGGAGCAGCAACTCAAACTGAAGGTCATTAAGCTTAGCAACAGCATCCATAAGCTCAATGGTTTTAGCAACTCTTTTCATAGCCAGCTTACTGCTAAATTGAAGGTCGACACTAGTAGCCCCCCCCCCCCCCCCCCCCCCCCCCCCAAACAATTTAACACCATGTGAAGGTCGGACAATATTAGACGGGAAAACACCTGCAAGCCTGCTTCTAGGATCTTCCCTTGGCCAAAAAACCTCAGTTTTATCAACATTGACGTGTAAGCCGTAGTGAGGTCCATCCATTATTATTATTATTATTATTATTATTATTATTATTATTATTATTATTATTATTATTATTATTATTATTATTATTATTATTATTATTATTATTATTATTTATTTTTATTTTTTTTATAAACATCATTTTATTATAAAATCATAGGATTTACAAGAAATTAGTGGGGAGCCGAGATACTAACTGGGCCCCCACTCCTCTAGCTATAGCGAAACTAATCCTACTAAAAATATGAGCAGTAGCACGTGCTCCAATGTCTTGAGTCACCGAGAATCTTCGGATACGCTTTAGTAAGGTCACTGCATCCTTCTCAAGTTCTCCGAAAGAAGAGAATGAAAAGGGGAGAAACCCGTATCCAATATCCATATTTTTAGCCTAGTACTTGACACGTTTACGTTGCGCGGCTTCTATCACCACACGACATGGCACAAAATCAACCATACCAGTTTGCGTCAAGGGCGATGACCCTATTAGATCAACACATACATCAAGCCCACCATCCCACGAGTAAAGTAACACATCAGTTGGACGTAAAGGTTGGTCCCTTCCCCCACAAAGCCCAATATCAACCTCCTTACGAGCCGATATCCCTGACCGAGAACATATGTCAACAAGAACATCACGCACCATGTTATGCCGATGTTTAATACCAATAATACCTGCACATGAAACAACATGGTCCCCGTAAATATCCTCAATAAAAACCCTGGAACAAGCTGAGCACATCATCTGAACAGAAAATAAGGGAGTACCTAGCCGATAACACAACACACATCGGTAGGTCCTAGCATTCATAGTTTGTCCCAACCCAGAAATTGGAACCACCCTAAGCCAATTTATACATTTTGAACTACTTGATTTTTATTGAATTTCAGGATCTTATTATGTCACACCTATTTTGGAAATCACATGGTAAGTGACTTTTGAAATTGCTATCATTTAGAAAAGTTATATGTTTAATGATTCTGAAGTTGCTATGATTCAAACGAATACTACGTAAATATTGGTGAAAAACTAAGTAGACTGAATTAGTGATTACCAAGGGACACCCAAACAAGGTACTCTTTGATTTGATTTATACATCCGGGCTTTTCAATATATTAATATCTTGAATGAATTATTATCAAATAGATAGAAATGCGGTAACATCTTAAGTGCATATATAACATGGGAGTTTTCTTTGCAAATTGGCCTCATGTTATTGTTATATGTGAACCAATATAGTATATCAATAAATTGGCCTTATGTTATTGTTTTCATGTCATATTGTTGTTTTACATCGGACACTTGCATATATAAAGCCAGACTCGAAACCAGTGCTAGTTGTAATAGATAAAAAAAAAATCCCTGTTAATGGAGAGGGTCATCAAGGATGCCAAAGCCATTGAATGAACCTAAAGATAAATCCAATGCAAAGAAAGACTTGATAACGACTAACGAGCTGTATCTTTTGTCTTGGTAAATTCTTTCGTGAGCTTGAGATGCAGAAACTCCCTACTCTTCGTCTATACATCCATAATGCAAAGAAGTTGATGTGTCTTCAAGATTTAAAAAAAAATGTTTCTTCTGAGGTTATTCAACATGCCAACAAGTGATGCGGTTTTTCACCTAATTAAGTACTTAACTTTTGTGGCAAACCTTTATGCATTTCTGAATTTTCATTAGAAAAGAAAAGAATATTTATCATGGTCATAGTATTAACACGAGTTTGTTACGTTTTCTGACTTATTCCAGTTTCTTCCTTTTGCAGTCTCAGTTCAAGAAGTTATAGAAAATGGAAGATATCACATGTTGGTCGCATATGAAGTTTATGTATGTAACTATGCAATTCAAGATCAAACTTTTTTTGGACAAAGTTACAAAACTATAAATGACTTTTACTTTATGGTCAGCGGTTTTCCTTTGGATCTTATATGGTTATAAACTTATATAAGAAATTACATCTTGCATCTATCATTGTATGTATGTCTTGTTTTGTCCTTTTTAGTAGCTAGCATGTATCTTTTTTATATATTTTTTCAATATACTAGAATGTATAGATGTTCATCAAGTTTTTATTAAAAGTATGCTAAGATTTCTTGTTTTTTTTTGGAATGGCGCTATAATGTCTTGATTAAGCTGAGTCTGTTTAAGCTTGTACTTTCTAAAGGTGGCTATTCAAGACCCACCGGTTAAATATTGGTCAAAGTTGAGTAAATATTAGTTATGTTATGGGTATTGTTGGGTCATACTAAATAAACATTAATCTATTAAAATGGGCCTAGCGGGTCAATGTTAGAGCGTCTATTTTCATCTTTTCATTTTTTTACTCAAAATTATTAACGGCTTGGTCAACCCAACCTAAGACTCGTTTAGACCCGAAACCTACTTTTACCTGTCCATTTTGCCACTTATGGTGATCTTGCTCTATAATAATGTTGTCTTTAAATGGATAGAAGGTAACTGATCTAACATAAAAAAATAAGGTAAAAAAGTTATTTTCACTGCTCGACTGAACCCAACCTTTTTGCTCTCATAATTTTTGTTGAGGCAACATTGTCAAGATCTCCTAATATTTTAATGATGACAAATAAACCTTTGAAACACATAAAATAACAAACGGTAGCCAAAATTCTCCGACTGCCAAACCTGGTGCTGGCGCGCTACCCACGCGTTGACGCGTGGGCGACGCGCCAGGCTTCTGTATTAGTCGGGACGAATTTTGAAAGTCGGTTTTCCCTTTACCCGGAAGATGTGGATCTTTCAATACAGGTATGAATATGCTATGTGCTTAATTGAGAACACTCGAAATGAGTTTTGGGATTAGAGAAATCCAACTTTTGAAACACCCGCTTACGGGAAAACACCAACTCATGCTTTCTAACTCTTGCCTCTAGCCAAGGCTTTTCTAAACCTAGGGAGCTTCTATATTTCACTTAACATCACGTGAAAACATCCATATGCTCATATCCCGTGCTTACATCTTCTCTAATCACATAACGGGTTTACTCCCTTATTGGTCAAACTAAGTCAAAGGTCACTTTACGTAAACACATCCTTTCCCGCTTGGGTTATGCTTTACATCATGGCAAAGCACTTGGCTTGTTTGTACCAAGGTGTTAGTTGAGTACGTCGAGTCGTTGAAAGTCACGAGTTATGAAACTATGGATTCTCAACGTTGTGTTACTTGGAATTATAAGTAACCTATGATTTTCTCAACTCATAATCTTAATTGTCTAAACCTTTTATTCTTAATGACAATTAGAGTATATCTTAATCTCTTCTTAGTCACCTTCTTAATCACAAGAGACAAAACCTCCAAACAACCCAACATCTTCTTACATATTCCCCTACACCTCTTACACTCTCATATCTTTTGACTCACACACTCTCCCACACAATATTCCCTCACTTTATACAATTCCCTTACACCAATACATACACTTCCCTATACACTCATACACTCTTTACTACACACACCTTTATATTCAAAATAAACACACTTCACTCACAGACCTCTCTTCATACACACACAAGGCTCCCCATCATATCAATCTTACGCATTCCTTACACATACAACTCACTCCATACACACATCCCATCCTTACAACATATTCCTTACACCCCAACAACTTTATTTTCAAATTTACACACACTACTCACAACCATCTCATTCTCTACACACACTAGGCTCCCTATCACATCCAACTCTTACATATTCTCTTACACACTCTTACACCTCCAACAACTTTATTTTCAAAATACATACACTACTCATAACCATCTCATTCTCTACACACACTAGGCTCCCCATCACATCTATACTTACATATTCCCTTACACACACACACAAACCAACTCACATATTCCTTACACCCTTTCACATCCCAACCATTCACTCACCCTCTTCTCAAAGGAAGGAATATTCTTTTGGATATTCTTTTCTTACCCCAACCATGGTTCACATCTAACCAAACTATGGTTAGTTCCTAACTTACTTTATTCTCACCCAACCATGGTTAACTCTTAACCACACCAAGGATGGAGCATTCCCTTGGATACACCCTTTAACATAACCATGGTTCACTTTCTAACCTAACCATGGTTTATTCTCTACATACTTCTTTATAACCCAACCTTGGTTATTCCTAACTTAATCATGGTTACTTCCTAACCTAACCTCTCACACTCTTCCCTTTAGATGAATATCCCATGGTATATTATTTCTCTCTTTTTTATGTCATGTGAGGAATACCCATTCTACCCCTACCCAATTATCTCTTCTTTCTTTCTATCTTTGATAATTGGTTTTCTAATAAACACTTCACAAAACATTTTCCAAATTGGCTATTTGAGTTGGTAAACCTTAGATTGATTAATGATAAGGTTTAGTGTGTGAAGTACAATTGGGGATTTAGCAAGGGTAGGTATTTACAAGACCAACACCCAACACTTGGGAAATATTCACTGGGCCTAGCAAGACACCCGCGCGTTGATGCGTGGGCATCGCGCCGGCCTCGGTAAATAATTCCCAAGTTTGGGTCTTGGCCTATAAATACCCCCTTGGCTCTTGTATTCCTCACCCTTCCCATTATTCTTTTTTTCTACATTTTTTTCTCTAATCCTCTAATTCCATCTCTTGCGTTCTTTGTTAAACACACTAACATCTTTGAAAGAACACATCTCCTTGCAAGGGAAGAATCACAAGAACCTAATCAACTCTTGTGATTGTGTTGAGGGTCTTTTTTTCTATACCCTTTCTACTAGAATCGAGTCACTAGGTTAGGTTAGGGCTTGGTTCAAAGAAACTATATTCTATCATTCAATTTGGTTGTAAGGGAAGTCTTGTGTCTTGGTGACCAAGCCTAGATCATTGGGGATCTAGTTGGTGTTTGATACTTCCGGGTGGAAGTTTTGGTTGTGGTCTTTGTGACCTTGTGTAAGTCGAATCACGAGATTCTTTAGTGTGGTTTCCGAGGGCGGAATACCGTGGGCGGAATATCGGTGGAGTGAATTGTAACGGTTTGTAGTCCACCGAAAGGATTATACTAGTGGAATAGTATCATGTTGTGGATTCGCAACTCGACGTACGGATGGTATAAACTGTTAGACCCATTTCCCGGATACAATGGGCCCCACCCTAGATGAAATTGACTAAGAATAATGTGTTTGACTAAATGGATAAATGATACTTGAGTATGTTTGACTATGACTTTTATAAGTTCACAACGCTTTACGTGATTGGCTACTCAAACCGGTAGTCAAGCTATAAGTATTAAGAATGTATAATGTGGTTTAGAAAGTATTATGTATCACTAATATAAAGGAAAAGAAGTTGAGGGACCTAAGTTGACAGAATCCCAAGATAATACTAGAACCAACTTGTTTTAGTACTAGAACCACCTTGTTCTAGCCTGCAGGGACTAATCTTGCCAATTCCTTAAACTGGCACTAGAACCAACTTGTTCTAGTACCAAAACTGAATTGTTATAGTACTAGAAGGGCTATTCTTACCAAAACCTCAAAGTAGCACTAGAACCAACTTGTTATAGTACCAATGATGAATTGTTATAGCACTTAAGGGACCAAAAGTGCCATTTGGGGAATAGCTTTGAAATGAAGGTAAATTACAAATACCCAGGTTCTTAATAATTCTTCATTTTATCTAAGAGTATGTGTGGGTGCGTGGCGGTTATAGAAAGAAAAAGGAGGGAAATATGGAGGTCTTGATAATTAAGTGTAGAGATTAAGGTCCAAGTTCAAGAGATTAACCTTACCCATACTCAAATGCAAGTAAGTAATCTCTATCTTAAATTAATTGATGAATTCAAGAATTAGGGTTCTTGATATCAATTGGGGGAATTGGGTAAAAAGGTGTTTAAAGGTTAATTAAAGAAGTTATAGTACTTATGGGATGAAATCTATTGAATTTAAGTTAGTATTTTAATAGGAGCATCATCATATAATCAATCTATGATTATGTAATGATTAGTGATGTTTAGAGGTAAGACAATGGTTGTATAAACCATTGTTATGGTTATTTGATTATGTGTTAAAGTGTTTATGTGCATGATGATCTTGACATAGGATGATGATGTTGATGATGATGGTGATAAGGATGATGATGATGCCTTGATATGCTTAGCTTGAAGCTAAGGTAAGTAAAATGATGGTAGCATGTTGTTATATGGATTTCTAACATGTATGTGTTATGTATGTTGTATGTTAAGTGATAGGAGTTTGAGATATGGTTAAGTGTTTGCAATGGTTGAGCTAAGGTGACGATTTGGTGTTATAGAGTATGTTTGATGCTTTGTGCTAATGTAATAATTAAAGTGATAAGCCCGTGATGTAAGTGTTCGATATATGTGATGCTTATATGTTGTTTGAAGTGTAATGGTATGTTGTTATCGTTTTACTTACTAAGCGTAATCGCTTACCGTTATAGTTACCAATGTTTTGTAGGTCCTTGTGTGGAAGTGATATGGTATGGACAAGGATTAAGGATTGGCAAGTGTGGATTAAAGGGTTTTGTATGTAAGTAGAGCTTAGTCGTAGATACCAAGCTCAAAGTCGAAGTTGAACCTCCGATGGTCTTTTAGTGCTTTATAAATGTGTCGTCTAGTGTCAAAGTTTATATAATGATTGTTAAAGTATTTTGGTTGTCAAATGGTTTGTCATACAAGTGGGTTAAAGTGTTTATAGTTGGTAAAAATATGTGTTTGGATTTATATATAATTATGCCCATTTTTGGGGCCAAACGGGTCAAGCGAAGTTTAGAACGTTATTGCATGTTTGGTTAAAGTTTATTTGATGAATGAATAATGTTTATAAAGGCTAAAGTGTTGGTTTTATGGTCAAAGGTTTCTTGGTCAAGTTATGTTTTGAAAACGGGTCAAAACGGGTGTTTGGCATACCCCGTAAAGTATGTGTTCGCGGGTCTTTTAGATCACAATTGTATATGGAAATGATTTATTATATTATGTTAAAGATTTCTGTAAAGTTTCGTTAATTTTCGAGTTATAGAAGTTGTTTTACAGAAAATGGGTCAAAAGTGCATAAAAAGAATATGCAGAAAAAGGGGTGTTTGGGACAGCAAGTAGTGCAGAAAAATGATCATGTTAGAAAAATCATATCTTTTAATCCGTGTGTCGTTAGAAGTCGTACAACCCGTCATTTTAAAGGTAATTGAGTCTAGTTTCATTTAAAAATAGTTTCAAGAGCTGGATTGTAATAGATTTCAATCAGTTCATAAAAGAGTAACTACATGTACGTTATAGTCAAGTCTTTTCCGTGTAAAAGTTTAAAATTTTGGTCTAAGCGGGCACGGGGCGTAACAACTTGGTATCAGAGCTTCGGTTTAAGTGAATTAGGTTTCCCTTTAGGTTGCCTAGACTTAAACCACTCTTAGATGCGATGGACATAAGTATATGAAATGCAGAATGGTAACGTTTAAGTTATAGAAGAATTTTGTGATATGCTATATGACCATAAGTTTATAGGTGTTGTATATGTTTTATAGCTTGATGTGTTTGTGACGTAGATCCTTGGTGGAGTAAATGTAATTAAAGGACAAGAACACCGTACACTTTGGATGGTGTCGGTGAATGTTATGTGAATGTGTGTTTAGTATTGACATGCGTGGTCTAAGTCATGATGAACTAGATATGTTTAAGTGATTAGATCACCGTCCACCTCGGATAGTGTCAGTGATTATTATGTGATTAAGTGTATGTGTGATATAGAGCGATAACGGAATATGAATAGAAGTGACAAGTCATAAAATAGTTATAGAAATATGACTAGAAATTCATGTGTAATGATGATGAGTGTGCTATAACATGACGTGATGAAACTAGTGAAAGTTATAGAATGGGACTAAAGCATTTTGGTATGTAAATGATGAGATGGAATAGTATAGCCTAAATGCTAATGATTAAAAAAAAAAGATGAGTTAAGTATGTGGCCAAGAATGTGATAATAAGTTTTATAGTAAAACATGACATGATCATGTTAATATTATAAAATGTATTGAAGATAAAATGAATGCTAGCATGTGTGTTATAGTTGATGACCTATGTAAGGTTATATGTGAAATAGTCGGGTAGACTAAGTGTAATAGTAAAGATGTGAAAATGGTTAATGAGGGTAAAAAGGGGGAAAGTTATAGTGAGAATGTGTAGACTCATAGAAAATGTGTAAATGTTAAACAGGCAGATATTGTGTGCCCTATAATTAAATAAGCATGATAGAGTGTGTGTAAATGTTAATAGCTTGGATCAAGTATGTGGTTACAATATGTGAATATATATATATAAACTCGGGAAAGTGTTACAGGGTTGTTATAGAAATCCTCCGGAGGGATATGTTATAGTAAATCCTAAGGGATATGTCACAGTTCCACTCTTAAGAAGTGGAAGATAAATATTAACTCCACACTATTTTAGTTGTCGGTATGTTATGGTCCCGAGTAAAAGTTACAGAAATCATTCGGGATAAAATAAATTGCCTTCACCGGCAGGGGTTGCCTACTTCTTGGCATATGTAATAATCCCCTTAATAAAAGTTATAGTAAGGATAGATCCAAGGCTAAAATTAAAGATTGTGAGAATAAGAAAAGCTAAAAATGAAATGTATGCCTTTTGAATGAAGGAACGATAAGAAGAGTAAAAGCTAAAAGTGTGTAATAGTAGTACGAGTGTTACGTCGGAAGTGTATAAGTAGGATGATTTATGATTTCCTTATTTAAATGGATTGGGACGCCTCTTTATTTAAATAAAGAGATTGTGAATCACCGAACCATGAGTTTATATTCCCTGATTTACATCGATTGGGACGCCTCTCCATGTAAATGAGGAAGTGTAAATAAGTGGGCTTATGTGTTTCCGACATGACATAAGTAGGGTAAAGGAGTTGAGAATGAGAGTCTAAAACTAGTTAAGCGTATTAAGAGAATAAGATAGGTGGGATAAAGAGAGTTGGATTTTGACCCTGGGTGAGACTGGTTATGTAAAACCTACGTTTTAGGTGTCTTAAGTGTAATTTGAGACGATGATGAATGTAAAGTAATGTTATAGTATGTCTTTTGACATGTCATAAATTTTAAATAAGGACCACGGTGGTCCTAACTTTAATAAAATTTTTAAGAAAGTAATAGAGATAAACGAAACGTTATAGTGAGAATGCTAAAAGAAAGATGAAATAGCTACGGTAAAATGAGGGCGTAATAGTTAATACTTGACTTATGTAAAGTCAAGATTTTGTGTAAAGTAAGTAACAGTGTTGCATAATAGTAAAAGTGTTGACTAAAGTGATAATTGGTTATAGTAACTGTGTCTTGGATGACATAATGACCTAAGTATAAAGTAATAAGTGATAGGAATATGCGAGTAATAGGACGGATTTAGGGCATGTGTTTTGTTATAGTGTGTATTGAAATGCAAGATCAATTAGATCGTTGCAACGAAGTGGCTTAATGTTTGAAAATGCTAAGATGTAAGGACTTAGATGGAAATAAGTGTTGGTTAGTAATAGAAAAGAGATTTCGGGGACGAAATCTAAATAAGGGGATATAATTGTTAGACCCATTTCCCGGATACAATGGGCCCCACCCTAGATGAAATTGAATAAGAATAATGTGTTTGACTAAATGGATAAATGATACTCGAGTATGTTTGACTATGACTTTTATAAGTTCACAATGCTTTACGTGATTGGCTAGTCAAACCGGTAGTCAAGCTATAAGTATTAAGAATGTATAATGTGGTTTAGAAAGTATTATGTATCACTAATATAAAGGAAAAGAAGTTGAGGGACCTAAGTTGACAGAATCCCAAGATAATACTAGAACCAACTTGTTTTAGTACTAGAACCACCTTGTTCTAGCCTGCAGGGACTAATCTTACCAATTCCTTAAACTGGCACTAGAACCAACTTGTTCTAGTACCAAAACTAAATTGGTATAGTACTAGAAGGGCTATTCTTGCCAAAACCTCAAAGTAGCACTAGAACCAACTTGTTCTAGTACCAAGGATGAATTGTTATAGCACTTAAGGGACCAAAAGTGCCATTTGGGGAATAGCTTTGAAATGAAGGTAAATTACAAATACCCAGGTTCTTAATAATTCTTCATTTTATCTAAGAGTATGTGTGGGTGTGTGGCGGTTATAGAGAGAAAAAGGAGGGAAATATGGAGGTCTTGATAATTAAGTGTAGAGATTAAGGTCCAAGTTTAAGAGATTAACCTTACCCATACTCAAATGCAAGTAAGTAATCCCTATCTTAAATTAATTGATAAATTCAAGAATTAGGGTTCTTGATATCAATTGGGGGAATTGGGTAAAAAGGTGTTTAAAGGTTAATTAAAGAAGTTATAGTACTTATGGGATGAAATCTATTGAATTTAAGTTAGTATTTTAATAGGAGCATCATCATATAATCAATCTATGATTATGTGATGATTAGTGATGTTTAGAGGTAAGACAATGGTTGTATAAACCATTGTTATGGTTATTTGATTATGTGTTAAAGTGTTTATGTGCATGATGATCTTGACATAGGATGATGATGTTGATGATGATGGTGATAAGGATGATGATGATGCCTTGATATGCTTAGCTTGAAGCTAAGGTAAGTAAAATGATGGTAGCATGTTGTTATATGGATTTCCGACATGTATGTGTTATGTATGTTGTATGTTAAGTGATAGGAGTTTGAGATATGGTTAAGTGCTTGCAATGGTTGAGCTAAGGTGACGATTTGGTGTTATAGAGTATGTTTGATGCTTTGTGCTAATGTAATAATTAAAGTGATAAGCCCGTGATGTAAGTGTTCGATATATGTGATGCTTATATGTCGTTTGAAGTATAATGGTATGTTGTTATCGTTTTATTTACTAAGCGTAATCGCTTACCGTTATAGTTACCAATGTTATGTAGGTCCTTGTGGAAGTGATATGGTATGGACAAGGATTAAGGATT
The DNA here is from genome assembly GCA_030686995.1 of Artemisia argyi. NCBI lineage: Eukaryota > Viridiplantae > Streptophyta > Magnoliopsida > Asterales > Asteraceae > Artemisia > Artemisia argyi. The sequence goes on from CM060694.1 coordinate 134,421,915, forward strand.
GGCAATTGTGGATTAAAGGGTTTTGTTTGTAAGTAGAGCTTAGTCGTAGATACCAAGCTCAAAGTCGAAGTTGAACCCCCGATGGTCTTTTAGTGCTTTATAAATGTGTCGTCTAGTGTCAAAGTTTATATGATGATTGTTAAAGTATTTTGGTTGTCAAATGGTTTGTCATACAAGTGGGTTAAAGTGTTTATAGTTGGTAAAAATATGTGTTTGGATTTATATATAATTATGCCCATTTTTGGGGTCAAACGGGTCAAGCGAAGTTTAGAACGTTATAGCATGTTTGGTTAAAGTTTATTTGATGAATGAATAATGTTTATAAAGGCTAAAGTGTTGGTTTTATGGTCAAAGGTTTCTTGGTCAAGTTATGTTTTGAAAACGGGTCAAAACGGGTGTTTGGCATACCCCGTAAAGTATGTGTTCGCGGGTCTTTTAGATCACAATTGTATATGGAACTGTTGTATTATATTATGTTAAAGATTTCTGTAAAGTTTCGTTAATTTTCGAGTTATAGAAGTTGTTTTACAGAAAATGGGTCAAAAGTGCATAAAAAGAATATGCAGAAAAAGGGGTGTTTGGGACAGCAAGTAGTGCAGAAAAATGGTCATGTTAAAAAAATCATATCTTTTAATCCGTGAGTCGTTAGAAGTCATACAAAGGCTAAACGGTCAACCTAAATTGACCAAGTAAATGGTCAACAAGATCAGACTGCCTAAGAGTCAATCTCTGTGGAAGTATAGGGGTTTCACCGGGTCGTTATGTCCCGACGACGTGTGATGGTAATCAAACGGGTTTGTAATCGGGTGAATTTGGACAGAAAAGGGGTTTGAGTGATTTGTATAATTTCACTAAGATATGAGGAATGAAAATAACTTAGAAACACTATATTAACAATTACTGATGATCAGATACACTAAAAACGTGAGTTAAACCTAAAAACGCGCGTTTGAATTTAAAATAAACGCGAACGCGCAAAATAAAAAGTGAAACGTGAGCAAATAAAGTCCTACAAATATCAAAATCACTTTTCTAAGATTCTAATGACAAAAGAAAATTTTAAGAAAAAGAAAAATATTTTTTAGACTTTTGAATTATTTAATATTAATTAATTACTAATTAATACTAATTATTAATATTTAAATACTTTAATACAATATAATATTATTTTAATACTAAAAAAATGAAAATTAAATTTCTAAAATTATAAATTAACTAAAAACAAATTTTAAAATTACAAATACATGTTTTTGTGTTTTTGTGGATTTAAAATTAAATAATTACCTAATTATTACTTTAAAATCTATTTAAACTACATTAAATGAGAAAAATCGCAAATGAAAAGAGAAAATTACAAATCAAATTTTTACAAAAACAGAAGCTAGGAAAATTAGAAAAAGTGATCTGAGATAAAATTTAAATGCTAAAACTATTTTCTTTTTGTTTTTTTTAACTTAAACTAATTTAATTAAAATTAAATCTAGAAATTATCAAATGAACAGTGAAAATTATAAGAAAATTACTGCAAGTACTAAATATTATGAGGAACCTAGGAAAATTATAAAAAGATATTACTGTTTAACAAAATTTATTAAAACTATTTAATTTACTAATATTAATTAATAACTAATTAAACTAATATTAAATATGATAAATACTAAATGAAAAAGGAAAAATTTGAAATTATTCCTACAAATACTTTAATATACTAGGTATTTAAGAAAAATATAAAAACAGATAAGTACTTGACAAAAATTTAAAAAGAAAAATTAAAAATCTAAATTATATTAAATACAAGCTATCACTAGAAATTAAATTTGGCTTTTTTTTTTTTTTTTTTTTTTTTTTTAATTTTCTTTTACAAACCTACTAAACAACTGAAAATAAACAACTTTTGTAAAGACAACTTATTTAGAAATCTAGAATAAGCACTGTGGGGGCTTAAGTTCTCAACAATTAACTTTTTATGGCTTAATATGGATTTTAAGGCTTGAATAAGCTGCTACTTAACCAACTAAGCAAGATTAAGTTAAAAACTATTAAACAAACTGAGATCAAGCTGACTAGAACAAATAATCACTTATTAAGCAGAAATGAGCAGAAATGGGCTTAACCACAACTGCTGTCCAAACAGGCCTCAAGGGCTTGAATGCAAGGCAATTTAAGCTAAGAGGCACAAGCTCTTAATCTAAAGTGAGCCTGGAAATGAAAAGCCTGCACAGCTGGCTTCCCAAAGAACCAAATACCTCAGGGAGAGCTTAAGTATAGAGCAAGTGTGAGCTTGTGAAGGAAACTCAGTCACCACTGAACCAGTGTATTGGTTCAGTGAGATTCTTGAAAAGCCATAAGCCAAAAGCTATTCCTAGGGGGCAGGGAGCTAAAGCTGATCTTAACCCATCCTAATAAGCTAAAACTAGCAAGCAAACAAACTAAAACAAATTTATGCAATCTTCAAAGGACCAACCGTGGGAGTGTATTCAAGCTAAAATGAGCTTTGAATAAGCTGAGAGCTATTCTACTGAGCACATAAGCCAAAACCAAGATGAACACAGGCAACCACAATCTCATGCAACCTTTAATAAGATAGAATCACCATTTAAACAACAAGAACATCAAACAATATCAAAGATCAAACAAGCTCATATCCATGCTGATGCATCATCACAAATAGTGGATCATGGGTGACTTATTGGTTAGATTAAGCTAAGTAAACAAATATGAAATGACAAACAATTGATTGATCTAACAAGATGGCCAAGCAGTCTCCACAAAACAACAAGAATTAAGGAATTTGATCAACAAATGAACCAGCTATGGTGCAATGAAAAATGGGTCAAAATGAACATGCTGGGTGCAGGGCAACATGGTGCTCAGATGGGTCACTTTGGACACTTGCATAAGCTTCAAAAAAAATTCTAAAAATTAAGATGACCCTTGATTCCTGTAACTAAGCTAGTATACTTTAACCATAATAAATCTCAAATCCTAATTCTCAATACTAAATTCCTGAAAAATCATGCAAGTTTGGGATTTCTTGATAAGACTAGGTATTTTGACTTTTGAAAATTATGAACAAGTTGACCAAATTGAGTTTTGATTACCCCTAATTTACTGAATATAACTTACTAGGCTATAACAATACTAAAAAAAAACTACCTTAGCAACTCTTATAACTAATATGAAGATTTCACACCCCTAATTCCTAACAGATGTGAAAATAATGGATTAGGAGATGAGTCTGAATTTTCTCTAATTCCCTACTGATTTTAGACTTGCATTACTCCATATTGCCCCTAAGTATGCTATTCCAACTATCCTTAATTACTGAAAACCAATTCTAACATCAAAATGATCTTAATCCAAACATCCTCTTATGGTATTGTCTGACTTTTACACTACCACTAACTGACTTATTTTTGCTACCAATCTTGAACCCAGAAGTTGTATTGAGGTAGTATACACCTAAGAAGCAAATTCTAAGTACCAAAAAGCAATTTGCAATAAGCTAAAGGTAAAATCTGTGTTAGGCTAAAAAGACAGTTAAAAAAAAGTAAATGCAAGTGACACCACTACCTAGCAATCTTAAGTAAACATATAGGCATTGATAAGCAAGAATAATGAACCAATAAGCATAAACCTCACAACAAATAACAGATTAACAAGCAGTTATGAATGAGCAGATATAGATGAGCAATTGTACATAAGCAAAGTTTCAACTTTTATTGAATTTAAAAAGGGAAATTACAAACTGAATTTAAGATACCAAAATACTTAATAAAAATTAAACTACAGCTATTTTTACACTAAATTAACCTACTTCCTAATGCCTCATGAATGGCATACAATTTATCTATTTATACTATAATTCAAACTAGGTTTCCACCTCTTTTCTGCTCCATGTACTTTCCCACTTCAACTTTTAACCATTGGATGGCCTGACTTGATCCTAGCCATTGATTTGGCTTTGACGGGAAAAAAAAAAAGATTTTGCAATTTGGCTTCTAGCTCATGGCAGGGGGAAGGGTTTTGTTTTTAAGTGGGGGAAAGTTAGTGTAGGGGTGGAGAGTGGGCTAGTAGTGATGATGGTGTTGGGTGTTGGGTGTTGATGATGGAGAGGGTGTGGCAGGTTTTGCAGGTCACGGGGAGGGAAAAGGGGGTGAGTTGGGATTGGGTGTTATTTTATTTTTTTGTGGTTTGACTTTTAGGTTTGACCCTGGTGGAGTATTAAACGGTTTGTGTTTAATTTTGGGGTTTGGGCTTTGTATGATGGATTGGGCTAGGGGAAATAAGAAAAGGGTGGTGGTTTGGGTTTGTTTATGCTTTGGGCTAAAATAACAACAAGGGTCCTTTTGGTAGTTTAGTTAATACAAGGACCAAATTTGTCAAAGGCTGAAAGTTTAGGGACCTGTCTTGCCAACTATCCAAAAATGCAACAAGGACCATTTTTGTTAGCTTATAATTCCATAAAGACCTTTGTTGCATATTCTCCAAAGAAAAATCACCCGGGGACCAATTATGCCAAAATCCAAACATGAGGGACCAAAATGTAAATTTTCAAAACTTATCATCCAAAGACCATTTTTGACAAATTTTGATTTTCCAAGGACCTGTATTGACTTTTCTTACAAAACAAATGCCTAGGGACTGTTTTTGTCAAATTTTGAAAGTTGGGGGACTGAAACTGCCAATTATGCAAACTTTGTTCGTTTTTCATCTGTTTTTACTCTTTTTGCATTTAAAAAATATAAAACACAATTTTGAAATATTTTCAGTATTTTGATGCATTTCTGAGTGTTTTTGTATGTTTTGCAGTTCAGATTTGACCAAAAATGATGAGTGTTTGAGCACTCATCAATCCCCCACACTAAACTATTGCTAGTCCCTAGCAATAAACTGTTTTGAAAACTTAATGGATTTTAATCTCTTTACCAAAAGCCATTACTTCTGGAGTAGCCAAATGTATCAGTTCAAGTAAGAACTATGGTCCACTTGATAACCATGTGATTTTGAGCAAACCACCAGCTGTCAACGGATTTGATTTGTCTTTACCAAAAGCCATTTGCTTCTGGATTAGCCAACTCTTGATTGAATAGTCAACATCTTGGTGAGCTGATTACCAATTATGGTTTTTCCAGTGCCTTTACCACAAGCCATAATCTTGCGGGCTAGCCAACTCTTTCACTTTTTAGGATATGGCGAGTTGAGATACCATACAATTTTGGGCAAATTGCAAGCCATCAACGGATTTGATATATCTTTACCAAGAGCCGTTTGCTCTTGGATTAGCCAATCCTTTTGTCGGTTAGACAAGTTGGACTGATAACCACAAAAATTTTGAAACTTTAGTGAAATTTTTTTAAAATTTTGGCCAAAAACGGGGGTACTAGATGGTAAAATGTGATAAAATTCGCTAGAATTGCGAATACCCCCCCCCCCCCCACACACACTTAGAATTGAATATTGTCCTCAATATTCAAAGTCCCGGCTATTATGCCGACTCTTTGAACGTAAAAGGGCAACATTACAAGCTAAATGTGGAAACATCATTTTTTTCACTTTATTGGTAACCACAGCAGGGGTAACTCCCCCACACTTAGGGTGAAAACCCTATAAGCATGCTACTGTTTTTGTTTACCGAGTCGCTAGCTTGACTCGACCCTGAATTCATTGGTTCATGGGGAAGCATGATGTGGAAGAAACAATCTCCATCAGACTTTCATTCAAGATGTTTGGACAAACATTTGAAGCACGTGAAAGTTCCACACCGATGAGATAAATATCCGACTCAAGATAATGATATATGAAAATGCCGGGGTCAAAGATAATGTCTTCATTCCCGAAGGAGTGAAGAACAGGAGAAGTCACCCTATAGGTGAAGAAAAGGAAGAAAACCATGATGAAAATCATGATAAGATCTTCTTCCTTGAGAGCAGGCTCATTAGCCTGAATTTGGATTTCAAGGGTTAAGCTCGTAAATATCCCGGGAGGGTGGGTGGGAATTTGCAAATCCTCATGATTGAGTGCATCTCCCCCGGGCTATCAAACTCCGGAGGAGTCATGATATGATGAGTGAGTTCACCGGAGAACTCCTCATGAAGAGAATCTTTCACATGATGTAAATCTGTGAACTCTTGTTCCATTATGGACTTGTCACTCTTCTCATCAAAGATTGGATTGTTAGAAATCATAGTGAATTCAGATTCGAATTCAAATAGAGGGTTGGTGAAAGTCGTATTAAATGTTTCGGGAACAAGGTGATCAATATTCTCTATTGGACTGTTAGGATCAGAACTGAGTGGTGGATCATGATATAGGAGACTTTCAATTTCTCCCAGATCGGCTTCGAAATCGAGGAGACCATCATCACTTCCCGTTGAAGGTGGATTAATGTGAGTAAGTTCATCGACGAACTCCTCAAGATGAGGATCAGCATCAGACTGTGGGAGTGATGCCTCAATATACTCGATGTCTCCATGAGATGTACAATCATCATTAAAATCTGAGAAAGTCTCAAAATGATCGTTTGAACACTCAAGAGGGGAAGGAAAATCACACACATGATCAAAAGTTCCTGTGACTCTCCTGGGATTGGGACAAGGTTCTCAACTCCAGACTTTATGAATTCGTCTGATTCCTTTTCAGGAACAATGTCAAGGTGCTCATCCCCCATGTTCAGAGAGTGAGTGTGAACTTCGGGTGATAACAACAGACTGAGGGAGTTGAGAAGGACTAGCAGACATGGGTTTTATAAATTTTATTTGTTCTTCTGCTAGTAATTCTATCATAGTCTTTTCTCCCTGATTTTCCAAGGAAGGAATCACAACAGATGAACCTGATGAACCCTTACAAAATTGAGAAATATCAAGGGTAACTTCATCATCATCATCATCATCATCATCGAGAAGAGCAGCATGGCGAAATATGGCACGTGTTTTAGCTGCTTGTTCTAGGACTAGCAATTCTTCCTTGCTCAATTCATTTCTAGCATCTCGTTCTTCAGCAAGCAATTCTGCCATGGATTTCTCACGAGAATCTTGAAATAATGTAGTAGCTAACTCCTCCTTAAGCTCTTGCAATATCTCAAGAGCCTCTAGTAAAAGGTCTTGCTCAGTATCATGAGGAGTTGCTTGGATCGTTTGTGACTATGGAGGTTCGTCTTGATATGAATAGTCGTAATTGTTACAAGGAAATGGATTCCTTGTTTGACAATTCGAGCTGAAGTGGGGCCCTCCACAGTATTCACAACAATATGATTGTTGTGACTGGTTTGGTGAATAATATGGATATTGGTCATTTCCAAAATTCTGAGTGTTATCAGGAAACTTGATGGATCTTAACACCTTGAACTGTGTTAGATTGATACTTTGAGTTATATCACTAAGTATGCGGAATTTACTTAGTAACACTTAGAAGTTTGATTGTGGGTGAATGAAACAGTTGTTAATGAATAAGAACAATGTATGTAACAAACGGTTAGCTCCAATATTATTAATGATAATAATACGAGTGATCTTGATATCACTAGGGTTACACCTTGAAGCTCTAGAAAACGTATATCTAACCTTTAACCTAGGATCTTCTTTTATAGCACAAGGAGTCCTCTTCTACAAGATAAGTATAATGCTAATAGAATAAGATATACACAAGATCTATTCTATATTTATCTAAACACATTTTCTAACAGTTATCTAAACAGCAGTGGTAATATATGTACTTGCAGTGGTAATGAGTTTCCACTGCAAGTACATTCTTCAGCAGTTGTAATGTCTTCACTAGCCGTGGTAACTGTTAGTATAATTCCCAACAATCCTCCCCTAAACTTATGATTAATAAACAAATCAATAAGTTTCTTCTAGTAATCAGCAAACATGAGGATATGGGAATTCTTCCAAACACTTATCTTCTTCTTAACTCTTTATCAGCTCTCACACTTTGATCATAAATCTTTTGCAGCAAATCTTCTATGACTTCACTTCTTTCCCAGCACCTAAGCTTCACTGACATCATCACAGTCAATACTCCAGCTCTCAATGGATATTCTTTCTCTGCATGCATAAACACATCAACTCCATCTTGAGTAGAAAGATGATGTACAGCACTTGAGTCATAAAACTTCCACAAAGTATTCATGTTGTGAGCTTCAAATCTCCAATGTATGTCACTTGGGTCAGGTTCATATAATCTTCTGAAGTGAACCCATAACTCCTTAGCCTTGACATCAACAAGTTCATCCTTCTTGAACTGATCTTGAACAATCCTCCACAAAGTATCCAAGTCTTCTCTATCACAAGATCTAACAATGTCTTCAAAATCTCTGCAAATACTTGTGATACTTCATGTTTTGATGATCTTCCAAGCAACTCCAAAATCATCAGAATAGATTTCCCAACCAACAACTGGATATTTTGTTTGTAGAGGCTCAATATTAAGTACATCAGTCTCTATGAACATCATATTTGTAACTTGCTCTTCTGTCAACTTGTTAGGACCCTCTTCTACTTGAGATGATTCCAGAGTCTTCAATTTCTTTGCATCTTTTGATCCAAGACTCACTCCAGACCTTTTTGTCTTCATCACTACAGGTTCTTGATCCATTGGAATGAAATTACTATCTTGTCTTTTAATCCTATAGTAAATACCTTCAATTTGATCATGTGACATTCCTTTGAATTGAGCCATATTCATATTGCCAACATGACAACAAAAAGTCTTCATCTCAGCAATGATCTGTGCCTTTGTAAGTTTCCTTGGCTTCTTTTGACCTTTTCTAACATCCCCAATGATTTCATCAAGAGCCTGCTGATTCTTCATTTGAATGAAATCTTTTAGTTGAGCAGACCTTTGTTCTTCATTCAAGGTTGTATTTGCAATAAGTTCAATAGCCTTCTTCCTGATTATTTGATCATTATTAATCAAGTAGTCAATCTCTTCTTCTGTAGGCACATAAGTGAACATAGGAGGTTTCTCATGTATGACAGTTGGTGGAACAACTGAAAGTGGTTCTGCCATTACTGCTTCAAGTTTATCTAACCTCTTTGCTTCCATAAAACTAGCAACTTCATCTTCCTCTAGCTTTCTCTTCCTTTCATTCTCTGCTGCTTGCTCTTGCTCTGCCAATCTTGCATCAAAATCAATCTGAGCTTGATCTTTCTTAGAAATCTTTCTTGTTTGCTCTTGTTCTGAACCAGTCACAATTGCTTTACCTTTGACTGATCTTATTCTGGCAGCTTCTTCCTCTGCAGTGGTAATTTCTTGAGTAGCAGTGGTAACATGTTCACCTGCAGTGGGAATATTTTGATCAGTGGGAACTTGTTCTGCATCAGTGGAAATTAGTTGAGCAGTTCCAACTATATCATCAAAGTGAAAATCAGCATCAGCATCCATATCTTCAAAATCTAACATCCTCCCCTTAGTCTCAACTGCATCTTCCTTTGCTAGAACATTATCAGAATCAGTTAGCTCAGCAAACTCCTTGTCAAAATTAATTCTCCTCCCCTTAAACTCTGCATCAGTTTTCCTCCCCTGTTTGGAAGAATCTCCCAAATCTTTACTAGAACCTGCAGAAGACTCATCCTGAGGTGAAGATGATGAAGAGAACACAACCTGAATAGGTCTTTTCTTCTTGAGACTCTCAACTTCATTCTGTAACCTTTGAATCTCTGCCTTCAGTTGATTCAGCTCTGTGGCATGTTGTACTTTGGTCTGTGCCAGATCTTTCTCCAGAGCTTGAACCTGCTTGACTAATTTTGTACAAATGTCCATCAATTCAGGTAGTTGCACACTGCCCTCAACACTTCCAACTGTGTTACCTGTTGGGAGTGGTGAATCATAGGGCATTGATTCAGGCTCTTCCCTAGTTGGACTAGGATTAAGCCTTGAACCACCACTGCTTGTCCCTAAACCAAAAGGTTCAGCAACATGCAATGTTGAGATGAGAGAAGTTGGCTGTTTATGCCTTATCTCATAAGTGTGAGTTACAGCAGGGGTATGGTGAATTGGTGGAACAAAAATATTGGGTGTGTTATGGGATACAACTGGGATGGTTGCATCTTCACCCTGTACTTGTGAGACGAAGGAGATATGATTTTTACATGTTTAATGACGAAAACTATTTTCTAAAAATATTCTTGCTGTTGGACGACTTTCGACGGACAAAACGAGATGTTAGACGTAACCTAGATAAGCCGAACTACTAAAAATATATTAGTATACGTTAATACGAAACCGGGGATATAAAGAACGTAGAAAACAAGCTTATAACGACCGAGATACAAGCTTTTAAAACTCAACGTACACTATACTTTTTCTTCAGCACTAAACTAATAGAAATTTTCAAAGTGTTGACCCTTTCGCCAAGTGACCAAGTTCAACCCCACTTTTCTCATTGATAAACCCATTTCTGGAAAATTTATATCATTGACAAAAAGTTAGTTCACACAGCCTAGTTTTCAAAACATCCAACCGTTTGTCAAAGGATTAATAACGAATAACTTATGGCCTTCTAAACTTTCCCGAAAACTGCCCAGAATCTGCCAAAACAGCCCAAACACCTCACTTCGCGGCTATTTTTCTTTATGATTGAGACCCGTATGGACAAAATTTCAGTGTTATGACTTTTATATAATGTGAAAAGCTTCTTAAAAATACTGAGCTTCTTTCCTAACTCTTAATATTAAATATTTCACGACTAGTTTCGCGAGGCCACTTGGTCATATTTTCAAAGTATGAAAAATGTTTGTTTTCGACGATAAACATTATTTTCAAATTTCACGAGTGGTATCGATAACATACGTATTTGCATGGATAGCATTGTATCATTGCTTACCTTAGATCATATCATTCATATTAGGTTGCGGCTAGAGTACATGCCTTATTTCAGTTCATACATTTTGTCATCATATCGCTTGTAACAGGTGAGTATTCACGAACCCCCTTTTTCTAACTATTTTAATCGTTTTGGGGTGGATGCATGAATTATACTTGAACTAAATTGATTGTTATTTATTGAACTCTTTTGACCTAAACTTTTGAACTTAAATTAAACTCTTGAACTTTATTGCGAACTTATGACTTGTTTTGAACTTAATGAACCGTATGTACTATGACCTAAAGTCTCACCTTATTGGTGGAGCATTCTTAACCTAAAGTCTCGCCTTATTTGTGGAGCGTGCGAAGTCTCCCATGTTTGGAGCGTTCTTAATCGTATATAATAGTTGTATGATGTACTGTTCGTACATTCACATTGTTCATCACCTATTAGTAGTATGGATAGCGCTATTAGAGGTCGGCCAACCTCTCGTTCACTATGTTACGGGACGCATATTATTTAATTAGGGGCTTTTCCTGGCATACATTATTATATATGTGGTGCTTATATTGTAACTTAATATGACCGCGTGTGCTTGACTACAAGACATAATGTTTTACCTGCAAGAGGTTGTGAACACACAGGTTGCAAGTTTTGTATGGACGGGATTTGCAACTGAGTGGATTTAAAATACCTTTGCCTTGCGAACTTTCTCAAATGGTTTTTCATATTATATAAAATGTGTGTGCTCACCAACTATTTTCATAGTTGACCCATTTTCTCTCATGCATTTCAGGTGATCGTCAGTAAGCTTTCCTTCAAGGTATTTGCATAATGAAGTTTTCACATGTCACAATTGATCATTATGTACTAAAATGCTATCTTTTGAGAACCAAACTTTATATTTTAAGTTGCCAATGTCGGCTATAACAATGTTGTAATGATATACTTTTCCTTTAATGTATATTATGGTATTGTTCTATTTCTCTTTGGCAATGTATATTGATTTCGTTGCACCTCTTGTTTCCGCCTTCGGCGGGGTGTGACAGGTTAGTATAACCTCTACCCAAACACGACTCATTTATTAATCGTGTAAAAAAACTCAACCCTAACCCGCACCTGCATAACACATATAACTTATTTTTGACCCATTTAACCTAATTATATAAATAGGTCATGTAGTGAATAAGGTTGGTGGTTTGTTGATTTAACTAGCTTAAATGCCAAAAATGATATAATGATTTAAAATATTATAAAAATAACAGACAAATACCTATACGACAATTTTCTCAGTTATAAGCATCAATTTCTATGATATATGAGGTATAATCATAATTCAATTATATTAAGTACATAACAGAATACATTTAATCCACATCCAACATAAAAAGGCATGTTATATATTTTATTTTTAGAGTCTTATATACTTAAACAGGTTCATCTGTTGATCTGTTTAATATTTACTCAACCCAAACACGACCCGTTTATTAAACGGGTTAGACGGGTTGACCTATTTTTTACCCAAACATGTTTAACTTCATGTCGTTTATCGTGTCGTGTCGACAATTGTCACCCCTAATTTTTACTAAATGGGTTTTGCTAACATTTATCTATCGGGCACGTATTAACGTGTTAACAAAAAAAATGTTTTGGTTAAGTGAAAATTATGTTCAAATATAACAATTAATTAATTTATTTAATGTGTATGAAATGTATTTTTTGTTAAATAAAAAAGGTTGTGTTTATTAATTACAAACTAACTTGTACCTATAAAAAGCAAAACCCAAAAACTTAGGGCCCGTTTGGTATCCGGGTTTTATCAGGGTTGGGTTGATTCATTTTCCAAGTCCAATGTTTGTTACATGCAATTTCAATCTGACACAAGGCATTGATGCCGAACAGTAAAACCCCACCCTTACCATGGGAATTGTATAATTATATCACTTAAATTGCAATATTTTATTTCACAAAATTTGACAACCACGTGTTATTTTATTTTCTTTTTATCTTGTATTTTTTTTTTACTTTTAATTTTATCATAAATTATATTAAATAAATATTATTTATCTCTTTAAAACATAATTTAAATTTAAATCTTAATCTAAATGCAAATCTTAATCCTAAACCGTCTAGAAACCAAATGGCCTTTATATTTGAACTTAAAAGAAGCCGAACTTTACATGGCACGAGTACGAAACTACTATCTTTTTGACCTTTCGCCAATGAACTTTATTGTAGCATCAATATTATATTTATTTAATTTTATTAATCTTCTACACATGGAGTTGTATCGTTCTTTGTTTGGAGAAGAATTATATTTTTGTGAACTAATTAATTCAATTCATCTACTTGATTTACTACTAATAAGAGTAGTTTATTCTTTATGTTTTTTCGGTGAAAAATGAGCTAAATAAATTCGGTAATCGGTAGCTCGTCATTCTTATTCTATTTCCACAGCTTACAATTATATTTTGAATGTTTGCATACAAACTACTCAATTATACATTGTTGTTAGCAACCTTTCTATTTTATATCATAGATTGTTTTATTTATTACTTTTCCGTTACGTATATCTTTATGAGATGCCTTTACACAGAATAACATTGTAGATTGACTATGGAAGGTAAGCAACTTTTTGAATGCACAAAACTTGGTTAAATCGTTAAGTTGTCCGAATTTAAGACTCGGGTATCAAGCATGCAAGTTGATTATCGTGAATTTGTGATACACCTAAACTTGCAAATTATTACGGAGTATTATAGTTACATCAATAAAAACGAAGCAAACAAAATCATCTGCCATCTAAAATGTGGTTTAGGTTTTACTGAGATCCTTTTTAAGAAAAAGTTTTGCTAATGTGACGTGGCGGTTTTTTTTATTTATTTATTTTTTTATCTATCTATCTATCTATCTAAAGGTTGGTTATATCAATTTAACATAAAGCAATCGAAGGCAAACGGGCAACAAGCTGCACCACTAATCCTTTATGAATTGCAAAGCTAATCCGCTAAAAAACTACATTCATTGTTCTAGAAGTCATCACATTAGAATGCATGACCCGCTGAACTCTGTTGAGGAAGACTACAACATCAAGTGCTAGTAAACCAAAAGTGTCAAACGCAAAAGGTATAAACTCGTGTTGATTGTCAATGCACGCTTCTCATGCTTGGTCACTTTGCATGAGGCAGCTTTAAGGGCAGCATCCCCTGCAGTAAAACCTCCACTCCTCAATCCTAAAAGAGGGGAAACACTTGTTAGGTCCACACAAGCATGTTTACCACCTGCCCAACCAAAAACCAACACATTTGCTGGTCTAAGTGTTGATCTTCCTTCCCGATGGTCAATCAGGAAGTTCACGGGTGCTTCTTTCTTTGCGGAGACCTAGCACGCTTAAGTACATCAATAAGGACATCATGAACCATATCATGTATATACTTAAAGTCGGGGAGCTCTCTACAATGCACGACATGCTCACCAAAAAGGACATCTGAATTTGAAATAATGTTTAAATTTACTAATTTATAGATCCAATTAATGAATATAACTATAATTAAATTGATTTGATTGTATAAGAAAGTCCATATTTATTGGTTACACATTTTTTTTTTTTTTTATTTAGCAAAACTAAACTCGCAACAAGAATACAAATTAAATCAAGTTAATTAGCACAACTGCACAATTACTCTTTTATTTCTTGAGATGATGAACGATACCGTGATTATCAATTAACCAACCGTATGGTTTTATATTAAAATGCAACTTGCAAATTTGTAATAAGTTGCAATGGGAACAAGAAAATTGTACAGACATTGTCTCTTATGATCCTTGACGACACCGAGGAAAACAGAGATTTTCTTACTTAAAATACAAGCTGTCTAACAAGACTTTTGGAGAACTATAATTTGGAGAACTAAAATTGTACAGACATTGTCTCTTATTGTTTTCTTTATATTATAGTCTTATGTTAACATTTTGTTTAAGATTTATGTGCAATTAAGCACTTCGACCTTTCAGTGGTATTTTTTATTAATATAAACAAAAATGAAACAAATAAAAAGATAGTAGTTTCATGTCTGATGAGTATATAGCATGTGCAGAGAATTAATTTTAAAATATATCGTTTCTGGATCCATTCTGTGAACTAATGCACAAATCATATTACATTAAACTACAACTTCATAAGAAAAGAGCATACCTAATCAACCTAAAAATCTGACGAATATGAACTTATAAAAGCTCTTATGATCAAAAAATAATGGTGGTAAATTGTCAAATAATGGGTAGGAAACATATATATACACTAAAACTTGGAGTAGACGATGTACCGCGTTCAAGTCGCACAGAAGTACAGTTTAAAACAACCTCCATATATCAGAAGGTAAAATATGGAAGCTGCACTTCTCCCCCATTACAACACTTATGATATTCTGGATGAAGACGCGACTTGCTCTTGATCCTTTCATCATACTAGAAAACCCCATTGCATCTGTTTACATACCAACCGACATGTAAGCCAACTGTGACATTGGATCTTCTTGTTCCATATACCAACAGCAGCATGCTGATCCAATATTTATCACATGAATTGTATTTTATAGATTTCCAACGTTGACATACGCGATCATAGTAGCCCATATGAGCATACATTATAGGCGGCCCTGTAATGAATAAATTAGAGTTAGTATCTAAAAGTTGATAAACTAACAGTAGTTCAAACAAAAGAAGTATGTTACAGTTGTCATGGCATCATATGAAATAGTAATAAGAGTGGCTAAGTTTAAAGAATAAGAAGAAAGCAATAGTTCCATATACCTTGTCTAGTACGCTTACGCCTCTGTGTCTGTAGTCTCGTTTGATGGTAACCATTTGTTGACGAGTCTTCGTCAGCTGCAATGAGAGTATATACCATTAGAATTGACGATTGCATTTTCAAAGCAGAGAATAAACTAATTCTCACACCTTCGCACATAAATGGTGCCTGGCCATAAGATTGATCACATATGCGCCTGGCTACACAGATTTTTTTTTATTTTTTATTTTTTTCATTTTTGAAAGCAGTAAAACACAAACAATATGGCACAAAATGGTGCAGCAGTTGTTGTTGGAGTTCCAGTATGCGACTCTAAGATGCCTATACCAACAATAAGATAACAGATTTAGTAATTGCTCATCTGATGTCGGATAAACATGAGTAATTTGTGGTAACAGACCTGCATTGCATTGCTTGCTTGTGGAATAATCACTAATTAAAACAATCCCACAAAAAAATCTACATTATGTATGCACAAAATGTTGAGCAAATAATATTAGCTTCCTAGTAGAAGAAAAAAGTTCAAAGGAAAATGTACAAAAGAGACTAAAGGCAGTTAAAGTAGTCACTTAAGAACATGTCGGAAAAAAAAAGGCTCGTTAGCAAGTTTCCGGCCGAATTCGATACCCTGTTTGAAACAAATAATCCTTTTAGAGCAATAGTAAAAGATTGTAAGTTTCTGTTTTTAAAATGTGCTGACAGCTGTGAAGCTTGTTCAAAGTTTCAAACGTTTCCTTTAAGCTCAGTTTAAGAGTATATAAATACGAGTATAACAGTTCAAAGTTTCAAAGCTTCACCAGTCCAAGCTTCACCAGGATTTCCTTGAAGCTCAGTATACCAGTTCGAAGTTTCAAACTTTTTATTTTTATTTATTATTATTATTTTTTTAAATCCTTTTAGAGCAATAGCAAAAGATTGTTCAAAGTTTCAAACGTACCAGTCCAAGCTTCACCATTAGAGCGCGCATCTATGAAGCTCAGTATAACTTTTTCCATGTCAAAGCGACCAGAAACCGATGGTTGTCATGGGCCTACAAAACCAATATCAATCTTAAGTTTTTTAATATCAACGCTACGGACAATTTAAATCAAACTTGATACAACCAAACTAACCAATAAGCAACTCGTCTGTGTGGCATATGGAATCTGAACAACTGCCTCATAGTGTATTTTTTACTGTAGTTTTTCTCTTTCGTAAGAGAGTACAAAATAATTTTCATAAAACAATTAGATATACGATTGGCTAAAGGTTAAGAGGGCAGAACCATGGTTTCGGAATGCGTAATACATTTGAAAAAAAAGAAAGAAAAAGAAAGCCAAACCTAGAAACCAAACAGGCCGACTCATTTACTCCACACTTCAATTCAGAAAAACCTCAGAATATTCTATTCGAAAAAAGTATAGCAAACCTGACAAATAGTACCAAACTGTTGATCCCAGTTGAGCAAACGATCTTATATAGAAGTTGACTTAAAGTAAACACTTAAGCTTGAATGCGGAATGTAAAAGCTTAACTTAAGAAGAACAATTCACTATCAACACTTCAATATTATTAATACGAGCACTCGACAATGCTAGGGTTTTACAACCTTGAAGTGTAAACGAAAAACTAAAACAATGCGTACTCAATCTAACCCTAGGATCCTCCTTTTATAGGCCAAGGAGTCCTACTAGGTTTACAATAACTTTCTATGCAAGATAAGAATATTCTAGACGTATAACATATACATACAATCTATTCTATAATTATCTACTACGAATACATGCTTATCACATTAGCAGTAGTTTCCTTCAGCAGTATTTTCCTTAGCAGCACTTTGTCATCAGCAGCAGAGTCAGTTTCATAGCAGCAGTTTCACTCAGTAGCAGAACTCAAAACCCAACAATCCTCCCCTAAACTTAATATTTATTTCCAAATAATTAAGTTTCTTCAAAGCACAATTAAACACCAGGAGGATGCTTCCAAACACTCAATTCTTGAGATGTCTGTTGATCAAGTATCTTCTTATACTTTGACAGCAAATTGAATGCTTGATCATCAGTATCATAGTCTTTTTGCAAATTGAGTAATCCAGCACCATTAACCATCTGATTGACAGTATTCCAGTATCTTACCACTGGGTAATCCTTTTCAGCTAGCATATACAAAGTAATTGGTCCAATTTCTAGCATATGAACTCCAGAATCTTGAAAGAGTCTCCATTTTCTTACTTTGTATTGTACTATCTCTGTCCATTCAGAATCATCCATTGAAGGTTCATACATAAGTTTTAGAGCTCTCCACAGAACATTATCAGACATAGTTATGATATGATCAACTTGATCTTTCTCATACTTTTTACCATCAAACTTCTCAGCTCCAAACTTTGCTTTGTATAACTTCCACAAGTCATCAACATCCTCTCTATCAAAGTAGTATAGCATCTGTTGAAATCTAAGAAACCTGTGAGTCTTTCCATCAGATCTCTTAACATCATGAAATGCTCCAATGTTAGTATCATACCCTGTAGTTACTTTGATAATAGGATATTTGATTACTATTGGTATGGCATCAACTACTTCAGGATCTTCCATCTTGCCAACCATAGTGTAAACCTTCAATTGTTCCTTTAGATGTTCAGGAGGAATATGATCACAATCATTCTTAAAATCATCTCCTTCTGGCTTGGAACTGCTTTCTTCCCCTGTTTTCCTCTTCTTCTTAGCAAATGATTTATGAACCACACTCTTCCTTTTACCACTTTGCACAGAAGAAGTAGTCATATCTGCATTAACATCAAGCTGCTTAACAACATCTGCTTCTTGAACATGGTCTACTTCAGCCACTTTTTCAGGTACCAACTTTTTATTCATCTGAGCAATATGTTCCAAGTCTTCAGCACAACCCATAGGATAAAAGGTATCTGTTTGTCTCTTAGCCACTTGATACAAGTCATAAACCTCTTTATCAGACTTAGGTTTTAACTGCACCAATTTCCATCCCTTCATATTCTTCAGATATCTTTCTTGCTCTTTTCTTTGTTGCAATGGAGTTGGACCTCTAAGTATCTTTTTCTTCTTTCTAGTAGCAGCATCTTCTTTCTTTTTCTTAGCAGTGAACTCCCTTACCCAAGATCTCACATCAAAAGTTGGAACTTCATTTTCTTCAATTTTGATCATCTTGTTGAGTTCAATATCTGCCTCCATTCTTATCTTCTAATCAACTCATTCCTCATACCTCCTTAAATCTTATGTTTCCCTTTCAATCCTTTCCTTTTCCTTTTGAGCCAACTGCTGTTCTTCTTGATCAATCAGCTCTTGTTCTTTCAATGCAGCAGCTGAGTCATGTTTAACTTATAATTCCTTAGGCCACATATGAAAAGGTATTATAGAATAGTCAAACCCCTTATACATCCATTTGGGTTCTTCAACTTGCTTGCCCTTCCCTTTATCAGTAGATGATGATACAATCTTCTTTGGTTGAGCAGCAGGTTCTCTGATTATAACTCCTTTTAGAGGCAAACTTGGTGTTGATGATGTGATTGTTGTTGTTGGTTGTTGTGGTAGTGCTGGAGTTGGTAGTGGTGTATCTTTTGAAGATGATTCAGATGGAACTTCTGTAGTCTTCTTAATTAACAAAACCATTGCCTCAGCAGCAACATTATCACTAGACCCAGCAGCAGAGTCTTGTACATCAGCAGAATTCACTTTTCCACTAGCAGCAGGATCAGCAAGATCCTTAGCAGTAGAGTCATGAGTAGGAGTAGAGTCATTAGTCTTGTCAGCAATAGCAGCATTTTCTAGCTCTTTCACCATTGAATTTCCCAAAGTCATTAAAGCTTCACCCATCAACCCTGTTGCCTTCACTAATTGCTCAGGCTCCAAAGTCTTGAGTTTTTCCACCACCTTTTCTTGAGTAGCAATCACCTCTTCCATTATAACCTCATTCCCTGATTGATCAGCAATCACAAAATTTTCAGCATCCTGAGGACTTTCTACATCCATGTCTATAATCTCTGGAACCTCCCCTGAAACCATTTCTTTATTCATAACCTGAGCACTTTCAACCCTCTTCAAATTCGCCTCCCCTGAACCCATGGCATCTTCATTCCTCCCCTGTTTGGAAGCATCCTCTTCCAAATGAGTAGAGAGTTCAGGTGAACTGATAACTTGAGAAGTGCCCACTTTCTTCAGTCTTTTCAATGAGGTTGAAGATCTTGATTTCTTCAAGTTCTTAATCTGTTTCTTCAATTTTGAAATAAGCTTGGCTTGGTCAGTAACAACTGTAGACAGAGTAAGAACTTTATCTTCCAAAGTAGTACACTTCAACCCCAAATTGGTACAACTAACCGTTAATTCCTTAATGAGTTGCACAGTAGTCTCATCACTTCGACCTGTGTTACCTGGTCCGAGAGGTGAATCATGGACATTGTCATCATGTACAAGATTTTCCATCAATTCATTTGTCACTTGCCTGTCCTCATCACTTTGACCTGTGTAACCTGGTCCGAGAGGTGAATCTTGGGACATAAACTCAGTATCAAACCTAGTTTGATCATCTGAGCCCCCTATATTATCCATTTGACTAGGGTTACCATCCTGAGAAGTAGATTCAGAAGAATCCTTTTCTCTAGATGTTGCCTTGGTTTGGGGCTTATTTATGTTATCACTATCCTGCTCTGCTGCTAAGCAAGAAGCAGTAGTGACAGCCCTTACCAACATGTCCCTTCCATCAACTGGGACAGCCTCATCTGGTACAACCATACTAACACTATCCTGAGGTAGATCAGTGTTCTTTTTGGTTTTCCTATGGGTATAGTGTATTTTGGGTTGTGTAGCAGATGCAGAAAAATTGAGTGTGTGATGGGAATCAGTGGGATTTCCTGATCCTTCACCCTGAATATTTTGCACAAGTTGCACCATTGAAGGTGTAAGATTTGTATGTGTGCCTAAAAAACCTTTTCCATGCTTAACCAAGAAATTAAAAGTTTTTGAAACCAATTTTGGAGCTTCATAATAGCCAGCATGGGATCTAAAATCAGTAAGTTGGTCAACAATAAAAAGCTGGAGAAATCTTGGATAAAGCAAATAAGAACCAGACTCTTTAACACTTTTAACAATCCCCTCCAAGATCATATTTGAAAAATTAAATGGTTGACCTGTGCTTAAGCATACCATTGTAGAAGCAATAGTAGCACTAAACTCATGCCACCCAAAAGTTTTAGGACTCAAACAATGAAGGAGAATGTGTACCAAAAACTTGTATTGAGGACAGAGGAGAGCCTTTTGAAATTTTAAATTTGTATGCTTGCCCTCATACCCCAAAGTTTTTAAACCAGCAAAAATAGCAGAATTAGCAAGACAAGTAGTCTCTGTTTCATCATTTAAAAGAAGAGATTCCCTTTTGCCCATCTACTAAAGCACTGACATATTTTTCCTCATTCATATTTTTTACTTTAGCAGTAAGCCAAAACTGTTTGATGTAGGAAACAAATATAGTAGGATTCACAGTGAGTGCATACCTAAGAGAAGTCGCATTCAAAAATTTGACCATATCTGTGAGCCCTTCAGGAACCAACTCTTCATCTAAAACAACCACACTATTGTGTTGCTCTGCCCAGGTACGTACACAATCCATGAATTAGGGTTTAGAGAAATTGGGGATAATTGATTTTGACAATAATGGAGTGTTAGGGTTTGTGATAACTTCAATTTGGAGCGTGTAAAAACCAATTATGAAGATTAATTAGGTTTCAAACTGATTGGTAGAAGTTACACATACCACCCTCTCACTTACAACCGTAGCAGCATAACCATGTCATCCACAGCTAGCAGCAGAATGAAACAACTAGTAGCAGAGTGAAAATAAGCCAGCAGCAGAGTTGACTAATCAAACTTGGTCAAAAAGTCAATAACCCATAACAATTAATGCGCTTGATACTCCGTAATCCCTATAAAACCGGACGAAATCTTTTCCCTAATTCACCACAATCAAACCCTAATTACAATCAGAAATGCCAATCACGCAATCAAATCATCCAATCACCCAAATCAAATCATCAATAACCATGAAATCTTCACCCGAAATTATCAACATCTCATCCGATTCTTCTTCTGAGGATGATTCACCGTTTGAAACATATGTCCCTCCCTTCCGTCCTCCTCACAATGGTTGTAGAACCAAGGAGTAAGCCAGAAAGAGGAAGCATGATCTTCCTGTCTTCAAAGATCTCCTGCATTTGAATCAAACCCCAAGCACTTCGAGGGGTAAAGAGGTGATGTCCCACAAGTCTCCATCGTCTTCAGAATCATCAGATGACCCTTCTTGGATCCCTATCAGACCACCATCTCCAAAGGAGCTTGTTTCCCCTTCATCTACACATCATCAGATGAGGATGAGCCACAACACAATCCACCATCCACTCCAGAAAGACCATCATCTTCAAGGCCAAGACCCAAGACATCTACTAAGGCAAGAAAGGCAAACCCTCCTCTGCCAAAGGAGAGAGAGATTGTACTTGGGCTTCCATGCCCTAGAATTTGATGTTTTAAGCCTTTTTATATTAGTTTGTGGTGTAGCAGTCTTTTGTTATTTCTGAACTTGATGTGAATGTACTTTTGTTGGATGTACTCTGTTTGAATGATGAATGAAAGCTTTTGAATTTCTGTTTTAAGAATCTTGCAAATCATTCAACTTTTAGCTTATCCTGCAAAATGTTAGTCCAACCACCACAAAGTATACAAGAAGATATACTAGTAGTAGAGTAAAATAGCAGCAGAGTACATGACAACTTAATCATTTGCTTCTTAAGAAGCAGCAGAAACAGATTAACAACCAGCACAAGAACTTTACACTTTTTACAAAAACAATAAGAGATAAGTTTCTCAAAGATTAATCATACCAATGTTTGCAATCAAGAATTGAAATCTTCCCACATCAAAGTGGTTAGTGAGAAGATCAGCAACATTGTTATCAGTATGAATTTTGACAATTTGAATTAACTTCTTTTCATAGCAATCCCTTATGAAATGATGTCTTATCTCAATATGTTTTGTTTTAGAATGAAAAACAGCATCTCTAATTATGCAAAGTGTGCTATTGTTATCAATATGAATTTTGGTGTTCATGAAATTGTACCCATAATCCAGTAGTTGATTTTGCATCCATAACACTTGACCACAGCAACTTGAAGCAGCCACATACTCAGCTTCAGTTGTAGAATTTGCAACCACTGTCTGTTTCTTGCATTGCCATGACACCAATCTATTTCCAAGAAATTGACAACCTCCAGTTGTAGACTTTCTATCCAAGCAAGCACCAGCATAGTCACTGTATGAATATGCCACCAAATCAAAAGGTGAATCCTTAGGATACCATAGGCCCAATTTAGGTTGATGCCTTAGATACCTAAAAATCCTCTTTACTGCATTGAGATGTGATTCTTTGGGACATACTTGGAATCTTGCACAGGCACGTACAACAAACATAATATCAGGCCTAGATGCAGTAAGATACATCAATGAGCCAATCATGGACCTGTACAAATGAACATCTACTTCATTTCCATTTTCATCCTTCAATAAAGGTTTGTTGGTATCCATGGTTGTCTTAGCAGGCTTAGCATCTTCAAATCCAAACTTCTTCAAAATGTCATTAACATACTTATCCTGACTGATAAATATGCCATCTTTCTTTTGAACCACTTGTAGTCCCAAGAAGAAGTTGAGTTCTCCCATTGAACTCATTGCAAACTTATCCTTCATAAGTTTCTCAAAATCAACACACATTGGCCTGATTGTAGAACCAAAGATGATGTCATCAACATAGATTTGAACCAACAAAATATCATCCTTTTGTCTTTTGAGAAACAATGTCTTGTCAATCTTTCCTCTACTGAACCCAGAGTCTAACAAATATGTTGACAAGGTATCATACCAAGCTCTGGGAGCTTGATGTAGTCCATACATTGCTCTATTCACCTTGTAAACTTTGTCAGCATAATCAGGATCCTCAAAACCTGGTGGTTGAGAAACATAAACTTCTTCTGTAATGGTCCCATAAAGGAAAGCACTCTTTACATCCATCTGATACACTACAAAATCTTTGAATGAAGCATAAGCCAAGAATAGTCTAATGGCTTCTATTCTTGCCACTGGTGCAAATACCTCATCATAGTCAAGTCCCTCTTGTTGTGTGTATCCTTGAGCTACTAACCTAGCTTTATTTCTGATGACCATCCCTCTTTCATCTCTTTTTCATCTGAAAACCCATTTAGTACCAATAACTCTTTTTCCATTTGGCAAATCATCCAAAGTCCATACTTCTTGTAGCTTGAATTGTAGAAGCTCATCTTGTATTGCTTCCACCCAACTAGCTTCTTGTAGGGCTTTGTAAGTATTCTTGGGTTCAATTTGAGATAGAAAGCAGGCAAACAAGCAATTTTGTAGATCTTTATGACTGTTTCTTTGATGCAGAGATCTTGCACAGAAACTTTGATGTTGAAGATCTTTGAGCTCTTTAGTCATTTTCCTTGTTTGTACAGATGATTGAGGATCACTTAGAATTTGTTCTTTTGGATGATTCTTATGAACTCTTGTAGTAGTAGTGGGACTAACAGGAATATTGAGTTCCAAATTAGTATAGTCTACTTCAGCTCCAAATAATTTACCATCAAGAGCTTCATCATCTGTGTCATCATAGATATTCTCTAGAGGAGGCATATTTGGATCTTCAGGATAATTTGTATCATCAAAAGGTCTATCCTGAGTATCCAAAGGAGGAAACTGTGATGTAGAAGCAGAGTGAATAGGCTTAGCAGCAGAATAGATTGAAGTAGTAGTTGATTGTTTTGGTCTAGCAGTAGAGTCTTCTGAGTCAGCAGTAGAGTCTTCTGGCCTTGTAGGAGAGTCAGCAACAACTACTTTTGGATCTTCATTTGGTATCTTTTCTGCATCAATAGGAGTTTCAACATCTGCTTGAGCTTCCTTAGGTTTCTCTGAAGGAACATCATCTTCTTGTGTATCTTGATCTTGCTATAAAGGTATGAAAGTAGGACCAACCTTCAGTTTCTCAATCAAAACAATGTCTTCTTGTGGTTTGTTAGTGTCAACACTAGCAATAACAGGTACATAATTCATTGTCTTAGTCAGGATGTCAACATCAAACATCCATTCAGGTCCTTTTCCTGCAGCATTAGATGTGTTCTCACTAAACTTGATATGCAAATTCTCCTCCACATGTTTGGTTCTCTTGTTATATACTCTGTAAGCTTTACTATTTACAGAGTAACCAACCAAATTTCCTTCATCAGCTTTCTCTTCAAACTTGCCTAACTGATCTTTGGTGTTCAAAATAGTGACAGGACATCCAAATGGCTTGAGAAAATTAATCATTGGTTTCTTCCCATGAAAAAGCTCATAAGGAGTTTCGTTGTGAGGCTTCACTACCTTACTCATGTTTTGCACAAAACATGCAGTGTTTACAGCTTCAGCCCAAAAAGGTATAGGTAATTGTGAATCAGATAACATTGTTCTTGCAGCCTCAATAAGTGTCTTATTTCTTCTATCTGCAACACCATTCTTTTGTGGAGTTCTTGCAACACTGTACTGTCTTAAAATACCTTTTCCCACACATAATTGGTTCATTACACTATTCTTGAACTCAGTACCATTGTCACATCTTATAATCTTCACTTTGTGGTTGTGCAGGTTTTCAACTCTTGTGATAAATTCCTTAAGAATTTCTGGGGTTTCATCTTTAGTAGCTAAGAAAAACACCTAAGTAAACCTGTTGTAGTCATCTGTGACAACTAGGCAATATGACTTCTTGTTTAAACTTTTTACAAAGACAGGCCCAAATAAATCCATGTGTAGCAAATGCAAGGGCACTGTATTTGTGTTCACTGTCTTAGACTTGAATGAGACTCTATGTTGTTTTCCCTTCTGACAAGCAATACAAGTCTCACAATTTTCAAACAACTTTGTAGGCATGCCTCTCACAAGATTTCCTTTCACCAACTTGTTCATTGTCTTGTAGTTCAGATGCCCAAGTCTTCTATGCCATAATTTGGACTCATCAACAGTGGCTTTTGCAATCAGACAAGTTAAAGCTCTTTTGGGAACTATGTTCTTAATATGGTCACTGTATATATTTTCATTTCTAGGGACCTTCAATAGCACAAATTTATCATTTGGCAACTGAAAATCAGGAGAAAGGATCATACATTCAGTGTCTGTAAAAAGAACAAAATTCCTTTTGTCACACATTTGTGAAACACTAAAGAGGTTAAACTTAAGCCCTTTCACAAGAAACACCTTCTCAAAGTCCAAATTACCAGTTCTTAAAGTGCCTCTTCCAACAATCTTTCCACCTTTTGGATCATTCCCAAAAGCAACATAACCACCTTCAAAAGCCTCAAAATCTTCAAGCTGAGACTCATCCCCTGTCATATGTCCAGAGCATCCACTATCAACTATAACCATATATTTAAGATCATCCAGTAGATTACCCTTCACATTAAAATAGAGAAATTAGTTTCTCTTGGGGACCCAAGCCATTACTGACTTGGATCTGTCTTGTGCATCAACATAGTTAAATTTCTTTAAATCACTTGATGCACTGTTGGTTTTGGAAACATTGTTTGTAACATTTGATTTTGGTATCCAAACCCAACAAGCTGAGGCCTTAACAACATAAAAATGATTTCCAACAACTGTATTTGATAAAACTTTTGGCCCATAAGTAGAAAGTTTTGTACTAGCAGCAGATTGCTTACTAGCAGCAGAATGCTTACTAGCAGCAGAGTGCTTGCTAGCAGTAGAGCCAGCAACAGAACCAGTTGTGGTTTTAAAAACACCATTTGATTTAGCAGCATAAATGGATCTAGTTGCACCAGATCTTAACAGCACAACCCTAGGAATCATGTTTCTATTAGGATGAGGGTGAGTATTCTGATTAACATATTTGTGATTCACCCTAGTGTATTGATTCCAAATAGGTTTCTTGTGGTCAGGACATCTATTAATCAAATGTTCAAAGCTACCACACTTATAACAAGCCTTTTTCTTCAATTGAAACTCACTACCTAATTTGTTTGAAACTAGATTATTAAAATTTCTTTGATTTCCCCTAGGCTTATTATTGAAACCAATCATTCTACCTCTAGAAATTTCATTATATTCAACCAATCTCCTAGAGATACCCTTACCTAACACAAGACTCACAAACTTCACCTGTTCAATTTTAGGTTCAACTTTAGTAGGAATTTCTTCCTTTTCTACACTTTGTTCTAGTTCAACCTTTTCTTGTTCCTCATCACTGTCTGAGTACCAATCTTCAATTATTGGAGCATCAAGAAATTTTCTGTCCTCTACCTTAGGTGTTTCTAAGACACATGTACTAGACTCACCTATTGGTTTTTCAATATTAAGCTCACTAATAAAGGACAACTCTTTTCCTGGTGGAGCAAAAGCACTTTTAGCAGGAGGAGCAACTTCTTTATAACCTATCCCACTGCCTTTCCTCATGATGGTACTCTCAATAGATTTATTAACCAAGTCAGAAGCATATTGTTGTTTGTTTACTCTTACTATATGGTTTTCTTTTTCAGCAAGAGCTGCATCCCTATCTCTTTCTGCTTCTTCTAATTTATTTTTAAGAAACTTAATATCACTGTTTTTCTTAAAAATTTCAACATCTTGTTGGTTAATTCTATCTAAATACTCTAGCTCACACTCTTTTAAGTACTCAAGTCTTCTTTCAACATTTTGAATACCTACTTTGTAACCTAAGTTATCAAGTTTTAGGTGTTCAACTTCTCTAATTAGACTCTCATTCCTAGACTTAAGTTCTTCTATAGTGTCAGCACAAGACTTAAAAGAACACACAGATAAATCAGAATCATTAGATACCTCAGAGTCAGATCCAGAAGATGATGATGAATAAGCCATAAGTGCAAAGTTATGCACTTCAGGCTTGACTTGAGCCACCAAGGAATAATTTGGTTCTTCATCAGCCAAATCACTCCAATCATAGTCTCCCAATCCATCACAAGACACCAATGCAGTAGTAGTATTCTTTGTCTCTTCAGTCTTCTTTGATGCTTCACCATTTTTCTTTGGAGCTCTACATTCTCTGGCAAAGTGACCCTTTCTGTTGTAGTTGTAGCACTCTATCTTTGACTTATCAAATCCAACATTTTCTTTAGGTCTATACTTGACCTCTCTTCCAGTTCTCTTCCAGAATTTTCTAGCCCTCAAGGTCAACATGGCCATTTGCCATTTAAGATCCATCTCTTCAAGATCATCTTGATCAAGGTGATCCAGATCTTGATTAAGTGCCTGTAATCTTATACTTGTAATAAGATCAGCCAAGAATGCACATAAAGCCATATCACTGGTGGAATTATTATCATTAGAACTAGCAGCAGATCCATCAGCAGTAGATACTCCATAAGCAGCAGAGTGAGATTCTTTAGACACCTTTGACTTTGAAGATACAAAGGCAAGATTTTGTGAACCAGAAGTAGATGAAGTAGATAACTCTGGTTCATACACTCTTAAGTTGTTATAGAGACTTTCCAACTTCATAGTTTCAAAGTCAGGCTTATTCCTCCAAATAACAGTGTGCATACTCCATTCAGGTGCAAGACTTCTGAGAAACTTGAGATTTACATCTTCTTGTGGAACCACATAGCCAACAAGCTTTAAATGACTGACAAGTTGATTGAGCTTGTTGTAGGTGCCATTAATCTTCTCTTCACTTTCAGCAGTAAAGTTCTCAAACTGATGCTTCAACATGTTTTTCCTTGACTTCTTGGTAGCATCATTCCCTCCAAACCTGAATTCAATAGCATCCATTAATTCTTTAGCAGTCTCACAGCTATCAAAGTCCAACTAAAATTCATTAGGTATTCCCATTAAGAGAATACTGTGTGCCTTGATCTCCATCTTCCTCACTGAGTTATCTTCAGCAGTCTTGATTGGTATCTCTTTACCATCAGTACCCTTCTTTGGTAAAGAGTCACCATTCATGATAACATTCCACATGTTATAGTCAATCATGCGAATGTATTGTCGGATTCTCATCCTCCACAGTTCATACTCTCCAGGATTGAGCATGGGTACCTTTGAAGCAGTCATCATATGTGTGTCATCACCCATCTTTAGCAGTTGTTAAGGAACAGTAAACTTGCAAAGAACAGTTTCTTCTTGATTACAACTTCTAGATCACAAGCTCTGATACCACTTGTTGATCCCAGTTGAGCAAACGATCTTATATAGAAGTTGACTTAAAGTAAACACTTAAGCTTGAATGCGGAATGTAAAAGCTTAACTTAAGAAGAACAATTCACTATCAACACTTCAATATTATTAATACGAGCACTCAACAATGCTAAGGTTTTACAACCTTGAAGTGTAAACGAAAAACTAAAACAATACGTACTCAATCTAACCCTAGGATCCTCCTTTTATAGGCCAAGGAGTCCTACTAGGTTTACAATAACTTTCTATGCAAGATAAGAATATTCTAGACGTGTAAGATATACATACAATCTATTCTATAATTATCTATTACAAATACATGCTTATCACATTAGCAGTAGTTTCCTTCAGCAGTATTTTCCTTAGCAGCACTTTGTCATCAGCAGCAGAGTCAGTTTCACTCGCAGCAGTTTCATCATAGCAGCAGTTTCACTCAGCAGCAGAACTCAAAACCCAACACAAACGCCTAGTCTCCGCGCCATTTTTTACCTGGACAGACATTGACAAATATACTATTACTTCCATTCTTTAGTTGGCATGTAAAATTAAAAGCATGCTGTTGTGCAGGTAATCTGAAAACGAACACTACGTCCTGTCTCTAGCTATTATGAAACCACTATCACCCGCAATGGCTTTAGCACCTGCCTCACCTCCTGGGATTCGGACTATAGGGCTAATATCCTGGAAAAACTAACTTTTATTTGAAATTGACACATTGAAGGGGGGAACAAAAAAAGAATACCTCGGCTTCCTGCATTGCGCCTGCGGCTTCAGTTGGTGGTGTTCTCGAATATTATGGTCCTTTACAACACTCCCTTTATACCATGAATACTGCTCGTCCACCAAAGAAAGCAATAATTAAGAAAATGATCTGAATAAAATGTATAGCAGAGGGAGAACGCGTGTAAAGATCTTAACTCATTGTATTAGGTGTACATACATTGCCATTACGATTGTCAGTGTAATTTGTCACTTCGCCGTTATTGACACCTGTGATAACAATATAAACCAAGATTTAAAGTATGTTGTTTGTATTTAAAGACATTTTTTATCTACATTTATATTGTAAAAACGTCTCATGATTTACTTTCTACAGTTTTAATGAAGTGAAGACTATGTGAGGTAGATTAAAAAAGTAAGCAAAAAGTATGGCCAGCAGATAGTGGAGACTGGAAATAAAATATACATTGTCTAAGCGTCTAATTATTCGACTAATGTAAAACAAATTTCCAATCTTCAAAGTAGATTACAGTATCTGATGAGATGGTAAGATACCAAACCAACTATGATAGTGGTAGATATATTTGAATTTTGAGAAGGAAAATTAGCATAGCCAGTTTGTGATAGAAGCTCATATTCAGATCAACTAAAAGCCAAGATCAGTGCTAAAGAGTAACTGCAGAAACACATAGGAATCACAACAGAAAGCCGCGACATAATTTGCACCAAATTTACGTACACGACTTTCTCTTGTCCACCTAATTGTTCAACTAAGTTGGTTTTACCACTGATATTGGATTTTAATCGATCTGAATGGTGACTACTAAAAAAACGTGGATGCTATCTTTTCTTTTTGAAAAAGAAATACAGTAACTACTAGCACAATTGATGCAACATCTTGTGACTCCGTCGTGTATGGCCAATTTGGTCATTGCTTCAACTGTAGCTATTTTGTTATTGTCATTTAGTAACCTGCTAGGATAGACAATGAAAAAATATTAAGCTCCTGTTGTTCGGATGTTCTTCTTTTTAAACACATACGATATCTTTTGTTTCCTAAAAAATATATTACCTAAAGTGAAAAGCTGCATGCATTTACGTTATTCTGTTGAAGCTCTGTTGCGTCTAGTATTCATGAAACGGTTGTTTTATACGCCTTCGTAAAGCTGGCACAGTTTCCATGTGAAAATTAACGAAGCAAATGCTTCACTGGTACAAAAAGTTCTATTGGTCACGCATGGTCGATTTTGAAATGTCACATTGTAACATTTATACGTGACTAAATGTACCAGAATAAAATAAACAGCCACACTTGATCTGACTTGTGTGACCATTTCAGAATTCTATTGTCACACATTTGAATATTTATGTGACTAGAGGTAACTGGAAAAAAAATTTGGAATATTTAGTCACTTATAATTTAGTACGTGTGACAGATACAAATGAGTTTGAGACATTAGTCACACTATATATATACGTATGTGACAAATATATGTCACACAATTGAAAAGTGTGACCAAAATCCATATATGGTCACATGAGGTAATTGTGTATGTAGCTAAATTATATAGTCAAGTTTGTCACACATTATTTAAACGTGACTGCTATTCTTTGCTGAATATTTAGCCACATAGCGTTTGAAATATGTGACAACGGAAAAGTAAGTTTGAAGCGTTAGTCACGATATGCATTTAATAGTGACAAATATATATCACACACTTGACGAGTGTGACGAAATGTCATATATGGTCACACTAAACCATAGAAACATGATTAAGTGTAATGAAAATTCGATACAAATGGTCACGTAAGTTAATATGTGTGTCTAAAGTTTAGTGTGTGTTTGCTTGCCAAATCCAAATGTGTATAGTCACACTTAATTGAAGCACAATCATGTGACTATAGGCTTTACAAAAAAACATAAAAAAAAAATAAAAAAAAATAAATAAATAAATGAAAATAGTCACATTGTAACTATAGGCTTTACAATAGTCATACCATATCAGAAATGTGTATCTAAATGATGTTTATGGCCACATTATAAGGGTATTATATGTGACCAATACATTCAAAATAGTCACATTGTAAAATATTCATGTGACTATTATTTATAGCAAAATGTGAAGTCAGTTAACATTAACATTGATATATATTAGTTACATTGAGTTTTTGGCTCTTTCATACATTTTGAAGATCTCATCATTTGAGTATCGCTTTAATTGAACAAGATTCCAACCCTTCATATTGTTTAGATAGTACTCATAGTACTTCCTCTTTTGCTTAACTATTGGACGACTGAGTACTTTTCTCTTCTTTCTTTGATTGAGATAAAATTTCTTCCTTTCAGCTTCATAATTCCTCTTCCATTCATCTTTTTGTTCTTGAGTGTACTCTTGCATTTCTTCTTTTATTTGTTTCATCAGTGCAATATCAGCATCACCTTTAATCCTTTCTTCATCCCAAGAATCCAAGAGTGCTTTTTTTTATTTTTTTTCTTTTTTTTTTTTTTTTTTTTTTTTTTTTTTTTGCCTCAGCTTCAGCGTGTTTCCTTCTTTGTTCAAGTACCATCTGATTCTCCTCTGCAAACGAAGCAACCAATTTTCTTGCAGCAGCTCCATCTACTTCAAGTTGCTTGTGTTTGGGCCAGTACACAAAAGGAAGATCCTTTAAAGGATCATGCTTAGGCTCTTCAGCCATAATACCTTTGCCTTTGCCCTTATAACTTGGCTCTTGTACACTCTTCTTGATTTGTTGAGTTGGTTCTCTAATCACCACACCTTTGACAGGTACTCTTGGTTGTTGTGGTGGTGGTTGTGATTGTTCTGTTGGTAGTGGTGATTGTAGCACTGCTTGTTTAAATTGTGTCTTCAATAGAATCATTGCTTCGGCTAAAGTTTCATCTTCATCACTAGCAACAGGAACATTTTCCTCAGCAGTAGTATCCTCCTTGGCCATTTCTTCACTTGCACCAGCAGTAGAATCTCCCATGCCTTTGATTGCTGCTTCCATAACAACCTCATTACCTTGATTATCAGCAACCACATACTCATCATCATTCTCACCAGAATCCACATCCATATCCACACCAATGTCATCACCAGCAGCAGCACTATCAAAATTTTCCATAGCTTCCCCTGAATCCTTGGTTTCATTCCTTTCCTGTTTGGGATCATCCTCCCCCAA
Organism: Artemisia argyi; assembly: GCA_030686995.1. NCBI lineage: Eukaryota > Viridiplantae > Streptophyta > Magnoliopsida > Asterales > Asteraceae > Artemisia > Artemisia argyi. Next base: position 134,454,676 of record CM060694.1, read on the forward strand.
ACTTATGCTTTCAGATGAACTAATCCTTTGTCTTGTGCCCAATTTTTTCAGTCTTTTGAATGACCTGGTTCTTGACCCCTTCTGACCTCCCAATTGCTTAACCCTCAGTTTCAAACCTGTAACCCCTTGAGTATATGTGATTTGTTGTAGGCCAAGAACCTGTTCTTTAAGTTTGGTATATTTAACCATCAATTCTTTAACAAGTTCCATGTAGTCTATTCATAATCAAAACATGTATGGTTTTATTGTTATGGTTCGAATTAAGAGAAGGAAAGCTAGAGAGGGGAAGAGAAGTGTTGGGAGACTTTCTAGTGAGAGAAAGAAAGAAAGGTTAGATTAGAATGAAAGGTCCAACCCTTTCCTATGGGTGGGAAATGGTATATATATTTACAATGGAAATGCCCATTGTAACGGGCTGTAGAGCGGGCTGACAGTGGGTAAGAGACCTGACCCGACTCCACAAATACTAACTAATACTACTCTACATACTAACTAATATGATAATAACTACGAGCTACAATATGCTAAACTGTACTCAGGGTGACTGAGTCTTCATGTGAATAATCGTATTCCTAACAATCTCCCCCTAAGGGAGGTCACCCCGGAAAATAAATGTTGAGTCATAGAATTCAGATCTTTGACGACATCTTTGTAGCTCGTAGCCTTTAGACTCATCATTGTTGAGATCTTTGTGCATTAAGTGGAAGACTCTAGATGGCACCTTCAATGTGATGGGCGATCTTTGGAAATAACATCAGCTGTACCATCCAAAAGAATGTTTGAAAGTCATCTTGGAGTAGTGATGTCTCCATGTGATATGAACCTCTTTGTGTAGGTATGCTCACACTTTTCAGGATCATGATCTTCTTCATCAGAGTTGAGGAAGCACGGTTGAAGCCCATTCAATGATCATGATATCTTTTGAGTTATGAAGTTGAAGAGTGAGCATGTGTTGATTGATCAGCATCTTTTCAGCAATCACCCGCAACCGTTAGAAATTCCTGCAAGTAGACAATTAGCAACAAATCATCCGGTGCTTATAGGTTTGGAATTAGAGGTTGTCAACACAATAGTGTGAAGACTCCTTCTAATCCTTACCAAGACCGTTCCCAATCGGCAAACCCCCGAGAGGATTTACGCGAACTACCTTAGTAGATCAACGAATGGGTGAGCCGCTGGAGATCACTCCACGACTGTTGATCGTTTGTAACCATCGCGACCACTAAGCGTAATCCACAAGGAATTACCTAAGTGACCTGCTTTCAGGGCTGCTTGATGTTGACCCTGGCAGGAATTTCCATTCAATCACTGGGAGTTACAACAGCAACATCCCTCATAAATGTTCTGGCAGATTGCCAAGATCTGCGTAGGAGTCATAAATTTACCACTGGTGTCCTTAATGTTGAACAACCAGGGTAGAGGTAGCACGTGTTCCTATGAGATCTTTTTATGCATCTCGAGGCTCTAGACTCAATAAGTGCATTTGGTTTTCCTATGCGGAGATTAGGGAGAGGTCTCTTGCTTCAATATCAACTATCTCTAAGAGACATGTCGATAGATTACACCGGTTCCCCGTGAGAATGAAACAAGTTCTTTTAAGAGAACTTGAGTGGCTAGAAGGTTTAGTGCATTGCGTCACTGGGTCCATGACGTCTTGTCTTCAATACCGATGTCGCCTTAGCAACAATCAGTAGATTATGAATTGAACCCGGTTTCTGCTCTAAGGTTGAATAATTGAAGGGCTATTTCTTTTCACCCTTTCTCATTTCATTTCCTTTTAATTCTTCAACCCCTTCTTTCCCCATTCTCACATTTCTCCTTTTATCATAATCATACCTACGGACTTCTAAATTCTATCTATTTGGTATTGTCCATGGGTAGATCCCTCCGGCTCTGGCGGATCATAGGACGGTTTTCCTAGCCTTAGCCACCTTATAACTCCATGATTGTCCTAAGTTGCCATTTACCAAATCATTGAAAATTCTCTCAATGTGTTTATGATTGAGAAACACATTTTGTTAACACATTGAGAGTTTTGTCATTTTCAAATGCTCCCTCTTAACATGTGCTCATAAGTATTGGTTTGAAAATTTGCACATGGCGGGACGAGTTGCACTTTTGAATTGATCTACCTTGAGTGAACATGACCGGGCATTCGAGACATGCTTACATCACTAGATAAACTAGCTTGAAGTTATTACCCGGCTCGATCAGATTCACCCAAGGTTTCTCGAAACGGTACATTCTACTTAAACTAGTCCTCTTCGAGACACGCTTACATCACTGGTTAAACCAGCTTGAAGTTATTACCCATCCAGGACTAGTTCTTTCGATTCAGGACATTTGTGTTTCGTCAATTCATGAGTCAAGACTGAGATGCACTCATATGAGATGCAAGGATCCTTTTACACAAATCATTTTGCTCCCCCTCAATATGTGCATTGATATGCGAAAGAGTTTGGCACATAGGAAATAGCAGATTTTTGTTTTCATGTTCAAAAACATCACTTTTGAATCAGTTTTTCATATTTAAATCACATCTTCTCTCCCGATCAAAAATTTCAAATCAATTTGAGATTTGTGATCCTAAGTGATTTAAATAAGTATAAAGTTTTGGAGAAGGATGTGACATTTTTAAGTATGACTGATTTTGAGACGACATGTAAGCTCCCCCTCAAACCTTGAGGGAGTATGTTATGTGTTAGAGATGACGAGTTTATAAATGATTTTGAGTTTAGCGAGAAACTCATGAAAAATTCACATACTAACACATAACAATTGCACTTAATCCACTTGAAGTTATGCAAAAAGATCATTGTTTTGATGATGTACAGGTTTTGAAATCATTCTCCCCCTCAATCGATGACACATTTTAAAATTAAACATTTTGCATAAATTATTAATTTTTATAGCATCGATTGAGTGGTAAATTTTAAACAGCTCGTCAGGTTTGTTTGATCTTCAAAAACCATGGTACCACCAAGTTTGGAGCAAATACTTTCCCGGAGAATCTTTGAAGGAAAAGTATTTGAGATGCAAAGAAGACTTCTCTTCTTTTACCAGAAATGATGCACTTAAGCGTACATCAGATCGGAAAGGCACGAATATAAAGTAATTCATGCCTTTGTTAGGAACAGTCGTCTTTTTGGCGACGAACTTTCCCCAATACTAAGACCGGGTTGCTATCTGAAGTAATAGCAAACCATAATTTTACGAACGGGTTACAGTCTGAAATAACTGCAAGCCATAAGTTTAAATCCGGGTTGCAGTCTGAAATAACTGCAAGCCATTTAGGCATGTTTTCAAAAACTTTTGAACTTCTGTTCGAACTTCATTTAAAGACCCGTGTCATTATTGAATGACATTTCTAGGTCCGTAAATGTTATCGATGCCAGAAGACATGCCTTAAAGAAACTATTTTTGGTATTTTTTTTTCTGGTTTTTTTTTTTTTATGGATTTTTTGTTGGTTTTATATATCTATTTACAATTTAGTATAATATATGTACAAAGGATACTAATCAGTTTAAGAAGATGTTGACATGAGTACCAAAATGATAGTATCGTTCAGCTCATTGTAGAAATCAGTAGTCAACATCTCTTAAACTTTCACCACCAACGCTTTCGAGGCTCCTGAATAATCATCTGAAGCGGTAGATGCCATGATATAATCTTAAACGGGATTTTACAAATCTTGTGACTTAAACCGAGAGATCGATTCTCTCCCGGGATTTTACTAAAGTCAACAAAAGAAACCGAAAGATGTAATATGCGAGTTAGACTTAGAGAGAGATCTTGGATAAGTGACAATTAGCATTAAGTGTCAAGTCGCGACAAGTCAAGTTACAATAGATCCGATTGTAATAAGTCAAGTCGTAAAGATTAACTCACAACGTCAAATTACAATCAGACTAATCGAAACGACTTAAGTCACAACAATTCACCAAACACAAGTAGTTAACAAATCACTAGAATCTCACAACTGATTTAATCGCTAGACACCACCAAATTGTTGAGTTTTAGTCTTCTCAATGTGAAGCTTTGGTAGCTTCCCCCCAAACCGACAATCATTTTCATAAGACCACTTCCCCAAGTAGTTGAAGTGATGCAAAAAGTCTCATTGTATGACGCTCAAAGACCCAAAGATAATGATAGCACCGAAGTAACAAGGTGAACCATGGATCATCTCTGCGGTTATCAATCCCAGAATGTATGATAAAGCCCGATCACATGACCATGTTGAGCATCCCCGATGTTCACATTACTTTGAGGTTTGGAGCAGTTGTCTATTAGGGGGAATAAGATATCAACATCTTCATTTCACTAAATGCTTTCCAGTTATCTTACACATACCAACTCAATCCATATTGTACACATGTATCCAATCCAAGAAGACATGATGACACCAAAGTAACATGTTGAATCACTGATCATCTCTGCGGATACCACCTCTGGAATATATGATTAAGCCCGATCACATGAACCTGTTGCGCGTCCTTGATGTATACAAATCTCTCCCCTGATGGTTGCGATCTCATCGGAATCATCATACCATTGTGTACATGAAGCATTAACCAGAAGCACTTTACCATAAACCATATCAGCTCGTATGAAGACGTCGATAAGCAATATCATCTCATACTTCAAATATTCTTTTCATATTTCTTCCCACTGAAAGCTAAAGTAGTACATACCACAAGTATCAAAAGACCACTTCCCCCATGTAGTTGGAATGATACACCAAACGCCACGAGTTAATACACTGATATTCTCTGCGGTTAAGACATTTGTCTTCCCGGGATAACTTAAATTAAGAAGAAGTATTAAGTTCATCATATGTACTCATTATGCATTCAGATGTATGTCTCCTTCCCCCTTGCTGGTTTTGATACCTCAGAAACAACAACACACTTTAAGTACACGTATTTGAAATATTGTGAGAAGGATTAACATTGGCTCAGATGTATTATGTGAGAATCAATTGCTTCAAAAACTCTCTAATGACTATCTTAATCAACCCTTATGTAGGCTATTTGAAGTGACCACTGATGAAGTAAACCCAATATACCAAACTTGAAACTGAAGTAGAATTCCCCGTTCTTGTGACTTAAGCTTGCACTAATGTGTGACAAAGAGCGGTGTAGAGAGTTCGTACAACATCGAATCCCTAGATACTCTATACTCTTCAACCAACCAACCATCAAGTATAAGACGTACATCACCTCTTGACTACCGACAACATCGTGTGAGTTGTGACACTCCTTAAAGTGATAGTTATTTAGTGTAATAAAAATGAGGAATCACCAAAATAACTAGATATCCAAGTCTTCGTCATTGTAAAGGTAAAAGCTCAAGCAAGGATCTCGAAGAATCTTCATCCAACCAACCCCAATATCTTCAGATACTAAGTACACGCACCCGTGACATTTCACTTCAATTTCAAATAAATAATACCAAATAAACACCGTGATCACTTTGACATTCCATGTCTAACTCCTTAGCCGTTTCAACATTTTAGTCGACTGATGAGGTGAAAAATGAACCACTTTTAGGGGGTCATTTAAGCCCGGAATTGAATTAATTTGATCAAATATTGCCCTAAATCGTTCCTTTTGTGATTTTAGGTACTTTGGGAGTGAAATCTGGAAAAGGAAGCAATTCAGACGTTTTTGGAGCATAAAAGTGAAGAAAACGCCAAAGTCTTAATTTTCCTTGCTAGGAACAGTAGGTGACGGCGTCAAGAGTAACATCCTGAAGGTGTCAAGAGCAAATTTCCATGAAGATCCAGTGCAGATTTGATGGCGTCACGAAGTAGGGCGTCAAGAGTAAAAGTCATGACGGCCTGGAAATGCATAATACATGACGGCGTCAAAAGTAGATCAAGGCAGTCCGAGAAGAGTTTTGGCGGCGAGGTGACAGCGTCACAAGCTTGGTCTTGACGCCGTCAGACCCCTTTTCCTATATATAGTTTTCTAATTTTCACACATAAAAAGAGAGAAGTTTTGGAGAAACCCTAAGTACGAACTTGGTGCGAATTTTACAGGTTTTTCAAGGGTTCTAAGCCCTTGATACCTTTCATGTGTAATTAAGATAAGTGTTCTTCTAATTCAATCGATATGTCTATGTATTGGTTGTCTATATCTTGTTCTTGTCTTAATTCCATCATGCTAGGCTAGATCTATCTTGTGTTTGCTTGGATCTAATGAAACCTAGATGTTAATTATGTGTTGATTACTTGTTTATAATTGTCTTAGATGAATGATTTATATGTTAGGCTTAAGAAAACTGGCAGATCTCCAATTGGTAACATGCTTGAACGTCTTAGGAAACATGAACCTATTGCACTAGGTCTTTATTGGTTGTATTTAATGCATGAGCCACTGTTTATAATCCCTATGGTTGTGCTGGGCATGGTATATGAGGAGATAAGAGCTCATAGAATTGGGGAGTTATGTGCGATACCCCATGAATGGTATTAAGGAATACAATCAGTCATCCATGCAACTATAACAAGTAATTAACGTGTAAAAGATGTCTAGGGAGTAGTGAAATCTAAGTAAACACATTTTCTCCACTTATTGCTCACAACTTTAGTATAATTTAGTTTTATTTTCATTTTTAGTATTTTATTTTGATTGCATCTTTAGTATTGGGTTAGTTGATTAGCAACTAATTCCGCCCAAATCCTTCAAACCCCGAGATTTTAATTGCTTTCTAAAAAATATAAAAATATAAAAATAATCATCTCTCATCTTTAGCACTAGTAATTAGGTTTTCTAATCCTAGCGACACTATTCCTAGCTGAACAATCAATCCCCCGGTACTTGTCACTATACTATACTAAAACGATCAGGTACACTGCCTGGTGGGGGTTGTAAGCTTCTCATGATCCTTTGAGAGGTAAAGCCTGGTGCGATTCCCACGTATCAAGTTTTTGGCGCCGCAGCCCGGGGAATAGTTATTGTCTAGGTTAGAATTTCTTTTTATTAGGTCTACTTGCTAGATTCCTTTCTAGTAAGATTTTATTTTTATTTTTAGGTCTCTTAAGTCTATCTTATTTCTTTGTGTCTTTGTTCGTAACCACCCGACATCATGGACATCCCACCACAACAAAACCCACCATTAGAACCCCTTAGGCCCCGAACCTTAGGAGAGTATTCCCGACCTAACCACCAAGGCTACCGAAACACCATTGAGCCCACCGGAGCCAATGTGACCCCCTTGCGATCCGACACCATCCGGTTGGTGCAAAGCGGATGTGCATTCCATGGACTTCGTTCCGAAGATCCAAACCAACATCTTAAGGACTTCCTTAAAATCGTAGATTCCATAGACCTAGGTGTTGAAACTAGAGAGACAACCCGATTACGCCTATTCCAATTCTCTCTACAGGATCAAGCTAGTCAATGGCTTGAGCGTTTACCCGCGGGATCCATCACCACATGGGATGATCTCACCACTCGTTTCCTTGCTCAATTTTTCCCACCGGGGAGAACTACTAAGCTTAGAAATGACATCTTGATGTTTCAACAACGTCAAAATGAATCTCTTTATGAAGCATGGACTCGTTTCAAGGACTTACTCCAAAAAGTCCCTCATCATGGCATAGATCTTTGGCTCCAAGTCCAAATCTTTTATGACCATATCGACATCTCCACGAGGCGAGCCATTGACCAATCGGCCGGTGGTAAGCTACGTGATCTTAGTGCGGAACAATCATGGGAACTCATAGAAGATCTTGCTCTCTATGACAACGAAAGTTGGAATGATCCCCGTGACTTGAACAAAACGGTCAAGGCAATATCTTTGCCTTCGAACAATTCTAGCACTCCCGACCGTAGGATCATGGAACTTGAGGACCAAGTCAAGTTTCTCATGAAATCTTACGAAGCTCCTAAGCCTTCAATCCAAGTGAACAAAATCACTTTTTCATGTGAATTATGTAGTGGTCCCCACGACACTCGTGATTGTGTAGAACTCCCCGGAACAGCTTTTGCGGACTATGCATCCACGCATACCGACGAAGCGGGAGATAAGTGGTACACTTTCAAGCCTGAGCCAAACCCTTACGGTGATTCATACAACCCCTCTTGGAAAAATCACCCAAACCTTAGGTGGAAACAAAATCAACCCAATTCTTCCAATCCGCCTAATCGTTACCAACCACACGGTCCACCCTCCAACCGTACTTTCAACAACAATCCTTCTAACAACTATGGTAGTACCAACAATCTTGAAGGATTGATGTCAAAGTTCATGGCATCTCAAGAAGCCCGCATAGCTAGGTTTGAAACCGAATTCAACCAACAACAAACAGAGATGACCAATAAGATAGACAACTTGTTGAAAGCCCTCAACAACCAAGCGTTAACTACACATAGGAAGGACACTAGGGATACCAGTAGTGGAATCCAAATTAAGGACCCCTCATCATCTAAACATGTCCACTTTGTCAATGTTGTCACCATTAAACCAATAGATAAGGAAATAGAAGAGAGTGACAAGGATGAAGTTAGAGTTGAAACCGAGATTAGGGATGAGAGTAAGGAAGTTGAGGTTAATAGGGGAGAAGAATTAGAGGAAGTAGAGCCTAAAGAAGAATACTTTGATAAGATGCCCACCAAGGAAGAATGGGAATACCATAAGGATTTATTCGATAGTCCCGAGATACCATATATCCTTGGCAGACCCCTTATCAAAATGGCAGACCCCTCTAACATTAACATACCATGCAATATCGGGCACATGCATATATGGAAAGCTTACATCGACCCTAGATCCCCCGTGAACATCATGACTAGGACTTATTACAATTGGGTGATGAAGAAGCAACTTAATTTTAGGATGATGCCCAATAAGAATCTGATAAGTAATTTTGCAGGAAGAGTGAAGGGATTGCATGTGATTATAGGGAATCTCACCTATGAGATCGACTTTATGATAGTTAAAGACACTCGTCCGGTGATAGATGCTTGCCTAAGCCAAATAATATTTGGAAAACCATTTGTTGAGGCCACTAGGATGAGTTATGATCCAACTTTAGGGATAGTTAGATTTAAGGAAGAGAATGATGAGGTTGCCTATCAAATGCCCTATAAAATTGAGCAATACCGCCTTCTCTCTAATTTCGAAAAGGAACACAAGCAAGCGGCTTATTATAGGAATGAGGAGGATAGACGTAGAGGAGTAGAGTATGTAAAGAATAGAATGCTTGGTTTCTACAAAGAATGCTTGTAACTAGGTCCGGAATACAAAACTGGTTTAGAAGACGACCTAGAGAGTGGAACCAACGATGAGGTTACGTAGTAACCCATGACCTTGAGTCTAGCTACAAGACTCGTAAATAAAGAAAAGCGCTTCTTGGGAGGCAACCCATGCTTTGTGTGTTTTTATTTGTTTGTTTGTTTGTTTGTTATTTGCTTCCGTATGCATGCTTAATTTTTATTGTTGGTAGATCATGTTTCTAAACTAAATAGTGGAAATACTTTACTTTGTTGTTTTGGCCTAGTCTTAACTCCACCTAAAAGTATTTTTGCAAAAGATAAGTGTAAGGGGAAACCCCAAATACGTTTTTAAGAAACAAACCGATCATGATTCTCCACAAAATTAAATGAACATGTATACTCGTATTTGTTAGAGTCAAATGCTTGTATTGAGTCATAATGAAGTTTTGCAGGATTTTCTAGGAAGTAGGACCAAGTTTTTCAAGAAATTTCCCGGAAACTTAACATAAGAATTTCTGCAGGCCACTTCTGACGGCGTTAAGAGTTAACTCTTGACGGCGTCAAGTGTAAAAATCTGGAAATTTTACCAGTTTTGTTTTTCTAACGGAGTCTTATGGTTTTTGTGAATCATTAAGTTTTATAATCTCCAGGAAATCTGCAAACTTCATTCCACAAGCATTATATCTTATCTTGTTTTCCAGGATTTAGTAACTTATATAGGATGCCGCCGATTTTACGCGAGGTTGTCTTGTCTATTTTATCAGGTTTTACAGGTTATGTATGACAAGAAGATGATTTATATTCTGGAAGGGAAGCTTTGATTGTTCATTTTCTTGGAGGAAGATTTAACCTGGCCACCCTATAATCCATACCGAGCGAATCAGGGGAGTATTTGATTTCATTCTTTTTACTTTTTCACTTTTACATTCTTTACTTGAACATTGGGGACAATGTTCATCCTAAGTGTAAGGGGAGGGTAAAAAGATGATACCTTACATATGCACTTTCGCTTGAGTTTGTTTTGTTTGATGGTAGATGTGTAATAAAACTATGAGAAATACTTGTTAGTGCAATTTTAGCGCAAATTTATACTTTTTTACAACATTTAGGAGTGAAACTTTAGCCATAGCAAGCGTCTCATGGATAGGAGATTGTATGACTAGCACATAACCGTATATTCAGAAAAAATTTTCACCCAAATATGTGAGGTTCGCCTTTAGATTTGATAGGTAAAGCATTTATTATTAGTGCTTATGAGTGTACCGGTAGCATTTAGATTCTAGAACTTGCGTTAGTGATGCATCCCGAGACCGCTAGTGAGACTACATTCGTGTGGTAGGATTTACTACATGATAAGAGGCATTAGGATCACCCTTGTGTTAAACCCGTATCATAATTACTTGACCATTTAAGTCATATTATTTGGCTAGTTAAGTCAACTAATTTTCCCACACCCTTAGCGTTGTACTCATTTTTAGTACACGAAACCCCTAGTACACCCCTCCGAGCCTATCTTTTCGTTTCTAACTTTAAGCATTTTACTTAAAGGAAGAATTTGTTACACCCCACTTAAATGTACACCCAAATCGCCTTAGCCTTCCGTGTATGCGCTCATCTTTAGTGCATTATTGTTATTTGTTAAACCCTAAGTTAACTATCTAATTGATTACATGGTTGCTAAGTTGATCATATCCTTGTACATATTGTTTTGGGACGATTGGGACTCATGGGTAAAGTACTTATTTATGGAGTAATGGGGAAGAACATCATATATTACCCCCATACGTACGTTAATCTTAAAAGTGCTCCAAGTGTTTTGATTATCTTAACTCGAGTCATTAGATTAGTTTATTGTAAAGTATGTAAAAATTCAAGTGTAAGGGGAATTTCCAACCCCTATGATGTATTATTTTGGATGGTAGGGTAAGAGTGTATGCAAAAAAAAAAAAAAAAAAAAAAAAAAAAAATCAAGAAAATATATATATATATATATATATATATATATATATATATATATATATATATATATATATATATATATATATATATATATAGAAAAGGAAAAAAGAGAAAAAAAACATACGGACTACCATCCCTTTTCATTCTATGTTCATTTTATGTTTTTGTTATTTTTCATTTATTAGCTTAAGTCGAGTCTAGTCTTGGCTTAGCAACGCTACATTGTACATATAATTAACCAAGATTGTTAACTCGCCACCAGCAAAAAACTTCCTTTATCCAACAAAACCGTGTATTTCATATCCATACACCTAACGTTACAACCTTTTAAAAGACCTCTTTGATAGTTTATCTTAGGTGCTTACGCCATGTGGTGGAGGTTTGATCCTTTCCCAAGCCTATGGTAATCTATTTTGCTATGACAGGTAGTGAGAGATATCTTCCGTTTCCATATTGTAATTTATACTTTATTACACCCGAGAGATGTGAGTATCTAAACACTATTTGTTTGGTGCTAGTGTATGACCTCCATGCTTATCTATTGGTTTTTAGTGGAACGATTATTTGTTGTAATTACTTTTATATTAGTGTTAAATGACCCCTAACTTGTATTTTGAGTAGAATAAAAGCACATTTGCTTGAGGACAAGCAAATCTCAAGTGTAAGGGTATATGATGAGGCGAAAAATGAACCACTTTTAGGGGGTCATTTAAGCCCGGAATTGAATTAATTTGATCAAATATTGCCCTAAATCGTTCCTTTTGTGATTTTAGGTACTTTGGGAGTGAAATCTGGAAAAGGAAGCAATTCGGACGTTTTTGGAGCATAAAAGTGAAGAAAACGCCAAAGTCTTAATTTTCCTTGCTGGGAACAGTAGGTGACGGCGTCAAGAGTAAGATCCTGACAGCGTCAAGAGCAAATTTCCATGACGATCCAGTGCAGATTTGACTGCGTCATGAAGTAGGGTGTCAAGAGTAAAAGTCATGACGGCCTGGAAATGCATAATAGATGACGGCGTCAAAAGTAGATCAAGGCAGTCCGAGAAGAGTTTTGGCGGCGAGGTGACGGCGTCACAAGCTTGGTCTTGACGCCGTCAGACCCCTTTTCCTATATATAGTTTTCTAATTTTCACACATAAAAAGAGAGAAGTTTTGGAGAAACCCTAAGTACGAACTTGGTGCGAATTTTAGAGGTTTTTCAAGGGTTCTAAGCCCTTGATACCTTTCATGTGTAATTAAGATAAGTGTTCTTCTAATTCAATCAATATGTCTATGTATTGGTTGTCTATATCTTGTTCTTGTCTTAATTCCATCATGCTAGGCTAGATCTATCTTGTGTTTGCTTGGATCTAATGAAACCTAGATGTTAATTATGTGTTGATTACTTGTTTATAATTGTCTTGGATGAATGATTTATATGTTAGGCTTAAGAAAACTGGCAGATATCCAATTGGTAACATGCTTGAACGTCTTAGGAAACATGAACCTATTGCACTAGGTCTTTATTGGTTGTATTTAATGCATGAGCCACTGTTTATAATCCCTATGGTTGTGTTGGGCATGGTATAGGAGGAGATAAGAGCTCATAGAATTGGGGAGTTATGTGCGATACCCCATGAATGGTATTAAGGAATACAATCCGTCATCCATGCAACTATAACAAGTAATTAACGTGTAAAAGATGTCTAGGGAGTAGTGAAATCTAAGTAAACACATTTTCTCCACTTATTGCTCACAACTTTAGTATAATTTAGTTTTATTTTCATTTTTAGTATTTTATTTTGATTGCATCTTTAGTATTGGGTTAGTTGATTAGCAACTAATTCCGCCCAAATCCTTCAAACCCCGAGATTTTAATTGCTTTCTAAAAAATATAAAAATACAAAAATAATCATCTCTCATCTTTAGCACTAGTAATTAGGTTTTCTAATCCTAGCGACACTATTCCTAGCTGAACGATCAATCCCCCGGTACTTGTCACTATACTATACTACAACGATCAGGTACACTGCCTGGTGGGGGTTATAAGCTTCTCAAGATCCCTTGAGAGGTAAAGCCTGGTGCGATTCCCACGTATCATCGACATTTTCCATAATGTCCTTCGGGTTGATTTCCAAAGTGCGCATTTGAAGGAACAACAATCCGTGATGAAATAGAACAAAGAGACGGATCATTATTCATATGTGCAACTTCACAACCATGATAGTCATCATCAACACCTTGAGGAATAACTGGAGATTGGGTTACTTGAGTAGTCTTAGTGATACTTCTAAATGGTGCATCTTGATCAATGGAGATTGAGGAAGGTGAACCAGTTGAGACAGCAGGAACCGAAGCAATAGCTTCAGGAACTACATGATCAACATTCGTTGAAGCTTGGAAGTATTCATCAAACATAAATCCCAGTCATCCTTAGTACATAGAACATTAGGTGTTGGAGGAGAGTCGTATGATGAGTCGTATGACCATTCTTCAATCATCAATCACCATGTGATATATTCACACTTCTCCCCCTCAAAAATTGCAAGCGAGGTTTGCCATTTTTGATTGAGCAAGTGAATATGAATACAATCAATCATGTATTTTATTCACACTTCTCCCCCTCAAATATTGCATATGAGGTTGCCATTTTTGATTGAGCATGTGAATAAGAATACACTTAATCATGTAGTTTATTCACCCTTCTCCCCCTCAAAAATTGCATACGAAGTTTGCCATTTTTGAATGAGCAAGTGAATATGAATTCGAGCAAATATGAGTAGATCCACTTGATGACTGAATGAACATGGAGGAAGCATGAACCATGTTGTTAAGAATGGTCAAAACTAAGAAGATTTCTCATCTTCCGAAGATAAGACGCACTGAAGCGTACACCTTTCTTTTCTTTGATGAACGGGGCCTGAAGTGTTGTCAGCAGACACCATTATGTCGACATTGAGGACCGAGGCTTGAACTGATTTGTTCAAACATCATAGTCATTGAAGAAAGAGGCCTGAACTGATTTGAGCAGACATCATAATGTTGACATTTGAGGATCGAGGCTTGAACTGAAGTGTTCAAATGTCATGATGCACACATACATCAACATTGACTTGCCAGACCTCCTGAAGTAGGAGATATGCTTGCTTTAGGCCTCCAGACTTTGAGTCTTCTCATGTTGTGAATGATTGATGTACCTGCAACTAAGTAAGGACTACCTGCACTAACATTACAAACTTGATTGCATATATATGGCTTAGTGACAACAGTATCCAAACCCTTAGGGGTTTCATGGTCAACCATGGCATTGCCATCAGTAAGCACCTTTCCGGTAGGTATCCACTTAAGTCCAATGTACTTAAAAATTCTACCAGTTGGAATCCACTTATGGCAAGGTCTAGGATTGCTAATCTTCTTATGCATAGTAGAAGGCTTATCAATATACCTAGTCTCCAAAGATTTAGCCGTTTGTATCCACCTAGGAGAAATATTAGATTTGTTTTGCTTCTTATGCATTGTGGATGACTTACTGTAAATCCTAGACTTAACAGGTTTAACCTTAGCAGTGTTCCTCAATAACCTAGGAGGTATCATACAAGGTTGTGAGCCTAAGATTCCATCCTTTTGAAGTAACGCCCTTTTCCTAGCCTTTTCTAGATCATAGTTCTTGTACAAGTCCTTGATATCATAAGATTTTTGAATCTTAATGCTTGGTTTCGACTCTGTTCTTAAACTAATCCTAGAGACACTAGAAGTGGGAGCAGCTACTTGTTGAGGTTGAACAAAACTAGAAGCAGTTACCTTGGGCAAATAATGTGGAGTGACTGGTTTTGACAAAACTTTTTCCGCATCAACTTGGGAGGCAAACCGAGTTTTTGAAAATTTTGGTCGTTCAGATCTAAAAGCACTCGGTTGCCTAACAACCGATTGGTTTCTATATGATTGTACAATTGGTTTCCCCAAGATTGATGGTTTTGCAAACTTAGTGTTCACACTATTCCCTGTTGCTTTTCTTAGCTCGTTCTTTAATGTTGTAATTGTGAACCCCTTTTCCAGAATTTGAGCTTTGAATTCATCATTTTTGGCAATCAAATCGGTTATCTGTTCTATAGTCTTAGTTTTCGTTTCTTTGATTGAATCACACAAGTCTTTACAATGAATTTTCAAAGACTCATTTACCTTAAGTAACTCAGCCACATATTGTTCCAATTCAAAATTTCTTGTTGCAAAAGTCTTACTGACATGATTATCCTCAACATCATAACACATATCACACATCTCAGAAATACGTTTTTTCAGGTTGTTGATTGTCAAGTTTTTGGCTTCCAGCTGAGCTTTCAAATCATTTATCATAAAGAATTCGCGAAAATCAGGAAGTTCCGGATGTTTACACGGTTGATTAGTTTGAAAACTTTCTTCCTTTTGTTGCATTATAATTTCAAGTGAAATACAATGTTTTTCAAGTTGTGAAAATTTGTTTGAAAGTTCATTAAAAACTTCTTTATCAACCACATCATTTGATTTAAAAGACTCAGCAATAAACAAAGGATTAACACACTGTTTTTCAAGTTGTGCAAATTTGTTTGAAAGTTCATTAAAAACTTCTTTATCAACCAAAGAACTTGACACATCATCACGTTCAGCATCCTAATCACTTTCTCCCCCTTTATGATTCATATTTGTTAAATCAGAAATCGTATTGCTATCAGTCTTTTTTAACAAATATGTGTCATAACTAGGCATAACTTGATCAGTATGCAGTCGTTCATCAAAAAGCACTTTATGATGTTCAGTCAGGGGTACCTCAGCACATGATACTTCTTCTTTTATTGGTCTGAAATCTGCATCCATGTCATGTGTAATAAGAGTCACTGAACTGTTGGTAGTGTCAGGCTTATCAGTCTCTGACCCTTTGCATATCATGACAACTGACCCAACATCCGATGCTTTACCCAAATCGCCAATACCATCACATGTTTGCACCCTACATGCCTTCACCTTGTCATCATATGCAGGTATATGTTGTGCTTTTTCTTCAATGAATCTTTTCACTTTATCCATAAGTTGGACAAGTGTGTCTCTGAACGTGTCAACCTTAATTCCCGTGTGATCAGTAAAGCACTTTTTCGTCATCTCACTATAATGGTCATACTCCAGTGTGAATTTCGAATCAAAGAACACTTTGAGTTGTTTGTTGATCACACAAAGGGCAGCCATGGATCCCATTTAGGAAAATTCTCCTTGGTCAAGTTGTTGTTGTAGTTGATCTAAGTTAAGAATCATTGTGCATGTGAAAGTCTGAACATCTTGACCAAAGAGTGTTGTAAATGCACGTTCGAATCCCATCTTGAATCCAGTTCCCTCTAAAAATACCGAGAGATGTGAGTGAAGTTGTCGAAAACATTCTATGCAACTTTCATTTGCATTGTGAAGCAATTGTTGTGGCTGATGAAGTTCTTTCTCAGAAATGACAGAGTCTGAAGTGGTAGACATGATGTACACGTACACGGGATTATATAAGTCTATGATTTAAACCGAGAAATAGAATCTTTCGCGGGATTTTACAAAATCAAGACAAAACCTTGAGTCAATGAGAAACTGTTGGATTAGATGAACGTGATGGTTGTATGATCGAAATTTGGATAAATCCCGAAATTGTATCCAATAAACTCGAGAATATCTCAACCCAAAAATAATTCACAATCACGGAATCTTGAAGCTCAAATAAAACCGTAGATCAAAATTATTAACCAATCTTGGATTAATAAACCTCACACAAAACCGTGACCAAGAATTATATCCAACAGAGTCGAATAATTCAACACAAACTCAAGTTAACAAAACCTCAACCAAAACCGCGTTCACAATTATCCTATAAACTTTCACCGCAAAAATCGGACAAATATAATGGTTACTTAATAAACCTATATCGAGTCACAAATTTTGTATAGCCAACAACAAAGAGAGATGCGTTCCTATGCAGTCCAACGGCCCAACACAGATTAACTAGCCCAAGTTATAATTACAAATGAAGCATTGCCCAAAGATGAAAAGAACATGTGGTCATAAACAGCCCAACACAGATAATCACCAAAACTCGTCCAAATGCAGAAATAGTAGTCCAAGTGATTAGAAATCGCAAGCCCAAGTCCAATGTAAATTACCCTGTAATCGGACAATATAAAGCCACTTAATCACTCTTAATCCACAATCAAGTAACCCTAATAACTCTCACCAAACAAATACACAGTCACAACTTCTCCCAATCTCAAATCTGATCTCAAACAATAACTTCTGGGTTTCATGTATTTTTTTTTCATAAATCCTGATCAACACCCAAACTATAAATCGTCCCTTGCGATCCAGAAGTATATACTTCAATAGATCGATGATGGAAACGTGTTAAAGTCTTTTAAAGATTTGTTACACCCTATGAAAGACACGAGTCTGAGATCATGGAAAAAAATGATAGACAAACTTGTTATTGTGTTTTTTTTTTCATTAGAACATTCGAAGAATCACAGGAAGTTGAAAGCTTCTATAACTCGATCTATGATGTATCTCTCTTGTGGTTATGTGTTAAACACGAATTGTTTGTACTTTATAAGATTGACTGAGATCTTTATATATGATTTCTTTTTCTTGTTTGTTTGTAAGATCCTAAATGAAAGAGATGATGAAACTGATGTTGTTTTGTTATGAATGAGAAATTATACTTCTGAAAGGTCGATGATGATGTGTTTTTTTTTTTTTGAACGTAACAGAGATCTTAAATGAAACTTTTCAGTTGATGATGTTTGAATAAGTGTAACTTGCTGTTTTGTTGTAACGGTGTGGATTTGGATTGGTATTTGTTGTAGATATGAAGTTTAAACATAATGAAGTATAGGAATTAAGTTGTTGTTTATGTTGTTACTCAACCTTTACGCAAAAAAAATTTTGGCAGCATATGGTCACTATTTGTTTGATAAGGATTCATAACTACCAACTCGCCAAAACAAACTTCAACTTGCTGGACTATTGGACAAGAGTGTCACTTTTAGATTGCTTTGTCTTTTACCCACTTTTAGCTAAGTGACCGAATTGAACACACAATAATAGATACCAGCCAAGACACAAATCTCTATCAAGAAAATACCATCAAAATACAAATCGCTACTAAGAAAAAAAATCTTCAAAACACCACTAAACCAATGAAGCAAGCAATCTAAACACAAAACAAGACACATATAATACTCCTAAACATGAAAGTACCAACATGTTGCAAGTTTAACCACAAACAAAATCAAATCAAGATGTTTTCAAGATAAACTATTCGAACCAAATAATAACACAAAACACCAAACTAAAAATCCGAGAATAGACAATCCCTAAGATGAAACCATGGATCTTGATACCAATTGTAGTCTATTCATAATCAAAACATGTATGGTTTTATTGTTATGGTTCGAATTAAGAGAAGGAAAGCTAGAAAGGGGAAGAGAAGTGTTGGGAGACTTTCTAGTGAGAGAAAGAAAGAAAGGTTAGATTAGAATGAAAGGCCCAACCCTTTCCCATGGGTGGGAAAGGGTATATATAGTTACAATGGAAATGCCCCTTGAAACGGGCTGTAGAGCGGGCTGACAGTGGGTAAGAGACCCGACCCGACTCCACAAATACAAACTAATACTACTCTACATACTAACTAATATGATAATAACTACGAGCTACAATATGCTAAACTGTACTCGGGGTGACCGAGTCTTCATGTGAATAATCGTATTCCTAACATTCCATCTCTTCCTCACCACTTTTATCCTCATCACTTGCATTGTCCCCCGTGGTTTCTTAGCACCTGCGGTTTCCTTCACCTGAATCAGTTCCATTGGAACTTGATTCATTATAAGTTCTTGAACCTTCACCCTTCTTATGTTGACCTAGTTCCAATATTGCTTGAAACAATGGTTTAACTATGATACGAAAGTCCTTACCCTTTCTCTTCGTGTTAGAAAATACCTTTTTAATATGAGAGTGAACAGGATAAACCTTGTCGTGAACTTTCTTATTTGTAAACTATTTGTCCATAAGAAGTTGCAAAAATCTTGGATATAAGTAATGTTGGTTTGAAGAATTATCCAAGGCTTTAACCACAAGATCAAAAATTAATTTTGAAAAATTAAATTTTTCTTTATTTTTTGCCAAACATATAAGGGCAGAAGCCATGTTACTACTAAACTCATTCCAACTAGTAGTCTTTTGGCTAAGATAATGTAACAAAGTGTGAATTAAGAATTTCCACTGTGGGGGAAAGCCACCTTTATTAAATTTCAAAGAATAATTTTTCTTACATACCCCATCTCTTGAAGGTTTTAAAAAATTGTGGAGTCTAGAAGATTCTCAATTCTATTAACATCTCCTAGATGAAGAACTTCTCTAACAGATGCCTCTGTAACAATAATCTTCTGCCCATCCACACGGGCATGAATCTGTACTTCCTCATCAATAGTTTTGACCTTTGCAGTAGCCCAAAAATGTTTGATATTGGAAACATACACAGTAGGGTTAACTGTTAATGCATACCTAATATGAGTAGCATTGAGAAAATCAAAAACTTCAGTGAACACTTCATTCTCCTTGGTGGGCTTTTGCAAGAATGCAATCATGTTATGCTTGTTGGCAAAAGACAGAGTCGACATTGTGAAATTTGAAAATTTGTGTAGGGTTTTGCTAGGAATTGCAATTAATTAATAAAATCAAGCAGTGGTTTTATGTTTGATAGAGTTTTGATCGGATAAAAACATTTGTGTGAAACTGTGAATGATTGAAGTGTACAAACCCTTAACCGTTCATATTTCTAAAACAGTACCCTGCACTCTCAAAAATAGCAGAACAACCCTTAGCCGGACTAAGTTAAGCTTAGCAGCACTAAAATATGCCTAGCAACACTAAGTCAGTTTCCACTCGAAACGGCTTATTTTTCAGGACTCCAGCACTTTTCTCAGCTTATCCTGCAAAATATTAGTCCCAAAAACACAAAACCTAACTCATTACCCGAATCACAATAATCACATCATCAATTACACATAGCAATACTATTTATAACTACCAACATTAACACATCATTTCTGGATTTTAACAATTTGACATACTGCTTTTATCCAAGAAACCAAACACACCTTTGACAGTTTGACATCGCAAGCAACCATACAAGGTCTCAAAATTTTCATTTATATTTTTTAAAAGATACAACCATTCATAAAAGCTGCAAACATAAATATAATTAATTATCCTACCTAAATACCAAAGATACTAAAAACATAAAAACATCATCATTAAAAACTGCTTCACTCCATTTCACACCAACTTGTTAAAACCAGAGCGCTCTACTCCCTGCATTGCATCCTTTTCCTTTCCAGGAGATATTGAAACTTAATTTCAAGATCGGTAATCCTGTTTTCCAGATTTAACTGGTCTGCAAATGTAAACCCATCTTGTTGACCCCCTTGGTTTTGATGCTCCACCACATTTTGATGCTCCATCACATTTTGCTGCTGATCCTCTTCATTTTGCTGCTCCACCACATTTTACTGCGCATCCTCTTCATTTTGCTGCTCCACCACATTTTGCTGCGCATCCTGTTGATCCTCCTCATCCTCTTCATCTTCTTCCTCCACCTCCACATCATTCAGTCCCCAATGCTCATCCCAATAAAAGTCTTGTCTATGCAGCCATTTCAAAATTATTGACCTCATCCACGTATCTACCTGCCTATACGACCCATATTCGTAAACGGGATCATACCCGAAATGATTAAACACTGTGTCCCATAGCAAAATGTTGTTTAATACCCACTCGTACTCTTTTGCATCATTTTGAAAGTTACCATTTGCTGCCATTGTTGAAGTTTTCTTTGAAAGTGATATATGTGTTTGTATGTGTTATTTGGTATATATACAATAGAGAGGTATAACTAGGCTGGAGAGGTATATGAACTGTTCCCAAGACTTTTGGCAGGAAAAGGGATCGACCAAAGGCGCCTAAATCATACTATGAATTGAAGATATTTTAAAACTATTCCTAAAGATAAGGAATTGAGTGTGGTATGCAAAAGTCTCCACTTTCCTTTTACCAAGTCTTGACTTACCAAGTACAATGAGTTGATGCAATAACTACTTGTATCTCATGCTTTATGAATAATAAACTTCCAAACTCAATATTTCCAACAATGATTTGGGATCGGGTTTTGACCCGAGGGAATAAATGTTTGACCGTGACTCGAAGAAAACTTATGTTATGTTTCTTTGAAGTTTAATGTTTTTGTGTTCAAAGAAAACTTATGTTATGTTTCTTTGTTAATCAAGTTATCGATTACTATATGATCAAGTTATCTTTTTGTTGATTAATTATGTTATGTTGCTTTTTTGATTATGTTCAAACAAAGATTGTCAAACTTGATTGTCATTTGCAAAAGTCAAAGAGTCTCCAAGTGAATTTGGGCAATTCCGGGTAATTACTATCAAAAGATAACTAATAGCCAATCATGATTGTAACTTTGGGTAATTTTTGGTAGTTTTGTACCTGTACATTCATTTGCATAAGGTCAAACAGGATAGTCAAATTGTGTCATTTTGGGTAATTACTGCCAAAAGATATCGAGTAGCCAAAAGATCAAGATCAGTTAAATTTACAAGCAAACACTTAACCATTCACCATAAAGATGGGGTACATGAGCCACTACAAACCACACAATCTAGCCATAAACACTATACTACTTCAGTGCAAGTAGCAAAGAAACCACAACTGCAAAAACACAAAGTGTTGACTTCCAAACACTGACTTTCTTTAAGGCATTTGTCAACTCTGCCTCCAATTCTTCAATCCTTCGTTGACGATTAACTTCAATTTGAACCTCACGCCTTTGATTGGGATTCAGTTTGCTATACATCTCAAACAAATGCATCTTGTACCAATCACATTCCTCCTCTGGACCATACCAATCAAATTGTTCACATTTCTTCGTACCCGATTTCTAAAATAAAAAAAATGTAGTATATTAAACATTAAACTTAATAATCTTTAAGCTAAACGTATCTGATAACTTACCCATCGATTTTGGCAGCAAATGAAACGTCGAGCAGGGTTGGATGGCGTCCAAGATGTTACCACCATAGCTGGCCTGTCACATTTGCAGTAATCTTCACAAATATAAGACGACATGAGTTAATTTGATTTTGATTTGGGATTTGTTATGATTTTTTAGAGTGTGTTAAATTAGGGTTTATGTGAAAGGGAATTGATTTTCACACTTTATAAATTGATTGGGACATTCCATCTGTGCATTAAATACTTGTACAGTATTAAACACTCTGCTTCAACCGCTTGTACATTGAGTGTGCAAATAACTTTTTTGAGTGTGCAAATCATTAGCCGTATGTATAATAGAAGATCAAAATTTGACGGCCATTAATCCTTATTCGGGTCAATCGGGCCGACCCCGTACCCGAGTTAGCCAAATAATTTCAACCCAATATGGGACCCTATTTAGTATTTGGGTTACTCGGGTTGACCCGAATCACCCGAATAAAAAGGATAACGACGTATGGAAATGAAAAAATCGTACAAAAATGTACGAAAATGTAATAAACGTTTCATAACGTTTTAATACATAGGAAAACATTCAGAAAAGCTTAGAACATATGAAAATGAGCGAAAATTACCGAAAACATTCAAAATGGATGATATCGGTCGAAAATGGTGGCAATCGGTCGTAGTCGGACTAAAACGATCTAAATCCGTCGAAATGTGTCAAAAATTGTCAACGTCGGTCGAAAACTAGCGACATCGATCAAAATCGATTGAAAACGGTCAAAAAGGGACGAAAAATGTTACAAACGGATGAAAACACAAAAAAAATCCAAAACGTATAAAATGTTGTATAGTATTTGTCTTAGTTTACAAAATACAATGCACATGACCCATGACCCATGTTAATTACCCATTGTCGATCACCAATCATGTATTGGTCGATAACATATATGACATGTCACTACAACCTAATATTAATGCACATGACCCGTTACCATGTTAATTACCCAATGATCAACAGTCATGGATGTGACCAGTGATAACCTAATGCATATGACCCATATGATGTCAAATACCCATTATTGAATGTGACCAGTGATAACCTAATGCATATGACCCATGACCCATGTGAATTAGCAATTAACACTGGTCATGCATGGGTTGCACCGGCTTGGTAGGTGTATAGTATAGTTATATATAGTGTGAATTGAATGTTATATGAATTGTATTTGAAGTTATTAAAGGCGGTCATGCATGGGTTACACCAGCTTGGTAGGTGTATACCGTTTGTCACAGACACTAATAAGAAGCAAGTATGCAAGGACCTCCCGATCATGTTATCCGGAATCGAGAAAGTTTGAACTCTGTTTGAGCTTGATCACTCGAAAAGCTCGATTTATTTGTAAAGGTGTGTGTCTTACACAAATTAAAATTGAAATATAATCTAATAATCGAATTCGGTTCACCTTCAGCTCGAAAATCTCAATACCAAGTTTTTAAAGATCGGGATCATATCCTACATAGGATCGATTTTGTCTTTGCAAGATCGAGATCGTAAGATCGGATTGGGATCTTAAGATCCTACCATAATGCATTTTTTAAGTATCCTTTGTAATATTATGCAAATTTAAATTATTATATACATAAACACTAAATTATATAAATGTTTCATAGAAATGTTGTCCTAAATTATGGTTATGAAATGTATAAGAAGATTATAACATGTTGTTTTTTCAATTTTACAAAACACAATTCTGATGCGTGGGAATTGCACCAGGCTTTACCTCTTGAGGGATCTCGAGAAGCTTACAACCCCCACCAGGCAGTGTACCTGATCGTTGTAGTATAGTATAGTGACAAGTACCGGGGGATTGATCGTTCAACTCAGGAATAGTGTCGCTAGGATTAGAAATCCTAAAAACTATGTCTAGAGGTGAGGGATGATTCTTTTTGTATTTTTATATTTTATGAAAGCAATTAAAAATCTAGGGTATTGGAAGGATGGGTGGAATTAGTTGCTAGTCAACTAACCCAATAACTAAGATGCAATCAAAATAAAATAACAAAAATGTAAATAAGCTAAATTAAACTAGTGGTGAGAACAATAGATGGGAGAATTGTGTTTACTTAGATTTCACTACTCCCTAGATATCTTTTACAGGTTAATTACTTGTTACAGTTGCATGGATGACGGGTTATATTCCTTAATACCAATCATGGGGTGGCGTACTTACTTCCCCAATTCTTTAAGCTCCTACTTCACTCCTATGTCGAGCCTACAAGAAGCTCCTAACATGGGATCACTAGAATTCGCTCATGCATTAAATACAGCCATAAAAACCTAGTACACATCGGTTCATGTTTCTTAAGACGTTCAAGCAAGTTACACAATGGAGATCTGCCAGTTTTCTTAAGCCTAACATTGAAATCATTCATCCATTACAACTGTAAACAAGCAATCAACCTATAATCAACATCTAGGTTTCATTACGTCTAAGCAAACACACAAAAGATCTAGCCTAGCATGTTAAAATCAAGACAAGTGGAAGATATATTCAAACAACACATAGACATATTGATTGAATTGAAAGGATACTTATCTCAATTGAACATGAAGGGTTTCAAGGGGTGAAAACCCTTGAAAATACTGTTACAAACGAGCTAGGGTTTATAAAGTTCGGCCCTAAAATTCTCCACACAAGTTCCTCTTAATGAATGAAAATTAGAAAAGTATATATAGATTTCAGGAGGTGACGGCATCAAGAGGAAAATTCTGACACCGTCATCTCGTCGCCAATAAAGTTCTCGGACTACCTAGATCCAGAGCTGACACCGTCATGTCACCACTTTTACTCTTGACACCCTTGTTATGACGCCGTCACGTTTTCTCCGGGTCATCACCAAAATTGCTCTTGACGTCGTCATCATATTCATCTTGACGCCGTCAGGTACTGTTCCCAGCAAGGAAAATTAAGACTTTGCCGTTTTCTTCACTTTTATGCTCAAAAAACGTCCAAAATGCTTCCTTTTTCCAGAATTCACTCCCAAAGTACCTAAAATCACAAAAGGAACGATTTAGGGAAATATTTGATCAAATAAATTTCAATTCCGGCTTAAATAACCCCCTAAAAACGGTTCATTTTTCGCCTCATCATATACCCTTACACTTGAGATTTGCTTTTCATAGCATAATAAATTACCATAGGCTTGGGAAAGGATCAAACCTCCACCACCTGGCATAAGCACCTAGGAGAAACTATCAAAGAGGTCTTTTAAAGGGTTATAACGTTAGGTGTAGGGATATGGAATACACAGTTTTGTTGGATATAGGTAATCTTTACTGGTGGCGAGTTAATAATCTTGGTTAATTACATGTACAGTATGGGGTTTCTAAGCCAAGACTAGACTCGACTTAAGCTAATAAATGAAAAATAACAAAAACAAAAAATAAACATAGAATGAAACGGGATGGTAGTCCGTATTTTTTTTTTCTTGATTTTTTCGATTTTTTTTTTTTTTTTTTTTTTTTTTTTTTTTTTGTGCATACACTCTTACCATACGATCCAAAATAATACATCATAGGGAATGAACATTCCCCTTACACTTAAATTTTTACATACTTTACAATAAACTAATCTAATGACTCGAATCAAGATAATCAAAACACTTGGAGTACTTTTAAGATTAACGCACATATGGGGGTAATAATATGTACAAGGATATGAGTCCCAATCGTCCCAAAACAATATGTACAAGGATATGACTCGACTTAGCAACTATGTAATCAATTAGATAATTAACTTAGGGTTTAACAAATAACAATAATGCACAAAAGATGAGTGCATACACAGAAGGCTAAGGCGATTTGGTTGTACATTTAAGTGGGGTGTAACAAATTCTTCCTTTAAGTAAAATGCTTAAAGTTAGAAACGAAAGGATAGGCTCGGAGGGGTGTACTAGGGGTTTCGTGTACTAAAAATGAGTACAACGCTAAGTGTGTTGATTGAGCCTAAACCACCAACTTATATTGACCAAGGAATGGTCAACAAAGTCAAATAGCCTAGATCAATACTCCGGGTAATATAAGGTATCACCGGGTCGTTAAATCCCGTTGAGGTGTAAAATGTAACTTTAGCGTGCTTTGTGATCGGGTGTTTATTCACAGAAATGGTTTGTTGTGAGAATTATTTGGATATTATTGACAGAAATAGCTTAGGAAAGCTATGTGAATGATTACAGAAACTAAGGTTGAGAAGAAATCACCTAAAACTTAAAACCGTACGTTTGCCGAAGACGTGGACAAACGTACAAAAATGTGAATACGGTGATTTGGAAAGGCTACTGGTATGAAAATTTACTTTTTACAAACCTAATGATGAGAGAAAATTTTTGGAAATTTAAAACTAATTTTTACACTATTTTAATAATTACTATTAATTAAATACTATTTTTCTAATTACTTTTAATTAACTAAATTAACCTAAATTATGAATAAATAGAAAATTAACTTGGAAAAATAAAAATTAAACTTAGAAAAGTCTAAAATACTATAAAACTAATTTTAGAAATGAAAATATATTTTTAAGACTATTTAATTAATTATTACTAATTATTAACTAATTATTAATTACTTTTTAATTATTTAAAATAACCTAAATTCTAGTTAATTATTAAAATACACTAGAAAAGTGAAAATAAAATTTGGAAAAATTAAAAATAACTAAAAACTAATTTTAAATTTTAATTTATATTTTTCTGATTTACTAATTAATTATTATTAATTATTAACTATTTAATAATTACTAAAAACTATTTTTAATTAAGAAAAGTACTAAATGATAAAAGAAAAATCTGAAAAAATTACAGAAATAGTTTTTACACACCAGAAGCCTAGGAAAATTGTAAAAATGGAAATTGCTTATAAATAAGTTGATGAATAAGCCAAATGGCTTAAATAGAGGTTATCACTTCTATTAAGTTGGGCTTATTTGAGATTTTCTTATTCCAAACTGCTTATTACAAGTTTTTAGACAACTTTTGTGAAGTGACTTTGACTGAGGTCAAGGAAATAAGCACTTCAAGTGCTTAAAACCTCAACAGTTGACTTATATTGACCAAGAGTGGAAATAAGCCAAAATCAGCTTGTGTGGGGTCCACTTTGGTGAAAACAGATGTAAACAAGTGCAATGAACAAACTTAAACAAGTAGCACACAAATAAGCTGATAAAATAAGCTACAACACCAAAATAAGCACTTGGCTTATTTGGTTCTGAGGTAGACTGGGGACAGATTTGGGATGCAAAACTAGGTGGGGTCCACTGGTCTACAGGTCAAACAAATGGTCAACCCTAAGTCCTTGGTAGGAGGGGGGTTGAATGATGCCAAGTTTGAGGTGTGGGACCTGAGTCTGCTGAGACATGGCAACTAGTTTGCCCTGCAGGTTACTTCCAGGGCCATTTTGGTCATTAAGAAAATTTCACAAAAATGTAACAAACTTGGAAATCACAAATACTACTGGTAGAGTTAACACACAACAATTTTCAGACCTTGAATCAAAACATATAAATCCATAAAAATCTTGCCATTTTTGCAAAAATCTGAGATGAACTTTTTGACTTTTTGAAAAACTTAAGGTTTTGACTTTTATGAACTTGGATTGCTGATTTAATGATCAAATGTGTTTAGATAGGATATATGGAGACTAACTTAAGTAAATTACCAACTTATGCAAAGGTGTGATTGGTTTTGGACTTGAAAACTCACCACAGTTAACTGTGGTGACCACTTCCTTGTGGATTTGACTTTTGTGTGTATTAGTGACAAATAAAATGCTCCCCTGAGCCTATATCTACCCACACAACTTGTTGAAACACAGACTTGCACAATAATACAGATGAAATACTACAAACAAGCTACAACCAAACACTCCTCTAAAAATAGTTATTGAAGAGAATTTGATTCAGACAACCATACAATGCAACCTACTGAATCCAACTATTATATTAAGCAATAACTAAGAAATTTAGACAGTAACAAACAACTAAACTACTTTAGAGAGTAAAAATTAAAAGAAAGGCTTACATAAGCCTTCCAAGCAAAGCTGTTAAGGACCAAAGAACAAGTGAACCAATCCTAATGCCCTCCCATGAGGTACCTAACCCACAACCATCCTTAATAAACTGTGCTCCAAGCTTCTTCAATCAATGTTCACCATTTTTTTATTTTTCTTAATTTTTTTAGTAATTATTGAAAACTGAGTTAGAATGTTCACACAAGCTTAAAAAGCTTAAAGAAACTTGTTTTCTGAGTTTACATAAGCTTGTAAATGACTTGTATACACATTAGTAGCTTAACTTAATACTTGAGAATTTGAGAATGGAACTTGAAAATTGAAATTGAGACTTAAACTTCAAATCAGACTTTCATTGATAATAAATGTTACAATACATTAAAAATAAACTGAAAAACTTAAAAACTAAAGAAATTACACACTAAGGCTCATGTGTGAGCTACAATATATATATATATATATATATATATATATATATATATATATATATATATATATATATATATATATATATATATATATCGAAGCAAAAATAAAACCTAGGACCTCCCACATGGCTTCATTTTGAATTCTGGATGCCCCACAAGCTTCCTGCTGACCTCTTGACCAAATCCTCACCGTTCAATTGTTTTGAGATCATCTGAGCTGTTGATTACCATTTTGGCGCCAAAATGGATACGGGGCAAGGATGAGTGGTACTGGTGGGGGGTTGGTGTGGGAATTTATGGTGGTGGATTAGTTAGGTGTAAGCATTAATTGTGGGGGGCTTTTGTTGGAAAAAGGTGAGGAGGGGGGGTGAGTCTCCCTGGTATGTTGGGGGAAGAAGGTGGTCAAAGGTCGTTTTGACCTTCGTTGACTATTTGACCCCGGCTTTTATTAATTTGGGATTGGGCTGGTTTTTTGGGCTTTGGGTGGACTGGGCAATGGGGATGGATTGGGTTTGGTTTTGGTTTGTAACAAAATAAAAGGGTCCGGTTGGTTTGTTTAGTGACAAGGACCAATTTTGCAATTTACCAAACTTCAAGGACTGGATTTGCACTTTTCCAATTTTGCTTCCAAGGACCAATATTGCCATTATTCCAAAGTTCCAAAACCATTTTCCCATTTTTTTCAAGTTTCAAAATTTCCCAGGGACCTGTTTTGCCATTTTTGGATTTTCAGGGACTAAATATGTAATTTTGGAAAACTTGTGACCCAAGTGTAATATTTTGATTTTTTGACTTTTAAAACCTTGGGTTGACTTTTCCTTTCAAAATAAATGCATAGGGACTAAAATTGACAAGTTTTGAAACTTGGTGGACTGAAACTGCCAATATTGCAAACTTTATACGTTTTTCCTTTGTTTTTGCACATTTTGCATTTTAAACACATAAAACACAATCCCTGGGATAATTTAAGTATTTTGATATCTTTTTGATTGTTTTTGTGCGTTTTGGCAGTTTAAATATATCAAAAACGATGAGTGTTTGAGCACTCATCAATCCCCCACACTAAACTATTGCTAGTCCCTAGCAATCTTTTTAGAAAACTTGATGGATTTTAAACTCTTTACCAAAAGCCATCACTACTGGAGTAGCCAGGTGTAAGAACTGTGGCAAACCTGATAACCGTGTGATTTTTAGCAAACCACCAGCTTTCAACGGATTTATTTAGTCTTTACCAAGAGCCGTTTGCTCCTGGACTAGCCAGCATCTTGATGGACCTAGTCAACATCTTGGTGAGCTGATTACCAATTATGGATTTTCCACTGCCTTTACCACAAGCCACAATCTTGCGGGCTAGCCAACTCATTCACTTTATAGGATATGGGGAGCTGAGGAACCATACAATTTTGGGCAAATTGCAAGCCGCCAACGGATTTGATTTATCTTTACCAAGAGCCGTTTGCTCCTGGATTAGCCAATCCCTTTGTCGGTTAGACCTGGCGGACTGATTACCACAAAAATTTTGAAATAAAGTGAAAAAATTTTGAAAATTTTGGCCAAAAACGGGGGTATTAGAAGATATTTTGATAAAATTCGTTAGAATTTCCCCCCCACACTTAGAAATGAATATTGTCCTCAATATTCAAAGTCCCGGCTATTATGCCGACTCTTTGAACGTAAAAAGCCAAGATTCGAATCTAACTGTGGAAATACCAATTTTCACTTTATTTCTATATATATACAACTTTTTTTTTTTTTTTTTGAGAACTTTATATACATATATACATTTTTTTCAAACAGCGGGGGGTTGGCCATTCCCCCACACTTGGTGGTAGAAAATAGAAAGAATCAGAGGTACGGGTGAAAACCCGTATTGTTGCTAATTTTTGTTCATCGAGTCGCTAGCTTGACTCGATCCCCGAATTCAATTGTCCTTGGGGAAAGTTTGGAGATCCGGGACGACCATGGATGGTACGTCCTCTCCAAAGTAGTGCTTTAAACGATGTCCATTCACTTTGAAATTAGGACCGTCATTTTGAGATAATTTGACGGTACCATAAGGATAAACTTTTGTGATAGTGAATGGACCAGTCCATCGGGTTTTGAGCTTTCCCGAGAAGATCTTGAGTCTAGAGTTGAAAAGAAGGACTCGATCACCAACGTTAAAAACGCGGTTTTTGATTTTTGAGTCATGAATCTTCTTTATCTTTTCTTTATAGATCAAAGAGTTCTCGTAAGCTTGATCACGAAGTTCGTTTAATTCATTTAATTGAACTTTTCTATGATCACCCGCCGTTCTGAGGTCCAAATTGGCATGCTTGAGAGCCCAATAGGCTTTGTGTTCAAGCTCGATCAGAAGATGGCACGCTTTCCCGTACACAAGTTTATAAGGCGTACACCCAATGGGTGTTTTGTAAGCCGTACGGAAAGCCCAAAGTGCATCATCTAATTTGTCTGACCACGATGCACAATTCTCACCTACAGTTCTTTCCAAGATTCTATTAATGCCCCGATTGGAAACTTCGAATTGTCCACTCGTTTGAGGGTGGTACGCAGTGGAAAGACGGTGAGTTACACCGTACTTTTGCATGACTTTGTCGAATTTTTCATTACAGAAGTGCGTACCACGATCACTAATAATAGCACGTGGAGTTCCGAATCGGGCAAAAAGAGCTTTTAAAAATTTCACAACTACTCGGGCATCATTTGTGGGTAAAGCTTTCGCTTCAACCCATTTTGACAAGTAATCAACTGCCACGAGTATGTATTTGTTGCTGTGAGAGGATGGAAATGGCCCCATAAAGTCGATGCCCCAGATATCAAAGATTTCACAAACTTGAATTGCATTCTGAGGCATTTCATTTTTTTGTGAAATATTCCCGTGACGTTGACAAGCGTCACAGGACTTGACCAAATCTTGGGCATCCTTGTAGATCGAGGGCCAATAAAAGCCGGAATTAAACACCTTTTTGGCGGTATAGTTGGGATTGTGGTGGCCCCCCGTGGGACCAGCATGGCAAGCCTTTAAAATTTCCTAGGCTTCCTGACCATACACACACCGCCGGATGACTTGATCCGCGCATATCTTAAACAAGTAGGGGTCGTCCCAAAAGTAATGTTTTACATCTTTGAAAATTTTATTTTTTTGTTGGGACGACATCCCTTTCACAATGAAGTTACCCGCAAGATAGTTTGCAAAGTCGGCAAACCATGGGGTAATCAAGTCTCCACGAAATGAAACCACATTGAGGGTTTCGTGAGGAAATGTTTCATTTATTTCCTTTTTCTCGAAAGCATTTTGGTGAGGGTTTTCAAGACGGGAGAGATGATCAACAGCTAGGTTCTCAGCTCCTTTTTTATCACGAATAATGATATCAAATTCCTGAAGGAGGAGAACCCATCGGAGGAGTCTCGGCTTTGCATCTTGTTTTGCAAATAGATACTTCAAAGCCGAATGATCCGTATACACTATGCTTTTAGTCAGAATCAAGTATGGCCGGAATTTTTCAAAAGCATACACCACAGCTAATAATTCTTTTTCAGTGGTGGTGTGATGACTTTGAGCCTCGGTCATAGTCTTGTTGGCATAGTGTAATGACTTTGAGCCTCGGTCAAGGCAACCTCGCGTAAAATCGGCGGCACTCTATATATGATAACAAATCCTAGAAAACAATGTAAGATATAATGCTTGTGGAATGAGTGTTTGCAGATTTCCTAGAGATTATAAAACTAAAGATTTAACAAAAACTTTAAGACTCCGTTAGAAAAATAAAACTAGCAACATTTCCAGAATTTTACACGTGACACCGTCAGGAATTTCTTCCTGACGCCGTCAGAAGTGACCTGCAGAAATTCTTATGTTAAGTTTCCGGAAAAATTCTGGAAAAACCTTGTCCTACTTCCTGGAAAATCCTGCAAAACATCATTATGACTCGATACAAGCATTTGACTCTAACAAATACGAATATACATGTTAATTTAATATTGTGGAGAATCATGATCAAGTTTGTTTCTTAAAACATATTTGGGGTTTCCCCTTACACTTATCTTTTACGAAATACCCTTGGATGAAGTTAAAACTAAGCCACGACAAAATAAAGTATTTTCACCATTTTATTTTGAAACATGATCTACCAGCAATAAAAATAAAGCATGCATACGGAAACAAATAACAATCAAACAAATAAAAAATCACACAAAGCATGGGTTGCCTCCCAAGAAGCGCTTTTCTTTATTTACGAGTCTTGTAGCTAGACTCAAGGTCATGGGCTACCGTGTGTCGCTTATGCTCACATAACCAAGGGTGAGCCATCTAATAGTCGCCTCATCTTTTTTATAATCATCATTTAACTCTAAACATCCACGTTAATACCTTTTATTCTTTTCATGAGTATATTTAAGCCCTTTTCTTTTATCATTCTCACTTAGCATTTCTGGGGGCGGATACCTACTACACTTCTCCATGGAAAAATCCTTGAACCTAGGGTGTGCACGGGGCATTTGGTAAAAAAATCTTCATCCCCATCAGAGAATGTAATTAAACCTTCCATAAGTTTTTCATCAAGGTTGGTCAACCTTTTGAAAGGTTTCCCAAACACAACTTGGGTTAACTTACTATCGATAAATTCTCCTAGATTCTCCATAACCATGAACTCAACAGGATAAACAAAGCTTCCTACAAACACATGCATTGACATTGCCCTAGCAATAATATTATCTCCTTTGTATTCTAACTCATCTACCATGATTTTATTATATTCACTACGCGAGATTATGTTCATTGGGAGAGATGAGTTAAGATAGGCATCAAAGCTCCTAAATCCAATCTTACAAGGAAATTGCATATTGAATGGGCTATTACTCTCAATCCTTGTTCTAGGGTCGACATACCTAAGAGGGTCCACTTCATCTTCCATCATATCCTCATTAATCACATCACCATCATCTAGGTCCTCATCGGAGTCTGAATAGTAAAAAGGACTAGCCCTATGGTCATAATCATGGTCAGACTCCTCCATCTCAGAATTATTGCCAAAGTGGTGGTTAGGTGAGAGGTTAGGTAGGCTCTCCTTTTCCAAAAGAGGGATTGGGGCGGGCATTTGGAAAATCCTACGACGAAAAACACGAATAACAGGAATCAAACGATCAATGCTATTGTTATCCATCGAGATAGTTTACGAACAAAGGAAACAAAGAAATAAGATAGACTAAAGAGAACCTAGAAATAAAAATAAAATCTTACTAGAGAGGAATCTAGCAAGTAGACCTAATAAAAAGAAATTCTAACCTAGACAATAACTATTCCCCGGCAACAGCGCCAAAAACTTGATGCGTGGGAATTGCACCAGGCTTTACCTCTCGAGGGATCTTGAGAAGCTTACAACCCCCACCAGGCAGTGTACCTGATCGTTGTAGTATAGTATAGTGACAAGTACCGGGGGATTGATCGTTCAACTCAGGAATAGTGTCGCTAGGATTAGAAAGCCTAAAAACTAGGTCTAGAGATGAGGGATGATTCTTTTTGTATTTTTATATTTTATGAAAGCAATTAAAAATCTCGGGTATTGGAAGGATGGGTGGAATTAGTTGCTAGTCAACTAACTCAATAACTAAGATGCAATCAAAATAAAATAACAAAAATGTAAATAAGCTAAATTAAACTAGTGGTGTGAACAATAGATGGGAGAATTGTGTTTACTTAGATTTCACTACTCCCTAGATATCTTTTACAGGTTAATTACTTGTTACAGTTGCATGGATGATGGGTTATATTCCTTAATACCAATCATGGGGTGGCGTACTTACTTCCCCAATTCTATAAGCTCCTACTTCACTCCTATGTCGAGCCTGCAAGAAGCTCCTAACATGGGATCACTAGAATTCGCTCATGCATTAAATACAACCATAAACACCTAGTACACATCGGTTCATGTTTCTTAAGACGTTCAAGCAAGTTACACAATGGAGATATACCAGTTTTCTTAAGCCTAACATTGAAATCATTCATCCATTACAACTATAAACAAGCAATCAACCAATAATCAACATCTAGGTTTCATTACATCCAAGCAAACACACAAAAGATCTAGCCTAGCATGTTAAAATCAAGACAAGTGTAAGATATATTCAAACAACACATAGACATATTGAATGAATTGAAAGGATACTTATCTCAATTGAACATGAAGGGTTTCAAGAGGTGAAAACCCTTGAAAATACTGTTACAAACGAGCTAGGGTTTATAAAGTTCGGCCCTAAAATTCTCCACACAAGTTCCTCTTAATGAATGAAAATTAGAAAAGTATATATAGATTTCAGGAGGTGACGGCGTCAAGAGGAAAATTCTGACGCCGTCATCTCGCCGCCAATAAAGTTCTCGGACTGCCTAGATCCAGAGCTGACGCCGTCATGTGTATTTCTGCTCTGGGCCGTCACCACTTTTACTCTTGACGCCCTTGTTCTGCCGCCGTCACGTTTTCTCTGGGTCGTCAACAAAATTGCTCTTGACGCCGTCATCAAATTCTTCTTGACGCTGTCAGGTACTGTTCCCAGCAAGGAAAATTAAGACTTTGCCGTTTTCTTCACTTTTATGAACCAAAAACGTCCAAAATGCTTCCTTTTCCAGAATTCACTCCCAAAGTACCTAAAATCACAAAAGGAATGATTTAGGGCAATATTTGATCAAATAAATTCCAATTCCAGCTTAAATGACCCCCTAAAAACGGTTCATTTTTCGCCTCATCAAATTCATAAATTTGTAGTTTTTTATTTTGTTAGTTCGAGAAAAGTAAGATCGGATCGGATTAGATCCTAAGATCCTATGGTCAGGATCGGGTTCCTATACGATCTTAAGCTTTCAAAGATCCTACATAACATCCGGATCGTTTTTGCTTTGCAGTATCGTAAAATCGCAAGATCCTAAGATCAGGATCGGAATCCTGATAACCATGCTTGATACATTTATAATTAACTATTTAAACTTGGTACGCTTACATACAATATATATATATATATATATATATATATATATATATATATATATATATATATATATATATATATATATATATATATATATCACTTACAAGCTCGAAAACTCAACAATAACTCGTGTCGAACTTTTATAAGGTTGAGCTCAACTCATTAAACATTTAACTTCATTTGATAGGCTTGAGCTTGAGCTCAAAGCTCGATAAGAATCAGCTCGAACGAACTCTAGTTACTCGACAAAAGCTCAAATCATTTTACTAATATGATCTTGAGCCTTTCACGAGCGGCTCGACTCATTTCCGCCTCTTATAAAAGCAAAAAATTAAGATACTTCATGTGTTAAATTTATATGTAATATTTTACATGTCCCCTCACTTGATTGCCTAAAATAAAATTTCCCTTGTAACTTTTTCAAAGAGCCAGCCTAAATTTTTTCCCCAAATTTAAATTGCCCCTCCACTTAATTTCATTGAACCCGCCAATGTTTTTCAATACTCCATCCCAAATATATATCCACTAAAACTAGATCTGGTCTTCTTCTATCTCCTCAACACTCTCCTCATCAATGCCACCGCTCGCACCACCACAACACTCGCACCAAGACCACCGCCAAGGCCCGATCCAATGACATGTTTGGCGGTCCAGTCCGGCTCGATCGGTAAATTTTACTTTTTTTTTCTCGGTGATAAGTATCGACATAGCATCTTCTAGAACATCAGTCTCTCTCAAAACACACACACATACAGTGTGCGCAAGTCTGGTGATGATAGGACAGGCGTATTGTAACACCCCACCTTATAGACCACAATATTGTCCGCTTTGCCCGAGGGCTCACGGCTTTGCTTTTGTGGCCCTCATGTGAAGACTTCCCTGCAGGTCACCCAAGCCAGTACTACTCTCAAATGAGCACGCTTAACCGTATGGGCGATTAACCGTTAGACCACAAAACGCGTGGTTGTCATATAAGGCGAATGTTAACATATGTCCCAACATCACTCCAAGTCACGACCAATGTGGGATTTGCCTAGGGTATTACATTCACCCCCCCCCCCCTTAGGGACTCATCGTCCTCGATGAGGTTTGCCCCACATCCCGAACGGCTTGGAGTGGCTTTGATACCATCTGTAACACCCCGCCTTATAGACCACAATATTGTCCGCTTTGCCCGAGGGCTCACGGCTTTGCTTTTGTGGCCCTCATGTGAAGACTTTCCAGCAGGTCACCCAAGCCAGTACTTCTCTCACATGAGGACGCTTAACCGTATGGGCGATTAACCGTTAGACCACAAAATGCATTGTTGTCATATAAGGCGAATGGTAACATATGTCCCAACATCACTCCAAGTCACGGCCAATGTGTGATTTGCCTACGGTATTACACGTATGAACAATACGAGAGATTTATAGGGTCACCTAGTAATGTTTTAAATGTAAACTTATGACATTTCATGTCTAAAATCTTACCATGTCTTTTTAATTCTCTCATGTAGCATAAATGTTTCGATTCCTGGATTTGGGGTCTTAATTACAATGGCGGTGATGGTTGCGACTGATAATATACGGCGGTGGCGGTATTCAGCTCACTATTACAAATAAAAGGTGTAGAATCGATTGTAAGAAAGCCAAAAATCGGAAAAGACCAAGATCTAACTATCAAAAAATATAGCTGTTTCTAATCAAGTAATCACGTTGGTCTATTTGATTTTTTCAGCTCATCTTTTCCATTTTTAGTTGTGTGGTTAGGACAAAGTTACTTGTACCTTTGTAAACCATTCCTAGAGTTTAATCTATACCTTATTTTACATAATCAGGGCTATCAGTTTTGGACTCAAAACGACAATAAAGGTTACTTTGAGATCAAGAAGGTCCGCCCGGTCAGTATAATTTATATGCTTGGGTTCCTGGGTACATCGGTGATTATATGCTTGGGTTCCTATTTCTAATCAAGTAGTCACGTTGGTCTATTTGATTTTTTCAGCTTATCTTTTCCATTCTTAATTCATCTACATTCTTTACAGCACCTTACAATTTTGTTTCATATGCTCATAGTTAGAGGTGGCAAAATAGCTAGGTAGGTTAGGTAATAGTTCAAAACTTCAAATTTTGGTAGGGTGGGAGTCAGGTTGGATTGGCACAATAGTGATACACTTATACGTGTCCGAACTTTGTGATTTTGTTTTTAGATAGTTAATGTCAAATATATACAACTCTTTAAATATACATTAGATATAGTAAGTTTTATACCATATAAAATCTACTTCAGATGAAAATGCATTGGATCTGGAAAAAGTAAGAGCACAGGTAATTGATCTTTTTTTATGCGTTTTGCCCTCTTTTACTTTCACTTTATTCGAGAAAAATACCATAGACCTTGTTTGTGCAGATAGTTGAACCAGTGGCGCATCAAGTGACTCAAAACCACCAAAGCAGATAGTTGAATAAGTGGCGAATCAAGCGACTCAAAACCACCAAAACAGCATATAGTTGAACTAGTGGCGCCTAACAAACTAGATGCACATGACAAAAGACAACGAAATAGTGTCTCTATGTCAAATGTCAAGAAATAGATACACCCGTCAATAATATATATAACCACATACTTTTTAGAGAGGAAGGTTTTCTAGCATCTAATCAAGAACTTTATTCCGGTATGCTCATCTAGTTTTGTCATGTTGTGTGCTTTGACATGTTCTAGTTCTGCTCTCATCCTGATGTGGTTATTGTTGATATGCAGCAGCCTACATTTTCAAGGCTTTTCTATCCAGATGATGAGATTAGATCAATGGGAGAAAAACTTGTAAGTTTAACTTCAAATTTTATTATTATGTTCATTGTTTAGGATTAAAAGTTTTCATGATGTTGTTTGAATTACTGCTGCTCATGTTTGTGTTAATATTGCTTAGATGGATTTAGTGCTGCTCATAAACTTCAAAGAAAATGTGCCAAGTATTTACTACTGCTAGTACAACAGTTACTACTGCTAGTGACAGTTGGTACTGCTCAGAGATCAAGACGGCTCGAAGTTGCTAGCTAGTTGCTCCTTGAAAAGATTATAGATACTTAATTAGGAAACTATTGTAAGCCGACTAGGACTCCTTGGTGTATACAAGGATGGCCAATTTTATATTTGGTTAAGTTATATACATTCCAATTTTATTGTATTTGAATTTGTTTTGATATATATTGATCTTTTAAATGTGACTAAAAGATGCATATAGTCACACTTTTGGTCACTGTTTTTTTAATTCGTTGTGTGACTAAATATTACAAAAGGCCACACAAACATAAAATTCATGTGGCCATTAGATGATCAATAGTCACACAAAATACACATTTGTTCACTTTAAACAGCATATGGTCACACACTTTTGGCCACTGTTTGCGTAATTGTATGTGACTAAATACCCAAAACAAATATGCTTTGTGTGACTAAATATTACAAAAGGCCACGCAAACATAAACTTCATGTGGCCAATGGATGATCAATAGTCACACAAAATGCACATTTCTTCATTTTAAACAGCATATGGTCACACTTATTAACGATTTTGGCCACTGTTTGCTTAATTGTATGTGACTAAATACCCAAAAGAAATATGCTTTGTGTGACTAAATATTACAAAAGGCCACGCAAACATAAACTTCATGTGGCCATTGGATGATCAATAGTCACACAAAATACACATTTCTTCACTTTAAACAGCATATGGTCATACTTATTAACGCTTTTGGCCACTGTTTGCTTAATAGTATGTGACTAAATACCCAAAACAAACATGCTTTGAGTGACTAACTATTACAAAAGGCCACGCAAACGTAAACTTCATGTGGCCATTGGATGATCAATAGTCACACAAAATACACATTTCTTCACTTTAAACAGCATATGGTCACACTTAATAACACTTTTGGCCACTTTGTGTTAAGTTGTATGTGACTAACTCTAAAAAAACAACACCCATTGTGTGACTAAATCATCACAAACGTCACATTTATTGTATATTCATGTGGCCACAGGACGGGAAATAGTCACACAAAATACACATTTACTTGAATATATCATCTCAAATGTCACATATATTATATATTTATGTGGCCAAAGGTTGAAAAATAGTTACTCTCAAAAAACATTTGCGTGAGTATAAAGTGTTTAGGGTCACTGATAATGACTAATCCAACAAAACTTGTGCCTAATTTGTCACACATATTCGGGGTTTTGGTCACTCTTTTTCGATGGAAAAGGCCACGAACTCAACAATGTGACCATATGCCACCTACGGTGGCGGGACCTATGGTGACACACAACGAAAAAAACGTGTGTGACTATATGCATATCGTCACACATTTTTGGCGTGAACAATACAACTTTTTGTACCAGTGCTTGCAAATGAATAAAAATATTGTAAGAAGGAGGAACCTAAAGAGTAAGTTTTATTAATGCATCATCCACACTTACCTCAATAATTTCATCGGATAGTGAAAAGCGTACGATGTAACTCATTTATAACTAAGCATGGCCGTTTTGGCAACTCAAACCTGTCTGTTTCAGCCCCAACACGAACCCGTGCTAGCCCTTACTTCAGCCCCCAATGGTCATATTACCAGCTCTGGCAACCAATCCCAAAAACACACATATCATTTGACAGTGACAACTTGAAACGACAACTTAATAACATTTCATTCATACCTCATTTTGCGCTTTCACTTTTTGATCAACAACGTCCCCTATTTTGTTATCCTTGTTGTTATTATTTTCTTTACTTTGGAATGCTCCACGTTTTCCGCAATTTTTTCATTGCCATCAGGCTCTGCTTCTATCCTTCCAAAAAAAACCCGCCACATGCCGACCCAACTATCATTAGAGGAATGAGGACTTCCATTGTCCTTTTGTTCTGTATGTTTTTTAAAAATTTCGGAAAGTCGAAGATTGAAAATTTGGTAAAATATATAGGCTATGTTTGGCAAAAGTAGCTGTGATCAATAGCATTGAGCAGTAGCAGTGAGCAGTAGCTGTGAGCTGTGAGCAGTAGCCAAAAAAGCTCACAGCTTCATAAAGAAGCATTGGAAAAATGAGCTTTCCTAAAAAATAGCAAAGCCCACAGCTCTCATGCCAAACAAACATCAAAAATAAAAAAGCTCATTCTCACCGCTCATTACCCCAAAAAGCTCTAAAAAAGCTCCGCGCCAAACATAGCCATAATCTGAGTAAATTTATACTTGAATATTTACCTTGAGAATTTGCTGAGTTTAGTATATTGTTTCCCATTTTGCTGTTGTTGTTCCCTTTTTGGTTTATGTATCCGTTGTTCATATTCGATGATGCATTGTGGCTAAGCACTTGCATATCACCTAATAATCCACCTGAAAAAGAGAAAGTTCATGCAAGTTGAAATTTAGATAAAGTGTATGCAATTTGAACTTTAGGCTTATGTTTGCGTGTAACTGTAAACCATATGTGTTTCAATAACATTGTATGAAACTAACCTTCTATGTTCTACTCATGAATTTGTGGAGAAGCACTGCGTGTTTCATCTTTATAATCACAAATGTAATTTTCATTTCTCATAGTTGGTATAACATTTT
Organism: Artemisia argyi; assembly: GCA_030686995.1. NCBI lineage: Eukaryota > Viridiplantae > Streptophyta > Magnoliopsida > Asterales > Asteraceae > Artemisia > Artemisia argyi. The sequence continues at coordinate 134,495,966 of CM060694.1, forward strand.
TTGAACAACGTTGGCTTTCAGAAAGTCAAGAGCTGCCTGCTGTCGTGTTTTTGTTTCCTCTGCAGTTTTTGAAATTTATCCATGGCTCTTGTAATGCTGAATCTACATAAGAGAAAACCGTGTAAGTTAATTTGTGAATATATTTTTTATTTTAATTGTTATCGAGAATTCAATTAATCAATGAAAAATAAAAATAAATAGATAACACAATTTTACCTTTTGTTTTTTTTTTTTCGGATTGTTGGCCATGTCTAGTTCAGTTATAATACTTTTCCTTTTGCAACTTTGTGAATGTATTCCCTTTTTCTTACTTTTTGGTTCAATACTTTTACCACTAAACTAATCCAAATCATTTTTTGACCAATCAAAAGTATCATTTGAACTCGATGTCTGAGGGTTTACCTGATTTGCAAAGTGGAGCTGCAATCCAAAGGCTGATACGTTCAGCTGCTACCCATACATCTAGTGTTCACCAACTGCCCATGATGGTTCAGAAAAGTTAACGCAACTCAGCTTTTGGCTAACCAGATAACAGGCTCACGACACCCATGGCACTAAAAGGGAAAAACAAATGATGTATTAGAAAAGTTAAAACTTGCGTATGTTGATGTGATGACAATAAAATAATATATGTTTCAACCAAATTGGCGCTTCTTTTCTACTTAAGACAGACCATTATTTTCTTAAAAAAATTTCCTCTTTGAATTTTTGTTGTGTTAAATTGACTATTCACTTTTGACTGATTTAGTGCTGGAGTTTAAAGCTTTTTTGAGTAGAATTTAGAAGAATTTTCTATGCTTTTTGTAAAAATTTGTTGTTGTATTATTGTGTAGAAAATTCCAAAAACCTTTTGTCCAAGCAGCCTCTATCCAAAGCTTGTACACAAAATTTTGCGCTGAAAATTCCAAACACTTTTTATCCAAACAACCCCTATCCAAGTAGCTGTTATGCAAAATTTTGCGCAGAAATTTGATTTTAAAAGGGTTATTTGATTTCTGAATAATTATGAAATAAAACGATACCTAAAGGGCTGTTGGATGCTGAAATTTAGTGCAATCATGTGATCTCAAAGTCTTGTTCGGACACCATTTGAGACAGTAAATTTAAAGTTCGTTAAGCAAATGTAGTTCTCTTTTCAGGTGTGCTTTTGGTTAATTTGTAAACATATTCTCCACTTAATCCCAATATTATTGTATTAAAAAAATTAACTAACCTTTACAAAGCAAGCCGCAAACTGATAATTCAATATTAAGAACTTGCAAAACACACGTATACTTTGATCATAGAGGGAATCACAAAAATATAAGAAATTATTAGCTTTGAGCTGCTATAAAAAGAAATCATAACACCCCAACAACAAACTTCATATTCTTGTGAATACAACCCCAATATCAATTCATTAAGAATTTAGCTTCATACACATTTTATCAAACACTTGATATGCATAAAATTCATCTTTAGTTAGTTAGTTACTAATATAGTTCAGAATTTCACCATAAGTCAAAGATAAAAGCAATTCAATCAACAAATAGATGACAATATAAAAACTAACTGAAACAACTACCGGATTGTGGAAAGATTGAACTTAATTTACCCATTGTGTTAAGCATCTGCAAAAACAAAAACAAAAACTTCATATCAGTCTAAGCCAGAAAACTCCAACTTAATTATAATCTTCACATAAATCATACAAAAGATAAAGATTACTATTTTGAATTGAAAAAACAATATCATTTTTATGTATGAAAATGGGAAGAAATCAAAATAACCATGAAGCCCTAATCTTAATCAAACCACAAATTGCTGTTTGGTACAATCAGTGTGAGACACAACTATAAAAAAAGCCGGCAACAGATCTTAGGAGGACTGGATGTGGATTTGGTGTTTGTTGATGATTTTTTGTCTGCGGAACATTTGTGGCAGATTCTAGGGTCGTAGTGTGTTTTTGATCTATAAAATGGACTGGGTTACCACCGCCAGGCCAGGAAAAGAATGGGCAGTGGGCTAAGAAGGAAAACGGGCTTTTGGCAAGAAACCTGCATGACAAAACGACGTCGCAGACCTTGTGATTTAATATAATAGGTAATGTATATATGTACAATTTGTAAAATAAACCATATTATACATCTTATTACCTTTTTTTTAGTACTATTAGTTTCATATAATAGCAATCATTAATCCTATCTTAAAAATACATATGATTTTTCAAAATAGCCTGTGAATCGTTTTTCGATTTTATCGTGATACCATATTTTAAAGTTAGTATGGAGTAAGATGTTTCTGGATGCATGAAGGGACGGAATCAGGGGTTTCTGTGGGTGCCCGAAAAACTCATGAACTTTTTTGATATATTTTTAGTTTTTGATAAAAACATCGATTTTTTTTTAAATATATCTAAAATGCACTCGATTCACCAGTAACATGTTCATTTTATTTATCGTTTTACTGAATTCTTCGTTTTAATTCACTTTTTAACTTTATTATATTACGATTCAAAAAATTTGTGCGTCCAATCATATTTAGTTTTGATTCCGTCCTTACATGGATGGTTAGACTAGTTTGTTACAGAGGCGGACCTATGTTATAGGAAGGTGGTTCTTGGGAACCACCTTAGAAATCGAGAGCCTTTAGAAGCTATGTATAAAAAAAAATTAGGAACCACCTTATAATATGACCGAGAACCACCTTGTATTTGAGAAAGATGAAAGAAAAAGGAAAAAAAGAACAAAGAAATAATAGAAAAGTAAGCATCAAGTAGTAGTTTTAATGGAGGTTTTAAGCGGTGTTTTTTATTCGTGAAGAAGATGACCCAAAATAATACTGTACCTATTATTTATTCTTAGAGCGCTGGGTAAGGTAACGCATGACCCGCGTTAACTTTTAACGCACCTCCATTTTGGGGAGCGTTACCTTATCGTGAAGTGAGTTAAGAGGACAAGTTAACGTGCACGTTAAACTCTTGACCCGCGTTAAATTGCAATTGTTGCGTAAAAAAAATTACAACAAGCCCCCCTCGCCAAACGGTAATATTACCGTTTATTTCAAAAAAAAAAAAAAAAAAAAAAAAAAAAAAAAAAAAAAAAATCACAGTAGCCCCCTATGTTTTAAACCGTTTATAAACGGCTATTTTTGTTAAAAATAAATAAATAAATAAATAAATAACTTTTCCAAACCCTTTTTTATTACAACTATAAATACCTATTCTCTCACACAATATTTTTTCACACTTTAACTTCTCTCTTCATCTACAATACACTTCTACTAGCTAAAAAAAATAATGTCGGGTGGCAACAACAACCAAGACTCGTTTATGAATCTTCTCGGTGGTATGTGGAATAACCCATACGTGGGTTCTTCCTCAAATCCAAACGACGGTTCGTCACTGATTGGCTCCAAACGTCAACCAAAGTCAACCACGGATGTGGTCAAGATGGTCAAACAGCCTGGAGTCAATTGCTCCGCGGAAGTATAGGGCTTCCCCAGGTCGTTATGTCCCGACGAGGTGTGATGGTTAACAAAACGGGTTTGTGATCGGGTGAATTTGGACGGAAAAGGGGTTTGAGTGATAAAACTAAGGAAATACGGATGAGAATAACTTAAATAACCTATATTAACAAAAACGTAAAGCTACGTTACCCTAGAACGTATTTAAGATTAAAAACACGCACTTACGTTGAAAATAACGCGAGTGCGCAAAATAAAAAGTGAAATTTACGCTACGCTAACCCTACGGACATGAAAATTATATTTTTACGATCCTAATGATAAAATAAAATTTTTAGAAAAAGAAAAATAATTTTTACACTATTTAATTAATTACTATTAATTAATTACTAATTAATTACTAATTAATAATATTTAAATTACACTAATTATGAAATTAAGCTAGAAAAATGAAAATTTAATTCTAAAAATTCTAAAATAATATAAAAGTAATTTTAAAACTAAAAATATATTTTTTCTACTTTTTCTTTATTTATTATTAATTAATAACTATTTATTAACTACTAAAACTACTTTTGATTTATTAAAAATACTAAAAAGGAAAAGAAAAATCTGAAATTTTTAGGAAAATTCTAAGATACAATTAGGAACTTAAGAAAAATAAAATACACTGAAAAAGAAGCTAAAATAAGCAGAATGGGTAAAAAGCACTGGGAAATAAGCACTTATAAATAAGCACTTTGCAAGAAAAATTACCACAAGCTCAAAACCAGTTCAAACAACTTTAATGATCTTAAAACAACTCAAAATAACCTAGGAGGCACTCAGAATAAGCAGAAACAAGAAATTAAGCACTATCCAAATGCTAAAAACCAAGCAGTCCACAGGGCTGAATAGCAGGCCAATTTAAGCTTATCTGATAAGCTTGGAACCCAAAATAAAGCCTGAAACTCACAAGATGAGCTGGTGGGCTGTCCAAAAAGCAATTAAGCCTGGGCTTATTCCCACAGATGAGCTCACAATGAGCTTGTGAATATGGCTGTCATACTGACTCATCAGTGAAACTGAGTCAGTGCAAGCCAGTTGAGAGGCATGATTAAGCACATAAATAAGCAGTAAAATGAGTAATAAGCACATGCACAAGCAGATGGGATAGTAGGCTATCCAAATCAACAACTAACTTAAGCTAAGGATCTTTACTAAACACACAAGAGGCTTATGAAAATGCCCAAAAATCTGCTCAAAACCCTGGTGCAGGGCAGTCCCAAGGGCTAACTTAGGCCTAAAAAATAAGCTATGAAAAGATAAGCTGATGGAACAAAAAGGCAACTCACATAAAGACAAGATACCACAGATCATATGACAACAAGTTGAGCAATTTTGAAACTTGTTAAGATGCTTACATGGGTACTAGTATGAAGGCAGTTGAGTGATCCAATAAGCTTATGAAATAAGCAGCCAACAAGTATAAGCCAAAAATAAGCAATAACAACTGATACAACTAAAATAAACAAACAACAACTTTAAGTGAGCAACTAACAACAACAATTAAATAGGTTAAATCTAAGAAAAATTCAAAATCAAGCAAGCTCAGTTTAATACTGAAGCACCAGCAGAATGGGTTCAAAAGGCACAATTAGGGGTAAATAAGCTGGTCTAAATAAGCTAGAAAATAAAATCTTAAGAGGGCAAAAGCAAGACTAACTAGCTGAGATTCTAAAAACCCTAAAAGCCCCATTACAAACAATCTAATTGAAGTCCAATCAGTCCCAAATTCAGCATGTGTTGGGACTGCATTCATGCAGAATGAACAGTACCCCTTGACTTTTATACTTGCAATTTACCTTGACCCAAGTGAATTTCAAAAGCCTAAATCTGTCTATTGATGTTTAATGAACCTATTTAATCAATAATCAGGCAACAACAACCATGGAATGAACCTATTATTACAAACTGATAGGCAGCTGATGAAATAAACAGATTTGAGAGAGACCCAGATTCAATCTTTGACTTTTTAAAGAACAACACTAGATATTAAGGGTTCACTAACTTGGAATATGATAGTGTAACATGTATCAGTGATGAGCAATACCTAAAACACCCTCTGAATTCAGCAAACCAATTCACCCAAACACTCCTTATTAGTCAAGTACTAGGATTTTTAGGCTACAAACAACCAAATCATGGCAAGTTCAGGTCTTATCCAAGTTATATGACATCTAAAGCACACTTATAAACAAGAACTAACACGCAGCAAGCAAAGGTAATGAGAATCAGGAAAATGCAAGAACTGACAAGTAACTTTGAAAAACTGAATTGCAATAACCAAAGAGTGAATTACAAAACTAAATTTTTAAAATACAAGCAGATTAAAGATATGGAATTTAAAATTACAAAGAAATTAAACTAGCCAAAACTTTTCTAAGACATGAAAAGTTGGACACCCACAACTATGGACAAACGCTTCAATTTATACTAGTAAACTAGGGTTTCCTCTTGTTCCTGTGCTTCTATTGCTTTCCCACTTTTCTTCTGAACCTTTGGATGAGATTACTTTGATCCCAGCCTTTCAATCCTTTTTTGGCTGGAAAAGGGTTTTAATCACTTTGGCAGCTAGTATTTGGAAGGGGGAAAGTTTTGGAGGGGAATGGAGGAAAGTGGATAGGGGTGGAGTGTTGCAGGGTTGGGGAGGTAGGGTTGTGATGATTGTATGTTGGGTTTTGCAGATTATGGCAGGGGGGGGGGGGTTTCACGTGGTGATGTTGGGGAGGGAAATAAGGTGGATGGAGGTTGACCTAGGTTTGACTAGTATTAAAAAGGGACGGGGTATTAGTTTTATTATTTGGTTGGGCCGGATGTGAGATTGGAGTGGGCTGATGGGGTGTGTGGGCTGGTAAATGGGAGGTATAAGGTTGGATTTGGTTTATATTAACAAAAGGGTCCGTTTGATAGTTAATGGTGCACAAAGACCATACATGTGATTTTTAGAAAGCTTAGGGACCTGAATTGCCAACTTTCCAAAGTTATTCCAATGATAAATCGTGCCAAGTTTTATATACCAAAACCCATTTTTGCAAATTTTTTATTTTCAAAATTCCCGGGGACTGTTTTTGCAAAATTCCAAACTCCAGGGACCAATCGTGTAAATTTTCCAAATTTATTACCTAATGTCCGTTTTTGAATACTTTTGATTTTTTGAGGACTTGGGTTGACTTTTATTTCAAAATAAATGCATAGGGACTATTTCTTACAAATTTTGAAACTTGGGGGACTGAAATTGCCAATATTGCAAACTTTGTTCGTTTTTCATTTGTTTTTGCTCGTTTTGCATTTAAAACACATAAAACACAATCCCTGGGATAATTTAAGTATTTTGATTAGTTTTCGATTGTTTTTGTATGTTTTGGCAGTTTAAACACGATAAAAATGATGAGTGTTTGCGCACTCATCAATCCCCCACACTAAACTATTGCTAGTCCCTAGCAATATTTTGGAAAACTTGATGGATTTTAAACTCTTTACCAAAAGTCATCACTTCTGGAGTAGCCAGGTGTAAGAACTGTGGCACACCTGATAACCTTGTGATTTTGAGCAAACCACCAGCTGTCAACGGATTTGATTTGTCTTTACCAGGAGCCGTTTGCTCCTGGACTAGCCAGCTCTTGATGGAATAGTCAACATCTTGGTGAGCTGATTACCAATTACGGATTTTCCACTGCCTTTACCACAAGCCATAATCTTGCGGGCTAGCCAACTCATTTGTTTTTGGGGAGTTGAGAAACCATACAATTTTGGGCAAATTGCAAGCCGTAAACGGATTTGAGATATCTTTACCAAGAGCCGTTTGCTCCTGGATTAGCCAATCCCTTTTGTCGTTTAGACACGGCGGACTGATTACCACAAAAATTTTGAAGCACTAGTGAAAAATTTTTGAAATTTTGGCTAAAACGGGGGTATTATATAGTAAAATGTGATGAAATTCGCTAAAATAGCGAAATACCCCCCACACTTAGCATGAATATTGTCCTCAATATTCAAAGTCCCGGCTATTATGCCGACATTTTGAACGTAAAAGGGCAATATTACAAGCTAAGCGTGGAAAACACCATTTTGTTTTTCACTTCATAAGTAACCATAGCATGGGGGACTCCCCCACACTTAGGGTGAAAACCCTATAAGCATGCTACTGTTTTTGCTTACCGAGTCGCTAGCTTGACTCGACCCCGAATTCATTTGTCCTTGGGGAAGCATGATGTGGAAGAAGGAATCTCCATCGGACTTTCATTCAAAATGTTTAGACAAACATTTGAAGCACGTGAAAGTTCCACACCGATGAGATATAATCCCGGCTCAAAATAATGGTACATGAAAATGCCGGGGTCAAATATAGTGTCTTCATTCCCGAAGAAGTGAAGAACAAGAGAAGTCACCCTGTAGGTGAAGAAAAGGAAGAAAACCATGATAAAAATCATGATTTGATCTTCTTCCTCGAGAGGAGGCTCATTAGCCTGAGTTTGGATTTCAAAGGGTAAGCTCAAAAACATCCCGGGAGGGTGGGTGGGAATTTGCAAATTCTCATGATTGAGTGCATCTCCCCCCGGGATATCAAACTCCGGAGGAGTCATGATATGATGAGTGAGTTCACCGGAGAACTCCTCAAGAAGAGAATTATTCACAAGATGTGAATTTGTGAACTCATGTTCCGGAATAGACTCATCACAATCCTCATTCTGAATATCAAAGAGTGGATTATCAGAAATCAAAGTGAATTCAGATTCGAATTCAAATAGAGGATTGGTGAGAGTAGTATTGAATGTTTCGGGAACAAAGAGATTAACATTCTCTATTGGACTGCTGGGATAAGAAGTGAGTGGTGGATCATGATATAGGAGACTTTCAATTTCTCCCAGATCGGCTTCGAAATCGAGGAGACCATCATCACTTTCCAATGGAAGTGGATTGATGTGAGCAAGTTCATCAGCGAACTCCTCAAGAAGATGATCAGCATCAGTTTGTGGAACTGATGCCTCAACATACTCGATGTCTCCATGAGATGTACAGTCATCATTAAAATCTGAGAAAGTCTCAAAATGATCGTTTGAACACTCAAGAGGGGAAGGAATATCACACATATGCTCAAGAGTTCCCTGTGACTCTCCTGGGATTGGGACAAGGATCTCATCACTAGACTTTATTAATTCGTCCGATTCCTTATTAGGAACAGTGTCAAGATGCTCATCCCCCATGCTCAAAGAGTGAGTGGGAACCTCGGGTGTGATAGCAGTTGTTTGAGATGGAATCTCAACTGATGGGATATTAACTGATGAACTTGATGAGGTTTTATAAAATTCAAGGATATCAAGTGTATCCTCATCATCACTGTCATCAGGAATAAAACGGAACTGGGAGCTAGCTCTGGCTGCTTTTTCTTTTGCAATGGATTCCCTCACAGATTTTTCATATGCATCTTGGGAATTTATTCTAGCAGCCTGCTCTTCAGCAAGCAATTCTTCCATGGATTTTTGATGAGTATGTCTTTGGGCAAAGTCTTTAACTAAACCCTTAAGCTCATCAACGATTTTCATCATATTTTGCATTTCTGGAAGAAGTGCTTGATTCATATCGTACTGTGGAGGTTGGTCGTAATAAGGTATGTCAAAATTGTCACAAGGATATGGATTCCCCGCTTGACAATCTGAGTTGAAGTGTGGACCTCCACAGTAATCACAACAGTAAAATTGTTGAGTCTGGACTGGTGAATCATATGGGTATTGGTCATAACCAAAGTTCTGAGCATTACCGGAAAACTGTTCATAGACAAACGTGTTTCCGGCTTGACACTCAAATCCTTGGTGAGGACCACCACAAAACTCACACAGATATGTCAGTATCTCATGATGTGGTGGCTGGTAGGATGAATCAGATGTATCATGGTAAGGATAGGGAGCTTGGTTATAGACAGACCCATCTCCTGACTCTACCATGCTACAACCGGGACAATTCCCACCATTATGAGGACCACCACACCATTGGCAACCGCAATGGTGTGGATACGACATATAAAGAATCAAAGGTTTACAGAGGGTAAGGAATGAAGAATCAAAAATGTGAGAGGGTAAAGGTGAATATTTTTGGGTTTTTGGATAAACATTTTGTACAAATAAGAAAGAAAATGTTTTTGTGTTTTTTGTGTTCGTTGAAAACTGAGTTTAAAATGTTTTCGGGAATGGTTTTGTTTTAATGATAAGAAAATATGAACAAAGGATGGTAAATATACAGTGAGTGTATACCCAGATTCACTAATCTGCAAAACCGTTTAGAATAGTGCGCACACCTCCCCGGCAGCGGCGCCAAATTTTGATTGGCTCCAAACGTCAACCAAAGTCAACCACGGATGTGGTCAAGATGGTCAAACAGCCTAGAGTCAATTGCTCCGCGGAAGTATAGGGCTTCCCCGGGTCGTTATGTCCTGACGATGTGTGATGGTTAACAAAACGGGTTTGTGATCGGGTGAATTTGGACGGAAAAGGGGTTTGAGTGATAAAACTAAGGAAATACGGATGAGAATAACTTAAATAACCTATATTAACAAAAACGTAAAGCTACGTTACCCTAGAACGTATTTAAGATTAAAAACACGCACTTACGTTGAAAATAACGCGAGTGCGCAAAATAAAAAGTGAAATTTACGCTACGCTAACCCTACGGACATGAAAATTATATTTTTACGATCCTAATGATAAAAGAAAATTTTTAGAAAAAGAAAAATAATTTTTACACTATTTAATTAATTACTATTAATTAATTACTAGTTAATAATATTTAAATTACACTAATTATGAAATTAAGCTAGAAAAATGAAAATTTAATTCTAAAAATTCTAAAATAATATAAAAGTAATTTTAAAACTAAAAATATATTTTTTCTACTTTTTCTTTATTTATAATTAATTAATAACTATATATTAACTACTAAAACTACTTTTGATTTATTAAAAATACTAAAAAGGAAAAGAAAAATCTGAAATTTTTAGGAAAATTCTAAGATACAATTAGGAACTTAAGAAAAATAAAATACACTGAAAAAGAAGCTAAAATAAGCAGAATGGGTAAAAAGAACTAGGAAATAAGCACTTATAAATAAGCACTTTGCAAGAAAATTACCACAAGCTCAAAACCAGTTCAAACAACTTTAATGATCTTAAAACAACTCAAAATAACCTAGGAGGCACTCAGACTAAGCAGAAACAAGAAATTAAGCACTATCCAAATGCTAAAATCAAGCAGTCCACAGGGCTGAATAGCAGGCCAATTTAAGCTTATCTGATAAGCTTGGAACCCAAAATAAAGCCTGGAACTCACAAGATGAGCTGTCCAAAAAGCCATTAAGCCTGGGCTTATTCCCACAGATGAGCTCACAATGAGCTTGTGAATATGGCTGTCATACTGACTCATCAGTGAAACTGAGTCAGTGTAAGCCAGTTGAGAGGCATGATTAAGCATATAAATAAGCAGTAAAATGAGTAATAAGCACATGCACAAGCAGATGGGATAGTAGGCTATCCAAATCAACAACTAACTTAAGCTAAGGATCTTTACTAAACACACAAGAGGCTTATGAAAATGCCTAAAAATCTGCTCAAAACCCTGGTGCAGGGCAGTCCCAAGGGCTAACTTAGGCCTAAAAAATAAGCTATGAAAAGATAAGATGATGGAACAAAAAGGCAACTCACATAAAGACAAGATACCACAGATCATATGACAACAAGTTGAGCAATTTTGAAACTTGTTAAGATGCTTACATGGGTACTAGTATGAAGGCAGTTGAGTGATCCAATAAGCTTATGAAATAAGCAGCCAACAAGTATAAGCCAAAAATAAGCAATAACAACTGATACAACTAAAATAAACAAACAACAACTTTAAGTGAGCAACTAACAACAACAATTAAATAGGTTAAATCTAAGAAAAATTCAAAATCAAGCAAGCTCAGTTTAATACTGAAGCACCAGCAGAATGGGTTCAAAAGGCACAATTAGGGGTAAATAAGCTGGTCTAAATAAGCTAGAAAATAAAATCTTAAGAGGGCAAAAGCAAGACTACCTAGCTGAGATTCTAAAAACCCTAAAAGCCCCATCACAAACAATCTAATTGAAGTCCAATCAGTCCTAAATTCAGCATGTGTTGGGACTGCATTCATGCAGAATGAACAGTACCCCTTGACTTTTATACTTGCAATTTACCTTGACCCAAGTGAATTTCAAAAGCCTAAATCTGTCTATTGATGTTTAATGAACCTATTTAATCAATAATCAGGCAACAACAACCATGGAATGAACCTATTATTACAAACTGATAGGCAGCTGATGAAATAAACAGATTTGAGAGAGACCCAGATTCAATCTTTGACTTTTTAAAGAACAACACTAGATATTAAGGGTTCACTGACTTGGAATATGATAGTGTAACATGTATCAGTGATGAGCAATACCTAAAACACCCTCTGAGTTTAGCAAACCAATTCACCCAAACACCCCTTATTAGTCAAGTACTAGGATTTTTAGGCTACAAACAACCAAATCATGGCAAGTTCAGGTCTTATCCAAGTTATATGACATCTAAAGCACACTTATAAACAAGAACTAACAAGCAGCAAGCAAAGGTAATGAGAATCAGGAAAATGCAAGAACTGACAAGTAACTTTGAAAAACTGAATTGCAATAACCAAAGAGTGAATTACAAAACTAAATTTTTAAAATACAAGCAGATTAAAGATGTGGAATTTAAAATTACAAAGAAATTAAACTAGCCAAAACTTTTCTAAGACATGAAAAGTTGGACACCCACAACTGTGGACAAAAGCTTCAATTTATACTAGCAAACTAGGGTTTCCTCTTATTCCTGTGCTTCTATTGCTTTCCCACTTTTCTTCTGAACCTTTGGATGAGATTACTTTGATCCCAGCCTTTCAATCCTTTTTTGGCGGGAAAAGGGTTTTAATCACTTTGGCAGCTAGTATTTGGAAGGGGGCAACTTTTGGAGAGGAGTGGAGGAAAGTGGATAGGGGTGGAGTGTTGCAGGGTTGGGGAGGTAGGGTTGTGATGATTGTATGTTGGGTTTTGCAGATTATGGCAGGGGGGGGGGGGTTCACGTGGTGATGTTGGGGAGGGAAATAAGGTGGATGGAGGTTGACCTAGGTTTGACTAGGTATTAAAAAGGGACGGGGTATTAGTTTTATTATTTGGTTGGGCCGGATGTGAGATTGGAGTGGGCTAATGGGGTGTGTGGGCTGGTAAATGGGAGGTATAAGGTTGGATTTGGTTTATATTAACAAAAGGGTCCGTTTGATAGTTAATGGTGCATAAGGACCATACATGTGATTTTTAGAAAGCTTAGGGACCTGAATTGCCAACTTCCCAAAGTTATTCCAAGGATAAATCGTGCCAAGTTTTATATACCAAAACCCATTTTCGCAAATTTTTTATTTTCAAAATTCCCGGGGACTGTTTTTGCAAAATTCCAAACTCCAGGGACCAATCGTGTAAATTTTCCAAATTTTTTACCCAAAGTCCGTTTTTGAATACTTTTGATTTTTTGAGGACTTAGGTTGACTTTTATTTCAAAATAAATGCATAGGGACTATTTCTGAAAATTTTTGAAACTTGGGGGACTGAAATTGCCAATATTGCAAACTTTGATCGTTTTTCATTTGTTTTTGCTCGTTTCGCATTTAAAATACATAAAACACAATCCCTGGGATAATTTAAGTATTTTGATTACTTTTCGATTGTTTTTGTATGTTTTGGCAGTTTAAACACGATAAAAATGATGAGTGTTTGCGCACTCATCAGTCACCACCGATTTGGGGTAACCCAAACGAATTGGTTTTGTCGAGTGAAGAAATGTACGCACAACATCAAACCTTGCAATATTGGAAGGAAAGTCAACAATCCAATTTAAATTCCAATTTCCAAAATCTTCAATTCTTTCAACACTCACAACATTCCCAAACGGAAACAAATGAAGTTCCGGAAACACCTACTTCTCCTCAAAAACCAAAAAGTCGTGGAAAACGTAAGGCAAAAAAATACAAAGAACCTGTCGAGGAAAATGATGCTGAAAAAGCGAAGGAACGTTGGACGTCACTTGAGGAAAGATTACTTGCCAAGTGTTGGGTGGCATGTTCAGAGGATCCTAAGGTCGAGAGATCCCAATCTAAGGATACGTTATGGCAACGGATACTAACCGAGTTGAATAGAATAAATCCAAAAGCTCGCAACAAGGATGTGCTACAAGGAAAGTGGAAAACGTTGAACCGTGATTGCAATAAGTTCAACGCTTGCTACAAAAAGGCGCAACGGGAGGTGAAAAGTGGTGAAAGTGAAGTTGATATCCTAACACGGGCTAACCTACTGTATCGTCAAGAAAACCCGCCATTCATGAATAAAGAGGCTTGGAGCGTGTTGCGTACACATCGAAAATGGGACGTGTCAGTGGCGGTTGATTTAACCGGCGACGTCCCAAGCCAAACCAACGAGGATTTGTTTGGTCATGACGCAGAACCACGACCCATTGGAAAAAAGCGGGCTACCAAGAAACAAAAATCTGAGACAACGACAACCACCAGAGGCACGGCTAGCACCGGTGGTTCCTTTTCTTCAATCAATTTCACGGAGATGATGCGCGAAGAGTTAAGGGCAAAACGTGAAGAGGCGAGTAGGGCGTACCAGGCGACCGCAGAAAATCAAGCCGCACAACAAAGGATGAAGGAGCTAGAATTTTTTATGCTCGACACTACCGGCAAAGATCCACATTGGGTGGCTTTCGTTAATGCGGAAAAGGATCGAATCGCCATGAAACTTGGGTTGCCTCCTCGTCAATTATGAATAATTATCTCGTACTTTTTTTTTATGTGATGTGTTTTATTTATCTCGTTTTTTTTATGTGATGTGTTCCATGTAGAAATATTAATGAAGGCATCTAATTATTTTAACGATAAAACTAAATCAGTATTAATGATGTGATTTATAATTTTTTATTTGATTGATCAATAAGAGATATCAATTAATAGTGAATTGAATCTATAAATCACAAATGTAAAAATTGAGTTATGATATACGTATGATTCACAATTGTACTTATATCCCAAAATCATAAAATTTTCAACATTGATTTAAATATTCTTTTTACATATTTTGGATTAAAATCATATAAAAATGAGTTTTACACATGAAAAACTTAAATTGACGTAAAAAAAATCTATATGTTTTAGTTTGTCATTGTAATTACTGGATCCAACCCGACCCGACCTGACCCAACACATAAAGTATTTGGCTCGCTTTTTTTTCCCCTTATATATATATCAAGGAACCACCTTGAATTCTTGGTTAGGTCTGCCACTGATTTAATACGGTGACATCTCACTAGTTATCACCCCTTCACCATTATCTCGTGCGTGATATTTATCAAAGACATTCCAATACCACTATCTTTTGCATATAATGGTGACCATTTTTATCATTTAAAAAAAAAAAAAAAAAAAAAAAAAAAAAAAAAAAAAAAAAAGTTGTATGGGTATTTTATGTGTTATATTTTTATAAAGTAGATAATTTTAAACCACCCCCCTTCAATATCAGCGTCAATCACTATTCAACATATTACCACTCTCCTCACATTTCACCTTCAAATGTCACCACCTTTAAAAAAAACTCACTTTATATAAACATACTCACAAAATACTTAACACACATTCACAAAGACAAAATAATAATAATAATAATAATAATAATAATAATAATAATAATAATAATAAAGGGTCACCACTCTTTTCTGTTTTTCCTTGTGTGAATTGAATTGAATCTATAAATCACAAATGTGATTGAAAAATCTTTGTAAAAATTGAGTTATGATATACGTATGATTCACAATTGTACTTATATCCCAAAATCATAAAATTTTTAACATTGATTTAAATATTCTTTTTACATATTTTGGATTAAAATCACATAAAAATGAGTTTTACACATGAAAAACTTAAATTGACGTAAAAAAATCTATATGTTTTAATTCGTCATCGTAATTACTGGATCCAACCCGACCCGACCCTACACATAAAGTATTTGGTTCGCTTTTTTTTCTTTTTTTTTTTCTTTTTTTTTTTACTTCTTATATATATATATATATATATATATATATATATATATATATATATATATATATATATCAAGGAACCACCTTGAATTCTTGGCTAAGTCTGCCACTGATTTAATACGGTGACATCTCACTAGTTATCACCCCTTCACCATTACCTCATGCGTGATATTTATCAAAGACATTCCAATACCACTATCTTTTGCATATAATGGTGACCACCTTTATTTTTTATTTTTTTTTAAAGTTGTATGGGTATTTTATGTGTTATATTTTTATAAAGTAGATAATTTTAAACCACTCCCCTTTCAATATCAGTGTCAATCACTATTCAACATATCACCACTCTCCTCACATTTCACCTTCAAATGTCACCACCTTTAGAAAAACTCACTTTATATAAACATACTCACAAAATACTCAACGCACATTCACAAGGACAAAAAAAAAAAAAAAAAAAAAAGTTCACCACTGTCTTCTATTTTTCCTTGTGTGTGTGTGTGAGGGGGGGGGGGGGGGGGGGGGGGTGTTCCTCCATTGAAGGCAGCACATGATGGGGTAGTGATGATGTGCTGAATAATAATGTGAGATTGAAATAGATGTGAATCATGTGATAGTATTAGCTACCATTAAAACCAACCTTATATACAACGTACACCACCGTCAAACCACTTACTTAGTCAAGGATTCAATGATTTTAGATTTGGTTCTTTGTATAGTTTAATTTTAGTGTTGTTATTAGTTTCTCTAAGTCTAATAATTTTAGATAATCAGGGTATTTGGTTTAGTGGTCCCAAAGATTCATCATATAAGAGTTTGAGTTTTGTTCTCGTTCGTGTAGGGCTGTAAACGAATCGGACGAATACGAACGGAGCCTTATTCATGTTCGTTTAATTTTAACTGAACAAATAAACGAACATGAAGGCTTAAACGGGCAAATTTTCTTGTTCATGTTCGTTTATTAAGAAAATGAGTTGTTAATATTCGTTCATTAAGACACTAAACAAACGCTTAATGAACATAAACGAGCGAACATAAATGAACATAGACAAACGAACATAAACTTTATTAAATTATGCACAATATATTGTTTTATAAGTGTTGTTTTGATTAAACAAACCAATTTTATAATTACACAATTAATATACTCCCTCCATCCCATATTAAATGTCCATATTTGACTTTTCAAGTCTTTCTTTACCAACTTTGACCTTGAATATTTTTGCTTGTATTATATATTATTTGATAAAATGAAAATACATTTAAGGTCAAAGTTTAAAAAAGAAAGACTTTGAAAATTAAAACATGACATTTAATATGGGACGGAGGGAGTATATATAATATACGAACATAAATAAATAAATGAAAATAAACGAACGTTAACGAACGTATAATCGGATATTCACGAAAATAAATGAGCGGTCGCGACTTTTGTTCATGTTCATTCATTTAACTAAACGAACGTAAAATATTGTTAATGTTCGTACATTTAATAAATAAACGAACATAAACGAACTTTTTACCGAACTGTTAATGAAATATTCGCTGAACGTTCAGTTCATTTACTAGGTGTGTGTGATGGCGTGATATGAGTTTGTAAAATAAAATGCCATCTACAATTACTTTTATTAAAAAAGCACAAAGAACTATATATTTCCTCTCTTTTTCAGAATATACTTGATATAGAAAACTCTATACCAAAAATTTGTAGTTTCATACCTTTGAGAGCTGTCGGGTATGACTTCTGAAACCCTGTTGTAAACCATATGGCACATGATATTACGACTTGCGACCAATAAGTTAGAATATACTTTCATTTTTTTAGGGGCAATTGCATATATACCCACTAAAACTTGCATATTTCTATATATACCCAAATCATGCTTAACTTGCATTGTACATCATGCATTGAAAACTTGTATTTTAGATAAATATGCAAGTTTTTGAGTTTTAGTGGGTATATATATGCAATTCTTCATTTTTTTTAATATCAAATAAGTTAGAATATATACATCAGGTCACAATCTAAAAAATTAAAAGTTAGTGTTGGTAACATAACCATTTAAATAAATAAAAAGCGATTTGAAGTTTCGCCAAACACGGAAGGTTGCGAGGACTCCTGTCTGTGGAAGCACCAACTCTAGTGGAGGACAATTGTATCTTTCCTCCCAAAATAATGTTGTACGAATTTGTCGTATGGTGAAAAATGCTATTTTCTTTATAGATTTTCTAACTATAACTTTATAAATTTATTTAAACTTACGAATTATTACACTATTATATATTAAGCGACGCCATTTTTAGTGCAAAAAGAACAAAAGGATGATGTCGTTCGTTGTTGAGGCAGTGTCGGTTGGTTTTATTTGGCCATTTTCGTTTTCGGTTGTAACTGGGTCATTGAATGTTATTTCTTGTTCCGATATCGTTTTAAACTAAGAGCGGGTGAGTTTTCGTTATAAACTATGCTTCAAGAAGTTGTGTGTCTTCTTCAACACAAACGTGTCTAAATCCTTGCGTTTGTGTCAGATGCTTATAGTATTAAAACACATGCCGCCCTTATTGGTCTCTAACTGAGCTAAATTATATTTGAGGGAGTGGTGATTGTTTATGGGTTTGGGTGATTCATAGATCAAGATACGAGTCTAATTGCCATCTGATACTTAACGTATGGCTGATAAGGATTATGCGTCTTCAAAGGCCGGTAAACGCGGCTTACAAGCCTTATAACTACTAGTCTAACATTCTAATACTCATGCATATATAAAAACAACGTAAAACTATGAATCAACAGTTTTAGATGCTTGTATTATTATTTTTATTTGATTATATTGTTTAATTTTTTTCCCCTATTATTATCATTTTATATTTAATCAATCATTGGCATGCTATCGATATTATAATTAAAATGGGAAATGGGATAACATCAAAATTATTTTAAGTAACAAGTTGCCAACTGATTTGGTAGATATTCTTTTATGATACATAACTTTTTTTAAAATTAATTAATAGAAATAAATCATGTATTATACAAATCGAGATTGTTTTGTGTGTGTGTTTTTTTTTTTTAAATAACTCTCCTCCTTTAGGTTATCAATCGACCCGATGAAAATGAAGTTGGATTTTTTATTTATTTTATTTATTATTATTATTATTATTATTATTATTATTATTATTATTATTATTTTGGTTTTTGGAGAACAGAACCACACCTAAAATCCGACCGTCGAGTTAAACCATCCAAACAGACAGGCCCCGGGACCCGAACCACTGGGAGAGACCCGCAAAAGAAAACTCCTAAAACTCACAGCTTTACACTAAGAGGAAAATCCGGATTATCTTTGTCATTTGCAACAAGCTTATGTCTGAAAATAAATAGAATCTGAAAGGGTGAGATATAATCAAATATATATCTTTTAGGGTGGTATAAAAATAAAATAAAAAATCTAAGAAAGTTTACAAAAGGTTTTGTTATAGATTTCGTCAAAGTTCATAACATATATAGAAGTTGTGTCACACCCCCAAAATCGGGTCCAGCGGAAGCATACGTGTAGCTGGGGTGTAACTCAATTGGTATTACAACACAAGTTTTAAAAAAAATGATTTTCACTTGAATCATTTAGAATAAAATAGTTTAATCAAAATGTTGAATCTACATTGTTAAAAGTAATGCGGAAGTAGGCCCTTAAAATAGTTTAAAACGGTCCCTATATAAATAATCAGAGTCTTCTATGACCATGTCATGCCCTGTCAAAACCTCCAGTAGCGTGCCATAGGTTAAAACCTGAAAATACATGCTAAAGTGTCAACACGAGGTTGGTGAGTTCATAGAGTTTGTTTAACAAGTAAAGTATATAGAAAATGATCACACAGCAAAGGCATCGTAAATCCACTCAGTTACAAGTCCCGCCATAAGAGACTTGCAACCTGTGTGTTTACAACCCACTGCTAAAATAGTTTATGTCTGGTAGTCAAGCACATGAGGTCAATAATAAGTCACAATATAAGCACCACATATATAATAAATCAAGGCCGCTCCGAACAAGGGAGACTTGAAGTCACTCCGCCACCTAGGCAAAGAATTATTAAGGATGCTCTGAACATGAGAGACTTTATAGCGTTGCTCCGAACATGGGAGACTTTAAGTCTTAGAACGTATAGTACAATAAGTCCAAAAGTTCAAGTCAAAAGGTTCAAGAGTTCAAACAAGTTAATTTGAGTACGTTTTGCTTATGAGCATAAATAGTGAAGCAAGAGTCATTTAAGTTCAATTAAGAGTAAACAGTTTAAGCATGTATCTCCCCCAAAGAGTTTAAAACAAGTACTAAAGAGTAAAAGTGGGGCTATGACTCACCTGGTGCGATAGCTACGATGACAAAAGTGGATACACAGAAATGAGGTTCGATCTCTAACCGCAACCTAATATGAATGATAGTGATCTACTTAGATCATGAAAGGATGTAGAGAATATGCATGCACATGATACCTAT
Source organism: Artemisia argyi (assembly GCA_030686995.1). Taxonomy (NCBI): domain Eukaryota; kingdom Viridiplantae; phylum Streptophyta; class Magnoliopsida; order Asterales; family Asteraceae; genus Artemisia; species Artemisia argyi. The sequence goes on from CM060694.1 coordinate 134,516,046, forward strand.
ACCACTCATAACTTGAAAATAATAGTTATAGTCAAAGTAAAGTATTTTTCATACTTAGGAAAAATAAGTCCAACTAGAATAATAAAAACTTGTCGTAATATATCGTATATAAAAACGTTAGTGTTATAATCCTCGTTTTGAAAACCTTAAGATATCGTCTAGTAGTCGCATAAATAAACCTTGGGTCGTACGTATTTCGTTAGTTAAAAATAAACTCCTTGAATAAGAAATCTAGAAAATATCTCATTTAGTACGTAGTTATATTATTTCTAGTAGTAACTAAATATATATATAGTTTTGACGATTTTTAAAACATGTATAACTTTGTCGTTTTAAGTTCATTTTCCTCGTTCTTTATATCCCCGGAATCGTCTTAACCTATACTAATATATTTTCGATAGCTCGGCTCCTCTAGGTTACGTTTAACGTCTCTATTTGCCTGTCGAAAACTGTCAAACAGCATGCAGTTTTTCAGAAAATAGTTTTCGTCGTTAAATTCGGAAAATCATATCTCCTTCGTTATTAACTCGTTTTAATCCGTTCTTTCGCCAAAAGTTTCGTTTTTGAAAGTATTTTCTAAATCTTTGATAAAAAATTACCCATCATCCACTGATTTTCCCACGTTTCAAAAATAGGGACAGTAGGTCAATATGTAGTTTCAAAAACCATTTCTAAGGTTCTAATCTAGTTCTAACTTCAATCAAACCACTTTCAATCACCACAAAACTAGTCTAATCCTACCATACACCTTCTTAGGGTGTCATGGGTTCCTAAACATCATAAATCAAGTGGATCTAACAAGGATCTAACTATAATCTATTTTTAGGGATCAAAAGTTAGATATATATATATATATATATAAATGAGTGGTATAACTAACATATGCATGTAGATCTTGAATGGAAATCATATGACCATAAAAATAACATGAAGAAATTATGAACAAGAGTTTGACAACTTACCTAGAAAGATTTGTGAGCTTGGATGAGTAAAACCTAAGAAACCTTGAGTTTTTATTTCAAAACTCAAACAAGGACAACAAAAGGAACTAGACAATGACTTGATCTTGGAAAAATGATGGATTCTTGTTGTTCTTGTGTTCTTGGCCGAAAATGATGAGAAGAGAGAAAGAGAGATATATATCTAGTTGATTTTTGGTGAATGAGAATGAAGTGTGAATTATTGAGATGTATATTGTATATAAAATAGGTTAGATAGATTTGATGACAACATTAATGGTTAGTATAAATATTTCAAAGGTGTAAGACATTAGGAATGGGATGTGTAGATAATGTAAGAGATTTTGTAAGACTTAGCTATTATTGTGTAGATATTATTAGTTTTAGAGTATACCGGGTACCGAGTTAACTAAAAATAAATTTTAATGGAGTTAACCGGGATAAAATAAAGTTGTACGAATTGTGAAAATATGTTGGGTATAAATATTGAGTGTTTGGATGATTATTGTTTAGTTTTTACGAAAACCGTCGTAATTAAATTAGGTGTACGGTATAAATTAATAAATTTCCAAAACACCGTGTAAATTAATAATATAATTTTTATATTATTATTATGAGTATAAAAATGTGTTAGGACCATAGTTGGGATTGTCGGATCAAATATTCAAAATAATAGCTCATAAGATAACGTTTATTAGGTAGATAACCGTACGTATACAGAAATGACGCAACTCACGCATAAACGACAAATTTTCTCCGGAGGTGAATAGTGTTTTATGAATAGTAAAATTTTTGAACGCTTCTCAGAATCACAAACTGACTCCGAAAAGATGAATAGTAAAATGATGAATAGTGATTGATGAATAGTAACCGATGAATAGTAAATGTGAAAGTTCGGGAAAAAACCAGAATTTACGAGTTGTGACAGTCTCTACCCCTTAAGGGAACTTCGTCCCGAAGTTCAGTTAACGTTGGTCTCCGAAGTGTTATAAAGGTGAAGATTCATGAGACGAAATGACCAGTTGACGTGTTTCTAGGCGGCGGTTCACGAGGTGATGAAAAGTATAAGCATTCTGACAATGAGGGTATACACACACATAAATGTAACATTTGGAAATTGAGTAGAGGATTCAATCCAGACAGAATTTTATTATAACCATTCTCAGTGTTACAAAATTCATTTCTGAGTCGGATATAGGTAGTCAGCCTATGTCCCACTATCCCGGGTTGAATATAGGTGACTAGTCTATATTCCACCGAGGTTCCATGAATTTTGAAATACTCAGCTCAGTTATACTAATACTATGTCCTTCACAAATACCAAGACGTACAGAAAGACTAAGGCAGGTGACCAAACTCGAGGTCAAATGATGAAACTATGCAAGGAAAAACATAACGCGGTGACATATATGATACGTGAACATGCTTATATGAAAGACAATGATAGTAATCAACTAGAATAAATGAACATAATATACCAGATAATGAGACACAATTCTCATCACCTAAGTCAGCAACAAACCACAAGTAAGGCATTATCTTGGCAGGCAGGCACGTGACGGTCATAGGGTTAAGTTTTTCGTAAAAGTAGCTATAGTCTAGGTTTTAAAAAAACACTCAGTTCTCTATAGCCAAAGCTCTGATACCAATCTGTCACACCCCCAAAATTGGGTCCAGCGGAAGCATACGTGTAGCTGGGGTGTAACTCAATTGGTATTACAACACAAGTTTTAAAAAAAATGGTTTTCACTTGAATCATTTAGAATAAAATAGTTTAATCAAAATGTTGAATCTACATTGTTAAAAGTAATGCGGAAGTAGGCCCTTAAAATAGTTTAAAACGGTCCCCATATAAATAATCAGAGTCTTCTATGACCATGCCATGCCTTGCCAAAACCTCCAGTAGCGTGCCATAGGTTAAAACCTGAAAATACATGCTAAAGTGTCAACACGAGGTTGGTGAGTTCATAGAGTTTGTTTAACAAGTAAAGTATATAGAAAATGATCACACAGCAAAGGCACCGTAAATCCACTCAGTTACAAGTCCCGCCATAAGAGACTTGCAACCTGTGTGTTTACAACCCACTGCTAAAATAGTTTATGTCTGGTAGTCAAGCACATGAGGTCAATAATAAGTCACAATATAAGCACCACATATATAATAAATCAAGGCCGCTCCGAACAAGGGAGACTTGAAGTCACTCCGCCACCTAGGCAAAGAATTATTAAGGATGCTCTGAACATGAGAGACTTTATAGCGTTGCTCCGAACATGGGAGACTTTAAGTCTTAGAACGTATAGTACAATAAGTCCAAAAGTTCACGTCAAAAGGTTCAAGAGTTCAAACAAGTTAATTTGAGTACGTTTTGCTTATGAGCATAAATAGTGAAGCAAGAGTCATTTAAGTTCAATTAAGAGTAAATAGTTTAAGCATGTATCTCCCCCAAAGAGTTTAAAACAAGTACTAAAGAGTAAAAGTGGGGCTATGACTCACCTGGTGCGATAGCTACGATGACAAAAGTGGATACACAGAAATGAGGTTCAATCTCTAACCGCAACATAATATGAATGATAGTGATCTACTTAGATCATGAAAGGATGTAGAGAATATGCATGCACATGATACCTATACCACTCATAACTTGAAAATAATAGTTATAGTCAAAGTAAAGTATTTTCCATACTTAGAAAAAATAAGTCCAACTAGAATAATAAAAACTTGTCGTAATATATCGTATATAAAAACGTTAGTGTTATATTCCTCGTTTTGAAAACCTTAAGATATCGTCTAGTAGTCGCATAAATAAACCTTGGGTCGTACGTATTTCGTTAGTTAAAAATAAACTCCTTGAATAAGAAATCTAGAAAATATCTCATTTAGTACGTAGTTATATTATTTCTAGTAGTGACTAAATATATATATAGTTTTGACGATTTTTAAAACATGTATAACTTTGTCGTTTTAAGTTCATTTTCCTCGTTCTTTATATCCCCGGAATCGTCTTAACCTATACTAATATATTTTCGATAGCTCGGCTCCTCTAGGTTACGTTTAACGTCTCTATTTGCCCGTCGAAAACTGTCAAACAGCATGCAGTTTTTCAGAAAATAGTTTTCGTCGTTAAATTCGGAAAATCATATCTCCTTCGTTATTAACTCGTTTTAATCCGTTCTTTCGCCAAAAGTTTCGTTTTTGAAAGTATTTTCTAAATCTTTGATAAAAAATTACCCATCATCCACTGATTTTCCCACGTTTCAAAAATAGGGACAGTAGGTCAATATGTAGTTTCAAAAACCATTTCTAAGATTCTAATCTAGTTCTAACTTCAATCAAACCACTTTCAATCACCACAAAACTAGTCTAATCCTACCATACACCTTCTTAGGGTGTCATGGGTTCCTAAACATCATAAATCAAGTGGATCTAACAAGGATCTAACTATAATCTATTTTTAGGGATCAAAAGTTAGATATATATATATATATATATATATATATATATATATATATATATATATATAAATGAGTGGTATAACTAACATATGCATGTAGATCTTGAATGGAAATCATATGACCATAAAAATAACATGAAGAAATTATGAACAAGAGTTTGACAACTTACCTAGAAAGATTTGTGAGCTTGGATGAGTAAAACCTAAGAAACCTTGAGTTTTTATTTCAAAACTCAAACAAGGACAACAAAAGGAACTAGACAATGACTTGATCTTGGAAAAATGATGGATTCTTGTTGTTCTTGTGTTCTTGGCCGAAAATGATGAGAAGAGAGAAAGAGAGATATATATCTAGTTGATTTTTGGTGAATGAGAATGAAGTGTGAATTATTGAGATGTATATTGTATATAAAATAGGTTAGATAGATTTGAGGACAACATTAATGGTTAGTATAAATATTTCAAAGGTGTAAGACATTAGGAATGGGATGTGTAGATAATGTAAGAGATTTTGTAAGACTTAGCTATTATTGTGTAGATATTATTAGTTTTAGAGTATACCGGGTACCGAGTTAACTAAAAATAAATTTTAACGGAGTTAACCGGGATAAAATAAAGTTGTACGAATTGTGAAAATATGTTGGGTATAAATATTGAGTGTTTGGATGATTATTGTTTAGTTTTTACGAAAACCGTCGTAATTAAATTAGGTGTACGGTATAAATTAATAAATTTCCAAAACACCGTGTAAATTAATAATATAATTTTTATATTATTATTATGAGTATAAAAATGTGTTAGGACCATAGTTGGGATTGTCGGATCAAATATTCAAAATAATAGCTCATAAGATAACGTTTATTAGGTAGATAACCGTACGTATACTGAAATGACGCAACTCACGCATAAATGACAAATTTTCTCCGGAGGTGAATAGTGTTTTATGAATAGTAAAATTTTTGAACGCTTCTCAGAATCACAAACTGACTCCGAAAAAGATGAATAGTAAAATGATGAATAGTGATCGATGAATAGTAACCGATGAATAGTAAATGTGAAAGTTCGGGAAAAAACCAGAATTTACGAGTTGTGACAAGTTGAGAAACTACAAATTGTCTAAAATCTTCTTAAAAGTGTCATGTATTGTTTACATGGGAGGATTAAACTCTAAGAGGGCAAGGAGTAATAACGTAGCAACGCCCAAATGTAGTATGTGGCTTCTAATCAACGGCATTATGGCATTGAGAGTTGTTTCCAGCAGCGAGGCGTTGCAACATACGTTGCTGTGGCAACTTGCGTTGTAACGCAGAGGAGACAAAAAAAAAAAAAATTGTGTACAAACGGTTGGATCCTAAATTCAAAATATTTTCATTTTACCCCCTTTGGGGTTAACGGTAACTATATATATATATATATTTTTTAATTTTTTTTTCTTAGTTTTGTAATTAAACTTTTACTCCTTTATAAATAAAACACATCTTATCCAAATATTTTCACACTTAACTCATTCTCACACAACATATTTACACACATAACTCATTTTCACACTTCAGAATTATGGCTTGTCGTCTCTCCCATACCGTCGAAAAAATGCAAAAGTATATCAAAAAACAAGCCAACAAAGATGACACACACCGACAACATGCTATTGTCAAAGTTATTAAGAAGTTTGAGCTCGCAAAAGCACTGAAACAACGATTGAGACAACGATACACATAGTGCAAAGACATATCTGAAGAAACAAAAGCTGTGATCGACCAGTTTTTGTACGATGAATATCACAAAGACACTGCCATTAGTGAGACGTTGTGGGGTTGTGTGAATAAAATATAGGCCCAAATCTCCAACAAGATCCGTTGGAGTTTTGAGAAAAATGTGGCAGCTGGTTCTGTATCACAACAGAACCAATATTTGTGCAAGGTGCATCAACTTCATCTGATGCATCAAGATTTGTTGAGCAACAACAACATCAACCTCATTTGGATCAATTTCGGCTAGGTTATGAAGAAGATGCATGCTGGAACGAGAGTAAGGAGCGGGAGCTTAGCAGGTTGGAAGCAGAGTACGAAGAGAGGAAGTTTGCGAACTACTCTGCGTATGAAGATGGTTACTGCTTAGACAACTCTCAAACTTAGGATCACCCGGATTACTGAAATTTAAGTTTATGTTTATGTGATGTTTATTTAATGTTTTAATTTCGTATCATTTTTATTTTATGTTTATGTAACGTTTTAATTTTATATTTATGTAACTTTTACGTTTTTATGACTGAAATATTAGTTAGTGAAGGGTTTATTCAATCATACAACACAAATAACAATAAAATAAAGACACGGAAAACAAAAATAATGATGAAGGTTTTACTGACCAGGTTTTAATGTTATAAAGTCTCATCTACCTAAGGTCTACCTAATACAATATCGGGCAGTGTAGCCGGTCGTGTGAGGTATAGCTAGATGGTAAAGTCGAGGTTGTCCCAAGAGCTATGCATGTGGAGTCTATCTAAGCTTAGTGTCACGTTTAAAAAGGGGTTTTAAGATCAAAATGCTAATTAAACTAATAAAACAAATAAATGAAAGCAATTAAAAAAACGAACGAAATCAGTAGAGAGGAGTAGTGTTAACCTAGTTATTACTTTTGCTATTATCATGACAAGTTTTCTAATTAAGTGCATCCTATCATTTTTTCTGGAGATTCAAGTCGGTAGACTCAGATGGTCAAATCGCCTAACCTATCTTACACCTTTTCCTATTCCTGAAACTTTTTACCATTCCAAGAGTTCGCTGAGCGGTGTGAACCTACAAGATGCAAGAGTCATTAAGTGCTTTTACTAACTTTGACTAGTTTAACGGGATGCGGGCGGTTGCAACTTCCATCCCCTCTAATTCCTTAAGCAAGTCTGTTTGGGAGGAGGTCGTTGATAACATCAAATTAACCCGATATTTTATATATCAAATTCCCGTGTTTATCGCCTCATTTATATTAATATAATACTTAATTCGTTCATATTTGTTTATATTCGTATTTCAGGTTAATTGAGGCCTTGGAACAGTAAAGATACAAGAAATTGCCAAAAGAGACAAAATTATATATAGCTATGACGTAGTGATATAATTGACTTGCGCCGTAGCATAAAAGCCATTGAATTTTCTAAGTCATAAAAAGACTATGACGTAGCTAGTCATAGGGCTATGGCGTAGATGTGTTAACGAGAGTTATATATATATATATATATATATATATATATATATATATATATATATATATATATATATATATATATAGATATAGATATAGATATGTATGTATATATATATATACATATATATGTATATATACATATATATATATATATATATATATATATATATATATATATATATATATATATATATATACATATATATACATATATATATATATATATGTATATATATGTATATATATATATATATATATATATATATATATATATGTATATATACATATATATGTATATATATATATATATATATATATATATGTATATATATATATATATATATATATATATGTATATATATATATATATATATATATATATATATATATGTATATATATATATATATATATATATATGTATATATATATATATATATATATATATGTATATATATATATATATATATATATATATATATATTGATGAGTGCTCAAACACTCATCATTTTGGTTAATCTGAACTGCAAAAACATTTAAAAACACTCAGAAATGCATCAAAATACTAAAAATATTCCAAAATTGTGTTTTATATGATTCAGATGCAAAATGAGTAAAAACAGATGAAAAACGAGCAAAGTTTGCATAATTGGCAGTTTCGGTCCCCCAACTGTCAAAAATTGGCAAAAATAGTCCCTAAGCACTTATTTTAAAAGAAAAGTCACCAAAGGTCCTTTTGAAATCATAAGTTGTCATATTTAGTCCTTTGGTGAAAAATGTCAAAAGTTTTGAGAAATTACAAATTTAGTCCCTGGAGTTTCACTTTTGGCAGATTTGGTCCCTGGTGGGAAATATTTGGAAGAAAAATCATCATTGGACTTTGGGAAATCATAAGTTGTCATAAAAGGTCCTTGGAATGAAAGTTTGAAGAAATTACACTTTGGTCCCTCAAGTTTCAACATTTGACAATTTTAGTCCCTAGAGGTCCTAAAGTGGGATTTTATGCTCATTAGCCTTAGACTATTCAATTATGGTAGAAATTACCCTTGAATTAACTTTGGGGAAATTACATTTTCAGCCTCTAGATTTTCAGCTTGTACATGAATGGTCCTTGTGATTTTTAAAAGCTTAATAAACAAATAAGTCCAACACCAAATCCACCCACTACCCAATCCAATTCCCTGATCCACTAATCCCTTGGCCCAACACCACCCATGGCCCAAATTCCGCAAATAATATTACTCCCACCCCGTTTATTATACCCAGGGTCAAACCCTCAGTCAACCCTTCACCTTATCCCTCCCACTTGAACCCTGCAAACACCAACTCCCTGCCAACCCCCCTCCTCCAGCTCACTCACCCCATACCTTGTTCCCTTGGCCTACCACTAAACCCCAAACACCATTTAATGCACACAAATTACTCCAAGTAAACCCAACTGCCAAATTGGATTTTTCCCGCCAATTGCAATTTCAAAGGTCAGGATCAAAGCAAGTCATCCAATGGCTCACAAGTTGTTAGGAAAGTCAAAGAAACTCCCAAGGAGCTATTTAAGTCAAGAATGAAGGACAGAGAAAGAGTAGTTAGCTATTGTAGTTTTAAAAAGTAATGTAGTATGTCGACTTAATCTTTTTATCAATTTCAGTTTGTACAATTAGCTTTAGAAGTGTAATATCAGTTTAATGTTGTTAATTTCAAGTTTCTAAACAAGTAATTCCAAGTTTACTAATTATAATTCAGAATTTTTATTTTATTGTTAGTAAAAATCTCATGTTGCTTTAATCCTATTAAAAGTTAAGAGTTATTGTTTCATTAGCTTAAATTAAGTTCCCAGTAAGCCTTGGTAAGTTATTTTTGGCATTTAAACCAGTTTCAATTTAAATTAGCAAAAATCTCAAAAATTCCAAGAAAATAAGTGAAAAATAGAAAATCATTAGAAATGGAGAATGAATCAAAGAGTATGGTGAATTATGGATTGCTAATGGTAATAGAGCTTTGTGGAAAGCTTTAGGAATGGTTCATGGTCTTTGATTCTCAGTTCAGTGCTTGGAAAGCTTGCGTAAGCCAATTCTCATTTTTTTTTTTGTAATTTACTGTAGCTCTGCTCATGGTTGCTTATATTTGTTTTTTGTTAGTTTCTTAGGTGTAGTTAAGTCTTATTAATGCTTAAACTCTGGTATTTATTCATTAAATTCCATTGTGTATACTTGTTCTCAATCTCACTGTCAAATTGCATATTGAGCTCTTGTTAGTTTTACATGTTATTTGTTGTTAGATTCTGCTCAACTATGCTTATTATATGTTAGAATAACCTAATTTGTCAGTTTTTTGGACTAGAATTTCCATTTACCTCAAAAATCTCAAAACAGTCCATTTAAGGGGGTGTTTGGATCAGGGTTGTGTTGGGTAATTAGGCTTGTTGTGATTATTGTTTCTAGCCTAATCAAGTCATACTAGGATCATACAGAGTAATTACACCCTAAAATCTAGGTGTTGTTTGGTTAAAAGTCAAAAGTGGATCTTCAACCTTAGTAAATGCTTAACTGTTAAGATTTTCAGGTTCAAACCCCTCATTGTAGCTTTAAAACTTGTTAAGATTGCTTGAAACAGTCTCAAATTAGCTTAAAACAACTTCCACAGTCAATTGGGATCATCCAAAGTTCATAAAAGTCAAACTAGGAGCATAATCACAAAAGTCTGTTTCAAGCAATCTTAACAAGTTTGCTTATCCAGAGCTCAAAGCTTGTTCTCTTAATCTTATTTTGGCCCATTTTACTTATTTTCAGTAATTTTTCCAAATTTTTATATTGACATTTAGTATTTATTAGATTTAATATTAGTTTTATTAATTATTAATTAATATTCAAGTATTAAATAGCATAATTGGTTTTTATCAAGTAATACCTAGTTTTTATATTTTTCCTAGCTTTTATATGTTATAAAATAATTTTAGGAATTTTTCTAGAATTTTAACTATTAATCTTCTAATTTTTATAATTTAATTAGTTTAATTAGTAATTAATTAATATTTAGTTTAATAATTAGTAAAATAGTTTAAAAACATGTAAAACAAACTTTTTATAATATTTTAGGATTCCTATGATGGTTAATTAGATTTATAATTTTTTCTATAATTTTCTAAGTCATTTAAGTATTATTGGTAATTTAAAATTAGTTAATTAGTTTAATTAAATATAATTAGTAATTAATTAATATAAAAATCACAAAAAGACAAAAAAGTATATTTTTAATTTTAAAATTAGTTTTTAGTTATTTTATAATTTTGGAAATTAATTTTTCATTTTTCTAGTATTAAAATAATATTATATGGTATTTAAGTTATTTAAATATTAATAATTAGTATTAATTAGTAATTAATTAATAATAAATAATTAAATAGTGTAAAAATTAATTTTCTTTTTCTAAAAATTTTATTTTATTATTAGGATTGTAAAAATATAATTTTCATAACTGTAAGTATTTTATTTCACCAAAACTCGCGTTTTATTTTGTACGTTCACGTAACTTTAAACTGAACGTAAGCGTTTTTAGGTTTTACACGTTTCTGGTTTTTCTAAATTCACGTATATGTTAATATAGCTTATTTAAGCTATTTCCTTATATAAATCAGTAGTATAATCATTCACAACCCCTTTCTGTCCAAATTCACCCGATCACAAACCCGTTTTCATACCATCACACCTCGTCGGGACATAACGACCTGGTGATACCCTATATTACCCGGAGATTGACTCTAACCTGTTTGACTTTGTTGACCAATCACTTGGTCAATTTAGGTTGACCGTCTGGAGCCAATTAAATTTTGGCGTCGCTGCCTGGGAGGTTGTACGCGTTATTCTAAATGTTTTTACGTATTAGTGAATAGGGATATACACTCATTGTATATCTACCCATCCTTGTTCATATTTTCTTATTATTATCATATAAAAACAAAACGGTTCCCGAAAACATTTTAAAATTAGTTTTCAACGAACACAAAAACACAAAAAGATTTTATTTCTTATAAAATGTTTCTCGAAAAGCCCAAAAATATCCATCTTTACCCTCCTACCTTTTTGATTCTCCATTTCTTACCCTCCAAAACCATTTGATTCTTTCTATGTCTCATCCACACCTTCTGATTTGTAAATGGTGTGGTAGTCTTCATAATGGTGGTAATTGCCCCAGTTGTGGTATGGTAGAGTCAGGAAACGGGTCTGTCTATAACCAAGATCCCTATTCCTACCATTACATGACTGATTTATTCCATCAGCTTCCACACCATGAGACTCAGCAGTTTTACTGTTGTGAGGACTGTGGTGGTTCACACTACAGTTCTGATTGTCAATCGGGAAACACGCTTGTCTATGAGCAGTTTCCTGATAACGATTATGACTGCAGCACATACGACTCACAGCCACATAAGATTTACTGCTGTGATTACTGTGGAGGTCCGCACTTCAGCTCCTATTGTCAAACAAGAAATTCATTTCCTTGCAAAAATTTTGACACATCGTATTATGACGAACCTCCACCTCAGCCAATTCCTCAAAGTCTTCTCCTTGATCTTTTGGATTTAGTGAAAGATTTGAAAGGAATCGTACATACCCCAGATAATCCAAAACAAAAATCGATGGAAGAATTGTTAGCTGAAGAACAGGCTGCTAAAATAAATTCCCAAGATGCCATTGAGAAATCTATTAGGGAGTCAATTGAAAAAGAAAAAACAGCCAGATCTAGCTCTCGATTCCGTTTCATTCCTGATGACAGTGATGATGAAGATACACTTGATATTCTTCAATTTTATAAAGATTCATCTAGTTCATCCGATGAAATTCCATTAGCTGAGATCCCATCTCAATCTGCTGTTATCACACCCGAGGTTCCCACTCACTCTTTGAGCATGGGGGACGAGCATCTTGACACTGTTTCTGAAAAGGAATCAGACGAATTCATAAAGTCTAGTGTTGAGGACCTTGTCCCAATCCCAAGAGAGTCACAGGGAATTCTTGATCATTTGTGTGATATCCCTCCTCCTCGTATCTTCCCAACTGATCATGTTGAGATGTTCTCCAATTCTACTGATGACGATTTGTTATCATGTGGAGACATCGTTTTTATGGAAGAATTACCTTCTGAGCTAGTCAGCTTAGAAGAAGAGAATGATGAGATTGACACTGAAATCAAAGATGAAGCTCTTCGGGCTACATTATTGAATTTCAGTCTCCTCATATCTAAAATCGAGGCTTTCAAAGAGAAACCTATTTCATCTCCTATCCCCATTAAGGATAGTGACATTTTTTCTGAAGATTCTACACCGGAATTTGAAGCCTTCACTTTTGATCATATGGGAGAGCAGATTAGTGGCACTACCACTTCTCATTCTCAAATTTCTCTCCCCGAATATGATTCATTCACCTTTGAGGAGTTCTCCCGTGAACTTACTCATATCATATCTCCACCGGAGTATGATAACTTTTACTTTGATCTAGACAAAGATGATCTTTGTGTTCCGGAAGGAACTATTCTCAAACTTGAGAATTTTCTTGATATCAAAATCCCAACCCTCCCTCCCATAATATGTCTAGATCATATGAGCTTCAATGATGAGATTCATGATATACCAATTATGAATTCTCTTTCTAATGATGATGAGTCAATCTTGATTGTTATCAAGATTTTCCTTCCATTCTTCACCTACCGGGTGACTTCTCATGTTCTTCACTCCTTCGGGAATGAAGACATTATCTTTGACCCTGGCATCACCGCTTATAGTTTATACTATTTAAAGCCTGGTACTTATCTCATCGGTGTGGAACTTTCACGTGCTTCAAATGTTTGTCCAAACATCTTGAATGAAAGTCCGATGGAGATTGTTTCTTCCACATCTTGCTTCCCCAAGAACAAATGAATTCGGGGTCGAGTCAAGCTAGCGACTAGGTAAACAAAAAAAGTAGCATGCATATGGGGTTTTCACCCTAAGTGTGGGGGAAATACCCCTGCTGTTGTTGATATATATATATATATATATATATATATATATATATATATATATATATATATATATAAATGTATGTATAGCAATAAAGTGAAAAAATGGTGTTCCCACAGTTAGTTTAGAATATTGTCTTTTTACGATTCAAAGAGTCGGCATAATAGCCGGGATTTTGAATATTGAGGACAATATTCAATTATATATAATTCTACGTGCGTTGTAGTAATTTATTATGAAGATTACGGCGTAACTTATTATTTAGTTATGCCGTAGTTATTTACTTGGGCACGAAGGAGTAAAGTCCAGGGACTACAAATGGCGAAATAATATTAAGTTTATTAATATTAGGGACTGCAGATAAAAAGAGTAAGAACGATGAAGGACTTAAAGTGTTGAAATATATTTATATTTCAACACATTTATTAGAAAAATAAAGGACATGGACTAAAGTGAAAATATGGCGCAATTAGAGGGGCCAAAGGTGGACAATGGCAAAGTTCAATTATTATAAATACTAAAGACATATTGCGTACAGAAACACAATTCATATTAGAAGACTTTGAGGTTTCGTTTTCGTCTCTGCTTCCTTTGGTGGACTATGCCGTAGAGGCAAAAAGAAGAAAGAAAGAGTAGTTTGGTTGGCGTAGGTTTGAAGGCGTAAATCTTTTGGGGTTTTGCCCCGGTATTCGACTATGGATCAAAAACATTTATCTAGCACGATATGTATTCACTTTTCAACATTCAATTATTTATTCAGTTTTATTATTATTGATCACACTTTTAATTCTACATGTTTATTGATTGTCTTGATGCGTATTGTGCTTTATCAAACTATTTTTGTCTTTTAATTAATTAACTACAGCATAGTCATTTATTTAACTACGGCGTAGTGATATATTTGATTACGGCGTTGTCTTAAATTAATTATTTAGTGATTTATTATTTGATTTTTATTTCTAGTTTATTATTAGTTTTGTTTGTATACTTTCTTGGCGAGTTTTGTGACACTCTAGCTTTGGTAGTATTGATGATTGGTAGTTGCTTAGAGGCTTGGTGAGTTAACCCTAGGACCCATAGCCGATAATGATGTGACTTGGTGGTAAAAATATCACCATACACGTATGAATTAACCCTAGGACCACCAACCAATCTGATGTGCTTAAAGGAGTTAGAGGGGATGTAAGATGTGACCAATACCCGCATCCCGTTAGACTAGTCCAAGTTAGTATAGGTACTTAAAGACTCTTGCATCTCGTAAGTTCACGCCGACCGATGAACTCTTGCATTTTAAAGTATGTGAGAATAGGACAATGTGTAGGATAGGTTAGGCGATTTAACCCTCTGAGTCTAATGAATTCAGCCCCTAGATGAAATGATAAACACTGTTACTTAAAAACGGTTAGAGCATTAGATCATAATAATTATCATCCCATTAATTGTTTGCTAGAAAACCATGCCTATTAACCACATCGTACTCATCTCATTTTGTTTATTTCGATTTATTGGTTTAATTATCATTCATTTACAAAAACCCACTTTAAAATATTGTGACATAGACTTTAAGCAGGATCCGCACTCATAGCTCTTGGGACGACCTCGGTTTTACCATTTACTAGTCTAGACACGACCAGATACATTGTCCGTTAGTGCATTAAGGTAGACCATAGGTAATCAAGAAATTATAAATATTAAAACCTAGTCAGTAAATCCTGCATCAAGTTTTTGGCGCCGCAGTCGGGGAGCTATTAGGATTGTAATTTGAGTCGTTATAGTGTTTAGTTCTTTTTATTTAGAATTTTTGTTATTTTTGTTTTTCTTTCTTTTTTCTATTTTGTTTTCGTTGTTTGTTAGTTTGTTTCAGGTAATCATGGAAATGGAGCCGAATATTGATAATATGACTATGAATGAATACTTGGAGTATGTGGATGAGAAGAAGTATAAACAAAGGAGAGACATCTGATCTAGGAGAGCTCCTACAAAATTCTCTTCTTTTGAAAATTCCTTTCAAACTCTAAGATCATTCACCAATAACGGTTCCACATTTCCTAGTATGACAAAATAAGTGGACATTGATAACATGACCATTCAGGAATATGAACGGTACATGGCCAATCAATGTCAAAGAGATACTAGTTTGAATGATTACACTCGCGGTTTCACATCTAACTTCCATGATTATTCAAAAGACACACCCGATCCCCATCCTGAAGATAGAGATTTGATGATAGCAAGAGGGGTGGATGAATTGTTCAGAATTGGAGCGGAAAATCTTCGAAGAATGGAACAAGAGAATATTCATAATGGGTGTAATAACGAAGAATTTGAGGATGTGAACCATGATTGTAAGGACCCTTTTAACATTGTTATTTCCTCTATTCCTAATATTTTTTCTAGTGTTTGTAAACAGGATAGTGATAATTCCAATATCAACACTACAATTGAGAAAGAGAAAGTCCAAAAGGAATATGATGAATAGATGCTGGCAGTGCAACGCTTGACATCAAATATCACACCTTCCAATGAATGTTATGAAGCACATGCTACCAATCCAGTTTTGGATGAGCTTGTAAAGGAATTCGGAGATGAGCTTTTGAATATTTCCGTGATTGATGAAGAAGCCGAATGTGACCCTGCAAAGGTTGTGAAGGAGCTCGAGTAGTTGCTTTCTAAAGATCCTTTATCTTTCTCTATAGAAGTACAGGTACACATGGCCGTTGTTGAAACGAATGTGGCATTGAAGTCAGTTAGTCAACAACAACACGGAATGAGCTAATCATCAAAACCATCGACGAATATGGGTATGGTAAGAAGGGAAATGAAATCTCCGGTAAGGTATAAATTTAATTTATCATTTCCCTACACTATAGCAAATTCACACCCTTAAGGGTGGAGTCAAGCTCGTGACTCGAACAAAAATAAGCGCTCTGTTAGAAGCACCCCATGCCTATCTTTGTTTTTGTTGTTTTTTTTTTTTTTTTTTTTTTTTTTTTTTTTTTTTTTTTTTTGGCTTTTGATTTTATTAGTGTAGTTTGGTTGGGTATGTTTTGTTGTAATTATTTGCAGGTAATAGAGAAAGGTAGACGGTGGAGGAACTGAAATTGGAGTTTTCACTCAAAGAGCTGTCCCCAGAACACAACTACGGCGTAGCCTAATCCTTTACTACACCGTAGCATCCTCCAGGTGTCAGTCTGTAAGATTTTATCACCTATGGCATAGTTCTACATTGGCACTACGCTGTAGCTTTCTCCTGTGCCAATTAAATTTTAATTTTTTTTTATAACAAACATGCTTTAACTTGTATTAGTTTTTAAATGAACTTTGTGGGTGTGTTCACTATAAACCCTCACAAGACTTCACTCGTCTACTTGGGACACCAAGTGGTTTAAAAAGCTAGTTGCATACACTAAATGCAACTTTGATTCCTACGAAAGTGAGTTAGGTTTAATTTTGTTTATTTTTATTACAAGTCGTGCTATTTTTGCTTTTATCCGGAATATTTATGCTTTTTGGTATTAGTCTTTCTTGCAGCATTATATTATGGAAGTGAGGTTTGGCTGCAAGAAAACACTTTCTATCCAGGGTAGTTAAATACAGTGATGGTGATTTGATGATGATTGCTCGAGGAGGCACATGTGGAGCATGTTACGGGAAGTGCCGTCTATTGATCATACCGAGCAAATCCAGGGGAGTTTTTCCGTTCTTTTTCTATCCCTTCCTATTTTTCATTTATATGATTTAGTATGACCCAAGTGGGGGGAAGAGAATAGAAATAAACACCTATTTTTCTAGTTTTTAGTGGAAAATGTTTCATTAATTAAATTTTGACATGTTTTTCATTATTTAACTAGTTTAATCTAGACTGAGCACACCCACCTTATATTTCTATTGTGTGAGGATAAGCCTTTCCGTTTTCCCTTTATACATGATACCATAAGTATGAGTGTGCCGGTGGCTGTAGTAGACTTTAGAACTTGGCCTTGTATATCTTTTTGAGACCATTATAATGAGCATTACTCTGAGGTAACTTCGTGTAATTGGTGCAGCTAGGAATTAAGGAAAATTTTAGGATAAACCCCAATAGCCTATAATTTATGTATTGTGTATATTGACTTCTCATATTGATTTGTCAATCCTCCTGTTAAACCCTTTTTGTTGCACTCACCTTTAGTACAAGATACCCCTAGATACACCATTCATAGCCATTATTTTCATTTTATTCACCCAATATATGTTTCGTTACACCTATCGCCTAGCCTACAATGTAGTTTCTAATAGTCCACGGTCCGGGCGTAGTTGGTCAATTTTGGTTCTACTGGTGGAAGTCGCGGGTTTTGATTAAAGGGTTTTGAAAGAAGATCGGGTTTAGATGATAGTTGATCTCAAGTGGGGGGATGCTTTATATGTTTGTATCATTTTTTCCATTTATCTATACCTTGTCTAGCATCAAAAAAAAAAAAAAAAAAAAAAAAAAAAAAGTAAAAGAAAAAAAATAGAATTAAAAGAATAATGAGAATGCAAGCAAGAGTTTGTTAGTTGATAATAATGTAAATCAGCTTATGTGTCGTATTGTGGTAAGTATTCCCACCTTGTGCAGCTTGTACTTTATAGACCCATGTCATTTCTATCTCTCCTTTTTGTTTTAGACAATATTTGTACAATGGGGGCATTGTACATCTCAAGTGGGAGGAAGGGAGATAGAAATCAGAGATTATACGGTTTTTGGTCAAAATTAGTACAAATTTTACCCAAATTTTACTTTCCTAGTTAACGAGATTATACGTCACATAAATTTTTTCCATTGAAGATCACTGGTACAGAATATGCTATTGGTCACGCCAAAAAGGTGTGACAATATGTATATAGTCACATACGTTTTTTTCGTTGTGTGTCACTAAAGGTCCCACCACCGTAGGTAGCATATGGTCACCTTGTTGAGTTCGTGGCCTTTTCCATCGAAAAAGAGTGATCAAAACCCCGAATATGTGTGACAAATTAGGCACAAGTTTTGTTGGATTAGTCAGTATTGTGGAAAACTAGAAGGGGGGGGGGGGTGAATAGTTTTACGTCCTTTTTAAAATTTGTAAAAACAAGTTTGTTTTAAAAAGCTTCGATTCTAGTTTATGTGATCTCAATACTTGCACTATATGAACAACTATATAATAACTAACTAACTAAGCTAATATAGTAAAGGTAAATAAGTAAGTAATGAGAAGAGTTGGAGAGATCAAACCACAACACAAGGATTTATAGTGGTTCGGCTACAAGGTCACCTTCCTTGTTCCTACTACACTCCCCGAGTCACCTACTCGAGAGTTTTCTTCACTATGTCAACAAACTCCCTTATGGCGGAGAAAACCTTACACACCAATTTACACACCACAACTACGTCACAACTTAATCACAACTTCTACACAACTTCTTCACACCTATCTTCTTCACACCAATCTTCTTCACAACTACACTACTTCACTACTAAACAACTTCTTCTCCCTACACAACTTCTATTAATTCTAAACTACTAATTACAAGCCCAACACAACTCCACAAGTAATATACACAATATACACAACTACTCTTCAATGCTTCTTGAACTTAGTTGTAGAAGGAGTATTCTTCTTTTGCACTTTGGATGAGAATGAATGAGAGGGGATTGAATCACTTGAAACAAGGATTAGTAATCTTATGATCAAAGGATTTTGGAAGATGTTTAGAGAGTTTTAGATCTGAAATTTTCGTTCAAAAGGTAGGAAAAAATTCCAGGTTTAAGGTGGTATTTATAGGAGAAAAATTCTGACAGATTCTGACACAGGAGCCTGGCCGGTCCCCTTAAATCATGGCCGGTCCTCTTAATTTTAAGGGGACCGCCCCTTATAATTAAGGGGGCTGCCCAGCTGTAACGGCCAGAAAACTTGTCATTTAGTGGGGAAAGTTTATTTGGTGAAAAACTAACTGATTTTGGTTAGAAATTTGAATTCATATATTTAGTATGATTAAAACATTTTTCTTTATTACCAAAAGTGTTTTTCAAAAATATATAATTAAATAAACTTTGTTTTAATTAATTAAATACCCCTTTGATCATGAGATGTATTAAGCACTTGTTTATCCATACCTTAAGTGATTAAGTTGGATATAATGATATAAACTAGCTTAATACTTGTTTACGTAGTAATTTTTCGTTTGATGATTTTATATTTTGTGATCGTCAAAACATAGAGATATCGAAGGATATAAATAACGTTTTTATGCATTATTTATGTCAACAATCTCCCCCTTTTTGATGATTACAAAATCTAAACTCATTAAGCGAAAATTAGTATATATATACAAGTATTATTATGAGTTTATATCAATTCTCCCCCTTTTTGTTAGCATCAAAAAGGTTATCCTGATTTTATTGTAGCTCCCCCTTGATGTATACTCCCCCTCGTTTTGAGGTCAAAAAGAAATCGAGATATGAAATTATTGCAAAAAATATTTAGTGGACAAGCAACATATATATATATATATATATATATATATATATATATATATATATATATATATATATAGCATGCAAGAATAGATACTAAACATAACCATAATCATTCATTAAAAGGTGACAACATGCATTACATCAATAAGTAGTGTAAACAATAAAAGCCTTGAAGGCTTACAATCATAACTTAAAATAAACCATATCTCTAACATGAAGCTCCTCTCTAGAGCTTGCCATTCAAAATGGTTTAAGACAATATTATTTGCAAAATATCAAGCATGTTTAATTGGGTGGAATTGATGGTGAACATGGAGATGGTGATGGTGGAGGGGTGTTTGTTGATGGTGGTGGAGGAGAAGTGTTTGTTGTTGGTGGTTGATGCAACAAGTTTTCAATGTATGAAAACATGTATTGTATCTCATCTCTTAGTCCGAACACAATTGTTCGGTTGTGGATGCAACAAAGGCAAGTGTCACCATGAGCTTCAAGTAAGCTCCATGGGACGGGGTTATAAGTTGGTGGATTGATAGGAGATGATGAGAAGTGTGCAGCAAGAGGTGTTAATGGTGATAATGAGAGGGTTAGTGCAAGAGTTGTGTTTTCATTGGTAGGTTGTGATGGTTGAATTATTGGTGGAGGAGACAAGTGGGTGTTTATATAGTCATTTATGGATGAAGTGGATGGTATGGAAGAAGTAGAGGTTCCATTTGTTAATGGTGTTTTGGAAGGTGCATTTGGTGCACTAGGAGATGAGCATTGAGGTGGAGGTGATGGGGTGGTGTTGTCTTCATTTGTGAGGTCAATGAATAGTTGTTTTGGTGTTATAATGACAAGTTTTTGTTTCTTGGCATTGTTTGAGTGGGTGGTTCTTGGTGATGACATGATAAAAGGATGAGGTTTGATGAAGGTTGAGGATGATGGAATGTGAATTAAACATGCATGGGGATTATATAGTATGAAAACATGTTTAGAAGTAGAATTAATTTGAAATTGTATTGTTAGATTCCAAAATCAGTTTAGTTTTTAAGGGAAATGGTAGCTGGGACTAGTAAAAGAGGTCACAAGTTGCAAAAGAAAATAGTGTAAAAACTGTTCCAGATGGCCGGTCCCCTTAAATGGAGGCCGGTCCCCTTAAATATAAGAGGGCCGCCCATCTGACGACCCAGAAATAAAAAATTTTCAAAAATTTTCTGGAAAAATGTTATATTCTGTTTTGTTTTTGCAGCAAGCTCTATTTGGACATTTCACATTTGTTTTGGTCTATTAGAAAGCATATATGTCATATATATATATATATATATATATATATATATATATATATATATATATATATATATATATATATATATACACACACACATAAACTAATCATGCAAGCATATATTAAACATAAATAAGCAAGTTATCATCCTAATCAAATATCCAAACAATTATCCAAGAATAAGAAGTACTTTCGAATAAACTTCGGACAAATAGCACATAAATATCCACGATCAAAAGTCATAAATATAGTTCAACAATCATAAGCTAATCTCCATCATTTTCTTTTCTTCCCGAAGATGCCCTTCAATGTCTTCCCGATGGATTTGAAGCCACCTCTAACTTCTTCATGCAAACTCTTTTGTCGTCTAAGCACCTCGGTTGTTCGTGCATGAAGTACTTTGTCGGTTTGATCACTAGAAGATGGGGTTGAATACTCGGGATAATCGAGATCCTATAGATTATCAACGAACTCGGAAAACGAAGGGGTACTAGCATCATGGATGTTTTCCTCATCATCGTCATTGTCTTGTCGAGAAGATGAACCGTGAAAGCTATGACGACGAGATTTTCCCTTGTCACTTCGAGTTCATCGAGCTTGTTTTAGAGCGAGAGGACGTAAGGTGGGATAGATGGACTCATAGATGCTATTATCAAGATCGGGGTAGTACTCGATAACATGACGATAGAGACGGGTAAGAAACATTCCATATGGAAGATTGGCTTTCGGAGTTTTTCTAGCACACTCAATCCGTTTGATAAAGAAGTAGGCCAAATTGTATGGCTTTTCGACAGCGATACAATACAACATGTGAGCAAGGCACGCCGGGAGATGGTCCCGGTGACCTCCAGTACCGAACGCATTCTCACGAATGAGGTCTTCCCAACGCTTCATGTGGGGGCCTAATTCCTTAAGGAGAAGTTGGTATGAAGAGATTTGGACGTTTTTGGATTTTATTTTTCGGGTTGTAGTTGCACGCTCCACACCAAGGATTTGACGAATTTTGTCTGGATGAGGGATGTCAGAGAGATAAGGACCAAAGGTTGGTCGACAACGATGTAGAGATTCGAGGTCCCACTCGTTTGTGAGAACGGCTTGACCTCTAAAAGGAATTTGGAGGATTTGACCAAATTGCTCGAGAGTTAAAGTGATAAATTCATTTTGGATCATGAAGGAGATGGTGATGGCACCAAGATCATTGGTTTGAACCGTGACTTGGCTATAGAAATCAACTATGAAACGAGGAACGATTGGTTCGTTGATTTCAAAGAGGCAATTGAGGTTGATGCTTGTGAATAAGCGAGTAATATAGTCGGATTGAGCAAAAGCTAGATCTACTACACGTCCCTCATGAACATTTCTATCTTCAATTTGATGATATATACATCCAATGGAAGGAGATGTAGTAGGGAGTTGGGAAACTTTAGGAATGTAGTTTTTAGTGTGGGAAAGATCTTCGGTAGTCGCTTTTGGCATTTTCACCTAAACACAACAACAATACAAAAGACAAAAATAAATATAAAGAAGAATAAAAATGTATATATTTTTAAGACTTATGTTGGAACGTAAACATACTTCGACTCTAAGACAATAATCCTAAGAAGTAGTTTACCATGTTCCTTAATATTATTTTTAACTCGTTCTAGATATATTTTACGATGTTTAGTAAGTAGTTATGGACAAATCCAAATGACCTTTTAAACATCGTAATATATCATGAAATTTACTAGATTTACATTAGGTTGTAAAACTAGTCATTTCTTACGAGTTTCTTATGCATGTGATTAGTTTTCGAAAAAGATGGTTTATATTTTGACTTAAAAAAGTCATTTTTCGTACTAAACCAAACGCTTCCTTAACTAGACACTTATACTACAAGTATGTCAATATATATATGAATTATATATCTTGACAAGTCCGAATTACAAGTTTTAGGTATATAATCTTGACAACGTTTTATAAAATTTATAACGACTTAATTTCGACATCATTTGGACATAGTCCAAACACCCTCTTATCGTGTACAAAAATATTTTTTACTTAGTCGAGAAATGTAGTTTGATGTTTTACAAGTTATAAAAATATAATTTTATTAGTTTTAACAAGTTTTTATAGCATTATTCAACAATGTGTTTACCAAAAATTTTGAAAAGAAAAGTATGAAATTTTTCAAAAATTTTCGACAAGAGGGTTTATAATTACTATTTTCTAGTGTTAATTTAGCATCCTAATCTTAAGGGAAGCATTTAGTTATGGAAATTTTAGACCCAATTCGAAAGAAATTATGAATTTGAAAAAATTATTAAAACATGCATAATCTTGAGTTTGACCAAATTAGATGGAATTAGATGAAATGTGTTATGAAAAACTTACAATATGTAATGGTGATCGTGTTAGGTGAATTTTCCGTTTGCGAAATACCCCGAATTATGTGATTTGAAAGTGGTTTTTAGGTGTTTTTGGGGTTTGGGATTCGTCACAGCAGCAGAAAATGGAAGATGTGTTTGAAAAGTGGAGTGTTTGGCAAAAGAAACAAGAGCAAAAACGGGTTGGAACTATCAGATGGCCGGCCCCCTTAAACATTAAGGGGGCCGCCCTTCATTTGGCTGCCGGTCCCCTTAAACATTAAGGGGGCCGCCCTCCAAACTTTGATTTTTCGTGGTTTTGGTTTCTGGAAAAAATAAGAAAATATTTATATATATATTAGATTTATATTTAATCAAAAATATGTTGGAGAGTATTCGCACGAAAGGAATTACTTGACACTTTTACTTGACATTTCGTCAATTAAAATTTCTTGATCATTTCGGATGAAATTTATCAAGTTGTCAAGTGGACGAGAGAGTTGTGGAAGGTTTATATATATATATATATATATATATATATATATATATATATATATATATATATATATATATATATATATATATATATATATATATATACGTATATAGTATGGGCTTTTAAGACGAGAATATAGGAGGGAGACGTATGCAACGGAAGACGGGAGTTTGTTTCATCCATAGATTTTTCGACTCATCTCTCTACATCAACATGAGTGTTGTTGAACATAAAAGTTCAATAAGGCAAATGGGGGGAAAGAAAAGGTTCGTAAACGAACAATTTCTAGTTCTAGAAAATCAACAAATGAATTTTCTAGGTTATAAGATCCTAGATATAGCTAAGTATATATATATATATATATATATATATATATATATATATATATATATATATATATATATATATATATATATATATATATATATAGATATGTATAGATATAAAATCTAAAGGAAACAATGAGCCAAACAAAATCACATAAAAACTAGATACTAAACTAAGCATGCATTTCTTGACAAGGAAATAAAAGGATGTATAGATATAAAATCTAAAGGAAACAATGAGCCAAACAAAATCACATAAAAACTAGATACTAAACTAAGCATGCATTTCTTGACAAGGAAATAAAAGGAAATGTGTACCTTTCGTCTTCAATGCGTTTATCTTCAAAGTCTTCAAGGAATAGTCAGAATAATAGGTGACAACTAAAATTTCCATGTTTGAATGACGAATTTTTCTACGTTGGTCCCCATTGTCTCATTTGACCAAAGTTATTTGATCCGAACATGTTTTGTATTTGACTTGGGTGCATATATGGTGGAAGCATTCCCCACGGATTGAAGTTCCACCTTTGTTGATTATTGTTAAAGTTTCGTCTATTTTGGTTTGCTCTTGGTTGAGGTGTTTTAGGTCTAGGGTAAGAATTATTTGGTTTCCTAGGTGGTGGAGTTTTAGATCTTGTTTAGGTTTAGACGATCCTACCTCAGTTTTTAAAGATGGTTTATAAAATGGTTTTATTTCTTCATCACTAGCAAGGGGTATTTTCTTATCATTTATGAGTATATACTTAGGATTAGATTTTGGAGGTTTTAGTTTCTTGAGTTCACTTTCAAATTTAACATTTTTAATTTCACTTGTTGAAGCTTCGGTTGAGTTTAATCCTAAACCGGTTTTATCTCTGGATACTCTTTGAATGCTTATAATTTTACTAAGTTTGTCGTTTTCACTTTTAAGCCCTTGACATGATTTACATTCTTCAAAAATTTCTTTACCTTTTTCAAGTTGACGTATTTTAATTTTTAGTTCTAGTACTTCATTTTCTAATTGGTTGTTTATGTATTTTAGTGACTTGTTTTTAGCCATTACTTGTTGTCCTAGTTTGCATAATCTGTTGTATTCACTATCTAAATCTTTTTCATCTAATGATAAATTTTCATCACTAAAGTATTCGGTTTCGGAACGTACCTCACTTGATGTCTTTGCCATTAGACACTTTTCTTCCTTTGTTATTTTTTTCTCATCTTCATCGCTATCACTCCAAGCTCCTCCAACAAATGCTCTTTGATTTTGATCTCTTGTCATCATTGGACATTTTCCAATGAGGTGATTCGGATCACCACACTTGAAACACTTTCTCTCATTCTTGCTATACTTGTCATCATTATTCTTTTGAGGTGCTCTCCTTTCATCGTGTGGTTGTCTAATGAATCTTCCTCACCTTTAGAAGAATTTCTTGAAATCTCTTACGGCTATGGCATATTCTTCGTCATCACTTTCGGAAGATGAGATATCTTCGTTGTTGGATTCCTTTCTAGCTTTCAAGGCGATTGACTTGCTTTGCTCTCGTTTTCCTTTAACCATTTCAGAGTCCTTCTTTATAATTGCTTCGTAGACTTTCAAATTTCCAATTAATTCATCAAGTTGCAACGTTGACAAATTCTTTGATTCTTTAATAGCCGTCACTTTAGCTCGCCATTTTGGGTGAAGAGCCCTAAGAAACTTCCTAACAAAATTCTTACTAGAAAAATTCTCATCAAGTGCTTTTAAACTTGAAATGATAGTGTTAAATCTAGTGAAAGCATTATCAATTGATTCCTCTTCCGGAATCGTAAATTATTCATATTGTTGAACAAGTAGATCTTTTTTATTATTTTGACTTGATTATTACCTTGGTGAGTTATTAATAAAGAGTTCCAAATTTCTTTTGCGGTTTCACACATAAAGATCCTTTCGTACTCTTTACATGGTAGCGCATTATAAATAACCATTGTTGCTTCATTATTTTTAGCAAGTTATCTTTTTAAATCATCATTTTGTTTTTCAAAAGGTATGATTTCATCTTTCTTTGTTTCGGGGTTATTTTGAATAGGTAAAAAATCACCATTGGTAATAACATGCCAAAGATCTAGATCTTTTGATTTCACATAAGTTTCGAATCGATTTTTCCAATATAAAAATCCATCACTTTCAAATAGTGGTTGTCTTTGCATAGATTGCCCTTCTAAATATTTTTCAGATTCCATAGATCGTTACAAGTTTTAAAATACAATATATTTTAAAGATCTTGCAAGACGTGGCTCCTGATACCAATTTTGGAAAACTAGAAGGGGGGGGAGGGGTTGAATAGTTTTACATCCTTTTTAAAATTTGTAAAAACAAGTTTGTTTTAGAAAGCTTCGATTCTAGTTTATGTGATCTCAATACTTGCACTATATGAACAACTATATAAAAACTAACTAACTAAGTTAATATAGTAAAGGTAAATAAGTAAGTAATGAGAAGAGTTGGAGAGATCAAACCACAACACAAGGATTTATAGTGGTTCGGCTACAAGGTCACCTTCTTTGTTCCTATTCCACTCCCCGAGTCACCTACTCGAGAGTTTTCTTCACTATGTCAACAAACTCCCTTATGGCGGAGAAAAAATTACACACCAATTTACACACCACAAATACGTCACAACTTAATCACAACTTCTACACAACTTATTCACACCAATCTACTTCACACCTATCTTCTTCACACCAATCTTCTTCACAACTACACTACTTCACTACTAAACAACTTCTTCTCCCTACACAACTTCTATTACTTCTAAACTACTAATTACAAGCCTAACACAACTTCACAAGTAATATACATAATATACACAACTACTCTTCAATGCTTCTTTAACTTAGTTGTAGAAGGAGTATTCTTCATTTGCACTTTGGATGAGAATGAACGAGAGGGGATTGAATCACTTGAAACAAGGATTAGTAATCTTATGATCAAAGGATTTTGGAAGATGTTTAGAGAGTTTTAGATCTGAAATTTTCGTGCAAAAAGTAGTGAAAAATTCCAGGTTTAAGGTGGTATTTATAGGAGAAAAATTCTGACAGATTCTGACACAAGAGCCGGGCCGGTCCCCTTAAATAAACTTTGTATTAATTAATTAAATACCCTTTTGATCATGAGATGTATTAAGCACTTGTTTATCCATACCTTAAGTGATTAAGTTAGATATAATGATATAAACTAGCTTAATACTTGTTTACATAATAATTTTTCGTTTGATGATTATATATTTTGTGATCGTCAAAACATAGAGATATCGAAGGATATAAATAACGTTTTTATGCATTATTTATGTCAACAAGTATCAGTGACCGTAAACACCTTATAAATATATAATATATGTGACATTTGAGATGATTCTTTTTAGTAAACATGTATTTTGTGTGACTATTTCCCGTCCTGCGGCCACATGGATATACAATAAATGTGATGTTTGTGATGATTTAGTCACACAATGGGTGTTGTTTTTTTGGAGTTAGTCATATACAATTTAACATAAAGTGGCCAAAAGTGTTAATAAGTGTGACCATATGCTGTTTAAAGTTAAGAAATGTGTATTTTGTGTGACTATTGATCATCCAATGGCCACATGAAGTTTATGTTTGCGTGGCCTTTTGTAATATTTAGTCACACAAAGCATGTTTGTTTTGGGTATTTAGTCACATACAATTAAGCAAACAGTGGCCAAAAGCGTTAATAAGTGTGACCATATGCTGTTTAAAGTGAAGAAATGTGTATTTTGTGTGACTATTGATCATCCAATGGCCACATGAAGTTTATGTCTGCGTGACCATTTATAATATTTAGTCACACAAAGCATCTTTGTTTTGGGTATTTAGTCACATACAATTAAGCTAACAGTGGCCAAAATCATTAATAAGTGTGACCATATGCTGTTTAAAATGAAGAAATGTGTATTTT
Source organism: Artemisia argyi (assembly GCA_030686995.1). Classification (NCBI taxonomy): domain Eukaryota; kingdom Viridiplantae; phylum Streptophyta; class Magnoliopsida; order Asterales; family Asteraceae; genus Artemisia; species Artemisia argyi. The sequence goes on from CM060694.1 coordinate 134,544,491, forward strand.
GTGTGACTATTGATCATCCAATGGCCACATGAATTTTATGTTTGTGTGGCCTTTTGTAATATTTAGTCACACAACTTATGTTTTTTTTGGGTATTTAGTCACATACAATTAAGCAAACAGTTGCCAAAAGTGTTAATAAGTGTGACCATATGATGTTTAAAGTGCAGACATGTGTGTTTTGAGTGACTAATATTCATCCAATGGTCACATGAATTTTTAATTTGTGTGGCATTTTGTAATATTTAGTCACACATCGAATTAAAGAAAGAGTGACCAATGATGTTAGTAATGCTAGTACTAAGTTAGTACTGCTGGATCAAAGTTACTACTGCTAGTATATAAATAAAACAGAATTAAAAACAAAAAGCAATTTCAAATTCAGTAAAACTCGAATGTATATAAATTAACTAAATATACATACAATTTTAATGCTGCATATAATCAAATTCTCAACTACCAAAAGTTAAAACCTTTTGAATCTTCGCCGCCTTAGCTTGCTTTTGTACTTCTGCAATAGAGACATAATTTTTGCGCTTCGATTGTAATTTTGGTCTAGGATTGTTTTCACTAACCTTTGGTTTTGTAGTTGGTGGTGTAACCTGTAGTAAACAAAAGACGCTTGTATCAAACATTGAATTTAATATGAAGAATTATATATATGTAGGTTGAAAAAACACATGTATGTTGATGAGTACTCAAACACTCATCATTTTTACCGTATCTGGACTGCCAAAACATCCAAAAACACCCAAAAACGCATCAAAATACACAAATTATCCAAAAAGTGTGTTTTATATGTTTTAGATGCAAAATGTTTAAAAACAAATGAAAAACGAACAAAGTTTGCACAATTGGCAGTTTCAGTCCCTCAAGTTTCAAAATTTGGCAAAACTAGTCCCTGGAAGTTTAAAACGAAAGAAAAGTCAACCCAAGGCAAAAAAAAATCAAAAATTATCAAAATAAGTCCTTGGGTGATAAAGTTTGAGAAAATTACACTTTTAGCCCTTAAAATCCAAAATTTACAAAAATGGTCCCTGGAGTTTTGGAAATTGACAGATTTGATCCCGGGTGGAATTATTTTGAATGAAAATCATCTTTGGTTGTTGGAAAATCATAAGTTATCACAAATAGCCCTTGGATCATAAGTTTGGGAAATTTACAGAAAAAGTCCCTCAACTTTAAAATTTTACAAAAATGGTCCTCGGGTATTTTTAAATGAAAAAAATGTTAGTTGTGGTCTTTGTACAATTAACAAATGGCAGGTTTGATCCTTATGGTTACTTGGGTAAAACACCAAACAACCCACCTTATAACTCCATATCTGATCCAGTTACTCACCCAGGCCCATCTCTCTTTTCCCTAGCCCATCTCATCTTCAGCCCACCAACAAAAAAATAACATCCCAGCCATTTGACCCGCGTTGACCATCCCCCCCACTCCACCTCAGCCCCACTACCTGCTACCCTCCAAAACCCTCATCATCACCCCTACCCAGTCTTCACCACCTGCACACTCCATCTCTTCCCCCCCCCCCTCTTGGTACATCAAACAAAAGCTAGCTTCCAAAAACCACACCACTGGCTTCAATCATCTGAGAAAAACGCCAAAGAAAAATTGGCGCCAAAATTCTTTAAACGACCAGGATTTGATTGACTCATCCAAGGGCTGAGATAAGTGATGGGAAAGCTTGAGTGGGCCCCACAGAAGCTCCAGGACCTACTTAATTGAAGAAGAGAAGCTGAGAAGGGTGTAGTATTTTTTTTTAGCTTAATTCAAATTATGTAAGCTTATTGTAATTTTATCTTTCAGAAAAAGCCTTTAGATTGTAACCAGTTTCTCTTGAATAAGAAAAAAAAAAAAAACTTTTAGTTCTTAAATTCCAGTGTTGATATTGTTTTTTTTTAGTTTCATATTTATGCTCAAGTTTTAGTTAAATGTTGGTCTGAGCTTCCTAGTTATCTCACAGCTTTCATTTAAGTTAAATTAAGCTCACTTAGTAGCTTTTAAATCCCTGTAAGGCCATTTAATCGGCTTAACTCAGTAAACTAGATAAATCATCAAAAACACAAAGAAAAATCAGTAAAAAGAAAAAAAAAAATAAAAAATATGAAGGTGAAAGAATTTGCATTGGAGCAGGTTGAGAAATGGATGAACCTGGTTTAGAATTCCATGGGGAATAATAGGTTTAGTCATTGATCACTTGGTTCTGTGCAGTTTGGCTGGATGGCATATTGTGAGCAACCTCTTTAATCTTCTGTTCCATTGTTTATTAGCTTGATTAACTGTTTAATATTGCTTGTTTGTTGTTATTATAAGCTTAAATTAGGTTCTAGTGTAACAAAAGTTATTTGTGCAAAAAATTCACTAATCAACTGTCACTAATAATAAGTAGCATAGTGGTAATTGTAGTTCAAGTTAGTATATCTGTGTTTTAATCAGCTCACCATCTCAACATGAACCATTTGATTCAGTAACACCCCTTGAATCAGCAGTTGAACTTGAAAATCACACTTAGTTAGGTTATTAAGGGGTGTTTGGAATATATGTTTGATCTGAGTTGCTGCATGTTTTTTGCAATACATTCAGTTGTGCTAACTCACAATAGGTTCAAATAGGAAGGTTTTAAAATAAAATCCAGTTGTTGCTTGGTAAAAAGTCAAATCTCACTTAAATCTCTCATGTTTAGTTAACTGCCAAGTAATTTTGCTATTTGCTCTTAGATTTTAGTTAATCAGTTGTTAAGGCTGCTTAAATCAACTTAACTCTAGCTTATTACATCACAAAAAGTCACCAAATCAAGTGCTAAGTTCAAAGAAGTCAAACTGAGTGGTTAAGTGGAAAAGTCAAAAGCAGTCCAAAATAATTTTGAGCAATCTTTGAAGGCTTGTAATTTGTTGTGTTTTAGGTTTTAGGATCTGAAATTTGGTGTGCATAATCTATACCACTTAGTTGATTTTTGAGATTTTATTCAGATTTTTAGAAATTTATTTGGTGGGTCCCACACCCCCTTGAAGTAGGCTGCAGGGCACAACCCCTGCCCTGCACATCAGATACTCAGCTCACCACCACACTTTGGTGGTCTATTGTGGTTGATCCAGTGGGTCCCACACAGCAATAGTTGGTTCTCCCAACCCCCCTCCTACCCAGGAGTGTTTGTGAACCTTTTGTTTGACCCCTAGGCTTGTGGACCCCACCTAATTTGGTCCCTAAACTCTGTCCCATAATCTGCTTCAGAAATCAATAAGCTAAATGCTTATTTGATCTTTTGGCTTATTTTGGCCATTCCTTTGCTTATCAGTTGCTTATTATTGATTGTTAGACTCAGTAGAACCAAGTTTATTCAGTGTGGACCCCACACCTCACCATTTGAGCCAAAAACACTCCACAGTCAACAAAAGTCAACTGTGGGTGTGATAAGCATTTCAACTGCTTATTCATTGGGTTAAAACAAAAGTGTATTTGTTAAAGTTAGTTGTTTTTATCTTATTATCAGTTTAGAAAAAGAAAAAATCAAAAAAAACCACTTTTAAAAATAGTGATAGCTTCTATTTAATAGGATTTATCTATTTATTTTTCTTTTTAATTTATTTCTAAGTAATTTATCATTTTTATATTTTTAGAAATTATATTTTAGGTTAAAATAATTTTACAAATTTTTCCAGATTTTTATTTTGTCTTTTAGTGGTATTTCTAATTAATTTTAGGTTAATTTAGTTTTAATTAATATTAATCATTTAAATAGCATAATTAGTTTTTATATAATATAACCTAGTTTTTATAATTTTTATAGCTTTTATTTTAGTTAAATTAATTTTATAAATTTTTCTAGAATTTTTACTATTTATTTAATAGTTTTTATAATTTAAATAGTTTAATTAGATATTAATTAATAAATAGAATAATAATTAGTTAATTAGTTTAGAAATACATAAAATTAACTTTTTATAATTTTTTAGGATTCCTGTAATGGTTAATTAGATCTATCAAATTTTTCTTAATTTTCTAAGTCTTTTTAGTATTTTTAATAATTCTAATTAATTTAATTAGTATTAAATAGATAATTAGTAATTAATTAATTATAAATAATTAAATAGTGTAAAAATAATTTTAATTTTTCTTAAAATTTTCTTTTATTATTAGGATTGTAAAAATATAAATTTTACACTTTTAACCCTTCCCGTCCTTCAGTTGTACTTTTTGTTTTGTGCGTCTGTGTACGTTTTTTAATTAAAACGTACGTTTTTAGTTTTTAGCTCAAATCTCCGTACTCCAAAGTCCCGTAACCATTCACGTAGCTTTCCTAAGCTATTTTTGTTAATAATTTCCAAATAATTCTGATCACAAACCCTTTTCTGTGAATAACACCCGATTACGAATACGCTAAAGTTACATTTCACACCTCAACGGGATTTAACGACCCGGTGATACATTATATTACCCGGAGCATTGATCTAGGCTATTTGACTTAGTTGACCATTCTTTGGTTAATTTAAGTTAGGTGGTTTGGCATCAATCAATTTATGGCGCCGCTGCCGGGGAGGTGTGCGCGTTTCTGTAGCGTCTTTCGAGATTAGTGTTATCTCACTTCACTCATTATACAAATACCATCACTTGTGAATATTTTCAAAATCAAAACACATAAAAATGTCATTGACACTTTTCCTAAAGTGTTGAAACACCAAAAAAAGTAAAAAACAACAAAACCATATCGTAACGTTTTCTGATTCGGTTTTCTTTCAAGGTGATTCTTGAAGAGAAACGAATCTGGATTACGGGACGATAACAAAAATATTGTCCAAAAAGTTTTTATCCCTAGTGCATGCGCACTTGTTCTTCAAGGTCCACTAGCCCATTACGTGAGCTTGTCCCGAGACCTCGAAGACCTCGTAGACGTTCTGCACCATCAGTCGGATCTGAGATCCGTACTGTTCCACCTCCAGCTGTCATCATGGCAGCTGAACCCACTATGAACGAGCTTCTCCAAGCACCCATCGAGGGTTACGGAGATGCTATCGTTGTTCCAACAATCATGGCCGATAATTTTGAGCTTAAAACAGGATTAATAAATCTGGCCACATCACGTCAATTCTACGGTTATGAGAGGGACGATCCTCAAGATCACATTCGATGGTTCAATAAAATCACTTACACCATCAAATGCAAAGATGTCCCCTCTGATGCAATCAGGCTTCTTCTCTTCCCATTCTCCCTGGAGGGACAAGCCCGGATTTGGCTTGAAAAACAACCTCCACGATCTATTGAGACATGGGAAGATCTTGTGAAAAAGTTCGTGAATGAATTCTTTCCTCCTTCCAAAACCACGAGTCTCAAGAACGAGATCATGAAATTCACTCAGAAATTTGATGAATCCTTTAGTGAGGCATGGGATCGTTACAAGGAATTGCTCCGAAAATGCCCTCACCACGGTTTCTCTGATCTCATGACACTTGATACTTTCTACAATGGTGTAAGCCAATCCGATCAAGACTCTCTAAATGCCTCCGCTGGAGGTAACTTCTTGAATCGCACCACTAAGGAATCTTTAGAAATCATTGAGAATAAGTCTAAGGTCCGCATTCCCCGAAGCAAATCGGTTGTTTCCCAAAGGGATGTTGTTCCTTCTTCCTCATTGCCCGTGGCTCAGTCTAGCACCGATGCTAGACTTGACAAACTCACGGAAGCAGTCCATGCATTGGTTCTCGCCCAAGGCAAGAAAGATTCTTCTCCTTCTCCACAAGCTGAAATCAAAAAGATAGAAGTTTGTGTCACTTGTGGTGGTCCACATTCATATTATAATTGCCCTGCCACCGAAGGCAATCCCTTCGAAGTAAATGCAATAGCCGGCAATTCCAACCAAGGAGGTAGCCAATACCGTCCTCAAATGGAACCAAATTACCGGGCTAGCAATCAGGGTGGACCACCCGGTTTTCCTCAGAATCCAAATAGGTTTAATCCTAATCCACCAAGGGGGCCTAATTTGCAAAATCAAAATCCTGCCCCCGTCAATCAGTACCCACCCCAAAGGGGTAATCAAGGGTATCAAGATCCCATCCCAAACGAGCTCAATAACTACATCAAAGTTAATGAGACCAAAATGAGGGCAATGCAAAATCAAATCTCAAATTTGAAGAATGATTTCCAATCATCAATAGCCAAACAAGGTCAAGAGCTGAAGAGTGAGTTGATGCAAACAAACAACAAAATTGATCAAAATCAAGGCAAGATTGAAAATATGCTTGCCAGTCTTATGAATCATCTCACTCCACCCTCTACATCTGGAGGTCTCCCGGCTAATACAATTGTTAACCCCAAGGGTGAACTCAAAGCTATTACTACACGAAGTGGTAAAGCTTATGAAGAGCCGCCAGTTCCTCCTATTTCTCCTCTTCCTCCTATGCCTCCTCCTCTTTATTCTGAGGAAGTTGAAATTGAGCCTGAGGCAACCACGGACAAGGTGCAATCTCCTAGCCCACGAAGTACCGCACATGTCCACCCTCAGGTTGTTCCAGAAATTGTACCAAAATCTGGACTTGTACCAAAACGAGGAGTTGTATTTGAACCATCAACAACTCCTGTTGAAAACCCTAAATCCAAACCTTCGCTACCATACCCGTCACGACTTAATGAGCAAAAGCTCTGCGAAAAGGCTAGTCACCAAATGGATAAGTTTTATCAAATCTTTCAAGATTTGCATTTTGACGTTAGCCTTGCGGATGCTATCATCCTGATGCCCAAATTTGCATCGATGATCAAGAACTTGTTAAGCAACAAGGAAAAATTGTACGAAATGGCAAAGACTCCTTTGAACGAAAACTGCTCTGCGGTTATCTTAAAGAAGCTTCCTAAGAAGCTTGGAGACCCTGGGAGATTTCTCATTCCATGTGTTTTCCCTGGGATGGTTGAATGCTTCGCCTTGGCCGATCTTGGCGCTAGCATCAACCTGATGCCTTACTCAGTGTGGGAGAAACTATCTCTTCCTCAACTTACTCCTACGTGCATGACTCTCGAGCTTGCCAACCGTTCAATCTCTCGTCCTCTCGGCATTGCCGAAGATGTATTCGTGAAAGTAGGAAAGTTCCATTTCCCCGCTGACTTCGTTGTTGTTAAGTTCGATGCTGACCCACGAGTTCCTCTCATTCTTGGGAGAGGATTCTTAAGGACGGGTCGTGCGTTAATTGATGTGCACGAAGAGGTAATAACTCTTCGTGTTGGTAATGAAGCTGTAACCTTCAACCTCGATCAAACTTCGAGGTACTCCTCTAATTATGACGCCGAAACGGTTAACCGAATCGATGTCATTGATGTTGCGTCTGGGGAGTACGCTCAAGAGGTTCTAGGTTTTGTCGATGATTCTTCGAGTGAAAACCTCACTCCATCTTCTCACCCCATTGTTGCCAATTCTTTTCCTTCCCTCACTCCGTTTGAGGGAAGTGACTTCATCTTCTCAGAAGAAATTGAGGCCTTTCTCAAAAGTGATTCGGTTCCCGATGGAATTGATAACCAAGAGATCAACCTCAAGAGGGATATTCACCTGCTTGAAAAATTGTTAAACGAAGATCCCTCTCATCTTCCTGTTCTACCACAACAACTTCATAAAGAGGAGGTCAAAAATGTTGAGAAAACTGATGACTTCCCTGAGGTTGAACTTAAGGACTTGCCTCCTCACCTTGAGTATGCATTTCTGGAGGGTGATGATAAATTGCCCGTCATAATTGCTAAAAATTTAAGTGTTGAGGAAAAGGCTGCTCTTATACAGGTTTTGAAGTCTCATAAACGAGCAATTGCTTGGCGTCTCTCCGATATCAAGGGCATCGACCCTGAGTTCTGTACTCACAAGATATTAATGGAGGATGACTTCAAACCTGCGGTCCAACATCAAAGAAGGGTGAATCCAAAAATTCACGAGGTTATCAAACAAGAGGTTTTAAAACTTCTTGATGCCGGATTGATTTACCCTATCTCGGACAGTCCTTGGGTCAGCCCAGTTCACTGTGTTCCAAAAAAGGGTGGCATTACTGTTGTCACAAACGAGGAAAATGAGTTGATTCCAACTCGTTTGGTTACGGGTTGGCGCGTCTGCATTGACTATCGTAAGTTAAATGACGCCACCCGTAAGGATCATTTTCCTCTGCCCTTTATGGATCAGATGCTCGAGAGATTAGCGGGGAATGAGTACTATTGCTTCCTCGATGGTTTCTCGGGTTACTTTCAGATTCCCATTGACCCGCAAGACCAAGAAAAGACCACGTTCACGTGCCCCTATGGAACTTTCGCATATAAACGTATGCCATTTGGCTTATGTAATGCTCCGGGCACGTTTCAAAGATGTATGATGGCCATTTTTTCCGACATGATCGGAAAAACTATGGAGGTCTTTATGGACGATTTTTCGGTCATTGGGGATTCGTTCCAATCATGTCTCTCCCATTTAGACAGCATGCTAAAACGTTGTGAAGACACAAAGTTATGTCTAAATTGGGAGAAGAGTCACTTTATGGTCAAAGAGGGCATTGTCCTCGGCCATAAAATTTCAAAAAACGGGATTGAGGTTGACCGTGCCAAAGTGGACGTCATTGCAAAATTGCCTCATCCCACGACTGTGAAAGGTGTTAGGAGCTTTTTGGGTCACGCCGGTTTTTACCGTAGGTTTATTCAAGATTTTTCTAAAATCGCCCGGCCTATGACCCATCTCCTCGAGAAGGATGCTCCTTTTATCTTCTCCCCTGAGTGCATCGAAGCCTTTGAAACATTAAAGAAAAGGCTTACTGAGGCACCGATTCTTGTTGCCCCCGATTGGGACTTGCCCTTTGAGCTCATGTGTGATGCTAGTGATTATGCTATTGGGGCAGTCTTGGGGCAACGCAAAACAAAACATTTTCAGCCTATACACTATGCCAGCAAGACTATGACCGAGGCACAAAGTCATTACACCACCACTGAAAAAGAATTATTAGCTGTGGTGTATGCTTTTGAAAAATTCCGGCCATACTTGATTCTGACTAAAAGCATAGTGTATACGGATCATTCGGCTTTGAAGTACCTTTTTGCAAAACAAGATGCAAAGCCGAGACTTCTTCGTTGGGTTCTCCTCCTTCAGGAATTTGATATCATCATTCGTGATAAAAAAGGAGCTGAGAACCTAGCTGCTGATCATCTCTCCCGTCTTGAAAACCCTTACCAAAATGCTTTCGAGAAAAAGGAAATAAATGAAACATTTCCTCTCGAAACCCTCGATGCGGTTTCATTTCGTGGAGATTCTGTTACCCCTTGGTTTGCCGATTTTGCAAATTACCTTGCGGGTAACTTCATTGTGAAAGGGATGTCGTCCCAACAGAAAAATAAATTCTTTAAGGATGTCAAACATTACTTTTGGGACGACCCCTACTTGTTCAAGATTTGCGCGGATCAAGTCATCCGGCGGTGTGTATATGGTCAAGAAGCCACTGAAATTCTTAAGGCTTGCCATGCTGGTCCCACGGGGGGCCACCACAATCCAAATTACACCGCCAAAAAGGTGTTTGATTCCGGTTTCTTTTGGCCCACAATCTACAAGGATGCCCATGAATTGGTCAAATCCTGTGACGCTTGTCAACGTCACGGGAATATTTCACAAAAGAATGAAATGCCACAAAATGCAATTCAAGTTTGTGAAATCTTTGACGTTTGGGGCATTGACTTTATGGGGCCATTTCCGTCATCTCATGGAAACAAGTATATACTCGTGGCAGTTGACTATTTGTCAAAATGGGTCGAAGCAAAAGCTTTACCCACAAATGATGCCCGAGTAGTTGTGAAGTTTTTGAAAGCTCTCTTTGCTCGATTTGGAACTCCACGTGCTATAATTAGTGATCGTGGTACGCATTTTTGCAATGACAAATTCGATAAAGTCATGCAAAAGTATGGTGTAACTCACCGTCTTTCTACTGCGTACCACCCTCAAACAAGTGGACAAGTAGAAGTTTCCAATCGAGGCATAAAGAGAATATTGGAAAGAACCGTTGGGGAAAATCGTGCATCTTGGTCGGACAAATTAGATGATGCACTTTGGGCTTTCCGTACGGCGTATAAAACACCCATTGGGTGTACGCCATATAAACTTGTGTACGGGAAAGCGTGCCATCTTCCGATCGAGCTTGAGCATAAAGCCTATTGGGCTCTCAAGCATGCCAATTTCGACCTCAAAACTGCGGGTGATCATCGGAAAGTTCAAATCAATGAATTAAATGAACTCCGTGATCAAGCCTACGAGAACTCTTTGATCTACAAAGAAAAGACAAAGAAGATTCATGACTCCAAGATCAAAAATCGCATTTTCAATGTTGGTGATCGAGTCCTTCTTTTCAACTCTAGACTCAAGATCTTCTCGGGAAAGCTCAAAACCCGTTGGACTGGTCCATTCACTATCGTTAAGGTTTATCCTTATGGCACCGTCGAGTTATCACAAAATGACGGACCTAATTTCAAAGTGAATGGACATCGGTTGAAACATTACTTTGGAGAGGACATACCATCCATGGTTGTCCCGGATCTCCAAACTTTCCCCAAGGACAATTGAATTCGGGGATCGAGTCAAGCTAGTGACTCGGTGAACAAAAATTAGCAACATATACGGGTTTTCACCCGTATTTCTGACTTCTTTCTACTTTCTACCACCCTAGTGTGGGGGAATGGCCAACCCCCCGCTATTTGAAAAATGTATATATGTATATAAGTTCAAAAAAAAAAAAAAAAAAAAAAAAAAAAAAAAAGTGTGATTGTATGTACAGATAAATAAAGTGAAAAATACAAAACAAATTTCCACAGTTAGCTTCGAATATTATATTTTTACGTTTTTAGATTCGGCATAATAGCCGGGACTTTGAATATTGAGTACAATATTCATTTCTAAGTGTGGGGGGGAAATTTTAGCGAATTTTATCGCAAAATACTTTCAAGTACCCCCATTTTAGGCCAAAATTTTTCAAAATTTTTCACTTTATTCCAAAATTTTTGTGGTTATCAGTCCGCCAAAGTCTAAATGACAAAGGGATTGGCTAGTCCAGGAGCAAACGGCTCTTGGTAAAGACAACTCAAATCCGTTTACGGCTGGCAATTTGCCAAAAATTGCATGGTTCCTCAACTCCCCCGCATCCTAATAAGCGAATGAGTTGGCTAGCCCACAAGATTATGGCTTGTGGTAAAGGCCGTGGAAAAACCATAATTGGTAATCAGCTCACCAAGATGTTGACTAGGTCCATCAAGATGCTGGCTAGTCCAGGAGCAAACGGCTCCTGGTAAAGACTTATCAAATCCGTTGACAGCTGGTGGTTTGCTCAAAATCACACGGTTATCAGGTGTGCCACAGTTCTTACACCTGGCTACTCCAGAAGTGATGGCTTTTGGTAAAGAGTTTAAAATCCATCAAGTTTTTCTCAAAAGATTGCTAGGGACTAGCAATAGCTTAGTGTGGGGGATTGATGAGTGCTCAAACACTCATCATTTTTACCGTATCTGGACTGCCAAAACATCCAAAAACACCCAAAAACGCATCAAAATACACAAATTATCCCAAAAGTGTGTTTTATATGTTTTAGATGCAAAATGTTTAAAAACAAATGAAAAACGAATAAAGTTTGCACAATTGGCAGTTTCAGTCCCTCAAGTTTCAAAATTTGGCAAAACTAGTCCCTGGAAGTTTAAAACGAAAGAAAAGTCAACCCAAGGCAAAGAAAAATCAAAAATTATCAAAATAAGTCCTTGGGTGATAAAGTTTGAGAAAATTACACTTTTAGCCCTTAAAATCCAAAATTTACAAAAATGGTCCCTGGAGTTTTGGAAATTGACAGATTTGATCCCGGGTGGAATTATTTTGAATGAAAATCATCTTTGGTTGTTGGAAAATCATAAGTTATCACAAATAGCCCTTGGATCATAAGTTTGGGAAATTTACAGAAAAAGTCCCTCAACTTTAAAATTTTACAAAAATGGTCCTCGGGTATTTTTAAATAAAAAAAATGTTAGTTGTGGTCTTTGTACAATTAACAAATGGCAGGTTTGATCCTTATGGTTACTTGGGTAAAACACCAAACAACCCACCTTATAACTCCATATCTGATCCAGTTACTCACCCAGGCTCATCTCTCTTTTCCCTAGCCCATCTCATCTTCAACCCACCAACAAAAAAATAACATCCCAGCCATTTGACCCGCGTTGACCATCCCCCCCACTCCACCTCAGCCCCACTACCTGCTACCCTCCAAACACCCTCATCATCACCCCTACCCAGTCTTCACCACCTGCACACTCCATCTCTTCCCCCCCCCCCCTTGGTACATCAAACAAAAGCTAGCTTCCAAAAACCACACCACTGGCTTCAATCATCTGAGAAAAACGCCAAAGAAAAATTGGCGCCAAAATTCTTTAAACGACCAGGATTTGATTGACTCATCCAAGGGCTGAGATAAGTGATGGGAAAGCTTGAGTGGGCCCCACAGAAGCTCCAGGACCTACTTAATTGAAGAAGAGAAGCTGAGAAGGGTGTAGTATTTTTTTTTAGCTTAATTCAAATTATGTAAGCTTATTGTAATTTTATCTTTCAGAAAAAGCCTTTAGATTGTAACCAGTTTCTCTTGAATAAGAAAAAAAAAAACTTTTAGTTCTTAAATTCCAGTGTTGATATTGTTTTTTTTTAGTTTCATATTTATGCTCAAGTTTTAGTTAAATGTTGGTCTGAGCTTCCTAGTTATCTCACAGCTTTCATTTAAGTTAAATTAAGCTCACTTAGTAGCTTTTAAATCTCTGTAAGGCCATTTAATTGGCTTAACTTAGTAAACTAGATAAATCATCAAAAACACAAAGAAAAATCAGTAAAAATAAAAAAAAAAAATAAAAAATATGAAGGTGAAAGAATTTGCATTGGAGCAGGTTGAGAAATGGATGAACCTGGTTTAGAATTCCATGGGGAATAATAGGTTTGGTCATTGATCACTTGGTTCTGTGCAGTTTGGCTGGATGGCATATTGTGAGCAACCTCTTTAATCTTCTGTTCCATTGTTTATTAGCTTGATTAACTGTTTAATATTGCTTGTTTGTTGTTATTATAAGCTTAAATTAGGTTCTAGTGTAACAAAAGTTATTTGTGCAAAAAATTCACTAATCAACTGTCACTAATAATAAGTAGCATAGTGGTAATTGTAGTTCAAGTTAGTATATCTGTGTTTTAATCAGCTCACCATCTCAACATGAACCATTTGATTCAGTAACACCCCTTGAATCAGCAGTTGAACTTGAAAATCACACTTAGTTAGGTTATTAAGGGGTGTTTGGAATATATGTTTGATCTGAGTTGCTGCATGTTTTTTGCAATACATTCAGTTGTGGTAACTCACAATAGGTTCAAATAGGAAGGTTTTAAAATAAAATCCAGTTGTTGCTTGGTAAAAAGTCAAATCTCACTTAAATCTCTCATGTTTAGTTAACTGCCAAGTAATTTTGCTATTTGCTCTTAGATTTTAGTTAATCAGTTGTTAAGGCTGCTTAAATCAACTTAACTCTAGCTTATTACATCACAAAAAGTCACCAAATCAAGTGCTAAGTTCAAAGAAGTCAAACTGAGTGGTTAAGTGGAAAAGTCAAAAGCAGTCCAAAGTAATTTTGAGCAATCTTTGAAGGCTTGTAATTTGTTGTGTTTTAGGTTTTAGGATCTGAAATTTGGTGTGCATAATCTATACCACTTAGTTGATTTTTGAGATTTTATTCAGATTTTTAGAAATTTATTTGGTGGGTCCCACACCCCCTTGAAGTAGGCTGCAGGGCACAACCCCTGCCCTGCACATCAGATACTCAGCTCACCACCACACTTTGGTGGTCTATTGTGGTTGATCCAGTGGGTCCCACACAGCAATAGTTGGTTCTCCCAACCCCCCTCCTACCCAGGAGTGTTTGTGAACCTTTTGTTTGACCCCTAGGCTTGTGGACCCCACCTAATTTGGTCCCTAAACTCTGTCCCATAATCTGCTTCAGAAATCAATAAGCTAAATGCTTATTTGATCTTTTGGCTTATTTTGGCCATTCCTTTGCTTATCAGTTGCTTATTATTGATTGTTAGACTCAGTAGAACCAAGTTTATTCAGTGTGGACCCCACACCTCACCATTTGAGCCAAAAACACTCCACAGTCAACAAAAGTCAACTGTGGGTGTGATAAGCATTTCAACTGCTTATTCATTGGGTTAAAACAAAAGTGTATTTGTTAAAGTTAGTTGTTTTTATCTTATTATCAGTTTAGAAAAAGAAAAAATAAAAAAAAAAACCACTTTTAAAAATAGTGATAGCTTCTATTTAATAGGATTTATCTATTTATTTTTCTTTTTAATTTATTTCTAAGTAATTTATCATTTTTATATTTTTAGAAATTATATTTTAGGTTAAAATAATTTTACAAATTTTTCCAGATTTTTATTTTGTCTTTTAGTGGTATTTCTAATTAATTTTAGGTTAATTTAGTTTTAATTAATATTAATCATTTAAATAGCATAATTAGTTTTTATATAATATAACCTAGTTTTTATAATTTTTATAGCTTTTATTTTAGTTAAATTAATTTTATAAATTTTTCTAGAATTTTTACTGTTCATTTAATAGTTTTTATAATTTAAATAGTTTAATTAGATATTAATTAATAAATAGAATAATAATTAGTTAATTAGTTTAGAAATACATAAAATTAACTTTTTATAATTTTTTAGGATTCCTGTAATGGTTAATTAGATCTATAAAATTTTTCTTAATTTTCTAAGTCTTTTTAGTATTTTTAATAATTCTAATTAATTTAATTAGTATTAAATAGATAATTAGTAATTAATTAATTATAAATAATTAAATAGTGTAAAAATAATTTTAATTTTTCTTAAAATTTTCTTTTATTATTAGGATTGTAAAAATATAAATTTTACACTTTTAACCCTTCCCGTCCTTCAGTTGTACTTTTTGTTTTGTGCGTCTGTGTACGTTTTTTAATTAAAACGTACGTTTTTAGTTTTTAGCTCAAATCTCCGTACTCCAAAGTCCCATAACCATTCACGTAGCTTTCCTAAGCTATTTTTGTTAATAATTTACTAATAATTCTGATCACAAACCCTTTTCTGTGAATAACACCCGATTACGAATACGCTAAAGTTACATTTCACACCTCAACGGGATTTAACGACCCGGTGATACATTATATTACCCGGAGCATTGATCTAGGCTATTTGACTTAGTTGACCATTCTTTGGTTAATTTAAGTTAGGTGGTTTGGCGTCAATCATATGTACCTCCTCATGATCAAGAACAACTTGATCCTTTGGCCATGCAAATAAACCGCCTACGCCTTCCCTAACTGTTTTTAACCCATTATTCCCTACGTCCGGTATGCATGCTACATCCACTAACGATTGATCAATTGAGACTCTGTAGCAATCATTTGGGAGTGGTTGATTATGCAGCATTTGTTTTCCTTGAGTCTTGTATATGGTACCCAAAGCAACAATATTTATTTTCTTTATGTGCCACAGTTTGCACTTGATTGTCTAAAAAAAAGAATTTTTGTATGTATATATCAGAAATTATTTAAACAAAATTAAGAATACCAAGAAACATGTTGAAATACATACTGTTGGTAGTGCTTATGTTGTTGGTCACACATTATCCTGCGATAGGGAAGCTGGAGACCCTTTTCATCGTGACTTAGCCATTTTCTTAGGTCGACATTTATAACAGGTTCCTATACGTATATATAAAACACGGTACATTATTTAAAAAAGAAATTACAAGAAACATGTTGAAATACATACTTTTGGTAGTTCTTTTGTTGGAGACGCATCTCCTTGCGATTGGGAATCTACAGACCCGTTTTGTCATGACTTAGGTGTTTTCTTAAAATTTTTAACACGTTCCTATATGTATATATAAAACACGGTACATTAGTCATGTATGTAAAATTAAAAAATCAAAGAGGGATGTTTTATTCCTTACCATTGTTTCCATTACCGGTCGTATGTTTTCCAAAGTTTCAATCCCATTAGGCTTCTTCTGAATTATCAAATCTTTATGACGTACACCAACATTGGACTGAGTTCCGTCGGCCACCTGATCATTAGCGCTAATATCTATATTATTAATGGCCATTGGAGTCGTCACCTGCAATATAAATTAAGAAATACATGGTGTTAGCATTAGAAAATGAAATTATTAACAACATAAAAAATGGCTTACATCTGAGTCTAATGGAAATTGAGATGGCATATTCAACTGCATCCCTTGTGATTTCAACTCACTCAGCAGGTTAGCAAGCACTCCCTTTGTTTCTGCCATCTCACTAGACAATTTCTTGATCAATACATCTTTTTCTGACATCTCGTTGGACAGTTGCTTGACCAGTAAATCTTTTTTTTGAAGCTCACGTCTCTCATTATCAAGTTGATTTTGAAGTAACTCAAGTCTTACATTAATTTCTTTTCTACTTCGAGAAAGATTAAAATAGCTCTTATATGTAACTCCACTTCCCACTCCTCTTGCATAACCTCCCTTTTCCTTACCAAACACAACTGTCATGGCATCAGTGCCACCATCAACATCCAAGGTTCCTTCCTTTATCTTTTCATCAGCTTCTTTCTGAAAAAAATATAGGAATTGTTGGTATTAAAAGTTAGTACTGCTAGTATACAAGTTAGTACGGCTAGTACAAAGTTAATGCTGCTTGTATATAAGCATAATAATAGAATTTGCAGTTAAATTTGCAAGTTTATCTGCCAATGAACTAATCTCAGCATCTGGAGATTCTCTGTCTTTGTTTTGCCTTCCTTTGATCCACAATACACTACGCGGGGGTTCATCATCTGCTTCAATTTCTTTTTTTTTTTTCCGATCTAATGAACATCAAGTGCATACACATGTAAAGTTAAACCAAGATAATCGAGTCTGATCAATTAGTAAAACAAACAGTATGTAACCTTACCATTTTCTCTTTAATATAAACATATCCACCTCGTCCCATTTTATGCTGATAAATATTTTTGGAACGCGACAGTTTAGTTTTATCTGATTTCTCCTAAAAACACAAAATCATAAGGCGTTTAGATGCGGTAATGCTGCAAACTAAAAATTATGAAATGAAATATAGACTTAAATAAAGATGACTAATTAAAACCTTGTATGCATTGGTGGTCGTGTAGGTTACAAACTCAACCCATTCTTCTTGTGTCATAATTGTACTATACTTTTTCGGGCGTTCATTAATTTTTGAAGGTGTATCTCGGTTGGGCAATGTGTATTTTTCTCTGAGTTTCATTCTGTAATTCCTTAGCAGTTGACCAAGACAATTCATTACCACCTTTTTGAATGTCAAGTTAACATCAAAATATCACTGCAAAGATTAACAGAATGTTGTTAATTAGTTGCATATAATTGATAAATTAAACTTATAAATGTAGTACTGGGTTAAAAATTAGTATATATGTACCATGATTTCATCCCATAATTTTTGTTTTGATTCTTTATCCACCTTCTTCCAGGATAGAACCTTCAAACCTATGTGCTCACGAACTACATCTCCTAAAAAACTCGCAAATAGTGCTCTGTTTAACCCTGCAACCCTATTCAACGCATCGATGGTTACCTTGTGCTTTATTTGACCAGGATGGCCATACTGACGGCGAAACTTAGATAGCCTGGTTATGGCCTTATTAGACAGTGGTCGATTTAATTGGTTGTCAGTTTTTTCATCAGATGAATAATATTGCTCGTCCTCATAATGTATTGTGTTAACACCAACTTCAATATCTGCAAGCAAAATATCAGTATCAACGTTTTCAATCATTTCCATGACTCTTGAGCAACAATGTGTACAAGAAAATGATTATGGCTTGGAGAGTAATGGTGATTGAAGATTTGATTTTTGTGTTTTGGTTGCAGTCTTTACTTTAATTAGGAGACAAAACAGGGTTTTTTTTCTTCATGAATATGGGCTCTTATTTATGTTAAATGCCATATAATTAGGTGATTTAAAAATTTTAGATCAAAATTTTGGCTCCGAATTCTTTTAAATTATTTTCAAAAAATTTTGCTTATGAACACAAACTGCTTTTCTTTTCTCCAAGATCATGACTATTGAGTCAGGTGGCTTCTTTCAAAAACCCGAGGAGAGTAATCATAGATGATGATAAATACTTAGTCCCAATATTGTCATTGTTTTAATTTTTAAGTCTTTCTTTTACAACTTTTACGTTAAGTTTTCTTTCTTGTGTTATATAATACTTTATGCGAAATAGATGAATGGATTGTGTTTTAAATGTATTTTCATTAGTATAACTTTTATCAAGTATTACACAACACAAATAAAAATATTTAAGGTCAAAATTATAAAAGAAAGACTTAAAAAGTCAAACATGGACAATAATTTTATTAGAAACGGCAAACTAAGTCCTCCTTCCTTTAAACTATGACTATAAATTAGCGGTATTAATCGGTTCGGTTATCGGGTTGTTCGATTAGTTCTGTTTAATTAAATCGGTTATATTTTTATTCGGGTCATTAAACACAAAAAACGTGTAAAACAAACAAAAATGGCTAAAAACGGATGAAACGGACTAAACGTGTAAATCGGGTTGTTGGATTAGTTCGGTTTCATTAAATCGGTTATATTTTTATTTGGGTGATTACACAAAAACGTGTAAAACAAACAAAAATGGATGGAAACCGATGAAAACGGACTAAACGTGTAAATCGGGTTGTTCAATTAGTTCGGTTTCATTAAATCGGTTATATTTTTATTCGGGTCATCAAACACAAAAACGTGTAAAAACAAACAAAAATGGCAAAAAACAGATGGAAACAGATGAAAACGGACTAAATCGGGCGATAACGTGCAAGAACGTAAGAAAATGTATGAAATGTAAGAAAATGTACGATAATGTGTAAAACAGATGAACCCGTTTTAAAACGGAGGAAAACGTCTGACATAGATGAAAACGGACTAAAACATGAAAAAAACGGACGAAAACGTGTATAAAACTAAGAAAACGTATGAAACGGCCGAAATCATTTAGAAACGACTAAAACGGACGAAAACGCGCACGGGTCGGGTTACCATGCGGTTCATGAAATATTCACTTAATAAATAAACGAACGTAAACGAACTTTTGCCGAACGGTTCATGATCAATGTTCACTGAACGTTTAGTTCGTTTACAACTTTTAATTCAACAATTGTTTTTATTTCTTTTTTATATTTTGTCCAAGTCGAATCAATATCAAGTCGCAACAAATGAGTCACGGTCAAACATTTATTCACAAAGCATGAGGTACAACTAGTTGTTCAATCAACTCATTGTACATGGCATACAACTTAAGGCATAAGACTAAATGAAGTGTCTAATGCCACTTGTACTGTGTGCATCATCAGTGTAATTTAGTGGTGAACATATCATTTCCCAAACCGTAAACCTTAAACCATAAACCCTAAACCATAAACGCTAAACGCTAAACCCTAAACCAAATTTAATATGAAATATATTTACAACTTTTAATTTAAAAATTGTTTTTATTTCTTTATTTTATTTTGTCCAAGGCGATTCAATATCAAGTCGCAACAAACTAGTTACACATTTCGAGTTAGCTAAGGGGGTGCTTGGTTGGGGGTAATGAGGGGTGGGGATTGGGAAAGGTAATGATTAAACATCCCCGATTATGACTAGGGAATGCAATCATTGTTTAGTATCGGGTAATGGGACATTACCCACTAAATTGGGAGGTATGGAATGATTAACCACCAGCAACAGTAGCCATCACCAGCAGTAGCCACCACAACCACCACCACCAGCCACCACCACCATCACCAACACCACCACCACCACTAGCAGCAACCACCACCACTAGCCACCACCACCACCACCAGCCACCACCATCAACACCAGCAACCACCACTACCAGCAGCTACCACTACCACCACCACCACCACCACCACCACCACAACCAGCCACTACCACCACCACCACCAGCTACCACCACCAGCAGCTACCACCATTAACTACAACCACCACCACCACCAGCCACCACCACCTACCCCACCAGCCACCACCATCACCACCAGCAACCACCACCACCAGCAGCTACCACTACCACTACCTCCACCACCACAACCAGCCACCACCACTAGCCACCACCACCACCACCAGCAGCTACCACCACCAGCAGCTACCACCACCAGCAGCTACCACCACTAGCCACCACCACCACCAGCAGCCACCACCACTAGCCACAACCACCACCAGCAGCCACCACCATCACCACCAGAAACCACTACCAGCAGCAACTACCACTACCACTACCACCACAACGAGCCACCACCACCACCACTAGACACTACCAGCAGCTACCACCAGCAGTTACCACCATCAGCAACAAATCACTACCACTAGCCACCACCACCACCACCACTAGCCACCAACACCACCAGCAGCCACCACCATCACCACCAGCAACCACCACCACCACCACCAGCTACCACTACCACCACCACCACAACCAACCACCACCACCACAACCAACCACCACCACCACCAGCCACCACTAGCAGTAGCAGCTACCGTCATCAGCCAAAACCACCACCACTAGCCGCCACCACAACCACCAGCCACCACCAGCACCACCATCACCACCAGCACCACCATCACCACCAGCAACCACCACCTTGGAGGTTAATTTGTTTTTCTTAAACCAAGCATCATCAAAGATAATGATAATCTCCATTCCATTCCTTTGCATTACCTTTGCATTTCCCTTTCTCGTTCCCCATTTTAAACCAAGCCACCACCACCAGCAGCCACCATCACCAGCAGCAGCTACCATCATCAACCAAAACCACCACCACTAGCCACCACCACCACCACCAGTAACTACCACCTTGGAGGTTAATTTGTTTTTCTTAAACCAAGCACCATCAAAGATAATGATAATCTCCATTCCATTCATTTGCATTACCTTTGCATATCCCTTTCCTGTTCTCCATTTTAAACCAAGCGCAACCAATGTTATTTGTAGTGTTTTTGATGCATTTTTTTAGTCATCTTTATCATAAGTATTAAATGTAGTGACCATTTAAAATATAGTTATTCATATATCAGAAACTTTTTAACATGTTATATATTTTGAATTTGTATGTTGTATCAAATAGAGTACAAATTACCTTTACTAAATTGTCATAATTTGGAGTAAATTATACATTATAACACTTATTAAAAATAAAACTTAAATAATGATTTGATTGATTTGCATGAGAAAACGAAAGGCTGCATGGGAAGACTCAATACTGAAAAATTAGTACTCGGTAATTAATTTTTTCAATGATTTAGTTTACACAGCCACATAAATCATTATATATTTGGAGTAGATTATTACTATATCTAGTTTCATCACTAGCCACATAAATCATCATCAAAAAATACAATTTCTTACTTAACCATTATCAAATCATCATCAAAAAACATGTATGGATCTCCTAATCTCGATGAACTGAAAGATATGTGTGGGTTTGATAAACTTCACAAATGTCTCAATTTCCTCTTCAGTCAAGAAATTCCTCTAAATGAAGTAATGATCCAGTGTTTGGGTGAGAAGCGTGATGGAGCGCCGTTTGCTGTTGATGATGGTTATGAGTTCCTTCATGAGGTTCAAGTGATGGAGCGCCATTTGCTGGAGTCCCTTTCGGCCATTTTGGTTGACCTTCGTGCTCTTGTATCCAAGAAGGAGGAAGCCATTGCCGATATGGATTATTATGATCAGAGCTCCAGTTGAATGGTTGTTTAATTAGGGTCTTTTTGGTTGGGTTTGGTGTTTCCTTGTTATGTTTTTGGTTGTTGGGTTGAAGGAACTGGTACATTTAATCACCCTCCTTAGTATTTAATATAATGAATATGATTTAGGTTTTTATGTCATAATCTTGTGTTTTTATTTTAAATATACTTTATTTATAAGCAGTTGACTTACCTTATCTCTCACACACTGAAATATTACACACTTAAGAAACATATTGGTGAAATAGGTATCTTTAGCGAATTTAGGGGTTACAAATTGAAGTAACAAAAAGGAAATCAAGCAATAAAAAATCAAAATAAATGCTCTATATAAGAGCTTGATTGTTTTATCATCAATACAAGCATCCATTTGGGTGTTTATCAAGTCATTCGTGTATTAGTTTTTTAATTGTATGCTAATAAGATTTTTAAGTTGATTAGTTTATGATTTTTTTTGTGGTTCGGATGGATTATTAAAGGTTTATTGATTCTTATTGTCTGCTATATATGTTATAGAGTGTTTGGGATGGATTATTAAGGGTTCAGATGGATTATTAAAGGGTTTTTTGAAATTGATGTATGGATATGTTTGCATTTTAATTAGATTATTTGTGTTTAAGTAGCTTGTTTAGTTAGTACTCAGGTTGTGATAACATTACACAACTGTACTATGAAATTTTGTAGACTTCTTCAGGTCAATCATGTTCCATTGTGGCTAGTCTTCGTTGGCGACTAATGTATTTATAGTTCTGTCAAGAATTATAATCATTGATCCCTGGCAAATGCTCGTCCCAATGGATCATGATTGGCCAGAAGATGTTGAGAAGGTTCAAGCCAGTCTGCATCAAAAAAGAAATTTCTTATATAAGTCGACTATTTAAATCAAAAATATTTGGCTGTTAATTAAGTATTTGATAGATAATCTCTAGTTTGTACTAAGAAATTTTGTAGATTTCTTCAGGTCAATCATTTTCCATTGTGGCTAGTCTTCGTTGGCGACTAATGTATTTATAGTTCTGTCAAGAATTATAATCATTGATCCCTGGTAAATGTTCGTCCCAATGGATCATGATTGGCCAGAAGATGTTGCGAATGTTCAATCCAGCTTTCATAAAAAAAGTGACAAAAAAGTTAAATGGGATGGTAATTCGTGGTACAAGTGGTAGACTGCTGAAAATAAGAAAGCAGCAAAAAAACAAGCTTTGATTCAACTTGCTAAGGAGCAGGTAGTGGAATTTCAGGGTGAAAATATTGTACAAACTTCAAAGATCATGGTGGAGACTAATAATAGTTTGGGAAAAACTGCTGCTACTAGTAATGTTGAAGAAATGGCTAAGCAAGATCAAGTTTCTACTGCTGTAGAGGTTTGGATTGTATGTTCTTCTTTGAATCTGATATTGGGAATGCCCATATCAACAATTGTTTATGTTGTAAAAAACCTTTTGTGAGATTACAACTGTGTTGTTTGTTCTTTTTAAAGTTAGACATAAGATTCCACATTGTGTTTAATATACATTCAAGTCAGTTTCTATACTTTTTTTTCCTGAAATGGTGAATTTTATTAATTAAGGAACCAACAACTTACAAAGATTATACAAGCAGTCAAATTGAACACACTCATTTGACTGATACAATATAACATATACATTCTACACAATCATTCACGAAACTAGCTGATTCAATATCCACCATTATTCTAGACTTAACAACTACATGCTAACATCTAGGCAACCATGTATAAATATCCCTTATTGGCTACATTTCCACTGAACAAACACCTTCCTATTTCCATCCTAGTCAGTTTCTATACTTTAGTTGTTTAGATTTTGTAACAAAAGGAAAGGATAGTCTATAAGAGGAATATAAAATAACTTATTTGCGTAGGAGACCCAAGGGGGGAGATGGTTGAGTTTTTGGTGTTTTGAAGTGGAGGTCATAGGTTCGATACATGTGGCTCCCTTTTTTGGTATGTCCTCCTAAATTTTTTTGAAAAGCCCTCTATATTTTTTTCATCAAATTTCAAATTCTCCCTCTATCCATTTCCATCTCCACCCATGTTTCTCATATTTCTCACCAATCACCAGTCACAACCACTAATCACCATTCACCAGTCACATCACAGCCACCAATCACCATTCACCAGTCACATCACAGCCATCAATCACTAGTCACATCACAACCACCATTCACCAGTCACCATCCATCATATCACTTGCCGGTACGGCCATCAACAACGGAGGGAGGTTCATTTAGATCTAAATTAGGTACTTTTTTGAATTAGGAATTCATTATGTTGGAGTTTTAACTTATTATTCATTTTCATTGTCAATTTTATTTGTTATGGATTTGTTGGTTTCTTGTTTCTTTGGTAATGTTAACTTATTGGGTCTTTGGCTGAATCGTTTAACCAACAACACAATAAAGATAACATGTTGTAATTTACACATTTTTCTTAATCCCACGTTTTCATATTTGACATTGAAGCTTTAGATTGATGCCCAATACATTCATTCCATTGTGTTGCAATTCTTATTGTAAACCTTATTAGCTAGACACTTGTGACTTGATGTTGTAACTTCATCAATCTAAAGCTTCATATATGCTTATATTGGTTTAACTTGTAACTTGTAGGATATATAGGTTATCATTTGACCTCAACAATAGCATGGACAAGTCTTGAATGACAAGTAGTAGGACCAAGAAACAATATATTGATGGAGTAGCAAAGTTTATTAAGTATGCAGTACACAACTTGCAGAAGATGAAGAACATCGACCCACGAGTTAATATACTACAGCTTAAGATGCCATGTCCGTGTACCACATGTTTAAACAAAATAGAGCAAACAGTGGATGACGTGGAGTACCATTTATTCTACTACGGGATTAATCTTAGATACAGAAAATAGAATAAACATGGAGAAAAGGATGAGCAAGCAACAACAACCCAAATACCTGATAAGGTAGAAACAGAGTTTGTTGACGACACAGATTTCGACATGGAGTCACATTCAGAAATTCCAATAGATGGCCCAGCAACAGTAGAAATGGTTAATGCTATGAAAGAAAATTTTGATGAGGATGACCTTGACAAGTTTCAAAAACTATTATTAGACGCGGAGAAGCCGTTTTATAAAGGATGTCCTGACTTCACAAAGTTGTCCACAATAGTTCAATTACTCAACTTGAAGGGTAAATCCGTAAGTATGGAGCTTCTGATAAGTTCTTTACTGAATTACTAGGATTGATAAAAAAAATGCTACCTGCTGGTAATGAAATGGTTGAAAAAACTTATCAGGCCAAAAAACTAATGAGAATGATGGGATCAGGATACGAAAAGATACATGTATGTAGCAACAACTGCATTCTTTACTAGAAGACTAACAAGGAGTTGACTGTTTGTCCAACTTGTGGGATATCAAGATGGAAGGTGGATAATAAGACACGTAAAGTGTATGAAAACATTCCAACAAAGGTAATGTGGTACTTTCCAATAATACCAAGACTGCAACGACTCTTTAAGTTAGAGAGTATTTTAGAAGATCTAAGATGGCACGCAACAAGGAGGGTAACTGTAAAACCCAGAATTTCTGAACGCGTAAAGTACCCATAATACCCTTCAATCTAAAACTTATGAAATACGAATAATAAATATAACCTAAGTTTAATACTAAGCTATCCACATTTTGAACTATAAAGTATACACGCTAATATTATTAATCCTAAACTATTCACTATAATTAAATATACAAAATAAATCCTATGTATCCTAAGTCTAGACAATTCGGTGCAACCTTTTTATTTCCTAGGTGATATACATTCTATATGTGTGATTTTTGGAACCGAAACATGTACTACTCCTCTCCTATTCTCGTTCAAGGTTTTCAAGGGATAAGAACAAATAAATTTTCATTTAATAGAAGATTTGGTCTTCCACCATTTTAGGAAAAATCACGACATTCCCTAAACTCAAATATACGCTCCACCTCTCATTATTTCATTCACAAATTATGGCATTCTTTCTTAACTTTATTCATAACTTTCAATGCAAAGATCTGCCTAGCCATATCTCAAGATACATGCTTTTCTCCTATTATACATGTATGATGACAGGTTGTACGTATACGATGCACACTCTCATATCTCGTCACATGATCATTATTCCAGATATTTTTTTTACAACCCTAAACCTAAAGTGAAAAATCATGACACAGCCCATATCTCATGCTACATTAAACCTTGTTCGATTTTCCCATCATGTTCAAATTGGTATTGCTCGTATATATTATGTACGAGAGTATTGTTAGAGGTTGCATTGGGTTCGTGTAGCATCCACATCTAGATTTGGTTTCTGGTCATGGGTGGTTAACATTGGGTTTGGGTTCGGTTTGTCATGTTGAAGCTTGGTATTCGAGTAGTCCGTTTGATCTCATTCGCCGGTGCGGTATAGCTCGTGGTGGGATGATTCTTTTGGCTCATCTATTCGTGTACGCGGGGGTTTGAGTTCGATAGTGTGCGAGTTTGGTTAGGTTCTGTTGCTCATGTTCATTCCAGATCTCGAGTGGTCTTCGGTCGACTAGGAGGTACCATTTTAATCGCATTCACATCTTGATCTCGACCCGTATATAGGATCACCTAATATGTTTTCGTTTCGTCTAATAAAATTTATGAGATGAAGATTTGCATGCCACGCAAAAATAATAGAACACAACTAGTATGCATGAAAACATAATTGTTTTGTTTTGACATCACGTAGTGAATGAGCATCCCTTTCTTTCATAACTGAACATGAAGTTTATTAGCATGTATGCAACATACAGTTAGAGTAAAATTGAATATATATGCATGGTATTTCCCTTTGTCTTCGATCTACCTTCATTTTAGCCTAAAGTATTATAGTAAATTATCATATTGAAATCATGCACTAATAAGTTGTCACATTAGACCCTAGACTTTGAAAATTCTCACCAAAAACCCTAAGTCATGGTAATTGTCATAAATAAACCCTAATTAATAAATATAGTCATTAAAATACTTAAACTTAATTAAATGTCATCTTTGAATATAAATGACAAATCTTGCTAAATCGGGAAGCTTACTAAGATACTAATTATGGAAAGTTATTATTTTTGGAAAGCTGCTATAAATGGAAAGTTGCTAAAAATGGAAAGCCGACTAAAATGAGCAATCTGATTTAAAATAAGTATTAATAATAAGCCGATCATTAATTCTTGTAGATTCGCTGAAGGAGAAGTAACTTTCGATCCTTATGTTTTCTCATACGGTTTCATTTGCGGGTTAAGGTACAGATATATTCTAACCTTTCAGTAAGGTTTCTCATGACTCGTGATCCATTTTCTTTGCCACTACTATGACTTCTAACCTTTGTACATCTGATATCTTTGGTTCATTTGATATGATAATTTGGTAAGAAAACCTTTTAAAAATATAACTTGATGTTATGGAAGGAAACTGTTTTTAAAATGACATTCTGTTATTTTGATACGAAACCAGTTTTTAAATGAAGATTAAATGACTTTTAAGAAGAGTGTTTTAAAAAGGGATATTTTGTGAAAGAATTGTAAAAATGATTTGTAAAGTTTCTAAGTCTGGTTTCAGTAACTCTTTCACATTTTAAATATGAACGTATGAACTTTTGAAAGTGAACCTTTAGAAATGAACCTTTGATGATGAACCTTTGATTTGACCTCTTTGATATGATGAACTTTGATTTGAACCCTTGCTATGATGAACCCTTTGCTATTATGAAACCTATGATATGGACCTTTGATTTGAACTCTGATTATGAACCTTGCCATCTGTAACCCTTTGACCTGAACCTTTGCTATGCACCTGGATTATGAACCTTTGATTTTGGTACTTTGATTTGACTTTGACTTTGCCATTCATTTTGCCTTTGACCCTTCAGTATTATACCCGAGTATTCTCCTAGCCATGAAGGTAACATGGCCGTGGCATTGATGCACCAATGTCATGACTCTAGTTTGGTCTAGTGATGTTCCACACCGTCCCTTTGTTTGATTTGGATTTGGTTTGGGTAGGGGCGTATATGTGGAAAACTAGAAGGGGGGTTGAATAGTTTTACGTCTTTTTAATTCGTTATAAAATTAGTTTTAGAGTTTACTTAGCTTTTAAAAACTTAGATTCGATAATATGTGATCTCAAGTCTTGTACAATGTAAACAATTAACACTACACAATATATTACAATGATAAATAATGAAATAAGTAAGAGATGGAAAGATCGAACCGCGAGATAAGAGATTTATAGTGGTTCGGCTACAAGGACACCTTCCTTGCCCTACTCCACTCCCCGAGCACCTAACTCGAGAGTTTTCTTCACTATATCAACAAGCTCCCTTATGGCGGAGAAAACCGTACACACCAATTTACACACCAATTTACACACCACTTTTCACACCACTACTTCGTCACACCTAAGTCACAACTTCTACACAACTTCTTCAAATCAATCTACTTCCCAACTAACTACTCCACACCTATCTTTTTCACACCAATCTAGTTCCTAGCTTTTCTTCTTCACACCAAGCTACTAACTAATCACACAATCTATATCTAACACAACTATCTACAATCAAATATTCACAACAATCTTCACAAAGAATAATGTAAATAATATTTGAAGATGCACCAACAACTTGATATGGAGATCACAACAAGTTGTAATACTTCTTGTCTTGAGGGATAGAAGTATTCTTCTCTTGCACTTGAGAGGATGAAGGTTGGATCACTTTGAAACAAAGAATTATACACTTATGATCAAAGGATAAGAGTATAGAGATTTGGATCTAGATCAGAAAGTTTAGAAGTGCAAAAGGTGAGGAAAATGTGTGAACTGATCCAGTATTTATAGGGGAGAAAAACACTGTTCTGGAGCGTGGCCGGTCCCCTTAATTATTGGCCGGTCCCCTTAATGATTAAGGGGGCCGCCTAAGGAATTAAGGGGGCCGCCTCTTTTAGAACGTTTGTTTTTCTTGTCTGTTAGTGGGGAATATTTTTCTGGATAGAATTTTCCATTTTTGGTTGGAAATTTGAAATCATATATTTATAATGAATTAAACATATTCTTTTAATTCCAAAAGTAATTTTGTAAAAGATATAAGATGTTTAATACATTTTATAAAAATCCTAGTGATTAGAAAAATTTCCTTTGATCATGAAATATTATAAACCCTTTGTTTATTCATACCTTAAGTGATATGGAAGTAAAGACAAATATTAAGCACTAAAAACTTATTTACGTCATAAGTTTTAGATTAATGAGTTTATGCTTTATAATTATCAAAACATAGAGACATTGTTAATATGCTAACAATGTTTTAAGACATTATTTATGTCAACAGTATAGATGCATCCTAGATTTGCTTTGATTTGATTTGCAACTACATTTGGTTTGGTGTCTGGTGCTGTGTGCAATACATGCCTTTCACATATATTTGGGAGCTAGCTACTCCGTGGTTACTTGAGGACTCCCCTCCTACTACATTTGGTCTTCTGAGGTCTCCCCTTTGAATACATGGTTACTATGCTGAAGACTTTGATTTGATTTGATTTGTTTGGCTCGTGGTAGAATGCTGATACAACCTTAACCTTTACCTTTACTACTACCTTCACCTTATACTCATATTATACCTTCGAGTTCCTCGATGCAACATATATTCTATTTCTCATTTTTGTTTCATATTACTTTGTTGTTATATCTGTTCACTGAGCTTTTTAAGCTCAGCCGCATTTCTTTTACCGCGGCAGGTTTTAGAAGGAAGCTGGGTTTTGGGTGAAGAGTGCAAGTAGGAGCTTTTAGAGAAGACTATACCTTTGATAGCTACCATGGATTAGAATTGGTTTGAAGATGTTTGTATTAGATACTTTGGTACCTTAGCTTTGTCTTTGTAATTCTTTGCCTTAGAATTACTTTGTAACCTTTGTATCCGTTTGTCTTTGTAATTGGTTTGAATGTGATATCTTAGCCCTTGTCGGGTTGGGGTGTTACAATTATGGTATCAGAGCCCAGGCTACGACTTATGATACATATAACCTTGACCTGTGAGTTTTGGACCATTAGGCTTCTACTATAAGAACATAAGAGAATACTTAAGTACCTAGTTTTGGATTTCCTAGTATGAACTTAAGTTTTGACTGGTGAGGATTGGGTAGTCTATAAGGCAATTGTTTAAGTATCATTGCTTCCGCATCACTCTGATTCGTGCCTTTTTTTGTTAGTTAAGCCGATTAAGAGCACTCTTTTGGAGATTTGAAACTCATGATTTGCACAACCTCAGATTTGTAACGAAGTGAGTTTTGAATACATTGAGAATTGCATTAAAATGTCTAACACTATTTGATCCTAATCTTCAGATTCCGAATTTGACCTCTGATTCATTTGTTAATCATTTGATGCTTCTTCGGGCATTTTGATAATCTATATGACGATGATGTATTTGATACATTCTGTGATTTTTCTCTTGATTTTTATAAGCATATGTAAGCCTTCCATCACTATTTGATTTTACCTTACCCATTTCTGTTCCGATGTGAAGTCTTGTAGTGTTTAACCACGAGTGTAAGAAGATTTTCCTTATTTTAAACGATAAGATTCGCTATGTCGATCTGTTTTCTTTGGAAAGTTAAATTTGATTTCATTCTGATATTGATTTGGTTGATTGAGCATTTAAGATGCTGACAACTGTCCTATTTTGTCTCACTTTGATATTTTGAACTCCTCATCATGTTTCCAATTGTTAAACTTTTGTTATCGTCAATGCTCTAGAGACTCGTACATTACTTTCGCAGTTATGAAGTTTTGGTTGCACCTATGTTGTACGCCAAAGAATGAATCTTACCTTAAGAGTTATTTTGCAAATCTGAACTTTTTCGACATGGTCCCTAAATAAGCCCCAAGAATTTTCCACCGGAGTGTGAAGTTGGAATGACATGATGCTGAGAGATTGTCTAGTCACCTCGCGAAGATGTTTTAACAAGTGTCTGAGATCACGGAAGTTGAATTGAGAGCACGGAAGGAGTAGCAACCAAAGACGAGGAAGTGAGTTGGCTTGTTTAAGTGTATCTTTTGGGCGTGTGTCAGTTTTATTCACGATGAAGAAGGATGGTAGCAGGAGATTATGTATTAACATCTGGAGGTTGACCCGTGATGTTGTTTAAAATCATTGTTCCCTACTTCGAATCAACTATGTATCTATTTAGCTTTAGGACGTGGAGTTTGATGGACTTATGATTTGAAGTTATTCTTGGATTTTGTCTTTTGTATTCGTAACAACCACCATGACGTTTAGTGATGCTAATAGTATTAGATGATGCTTTGATTGTCGTATGAATTGATAAATGGTACCTTTCATAAGTACTTAGATATTTGTCATTGTATGGCCTATTAGTACATTCAGAGACGAAGGAAGAACATGAGAACCATCTTCGTATTTTGTTAGGAATCTGAGAACCTCTATATATTCTGGAAGTTGATAAGTGTTGAGAACCTTTTTATGGACTCTGCGAGATTTGAAACTATCACCAAGCGACCAAGACCGATATCAGTTATTGGAGCTAGAATCTTTTGAACTTTGCAAAAGGATTGTGGAAGATGTTTACAACTTGTGTTACCTTGATGATTGGAAGACATTTTGTTGGGAATTATACTAACAGTTACCACGGCTAGTGAAGATATTACAACTGCTGAAGAATGCACTTGCAGTGGAAACACATTACCACTACAAGTACATATATTACCACTGCTGTTAGGATAATTGTTATGAAACGTGTAAAGAAAAATATAGAATAGATCTTGTGTATATCTTATTCTATTAGTATTATACTTATCTTGTAGAAGAGGACTCCTTGTGCTATAAAAGGAGGTCCTAGGTTAAAGTTGTGATATACGTTTTTCTAGAGCTTCAAGGTGTAACCCTAGTGATACAAAGATCACTCGTATTATTATCTTTAATAATATTGGAGCTTACAGTTTGTTACATACATTGTTCTCATTCATAAACAACTGTTTCATTCACAATCAAACTTCTAAGTATTACTAAGTAGATTCCGCATACTTAGTGATATAACTCAAAGTATCAATCTAACACAGTTCAAGGTGTTTAGATCCATCAAGTGGTATCAGAGCCAGGCTTTGATACTTTGATTTAGAAGACCCCAAGTTCACTCAGAAGAATCAATAGAGACAGAAACTAGTCAATCAAACCTTGCTGCTAAGCTTCCCAAGCTTAAGTTGAATGACTATGAGATGTGGAGGCTTATGATCGAACAATTCTTTATGTTGCAAGACTATACACTATGGGAGATCATTATGTTTGGTAATTCCTTCAAACCAGGTACTACCTCAGAGATGGTTGGTGGCAAGGAAGTAGTAAAGGTTAACACTGGACCTGTCACAAATGATGAAAGACTTCAGATGAAGAATGATCTGAAGGCCAGAGGTTTGTTGCTGATGACTCTTCCCAGAGATCAAGTTCTAGCATTCAGCAAGTATAAGACTGCACAGACTCTATTTGAGGAGATCTGTAATGTTTTTGGTGGTAATGATTCCACCAAGAAGACTCAGAAGACCCTGCTGAAACAGACTTATGAAAACTTTGGTTCAACAAGTAATGAATCTATTGATAGCATCTTCACAAGGCTACAAAAGATTGTTACTCAACTCACTGTTTTTGGAATTGAGGTGGAAAGAGAAGACCTCAATCTAAATTTCTTAAGAAGTTTACCCTCTGAGTTTGGAACCAATGTTGCAGTGTGGGAAGACAAGCCAGATTTGGAAACTATGAAGCTTAATGATTTGTACAATAACTTCAAGGTTATTGAACAAAGATTGAAGAAAGCTGGCAAACTAAGCACAGGTTCAGGAAGTGTAGCACTCATATCATCATCTGTTGATGATAGTTCAGATGGAGAAAGTGATAGTGATGATTTTGATTTGCCTCAAACAGTCAGATAATATCAACCAAGTAATGGTCAACAAGTCAAACAGCTGAGGCAAATGCTTCCGTGAAATACAGTGTTTTCCCGGGTCGTAATGTCCCAACGAGGTGTGCGATGTTTTATTATAAACGAATCTGTGATCGAGTGAATCTGAACAGGGAATGGTATAAAAGTGTGTGTGTGTGATTTAGACTAGGGTTTATAAAGTAAAATGACTTAATTAAACTATAAGAGTGATTACGTAAAAGCTAGGTACCTAAAACGTTTAAACGTACACCAATTTAAAATCAGACGCGACTGCGTACTGAGAAAAAGGTGAGTTTTAAGAAAAATAAACTACAAGGGTTAAAAATGAAAATTCTATAAACTTAAACTTAAAATAAAATTAAATTAAAAAGAAAACTATTTTTTAGATTATTATATTATTTATTATTAATTATTTAATTAAAAACCTATTTAACTATTTAATTAAAACTAACTTAATTAAAACTAAAAATAATAAACACTACAAATTAAACTTAAAACTTATAAAAATATTTTCTAAACCTAAAATAGAACTTGAAGAAAGTATAAAAAATAAAAATAAATATTTTTGTCTTTTTATGAATTTTCTATTAATTAAAAACTATTTATATTATTTATACTAATTAAACTATTTTAAATTACAAATAATACTAAATCAACTTAGAATATTATGAAAAATTTAATAAAACTATTTTATGACTTATAAAAGCTATAAAAAATATAAAAACTAGGTGTTACTATATAAAAATTAATTATGCTATTTATAACTTAATTATTTGATTAATTACTAATAAAACTATTTTTAATTCTAATTAATACTAAAAGACAAAATTAAAATATGAGAAAATTATTATAATTACTTTAACCTAAAATGAAATTAATAAAAATATAAAATTACAAATTACTTAATAAAAATCTAAAAATGAAAATTAAAATTAAATTGAATTAAATAGAAACTATCACTTAATTTTATATTGTTTTTTCTGGATTTTTCTTTTACAAAACTATATTATATATAAAAATAAGCAACTTTTGTAAAAACAACTAATTTCTAGCTTAATAATAAGCACTGTGGAAGCTTAATGCTACCACAGTTGACTTTGGTTGACTGAAATGGCAAATAAGCTCAAATGAGCTTATGTGGGACCCACTATGGTATTTTCTGGTTCTAATAAGTGTATTGGATTTGTCAAAGCTAAATTTAGTCAAATAAGCTCAGTAGATAAGCTAATAAGCACAAATAAGCTATTCCAAAAACTGATTTCAACACAGAAAGGGGACAAGGTTGATGGGCTTATTTAGGTGGGGTCCACAGTGATTCAAGTCAAACAAGTGGTCAACCCTTACTCTCTGGTAGGAGGGGGGGTTCAAAGAAACTAATTAGAAGGTGTGGGGCCCACTGTGGTGGTCACAAAACACCTCCAAAGTGGTGGTGGTGACTAGGTATCTGGTGCACAGGGGAATGGTCTTCCCTGCAGTTGTGTTTAGGGTTGTGTGGGGCCCAGTACAAAAATCCTAAAAATATAACAATTGTGGAATCTTAAACACAAGGTGGTAGAGTATTACCACAATAATTTTCAGACCTTAAAACCTATTACACAATTCTACAAAAATCTCTCAAGATTTGAGAAAATCTGAGAGATGAACTTTTGACTTTTTGTAAAACTTACCTAGTTTGACTATTATGAGATTCTAGTGATCCCTATAAGCTGAATAAGTTATAATAAGCTAATGTAAGATCAGAATAAGCTATATGAATAACTTAAGAGCTATTGAGCAAGGTTTTGGGACCCAAATCCCTCACAGTTAACTGTGAGGGGGAGTTTTCTATGATTTTGACTTTACAACTAATAAGACACTAATTTTATGACTGATTAAACCTATTTAGACTTGAACTAACCTCATACAATAACAAACAATACCTAAATGAGTCTCAGACTCAGTAAATACTAATGATCCAAACACCCCTTTAGAACTATGAAAATGAGGTTTTCAACACAAATGGCATATTTAGACCACAACACTGATTCACAACACTATATTAAGATTATTTAAGATCAAATGAGACTAAATTATTCAAACCACAAGCATGAAACACAAGTATGTCAAGTTTGTATTTTTAACTGTGAGATTTTCAATTTTGAGAACAAATGAATCCTAAGAACAAGTAACTAATTTTAATTAATAGTACAACTAATAAACAATACAGAAACCTAAATTTAACAAGAACTCAGCTAATTAAATACTCAAATAGTAAAATAGTAAAAATGGAAAATAAAACTTACAAATGGTGTCAACTGAGAATTGAGTGAACAAATGAACAAGTACCAACTTAACACCTCCCAAAAGGTACTTAAACCAGGATCAATCCAAAATTCACCATTCCATTGCACAAATCAGCTTGTAACTTGATTTTTTTATTTCCTTACTATTTAATTTGATTTTTTTAGTATTTTTGCTTTATGAACTAAACAGAAAACTGAGGTGTATAAAAGCTTAAATAAGCTTTGTCAAAGCTTAATTTAGCTTTATAAACCCAAAATGACAACTAGAAACAACAATAAAGCTTTTGTGATTTTTGAAATAAAGAAAAAGGAACACCAACTGAGAATCAACTTGAAACTTGAAATTATCTTTAATTAAGGATTAAGGTACATGAATTTAACTGAGTACAAGCTAATTTAATGGAAATTACACCTGAATTTGTAAACTACACTACATATGACCTAATTAAACTAAACCTAAACTAATACATCTTCATCCTTGCTTCTCTTTTGCTTTATAGCCACTTTCTGAGTTTTGTGGGACCCACTTGACCTTTCCCACCACATCTTGGCCATTGATTGTGTCTGATTAATCCAAGCTATTCAAAACTGCTTTTCGCGCCAAAAGTCGTGGGGGGTACTGTGTTTGCGTGGAGAGGTTTCCAAGGCATTAAATGTGCCTTGGAAATTGTGGAGAGGTGGAGGGATAAGTGGGGAGCAAGTTGGGGTGAAACCAGATAGGTGGTGGTGGTTTTGGGGGAGCAGTGGTGGTGGTATGGTTTGGGAGGGAAAGGTTTGGCTGGGTGGTTTTGTTTGACCGGGCATTGACCCAAGGGTTGGACTGGGCTAAGTAATGGGCTTGAACAAAAGGGTAGGGTGGATTTGGTTGTTTGGTTTATTTTGGGTTAAGTTTTATTTAAGGGTCCGTTTGGTTTTATTGAAATTACAAGGACCAATTTTGTAATTTAGGTAAAGTTGAGGGGCTGTTTGTGGTATTTTTCCAATTATATCACAAGGACCAAACTTGCCAATATTGAATAACACACGGGTATTTTTGATAAATTTCATTTTTTAATTACCTGGGGACTATTTTTGACAAAACTGAAACTCCAGGGACTTAACATGTAATTTCTCCAAACTTTTAATCCAGGGACTAATAGTGAAAATTATGAATTCCCTAGGACCCTTAATGATAATTTTCCCATTTTGAACACCCAGGGACTAAAACTGTCAAGTTTGAAACTTTAAGGGACCTGTTTTGCCAAACTGTGAAACTTCAGGGACCAATCATGTAAATTCACCAAACTTATCACCCAAGGACCATTCCTACAAAAGATTATTAGTACAAGAACCAAAATTGAATTTCTCAAAGTTTTTACATCCTAGGGACCATTTCTGTCAAATTCCAAAGTTGAGGGACTAAACTTGTAATTTTGTGAAACTTTGCACCAAAGGACTAAATATGTAACTTTATGATTAAAAAGGACCTTTGATGACTTTTTCATGTTTTTAGAATAACCAGGGACTAGTTTTGCCAATTTATGAAACTTGAGGGACTGAAACTGCCAATTATGCAAACTTTGTACGTTTTTCATTTGTTTTTGCATATTTTGTATTTGAAACATATAAAACACACTTCTAAGATATTTTAAGTATTTTGATACATATTTGAGTGTTTTTGTATGTTTTGGCAGTTCAGATTGGTATAAAATGATGAGTATTTAGACACTCATCAATGATGCTAACATTGTTGTTTCAACTGGTAGTGGAGGTGTTTCCACTGCTAGTTCAAAAAGACAGATTGCAGGTCTTAGTGATTCTACCTTTTATGCCTTTATATCAAGTCAGATGGGTGGTTTAATTCTCAATCATGAGGATTTGGATCAAATTGATGAGGATGATATGGAGGAGATGGACATTAAATGGCAGGTGGCATTACTAAGCTTAAAGGCAAAGAAGTTTTGGAAGAAGATTGGAAGAAAGATTACCATTAATGGCAATGAGACAGTAGGTTTTGACAAAAAGAAGGTGGAGTGCTATAATTTTCATAAGAAGGGGCACTTTGCCAGGGAATGCAGGAAACCAAGGAAACCTGACAACATGTCAACTTGGTATAAGCAGGACAAGAAGAAAGAACCTACAACTGAAGATCCAAAGGTGCTATTGGCTATTGATGGAGTGAGCTATAATTGGAGCTTTATGGCTGAGGATGATGAAGATGATTAAGAGTCTGCAATGCTTGCTACTGAGCTTGCACTAATGGCCTTTTCTGACTTTGAGGTACAAATTAATAATGCTTGTTCTAAAACTTGTAAGGCTTTAAAAGAGTATGAGAAAATTAAAGCACAATATGATGAACAATTGCTAGAGTTAAATCATACTAATTATAACTTAGCAAATCATAAAAGAGGTCTTGGTATTTTAGAAATTCAATTAGAGCATTATAGGGCAAATGAATCTAAGTTCAATGATGATGTTGTCAAAGAGAAGCCTAGGACACAACCTAATTTCACTAGGCCCACTACTAGATATGCAAAGATGTACAGAAGTAGGTCAAGAATTCCTAGGGGGAATATGAGGAGTTGGAATCATGTTAAATCTAGACAATTTGGTAGTGACTTTGTGTTCAACAACAAACCCTGTCATATATGTGGTAGCTTTGATCATATTTCTTACAATTGTAACTATCATATGGGTAGAAGAGAAGTGTTTGGGAATACTAGGGTGAATGGATATAATGCTAATAACTTAACTCACCCAAATCCACTTAGCAAGATGATTCTCAGGTCTGTTTTGCTTAATTCTGGCATAAAACCTATTTCCACTGCTAGACCAGTAGTTGCCACTGCCAGAAATAAAACCAGAGTTTACCCTAAGTCCCCTGTTACTACTTTTGTTAAATCTACTCAAACAGGGAAAAAGACCAATTTTGAAAAGAAAGTTTACAATAATCACAAGTGGGTACCCAAAATTTCAAAACCAGCAGTTTCCACTGCTAAGCCAGCAGTTACCACTGCAAGGCCAAAGGTTTCCACTAGTGGTTCTGTGAACAATAAGAGGGTAAATATGGGAAATGCTGTTAAGGCCTCAGCACGTTGGGAATGGAAACCAAAAGGAACCATCACCTCAAACAATCCCAATGGTGTATCAATGACCTTTGACAGATACAATTATATTGATACACGAGGCAGATCAAAGTCATTTGTGGCTTGGGTTCCCAAAAGGAACTCATTCCTTTATTTTGTGTGCAGGAACATTCAAAGACAACAGATGATCAAGGATACTCAGACAGTGGATGTTCCAGGCACATGACTGGCAATAAGTCCTATCTTTCAGATTTCAAACCATATGATGAACAATTTGTCAGATTTGGAGGAGGTATTGGTGGCAAAGTTTCTGGCAAAGGAACAATCAAGACTGGAAACTTGGACTTTGAGAATGTGCACTATGTGAAAGAACTCAAGTACAACCTTTTCAGTGTGTCACAGATGTGTGACAAGAAGCATAGAGTTCTATTGACAGAAGATGAATGCTATATCTTATCTAAGGATTATAAGCTCCCTGATGAAAATGAAATTTTGCTTAAAATCATTAGAAAAGGCAATCTATATAGCATTGACATGAAGAACATAGTGGCTAATAATGATGTTACTTGGTTGCTTGCAAAAGCCACTTTGGATGAATCCATGCTTTGGCACAGAAGACTTGGTCATGTTAATTTCAAGACCATTAACAAGATTGTAAAAGATGGTCTAGTCAGAGGTTTACCAGAGAAAAGATTTGAAAATGACCAAACATGTGTTGCCTGTCTCAAAGGAAAGCAACACAGAGCTTCATGCAAGACCAAGGCATTCAATTATATTGATCATCCACTTTTCATGCTGCATATGGACTTGTTTGGTCCTACATCTGTGAGCAGCATCAATTTGAAGAAGTATTGTCTTATTGTGACTGATGACTATAGTAGATTCACATGGGTTTTCTTTTTAAGAACCAAGGATGAGACCACTGGCATCCTTAAGACATTCATCACTGAAGTTGAAAATCAAGTAGAAAAGAAGATCAAGATCATTAGGTGTGACAATGGGACAGAGTTCAAGAACAAAGTTAAGGATGATTTCTGCAGAGACAAAGGTATTAAGAGAGAATTTAGTGTTGCAAGAACTCCTCAACAAAATGGAGTTGCTAAAAGAAGAAACAGAACACTAATTGAGGCTGCTAGAACCATGTTAGCTGATTCAAAGCTACCAGTGACTTTTTGGGCTGAAGCAGTTAACACTGCTTGGTACATTCCGAACAGGGTTTTAGTGGTTAAAACTAAGAACAAGACACCTTATGAGTTATTCAAAGGAAGACCTCCTACTTTGGAATTTATGAGGCCATTTGGATGTCATGTTACTATTCTCAATACCATTGATCATCTGGGTAAATTTGAAGAAAAGTTTGATGAAGGCTTCTTTGTTGGATATTCTATGGTTAGCATAGCTTTCAGAGTCTATAACTTAAGAACAAAGAAGATTGAAGAGAATTTTCATGTTAAGTTTCTTGAAAATAAAACTAACATGGCAGGTTCAGGACCAGAATGGCTATTTGATCTTGACACATTATCCAATACAATGAATTATGTACCTCTTACTTCAAGTACAGGAGACAAAGATCTTGAAGATTCAGAAGAATTCATTGATGAAGATGAATCTTGTAAAGATGATGAAGATGATAAAGATCAAATTGTTATGCCACTTTGGGACTTTGTTGATAATTCTGAAAAGAAAAGTGATGCAGATGGTGTGAATTTTGATGTTCTGAATAAAGAAATTTCTGCTAGCAGTGGTAACTCAATTCCCACTGCTACACCAGAAGTTTCCACTGATAGTCCAAATGTGGAAAGTTCATCTCAGGAATCACCCAGTGATCAAACATGCCTACAACATATGATATTCCTAGCACATCACAGACTTCAATTCAAAAATTGCATCTACTTGATAATGTTATTGGTGAGCTACAATCAGGTGTGAAGACTAGAAGACAGACAAAGAAAAATGATATTCATGGGTTCATTAGTGAAGTTTATGAGTCCAAGAAGCATACGAGAAAGAATGAATGTTTATTTTTCTATTTTCTCTCACAAGTTGAGCCTAAAAATGTATATATGGCTTTAGAAGAATCAAGCTGGGTTGAAGCAATGCAAGAGGAGCTGTTGCAGTTTAAGCTTCAAAAGGTTTGGGTTCTT
Source organism: Artemisia argyi (assembly GCA_030686995.1). NCBI lineage: Eukaryota > Viridiplantae > Streptophyta > Magnoliopsida > Asterales > Asteraceae > Artemisia > Artemisia argyi. The sequence continues at coordinate 134,584,794 of CM060694.1, forward strand.
TGTGATTTTCCTGATGGTATGAAGGTCATTGGTACTAACTGGGTTTTCAGAAACAAGAAAGATGAAAGAGGTATAGTAATCAGGAACAAAGCTAGATTGGTTACTCATGGATATACTCAAGAGAAGGGTATTGACTATGAGGAAGTTTTTAATTCTGTTGCAAGGATTGAGGCTATTAGATTGTTTCTAGCCTATGCATCCTTTATGGGTTTTACTGTCTATCAAATGGATGTTAAGAGTTCCTTCCTGTATGGTACAATTGATGAGGAGGTCTATGTCTTTCAATCTACAGGCTTCGAAGATCCTCAACACCCAAATAAAGTGTATAAAGTTGTTAAGGCTCTTTATGGCTTACATCAGGCTCCAAGGAAGTGGTATGAAACCGTAGCTACTTATCTTTTGAATAATGGGTTTCATAGAGGCAAGATTGATCAGACTTTGTTCATCAAGAAAGACAAGGGTGATATTCTACTTGTTCAAGTATATGTTGATGATATTATCTTTGGGTCTACTAAACAAGAGATGTGCAAAGAGTTTGAAAAGTTGATGAAAGATGAATTTTAAATGAGTTCTATGGGAGAACGTACATTCTTTTTGGGGCTGCAAGTACAACAGAGTAAAGAAGGCATCTTTATCAGTCAAGACAAATATGTGACTGAGATTATTAGGAAGTTCAAATTCACTAATGCAAAACCTTCAAATACCCTTGCTGATAAGACTACTCATCTTTTGTTAAAGAATTCTAGTGGTGCTGATGTTGATGTGCATACTTACAGATCTATGATTGGTTCTCTGATGTATCTTACTTCATCAAGGCCAGACATTATGTTTGCTGTATATGCTTGTGCAAGATTTCAAGTGACTCTAAAGACATCACATATGACAGCAGTAGAGAAGATTTTTAGGTATTTGAAGACATATCCTAATCTAGGATTATGGTATCCAAGAGAATCCCCTATGGAATTGATCACATACTCAGATAGTGACTATGCTGGTGCAAGTTTGGATAGAAGGTCAACTACAGGAGGATGCCAATTTCTTGGATGTAGATTGGTGTCATGGCAGTGCAAGAAGCAAACTATGGTAGCTACTTCAACCACTGAAGCAGAATATGTAGCTGCTGCTAGTTGTTGTGCTAAGATATTATGGCTTCATAATCAATTATTGGATTATGGGTACAATTTCATGAACACCATTATATATATAGACAATAGTAGTACCATATGCATTATTAAAAATCCTGGGCAGCACATAAAACTAAACATATTGAAATTAGACATCATTTTATCAGAGATTGTTTTGAGAAAAAGCTTATGAATGTTGTCAAAATCCATACTGATGACAACTATGCTGATTTATTAAAAAAAGGCCTTGATGTGGGTAGGTTTCAGTACTTGGTAACAGGTATTGGAATGCTAAATCCATAAATCTTTGATGTCTAATACTTTTTCAGTGTTGTAGGATAGTTTTTAGGTACTAATATTGTTTGTATATGTATGTATGGTTTTCTACTAACTTGTATGCAGAGAAATTAAAGCTCAGTGGAAATAATCATACAACAATGGAAAGATTGACTATCTCAGTGATTAAAGAAAAAGGAAAAAGTACTTTTATTGATGCCAAAGAAAGTACAATACAACCATTCAGAGATGATAGTCACCAGAAAACATCACAAAACAAAGATGAACAACCTAACATCTAAACATTCAGCACAACTGCTCCATGGGTTTCTTCCCCTTTCCTTCATACTCATGCTTGCCCTTGGAAGCTCTCTTTCTCTTGTCATCAAAAGAAAGTTGCTTTCTTGGACAAGCAAGGCCTAGAACTTGCTTGGGAGGCTTTGGTGCTTGTACAGGCTTCTCAACAGCAGGCCACTTCATGTTGCTTATGGCAGTCTCCAATGCTGTAGAGAGGGCTCTTGGAAGTTCCTTGGACAGATTGAAGGTTGGATCATCATCATCAGAGGATGAACTGGAATAGAACTCTAGGGATGGAGTAGGAGAAGCTACAGTCTTCTTGGATTTCATGTTGGATGATGTAGATGTGGCAGCACTTGGAGGAAACTAATCACTCCACCCTGTAGAAGGTTCCTCTGAATTTGAGCAATAACTAATCTCCTCATCAGATGAATCATCTGATGATATGTAGACATTTGGAAACTAGCTCATTATGTTGATGTAGGGTTTGTGACGTTCAAGATATGTTTTGATGAACACAAGGTTAATGAGCCCCCTTTTATAACAAAGTCAAGGTCGAATGCTAATTAATAAAGGATATTTACTCTTACCTGTTTTGGTAGGTTGGAGGAGTAAATTTGGATATTATCGGGTTGACTTTTGGGAGATATTTTTGTGAATAGTGACTTGGTCAAAAAGTTACTTTAGGTTAATTTTTATGGGTTATGTTAGGTGCTTCATACTTATGCAGAATACAACCCACATTGTTTGAGAAATTGGAGTTATAAGGTGTGTATCTCAGACACACAATAAATGGTTATTGATTCACCATGTCTTATCAACATAAGAATCAACTAGTCCAGAGCAAACGTCTCCTGGTAAAGACTTAACAAATCCATTTATGGTTGATAGTTTACCAAAAACTATATGGTTATCAACTCACCATACTCCAAGTGATGAAGAGTTGGCTAGTCCATAGCAAACGGCTCATGGTAAAGACATATCAAATCCGTTTATAGCTATTAGTTTGCTAAAAACTATGTTAAGAGCAGCTAATTTTCATGTTTTACTTACCACTTATCTTTGATATTTTGTGAAAATTTTACCACTGCTAGTTCACTAGTTACCACTGCAAGAGTAATTTTTCCACTGGTGAACTAGCCGTTACAACTGTTGTGTCAGTAATCTATTTTTTACTAGCCGTTGTGAATATAACCGTCGTTCCTTATTAGTAGGGTAAATTTTTGTGAATTATCTACTTACCTACTTTAATTTATTCTTTTCCAAAGATAAATCTTTCTAAAGATAATTCACATTGCGCAAACTCCTCAAACCCTATTAGTATAAATTGATCATCATACGGCTTGCTTTTTATCTTTGATTACTATCACTTTTATCTTCTTCTCACAAATATCATGGTGATTCTAAAATTTGTCAAGGAACACAACTAAGTGGCCTACCTACAAAAGTCAAACGAGAATAGTGGCCCAGTTTTTCATCAGATTGTGGATTTTCTTAATACAACCCATATAAGGTATGCTTTAACTGTTAATCCCACAATCTATGTCTCTCATATCAAACAGTTCTGGAACACTGTGGAGTCCATAACTCTTGAACAGGGAGACACACACGAAAATGTGGAAGCTCAAAGAGCCACAATGGATGGGGTAACCATTGATGTTACTGAGTCATCCTTGAGGAGAGTTCTCCAATTGGATGATCTCAATGGTATCATCACATTACCCAATTCAGATATTTTAAAAAATATTGCTTTCATGGGGTATGATACATCTGAACAAAAAGTAACTTTTAGAAAAGAAGGTTTTTGTCCCCATTGGAGATTTTTAATTCACACTCTTTTACATTGCCTAAGTCCTAAGAAAACATCTTATTAGTAATTTGCATCAACCATGGCTTATCCTTTGGGTTATTTGGCTACTGATAGGACTTTTTTCAAAGTTTATTTTCAATAATATGAAAGGCAATGTAAAGAGTTCATATAAATTTTTGATGTATCCAAGGTTTGTGCAAGCAGTGTTAAATGAATTTGAACTGCAACCTCACAATAGAAGGCAGTGTGCAACTAACTGAAGAAAGATCTGGCACAGACCAAACAAAATCATGCCACAAAGCTGAATGAGATGAAGGCAGAGATTCAAAGGTTACAGAATGAAGTTAAGAATCTCAAGAAGAAAAGATCTGCCAAAGTTGTGTTTTCTTCTTCATCTTCATCTCAGGATGAGTTCTCTGCAGGTTCTAGTAAAGATTTGGGAGATTCTTCTAAACAGGGGAGGAAAACAGATGCTGAGACTAAGGGGAGGAAGATAGATTTTGGAGAAGATTATGGTTTGGATGTTGATGCTGATTTTGATTTTGATGATACAGTTGGAACTACTCAACAAATTTCCACTGCTGCAGAACAAGTTCCCACTGCAAGTCAAAATATTCCCACTGCAAGTGAAAATGTTCCCACTACTAGTCAAGATGTTATCACTGCAGAGGAAGCAGCTGCTATAATAAGACAAGTAAAAGGTAAAGCAGTTGTGATTGGTACAGAACAAGAGCAATCAAGAAAGATTTCTAAGAAAGATCAAGCTCAGATAGATTTTGATGCAAGAATGGTAGGGCAACTAGTAGAAGCTGAGATTGAAAAGAAGAAAAAGCAAGAGGAAGATGAAATTGCTAGTTTTATGGAAGCAAAGAGGTTGGACAAATTGGAAGCAGTGATGGCAGAACCACTTTCAGTTGTTCCACCAACTATATTACATGAGAAACCTCCTATGTTCACTTATGTGCCTACAGAGGAAGAGATTGAGTTCATGATTACTCATGATCCAGTGATCAGAAAGAAAGCTGTTGAACTCATTGCAAATACAACTCTAAATGAAGAACAAAGGTCTGCTCAACTGAAAGATTTCATTCAAATGAAGAATCAGCAGGCTCTTGATGATATCATTGGAGATGTAAGAAAAGGTCAAAAGAAGCCAAGGCAACCTACAAAGGCACAGATTATTGCTGAGATGAAGACTTTTTGCTGTCATGTTGGCAATATGAAGATGGCATAATTCAAAGGAATGTCACATGATCAAATTGAAGGTATTTACTACAGGATTAAAAGACAAGACAATCATTTTGTTCCTATGGATAAAGAACCTATATTTATGCAGCCAAAAAGGTCAGGAGTGAGTCTTGTAACCAAAGATGCAAAGAAATTGAAGACTCAGGAGTCATCTCAAGCAGAAGAAGGTGCTAGCAAGTTGACAGAAGAACAAGTTACTAATATGATGTTCATAGAGACTGATGTGCTTAACATTGAACCTTTACAAACAAAATATCCAGTAGTTGGTTGGGAAATCTATTCTGATGATTTTGGAGTTGCTTGGAAGATTATCAGAACTGGAAGTGTCACAAGTATTTGCAGAGACCTTGAAGATGTTGTTAGATCTTGTGATAGAGAAGACTTGGATACTTTGTTGAGGATTGTTCAAGATCAGTTCAAGAAGGATGAACTTGTTGATGTCAAGGCTAAGGAGTTATGGGTTCACTTTAGAAGATTATATGAACCTGATCCAAGTGATAGACATTGGAGATTTGAAGCTCACAATATGAATACTTTGTGGAAATTTTATGACTTAAGTGCTGTACATCATCTTTCTACTCAAGATGGAGTTGATGTGTTTATGCTTGCTGAGAAAGAATATCCATTGAGAGCTGGAGTTTTAACTGTGATGATGTCAGCAAGGCTTAGATGTTGGGAAAGAAGTGAAGTCATAGAAGATTTGCTGCAAAGGATCTATGATCAAAGTGTGAGAGCTGATAAGGAATTAAGAAGAAGAAGATAAGTGTTTGGAAGAATTCCCATATCCTCATGTTTACTGATTACTTGAAGAAACTTATTGATTTACATATTAATCATAAGTTTCGGGGAGGATTGTTGGGAATTATACTAATAGTTACCACGGCTAGTGAAGATATTACAACTGCTGAAGAATGCACTTGTAGTGGAAACACATTACCACTGCAAGTACATATATTACCACTGATGTTAGGTTAATTGTTAGGAAATGTGTAAAGATAAATATAGAATAGATCTTGTGTATATCTTATTCTATTAGTGTAATACTTATCTTGTAGAAGAGGACTCCTTGTGCTATAAAAGGAGGTCCTAGGTTAAAGTTGTGATATACGTTTTTCTAGAGCTTCAAGGTGTAACCCTAGTGATACAAAGATCACTCGTATTATTATCTTTAATAATATTGGAGCTTACAGTTTGTTACATACATTGTTCTTATTCATAAACAACTGTTTCATTCACAATCAAACTTCTAAGTATTACTAAGTAGATTCCGCATACTTAGTGATATAACTCAACGTATCAATCTAACACAATTCAAGGTGTTTAGATCTATCACATCTTCTTGTAAGGTAGAAGTAGTGGTGAACAGAGAAGGAGAATCTAGTCAAGAGGGCGAACCTGGAGCTAAGCTAGAAGACCTGACAAAGACATGCAATTTCACTTCCCTATTCATCTTGGTTGTACTAAGATAAATTGAGAGTGGAAGCAGACTTGCTAACATAAGAGGATTTAATAATCGTGCCCGAGTTCACATGACTCCACCATAATTTCAAGAAGAACTATAGAAGACTTGAGGAACCAGACTCAAGTTCATGATTTTTGTTTCACTCTCAGATTAATGATCAGATAATGATAACCTACTCAGACTTGAAATGATTTGAGATCATGTGTTTTGAATGGATGACTTCTGAAGCAAACATTTATGTCCTTGATTCGGATTCTGTGGAAGATTTGGGATTATGTGTTTGCTGACGTAATTCATTTTTGTTTGACCTATTTAGATTTCCTTTACCTTATGATAGGATCTGTTTCCCTAGGTTCTTTTGATGATAATGTTTGAGGTACCGTATGATAATTAAGAAGACTTGACTTTAGTCATGATAGGTTGTTTGTTCATGACTCGATATAAAGGATGACCATCATGAGGGCATATTTATGTGATGCTGGTATTATTACGCCTGATCAACGTAATAATACTTACATCATATAACGTGCACTTATTGTGGGCATAGGATATCTTGAGGAGTACCTAAGAAGCTTAGAATCTGATCTCTGTTGAAGATTATCGGCGATTAGTGAGACTTTAGGTTCATTCTAACTATGCATCTGCTTTACCTTCATTCGTTAGTTATCTGGATGATTTAAGTCTGCGACGTGCGTTTTGACTACTTCTGTGCATCTGTTTAGAACTTTCAGTTTATTTGTAGAGCTTCCTACTGTTTGATATCGTCATTCAATCTGATTTCTATCTATGTTTCCGTATGTTGTTCTAAGAAGATTCACCTACCATCTGTTATATGTTGCATTTACCCTTTTGACCAGATTCAACCCGATTTGTTTCTTTGAGAAAACCAAAGATATATTTTGTTAAATATGAACGTATGAACTTTTGAAAGTGAACCTTTGGAAATGAACCTTTGATGATGAACCTCTGATATGAACTTTTGATTTGCCCTCTTTGATATGATGAACTTTGATTTGAACCCTTGCTATGATGAACCCTTTGCTATTATGAAACTTATGATATGGACCTTTGATTTGAACTCTGATTATGAACCTTGCCATCTGTGACCCTTTGACCTGAACCTTTGCTATGCACCTGGATTATGAACTTGTGATTTTGGTACTTTGATTAGACTTTGACTTTGCCATTCGTTTTGCCTTCGACCCTTCAGTATTATACCCGAGTATTTTCCTAGCCATGTAGGTAACATGGCCGTGGCATTGATGCACCAATGTCATGACTCTAGTGTGGTCGAGTGATGTTCCACACCGTCCCTTTGTTTGATCTGCATTTGGTTTGGGTAGGGGCGTATGGATGCATCCTAGATTTTCTTTGATTTGATTTGCTACTACATTTGGTTTGGTGTCTGGTACTATGTGCAATACATGCCTTTCACATATATTTGGGAGCTAGCTACTCCGTGGTTACTTGAGGACTCCTCTCCTACTACATTTGGTATTCTAAGGTCTCCCCTTTGAATACATGGTTACTATGCTGAATACTTTGATTTGATTTGATTTGATTTGTTTGGCTCGTGGTAGAATGCTGAAACAACCGTAACCTTTACGTTTACTATTACCTTCACCTTATACTCATATTATACCTTCAAGTTCCCCAATGCAACATATATTTTGTTTCTCATTTTTGTTTCATATTACTTTGTTGTTATATCTGTTCACCGAGCTTTTTAAGCTCAGCCGCATTTCTTTTACCGCGGCAGGTTTTAGAAGGAAGCTGGGTTTTGGGTGAAGAGTGCAAGTAGGAGCTTTTAGAGAAGACTATACCTTTGATAGCTACCATGGATTAGAATTGGTTTGAAGATGTTTGTATTAGATACTTTGGTACCTTAGCTTTGTCTTTGTAATTTTTTGCCTTAGAATTACTTTGTAACCTTTGTATCCGTTTGTATTATTGAAGTCTTATGCTTGTGTATGTTCTGTTTGACACCATGAATGTGATATCTTAGCCCTTGTCGGGTTGGGGTGTTACAGTAACAGATGGTGTTTTACGTCACCTTGTAGATTCACAAGCATGGCTTACCATAGATGAAAAATTCCCCCACTTTGTTAAAGATCCGTGAAATCTATGGCTAGTAATATCGGCTGATGGGGTTGACGTCAACTCAGGAACTAGGCGTCACAATGTATGGCCAGTTTTATCTGTCATATATAACCTTCCTCCATGGTTGTGTATGAAAAAAAAAGTTTATCATGCTTTCGGTATTGATATCGGGATACCCGGGAAATGATATCGATGTATTTTTAGAACCGTTGGTTAATGATCTGCATACCTTATTTGAGGAAGGGGTTGATACATATGATGCTTCTACAAAAGAAAAGTTTAAACTGCGGGCCGTTGTGTTATGGACGATAAATGATTACCCTGCACTTGGTACATTATGTGGCTGCCCATACAGTGGATTCAAAGGTTGTGTAGTACGTAGGAAAGATACACACTGTGTTAGACTTTCCGCCTCATCCAAGCAAAGCAATACTTGACACAAACGATATCTACCATACAACCATGTGTTAAGAAGGCAAACGGTGGCGTTTAATGGACAAGAAGAATTTCAGCATGCTCCAACTCCATTGACTGGGGAACAAATATACAACGAGGTACAACTAATTGAAAATAAGTGGGGAAAAGGAAAATGAACAAACAATAACACCTCGAATAACCAAGAAGATACGAGAGGCAGAGGTGGGAAGATTACAAAGCAGAAAAGGAAAACAACATAAGCAGAGGGCAGTGTACGCCAAGTAAATGAACCATATTTGAAGAAATTCAACATTTGGTATCGAAAGCTAAAGTATTGGAGGTATAATGTTGTTCCACATTGTATTGACTTCATGCATGTAGAAAAGAATGTTGCTGAGAGTCTAGTCAGAACTTTACTGAATGTTCCTGGAAAGACAAAAGATGGAATGAATGCTCGATTGGATCTGGAAGAGTTGGGGATAAAAAAAGAGTTGTTTGCCAGGAAAGAAGCAGACAAAACAACACTACCTCCAGCAGGTTACACATTAACGAATGCTGAAAAAGACATCTTTTGTGAAACGTTAAGCAACATCAGGGTACCACAAGGCTATTGTTCAAATTTCTCTAGTTTGGTCAGCCAAAATGATAAGAAGCTCATTGGCCATAAATCGAATGACTATCACATGCTAATGCAAGAGTTTTTGCCCATTGCTATACGTTCAATCATGCACCCACCTATACGATTTGCTATTATCAGGCTTTGCTTTTTCTTTAAAGCTATATGTAGGAAATAAATCATTTTGCAAGAACTAGATAAGATGCAACAAGAACTTGTTGTGACACTGTGCCTTCTCGAGAAGTTCTTTCCTCCGTCATTTCTTGATATTATGATACACTTGACAATGCACCTAACTAGGGAGGTAAAATTATGTCGTCCCATATGCTTTCGGTTAATGTACCCCTTCCAAAGATGTATAAAGGTTATTAAAGGACATGTGCGAAATAAAAATAGACCAGAGGGATGCATTGCTGAGGAGACTATTGCGGAAGAAATAATAGAGTTTTTTAGCAAGTATCATAAAACCATGAAAACTATTGGTATTCCACCTGATAAACATGTAACCAATGAAAATGATGATGGAAAGCCATTGTCGGCTAGCAAATCAAATGTACTTTCCAGAGACATCTTTCAGAAAGCACATTTGTATGTAATACAAAATACAGATGAAATTGTGCCGTATATCGAGTAAGTATTACTAACACATGTCTATTTCATTGCTTAAAATGTTGTATCAAATATAATAATCAAATACATTGTTTTGTTTTAGGCGACACAAGCAATTTTTGAAAACAAAATAGCGGGGTAAAAAAATGGCATTGCTGGAGAATGAGCATACTAAATCTTTTGCTAAGTGGTTACATGAAGAGGTAATTACTCGTATGCTGTTTATACTAATTGTTTGTTTGTAGATAAATATAAGTGAGTTGTTCCTGTAATTTAAAGGTAATATATACTTGTAATGAAATTCAGGTTGAGAGAGAGTTAGCGATATCCAAAGATAGTGTATCAGAAACTGTGAGGTGAATATCATTTGGACCACGCACCAACATAGTGATATACGAGGCATATAACATCAATGGGCATATATTTCGTACGAAAAGTAATGATGGCATAGTTTACAAGAACAATGGGGTTAGTGTTGAGGCAGCAGATCTTCACAAATCCAAAGAAGTTGCAACCACAAGAAAAGCATTTTATTATGAGATTTTACAAGAGATATGGGTACTAGATTACCATTTTAGGCAAATTCCTCTTTTCAAATGTGATTGGGTTAATTCAAAAAATGGTGGGGTTAAACGCGATAATCTTGGTTACACATTGGTAGACCTGAATAGTTTAGGCCACAAGGATGATCCGTTCATATTAGCCTCACAAGTACGACAAGTGTTTTATGTGAAAGACCAGGCAGATAAAAAATTCTCTATTGTCTTTAAAACACCTACCAAGAATTACAAAGATACGTATGACGATGTCGATAAGGAATTTAGTACAGTCATTCACGAGTAAAATGATAAGATATTTCCAAGAGTAATTCCACAAGCAAACGATGCCTACTATCGAACCGACTGTGAAGGTATTGTTATACGAAAAGCAAAGTGAAGCACATGTCATTCTCAACCTGTAACACTCTGTTTAGGGATTTATTTTTATCTGCAGAACTTATTTAAGCTTTTGTTTTGTTGCAAATACTCTATTAAAGGATTTATGTTGTTGTTGTTGTTGTTGTTGTTGTTGTATTAATTGTTAGGTTCACTTGCGAATACTCTTTTAAATTAAAGGATTTCAGATTATAGAAAACTATAATTTCTAGCAGCATAAACTATGTACTAGCCGTATTAACTATGTACTAGCAGTAGTAAACACCCTGCATATTTTGAACCTTTGGAAAATAGTCTGACCATGTCATTTGGTATGATCCACCAACAGAACTTTCACTGCTGCTGGAAATGTTAATTCTGCATACACACAGACACACAAAAAAAGGAAAATATATAAATGGTGTGTTACAGATAGCAGAAATGACTTGAAAAAAACAATGTTGAATACCTGGTTTGTTGTTGGCCTCATTGTTTCAAATGTTGTTTTTTGTTATAGTTTTCTCAATTCCAGGCACTTTGTTGAAAAAACAGTGGTTGAAAAAGTAGTCAATGTGCAGTCATGACCAATAGACTGAACTCAATTAAGTGAATATCAAATTACATAAGTTATCAAAAATGTGTGACCATATGTATCGAATTGTGACTACGCTTAAATAATGTGTGACAAAATATGACTCTATGATTTAGTCACACAAAAGCTCAATGTGACTAATCTCAAGGTTAATGATAACTGACTTCACATTTTGCTATACATAATAGTTACATGTATATTTCACAATGTGACTATTTTGAATGTATTGGTCACATATAATACCCTTATAATGTGGCCATAAACATCATTTTGATACACATTTGTGATATGGTGTGACTATTGTAAAGCCTATAGTCACATGATCATGCTACAAATATATGTGACTGTACAGATTAGGATTTGACAAACAAACACACACTAAACTTTAGACACACATATTAACTTACGTGACCATATGTATCAAATTTTCGTTATATTTAATCATGTTTCTATAGTTTAGTGTGACAATATACGACACTTGGTCACACTCTTCAAGTGTGTGACATATATTTATCACTTTTAAATGCATATCGTGACTAACGCTTCAAACTTACTTTTCAGTTGTCACACATTTCAAATTCATATGTGGATAAATATTCAGCAAAGAATAGCAGTCACGTTTAAATAATGTGTGACAAACTTGACTATATAATTTAGCCACATACATAATTACTTCATATGACCATATATCTATTTTGGTCACTGATTGGCTCCAAACGGTCAACCTAAACTGACCAGGGAATGGTCAACAAGGTCAAACAGCCTAGAGTCAATGCTCCGCGGAAGTATAGTGTTTCCCCGGGTCGTTATGTCCCGACGAGGTGTGATGGTTATTAAATGGCTTCGTGATCGGGTGAATTTAGACAGAAAGGGGTTTTGAGTTATTTGAACTAAGGAATATACGAAGAAATAGCTTAAATGAGCTATATGAATAAGACAGGAAAGTTGGAAAAACCAGAAACGTTTAAAACCTAAAACGCGTACGTTGAGATTAAATATAAGCGAACGTACAAAATAAAACGCGAGTTTTCATGAAATAAAATACTTACAACGATGAAAATCACATTTTTACAATCCTAATAATATAAGAAATTTTTTGGAAAATTAAAATAAATTTTTACACTATTTAATTATTTAATATTAATTAAATACTATTTAAAACTAATTATTAATATTTAAATAACTTAAATAGAATATAATATTAATTTAACACTAGAAAAATGAAAACAAAATTTCTAAAATTATAAAATAACTAAAAACAAGTTTTAAAAATAAAAATATGTATTTTTGTCTTTTTGTGAATTTTATATTAATTAATTACTAATTAAATATTAATTACCTAATTAAAATATTTTAAATTAAGAAAAATAGAAAACGAACAGTAAAAATTATAAGAAAATTTCTAAAATTATTTTACAACATATAAAAGTTAGGAAAAATATAAAAACTAGGTTTTGCTTAATGAAAACTAATTATGCTATTTTAAACTTAATTATTAATTAATTTATAATAAAACTAATATTAATTCTAATAAATAACAAATGATAAAATAAAAATCTGAGAAAATTATTAAAAATACTTTAATATAAGAGGAATTTAGTAAAAATATAAAAATGCTAAGTACTTAATAAAAATATAAAAATGAAAATTAAAATTTAAATTATATTAAATAGAAACTATCACTTAATTTTATATTGACTTTTCTGGATTTTTCTTTTACCAATCTATTTTATAACTAAAAACATGAACTTTTTACAAAAACAACCTTTGTAGAAATAAAAAATAAGCTGATTATGAAACAAAAAGCCAAACAATTGACTTTTGTTGACTGTGGAGGGAAATAAGCTAGAATGGGCTCAAGTGGGACCCACTATGGATGATTCTGGTTTAAACTAGTTGAGGGAACATGTTTGGGCCAGGAAAAGCAAAAGGGGACCACAAAATAAGCAATTAAGCTAACAATAAGCACTTCCTAAAACCAATTACCACTCAAAACTGGGACAAAGATTTTGGCTTGATTCAGGTGGGTCCCAGAGGGTTCTAGGTCAAACAATTGGTCAATCCTTGAAGTATGGTAGGAGGGTGGTTGGAAGGAACAAAGTTGGAGGGCTGTGGACCACAATGGTGGCCAGAAAACCACCACCAAGTGGTGGTGTTGGAGGTGTTGTTGCTGATGCAGGGGAGACACTCCCCCTCCAAGTAACTTTGGAGCTCAATGGAGCCTAGGGAAACAATTGCAAAATTCAAAGGGCCATGGGATTTTAAAATAGAGCTGGTATACTTCAATTAGGAACAAGTTTCAAGCCAAGAAAGCAAACACATAATTCAAATAAATTCTTTGAAGTTTTGAAAAAATCTAAAATGCATAATTTGACTTTTTGCTGAAAACTTGGAACTATAACTTTTTTTAGCTTTGATGGATCTCAACTGATTATACATGCAATATTAAGTTATGATGACGTGATGTTAATCTATTTTAACCACTTATGATGAGATTTGGAAACCTAAAGCATGACAGATGACAGATAATTTGATTCAAGAAGTCATTTTGACTTTTTTCCAAAAAACAACTATATTTTATGGGTGAACTGACCTAATGAGACATAAATAAACATGCTTGAACTAATACAAACTAGATCACAGAGTATGCTATTAAACCAAACACACCCTTAACTACAAACTGTTTTTGATTCACAAGAGATTTAGATTAAATGAATTTAGGTTCTTACTACCTACTGATTAACAAGCTATAATTACATCTAATAAGCAAGATTGAGTATAAATAAACCTAAGACAAGTATTGATACAGTAAATAGCAAAAAATTAGGAAATTGCTTACAATTGGCTAAATGAGCAGAACATGCAACCAAGACCTCAAAACATAACCTATAGCTGACCAATAAGCTCTAAAACCCAGGTCAATTCACATCATCCCTGCTCCATGCTTTATTCTTTCTAAAAACTGATTTTTATATTTTTCACTTATTTTCTTGATTTTTGAATATTTTTAGTTATGAACTGAAACTGGCTTCAAAGCTTTGATAGCTTTATAAAAACTTGTTGATACTTTGATTGAGCTTAAAGAAACACTTAAAACAATATTTAACAATATATATAGCAAAGTTTTCAATTTTGCTAAGAAATGCCAATAACTGAATTAGTGAAAATAACTTGGAATTAATAATGAAAAAGGTTTACATTACACTTTAGGAACTGAGTAAAACTAATTTAAGCTGAAAAATACAACTTACAATGAAAATGTATTACCTACGACATAATAAAACTAAACTACACTACTATTAAGCTAAGACTATCTCTTTCTTCTTTCCATTTGACTTTTATAGACCCTGGAGGGCTTCTTTTTCTTTCCCACTTCCTTTTGGAACCGTTGGATTAGTAATTTTGATCCCCACCGTTTAAATCCTTTTTGACGGGAATTTTGGGTTTGGCAGGTAATGGAGTTTGGTGAGGGAATTAATTGAGGAGGGGGGGGGTGTTTGGTTGGGTGTAGGTGAGAATTAATTGAAGTTTGGTGAAAGTATCATGGAGGG
The DNA here is from genome assembly GCA_030686995.1 of Artemisia argyi. NCBI lineage: Eukaryota > Viridiplantae > Streptophyta > Magnoliopsida > Asterales > Asteraceae > Artemisia > Artemisia argyi. The sequence continues at coordinate 134,599,810 of CM060694.1, forward strand.
GGGAGACATGGATGCAGAAAAACGGGGGGTTGAGGATGGGGGTGAACAGTGACTGGGGGTGAGGGTGTTGACTATTTTGCTTGACCCTGCTTGTTTGACCGTTTGACTTGGGTGGGTAATATTAAAAATGAGATGGGCTTTTGTTTGGTGGGCTTTGGGGTTGGATCAGGTAGGGGTGTTTGGGTTTGTTTTGGATTTATTTAACACAAGGGTCCAATTTGGTTAAGTATATAATCACAAGGACCATGTTTGTAAAATCTGAAAATCAAGGGGCTGAAACTGCAACTTTTCAAAATTTATCACGAGGACCAAACTTGATAACTTCCAATAATACATGGACCATGAATTAATTTTTCCATTTTCACACATCCGGGGACCAAATCTGACAAGTTGCAAAATACAGGGACCAAACATGTAATTTCCACAAACATTTTATCCAAGGACCATATTTGCCAAAATAAGTAACCACAAGTCCAAAATTGATTTTTCTTTAAAAAATATCCCACCAGGGACCAATTCTGCCAATGTTTGAAACTCTAGGGACCAAAACTGTAAATTTCCAAAACTTTTCAGATTTTTCACCAAAGGACAAAATATGACAACTTATGATTGTAAAAGGACCTTTGGTGATAATTTTCCATATTTTGAATGACCAGGGACTAGTTTTGTCATTTTATGAAAGTTGGGGGACTGAAACTACCAATTTTGCAAACTTTGTACGTTTTTCATTTGTTTTTACTCATTTTGCATCTAAAACATATAAAACACAATTTTGAAATATTTTCAGTATTTTGATGCATTACTGAGTGTTTTTGTATGTTTTGCAGTTCAGATTTGACCAAAAATGATGAGTGTTTGAGCACTCATCAGTCACACTCTTCAATTGTGTGACATATATTTGTCACATATGTATATCTATAGTGTGACTAATGTTTAAAGCTGATTTCTATCTGTCACACGTCTCGAATTAAAAATGACTAAATAATCGAAAAATATTTACCAGTTACCCTCTAGTCACATAAATACATGATGAGGCAAAAAATGAACCGTTCTTAAGGGGTCATTTAAGCTCGAATTAGAATTTATTTGATCAAATATTGCCCTAAATCGTTCCTTTTGTCATTTTAGGTACTTTTGGAGTGAAATCTGGAAAAAGAAGCATTTTGGACGTTTTTGGAGCATAAAAGTGAAGAAAACGGCAAAGTCTTAATTTTCCTTGCTGGGAACAGTACCTTACGGCGTCACAAGTTCCTTAATGACGCCGTCATTCAGTAACAAATGAGGTGGATGTGGACAATACACGTGACGGTCCAGAGAGTTTTGTTCATTGGAGATGACGGCGTCACCCAAGGCCGTCACGTGTAAAATTAAAGGGTGATGGCCCAGAAGACTTCCTGAAGGCGTCACGTAGGCCATCACGTGTTAACTTGTCACAACTTGCACGCGGAGTAGCTGATTTTGTTTTGGTCATAACTTTTGCATACGAACTCGGATTTAGGTGATTCAAATGCCCACGCGAAGAGGACGAAGAGATCTACAATTTGGTGAAGAAAAGTTGGTCGTGACGCCGTCATGATCGGGCCGACAGAAAATCAGCCTATAAATATAACATCATAACTTCACTTTTTGTAAGCCCTAAACCCTAAGGTCGATTCCTGGGTTTAGGTAGGTGTTTTTCTAGAAGCTTAGAGGGTTTCAATCACTCCATAAACATCTTGTAATGGTTTGATGATTCTATCTTAATTCATGTCTTCAATTATCATTATTGTTGCTTGTTCTTCATTAATTATGCTTGGCTAATTCACCTTGTGTCTACTTATGATTGTGTGAAACTTGTATATAATTGATTAGATCTTATTGATGTCTTTGTTGATGTTTGTATCTATCTTCATCAATTAAGGTGTGACAACTTCAATAGGTCTAGTTGATTTAGCTTATAATTCTTGATTCCTATTGTCTCTTGTTTAATTGAATGAATTCGATGTCAGGCTTAAGAAAACTGGCAGACTTCCAATTGGTAACTTGCTTGAACGTCTTAAGAAACATGATCGGAGGTGTACTACGATTATATGGTTGTATTTAATGCATAAGCGAATTCTAGTGATCCCATGTTAGGAGCTTTTAACGGCTCGACATAGGAGTGAAGTAGGATCTTATAGAGTTAGGGAAGATCGTACACGGCCCTACGACTAGTATTAAGGAATACAACCCGTCAATTAAAACAAGGTGTGACAATTCAATAGGTAGAATTAGATAACTAGCAAGGAGTAACATATCATAGGTAGACATGCTTCACATCCCTTGTAGAACCTTAGTTTACTTTTCTTGTTTATTATTTTAAATTAGTAGCTTTTAGGTTAGTTGATTAGCAACTAATTCCGCCCACTCTTCCAATACCCGAGAATTTTACTTGCTTTTCATAGAATATAAAAACACAAAAAGAATCAGCCTTCACCTTTAGACCTAGTTAGATTAATTTTCAATCCTAACGACACTATTCCTGATTTGAACGATCAATCCCCCGGTACTTGTCACTATACAATACTACAACGATCAGGTACACTGCCTGGTGGGGGTTGTAAGCTTCTCGAGATCCCTCGAGAGGTAAAGCCTGGTGCGATTCCCACGTATCAATACACAAATGTGTGACATATATCTTCCGAAATGGTCACACAAGTCGGATCGAGTGTGGCTGTTTATTTTATTCTCGTACATTTAGTCACGTAAATATGTTACACTATGACAGTTCAAAATCGACCATGTGTGACGAAAGGCAGTTTTTGTACCAGTGGATGAAGGCCGAGTTAATGCATCTTACTTGCCTAGTTAAGGAGATTATGAGGCACTGCATTACATTCTATATGCATTAACTCGTGTATTGAAGGTATTGAAGACCCCTTGACTCTTGACCCTCGGTTTTTGCCATGGGATTGAATGCGACTAGTGATAGGGTGATTGTGGACTTTAGGAAACTGTTTGTTTCATGTCTGTTTGTTTACACCCATTAAATATTTTTCCATGTCTTATCCTACCCTTTAGTCATGAACCATGCTTAGGTGAGGGAATTGAGCCGGCATTGATGTCTTACCCGGTGTTCTAGTCATGTATCGATGTTCTTTGTCGCCTTCGCCGTAGTATGTTAGTAATGACAATATAACCCCATAAACCTTATTGTCGTGTCAACCCATTTGCCTTTTAGAATAGCTGCATCTATAAACTTTAGTGGTGGAGATTAGTATCTTTGCCAAGTCTACGATAGAATACTCGCCATGACTGAGCAGTTGAGTGATCACCCCTAAATACTAACACATAGATTAGTGAGAGAGAGTGTGATTTCAATTCCCTTTTCGTGAGGTGCTCAGGTTGGATATTTATAGCTTAGGTAATTTTTAAACTCATATCTTCCAAAACATCTTAGGAGATATCATTTTAGAAATTATTTAATAGGTCTACTTGAGGGCAAGTAGAGTTCAAGTGGGGGGATATTTGATAACAACAAATAAACATGATATTTCATATATCAAATTCCCGTGTTTATCGCCATATTAATATGATACTTAATTCGTTCATATTTATTTATATTTGTATTTTAGGTTAATTGAGGCGTTGGAACAATAAAGATACAAGAAATGGCCGAAAAAGAAAAAATTATATATAGCTACAGCGTAGTGATCTAATTGACTTACGCCGTTGCATAAAAGCCATTGAATTTTCTAAGTCTGAAGAAGACTACGCCGTAGCTAGTTATAGGGCTACGGCATAGATGTGTTAACGAGAGTTCTACGTGCGTGGTCACTCTTGAGGCTATGCCGTAGTAATTTATAATGAAGGTTACAGCGTAACTTATTATTTAGGTACGCCGTAGTTATGAACTTGGACGCGAAGGAGTAAATTCCAGGGACTATAAATGGCGAAATAATATTAAGTTTATTAATATTAGGGACTGAAGATAAAAAGAGCAAGAACGATGAAGGACTTAAAGTGTTGAAATATATTTATATTTCAACACATTTATTAGAAAAATAAAGCACATGGACTAAAGTGAAATATGGCGCAAGTAGAGGGGCCAAAGGTGGACAATAGCAAAGTTCAATTATTATAAATACTAAAGACATATTGCGTACAGAAACACAATTCATATTAGAAGACTTTGAGGTTTCGTTTTCGTCTATGCTTCCTTTGGTGGACTACGGCGTAGAGGGAAAAAGAAGACAGAATGAGTAGTTTGGTTGGCGTAGGTTTGAAGGGGTAAACCCTCTGGGGCTTTGCCCCGGTATTCGACTATGGATCAAAAACATTCATCTAGCACGATATGTGTTCACTTTTCGACATTTCATTATTTATTCAGTTTTATTATTATTGATCACAATTTTAATTCTGCATGTTTATTGATTGTCTTGATGCGTATTGTGCTTTATCAAACTGTTTTTGTCTTTTAATTAATTAACTACGGCGTAGTCATTTATTTAACTACGGTGTAGTGATATGTTTGATTACGGTGTAGTCTTTAATTAATTATTTAGTGATTTATTATTTGATCTTTATTTCTAGTTTATTATTAGTTTTGTTTGTATACTTTCTTGGCGAGTTTTGGGACACTCTAGCTTTGGTAGTATTGATGATTGGTAGTTCCTTAGAGGCTTGGTGAATTAACCCTAGGACCCATAGCCGATAAGGATGTGACTTGGTGGTAGAAATATCACCATACACGTACGAATTAACCCTAGTACCACCTTCCAATTTGATGTGCTTAAAGGAGTTGGAGGGGATGTAAGATGTGACCAAAACCCGCATCCCGTTAGACTAGTCCATGTTAGTAGAGGTACTTAAAGACTCTTACATCTCATAGGTTCACGCCGACCGATGAACTCTTGCATTTTAAACTATGTGAGAATAGGACAAGGTGTAGGATAGGTTAGGCGATTTAATCCTTTGAGGATCATGAATTTAACCCCTAGACGAAACGATAATAAACACTGTTACTTAAAAGCGGTTAGAGAATTAGATCATAATAATTATCATCCCATTAGTTGTTTGCCAGAAAACCATGCCTGTTAACCACATCGTATTCATCTCATTTTGTTTATTTTGATTTATTGGTATAATTATCATTCATTTACAAAAAACCCCTTTAAAATGTTGTGACATAGACTTTAAGTAAGATCCGCACTTATAGCTCTTGGGACGACCTAGGTTTCACCATTTACTAGTCTACACACGACCGGATACATTGTCTTTTAGTGCATTAAGTTAGACCATAGGTAATCGAGAAATTATAAATATTAAAACATGGTCATTAAATCCTGCATCAGTCGTTCGTTGAAATTTCCAATTGTATGGTGATATTTCTATCACTAAGTCACAACCTTATAATGAGATGCGGCTGGTCGGTACTTACACCTCCGTTTAAGGAACTACCAAACATCATTGCTACCGAAACTAGAGTTTCCTAAGATAAGCTAAGAAAGTATTCAAATAAAACGATAATAGATGCGAGAAAACTAAATCATAGCAATAACAATTTCCTAACTATGCTAACACAAAAAGGTGTTTAGCCACTCATATTAATAAAAGTAGAAAAACTTATGTTCAACATTGTAAATAAAAACATAAATCTAATACAAGAATTATAAATGGATAAACTTATGATTTGAAGTGTGATTTCTCCCTTTGAGATGATGTTGATGCAAATAATGTCTAAAAATGTTATTTTCTTCTTTCGATATCTCTATGTTTTGATAATAACAAAATGTGAAAACATCTTATGTCAAAAGTAGCGTAAACAAGTTTTTAGTCGATGTATCCGATTTCTACATTAATCACTCTAGGTATGAGCAAACAAATTTACAACTTGACAAATGATCAAAGAAGTGAATTTGCGTTTTGAACTTTATATTTTTAGCTTGACAAAACTTTCTTTTCAATAATACATTTTACAAATTGTTTTTAAAAAATAAAGAAATGTTTTATTTGGGAAATTCATTTCAAAATTCCCCAACAGCTATATTTTACCCAAACCAGCTCCAAACTCCCCCAAATAAAATTTAACCACTAAAAACAAAAACTGGAGCGTGTTTGTCTGGCACGGTACCACTAAATTTAGTGGTACCGTGTGACAATTAGTGGTGTCGTCCCCTCAAAATGGTCAGATTTCCAGATTCTATAAATGCCACTTCATTTCCTAGATTTTGGCTATCATTTTTCATAAAAACTTTCTGAGTTCTATACTCCTTACATACTTACATTCCTTGGATCATTAGTTAGTTTCTTTTGTTTAAAGAGTGATCCTTTCATCCAACCAAAGATCACCTACATTCCTCTACTAGTCAAGAGAAGAACACAAAGTATCAAGAAGATACAAAGTGTTCGAGTCTTTGTGTAGTGCACTTGCACTACTAGGTGTTAACTTGATTGCATCTTGACATACATCAAGTGTCATAGTATTTTATTGTTGTCTTGTGTTGATCATTGTGATCTTGTTGAGATCTTGGGGGTCTCTAGTAGCTTGTGTGCTTGTGTGTTGATCAAGTGGATCAAGAGTATAGTGTGAGGATCGTGTTGATCGTGTGATAATTAAGGATTGTGTAGATCGTGTAAGAAGTTAGGATCAAGTGGATCGTGGTAGATTGGTACTAGCTAAGATTAGTACTCGACATCTAGCTTAGTGTCAGAAAATAACGTAAGCGACGTTGTACGGTTTTCTCCGCCTGAAGGGAGTTTTGTTGACATAGTGCTTAGAACTCTCGAGTGTGGTACTCGAGGAGTGGAGTAGGGCGAAGAAGAGTTTTGTGACCGAACCACTATAAATCTCATTGTCTCGGTTTGATCTTTCCATCTCTTTTATTTACATACTTATTGTTTGATTGTGTTAGGATAGTGTTGTGTTCATATTGGTGTTGATTGATTTCATCTACAATTGAATCTAAGTTTTTCACAAAGTAATTTTTATAACTAAAGAAATCGAGTCGGTAAACTATTCTACCCCCTTCTAGTTTCCCACAATTGGTGTCAGAGCCCAGGTCAGGCAAGATTTTAAAGTAAACTGAATTTTAAAACTTGAATCGATCAATGGATTTTGACAAATATCAAGAAGGGCAATCTATGCAAAGACCACCACTTTTTGAAACCGATTGTTTTATTTATTGAAAAACAAGATTCAAAACGTATGTGAAATCAAAAGACATTGATCTTTGACATGTTATTACTGATGGTGACTTTAAACCAAGGATCCTATAATTAAAAGGATCAAATTATTTCTTATGATCAACAAAGTGATAATCTTAAAATAAAATTAGCCAAAAATGATGAGGCTAAAATGGTAATTTATAATGCTTTACCGAAAAAGGAATTTGAAAGAATTTTTATGTGCAATATGGCAAAAGAAATTTGGAAAACTTTGTTAGTCACCCATCAAGGTAATCATCAAGTCAAAGAGAACAAGATTGATCTTCTTGTTCAACAATATGAACAAGTTTCCATTCTGGAAGATGAAACCATAGATAGTGCTTTTGCTAGAAATATTATTACTAGTCTTAAAGCTCTTGATGAAGGTTATTCTAGCAAAAACTATGTTAGGAAGTTTCTTAGGGCTCTAAATTTCAAATGGAGAGTAGAGGTCACCGCTATTGAAGAATCAAAGAACTTGGCAATGTTATCACTTGATGAACTTATACGAAACTTAAAAGTTCATGAAATGATAAACAAGAAAGACTCCGACATAGTCAAAGGAAAAAGTGAGAAAGTTAGATCGTTAGCATTGAAAGCTAGGAAAGCGTCTAGTGATAAGGAAAGCTCGAATTTGGATAGTGAAGATGAAGAGTATGCACTAGCAGTTAGAGACTTTAAAAAGTTCTTTAGAAGAAAGGGTATATTAGTTAGACAACCTCGTGATGAGAAGAAGTCATTCTCAAAGGACCGAGACGACAAGAAAGGAATGAGTGATAGAAAATGCTTTAGATGCGGAGACCCAAATCACCTCACTAGAGAATGTCCTAAGCCACTAAGAAACAACAAGTAAAGTTTAGTAAACCTACAAGTTCTGTCGAAACTGTGGATGGCACCACTAAAGGTACAGACGGCACCACTAAAATTAGTGGTACCGTGTGTTGCAAAGGACAGAATAGAGTCAAGTCTGAAAAATAACTTAAAACTTGAACTAATTCACAAAGTAGTCAGCAAACTTGAAGTGCATTTGGTTAATAAAAAGGAAGTCAAAAGTATTTATAAACCTTTGTTGACACCTGGACTTGGTTATGTAAAACCTAGCCCTAGATCAAAAACTCCTCTACCTAGGAAAACCAATTTGCCTAAACCTCGCTCAAGGACTGCTCAACCGAGAAGTAACTTTAGAAGAAAAAGTTATTTAAGTAATCTAATAACTTGGAATGTAACACCACCTAAATTTGTTTAACAACAGCCGAAGACTTAATGGGGTACTAGGTAGTGGATCTTTGTCATAATCATAGGAAACGTTTTGAAAACAAATTTTATCATTCTTTCAAATTAAAAATATTCCAAGTACAGAAATCGTTTTCAAAGTTGGTCATATCATCATAGATATGTTTTATTAAAGCGAATGATAAAAACATTTATTTAAACCCATGCCAGGGTTAATGCCCTTCTCTGTGCTTTAGATTCCATGCCTTCTTTACCTGAGATAACCATGCTAAAATTCAACAAAAGTTGAGTGATATTTACAGCTTTAAGTTTAAAAGTTTGAACAGAAGGTAAGAGTGTTAATTGCATTGATTTACAATTAACCATGTTTAAAATCAAGTTGTTATTGCATTAAGCTCATGACATGCAACGATTTGACAGGCATCAAGTATGATGTAAAATATAATAGTGTGCCCTCAAGATAGGTCTTTGCCAGTAACCTATAAGTTTGTTTAAATAAAGTGCGCTTGGTGGTTCATCCTAGCTAAACCAAACAAGGATTGTCAGTCCTAAATAGATCTATTCACAAGTATTTAGGTTCACTCGCAAGTGATTAAGGTTCATGTTCGAGGGGATTTTGGCAATATCTACTTAAGCAATAATAACATCAGGCATAGCATACTAAAAAGCTTGTGTTCGGGTTTATAGCATGTATCCCCCCACAAAAGAGTTTAAAAGTTAAAGAGTGGGCTATGAACTCACCTTGGCTGCTCGGTAGTGGTAGTATCGTAATTCAGACGATATGTGGAAACCGCTTCAACATACAACCTAGATAAAATATGGCAAGTTTCAGTATTTAATAGTCTAAGTTCGGTTTATCGCGAATATTGGTTATTACTGTGTATCGTTTGTTTAGTTAACTTGTAGCATTTAAACATGCGTGTTTAAATGCCTGAAGTTCAAGAATAAAGTTATATTTATGAGTATAATTCGTGAATATATTTTCGTTTGACGAAGTAGTGAGATCGTCGAAGATGAATGAGGTTGGTGATTGGTAAAACAAATTTAGGTTTTAAGCTTTGGTTAATCGTTTGTATACATATTATCGTAGTTACACACACACACACATGTATATATATATATATATATATATATATATATATATATATATATATATATATATATATATATATATATATATATAGATGGGATATTACGAGAAGGGTTCTTAAAATGAGAAGGGTAGAAAGGATTGTGGGAGTGACATGTGTCACTTTGCCACATCATATGACATGTGTCACTTTTCCCGCCAAAAAAAATTATTTTTTTGGGCAAATTTTTTTTTATCCCGCAAAAATTACCGTATCACGGTTATAAAGTTACTGCATCACATTTATAATGCAGTAACTGTGATGCAGTAAAATCATAACTGTGATGCAGTAACAGTGAGGTAGGAAACGTGATGCAGTAACCGAGATGTAGTAAAATCATAAGTGTGATGTAGTAAAATTATAACTGTGATGCAGTAACCATGATGCAGTAACAGTGAGGTAGGAAATGTGATGCAGTAACCGAGATGCAGTAAAATCATAAGCGTGATGCAGTAACCGTGATGCAGTATATTTTGGCGGGAAAAAAAATTCGGGGGGGGGGGGGGGTTTGGGGGGTGGGGTGACACATGTCATATGATGTGGCATGAGGATGACACATATCACTCCCACAATCCTTCTTACCCTTCTCATTCTATCCCTACCCTATATATATATATATATATATATATATATATATATATATATATATATATATATATATATATATATATATATATATAGTGTGACGATATACATAGAAGTGTTATGGAGGTTGGTGTGAATAATTTGAAGGTTGATAAAGTGTCGAAAAGTGAGAGAATGTGTTAATTGTTAAAGTTATATATATTTATACTTATCGTTATTACGTTATATATAAAAATATATATGTATAGTTTAGTTTACGAAAGTGCTTGATCGAGTCGATTTATTATATATATATATATATATATATATATATATATATATATATATATATATATATATATATATATATATAAAATTTATATTTTCTGAAAATCCTTTAAGTTTCATTAAATTACACTTTAACGCCCTAACGGTATAGCTTTACAACGTTAGTCCAAAACATATATATCTTTTCATTTCTAATCCAAAACTATTCAATGTTTACATTTTATACCCAATAGTTCTTAGATTTACAGTTTTCATCACAAAATGCCAAAATGGTAGTTTTTACCATAAGTTTCTATTTTTGACAGTTTTAGTCCCTCGGTTAGCAATATTTGCAAAACAAGTCCAAAAGTTACCAACTTCAAAACATAACATTTTTATTTTATAAATAAGTTTAAAAACAGCTTATTAACTTATAAAAATAGCTTATTTCCTTAAAATCTTATTTTCGAGCTTATGGGCCCTTAACGAGCCAAATTTGTGGCCCATTAAGGTTTTGTGATCTATTGAGTTTAAGGACTAAGTGGTCTTGACTTTCGGCTTATTGATGGACTTCCAAAACATTGTAAAACAGCTTATTCGACTAGCTTATATCATAAGCTTAATGGGCTTATAAGCCCACATGTTAATACATAAAGGTTTTAAGAAAACTTGTTAAGCGCGTTTTGCTTTGTGTCCAAACGAGGCACGATATGAGTTCATGAGAGTGAGTAAATTACATAGCTCGTTAGTTCACCATGTGAACTAATAGGTTGAGCTTTAAAAATAGTATGTTGTGTGTCTCGTTTAAGCTTTATGTGGTCAAAGTAAAGTGACGAAATCCTCTCGTATAGGTCTAAAATAACATAGGAACATGCCATAAAAATAACGTATACGTTTATATAGGGTTTAAAAGTTAATGGTACTTCGTTAATCGCCTAGTGAACTATTGGTGTGTCGAATAAAATGTGTATGTTGGTAACGTGATTTATGAACTAACAAGGCAAAGTGAAACGTGATATTGTTAGGAATTCAATTATTCCTATAGAAGACTCGGTCACTTAATTATTGTAATAGCATTGAGTTAGCTCGTAGTTAGTTTAGTTATTAGTTAGAAGTAGATTAAGTAACATCGTGGAAGAAGGACGGGTCTTTTCCCACTGTATGCCTGATCCACAGCCCGGGTGTGGGCGTTTTATCATTTATTTTTTAGGTAGTATATATACCCCTCTCCACATGTAGAGAGGGATGAACCTTGTCATAATCCCAATCTAATATTGCAAATTTTCTCTTAAGGTTCCATTCTTTCTTTCTTTCTCTTCTTCTCCTTAATTCATACACCTACACAACCACAATTACTTCATGTTTGTGACTTAATTTAGCATCCTACAATTGGTATCAAGAGCCAAGGTTTCATCTTAGGGCCTTGGTGAATCCTATTTGGTGTGGTTTGTGTGGTTTTGTGAGTTAGTTGTGTTTTTCTTGAAAACATCTTGGTTTGATTTTTCTAGTGTTAGTTGACATGTTAGAGGTGTACTTTTATGATCACTTGTGTTAGTATTACCCTATTTCTCAGTTGGTTTTGCCATTTCACACGTATTTTTAAAGATTGGATTGAGTTTGGGTCGGATTTCTTTGTTGCGGTTAACTCCACTGTTTCATTGCCTGACTTGCGGTTTGCTGCTTGATTTATGCGATTTCCTATCTGCGTTTACTATTTTGAGTTAACAGACAAAACGCAATGATAGTGACAAATTTGGACTATTGGGACTTGCGATTAGTGTCTGCGGTTTAGTGGTTTGTGATTACGTGCCTGAGATTTGCTCTTGTGGTTTAAGTCTATCTGCGTTTACCTCCAAGTGTTTATCTCATCCTGCGACTACTAATTTGCGGTTTGGTCCTGGATTGCGACTAACTCTCCTGATCTTGAGTTTTGCTCTCATCTGTGGTAATCTCAGTCTTGCGGTTACCTATACTTTGCAGCTTGTTTGGTTTTAGTGATTATCTCCTAAGTATTGGCAATCTATTAAGTGGTGAGATTCGTGTGAGTGGTGAATCATCTTGCAATTAGTGAATGGTTGTAACTTAAGTCGTTTCTGTTAATCTAATTGTGATCTGACGTTGTGGGTTAATCCTTACGATTTGACTAATCTCAATTGGATTTATCGTAATTTGACTTGTCACAACTATACACCTAGTGCAAACTGTAACCCACCTGCCTCATCATGACAACCTCCCCTGATTCAGCAATTCCCAAAATTCTCAAATTATACGACATGGTTGATGTACCATTGACTTCTGATCTTTATCTACAAATGAACGGACTAGTACCTGATGATGACTCAATGGTACAATCGTGCTCGGATTCTCAAGAGAATGTGATTCATCAGTCAAGTAAATTGCTTGAATATGCAAGGGAATGCCACATTGAATGCTTTTAAATGCTTCAGTCACATCTTTCTGTTCTATTAAAGGGTGATGGATTCAAAATGGGGTTTGAACGTGCATTCACAACTCTTTTCGGTCAAGATGTTCAAACATTCACAGATATTATGATTCTGAATCTGGATCAATTACGACAACATCTGGACTGAGAAGAAACTACTAATGCGGGATACTTAGTTGCCCTATGTGTGCTCAGCAAACAATTGCAGAGCTTCATAAACTCAAAATCTGCCATGATATATGACTACGAGAGTCAGATGACTATGAAGTGTTTTGCTTACCACACAGAAATAGATGTTGACACCTACAGAGACATGCTACTCCAATACTTGGATAAGGTTAAGGAGTACATCGAGAAAAAGGCAAAGCACGAACCGTTGTATGATGACAGGGTAGAGATACACGGGGTACAATCAAGTGATGGTATTGAGGATTTGGGTTTAGCATCGGATGCTGAGTCAGTCATCATTGAATGCATGGATTCAGAAGCCGATAAGATTGACACTTCTGACAAGTTGGTGACCCATGCTATGGATAATATGCTCAGACTTGTGCAACCACTTGACTCAAGTGATGAGGTATCGTAAATTGATCAACATAATATACTCTCTAATGTATGTCACCATACAGATCAAATTAAACTTTGTTATGACACAAATCTGTTGGAAAAGCCTGACAGTTTACTCTCCTCTAACTCAACAAATATGTGTCATAAAGGGGGAGAAAGTGATCTGTATAATGAAAGTTCTTGCCTTAAGGTTGAGTTTTCTAAGACAATGGACCAGAACATGGTTGAAAAAGAGACATTTAATCAACTTTTAAAAAGGTTCTCACAACTGGAAAAACATTGCATTTCACTTGAAATTGAAATACAACAAAAAAAAGAATGTCTTCAAAATAGCAAACCTTGTTTGAATCCAGAATTGCCTGGACTTAATGAATATTTTTTGATAAACAATCTGAAAACTCAGCTGCAAGACAAGGACTTAACGATCAACAGCCTTATAAATCGAATTAAGATGTATGAGCAACGTAATGAAGCCATATGGAAACATGAAATTAATGAAACTGAATGCAAAATGGCTAAATTACGTATGGAAAATGAGACTCTGAAAGATCAATGTAAAGAACTGCGTGACTCTATCAAAGATATAAAAGCTAAGAATATCAATCTGACAACCTCTCAGTTAAATAAACATAATGATCTCACTGTTCAAAGTCTGACTACATGCCCCACAATTTCTGGTAAACCAAGTGTGCCAAGTTGCGTTACAAAGAGTCAAATGAACCCTAATCTTTCAAAACCATCTATCTTGGGAAAACCTATTTTTAAAACAGTTGGTAATCATTCTACCATTAGACAACCAAATGCTTTTATCCCTGAAAGACAAAAATTCTCGAAACTCGGTTTGTCCCTCAAGTAGATGAGAAATGTGTTTTGATCAAGTCTGGGAACTCAAAATTTAAAACTCATAATCAATTGGTCAACACTCAAGTTAAGGTTCAGTATCATAAATCAAATGACCACAAACCTGAAATGCCCTTAATGCCCTTAAGACATAGACCAAGGAGATCAGACAACCGAACCATTCACCATAAGAGTATCACAATGCGTGGAATACCATACAAGCTTAGATCTTTTTATATATGGGTACCAACTGGAAGGATATTCATGATGAATGGTAACAAATGGTCACATGTGTGTACGAAAGACATTGAAGTTTCAAAGGGCCTACACAACAGTTTTAAGAAAGTCCTTGTGTGGCAACCAAAGACACTGATATCTCCCACGGTTGGAGACATGTCTAATCTCAAGTGATGTATGATCATGTGGACTCCTGATTAATTCCTTTTAGGACTCGTTCTTCACCTTTCACTAACTGACTTATACCCGGTGTATTTCCTGTTCATAGTTTGTGTATATATATTTTGCCTGTTTTGCATTCATTCTCTCCTTATATGTTCTTTCTTTATATATATTTCATGTTCATAGTTACTGTGTGCTTTTTCCCTGTTATATGCTGCTTTAGTTGGTATGTTGTTTCTCGACTTTATCTGGTCCCGTGGTATAATTCGTGCTTCCTGTAGACTATTTCATCATATGTGTCCCATTTATAACTCCAGGGACCATTTTATACACATGAACTTATGTCAACTAAGTGGTGTAGTAGTCCAAGGGCTAGTTTTGTCACTTTCCTATATGTTTTCCCACATATATAAGTTATTTGTTTCTTGTGGTTAGTCACAAAATCACAAAATATCATCTCACTATTCACTGTGCTCTCGACTTAAACGCAGCCGTGTATTGTTGCATTTAGTGTTGATCCCATAGGTTGGTTTGATTTCTATACGTGATTTTCTGTTTATCCTAGTGCCACTTACTCACTTGTTTTGCCATTCTTATTATTTAGGTGGTGGTTTTTAATCGTTCGAAGTCCCAAGTTTGTGATAATCATTAATAGGTTAGATTGTGTTTATTCTTTACTGCATTTGATTGCTCCTTATTTCTGCTATAGTGTTGCATCGTGTAATGTCACTGAGAATCTTTTGATTTGGTATGATTGCGAGTAGGGGAGTTGTTCATAGTGGATTGTGTTTGGCATGTTGCGTTAAGTACTAGGTCTTCACTATTGTTATTGTTATTTCCTTATTTGATCTTTAGATTGTTTGATTAAGCCTTTGTCTGTGTGATCTGGATTTATTTGGCTGCTTTGGTGTGATGATTCTTGATTGCGTATAGCGCTCTTTCTTAATTGCGGTTTGCACCCTTCTTGACTGCGGTTCAATCAAACATTCATGACTGAGATTAGTGTGTGCTGCGGTTAACTGTGCTTGTGTTTAACGTGCTGAGTGATTACCCTCTCTTGCGATTATATTAGTTTGCGTGTAACTAGATCTGAGGTTAACTCGTCTTGCGATTAACTCGCCTTGCGGTTAACTCGCCTTGCGGTTAATTCACCTTACAGTTAACTCGCCTTGCGGCTTACTCACCTTGCGGTTATCTTGCACTGAGGTTAATTAGACCTGCGGTTAATTCACCCTGAGGTTACTAGTGATCAATTTGCCTTGAGGTTAATTTCACCTGCGAGTGACGTGTATTGCGGTTAACTCGCTTAGCGATTATCCCACTCTGTGATTACTCTGACTGTGATTTACTCATCCTTGCGTGTTGTAGTCTTGCAATGTGTCTTATTGCGTATTACTAACTCTTTTGGTTACCTAACTTGCGGTTATCTCTGCATGACATATTGCTTGTTTTTTTTGAAAGGGCTTATATCTACTTGTTGCAACCTTGTTTTCTTGTGATCACTTGGTCATATCTAATGGTATACATTCATGTTATACTAAGTAGTTGTCTTATGCCGTTGATCTTTTGTGATGAATGATATCCATCATTGACTTACCTGCTATTTGTCTCTGCATTCTACATGTGTTCATGAGTGCAAATTATCTTGTTACCTCTATCACGCTTCTCTGATGGATCAGATGATATCACCTTATTATGTGATGTCATGGATTCGCTTGCAACTAACTTATATAATCTTGTGTGTTTGCTTTCTGTGGTGATTTGCGTTAAATGCAGATAATATGGCAGAACCTAATATCGAAGGATCATTGGCTCCACCTGTTCGTTCTGACAACGATATCCTCCCGTTCAGTAAATGGGTAGCTATTGGGAAGAGTAACTGTTATGTAAAGACTGACAAACCTCAGAATCATCCCATATTTCGAATGGCCCTGGATTTACTTAAGAACACCACATTCTTCAATGCTTTCACTGCATCCTCTACAATCCCATCCATTTACATTCAACAGTTCTGGAATACTATCTGCCATGACAGAGCTACCAACACATACAAGTGTCAGTTGGATGAACACTGGGTGAACATCACGAAGGAAACTCTTGGCAGTGCACTTCAAATATTACCAACTGGTGATAATGTGGAGTACACTCCCCCGCCTAATCCAGCTACCTTACTTAGCTTTGTCAATGAACTTGGGTATCCTACTCATGTTTCAACACTTTCCACTGTCATCACTCACGACTTCTATCAACCATGGAGAGCCATCGCAAGTCTCATTAACTTATGTCTGACGGGCAAAACATCTGGGTACAAAAGACTTAGAGCTCCATCTCTACAAATCCTCTGGGGTGTTGTCAATGGGAAGGATGTCAACTATGTTGAAAGGATCTGGGAGGAATTTAGTCAGTCCATCCACTCGTTCCTGGTTGATAAAGCAAATCTTGAAGCGAACAAAGATGGAAAGAAGAGATCTGCCAAGCTTCTAATTCCAAGCATTCGATTCACAAAGCTGATCATATTAAGTCTCCAACGATCTCTTAAATTTCACCCAAGAGAAGACTCTCCTCTTCATCAACCCACAGATGAACATCTAGTAGGTTATCTCAAGTACGATGCTAAGAGTACGAGCAAAATAATCTTTGGAATGGATATTCCAACTGCCCTACTCACTCGTGATATTCTCACTGCACCTTATTATGGGGACTAAATCAAACTTCTGAAGGAAAGTCAAGAAGCATATGCTAGTGAGCCTTCCTTGTCCACCAAGTCTGAAAGAACTTCATCTAAGAAATGCAAGGGTGTGACAACCTCAACTGCTTCTTCTGAAGGTACTAAACGGGTGAAACGCACCACTGGGAGCGAAAGACCCAGCTCCAAGAAAACTCCGCCAAGTGTAAATGATCCTGAAGATGCACTAGCACTACACAATTGCCTCTTTAAGAAGAAGAATTGGTTCAAATTGCAACTGCAGAAAGCTTGAAGGATGCGTACATGCCACCGGTACCTCCAGTCAGTGGTGTCAGCATCAAAGAACCTGAGTCATACAGAGGTCAACAACTCCAGCATGTAGAAGGTAAAGGTAAAGATGTCGCTAAGGAAGAACTGGCTGCACACACTCTATTGAAAATATCATCTCCTGCCTCCAAATCAACCAACACCAAGTATATCTTCAAAAGACGATCTCCGTCATCCTCATCTGCCAAAATGTCCCCTGACAAAACATCATCACCTAGTCTAGGGCAACCTGCTAACTCAAGTGGCTTAGAAACTGATACCAGCTCAACACTCAAAGGGGATGACTCCAACCTAGCTAACCAAGATGTCACAAGTAACAAACCTGGGCAGGATAAAGCTGTTGAGTCTGAAACACCTCTTGACCCACTTCATGACAAGTTTGTATCCACAGCTTACCCCGACTTACAGTAATCTCAAACTCAAGACCAATGCTCCTAAGCTCGCAGTGGAACCTGACAGCTCAACTAGAACTCTGGCTTCGTTTAAGAACCTTGACACCTTTGGAGATCAATTCTTGGTTGATAAGCCTGATGATGCAGAAGGTGACAAATCCAGTAATGAGCGAGAAGAGGTTGTCTCAATGGTTGATGTACTTATACAGCAGGACACGTCTACTATTCCTACCAGGTCTACACCAACTCCTAGTGCTGTAACTGACAACACTAACACCACTCAAGCCGATGCCACTCAAGAGAAATTCACTAACTCCGCCACGACCTCAACTCCTTCCACCACTGAGAAGAAGCTGGATCTGGGACTGGATAATTTAGCTAGTATTACTGCTGGTGTTATTCAACATAATCTCACCATTCATGAGACGTTGGAAAAGCATGCTTCAGTGTTAAGAAAAATTGTAAATCTCGACCTGCCTCATACAATTAAGAATCACGGCAGTAGATTGTACAAGTTAGAACAACTAGATCTCGAGCAACAAGTGTCTCAGGCAATCAATGAACAAGTCACTGAAGCTGTCAGCATCGTTCTTGAAGCTCCCCTCAGATCCAGATTCAAAGACCTACCCATCAATGACATAAAAGTAATTCTGCAGCATAGTATGTACGAGAAAGGTCAACATACAGGACATGAGGCACATGTAAAATTGTATGAAGCTTTAGATGCCTCTATAAGACAAGATGATGCCGAGGAACACACCAGAGACATGGAAATAGAAAGGAAGAGGAAACTGAGGCGTCAGGGTCATCCCAGGCCTCCATCGGGATCACCTCCACAGCCTCCTCCACCTGCTGGGGCATCTAGTCCATCGGGCACGTTAACTCTACATGGTGTTTCTCAATCTCGTACTATGCCATCACAACCCACCTCATCATCAAAGAAACAACAAACTGAAAAATCTTCTAAGCCAGTACCATCCAAACAAGCTAAGCAGGTCAAGTATGCTGCAGGGACCTCCATTGACGCTGGCACGACCTCTATTGCATCTCCTGTCAATGATGATAATGTCTTTAATGAAGAATCCTTCATTCCACAGCCTACTGACTTGTGTGATGATGATGAAGATGATGCTTCCATGACTCATATCCCGCAAAAGCAGTGGTGGAAATCGTTTACCAGAAGTGATTCTACTGATCCACCACCTGTTCTCCTAACTAAAGAAGATAAAGAGTCGTGGTGGAAACCTGATGATGAGCAGTCACACTCACCTGAGCCTAACTGGACTGTTCCCTCTTCTGATCTGCCAGTTAATGACAACAACTGGGTCAATGTTATCACTACCAGCTTCGTTCCTCCTTCTGAAGACTCTCTACTATCACAAACGGGTGATATGGGGACATTTATCACATGGTTTTGTAAGAAGCATGGATTATCCAAGCTTACTCAAAAGGACCTTGAGGGACCGGCTTTCAACATTGTTAAAGTCTTTCATCAGGATGTAAATCATCTACAATACCAAATGGAAGAATGCCACAAGATGTTTAACGATATTGTGGATGAAGGAATCATGAAGTATAATTACAGCAATCCACTTCCTTTGGGTGGCTCTCCCGGACATGTCACAATCCAAGCAGAGTTTTTCTTCAACAAAGATCTTGAATATCTCAGACTTGGCAGCAGACAATGCAAATCGGCCTTGTCCATCACCAAAATGAAAGCTGCACAATATTCAGATGTTGGGTTGGAACAGCTCATCCCGGATGGCATGTGGATTGCTCAAGAATGTGATTACGACATATCCGCATCTCTTGGATTCTCTCATTGGTGGCTCAAGAAGCAGCATTTTTACATAGATCAATTTCAAGCTCAAAGTGACCGAAAGTCAGTTCGATCACCACTTCAAATCATCTGTGTAGTCAAGGTACAGATACACCCTATCCACGGATATGACTATCTCAAGAGCATAGTTCTCCGTCGAGCTGATCTCAAAGATTACATCATATCCGAAGGAGACTTCATACATCTTCATCCTAATGATTTTGAAGATCTGTATCTGCTCCACCTCCAAGGAAAATTGCATCACCTGCCATCTCGTGAGAAGAAGACTCTTGTGTTTGCTGTACTTCGTTGGGTCCGGGATATCGTCATCAGGAAAAGGGTCGAAGACTTCCAGCTTGGCATCAAAAGCTATCAATCTCAGCTCAATCTCACGTGACCTCAATGGGATGTTACTAGTATGGAACCGGTTGCTGATTTTACGATTAAGGTATCTCCACTGGCCGTGATATTTCATGACAGATACAGTGTTCCTATGTTCTTGCGCTTCAATGAAATACAAAAGTTCTGTGATGGTACATTACAACAGGTCGAAGAGGCTTTGGACTTCAGAGTGAAAGAATACCATGTGTATAACTATGGATCACGAAGGTATACCAACCACTGGACAGATCACGACCTGACACTGAACAAGAAATTCTTGGCTGGTATTCGTAAAAGATTGAAGTTGAGAAGAATATTTCGTAGTTTGGAGTGCTACGTGGGTGGCAGAGTTCGAGCTGGAGACTACCGCCTTCTACGTGGGTGGCAGATTTCGTGCTACGTGGGTGGCAGAGTGCTACGTAGTTGAGAAGAATCTTTGTTATATGTTGTATTTTGGGTGCTGTGATGTTTTGTAACTTGTACTTTATGAACTTTCTGACCAACTCTCTTTCATATCCTTATAGCTCTTATAGTTCTCGTACATATCTTAAATCTACTAAAATTGTATATAGTAAAATATAAAACCTATAAAAACCATAAAAATCTGCAAAATCATAAAAATCCAAAAATATTCTTCTCACGACATGTCTCTTGTGTAATCAACATTATGTACATTTCTTGAAATGTCATTCAACAATGATACGGAATCACACATATGCTTGAGCAAGAGTTTTCTGGTTTCTGAATAAAGTCTTTTTCAAAAACATGTCGTTTCTCAAAACATTCTTCAAAATTATGGCTTGCAGTCATTTCAGGCTGTAACCCGGACTTCAAAATTATGGCTTGCTATTACTTCAGATAGCAACCCGTTTTTCAAAATGGGGAAAACACGTCGCGAAAAAGAAGGTTGTTCCTTTCACCGGGTGAAGTTCACTTGGGCATGGATTACTTTATATCCATGTTTCCTCGATCTAATGTAAGCTTCAGTGCATTATTTCTTGATAAAGAAGAGAAATCTTCTTTTTATCGCCAAATACTTTCCCTTCTATGATTTTTCCAGAAAGTATTTGTGCAAAACTTGGTGGTACCATGAGATTTTGATTGAAATTCAATTTGAATATAAATTTTGATAAAATTTTTCACTCAATCAATGACTTTAATATTTTATGAAAATATTTCAGTTTTAACATCCGTCATTGATTGAGGGGGAGAGTGATTTCTCAATATTTTATGTATCATCAAAACTCTCCACTCTTTGTACAAAACCTTGCAACAAAACACTTTGTGATGGGTATGTGTCAGAATGAGAAATTTTAAAAGAGTTTTCAGAAATTATCAAAACTTCAAATTGTTTTAAACTCATCAAATCTGACATATAACCACCTCCCTCACACGTTGAGGTGGAGCATGAAAAAGGTTCCTTTTAATCAGAAAATATTAAAACTTACCCCATTTCTCTCCCAAACGTTTTCTAAACTTATTTAAATCAATTGAGATCCAAAATCTCAAAAGATTTGAAATTTTTGATCGGGGGAGAGAATGTGATTTAAATATGAAATCTGATAATCAAAAGTGATCTTTTGGACTCAATAAATAGGCTCCCACATATGTGCTAAACACTTTCGAATATTGATGCACATATTGAGGGGGAGCAAAAGGCGTTTGTGGAAGTAATACCAACGACCGACAATTTATCTTTATGCATGGAGTTATAAGGATGGTTAAGGTTAGGTATGAGTTCCAATGATCCACCAGAACTGGAAGGATCTTCCCAGGGACAATTATCTAGATAGATTAGAAGTCCTTAGGAATGATTGAAAAAAAGGAGTAAAGTGAGAAAGGGAAGAGTGCGAACTGAGACAGAGCTAGGACTGGAACAAACCCAACAAGGTTCTAGTGGTGAAGTCTCGGTAAGCACTGAAGGGGTTGAAGAATTAAAAAGAAATGAAATGTGAAAAGGGTGAAAAGAAATAGCCCTCCAAATATTCAACCGTAGGGCAGAAACCGGGTTCAACTTCATATGCTACTAAGATAACACTAGTATTGAATACAAGACATCATGGACCCAGTGATGCACTACACTAAACTTCCTAACCACTCAAGTTCTCTTAAAAGAGCTTGTTTCAATCTCACGGGGAACCCTGTGCAGTGTATCAACCGCTCATTGCGAGCTATGTTGATACCTAAAACAGGAAATGCCTCCCCAGTCTCCAGGAGCGGATCAAAACGCACTATTGAGTCTAGAGCCATGAGATCATCCATAAATCTCGTTAGGACACACTTTCAAATATGCTTATTTTTTCACACAATATGGAAAATAAGATAAAATATTTAGAGTCCTATGCATTATCCTTGTGGTATTGCCAGAACATCCGAGTGATATGAAAATATTCACAATGAAGATGGAAATCCTTCTAGAGCGAACATCACTCAAGCTCTTGGTAGGTGACATGTGAGATCCATCTTGGATCAATGATCAAGTGACAACTGGAAAGCAACAATGGTGCGATTCAACATTGAATCAAACTTGTTCCAGGATATGGATTGACGGATACTTTTGCTAAAACCTTTCAATGTGCTTACAAACTTAATTTTCGAGCACATTGATTGTGTAAAATCTTTCAAACAAAAGTATTTTTGATGGAAATGTGATTCAAGGCTTAAAACTCTCGTCGTGTCTCAAAATGTTTATCATATAACACGCGTGTGATTTCTATAAATCAATTTCTCATCAAACCGTGAATATTTATTCACTGATTCACTCTATCGTGCTGTCTGCTTTGAGACGTTTCGGTATGAGAACATGCTAAGTATGAAGATTCCGAAGTGGATTCTTTGGAAAATTCATTATTACAAGCTGGAAATTCCTGTCAAGGAGAGTCTTCTTTAAAAGAGACTCTACCTGATCACAGGTCGGTTTTCACAAAACTGGAGACAAGTCTGTCCTCGCAGAATGAATGACAAAGCCATATTCGTTCTCTATCTTTATTGCTAACTGTTTTATTTCAGGGATACATATAAAGATGGCGTTGATGGTTCCTATTTCCAGCTGAATCGGGTCAATCCATACCTCATGCTCAGAAATCCTTCTCACTATCAAAGACGATGAGAGACTTACTACAACAAATGTTGAGAGACTACCAACAACGTTTCCGCAACTCTGATGAAAAAGTCTCCTGATCCAAAACTCTGATGTAAAGTCTCCTGATCTAGAAGGGTGTGAGCATGATGGTCCTAAAGTCACTACATCACATGAAGGCGATACTACTGTGGATGAGCTTGGAGATTTACTGTGGCTGATGATCTCAAAGAAGCTCAAAGATCACACATCACAAATGAATCCAAATCAAAAGTTCATTGCTTGAAGTACAAAGTGTGCAGAAAAGTGAAGAATCAGAACCTACGAGCTACAATGACTTATGAATGCTTAAAGATCAAAGAGCTTAATTTCCAAGGTGACCTTGCTTAGGGGGAGATTGTTAGGAATACAATTATTCCTATAGAAAACTCGGTCACCTAATTTTTGTAATAGCATTGAGTTAGCTCGTAGTTAGTTTAGTTATTAGTTAGAAGTAGATTAAGTAACATCATGGAAGAAGGACGGGTCTTTACCCACTGTATGCCTGATCCACAGCCCGGGTGTGGGCGTTTTATCATTTATTTGTTAGGTAGTATATATACCCCTCTCCACATGTGGAGAGGGTTGGACCTTCTCATAATCTCAATCTAATATTCCAAATTTTCTCTTAAGGTTCCATTCTCTCTTTCTTTCTCTTCTTCTCCTTAATTCATACGCCTACACAACCACAAGTACTTCATGTTTGTGACTTAATTTAGCATCCTACAGATATAAATACGTAAATGAAAATATCAAAATGGAAATAATTGACAGGGAGAAAAATGTCTCACCTCAACAAGTATGGTGGGAGTTTAGTCGCGACCAAAAGACTAAAATAGGCTAGAAGAGGATCGTGGCTTGTTTCTTTGCACACCAAGGGCTTAGGATCAAGTGGTTGCTAGAATTTAGCTTGCTTTGAATTCT
Organism: Artemisia argyi; assembly: GCA_030686995.1. NCBI lineage: Eukaryota > Viridiplantae > Streptophyta > Magnoliopsida > Asterales > Asteraceae > Artemisia > Artemisia argyi. The sequence continues at coordinate 134,624,064 of CM060694.1, forward strand.
ACCAAACTTGCCGAATCTATACATGTTCCCAAAGTTCTCGAATGACTTAGAATATTTTGTGTCGTGTTTGTTTGAGGAGGCGTGCATGGCTCATTGCATGCATGCAAGGTTTATATAGAGATAATTGAAAACGTGTTTTGTGTGATCCTTGGTGACCAAGGCCAAAGGTGGTATGAGGAATAGGAGCCAAATAGTGTAGTTAGTATATGTGATGATGAGTGTTAGGCATTGAGTCATCCTTGTGGTATACGAACAAAATAAAAGAAAATGAATTCACCCATGAATTGCCTTTGGTTTTATTTGGTGTACAAGGGAAGTCATTTTTACTTAGCATGTGTTTCAAAGGTTGTTCAATAGATATCATTGAGTCAAGTGAGTGTATAGTAGAGTTGTTACAAGTATTCGTCCTTGTAGAGTCTGGCCGAGAAAAAGAAACAAGAAACCATGGTTTTGCGTTTAGTTTTCTTGTCAAAGAAGGGCAGGTCAATCCCTTTTTGAATCACATGGTCAAATGTTGCTTCATGATTACCACTTCAAGTCAAGGAAGACGAATAGGGAGGTTGGTATACTTGGTTCATCCTTGTGGAGGTGTTACCGAAAGGAAAGAAACAAAACAACATAATATTTGTTTGTCTTGGGTTATTTGTGAGGGTTTGAAAGTCAATGAATGACTAAAAACCTGTTACAAATGTTTAGGAAGAGATTTGTGAGGTTTGAGAAAGTAACGAGTTGGTTTTTGAATAAAGTTTCAAGTTTTTCAAAATTGTAAACATGAGTTTAGGAGATGAGCTTTGGTTTATTTTTAACGAGTAAACGTTCACGTTATCGAAAATGGTTTGTTGCTTATGATTCTGAGTTGTGAGCTAAACAGGATGTGTAAAAATATATACACGTTGTTAAGTGAAATCGTGAATTATCGAGCCAAAGTATACGTACTCTAGACATGGAATTCGAATTTATATAAGTGTTGGTGGGCTTGATCTATATTGGGCTCATTTGTTTTGTGGGATGGACGACAAATAGAAAGAAAATAATAGAAATATAAAGGGTCCGTTTCGTGTGATGTTTGGACTAGGCCAAGGCCGATTGAGTTTGTAGGCTCAACTAGCCTACCTTGATTATCGTGTCTAGGTCTAATATTGTTATTGAGCATTTTGTGGAAGTTTTCGTGAGCTTGGGAGTTTGTTTGAACATGTTTGTTTAAATAACGAATTATATATACACGTTGCGTATTAAACGTTAAATGTTTTTAATAACTTCACGATACTTAGACTATCAAGGTTTGTGTGTAAGCGCGTTTCAAGGTAAACGGTAATCACAAGTATCATTGTGATTATAAATAGTATAACTATAATAACAAACAAAAATTTTGTTATTGGTAAAAATGGCTATTAATTAAACGTAACGATTCATAAATCATTAATTGGAATTTACTATTCATAGGGAAAATTACAAAAGGTTACATGGAATAACTTTCAACAACAAAGTTACTTGCCCTGGGGGGTTTGCCCTCCTTTCCAACATCCTAGTCAAATGCAAATGATGCATAGGATGTTTAACACTAACTACCCTGGACCCATGAGATATTGGGGACCAAACTTTTGAGTTTCTATCCTATTCAATAGATATGCTTGGGAATCGACTTGGAGCCGGATGAATGGGTTAAAGATAGTGGATGCACTAATCACATGATCGGTAACCAAAGTCTATTCTCCTCATACAAAGCTTACAATGGAGGTAATGTCACTTTCGGTAGCAAATTTAAGGGCAACATTATTGGAAAAGGTTTGATTACTCAAGACTCCCTTACTATTAGAAATGTTGAGCATGTAGATAACCTAGGATTTAATTTGCTTAGTATTAGTCAAATGGTTGATAATAAGTGTAGAGTAATTTTCTCGGAAGAAGGTAGTGAGATAACTAAATATGGCAAGACCATAGGCAAAGGAGTTAGGAAAAATGGCCTATTCTTTATGAAGATAGGAAATACACCTTAGAATAAGATTTGCCTCGCTACTATAGATGACAATTCCACATTATGGCATAGGAGACTAGGTCATGCCAATATGCGTTTAATACAATCATTGGCATCAAAAGAATTAGTTAGAAACCTTCCTAAGCTTAAGTTCGATAAACACTTTTGTGATGCTTGTAAAGTTGGTAAACAAGCTCATTCTAGTCATAAGGCCAAGAATATGGGTTCTACCACTAGATGCCTAGAACTCCTTCACATGGACCTATTCGGTCCATCCGCCATACGGAGCTACGGAGGAAACTACTACACGTTAGTAATAATAGACGATTACACTAGGTACACTTAGACTAGGTTTCTTAAGAATAAGACACAAGGTTTCGAAGAATTCGAAATCTTTAGTAAAAAGATCCAAAATCAATTAGATTGTAAGATAGTGTCTACTAGAACGGATCATGGTAGGGAATTTGACAATGAAGTGCAATTTGGAGTTTATTGTGATGCTAATGGTATTACTCACAATTTCTCAGCTCCATGCATTCCACAATCAAATGGGGTAGTTGAGCGGAAAAATCGTACTTTACAAGAGATGAGTAGAACAATGCTCAATGAGCAATCTATTCCGTAAAAGTTTTGGTGTAATGCCGTAGACACCTCAACTTATATACTTAATAGGATATAGATTAGACCAACATTAGGTAAAACACCATACAAAATCTTGAAGGGAAGAAAACCTACATTAGACTATTTTAGAGTGTTTGGAAGCGAGTGCTTCATTCTAAACACCAAAGACTACCTCACCAAGTTTGACCCAAAGTCTTAGGAAGGTGTCTTCCTAGGTTACTCCCAAAATAGTAAAGCCTATGTAGTTCGTAACAAGGAGACTATGAAAGTCGAAGAATCACTTAATGTGACATTCGATGAAAGTCCTCCTCCCATGAAAACATCACCTTCGGTGGATGATGATCTAGATGAGGAATAAGCCACTAAGGTTAATAGCAAGAAAACTCTAGAAAATGACATTGTGGATGAAATAGTCGAACTTGACGAAGTCGTTAACATTAAGGAATCCAAAAATCATCCAATAGAAAATGCCATAGGAAATCTTAACCAAAGAACCCTTAGCTCACAAGCACAAAACAAAAGTAATTTCTTTTGTTTCATATCCACCGTAGAACCTAAGAATGTCGGTGAAACGATTAAGGATGAAAGCTGGATAGTTGCAATGAAAGAAGAGTTAAACCAATTCACCACAAATCTAGTATGGGATTTGGTACCTCCTCCTGAGAATCAAACCATCATAAGAACCAAGTTGGTATTTAGAAATAAGCTCGACGAAAATGGCGTCGTAGCTAGAAACAAGGCTAGATTAGTAGCATAAGGCTACAATCAACAAGAGGGAAAGATTATGATGAAACTTATGCACCTGTAGCTAGATTAGAATCTATTAAAATACTCCTAGCCAATGCTTGGGCCTTATACTTTAAACTATATCAAATGGACATGAAAAGTGCATTCCTAAATGGTATTATCAACAAGAATGTATATGTATCACAACCTCCGGGATTCGTTGATTTCGAAAAATTGAATCATGTTTATAGACCGAAGAAAGCTTTTTATGGTCTTAAACAAGCTCCTAAAACTTGGTATGATAGACTAAAGGCATTTTTGATTAAACATGAATATACCATGGGAATGGTTGATAACACACTCTTCACAAAGAAACGTGATTCATGTCTCATCATTGTTCAAATATATGTCGACGACATTATATTCAGCTCAACTTTGTCCTAAATTGTGTGATGATTTCTCTAAAATCATGCATGACGAGTTTGAGATGAGCATGATGGGCGAATTAAATTTCTTCCTTGGTCTACAAATAAAACAAATGGAAGATGGTATCGTATCTTCTTTAATCAATCTAAGTATACTAAAGAGATGCTTAAAAAATTTGGTCTAGAGGAGTCTAAGCCTATGAAAATGCCCATGTCTACAGAAGTGAAACCCACGAAAGATGAAGAAGGTGAGTCCGTAGATAATGCTAAGTATAGGGGCATGATAGGTAGTTTATTATATCTAACGGTGAGTAGGCCCGATATCAAGTTTAGTGTTTGCCTTTGTGCACGCTTCCAAGAGGATCCCAAAATCTCTCATCTTGAAGCGGTTAAACGTATCTTCCGATACATTAAATGCATTATACACTTGGGATTATATTATCCCAAGTGGATTGATGTAGAAACTATTGTCCTTTCCAACTCTAATCATGCGGGAGATTATGTGGATTGAAAATGTACGAGTGCCGTTTGTACCTTCATGGGTTGTGGTCTAACTTCTTGGTTCTCCAAGAAACAAACGGCTCTTGCTATCTCCACGACATAAGCCGAATACATAAGCGCCGGAAAGGCATGTCCACAAACACTCTAGATGAAGCAAGCTCTTATCGACTACGACATCCATCTAGATGACATTCCGATTATGTGCAACAACAAAAGGCGCCATCGACTTTAGCAAGAATCCCGTACAACATTCTCGCACTAAACACATCAAAATTCGCTACCACTTCCTTCGCGACAATGTCCAAAAAGGAAACATTTCTATTGAGAAAGTTCCCTCTCAAGACAATATCGCTGACATTCTAACCAAACCTCTCAAACTTGAATCATTTAACTATCTCCATCTAGGTCTAGGAATGATGGAGCACATCCCGTAAACCCCCTCTTATGACTATTTGAATTTCATTTGAAATATTAAGGTCATCTCTCGTATCCCTCTAATGACTATTGAAGTCATCCCATAATGTCTAGTTTAGCTCGGTCCATCTCTCGTTAGAAGAATTTATAAGGTACAAATTCTTTCCTCGTGTTAAAAAGTCTCACTCAATCAGCGAGACTTGTTCGTCAAATATCAAAAAGGGACAAAAAAAATTGTCCCAGCAGATCACGTCACCACTAATTTTAGTGGTACCGTATATCTGACATTGGTCGTATATCATTCTCCTTTCCCTCACAATTCACATTTGAACTTTCCTAATTTCCTCCATTGCTGTCAAATTCGAACCTCACAACCTAAATCTTAATTACACCATCTCAAAATCATATTGGAGGCATTAATCTTCAAGGAAATCAATCATTACTAATCCCTTATCATCAATTGTAAGTTATTTCATTCTAATCTTTCTTTGATCTTGAGTCTAGGGTTATTCTTACACAAACAATTAGAATTGGGGATCTCTTAAAAAAGTTATTTAATCTTTAGGGTATTAAGATTAGAAGCTTATAATGTTTAATGATTTTAAATTTCCCAAACAAAGAATCACATTTAGGAGATTAGATTTGCAAATTCCACATAAATCTTTCAAACTCAAAATCCAATTCCATAATTTCAAAACTTCACAAATCTAGGATAATGAAATATTATTTTTGTGCATTGTTGATTCAAATTCAAAACGTTTTCTCATGCATACATGATCTCATGAATATTAATCGAATTACATAACTAATATGTACTCTTCGAAATATTCAATTGAGGACAAGCAAAATTAGGAGTGTTTGGATAATCTTATTAAGTTAGTTTGAGAGTCAAGATTATCGCATCTCCACATAGTTTGCATATAGGAACACACTAGGCACATATCTTCATGATAAACATCCTTGATTATTTAAAACAATTTATCTTTTATTGGTTCCAACCATGTCTCACTTCTATGATTTTGATCACCTCACAACCGATACATACATTCCCGATATCACTCGTGAACCCACTACACCCGGAAACCACATTCGTGCCTATGTAAATCTTGAAACCCGTCGGTTTTATGAAGGTTGAGTCATTGATCCTTCTCTAATTTATGATAGGGATATCAACATGTCGTTTAGAGCTATAGGTTTTTATTGTTTACTACACATTAACGAGCCTATTTGTCCTCGTTTTGTGGTAGAGCTCTTTCGACAAGTTTAACTCGTATGTAACGAGGATCAATCTCTGTCACTTTAGTTTTGGATTCGCAACTTTAAGTTTGTCCTTACTCTTGAGGAATTTTCTCAAATTCTTTGAATTCCCAATCATGGGCAATGTGCCTACACCGAAGATTGGTGTCTTGAGTCTCTCTTCAATTATAGAGAAGAAAATAGTCCTTATTGCTCTTACATATCCTCTCCTAGTGAGCTCACAAAAGTTCTCTGTACTCTTGAGTACACTCCCTTCCTCGATCCCACCAAAATTCGATCGGCGGAAGTGTAACACCCCCAAAATACCGCAGCGGAAGACTGTGTCATAGGGATGCTACTTCATAATACAAAGTACAAGTTATAGAAAACGAACTCTAAATGAGACGTTTTGAAAAGTTTCCATTCGATTAATGAATTCAAAGTTACAAACATGAGATTCCAAAGTATGATACATAAATGTATACAAATGTTTTGAATGGTAAATGATAAAAGCGTAAGTCTTCAGAATATGCAGCTTGACTCTATGTTCCACGCACTAGCTATCGCCTTACTAACCTGAGATAAACATGCTAAAGTGTCAACACAATGGTTGGTGAGTTCATAGAGTTTGTCTTAAAACAGTTGAAAAGCCTTAAAAGAATATTCGCACAGCAAAGGCATCGTGAATCCACTCAGTTACAAGTCCCGCCATAAGAGACTGGTAACCTGTGTGTTCACAACCCACTGCTAATATATAGTATGATTAAGACATGTATAAGTTCATCAAAACAATTAAGCAATTAGTCGTGAGTCTACTCTTCATCTCCGAAGACCTCACGTTTATGATGTATCCAACATTCGCAAATGTTAGGATGTATCAATAGCCTCAATGGTCATCCAACAACTTAATTTGGAGCCACAGGAAGTCTCAATGGTCATCCAGCAACTTAATCTGGAGCCACTGGAAGTCTCACAATCAAGTATAAATGTTTTGAGTATTTGTAAAAGTAAGCAAGTAGTTGAGCATGTATCCCCCCCAAGAGTTAAAACAAGTATGAAAAGAGTAGGGGCTATGACTCACCTTAAGTCTATGTAATGAGAAATGAAAGTGGTAGTCGAATTGCGAAAGTCTCTTAGAGCAGCCTATAATAGAACGTTGCGACTTAGGTTTGGAGTAACGTTTAAGAATACGAAGAATTGCCTATATATATCTTGCATAATGTTCATGATGTAGTACTTAGTATATAGTGTAAGTCTTTGAATATAAATGGTTTATGAAACATGTATAGGTTGTATATCTCTTACTACCGTTCGGGCCAACATAATTCAGAAGTCATGGAGTAAACGTTCGAGGAGCCAGGATACTTTAATTCGTAAATCCACAACTCATCTCGATGGCTTACTTAATGAACTCCTCACATGAGGCTCCCTACTATTGTAGTATTTGATAACATATATATATATATATATATATAAATTTTGATCTTTAAAAGTTATATTGTCTTTAGCCGTGGCTTTGCCGTGACCTTGGTCATTGTTACCATGGTCTTGAGACTCAACCTTGGCTTTAGCCATGGTTGTGGTCTTGGCTTTAGGTCATTAGACCTCTTGGTCTTAGTAAATCATAACTATAATATAGTGACTTTGGTCTAAAATGGGCTGTTAAGAATTTGAAGAAAATTATCACTCGGAAAGCGTTTTCAGGGCTCGAGCTTCTTTGTACCTGAACGAAAACGTCGTTCCGGACAACTTTCGTGTTTTAACTTTTTGATGAATCGGACCTGAAGGATGACTTTCAAATTGGCAGAATGCAAAACAGTAGGTTATAGGCAGTTTCGGCGTTTTGGTGTCGCTAACTTCTTATGGCCATAACTTTTGACTCGTGTACTCGTTTTAGGTGATTCAAATTGCTATGTTTTCCTTTTTAAGTCCTCTTTAACAGTAAGTAAGTGTCAAATATCATAGTTGTACTATTTTGGTCGTGGTTCTCCATAAAAATCACTAGTTTGCTTGTTTACTTGTCATAAGTTAACATATGTATACCAATACTTGTTTTATCCATTTTTAAACATCATGAACATAATAACAAGACAATATATAGTAAGAATGAAATATAAATAGCATGAATATGATAAGAAAGTATGTTAGAGTTTGCTTACAACTTGAGGCTTTCTAAAAGAAAGGTAAGTAACTAGTAAGGTACGGACTTTGATAGACTTAAGCTTCACTTTTGCAATCTATGATAAACCGAGGTTATTTGAAGATTATAACGACGTCTTTTTGGAGACTTTAAAGTTATAACAACTTTTCTTAGAAAATTTCCAAGATTGAAGATCAAACACTAGTTTTCTTTCAAAAACTATTTAACTTTCTTACAAAATATAAGAAAAGTGCCTTAGGTTTTAGGACTTGAAGGTTATAAGAAGGTGTGGTGCAAGTTTTCTATGTGTTTTAGCTTGGTATTTATAGGGTAGGAAAAATAGTTAACCATATATTGGGTTAGAATTTAACCATGGTTAGTTTTAGACACTTGTAACCATCCTAGAGATCAATGGTTAAGATTTAACCACACATGGTGACTCCCCCCCCATATTGGCGGTTTGAATGGGATAAGGGTGACTAGATTAGTAGTCATGGTCTTTGGATGATAATATCCTAAGTATGTAGCTAGTTTTGTCTCCGTAAATTGCTAACCGTAAGTTTTTAGGCCACGAAACGTAAAACCGGGTATCCTAAAAATATGAAACTTATAAATATGCTAGAACTTATCAATATACTCCATAATAAAATATAAAATGAGTGGTAGGTTCTATCGGGTGCTAAAACCCTGCTAAAAACTGGAAACACGGGTCTAAAACGCGTAATTCGCGTAAAACGCTGAACTGAAAAACGTAAAATTCCAAAACTTTTGAAATTGTCCTAAAATGAGAGAAAATCATATTTCTATTGTTTATAATATTTTATGGAAATATCGGGGTGCTGGAATGACGTTTAAACCTAAAAGTAAATCTCGGACACGGCTTCGTGATTTTTGCAGAAATGATCCGACGAGTGTGAAATTCTCGGATTATCATTAAAATAGTTTAACTTACGAGAATATGAAATAAAAATTTTGGATGTGAATAGTAAAAGTGAATAGTAAAAAATGAATAGTAAAAAGTGAATAGTAAAATTTTCGGGAATAAAAGTTAACCTGAAATTGCGAATTGTTATAGGAAGTTCATTATGAACTACTTTCTCGAGCTATCATTTTAAAAGAAAATGTTCTTAGTCTTAAGGGTGTCCGTGAGCAACTTCCGACGTTTTGTGCTCATATGTTGTATTGTCTACTCACTCAACAACCATACAACCTTGCCTACTTCTTCGCTAAGCGAATTGTCCATCTCAAAGGTAACAAGAATAAGTTGATACCTTATGGAATGTTCCTAACTCGCCTTTACCACTATCTCATGAACTTTCACCTATACCTTCACGGTCCTCATTACTCCCTCTTCCCTCCCGCCATGGAACCTCTAAATGAGTCTCACATCTCCTCCATTTTTATTTCGCCGCCTCCGTTGATTACGATATCTATGATGACCCCATGGATAAGGGAGTGGTGGAAGCTCAACTAGAGAATGTGATGGAACCAAATGAAGTTGAAATGATCCTTGAGAAGCATGGACATGAGTAGTTAGGAAGGGATTAGTAGCTTAATCTCATATTAGGATTTAATAATATTTCTCTCAACTTATTGCATGTTTGACTATCTCCCTAACTTCTTGGATTATTTAAATCTTATATTATGTTGGATGTTAGCCTATCTTGTCTAGTTAAGTGCATGCTTATTCCTACTTAGATACATGTTTGACTCTCTTTGATTGCTAGATGTAGAGTAACATTGGACTTATTTAGCAAATCAATCTTTAGTGATTTGAGGCACTATTATTAACTGCAAATAGTCCACCTAGGAAACCCCTTCTAGCTGCTAAAACATAGGCATCACATAAAAATTTCGCTCTTCCCAGGACACGGCACCATTAAATGTGCCATGGCCCGTTAAATTTAACGGTACCGTATGCTATTTAGTGGTACCGTCCCATGCTAAGACGAAATTTACTTTTTCCTCTTGAATTCTGCATCCATGTCCTCCAAACCTGCAAAATTTTGCACACTCTCATGCACCTTGAGATTCCTCTAGACCCCCATAGGACATCCTTATCACCTTTAATTCAAATCACACCACTCTTGCTTATATAAGGCTTCACTCTTGCAAGCACTTCTTGCAACTCATCATCGTCCTTACACCTTTCATTCACCATGGCTTCCACACAAGGATCCACAACTCACATCTCCAAGAAACCTAGAATCACCATTAGGTCTCTATCCAAACCTCTCTTTGTTGATCTCACCAAAGATGCTGAAGGCATAACACCACTTTCCCAAAGAAATCCAAACTCACCACCTCCACCAAATGCTCTTTCCAAATTATCATCTACTAGGACATCTTCATCATCCTCCTCCTTCAATACCATGGCATCATCCATGGACTACACACTCTCACCGATGCGTGGTTTTGAAACCTTGCAAAAGGTTTTACCTCTCAAGGGATCTTGAGAAGCTTGCAATCCCCACCAAGCAGTGTACCTGACCGATGTAGTATACTGTAGTGGCAAGTACCAGGGGATTGATCGTTCAACTCAAAGAATAGTGTTCGCTAGGGTTAAAACTTAATTAAACTAGGTCTAGAGGTGAGGGATGATTCTTTTTGTATTTTTATATTTTATGGAAAGCAAGTAAAAATCTCGGGTTTTGAAAGAATGGGCAGAATTAGTTGCTAGTCAACTAACCTAAATAACTACAAATGCAATAAAAATAAAATAAAATGACACGAAAGTAAATGTGGAGAAAAACAATAATAAGAAAACGTGTTTACTTAGATTTCACTACTCCCTAGCTATCTTTTACTAGTTGATTAGTTTGTATAATTGTATGGATGACGGGTTATATTCCTTAATACCATTCGTAGGGCCGTGTACGATCTTCCCTAACTCTATAAGCTCCTACCTCTTCCTCTGTCAAGCCGACAACTAGCTCCTAACATGGCCTCCTTAGTGGTTACTTATGCATTAAATATAACCAATTAATCGTAGTACACATCCGATTCATGTTTCTTAAGACGTTCAAGCATGTTACCAATTAGAAGTCTACCGGTTTTCTTAAGCCTAATATCGATATCATTCATCCACAACAATTATAAACAAACAACCAACCAATAATCAATAACTAGGTTTGATTACATCTAAGCAAACACAAAGAAAACCTAGCCTAGCATGTGAAAGTAAAGACAAGCATAAGATAGAATCAAACAACACATAGACATATTGAATGATTATTGGAAAACTTATCTTCAATCAAACATGGATGACACAAGGGTTTGGAACCCTTAAAAGTAAGGTAAAATTCGTGCTAGGGTTTCTCCAAAACTTTCCCAAAGTTCTCCTCCCTTACAAATGAAAAATAGAAAACTATATATAGATTTTTGGGTCTGATGGCGTCACGTGTCAATCCTGACGTCGTCAACTCGCCACCAAAGAAACTCTCGTATTACCTAGATCCAGATTTGACGCCGTCGTGTATTATTCTTCTCATGGCCATCAAGAGTAAATTACACGTGACGGCCTTGGTGACGCCGTCACGTGTTAAAGTTCTAAAAACTTTCTGGCACGTCTCGTTATATCTCTTTATCCACCTCTTTGCTATAACGTGACACCGTCACCTCAAAGCGTGACGCCGTCAAGCACTGTTTCCAACTTGATTTGGAGACTTTGCCGTTTTCTTCACTTTTTCGCTCCAAAATGCTTCCATTTCCAGATTTCTTCTCCAAAGTACCTAAAATGACAAAAGGAACGATTTAGGATAATAATTGATCAAATAATCTCGAATTTGGGCTTAAATGACCGCCTAAAAGCGGCACACTTTTCACCTTATCAAATACCCTTACACTTGAGATTTGCTTGTCCTCAAGGAAGTGCGCTTTTATTCTAATCAAAATACAAGCTAGGGGTCATTTAACACTAATATAAAAGTAATTACGACAAATAATCATTCCACTTCAACCAAAACAAGCACGGAAAGTATATACTAGCACCTCACAAATAGTGTTTAGATACTTACATCTCTCGGGTGTAATAAAAGTATATATCACAATATGAAAATGGAAAATATCTCTCACTACCTGTCATATCAAATAAATTACCATAGGCTTGGGAAAGGATCAAACCTCCACCACTTGGCGTATGCGGCTAGGATAAACTATCAAAGAGGTCTTTTAAAAAGAGTTATAACGTGAGGTGTAGGGATATGATAAACACGGTTTTGTTGGATAAAGGCAATCTTTACTGGTGGCGAGTTAATCATCATGGTCAATTACAGGTACAATGTGGCGTTGCTAAGCCAAGACTCCGCTCGACTTAAGCTAATCATAAACTAACAAAAACATAAAATAAACATGAAAGGAAACGGGATGGTAGTCCGTATGGTTTTTCTATTTTTTTTCTTTTCTTGATTTTTTTGTTTTTTTTTTTTATTTTTTTTTTGCATACACTCTTACCCTACCATCCAAAATAACACATCATAGGGGATTTACGTCCCCCTTACACTTGAACTTTTACATACTTTACAATTAACCATTCTAATGACTCGAATTAAGATAATCAAAACACTTGGAGTACTTTTTAAGATTAACACACATATAGGGGTAATAATTGACGTCTTCCCCAATACTCCATAACAATAGTACTTTATCCATTAGTTCCAATCGTCCCAAAACAATATGTACAAGATATGACTCGACTTAGCAACCATGTAATCAATTAGATAATTAACTTAGAGTTTAAACATGTAACATAATGCACTAAAGATGAGTGCATACAAGGAAGGCTAAGGCGATTTGGTTGCACATTTAGGGTGGATTGTAAACAAATTCTTCCTTTAAGTAAAATGCTTAAAGTTAGAAACGAAAAGATAGGCTCAGAGGGGTGTACTAGGGGTATCGTGTACTAAAAATGAGTACAACGCAAAGGTGTGGGAAAATTAATTGACTTTATTAGTCAAGTAATTTTGACTTCATTGGTCAAGTAATTATAGTACGGGTTTAACACAAGGGTGATCCTAATGCTTCTTATCATGTAGTAAATCATAACTACACGAACGTAGTCTCACTACCAGTCTCGGGATGTGTGGAAAACTAGAAGGGGGGGGTAGAATAGTTTTACGTCTTTTTCATTTAATAAAATTTTGCTTTTAAAGAATTGATGCTAATTGTAAAAACCTTTGAAGCTAAAGTATAGATACAAATTAATTCAGATACATCACATAGACACTACTTATTTAAAGTGTTGAATAGAAATTATAATTTCATATATCTCATTTAAATATAAGTTTGTACTTATATATGTATATGTGTTTTAATAATTGTATATACATATATTTTACTAATGTACAATTAATTTTGTGAATAGAACCTAGTTTGATCTTTATGTGAAATCAATATATGCACAACACACAATTGTAACAATGTACGAAAAGCTAATAAGTAAGCAAGCAAAGAGTGAGAGATGGAAAGATCAAACCGAGAGACAAAGGATTTATAGTGGTTCGGCTACAAGGACACCTTCCTTGCCCTACTCCACTCCCCGAGCACCGAACTCGAGAGTTTTCTTCACTAAGTCAAAAACCTCCCTTATGGCGGAGAAAACCGTGCACACCAAAAGCTTACACCAATTTATGACACAAAGCAAAATGTCGAGTTCTAATCATAGCTAGAACCAATCTTACAACAAATATCACACCACACCTTTTTCACACCTTTTCACTTCTTCTATACTTCTTCACACCACAAGTATCTTCACGCCTTCACAAATACTTCACAACTTCAATGTCTTGCAACTTCAAAACTTCAAGGCACTAACGTCTTCACAACATCAAGCCACTAATGTCTTCACAACTTCAAGCCACTAATGTCTTCACAACTTCAAGTCACTAATGTCTTTTAGTCTTCTCCACTTGGAAGCTTCAATTTCTCCACTACTAGTCACTATTGCTACTATCTCCTATTACCACTACTATCCAACACTACTTCTTCACATCAAGTTCCACTTCACACTTACAACAATTCTTGATTTTATAACTAAATCTAGCTAACTAATACATACACCTTATTCACCAAAATATGAAGGATTTACAAGAAGAGATAAACAAGCAACTTAGATAGCAAGATGATACTAAGTTGTAATACTTCTAATAGAAGTATTCTTCTCTTTGCACTTGAGTATTGAGGCTTGAATCACTTTGAAACAAAGATTAATATATATATGATCAAAGGATTTTTAGAGGATGGAAATGGATGTTTAGATCAGAAAGTTTTTAGTGCAAAAAGGTGAGAAAAATATGTGGAATGATCCAGTATTTAAAGGGCCAAAAAATACTGTTCTGGAGCGTTCCGGTCCCCTTAATTAGGGGGCGGTCCCCTTAATGATTTAGGGGGCCGCCTAGTATAATTAAAGGGGCCGCCCTCCTGAACGTTGGATTTTCTTGTCCTTTTGTGAGAGAAATTTTTCTGGATTAGATTTGCCATTTTTGGTTGAAAATTTGAATTCATAAATTTGTAATGAATTAAACATATTCTTTTAATGCCAAAAATGTTTTATAAAAGATATAAAATATTTTGTGACATTTTATAAATATCTAGTGATTAACAAAAGTGTTCCTTTAATCTTATAATGCATTTAGACACTTTGTTTATTCATACCTTAAGTGATTAGATGGTAAAGATGAGTATTTACTACTAAATACTTGTTTATGTCATGATCTTTAGTTTGATGAGTTTTGGTTTTGTGATTATCAAAACATAGAGATATCGAAAGATATGAATAACGTTTTTAGTCATTTATTTATATCAACAATCTCCCCCTTTTTGATGATTACAAAACCTAAACTCATTTAAATCCAAAAATTAATTTTTAGACAAGTATTTAGTGAGTTTATAGTCACTTCTCCCCCTTTTTGTAGAATCAAAAAGGTTTAAGCCAATAAGAAGGAAGCTCCCCCTTGATGTATGCCCCCCCTCGTTTGAGGGCACTAAGGGTTCGAGTATTGGAATTCTTGCAAGAAAAATATCAGAAGCACAAGCATGGCACAAGCAAACACATATATCATAATACCAACAAATAATAAGCATGGCAAAAGAGAATTAGAAACACATATTAAGTCATTCATTAATAGAAAATGATTATGTCGACCCATAATCATTGTTACAAAGGCCATAAATATAGAATACTAAACTACGTAGAGCATCCTAATGTGCCAACAAGGAGTGTCACCAAACTTTCTTGAATCCCAAAATGGTTTAGGAGTTTTATTTGAAAATGAGAAACATAAGCATATAAAATGCTTGGTGGTTTAGTGGAGATAAACCTTTGGTTGCATGGTTGTTGGTGAGTTAGGAGATGTGGAGCTTGTAGGTGGTGGATTTGAAGTTGGGTTTGTTGTTTGAGGGTTTTGATGTTGTTCAAGTGATGATGTTTGTTGAGATCTAGTAAGAAGATACTCAATCTAAGTGAAGTGCTCATTCAATGCAATGGTTTGTTGTTGAAGGAAGATGCAACAAGGGCAATTGTTAACATGCTTCTCAATTTGGTTGATGTTGTGTGGTGATGATGGTGAGCTTGATTGGGGTAGATCCAAATTGCCTTGAGCAAGATGTAATGCTAAAAGAGCACTAAGCTCATGAGCCTCTTTTAGCTCCTCAACGAACTTCAAGTATTCGGAGGAAGGTGTTAGTGGTGGAACATGATAGTTGTCTTGGGTGAAGGTTTGAACATGCAACAAAGGAATGGCATGTGAAGTTGTAGGATGTGGTGGTGGTACTCTTGGTGGTGGAGACATGGTTGAGCTTAGGTAGTCATGAATACATGAAATGGGTGGAAGAGGTTCTTCATGAGTGGGTGGTGTTTTTGTTGAATGAGCAACATGTGGAGTATTGATTGAGAGATTGGGATTGAGCATGCTCATCAGAAGAAGAAGCATTAATGAAGGCATGAGTGGATGATAGGTTGTGAGATGAGTCATTAGTGTGGGTTTGAGGTTTAGTTGTTGGTTGACTTGGAACAACATCACTTCAGTTATGACAAGAATCAAGTTTCCTCCTCCAAACGGGTTTGACGGAGATCCTTGCAGTTCTTGAAATCTTTGGTTTTTGGTTGTTGGGAGATGACATGTTTGGGTGTGATGGCATTAATTATGTGAAGAGGGTATTTATAGTGTATGAGAAATGTGGTTTAGGAAGGTAAATTTTGAGGGATAGTATGGGACAAAATGTGTTTGTGAATTTTGGGAAGTATAGGCTGAAATGGGTCAAAAAGTGATAAAGAAAACAGTATCCCCGACCATCAGATGGCCGGTCCCCTTAATTAGGGGCCGGTCCCCTTAAAATTAAGGGGGTCGCCTTATATAATTAATGAGGCCGCCCATCTGGTGATTCCCAGAATGCCAGAAATGGGTTTTTGGCAGAAAATTTTCAAAAAGGTTGTGTATTTGGATTTGGATTCAAGTAAGTTCAACTCTTTGAGGCAATATAGGGCATACTATTCATGAATGTAGAGAGTGATATAGAAATAATTAAATTAGACAATTAATTTCTAATAATCATACTATCTACTAATTTATCAATTAAGATATGCAATAAAGGAAGCAATAAAGCAAATTGGTTAAATATTCAACTATATGAAGATGATAACATATAGGCTAGTGCAAACATATTGAGAGTTACTTACAAGTAACAAGTAGGAAGATATGATTATATGGACATCAAGACTTGTTACAAACAAGATCCATACGGGCAAATCATGATTCTCATGAAACGATTTGATTAAATTGTGAATGTCATTTACACAGAAGTGTATGACACATGTGAGATAATCAAATATGTTTTAAGTAAAACGTTTTTAGTTTTATTCAACAATGTTTTGAAATAAATTCAAGTGTGTATTTCAGTCAAATAAATTGAGTTTTGTTTCATAACATTAAAAAAAATTCAATCTTGATATTGATTAAAATGAAGTTATGATAGCTTATAGTTAAACATGTTGTTTTGAAAGAAATTAATATAGATATTCTAAAGATTTTTATTCAGAGAGAGAGGATTTAAACATGATGTTTTGATATTGATAATCAAGAAATTGCAAGTAAAGGATTTGAAATGAAAACTTATCATACTCAAGAGAATCAATTGGGCCCATTGTCACATATAAACATCGCTATTTGTAACTAAAGATATGGGAGAGAGATGGTAGATATTAATGATCTAAATGCAATAAGATAAAAAGAAACAAAGTAAATCATCTATGGATACAAGATAAACATGTATATATATATATATATATATATATATATATATATATATATATATATATATATGTGTGTGTGTATACAAAGGACATCATAATATTAAGTTACTAACAAGTCTTAATTATAATACATCTATTAATGCAACTAGTAAGATCATATAGCTTAAATGGTAAGTATTCTACTATAGATCATAGAAGGTCTTCAATATAAATGAAGAATAAGGGAAATGATAATAGACTAAACAACAAGAGGGTTAATTATCCTAATATCATATATGCATATATTAGTATTAAAGATCTAAAAGCATGGCAACTTATAAATTAAATCATATTCATATACTAATTAACGCATACTTTAATATAATGTAATATTGCCAAGTTTTTGAAAAGAAAACTTACCTCAGGTCCAGCTTTTCTTTAAGAGTGGGCATGAGAGTAATGGAAGACATCTTAAAAATTTGCCCAAAACATGTCGAAGTAGCAAAGTAAAATTCTAACGCAATAGAAATCAAGGGAGCTTGATCCGAAATGCTTAATCGATCACACCAATCATCACAAGTCGTGAAAACTAAGAAAAGTAGTGCTTTGAAGCCTTCGTCTTGAAATAGTAATGGACACACCATAAAACCAGAACTCCAAAAGTGAAGAACAAAATGCCGAGACAATAAATGACCGCAACAACGTTATAGGCAAAACATGTGCAGAATGTGAACCATAGTGATATGAACCAATAGTCGTCAAAAGTAAGTGAGCAGGGTGAGCAATCCACAACTTAAGAGTCTCTTCGTTCGTTAATTACCTAAGCATGATAAAGAGCTTGGTACCCAGATTCTCATGGGTCCAAATTGGTTAGTTGAGAACATCCATTGCATTTAAATGCACATGATGAGGATGTCGTCGAGAAGTACAAGAATTCATCAATAGTTTGTTTTAATCAACAAACAATGACTTTCTTGACTAGAGAGATAAATAGTGAGCATAAGTAATATTAGTTCTAAATTTTTTTACTAGGTTTAACAAATTTTATTTGTTTTGATGCATTTGTTGAAGGATCATTTACGGTAAATCCTAAGCCGGTTTTATCATAAAATGACTTTTGAATGTTAAGTAAATATTTTAAAGATCTAGAGCTATTTTCAAATTTTGCTAATATTTTTGCTTTTTCATTTTTTATTTACATTTAAGATCAATTTCAATAATGCTTTCAAGTCTAGAAATTTTATTTTCTAAAATTATTTCCTTTTCAAAATTGTTTTCAATGAATATTGAAGATTTATTTTTAGGAATCATTTTTGAGTCAATGTTGCAAAAATGTTTGAAGTTGTTTTCCAATTTTGAAAATTCTAATATAAATTGATCGTAGCAAAAATGTTCGGTTTCGGATTGTACCTTATTAGTAGTTGTGTAATCTTCACATGCTATATGTTGATCAATTCCATCGTCCATGTCGCTCCATGTTTTACTTGTAGTTTCGTTTAGATCGAGAAGCATGTAGTCCTTGCCATCAATGCTTGTATTCCCATTTGTTTGAATATTCTCACAAGCCGTATTATCATCGTCTTCTTCGTACTTGTTGCACCATGTTTTGTTAACACTCTTTCTTCGGATTTAGCTCATGTATTCTTCGTTACTGATACTTTCAATGATCACATTTGAACTAGTAGTACATGTACTTATTTCAACTAAATATTTATCTATTAAATTTTCTAGAGTAACTATTTCTTGTGCAATATCAAGTTTATCATCTTTGGTTTTACATTTCTCTTGGTGAAACTTTAAAAGACATTTCCAAATATCATTTGCCGTTTTACAAAGAAATAATCTTTCATATTCAACTCTTGGTAGAGTTTTGAAGATAAGTAATTTGGCTTTAGTATTTTTATCAATTTTGGTTTGAAGATTATTAAATTGATTTTCAAAATCCATTTTGGTTGGTTTAAGATCACCAATTAAAATGATATGCCAAAGATCAAGATCTATTGATTTCACATAATTTTCAAATTTATTTTTCCATTCAAGAAAATGATCATTTTCAAATAATGGTGGTTTTTGCGTAAATTCCCCTTCTAGATATTTTTCGAATTCCATAGATCGTTACAAGTTTTAAAATACCATCTATTTTAAAAATATTGCTAGACGTGGCTCCTGATACCAATTGTGGAAAACTAGAAGGGGGGGGGGGGGTTGAATAGTTTTACATCTTTTTCGTTTAATAAAAGTTTGCTTTTAAAGAATTGATGCTAATTGTAAAAACCTTTGAAGCTAAAGTATAGATACAAATTAATTCACATACATCACATAGACACTACTTATTTAAAGTGTTGAATAGAAATTATAATTTCATATATCTCATTTAAATATAAGTTTGTATTTATATATGTATATGTGTTTTAATAATTGTATATACTTATATTTTACTAATGTACAATTAATGTTGTGAATAGAACCTAGTTTGATCTTTATGTGAAATCAATATATGCACAACACACAATTATAACAATGTACGAAAAGCTAATATGTAAGCAAGCAAAGAGTGAGAGATGGAAAGATCAAACCGAGAGACAAAGGATTTATAGTGGTTTGGCTACAAGGACACCTTCCTTGCCCTAATCCACTCCTCGAGCACTGAACTCGAGAGTTTTCTTCACTAAGTCAATAACCTCCCTTATTGTGGAGAAAACCGTACACACCAAAAGCTTACACCAATTTATGACACAAAGCAAAATGTCGAGTTCTAATCGTAGCTAGAACCAATCTCACAACAAATATCACACCACACCTTTTTCACACCTTTTCACTTCTTCTATACTTCTTCACACCACAAGTATCTTCACGCCACAAATAGTTCACAACTTCAATGTCTTGCAACTTCACAACTTCAAGACACTAACGTCTTCACAACCTCAAGCCACTAATGTCTTCACAACTTCAAGCCACTAATGTATTCTAGTCTTCTCCACTTGGAAGCTTCAATTTCTTCACTACTAGTCACTATTGCTAATATCTCCTATTATCACTACTATCCAACACTACTTCTTCACTTAAAGTTCCACTTCACACTTACAACAATTCTAGATTTTATAACTAAATCTAGATAACTAATACATACACCTTATTCACCAAAATATGAAGGATTTACAAGAAGAGATAAACAAGCAACTTAGATAGCAAGATGATACTAAGTTGTAATACTTTTAATAGAAGTATTATTCTCTTTGCACTTGAGTGTTGAGGCTTGAATCACTTTGAAACAAAGATTAATGTATATATGATCAAAGGATTTTTAGAGGATGGAAATGGATGTTTAGATCAGAAAGTTTTTAGTGCAAAAAGGTGAGAAAAATATGTGGAATGATCCAGTATTTAAAGGGCCAGAAAATACTGTTCTGTAGCAATTATATTCTCTAAGGTATCATCATTTACCCTCCCCTTACACTTAGGCTGAACATTGTCCTCAATGTTCAATAACAAGGATGTAAAAGTAATGAAGGTAAAAGAATGAAACAAATACTCCCCTGATTCATTCGGTGTGGATAATGCGGTAACATGGTTAGATCCTCCTCCTAGAAAATGAACATTGAAAGCTTCCCTTTAGAAATATAAATCATCTTCTTGTCCAATACAACTTGTTAAACAAGAGAAAATAATCAAGGCAAACCTCGTGTAAAATCAGCGGCAATCTATATATATAAAGATATAATGATTGTGAAATGAATATTTTCAGATTTCCTGGTGTATATAAAACTAAAGAATTAACAAAAACTTTAAAATTTCGGTAGAAAAACAAAACTTGCAAAATTTTTTGGATTTTTACACCTGACGCCGTCAGGTTATAACCCTGATGCCGTCAGAATGCTCTGACAGAAATCTTATGTTAAGTTTCCGGAAAATTTCTTGAAAAACTCATGTCTTAATTCCTGGAAATCCTGCAAAACATCATTATGAATCGATACAAGCATTTGACTCAAACAAATATTAATATGCACATTCATTTAATATTGTTGTGGTCCATGTCCAATTCTGTTCTTAGAAACAAATTTAGATTTCCCTTACATTTATATTTTGCGAAATACCTTTTTATGAAGTTAAGACGAAGTTAAACAACAAGGTAAAGCATTTTCACAATTTATTTTGAAGCATGAGCCACAAACAATAAAAATAAAAGCATACATACGGAAACAAATAAAATCAATCAAACAAACAAATAAAACATATAAAACTTGGGTTGCCTCCCAAGAAGCGCTTTTCTTTATTTACAAGTCTTGTAGCTAGACTCAAGGTCACGGGCGATTACGTGACCTCGTTGTTGGTCACATTCTCTAGGTCATCCTCCAAATCTCTATGGGGATCACTTTCATAGTGCATGTATTTTGGGTCTTCAAATTCAAAGATATCTTCCCGATATTTGGAACCAAGCTGACTGACACCCTTAAAGAACCCAAATGATAAGTCAAAGGTGTTTTTACATCCTCTCCGAACATCATCATCACATAAAATAAGTTGGGAACCTAGCTTATCAAGTCTGTCGCAATCTACTCCTTCGAAATCTTTCATCTTATACGGCGTTTGGTATGTGATTCTCCTAATTCCATCTGTGAAAGTCATGATTCTGTTCCGGTCGTCAACCATTAAGTTAGTGATTTCACAAAAGGGCACCCCGAAAATAACTTGTGATAACCTTGGGTTGATATAATCCTCAATGTTGTCTACGATTGTAAAGTCCATTGTGAATGTCATATTTCCTATGAATACTTGATCTTCATGATCTCTACCGACAACATTTTCTCCTTTATAAATCAATCCCCATCTGCAAATATTGATGTAATGGAACAAGGACATAACGTTCTTGGGTAGGCACACGTCAATGTAAACATTATAAAAATGCTTGTGACCTATCATACAAAGGATTTTGAGGTTACTCGGATCACGTCGCTTTATCTTTCCTGACCTTACACCCTGTAATCCATTTGTATTATTATCCAATGATGGTTGCTATTCATACATTTCCTCATTACTCTTACGAAAAATTACTTTCCGGATACCATTGATGAATAGTGCACTACAATCGCTCTCATCTAAGGTCACTCCTGTTTCTTTTACATATGGTTTTTTGAGGACGAGGTTAGTTAATGTTGGATTAACGAACGAGTTTATGTCATCGATCACAGTTAGATCAATGTTATAGATGAATCCTCCAATCATAACTGGTAACCTTTCCACTATCCTGACACTATTGAGTCCTTTACATGTAATTTGTTCATGGAAGGCTTCGTTGTAAAGGGAGAGAGAGATCGCCTTTACAGGGAGGTCAGGATCTATGTAGGTATCGGTTATAAGCTTTTTCCTAGTGGTGCAAGAAATCTTAAAAACTTTGCAGTCTCCTTCCTCTATCCTATTTCCACACCCTATAGAAATCCTTACCGTGTCTTTCTCGAGTTTCTCCATAATAGAGTTATCCAAAATTCCCAAATTTTCCTTAGGCCCCTCGGATTCTTCTTTCAACTCCTTCCACTCGCTCGACCCTTATGTGATGGAGTCCTTAGGTAAGTCTATAGGGCTCACAGCCACATCGTGGTCCTTCTTGGGGGTTTCACCTTCTACATCATGACCCCCATTCCTAGTTGGTTGTTGGTTCTGATCGGGTTTAGGAGGAAGTATTTTGGTAATGGTGTTTACGAAGTGGATTGGTCTCGAGGAGTTAAAAGGGTCCCTAGTTTCCTTCACCTTTGGTGACATATGTTTAAAGAGTTTACTAGGGCTCTTTATTTTTACATAGGAGGGTGGCTGATTAATGATGGTGACGGATTTAACCTTTTCAGCCTGAGTCGATTTGCTAGCAATGCGCTCATTGATAGCGTTCAACAGGTTACCAAACATGTTATTCTCATCGGCTTGCTGTTGTCTGAATTGAGTCTCGAGCGTGGAAAGCTGGGTTTCTTGAGAGAGAAAAAACTTTTGCAGTGTTTCTTCATAGCTTTGCTTAGGGGTGTTCTGAGGTGGATAATACCCGGACCAGGTAAGTGGGGGGAAATCATTGAAGGATACGCGCCGAGTCTGGTACCCTCTGAAATTTGGCTTATTCTTCCATGCTTCATAGGCCTCGCTGAAATTTCGAGGTCCACGATTAGTGTGGGCCATCCATCCTCCGCTTTGTCGGCACGTGAGGATGCGAATTCCTTAAAAGCTCGTTTGGGAAGTTCCATGCAATTATGAGTTTCATGAGGACCACTACATAATTTGCATGAACAAGTGATTTTGTTCACTTGGCTTGAAGGTTTAGGAGCTTCATAGGATTTCATGAGAAACTTGACTTGGTCTTCAAGTTCCATGATCCTACGGTTGGGAGTGCTAGAATTGTTCGAAGGCAAAGATATTTCCTTGACCGTTTTGTTCAAATCACGGGGATCATTCCAACTTTCCTTGTCATAGAGAGCATGATCTTCTATGTGTTCCCATGATTCTTCCACACTTCGATCACGTAGCTTGCCACCGGCCGCTTGGTCAATAGTTTGCCTCGTGGAAAGATTGATGTGGTCATAGAAAATTTGGACTTGGAGCCAAAGATCTATGCCATGATGAGGGACTTTTTGGAGTAAGTCCTTGAAATGAGTCCATGCTTCATAGAGAGTTTCACCTTGACGTTGCTGGAACATCAAGATGTCATTTCTTAGCTTGGTAGTTCTCCCTGGTGGGAAAAATTGAGCAAGGAAACGAGTGGTGAGATCATCCCAATAGGTGATGGATCCCGCGGGTAAATGTTGGGAATTTTGCTGAAGGTTACTGCTGATGGTTTCTACTGAAGAGCTGGATTCTGCTGAAGTAGTAATTCTGCGGAAGTAGAGATTTCGCATAGTTTGTTTCTACGGATATAGATATTCCGTGTATTTTGATATCTAGTTAGGATATGCATGAGTTTAATTAGGAAGTGATAATGCATATCTCTTTGAGTTTATAGAAGATACGTTTCTTGTGAAACGGTTTAGGGTTCCTTGTCTATAAAAGGAACACATTATTATGTATTATGTACGCGTTTGAAAAACAAGTTTTAGTATTATTCAAAGATCCATAAAGGATCAAAGTATTCTTAGTAATCTGTGTTCATACTTGTGTTTAATTTCCGATTTAGAATACAAGTAATAGAGACTTTCTATTAGTGTGTTTGTGATTACATAAACATTGCTAACGATCAACGAGTGCTCAAAGATCTATCAAGGTCTAAGATTCAACAAGTGGTATCAGAGCTTCGGGAGAGTCTCTGTGATACTAAGAACATTTTTCCTACACCCTCACAACCAAAACAATGCCTTGATCAGACGATGAGTCAGAAGTTACTCAAAATCAAAACACCACATCTTTCCAACAACTAACTGTCACGAACAGCAATGCAAAATTTCCATACCTTAAGAAGGAGGAGTACGAATTGTGGGCTATGAAGATGCAAAATTGGATCACCAATATTGACTGGAATCTATGGGAAGTTGTCCGTAAGGGTAACAGTTTGAAGAAACACGTCAAAGATGCTGATGGGGTTGTTACCATCGTTGGTCCTAAAACTGCTGAAGAAATACTAGTTGTTCAGAGAGAGAATAAATTTAGAACTATTCTCCTTCAGGCTATACCAGATGATCACATGGGTGACTTTCACTACATGAAGGATGCTAAGGACATCTGAATGGCAATCAAAGCTAGGTTTGGTGGGAACGATGAGTCCAAGAGGATGAAGAAATCCATGCTGAAACAGCAGCTTTAAGAATTCCAAATCTCTGAGGAAGAAGGTATCCACACGGGTTATGACAGGTTCCATAGGAATTTGAGTTAATTAAATCAGCTGAAGGCCAGGTCAGACAATGAGGATTGCAATGCAAAGTTATTACGATCTTTACCACCATCTTAGTTGCAAGTAAGCATTGCACTCAAAGCTAAAGGTGGATTGGAAATGAGTTTTGGTTTGAAATAAGAAAAAGCTACATAAAATGAATAATCGTTTAATCTTTTGCTTGATTGTGGTCGTGGCAGGGGTTATTTTCGCGTTAATTACTACACTCAAACTTTCACAAACGGTTACGTCGACCAATGTATTCTTTTTCTTTTTTTTTTATATAGATTGATACTTGCTCCATTTTCCTTTTTCTTTTTACTACGAATGGAACGCAATTTAAAATGTTTGGTTGCTTCAAACATAAAAAGTATAAAGTACTCCTTCCACTCTTAAAACACACGTTACTCTATTTCCCATTTCAAACTTTTTAGTTACTCTATTTTGTAGTTTCACTTTTTGACAGCTTTTTACACTATTGTCCAGCATACTATCTGATATTGTACAAGATTTGCCAAAATTCGAATTTAAACCATAAGAAGGGTGGCAGTGGGGGCGGCATCACCCACCGGCAAGGGCATGCCGGCGGTGAACACTGCCGCCACCCCACCGGCATGGCTAGCGGCATCACTTGAACGGCAAAAATTGCCTCCGAGGCATTCTCGTTTCATGTGACAAATTGGACCGTTGCATTAATTGATTTAGCCGTTTCATAGTGCTATTGCGATTTGGCGCTGGAGGAACAAGGTGTTTCTTTTAAAACTGGAGGATAAGCAGTCGAAGCTAGGCTCTCATATTTTTGCCATCATCCAAATAAATCAATTTTCTGGATATTAGACAGGTATTCTTAAAAGTTAAAACATGTTTTTGTGGAAATAAAATTTTAGGCTCCTACAAAAAGTACTATATGCTACCAATAAAACATGTTTTTGTGGATTTTTAGATTTAATAATGTATTTTTTTTTCAAGTATTATGTAATGTTATTTTAATTATTAATGAAATATTTATGTTTTATTTAAATTGTTTAATTTAATTTATTATTATAAAAAAAAAAAGAAAAAAAAAAGTTGAGAGATATGAAAAATGTATGGTTGCCACTAAAATAGGGTTGGGATGTATGGAAAAAGTATGAATGAGGTGAAATGAGGTGGAATGATGTTATTGGTGAATTTCGGAGGTATGGATGTTTTCGGAATCATTAGTGCCAGTGTCCTAAAGAACATGTAATGGTGTGCCTCGAAATTGGCTGAGCGCTATTTTTGCGATTCCAATAAATTACTTTTGTACTTTAACAATTATTGTTAGGAAATGATTTAGATGCCTAACTCATGTGACTACTTTTATGCCTAATCCATTCATTATTTGACACATGGATTTCATAATTTCTCTCTCCTCAAACTTACCATTGATCTTGCCAAGTGTATAATGATATTTATTAGACATAAAATTAGTCATGCAAATTAGGCATGCCAATCACTACTCATTATTGTTGCACATCCAGAATAGCTTGAGATCAACTATATGCTCATAATAAACTTTTTAATGTCTTGCTCACACTCATAATTCTATAACATCAACATGATGAAAGTTTATTTACTCAAAATTTCCTATCTCAGTATGAGAAAAGAATTACAAATGTGAATACAAAATTTGTACATAAAGACCCAAAAACCCCAACCCAAAAAGATCATATTTGTACATCTTACTCTCGTTAACAAAAACAATTTAGCAAACTCGGATTTGCAAATCTCATTAATTTTAGAAAGTAATTTCTAGGCAACAAAATTAACACAACAAATTTCTAGGCAACAAAATTAACGCAACAAATTTTTTCATAGTTTAACAAAACATCTTGCAATATGCTTTGTACAAATTTACAACACATATACGCTTCCACTATCAAATTTTTATCACTACTTCAAAGTTCAAACACTTAAAAGAAACAAAAATAAAAAGCAAATTTATATAAACAAAATTAGACAACAAATCTATAACTCTATATATAACAAATTTATACAAAAAACACCTTTAAAACTAATAGTTACACATCAGCGGCTGCACTTTCCGGCGTAGCAACAATTACGGACGACGACAAAAAATTTCTGTCGAACAGCGGTGGCTTCGGCAAATCTTTCCGGCGAGCTAATGGCGGCTACAATGGCGGCACTAACAAAAAAACACCAATAAAGTGAATATACGTAGATCTACAACAAAATCTTTAGATCTATAACTAAAATCCATAGATCTACGAAAGAAACGTATAGATCTACAATAAAATCTTCAGATCTACCAAAAAAAAAAACTTTGTTAATATAAATAGATCTATAACAAAAACTCAAAAATATACCTCAAAACTTGAAAACCCTATTGAGTCTTGGTGGTTCCGGCGGAGTAAGTACATGGTGAGTGTCGATTTCGGTGGTGGCGTCGGTTTCTTGGGTGGTGGTGATGGCGTTGGTTTCTGTTGCGATGCGTCGGGTTGGTGGCTACGTCAGGTTGGTGGCTGCGTCGGGTGTTGATGGTGTTTTGGGTGGTTGTGGAAGAAATAGGTGGTGATAGAGAGAGTATTTTGTGTGTGTGTGTGTGTTGGTATTTGTGTAGTGTGAGTTAGTTTAAAGATGAGAGTATTACTGTGTTTGTTTGTTTGTAAGTTTTGTGTGGTTTTGTTGGTTTGGTAATTTTTTAGGTTTGGATGTCGGTTTGGTGTGTGTAAATTTAGGCTTTGATGTTCGTTTGGAAGTCTGAATCTTAATTTTTAGGTTCGGAGTTAGGAGTAGGATATCCATGCTTTATAAGGGAGTATAGATTATGAAAATCAGCAGCAACTAGCTTATGAGGATTTTGAACAGATGGATCCACTAGATATGGAAGAGATGAACTTGAAGAGGCAGGTGGCCATGGTTTCAGTGAACATCAAGAGGTTTGAGAATAAGTCTGGGAGAAAGTTTGGTTTCAAGGGAAGAGATCTAGCTAGATTTGACAGAAGAAAGGTCAAGTGCTATACTTGTGGTCAGATGGGTCACTTCACAAGAGAATGCAAGGATGGGAAGGCTGGTGATGAGGTTAGATATTTTACCTATCAGCAGAGTCAAGTGGAAGCTGGAACCTCCAAAGCTGGATCTTCCAAAGCTTTAGTCACTCTGGAAGACCATGTCAACTGGACGGTTCATGAGCCTTTTAATGATGAAGCTTCTGGTTCTGAGCAAATTACCATGCTGGCAAGCTGTACTATAGAGGATCAGCATGATCAAGTTGCCTTGATGGGCATCTCTCAGGTACATAACTATGTTTTTGGTTGTAGTGAAAGATATAATGAACTTAAGGAAGCTTATGATGAATTGAAACCTAAATATAATGAATGTTATGTAGAAGTTGAGGCTTATAAACAGGCTTTAAAAACTTTAGAAAGACAAAAAACTTGGTTTCAAAAGAATCAGCTTGCTTATGATGAAAAGATAAGGGTGTTAAAAAGGGATTTAGAATGTACTAGAATTGATTTAAAGCGTACTGAGAAAGAAAAAGCTAATGTAGTTTCAGAAAACCAAGTGCTGAAAGAGAAACTAGATGAGGAAGTAGCTAGACATAAAGCATGGTTAATATCAGGTGACAATTTAGCTAGCTTACTCTATGGTAGTCAATTTGTAAACTCTGTAATAGATTTAGGTTTTAAGAAGTATGTTGGTTTAGAAGCTAGGAATGATCTGGGTAAATCAACACCAGTAAGATTAGCTAATTATGTAAAAGAAGGAAGCTTACATGCTGTATCTGGACCTATTAGAGGAGAACATATGCCCACTGACCTTTCCATCTCTATAGACTTTGATGGATCACACCATCTATATGGAAAAAAGTCAAGTGACTTGCCATACCCTATTTCTAAATCTACTGACTTTGTCTCTTGTTCTGACAGTGACAAGTCCTATGACTAAGGGTCTACTACATATACTAGTTGTGATTCAAGTGGAAAGTCAGACCTTCCCAAGACCTCACCCAAGACAACACCCAAGACTTCCTACAAGTCTGTTAGAGTTACTGCGGATTCAAAGACAGTTTCCTCTGAAGACTTGTCATTTAATTCTTTGTAAAACAATGTTTTTAATTTTGTTAAAAACAATTCTATTAATGTTTGTGGTTTGAATGCTTTTGCATGTAATGGAACATCTTTCACTTTGAATAAATCTTCTAAAAAGAAGAAATGCTTTGTTTGTGAAAGTAAATTTCATTTAATTAAGGATAGTAATTTTCATGAGCAAAGAATGGGTGTATGTGCTAGTCAAAAGAAACCTAGACCAATGTGGAAAAATGTTAATGATATACCATCTTTTGTTCCACAAGCAACTCATAAAACCAGCAAACACAATTCTGCTGATAAACTTTCTCCATCTGCTTGGAGAAGATCTGTTGCTAGACCATATGTGAGACCAACTAGTTCTTATTTTCAAAATGGTTATTGTCCTAGATATTTTGACTCAATGTATATTGGAAGAGGATATGGGGATACTGCTGTGAAGCCCTCAGCAGGTTGTTCTTGGACTAAAAAGGGACATAATTTTCGAAGAAAGCCCAAGAACAATGGTGGATCTTATACATCTACATGGCATAACTCTTATGATCCGCAAGGCAGGCCCAAGTCATTAATGACTTGAGTCTCCAATGTGTACTAACATTATGTATATATTTCTTTTTTGTTGTTGTTGTAGGATCATCCTCTGAAAAGTAAAGAATTAGGAATAGTAGATAGTGGATGTTCCAGGAGCATGTCAGGAAACAAGGATAAAATGCACGATTTTGTACCCATAGAAGGAGGAGGCAATGTGACTTTTGGTGGAGGAGATTGTAACAATTCGCAATTTCAGGTTAATTACTGTTGGTCCCTTTTACTTGGTTATTAGTAACTAAGAAGCTAAAGTAACCAAGTTGTATGGCTTTAAACAAAGATGTATAAAATGATTAACAATAAAGTAACGTAAAGATAAGAGACAATATTTTCCAACGTTTAATTCTTTATTAGAAGTTAATCAAAAAGAATCGTACCCAAGTGTTTGCGGAATAACACTTGGGGTTGAAACGACAAGTATTGTATGGACTCCTCACTAAACTCAAACTATGTTGAGTGACAACTTTCAAGACCCACTGAGCTATCTCAGGGGTTGTGTTGTTCTTTGGAGGAGTAAAAGTGGTTTGTGAATGCTTTGCATTAATTGCACAAACTTGTCAACTTTTACTCCTCACATATGCTTCCTATTTATACACAAGTATGGAACAACTAATTATACATTGGACATAAAGCTTCCTTAATAATATCTTGAAAGATATTATTCTTCTAGCAAGGAACCTTCATTGAGTTAGGTCCAAAAGGCACTTTCTGATGACAGACTGATTTTAACCATTTTGGGAAAGTTTGACATTAAAGTGATAAAGCACTTTAATAAAGCAGCTCAGACTTTCCCGCCCAGTCCCGCCAAAACTTCAGTCTTCTTGTCATCAGTCTTCAGTACTATGAAGTTGTTGAGGAGTCATGGGGTTCAGTGAGTTATTGTCATCCTCACTGAACCCATCACCTTCTTCTTAGCTTAGATCACACTTCACTGAGTTCCGCCTCACTGAATGGAGAACCTTTCTTCTTAGGCTCGGTCTTACCATCCTGAAGGTGACTCACTGAGTTACTCTTCACTCAGTGACTTGTTTACACTTAGGGGATTTTACGTTCAAATCCTTGTTAGAAGATTGGGGAATTCAGTGACCCAACAATCTCCCCCTATTTGAACATACAAATAGCCTAAGTGTTACTTGATTCAGCACGAGTTGTCAGGGTACTTCTTCTCTTGCTGAATGTTTGTTGTAATTGTAAGTAGGACATAACTATTTAAACAAAAACATCAGTTTATTCATAGCTATTACATTTTCCTACAAATTACAAACAAAATAAAGATAGTTGTTGCAGATCAGATGTTCAGATGATAGCCAAGTCCCTCAATCTTAGCTTTCTTTGATCTCAGCAGGTGTTTCTCAGGATGCTTCTCAATCATAGCCCTAAGGTCCTGATAGAACCTTTGGTTTTCACCACTTTGTATAGGAAAAGCCAACATCAGGTATATTAACATTGCCTTGACCCCTGCCCTGTCCATATCGGACCATCTTTGGAAAGCAGGGTTTCCATATTCATCCATGAAGCATAGACCTCTTTCAGGGTGTTCAAGCACAACGTTTTTCTCGAAGGTGATTCCTTCAGGAACGGACCTATCACAATCTAATCCTAGGACCTTGATCTCAGGCTCGGATTCAATGTGCTTCCTTTTTCTCTTGGTGGCTTTTGATGAAGCAGTTCCTGTTGTTGGAGTAGGAAGAAGGGAGCGAATATTGAGGACTTCAGGCATTGCTCTCAGTCTGTCATACCTTTCCTTCAGTGACTTGAGAAGGTCATGTACGACAACGTTGTTTTTCTTGGCAATGATGGGACGGAGTTCATCAAGTTCAGTAATCCTAAAGTCAGCAAATTTGAATGGGTTATGAGTGTCAATGACTCTTTTATCAGCCCCCCTGAAGACCGTGACCATTGCGGGTTTGGTGTTCCTGTGGATTTTAATGTCAGTGATGGTTTCAGGCTTCAACTTTCCTTCATCACCCAATGATATCGTTCAACCCTGGTCTTTCTGATTTGAGCATCTCTTTTCAGCTTTGCTTCCCTTTCCCTTTTTAAAAGCATTCATCTCTTCTTCCTGAGCCTTTTTAAAGGCTGCACCAGCTTGCTCAGTAGCTAGTGCCTCAACATCCAGACCAATCTTTTCAGCTTCCTCATGAACAACCTGTATCAGTTCAGGCTTGCTCAATCTCTCTTCTTCGGCTACCTTTGCCACATTCTCAACTCTTTCCATGTAGTCTTGTATTTGGTCATGGGTGAGTTGATAGATTTTTCCATTGATTTCATACGGCACCCTGATTGGTTCATCAGGGTCAACTCTGACAATTGTGAAGGCAGGCTGAAGTCTAATTTCAGTTTCTGAGGTGGTGGCAATACTTTTTCCTCTGTCCTAAAAGAGAGTGGAGGAGACTGGTTCCTCTTGTGGTGGAACTTCGGTGATCGGTGTGGCTTCAGTGACATACTCCCCCTCAGTGTGAGAGGGCTGTCCAGCTTCTTGTTCATCAGTAATAGGGGTTTCAAGAACATTCTCCCCCTCAACAATTGCCGGAGCTGTAGTGATGGCAAGTGTTGGAGTTACTGAAGATGAAGTAGAGGTGCCCTTGAAGGCTTGAAACATTTCCGTCATCATTGACTTGATCTCCGCAGTATCCTGATGGATGAGAGATACCTTGGAGTCAAGTGTGGCCTGAGAACTTTCAAGGGCAGTTGATGCGTGGGAATCGCAACAGGCTTTACCTCTCGAGGGATCTCGAGAAGCTTACAACCCCCACCAGGCAGTGTACCTGATCGTTGTAGTATAGTATAGTGACAAGTACCGGGGGATTGATCGTTCAGCTTAGGAATAGTGTCGCTAGGATTAGAAGGCCTAAATACTAGTTCTAAAGGTGAGGGATGATTATTTTTGTGTTTTTATATTTTTATGAAAGCAAGTAAAATCTCAGGGTTTGAAGGATTTGGGCGGAATTAGTTGCTAATCAACTAACCCAATACTAAGATGCAATCATAATAAAATACTAAAAATGAAAATAAACTAATTATACTAAAGTTGTGAGCAGTAATTGGAGAAAATGTGTTTACTTAGATTTCACTACTCCCTAGACATTTTTTACACGTTAATTACTTATTATAATTGCATGGATGACGGATCGTATTCCTTAATACCATTCATGGGGTGGCACACATAACTCCCCAATTCTATGAGCTCTTATCTTCTCCTACACCATGCCCAACACAACTATAGGGATTGTAAACAGTGGCTCATGCATTAAATACAACCAATAAAGACCTAGTGCGCCTTGGTTCATGTTTCTTAAGACGTTCAAGCATGTTACCAAATGGAGATCTGCCAGTTTTCTTAAGCCTAACATATAAATCATTCATCCAAGACAAGAATAAACAAGTAATCAACACATAATTAACATCTAGGTTTCATTAGATCTAAGAAAACACAAGATAGATCTAGCCTAGCATGATAGAATTAAGACAAGAACATGATATAGACAACCAACACATAGACATATTGATTGAATTAGAAGAACACTTATCTTGATTAAACATGCAAGGTATCAAGGGGTTGGAACCCTTGAAAAACCTGTAAAGTTACACCAAAATCGTACTTAGGGTTTCCCCAAAACTTCTCTCTTTAATGTGTGAAAATTAGAAAACTATATATAGAAAAATAGATCTGACGGCGTCAAGATTAAACTTGTGACGCCGTCACCTCGCCGCCAAAACTCTTCTCGGACTGCCTAGATCTACTTCTGACGCCGTCAAGACTTATACACTTCCAGGCCGTCATGACTCTTTTACTCTTGACGCCCTTCCTACGTGACGCCGTCAAATCTGTTCTGGGTCGTCATGGAAATTCATGAAATTTGCTCTTGACGCCGTCAAGGTTTTGCTCTTGACGCCGTCACCTACTGTTCCCAGCATGGAAAATTAAGACTTTGGCGTTTTCTTCACTTTTATGCTCCAAAAACGTCCGAATTGCTTCCTTTTCCAGATTTCTCTCCCAAAGTACCTAAAATCACAAAAGGAACGATTTAGGGCAATATTTGATCAAATAAATTCGGATTCGGGCTTAAATGACCCCCTAAAAACGGATCATTTTTCGCCTCATCATATACCCTTACACTTGAGATTTGTTTGTCCTCAAGCAAATGCGCTTTTATTCTACTCAAAAGACAAGTTAGGGGTCATTTAACACTAACATAAAAGTAATTACAACAAATAATCGTTCCACTAAAGACTAATAGACAAGCACGGAGGTCATACACTAGCACCTCACAAATAGTGTTTAGATACTCACATCTCTCGGGTGTAATAAAGTGTAAATTACAATATGGAAATGGAAGATATCTCTCACTACCTGTCATAGCAAAATAGATTACCATAGGCTTGGGAAAGGATCAAACCTCCACCACATGGCGTAAGCACCTAGGATAAACTATCAAAGAGGTCTTTTAAAGGGTTGTAACGTTAGGTGTAGGGATATGAAATACACGGTTTTGTTGGATAAAGGAAGTTTTTACTGGTGGCGAGTTAACAATCTTAGTTAATTACATGTACAATATGGCGTTGCTAAGCCAAGACTAGACTCGACTTAAGCTAATAAATGGAAAATAACAAAAACATAAAATGAACATAGAATAAAAAGGGATGGTAGTCCGTATGTTTTTTTCTCTTTTCTTTTTCTATTTTTTTTGTTTTTCTTGATTTTTCTCTTTTTTTTCGATTTTTTTTTTCTTTTTTTTTTTTTTTTTTTTTGCATACACTCTTGCCCTACCATCCAAAATAATACATCATAGGGAATGAACATTTCCCTTACACTTGAATCTTTACATACTTTACATTTAACTAATCTAACGACTCGAATTAAGAAAATCAAAACACTTGGAGCACTTTTAAGATTAACGTACATATGGGGGTAATAAATGATGTTCTTCCCCATTACTCCATAAAATAAGTACTTACCCATGAGTCCCAATCGTCCCAAAACAATATGTACAAGGATATGACTCGACTTAGCAACCATGTAATCAATTAGAAAGTTAACTTAGGGTTTAACAAATAACAATAATGCACTAAAAATGAGCGCATACACGGAAGGCTAAGGCGATTTGGTTGTACATTTAAGTGGGGTGTAACAAATTCTTCCTTTAAGTAAGATGCTTAAAGTTAGAAACGAAAAGATAGGCTCGGAGGGGTGTACTAGGGGTTTCGTGTACTAAAAATGAGTACAACGCTAAGGGTGTGGGAAAAATTAGTTGACTTAACTAGCCAAGTAATATGACTTAAATGGTCAAGTAATTATGATACGGGTATAACACAAGGGTAATCATAATGCCTCTTATCATGTAGTAAATCCTATTACACGAATGTAGTCTCACTAGCGGTCTCGGGATGCATCACTAACGCAAGTTCTAGAATCTAAATGCTACCGGTACACTCATAAGCACTAATAGTAAATGCTTTTCCTATCAAATCTAAAGGCGAACCTCACATATTTGGGTGGAAAATTTTTCTGAATATACGGTTATGTGCTAGTCATACAATCTCCTATCCATGAGACGCTTGCTATGGCTAAAGTTTCACTCCTAAATGTTGTAAAAAAGTTTAAATTTGGCGCTAAAATTGCACTAACAAGTATTTCTCATAGTTTTATTACACATCTACCATTAAACAAAACAAACTCAAGCGAAAGTGCATATGTAAGGTATCATCTTTTTACCCTCCCCTTACACTTAAGATGAACATTGTCCCCAATGTTCAAGTAAAGAATGTAAAGTGAAAAAGTAAAGAGAATGAAATCAAATACTCCCCTGATTCGCTCGGTATGGATAATAGGGTGGCTAGGTTAAATCTTCCTCCAAGAAAATGAACAATCAAAGCTTCCCTTCCAGAATATAAATCATCTTCTTGTCATACATAACCTGTAAAATCTGATAAAATAGACAAGACAACCTCGCATAAAATCGGCGACATTCTATATAAGTTACTAAATCCTAGAAAACAAGATAAGATATAATGCTTGTGGAATGAAGTTTGCAGATCTCCTGGAGTTTATAAAACTTAATAATTCACAAAAACCATAAGACTCCGTTAGAAAAACAAAACCGATAAAATTTCCAGATTTTAACTCCTGACGCCGTCAAGAGTAAACCCCTGACACCGTCAGAATTGACCTGCAGAAATCCTTATGTTAAGTTTCCGGAAAATTTCTGGAAAAACTTGGTCCTACTTCCTGGAAAATCCTGCAAAACTTCATTATGACTCAATACAAGCATTTGACTCTAACAAATACGAATACACATGTTCATTTAATATTGTGGAGAATCATGATCGGTTTGTTTCTTGAAAACATATTTGGGGTTTCCCCTTACACTTATCTTTTGCAAAAATACCTTTAGGTGGAGTTAAGACTAGGCCAAAACAACAAAGTAAAGTATTTCCACTATTTAGTTTAGAAACATGATCTAGCAACAATAAAAATAAAACATGCATACGGAAGCAAATAACAAACAAACAAAAATAAAATCACACAAAACATGGGTTGCCTCCCAAGAAGCGCTTTTCTTTATTTACGAGTCTTGTAGCTAGACTCAAGGTCATGGGTTAACGTGTATCGCTTATGCTCACATAACCTAGTGTGAGCCATCTAGTAGTCGCCTCATAATCATCTCCTAATTATAAGCATCTGCGATAGTATCTTTTATTCTTTTCATGAGTATACTTAAGTCCTTTTCTCTTATCGTTCTCACTTAGCATCTCTATTGGCGGATACCTACTACACTTTTCCATGGAAAAATCCTTGAACCTAGGGTGTGTGCGGGGCATTTGATAGACAAAATCTTCTTCCCCATCCGAGAATGTAATTAACCCTTCTACGAGTTTTTCATCGAGGTTGGTCAGCCGTTTAAAGGGTTTTCCAAACACAACTTGGGTCAACTTATTATCAATAAACTCTCCTAGATTCTCCATAACCATGAACTCAACAAGATAAACCAAGCTTCCTACAAACACATGCAATGGTATTGCCTTAGCAATAATGTTTTCTCCTTTGTACTCTAACTCATCTACCATGATTTGATTGTATTCATTACGTGAGATTATGTTCATTGGAAGAGATGAGTTGAGATAGGCATTAAAGCTCTTAAATCCGATCTTACAAGGGAATTGCATGTTAAATGAACTATCACACTCAATCCTAGTTCTAGGGTCAACATACCTAAGAGGGTTTATTTCTTCTTCCATCCTATTCTCATTAATCACATCACCATCATCAAGATCCTCATCGGAGTCTGAATAGTAGAAAGGACTAGCCCTGCGATCATCATCATGATTAGACTCTTCTAACTCAGAATTATTGTCAAAGTGGTCGTTGGGTGAAAGGTTAGGAGGGTTCTCATTTTCTGCTAAAGGAAGTGGGGCGGGCATTTGGAAGATCCTACGACGAAAAACATGAATAATAGGAATCAAACGATCAATGTTATTGTGTTCCATCGAAAAAGTTTACGAACAAAGGACACAAAGAAATAGATAGACTAAAGAAAACCTAAAAAAAAAAATCTTACTAGATAGGAATCTAGCAAGTAGACCTAATAAAAAGAAATTCTAACCTAGACAATAACTATTCCCCGGCAACGGCACCAAAAACTTGATGCGTGGGAATCGCAACAGGCTTTACCTCTCGAGGGATCTCGAGAAGCTTACAACCCCCACCAGGCAGTGTACGTAGTATAGTATAGTGACAAGTACCGGGGGATTGATCGTTCAGCTTAGGAATAGTGTCGCTAGGATTAGAAGGCCTAAATACTAGTTCTAAAGGTGAGGGATGATTATTTTTGTGTTTTTATATTTTTATGAAAACAAGTAAAATCTCGGGGTTTGAAGGATTTGGGCGGAATTAGTTGCTAATCAACTAACCCAATACTAAGATGCAATCAAAATAAAATACTAAAAATGAAAATAAACTAATTATACTAAAGTTGTGAGCAGTAATTGGAGAAAATGTGTTTACTTAGATTTCACTACTCCCTAGACATTTTTTACACGTTAATTACTTATTATAATTGCATAGATGACGAATCGTATTCCTTAATACCATTCATGGGGTGGCACACATAACTCCCCAATTCTATGAGCTCTTATCTCCTCCTACACCATGCCCAGCACAACTATAGAGATTATAAACAGTGGCTCATGCATTAAATACAACCAATAAAGACCTAGTGCGCCTCGGTTCATGTTTCTTAAGACGTTCAAGCATGTTACCAAATGGAGATCTGCCAGTTTTCTTAAGCCTAACATATAAATCATTCATCCAAGACAAGAATAAACAAGTAATCAACACATAATTAACATCTAGGTTTCATTAGATCTAAGCAAACACAAGATAGATCTAGCCTAGCATGATAGAATTAAGACAAGAACATGATATAGACAACCAACACATAGACATATTGATTGAATTAGAAGAACACTTATCTTGATTAAACATGCAAGGTATCAAGGGGTTGGAACCCTTGAAAAACCTGTAAAGTTACACCAAAATCGTACTTAGGGTTTCTCCAAAACTTCTCTCTTTAATGTGTGAAAATTAGAAAACTATATATAGAAAAATAGATCAGACGGCGTCAAAATTAAACTTGTGACGCCGTCACCTCGCCGCCAAAACTCTTCTCGGACTGCCTAGATCTACTTCTGACGCCGTCAAGACTTATACACTTCCAGGCCGTCATGACTCTTTTACTCTTGACGCCCTTCCTACGTGACGCCGTCAAATCTGTTCTGGGTCGTCATGGAAATTCATGAAATTTGCTCTTGACGCCGTCAAGGTTTTGCTCTTGACGCCGTCACCTACTGTTCCCAGCATGGAAAATTAAGACTTTGGCGTTTTCTTCACTTTTATGCTCCAAAAACGTCCGAATTGCTTCCTTTTCCAGATTTCTCTCCCAAAGTACCTAAAATCACAAAAGGAACGATTTAGGGCAATATTTGATCAAATAAATTCGGATTCGGGCTTAAATGACCCCCTAAAAACGGATCATTTTTCGCCTCATCATATACCCTTACACTTGAGATTTGTTTGTCCTCAAGCAAATGCGCTTTTATTCTACTCAAAAGACAAGTTAGGGGTCATTTAACACTAACATAAAAGTAACTACAACAAATAATCGTTCCACTAAAGACTAATAGACAAGCACGGAGGTCATACACTAGCACCTCACAAATAGTGTTTAGATACTCACATCTCTCGGGTGTAATAAAGTGTAAATTACAATATGGAAATGGAAGATATCTCTCACTACCTGTCATAGCAAAATAGATTACCATAGGCTTGGGAAAGGATCAAACCTCCACCACATGGCGTAAGCACCTAGGATAAACTATCAAAGAGGTCTTTTAAAGGGTTGTAACGTTAGGTGTAGGGATATGAAATACACGGTTTTGTTGGATAAAGGAAGTTTTTACTGGTGGCGAGTTAACAATCTTAGTTAATTACATGTACAATATGGCGTTGCTAAGCCAAGACTAGACTCGACTTAAGCTAATAAATGGAAAATAACAAAAACATAAAATGAACATAGAATAAAAAGGGATGGTAGTCCGTATGTTTTTTTCTCTTTTCTTTTTCTATTTTTTTTGTTTTTCTTGATTTTTCTCTTTTTTTTCGATTTTTTTTTTCTTTTTTTTTTTTTTTTTTTTTTTGCATACACTCTTGCCCTACCATCCAAAATAATACATCATAGGGAATGAACATTTCCCTTACACTTGAATCTTTACATACTTTACATTTAACTAATCTAACGACTCGAATTAAGAAAATCAAAACACTTGGAGCACTTTTAAGATTAACGTACATATGGGGGTAATAAATGATGTTCTTCCCCATTACTCCATAAAATAAGTACTTACCCATGAGTCCCAATCGTCCCAAAACAATATGTACAAGGATATGACTCGACTTAGCAACCATGCAATCAATTAGAAAGTTAACTTAGGGTTTAACAAATAACAATAATGCACTAAAAATGAGCGCATACATGGAAGGCTAAGGCGATTTGGTTGTACATTTAAGTGGGGTGTAACAAATTCTTCCTTTAAGTAAGATGCTTAAAGTTAGAAACGAAAAGATAGGCTCGGAGGGGTGTACTAGGGGTTTCGTGTACTAAAAATGAGTACAACGCTAAGGGTGTGGGAAAAATTAGTTGACTTAACTAGCCAAGTAATATGACTTAAATGGTCAAGTAATTATGATACGGGTATAACACAAGGGTAATCATAATGCCTCTTATCATGTAGTAAATCCTATTACACGAATGTAGTCTCACTAGCGGTCTCGGGATGCATCACTAACGCAAGTTCTAGAATCTAAATGCTACCGGTACACTCATAAGCACTAATAGTAAATGCTTTTCCTATCAAATCTAAAGGCGAACCTCACATATTTGGGTGGAAAATTTTTCTGAATATACGGTTATGTGCTAGTCATACAATCTCCTATCCATGAGACGCTTGCTATGGCTAAAGTTTCACTCCTAAATGTTGTAAAAAAGTTTAAATTTGGCGCTAAAATTGCACTAACAAGTATTTCTCATAGTTTTATTACACATCTACCATTAAACAAAACAAACTCAAGCGAAAGTGCATATGTAAGGTATCATCTTTTTACCCTCCCCTTACACTTAAGATGAACATTGTCCCCAATGTTCAAGTAAAGAATGTAAAGTGAAAAAGTAAAGAGAATGAAATCAAATACTCCCCTGATTCGCTCGGTATGGATAATAGGGTGGCTAGGTTAAATCTTCCTCCAAGAAAATGAACAATCAAAGCTTCCCTTCCAGAATATAAATCATCTTCTTGTCATACATAACCTGTAAAATCTGATAAAATAGACAAGACAACCTCGCATAAAATCGGCGACATTCTATATAAGTTACTAAATCCTAGAAAACAAGATAAGATATAATGCTTGTGGAATGAAGTTTGCAGATCTCCTGGAGTTTATAAAACTTAATAATTCACAAAAACCATAAGACTCCGTTAGAAAAACAAAACCGATAAAATTTCCAGATTTTAACTCCTGACGCCGTCAAGAGTAAACCCCTGACACCGTCAGAATTGACCTGCAGAAATCCTTATGTTAAGTTTCCGGAAAATTTCTGGAAAAACTTGGTCCTACTTCCTGGAAAATCCTGCAAAACTTCATTATGACTCAATACAAGCATTTGACTCTAACAAATACGAATACACATGTTCATTTAATATTGTGGAGAATCATGATCGGTTTGTTTCTTGAAAACATATTTGGGGTTTCCCCTTACACTTATCTTTTGCAAAAATACCTTTAGGTGAAGTTAAGACTAGGCCAAAACAACAAAGTAAAGTATTTCCACTATTTAGTTTAGAAACATGATCTAGCAACAATAAAAATAAAACATGCATACGGAAGCAAATAACAAACAAACAAAAATAAAATCACACAAAACATGGGTTGCCTCCCAAGAAGCGCTTTTCTTTATTTACGAGTCTTGTAGCTAGACTCAAGGTCATGGGTTAACGTGTATCGCTTATGCTCACATAACCTAGTGTGAGCCATCTAGTAGTCGCCTCATAATCATCTCCTAATTATAAGCATCCGCGATAGTATCTTTTATTCTTTTCATGAGTATACTTAAGTCCTTTTCTCTTATCGTTCTCACTTAGCATCTCTATTGGCGGATACCTACTACACTTTTCCATGGAAAAATCCTTGAACCTAGGGTGTGTGCGGGGCATTTGATAGACAAAATCTTCTTCCCCATCCGAGAATGTAATTAACCCTTCTACGAGTTTTTCATCGAGGTTGGTCAGCCGTTTGAAGGGTTTTCCAAACACAACTTGGGTCAACTTATTATCAATAAACTCTCCTAGATTCTCCATAACCATGAACTCAACAAGATAAACCAAGCTTCCTACAAACACATGCAATGGTATTGCCTTAGCAATAATGTTTTCTCCTTTGTACTCTAACTCATCTACCATGATTTGATTGTATTCATTACGTGAGATTATGTTCATTGGAAGAGATGAGTTGAGATAGGCATTAAAGCTCTTAAATCCGATCTTACAAGGGAATTGCATGTTAAATGAACTATCACACTCAATCCTAGTTCTAGGGTCAACATACCTAAGAGGGTTTATTTCTTCTTCCATCCTATTCTCATTAATTACATCACCATCATCAAGATCCTCATCGGAGTCTGAATAGTAGAAAGGACTAGCCCTGCGATCATCATCATGATTAGACTCTTCTAACTCAGAATTATTGTCAAAGTGGTCGTTGGGTGAAAGGTTAGGAGGGTTCTCATTTTCTGCTAAAGGAAGTGGGGCGGGCATTTGGAAGATCCTACGACGAAAAACATGAATAATAGGAATCAAACGATCAATGTTATTGTGTTCCATCGAAAAAGTTTACGAACAAAGGACACAAAGAAATAGATAGACTAAAGAAAACCTAAAAAAAAAAAATCTTACTAGATAGGAATCTAGCAAGTAGACCTAATAAAAAGAAATTCTAACCTAGACAATAACTATTCCCCGGCAACGGCGCCAAAAACTTGATGCGTGGGA
Organism: Artemisia argyi; assembly: GCA_030686995.1. NCBI lineage: Eukaryota > Viridiplantae > Streptophyta > Magnoliopsida > Asterales > Asteraceae > Artemisia > Artemisia argyi. The sequence goes on from CM060694.1 coordinate 134,666,423, forward strand.
ATCGCAACAGGCTTTACCTCTCGAGGGATCTCGAGAAGCTTACAACCCCCACCAGGCAGTGTACGTAGTATAGTATAGTGACAAGTACCGGGGGATTGATCGTTCAGCTTAGGAATAGTGTCGCTAGGATTAGAAGGCCTAAATACTAGTTCTAAAGGTGAGGGATGATTATTTTTGTGTTTTTATATTTTTATGAAAACAAGTAAAATCTCGGGGTTTGAAGGATTTGGGCGGAATTAGTTGCTAATCAACTAACCCAATACTAAGATGCAATCAAAATAAAATACTAAAAATGAAAATAAACTAATTATACTAAAGTTGTGAGCAGTAATTGGAGAAAATGTGTTTACTTAGATTTCACTACTCCCTAGACATTTTTTACACGTTAATTACTTATTATAATTGCATAGATGACGGATCGTATTCCTTAATACCATTCATGGGGTGGCACACATAACTCCCCAATTCTATGAGCTCTTATCTCCTCCTACACCATGCCCAGCACAACTATAGAGATTATAAACAGTGGCTCATGCATTAAATACAACCAATAAAGACCTAGTGCGCCTCGGTTCATGTTTCTTAAGACGTTCAAGCATGTTACCAAATGGAGATCTGCCAGTTTTCTTAAGCCTAACATATAAATCATTCATCCAAGACAAGAATAAACAAGTAATCAACACATAATTAACATCTAGGTTTCATTAGATCTAAGCAAACACAAGATAGATCTAGCCTAGCATGATAGAATTAAGACAAGAACATGATATAGACAACCAACACATAGACATATTGATTGAATTAGAAGAACACTTATCTTGATTAAACATGCAAGGTATCAAGGGGTTGGAACCCTTGAAAAACCTGTAAAGTTACACCAAAATCGTACTTAGGGTTTCTCCAAAACTTCTCTCTTTAATGTGTGAAAATTAGAAAACTATATATAGAAAAATAGATCAGACGGCGTCAAGATTAAACTTGTGACGCCGTCACCTCGCCGCCAAAACTCTTCTCGGACTGCCTAGATCTACTTCTGACGCCGTCAAGACTTATACACTTCCAGGCCGTCATGACTCTTTTACTCTTGACGCCCTTCCTATGTGACGCCGTCAAATCTGTTCTGGGTCGTCATGGAAATTCATGAAATTTGCTCTTGACGCCGTCAAGGTTTTGCTCTTGACGCCGTCACCTACTGTTCCCAGCATGGAAAATTAAGACTTTGGCGTTTTCTTCACTTTTATGCTCCAAAAACGTCCGAATTGCTTCCTTTTCCAGATTTCTCTCCCAAAGTACCTAAAATCACAAAAGGAACGATTTAGGGCAATATTTGATCAAATAAATTCGGATTCGGGCTTAAATGACCCCCTAAAAACGGATCATTTTTCGCCTCATCATATACCCTTACACTTGAGATTTGTTTGTCCTCAAGCAAATGCGCTTTTATTCTACTCAAAAGACAAGTTAGGGGTCATTTAACACTAACATAAAAGTAATTACAACAAATAATCGTTCCACTAAAGACTAATAGACAAGCACGGAGGTCATACACTAGCACCTCACAAATAGTGTTTAGATACTCACATCTCTCGGGTGTAATAAAGTGTAAATTACAATATGGAAATGGAAGATATCTCTCACTACCTGTCATAGCAAAATAGATTACCATAGGCTTGGGAAAGGATCAAACCTCCACCACATGGCGTAAGCACCTAGGATAAACTATCAAAGAGGTCTTTTAAAGGGTTGTAACGTTAGGTGTAGGGATATGAAATACACGGTTTTGTTGGATAAAGGAAGTTTTTACTGGTGGCGAGTTAACAATCTTAGTTAATTACATGTACAATATGGCGTTGCTAAGCCAAGACTAGACTCGACTTAAGCTAATAAATGGAAAATAACAAAAACATAAAATGAACATAGAATAAAAAGGGATGGTAGTCCGTATGTTTTTTTCTCTTTTCTTTTTCTATTTTTTTTGTTTTTCTTGATTTTTCTCTTTTTTTTCGATTTTTTTTTTCTTTTTTTTTTTTTTTTTTTTTTGCATACACTCTTGCCCTACCATCCAAAATAATACATCATAGGGAATGAACATTTCCCTTACACTTGAATCTTTACATACTTTACATTTAACTAATCTAACGACTCGAATTAAGAAAATCAAAACACTTGGAGCACTTTTAAGATTAACGTACATATGGGGGTAATAAATGATGTTCTTCCCCATTACTCCATAAAATAAGTACTTACCCATGAGTCCCAATCGTCCCAAAACAATATGTACAAGGATATGACTCGACTTAGCAACCATGTAATCAATTAGAAAGTTAACTTAGGGTTTAACAAATAACAATAATGCACTAAAAATGAGCGCATACACGGAAGGCTAAGGCGATTTGGTTGTACATTTAAGTGGGGTGTAACAAATTCTTCCTTTAAGTAAGATGCTTAAAGTTAGAAACGAAAAGATAGGCTCGGAGGGGTGTACTAGGGGTTTCGTGTACTAAAAATGAGTACAACGCTAAGGGTGTGGGAAAAATTAGTTGACTTAACTAGCCAAGTAATATGACTTAAATGGTCAAGTAATTATGATACGGGTATAACACAAGGGTAATCATAATGCCTCTTATCATGTAGTAAATCCTATTACACGAATGTAGTCTCACTAGCGGTCTCGGGATGCATCACTAACGCAAGTTCTAGAATCTAAATGCTACCGGTACACTCATAAGCACTAATAGTAAATGCTTTTCCTATCAAATCTAAAGGCGAACCTCACATATTTGGGTGGAAAATTTTTCTGAATATACGGTTATGTGCTAGTCATACAATCTCCTATCCATGAGACGCTTGCTATGGCTAAAGTTTCACTCCTAAATGTTGTAAAAAAGTTTAAATTTGGCGCTAAAATTGCACTAACAAGTATTTCTCATAGTTTTATTACACATCTACCATTAAACAAAACAAACTCAAGCGAAAGTGCATATGTAAGGTATCATCTTTTTACCCTCCCCTTACACTTAAGATGAACATTGTCCCCAATGTTCAAGTAAAGAATGTAAAGTGAAAAAGTAAAGAGAATGAAATCAAATACTCCCCTGATTCGCTCGGTATGGATAATAGGGTGGCTAGGTTAAATCTTCCTCCAAGAAAATGAACAATCAAAGCTTCCCTTCCAGAATATAAATCATCTTCTTGTCATACATAACCTGTAAAACCTGATAAAATAGACAAGACAACCTCGCATAAAATCGGCGACATTCTATATAAGTTACTAAATCCTAGAAAACAAGATAAGATATAATGCTTGTGGAATGAAGTTTGCAGATCTCCTGGAGATTATAAAACTTAATAATTCACAAAAACCATAAGACTCCGTTAGAAAATCAAAACCGATAAAATTTCCAGATTTTAACTCCTGACGCCGTCAAGAGTAAACCCCTGACACCGTCAGAATTGACCTGCAGAAATCCTTATGTTAAGTTTCCGGAAAATTTCTGGAAAAACTTGGTCCTACTTCCTGGAAAATCCTGCAAAACTTCATTATGACTCAATACAAGCATTTGACTCTAACAAATACGAATACACATGTTCATTTAATATTGTGGAGAATCATGATCGGTTTGTTTCTTGAAAACATATTTGGGGTTTCCCCTTACACTTATCTTTTGCAAAAATACCTTTAGGTGGAGTTAAGACTAGGCCAAAACAACAAAGTAAAGTATTTCCACTATTTAGTTTAGAAACATGATCTAGCAACAATAAAAATAAAACATGCATACGGAAGCAAATAACAAACAAACAAAAATAAAATCACACAAAACATGGGTTGCCTCCCAAGAAGCGCTTTTCTTTATTTACGAGTCTTGTAGCTAGACTCAAGGTCATGGGTTAACGTGTATCGCTTATGCTCACATAACCTAGTGTGAGCCATCTAGTAGTCGCCTCATAATCATCTCCTAATTATAAGCATCCGCGATAGTATCTTTTATTCTTTTCATGAGTATACTTAAGTCCTTTTCTCTTATCGTTCTCACCTAGCATCTCTATTGGCGGATACCTACTACACTTTTCCATGGAAAAATCCTTGAACCTAGGGTGTGTGCGGGGCATTTGATAGACAAAATCTTCTTCCCCATCCGAGAATGTAATTAACCCTTCTACGAGTTTTTCATCGAGGTTGGTCAGCCGTTTGAAGGGTTTTCCAAACACAACTTGGGTCAACTTATTATCAATAAACTCTCCTAGATTCTCCATAACCATGAACTCAACAAGATAAACCAAGCTTCCTACAAACACATGCAATGGTATTGCCTTAGCAATAATGTTTTCTCCTTTGTACTCTAACTCATCTACCATGATTTAATTGTATTCATTACGTGAGATTATGTTCATTGGAAGAGATGAGTTGAGATAGGCATTAAAGCTCTTAAATCCGATCTTACAAGGGAATTACATGTTAAATGAACTATCACACTCAATCCTAGTTCTAAGGTCAACATACCTAAGTGGGTTTATTTCTTCTTCCATCCTATTCTCATTAATCACATCACCATAATCAAGATCCTCATCGGAGTCTGAATAGTAGAAAGGACTAGCCCTGCGGTCATCATCATGATTAGACTCTTCTAACTCAGAATTATTGTCAAAGTGGTGGTTGGGTGAAAGGTTAGGAGGGTTCTCATTTTCTGCTAAAGGAAGTGGGGCGGGAATTTGGAAGATCCTACGACGAAAAACATGAATAATAGGAATCAAACGATCAATGTTATTGTGTTCCATCGAAAAAGTTTACGAACAAAGGACTCAAAGAAATAGATAGACTAAAGAAAACCTAAAAAAAAAAAATCTTACTAGATAGGAATCTAGCAAGTAGACCTAATAAAAAGAAATTCTAACCTAGACAATAACTATTCCCCGGCAACGGCGCCAAAAACTTGATGCGTGGGAATCACAACAGGCTTTACCTCTCGAGGGATCTCAAGAAGCTTACAACCCCCACCAGGCAGTGTACGTAGTATAGTATAGTGACAAGTACCGGGGGATTGATCGTTCAGCTTAGGAATAGTGTCGCTAGGATTAGAAGGCCTAAATACTAGTTCTAAAGGTGAGGGATGATTATTTTTGTGTTTTTATATTTTTATGAAAGCAAGTAAAATCTCGGGGTTTGAAGGATTTGGGCGGAATTAGTTGCTAATCAACTAACCCAATACTAAGATGCAACCAAAATAAAATACTAAAAATGAAAATAAACTAATTATACTAAAGTTGTGAGCATTAATTGGAGAAAATGTGTTTACTTAGATTTCACTACTCCCTAAACATTTTTTACACGTTAATTACTTATTATAATTGCATGGATGACGGATCGTATTCCTTAATACCATTCATGGGGTGGCACACATAACTCCCCAATTCTATGAGCTCTTATCTCCTCCTACACCATGCCCAGCACAACTATAGGAATTGTAAACAGTGGCTCATGCATTAAATACAACCAATAAAGACCTAGTGCGCCTCGGTTCATGTTTCTTAAGACGTTCAAGCATGTTACCAAATGGAGATCTGCCAGTTTTCTTAAGCCTAACATATAAATCATTCATCCAAGACAAGAATAAACAAGTAATCAACACATAATTAACATCTAGGTTTTATTAGATCTAAGCAAACACAAGATAGATCTAGCCAAGCATGATAGAATTAAGACAAGAACATGATATAGACAACCAACACATAGACATATTGATTGAATTAGAAGAACACTTATCTTGATTAAACATGCAAGGTATTAAGGGGTTGGAACCCTTGAAAAACCTGTAAAGTTACACCAAAATCGTACTTAGGGTTTCTCCAAAACTTCTCTCTTTAATGTGTGAAAATTAGAAAACTATATATAGAAAAATAGGTCTGACGGCGTCAAGAATAAACTTGTAACGCCGTCACCTAGCCGCCAAAACTCTTCTCGGACTGCCTAGATCTACTTCTGACGCCGTCAAGACTTATACACTTCCAGGCCGTCATGACTCTTTTACTCTTGACGCCCTTCCTACGTGACGCCGTCAAATCTGTTCTGGGTCCTCATGGAAATTCATGAAATTTGCTCTTGACGCCGTCAAGGTTTTGCTCTTGACGCCGTCACCTACTGTTCCCAGCATGGAAAATTAAGACTTTGGCGTCTTCTTCACTTTTATACTCCAAAAGCGTCCGAATTGCTTCCTTTTCCAAATTTCTCTCCCAAAGTACCTAAAATCACAAAAGGAACGATTTAGGGCAATATTTGATCAAATAAATTCGAATTCGGGCTTAAATGACCCCCTAAAAACGGATCATTTTTCGCCTCATCAGCATTCATCCTAGATCCCATTGTCCATGCCAGAGATGTGGACTTCAGGAATTGAGCTGTCACTGATGCTTCCAACTGAGTGAAGGAAGACTTGAGGGACTCCACCGTAGAGCTGAGATTCTGAACATTGGAACCCTTTATCAAACCAAGTAACTCAGTAAGAGCCACCGTGTTTACCTGGTATGTCTCAGATGCCTGAAGAAGTTTCTTGTTGAGCTCAGGATCATCTTTGACTGATTCTTGAACTGACTTAACCCCTGTAGCCAGTTCTTTTAGAGATTCCAAAAATTGATTGATATGAGAAGCCATTTGTGTCAGGGAATGAGAGATAGTGGAATTTTGCTCCCTGACATCATCATTGTATTCTTCAACAGCATCTTTGAGGAGGTGATAGTGGACAGCTTGCTCAGTATGCATGTCAAACACCTCGTCAGTGACCCCCCTGTACAAAATGTTGGTCATTTTCTTGATGAATCTTTTGAAGGCTCTTTCAGTGAGAGGAGTTGGAGCGTCTTCTGAGGTTTCCGGCTCGGAATGTGTTTCATCTTCATCATGGTTAGAGGTTTGAGGAGACTGAGTAACATGTTCAGGGACTGTCTCCTCAACCTCCATATCATCTCCGGCCATGAAGACTACCTCGTCACTGTTAAATTCATCATCAGAAAATAAGACAGCCTGAGCATCTGCCAGGGAGGTAATCTGCAACAAATGGAGGTTATCCGGCTCCTCTTCATAAGAAGATTTGCCTTCGTTTTGGCCAGGTCCTGACCCCTCAAATCCGGTAGGTTGGGTTTTACCTATCTGGTCTTTAAGGCCAGTTCCCAAGTAATGCGCACCTCCAGGAGTGGTTATGGGCTCCATATCAGTAGGTGGTTTATATCCCTCTGAATCTTTGTCCCCCGTGACCCCTTCAGACACTGATGGGTTTTTCTCAATGTCATCATGAGGAGTCGTGAATGTTGTGTCCCTATCAGCGGGTTGTATGTTTCCCTCTGAGTCTTTGGGATGAGTTTTTGTGCCCTCAGACAAAAGCGTTGTTTTGCGAATGTCCTCATCAAGCACCTGAATAGTTATGTCCCCCTTTCCAACAGGCTTGTTCTAGCCTGTCGAAGATTTAGGAACGTTAACTCCTTGATGCTTGGGTTGTGATTTACCCGAGCCTTTAGCAGGATGTGATTGTTTGTGGACCCCCTTCTTAGTGGAGTAGTGCTGCCCCACCGAGGATTTAGGATCCCTTACTCCCTGAGACTCTGGTTGTGATTTGCCAGAGCCTTTAGCAGGATATGAAGGTTTGGTTTGTTCCGTCTCCACTGTCTTGTTTATGACAGTAGAGTCTTTGGGAACGGGTATGCCCGAGGACACTGAGTGGGATGTCTCAGTGCCTTCCGTTGGCTTTTGTTGCAGGCCTAGTGACTGGGTTATTATTCTCAGGGTGTCCGCAGTTAAGGGCGGTATTTCATGCCCCTTTTTGGCAGCCTTAGGGTCAGAGGTCTCAGTGTCGAGTGACTTGGGTTGAGCCACCTTCCTGGACCCCTGTCCCTTCTTCCTCTTCACCTTTTTGGTGGGAGAGGGAACTGGTGAAACTTTATTGTCACCCTGGATAGCAAAACGCATATACATTGTCAGGGTGACAGGTGTAACCTCAAGAGGGTCACGAGAGTAATTTGCCTTGTGTAGGACATCAGGCTCAAAACCTGTTATGTCAGGCTTAACATACTCAGACCCAAGCAAGTGTTGTAGGGCACAGGAAACAAATCTAGGATATGACATGTGTTTTTGCCTAGACTTCCCCCTTAACTTTGCTATGAGGTCCCTGAAGATGATTTCTCCAAGGTCAATCATTTTACCCTCAATGAGACAGAATACTATCATTGCCTGAGTAGTGTTCAATTGCTCAGTAGAGGATTTATTTCCCTAGAGAACCTGAATGACAAAAGTCATTAGAATCCTCCAGGGAGCTGGGAACCAGGTCTTTATTATTGGGGCTTTGGATAATAGGGACCCTGGTGTCACCTTAGGGTGATTTTTGTCATAGGGTCCCAGTTCCAGTAAGACCTCCTTTACCTCTTTCTCAGAGGGTTTGGCAGTGAAGGTCGTGGTGTAGTCAAGGCCAGTGGCTTTGACAAAAGTTTTATAGTCAAGAGTTAGGGACTTGGTTCCATTCTTGACTATAAACTTTAGTTTGGCCTCTTTTGGCGCATCAGGGTTTTCAACCACCGTTGTGCACCAAAATTCCCTCAAATAGTCATGATAGATGACTGAGGGGGTTTTTGTGAATGAGGTGGTTAGGAAGCAGTTCTGAAGGAACTTCACCACATCCCTGTATTCAGGGTACCCAGCAGGGTAGGAAAAGTTCCCCACCACATTGTTCTTGGTAAGGTCTACACTTTCCATTTGGAAATCTACATTGGGTGCGTATTTTACGACCTTAGATGAAGCCATTAGGGTTAGATAAAAGGCCTGGTTTTGAAAAATGGTATTGGTGAGGGAAGCACACACAGTTTTGAAAACAATTTGCAAGAGTTTAGTTATGATTTTTAAAAGCGTGTGTGTTTTTCCCTTTTTGTGGGGGTATTTATAGTGGGAATTAGGGTAGTGATGTTGCGGATATCAAAGATTTATAATATTCAACCGAAACAGCATAATAATATAAGTTTGAGATCCGCATTAAATATCACGATTCCTACTACCCCTTTTTCTCTCACCCTTTGGGGTGCCTCTGCAAATAATGCACTTTTGCAGAAAAAAATCATCACACTTTTTATGTGTGAGAGAGCATTTAATGCTTAGTGGTGTTTGGTGAGAGAGATGTGGGGGCCCAAGATGTGGATGCCAGTTGTGTAAGCGACATATATTCCTATATTTAATAGGAATCAATTACCTACCTGGGACATTTACTAACTAAGTATTCAGAACATTTAGTTAGGGTATTTAATGCCATTTTTCATCCACAGCCCCCTGAATGAATTATCATTCAACAAAAATGGGTTTTCAGGAAGGTTATGATCAGGGACTTAGAGAATTTACATCATGTTGGAACACTTTTGATCAGTTCCCTGATTCTATGTCCAACATGCCCAGTTCAGCTTTCAATCTTGTGAAAGTGGGTTCATCCAAAGGTTTAGTGAAGATATCAGCTAGCTGATACTCAGTGGAGATGAAATGTAGTTCAATTTCTCCATTAGAGATATGGTCCCTGATGAAGTGGTATCTGATGTCAATGTGTTTGGTCCTTTGATGAAGTACTGGATTATTTGAGATGGCTATGGAACTTGTATTATCACAAAAGATAGGTACCATCTTATACTGAATGCCATAGTCATTCAGTTGGCTCTTCATCCACAGTACATTAGCACAACATCTTGCAGCAGCCATATATTCAGCTTCAGCTGAGGACATGGCCACTAACTGTTGTTTCTTTGTACTCCAACACATAAGTTTACCACCAAGAAATTGGCAGGAGCCTGAAGTACTTTTCCTATTCATGTTACATCCTGCATAGTCAGAGTCAGTGTACCCTTTGAGATCAAATCCTGAACATTTTGGGTAATACAAGCCAAGGTTTGGAGTACCGTTCAGGTACCTGATGATTCTCTTGACAGCAGTGAGATGTGATTCTTTAGGGTCAGCCTGGTATCTGGCACACAGGCAGACTGAGAATTGGATATCAGGCCTTGAGGCAAGTAAGTACATCAGGGAGCCAATCATTCCTCTGTATTGAGTTTGATTAACTGATTTTCCAGTGAGATCAGGGCCAAGGTTGTTTGGGGGAACCATAGGAGTTTTTACTGAAGAGCAGTCAGTGAGCTCATACTTCTTCAGTAGGTTCCTGAGGTATTTTTCTTGGCAAATGGATATTCCTTTATCAGTTTGTTTGATTTGGAGTCCAAGAAAGTATGTGAGTTCACCCATCATGCTCATTTCAAACTTTGTGGTCATCAGTTTCTCAAACTGTTTGCAAAGTTTGTAACTTGTTGAGCCAAAGATGATGTCATCAACATATACTTGGACAAGAATGACATTATCCTTTGTTCTGTAGATGAACAGTGTGTTGTCAATTCTTCCTCTGACAAACTTGTTTTGGATCAGGAAGGCTGAAAGAGTTTCATACCATGCCCTGGGTGCTTGTTTCAGTCCATAAAGGGCTTTGTTAAGCTTGTAGACATGGTTGGGGTATTCACTACTTTCGAAACCAGGAGGCTGTTGCACATAAACATCTTCTTTGATGTTACCATTCAGGAATGCACTTTTAACATCCATTTGGTAAACTTTAAAGTTCATGTAAGTTGCATAGGCAAGGAAGATCCTGATGGCTTCCATTCTTGCAACAGGTGCAAAGGTTTCCGCATAGTCTATACCTTCCTGTTGATTATATCCTTTGGCAACTAGTCTTGCTTTGTTTTTTATGACTGTGCCATTTTCATCGGTCTTGTTCTTAAAGACCCATTTCATACCAATGATTAAAACACCCTGGGGGCATTCAACAAGGGTCATGACATCATTTCTGTTAAATTGTTCCAATTCATCTCTCATGGCCTGAACCCAACTTTCATAAGTTAGGGCTTCTTTGACATTTTTAGGCTCAATCTCTGAGAGATAGTCAGCATAAAGACATATATTGGCAGTGGCAGCCTTGAGTTTGGCAGCCTTGCTTCTTGTGAGCATGCCTTCAGTGGGTTCACCAATGATGTTCACAAGCTCAATGATTTTGGATCTAGTCCAGCTATCCTGGGGTTTGGGATAGGAATTTGAGCTTGTAGGAGCCTGACTAGGTTCAGACTCAGGAACATAAGGTAACTCATCAATATGTGCTTCAGTGACTACAGTAGGAACAATTTGTTCTGAGGGTTCCTGAACAATTTTTTCAGTGGTGTCAGTCTCATTTGAGACAGGCTGAGTTTCTATGAACTTACTGATAGGTGGTTGGGGTAGGTTGTGAGGGATGATGTAATAGGAGACATCAGCATCAGCTTGGTATTGGGTTGAGGGATTGTTCTTAGGATGATACTCATCAGGAGGATATCTTGATGAGTCATCAATACCAATTTCTTCTACTGAGGAATTTGAGAACCTGATGTATTTAGTGCTCTCATCAACAGTAATGTGATAAGTTTCCTCAGTTTGTTGTCTCCTTGTGTTGAACACCCTGAAGGCTTTAGAAACCAGGGAATATCCCAAGAAGTATCCATCATCAGCTTTGGCATCAAATTTACCTAAGTGATCCTTGTGATTATGAATAAACACAGGACACCCAAATACATGAAAATAGCTGATGTCAGGAATCCTTCCTTTGAATATCTCATAAGGAGTCTTATTATGCCTTTTCACAATGATTGAACTATTTTGAGTGTAGCAGGCTGTTTTAACTGCCTCAGTCTAAAAATGTTTTGAGAGGACTGAGCCATTCAGCATTGTTCTTGCTGCCTCAATGAGTGTTCTATTTCTCCTTTCAGCTACTCCATTTTGTTCAGGAGTATAGGGAGAAGTGAAATTTTGAGAAATTCCTTTTTCATCACAAAAACACTCAAGGTCTTGGTTTTTGAATTCAGTGCCATTGTCAGTCCTGATCTGTTTAACTTGGACATCATTTTGATTTTCAATGTTTCTGACAAATGACATGATTGTTTTAGCTGCCTGACTTTTTTTGGTCAGGAAGTAAACCCAAGTATATCTTGAGTATTCATCCACTATGACCAGAGTATACTTCTCATGGTGAATGGACATTGGACTGACAGGTCCAAAAAGGTCCATGTGAAGAAGATGTAGGCAGCTTTTGATGGAAAAGGTTTGTTTTGTTTTGAATGATGCCCTGTGGTGTTTTCCTTTTTCACAAGCAGAACAAGGATTGTCTTTGGTATACACCAGGGATGGAAGGCCCAGAACTTTGTTCTGTTTGGCCAGGTTGTTGATGCTCTTGAAGTTGAGACGAGAGAGTCTCCTATGCCATAGCCAGTTGATTGTCTCACTTGCCTTTGAGAATAGGCAAGTCCCATTCTGAGTTAGAGATGACATGTCAAGGACATATACATCATCCCTCCTGGGGGCAATCAACACAACTTCCTTATTGGCATTAAAGATGGCCCCTCTGTTGTCATCAAACTGAACTATGTATTTGGCATCACATAGTTGGGAAACACTTATCAGGTTGTACTTTAGACCATTAACATAAGCTATTCTTGTAAAAACTATACCATTGCAATTTACTGAACCATAACCTTCAGTGGGAGCTGATGAGTTATCACCAAATACTACTTTGGGTCCTGGTTCTTCCACATATTTGTGCAGAAAACTTTTCACACCAGTCATACTTCTGGAGCATCCATTGTCTAGATGCCAAGTAGGATCCTTGATGTGTTTCTGCAGAAACAGTAAACTGGGTTAGTTTTTCTTGTTGACCCACTTTCTAGTGGGCTTAGTCCTCAGGGACTTTTTGAACTCAGTTAATGAATCATGGTCTGAAGTTGTGTGACCTGAGCTTCCACATGTTTTACATTTTGTGGAGGTTGATGCCTCAGGTGACTGAGAAGTGTTGGTTTGGTTTTTCCTTCTGGACTGAATCACTTTATCATGTCCCCTGGTTTCATGGGAGGGATCTCCACAGATGTCACTGCATTCTTTCATCATACAATCATCAGGAAGATGATCATTGAAACCACAGTGAGGACATGGTGAGAAAGGCTTAGCCTTCAGTCTTTGTTTGGAAGGTGTGGCATACTGATAGCCTTGGGTTTTGTATAGACCCCTTGCTTTTAAAGAAGCAGTGTGGGGGATGTGATCACAAGTTCTGTGGTCCTCTTGTTTGCATATCATACAAAACAGGACTCTGTAGCATTTATCAGTGCTGTGATTTGGATAATTGCACAGTTCACATCTCCCTAAGGGTCTGGGTGTGGTTTTTGGTTTGGAAGAACCTGAGGATACTGAGGGCTTTGTAGATTTTGAGTCAGAGTTTTTCTCAGTAGACTCAATTTTCTCACTCAGCATCCTGACAAGTTCAGCAAGCTGATCAACCTTTGAGTCAGTGCTTTCAGGCTTCACTTCAGTAGTTACTGAAGTTTTATGGTGTTCAGTGGGTGTAGGAGTAGGTCTTTTCAGAATAGTCCTTCCTAATCCTGATTTCTCTTTAGGAGAATGTGGTTGAAAGACTAATGGTGCAAAATCAGAATTGGGTTCTGCTCCCTGAAGTTGTTTCAGTGGAGGGAGTGGTGAATCAGACTTAGACTCAGTGATGGACTCAGTAGGACTAAGTTCATCAGTGACTCCTAGCAGCTCCTTTATAGCCTGACTTTCAGGCTCCAGGATTCTTCCAGTGTTAAAATTAGGCAATTTACTATCAGGATTGTTTCTTTCAATCCAATCACTGGGTTTGGGAGCTTGTTCTTTGCTAGAGAGTATGTTGGTTAATAGAAAAGTTGTAGAATCACTACTCTCCCCAAAAACTTCAGTGAGTTGATCATCACCCAGACCAGCCTTATTGGGGCTGGGTGAGAGACTCAGTGTTTCATAAAGTTTGGGGTTTTTTTGAGTCCATTTCCAAATAATTTCCTTTTCTTTCTTAAGTTCTTCCTGAAGAGCTTGATTTTGTTTTACAAGTTCAGAGTTTTGAATTTGAAGTGTAACACTTTCAAGCTTGGCTTGTTTTAAGGCATGTAATTCATCTCTACAATGATTTAATTCAAAACTCAGTTTGTTAAATTTTGAAAACAAATTAAGTCTTTGCTCTTCAACATACTTAAGATCAACATTAATATAGTCTAAGTAAGATTTCCAATCATCATTATCATCCATAAAAAGTAAAAGATTTACCTTCCTCATTGTGATGTTGACCCATTCACCATTTCTTGCATGACTCTTCCCTACAGCAAGTTTGTTGTCTTCTGACAGAGCCATCAGGGCACTGATGTGAACTTCATCATCATCAGAGGACACTTCAACCTCATCCCAGTCATATGTTTCAGCAACAAGCCATTTGTTCTTGGCTTGAGTAGGCTTTTGCCTTTCTGTACTTTGCTTCAAAGTCTATTTGAGGGATTTTTTCAAATCTTTGACTAGACCGAAGCATTTTTGGTTGAAATTTGCTGGGGCCTGAAAAAGAGTTATTTCCTGAAAATTTGAAAGATGGTTCTGAGGTTGTTTTTGAAAAACAATCTTTAGCAAAATGCCCCATTTTGCCACATTTAAAGCATTTAGTGTTGTCATTTGCTTTAGAAGGAAAATTGTTTTTCTTAAAAAACCTTTTAGAATTAGCAAGGAGTGCTCTTTCATGAAATTCAATTTGAAGATCATTAAGATACTCCTCACTGGTTCTTTGGTCAACCTCATCATCAGATCCATCCTGAAAATCCTGCACAACACCTTTTGAATAGAAAGGAGTTGATATGGGTGTAATTTTCAAGGCCTTTTTGGTCTCCTGAGCTTTACCAGGGTATCTCCTGGTGATAAGATTGTCTTCATAGACAAACTTCCCATAGATGGCAGGGAGCTCAAGGTTTTGAATGTGGTTTTCATTTCTCAATCCCTGAGAGAAGTTTAACCATTTCTCAGGGAGACTGTTGACAAAACCAACATTGATCTCATGTTTAGACAGTATAACACCATCATTGGTCAGCTCATTCAGGAGGGTCTTATACCGAGTATAAGTCTCAGAGAGACTTTCAGAATCCTTGGCCCTGAAGGTATTGAATTCAAGCTTCAGGTCCATGATTCTATTCTCTTTGGTATCAGAAGGCCCTTCATAGCTATGAACCAGGTCAGTCCATGTCTGCTGGGCAGTGGGACAGTTGATCACTGATTCCATTATGTCATCAGGAAGGCATGATATAATGATGCTTTTCAGGCGTTGGTCTTGATTGACCACCCTCCTTTCATCTGGGGTCCACTGAGCTTTAGGTTTAATTAAACCTTGGGCAGTTGTTGGGACATATGGACCATCATTAATCAACTTAATGGAATATGATTCCATCCCAGTTAAGTAGCAAAGCATTCACTTTTTCCACTTATTAATTTGCCAGCTTCAAGTCAAGGGGCAGTTGCTGAATAACTTCCACCCTTTTTGTCGACAAGCTGGGGAACATCTATGTCAGTCATAGTGGGATCTTCATTTTAAAAAAAACTTGAGCACTCTTAAGTTTTGAAAACAGGTTTAAGTTTTACAAATCAGTGAGCTCTGATACCACTTGTTGGTCCCTTTTACTTGGTTATCAGTAACTAAGAAGCTAAAGTAACCAAGTTGTATGACTTTAAACAAAGATGTATAAAATGATTAACAATAAAGTAACGTAAAGATAAGAGACAATATTTTCCAACGTTTAATTCTTTATTAGAAGTTAATCAAAAAGAATCGTACCCAAGTGTTTGCGGAATAACACTTGGGGTTGAAACGACAAGTATTGTATGGACTCCTCACTAAACTCAAACTATGTTGAGTGACAACTTTTAAGACCCACTGAGCTATCTCAGGGGTTGTGTTGTTCTTTGGAGGAGAAAAAGTGGTTTGTGAATGCTTTGCATTAATTGCACAAACTTGTCAACTTTTACTCCTCACATATGCTTCCTATTTATACACAAGTATGGAACAACTAATTATACATTGGACATAAAGCTTCCTTAACAATATCTTGAAAGATATTATTCTTCTGGCAAGGAACGTTCATTGAGTTAGGTCCAAAAGGCACTTTCTGATGACAGACTAGTTTTAACCATTTTGGGAAAGTTTGACATTAAATTGATAAAGCACTTTAATAAAGCAGCTCAGACTTTCCCGCCCAGTCCCGCCAAAACTTCAGTCTTCTTGTCATCAGTCTTCAGTACTATGAAGTTTTTGAGGAGTCATGGGGTTCAGTGAGTTATTGTCATCCTCACTGAACCCATCACCTTCTTCTTGGCTTAGATCACACTTCACTGAGTTCCGCCTCACTGAATGGATAACCTTTCTTCTTAGGCTCGGTCTTAGCATCCTGAAGGTGACTCACTGAGTTACTGTTCACTCAGTGACTTGTTTACACTTAGGGGATTTTACGTTCAAATCCTTGTTGAAAGATTGGGGAATTCAGTGACCCAACAATTACTATTCTCGAAAAATTTCACTATTCATTTTTACTATTCACTTTTACTATTCATTTTTCTGAAATTTAATTTTTATTTCATATTCTCGTGTGATAAATCATTTCCATGGCAAAATAAAAGTTTGACACTCATCAGATCATTTTCGCGAAAGTTATTAAGGAATTACACGTTTTAAGTTAAAACGTCATTCAAAAATTCTATGCACAACGAAACTCGACCGCGTTAATTTTTCCCATATCAGAAAAATGTTTGATACACTCATGATTTATTTGAGAATAAATCATGACTGAGAAAAACGTGACCAAATAAACCCCGGCCGTGAAAAACAGGAATTTTCGTTTTTAAGCACTTTTACTCAGCCGTAACCTTAGCCTATACCTGCACTGCGTTTCTAAGATGATTTGATTTTTCACATTTTTGGAAAAAGTCAACATATTTTTCCCTCCTCCTTTGACCAAAAATCTTCCTTGATTTTATAAATCATTCCATGATTTTTAGGCTTACGGTTTTATGTCTAAAAGACATTAAATACCAACCGACACTAGACTGTGCCCAGTCTAGACATTATAAGTCATTTTAAATCATTATTATCACGTTAGAAAAGTAACATTTTACTTTTCTCAATTTTACACAATATTCGTACGTTTTACGTATTACGCGTTTTAGACCCGTGTTCGGATTCGACTTCGTAAATGCCTTCGCTTCTGATGACGAAGAAGAACCTTTCGAAGATTCAACCGACGAAGAAGAGGAGGAACCAATGCCAAATAATTTGCGTCGAATACTTCTAATTATTTTGAACAAAATTGGGTTGAGGCAGACTCCGAGGAGGATAATGAGTATGAAAATGTACTAGCACCATTACCACCACTACTATCACTTCCCTTTGATATCCCTACATGTGATGAATTGGATCACTCATTATGGATTGTATCACGACCACCATTGATCCAACAAGAAAGTCAGCATGGAAACTACAGCCTCTCAAACTTCATTGACTCGTACCTCTATGACACACTAAATCAAGAAGTTGCCAATCAATCAGAACTGCTAGGACCTTCTAACCCGCAATAGACTAGTGCGATGATACTGGTTATCCTTTGTACTACTAAACTAAATAGACTCAGTTCGTAAACTCTGTAGAATCTATGTTATAGCTAGCAGTAGTTGTAAAACATTGTAATTACTAAACTGAAAGTATCAGTTACTAGATTTGGAAGAAACTTGTAATAAGTTTCAATCTTGTAATCAATAAACGTTTTATGAATAAAACTCTTGCTTTATGCTATCATGTGTTATGATTCAAATCTCCAACGTAATTATTCTATCATTTCCCATCAAAAATCATGCACTATGTTGTACTACTTGTATGTCATCCCTCGTAATGGGAGTTTTTATGACTTAAGAATATTTGTTGTTCAATAAACAACTCTTTGTGATAATTCTCATCTATTGTACTTTCTATCTCCAAACCAATTTGACTGATTAGTAGACTATTACCATTCTATAAGATTTACCCAGTTATCCTATAAACCATGCAACTAATTTTACTTCAAGCTATTTTGCTACCACTTTATTGTTTCACATCATTTTACTCCAACATATTCTACCACCATCTTAGAAAAATTACTTCGTTGATACCACCCTATAAATTGATATCATATCTTCTTTACCCAGCTTCATCTCAAACCACTAAAACTCATCAAACCAAAATGAAGGACACAAGCCTCGTTCGTCTTTTCACCATCATTATCTTCACAACCGTTGCAACCACAAACTCATTAACAGATCTTGATACACTTTTAAAGCTCAAATCATCCTTAGTTACACCACAAGCACCCTCATCAGCTTTACAAGATTGAATACCATATAAAATTTTTAAGAAACACAATGCTACGTGACTAAACCGAACATCACATTATCGGTCCTAAATTATACATAGCCTGATCATCTATGTCTAATTCAGGAGGGATCATGTTATGCTGGGAGCAGTCACCTGTATGTTTTCTTAGAAACAAACTTCTCACTTATAATCTTAAAACAAATTTCATGTGAGTATAGGCAATTCATAAGTATTCATACGATAGAGTACGACAATTAATCACTCTTACTCTACCTTTCCCACATAAAAGTAAACCTCATCCTACGCCATATACAGAAACGACAAATCAAACTACATCACTCTAGTCCTCATAATTAACCACATCTCTTCATCGACCCTACTCCAACATATAACACACATACCGAAGTTCCCCGTAAGGGGTAGAGACTGTAACAATTCGCAATTTCCGGTTAATTACTATTCCTGAAAAATTTCACTATTCATTTTTACTATTCATTTTTCCATGGCAAAAATGAATAGTAAAAATGAATAGTGAAATTTTTATTTCACTATTCTCGAGTGATAAATCATTTCCATGGCAAAATAAAAGTTTGACACTCATCAGATCATTTTCGCGAAAGTTATTAAGGAATTACACGTTTTAGGGTAAAACGTCATTCAAAAATTCTATGCACAACGAAACTCGACCGCGTTAATTTTCCCCGTATCAGAAAAATGTTTGATACACTCATGATTTATTTGAGAATAAATCATAACTGAGAAAAACTGATGCGTGGGAATCGCAACAGGCTTTACCTCTCGAGGGATCTCGAGAAGCTTACAACCCCCACCAGGCAGTGTACCTGATCGTTGTAGTATAGTATAGTGACAAGTACCGGGGGATTGATCGTTCAGCTTAGGAATAGTGTCGCTAGGACTAGAAAGCCTAAATACTAGTTCTAAAGGTGAGGGATGATTATTTTTGTATTTTTATATTTTTATGAAAGCAAGTAAAATCTCGGGGTTTGAAGGATTTGGGCGAAATTAGTTGCTAATCAACTAACCCAATACTAAGATGCAATCAAAATTAAATACTAAAAATGAAAATAAACTAATTATACTAAAGTTGTGAGCAGTAATTGGAGAAAATGTGTTTACTTAGATTTCACTACTCCCTAGATATCTTTTACACGTTAATTACTTGTTATAATTGCATGGATGACGGATCGTATTCCTTAATACCATTTAAGGGGTGGCACACATAACTCCCCAATTCTATGAGCTCTTATCTCCTCTTACACCATGCCCAGCACAACTATAGGGATTGTAAACAGTGGCTCATGCATTAAATACAACCAATAAAGACCTAGTGCGCCTCGGTTCATGTTTCTTAAGACGTTCAAGCATGTTTCCAAGTGGAGATCTGCCAGTTTTCTTAAGCCTAACATATAAATCATTCATCCAAGACAAGAATAAACAAGTAATCAACACATAATTAACATCTAGGTTTCATTAGATCTAAGCAAACACAAGATAAATCTAGCCTAGCATGATAGAATTAAGACAAGAACAAGATATAGACAACCAACACATAGACATATTGATTGAATTAGAAGAACACTTATCTTGATTAAACATGCAAGGTATCAAGGGGTTGGAACCCTTGAAAAACCTGTAAAGTTACACCAAAATCGTACTTAGGGTTTCTCCCAAAACTTCTCTCTCTTTAATGTGTGAAAATTAGAAAACTATATATAGAAAAATAGGTCCGACGGCGTCAAGACAAACATTGTGACGCCGTCACCTCGCCGCCAAAACTCTTCTCGGACTTCCTAGATCTACTTCTGACGCCGTCAAGACTTATACACTTCCAGGCCGTCATGACTCTTTTACTCTTGACGCCCTTCCTACGTGACGCCGTCAAATCTGTTCTGGGTCGTCATGGAAATTCATGAAATTTACTCTTGACGCCGTCAAGGTTTTGCTCTTGATGCCGTCACCTACTGTTCCCAGCATGGAAAATTAAGACTTTGGCATTTTCTTCACTTTTATGCTCCAAAAACGTCCGAATTGCTTCCTTTTCCAGATTTCACTCCCAAAGTACCTAAAATCACAAAAGGAACGATTTAGGGCAATATTTGATCAAATAAATTCGGATTCGGGCTTAAATGACCCCCTAAAAACGGATCATTTTTCGCCTCATAAAAAACGTGACCAAATAAACCCCGGCCGTGAAAAACAGGAATTTTCATTTTTAAGCACTTTTACTCAGCCGTAACCTTAGCCTATACCTGCACCACATTTCTAAGACGATTTGAGTTTTCACATTTTTGGGAAAAGTCAACATATTTTTCCCTCCTCCTTTGACCAAAAATCATTCCTTGATTTTATAAATCATTCCTTGATTTTTAGGCTTACGGTTTTATGTCTAAAAGGCATTAAATACCAACCGACACTAGACTGAGCCCAGTCTAGACATTATAAGTCATTTTAAATCATTATTATCACGTTAGAAAAGTAACATTTTACTTTTCTCAATTTTACATAATATTCGTACGTTTTACGTATTACGAGTTTTAGACCCGTGTTTCCAGTTTTAGCAGGGTTTTAGCACCCCAATGGAACCTACCACTCATTTTATATTTTATTATGGAGTATAATGATATATTTAACCATACTTTCAAGTTCCACACTTTTACGATACCCGGTTTTACGTTTTGAGGCTTAATCATTCACGGTTAGCATTTCCCGGAGTCAAAACTAACTACATAAGTTAGATAATATCATCAAAGACCAAGTCATCCCTACTTATCACAGGCAAACCGCCATGGGGGGGGGGGAGTCATCACCATGTGGCTTGATCTCATGCTAAGTACTCTTAGATATTAACAAGTGTTGAACTCGTTCACCAAGTTTTGACTAAGTCTTCTATGTAACCTCCTCAAGCTACTATATAAGCCCTCCCCTCCTCTTCTTTATACGCCACACATCACACACACAAAAACCATAACCTTAGCTCATTTACTTCCAATTTCATGCAAGTTTCAAGTGCTACAACAAAATAGAAACTCTAGTTTGGTTTTGATTCATCAAACTACTTCCAAACCCTAGAAACTTTGGTGATTTCTCTTGAGTTTGAATCTACTCAAGTCACCTCAACTTTCATCATCTCTCTTTCAAGAATACAAGGGTAGAGAGATTGCATGAAGTGAAGTTGGGTGAAGCTTAAGTCTATCAAAGTCCTTACCTTACATGTTAACTTCCTTTC
Source organism: Artemisia argyi (assembly GCA_030686995.1). Lineage (NCBI taxonomy): Eukaryota > Viridiplantae > Streptophyta > Magnoliopsida > Asterales > Asteraceae > Artemisia > Artemisia argyi. The sequence continues at coordinate 134,687,915 of CM060694.1, forward strand.
TTAATTGAAAGCCAAAAGTTGTAAGCAAAACCCTAACATACTTCTTGTTAAATATCATATTCATGTTATTTACATATCATTCATGCTATATTTTGTCTTGTGATCATGTCCATGATGTATAAAAATGAGTAAAACAAGTTATTGTAAATGATTGTTAAGTTATTTAAACAAGTAAACTAGTGACTTTCTTGATAAAATCTGATCAAAATGGTAAAATTATGATATTAGACCATTACATATTGTAGTATAGGACCTAACAAGGAAACCATAGCAATTTGAACCACCTAAAACGAGTACACGAGTCAAAAGTTATGACCATTTGAAGTTACCAAAACTTTGTTGCAAAACTGCCTAAATACTTTCTGTGACAGAACATAAAACACGCAAAAAGAGGCGCTTCTGGTCCGTTTCACGAAAAAGTTAAAGCATGAAAGTTGTTCGGAATCACGTTTTCTTCAGAAACTCAGGAGCACGTATCCAGAAAGCCAATAACGAATGGGATTTTCTTCAGTTTCTTAACAGTTATTTTATATATATAAGTCACTATATAATAGTTGTGGTTAAATAAGACCAAGAGGTCTAATGACCTAAATTCAAGACCACAACCATGGCTAAAGCCAAGGTTGAGTCTCAAGACCATGGAACAATGACCAAAGGTCATGGCAAGGCTATGACTAAATGACCATATAAACTTACCTAGGCGAAGACATGAACTAAAGAGTTAGCGATAACTTAAACATACAATTTGGATCTACTCCATTAAAAGAACCATGAGATCTTACAAGTAATTGTCATACAAGATTAAGAAACTCATCCTAATAACAATCTTCATGTAAAAATAAACTTTCCTAAGTTTATTCAAATATTGGACATGTAACTTTTCGGACCAAAACTTATATATATATATATATATATATATATATATATATATATATATATATATATATATATATATATATATATATATATATATATATATATATACTTTATCAAATACTACAATAGTAGGGAGCCTCATGTGAGGAGTTCATTAAGTAAGCCGTCGAGATGAGTTGTGGATTTACGAATTAAAGTGTCCTGGCTCCTCGAACGTTTACTACATGACTTCTGAATTATGTCGACCCGAACGGTAGTAAGCGATATATAAACCATACATGTTTCATAAACCATATCTTTTCAAAGACTTATACTATACTAAGTACTGCATCATGGACTAAATGCAAGACATATATAGGCAATTCTTCAAATTCTTAGACATTATTCCTAACCTATGTTGCAACAATTATTCTAGGTTTCTCGTAGAAGTTCTTACGGCATATCCATCATTCTCATTATACATCATCCAACTCAAGGTGAGTTCATAGCCCCACTTTCCATTACTTAATTGTTTTACAAACCCTTGGGGGGAATACATGCTATTTTAAACCGAACACAATGCTTTTCAATTGTATGCTTGTCTGATTGTTTTATTATCACTAAGTACTATCCTTGCTAAAACCAATATCCCTTATTATGAACCATTTAATCACTAGAAATAGTGAGCGCGAATATTGTGAATAGGCCTATTGGGATTGACGAATCCCATTTGTATTGACTAAGTTCAAACAAATGCACTAATATTTGAGATTTAGGTATGTTAGCAAAGTACCTACCGGGATAACTCCGCCGATTGATATTGGTACCCGTTAACGTTTTGGTGTCATAAGCTTAGTGTATAATACATTTTATGGGTGTATAATAACGTAGCCTACCTGTTTTGTTTTCCAACCATGAGTATGAGTCTAATTAACTCATACTACCAACATATTGTGTTCAACCATTAAACAAACTCTATGAATATCACTCAACCTTTGTGTTGACCTCTTAAGCATGTATTTCAGGTCCATGATGATCAAGGATGGCACGGAAGGGCACAAATATTCAAGAGGGCTATAAATTTTATTATCATTCAAAAACTCATTTAATGTAAATTGTAAACATGGAACCATCTGGGACCTCATTTTGTAATCTCTGATATTTATATAATTTGAATGATAAACCTTTTAAAACGACTCAATTAGAGTTCGTTTTCTATTATTGTGACTATTGTGCCATCGAGTAACACCCAGTTCGAATTCCGCTGCATCCATGAATTGGGGGTGTTACAGAGATGGTAGAATCACTGGGAAAGGCACCATCAGAACACCTCTGTTGGATTTTGAGAATGTATACTATGTTCTCAGTATCACAAATTTGTGACACCAAGAACAAAGTCTTCTTCTCTGAGGATGAATGTCTTGTGCTCTCTAATGACTTCAAACTTCCAGAAGATACAACCATTCTGCTGAGAGTTCCCAGAAACTACAATTTTTACACATTCAACTTGAATGATGTCCAACCTGAAAGTGATCTAACATGTTTGGTGGCTAAAGCATCCTTTGATGAGTCTACAAGATGGCATAGAAGGATGGCTCATGTGAATTTCAAGACCATTAACAAGCTTTCTAAACTTGGTCTTGTACATGGACTTCCTTCAAAGTCTTCACCAATGAACATAATTGTGTTGCCTGTAACAAAGGAAAGCAACACAGAGCCTCATACAAAGCCATTACAGCTGTGAGCACTATCTCAGAACCTCTTCAGTTGCTGCACTTGGATATTTTTGGTCCAACTCAAATAAGAAGTATTGATCATAAGTACTTCTGCCTGGTAATCACTGATGACTATAACAGGTTTTGTTGGGTATTCTTTTTGAAAACTAAAGATGAAACATCTCCAATTTTAAAAGAATTCATTACCCTTATTGAAAACCAGCTAAACAAAAAGGTGAAAGGTATTAGGTGTGATAATGGGACAGAGTTCAAGAATGTTGTATTAATAGAACTTTATCAGTCTAAAGGGATAAAAAGGGACTATAGCAATCTAAGAACCCCACAACAAAATGGGGTTGCTGAAAGAAAGAATAGGACCTTAATAGAGGCAGCAAGATCCATGCTTGCAGACTCTAATTACCCACTATGTTCTGGACTGAAGCAGTAAGCACTACTTGCTATGTTTTGAACAGGATATCTATTACTATACCTCATTTCAAGACACATTATGAACTTCTCACTGGGAAAGTTCCTGATATTCACTACCTCAAACCTTTTGGTTGTCAAGTGAGCATTTTAAACACTAGTGATTCACTGGGAAAATTTGACGGGAAAGCTAATGAGGGGTATATTGTGGGATATTTAGCTCATAGTAAGGCTTATAGGGTTTATAATTTAAATGCAAAAAAGATTGAGGAGACTCTTAACCTAAGATACCTAGAAGATAAGCCTAATGTTTAGGGACAAGGTCATGTTTGGTATTTGGACCTGGATTACTTAACTGATTACTTGGGCTATACTAGATATGTTACTAACCAATCTGCAGGTACACAAGAGTCTCCCACTAACAATGCAGGTACCCTAGATGATGACTTAGAAAGTGAATATGAGCATGATGAACAAACCACTGTTGTACCTTCTTTTCCTCCTAACCCATTTGCAGGTAAAAATTCTAAAGAAACTGTTAATACAAATATCGCCAAAAACATTATTTATATTTTACGATCTTCGTTAAGTTTTGTTAACGACAAAATGTAAACTTTAGTTTCTAAGTAAAACATAATCTTAGTTTTAAAGACTTGCATAAGCTAGACTTTTGCTACATTTTACATTTCATAAAACACAACACTTTTTATTTTCTAAAAATAGAATTGTCACATCACATTTATTGCAAGTTTTGTCATTATACATTTATGGAAAGAAATGTGTTTGACTTACTAAGATGTTGCTTGCAAGTTTAGTGTTTGACTTGATATTATGAGATGTGACATTGTTTGGTTTGCAAGGAGTAATGAGATGTGACTTTGTTTGGTTTGCAAGATTTATTGCAAAACCAACTGCAAGCCCGGCGGTACCCTGGGGGTACACGGGCGGAACCCTTCTGAGGGGTTCGCCTGATCCGCCAGACCTGCAGAAGGTTTGGCTATAAATACCAAGCCACAAGTTGATTTTTGGCTTATCACTTGACATCATATTTTACACACACACATTCATTCTTTCATCTAACCCTTTAACATTTCATATGTGAAGTTTCTTTTTGTTGCAAAGAGATTCACGAGCTCATTAAAAGTAACAAGTATTCAACACAACGTTGCAAGACTTGTTAGCTTAGCATTGTGTAGACTTGTGTAGTTTACACTTCATTTGATTGTGTATTTTCAGTAGTGATCGGTTAGTATTTTAGTCCTCAAAATACAAAGTGTATCGGGAGTAGTTGTACCCTTGTAAAAGAACTAATGGGAGTGGTTGTACCCTTGGTAAAGAACTCGACATCTAGCTTAGTGTCGGTAAAAGTATAAGCGACGTGTAAGGTTTTCTCCGCCGGTGAAAGGAGCTTGTTGACTAGTGAAAGAAACTCTCGAGTTGGATACTCGGGGCGTGGATGTAGGGCAAGGAAAAAGAGTCCTTGTAGCCGAACCACGATAAATACTCGTGTTGTGGTTTGATCATTTCTTTCATTTACTTGCATGTTATATATTGTGTTTGTGTATATATCTTTGATCAAACAGAAAGTTTCAAAGCTAACTTAACAAGTTAAAAAGATTTTAAACGGTAAACTATTCAACCCCCCTTCTAGTTTTCCATAATTGGCATCAAGAGCTACGTTACTCAAGCTTTTAAAATATATTGTGTTTTAAAACTTGAAACGATCCATGGATTTTGAAAATTACAAAGAAGGGCAATCTATGCAAAGACCACCACTCTTTGAAGCAAATGGTTTTATATATTGGAAAAAACATTTTGAAACTTACGTGAAATCTAAAGATATAGATTTGTGGTATATAATCATTGATGGTGATAACGTAGTTACTAACATTAAAGATGATGATCAAAAGAAATTAATTGGTAAAAATAATGAAGCTAAAATGATGCGTTACAACGCTTTGCCTAAGAAAGAATATGAGAGAGTCTTTTTGTGTAAAACCGCCAAAGATATTTGGCAATCTTTAATTGTCACTCATCAAGGAAACTCACAAGTTAAAGATAACAAAATTGATCTTCTTGTTCAACAATATGAACAATTTGTTATTTCCGAAGATGAGATTATTGATAATGCTTTTGCTAGGTTTAATACTATTATTACTTCACTTAAAGCACTTGATGAATCTTTTTGTAGTAAGAACTTTGTCAGGAAATTTCTTAGAGCACTCCATCCGAAGTGGAGAGCAAAAGTGACGGCAATTGAAAAATCCAAAGATCTTTCAAGCATGTCACTTGATGAGCTAATTGGAAACCTCAAAGTTCATGAAATGGTAATGGAAAAAGATTCGGAACTAGTTAGAGGCAAGAAAGAAAAAGTTAAGTCCATTGCCTTGAAAGCTAGAGTCCAATCAAGTGATGATGAAGAATCTACTTCGGATAGTGATGATGAGGAATATGCTATGGCCGTTAGAGACTTCAAGAAGTTCTTTTGTAGAAGAGGAAAGTTTGTAAGGCAACCTAAAGATGACAAGAAAACTTTCCAAAAAGATCGTGATGATAGGAAAGGAAAGGTTGAAAGAAAATGCTATAGGTGTGGAGACACAAGTCATCTTGTAGGAGAATGTCCAAAACCACCCAAGAGCAAACCTCAACAAGCCATTGTGGGTGGTGCTTGGAGTGACTATGAAGGAGATGACGATGAGCCAAAGAATGATGATATTGCTCTCATGGCTCACAACTCAAATGAGGGATTCTCCGACTCATCTTACTCCTCTATTGATGATGACACTTTATAAAATGAATATAACAAACTTTGTGAATTGAGCCTAAAAATCATAAACAAAAATAAATTTTTGAAAATTAAAAAGGAGTTTTTAGAAAATGAAGTTTATGTGTTAAAAGAAAAAGCTAAGAGAGTAGAAAAGAGTAAAGGTATTGACACATCTTGCAAACCATGTGAAGAGCTTAAACTAGAAGTTGAGAAACTTAAAATTACTCAAAATGATTTAATAAAATAAACCACAAAGTTTAAGAAGTTCGATAAGAGCATTTCTTGTGCGGATGAAATTATGAAACTTCAAAAGTCACCCTTTGATAAAACAGGACTAGGATTTAGGAAAATAGAAATTTCAAAGGGTTAAACGAAACAAGAAAAGATTGCACAAGAAACAAACAAAATTGCTACAGCAGCCTGCGGATCAGACGGAACCCAATCCAGGGTTCCGCCCGTTGGACTCGAAGGTTTCGCCAGGTCTACTGCAACAGTAACTCCATCCACATCGGATCGTTCAAAATTTGTTAAAGTTACATACAAAAATGGAACAAAACATGTGTTTAAAACTGGAGTAGGACTTAGTAAAAATGAATTTAGAGCTAAGACTAATCAACCAAGACCTAAGACTCCAATTCCCAAACGCCCCTTTCCAAAGAGCAACTTCAACGCTCGACTAAACTACCAACATGTTTGGAACCAAAACACTCCTAGACATTACCAAACTCCAAATTACATGCCATGGAACCCTTATGCTCTATTTTCATACTTGGAACAAGTTAATGGTATGTTTAACCAAAATGGACCCATGAGAAATTGGGGACCAAATGTTTGAGTGTTTTTCATAAAATAGGTGTGCCTCAAAGTTTGTTTGGAACCGGATGAATGGATTAAAGATAACGGTTATTCAAGGCACATGACGGGTAACAAAAGCCTCTTCACTTCTTATCACAAATGTGACGGAGGTAATGTTACATTTGGTAGTAATGCTAAGAGCAAAATCATCGGAAAAGGTACAATCTCTCATGACTCCCTTTTTATAGATGATGTAGCTCATGTTGATAACTTAGGTTTTAATCTCCTTAGTATTAGTCAACTTTGTCGTAATAAGTATAATGTTCTTTTTAGTGAAAACGGAAGTAAAATACTTAAAGATGGTATAAGCATAGCCAAAGGTGTCCTTAAGAACAACGTATATGTTATGAAGATGGATCCAACATCTAGAGACAAACTTTGTCTTACCTCATTAGATGAATCTTCAACTTTATGGCATAGACGTTTAGGACACGCTAACTTGAGACTAATCCAAAACCTCTGCTCCAAAGACTTAGTTCGAAACCTACCTAAGTTGAAATATGACCAACACTTTTGTGATGCTTGCAAAGTCGGTAAACAAGTCCATAATAGCCATAAGGCTAAAAACTTGGTTTCTACATCTAGGTATCTACAACTTTTGCATATGGATTTATTTGGTCCATCTGCTATACAAAGTTATGGAGGTAACTTCTACACTTTGGTCATAGTTGATGATTACTCAAGATATACTTGGACAAAAAATTTGAAAAGTAAAAATGAAGCTTTTGATAAATTTGAAATTCTAAGTAAGAAAATTCAAAATCAAGTAGGGTTTAATATTGTGTCTATTAGAACGGATCACGGTCGTGAATTTGATAATGAATTTCAATTTGGAAACTTTTGTGATAATAATGGAATAACTCATAACATTTCGGCTCCACATACTCCTCAATCTAATGGTGTAGTAGAACGTAATAACCGGACATTGCAAGAGATGAGTAGAACAATGCTTAATGAACAAAACATTCCACAAAAGTTTTGGTGTAATGCCGTTGACACATCAACGTACATTTTAAATCGAGTCTGAATTAGACCATTTTTGAATAAAACTCCTTATGAACTATATAAAGGTAAAAAGCCTACATTAGGATACTTTAGAGTGTTTGGGAGTAAATGTTTCATTCTTAACACCAAGGATTATCTCACCAAATTTGACCCAAAGTCTTATGAAGGTGTATTTCTTGGATATTCACAAAATAGTAAAGCATACATTGTTTTGAACAATGAAACCTTACGAGTCAAGGAATCGTTGAACGTAAAATTTGATGAGAGTCCACCTCCCTCTAAGACATCGCCTTTGGTAGATGATGACTTAGTTGAAAGCCAAGCAATAGAAAATCAAGAAATTTTAAGTGGTAACAAGGAAGATGAACTATTAAACAAAGAACTTGTAAATGTCAAAGAATCTAAAAGTCATCCATTAGATGGTGTCATTGGTAACATTAACGAAAGAACACTAAGGTCAAAAGTTCAAAATGAAAGCAACTACTTTTGTTTCATGTCAACCATTGAACCTAAAAATATTAATGAAGCTATTAAAGATGAGTCTTGGGTAATTGCAATGCAAGAAGAGTTAAACCAATTTGTTAGGAATGATGTATGGACATTAGTTCCTCAACCAAAGAGTCAAACTGTAATTGGAACAAAATGGGTATTTCGTAATAAAATGGATGAAAATGGAATTGTGTCTAGAAACAAAGCTAGGCTAGTTGCACAAGGATATAACCAACAAGAAGGCATTGACTACGATGAAACTTTTGCTCCGGTTGCTAGGCTCGAGTCAATTAGAATCTTACTTGCATATGCATGTGCACATAATTTCAAACTCTTTCAAATGGACGTCAAAAGTGCATTTCTAAACGGAGTCATTAATGAAGAAGTGTATGTTGCTCAACCACCGGGCTTCATCGATTTTGAAAAACCAAATCATGTTTACAAACATAAAAAGGCTCTTTACGGACTTAAGCAAGCTCCAAAAGCATGGTATGATCGACTTAAAACCTTCCTAGTTGACCATAAGTATACCATGGGCTTAGTTGATAATACTCTTTTCACTAAGAAGAAAGATTCACATATTATCATAGTCCAAATCTATGTTGATGACATTATATTCGGATCAACTTGTCAAGAATTATGTGTGGATTTCTCAAAAATCATGCATGACGAGTTTGAAATGAGTATGATGGGAGAACTCAACTTTTTCCTAGGACCCCAAATTAAACAACTAGAAGATATTATCTTCTTTAACCAATCTAAATATATTAAGGACATGCTTAAGAAATTTGGATTAGAAGATTCGAAACTAATCAAAACACCCATGTGCACGGAAACTAAACTCACCAAGGATGAGGAAAGCGAATCCGTAGATAGCACTAAATATAGAGGTATGATTGGTAGTCTACTTTACCTAACGGCTAGTAGACCCGACATTATGTTTAGTGTTTGTCTATGTGCTCGTTTTCAAGAAGATCCTAAGACTACCCATCTCAAAGCCGTTAAAAGGATTTTTAGGTATATTAAGGGTACTATACATTTAGGTTTATGGTATCCCAAAGGAACGGGAATAGACACCATAGTGTATGCCGACTCGGATCATGCCGGCGACTATGTCGATAGAAAAAGTACAAGTGGTATTTGTAGTTTTGTTGGACATTGTCTTACCTCATGGTTCTCTAAGAAGAAAACGGCTCTTGCTATCTCAACAACGGAAGCCGAGTACGTTTCGGCCGGAAAGGCATGTCAACAAGCTCTTTGGATGAAGCAAGCTCTTGTCGACTACGGAATTCAACTCAATGACATCACAATTCTTTATGACAACAAAGGTGCCATTGATCTTAGCAAAAACCCGGTTCAACATGCTCGTACCAAACATATTGAAATCCGTCATCATTTCCTTCGTGACAACATTCAAAAAGGAAATATCTCAATTGAGAAAGTTTCTTCCGAAGACAACATAGCCGACATTCTCACAAAACCCCTTAAACGTGAACCTTTTAACTTTCTTAGGCTAGGCTTAGGACTCATGGAACCTACATTGTAGTTCTGGACATTAGACAAAAACCACAAAAATCAAAACAAATCCATAACTCTTTTTCTCAGCAGGGTCGGCGGAACCCTCAAACACAATGGACGGAACCCATTTCAGGGGTCCGCCATGTCCGCCGACCTGCATAATCATTTTTTTGTTTATATTAAACCAAACACCCATTATCTCATACCACCACTTTCAAACTGCTACTATTCACTTTACCATCCATCCATACCTACGAATTCTTGGTCTTCCATTCATTTACATTGCAAATCAATCATCATTGTAAGTATTCTAAACGTGATTACAATCCTGATCTGAGTCTAGGAATTCTATTTTTTGCACAAAAACAAAAACTTGGGGTTATGCATTATTTTGAGAAACTCATGCATAAGATTAGGTGTTTAACAAAACTAATCATGTTTCCCATAGTTAGGAATTGCATTCTTACTTAGTATAAACATGTTTGCTAAAACACCCCATGTCAAATCCTTCCAAAAATTTCTCACAAGTAGGACAAATATTTTTTCGTCTCACATTGAGAATACAAAATCAAAACGTTATGTTTAAAACCTCACTTGCATAATGTCTCTTGAATGCTAAAGGGAACACATAACCAATATGTATTTTCGGGTACATTCAAACAAAGCTACATTGAACTAGGAGCGTTTGGGTTATCTTTTGTTTTATAACAAAACTTGCATAAAACGATTTTTAAAGTATCAAAATGAGTCAAGATAACCGCACCTCCACATTGTTTTCATATAGGCACACACTAGAACATCCACATTATAATAGTAGTGTACTTAAACTAAAACGTGAAATTTTGTTGTTCTAGGAATCATCATGCCTCCTCTAACCTACTACGACCACAAGGACACCATTAAGTACCTACCAAAACACCACAAAACCAAAGGCCTTACCCCAAACCAAGTCAATGTTTTCAAAGCCTTAGAAAAACACTATGTCCATGAGGGTAGAACCATTGACCCGTCTTTCCTAGAAGGCACAAACCTTTATGCCGAATTTGCCACTAACAAATTTGAGTGTTTTTTGAATATCGACGAGCCTATTTGTCTTAGATTCATTCTAGAGTTCTATGCATCCTCCGTCCTCTCCACGGATGATTATGGTCAAATGTCTATCAACTTTAGGGTTAGTGGTCATCAATACTCCTTCACTCTTGAGGTGTTTGCTCAAATCCTAGGTGTCCCAAACCATGGTACTTGCCTCTATTCCGACTTACACTCCCTCTCAACTCTTGACAACCTCCAAGACCGTATCCATCCTTATGACACATCCCTTGTCTCAAAAGACGTACTCCGTAACCACCTCTTTGTTAGAACCACCAACACTAGGAGAACCCTTTCGGGAAATGAGGTCGATAAGGACTCATGTGGAATAGAAATGAATGAACTTAAGCCCCAATTCAAGAAATGGGAGGAAGTCCTTAGAGCCAACGTCATTAGCACAATAGGAAACCAAGATCATATCAACCTTTGCCTTTGCTACATGCTCTACTCCTTGTCCGTTAGGCAACCCTTCAACCATGCCTACTACATGGCCAAGAGAATGGCCGACATTCCCGTGCATGGCACAACGGCTATGCCGTATGGAATGCTCTTGACCCGTCTCTTTAGGTTCATCTCACCCATTCCAACAACTCCAAACGGTCTTTGCCTTAACTACTCTCTCATTCCACACACCTTTGTCCCACTAAGTGATAAGAGAGTGTACAAAGCCCAAGGAAAAGGTCCACATCCTCCTACCTCATCTTCGTCTTCCTCAATGAGTGAAGATGACAATTTTCCAAACTCTAGGCTCCCACCTCTCGAATACCTAAACCAACTTCCGGATATTCCTAATGAGTTGGAGGAGTTCAAGCAAACAAAGGGTATCTTCAAGAATCTTGGAAGATTCATTGGAAAGCTCAAGAACAAGATTGAACGTCAATGAGAGTGGGTGTGTAGGAGTGTTTGGCACTAGGTGCTATTTGAACTAATTTGGTTGTTTAAACAATGCTTATGATGTACTTGTAGGTTGGTACAATGTTTGATACTATTTGGGACATGTTTCATCTAACTTTGATGCAGAAAGACAACCTTTAGCAAGTTGTCAAATTTTCAAGCTTATGATATTTTCACTAAGTATAGTGAAATTCTCGACCTCAAGGTCAAAGTCCTATGAAATGTGTGTTTACGTGTCTATTTTTTGCATTGCCTAACCAGAAATGCCTTATCTTTTTTATTTTAGGAGTTTTCGAAAATTTTGAAAATCGTCTCGCGGGTCAAAAACGTGGACTGCCAACTTTTTAGGCTCTGGCGGATCTGGCGGTACCCAAAATTGGGTTCCGCCAGTGCAAATTCTGGGCATCCCAGAAATGGCCCAACGGACCAGGCGGCACTCTCAACTGGGTTCCGCCTGTGTATTCTGAGGGTTCTGCCAGAATCCTGCAGAATTTTTGTTTTTGTTTTCAACATTTCAACATCCAAACACCAAAATCCAATCCTTTTAGATAGAGACCCATTTCCTGCAATGTATTTAGCATAATAGGATACTTCTTCTTCCATAAACTTAACCAAAACCATTTCCCGCCAAAATTCAAAAATAGCCATAACAACCTCAAGGACCCCTCACACATAAAGGAAGGAACCCTTTTAAAGGATCCTTGAAATCCCTGAGAATTATACTCCAACAAATCCACCAAAACCACTAAGCATTTAGTGCAAAACTTGTCTTCTCACTTCACCATTTTCATTGGATTGACTTCCATTATATGACAACCCACAATTAGTTTTCCAAATCATTAGGAATCTCCATTTTTGTATGGACTAACATCAAATCCAAACACTCCTTTCCATAATCCTTCAACACTACAAATTAAGCCATCCTAAACACTATCAAATCACACCTTCTTCATCACAATTTCTGAACTTCTAAACCATTTTTCACCATGACTACGTCAACAATCACCTCTCAACCATCATGACCCATCCGGAAAACCACCCGGATAAGTGTTAAACGACTATGGTCTAATCAACCCATCAACCTAAGCTCCTCATCTTCGGATGAATTCACCTCACCTATAAAAAATGAACACTTTTTGAACCTTGCATCTCCATCACCATCACCCAATGAACCCAATGAGCTCACTCCACCACCAACTAAATCACCCATTGACCCAACTCCACCAAGTGCTCCAACCCAACCATCCAAAACTTCATCACCATCACCATTACCCAAAATTGAACCTATGGATTTATTTGGGTTTCCTCCCACATCACCACACCCTTTTGTCCAAGATCTAAATGATCTTCCACCAAGACCTACACAACCACCACCTTTTGCAAATGAATCACCAAGGTCAATTCTTGACCATAATGACCTTTTTAACCACACTCAACCATCACAACAAGTATAGCATCAACCCAAACCATTGTTGTTTCACCCCATCTACCATGACATCCATGGTACTCTTTATGGAGAACCAAACTTTGAAAACCATGATCACCCAACTCCACCACACTCTCAAGCTCAAACCTTTGAGTCTTTCTTTCCTTCATATGAGGATTTACAAAACATGGTTAAGAACCACCTCCATCAAGCAATGGAATTTCAAACCACCTTGCTTGACTCCATACCAAACCCATCATCCACCCAAGAACCAAAAAACCAACCAACCCTCAAACCAAGAAACCAAAACCAACCCGTTTCTACCCACTCATCCCCATGTTTGCTCAGATTGTGAGCAAATAGGTGCAAGCATCAAAACGTTGCTTCACCAATTTCAAGATGAAACCCGGTTTGCATTCCAACACGTCATAGAAAGTTTGGATGCTCTTTCCCACCCAAACAAATCCTAAACAACCATTTGGAGGCCGTTTGCCCCAATTTAGGAAACTAGGCTTTTATTTTTCTTTCTTGGTTATTTTTTAAGTTTTTAGAAGTAGAAGAATATTTCCCATTTCTTGTCCTTTGACTTTAATAAGTCAAAATTTTACTTGGAATGCTATTTCTCTCTACTTACTTTCGTCCATTGTTGGTTGATCATTTTTATGTTGTCATTGTGGTTGCAATGTGTGTGGTAACTACAAGCTTGGCTATATATATCACCAACTAACCATTTTTTTGTAGGATCAAAATCCATGTTTCCCACCTTGGCACTCCTTTTAGGGGGAGTAACAAGCAAGGGGGAGTAAGTGCATTTTTCCGCTTCGCTACATTCAAAACTTAATATGATTTTCATCACTTAAGTAAAACAAGTTTAATATAATTTTTTTTAAGTCTTAAACACCAAGATTTTGTGAGTTACTTAAAAACAAAGTTTATGTTTTGTCATCAACAAAAAGGGGAGATTGTTAATACAAATATCACCTAAAAACGTTATTTATATTTTACGATCTTCGTTAAGTTTTATTAACGACAAAATGTATACTTTAGTTTCTAAGTAAAATATAATCTTAGTTTTAAAGACTTGCATGAACTAGACTTTTGCTACATTTTACATTTCATAAAACACAACACTTTTTATTTTCTAAAAATAGAATTGTCACATCACATTTATGGCAAGTTTTGTCATTATACATTTATGGAAAGAAATGTGTTTGCCTTACTAAGATGTTGCTTGTAAGTTTAGTGTTTGACTTGATATTATGAGATGTGATATTGTTTGGTTTGCAAGGAGTAATGAGATTTGACTATGTTTGGTTTGCAAGATTTATTTCAAAACCAACTGCAAGCCCGGCGATACCCTGGGGGTACACGGGCGGAACCCTTCTGAGGGGTCTGCCTGATCCGCCAGACCTGCAGAAGGTTTGGCTATAAATACCAAGCCACAAGTTGATTTTTGGCTTATCACTTGACATCATATTTTACACACACACACATTCATTCTTTCATCTAACCCTTTAACATTTCATATGTGAAGTTTCTTTTTGTAGCAAAGAGATTCACGAGCTCAGTAAAAGTAACAAGTATTCAACACAATGTTGCAAGACTTGTTAGCTTAGCATTGTGTAGACTTGTGTAGTTTACACTTCATTTGATTGTGTATTTTCAGTAGTGATCGGTTAGTATTTTAGTCTTCAAAATACAAAGTGTATCGGGAGTAGTTGTACCCTTGTAAAAGAACTAACGGGAGTGGTTGTACCCTTGGTAAAGAACTCGACATCTAGCTTAGTGTCGGTAAAAGTATAAGCGACGTGTAAGGTTTTCTCCGCCGGTGAAAGGAGCTTGTTGACTAGTAAAAGAAACTCTCGAGTTGGATACTCGGGGCGTGGACGTAGGGCAAGGAAAAAGAATCCTTGTAGCCGAACCACGATAAATACTCGTGTTGTGGTTTGATCGGTTCTTTCATTTACTTGCATGTTATATATTGTGTTTGTGTATATATCTTTGATCAAACGGAAAGTTTCAAAGCTAACTTAACAAGTTAAAAAGATTTTAAACGGTAAACTATTCAACCCCCCTTCTAGTTTTCCACAGAAACTTCTGATGAGAATGAAGATGAGTCACACTATGCAGAGGACCTTGCTAGACTGAAGAAGCAAAAGCATGCAGCCACTCAAGAAGCTGAGAGGCTTGGTGTGGAGTTTGCAAGAGATGCTAAGGCACTACTTAGACAATCAGCACAAGCAGTCAGTGGAAACCAGGATTCTGCTGATAGTTCTACTGACAGTTCTCCTGTTTCTCCTGACATCATCAAATCTGCTGACAGTCCTGCTGCACAATCTCCCATACCCACTCGTGTGTTCACAGACTTTGGAGAACCATATACACGATTTCCATGTCCTTCTGATCTTAGTCACCACCAACCCAAAGCTGGTATCTTCACCTCCTCTACCTATGACAGTGATTTTGGACCCACAATGAACAATCTTGACACCACAATTAATGTCAACCCCACTACAACAAAAAGGATCAACATTGCTTATCCACAATCAAAGATTATTGGTGATTCACAAGCACCTGTTAGAACTAGAAGTACTGTGAAAAGTACTAAGTATGGTGAAACTGCTTTTATTTCCTATGTCTCAAATCAACAAAGGGACAATCATACAGACTTTAAGCATTGTCTGTTTTCTTGCTTTCTTTCTCAAATGGAACCAACCAGTGTTTCTCAAGCTCTTGAAGATTCAAGTTGGCTTGAAGCAATGCAAGAAGAGATGCTACAATTTAAGAATCAGCAGGTTTGGATACTGGTACGTCTACCTGATGGGAAAATTGCAATTAGGATAAAATGGATTTTGAAGAACAAAAGAGATGCAAGGGGTATTGTGGTAAACAAAAAAAAAAAAAAAAAAAAAAAAAAAGAAAAAAAAAAAGCAAGATTAGTGGCTTAGGGGTTCAGGCAAGAGGAAGGAATTGATTATGATGAAGTTTTTGCACCAGTGGCTAGAGTTGAGGCCATTAGAATCTTCTTGGCCTATGCATCTTATATGGGTTTCATGGTATATCAGATGGATGTGAAAGGTGCTTTTCTGTATGGTGAAATTGAAGAGGAGGTATATGTCACTCAACCCAAAGGTTTTGAAGACCCAGATAATCCAAAGCATGTCTACAAGGTTGTAAAAGCTCTCCATGGACTACACCAGGCACCAAGAGCTTGGTATGCTAGGCTTTCTGCATTTCTGCTGAAGCATGGTTACAGAAGAGGTGCCATTGACAAAACACTCTTCCTAAAGAAAAATTCCAGAAATGTCATTCTTGTGCAAGTTTATGTGGATGACATCATCTTTGGCTCCACTAAAGAAGAATGGTACAGGGAGTTTGAGGAATTGATGAAGGGAGAGTTTCAGATGAGTGCTATGGGGGAGCTTACTTTCTTTTTGGGTTTACAAGTTAAGTAGAAGCCTGATGGTATATTTATCAGTCAGGATAAATATGTGAGAGACATTTTGAAGAAGTTTGATATGGAAAATGTCAGAACTGCCACTACACCTTATGAAGCTCCAAAACCAAAGAACAATCTTGAACCAGATCCTGCTGTGAATGTTCATCTATACAGATCCATGATTGGTTCATTGATGTATTTAACAGCTTCAAGGCCTGACATTACATTTGATGTGAGTGCTTGTTCTAGACATCATGTCAATCCACTTACTTCCCACTTGAATGAAGTCAAAAAGATCTTCAAGTATCTCAAAGGCCAACCCAATTTAGGTCTTTGGTGCCCAAAAGAGTCTCCTTTTAGGTTGGAAGCGTATAGTGATAGTGATTATGCTGGTGCAATTATGGATAGGAGATCCACAACTGGAGGTTGCCAATTTCTTGGAAGAAGATTGATTACTTGGAAATGCAAGAAAAAAACTATTGTTGCTACCTCAACTACTGAAGCAGAGTATGTTGCTGCTCCAAATTGTTGTGGACAGGTTCTATGGATACAAAATCAATTGCTGGATTATGGTTTTAATTTCATGAACACCACAATCTTTATTGATAATCAAAGTACCATATGCATAGTTAAAAATCCAGTTTTTCATAATATAACTAAGCATATTGAGATTAGGCACCACTTTATAAGAGATGCATATGAAAAACATTTAATAAAAGTGGTTAAGATTCACACAGATGATTATGTGGCAGATTTATTGACTAAAGCGTTTGATGGACCTAGGTTTCAACACTTAGTTGTCCATATTGGGATGCTTAACCCTTAATTGCAAAGTTTGAGGGGAGGCATAAGCCTCAGGGGAGGCATATGCCTCAAGGAGGATTGTAGTTGTAAAATTTGTAGATTATTGTTTATGTTTTTGTTTGCTAACACTAACCAACTAATTTTCTTGTAAGTTTGGTTTGTTTGCTACTTTATGTTTGTTTTGCATAATGCCTTTATGAGTAGTTGCTGATCTTAAGTTGAAGTTCACCAAGATTGTTTCAATGGGAATGTGGTCATGTAAGCTTAAAGCTTGTTTCTACTGAAGAGTAATACAAGTGATACTTAGTGTTTCTACTGAAGTAAAGTTCAAGTGATGTTCATTAAGAAAAGTTGTTCATTCATTCAAGTAACAATTTACAGCTTACAATCAACTTCAAATGAAATACAAGACCATCCCTATACAAAATCTACCAAACATATTCTTGCCCCTATCATCTATTACAAAAGGCTGGTGGATAAGCATGGCCAGTATGATGAAGAAGCTGAAGATGAAAATGGAAAGGATGGATTGATGAAAATGAGGATGATGCTCAAGAACCTAGTTTTATATCTTTGGTCCCTGGAAACATCACACCACCTTCTACTCCACCTTCCCTTTTCCCTTTCCCTTCACCTCTTCCTCCTTGCCCTTTCCCCTGCTTCCATTGTATGACGCACCAGACCCTGGAGCAGGAAGACCAATCACCACTTCCCGTGATTTTGGAAGTGAAGGGTTAGACTTCCTTGGCCTTGGTTGGGATCTCTCTGGTGTGGAAGGAGGGATAAATGATGGATCTTCATCTTCATCCTCCAAAGATTCCTCATCAAAGGTAAAAAGAAAAGGAGAGACATATACTCTATCTGCATGAATGGGGGCTTCACTTGGTTCCCCCACATCATGTTTTGTCCATGGTTGAGCACTTGGTGGAAAGTAAGTGCTCCAACCATCACTTAATGATGATGATAATGATGATGAGGTGGAGGAGGTTAGATCAATGATTTCTAGTTTGGAATACATGTTTTTTGTGGCTAATTGTGGTATTGTTGAGAAATTAGGGTTTTGATGTTAATTGGTGGTAATTTATATATGTGAAGTGTGATTTGGGATTATTTTATAGGCGAAGTCAAGGCTTAATGGTAATTAATGCGAGTTGGGTGGCAGAGTAAAACTCAAGATATTTACTGAAGATATTTTACACTAAGTTGATTCTGCTGATTGACTTTCTATTAGCAGATTGACCATCATTTCTGCTGAAGGGTTAATTTTGAAATTTGTTGGAGTTACTTTACACGTCAGAACTGGTCAACAATTTGTTCCGATATTCTTCACCATGATTGGGTAACTTCCATTTATAACCTATTTCGCATATCTTCTCCCAAAAATAACTAATTCCCTCATCAACTAATTTAAACCCATTTCCCATTTGCTTAATTCATAATCGTTTCTCACAAATTCTTCGAATGGAACCACTTCAATTTAAGAAAGATCATAACAAGGTTGCCTTTCTGAGTAAGACAAAAGACCATGAACTATATGATCCAATGGTGGAGTTTTTGAAGCGTTCCAAGATTAATTATACATATTTCTTGAGCATTATTCTATATGTTTTACGATCATTTTACGTGAATTTTTGGTACTTAATAGCCTAAAATGAATGCAGGTTCACTCTTGGATGGTCTGAGCATGAAACACCTAAAAACCTACTATTTCGCCACTTGAAGTGAATAAATAATGAAGTCTTCCATGATTAGCTATTCATGTAAGGCATGTGCGCAGGTTTTACAAGAAAGTGCGCTGCACTTACCTCACGGTCAAAGGAAGTCAAATATATAATATTAAATAAAAGTGCACCGGTCTTGCAAACTAAGTGCGCCGTACTTCCCCTGCATTTATGAAGCTTTGGCGCCAAGAAAATAAGAAAGTGCGCCGCACTCAGAAAGCAAGTACGCCGTACTTCGCATATCAGATTGCCTATAAATAGAGATCATTTGTAAGCATTTAAACTCTCCACTCTATAATCAATTTCCACAAAGCTAAGTGCGAAGTAACACGTGATCCAGAGCCAAGTTGTAGGGGTGAACGAATCAGAAAAAGGGGTGTTAAATACTTATTGGTGTCGAATTCTTGGTTACTTGTGACACTTGTGTAATCATTTGATCAATCCAATCTGTATGTCTCTTGTTTATCATTTAGGCACTTCTGTTATTATTAACTCATTAGCCATGAGAGGCTAAACCTCTTGTGATTGCTTGGATATGTGAATATAATAAAGCGACTTATGATTATGTTTTGCTCTCTACCAATTTCAAGTTTATATATTGAACTATTTCATTTCTAGTCTTATCATGTTTATTTATTGAAACTGGTTGAATATAATATGTTGGGATAGGTTGAAAGAACCAACATGTTAAACGCAATTCTAGGAACTTGTCTCCGTTACTAGTCTTTGAAAGGAGAAATCCACTTAGAAGAATCAGTAATAATCTATACTTGATATGAAATACTATTTCGAGATAAATCACTTAATGGGTAGAGATGAATCTTAAATTGAACCTACGAGTTATGAAATTTATCTTTTGACGAAAATAGCTCTCTTATAAGTTTTGCTCCTTTATCAAACTGAGATCAAACATAAACATTTTCACCAGATTATCTAAGCTATCCAAGCAATCACTTGTCTTAATATTTGAATTCCTTTTATTCCTATAATCGTTACTTGCCTTCTTTTAATAATTGGTATACTTAAACTGAATGAACTAAGTCCTTGTGGATACGACCTAGTCTTACCTTAATCTAATACTACCAACGAGGGTTATACTTTACCCGTGTGTTTGGTTTATCAAAGTTTTTGGCATCATTTCCGGGGACTTAAATATGTTCCTTAAGTATTTCCAAATACCAATTGATCAAATGGATCAAGAGAAAACAACATTTACTTGTCCTTTCGGAACCTTTGCGTATCTACGTAAGCCCTTTGCCTTATGTAATGCACCTGCTACTTTTCAAAGGTGTATGATAGCAATATTTCATGATATGATTGAAGAATTCGTGGAAGTTTTCATGGATGATTTTTCAGTCTTTGGAAATTCTTTCAATAAATGCCTAAGTAATCTAGATAAAATGCTTCAACATTGTGAAGACACAAATCCTCTGGTTAATTAGGAAAAATGTAACTTCATAGTCAAAGAAGGTATTGTGCTCGGACATAAAGTGTCAGGAGCAGGGCTTGAAGTTGACAAAGCAAAAGTTGATGTAATCTCGAAACTTCCATCACCTACTAATGTGAAAGGCATTAGAAGCTTTTTAGGACATGCCGGATTCTATCGATGATTTATTAAAGATTTCTCAAAAATCGCTCGACCTTTAACTAAACTTCTAGAAAAGGATATTACCTTTGAATTCAATGACGAATGTCAAAAAGCTTTCGAAACTCTCAAAGAGAAACTCACATGTACGCCGATTATAATAAGTCCAAATTGGAACTCACATGTACGCCAATTATAATAAGTCCAAAAGCGATTTTGCCGTCGGAGTTGTCTTAGGACAGAAAGATGGTAGACATTCCCATCCTATCTACTTTGCTAGCAAAACACTCAATGCTGCTCAACAAAACTACACGGTTACTGAAAAAGAACTCATGGCCGTTGTGTTTGCATTCGATAAATTTCGAGCATATCTAGTTCTATCCAAAACTGTAGTCTATACAGGTCATTCCACTCTCAGATATCTATTTAAAAATCAAGATGCTAAACCACATATTATTCATTGGATTCTGCTTTTGCAAGAATTCGATATTGAAATCAAAGACAAGAAAGGTGTTGAAAAGGTAGCCGCCGATCATTTTTCTCGTTTAGAAAATGAGCAAGAAGAAATAGAAATTGAAATAAATGATAATTTTCCAGATGAAACCTTTAATTCAATTAGTTCTCTAGACACGCCTAGGTTCGCAGACATTGCAAACTATCTAGCGGGGGACATACTAAGAAAAGGAATGACTCACCAAGAGAAAAGAAAATTCTTCTCATATATAAAAAAATATTTTTGAGATGAACCATACTTATTCAAAATCTGTCTTGACGGAATAGTCCGTAGATGTGTCTCTGGACCTGAAACTCGTGCTATTCTTGATAAATGTCACCATGGACCCACCGGTGGACATTATGGTGCTAACACTACCGCTAAGAAAGTATTCGAATCTGGATTCTATTGGCCAACAGTTCTAAAAGAAGCACATACTCTAGGTCGCCTTTGCGAATCATGTCAGAAAACTGGAAACATTTCTAAAAGAGATGAAATGCCTATGAATTACTTTCAAGTCTACGAAATTTTTGACATCTGGGGTATAGACTTTATGGGACCATTTCCTAAGTCATCAAAATTCAAATATATCCTAGTCGCTGTTGACTATGTCTCAAAATGGGCAAAAGCCCAAGCTCTTCAAACTAATGATGCCAAAGTTGTTATAACATTTCTTAAGAAACTATTATGTGGATTTGGAATACCTAAAGCTCTAATTAGTGACCGAGGAACTCATTTTTGCAATAAATTAATGGAAAAAGCTATGAAAAGATATGGAGTTAACCATCGGTTCTCTACATCATATCACCCTCAAACTAGTGGTCAAGTTGAAAATACTAACAGAGCTCTTAAAAGAATACTTGAAAAAACAGTTAAAGAAAATCCATCTGTTTGGTCAAGGAAATTAGATGATGCTCTATGGGCATTCAGAACTGCTTATAAAACTCCAACTGGAACAACACCATACAAACTCATATATGGTAAAGCATGCAACCTACCATTTGAATTAGAACACCGTGCATACTGGGTACTTAAAATTTTTAACCAAGATCTTATAGCAGTAGGTGAAAAACGGATGTTTCAACTTCCTGAATTAGACGAACTACGCTTTTATGCTTATGAAAACTCTCATCTTTGTAAAGAAAAAACTAAAGTTTGGCATGATCGGAAATTAAAAATGAGAAAAGCATTCAAGAAAGGAGATAAAGTTCTATTTTTTCAATAAAAATTCAACATCAAACAACCAAAACTTACAAGCCGGTGGGTTGGACCTTATACTGTGAAACACCAATATGCATCCGGATATGTTGAATTATATGGACGTGACGATAAAAGTTTTATAGTCAATTGTCACAGGCTTAAACTATATAATGAGGAAGAAAGTTTCAATGATAGAAAGGAAGAATCAACAACATTATTTCCAATTGACTAAAACAAACTAATCACATGAGTCGAGCTATAGACTCTGAAATTAGCGCTTAGCGGGAGGCAACCCATTTTATCCTATTTTATTTTGTTTTATTTCCTTCTTCACTTATACTAAAACTTTGTTTTAAACCACACTGTAAATCTTAAGCGTAGAGGTAAAATATATATATATATATATATATATATATATATATATATATATATATATATATATATATATATATATATATATATATATATATATATATATATATATATATATAACCTAGAAAACCCAAAAATATTTTCCATTTTTGTGTGCTTGTTTTATCTTTTGCAGATTACTATAAAGACCACATTTGGGAAGCACAGCTCTTCATGATCTCTCATTTGTCTTTGGGAAGTTACTCTCTTATTCTGCTAATATTTTTTCTATTTTATTTTTATTTTCCCAGTTATAAACATTGAGGGCAATGTCCAACTTGAGTAGGGGGGAAGTCAAATAGTAAAAATATTTATTCCAAAAAAAACTGATTATATGACTACACCATTTTAAAACTTAAAAATTATATGCTTTTACAAGTTATTAAGGCAAATCCACTTGGATTGACACTATAGCTAGACACAATTTCATTTACCAAGCAATGTGAGATTCTTATAAGCCTTTATGAGTGTATATCTGCTACACTTTCTCCAAACATATGAGTGAGCCGACGATTTAAATTAGCTCTAGAACTTGCACTTATTCATCAATAATGAATGCCGCCGTGAGATTGCATTTCTTATGCTTTATAGACAATTTTAGATGATATTGAGGCAAACTTAGGATTTACACCAAAAAGCCATCCTATGAAATCATAATCTAGTTGACTACACTGGTCACTGGTATATTAAAGAAAATAACCTTCTAGCGCTCATTTTTAGTGCTATTGCCACCTAGAACAACATGCTGAGCCTAAGCCTTTTTCCTATTCTTAAACCAAATTGCTTATGCTTAAAAAGAATGAAGAATTATTTATCACTGCGAAATAAAAATAGTATGAAAGAAACGAAAAGTTATGGGAAATGTTGAAAAAGAAAATCAAAAAGAAAAAGAGAAAAGAAAAGAAGTGATTATTATGATGGAATAAAAAAGATCCTTGTATATTGATGTTACGCAGCTGTTTAGTTCATCCTTCTACGAATCCTACATGAAACAACAAAGAAAATTACCCATGCCTTGTTCATACCCTTAATCCCTAAGCCAACCCGAAAAAGTCCTCATTGATATCATTGTCTGGTGCTTACGCCTTGTCGGAGATGTCTTTGTGATTTGTGCAAGCCTATGGTAGCTCTTTAGTCGTGTCTGTGCATATATTGAGTGAACTAAACCCTATTCGAGTGAATTGTGTGAATCATTTAAAATAATCCTTCGTGAGGTATTTTTAGTTATGTGTCAATGCCTTTCTAACAAAATAATAAATCTGATAATATATCTCCATGATCACAAAACAAACTTAATTTTCTCGCCTGATTGCTTGAGGGCAAGCAATAGCTAAGTGTGGATGTATTTGATAACGCTCTAATTATACATATTTCTTGAACATTATTCTATATGTTTTATGATCATTTTACGTGAACTTTTGGTACTTAATAGCATAAAATAAATGTAGGTTCACTCTTGGATGGTCGGAGCATGAAACACCTAAAAACCTACTATTTCGCCACTTGAAGAGAATAATTGTTAAGAATTAAATATTCCATAGATTTGATAGATATGATGATCTGAAACAAGAAGAATGAAACATGAAGAATACTTAAATGATAAGCAAAATAAGCTTTTCACAGTTGGTATCAGAGCGAAAGGGGCTCTGGATCTAGGAAAAGAAAAGGTTTTTGTTAAAGAGAGATGAAGAAAGAAGAAAAATTCGTTTTTGCTTAATTTTTCGCAACTTTCTGTAGAGCAGTTTTACAAAGGCTATAGCTCATTCGTTAACCGTTGGATTGGGCTAAACATTTTTGTTGAAGGTTCTTGGCATATCAAGGTAGATTCTCACCGGAAGGATCTTCAATCTAAGCTTCAGATGGAAAGATATGCATCGTTGAAAACTGCTGCAGAAACAGTTGAGGTATGGTCGAATTTTTGGTTTTCTTTCTTGGTTTACAAACACAAAGGGGAAGAATCACACACAGAAGAGAGTTGGTTCTTAAAAGATAAAAAGGCTTGTTTATCAAGTTATTATTGGTAAAGAAAGTTATTTATTCCTTATTTGAAGATGAAGTGGAATTTTTCAAGGTTGTGTTCTTATCATATCTTAAGGTGATGTGTACACTTTAAAGATAACTTGTTCATTCGTTCAAGTGACTACAAAATGAAAAACACTTAAAGGAGTTACATTGTAGTGCTCAGTGTCTCATAGAAAATGAGTTTTATTGTCATGAGATTGAGGTCTCCCAATACATCAAGGATGGGTATACGTTTGAAGTCAGATTCAGTACAAGATATAAGACACAAGGTTGGTTTCTTTCACTTCAGCATCAAGTTAGTAATGATTGGTTTTTCTTCATCAGTCATAAAAGCCTACAGAAATGGAGATTCAAATGGTTAACATATGGGTTTCAGGGAAAGCTTAAATGTTCAAGTGTTCAACCATTTATTATATATGTGCATCACCACAGGGAAAGTTATTGATTCTTACGACTGTTGATTAGTATTGCTACTGATGGTTTAGATTTTTACTGTCTCAAGTTCATTTTTAGTGCGGAAAACTTAATGGAGGTTAATTTGAGATAATAGAAGGATAGATTGGATGTGTAGTATTAATTCGTAGCTGTAAAGATCATATTTGTAATATTCTCTATTTGTTGATAACAAAAAGGGGTAGAGATGTGGTGGATAGCATAAATTAAGGGGAAGACAGTATAGTTTCATTCATGGTGAGATTTAGTTATTTCAATTTCTCTACTTCGTCTAGGGAAATTCGTACAGGAATGTTTTTGTTTTGTAATCATCAAATAGGGGAAGATTGTTAGGAATTAAATATTCCATAGATTTGATAGATTTGATGATCTGAAACAAGAAGAATGAAACATGAAGAATACTGAAATGATAAGCAAAATACGCTAAGTGCATTCCTGCTGATGAGCCTGCTAGTGCAGAAAAAGAGCCTGTTAGTGCAAAAGATACTGCTGAACCAGAACAAGATTCTGCTGATGGATTCTACTGAAGAACGTTTTCCACTGATGGATTCTGCTGAATGACACTGCTGCTAATCAATGAGTCGTACTACCAAATGGATAAGGATGAAAGAAGATATTATGTGCATAAAAGTCAAGCATATCTTTTAGATAATATCTTTCATCAGTCATCAAATTGAACACACCAAGTGAGTTGTAAACATAGATACGTGTTGTATCTTAAATGACTTGACATCCTAGTCATAAGCTAAATAGTAGATAACTAAGCTTATCAATTTTGTAATGATCTCCTTTGTTCTATAAAAAGGAGATCACACCCCTTTAGATAAGAGTGTGCTGAGTGCATGCTTCACAGTGAAACAAAGTGAACATCACCTCCAAGGTGCTTCGTACTTAGAAATTACAATAACACCAAGTGTGTTAAAATGTAAAGCATCTAAAAGAGTGTATGTGGGAACATCAGACAAAGGGGTCTGTTGTTGTTAGGTTTGTTTAGCCTCAAGGATCTTTGATTCCTTGTTATAGTGTAGATAACACGTACTACTATTAATCAAGTAGTATTGGGGCTAATGGAATAACAAACGGAAAAGTTGGCAAAACCTTGTTGTGATAGTATTGTTTCTTTCATAGAATATTCCGTCAATATTACCATTGTGCTCGTAATAGCCAAACACCTAGATCAAAGGCTTAACATCCTAGAGCTCATAAACGGTCAATAAAAGCTTCTCAAAATAAGCTTTTCACAATAATAATGAAGTCTTCCATGATTAGCTTTTCATGTATGCCAAGTGCGCGGGTTTTACAAGAAAGTGCACACTTACCTCTTGGTCAAAGGAAGTCAAATATATAATATTAAATAAAAGTGTGCCGGTCTTGCAAACAAAGGGCGCCGTACTTCTCCTGCATTTATGAAGCTTTGGCGCCAAGAAAATAAGAAAGTGTGCCGCACTCAGAAAGCAAGTGCGTCGTACTTCGCATATCATATTGCCTATAAATAGAGAACATTTGCAAGCATTTGAACTCTACACTCTATAATCAATTTCCACAAAGCTAAGTCCGAAGTAACACGTGATCTAGGGCCAAGTTGCAGGGGTGAACGAATCAGAATAAGGGGTGTTAAATACTTATTGGTATTGAATTCTTGGTTACTTGTGACACTTGTGTAATCATTTGATCAATCCAATCTGTATGTCTCTTGTTTATCATTTACGCACTTCTGTTATTATGTACTCATTAGCCATGAGAGGCTAAACCTCTTGTGATTGCTTGGATATGTGAATATAATAAAGCGACTTATGATTATGTTTTGATCCCTACCAATTTCAAGTTTATATTGTGAGCTTTTTCATTTCTAGTCTTATCACGTTTATTTATTGAAACTGGTTAAATATAATATGTTGGGATAGGTCGAAAGAACCAACATGTTAAACGCAATTCTAGGAACTTGTCTGCGTTACTAGTCTTTGAAAGGAGAAATCCACTTAGAAGAATCAGTAATAATCTTGACTTGATATGAAATACTATTTCGAGAGAAATCACTTAATGGGTAGATATGAATCTTGAATTGAACCTACGAGTTATGAAATTGCTCTTTTGACGAAAATAGCTCTTTTATAAGTTTTGCTCCTTTATCAAACTGAGATCAAACATAAACATTGTCACTAGATTATCTAAGCTATCCAAGCAATCATTTGTCTTAATATTTGAATTCCTTTTATTCCTCTAATCGTTACTTGTCTTCTTTTACTAATTGTTATACTTAAACTGAACGAACTAAGTCCCTGTGGATATGACCTGGTCTTACCTTAATCTAATACTACCAACGGGGGTTATACTTTACCCGTGTGTTTGGTTTATTAAAATCGGTGAAACTAGTATTATAAATTTAAAGCTTTCCTTACACATCAAGAAGCTTGCAATCCCCAACAAGCAGTGTACCTGACCGATGTAGTATAGTGTAGTGGCAAGTACCGGGGGATTGATCGTTCAACTAAAAGAATAGTGTTCGCTAGGGTTAAAACTTAATTAAACTAGGTCTAAAGGTGAGGGATGATTCTTTTTGTATTTTTATATTTTATGAAAAGCAAGTAAAAATCTCGGGTTTTGGAAGAATGTGCGGAATTAGTTGCTAGTCAACTAATCCAAATAACTACAAATGCAATAAAAATAAAATAAAATGACACGAAAGTAAATGTGGAGAAAAACAATAATAAGAAAAACGTGTTTACTTAGATTTCACTACTCCCTAGCTATCTTTTACTAGTTGATTAGTTTGTTACAATTGCATGGATGACGAGTTATATTCTTTAATACCATTCGTAGGGCCATGTACGATCTTCCCTAACTCTATAAGCTCCTACCTCTTCTTATGTCGAGTCGACAACTAGCTCCTAACATGGCCTCCTTAGTAGTTACTTATGCATTAAATATAACCAATTAATCGTAGTACACATCCGATTCATGTTTCTTAAGACGTTCAAGCATGTTACCAATTGGAAGTCTACCAGTTTTCTTAAGCCTAACATCGATATCATTCATCCACAACAATTATAAACAAACAACCAACCAATAATCAATAACTAGGTTTCATTACATCTAAGCAAACACAAAGAAAACATAGCCTAGCTTGTTAAAGTAAAGACAAGCATAAGATAGAATCAAACAACACATAGACATATTGAATGCTTATTGGAAAACTTATCTTCAATTAAACATGGATGAAACAAGGGTTTGGAACCCTTAAAAGTAAGGTAAAATTCGTGCTAGGGTTTCTCCAAAACTATCCCAAAGTTCTCCTCCCTTACAAATGAAAAATAGAAAACTATATATAGATTTTTGGGCCTGATGGCGTCACGTGTAAATCCCGACGCTGTCAATTCGCCGCCAATGAAACTCTCGTATTGCCTAGATCCAGATTTGACACCGTCATTTATTATTCTTCTCATGGCCATCAAGAGTAAATTACATGTGACGGCTTTGGTGACGCCAAGTTCCAAAAACATTCTGGCGTGTCTCATTATATCTTTTTATCCACCTCTTTTCCATAACGTGACACCGTCATCTCAAAGCGTGACGCCGTCAAGCACTGTTTCTAGCTTGATTTGGAGACTTTACCGTTTTCTTCACTTTTTCGCTCAAAAAACGTCCAAAATGCTTCCTTTTTCAGATTTCTTCTCCAAAGTACCAAAAATGACAAAAGGAACGATTTAGGGTAATAATTGATCAAATAATCTCAAATTTGGGCTTAAATGACCCCCTAAAAGTGGTACACTTTTCGCCTTATCTCTCACCTATCACACCATTGGACTATGTTATGCCGACTACATCACCAACATACTCACCACCACCTCCATCACCAATCATGGGCTCTCCTATACAAGCTATAAAGTAGTTTGATTAGAGTATATTCGATCCAACAAGTGGTATCAGAGCTTGTGTTGGAAACTCTGATTAAGAAGAAAAACCTTTAAACCGATTTTACTACAAACCCTTCAAGATGTCGACAGAGGCTGCACCTGCTCCATCAATCACTGCTGTTAGAATTCCAATTGTTAAGAAGGTAGAATATGACTTATGGGCCATGAAGATGAGGCAGTACATTGCCATCACAGACCATGCACTATGGGATGTGATTTTTAATTGTAACATGCAACTTGAAGAACCAGTGGAGATTCCTGGACACCCAACACCCCCTAAACCAACCATACCAGCTGCTACTAAAAGAAATCAAGACAAAGCTCTCAACATACCGCTCTCTGCTATTCCTGATGGTCACTTATTAAAGTTTCATGATGCCAAGGATGCCAAACAACTTTGGGCTACTATTAAGAAGAAGTTTGGAGGGAATGATGCTTCCAAGAAGATGCAAAGGAATTTGTTGTAGCAACAATTTAAAACTTTCACCGTTGGTGAAAGAGAAGGTCTTGATTCTGCTTATGAAAGATTCCAAAATCTTCTGAGTATGCTAGAACTATATGATGCTGAGGCATCAGTTGAAGATGCTAATTTGAAGTTCTTGAGAAGTTTACCATCAACATGGCATGTAGTTGCTACTATGATTAGAGGACAACCAGGGCTGGATACAATGGACTTTGATGATCTCTACAACAATCTGAAGGTGTATGAGCATGAGATGAATGGTACTACAGGTTCAAGCACACATCAGAAACCTCAAAACATTGCTTTTGTCTCTTCTGAAAACAGAAGCAGTACTTCCAATAAAGGTACTGCATATCCTGTCCAAAGTACTGTGACTGAAACACAGGTTCCATGTACAACAATGATCACTACCACTTCATCACAATCAATTACCCCCACCTCAGATGAAGTTCTATGTTCATTCTTTGCTCAACAAGCATCTCTACCTGTAACCTATCAAGAGGATGTATTGCAAATAGATGATGATGCTTTGGAAGAAATTGATATCAGATGGCAAGTTGCCATGCTCACTGCAAGGACCAAGAAGTATGTGAATAAGACTAGAAAAGGCATCAATTTCAGAGCTAAACAGGGAATAACATTTGATAAGTCCAAGATTGAGTGCTTCGACTGTCTAAGGACTGGTCACTTTACAAGGGAATGCAAATTTGCAAAGTATCAAGCAAACAAGATGATTGAACCACCAAGGCCTGAAAGAAAAGAGATTCCTATTACTGAACCAAAACCAAAAGCTTTGGTTGCTCAAGAAAATCTGTCAGAGATTGATTGGTCCAATGAGTTTGATGATGAACTTGTAACCTATTCAATGGTTGCATGGGAAGACTAGAGCACGGCATTTAATGAAGAGCCTGGATATGCTGCTTTGGAGTCAAGAGATGGTCTAGGAAGCTTTGATTGGAGCATGGAGTTTGAAGAAGCACCTATTCAGCTTGCTATGGTAGCTACTTCACCAAGTTCATCCACTAGCTCTGAGGTATGCTCTAAGTGCAATGATATGTATCAAAAGTTACTTAGTGAATATGTAGCTAAAAGAGATAAATTTCAAAGGGCTAGGGCTGAGATAACTGGCTATCAATTGACTTTAGAGTCAATGGAGGCCAAAATAATTACACATGAAAACAATGAAGTAGCATGGGCTGAAACATATAAGCAATAGGAATACCTAGTTAAGTTGAGTGAATGGAAACTAGGATGTAAGGTGTCTGAACTAGAGAAAGTGACTGCTGAGAAAGATAAGTTATTACAAAAACTTGCTGTTTGGAATGAATCAGGTCTATCACATGTTCAATTTGTTGAAAAGCAAAGAACATCAAACATTAAAACTGGCCTAGGTTATGATAATGATAGCAATGAAGGCATTCCATTTAAGGGTAAGGAACTAAATCTTACAGTAGTCCAACACTTCTAGATAAAAACACTTCTAGTGCTGAGGAATACCCTAGTCCAACACCTCCTGAATTTAAGAAAGACAAGGGATATAATGCAGTTCCTAATCCCCCAGGTAGCTTTCAACCACCTAGAAAAGATGTTTCTTGTTACGGGGTAGATAATCTAGAGTTTAGGAAAAAGCTTAAAAGTCAATCTAATCCTGAAACTTTAGAAAAATCTGTTGAAGTACCTAAGGTTGATGAGAAAAGGTTTTCAAAACAAGCAGTACCTTCAAAAACTTTTCAAAGTACTGATGATCACTCAGCAGTACCTCCAAGAAAATACTTTCAAAATACTGCTAATTTTAGAAAACCTTATGGAAAGGGATTTGGGGATTTTGTTCCAAGAGTCTGTTATGTATGTTATAGTCCTCATCATTTGATTAAAGACTGTGATTATCATTCAGAATACTTAAGTAAATATCCAAAGACCAGAACTACACAACCAAGTTATAGGGAGAATGAGCCAAGGGACAACAAACCAGTTTGGAATTACAAAAATAGGGTTAACCATAGTAATTTCTCAAAAGACTATAGGTACCCTCATCATAAAAGATCATAGTCCAAACCCTCAGTACCTTCACAAAATACTGATAGAAAGTTCCCTAACCAAGATGCTTCTAGCAAACATTCAAGTGTAAGACCTAGGAGATTCAACTACTACAAACCTAGAAGGCCTTACAACACAAGAAAAGATGCTAGAACACATACCCCAACTCCAAAAGTTACAACTAATGGGTTAAGAAAGAAAGTACTACTGGGGAAGAACCAGTACTTTCATAGGTTAAGGGTGAAAAAGGGAAAATTGATCATGATAAACCAACAGTTTTGGAAACAAAAACCTTAATTCTTGATCATGTTTTCAAAGACAGTGGTGATTACATACTCAAAGAATTTAAGTATGTCACTCCACAAGGGGAACACAAGTCAGTAATGGCTTGGGTTCCTAAAATTAACTAACCTTTTTCATGTGTATGCAGGGCAACGCAGCAGAGGAGCTTAAAGATCATCTTATTGTAGATAGTGGTTGCTCTGGAAGTATGATAGGAGAAAAGGAACTCTTGTCAGATTTTAAAGCTTATTTTGGAGGAAAAGTTGCATTTGGGAATGATCCTGATGGAGGAAGAATAACTGGCAAAGGAACTATCAAGGCAGGAAACATTGATTTTGAGGATGTTAGATATGTGAAGGAGCTCAAATTCAATCTTTTGTCAGTCTCTCAGATTTATGATAAGAAGTACCCTGTGTTATTCTTTGACACAGAATGTCTTATCCTTTCTCCTAATTTTAAGTTAGTAGATAGAAACTTGGTTATGCTGAGAGCACCAAGAACTAATGATGTGTACAGCGTAGACTTAAAGAATATTAGTTTTGCTGAAAGAGCAACAATGGAAGAGGCACATCAATGGCATAGAAGATTGGGGCATGTAAATTTCAAGAACATCAATAAGCTGGTCAAAGGAAATTTAGTTAGAGGTTTACCTTCTAAAACATTAAAGAATGATCACTCATGTCTTGCTTGCAAGAAGGGTAAACAACACAAGGCTTCCTGTAAGAAGATTGATGAGAAAACCATTAGAGAGCCTTTGGAATTGCTGCACATGTTTCAGTTGCTAGTCTGAACAAGAAGAAGTACTGCTTGGTTGTAACAGATGACTGTAGCAAATTTAGTTGGGTCTTTTTCTTATGCTTCAAAGATGAAACTTTTGATGCTATTCATGATCTTATAATAGCACTTGAAAATCAGTTAAGACTCAAGGTTAGAGGCATTATATGTG
This sequence comes from Artemisia argyi, assembly GCA_030686995.1. Taxonomy (NCBI): domain Eukaryota; kingdom Viridiplantae; phylum Streptophyta; class Magnoliopsida; order Asterales; family Asteraceae; genus Artemisia; species Artemisia argyi. Next base: position 134,720,724 of record CM060694.1, read on the forward strand.
ATAATGGGAATGAGTTCAAGAATCAGCTAATGGATGACTTTTGTGCCAAGAAAGGAATTAAAAGAGAGTTCAGTATTGCAGAAAGAAAGAATAGAACTCTTATAGAAGTAGCAAGGACAATGCTTGCAGACTCCCAATTACTTGTTCCATTCTGGGCTGAGGCTATAAGTGCTGCTTGTTATGTGTTGAACAGAGTATCAGTGACAAAACCTCAAATGAAGACACCTTATGAGTTACTCATGGGAAAGAAGCCTAGCATCAAGTTTATGAAACCTTTTGGATGTCCCCTAACCATTTTAAACACTGCTGATAATTTGGGCAAATTTGATGGGAAGTCAGATGAAGGATATTTATTGGAATATTGTACCAATAGCAAAGGATTCAGAGTGTGCAACAGAAATACCAAAAAGGCTCAAGAATGTCTTCATGTTGATTTTCTAGAAGAGCAAGAAATTTCTAATGGTAAAGGTCCTGATTGGATGTTTGATCTTGATTTAATGTCTTCATCAACGAATTATGTACCTGTAAGCGAAGAAAATCAAGCTGTTCCCACTGAAGAAGAAGCACAGTACATTGTTCATGATGTTAATTTAAGATCTGAAGATGAGCCAAATGATAATGTCAATGATGAGAAGAAGAGTACTTCTGAGCCTCAAGGTACTGCTGAACCTAACAGTACTGTTGATCCTCAAAGTACTGTTCCACCACAAATACCAGTATCTGATGAAGATCAAGCCATTCAAGATGAACTTAGCAGAATGCTCTTTCAAGAAACAATGGCTAAGTCTTATGAAGATGAACAAAGGAGAGCTTATGAAGAAGAAAAGAAGAAAGCAAAAGGCACTAACAGTACTTTACCCCAAAGTGCTGCTAATCCATTTGAAAGTACTTTTCGACCTTTAGATACTTCAAATTGGATAAATACTGATGCTGTGAATGATTCTGATATGCCTGACTTAGAAGATACTGATGATTTGAATGATCCAAACAAGATTACCTAAGAAGACACTGATGATGAATTGGATCAAGAAGGCATTTTTTCATATTCCAATGAAGATTCTGATTTAACTAATTTGGAAGATAATCTTGAAGTCTCACCAACTCGTACTCTCAGAATTCACAAAACTCATCTTGTTACCAACATAATTGGACCCTCAGCTTCAGGAGTACTTACAAGGACAAAGGCTAAGAATATGTCTCAACAACATACTTCTTTACTTAGTTTTATCTATAAACAGAACAGGGTGAATCACAAGGATCAGAAGTTGTGTTTATTTGCTTGTTTTCTATCTCAAGAAGAGCCAAAGAATATCAAACAAGCATTAAGCAAGGAGAGTTGGGTGGAAGCTATGCAAGAAGAACCGTTACAGTTTAAACTTCAAGAAGTATGGGTATTATGTGATTTACCTGATGGTAAGAGACTGATTGGAACAAAATGGGTCTTCAGGGTAAAAAGAGATGAAAGAGGGAATGTTATCAAGAATAAGGCAAGGTTAGTGGCTCAAGGATACAGACAGGAAGAAGGAGTAGACTATGATGAAGTCTTTGCTCCTGTGGCAAGGCTTGAATTTTTGGCTTTTGGATCCTATATGGGATTTCCTGTATACCAAATGGATGTAAAAAGTGTTTTTCTATATGGCAAAATTACAGAAGAAGTTTATGTCAAACAACCTCCTGGTTTTGAAGATCCTGCACACCTAAACAAAGTCTACAAGGTTATCAAGGCTCTGTATGGCCTTCCTTAAGCTCCAAGAGCCTGGTATGAAAGACTTTCCAACTTTCTATTACAACATGGTTATAGGAGAGGAGCTATTGACAAGACTTTGTTTATCAAGAGAGATAAGAAGGATATCATGCTTGTCCAAGTGTATGTAGATGATATTATTTTTCGTGCTACTAAGCAATCTATGTTGAAGGAATTTGAAGATCTTATGCAGAAAGAGTTTCAGATGAGTTCAATGGGAGAATTAACATTCTTCTTGGGACTTCAAGTGCAACAGTCAAGCAGTGGAATTTATATTTGTCAAGATAAGTATGTTGCAGATATTCTTAAGAGATTCAATTTCACAACTGTTAAGCCTACATCTACACCAGTGGATACTAACAAACCTTTGGGAAAAGATGAAGAAGGAGAAGATGTCGATGTCACGTTATACAGGTCTATGATTGGTTGTCTCATGTATTTAACTGCATCAAGACCTGATATTACTTTTGCTGTTTGTTTATGTGCAAGACATCATGTTCATCCAAACGTATCACACTTGAATGCTGTCAAGAGGATTTTCAGGTATCTTAGGCAACAACCTAAGTTAGGATTATGGTATCCTAGGGATTCACCTTTCCATCTACAAGCCTTTTCAGACAGTGATTATGCTGGAGACAACTATGACAGAAGATCCACCACTGGAGGATGCCAGTACCTTGGATGCGGATTAGTCTCATGGCAATGTAAAAAGCAAACAATTGCAGCAACCTCTTCCACAGAAGCAGAGTATGTAGTTGCTGCAAGTTGTTGTGCACAAGTACTTTGGTTGCAAAATCAGCTTTTGGATTATGGATTCAACTTCAAGAATACTCCTATAAACATTGATAATGAGAGTACTATCTGTATTGTGAAGAATCCAGTTTATCATTCCAAGACCAAGCACATTCAGATTAGGCATCATTTTATTAGAGATTGCTATGAGCACAGGCTTATAAATGAAGTTAAAGTTCATACTGATGATAATGTAGCTGATCTACTCACAAAGGGCTTTGATGTTTCAAGATTTACTTTTTTAGTTGTGAGTATTGGCATGATTAATATGTAAGCTATTTTTGAGGGGAGGCATTAGTAGTTAGTAGTTAGTCATTATTTGAGGGGAGGCTACATGTATCATTCAAAAGAAAAGTTTTTTTTTTTTCATCATTCAGAAAGGAGTTACAACAACCATTCTACAAGATCCATCATCACTAAGTTGTTACCAAGATTCAGACACAGACAAGACAAGACAAGACAAACAAACAACTACCACAACCTACAACCAAGCTCCACACAACCTACTCTATAGGTGTTTTTCCCTTGCCCTTATAGCTCTGCTTTCCCTTCTGAGCAGTCTTTCTTTTGTGATCAAAAGAAGCTTGCTTTCTTGTGCAAGCCAGGCCAAGAACTTGCTTTGGTGGTTTCTCTTTCCTTGGAGCTGGCCACTTCATGTTCTGTATTGCTGATTCCAAGGCTTGAGTCAAAGCATGTGGAAGCTCATTAGCCAGAGATGAACCAGGAACAAAAATTTTCTTCTTGGGATTTTTGTTGGTAGTGCTGGCTGCATCAGTTATGGAGGAGTTTGCAACACTCACTGATGAGGATGATTCATGGGGTCTCATAAATTCTACATGGGGAGGAAAGTAATCCAACCATCCTGGATCTTCAAACTCAGAGTCAGAGTAGTAGCTTATTTCAGAGTCAGAGTCAGAGGAGATGTTCACAACAGGAATATTACTCATTGTTTTCACTAGTTTTTGTGTTCTGATAATGAAGGAAGAGATGAACGCATTTTGTTTTTGGTAAAGTTGCTTTTATAGGCAAAGTAAAGGTATATGGTCATTAAATGCAGTGTATTGAAGTTCACTTACCATGGTAGCTTTGGGAATTAATTTGGGGAGATAGTCATTACTCAGGGTTGACTTTCAAAGATATTTTGGTCAAACAGTCAACTCTCAAGATATTTTGCTTGGGAAGTACTTTGGTCAACATACTGTTTGGGTTTATAACTGAAGGTACTGCTCCATACTTTATGGAACGTACTGCTTGGTGACATAAAGGGTACGCTGACGTGTCAGATACTATTCCAACGGTCAGATTTGCGGGTAACAAACTTTCGAAGATATGTGCATAATCTCTTCCAAAAAATAACGGTAAAATCAATTATTAACCGTGATTTTTCGTATCTTATCCTTATATATCTCATATCTTTTTCTTATTTATTCACTCGCACCCATTCACCATTCTTGTTTATCAAACTCATTCATATTATTCACTGATTACAACTATTCTCTCTAAACCTAATCACAATGGCACATCGACCAACCAACACCAAACACAACATGATAGCCAATCTTGAGAAAACACAACATAACCTTGATTTTCATGGGATTATTGATTTTCTCACCGGAACCACCATCCGTTACTCAATCTTAGTCAACCCAGAGATCATTGGACCTTGGATACAAGAGTTTTGGGACACATCAAGGTCAGAGGTTGAAGATGGGGAAGATATTATACATGCTACAGTTGCTGGGAGAGCTATTCGTGTAACAGAAGCTACAATCAGAGAGGCTCTGTTGTTTGAAGATGAAGGAGGCTATGTTTTGTTTGGTAAACAAGAGATTTGGAGTACACTTAGAGACATTGGGTATGAAGGGCCATTGAATAAGCTTACTTTTCAGAAAGCCATGGTTAGTCCTCATTGGATGTTTCTTATACATGTTTTACTTCATTGTTTAAGTCCAAAGAGTACTGCTTGGGATCAATTTATTCATTCCATAGCTTCTGCATTTGTTGGCCTTATTACCAATCAACCCTTCAATTTCTCATACATAATCCTTGAAGGTATGCTCACACATATTATGGCTGGCAAACCTTTTCTAATGTATCCTAGATTTGTTCAACTTCTGTTAGAGAATCCATTAGATGGGATACCAAAGCCTCAGGATTATGTACCCACAATTAGGATGCCACCTAAAGTGTTCACTTTTTATGTCTCATAAGGGAGTAAATTTTTCGGGTAGGAATACACCTCTCAAAGCTTATATGTTAGAGGTAGCTCAAGCTGTTAGGAATGAAGAAAACAATAGTGGTTCTGCACATTCTAATAATGTTGATCAATCTGATTCTGCTCAGCATTCTGCATCAATACATACTCCTACACCACCTATTGTTTCACCTCAGCATGATGTTTCTAGTGAAAGGACTCCCTCAGTATCAGCTTCCTTAGATAAATCTGTTTCTGCTAAAAGTACTTCTCCACAAAGTACTTCTGCTAAAGGTACTGCTTTAGAGCATACACAAGTACCTACTCCCAATGATTATACTTCCACAGGTGGGCTTCAAACACCTGGAGGAGATGAGGGAATTGAAGGTGCTATGAGTACTTATGCTTTAACTAAAGAAGTTCGGAAGATTGAAGACATTTGTTTAGCCTCTTGTTAAGAATTTTAGGCTTTATGTGAAGGAAAAGAAACTGTCTCAGAAGCCAAAGTCTAAATCTTCAAAGAAGACTTCTAAATCCAAGAGGAGGCATAGGAAGTCATCATCTATCAAATTGGGGAGGAATCAGGATGATAATTTGGATAGAGATGATGCTGAGATTAAATATTCAGAAGATGCTCATCTTTGGCAATATCAAGAAAGTCCAAAGTCTCCAAAGACTTTTATGCCAGAGAAACAAGTTGAAGAAGAAGAAAATATTGTTGAGCAAGAAATTGTTGAGCAGGATGTTGATGCACAGAATATTCAAAGTACTCAAACTCAAAGTGCTGTTGTTCAAAGTACTGCTGCAGAAAACATAGGTCTGCAAGGTACTACTGAGCAAGGTACTTCTACTATGAATATTGATGAAAGTGGAGTTACTGCAGCTGGACCTTCTACAATTAATTATGAAGATGAAGCTGGTCCTTCTACTTTTATACAAAAAAAAGAAGTTAAGGTGCATACTGCAAGTGATGATGAAGCAATTTCTCAGATTATGATGAATTTGAATAGATCTACTGGAGGAATACATATTTCTGAGCCTGCACAACAAGTTGCTGAAAGTACTTCTGAATCTGAAGAGTTAGATCCTAAAGACAAAGGGAAAGGGATCATGAAGTAGAAAGATATTAAGAAGAAAAAGAAGAAATTTACTCTTGCTCAGATCAAAGAATTAAAGATTGTAGAGGATGCAGAGGTTGCTTGAAAGCAACAAGCTGAGTATGATGTTGAGTATTTGGCAGAAGTTAGTAGACCAATTACAAAGAAGCCAATGACTATTGCTCAGGAAATGAATTGGATGATAAGTTTCTTGAAAAGAAGAGGATACAAAAACTTACACAAAATGAGGTATCCAGAAGTGAAAGCTCTGTAGGATAAAGTACAAGAGGATATCAGGAAAGAAGTAGAAAACTTTGTACCCATGGAAGTTGAAAGAAAGAAAAAGTTAGAAGATATTACAAAGAAACAGGCTGAGGAAAGAAGATTGAAAAGAAAGAAAGCAGTTCAAGATCATCAATTGTCAAAAAGACTGAAGATGATTCATGAAGATACAGTTGATGAACTTAGAAACTATTTCAGAGTAGTAGACTTTGAGAATAAGAAGACTGAAGATTATGGAAAGAAGTCCAAGATAATCTCATTCTCTGTGGTTGAATCAAAAGAAGGAAATTATCTTATGTTCAACAGAGAAGATGAAAGCTTCACAGTATTCAACATGTTATGGGATGTTTTGCATTTTATCACAAGAGCAGATCTCTATGACTTATATGTGCAAGTGCAGACATACTATGCAGAGATTGAAGCATCAGGAGTGGGATTAATTTTTCTTGGAGACTTAATTACCATCTGGGAAACTGAAGAAACTAGTGTTGATCCTCTGTGGAATGATCAAGAACATTGGGAAATCACAAGATGGAGATTCTTTGAGTCATCAGGAGTTCATACACTAGAGATGGAAGATGGTACCATGATTCATATGCTTGCTGAGAGGAGATATCCATTGATTACATAAATTATGCTCAGAATGCTGGATCATGGAATGGAACTTGAAAATGAATCTGAGGTAGCTTTGGATGTTATCAAGCTATTTATCAGATGGACCAAGTCTGAAGAGTAATATTGCAAAATACTGGTATGATTTGTTTTGTATAATAAGTATTTTTCAAAGTACTGCAAAGACAAACAGTACTTTATCAAAGTACTGCTTGATGATATAAACTAGTATAAGTCCTTTAAAATAAAATAAAATGTTTTGATGTTTAAAAGAGAAATAAAAGGATTTGAAAAGAAACACATGGTGTTAGTATTTATACTGCACAACTGTTGGGATTCTTGATTTGATGTGACAAAATAAATAAAAGAATGAAACAAGAAGGGCTAAAGATGACAAAGGATGAAACTTCAAATGCAAGAAAAAGATTACTACGGATCTTTTTATTATTTAGAATATATCCTTTGTAAACCTAATCCTCTATTATATAAAGAGGATACAGGTCGTATGTTTTATTATGTCTTTCACAATGTAGTCGACTAGAAAAAGTGTGTGTGTGTCTAGGGTGTGGTTCATTGCAAACGCCTAGACTAGAGTTAGTTTGTGTTCGTATCCTCCAAGGTCTGAGAGTTCTTAGATCCCTATTACACTTAGGTAATACGTTGTATTCTGATCAAATACATATTGGAGGTGATTGAGGAAAAACCTTGTGTCAATAACTTTGATTTATTCTTATTCCGCTGCATGTTATTATCATTGTTATTGTTGAACCCTAGTGCTCAAAACGGTCCAAGGAGTCTAACAAACTCCACAACAACAAATGGTAATCAACTCACCATGCTTAATAGACAAGAAAGAGTTTAACTCATCAAGAGGGTACGGCTCTGATGTGATAATCAAATCCGTTTTTAGTTGACAATTTACTAAAAATTGTTTGGTTTCAACTCACCATATCTCTATAAGTGAAGAGTTAGCTAGCCCACAAGGACAAATGGCTTGTGGTAAAGGCTGTGGAAAATCTATTTTTGGTAATTAGTTCACCATGGTTGATATCAAAGAACTAACTAGTCCAAAAGCAAACGGCTATTGGTAAAGACTACTCAAATCAGTTGATAGCTGATGATTTGCTAAAAATCATGTGGTTATCAATGTACCATGGTTGTTCTAACCTAAAACATTGGCTACTCCAGAGTTAATGGCTTTGGTAAAGAGACATCAAAATCCATTAATTTTCAATGATTCACCTCTCACAGGAGTTAACACACCTGGAAGTGATGAGAATAGTATGAAACTTTCAAAGATTTGATGACTATTGTACCAGAATGTTGCTGAGTAACTGAGAAGATTTATTGCAAGAGAAGATGCTGATAAAGAGTACTTTCGCACATGACAGATAAAGAGATAAAGAAACAAGCTTTCTGAAATGATTAAAGATTTTGAAGATCAAAGAAAACAAAGAAACTTGAAATCAAGAAAGTGGAGTTCAAGTTAAGGGAGGATTGTTGGGATATAAAAGATCAAGGTACTTCTGTATGTCAAAGTACTGCTGCATGAAGAAGAAAGTCAAAGTACTGCTGAAGATAAAAGTCAAAGTACTGCTGTTTACTGAAGAATGTTCAAAGTACTTCGAAGGAAACAAGGACTTATGTGCAATATTAGTTAAAGGATTAATGTGTAATATTGAACGAATATTCTAGAATTAGTTAGGGATTATGACTTATCGTTCAAGTTATATGTTGTAAATCGACTTAAGGTTATCTATATAAAGAGCCTTAAGAGGTATTAGTCGATATAAGTTTTAGAGTTGTTCAAAGTCGATATTAGTTAGGGATTGTTAGTGAATCTGTGTAACAAAGCAGGTCCAAAGTTTGGTTAATATAAAAGTTCTTCTTAAGCTTTGTTTTAAGTAGATTCCGCATACTTTACAAGGTTAAACAGTGTTTCAATATTAATAGTGTTAAGTTTACTTAATATTATTAAACCTTTACAAGCTACAAAGTAGTTTGATCAGAGTACATTCGCTCCAACACTAACAATAACTAATATACAGGTTCATTTAATATTGTAGTGAATCATGCTCATTTTCGTTCTTATAAACAAATTTGGATTTCCCTTACACTTAGCTTTTGCAAAATACCTTTATATGTAATTAAGACGAAGTTAAAAACAAAATAAAGCATTTTCACAATTTACTTTGAAACATGATTTACCAACAATAAAAATAATACACGCATACGGAAGCAAATAAAATCAAACAAATGAAAACACACAAAACATGGGTTGCCTCCCAAGAAGCGCTTTTCTTTATTTACGAGTCTTGTAGCTAGACTCAAGGTCATGGGCTATTACGTGACCTCGTCATTGGTCACATTCTCTAGGTCATCTTCTATATTAGTTTTGTATTCTGGACCAAGTTGCAAACATTCCTTGTAGAAACCGAATATTCTACTCATGACATAGTCTACTCCTCTATGTCTATCCTCATCATTCCTATAGTAAACCGCTTGCTTGTGTTCCTTTTCAAGGTTTGATAGAAGACGGAATTGTTCAATCTTATAGGGCATTTGGTAAGCTATTTCATCGTTCTCATCCTTGAATCTAACTATCCCTAGGGACGGTTCATAATTCATCTTAGAGGCCTCAACAAACAGTTTTCCGAACACTACTTGACTTAGGAAACCATCTATTACCGGATGAATATCCTATACAATCACAAAGTCGGTAACATAAGTGAAGTTTCCTACAAAGACATGTAATCCTTTCACTCTTCCCACAAAGTTACTCATCCAACTCGTGTTAGGCATCATCCTATACCCAAGTTGCTTCTTCATTACCCAATTATAATAGGTCCTAGTCATAATGTTTATGGGAGACCTAAGATCGATGTAAGCTTTCCACACATGCATATGCCTAATATTTCATGGTATGTTAATGTTAGAGGGATCACCCGCTTTGATGAATGGTGAACCAAGGACGTATGGTGTCTCAGAGTCATCGAATAGATCCTTATGGTACTCCCGTTCTTCCTTGGTATGTAACTTATCAAAGTATTCCTCTACATTTTCTACTTCCTATAACTTTTCTTCCTTTTTATCCTCAACTTCCACAATCTCATCCTTAGGTCCAGTTTCTATTCCAACTTCATCCTTGTCACTTTCTTATATATTCTTATCTATTGGCTTAATGGTGACAACGTTGACAAACTGGACGTGTTTGGATGATGAGGGGTCCTTAACTTGAATACCACTACTCGTATCCCTAGTGTCGTTCCTAGGTGTGGTAAGCTCTTGATTGTTGAAGGCTCTCAACAAGTTGTCAATTTTATTGGTCATCTCCGTTTATTGTTGATTGAATTCGGCTTCAAACTTAGCTATGCGAGCTTCTTGAGATGCCATAAACTTTGACATCAATCCTTCAAGATTATTGGTACTACCATAGTTATTGGAAGGATTGTTGTTGAAAGTACGATTAGAGGGTGGACCGTTTGGTTGGTAACGATTAGGTGGGTTGGAAGAATTATTTTGGGGCATGTTTTGATTTTGTTTCCACCTAAGGTTCGGATGATTTTTCCAAGAAGGATTGTAGGAATCACTGTAAGGGTTTGGCTCGGGTTTGAAAGTGTACCACTTGTCTCGCGCTTCGTCGGTACGCGAGGATGCGTAATCCACAAAAGCTTGTCCGGGGAGTTCCATGCAATCACGAGTGTCATGGGGACCACTACATAATTCGCATGAAGAAGTGATTTTGTTCACTTGGCTTGAAGGCTTAGGAGGTTCGTAGGATTTCATGAGAAACTTGTTTTGGTCCTCAAGTTCCATGATCATACGGTCGGGAGTGCTAGAATTGTTCGAAGGCAAAGATATTGCTTTGACCATTTTGTTCAAATCACGGGGATCATTCCAACTTTCGTTGTCATAGAGAGCAAGATCTTTTATGAGTTCCCATGATTCTTCCGCACTTAGATCACGTAGCTTGCCACCGGCCGATTGGTCAATGGTTCGCCTAGTGGAGAGATCGATATGGTCATAGAAGATTTGGACTTGGAGCTAAAGATCTATGCCATGATGAGGGACTTTTTGTAGTAAGTCCTTGAAACGAGTCCATGCTTCATAGAGAGTTTCACTTGACGTTGTTGGAACATCAAGATATCATTTCTAAGCTTAGTAGTTCTCCCCAGTGGGAAAAATTGAGCAAGGAAACGAGAAGTGAGATCATCCCAAGAGGTGATGGATCCCGCGGGTAAACGCTCAACTCACATAGAGAGAATTGGAATAGACCTAATCGGGTCATCTCTCTAGTTGCAACATCAAGGTCAATGGAATCTATGATTTTTAGGAAATCCTTGAGATATTGATTAGGATCTTCGGAACGAAGTCCATGGAATGCACATATGCTCTGCACCAACCGGATGGTGTCGGATCACAAGGGAGACACATTGGCTCCTTGAGTGAGGTCAATGGTGTTTCGATAGTCTTGGTGGCTAGGACGGGAATACTCTCCTTAAGTTCGGGGTCTAGGAGGTTGGTTTGCTAGTGGTGGGTTTTGTGGGTGGTTTTGTTGTGGTGGGTTGATGGGTTCAAAGATATTACCACCTTCCATGATGTCGGATGGTGTCACACCCCCAATTTACCTGACTTGCAGCGGAATGGAATTCCTGGGGGTGTCTGTCATAGCATCACAGTTACAGTTACATTGAACGACCTAAAGTGTCGTTTGGAAATACTGCATTTGATCATTGAAATAATCCAGAGTTTACAATATGAGGTCCCCAAAAGGTGTTGCAAGTTTATGAAAAACAAGTCATACTAGATCAAACGTTTACATAAGTGCATAAAAAAATGGTGAGACGCGTCGACTCCGCGACTCCATGAAGGTCCAAATGCATGTCACATGAGCTACTTTAATAACCTGAAATACATTGCTAAAACGTCAACACGAATGTTGGTGAATTCCATAGGTTTATAAAATGTAATGTTGTACGGCCACCACAAGTAAAAGTGCAAGATAAAATTCAAGTAAAGTAGTACAATAGACCTTAAGCTCATGACCCCGAAGCTAAACTGATGAAATTATATGCCCCTCCTTAATGTTTTACCAGAACACTCCCAAAATGTAGACATGAAATGCATCCGCTTACTGTTGGTAATATCTACCACGGATGGAGGCGTCACCCTCGATAGATCTATCCACTCACTCTCGCTTAATAGGCAAATTAACGGACCATGATAATAAATAGGGGACTTTAACAGGTTGGTAAGGCAACTTAAGCAATGTACATTTGTTTTGTTACTTGGGCTCGTACTAAAATGGTTGATGCAATGTATTCCCCCGTAGGATTTGAAATCAAAATATTGTATTGAAAATGGGGCTATGAAAACTCACCTTAACTGATGATACTGTGATGAAGTGAAATGAACAACAATGAACGGTTAGCTGCCTCAACCTAATATGAATGATGAACGATCTAATTTAGATCACAAAATGATGTTATGAATGTCCATGCACATGTTTTCTATACCACTCTACTCTTTGGAAAATACTTGTTGTTATCAAAATAATACATTTTCCAAGACTTAGGAAAATATGGCTACTATAAAAATAAAACTAATTGAAATGTATATATATATATATATATATATATATATATATATATATATATATATATATATATATATATATATATATATTGATGACGTATAGTCTATATATGGGCCACGAGCTCAAATGATAAACATTACTCAGCGCAAACCCACCACGAGTGGGCTATCATAATGAATAACTCGGGCCATAATAATAAAGGCTTGGGCTCACGAAGCCCAAAGCCCAACCAAACTAACCGGGCATGCGATAAGGATCTTCTATTCATGGAATAGATATCCTTACCCCGGATAAGCAATACACGTGCGAAGAGTAAGGAGCAAGAAACCTACACGGTTTCAGCCCCAATATAAGGAATGATATATTCTCATTCAAAGGTACGATTCACAAACCCTAACTCATTACGAGAACCCTAAATCGATTACTTACTCTCACGCCGGAGTCTAATCGGGGGAGACAATCCCTCGATAAGCCTAACGGTGTTGTTTATTTTCTTAGTGCGCAGGTAACAAGTACTAAAAAGCGAATTGGTACGAGAGCAAGAGCCCATAATCAGGAACGCCCAACTTTTGTATCAACAAGTGGCGCCATCCGTGGGACCCTACTAAGAACTAAAGACTAGAATGGCAAAGAATAAGAATTCAAGCCAGCGGACTCCGCAGTCGGAAAAACGTGACCATCAGAGGAAGAATCAACAAGATTCGACCTCTAGACAGGTTGCTGGGACAACCAGCGCACCTGGTCACCAAGAGGCGAGAACAACCCAACCTCTTCCAGAGGTAGAACTACCAGTAAGGACTACCCAAATCATCCTAGTCGTCCCAAGCGCTGAGGAACTTCAGCACACTCTCTTCACCACTCCTCACCAAACCGTACCCGCAGTGAACAACACTGTGCCACCAGGCGCGCCTAACCGAGATAGGGTGCCTAATACTGAGACAGGCATTCTTGCAACAACCGAGGACGCGCCGAATCTCACTCTGGGAAACTTTGTATCCCAAAACTATGAAACCTTGACCGCCCTCATGCAGGAAGAAGCAAGGAGAAGGGCAAGTACGAGCCTACAAGCTCGACTGAATTTTGGTCCTGAACGCGAACCATAACCACTGCGCCACCCATGAGGAAGACGCGCAGAACGTACCACTATCCACGATAGGCTGGGTACGACATCTGAGTCACAATACTCTGAAGATAGTGAGAGGCGCACTAATGTTCACTCCAGACTTGGCAGTCGGGGGATACAAGACCGATTAGGACCTCAACATTCGCAAAGCCAAGGATCCTCCAAACCTGGAAGAAAGAGGATCCAAGACAGATTGGGGAGAAAAAGATCCCCAAGTAGAGATCCCTCAAGCTCTTCTTCTGAAAGAAGTCGGCGCAAGCGCCGAAAAAGAGACTACTCTTCCTCCAGTGACTCCTCGGACAACGAGGATAGAGAGACAGGACACTGGAATTCAAGAGGAAGGCGTCGTGATGAAGAGAACGAAGATATGTCTCTTCCATGGCGTCGCCAGAAAGTTGACGCATTTACACGGCGCATCAGCGATTACTCAGACCGCAAGCGCAGGCGCATGCCCACTAACGTGAAAACATATGATGGAACAGGTGATCCGGATGATCACCTAAAAGTTTTTGAATCAGCCGCCACTATTAAAAACTGGCCACAGCCTGTATGGTGCCACATGTTCAATTCTACGTTAGTAGGGAACGCGCGCACATGGTTTAGCAAACTCCCACATAGGAGCATCGGTGGGTTCGAGGAATTACAGAAAGCATTCCGTCTCAACTTCACCCAGCGAAAGAAGTGCGCTGAAAACCTTGTTGATCTAGCAAGAGTAAAACAATGCCAAGGGGAATCAACCAGCGCTTTCACGGAACGCTTCAAGGATGAGTGCATACAAGTCAAAGCATGTCCTAAAATCCTAAAAATTTCAGGGTTCATGAATGGGATTAATAACCCAGAACTCATCCGAAAGCTAAATGAAAAAGTTCCACAGACTTTCGATGAGCTAACAAAGCGCACTAGATCCTTTATACAAGGAGAAGCAGCTGCTGCAGACAGCAAAAAGGGTTATTCGAACTATAGGCAGCAAGAACAGCCTCGGAGACAATCCAATGATCAGAATAACAACCGCAGTAGGAATTACTACAGTGGAAGAGACAATGACAAATATACCCCTCTCACAAAAACCCCAAGGGAAATATTTGTAACAGAAGGTGCAAACTTCCCAAAACCGCCATCAATGCGCACTGCAGAGGAAAAGCGCATAGGAAACGGATACTGCGAGTACCATGGTCAAAAAGGCCATACAACTAACGAGTGCGTCCAGCTAAAACAACTAATTGAAAAGTTAGTAAGAGAAGGAAGAATGGACCACCTTGTAAAAAACATTAAAGAAGGGAAAGACAAACAAAGGGGCGGAGGTAAGAAAGAGCCCCCCAAAGAAAAAGCTGATACTATATACATGATACAATCATGGCAGCGCAAAATAAAGCAAAAGGTCAGCCAGAAATTCTCTCCCGAAAAAGAGATATCTTTCCCTACTCTAGCTGCGGACAACGCAGTGGTGGAACCTCTGACTATTGAAATACATACGGGAGGACATGATATCCACCGCATGTACATCGACGGAGGAGCATCCACAGACATCTTGTATGACCATTGTTTCAAGAGACTGCGACCTGAAATCCAAAATCAACTAATACCGGCAACAACGTCATTGACTGGATTCACAGGAGAAAAAATATGGCCCATGGGGCAGTTACGCTTGCTGGTGGTCGTAGGAGATGAACAACACTCAACCGCAACATGGATAAATTTCATGGTAATAAAATCTCCCTCACCATATAATGGCATCATCGGGAGACCTGGAATATCATCCATGCGTGCTGTACCATCCACGGCGCACGGAATGCTCAAGTTTCCCGTGGAGGGAGGAGTTGTCACCCTCTATAACACTACAGTACCACCAAGAGAATGCAATGCGGTAACAACTGAAGTAGAGACCACTCCAGAACAACGCGCAGAAAAAACACCAAACCTAAAGGTCGCTATTCATCCCGATTACCCGGAACAACAAGTTTCGATTGGTGGATCTTTATCTGACAAAGGTAAAACAGCCGCATGCGCACTCTTGCAGAAGAACCTGGACATCTTCGCATGGGAACCAAAACACATGACAGGAGTGCCACGCTCTATTACAGAGCATAAACTACAGATCCGACAAGGATATCCCCCAATACGACAAAAGAAGCGCGGCCAGGCCCCAGATCGTGCAAAGGCTGTTCTGGAAGAAGTACACAAGCATGTAGACACAGGCATCATGCACGAAGTGTACTACCACGATTGGCTCTCTAACCCAGTTATGGTAAAGAAGAGCGACGGCAGTTGAAGAATGTGCGTGGACTTCACGGACCTCAACAAAGCATGTCCACAGGACTGCTACCCACTGCCAGAAATAGACTGGAAGGTTGAATCCCTGTGCATTCAAATGCTTCCTAGACGCATACAAAGGGTATCATCAAATTCAGATGGCAGTCGAAGATGAAGAAAAAACAGCTTTCCACACCAGTCAAGGAGTGTACTGCTACACAAAACTGCCTTTTGGCTTAAAAAATGCAGGCGCGACATACCAATGATTGGTGGACACAGCTTTCGAGAAACAAGTAGGCCGCAACTTGGAGGTCTACGTTGACGACCTTGTCATCAAAAGCCACACAGAGGATGAATTGGTGCGCGACATAGAGGAAACGTTCAGAACATTGGGACGAATAAACATGAAGTTAAATCCCAAGAAGTGCACCTTTGTCGCAACCGAAGGCATGTTCCTTGGATACTTAATAGAACCCGATAGAATCAAACCTTGTCCAGAAAAAACAAAGGTTGTTATCGATCTCCCCTCACCGCGCACACTCAAAGAAGTCCAGTCATTGAATGGAAAGTTAGAAGGGCTAAACCGTTTCTTATCTAAGTCAGCAGATAAATCCCTTCCTCTCTTTAAAACGCTCACGAAGTGTACTAAAAAGGGAGACTTTCGCTAGACCGAAGAAGCGGAGGAAGCTTTCCAACAACTTAAACACCATCTGGCATCTCTTCCCAAACTTGTCGCACCGCGACCAGGGGAAGAGCTAATCATGTACTTATCGGTAACTCACAGAGCAGTTAGTGCAGTGCTATTGACAGATAGGAACTCCGTCCAGACACCCATATACTTTGCAAGCAAAGCCCTGAAGAAAACAGAGACTAACTACAGCGCTATGGAAAAGCTGGTCTTAGCCCTAGTATTCGCAGCCAAAAGACTACGCATATACTTTCAAGCGCACCCAGTAGCGGTAATCACTGATCAGCCAATCAAACAAGTTATCTCTAAACCTGACGCATTAGGACGCTTACGGAAGTGGAGTGTACTGTTAAGTGAATATAACATCTCATATAGACCGCGCACTGCAATCAAAGGACAAATCTTAGCCGATTTCATTGTGGAGAATCCAGATAATGACAGTCCAAAACCTGCAACCAAAACAGATCTACAGGAACCCTGGATTCTATTCGCAGATGGGTCCTCATGTGTTGATGGATCAGGCGCGGGCCTTATTCTTACAAATCCAGAAGGTATGGAATTCACCTACGCGCTGCGCTTTGAGTTCACAGCCACAAACAATGAGGTAGAATACGAAGCCCTACTAGCCGGACTACGCATCGCAATACAAATGGGTGTACGCAACCTAGAAGGGAATGTAGATTCTCGGCTAGTCGCTAACCATGTGCTAGGTGAATATGAAGCCAAGGATGAACACATGATCCAACACCTAGAAAAGACCAAGTCCTTAATCAAAAACTTTGACAGGTTCACGATAAATCAGGTGCCCAGAGGGGACAACAGGAAAGCGGATGCGCTCAGCAAAATCGCATCCACAAGTTTCGCGCACCTCTCAAAACATGTATTGGTAGAAACCCTAAAAAATAAATCAATCCTGGAAATGGAGATATCCACAGTGATAGAAGAGCAAGATCCTACATGGATGACGTCTATCATTGAATTCATCAGCAAGGGAACCTTACCATAGGATCATAAGGATGCTCGAAGAGTGCGGCGCACAGCGCAACGGTTTGAACTACGAGACAACATACTCTATCGACGCTCTTTCTTACAACCCTGGCTCAGATGTGTTGGACCTCTTCAAGCAGACTACGTACTCAGAGAAATCCACGCTGGATCATGTAGTATGCACTCAGGGCCGCGATCTGTGGCGGCAAGCGCTCTAAGGTCAGGGTATTATTGGCCAACTATACATCGCGACGCACGCAATCTGATAAAGAAATGCAGCAATTGTCAAGTACATAGGCCAATCCCGCGCCGACCACAACAAGAGCTAACACCTATTACGTCACCATGGCCATTTTATAAATGGGGCATTGACATCACAGGACCCTTTCCTGTAGCAGCAGGAGGAGTAAAGTTCCTCATTGTAGCCATAGACTACTTTACAAAGTGGATTGAAGCAAAGGCAGTGGTGAACATCACAGGAAACCAAGTCAAACGCTTTGTTTGGGACAATATTATCTGTCGCTTCGGACTACCGGGAGAGATTATATCAGACAACGGAAAACAATTCTGTGATAACCCATTCAAAGATTGGTGCGCACAACTGAACATCACGCAACACTTCGCTTCAGTAAAACACCCACAAACCAATGGCCTAGTTGAGCGCGCAAACCGCAGTCTAGGGGAAGGAATAAAAGCGCGCCTTGACAGACATAAAGGAAGGTGGGTGGATGAGCTCTCGCATGTCTTATGGGCGCATCGCATAACAATCAAAACCAGTACTGGCGACATGCCATTCTCCCTCGTCTATGGGACTGAAGCCGTCATACCAGCTGAGATAGGAATGCCAACTATACGAACAACAGAGGTCAACGTCACAACAAATGACAAGGAACGGCGCATAGATTTAGACTTACTGGAAGAAAGGCGTGAACGCGCAGCTATACGCGAAGCAAAGGCAAAGGCAAAAATGAAGAAGTATTATGATGCAAAGGTCAAACACACTTCATTCAGACCAGGAGACTTTGTTTACCGCGCTAATGATGCGAGCCACGCAGAAGACACAGGCAAGCTCGGACCAAAATGGGAAGGACCTTATGAGGTCACAGATGCGCTTGGCAACGACGCATACAGACTGTGCGACATGGAAGGTCACGACCTAGCGCGCACTTGGAACATCTGCAACCTCAAAAGATGTTACTTTTAGTCTACGGCCACTACACAGACACCTTTACATCCTACGAGATGCCCAATAAGTGTTTGTTTTTCTTTACTTTCCTAGGAATTGTATTTTCGTTTTTTCAAAAAACTTGTAAGTATCAATAAAATGTTATGGTTTCTAGTTAACTCCATAGCGTATTCTACTTTATTGCATACATACTTATATATGTCAATATTGTTATCTTATATTTTTTTTGCCTGCATGGCGTGCATGCACCAATTAAAGACCCACGCAGGCATAAAGGATGAGTTAACCTACTAATTCACTCGTTGAGTAAGAGGGTTGCAAACCCATCAACATTGGATCACGTATCCTTGCTAAGCGCCTTACTTTTGAGACGTCAAAGTAAGTTTAACGTGCGCATCCCACGACGGGTGCGCAAATACTAAGTAGACCGTACAAGTTTAGCAAATAACGAGCCAAGACACTTGGTCAAATAATAAAACTTCGCAAACAATGCAAGTATAATTCTTAAAGTCACGCACTTAAGACACTTGGTCAAATAATAAAACTTCGCAAACAATGCAAGTATAATTTTTAAAGTCACGCACTTAAGACACTTGGTTAAATAATCAAACTTGGCAAACAATGCAAGTATATTTTAAGTCACGTACTTAAAACGAAAAGGTATCTTATTCAACATTTTTCCACAAAAATTACAAGGAAAGATACACTTCAATATTTAGATAAACATACAAAAAGCCTACACGCTATGGCGATGCTCAGGGCTATCCTCCCGAGCAGCAGAACTCCCCGCCTCCTGAAGCTTTCTCAGAATCAAAGCGTCCTTAGGAGATACGGTGGGAACACTCACGGGCACACCATCAGACCTGGGGATGTGTGTAGCACCAATGCCACACATCACTGCCTTAACCTGAATCCCCCTCTTCTGGGCAGCCCTCTGCTCATGACGCTCCAAAACCTCTTTCAAGGGAATATCCCTTTCAAGAGAAAATGGGTTAAGGATGTCGCGAGGCCGCGCAAACACAGGAATCTGCAGTTGCGACACATCAGGCTTCAGAAAGTGATCCGATTGCGCCTCTGCATCCTCTCTAAGGTGGCGCTCCAACATCAACCCCGCCATAAGTACATCTATGGGGTTGTCTTGGTCGTGCTCTAACCTGCCAATATGCGGCAACTCGAGGACCTTCAATCCTGCCATAGCCTGCATCAGCTCATCATACGCTGCACCATTATACCCAGGGACTTCGGCCAAATCCTTGTTCAGCAACTTGGCCTCATGGAGCTCCTCCATAGCCTACGACTTCCCATGCGCCATCGCACAGTGCACCACCTTCCCAAAGGCGTCCAACACCTCTTGGGACTCCAGCGTGCCCATAGCTGCCAGGCGCAGCCCATGGCTAATCAACCACCTACATCAACAAAGACAATTTGTGTTAGTAAAAAGCATGGCAACAAAATTATTATGAAGAAGAAGAGTATAAAAGGAATACCTGCGCTCAGCAATGGTCGACACCAAATGAGGATATAACTCCTCGTCATATTCGATGCTCAGGCCACGCAGCTTGTCCTCCTGCGCTTGGATGATCTTCATCATATCTTCTTTAAACTTGGTATTATTAGCAAAATGCTCCACCTTCTTCTCCTCCAAGAAGCGCAGAGCCCAAGTCAGGTCGGACTTATAATGATGGAGCTCCCCGCACGCCTTCTCCACCTCAGCCAAGGCAGATAGCTTCTCATGGGTGATCTTCTCAGTATACACCCGCGAGGCCTCCAACTCCACCTGCGCATCAGCCAACTGCGCACGGAGCTTCGCTAGCTCCTCATCCTTCTGGGCGAGAGTACCGCTCTCCCCAACATACTTCTCCTTCAACTGAGCCACCAGCTCAGGCTGGCGCGCAGCAGTCAAAGCCAACTCATCCATCAACTGTTGCGCCCCCTACCCTCAGCAACCTTGGCTTTCCCCTCCTTGTTTTCATTCTGTGGAGAGGAAACCACATCCACGAAGACCCCATCATTCTTCGCGGCATCATCCCTAGAAGACTTAAAAGAACGCAGTTAGTATTGCGACAAGTAATATACAAGAAATATAATATAGACGCAGACATTTACAGAAAGGGAGAAGCCTCAGCAACCTTCTTATCCGCACCAGAAGCGGATGTCTCCTCCGCGGATGACTCCGCATCCCCAATGAGGTAGCGACGTCTCTTCTTAGGGCCACTGGTCCCAGCCTCTCCCTTACGCTTAATATTGCTCGCCACCTCCTCCTTCAGCACCTCTTCGGGCTTCAGGATCTCAATGCTGTCAGATGACTCAGCACGCGCCTCCTCTTGCGCCACCTCCACATCTGGAGCCACACTCTGCACGGGCGCCACTTGGAGCAGCGACGTGTTCTCGGGTAGCACAGTCACGCGACCCTCAGTTGCGTCCAACAGGGGCTGCTCACCCTCCCTCAAAGGGCGCACTCCTATCGTCACCTGCTTCGGCTTATCCAGCTTCACAACGGCG
Source organism: Artemisia argyi (assembly GCA_030686995.1). Classification (NCBI taxonomy): domain Eukaryota; kingdom Viridiplantae; phylum Streptophyta; class Magnoliopsida; order Asterales; family Asteraceae; genus Artemisia; species Artemisia argyi. The sequence continues at coordinate 134,741,777 of CM060694.1, forward strand.
AACAGATCCATCTCTGCGCACATAAACAAAAACAAGACAGACAAAGGGTTAGTTATTAAAAGTGCGCATACGAAAAAACTTACGAAACTTGAAGAATAAGGGACGAACACCCACTCCGGCCATCCTCACTTATGAAAGTGGGCACCTCGTCAGCAGCGCTGAAATAATTGCGACTCAACCCAATATACACCAAAAACTCCTTCGGATAAGGGTTAATGGCTAGGCGGTTGGCATCAAGAGTCTGCGCATCAGCCAGCCTATAGGAACCGGGTGCGGGGCGCCCATCCCTGGGCAACGTATCCTGAGTATAAAACTCGTAGGGCAATGGGAAGACTACATCATCAACCCAGAAAAAATGCTCCCTCCAATTTCTGAGGGAGTCTACTTTCTCAGTGTAACACTGAAGCGCCCCCGGGCGCTTCGCAAAAGATACCCACCCATTTGACCACGTCGTGTGGTAAAAGAAGCGGAATAAGGATATGGTTGGTTCTATCGCAAGTAAACGGCAGTTTAATTCAAAATTCGACACCTTAGCCGCACCTATACAGTGCAGCTGTGAGATGTGGAGGCGATAGTGGTTGAGCAAATCGCTCAGAAAAATAAAAATTGGCACGCGGTAATTCGCGTACTTAAAGAACTTCGTGTATAAACCTATTTTCCCTTCGGGGAAATTAGCTATACACGCGTTAACGTCTGGAGTCTCTGGACGCACGTCCAAAGGAATAAAATAGTCGGATGAAAACTCAGTGACATCATCAACCGTCATCGAAGAGGGAAAGTCCCCTAATTGAGCAACCATTTTCATTTATTCACTAGAGAAACGCACTCAAAAGATTACCTAAGGAAATGCTTATTTGCAAAAGATAGCTTTCCAGAAGATGAACAATGGTGAGTGTGTGTTTTACTCTGTGTGTGGTTGTAAAAGTGGGGCGGTAACTATTAAATAGGGAGGAAGAAAACCCTAAATTATCCCCACGTGGATCCCATTCACAAAAACGTGTGGCAAGAACCGAACCGGTACATGCACTTTTTCCCGATTTACGAGGACCACGTGGACACAACCCCCATTTTTCGAGGTATCCTTTTTAAGATATTCATGACTAGGTGCATTGCACTTTCAAATGGTCGGCAATATTTCAAATGATCTCCCGCCACCCTTACCGTTGTTACTATTAGTCTAGCATCCGCGGCTACGAGCCACGCACACTAGACTGGGAGGACATGATGACGTATAGTCTATATATGGGCCACGAGCCCAAATGATAAACATTATTCGGCCCAAACCCAGCACGAGTGGGCTATCATAACGAATGACTCAGGCCATAATAATAAAGGCTTGGGCTCGCGAAGCCCAAAGCCCATCCAAACTAACTGGGCATGCGATAAGGATCTTCTATTCATGGAATAGATATCCTTACCCCGGATAAGCACTACGCGTGCGAAGAGTAAGGAGCAAGAAACCTACACGGTTTCAGCCCCTATATAAGGAATGATATTCTCATTCAAAGGTACGATTCACAAACCCTAACTCTTTACGAGAACCCTAAATCGATTACTTACTCTCACGCCGGATTCTAATCGGGGGAGACAATCCCTCGATAAGCCTAACAGTGTTGTTTATTTTCTTAGTGCGCAGGTAACAAGTACTAAGAAGCGAATTGGTACGAGAGCAAGAGCCCATAATCAGGAACGCCCAACTTTTGTATCAACATATATATATATATATATATATATATATATATATATATATATATATATATATATATATATATATATATATATATATATATATATATCGTATGTATCAATGTTAGTGTTGAAATCCTCGGTTTGAAATCCTTGAAATAACGACTTGTAGTAATAAAAATATACTTGTGTTCACTAATACATCATTAGTTATGAATTTGGGTACTTGGTATTATTTCTAGAAATCTAGAGTTACTATGTAGTTTTAGTGTTATTATTTTCAAAAGCTGTGAAAATAATATAAGTTTTGCCGATATTGAAACGTGAATATCTTTGTCGTTATAAGTCCGTTTTACTTGTTCTTTATATCTACAATTACGTCTTAGTATGTAGTAATATATTTTGGAAAGCTTGGCTCCTCCGGGTTACGTCTAAAGCCTCGTTTTGTCCGACGAAAATCATCCCACAGCATGTATTTTCAGAAAATATACTTTTCGTCAATAAACTTGCAAAAATCATAACTTCTTCGTTATAAACTCTTTTTAATCCGTTTTTTCGCCTACGGATTCGTTTTTGAAAGTATTTTCTAAAAATTTTGCCAAAGTTTACTTTATGTTTACTGATTTTCCTGGATTTGCAAAAATGGTACAGAATGTATAAATACTTGTTACAAATCCATTTTTCATGTTCAAAACTAGTTTCTACTTCAACCAAATCTCTTGCAAACACCACAAAGCTATACTAATCCTACCATACACCTGTTTAGGGTGCCATGGGTTCCTAATCACTACTAATCATGTTAATTTAACAAAGGAACACCTAAATCAAAATCTAGGGTTTGTATGTTCAAAAAGTTAACAAAAATAATGTGGTATAGCTAACTTTTACATGAAATTAAGCATGAAAACCATAAGATACAAGTATTAATTAGATGAAATCATGAAAATAAATTTGATAACTCACTTTGAAATAATAGGTGATTAGATGATGAGAAATCTTGTGTTACTTGTGTTTATGATGCAAGAATCTTGATTAGAATGACAAAAGGAACAACTTTGTAGCTTTAAACTTTGGAAAATAGTCACTTGATCATGGATTATGGATTTGGGTCGTGGGTTTGAGAGGATGAGATGAGGTTTTGGTGTTTTTGATTCCAAGAAATTGTATGTGTTATGTTTTAGATGTTTGTAAAGATATTTAGGTAAAGGTTTTAATGTATTATAATGGCACATGAATACATAAGGTTAAAAATAAATGTCATGTGGTCTAGGGGTGTTTGTATGGCCGGTCATGGGTGAGCAAGGGGTAGCCAAATCGGTTTTGATCACTTAGGAAATGTAGGGTAATATTAGTTGTAGTTTTAGTGTAAGTATTAGTTATAATCGGGTACCGGGTTTGCTAGAAATAAATATTAATGAAGTTAACCAGGACTTAATAAAGTCATAAAAATGTTAAAAATATGTTGGGTACAATTACTGAGTGTTCGGGTGATTATTGTTTAGTTTTCACGAAAACCGTCGTAATATTTATAAACTTACGTTATAAATAAAATAAATTTCCAAAATACTGGGTAAATGAATATTATAACTTTTATGATGATATAATGGATATAAAAATATGTCGAGACCATTGTGGGAATATTTAGATATATTCGTCGTGTTTATAAACCGGGTGTTAACGTTTATTTATAAATAATTATACGTAAAACGTTAAATATATCAAATATATAAATTTGAAAATCCTAAAAGTGGTATAACATGAAAATGCTGTTATGATGATATGCAGACTATCTCTAGTCCGTATGAAATGTCCTTACTGATAATAAAATGAATTTGCACATAAACCAATACGGTTACGCGAATTTTAATACCCGTAAACTAAATTTACGATGAAATGAGTAATGCAAGTGAATAGTGAAAACTTTTCTGGCAATGAATAGTATTCAGTGAATAGTAAAATTCTCAAATATTTCTCAGAATATCAAATTGACCTCGAAAATGATGAATAGTAAAACAATGAATAGTGTTTTGATGAATAGTGTTTGATGAATAGTGTTTTCCTAAAGTTTGGGAAATGACCCGAATTGGTGAGTTGTGATAGTCTTCCCCTCTAAAAGGAACTTTGTCCCAAAGTTCAGTTTATGTTGGTCTCTGAAAACGTATTGGTGAAAAGGTGATGATATTCGAGAATTCCAGCGAACTCTAACGATAGGAATTCGAATCTGCTTCAACTGTTCGACCTAACTGTCCATGATTTCTACTTGTTCTCCTGAAAGGTTTATGTTTGACTTTGGGTTGGATTCCTTTCCAAATGGAATTATGAGTGACAAATCTGAAAAGATGATAATACATGGTTGTGTAATCTTGTTGATGTTGTTCTCTAACAAGGCTTAAGTCTGACGGCCACTAGGCCTATTCTGTCTGAAATATTACATGGTCCAGTGTATATTGGGTTTAACTTTCCAAGTTTTCTAAATGATATCATGCCTTTCCAAGGCAGAACTTTCAACATAACTTTGCCTACCAACTTGAAGTTTTAATGGTTTACAACTTATTGAACCTTGTAACTGATTCTTGACTTGTAGGAAATTTCTGGTTATTTCATGAATGCCTACTGGACTAGTGAGTTGTGCTTTTTCCGAGTTTGGCCCATCAATAGATGGTCTGCGCTTCTTAATGTTTTAAATGTGATACTCGTAATATATACTGCTGATTTCTGCCAGAACTCAAGTTTGTATGCTAGTTGGTCGATTCTAAAATGAATCCTAAATGGTCCAATATGCTAAAGGTTCAACCTCTCTTGTTATCCATTTTGTATCATGCCAATCCAAGACAATGCTTTTAACTTAATTTGTTCTCCCACTTGAATCTGGATGGTTTATTGTTCAGGATACCCAATCCAAATGATGTGTGTTATGTACCAACCTAACTTCTGCCAGTTTCTTGCTGTTGGTGTGATAACTATTGTTGTAGATGAATTTGATTTATGTTGAGTGATTAGTCTAACCATTTCTAGGGTCAATCACTCATGCTCTGAGCATACTTTCCTATGTTTGAATTGTTCTCTCGCCTTGACCATCGGTCTGAGGATAATAGGTGATGTTTACATCTAAATGGGTTTCTGAAGGAAATCCTGAAATGATTACTTGAAGTCCAAGGTGAATCGGTTTCCTTAACAGGAATAACTGAAATGGGTACAATAAACCTTTGTTACTAATTCCACAATGTTCGGTCCTTCGAATTTGGTGTTATCTGAAAGGGATAGAATATAGGTAACACTTTGATTCCTTGTGTTTCGTTCCAACGGATGATAAGATATATGTCCTTCTTTGTCTATTGGGTTTGGTCTTCACTACTGAAGTTCATGATTAATTTGTGATGTTCTTCCTAATTCCTTCATCACATATTCCAAATATTCTTTATTGTCAAGTCACAAATCCTAAATGCATAAGCGATGTTGTAGGGAAAGTGGTTCTGGAAATTTGTCTCGCGATTGTGAGTTTTGGTTGAAATCTTTTTCTGAATAAACGAATTTAGAAAATGGAGCAAATGATTTACTAAGTAATATTTTTCCTGATGATTCAAAATTTCAGTAGTTATGAAGTAGAAAAATGTTTTCAAACATGTTGTGATTAAGACTGCTTACCAAAGTTTGATGTCTGTGTATATTTCTCATTGTACAATATTGTTGCTAAAGATTGACCAAAAAGGATCGTACTTGTTCAAAATAGGAATTTCAGAAATCGTTTTTCCACAAGGTATGTGATTTATGTAAACGCATCAACTTTATTTAAAAGTGAAAGAAGGATAAAATGGTAGAATAGGAAATGTTCGCTTACATGCATAGATGTCTAACATTTAGTTCCTGAGGTTGAATAATGCCTATTGGTGGTTATCAGGCATAACTACAAGCATAGGTATTTAGACTAACTTAAGTCCTGAAATATTTTATCGTTGTAATTGGCAAGACGAAGGTATCACTTGATGTTGTGTCGATGAATGTCTATTCTGTTTTCCTATGTAAATGAGGAGATATGTTCTGGTTTGATCCCTTTCTTGGTATGAAGGTGAGGTTATCTGAAATTTCTAGAGACATAATGCCTTAGAGGAATCTACATCGATATTCTTGATTCAAACAATTGTCCTTTGTGAAAACTTACTGCAGGAAAGTTTATGTATGGATGAGGCCATGTCTAAATGAAATGCTCTACAGTATCAATTAGAAGCTTGGTTTATTTCTATTGTGTTGTTCTGCGGACATTTATATTGAGTTCAATCATGTAGCTCAGTCTAGCTAGTACTTTTAAACGATAGAATTTGACAACTAAGTCAGAGATGGTGATTCGGATGGTCTCGCGGAATCTTAGAATTTGTTGTTGAGTTATGAATTCTCTCACTATATACTTCTAGTTCTGTTTAGTAGTTCTGTAATCCTTTCATTGCTTTTCTTGTATCGAGGAATCCTACTTGTAATTGATATGGAAAGTCTCTCTTAGGGAAGTCAATGGGAAAATCCAACTTAATGGCTAAGTGAGTGACAGGTAGGGTAAGTATCCAGGGATAGTTCGGCAAAAGGGATGTTTATGGAAGAGTTCCTTTGTTTACAAAACTTTTAAATGAAGATTGTTATTAACAATCCTTTGAAAAGGTAATTATTTCCTTCATGGCATAATCCTTCCTGAATTTTACATAGGTGATCAGGCTATGTACAATTGAGGACTAATGATGCGATGTTAGATTTTTCCAAAATATCATAACTTTTCTCAAAAGTTTTAGATGGTGTTCAACGCATTGTTATTAAAATGGTATCCTGATGTTTTCTTTCAAGTAACATGAAAATTGCTTCGCGTAATAATAGTAAATACTTGGTGTAATGACAGAAAAATCAATTTATAGGATGGTAATAAAATAGCTTGAATGGTGTATTGGATACGTGGGTGAATCTTGTCGAATGGTAATAGTCTACTAATTCGTCAAAAACGAAATCAATCTAATCCCTAATAAGTCAATGATAAAATGTTGCGAAACGATTGAAGTTTGAGCAATTGGGATAGAAAATGGAGTAAACGAAGGTTATGATTATCACAGAGGTAACAAAGATAGATATTATTTTGGATAGAAAAGTGCTTAATACAACTAGGTTATGTCATCGTACCAACGGTAAGTACAAAAGGAAAGATACAACCCTAAAGGGCTCGAACTACAGTTTATATATTGAAACAAAGCTCCTCCTGTTGAAGCATTGTTGTTATCCTTGATGTTGCTAATATCCTGACGGTTCTCTTTCAACAGCTTACGCTATTCCTCGAGCGATTCAATCTTGATTCCAAGTTCCTGATTTTCCTTGTTCCTTAGCTCCGGGCAGTCCTTCTTGAAATGCCCTAAGTTTCCACATTTGAAGCAACTCCCTGAGGTCTTCTGATTTGTGAGTTTCCTACAGTCTTCAGTCTAATGACCCCGCTTCTTGCACACTCCACACGTTTTACTGCAATGACCTCGGTGATGTTGATTACACAGGTTGCAGTAAGGTAACTTTCCAGCATACCTTTTCTTTGTGTGCGGTTCTGCAGCAAAGGCTCTATTCATTTCTTGTCCTTTGGGTGATTGTTGAGCAGCATTACAACCTAGATTGTTGTTCCACTTCCTTTTATTGTCACTATTGTTTCGTGATGTCTCGGCGTGAACTATGAGTTCCTTTGCTTCGATCGCCATTTTGATAGCTTCAGACATGGTATCGAGTTCCCATGCGATGACTAACATACGAATTTCATGGGAGAGTCCCCCGATGTACCTTTCAAATTTCTTGCTTTCCGGTTCATCCATTGCAGAACCTAGTCGTGTTAATTCATAAAAATGAGAAGTGTACTGGTCAACATCATTTCCTACCATGGTAAAGTTTAGTGTTTCCTGTTCTTTTGCTCGTAATTCATTTCCTACACCAAATGTTATACTCATCATCCTTCTTAGTTTCTCCCAAGAGTGTGAGTAGGCAGCATCAACTCCCACCATCTTAATATGTTTGGTCCACCATTCCTGGGCATGATCCCTAAAAGTGCATGTGGCGAACTTAACCTTGTTTTCCTTACGACAGTCGCCACATTGAAATATTGTTTCTATTTCTTCGAACCATTTGAGAAATTCCTTTGTGTCTCTAGTTCCGCTAAAGGAGGGAGGATTGCACCCCATAAATTCCACGTGAGTAAGTTCCTTAGTGAGGGCGGTGGCTATGTTCTTGGCAATGACTTGTCCAACAGCAGTTTGCGTCACGCTTGGAGTGGTTTGCTTAAATCTCTCTTCATCAAATCATAAGTGACCATGAGGATATAGTTAATAAAAGTCATCATATTCACAACACATGAATATAATACATGAACATTTCGGTCTACGTGAACCGATATCACAAATAGCACAACCATTTCCTACATAGTAGAGTCACACTTGATATATTTGTTTGTACAACAATCAAAAGACAACAAGTTCTTTAGACTATGTCCCACACCTTATATGGCTAGGATAATAGTAAAAGCTTGTGAGGATATAAGTCTGGTCTAGGGACTTCCTGGTGCCCCTCTGTGTGAAGTCGGGTTTGTGGCATCATAAGGTCGAGATAGTCCTGAAGTGGTGTCTGAAGTTGTGCATCGATCAAATCTCAAATAATGTAGGTTCTGAACCATTCCTGAAGAATCTGCGGATGTTTCTGTTGAGTCCGTGATATTGGTATTATCTACTAGATGTTATCTAGTTCATGGCAAGTGGGAATGGAAAAGGAAAATGACAATGGTGGTACTAGTGAATAGAATACTACCCTCTTTCGCGCTACCTCGCGACATCTAAGAGGTAAAACTAAAGTACGCACTGTGGGACGACCAATAGTGTAATAAGTAACTGATGGTGGTGGTTGTACCTGAGTAGTGAGTGCTCTACTAGTGAAGGAAAGAAACATACTATCTCCCTTGAAATACGCAATCTAATAGGTCCATTAAGATTAAGTCTGAATACTCTACAAAAAGGCATTCTATGTATGGGCTGATTGATAGGAAAACCCTGTTCCTATGGCAAATCAATAGTGCTAATGGTGGTGTAAGTGCAACTAGTGGTATAATGGTAGTGGAAGATGACAAGGCATCTTCAATGTCGGAATCCGATAAAAGGATGTTAGGGTGAGTATCTGAAGACATGTCACTTGTGAACTAGGTCAATAAAATGATATATATATATACAAATATGAGTATAAATAACTCACACAAGGTATGCATGAAACAACATGTATCATGATTATGCACTTATGATGAAATGATGAGATGCTATGCTGATGTGGTTATAGTCTAGGGTCCAAGATACATCCTAGTTCGCTATAACCTTAGCTCTGATGCCAATCTATCACACCCCCAATTTACCTGACATGCAGCGGAATGGAATTCCTGGGGGTGTCTGTCATAGCATCACAGTTATAGTTACATTGAACGACCTAAAGTGTCGTTTGGAAAATACTGCATTTGATCATTGAAGTAATCCAGAGTTTACAATATGAGGTCCCCAAAAGGTGTTGCAAGTTTATGAAAAACAAGTCATACTAGATCAAACGTTTACATAAGTGCATAAAAAAATGGTGAAACGCGTCGACTCCGCGACTCCATGAAGGTCCAAATGCATGTCACATGAGCTACTTTAATAACCTGAAATACATTGCTAAAACGTCAACACGAATGTTGGTGAATTCCATAGGTTTATAAAATGTAATGTTGTACGGCCACCACAAGTAAAAGTGCAAGATAAAAGTCAAGTAAAATAGTACAATAGACCTTAAGCTCATGACACCAAAGCTAAACTGATGAAATTATATGCCCCTCCTGAATGTTTTACCAGAACACTCCCAAAATGTAGACATGAAATGCATCCGCTTACTGTTGGTAATATCTACCACGGATGGAGGCGTCACCCTCGATAGATCTATCCACTCACTCTCGCTTAATAGGCAAATTAACGGTCCATGATAATAAATAGGGGACTTTAACAGGTTGGTAAGGCAACTTAAGCAATGTACATATGTTTTGGTACTTGGGCTCGTACTAAAATGGTTGATGCAATGTATTCCCCCGTGGGATTTGAAATCAAAATATTGTATTGAAAACGGGGCTATGAAAACTCACCTTAACTGATGATACTGTGATGAAGTGAAATGAACAACAATGAACGGTTAGCTACCTCAACCTAATATGAATGATGAACAATCTAATTTAGATCACAAAATGATGTTATGAATGTCCATGCACATGTTTCCTATACCACTCTACTCTTTGGAAAATACTTGTTGCTATCAAAATAATACATTTTCCAAGACTTTGGAAAATATGGCTACTAGAAAAATAAAGCTAGTTGAAATATATATATATATATATATATATATATATATATATATATATATATATATATATATATATATATATATATATATATATATATATATCAATGTTAGTGTTGAAATCCTCGGTTTGAAATCCTTGAAATAACGACTTGTAGTAATAAAAATATACTTGTGTTCACTAATACATCATTAGTTATGAATTTGGGTACTTGGTATTATTTCTAGAAATCTAGAGTTACTACGTAGTTTTAGTGTTATTATTTTCAAAAGCTGTCAAAATAATATAAGTTTTGCCGATATTGAAACGTGAATATCTTTGTCGTTATAAGTCCGTTTTACTTGTTCTTGATATCTACAGTTACGTCTTAGTATGTAGTAATATATTTTGGAAAGCTTGGCTCCTCCGGGTTACGTCTAAAGCCTTGTTTTGTCCGACGAAAAACGTCCAACAGCATGTATTTTCAGAAAATATAATTTTCGTCAATAAACTTGCAAAAATCATAACGTCTTCGTTATAAACTCTTTTTAATCCGTTCTTTCGCCTACGGATTCGTTTTTGAAAGTATTTTCTAAAAAATTTGCCAAAGTTTACTTTATGTTTACTGATTTTCGTGGATTTACAAAAATGGGACAGAATATATAAATACTTGTTACAAATCCATTTTTCATGTTCAAAACTAGTTTCTACTTCAACCAAATCTCTTGCACACAAAGCTATACTAATCCTACCATACACCTTCTTAGGGTGCCATGGGTTCCTAATCACTACTAATCATGTTAATTTAACAAAGGAACACGTAAATCAAAATCTATGGTTTGTATGTTCAAAAAGTTAACAAAAATAATGTGGTATAGCTAACTTTTACATGAAATTAAGCATGAAAACCATAAGATACAAGTATTAATTAGATGAAATCATGAAAATAAATTTGATAACTCACTTTGAAATAATAGGTGATTAGATGATGAGAAATCTTGTGTTACTTGTGTTTATGATGCAAGAATCTTGATTAGAATGACAAAAGGAACAACTTTGTAGCTTTAAACTTTGGAAAATAGTCACTTGATCATGGATTATGGATTTGGGTCGTGGGTTTGAGAGGATGAGATGAGGTTTTGGTGTTTTTGATTCCAAGAAATTGTATGTGTTATGTTTTAGATGTTTGTAAAGATATTTAGGTAAAGGTTTTAATGTATTATAATGGCACATGAATACATAAGGTTAAAAATAAATGTCATGTGGTCTAGGGGTGTTTGTATGGCCGGTCATGGGTGAGCAAGGGGTAGCCAAATCGGTTTTGATCACTTAGGAAATGTAGGGTAATATTAGTTGTAGTTTTAGTGTAAGTATTAGTTATAATCGGGTACCGGGTTTGCTAGAAATAAATATTAACGAAGTTAACCTGGACTTAATAAAGTCATAAAAATGTTAAAAATATGTTGGGTACAATTACTGAGTGTTCGGGTGATTATTGTTTATTTTTCACGAAAACCGTCGTAATATTTATAAACTTACGTTATAAATAAAATAAATTTCCAAAATACTGGGTAAATGAATATTATAACTTTTATGATGATATAATGGATATAAAAATAAGTCGGGACCATTGTGGGAATATTTAGATATATTCGTCGTGTTTATAAACCGGGTGTTAACGTTTATTTATAAATAATTATACGTAAAACGTTAAATATATCAAATATATAAATTTGAAAATCCTAAGAGTGGTATAACATGAAAATGCTGTTATGATGATATGCAAACTGTCTCTAGTCCGTATGAAATGTCCTTACTGATAATGAAATGAATTCGCACCTAAACCAATACGGTTACGCGAATTTTAATACCCGTAAACTAAATTTATGATGAAATGAGTAATGCAAGTGAATAGTGAAAACTTTTCCGGCAATGAATAGTGTTCAGTGAATAGTAAAATTCTCCAGTGTTTCTTAGAATATCAAATTGACCTCGAAAATGATGAATAGTAAAATGATGAATAGTGTTTGATGAATAGTATTTTTCTAAAGTTTGGGAAATGACCTGAAATGGTGAGTTGTGACAGATGGCAAAGGTTACGAACAAAGAAACGAAGAAATAAGACAGACTAAAGAAAACCTAAAAATAAAAATAAAAAACTTTCTAGAAAGGAATGTAGCAAGTAGACCTAATAAAAAGAAATTCTAACCTAGACAATAACTATTCCCCGGGCTACGGCGCCAAAAACTTGATACGCGGGATTGCGCCCTCGCAACAGGTTTTACCTCTCAAGGGATCTTGAGAAGCTTGCAATCCCCGCCAGGCAGTGTACCTGATCATTGTAGTATAATATAGTGACAGGTACCGGGGGATTGATCGTTCAACTCTGGAATAGTGTCGCTAGGATTAGAAACCATACTAAACTAGGTCTAGAGGTGAGGGATGATTCATTTTGTATATTTATATTTTACAAAAAGCAAATAAAATCTCGGGTTTTGAAGCAGTGGGCGGAATTAGTTGCTAGCCAATTAACCCAATTAACTAAGATGCAATCAAAATAAAATAAAAATAAACGAAATTAAACTAATGTGGTGGAAACAATAATGATAAAAGATGTGTTTACTTACATTTCATTACTCCCTATATATCTTTTACTGGTTGATTAGCTTGTTACAATTGCGTGGATGACGGGTTATATTCCTTAACACTAGTGGTAGGGCCGTGTACAATATTCCCTAACTCTATAAGATCCTACTTCACTCCTATGTCGAGCCGACTAAAAGCTCCTAACATGGGATCATTAGAATTCACTTATGCATTAAATACAACCAAAAATCGTAGTACACCTCCGATCATGTTTCTTAAGATGTTCAAGCAAGTTACCAATGGAAGTCTGCCAGTTTTCTTAAGTCTAAGCAAACAAACAATCAACCAATAATCAACATCTAGGTTTCACTACATCTAAGCAAACACAATAAAACCTAGCCTAGCATGTTAAAAGAAAGATAAGCGTAAGATAGAGTCAAACAACACATAGACATATTGAATGATTATTGGAAGACTTATCTTTATTCAAATATGGAAGAAAGAAGGGTTTGAAACCCCTTCAATATGAAGAAAATTTGACCTAGAGTTTATGCTCCTAATATTCCCCACTTTGTTCCACACTTTACAATGAAAAATTGGAAAAATATATATTGATAAAACATCCTGACAGTGTCATGTATTAGCTTCTGACGTCGTCAACTCGCCGCCAAGTTAAGAGTCGTATTGCCTAGATCCAATCATGACGCCTTCATGTAGAAATAAGCTCTGGGCCGTCACATGCATTTTGACCCTGACGGCCTTGGTGACTCCATCAGGCCAATTTCACTAAAAATGTTCTGGGTCGTCACGTTATAATTTCCCCAACCACCTCTTTTGCCACTTTTGATGCCGTCATGTATGAAGCCTTGACGTCGCCAAGTACTGTTCCCAGCAAGGAATTTGAGACTTTGCCGTTTTCTTCACTTTTATGCTGCCGTTTTCTTCACTTTTATGCTGCTCCAAAAACGTCCAAAATGCTTCCTTTTCCAGATTTCTCCTCAAAAGTACCTAAAATGACAAAAATAACGATTTAGGGCAATAATTGATCAAATAATCATGAATTAGGGCTTAAATAACTCCTTAAAAGCGGTACACTTTTTGCCTCATCAGTGACATGCATATTGTGAAGTCCTCCTCCAAACAAATAGATCATCTTGAGTTGTAGGAGTAGCTGTTGGATTCTGAGAATTCAAACTTGATCCATCAGTACTAACATTTGCCTCACGAGTACTAACTCTATTTGTTCTGCTTTCAGGAACATCTGTTGTTCCAATAATATCACGTCTACGAACTAATCTAAATAATGTAAAGTGGGTGTGAGCACTTTAGAGAGAGGAGAGAAAGCACATTGGAAACCTTCGCATTATCATTGATAAGAACACACAACTCATAACCCATGAGGTAGGGGGTATTTATACCCAACATCTAGCCAAGCATGCCATCGTGGATATACAAGTTCCGTGATGGTAACTTGCTGTCGCATTACAAAACATACACAACATACCCTAAACTATAGCAAAATACAAATAGAAATCCCTGACTAATGCTTTACACTTTTCGTGTTCCAACAATCTCCCCCTAAGGGTAGATCATTCGGGTCTTCTATTTATGGGTATTCGGTTAGATCTCACCTTCTGTATCCTACGCATCTTTCCATGAATCTCTAGATACTTCGAAGGTTGAGTCTTTCTTCTACGTACTGAGCAATCAATCCCAGTTTAGCCTTTTGATCAACATCAAATCTGGTACTTGTCCCATGGTGATCTCGGTTCAACAATTCGTAGATCCCTTTGAAAACCCACTTCAACGTGCCTGAGCTAAACTTCGGAATCTCATTTGTTATCATCAACCTCTTGATTCCCGATGCATTTTCGTACACTATCCCAAGCTCGAATAATGGATTCTCGATGCAAGTACATGGTTCATATTCCTTGATGCGGGGAAGTGTGCTCATTGGGTGAGTGAGGTTGACCTTTTTTTGTAAGCTTTCAACTCCCATCTGAAAGTCATCAATATGTACCAATGCTAATTGTGACCTCATGAAGATTCTTAGAGAATCTCGAATGTCGTCTTCATTCCCAGGGGTGTAAAAAAAGCTAATGTTAGATAGGTACATATCTTGAACGTCTTGAGGATGAAGACTATGAAAGTCAGCTTCCCGGAAGATATAATCAAGATTGTCGTCTCCTCTAACCGTGAACTAGATGAAGTCATCAGTTCTGAATTGTTGAGAGGTGAAGTACACATTGATGCAGGATTTACCGACCAGGTTTTATATTTATAATAGTCTCGTTTACCTAAGGTCTACCTAATGCACTAACGGGCAGTGTACCCGGTCGTGTGAGGTATTGCTAGATGGTAAAGCCAAGGTCCTCTCATGAGCTAAGGGGCGAAAAATATCTAAGTCTTAATGTCACAAAAATAAATGGGGTTTTATAATGATTAAAATGATTGAAATAAATAAAACAAAACAATAAAGCAAGTAAATGATGGATGGAAATCAGTAGGAGAAAGCAGTGTTAACCTAATTATTACTCTTGTTATCAATGTGAGAAGTTCTCTAATTATCCATCCTATTGTTTTATCTGGGGGTTAAAGTTACTAGGTTCATTGTTAAATTCACCTAGCCTATTTCCCATAGACTCCAACTCCGATATCAAAGGACTAACCCTTTGTGATTGACAGAGGTCAACGGTAGACTATGTTGAGTCATTAAGTACCTCTACTCACTTAAACTAGCCTAGTGGGAAATGTTGTCACTTACACTTCCCCTCTAACTTCTTAGGTGAATCCACTAGGTAGGTGATACTATGGTCAATTCGCACGTGTATGGTGATATTACTATCAGTAAGTCACTAGCTTCTAATGGAGAGTGGCACGGTCACATCTATCTCTCCCCTCAAAGTACTACCCAATATTAAAACCCTTAAAACAAGAGTGTCCCAAGACTAGCTAAGCAAGTATACAAATAAAATGGATAAAGATGCGCGAAAACTAAATCACATAAATAACAATTTCATAAATAGGCCAACACCAAGAGGTGTTTAGCTATTCATGTTCATGAATGCAAAAAAAACAAAGGTTTAACATAATAAATGTAAACATTGAATTAATATAAACAAATCGACTGAATAAACTTATAGTTGTGGTGTGAAATCTCCCTTGGAGTGGACTAGTATGCTGATAGAACTTCGTCCTCCTGCTCCCTTAATTCCTCCTGACATCTGTGTCTTGGAATGTGTATATGAAAAATCGGAATTACGGCTAGTATTTATAGGCCCGACATAGCTGCAGCGTAGCTGTAGGGTTGGCCATGTAGTAGTCCTCGATAATTGCACCTACGCCGTAGCTAGATCTTGTGCTACGGCCGTAGTTTCTTCAACAGTTATGTACGGCGTAGTTATGTTGGGAACAACGCCGTAGTTTCTTCTATGGCCTCGATACTTCTCTTACTGCTTGATTTTGGGGTCTACGCCGTAGGTGGAGAGAGGTTACTCCGTAGAACCCTTTGATGTTCAACTATGTCGTAAGTGTGGTGTAGGCTACGACGTAGTCTTTGGAAATAATATTTACGACGTAGGTAGATGGAGCATCTAGGGCGTATTCTTCAGTAATGATAGTTATGGAGTAGGTAGATTGAGCATGTACGCCGTAGTCTGTGCAGAATCCGCACACTTCAATGATTCGCGTGTAAATCCTTCCAAATCTCCGTCTTTTCGTTCCTTTGCTCATCTTTTCCCTGAAGACTAAATATAAACAAATAAGAATATATATCCACCATGTTAATATAAAGGATGAGCAATATAGGGGGAAATTAATACCTAAAATACGGGTACAATTTGAAGTTATCAAATATCCCCCCACTTGAGCTCTACTTGCCCTCAAGTAGACCTTATTAGAGTAATTCTTAAAAAGATATCTCCCGAGAAACTGGAAGATATGAGTCTAAAAATCTCCTATGCTAGAATATACTTAAACCGAACACCTCGTGAAATGGGAACAAACACTCATGCTCTCTCTCCTAATCAAAGTGTTATTTTCGGGGTGATCACTCAACGCACAGTCATAGAATGTATTCTATCACTGGCTTGGTGGTTACACAAATCTCCACCACTAGATCTAAAGTCAAAATGATTCTTAAAGGCCATATTGGTTGAACATATATAAGGCTAGGGGTATGTTCTTGTTACTAACATACTACGACAAGGGCGACAAAGGCAATGGTACATGACCGGAACGCCAGGCAAGACACTAAGGACTGCTCGAATCCCTCACCTAAGCATGATTCACAACTAATGTAGTATAAGACATGGGATTCACAATAATGGTGTAGAATAAAAAATAGAAGCAAATAGTCTTAACCTATAACCAAGTTGATACCACTTACGTTCATCCCAGGTCAAAGCTTCTAGACACAAAAATTGGATCATATAACAAGTGTGTGTGCCATTAGAGGACGTCGTGATGGGCACCACACTTGGTCTTCATGTTGGTGATTATGAACCAACAACTTTAATCTTCATATGTGACAGAAGTGGCCTCTTCGATACTAGTTCTTTCAAAGCTCAATAATACTATGTTATACAAGGTTGCACCAAAAATAAACTATCTACATACTGAAATTCACATTTTTTTTATTACAATACAAGAAATAAATAACATCCCCCCACTTGAGATGAAACATACTCGATAATTTGGGGGTCTCTCATGATCTTCAAAGATGCGTCTTCAACGTAAGTGTGATTTCTGAACCAATTGACTCGAACCTCAAACTAGGGCAAGTGGTAACTTCCCAATCACAAGTGAAGACTACACGGTAGGCTAAGGTGTATACGTGTATCGAAACATTTATAATGTGGGTAAGAAACGAAAGGATAGGCTCAAAAGGGTGCAACTAGGGGTGTTGGATCGTTGTAGCTCGAGGTTGTTTAGACCTCATATAATCTAGGAACAATAACATTGAATAACATATGCAGAGGAATAGAACAAATCAAAACATCAATGTTATGAACAAGGTTTTTCTTTAATAACACCCTAAGCCTCAAATATTATTTGATCAGAATAATACGGTTACACCTAATCTGTAACAGGAATCAAGTGATTCTTGAGGCTACGAACAACTCGTTTAGGCATTTATAAACACACGCCTAAACACACACACACACCCCTTTAATTGTCTACATTATGGAAGACACATTAAAAATCTGTTCCCTGTATTCTGTTTATATAACACAGAATTAGCGTTACAAGAATACTACGAAGGACTAAAATATAAATCTTCTTTTGCAAGCAAGTCCTTCTCCATCTTTTGTAGAATTCCTTCTTGTCGTATTAAGTCCCTATTGTTTCATTCTTTCTTGTTTTGTATCATCAAATCTAATAGACCCAACAAGGGGTATCTTGCACTAAAGATGAGTGCAATAAAAGGGTTTACACGCGGGTCGAATAGTCAATGTGACTAATCGACATATAGACACATATAGGCTTTTTGGGTGATAATCTTGAAATATTGCCTTCTCGAAAAGTGTCTTCCAAATGTACTAAGTAATCTCAATACACTACTCATCCATGGTCTCAAAATGATGTAAAGGCCAAGTTCTAAAGTTTATAAACTACCAGCACACTCATAATTTTTGTGGATTTGGGGTAAAATAGGGGAAAATGAATAGACTAAACCTCACCATAATATTAAGGGTTAATGTGCTCGGCTAAGGTCTATTCTAGTTAGGTTAAGAAAAACATGTCAAAAATTTTAAAGATGGCATAATTTTTCAAAATAAACTAGAAAAATAGGGCAAATAAAAGTTCAAGTTACATTCTACTCCCGTCCACATACTTGAAATGTCCAAAGTCCTTTTTGTACGCAAATAAGCTAAGAGAATAAAGGAGATAAGTAGAATTGAAACGAGAACTTCCCTGAAATTTGCTCTTGAAAATGTAGAAGGATCATGTTTGAGAAAACGTGTCTTCGCTTTGCCTTATGAGCAAACTTCATATCCCTGGAATCACGTAACAACCACAAGCATAAAACCTAAAAAAGAAAAATAAAAGAAAAACAAAAATCCTAACTCATTTTTGTAGGAATCACGGTTGCATTTAGCGTATGCAACAAGCCTTTTAACCCACTTGGTGTCCCAAGTGGACGAGTGAAGTCTCGTGAGGGTTTACAGTGAACACACCCACAAGTTCTTTTAAAAACTAATACAAGGTTAAAGTATGTTTGTAATAAAAATTTTTTAGTACAAGAGAAAACTACGGCGTAGAGGTTTCACAAGCAACGCCGTAGTTGGAAAAATCATACAGTGTTGCACCTGGGGTGCTACGGCGTAGCTAACCAGAAGGCTACGCCGTAGACTTTTCCTGGGGGAAAAATTTCTGGAGCAAAAAGGCTCCAAAATCAGCAAACATCAATCCCCTTTCTCTTTTACCTGCAAAAATGATTAGAACAACACATACAAAACCCAACTACGCTAAAAGAAATGAAAAACAAAGATAATTTGGGTCGTCTCCTGAAAGAGCACTTTTCTTTATTATCGAGTCTTTAAGTTAGACTCATTGTGGCGAATCTTCACATAGGCGGTTGGGCTTGTCTCCCTCTCCCTTTATCCAGGGTAGTCGGTGACTGGTCCCAAACTATTTGAGCGACATAGGGTGTTAATTCGTAATGATTTTCTAAAAGAAAATTTGCTTTTTGTTGGGTCTGTTAAAACCCAAACTCCTTAATCTAGGATTTGAACATAAAATATCCTAAGTGTTTGATAACCGAGAACACCAAACAAGTCACTAAATGCATAGTTGTTCAGTGAGTCATCCTCAAGACGCTCAGGGCGAATCTATGAAGAAAGGTTCACCATTCAGTGAGGCGGTTCTCAGTGAATGACACCTGAGCCAAAGAAGAGGATGATGGACTCAGTGAGGGATGACAATAACTCACTGAGTTCCATGACTCCTCACCAATTAAGATCACTGAGTGAACAAAGACTGAAGATAAGAAGACTTAAGTGAAGGCGAGATTAGGCGGGATAAGTTTGAATGGATAAAGGATGGTCCTTATCATGCAAAGGTCAACTTTCCCTGAATGAGTATAATACCATGACTTGTGTCAACACTAAAGACCAGAAAGCATCCTTGTCCTTTACCACCTATAGCCAATTGAAATAGGGACAAAATACCTATGTATTTTGTCCAATATAGGATGATGTAATATTGTCTTTTAGTCTTTGTCCATTAGGTAAGTGTTAGAAATTACTTGTGTATAAATAGAGAATAAGTGAGAGAGGTAAAGATTACGTTTCTGCACTTAATGCTTAGACATTTACAAACCAAATCTTTACTCTCTCCAAAGAACAACACAATCCCTGAGTTAGCTCAGCAGGATCTTAGTTGTCACTCAAACTTAGTTTGGGTTTAGTGAGGAGCACACCATACTTGTTATTTCAATCCCAAGTGTTGTTCCGCAAACACTTATTCTTTTGATTAATTTCTAATAAAGAATTAAACGTTAAAAAACTCTGTGTCTTATCTTTTACGTTTATTTACTTTTATAATTAATCAATACTTCGCTATACCATGGAACTTGGTTAAGATTAACTTTGTAGTTAACCTTAACCAAGTAAAAGGGTCCAACAAGTGGTATCAGAGCCTCTGATTTGTAAAAGTTTCAAAATCTTTCATACAAAAAGAGTGCTCAGTTTTTAAAATCAAAAGATCCCACCATGGCTGATAGCGATGTACCCCAGCTAGTTGACAAAAAGGGAGGTAGCTATTCAGCGGTCGCTCCTAGACTAGAAGCTGGAAAATTTAGCAAGTGGAAAAAGTGTATGCTTTGCTACTTGATTGGTATGGAACCATACTACATCAAGTGTCTCAATGAAGGTCCCTTTGTCTCAACGACAGCTCAAGGCTTACCCAAACCTGAAGCACAATGGACTCCTGATGAGAGGAGGGTGGTCAGTCAGGACCAACGCCAGAAAAGCATCATTATATCGTGTCTCCCTGACGATACAATGGAATCAGACATTAACTATGCTACAACAAAACAAACCTGGCTTGACTTGGTTCATAGCTTTGAAGGTCCCTCAGATACCAAGGAAAACAGGATCATGGACCTGAAACTTGAGTATAACACATTCAGGGCCAAAGAATCTGAAAGTCTCTCTCAGACCTATACCCGATACAAAACCTTGCTCAATGACCTCTCAAATGATGGTGTAGTACTGTCTAAGCATGAGATCAACGTTGGCTTCGTCAACAGTCTCCCTGAGAAGTGGTTAAACTTCTCTCAGGGTCTCAGGAATTCTAATCACATTCAGAATCTTGAGATGCCTCAAATATATGGGAAGTTTGTCTTTGAAGACAACTTAATCGCAAGGCGATACCCTGAAAAGGCTCAAGAAAACAAAAAGGCCCTGACTATCTCACCCATATCCACTGCCTTCTATTCTAATGGTGTTGTGCAGGATTTTCAAGATGATTCTGATGATGAGGTTGATATGAGAACCAGTGAAGAGTACCTCAATGATCTTCAAGTTGAATTTCAAGAAAGGGCTCTTTTAGCAAATTCAAAACTTTTTATTAAAAGAAACAAGTTAAATTTTCAAAAAGCCAAGGCAAATGAGTCCACTAAATGTTTCAACTTTGGCAAAAAGGGTCACTTTGCTAAAGACTATTTTTCAAAAACAACCTCAGATCCTTCATACAAACCTTCTAGTAGTAATTCTTCCTTTGGAACTAGCAAGTTTCAACCAAAAATGCTTCAATCCACTCAACATTTTCAAAATGCAAACATTCAAAAAGATTTTGAAGCTAAATATAGAAAAGCAAAAGCTAAACTTGCTCTCCTTGAGACAACTCCCTCAGTACCTCAGGCTGCACCTATGATTAGGATGAGGAAGATGTCTCCTCTGATGAAGAAGTAAGGGTCAGTGCACTGATGGCACTTTCTGATGACAACAAGATGGCTGTTGGAAAAAGCCATGCTAGAAATGGAGAATGGGTCAACATCAACATGAAAAAGGTAAACATTTTGTTATCTATGGATGATGATGCTGATTGACAATCCTTTTTAAACTACTTAAATGTAGATCTTAAGTTCGTTGAAGAGCAAAGACAAAATTTGTTTTCAAAATTCAATAAGTTAACTTTTGAATTAAATAAGTGTAGAGATGAATTACTGGTTTTAAAACAAGCAAAACTTGAGGTTGTTACACTTCAAATTCAAAACACTGAACTTGTAAAACAAAATCAGACTCTTCAAGAAGAACTTAAGAAAGAAAAGGTTGTGATATATAAGTGGACTCAGAAAAACCTAGGGTCTTTGACTTAGTGAGTCTCACACCAAGTAATAAGAAAGCTATTATTGGTGAAGATCAAACCACTGAGCCCTCAAGTGAGACTCATGGTGAAAAGGCATTTCTGCCCTCAGGCATATCCTTTAACAAGGAAATGGCACCAAAACCCAGTGACTGGATTGAAAGAGTCAACCCAGATAGCAAACTGCCAAACTTTAACACTGGTAAAATTTTGGAACCTGAAAGTCAGGCCATTAAAAATATGCTTGGTGTCACTGATGAGTCTAGTTTCCCTGATTCCATAAATGAGCCTGAACCTATATCACAGAGTCCACTCCCACCATTGAAAGTTCTTCAGGGAGCTGAACCTAGCTCTGAGCTAACACCCTTGGTGTATACTCAACACTCTCCAAGAGAGAAAGCTGGTTTAGGAAGAACTATCTTGAAAAGACCACTCACTAAAGTCTCTACCACAAATGATGACTCCACAACCTCAGTCTCAAATGAGGTTATCACTGACAGCCCTGATTCCAAATTTGATCAGTTGGCTAAACTTGTTAGGAAGTTGAGTGAAAAAATTGAATCATCTGAGAAGAAAAATCAACATTTGGAAAAGGAAATTAAACCAGCTTCCTCAAGTTCTGCCAAATCCAAGTCAACATCTAAACCAAAAATGAGATGTGAACTGTGTAGTTATACAACACATACCACTGATGACTGTTATAGAATCCTTTTTTGCATGATCTGCAAAAAGGATGATCACAGAACCTCTGACCATCTATCTTACACAGTCTCATCAAGTGCTGTATCCTATCACAATGCTCAGTCTCATAACTATGCCTCAAGCTCCAAACATATAAGATAGAAAGCAAAACCATTCACACCTTGCATTCACTGTGGATTCAATGATCATCTCCCTGATGATTGTTTGATGTATCCATGTTGTGATATCTGTGGAGATCCTACTCATGACAGTTCAGGACATGAACATGTTATTCAGTCTAGGAGAGGAATTACCAAGCCAACCCAACAAACTACCCCTTCACCTAGATGCAATATCTGTAGAAGCAACATTCACACCACCACTGGTCATGGAACAATATCTTAGTTCAAGAAGGCCATTAAGGCCAAACCCACCAGAAAGTGGGTTCACAAGAAAAACTAACTCAGTTTACATTTGTGCAGAGACATGCCAGAAATCCTGTTTGGCATCTTGATAGTGGAAGTTCAAGAAGCATGACTGGCGTGCAGGAATATCTGAACAAATATGTAGAAGAACCAAGACCGAAGGTGGTATTTGCTGATAATTCATCTTGTCTCACTGAAGGTTATGGTTCAGTAAACTGTAGTGGAATAGTTTTTACTAGAATTGTTTATGTTAATGGTCTTAAATATAACTTGATCAGTGTCAGTCAACTATGTGATGCAAAATACATAGTTCAGTTTGATGATAAGCAAGGTACTATCTTTAATGCAAACAAAGAAGTAGTTCTTATTGCACCAAGGAGGCAGGATGTCTATGTTTTAGATATGTCCTCACTCACTCAGAATGGAACATGTCTTTTTGCTAAAGCCACTGAAACCCTCAACTGGCTTTGGCATAAAAGACTTTCCCACCTAAACTTCAAAGACATAAACAACCTGGCCAAACAAAACAAAGTCCTTGGCTTACCATCACTAGTGTTCTCAAAAGATAAACCCTGCCCTGCCTGTTAAAATGGTAAACACCACAGGGGATCCTTTAAAACCAAACAAAATTCCTCTATCACCAATTGCCTGCACCTACTTCACATGGATCTCTTTGGACCCATCAGTCCAATGGCTATCCATCATGAGAAGTACACTCTGGTCATTGTGGATGAATACTCTAGATACACCTGGGTATATTTTCTGACAAAAAAGAGTCAGGCTGCTGAAACAATCATGTCCTTCATCAAGAAGATTGAAAACCAAAATGACATCAGGGTCAAATAAATCAGGACTGATAATGGAACTGAATTCAAAAACAATAACTTTGAATGTTTTTGTGATGAGAAGGGTATCTCTCAAAACTTTACCTTTCCTTACACCCCAAAACAAAATGGAGTTGCTGAAAGAAAAAATAGAACCCTTATTGAGGCTACTAGAACAATGCTTAATGGATCTGCTCTCTCCAAATATTTTTGGACTGAGGCAGTAAAAACAGCCTGCTATACAAAAAACAGGTCCATTATTGTGAAGAGACATAGCAAAACTCCTTATGAGTTGTTTAAAGGAAGGATTCCAGATATCAGCTATTTCCATGTGTTTGGATGTCCTGTGTTTATCAATAATCATAAGGATCATCTTGGAAAGTTTGATGCAAAAGCCGATGATGGATACTTTCTAGGGTACTCCCTTGTCTCAAAAGCCTTTAGGGTATTCAACACCAGGAGACAACAGACTGAGGAAACCTTCCATGTCACTTTTGATGAGAGTACTGAAGCTGTTAGATTTTCAAATTCCACTATGGAAGAAATTGGTATTGATAACTCATCAAGATATCCTCCTGATGTGTTTCATCCTAAAAGTAATCTCTCCACACAATATCAAGCTGATGCTGATGTCTCTTACTACATCAATCCACACAACCTACCTCAACCCACCATCAGTGAGTTCATAGAAACTCAACCAGTCTCCAACGAGACTACCACCAGTGAACCTATTGTTCAGGATACCCCAACTCAAGCTGACCATACTAAGGCTGCTGAAAATCTCAATCTTGAAGTACCTCAGGCACCCATGTCAGACCCCACTCCCTGTATACATCAGGCCTCCACAAGTTCCAATTCCTATCCAAAACCTTAGGACAGCTCGACCAAGTCCAAATTAATAGAACTTGTCAACATCATAGGTGAACCTTCTGATGGCATGCTTACAAGGAGCATGGCTGCCAAACTCAAGGCGGCCTCAGCCAATGTATGTCTCTATGTTGACTTTCTCTCAGAAATAGAGCCTAAAAATGTTAAAGAATCCTTTAAATATGAAAGTAGGATTCAGGCCATGAGAGATGAGTTAGAACAGTTTGATAGAAACGATGTCCTGACCTTAGTTGAATGTCCTTAGGGGGTACTTGTCATTGGAATGAAATGGGTCTTCAAGATTAAGACTGATGAGTCAGGAACAGTAGTCAAAAACAAGGCAAGACTTGTTGCAAAAGGATATAATCAACAAGAAGGTATTGACTATGAGGAAACCTTTGCACCTATTGCTAGAATGGAAGCCATCAGGATCTTCCTTGCATATGCAACAGACATGAACTTTAAAGTATACCAAATGGATGTAAAAAGTGCGTTCCTAAATGGTACTATTAAAGAAGATGTATATGTGCAACAACCACCTGGCTTTGAAAGCAGTGAGCTTCCCAACCATGTCTACAAGCTTAACAAAGCCCTTTATGGACTAAAACAAGCTCTCAGGGCATGGTATGAAACTCTTTCAGCCTTCCTGATACAAAACAAGTTTGTCAGAGGTAAAATTGATAATACATTGTTCACCTATAGGACAAAAGAGGATGTGATTTTAGTCCAAGTATATGTGGATGACATAATATTTGGCTCAACAAGTTACAAACTTTGTAAGCAGTTTGAAAAGCTGATGACAAAGAAGTTTGAAATGAGTATGATGGGAGAACTCACTTATTTTCTTGGACTACAAATCAAACAAACTGAGAAAGGAATTTCCATCAGTCAAGAAAAGTATACTTGGAACCTACTCAAAAAGTAGGACCTCAGTGACTGTGCCTCAATGAAAACTCCAATGGTACCTCTGATGAGGCGAAAAATGATCCGTTTTTAGGGGGTCATTTAAGCCCGAATCCGACTTTATTTGATCAAATATTGCCCTAAATCGTTCCTTTTGTGATTTTAGGTGTTTGGAGAGTGAATTCTGGAAAAGAAGCTATTTTGGACGTTTTTGGAGCATAAAAGTGAAGAAAACGGCTAAGTACCTAATTTGCATGCTGAAAATACAAGGTGACGGCGTCAAGACCATCAGCTTGACGGCGTCAGACATGAAGAATTAAATATCGAAGGTGGTGACGGCGTCAGAAGTACTCATGACGGCGTGAAAGTGGCTAAAATAATATACCGTGGGTGGTGACGGCGTCACATAGGCCGTCATAAATGGATCAAGGCCGTCCGAGGAAGTATATGGCGGCGAGGTGACGGCGTCAGAAGTTACTCTTGACGCCGTCAGACTGTTTTTCCTATATATAGTTTTCTAGTTTTTTCATTAAAAAAGGAGAGAAGTTTTGGTGAAACCCTAAAGACGATTTTGGTGCCTCTTTTACAGGTTTTTCAAGGGTTCCAAACCCTTGAGACCTTGCATTGTAATTGAGATAAGTGTACTTTCAATTCAATCAATATGTCTATGTGTTGGTTGTTTATCTCTTGTTCTTGTCTCAATTCCATTATGCTAGGCTAGATCTCTCTTGTGTTTGCTTAGATCTAATGAAACCTAGATGTTGATTATGTGTTGATTACTTGTCTATTCTTGTTTTGAATGAATGATTTATATGTTAGGCTTAAGAAAACTGGCAGATCTCCAAATGGTAACATGCTTGAACGTCTTAAGAAACATGAACCGAGGCGTACTAGGTCTTTATTGGTTGTATTTAATGCATGAGCCACTGTTTACAATCCCTATAGTTGTGCTGGGTCATGGTGTAGGAGGAGATAAGAGCTCATAGAGTTGGGGAGTTATGTATGCCACCCCACGAATGGTATTAAGGAATACAATCCGTCATTCATACAAGTGTAACAAGTAATTAACATGTAAAAGATATCTAGGGAGTAATGAAGTCTAAGTAAACACAATTTCTCCAACCACTGCTCACAACTTTAGTATAATTTAGTTTAATTTCATTTTTATTATTTTATTTTGATTGTATCTTAGCTTTGGGTTAGTTGAATAGCAACTAATTCCGCCCACTCCTTCAAAACCCGAGATTTTACTTGCTTTCATAAAAATATAAAAATACAAAAATAATCATCTCTCACCTCTAGAACTATTAATTAGGTTTTCTAATCCTAGCGACACTATTCCTAAGCTGAACGATCAATCCCCCGGTACTTGTCACTATACTATACTACAACGATCAGGTACACTGCCTGGTGGGGGTTGTAAGCTTCTCGAGATCCCTCGAGAGGTAAAGCAAGGTGCGATTCCCACGCATCAACCTCCCAATAATTTAGGGCCTAACCTTGCTGGAAAATCAGTTAATCCTACTCTATACAGAGGCATGGTTAGGTCACTAATGTATCTTCTTGCCTCAAGACCTGATATTCAATTCTCAGTGTGCTTGTGTGCAAGATATCAGTCTGATCCAAAGGAATCTCATCTCACTGCTGTCAAAAGGATACTGAGATATCTTAAGGGCACTTCCAGTCTTGGACTCTACTATCCCAAATGTTCAGGGTTTGATCTCAAGGGATACTCAGACTCTGATTATGTAGGATGCAACATGGATAGAAAGAGTACTTCAGGCTCTTGCCAATTTCTTAGAGGAAAGCTAGTCTATTGGAGTGCTAAAAAGCAAAAATATGTTGCAATGTCCTCAGCAGATACCACTTGTTTACCTCGACAGTTGCGAAAAACTTGTTGGACCCTTTTACTTGGTTAAGGTTAACTACAAGTGCTAAAGTGCATTTTAAGCAGGCTCTTTGCATTGTTTACCTCGACAGTTGCCAAAAACTTGGGTATGTGGAGTGGTGGCATTTAATGCAGATCCCAAAACGGTTATTCATTTTGATTTTCAAAATTTCTGACTAATGGTATTCCTCACCCTCTATAAATACCCCTTTCCAAACTCACAAAACACACACACAAAATTTTCTTAAAGAAACTCTGCAAAAATTTCTTCATTGCAAAGTTGTGTGTAATTTTTCAAAACAAAATAACCAAAACTTTTGAAAACTTCTTTTCTTGGTCATGAATCTTTGCAACAAGAAATCCTTCCTATGTGCAAACATCTTGATAACAGTATCACCCATCTCACGAACACAGAAACAAGTTGACTTAACTTGTGGATCATCTGGTGTGTGATATTCTACCATTAAAATTTTAAAAATCTTTTCGACTTAAAATGACAGAAGACCAAGGAATCAGTCTTGCACCTCAATGGGCATAAATGACTCTGGCTGATGTGCAATTCAAAACAAACAATGTTGTAGGCAATTTTAACCACCCAACCAATGTCCCTGCCTACAAGGAAATAATGAAGTTTTTGTTTAATTGCCCTTTGAAAACTGCCTTCACCTCAACACCCTACTTTCAGTATCATCACCTCCTCATGGAGTTCTAGTGTACTACTCAGGCCATTGACCCGACACCCAGTGCTGATGAGAACAAACTCAGGCCCCTCAAGGAATTTCTCATCAGCTTCTCTATTTTACATGGGAAAAGAAAATTTGTCCTGGATTTCAAAACTTTTTGCTCAGCAGCAGGACTTGATTATAACAATGGAAAATATGTTGCACACCCTGACCCAATTAATGTTAAATCAGGGTTATAGAAAATTGCTTTGGATCCAAAATATTTGGACAAGTCCCCTGTCACCAAGAGCTCTTTTCCCATGGCTTGGAAGATCTTGCTCACTTTTGTGGTTCAGGTTCTCGGTGGGAACCATTCATCCACTGAACAGATTAATTCTGTTCAAATGATGATGGCTTATTGCCTAATGAACGGGGTCACTGTCGACATTGGAGAGATCATTTATGGTGATCTTGTAACCAAGCTACTGAATAAAACTAGGCTACACTATGTGTCGTATCCTAGGTTTATGTCATGTGTTGTTCAAAGGTTACTGGGTTGTGACTACACTCAGGACGAACACTTAAGTTCTTTACCAGCCATCCTGAGTTCTTTAAATTTTTCAAAAGACCCATCCTCAGTCTCCAACATAGAATTAACGGCCCATATGGTTGCCACAAACAACCGGAGGGACTCAGTGTACCCACCTTCCCTTCCTAAGAGGACAGGGAAGTTTTAGACTGTGTCAAAGACCAAACCAAAGGCACAGGGCCCTGAGGGTTCAGGGACACAGGCTTCTAAGCCAAAAAGACGACCTAAGCCTAAAACAGTCACCCATGACCAGGCTCCACCACCCCCAGGGACAACGAAGGCCACTAACAAATCATAGTCAGTGTCCTTGGTCCACACGACTACTCCCAAAGATCAAGAGGGAAACATACAACCCGCTGGTAGGGGAGCGCCTTCCACCTTTCCCACTAACGTCTCTGGTACATCACAACCAGAGTCTCAGGGAGTTTCGGCCCCTATATCTCCGACAGGCCAGCACTAGTCTGTTGGAACGGGGGGCCTCAACATTTCATTGATTTCTAATGATGACACTGAAGCACACCCGTCAGTGTCTGAAGGAGTCACAGGGGACAAAGACTTGGAGGGATTAAAACCACCCACTGATATGGAACCTTCACCCCCTCACGGAGTTGCCCAATCTTCACAAACTGAATCTAGTCACCAAACGGACAAAACCCAGTCTGTTGGATAAAGGGGGTCAGGGAGTGACCAAAACCAAGGCAACTCTTCTTTTGAAGAGGAGTTGGCTAACCTATTCTTGCCAATTGATTCGATGGCTACCTTTTAGGCTGTTCTTAACTGTGATTATGATGATAGCAAGGTCAGTGAGGAAGAGCTCTATAAAGCTGGTGATGATATGGAGACTGAGGCAACAGCAACTGACCAATCTCCTTAGTCTCCCATTGCTCCTCTAAAAGATAATGCACCAAAATCTTCCTCTCCTGAGAAATTGGCTAAGTATGATGACTATAGGCCCCTTGCTGAAAGAAAGCTGATGAAATTCCTGAAAAAGGCATGCAAAGTCATCTACAATGATATCACTGAAGATGTGTTCGACATGCACACTGAGCAGGCTGTTCACTACTTCAACCTTAGAGACTCATTTGAAGCCTTTCATGACAACACTTAGGAAAAGCAGGCTGATGTTGCATTCAACCTGACTTCTCTTAATGGGCACCTCACCAAGTTCAATGAATCGCTCAGCCACATCACCAAGAGCATTTCTACCATTCAAGAATCTATCAAAGATGACCCTGAACTCAACAGAAAGATACTTCAGGCTGCTTAGACATACCAACAGAATTCTACTCAATTCACTGAGCTGGTAGATATGCTAAAGTCTGCCAATATTCAGGGTCTCAATTCTTCAGTGATGTCAATCTGCTCATCACTCAGTCTCATGGAGAAAAACTTGGCTGCTTGGGCTAAGTCTTCAAACTCCTTGGCCTGGAATCTTGGGCCAAGGATGCCTGCCATCGAATCATCTCAGGCTTCCCTGGATGCCAAAGTGTCTAGAATTCAGAAGGACACTACTGACATCAAAAGCATGCTCTCAGAACTTTACCAGGCCTTCAAAGGTCCTTCAGTGGAACCACCAACTCTTGCTCTCACTGATGCTGCGGCAACAGTTGAGGGGTAGAGATCCACTGAAGCTCCACCTACAGGAGTCCCTGAAACCTCAACCAGTTAACCTTCCTCTCAGGCTGAGGGGGAGCGCATAGTTGAAGCCACTCCAATCTCATCTTTCCAGTCCCTGAAACAACCACTCAACAATCAAACCAGGCGGATAAGGGCAAAGGCAATCTCACTATTGTGTCTGAACCCACAACAACGTTGGTTGCTGTTTCCTCAGTCATTAGACCAGACCCTGATGCACCTGTCAGGATTCATTTTCAGATGAATGGTGTCACATATATGATGGCTGAAGAAGAAAGCAAAGCTCACATGGATAAAGTGGAAAGACTGAGGAAAGTAGCCATGGAGGAACAAGCAAGCAAGGCTACTCTCATTGAAGTGGTTAATGAGGAAGCCACAACTATTGGACTGAAGCCTCAGGACCTTGCACATAGAGAAGGTGGTGAAAAGTTTAAACAGGCTTAGGATGCTGCCCTGTTGGCTCTGAAAGAAAAGAGGGAGGCCAGGCTGAAGAGAACTGCTACAATCAAGCAACAAAACATTGAGAAGTACACCTGGATCATGACACAGAGACTAAACCAAGAAACTATCACTGATGTCAAGATTCACCAGAACTCCAAACCAGCTATTCTCACTGTCTACAGAGGTCAGGACAAACGACACTTTGAAGTTCATGATCCCTTCAGATTTGCTGACTTTGGGATCACTGATCTTGATGAGCTAGGACCGATTATTGCAAAGAAGAACAATGTCGTTGTCAAGAACCTACCTAAATCCCTCAGGATCAGATATGATCTGTTGGCCAAAAAGCATGAGGAACTTGGGATTTCTTCACTGCTCCCAGCATCAGTACCTGCCATTCAGGCTCCTCCTACTCAGTCTTCTAAGAAAAAAAGAAAGAAGATAGAGACTGAACCAGAAGTTAGTGCTCCAGGTCTAAACTGCAACAGAGCCCTCTCTGAAGGAGTTACATTTGTGAACAACTTAGTCATTGAGCAACCTGAGAGATGTCTCTTTTTCACAGATGAGTATGGAGATCCAGCCTTCCAAAGATGGGCAGACATTGATCTATCAGGAATCAAAGCAATAGCAGGATACTTTTTCATGGCCAATCCCATCAAAAATGAGGCTAATGCAAGGTTCTGTCATGACCTGAAGAACAAAATCAAAGAGCATCCTGACAAACACCAACTGAGTTCAAAGAGTGCCAAACTTGAAGCCATGGGTCTAATGTTCTGAAGCCTGAGCATGTCTGCAACACCAACTATCTTTATTTACTTTGTTTTGTTTAGGATTGTAATAATTATGAATAATATTGATGTTTTGTTTAACATTCAGTGTCCTAAACAATGCGTAGTAATTCAGGATTATAGAGATAATACCTTTGCTATCTCTCACTAAACCTTGAAACACTCAGGCTATTTGTATATCCAAATAGGGGGAGACTGTTGGGTCTGTTAAAACCCAAGCTCCTTAATCTAGGATTTGAACATAAAATATCCTAAGTGTTTGATAACCAAGAACACCAAACAAGTCACTGAATGCATAGTTGTTCAGTAAGTCATCCACAAGACGCTCAGGGCGAATCTATGAAGAAAGGTTCAACATTCAGTGAGGCGGTTCTCAGTGAATGATACCTGAGCCAAAGAAGAGGATGATGGACTCAGTGAGGGATGACAATAACTCACTGAGTTCCATGACTCCTCACCAACTAAGATCACTGAGTGAACAAAGACTGACGATAAGAAGACTGAAGTAAAGGTGGGATTAGGTGGGATAAGCTTGAATGGATAAGGGATGGTCCTTATCATGTAAAGGTCAACTTTCCCTGAATGAGTATAATACCAAGACTTGTGTCAACACTGAAGACCAGAAAGCATCCTTGTCCTTTACCACTTATAGCCAATTGTAACAGGGACAAAATACCTATGTATTTTGTCCAATATAGGATGATGTAATATTATATTGTAGTCTTTGTCCATTAGGTAAGTGTTAGAAATTACTTGTGTATAAATAGAGAATAAGTGAGAAAGGTAAAGATTACGTTTGTGCACTTAATGCTTAGACATTCACAAACCAAATCTTTACTCTCTCCAAAGAACAACACAATCCCTGAGTTAGCTCAGCAGGATCCTAGTTGTCACTCAAACTTAGTTTGGGTTTAGTGAGGAGTACACCATACTTGTTATTTCAATCCCAAGTGTTGTTCCGCAAAAACTTGGGTATAATTCTTTTGATTAATTTCTAATAAAGAATTAAATGTTGAAAAACTCTGTGTCTTATCTTTTACGTTTATTTACTTTTATAATTAATCAATACATCGCTATACTATGGAACTTGGTTAGATTAACTTTGTAGTTAACCTTAACCAAGTAAAAGGGTCCAACACTTTTGCCCATGCACTACGATACTCCATTTCGTCCTTTTTGATTGGTCGGGCTTCTCCAAACTTGACTTTAATCCAGTTATCAAAAGATATCCCTCAGTACCCGATTTCTCTTCTTAAGTGAGCATTAAAACATGCCCATTCATATCTTTTGCCCATATGTACTTCTTCCAATTCCCCACCATTGCACTTTGTCTGTGTGGGGTCACAAGTGGGCCAAGCTTGAATCGTTCCATCATCCGTCATTAAAGCTAGCTTACAAAAGTGGAGTGTCCAATTAACTTCTTCCCCGGAATTAAATACATCAAAGTAATTATGAATCCAGGGTTTCTTATAAAAGTTTTTATCTACGTATCAAGACCAAACGTTGGCTTCCTTAGTTAATAGCCTTAATATGATATGTCCTCCTCCATCGCACTTTCCGATGTAAGGACAATAGGAAGGCATGCATAACCTTCCATTTTCCTTAGTTGGTTTAGGTTCACAACAATGACGAACCACTGTTACGGTGATAGGCCCTTCACAACCCCAAGGTTTAGGTGGCGGATTGTCATCGTTGCTATCTTCTCCCAATGATTCCCCGCTTTCGCCATTTATGTCTGAGCAAGCGCCATGTGCATATTTTAAACATAATGGAGGCAAATAATTGAAAATGTCACCTGAAATTCCAATTGTGTCCGGTGGATCTTTTTCAACATTGCCTTTTGCCACTCGTAACATAGTCATATCTTTGTGCTTTTGTATGTTCAATTCTTCCCTATTAAAAGTGATTCTTTCGTTGTAAAGCTCAACTCCCAATGATATCTCCTTCTCAAAAACATTAATACGTGCTCGAGATGTTGCTAAAAACGGTCTTCGAAGGATGAGATCTTCCCTTGGAGGGTTAGCCATATCGATCACAAAAAAATCAACAAGATATAAAAACTTGTCAATCTTTACCAAAACATTATCAATAGCTCCGATTGGGGTTGCTTTAGTCATGTTCGCCATCTCGATCACCAAACTTGTCTTCCTGAGGCTAGTAAATTTAAGTGAAATAAATAGGGATAGAGGCATTACGTTGACGCTGGATCCCAAATTTGCCAAGGCCGAGAGGTTAGAGTTACCAATGGTGCAAGGGAGAATAAACCTCTCAACACTATCCTCCTTATTTGGAAGTTGGTGAGGAATTGTGTCGCAGTCTTTTGGTTTCTAACTTTGAAGAATTTCTTCACAAATTAGATCTTCGCACTCTTTTGGATGATCTTCTTCCTCTTTGTCGGCAAACATTGCCATGCATGCTCCAACTGTTCTTTTGCTCTCCTCCATCACGTTCTTCTCATGGATATCCTCGGCCAATTTCCCTATCATTTTTTCGAGATTCTTTAGGGACTCGTCATGATTGGAAAGGCTCTTGTTAGTGGCTTCTTGAAAAATTTTCAACTACTCGTCTTGCTCTTCTTGTTTCTTTCTTGAGTCTTCAAGATATTTGTTGATAGTATCTTCAAGGTTCGATATTTTTTCGCCATATGGAGCTCGATTATATCCTGTGCGGTAGCCGTTACTATTGTAATTTTGGAACGTTCTTCCTTCTCCATATTTTACCTCTTCGATCTTTTCATCATCTTTTAAAGGGAAATCCCTAGCTAAATGAGCTCCTTCACAAATTTCGCATCCCACTAGAATGGCATGCAGATTTTCTTTAAGTTTCTTCATATCACGCCCAAAACTTTTGAGCTTGTTGGTAATTAGGGCGATTCCATCCAAACTTTGGCAAACACTTCTACTTCCACGTCATGCCACTTCTAAGAGTGGTCCGCCATATCTTTAATGATCTTTAAATCTTCAGCTGGTGTCATTCCAGCAATCGGTCCCTGAGAGTCAAGCATTCTTCGGGTGGAGATGTTAAGCCCCTTTTAGAAGATACTCACTGTTTGTTGCTTGTTGAGGTCATGAGTTAGGCACTTGAAAAGAAGTTCACTGTACCTATCCCAAGCTTGGTACAACGATTCGTCACCGTCTTGTTTGAAGTTGTGTATTTCCTCAAGCTGTTGAGCCGTCCATGAAGGAGGGCAATACCTTTGGATGAATTGCTTCTTCAACAAGGCCCAAGTATTGATGGTTCCAGCGGGCAACCTATCAATTCATCTTTTAGCTGCACCGGTAAGAGTCATAGGAAAGACTCTAACCATAACCGCATCGTGAGATACTCAATGAATGTTGAACAGACTGACAATGTAGAGAATATTTTTGATGTGCTCATGAGCATCTTTTGTCATGAGCATCTTTGGTCATTGATGAATTTCTTCTACAACAAGCCCAAGTATTGATGGTTCCAGCGGGCAACGTATCATTCCATCTTTTAGTTGCACCAGTAAGAGTCATCGGAAAGACTCTAAACATAACCGCATCGTGAGATACTCTAGGAAGGTTGAACAGACTGACAATGTAGAGAATATTTTCAATGTGCTCACGAGCATCTCCGGTCTTTGCTCCCTAAAAAAGGGTCTTTTTTAAGCTTCCTTATAAATTGGTTCTTGATCTCGAATTGAACCTCCGCTCTAATAGCTGGCCTAACCAAACTAGGCCCTTTTTCATCACGGGTAAGAGCTAGGTATTCCTCGAGAGTAAGGGCATCGATGTCAATGTCACCCATACTACCCGAAACTAGACAAGAAATCGTGAGTACTGAAAAGAAAATAAATATGCAAAACTTAAATAAAATCCTATTAGCTCCCCGGCAACGGCGGCAAAAACTTGATGTAGGATTTACCAACCCGGTTTTATATTTATAATAGTCTCGTCTACCTAAGGTCTACCTAATGCACTAACGGGTAGTGTACCCAGTCGTGTAGGGTATAGCTAGATGGTAAGGCCGAGGTGGTCCCTAGAGCTAAGGGGCAGAAAATATCTAAGTCTTAGTGTCACTAAAATAAAAGGGGTTTTTATAATTATTAAAATGATTGAAATAAATAAAACAAAAAAAACAATAAAGCAAGTAAATGATGGATTGAAATCAGTAGGAGAAAACGGTGTTAACCTAATTATTACTCTTGTTATCAATGTGACAAGTTCTCTAATTATGCATCTCATCATTTTATCTGGGGATTAAAGTCATTATGCTCCTTTTTAAATTTGCCTAGCCTATTTCCCATAGACTCCTATTCCGATATCATAGGACTAACCCTTTGTGATTGAGAGAGGTCAATGGTAGATTATGTTGAGTCATTAAGTACCTCTACTAACTTAGACTAGCCTAGTGGGAAATGTTATAACTTACACTTCCCCTCTAACTTCTTAGGTGAATCCACTAGGTAGGTGATCTTATGGTCATTTCGTACATGTATGGTGATATTACTATCACCAAGTCACTAGCTTCTAATGGAGAGCGGCACGGTCACATCTATCTCTCCCCTCAAAGTACTACCTAATATTAAAACCCTTAAAACAAGAGTGTCCCAAGACTAGCCAAGCAAGTATACAAATAAAATGGATAAAGATGCGTGAAAACTAAAGCACATAAATAATAATTTCAAAAATAGGCTAACACCAAGAGGTGTTTAGACACTCATGTTCATGAATGCAGAAAAACAAAGGTTTAACATAATAAATGTAAATATTGAATTAATACAAACAAATTGAATGAATAAACTTATAGTTGTGGTGTGAAATTTCCCTTGGAGTAGACTAGTATGATGATGGAACTTCGTACTCCTGTTCCCTTAATTCCTCATGACTTCTGTGTGTTGGAATGTGTATATGTGATGTGTGCTTTTTCACACATCCTTTTTAGCCTTAAATCAGACCAAATAATAACCAAATATGCCAAGAGAATGTATGTTTTTGTATTTGTGTATGTGCAGGTACAGATATGAGAAAAATGAACGAAAACAAAGCCAAAACCGACAAAAACGAGCACGAGAATGGAAAAAGATCAAAAGTCGGAGCCGGGGAAGCAAAATGATCAAAGAAAGCTTAAAATGTCATTCAAAGTCCTCAGAGAATCATCAAGTTGCATAAAAAGTCCCTGATCAAAGTTTGAGAATTTGGCAAATTCAGTCTTTGCACTTTCAGAGAATTACAAAAATGGTCCCCTAAAGAAATATTTGAAGAAAAGTCAAAATAAGTCCTCCATGATTCATAAATGTCAAGAAAGGCCTTTGGATATTAATTTTGGAGAATTACAGATTTGGTCCCTATGATATTTGGAATTACAAGTTTGATCCTTAATAAATAATTACTACTCCTAAAATAAAACCAAATAGTCCAAAATAACCATCCCAAGCCCAAAACAATGTCAGCCCACCACCCTTAATCCCATTACCCAGTTCACCTTTAAATATATACTCGGTCAACCCATCTTAAACCCGGTCAACACACCCCTTTTATATTAAAAACATTTACCCGCCCCCCATTTTACCCCCAAAACCCAGGAACGAAGAACCCTAATACTATTCACCCATGTAAAACCAAAAATGACAGCAATTAAGGGCAAAATTGGGTATTCAATAGAGCTTCTAGAAGAGAACCTGACATGGCAGACCTGCCATGTCAGCTATCCGCGTGAAAGTGCGTACTAATGATTGGGTGTAAGATGATCTAACGGTTAATGATTGAGGATTGGGGACCAAGGCGCATCTTATGGCTATTATTCATCCAAAGAAACACAATTACACACGGATTGATGACATGGGACTGCTAGAAGGATCCAAGGACTCTCCCTGCTTCAACTATAAATACAACCCGCCTCCTTCATTAGATTTGTGTAGGTTTTAAAATATTGTTTAGTTTTCTGTTTTAAGCTTATTGTATTTTATTTCCTTTCCAAGCTTTGTACTGAATTTCTAAATTTTAATATAATTTCAATTTCATTTCAGCTTATTGTCTTTTAAATCTTATTATTGCTTATTATTATTACTTGTTAGTTTTCAATTAGTGTTAGTTAATTTACTTTTCAATTTAGTTTTTGTTTATCAATTAAAATATATAAATAAATAAAAAATAAATAAAAAAATAAAAAATATATATTCCATAATAGTTTTTATTGGTTTGAATCAAATTTCGTATAGTTGTTTTCTGTTTTTATAAGCTTATATAAGCATTGACTTTACTGTTTCATCAAATAACCTCAAAAATACTTTGGTCAAAGTTGGTCAACTGATACAACTTATTCTATATGCTGAGCTTATAAGGAGTTAAAGGCAGTCAAGTAGGAGCACTTGGCCTGTCAAAAGACAGGCAAGCTTAGTGAACCCCCTCTGTTTGAGCTGAGGGGGCTTGTACTTTGTAAGTTTCATGTTAATTTTCCTTTGAATGCATCAGTAGAGTTATTGTAGTTTAGATCTGTTTTTATTGATTATTATTCATAGTTGTTTTTATATTTGAGTTCATTTCATACTTGCTTATCTAAGTTTGTTTGGCTTTAGATTCATATTACCAGTCATCTTCCTGTTTCATTAACTATCTTGCATTGGATCTGTGTTGTGTGACTGTTGTTGTCTGAGATTTGTGTTTTGGGTTCATTACAAGTAGTATTGGATCTAGATTGTTAACTGATTATTGAGTTTTGAATTAAATTAGAGTAGGATTTGTGTGGAGTTAAGTAAAATAGTCACATATAGGGTGTTTGGAACAGGAAATTTTTATGTGATTGAATGTGTTTCAAAAGTTACAATCAGTTTAGACAACTTATACTAGGTTCATTTAGGTCATATAAAGCATAAAACAGTAGGTTCATTAGAGATAAGTCAAATTTGTTCTTACATTTTAATAACAGTTAACTGTTGGTATATTTAGTTAGAATAACCATAGACATAGTTGCAAATCTTGTTTATCTAGCTTATAGTAGTTGCATTTTAGCTTAATCTTACATAATAATTCATATTAGATCATTAGAATTTAGATTAAGTCAACTTAGTTAAAATATCAAAAAGTCAAATATAGTTTGAATTCAGTTTTTGGTCAGTATTTTGAGATCCTTTTTAGAGTTCATTTCTGTTAGGTCACCATTTTGTAAACACAAGTATGATTATGTAAGAAATGAGATGAGAATGAGAGTGGGATGATTATGAGAAATTTGAGAAAATGAAATGCAAGAGTTTCCTTAATGTTTTCAAATAACCAACCAAGTTTACAAGAGGCCTAAGACTAGTATTTATAGGAAAGGAGCTAGGGCAACATTCCTACTCCTTCCCTCCTTACAAATCATATGGGCTTTGAGGCCCATGGACTACATACTTAAGCCTAGTAAACTTAATACAAAATGTAAATGAAAGTAAATAATAACTAAGCAACCTAGCATTATTACAAATGACCGAGACTTGATAAAATAGTAAAACTATGGTTCCAACAATCTCCCCCTAAGGGTCGGTCATCATGGTTGCTTGACGTCTTCGTCTTAATCTTTGACTTTCACAGCTTTAGACGTCTTCAGAAATGATTAGAATAATGATGGATGTACTTTGCTCTTTGACTTTGTTCTTTGATGATGTTGTTGTGATTATGTTATGAAGTAATCTGCCATTCGTCACTCCTGCGTCTGTGGTGGTTGTCCGCCATTCCAACATGCTCATACATCTTTGAGTTCTGACTTATACATGCACGTAGTCCCTTTCTTTCACATAAGATCTTTGGTCTTTAAACTTTGTAGATTCTTCTTTTTGGCGTAGAATCTTACTTTGAACTTTGTGTTGCTTTGATCTTTGAGGGAGCTTTTGATGATAGCAAGATGCATGTATGAGCATGTGGAATCCGTCATCATGGAAGTGAGGTACCTGCGAGTAGACAGTTAGCAATAAATCACCGGTACTTACGGATAAGGAATTAGAGCTCATCAACAGCATATTGTGAAGACTCCTTCTAATCCTTATCCAGGCCGTTCCCATATCAGATACTCCCGAAGGAGCTTACGAGACCTACTAGGTAGCTCAATGACTGGGTGAGTCGCTGGGGATCACTCCACGACTGTAGACCGTAATGGAACCACCGCAAACACTAAGCGTAACCCTTGTGGGGTTACCGAAGTGACCTGCTGTCAGGGTTGTTTTATGTTGACCCTGGCAGGATTTCCGTTCAATCATTGAGAAATACTTACGTAATCCTCTCATAAACGTTCTCGGCAGATTGCTAAGATCTGCGAAGGACTCGATAGTTTACAACTGATGCCCATTGATGTAGAACACCAGTTGCAGAAATACTAAGTGTTCCTAAGAGATCTTTTGATGAATCTCGTGGCTCTAGACTCAATAAGTGCACACCTAGGTTTCCTATGCGGAGACTGGAGATGTCCTTCTTCAATATCAACCGTCTCTAAGAGATAGGTCGATAGGTTACGCGGGTTCCCCTGTGAGAATGAAACAAGTCCTTTTAAGAGAACTTGAGTGGTTAAGAAGGTTTAGTGCATTGCGTCACTGGGTCCATGACGACTTAATCTTCAATACCGGTGTTGCCCTAGCAACAACCAGTAGCATACGTATTGAACCCGGTGTCTGCCCTAAGGTTGAACATATGGAGGGCTATTTCTTTTCACCCTTTTCTTTGCTTTTCTTTTTAATTCTTCAACTCCTTCTTTCCCTTTCATTCATTTCTCCTTTTTTCGTATCATACCTAAGGACTTCTAATTCTAACTATGGGAGATGTCCTTGGGTAGATCCCTCCGGCTCTGGCGGATCATAGGACGGATATTCCTATCTTAATCACCTTATAACTCCAACAGTAGCCAAGAAACCTTTGATTGAAAAATCTCTCAAAGTGTTTGTGATAATCAAATATTTTGGTTAACACTTTGAGAGTTTTGCGTACACTTTTGAAGGGCTCCCCCTGCACATGTGCTCATAAGTGTTTAAGTAAATTTGCACATGCGGGAGGAGCAAGCACTTTTGAATTGATCCACTTTCCGTGAACAAGACCGATTCGAGACACGCTTACATCACTAGTTAGACTAGCTTGAAGTTATTACCCGGCCTGATCAAGTTCACAGAAAGTTTCTCGAGACGGTACATTTCTACTCAGACATATCCTTTTCGAGACACGCTTACGTGGCTAGTTAAAGAGATACATTGTCAGCTTTTAGGTGACAACTAGCTCTAGTAACTAACTTGATGTTATTACCCGTCGAGGATAAGTCCTTTCGATGTTACTAACTTGTATTATCTCGTCAATTCCTGGGTTAATACTGAGTCTAGCTCGCACATGATACAACTTAAAGCTTTGACTTCGTATATTTTAATCACCTTTACATTTTCTCCCCCTCAAAAATAGCATATAAGATGGTGTTTTTGACAAATTTTTTTTTTTTAGATTAAAATATGCCTTTTGAGTCTTATGGGGAGATACATCAAGAACTTTTGATTTTGAGCAAAGTATTTTGTTTTGACAAGTGCTCCCCCTCAACAAGTGATTAGGTCTTATTGAGGTGAAATACTTGTCCTTTTGAGCAGAATTATGAAAAAATCATAAATGTTTGATTAATTCTACTCAAAAGTAAGAAGCCTTCGCTCCTTATGTTTAGGATTGAGGCACTGAAGCGTACCTCAGGGTCCTTTAATTACAAGCACGGGTTGTACACTGTTATGTGTGCACAAACCATAATGGAAAAAATGATTCAATCAATGAAACAATTGATATTGAAAAAATATGACCAAATGTACCAAGTTATTCTTCGTCTGGAAGTGGAGCATTGAAGTTAGTGAACTGAGGTTCTGGTCTTTTGAAGTTTCTGACAGGAAACGATGGTCTGGCACCGATGTAGCTTTCCAGTCGTCTGATCTGTTCCCGTCGAAATAACCGTTCTTCAATCTTTAAGACAAAGTTACGAACTTGTCTTCTGGAGCTGGATTTCCATCTAGGTTGTTCCCCCTTAGCTATCTTACGTCGATCATCATTCAACCTTTTGACAAGCCCATCACGAACAAACTTGAGTGTAACATCACAGAATTTATGTACCTCATCGAACCTCATGAAGCTTTGTAGCTTTTTGCTGTTGATGTAGGTGAAACCAAACGGTTCTTGGATGAGAGTAAACTGTGGTGTTTCATAGAGACCATCAAAGTAGAACTGTGGCTTTGTCAAATTGATCTTTTGTTGGTAACTTTCCACTCCAAGCTGAAGATCTTCCACTCTTTCTTGAACAATCAGTCGTCGGATGTAAAGAAGTAGCGATGCCATGAAGTTGTACTGAACGTCTCTATCGAATCCGCGCATTCTACTCTGAACCTTTTCAAGATACATATCTTCAATGTCATTGAGATTAAGGTTGGGAAAGTCGGCTTCGGAGAACTTGTACTTCTTTTCATCTTGTCGTTTCACAACAATTTCACGCATGAAAATGTAGTTAAATCGTTTTGACTGCTGAATCTCCAAGATAGCGATGATCTTTGATTTCTGCTTCACATTTTCCAATGATGTCTCTCCTAATCTGCTTGTATAACCGAGACGACGACGATCAGGCCAATGTTGAATTCCGTGTAGAGCATCTCTGTCGTAAGCTACGATGGAGTTGCTGAAAATACGAGTGGTTTCTTC
Organism: Artemisia argyi; assembly: GCA_030686995.1. Lineage (NCBI taxonomy): Eukaryota > Viridiplantae > Streptophyta > Magnoliopsida > Asterales > Asteraceae > Artemisia > Artemisia argyi. The sequence goes on from CM060694.1 coordinate 134,784,042, forward strand.
AATGGCTGGAATTTCGTATCTAGCGGCTGGTACTGAGATTGTGAGTGAGGAAGCATATTTCTTCTTGGATATCTCTTGAGTGAGCTGGATGTTACGAAGATCTTTGTTGAAGAAGAAGCTGTAAGGTATCTTCGGTTTGTCAGGAAATCCTTTCAACGGTAATGGTTTGGTCCAGTCGGTGAAGTAAGGTTTTTCATGATTCTTGGAACTTAGATCGATATTCACTTCAGGATTTAACCAGTCAAAGTTGGCAGACATTGCACTAGCTATATTCTGCATGTGATATTCGTATTCGACTTTGTTTCCAGATCTTTTCTTGAGGAATTCTTGTGCATCCCTATTGATTCTCCTAAGTTCCGCCTTTGTGAGTTTGTTGATGTGAAGATCCTTCATAATGGCCTGGGTGAACTGAAGAGTGTTACCAGGAAGAGGTTCTTCTTCTTCCAGAGGAGGTTGAGCTTGGACCATTTCTGTCAGCCAATCATTCTGAGGATTGTCATCATTGTCGAGCCATGAATGACGTGTTTTCTTCTTGGATTTCTTAGACTTGGATGTAGCATCTTTGTCTTTGGCTTTGGACGGTGATGATGGACCAGCATGAGAATCATGAGTAGGTGGAGCACGGTAATCGGTGTCAAGTTGATCTTGGAAGTCATCAGTTTGTTCCATGAACATTTCTTCATCTTCGGTTTGACCTTCACCAGTAGCTGAGGGTTGTTGTTGAGTTCCAGGAGGAGTGGAGTCCTTCTGTGGTTGTAGAGAGGATGAGGGACCTGTTCCAGACTTAGGTTTCTTGCCTTTGGAGTTTGGGTCAGGATCGTCATCTTTTCTTGTCCTCTTTCGGGATCCAGCAGCATCTTTGCATGACTCTTTTGACATATAAGCTACCATAGCATCATACAGGCCTTTTTCTTCAGCTGTTTGTGTGGTTTTGGTGGCAAGGTTGTCGAAAATTTTGACAAGCATGTCATTGAGAGACAATTCTTGGACGGTTGGAGCCACAGTAGAAGATTTTGCGGTGTGAAGCGTGAAGGGTGTAGTAGACAACATTTTCTTCGTAACACTTCTAATTCTGTGATCCAAGTTGTCATTGATTGGTTTGAGAAGGTTTGCAACTTCAGGAGTGATCATCTCAACCAGATTATCAGTGAGAAAATCATGTGTTGCAGTTCTGATAAAACCTTCGTAATCAGATTTCAAGAACTTGTCAATCAGCTGCGTAGAATCCTGGAATTCCTCAACTTGTTTAGTAAGTTTGGTAACCATGTCGGTGAGTTTGTTCACTTGCTCCTGAAGATCAACTTGTTGTTTTGGTTCATTGATCGAATGCTGTTTAGATGCGGTTTCAGATGGTGTGGGTGATGAGTGCTCTGGTGATGATTCGGACGAAGACTCGTTGTGAGAGTCTGAAGAAGAAGCAGGAGGAGTTGGATCCTTTGGCGGAGAGTCTTGAGGAGGTGGAGGTTGTGCTGAGGAAGTCTGCTGAGAAGATGACTTAAGAAACATGTTGGTGTCGAACGCGTTCTTCTCTTCGTTTTCCTTTTGACGACGTTCCTCTGCTTCCTCTGCTTCTCGTGCAAGAAACTCTGGAGTAATAAGATATTCATGTTCCTGATCCGTAGCTAAGTTCTCTTGACCGCCAACATTCTCCTCTAAAGTAGCAGTCTCAGTCATGTGGACATCTTCAGTCTTGTCTGTATCCTTAACGTTGTCATCAGGTTGTGGAGCTGATTCTGACGTTGTTGGAGGAACCATACTGCTTGTAGCCCCTACATGTTCTGACTGATCAATAGGTGGTGGTGTTGGAGGGTGTGATAGAAGTCGGCTTTCAAGACTTGCTTTCCTCTGTTCTTTCCTAAGCTGCTTTTCTTCATCTCTAGTGTCGACAACTATACTCTTAAGTTTGCGTTTATCAACTAATGGTTCAACGATTGGTTCATCTTCATCATCATTTGGCTCATTGATAGTGACTCCTTTTCTTCTCCTTGTCTCTTCTTCATAAGTTTCCAGACTTTGTTGTACTGCAATCTCTATTGCTGGAAATCCTTCATCAGGTGCTCTGTATCTCAGTTCATAGTCTGGTTCTTCTTCGTCAGATTCTGTATCGAACTCAGACTCGGTGTCAGAAGGTGGAGGAGTAGGTTCATCCCGAATAAAGTACTCAGGAGTTGCCTTCTTCTTTGGTTTGGTAGCTGGTTTAGGTTTGGATGTAGGTTTAGGTGTGGTAGTAGTCTTGGGTTTTGCCTTTGTAGCAGACTTAGATCTTGTATGAGGTGATCCAGTGGTGCTCGTGGTACTCCCAGACTTTACACTTCCTTTGCTACGAGTCTTTATTGTTGCTTCTTCCAGTTCCCCTTTGTAAGCCAGATCATACAACTTGAAGTTTGCCCTATTCTTAATGTTGTCATTCAGAAGGTATTCGGGAATCCTCATACCTTTGATCTTGGTAGAGGAAGTGGTCGATTTGATGAATAAGGTGGTGAAGTCGTCCTCGAAGAGGTGCTTCGGCTCATTAGGATCAGCCATCCTCTTGATGAATTCTGGAGAACTTTTGCAGAGATGTTCAACGATAAGCTTGGTGAATCTTGTGAATGGTATCATAGTCTTCACACGGTCGGTCTGAATACTGTAGATGATATCATTCATGATAGGAACTACAAAGTCAATTGGTGTCAAAGTCACCATTCCCCAGAATGTTTGCAGGTGTTCGAGCCTTGGATGTTCATGACCACTTTTCCTTCCAGATATAGATCTAACAACCAACAAACAGAATGTTCTCCAAGGCTGAGGTATATACTTGACATTGAAGTTGGAAAGCTTGATTAGAGGTTCATCATCATCAACCTCATATCCTAATTCAATGAAGAAGTCAAGAAGTTCCAGGTCAGGTAGTATCGGAGCAAATTCGTTGTCATGGCATGAGAAGAGCTGTTCGAAGAACGTCATGATCTACAGAGTAATCTTGGCTATCTAAGGTAACAGTGAAAGACTCATTATCCAAGTTGGTCTGAGCAGTAAGCCAGAATTGATGAAGATAGAACAGTGGAACTGAAGTAGAGCAGGTGAGAAGTGGTTTGCATGGATGTGCCAGTAGGATATCTTTCACAATCTTGCATGATTTCTCTGTGATATTCAACTTGTTGAAATCGACTCTGGGATTGTTGTTGCCAATCGTGACATTGTAGTTCTCGGGAGTGATGTCATCCAAGGTGAGTAATGGAAGAGGTTGTTCTGCGACGTTCTCAGTGTGTTCAGCCATGTTTTTCTGAAAAGTATCACCATAAATCAAACATCTAAATGTGTTAGGAGTTAGCACAGTTTAGATATTGGATGTAGATATCTACTTGAAACAATTAAGCACAAATGCGTCATTTAAGAATGAGTCACATAATGCAAAATGGCAAATAAGTACAACATGACAAGCACAATTCACATTACATCACATTACACAACACTTAATGAATCACACCAAGGTAACATTGATATAATACCAAACAATATTTCGAAAAAAATGCATCATGGACCTTTTATCGAGATTTCTTATTTTTCGAAAAAAACTTGATATTATCGGAAAAAATTCTATTATCAATCTTATCGAGAACCTGGTGTTATCGAGAAAGTTTAATTAATTGAATGATTTCAATAAATGAAACATTATCGAGAAAGTGTCATATCGAGAAACATTGATATTTATCGAGAAACTTTATCGAGATCTTTCCTATATCAATATTTCGAGAAACTGAAGATTTCGAAAAAAAATGGAGTTCCCAGAAAGATTTCGATAAATGAAAAAATTTATCGAGAAAATGATTTCTCGAAAATTTCCTCAGAATATCGAGAAACTTTATTATATCGAGAAACCATTTTTATCGAGAACTTGAGTTTCTCGATAATTTTAGAAAGATTTCGATATTACACAGATTTTCGAAAACATTCTTATACAAGAATTAATCGAATTCGCATGAGATTACACCTTTGTATGCATTACAAATCATGTTACCACAGAGATTGGCCAGTCACAGATATTCTAATACAAGATACAAGTGTATCTCGATGATATTCCGAACAAAGCATACATGTTTCATCGAGAACCATGAATAAACTGTGAGAATAATCCAAGCAAGATTGATTATGCACATTAGAGATCAAATAAGCAAATCCCACCACTAACATCAACCTAATAATCACAGAAGCAAAATATCCACTTCGACCCATTCTATTTGAAATCGAGAACCAAGCAAACATGATAGAATGAGATAAAAACTGATGATAAAGTATTAGAAACAAGTAAAGTGACTAAACCCCATCAAGAATTAACCATCACAACAGGTTACTCGCATTTTCGAAATCCTAACCCTAGTTCTCGATATCACGAATACAAGAGATCTAACCATTGAAAAATCAATTTACCAAGATCCTATGTTTGAAATACCCTAGTGAATCCATAGGAACTTACAATTAAAAGATCAAAGTCGTGATTTGCTCGATTGATTATGAACCGTGGGTTTTAGAAGAGGGTTTTGGTGGTTTTGAAATATGTAGGGTTTAAGTGGTACGGTTTGTATGTTTAAGTAATTTTAAAAACTTTGAATTTTTGTCACTTTTAGTCCTTGGACTTTAATAACAAACAAACTAGTGTTCAAAAGTATTAGAATCTTAAAAACTTTGACAACAAGGGTCCCTTAACTAAGAAGTACTTTAACTAGAACCCTAAAGTAACTAGCAAGTCTATTGACATTTGAGATGTGACTTTGTTAAGTTAACTTATGAAGACTTACACCAAAAGAGACAAAGTGTAGTGAATTAAAATCACCCGCACATTTTCCGAACCGAGAAATATGCAAGTATACCAATTAATTGGTAAAAGATTTAAGCGTGACTCCCCCTCAACACTTGTAAAGAAAGAACAAGGTGTTGAATGGAAGCGATATACTTGCATTTTTTTTTTTTTTTTTTTTTTTTTTTAAGAAAAATAAAATGTGAAAAAAAATCTTTTTGGGTTTTCATTAGTTTATAGTAAAGAAAGAAAGATAAATATTATACAATGATAGTTGTGATGTTTGACGATCAGTGGTATTTTAAAAACTTTTCCAGATCCTCTGGTGTCAAACATCTCATACCGATTTGGTGGACTAGACTAGCAAACCTGGATGGTGCCAGAGATTTGGTAAGTCTGCCAATTGGTACTCAGTTCCAACAAAATAAAGTTCAACTGTACCCCTTTCCACATGGTCTTTGATGAAATGATAACGGAGATCGATGTGTTTGGATTTGCAATGATGCACAGTGTTGCAGGAGATAGCAATCGCACTCTTTGAATCACAGTAGATAGGAATCTTGTTGAATAGGTAGCCATAGTCTTTGAGTTGTGATCTCATCCAGATGACTTGAGCATAGCAAGCCGACATGGCTACGTATTCAGATTCTGTAGATGACAAAGACGTGCAGTCCTGCTTCTTAGATTGCCATGACACAAGTTTGTCTCCGAGAAATTGTAATCCACCAGATGTACTTTTGCGTGTGTCTAAACATCCTGCATGGTCAGCAACTGAAAAAGCAATTAGTTCAAAGCCAGAATCCTTCGGATACCAGATCCCCAAGTTAATGGTTCCCTTTATGTATCGAAGGATTCTCTTGACCTCACTGAGGTGTTTTTTAGTTGGTCTGGACTGATAGCGAGAGCACATGTAGACAGCAAAAACTATATCAGGTCTACTAGCTGTGAGATACATGAGGGACCCAATCATACTTCGGTATTTGGTAGGGTCAACGGGAGTCCCATGTAAATCAGCATCTAGTTTTGTGGTATAGCCCATTGGCGTATTATAAGTATCACAAGTTATCATTCCATGTTTCTTTAAGATTTCAAGAGCATATTTGGACTGATTTATAAAAATTCCACGGGGTGATTGATGAACTTGTAGTCCTAAAAAGAACGAAAGTTCACCCATCATGGACATTTCAAAATTATCTTTCATTAATTTTGCAAAATCATTAGAATAACTTCTTTTTGTTGAGGCAAAAATGATGTCGTCGACATATATTTGAACAACAAGTAAGTCCTCCCCGTAGGTTTTTGTAAATAGTGTGGGATCCACCGATCCTTTAAAAAATTTATTGGCCAATAAGAAAGTGGACAGTTTGTCATACCACGCCCGTGGGGCTTGCTTGAGTCCGTAGAGAGCCTTTTTGAGTCGGTAGACATGATTAGGACGCTCAGGATCAACGAAGCCTTCAGGTTGACTGACATAAACTTCTTCACGGAGTTCTCCATTCAGAAATGCTGTTTTCACATCCATCTGGTAAACCACCATATTCCTATGAGCAGCATAAGCCAGAAAGATCCGAACAGCTTCATGTCGTGCTACTGGAGCAAAGGATTCAGCAAAGTCTAGACCTTCAAGTTGAGAGTATCCTTTCGCTACCAGACGTGATTTGTTGCGGATGACTGTTCCTTCTGCATCAAGTTTATTCTTCCAGATCCATTTTAACCCGATGACAAAGACTCCGTCAGGTCTTTCAACTAATTCCCAGACTTCTAATCTTATGAATTGCTGAAATTCCTCTTGCATAGATTCAATCCAGTTGTCATAAGTCATTGCATCTTTAATGTTCTTGGGTTCTTCATGACAAACTGTGAGTGCGTAGATGCAAGTTTCACCATCGGTGTGAAGTCGTTGTCTTGTCATAACAGGTGCATCTGGATGGCCAATAATATGGACTAGTGGATGGTCACGAGTCCATTTGTGTGTTGACGGGTGTAGTTGATATGTATCTCGCATGTTGGCAGGATCCAAGTTGCGTGTTGATGACTCAGCTATATCAGGAACTGTAGTAGCTGGTGCAAACGGATTAATGAACGCATCAGGATCATGCTCTGCGGGTTGTGGAACTGATTGTGGTGTTGGATCTTCAGCTGGATGGCAGGGAGTAGAACCAGTTTGTTCTGCTGTAGATGATACATTTGAAGGACCGTCTCTCTCAACACTTGTTGAAGTTTGTTGAGGTGAGTCTGGTACTGGAATGTGATCAGGTTGAGCAGCGGAATTTGGTGAGACCTCAGTAGGACGATATTCAATCGTGTCATCAAATAGTGGAGCAAACAAGGTTTCTAATTCTTTGCGGTTAAGTGGTAAAGGTTCAGCTGAAGATGCCGGAGAGTTGAGACGGTTAAATTCGGGTCCTAAGCTGTGTTGCTCAGAAGCCATCTGGGTGAGTTCATCGAAATTAGCGTGAATGGTTTCTTGAATTTCTTTTGTACGACGATTCCATATCCGAAAACCTTTGGAATTTTCACAATATCCAACGAACACTCCGATGTCAGCCTTAGCTTTGAGTTTACCTAAATCATCACGATCATTTTTCGGATAGCAAAGTGCTCCAAATACATGAAAGTAATCGATGTTCGGTTTTCTTTTGTGAACAATTTGATATGGTGTTTTGCGATGACGTTTTGTGATCATGCAACGGTTTTGAGTATAACATGCGGTTGAAACAGCTTCTGCCCATAAGTAATCTGGTAATTGAGCATTAATCAACATAGTTCTAGCAGTAGGGGAAACTATTTCAAAGAGAAAACTCAGATTTGAACCTTGTTTGCTTATTTGAAAAGCCCTTGGAAGTTACCTGATCTGTTCATACCATCTCCTGCACCACCAGTGTTAGGCAAGGTTTGGGTCATTAATTAAGGGCTGAAATAGGTTTGGAAGTGCAAAACATAAGTTGTTTTGACATCTCAGTTGGTTAGTTGATTATTTGCCCCCACAAGTTCACATTCACTAGCTTATTTCAACTGCTTAATTTACTTAATAAGTTGACTGGTTTGGACTTATATCTGTTTTCACTAGTAGGGCTGCAATCATCCATTGGTGGTTACTTTCTGAGTATAATTGATCATCTGAGTCATTTTAAGTTTGTAGTTGCTATTTCCATTGGTTCTGAACCTTTTGCTAACTCTGAGTGACAATTGCTTATTTGATTATTGCTTTTTGAACTTGATTTGATCATTATCTATGTTACTAAGTATCATTTGGTCTGAGATATGTTCCATTAAGCTTCATATAGTAAAAAACACAGTTGGTCAAAGTTTGGGTCAAGTTGGTCAACTATTTCTTATAAATAAGCTCTTTTCAAACTGCTTATTGGGTCCAATCAGCTTATTTGGGCTTAATTTTTAGAAATTTTATTTTTCCTAAGTCTTTTATATTATTTTAAATTTTTCATAATTTTTTCAAATTTTTCTATCCAAATTTACTATTTTTCTTAATTAATTTTCATTTTTATTCACTTTTTAATACTTTTTAATTATTAAAAAATCCAAAAAAAGCCAAGAAAAATCCAAAAATATTTTTAAAATTTATTTTCATTTATTTTAGAATTTTATAAATTTATTTTGCATTTTCCCCATTTATTTTGAATTTTTAATTAGATTTAATAGTTTTTAATTCCCAAAAATTACACAAAAAGCCAAAAAAAAATTGTTTTTAGTTTTAAAATTACTTTTTAGTTATTTTATAATTTTCAAAAATTAATTTTCATTTTTCTCACCTTATTTCCATTTTCTTTTTATTTTTAATTAGTATAATTAGTTTTTAATTCATAAAAAATAAATAAAAAGTCAAAAAAATATTTTTCTTTTTCTCAAAATTTTCTTTTATCATTTTTTACTTTTGAAAATTATTTCCAAGTCCGTAGGAGTTGTGTAGCTTAAAAGTCACGTTTTATTTCGTACGTTAACGTTTATTTCGCGTTTAAGCTTACGGTTTCAATTTTACGTTACGTTTCTAGTTGCCTTATTTGAAATACGTGCTTAAGTGATTATTTGTACTTCATTTACTATTTCATTAGTATAATCTCATCAAATCACTTTTTACCAAATTCACTACACGTTTCACGAATCGGGAATTCGAAATTCCATTCATCCTTCACACGGACTACGACCTCGGGTTATCCGTATTTCTTTGCGGATCTCTTGAGTAATACTCTACTATATATAACTTGATTTTCAAGAATCAATTTTGGCACCGCTGCCGGGGAAGGTTGAAGTGAATTTTTCGTTTTCGTTTTTCGAAATTGTGTTTTGAAAACCTTCCTTGTATATATTTTCTATAAAAACCAAAAAAATTGAAAAATCAGAAACACTTTTCCTAAAGTGTTTTCAAAAATACCAAAAAAATAATAATAAAGTTACAGCCTCGACTCTCTCGTTGAAGGGTGGGCGTTGTAAACCAAATAAGCTTAACAACATAAGAACGCGTGAAATTAGTTGCTAATCGGATTACTTTAATTCTACAACCGAATAAGCGGAAAATACGGAAGCTTTGACATTAAATTGCAAGCTGAAGAGAGATCCATTCTTCTCTCCCGTTCCATCACGAGTAGATTTGAAGGAAACGGTTTACGATTAACGTAACATTTGAAAAAGAAAAAAACAAAAGTTTAAGTTTTTGAATTTTGCTTTATAAAAACAAAAAAATACAAAAAGATTTTCCTTTTCAAATTTGATTTTCCTTTTATTTTTCAAAATTTGATTTTTGTGGTGTATGAACACACGTTCAACGTCTAAACGACTTGTTTCACTGCTTTCAAATCCTGAAAGTTTGTTTCGTCATACACACCGAGTTCTTTTTCCTAATACGGAGGAAATGAACCCGAACGAGCAACACTTGGGACCCCCGCCGATGGGTGGTGTTCAAAACAATGTGATCCCTCCGATGGGACCACAACCGGCTTTCGATCAACGTACTATGCAAGAATTGCTCCAGTGTCCCACCGAGGGATATGGGGATGCAATTGTTTTACCACCAATCCTTTCCGATAATTTTGAACTTAAAACTGGATTGATTCAACTTGTCACATCAAAACAATTTCATGGTTTTGAGAGGGACGATCCTTATGCACACATCCGATGGTTTAATAAGTTAACTTCGACTTTGAAATTTAAGGATGTCCCTCACGATGCTATCAAATTGATGTTGTTCCCATTTTCACTCGAGGGTTCAGCCCGGATTTGGCTCGAAAAAGAACCCCCTCGTTCAATTCACACATGGGAAGAACTCGTCTCAAAATTTGTTAATCATTTCTTTCCTCCGTCCAAAACGACTAACCTTAAGAATGATATAACTAATTTTCAATAACGTTTTGATGAGAACTTTGGTGAGGCATGGGAACGTTTTAAGGATCTTCTTCGAAAGTGTCCTCACCACGGTTTCTCCGAGTTACACCAAATCGACACGTTTTATAACGCTTTGACTCAAAACGATCAAGATTCTTTAAACGCAGCCGTCGGTGGCAATATCTTGAATCATACGCCTAGGGATATTTTATCGATCATCGAGAATAAATCTAAGGTTCCGACTTCTCTTAACAAACCGAATGTTTCGAAAGTGACTTCTTTTACTCCTCCTTCTCCTTCGTCGGTCCAATCATCGGAATTGGCCGAACTTACCGACGCTATCCGTTGTATGATGAAAGAGTTTAAGTTTCAGAACCAAAAACCCGAGCCCGTTAAAGCCGTTAATGTAAAATGTGTGATTTATGGTGGACCCCATCCATATTATGATTGTCAAGCTACCGATGGCCAAGTTTATAATGCTAACATAGCAGCCGTAAACTACAATCAAAACCAAGGTTTCGTACTACCCAAACAAGTCCACCTGGGTTTCCACCCGTGCAAACTAATCAAAACCGTTATCCTCAAACTAACCAAGGTTATCAAAACCAAGGTTACAATCAAAACCGTGGAACTAATTATCAAGTCCCTCCACCACAACAAGTTTATCAACCACCACAACCTTCTCCTGAGCTTGCTAATTATATGAAAACGAACAATGTTAACATTTGAGCTATGCAAAATCAAATCAACAACATGAGGGTTGAACTTAAGAAGGAGATCGACACAACCATGACTCGACAAACGAATGAGCTTAAGCAAATGATGAGCAGTTTTATTCAGATGAATCAAACGTTGACGTCTGGTTCTCTTCCGAGCATCACAATTGCTAACCCGAGGGGTGATGCAAAAGCAATTTACGACTTGGAGTGGTGTTATAATCGATGGACCAACGGCTCTGAATACCCCTTCTTCTTCGTCTCCTAAGGTAGTCGCCCGTGAAACCGAGGTCACAACGGATACGGGAATTCCTACTGATAATGGAAGGACCAAAAACATCCAACCTCCGGTGGTCCTAACGTCTAAAGGAAAAGATAAAGTTGTTAACGAAGCTGAGAAAGAAATACCCGTCAAAACAAAATTACCTTATCCATCACGCTTAAATGAACAAACGCACCGTGAGAGAAATAAAAACCAGATGGAAAAGTTTTATCAGATTTTTCAAGAGCTACATTTTGATATAACTCTCGCGGATGCTATACTTTTAATGCCTAAGTTTTCTTCAATGCTGAATGGTCTTTTAAATAACAAAGAAAAATTGTTTGAAAAGTCTCGAACCCAGATGAATGAGAATTGCTCGGCGGTTATCCTCAAAAAGCTTCCCGAAAAGCCTCAAGACACTGGTCGATTTCTCATTCCGTGTAATTTTCCTAGGATGATTCAATGCTTCGCCTTGGCCGATCTTGGTGCTAGCATTAACCTAATGCCGTTATCCATCTGGAAAAAGTTGTCTTTACCCGAATTAACTCCGACTTGCATGACCCTCGAGCTAGCCGACCGAACTACTTCCCGCCCGATGGGAATAGCCGAGGATGTCTTCTTCAATGTTGGGAAATTTAATTTCCCTGCGGATTTTGTTGTCGTTGATTTTGATGCTGATCCGCGGGTACCTCTCATTCTCAGGAGAGGTTTCCTAAAGACCAGCCATGCGTTAATTGATGTTTATGATGAAGAAATTACCCTACGTGTTGGTACCGAAGCCGTAACATTTAATTTGGATCAAACCAAGAGGTACTCCTCCAATTATGACAAATATTCCATTAACCGAGTCGACGTTATTGATGAAGTTACGGAGGAGTATGCTCAAGAGTTACTTCGTTTTTCCGAACATGCTTCGAGTGGCAATCCCACTCCTACTTCTGAACCGATAATTTCCGATCCTTCCCCTTCCCTTACTCCGTTTGAGGGGAGTGATTTCATCTTGGAAGAGATCGAGGCCTTTCTTGCTAATGATTCGATTTCACCAGAAATTGATCATTCCGATTGTAATTTTGATTGAGAAAATGTTAAACGAAGATCCCAACCCGTCCCTCCCTACGATGGAACTTAAAATGGCCGATGTTAAAGAAGTTAAGCCGTCTACTGAGAATCCTCTGGAGCCCGAGCTCAAGGATTTACCTCCTCATCTCGAATACGCGTTTTTAGAAGGAACCGACAAACTTCCCGTCATAATTTCAAAAGAACTTAAAGATGAGGAGAAGAACCGTCTCTTAGATGTGCTCAAGAAGCATAACGTGCCATCGCTTGGCAAATTTTTGATATCAAGGGTATCGACCCTCGTTTTTGCACGCATAAGATCTTACTTGAAGACAATTACAAACCGTCCATTTAGGAACAACGACGGGTTAACCCAAAAATTCATGAGGTTATAAAAAAGGAAGTTATCAAACTCCTCGATGCCGGAATGATTTATCCAATCTCGGATAGCTCCTGGGTTAGCCCGGTCCACTGCGTACCAAAGAAAGGTGGAATAACCGTCGTGACTAATGAGGATAATGAATTGATTCCGACACGTCTTGTTACCGGATGGAGAGTTTGTATTGATTATCGTAAATTGAATGATGCAACTCGTAAGGACCATTTCCCACTTCCATTTATGGATCAAATGCTACAACGCCTAGCGGGAAATGAGTTCTATTGTTTTCTTGATGGATTTTTTGGCTACTTTCAAATACCAATTGACCCTCCGGACCAGGAAAAGACTACCTTTTCTTGCCCTTATGGAATGTTTGCCTATCGACGTATGCCTTTCGGCTTATGCAATGCTCCAGGCACGTTCCAAAGGTGTATGATGTCTATATTCTCAGACATGATTGAGAAAACCATGGAAGTCTTCATGGATGATTTCTCGGTTTATGGAGATTCTTTCACTTCTTGCCTCTCCCATTTAGAAAGAATGCTGAAACGGTGTGAAGACACCAACTTGGTTCTAAATTGGGAGAAGTGCCATTTCATGGTCAAAGAGGGCATTGTCCTCGGCCATAAGATATCGAAATTCGGGATTGAGGTCGATAGAGCTAAAGTCGATGTGATTGCAAAATTGCCTCATCCCACCACCGTTAAAGGAATTAGAAGTTTTCTCGGTCATGCCGGCTTTTACCGACGTTTCATTCAAGACTTTTCTAAGATAGCCCGGCCCCTGACCCACTTGCTTGAAAAAGATGCTCCGTTTATCTTCTCAAATAAATGCATCAAAGTATTTAATATTCTTAAGAAGAAGTTAATGGAGGCTCCTATCTTAATTGCCCCCGATTGGGACTTGCCCTTCGAGCTAATGTGCGATGCTAGCGATTATGCCATTGGTGAAGTCCTGGGGCAACGCAAGTCTAAACATTTTCAGCCGATACACTATGCCAGTAAAACAATGACCAACGCTCAGTACCATTATACGACTACTAAGAAAGAAATGTTAGCCGTCATTTAGGCCTTTGAAAAGTTTCGACCTTATTTGCTTTTGAAGAAATGCATAGTGTATACGGATCATTCGGCTCTTAAATACCTTATGGCAAAGCAAGACGCTAAGCCACGCTTGATGCGGTGGGTTCTCCTCCTTCAAGAATTCAAAATTGAAATTCGAGACAAAAAAGGATCTGAGAACCTTGCTGCTGATCACCTATCGCATTTAGAGAATCCCCATCAAAGTGCTTTCGAGAAAAAGGAAATTAATGAAGCATTTCCTCTCGAGACACTGGGGAGTTTATCACATTGTGATTCTAGTACCCCATGGTTCACCGACTTTGCGAATTACCATGCGAGGAATTTTATCCGTAAAGGGATGTCGTTCCAGCAAAAGAAGAAATTCTTCAAAGATGTTAAGCATTATTTCTGGGACGACCCCTACTTGTTTAAGATTTGTGCGGATCAAGTGATCTGACGGTACGTTCACGGCAAAGAAGCCACTGAAATTCCTATGGCATGCCACAATGGACCCACGGGGGGACATCATGGTGCGAACTTCACCGCTAAGAAAGTATTTGATTCCGGCTTCTATTGGCCGACGATTTACCGGGATGCTCATGAGTTGGTTAAATCATGTGATTCTTGCCAGCGTCAAGGAAAAATTTCTCAGAAGGACGAGATGCCTCAAAATGCCATCCAAGTCTGTGAAATTTTTGACGTCTGGGGTATCGATTTCATGGGTCCATTCCCATCTTCTCGTGGTAATAAATATATACTCGTGGCCGTCGATTACTTGTATAAATGGGTTGAAGCGAAGGCGCTACCTACCAATGACGCCCGAGTTGTAGTAAAATTTCTCAAAAGTCTCTTCGCCCGATTTGGTGCACCTCGTGCTATTATAAGTGATCATGGGACCCATTTCTGTAACGACCAATTCGCTAAAGTTATGCTCAAATATGGTGTCATACATCGTCTTTCTACGGCATATCATCCACAGACAAGTGGTCAAGTTGAGGTTTCCAATCGTGGCTTGAAACGAATTTTAGAAAGGACCGTAGGTGAACATCGTGCTGCATGGGCCGATAAGTTAGATGATGCACTTTGGGCCTTCCGTACAGCTTACAAAACACCCATTGGGTGCACTCCTTACAAGCTGGTTTAGGGGAAGGCCTGCCATTTGCCCTTTGAACTTGAGCACAAGGCCTACTGGGCCTTGAAACATGCTAATTTTGACCTACAAACCGCGGGTGACCACCGTAAAGTTCAATTGAATGAATTAGTCGAGCTTCGTGATCAGGCTTATGAGAATTCTTTGATCTACAAAGAGAAGACAAAGAGGATTCATGATGCTAAAATTAAAGATCGCGTCTTCAATGTTGGTGACTGATTGAGCCCAAATGGTCAACCTAAACTGACCAGGGATGGTCAACAAGGTCAAACACCCTAGAGTTAATGCTCCGCGGAAGTATAGTGTTTCCCCGGGTCGTTATGTCCCGACGAGGTGTGGATGGTTATAAAACGGTTTCGTGATCGGGTGAATCTGGATGGGAAAGGGGTTTTGAGTTATTTGAACTAAGGAATATACGAAGAAATAGCTTAAACAAGCTATACGAATAAGACAGGAAAGTAGGAAAAACCAGAAACGATTTAAACCTAAAAACGCGTACGTTACGTTTAAATAGAACGTAAGCGTACGAAATAAAACGTGAAAACGGGAATCTGAAAACCCCCAGGGGGTGAAAATGACTTTTTTACAAACTTAAAGGTAAAAGAAAATTTTTGGAAAAAGAAAATAAATGTTAACACTAATTAATTATTTAATATTAATTAAATACTATTTAATACTAATTATTAATGAGTAACAAATTTCTAGACTAAAGCATGTAATGACCAATATGTAAAAATTAAGCAAATATGAGTACTAAGCAATCAAGTATAGCAAACAAGTAACAATTAAATCCTAATACACTGGATAAGTTCTAAGATCACAAATAAGCAAAGAAAAACTGATATTAAGCAATTCTACAGTAAATGGCTAAAATTTAGAAAAGAAACTCACAATTGGATGCAAGCTTAGAACTGAGAAATAAGAACCAAAAACCATCCTAACATCCTCCCAGAGGTACTAATACCATGACAATCAATAATGACCAGGTTCCATTTGCTTCTTCTATCTTTCACAATGAATTTTTATTTTTACTCTATTTTTCTTTGGATTTTTGGGTATTTTTCTGTTTCTAGTCTTAGATTGTTCCCAACTCTCTGAAAGTGAAATAAAACTTATAATGGGACTGAAATCGGTTTAAACAAACACCAAACAACGATTCTTAACACCTTTGAAACAATTGGAAATTTCTATTTGAAAAATACAAACTTGGAATTTATTACTGCAATCCTGAAATTAATTACTGAAATCAAATTCAAATACAATGGAAATCTTTGATACAAGGTTTTTAAGCTAGAAATTACAATAACATTGGATGATTAATTTAATTCGACAAGCTAATTTTACTCTACTCCTATTCTACTCTAACTAATGCTTCTCTCCTCCTTTTACTTCACTTAAATAAGCCCTGGTGGGTCCTACTTGCAATCCCACTTCTCTTGAAAACTTTTGGATAACTTTTTCTTATCTTCATCTTTTGGCGGGAAAACATGTTCCACTGCTTTTGGTTGCTTGGAGTGATATGAGGAGCATTTAATGATTGTTGGATTGTAATGGTGGCTAGGGGGACAAGATTTGAGAAATTGGTAGAGTGGGTGAAAAGATGGGAGAAACCATGGCGGTTTCTGGTTTGCAGGAGTGGGAGAGGGAAGGGGGTAACAGTGGGTTTGACTTATATGAGTGGAGGGAGTTTTATTTTTGGGTTTGGGTGGACTGGGTTCAAAAGGGGTTTCAAGGGATGAAGGGTCAAAGGGTTTAAAAGCAGGGGGGTTCAGTGGGAGTTGTGGATTGGGCTAAGGGTATTTTACTTTTGGGCTTTTACAAGTTGTGTCCGTTTGGTTTATAACTAGTAACACAGGGACCAAACTTGTATTTTCTGAAAATGAAGGATTGAAAGTGAAACTTCTCCAAAGTAGTCATAAGGATGAAAACTTGCCAAGCTTAATAACCCAAGGACCATTTTTGCAATTTTCAGAACTCCAGGGACCATAACTGCCAAAACTGAAAGTTGAAGGACTAAACCTGAAATTTTCTGAAAGTTTTACCCAAGCTTTATTTTTGATAACTTTTTATTTTAAAAGGACTTGGGTTGACTTTTCTTGCAAAATAAATGCTCAGGGACTAGTTTTGTCAATTTTTGAAAGTTGGGGGACTGAAACTGCCAATTTTGCAAACCTTGTGCGTTTTTCATTTGTTTTTGCTCATTTTGCATCTAAAACATATAAAACACAATTTTGAAATATTTTCAGTATTTTGATGCATTTCTGAGTGTTTTTGTATGTTTTGCAGTTCAGATTTGACCAAAAATGATGAGTGTTTGAGCACTTATCAATCCCCCACACTAAACTATTGCTAGTCCCTAGCAATAACTGTTTTGAAAACTTGATGGATTTTAAACTTTTTACCAAAAGCCATCACTTCTGGAGTAGCCAGGTGTAAGAACTGTGGCACACCTGATAACCGTGTGATTTTGAGCAAACCACCAGCTGTCAACGGATTTGATTAGTCTTTACCAAAAGTCGTTTGCTTCTGGACTAGCCAACTCTTGATAGACCTAGTCAACATCTTGGTGAGCTGATTACCAATTATGGATTTTCTACTGCCTTTATCACAAGCCATAATCTTGCGGGCTAGCCAACTCATTCGCTTTATGGGATATGGCGAGTTGATGTACCATACAATTTTGGGCAAATTGCAAGCCATAAACAGATTTGAGATGTCTTTACCAAGAGCCGTTTGCTCCTGGACTAGCCAATCCCTTTTGTCGTTTAGACAAGGCGGACTGATTACCACAAAAATTTTAAAGCACCAGTGAAAAATTTTTAAAATTTTTGAGATTTTGGTTAAAAACGGGGGTATTATATAGTAAAATAAAATTTGCTAGAATAGCGAAATACCTCCCCACACTTAGCATGAATATTGTCCTCAATATTCAAAATCCCGGCTATTATGCCGACATTTTGAATGTAAAAGGGCAACATTACAAGCTAAGCGTTGAAAACACCATTTTGTTTTTTCACTTCATTTGTAACCATAGCATGGGGGACTCCCCCACACTTAGGGTGAAAACCCTATAAGCATGCTACTATTTTTGTTTACCGAGTCGCTAGCTTGACTCGACCCCGAATTCATTTGTCCTTGGGGAAGCATGATGTGGAAGAAACAATCTCAATCGGACTTTCATTCAAGATGTTTGGACAAACATTTGAAGCACGTGAAAGTTCCACACCGATGAAATAAGTACCCGGCTCAAGATAAAGATACATGAAAATGCCGGGATCAAAGAAGGTATCCTCATTCCCGAAGGAGTGAAGAAGAGAAGAAGTCACCCTGTAGGTGAAGAAAAGGAAGAAAATCATGATAAAAAGCATGATTTGATCTTCTTCCCCGAGAGCAGGCTCCGTAGCCTGAGTTTGGATTTCAAAAGGTAAGCTCGTAAACAACCCGGGAGGGTGGGTGGGAATTTGCAAATTCTCAAGATTGAGTGCATCTCCCCCCGGGCTATCAAACTCCGGAGGAGTCATGATATGATGAGTGAGTTCACCGGAGAACTCCTCATGAAGAGAATCATTCACAAGATGTGAATCTGTGAATTCCTCTTCCATTGTGGACTCATCACAATCCTCGTCAAAGTTTGGATTGTTAGAAATCATAGTCAATTCAGATTCGAATTCAAATAGAGGATTGGTGAGAGTCGTATCGAATGTTTCAGGAACAAAGAGATTAACATTCTCTATTGGATTGTCGGGATAAGAAGTGAGTGACGGATCATGATATAGGAGACTTTCAATTTCTCCCAGATCGGCTTGGAAATCGAGGAGAACATCGTTACTTCCTGTTGGAAGTGGATTAATGTGAGTAAGTTCATCGATGAACTCCTCAAGAAGATGATCAGCATCAGTTTGTGGAACTGATGCCTCAACATACTCGATATCTCCATAAGATATACAATCATCGCTACAATCGGAGAAAGTCTCAAAATGATCGTTTGAACACTCAAGAGGGGAAGGTAAATCACACACATGATCCAAAGTTCCCTGTGACTCTCTCGGGATTGGGACAAGGATCTCAACAATAGACTTTATTAATTTGTCCGATTCCTTATTAGGAACAGTGCTAAGATGCTCATCCCCCATGTTTAGAGAGTGAGTGTGAACTTCGGGTGTGATAGCAGTTGTTTGAGATGGAATCTCAACTGCTGGGATATCAACTGATGAACTTGATGGATCTTTATAGAATTGAAGGATATCAAGTGTATCCTCATAATCACTGTCATCAGGAATAAAACGGAACAAAGAGCTATATTTGGCTGCTTTTTCTCTTGCAATTGATTCCCGAATAGATTTTTCATAGGCATCTTGGGAATTTATTCTAGCAGCCTGCTCTTCAGCAAGCAATTCTTCCATGGATTTTTGATGAGTGTGTCTTTGGGCAAAGTCTTGAACTAAACACTTAAGCTCATCAATGATTTTCATCATATTTTGCATTTCTGGAAGAAGTGCTTGATTCATATCGTACTGTGGAGGTTGGTCATAATAGGGTGTGTCAAAATTGTCACAAGGGTATGGATTCCCCGTTTGACAATCTGAGCTAAAGTGTGGACCTCCACAGTAATCACAACAGTAAAACTGTTGAGGTTGTGGGTTGTACGTGCTAGAGTCATAATCGTTATCAGGAAACTGCTCATAGATAAGCGTGTTTCCCGATTGACAATCAGAACTGTAGTGTGAACCACCACAGTACTCACAACAGTAAAACTGCTGAGTATCTTGGTGTCGTAACTGATGGAATGAATCAGTGGTGTCATGATAGGAATAGGGATCTAGGTTATAGACAGACCCGTTTCCAGATTCTACCATGCCACAACTGGGGCAATTGCCACCATTATAAGGATTACCACACCAATGGCAAACCAGAAAGTGTGGATGAGACATAGAAAGAATCAAATGTGTATAGAGGGTGAGGAAATGAGAATCAAAAGGGTAGGAGGGTAAAGATGAATATTTTTGGGTTTTTGGAAATACATTTTGTACAAATGAGAAGGAAAATCTTTTTGTGTTTTTTGTGTTCGTTGAAAACTGAGTTTAAAAAGTTTTCGTGAACGGTTTTGTTTTGAAAATAAGAAAATATGAACAAATGATGGATAAATGTACAATGAAACGAATTCCAAAGTCACTAATCAGAAAAACCGTTTAGAAAACGCACACAACCTCCCCGGCAACGGCGCCAAAATTTGATTGAGCCCAAACGGTCAACCTAAACTGACCAGGGATGGTCAACAAGGTCAAACAGCCTAGAGTCAATGCTCCACGGAAGTATAGTGTTTCCCCGGGTCGTTATGTCCCGACGAGGTGTGGATGGTTATAAAACGGTTTCGTGATCGGGTGAATCTGAATGGGAAAGGGGTTTTGAGTTATTTGAACTAAGGAATATATGAAGAAATAGCTTAAACAAGCTATACGAATAAGACAGGAAAGTAGGAAAAACCAGAAACGATTTAAACATAAAAACACGTACGTTACGTTTAAATAAAACGTAAGCGTACGAAATAAAACGTGAAAACGGGAATCTGAAAACCCCGAGGGGGTGAAAATGACTTTTTTACAAACTTAAAGGTAAAATAAAATTTTTGGAAAAAGAAAATAAATTTTAACACTAATTAATTATTTAATATTAAGTATTAAATACTATTTAATACTTATTATTAATATTTAAAACACTTAAATATAATACAATATTAATTAAATACTAAAAAGGTGAAAATAAAATTTCTAAAATTATAAAATAACTAAAAATAAGTTTTAAAATTAAAAATAAGTATTTTTGTCTTTTTGTGGATTTTCTATTAATTAATTATTAATTATCTAATTAAACTATTTTAAATTAAGAAAAATAGAAAATGAACAGTAAAAATTATAAGAAAATTTCTAAAATTATTTTATAACATATAAAAGCTATAAAAAATATAAAAACTAGGTTTTACTTTATAAAAACTAATTATGCTATGTAATACTTAATATTAATTAATTTCTAATAAAACTAATATTAAATATAATAAATACCAAATGATGAAATAAAAATCTAAGAAAATTACTAAAAATACTTTAATATAAGAGGTAATTAATAAAAATATAAAAATGACAAGTACTTAATTAAAATCTAAAAATGAAAAATAAAATTTAATTTACATTAAATAGAAACTATCACTTAAAAATTAAATTAACTTTTTGGAATTTTTCTTTTACCAACCTATTTTATAACTAAAAATGAAATAATTTTGTGAAAACAAACTTTTTGTAACTTAAAAATAAGCACAAATGAAAGCAAAAAGCCAACATTTGACTTTTGTTGACCAAGGAGAGAAATAGGTTAAAATGGCATTAAGTGGGACCCACAATGGATGATTTTGGTTTAAACTAGTTAAGGGAACATGTATGAACTAGAAAAAGCAATTGAGACCCACAGATTAAGCTATAAGCCAACAAATAAGCACTTGGCCACTTTTGAGAACAATGAAAATGGGACAAGGTTTTTGGCTTGATTCAGGTGGGACCCAGGGGTTCCCAGGTCAAAGCTATGGCCAAAATCCCAAGCCTGGTAGGAGGAGGGTTCAATGAACCAAATTGGAAAGGAAGTGGACCACTATGGTGGCCAAAAAACCACCACCAAGTGGTGGTGGTGGGTGGTGGTTCTGCTGTGCAGGGGAGCAGCTTGCCCTGCAAGCTACTTTAGGGCAATGTGGGGCCTAGTACAAAAATCACAAAAATCAGGTGAAGCAAGAAACTCAAAGATGGGCTGGTAGAAAACAAATAACAACAAGTCTCATTCCATGAAAACAAACACAAAATTCAATAAAATTGCTTGAACTTTTGGAAAAATCTGATGTGCACAATTTTGACTTTTGTAAAAAACTTAGATTGTTGACTTTTGTGAACTTGTGATGAATCTAACAAACTAATAAGGTTATACTAAGATGAAATAACACCAAATCAAGCTAAAGCTACCAATGCTGAGTTGAAATGAGGTTTTGAGGATCTCACAGTCACATCAGTAAATAGATAAGCAAAAGTTGTGGTGAGATTGACTTTTTTTGTAAAGGGGACTTGATTTTTAAGTTTTATATGACCTAATTATAGGTAATGCAGTTTGCTAGTACTGAGTTAACAATAAAACAACAACAATAACACATGACAATACACTAATCCAACACACCCCTTTAAACTAGACTATTTTTAGTTAAAAGGTGCACCTGACTATTTAAAGCTATACCATTGATGAAAATGGACTAATCATGCTATATGAACACTAACTAAGCTGACTTGATTAAAAGAGTAACAAATTTCTAGACTAAAGCATGTAATGACCAATATGTAAAAATTAAGCAAATATGAGTACTAAGCAATCAAGTATAGCAAACTAGTAACAATTAAACCCTAATACACTGGATAAGTTCTAAGATTACAAATAAGCAAAGAAAAACTGATATTAAGCAATTCTACAGTAAATGGCTAAAATTTAGAAAAGAAACTCACAATTGGATGCAACCTTAGAACTGAGAATTAAGAACCAAAAACCATCCTAACATCCTCCCAGAGGTACTAATACCATGAAAATCAATAATGACCAGGTTCCATATGCTTCTTCTATCTTTCACAATGAATTTTTATTTTTACTCTATTTTTCTTTGGATTTTTGGGTATTTTTCTATTTCCAGTCTTAGATTGTTCCCAACTCTCTGAAAGTGAAATAAAACTTATAATGGGACTGAAATAGGTTTAAACAAACACCAAACAACGATTCTTAACACCTTTGAAACAATTGGAAATTTCTATTTGAAAAATACAAACTTGGAATTTATAACTGCAATCCTGAAATTAATTACTGAAATCAAATTCAAATACAATGGAAATCTTTGATACAAGGTTTTTAAGCTAGAAATTACAATAACATTGGATGATTAATTTAATTCGACAAGCTAATTTTACTCTACTCATATTCTACTCTAACTAATGCTTCTCTCCTCCTTTTACTTCACTTAAATAAGCCCTGGTGGGTCCTACTTGCAATCCCACTTCTCTTGAAGACTTTTGGATAACTTTTTCTTATCTTCATCTTTTGGCGGGAAAACATGTTCCACTGCTTTTGGTTGCTTGGAGTGATATGAGGAGCATTTAATGATTGTTGGATTGTAATGGTGGCTAGGGGACAAGATTTGAGAAATTGGTAGAGTGGGTGAAAAGATGGGAGAAACCATGGCGGTTTCTGGTTTGCAGGAGTGGGAGAGGGAAGGGGGTAACAGTGGGTTTGACTTATATGAGTGGAGGGAGTTTTATTTTTGGGTTTGGGTGGACTGGGTTCAAAAGGGGTTTCAAGGGATGAAGGGTCAAAGGGTTTAAAAGCAGGGGGGTTCAGTGGGAGTTGTGGATTGGGCTAAGGGTATTTTACTTTTGGGCTTTTACAAGTTGTGTCCGCTTGGTTTATAACTAGTAACATAGGGACCAAACTTGTATTTTCTGAAAATGAAGGATTGAAAGTGAAACTTCTCCAAAGTAGTCATAAGGATGAAAACTTGCCAAGCTTAATAACCCAAGGACCATTTTTGCAATTTTCAGAACTCTAGGGACCATAACTGCCAAAACTGAAAGTTGAAGGACTAAACCTGAAATTTTCTGAAAGTTTTACCCAAGCTTTATTTTTTATAACTTTTTATTTTAAAAGGACTTGGGTTGACTTTTCTTGCAAAATAAATGCTCAGGGACTAGTTTTGTCAATTTTTGAAAGTTGGGGGACTGAAACTGCCAATTTTGCAAACTTTGTGCATTTTTCATTTGTTTTTGCTCATTTTGCATCTAAAACATATAAAACACAATTTTGAAATATTTTCAGTATTTTGATGCATTTCTGAGTGTTTTTGTATGTTTTGCAGTTCAGATTTGACAAAAAATGATGAGTGTTTGAGCACTCATCAGTGACCGAGTCCTTCTTTTCAATTCTCGATTGAAGATTTTCTCGGGCAAATTAAAAACCCGTTGGTCTGGACCATTCACCATTAACCAAGTATTTCCTTATGGAACCGTTGAGTTTGCTCAACCTAATGGTCCCAACTTTAAGGTGAATGGTCATCGTCTTAAACATTATTTCGGAGGGGACATACCACCCATGGTTGTCCCGGATCTCCAAACTTTCCCTAAGGATAACTAAATTCGGGGATCGAGTCAAGCTCATGTGACTCGGTAATCAAAAACAAGCGCTTCGTGGGAGGCACCTCATGCTTATCCATTTTATTTTCTTTATTTTCTATTTTTTAAGTAACGTGACGTGAGGGGGGAGACCCTTTCCAAACTCGTGTTTTCGTGGTTGTTTGTGAAGGTTCAGGAATTTCCCCGAAGTTTGAGGACTCTCGTGCTCGTACTTTGTCGTTTTCTCCGCTCGAGTCTCATTCTTCGCTGCTCTTTCGGAAATTCAACATATCCAAAATCTTATCGACTAACGTTTATCTCTTGGCATACTTAATACACGGCCTTAGATTTTACGTAGACTACCCGTACCGTTAAAACATTGAGGACAATGTTTCACTTTAGTCTGGGGGGGGGGGTGAATCTTCGATTTGATTTGACATGTACCTTTGTCTGAGCTGTTAACTTGCGCAACTCCGTTTTCCACCAAAATTTTAAATTTTTGTCACCGCTTTATTGTAAAAAAAAATTAAAAAAAAAAAGAAAAAAAAATAAAGTGAAAAAAAAAAAATATATATATATATATATATATATTATATATATATATATATATATATATATATATATATATATATATATATATATATATATATATATATATATGATATGAATAATAAGATTTGACACCTTGTTTTGACTTTCCTACCGGCGAGAGTAGAAATAAATATTTCGACTTGACCGGGCGTGTTAAGCCCTAGCTCGTCTCCCTTAACCAAAATAATCAAAAGATTATGGCTAAGCATCCAGGAATCTCATTACTTGGGATTTTAAATTTGCGGAGATCGAGGAATGATAGAGTTTATTTAGAAATTCCGTGTTAAACGTGGAGTAGTTGGATCTCTTTAGAGCCCACGAAAGGTACTTGTGGCCTCCTTGTTCCCACAAGCTTGCACACCAATAAAAATAGATCTCTAGGATTAATTAAGGGTATACGGTTTGGGCAATACTTAGTGTTTTCTCGTTCCCAACAAAATCTCTGCATATGAGGGTTTGGTACACATAGGGGTACTGCCAGTGTTACGGTGAAATAGACTATTGCATCTTGCTGGTTCGCAGCCGATGTTGAGTTCTTAGTAAAGGCCGTAGGACTCGGGGTTTGGCATATGATTATGAATATCAATAATAATAGTCCAAAGCCAAATAAAAAGGCAGAGGAATCCAAAGCTATAAAAAAGCAGCAGATATAAATCCAATGTCATAATAAAGCTCTTACATCTTGGCGGCTCATAAACCATTGTTGTAAAAGAAATAAAGGACTAAGGACCAAGTATTATTAAAGTGCTTATAATTATGCAGAAATGCCAAGCTTCGACTCCGGGGGTTTCCCTAATAAAAAGCTTCTGTTTCGGGTATCAAACATGGTATGTCTCGGTCGTAAATAAAAAGGGGGACCTCCACAAATCGTGTTAAATCAGAGACCTTCATGTGGACCCGATTTCTGTATGCAGGGATTTTCGAGGGAAAGTTTAGAAACTACTTAGCGTTCAAATTTTGTGCTCTTATCGGACTAACAAATATCAAAACGAGAAAATATGAAGCAATTCATTTCTCACAAATTAAAATCTTGAGATACAAAACTTAGGAACTGGGAACAAGAGGTAATGACACAATTAACTTTTGTGGGTAGTGTTAGCACCTAACTTGTGGATAAACAATTATCTCGATTTTACGCTTAGTTTGGGAGCTTGTGAAAAATCAATGATGACGATTTTTATCCGTATGGTCTCTTCTCTGTGAGAAGTGTTTCTACTCGTTGACCCTGAAAGTTATCAACAGATAAGAATTGATAATGAAAGTCAAGGCAAACCGTCACATATATAAATGAAAAAGTATAAAAAGAGTAGTAGTAGTTGATATTCCTGAAAATTGGAAACGGAGCATTTTTGAGAATAAATTATTTTACTATCTCTTTTGAACATCATTGCTACTTTACAACGTCAGTAAAGAGGGGTTTTGAAATTATTTATCTCTTAAGCGTGAGGTGATGACATTGCGTGAGGACACGGCAATACCTTAGTCTGGGGGATTTTGATGTGTGCTTTTTCACACATCCTTTTTAGCCTTAAATCAGACCAAATACACCAAATATTAACCAAATATGCCAAGAGAATGTATGTTTTTGTATTTGTGTATGTGCAGGTACGGATATGAGAAAAATGAACGAAAACAAAGCCATAACCGACAAAAACGAGTACGAGAATGGAAAAAGGTCAAAAGCCGAAGCCGGGGAAGCAAACTGATCAAAGAAAGCTTAAAATGTCATTCAAAGTCCTCAGAGAATCATCAAGTTGCATAAAAAGTCCCTGATCAAAGTTTGAGAATTTAGCAAATTCAGTCCCTGCACTTTCAGAGAATTACAAAAATGGTCCCCTAAAGAAATATTTGAAGAAAAAGTCAAAAGAAGTCCTCCATGATTCATAAATGTCAAGAAAGGCCCTTGGATATTAATTTTGGAGAATTACAGATTTGGTCCCTATGATATTTGGAATTACAAGTTTGATCCTTAATAAAAAATTACTACTCCTAAAATAAAACCAAACAGTCCAAATTAACCATCCCAACCCCAAAACAATGTCAGCCCACCACCCTTAATCCCATTATCCAGTCCACCTTTAAATATATACCCGGTCAACCCATCTTAAACCCGGTCAACACACCCCTTTTATATTAAAAACATTTACCCGCCCCCCATTTTACCCCCAAAACCCAGGAACGAAGAACCCTAATACTATTCACCCATGTAAAACCAAAAATGACAGCAATTAAGGGGAAAATTGGGCATTCAATAGAGCTTCTAGAAGAGAACCTGACATGGCAGACCTGCCATGTCAGCTATCCGCGTGAAAGTGCGTACTAATGATTGGGTGTAAGATGATCTAACGGTTAATGATTTAGGATTGGGAACCAAGGCGCATCTTATGGCTATTATTCATCCAAAGAAACACAATTACACACGGATTGATGACATGGGACTGCTAGAAGGATCCAAGGACTCTCCCTGCTTCAACTATAAATACCACCCCCCCTCCTTCATTAGATTTGTGTATGTTTTAAAATATTGTTTAGTTTTCTGTTTTAAGCTTATTGTATTTTGTTTCCTTTCCAAGCTTTGTACTGAATTTCTAAATTTTAATATAATTTCAATTTCATTTCAGCTTATTGTCTTTTAAATCTTATTATTGCTTATTATTATTGCTTGTTAGTTTTGAATTAGTGTTAGTTAATTTACTTTTCAATTTAGTTTTTGTTTATCAATTAAAATAAATAAATAAATAAAAAATAAAAAAATATAAAAAAAAAATAAAAAAAAATATATATATATATTCCATAATAGTTTTTATTGGTTTGAATCAAATTTCATATAGTTGTTTTCTGTTTTTATAAGCTTATATAAGCATTGACTTTACTGTTACATCAAATAACCTCAAAAATACTTTGGTCAAAGTTGGTCAACTGATACAGCTTATTCTATAAGCTGAGCTTATAAGGAGTAAAAGGTAGTCAAGTAGGAGCACTTGGCCGGTCAAAAGACAGGCAAGCTTAGTGAACCCCCGCTATTTGAGCTGAGGGGGCTTGTACTTTGTAAGTTTCATGTTAATTTTCCTTTGAATGCATCAGTAGAGTTATTGTAGTTTAGATATGTTTTTATTGATTATTATTCATAGTTGTTTTTATATTTGAGTTCATTTCATACTTGCTTATCTAAGTTTGTTTGGCTTTAGATTCATATTACCTGTCATCTTCCTATTTCATTAACTGTCTTGCATTGGATCTGTGTTGTGTGACTGTTGTTGTCTGAGATTTATGTTTTGGGTTCATTACAAGTAGTATTGGATCTAGATTGTTAACTGAGTATTGAGTTTTGAATTAAATTGGAGTAGGATTTGGGTGGAGTTAAGTAAAATAGTCTCATATAGGGTGTTTGGAACACGAAATTTTTATGTGATTGACTGTGTTTCAAAAGTTACAATCAGTTTAGACAACTTATACTAGGTTCATTTAGGTCATATAAAGCATAAAACAGTAGGTTCATTAGAGATAAGTCAAATTTGTTCTTACATTTTAATAACAGTTAACTGTTGGTATATTTAGTTAGAATAATCATAGAGATAGTTGCAAATCTTGTTTATCTAGCTTATAGTAGTTGCATTTTAGCTTAATCTTACATAATAATTCATATTAGATCATTAGAATTTAGATTAAGTCAACTTAGTTAAAATATCAAAAAGTCAAAAATAGTTTGAATTCAGTTTTTGGTCATTATTTTGAGATCCTTTTTAGAGTTCATTTCTGATTCGAATTACCCATAGTTTGTTGTTTTGAGGATTTTGGCAGTAGGGGAAACTATTTCAAAAAGAAAACTCAGATTTGAACCTTGTTTGCTTATTTGAAAAGCCCTTGGAAGTTACCTGATCTGTTCATACCATCCCCTGCACCACCAGTGTTAGGCAAGGTTTGGGTCATTAATTAAGGGCTAAAATAGGTTCGGAAGTGTAAAACATAAGTTGTTTTGACATCTCAGTTCGTTAGTTGATTATTTGCCCCCACAAGTTCACATTCACTAGCTTATTTCAACTGCTTAATTTACTTAATAAGTTGACTGGTTTGGACTTATATCTGTTTTCACTAGTAGGGCTGCAATCATCCATTGGTGGTTACTTTCTGAGTATAATTGATCATCTGAGTCATTTTAAGTTTGTAGTTGCTATTTCCATTGGTTCTGAACCTTTTGCTAATTCTGAGTGACAATTGCTTATTAGATTATTGCTTTTTGAACCTGATTTGATCATTATCTATGTTACTAAGTATCATTTGGTCTGAGATATGTTCCATTAAGCTTCATATAGTAAAAAACACAGTTGGTCAAAGTTTGGGTCAAGTTGGTCAACTATTGCTTATAAATAAGCTCTTTTCAAACTGCTTATTGGGTCCAATCAGCTTATTTGGGCTTAATTTTTAGAAATTTTATTTTTCCAAAGTCTTTTATATTATTTTAGATTTTTCAGAATTTTTTCAAATTTTTCTAGCCTAATTTACTATTTTTCTTAATTAATTTTCATTTTTATTCACTTTTTAATACTTTCTAATTACTAAAAAATCCAAAAAAATCAAAAAAAGCCAAGAAAAATCCAAAAATATTTTTAAAATTTATTTTCATTTATTTTAGAATTTTAGAAATTTATTTTGCATTTTCCCCATTTATTTTGAATTTATTTTGAATTTTTAATTAGATTTAATAGTTTTTAATTCCCAAAAATTACACAAAAAGCCAAAAAAAAATTAGTTTTTAGTTTTAAAATTACTTTTTAGTTATTTTATAATTTTCAAAATTTAATTTTTATTTTTCTCACCTTATTTGCATTTTCTTTTTATTTTTAATTAGTATAATTAGTTTTTAATTCATAAAAAATAAATAAAAAGTCAAAAAAAATATTTTTCTTTTCTCAAAATTTTTTTTTTATCATTTTTAACTTTTGAAAATTATTTCCAAGTCCGTAGGAGTAGTGTAGCTTAAAAGTCACGTTTTATTTCGTACGTTAACGTTTATTTCGCGTTTAAGCTTATGGTTTTAATTTTACGTTACGTTTCTAGTTGCCTTATTTGAAATACGTGCTTAAGTGATTATTTGTGCTTCATTTACTATTTCATTAGTATAATCTCATCAAATCACTTTTTACCACTTTCACTACACGTTTCACGAATCGGGAATTCGAAATTCCATTCATCCTTCACACGGACTACGACCTCGGGTTATCCGTATTTCTTTGCGGATCTCTTGAGTAATACTATACTATATATAACTTGATTTTCACGAATCAATATGAAAACTCGGAATTAGGGCTGGTATTTATAGGCCCGACATAGCTACGACGTAGCCCTAGGTTTGGCTACGTTGTAGTCTTCGATAATTGCTACGGCCGTAGTTTCTTCAGCAGTTATGTCTACGGCGTAGTTATGTTGGGAACTATGTCGTAGTTTCTTTTATAGCCTCGATACTTATCTTACTGCTTGATTTTGGGATCTACGCCGTAGGTGGAGAGAGGTTACTTCGTAGAACCCTTTGATGTTCAACTACGCCATAAGTGTGGTGCAGGCTACGACGTAGTCTTCAGAAATAATATCTACGGCATTCGTAGATGGAGCATCTACATCGTAGTCTTCAGTAATGATAGTTACGGCGTAGGTAGATTGAGCATCTACGCCGTAGTCTGTGCAGAATCCGCAAACTTCAATGATTCGCGTATAAATCCTACCATATCTGCATCTTTTCGTTCCTTTGCTTATCTTTGCCCTGAAAACTGAATATAAACAAATAAGAGTATAAATCCAACATATTAATATAAAAGATGAGCAATATATGGGGAAATTAACACCTAAAATACGGGTACGATTTGATGTTATCACACATAATGAACAATTTGGCATTTTGTAAAGACTATGTGACGAGGAACTGCGTCTCTATGTCTGTCTTCGAAGTAATTCTGAGCTGCCTCATTCATGTCGGTTATTCTCATGTATGGTTCCACCTTAAATTCCCTGTGGTCGATCTTAGAAATGATGAACTTTTCACGGTGAATCCCTTCTTCCAAAAATGCATCTCGTCATTCGTCAAACATTAGACTTGTGGAAGTTGAAGTTCTGTACTTGTCATGTCCAAAAATGAGATAATGTAGATCGAAGTTCTCACACGTTGATGGTTCTAGAAATCTTAGTAACAGATGATTTTTTATCAGTTCAGAAGAGGTGGTAGTTTTTTCTGACGAGTTCATGATCCTAGATGTCTCTGATTCGTGCGTCCATCAGAATTCTACCATAAAGCTCATCCGTTACATGACTTGTGAAACCGGTAGCAAATTGACCAAATGAGAAGGCTTCGGGCTTTTCAACCGTTGGCATTCTTGTTGGTTCATTTGTCTTGGACTTTCCCACATTGCTTACTCTTTCACTTCTCTCTGATACACTCACACTTTCTTCTTCTCTTTCAGACTCACTTGGCACACTTGTTGCAGCACCTTCATGTTGATGTTGGGTTTCTGATGAACGTGACCTTGTTGGTTGCTTGCTTGACTTCGTGTATGATGATGTTTGTTAAGTGGATGAAGAAGTGAAAGTGGTGTGTCTCAATCTCTTGGATCTTCTCCCCCCCTCCTCAGGATTACCCGATTCAGGGTCATCCTAATGTCGTTTGTGAGATTGAGGTCTGTACGTTTGTTCTAAGACAAAGACTTTGTCATTCAGCTTTGTTATAGTCTGTAGTAAAGCCTTATGATTAGCAACTTATGCGTGGGAATTGCACTAAGCTTTATCTCTCGAGGGATCTCGAGAAGCTTGCAACCCCCACCAGGCAGTGTACCTGATCGTTGTAGTATAGTATAGTGACAAGTACCGGGGGATTGATCGTTCAACTCAGGAATAGTGTCGCTAGGATTAGAAAGCCTAAAAACTAGGTCTAGAGGTGAGGGATGATTCTTTTTGTATTTTTTATGTTTTATAAAAGCAAATAAAATCTCGGTTTTTGGAAGAATGGGCGGAATTAGTTGCTAGTCAACTAACCCAATAACTAAAGATGCAATGAAAATAAACTAAATTAAACTAGTGGTGTGAGCAATATATGGGAGAATTGTGTTTACTTAGATTTCACTACTCCTTAGATATCTTTTACAGGTTAATTACTTGTTACAGTTGCGTGGATGACGGATTGTATTCCTTAATACCATTCATGGGGTGGCGTACTTACTTCCCCAATCCTATAAACTCCTACTTCACTCCTATGTCGAGCCGGCTAAGAAGCTCCTAACATGGGATCACTAGAATTCGCTCATGCATTAAATACAATCATAAAAACCTAGTACACATCGGTTCATGTTTCTTAAGACGTTCAAGCAAGTTACACAATGGAGATCTGCCAGTTTTCTTAAGCCTAACATTGAAATCATTCATCCATTACAACTATAAACA
Source organism: Artemisia argyi (assembly GCA_030686995.1). NCBI lineage: Eukaryota > Viridiplantae > Streptophyta > Magnoliopsida > Asterales > Asteraceae > Artemisia > Artemisia argyi. The sequence goes on from CM060694.1 coordinate 134,815,972, forward strand.
AGCAATCAACCTATAATCAACATCTAGGTTTCATTACATCTAAGCAAACACATGAAAGATCTAGCCTAGCATGTTAAAATCAAGACAAGCATAAGATATATTCAAACAACACATAGACATATTGAATGAATTGAAAGAAAACTTATCTTAATTGAACATGAAATGTTTCAAGGGGTGAAAACCCTTGAAAATACTATTACAAACGACCTAGGGTTTATTAGATTTGGCCCTAGAATTCTCCACATAAGTTCCTCTCTTAATCAATGAAAAATAGAAAAGTATATATAGATTCTGTGAGGTGACGGCGTCAAAAGGAAAAATATGACGCCGTCATCTCGCCGCCAATAAAGTTCTCAGACTGCCTAGATCCATGGGTGACGTCGTCATGTGTAATCCTGCTCCAGGCCGTCACCAAATTTACTCTTGACGCCCTACTTCTGACGCCGTCACGTTTTCTCTGGGTCGTCATCCATTTTGCTCTTGACGCCGTCAAAAATTCCTTCTTGACGTTGTCAGGTACTGTTCCCAGCAAGGAAAATTAAGTCTTTGTCGTTTTCTTCACTTTTATGCTCCAAAAACGTCCAAAATGCTTCCTTTTCCAGAATTCACTCCCAAAGTACCTAAAATCACAAAAGGAACGATTTAGGGCAATATTTAATCAAATAAATTCAATTTCGGGCTTAAATGACCCCCTAAAAATGGTTCATTTTTCGCCTCGTCATATACCCTTACACTTGAGATTTGCTTGTCCTCAAGCAAATGTGCTTTTATTATAGTCAAAATACAAGTTAGGGGTCATTTAACACTAATATAAAAGTAATTACAACAAATAATCATTCCACTAAAGACCAAAGACAAGCACGGAGGTCATATACTAGCACCTTACAAATAGTGTTTAAATACTCACATCTCTCGGGTGTAATAAAGTAATATCACAATATGCAAATGGAAAACATCTCTCACTACCTGTAATAGCAAAATAGATTACCATAGGCTTGGGAAAGGATTAAACCTCCACCACATGGCGTAAGCACCTAGGATAAACTATCAAAGAGGTCTTTTTAAAAGGTTGTAACGTTAGGTATAGGGATATGAAATACGCAGTTTTGTTGGATAAAGGCAATCTTTACTGGTGGCGAGTTAATCATCTTGGTTAATTACATGTACAATATGGCGTTGCTAAGCCAAGACTAGACTCAACTTAAGCTAATATATGAAAAATAACAAAAACACAAAATAAACGTAGAATGAAACGGGATGGTAGTCCGTATGTTTTTCTTTTCTTTTCCTTTTTCTTTTCTTTTTTTTTTCTTGATTTTTCGATTTTTTTTTATTGCGTACACTCTTACCCTACCATCAATAATAATACATCATAAGGAATGAACATTCCCCTTACACTTGAATTTTCACATACTTTACAATAAACTAATCTAATGACTAAAATCAAGAAAATCAAAATACTTTGAGTACTTTTAAAATTAACGCATATATGGGGGTAATAAATGATGTTCTTCCCCATTACTCCATAACATAAGTACTTTACCCATGAGTCCCAATCGTCCCAAAACAATATGTACAAGGATATGACTCGACTTAGCAACCATGTAATCAATTAGATAATTAACTAAGGGTTTAACAAATAACAATAATGCACTAAAGATGAGTCCATACACGGAAGGCTAAGGCGATTTGGGTGTACATTTAAGTGGGGTGTAACAAATTCTTCCTTTAAGTAAGATGCTAAAAGTTAGAAACAAAAAGATAGGCTCGGAGGGGTGTACTAGGGGTTTCGTGTACTAAAAATGAGTACAACGCTAAGGGTGTGGGAAAAATTAGTTGACTTTACTAGCCAAGTAATATGACTTAAATGGTCAAGTAATTATGATACGGGTTTAACACAAGGGTGATCCTAATGCCTCTTATCATGTAGTAAATCCTACTACGCGAATGTAGTCTCATTAGCGGTCTCGGGATGCATCACTAACGCAAGTTCTAGAATCTAAATGCTACCGGTACACTCATAAGCACTAATAGTAAATGCTTTTCCGATCAAATCTAAAGGCGAACCTCACATATTTGGGTGGAAAATTTTTCTGAATGGTACGGTTTTGTGCTAGTCATACGACTCCTATCCATGAGACGCTTGCTATGGCTAAAGTTTCACTCCTAAATGTTGTAAAAAAATTTAAATTTGGCGCTAAAATTACACTAACAAGTATTCTCATAGTTTTATTATGCACCTACCATCAAACAAACAAACTCAAGCGAAAGTGTATCTATAAGGTATCATCATTTTACCCTCCCCTTACACTTAGGATGAACATTGTCCCCAATGTTCAAGTAAAGAATGTAAAAGTAAAATAGGTAAAAGAATGAAATCAAATACTCCCCTGATTCTCTCGGTATGGATAATATGGTAACCAGGTTAGATGTTCCTCCAAGAAAATGAACAATCAAAGCTTCCCTTCCATAATATAAATCATCTTCTTGTCATACATAACCTGTTAAACCTGAGAAAACAAACAAGGCAACCTCGCGTAAAATCGGCGGCAATCTATATATGGTAACAAATCCTAGAAAATAAAATAAGATATAATGCTTGTGGAATGATGTTTGCAGATTTCCTGGAGATTATAAAACTAAAGATTCAACAAAAACTTTAAGACTCCGTTAGAAAAACAAAACTAGCAAAATTTCCAGAATTTTACACATGACGCCGTCAGGAATTTCTTCCTGATGCCGTCAGAAGTGACCTGCAGAAATTATTATGTTAAGTTTCCGGAAAATTTCTGGAAAAACTTTGTCCTACTTCATGGAAAATCCTGCAAAACATCATTATGACTCGATACAAGCATTTGACTCTAACAAATACGAATACACATGTTCACTTAATATTGTGGAGAATCATGACCAAGTTTGTTTCTTAAAAACATATTTGGGGTTTCCCCTTACACTTATCTTTTGCGAAATACCTTTGGATGAAGTTAAGACTAAGCCAAACAACAAAATAAAGTATTTTCACCATTTTAGTTTGAAACATGGTCTACCAACAATAAAAATAAAGTATGCATACGGAAGCAAATAACAATCAAACAAAAATAAAAATCACACAAATAGAAGAATGAAACCATAAGCAAACCATAACATTGCTATTCAACGTGAACATAAAAATAAAAATTATCCATGGCCAACAGAGGCCATAACCTAAACTATTACAATCCAAATTGTTTCAAATTACACCACCATGAATAAATTGTTCAAACATCAAAAACATCAAGACAAATCATTGGGGAGGGGGACCATAACGGTAGTCATAACCAGGTGGGAGGTGCCCAGTGTACCCGTAGGGAGGGTAGTCCATCTCACGACCGGGGAATGGGTCGATCTGTAGCTAGGGCTCGATCTGATCATGGGTGGAGAGGTGCTGCATCTGGCGGAGGGTATGATCATACATCCAGTCAAAGCGCTGGTCAATGGTGGTCTGCCATGCGTCCACCTGACCCATCCAGGCCCCCTGGTGTGCCTGCCAGTCTCCCCAACTCATGTGTCGGTAATAATCTGCAGACCCAACCTCATAATCCTTGAACTGAGGCTGCTTGGGCGCTCCCTCATCATCATCATCATCATCCTCAACACCATTAGGTCCTCCCGCAATGTACCAGGTATAGGACCCATCCCCCAGATCCATAACAATGCTCATCTGCTTGAGGGATTTAGCCCTCACCACCCTACAAGCCCCACAGTCGCTCAGGTACCCCATGATCTCAGGAACAAGTAGCCCATAAGATCGAGCCAACCGGGTCACGAACATCCCCCCATACACCTTGTCAATATCCCTTTCCCCCACACTGGTCTTCAAATAGCTCGCTACCCAAAATGGGATGTTACAGTAAACATCCGCTGAAAACATGGTGTACAGGTAGAAAAGATCTGAAGCAGTGACACGGTGAGTGGTGCCATGACGCCCCGACAAGCTGTAGGTAATGCACGTGTGGGCCAACCTGATCATGGGGTCCCTGATTGAGGCCGCCCCAGTAGTCGAGGTGTACACCCCGTTCTCAATACTCGGCCAAAAAGTGGCACACCTCATCTCGTTCCTCATCGTCTCCTCATGCAACAACCTCTGCATAAAACCCCCCTCAACAGCCTCCTCCCTAGTGTACAAACCTATCCTCCTTCCAAACTCAGTAACCGAACATGATCGAATCTCCCCCCCCCCCCAATCTAAAGTAAATAGTGGTACCCCCATATATGTCCTGGCCTCAGCTAAATCAAAGCGAAAAGTAGCAAAGAATTCCCTAACCAACTCACTATAAACAGTCTCCCTCATCCTTAACAATCTCTCCCATTGAGGACCCGTGAATCCATCATTTTGGATCCTCCCCAAGAACTCACCCTCTAGACCTTAGGATCTCAGAAACTCCCAATCAATCACAGCACCAGCATCAATGTGGTGATAAACAAGCTCCGCGTACTTAGTTGTAGCGGCATCATTGTCAAACTCACTCCAACTGTGGACCATATCCCTATAGTTAAATCGTTGGGACCTAGACGAGCTGCAACGGTGTTGTCGTGATCTTTTGCTCATTTTCCTAGAAAAAGATAGAGTGGAACGAAAATGGTTAGAATGAGAATTTTACAAGTTCATGCCATTAGACACATCTGACGCCGTCAGGAAGGGAAACCTGATGTCGTCAGATCCAACAGAAATCAATCCATGCAATTACGATGGAAAAATCAATTTTCAAACTCTAAATCCATGACCCAAACACTCCTTTATGCAGAAAACATGGGTGGGGGGTCAAAAAAATCCGTGGTGTGAGATTTTTCCTCAATTAACGCATGATTCGAGTTGACCAATATCATCTAATGGTAACCTCATGATTACAAAACATCTAAGGAAAGGCATTATGATTTATCATAGGTGGGTCAATAATAGGGTTTCGGATGATGGGGGTTTTCAAAATTGGTAGGCCCTAAGGATAATTAAATGAAAAAGGATGAAGAAAAACTAATTACCAAGTGGAGATTTGTCATGGAAGATGTCGGATTGGATGATGGAGACTCGGAGGTGAAGCAGCAATTTTGGTGTGATTTGTGGGGTATGAGTTGAAAGTGATGGAGTTAGGGTTATTATTGCTGAGAAAGCGAGGTGACGGCGTCAAGAGTTAAGATCTGACGCCGTCAGATGCCCGTATTAGGAACACAAACTGGTATTTTCAAATTCAGCCCCTGCACTAATGTAAATAGCTAAACATAAGTAAAAATTATGAGTAGCCATCCCGCTAGTAAAGTCCACCAGGGTCAAACATTTCATTACTGTCACGGAGAGAGATGTGGTTGTCAAAAGGGGTGGGTGAGGCTTCAGTTAAGTTGTAACCTTCGCATTGGTCAACGGTGGGTACAAAGAGGAATTGTTCCATAGAGGGTCCCAAAGTTGTGGTGCTTTTGAGGTGCAACCTCTTCACACCTAGTTTAAAACCAAATGAACGTCTCATGCACAAATTGGGGAGCGTGGTTTGCAAGCATCCAACAAAAATGTTATGAAATTGTGAGTTCTTCTCCTCCCAAGGATGCTCACGAAAGTAGGGGTGATTGACGGCGAAGCACTTGAAAAGGATTTCTCATTATCCTCTTGGTCACACACCAAAGGGGTTGGAACTCCAAAGATTTTTTCGATTTTTCTTGGTGCGGACTTTTCCTTAATCTTTTCTTTAATTCTTGATATGAATTTGTCTACTAAATCCATAAAAGCATTAAGAGTGCTTTCCATGCGTGCTTCTAAGTGCTGAAGTTGTTTTTCCTGATTATTCATGAAGGTTACCATTATCCCTTCGAACTCCTCTTGTCGTGACCGTTCAGGAAAATTATGTTTGTTAATCGCACTCACACGTATATTAGGACTCCTTGCGGTTTCAACAGCAGGCATTTCAGCTCTCATTAATTCCTTTACCTACTTCTCGATATTTCCCAATAGCTGTTCTTGGGTAGCGTTTACGTAATCAAGTTTCCCCTTACTTGAAAACATCGGGTCCTCCCATCCTTCTTCTTCGTATTGTGCTAACCCCTCAAGAACTTTCCAGCATTCATCAACGCTAAGTCTGTTTAGCCTGCCATTGGCTGCGTAATCTATAGCCATTCTCGTCTGATAATTAACTTTATCGTCAAAGATTTGAATCTGGAACCATGGTTCAATGTCATGATGAGGGACTTTTTAGAGTAGGTCTTTGTATCGAGTCCATGCTTCGTAAAAGGTTTCACCTTGAAGTTGTTGGAACATCAAGATATCATTTCTAAGCTTGGTAGTTCTCCCTGGTGGGAAAAATTGAGCAAGGAAATGAGTGGTGAGATCATCCCATGAGGTAATGGATCCCGCGGGTAAACGCTCAAGCCATTGACTAGCTTGATCACGTAGAGAGAATTGGGATAGGCGTGATCGGGATGACTCTCTAGTTGTAACATCAAGGTCTACAGAATTTACGATTTTTAGGAAGTCCTTGAGATGTTGATTTGGATCTTCGGAACAAAGTCCATGGAATGCACATCCGCTTTGCACCAACCGGATGGTGTCAGATCGCAAGGGAGACACATTGGCTCCTTGGGTGAGCTCAATGGTGTTTTGGTAGCCTTAGTGGCTAGGTCGGGAATACTCTGCTAGGGTTCGGCGCCTAAGAGGTTGGTTAGCTAGTGGTGGGTTTTGTAGGTTGTCTTGTTCTGGTGGGTTGATAGGTTCAAAGATGTTACCACCTTCCATGATGTCGGATGGTAAAGATTACGAACAAAGGCACGTAGAAATAAGATAGACTAAAGAGAACCTAAAAATAAAAAATAAAATCTTACTAGAAAGGAATCTAGCAAATAGACCTAATAAAAAGAAATTCTAACCTAGACAATAACTATTCCCCGGGCTGCGGCGCCAAAAACTTGATGCGTGGGAATTGCACCAGGCTTTACCTCTCGAGGGATCTCGAGAAGCTTACAACCCCCACCAGGCAGTGTACCTGATCGTTGTAGTATAGTATAGTGACAAGTACCGGGGGATTGATCATTCAACTCAGGAATAGTGTCACTGGGATTAGAAAGCCTAAAAACTAGGTCTAGAGGTGAGGGATGATTCTTTTTGTATTTCTTATGTTTTATAAAATCAAATAAAATCTCGGTTTTTGGAAGAATGGGCGGAATTAGTTGCTAGTCAACTAACCCAAAAACTAAAGATGCAATAAAAAAAAATGAGAATAAACTAAATTAAACTAGTGGTGTGAGCAATATATGGGAGAATTGTGTTTACTTAGATTTCACTACTCCCTAGATATCTTTTACAGGTTAATTACTTGTTACAGTTGCGTGGTTGATGGATTGTATTTCTTAATACCATTCATGAGGTGGCATACTTACTTCCCCAATACTATAAGCTCCTACTTCACTCCTATGTCGAGCCGGCTAAGAAGCTCCTAACATGGGATCACTAGAATTCGCTCATGCATTAAATACAATCATAAAAACCTGGTACACATCAGTTCATGTTTCTTAAGACGTTCAAGCATGTTACACAATGGAGATCTGCCAGTTTTCTTATGCCTAACATAGAAATCATTCATCCATTACAACTATAAACAAGCAATCAACCTATAATCAAGGGGTGAAAACATGAAAGATCTAGCCTAGCATGTTAAAATAAAAACAAGCATAATATATATTCAAACAACACATAGACATATTGAATGAATTGAAAGAAAACTTATCTTAATTGAACATGAAAGGTTTCAAGGGGTGAAAACCCTTGAAAATACTGTTACAAACGACCTAGGGTTAGGTTCGGCCCTAGAATTCTCCACATAAGTTCCTCTCTTAATGAATGAAAAATAGAAAAGTATATATAGATTCTGTGAGGTGACGGCGTCAAGAGGAAATATCTGACGCCGTCATCTCGCCGCCTATAAAGTTCTCGGAATGCCTAGATCCATGGGTGATGCCGTCATGTGTAATCCTGCTCCAGGCCATCACCAAATTTACTCTTGACGCCCTACTTCTGACACCGTCACATTTCCTATGGGTCGTCATCCATTTTGCTCTTGACGCCGTCAGGTACTGTTCCCAGCAAGGAAAATTAAGTCTTTGTCGTTTTCTTCACTTTTATGCTCCAAAAACGTCCAAAATGCTTCCTTTTCCAGAATTCACTCCCAAAGCACCTAAAATCACAAAAGAAACGATTTAGGGCAATATTTGATCAAATAAATTCAATTCCGGGCTTAAATGACCCCCTAAAAATGGTTCATTTTTCGCCTCATCAGCAACCATTGAAGAACGAAGAGCTGCAATGTCTTTTGAGTCATGTGCAGAGTTATATGTAGACATGAGTGAAAATTAGAGGTTTGGTTTTACATTCTGAAGATGAGGTTGGTCTTTAAAAATTTGAAGCATCATGTCTTTAAGCCGATCAAATGTGAGCTCCTCGTCTCTAGTAACTTCTTCGGCAACTTCCTCATGAATTTTTCTTTATTTATCTTCAGCTTCGCATTGTTCTTTGAAATAAGCTAAAAATTCATGTACCGCTCGATTTAGATATCCCATTGTTATATGACTAATGGGAGTATCTAAGCGAGTGTGAGGAGTTGTTGATGATGATGGTGGGATTGTTGTTGTTGCTTCAGTATGTAGTGGTTCGGGTATTGTTGTTTAAGTTTTGTGTGTTGTAGATGTTGTTGTTGTTGTTGTTGTTGTTGTTGTTGCTTGTTGTTGAGTTGGTGGAATAGGCGGGGTAACTGGTAACGATTCGGATTCACGAAGAGTTTTCATTGGTAAACTAGTCGTTGTGTCAAAACATGACGCAGGGTTAGTTCGTTCAGGAGTTCCTACGAGTTGGTGTAACTCGAATGATTTAATGATACTACTGGTGTCAGATTCCAGCCTAGTCTCCTTATTAACTTCCGGCCTATGTGTTTTTTCCACCTCCTCTCCATTATTTCCTTCGTTTACGACATTGTCATTGTCATGTGTATCGGACAATGTCGTTTCAGAGTCATTCTGATGAAGCGAAAAGTGTTACACTTTTAGGGGGTCATTTAAGCCCTAAGTCATGATTATTTGATCAAATATTGCCTCAAATCATTCTTTTTGTCATTTTAGGTACTTTGGAGAAGAAATCTGGGAATGGAAGCATTTTGAACATTTTTGGAGCGAAAAGTGAAGAAAACAGCAAAGTATCCGAAATCAAGCTGGAAATAGTACCTGACGGCGTCACGCTTTAGAGGTGACGGTGTCACGTATTGGCAAAGAGGTGGATAAAAAGTTACACGAGACGCGCCAGAATGTTTTTGGGATTTAATGAGTGACGGCATCACGTTTTGGAAGGCCAAGGCCGTCAAAGTAAAATATAATGTGACGGCCATATGAAGATTAACAAGTGACGGCGTCAGATCTGGATCTAGGCAATCCGAGGAGAGTATTGGCGGCTAGTTGACGGCGTCAGGATTACAACGTGACGCCGTCAGACGTGTAATCTCTATATATAGTTTTCTAATTTTCATTCATTAGAGAGAGAACTTTAGAGAGAACTTTTGGAGGAACTTTACCACAACCCTAGGTCGAATTTTCACCTTCTTGTAAGGTTTGAACCCTTCTTTCATCCATGTTTGATTAAAGATAAGTCTTTTAATAATTATTCAATATGTCCATGTGTTGTTTGATTCTATCTTATGCTTGTCTTTACTTTAACATGCTAGGCTAGGTTTGTTTGTGTTTGCTTAGATGTAATGAAACCTAGCTATTGATTACTGGATGGTTGTTTGTTATTAATTGTTGTGGATAAATGATTTCGATGTTAGGCTTAAGAAAACTGGCTAACTTCCAATTGGTAACTTGCTTGAACGTCTTAAGAAACATGAATCGGATGTGTACTACGATTTTAATGGTTGTACTTAATGCATGAGTGACTACTAAGGAGGCCATGCTAGGAGCTAGTTGTCGGCTCGACATAGGAAGAGGTAGAAGCTTATTGAGTTGGAGAAGATCGTACATGGCCTCACACATGGTATTAAGGAATATAACCCATCATCCACGCAATTGTAACAAACTAGTCAATTAATGAAAGATAGCTAGGGAGTAGTGAAATCTAAGTAAACATGTTTCTCTCATTATTGTTTTTCTCAACATTTACTTTCTTGTTATTTTTATTGCATTTGTAGTTAATTGGGTTTGTTGACTAGCAACTAATTCCGCCCACTCTTCCAATACCCGAGATTTTTACTTGCTTTCCATAAAACATAAAAATACAAAAAGAATCATCCCTTACCCCTAGACCTAATTTAATTAAGTTTTGATCCTAACAACACTATTCTCCAAGTCGAACGATCAATCCCCTGGTACTCGCCACTACACTATACTACATCGGTCAGGTACACTGCCTGGTGGGGATTGCAAGCCTCTTGAGATCCCTTGAGAGGTAAAACCTTTTACGAGGGCGCAATCCTACGCATCACATTCTTACTCTGTGTTCTAGTATCTTCGCTCACTTGAACAACTCCTTCTTTCCTTGTATCTCCATACTGCTGAATGTCAGCAAGTCTTTGTATTCTCTTACGCCTTTTACCCCCTTTATCAATACCTTGTTCCTTACTCCCCATCTCTAGTCCTAAGTTGGCGCTAGAATCTAATTCCTTATGCGTTTCAGGGGTAGGTCCATTCGGTTTAGAGCTTTCCATAGAAACGGAAGATCTACTTATGTATTCCTTTTAAGCTGTTGCCTTCTTGCCAGCAAGGTCAAGAAACTCTTGAGGTATGGGCATTGGAGGCTTAGTTGTTGCATCTTTTTTCGATTGCAGATTTTTCATGAATTTATCATTCACTCTGACTTCGATCGGCCTTGCTGACAATTTGTTAGATTTCATTATATCTCTAATGAGAAGTTTGATGAATCTAACAAAAGGAATACAAGCACCCTTCTTCTGCTTCTTCATCTTGGTCTTTAGCTTTTTTTGTACCAATTCAACTAGCTCAATCCAAAATTAACGAAGCATGGTCAAAGTGGCACTGATTAACCACTCCATACAAAATCTGATATATAGAGAATCTCCCCGCATCAATTCCTGCTTCTTTGCCTGCAAGGCATGGGTTGAGGATTGAGAACATTGTTGCCCATAAACCTGGGAGACACTTTCTCTTGAAGTTAGAAGTGTTTATGAGCTTGATTAAATCATTGTCAAAGCCAAGTTCCAAAAAGAATTGCTGAATTTGGTTGTTGCCTGGTAGAACTTCAAACCCATGTCTGTTGTTAGATGTTGCTGCCGGTAAGTCCAGTGCACTTCTAAGTCGGTCATTTTTAAGTTTTGTTGTGTATCTGTGAACCGTGACTTCTAGCATTACAGGTTTTGAATTTTCAACAACATGAATTGTGTTCCAGAATTGTTGTTTGTATATTCATGGAATTTCAATGGCTGTGTTATTGAGAGCAGGAAATATTTGGTGATTTTTTATTATTTCATCAATGATCGGGTGATCACACTTGAATTGGTGTGGGTTCAACAGATGATTACTATTACCAAATCTGAGGTGTTAAGATGTTGGAAGAAGTTGTTCAGAGGTGAGTTGTTGTTCCGGTTCAGCTTGTTCTTGAGCCATTTTTCTTGTTTGATTCTGAAATTACACGAAATATATAAGTTCAAGATAATTTATACAATTGTTTATTTTTCACTCGGTCTGTTTTTATATGCTCTGGCATTTCTTTTTCGAGCATATTTTCTTTTCACATGCGATTTTATTCTCTCTTTCTATTTTTATTTTCCTCACCAAAAAGTTAGTTGTTATGTGATACTTTTTCAAAAAATATTTAAGGTATAGAATAAACGTTGTTTTATAGTGCTCATGCTTTAGAAAATACGTTTATCTAACCCTTTTGAAGCTTTGGGAAAAAGTATCAACTTGTATTCAAACTTAAGTCTTCTAGTTAAACTAGAGAACTTTGATTTTGGAAATAAAACTTTTAGATAAAATTTTGGTTGCGTGAACGTAAGATTTCTTAACAACTAAAAAAACTTTAAACTCTCTATTACGTGGGCTCGTTAAAGGAGTCCATTATCAGCTTTTAGGTGATAACTAGTCCTAGTAACTATCTTGAAGATGAGAAGTTTTAACTAAAGTCAATTGTAATACGTCTTAAAAGAGCTTTTTGTTGCATAAGTGTGAGATTTCTCTAAACGTGTCTAGACCTTGGATACTCTGTTACGTTGTGTAGCTAAAGGGATGCATTATCAGTTTTTAGGTGATAACTAGCCCTAATAACTATCTTGAAGATGAGATATCCTAAGTTTAAATAGTGTCGAGTTGTCTCAAAACCATTTGGTACAAAACATTTATGAGCGAAAAAAATTTTAAGTGGTTGCATGAATTTGTTTAAATAATATTCATGGCATTAGCAACCAATAACATTTGTAAACATATCCGTCAACTCATTTCAGTCATGTACACAAAGTATTCATAAAAAGTTACAATCATAGAAAAGTCTAAATGTAGTAATTAAACATATGCATCACATATTGTGTTAAGGGCACTAATAGTGATACAATCCTAGTCTAATTGAAGTAAGAAAACTAATCATATGCAATATTCTATGTCTCAAAAGTTTTCATATCTTCATTTGATAATAAAGGTTTTAATTCGATGAAAACAATTTGAGATGAACACTTCTGTATTTGTTTTCAAGAAGATTTGGCTTTTATCTATTTTGTTTGTTGTTTTTCTTTTCAAAAACAAATTTATCATTTTTTTTAAAGAACAAGTTTTGATTTTGTTATTGAGAAAGAAAGTTTTGATAAATGCTTGCTACTTAGTCAAAAGTTTTAATAAAATGTTTGAAAATTTTTATATAAATACAAGATTTATAAAAAATTTACAAATATTTTAAAAACTTGGGCAGAGTAACATTTAGGCATTGTGGGTAAATAAGTTTCGCAATAACAAGTAACGCGGATTTGGTATCGCGGGCATTGGTCAAATAAAATCAACATATTCGCATCAAAGATGCAACAGACATCGCGGACCAAAATTTATGCATTGAGAATCTGTGATGGCAAGCCATCGCAAGACATTTAGGAAAGATAGTATCGCGGAGATATCAACTGCGATGTGAAGAAAAAACTTTCATCGCAGTCAAAACTCTCGAAAAATTTAAATAATATTAAATGCTCCATTTTGGCTTTAATCCTAAAGTCTTGCATCGCATCAAAACAATGTCGCATCGAAAATTGTTCATCTTCTTCCCCAAAAACGGCCCATTATTACCAAATCAAACCGTTTAAAACCCCATTTTCAATCAAAAGCATGATCTAACCATTCTTTATTAATCATCTAACCACAAGTTTTGATTTAAACATAACACAAACATAAACTCAAATAGTGAAACAAAGTCGACACATTTTCATAACCCTAATCACTCAATTATGCATGAATTACTCAAAATTAAAGGCAGAAATTGAAGTCTAAGATGTAAAACATTATAATGAACAGATTTGTAAGTTTACTTTTTGCACGAAACGGGTTGAATAGGAAAGAAAATCTGAAAAATGTGAGAGTTTGTGATGCAAAAGTTTGAAGGTTTTTAGGAGAGAGGATGCGAGTGAAAATAGTGATTGTGTGTGCGTGTGTTTTTCTTTGCATCACCTGAGAGGGTATTAAGACCCATTTTTTCATTTTTGACCCTTTATATTTTGAACTCAGATCAGCGAGGGTTTTTGGACTGGGGGAGGGTTCAAATCATCTTTAGAGTATTTTGGTAAAACTCCCTCTTGACTTTAGCCCTTTAAACACAAAAACTTTTAACTTTTTATTTTAAAATTTTAACAAGTTTTTGAAAACATTTTAGTTCAAATAATTGAACGTTTGTGTTATATCAAAATTATTTTAGAGTTTAAAATTAAGTCAATCACTCCCCCTCGAAGTGATGGTATTATTTTACAACATTTTCAACACTTTTTATCGTTCTTCTTTTAACAACATATTAGCAACACTTGATTGCGACTTATTCGTGATTTTCAAAAACAAACTTCTAAATTTCTCCCACTCAAAAATAGTTTAATATTTTAAACTGTTTTTGATATATTTTGTTGAGGTGGAAGCATTGTTTTTGAAAATTTTGTTCTTACTTGAGCTATTCTCAAGATTTGATTATCATGAGCTCAAAATTTTATAAAAAGATATTGGAAAAAGCTTTTTGTAAAATCTTGTATAAATTTTGTTCACAATAAATAAGAAGATTTCTCTTCTTTTATGAAGGATTGACGAAGTGCAGCGTACGTTCAGGGTCCTTTCTTTTGAACAACGGGTGTTGATATGTGATTTAATCAACAGCCATTTTGTTTGAATAAATACCTTTCTGAGTTACCAGGTGTACTTGTGATGTCTGCTAACTTGTTGACTTTGTTGACTTTTTCAGTTTCCTCGTCATTTTCATCACGAGAATACTTGTCATTCCTAAACGTTGTCGTAGGTATTCAAATCTCTTGGGAGGTAAAGCTTTTGTGAAGAAGTCGGTAATTTGATAGTCAGTTTTCACAAAGTTCAATTCCAAAGTCCGCTTTTCTACATGCTCCTTGATGAAGTGGTATCTTACTACAATATGCTTGGTTCTTGAATGCTCTACTGAGTTACAAGAGATGGCAATGGCACTTTGCGAATCACAATAAATTGGGATTTTGTTGTAGAAGAAACCATAGTCCGTCAGTTGTGTTTTCATCCATAATACTTGTGCACAGCATCCAGAGAGGGAAATATATTCCACTTCAGCAGTGGATAATGCAGTATGATTTTGTTTCTCTGAAGATCAACTGATTAATTTCTCCCCCAAGAATTGAGCAGATGGAAGTACTTTTGCAATCAATTTAACAACCTGCATAATCTGCGTCTGAATAGGCAATTAGTCCAAAACCAGTGTCTTTCGGATACACAAGGTCCATGTAACTATGTGAGGGGTTCCTTTGAGGTACCAAAAGATCCGTTTGACAGCAGTAAGGTGTTTTTCCGTTGGCCGAGATTGGTAACGGGCACACATGTAGACAGCAAAATGAATGTCAGGCCGACTAGCTGTAAGATACATAAGTGAACCAATCATACTACGGTATTTTGTAGCATCAACTGGTTTACCTGATCTATCTTCATCTAGTTTAGGCTTATGAGGCATTGGAGTACTAATGGAGTCAGATTTATCCATCCCAAAATTTTTCAAAATTTCCATCGTGTATTTGTGTTGATGGATAAACATACCACGAGGAGTTTGATTAATTTGTGGACCCAGAAAGAATTTTAGTTCACCCATCATGCTGATCTCAAATTTCTGTCGCATGATATTTTCAAACTTTTTGCAATATTTAGGATTCGTAGATCCAAAAATTATATCATCAACATAAATTTGTATAAGCATGATGTCATCACCTTTACGTCTTATAAATAAAGTTGGATCGATTAAACCTTTGACGAATTTGTGCTTGAGAAGATATTCAGACAGCACCTTGTACCATGCACGAGGTGCTTGTTTGAGTCCGTAGATGGCTTTGTCAAGAACATAGACATCATCTGGGTGATCAGGATCAATGAAGCCTTCTGGTTGGCTTACATACACCTCTTCCTCTAACTCCCCATATAAAAAGGCAATTTTCACGTCCATTTGATATACGGTGAAAGATTTGTGAGATGCATAAGCCAAGAATAAGTGTATTGCTTTGATTCGAGCAACTGGTGCAAAAGATTCATCAAAGTCAATTCCTTCTTCTTGATTGTAACCCTTGTCAACGAGGTGAGCCTTGTTCCGAATTACATCACCATCTTCATCACGTTTGTTCTTCAGAATCCATTTTAAAGCAATTATAAGTTTTCCAAGAGGATGTGGAACTCTTCGCCAGACGCCGACAATCCAGTCTGGATCTGCAAGTGCTGCTTTGACATTGGTGGGTTCTATTCGACTTAGGAAAGAGTTATAAAAGCAGTAATCGGCTGAGGAGCTTCTTATTTGAATTGATTGAGAAGGATTTCCAATTATCTGATGTAAAGGATGATCGTGAGTCCAACTTCTTCTGTGCAGATGTGGTTGGTAAGGTTGTTGCATGTTTGAAGGGTTAATTTGTTGCGGTTCTGAAGGTTCACCGACCTCATGTTCCCGAGTTGCAAATGGATTGATGAATGTGTCCTCTTCAGACGATGCATTGGTAATTATTTGATCATCAACATTTATTTGGGAGGTTGGAGTGACATTGTTTAAAGAAGTTTCATGTTGAATTTGAGTGGTTGGAAGAGTATCTGGTATGGGATCAGCAGCTTCATAAGTAGTTGTTGATGAACCGGATACAGGAGATGGTATGTCTTATTGATTGTTTACTTCGATAATCGAAGTAGCAGCGGATAATGTAGACACTTTCATCTTCTTTCCACCACATGATTCATCATACAAGTTCTCAAACAGTTCATGTAACACTTCCTTTTGAATACGGTTAAGCTTTAGTGTTGATGATGTGGTATTAGGTACGAGTACTGAACCGCGTTGTTCAGAAGTCATAGTTGTTGGCACGGGTTCTGAACATACATGATAAGAAGCCATTTCTTCTACTTCATCGAAATGAACATGGATTTTTTCTTGTATCAGCTTTGTTCTTCGATTGTAAACTCGATAAGCACTTGATTGTGTTGAATATCCAAGGAAAATTCTGACATCCCTTTTTTCTTTCAGTTTTCCAAGACCTTCTCTATCGTTTAGTGGGTAACATCGACAACCAAATGTGCAAAGATATTTTACATCGGGTTTTCGTTTGTGAAAGATATGATATGGGGTTTTGTTAAATCTTTTGTTTATGATAGACCGGTTTTGTATGAAACAAGCGGTTGATAAGGCTTCAGACCAAAGATTTAATGGTAGGGTTGTGGAGGATAGCATTGTTCTTGCAGCTTCTACTAATGCACGGTTTCGTCTTTCAACTACACCATTTTGTTGTGGAGTGTAAGCTACGGATCTCTGATGAGTAATGCCAATAGAATCAAAGAAATTCTGAAGAATCTGATTCGTGAACTCCATTCCATAATCAGTACGTACAAATTGGACTTGAGCTTGTAAACCAACTTGTATTCTTTTGATGAACTTGATGATGACATTTGGTGTTTCGGCTTTAGAAGCAAGAAAGTGAACCCAAGTGTATCGTGAGTAGTCATCCACAATAACCAATATATATTTCTTCCCATTTCTGCTGATAACACGCATTGGACCACACAAATCCATGTGCAATAAATGCAACAGAGCAATGGAACTAGGTTCAGATTTGGATTTGAGTGTTGCACGTGTCATCTTTCCTAATTCACAAGCAGAACAAAGATGATCTTTCTTGAAAGATAGTTTCGGTAATCCTCTGACTAAATTATTTTGAGTAAGGTCATTTATCATTCTGAAATTCAAATGATAGAAGCAATGATGCCATAGCCAGGCCTGTGATGATGTTGCTTTTGCAAGCAAACAAATTGATTTAGGTGCTGTTAATTCATTAAGTGCAATTTGCTATAGATTCAAATCCCTGGAGCCTTTGAGAATATCAACACCTTCAAGAGTACGAACAATATACGAGTGTTTACGGAATGCCACCTCTAAATCATTATCACAGAATTGACCAATACTAAACAAGTTATGACCGGTCCTTCGAAAAAGTAGACACGCTGAATTGTGACCTTATCATGAATGAGATCTCCATAGCCGGTGATTTTAGCTACGTGATCATTCCCAAAATGCACTATACCCAAGAATTTGGCCATGAAGTTCTTGAGAAATGCCGTGTTCCCGGTCATGTGCCGGTAGCACCCCGAGTCGAGGTACCAGAGGCACACTTGGACAAGCTGCACATCAAAGCAAACAACAGAAAATTGGGAATCCGCTGATAAAGTGGTTCCACATAGTTAGACAGTAAAGAATGCACACCTAATGGGTTGAATTTAGCAAATTGAGGACTTGTAGGTTTTTCATGCTTCTTAACTAGTTGCCACCTATACCCTACTGATGAGGCGAAAAATGATCCGTTTTTAGGGGGTTATTTAAGCCCGGAATTGAATTTATTTGATCAAATATTGCCCTAAATTGTTCCTTTTGTGATTTTAGGTACTTTTGAAGTGAATTCTGGAAAAAGAAGCATTTTGGATGTTTTTGGAGCATAAAAGTGAAGAAAACGGCAAAGTCTTAATTTTCCTTGCTGAGAATAGTACCTGACGGCGTCACAAGATTCTACACGACGGCGTCAAGAGTAAAACAAGAGGTGAAGTGGATAGAGTCCGTGACGATCCAGAGAGTTTTTACACTAGGGGCATGACGGCGTCACCATAGGCCGTCATGGTCCCATTGCATGTGACGGCCCATAGTAATTTTGCACTTGACGGCGTTAGATCTGGATCTCGGCAATCCGATATTACTATGGGTGGCGAGTTGACGGTGTCAGACATTTCTTCTTGACACCGTCACGATGGAAAATCAATATATAGTTTTGTAATTTTCATTCATAGAGAGAGGACCTAAGAGGAATAACTTCGAGAAACCCTAGCACGATTTTTACTATTCTTTCAAGGGTTTTTACCCTTTGATACCTTTCATGTTCAATTAAGATAAGTATCCTTTCAATTCATTCAATATGTCTATGTGTTGTTTGAATATATCTTACGCTTGTCTTGATTTTAACATGCTAGGCTAGATCTCTTGTGTGTTTGCTTAGATGTAGTGAAACCTAGATGTTGATTATGGGTTGATTGCTTGTTTATAGTTGTTACGGATGAATGATTTCGATGTTAGGCTTAAGAAAACTGGTAGACTTCCATAGGGTAACATGCTTGAACATCTTAAGAAACATGAACCAATGCGTACTAGGTTTTTATGGTTGTATTTAATGCATGAGCGAATTCTAATGATCCCATGTTAGGAGCTTCTTGCAGGCTCGACATAGGAGTGAAGTAGGAGCTTATAGAGTTGGGGAAGTACGTACGCTACCCCACGAATGGTATTAAGGAATATAACCCGTCATCCATGCAATTGTAACAAACTATCAACCTGTAAAAGATATCTAGGGAGTAGTGAAATCTAAGCAAACACAATTCTCCCCATTATTGTTCACACCACTAGTTTAATTAGTTTTATTTTCATTTTTGTTATTTTATTTTGATTGCATCTTAATTATTGGGTTAGTTGACTAGCAACTAATTCCGCCCACTCTTCCAAAAACCCGAGATTTTAATTGCTTTTAAAAAAATATAAAAATATAAAAATACAAAAAGAATCATCCCTCACCTCTAGACCTAGTTTTTAGGCTTTCTAATCCTAGCGACACTATTCCTGAGTTGAACGATCAATCCCCCGGTACTTGTCACTATACTATACTACAACGATCAGGTACACTGCCTGGTGGGGGTTGTAAGCTTCTCGAGATCCCTCGAGAGGTAAAGCCTGGAGCAATTCCCACGCATCACCTACGTGTTTAAACACTCTTCCTGTAGGAATCCACTTAAAGCATGATCTAGGGTTTGAGTCATAGTGATCTAGATTCTTGCCCTTAGGAATCATTTGCTTTTGCTTAGAATTCTTAGTGTTTCTTAGCTTCGATGTGTCAGTCCTAGTGGTTTTAGCATTCATGTTCTCATAATTCATTTTATTATGCACATATTTTTCAGAAACCGAATTAGAAGGAACAGAATTAGAACAAGCATTCATGGAATTAGAAGCAAGAGATCCATGCATTTTTAAATCATTACATTCATCCATTCGCTTAGAGCATTTTTTATTGAAAGCATTGAAATATCTAGGTTTTTCTAAAACTTGAGGCTGAGAGGCTCTAGTCTTCCAAGCATTACTCTTAATTAGTCTCTCCCTGCTACAAGTAGTGTCTAAACCTGGATCATAAAGCAAATCTGCATTAGGATATTTTGAAGATTGATCATGTTGAACTAATTTTTGTTTCTTACGGTTCTTGTTCATGTGTTTCTTTGACTCTTTGGGATTCTTTTCTATTGGGGGAGGAGTCAATGAACACATTACTGCATCTAGAGGTGTATCCTTGCTAAGTAATGCTTGCATCCTAGTTTTTTCTAATTCTTTCTTATAAAGCATATCATTTGTACCGTAAGGTTCACACTTAGAAGTAGAAGCAAAATTGTACATACCAGGAGCAATTACTTTAGGATTTGTAAAAACCTCTTTTTGTTTTGGCTCAATAGTATGAGTTTGTTGCTTTGAAGATGCCAAAAACGTTGGTTGATTTGAAAAATATGAGAAATTTGTATTATCCAACTGGCGTTTAGAAGCAAACTCATTATTCTTGGTTTTTTTTTTTCAAATCAAGCACTTTAAATTTGAGTTCCTCATTCTCTTTTAAGATTAGTTTCAAAGAGTTTTCGTAGGAAAGCTTGTCATACTTGTTTTCTACAATCTTTCGTTGCCAATTTGATTCAAATGTTAAAGATTGTTTTTCAAGCTTGGCAAGAGAATTTTCAAATTTATCATTTTGACAAGACAATTCCTCGTTCAACTCAACATTCTTTTCCAAACACTGTTTTAGACTCTCTTTTAAAGCAAGATTTTCCAATTCAAGAAGCGTTTGTCGAATTTCCAAAGTCGCAATTTTCTCTCCATTTAGTGCAAATTAGGGTTTGATTGATTCAATTTGATTCTAAAAATATTCTTTTTGAATGTACGAGTTTAAGCAAATGAGGTCATATTCATCTTCAAGAGATGGGACATAATTTAAATCATTTTGCATTTCATTCATCAATGCCTCTTCAAAGACTTTAAGTTTATCGTTAATACTATTCACGGGAGGCTTGATAAATAACTTTATCTGTTTATTAACATCTCTTGAGACATCTATTTCATATGAATTAGATCTTATAAGTTCACTTATTTGATTTCTAAGATTACCAAAAGTTTTCCTTGCTAAACTCTCATATTTGCTAGAGTCGTATGGGTTTACCGTAGTCTGTTCCATATGTTTCATAGCATTTATTGGCTTTCATTCAAGAGCATTTTCTTTATTTATCAAATCATAATCAGCACTAAAATAGGAGAAATTGGTTTTCTTTTGTTTGACCATTAAACATTTTTGGGTTTCCTCTTTAGAGATGTCATTTGGAACAAACATGTAATCTTTGAAGGTGTTATGACTCATGTACTCAGTATTATACAAACTTGGTGTTTTACGTTTGACCATTTCAAGATAAGAAGGATTAGAAAATCCAAGTCCCGGTCTTAGATCCAATATTGGATCTGATTTGAGAAGATACATGTGCATAGTTTGAGGAGTTTGACCGGTAGTGCGAATTTTCAGTTGAGCTTTAGCTAATCATTGAATACAATTAGCTTTCTCTTCTTTAAGTTTAGAAACTTCATTTTCAAGATTCTTTTTAGTTTGTTCAAAATTTGTGATATTTCTTTTGAAAAGAAAAATCTCATTTTGTAAATATTGAATTTGACGCTTTAGCACTAGTGGCCGTTCAGACTGCTCTTCGTATACATGTCCTTGATTTTCTTTTCTAAGGAAGCACTTTTATCTTGTTCAAGTTTTATCAAGTTAGCATAATTTTGAATCTGTGTTTGAATAGTGGCTTAGTTTTGAAGCATATCAACATGATCTTGACTTGTTGATACATGATCATTATTGGTACTATTAGAAGATAGCATAGGTGTAGCACTTGTAGATTTTCACTACTCGTGTTAACTCTAGTTGTCTTACTAGTGGTACTGATGTGACCATGTATAAATTCGTCAAGATCATCATTATTACAAGCATCGGAGATGTGTACCATGTTACCAAGAGTGTTATCATCTTCTGCATCAATGTCATAGCTTGGAGTTAAATCATCATCATGAGCTTCAAAAATATCCACCTTTTCTAAAAAGGCCATGCACACCATGTTTGTTTTCTCCTTCATCATCTGTATCCACCATGAAATCATTATCTTCATCATTAAGAATTTTACCCTTTTCTTTCATATCAGCCAGCAACGTTTTCTGTCTGTAGTCTGCTCTGTCACGCACTTTTCCATTTGGACAGTTCTTAGCAAAATGACCCTGTTGACCACAGCCAAAGCACTTTGGTTCTTGTTTATCTTGACCCACTTCAACCTTATCATTCCTCTGAACACCTTGACGAAATACATCTCCTCTGGGTAGAATGTCTTGTCTTTTGTTTAAAGTAGTTGGTGCAGAGGTAGTTCTGAGATTGTTGTTGGTTGGACGTTTGTAGAAGGACCTTTGAATTTGTTTACCAAGTAGTGCCAATTTTTGAACAATCTTAGTGAGTTCAACATTTGCTGGATCTTGGTTAGACTCAATTACCTCGTCCATTGGGGAGTAGAGAGATTCATTGTTTGAGCTGAAGGAGGATTGGTTTTTATGATATGAAGATACTAGAGCAAGAGGATCAACAACAGGTGTTTGTATGATAGGTTGAGTTGAGTTTTCCTTTTCTTTCTCTTTACGTTTTTTATCAAAGGACGTCATTGACCTCAACCTGGTTATGTTTTAGCAAATTAAACAAGTTATTAATGTCTTTGGCAGTTAAGTCTTGGTTTTGTCTGATAGCGATGGTGAAACATCTCCATTCTGGTTGAAGGTTTGAGAGAAACATGGTATTGTGTTCAATGTTTGTTCTTTTGAGGTTATGACGGTTCATTTCATAGATAAGTTTGTTGAATCGAATGTAAGCATCTTCAAGACTTTCTTCGGGAAGTTGCTTGAAGGATTGGTAATTCCATAGAGCTAGAGTTTGTTGAGTCTGAGTGCCGACGTCTGCTCCTTGCATCAATCTTTCCAAAGCTTTCCAGAGATCATGTGCAATAAGATTTCTATCAATGGCATTGTAAATGTAATTGCTTAGCCCATAGGGAATTAAGTTCTTGGCACAGATATCAGCTTTAAATTGAGCAAGTTCAGCTTGATTTAGGTCATCTTCAGTTTGTAGTCGTGTCTCACCCTCGTGCTTAGCATCAGGAATTTCCTTCATTACATACGGTCCAGACTTGATGGAGTTGATCAACAACTTACGTTCTTTGTAGCCCATTAGAACATTCATAAACCTGGAAGACCATTGAACATAGTTTCCCCGATATAGCATGGGAGGCCTAGCATCACTCCCTGCTGCTAATGCATCTTGAGTAGTAGACATTGTGATAATGGATCTTGTTATGAGATGTTGTTATGTTTGAGTGAGGTGTTTTAGTTTGTTAGAGATGTGATGGTTAAATGTTGGGAGAATTAATCTTGTGATATGAGATTGATTAAAGTCTTTTACTAATTTTAAATCTTTAGAGGGATTAGGAAATTTATAAAAGTCTTCAAGTCAAAGTATTTCAGAAAAAGTCTCATGAACAGTAACTATCACAGCTTCTGGTAAAAATTGGGTAGAGTTTTCTTTCGTAAAACATGGGTAACAGTAAGTCTCACAAAATTAGATCTTGCAGAACCTTTGTTATAGCACACCAATACAAGAGCTATCGCAGATATTTGATGCGATCCGAGCAGAGTTTTCTTTCGTAATAAGTGGGTAACAAAAACTTTCTCATTGAAAGTATCGCGGCCTTTTCTTTCGTAGCACAAATAAACTCCTATCTCAGACAACTATCGTGGACTTTACAAAGCCTAGTATCGTGCCCAAAACCCTTGCGATGCGAATAAAAGTGATGCAAACAAATCTAAACCCCTATTTTTACGAACAAAAAAGTACACTTTTCCAAAAACCTTAAAACCACAATAATCAGCCCAAATCTTCACTAAATACTTAAAAACTTTGAATAGAATGATGAAAAACAATTCCTTTTTCACAAATATGTTATCCTAACATACGTATTACAAGATTAAACACGTTAATGGGTAATTAAATTGCTACGTACGAAGTATAATATATTTTAGAGAGAGAAAGTAAAGAGCATCAAGAAAAACAAAGCTTTTAAAGATCAAAGAAGATTATACAAAACTAAAGCAATCACTATATGAAACAACAAATCATATTAGGCTCTTGATACCAATTGTTGTTCCAATAATATCACGTCTACAAACTAATCTAAATAATCTAAAGTGGGTGTGAGCACCTTAGAGAGAGGAGAGAGAGAACATAAGAAACTTTCGCATTATTATTGATAAGAACACACACCTCATAACCCATGAGGTAGGGGTATTTATACCAAACGTCTAGCCAAGCATGCCATCGTGAATATACAAGTTTTGTGATGGTAACTTGCTATCGCATTACAAAACATACATCACATACCCTAAACTATAGCAAAATATAAATAGAAGTCCTTGACTAATGATTTACACTTTTCGTGTTCCAACAACATCCTTATTCTGAGAATCCTGGGCATCTGAATTCTTTTTAGCAGCATCACCTTCTTTTCTTCCTTCAGTAGAAGATTGTGAAGCATTATTCTTTGAAGAATGATCAGCACCCCAAATAGGCATTAAAACATGATCTTGATCAGCTTCATTCTCCATGTTTGACTCATCAGTATCAACATATTCTTCTGACCCTGCAATATCATTAGAATTTGTACCTGTAGAAACGGGTACATAGTTCATAGAATGGGTCAAAGAATCCATATCAAAAATCCAACTTGGACCTGTACCTGCAAGATTAGCTTTATTCTGTAAAAAGTTTACATGCAAGTTTTCCTCAATATGTTTGGTCTGTAAATTGTATACTCTAGATGCTTTACTAACCATAGAGTATCCAACAAAATAACCCTCATCAACTTTTCCATCAAACTTTCCTAAATGGTCTATGGTATTCAAAATGGTAACGTGACACCCAAATGGTCTCATAAACACTAAGGTAGGAGTTCTACCCCTAAAAAGCTCATAAGGTGTCTTGTTCTTTGACTGTACCACTAAAATCCTATTATGTACATAACAAGCAGTGCTAAATGCTTCATCCCAAAAATTCATTGGAAGTTTTGAGTCAGCCAACATGGTTCTAGCAGCATCTATCAAAGTCCTATTTCTCCTTTCAGCAACCCTATTTTGCTAAGGAATTCTAGGAACACTATACTCTCTTTTAATACCTTTTACCTTACACAAATCATCCACTCTATTTTTGAACTTTGTCCCATTATCACATCTGATGATTTTAACCTTCTTATCAACAAGGATTTCTACCTAAGTAATGAAAGTCTTAAGGATGCTCGCTGTCTCATCCTTAGTGGCCAAGAAGAAAATCCAAGTAAATCTACTACAGTCATCAGTTATAACAAGACAGTACCTTTTGAAGTTTATAATAGTCACAGAAGTTGGACCAAACAAGTCCATATGTAACATGTAGAGTGGGTGAGCAATAGAATTTAGAGCTTTGGGCTTTCAAGAAGCTCTGTGTTGTTTACCTTTGAGATATGCAACACAGGTTTGGTCATTCTCAAATCTTTTATGGGTAAGCCTCTTACCAAGCAATCTTTCACAATCTTGTTGATGGTCTTGAAATTAACATGACTGTTGGGAATTACATTAACAGTTACCACGGCTAGTATGAAGATTACAACTGCTGAAGAATGCACTAGCAGTGGAAACTCATTACCACTGCTAGTACATATTATTACCACTGCTGTTAGGATAACTTTTAGGAAACTTGTAGAGATAAATATAGAATAGATCTTGTGTATATCTTATTCTATTATCATTATACGTATCTTGTAGAAGAGGACTCCTTGTGCTATAAAAGGAGGTCCTAGGTTAAGGTTAGATATATGTTTTTCTTAGAGCTTCAAGGTTGTAACCCTAGTGATACAAAGATCACTCGTATTATTATTATTATTAATATTGGAGCTAACCGTTTGATTCATACATTCTTCTCATTCATATACAACTGTTTCATTCACATACAAACTTCTAAGTATTACTAAGTAGATTCCTCATACTTAGTGATATAACTCAAAGTATCATTCTAACACAGATCAAGGTGTTTAGATACATCAAGTGGTATCAGAGCCAGGCTTTGATACTTTGATTTAGAAGACCCCAAGTACACTCAGAAGATTCAATGGAGATAGAAACAAGCCAATCCAACATTGCTGCTAAGCTTCCTAAGCTTAAGTTGAATGACTATGAGATGTGGAGGCTAATGATTGAACAATTCTTTATGGTGCAAGACTATGCACTTTGGGAGATCATTATGTTTGGCAATTCCTTTAAACCTGGTATTACCTCAGAGACAATTGATGGCAAGGTAGTACAAAAGATTAACACTGGACCAGTCACAAATGATGAAAGACTTCAGATGAAGAATGATCTGAAGGCCAGAGGCTTGCTGTTGATGACACTTCCCAAAGATCAAATTCTAGCTTTCAGCAAGTACAAGACTGCACAAACTTTGTTTGAGGAAATCTGCAATGTTTTTGGTGGTAATTGTTGGGATTTATACTTGAGTTGATATTGACAAAAAGTGAAAGATGAAGGACTAAAGAAGACAAAGGATGAAACTTTAATGAAAGAAAAAGATTACAGCAGATCTTTTTATTATTTAGCATATATCCTTTGTAAACCTAATCCTCTGGTATATAAAGAGGATACAGGTCATTTGTTTTAAGGTGTGTCACAATGTAAACATCAAGAAAAGTGTGTGTGTATAGGCGTTGGGGGAAAACGCCTAGGGTATTGTGTTTGTTCTAAGCCCCAATGATCTTATGATTCCTGTTAGAGTGTAACCGTGCTACACTTGATCACGTAGCATTGGGGCTGTTGATGGTGTTTGTTAGAGTAGAGATTATGACGAAGAAACCTTTGTTCAATAATAATGATATTCCTATATATTCCGCTGTGCATTGTTCTTAATCATTATTATTGAGTAATCCCTAGATGAGGTCTAACAAACCTCGAGCTAAACGATCATAAAATGTGGCATCAGAGACAGGTTGCTCGTGATCATGGGATTAAACAAGGTTTTGTTTGTTGAAGTTCGACGAAAATAGAAGAAAGTTCGTAACTGGTTCGTATCTTAAAAACTCACTGCAGGGCTGTTTTTCAACGACGATATCTCCTTCGTTAACCATTGGATTGGGCTGAAATTTTTACTGGAGGTTCTCAACATATCAAGGAAGAGTTTCACTAGAGGGATCTTCAATCTGAGGATACAATAAAAAGATATGATTTTTCTAAAAGTCTGCTGCAGAAAAGGAAGTAAGTTGCTTTTTAGGGTTTTTATGATTCTTAACTTCCTGAATTCATGTTTTCTGGTTATAATTCATTATGGAAGTTGGATGTATATTGATTGTTGTCTAAAATTCATGGAAGAAAGCTGATTTGGAGTACATTTGTATTAGGGTTTCTACTTTACCTGATGATTGGTTGTAGGATCGGTTCTTAATCATTTTCAGGAAACCCTAGGTTGTTATTATCATGAAACCCTAAACCTTGTTCATTAAATGCTACCAACCTATTGCAAAGAGGTTTTCAGAAACCCTAGTTCACTAACTGTAGGTCGTGGTTATGGAGGAAGCTGCTTGATTGATTAATTTTGCGTGTCTTAGTTTGGAAATGTTTTTGGTCAATTAGAGTAGACTGAGATAACTGGAATTAATGTCTTCTATTTGTGGGTAAAATGTGTCAAGGATATGTATAAAGGAAGTGAAGCAGAAAAATAGGGTTACTGGTTGCATGCGTTCGTCAGTAATACACATGGACTTCTACTCCTGCATTTTTCTTTGACTAACTTTACTGGTTCACCAGTAAAGTTACGAACTGATGGGAACAAGAGTATTTGAGAGCTAAATATGATGAAAAACCCTTGTGAGAACTGGTATATGATTTTTTTAACTCTCAATCCTTTTTGGTCGATTGAAGCTATTGGTGGGAGAAGTACACTTACTCCTTCTAAACTTGCATCTCTTACTAAAGTTAATGGTGTTGAGAGTATGCTCATTCATATGTCGTCCATGGTTACTGGTGATTGGGGTAACTTTACTTGCTTTTGAGAGTAGCCCTACTCATGATTTTTCTGATGTTACTGCTTATTACGCATGGTAGAAGTAAAGTTACTGGTACATTAAAAGGTTCAAGTAGGGTTACTAATAACAAGAGTAACATGAAACAAGTATGTTACTGGTTTTTTATGTGAAGTTACTGGTCTTTCATGATTGAGATGATTCTAGGGCTATCTGTTAATATCATGTTGGCACTGGTCTATTTTCAGTTTGCACTGCTCTTATCACATTCCAACTGCTAACTAACTTTGGTCATTAAACACTTAGCACCGCTAATGCACTTCATGGTTACCACTGCTAGTAGTATCTCGTTTCCACTGCTAGTTAAATTTTACCACTGTTGCTTTAGAAATTTTCCACTGCTACGCTAAAGTGTTCTAACTCTTTGCAATCAGGGGTGATTAATTCTGTTTCATTGGTCAAGGATTATTAACATGGGTCGGTTACTGGATAATGGTTGGTCATAAGGATTATGAATCTCGTACCAAGTGAATCGGTGGTCAACAGATTTGTATGTATTTAATATTGCTTGTCACACGGTGCATTCATGAATTACATATATCTAGTATTGACAAGCAAGCAATGAAGATTTATTGTTATGATCTTTCACGTGGGAAAGTGTTCGAAGATTTGTCTGTTGTGGGATTCTTGTTGTATATATATGCGTTAATGATTCTTGTTATCTACTTCATGGTACAAAAGTTTCCTGATTGGTTGATTTACAAAATCTCATACGGAGTACATATTAATTATGGGACAGAATCTGTACTTAATTGATTATGGATTGATGATTATGTGGACACACAAGGATTACTTGAAGTTATTCTATTGATGAGATTTTTGTTTGATATTGGAAGTACATGGATTAAGAGATATCGGATGACACACACACAAAAAGGATGTTTGGTTTTGGTTTATTAGTGCTTAAACAGATTTATGGCTCATTCTTATTTGATTCAATTGATTACGAAGAAATATTGTTTATCACTTATTTGAAGGTAAAGTGGAGTTTCTTAGATGCGTGTTCTTATCATATCTTAAACGGCACCATTACGTTTAAAGATAACTTGTTCGTGCTTTATGGTTGTGACGAAGACTTGTCAAAATCTAGTTTTCATAGGTCAAGGGGTGGATGGACGAAGACCTAGCTAACTATCACTTAAAGGAGTTACATTGTAGTGCTCAGTGTCTCATTGAAGATGAGGATTTTTTCAAGAGATTGTGGTCTACTTATATGGTGGTCGTATAAGTTCGGAGTCACGTGGATAGTGCAATACATAAGACGCAAGTTTGGATTATTCTACTTCTACATCAAGTTCGTTATATTTGGTTTTCTTCATCAGTGATCATTACATGGAGCTTACATTCACGAAATGGTTAACATGGTTTTAGGGGAAGCTTATTGATTAAATGTTTAACCATTTATATGCTACATCGAGGTGAAGGTTTTTGCTACTGCTAGTTGTTATTAGTACTGATGGTTTTGATTTCTATTGTTTCAAGTCCATTTTTAGATGCGGAAAACTTAATGGTGGGCGGCATTGAAACATTGGAAAGAAGAATTGGATGTGTAATATTGATTCGTGGTTGTGAAGATCAAGGTTGCTTACGTTTGTCCCCTATTTGATGATGACAAAAAGGGGAAGAAGATATACATAGAAACTGCAACTTGAAGAACCTTGGTGAAATAGCATTGATTTAAGGGGAAGTTCGTTTGTCTTTCATATATACTAGCTTCAGGGGAAGTTCGTGATTAATTGATTTTGTCATATCAACTAGGGGAAGATTGTTGGGATTTATACTTGAGTTGATATTGACAAAATGTGAAAGATGAAAGACTAAAGAAGACAAAGGATGAAACTTTAATGAAAGAAAAAGATTACAGCAGATCTTTTTATTATTTAGCATATATCCTTTGTAAACCTAATCCTCTAGTATATAAAGAGGATACAGGTCGTTCGTTTTAATGTGTGTCACAATGTAAACATCAGGAAAAGTGTGTGTATAGGCGTTGGGGGAAACGCCTAGGGTATTGTGTTTGTTCTAAGCCCCAAGGATCTTATGATTCCTGTTAGAGTGTAACCGTGCTACACTTGATCACGTAGCATTGGGGCTGTAGATGGTGTTTGTTAGTGTAGAGATGATGACGAAGAAACCTTTGTTCAATAATTATGATATTCCTATATATTCCGCTGTGCATTGTTCTTAATCATTATTATTGTGTAATCCCTAGATGAGGTCTAACAAACCTCGAGCTAAACGATCTTAACATTTGGTGGTAATGATTCCACCAAGAAAACTCAGAAGACCTTGTTGAAACAGACTTATGAAAACTTTGGTTCAACAAGCAATGAATCAATTGACAGCATCTTCACAAGGCTTCAAAAGATTGTTACTCAACTCACAATGTTTGGAATTGAGGTAGAAAGGGAAGACCTCAATCTAAAGTTCTTAAGAAGTTTACCCTCTGAGTTTGGTACAAATGTTGCTGTATGGGAAGACAAGCCAGAATTGGAGAAAATGAAGCTTAATGATATGTACAATAACTTTAAAGTTATTGAATAGAGGTTGAAGAAGGCTGGCAAACTAAGTTCAGGATCAGGGAACTTAGCACTTATATCATCATCTGTTGATGATAGTTCAGATGAAGAGAGTGATAGTGATGATGATGATGCTAACATTGTTGTTTCTACTGGCAGTGGAGGTGTTTCCACTGCTAGTTCAAAAAGATAGGTTGCAGGTCTTAGTGATTCTACTTTTTATGCCTTTCTTTCAAGTCAAATGAATGGTTCAATTCTGACACATGAAGACTTGGATCAAATTGATGGGGATGACATGGAAGAGATGGACATTAAATGGCAAGTTGCATCGCTAAGCTTAAAGGCAAAGAAGTTCTGGAAGAAGACTGGTAGGAAGATCACCATTAATGGCAATGAAACTGTAGGTTTTGATAAGAAGAAGGTGGAGTGCTACAACTGTCATAAGAAGGGGCATTTTTACAGAGAATGCAGGAAACCAAAGAAGCCTGATAACAGGTCAACTTGGTATAAGCAGGACAAGAAGAAAGAGCCTGCAACTGAAAAACCAAAGGTGCTCTTGGCCATTGATGGGGTGAGCTATGATTGGAGCTATATGGCTGAGGATGAAGAAGATGGTTCAGAGTCTACAATGATTGCTACTGAGCTTGCACTTATGGCATTTTCTGACTCTGAGGTACATGTTAATAATGCTTGTTCTAAAACTTGTAAGGATTTAAAAGATTATGAGAAACTTAAAGAACAATATGATGAACAATTGCTAGAGTTAAATCAAACTAATTATAAACTAGCAAATCATAAAAGAGGTCTTGCTGTTTTAGAAGCATAGTTAGATCATTATAGAGCTACTGAATCTAAACTCAATGATGAAATTGTTGTTTTAAAAAGAGACTTAGATTATAAGATAGCTGTGAATGAGGCTCTTAGGGAAGAGTTAGAGAAGGTTAAAAAGGCCAATGTAAATATACAGATAACTTGTAATACACTAGATCATCAATCCAAGTGTATTGACAAAATTTGGGAGGCCCAAGTTGTAAATAAAGCCAAATCAGGAGTAGGATATAAAACAGTTCCACCACCCCTAAGAGGTGTTCCATCACCTCCTGGTATTGACTTAGCACACACAAGGTTAGAAGAGTTCCAAGAACCAACCATGACCTATGGCCCAAAATTTGTTAAAGAAACTGCTATTGAGAAGGTTCAGGTTGAAGTTGAAACATTTGATAGTGCTAGTGACTCATCTCTTAAAGATGAAAGTATGAATGTTGAGTCAAAATCTAGTGTTCCTGAGTGTGTTCAAGTGGAAGTTAAAAAGAGTATTCCTGATGTTGTCAAAAAGAAGCCTAGAACACAAGCAAATACTACTAGGCCCATTACTAGATATGCAGAGATGTATAGAAGTAGGTCAACAACTCCTAGGAGGAACAAGAGGAGTTGGAATCATGTTAAATTTAGACAATTTGGTAGTGACTTTGTGTTCAACAACAAACCTTGTTACATATGTGGTAGTTTTGAACATCTTCATTATAATTGTAACTATTACATGGGTAGAAGGGAAATGTTTGGGAGTACCAGGGTGAATTGAAATAATGCTAAAAATTTTATTCACCCAAATCCACTAAGCAAGATGATTCCCAGGTTTGTTTTGTTAAACTCTGGCATCAAAACTCTTTCCACTGCTAAACCAGCAATTGCCACTGCCAGAAATATAAACAGAGTTTGCCTTAAGTCCCCTTTTAAGAGTGCAAAACCCATTACAACTTTTGCTAAATCTGCACAAACAGGGAAAAAGACCTATTTTGAAAAGAAAGTTTACAATAACCACAAGTGGATACCTAAAATTTCAAAACCAGCAGTTGCCACTGCTAAGCCAGCAGTTACCACTGCAAGGCCAAAAGTTTCCACTGATGCCTCAACACGTTGGGAATGGAAACCAAAATGAACTATCACCTCAAACAATCCCAATGGTGTATCAATGACCTTTGACAGATATAATTATATTGATACACGAGGCAGATCCAAGTCATTTGTGGCTTGGGTCCCCAAAAGGAACTAATTCCTTTATTTCATGTGCAAGGACATTCAAAGCCTAAAGAAGATCAAGGATATTCAGACAGTGGATGTCCCAGGCACATGACTGGCAATAAGTCCTATCTTTCAGATTTCAAACCATATGATGGACAATTTGTCAGCTTTGGAGGTGGTATTGGTGGAAAGGTTTCCGGCAAAGGAATTATCAAGGCTGGAAACTTGGACTTTGAGAATGTGTATTATGTGAAAGATCTCAAGTATAATCTCTTCAGTGTGTCACAGATGTGTGACAAGAAACATAGAGTTCTATTCACAGAAGATGAATGTTATATCTTATCTAAGGATTATAAGCTACCTGATGAAAGTGATATTTTGCTTAAAATCCCTAGAAAAGGCAATCTATATAGCATAGACATGAAGAACATAGTGGCTAAAGAT
This sequence comes from Artemisia argyi, assembly GCA_030686995.1. NCBI lineage: Eukaryota > Viridiplantae > Streptophyta > Magnoliopsida > Asterales > Asteraceae > Artemisia > Artemisia argyi. The sequence continues at coordinate 134,848,932 of CM060694.1, forward strand.
GATGTTACTTGTTTGCTTGCAAAAGCCACTTTGGATGAATCCATGCTTTGGCACAGAAGACTTGGTCATGTCAATTTCAAGACCATTAACAAGATAGTGAAAGATGGTCTAGTCAGAGGTTTACCAGAGAAGAGATTTGAAAATGACCAAACATGTGTTGCCTGTCTTAAAGGCAAACAACACAGAGCTTCATGCAAAACCAAAGCATATAATTCAATTGATCATCCACTTTACATGCTGCATATGGACTTGTTTGGTCCTACATCTTTGAGCAGCATAAATTTGAAGAAGTATTGTCTTGTTGTGACTGATGATTTTAGTAGATTTACATAGGTTTTCTTTTTAAGAACCAAGGATGAAACCACTGGCATTCTTAAGACTTTCATTATTGAAGTAGAAAACCAAGTTGATAAGAAGATCAAGATCATCAGATGTGACAATGGGACAGAGTTCAAGAACAAAGTTATGGATGATTTCTGCAGAGATAAAGGTATTAAGAGAGAATTTAGTGTTGCAAGAACTCCTCAACAAAATGGAGTTGCTGAAAGAAGAAACAGAACACTAATTGAGGCTGCCAGAACCATGTTATCTGATTCCAAGCTACCAGTGACTTTTTGGGCTGAAGCAGTTAACACTGCTTGTTATATACAGAACAGGGTTTTAGTGGTGAAGACAAAAAACAAGACACCTTATGAGCTATTCAGAGGAAGACCCCCAACTTTGGATTTTATGAGGCCATTTGGATGTCATGTCACAATTCTCAATACCATTGATCATCTAGGAAAGTTTGAAGAAAAGTCAGATGAAGGCTTCTTTGTTGGATATTCTATGGTCAGCAAGGCTTTCAGAGTCTATAACTTAAGAACAAAAAAGATTGAAGAGAATTTACATGTTGAGTTTCTTGAAAATAAAACTAACATAGCAGGTTCAGGACCAGAATGGTTATTTGATCTTGAAACTTTATCAAATACAATGAATTATGTACCTATTACCTCAGGTACTGGAGACAATAATTTTGAAGAGTCAGAGGAATTCATTGATGAAGATGAATCTTGCAAAGATGATGAAGATGATAAAGATCAAATTGTTATGCCACTTTGGGACTTTGTTGACAATAATGAAGACTCGCAACCTTCAAAGAATTTTGAAAAGGAAAGTGATGCAAATGTTGTGAATTTTGATGTTTTGAATAAAGAAATTCCTGCTAGCAGTGGTAATTCAATTCCCACTGCTACAACAGAAGTTTCCACTGATGGTCCAAATGTGGAAAGTTCATCTCAGGAATCACCCAGTGATGATGTAGAGATCTCTAACATGCCTACAACATATGATATTCCTAGCACATCACAAACTTCAATTCACAAAATGCATCCACTTGAAAATGTAATTGGTGAGCTACAATCAGGTGTGAAGACAAGAAGGTAGACAAAGAAGACTGATGTTCATGGGTTCATTAGTGAAGTTTATGAGTCCAAGAATCACACAAACTAGAATGAATGTTTGTTTTTCTATTTTCTATCACAAGTGGAGCCTAAAAATGTTTATAAGGCTTTAGAAGAATATAGCTGGGTTGAAGCAATGCAAGAGGAATTGTTGTAGTTCAAACTTCAAAAAGTTTGGGTTCTTTGTGATTTGCTTGATGGAATGAAGGTGATTAGTACTAAGTGGGTTTTCAGAAACAAGAAAGATGAAAGAGGTATTGTTATCAGGAACAAAGCTAGATTGGTTGCTCAAGGATACACTCAAGAGGAGGGTATTGACTATGAAGAAGTTTTTGCTCCTGTTGCAAGGATTGAGGCTATTAGATTGTTTCTAGCCTATGCATCCTTTATGGGCTTTACTGTCTATCAAATGGATGTTAAGAGTGCCTTCCTATATGGAAAGATTGATGAGGAGGTTTATGTCTCTCAACCTCCAGGCTTTGAAGATCCTCAACACCCTAACAAAGTGTATAAAGTGGTTAAGGCTCTTTATGGCTTACATCAAGCTCCAAGGAAGTGGTATGAAACCTTAGCTACTTATCTGTTGAATAATGGGTTTCATAGAGGAAAGATTGATCAAACTTTGTTCATCAAGAAAGACAAGGGTGATATTCTACTTGTTCAAGTATATGTTGATGATATTATCTTTGGATCTACTAGTCAAGAGATGTGCAAAGAGTTTGAAAAGTTGATGAAAGATGAATTCCAAATGAGTCCTATGGGAGAACTTACTTTCTTTTTGGGGTTGCAAGTACAACAAAGAAAAGATGGCATCTTTATCAGTCAAGACAAATATGTAACTGAGATAATAAGATAGTTTCACTTTACTGATGCAAAACCTTCAAATACCCCAGTTGATAAGACTACTCATCTATTGTTGAAGAATACTAGTGGAGCAGATGTTGATTTACACACTTACAGATCTATGATTGGTTCCTTGATGTATCTTACTTCATCAAGACCAGACATTATGTTTGCTGTATGTGCTTGTGCAAGATTTCAAGTTACTCCAAAGACATCACATATGACAGCAGTAGAGAAGATTTTTCGGTATTTGAAGACATATCCTAATCTAGGATTGTGGTATCCAAGAGAATCCCCTATGGAGTTGATCACATACTCAGATAGTGATTATGCTGGTGCAAGTTTAGATAGAAGGTCAACTACAAAAGGATTTCAATTTCTTGGATGTAGATTGGTGTCATGGTAGTGCAAGAAACAAACAATGGTGTCTACTTCAACTACTGAAGCAGAATATGTAGCTGCTGTTAGCTGTTGTGCTCAGATCTTATGGCTTCAGAATCAATTGTTGGATTATGGGTACAATTTCATGAACACCATTATCTATATAGACAATAGTAGTACCATATGCATTATTAAAAATCCTGTGCAACATACTAAAACTAAACATATTGAAATTAGACATCATTTTATTAGAGATTGTTATGAGAAAAAGCTTATTCAAGTTGTCAAAATTCATGCTGATGACAACTATGCTGATTTGTTAACAAAAGGGCTTGATGTGGGTAGGTTTCAGTACTTGGTAACAGGTATTGGAATGTTAAACCCATAAATCTTTTATGTCTAATAATTTTCAGTATTGCAGGATAGTTTTTAGGTACTAATATTGTCTGTATATGTTTGTATGGTTTTCTACTAACTTGTATGTAGAGGAATGTAAGCACAATGGAAACCATGGTACAAACAGTGGAAAGATTTGCTCTCTCAGTGATAAAAGAAAATGATCAAAGTACTTTCATTATTTCATCAAAAGGAGACAGAGTACAACTATTAAGAGAGACAACCATAAACAAAACACAAAGCTTAAACAACCTAACACCTAAATCTTCAGACAGGCTACTCCATGGGCTTCTTTCCTTTACCCTCATAGTCATGCTTGCCCTTAGAAGCTTTCTTTCTCTTGTCATCAAAAGAAAGTTGCTTTCTAGGACAAGCAAGGCCCAATACTTACTTGGGTGGCTTTGGAAGTCTTGAAGGCTTTTCTATTGCAGGCCACTTCATGTTGACTATAGCTGACTCCAGAGCTGTGGTGAGGGCTTTTGGAAGCTCTTTGGACAGGGTGTAGGTTGGATCATCATCATCAGAAGAAGAGCTTGAATAAAATTCCAGAGATGGAGCAGGAGCAGCTGAGACCTTCTTGTTAGGCTTCATGTTGGAAGATGTAGCTGTTGCAGCACTGGGAGGAAAATATCCACTCCATCCAGCAGAGAGTTCTTCTGAATCAGAACAATCGCTGATCTCCTCATCAGATGTGTCATCGGATGAGATGTAGATTAATGGAAACGAACTCATGATGATGTTTAGGGTTTGTAAAAGTAAAAGATTTGTTTGATAAAAACTAAAAGTGTTTTGAGCCCCCTTTTATAAGCAAAGTCAAGGTCGAAGGATAATTAATGAAGGTAATTTACTCTTATCTGTTTTGGTAGGTTGGAGGAGTAAATTTGGATATTATCGGGGTTGACTTTGGAGAGATATTTTTGTGAATAGTAACTTGGTCAAAAAGTTACTTTAGGTTAAATTATATTGGTTATGTTTGGTGTTTCATACTTATGCAGTCAACAAATCAATATTGTTTGAGTGATTGGAGTTATAAGGTGTGTATCTCAGACACACAACAAATGGTTCTTGATTCACCATGTTTAATCAACATAAGAATCAACTAGTCCAGAGCAAACGGCTACTGGTAAAGACTTCTCAAATCCGTTTATGGTTGATAGTTTACCAAAAACTATATGGTCATCAACTCACCATATTCCAAGTGATGAAGAGTTGGCTAGTCCATAGCAAACGGCTCATGGTAAAGAAATATCAAATCCGTTGATAGCTGATAGTTTGCTAAAAACTATGTTTAGAGCATTTGATTTTACTTATTTTTACTTACCACAGCTCTTTGAAATTTTGTGAAAATTTACCATTGCTAGTTCACAGTTACCACTGCAAGAGTAATTTTTACCACTGGTGAACTAGCCGTTACAACTGATGTGTCAGTAATCTTATTTTTAATTAGCCATTGTAAATAACCGTGTTTCCTTATTAATAGGGTAACTTTTTGTGAATTATCCACTTACCAATTTTAATTTATTCTTTTTTCCAAAGACAAATTCATTCCAAAGATAATTCACATTACGCATTATTCTCAAAACCCTATTAGTATATATTCTTCCTCATACGGCTTGATTCTTATTCTCAATTACTAACACTCTTATCTTTCTCTCACAAAATTATGGCGATTCTAAACTTTGTTGAAGAGCACAACCAAGTATTTACAAAAGTCAAACGAAAAGAGTGGCCCTGTTTTCCATCAGATTGTGGATTTTCTCAATACTACCCATATAAGGTATGCTTTAACTGTCAATCCCACAATCTATGTTTCTCATATCAAACAGTTCTGGAACACTGTGGAGTCCATAACTATTGAACAGGGAGAGACATAAGAATCTGTGGAAGCTCTTAGAGCCACAGTGGATGGGGTAACTATTGATGTTACTGAGTCATCCTTGAGGAGAATTCTCCAATTGAATGATCTCAATGGTATCATCACATTACCCAATTCAGAAATTTTCAAACATAATGCTTCCATGGGGTATGATACATCTGATCAAAAAGTTACTTTCAGAAAAGGATGTTTTTGTCCCCGTTGGAGATTTTTAATACATACTCTTTTACATTGTCTAAGTCCTAAGAAAATTTCTTATGAGCAATTTGCATCAACCATGGCTTACCCTTTGGTTTGCTTGGCAACTGATAGGACATTCAATTTTTCAAAGTTTATTTTCAATAATATGAAGGGCAATGTAAAGAGTTCATATTAAATTTTTTATGTATCCAAGGTTTGTGCAAGCATTGCTAAATGAATTTCAACTGCAAACACACAAAAGAGTTTATCAAACTCCCTGTCTTAAGCCAAAAGTTTTTCAAAATATGTGTAAGGCTTCAGAACTTTGGAATGGGGAGGTTAAACCACTTTTTCCTGAAATGCTTTCAAAGATTTCACAAGTACATGGTGAAGATGCAACCATCCCAGTTGTATCCCATCACACACCCTCTATTATTATTCCACCTATTCAACACACCCCTGCTGTTACTCACACATATGAGAGGAGGCACAAACAGCCACCTCCTCCCATCACAACAGTGCATGTTGCTGAGCCTTTTGGTTTAGGAACACGCAGTGGTGGTTCAAGGCTTCATTCTAGTCCAACAAGAGAAGAGCCTGAATCAATGCCCTATGATTCACCTCTCCCAACAGGTAACACAGTTGGAAGTGTTGAGGGCAGTGTGCAACCACATGAATTGATGGAATTATGTACCAAATTAGTCAAGCAGGTTACAGCTCTGGAGAAAGAATTGGCACAGACTAAGCAACAATATGCCACAGAACTTACTCAGATGAAAGCAGAGATCAAGAGTTTACAAGAAGAAGTTGAGAGCCTAAAGAAGCACAGATCTTCCACTCCACCTCATGATGATGACTCAGCCTACTTTAGTGAAGATTTAGGGAATTCTCCCAAACAGGGGAGGATTAAAACTGATGCAGAGCTTAAGGGGAGGAGACTTAATTTTGAACAAGAATTTGCTGAGCTTGATGATTTTGATAATGTTCAAGAGAAGGAAGATGAAGCAGTGGGATCTAAGGAAGTTTTTGCTGAAGTAGTTGAAACTCATAAAGACACAGTGGAAACATATGAAGATGTAGTGGATGTTGCTGATGCAGAATTTCAAAGAAAGAGATTGGAAAAAGGCAAAGTTCACATTGTTGATGAATCATCTGAGCTACAGTCAAAGAAGATTTCAAAGAAAGAACAAGCTCAGATAGATTATGATGCAAACTTGGCACTAGAATTTGAAGCAGTTGAAATTGCAAAGAAGAAAAAGCAAGAGGAAGAAGAGATTGCAAGCTTCATGGAGGCTCAGAGGTTGGATAAATTGGAAACAGTGCATGAAGAACCAATTTCAATTGTTCCACCAACTATGCTAAAGGAGAAACCTCCAATGTTTACTTATGTGCCTAATGAATAAGAAATTGAGTTCATGATTGCAAATGATCCAGTGATTAGGAAGAAGGCAGTTGAACTCATTACTAATACAACTTTAACTGAAGATCAAAGGTCTGCTCAATTAAAGGATTTTATTCAGATGAAGAATCAACAGGCTCTTGATGATATTATTGGCACAGTTAGAAAGGGTCAAAAGAAGCCAAGACAACTCACAAAGGCACAGATTATTGCTAAGATGAAGACCTATTGTTGTCATGTTGGCAATTAGAAGATGGCACATTTCAAAGGGGTGTCACATGATCAGGTTGAAGGAATTTATTACAGGGTTAAAAGGCAGGATAGTCAGTTCATTCCTATGGATAAAGAACCTAAATTTATGAAGTCAAAAAGGTCAGGTGTGAGTCTTGAATCCAAAGATGCTAAGAAATTGAAGACTCAGGAATCATCTCAAGCAAAAGAAGGTGTCAGCAAGTTGACTGAAGAACAAGTTACAAATATGGTATATATTGAAACTGATGTGCTGAATGTAGAACCTTTACAAGCAAGATATCCAGTCGTTGGTTGGGAAATCTATTCTGATGCTTTTGGTGTATCATGGAAGATTATCAGAACTGGTAATGTCACAAGTATTTGCAGAAATTTTGAAGATATTGTTAGATCTTGTGATAGAGAAGATTTGGATACTTTGTGGAGGATAATTCAAGATTAGTTCAAGAAAGATAAACTTGTTGATGTCAAAGCTCAAGAGTTGTAGGTTCATTTTAGAAGATTATATGAACCTGATCCTAGTGACAGGTATTGGAGATTTGAAGCTCATAATATGAATACTCTGTGGAAATTCTATGATTCAAGTGTTGTACATCATGTTTCTTCTCAAGATGGAGTTGATGTGTTTATGTTAGCTGAAAAGGAATATCCATTGAGAGCAGGTGTTATCACTGTTATGATGTCAATTAAGCTCAGATGTTGGGAAAGAAGTGAAATCATAGAAGATTTATTACAGAGGATTTATGATCAAAGTGTGAAGGCTGACAAGGAATTAAGAAGAAGAAGAAGATAAGTGTTTGGAAGAATTCCCATATCCTCACATATGCTAACTACTTGAAGAAACTTATTGATTTACATGGTAATCATAAGTTTAGGGGAGAATTGTTGGGAATTACATTAATAGTTACCACGGCTAGTATGAAGATTACAACTGCTGAAGAATGCACTAGCAGTGGAAACTCATTACCACTGCTAGTACATATTATTACCACTGCTGTTAGGATAACTGTTAGGAAACTTGTAGAGATAAATATAGAATAGATCTTGTGTATATCTTATTTTATTATCATTATACGTATCTTGTAGAAGAGGACTCCTTGTGCTATAAAAGGAGGTCCTAGGTTATGGTTAGATATACGTTTTTCTTAGAGCATCAAGGTTGTAACCCTAGTGATACAAAGATCACTCGTATGATTATTATTAATAATAATATTGGAGCTAACCATTTGATTCATACATTCTTCTCATTCATATACAACGGTTTCATTCACATACAAACTTCTAAGTATTACTAAGTAGATTCCGCATATTTAGTGATATAACTCAAAGTATCATTCTAACACAGATCAAGGTGTTTGGATCCATCAATGACCAAACCTCCTATGCCATAACATAGATTCATCCAATGTGGCCTTTGAAAGCAAGCAAGTAAGATTCTCTTTGGGAACAATATTCTTCATATCAAAGCTATATAAGTTGCCTTTTCTAGGAATTTTAAGCAATATCTGACTTTCATCAGGCAACTTATAGTCCTTAGACAGGACAAAACATTCACTATGAGTAAACAGAACTTTGTTCTTCTTGTCACACATCTGTGAGACACTAAAGAGATTATACTTAAGCTCTTTTACATAGTACACATCTTCAAAATCCAAATTCCAATTTTTATAGTTCCTTTACCAAAAATTTTACCGCCAATACCTCCTCCAAAGCTGACATATTGTCCTTCAAATGGTATGAAGTTTGAGAGATATGACTTATTGCCAGTCATATGCCTTGAACATCCATTGTCAGAGTATCCTTGATCAGTATTTATAGAATTTGGATGTCCCTGCACATAAGATAAGAGAAAATTTTAGTTTCTCTTGGAGACCCAAGCCATGATTAACTTTGATCTGCCCTGTGTATCAATATAATTATATCTATCAAAGGTCATTGATACACTATTGGGATTGTTATAGGTATTAGTTCCTTTTGGTCTCCATTCCCAATGTGCTGAGGCCTTCACAGCATTTCCCATTTTTACCCTATTGTTATTTACAACACTACCAGTATTAACTTTTGGCCTAACAGTACAAACTGCTAGCTCATTTGTTTTAGCTTTGGGAACCCATTTCATGTTATGAACAACCCTTTTCTCATAAAATGACCTTTCCTGTTTGTGCTGATTTAACAAAAGTTGTAATTGGTTTTGCACTTGCAACAGGTTGTCTTGGGTAAAAGATCTTTGTTGGTCTATTAGTACAAGTTGATTGTGTTTGCACTGTTCTTGGATTCATTCCCTTTTTGATTTGTATTCCCTGAGACCCTGGTTTTCTCAAATACCACTCTTTTTCCCTAGTGGTAACCACAATAAGCATGCAAATGATCAAAGCTACCACAAATATAACATGCTTTGTTATTCATAACAAAATTACTACCAAATTGATGAGATTTAGGATTATCCCAGTTCCTATAGTTTCCCTTAGGACATTTTGATTTAGAGTTGGACCTATACATCTCAGCATACTTAATTGGTGACCTAGGTTGTTTAACTTGTTGTTTACGAAACTTAGTTTCATTCCTAACAACCTTAGGTTCAATAGATTCCTCTTTAACCTTAACATTTAACACTACTTCATCAGCTAAAGATGAATCACTAACACTTTCAAAAACTTCACTCTTTGGCTCAACCTTTTCTTCACTACCACTTTTAACAAATTTAGGGCCATAGTTAAAGGTTGGTTCTTGAAACTCTTCTAATCCTGTATGAGCCAAGTCTATACCTAGAGGTGTTGTTACACCTATTAGTGGTGGAGGAACTGATTTGTATCCTACACCTGATTTTACCTTATGGACAACCTGTGCTTCCCAAATTCTATCAATACTTTGAGACTGATAAGCAAGTGTATCCCAGGTTAATTTAACATTTTCATTAGCCTTCTTGAGCTTTTTTAACTCTTCTCTAAGGGCCTCATTAACAGCTATCTTATACTCTAAATCTCTCTTTAAAACAGCTATTTCATCATTATATTTAGACTCATTTGCCCTATAATGTTCTAACTGTGCTTCTAAAATAGACAAGCCTCTTTTATGATTAGTTAAATTATAGTTAGAATCCATTAACTCTGTGGCTTGTTTCTCTAAAAGTTCCCTAAGTCTTTCACACTCTTTTAAAGCTTTACAAGATTTAGAACAACTATCATTAGAATGTACCTCAGAGTCAGAGAAGGCCATAAGAGAAAACTCTGTTGCTACCAATCCTGCTTCAGAAGTTGCTTCTTCTTCATCTGCCATAAAACTCCAATCATAACTGACTCCATCAATAGCTAGCATGGCTTTTGGTTCTTCCACGGATGGCTCTTTTATCTTCTCTTGCTTGTACCAAGTAGATCTGTTATCTTGCTTCCTTGGCTTTCTGCATTCTCAAGCAAAGTGACCTAACATATGACAGTTGAAACATTCTACTTTCTTCTTGTCAAAGCCTGCAGTTTCATTACAATTGATGGTAATTTTCCTTCCAGTCCTGTGCCAGAACTTCTTAGACCTCATGCTAAGAAGTGCAACTTGCCACTTGATATCCATCTCTTCCATATCATCATCATCTACTTGCCTCATATCTTCATGTGTTAGAAGTGAACCATTAACTTGGCTTGAGAGGAAAGCATAGAAGGTAGGATCTCCAAGTCCAGCAATCTTCTTTTTAGAATTAGCAGTGGTAACACTTGTACTAACAGTGGAAACAACAAGATCAGCAGTGGAATTTTCTTCATCACTATCTTCATCAGAAGAGTCATTAATAGAGGATGAGAGAATTGCCAAGTTCCCAGAGCTTGTATTTAACTTTCCAGCCTTCTTCAATCTTTGTTTAATAATTTCAAAATTATTGTAAAGATCATTAACTTTCATAGTTTCAACTTCTGGTTTGTTTTCCCAGATAATTACATTAGTGTGAAACTCTAAAGGCAAACTCCTTAAGAACCTCAAATTAAGGTCTTCCTTGTCTACCTCAATGCCAAACACAGTTAGTTGTGTTACAATCTTCTGAAGTCTTGTAAAGATGCTATCAATAGACTCATTGTTGGTTGAAGAGAAGTTTTCATAACTTTGCTTCAAAAATGTTTTCTGAGTCTTTTTGGTAGCATCATTTCCACCAAACACTAAGCAGATCACTTCAAACAGGGTCTTTACTGTTTTGTACTTGCTGAATGCAATTATTTGATCTTTAGGGAGAGTCATAAGTAGTAAGCTAAGTCATTCTTCTTTTGAAGCCTTTCTTCATTGGTGACTGGGCCAGTATTCAGCTTTTGAACCTCCTTTCCTTCAATTGTTTCAGAAGAAGTGCTAGGTTTGAATGAGTCACCAAACATGATGATCTCCCATAGAGCATAATCTTGTACAAGAAAGTACTTCTCTATCACGATTCTCCACATCTCAAACTCATTGAGTTTGAGCTTTGGTAGCCTTGTTGCAACATTGGACTGGTTATTTTCCATCTCCATTGGATTTGTAAAAGTGAGTTTCTTCTTTGGATCTTCTAATTCAAAGTATCAGAACCTATCTCTGATACTACTTGTGAAGGATCTAAACACACGCCTTGTGTTAGATAGATACTTTGAGTATATGCCAACTAGAAAGTGGAATTTACCAGTTAACACTTAGAAGATATTGTATGTGGAATGTATGAGTGTATATAAGAAAGACTGAGACAGAAACACTGTATATTCACCACTAAAACAAGCTTCAATATTATAAAAATAATACGAGTGATCTTTTCTATCATTAGAGTTACAACCTTGAAGCTATTCTATGTATTCGTATATTTTTGTATATTTCTATCTTAACCTAGAAGCTCCTTTTATAGCACACAAGGAGTCTTGTACAAGATAACTATACTAAAACAATATACGTATCATTATAAACATATAAAATATTCATGCAATCCATTCTATAATTATCTTGAACGCGTCTTCACATTTGATCACGATCTCATAATCAGTACTAACTTTCTGACCTGAGCAGTACAAACTAAGTTTGTACTGTCAGTGTAAACTTCCAACAGTTTTTTCTTTAAGCGTGACAGTTCCAACTAATAAGTATAATTCCCAACATATGCTTTACTGCATGATTTGAGGACCTATGGTGTAGCTTGAATATATGCTACGTCCGTAGTAATCATGTTACGCCGTAGTTGGTAAGTGGACTACGCCGTAGGTCTTCGGTGGACTTCTTCTGGTCATATGAGTGAGCTACGTCATAGGTATAGAATCCCTCTACGCTGTAGTTAGTATAGAATGTGCATACTTCAATAATCTTCATATTTAATCCTCCATTTCCGCGTCTTTTTGTTCCTTTGCTCATCTTTGTCCTGAAAACAGAATATAAACAAATTAAAGCATATATCCTAGTAAAATAATACAAAAGATGAGAATACTAGGGGGAAATTAGTACTAAAATATTGGAACTATTTGATGTTATCAAATAACAATACGATACGAAAATAAATCATACAACACCGTTAAGTATTTCATTCGTCCCATTTGGGGTGGTTTCTCAAAACCTCCCATACATAAACATATTAGAAGCTTCTCCCACCATAGCGTTCTTCAAAAATAATCTTTGCCTTCATGAGACGATCACTGTCATTGTCCCCGATTGTATGCTGCAACTATTTGTAAATATGATTGAATTTTTGACATTCACAGTTGAGTCTATTCCATTTTCCCGTGACCATAGCTTTGTTACGATTGTCACCATCAAACTGACTGTTGAACATGGCTACAACATGGTTCCAAAAGGAGTTTGCATTGTAGTTGACTATGTCTTGGGAAACTGCTACCCAAACTTGAGCTAGCAAGTTTTCTTCTTCTGTTGACCAATGATTATTCATTTCAAATGTTTGAAGTTTGAGACAATTTTGTAAAATGGTATGATATTTATAGTCGTTTGAAACAATAAGAGCAGGATTCATTCAAATTCAAAATCAAATTTCAAATTCAAATACGAGTGGGATATATTTAAAATTCAAATTCAAATACGAGCAGGATATATTTAAAATTCAAATTTTATTAATGAAGTGTTTGAATGTTTAGCGAATGAAATTGTTAAGGGTAGAATTTGTAAATTGTAACTTAAAAAAAAGGTGGGTCCCAATCCATTTTCCCGCCATTATGTCTAATATATACTAATTGCTCATCCCCAAACTTGTTTTGGAAGCCTACCCACAAAACCCTAATACAATGTCACACATCAAAACTAAAATTGTAAGTGAGAAATCAACAACAACCAACCTTGGACTGACTTTATGGCAGATCAGGGAAGAGCCTTACTTCGATGACTATGAGACAGAGCGAAATGGTGTAATCAGGAGATATGGTAAGTGTTTTTTGGTGATAATCTTTTACAATGACATGTTTTTTGGATTGTTTAAGGTAGTTCCTTTTTAGGTAAGAAAATCGTAATACTGTTTTTTATGTGTTTCAAAAGCTGGTCATTCTGGTTCCTTTAGCATGAGGTTTCACCGCAATGACATATTCAAAAACTGGCCAAGGAGAATCTATGAAGGAGGTAAGGAATGCCAGGTTGATTTTATTGAAATAAATGAGGTTACTATAGATGAGTTTGATTCTCTAATGACCCAAATTCGTTATGATGAAGGACCGACCAATAATTACTATTACTTTGTTAAGCCTGGTAGTACACTTGATGATGGTTTGTATAGCTTTCGTGAGCCTGAGAATCTTGAGTTACTGAAATACATTGTCAAGGACCATAAACTAATAGATGTGTTTGTTGAAATAGGCAAGACAAGATTAGAGTTTCCTGAAATGTCCCCACAGTCTATTAAGACCGTATTTTTGGAGATGGATGAACCAACTATAAAAGTAGCTAGTGCTGCTATCCAATCGTGTTGTAGATGATTGATATTAGATGACCTTGATACTGACACTTCAGCCATTCTTTCAATTAACACAAGTACCTATGGACGTCGATTATCTTGGCAAATCTAGTCAGTTGCCACACATTGATCCTGTTTTTTCAACACTTGACATGTCTTCCTTTGCCAGCCAACCTGTTGATAAAAGTGATGGTGCATTAATACTTATTGATAAGGACAATAGTTTTCAGGACCTTGATAATTTTGAGGTTAATCTGTTCCAAGTGACTCACGATAAGCCGGTAAAGAAAGTAGGAAGAACACCAATTGATGCAAATAATAGCTTTGAGGAACCTGGTGTGGATGTCACCCTGTTCCATGTGACTCAGGATAACCAGATAGAGAAAGTAGGAGGAGCAACTATGGGTGGCAATAACATGGAAGAGGAGGACGATGAGGATATCACTCTGTTCCAAGTGAGTGACACTAGTCACTTAGGCAATGTAGCTGTTGACACACTTATGGGAAATGAAAAGAATAATTGTGAGGAGAATGATGTACAACTTGTATTGGTCCAGGGGAGTCAGACTCCTGAGTTAGGCAATGCAGGAACATCTACAAATATAAGTGATGACATGAGTCAGACTCGTGAGTCACATGTGATGGATGATGATGCCTTTTACACTGCTTGTGCTTCAGACTCAGAAAGAGGTAACTCTGGGGTGCCAAGGGTTAGGCCAGGGTCTGTTCATAATGGTGTTTATGAAACATTCTTTTACATTGGTCAAGGCTTTGATAGTGCAAAACATGTGAAAGAGAAGGTAAGAGAGCATTCCATAGAAATAAGAAGGGGGTTGATTTTTCAAAAGAATGACAAAAGAAGAATAAGGGTCAGATGTGTGGGTTGTGTTCCACTATCAGGCCCAAGTGAAAGTGTTGGACTAGGTATAGGCCCAGTTAGAGGTCCATTAACCAGAAAGGGTTTAGAAGCATTAATTGCTGGGAAAAATGACCCTTCCCAAACACTCTGCCCATGGATGTTGCTTGTTGGCAGAGATGGTGAAAAAGGTGCTTCGACAATCCGAAAACATAATGATGAACACACATGTTCGCAATCTAGGGCACTCAAACATTTTGACCTTAACATTATCTCAAACCGAATAACAGAATAAATTCAAACAAATCCACAGATTCCAGTGAAGTCTGTTCATTATCAACTTACCAACCAGTTTGAGCTTCAAGTGTCAATGCAGAAGGTTTTAAGGGCCAAAAGAATAGCAGTAAGAAGCATTAGGGGGAATTCTTGCTACAATTCACCATGTTGAGAGACTATGTTCAAGAGTTATAGGAGAGGAACCCTAATACAACAGTTGTGATTCATGTGGAACGGCATTCAGAGGATACTCTTCCAATAAGAGAATTCAAGATATTGTATGTTTGTTTAGGTGCATTGAAGGAAATATTTAAATCCTGTCAGAGACATTTGTTGGGGATAGATGTTTCCTATTGATGGTTTACTCCTCCCAAACAGTCAACCTAAATCAACCAAGGGTGCTTGGTCAACAAAGTCAAGCTATGAGGGAGAGGAGAGATCAATTTATAATCCGGTGTAAGCACAGTGTGTTCCCGGGTTGTTATGTCCCAATGAGGTTCAAATTGTATTTAGAAAAATGTTCAAGGGATTTAGTGATTGGGAAAGTAACTAGATAATGATTTGGATTGATTACACTAATCAGATATGACTGAGATTAAGCTAATTAGACAATATTAACAAAAACAGGAAATCAGATACGTGATTAAACATAAAACGTAAATCAAATTTAAAATAAACGTAACTAGAGGGGATGAAAATGAATTTTTTACAAACTTTATATTAAAAGTAAATATTATAAAAAGAAAATTATTTTTTTGATATTATTTTAATATTAATTAAAAACTATTTAATAATTAATCTAAACTAATTTAAATTAAGAAAAATACTAAAATGATAAGGAAAATTATGAAAAATTTTATAAAACTAATTAACCATCACAGGAATCCTATAAAAATATAAAAAGTTTATAAAAATAATAAATAGGCTGTTTTAATAATTAATTACTTAATTATTAATTAAAAACTATTTAAACTAATTTAATTATAAAAAAATACTAAATCAATCGTAAAAATTATAAAAATTTTTCTAAAAATACTTTATGAATTATAAAATCTAGGAAAATATAAAAAAGTACTATTGATTAAAAATAAGCAGTAAATTAATTTTATTTTTGGTTTTTTAGTTAAAACTAATTAAACTAAAAATAATTATTAAAAATACTAAATCTAGTCAAAAAATTATGAAAATTTTTATACAACTATTTTAATATATTAGGAACTTAAGAAAAATATAAAATTGGAAAGTGCTTTTTGGAAAAGCAGAAAATTAAGCCAAATGGCTTAAATAGAAGCTATCACTTTTTTATATTTGATTTTTCTTATTTTTCATTTACAAAACTATTTAATAACTAATAATATGCAACTTTTATAAAAACTAACTCTTTAAATCACAGAGATAAGCTCTATGAGAGCTTATGATCTCCACAGATAAGCTTTTTAGATTTGTAATGGATTATAAGCTTGTAAAAGCTTAATAATAAGCTGACAAACTGGAACCAAAGGTATTTTAAGCTACAAACATGTTTAAGGAACTAAAATCAAGCAAAAACAGCAATAAGCAATCACTGAATAAGCCAATAAGTTCAAATAAGGAAATCCAAATCCACACAGACCAAATAGGCCAAAAAGCTCAAGTTGCAGACCAAGATTTAGGGGTCCAAATGGAATCCAAGGTAAAAAACAAGCCCTGATGTGATAAGTTGGCTTATTGGGATTTCCAAAAAGCTAGGAATCACAAGGTGGGTCCCACTAATGAGCTTATTAGAAGCTTATGAAAGTGACTCAAATACACTGATGAGGCAGTGTATTTGGTGAAATAGGACAACTTGCAGGGTAAATATTTGCTTACCTAGTAAGCTGAGGAGCCTTTTAGTTTGGTGAATGAGCTTCACAAAAAACCAAATTACTCAAGCTAAAGTCCACTGGTTAATTCTACAAGAGCTTATAAAAAGGGCTCTTTACACTGATGACTCTGTGTAGTGAGTTTGATGAACCATTTTTTAAGAACAAATTAAGCAGTTATAATAAGCACAAATGGACAAAGTAAGCACTAGCATAAGTAGATGGCCAGGAGGGCTTCTCAAAATGACAAATGTCAAAAGCTAACATGCACTAATTAACACTATAGGGTTCTTAGAAAAAGTGCTTCTGACACAAACTCCCCTGGTGTAGGGGAGGTTTTTGAAAAAGTAGCTAAAAGAAGTTACCAAATAAGCAGTTAAGAAAATTATTAAAAATAAACTAAAATATATACTCTAAAGTTTGGCTACCAGATATTTAAAATCCAAAAGCTCACAAGCTAAAGCTCAAAGATAAGACCATGAAAAATCTCACCATTTTGAGAAACACTGATAAGCCTATGAAATTTGACTTTTTGAAACTATGAACTAAGTTGACTGTTACTAACTTTGATCTAACCTAAATGACTTATTATGATGTATTAATTACTTAATGACTGAATCAAGCAAATATAACAACTAATGAACTGATTATAGTGATTATGTGACTTATTATAGTAACAGAGAGTAATGAAGAGAGTTTAACTTGGATTTTGACTTCTTACCAAAACG
This sequence comes from Artemisia argyi, assembly GCA_030686995.1. Taxonomy (NCBI): domain Eukaryota; kingdom Viridiplantae; phylum Streptophyta; class Magnoliopsida; order Asterales; family Asteraceae; genus Artemisia; species Artemisia argyi. The sequence continues at coordinate 134,866,276 of CM060694.1, forward strand.
CAGCTGGTTTTTATGGTTTAACTGACCTAAAAGAACCTAGTGTGACATGCATTGACTAAGAACAACATCAAAAACCTACTAGAAAACCTTGAATCAAACTGATCCAAACATTCCTTTAAATTAGCTATTTTTGTGATTTCCAAGATTATGAGTGATGCAAGCTATCTATTTATGCAGGATGACCTGATAAGCTATTTGAGACCTGTTAAAGCTGATTTTGTGCAGAACTGAACACTAAACTATGCTATGACCAGAAAGGCAAAATGTGACAGTCAAATCTAAAATTTTAACTATGAGATAAGTGGGACAAATAAGAAACTAATTACTAAAATAAGCTAAACAAACACAGAATACATCAAACAAGCACAAATTAAAGCAGTCTAAAGCTATGCTACAGTAAACTTGCAAACAAAAATAGAAAATAGCTTACAAAGGGTCCAGGCTCAGAACTAAGTTATCCAAGAACTTAAGAACACAATCCTATGCTCCCCATGGAGCTCTAAACCCAAGGAAATCCACAATCAACCTTGCTCCAAGCCTCTTTCTTCATATACATTGATTTTTGAATTATGAGCTATTTTTCTTGTATTTTTGGTATTTTTAGGAAAACTGAGTTAAACCAATTTAAATTACTTATGAAGCTTATAAAAGCTTATGATTGACTTATCTGAGCTTAAAAGATCATAAAACAACAACTTTTAACCATGTTGAGGCAACATAAGATTTTTGATGAAATTAAGCATAAACTGACTTTGATTAAAAGAACTGAAATTGATGTTACATAAAGTTCAATAAACATTAGAGAAACAAATTACAACCTTTGTTAACTAAGTTTTAAAAATGAAATTCAAAAATACACTAATACGATATTTAAAAAAACACTACAACTACTACCCTCTTCCTTCTGGCTCTTTCTTTATTTATAACCTTTAAAAGGCGTTCCTGGTCCTTTCCCATGTCTTTCTAAGCCATTGGATTGGTTAGAACTGATCTGAGCCCTTGAAATGGTTTTGGAGGGAAAACAGTTTCATTCAATTGCTCTGATTCTTTGCAAATCTTATGGCCGAGGACAATGCCCTCTTTGACCATAAAATGACTATTCTCCCAATTTAGACTTAAGTTTGTATCTTCACAACGTTTAAGCATGTTTTCTAAATGGGAGAGACATGATTGGAAAGAATTCCCAATGACCAAGAAATCATCCATAAAGACCTCCATAGTTTTCCCGATCATGTTGTGGAATATGGCCATCATACACCTTTGGAACGTGCCTGGAGCATTACATAAGCCGAAAGGCATACGTCGATAAGAAAAGGTTCCGTAGGGGCACATGAATGTGGTCTTTTCTTGATCTTGCGGATCAATGGGAATTTGAAAGTAACCCGACAAACCGTCAAGGAAACAATAGTACTCGTTTCCTGTTAATCTCTCAAGCATTTAGTCCATGAAGGGTCGAGGAAAGTGGTCTTTACGGGTGGCATCATTTAACTTTCTATAGTCAATGCACACACGCCATCCCGTAACCAATCAAGTTGGAATCAACTTGTTTTCATCATTTGTGACAACAGTAATGCCACCCTTTTTTGGAACAGTGAATGGGACTAACCCAAGGACTATCAGAGATAGGGTAAATTAATCCAGCATCAAGAAGTTTAAGAACCTCTTGTTTGATAACCTCATGAATTTTGGGATTAACCCACCTCTGTTTTTGAACTGCTGGTTTAAAGTCATCCTTTATTAAAATCTTGTGTGTACAAAATTATGGATTAATACCCTTGATGTCGGAGAGTTTCCAAGCAATGGCTTGCTTGTGTGATTTTAAAACCTTTATGAGGGCAGCTTTTTCCTCATCTTTCAAGTCTTTAGCAATTATGACGAGCAATTTATCATCACCCTCAAAAAATGCGTATTCCAGATGAGGAGATAAGTCCTTAAGCTCGACCTCGGAAAATTCATCAGTTTTCTCAACATATTTGATTTCCTCTTTATGAAGTTTTTGTGGAAGAACAAGAGGAGGAGAGGGACCTTCATTCAGCAACTTCTCAAGGAGAAGGATATCCCTTTCCGGGTCAATCTCTTGGTTATCAATTCCCTCGGGAATTGAATCACTTTTGAGAAAGGCCTCTATTTCCTCTAAGACAAAGTCACTTCCCTCAAACGGAGTGAGGGAAGGAGAAGAATTAGCAATTATAGGTTGAGAGGAGGGAGTGGGATTGCCACTCGGAGAATTATCAGTGAAACCAAGAAATTCTTGAGAGTACTCTTCCGCAGCAACATCAATGACATCAATGCGGTTAATTGAAACTGAGTTGTAATTGGAAGAGAGCCTTGAGGTTTGATCAAGGTTAAAGGTGATGGCTTCATTACCAACGCGTAACGTGATTTCTTCATCAAATACATCGATTAATGCACGACCCGTTCTTAGGAATCCTCTCCCTAGAATGAGAGGAACCCTTGGATCTGCATCGAAATCAACAATCACGAAGTCTGCAGGAAAATGGAAATTTCCTACTTTCACAAATACATCCTCAGCAATGCCGAGGGGACGAGATATAGAATGGTCTGCAAGCTCGAGAGTCATGCAGGTAGGAGTTAGTTCAGGAAGAGAAAGTTTCTTCCAGACTTAGTGAGGCATTAATTTGATGCTTGCACCAAGATCAACCAAGGCAAAGCATTCAACCATCCCTAGGAAAATGCAAGGAATGAGAAATTTCTCGAGATCTCCCAGCTTTTCGGGAAGCTGTTTCAATGAAACTGCTGAGCAGTTTTCATTCAACTGAGTTTTTTCCATCTCAAACAGTTTTTCCTTGTTGCTTAACAAGTTTTTGATTGTTGATGCAAATTTGGACATCAGAAGAATAGCATCTTTGAAGCTGATATCGAAATGAAGATCTTGAAAATTTTGGAAGAATTTTTCCATTTGATGATTTGCTTTTTCACGAAGCTTTTGATAGGTTAAACGTGAAGGATATGGAATTTTAGTCTTAGGGTTGGGTTTTGGAATTTCAAAGGAATTCTTGGGAGTTTCAAATACGACTTTTGTTTTGGGGGTCGGGACCGTGATAACTGGAGGAGGGACGTCAATGGTACCTTCGTTGTTAGTAGGAAGTACCGTGTTCGTTGTAGCCTCAGTTTTACGTTCTGGCCCTTTGTATGAGACTCTACTTTGGGTTGTGATCGCCTTAACATCGCCCTTCGGGTTAGCGATCATTTTGCTCGGAAGTGTACCTGAGCCCAAGGGTCGTTCATTTAAAGACTTTTTAAGTTCAGAGATTTGGCTAACCAATAACCGATTTGTTTCCTCTTGTGATTTCATGAATTGTTATAACAACTCATCAGAAGAGGGTTGAGGTTGAATAACAGCTTGATTTTGATTAGGAAAATTTTGAACACGGTTGTTTTGAAATTTTCCTTGATTTTGGTTGTTATGACGCTGAAAATTGTTACCCTGTTGAAAATTATTACCCTGATGATAATTACCCTGATGGAAATTATTACCCTGATTAGAATTACCATGTCCTTGATTACGGTTAAAATTTCTTTGGTTTTGAAAACCCTGGTTTTGACCAGAATTGAAATTCCCTTGGTTATGGAAACCTTGGTACATTCGATTTTGGTTCTGATTTTGATTGAAATTTTGGTTTCAGTTTTGAGCATTCGGGTTTTGAGATTGATTGAAACCGGATGGTCCCAAATAATTATTGGAACGATAGCTCAAAAGATTACGGACCCCCTGTGGTTGGTAAGAATTACCCCTCGTGTTGTAGGAACCTTGAGCAGCAAATACGTTCTCATAAGTGAAGCCACGGGAGGTTGGGCATTCAGTATATGGGTGTGGTCCACCACATGTTTCACAACTTTGACTGACAGCTCTGACATGATGATTTTGATTTGTCTGATGAATTCTCAAAATTGCAGTGGACAAATCATCAAGTTTCTTGGTGAGAGCAACTATTTCATTGTTGGCTGGAGTGACAGATTTACATGAATCATTCCTCTCAGGTGAGGTTTCATATTTTTTCGAGATCTATCTGATGGCGTCGATGGATTTACGTGACGATTAATAGGCCACGTCGAGGAACCTTGGTCGCTTCGTAATAGGCCTCGTCGTTCAACGTCGACCTGGGAATCGTCGGGGCAGAGTTACGTCGGCCTAGGAAAGTCGGTCTACGACATCGAGGAACCTTGGTCGCTTCGTAATAGGCCTCGTCGTTCAACGTCGGCCTGGGAATCGTCGGGGCAGAGTTACTTCGGCCTAGGAAAATCAATCTACGACGTCGAGGAACCTTGGTCGCTTCGTAATAGGCCTCATCGTTCAACGTCGGCCTGGGAATCGTCGGGGCAGAGTTACGTCGGCCTAGAAAAGGCGATCTACGACGTCGAGGAACCTTGGTCGCTTCGTAATAGGCCTCGTCCTAGAAATTGTGGTAGGCTGTCATGTTCTCAATTAGATCATAGCACTCCTCGGGGGTCCTTTTCATGAAGGTCCCACCAGCAGCAGCATTGATCGTATCACGATGTCGAAGTGTCAAACCATTATAGAAGGTATCTATGATGGTTACAAGAAGCATATTGTGATTAGGACAACGATCAATTGCAAGCTTATAGCGTTCCCCTGCCTCAAGTTGGTGATATCGTTTCTCAATTTCATCACCATAGATGGTGGAAAGTATTTTGCTAGAAACTTTGAAACCATTTCATCAAAACTATGGATCGAATTCTTCGGGAGACGATCCAGGCAGTAGCATGATGAGTGAGAGAGTATAGAAAGAGATATAAGCGAAGGCCGTCTTCGGTGACACCATTCTGCTTCATACTCTGGGTGACGGTAAGAAATTTATCGAGATGCTTATTTGCATCGTCACCAGGTAAACTGTGGAACTGGCACAAATTCTGGACTTGCTGGATCATGTGGTGCTTGAGTCCAAAGTCCGTGGCTCCAATAGTGAGTGGTGCAATAGGTCCACCTCTCCCGTGCATGGTAGGCTGACACAACTCCTCCATCGTTCGGAGATCGGGAGCTGTTTCATCCTTGGGAGGGTTTGGTAGGGGTAGTGGGGGCTCGTCATCCATTTTTATGATGGGTTCTTCAATAACTGCACGTAACTCAGTTACGTTCTTTTGACGGTTACGCTTTGATTGTGAACGAGTGTGCATGCACTAAAAACAAAACCAATTAAAACAAGACCGAGGCAAAACAACAGAGAACTTTAACCAATAATCACAATATGAATGGCTTCTTTGAAAAAGGTACACCAATTCACAAGGATACAAAGGCAAGTTTTAATCTTTAGTTTTGGAACTTATTAATGGTCATACCCCAAGTTGGTAGGTATTCTGTCGAATGTTTCTCGATAATGTCTTTTATGTATTTATTAACAAAAAAACAAAATGTTTTTGGCTTTTTGTGGGTGTGTGTGAAAAAAAAAAAAAAAAAAAAAAAAAAAAAAAAAAAAAAAAAAAAACAAACTTTTTGGAAATTATTTTTGGGATCGATTCGCTAACCACAATCGTTTCCTTTAAGATTACTCGCAGGGTGGCGGAAGAGAAGAATGAATCTCTTTTTAGTTCGCAATTTAATGTCAGAACTTGCATTTACCACCTGTATAGGTTGTAATCTTAAAGAATACGAAGTAATTTAACTTCACGATTTGTTTTGTTGTTTTTTGATTTTTTTGGTGTTGTTAACACTTTAGGAAAAGTGTTAATGACTTTTTTTATATGATTTTGATTTTTAAAAAAATTTACAAAGTGGTGAAATTTGTACAATGAAGGTTTTGAAAAATCACTAAACTTCTAAACGTTTTTGAAAAACGCTACAACCTCCTCGGCAGCGGCGCCAAAATTTGACTCCTCCCAAACAGTCAACCTAAATCAACCAAGGGTGCTTGGTCAACAAAGTCAAGCTATGAGGAAGAGGAGAGATCAATTTATGATCCGGTGTAAGCACAGTTTGTTCCCGGGTCGTTATGTCTCGACGAGGTTAAATTGTATTTAGGAAAACGTTCAAGGGATTCAGTGATTGTGAAAGTAACCAGATAATGATTTGGATTGATTACACTAATCAGATATGACAGAGATTAAGCTAATTTGAAAATATTAACAAAAACAGGAAATCAGATACGTGATTAAACCTAAAACGTAAATCAAATTTAAAATAAACGTAATTACATACTAGAAAAGTGGGAATTAAGAAAAAATAAACTAGAAGGGGTGAAAATGAATTTTTTACAAACTTTATATTAAAAGAAAATTTTATAAAAAAGAAAATTATTTTTTTGATTATTTAATTATTTAATATTAATTAAAAACTATTTAATAATTAATCTAAACTAATTTAAATTAAGAAAAATACTAAAATGATTAGGAAAATTATGAAAAACTTTTTAAAACTAATTAACCATCACAGGAATCCTATTAAATTATAAAAAGTTTATAAAAATTAAAAATAAGCTATTTTAATAATTATTTACTTAATTATTAATTAAAACCTATTTAAACTAATTTAATTATAAAAAAAATACTAAATGAACAATAAAAATTATGAAATTTTTTCTAAAAATACTTTATGAATTATAAAAGCTAGGAAAAATATAAAAAAGTATTATTGATTAAAAATTGGTTTTTTAGTTTAAACTAATTAAACTAAAATTAATTATTAAAAACAATAAATCTAATCAAAAAATTATGAAAATTTTTATACAACTATTTTAATATATTAGGAACTTAAGAAAAATATAAAATTGGAAAGTGCTTTTTGAAAAAGCAGAAAATTAAGCCAAATGGCTTAAATAGAAGCTATCACTTTTTTATATTTGATTTTTCTTATTTTTCTTTTACAAAACTATTTACTAACTAATAACATGCAACTTTTATAAAAAACTAACTCTTTAAATCATAAAGATAAGCTCTGTGAGAGCTTATGATCTCCACAGATAAGCTTTTTAGGTTTGAAATGGATTTTAAGCTTGTAAAAGCTTAATAATAAGCTGACAAACTAGAACCAAAGGTATTTTAAGCTACAAATAAGTTTAAGGAACTAAAATCAAGCAAAAACAACAATAAGGAATCACTGAATAAGCCAATAAGTTCAAATAAGCAAATCCAAATCCACACAGACCAAATAGGCCAAAAAGCTCAAGTTGCAGACCAAGATTTAGGGGTCCAAATGGAATCCAAGGTCTAAAACAAGCCCTGATATGATAAAAATTTGCTTATCTAGTAAGCTGAGGAGCTTGAAATAAGCTCAGAGCCTTTTAGTTTGGTGAATGAGCTTCACAAAAAACCAAATTACTCAAGCTAATGTCCACTGGTTAATTCAACAAGAACTTATAAAAAGGGCTCTTTACACTGATGAGTCAGTGTAGTGAGTTTGATAAACCATTTTTTAAGAACAAATTAAGCAGTTATAATAAGCACAAATGGACAAAGTAAGCACTAGCATAAGTAGATGGCCAGGAGGGCTTCTCAAAATGACAAATGTCAAAAGCTAACATGCACTAATTAACACTATAGGGTTCTTAGAAAAAGTGCTTCTGACACAAACTCCCCTGGTGCAAGGGAGGTTTTTGAAAAAGTGGCTAAAAGAAGTTACCAAATAAGTAGTTAAGAAAATTATTAAAAATAAACTAAACTATATACTCTAAAGTTTAGCTACCAGATATTTAAAATCCAAAAGCTCACAAGCTAAAGCTCAAAGATAAGACCATGAGAAATCTCACCATTTTGAGAAAAACAGATAAGCCTATGAAATTTGACTTTTTGAAACTATGAACTAAGTTGACTGTTACTAACTTTGATCTAACCTAAATGACTTATTATGATGTATTAAATTACTTAATGACTGAATAAAGCAAATATAACAACTAATGAATTGATTATAGTGATTATGTGACTTATTATACTAACAGAGAGTAATGAAGAGAGTTTAACTTAGATTTTGACTTTTTACCAAAATGCAGCTAGTTTTTATGGTTTAACTGACCTAAAAGAACCTAGTGTGACATGCATTGACTAAGAACAACATCAAAAACCTACTAGAAAACCTTGAATCAAACTGATCCAAACATTCCTTTAAATTAGCTGTTTTTGTGATTTCCAAGATTATGAGTGATGCAAGATATACTATTTATGCAAGATGACCTGATAAGCTATTTGAGACCTATTAAAGCCGATTTTTTGCAGAAGTGAACACTAAACTATGCTATGACCAGAAAGGCAAAATGTGATAGTGAAATCTAAAATTTTAACTACTATGAGATAAGTGGGACAAATAAGCAACTAATTACTTAAATAAGCTAAACAAACACAGAATACATCAAACAATCACAAATTAAAGAAGTCTAAAGCTATTCTATAGTAAACTTGCAAACAAAAATAGAAAATAGCTTACAAAAGGGTCCAGGCTCAGAACTAAGTTATCCAAGAACTTAAGAACACAATCCTATGCTCCCCATGGAGCTCTAAACCCAAGGCAATTCAAAATCAACCTTGCTCCAAGCCTCTTTTTTCATATACACTGATTTTTGAATTATGAGCTATTTTTCTTGTATTTTTGGTATTTTTAGGAAAACTGAGTTAGACCAATTTAAATTACTTAGGAATCTTATAAAAGCTTATGATTAACTTATCTGAGATTAAATGATCATAAGACAACAACTTTTAACCATATTGAGGCAACATAAGATATTTGATGAAATTAAGCATAAACTGACTTTGATTAAAAGAACTGAAATTGATGTTACATAAAGTTCAATAAACATTAGAGAAACAAATTACAACCTTTGTTAACTAAGTTTTACAAATGAAATTCAAAAATAAACTAATACGATATTTAAAAAAACACTACAACTACTACCCTCTTCCTTCTGGCTCTTTCTTTATTTATAACCTTCAAAAGGTGTTCCTGGTCCTTTCCCACGTCTTTCTAAGCCATTGGATTGGTTAGAACTGATCTGAGCCCTTGAAATGGTTTTGGCGGGGAAACAGTTTCATTCAATTGCTTTGATTCTTTGCAATTCGAAGGTGCATTAATTGTAGATGGTGATGTTAGGTGATGAGTGGGTTGGGCGGTGGGATGTGATGGTGAAGGTGGGGGGAGGTGGAAGTGGGAGGTAAACCAGGGAAGGGGGTGATGGTTTTACTGTTTGTTTGACCCGCGTTGACTTCAGGGATGTAATCGGTTTTATGTTCGTGTTGGATTTTGGACTTGGACTAGTAATAACAAAGGGTCCGTTTGGTGTTGTATTATGACAAGGACCAATTTTGTAATTTTTCTGAGATTGAAGGACCTTTTTTGCCAAAATCCGAAAGTTATTCCAAGGACCAGATTTGCCATTCTTTAATTCCCAAAGGACCTTAGATTTTTAATTTCCAAAAATAAATGCCCAAGGACTAAAACTGCCAAAATTTAAACTTGAGGGACCAAACTTGTAAACTCTCCAATCTTTTCATCCAAGGGTGAATTTTTGCCACTTTGTGATTTTCCAAGGCCCTTTGTTTTTTATTTCCCAAATTTGAGCTTCCAGGGACCCATTCTGCCAAATTTGAAACTTGAAGGACCAATCTTATAAATTCTTCAAACTTTTCACCCGAGGACCAATTTTGACAACTTTTGAATTCGGAATTCCCAAGGACTATTGTTGACTTTTCTTCCAAATCCAATGCTCTGGGGCCATTTCTGTCAAATTTGAAACTTGAAGGACGATTTCTGCCAATTTTGTAAACTTTTGCTCCAAGTACTATTTCTGGCATTCTGTGATTCCCTAGCGTGTGTTTTGACAATCTGAGCTCAAAAGTGGTGATTTGCTTCCCCGGCTCTGGCTTTTGACATGTTTTCCAAACTCGTGCTCGTTTTTATCCTTTTTGGCGTGATTTTTGCCAATTTCTGAAATATCCGTTCCTACACGATCACAAACACAAAAGTACAATATCTTCGGCAATTATGGTTAGTTTGTGTCTGTTTTGGTCTTAATTTGGCCAGAAAAAGGTGTATGAATAAGCACACACCAATGGTCCTTTGAAGGGTCAACTTCTAACATCTATGGGAATTGATAGCAACAATGGTATATACCCATTAGCTTATGCTTTTGCTGAATCAGAAAACACATCATCATGGACTTGGTTTCTTCATTGTTTATCTGATGATCTTGAACTTGAGCAAAACTCAATCTTCACTTTTGTAAATGACATGGAAAAGGTACTCCCTTAAACTTGTAATGATTTCAAGTTGCTCTATTTTTAAACACATACTAACTATATGTGTTTTTGTGCAGGATATTATTGCAGCATTAAGAGAAATTTTTCCAAATGCGGAGCACATATTTTGTCTTAGAAGCATTCATGAGCATATAAGACTTCAATGGAAAGGTAAGGCCTTCAAAGACCATCTGTGGAGATGTGCATCAGCCTCAACTGTTGTACCGTTTGAGAAAGCTATGGATGCATTAAAGATATTTAGTCAACCTACCCATGCTTGGTTAAGTCAGATACCATCAATCCATTGGTCAAGCTCACATTTTACATGTACGTCATCTATCTGTGTAACTTAATTGGTATATGTTAAAGTACTCTGAAACGTATAAGTAATACTACTTTATTTGTCTTGTTTTAGGGAGACCTCATTCTGATGTGTTACTTAATAACATGTGTCAAGTGTTTCATGGGAAAATAATTGAGGGTATAAACAAACCAATTATTATAGTCTTAGAATACATCAGCGAATACTGTATGAAGAGGATAATGCATGTTGTGATGGTCATTGAGAAGAGTGATGGGCCACTAAAACCAACTGCACAACACAAGAGGATAATGCATGCTGTTAGGTATAATGTTTTATGGAAATGGGGAGATAAGTTTCAGGTTAGTAGACCATGAGGAGACCAATTTGTGGTTAATGTTGTAGACAAGTCTTGTACTTGAAGAAGATGGAAGATAACAGGTTTACCATGTAGACATGTTGTTGCTACCAATTGGAATATGGCTTTAAATGGACAACAAGTAGGAGTTGTGGAAACATGGGCTCATCCTTGTTACAATCTTAACACTTGGGAAGTAACCTACAAAAACCATGTTGAACCCATAACTAGCAATGAGCATTGGGAAAAATCATCTGGGCCAACAACAATTGTTCCACCAAAACCTCAAACAAATGCAGCTAACTCAACTAGTAAAAAGAGAGTATGGTTAGCTCCTGAAACTGAAGAGATTGTGAAGAATAGTAAGTTGTTTAAGGCTTGGAAGAGTGTAAAGTGTAGTGTTTGTGGTATTGTTGGACACAACCGAAAAACATGTCTTGGCAATGGTGGAACTCAAAGTAGTCAAACTGGCCGTAAACAAACAAGTTCAAGTGCTAAGGGAAAAGGTAAAAAAGTGCCTTAGAAGGTTGCATCAAAGAAGACACATCCTACATGTAACAAAGTAGTAACCGATAAACAAGCTGAAGATACAGGTGTTGTTGAAAGTCAAGATAATTTAGTTGAAGGAACTTGTGTGCAATCTGGAAATCAAGATCAAGCTACTCAGGGTGTTGCAACAGACAGAGAAGGTGAAGTTTGTAACACCCCCAAAATACCGCAGCGGAAGACTGTGTCATAGGGGTGCTACTTCATAATACAAAGTACAAGTTATAGAAAACGAACTCTAAGTGAGACGTTTTGAAAAGTTACCATTCGATTAATGAATTCAAAGTTACAAACATGAGATTCCAAAGTATGATACATAAATGTATACAAAATGTTTTGAATGGTAAATGATAAAAGCGTAAGTCTTCAGAATATGCAGCTTGACTCTAAGTTCCATGCACTAGCTATCGCCTTACTAACCTGAGACAAACATGCTAAAGTGTCAACACAATGGTTGGTGAGTTCATAGAGTTTGTCTTAAAATAATTGAAAAGCCTTAAGAGAATGTTCGCACAGCAAAGGCATCGTGAATCCACTCAGTTACAAGTCCCGCCATAAGAGACTTGTAACCTGTGTGTTCACAACCCACTGCTAACATATAGTATAATAAAGACATGTATAAGTTCATCAAGACAATTAAGCAATTAGTAGTGAGTCTCTACTTCATCTCCGAAGACCTCACTTTTATGATGTATCCAAACATTCGCAAATGTTAGGATGAATCAAAGACAACTGGGAGTCAATTCCCAAAGACAACTGGGAGCCACTTCCCAAAGACAACTGGGAGTCAATTCCCAAAGACAACTACTAGTCAATAAATAGAATAACTCAATTAAGTATAACACAGTCATGTATGTAAGCAATCAAGTATAACACAGTCAAGTATAGACGTTTTGAGTATTTGTACAAGTAAACAAGTAGTTGAGCATGTGTCTCCCCCAAAGAGTTAAGACAAATATGAAAAGAGTAGGGGCTATGACTCACCTTAAGTCTATGAAATGAGTAATGAAAGTGGTAGTCGAATCGCGAAAGTCTCTAAGAGCAGCCTATAATAGAACATTGCGACTTAGGTTTGGAGTAACGTCTAAGAGTACGAAGAATTGCCTATATATGTCTTGCATAATGTTCATGATGTAGTACTTAGTATATAGTGTAAGTCGTTGAATATAAGTGGTCTATGAAACATGTATAGGTTGTACATCTCTTACTACCGTTCGGGCCGACATAATTCAGAAGTCATGGAGTAAACGTTCGAGGAGCCAGGACACTTTAACTCGTAAATCCACAACTCGTCTCGACGGCTTACTCAATGAACTCCTCACATGAGGCTCCCTACTATTGTAGTATTTGATAACATATATATATATAAGCTTTTTGATCTTTAATAGTTATATGGTCTTTAGCCGTGGCTTTGCCGTGACCTTGGTCATTGTTACCATGGTCTTAAGACTCAACCTTGGCTTTAGCCATGGTTGTGGTCTTGGCTTTAGGTCATTAGACCTCTTGGTCTCATCTAAATATAATCATTATATAGTAACTTTGGTCTAAAAATGGGCTGTTAAGAATTTGAAGAAAATATCACTCGGAAAGCCTTTTCAGGGCACGAGCTTCTTTATTCCTGAACGAAAACGTCGTTCCGGACAACTTTCGTGTTTTAAATTTTTGATGAATCGGACCAGAAGTGGGACTTTCAAATTGGCAGAATGCAAACAGGAGGTTATGGGCAGTTTCGGCGTTTTGGTGTCGCTAACTTCTTATGGTCATAACTTTTGACTCGTATACTCGTTTTGGGTGATTCAAATTGCTATGTTTTCCTTGTTAAGTCCTCTTTAACAGTAAGTAAGTGTCAAATATCAAAGTTATACTATTTTGGTCGTGGTTCTCCATAAAAATCACTAGTTTGCTTGTTTGCTTGTCATAAGTTAACATATGTATACCAATACTCGTTTTATCCATTTTTAAACATCATGAACACAATACAAAGACCATATATAGCATGAAAGAAACATAATAAGCATGAAATGATATTGAGCAAGAAAGTGTATAAGGGTTTGCTTACAACTTTTGGCTTTCTAAAGAAAGGAAGTCAAGTATAGAACTAGGACACTAAACCTAAGCTTGTAAACCCTTCACCATAACTCTTGTATCCATTGATAGACTTGATATAGACCTTGTGAAAACCCATTAACTTCAGCCCTAGTAACCTTGTGTAGCTCCTAATTCAACCATGGAATCACCAAACAAACTTAAGAACTAGGTAGAGAATACTAAGACCTTGAACTTTGTAGTGTAACTTGTATATTGAAGATCAAAGGATCATGGTGCTAGGTACTTATGTTGTGGCGTTTTTGTTGATGAAGAATGGAAGAGATTAGCTTGCTATTTATACTAAGAATGAGGAGGTTAGGAAGGTGGCTAGGAAACTACATAAACTTGGAGACAAAGTTGTAATTAAAAATGATCTAATGGCTAAAGTTATGAGATGATGCCACAAGTGTGAATGCCCCCCCTAGTGGCGGTTTGAAGAACTTGGAGAACAAGGTGTGGACTTTTGATGGTATTATCCTAAGTATGTAGCTAGTTTTGACTCCGTAAATCGCTAACCGTAAGTGATTAAGCCTCAAAACGTAAAACCGGGTATCGTAAAAATATGAAACTTGAAAGTATTGTTAAACATGTCAATATAGTCCATAATAAAATATAAAATGAGTGGTAGGTTCTATCGGGTGCTAAAACCCTGCTAAAAACTGGAAACACGGGTCTAAAACGCGTAATACGTAAAACGTACGAAAGTTGCGTAAAATTGAGAAAAGTAAAATGTAACTTTTCTAATAGGATAATAATGACTTAAAATGACTTATAATGTCTAGGCTGGGCTCAGTCTAGTGTCAGTTGGTGTTAAATGTCTTTTAGACCTAAAACCGCAAGCCTAAAAATCAAGGAATGACTTATAAAATCAAAGAATGATTTTTGGTCAAAGGAGGAGGGAAAAATATGTTGACTTTTTCTAATAAGTTGAAAACTCAAATTGTCTTAGAAACGCGTTTTGTGGTCTAACGGTTAATCGCCCATACTGTTAAGCGTGCTCATGCGAGAGTAGTACAGGCTTGGGTGACCTGCCGGGAATAGTAATTAATCTGAAAATGCGAATTGTTACAGTCTCTACCCCTTCAGGAAACTTCGTCCCGAAGTTTAGTTGATGTTAACTACTTATGGTGTGTCTAAGAGAATTCGGGATCTCTAATATAGGGGTGTTCACTCTGATTCGTCTAAGATTCTGGTTAAGGAGTTGTATCGGCTACAATTAAGCCCACTTATTTATAACACATTACTTACATAAAGAAGCGTCCAAATTTATGTAAGTAAGGGATCATAAACTCATGGTTCGGTGATTTACAATTTCTTTATTTAACTGAAGAGGCGTCCCAATCCATTTAAATAAGGAGATTCTAAAACATCCTACTTAAGAATTTCCGACACAAAATCCGCCTTCTGAGGCAGATGGTAAGATAATCCAGTCATCAAATCCCTAAAGCTAAGCAATAATATTATTTAACTCAAATCTTGTGTCTCATCAAACACAAGATTAAGTTAACTAATTAGTTATTACTGAGCTCCATGTTTTTAATGACTCGACGAATCTCTGGGGCTCCTTATAATACTAAAGTCACATCATCTAACAGCGTGGAACTAAGCAAACCTCTAACCAAAAAGCATAAGTGTATGTATTGTGTGTAAGGCAAATAAAGAGGAAGGTCCCAACGTATATAGCAGTTATAGTCTAGGCATTAAATGCAACCTAGTTCTCTATAACCAAGGCTCTGGTATCAATCTGTAACACCCCCAAAATACCGCAGCGGAAGACTGTGTCATAGGGGTGCTACTTCATAATACAAAGTACAAGTTATAGAAAACGAACTCTAAGTGAGACGTTTTGAAAAGTTACCATTCGATTAATGAATTCAAAGTTACAAACATGAGATTCCAAAGTATGATACATAAATGTATACAAAATGTTTTGAATGGTAAATGATAAAAGCGTAAGTCTTCAGAATATGCAGCTTGACTCTAAGTTCCATGCACTAGCTATCGCCTTACTAACCTGAGACAAACATGCTAAAGTGTCAACACAATGGTTGGTGAGTTCATAGAGTTTGTCTTAAAATAATTGAAAAGCCTTAAGAGAATGTTCGCACAGCAAAGGCATCGTGAATCCACTCAGTTACAAGTCCCGCCATAAGAGACTTGTAACCTGTGTGTTCACAACCCACTGCTAACATATAGTATAATAAAGACATGTATAAGTTCATCAAGACAATTAAGCAATTAGTAGTGAGTCTCTACTTCATCTCCGAAGACCTCACTTTTATGATGTATCCAAACATTCGCAAATGTTAGGATGAATCAAAGACAACTGGGAGTCAATTCCCAAAGACAACTGGGAGCCACTTCCCAAAGACAACTGGGAGTCAATTCCCAAAGACAACTACTAGTCAATAAATAGAATAACGCAATTAAGTATAACACAGTCATGTATGTAAGCAATCAAGTATAACACAGTCAAGTATAGACGTTTTGAGTATTTGTACAAGTAAACAAGTAGTTGAGCATGTGTCTCCCCCAAAGAGTTAAGACAAATATGAAAAGAGTAGGGGCTATGACTCACCTTAAGTCTATGAAATGAGTAATGAAAGTGGTAGTCGAATCGCGAAAGTCTCTAAGAGCAGCCTATAATAGAACATTGCGACTTAGGTTTGGAGTAACGTCTAAGAGTACGAAGAATTGCCTATATATGTCTTGCATAATGTTCATGATGTAGTACTTAGTATATAGTGTAAGTCGTTGAATATAAGTGGTCTATGAAACATGTATAGGTTGTACATCTCTTACTACCGTTCGGGCCGACATAATTCAGAAGTCATGGAGTAAACGTTCGAGGAGCCAGGACACTTTAACTCGTAAATCCACAACTCGTCTCGACGGCTTACTCAATGAACTCCTCACATGAGGCTCCCTACTATTGTAGTATTTGATAACATATATATATATAAGCTTTTTGATCTTTAATAGTTATATGGTCTTTAGCCGTGGCTTTGCCGTGACCTTGGTCATTGTTACCATGGTCTTAAGACTCAACCTTGGCTTTAGCCATGGTTGTGGTCTTGGCTTTAGGTCATTAGACCTCTTGGTCTCATCTAAATATAATCATTATATAGTAACTTTGGTCTAAAAATGGGCTGTTAAGAATTTGAAGAAAATATCACTCGGAAAGCCTTTTCAGGGCACGAGCTTCTTTGTTCCTGAACGAAAACGTCGTTCCGGACAACTTTCGTGTTTTAAATTTTTGATGAATCGGACCAGAAGTGGGACTTTCAAATTGGCAGAATGCAAACAGGAGGTTATGGGCAGTTTCGGCGTTTTGGTGTCGCTAACTTCTTATGGTCATAACTTTTGACTCGTATACTCGTTTTGGGTGATTCAAATTGCTATGTTTTCCTTGTTAAGTCCTCTTTAACAGTAAGTAAGTGTCAAATATCAAAGTTATACTATTTTGGTCGTGGTTCTCCATAAAAATCACTAGTTTGCTTGTTTGCTTGTCATAAGTTAACATATGTATACCAATACTCGTTTTATCCATTTTTAAACATCATGAACACAATACAAAGACCATATATAGCATGAAAGAAACATAATAAGCATGAAATGATATTGAGCAAGAAAGTGTATAAGGGTTTGCTTACAACTTTTGGCTTTCTAAAGAAAGGAAGTCAAGTATAGAACTAGGACACTAAACCTAAGCTTGTAAACCCTTCACCATAACTCTTGTATCCATTGATAGACTTGATATAGACCTTGTGAAAACCCATTAACTTCAGCCCTAGTAACCTTGTGTAGCTCCTAATTCAACCATGGAATCACCAAACAAACTTAAGAACTAGGTAGAGAATACTAAGACCTTGAACTTTGTAGTGTAACTTGTATATTGAAGATCAAAGGATCATGGTGCTAGGTACTTATGTTGTGGCGTTTTTGTTGATGAAGAATGGAAGAGATTAGCTTGCTATTTATACTAAGAATGAGGAGGTTAGGAAGGTGGCTAGGAAACTACATAAACTTGGAGACAAAGTTGTAATTAAAAATGATCTAATGGCTAAAGTTATGAGATGATGCCACAAGTGTGAATGCCCCCCCTAGTGGCGGTTTGAAGAACTTGGAGAACAAGGTGTGGACTTTTGATGGTATTATCCTAAGTATGTAGCTAGTTTTGACTCCGTAAATCGCTAACCGTAAGTGATTAAGCCTCAAAACGTAAAACCGGGTATCGTAAAAATATGAAACTTGAAAGTATTGTTAAACATGTCAATATAGTCCATAATAAAATATAAAATGAGTGGTAGGTTCTATCGGGTGCTAAAACCCTGCTAAAAACTGGAAACACGGGTCTAAAACGCGTAATACGTAAAACGTACGAAAGTTGCGTAAAATTGAGAAAAGTAAAATGTAACTTTTCTAATAGGATAATAATGACTTAAAATGACTTATAATGTCTAGGCTGGGCTCAGTCTAGTGTCAGTTGGTGTTAAATGTCTTTTAGACCTAAAACCGCAAGCCTAAAAATCAAGGAATGACTTATAAAATCAAAGAATGATTTTTGGTCAAAGGAGGAGGGAAAAATATGTTGACTTTTTCTAATAAGTTGAAAACTCAAATTGTCTTAGAAACGCGTTTTGTGGTCTAACGGTTAATCGCCCATACTGTTAAGCGTGCTCATGCGAGAGTAGTACAGGCTTGGGTGACCTGCCGGGAATAGTAATTAATCTGAAAATGCGAATTGTTACAAAGTTGCAGGTGATCAGTCTGAGAGCTAACATCAAGCTATTGATGATCACAACATACATGATGAATCCCAGTCTCAATCCCAGCAACATGATCAATCAAAGTCTCAATCTCAGCCTACTGCACGAAGAGTGACTAGGCAGCAGGCTGCAATGGACAAAATGATGCCCTCACCATAGATCAATTTTGTCATGCTAATGAACTATACAATATTTCTTTATGTTTACTATGGACAAGTTATATACTCTAATTATCATGCTTTGAAAACTGTGAAATTTTATGCATTTGGAATTATTTCCATTTGCATTATCTATGGAACCATGTTATGTTTCTGTTTTCTAATTGTGTGCATAATTTGCATCTTCTATGGACTGTATGTTATAGCAAAGTCTATTACTACATCACCTTTTAATGCAACTTGATAAAGGCAAAAGTAACCAAAGTCAAAACTTCATATTAATGTTGACAATTAAAAGTCAAATCTAACCAAATTAATAAGCATTTGCATAACCATAAGGTAAAATCAGCAAAAGAACACAATTCATATCCATGTGGGAGACAAAGTTACTACCATTTAAGGGAATCTAAAGTTAAAACATACTAGATAATAGTTTGCTCAAGGTTCTAACACTCCAAAAGGTGAAGAATGGTGGGATCACCCTGGTCTCATGCATCCTAAGGATGCCAACCGAACCCTCCCCCAAGGACCCAGCCCCAGGCAATGAGCACCTATCCCAGTGACTGTACTTATCAGGAGGTGGGCTTTGAACACTGGCCATTTTCTCCAATAGGCTCCTCGTTGACCAGTCAATCTGAGCATTTCCGGTGGAGAGATGGTACCATTGAGAACTTTAGGACAAGAGTGGGACTTGAACCCGGGTCTATTGACTCGTGCACAAGTGCTCCACCCATTGGACTAAAGCTTACCATGATGGCCTAACAAGTAATTACATTTCCATATAGCACAAAACACGGCCATCATACATTAAAGCTAAAAAATTAACCAAGTGCATAAACAATTAAGAACAATATCCAACTAAGCAATAGGTCAATCTTCCACTTCCACACATCACCTTGAGCAGCTTCTAAACTTGCCCTGAGCTCATTTCTCCCCCCCCCCCCCCCCCTCAAAAGGCCTGGTATGATCATTCTTGAACGAACACACATTTCAGGATCATACCATCCTATCCACCAATAAGAAAACCCCTAATCATGAATATGGCAAGTCATTAAGCAACCACCATTGTTACAATGTAATTTGCTACTTGCGAAAATAAGCTAATACAATAAATCTAAAAACTCACTTACTTCATCAGGACAACAATAGAATCGACGCCCTGGGTTGGCCGATGTCCACGAAGTGCGAGTTATAGCTTGCTTTCCACACCAGCAGCGCACCATGTTGAAAGGTTTAATGATTTGTGAAAGAAAGGTTTTGGGAGAAAGTTTAGGGATGATAAGTGACGCTAAACCTGTGACTCAAAGTAATATATGGAACCGGGACACTGTACAAAGACTTGAAATAGGACGCTACAGTGAATGACGATTTTGCCCTCATCAATAATTCATTGAACTGACCATTACGGGGCGAGGGATGCAATCGGCCTCAAAAACTTGTGTTTTGGACGTACGGCGACGATTTTCCCAACTTTGGGGCCATGGCGATGTTTTTAGGAAAGTTTAGGGACCAACGGTGTGTATTTCTGTCTTTTACTTATTTTGAATCTTCTTAATATAATTTCTCTCCAAATCATCCCACTTTTGGGAAGAAAGTTTTGGAGAGAGTTTAGCTTACTCTCCTCTTCTTTTCTCTTCTCTTTTAGAAAAAATACATGAACACGAATTTATTTTGTTTTCTTTCCACTTCTTTTCTTTTTTTTCAAAAATAAAACTCGGGAACGCAAAAAATATGCACATGCAAGTGATACTTTTTTTGTGAAAAAGAACATAAATAAAATGTTTTCAGCTAAGTTGTAAGAGCTGAGGATGAAACACAGTGCATTTTGGAGGAAATGCTTCCAAGAATAACTAACGCAATATGCAACATGACCAAAAAACTAATGTTGTGACTTGCGACGAACATGAGACACCCACCACATATTGGTCGATATGATGAAACAATTACATTTGACCAATTTCGTAGTTGTAGACCACCACATATCGGTGAATGGTGATAACCTACCGAATTTTGATAGATACTGGTATTCCACGTCTCAAAAGAAAAACTAGCCAATCTGTGAAGCACTGAAATATTAATCTATGGTTTACCATAAGAGAACTAGGTGCAATTCGCCATCTTCACTCGCCACTCTGATGTGGCACCTCGCCACCTTCGCCATTGCACCCTCCCCTCTCCTCACCGCTCGCTACTTGCTCTCTTCTCGTCTGCACGACGAGCTTGAGTTCTGACAAAAGGTATGTTGCTTTTCTTTTTCAAAACATTAAAATGAAAAACCAACAAATTAAATTACGGAATTTATAAATCTTGTTTAGCAAAAAACATTAAAATGATGAAAAATCTAATCTTTCTTATAAAACTGAAATGAGTTTTTTATGGGATACTTTACTTTATAAATCTTATTTATTTATTTATTTATTTTTTTGAATTGAGCTGGATTAATTATAATAAGAAGGGCATGTTTTTTTGAATTGGGGTAGGGATGTATGTGGAAGATATATATATATATATATATATATATATATATATATATATATATATATATATATATATAGTGAGGATCATGTGCGGATAACTTTTTTTAGTGCGGACGTACGGATTAATCTGGGCCGCCCATCCAGATATGATCTTGACTTTTTGTAAAAAAGTCAAAATCCAACGCAACCTTCAATTAATCAATTGACCATTGAAACGATTTTTTTAATTTTTTTCCTTTTGAGCGATCCTTACTATTGTTATCTTCTTTACTTTTTTTTAGTTTTTCAGATTTTTCTGAACACTTTTTTGTTTCGTGATTATGACTGCTACCGTGATATTAAAGATATTATGAGTGCTACCGTGATATTAACGATAATTTACTTAAAAAGTTACTTTGATATTAGTAAAAAAAATTAATATCACTGTTTTTTTATTACGATATTAAAAAAGTTACGGTGATATTAAAAAAATTAACTTTTGATATTAAGAAAGCATGATAGTTACGGTGATATTAACAATTTTTATTAAGAAAAAGTTTTTATGATATTAAAAAAATTAATATCACTGTTTTTTTTATTACGATATTAAAAAAAGTTAGGGTGATATTAAAAAAATTAACTTTGATATTAAGAAATAATGATAGTTACGGTGATATTAACAATTTTTATTAAGAAAAAGTTTTTATGATATTAAAAAAGTTATTATGATATTAAATTTTTTATTAAAAAAAAAGTTTATGTGATATCAAAATCTGATTTTGACTTTTTTACAAAGTCAAGATCTGATCTTGACTTTGTCAAGATCAGATCTTGACTTTTGTAAAAAAAAGTCAAAATCACACGCTAACATCACAATACCTTTAACGATGAAAATGATTTTCTTTTTAAAAAAAATTTCAGCGATTTATAATTATTTGCTGTTCTCTTTATTTTTTTAATTTTTTTAGATTTTTTTGAAATTTTTTCAATAAAAAAAGCTACTGTGATATTAACGATTTTTAAAAAAGTCAGGATATTTACGATAATGTCACTCCGCTTTTTTCAGATGGTTAACTAGATGGAGGGCTGAGATTCGTCCGTACATCCGCACTAAAATCCAAAAACGTACCGGATATATATATATATATATATATATATATATATATATATATATATATATATATATATATATATATATATATATATATATATATATATATATATATATATATATATATTAGCTACAATGCAATTGTAGCCAACTCTATACAATTCATGTTATAACTTGTGAGTTTTGTGGTCCCTGAGTCTTTTTAGCGGGTCCCTGATTCATTTCTTATGTAATTTATATGAGGAATTGTAGTCAATTGGATACAAAAATTGTAGCCAAGTTATCCCATATATATATATATATATATATATATATATATATATATATATATATATATATATATATATATATATTCTGTAAGTTTTTTTTACTATTTTTTTTAAACTTTTTTTTTATAAAAAATTTATTTATAGTTTTTTATTTGAATAAAATGAACTTAGTTTATTTGAAAATTTTAATAAAAAAAATAATGTTGTAAATGGTGGGTCTTAAATAAGTAACTTGAGGTTAGTTGTTAGTGAGAGGGAGTTAGTTGTTAAGAGTATTTAAGATGATGTAACAGCCGTAGACCTCAAATGAGAAGCCCAAGCTCTTCATTGCACCTAGTGCTCTAAAAGGCCGGTCAAGTGATTTTTATAATAATATAATTGTTATATTGAAATACGTCGTCGCTTATAATTGTTTGATTAATTTTTCATAGTCCAAAATGCTTTAGGTTCTCAAGTTGATTAAGATACGGTTTTTAAAATTAAGTAGTTTAGAGACATATCTAATTTAATCTCTTAATTGAAATAGAAGTTTTTGTAGACCTCCGTAATAAGAGGTTACAAAGATTTGTGCCTAGTTATTAAGTGGAAAGAAACATCTCCTTGAAGAATATCTCGACCTCAAACAATATTCTCGCATCCTTGTCCCCGTTAAATGAGGATTCTCTATTTCTCTTTCCCTTCCATTTTTATGATAGTTGAGTATTATTTTTTAAGTCTATTTACATCAACTTAAAAAAATGCAAAAGTGTTAATAAATTTATTTTTCTTATGAAAAATCATTTTTTCCTTTTGAATGACAGTTTGGATTAGCTTCCTAGCAAGACTTTGGAATGGAAGGAAACAACTAAAATTATAATGATGTTGGAAGAGCGTTATAAGGATAATTAAACCACTCAATCAAGTTAATAGAAATTTTTTTTTACACCTAATAGAAATATAATTGTAATTAAAAGAACTTGACGTCATTGAACAAGCATGAGCTCAATCTTTGGTCTTTCACAAAATCATATTCGTTTTTATAACACCAAAGGATCTACATAGTTGTGTGCACCACTACATTAAGAAGATGGAATGAAAAGCCTTAATATCGATTTTATCCAAGAGACTGAAAACATCCAGGAGGCAAGAAACATTGACGTTCAAAGCTTTGCAGCTACCTTGCAAGAGACAAAAAATGTGCTCTTCCGTTTCAATAGCATGATCACAAAATTTTTGAAGGGTTTTTGCTAATTGTGCTTACTAAGCATACGATTAAACGTAATTAATGAAATCAAAATTTTCTTTTAAATAAAAAATTTTCATTTAAAGAACATTTATTAATATCTAAAATTATCGTAATAAATTATTATTTTGATATTAATTAACTGAAATGCTAGCATACCCAAGTTAGCAAAACCCATATTTTAAAAAAAGGTTGACAACATTAATTGATTTATGTTTCATCCTCATTCATGGGAACATGCACTATGACATTTGACAATTTAATAAACAGTTTTTCATGCGTGCGTTTTCTTACAATCATTGATCCCTGTGCTTTCATACCACAAGCATACCCATCAATTTCATCCATTTATGTGTTACTATTACAATAAATTTAAAATATCTAAACAAAATGACAAATATTGATTTTCATTGTCTTCAAATATATAGTTTGTGCAAAGGTTGCAAAAATCATAAATCGGTAGTCGGGTGATCGACCCCCTGTAGCTTGTAATCGGTTTAGACGAGATTAATCGGTAATTAATTGGATTGGCATTTTCGACAAGTTTTTTGTATTTTCGACAAATTTTAGGCATTTCTGGCAAATTTAGGTATTAATGACAAGATTTTTGTTAAAAAGACATCTTTAGATAGATATAAACAAGTATAACTTATTAGACAATTTTACAGTGAGTTTTAGGTATTTCTTAAAAGGTTTGAAGGTTTCAGACAAGCTTGACCACCGTTGACCATCATTAACCGTCATTGACCATAGTTGACCGAGTTATTTGACTGATTTACACAAATAAGAAAGGTTAGTGGCCTTGTAGCACTAATCGGCCTTGTAGGCCTTGTTTTGCAACACTGGTTTTTGCTATATTTTGGAATAATATCGTTTCTTTCGGTTTGAAGGGAAAAAAATATAGACAATGAATGATGATGTCACTTAATAATTGTGATTAGCAATGTTTTGAAAACCGGGTCGATTTCGAAATCGACCCGGTCAAGTTACCGGGCACCGGGTCAACCAGTTCGACCAGTTGGACCGCCGGGTCAACTTGGTTTTCAATTTATGATTTTTTTATTTTTTTGACCGGGTCAACCGGTTCGACCGCCGGGTCAACCCATTTTTTCGGCCGGAACCGGTCGGACCGGTTAACCCGGCCGGGTCGACCCGGGTTTCAAAACCTTGATGATTAGAGTTAAAATTATATTATTATTTATATATAGATTATGATTTGTATAAGCTCAAAGTTATGCTATAAATATTAGGTAATATGCATTATCTCATTACTCAAACAATTCATGATGCGAGGGAATTGCACCAGGCTTTACCTCTCGAGGAATCTCGAGAAGCTTACAGCCCCCACCAGGCAGTGTACCTGATCGTTGTAGTATAGTATAGTGACAAGTATCGGGGGATTGATCGTTCAACTCAGGAATAGTGTCGCTAGGATTAGAAAACCTAAAAACTAGGTCTAGAGGTGAGGGATGATTCGTTTTGTATTTTTATAAAAGCAATTAAAAATCTCGGTTTTTGGAAGAGTGGGCGGAATTAGTTGCTAGTCAACTAACCCTATAACTAAGATGCAATCAAAATAAAATCACAAAAATGAAAATGAAACTAATTAAACTAGTGGTGTGAACAATGATAGGAAAATTGTGTTTACTTTGATTTCATTACTCCCTAAATATCTTTTACAGGTTGATAGTTTGTTACAATTGCGTGGATAACGGGTTATATTCCTTAATACCATTCGTGGGGTGGCGTACGTACTTCCCCAACTCTATAAGCTCCTACTTCACTCCTATGTCGAGCCTGCAAGAAGCTCCTAACATGGGATCATTAGAATTCGCTCATGCATTAAATACAACCATAAAAACCTAGTACGCATCGGTGCATGTTTCCTAAGACGTTCAAGCATGTTACCCTATGGAATTCTGCCAGTTTTCTTAAGCCTAACATCGATATCATTCATCCGTAACAATTATAAACAAGCAATCTACCCATAATCAACATCTAGGTTTCACTACATCTAAGCAAACACACAAGAGGTCTAGCTTAGCATGTTAAAATCAAGACAAGCGTAAGATATATATTCAAACAACACATTGACATATTGAATGAATTGAAAGGATACTTATCTTAATTGAACATGAAAGGTTTCAAAGGGTAAAAACCCTTGAAAGAACAGTAAAAATCGTGCTAGGGTTTCTCCAAGTTATCCCTCTTATGTCCTCTCTTTAATGAATGAAACTTATAAAACTATATATAGATTTTCCATCGTGACGGCGTCAAGAAGAAATGTATGACGCTGTCAACTCGCCGCCCATAGTAATATCGGATTGCCTAGATCCAGATCTGACACCGTCAAGTGCAAAATTTCTTTGGGGTGTCACATGTAATGGGACCATGACGGCCTTTGGTGACGCCGTCATGCCCCTAGTGTAAAAAATCTCTGGATCGTCACGAAATCTATCCACTTCACCTCTTGTTTTACTCTTGACGCCGTCATGCAGAACCTTGTGACGCCGTCAGGTACTGTTCCCAGCAAGGAAAATTAAGACTTTGCCGTTTTCTTCACTTTTATGCTCCAAAAACGTCCAAAATGCTTCCTTTCCAGAATTCACTCCAAAAGTACCTAAAATTACAAAAGGAACGATTTAGGGCAATATTTGATCAAATAAATTCAATTCCGGGCTTAAATGACCCCCTAAAAACGGATCATTTTTCGCCTCATCATATACCCTTACACTTGAGATTTGCTTGTCCTCAAGCAAATGCACTTTTATTCTAGTCAAAATACAAGTTAGGGGTCATTGAACACTAATATAAAAGTAATTACAACAAATAATCGTTCCACTAAAGACCAAAGACAAGCACGGAGGTCGTACACTAGCACCTTACAAATAGTGTTTAGATACTCATATCTCTCGGGTGTAATAAAGTATAAATGACAATATAGAAATGGAAAACATCTCTCACTACTTGTCATAACAAAATAGATTACCATAGGCTTGGGAAAGGATTAAACCTCCACCACATGGCGTAAGCACCTAGGATAAACTATCAAAGAGGTCTTTTAGAGGTCTTTTATATTTTTTTCGATTTTTCTTTTTTTTTTTTTTTTTTTTTTTTTTTTTTTTTGCAAACACTGTTACCCTACCATCCAAAATAATATATCATAGGGAATGAATATTCCCCTTACATTTGAATTTTTACATACTTTACAATAAACTAATCTATTGACTCGAATCAAGATAATCAAAACACTTTGAGTACTTTTAAGATTAACGCACATATTGGGGTAATATATGATGTTCTTCCCCATTACTCCATAATATAAGTACTTTACCCATGAGTTCCAATCGTCCCAAAACAATATGTACAAGGATATGACTCGACTTAGCAACCATGTAATCAATTGGATAATTAACTAAGGGTTTAAACAAATAACAATAATGCACTAAAGATGAGTGCATACACGGAAGGCTAAGGCGATTTGGGTGTACATTTAAGTGGGTTGTAACAAATTCTTCCTTTAAGTAAAATGCTTAAAGTTAGAAACGAAAAGATAGGCTCGTAGGGGTGTACTAGGGGTTTCGTGTACTAAAAATGAGTACAACGCTAAGGGTGTGGGAAAAATTAGTTGACTTAACTAGCCAAGTAATATGACTTAAATGGTCAAGTAATTATGATACGGGTTTAACACAAGGGTGATCCTAATGCCTCTTATCATGTAGTAAATCCTACTACACAAATGTAGTCTCACTAGTGGTCTCGGGATGCATCACTAACGCAAGTTCTAGAATTTAAATGCTATCGGTACACTCATAAGCACTAATAGTAAATGCTTTTCCTATCAAATCTAAAGACGAACCTCACATATTTGGGTAGAAATTTTTTTTGAATAGTACAGTTTTGTGATAGTCATACAATCTCCTATCCATGAGACGCTTGCTAAGGCTAAAGTTTCACTCCTAAATGTTGTAAAAAAATTTAAATTTGGCACTAAAATTACACTAACAAGTATTTCTCATAGTTTTATTACACACCTACCATCAAGCAAACAAACTCAAGTGAAAGTGTATCCTATAAGGTATCATCATTTACCTTCCCCTTACACTTAGGATGAACATTGTCCCCAATGTTCAATTAAAGAATGTAAAAGTAAAACAGGTAAAAGAATAAAATCAAATACTCCCCTAATTCGTTCGGTGTGGATAGTGCGGTAACAAGGTTAGATCTTCCTCCAAGAAAATGAACAATCAAAGCTTCCCTTCCAGAATATAAATCATCTTCTTGTCATATGTAACTTGTTAAACCTGAGAAAACAAACAAGGCAATCTCACGTAAAATCGGCGGCAATCTATATATACTAATAAATCCTAGAAAACAATGTAAGATATAATGCTTGTGGAATGAATGTTGCAGATTTCCTGGAGTTTATAAAACTAAAGAATTAACAAAAACTTTAAGACTCCGTTAGAAAAACAAAACTAGCAAAATTTCCAGAATTTTACACATGACGCTGTCAAAAGTGACCTGCAGAAATCTTTACGTTAAGTTTCCTGAAAATTTCTGGAAAAACTTATGTTCTACTTCCTGGAAAATCCTGCAAAACATCATTATGACTCGATACAAGCATTTGACTCTAACAAATACGAATATACATGTCCATTAAATATTGTGGAGAATCATGATCAATTTTGTTTCTTAAAAACATATTTGGGGTTTCCCCTTACACTTATCTTTTGTGAAATACCTTTGTATGAAGTTAAGACGAAGTCAAACGACAAAATGAAGTATTTTCACCATTTTAGTTTGAAACATGATCTACCAACAATAAAAATAAAGCATGCATACGAAAAAAAAATAACACTCAAAAAATTAAAAATCACACAAAGCATGGGTTACCTCCC
Source organism: Artemisia argyi (assembly GCA_030686995.1). NCBI lineage: Eukaryota > Viridiplantae > Streptophyta > Magnoliopsida > Asterales > Asteraceae > Artemisia > Artemisia argyi. The sequence goes on from CM060694.1 coordinate 134,894,652, forward strand.
AAGAAGCGCTTTTCTTTATTTACGAGTCTTGTAGCTAGACTCAATGTCATAGGCTATTACGTGACCTCATCGTTGGTTTCACTCTCTAGGTAATCTCCTATATTAGTTTTGTACTCCGGATCTAGTTGCAAGCATTCTTTGTAGAAACCAAGTATTCTATTCATAACATATTCTACTCCTCTACGTCTATCCTCACCATTCCTATAGTAAACCGCTTGTTTGTATTCCTTTTCTATGTTTGATAAGAGGCGGTATTGTTCAATCTTATAGGGCATTTGGCAAGCAATCTCATCATTCTCTTCCTTGAATCTAACTATCCCTAGAGTCGAATCATAACTCATCTTAGAGGCCTCAACGAACGGTTTTCCGAACACTACTTGACTTAGGCAATCATCTATCACCGGACGAGTATCCTCCACTATCACAAAGTCGGTCTCATAGGTGAAGTTTCCTATAATTACATGCAATCCTTTCACTCTTCCAACAAAATTACTTATCAAATTTTTGCTAGGCATCATCCTATAACCAAGTTGCTTCTTCATTACCCAATTATAATAAGTCCTAGTCATGATGTTTATAGGAGACCTAGGATCGATATAAGCTTTCCATACATGCATATGCCCAATGTTGCATGGTATGTTGATGTTAGAGGGATCACCTACTTTAATAAGGGGTGAACCAAGGATATATGGTGTCTCGGGATCATCGAATAAATCCTTGTGATATTCCCGTTCTTCCTTGGTGGGTGACTTATCAAAGTACTCTTCTACGTTTTCTACTTCCTCTAACTTTTCTCCCTTATTAACCTCAACTTCCTTAATTTCATCCCTAGTCTCGATTTCTATTTCAACTTCATCCTTGTCACTTTCTTCTATATCCTTATCTTTTGGCTTAATAGTGACAACATTGACAAAGTGGACGTGTTTGGATGACGAGGGGTCCTTAATTTGGATTACGCTATTGGCGTCCCTAGTGTCCTTTCTAGGTGTAGTTAGCGCTTGGTTGTTGAGGGCTTTCAACAAGTTGTCAATGTTGTTGGTCATCTCAGTTTGTTGTTGATTGAATTCGATTGCAAACTTAGCTATGCGAGCTTCTTGAGATGTCATAAACTTAGACATCAATCCTTCAAGATTATTGGTACTACCATAGTTATTAGAAGGATTGTTGTTGAAAGTGCGGTTGGAGGGTAGACCGTTTGGTTGGTAACGATTAGGCGGATTGGAAGAATTGTTTTGGTTTTGTTTCCACCTAAGGTTCGGGTGATTTTTCCAAAAAGGGTTGTAGGAATCACCGTAAGGGTTTGACTCGGGTTTGAAAGTGTACCACTTGTCTCCCGCTTCGTCGGTACCCGAGGATGTGTAGTCCGTAAAAGCTGTTCTGGGGAGTTCCACACAATCACGAGTGTCATGGGGACCACTACATAATTCGCATGAAGAAGTGATTTTGTTCACTTGGCTTGAAGGCTTAGGAGCTTCGTAAGATTTCATGAGAAACTTGACTTGGTCCTCAAGTTCCATGATCCTACGATCGGGAGTGCTAGAATTGTTCGAAGGCAAAGATATTGCCTTGACCGTTTTGTTCAAATCACGGGGATCATTCCAACTTTCGTTGTCATAGAGGGCAAGATCTTCTATGAGTTCCCATGATTCTTTCGCACTTAGATCACGTAGCTTACCACCGGCCGATTGGTCAATGGTTCGCCTTGTGGAGAAATCGATATGGTCATAGAATATTTGGACTTGGAGCCAAAGATCTATACCATGATGAGGGAATTTTTGGAGTAAGTCCTTGAAACGAGTACATGCTTCATATAGAGTTTCACCTTGACATTGTTGGAACATCAAGATATCATTTCTAAGCTTGGTAGTTCTCCCCAGTGGGAAAAATTGAGCAAGGAAACGAGTGGTGAGATCATCCCATGAGGTGATGGATCCCGCGGGTAAACGTTCAAGCCATTGACTAGCTTGATCACGTAGAGAGAATTGGAATAGGCGTAATCGGGTTGACTCTCTAGTTGTAACATCAAGGTCTATAGAATCTACGATTTTAAGGAAGTCCTTGAGATGTTGGTTAGGATCTTCGGAACGAAGTTCAAGGAATGCACATCCGCTTTGCACCACCCGGATGGTGTCGGATCGCAAGGGGGGACACATTGGCTCCTTGGGTGAGCTAAATAGTGTTTCGATAGCCTTGGTGGCTAGGACGGGAATACTCTCCTAGAGTTCGGGGCCTAAGAGGTTGGTTTGCTAGTGTTGGGTTTTGTGGGTGGTTTTGTTGTGGTGGGTTGATGGGTTCAAAGATGTTACCACCTTCCATGATGTCGGGCGGTAAAGATTACAAACAAAGACACGAAGAAATAGATAGACTAAAGAGAACCTAAAAATAAAATAAAATCTTACTAGAAAGGAATCTAGCAAGTAGACATAATAAAAAGAAATTCTAACCTAGACAATAACTATTCCCCGGCAGCGGCGCCAAAAACTTGATGCGTGGGAATTCCACCAGGCTTTACCTCTCGAGGGATCTCGAGAAGCTTACAACCCCCACCAGGCAGTGTACCTGATCGTTTTAGTATAGTATAGTGACAAGTACCAGGGGATTGATCGTTCAACTCAGGAATAGTGTCGCTAGGATTATAAAGCCTAAAAACTAGGTATAGAGGTGAGAGATGATTCTTTTTGTATTTTTATATTTTTATAAAAGCAATTAAAAATCTCGGTTTTTGGGAGAGTGGGCGGAATTAGTTGCTAGTCAACTAACCCAATAACTAAGATACAATCAAAATAAAATAACAAAAATGAAAATGAAACTAATTAAACTAGTAGTGTGAACAGTGATAAGAAAACTGTGTTTACTTAGATTTCATTACTCCCTAGATATCTTTTACATGTTGATAGTTTGTTACAATTGAGTGGATGACGGGTTATATTCCTTAATACCATTCGTGGGGTGGCGTACGTACTTCCCCAACTCTATAAGCTCCTACTTCACTCCCAGGTCGAGCCTGCAAGAAGCTCCTAACACGGGATCATTAGAATTCGCTCATGCATTAAATACAACCATAAAAACCTAGTACGCATTGGTTCATGTTTCTTAAGACGTTCAAGCATGTTACTTTATGGAAGTCTGCCAGTTTTCTTAAGCCTAACATCGATATCATTCATCCGTAACAATTATAAACAAGCAATCAACCCATAATCAACATCTAGGTTTCACTACATCTAAGCAAACACACAAGAGATCTAGCTTAGCATGTTAAAATCAAGACAAGCGTAAGATATATTCAAACAACACATAGATATATTGAATGAATTGAAAGGATACTTATCTTAATTGAACATGAAAGGTTTCAAAGGGTAAAAACCCTTGAAAGAACAGTAAAAATCGTGGTAGGGTTTCTCCAAGTTATCCCTCTTATGTCCTCTCTTTAATGAATGAAAATTACAAAACTATATATAGATTTTCCATCGTGACGGCGTCAAGAAGAAATATATGACGCCGTCAACTCGGCGCCCATAGTAATATCGGATTGCCTAGATCCAGATCTGACACCGTCAAGTGCAAAATTTCTCTGGGCCGTCACATGTAATGGGACCATGACGGCCTATGGTGACGCCGTCATGCCCCTAGTGTAAAAACTCTCTGGATCGTCACGGACTCTATCCACTTCACCTCTTGTTTTACTCTTGACGCCGTCATGTAGAACCTTGTGACTCCGTCAGGTACTGTTCCTAGCAAGGAAAATTAAGACTTTGCCGTTTTCTTCACTTTTATGCTCCAAAAACGTCTAAAATGCTTCCTTTTCCATAATTCACTCCAAAAGTACCTAAAATCACAAAAGGAACAATTTAGGGCAATATTTGATCAAATAAATTCAATTCCGGGCTTAAATGACCCCCTAAAAACGGATCATTTTTCGCCTCATCAATTCACTTAATTAATTAATTAATAGTATTCGTCTTACATGGTATCAGAGATCTAAGTACAAGTCACTAGACTATTGTCAGCCTCTGGTCACAACCTAATTGTCACTAAGCTTTGTCAACCATCGGATCTTTTTGAAAATCGGAATGCATGTAATAGACACATAGTTCTAGCGTTTGACAATTCATTTTTCCAATTTGGAATTTGACCAAGTCATAGAAACCAGTGGAAGTTACTGCTACGTTATAGTTCATCATTTTTTGCATTGTCGTGGTAGCATTGACCTAACGTTTTTGTTAACCTTTAGATGTTGCTGATATTCTGATCATAGCTTATAGACAGACCGATCTACGACCTCACCGAAAGGATTCATCATTCGATATTTTTTCATAGAGATATAGGTCGTTGAAGTACTGCTAAAGTTGCTGAAATTTTCTGATGATGTTTTGTTTTGTCTTGGCATTTTTTTTTTTTTTTTTTTTTTTTTTTTTTTTTTTTTTTTTTTTGGTTTTGATTTGGAGCGAGATTGAGATATAGGTCTTCTAAAGCTTGACCAATCTCCTCCTAAAGCTTAGTCTTCACGTCTTTCAGTTTACGAAGAAAAAAAAAAGGTCCGTTTGATCATGTTTGGTTTAAATAAATCGTTTGTATTGATTTTCGATTTTGATTGAAGATTCGTTTGGATTTGGTATTAGTTGAAGAAATAATTAAGTTCGGATGTTTTTTGTTTGTTTTATTTCTTTAAATTTCTCTTCATTGTTTTTTCTTTACACCTAAAGTTGACTAGAGCTCGACAAGTCTTCATCTAAAGTCCACATAATGTTGACTAAAGCTTGACCATTTGTGTTACTTCTTCAATATGCCGTCTGATGTTATTTCTTCAAGAATTGTTGTAAAAAAATTTATGTATTAAAGTACATCATTGGTTAATCTACCAGTTACTTCTACAAGTACCGCATGATTTGTTTGCTGAATTCGTGACAATTTGAGTATTTATTATGTTTTATAGCACATTATTTGTGAATTTACAAGTTCTAAAAGTATCACAAAGTTTGTTTGTTGACTTTCAACATAGTTAGTGTTCGTTCTACTCCCGCTCCAATTGCGGGAAACCATTAGTGGAACTGCATTAGAGTTAGGTTTATTAGTATTTGTATTAGATTAAGATTGATATAAGCAATGTTTTAAAAACCGGGTTTTTAATCGACCCGATCAAGTCATCGGGCACCGGTTCGATCAGTTCGACCGTCAAGTCAACCTGGTTTTCCATTTAAATCTTTTTTTATTTTTTCGACCGGGTCAATATATATATATATATATATATATATATATATATATATATATATATACTTTTTTTGATATAAACAAACCCGGCCGGGTTTCAAGACCTGAGTCACTCAAAACCTGATAGGTCTAACCGGTTAACCCGGGTTTTTGACAAGTTTTGTGCCAGGGCACCAGTACGACCGGTTGAACCGGCCGGGTCGATCCGAGTTTGAAAACATTGGATATAAGCCTAGATGTGATGCTATAAATATTAGATTATGTGTATTGTTTTTTTTTTATTATTATTATTATTATTATTATTATTATTATTATTATTATTATTATTATTATTATTATTATTATTATTATTATAAAACATCACTTCATTAGAAAATCATAGGATTTACAAGAAATTAGAGGGGAGCCGAGAGACAAGCTGAGCCCCCACTCCTTTAGCTATAGCAAAGCTAATTCTACTAAAGATATAATCAGCGGCGCGTGCTCCAATGTCTTGGGTCAACGAGAATCTACGGACACGTCTTAGTAATGTCACCGCATCCTTTTCAAGTTCTCCTAAGGAAGAGAATGAGAAGGGGAGGAACCCATATCCACTGTCCGCACATTTGGTCTCATACTTGGTCCGTTTGCGTTGCGCAGCTTCAACAACCGCACGCCCAGGGACAAAATCAGCCATGCTGGTCTGTGTCAAAGGAGAAGCCCCTGTCAAATCAACACATGTGTCCTTCCCATCATCCCAAGAATACAGTAACACATCAGCTGGGCGTAAGGCATTATCCCTGTCTCCACGTAGCCCAATGTCAACCTCTTTACGGGCCGAGATCCCCGACCGAGCACATATATTAACAAGGGTATCACGTACTATATTATGTCGATGTTTAATCCCAACGATACCAGCACACGAGACCGCGTGATCTCCATAGGTGTCCCCCACAAAAACCTTGGAACAGGCAGAGCATGGCATTTGAGTAGAAAATAGGGGAATACCCATCCGATAGCACAACACACAACGGTAAGTTCTGGCATTCATGGTCTGTCCCAACCCAGAAATCGGGATAACCCTTAGCCAGTCTGAAGTGTGGTCCTCGTTTTGCGATCTCCACAAAGCCATTTGTCTGGTAGATAAGCAAAAGGTGGATTCGGCCATTTTGGCAACACGTGTGAAATATACGTCTGCCAGTTTCTTCATAAGTTTGGGGGCAGCGATCTCACACGAGCTGCCTAAAAGGTCAGTTTCCATCTTCGCATTAAAAGCGTGCAAAGCCTCATCGAAGGAAGAACCATAAGTAACGATGCCAGAATGTCGGAGGAGCCTAGTCTGTAAGCCGGTAGATTGGAGTCTAGATGCAAGGAAAGCATAGTTCAATACATCACCTGCCGCGTATGCACCAAGTCCCCCAAAATCAAAAGGTAGCGTGGCTAGTCTCCATTGCCAATCCCCAAAACCAGGCCGAGAAGCAGTGACAATACGCTCTAGAGAGGAACGAAGCGCCGCATCAAAGGCAAGCTGAGCCCTCTCGAAGACCTGAGGGGGGCATGTGCGCATAGAAAAATACAACTTGGAGATTCCAGCACATGCCCGAAGGAGTAGCAACTCACATTGAGGGTCATTAAGCTTAGCAACAGCATCCATAAGCTCAATGGTTTTAGCAACCCACTTCATAGCAAGTTCGCTGCTAAACGCAAGGTCTACACTGGCAGGTCCCCCCAACAATTTAACGCCGTGTAAAGGCCGGGAAATATTAGGCGGGAAAACGCCTGCAAGCCTGCTTCTAGGATCCTCCCTTGGCCAAAACACCTCGGTTTTATCGACATTGAGATGCAACCCATAAAGGGGTCCATCTTTCATAATAAGCTCCAAAACCTTCCCAACTGTTGGAGTATCACCGATGATCGTGCCATCGTCCAAATACCACGCTTGAAGGGGGAGACTAAACGAATCTCTGATCTTGCAGGCCAATGGGTGTAGCACTAGAGCAAAGAGAAGCGGTCCAAGCGGGTCACCTTGTTGCACTCCTTGGTGCGACCATAAAGTGTGTTCACCATAATATAATCTAGCTGGGCTGGAGTAGCAAAATTCAACCCAACGAGAAATGGCAGGACAACGCAGGCGAACCTCTTGTAACATGACCTCCCGGTCCACCAAGTTGAAAGCGTTTTTGAAATCCACTAGTAGCATCGAAAGGCCTTCCTCGCCACCCGCGATCTTCAATAAACCTGTTCACTGCATGAAGAATAGCCTCTCCTCCTCCAGGTACCCCAACACCAAATTGGAGATCATTCAAATAACTGTCTAAGGAGTGGCCAATTATTATTATTATTATTATTATTATTATTATTATTATTATTTAAAAATAATAATAGTACGTAATAAATAAGGAACGGAATATGGATGCTGTACAAAATACATAATTTTCATAAAGTCATGACTGTTGAAGTTAACAGGTGCTATGTATTGATTGACATCTGATGCATGGACAGTCACTGACTCACTTCACTTGTATATGACAAACCATCACTATTTGGTGCAAAATAATTCGGGTGTTGTTTTTCTTTTGGTCAAAATATGCGGCTTTATTTATTTATTTATTTATTTTTTTAATAAATGTTATAAAAGTTTTAAAAAAAGTATTTTGTTAAAAATAATAAAAGTTGAAATTTTTTTGGTAACGTTTGTTGTCATAGTCGTTTAATGTTGTAACGTTTAACATGCTATTTGTTGTTATTAATTAAATAAAAACGCATTGGACGTTAATTATATAAACGTAACAAATAAACACAAAAAAAACATTACAAAAAATATATAGTATACCAAAACATTACAAAAAAAAAAACATTACAAAAAATATATACTATACCAAAAAAACATTAAAAAAAAAAAAAAAAAAAAAAAAAAACGACAAAATAAGGAAAAAAAAAAAAAAAAAAAGTGAGCTACCTCTTTTAGAGAGGGTTCGGTTAATAGAAATAGAGCCCGTGAGAATAACCTACCCCAATAATTCCTACACTAATCCAAAATGAGTACTCCGTATTTCAATATTATTTGAAGTTTGGACAAACACATCACAATTTTGTTTTATGATTACAAGTACAAAAGCTATCCTATAAAAAATTTATTAGTAGATAAAATTGAGTGTTGCACATGCTTAAAAAAACATATTTTATTAAAAGTTTATACTTCGTGACCTAATACTGGATGTGGCTCGTGGCACACCCGACTCTCATGTGGGTTCGTCACTGGTGACAAACAAAACTTATTTATAATTACTAACTTTTAAAGCTTAAGTCCTCATAGGGTTCATGTCGTGTCAGCAGGCATTAGCGTGTAAACATTTTTCTGCCATTGAGGATCGTTCAAGAGATCAGGACTCACGAGGTTAACTAGTTTTCAAGTTTAAGTTCAAGCAATCAAAAATTGTGTTGCTCTATAAAAGTTTTTGTTTAGATAGATGGTCTCATTTTTTTTTTTTTTTTTTTTTTTGAAAGGCATTAGAATAAAAAGACCCATAGAGGGAAAGAAAACAATACAATATAAGTCATCTTTCCTCAATTAAACAAGCTAAATTAAGAGAGGAAAAGACCCAAAGAAAAGCAATGAAAAAACTAAATACACAAGACTAGCTAATACATGAAGAGGAGAACCTGTAAGCCATTTGCTGCGCAGGTTCGAATCCAAGCCGGCTCCGGTTTTCATCCGGCCGTTTCTCCAGCGAGTAATCTCGTGTGGAGGCGGTACGGTTTCCGGGCGAAAGCCGTTTAAATCCCCACTGCGCCAGCGTGGGCCCGGTTCAGACAACATAGTCTGGGTATGTGGTGGATGAGGGTCTGCTATTTGGCAGGTGCGACTCTAAACCATATATGGAAAAAAGTCACCTTTCAAATTCAAAAAAAAAAAAAAAAAAAAAAAAAGCTAATACATGTCACAACAATTCTAACATTTTTTATTAGACAAAACTAACTCACAAGGCTGTAATACTTGTAGATGGTCTCAATTAATCCTAATATAGTATTACTTTTTAACCTCCCTAAGGGGGGAGGGAGTGGTCACCAATTTACCAAACTTTGCCAAATTGCCACATCATCATCTACCAATCACAACCTTCCAACTCAAACTTTACCAAAGTTTACCAAACTTTACCAAAATGGTGGCGGCGGTGTTACCGAAATTTGCCGAGCATTAAAACCATAAAACATTAAAACCTCTACATTAATTTCTACTTTACAAAGAAGAAGCAGCAAACGTGGGCCCAACTTTTCCTTCGGCAAAAGTCACCGATTCCACCCTTGCCCGAATCTTGCCGAAGGTCCGGCGGCGGTGTTGCCGACCTTCACCGACCTTTTGCCGAGCTTCACCGAGCCCACTCCCTCCCCTCTAACAATATTCCAATCACTTACTGGATTAATTAGAACTAATTTTATCTACGAATAACAAACACTAAATGAGGAATTTGGGGAATGGGAGTCGTTTTGATGCTGTATTAATATATATAGTAACATTGTGAATGAGTTTCTTACCATATGAATTCGTCACTCGTCAGCATCTAATGCAGTAACGGCCCATCAAACAAATCTTAAGCTCATGTTGAGGAACAAATATGAAAATGTTTATCCGGATCATGGAGTAGAGAGAGTCCATCATGATTCAGCGTGTTGTCAAACGTTGTCATCGATAATGGTCCTATTTACCACAACATTTGATCACTAGCAGAGGTGCATCGTTACAATGGGGTGAGTTATCCACACCCTCCCATAGGAAAGGTATCCAGTCATTGGATGCATCACCGGGTTGTACGGTGTGCATCGCGAGTTGTACAGTTTGACCCCCCCCCCCCCCCCCCCCCCCCCCCCCCCATGATGTGATAATATAGGGAGGGTTTGTATAACATAGCCCATTACGGTTTGACCCTGTAGTAGCTCTTTAGGTGTTTGTCACAACTCTTACATCTTATGTGCGAAATTATTCTGCAGTAGGTTAAGCTATGATGACCTTTGCTGACATTATAACATGGTCTCTTATAGTTACTACAGATCACAGACCTTTTACCTTGCCTTTGATACAATCTTGACGATGTGTGTATCCGCACGCATGTAAATTGATTTTGAAAAAACATTGAGTAGTTTGTTACAGGTTTCCATTATAACTTATAACAAAAGCAAGTATAATTTTGGCTGAGAAAGCTATGGCTTATTCCTGATTTTAAATTTAGAGATATCAAAAGGTCCTGAAACAAGTGGCATGTCAGATTATCTGAAGCATCAAATATAGAGCATATGAAGAATTAGTTGACGTTGAGTATGTTGTTATTAACATGCATCATATAAGCAAAACTACAACTAATCTTTCTGAATTCATAAGGTAGGAGTCTTTCCAACGGCCTCTTTACAAAAAATAATGTTTTCTGGCTGCCAGTTTTAATCATAAATACTGTGTTTCTGGGAGTTAAAATGTGGCTGAGAAGGTGAAACAAGACCTGCTTAGTGTTTCTAGACTAATCTTTCTGAATTCATAAGGTAGGAGTCTTTCCAATGGCCTTCTGGCTGCCAGTTTTAATTATAAATGCTCGTGTTTCTGGGAGTTAAATGTGGCTGAGAAGGTGAAACAAGACCTGCTAAGTGTTTCTAGACTATAAACAATTTACTTTACAGGATATAGTAGATTTCTACTTGGTGGAATTTTCTACATGTCATATTTTGAGGACAAGGGAGAGACCTTTTCGGACCGAGAGGGGTCAAAAAGACTAGCGTCTGCAACTATCTAATCAGTTAGGCTAGGCAAAGCTTAGTTTGGACCAAGACTTGGTAGCAGTTCATTAAAATGCCTAGACCAGTCCCTAGGAACATGTTAATATGGTCACCAAGAAATTTATCATTCTTTAGGTACGAATGCACTATTATCCTTGGATCAATATTTGTTGACTTTCTATGATTAGTTAGATAATCGGTCCTACATAGAACCTTTAATTACATCCAAACCGGTCATAACCATACGCTCAGGGGTTAACTGATTGATTGAATGCCATAAGAAACAAGTTTAGGTTTCACAAGATGATTAACAGTAGCGAAGTTCAAATGACACAAACGACAATGCCATAACCAAGCTTGAGAAGAAGCTTTAGCCATGAGACAAACCGAAGAGTTTGAAGTTATTTCCGAAAGAGCAATTGTATATAAAGTTGAAAAATGAGATGGCTAAAAAGAAAAAGTGGAGGAAATGAAAATGCTCCCTAAACTAGGATAGACACCGGGTCAATACATAATCTATCGGATTTCATATGTTGAGTTCTCGTATTGAAGTAGGACCATACGCCTAAGAACATAATTTTATATGCACCTCTAGTGCTTATGATGCATTACTATTTATTAACCTTCCAAAAAATTGATAGCAAGATAAATGTTGCGCAAAATAATCCAAAGATATTAACGTTATAACTATCGTCAAAGGTATCATGTTTAGATGGACGAGGGTGATAATGCAAAGCAAGAGATAAAAAACGCCCAATTCGGGTAAATACCATCTTCTTGCAATCTTCATTTTCGCCTTAAATAACCAAAACTCGCATGTTTAACCCTCTGTATAAAAGGAATACAGCATAAAAATCACTAAGGAAACAGAACATAATGCCATAAATAAGAAGTAATTATTTTTCTTTACCTTCTTATATTCATTTCATATTATTCTTTTATGCTTCTCGTACTTACATCTCCCAAAAGATTAAGCCCTTTAATCGTCATCCAACTAGTTTCAAACCCCATCACTCGCCTCAAATCCAAACACCCTATTCCGCCGAGAAGAACCACCACTACCCGACCTCCCACCACCACTAAAACACGAAAACAAACTATTCAACACTCGCCTAAATCTCCCACACTCTCTAGCACCATTACCTCTCGAAACCCATGATATCCTCCTCGGAGCACCATTATTATTAAACCCCCCATCCATTTCAGTAAAAACCACCGGAAACTCTCGTTCCCCACCTCTCCTCCCACCCGCAAACCTCCCCACCGCAAATCCACCACCTGGCAGCCTCCATATCGTTAACCCAACCGCCTCTTCCCCATTACCACCCACTTGACCACCATCCAACTCTCTACTATCCGATGGCAACTCATGACGACACACAGGGCAGGAATTACGCAAAGCAAGCCACGGCAAAATACACTCAGAATGGTACAAATGCTGACACGGCATTTCCTTAACTTCTGTCCCTAAAACAAAAGCGTCTTTACAAACAGCACAATGTGGATCATCAGTCAACACATGTTTCTCCTCAATAACAACATTCGGCATTTTCTCAACTGCGTCTTTAGACGCAGGCGGATTACCATCATTTACCCCCAACCCCAAGCCTAACCCAGTCACTTCAATCTGTGTCAACTGATCAAGAAACCTATCAAAACCAGACCCTAACAAAAACTCAGACATACTATCAGGTAACGGCCTTAAACCCGACCCCGCCCCATCATCGTAATAAAACTCGAAAGCATTCGCATTCGCATTCGCTTCCTCTCCCCCTCCCCCACCACGCAGCACCACAACCGGGTTAAACGGAGACCGATCACCAGTATTCCTCCTAGCTCTCCTCAACACAGGCCTGCTAGGGTTAGGGCTAGGGTTAGGGTTTTGATCATACATCGCGGCAGCCGGAAAACGACGACGGATTGATTCCGGCAAGGATGTTCCGGTCAATTGGGTATCGTTAATTTGTTCAACAAAGCCACCGTTGCAATTGGGGCAAATTGAGTCTGTTATTTGGGTTATGAATTGATTGCATCTGTAGCAATAGTACGATGATGGATTGCCACTAATTGACATTTAATTTTCAATGAAAAAGGTTGGATTGATTGAAATTTTACAAGAAAATATGAAGCCTAAAATTGGGAATTGAGAAAATGAATTGATAGATTGTTGTGGAAGAAAGAAGTGAGGCGTGAGAATGATACTCATGATGTTTTTGGGATTGCGAGGAAAGGGACACGTGGCGTAAGGTTAGTGGGTGCAGTTAAAGTGGTTACTTTAAGACTTTTTACTGAACGTTGGAGCTATTTGAAACTTTTTTACTTTGCACCCTTATTTTGAAAATTGGAAAAACGAGTCGATTCAAGTTAAATTTTGGCGATGCCAAGAAAGTTTGAAGGCAGCTCGGAAAGGTTTATAGATAGATATGTTACACAACTTTTCAATTTATTCGTCTAAGTTATCAAAAAATTTTTTTTTTGTGCAAACGGTGTTTTGGACTACACGGGGTTGACATTCAGGTTATTGAATTTGTAAAATCACCACATTTATGTTAATTAACTTACCCAAAAAATATATTTTGATTACTTGGATTACACTGAAAATATAAAGGTTCAATGCTTCCTAAAAGTTCAGTAACTTAATTGAACAAAATGAAAGTTTGGTAACTTAAGTAAACACTGAAAATATAACCCCATCTCGGAAAGCTTGATTTATTTGCAATGATGTTTCTTTTAAACCAACTAAAATTGAAATAAAATATGATATTTGAATTCGGATCGGCTCGGTACACATTTTTGGCTCTTTTTTAAGCTCGAGCTCGGGTCGATAGCATTTTGGGGTGTAAAAAAATAAAATCCGAAAAATCAAACTTAACCCGAAAGCAACATTTAATGTTAAATTAAAACATAATGAAGGACAAACCGAAACACAATAGATCTTCCAACTAGGAGGCAAGAGCTTTCACCCCAATATGAAATTTTTAAGAAATCTCGCAAAATTTGCGATTTTTTTCTTTTTTAAGTATCGAAAAATTTGCAATTTCTTGAAATCTATGCAATATATACAGACCCTCCAGATACCACATACCAAAAACCAAACTTTGCGATTTTCACCCCAATATGAAAATTTTAAATTGAGTTGAGGCTTCATAATTTTGCGAATGATTAGTGTCTCATATGAAATTTCGTATCTCAACGTTGATCATTATGTGTACATTTTCTCTCAACGAAGCTCAATATAGTTCCAATATTTGGTTCACTGGGTTCGGTTCTGACACAAACCAAAGAAACCCGACTAACCGACCGCAAACGAGGCATTCCGGTTTAGATTTTAGTGGAAAGAGCCAAGTTTTAGGGTGAAAAGAGCCAAAACAGCACCAAATACACATTTTATCCAAAATACACATGAAAATCTCGCAAGATAAGGCAAATCTAGCAAGTTTTATATGAAAATTTGTGATTGTTTAAAGAAAAATTGCAAAGCTTGCGATCTTTTTTAAAAAAATATTGCAAACTTTGCGAAATTTCTTAAAATTCGCAAAGTTTGCTAGATTACAAAAAATCACAAAGTTTGCGATATTTTTTAAAATGGAAAATTACACAAAAAGACACTCAACTTAGGGTATATTTTCAATCAAGGTACGCTACTTTTTTTCTTGCACATAAAGGCGACCAACTTTTTTTTTTTTGGCGAATTTAGGTTTTTTACTAACTTCTGTTAACCCATTAACGACCATTTCGTCACTAAATTACATGTTTGGTCCTTGAGTTTGTATAGTCATTTCACCACCACGACCTGCCACCTCTACCACTATCGTCCACCACCAGCACCACCACTAGCCACCACCACTACCTACCACCAACATCCAGCACCACTACCAGCCGCCGCCACCATCACCATCCTCCGCCGCCACCACCACCATCCACCAACACCACCAGCCGCCGCCACCATCACCACCCTCCACCACCAACATCACCTGCCGTCACCACCACCACCAGCCTCTACCACCTCCACCACCACAAACTGCCGCCACCACTACCAAATACCTTGGTGGTGGTGACGGTTGGTGGTGATGGTGGCGGATGATGGTGGTGAAGTTGCTAGATGGTGGCGGTGGTGGTGGATGGTGGTGGTGGACGGTGGTGGTGGAGGTGGTGGTGGCGGCGGCGGTTGGTGGTAGTGGTGAATTTTGGTGGTGGCGGCAGTTGATGGTGGTGGGTAGTGTCTAGTGATGGTGGTGACGGACGGTGGTGGTGGAGGTGGTGGGTGGTGGTGGATGATGGTGGCGGCAGCTAGTACTGGTGGTGGTGGGTAGTGGTGGTGACTGGTGGTGGCAGAGGTGACAGGTAGTGGTGGTGAAATGACTGTACAAACTTAAGGACCAAACATGTAATTTGGTAACGAAATGGTCGTTAGTGGGTTAACAGAAGTTAGTAAAAATACTAAATCCGAAAAATAAAAATAAATAAAAAAAGTTGGCTGCTTTATGTGTAAGAAAAAAAGTAGAGTAGCTTGATTGGAAACCGACCCTAAGTTGAGTACCTTTTTGTGCTGTTTGCCATTTTTTAAAAAGTTGCAAACTTTGCGAGATTTCTTAAAAGAATCACAAAGTTTGCGATTTTCTAAAAATATCGCAAAGTTTGCGAATTTTATGGGTAGTTTGGGTCTTTTGAAAAAAAAATTATATTTTGTGAAGTATGTTTGTGAAAATGGGTATTTTTTTTTTTCATATTCCCTTAGTTTTTTCCTTTTTCTTTTAGTAGTTTAGCTTTTTCTTTTAGAGCATTGCCGCATTGGGTACCGTTGGTGCCATGGCTCCAAGCCGTGGGCTTTTTTTGCTGCCACGTCAGCAAAAAGCTCCATGGCATCAGAAATCCCACGGCACCACATTTCAGGGGTATCCGTTGGCACCAGAATTTCTGGTGCCGTCGACCATTTTTTTTTCTTCTTTTACTTAAATTAAAATATACACAATATAAACTTAAATAAACTTCATTAATATTAAAAACCACACATTACATATTAAAAAAACACACGATACATTTTAAAAAATTGCATAAAATTAAAAACCTAATACATAAATAAAAGTTTAATCCTCTTCGGGATATTTTGCCTGGATTCGAGCTTGTTGTGCCCTCACGATCCTTGCGTTGACCGGATCCATACTGCTTGTATCCATTTGTAGCACCCACATCTCTTCGGCAATCTTTTGTGATTCATATAAAGTAACTCTCGCGAGTGACTCTTGCTCAAGAACATCCATCTTTGCCTTGCGGTCTAACTCGTATTATTGTTGCAACATTTCTTGAAACAATGCCGGGTTTGAACCGGAACTAGCGGTCGAGTTTGACGAACGTTGACTCTTAGCAACCCGGTACATGCCGTCTGGCCGTGGCAAATCGTCGGGTCCAAAATGCTGGGGCTCCTCGTTCGTAGGCCGAAGACGATTACGTCTTGTCAAAGTCGAGTCGGGATTGATTCCGGCAAGGATGTTCCGGTCAATTGGGTATCGTTAATTTGTTCAACAAAGCCACCGTTGCAATTGAGGCAAATTGAGTCTGTTATTTGGGTTATGAATTGATTGCATCTGTAGCAATAGTACGATGATGGATTGCCACTAATTGACATTTAATTTTCAATGAAAAAGGTTGGATTGATTGAAATTTTACAAGAAAATATGAAGCCTAAAATTGGGAATTGAGAAAATGAATTGATAGATTGTTGTGGAAGAAAGAAGTGAGGCGTGAGAATGATACTCATGATGTTTTTGGGATTGCGAGGAAAGGGACACGTGGCGTAAGATTGGTGGGTGCAGTTAAAGTGGTTACTTTAAGACTTTTTACTGAACGTTGGAGCTATTTGAAACTTTTTTACTTTGCACCCTTATTTTGAAAAATCAAAAAAAGCGTAACATATATACACTAGAGTAGGGCTGAGCAAACGACCGAACGGGTCGGACCGACCGAATGATCGACCAAAACCGGATCGACTATATTTGATCTTCAGTTTTGGTCTTTTGGCTACTTCGGTCCTCGGTCCGGTCCGGTCCAAACCACAAACCGATTATTTGGTCTTGTTGGACCGGACTAACCGGCCGAAACTAGACCGACCACATTCCGTCCAGTCCTCAGTCTTAGCTTTTTGGCTAATTCAGTCCTCGGTCTTATCGGTCCGGTTCTCGATCGATGCTCAACCCCACATTAGAGCAATGGGTATGGTAACCCCAAGTTAAAACTTAACACAATTCAGCGTCACATCAGCTTTAACTTTTTGACCTTATCTACAAAAAAAAAAAAAAAAAAAAAAAAAAAAAAAAAAAAAAAAAAAAAAACTCATCATAATTCACTTTAACTCAACATTTTGGGCCCAACTTTATAATCTTTTGACAAAAATACACCGTTGGTCCTTAAACTTTTCACAAAACATCGCCATGGCTCTTAACTTTACAAAATTGTTGCCTGGCGTTCAAAACTATGGATTTTGAGGCCGAATGCGTCCATTGACCAGAAATGTGGAGGTCAACGCTAAGTTTTAGTTATTTTTCCAAGGGCAATATAGTCCAACCACATTTACAACTAGCGTATGATTTATGTCTAACCCGACATTCAATTTAAGGGACCAACTGTGTTCTTATATACTCTTTGTCAACAACTTGACCACAACTTCTCAGACACGCTTATTAATTATTTCGCGGGAGCCAATAAACCCATAACTAACCGTTGATTTTTTAGTAAGTCCCGATGATGTATCATACACATTGTAACTTACAACATATACTGAAAACAGCCCTCAACAACGGTACCCATAGTTATTCCATAAAAAAAAAAAAAAAAAAAAAAAAAAGAAGCCAAAGAATGGTAGGCATGGAGCTTAGTAAGCCACAAGTGACGGATAAGATGGTAGAGTATGTGAAGGCAAAATATGGTGTTAGTTGGTTAGAAAGTGATGAAATGTCTGATGAGATGTATGAAGATTTATGCAGATTTGCCAAAGAAGCCGAAGTGATCAAAGGTTAGTTTAGTTTACTCTATTTGTGTCATTGACATAGTGATTGAAAAGTAGGATAGTAGTAATGGTTAAAATCTGATGTCTTGTGTTTTTGTTGTATTTCCAGATACCAATTCTAAAGGAAAAGAGGTTGATTCATCAAATGCACAAACTGTTAGCACCATTGTTTATAAAAGTCCAAAACCAAATAAAATGGTTACAAATGTTGTACTAGGTCTTGTTGCTGCAAAGGTAAGCAGCAGCAATAAGAGGAAACATTGGTATGGCCTCCCCCTAAGGATCTCAACTATCCCACTATGAATATCAAGTCCCCTATCAAAAAGTTCACTTGTTATTTTTAGTGGTTTATGTAATGAAGATGTTAACTTTTTGGAATGATCATAGCTAATGAAATAGTTGGATTTTACATTTTTGCTTTACTTGTTTACGGTTTTTACTTTGCAATCGCATATGTAGTATATTGTAGTGTTTGGAATAACTTAATTTGACTATTAAAGTCAACATATACCCAAAAAACAAAATAGTAATCAAACTGCATTGTTATAACATATGAATTACAACATATCAGTTCAATTGCATTTATTAAACTGAAAGACAACATAGAATTTCTTGCTCCTCATTCACTTGGGTAAATGACTAGCACTTTCATCAGTTGGTTTATAAGTTGTAGGTCCTTCAGTAGGTGTTTCACTTGCCAATTCTTCACTAGCTGATTCATTTGGGCATACTCCACTTGCTGTTTTAGTTGTAGTTGTCGTTGTAGTTGCTTCAATTTGTTCGTCATCACTGCCCACGTTAGCACGACCTCTACTATAATAGTTAACACCTAAGCCAATCACATACCCACCACGATCAGTTGTAGTTGTCTTTTCCCCTGTAACATCAGCTGTTGTGGTGTAAGATGGGGTTCCCATTTTTTCAAGGCACGATGGACAAGTATACCACATGAAATCTTTGTAAGGGGACGCCTTGCAAATAACATCAATCCAGCACTGTTTTCCTTTTCAATCCAACAGTAACTGCAGACCAATTGGCAATCATTTTGTGGATCCATTGTGAAAAGCAATAGAATACATAAAGAATTGATGATAAGGTATTATATAATAGATGGAAAAAGAATAACGGTTCAAAGCGGTTGTTGAACAATTATGTAGTATTGATGAGTGCTTAAACACTCATCATTTTTGGTCATATCTAAACTGCAAAACATACAAAAACACTCAATAATGCATCAAAATAATGAAAATATTCCAAAATTGTGTTTTATATGTTTTAGAAGCAAAATGAGTAAAAACAGATGAAAAACGTACAAAGTTTGCATAATTGGCAGCTTCAGTCCCCCAACTTTCAAAAATTGGCAAAAATAGTCCCTGAGCACTTATTTTAAAAGAAAAGTCACCAAAGGTCATTTTGAAATCATAAATTGTCATATTTAGTCCTTTGGTGAAAATTTTGAAAGTTTTGAGAAATTACAAGTTTAGTCCCTGTACTTTCAGATTTTGGCAGATTTGGTCCCTGGTGGGATATTTTTGAAAGAAAAATCATTTTTGGTCCTTGGAAACTCAAAAGTTATCACAAATGATCCTTGGGTGGCAAGTTTAGTGAAATTACATGTTTGGTCCATGGAGTTTGAAAATTGACATAAAAGGCCCCCGAGAATTTTAAAATAGAAAGTTATCAATTTGGGTCCTTATATAAATGGAATGTGGCATGAATCATCCTTTGGAATACTTTGGGCATGTTACATTTTTAGTCCCTAACATTTTCAGAATTTACATCTATGGTCCTTGTGTTTAATTACCATACCAAATGTACCCTTGGTTGTTATTTAACCCAAAACCAAACACAACACTACCCCAAGCCCAACAAAACCGGCCCATCTCCAAAATAATAAAAATCCACCACCCTGGTCAAACTCCCAGGTCAAACCACACCATCTTCAACCCCCGTCCACTGTTCATCACCACTTTCCTCCATGTTTTCTGCTTCCATGTCCCCTTCTCTCCACAGTTTTTCTCACCAACCTCACCACCTCAATTAATACACCAAACCAAACCCTCCTCCTCATTAAGACTCCCACCTACACTCACCAAACCCACTCAACTTGTAAAACTATTTTTTCCGCCAAATTGATTTTCAAGGGTAGAGATTGATTGGAGCCATCCAATGGCTCAAAGTGAAGTGGGATTCAACCAGAGGACCCACAGGAACTCAAAGCACTTATAAAAGTGAAGGAAGAAAGAGAGCAGGGGCTAAGTAGTTAGTTAGTAATTTTCTTTTGTAATTTAGGTCAAATGTAGTTAAATTAATTTTACACTCAGCTTTGTAATTTTCATTTCCAGTAATATAATCATCTTTGAAATTAATGAACCATTGTTTTCTCTTTTTAATTCCTTGCAACCTGTTTTCACAATTTAAGCTTAATACTTCATTTATGTTAGAATAGATTTCACTAGCTTCAAATAAGATTAAGCTGGTTTACTGAAACTTATGATAGCTTCATATAGCTATTTATGAGTTCATTGCTCCTTATTAACTGCTTTTACTCAAGAAGTCCAAAAACATCAACTGTGGCCAAAGGTTAAAAAGAAACAAGCATTTGCTGATTCAGGGGTGATTGAGAGACCTATAGGATCTCTTGAAGTTGATTCATAAGTTCATTTAGTTTTTTTTTTCTCTTCCACTCCTTAGCTTGGAACTTCTGTGAGTACCATTCAAACTTTCATCACTTTTTGCATTATTTTGCTCATTTGCTTATTTTGACTACTCAGCTGTTTAAATATATTTTCAGCTTGCTAATCTCAGTTATTATTTGTTTTTCTTGTTGCTTTGTTTTAGAACTAATCTCACTCATTCCTAGTATTACATTAAAATTCATAAGTTTCAAAAATTTAGCACTAGCAAGTAGAGTCTTTCCCAATACTTCTAATCAGTCAAATCTTGCTTACTAGGTTTAGTTAGAGCTTGTTAATTAGTGGCTAGTAAGAATCTGAGCTCATTTAACCAAAATCACTTGAGAATCAAAATCAGTCAATCATAAAGGGTGTTTGGAACAGGTTTGTTCCCTGTGTTCTAACCATTGTTCTTTGTTGAACTCAGTTTACTTAAGTCAGACTAGGCTCATAGTTGTTAGTTATGGCATTTAGTTCATGGTTTTTTCCTCAAAAAGTCAAAATCAACAAAAGCTTTTCATATCAGTCCACTGTTGTGGATTTAAGATCCACAAACCCTCAATTCAGTCCTAAACTAGTATATGTAGGTTAATTTAGCTTATTCTAGGGTTAGTATAACTTATATAATCAGTAGGATCACTTAGAATCTCATTAAAGTCAAACCTAGTAGTAAAATCTAAAAAGTCAAAACTTGATCTTGTGCAGAAAACCAAAACTTGTAGGATTTGTTTAGAATTTTGTATTAGGTTTTAGGAATTGAGCTTTTCAGGGATTGTAGTCCCCTAGCTAAACTTCAAAGTTTCACTTTCACTTTATTTTTGCAATTTGTTTTGTGCATCCTACAGCCCACCAAAGTCACTTGCAGGGGGTGTTACCTGCCCTGCTCCATGACAGATAACCAAACATGCCATCTCAAATTGCCTCTATCTTTCTCACTTATGGGCCCCACCCCATGGTGTTTGGCTTTTTAAGAAGCCATTAAGCTGGTCTTGGGGATTCTGGGCTTATTTCATGCTTATTTCCTCATTTACTAGGGCTGCATGTCCCAATTTCCCTGTCCCATTTTGCTTGTGTGCTGAATGAACTCAGCTTTTGTGTCTATATATCAAGCCCTCCCCTGACTCACCCAGTGGGTCCCAGGAGTCATACTTTAGTTTTTTGGAAAGCTCACTAGCCCAACTCTAGGGATATGTACTTATTTGTGGCTTTAAAGCTTATTTGATAAGCAATAATTGGCCACAAACAAGCTGCAGGCCTGCTGAATCTGTGTGCATTTGAAAGTGCTTATTTGCCTAAATTTGCTTATTCAGTGCACTTGGCAAGTTGATATAGTTTCAATCTTGTTCCTTTCAATTGTTTGTAAATTATTTTCTAGCTTGTGTACTCTGTTTGGCTGATTGTGAGCTTATTCAAGCTCTAAATCTCCTTTTTAAGCCAATAAGCCAACTGTTGGCTCATTAAGCTTGTTTCCCGCTTATTTTTGAGTTCCACTAAATTTATTTTCACAAAAGTTGGTTAATTTCAGTTGTTAAATAGTTCCATAAAAGAAAAATCGCAAAAACATCATATTAATTAAAGTGATAGCTTCTATTTAAGAAGCTTGAGCTTATTAGCTTATTTCTCAGCTTTTTCCTTAAGCACTTTTCCATTTTATATTTTTCTTATATTTCTGCACTTATAATAGATTTTTATAAAAATTTTCAGATTTTTCTTTGTTTATTTAGTATTTATTATAATTTAAATTAGTTTTAAGTAATTAATAAATAGTAATTAATTGGTAATAATTATTTAAAAAGTCTTAAAAATATATTTTCTGTTTTAAAATTAGTTTTATAGTACTTTAGATTTTTCTAAGTTTTAATTTTATTTTTCTAGGCTTATCTTACATTTTCTTATTATTTAGTGTATTTTTAAATAGTTATAAATAATAATTAATTAATAATAATTCTTAAAAAAGTAGGAAAAATATATTTTCAGTTTGAAAATAAGTTTTATAATATTTTAGATTTTTCCAAATTTATTTTTCATATTTTTAGTGTAATTTCATAATTAGTTATAATTTAGGTTAATTTAAATAATTGATAAGTAATTAGTAAATAGTATTTAATTAATAATAATTAATATAGTAGTGTAAAAATTAATTTTAATTTTCTAAAAATTTTCTTATATCATTAGGATTGTAAAAAGTTAATTTTCATATCCGTAGTCATTTTATTTCTCACGTTTCACGTTTTATTTTGTACGTTTACGTTATTTAAAATGTAAACGTACGCGCTTTTAGATATTAAACATTTTTAAGTATCTAACTTTCACGTAACCGTTCATATAGCTTACTTAAGCTATTTACTTGTATAAGTCAGTAGTGTAATCAATCTCAAACCCTTTTCTGTCCAAATTCACCCGATCACAAACCTGTTTGAATACAATCCACACCTCGTCGGGACATAACGACCCGGGGAAACCTTATATTCCGCGGAGATTGAGCCTAAGGAGTTTGACTATATTGACCACATCCATGATTGACTTTAGTTGACTGTTTTTGCCTCAATCAAATTTTGGCGCCGTTGCCGGGGAGGTTGTGCGCGTTATTCTAAAACGGTTTTCAGATTAGTGAATCGGGATATACACTCATTGTATATTTACCCACCCTTGTTCATATTATCTTCTAAATTTTCATATAAAAACAAAACTGTTTACGAAAACATTTTAAAATCAGTTTTCAACGAACACAAAAAACCCAAAAACATTTTCTTTCTTATTTGTACAAAATGTTTATCCAAAAATCCAAAAATATTCACCTTTACCCTCTTACATCTTTGATTCTTCATCCCTACCCCTCTGTAAACCTTTGATTCTTTCATATGTCATATCCACACCATTTTGGTTGCCAATGGTGTGGTGGTCCTCATAATGGTGGGAATTGTCCCGGCTGTAGCATGGTAGAGTCAGGAGATGGGTCTGTCTATAACCAAGCTCCCTATCCTTACCATGACACATCTGATTCATCCTACCAGCCACCACATCATGAGATACTGACATATCTGTGTGAGTTTTGTGGAGGTCCTCACCAAGGATTTGAGTGTCAAACCGAAAACACGTTTGTCTATGAACAGTTTTCAGAAGGCAACTGGAACTTTGGTTATGACCAATACCCATATGATTCACCAGTCCAGACCCAGCAGTTATACTGTTGTGATTACTGTGGTGGTCCACACTTCAGCTCAGATTGTCAAACGGGGAATCCATATCCTTGTGACAATTTTGACACACCTTATTATGACCAACCTCCACAGTACCAAATGAATCAAGCAATTCTTCCAGAAATTCAAAATGTACTGGAAATACTTAATGAGCTTAAGGGTTTAGTTAAAGACTTTGCCCAAAAACACTCATAAAAAATCCATGGAAGAATTGCTAGCTGAAGAGCAGGCTTCTAGAATAAATTCCCAAGATGCCAATGAAAAATCTGTGAGGGAATCAATTGCAAAAGAAAAAGTAGCCAGATCTAGCTCTCAGTTCCGTTTTATTCCTGATGATAGTGATGATGAAGATACACTTGATATTATTCAATTTTATAAAACTCCATCATGTTCATCAGTAGATATCCCAGCAGTTGAGATTCTATGTTAAACAATTGCTATCACACCCGAAGTTCACACTCACTCTTTGAACATGGGGGATGATCATCTTAGCACTGTTCCTGATAAGGAATCGGACGAATTAATAAAGTCTAGTGTTGAGATCCTTGTCCCAATCCCAGGAGAGTCACAGGGAACTTTGGATCATATGTGTCATTTACTTTCCCCTCTTGAGTGTTCAAGCGATCATTTTGAGACTTTCTCAGATTTTAATGATGATTGTACATCTCATGGAGACATTGAGTATATTGAGGCATCACTCCCACAGTCTGATGCTGATCCTCTTCTTGAGGAGTTCGCCGATGAACTTACTCACATCAATCCACTTTCATCGGAAAGTGATGATGGTCTCCTCGATTTCGAAGCCGATCTGGGAGAAATTGAAAGTCTCCTATATCATGATCCACCACTCAGTTCTGATCCTAACAGTCCAATAGAGAATATTGATCACCATGTTCCCGAAATATTTAATACGACTTTCACCAACCCTCTATTTGAATTCGAATCTGAATTCACTGTGATTTCTAACAATCCAATCTTTGATGAGGAGAGTGACGAGTCCATAATGGAACATGAGTTCACAAATTCACATCATGTGAATGATTCTCTTCATGAGGAGTTCTCCGGTGAACTCACTCATCATATCATGACTCCTCCGGAGTTTGATAGCCCGGGGGGAGATGCACTCAATCATGAGGATTTGCAAATTCCCACCCACCATCCCGGGATGTTTTTGAGCTTAACTCTTGAAATCCAAATTCAGGCTAATGAGCCTGCTCTCGAGGAAGAAGATCTTATCATGATTTTCATCATGGTTTTCTTCCTTTTCTTCACCTATAAGGTGACTTCTTCTCTTCTTCACTCCTTCGGGAATGAAGATACCATCTTTGATCCCGGCATTTCCATTTACCATTATCTTGAGCCCGGATACTTATCTCATCGGTGTGGAACTTTCACGTGCTTCAAATGTTTGTCCAAACATCTTGAATGAAAGTCCAATGGAGATTGTCTCTTCCACATCATGCTTCCCCATGAACCAATGAATTCGGGGTTGAGTCAAGCTAGCGACTCGATAAAAAAAAACAGTAGCATGCTTATAGGGTTTTCACCCTAAGTGTGGAGGAGTTACCCCTACTGTGGTTACAAATAAAGTGAAAGAAAAAATGGTGTTTCCACATTTAGCTTGTAATGTTGCCCTTTTACGTTTAAAGAGTCGGCATAATAGCCGGGACTTTGAATATTGAGGACAATATTCATTCTAAGTGTGCGGGGTATTCTAGCGAATTTTATCACATTTTACTATCTAGTACCCCCCGTTTTTGCCAAAAATTAAAAAAAAAAAAAATTCACTTGAGTTTCAAAATTTTTGTGGTTATCAGTCCGCCATGTCTAAACGATAAAAGGATTGGCTAATCCAGGAGCAAACGACTCTTGGTAAAGATACATCAAATCCGTTTATGGCTTACAATTTGCCCAAAATTGTATGGTATCTCAACTCGCCATATCCTAAAAAGTGAAAGAGTTGGCTAGCCCGCAAGATTATGGCTTGTGGTAAAGGCAGTGGAAAAACCATAATTAGTAATCAGCTCACCAAGATGTCGACTGTGTCCATCACATGGTTGACAGCTGGTGGTTTGCTCAAAATCACATGGTTATCAGGTGGACCATAGTTCTTATTTGAACCGAAACATTTGGCTACTCCAGAAGTAATGGCTTTTGGTAAAGAGATTAAAATCCATTATGTTTTCTCAAAAGATTGCTAGGGACTAGCAATATTTTAGTGTGGGGGATTGATGAGTGCTTAAACACTCATCATTTTTGGTCAAATCTGAACTGCAAACCATACAAAAACACTAAATAATGCATTGAAATAATGAAAACATTCTAAAATTGTGTTTTATATGTTTTAGATGCAAAATAAGTAAAAACAAATGAAAAACGTATAAAGTTTGCATAATTGGCAGTTTCAGTCCCCTAACTTTCAAAAATTGGCAAAAATAGTCTCTGAGCACTTATTTTAAAAGAAAAGTCACCAAAGGTCATTTTGAAATCATAAATTGTCATATTTAGTCCTTTGGTGAAAATTTTGAAAGTTTTGAGAGATTACAAGTTTAGTCCCTGTACTTTCAGATTTTGGCAGATTTGGTCCCTGGTGGGATATTTTTGAAAGAAAAATCATTTTTGGTCCTTGGAAACTCAAAAGTTATCACAAATGATCCTTGGGAGGCAAGTTTAGTGAAATTACATGTTTGGTCCCTGGAGTTTGAAAATTGACATAAAAGGCCCCCTGGAATTTTAAAATAGAAAGTTATCAATTTGGGTCCTTATATAAATAGAATGTGGCATGAATCATCCTTTGTAATACTTTGGGCATGTTACATTTTCTGTCCCTAACATTTTCAGAATTTACATCTATGGTCCTTGTGTTTAATTACCACACCAAATGTACCTTTGGTTGTTATTTAACCCAAAACCAAACACAACACTACCCCAAGCCCAACAAAACCGGCCCATCTCCAAAATAATAAAAATCCACCACCCTGGTCAAACTCCCAGGTCAAACCACACTATCTTCAAACCCCATCCACTGTTCATCACCACTTTCCTCCATGTTTTCTGCTTCCATGTCCCCTCCTCTCCACGGTTTTTCTCACCAACGTCACCACCTCAATTAATACACCAAACCAAACCCTCCTCCTCATTAAGACTCCCACCTACACTCACCAAACCCACTCAACTTGTAAAACTATTTTCCCGCCAAATTGATTTTCAAGGGTAGAGATTGATTGGAGCCATCCAATGGCTCAAAGTGAAGTGGGATTCAACCAGAGGACCCACAGGAACTCAAAGCACTTATAAAAGTGAAGGAAGAAAGAGAGCAGGGGCTAAGTAGTTAGTTAGTAATTTTCTTTTGTAATTTAGGTCAAATGTAGTTAAATTAATTGTACACTCAGCATTGTAATTTTCATTTCCAGTAATATAATCATCTTTGAAATTAATGAACCATTGTTTTCTCTTTTTAATTCCTTGCAACCTGTTTTCACAATTTAAGCTTAATACTTCATTTATGTTAGAATAGATTTCACTAGCTTCAAATAAGATTAAGCTGGTTTACTGAAACTTATGATAGCTTCATATAGTTATTTATGAGTTCATTGCTCCTTATTAACTGCTTTTACTCAAGAAGTCCAAAAAAATCAACTGTGGTCAAAGGTTAAAAAGAAATAAGCATTTGCTGATTCAGGGGTGATTGAGAGACCTATAGGATCTCTTGTAGTTGATTCATAAGTTCATTTAGTTTTTTTTTTTCTCTTCCACTCCTTAGCTTGGAACTTCTGTGAGTACCATTCAAACTTTCATCACTTTTTGCATTATTTTGCTCATTTGTTTATTTTGACTACTCAGCTGTTTAAATATATTTTCAACTTGCTAATCTCAGTTATTATTTGTTTTTCTTGTTGCTTTGTTTTAGAACTAATCTCACTCATTCCTAGTATTACATTAAAATTCATAAGTTTCAAAAATTTAGCACTAGCAAGTAGAGTCTTTCCCAATACTTCTAATCAGTCAAATCTTGCTTACTAGGTTTAGTTATAGCTTGTTAATTAGTGGCTAGTAAGAATCTGAGCTCATTTAAGCAAAATCACTTGAGAATCAAAATCAGTCAATCATAAAGGGGTGTTTGGAACAGGTTTGTTCCCTGTGTTTTAACCATTGTCCTTTGTTGAACTCAGTTTACTTAAGTCACACTAGGCTCATAGTTGTTAGTTATGGCATTTAGTTCATGGTTTTTTCCTCAAAATGTCAAAATCAACAAAAGCTTTTCATATCAGTCCACTGTTGTGGATTTAAGATCCACAAACCCTCAATTCAGTCCTAAACTAGTATATGTAGGTTAATTTAGCTTATTCTAGGGTTAGTATAACTTATATAATCAGTAGGATCACTTAGAATCTCATTAAAGTCAAACCTAGTAGTAAAATCTAAAAAGTCAAAACTTGGTCTTGTGCAGAAAACCAAAACTTGTAGGATTTGTTTAGAATTTTGTATTAGGTTTTAGGAATTGAGCTTTTTAGGGATTGTAGTCCCCTAGCTAAACTTCAAAGTTCCACTTTCACTTTATTTTTGCATTTTGTTTTGTGCATCCCACAGCCCACCAAAGTCACTTGCAGGGGGTGTTACCTGCCCTGCTCCATGACAGATAACCAAACAGGCCATCTTAAATTGCCTCTATCTTTCTCACTTGTGGGCCCCACCCATGGTGTTTGGCTATTTAAGAAGCCATGAAGCTGGTCTTGGGGATTCTGGGCTTATTTCATGCTTATTTCCTCATTTACTAGGGCTGCATGTCCCAATTTCCCTGTCCCATTTTGCTTGTGTGCTGATGAACTCAGCTTTTGTGTCTATATATCAAGCCCTCCCCTGACACACCCAGTGGATCCCTGGAGTCATACTTTAGTTTTTTTGGAAAACTCACTAGCCCAACTCTAGGGATCTGTACTTATTTGTCACTTTAAAGCTTATTTGATAAGCTAGAATTGGCCACAAACAAGCTGCAGGCCTGCTGAATCTGTGTGCATTTGAAAGTGCTTATTTGCCTAAATTTGCTTATTTAGTGCACTTGGCTTGTTGATTTAGTTTCATTCTTGTTCCTTTCAATTGTTTGTAACTTATTTTCTAGCTTGTGTACTCTGTGTGGCTGATTGTGAGCTTATTAAAGCTCTAAATCTCCTTTTTAAGCCAATATGCCAACTGTTGGCTCATTAAGCTTGTTTCCAGCTTATTTTTGAGTTCCACTAAATTTGTTTTCACAAAAGTTGGTTAATTTCAGTTGTTAAATAGTTCCATAAAAGAAAAATCACAAAAACATCATTTTAATTAAAGTGATAGCTTCTATTTAAGAAGCTTGAGCTTATTAGCTTATTTCTCAGCTTTTTCCTTAAGCACTTTTCCATTTTATATTTTTCTTATATTTCTTCACTTATAATAGATTTTTAGAAAAAGTTTCAGATTTTTCTTTGTTTATTTTGTATTTATTATAATTTAAATTAGTTTTAAGTAATTAATAAATAGTAATTAATTAGTAATAATTATTTAAAAAGTCTTAAAAATACATTTTCTATTTTAAAATTAGTTTTATAGTACTTTAGATTTTTCTAAGTTTTAATTTTATTTTTCTAGGCTTATTTTACATTTTATTATTATTTAGTGTATTTTTAAATAGTTATAAATAATAATTCATTAATAATAATTCTTAGAAAAGTAGGAAAATATATTTTCAGTTTGAAAATTAGTTTTATAATATTTTAGATTTTTCCAAATTTATTTTTCATATTTTTAGTGTAATTTCATAATTAGTTATAATTTAGGTTAATTTAAATAATTAATAAGTAATTAGTAAATAGTATTTAATTAATAATAATTAATATAGTAGTGTAAAAATTAATTTTAATTTTCTAAAAATTTTCTTATATCATTAGGATTGTAAAAAGTTAATTTTCATATCCTTAGTCATTTTATTTCTCACGTTTCACGTTTCATTTTGTACGTTTACGTTATTTAAAATATGAACGTACGCGTTTTTAGATATTAAATGTTTTTAAGTATGTAACTTTCACGTAACCGTTCATGTAGCTTATTTAAGCTATTTTCTTGTATAATTCAGTAGTGTAATCAATCTCAAATCCTTTTCTGTCCAAATTCACCCGATCACAAACCTGTTTGAATACAATCCACACCTCGTCGGGACATAACGACCCGAGGAAACCCTATATTCCGCGAAGATTGAGCCTAAGGAGTTTGACTATATTGACCACATCCATGGTTGACTTTAGTTGACTGCTTTTGCCTCAATCAAATTTTGGCGCCGCTGCCGGGGAGGTTGTGCGCGTTATTCTAAAACTGTTTTCAGATTAGTGAATCGGGATATACACTCATTGTATATTTACCCAACCTTGTTCATATTATCTTCTAAATTTTCATATAAAAACAAAACTGTTCACGAAAACATTTTAAAATCAGTTTTTCAACGAACACAAAAAACCCAAAAACATTTTCTTTCTTATTTGTACAAAATGTTTATCCAAAAATCCAAAAATATTCACCTTTACCCTCTCACATCTTTGATTCTTCATCCCTACCCCTCTGTAAACCTTTGATTCTTTCATACGTCATATCCACACCATTTTGGTTGCCAATGGTGTGGTGGTCCTCATAATGGTGGGAATTGTCCTGGCTGTAGCATGGTAGAGTCAGGAGATGGGTCTGTCTATAACCAAGCTCCCTATCCTTACCATAACACATCTAGTTCATCCTACCAACCACCACATCATGCGATACTGACATATCTGTGTGAGTTTTGGGGAGGTCCTCACCAAGGATTTGAGTGTAAACCGAAAACACGTTTGTCTATGAACAGTTTTCGGGAGGCAACCAGAACTTTGGTTATGACCAATACCCATATGATTCACCAGTCCAGACTCAACAGTTATACTGTTGTGATTACTGTGGAGGTCCACACTTCAGCTCAGATTGTCAAACGGGGAATCCATATCCTTGTGACAATTTTGACACACCTTATTATGACCATCCTACATAGTACCAAATGAATCAAGCAATTCTTCCAGAAATTCAAAATGTACTGGAAATACTTGATGAGTTTAAGGGTTTAGTTAAAGACTTTGCCCAAAAACACACTCATCAAAAATCCATGGAAGAATTGCTAGCAGAAGAGCAGGCTGCTAGAATAAATTCCCAAGATGCTTATGAAAAATCTATGAGGGAATCAATTGCAAAAGAAAAAGCAGCCAGATCTAGCTCTCAGTTCCGTTTTATTCCTGATGACAGTGATGATGAAGATACACTTGATATTCTTCAATTTTATAAAACTCCATCAAGTTCATCAGTAGATATCCCAGCAGTTGGGATTCTATCTCAAACAACTGCTATCACACCCGAAGTTCACACTCACTCTTTAAACATGGGGGATGAGCATCTTAGCACTGTTCCTGATAAGGAATCGGACGAATTAATAAAGTCTAGTGTTGAGATCCTTGTCCCAATCCCAGGAGAGTCACAGGGAACTTTGGATCATATGTGTGATTTACTTTCCCCTCTTCAGTGTTCAAACGATCATTTTGAGACTTTCTTCGATTTTAATGATGATTGTACATCTCATGGAGACATTGAGTATATTGAGGCATCACTCCCATAGTCCGATGCTGATTCTCTTCTTGAGGAGTTCGCCGATGAACTTACTCACATCAATCCACTTTCATTGGAAAGTGATGATGGTCTCCTCGATTTCGAAGCCGATATGGGAGAAATTGAAAGTCTCCTATATCATGATCCACCACTCAGTTCTGATCCTAACAGTCCAATAGAGAATATTGATCACCTTGTTCCCGAAATATTTAATACGACTTTCACCAACCCTCTATTTGAATTCAAATCTGAATTCACTGTGATTTCTAACAATCCAATCTTTGATGAGGAGAGTGACGAGTCCATAATGGAACATGAGTTCACAAATTCACATCATGTGAATGATTCTCTTCATGAGGAGTTCTCCGGTGAACTCACTCATCATATCATGACTCCTCCGGAGTTTGATAGCCCGGGGGGAGATGCACTCAATCATGAGGATTTGCAAATTCCCACCCACCCTCCCGGGATGTTTTTGAGCTTAACCCTTGATATCCAAATTCAGGCTAATGAGCCTGTTCTCGAGGAAGAAGATCTTATCATGATTTTCATCATGGTTTTCTTCCTTTTCTTCACCTATAAGGTGACTTCTTCTCTTCTTCACTCCTTCGGGAATGAAGATACCATCTTTGATCCCGGCATTTCCATTTACCATTATCTTGAGCCCGGATACTTATCTCATCGGTGTGGAACTTTCACGTGCTTCAAATGTTTGTCCAAACATCTTGAATGAAAGTCCGATGGAGATTGTCTCTTCCACATCATGCTTCCCCATGAACCAATGAATTCGGGGTCGAGTCAAGCTAGCGACTCGGTAAACAAAAACAGTAGCATGCTTATAGGGTTTTCACCATAAGTGTGGGGGAGTTACCCCTACTGTGGTTACAAATAAAGTGAAAGAAAAAATGGTGTTTCCACATTTAGCTTGTAATGTTGCCCTTTTACGTTCAAAGAGTCGGCATAATAGCCGGGACTTTGAATATTGAGGACAATATTCATTCTAAGTGTGGGGGGGGGGGGGGGGGGGGGGGGGGGCATTCTAGCGAATTTTATCACATTTTACTATCTAGTACCCCCATTTTGCCAATTTTTTTTTTCACTTGAGTTTCAAAATTTTTGTGGTTATCAGTCCGCCATGTCTAAACGACAAAAGGATTGGCTAATCCAGGAGCAAACGATTCTTGGTAAAGATACATGAAATCCGTTTATGGCTTACAATTTGCCTAAAATTGTATGGTATCTCAACTCGCCATATCCTAAAAAGTGAAAGAGTTGGCTAGCCCGCAAGATTATGGCTTGTGGTAAAGGCAGTGGAAAAACCATAATTGGTAATCAGCTCACCAAGATGTCGACTGTGTCCATCAAGAGTTGGCTAGTCCAGGAGCAAACGACTCTTGGTAAAGACAAATCAAATCCGTTGACAGCTCGTGGTTTGCTCAAAATCACATGGTTATCAGGTGGACCATAGTTCTTACTTGAACTGAAACATTTGGCTACTCCAGAAGTAATGGCTTTTGGTAAAGAGATTAAAATCCATTATGTTTTCTCAAAAGATTGCTAGGGACTAGCAATATTATAGTGTGTGGGATTGATGAGTGCTTAAACATTCATCTCTTTTGGTCAAATCTGAACTACAAAACATACAAAAACACTCAATAATGCATCAAAATAATAAAAATATTCCAAAATTGTGTTTTATATGTTTTAGATGCAAAATGAGTAAAAATAGATGAAAAACGTACAAAGTTTGCATAATTGGCGGTTTCAGTCCCCCAACTTTCAAAAATTGGCAAAAATAGTCCCTGAGCACTTATTTTAAAAGAAAAGTCACCAAAGGTAATTTTGAAATCATAAATTGTCATATTTAGTCCTTTGGTGAAAATTTTGAAAGTTTTGAGAAATTACAAGTTTAGTCCCTGTACTTTCAGATTTTGGCAGATTTGGTCCCTGGTGGGATATTTTTGAAAGAAAAATCATTTTTGGTCCTTGGAAACTCAAAAGTTATCACAAATGATCCTTGGGTGGCAAGTTTAGCGAAATTACATGTTTGGTCCCTGGAGTTTGAAAATTGACATAAAAGGCCCCTGGGAATTTTAAAATAGAAAGTTATCAATTTGGGTCCTTATATAAATGGAATGTGGCATGAATCATCCTTTGGAATACTTTGGGCATGTTACATTTTTAGTCCCTAACATTTTCAGAATTTACATCTATGGTCCTTGTGTTTAATTACCATACCAAATGTACCCTTGGTTGTTATTTAACCCAAAACCAAACACAACACTACCCCAAGCCCAACAAAACCGGCCCATCTCCAAAATAATAAAAATCCACCACCCTGGTCAAACTCCTAGGTCAAACCACACCAACTTCAACCCCCGTCCACTGTTCATCACCACTTTCCTGCATGTTTTCTGCTTCCATGTCCCCTCCTCTCCACAGTTTTTCTCACTAACCTCACCACCTCAATTAATACACCAAACCAAACTCTCCTCCCCATTAAGAATCCCACCTACACTCACCAAACCCACTCAACTTGTAAAACTATTTTTCCCGCCAAATTGATTTTCAAGGGTAGAGATTGATTGGAGCCATCCAATGGCTCAATGTGAAGTGGGATTCAACCAGAGGACCCACAGGAACTCAAAGCACTTATAAAAGTGTAGGAAGAAAGAGAGCAAGGGCTAAGTAGTTAGTTAGTAATTTTCTATTGTAATTTAGGTCAAATGTAGTTAAATTAATTGTACACTCAGCTTTGTAATTTTCATTTCCAGTAATATAATCATCTTTCAAATTAATGAACCATTGTTTTCTCTTTTTAATTCCTTGCAACCTGTTTTCACAATTTAAGCTTAGTACTTCATTTATGTTAGAATAGATTTCACTAGCTTCAAATAAGATTAAGCTGGTTTACTGAAGCTTATGATAGCTTCATATAGCTATTTATGAGTTCATTGCTCCTTATTAACTGCTTTTACTCAAGAAGTCTTAAAAAATCAACTCTGGTCAAAGGTTAAAAAGAAATAAGCATTTGCTTATTCAGGGGTGATTGAGAGACCTATAGGATCTCTTGAAGTTGATTCATAAGTTCATTTAGTTTTTTTTCTCTTCCACTCCTTAGCTTGGAACTTCTGTGAGTACCATTCAAACTTTCATCACTTTTTGCATTATTTTGCTCATTTGCTTATTTTGACTACTCAGCTGTTTAAATATATTTTCAACTTGCCAATCTCAGGTATTATTTGTTTTTCTTGTTGCTTTGTTTTGGAACTAATCTCACTCATTCCTAGTATTACATTAAAAAATCATAAGTTTCAAAAATTTAGCACTAGCAAGTAGAGTCTTTCCCAATACTTCTAATCAGTCAAATCTTGCTTACTAGGTTTAGTTATAGCTTGTTAATTAGTGGATAGTAAGAATCTGAGCTCATTTAACCAAAATCACTTGAAAATCAAAATCAGTCAATCATAAAGGGGTGTTTGGAACAGGTTTATTCCCTGTGTTCTAACCATTGTTCTTTGTTGAACTCAGTTTACTTAAGTCACACTAGGCTCATAGTTGGTAGTTATGGCATTTAGTTCATGGTTTTTTCCTCAAAAAGTCAAAATCAACAAAAGCTTTTCATATCAGTCCACTGTTGTGGATTTAAGAACCACAAACCCTCAATTCAGTCCTAAACTAGTATATGTAGGTTAATTTAGCTTATTCTAGGGTTAGTATAACTTATATAATCAGTAGGATCACTTAGAATCTCATTAAAGTCAAACCTAGTAGTAAAATCTAAAAAGTCAAAACTTGGTCTTGTGCAGAAAACCAAAACTTGTAGGATTTGTTTAGAATTTTGTATTAGGTTTTAGGAATTGAGCTTCTCAGGGATTGTAGTCCCCTAGCTAAACTTCAAAGTTTCACTTTCACTTTATATTTGCAATTTGTTTTGTGCATCCTACAACCCATCAAAGTCACTTGTAGGGGGTGTTACCTGCCCTGCTCCATGACAGATAACCAAACAGGCCATCTTAAATTGCCTATATCCTTCTCACTTGTGGGCCCCACCCCATGGTGTTTGGCTTTTAAAGAAGCAATTAAGCTGGTCTTGGGGATTCTGGGCTTATTTCATGCTTATTTCCTCATTTACTAGGGCTGCATGTCCCAATTTCCCTGTCCCATATATCAAGCCCTCCCCTGAATCACCCAGTGGGTCCCAGG
This sequence comes from Artemisia argyi, assembly GCA_030686995.1. Taxonomy (NCBI): domain Eukaryota; kingdom Viridiplantae; phylum Streptophyta; class Magnoliopsida; order Asterales; family Asteraceae; genus Artemisia; species Artemisia argyi. The sequence goes on from CM060694.1 coordinate 134,930,327, forward strand.
AGTCATACTTTAGTTTTTTTGGAAAGCTCACTAGCCCAACTCTAGGGATCTGTACTTATTTGTGGCTTTAAAGCTTATTTGATAAGCTAGAATTAGCCACAAACAAGCTGTAGGCCTGCTGAATCTGTGTGCATTTGAAAGTGCTTATTTGCCTAAATTTGCTTATTCAGTGCACTTGGCTTGTTGATTTAGTTTCACTCTTGTTCCTTTCAATTGTTTGTAACTTATTTTCTAGCTTGTGTACTCTGTGTGGCTGATTGTGAGCTTATTCAAGCTCTAAATCTCCTTTTTAAGCCAATAAGCCAACTGTTGGCTCATTAAGCTTGTTTCCAGCTTATTTTTGAGTTCCACTAAATTTGTTTTCACAAAAGTTGGTTAATTTCAGTTGTTAAATAGTTCCATAAAAGAAAAATCACAAAAATATCATTTTAATTAAAGTGATAGCTTCTATTTAAGAAGCTTGAGCTTATTAGCTTATTTCTCAGCTTTTTCCTTAAGCAGTTTTCCATTTTATATTTTTCTTATATTTCTGCACTTATAATAGATTTTTAGAAAAAGTTTCAGATTTTTATTTGTTTATTTAGTATTTATTATAATTTAAATTAGTTTTAAGTAATTAATAAATAGTAATTAATTAGTAATAATTATTTAAAAAGTCTTAAAAATATATTTTCTATTTTAAAATTAGTTTTATAGTACTTTAGATTTTTCTAAGTTTTAATTTTATTTTTCTAGGCTTATTTTACATTTTCTTATTATTTAGTGTATTTTTTAATAGTTATAAATAATAATTAATTAATAATAATTCTTAAAAAAGTAGGAAAAATATATTTTCATTTTGAAAATTAGTTTTATAATATTTTAGATTTTTCCAAATTTATTTTTCATATTTTTAGTGTAATTTCATAATTAGTTATAATTTAGGTTAATTTAAATAATTAATAAGTAATTAGTAAATAGTATTTATTTAATAATAATTAATATAGTAGTGTAAAAATTAATTTTAATTTTTTAAAAATTTTCTTATATCATTAGGATTGTAAAAAGTTAATTTTCATATCCGTAGTCATTTTATTTCTCACGTTTCACGTTTTATTTTGTACGTTTACGTTATTTAAAATGTAAACGTACGCGTTTTTAGATATTAAACGTTTTTAAGTATCTAACTTTCACGTAACCGTTCATATAGCTTATTTAAGCTATTTTCTTGTATAAGTTAGTAGTGTAATCAATCTCAAACCCTTTTCTGTCCAAATTCACCCGATCACAAACCTGTTTGAATACAATCCACACCTCTTCGGGACATAACGACCAGGGGAAACCCTATATTCCGCGGAGATTGAGCCTAAGGAGTTTGACTATATTGACCACATCCGTGGTTAACTTTAGTTGACTGCTTTTGCCTCAATCAAGTATCAAAAAGACGAGTAAATGCATACAATACAGCCAAAAGACTACAAGTTTTTGAAATTGTTGACTATAGCAAAGTACCAACATCACAAACTTAAACTTCAATTGTATTCCGGGTGATCCCAAGTCTGAGAGTTGTTTGAGTCGTAACCGTCGTCGTAAGGATCAAAGCTCGCAAACCTCTCTGCATCTAACTGAGCTTCCAATCTGCTCAGCTCCCACTCCTTGTCAGAGTTCCAACCATCTTCATAAGCTGCCACATTTTCCTCTAAGCTTAGTAGAAAGTTATTCAGATGAGGTTCCTGTTGTTGTTCAAGTTGTTTGTACATTTTCTCTTCTTCCAAAAACTGGTGGAATGCTTCTTCTGCTAGGCTTAACTGCTCCTTATCTTCATCCAACCTTTTATATTCTTCTTTTTGTAAAAAAAGATATTCAAGAATCTCTTGTTCCATAGCCCGCCTTATCTCCTCTTCATTCATCCACTAATAAAAAAAAAATAAACAAGAAAATTAATATATGCATACATCATATCCTATTTAAACACAATAGATCATCAGTCAATCATACGATGAATGTTTGCATACCTGTTGCCTTCTCCCATCAACATGCCTTTTTTTTCCTCGTATGTTACTTTCGTTTTGGGGTTGTGGAGATCGTTCCTTGTGACAACTTCTCTTATTATGTCCAACGGTATGACAATTAGAGCATTTCATCTGTTTACGAGATCTAGATCTACCCATTGATAAGCAATTTCAGGGGAGAAATACTAGACTTATTTTGAATTTGAATTTGGGGATACTAATGGTCAAAATACAATAGTACTTACAAAAGCATCCATAAAACTTTATGATAAGCATAAGACGAGGTAAGGGACGAAACATACGAAATCAATATGTTTACACTATTTCACGAAGGACCAAACATATAACACCAATGTCAATAAGTGATTAAGCTATACAAGCAACAAACAAAAACCAAAAACAAAAGCGGATTAAGCAAAACAGATCTTCATTTCATTCGATAACATAGATCAAAAGTACATGATAGTGTGATACTAGAAGATCAAGCAAAATACATAATTCATAAGGCCCAAAAGACAACACATATTACACACTAAATGTTTCACCATTACTGATTAACAAGAAAATCAAGTTTTCCTAAGAAAATCAATGAAATTGTTCCTGCCCCACACCTGAGCATGGGTTTCAGTAATCATCTTTTTAATCTCCATAGCCTTGATGACATTTTTCTTTTAAATCTTCTTAAGATCTTGTAGAAGCCTCCATGACATAAGGGAAGTACGCCATCCTTCTAGTTCATCCATAAACTCTTGTGTTTCATGGGCCACATGAACCAAATCCACATAACACTTGAGGAGTCCTTTTTCAAGCTCTATATCCTTGTCGTTCTCACATTGATAGTACAAAGCAATGCTAGCAAAAAGTTAATGAGAACCGGTGGCGGTTGCAAGTTCCTGTAGGCGTGGGAATTTTGACATTTTTTTGGTGTTTTATGTTTGGGAAGTAACTTAATTGTATGTTTGGTATGCAAAACCTTTAGGGTACGGGCCCTTAAATACTAACTAAACTGATGACGTTACAAATTCAGGGACCAAATTTGATATTACTATATCGTAAAGAGTAAAGTTATTAAATGGCGGGAATTTTAAGTATACAAAGGTCAACGTTGGCAAGGTTGGGGACCAAGGGCGAAATTATACAAAAATTGTCCAATACGCTTAAGTTTTTCGTTTGGGCAACGCCCCAATAAACCCTACCCAATGACCCGACCAAATTAACCCTAAAAAGTTTCATAATAACCCAATACATAGAAAAATCAGTCATTCCACATTGTGAGAAACAACATTCAAGTTAATGGAAAGGAACATATTTGTGACAACATTTAAATGTTCAAAACCAGAAGATGAAGGAGAAGTATTGTTCCAGATTCACACAAATGGGAGATTTGAATATACCCCACTCAGGTACGAAGGCAGATCGATTATTAATGTTAATGCTTTTAGGTATGATAGGGGTATCTTTAGTTCAACCCTAGATAATCTATTATCAGAGATTAAGGAACCAAAATGGGCGGTGTTTTTTTGTCATCCAAATAAATTGCTAGAAAATGGGTTGCACTTGATTTATAGGGACCAAGATGTCGTTAAGCTATATGATTTTGCAGAAACACATGAGTCAGTAGATATCTTTGTTATACATAGGCCCCAGATGTTAGCAGAATTTTACTTGGAAAACATTGGTTTTGAGGTTGTGGGTTGGTTAGAGGAAGATGCTAACTTCAGAATATCAAGTGGGAGACCTTTTATGACTCGCCATAAATGGAAGGGTATAGATAAGAACAAATTGCAGGTTGGTGTTGTTATCAAAGAGGGAAAAGATGTTATCCATGACAAAACCAGCAAACAGGAAAAAGATGTTATCTATGACAAAAGCATAAAAAATAAGGGAAAGGGTAAGCTGATTATGGAAGAGGACGATTTACAAGAGGAAAAGAGCGAGGAAGTTGTAAAAACTTATAAGCGAGGTTTTGATGGGAACGGGAAGGATATAATGGTTGAAATTCCTGGTTTTGATGGGGAAAACATTGCTGATGGTCCTGGTGATTGTGTTGTTGTGCCTAGTACTGCTAATAAACGTTTTAAAAGCAGTGAAAAGATTACCAATTGCGTACTGGGCCTTTGTGCCAACAAGCCATCCTAAGTAAGTTTTCAATTTTGAATTGCATGGCTTGTGTTTTATATTACGTTACACCAATTATACCTTATATAACTTGAATATTTGGTGTTTGGATACTTGTTTTTCTAGGCACATTTGCAGTTTCCCATCAGTGACAGGATGAATGTTTTTGTATGTTGATAATCCACTTCCAGTATGTATATTGTTAGAAGGTTCATCAGGTGAAGGCTATGCAGTGGAGGTCACATTGTCTTCTCCAATTTTGTGTTAATTAGCAGTAGAACCTTGTATCAGACAATGTTTAAACTCATTTTCATGTTGTATCAGACATTGTTTGACCAGTTGACTACTATAAGTCAAACTATCCAAATATGGTAAATGCTTGATAGTGAATGTGTTAAGTCATTCTCATGTTGTCTAATACATTACGGAGTATAATTTTATGGCTGTACATATTAGCTATTCATTGACATTTAAAAAGTCAAACTAACCAAATGCTAAATGTGATGGTATACGCACCACAATCGATCACACCTTTGTATCAGCAAAACCAAACATAGTGGCCACTTAACATTTGATGAACCTATGTTCAAACCATACCCTGTAATTGTACAAGGTTACATGTGTTAAAAATGCAAATGCTTTACATATTTTATTATGTAACTCCAATAAGCAATTGCTAATCCAAACAGCCACTATGGTTAAAAAGGCAAATCATTTAATTACTTAGACATCTAATAATCAAACTGCCAAATTGACTTGTAACAGTCAAACTAAAGAATTAAACAACATGAAAAATATTTATTGCCAAACAATATAATTTATTCAAAACCCATATTTTTATTGATTGATCTCATGTTGACAACCATTACAAACTTCACTACCATCTAAACATACACTTAGCTAGACCCACAACTTTCCCTATCACCATTTTCCTTCAATTCCTTCCTTTCCTTTACACTAGTACAAAAAGTTCTATTGGTCACGCATGGTCGATTTTGAAATGTCACACTGTAACATTTATACGTGACTAAATGTACCAGAATAAAATGAACAGCCACACTTGATCCGACTTGTGTGACTATTTCGGAATTCTATTGTCACACATCTGAATATTTATGTGACTAGAGGTAACTGGAAATTTTTTTTGGATTATTTAGTCACTTTTAATTCGAGACGTGTGACAGATACAAATGAGCTCGAAACATTAGTCACACTATAGATATACATATGTGACAAATATATGTCACACAATTTAAAAGTGTGACCAAAATAGATATATCGTCACATGAGGTAATTGTGTATGTGGCTAAATTATATAGTCAAGTTTGTCACGCATTATTTAAACGTGACTGCTATTCTTTGCTGAATATTTAGCCACATAGCATTTGAAATGTGTGACAACGGAAAAGTACGTTTGAAGCTTTAGTCACGAAATGCGTTTAAGAGTGACAAATATATGTCACACACTTGAAGAGTGTGACCAAATGTCATATATGGTCACACTAAACCATAGAAACATGATTAAGTGTAACTAAAATTCGATACATATGGTCACGTAAGTTAATATGTGTGTCTAAAGTTTAGTGTGTGTTTGTTTGCCAAATCCTAATGGGTATTATATGTGACCAATACATTCAAAATAGTCACATTGTGAAATATTCATGTGACTATTATTTATAGCAAAATGTGAAGTCAATTATCATTAACCTTGATATTAGTCACATTGAGTTTTGTGTGACTAAATTAAAGATGCTATATATATGGGCACATGAAGTATTTATTTAGGTGGCTAAATCATAGTGTCATATTTTGTCACACATTATTTAAATGTAGTCACAATTCGATACATATGGTCACACATTTCTGATAACTTATGTATACGTACTCTATCTAGCTAGTTTGAGTCTAATTTGATATTCACCGCATGAATTGAGTTCAGACTATTAGTCATGACTCTTCATTTGCCCCATTACAATGCTCCTAGTTATACTTAGAACTATTAAGTATATTTAGATGTTGGGATGATTGTGCATATGTTATGGCTTGTATTTTCTTTGTTTCTAGACTAACATTTTGCAGGAAAAGCAAAGAAAAAGTTGTTTGGATTGGAATATGGGTGAATGCTAGTAACTCCGAACTTAATGCTACTAAGGCAGAACTTAATGCTGCTAGCTCGTTAGTGCCCTCACGTGCGTTGCACGTCAGGGTATTTTCATCACTTCACTGTTCCCGCTATAACACATTAACACACTTCAGCTACCTCCCTTTCACGAAAATCGACGAGGATATTTTTTGCAAATAACAAAACTAAGTCGTGTTTAACACAACAAAATCACACTCACATAAACTCTCTATCTTCTTTCAAACTAATATCTCAATACAGTCGGTGCTTAGCAGTCGTGAATCTTCACAAAACACACGTACTAGGTAACCACATTTACTAATTTTTACTTCATTCAAACGGTATTTTGCATTGTTTTATAACCTTAATCGTTAATGCAGTAACCATGTTTGGTAATCAATTTATTTGCGCTGTGGACAATCCTGATGTTTTGGATGAGTTTGTAAGTTAACACCATTATTGACAAGCTGTTATTTCTCTAAGAAACTAGTTTAATTACTCCTTCCCATAATTATAGTCCATTGTTGACTTTTGAAGTATTTAGTTTTCAACTTTGACCTTAAATATTTTTATTTGTGTTATATATTACTTGATGCAAAATATATGAATGAATTAAGTTTTGAATGTATTTTCCAATGGTATAATTTTTATCAACTATTATATAACACAAATAAAAATATATAAGGTCAAATTTGCCAAATGAAGAGTTAAAAAGTCAAACATTAAGTGTCCACTATGAGTTTTTCAAGTATTTTTTCTTCAACTTTGACTTCAAATTTTTTTGTCCATGTTATATAGTACTTGATGTAAGATATATGAATGGATTAAGTTTTTAGTTGTGTTTTCATTTGTATACTTTATTTTCATATACAGGAACTGCATACTGATTATGTTCTAGGAGGTTCCTATACTGGCAATGGTTTTATTTTCTTAGTTAACTGGGGGGGGGGGGGTTAGATGGAAAGTTCGTGTAAGGAGAGTCTCACAATTTAAGTGTGTTCTTGAGGGAGCAAGGTGGAATGATTTTGTCATTCACAACATCTCCTATTCTGCTGTTGAGTACATACATTTTGTTGAAGAGGGTGAGGATGTGTTTTATGTAACTTGGTATGGTGAGAATGGGTTGGAGTTTCACAATTATGAACCCGAGAGTGCCCCATTTTGGAGATGTTTAGTGCCTGTGACAGACACATCTCTGCTTATGCAGTCGTTGGAGGAAGACTTTCTGAGATATCTGGATGGTCCAACCGCTACTGATTCGGTCGTGGTTTCCACTAACTCGACTGACTACAATGTTAGGGTGGCCAGTGATCATCTAAATGGTCGATACGTTCACTCCTTCTTATATGGCGGTGGTTGGGTGACACTCGCTCGAGACTTGAATTTGAAGGCTGGTCAGTGGATGGTTTTTACTCAGGTTTACCCGTGCCAGGAATTTAATGTGATGTTGTTTGGACCTGATGGAGGGGCCATTACAACTGTGGAGACATACAACACTAATATTGCCATGAATGCCTTGTGTCACCAACCACATGACTATGGTATTTTTTACTTTATTAGCTTTAACTACATCAAGTACATGATATCTTTGTAACATTTTGGATTATCTATAACTTACTCATTTTGTAATATTAAATTCAGATTTTGAAGCCCGACGGATGAACTGGATGTGAAGATGGTCGTTTCACACTGTCCACGACCAATAAGATAGGGCATTCTACCAACCACTGACTGCATGCTTCTGGAGAAATGGACAACTAATAAGTGTCTTGAAAACTTTGATAATTTGTCAAATAGTAATTATGCTACAATTTCAATGAGATTACAAACTAAACAACTATCAATCTATATCAGTTGTAACTTTGTACATTTTGTAACAGACTATACCATCAAAAATTGTGCACAAGTACAACTTGTATGGGTACTCTGTCGCTATTGTGAAGCACCAAATGATACAAAAAGTGTTCCAAGTACGTGAGAGAACAGTGGTGGTACCTGGTCGAGGGAAGGTGAGGAGGAAGGTGTTTATTGTTTCATACTCTGGTTTCAGGGAGTTGAGACAGGAAGCTGGCTTTGGTGCAGCTGCAAGGGTTCGCTTCTTTTTAACAGATGACACAAACTGGTCCCAAAGAGTCTTAATGTTTGATGTGTGTTAATGGTTTGATGGTTGTTGATGGTTTTATGTTTGTTGATGGGTGAAACAATGTTTGAAAGTTTTTGTAAGTTGGATAAACTTTTTTGTAAGTATCTGATGTATGATAAACCAAATGGGGTTGTCACTAGACAATGGTATGTAATTAGCTAATGTAGGATGAACCATATGGGTTTATCCGTAGACAATGTTATGTAGTAAACTATGCAGGTTGACATTATTGTACGAAAGCGGCTTATACGGCCGTATAACTAGTTAATTGGGGATTTAAACCCTTAAGTGTAAATGTTACCAATCCACCCCTGCGCTCTCATATCTAGCAGTACAAACCCACCTGCAGTAACGTTTTCTTAGCAGCAGAAACTTTTGATTTTGATAACTTTTGATTAACATGATACAAAATATATCCCAAGTTCTTGTTAATGAACACAACAATCATAATATTGTAACAATTAAGTGTAAATGTTACCAATCCACCCATGCACTCTCATATCTAGCAGTACAAACCCACCTGCAGTAACGTTTTCTTAGCAGCAGAAACTTCTGATTTTGATAACTTTTGATTAACATGATACAAAAAATATATCCCAAGTTCTTGTTAATGAACACAACAATCAAAATATTGTAACAATTAATGAGAAAATTTAGCAATGAAAAAGTACGGGAATTAAAATTAAACATATTCCATTAATACTTAAATGAAAAATAACAAAATATTGGTAACAAAAGGTACACATTCTTAAAATTTTCTAATCTAAAAGGATTACAACATGTTTATTCATAAAGTCAAATAAAGTAGTACAAAAGGATTACAATGTTTATTCAAATTACTTCCTAACTCAACTAATACATTTTCTTTTTACCCTTCCCTTTTGAACAAACTTTGGGCATTTTTGGTTCCTATGGTTTTATAGCCTTGTCTTCACAAGTCTTAGCATTGGGCAGGCCTAGCACATGAACCCTCTCATCACAAAGCTATTTGGTAGTCTTTTTTGGAGTTTTAACCTTCCTAACATCTTCCTTTTTGTGCCTGATCCAGAATATCCCTTTGGAAAATAGTCTGCCCATGTATTTGGAGGACCTTCAGAACTACTTGATATGTGAAATGAACTTGAGTCACTGCTGTCAATTTTAATGATTTCTGCAAAAAAAATAAAAATATAAAAAGGGGTTAAACTAGGATTTGTGATTTGAGATACACATGGAAACGAGTATAAAAAGGGGATATGGGAAAACCAAACTACCGATGTTAAATGCAGGAAAGGATTGATGTTTCTCACTGGTGGCTTGAACCTTTTCAACATCTTCGGGCCAATCATGATCCATTGGGACGAGCGTTTGCCAGGGATCAATGCTTATATGTAACTCTTGACAGAACTATATACATATTAGTCGCCAACAAAGACTAGTCACAATGGAACATGATTGACTTGAAGAAATCTGCAAAATTTCATGATTGACCTGATCCAAATATCCCTTTGGAAAGTAGTTTGACCATGGATTTACTGCAAAAAAAATTAAAAAATATATTAAAATTTTAAAAAATATAGTGTAAATGAAATAAAAGATAATGTTGCAATTCATGGTGTGTTTGAAACAACCTTTGTTTTTGGAACTCCAATGGCCACATTACCTGGTGGATGGTTGGTTTTAAATCATAAAAAATAATGGAATGCAATAAACTAACATACGTAACCCTTCTAACTTCCTACTACTGCTCCTTTTGTCGTTTCAACTCCCTTTGAGCAAAGGACTGCACCAGCCGCATTGCTAGATTGTTGAAAAAACAAAAGAAACAGTATGGGAAGTTAGAATGGAAAGGTATGTTGAAATTCCAGACTCAAAGTAATACAAACAATCTACAAATGTTGAGTAAAGAATAGAGTCTAAGTAACATCACTCATCTTGAATGCGATAATGGAGTGTGGCATGTCATGAACAGTTTACACTATATCATTATTGCATTGATCAGGATAGATGTATCTAACATTGCAGTACCGTCTAATAACCACACAAACGGTAGTAGACGTTTTCCAAATTAAGCAATGGAACCATCTACAATGCTATATAGAGCGCCCTAATCATTGAGCTTTAAGTTATTAGAAAACAGATTCTTACTATCATTTATGTTGCTCCCTTAGATGTGACGAACATACATATTAATTATGTAGATTCTACGACATTAGAGAGCTAATTGTGCATGAATGAAATCATATAAAATTTATATTAACAATGCAATGAACTACCATCCTTTCTACCCTAGCCAACAACAACATATTATTCAGCCTTGAATCTCTAACCTACCAACATGCTGGAAGACGAAGATGCTAAATTCAAGCATCGAACCTACAAATTATACTTGATAATTGTTTATGTATTTTGGCAAAGAGCAAAGATGAATCATCGATGGATGAAACACCAGAACAAGTTTATGTTCATACTTGAAAGTGGTGTCTTTGCATCCATCGATGATACTTCTTCCATCTTTGATACTTGGATATTTTAGCCTAACTATTCGCACACACATCCATCACTTTTCTTCCTTATTCTCTCAATACAAATGCAACATAATTCTTATACCAGATAGTCAACCTAAGCCTAAGATAAAATAAGCTAATCCATGCAAATCTTAATATCTCTTTTGCTCTAATTATTCGCAAAAACAACACAACATGTTCTTCCTTATTCTATCAATACAAATGCAACGCAATTCTTATAACAGATAATCAACCTAAGCCTAAGAATAAATAGCTCTAAGGGGGTATTTGGATTATATTAATTAATTTGTGATCTTATCAGCTTTTTGAGATTTGGGATCAAAACCCTAGATCCGAGTGAGTTGAAACTGTGAGTGTAAGAGAGAAAGAGAGGATTATGTTCAAGTGTGTTTGATAAGAAAGAGAGGATCAAAACCCTAGATCCGAGTGAAGTGTGTTTGAAACCCGGTTCGACTCGGGTGGTTCAACCGGTTGAACCATTACGGGTGAAAAATGAGTCGATTTAAACCTGGTCAACTTGGTAGGTTGGGTCAAAAACGGGTCAAATTAAACTGAGTCAACCCGCCGGGTTTGAAGAGTCATTTGGTTGTACTTAATTTGATAGATCTGTTTTTAATTGGTTGTACAATGCGAATAAATCATTGTACTTTTAAGTAATGGATAATGTTTTGAAACCCGGTTCGACCCGGGTGGTTCAACTGGTTGAACCGTTATGGTCAAAAAATGGGTCGATTTAAACTGGGTCAACTTGCTAGGTTGGGTCGAAAACGAGTCAAATTAAACCAGTTCAACCCGTCGGGTTTGAAGCGCCCCGGGTAAACCCGGTATGTGATTTGTATTAATTGTTTTAATTGGTTGTATTTAATTTGGTAGATGCGTTTTTAATTGGTTGTAAAAACCGAAACCAAATGCTTGGTTTGTTGGTTTCTCGCGTTATACAAATTTACAAATTATTATATATCATAAACACAAAATTATTATATATCATAGTTTTGTAATATCATTTTTTTAAGATCCTATGGTCAAGATCGACATCCTATAAGATCTTAAGCTTTTAAAGATCCTATGTAAGATCCGGATCGTTTTTGCTTTGTAGTATCATAATTTGTAAGATCCGACGGGTTGAACTGCTTTAATTTGACCAGTTTTCGACCCAACCTAGCAAGTTGACCCAGTTTAAATCGACCCATTTTTCGACTGGAACGGTTCAACCAGTTGAACCACCCGGGTCGAACCGGGTTTCAAAACATTATCCATTACTTAAAAGTACAATCATTTATTCACATTGTACAACCAATTAAAAACAGATCTATCAAATTAAGTACAACCAAATAAACACAAACCGGGTTGACCCGGGATTCTTCAAACCCGGCGGGTTGACCCAGTTTAATTTGACCCATTTTGACCGAACCTAGCAAGTTGACCAGGTTTAAATCGACTCATTTTTCACCCGGAACGGTTCAACCGGTTGAACCACCCGAGTCAAACCGGGTTTCAAAACATTATGTTTAATTCCCAAATCTTCAAACTTTTATTATTTTTCGTTTATAACCTATATTTTTTTTATTAATAAACTATCTACCGCTATAAAAAATCTCGTTGCTATGAAAAAATTGTACAAAAATGTACGAAAACGTAATAAACGTTTCATAACATTTTAATACAGAGGAAAACATTCAGAAAAGCTAAGAACATATGAAAACGAGCGAAAGTTTCCGAAAACATTCAAATGGATGAAATCGGTCGAAAAGGGTCACAATCGGTCGTAGTCGGACTAAAACGGTCTAAATCCGTCGAAATCTGCCGAAAATTGTCAACGTCGGTCGAAAACTAGCGACATCAATCAAAATCGATTGAAAACGGTCAAAAAGGGACAAAAAACGTTACAAACAGATGAAAAAGTTAAAAAAACACACAAAGCGTATAAAATGTTGTATAGTATTTGTCTTAGTTTACAAAATCCAATGCACATGACCCATAACCCATGTTAATTACCCATTGTCAATAACCAATCATGTATTGGTCGATAACATATATGACATGTCACTACAACCCAATATTAATGCACATGACCTGTTACCCATGTTAATTACCCCATGATCAACAGTCATGGATGTGACGACCAGTGATAACCTAATGCATATGACCCATATGATGTCAAATACCCATTATTGAATGTGACCAATGATAACCTAATGCATATGAACCATGACCCATCTGAATTATAGCCATTATCACCGGTCATGAATGAACTCGGTTTGAGCTTGATCACTCGAAAAGCTCGGTTTATTTGTAAAGGTGTGTTGTCTTACACAAATTAAAATTGAAATATAATCGCTTGTTTTTTGCTTACAAGGATCGGATTCCTATTCGATCTTAAGCTTTCAAAGATCCTACATAAGATCCGGATCGTTTTTGCTTTGCAGTATTGTAAAATTGTAAGATCCTAAGATCAGGATCGCGATCCTGGCAACCATGCTCGATACATTTATAATTAACTATTTACACTTAGTACGCTTACATACAATATATATATATATATATATATATATATATATATATATATATATATATATATATATATATATATATATATATATTAAAAAAAAGAAAAAACATATGCTATATCACTTACAAGCTCGAAAACTCAACAATAACTCGAGTCGAACTTTTATAAGGTCGACTCATTTCCACCTCTTATAAAAGCAAAAAATTAAGATACTTCATGTGTTAAATTTATATGTAATATTTTACATGTCCCCTCACTTAATTGCCTAAAATAAAATTTCCCTTTTAACTTTTCCGAAGAGCCCGCTTAAATTTTTTCCCCAAATTTAAATTGCCCCTCCACTTAATTTCATTGAACCCGCCAATGTTTTTCAATACTCCATCCCAAATATATATCCACCAAAACTAGATCTGGTCTTCTTCTATCTCCTCAACACTCTCCTCACCAAAACCCACACACACGGTGTGCGCAAGTCTGGTGATGATAGGACAGGTGTATGAACAATACGAGAGATTTACAGGGTCACCTGGTAAGGTTTTAAATGTAAACTTATGATATTTCATGTCTAAAATCTTACCATGTCTTTTTAATTCTCTCATGTAGCATAAATGTTTCGATTCCTGGATTTGGGGTCTCAATTACAATGGCGGTGATGGTTGCGACCGATAATATATGGCGGTGGCGGTATTCAGCTCACTATTACAAATAAAAGGTGCATAATCGATTGTAAGAAAGCCAAAAATCGGAAAAAGACCAAGATCTGACTATCAAAAAATATAGCTGTTTCTAATCAAGTAATTACGTTGGTCTATTTGATTTTTTCAGCTTATCTTTTCCATTTTTAGTTGGGTGGTTGGGACAAAGTTACTTGTACCTTTGTAAACCATTCCTAGAGTTTAATCTATACCTTATTTTACATAATCAGGGCTATCAGTTTTGGACTTAAAACGATAATAAAGGTTACTTTGAGATCAAGAAGGTCCGCCCGGGTCAGTATAATTTATATGCTTGGGTTCCTGGGTACATCGGTGATTATATGTTGGGTTCCTATTTCTTTACAGCACCTTACGATTTTGTTTCATATGCTCATAGTTAGAGGTGGCAAAATAGCTAGGCAGGTTAGGTAATATAGTTCAAAACTTCAAATTTTGGTAGGGTGGGAGTTAGGTTGGATTGGCCCAATGGTGATACACTTATACGTCCAAAGACTCCGAACTTTGTTATTTTGTTTTTAAATAGTTAATGTCAAATATATACAACTCTTTAAATATACATTAGATATAGTAAGTTTTATACCATATAAAATCTACTTCAGATGAAAATACATTGGATCTGAAAAAAGTAAGAGCACTGGTAATTGATCTTTTTTTATGCGTTTTGCCCTCTTTTACTTTCACTTTATTCGAGGAAAATATCATAGACCATGTTTGTGCAGATAGTTGAACCAGTGGCGCATCAAGTGACTCAAAACTACCAAAGCAGATAGTTGAATAAGTGGCAAATCAAGCGAATCAAAAGCACCAAAACAGCATATAGTTGAACTAGTAGCACCTGACAAACTAGATGCACATGACAAAAGACAAGGCAATAGTGTCTCTATGTTAAATGTCAAGAAATAGATGCACTCGTCAACAATATATATAACCACATACTTTTTAGAGAGGAAGGTTTTCTAGCATCTAATCAAGAACTTTATTCCGGTATGCTCATCTACTTCTGTCATGTTGTGTGCTTTGACATGTTCTAGTTCTGCTCTCATCCTGATGTGGTTATTGTTGATATGCAGCAGCCTACATTTTCAAGGCTTTTATATCCAGATGATGAGATTATATCAATGGAGAAAAACTTGTAAGTTTAACTGCAAATTTTATTATTATGTTCATTGTTTTGGATTAAAAGTTTCCATGATGTTGTTTGAATTACTGCTGCTCATGTTTGTGTTAATATTGCTTAGATGGATTTAGTGCTGCTCATGAACTTCAAAGAAAATGTGCTAAGTATTTACTACTGCTAGTACAAAAGTTACTACTGCTAGTGACAGTTGGTACTGCTCAGAGATCAAGACGGCTCGAAGTTGCTAGCTAGTTGCTTCTGGAAAAGATTATACATACTTAATTAGGAAACTATTGTAATCCGACTAGGACTCCTTGGTGTATAAAAGGATGGCCAATTTTATATTTGGTTCAGTTATCTACATTCCAATTTTATTGTATTTGAATTTGTTTTGATATATATTGATCTTTTAAATGTGACTAAAAGATGCATATAGTCACACTTTTGATCACTGTTTTCTTAATTCGTTGTGTGACTAAATATTACAAAAGGCCACACAAACATAAAATTCATGTGACCATTGGATGATCAATAGTCACACAAAATACACACTTGTTCACTTTAAACAGCATATGGTCACACTTATTAACACTTTTGGCCACTGTTTGCTTAATGGTATGTGACTAAATACCCAAAACAAACATGCTTTGAGTGACTAAATATTACAAAAGGCCACGCAAACGTAAATTTCATGTGGCCATTGGATGATCTATAGTCAAATAAAATACACATTTTTTCACTTTAAACAACATACGGCCACACTTATTAACACTTTTGGCCACTGTTTCCTAAATTGTATGTGACTAAATACCCAAAACAAACATGCTTTGTGTGACTAAATATTACAAAAGGCCACACAAACATAAAATTCACGTGGCCATTGGATGATCAATAGTCACACAAAATACACATTTCTTTACTTTAAACATCATATGGTCACACTTATTAACACTTTTGGCCACTGTTTGATTAATGGTATGTGACTAAATACCCAAAAAAAACATGCTTTGTGTGACTAAATATTACAAAAGGCCACACAAACATAAAATTCACGTGGCCATTGGATGATCAATAGTCACACAAAATACACATTTCTTCACTTTAAACAGCATATGGTCACACTTATTCACACTTTTGGCCACTTTGTGTTAAATTGTATGTGACTAACTCCAAAAAAATAACACCCATTGTGTGACTAAATCATCACAAACGTCACATTTATTGTATATTCATGTGGCTATTGGATTATCAATAGTCACACAAAATACACATTTACTTGAATATATCATCTCAAATGTCACATATATTATATATTTATGTGGCCAAAGGACGAACAATAGTCACTCTCAAAAAACGTTCGTGTGACTATAAGATGTTTACGGTCAATGATAATGACTAATCCAACAAAACTTGTGCCTAATTTATTACACATATTCGGGGTTTTGGTCACTCTTTTTCGATGGAAAAGGCCACGAACTCAACAATGTGACCATATGCCACCTACGGTGGCGGGTCTTTTAGTGACACACAACGAAAAAAACGTTTGTGACTATAGGCATATCGTCACACATTTTTGGCGTGACCAATACAACTTTTTGTACCAGTGTAGATATTTAAACAGAGCTTAAAGTTTTGTAATCCTTGTTTCCAAATTATCAAACCTTGGTAACACATTGTCGGCAACCTCTTTCTTCTCCTTCTTAGCACCCAAACGATGTCCCTTGGAGCAATCCTCTTTCCTCAACCCAGTGTACAAACCCTTCCCCTTATCGTTTTGTACCATTCTTAGTTATTTTTATTGAATCTAAGTGTGCTACGTTATTGATAGTTGAGGATTTTATAGAATTTAATACAATGTCGGGTTAGACATAAACCATACGCTAGTTGTAAATGTGGTTGGACTATATTGCCCTTGGAAAAATAACTAAAACTTAGCGTTGACCTCCCCATTTCTGGTCAAGGGACGCATTCGGCCTCAAAATCCATAGTTTTGGATGCCAGGCGACGATTTTGAAAAGTTAAGGGCCATAGCGATGTTTCGTGGAAAGTTTAGGGACCAACGGTGTATTTTTGTCTAATTTTTTTTCTTTTTATTTAAACAAACTAAAATTTTTATTAATTAAATTAATATACACTTATAATAACAGTTGATATATATATATATATATATATATATATATATATATATATATATATATATATATATATATATATATATATATATATATATATATATATATATATGATCTCAAAATTGGCATGGGCCATGCTCGGGTAAAAAAAATCACTTACCTCATCTTCTGCGTGTCTTCTACCTCAAATACACACACACACACCTGCAACACCACCACACACACGAAAACCCATTTAAAAAAATCGGCCTTAACGCTGAGTCAAGCACACGCTGCGTTAACGCCGGCACTCGGTGTGTTAATGCAAGGTTTAACGCACGAAGTTATGGTTTAACATAAGGTTTATGTTATTATACCGAATGCTCTTACACGCATACACATGACGCTGTTTAAGGGGGGGGGGGAGAAATCAAAAGTCCATCATTTTGTTGCATGGCATGCCGTTACGTAAATGGGCTAATTAGTTGGTTTTTATGTCCAATGTTGCCTTTTGGCATTTGTATTTTTTACTTCTTTTTTTTAGTACTTAATTTACGTTTTTCTTTTACCAACTTTCATGCCTAGTAATCAATAACCATTTGTTAAGATTGATAGCTCGAATTTGTGGAATGACGTGTGGGAATGGGGAACAAATTGATTTTTGGAATGATGTGTGGGCAACTGAAATTTCTCTAAGACGAAAGTTCCCTAATTTGTATTCATTTTGGATAATCGGTTTGGCAAAGTGGCTACATTTTCTAAGATTGATAGCTCGTCGAATCTTTCATGGTCCGTTAATTTCTCAAGAGAGTTGCAGCCGCAGGCAATTTCTAGTTTTCAAGAGTTGATGTTCCTAGTTTCCCAATCTAAATTTGATCCTCTGATTGTTGATTTAGTTTTTTGGAGCCTAGTCCTAATGGTATCTTCCCTACTAAGACAACATATGAAGTTTTAAGCGGTGATCATGCTCAGGTTGTTGACAAATGGGTTTCCTTCATGTGGTAAAAGGGTATACCATCAAAAATCCAAGCTTTTTTATGGTTAGCGTGTCAAGGTAAGATTCCTATCAAAGATGTGTTGAGGCGTCATCACATAATCCCGGTCGAGGCCAATATTATGCGTTCTTGGTGCGGTTTAGAGGAAGAATCTGTAGACTATTTACTTCTTCATTGTCCATGGTCATTGGGGTTGTGTGTTCAATTGGTGGAAGATTTCATGGGTTTTTCCTGCAAATTTCAATTCTTTTATGTTTGAGTGGAACGAAGGGGTGTGACCAACATTTCACAAGTTTTGGAGGCTTATTGGTCCTTCGGCAGTTTGGTATATATGGTTAGCAAGGAACAAAGTCATTTTTAACAACAATTACAAGTGTTGGTCTCGAGTGGCGTCTTCAATCAAGCTTAAATCTTTCCAATGGGCAGTTGAATTGGGTTATTGTAATGCTTCTCAATATCATTCTTGGGAGAGCCAATCTTGGGTTTTTTAACATCGCATTTATGTATTGGTACATTATTCTCAAGTTCATGTAGTTTTCTTGTTTTTCAGTTTAGTCTTAGATCCCTTTTCAATTTCATATAGTCTAATTGAAATATGGATCTTGGCCAATTTTGTATCTATTTTCTTCAACTTTGTTGAAGCTGTTTATAGAAGTGTTTTTGCCAAAAAAAAAAAAAAAAAAAAAAAAAAAAAAAAAAAAAAAAAAAAAGAATCTATAACATTATTTCTTGGTGATTCGGTGCAGGTATTACGTATCTAATAGTTGCGACATTAAAAACTTTGAATCCTTGTTACTTAACACTCGATTTTCACGTAAGTATTTTATTGTCATGATGTATTATAAGTCTCTTTCAGCTGATTTACAGAACCCTATTTTTCCATTTGCAGTGTTGCTAACCATTGAAATATTGTCTATTGTTTTATGATTTTTCTAGAAGGTAATAATGTTTAGTTGTTTGGGGAACATTGACGTTGCTTCTAATTTATGGGATTGTTGTTGCATGGTTACTAATGTATGTATATGTGTATTGATGCTCTGTTTTTGGTTTTTATGTATTTGTAAGAATAGATTGTATCCTTCCAGTTTAGATGCTTGCATTGTCAAAGTACTTTGATTGCTTTAATGGGTTGCTACAAAATTGTCTAAAAAAATATGTTTGTGGTCAGAACAAGATGCGAGTTGCACAGAGTTTACGCCTTTCGTAGTAGCTAAAAAATTTAGGTTGTACGTGTGTATTGTTATTGTGTTAATGTGTTAATTTTAGATATTCTTTATGCAGGTAGTTTGCAATTTCAGATAATAGAAGCGGAGATTATGTATATCATACATTTGGAAATCACATTGATTTGTTGAAGTTGTTTATGGGCTGCCAAACAGGTATCGTGAGGGAAGGTAAGGTATTCGATATTTATGTTGTTTACATTTTTTGTGCTTTATAAGTGTTGCTGATCTTTGTAATTTTTGTTTTATGATACACCTCATTTGCATAAAACCATTAGTTATCGCTGCCAAATGTTTAAGCTTTGTTTTATGCTTTGTATATATTTTTTTATTATTACTTTTTTGGTAAAGGGTTTTCCCGTTAAAATATATATATATATATATATATATATATATAATAATAATAATAATAATAATAATAATATAATGGAATGTGGATAAGAAACTACATTAATCTCAAGCAACGGCTTGAACAACCACTAGATCATTTGTGACATGCCACAAAACGACCACACTAACTGCTTGCACAAACTAGAACACCAAAACTATCCAACTGCTACATTAGATCAGCATCATCATCACCCTCCTGTAGATCATGCAAAATACTTTTCCCATCTTCCTTGGTGAGGAGGTCAAAGCCTACATTCTTACCCGACCAGATGGCGGTCTTCCTGGTAGGCGCCCTCACCTTTTTCCTTGTATCATCAATTAAGTTTTCAACTTCTTCATCGAATTCCTCGCTATCACTATCAAATTTTGAGCTTCCAATGAAATCATTGTTTGTCCCTTTATCATTATTAGTTTCAATAATACTGTATTCATTTATAAGGGCATCAAAAAGATTCTTTAAAGAGAGAAGATTGATATCTTGCAAATTAGGTGAGGTTTTACTATTACGACCAGGTAACGGCATAGAAGTCTCTTTATTAACTTTTGGTTTTGATGTTGAAGCCTCTGACGGAATAAAAGTTTCCTTCTTACCGTTTGGTTGCGATGTTTAAAGCTCACCATTTCCCTTAGCCGGTTTACTAATTGGACGATAGTAGTAATTAGGCTTTGGTTTAGTTAACCGGACCCCATAAGTATGTTTAAATTTGGATGGTTGCTTTCCTTTCCCATGTTTACGTGCAACCTCCACAAACCCGTCATCGGTAACCGAAGTATGCTCCGCAGCCTTCACCTTCTTTGCATATTATTGTTTCATAAAACTATGATAACCAAAAGAAAATTAGCCTAAGTATCTAACAAATTACCCCAAGTATCTAACAATGAGCCAGCAAATACTTCTAATAATTTGGATGTAAGTGTTACAAGTAAGAGACAAGATATAAGACCATCTTATGCAAATGTTGGAATTGGATCGCATGAAGCTAATAGTTTGAAAATTATGTAAAATATTGTTGTTGAACAGATTAGTTCAGGTAATAAAGGGGTTTTTTTAGACCAATTGTAGACAGAAATACAAGTGTTGTACAGTCGGTGCCTACAAATATGGGTTTTTTACGTCAGTAGAGGATGAAATTAGTTCCATATTGCAGTTATCCGCCGTTGGGTGCTAGAAAGAACTAGGTAACATCTTCTTCGCTGCAGGATGATGCTAAAAATGAAAATGCTTGTTGGTGTGATAAATACCAAGGCCCTTATGATGTTTTATTGATTACATAATTACATTTGAGACACTTAAAATCACAAGCAATAGCCAAAAACTGAAAAAACCGCCTAGTCTGGGTCTGGCGTGCTGGCTGGCGCGAGTCACACCTCCCCAGCCTGCTAGTGACTAAATTTGGTGCTTCTCAGTTTTTCCAAGTTGACTTGCATCTTACCTGACTAAGGTGTGATGAGGTGTAATTTTATACATTTTTAATTGGTCATTTAGACTCTAAATCCGTGCATATTTGATCATTTATTACTCTAAGTCATTTCTATTTGAGTTTTAGGTACTTGGGAAGCAAATGCTGGAAAGTGGCTTTTGGACTCAATTAGACGGGAAAACGAAGAAAGTGACAACATCGGGAACAACGTCACCAAAAAGGCCTTGGGACGGATACACAGTTACTAAGTGACACCGTCACTTGAAGATTAATGAAGATGTTGAAGTTTCAGAATGCGCAAGTGACGGTTCAGGCGATGGAGATGGCCTCGAGTTGACGGCGTCATGACTAAGAAAAGGAAGAGCGACGACATCACAAATGATGAGGCGAAAAGTGTACCACTTTTAAGGGGTCATTTAAGCCCGAATTCGTGATTATTTGATCAATTATTGCCCTAAATCATTCCTTTTGTCATTTTAGGTACTTGTGGAGAGAAATCTGGAAAAGGAAGCATTTTTGACGTTTTTGGAGCATAAAAGTGAAGAAAACAGAAAAGTCTCAAATTCCTTGTTGGGAACAGTACCTGACGGCGTCAAGGTTCTACAAGTGACGGCGTTAAGAGTTACAAAAGAGGTGGATGTGGAACTTATAACGTGACGGCCCAAAGAGTTTTCAAGCATATTGGCCTGACGGCGTCACCAAGGCCATCAAGGTCCAAATACACGTGACGGCTCAGAGTGATTTCCTATATGACGACGTCATAAATGGATCTAGGCAATATGATTTTCATCATGGCGGCGAGTTGACGGCGTCACAAGCTATAACGTGACGCCGTCAAGATGTAAGCTCTATATATAGTTTTCCAATTTTCATTCATTAGGTTGGAACTTTGTGTGCAACTTTGAGGGAATAAACCCTAAGACGAATTTACAGCTTTTTCAAGGGTTTCAACCCCTTGATTCTTCTATGTTCAATTGAAGATAAGTACTTATTCAAATCATTCAATATGTCTATGTGTTGTGTGATTATATCTTACGCTTGTCTTCTCTTTAACATGCTAGGCTAGATCTTTATTGTGTTTGCTTAGATATAGTGAAACCTAGATGTTGATTATGGGTTACTTGTTTGTTTATAATTGTTACGGATGATTGTATTCGATGTTAGGCTTAAGAAAACTGGCAGACTTCCATTGGTAACTTGCTTGAACGTCTTAAGAAACATGATCGGAGGTGTACTACGATTTTTGGTTGTATTTAATGCGTAAGAGAATTCTAATGATCCCACGTTAGGAGCTTCTAACGGCTCGACATAGGAGTGAAGTAGGATCTTATAGAGTTAGGGAATATTGTACACGGCCCTACGACTAGTATTAAGGAATATGACCCGTCATCCATGCAATTGTAACAAGCTAATCAACCTGTAAAAGATATCTAGGGAGTAATGAAATGTAAGTAAACTCAACTTTCCTCATTATTGTTTCCACCACTTTAGTATAATAGTTTCATTTTCATTTTTGTTATTTTATTTTGATTGCATCTTAGTTAATTGGGTTAGTTGGCTAGCAACTAATTCCGCCCACTCCTTCAAAACCCGAGATTTTTACTTGCTTTCATAAAATATAAAAATACAAAAAGAATCATCCTTCACCTCTAGACCTAGTTTAGTAGGCTTTCTAATCCTAGCGACACTATTCCTGAGTTGAACGATCAATCCCCCGATACTTGTCACTATACTATACTACAACGATTAGGTACACTGCCTGGTGGGGGTCGTAAGCTTCTCAAGGTCCCTTGAGAGGTAAAACTGTTGCGAGGGCGCAATTCCCACGTATCAAGTTTTTGGCGCCGCAGCCCGGGGAATAGTTATTGTCTAGGTTAGGATTTCTTTTGATTAGGTCTACTTGCTAGATTCCTTTCTAATAAGGTTTTATTTTTATTTTTAGGTTTTCTTTAGTCTATCTCATTTCTTCATTTCTTTGTTCGTAACCTTTACCATCCGACATCATGGAAGGTGGTAATATCTTTGAACCCATCAACCCACCACAACAAAACCACCCACAAAACCCACCACTAGCAAACCAACCTCCTAGGCCCCGAACTTTAGGAGAGTATTCTTGTCCTAGCCACCAAGGCTATCGAAACACCATTGAGCTCGCTCAAGGAGCCAATGTGTCCCCCTTGCGATCCGACACCATCCGGTTGGAGCAAAGAGGATGTGCATTCCATGGACTTCGTTCCGAAGATCCTAATGAACATCTCAAGGATTTCCTTAAAATCGTAGATTCCATAGACCTTGATGTTGTAACTAGAGAGTCGACCCGATTACGTCTATTCCAATTCTCTCTACGTGATCGAGCTAGTCAATGGCTTGAACGTTTACCCTGCGGGATCCATCACCTCATGGGATGATCTCACTTCTCATTTCCTTGCTCAATTTTTCCCACCGGGGAGAACTACCAAGCTTAGAAATGATATCTTGATGTTCCAACAACGTCAAGGTGAAACTCTATATGAAGCATGGACTCGTTTCAAGGACTTACTCCAAAAAGTCCCTCATCATGGCATAGATCTTTTGCTCCAAGTCCAAATCTTCTATGACCATATCGATCTCTCCACAAGGCGAACCATTGACCAATCGGCCGGTGGCAAGCTACGTGATCTAAGTGCGGAAGAATCATGGGAACTCATAGAAGATCTTGCTGTCTATGACAACGAAAGTTGGAATGATCCCCGTGACTTGAACAAAACGGTCAAGGCAATATCTTTGCCTTCGAACAATTCTAGCACTCCTGACCGTAGGATCATGGAACTTGAGGACCAAGTCAAGTTTCTCATGAAATCCTACGAAGCTCCTAAGCCTTCAAGCCAAGTGAACAAAATCACTTCTTCATGCGAATTATGTAGTGGTCCCCATGACACTCTTGATTGCGTGGAACTCCCCAGACAAGCTTTTGCGGATTACGCATCCTCGCGTACCGACGAAGCGGGAGACAAGTGGTTCACTTTCAAACCCGAGCCAAACCCTTACGGTGATTCTTACAACCCTTCTTGGAAAAATCACCCGAACCTTAGGTGGAAACAAAACCAAAACATGCCCCCAAAACAATTCTTCCAATCCACCTAATCGTTACCAATCAAACGGTCCACCCTCTAACCGTACTTTCAACAACAATCCTTCCAATAACTATGGTAGTACCAATAATCTTGAAGGGTTGATGTCCAAGTTTATGGCATCTCAAGAAGCTCGCATAGCTAAGTTTGAAACCGAATTCAATCAACAACAAACGGAGATTACCAATAAGATTGACAACTTGTTGAAAGCCCTCAACAATCAAGTGCTAACTACACCTAGGAAGGACACTAGGGACACTAGTAGCGGAATCCAAATTAAGGACCCCTCATCATCCAAACACGTCCACTTTGTCAACGTTGTCACCATTAAGCCAATAGATAAGAATATAGAAGAAAGTGACAAGGATGAAGTTGGAATAGAAACCGGGGCTAAGGATGAGGTTAAGGAAGTTGAGGATATTAGGGACGAAAAGTTAGAGGAAGTAGAAAACGTAGAAGAATACTTTGATAAGTTACCCACCAAGGAAGAACAGGAATATCACAAGGATCTATTCGATGATCTCGAGACACCGTTCACCCCTTATTAAAGTAGGTGATCCCTCTAACATCAACATACCATGCAACATTGGGCATATGCATGTGTGGAAAGCGTATATCGATCTTAGGTCTCCAATAAACATGATGACAAGGACCTATTATAATTGGGTAATGAAGAAGCAACTTGAGTATAGGATGATGCCTAACACGAATTGGATGAGCAACTTTGTAGGAAGAGTGAAAGGATTACATGTCTTTGTAGGAAACTTCACTTATGTTACGACTTTGTGATTGTAGAGGATATTCGTCCGGTAATAGATGGTTGCCTAAGTCAAGTAGTGTTCGGAAAACTGTTTGTTGAGGCCTCTAAGATGAGTTATGACCCGTCCCTAGGGATAGTTAGATTCAAGGATGAGAACGATGAGATTGCTTACCAAATGCCTTATAAGATTGAACAATACCGTCTTCTATCAAACCTAGAAAAGGAACATAAGCAAGCGGTTTACTATAGGAATGATGAGGATAGACGTAGAGGAGTAGATTATGTCATGAGTAGAATACTCGGTTTCTACAAGGAATGTTTGCAACTAGGTCCAGAATACAAAACTAAGATTGGAGATGACCTAGAGAATGTGACCAATGATGAGGTCACGTAATTTCCCATGACCTTGAGTCTAGCTACAAGACTCGTAAATAAAGAAAAGCGCTTCTTGGGAGGCAACCCATGTTTTGTGTGTCTTTATTTGTTTGATGTTATTTGCTTCCGTATGCATGCTTTATTTTTATTGTTGGTAGATCATGTTTCAAACTAAATTGTGAAAATGCTTTATTTTATTGTTTAACTTCGTCTTAACTTCATATAAAGGTATTTTGCAAAAGCTAAGTGTAAGGGGAAACCCCAAATTTGTTTATAAGAACAAAAAAATGATCTTGATTCGCCTCAATATTAAATGAACGTGTATGTTAGTAATTGTTAGAGTCAAATGCTTGTATCGAGTCATAATGATGTTTTGCAGGATTTTCCAGAAAGTAGGACATAAGTTTTTCCAGAAATTTTCCGGACACTTAACATAAAGATTTCTGCAGGTCACTTCTGACGGCGTCAGGGTTTAACACCTGACGGCGTCACATGTAAAATTCTGGAAATTTTGCGAGTTTTGTTTTTCTAACGGAGTCTTAAAAGTTTTTGTTGATTCTCTAAGTCTTGTAAATTCCAGGAAATCTGCAAACATTCATTCCACAAGCATTATATCTTAAATTGCTTTCTAGGACTTGTTAGTATATATAGATTGCCGCCGATTTTACGCGAGGTTGCCTTGTTTGTTTTCTCAGGTTTAACAGGTTATATATGACAAGAAGATGATTTATGTTTCTGGAATGGAAGCTTTGAACGTTCATTTTCTTGGAGGAAGATCTAACCTTGTTAACACACTATCCACACCAAATGAATCAGGGAAGTATTTGTTTTCATTCCTTTACCTGTTTTACTTTTACATCCTTTAATTGAACATTGGGGACAATGTTCATCCTAAGTGTAAGGGGAGGGTAAATAGTGATACCTTATAGGATACAATTGCACTTGAGTTTGTTTGTTCGATGGTAGGTGTGTAATAAAACTAAGAGAAATACTTGTTAGTGTAATTTTAGCGTCAAATTTAAATTTTTTTACAACATTTAGGAGTGAAACTTTAGCCTTGACAAGCGTCTCATGGATAGGAGTTATATGACTAGCCCAAAATCGTACCATTCAGAAAAAAATTCCACCCAAATATGTGAGGTTCGCCTTTGGATTTGATAGGAAAAGCATTCATTATTAGTGCTTATGAGTGTACTGGTAGCATTTAGATTCTAGAACTTGCGTTAGTGATGCATCCCGAGTCCGCTAGTGAGACTACATTCATGTAGTAGGATTTACTACATAATAAGAGGCATTAGGATCACCCTTGTGTTTAAACCCGTATCATAATTACTTGACCATTTAAGTCATATTACTTGACTAGTAAAGTCAATTAATTTTCCCACACCTTAGCATTGTACTCATTTTTAGTACACGAAACCCCTAGTACACCCCTCCGAGCCTATCTTTTCGTTTCAAACATTAAGCATTTTACTTAAAGGAAGAATTTGTTACAACCCACCCAAATGAGCAACCAAATCGCCTTAGCCTTCCGTGTATGCAGTCATCTTTAGTGCATTATTGTTACATGTTTAAACCCTTAGTTAATTATGTAATTGATAACATTGTTGCTAAGTCGAGTCATATCTTTTACATATTGTTTTGGGACGATTGGGACTCATGGGTAAAGTACTTGTGTTATGGAGTAATGGGGAAGAACACCAAATTATTACCCCATATGTGCGTTAATATTTAAAAGTACTCCAAGTGTTTTGATTATCTTGATTCGAGTCATTAGATTAGTTTATTTTAAAGTATGTAAAAATTCAAGTGTAAGGGGAATGTACATTCCCTATGATGTATTATTTTGGATGGTAGGGTAAGAGTGTATGCAAAAAAAAAAAAAAAAAAAAAAAAAAAAAAAAAAAAATTAAGAAAAAGAAAATAAAAATAGAAAAAGAAAAGAGAAAACATACGGACTACCATCCCGTTTCATTTTATGATTGTTTTATGCTTTTGTTATTTTTGATTTATTAGCTTAAGTCAAGTCGATTCTTGGCTTAGCAACGCCATACATGTAATTAACCAAGATGATTAACACGCCACCAGTAAATATTTCCTTTATCCAACAAAACCGTATTTTCTGTATCCCTACACCTAACGTTATAACCCTTTAAAAGACCTCTTTGATAGTTTATCCTAGGTGCTTACGCCAAGTGGTGGAGGTTTGATCCTTTCCCAAGCCTATGGTAATCTATTTGCTATGACAGGTAGTGAGAGATGTTTTCCATTTTCTTATTGTGATATATACTTTATTACACCCGAGAGATGTGAGTATCTAAACACTATTTGTGAGGTGCTAGTGTATGACCTCCGTGCTTGTTTTTGGTTTTTAGTGGAACGATTATTTGTTGTAATTACTTTTATATTAGTGTTAAATGACCCCTAACTTGTATTTTGATTAGAATAAAAGCGCATTTGCTTGAGGATAAGCAAATCTCAAGTGTAAGGGTATTTGATGAGGCGAAAAGTGTACCGCTTTTAAGGGGTCATTTAAGCCCGAATTCGTGATTATTTGATCAATTATTGCCCTAAATCATTTCTTTCGTCATTTTAGGTACTTTTGGAGAGAAATCTGGAAAAGGAAGCATTTTGGACGTTTTTGGAGCATAAAAGTGAAGAAAACGGCAAAGTCTCAATTTCCTTGCTGGGAACAGTACCTGACGGCGTCAAGGTTCTGCAAGTGACGATGTCAATTGTTACAAAAGAGGTGGATGTGGAACTTATAACGTGACGGCCCAGAGAGTTTTCAAGCATATTGGCCTGAAGGCGTCACCAAGGCCGTCAGGGTCCAAATACACGAGACGGCTCATAGTGATTTCCTACATGACGGCGTCACAAATGGATCTAGGCAATATGATTTTCATCATGGCGGCGAGTTGACGGCGTCACAAGTTATAACGTGATGCCGCCAAGATGTAAACTCTATATATAGTTTTCCAATTTTCATTCATTAGGGTGGAACTTTGTGTGCAACATTGAGGGAATTGTTGAGGCAACATGATCAAGATCTCTTTATGTTTTAATGATGAAAAATAAACCATCGAAACACATAAAATAACAAACGTTAGCTCAAAATCGCCGGAGCCAATGTCTGCTCCTGGCGCACTGCCCGCGCGTCAACGCGCGGGTGACGCACCAGGAGTCTGTATGGTTTCGGGCGAATTTTGAAAGTCGGCTTTCCCCTTACCCGACAAATGTGGATCTTTCAATACAGGTATGAATATGCTATGTGCTTAATTGACAACACTCGAAACGAGTTTTGGGATTACAGAGATCCAACTTTTAAAGCACCCATTTACGAGAAACCGCCAACTCATGTTTTCTAACTATCGCCTCTAGCGAAGGCTTTTCTAAACTTAGGGAGCTTATATAATTCACGTAACATCATGTGAAAGCATCCATATGCTCATATCCCATGCTTACGTCTTCTCTAATCATGAAACGGGTTTACTCCCTTATTGGTCAAACTAAGTCAAAGGTCACTTTGCGTAAACGCATCCTTTCCCACTTGGGTTATGCTTTACATCAAGGCAAAGCACTTAACTTGTTTGAACCAAGGTATTAGTTGAGAACATCGAGTCGTGGAAAGTCACGAGATATGAAACTATGGATTCTCGACGTTGTGTTACTTGAACTTATAAGTAACCTATGATTTTCTCAAATCATAATCTTAATTGTCCAAACTTTCTTTTCTTAATGACAATTAGATTATTTCTTAATCTTCTCTTAATCTTATTTTTACAAAAGACAACAAAACCAAATCTCCACAATCCTTCCCAAAATCATTCCCAACATTCTCTTACAATATTCTCTTACACTCTCTTATAAAAGTGTACCTTTGTCCCTTCACATACTCCCAAAAAATATTCCCTCAATCTACCAACTTCCCATACAATCCAACTCATTCATTACACACTCTTGATCTCCACCATCCATTTCAAATAAATACATCTCAACCCTCCATATTTCCCACATGCCAAATAATTTGAAATTCAAAAAAGGCTCCCTTTGATCTCAACCATTCAATTCAAACTAAAACCATCTCAACCATCCATCTTATTTCTTCCCCCCCATGTTTTGGAATATTCCACTAGCATATTCTTTCTTTCTCTTCATTCCATCACATGTGTTTAATCCAAGCCATCCATTTCAAACCAAAACCATCTCAACCATTGATTCACCCTTCCCCCCCAAGCAAAGCATATTCCTTTGGAATATCCCTCCTTAACCCAACTCTCTACATCTCCACCATCCAATTCAAACTAAAACACATCTCAACCATCCATCCACTTTCCTCTCTATTTCATCACATGTTTTTAATCTACACCATCCATTTCAAACCAAAACCATCTCAACCCTCCATTCACACTTCCCCCCCCCCCAGGGATGGAATATACCTTGGCATATTCTTTCTCTCTTTTCTATGCCATGTGAGAAATAACACTTCTACCCCTTCCAAATTACCTTATCTACACTTTCTACCCTTGGTATTTGGTTTTCTTATAAACACTTCACAAAACATTTTCCAAATTGGCTATTTGAGTTGATAAACCTTAGAATGATTAATGTTAAGGTTTAGTGTGAAGTACAATTGGGGGCTTAGCAAGGATAGGTATTTATAAGATCTAAACACTCAACACTTGGGAAACATTTACAGAAGCATGGCGCGATGCCCGCGCGCGGACGCGTAGGTGACGCGCCGGCCTTGGTAAATTTTCCGATGTTTGGGTTCTTGGCCTATAAATACCACCCTTGCCTCTTGTATTCTTCACCCCTTGCCATTATTCTTTCTCTCTAGAGTCTTTCTCTCTAAACACTTTCAAATCTCTATCTCTAATATTGTGTTCTTGATTTCCACATTAACATCTTTGAAAGAACACATCTACTTGCAAGGGAAGAATCACAAGAACCTAATCCACTCTTGTGATTGTGTCGAGGGTCTTCTTATCTATACCCTTGCTACTAGAATCGAGTCACTAGGTTAGGTTAGGACTTGATTGAACAAACAAATATTATTCATTCAATTGTTTGTAAGGGAAGTCTTGTGTCTTGGTGTTGGGTTTTGGATTCTGCTGCTAAGAGAAACTACTGCTGTGATGAAACTGTTGCTAAGGTAAATGATTCTGCTGCTGATGACAAAGTGCTGCTAAGGGAAAATGCTGCTGAAGGAATCTACTGCTAATGTGATAAGCATGTATTCGAAGTAGATAATTATAGAATAGATTGTGTGTATATAATATACGTCTAGAATATTCTTATCTTGCATAGAAAGTTATTGTAAACCTAGTAGGACTCCTTGGCCTATAAAAAGGAGGATCCTAGGGTTATATTGAGTATGTATTGTTTTTAGTTTTCGTTTACACTTCAAGGTTGTAAAACCCTAGCATTGTCGAGTGCTCGTATTAATGATATTGAAGTGTTGATAGTGAATTGTTCTTCTTAAGTTAAGCTTTTACATTCCGCATTCTAGCTTAAGTGTTTAAATCAAGTCAGCTTCTATATAAGATCGTTTGCTCAACTGGGATCAACAAGTGGTATCAGAGCTTGTGATCTAGAAGTTGTAATCAAGAAGAAACTGTTCCTTGCAAGTTTGCTGTTCCTAATCAACTGCTAAAGATAGGTGACGACACATATATGGTGACTGCTTCAAAGGTTCCCATGCACCACCAGGAAAAGAATTATCCTTCATTAGTGAGCTGAACATAGAAAAACCAATAGGTGAGTCTAGTATAAGTGTCTTAGAAACACCTAAGGTAGAGGGTATAAAATTTCCTGATGCTCCCATTATTGAAGATTGGTACTCAGATAGTGATTAGGAACAAGAACAGGTTGAACTAGAACAAAGTGTAGTAAAGGAAGAAATTCATGCTAAAGTTGAACCTAAAATTGAACAGGTGAAGTTTGTGAGACCTGTGTTAGGTAAGGGTATCTCTAGGAAAATGGTTGAGTATAATGAGATTTCTAGAGAAAGAATGAATGGTTTCAATAATAAGCCTAGAGGAAATCAGAGAAACTTTAATAACCTAGTTTCAAACAAATTAGGCAGTGAGTTTCAATTGAAGTAAAAAGCTTGTTATAAGTGTGGTAGCTTTGAACATTTGATTAATAACTGTCCTGACCACAAAAAACCTGTTTGGAATCAATATTCAAGGGTGAATCACAAATATGTTAATCAGAATATGATTCCTAGGGTTGTGTTATGATGCGTAGGGATTGCACCAGGCTTTACCTCTTAAGGGATCTTGAGAAGCTTACAACCCCCACCAGGCAGTGTAACTGATCGTTGTAGTATAGTATAGTGACAAGTATCGGGGGATTGATCGTTCAGCTAGGAATAGTGTCGCTAGGATTAGAAAACCTAAATACTAGTTCTAGAGATGAGGGATGATTCTTTTTGTATTTTTATATTTTTTAGAAAGCAAATTAAAATCTCGGGTTTGAAGGATTTGGGCGGAATTAGTTGCTAATCAACTAACCCAATACTAAGATGCAATCAAAATAAAATACTAAAAATGAAAATAAAACTATATTAAACTAAGGTTTTGAGCAATAAGTGAGAGAAATGTGTTTACTTAGATTTCACTACTCCCTAGATATCTTTTACACGTTAATTACTTGTTATAGTTGCGTTGATGACGGATTGTATTCCTTAATACCATTCATAGGGTGGCGTACTTACTTCCCCAATCCTATGAGTGCCTACTTCACTCCTATGTCGAGCCTGCAAGAAGCTCCTAACATGGGATCATTAGAATTTACTCATGCATTAAATACAACCAATAAAACCTAGTACACATCGGTTCATGTTTCCTAAGACGTTCAAGCATGTTACACAATGGAGATCTGCCAGTTTTCTTAAGCCTAACATTGAAATCATTCATCCAATACAACCATAAACAAGTAATCAACACATAATCAACATCTAGGTTTCATTAGATCTAAGCAAACACAAGATAAATCTAGCCTAGCATGGTGGAATCAAGACAAGCATAAGATATAGACAACCAACACATAGACATATTGATTGAATTAAGAAAAGACTTATCTCAATAACACATGTAAGGATTCAAGGGTTGAAAACCCTTGAAAAGCTGTAAAATTCGTATATGGTTCGGCCTTAGGGTTTCTCCAAACTTGTTCCTCCTAATGCATGAAAATTAGAAAACTATATATAGATATTAGAGGCTGACGGCGTCAAGAACAAATGGGTGACGCCGTAATCTCGCCGCCAAAATAATCCTCGGACTGCCTTGATCGACATCTGACGCCGTCATGTTGTCCAATTTTGCAGGCCGTCACACTTTTAACTCTTGACGCTCTACTTGTGACGCCTTCATGTTTGTACTGGGTCGTCATGATATTTACTCTTGACGCCGTCAAATTCTTCCTCTTGATGCCGTCACACACTGTTACTAGCATGGAAAATTAAGTTTTTGGCGTTTTCTTCACTTTTATGCTCCAAAAACGTCCGAATTGCTTCCTTTTCCAGATTTCACTCCCAAAGTACCTAAAATCACAAAAGGAACGATTTAGGATAATATTTGATCAAATAAATTCAATTCCGGGCTTAAATGACCCCCTAAAAACGGATCATTTTTTGCCTCATCATATATCCTTACACTTGAGATTTGCTTGTCCTCAAGCAAATGCGCTTTTATTCTACTCAAAATACAAGTTAGGGGTCATTTAACACTAATATAAAAGTAATTACAACAAATAATCGTTCCACTAAAGACCAAAGACAAGCACGGAGGTCATATACTAGCACCTCACAAATAGTGTTTAGATACTCACATCTCTCGGGTGTAATAAAGTATAAATTACAATATGAAAACTGAAGATATCTCTCACTACCAGTTATAGCAAAATAGATTACCATAGGCTTGGGAAAGGATCAAACCTCCACCACAAAGAGGTCTTTTAAAAGGTTGTAACGTTAGGTGTAGGGATATGAAATACACGGTTTTGGTGGATATAGGCAGTCTTTACTGGTGGCGAGTTAACAATCTTGGTCAATTACATGTACAATATGGCGTTGCTAAGCCAAGACTAGACTCGACTTAAGCTAATAAATGAAAAATAACAAAAACATAAAATGAACATAGAATGAAACGGGATGGTAGTCAGTATGTTTTTTCTCTTTTCTTTTTCTATTTTTTTTTTCTTTTTCTTGATTTTTTTTTTTTTTTTTTTTTTTTTTTTTTTTTTTTTTTTTTTTGCATACACTCTCACCCTACCATCCAAAATAATACATCATAGGGAATGAACATTCCCCTTACACTTGAATTTTTACATACTTTACAATAAACTAATCTAATGACTCAAATTAAGAAAATCAAAACACTTGGAGTACTTTTAAGATTAACGCACATACGGGGTAAATATATGATGTTCTTCCCCATTACTCCATAAAATAAGTACTTTACCCATGAGTCCCAATCGTCCCAAAACAATATGTACAAGGATATGACTCGACTTAGCAACCATGTAATCAATTATATAGTTAACTTAGGATTTAACAAATAACAATAATGCACTAAAGATGAGTGCATACACGGAAGGCTAAGGCGATTTGGGTGTACATTTAAGTGGGGTGTAACAAATTCTTCCTTTAAGTAAGATGCTTAAAGTTAGAAACGAAAAGATAGGCTCGGAGGGGTGTACTAGGGGTATTGTGTACTAAAAATGAGTACAACGCTAATGGTGTGGGAAAAATTAGTTGACTTAACTAGCCAAGTAATATGACTTAAATGGTCAAGTAATTATGATACGGGTTTAACACAAGGGTGATCCTAATGCCTCTTATCATGTAGTAAATCCTACTACACGAATGTAGTCTCACTAGCGGTCTCGGGATGCATCACTAACGCAAGTTCTAGAATCTAAATGCTACCGGTACACTCATAAGCACTAATAGTAAATGCTTTTCCTATCAAATCTAAAGGCGAACCTCACATATTTTGGTGGAAAATTTTTCTGAATAGTACGGTTTTGTGCTAGTCATACAATCTCCTATCCATGAGACGCTTGATATGGCTAAAGTTTCACTCCTAAATGTTGGAAAAAATTTTAAATTTGGTGCTAAAATTGCACTAACAAGTATTTCTCATAGTTTTATTACACATCTACCATTAAACAAACAAACTCAAGCGAAAGTGTATCTGTATGGTATCATCATTTTACCCTCCCCTTACACTTAGGATGAACATTGTCCCCAATGTTCAAGTAAAGAATGTAAAAGTGAAAAAGTAAAAAGAATGAAATCAAATACTCCCCTGATTCGCTCGGTATGGATAATAAGGTGGCCAGGTTAGATCTTCCTCCAAGAAAATGAACAATCAAAGCTTCCCTTCCAGAAAAATAAATCATCTTCTTGTCATACATAACCTGTAAATCCTGAGAATACAGACAAAGCAACCTCGCATAAAATCGGCGGAAATCTACATAAGTTACTAAATCCTAGAAAACAAAGATATAATGCTTGTGGAATGAAGTTTGCAGATTTCCTGGAGATTATAAAACTTAATAATTCAACAAAAACTTTAAAACTCCGTTAGAAAAACAAAACTGGTAAAATTTCCAGATTTTTACACGTGACACCGTCAAGAGCAAGCTCATGACGCCGTCAGAAGTGACCTGCAGAAATTCTTGTGTTAAGTTTCCGAAAAATTTCTGGAAAAACTTGGTCCTACTTCCTGGAAAATCCTGCAAAACTTCATTATGACTCGATACAAGCATTTGACTCTAACAAATACGAATATACATGTTCACTTAATATTGTGGAGAATCATGATCGGTTTGTTTCTTAAAAACATATTTGGGGTTTCCCCTTACACTTATCTTTTGCAAAAATACCTTTTTGGGTGAAGTTAAGACTAGGCCAAACAACAAATCAAAGTATTTCCACTTTTTAGTTTAGAAACATGATCTACCAACAATAAAAATAAAGCATGTATACGGAAGCAAATAACAAACAAACAAAATAAAAAATAAAAATCACACAAAATCAAGAATGTCACCATTAGCACATTCAATTATTTCAAATAAACGTAAACATAGAAAATTAAAATTATTCAAGGCCAACAGAGGCCACATCCTAAACTAGTACAGTACCAATTGTTTCAAATTACATAACCATCAATAAATTGTTCAGAAATAACAGACATCAAGAAAGATCACTGGGGAGGAGGACCAAAACGATAGTCATAGCCATGAGGGAGGTGTCCTGTGTACCTGTAGGGAGGGTAGTCTGTCTCACGACCGGGGAATGGGTCAATCTGCAGGTGAAGCTCAAGCTGATCAAGGGTGGAGAGGTGCTGCATCTGGCGGATGGTGTGATCATACATCCAATCAAAGCGCTGGTCAGTGGTGGTCCGCCATGCGTCCACCTGACCCATCCAGGCCCCCTGGTGTGCCTGCCAGTCTCCCCGACTCATGTGTCGGTAGTAGCCAGCTGTCCCCTCCTCATAACCCTCAAACTGATGCTGCTAGGGCACTCCCTCATCATCAGGTCCCCCTGCCGCATACCAATCATAGGTCCCATTCCCCCGCAGCATCACGATGCTCATCTGCCTAAGGGATTTAGCCCTCACTACCCTACAAGCCCCACAGTCGCTCAAGTATCCCATGATCGGGGGAGTAAGAAGATCATAGGAACGAGCCAACCGGGTCACGAACATCCCCCCATACACCTTATCGATATCCCTCTCACCCACACTGGTCCTCAAAGAACTAGCTACCCAAAATGGGATGTTGCAGTAAACATCCGCTGAAAAGATGGTATACAGGTAGAAAAGATCTGAAGCAGTGACACGGTGAGTGGTGCCATGACGTCCTGACAGGCTGTATGTGATGCATCTATGGACCAACCTAACCACGGGGTCCCTGATTAATGCTGCCCCAGTAGTCGAGGTGTAGACCCCATTCCCAATGGTCGGCCAAAAAGTGACACACCTCATATCACTCCTCAAAGTCTCCCCATGCAACAACCTCTGCATAAAACCTCCCTCAACAGCCTCCTCCCTAGTATACAAACCTATCCTCCACCCAAACTCAGTAACCGAACATGATCGAACCTCCCCTCTTAACCTAAAGTAAATAGTGTACCCCCCATGTCCGTCCTAGCCTCAGCCTGATCAAAGTGGAAGGTCGCAAAGAACTCCCTCACCAACTCACTATACACAGTCTCTCTCATCCTAAACAACCCCTCCCATTGATGACCCGCGAACCCATCAGTGTGGATCCTCCCCAGAAACGCAACCTCCAACCCTTGAGACCTCATAAACTCCCAATCAATCACAGCACCAGCATCAATGTGGTGATTACAAAGTTCCGCATACTTAGTTGTAGCGGCAACACTGTCGAATTCACCCCAACTATGGACCAATTCCCCATAGTTAATCCATTGGGACCTAGAGGAGCTGCCACGATGTTGTCGAGATCGCTTGCTCATTTTCCTGGAAAAAGATAGAGTGGACGGAAACAATTAGAATGAGAACTTAATTGTCTCAAGCTGTCAGACACATCTGACGCCGTCAGATTAAGAAGAATTCGAATCATGCAATTACGAGGGAAAAATCAATTTTCAAACTCTTAACCCATTACCCAAACACTCCTTTAATCAGAAAACATGGGTAGGGGGTCAAAAAATCCGTGGCATGAAGGATTTTTCCTAAATTAACGCATGATTCGAGTGGGACAATCATCATCAAAGGATAACCCCATGATTACAAATCACCAAATGGATGGCATTATGATTTGTCAATGATTGGGTCAAAAAATGGGGTTTCGGATGAAAGGGGTTTTCAAAATTGATTGATCCTAAGGACAATTGGACGAAAAAGAGTGAGGAAAAACTACTTACCGAGTGGAGATTAGTCACGGAAGATGTCGAATTGGAGGATGGAGATTCGGAGTGGGAGCAGCAATTTGGGTGAGATTTGTGGGGTATGAGTTGAAAGTGATGGAATTTGGGTTATTATTGCTGAAATAGCGAGGTGACGGCGTCAAGAGTTACCATCTGACGCCGTCAGATGCCCGTATGAGGTGTAAAAAGGAGTAATTCCACATTTAGTCCCTGCACTTAGTGTGAATAGCTAAACACTAGTAAAAATCATGAGTAGCTATTGCATTAGTGAAGTCCACCAGGGTCGAACGTTTCATTACTGTCACGGAAAGAGGTGTAATTGTAGAAAGGAGTGGGTGATGTTTTAATTAAGTTGTAACCTTCGCATTGGTTAACGGTGGGTACAAAGAGGTGTTGTTCCATAGAGGGTCTCAAAACTGTGGTGTTTTTGAGGTGCAACCTCTTCACACCGGGTTTAAAACCAAAAGAACGTCTCTTGCATAAATTTGGCAGCGTTGTTTGCAAGCATCCAACAAAAATGTTATGAAATAGCGAATTCTTTTCTTCCTGAGGATGCTCACAAAAGTAGGAGGTGATTGACGGTGAAGCACCTGGGGAAGATTTCTCGTTATCCTCTTGGTTAATCACCAAAGGAGTTGAAACCTCGAAGACTTTTTCGATTTTTCTTGGTGCGGAATTTTCCTTAATCTTCTCTTTGATCCTTGATATGAATTTGTCTGCTAAATTCATAAAAGCATTGCGAGTACTTTCCATGCGTGCTTCTAGGTGCTGGATTTGTTTTTCCTGATTATTCATGAAGGTTACCATTATCCCTTCGAACTCCTCTTGTCGTGAACGTTCAAGAAAATTATGGTTGATAACCGCATTCCTACATAAGTTAGGATTCCACACGGTTTCAGCAGCAGGTTTCTCAATTCTCATTAATTCTTTCACCTGCTTCTCGATACTTCCTAATAACTGTTCTTGGGTGGCGTGTGCATAGTCAAGTTTTCCCTTGCTTAGAAACATCGGGTCCTCCCATCCTTCTTCTTCGTATTGTGCCAACCCCTCAAGAACTTTCCAGCATTCTTCAATGCTAAGTCTGTTTAGCCTACCCTTAGCTGCGTAATCTATAGCTCTCCTTATTTGATAGTTAACTTTATCGGAAAAGATTTGAATCTGGAGCCATGGTTCAATGCCATGATGAGGAACTTTTCGGAGCAGGTCTTTATATCGAGTCCATGCTTCGTAAAAGGTTTCACCTTGACGTTGTTGGAACATCAAGATGTCATTTCTAAGCTTAGCAGTTCTCCCCGGTGGGAAAAATTGAGCAAGGAAACGAGTGGTGAGATCATCCCATGTGGTGATGGATCCCGCGGGTAAACGCTCAAGCCATTGACTAGCTTGATCACGTAAAGAGAATTGGAATAGGCGTAATCAGGTTGTCTCTCTAGTTGCAACATCTAGGTCTATGGAATCTACGATTTTAAGGAAATCCTTGAGATGTTGATTTGGATCTTCGGAACGAAGTCCATGGAATGCACATCCGCTTTGCACCAACCGGAGGGTGTCGGATCGCAAGGGGGTCACATTGGCTCCGGTGAGCTCAATGGTGTTTCGATAGCCTTGGTGGCTAGGTCGGGAATACTCTCCTAAGGTTCGGGGCCTAAGAGGTTCTAGTGGTGGGTTTTGTTGTGGTGGGATGACGGGTTCAAAGATGTTCCCATCGTCCATGATGTCGGGTGGTGAAAAGTTACGAACAAAAACACAAAGAAATAAGATAGACTAAAGAAAACCTAAAAATAAAAATAAAATCTTACTAGAAAGGAATCTAGCAAGTAGACCTAATAAAAAGAGATTCTAACCTAGACAATAACTATTCCCTGGGCTGCGGCGCCAAAAACTTGATGCGTAGGGATTGCACCAGGCTTTACCTCTCAAGGGATCTTGAGAAGCTTACAACCCCCACCAGGCAGTGTACCTGATCGTTGTAGTATAGTATAGTGACAAGTACCGGGGGATTGATCGTTCAGCTAGGAATAGTGTCGCTAGGATTAGAAAACCTAAATACTAGTTCTAGAGATGAGGGATGATTCTTTTTGTATTTTTATATTTTTTAGAAAGCAAATAAAAATCTCGGGTTTGAAGGATTTGTGCGGAATTCGTTGCTAGTCAACTAACCCAATACTAAGATGCAATCAAAATAAAATACTAAAAATGAAAATAAAACTATATTAAACTAAGGTTGTGAGCAATAAGTGGGAGAAATGTGTTTACTTAGATTTCACTACTCCCTAGATATCTTTTACACGTTAATTACTTGTTATAGTTGCGTGGATGACGGATTGTATTCCTTAATACCATTCATGGGGTGGCATACTTACTTCCCCAATCCTATGAGTGCCTACTTCACTCCTATGTCGAGCCTGCAAGAAGCTCCTAACATGGGATCATTAGAATTTACTCATGCATTTAATACAACCAATAAAACCTAGTACACATCGGTTCATGTTTCCTAAGACGTTCAAGCATGTTACACAATGGAGATCTGCCAGTTTTCTTAAGCCTAACATTGAAATCATTCATCCAATACAACCATAAACAAGTAATCAACACATAATCAACATCTAGGTTTCATTAGATCTAAGCAAACACAAGATAAATCTAGCCTAGCATGGTAGAATCAAGACAAGCATAAGATTTAGACAACCAACACATAGACATACTGATTGAATTAAGAAAAGACTTATCTCAATAACACATGTAAGGATTCAAGGGTTGAAAACCCTTGAAAAGCTGTAAAATTCGTATATGGTTCGGCCTTAGGGTTTCTCCAAACTTGTTCCTCCTAATGAATGAAAATTAGAAAACTATATATAGATATTAGAGGCTGACGGCGTCAAGAACAAATGGGTGACGCCGTCATCTCGCCGCCAAAATAATCCTCGGACTGCCTTGATCTACATCTGACACCATCATGTTGTCCACTTTTGCAGGCCGTCACACTTTTAACTCTTGACGCTCTATTTGTGACGCCTTCATGTTTGTACTGGGTCGTCATGATATTTACTCTTGATGCTGTCAAATTCTTCCTCTTGACGCCGTCACACACTGTTCCCAGCATGGAAAATTAAGTCTTTGGCGTTTTCTTCACTTTTATGCTCCAAAAACGTCCGAATTGCTTCCTTTTCCAGATTTCACTCCCAAAGTACCTAAAATCGCAAAAGGAACGATTCAGGGCAATATTTGATCAAATAAATTCAATTCCGGGCTTAAATGACCCCCTAAAAACGGATCATTTTTCGCCTCATCATGTTGTTAAGATCTGGTGAAACTAGATCCATTTATGCTGCTAAATCAAATGGTGCTTTTAAAACCACAACTGGTTCTGTTGCTGGCTCTACTGCTAGTAAGCATTCTGCTGCTAGTAAGCAATCTGCTGCTAGTACAAAACTTTCTACTTCTGGGCCAAAAATTTTATCAAATACAGTTGTTGGAAATCATTTTTATGCTGTTAAGGCCTCAGCTTGTTGGGTTTGGAAACCAAAATCAACTGTTACAAACAGTGTTTCCAAAACCAGCAGTGCATCAAGTGATTTAAAGAAATTTAACTATGTTGATGCACAAGGCAGATCCAAGTCAGTAATGGCTTGGGTCCCCAAGAGAAACTAATTTCTCTATTTTCATGTGCAGGGTAATCTACTGGATGATCTTAAAGATATGGTTATAGTTGATAGTGGATGCTCTGGACATATGACAGGGGATGAGTCTCAGCTTGAAGATTTTGAGGCTTTTGAAGGTGGTTATGTTGCTTTTGGGAATGATCCAAAAGGTGGAAAGATTGTTGGTAGAGGCACTTTAAGAACAGGGAATTTGGAATTTGAGAAGGTGTTTCTTGTGAAAGGGCTTAAGTTTAATCTCTTTAGTGTTTCACAAATGTGTGACAAAAGGAATTTTGTTCTTTTTACAGACACTGAATGTATGATCCTTTCTCCTGATTTTCAGTTGCCAAATGATAAATTTGTGCTATTGAAGGTCCCTAGAAACGAAAATATATACAATGACCATATTAAGAACATAGTTCCCAAAAGAGCTTTAACTTGTCTGATTGCAAAAGGCACTGTTGATGAGTCCAAATTATGGCATAGAAGACTTGGGCACCTGAACTACAAGACAATGAATAAGTTGGTGAAAGTAAATCTTGTGAGAGGCATGCCCACAAAGTTGTTTGAAAATTGTGAGACTTGTATAGCTTGTCAAAAGGGTAAACAACATAGAGTCTCATTCAAGTCAAAGACTGTGAGTACAAATACAGAGCCCTTGCATTTGCTTTACATGGATTTATTTGGGCCTGTTTTTGTGAAAAGTTTGAACAAGAAGTCATATTGCCTAGTTGTCACAGATGACTTCAGCAAGTTTAGTTGGGTGTCCTTCTTAACCACTAAAGATGAAACCCCAGAGATACTTAAAGAATTCATTACAAGAGTTGAAAACCTGCACAACCACAGAGTGAAAATTATCAGATGTGATAATGGTACTGAGTTCAAGAATAGTGTGATGAATCAATTCTGTGTGGGAAAAGGAATTCTAAGACAGTACAGTGTTGCAAGAACTCCACAACAGAATGGTGTTGCAGAGAGAAGAAACAGCACACTTATTGAGGCTGCAAGAACAATGTTATCTGATTCTAAATTACCTATACCTTTTTGGGCTGAAGCTGTAAACACTGCATGTTTTGTGCAAAACAGAAGTAAAGTAGTGAAGCCTCACAACAAAACTCCATATGAGCTTTTTCATGGTAAGAAACCATTGATTGATTTTCTCAAGCCATTTGGATGTCCTGTCACTATTTTGAACACTAAAGATCAGTTAGGCAAGTTTGAAGAGAAAGCTGATGAAGGAAATTTGGTTGGTTACTCTGTACATAGTAAACCTTTCAGGGTATATAACAAGAGAACCAAACATGTGGAGGAGAATTTGCATATCAAGTTTAGTGAGAACACATCTAATGCTGAAGGAAAAGGACCTGAATGGATGTTTGATGTTGATATCCTGACCAAGACAATGAATTATGTACCTGTTATTGCTAGTGTTGATATTAACAAATCACAAGAAGACATTGTTTTGATTGAGAAACTGAAGGTTGGTCCTACTTTCATACCTTTACAGAAAGATCAAGAGATACAAGAAGATGATATTACTCTAGAGAAACCTAAGGAAGCTCAAGCAGGTGTTGAAACTCCTATTGATGCAGAAAAGATACCCAATGAAGCTCCAAAAGTAGTTGTTGCTGACTCTCCTACAAGGCCAGAAGACTCTACTGCTGACTCAGAAGACTCTACTGCTAGACCAAAACAAGCAACTACTGCTTTAATCTATTTTGCTGCTAAGCCTGTTAACTCTGCTTCTACATCACAGTTTCCTTCTTTGGACAATCAGGGTAGATCTTTTGATGATCCAAACTATCCTGATGATCCAAATATGCCTCCTCTAGAGAATATCTATGATGACACAGATGATGAAGCTCTTGATGGTAAACTATTTGGAGTTGAAGTAGATTATACTAATATGGAACTCAATATTCCTGTTAGTCCCACTACTACTACAAGAGTTCATAAGGATCTTCCAAAAGAACAAATTCTAAGTGATCCTCAATCATCTGTACAAATAAGAAAAATGACTAAAGAGCTCAAAGATCTTCAACATCAAAGTTTCTTTGCAAGATCTATGCATCAAAGAAACAGTCATAAAGATCTACAAAATTGCTTGTTTGCCTGTTTTCTGTCTCAAATTGAACCCAAGAATACTTATAAAGCCTTACAAGAAGCAAGTTGGGTGGAAGCAATGCAAGATGAGCTTCTGCAATTCAAACTACAAGAGGTATGGACTTTGGTTGATTTGCCAAATGGAAAAAGAGTTATTGGCACTAAATGGGTTTTCAGATGTAAAAGAGATGAAAGGGGGATAGTCATTAGAAATAAAGCTAGGTTAGTAGCTCAAGGATACACACAACAAGAGGGACTTGACTATGATGAGGTATTTGCACCAGTGGCAAGAATAGAAGCAATTCGACTATTCTTGGCTTATGCTTCATTCAAAGATTTTATTGTTTATCAGATGGATGTAAAGAATGCTTTCCTTTATGGGACCATTACAGAAGAGGTTTATGTGTCTCAACCACCAGGTTTTGAGGACCCTGATTATCCTGACAAAGTTTACAAGGTGAATAGAGCAATGTATGGTTTACATCAAGCTCCTAGAGCTTGGTATGATACCTTGTCAACATATTTGTTAGACTCTGGGTTCAGTAGATGAAAGATTGACAAGACTTTGTTTCTCAAAAGACAAAAAGATGATATTTTGCTGGTTCAAATCTATGGTTCTAAAAACAGGGCAATGTGTGTTGATTTTGAGAAGCTTATGAAGGATAAGTTTGCAATGAGTTCAATGGGAGAACTCAACTTCTTCTTGGGACTACAAGTGGTACAAAAGAAAGATGGCATATTTATTAGTCAGGATAAGTATGTTAATGATATTTTGAAGAAGTTTGGATTTGAAGATGCTAAGCCTGTTAAGACAACCATGGATACCAACAAACCTTTGTTGAAGGATGAAAATGGAAAAGAAATAGATGTTCACTTGTACAGGTTCATGATTGGCTCATTGATGTATCTTACAGCATCAAGGCCTGATATTATGTTTGCTGTATGTGCCTGTGCAAGATTTCAAGTATGTCCCAAAGAATCACATCTTAATGCAGTGAAGAGGATTTTTAGGTATCTAAGGCATCAACCTAAATTGGGCCTATGGTATCCTAAGGATTTACCTTTTGATTTGGTGGCATATTCAGATAGTGACTATGCTGGTGCTTGCTTGGATAGAAAGTCTACAACTGGAGGTTGTCAATTTCTTGGAAACAGATTGGTGTCATGGCAATGCAAGAAACAGACAGTGGTTGCAAATTCTACAACTGAAGCTGAGTATGTGGCTGCTTCAAGTTGCTATGGTCAAGTGCTTTGGATGCAAAATCAACTACTAGATTGTGGGTACAATTTCATGAACACCAAAATTCATATTGATAACAACAACATACTTTGCATAATTAAAAATGCTGTTTTTCATTTTAAAACAAAACATATTGAGATAAGACATCATTTCATAAGGGATTGCTATGAAAAGAAGTTAATTCAAATTGTCAAAATTCATACTGATAACAATGTTGCTAATCTTCTCACTAAACACTTTGATGTGGGGAGATTTCAATTCTTAATTGCAAACATTGGTATGATTAATCTTTGAAAATCTTATCTCTTATTGTTTTTGTAAAGTGTGTAAAGGTCTTGTGCTGTTTGTTCATCTGTTTCTGCTGCTTCTTAAGAAGCATATGATTAAGTTGCAATGTACTCTGCTGCTATTTTACTCTACTGCTAGTATATATTCTTGTAT
This sequence comes from Artemisia argyi, assembly GCA_030686995.1. Lineage (NCBI taxonomy): Eukaryota > Viridiplantae > Streptophyta > Magnoliopsida > Asterales > Asteraceae > Artemisia > Artemisia argyi. The sequence goes on from CM060694.1 coordinate 134,975,268, forward strand.
ACTTTGTGGTGTTTGGGCTAACATTTTACAGGATAAGCTGAAAATTGATGATTTGCAAGTTCACAAACAGAAATTAAGCAACTTTCATTCATCATCCACAGAGTACATTCAAACTAAGAACATCCACATCAAATTCAGAAATAACAAAAGGCTGCTACACAACAAACTAAAATTAAAAGACTTAAAACATCAATTTCTAGGGCATGGAAGCCCAAGTACAATCTTCCTCTCCTTTGGAAGAGGAGGGTTTGCCTTTCTTGCCTTGGTTGATGTCTTGGGTCTTGGCCTTGATGCCTGTGGTCTTTCAGGAGTGGATGGTGGATTGTTGTGTGGCTCATCCTCATCAGATGAAGTACAGAGGAAGGGGGAAACAAGCTCCATTGGAGATGGTGGTCTATTCGGAATCCAAGCAGGTTCTTCTGATGATTCTGAAGACGATGGAGACTTGGGGGACATCACCTCTTTACCCCTAGAAGTGCTTGGGGTTTGATTGAAGTTTAAGAGATCTTTGAAAACAAGGAGATCGTGCTTCCTCTTTCGGGCTTGTTCTTTGGTTCTACATCCGTTGAGAGGAGGACGAAAGGGAGGAACATAGGTTTCAAACGGTGTCTCATCCTCAGAAGAAGAATCGGATGATATGTTGATGATTTTGGGAGAAGATTTCATGGTTATTGATGATTTGATTTGGGTGATTGGAAGTTTTGATTGCGAGATTGGCGTTTTTGATTGTAATTAGGGTTTGATTGTGTTGAATTAGGGAAAAGATTTAGTCCGTTTTTATAGGGATTACGGAGTATCAAGCGCATTTATTGTTATGGGTTCTTGACTTTTTGACCAAGTTTGATTAGTCAACTCTGCTGCTGGCTTAATTTCACTCTGCTGCTAGTTGTTTTATTCTGCTGCTAGTTGTGGATGACATGGTTATGCTGCTATGGTTGTAAGTGAGAGGGTGAGATGTGTAACTTCTTCCAATCAGTTTAAAACCTAACTAATCTTCATAATTGGTTTCTACACGCTCCAAATTGAAGTTCTCACAAACCCTAACACTTCATTATTCTCAAAGTCAATTATCCCCAATTTCTCTAAACCCTAATTCATGGATTGTGCACGTACTTGGGCAGAGCAGCACAATAGTGTGGTCGTTTTGGATGAAGAGTTGGTTCCTGAAGGTTTCACATATATGGTAAAATTCTTGAATGCTACTTCTCTTAGGTATGCACTCACTGTGAATCCTACAATATTTGTTTCCTACATCAAACAGTTTTGGCTTACTGCTAAAGTCAAAACTATGAATGAGGAAAAATATGTCAGTGCTTTAGTAGATGGGCAAAAGGTTCGTATAACTGAATCATCTATAAGGGAAACTCTTCTCTTAGATGATGAAACAGAGACCACTGATCTTGCCAATTCTGCTATTTTTGATGGTTTAAAAACTTTGGGATATGAGGGAAAGCATACAAATTTAAAATTTCAAAAAGCTCTCCTCTGTCCTCAATACAAGTTTTTGGTACACCTTCTCCTTCATTGTTTGAGTCCTAAAACTTCTAGGTGGCATGAGTTTAGTACAACTATTGCTTCTGCAATGGTATGCCTAAGCACAGGTCATCCATTCAATTTTTCAAATATGATCTTGGAGGGGATTGTTAAAAGTGTTAAAGAGTCTGGTTCTTATTTGCTTTATCCAAGATTTATCCAGCTCTTTATTGAAAATCAACTTACAAATTTTAGAGCACATGCTGCTACTTATGATGCTCCAAAATTGGTTTCCAAAACTTTTACTTTCTTGATTAAGCATGGAAAAGGTTTTTCAGGCACACATACAAATCTTACACCTTCTATGGTGCAACTTGTGCAAAATATTCAGGGTGAAGGATCAGGAAATCCCACTGATTCCCATCACACACCCAATTTTACTGCATCTGCTACCCAACCCAAAATACACTATACCCGTAGGAAAACCAAAAAGAACACTGATCTACCTCAGGATAGTGTTAGTATGGCTGTACCAGATGAGGCTGTCCTAGTTGATGGAGGGGACATGTTGGCAAGGGCTGTCACTACTGCTTCTAGCTTAGCAGCAGAGCAGGACAGTGATAACATAATTAAGACCCAAATCAAGGCAACATCTAGAGAAAAGAATTCTTCTGAATCTAATTCTCAGGATGGTAACCCTAGCCAAATGGAAAATATAGGGGGCTCAGATGATCAAACTAGGTTTGATACTGAGTTAATGTCCCAAGATTCACCTCTCGGACCAGGTCACACAGGTCGAAGTGATGAGGACAGGCCAGTGACAAATGAATTGACGGAAAATCTTGTACATGATGACAATGTCCATGATTCACCTCTCTGACCAGGTTACACAGGTCGAAGTGATGAGACTACTATGAAACTCATTCAGGAATTGACGGTTACTTGTACCAATTTGGGGGTGAAGTGTACTACATTGGAAGATAAAGTTCTTAGTCTGTCTACTGTTGTTGATGGACAAGCCAAGCTCCTCACCAAATTGAGGAGACAGATTAAGCACTTGAAGAAATCAAGATCTTCAACCTCCTTGAAAAGATTGAAGAAAGTAGGCACTTCTCAAGTTATCAGTTCACCTGAACTCTCTACTCATTTGGAAGAGGATGCTTCCAAACATGGGAGGAATGAAGATGTAATGGGTTCAGGGGAGGCAAATTTGAAGAGGGTTGATAGTGCTCAGGTTATGAATGATGAAATGGTTTCAGGGGAGGTTCCAGAGATTGGAGATATGGATGTGGAAAGTCCTCAGGATGCTGAAAATTTTGTGATTGCTGATCAATCAGGGAATGAGGTTGTAATGGAAAAGGTGATTTCTACTCAACAAAAGGTGGTGGAAAAACTCAAGACTTTAGAGCCTGAGCAACTAGTGAAGGCAACAGGGTTGATGGGTGAAGCTTTAATGATTTTGGGAGATTCAATGGTTAAAGAGCTTGAAAATGTTGCTATTGCTGACAAGATTGATGACTTTGCTGCTGCTCATGATTCTACTGCTAAGGATTCTACTGATCCTGCTGCTAGTGGAAAAGTGAATTCTGCTGATGCACAAGACTCTGCTGCTGGGTCTAGTGATAATGCTGCTGCTGAGGCAATGGTTTTGTTAAGTAAGAAGACTACTGAAGTTCCATATGAATCATCTTCAAAACATGCACCACTATCAACTACATCACTACCACAACAACCAACAACTACAATCACATCATCAACACCAAGTATACCTCTAAAAGGAGTTGTATTCAGAGAACCTGCTGCTCAACCAAAGAAGATTGTATCATCATCTACTGATAAAGGGAAGGGCAAGCAAGTTGAAGAACCTAAGTGGATGTATAAGGGGTTTGATTACTCTGAAATACCTTTTCATATGTGGCCTAAGGAATTACAAGTTGAACATGACACAGTTGTTGCATTAAAAGAACAAGAATTGTTTGATCAAGAAGAACAACAGTTGGTTCAGAAGGAAAAGGAAATAGAAGATTTAAGGAGGTATGAGGAATGGGTTGATGAGAAGATAAGAATAGATGCTGATATTGAACTCAACAAGATGATCAAGATTGAATAGAATGAAGTTCCAACTTTTGATGTGAAATCTTGGGTAAGGGAGTTCACTGCTAAGAAAAGAAAAGAAAATGCTGCTACTTGAAGAAATAAAAAGGTACTTAGAGGTCCAACTCCATTGCAAAAAAGAAAAGAGCATGAAAGATACCTGAAGAATATAAAGGGGTGGAAATTGGTGCAGTTAAAGCCTAAGTCTGATCAAGAGGTTTTTGACTTGTATCAACAAGCTAAGAGACAAACAGATACCTTCTATCCTATGGGTTGTGCTGAAGATTTGGAACATAGTGCAGATAAGACTACTTCTTCTATGCAAAGTGGTAAAAGAAAAGGTGTTGTTCATAAATCCTTTGCAAAGAAGAAGAGGAAAACAGGAGAAGAAAGCAGTTCTAAGCCAGAAGGAGATGAGTTCAAAAATGATTGTGATCATATTCCTCCTGAGCATTTAAAGGAACAATTGAAGGTTTTCACTATGGTTGGCAAGATGGAAGAACCTTAAGTAGTTGATGCCATACCAATAGGAATCAAATATCCTATTATCAAAGTAACTACAAGATATGATACTAAAATAGGAGCATTTCATGATGTTGAGAGATCTAATGGAAAAACTCACAGGTTTCTTAGATTTCAACAGATGCTATACTACTTTGATAGAGAGGATGTTGATGATTTGTGGAAATTATACAAGGCAAAGTTTGGAGCTGAAAAGTTTGATGGTAAAAAGTATGAAACAGAGGACCTTGATTATATCAAGACTATGGCTGATAATGTTCTCTGGAGAGCTCTGAAACTTATGTATGAACCTTCAATTGATGATTCTAAATGGACAGAGATAGTAGGATACAAAGTAAGAAAATGGAGACTCTTTCAAGATTCTGGAGTTCATGTGCTGGAAATTGGACCAATTACTTTGTATATACTAGCTGAAAAGGATTACCCAGTGGTAAGATACCGGAATACTGTCAATCAGATGGTTAATGGTGCTGGATTACTCAACTTGCAGAAAGACTATGATACTGATGATCAGGCATTTAATTTGCTGTCAAAGTATAAGAAGATACTTGGTCAACAGACATCTCAAGACTTGAGTGTTTGGAAGCATCCTCCTGGTGTTTGATTGAGCTTTGAAGAAACTTAATGATTTAGTGATAAATATTAAGTTTAGGGGAGGATTGTTGGGTTTTGGATTCTGCTGCTGAGAGAAACTACTGCTGTGATGAAATTGCTGCTAAGGTAAATGATTCTGCTGCTGATGACAAAGTGCTGCTAAGGGAAAATGCTGCTGAAGGAATCTACTGCTAATGTGATAAGCATGTATTCGAAGTAGATAATTATAGAATAGATTGTGTGTATATAATATACGTCTAGAATATTCTTATCTTGCATAGAAAGTTGTTGTAAACCTAGTAGGACTCCTTGGCCTATAAAAGGAGGATCCTAGGGTTAGATTGAGTACGTATTGTTTTTAGTTTTCGTTTACACTTCAAGGTTGTAAAACCCTAGCATTGTCGAGTGCTCGTATTAATGATATTGAAGTGTTGATAGTGAATTGTTCTTCTTAAGTTAAGCTTTTACATTCCGCATTCTAGATTAAGTGTTTAAATCAAGTCAACTTCTATATAAGATCATTTGCTCAACTGGGATCAACACTTGGTGACCAAGCCTAGATCATTGGGGATCTAGTTGGGGTTTGATACTTCCGGTGGGAAGTCTTGGTAGTGGTCTTGGTGACCCTTAGGTAAAGTCGAATTGTGAGATTCTTTTGGGTGGTTTCCGAGGGCGGAATACCGTTGGGGAGTAACTCCTTCTTTGTGAGCATCGATATTGGTGAATATCGGTGGAGTGAGTTGTAACGGTTTGTAGTCCACCGAAAGGATTATATTAGTGAATAGTATCGGAGTCGCGGATTCGCAACTGGACGTACAGATGGTATAAACCCCCCATCTCGAACCAGTATATATCGTTGTGTTCTTTACTTGCTTTATATACTTTGGTTGTGTTAATTGTTGTTAGATTATTGTACAACCACTTGGTGTTCTCTTTAGCTTAAAGTTTTTGAACATCTAAAAAGCCGAAGAAACCATATTCAACCCCCTCTAAGGTTCTACAGGAATAAACCCTAAGACGAATTTACAACTTTTTCAAGGGTTTCAACCCCTTGATTCTTCCATGTTCAATTGAAGATAAGTACTTATTCAAATCATTCAATATGTCTATGTGTTGTGTGATTATATCTTACGCTTGTCTTCTCTTTAACATGCTAGGCTAGATCTTTATTATGTTTGCTTAGATATAGTGAAACTTAGATGTTGATTATGGGTTGATTGTTTGTTTATAATTGTTACGGATAATTGTATTCGATGTTAGGCTTTAGAAAACTGGCAGACTTTCATTGGTAACTTGCTTGAACGTCTTAAGAAACATGATCGGAGGTATACTACGATTTTTGGTTGTATTTAATGCGTAAGAGAATTCTAATGATCCCATGTTAGGAGCTTCTAACGGCTCGACATAGGAGTGAAGTAGGATCTTATAGATTTAGGGAATATTGTATACGGCCCTACGACTAGTATTAAGGAATATGACCCGTCATCCATGCAATTGTAACAAGCTAATCAACCTGTAAAAGATATCTAGGAGTAATGAAATCTAAGTAAACACAACTTTCCTCATTATTGTTTCCACCACTTTAGTATAATAGTTTCATTTTCATTTTTGTTATTTTATTTTGATTGCATCTTAGTTAATTGGGTTAGTTGGCTAGCAACTAATTTCGCCCACTCCTTCAAAACCTGAGATTTTTACTTGCTTTCATAAAATATAAAAATACAAAAAGAATCATCCTTCACCTCTAGACCTAGTTTAGTAGACTTTCTAATCCTAGCGACACTATTCCTGAGTTAAACGATCAATCCCCCAGTACTTGTCACTATACTATACTACAACGATCAGGTACACTGCCTGGTGGGGGTTGTAAGCTTCTTAAGATCCCTTGAGAGGTAAAACCTGTTGCGAGGGTGCAATTCCCACGTATCAACAAACCATAAGGTGACGTACTCACAACTAAGTTGGTGGAAATCTAAAAACCCTAAAGACGGCGAGCTAACAGCGTCACAATTAACAAGTGACGCCGTCACAACTGTAATCCTATATATATTTTTGTGTTATTTTCATTATAAGGGTGGAACTTTGTGAGCAATTTTGGAGAAAAACCCTAGTCCGAATGTTATCAATTTTTGGCTTTTAGCCCCAAAACTCATCATGTATTTATAAGATAAGTTGTTTAATTTAATCATTTAATTATATTTACTTGTGATTGTTTGATTCATTTATCTGCTTTTCTTTTTATTATTATGATAGGCTAGATTTATTAGTATTTGCTTAGGGTTGCATAAAACCTAGTTATTGATTATTGTGTGTCGATTCTTATTTAGTTAGTTGTGATATTGCGTTAGAGTAGGAAAACTGGCTAGGTCAAATATATTACTAGCTTGAACATCCGACTAAACGCTTAGTTATTAATTAACTTAATGTTCGTTATATTTAATGCGTGAATTGTGTTTACATTGTGGAAATTGAGAGTTAAAAAGGCATTCTTAGGCGCCGCTCAATTAGAACATAGTTCAAAGAGTTATGGAGTAACCAACTCTCGATCGATATAAGGAATACAGCGCCCTAACTAAACAAGGACGTGACAAATCGACTAATCAATAAGAGATAACTATGGAGTAATGAGATTCTAAGTAAATACACTTTTCTATCAACGAAGTTCACCAATTTACTTTTATGCATATTTAGTTAGATTTAATTTAGTTTAATTATTAGTTTTAAAAACCCAACTCTTCAAAACCCGAGATTTTAACTTGCTTTCTATAAAATATAAAATACCAAAATAATCATCCCTCAACCCTTAGACTTAATTTGTTATAGACTTCGAGCCTACCTCACTATTCCCTTAGAGAATGATCAATCTCCCGTGTCTTACCTATAATACACTACAACGGTTAGGTACTCTGCATAGGAGGATTGTAAAACTTAGTGTGGTTACAATTATCTCCATCAAGGTGCTTCTTTCAATTAAGGTTCATACATGATATTTGAAAAGTTTACTTTATGATTTAGACTTAGAGAGGTGCCTAAAACAAAGTCCTCCTGATTTTACAAAACGCCAACTCATAAATACTTTTACAAAGCCTTGAGCCAAGGCAAAATTGTTTTTCATCAAACCTAAGACATTTATACTTTCAATAGAAATTCAAAAGAAAGTATTCAAGTGACCTTAATCCTTAAGTTCATCTTTACTAATCACGTAACGGGTCTACTCCTGTATTGGTCATTTAAATCGAGGTCATTTTGCGTAAACGCAATTTTCTCATTTATGAGATGCTGATTTACCTAGATACAAAGCACTCTTCTTACTTACATCAAGATGATTAGTGAAATGATTTAATTGTGGGATAACCAAGGATTATCAATTTTCAATACTTTAGATTAAGTTCATGAAAATATAAACACTCCTTTGAATTTTTCAAATATTCTACATAAACATTTTCTTACATTCCACTTACACAAATTGTACTTGTGTCCCCTACATTCTCACACAATCTACTACACATTCCTCTTGTCATATGATTAATTCATAATCATCCAAATTCAAATTCACCAATCTTCTTCTTCCTCACTACACTCAGATTTAAATTTGAAATCACCACACACAGTCATCCTTCTTCTCTAAGTTTGGTTATGCTAACCTTTGCCAACTCACTCTCTTACACATTCTTGCAATGTGTCATTTCCTATGTGTTTCCTACACTCATCCTTCTCACACACTTTTAACATTTAAATCTGAATTTGAAATACACATACACACACACATTCAAACGGCACACACTACTCACACACTCACTCACAACTCTTTCAATTCAAATTTCAATTTACATAAACCCTTTCACATCGCCACCTTCTCCAATTTTCCTTATACTTTCATTGCCAACTCACTTTCTTACATACTTTGTCATTCACTTAGCTTCTTCAACACACATCCCTCTCACAATCACTAACTTAATTTGAATTTGAATTTCAAATTACAACTCACACATTATGATCCTTCCTCTCCAAGATAAAGATTGCCAACCAATCTTATGACACATTCTTACAACTTTCCTTACACACTCACTCACATAAGCTAGCCCTTGGAGAACACTCAACTGTTATAACCCGATATCCAATGTCCAGTGGTTCTTCTCTTTCTATTTGAAATTGGACTAAACCCCTAACTATCTAGTTTTTATTTCACCAAATGTTTTAAATACATAGACCTTGGCTAAATAAGTTGGTTGACCATATCCCACTTTGAATGTTAAATGTTATTGGAAAGGTCAAATGTAAAGTGCACTTGGGGGTTTAACAAGAGTTGAAGTTAATAAACAAACCAAGAATCAAACAGGTTCCTAGCGCCTGGTTGGTGCTCCAATGTATGGCCAGCGCGTGCGGTACTGAGTGGTTTTTGCTTGGTTTGTCTATAAATACCCAACTCTTGTCATTTACATCTCATCTCTTGCAAAACATTCTTTCTTTCTATTTTCTTTTCTCTCTACCCTCTAAGTTTACTTCATAATTGTGTTTTAACTTCTCATTTTTTCATCAATTGAAAGAACACTTATCTTTCGTAAGAGAGATTCACAAGAACCTAATCCACTCTTGTGAATTGTGTTCTTCTTCTCTATACCTTTTCTATTATAATCGAGTCTCTAGGTTAGGTTAGGGCTTGATTTGAATAAACAACTATCTATCATTTGATTTGGTTGTAACGTTGTAAAGTCTTGTATCTTGGTGATCACGCCTAGATCGGGGAAGATCTAGTTGGGGTTTAATACTTCCAGTGAGGAAGTCTTTGTGGTCTTAGTGGTTAATTTGAATCGCAAGAATCTTGTGGATGGTTTCTGGGGGCGGAATACCGTTGAGAGTAGCTCTTCTTAGTGAGCGCTGATCGGTGGAGTGAAGTTGTAACGGTTTGTAATCCACCATAAGGATTATACTAGAGTAATAGTATCGGTGTCGTGGATTCGCAATAAGACGTACGGATGGTATAAACCCCCTATCCTAAACCAATATGTATCGTGGTGTTTTTTTACTCACTTTATATATTGTGGTTGTGATTGATATTGATGTATAACCACTTGTTGATATTTGAGACTAGAAGTTGTTAAACTTCAAGTTAATTGAAAAAAACCGTATTCACCCTCCTCTACGGTTCTACAATTGGTATCAGAGCAGGATACTCAAGTTTTTGAGCTTTAAAACCTTTTCGAGAAGAGTTCTAAAGTGAAAACTTCTTTTTCAAAATTAGTTGTGTAGTATTATATCGATTGAGCATTTATTAACTCATTTGAGTTCAAACCAGATTCGAACTCATTTAAGTCAAACTTTATCAAATTCGAGTGTGATATATAAGAATTAACCTCAAGATTTACCAAGTAAAAACCATGAGCATATGACGCAACTTTAGAAGAACTGCAATTTTGATACAAACAGTTATATGTTCAATGGATTACGAGGAAATTATAAAAACATCCGTTTTTGGAAAACTTTTTTACTCCAAAAATAACTTATTTGATAATAATCAACAAACAAAATCACAAACGTCGCTACAATCCATATAAATAGAACTGTTTAACATCCGCACATCCTTGGACAAATACTTCTTGTAATTCCCTTAAAGTTTCTAAATTTAGAAAGTATAAGTGCAGCTTCCATCATCACTCCTAGCTGTTGGGTCAAAGTTCTCCGCACCAGGGTCAGTGCACCCTTCTGGAATAGGAACCTGAACCTGTTGGGCTGCTTTCCCTGCATCCAATCACACCACATGACCCGTAAGCATCACATACAACACTTATAAAAAATGCATACACTAAACAGGTTTTATAGATCCATGGTACTAACCGTAGAATTCTCCTCGGCTAATGGAGTCTCTGTTAGCATCCCCAAGTGCGGCTGAGTCCAAATAGGTCTCGGCCAACTGGACTCTCTTGACATTGTCTTGTTCTTGAACCAGCATGTTTCCGTACTCCAAGAGCTTATCGATGGTAATCTTGGGTTGTTCGAATGTGGGTGGGCCATCCCTTGAGTTCACAAGTCTCTTTCCAATGCCCTCAACCCCAGTTTCGCCAATCCACTTCCTCACTTCATCATCATACACTCTAGCCCTCAATGCCCCAAAGAAATCTGGAAAGAAATCAGAGGAAAATTGTTTTAAAGAAATTATAAGAAATCTATATGTAATGTACATGTTTAATTATAAACCATATTACATCTTCACTTCATAACCTCTTAAAATTAATAGTATTGATCTAGTCCGTCCAATACAATTTTGATCATGTCAATTAAACCGATTAAATAGAGAAAGTGGACGGATAGTTTCAATATAAAAAAGGATTATGGGAAGTGAATTCAATCAGGATTTCAGTTTACGGGATTATTTTAAGCTGATTATATAGTGAAAGTGGTGTGTGTAAAATAAGTTTGTGTAAAACAACTTACATAAACTGTTAGCCTAAACTCTGTGTATGCTAAAATATGTTAATGCGTTGGATAGAAATGCAGCAGATAAGGCATTAAAATCAGATTTTCCAAACACCCTGTAAATTTAGAAAAAAGAGCATATTCAAGAATATGTTTATCTGAAAATTCAAAATTGGCAGAAGTATACCGATGGATTGTCCAGGGAAAGTGTCAACAAGCTTGGCAACCTCGTCAGGCGTGACACCATCAGTTCTAAAGATACCAATACAGACACCAATACGGTCTTCTCTGGTTGGAGCCCAGTAAAATTTCTCCATACGTCCATCACGAATGAGGGGAGCATAAAGTGTGGAGAAATCGTTACCCGTGACAATGATTGGGACACGGGGGTTCTCCTCCTTGTTGTACATACCAGGAAGTTGCACATTGGTGGGGTTATCAGCAATGTTCATGAGGGTTGCGTTAACCATTTGGTTGTTGACAGTGTATTGTGTGGTTCCACCCATTCTTCCGGCTCCTGCATCGAGATCGTTGATGAAGAGAGCACACATTTTCCCCTTCTTGATGATGTCAGCGGCTTCACGGTACCTTTGCCTGATCAACTTTGCTGGTTCTCCCGCGTTTCCACTTTCCAATTCTCCAGCACTCATCATAATTGGGCTGCAATTATACATACATGTATGCTAATTAGTTAAACTTATTTAGTCAGATTGACTTATTTCCAAATTTAAATAGTTGCCTGTTGTTTTAGTATTGAGAAAGTAACTTGCTGCAATAAATTCACTTCCCCAAAAAGGATTTTTGTTCCTCAAATTTATATTATCATCCTAGAGAAATTTGAATTAGAAACTTAGAATTTATGACTTGTGATAATAAACAACTTACGTGATTCCCATCTTGGCGAACACGAGTTCACACTGGAAGGATTTACCCTGACCTTTGCCTCCCCACACACCCAAAATGAGAGGAACCTGTGTTGTCAGAAGAAACATTAGACGATCTTCTTAATTTATAACAAACAAAAAACTGCATATCAATGAATCAGTTTAATCGGAAACCTTTATGTTAGGCAATGTCATGAAGTTCTTGGTGATGTGAACAACAAGTTTGTCCATGAAAGCTGGTGCAATGTAGAATCCATCCATGTTGTTGTCCAAATTGTATCTAAATATAGTCAGTTAATTTAATATCATTTATCATAGTAGAGTGATCAGATAATAGGTTAATAGATAGATAAATATAGATACTTACGTGCGGAGACCAGTACTAATGTACTCATAGGAGCTCATGACAGCAAAATGGGTCCCAACATCTTGTGGAGCTTGGAAGAGAGAATCAACCATACCCTTACCTCTAGTAATATCTTGTTGATCATCAGAAATATCGTATGCAAGACCCTTCCATCTGTCTTTGTCGGTCTGTTGTGTTTCCTCAATCTCTTTCTCAGCTGCAAATACTTTGAAGGATGCCGACTTGTTGTTGTTGATCAATCTTGAATTCACAACCTTCTTCAAACTGCTACCCAAGAAAGCCGAGCTTGGGACCGCAGTGCTAGAACTGGTTCCATTTAAGTTCAACTGTAACCACAATAACAAATTCAATATATCGAAACAAACATACATTAGCCCGCTTAAAGATCCATGATCTAGAGTTCTAGACAGTATTTGGAGTGCTTATTTTAGTGTTATCTTGTTCATGCAAATTTTAATGCAGATAAGCTATCTTAAACACTCTATAAGTACTTACTTATTTTAAAGTACATAAAAACTTCAACTTAGGTATGTGCTTATTTTAAAGTACATATATATACTTTAAAATACGGAGTAATTAATACGGTACATGTTTATCCTAAAGTATAAACACTTTAGAATATCCATCTTAGAACCCCTAGATTTCGGACCCTATATAGAAGAGTTAGCCAAAAATATTTTCTCTTTATCAATTATATTTAGTGTATCAATATAATGTTGTCGTTCAAAAAATAAGTTGATGATAATAAAGGCGTACCGGAACGCGGTTGACGGCTCCGATAGTGGAGACGGCGGTTGCCATTGATCGATATGAAATTATTGGTGAATGTGAAGATGATTGTAGAATGATATCAATGAAGAAATAACTGGTACGGAGTAACTTATATGGGTGAAGTTAAGTGATAAAGGGATTAGCTTTTGAAATGTTCACGGCCACCCAAACAAGATTGCAAGAGAGCCACATGTCTATCAAACATTGATTGTTTGGTTTAAAGGCTCTATAGATTGGGCATGGGTTTTATGGTTAGTATTTAAGTTTTATCTTCACCACATGTATGCTCTTTTGGCTCTTATCTTTACCACATATGTTCTTTTCTTGTTATCGTATAGTTTTTGTACCCTTTCGGGGAATGGGAAATGTTTAACTTAAAGTAGAGACTAGAACATGGACACTCAAAAAATAACCAGTGTTTGTACATATTTGACAATGGATTTATGAAATGTGAAAGATGAATATAGTTTTTTAGGTAAATTTTAGACGGAAATGATAATCCTGTGTTAAGTACAAATTTTAAATTAATAAATAAATGGAGCATGATCAATTCTAATGGGCTAAACCTTCTATTAGAGCTGATAGGCCAAGTGTAAGCTCAACCCATCACAAGACCATCACAGAAGTGTATTAGCTGGGGTGAGCAGAAAAACCAAAAATCTGAATAAATCAAAAATCGAAACCGAATCGAACCAAAAATAATCAAACCGAACTAATAACCAAACTGATTTTTCCAAAACCAAACCAAACCAAACTTTTAATTCGGTTCTCGGTTTGGATATAGTTTTGGTAATCAAAACCGAAAACCGAATTCATATAAACTTATATATATATATATATATATATATATATATATATATATATATATATAACAATAAAATTTTATCATAATATTAAAAAAATACTTTTTATCTTTGAAATAATTTTGTTGGCTAAATATATTTGTATATTTTTCTTTTTTTTAATAAAGTGTGTAATTCGGATTAAACCGAAAACTGAACCGTACCAAACCGAACTAGAATTCAACCAAACCGAATCAAAAACCGAATTTGAATTCGGTTTGGTTTGGTTTGGTTCACGGTTCGACCCAAAAAAACCTTTTAACCGAACTAACCGAACCGAAGTAACCGAATAACCCGAAAATCGAACCGAAGAACACCCGTAGTATTAGCCTCATCCAAGTGTCTCTCCCATAAGAGTTTTATTATTATTATTATTATTATTATTATTATTATTATAAACATCACTAGAAATCATATGATTTACAAGAAATTAGAGGGGAGCCGAGATACTAACTGGGCTCCTACTCCTCTAGCTATAGAAAAGCTAATCCTACTAAAGATATGAGCAGCAGCACGTGCTCCAATGTCTTGGGTCATCGAGAACTTTCGGATTCACTTTAATAAGGTCACTGCATCCTTCTCAAGTTCCCCAAAAGAGGAGAATGAGAAGGGGAGAAACCCATATCCAATATCCGCACACTTAGCCTCATACTTGACGCGTTTACGTTGTGCGGCATCAATCACCACCCGACCCGGCACAAAATCAACCATACCAGTCTGCGTTAAGGGCGACGAACCTGTCAAATCTACACATACGTCTTGTCCTCCGTCCCAAGAGTAGAGCAACATATCAGTTGGACGTAAGAGTTTGTCCCGTTCTCCACAAAGCCCGATGTCAACTTCTTTACGAGCCGAAATCCCTGACCGAGAACAAATGTCAACAAGAGTATCACGCACCACGTTATGTCGGTGTTTAATACCAATAATACCAGCACACGATACAGCATGATCCTCATAAATATCTCCCGTAAAGACCTTGGAACAAGCTGAGCATGGCACCTGAACAGTAAATAGGGGAACACCAAGCCGATAACATAAAACACATCGGTATGTCCTAGCATTCATAGTCTGTCCCAACCCAGATATCGGAACCACCCTAAGCCAGTCTGAAGTGTGGTCCTCCATTTGTGATTTCCATAGCGCCATCTGTCGAATAGATAGGCAGGTGTATGTTATATAAATTAACGAAACTAGGATAAAGATTACATAGAAACCAACATGCAAATATAGACCAAAATGACTCTAAAGTTGCAATGCCGGTGATCAATCCTTAAACCAACAACCACGCTAGGATGACCCTATGGCTATTTTTATATACAACCTCATTCAACCAAATCTTTCATTAAAATATTATTTTCTTACTTATCCACATATACAACCAATACATACAATCAATCTCAACTTTTTTACTATTTATCAACAACCCAACCCAACCAACATGGATAGTACTCTATATCACTAAACATGTATCATTGTACCAAGAGCTAGCCAACCATATTGTGAAAAGAGAAGTGTACGAACCGGTCACTTGGTGATCTTCAATTTATTCACTCAATCTGCCACATGAGTACATTTATTAATTGATGGCATATTTAATAAAGACAAAAATACACTGTTGATCCTTAAACTTTTCAGAAAACATCACCATGTTTAAGTTTGAAAAATAGTCGTCATGCGTTCAAAGTTTGGGTTTTTTAGGCCAAATGCGTCCCTTTAACCGTTTTCCCTCAGTCAATGTTCCTTTTTTGTTGCCAAATCCCGTTATTCTTGTTAAATGACTATTTTACCCATATATAATCTCATTCTATTACTCTTTTCTTCATTTCTTCCATATCTCTTTAGCCAAAAAAGTTACTCATCCTGACCAAGAGCCCTAACCCCCCAAATCCACAGTCTTCCATATCTCTCCAAATAGTGACCAAAAAGAATTATCGTCACTAAAGCTACTTTTTCTTGTAGTGATTTCATCTTTTGTATATTGTTGCGTTTCTTGCTCCATTCTTATTCGTAATCTGATGCCACGAATTACAAAGTGGGTTGACTTTGGACAACTAATTAACTACTCTATCAAGTTCTGCTTATGCGATTGCTTAATTTTGGAATGCTGGTTAAAGTGGTCGTCACCCTCTCTCGTAAACGGAGGGTCAACCAGGCAAACCCACATGTAGATTGTTGGCAGTCGGCTACTTGTTCAAACTACGCTTTGAGATGTTCAACACCGTCTTTTTATTTTGCTTAGTGGAACTTGTTAATTACTTTGTTAGATTAGAGTCTTAGACTCTATTTTAAATATACTCATGTATTAGAGCATCCACAATGGGTAAAGCTTTTAAAAGCTTTTTACTATTTCAAAAAGTCATTTTATGAGGTTTTTTGCATTGCTTCAAAAGCTTTTTGAAAAGCTTTTCTTCAAAGACTTGGTGAACCTCAAGTCTTTGCTCAAAGCTTTAGTCATTAAATGCATTTTGCATTAAATGCATTAAATGCATAAGTCTTGAAGACTTTTACCATTGCTCATGCTCTTATGGTCATTGGTGTAAGTTGTTCCTAATTAATGTTATTTTGTCCCATTTTCCACTTGTTCCTAATACTCAAAGTCACATTGACATTTACAAATTCATATCAGATACAAAATATGTTTGTATCCTTAATAAAATAAATGCTAAGTTCATGTAGTTAGTGTCATACTCACAATTAATTTGGGTAATTAAGTTTTGTAATTTTTATGAAAGGTTAGTTTCAAGATTTTCTAAGTTTGACTTAAAAAAGTCAAGTATTGATGCTGGCAATTTTTGTTTTCAGCTTCTGTGTTTGGAGACCTTTGGAAATTAGAACCATTGAGTCCAGAAAACAAGTCAATGTGGAGAAAACAAATGGAATAATTTCTATCAATAACCGATTCGATAGTCGAGCTTACTCCATCATTTCAAGAATTCCCTGAGAGTGGGACTTTTGAGGTTATGGTGACTCGCCCCGGTTCTAATTTATATTTAAACCTTCTAGCTCTTAGAAAGCTAGACGCGATGATCTTCTATACGGCAAGGATTGGTGATCTTCTATATGTCAATGATACCACCAAGAAACGCGATGTGGCTGCTGCTAGTGCCCAGCTTCAAAGGCCAACAAGTTTAGAGATTGGAAGCCGAGATAAAAGACAGCTTTCAAATAGTTTCAAACAGTGATATTGAAACAATGCAAGAGGCTTTAGAAGGATCAACATTTAATTGGCTATGTTAGGTGTAACGAGTAGTATCTATTAGTGAATAAATAGGCCCAAGCCCGGTTAGATCCATTAGGGTTAGGGTTGTCTTGTACTCTATATATTGTGATTGAATAATAAATCATACCTACGGGTTTATCATTATCTAACATGGTATCGGAGCAGGTCTGATCCTCAGACCTAGACCTCCCCGTCAAATCCTAGCCGCCAACCCTATTTTTTTTCCAATTGTCGTTCAACAAAACTTCCGCATCCGCTTCTAAATACTCGTTGATAATGACAATAGCTATTAAGCCATTCTCATTAAACAATATTATACTGAAGAGAACCTGTGCACACTAATAGCTATTAAGTCAACAAAAATTCCCAGCCAACACTATTATATTCGAAGAGAAGTTGCTCATCTCAATAATATTATTATCCTTCATCTCGGCGAATGTGCATACATATTAACAAAGGAAGGAATTATGAAGTTGCTCAACATAACGAATATGAGGTCTACGATTGCGATGCTCGGTTAAAAAAAATGAAAAAAAAAAATCTAGTTGTTTTATTATTTGTTTGTTAGTCGATTGTTCGTACAGATTTGTTACCAGTCGACAATAGTTGACCGTTGGTACCAGTCCCTAAAGTCGACCGTTGGTACAGTTGTGTTACCAGTCGACTTAGCCGACCGTTGGTACCAGTCGACTAAAGTCGACCGTTGGTACGGTTCTGTTACGAGTCGATTAAAGTTATGTTTTTATTAGGTTAAGGTTTCTTTTTCTTCTCTAGTTTGCTACTCCAGTCCGAGCTTTCGCGATTTCGCCGCTCGAACTGCGGGGGAGTATTAGTGAATAAATAGGCCCAAGCCCGGTTAGATCCATTAGGGTTAGGGTTGTCTTGTACTCTATATATTGTGATTGAATAATAAATCATACCTACGGGTTTATCATTATCTAACAGTATCAAACCAAAAAGGAGAAGTAGTTTTAATTGTATAACGAGTAGTAGGGATGAGCATGGCCGCATGGGTACCGAAAAAACGGTACGGCACCAGAACCGTACCGGTACCGACCCGTACCGGCACCGGTACGGTACCGGGACTACGGAACAAGATAAAAAAATTCGGTACCGCTAATTCGGTACGGGAAATCCCGGTTTTGGTACCGGAATACAAGTTCTAATTTTTTTTCTGTAAATAATCCTCGTTTAATGTTTAAGAGAACCGTTCTTATTCAGAGGCATTTATCTATACTACTTATAATACATTTTGCACCTTCTCTCCTATTTAATTTTTAAGATTTTCATATTTAGATTTTTAAGTAAAATACAAGTTATCAAACACAAAAAACAAGTATTTAAAGCATAATATTTTAAGGACCACATATCTCTTACATCTCTTACAATTAATACACCCCATCACATATTAATACAAGTTATAAAACACAATGCACAAGAATTTAAAGCACAAGTATTTGTAAACGTAAAGAAATTCTGTCGACCTCCTTTAAGAACCACATATCTCTTAATTCGATGCTAAAAAAACGAAACAAAGATCTCAGCTTTTGCACGACACATAACAAAATTCATATTAGACAAAATCACAAAATTTTGATTTCAATGTTTGTATCATCGAATAAAAAATCAAATACAGTTACAAAATAAAAATAATAAAATGCATGAGAGATATAAGAAATTTTTGGTTTGCTTTCTTTAGGTGTTCGAATAAAAAAAAAAAAAAAAAAAAAAAAAAAAAAAAAAAAAAAAAAAACGTCTAGTTATTATAGTTTTTTTTAGATAAGAGAAAAACTTAATGTGACTGCGTGTAGTTGTATAAGTGTGTTTAGGGTTACACATACTTAGGGATAGAGGATGTATATAGTTGCTATTAATTAGAGTAAATAAGTAGTGGACTTGGGTTGGTAAAAAGAAATATTGGGCCTTCTTGCTATAATCCGAGAATTTGGAGTACAAATGTGTTTTGGGCTTTATTATTGAGTTCCGAAGATTTTAGAGTAAATTTTGTGATAATCCAGATTTTTTAGAATTGTAAATTAAAGTTTTTAGGCCTAAATTTAGTATTGTATTATTATTAGAATAATATATTGATATTCAAATGTTAGTCAATAAGATAAGAATGGTAGTAATAAATCGTTTAATGTTTACAAATATAACAAATTAGAATATGTTAGAATAATATATTGATATTCAAACTAAGATTGTGTGGTTGCTAACTTGCTGTATAACAATAGGAAAAGAATAGTAGTAGTAAATCGTTAATATTACAAATATGCTGCATTAAAACAAAATAACATTTGTTCGTCGGAAAATTTAGTCATAGAGTACCCGTCGCCGCATCGCGCGAGTACTCTGCAATAGTGTAAATACATATGTATTGCATGAGAATACTAACTAGATTAAACTATATATATATATATATATATATATATATATATATATATATATATATATATATATATATATCATGGACGTATGGTCAGGAATGGGCCAGGCCCGGCAGACAGCGACCCACTTTACGCCTAAACCCTAATCCATGCCTTATAAATATAGGGCTGAGATTCCTTTCATAACACAATATAACAGGTTACCCTAAACTTAACTCCTATATGCCATATCGCACCGATACTAACTTGACCGTCGGAGGTGGATCCCAGGGCTACGGCCTCGGGTCAAATCCTAACGGGTTCTCTTTGTTGAACAGTGTGGAGTTTGTTAGACTCCATGGATCGTTTTTAGCACTAGGGTTAAACAATAACAATGAAAATAAACATGGTACGCAGCGGAATAAACAAACATCATTATTATTGAACAAGATTTCTCGTCATTATCTCTATCGACTATTACAAACCCTAGGCGTCCATTGTAGGAAC
The DNA here is from genome assembly GCA_030686995.1 of Artemisia argyi. Taxonomy (NCBI): domain Eukaryota; kingdom Viridiplantae; phylum Streptophyta; class Magnoliopsida; order Asterales; family Asteraceae; genus Artemisia; species Artemisia argyi. The sequence continues at coordinate 134,995,322 of CM060694.1, forward strand.
TTGACGCCTAGACACACACACACATTTACTAGTCGACTACATCTTTTCTTTGTGCACACAAAACCTAATGACCCATGTCCTCTTTATATACTAGAGGATTAGGGTTTACAAAATACTACGAAGGACTAAATTGTAAAAACTCCTTTGTAAAGCAAGTCCCTTGTCTTTTGCATTGTCTTCATTCTTTACTTTGTCTTCTTAAGTCCTTCATCTTTCATGTATTTTGTCATATCAACTCAAATATTAGACCCAACAATCTTCCCCTAGTTGATAATGACAAAACCAATAAGCATGAACTTCCCCTGAAGTTAATATGTCATGAAAGATATAAATGAACTTCCCCTTAAACCATGCTATATCACCAAGGCTCTTCAAGTTGCAGCTTCTATGTATATCTTCTTCCCCTTTTTGTCATCATCAAATAGGGGACAAATGTAAGCAACTTTGATATTCACAACCACGAACCACTATCATACTTCCAATTCATCTTTCCAATGTCTCAAATTACCCACCATTAAGTTTTCCGCGCTAAAAATGAACTTGAAACAGTAGAAATCAGAAATAGTAGTAGTAATAACAACTAGTAGTTATAAAAACCTTCACCTCAAATGATGCATGTAGATGGTTAAACATTTAATCAATAAGCTTCCCCTGAAACCAATATGTTTACCATCTCTTGAATCTTCAATTATGTAGGCTCTATGTAATGATCACATGTGAAGAAAACCAAATATAATGAACTTGATGAAGAAGTAGAATTGTCACACCCCCAGAATCGGGTCCAGCGGAAGCATACAAGTAGCTGGGGTGTAACTCAATTGGTATTACAACACAAGTTCAAAAATGGTTTTCACTTGACTCATTTAGAATAAAATAGCTTAATCAAAAATGTTGAATTTACATTTTTAAAAGTAGTGCGGAAGTAAGCCCTTTAAATAGTTTAAAACGGTCCCCATAAGAATATCAGAGTCTTCTATGACCAAGCCATGTCCTGCCAAAACCTCCAGTAGCGTGCCATTGCTTAGAACCTGAAAATACATGCTAAAACGTCAACACGAGGTTGGTGAGTTCATTGATTTTAGTAATAAGTATTTTTCCCGTAATCAAGTATTTCCAGTAAACAAGTATTTTCGGTAAACAAGTATTTTCCAGAAATCAAGTATTTCCCAGCAAAGGCATCGTAAATCCACTCAATTACAAGTCCCGCCATAAGAGACTTGTAACCTGTGTGTTTACAACCCACTACCAAAAGTAATATGTTTAAGTAAACAAGTCATTTGCGGAACACGAGATTTTCATTAGCAAGACAATATAACAAATACCATGTCACAGCTAAAAATAAGGTATACAGTGCCTAAAGCTCATGACCCCGAAGCTCGACGTAATCGTATGCAATCAAGCATAAAATGCCCCAATAAGTGTTTGCCAGACACTCGGAAATAATCCGAATGATATGCGTCCGTTTGACAGGTTGGCGCGACCAACTCGGACGGGGTGTCAACCCAAATAGATCTATCCACAGCATTCGCGCTCACACGCATGTAATTAACGGTTCATGATAAAGGGGACTTCAGTGGCAGTAATAGGTAACTCAGGCAAAGTACAATTTTATATTTATATCCGCAAAAGCAAGAACTTGTTTTCATAAGAAAGTAATCAAGGATGGAATAAGTAATTCATAATGTATTCAAGTAATAAATCAAGTATTTCAACCATCCAGTAATGTTTGAGAAAATGAATCACGTTCAAGTAAAACAAGCATTGAATTTAAATAGTAAGGAGCATGTATCTTCCCCCAAAACAGTTGTAAAACAAGTAAAAGTAGGGGTTATGAACTCACCTGGTGCGATAGCTACGATGACAACAATGAATACATAGAAATGAGGCACGATCTCTAACCGCAACCTAATATGAATGGTATGATCTAATGTAAGAAATGAAGTAATGCTACACATGCAAATACGTATGTTATCGATACCACTCATTAGTTTTGAAAATAACGTTTATCGTCGACAAATACGTTTTTGACGTCTCGTTAGGTTAATAACCACTTTTCATGGAAATAGGTTGAAACGGTACTCCACGATCCTTGTTTGGTGTTCTATCGGCAATTATAAGGTTTTTGTCGCAAAAATAACATTTTCATTACTTGAAAATATGCCCAAAATGGCCTCGCAAAACAAGTCGCGAAATGTTGTACGTTAAGGGTTAGTGATGAAACTCGGCGTTTTTGAAAACCTTGTAACAATATCTTGAAGTCGTGTCATTTAACTTTTGGTGATACGGGTCTCGATCGATGAGAAAATCGACTCTTATTGTTGTTACTTGAAAGTATTATGTTCAACACTTAGAAAATTTTATTATAGTAAAAGCTGTCAAAAAAATATATATAGTTTATCGGGTATATAGATGAGGTCGTAGTTTATTCGTTATAAGTCTATTCGACAAACGGCCAAATGATTTGAAAAGCTTGTTGGAAGATCTTGATTTCATAAAACTACGGCTCGGACTCAAATTGATCCGATCATGAAGAAAAACAGCCGAGAAGGTGGTGTCTCGCAAAGACAGTTTTGCGGCAAAAAGTGTAATAGAAAAGCTGATGGAAAATATATATATTCGTCTAAGTTCAAACGCTTGTATCTTTTTCGTCATAAGCTCGTTTTCTACGTTCTTTATATCCCCGGAATCGTGGGATGGCATACTAATATATTTTTGATAAGTCAGGACGGCTAGATCAAGTTTTAGGCCTCGAAACAGTCCATGAAAATCGTGGGACAGCAAGTAATTTTTCAGAAAATAGTTTTCGTCATTAATATTGGAAATAGCATATCTTTTTCGTCGTAACTCGGATTTTATCCCCGTTTTCGGCCATAGTTTTGTCTTGGAGTGTATGTTCTAAATCTTTGGTCCAAAGTTACAGAAAACCCACTGATTTTCCCACGTTTAACAAAAAGGGACAGTAGCTTTTATATAGTTGTAAAAATCAACTTTCCTAGTTTGTAACTTGTTCAAGGCTTAACCAAACTATCTCAAATCAACTCCACAAATACCCAATCCTACCATACACCTTCTTAGGGTGTCATGGGGTCCTAAACATCACCAATCTTAGTGGATCTAATGAGATTACTAGTGAAAATTATAGATCTAGTGTTTATAAAAACAAAATGAGTAACAAGTGGTATGGATCTTACATACTTGCATGTTTTACCAATAGATCTTAAAAATACATAAAAATATAAAGTAAATGGAAGTATGAAAAGATCAAAAGTATTCTTGAAGCTTACTTGAATATTTGAGGTGATTTGATGAGAAATATGTAATTAACCTAGGGATTTTTATTTCAAAATCCTAACTAGGAATAAAATCAAGACTTGATTATAACTTGTACTTCAAAAATTGATGGTTTCTCCTTGTTTCTTGATCTTTGCCGAAATTTTAGAGAGAAAAGAAAAGATGAGAGAAATTTTTGGCTAGTTTATTTTGTTTCATCAAATGAGATTTAGAAGACTAGTATTTGTAGTCATTTTTTTTGTCAAGGTTTTTATGGTCTTGGTCATAGGGGAGGGACACAAAAGGAGTAAAACAAGGGAAGTTGTTTTGTGGGCTAATAAAAGAACTTGTCTCCACACAAGTATTAGTTAGATCTTTTGTGTATTATGTGTTATCGGGTACCGAGTTAACTAAAAATAAATGTTAACGAGGTGAAATAAAATACGACGAAGTTGTAAAAGTTGTAAAATATTATTCCTGATGAGAATCGGGTGTTGAAATAATTATCGTTTTGAAATAACGCAAACCGACGGAGTTATAAGCTCCGACCGTAAAGTATAGCCATTGATTTTAAAACACCGGGTAAATTAATAATATAATTTTTATATTATTATTATGAGTATGTAAATATGTTAGGATCATAGTCGAGAGTATTGGGTATACGTTAGTAGTAAAACTGAGTGGTAACGTTAATTACAAATTAAGCATACGTAAATGAAAATAATGCATATCCGTGTAGGGCCTAAAGTACTGATGATGTTACTGATGATATATATAGACTACTCCAGTCTATATGAAATGTCATAAATGAAGGATGCATGAATTTGCAGCCAAACCACATTGGTTACGCGAATTGGAAGACCCGTAAACTCAGTTTACGATGAAATGAACGGCAATCGTGAATAGTGATTTCCCTCCGGAAATGAATAGTGTCACATGAATAGTAAAATTTCTGAACGCTTCTCGGAATCACAAACTGACTCCGAAAACGATGAAGAGTAAAATGATGAATAGTGACCGGTGAATAGTAAACGGTGAATAGTAAACGGTGAATAGTAAACGGTGAATAGTAACCGTTGAATAGTAAAATTGTCGGGATTTGGAAAATGACCTGAAATTACGAGTTGTGACATTCTCACCCCCTTAAAAGGAACTTCGTCCCGAAGTTCAGTTTGTGTTGGTCTCTAGAGTGGTATTGGTTAAAAGATGATGATATAATCATGTAAGCTACTGAGCTCTAACAAGGTTCAAGTCTGACGGCCACTAGGCCTACTCTGTCAGAATTCGTAAATGGTTCAGTGTATATCGAGTTTAACTTTACGAAGTTTTCTGAATGGTATTATGCCTTTCCTAGGCAGAACTTTCAACATAATCATACCACGAACTTGAAATTCTAGTGGTTTACCGCTTATCGAACTTGTAATTGATTCTTGATTTGTAGGAAATTCCTGGTTATTTCATGAATGCTTACGGGACTAGTGAGTTGAGCTTTTCCAAGTTTTGATCCGTCAATGGATGTTGACACTTCGACCATAGAGTGCTTCGAATGGTGTAGTCTCTAAGCTCGTGTGATAACTATGGTTGCAACTGAATTTGATTTATGGCAAGTGGTTAATCCAACCATTTCTAGTGTCAATCACACCCGATTTGGGCATATCTCCCTATGTTTGAATCAATCTCAAATTCTGACCATTGGTCTATAGATGATAGGTGGTGTGGTTCCAAAGAGATCTTAATGAAATCGCTAGAAGTTTGAGGTGAATCAAATTCCTCTATTAGGAATAATTGAAATGAGTATCATGAATCTTGTTTTGAAAGACTTACAGGGTTAAATCCGTAAAAGGGTGTTGTTGAAAATAATAGATTAGGATAAGGTTGTGATCCTTCGCAGGATGTCAGGAATTGAGTCTTTCTCCACCTACGGTGCTTAGTCTCCGTTACTAAGATTTTCCCCAAGTTATAGGTCATCAACTCACAAACTCCTAAAGGTATAAGTGAGGTAATATAGTGATTGATTTTCAAAGTTTGTTTTGAGATTGTGTTTTGTTCATAAACCTTTCCTGAATAAATGAATCTACAAGTTTAAGCAAACAGCTTTTTAGGTAACATCCTTCTTGATGTTTCAAAATTTAGTAGTTATGCAATATAGGAAAATTTTCAACATAAGGTGGATAATATGGTTTACCAAATATCGATGTTTGAAATTTTGTAATATTCAATAGTTTTGTAAAAGATTAGCCAAAAGGAATTTGCTTGTCAAAATAAGTGCATCAGAAAAGTATTTCTTACAAGATATATGTTTTGTATAACGGTAGTTTGGAGAAAAATCCATTTTAAAGTGAAAGTATTAAGAGGATAAAATAGCCAGGTAGGTATGTCTGCACAAATGCATAGGTGTCTAACATGTTCGAATAAAGTCTATTGGTGAGGACATGTTCAATTTATAGTCTTGGTTAAGAGGTTGGATTTATCTCTATGGTGTGGCTTAGTGAGCACTCGTATCGAAACAAATCCTGTAATTCAGTCAAACCAATACTTTCTAGATGATAGAATTTTGGCAATCAGGCCAGTGATAGTGGTTCGTATTGTTTTGTGATATCCTGAGATTTCTGCTGAGTTATGAATGATCTTAAGGTACCGAGGGATCATCCTCATAGAAGGTATGGAAAGTCTTTCCTAGGGAGGTCATTGATAATATCCACTTACCAATATAGGGAGTAGTGAGGGATGAGTGACATCGAAATCTATAGAGTGTCACCTAATTCTTTGTATATATGGGGGTGGGGAAAAGAAATGATAGTGATGGTGAGAAGGGAAGAGACTGTGACAACTGCAACAAAATGAGATTGTGACAAAAGAAAATACTGTGATATGAGTGTATTGTGCATAAATATGAAAGTTCATGAAATAAAATGACTAGCTGACATGCTTCCAATCGGTGGTTTACGAAGTGATGAAAAGTATGAAGGTTCCAATAACGAGAGTATACACACACATGAATGAAACATTTGGAAATGAGTTGAGAATTCAATCCAGACATAATCTTATTATAACCATTCTCAGTGTTGCAAAATTCACTTCTGAGTCAGACATAGGTGGTCAGCCTATATCTCACTATCCCGGGTCGAATATAGATGACCAGTCTATATTCCACCGAGGTTCCATGAATTTTAAAATACTCAGCTCAGTTATACTAATACCATGTCCTTCACAAGTACCAAGACGTTCTGAAAGACAAAAGCAGGTGACCAAACTCGAGGTCAAATGATGAAACTATGCAAGGAAAAACATAACGCGGTGAAATATATGATACATGAACATGCTTATATGAAAGATAGTTATAGTAATCAACTATGATAAATGAATATAGTATATCAGATAATGAGACACAAATCTCATCACCAAAGTCAGCAACAAACCACAAATGAGGCTTCAGCTTGGCAGGCAGGCACGTAACGGTCATAGGGTTAAGTTTTCGTAAAAGTAGCTATAGTCTAGGTTTTAAAAACACTTAGTTCACTATAGCCAAAGCTCTGATACCAATCTGTCACACCCCCAGAATCGGGTCCAGCGGAAGCATACAAGTAGCTGGGGTGTAACTCAATTGGTATTACAACACAAGTTCAAAAATGGTTTTCACTTGACTCATTTAGAATAAAATAGCTTAATCAAAAATGTTGAATTTACATTTTTAAAAGTAGTGCGGAAGTAAGCCCTTTAAATAGTTTAAAACGGTCCCCATAAGAATATCAGAGTCTTCTATGACCAAGCCATGTCCTGCCAAAACCTCCAGTAGCGTGCCATTGCTTAGAACCTGAAAATACATGCTAAAACGTCAACACGAGGTTGGTGAGTTCATTGATTTTAGTAATAAGTATTTTTCCCGTAATCAAGTATTTCCAGTAAACAAGTATTTTCGGTAAACAAGTATTTTCCAGAAATCAAGTATTTCCCAGCAAAGGCATCGTAAATCCACTCAATTACAAGTCCCGCCATAAGAGACTTGTAACCTGTGTGTTTACAACCCACTACCAAAAGTAATATGTTTAAGTAAACAAGTCATTTGCGGAACACGAGATTTTCATTAGCAAGACAATATAACAAATACCATGTCACAGCTAAAAATAAGGTATACAGTGCCTAAAGCTCATGACCCCGAAGCTCGACGTAATCGTATGCAATCAAGCATAAAATGCCCCAATAAGTGTTTGCCAGACACTCGGAAATAATCCGAATGATATGCGTCCGTTTGACAGGTTGGCGCGACCAACTCGGACGGGGTGTCAACCCAAATAGATCTATCCACAGCATTCGCGCTCACACGCATGTAATTAACGGTTCATGATAAAGGGGACTTCAGTGGCAGTAATAGGTAACTCAGGCAAAGTACAATTTTATATTTATATCCGCAAAAGCAAGAACTTGTTTTCATAAGAAAGTAATCAAGGATGGAATAAGTAATTCATAATGTATTCAAGTAATAAATCAAGTATTTCAACCATCCAGTAATGTTTGAGAAAATGAATCACGTTCAAGTAAAACAAGCATTGAATTTAAATAGTAAGGAGCATGTATCTTCCCCCAAAACAGTTGTAAAACAAGTAAAAGTAGGGGTTATGAACTCACCTGGTGCGATAGCTACGATGACAACAATGAATACATAGAAATGAGGCACGATCTCTAACCGCAACCTAATATGAATGGTATGATCTAATGTAAGAAATGAAGTAATGCTACACATGCAAATACGTATGTTATCGATACCACTCATTAGTTTTGAAAATAACGTTTATCGTCGACAAATACGTTTTTGACGTCTCGTTAGGTTAATAACCACTTTTCATGGAAATAGGTTGAAACGGTACTCCACGATCCTTGTTTGGTGTTCTATCGGCAATTATAAGGTTTTTGTCGCAAAAATAACATTTTCATTACTTGAAAATATGCCCAAAATGGCCTCGCAAAACAAGTCGCGAAATGTTGTACGTTAAGGGTTAGTGATGAAACTCGGCGTTTTTGAAAACCTTGTAACAATATCTTGAAGTCGTGTCATTTAACTTTTGGTGATACGGGTCTCGATCGATGAGAAAATCGACTCTTATTGTTGTTACTTGAAAGTATTATGTTCAACACTTAGAAAATTTTATTATAGTAAAAGCTGTCAAAAAAATATATATAGTTTATCGGGTATATAGATGAGGTCGTAGTTTATTCGTTATAAGTCTATTCGACAAACGGCCAAATGATTTGAAAAGCTTGTTGGAAGATCTTGATTTCATAAAACTACGGCTCGGACTCAAATTGATCCGATCATGAAGAAAAACAGCCGAGAAGGTGGTGTCTCGCAAAGACAGTTTTGCGGCAAAAAGTGTAATAGAAAAGCTGATGGAAAATATATATATTCGTCTAAGTTCAAACGCTTGTATCTTTTTCGTCATAAGCTCGTTTTCTACGTTCTTTATATCCCCGGAATCGTGGGATGGCATACTAATATATTTTTGATAAGTCGGGACGGCTAGATCAAGTTTTAGGCCTCGAAACAGTCCATGAAAATCGTGGGACAGCAAGTAATTTTTCAGAAAATAGTTTTCGTCATTAATATTGGAAATAGCATATCTTTTTCGTCGTAACTCGGATTTTATCCCCGTTTTCGGCCATAGTTTTGTCTTGGAGTGTATTTTCTAAATCTTTGGTCCAAAGTTACAGAAAACCCACTGATTTTCCCACGTTTAACAAAAAGGGACAGTAGCTTTTATATAGTTGTAAAAATCAACTTTCCTAGTTTGTAACTTGTTCAAGGCTTAACCAAACTATCTCAAATCAACTCCACAAATACCCAATCCTACCATACACCTTCTTAGGGTGTCATGGGGTCCTAAACATCACCAATCTTAGTGGATCTAATGAGATTACTAGTGAAAATTATAGATCTAGTGTTTATAAAAACAAAATGAGTAACAAGTGGTATGGATCTTACATACTTGCATGTTTTACCAATAGATCTTAAAAATACATAAAAATATAAAGTAAATGGAAGTATGAAAAGATCAAAAGTATTCTTGAAGCTTACTTGAATATTTGAGGTGATTTGATGAGAAATATGTAATTAACCTAGGGATTTTTATTTCAAAATTCTAACTGGGAATAAAATCAAGACTTGATTATAACTTGTACTTCAAAAATTGATGGTTTCTCCTTGTTTCTTGATCTTTGCCGAAATTTTAGAGAGAAAAGAAAAGATGAGAGAAATTTTTGGCTAGTTTATTTTGTTTCATCAAATGAGATTTAGAAGACTAGTATTTGTAGTCATTTTTTTTTGTCAAGGTTTTTATGGTCTTGGTCATAGGAGAGGGACACAAAAGGAGTAAAACAAGGGAAGTTGTTTTGTGGGCTAATAAAAGAACTTGTCTCCACACAAGTATTAGTTAGATCTTTTGTGTATTATGTGTTATCGGGTACCGAGTTAACTAAAAATAAATGTTAACGAGGTGAAATAAAATACGACGAAGTTGTAAAAGTTGTAAAATATTATTCCTGATGAGAATCGGGTGTTGAAATAATTATCGTTTTGAAATAACGCAAACCGACGGAGTTATAAGCTCCGACCGTAAAGTATAGCCATTGATTTTAAAACACCGGGTAAATTAATAATATAATTTTTATATTATTATTATGAGTATGTAAATATGTTAGGATCATAGTCGAGAGTATTGGGTATACGTTAGTAGTAAAACTGAGTGGTAACGTTAATTACAAATTAAGCATACGTAAATGAAAATAATGCATATCCGTGTAGGGCCTAAAGTACTGATGATGTTACTGATGATATATATAGACTACTCCAGTCTATATGAAATGTCATAAATGAAGGATGCATGAATTTGCAGCCAAACCACATTGGTTACGCGAATTGGAAGACCCGTAAACTCAGTTTACGATGAAATGAACGGCAATCGTGAATAGTGATTTCCCTCCGGAAATGAATAGTGTCACATGAATAGTAAAATTTCTGAACGCTTCTCGGAATCACAAACTGACTCCGAAAACGATGAAGAGTAAAATGATGAATAGTGACCGGTGAATAGTAAACGGTGAATAGTAAACGGTGAATAGTAACCGTTGAATAGTAAAATTGTCGGGATTTGGAAAATGACCTGAAATTACGAGTTGTGACAAGAATATCCCAAACTTGTGTCTTATGTCCTGTACTATCCACGTGACTTTGAACTTATACCCAAAATTGAATATATAAGTAGACCGCAATCTCTTGAAAAAATCCTCATCTTCAATGAGACACTGAACACAATAACGTAACTCCTTCAAGTGATAGTTAACTAGGTCTTCGTCCATCCTCCCCTTGACCTATGAAAACTAGATTTGACAAGTCTTCGTCACCACCGTATAAAACAAACAAGTTATCTTCAAAGTATAACACCCACTTTGAGATATGATAAGAACACAAACTTGTGAAACTCAACTACAACATCAAATAAATGATAATCAATTTTCTTCGTAATCAATTATTCCTATAATAACGAGCCTTTAATCTTTTAAGAACATAAACCAAAAATCTTCCTGTGTGTGAACCAATAATCCATGTGTATGTAAACCATCCAAACTCCAAATCCTCATGTTGACCGATATCGAGTAACACTAGCAGTACAAATAAATATATCGGACAACGCTAGCAGTAGAAACTCAATCGCAGCAGTAGTATCATATAGCAAACAGCAGTAGGAACAATCTGAACGCAGCAGTAGAAAGTATTGAAAGCAGTAGTATCCATTAACTTGCGACCAAAGTTGAATATGCATATTCCCAAGCAGCAACATTCAATCTCTAATCATCATGTAGATTGACCACTGTCCCATGTTCTTAAACTAAATAATGAATAGACTAATAAAGAATCGAGTTTTCAATTCCTACCGACCCATGATACTATCCCATCCAATTGCAAACACACGTCGACCCATGATTTATTAATGAAGCAAACGACAATAACCAATCACCAAACAACAACTCCATGATTCTGATCTATAATTAATGAGTACGAGGTCTCCATCTTGAATAATTAAGAATATCACTGTCCCATAATCAATATTAGTACAAGGTAATATCCATGTTGAAACAGCCAATTTAGATAAAAACACCATGCACAAACGACAATCCTTTGTTGCAATCAACTAGTACGAACCACAAGTGAAACTGTGAATTGACAATATTAACGCACCACCGAAATCCTTTATTAAATTTGGTGCACTTGTTTTCATCACGTCAATATACACTCTGTTCTCAAGATATTTTTAAGGAAGAAAGTGAAAGAAAGTGGAAAAAATCAAAATTTATTTGTGTTCTCAAGAATTTGTATAGAAAAGAAAGTGAAAGAAAAGGGTGTAAAGTGGTGAGGCATTAGAAGCTTTTTGCAATAAATACTTTCACCTCAATTTTGGGGTGAAAGTGATTGGAAAGATAATGTGTACATATATATTGACTAAATTGTCCCTACAAACTTATATTAAATTTTGTCTTCTTTCACTTAAAACATGAGAGCAAACTTGTCAGTTTCATTATTTTTTTTATCACTTCCCCTCTTCTTTTATAAAACTAAAGAACACACCCAACATTTACTTTTCTTTCCTCATCACTTACCATCCTTCCATCCACCCTCCACTTCACTTCCTTTTCATCCTAAATAAAAACTCGAGAACAGTAAAACCCACTTAAATTTGCACCGACCAATCTTCATGATATTCAAATCTATATGCGACAAACCAATTCTTGCCCCAATAATATAGTGAATCATAGACCCTCAAGAATTGGTACTAGGTGACTTCACCACAAAGTCTTCCAAAACACGACAAACCCATGACTTTTAAAAATAGGACCAATTTAATTAACAATTTACCACCGATCTGTCCCACAATTAAAATCTTCAATTAATTGTACGAGGTAGCAGTTGTCGACAACCATGGATCTATACGAAGTAATATTCATGTATAAACCAAAACTCTTCCCATTACTTGAATATTACGTGCCATCTGACCAATTAATGAAAACAATTCTCACAAATCCTTGATCCCACGATTAACATTAGTACAATATAATAGTCCGTATGATATATACTGACTAGAATATTATTACTTTCACCTTATCACATTCAGAAAACGACAACCATTAAATATCTTCAGTCCCACATCATTCACCAATTAATGTCACTCGACACAATTTAAACTATTTACCAAACAAATGAATATTGAATGCAACTTTCACATAACGACAAACAGATCTAATAAATTTGTACGAGATACCTTATTAAATCTGACTCACTTCAACTTATTAAGTACAAGGTTGTCATCTTTAAATCTTCTTAAAATCGATTACATCAAAAAACAATTCATACCTTCGGACAGTAAATCTTTTTCACATCTGCTTCATCATCGACAATAAAAACCTTGATAATCCCTAGGTAACGTGCCAACCTGGTTCTGATGCCAATTGTGGAGTTTGTTAGACTCCATGGATCGTTTTTAACACTAGGGTTAAACAATAACAATGAAAATAAACATGATACGTAGCGGAATAAACAAACATCATTATTATTGAACAAGGTTTCTCGTCATCATCTCTACCAACTATTACAAACCCTAGGTGTCCATTGTAGGAACTTGACGCCTAGACACACACACACACATTTACTAGTCGACTACATCTTTTCTTTGTGCACACAAAACCTAATGACCCATGCCCTCTTTATATACTAGAGGATTAGGGTTTACAAAATACTACGAAGGACTAAATTGTAAAAACTTCTTTGTAAAGCAAGTCCCTTGTCTTTTGCATTGTCTTCATTCTTTACTTTGTCTTCTTAAGTCCTTCATCTTTCATGTATTTTGTCATATCAACTCAAATATTAGACCCAACAAACAGGTCTACTCAGGGCTTGAGAAGACGACTAACGGCCCAAGGAGAGTCGTCGAATCCAGTCCGCGCCAGATTATGCATCAACAAGTTGGCGCCATCCGTGGGACCACGACAAGTTTTATGCTCTCACATCACCAGAAAGCAACCACGAGTTCAAAAGCCGGTAACTTTAAAACCAAAACACAGTTATTAAATCTAAAGCTATTATTAATAATTCTTTGGTCAAACATGTACAACAACATCAAAAGTTGTATTGACTTTGCTTGATTTGTATGCTACGTACCAATATTTTCATACGTAGTTATATTGACTTTATTTTGTCTACTCATACGTAGCATAACAAAACCATTAAGTTTTGTTTTTCTCAATATTTTCTGAAAATTAAGAAAGATATCAACAATATTTTTTGCATATCTTTTAAATCGATAAGATATGTTATCTTTTAAATATTTAGAAGATTTTATGTAAATCTTTTAAACTTGGTAAACAGGATTTTACCTATAAACCGCACTAAGTCCGCACGATCAGACCTACTTTATCTTTTAGCCGCGAACAACGCAGTCACGATAAATCTACCCGCTTTAGGCCATGCGTTCAGACATCTTCGCAGATTGGCGCCATGAGCGCACTGTCACGTACAGGCACCACGATGCTAGTCAATCGCCATGAGCGCACTGGACGAAAGCCGTGGTCCTCTGCGATCATCCACAAAACATTAGAGTCTATGCGGTCACGATAAATCTATATGCGTCTGTGCGTGCAACAGAAACTATTAGTCGCGGTCATGGTACGTCCATCCGCGCCATTGTTTTTATTATATTAAAAAAGAAAAAGATCAATCAATCGCCATGCGCGCACTGTTTTTATTATTAGCTACGTGCTACTTCTCTTATATAGTTTGTAAAACCTCACACTAGGTGTAATTTGCACTGCTACCTCTCTTATGTGTTAATTTAACATGCTATGTGCTATCTATTGCTTCACGCTAATATTTTACTTCATTAGTTATTTATATGTTGCGATTCACGGCATATACTTTTAATATTTGCATTAATTGTTTTTCAGGATTTGATTAACTAAGTTTAATACTCCTACACGAGTAGCACCATCAAACTTAGGGGGCTACCAGGGTATATAGTACCATTGTTTCCGTACGCGTCACGCAGGTATTTTGGAAGCAGATCGTACGTAAGAGGTATTGCAAGCCCGGTACAAAGACGGATTTAAATATTCGCACCATTTTGCCGCAGGGGAGACGTCCTCTGTCGGTTGTAAAGACGAATGTAATGTTCGCGCACAGCGCGCACCTCTGCCACAGGACAACGTCTTCTGTCGCACCATGTTGCATCGCAACTGGTACAAAAGGTACGCCCTTACCCAGGATGCAACATACGAGATCCACCTTCACAATTGTGAGACAGTCACAATCGCAATCCCAGTGCGCACTTACGCATTTGGGTTGCGCAGTATGGTCTGTCCCATGTGCACACCCGAGTTGCGCACACATGGTTGATTGGGTCTACGCGGCCATGAACAGGACTTAAGTCTAGCATAACATAGCCACGCACTATGTCAAACTAGACTTGGGGGGCTTGTGGACGTATGGTCCAAACTGGGCCAGGAATGGGTCAGGCCCGGCAGACAGCAGCCCACTCTACGCCTAAACCCTAATCCATGCCTTATAAATATAGGGCTGGGATTCCATTCATAACACAATATAAAAGGTTACCCTAAACCTAACTCCTCTATGTCATATCGCACCTATACTAACTTGACCGTCGGAGGTGGATCCCGGGGCTACGGCCTCGGGTCCACTCCTAACGGGTTCTCTTTGTTGAACAGGTTTACTCAGGGCTTGAGAAGACGACTAACGGCCCAAGGAGAGTCGTCGAATCCAGTCCGCGCCAGATTATGCATCAATATATATATATATATATATATATATATATATATATATATATATATATATATATAGTGTGGTTATTCTAAAAAGGATCTTATAATAAAAAGTGTAGGAAGGATTGTGGGAGTGACATGTGTCACCCGTATGCCACATCATATGACACATCATAAGACACGTGTCACCCCACCCCACCCCCCCCCCCCCCCCCCGCCCCCGCCAAAAAAAAAAAAAAAAAAATTCCCGCCAAAAAAAAATTTTTTTTTGGGCAAAAAAAAAAAAAAAAAATCCCGCCAAAAATTTTTAGTGCATCACAGTTATAAAGTTATTGCATCACGGTTATAAAGTTACTGCATCACGTTTACTGCATCACAATTATGATTTTACTGCATCACGTTTACTGCATTCATGGTTTTAATGTTACTGCATCATGGTTATAAAGTTACTGAATCATGGTTATAAAGAAACTGCATTATCATAAGTTTTCTGCATCATATATGTATGTAACTGCATCACAATTAAAATACGATTCTTTTTTAAGTTTTGGTGCATCTTTATTATAAGTTACTGCATCATAGTTAATAGTTTAGTGCATCAACTATGTTGCAGTAACTTGTAATCTTAATGCACTAAAATTTAAAACTGTGATGCAGTAACTTTTATAATTGTGATGTAGTAACTTTATAACTGTGATGCACTAAAAAATTTTGGCGGGAAAAAAAAAAAAAAAATTTTGCCCAAAAAAAATTTTTTTTGGCGGGAAAAAAAAAAAAAAAAAAAAATTGCGGGGGGGGGGGGGGGGGTGTGACATGTGTCATATGATGTGGCATAGGGGTGACACATGTCGCCCTCACAATCCTTCCTACACTTTTTATTATAAGGCCCTTTTTATTTTAACCCATATATATATATATATATATATATATATATATATATATATATATATATATATATATATATATATATATATGTTTAAGTTAATCATTTGCATGAGAATAATAACGAGATTAAATATGTATTGCATGACTGCATGAGGGTACCAACGAGACCTATATATAATGCACATCATCTAGTGGCATGTGCTATAAGTATTGAAACAAGGACATCTTATAAGATGTATTATAGCCGTTGATTTCTTATTCGTCATGGATTTCTTTTTATCTACTGATGCATCAAAAGATGAAATTATCAATAAAGACAATAGTTAACTGGGACAATAAATGGAAAATTTTAATTTAAAGGAAATCGATGCTCTAAAAATAAATAATTAAAATATTAGCAACAAGGAAAACATCTTTTTTATTGACTCATAATCGTAGTAATTCTATAGCATTTATATATATTTTTTAGTGGAATGGTTTACGAGATTTAAAAATTGTGATGGTGTTAATTTTAGAGAGAGAAGCAGGAAAAAGAGATAAAGAGATTATGGTGGTAGTGATGGTATAACTTTTTTATTAAACACACCGTTCGTCCCTAAGGTTATATCACCAAAATAATTAACCAAAACGATGAAATGACCATTTTGCCCTCATGTGCAAGGCACATGGGGGAAATAACAGAAGTTGACTAACAAAAAATGGGTCAAGGAACGCATTTGGCCTCAAAAACCCAAACTTTGGACGCATGGCGACCATTTTTCAAACTTAGAGGGCATGGTGATGTTTTCTGAAAAATTTAGGGACCGACGGTGTATTTTTGTCTTTAATAAACCTTTTTCTCTTAATGCTTAAATATGACATACCCAAAGATAAGATTGCATATATAGATATAGAAACACAGTTTTTACCAAGGTTGTCAGGATCGGGATCCTACCTAAGATCGTTTTCGGCTTTGCAAAATCGTTATTGTAGGATCAGATTGGGATCGTAAGATCCTATGAAAATGTATATATTTTTGTATAGGGGTTACAGTTTTATATTTCTATATAATATTTTATATGATAAATGAATATAAATGGATGATAAAAGAAAAAGTTATATGTTTAAGTACCGTAATAGTAGAATATTAGATATATTGCAATGCACTCTTGCACAAAGTTACGACATATGTGCACCTACTTCTTGTTTAATGTTTTTTATTATAGGTTTTTTCGCGATAACGTTTAGATTAATGCAAAAATATTGTGTTAATTTATTAGTACGTGATTATGTGACTTTTTTTATTATAGTATATAGATTAATGCAAAAAGATAAATGGATTGTATCTGAAAATGAAATGACATAATTTATAATAGAGGGAAACAAAATATTTTTTTTTCTTGATAATCAAATAAATTAAATTACAATATTATGTTAATATTATTAAAAAATTTTAACATATAATTTATGCCTTTATATGAAACATAAAATAAATTATGAACAAAATTGGGTCAAACATCTAGATGGTTTACTTCAAAACAAGCTTGTGACATGTTGCAAAGCATGAAATTATTTTTCATAATAAACCTAAAAAGACACATCTAAATTATTTCTAAATAGCCTATAAAAGCATAATGATTTGACACTAATTAATCTTGTAAAAGACAATCAATTAACAACATCAAAATAATATGAAGAATTCTTAGTCATTGAACTTTTTATATAACAAAAAATTAAAAAAAAAATGATAATAGGCGATCCTACGATCTTACGTCCGATTCTATGATCCTGATACGATCCTACTTGAATTACGATCTTGTTAAGATCCTGATCGTTTTTCGTGTGTAGTATCGTAGGATTATACGATCCTACGATTAGGATCGCGATTTTGACAACTATGGTTTTTACATTTATCAATTGATGGAATATTTAATAAACCTTTTCTTTTAATGCTTAAATATGACATACACAAAGATTGCATATATAGATAAACACACGTTTTACATTTGTCGGTTGATGGCATATTTAATAAACCCTTACTCTTAAAGCTTAAATATGACATACCCAAAGATTGCATATATATAGATTATAGATAGAGAAACACAGTTTTTTAAGATAGCAATTCATAGAACATGCTAGCATAAAGCTAGGCTCAAGTAATACAAATTAAGCTAGGATAAACTTTACAAGGGTTGTTAAAACCACTACATCCAATTAGCATTTCTTTTTCTTACTCCTAGTTGAGATTCAATTGAGAAATTTTATTTTAATGTCATTAATTCAGGGCACGTTTGGTACAGAGAAATCTAAAAAAATGAAATGAAGCAAAGAAGAAAAATGTAAAGAAATGAATTGGGTGAGAAAATTTTGTTTAATTCTACTATTTGGTAGCAACAAAAAATAAACATGTATTTTGAAAAAGCGTATGATTGAGAAGGTGGATAGGGGGATGCCTTTTGAATTCTCGTGCATCCAATCTGGTTAATGGAGTCCCTACTGATGAGTTTGAGATTTGTAGAGGTCTTCGTCAGGGAGACTGATAACGCTCTAATTATACATATTTCTTGAGCATTATTCTATATGTTTTATGATCATTTTACGTGAACTTTTGGTACTTAATAGCATAAAATGAATGCAGGTTCACTATTTGATGGTCTGAGCATGAAACACCTAAAAACCTACTATTTCACCACTTGAAGTGAATAAATAATGAAGTCTTCCATGATTAGCTTTTCATGTAAGCCAAGTGCGCGGGTTTTACAAGAAAGTGTGCCGCACTTACCTCTCGGTCAAAGGAAGTCAAATATATAATATTAAATAAAAGTGCGCCGGTCTTGCAAACTAAGTGCGCCGTACTTCCCCTGCATTTATGAAGCTTTGGCGCCAAGAAAATAAGAAAGTGCGCCGCACTCAGAAAGCAAGTGTACTTCGCATATCAGATTGCCTATAAATAGAGATCATTTACAAGCATTTGAACTCTCCACTCTATAATCAATTTTCACAAAGCTAAGTCCGAAGTAACACGTGATCCAGAGCCAAGTTGCAGGGGTGAACGAATCAGAATAAGGGGTGTTAAATACTTGTTGGTGTCGAATTCTTGATTACTTGTGACACTTGTGTAATCATTTGATTAATCCAATCTGTATGTCTCTTGTTTATCATTTACGCACTTCTGTTATTATGAACTCATTAGCCATGAGAAGCTAAACCTCTTGTGATTGCTTGGATATGTGAATATAATAAAGCGACTTATGATTATGTTTTGATCTCTACCAATTTCAAGTTTATATTGCGAACTATTTCATTTCTAGGCTTATCACATTTATTTATTGAAACTGGTTAAATATAATATGTTGGCATAGGTCGAAAGAACCAACATGTTAAACGCAATTCTAGGAATTTGTCTGCGTTACTAGTCTTTGAAAGGAGAAATCCACTTAGAAGAATCAGTAATAATCTAGACTTGATATGAAATACTATTTCGAGAGAAATCACTTAATGGGTAGATATGAATCTTGAATTGAACCTACGAGTTATGAAATTGCTCTTTTGACGAAAATAGCTCTCTTATAAGTTGTGCTCATTTATCAAACTGAGATCAAACATAAACATTCTCACTAGATTATATAAGCTATCCAAGCAATCATTTGTTTTAATATTTGAATTCCTTTTATTCCTATAATCGTTACTTGTCTTCTTTTACTAATTGTTATACTTAAACTGAACGAACTAAGTCCCTGTGGATACGACCTGGTCTTACCTTAATCTAATACTACCAACGGGGGTTATACTTTACCCGTGTATTTGGTTTATTAAAATCGGTGAAACTAGTATTATAAATTTAAAGCTTTCCTTACACATCAAAGTTTTTGGCGCCGCTGCCGGGGACTTAAATCTGTTCCTTAAGTATTTTCGAAGTAAAATTAGTAAACAATACCAAAAATCTCTCCAAAACCATATCACTCTGTTTCTTCTGTTGCTGAAAGCACATCGCACTTACACACTTGTACGCCATACTTTTACACAGAGCACACACGGACCACCGTACTTGTCACCAAGTACGACGCACTTGCTTCAATCCATAACGTTTTTCGTAAACATCACAAATCCTTTTATAAAAAACCAAAAAGAATCATCTTTGTCACCATCTTTTGAGATTAATCCTCTCAGTAAAAACAACACCGCCGTACTTACACTTAAGTACGTCGCACATTGCCATTACACACAAGTATGTCGCACACAATATAGTGTACGCCGCACTCACTTACTCATAAAACGAAATTTATCAAATTGATTTAAATTTCGCTCTCTATCCTTGAATACACACTCGCTCGGCTGAAACTGAACCCATTTCACATCTATCAGAACCTGAAAGAACTGTAAACAAAAGAAAACGTAATAACAAAAGAGTTCCTATTTCTAAAAAAGACGAGACCCGAACAACCTCGTATTCACTACACACCTGTTGACGATATCTCAAACTTCAGATTTTACGTCAAATTAATCCAAATTTACGATCCAATGGATGACGCTGATAATGAACCAATGTGGGCCAACGATCGTACCGTTGCACCTACACCTGGAACAGCTATTACCATTCTTGAAACCGCAAACGAATTTGAAATCAAAGGGAATCACTTGACTCTTGTCAAGGGAAACCAATTTGATGGTCGAATTAAAACTGATCCTCACAAACACATTCATGAATTCCAAAGCATATGCGATATGTTCAAATACGGAGCTACCGAAACTGAAGCGGTAAGCCTCATGATGTTTCCTCTATCTCTAACAGGAGAAGCTAAAACTTGGCTTGATGAACTAGATGAAGGAACCATAGAATCATAGGACGAACTTTGTACTGCTTTCGTTAGTAGATATTTTCCTCCAACTCTATTTAATAAACTTCTCGGAGAAATCCGAGGATTCTCACAACAGGAAAATGAAAATCTAACCGAAGCCTGACTTCGAATAAAGGAATTGCTAAGAAACTGTCATGGACATGGTATGACAAAAGGCAATATAATCAAAATCTTTTACCACGGTCTTGATGAAATAACTCAAGAAGCTTTAAATGCTGTGGCCGGTGGTATATTCCTCTATAAAACACCAAATCAAGCGTATCAACTCCTTGAAGATAAAGTCTTACGTAAGCTAAATTGGGCAAAAGAACAAAAACCAAAAACTTCTCTTCGTAAAACTATTGCTTTCGCTGATGAAGGCAGTAGCAATTCTGATACTAATAAAATTATGGCAAGAATGGATGCCATGGCAATTAAAATGGATGATCAATACAAAGAAATGAAAGAACAACATGAAAGTTGTAATCATTGTGGCGGAAACCATGCTACCGTAAATTGCAGTGATGATGACACACCTATGTCACATGAAGAAGAAGCAAAATTTATGAACACTTTTAGACGCACTCGTTTCTATGAGAACTATCATGATCGTGATCGAGAATGAGAACGATGGAGACCTAGTGCGAAGAACAAATATAATCGAGAACCTTACAAACAAGTAAACACCGATGACAAACCTGATGTTCAAACTCAGCTGAATGATTTTATTAAAGCACAAAAATCAAAAAACCTTTTCGTAAAAGATCAATACATGGACTTAAAAGAAAAAGTTGAATCTACTGCTAGAAATCACCAAGCCGCGATGCAAAATTTTGAAGCCAAATTCGACAAATTCGCTAAAAAGTAATTCGGTCGAGCTTATGGATCCCTTCCTAGTAACACTCAACCTAATCCTAAAAACAAACCTTATCAACCACCGCAAGCTCGTCATGAGCATGTGAATGCTATTACTACAAGAAATGGTACTTCTTATGATCCACCCATTGATCCCAGTCAAATTCAACAACCTGCTGAAGTTTTCACTGATGATGAAGTAGAAGAAGAAAATGTCCCTCGTAAAGAAATTACAACTCCTTAAACACCTGTACCTAAACCCTACAAACCTAGAATTCCATATCCTCAATGCTTAAGAAAAGAAAAAATGGAAGTTCAGTATGGAAAATTTATTGATATAATTCGAGCTGTCCGAATTAATATCTCTCTTGTTGATGTTTTATCCGGAATGCCCAACCATGGGAAATTTCTCAAAGAACTTGTTAGTAACAAAAGCAAACTCGAAGAAATTTCAGCAACTTTCCTTAATGAAGAATGTTCAGCTATCGTTCAAAACAAAATTTCACCAAAACTTTGAGACCCAGGAAGTTTCCTGATACCTTGTACTTTCAGTAAAACATTCTCGTGCATTGCTCTAGCCCATCTTGGTGCTTGCATTAATCTGATGCCGTATTCTCTATATGCTAAATTATCAATTGAAACGCTTGAACCAACTAAGATGAGTGTTCAATTA
The DNA here is from genome assembly GCA_030686995.1 of Artemisia argyi. Lineage (NCBI taxonomy): Eukaryota > Viridiplantae > Streptophyta > Magnoliopsida > Asterales > Asteraceae > Artemisia > Artemisia argyi. Next base: position 135,017,639 of record CM060694.1, read on the forward strand.
GCTGACTGATCTTTCCAATATCCTGTTGGAATAGCTGAGAACATGTTAGTTGAAGTTGGCAAATTCACCTTTCTAGTTGATTTCGTTATCATAGAAATGGAAGAAGATAGCAAAGTACCCCTAATCTTAGGAAGACCTTTTCTCCATACAGCCGATGCTATGATTCGAGTTAAACAGAAACAACTCAATCTTGGAGTTGGAAAAGAAAGAATGATTTTCTCCATAGACAAGGCTATGAAACACTCTTACTCTAACGATGACACATGCTTTATAATTGATGTTATCGATGAAATTCTCGAAGAAGATTTCGATGAACTGCTAGATGAATTTAATCAATTACTGTACTCAGTCGATGGAACACTTCTTGAACACGAAGTTATGGGTGAATATGATCAATTCATGGCTATGACCCTCGAAGATAAAAATGAAAGTTCCGATGACGAGGAAGATAATGAAGAAGAATTATCATTTGAGAAAATAAACCCTGACAATGAACTTAGAATTAAAAACTCTATCGAAGAACCACCTACTGATCTCATTCTCAAACCATTACCAGACCATCTGGAATATGCTTTCTTGGAAGGAGAATCATTACTTTTAGTCATAATTTCATCTAAACTCTCTAAAAGAAAAAAAGGAAAATTAATTTCAATTCTAGAAAACCACAAAAGAGCCTTTGCTTGGAAAACTAGTGACATACCTGGGATTTGTTCATCCTTCTGTAAACACAAAATTCAGTTAATGGATGATAAGAAACCAGTGGTTTAAAAGCAAGGAAGACTCAATCCGAATATGAAAGAAGTTGTCAAGAAGGAAGTTGTCAAACTCCTTGACTCAGGAATCATCTACCCTATAGCAGATAGCCCATGGGTAAGTCCTGTTCATTATGTACCCAAGAAAGGTGGTATAACAGTAGTGACTAATGAAAATGCCGAACTTATCACGACTAGAACTGTCACTGGTTGGTGCATATATATTGACTACAGAAAACTAAATGAAGCCACAACAAAACATCATTTTCCTCTCCTATTCATGGACCAAATGTTAGAAAGACTAGCGGGAAATGAATATTTCTGTTTTCTAGATGGATTCTCCGGATATTTCCAAATACCAATCGATCAAATGGATCAAGAGAAAACAACATTTACTTGTCCTTTCAGAACCTTTGCATATCGACGTATGCCCTTTGGCTTATGTAATGCACCTGCTACTTTTCAAAGGTGTATGATAGCAATATTTCATGATATGATTGAAGAATCTGTGGAATTTTTCATGGATGATTTTTCAGTCTTTCGAAATTCTTTCGATAAATGCCTAAGTAATCTAGATAAAATGCTTCAACGTTGTGAAGACACAAATCTTGTGCTTAATTGGGAAAAATGTCACTTCATGGTCAAAGAAGGTATTGTGCTCGGACATAAAGTGTCAGGATCAGGACTTGAAGTTGACAAAGGAAAAGTTGATGTAATCTCGAAACTTCCACCACCTACTAATGTGAAAGGCATTAGAAGCTTTTTAGGACATGCCGGATTCTATCGACGATTTATTAAAGATTTCTCAAAAATTGCTCAACCTTTAACTAAACTTCTAGAAAAGGATATTACCTTTGAATTCAATGACGAATGTCAAAAAGCTTTCGAAACTCTCAAAGAGAAACTCACATGTACGCCGATTATAATAAGTCCAAATTGGAACTTACCATTTGAATTAATGTGCGATGCAAGCGATGTTGCCGACGGAGCTGTCTTAGGACAGAAAGATGGTAGACATTTCCATCCTATCTACTTTGCTAGCAAAACACTCAATGCTGCTCAACAAAACTACACGGTTACTGAAAAAAAGAACTCATGGCCGTTGTGTTTGCATTCGATAAATTTCGAGAATATCTAGTTCTATCCAAAACTGTGGTCTATACAGATCATTCCGCTCTCAGATATCTGTTTAAAAAGCAAGATGCTAAACCACGTCTTATTCGTTGGATTCTGCTTTTGCAAGAATTCGATATAGAAATCAAAGACAAGAAAGGTGTTGAAAATGTAGCCGCCGATCAATTGTCTCATTTAGAAAATGAGGATGAAGAAATTGAAATTGAAATAAATGATAATTTTCAAGACGAAACCCTTAATTCAATTAGTTCTCCAGACATGCCTTGGTTCGCAGACATTGCAAACTATCTGGCGGGGGACATAATAAGAAAAGGAATGACTCACCAAGAGAAAAGAAAATTTTTCGCAGATATAAAAAAATATTTTTAGGATGAGCCATACTTATTCAAAATCTGTCATGACGGAATAATCCGTAGATGTGTCTCTGGACCTGAAACTTGTGCTATTCTTGATAAATGTCACCATGGACCCACCGGTGGACATTATGGTGCTAACGCTACCGCTAAAAAAGTATTCGAATCTGGATTCTATTGGCTAACAATTCTAAAAGAAGCACATACTCTAGTTCGCCTTTGCGAATCACGTTAGAAAACTGGAAACATTTCTAAAAGAGATGAAATGCCTATGAATTACATTCAAGTCTGCGAAATTTTTGACATTTGGGGTATAGACTTTATGGGACCATTTCCTAAATCATCAAAATTCGAATATATCCTAGTCGCTGTTGACTATGTCTCAAAATGGGCAGAAGCCCAAGCTTTTCAAACTAATGACGCCAAAGTTATAATATTTCTTAAGATACTATTATGTCGACTTGGAATACCTAAAACTCTAATTAGCGACAGAGGAACTCATTTTACCATAAATTAATGGAAAAAGCTATGAAAAGATATGGAGTTAACCATTGGTTCTCTACATCATATCACCCTCAAACTAGTGGTCAAGTTGAAAATACTAACAGAGCTCTTAAAAGAATACTTGAAAAAACAGTTAAAGAAAATCCAGCTGTTTGGTCAAGGAAATTAGATGATGCTCTATGGGCATTCAGAACTGATTATAAAACTCCAACTGGAACAACACCATACAAACTCATATATGGTAAAGCATGCCACCTACCATTTGAATTAGAACACCGTGCATACTGGGCACTTGAAAATTGTAACCTAGATCTTATAGCAGCCGGTGAAAAACGGATGTTTCAACTTCATGAATTAGACGAACTACGCTTTTATGCTTATGAAAACTCTCGTCTTTATAAAGAAAAAACTAAAGTTTGGCATGATCGGAAATTAAAAATGGGAAAAGAATTCAAGAAAGGAGATAAAGTCCTACTTTTTCAATCAAAATTCAAAATCAAACAACCAAAACTTACAAGCTGCTGGGTTGGACCTTATAACAACAATATCCATCCGGATATGTTGAATTATATGGACGTGACGATAAAAGTTTTATAGTCAATGGTCAAAGGCTTAAACTATATAATGAGGAAGAAAGTTTCAACGATAGAAGGGAAGAATCAACAACATTCTTTCCAATTGACTAAAACAAACTAATCACATGAGTCGAGTTATAGACTCTGAAATTAGCGCTTAGCGGGAGGCAACCCGTTTGAACCTATTTTATTTTTTGTTTATTTCCTTTTTCACTTATATTAAAACTTTGTTTTAAACCACACTGTAAATCTTAAGTGTGGAGGTAAATATATATATATATATATATATATATATATATATATATATATATATATATATATATATATATATATATATATATATATATATATATATTTATAAAAGAATATATAAAACCAACAAAACCCAAATATATTTTCCATTTTTGTGTGCTTGTTTTATCTTTTGCAGATTACTATGAAGACCACATTTGGGAAGCACTGCTCTTCATGATCTCTCATTTGTCCTTCGGAGGTTACTCTCTTATTCTGCTAATATTTTTTCTATTTTATTTTTATTTTCCTAGTTATAAACACTGAGGGCAATGTCCAACTTGAGTAGGGGGAAGTCAAATAGTAAAAATATTTATTCCAAAAAAAAAAAGAAAAAAAAAGAAACTGATTATATGAGTAAACCATTTTAAAACTTAAAAATTATATGCTTTTACAAGTTATTAAGGCAAATCCACTTCGATTGACACTATAGCTAGACACAATTTCATTCACCAACAAATGTGAGATTCTTATAAGCCTTTATGAGTGTATATCTGCAACACTTTCTCCAAACATATGAGTGAGCCGACGATTTAAATTAGCTCTAGAACTCGCACTTATTCATCAATAACGAATGCTGTAGTGAGATTGCATTTCTTATACTTTATAGACAATTTTAGATGATATTGAGGCAAACTTAGGATTTACACCAAAAAGTCATCCTATGAAATCATAATCTAGTTGACTACACTGGTCACTAGTATATTAAAGAAAATAACCTTCTAGCGCTCATTTTTAGTGCTATTGCCACCTAGAACAACACGATGAGCCAAAGTCTTTTTCCTGTTCTTAAACCAAATTGCTTATGCTTAAAAAGAATAAAGAATTGATTATCGCTGCGAAATGAAAATAGTATGAAAGAAATATATATATATAAGTGTGTAGGTATATATATATATATATATATATATATATATATATATATATATATATATATATATATATATATATATATATATATATATATATATATATATATATATATAAAACCTACAAAACCCAAAAATATTTTCCATTTTTGTGTGCTTGTTTTATCTTTTGCAGATTACTATGAAGACCACATTTGGGAAACACTGCTCTTCATGATCTCTCATTTGTCCTTCAGAAGTTACTCTCTTATTCTGCTAATATTTTTTATATTTTGTTTTTATTTTCCCAGTTATAAACATTGAGTGCAATGTCCAACTTGTGTAGGGGGAAGTCAAATAGTAAAAATATTTATTCCAAAAAAAAAAGAAAGAAAGAAACTGATTATATGAGTAAACCATTTTGTTAGGAATACAAATATTCCTGTAAAAGTCTCGGTCACCTAATGATTGTAATAGCATTAAGGTAGCTCGTAGTTAGTTAGTTTATTAGTTAATTAGTATTAGATTAAGTAACACCGTGGAAGAAGGAATGGGTCTTTACCCACTGTATGCCTGATCCACAGCCCGGGAGTGGGCGTTATATTGTAACTATAAATACCCCTCTCCACATGTGGAGAGGGTTGGACCTTTCACATAGTTCAATCTAATATATGTGTGTTTCTCTCTCTAAGGCTCCCAACCTCTATTTCTCTCACTAAACTATTATATTTCTCCTTCCTCTATCATCTTAATTCGAACCACAATCACAAGAACCATACGTGTTTAAGATTATGAGTATCCTACAATTGGTATCAAGAGCCATGGTTACATCCTAGGGATTGGTTTGTGCTCGAATTTGGTGCTTGGTTTTGTGACTTTATTTGGTTCGAATGGTTCTTGGCTTGGTTTGATCTTTCTTGTGTTATTTGACATGTTAGTGATGTACTTTTATGATCATAGGTGTTAGTTGAACATTGTGTTTCAGTTGGCTATACCATATCTTTAATCTATTTGAAGTTTGGACTTGATTTTGGGCGTATTTCATAGTTGCGTTTAAGTCTACTGTTACATTGCTTATCTGCGTTTAGTTTCTGATTTCTGCGGTTAGTTTGCTGCGATTACTATTTTGGGAATACAAACAAATCGCAAGGAAAGTGACAGATTTGGATTTTTGTGTACTGCGATTAGCTCTTGCGGTTAAGTGGTTTGCGGTTAGTTTTCTGCGGTTAAGTTTTTTTTTGCGGTTAAGTGGTTTGCGGTTAGTTTTCTGCGGTTAAGTTTTCTGCGGTTAAGTGGTTTGCGGTTAAGTGGTTTGCGGTTAGTTTTCTGCAGTTAAGTTTTCTGTGGTTAAGTGGTTTGCGGTTAGTTTTCTGCGGTTAAGTTTTCTACGATTAAGTGGTTTGCGGTTAGATCTTTGTGGTTATCTCTCCTGCGGTTAACTCCCTGCGGTTAGTCACTTCCTGCGGTTATCTCATCTTGTGGTTAACTCACCTTGTGGTTACCTTTCCTGCGGTTACCTTGCCTGGTCCTGCGGTTAACTCTGTTTGACCATAGTTGACTTTTTACGTCGAAACTTCAAACGGTCATAACTTTTGAACCGTAACTCCGTTTTCAGCGAATTAGCTGTCAAAACGTCCGGAACAGGCTGAATATTGTGAGGTTTCACCACGAAGTCGTGAAACGAATTTTTCGAGGCCCAAATCACCTCCGGAGTGAAGTTATTGAGGTTTTAAGTTTTCATACCAAAAATTTCACCGTAAAAACTTGCATCAACCGAACCAAGATCACAACTAAACAACATATAACCTTGTCAAAACTAACAATCACCACTCTTAACATACAATCACTGCTATGGAATCTTCGTGCTCGAATTCTAATGTTAATGTGCTTCATCAGCCAATTAAATTGCCCGATAATGCAAAGAATAGTCGCATTGAATGTTTTCGATCACTCCATACACATCTCAAGGTTCTCTTTGCAAAACCTGGATACTTGGGAGGTTTCAATCGTGCATTCGCAACACTTTTTGGTCAAAATGTTGAGACCTTCACAGTCAAAATGATTCTACACTTAGATCAACTTCAACAACAACTTGATACAGGTGAATTTTCTGAAGGTAGTTCTATGGCTGCATTCTGTGTGATCAACAACCAACTCCAAGCGTTCATTGATTCACGATTCACTGAGGAGTATGATCATGAGTGTCAAATGACGAAAAAGAGCTTTGCGACTCATACGGGAATTGAAGTTGACGTGTTCAGAGTTACACTACTCCAACTCATGGGTAATGTGAAAGAGTACATTATGGAAAGAGCAAAGCATGAGCACAAGTATGAAGACAAAGTGATGGCATGTCGGGGGCAACCATGTGATGGTAGTGTGGATTCGGGCAAAGCATCGAATGTTGGGTCAGTTATCATCGAAGGCAGAGGATCAGAGACTGAAAAGCTTGACACAACGAACAGCTCAATGACTCTTACACGTGATGTGGATGCAGATATCAGACCGGTAAAAGAACATGTGTCATGTGCTAAGGTACTCGAACTGTGTAACATTGTTGATGAACAAAAGATTCCTAACAAAGTACAACCGACAAACAATGTCGATTCAGATGTCGTTGACATGGGAAATAGCAATGTTGACCCATGTGAACAACATATGAAACACAATGAAGTGTCTGTTGTACAATGTAGTGCATCTTCTGTTTTAAAAGATGATTGTGTCGTGCATGAGTACACTGCCTATAACCCTGATGACTCCTTGACCACTAGATTTAATATCCTTAAGGATCAAGTGGCTATGTACGAACAACGTGCTAGATTTGAACTCACTGGACGTGAGCAGAACATGGAATGGCAAATGCGTGCATATATATCTGAAAATAATCTTAAGCGAGAAACATTGAAAAAGGAGTTACAATCTTTGCAAAAACAATTGGATCAAACTGTTAAACAAAAACAAGAGATTCAAAAAGGTTTAAACACACTCAAACATGATTTCAAAGAGAAGGAAACAAAACTCCTAAATGATTTCTCTAGTCTTAAAATGCTGAAAAACAAACTTGAGGATAAGTTATACACGCAAGGCCAAACCATTCAAACTGCTCAAATGATGCATAAACATAGGAAGTTGAGTGATGATCATAGTGAGAAGGATTCTACTAAGCCAAAAGCCAATTTCCTTAGAAGCGGTATAGGTGCTCAACCGGCATTATATGATGCAAACATTATGCTTGAGCCTAATCATGCCCCACCTGATGCTACATCTGATGATGAGGGCAATGAGATAGAAGATAGAACCAGAGAAAAACTTGCTGAGAAATTAAGGGATCCCCAGTGCATAGCTAATAAAATCTTGTACAATTATGATTACTCAGAAGATAATCAATTAGCTATCTTTGTCCCACAAAAGAAATTTACTCCAGAGCAAGTCTTCTGGAACATAGACATAGAAAAATTGAAAGCTGAAAGAGTTGTAGGTAACACACGCACTATGTTTAGAATTGCTCACCCAACTGCTTACCCCCTGAACACACCTAGGCACCTTGTACCTTTCACCCTCCCCACGCAAAATAATACACTAATTGCCTTATATGTCCTTGGTCAATTATTCGTTGATTTTGATAAAACATGTAAAAAGAGAATAACACCAACGGGTATTACTGAAGGGGAAAGAGGTTTTGAGCAAACAAAACAATGTTACCTAACTGAAGTCATGCCATTTTTCAAACTTCTCAAAGAACATTTTGAGGGCCTTAAAAATACCATTAATGATGATGTGACTCAAATGAAAAAGGTTTTTAAAGATGTGGAAAATGAGGGTAAACAATTGGCAATTGATCTTAAATGCAGTGAAGTTGCAAGGAAAAATATTCTCATCATGAATGAGAATTTGATTACTAAATGTGTTGCTCAGGACGTATTTTATACTGCTACTGATTCTACATTATCTACCTGCCAATTTCATGAGATGTCTATTGCATTGACCGCTCTCCAGAATCGTGTTGTTGAGCTTGAGGGGGAGAATTTAAAATTGCGTGAGAAAATTCAAAACGATGACCATGATAACATGGTCAGACATTTGTCAAAACTAGAGGTTGATAATCTTAATTTGCAATTAAAGTGTCAACATTTAGAAGAAAGTACTAAAATTTCAAATGCCAAGACATCTTCGGATGCTCCTGAATTTGATGCATATTTTGAATTAGCCAAACGTGATGAAAAGATTCAAGCTCACACTAACACGATTCGGAACCTGAGGGTCCAAATTTCCCAATTGAAGTCAAACAAGTGTGATGTGATTGGCACCCAAAAACCACAGTCTATAGATTCTCAGAATTTTCAATTTCAAGATACCATCAATAAATTGCAACATGAAAATTATTGGTTTCGTGCTGAAAATTCAAAAGTCAAACAACATTACAAAGAGTTATACGATTCAATTAAGATCACACGTGATATAAACAATGAAAAGATAACTTCTTTGCTTAAAGAGATTGAGAATCTAAAGACTCTGGAAAAAGGGAAAATGCCAATCATCAATTGTGATAATGTTGTTCAAAAGGTTTCTGCTTGTAAGAAGTATACTTGTGATGCTGTGTATATTCCTCTTCCCCTTAGGAATAATAAGTTGGTTCATAGTGACTATCTTAAACATCTTAAGGAGTGCCTTGATTTGCTTCGTGAAACCATTGAAGAGGATAGGATAGCAAAACCACTTGATGATGCTATTGTAGGTGCCTGCTTTCTCACTAATAGATCTCAGGAACTCTTAGAATATGCTATTGGTACATGTCCTAAAATTGATAGCAAGCAAGATAGGTCTACTGCATCATCATCTATGACTAAGAACAAGCATGTTACCTTTGAGGTACCCTTGGAAACTTCAGATCCCAACACATCAAAACATGTTCAGCAACCGGAAGTGAAAAAGACTAAAATTCCCATTAGTCCGTCTACAGGAGTAAATAGTAACACTAAAGCTAGAGAGTCTAAACCAAAGAGAAATAGAAGGAATTATAGGACTTCACCTGCTAAAAGTGTTCCTAAAAAGAAAGTAGACGACCACATGAGGAACATTAAGTCCAACTTGAGCAAAATGAGTCATAATTCAAAACCTAATTCACGTTGCAAAACATGTAATGAGTGCATAATTTCGAGTAATCATGATAAATGTGTTGAGAAATTTCTGAAGTCGTTTAACAAAACCCCAGTTAAGAAAGTTTGGAGAGCTAAACAAAGTAAGCAAATTTGGAAAGCAACAGGTAAACTGTTTGCCAATGTTGGTTATCAATGGAAGCCCACTGGAAGGAAATTCACTTTAGGAGAACAGTGCCCTTTAACTAGGATAACTAATTCTAAAGTAGTGCCTATTAAGGAATGGAAGCCAACTGGTAGAACCTTCCCTTTGGAGACCCAATGTCCTTTAACTAGGCCCATTGCATCTACTAGTGAAATTTCCACCATTGAAACGAATGCACCTAAGGTCTTAGTGACTCCAGAACTTGTTTATACTAACCAATTGGAACCCAACTCAAATTGGGGATCCGACACTCCAAATTTTCTGCTCTCGTCTGTTTCCAAATGCAGGTCGTATTTTTCGTCCTTTGATATTTGGACTCAGGCTGCTCTAAACATATGATTGGGGATCGCTCGGGGCTCGAGAATTTCGTGAATAAGTTTATCAGGACAGTTAGATCCGGGAACTACCATTTTGGGGTAATTATGTGTTACGGAGATTATGTTTCTGGTGACAGCTAATTTGTTCTCTGTTGGTCAATATCTTGAGTCCGATCTTGAAGATTGCCTTCAGAAATTACACATGCGTCATCAGAGAATTGGATGGTGTTGATCTTCTTAAAGGTTTTCATAGCGCCAATTTATACACCATCTCTATTGAAGTCATGATGTGGTCCTCTTCTATTTGCTTGTTGACTAATGCCTCAATGAACAAAACATGGCTATGGCACTGATGTTTAAGTCACTTGAACTTTGGTACCATCGATGCTCTTGCTCGCAGGAATTTGGTGCGAGGTCTACCTAGATTAAAGTTCAAAAAGGAACTTCATTCGGCTTGTTAACTGGGTAAACGAAAGGAGCATACTCACAAACCTAAAATTGTCAACACCAACATGGATGTTCTTTACACCCTTCACATGGACCCAGGCAGACCAATAAGTGTGAAGAGTATAAATGGGAAGTAATGTGTACTCGTTGTTGTCGACGAATACTCTCGGGTTACATGGGTAAAGCTTTTGAGAACCAAGGACGTGACTCCAGAAGTTATCATAAAACTCATCAAACAACTGCTAGTAAGACTCACATAACCGTCAGAATCATTCGGACAAACAATGGAACGAAGGTTATCAACAAACAACTCGTTCTACTTCTCCAAGGCACCGATGATCCTATGGGCGGAAGCAATATGCTACAGCTTGTTACACCGAAAACCGATACTTGATACATACTCTTCACAACAAAACTCCATATGAGCTGATATACGGAAAGTAACCGGATCTCTCCTCTCTATTTGTGTTTGGTGCTTTATGCTACCCTACAAAATGACAGTCAAGATCTGGGAATGTTATAAGCTAAACCTGGTATTGGATTCTGCATTGGTTACGCTCCAGATAGTAAGGGATACCGAGTCTACAACAAACGAACCCGATAAATCCTGGAAACCGTTCACGTCACATTCGTTGAGCTGACTGAGCACATGGCTCCTGTACACCTCAGTGCAGGACCCGCGTCTAAACTTTTGTCTCCTGAACCATTCAGTTCAGGTCTTGTACAGAATCCCACTCCTGCATGTACCTTATGTACCACCCACAAGTGAGCATTTGAAGATATAGTTTGACCAAACGTTTGATGAATACTTCGAGACACCTACTGATGATTCACTTACACCACCAGCTGCCGCTGCTCCAGTTCTGTACAACTCAAATGGTCCATCAGTGTCTCTTTGAATTGATCAAGATGCTCAATCTGCAAGTTACTCACCATCATCGTCAAACCTTCAATCTCCTTCGGTACATCGAGGCACTGCAGTCGACAATTCTTTTGAAGTAAATTCATTAGCTCCTCTTAAAGATGCCCCGTACTAAAACCTGTTTGCTCATGAATCTTCTTCTGAGACATCCTCTTCTGGGAATACAAACACGGCTTCTTCATGTTCCTACCTACATCCACATGAACATCTCAGAAGATGAATATAGGATCATCCGATTGACAACATAATTGGATATCCTTCTCAAATGGTGTTCACACTAAGGATACTTACCACCCATGCCTTGTGGTGCTGTTATAATTCCATACTATCCAAATTCAAACCCAAAGATTCCAAGACTGCTATCTCTAAAGATTGTTGGGTTAATGCGATGCAAGATGAAGCTCACACTTTCGATCGACTTGAAGTATGGGAATTGTTACTACCTCCAGACTGTGCAATGATTATAGCTCTAAGTGGATCTTCAAAGTGAAACTTGATGAGCATTATGTCGTTCTGAAAACAAGGCAAGGCTTGCTGCTAAGGGATATCGTTTACAGGAAGGCATTAATTTAGAGGAATATTTCACTCTGGTTGTTCGTATTGAAGCTATCAGAATGTTTCTCGCCAATGCTGCATGTCAGAACATGACGGTTTATCAAATGGATATGAAAATTGCATTTCTAAATAGCGAGCTGAATAAGGTTCTTTATTTCAGTCAACCGGAAAGATTTGTATATTTTGATCATCCTAACCATGTCTATCGTCTGAAAAGGGCTCTCTTTGTCATAAAACAGACGCCTAGGGCATGGTTTGATACATTGTCAAAGTTTCTCCTGGGAAATGGATTCTCCTAAAGTGTGGTAAAATAAGATGAGAATGGGGTAGTGGAACTTTACTTCGTGAGGACAGAATTTCAGCTGGCAGATTTCTTCACTAAGGCTCTCTCAAGAGAACGATTTCCATTTGTTCTCCAGCGCTTTGGAATTAAGAGTCCTTCGCCAGTATCTCTCTAACGTCTTCAGGAAGAAAATGAGGAGAAATGGTTTTGCTTCACATATTCTTGTATATATCTTATACCATATTGAAAACAGAAAAATATAAAACCTATAAAACCTATAAATATCAGAAAAATCATAAAAATCCAAAAATATTCTTCTCACGACATGTCTCTTGTGTAATCAATATTATGTACGTTTCTAGAAATGTCATTCAATAATGACACGGAAACATACATATGCTTGAGCAAGAGTTTTTCGGTTTCTAATAAAGTTTTTTTTAAAACATGTCGTTTCTCAAAATATTCTTCAAAAAAAAAAAAAAAAAAAAAAAAAAAAAAAAAAAATGGCTTGTAGTCATTTCAGGCTGCAACCCGGACTTCAAAAATTTGGTTTGCTATTACTTCAGATAGCAACCCGGTTTTCAAAATTCAGGAAAACACGTCGCCAAAAAGACGGTTGTTCCTAACAAAGGGTGCCGTTCATCCGAGCGTGAATTACTTTATATTCATGCACCCTCGATCTAATGTACGTTTCAGTGCATTATTTCTTGATAAAGAAGAGAAGTCTTCTTTTTATCGCCAAATACTTTCCCTTCTATGATTTTTCCGGAAAGTGTTTGTGCAAAACTTGGTGGTACCATGAAATTTTGAAAGAAAATCAAATTGAACTCAAAAGTTTGATAAAATTTCACTCAATCAATGACGTTAATAGTTTATGAAAGTTTGATAAAATTTCAGAGTAACTGTCATTGATTGAGGGGGAGAGTGATTTCTCAAAATTTTATGTATCAACAAAACTCCCCACACTTTGTACAAAACAAAAGCAACAATCCGATTTGTGATGGTTATGTGTCAGAATGAGTAAATTTTTGAAAGAGCTTTCATTAAAACTTCGAATCTTTTGCAAACTCTTCAAATCTGACACATAACAACCTCCCTCACAGTTTGAGGGGGAGCATGAAAAAGTTCCTTTTATCAGAAAATATTAAACTTGACCGCATTTCTTTCCCAAAAACGCTTTCTAAATTATTTAAATCAATTGAGATCAAAAATCTCGAAAGATTTGAAATTTTTGATCGGGGGAGAGAATGTGATTTAAATATGAAATCTGATAATCAAAAGTGATCTTTTGTACTCAATAATAGACTCCCACATATGTGCTAAACACTTTCGAATATCGATGCACATATTGAGGGGGAGCAAAAGGCGTTTGTGGAAGTTATACCAAAGACCGACCATTTATCTTTATGCATGGAGTTATAAGGTTGGTTAAGGTTAGGTATAAGTTCCCATGATCCACCAGAACCGGAAGGATCTTCCCAGGGACAATCCATAGATAGATTAGAAGTCCTTAGGAATGATTATGAAAAAAGGAGTAAAGTGAGAAAGGGAAGAGTGCGGACTGAGATAGAGCTAGGACTGGAACAAACCCAACAAGGTTATAGTGATGAAATCTCGGTAAGCGCTGAAGGGGTTGAAGAATGAAAAAGAAATATAATGAGAAAGGGTGAAAAGAAATAGCCCTCCAATTATTCAACCTTAGGGCATAAACCGGGTTCAATACATATGCTACTGGCGGTTACTAAGGTAACGCCGGTATTGAAGACAAGACGTCATGGACCCAGTGACGCACTGCACCAAAACTTCCCAACCACTCAAGTTCTCTTAAAAGAGCTTGTTTCATTCTCACGGGGAACCCTGTGCAATGTATCGACCGCTCATTGCGAGCTATGTTGATACCTAAAACAGGAGACGCCTCCCCAGTCTCCAGGAGCGGATCAAAACGCACTATTGAGTCTAGAGCCATGAGATCATCCATAAATCTCGATAGGACACACTTCCTAATATGCTTATTATTTCACACAATGTGGAAAATAAGACAAAATATTTAGAGTCCTACGCATTATCCTTGTGGTATTGCCAGAACATCCGAGTGATATGAAAATATTCACAATGACGATGGAAATCCTTCTAGAGCGAACATCACTCAAGCTCTTGGTAGGTGACATGTGAGATCCATCTTGGATTAATGATCAAGTGACAACTGGAAAGCAACGATGGTGCGATTCAAATTTGAATCAAACTTGTTCCAGGATATGGATTGACGGATACTTTTGCCAAAACCTCTCAATGTGCTCACCAACTTATCTTTCGAGCACATTGATTGTGTAATATCTTTCAAACAAAAGTATTTTTGATGGAAATGTGATTCAAAGTATAAAACTCTCGTCGTGTCTCAAAAATGTTTATCATATGACACGCGAGTGATTTCTATAAATCAATTTCTCATCAATCCGTGAATATCTATTCACCGATTCACTCTATCGTGCTGTCTGCTTTGAGACGTTCCGGTATGAGAACATGCTAAGTATGAAGATTCCAAAGTGGATTCTTTGGAAAATTCATTACTACAAGCTGGAAATTCCTGTCAAGGAGAGTCTTCTTTAAAAGAGACTCTACCTGATCACAGGTCGGTGTTCACAAAACCGGAGGGTAGTCTGTCCTCGCAGAACGAATGACAAAGCCATATTCGTTCTCTATCTTTAGTGCTAACTGTTTTATTTCAGGGACACATATAAAGATGGCGTTGATGGCTCCAGTTTCCAGCTGAATCGGGTCAATCCATACCTCATGCTCACACATCCTCCACACTATCAATGAAGATGAGATACTTGCTACAACAAATGTTGAGAGACTACTAACAACGTTTCCGCAACTCTGATGAAAAAGTCTCCTGATCCACAACTTTTATGCAACGTCTCCAGATATAGAAGGGTGTGAGCATGATGGTCCTAAAGTCACTACATCACATGAAGGCGATACTCCAATGGATGAGCTTGGAGATTTACCTTGGCTGATGATCTCAAAGAAGCTCAAAGATCACATATCTCAAAGGAATTCAAATCACAAGTTCGTTGATTGAAGTACGAAGTGTGAAGTAAAGTGAAGAATCAGATCCTACGAGCTACAGAGTAGAAAGAATGCTTAAAGACTAAAGAGCTTAATTTCAAAGGTGACCTCGCTTAGGGGGAGATTGTTAGGAATACAAATATTCCTGTAAAAGTCTCGGTCACCTAATGATTGTAATAGCATTAAGGTAGCTCGTAGTTAGTTAGTTTATTAGTTAATTAGTATTAGATTAAGTAACACCGTGGAAGAAGGAACGGGTCTTTACCCACTGTATGCCTGATCCACAGCCCGGGAGTGGGCGTTATATTGTAACTATAAATACCCCTCTCCACATGTGGAGAGGGTTGGACCTTTCACATAGTTCAATCTAATATATGTGTGTTTCTCTCTCTAAGGCTCCCAACCTCTATTTCTCTCACTAAACTATTATATTTCTCCTTCCTCTATCATCTTAATTCGAACCACAATCACAAGAACCATACGTGTTTAAGATTATGAGTTTCCTACACATTTTAAAACTTAAAAATTATATGCTTTTACAAGTTATTAAGGCAAATCCACTTTGATTGACACCATAGCTAGACACAATTTTATTCACCAACAAATGTGAGATTCTTATAAGCCTTTATGAGTGTATATCTGCAACACTTTCTCCAAACATATGAGTGAGCCGACGATTTAAATTAGCTCTAGAACTTGCACTTATTCATCAATAACGAATGCCGCAGTGAGATTGCATTTCTTATGCCTTATAGACAATTTTAGATGATATTGAGGCAAACTTAGGGTTTACACCAAAAAGCCATCCTATGAAATCATAATCTAGTTGACTACGCTGGTCACTAGTATATTAAAGAAAATAACCTTCTAGTGCTCATTTTTAGTGCTATTGCCATCTAGAACGACATGCTGAGCCTAAGCCTTTTTCCTGTTCTTAAACCAAATTGCTTATGCCTAAAAAGAATAAAGAATTGATTACCGCTGCGAAATGAAAATAGTATGAAAGAAAACAAAAGTTATAGGAAATGTTGAAAAAGAAACTCAAAAAGAAAAAGAGAAAAGAAAAGAAGTGATTATTATGATGGAATAAAAAAGATCCTTGTATATTGATGTTATGCAGCTGTTTAGTTCATCCTTCTACGAATCCTACAAGAAACAACAAAGAAAATTACCCATGCCTTGTTCATACCCTTAATCCCTAAGCCAACCCGAAAAAGTCCTCATTGATATCATTGTCTGGTGCTTACGCCTTGTCGGAGTTGTCTTTGTGATTTGTGCAAGCATATGGTAGCTATTTAGTCATGTCTGTGCATATATTGAGTGAACTAAACCCTATTCGAGTGAATTATGTGAATCATTTAAAACAATCCTTCGTGAGGTGTTTTTAGTTATGTGTCAATGCCTTTCTAAAAAAATAATAAATCTGATAATATATCTCCATAATCACTAATACGGGGGATTGCGCCCTCGTAACAGGTTTTACCTCTCAAGGGATCTTGAGAAGCCTGCAATCCCCGCCAGGTAGTGTACCTGATCGTTGTAGTATAGTATAGTGACAAGTACCGGGGGATTGATCGTTAAACTCAGGAATAGTGTCGCTAGGATTAGAAAGCCTATTAAACTAGGTCTGGAGGTGAGGGATGATTCTCTTTGTATTTTTTATATTTTATGAAAGCAAGTAAAATCTCGGGTTTTAAAGGAGTGGGCGGAATTAGTTGCTAGTCAACTAACCCAATTAACTACAAATGCAATCAAAATAAAATAAAAATAAACGAAATTAAACTAATGTGGTGGAAACAATAATGAGAAAAGATGTGTTTACTTAGATTTCATTACTCCCTAGATATCTTTTACCGGTTGATTAGCTTATTACAATTGCATGGATGACGGGTTATATTCCTTAATACCAGTCGTAGGGCCGTGTACAATATTACCTAACTCTATAATATCCTACTTCACTCCTATGTCGAGCCGACTAAAAGCTCCTAACATGGGATCATTAAAATTCACTTATGCATTAAATACAACCAAAAATCGTAGTACACCTCCGATCATGTTTTTTAAGACGTTCAAGCAAGTTACCAATGGAAGTCTGCCAGTTTTCTTAAGCCTAACATCGAATACAATCATCCACAACAATTATAAACAAACAATCAACCAATAATCAACATCTAGGTTTCACTACATCTAAGCAAACACAATAAAAACCTAGCCTAGCCTGTTAAAAGAAAGAAAAGCATAAGATAGAATCAAACAACATATAGAAATATTGAATGATTGTTGGAAGACTTATCTTTATTCAAACATGGATGAAAGAAGGGTTTGAAACCCCTACAATATAATGAAAATTCGACCTTGGGTTTGTGGTAAAGTTCCTCATAATGTTCCACTCTTTTACAATGAAAAATTGAAAAAAAATATATATAGAGAATACATCCTGACGGCGTCACGTTCTAGCATCTGACGCCGTCAACTTGCCGCCAAGTTGAGAGTCGTATTGTCTAGATCCAGTCTTGACGTCTTCATGAAGAAATAAGCTCTGGGCCGTCACTTGTAACATGACCTTGACGGCCTTGGTGACGCTGTCAGGTCAATAACACTGAAAATGTTCTGAGCCGTCACGTTATATTTTCCACTTCCACCTCTTTTGCCAAGCTTGACGCCGTCATGCATGAAGTCTTGACGTCGTCAGGTACTGTTCCCAGCAAGGATTTTGAGACTTTGCAGTTTTCTTCACTTTTATGCTCCAAAAACGTCCAAAATGCTTCCTTTTCCAAATTTCTCCTCAAAAGTACCTAAAATGACAAAAGGAACGATTTAGGCAGTAACTGATCAAATAATCACGAATTCGGGCTTAAATGACCCCTTAAAAGTGGTACACTTTTCACCTCATCAAATACCCTTGCACTTGAGATTTGCTTGTCCTCAAGCAAATGCGCTTTTATTCTAATCAAAATACAAGTTAGGGGTCATTTAAAACTAATATAAAAGTAATTACAACAAATAATCATTCCACTAAAAACCAAAAACAAGCACGGAGGACATACACTAGCACCTCACAAATAGTCTTTAGATACTCACATCTCTCGGGTGTAATAAAGTATATATCACAATATGGAAATGGAAAACATCTCTCACTACCTGTCATAGCAAATAGATTACCATAGGCTTGGGAAAGGATCAAACCTCCACCACTTAGCGTAAGCACCTAGGATAAACTATCAAAGAGGTCTTTTAGAGGGTTATAACGTTAGGTGTAGGGATATGGAAAACACGGTTTTGTTGGATAAAAGCAATATTTACTGGTGGCGAGTTAATCATCTTCATTAATTACATGTACAATATGGCGTTGTTAAGCCAAGACTCGACTTGACTTAAGCTAATAATCAAAGATAACAAAAACATAAAACAAACATAGAATGAAACAGGATGGTAGTCCGTATGTTTTTTTTTTTCTTTTTCTATTTATTTTCTTGATTTTTCGATTTTTTTTTTTTTTTTTTTTTTTTTTTTTTTTTTTTTTTTTTGCATACACTTTTACCCTACAATCCAAAATAATACATCATAGGGAATTTGCATTCCCCTTAGACTTGAACTTTTACATACTTTACAATAAACTACTCTAATAACTCGAATTAAGATAATCAAAACACTTGGAGTACTTTTTAAGATTAACGCACATATGGGGGTAATATATGATGTCTTCCCCATTACTCCATAACACTAGTACTTTACCCATGAGTTCCAATCGTCCCAAAACAATATGTACAAGATATGACTCGATTTAGTAACCATGTAATCAATTAGACAACTAACTAAGGGTTTAAACAAATAACAATAATGCACTAAAGATGAGTGCATACAAGGAAGGCTAAGGCGATTTGGGTGTACATTTGGGTGGGTTGTAACAAATTCTTCCTTTAAGTAAGATGCTTAAAGTTAGAAATGAAAAGATAGGCTCGGAGGGGAGTACTAGGGGTATCGTGTACTAAAAAAGAGTACAACGCAAAGGTGTGGGAAAATTAATTGACTTCGCTAGTCAAGTAATATGACTTAAATGGTCAAGTAATTATGATACGGGTTTAACACAAGGGTTATCCTAATGCCTCTTATGATGTAGTAAATCCTACTACACGAATGTAGTCTCACTAGCGGTCTCGGGATGCATCACTAACACAAGTTCTAGAATCTAAATACTACCGGTACACTCATGAGCACTAATAATGAATGCTTCACCAAGTTCAAGAGAAAGCAAGGACTTCACCAAATTTACAAGGCAAGGTCAAGACGCAAAGCTTCACCAAAGGCTCGCTTGTCTTCGCTACGTTTGTAAGTTTATTTGCTTTCGGATTTTATTTGTCATCATCAAAAAGGGGGAGATTGTTGAGGCAACATGATCAAGATCTCCTAATGTTTTGATAATGACAAATAAATCTTCAAAACACATAAAACGTCAAACAGTAGCCTAATTCGCCAAATTCCATGTCTGCTGCTGGCGCGCTGCCGACGCGCCAGGAGTCTGTATGGATTTGGTCGAATTTTCAAATTCGGCTTTCCCCTTACCCGACAAATGTGGATCTTTCAATACAGGTATGAATATGTTATGTGCGTAATTGAGAATACTCGAAACGAGTTTTGGGATTAGAGAGATCCAACTTTTAAAGCACCCATTTACGGGAAAACGCCAACTCATGTTTTCTTGCTATCGCCTCTAGCCAAGGCTTTTATAAACTTAGGGAGCGTATTTATTTCACGTAACATCATGTGAAAGCATTCATATGCTCATATCCCGTGCTTACGTCTTCTCTAATTACGTAACGGGTTTACTCCCTTATTGGTCAAACTAAGTCAAAGGTCACTTTGCGTAAACGCATCCTTTCCCACTTGGGTTATGCTTTACCTTAAGGCAAAGCAATTAACTTGTTTGAACTAAGGTATTAGTTGAGAACGTCGAGTCGTGGAAAGTCACTAGATATGAAACTATGGATTCTCGACATTGTGTTACTTGAAATAATAAGTAACTTATGATTTTCTCAACTTATAATCTTAATTGTCTAAATCTTTTCTTCTTAATGACAATTAGATTATTTTCTCTTAATTACTTTCTTAATTATCTTCTTCAACAAAATATCACTTACCTCAAAACCATCAAACCCAATACCACCAAATCTCCCACAATCCTTCTCAAATATTCTTTCCAACATTCCCTTACACCACTTACACAAAAGTATACCTTTGTCTCTTACACACGTTTAATCCTAACCGTTGAATTCAAATTCAATCCATCTCAACCTTTCATTCTCTTACAACATCACATCTCTTACACATCCCTTACACATCTCTTATATTCTTTCTCAAACCCAACCATGGTTCACCTCTTCCAACCATGGCTAGTTCTCAACATACAACCCTAACCCAACCTTGGTTTGCCTAACCAACATACTTCTTAACCCAACTATGGTTACTTGTCTACACCCAACCATGGTTTTCTCTTAACCTCACCAAGGATGGAACATTCCCTTTTGTAAACCTCTTAACCTAACCATGGTTCATTCTCTATACACTTAACCCTTCTCAACCTAACCATGGTTACTTCTATACACTTAACCCTTCTATACCTAACCATGGTTAAACCTCTAAACCTTTACCCTAACCATAGTTACACCTTAACCCTTCCCTTGAGGATTATTCCATGGCATACTCTCTTCTCTATTATGCCATGTGAGGAATACCATTTATACCCCTACCAAATTACCCTTTCTACTCTTCTACCATTTGGTATTTGGTTTTCTTATAAACATTTCACAAATGACTTTTCAAATTGGCTATTTGAGTTGGTAAACCTTAGATTGATTAATGTTAAGGTTTAGTGTGAAGTACAATTGAGGTTTAGCAAGGATTGGTATTTAAAGGATCAAAACCCAAACTTTTGAGAAAAAGTTTATAGACGCCTGGCGCGCTGCCCACGCGTTGACGCGTGGGGGATACGCCGGCCTTGGTAAAATTTTCCAAGTTTGGATCTTGGACTATAAATACCATCCTTGCCTCTTGTATTCCTCACCCCTTGCCATTATTCTTTCTCTCTACATTCTTTCTCTCTAATCCTCTAATTCTCTCTCTTGTGTTCTTAATCTTTCACACTAACATCTATTGAAAGAACACTTCTTCTTTGCAAGGGAAGAATCACAAGAACCTAATCCACTCTTGGGATTGTGTCGAGGGTCTTCTTATCTTTACCCTTTATACTACAATCGAGTCTCTAGGTTAGGTTAGGACTTGGTTGAACAAACTTATATTCATTCAATTGTTTGTAAGGGAAGTCTTGTGTCTTTGTGACCAAACCTAGATCATTGGGTTGTGGTTTGAGACTTCCGTGGGAAGTTTTGGTAGTGGTCTTGGTGACAGGTTAAGTTGAATCGCGAGATTCTTGAGGGTGGTTTCCAAGGGCGGAATACCGTGGGAGTAACTTCTTCTTTGTGAGCATCAATATTGTTGAATATTGGTGGAGTGAATTGTAACGGTTTGTAATCCGTAGAAAGGATTATATTAGTGAATAGTATCGGAGTCGCAGTTTCGCAACTGGACGTACGGATGGAATAAACCCCCCATCCCGAACCAGTATATATCGTTGTGTTCTTTACTCGCTTTATATACTTTGGTTGTGTTCTTGGTTGTTTGGATTGATTATACAACCACTTGGTTTTCTTTGAGGCTTAAAGTTTTTAAACATCTAAAAAGCCGAAGAAACCGTATTCACCCCCCCCCCCTCTACGGTTCTACAATTGGTATCAGAGCGGAATACTCAAGTTTTTGAGCTCTAAAGTCTTCCCGAGAAGTCGTTTTAAGTCAAAAACTTCTTTTCCAAAAATCTAAAATCCTAACCAAGATTTTTGGTAAAGTTGAGTGTAGATCCATGGCTCAAGAGAACTATGTTGAGGGGTGTTCTATGCAAAGACCACATTTGCTAGAAACCGATGGGTTTTGTTTTTGGAAAACCCGTTTTGAGACCTATGTTAGGTCCAAAGATCTCGACTTATGGGAGGTCATACAAAATGGAAACTTTGTATTCATGGCGGAAGATCCGGAAACAAAGTTGATGGTGGAAAAGCCAGTTGCGGATCTAAAAGATGATGAAAAGAGAAAAGTTGGCAAAAATAATGAAGCCAAGATGATGATTTTCAATGCTCTACTTCGAAGGGAGTTCGAGAGAGTTCATGTATGTAAAACCGCCAAGGAGATTTGGCATTCTCTCATCATCACTCATCAAGGCAATTCTCAAGTAAAGGATTGCAAGATCGATCTACTCATTCAACAATATGAGAAGTTCTCGATCTCGGATGAAGAAACCATCGATAATGGTTACACAAGGTTCAATGTTGTTATCACCAGCCTCACAGCTCTAGATTCTAGTTTCTACAACAAGAACCATGTGAGGAAGTTTCTTCGAGCACTTCCAATAAAGTGGAGGCCAAAGGTGACGGCCATTGAAGAAGCCAAGAATTTGGCGGAACTTCCTCTTGATGATCTCATCGGCAATCTCAAAGTCTATGAGATGATTCTTGAAAACGACAAGGCAACTACCAAAGACAAGGAGGGGAAGGTAAAGTCTTTGGCTCTTAAAGCTAAAGTCACTAGTTATCAAGCTAGTGATGAAGATGGTAGTGATGAAGAAGACGATATTGACGAAGAGGAGTACAATCTTATGGCAAAGAATTTTAGAAAGTTCTTTAGAAGAGGTGGTAACATCAGGAGTGGTAATAGGTTCGGGAACCGAGGTAGTGGTGGAAGAAACAACTTTGGTGGTGGTCGAGTCTTCGATAACAAAATTGGTGAAAGTTCTAGAAGAACTCAAGCATGCTACAATTGCGGTGAGAAAGGCCACTTCATGAACGAGTTTCCTAAGCCCAAGGTGAACAAGGCATTCGTGGGAGGCGCGTGGAGTGATAGTGAAGAAGAAGAAGAACAACCAACAAATGACGCAAGAAAAGTTTGAGGTATCTCTAAACCCTTCATCTTCTAATAATTTAGATATCAACAACTTGCAAAAAGAGAATGAGGATCTAGTTAAGTTTGATGATGATTTTAGAAAAACTTATGAAAAAATTCTTAAAGAATAACTTCTCCTAGAACTAGAAAATGTTAAATCTAATAAAAGAATTTATGAACTTGAAAGTAAAGTTAAAACACTAGAACATTGCAAAGGGATAGTTGAACCTTGTAAAAATTGTGAAACACTCACACTTAAGGTTAACTCTTTGAATGAAAAGGTGTTGGAACTTCAAAAGAAGTCTTTAAGTTTTTCTAAATATAATAAGAGCACTCATGATTTAGAAGAAATAATAAATTGTCAAAAGGTGTCTCAAGATAAGGGAGGTCTTGGATTCTCTGAACAAGATAAAACCGCTCCCGAGAGTCTAACAAAACCAATAGTTTTTGTAAGGGCTAAAGAAACCGAGATCCCAAAATTTTCCGAGGCTGACACGCTGCTCGACGCGTCAACGCGCCAGCCCTCTGAGGAAAATTGGTGAATCATCAAACAACGTCATTAAACCAATTACTCCTCAAGCTCCTCTTGTAAGTACTCGAAGTAATCAAGCTCCCATTGCAAGAAAAGAAAACCCAAAACAAAGTTTTAACTCAGGTTATAGCAATGGTCTTGGTTATAAACAACCTCGAGTAAATTATATCCCACTCTTGTCAACACCTAATATGAGACCATCTACCTCATACAATCAAAGACCATCTTTTCGAAATAACCATAGAAGTAATTTCTATAAATATGGTCAAAGGTTATCTCAACACCGATACAACAACAATCAAATGAGAGACAACTCCTACCCAAACCAAACCTTCTTTAGACCTCAAGGATATAACTACTATAGACCAAGTTATCATAGACAAAATGGTTTTCAAAATGATCCTTTGGTCCGCTTTTTCTAGCCTTGGTATTGAAAAATTGTGCATCTTGCTTCAAGATCCAAGGATGTATGAGTTAGGAACTTTAAATGCTAACCAAAATGGACCCAAGAAACAATGGGTACCAAATGCATGAGTTATATCTTTGTTGTAGGTTTGTCTCAAAAGTGATCTACAACCGGATGAGTGGATAGTGGATAGTGGATGCACTAAACACATGACCGGGAATAGAATATTGTTCACGTCATACATGGAGTAAAACGGCAATCAAGTCATTTTTGGAAGCAAACTTAACGGCAAAATTGTCGGCAAAGGTAATGTCCTCCATGACTCCATAGAAATATCCAATGTTGAGCATGTTAGGGGTTTAAGTTTTAATTTAATTAGTGTGAGTCAATTAAGTGATGATGATTGTGAGGTTAAGTTTACTAAAGTAGATTATACTATTAGTAAAAATGGTATTGTGTTAGCTAAAGGCATTAGGAGAAACAACTTGTTTACATGCAAGTTAGGAGATAATTCTAAGCAACACATTTGTCTTACGTCTTTGGTGGACAACTCAACGCTTTGGCATAGGAGGTTAGGTCACACCAATATGAGGTTAGTCCAAAACCTAGCTTCCAACGAGCTAGTACGGAATTTACCAAAGTTGAGTTTTGAGAGACATTATTGTGACACATGTCTAGGAAATCAAGGACAAGCTAATAATAAAAATAAAAATGAAGTGTCAATTAATAGGGTTTTAGAGTTGGTCCACTTGGATTTGTATGATCCATCTCCAATCCAAAGCTGCGGAGGAAACTTCTACACTTTGATGATTGTAGATGATTATTCAAATTATACATGGGTGTTGTTCTTAGAAAATAAGGAAGGTGTCTTAAATAAGTTCAATATTTTGAGAAAGAAACTTGAAAACCTACTTGATTGTTCAATTGTTCCAATTAAAACAAATCATAGTAGTGAATTTGATAAAATGCAATTTGGAAGCTTTTGTGAACAACATGGAATATCTTATAACTTATCGGGCCCGTTCACTTCTTAATCGCTTGAGATTGTTGAAAGAACATATCGTAAGTTAAGAAAGATGAGTCGTGCAATGCTTGACGAGCAATCCATCCCACAAAAGTTTTGGTGTCATGCCCTAGATACCGCGTGCTATATCTTTAATAGAGCTTATATAAGAAAGATGATTAATAAGACACCTTATGAAATACTTAGGAATAGAAAGCCATCCCTAGAGTATTTTAGAGTTTTTGGTTGCAAAGTATTCATACTTAACACCAAAGAGTACCTCACCAAATTCGACCCAAAGTCGTATGAAGGTGTTTTCTTAGGATACTCTCAAACGAGTAAAGCATACATAGTGCTTAATAAGTAAACAATGAGGATTGAGGAATCTCTCAATGTGACCTTTGATGAGAGCATGCCCGAGCCCAAACTATCTTCTTCGATGGAAGATAACGTGATTAACGAACATGTAGTTCAAAATCATGAGGGGTCGCCAACATTACAAGTTAATATTTCGGATGACGGCAATCCTAAGGATGTGAGAGAAGCGAGGGGTCATCCTATACAACAAGTCATTGGTGACTTGAATAAAAGGACACTTAGATCACAAAACAAACAAATCTAAGATTTTGGCATGACATTTTCCAAAACTCCAAATTACTTTGGGATAGGTTTTGATGTTATACATGCATCTTAAGAGAACAATCTTTGTATTGAAATAAAATGTGTTAAAGGTTATTATGATGCTACTAGAGACTACATGCTTATGTGATTAGGTCTTATTTAAAGGCATGAAAGAAATTTACAAATTCCAATGATGAAAAATATTCATCAATTCATTATTCAAACAATGATTGATAATATTAAAGAGTCTACATGTCTATACTACGTGCTTGAACGAGAAAAATTTGACACAAATTATCTTGATTCATCTCGATAATTTTGGCTATGTCAAAACACAATTCACACTTGTGTTGAAGATCTTGTATCTAATTATAATTGTTCTC
The DNA here is from genome assembly GCA_030686995.1 of Artemisia argyi. Taxonomy (NCBI): domain Eukaryota; kingdom Viridiplantae; phylum Streptophyta; class Magnoliopsida; order Asterales; family Asteraceae; genus Artemisia; species Artemisia argyi. The sequence goes on from CM060694.1 coordinate 135,043,921, forward strand.
CTTATGTGATAAAATACATGTTGCATGTCTAAATTAAATTGTTGCCTCATGCATTGGCTTGATTCATGTATGATAAGTCATGTGAACCATCATCTTATCTTTACATGCTACAAATAAATCTTCCTTCTTTTATTCCTTACACCATCACATGCTTAATGACACAATGGTACATGATTTAGATGTCTTGACCATATCTTCAAGCATCTATGTATTTGAGCTCATCATCAACATGAAGAATTAGCCTCTTAACTCATACCTACCACCTTCTTCCATCCTATATAATTCACATATTTGCTTGCATCTACACACACTTCAACTTCTTCCTTCAATACTTATATTATCTAATAAAACCCCCTTACTAAAATGAGTAATGCTTCAAACAATGACTACAAAGGTAAGTCTATTGTGGTTGATGAAGAACCTAATGACGAATGGGAAAACCTATCTTGCATGGATAATCAAATACCTAGGAATTATGTGATGAAATGCTTATGGAGTGACCCAATATGGTACAAAACGGGGTACCCTCTCCCTCCCAAGCTTGATGTTTCGACTCATGACCATGCACAAAAGTGTAAATGTTGTGAAAAGAAAATCAAGATTGATAATGATGTCAAGGATCTTCATGAGGAATTGAGGGAGCTGCACCTTGCCTACAAGAACAATTTCATGATGTTAACTAATGTTGTGAAAGGTCTTGCAAAAATTGCGGCTCAAAAGTGCAATAAATAAATGCTCTTCAGCATCTTTTAGTATAGGTCATGTGTGATATGGGTTATCTCTATATAATGTTATGCTTGAATAATGTGAGTGTCTAGCTTGTATTAGGTAATATACTTGTTGTATGCTTTACCTTTTTCTATGTGAAATAAAGTATATTATGGCCTTTATGAAAAATTCATGCTTAGTTTAACTTGATCTTTCTAGTGCTCAACATTTGGATATTGGGGTCATCTTGGACATATACATATATTGTTGTAATATGAACTAACCCATGTTGTAAGAATCCAAATGGTAACCTAACCCATTTTGGACCTTCACATGTGAGGATTTCTTGGTTGTTGTATGTTTTGGTGCTTTTATGTAGCTAGGCCACCGCAAAGGTGAGGCCCTTGACCCATGGATCCCCGCCTTGAAACAAGGGGGAGCAACGATCAAGGGGGAGCTATGTTCAAGGGGGAGCACGTTCAAGTGCTATTAATCAAGCTACTTTCCCATTTCTAAATGGAAGTCCCACCTTTTTTATTCGACAAAAGGGGGAGAAAGAAAGCAAGAGTGAAGATCAAGCTCAAGAGCAAGCAAGGACTTCACCAAATTTACAAGGCAAGGTCAAGACGCAAAGCTTCACCAAAGGCTCGCTTGTCTTTGCTACGTTTGTAAGTTTATTTGCTTTCAGATTTTATTTTTCAACATCAAAAAAGGGGGAGATTGTTGAGGCAACATGATCAAGATCTCCTAATGATTTGATAATGACAAATAAATCTTTGAAACACATAAAACGTCAAACACATAAAACGAGTTTTGGGATTCGAGAGACCCAACTTTTAAAGCACCCATTTTCGGGAAAACGCCAACTCATGTTTTCTTGCTATCGCCTCTAGCCAAGGCTTTTATAAACTTAGGGATCTTATTTATTTCACGTAACATCATGTGAAAGCATTCATATGCTCATATCCTGTGCTTACATCTTCTCTAATTACGTAACGGGTTTACTCCTTTATTGGTCAAACTAAGTCAAATGTCACTTTGCGTAAACGCATCCTTTCCCACTTGGGTTATGCTTTACATTAAGGCAAAGCACTTAACTTGTTTGAACCAAGGTCTTAGTTGAGAACGTCGAGTCGTGGAAAGTCACGAGATATGAAACTATGGATTCTCGACGTTGTGTTACTTGAATTAATAAGTAACTTATGATTTTCTCAACTTATAATCTTAATTGTCTAAATCTTTTCTTCTTAATGACAATTAGATTATTTTCTCTTAATTACTTTCTTAATTATCTTCTTCAACAAAATACCACTTACCTCAAAACCATCAAACCCAATACCATCAAATCTCCCACAATCCTTCTCAAATATCCTTTCCAACATTCCTTACACCACTTACACAAAAGTGTACCTTTGTCTCTTACACACTTTTAATCCTAACCATTGAATTCAAATTCAATCCATCTCAACCTTTCATTCTCTTTACAACATCACATCTCTTATACATCCCTTACACATCTCTTATATTCCTTACACATCTCCAATCTCAACCATCCAATTGAAATTAAACACATCTCAACCACTCATCCAATCTCCTCTCTATTATACCACATGTGTTTAATCTCAACCCTCCATTTCAAACCCAAAGCAATCTCAACCCTTGGATCACCCTTCCTCTCCAAGCCAAAGGACACTATGATCTCATCCATCCATTTCAAACCAAAACCATCTCAACCATCCAATCTCTTACAACACATCTTAACCTTTTATTTCAAACCAAAACAATCTCAACCCTCCATCCAACCTTTCCCCCCAAGCAAAGGTATATTCCTTTGGAATATTCTCTCTCAAACCCAACCATGGTTCACCTCTTCCAACCATGGTTAGTTCTCAACATACAACCCTAACCCAACCTTGGTTAACCTAATCAACATACTTCTTAACCCAACTATGGTTACTTCTCTACACCCATCCATGGTTGTCTCTTAACCTCACCAAGGATGGAACATTCCCTTGTGTAAACCTCTTAACCTAACTATGGTTCATTCTCTATACACTTAACCCTTCTCAACCTAACCATGGTTACTTCTATACACTTAACCCTTCTATACCTAACCATGGTTAAACCTCTAAACCTTTACCCTAACCATAGTTACACCTTAACCCTTCCCTTGAGGATTATTCCACGGCATACTCTCTTCTCTATTATGCCATGTGAGGAATACCATTTATACCCCTATTAAATTACCCTTTCTACTCTTCTACCCTTTGGTATTTGGTTTTCTTATAAACACTTCACAAATGACTTTTCAAATTGGCTATTTGAGTTGGTAAACCTTAGATTGATTAATGTTAAGATTTAGTGTGAAGTACAATTGGGGGTTTAGCAAGGATTGGTATTTAAAGGATCAAAACCCAAACTTTTGAGAAAAAGTTTACAGACGCCTGGCGCGCTGCCCACGCGTTGATGCGTGGGGGACGCGCCGGCCTTGGTAAAATTTTCCAAGTTTGGATCTTGGACTATAAATACCATCCTTTCCTCTTGTATTCCTCACCCCTTGCCATTATTCTTTCTCTCTACATTCTTTCTCTCTAATCCTCTAATTCTATCTCTTGTGTTCTTAATCTTTCACACTAACATCTATTGAAAGAACACTTCTTCTTTGCAAGGGAAGAATCACAAGAACCTAATCCACTCTTGTGATTGTGTCGAGGGTCTTCTTATCTTTACCCTTTCTACTATAATCGAGTCTCTAGGTTAGGTTAGGACTTGGTTGAACAAACTTATATTCATTCAATTGTTTGTAAGGGAAGTCTTGTGTCTTTGTGACCAAGCTTAGATCATTAGGGATCTAGTTGGGGTTTGATACTTCCGTGGGAAGTGTTGGTAGTTGTCTTGGTGACCCATAGGTTAAGTTGAATCGCAAGATTCTTGAGGGTGGTTTCCGAGGGCGGAATACCGTGGGAGTAACTCCTTCTTTGTGAGCATCAATATTGTTGAATATTGGTGGAGTGAATTGTAACGGTTTGTAGTCCACCGAAAGGATTATACTAGTGAATAGTATCGAAGTCGCGGATTCGCAACTAGACGTACGGATGGTATAAACCCCCCATCCCGAACCAGTATATATCGTTGTGTTCTTTACTCGATTTATATACTTTGGTTGTGTTCGTGGTTGTTTGGATTGATTATACAACCACTTGGTTTTCTTTGAGGCTTAAAGTTTTTAAACATCTAAAAAGCCGAAGAAGCCGTATTCACCCCCCCCCCCCCCCTCTACGGTTCTACACCTACTATTAAACAAACAAACTCAAGTGCAATTGTATCCTATAAGGTATCATCATTTACCCTCCCCTTACACTTAGGATGAACATTGTCCCCAATGTTCAATTAAAGGATGTAAAAGTAAAGCAGGTAAAAGAATGAAAACAAATACTCCCCTGATTCGTTCGTTGTGGATAGTGTGTCAACAAGGTTAGATCTTCCTCCAAGAAAATGAACTTTGAAAGCTTCCCTCTAGAAATATAATTCATATTCTTGTCATATATAACTTGTTAAACCTGAGAAAACAATCAAGGCAACCACGCGTAAAATCGACGGCAATCTATATATATTATAAATAATCCTAGAAAACAATTTAAGATATAATGCTTGTGGAATGAATGTTTGCAGATTTCCTGGAGTTTATAAAACTAAAGAATCAACAAAAACTTTAAGACTCCAGTTTAAACAAAACTCGCAAAATTTTTCAGAATTGTAGTGCCTGACACCTTCAGGTTGTAACTCATGATGCCGTCAGAATGTTCCTGAAAAAATCTTATGTTAAGTTTCCGGAAAATTTCTGGAAAAACTTATGTCTTATTTCCTGGAAAATCCTGCAAAACATCATTATGACTCGATACAAGCATTTGACTCTAACAAATACTAATATACATGCTCATTTAATATTATAGTGAATCATGCTCATTTTCGTTCTTATAAACAAATTTGGGTTTCCCTTACACTTAGCTTTTGCAAAATACCTTTATATGTAATTAAGACAAAGTTAAAAACAAAATAAAGCATTTTCAAAATTTACTTTGAAACATGAGCCACCAACAATAAAAATACAACACGCATACGGAAACAAATAAAATCAAACAAATAAAAACACATGAAGCATGGGTTGCCTCCCAAGAAGCGCTTTTCTTTATTAACGAGTCTTGTAGCTAGACTCAAGGTCATGGGCTACCATGTGTCGTTTATGCTTACATATCCAAGTGTGAGCCATCTAATAGTCACCTCATCTTTCTTATAGTTATCACTTAGCTCTAAACATCCACGATAATACCTTTTATTCTTTTCATGAGGATATTTAAGCCCTTTCCTTTTATCATTCTCACTTAACATATCAAGGGGTGGATACCTATTACATTTTTCCATAGAGAAATCCTTAAACCTAGGGTGTGCACGGGGCATTTGGTAAACAAAATCTTCATCCCCATCCGAGAATGTAATTAACCCTTCCATAAGTTTTTCATCAAGGTTAAAGGGTTTTCCAAACACAACTTGGGTTAACTTACTATCGATAAATTCTCCTAGATTCTCCATAACCATAAACTCAACCAGATAAACAAAGCTTCCTACAAACACATGCAATGCCATTGCCCTAGCAACAATATTATCTCCTTTGTATTCTAACTCATCTACCATAATTTTATTGTATTCACTATGCGAGATTATGTTCATTGGTAGAGATGAGTTAAGATAGGCATCAAAGCTCCTAAATCCGATCTTACAAGGAAACTACATATTAAATGAGCTGGCATTCTCAATCCTTGTTCTAGGGACGACATACCTAAGAGGGTTCATCTCATCTTCCATCCTATCCTCATTAATTACATCACCATCATCTAGGTCCTCATCGGAGTCCGAATAGTAAAAAGGACTAACCCTATGGTCATTATCATGGTCAGACTCCTCCATCTCAGAATTATTGTCAAAGTGATGGTCAGGCGAGAGGTTAGGTGGGTTCTCATTTTCCACTAAAGGGATTCGTGCGGGTATTTGGAAAACCCTACGATGAAAAACACGAATAACATGAATCAAACGATCAATGCTATTGTTATCCATCGAGATAGTTTACGAACAAAGGAAACAAAGAAATGAGATAGACTAAAAAAAACCTAAAAATAAAAATAAAAATCTTACTAGAAAGGAATCTAGCAAGTAGACCTAATAAAAAGAAATTCTAACCAAGACAATAACTATTCCCGGGGCTGCAGCGCCAAAAACTTGATACGGGGGATTACGCCCTCGCAACAGGTTTTACCTCTCAAGGGATCTTGAGAAGCTTGCAATCCCCGCCAGGCAGTGTACCTGATCGTTGTAGTATAGTGACAAATACCGGAGGACAGATCGTTCAATTCAGGAATAGTGTCGCTAGGATTAGAAAGCCTACTAAACTAGGTCTAGAGGTGAGGGATGATTATTTTTGTATTTTTTATATTTTATAAAAGCAAGTAAAATCTCGGGTTTTGAAGGAGTGGGCGGAATTAGTTGCTAGTCAACTAACCCAATTAACTACAAATGCAATCAAAATAAAATAAAAATAAACGAAATTAAACTAATGTGGTGGAAAAAATAATGAGAAAATATGTGTTTACTTAGATTTCATTACTCCCTTGATATCTTTTACCGGTTGATTAGCTTGTTACAATTGCATGGATGACGGGTTATATTCCTTAATACCAGTCGTAGGGCCGTGTACAATATTACCTAACTATATAAGATCCTACTTCACTCCTATGTCGAGCCGACTAAAAGCTCCTAACATGGGATCATTAAAATTCACTTATGCATTAAATACAACCAAAAATCGTAGTACACCTCCGATCATGTTTCTTAAGACGTTCAAGCAAGTTATGAATGGAAGTCTGCCAGTTTTCTTAAGCCTAACATTGAATATAATCATCCACAACAATTATAAACAAACAATCAACCAATAATCAACATCTAGGTTTCACTACATCTAAGCAAACACAATAAAAACCTAGCCTAGCATGTTAAAAGAAAGACAAGCATAAGATAGAATCAAACAACACATAGACATATTGAATGATTATTGGAAGACTTATCTTTATTCAAACATGGATGAAAGAAGGGTTTGAAACCCCTAAGATATGATGAAAATTCGACCTAGGGTTTGTGGTAAAGTTCCTCCTAATGTTCCACTCTTTCACAATGAAAAATTGGAAAAATATATATAGAGAATACATCCTGACGGCGTTACGTTGTAGCATCTGACGCCATCAATTTGCCGCCAAGTTAAGAGTCGTATTGCCTAGATCCAGTCTTGACGCCTTCATGTAGAAATAAGCTCTAGGCCGTCACTTGTAACATGACCCTAACGGCCTTGGTGACGCTGTCAGGTCAATAACACTGAAAATGTTCTGGGCCGTCACGTTATATTTTCCACTTCCACCTCTTTTGCCAAGCTTGACGCCATCATGTATGAAGTCTTGACGTCGTCAGGTACTGTTCCCATCAACGATTTTGAGACTTTGCCGTTTTCTTCACTTTTATGCTCCAAAAACGTCCAAAATGCTTCCTTTTCCAAATTTATCCTCAAAAGTACCTAAAATGACAAAAGGAACGATTTAGGGCAGTAATTGATCAAATATTCATGAATTCGGGCTTAAATGACCCCTTAAAAGTGGTACACTTTTCGCCTTATCAAGCACAAAACAAACTTAATTTTCTCGCCTGATTGCTTGAGGGTAAGTAATAGCTAAGTGTGGAGGTATTTGATAACTCTCTAATTATACATATTTCTTGAGCATTAGTCTATATGTTTTATGATCATTTTACGTGAACTTTTGGTACTTAATAGCATAAAATGAATGCAGGTTCACTCTTGGATGGGCTGAGCATGAAACACCTAAAAAACTACTATTTCGCCACTTGAAGTGAATAAATAATGAAGTCTTCCATGATTAGCTTTTCATGTAAGCCAAGTGCGCGGGTTTTACAAGAAAGTGCGCCGCACTTACCTTTCGGTCAAAGGAAGTCAAATATACAATATTAAATAAAAGTGCGCCGGTCTTGCAAAATAAGTGCACCATACTTCCCCTGCATTTATGAAGCTTTGGCGCCAAGAAAATAAGAAAGTGCGCCGCACTCAGAAAGCAAGTGCGTCGTACTTCGCATATCAGATTGGCTATAAATAGAGATTATTTGCAAGCATTTGAACTCTCCACTCTATAATCAATTTCCACAAAGCTAAGTCCGAAGTAACACGTGATCCAGAGCCAAGTTGCAGGGGTAAACGAATCAGAATAAGGGGTGTTAAATACTTGTTGGTGTCAAATTCTTGGTTACTTGTGACACTTGTGTAATCATTTGATCAATCCAATCTGTATGTCTCTTGTTTATCATTTACGCACTTCTGTTATTATGAACTCATTAGCCATGAGAGGCTAAACCTCTTGTGATTGCTTGGATATGTGAATATAATGAAGCGACTTATGATTATGTTTTGATCTCTACCAATTTCAAGTTTATATTCTGAACTATTTCATTTCTAGTCTTATCATGTTTATTTATTGAAACTGGTTGAATATAATATGTTGGGATAGGTCGAAAGAACCAACGTGTTAAACGCAATTCTAGGAACTTGTCTGTGTTACTAGTCTTTGAAAGGAGAAATCCACTTAGAAGAATCAGTAATAATCTAGACTTGATATGAAATACTATTTCGAGAGAAATCAATTAATGGGTAGATATGAATCTTGAATTGAACCTACGAGTTATGAAATTGCTCTTTTGACGAAAATAGCTCTCTTATAAGTTGTGCTCCTTTATGAAACTGGGATCAAACATAAACATTGTCACTAGATTATCTAAGCTATCCAACCAGTCATTTGTCTTAATATTTGAATTCCTTTTATTCCTATAATCGTTACTTGTCTTCTTTTACTAATTGTTATACTTAAACTGAATGAACTAAGTCCATGTGGATACGACCTGGTCTTACCTTAATCTAATACTACCAACGGGGGTTATACTTTACCCGTGTGTTTGGTTTATTAAAATCGGTGAAACTAGTATTATAAATTTAAAGCTTTCCTTACACATCATAAACCCTTTATATCCTTGTTTGTTTATTTTGGCGATGGAAGGCCTGCATGCAATTATTTGTAAGTCTTTACAAATTGGGCTCTTTAAAGGCGCTTTGATTGGTCAAAGGGGTTTCCAGATGTCTCATTTGATGTACGCCGATGATGGCATTTTCATGGGGGAGTGGTCGCTCCAAAATTCTAGTAATTTGATTGTCATATTGCGGTGTTTCTTTCTTAAATCTAGTCTTAAAATCAATGTCCAAAAAATTAAGCTTTTGGGAGTTAGGGCTGATCACGAGGAGTCTCCTGAGATGGCGTCCGTATTGGGGTGCGGGATGTCCATGTTTCCTCTAGCTTATTTGGGTGTTCCCGTTGGTTGTAACATGTCTCTTATAGCTAACTGGAAGGGTATTTTGGATAAGTTCAAACATAAACTATCTACGTGGAACTCCCGCACTCTCTCTATAGGTGGGAGATTAGCTCTTATTAAACCGGTGCTCGGGAATTTACCGATATATTATATGTCACTTTATAAAGTCCCGGTTGCCGTTGAAAAGAATTTAGAGTCCATGCGCAATAATTTTTTCATTGGAGGTGATTTGGAAGATAGGAAAATGACTTGGGTTGCTTGGAAAAAATGTTTGGCTAGTAAGGAGTTTGGCGGGTTGGGTGTTGGTAGTATTTATGCTTTGAATAGAGCTCTTCTGTTCAAATGGATTTGGAGATTTAGGGTGAGTTATGATGATCTCTAGATCAAAACTATTAAGAATATCTATGGGATTAATGGTGGCATAGGAGAGGCGTCATCCCCCAGCTATGCCTCTAGTCCTTGGATTGCTATTCTGATGGCCACCAAATAGCTCGCGGAGAAAGGCGTTGATCTTCTTTCCATAATTTTCGATTTCCTTTTGGGATGATGATTGGTGTGGTGACAGGCCTTTAAAAGTGCTTTTCCCTAGGGTGTACGCTCTTCATGATGCCAAATCGTGTACCATTGCAGAGCGGTTAAGACTCTTGGATTGGTTTTCTGTTTTCAGAAGGCCTCCGAGAGGAGGTGATGAGCTTTTCCAGTACACGGCCTTGAGAGCTTGTATAGCTCAGATTACACTCACATCTCACAAGGATGGTTGGATTTAGTCTCATGGTGTCTCGGTTGGGTATTCCGTTGCATCGGCCCGTGGTTTTATTGATGCTGTGATTTTAGATGTTGATTCTGTGGCCACAAGATGGAATCGTTTAGTTCCAGTTAAAGTCAATGTCTTCTTTTGGAGATTGAAGCTGAATAAGATTCCTACTAGAGTCAACCTGGATAGGAGAGGTATTAATATTAGCTCAATTTTGTGTCCAGTTTGTGGTAGTGATGTTGAAACTGTTAATCATCTCTTCTTCTCCTGGGAGATGGCTATGGATCTTTGGGTTTTAGTAGCTCGTTGGTTGGAGCTAGATATTCCAGTATGTCTTCTCTTATGGAGTGGGTCACTTGGATCGATAGTGCTAGGTTGTCAAGCAAAGTTAGGAATTGCTTGGAAGTTGCAGCTCCTACGTTGATGTGGTCGATTTGGTGTTTTCGGAACAGATTGTTGTTTTGCTTCACAAAACCTGTCAAGGCAAGTCTCTCGGATTTCATACAGTCTCAATCGTTTTTTTGGATTAGTGCTAGAAATCCTAAATTTCATGTTTCGTGGATTAATTGGATGCAAAATCCTAGATTAACTGTAAACTCTATGTAATTTTCTAGGGTCTAGCTAGGGTTTTTTTTTTTTTTTTTTTTTGGTATATATATTGCCGCCGTTCAAAAAAATGATACAAGTACATAAAATCAACAAAACTGCAAATAAGACTACATATAGCAAACAAGGAAACTAGCGAAGTTGTGATATATTCGTGTTTTTGTTAATAAAAAGAGTATGTAAACAATCAATCTTGCACCTTTAAAAAACATTGAAAAAAAAAAAGATTAATTTCATATATCACCCTACTTTCACACTTAATTTCATATATATAACCAAAGTGAAAAAAAAATAATAATAAATAAAAAAAAGTCACCTTTCTTCCATTATTCAAAAATTAACGTTATTTTAATCATATAAAATTGACAGAAATTTGTCTTTAACCAAAATACATATCACGGAAAAATTATTGCTAAATATTATCATTTCTCCCATTTGCACCATCAATTTCTCCGCAACTCTCTTTAATTCTCAATTTGATTAATTTACATTTCTCATATCTCATTTTCCTCTACCAAACATGCCCTGTGGTTGAGCTCTATTTTAGGGCATAAAGAAACGAACTCCGTCTCGTTCCTAAAGCGCCATAGAACCCATAGGGTGGTTTGGACTGCAACATAAAAAGTATTTACCATTGCTTGGTGAGTATGACAACAATGTTTTCCTAAAACTTGAGCAGTATGGCTCCGGAGAACCTGATGCTATTACGACATTCAAGAGGTTTCAACCATTTAATCTTTGAAAGACAGTTAATGTTACATCAATCTCCCCTTTTAACTATAGTGATTCTATTCTATTTAGCTTCCAAATCTCTTGCACTTGAATAGTCGTCATGATTCTATGCCATGATTCTATGCGATAATCACATATCTAATATTTTTTTGTTGGATGTTAATAAGTAATACCAACCAAGGTTGTTAATCTAGATCTTACTATGGATCATTTTTATCTTTGCAAGATTGGAATCATTATATCGGATTGAGATCGATAAATTCTACTTAAATGTTCAGAAGAGTTTTTTTTTTTTTTTTTTTTAGATCGGCAACTAACTATCACATAATAAACCACAGATTATATCACATGTACTAAGCAGGACTTGAACTTACAACTATTTAGTTGGTGAGCTTCTCACACAAAAAGGGGTACCATTTTGACACAAGCTCTTTGGTTGTTTTATATGTATAGTAATTCGTAGTTAAAACTGATACTATAACAAATTTATGAAGATATAGTTCAAAAAGTTATAACCTAATGGAAATGAAACTTACATGAGTTTAAAATACTAATCTATCCGATCAGTGATTCAGATTGATTTATTTTTTAGACTAAAACATATGTGTTTTACGTTTATATGACATTTATGGTTGCTTATGCTTGCTTATGCTTGTTTTATTATTCAACTTTAATAAAATACATAATTTTATAGTTTTGTTGTTTAAAAAATTTAAGGAAAGTAGGATTGGTTCAAAGATCCTACGGATGATCAACTCGTTTTCGCTTAGTAGAATCGTAAACTAAGTAGAAGGAACTATTCGAGTGCCGACATAATTAAGCTATATAATCTAACAATCAAGTTGGATTAAGATAGTGTTATCTAGCTAATATTGTTTGCATAGTACTTGTAAATGGAAATACTAGGCCCTCGTACAACTCACTTACTGAATGTTTAAGACTAGAAAAGGACCTTTTAATTTGCTTTAATGCATAATTTAGGAAAGAATTAGCCAAAGTGAGTAGGCCACAAAGGAGACCTTAAAGTAGAATCTACTTTAAGCTAATGTTACATTGTCCCCAAGCCACCAATGTCACAATCACTTTTTTCAGGTGGATAATAATCATGACAAATGAAGTGTTAATCTCTAATATAAAGTCTAACCTCTTCATTAGTTCAATCAAACTTTGAAGGGGGAAAAAAAGATAAGGAAAATGACGGGAACTCGTTTTTCATGTGGGGCATGCAAGTTTTTGAGAAGGAAGTGTACAAATGAATGTGTTTTTACTCCATTCTTTTGTTATAGCCAAGGAGTGGATCACTTTGCAGCCGTCCATAAGGTTTTTGGTGCAAGCAACGTGTCAAAACTACTGATGAAACTCCCGTTGCAAAACAGAAGTGAAGCTGCTATCAGCATCTCGTATGAAGCTTTGTCTCGAATGCAAGATCCTATATATGGTTGTGTAGCTCAAATCTTTGCTCTTGAACAACAGGTCTTATCTCTTGTTTAAAAAAAAAAAAAAAAAAATTCTCTTTTGTATTGTTGATTCCTTTTTTTCACCTAGTGTTTTTGTGCAGGTTGCGAGCTTGCAAGAGGAGATAGATCAGCTCGGGACATTTATGGCTTATGCTTCATTTGGTCAGTCAAATTATGCAACCTTACAAGACGCAGATAACGCAAACACTGGGTTACCGTTTTCTTTTGAGTTTAATGATACTAGCATCAATGATCATCTAAACCAAATGACTTCAACATTGTTTGATGCACTTCAAGCGTCGTCTTCTCCTTTCGAGGACCATATTTCTCATTCGTATAGTTTTCTTGATCATCCAATGACGGAAAATGATTGTAATACGCTTAGTATTAAAGCTTCTGATTCTAAAGACGCATGAGTGGCAGTACTAGGCTAAACAAACAACTTGTAAGAAACAATAAAAAAGTTGTAAGGACTAGTTTGCAAGCAAAAGTGGATCTGAAATGATGTATTATATTCTTTGCATAGCATTTTATTTTGAGAGTATCGTAAATTCTAAAACCCAGTGTTCATGTGTGATTGCTTATTCTTTTCTTCTTAGTATTATTGCATTTCGCTAACACTTCTTCTAAGGTGTAATGCACCATTATATGAGTCTAGATTGGCAAGTTGTGTTAATCCCATCACCTTGAAGCACATCATATATGTCATTTATAGCTAACGGGGGAGCTTGAAGAATAGTGCTCGATCTTAATTCAATTCTTGGATACTTAATTGCGTACTTTCTTTCTCCGTGTTTCATTTCTTTTAACTCTTATGAACTTTCTTTCTCATTTATCTTAACTCTGTGAACTTAATTGTTTTATTTAACACGGTCTGAATATTCTTTTAGAACTGTTGGAACTCACTCCAACATTTCAAATTGATAAATGTTTAAACATTAACACATTAAAAAATATACAGATTAACACATTCAAATAATACATCTATACCACTATATAAAGTCATTGTGACTTCCTATAAAAAGAAGGCTTAAAAACAATGACGGATACAAGATTTTAAATTGTGTGTGGCACGATTCTTGGCTTGCTTCACTTTGCTAATAGTTCTTAGTTTTGGTTGTCTATTTATTAAGATAAACTAGTCTATTTACAAAATAAATTGAAAGTTTACAAAACCTTGAGTATATTCTTTTTACAAAATAAAAGCTAAATAGATAAATATAATAGGACAAGTGACAACTACATAAAAAGAAATACCAAATTACCCATGTGGGCATAACAACTGCGTTTACACATTAAAATGTAGAATAAAATGATAGTAGTAGAGTTAACTAAGAGGGGAGGGAGTGATAAACGTATCAACGCCCAAATCATCCTATCTGTCACATTTTCAACACCGTTAAGGCATTAAGACCATTTCCAGCTATCCGGCGTTGGTAACGCGTTTCGTTCTATGTTGCCCCAGCAACGTACGTTGCAACGCCACTTTATTTAAAAAAAAAAAGAAAAAAAAAATTGCTTCAAACGGTTGGATTTTAAAATTCAAAAAATTTTCATTTTACCCCCTTTGCGGTTAACAGTAAACTTTTTTTTTTTTTTTGAATTAAGTTTTTACTCCTCTATATATACAACACCTCTTTTTCAAATATTTTCACACTTAACATATCTACACAAATAACTCATTTTCACACTTCACAATTATGGCTTGTTGTCTCCCTCATACCGTTGAACAAACGCAAAAGTATGTTAAAAAAACAATGTGACAAAGACGACACGGATCGACAACAGGCTATTGTCGAAGTTATTAAGCAGTTTGAGCTCGCAAAGGCACTGAAGCAATGATTAAGACAACGATACACAGAATGCAAAGACATCTATAAAGGAAGAAAAGTTGTGATCGACCAGTTTTTTGAACGATGAAGCTCGCAAAGACGCTGCCGTTAGTGAGACGTTGTCGGGTTGTGTGAATCAGATACAGGTCCAAATCTCCAACGAGATCCGTTTGAGTTTTGAGGAAAATGTGACAGCTGGTTCTGTATCACAACAGAACCAACAATTTGTGCAAGGTTCATCAACTCTATCTGATGCACCAATTCGTTGAGCAATAAGAATATCAACCTCATCTGACTTAATTTGGGCTAGGTTATGAAAAAGACGCGGGTTGGAACGAGAGTAAGGAGCGGGAGCTTAGTAGGTTGAAAGCAGAGTACGAAGAGAGCAAGTTTACAAACTACTCTGCGTACGACGATGGTTACTGATGACGTATAATACGGATAGCAGACTTACTGGGCTTAGACCGTATTATACACAATGAGGCTCCGACCCAATACAACTAGAACACCGGGCTCCGGCCCAACAAACAAACAAACTCGACCGCGGCCTAACAAACCAGATATGATTAAAGCGCAAGGCACAGTCCCAGCATACAAGGACATGTAAGAATCACTTAAGCGGCACTCCCGAAGTACACCCACGGACTGGCCCGTGGTCCGGAAAGGGAATCACATCCGCAACTCATCGATTAAACTATGGATCCTTGCCCGACAAGGGTCCCACATCGGCCACTACAGCAATATACGAAACACTAGAGAACCTTAGCATTTCGACCAACTATAAAAGGTAACCTTTGTACACACTCTCGAGGTATGACTTTCTCACTCATCCCAATACACAAAAATTTCTCTGACAACATGAGTACTTACTCTCACGCCAGAGCTTAATCGTTGGGTCCGTCCCCACGATAGGGCTAACGGTTTACTTTTGTCTGTGCAGGAAATACAACCTACTACTTGGATTAGTGCATATACCACACAGCGGACGATCCACCAAGGACGGCCCACATCGGACTAAGCCCAATCTTAACCCATTCATACATTTTGCACCAACAAGCTAGCGCCATCCGTGGGAGCCAGTGAATAACTGCATTCTTAAAAAAAATACTCACCACTAGCAAGCAATCAGGCAATATTACTTCCACGTCAACACCTGCCTCGCGGAAGACGAAGGGAAAAGACGGAAAGTTGAAAGGTCAAAGCAAGTTGACACCTAATGCTGCTCCCCGAGAGCACAATCGCAGTTACGACCACCAGTTACCGATCTTCCAGGGTGAGGAAGCTCATCCAACAAAGATGCCGCAGGAAAAACCTAGTGAAGCATAAGCTCAACCCGACCTGGCAGAGGATTCAAAACGAGTCGAATATGAAGCAACTAAATAAAGTAAAAGCATCAGTGGAAAAAGAAGGGCTAAAAAACCCCAAGGTCTGCGAAAAAGCGGAACCCCAAAAGGCAAACGACCAAAACCGCGTTAGGAAAGGAGTCCCAAGAAGAAACACGGAAGCCGTTACAAGCAATGAAGCTGCGGTAAAACGGTGAAAGTTGGGGACTGATAACGCTCCATTTATACATATTTCTATATGCGTTATCTATGCTTTTATGCTTATATATTAATAGATTATAAGGACTTCCGATACTTAATTGCATGAAATTACATTTCAGGTCCAATCGAAAAAGAACTTCAAGAATCAAGATAAAGTGTACACATCTAAGCTATTTGGATGTTAGAGCAATATATTTCCTTTCAAAGAAGAAAAACACGCCGCTCTTTGTATCAAAGTACGCCGGTTACGGGGACGAATATAGTCCTACACAATCTAAGTTAAATCAAGTAAATTGCGGCGATCTTATATCTGAAATCCGTCGATCTTCAAGCTCTATTAATGACCCTTTGGCTCCAAGAAATCATCTGAAGGTCGCCCTTTTTTATCTCCCAGATCGCCGGTATTTAGTGTGAAGCCCACCGGTGTTAGGAACAATGTACGCCGGTATCATGGAAGAAAAGGTTATGAAGCTTAAACGAAGAAACAAACTAAAGTGAAAGATCTCCCAACACACCTCCACTATTTTGGCCATATCTTGAGCATACGGACTCCATTTTACCTCCTGTTTGCGGCCACAGAAAGCTAAGAGAATTATCTACAACTTTGGTCTACTGTCAACCCCGAAACCGACGCACTTTCTAGGAATACCGGTGTACTTATCTATCAGATCAGTTTAAATGCATATTTATGAATCTCATTCATTACCAATCTGATCCTATACCCTTGCCTTGGTCCCTAGGTGTTATGTAGCCTATAAATAGGACCCTAAACTGGAGGATAACACACACCTTCCATCACAACAAAATTATCTAGTAGAAAAGGTGATTCTTACACCCAAATCACCCTTGGTTCCACCAAAGCCATTCCTAAACCCCAACAACAATCACTTAGCTTGTCCAAGTCCCAGAAGTTGTGAAGTACCTCTGTGAATTCGTGGCTTGTAGAGGAGTATTGTTTAAGGCTTGTAATTCATACTTTGGGTTATTAAGCTTATGTTTGGCATAAGCAATTGTTCTAAGTATACATACTCTTGTGAATTCGGTACATTTCTATTACTTTATCAATATGAAAGTTTCTGAGTTTATTAAGTTTACAATGCTTGTTACTTTTTTAATTATGGAGTAGTCGTTTATGTTTGTTTTGGCATATTGAGGAATATGATATAGTCTTGTACGTATTAATATACTTTTCATTGTTTATGCTTGTATACTTGATATGTGATTATTCGGATCATTGTCTATCCTTTGGTTGATCATAATAGGCTGAAAGGTGTGGTTGATTTTGAGTCGTTTTGGCAAAGCGAATCAATACTAGACTTGTGAGAATTGGATAGTAAATTACTAGACAACCCGAATGATTATATGTTTAAGGCCTAATCTCATGTCTAATGAACTTGATTAGGAGAAGTATACGTGTATAAACATTGATCACAAACCAATCTTAATGCGCTTGATATGCTTAGAATTATAGGCCGAAAGGGTTTCTGTGCATATTCGGTAGTTATACTTGTGTTGGTAATTACCCATTATTCACCACTTGTATGCTTTGTTTGTGGTGCATATTTATATATTCATTTCTAGACTCATGTCTCTCTAGCCTAAACAAACATATTTTTAATAATCATGGTAACAATCTTAATCAATTATAGCATTCGTAGTAACTTAGCCGTTAATACAAATAAGAGTCCTATGATAGTGACAATCAATTGGACTTCTCTTTTAAACTACTTTTTGAATCTGAAAGCGCACAACTCCCTTGGGACGACCTGGATTTGGCTAGACTATATTACACTCGAACGGGTACACTGCCCGTGTTGTGTCTTTAGTCGATTAACCGGTATTTCTAGCATTATAAATTTAAAGTTTTTGACACACATCAGAGACTACCGTCAAAGACCTCAAAAAAGGGAGGAGCACTCCATCCATGCTAAAGACGATGGGCCAAGCAATCAAATGGCGGTCGGAAAAATGGATACGGATGAAGATAACCGAAGACATGCATACATACCTGAAGAAACTGATCCATTCACGGACAACATCCGCAATGCAAAACTGTCAAAAAAGACTCGCATGCCAGACAATGTCCAATTATACGACGGAAGCCAAAACCCTGAACACCTTGCCATGGTGTTCCACTCGGCAGCACGAGTGCTAAATTTAGACATGGTTACCCAATGCCGCATGTTCCAATTCATGCTCAGAGGGGCCGCCCGGGTCTGGTTTGAAAATATCCCTCATAAGTCCACAAGCAGTTACCGCGACCTGAGAGATGCGTTCTTGGAAACTTTCCAAAAAATGAAAAGACACAAAAGAAACGATAACGAAATCCGCTGCACTAAGCAAAAGAAAGACAAGTCACAAGAAGACTTCACAAAAAGGTTCCTGACGGAAAGCAGAAAAGCCAAAGGAATGTCAGACGCTGCAAAAATTACTAAATTCATGAATAAAGTATCCAATCTGGGATTGATAAAGTACTTACACAAGAGCATCCCAGAATCAATAGAAGAATTGATGAAGATAATAATATCTTATCAAAGAGGGGAAGAAGCAACCAGAAACCTAGAGAAATGGACACGGCTCCCACACAGAAAATAAAGAGAGCAAAGTCACAAGAAGGCATGTGGCACCTTCCCCAACCAACAAACACAAATGAAGAGTGAGTCATCACTCAACGAATCACGATTCCTCATTAAACAAAAAGACGCCCGCTCGGCTGAAACAAAAAATTAATGTCAACATGAGGTCGCAAGGCATTAAAGAAGACGGAGCAAAGTGGTGCATGGTCCGCCATGACCCAGCGAATGAAGTATAAAGTTGGGCGAAAAGCTACAAACAATAGCCGGAATGGTGCGGAGTATATATATGTATATATATATATATATATATATATATATATATATATATATATATATATATATATATATATATATATATATATATATATATATATATATATATATATATGTGTGTGTGTGTGTGTGTGTGTGTGTGTGTGTGTGTGTGTGTGTGAAAAACTAGAAGGGGGGTTGAATAGTTTTATGTCTTTTTTGTTTTATGAAAACTTAGTTGTTTAAAAGTCTTGTTTACTCTTAAAACTTTGATTCGATCTTATGTGAATTCAAGTCTTGAACAACATGAACAACTATATCTAAGTATGAGCAATAATAATAATGCAAACTAAGTATGTGAAATTAACACATGCATAATATAAACAATTATAGCTATATACGAGAGATAAGTAAGTAAACGTTTATTTTATAATCCTTAGTTATATTTTGTATAAAAACTATACTTGATCGAAATGATCAATTAAATGTATGTTACCTTTTTAGTTTGATTGTAAAAACTTTGTTTTGTGAATGAAACTTTTGTTTGATCTTTAAGTAAAATCAATACTAGCACTATATGAGCAACTTATACATATACGTCTACGTCTACAAAAGTAATAACGATATAAGCAAGATAATAAGTAAGATATGGAAAGATCTAACCGCGAGACAAAGGATTTATAGTGGTTCGGCTACAAGGACACCTTCCTTGCCCTACTCTACTCCTCGAGTCACCTACTCGAGAGTTTTCTTCACTATGTCAACAAGCTCCCTTATGGCGGAGAAAACCTTACATACCAATATACACACCACAAATTCGTCACAACTTATTCACACCTTCTACACAACTTCTTCACGACTTGGCACACCTTCTTCACAACGTGTACACACCACTACTACTTCACAACTTCACACTACTCCACTACTTCTTCTTCACACCACTACTTATATCTCACTACTTCTATTCACAACTTCTACTCCTAGATCTATCTAGTTACACTACTATCACACCTTTATAATGAATGTACACAACAACTAGACTATATACACAAATCTACAATACTTCACAACTTGGTGTTGAAGGAGTATTCTTCTCTTGCACTTTGAGAGATGAGAGGTGATGGAATGAATCACTTGAAACAAGGATTAACAATTATATGATCAAAGGGTTTTTAGGACGATGTTTAGAGAGATTTGGATCTGAAAATTTTCGTGCAAGAGGTGAGAAAAATTCCAGGTTTGAGGTGGTATTTATAGGGAAAAATTTCTGACAGAATCTGACCGGGGTGCGTGGCTAGTCCCCTTAATTGTGTGTCGGCCCCCTTAAAATTAAGGGGGCCGCCCAGCTGTAACGGCCAGAAAATCTGTCTTTTAGTGGGGAAAGTTTATTTTGTGAAAAACTAACTGATTTTGGTTAAAAATTTGAATTCATATATTTACTATGAATTAAAAATTTTCCTTTATTACCAAAAATGTTTTTCAAAAATATATAATAAGTTTATTTAATTTTATAAATTTGTATTATTTAAATAAACATCACTTTGATCATAAAATGTATTAGTCACTTGTTTATTCATACCTTAAGTGATTATGTTGGATGAGATGATATAAACTTGCTTAAAACTTGTTTACGTATTAACTTTGCATTTAATGTTTTTATATTTTGTGATCGTCAAAACTTAGGGATATCGAAAAATATTAATAACGTTTTTATACATTATTTATATCAACAATCTCCTTCTTTTTGATGATTACAAAATCTAAACTCATTAAACTAAAAATTAATATATATATATATATATATATATATATATATATATATATATATATATATATATATATATATATATATATATATATATGCAAGTTTTTAGTGTGAGTTTATATCACTTCTCCCCCTTTTTGTTAGCATCAAAAAGGTTATCCCGATGAATGTATAGCTCCCCCTTGAAGTATACTCCCCCTCGTTTTGAGGTCATAAGAGATCGAGATATGGAATGCTTGCAAAAATATTTAGAGCACAAGGAACATATATATATATATATATATATATATATATATATATATATATATATATATATATATATATATATATATATATATATATATATATATATATATGCATGCAATAGATATGAAGTAACTAATAAGAATGCATGGTAATAAAACAAAAGAAACATTCATTAGTAATTATGTTGAAAACATAATCATTAGTACATAAGCATATAGATGTATGCTTTTCTAGCAAATTACACTAGATAATACTAAGTTTCCAAGTTGAGGTCTCTTGGACTTGCTTGGAACACAAAAGGTTTGAAATGATTTTATTTTTGGAGATGGGAAACATGGTATTTAGGAAACGTAGACTTTTGTGGGAATGGTGTTTGTAGAGTTTGGAGAGTTTGGTGGCGAGTTTGAAGCGGAAGGATTTGCTTGAGGGTTGGTGTTTTGTGTTATGGATGATGTTGGAGAAGACCTAGTGAGGAGATACTCAATCCAAGTGAGGTGTTCATTTATGGCCATGTTTTGTTTTTGGAGAAAAATGCAACAAGAACAATTGTTGACATGATTCCTAAGATGGATCAAGTTGTTGGGTGGTGATGAGTTGGTGGATGAAGGTTGTTGATCCAAATTGCTTTAAGCAAGATGTAAAGCAAGAAGAGCACTAAGCTCATGTGCTTCTTTAAGTTCTTCAACGAACTTTTTATGTTCGGAAGATGGTGATGATGGTGGAGTTGAAAACTAGAAGGGGGGGGGGGGGGGGTTGAATATTGATTATTGATTGTGGATTGAGCATGGAACATAGGTTTCATGTATGGATGAGTTTTGATGGTTGTTGTTTAAAGATTGAGTATGTTCCTCAAGAGGGTCATTTAGAAGAAATGAATTGGGTGAATGTGGAATTTCATTAGTGAGGGTGATTGTGAGATTGTCTTGTTGAGACACAAGAGAGGTTTCATTTGGGTAATCATGAATGGATGAGGATGAATGTATAGAAGAAT
The DNA here is from genome assembly GCA_030686995.1 of Artemisia argyi. Taxonomy (NCBI): domain Eukaryota; kingdom Viridiplantae; phylum Streptophyta; class Magnoliopsida; order Asterales; family Asteraceae; genus Artemisia; species Artemisia argyi. The sequence continues at coordinate 135,065,853 of CM060694.1, forward strand.
GGGATGTTTCATGAGTGGATTTGTAGTTTGACCAAAATGTGAGGTGTTGAGAGTGAGATTCGGATTGTGAGATGAAGTGTGCTCTTCATATGAATTTTATGGGTGAGATGAAAGTGTATTTTTGGGAGTAAGGATGGAAACGAATGTGGATAGAGTAATTGTGTGAGGATGAGTGAGGTAAGTAATTTGAGTATGGTGAGGAAGGTGTGTGATGCAAATTGCGTTGTGCAAGGTGCATAGTATTGAGATCACGAAGATCATGGAGTTAGTCAAGTACTTCACGAAACTTCAAGGTTTACAAGGAAGATGATGATGAAGGAATTTTGTAATGTTGGTGAAAAGAGAGTGAGGTGTAATATTGATTATTGTTTGGATGTTGAGATTTTTCAATGAAAGGATTGTTTGGAGGAGATAGACGATGAGATGTAGGTATGTAGTTGGGAGCATAGGTAGATGCTTGACCATTATAAGGATTGAAAGAGGGTTCTTTTGAGTGATCTTGAGGTTTGTATATCATGAAGTATGGTTTGGCCTTCATGGGTTAAGTTGTAGTGGTGATGACTGTAGGGAATGGTTTCATGGTTAAATCTTTTTGTGAGGATGACTAGATGGAGTTATTGGTGAGGATGGGAGATGAGTATCAAGTGATGTGATTAGTGAGAGTGAAATGGCAATGTTCACGGAAGGGATGCCTTGGTTTTTCATATCACTTTGGTGGTTTGAGTGTGTAAAGGTTATGAGGTTTGAGTGTAAGGTAGAAGGGTATGGGTGAGTAAATGTTATGAGATTTAAGTGTGTAAAGATTATAAGGTTTGGTTTTGGGCAAGTCCAACTCTTTAGGCAACTATGCATGTATTATCTTAATGGAATATGCATGAAAAGTATATAGACAAATAAACATGTAATATAATTACAACTACGCATGCATGCAAACTTAATAAAGTAATAAATCAAGCAATTAAGGCATTCTTCCTAACATGACTAACTTAGTGCAAGGGCAAAAGCAACTAATGAGTGAGACACTAGTGATGGAACAAATGTGATAGTGTAATTCTTGATTTTGTTCTAGTGTATGCCTATATGAAACAAATACGGAGTTAAGATCGTTTCGACTCCTAAACAAATTTTCCTAAGAAACGATCCTTGATCTCCTTGATTTAGCTTTGCTAACTTCTAAGTGTCATGCATATGTATATATTGGATTATATATATAGACAACGAGAGTGAGACTATTGTGCATGGTTTGATAAAAAAACGTGTGTATCATTATTCAACAATGAGTTTTCCTAATCGTGAGAATGATTTCAAAATGAATTGAGGTTTTCTTTTGAGAGTATATATGCAAAAATAAAATATCTCAATTCCTGATTTTTGTGCAAAACAGAATCCTAGACTCAGATTTGAGAAGAAAGAAAAGAAAATTAAATATTTTTATGCTCAGATGGCCGGCCCCCTTAAAGTGAGGCCGGTCCCTTTAATTTTAAGGGAGCCGCCCTTATAGATTTAAGGGGTCCGCCCATCTGACAGAAAAGAAATTTTCAGAACTTTGATTTTTCAGAAGATTTTAAGTATTCCAAGAATTTAATCAATTTGCTCCATCATTCCTAATCCTAAACGCAAGTAATTAAATAGTTCATGCTTAAGGGGTTTGGTAAACATATTGGCAATGTTATCTTCCAAAACTACCTTTTCTACATAACCTATGATCATAAGTGATTGATGAAGTTGTTCTATATGAGTGTTGAATAGGGTATATCCTAACTTCTATAGCTCCTTTGTTGTCGCACACTTATCTAACTTAATGCCATAGTCTACGAGAGCTTGTTTCATCCATAGTTTTCTAACACGAGAAATCTAATCTTACTTCTATGTTAATAATTAATCCACTTGACTCATTTCACTTCATCACCATGAGTTTTCTACTAGTGGACATAGAAGATTTCCATTTTCTTTGTTGTTCGACAACGAACAATTTTATTATAATCCTAGGAAAGCCAACTAAGAGGGGTTCATAATGTGTGAGTAAGTAAGTATAACTAGCTATATAACTAAGCATTAATCTAACTAGTTGTTTATCTAAGCATGCAAATTATAGCGATGAACTTAAAAGAAACGCGTACCTTTTTGTCTTCAATGGAATATCTTCAAGCACTTCAAGTGACCATGTTGACTTATAGAAGTCATTAGTAGATGATATTCCAACTACTTCCAAGATTGACAGCTTAGCCACTTGGTCCCCATTGTCTCATTGGTCCAAAGTTGTTTGGTTCAAACATATTCAACATTTGGCGAGGATGCATGTATGGTGGTAATATTCCCCAAGGATTTTCACTTGGTTGATAATTCCATATTTGATGACTAGTATTGTTGTAGTTTTGTCTATTTTGATTTCTTCTAGGTTGAGGTGTTTTAGATCGAGTATGAAGATTATTTGGTTTTCTTGGTGGTGGAGTTTTAGATCTTAATTTAGATTTAGAGGATCCTACTTCGATCTTTAAGGATGGTTTATAAAAAGTTTTTACTTTTTCATCATACGCAATGGGTATTTTTCTATCTTTTGTAAGTATATACGTAGGTTTTGATTCTAATGATTTTTGTTTACTAGATTCACATTCAAACTTTATACTTTTATTTTCACTAGTTGAAACATTAGTTGAGGTTAATCCTAGACCGGTTTTATCTCCCGAAGTTTCTTGAACACTTATTATTTTCTTAAGTGGGTTACTACTATTTTTAAACTTGTCAAGTTTAAAATTTCATCTTTAAGTTTTTCGTTTTCATTTTTAACCTCTATGCATGTTTTACATTCTATAAAAACTTCTTTTTCTTTTTCCAAATATTGTAGTCTAATTTTTAATTCGAGCACTTCATTTTCTAATAGATTATTAATATGTTTTAGTGACTTATTTTTAGCTATAACATTTTGACCTAATTTGCATAACCCATTATATTCACTATCTAGGTCTTTTTCGTCTAATGATAAATTTTCGTCACTAAAGTATTCGGTTTCGGAACGTACCTCGCTTGATGTCTTAGCCATAAGACACTTCTCCTCATTTGTGATTTCTTTCTCATCGTCATCGCTATCACTCCAAGCTCCTCCAACAAAAGCCTTTTGATTTTGATCTCTTGGCATCATTGAACATTTTCCAATGAGATGATTTGGATCTCCACATTTGAAGCACTTCCTATCACTTTTGCCATTTTTGTCATCTTTATTTTTTTGGTTTGCTTTCCTTTCATCATGCGGTTGTCTAACGAATCTTCCTTGCTTTTTGAAGAATTTCTGGAAGTCTCTTACGGCCATCGCATATTCTTCGTCATCACTTTCAGAGGTTGAGCTATCCTCGTTACTAGATTCCTTCCTAGCTTTCAACGTAATTGACTTGCTTTGCTCTCTTTTTCCATTGACCATCTCAGAGTCTTTCTTCACAACGTGTACACACCACTACTACTTCACAACTTCACACTACTCCACTACTTCTTCTTCACACCACTACTTATATCTCACTACTTCTATTCACAACTTCTACTCCTAGATCTATCTAGTTATACTACTATCACACCTTTATAATGAATGTATACAACAACTAGACTATATACACAAATCTACAATACTTCACAACTTGGTGTTGAAGGAGTATTCTTCTCTTGCACTTTGAGAGATGAGAGGTGATGGAATGAATCACTTGAAACAAGGATTAACAATTATATGATCAAAGGGTTTTTAGGACGATGTTTAGAGAGATTTGGATCTGAAAATTTTCGTGCAAGAGGTGAGAAAAATTCCAGGTTTGAGGTGGTATTTATAGGGAAAAATTTCTGACAGAATCTGACCGGGGTGCGTGGCTAGTCCCCTTAATTGTGTGTCGGCCCCCTTAAAATTAAGGGGGCCGCCCAGCTGTAACGGCCAGAAAATCTGTCTTTTAGTGGGGAAAGTTTATTTTGTGAAAAACTAACTGATTTTGGTTAAAAATTTGAATTCATATATTTACTATGAATTAAAAATTTTCCTTTATTACCAAAAATGTTTTTCAAAAATATATAATAAGTTTATTTAATTTTATAAATTTGTATTATTTAAATAAACATCACTTTGATCATAAAATGTATTAGTCACTTGTTTATTCATACCTTAAGTGATTATGTTGGATGAGATGATATAAACTTGCTTAAAACTTGTTTACGTATTAACTTTGCATTTAATGTTTTTATATTTTGTGATCGTCAAAACTTAGGGATATCGAAAAATATTAATAACGTTTTTATACATTATTTATATCAACAATCTCCCTCTTTTTGATGATTACAAAATCTAAACTCATTAAACTAAAAATTAATATATATATATATATATATATATATATATATATATATATATATATATATATATATATATATATATATATATATATATATATATATATATGCAAGTTTTTAGTGTGAGTTTATATCACTTCTCCCCCTTTTTGTTAGCATCAAAAAGGTTATCCCGATGAATGTATAGCTCCCCCTTGAAGTATACTCCCCCTCGTTTTGAGGTCATAAGAGATCGAGATATGGAATGCTTGCAAAAATATTTAGAGCACAAGGAACATAGATATATATATATATATATATATATATATATATATATATATATATATATATATGCATGCAATAGATATGAAGTAACTAATAAGAATGCATGGTAATAAAACAAAAGAAACATTCATTAGTAATTATGTTGAAAACATAATCATTAGTACATAAGCATATAGATGTATGCTTTTCTAGCAAATTACACTAGATAATACTAAGTTTCCAAGTTGAGGTCTCTTGGACTTGCTTGGAACACAAAAGGTTTGAAATGATTTTATTTTTGGAGATGGGAAACATGGTATTTAGGAAACGTAGACTTTTGTGGGAATGGTGTTTGTAGAGTTTGGAGAGTTTGGTGGCGAGTTTGAAGCGGAAGGATTTGCTTGAGGGTTGGTGTTTTGTGTTATGGATGATGTTGGAGAAGACCTAGTGAGGAGATACTCAATCCAAGTGAGGTGTTCATTTATGGCCATGTTTTGTTTTTGGAGAAAAATGCAACAAGAACAATTGTTGACATGATTCCTAAGATGGATCAAGTTGTTGGGTGGTGATGAGTTGGTGGATGAAGGTTGTTGATCCAAATTGCTTTAAGCAAGATGTAAAGCAAGAAGAGCACTAAGCTCATGTGCTTCTTTAAGTTCTTCAACGAACTTTTTATGTTCGGAAGATGGTGATGATGGTGGAGTTGAAAACTAGAAGGGGGGGGGGTTGAATATTGATTATTGATTGTGGATTGAGCATGGAACATAGGTTTCATGTATGGATGAGTTTTGATGGTTGTTGTTTAAAGATTGAGTATGTTCCTCAAGAGGGTCATTTGGAAGAAATGAATTGGGTGAATGTGGAATTTCATTAGTGAGGGTGATTGTGAGATTGTCTTGTTGAGACACAAGAGAGGTTTCATTTGGGTAATCATGAATGGATGAGGATGAATGTATAGAAGAATGGGATGTTTCATGAGTGGATTTGTAGTTTGACCAAAATGTGAGGTGTTGAGAGTGAGATTCGGATTGTGAGATGAAGTGTGCTCTTCATATGAATTTTATGGGTGAGATGAAAGTGTATTTTTGGGAGTAAGGATGGAAACGAATGTGGATAGAGTAATTGTGTGAGGATGAGTGAGGTAAGTAATTTGAGTATGGTGAGGAAGGTGTGTGATGCAAATTGCGTTGTGCAAGGTGCATAGTATTGAGATCACGAAGATCATGGAGTTAGTCAAGTACTTCACGAAACTTCAAGGTTTACAAGGAAGATGATGATGAAGGAATTTTGTAATGTTGGTGAAAAGAGAGTGAGGTGTAATATTGATTATTGTTTGGATGTTGAGATTTTTCAATGAAAGGATTGTTTGGAGGAGATAGACGATGAGATGTAGGTATGTAGTTGGGAGCATAGGTAGATGCTTGACCATTATAAGGATTGAAAGAGGGTTCTTTTGAGTGATCTTGAGGTTTGTATATCATGAAGTATGGTTTGGCCTTCATGGGTTAAGTTGTAGTGGTGATGACTGTAGGGAATGGTTTCATGGTTAAATCTTTTTGTGAGGATGACTAGATGGAGTTATTGGTGAGGATGGGAGATGAGTATCAAGTGATGTGATTGGTGAGAGTGAAATGGCAATGTTCACGGAAGGGATGCCTTGGTTTTTCATATCACTTTGGTGGTTTGAGTGTGTAAAGGTTATGAGGTTTGAGTGTAAGGTAGAAGGGTATGGGTGAGTAAATGTTATGAGATTTAAGTGTGTAAAGATTATAAGGTTTGGTTTTGGGCAAGTCCAACTCTTTAGGCAACTATGCATGTATTATCTTAATGGAATATGCATGAAAAGTATATAGACAAATAAACATGTAATATAATTACAACTACGCATGCATGCAAACTTAATAAAGTAATAAATCAAGCAATTAAGGCATTCTTCCTAACATGACTAACTTAGTGCAAGGGCAAAAGCAACTAATGAGTGAGACACTAGTGATGGAACAAATGTGATAGTGTAATTCTTGATTTTGTTCTAGTGTATGCCTATATGAAACAAATACGGAGTTAAGATCGTTTCGACTCCTAAACAAATTTTCCTAAGAAACGATCCTTGATCTCCTTGATTTAGCTTTGCTAACTTCTAAGTGTCATGCATATGTATATATTGGATTATATATATAGACAACGAGAGTGAGACTATTGTGCATGGTTTGATAAAAAAACGTGTGTATCATTATTCAACAATGAGTTTTCCTAATCGTGAGAATGATTTCAAAATGAATTGAGGTTTTCTTTTGAGAGTATATATGCAAAAATAAAATATCTCAATTCCTGATTTTTGTGCAAAACAGAATCCTAGACTCAGATTTGAGAAGAAAGAAAAGAAAATTAAATATTTTTATGCTCAGATGGCCGGCCCCCTTAAAGTGAGGCCGGTCCCTTTAATTTTAAGGGAGCCGCCCTTATAGATTTAAGGGGTCCGCCCATCTGACAGAAAAGAAATTTTCAGAACTTTGATTTTTCAGAAGATTTTAAGTATTCCAAGAATTTAATCAATTTGCTCCATCATTCCTAATCCTAAACGCAAGTAATTAAATAGTTCATGCTTAAGGGGTTTGGTAAACATATTGGCAATGTTATCTTCCAAAACTACCTTTTCTACATAACCTATGATCATAAGTGATTGATGAAGTTGTTCTATATGAGTGTTGAATAGGGTATATCCTAACTTCTATAGCTCCTTTGTTGTCGCACACTTATCTAACTTAATGCCATAGTCTACGAGAGCTTGTTTCATCCATAGTTTTCTAACACGAGAAATCTAATCTTACTTCTATGTTAATAATTAATCCACTTGACTCATTTCACTTCATCACCATGAGTTTTCTACTAGTGGACATAGAAGATTTCCATTTTCTTTGTTGTTCGACAACGAACAATTTTATTATAATCCTAGGAAAGCCAACTAAGAGGGGTTCATAATGTGTGAGTAAGTAAGTATAACTAGCTATATAACTAAGCATTAATCTAACTAGTTGTTTATCTAAGCATGCAAATTATAGCGATGAACTTAAAAGAAACGCGTACCTTTTTGTCTTCAATGGAATATCTTCAAGCACTTCAAGTGACCATGTTGACTTATAGAAGTCATTAGTAGATGATATTCCAACTACTTCCAAGATTGACAGCTTAGCCACTTGGTCCCCATTGTCTCATTGGTCCAAAGTTGTTTGGTTCAAACATATTCAACATTTGGCGAGGATGCATGTATGGTGGTAATATTCCCCAAGGATTTTCACTTGGTTGATAATTCCATATTTGATGACTAGTATTGTTGTAGTTTTGTCTATTTTGATTTCTTCTAGGTTGAGGTGTTTTAGATCGAGTATGAAGATTATTTGGTTTTCTTGGTGGTGGAGTTTTAGATCTTAATTTAGATTTAGAGGATCCTACTTCGATCTTTAAGGATGGTTTATAAAAAGTTTTTACTTTTTCATCATACGCAATGGGTATTTTTCTATCTTTTGTAAGTATATACGTAGGTTTTGATTCTAATGATTTTTGTTTACTAGATTCACATTCAAACTTTATACTTTTATTTTCACTAGTTGAAACATTAGTTGAGGTTAATCCTAGACCGGTTTTATCTCCCGAAGTTTCTTGAACACTTATTATTTTCTTAAGTGGGTTACTACTATTTTTAAACTTGTCAAGTTTAAAAATTTCATCTTTAAGTTTTTCGTTTTCATTTTTAACCTCTATGCATGTTTTACATTCTATAAAAACTTCTTTTTCTTTTTCCAAATATTGTAGTCTAATTTTTAATTCGAGCACTTCATTTTCTAATAGATTATTAATATGTTTTAGTGACTTATTTTTAGCTATAACATTTTGACCTAATTTGCATAACCCATTATATTCACTATCTAGGTCTTTTTCGTCTAATGATAAATTTTCGTCACTAAAGTATTCGGTTTCGGAACGTACCTCGCTTGATGTCTTAGCCATAAGACACTTCTCCTCATTTGTGATTTCTTTCTCATCGTCATCGCTATCACTCCAAGCTCCTCCAACAAAAGCCTTTTGATTTTGATCTCTTGGCATCATTGAACATTTTCCAATGAGATGATTTGGATCTCCACATTTGAAGCACTTCCTATCACTTTTGCCATTTTTGTCATCTTTATTTTTTTGGTTTGCTTTCCTTTCATCATGCGGTTGTCTAACGAATCTTCCTTGCTTTTTGAAGAATTTCTGGAAGTCTCTTACGGCCATCGCATATTCTTCGTCATCACTTTCAGAGGTTGAGCTATCCTCGTTACTAGATTCCTTCCTAGCTTTCAACGTAATTGACTTGCTTTGCTCTCTTTTTCCATTGACCATCTCAGAGTCTTTCTTTATTCTTGCTTCGTAGACTTTCAGGTTGCCGATCAACTCATCAAGTTGAAGAGTTGACAAGTTCTTCGATTCTTCAATCGCTGTAACTTTAGCTCGCCATTTTGGATGAAGATCCCTAAGAAATTTCCTAACAAAATTCTTACTAGAAAAATTCTCATCAAGTGCTTTTAAACTTGTGATGATAGTGTTAAACCTAGCAAAATCATTATCTATTGATTCCTCCTCCGGAATTGTAAATTGTTCATATTGTTGAACAAGAAGATCTATTTTATTATCTTTAACTTGACTATTACCTTGGTGAGTGATTAGTAAAGAATCCTAAATTTCTTTTGCGGTTTTACACATAAAAATTCTTTCATATTCTTTGCGTGGTAACGCATTATAAATAACCATTTTAGCCTCATTATATTTTGCTAGTTTCCTTTTCAAATTATCATTTTGTTTTTCAAAAGATACAATTTCATCCATTTTAGTTTCAAAATTATATTGAATAGGGGGAAGATCACCAAAGGTAATGACATGCCAAAGATCAAGATCTCTCGATTTCAAATAAGTTTCGAATCTATTTTTCCAATATAAAAATCTGTCACTTTCAAATAGTGGTGGTATTTGCATACATTGCCCTTTTAAATATTTTTCCGATTCCATAGATCGATACAAGTTTTAAAATACAATATATTTTAAAAATCTTGTTTAACGTAGCTCTGATACCAATTTTGGAAAACTTGAAGGGGGGGGGGGGGGGGGGTTGAATAGTTTTATTTTAGTTTTATGAAAACTTAGTTGTTTAAAAGTCTCGTTTACTCTTAAAACTTTGATTCGATCTTATGTGAATTCAAGTCTTGAACAACATGAACAACTATATCTAAGTATGAGCAATAATAATAATGCAAACTAAGTATGTGAAATCAACACATGCATAATATAAACAATTATAGCTATATACGAGAGATAAGTAAGTAAACGTTTATTTTATAATCCTTAGTTATATTTTGTATAAAAACTATACTTGATCGAAATGATCAATTAAATGTATGTTACCTTTTTAGTTTGATTGTAAATACTTTGTTTTGTGAATGAAACTTTTGTTTGATCTTTAAGTAAAATCAATACTAGCACTATATGAGCAACTTATACATATACGTCTACGTCTACAAAAGTAATAACGATATAAGCAAGATAATAAGTAAGATATGGAAAGATCTAACCGCGAGACAAAGGATTTATAGTGGTTCGGTTACAAGGACACCTTCCTTGCCCTACTCTACTCCTCGAGTCACCTACTCGAGAGTTTTCTTCACTATGTCAACAAGCTCCCTTATGGCGGAGAAAACCTTACATACCAATATACACACCACAAATTCGTCACAACTTATTCACACCTTCTACACAACTTCTTCACTACTTGGCACACCTTCTTCACAACGTGTACACACCACTACTACTTCACAACTTCACACTACTCCACTACTTCTTCTTCACACCACTACTTATATCTCACTACTTCTATTCACAACTTCTACTCCTATATCTATCTAGTTACACTACTATCACACCTTTATAATGAATGTACACAACAACTAGACTATATACACAAATCTACAATACTTCACAACTTGGTGTTGAAGGAGTATTCTTCTCTTGCACTTTGAGAGATGAGAGGTGATGGAATGAATCACTTGAAACAAGGATTAACAATTATATGATCAAATGGTTTTTAGGACGATGTTTAGAGAGATTTGGATCTAAAAATTTTCGTGCAAGAGGTGAGAAAAATTCCAGGTTTGAGGTGGTATTTATAGGGAAAAATTTCTGACAGAATCTGACAGGGGTGCGTGGCTGGTCCCCTTAATTGTGTGTCGGCCCCCTTAAAATTAAGGGGGCCGCCCAGCTGTAACGGCCAGAAAATCTGTCTTTTAGTGGGGAAAGTTTATTTGGTGAAAAACTAACTGATTTTGGTTAAAAATTTGAATTCATATATTTACTATGAATTAAAAATTTTCCTTTATTACCAAAAATGTTTTTCAAAAATATATAATAAGTTTATTTAATTTTATAAACTTTGTATTATTTAAATAAACATCACTTTGATCATAAAATGTATTAGTCACTTGTTTATTCATACCTTAAGTGATAATGTTGGATGAGTTGATATAAACTTGCTTAAAACTTGTTTACGTATTAACTTTGCGTTTAATGTTTTTATATTTTGTGATCGTCAAAACTTAGGGATATCGAAAAATATTAATAACGTTTTTATACATTATTTATATCAACAATATATATATATATATATATATATATATATATATATATATATATATATATATATATATATATATATATATATATATATATATATATATAGTTATGATCAAATAAGAAGAATAATTAAAATAAGAATAATAAGAAGAGATCACAACCACATATTTCAGATGCATCTACAAAAGTGGATGCATCTTTCTTCAAATTTTCCCTCCTTATTTGAAATGTGTGGCTAAAATTACTTCTTACCCTTCTTATTCTTCTTATTTGATCCCTTCCCTATATATATATATATATATATATATATATATATATATATATATATATACTAGACGAGTACCCGTGCATAGCAACGGGATTTTATAACGACAGATAGTTTATTGATAAAAAAAGTTTATAAGTTATAAATAAAAAATAATAAAAGTTTGAAGATTTGGGAATTAAATATAATGTTTTGAAACCCGGTTCGACCCGGGTGGTTCAACCGGTTGAACCATTCCGGTCGAAAAATTTGTCGATTTAAACCGGGTCAACTTTTTAAGTTTGGTCGAAAACGGGTCAAATTAAACCGGTTCAACCCGTCGGGTTTGAAGCGTCCCGGGTCAACCCAGTTTGTCATTTGTATTAATTGTTTTAATTGGTTGTATTTAATTTGGTAGATATAAAGTTTGAAGATTTGAAAATTAAAATTAATGTTTTGAAACCCGGTTCGACCCGGGTGGTTCAACCGGTTGAACCATTCCGGTAGAAAAATTTATCGACTTAAACCGGGTCAACTTGATTGGTTGGGTAAAAAACGGGTCAAAGTAAACCGGTTCAACCCGTCAGGTTTGAGGCGTGAACCGTTCCGGTCGAAAAATTTGTCGATTTAAACCGGGTCAACTTGCTAGGTTGAGTCGAAAACAGGTCAAATTAAACCAGTTCAACCCGTCGGGTTTGAAGCGTCCCGGGTCAACCCGGTTTGTCATTTGTCTTAATTGTTTTAATTGGTTGTATTTAATTTGGTAGATATAAAGTACGAAGATTTAAGAATTAAACATAATGTTTTGAAACCCGGTTCGACCCGGGTGGTTCAACCGGTTGAACCATTCCTGTAGAAAAATTTGTCGATTTAAACCGGGTCAACTTGTTTGGTTGGGTCAAAAACGGGTCAAATTAAACCGGTTCAAGCCGTCAGGTTTGAAGCGTGAACGGTTCCAGTCGAAAAATTTGTTGATTTAAACTGGGTCAACTTCCTAGTTTGGGTCAAAAACGGGTCAAATTAAACCGGTTCAACCCGTCGGATTAGAAGCGTCCCGGGTCAACCCGGTTTGTCATTTGCATTAATTGTTTAATTGGTTGTATTTAATTTGGTAGATATATTTTTAAATGGTTGTACAATGTGAATAACTTATTGTACTTTTAAGTAATGGGTGTTTTAATAAGAGTATTAAATACATTATTTTTCTCTCTCATGTTGAAAACTCAACATTTCACTTTTACTATTTTCCCATTATACGTAGTATATATATATATATATATATATATATATATATATATATATATATATATATAGTGAAGCGTTCAAATGAGAAGCAAAAATTTTGTGAGAACGTAAGAAGCAATCCTAGACACTTATTTTATCATCCTTTAACTTTAATCTAATTGCTAATATTAGTTAATCAACTTTTTGAAAATTTGTTAAAAAATTTGGAAATATTATAAAAAATATTTCGAAAATTTTCAAAAAAAAATTTTCGAATTTTTTTTTTTTGAAAAAAATTTTTCGAATTTTTTTTTCAAAAAATTCTTTTTTTGAAAAAAATTTTTTCGAATTTTTTTTTTTTTCGAAAATTTTTTTTAGAAATTTTTTTTTTCGAAAAAAAAAATTTTCGAAAAAAAATTTTCGAAATTTTTTTTTCGAAAAAAAATTTTCTCGAAAATTTTTTTTTCCAAATTTTTTTTTTCGAAAAATTTTTTTTTTTGAAATTTTTTTTTTCCAAACTTGTTTTTTTCGAAAATTTTTTTTTTCCGAAAAAATCTTTTTCGAAATCTTTTTTTCCGAAATTTGTTTTTTCTGAAAATTTTTTTGTCACGTGTGAAAAAAATTTGGAAATTTTCACGAAATTTTTTTTGTCACGTGTGAAAAAAAATTCGTCACATGTGAAAAAAAAAATTCGTCGCACGTAAAATTTTTTTTCGTCACACGTGAAAAAAAAATTCCGTCACATGTCTAAAAAAATTCGTCACATGTGAAAAAAATTTCTAAATTTTCACGAATTTTTTTTGTCACGTGTGAAAAAAAATTCGTCACATGTAAAAAAAATTTTGAAATTTTCACGAAATTTTTTTTGTCGCGTGTGAAAAAAAATCGTCACATGTGAAAAAAAAATTTCGTCGCATGTAATTTTTTTTTTCGTCATATGTGAAAAAAAATTCCGTCACATATGAAAAAAAATTTCGTCACATGTGAAAAAAAATATTCGAAAATTTTTCAAAAAAATTTTTGCAAATTTTTTGAAAATTTTTCAAAAAAAATTTCGAAAATTTTTTGAAAATTTTTTGAAATTTTTTTTGAAAATTTTTCAGAAAAAATAGTTAGCTAATAATAGCCATTAGATCAAAGTTTAAGTAGGATAAAATGAGTGGCTAGGATTAGTTCTCGCCTTCTCACAAAAATTAGATTTCTCACATTAGTGGCCCCCTATATATATATATATATATATATATATATATATATATATATATATATATATATATATATATATATATATATATATATATATATATATATATATAAAGTTAACTTCTGCAGTTAACACAAGCAACGGGTCCATACCAGTTAACTCAAAGACGGTAAAAAGTACGCGACAATGGAAGGATGAAAAACCAGTACGGATAAATCCCAATCCGCTGGATAGTCCAAAAAGACAATGTCTTGGGAATACATATACATGTTCCTTCCCTATGTATTAGAATGACTAGCCTGTGTACTTTCTGCCAGGGCTAGTCAGTCAATAAAAAACCCTAACTGCAAGGCCTACGCACGCGCCTACATGTCATAAATGCAGATTCGAAAACCGAGAAAAAGGCCAAAACCGATCGGCTATAAATAGTGGTCAATGGGAAACGAAAATCCAAAAAAAATAAACAAAACACATAAACACCTACAAATTCTCCCACAGCAAAAGATGAAGACATTACACAAACATTGTAACACAAAACGAATCACCAAAAGTGGTAAAAATCGCTTACTCACAAAACGTCACGTAATCACGATCATCATAAACAAATTTGTGGCTCATGGTGTGTGCTTATTCACACACCTTGTTGTGTCCATATTAAGACCGAAATAGACACAAACTAACCATAAATGCCAAAGATATTGTGTTTTTGTGTTTGTGATCATGCAGGAACGGATATTTCAGAAATTGGTAAAAATCAGGCCAAAAAGGACAAAAACTGGCACGAGTTAGGTAAACGTATCAAAAGCCATAGCCGGGGAAGCAAATTACCATTTTTGAGCTCAGAATGTCAAAACACACCTTGTGGAATCACAAAATGCCAAAAATTGTCGTTGGAGCAAAAGTTTGCAAAATTGGCAGAAATGGTCCTTCAAGTTTGGAATTTGACAAAAATGGCCCCTGAGCATTGGAATTGGATGAAAAGTAAACGAAAGTCCTTGGGAATTCACAAGTTGTCAAGTTTGTTCCTTGGGTGAAAAGTTTGAAGAAATTACAAGTTTAGTCCCTGAACTTTGAAGTTTTGGCAGATTTAGTCCCTGGAAGTTCAAGTTTGTAAATTAAACAATAAGGGACCCTGGAAAATCACAAAGAAGCAAAAATTCATCCTTGGATTGAAGATTTTACAAAATTACAAGTTTAGTCCCTGAAGTTTCAGATTTGACATAATTGGTCCTTGGGAATTTCAAATGTGGAAAATTTCAAATATGGTCCTTGTATTATTCAAGCTTGGCAAGAATAAGCCCTTTGTGAACTTTACAAAGGTTACTTGATCAGCCCCTTAAAAATTATTAAATGACGACATTGGTCCTTGTCTTAATTTCCAAACCAAACGGACCCTTTTTGTATTATTACCTAATCCAAAATCCAAGTCCAACAACAAACTCACCCTTATACCCCCAGATCCAGTCCACTCCCTAGGCCCAACTCACCTTCAGCCCATTCCCTTTTTACCACTAATAAAAACCAAGGTCAAACCCATGTTTGACCACCACCCTTCCCTCCCTTCGTCCCCAACTTGCCCTGCTACACATCCCATCCACCCCCACCATCACCATTACATCCCACCGCCCCAATCCACTATCCACCTAACAGGACAACCACATTAAATGCCCCTTGCAATAAATCATAGAAAATTGCAATTATTTGTTTTCCCGCCAAAACACGTGGAGGGCCAAGATTACTTTCAAGACATCCAAGGGCTATGGGAAGTGCTTATAAACCCTAAAGGAACCTTAATTTCATCTATAAATGGAAAGAGAAGCAGAAGGAAGTAGTATGTAGTTTTATTAGCTTAAATGTATGTTGTATTAGTGTAATTTAAATTCCAAGTTTTTTTCTTTCCAATCAATGTGTAACTTCGACCTTTTTAGAGTAATAGAAATATGTTTTAACCTCCAATTTCAAGTTCATATGTATGACTTAGTTTTTCACTTCAAATTGATCCAAAAATCTCATATAAGCTTAATGTTGTTATAAATTATTGTTTAAGGTTCCTTTGAGCTAATCTCAGTACCCTTATAAGCTTTTTAAAGTTTTTAAACCAGTTAGAGGTTAGTCACTTATTAAACTGAAAAATACAAAAAAATACAAGAAAAATAGTAAAAAAAAATCAAAAATCAGAATAATAAGAAGAAGAAAGCTGGAGCACTATGTATCTTGGATGGTAGTGGTTTAGAGCCTCAGGGGAGGCAATAGGATCGTTGGTTCTTGGTTCATAGTATTTGGCAGGAGTGCAAATTTGTAAGCTTTTTCTCAAATTTCTTGCTTTACTGTTCAAGTGCTTATCTCTACTTATTCCTTGCTTCTCACTGCTTATTAGGATTACTTTAGTCATAATATTGCTTAATTAGAAGTAGTAGTTCATCAGGTTCCATTTTGCTCAAAATCATAGTTTCACTGATATTTTAGCATAAATTAGCATCCTAAGTATTTGTGTTTCAAACCCTTGTTTTTGTACTCATTTAAGCTTATTAGGTCTAAATAAGTTGTTTAGAAGCAGTTCCAAAGTCCTAGGTGTCCATTTGCATTAAAAACCTCAAAATCCTTTTCATCTCAGGTTGTTTGGATATTCCTGCAACTCTGTGTTTAGGCTTGTTATTGTTGTTGTTCTTGGTTCACACTAGTTGCATTAGATCACATTTACTCAGTTTAGTCATAAAAACCAGTGCATGTTCATCTAAAAGTCAAAATCACTTTTGAAGTCAATTTTTGCTTAAATGTTAGTGATTTATCTTGTTTGATCTCATCATTTAGGCACAAAAGTGTTTCATTTAGCTTAATCTACTCTCATTATAACTTATCATAACATTTTCACTTAATTAGAATCAATCAAAGTTCATATAAGTCAACCCAAGTTCAAAATCAAAAAGTCAAATTGCATAGTTTTTAGAAAATCTCAAATTTTCCAATAATTTTCCTGATTTTAGTTTTCACAATTAGGCTTTGATCTTCGTGGAGGTTAAAATACACCAGCTGAACTTGTGGAATCTACTTTTAGATTATTTTTAGAATTTTATTTGGTAGCTTATTCACTGGCTTATTTAAGCCTGCAGGGTGAGAACCTCCCCTGTACCAGGATTTGACCATTTTTCATAAGCTCACTACTAGCTCACTTGTGGCCCCCAGCCCTTAACCCTGGGATTTTTGGAAAGCTTATTGGTCCATCTCATTAGACCAGGGCTTATTCTGGCTTTAAGACCCCTTGCCCCTAGCTTATTCCACCCCTCAACTCACCCTGACCATTCCTACTGATTCATCAGCAGGAATATTGACCCATTTTACAAGCTCTCCCAGGGCTTATTAGTGGGACCCAGACCTTGATCCTTGGCTTATTTAGAAGCCACCAGGCCATCTTTTTAGATCTCCTTCCATTTTGGACCCTTGGTCATCCCTGTGGGCCCCACATAGGGCTGCAAGTTCCTTATTTGGCCTGCTTGTACTTAGGTTTTAGAATAGTGCTTATTTGTGATTTCTAGCTTATTCAGTGTGCTTATTCTGTGGTTTTAGCTTATTTTACATATATCTCAGTTGCTTATAGCTTAATTAGCCTTTTGTAGCTTGTTTCATCATTAATCCATCAAAAAATCCTAATAAGCCTTCCGTCAACCTAATAACTTTACACAAAGCTTATTTTTAAGCTTTAGAATAATTGTTTTCACAAAAGTTTCCTATTTACAGTATTAAAGTAGTTTTGTAAAAGAAAGATAGGAAAAATAAAAAAACATAAAAGAAGTGATAGCTTCTATTTAAGCCATTTGGCTTATTTTTCAGCTTTTTCAAAAAAGTTGCAACATCCCTCTCGAAAAAGTTGCAACAAATACATCCCCCCGTTAGTAAAAGTGAACCAATATACATCCCTCAGTTAAAAAAGGACTAACGGTGCAAATTTTTTCTCCATTATCTCCTAACGAGATAGAGCACATTGCACCGCTAGTCCTCTGGGTTAACGGTATTTGCACCGTTAATCATTTTCTTCCATTTTCTAAGTTAAAAAATTTAAAATTAAAAAAAAAAGTTAAAATTAAAAAAAAAAAAAAAAAGAAAAAAAAAATTGAAAAAATAATTTTTTTTAAAGTTAATATTTAAAAAAAATCAAAATTTTTTTAAAAAATTAATATTTGCGAAAAAAAAAATTAATTTTTTTATAAATACGCCTTTTTTAAAAAAAATAAAAAAAAGGAAAAAAAATTATTTTTTTTTTTAAAAGTTAATATTTAACAGAAATCAAAATTTTTTTAAACAATTAATATTTGAGAAAAAAAATTAAATTTTTTTATAAATATTAATTTAAAAAAAAATTAATTTTTTTTTTATAAAAAAAATTTAATTTTTTTTATAAAAAAAAATTTAATTTTTTTTATAAATATTAATTTTAAAAAAATTAATTTTTTTTTCGCAAATATTAATTTTTTTAAAAAATTTTGATTTTTTTTTTTAAATATTAACTTAAAAAAATTTAATTTTTAAAATTTTTTTCCTTTTTTTTAATTTAAAAAAAAAATGCGTATTTATAAAAAAATTATTTTTTTCGCAAATATTAATTTTTTTTAAAAATATTAACTTAAAAAAATTTATTTTTTTAAATTTTTTTTCATTTTTTAAAATTTTTTAAAAAAATGCGTATTTATAAATTTTTTTTCGCAAATATTTATTTTTTAAAAATATTTTGATTTTTTTTTAAATATTAACTTTAAAAAAATTAATTTTTTAAAACTTTTTCCTTTTTTTAATTAATTTTTTTTATTTTAAAATTTTTAACTTAAAAAATGGAAGAAAAGGAGTAATGGTGCAAATGCCGTTAGGAGATAACAGAGAAAAAATTTGTACCGTTAGTCCTTTTTTTATCTGGGGGATGTATATTGGTTCACTTTTACTAACGGATGGATGTATTTGTTGCAACTTTTTCGAGAGGGATGTATGGTGCGAAATTGGGTAAACCACAGGGATGTATTTTGAAGTTTACTCTTTATATTTTTCCTAAGTTTCTTATATATTAAAATAGTTTCAGAAAAATTTTCCTAATTTTCTGAGTTTATTTAGTATTTATTATAATTTATTTAAGTTTAATTAGTTTTAATTAAAAAAGCAAAAAATTAATTTTCTTTCTGCTTATTTATAAGCAATAGTAGCATTTTATAATTTTCCTAGGTTTTATAATTAATAAAATATTTTTACAAAAAATTTCATAATTTTCATTGTTCATTTAGTATTTTTCATAATTAAATTAGTTTAAATTGTTTTTAATTATTAAATAGGTAAATAATTATTTAAATAGTTTAAATATAATTTTTATAAACTTTTTATAATTTTTTAGGATTCCTGTAATGGTTAATTAGTTTTACAAAAAAATTTCATATTTTTCTAATTTACTTTAGAATTTTTCTTAATTTAAAGTAGGTTTAAATTAGTTTTAATTAATTATTAAATAGTTTTTAATCAATATTAAATAATAAAATAATCATAAAAATAATTTTCTTTTTATTAAAATTTTCCTTTAATATTAATTTTGTAAACAAGTCATTTTCACCCCCTCTAGTTTATCTTTACTTAAAACTCACATTTTTCTCTATACGTAATCATAATTGTATTAAATTCAGTTTACTTTTTACATATTTGTATCCCTGAAATTAATATTGTTTCCTTAGCTTAGTTTAACCATTTCCAGTAGTATAATCCAATGCAAATCATTATCTGTGACTTTCCCAAATCACTGAATCTCTCAAACGTAAAAAACACAATTTCAATCTCATTGGGACTTAACGACCCGTGAACACACTATGCTTTCAACGGATCATAAATTGATCTCTCCTCTCCCTCAGGTTTGACCTGTTGACCATCCTTAGTTAATTTGGACTGACTGTTTGGGAGGAGTCAGCTCACCCAGGCGAAACGACAATACTGGTTACCAAGAGCAGAGGAGAAAAGGTGTCCACGGAACACAAACGCGTTCTTAAATGACTTCTAATAAAACTTAGTCGCTTTAATAACGACTAATAACATAGAGCCACAAGGCTCCTCAAATCCCATTCATCCAAGTTCCCTGTCGAATCGATCTCCACCTCTTCTCTTGAGCAGTGCGGAAAAAACCGTACCACACTCGCACAAAAGAAGAGGTCTTACCTTCCCCCACATACATGCGTACCGACCAACCCAAATGAACGAGAACTAGAAAAGAGGTCAAGTCTCAGGACATCAGATGGGTTAAACAAAAAACAAAAACAAAAAACAACATAACACAACACATACCCGACCCGCGGACCACTTGCTCTGGCACCTTGCCTCCACAGCGTTGACGCCCAAGTCCATGAGTTGACGATCCTTATCTTCCAAGAAAGATGGAATCTCTGCAAGTGTTGCTAAAAAAATGCTACGTTCCGCCTCAAAAGATGCAGCTTGACCATCCACGGAAGACCGCAACTCCACCAACTCTGACTTGAGCGAATCACGCTTACCTTTAAGCTTCAAATTCTCAGCCATCAAAGATGAGGTTCTAGCAGCTTAGGGATTATCAGATGACTTAAAGGATGTTATCTCAGCACGGAGACAAGACACCTCCGTCTTTAACCTCTCAATCTTCGCATCCTTCGTCCCTAGCTGACAAGCCTGGCAGTCACTAAGAGTAGACAACTTTTGCTTCCGGGCAATATTATGTTCGACCCATAACCGCGCTTCCGAACAAAAGGAAATATGACGAGTCATCAGATAATTGAACTCCTCAAAATATTCCTTATGCACCATACTACGGAGCTCAGGAAAGAGCTTAGGAGGAGCTATCCAATCAAGCACCTCGTGGCAATCAACGGCAGTATCCAAGCGAGAGCCGCAAGGCATATTCCATTATGGAATAAAGACCTTACCAAGGACATTGGGATCCACATCAACAGTAGAGCTGATACGACCACATGAAAAATCATCTCCGGAATGACCTTCTTGGCTATCCTCGGAACAACCTTCAGAAACATCTTCCTTGCCCTTTCCCTTCGATGACGTACAAGCAGCGGAAGCAGTGTTTGTTGTGACAACTAGCGCTGAAGGAATAGAAGGCCTGACAAAAGAACCGACCTCAATATCACGAGCACTATCAAAAGATGAAGAGTCATAGGAAACAACAAACCTCTCAGCAGGATGCACAGTATGGAGAAGAGGTCCGACAGACGTATCAAGTTGATCACAAACTTCTAGTTCTAAAACAAAGGGTAAAGTAGGCGCATGGGATGATGAATCCAATGTATGATGCAAACTTTGAATATTAGTAGTCAACATATTTTGGATAGCAGCCTTGGGACTTACCGGAAGCAGTGGACCTATCCAAAGAGCCATAGTCCGCCCTCAATCTCTTTAGCGGAAGGGTGGAGACACTCGCACTGGCTACCGTACCTGACTCTTTTATTTCTGTTTAAGAGATATAAGGGTGCGCCGAGGAGGAGCATTGTCACCACGCTTACCAACTTGAGCGTCAACATTACCACGAATACCAGAACCACTTGGTCCCGTACCACCACCCTGACTGGGCAATATACCTATATCAGCTCCTACCTCACCTTCCACTTGAACATGATGAGGTGGGGAAAGTGGGACAACTCGATCAGCAGTAGTGTCCAAAAAGGGGGCTCATCCCCAACCCGCTGTCTCGTTTTTATCGATACCGCACTAGGATCAGCGTGGGTAATAAAGGCATGCACGCTTATCTATGTACAAGGAAAAAGAGGAAAAGTTAGCAAAGAAAGGGAAGAAAAAGAAAGCAAAATAAACAAGAGCAAGCAAGTACAAAACATCAACCTTCTCCATTCAGACGAAATATGGGATACTCGTTCTCCGTAAACGGGTAATAACGGCTCAGGCCGACCCAACAAAGGAAAGCTTCCGGATAACTACGAAACGGGGGTGGATGACCAAAAAGGGTACAATACTCCTCCTCACTATACTCATTAGGCTCAGGAATCCAGTCCGCCTCAACACTATCGCCCACATGCCAAGGGAAGATACTCGAGCAGGCAAATGCATCAACCCAGGAAAAATGGTTACACTAACCTTTCACGGAATCCAAGGGCTTATTGTACCAGATACCAGTATCTTTAGTGCGTTTGCTAAACGACAACCACCCATTCCTTATCGAATTAACATAAAAATGACAAAATAATGATACTGTTGGAGCAAAATTATTAGCACGACCTCAAACCTCAAAATGAGAAATCGTGCACGCCCCGAAAAGAGAAAGTTGAGAAATATTGATGCGGTAATGCCTCAAAATCTCAACCAAGAAAACGGAGAGTGCACGCCCCGAAAAGAGAAAGTTGAGAAATATTGGTTCTTGTGATTATGGTTATATTAATGGAAGAAAACTAGAGAGAGAAAGTGAGTTGGGTGTTTTCTAGAGAGAGAAAGAGATGAGAGAAAAGATGTAATATTAGATTAGAGGAAATGAAAGCACCAACCCTCTCCATATGTGGAGAGGGGTATTTATAGTTACAAACAAAACGCCCTCCTGCGGGCTGTGGATTGGGTGTACAGTGGGTAAAGACGCGTCCGTCCTCCATGGTGTTACTTAACTAATCTAATATCTAACTAAATATTAATATAACTACGAGCTATCTCAATGCTATTACATCCTTTGGGTGACCGAGTCTTCCATAGGAATATTTGTATTCCTAGCAATCTCCCCCTAAGCAAGGTCACCCTAAAAATTAAATTTTTGTCTTCAAGCATTCTTGTGATCTTGTAGCTCGTAGTCTTTGATTCTTCAAGTTTTGGCTCACTTTGTACTTCAGGCAATGATCTTGTGATTCATGTTCCTTCGCAATATGTGATTTTGGAGCTTTCTTTGAGATCACCAGCCACTGTAAATCTCCAAGCTCATCCTTAGTTGTATCGCCTTCATGTGATGTAGTGACTTTAGGGCCTTCATGCTCACACTCTTCTGGATTAGGAGACTTTGCATCAGAGTTGCGGAAGCATTGTTGGTAAGTCTCTCTTCATTCATGATCATCATGGATAATGAGTTGCTTGTGTGAGCATGAGGTATGGATTGACATGATTCAGCTGGAGTTAGGAACCACCATCGCCATCTTTATATGAATATCTGAAATAAAACAGTTAGCAATAAAGTCGGACAGCGAATATGGCTTTGTCACTCGCTCTAGGTGGTTGGATTAACCTTCGAATCCGTGAGGACCAACCTGTGATCAGGTATAATCTTTTTTAAAGAAAGATTCTCCTTGACAGGAATTTCTAGCTTGTAGTAATAAATCTTCCAAAGTGTTTGCTTCAAAATCATCATACTAAGCATGTTCTCATACCGGAACGTCTCAAAGCTGACAACACGGTAGAGTGAATCGGTGAATATATAATTCACTTATTGATGAGAAATTGATTAGTGAAATCACTTTCGTGTCACTAAATAAACATTTTTGTGAAACGATGAGAGTTTTGTAGCTTGAATCACATTTACATCATAAATACTTTTGTTTTGAAAAATTATACACAACTAATGTGCTCGAAAATTAGTTGGTGAGCACATTGAATGGTTTTGTACAAAAGCATCCGTCAATCCACTTCCTGGAACAAGTTTGATTCAAAATGTGAATCGCCCCATTGTTGCTTTCTAGTTGTCACTAGTTCGATCTATGAAGTATCTCACATGTCACCTACCAAGAGCTTGTATGATGTTCACTCTAGAAGGATTTTCATCTTCATTGTGAATAATTGCATATCACTAAGATGTTCTGGCAATACCACAAGGATAATGCGTAGGACTTTAAATATATTATATTACTTTTCACATTGTGTGAAACAGTAAAAGTATTGTAAATATGTCCTAATGAGATTTATGGATGATCTCTTGGCTCTAGACTCAATAGTGCATTTTGATCCGCTCCTTTTGACTGGAAAGGCATCTCCTATTTTTGTATCAACATGGCTCGCAATGAGCGGCCGATACATTATGCAGGGTTCCCCGTGAGAATGAAACAAGTTCTTTTAAGAGAACTTGATTGGCAAGGAAGTTTAGTGCAGTGCGTCACTAGGTCCATGACGTCTTGTCTTCAATGCCGGTGTTACCTTGGTAACCACCAGCAGCATATGAATTGAACCCGGTTTCTGCCCTAAGGTTGAATAATTGGAGGGCTATTTCTTTTCACCCTTTCTCATAATATTTCTTTTTCATTCTTCAACCGCTTCAGTGCTTACCGAGACTTCATTACTAGAACCTTGTTGGTTTTGTTCTAGTACTATCTCCATCTCAGTCGGCACTATTCCCTTATCTTACTTTTCTCCTTTTTTAATCATTCCTAAGGACTTCTACTCTAACTAGAGGATTGTCCCTGGGAAGATCCCTCCGGTTCTGGCTGGATCATGGGAACTAATACCTAACCTTATCCTCCTTATAACTCCATTGCATTAAATCTAATTGTCGGTCTTTGGTATTCTTCCACAATAGCCATCATGAATCATTCGCTCCCCCTTAATATGTGCATCGATATACAAAAGAGTTTAGTACATATGAGGGAGCCTACACTTGAGTCCAAAAGATCACATTTGTTTATCAGGTTTCATATTTAAATCACATTCTCTCCCCCGATCAAAAATTTCAAACCTTTTGAGATTTGTGATCCCAATTGATTTAAATAAGTTAGAAAATTTGGGAAAAAATGTGGTCTGATTTTAATTTACATTGATAATGGAACATTACGATGCTCCCCCTTAATTAATGAAGGAGAATGTTAGTGTCAAATATGATGAGTTTTAAATGATTTGGAGTTTTAACGTGAAACTCATGAAAAATTCATACTCTGACACATAACAACAAATGTTTATTCACTACTTATGATGTACAAAGAAAAAAATTTGATGATCTAAAATAAAATTTGAAATCACTCTCCCCCTCAAACTATGACACGTTTTCTATTTGAAATTTAAATGAAAAATTTAAACCTTATGTCATAGATTGAGCGGCAAATTTTATGAAAAACTTTAAGCCGATTGATTATCAAATATTGTTTCACACCACCATTTTAAACAAAAATAATTTTTAGAAGAATCATAGAAGAAAAATTATTTGTTTTGATAAAAACAGACTTCTCTTTTTAAACTAGAAATAATGCACTGTGTGGAAAACTAGAAGGGGGTTGAATAGTTTTCGTCTTTTTCATTTTATAAAAATTTGCTTCTAAAGAATAGACTCAAATTTCAAAAATCTTTGATACAAAAGTATAGATACTAGTTTGTTCAAACTTATCGTATAAGCACTACTTATATATAATGTTGAATAGAAATTATAATTTCATATATCACATATATATATATATATATATATATATATATATATATATATATATATATATATATATATATATATATATAAGTGTTTTAATGTGTGTATAACCTTATGGTTTGTTTATATAAAATTAATGTTATGAATGGAACCTAGTTTGATCTTTGTGTGAAATCAATATATGCACAACACAAGTAAATATAACTAAATACTAAATGCTAATAAGTAAGCAAAGAGTGAGAGATGGAAAGATCAAACCGAGAGACAAAGGATTTATAGTGGTTCGGCTACTAGGACACCTTCCTTGCCCTACTCCACTCCCCGAGCATCGAGCTCGAGAGTTTTCTTCACTAAGTCAATAACCTCCCTTATGGCGGAGAAAACCGTACACACCTATGCTTACACCGGTTAACGACACTAAGCTAAATGTCGAGTTCTAATCGTAGCTAGAACCAATCTCACAACTACAATCACACCACAACTTCTTCACACCCTTTCACACCATCTATGCTTCTTCACAACTCTTGATTCTCCACACCTTCACAACTTCTATCTATTCACAACTTCAAGGATTTGGCTACTTCACAACTTCTAGGCTCCTAAGTCTTTACAACTTCAATTCTTCGATCTCTATACTTGAGGGCCTTTATACCACAACGATGATTCTTCTACTTTGAAACCTTCTATATTTTATATGATTCAAAGCTTCTAAGTCTTCACACGTCCTAGTCTTTTATGTCTTCACAACTTAAAGTCTTCAGCTTCTTCACTACTTACCACTAAATCAATATGCAACTACTTCTTATATCTCCTATCACTAATCCAATGATCTTCTACTTCTTCACTTCTAGTACCTCTTCAACCAATCAACTATTCTAGATCCTATCTCAAAATCTAGCTAACTAATGTATACACCTTATTCACCAAAGTATAAATGATTAAAAGGATGAAATGAATAAACAACTTAGATAACAAGATGATACTAAGTTGTAATACTTCTAATCTTAATTAATAGAAGTATTCTTCTCTTTGCACTTGAGTGTTGAAGCTTGAATCACTTTGAAACAAAGATTAATGTATATATGATCAAAGGATTTTTGAAGATAGAAATGGAGGTTTGAATAAGAAAGTTTTTAGTGCAAAAAAGTGAGAAAAATATGTGGAATGATCCAGTATTTGAAGGGGCAGAATAAACTATTCTGGAGCGTGTCGGTCCCTTTAATTAGGGGGCGGTCCCCTTAATGATTAAGGGGGCCGCCTAGTATAATTAAGGGGGCCGCCCTCCTGAACGTTTGAATTTTTTGTCCATTTGTGAGGAAAATTTTTCTGGATTAGATTTGCCATTTTTGGTTGAAAATTTGAATTCATATATTTGTAATGAATTAAACATATTCTTTTGATTCCAAAAATATTTTATAAAAGATATAAAATGTTTTGTGACATTTTATAAAAATCTAGTGATTACTAAAAATGTTCCTTTGATCTTATAATGCATTAGACACTTTGTTTATTCATACCTTAAGTGATTAGATGGTGAAAGTGAGTATTTACTACAAAATACTTATTTACGTCAAGATCTTTGGTTTGATGCGTTTTCGTTTTGTGATCATCAAAACATAGAGATATCGAAAGATATGAATAACGTTTTTAGACAATTATTTATATCAACAATCTCCCCCTTTTTGATGATTACAAAACCTAAACTCATTAAATCCAAAAATTAATTTTTAGATAAGTATTTAGTGAGTTTATATTCACTTCTCCCCCTTTTTGTAGAATCAAAAAGGTTTAAGCCTATAAGATGAAAGCTCCCCCTTGATGTATGCTTCCCCTCGTTTGAGGGCACCAAAGGTTCGAGCTATGGAATTCTTGCAAGAAAAATATTAGAAGCGCAAGCATATATATATATATATATATATATATATATATATATATATATATATATATATATATATATATATATATATAGACTGAGGATCAGGTGCGGATTTCAATTTTTAGTGCGGATGTGCGGATTGATATGGACCGCCCATTCCAGATCTGATCTTGACTTTTTGTAAAAAAGTCAAGATTTGACGCTAATATCACGATACCAATTTATCATGAAAACGATTTTTTTTCCTTATCAGCGATCCTTACTCTAGTTGTGTTCTTTTATTTATTTATTTTTTTTTTCAGATTTTTCTGAGCACTTTTTTCTTTTTTGATTATGAGTGCTAATGTGATATTAACGATATTATGAGTGTTACCGTGATATTAAGCTTTTTTACATGTAAAAATGAACCGTGATACTAAAAACCCATGATAGTTACTGTGATATTATAAAACCAACGTGATATTAAGCTTTTTTACATGTAAAAATGAACCGTGATATTGAAAAAGTTACTTTGATATTAGTAAAAAACTTAATATCATTGTTTTTTTTATTACGATATTAAAAAAAACTTATGGTGATATTAAAAAAATTCAAGAAAAAGTATGAGTGCTAGAGTGATTAAACAAAACCGTAGTATCATGATACCTTTTAACCATGAAAACGAATCTTTTTTGAAATTTTTTTCAGCGATTCTTAATAATTTTTTGTCCTCTTTATTTTTTTTTTATTTTTTCAGATTTTTTTGAATTATTTTTTTTTGAATGCTACTGTGATATTATCCACACCATCCCTACTTAAAAGTGAATCCGCACCGGATCCTTTCCCTATATATATATATATATATATATATATATATATATATATATATATATATATATATATATATATATATATATATATAGCATAATAACTGTAACACCCCAACCCGTCAAGGGTAAAGATATCGCAATAAATAGTGTCCAACAGAGCAAAACACAAGCTTAATACTTTAACAATACAATGAGTACAAAGGTTACAAATGAATTCCAAAATAAAGAAGATACAATAATAAAACAAAGTCCATTATTTAAAAGAACTATAGGGTAGGTCCACACTCTTTCATCCCTAAAGCTAAACCCCGTGTCCTAGCTTAAGTACCTGCCGCATGGAAAAGAAAACGCGGCTGAGCATAAAAAGCTCAGTGAACAGATATGAAGATAACAAGCACATCAAGTAATAAGACAAGAGAGTACGAATTGAAATTACATATAGTGTCACAAGGTATATCAAAGGACAATCAAGGTTAAGTATGAAAAGTCACCAAGGTTAAGTATCAAGAATCGTCGAGTGTAATAGCAAGGATTAACAAGTTTCAAGGATTGTCAAGTATAAATTGTCAAGTATCAAGTGTCAAGGCTTTCAGGTGTCAAGGATTTCAGTATTTAACCCCCAGGCACAACAAGTTTCAAGTCAAGTATACGAAGTCAAGGATCCCAAGTTGGAGTAGCTAGCTCCC
Organism: Artemisia argyi; assembly: GCA_030686995.1. Classification (NCBI taxonomy): domain Eukaryota; kingdom Viridiplantae; phylum Streptophyta; class Magnoliopsida; order Asterales; family Asteraceae; genus Artemisia; species Artemisia argyi. The sequence continues at coordinate 135,094,439 of CM060694.1, forward strand.
AAGATGTAAGGGGTTGCAATGCACACAATCCCGGTCACCAAGTATATAATGTAGTACAAGTTATAATCAAGATGGTCGTAGCCCAAGCAAGTAACAAGTCAAGACAAGACTAGGATGCATCCATACGTCACTGCAGGCCAATAATAATAATCATAGTAGTAGTCAAGAACAAGTATTAGGGACGGCGGGGGACATCTCTTCAGCCCCACTAGAGTACATAACATTAGTGCATCAATGCTATGGTTGTGGCTACTCCACAACAAGTAGCTCCTGGGTAAAATACTGAAGGGTCAAGGGGTCAAGGTTCAATATCAAGTACAAGTGGTAAAGTCATAATCAAATGTTCAAGTCAAGGTTGAATATCAAGATTCAAGACAAGGTTCAAGTCAAAGGTTCAATATCAAAAGTTCAATATCAAGGGTTCAATATCAAGGGTCAATATCAAGGGTCAATGTCAAGGTTCAATCAAGTAATATAAAAGAGAGAGGGAAGAGTCATGAGAGAAATAGTTGTACTCTTGCTAAAAGAGTACGGAATATCTGTACCTCAGTACAATTGCACAAGCAAGTCACAAGTCAAAGAGAGAATGGGTCACTCCCGCTTCACCGAACCTAGAAGATAATGAATACGAATCAAGACGAGTCCGAATTCCTCAAGTTACCTCTTTTAGTTATCTTTCCATTTTTAGAAACTTTCCATATTTAGCAGCTTTCCATTTTAGGTAACTTTCCATATTTAGTAACTTCCCACTTTAAGTAGTTTAAGCATTATAGAAGACTTTATATTTTTAGTAAGTTTCCTTATTTGGAGAGTTTCCGATTTTAGAAGGTTTCCATAAATAGTACTTTCCAAAAAGAACAGGTTTCCATAATTAGCAGATTCCCAAAATTAGCAAGTTTCCAAATGTTAACATATATTCTTATAAGTTAGTTTCATCATATTATTAAGTTTCATAGCCTTTCGTATTACATATTTCATTTTATAGAGATTTCGTGAAATTAGGGTTTCATTATGTCACCGAACATGTTTTAAGGTTAAAAGTGTCAATTTCACAAGTTAAAGGTCACAATTGCACACATTCACATTATAACACATTAACTCAACTCAATAAAGTCAAATATGTCAATTTTACACTTCACACCTTTAAGTTTATAAAGTTTCTATTTTAATCCTTTAATTATTTAGGTTACCATATTTAAACCATTAATTAATACAATTATCACATAAGCACCACAACTATTCAAAAATGACAATTACAGCCCCTAACATATTTTACAGGTCGTGACATGTCCATTTATCCCATATTTACATTTTTAGTCCTTCAAGTTATAATAATTACAATTTAAACCTTTTAATTAACCCTTTTAACTTTTATCAGCTTTTAAACTCCAACAGACCCCGACTTAACAAATTTTTGATCCATATCAAAACTCAAAAATAAAATTCACAAATATTCACAGAGATGCTTCAATGTCTTTAAAACTCACACGAATTTTTCCATAATTTATTAGTTAGTCTAACCCCACACAAAAAATACTCAAGTTTAGACTACTTAGAAAACCAACCAGCAGCAGTACCCAAAAAGTATCCGCCTCCCGGACCTACCATCCCATTCAGGAACAAATCACAAAAATTGATGGTATTACCTAACATATATAAGTTCAACACCATAGAGTTTCATGGCCTAAATCGTTATAGTGTTTGTATGAAAAATTGACCAAGTTGACTGATTTCAAATCCCCGAATTTCAGATTCAACACTTAATGACACAAAAATAAAAAACACGACCAAAACAACTTGAAATCACACCTCGTCAATTGGAAAGCTTAAATAAGACATAAAACTAAGTTTTCATCAAAATAAACCGAATTAAAACATTATATATCATGCCCTATCTCGTTCACATAATCATGTATGTAAGTTGTCTTGATTTCAGAATCAATGTAACCCATCATATAACATGTTTAGCATATTTTTAAGCCGATTCACTTCAAAGGGTTCATGATACATTTAATCAAAGCATTTATCTTCGACTAGAAACAATAATCAAGTAGTTTTATGAACTATACCCAAAGATACAAACGTTTAATCTTTATGATTTTATGTGATACCGTTTGATTTCATGTGAAAACTAATTCGTATCTTTCAATTCTTCCATATCAAGATATTCATAACAAAAGGAAATTAAGGAGATGAACAAAGATTAAATGAAAAATACCAAACCCTTCTATGGGTGTTATGTGGATCGAATGGAAGAGAAAAGCAAGAACAAGGCCTCCAAAAGCTTCCAAATAAATTCCTATTTGTACCAAATCCTTCCACGAATACGTATGAATGATCACCAATGATCCAAGAGCTATATTTTGGTGTTTTTGTATGTGTTGGGTCGTTGAAATTGAGAGGAAGAAGGAAAAATTATGAAGTTTATGTGTAAAATGATTTAGGGAGAGTTAAATGGCATCAAAGTTGATTTGTAGTAAACTTGGAATGTTAAATAAATTTCCTTAATTCATGGGGCGGAAATAATGGAATGATTAGAAGATGATTTGATAATTTTATGCAATAATAAACATTAGGTTGTGTTATATTATTCATTTCATATGTTGTGTACAAATTTCAATGGTTTTCGGACCCGTTAGGTCACGTAACGTGCAAAATTCGTTTCTTAATCCAAATTTCACATTCTTGAGTTCATATGATGTTGTAGTAGCTCAATTATCATTTACTTGAAGTTACATGTTCATATTTGTGATCCCACATTAATCATTTTTTTGATTTAGGACTTGTTCGGTAACCGTACACAATTCTTCAAAATTTCAAATTGGAGGATATTTTAGTAATTTAACATGTTACGAAAATGTGGGTTTTACAACTATTCCCTCAAAAAGAATTTTCGTCTGCGAAAATTAAAGAAGGAATAAGGCAGCGAAACAAAACGAACGTCCACCAGACTACAATGTGAAATGGGGGGTAGCTGGCTTGCATAGACTTTTCGGTCTCCCAGGTCGCCTCACGTGGTGGATGGTTCTTCCAAGAACTTTAACAAAACGAATAACTTTATTTCTCATGACTCTCTCCTGTCTATCAAAAATGGCTTCCGGTTTTTCTGGAAGTGACATATCTGGTTGAATATGATCAAAGGGTATGACACCATATGTAGAGGATGATAATTGTATCTTCTGGAAAGTTCATATGAGATACGAACAAAATTTCAAGTCAAGTTAACTGTATCAAACAGTAGAGATCTCTACAAGAGCTTGAGATTGGTGACAAATGTATCGAGGTCAACAGAATGCAAAAATCGAGAGTTCAAATTTATCCAATTATCTAACGAACCAATGCAGAGTCAACGCATAGGTAGAATGAACCTAAAGTCTCGCAAGTCGCAGATAATTCAATGGAGTTCAAATTCTAAGCGTTATAGGTACTCCCCAAGATATCCTATGACCACAATAAGTTCACGTTATATGATGTAAGTATTATCACGTTGGCCAGGCGTCATAATACTAGCATCATATAAATATGCCGTCACGATGGTCATACTTTATCACGAGTCGTAAACAAACAAGCGAACCTTAGTTCACCTATTACTTCTATCATCCAAGAGGTCAAATGAAATCAAGCGTCATAACTAGGAGGAACATTCAATGACAAAGCAATGGAACTCTCAATGAATGACTAAGGGAAAACAAAACTATTCACAAGAGTAACGGAAATCTAATCATATCAGCAAGTTAGGTACGTCGTCTCCAAAAGCATCAATTTTCCCAAAATTCGCCAAACTTTCCAAAACAAGACCATCATCAAACATATGCAGAATGAACACGGAACATAGATGATATTGGAGAACCTAAATCATCCAAGGATCACATTAGTAAGTAACGAAACTCAAGAAATTGACGAGAGTGATCATTAGTCATCATTAACTTCATCCTTCAAAAAATCAAATCATCCAACAACAAAATGGTTTGTTCCAAAACCACCCGTACAAAACATCAATTCTTTTTAAGTCCAAGTAATCTGTCTTCTTTTGTCTATCAATCTGCAAATGAAACAAAACTGTGAACTTGAGTCTGATCATCAAGTCTTCTGCAATTCTTCTTGGAATGTGATGGAGTAATGTGAATTCTTGACATGATCTTTAAATTCCTTCATAACAGTCTGCTTCCGCTCTTAATTCATCTTAGTACAACCAAGATGAATAGGGAAGTGAGACTGGATGTCTTCATCAGCTCCAGGTTCGCCACCTTGACTAACTTCTTGTCCCCTGCATCGCCAACACTTCTGTGTTGTAAGGAGTGTCTTCACTCTTCATTGTAGCCACTGTTGTTGTCAAATCTAGGTAAGGCAGTGAAGTTAATCTTCGCATGCGTTTCTAGTCGACGAAAATTGGTAATCATCTTGCAAGATTCTTCCGTAAGATTCAAAAGACTAGCCTTTCAAATTTATTGTCAGTCTTGATCACTCGGTGATAGTTTCAGAGTTTGCGGAATTTAAGGAGATATTTTAATCTAAGAACGTCGTTACCCAATAATTATCAATCTCCCAAAATTCACAAATGGTCACCAAATTTCTAACAAGGTACACAATGGTTTCCATGTCCTTTCTTGTCTCCGAATGTACTATTATGTCATACCTTTACTCGTCCAAGTACTCACGAGAAAACGCTATTTATCAGATTCACAAGATGGTCAGAGCCTTAGCTAATACTATTAGCATCACTAACCGTCATAGTAGTCGTTAGGAATACGGAAGGCGATTCCAAAAATAACCTCAACACATAACTCCATTTCAGAACATACCACAATGTCATACTATATAATTCTTCCAAATATTCACGAAAACAAAATCTCACCATATACATGGAAATAGTTGATGTGATAGCCAATACAATTGGAATCATTATTATTACGAATACAAAAACGGCTTTAAAATCATCTTAAGGAACCTTCACATTCACCCCACGTCGTCTCTCCTCTTCTTCACCAATAAAACTGATCAACTTTATAGTCTTACTCTTGGTTAGTAACTCATTTCTTAGAAGTTCTTTTATTTGTTTCTTCAGTCTTCCAAATGAAGCCATTGGAAACGGATTTTTCAAAGGTAGATCCAAAATCATATCAAAGGTAAACGGAATTGTAACTACATTCGCCAAACCAGACGGATAGTTCACGAATTAGGATCAAGTGTAAGGTTTATCAAGAGTCTTTAGGCAGATAAGTTAACTATTCGAAAAGGTTGGGATTTTGTTCAGCTTCATTGCCCAAGTGTGCCTCATTGCGAATACAAACATTGTATTGTTGTCAAAGTGATGCGTGTAGAATACTAGTTGCTAATATCGTCAATGGATTCAAATAGAAGGATAAGAATTATCTGAAAGTAACGGAATCTATCAGGTCAATCAATTTAGGGTGCAAACTATCGTATCGACATTTCCAAGATCATGACAATTCTCATTACAATTAGCTGATGAACACAAACAAGATTGCCATAACAAAACTCACAGAAGGGAAACTTAATTCAATACTTCAATATTATCAGAGTATCTGGGAAATGGAAATGAAATTCGAAGTCTAGTACAGGCAAAACAGAAGAATAAAAGAAACTAGTTCATGATTTCAAATTCCCTTCATTCAACTTGGATTATAACGGCTGGTCGTCGTAGACTCTAGATTGGAGTCTACATCATTCTCTTCTTTCTCTTCCTCTCATTCACTAATCTAGCCATTCCTGTTATTCTCGTGTTGCGGCAAAAGGCGGCTAGCAGAACCACTTTTGCGATCTATCTCTTCTTCTTCCATAGACTCATGGCACTTTCCGTAATACTTGGTGCTAATACCTTTTTCATAATTTGTTTTAGTTTCATACATCTCTTTCCCCTTGTCATCCACCTTCTGGCAGCCCGAAGCATCAACAGTAGTTCCCTTACTCCTTCTTACGCGCTGGATCTGTCTTGAAATATCCTTAATGGCATGAGTCACCATTTTCTTCGGGTTTTCATCAGGTGGTCCAGAGCGATGAGATTTAACCATCTGAATGGTTACCAAATGGTCAGGATAAGGAATCAAGAATAAACACGAAAGGGAAAGGTATGCTGAAGAAAGCCTAATATCTACCCAATCCTCACAGGTTTAACTTTAAGTTCGCACAGGGAAGAATCCTAAATCAAGTTTTCAAGGTGTTCATCAATGTTCCTACAGTGGAAACCTAATGGTCCATAGCTCACAGGTCCAGGTTTATATATTATAAGTCGTCAGCCTGTCTCTGATACCATAAATTGTAACACCCCAACCCGTCAAGGGTAAAGATATCACAATAAATAGTGTCCAACAGAGCAAAACACAAGCTTAATACTTTAACAATACAATGAGTACAAAAGTTACAAATGAATTCCAAAATATAGAAGATACAATAATAAAACAAAATCCATTATTTAAAAGAACTATAGTGTAGGTCCACACTCTCTCATCCCCAAAGCTAAACCCCGCGTCCTAGCTTAAGTACCTACCGCATGGAAAAGAAAACGCGGCTGAGCATAAAAAGCTCAGTGAACAGATTTGAAGATAACAAGCACATCAAGTAATAAGACAAGAGAGTGCAAATTGAAATTACATATGGTGTCACAAGGTATATCAAAGGACTATCAAGGTTAAGTATGAAAGGTCACCAAGGTTAAGTATCAAGAATCGTCGAGTGTAATAGCAAGGATTAACAAGTTTCAAGGATCGTCAAGTATAATGTCAAGGGTTAAGTATAATATCAATGTTTAACAAGTATAGTATCAAGGGTTAACAAGTTCCAAAGTTTTCAAGAATTAATAAGGGTCAAGTATCAAGGATTAGCAAGTGTCAAGTATCACTACTAGAAAACAGGGCAACAATGACGGATTTACTGACGGAAACAAATCCGTCAGAGGTTACTAACGGAATTACCAACGGATTACTGACAGAGACCGTTGCCGACGGAATACCAACAGATTTTTGACGGATTACCAACGCACGAAATTCTGTTAGCAATTGGTCACCAAATAATGACGGATCTCTGACGGACTAATGACGGATGGGAGATACCGTCAGTATTCCGTCAGTAAAATCGATGGATTACCGACAGATGAAGATCCGTTGGTAATCAGTCGTTAATTACCGACGAATTACCGATGGATTATCGACGGTCGAGGATCCGTTAGTATACCGTTGTTACTTACCGATGGATTAGTGAAGTAACATTATTCATTTGTTATCTCTCATTATCATTGACAGATTACCGACGGAATTTACGGTTCTATATATTTTAGTGTACTACACTTGTTAAAGACCTATATACATTTCTATTGTTTTATGAACTAATTTAGTGTATAAAATTATTCACGGATTGCTATTTATGTGTAAAACTTAATTAGGGGTTCATGCACCCAGTCTCAATATTGTGATGTGGGACCTCGAGCAAAATTCAAGTTCCACATGTTCATCACATATTTAGTATTCGTCGGTTGCTTTCATTCTGAGTGTTAATAATTTAAGACGTATAAGAATAATGACATCAATTAGTTGCTTCATCGAGTGTGACTTCTCCTTTTAAACAAATGACTATGGCGTTCTTGCCATATATAATAAGCCATGGCGCCTATAGCCACCATCAACTCAGGATACACACCACTTTCATTCGAGATAAGAATAAGAAAGCCGCATATAGCCAATCAACACACTCTACTTTACACACTACTTCCATTCGAGATAAGACTTAACAAAGTTGATCACATCAGTCTATCAACCCACTATACCTTTAATGTCTTGTCGACATGGGAAATTCCCATTACATTAGTCTCGTGTGTGGTTTTTATTTATATTTGTATGTTTATAATCATGATTTGTTTGTGTTTCCACTTTAGTTTGTTTGTTCACTTTAGCTCATTTATATTCGTTTGTGCCTTAATGACTTAAAACATATAATCTCACTGGTCTGAATGAATGAAATATATCTCTATTTCAAGCGTATATGACATTATGACTGATATGTTTAATTGGTTGTACTGGTTTATTAGGTGTATTTAGTCCTAATTGCGTAAAAATGAAGTTTAGCTTGATACGGAGTCAAGCTTGCAACGAGAAAAGCTCGAGTAACTCTTGTTGGTCGGGCTCTTTTACACTCTTAATTAGCTAGGTTATATTAAGATTAAAAGTTTGTAACATCGATCTCACACGAATTATATTTTAGTTACCATGGTCAAAATTTATTCTCTTATATTCATATTGAGTACGTACTATAAGACACATGAGAGATATGATCTTTCAACCTTGATTCGGTATCACGAGCATAATATGTAGACAAAAATGATCGATACTGAAATGCTTATCTCAATAGCCTTTATATTGAGTTATTATTGGTTAAAAGGAACTCTTATATGTATCTCGTAATGTTTGTAGTGGTTCAAAAACGTTGTGATCAGTTGCATCGTGTTTTACTAATTGTAAAGACTGACTCAACGTCTAACATGTTTAATCAAATAAGCAGATAAACTTAATATACTTAAACGATGTAGTTGACTTTAACCGATGTATATTTGCACAATAAAGTATAATAACGGATTTTACCGGGTAACATAATAACTTAAGATTATCAAAATACTTTACTTTTACATTTACAACTAATTCACTTTTTTGTTTTTTTATAAATGAAAATACCTTAACATAATTTTTCCCTCCCACAGTCCCACCCAATTTTCAGTTCCCTCCCACCCAATTTTTAGTTCCCTCAAATCCCAAAAATTCACACTAAAATCCCCCCCTAAAGTATTTGCTGCCCTACTTTACGCCTACCACATAAACACACTTTTAACCCTTTCAAACACTATCAGAAACACAGACTAGATCTGGAAGATGAACAAACACCATCCACCATAGCTACCTACCACTTTTCTTTCTCTTTCACCTCTCACTCATCTCTCGATTATTAGCAGCTCAGCACCCACACACTCATTTGAACAAAGATAATTGTTGCGTCTCGTTCCTTATTCTCTTCTGTTGGCCATCGTTTACCAGTCTTTAAACCAAGACTAATTGGTATAATTATCGCATTATAGTAATTATTGTTTCAAGTTTTAAGTCAGGTACTTCTTTACCTTCAATTCGATGTGTTCATGGGTTAATTTTAAGTTTTGGTGATTTTCAAATGTAGGATTTATGAACTTGCAAAACATAAGCTGGATTCTATGCTTAGTTTCCAATGTCAATGGTTGTGAATGATATTCATTACTTGCTGAATTTTTGGTGTTTTATGTATGTTAATTGCTGCGAATAGGTCATCCCATTACTATATGAATTGTGGTTGTTTTCGTGTATTTTAGTTGCTGCAAACACACATCATTGCGTGCTGAATTTTTGGGTCTTTTGGTGTATGTTAACTACTGCAAATGTGTGTCATTACTTGCTGAAATAAGGGGTCTTTTGGTGTATGCTAATGGCTGCAAACGACTTTCATTACTTGCTAAATAAGGGGTCTTTTGGTGTATGCTAAGGGCTGCAAACGTGTGTCGTTGCTTGCTGAAATTAGGGGTCTTTTCGTGTATGCTAAGGGCTGCAAACTTGTGTCGTTTCTTGCTGAAATTAGGCGTCTTTTTGTGTATGTTAATGGCTGTAAAAGTGTTTCGTCACTTGCTGATATTAGGGGTCTTTTGGTGTATGCTAAGGGTTGCAAACGTGTGTCATTGTTTGCTGAAATTAGGGGTCTTTTCGTGTATGTTAATGGTTGCCAAGGTGTGTCGTCACTTGTTGAAATTAGGGGTCTTTTGGTGTATGCTAAGGGCTGCAAAGGTGTGTCGTCGCTTGCTGAAATTAGGTGTCTTTTGGTGTATGTGAAGTGCTGCAAATGTGTGCCATTGCTTGCTAAAATTAGGGTCTTTTAGTATATGTTAATGGCTGTAAACGTGTATCATCGCTTGCTGAAATTAGGGGTCTTTTGGTGTATGCTAAGGGCTGCAAAGGTGTGTCGTCGCTTGCTGAAATTAGGTGTCTTTTGGTGTATGTGAAGTGCTACAAATGTGTGCCATTGCTTGCTAAAATTAGGGTCTTTTAGTATATGTTAATGACTGTAAACATGTATCATTGCTTGCTGAAATTAGGGGTCTTTTGGTGTATGTTAAGGGCAACAAACGTGTGTCGTCGCTTGCTAAAATTAGGGGTCGTTTGGTGTATGTTAAGGGCTGCAAACGTGTGTCGTCGCTTGCTGAATATAGTGGTCTTTTGGTGTATGTTAAGGGATGCAAACGTGTGGCTTCACTTGCTGAATTTGGGGTCTTTTGTGTATGTTAATGGCTGTAAACGCGCGTCATTGCTTGCTGAATTTTGGGGTCTTTTGTGTATGATTTCGTGTTAGTTAACTAACCTTAAGGTGATATATCTTGATTGTTTAACTAATTTTGGTTAACTATCTGTTTCATTTATGTGCTAGTGAACATGAAGCGGACTCTGGAGAAGAGAAGTACTAGTAGAGGTGGCGAGGGTGGACACACCAGCCACAAATTTGTATCACATGTTAGGGTCTCTAATTTAGCAAGCCTTATAGGAAAGGACTTTCGTGGGTTCATGGCTGAAGTTCGCGACGAGGCCAAGATAAAGTATACAAAGGCCACTGGCATAGTTTTTGATGGAGAAAATTACTCTCTCCTCGCGTCGTATGGGCCAAACTGGATGAGAGACGATCATTGGCAGGATCTAATTAAAAGGGTATGGAACAGCCCAAAATGGAGAGAGAAGTCTAGAAAAGCTTCACAAAACAGGAACAGAAAAGTAGACGGATCAGTATGGAAGCATACGTGTGGATCAGCTACCTTGACTCAACATAAGTTAAACAAGGTAAGCATTCTATCTGTATAACTATATTGATTGTTTCTATCAACTCTTGTTCAGGCCATTTTTTTTATCAACTCTTAATATTTTTTGCAGGAAAAGGAAACAGGGGCCCTTGTTAGTTTTCAAGTTCTTTTTGAAGATACACATTCATGAAACAGGTGTACATTACCCCGAAGACCAAAAGTGTTGGCGTATCGTGCTAGGAAAATCACCACACCCCCTCCCACCTAACTAATGTATAGTTGACGGTAGTATCTTTTGATATTTGTAGTCAGATATCGATTATTATCAACATTTTGTTACGTTGATCTTGTAATTTAAAAGTTAAATCTGTATGTTGATTTACAGAATGTAAAACATGACTTTAATGTATGTTCTTTTGGGATATTATTTTGTTTATAGTTATGTTGATATGTTGAGAACGTTGGTAAACTGTGGGTAATATATGACGGTAAAGCGTTAGTAAACTATCGGTGTTTACTCACAGTTATCCGTCGGTAGAATTTGTTAGAAATCCGTTGCGAAATTTGTTAGTGATTTTTGGTAATTAATGACGGATTAGCAACGGAAAATCTGGCATAGTTTTTGATGATTAATGACAAATTAGCAACGGAAAATTCTATTAGTGATTTTTGAAATCCGTTGGTAAAAGCCGTCAGTAAAATTACCGACAGCGATATTACCGACGGAAAGTTTCAGTTGGTGATCCGTCAGCAACAGCCGTTACCGACGGATTACCGACGGATTTGACCGTCATTGTTGCCCTGTTTTCTAGTAGTGTATCAAGTGTCAAGTATCAAGTGTCAAGTATCAAATGTCAAGTATAAATTGTCAAGTATCAAGTGTCAAGGCTTTCAGTATTTAACCTCCAGGCACAAAAAGTATCAAGTCAAGTATACGAAGTCAAGTATCCCAAGTTGGAGTAGCTAGCTCCCAAGATGTGAGGGGTTGCAATGCACACAAACCCGGTCACCAAGTATATAATGTAGTACAAGTCATAATCAAGATGGCCGTAGCCCAAGCAAGTAGCAAGTCAAGACAAGACTAGGATGCATCCATACGCCCCTGCAGGCCAATAATAATAATCATAGTAGTAGTCAAGAACAAGTATCAGGGACGGTGGGGGACATCTCTTCAGCCCCACTAGAGTACATAACATTGGTGCATCAATGCTATGGTTGTGGCTACTCCACAACAAGTAGCTCCTGGGTAAAATACTGAAGGGTCAAGGGGTCAAGGTTCAATATCAAGTACAAGTGGTAAAGTCATAATCAAAGGTTCAAGTCAAGGTTCAATATCAAGATTCAAGACAAGGTTCAAGTCAAAGGTTCAATATCAAAAGTTCAATATCAAGGGTTCAATATCAAGGGTCAATATCAAGGAAGGTTCAATCAAGTAATATAAAAGAGAGAGGGAAGAGTCATGAGAGAAATAGTTGTACTCTTGCTGAAAGAGTACGGAATATCTGTACCTCAGTCCAATTGCACAAGCAAGTCACAAGTCAAAGAGAGAATGGGTCACTCCCGCTTCACCGAACCTAGAAGATAATGAATACGAATCAAGATGAGTCCGAATTACTCAAGTTACCTCTTATAATTATCTTTCCATTTTTAAAAACTTTCCATATATAGCAGCTTTCCATTTTAGGTAACTTTCCATATTTAGTAACTTCCCACTTTAAGTAGTTTAAGCATTTTTGTAAGACCCGGAAAATTTGAATATCCAAAATACCTAAAATACCCTTCAAATTTTAAACTTATAAACTTTTTAAGAGACGCTAATGATTCAAGACATTTCATTTCGATGTGGACCTAAGTATTTAAATTATTAAAACTCGAACCTTTCGCGACATGTTAAATCCATAATACTTATGATATAATTTATTCACATTTTAACTTAACTACACGTTTAAATATACATATACATGGCTGAATATTGGAGTTGTGCACAAGTAAACTTTGACCAAGAACAAGTCTAAATTCATGAATGGAGTTAAAATTGGAAGGAATCAATTTAAATCCCTTAAAACTCGGCATTGCTTCTTTGACTCCTCACCCTACAAGGTTTCTCATTTAACCGTACCTCTCAACTTTTAAACACGCACAATACGTATTTTGAAAACCCTAAAAACCTAAACACCACAACCGGCGGCCATATATTATTTTGTTCCATTTTCTGTCGATTCCAGGCGCAAAGAAGACTCGTGTGACTTGTTCTGGGTAGCGGCATCGTGGTGGTGTGAGGCTCGCTGGGTTTTGGACGTGGGTATAGTTACTCGAAAGGAGGTTGGTTGGTAACTTATATTGTTGATGCGATCAAGGGTGAATTCTGTCCAACAAGGGAGCTCAAACGTGGGTACTTAATTTGGTTCGAGGAGTTTTGTTCGGCTGGATATTAGCATTCGACAATGGTGGTTCTTTATCTCCTTCGACATGCTACAAGGGTATGGTCGCATAGCCTTATTCGACTCCTTTGTTTTGTTTCTGTTCCAGCACGTTATTTGTTTTCTATTCAGTTCATAAAACATGCAAAACAACACATAAAATCATAAAACTCACCACATGAAATAACGAATGGAGAGCTTATCTTATTGACCTATGAATCTGTTTCTTTTCGAATCGATTGTGCATGTTATGACCCGCACACATACGACCCATAACCTGTTTTGTACATCATCTTGTCGAGCTAAAAAGAGTAATACGTGCTTGTTTCGTTTCTGTTTCAAGTCGTATAAAAATAAATGAAAAGGGTGTCGCGGGTTTATTTTGTATTGTGAGGTATATGTGGTGACATGTGACGTCTCGCGAGCTGTTTTGTATCGTGTATGAATGAGTCGTTTTGGGTCATGTTTGAACGGCTTTTGGTCATCAATAATGCTGCATAAACACTCCTAAAAATCTGTTTTAAAATGGACGTTAACGAAGCATGCAAACCTGAGTTAAGCTAAAAAAAAAAGAAACTTATTAACTTGTACATCATTAAATCGATCTGTATATATATATATATATATGAATATGTTTCTGGATTTCTGACTTTGTCATGGATTGAATATAAAAGAAAATGCATGCATGGGTCTGTTGATACTAGGCTTTCAAAGTCCTTCAATGAAGGTTTCAACCCACTAGGGTTCGAATCTGGAGAAGGCAGAGTTTACTTCAAATTAAGTGTCGTGCCTTCGGGCGGCTTAAGTTGAAGGTTTTCCCCCCATCAGGTTTCAAATTGGTCAAGGATTTCTTCGAAAGAACCGTTTAAAAAAAAATAAAAAAAAATAATCAAGAGAAAAGCTTATGAACATGTGTGTTGTCATTCGAGTAAACAGATAGAATGTGAGGGTCTGTGTATGGCTCGTTAATTAATACATATAATATGGATGAAGTTATATACCCATATTCATAAGCTTAAATATCAAGATATAATATAAATGAAGTTAGAGATAGAATGTGTGTAGTATATGTCTACTTGTCTTATATTCTTATCAGTAGTTGGAGTTATACAACATATAATATAAATGAAGTTATCATGGGTCGGTGTCGAGTTATACATGGGTCATGCATGATATAATAATTATTTGGTCGTCATGGTCTAAATTTTAATGTCGATAATACGTTAATAAATTATGAACGACGGGTATAAAATTATCTTTTGATATAAATTTATATAAACCCTAAAGTTAATTATTTGACTTTTAATATTTAATTTTGATAAACTACTTTTTAGACCCTAAACTTATAATATTGACATTTAAAAACCTAAACTACAATATTGGTCGTTTTAACCTTAAATATTATTAATTGTCCATTATAAACCTAAAGTTAATAAATCGGGAAGGCTACTATACTTGAAAAGTTACTATTTTTGGAAAGCTGCTATAAATGGAAAGTTACTAAAAATGAAAAGCCAAATAAAACGAGCAATTCGATTCAAAACAAGTTATTAATAATTAGCCGATCATTAATTCGTGTAGATTCGCTGAAGAACGGTGTGACTTTGGATTCGTATGTTATGGTTTCGTTGGTGGTTTAAGGTACAGATATTCTACCTTATCTCATTAAGGGTTCTGATCTCATGACTTTTCGATCCTTGACTTTGATTCGTTTGCTATGATATGATTTATTGATATAAGCCTTTGCTATGATCCCTTTGATATGATTCATTGCTATCCATTTTGTTGATTACCTGATTACTATCTCCTGGTTGAGATTCTGTTTGATTATGATATGATTCGTTTGTTATGGATATGCTTTGTTTGATATGATTCATTTCGTTCTTATGCCCGAGTTTTTATTCTACTCATGGAGGTACCATGGGCGTGTCAGTGATGGCACCATTGGCATGACACTTTCTGGGGAGGTGTGATTGATCCCTGGCATTCCCTTCTGTTTGATATATGTGCACTATGGCCAATTAGTTATATATGTGTCCAGTCATGAGCTGGCATGTGTATTTTGTTTGATTCAGGGAGTGTATGGATGCATCCTAGGTTCTGTTTTGTTTTGAGAAGACAGTGACTGGCTGTACGTGCCTTGTACCCCTTTCACTTCTGGTACAATGGAGTCTGCAGCTCCTTGTACAACTTATGATTTGACGGATATGTGATTATGTGATTTTGAGACCTATTCGAGTGGCTCTGGTAGGTCGGCTCGTGGCTTTCCTATGTTTCGTTGTGTCTATTCGAGTGGCTCTGGTAGACACACCTTTGTTGATACGTGCTCTTTGATTCTGGTTACTATATGATTCATATTATCACTTGACTCTTCGTACTCATTATTCATTTGACGTATGATATTTGTTCAGTTATCGTTGATCTCTTATGCATTTGACAGATGATATTCATTTCAGCAGGAGTTTATGATTTCCTTTTTCCTTATACTCATATACGTTTCAATTATTCGTTTTGTTATATATCTGCTCACTGGGTTTTTTAAGCTCAACCGCATTTCTTTTCCTGCGGCAGGTTTTAGGTTGGAAGCTGGGATTGAGTGAAGAGTGCATAGGACTGGTTAGTGGACTACCCTGATGATTAGATACTTTTCGCTTCTGGATTAGACTTGGTTTTAGCATCAGTAGATTAGTTTGGTTTTGTATTTAGTTTTGGATTTCATTTTGTTTAGATTTAGTATTTCCTTGTTACCTTAGTATACCTTTGTAACTTTATGTTTATAAGTCTTCCGCTTGTGTTTGTATGTTCTGATTTGGCGCCATAATGTGACATTTTTACCCTTGTCGGGTTGGGGTGTTACAATTTTAGAAGACTTTATATTTTTAGTAAGTTTCCTTATTTGGAGAGTTTCCGATTTTAGAAGGTTTCCATAAATAGTACTTTCTAAAAATAACAGGTTTCCATAATTAGCAGATTCCCAAAATTAGCAAGTTTCCAAATGTTAACATATTCTTATAAGTTAGTTTCATCATATTATTAAGTTTCGTAGCCTTTCGTATTACATATTTCATTTTATAGAGATTTCGTGAAATTAGGGTTTCACTATGTCACCGAACATGTTTTAAGGTTAAAAGTGTCAATTTCACAAGTTAAAGGTCACAATTGCACACATTCACATTATAACACATTAACTCAACTCAATAAAGTCTAATATGTCAATTTTACACTTCACACCCTTAAGTTTACAAAGTTTCCATTTTAATCCTTTAATTATTTAGGTTACCATATTTAAACCATTAATTAATACAATTATCACATAAGCACCACAACTATTCAAAAATGACAATTACAGCCCCTAACATATTTTACAGGTCGTGACATGTCAATTTATCCCATATTTACAATTTTAGTCCTTCAAGTTATAATAATTACAATTTAAACCTTTTAATTAACCCTTTTAACTTTTATCATCTTTTAAACTCCAATAGACCCCGACTTAACGAATTTTTGATCCATATCAGAACTAAAAAATAAAATTCACAAAAATTCACAGAGATGCTTCAATGTCTTTAGAACTCACACGAATTTTTCCAGAATTTATTAGTTAGTCTATCCCCACACGAAAAATACTCAAGTTCAGACTACTTAGAAAACCAACCAGCAGCAGTACCCAAAAAGTATCTGCCTCCCGGACCTACCATCCCATTCAGGAACAAATCACAAATATTCATGGTATTACCTAACATATATAAGTTCAACACCATAGAGTTTCATGGCCTAAATTGTTATAGTTTTTGTATGAAAAATCGACCAAGTTGACTGATTTCAAATCCCCAAATTTCAGATTCAACACTTAATGACACAAAAATAAAAAACACGACCAAAACAACTTGAAATCACTCCCCGTTAATTGGAAAGCTTAAATAAGACATAAAACTAAGTTTTCATCAAAAGAAACCGAATTAAATCATTATATATCATGCCCTATCTCGTTCACATAATCATGTATGTAAGCTGTCTTGATTTCAGAATCAATGTAACCCATCATATAACATGTTTAGCATCTTTTTAAGCCGATTCACTTCAAAGGGTTCATGATACATTTAATCAAAGCATTTATCTTCGACTAGAAAGAATAATCAAGTGGTTTTATGAACTATACCCAAAGATACATACGTTTAATCTTTATGATTTTATGTGATACCGTTTGATTTCATGTGAAAACTAATTCGTATCTTTCAATTCTTCCATATCAAGATATTCATAACAAAAGGAAATTAAGGAGATGAACAAAGATTAAATGAAAAATACCAAACCCTTCTATGGGTGTTATGTGGATCGAATGGAAGAGAAAAGCAAGAACAAGGCCTCCAAAAGCTTCCAAATAAATTCCTATGTGTACCAAATCCTTCCACGAACGCATATGAATGATCACCAATGATCCAAGAGAAATATTTTGGTGTTTTTGTATGTGTTGGGTCATTGAAATTGAGAGGAAGAAGGAAAAATTATGAAGTTTATGTGTAAAATGATTTAGGGAGAGTTAAATGGCATTAAAGTTGATTTGTAGTAAACTTGGAATGTTAAATAAATTTCCTTAATTCATGGGGCGGCAATAATGGAATGATTAAAAGATGATTGGATACTTTTTTGCAATAATAAACTTTAGGTTATGTTATATAATTCATTTCATTTGTTGTGTACAAATTTCAAGGGTTTTCGGACCCGGTAGGTCACATAACGTGCCATATTCGTTTCTTAATCCAAATTTCACATTCTTGAGGTCATATGATGTTGTAGTAGCTCAATTATCATTTACTTGAAGTTACATGTTCATATTTGTGATCCCACATTAATCATTTTTTTGATTTAGGACTTGTTCGGTAACCGTACACAATTCTTTAAAATTTCAAATTTGAGGATATTTTAGTAATTTAACATGTTACGAAAATGTGGGTTTTACAACTATTCCCTCCTCAAAAATAATTTTCGTCCGCGAAAATGAAAGAAGGAATAAGGCAGCGAAACAAAACGAACGTCCACCAGACTACAATGGGCAATGGAGGTAGCTGGCTCGCATAGACTTTTAGGTCTCCCAGGTCGCCTCACGTGGTGGATGGTTCTTCCAAGAACTTTAACAAAACAAATAACTTTATTTCTCATGACTCTCTCCTATCTATCAAAAATGGCTTCCGTTTTTTCTAGAAGTGACATATCTGGTTGAATCTGATCAAAAGGGTATGACACCATATGTAGAGGATGATAATTGTATCTTCTGGAAAGTTCATATGAGATACGAACAAAATTTCAAGTCATGTTAACTGTATCAAACAGTAGAGATCTCTACAAGAGATTGAGATTGGTGACATGTGTATCGAGGTCAACAGAATGCAAAAATCGAGAGTTCAAATTTATCCAATTATCTAATGAACCAATGCAGAGTCAACGCATAGGTAGAATGAACCTAAAGTCTCGCAAGTCGCAGAAAATTCAATGGAGTTCAAATTCTAAGCGTTATAGGTACTCCCCAAGATATCCTATGACCACAATAAGTGCACGTTATATGATGTAAGTATTATCACGTTGGCCAGGCGTCATAATACTAGCATCATATAAATATGCCATCATGATGGTCATACTTTATCACGAGTCGTAAACAAACAAGTCAACCTTAGTTCACCTATTACTTCTATCATCCAAGAGGTCAACCGAAATCAAGCGTCATAACTAGGAGGAACATTCAATGACAAAGCAATGGAAGTCTCAATGAATGACTAAGGGAAAACAAAACTATTCGCAAGAGTAACGTAAATCTAATCATATATGCAAGTTAGGTACGTCGTCTCCAAAAGCATCAATTTTCCCAAAATTCGCCAAACTTTCCAAAACAAGACCATCATCAAACAAACGCAGAATGAACACGGAACATAGATGATATTGGAGAACCTAAATGATACAAGGATCACATTACTAAGTAACGAAACTCAAGAAATTGACGAGAGTGAACATTAGTCATCATTAACTTCATCCTTCACAAAATCAAATCATCCAACAACAAAATGGTTTGTTCCAAAACCACCCATACAAAACATCAATTCTTTTCAAGTCCAAGTAATTTGTCTTCTTTCGTCTATCAATATGGAAATGAAACAAAACTGTGAACTTGAGTCTGATCATCAAGTCTTATGCAGTTCTTCTTGGAATGTGATGGAGTAATGTGAATTCTTGACACGATCTTTAAATCCCTTCATCATACAGTCTGCTTCCGCTCTTAATTCATCTTAGTACAACCAAGATGAATATGGAAGTGAGACTGCATGTCTTCATCAGCTCCAGGATCGCCACCTTGACTAACTTCTTGTCCCCTGCTTCGCCAACACTTCTGCGTTGTAAGGAGTGTCTTCACTCTTCATTGTAGCCACTGTTGTTGTCAAATCTAGGTCAGGCAGTGAAGTTAATCTTCGCATCCGTTTCTAGTCGACGAAAATTGGTAATCATCTTCCAAGATTCTTCTGTAAGATTCAAAAGACTAGCCTTTCAAATTTATTGTCTGTCTTGATCACTGGGTGATAGTTTCAGATTTTGCGGAATTTAAGGAGATATTTTAATCTAAGAACGTCGTTACCCAACAATTATCAATCTCCCAAAATTCACAAATGGTCGCCAAATTTCTAACAAGGTACACAATGGTTTCCATGTCCTTTCTTGTCTCCGAAAGTGCTATTATGTCATACCTTTACTCTTTGTCCAAGTACTCACGAGAAAACGCTATTTGTCAGATTCACAAGATGGTCAGAGCTTTAGCTAATACTATTAGCTTCACTAACCGTCATAGTAGTCGTTAGGAATACGGAAGGCGATTCCAAATATAACCTCAACACATAACTCAATTTCAGAACATACCACAATGTCATACTATATAATTCTTCCAAATATTTACGAAAACAAAATCTCACCATATACAAGGAAATAGTTGACGTGATAGCCAATACAATTGGAATCATTATTATTATTACGAATACAAAAACGGCTTTAAAATCATCTTAAGGAACCTTCACGTTCACCCCACGTCGTCTCTCCTCTTCTTCACCAATAAAACTGATCTACTTCACAGGCTTACTCTCGGTTAGTAACTCATTTCTTAGAAGTTCTTTTATTTGTTTCTTCAGTCTTTCAAATGAAGCCATCGGAAACGGATTTTTCAAAGGTAGATCCAAAATCATATCAAAGGTAAACGGAATTGTAACTACATTCGCCAAACCAGACGGATAGTTCACGAATTAGGATCAAGTGTAAGGTTTATCAAGAGTCTTTAGGCAGATAAGTTAACTATTCGAAAAGGTTGGGATTTTGTTCAGCTTCATAGCCCAAGTGTGACTCATTGCGAATACAAACATTGTATTGTTGTCAAAGTGATGCGTGTAGAATACTAGTTGCTAACATCGTCAATGGATTCAAATAGAAGGATGAGAATTATCCGAAAGTAATGGAATCTATCAAGTCAATCAATTTAGGGTGCAAACTATCGTATCGACACTTCCAAGATCATCACAATTCTCATTACAATTAGCTGATGAACACAAACAAGATTGCCCTAACAAAACTCACAGAAGGGAAACTTAATTCAATACTTCAATATTATCAGAGTATCTGGGAAATGGAAATGAAATTCAAAGTCTAGTACAGGCAAAACCGAAGAATAAAAGAAACTAGTTCATGATTTCAAATACCCTTCATTCAACTTGGATTGTAACGGCTGGTCGCCGTAGACTCTATATCGGAGTCTACATCATTCTCTTCTTTCTCTTCCTCTCATTCACTAATCCAACCATTCCTGTTATTCTCGTATTGCGGCAAAAGGCGGCTAGCAAAACCACTTTTGCGATCTATCTCTTCTTCTTCCATAGACTCATGGCACTTTCCGTAATACTTGGTGCCAATACCTTTTTCATCATTTGTTTTAGTTTCATACATCTCTTTCTCCTTGTCATCCACCTTCTGGCAGCCCGAAGCATCAACAGTAGTTCCCTTACTCCTTCGTACGCGCTGGATCTGTCTTGAAATATCCTTAATGGCATGAGTCACCATTTTCTTCGGGTTTTCATCAGGTGGTCCAGAGTGATGAGATTTAACCATCTGAATGGTTACCAAATGGTCAAGATAAGGAATAAAGAATAAACACGAAAGGGAAAGGTATGCCAAAGAAAGCCTAATATCTACGCAATCCTCACAGGTTTAACTTTAAGTTCGCACAGGGAAGAATCCTAAATCAAGTTTTCAAGGTGTTCATCAATGTTCCTACAGTGGAAACCTAATGGTCCATAGCTCACAGGTCAAGGTTTATATATTATAAGTCGTCAGCCTGTCTCTGATACCATAAATTGTAACACCCCAACCTATCAAGGGTAAAGATATCACAATAAATAATGTCCAACAGAGCAAAACACAAGCTTAATACTTTAACAATACAATGAGTACAAAGGTTACAAATGAATTCCAAAATAAAGAAGATACAATAATAAAACGAAGTCCATTATTTAAAAGAAATATAGGGTAGGTCCACACTCTCTCATCCCCAAAGCTAAACCCCGCATCCTAGCTTATGTACCTGCCGCATGGAAAAGAAAACGCGGCTGAGAATAAAAAGCTCAGTGAACAGATATGAAGATAACAAGCACATCAAGTAATAAGACAAGAGAGTACAAATTGAAATTACATATAGTGTCACAAGGTATATCAAAGGACTATCAAGGTTAAGTATGAAAAGTCATCAAGGTTAAGTATCAAGAATCGTCAAGTGTAATAGCAAGGATTAACAAGTTTCAAGGATCGTCAAGTATAATGTCAAGGGTTAAGTATAATATCAATGTTTAACAAGTATAGTAACAAGGGTTAACAAGTTCCAAGGTTTTCAAGAAGTAATAAGGGTCAAGTATCGAGGATTAGCAAGTGTCAAGTATCAAGTGTCAAGTATAAATTGTCAAGTATCAAGTGTCAAGGCTTTCAGTATTTAACCCCCAGGCACAACAAGTATCAAGTCAAGTATACGAAGTCAAGTATCCCAAGTTGGAGTAGCTAGCTCCCAAGATGTGAGGGGTTGCAATGCACACAAACCCGGTCACCAAGTATATAATGTAGTACAAGTCATAATCAAGATGCCGTAGCCCAAGCAAGTAACAAGTCAAGACAAGACTAGGATGCATCCATACGCCCCTGCAGGCCAATACTAATAATCATAGTAGTAGTCAAGAACAAGTATCAGGGACAATGGGGGACATCTCTCCAGCCCCACTAGAGTACATAACATTGGTGCATCAATGCTATGGTTGTGGCTACACCACAACAAGTAGCTCCTGGGTAAAATACTGAAGGGTCAAGGGGTCAAGGTTCAATATCAAGTACAAGTGGTAAAGTCATAATCAAAGGTTCAAGTCAAGGTTCAATATCAAGATTCAAGACAAGGTTCAAGTCAAAGGTTCAATATCAAAAGTTCAATATCAAGGGTTCAATATCAAGGGTCAATATCAAGGAAGGTTCAATCAAGTAATATAAAAGAGAGAGGGAAGAGTCATGAGAGAAATAGTTGTACTCTTGTTGAAAGAGTACGGAATATCTGTACGACTGTACCCCAGTCCAATTGCACAAGCAAGTCACAAGTCAAAGAGAGAATGGGTCACTCCCGCTTCACCGAACCTAGAAGATAATGAATACGAATCAAGACGAGTCCGAATTACTCAAGTTACCTCTTTTAGTTATCTTTCCATTTTTAGAAACTTTCCATATTTAGCAGCTTTCCATTTTAGGTAACTTTCCATATTTAGTAACTTCCCACTTTAAGTAGTTTAAGCATTTTAGAAGACTTTATATTTTTAGTAAGTTTCCTTATTTGGAGAGTTTCCTATTTTAGAAGGTTTCCATAAATAGTACTTTCCAAAAAGAACAGGTTTCCATAATTAGCAGATTCCCAAAATTAGCAAGTTTCCAAATGTTAACATATTCTTATAAGTTAGTTTCATCATATTATTAAGTTTCGTAGCCTTTCGTATTACATATTTCATTTTATAGAGATTTCGTGAAATTAGGGTTTCATTATGTCACCGAACATGTTTTAAGGTTAAAAGTGTCAATTTCACAAGTTAAAGGTCACAATTGCACACATTCACATTATAACACATTAACTCAACTCAATAAAGTCAAATATGTCAATTTTACACTTCACACCCTTAAGTTTACAAAGTTTCCATTTTAATCCTTTAATTATTTAGGTTACCATATTTAAACCATTAATTAATACAATTATCACATAAGCACCACAACTATTCAAAAATGACAATTACAGCCCCTAACATATTTTACAGGTCGTGATATGTCCATTTATCCCATATTTACATTTTTAGTCCTTCAAGTTATAATAATTACAATTTAAACATTTTAATTAACCCTTTTAACTTTTATCAGCTTTTAAACTCCAACAGACCCCGACTTAACGAATTTTTGATCCATATCAGAACTCAAAAATAAAATTCACAAAAATTCACAGGGATGCTTCAATGTCTTTAGAACTCACACGAATGTTTCCAGAATTTATTAGTTAGTCTAACCCCACACGAAAAATACTCAAGTTCAGACTACTTAGAAAACCAACCAGCAGCAGTACCCAAAACGTATTCCCCTCCCGGACCTACCATCCCATTCAGTAAAAAATCACAAAAACTCATGGTGTTACCTAACATATATAAGTTCAACACCATAGAGTTTCATGGCCTAAATCATTATAGTTTTTGTATGAAAAATCGACCAATTTGACTGATTTCAAATCCCCGAATTTCAGATTCAACACTTAATGACGCAAAAATAAAAAACACGACCAAAACAACTTGAAATCACTCCCCGTCAATTGGAAAGCTTAACTAAGACATAAAACTAAGTTTTCATCAAAATAAACCGAATTAAATCATTATATATCATGCCCTATCTCGTTCACATAATCATGTATGTAAGCTGTCTTGATTTCAGAATCAATGTAACCCATCATATTACATGTTTAGCATCTTTTTAAGCCGATTCACTTCAAAGGGTTCATGATACATTTAATCAAAGCATTTATCTTCGACTAGAAACAATAATCAAGTGGTTTTATGAACTATACCCAAAGATACACACGTTTAATCTTTATGATTTTATGTGATACCGTTTGATTTCATGTGAAAACTAATTCGTATCTTTCAATTCTTCCATATCAAGATATTCATAACAAAAGGAAATTAAGGAGATGAACAAAGATTAAATGAAAAATACCAAACCCTTCTATGGGTGTTATGTAGATCGAATGGAAGAGAAAAGCAAGAACAAGGCCTCCAAAAGCTTCAAAATAAATTCCTATGTGTACCAAATCCTTCCACGAACGCGTATGAATGATCACCAATGATCCAAGAGCAATATTTTGGTGTTTTTGTATGTGTTGGGTCGTTGAAATTGAGAGGAAGAAGGAAAAATTATGAAGTTTATGTTTAAAATGATTTAGGGAGAGTTAAATGGCATTAAAGTTGATTTGTAGTAAACTTGGAATGTTAAATAAATTTCCTTAATTCATGGGGCAGCAATAATGGAATGATTAGAAGATGATTTGATAATTTTATGCAATAATAAACTTTAGGTTATATTATATAATTCATTTCATATGTTGTGTACAAATTTCAAAGGTTTTTGGACCCGTTAGGTCACGTAACGTGCAATATTCGTTTCTTAATCCAAATTTCACATTCTTGAGTTCATATGATGTTGTAGTAGCTCAATTATCATTTACTTGAAGTTACATGTTCATATTTGTGATCCCACATTAATCATTTTTTGATTTAGGACTTGTTCGGTAACCGTACACAATTCTTCCAAATTTCAAATTGGAGGATATTTTAGTAATCTAACATGTTACCAAAATGTAGGTTACAATAACAACTAATAACAAGAATGGCAAAGGAGAATTTGAAACACATAATAAAACATTCATTAATGCAAAATGATAATGTCAACTACATAATCATTGCTACATAATCTATATTATAAGAATACTAAACCAAGTGGAATATCCTATTGTGCCAATAGAGAGTGTCATCAAACTTGCTTGCATCCCAAAAAGGTTGAAGTGTTTTATTTGTGAAATGAAAGGCATAAGCATATAGAATGCTTGGTAGAGAATGGTAAATGGGGATCATGTTGGTGGCTTAATGGAGGTAAACTTTTGGTTTCATGGATGTTGGTGAGTTTGGAGATGTAGAGCTTGGAGGTGGTGAATTTGGAGTTGGGTTTGTTGGTTAGGGTTTTGATGTTGTTCAAGTGATGGTGTTTGTTGAGATCTAGTAAGAAGATACTCAATCCAAGTAAAGTGCTCATTCAATGCAATTGTTTGTTGTTGGAGGAAGATGCAACAAGGGCAATTGTTGACTTGCTTCTCAATTTGGTTAATGTTGTGTGGTGATGAGGGTGAGCTTGATTGGGGTGGATCCATATTGCGTTGAGCAAGATGTAATGCTAAAAGAGCACTAAGCTCATGAGCTTCCTTTAGCTCCTCAACGAACTTCAAGTGTTCGGAGGAAGGTGATAGTGGAGGAGCATGATAGTTGTCTTGGGTGAGGGTTTGAACATGCAACATAGGAATGGCTTGTGAGGTTGTAGGATGTGGTGGTGGTACTCTTGGTGGAGGAGACATGATTGAGCTTGGGTAATCATGAAAACATGATATGGGTGGAAGAGGTGCTTCATGAGTGGATGGTATTTTTGTTGAATGAGCAACATGTGAAGTATTGGTTGTGAGATTGGGATTGTTGTTTTGGGATTGAGCATGCTCATCATATGAAGAAGCATTAATGAGGGCATGAGTGGATGATAGGTTGTGAGATGAGTCATTAGTGTGGGTTTGAGGTTTAGTTGTTGGTTGACTTGGAACAACATCGCTTGAGTTGTGACAAGAATCAAGTTTCCTCCTCCAAACGGGTTTGACGGAGATCCTTGTGGTTCTTGAAATCTTAGGTTTTTGGTTGTTGGGGGATGACATGTTTGGATGTGATAGCATTTATGATGGGAAGAAGGTATTTATAGTGTAAGAAAAATGTTGTTTAGGAAGGTAAATTGTGAGGGATAGTATGGGACAAAATATGTTTGTGAATTTTGGGAAGTATAGGGTGAAGAGGGTCAAAAAGTGATAAAGAAAACAGTAACCCT
Source organism: Artemisia argyi (assembly GCA_030686995.1). Taxonomy (NCBI): domain Eukaryota; kingdom Viridiplantae; phylum Streptophyta; class Magnoliopsida; order Asterales; family Asteraceae; genus Artemisia; species Artemisia argyi. The sequence continues at coordinate 135,120,884 of CM060694.1, forward strand.
GACCATCAGATGGCCGGTCCCCTTAATTAGGGGTCGGTCCCCTTAATCATTAAGGGGGCCGCCCATCTGGTGAATTCCAGAATGCCAGAATTAGGTTTTTGGCAGAAAATTTTCAGAAAGGTTGTGTTTTTTGGGTTTGGATTCAAGTAAGTTCAACTCTTTGAGGCAATATAGGATATACTAATCATATATGTAGAGAATGTTATTAAAACAAATTAAGTAGGCAAGTAATTTCTAATTTACATGCAATCTACTTATTGGCCAATTAAGTTAAACAACCAAGGAAGCATTAAACATGCTAATCATATATACAACTATATGAAAATGATAATATGTGGGCTAGTTCAAACATATTGATGAGTACTTACAAGTAACAAATGGGAAGATATGATTGTATGAACTTCAAGACTTCTTACAAACAAGATCCATATAGGCAAATCATGATTCTCATGAAATGATTTGATTAAATTGTGAATGTCATTTTTATAGAAGTGTAAGACACATGTGAGATAATCAAATATAGTTTTAAGAGAACGGTTTTAGTTTTATTCAACAATGCTTTGAAATAGATTCAAGTGTGTATTAGAGTAAAATAAATTGAGTTTTGCTTCATGACATGTTGACAAGTTGGATAAGAGAATTTTTCCAATCTTGATTTTGATTTAAAATAAAGTTATGGTAGCTTATAGTTAAATATGATGTTTGAAGAAAGATGAAATAGATATTTGAAAGATTATTTTTCAAAGTGAGGGATTTCAAACATGATATTTTATTTTTGATAGCAAGAATCACAAGTAAACAAATTTGAAATATAAACTTATCATATTCAAGAGAGTCGGTTGAGCCCATTGTCACATATAATCATATTTAATGGCAACTAAAGACATGGATGAGTGATGGCAAATTCTAATGATCTTAAAGCAATATGATTGAGAGGGATAAAGCTAATCATCTATGGATACAAGATTAACTCATGTAAATATATACTAAATTCATCATAGTATTAAATACTAACTAGTCTTAATTTTAGCACATCTATTAATACAACTAGAATGGTCATTTAGCAAAAATGATAAGTATTCTACTATTGGTCATCGATGATTTCCAACATAAATGTTGAATAAGAAAAAGGGCAATAGACTCAAAATCGAGAGGGTCAACTAGCCTAATTTCATGTATACATATATTAGTATTAATGATGTATGAACAGGGCAACCTAAAAATTTAATCATATTAATATACTTATTATGGCATACTTTAATATAATGTGATATCGACAAGTTTTTGAAAAGAAAACTTACCTCAGGTCCAGCTTTTCCTTAAGAGTGGGCATGAGAGTGTTAGTAGACATCTTCAAAGTTTGCTCAATTCATGTCGAAGTAGTAAGAAAAAATCCCAACGCAATAAGAATCAAGGAGGCTTAATCCAAACACGTAATCGATCACAACAATCATCAGCAGTCGTGTAGATCAAGAATAATTGCGCTTGAATCCTTCATCATGAGGTAGTAATGAATACACCATAAAACCAATACTCCAAAAGTGAAGAACATAACTCCAAAACAATAAATGGCCGCAACATCGTCATAAGCAAGTTGTGTGTAGAATGTGAATTAGAGTAATAGGAACCAATAGTCATCAAATGTAAGATAGCAAAGTGAGCGATCCAAAAAGTAATTGTCTCTTCATTCATTTACTACCTAAACATGAAAAGGAGCTTGGTACCCAGATTCTCATGGGTCCGAGATGGTTAGTTGAGGACATCTAGTGGATTTAAATGCACATGATGAGGATGTCGCCGAAAAGTACAAGAACTCATCAATAGTTTGTTTTAACTAACAAACAATGACTTTCTTGACTAGAGTAATAAATAATGGATGTAAATAAAATTAGTTCTAAATTTCTCCACTAGGTTTAACAAATTTTATTTGTTTTGATATATTTGCTAAAGGATCATTTGCAGTAAATCCTAAACCGGTTTTATCATAAAATGACTTTTGAATGTTAAGTAGATATTTTAAAGATTTAGAACTATTTTCGAATTTAGCTAATATTTTTGCTTTTTCATTTTCCATTTTAATTTCATGTTTGTAGTCTTTACAATTTTTGCATTCAAGATCAATTTCAATATTACTTTCATGTCTAGACATTTTGTCTTCTAAAATTATTTCTTTTTCAAAGTTATTTTCAACGGATATTGAAGATTCATTTTTAAAAATAATTTTTGAGTCAATGTTGCAAGGATGTTTGAAGTTTTTTTTTTCCAATTTTGAAAAGTCTAATATAAATTGATCATAGCAAAAATGTTTGGTTTCGGATTGTACCTTATTTGTAGTTGTACAATCTTCACATGCTATACGTTGATCAATTCCATCGTCCATGTCGCTCCATGTTTTATTTGTAGTTTCGCTTGGATCTTGAAGCATGTAATCCTTGCCATTAATACTTGTATTTACATTTGTTTGAATATCTTCGCAGGCCATATTTTCATCATCTTCTTCGTCCTTGTCGCCCCATGATTTATTTACACTCTTTCTTCGGATTTGACTCATGTATTCTTCGTTATTGATACCTTCAATGATCACATTTGAACTAGTAGTACTTGTGTTTATTTTAACAAAATATTTGTCTATCAAATTTTCTAGAGTGACTAATTCTTGTGCAACATCAAGTTTATCATATTTGGTTTTACATTTCTCTTGGTGAAAATTTAAAAGACATTTCCAAATATCATTTGCCATTTTACAAAAGAGTACTCTTTCATATTCAACTCTTGGTAGAGTATTGTAAATCACTAATTTAGCTTTAGTATTTTTATCGATCTTTGTTTGAAGATTATTATATTGATTTTCAAAATCCATTATAGTTGGTTGAAGATCACCAATTGAAATGATATGACAAAGATCAAGATCTATTGATTTCACATAATTTTCAAATTTATTTTTCCATTCAAGAAAATGATCATTTTCAAATAATGGTGGTTTTTGCGTAAATTCCCCTTCTAAATATTTTTCAAATTCCATAGATCGTTATAAGTTTTAAAATACAATATATTTTAAAAATTTTGCTAGACGTGGCTCTTGATACCAATTGTGGCAAACTAGAAGGGGGGTTGAATAGTTTTACGTCTTTTTCGTTTATAAAAGTTTGCTTCTAAAGAATAGACGCAAATTTCAAAAATCTTTAATACAAAAGAATAGATACTAGTTTGTTCAAACTTATCGTATAAGCACTACTTATATATAATGTTGAATAGAAATTATAATTTCATATATAACACACACACACACAGACACACATACACACACACACACACACACACACACACACACACACACACACACACACACACACATATATATATATATATATATATATATATATATATATATATATATATAAGTGTTTGAATGTGTGTATAACCTTATGGTTTGTTTATATAAAATTAATGTTATGAATGGAACCTAGTTTGATCTTTATGTGAAATCAATATATGCGCAACACAAGTAAATATAACTAAATACTAAATGCTAATAAGTAAGTAAGCAAAGAGTGAGAGATGGAAAGATCAAACCGAGAGACAAAGGATTTATAGTGGTTCGGCTACAAGGACACCTTCCTTGCCCTACTCCACTCCCCGAGCACCGAGCTCGAGAGTTTTCTTCACTAAGTCAATAACCCCCTTATGGCGGAGAAAACCGTACACACCTAGGCTTACACCGGTTAACGACACTAAGCTAAATGTCGAGTTCTAATCGTAGCTAGAACCAATCTCACAACTACAATCACACCACAACTTCTTCACACCCTTTCACACCTTCTATGCTTCTTCACAACTCTTTATTCTCCACACCTTCACAACTTCTATCAATTCACAACTTCAAGGATTTGGCTACTTCACAACTTCTAGGCTCCTAAGTCTTCACAACTTCAATTCTTCTATCTCTATACTTGAGGGCCTTTATACCACAACGATGATTCTTCTACTTTGAAACCTTCTATATTTTATATGATTCAAAGCTTCTAAGTCTTCACACCTCCTAGTCTTTTATGTCTTCACAACTTAAAGTCTTCAACTTCTTCACTACTTACCACTAAATCAATATGCAACTACTTCTTATATCTCCTATCACTAATCCAATGATCTTCTACTTCTTCACTTCTAGTACCTCTTCAACCAATCAACTATTCTAGATCCTATCTCAAAATCTACCTAACTAATGTATACACCTTATTCACCAAAGTATAAATGATTAAAAAGATGAAATGAACAAACAACTTAGATAGCAAGATGATACTAAGTTGTAGTACTTCTAATCTTAATTAATAGAAGTATTCTTCTCTTTGCACTTGAGTGTTGAGGCTTGAATCACTTTGAAACAAAGATTAATGTATATATGATCAAAGGATTTTAGAAGATAGAAATGGAGGTTTGAATCAGAAAGTTTTTAGCGCAAAAATGTGAGAAAAATATGTGAAATGATCAAGTATTTGAAGGGCCAGAAAACACTATTCTGGAGCGTGCCGGTCCCCTTAATTAGGGGGCGGTACCCTTAATGATTAAGGGGGCCGCCTAGTATAATTAAGGGGGCCGCCCTCCTGAATGTTTGAATTTTTTGTTCTGGATTAGATTTGCCATTTTTGGTTGAAAATTTGAATTCATATATTTGTAATAAATTAAACATATTCTTTTGATTCTAAAAATGTTTTATAAAAGATATAAAATGTTTTGTGAAATTTTATAAAAATCTAGTGATTACTAAAAATGTTCCTTTGATCTTATAATGCATTAGACACTTTGTTTATTCATACGTTAAGTGATTAGATGGTGAAAGTGAGTATTTACTACTAAATACTTATTTACGTCAAGATCTTGGGTTTGATGAGTTTTCGTTTTGTGATCATCAAAACATAGAGATATCGAAAGATATGAATAACGTTTTTAGACAATTATTTATATCAACACACTGAAATGTACATTAGATCGAAGTAACATGGATATAAAGTAATCCATGCCTAGGTGAACATCACCCAGTAAAAGAAACTACCGTCTTTTTGGCGACGAGTATTCCTCATTTTGAAAACCGGGTTGCTATCTGAAGTAATAGCAAGCCATTAGTTTAAATCCGGGTTACAGTCTGACATTACTGCAAGCCATTATTTTAAGAAACGACATGTTTTAGAAAACATTATTTTGAAAAACATAAAAGAACTCTCGCTCAAGCATATGTATGTTTTTGTGTCATTATTGAATTAGATTTCTAGAAACGTACATAATATTGATTACACGAGAGACATGTCGCGAGAAGAATATTTTTTTATTTTTGAAAATTTTCTAGTTTTGTATTTTCTTTTTGAATTTTTTATATTTTTGTATTTGTTTTTATAAAAGTTTTATGAAATTGAAAAATCTTTTTGTGTTTTTATGATTTTATATATTTACAAAGGATACATGAATAATTACCTCCTTAATTATTCCTTAGAAAGATAAGAGTTTAATCAGAGAATAGGATCGGATTTCCATGTGCATCAAAGTAGCACCAGATGGCATCGAAACAGGTCAAGAAGGACTGCCAATCACGTTCTCCAATGGGTGAGCCTTTGACCACTTGCTGATATAACCAAATGATTGATTGAGCTGATGAGAATTTGATCGAATGACCCTTTGTGAAGTTGATTCTCCAGAACTCTGGTCTGGAGTAAGATTGTGGAGGAGGGTTTCATCATCGATCTCATGAACTTGAATTCCAATAATTTGTTCTTCAACACCTTGATAAATGACCAAATATATAGTTTCATGAGTTGGTTGAGAAGTACTAATAGATGGTACTTCTTGAACCATTGTAGTTGATGAAGGAGTATGGGTTGTATCAGTAGATATCTATGCATCAGCAGAATATAGGAGATACAACACTTGAATATGCTGAAAGTATTCTTCAAACCAATGGTTGAAACATTATATCATAGATCTTCAAAAACGGTGAAGCACTTGATGCAGCAGTTCCGAGAGCGGTCTTCAAACTTCATTACATCTTTCAGCTTCCCGACTCTTCTCAGTTGCTATCACTTAGCTTGCTGAAGAACAATCTGAGCAAATCTAATTAGGGATTAATTCTGGCTTTTTACTCTCCCCTAATTAGTGCTCTCCTCCAAACTGACAACCTTTCTGATGAATGCCCTTAATATGAAGAAGTATTTTGATAGTTAAATGCATGTCGTCTTTAGTCTTCTAACACACAGCGGAAAATGTAGAACAGACTGTAGACTCGACCTTCTTCAAGATTGTCCATTTGGGGAATAGAATACCAACATCTTCATCTCACCAATTGCATTCCAGTTATATTACATATACCAAATCAGCTCGTGACGTACACATGAAATGATACCACCAAAGTAACAAGTTGAACCAGTGATCATCTTTAATTTGTTTCATAAGACATTAAGCCCGATCACGTGAACTCGTTGTGTGTCCTTGATGTATACATTTCTCTCCCCTGATGGTTACGATTAATCAGCCCGTGACGTACACATGTACCCAACACAAGTCGAGACGATAACACCAAAGTAACAGGTTGAAGCACTGATCATCTCTGCGGATATCAACTTCGGAATAAATAATTGAGCCCAATCACGTGAACCTGTTGTGCGTCCCTGATGTACACATATCTCTCCCCTGATGGTTGCGATTAATCAGAATCATCATAATGATGTGTACCTGAATCATTAACCAGAAGCACTTTGCCATAAATCATATCAGCTCATATGAAGATGTCAATAAGCAATATCATCTCACGCACCAACTGTTCTTCTCATATTTCTTCCCATTGAAAGTTGAAGTAATACATACCACAAGTATCAGAAGACCACTTCCCCGATGTAGTTGGAATGATACACCAAACGCCACAAGTTAATACACCGATATTCTCTTGCGGTTATGACATTTGTCTTCCTGGGATAACTTCAATTAAGAAGAAGTATTAAGTTCATCACATGTACTCACTATGCATTCAGATGTATGTCTCCTTCCCCCTTGCTGGTTTTGATACCTCAGAATCATCAACACATTATAGGCACATCTTCTTGAAATCTTGTGAGAAGAACAAAATTTGCTTAAATGGACCTGGTGAGAATCAACTGCTACAAAAAGACTCTCTCTAACTATCTTTACCACCCCTTATGTAGGCTATTTGAAGTGACCACTGATGAAGTAATCCCAATATACCAAACTTGAAACTGAAGTAGAATTCCCCATTCTTGTGACTTAAGCTTGCACTAATGTGTGACTAAGAGCGGTGTAGAGAGTTCGTGCAACATCGAATCCCTAAGTACTCTATACTCTTCAACCAACCAACATCAAGTATAAGACGTACATCACCTCTTGACTACCGACAACTTCGGGTGAGTTGCGACACTCCTTAAAGTGAGAGTTATTTTGTGGTAATGAAAAGAAGAATCACCAAAATAACTAGACATCCAAGTCTTCGTCATTGCAAAGGTAAAAGCTCAAGCAAGGATCTCAAAGAATCTTCATCCAACCAACCGCGACTTTAAAATAAAATAAGATCACGCCTTTCTGAAAGTCAACTTCAATCTCAAATAAGGGATACCAAATAAGCTCCATGATTAGTTGACATTCCATGTCCAAATTCTTAGCCGTTTTGACGTTATGATCGACATTTTCCAATATGTTCTTGTGGTTTATTTACAAAGTGCAAATTTGGAGGAACAACAATCCGTGATAAAATAGAACAAGAGGATGGATCATTATTCATGTGTGCAACTTCAGAATCATGATAGTCATCATCAACACCTTGAGGATTAACTGGAGATTGAGTTACTTGAGTAATCTGAGTAATACTTCTAAATGGTGCATCTTGATCGATGGAGATTAAGGAAGGTGAACCAGTTGAGTCAGCAGGAACCGGAGCAAGAGCTTCAGGAACTAGATGATCAACATTCATTGACGCTTGGAAGTATTCATCCAACATGAATCCCAGTTATCCTTAGTAAATAGAACATTATGTGTTGGAGGAGAGTCGTATGACCATTCTTCAAGCATCAATCAACATGTGGTATAATCACACTTCTCCCCCTCAAAAATTGCAAGCTAGGTTTGCCATTTTTGATTGAGCAAGTGAATAAGAATACAATCAATCATGTATTTTACTCATACTTCTCCCCCTCAAAAATTGCATATGAGGTTGCCATTTTTGATTGAGCATGTGAATAAGAATACACTCAATCATGTAGTTTATTCACCCTTCTCCTCCTCAAATATTGCATACGAAGTTTGCCATTTTTGAATGAGTAAGTGAATACGAGGTCGATTAAATATGAGTAGATCCACTTGATGACTGAACGAACATGGAGGAAGCACGAAGCATGTTGTTGAGAATGGTCTGAACTAAGAAGATTTCTCTTCTTCCGAAGATAAGGCGCACTGAATCGTACACCTTTCTTTTCTTTGATGAACGAGGCCCAAAGTGTTGTCAGCAGACGCCATAATGATGAAGAGCGAGGCCTGAACTGATGTGAATAGACGTCATTGTCATGTGCATCAAAGTTGAGCTTCATTAACCCTTGATTGATGAGATATCACTCCTTTCGGCAGCCAAACTCTGAGTCTTTCCTTAATAGGATTGAATGATGTACCTGCACTTAAGTAAAGACTACCTGCACTGACATTGAGAGTTTGTTTGCATTTATATGGGTTAGTGAAATCAACATCTATACCATTTGCGGTTCCACTTTCAACCTTGGTTTTGCAATCAGTGAACATCTTTCTCATAGGTATCCATCTAAGACCAACAATCTTAAAAATTCTACCCGTCGGTATCCACCTAAGGCAAGTTCTAGGAGTGTTTGGTTTCTCAAGTAAAGTGGAATTCTTGTTTAGAGAAGACCTTTGATTCTACAGGCTTGCTGTAGTTTCTAGTCTTTGATGGTAGAACTTTACAATAAGTATTCACTTCCTTCAGGAATTTTGTAGCACAATTATCATGATTTGCCTTAAAAACACATTTTAGACAAGTTGAGCAAACAAGGTGTTTGGATTCAGAAAAAGGTCTAGGTTTCTTAGAGTGATTTGCTACGGTAATCATTTTAATCGATGTGCAAGTACTCTTGGGCACTAGACAATTCCTATTTGTTTGTTGAGTGCTCACAGGTTCTGGTTTGCTGCAACTGGTCGAGTTCTGCAATAAGCGAGAAGGCATCCTAAGAGGTTGTGAACCTAAGATTCCATCCTTTTGAAGTAGAGCCCTTTTCCTGGCCTTTTCAAGATCATAGTTCTTGTACAAGTCATTTATATCATAAGAGATTTGAGTTTTAACGCTTGGTATTGATACTGTTTTCGAACTTATCTGATGATGCGAAAAATGAACCACTTTTAGGGGGTCATTTAAGCCCAGAATTGAATTTATTTGATCAAATATCACCCTAAATCGTTCCTTTTGTGATTTTAGATACTTTGGGAGTGAATTCTGGAAAAGGAAGCAATTCAGACGTTTTTGGAGCATAAAAGTGAAGAAAATGCCAAAGACTTAATTTTCCATGCTGAGAACAGTACCTGACGGCGTCAAGAGGAAGACCCTGACGGCGTCAAGAGTAAAAGTGGTGATGACCTAGTGCAAACCTGACGGCGTCACAACAAGGGCGTCAAGACTAAATTTTGTGACGGCCTGCATAAGGAGAATACATGACGGCGTCAGACCCAGATCTAGGCAGTCCGAGGAACTATTTGGCGGCGAGATGACGGCGTCAGACATTTGTTCTTGACGCCGTCACCTATCAAACTCTATATATAGTTTTCTATTTTTCATTCATAAGGGGAGGAACTTGTGTGGAGAAACTAGGGCTGAACTTTGTAAACCCTAGATCATATTTTACAGTGTTTTCAAGGGTTTTCACCCCTTGAATCCTTTCATGTGCTATTGAGATAAGTCTTCTCTTAATTCAATCAATATGTCTATGTGTTAGTTGATTATATCTTTTACTTGTCTTGATTTTAACATGCTAGGCTAGATCTATCTTGTGTTTGCTTGGATCTAATGAAACCTAGATGTTAATTATGTGTTGATTACTTGTTTATGGTTGTAATGGATGAATGATTTCAATGTTAGGCTTAAGAAAACTGGCAGATCTCCATTGTGTAACATGCTTGAACGTCTTAGGAAACATGAACCGATGTGTACCAGGTTTTATTGGTTGTATTTAATGCATGAGTAAATTCTAATGATCCCATGTTAGGAGCTTCTTAGCCGGCTCGACATATGAGTGAAGTAGGCGCTCATAGGATTGGGGAAGTAAGTACGCCACCCCATGAATGGTATTAAGGAATACAATCCGTCATCCACGCAACTATAACAAGTAATTAATGTGTAAAAGATATCTAGGGAGTAGTGAAATCTAAGTAAACACATTTCTCCCACATATTGCTCACAACTTTAGTTTAATATAGTTTATTTTCATTTTCTAGTATTTTATTTTGATTGCATCTTAGTAATTGGGTTAGTTGATTAGCAACTAATTCCGCCCAAATCCTTAAAACCCGAGATTTTTAATTGCTTTCATAAAAATATAAAAATACAAAAAGAAGCATCCCTTATCTCTAGACCTAGTCTTTAGGTTTTCTAATCCTAGCGACACTATTCCTAGCTGAACGATCAATCCCCCGGTACTTGTCATTATACTATACTACATTGATCAGGTACACTGCCTGGTGGGGGTTGTAAGCTTCTCGAGATCCCTCGAGAGGTAAAGCCTGGTGCAATCCCTACGCATCAAGTTTTTAGCGCCGCAGCCCGGGGAATAGTTATTGTCTAGGTTAGGATTTCTTTTTATTAGGTCTACTTGCTAGATTCCTTTCTAGTAAGATTTTATTTTTATTTTTAGGTTTTCTTTAGTCTATCTTTTTCTTTGTGCCCTTTGTTTGTAAAACCATTTTCATTTGTCTTCATGGCGGATGAAATTCCATTTAGATCATTAACAATAGAGGAACAATTAGTTTACTCGGATAGATTTGCTTCCTGTTGTTCCAATGAATTTTTAAGTGATCTTAGCTATATACAGGAGGAGATGGGTGTAAAGTTTGATAGGTTTGATTAGTTATGCGCATGTGTGGCCTATATTAAACAATCATTGTTAGGATCAATTCCTTTTAGTAAGACCCTTTGGAAAAATTTTGAGGAAAGCCTCCTAACCGTGAACCATGAGTTCAATGAGTTGATGGGTTTGTATACATCACAACTTGAGGAAAACAATTAAGGAGGATTTAGCCGAACATGATCATATTGAGCAAAAAGATGAATCCTTTAGGCAAATTGAACATTGTAATCATGTTATTGAGGAAGGTTCTTATGAATCAGACTTAGAACTTGAAATGGCTAGAGAAGGATTTGAGATACTTAGGAACATGTTTAGTTTAGATTCTACTAAAACACATGATGAGGATATAGGTGATATTGAGAAAAGGAAGGATGAGGTAAATAACACAAACCTACAAAGTACCCCACAACTCCCACCATCACTTGAGGAATACACACCACCCGTGACTTACCCGGAAGAAGTAGAAGAGACTATAGGAGCCCCAATAGAGGTAGAACCCTTGTACCAAACACCACTAGAGGATATAGGTTTGAATACTTGTAGTGATAACCTTACTCTTAGTTCTAGCGAATTACCTAGTGTTGATGAACCGGAACCTCAATCTTCACACAACTTTCCATCCTTAGATATATATCTAGGAGACAAAAGAGGAGCCGACCCACCCATCAACCCATGTAGTCCGAGTAGTATTAGGATAAAGGTAGTGGACTCTAAGCCTTGTAGAGAGGAAGCCAATATAGGAGTGGAAAATGACCTTACATGCTTACATCACCCATTTATGATTGATCACAAGAAACATTATGGGTTTAAACCGGGTTTATTAGGTCAAGATGGATCCCCAACTAGTAATCTCTTGAAGTTGATTGAAAATGATCCCTTTCTAGGAGAAAATCTTAATCCACCCATTAACCCGATTGAGTTAGGTAAGGTTATTGATGAGTGCTCAAACACTCATCATTTTTTGTCAAATCTGAACTGCAAAACATACAAAAACACTCAGAAATACATCAAAATACTGAAAATATTTCAAAATTGTGTTTTATATGTTTTAGATGCAAAAAGAGTAAGAACAAATGAAAAACGTACAAAGTTTGCAAAATTAGCAGTTTCAGTCCCCCAACTTTCATAAAATGTCAGATTTAGTCCCTGGTTATTCAAAATATGGAAAATTATCACCAAAGGTCCTTTTGAAATCATAAGTTGTCATATTTAGTCCTTTGGTGAAAAATCTCAAAAGTTTTGGAAATTTGCAATTTAGTCCCTGGAGTTTCAAATTTTGACAGAATTGGTCCCTGGTGGGATATTTTTTAAAGAAAAATCATTTAGGGTCCTTTGGAAAATGAAACTTGGCAAGAAATGCCCCTGGATAAAAGTTTTGACAAAATTACAAGAATGGTCCTTTAACTTTGAAAAATATCATTTTTGATCCCTGGAATTTTGAAAAGTGGAAAATTAAATCAATAGTCCTTGTATAATTGATAACTGGCAGGTTTGGTCCTCATGTTAACTTTGGGAATACTACAAATCAGCCCCTCCATTTTTATAATTATTACATGTATGGTCCTTGTGGTATAACTTTAACAAACGGACCCTTTCATTTATTATTCCCCAAACAAATCCAACCCAACACCAACCTTATCCCAAGCCCACCATACAACACCCCTTGGCCCATAAACCTTCCCAGCCCACTCCCATTTCAAATAAAAACACCAGGGTCAACAAACAGTCAAACCTTACCACTGTTCCTCCATCTTCCCCCTGATTTCACGCTCCCCTGCTCCCTCTCAAAATGCCACAAAACCCTCACCAATACTCCCTTTTGTCTCCCACAACTCACCACCACAATTAATACTCCCACCTGTTTTCACCTAAACCACTAAAACCTTCCCAATCTTTTTCCCGTCAAAACCACATCAAATGGCTGGGATCACATTTAATCATCTAACGGCCATGAATCAAAGTGGGAAAGAAGGAGAGAGGCCTCAGGATCTTTATAAGTCAAAGAAAGATAAGGAATGTGGCAGTAGTTAGTTTTTATTTTTCTTAGTGTAATTTAGGTTGAATGTAATTTAACTTAGTTAATCATTTTCTAATTTAGTCTTGTAATCTCTGTTTTAGTATTAAAATTATCCTTTTAATCAAAGCAATTCAGTTTTTGTTGTATATTGTTCACAGTTACATTTTATTATATAGACTAAAAACTACATTGTGCTCAAACAAGCTCTCATAAGCCTCACCCTCTCTTCACTGAGTTCATTCAAGCTAAGTATAGCTTTTTGTGAACTCAGTTGTGTTTAAACTTTGTTTTATTACAACAAATCAAAAAGTCAATGAAAGTCAACTGAAGGGTACGAAAGTAACAAGGTGATTCAGAAGGGTGTTTAAAATTGCTTCCTGTCTCATTTAGCTTGATGACAAGCTCTTATGAGCTTTATGGTACTGATTTGAGGTTTGCTGACTCCTCCTAAACCAACCAGTCAACCGGGTGCAGTTGATAGGCCCACCTAGGAGAAAGTGCAAGTTATTATTGACCGTGGAAATATAGGGAAATCCCCGGGTCGTTAAATCCCAACGAGATTGAAATTGTAATTTGAACGATTAGAGGAATGAATGGTACTGAGGACAGTAACCAAAATGATTGAGGGATGATTATACTACTGATTACTTGGTATTTGGATAATAAGAAATGATATATAAACAATAACAGAGATACACACAAAAACACAAATAAGAAAATCAGATAACAGACAAACAAAAAGTGGGTTTTAACAAGTTACAAACTACAGTGGGTACAAGTGAAACTTTTTAAAACTTAAAATTAAAAGAAAATTGAAAATGAAAATGAAATTATGAAAATGATTATTTTACTATTTAAATATTATTTAATTAATAAAACTAATTAAAATCTAATTTAAACCTAAGTTAAATTAACTAAAAATTATAAAGATTACAATTTAAAATAAAAACTTGCAAAAATAATTTCTAAACCTTAAAAAAGAACTTGAAGAAAGTATAAAAAATGAAAATAAATATTTTTGTCTTTTTATGAGTTTTCTATTAATTAAAAACTATTTATCTTAATTAAACTAATTAAACTATTTTAAATTACTATTAATACTAAATTAACTTAGAAAATTATGATAAAATTTATAAAACTATTTAACCATCACAGGAATCCTACAAAATTATAAAAACTTCTAAAAATTATATTTAAGCTATTTGACTAATTAATTACTTATTAATTAATTTAAATCTAATTTAATTAAATTAAATAGGAAAATTAGAAAATGGATAGTGGAAATTATGAAACTATTTTCTAAAAGTCTTAACTACTTTATAAAACCTAGGAAAAATATAAAATTATACTGTTGTTAATTAAAATTAAAGCAAACTAATTAATTACTAATATTACCTAATTAATTATTTAAACTACTTTTAATTCTAATAAATAGTAAACTGCTTAGGAAAAATCTAAGAAAATTATTTTAACTAATTAAAGGTACTAGGTAATTAATAAAATTATAAAATTGGAAAAGTGCTTGTTAATAAGCTGAAATGAAAATTAAATAGATAATTTCTATTAAATAGAAGCTATCACTATAATTAAAGTTGGCTTTTTCTATTTTTTCTTTTATAAAACAATTAAAATACTTAAAATAAGAAACTTTTACAAAGACAACTAATTTAGAAACTCAGAATAAGCACTGAGAGTGCTTATTACCCTTGATAGTTGACTAAGTTTGACCACACAAAGAAATAAGCTAAATTGGAGTTATGTGGGGTCCACACTGGTTAAGTCAGGTTTACCTAAGTTATTTGGACTTATTTAAACTAGACTTGATGAGATAAGCTCATGGAATAAGCTAAAAAGCTACAATAAGCAACTGCTTATAGGGTGACTGAGACAGAAATGGGACAGACTTCAATGGCCAATTAAGGTGGGGTCCACTGATCACTAGGTCAAACAATGGGTCAACTTTGAAAGCCTGGTGGGAAGGGGTTTTAAGAACCAAGATTTGGAGTGTGGGACCCACTAGGGTGGCCACAATCAACCACCAAAGTGGTGGTAGTGAGATGATGGTCTGCTAATGCACAGGGTAACTTATTAGGACTTGTGACTTGGTGAAAAGTTGTTTAAATGATCAAATAAACTCTCACACATGTATACCAACTTGAAATAAGACTAAAAGCACAAATAAGCACTCTGGATAAGCCAGGGAATCCAAATAAGCACTTATCACAATCCTGACAGCCAAACAGGCCTGAGGGTGGTATTTTGACTTTGTTGAATTTAACTACTAGTTTGACTTTTGTGAGATTCTACCTAGATTTAAACACTGATTAGGTTATAATAAGCTAGAATAAGACAAAAATAAGCTAGAACAACTACTAGTGAAATGATTTGAAGCTTATGACTCTCTAATTTCCACACAGTGAATCACTATGAGTGTTTCAAAGTGATTTTGACTTTATTGGTTAACTAGGTCTGAGTTATTGCTTGTTCTGAGTTAATATTACCCTAGATGACTTGTATAAACTAGAAACAACAACAATAAAGCATTGGATCACCTAGGATTATCTTGATCTAAACACACCTTATACCTAGACTGTTTTATGATTTAAGATATAAATGGCTTAAAGAGCTTATGCAACTGATTCAGATCAACTTATTATTGTATATTAAGCTAAAATGAGCACTGAAACATAGAACTTAACATCAATTAACCAAAGTTAACAAGTATACTAATTTTGACAGTCAAAATAGAATTCAAAGAAACTACAATTTCTATTGAACAAGCTATGTATTTTAAGCAATAATATTATTAAATACCACTAAGTAAACACATAAAAGCTGAATAAGCAGTAATTAAGCAAAGCTACAGTAAGATTTAGGAAATGAGTTTTTTAGAACTTACAAGATGCATTCCTGCTCAAACCATGAACCAAGAACAATCCTAATTCCTCCCTGAGGATCTAAACCCAACCCCAAAGCTTCCTTATACTTCTAAATCAGCTCTGAATCCCAGAAATCAAGTCCAATTGCTACAGTTGACTTTCATTGACCAAATTTGTATTGGTGGAATTTTTTATCTTATACTGATTGGTAAGTTACTAAAAGCTTTATTGAGCTTATTAGGAGCTTATATGAGCTGATTAGTCCTTATTATTCACTACAAACAATATTAGACATTATTGAGATTTTTGATATAAAATAAAACTTTCATAAACTGAGATAAAGATGCAAACTTGAAGTTTATTACTTAAAAGGTTTCACAATACACTTAAAAACACTAGAGATTACACTTGAAAGCTTAAGATACACTGGAATTAGAAAACTAGTACATTCGACATACAATTATTAAAAATAAACTAGATACTAATCTCTTCTGCTTCTCTTCCTTTTATAGGCCCAAATTAGGGTTCCTTGTGAGCTTCTGAGCATATCCCACTTGAATCTTGACCCTTCAATCTCTGAATTGATCCTAGCCGTTTAAACTGAATTTGGCGCCAAAAGGTCTCCACGTTTACTTGGGGCCAAAGGTGTGCAATTAAAGATTATTGGAATCATGTGAAGATGGCAGGGGACAAATGAGATGGTTTTCAGACAAGTTGGGGTTGTATGGAAGAAAACAGAGGTCAAAGTATGGTTTGGAGTGAAAATTGGTGGGAATTGCATTAAATGTGGTGTGGGATAAGGTTGTGAGGTGGAAAGGAGTAGGTTAGTGAGCTGGAAGGGTGAGGTGATGGTGGAAAACCACCTGGTATTGGGTGAAGCAGGGGTGAGGGTGGAGGTGCTACAGTGTTGGCGGTTTAGGGGTGTTTGACCAGGGTCAAACCTAGTTTGTATTATTAAGGGTGTGGGCCGAGCTTATTTTGGGCCTAGGAAAAAGATGGGTGGGCTGGGAATGTTTGGACTAGGCTTGTTTTTGGTTTGGTTTAATAATAAAAGGGTCCGGATGGTATGTAGTATCACAAGGACCAATTTTGTAATTTGAGCAAAGTTAAGGGGCTGGTATTGTAATTCTCCCAAAGTATATTCAAGGACTTAACTTGCCAAATATGATAAACCCAAGGACCAAAGATGTAATATTTTCATTTTTAATATCCAGGGACCTTTTCTGCCAATTTCTCAAACTCCAGGGACCATTTATGTAACTTTGGATTTTTAAGGGACTGAAGATGTAATTTCTCAAAATGTTATCATAAGGACCAATTTTGTCATTTAAGAATAATTCAAGGTTTATTTTATTAATTTCCCATTTTTAAAACCTTAAGGACTAATTTTGACATTTTTGAAACTTGAGGGACTAAAGTTGTCATTTTGTAATTTTTAACTTTAAAGGACTATACTTGACAAATTATGAATCCCTGAGGACCTTTGATGATATTTTTCATGTTTTGATTTACCAGGGACTAGTTTTGACAACTTTTGAAACTTGAGGGACTAAAACTGCCAATTATGCAAACTTTGTATGTTTTTTTATCTGTTTTTGATTATTTTGCATTTGAAACATATAAAACATACTTCTAAGATATTTTGATGCATATTTGAGTGTTTTTGTATGTTTTGGCAGTTCAGATTGGTATAAAATGATGAGTATTTAGACAGTCATCATTTGCATCTTCAATTCTCACCATAAATCATTGTTGTGGATCATACACTAATTTCAAGTACTTGTTTATGCCTAAGCTTGTTGTTATTCTCATTTTCTATCCCAAATAGCTTGTAACTATTCCACTTAGCTTATTTCCTTAGTTTGCATCAATAGGTTAGCTTTTAGTTACAATTATCACCTCAAACTCATAACAGTCAAAGGCTTTAGGGGTGTTTGGTTCAGGGCTTCAACCTATGTTCTAGTTGTAATTTGGTGGTTGTTGTGGTTCTAGTATATTGCTTTAGGATAATATAGGTCAAGTAAAGTCTCATAACCAAGTCTCATTTGTTAAAAAAAGTCAAAGAATTAGTTAATCTCCCCTCACAGTCAACTGTGAGGGATTTGTGATCCACAAATCCTCATTTTATCTTATTAGTTGTAGCTTCAGCTTAAAGTAGGTTCTCTATAGCTTATCACAACTTATTTAACTTATAGGATTCATTAGAAGTTCACCAAAGTCAAACCATTGCATATTTCAAAAAGTCAAATTGTCCCCTTTGTGCAGAATCCCATTTCTTGCAAGAAGATTTCTGAAATCTGCATTGAGTTTTAGGCATTGAGCTTTTTAGGTATCATAGTATACCAGCTAATCTCCAAGGTCCCATCATCCTTTTATTTTTGCCATTTTTCAGTGGGTCCCACCATCACCTCAAACACACCTGCAGGGGGAGGATATCCCCTGCTGCACAGACAGACCACCCAACACCACCACTTTGGTGGTGGTTTCTGGCCACCTCAGTGGGTCCCACTTGTCCAACCTTGTTCCTTTCAAACCCCCCTGGTTGTCTCTCCATTTCAACCAATCATTTGACCTTAGACCCTGTGGACCCCACATAAGATCACCCAAAAGTC
The DNA here is from genome assembly GCA_030686995.1 of Artemisia argyi. Lineage (NCBI taxonomy): Eukaryota > Viridiplantae > Streptophyta > Magnoliopsida > Asterales > Asteraceae > Artemisia > Artemisia argyi. The sequence continues at coordinate 135,139,497 of CM060694.1, forward strand.
TGTCCCATTTTCAAGACAGAAATTAGAATCCTTTGTGCTTATTCTGATTTCCTGGCATATTCCAATAGCTTATTTGAGTGAATCTTGCTTAAACTTGTTCATAATACTCAGTTGAACCAGAATCACCCATAGTGGGTCCCACTTAAGCTCATTTGAGCTTATTTGCTTATTTGGTCAACAATAGTCAACTGTGCAAGCTTATTGCTTGCATTTGGCTTATTTTTAAGCTTTGGAAATTTTGTTTTCACAAAAGTTTTATGTTTTAAGTATTTTTATAGGTTTGTAAAAGAAAATTCCAGAAAATCAAATATTAATTATAAGTAATAGTTTCTATTTAATTTTATTAAAATTTTAATATTCCTTTTTAGATTTTTGTTAAGCACTTAGAATTTTTATATTTTTATTAAATTCCTTTTATATTAAAGTAATTTTAGTAATTTTCTCAGATTTTTATTTTGTCATTTGGTATTTATTAGATTTAATATTAGTTTTATTTATAATTAATTAATAATTAAGTTTAAATAGAAAAATTAGTTTTTATAAAGTAAGACTTAGTTTTTATATTTTTCCTAGATTTTTTATGTTATAAAACATTTTTATAAATTTTCTTGTAATTTCTACTGTTCATTTACTAGTTTTTATAATTTATTTAGTTTAATTAGTAATTAATTAATATTTAATATAAAAATTAGTAAACTAGCTAAAATATAATTTTTAGAAACTTTTTATATTTTTCTAGGATTCCTGTGATGGTTAATTAGATATATAAATTTTTCTATAATTATCTAAGTCTTTTTAGTATTTTTAATAATTTAAAATAGTTTAATTAGGTAATTAATAATTAATTAGTAATTAATTAATAGAAAAATCACAAAAAGAAAAAAATACATATTTTTAGTTTTAAAACTTGTTTTTAGTTATTTTATAATTTTAGAAATTTAATTTTCATTTTTCTAGTATTAAATTAATATTATATTGTATTTAAGTATTTTAAATATTAATAATTAATTAGTGTGAAAATTAATTTACTTTTTCTAAAAATTTTCTTTCATCCTTAAGTTTGTAAAAAAGTCATTTTCACCCCCTGTGGGTTTTCAGAATTCAGTTTTCACTTTTTATTTTGTACGTTCACGTAAATTTAAATTGAACGTACGCGTTTTTAAGTTTTAAACGTTTTTGGTTTTCCAACTTACCAGTCTTGTTCATATAGCTTGTTTAAGCTATTTCCTTGTAGATTCCTTAGTTTAATCAATCACAAACCCTTTTCCGTCCAAATTCACCCGATCACAGATCCGTTTGATAACCATCCACACCTCGTCGGGACATAACGGCCCGGGGAAACATTATATTCCGCGGAGCATTGAGCTTAAGGAGTTTGACTATATTGACCATATCCGTGGTTAACTTTAGTTGACTGCTTTTGCATCAATCAGTTATGATGATAGGAGCACACCTCTTTGAGCATATAATTCATCTACCACTCTTTCCTCACGAGGCATATTTCCGCCCTAAGGGTGTGTATCGCTACTTCCACCCGCACTTAATCCTAAGTGTAGGGAAAACCACCCCTATTTCCGTTAAATAAGGGTAGAGTCAGGCTCGGGACTCGAACAAAAACAAGCGCTTCTTGGGAGGCAACCCAGGCTTTGTGTGATTTTTAATTTGTTTGATTGTTATTTGTTTCCGTATGCATGCTTTATTTTTATTGTTGGTAGATCATGTTTCAAAACTAAATGGTGAAAATACTTTATTTTGTCATTTGGCTTTGTCTTAACATCATCCAAAGGTATTTCGCAAAAGATAAGTATAAGGGGAAACCGCAAATATGTTTTTAAGAAACAAAACCGATCATGATTCTCCATAATATTAAGTGAACATGTATATTCGTATTTGTTAGATTCAAATGCTTGTATCGAGTCATAATGATGTTTTGCAGGATTTTCCAGGAAGTAGGATGAAGTTTTTCCAGAAATTTTCCGGAAACTTAACATAAGAATTTCTGCAGGTCACTTCTGACGGCGTCACGAGTTTACTCTTGACGGCGTCATGTGTAAAAATCTGGAAATTTTACCAGTTTTGTTTTTCTAACGGAGTTCTAAAGTTTTTGTTGAATTATTAGTTTTATAATCTCCAGGAGATCTGCAAACATCATTCCACAAGCATTATATCTTATTTTGTTTTCTAGGATTTATTAATATATGAAGATTGCCGCCGATTTTATGCGAGGTTGCCTTGTCTGTTTTCTCAGGTTTTACAGGTTATGTATGACAAGAAGATGATTATTATTCTGGAAGGGAAGCTTTGATTGTTCATTTTCTTGAAGGAAGATCTAACCTGGCCACCTTATTATCCATACCGAGCGAATCAGGGGAGTATTTGATTTCATTTGTTTTACTTATTTCACTTTTACATTCTTTAAATGAACATTGGGAACAATGTTCATCCTAAGTGTAAGGGGAGGGTAAAATGATGATACCTTACAAATACACTTTCGCTTGAGTTTGTTTGTTTGATAGTAGATGTGTAATAAAACTATGAGAAATACTTGTTAGTGCAATTTTAGCGCCAAATTTAAAATTTTTTACAACATTTAGGAGTGAAACTTTAGCCATAGCAAGCGTCTCATGGATAGGAGATTGTATGACTAGCACAAAACCGTACTATTCAGAAAAATTTTCCACCCAAATATGCGAGGTTCGCCTTTAGATTTGATAGGAAAAGCATTTACTATTAGTGCTTATGAGTGTACCGGTAGCATTTAGATTCTAGAACTTGCGTTAGTGATGCATCCCGAGACTGCTAGTGAGGCTACATTCGTGTAGTAGGATTTACTACATGATAAGAGGCATTAGGATCACCCTTGTGTTAAACCCGTATCATAATTACTTGACCATTTAAGTCATATTACTTGGCTAGTTAAGTCAACTAATTTTTCCCACACCCTTAGCGTTGTACTCATTTTTAGTACACGAAACCCCTAGTGCACCCCTTCGAGCCTATCTTTTCGTTTCTAACTTTAAGCATTTTACTTAAAGGAAGAATTTGTTACACCCCACTTAAATGTACACCCAAATCTCCTTAGCCTTCCGTGTATGCATTCATCTTTAGTGCATTATTGTTATTTGTTAAACCCTAAGTTAATTATCTAATTGATTACATGGTTACTAAGTCGAGTCATATCCTTGTACATATTGTTTTGGGACGATTGGGACTCATGGGTAAAGTACTTATTTTATGGAGTAATGGGGAAGAACATCATATTATTATCCCCATAGCTACGTTAATCTTAAATGTACTCCAAGTGTTTTGATTTTCTTAATTTGAGTCATTAGATTAGTTTATTGTAAAAGTATGTAAAAATTCAAGTGTAAGGGGAATGTTCATTCCCTATGATGTATTATTTTGGATGGTAGGGTAAGAGTGTATGCAAAAAAAAAAAAAATAAATAAATAAATAAAAATTGAAAAAATAAAGAAAAAGAAAGAAAAAAAATAGAAAAAAAGAAAAGAGAAAAAACATACGGACTATCATCCCATTTCATTCTATGTTTATTTTATGTCTTTGTTATTTTTCATTTATTAGCTTAAGTCGAGTCTAGTCTTGGCTTAGCAACGCCATATTGTACATGTAATTAACCAAGATTGTTAACTCACCACCAGTAAAGACTGCCTATGTCCAACAAAACCGTGTATTCCATATCCCTACACCTAACGTTACAACCCTTTAAAAGACCTCTTTGATAGTTTATCCTAGGTGCTTACGCCATGTGGTGGAGGTTTGATCCTTTCCCAAGCCTATGGTAATCTATTTTGCTATGACAGGTAGTGAGAGATGTTTTCCATTTCCATATTGTGATATTACTTTATTACACCCGAGAGATGTGAGTATCTAAACACTATTTGTGAGGTGCTAGTGTATGACCTCCGTGCTTGTCTTTGGTCTTTAGTGGAACGATTATTTGTTGTAATTACTTTTATATTAGTGTTAAATGACCCCTAACTTGTATTTTGATTAGAATAAAAGCGCATTTGCTTGAGGACAAGCAAATCTCAAGTGTAAGGGTATATGATGAGGCGAAAAATGAACCACTTTTAGGGGGTCATTTAAGCCCGGAATTGAATTTATTTGATCAAATATCACCCTAAATCGTTCCTTTTGTGATTTTAGGTACTTTGGGAGTGAATTCTGGAAAAGGAAGCAATTCGGACGTTTTTGGAGCATAAAAGTGAAGAAAACGCCAAAGACTTAATTTTCTATACTGAGAACAGTACCTGACGGCGTCAAGAGGAAGACCCTGACGGCGTCAAGAGTAAAAGTGGTGACGACCCAGTGCAAACCTGACGGCGTCACAACAAGGGCGTCAAGACTAAATTTTGTGACTGCCTGCATAAGGAGAATACATGACAGCTTCAGACCCAGATCTAGGCAGTCCGAGGAACTATTTGGCGGCGAGATGACGGCGTCAGACATTTGTTCTTGACGCCGTCACCTATCAAACTCTATATATAGTTTTCAATTTTTCATTCATAAGGGGAGGAACTTGTGTGGAGAAACTAGGGCCAAACTTTGTAAACCCTAGCTCATATTTTACAGTGTTTTCAAGGGTTTTCACCCCTTGAATCCTTTCATGTGCTATTGAGATAAGTCTTCTCTTAATTCAATCAATATGTCTATGTGTTGGTTGATTATATCTTTTACTTGTCTTGATTTTAACATGCTAGGCTAGATCTATCTTGTGTTTGCTTGGATCTAATGAAACCTAGATGTTAATTATGTGTTGCTTACTTGTTGATGGTTGTAATGGATGAATGATTTCAATGTTAGGCTTAAGAAAACTGGCAGATCTCCATTGTGTAACATGCTTGAACGTCTTAGGAAACATGAACCAATGTGTACTAGGTTTTATTGGTTGTATTTAATGCATGAGTAAATTCTAATGATCCCATGTTAGGAGCTTCTTAGCCGGCTCGACATAGGAGTGAAGTAGGCGCTCATAGGATTGGGGTAGTAAGTACGCCACCCCATGAATGGTATTAAGGAATACAATCCGTCAACCACGCAAGTATAACAAGTAATTAACGTGTAAAAGATATCTAGGGAGTAGTGAAATCTAAGTAAACACATTTCTCCCACATATTGCTCACAACTTTAGTTTAATATAGTTTATTTTCATTTTATAGTATTTTATTTTGATTGCATCTTAGTAATTGGGTTAGTTGATTAGCAACTAATTCCGCCCAAATCCTTAAAACCCGAGATTTTTAATTGCTTTCATAAAAATATAAAAATACAAAAAGAATCATCCCTCATCTCTAGACCTAGTCTTTAGGTTTTCTAATCCTAGCGACACTATTTCTAGCTGAGCGATCAATCCCCCGATACTTGTCATTATACTATACTACATCGATCAGGTACACTGCCTGGTGGGGGTTGTAAGCTTCTCGAGATCCCTCGAGAGGTAAAGCCTGGTGCATTCCCTACGCATCATTATCCTAGAAGAGACAGGTGTAGGTGTAGCTACTTGTTGAGCTTTAATAGACCAAGAGGCATTTTTCTTAGGCAAATTATGTGAAGTGACTGGTTTTGTCAAAACTTGTTTCGTATCAACTTGGGAGGCAAACCGAGTTTTTGAAAATTTTGGACGTTCAGATCTAACCGCATTCGGTTGTCTAACAACTGAATGGTTTCTACTTGATTGTAAAACTGGTTTCCCCAAGATTGATGGTTTTGCAAACTTAGTGTTCACACTGTTTCCTGTTAGTTTTCCTACCTCATTTTTTAGTGCAGCAGTTGTAAAACCCTCTTCCAGAATTTGAGCTTGGAATTCATCATTTTTGACCATCAAAGATGTTGTTTGTTCTAAAGTCTTAGTACTAGTTTCTTTGATAGAGTCTCTTTAATCTATGTGATGCCTTTTCAAGGACTCATTTTCCAAAAGTAATTCAGCTTCTTTTTGTTCCAATTCAAGATTTCTAGTAGCAACAATCTCACTGTCATGTTTATCCTTAACTTCATTACACATATCACTCATCTCCATAATACGGTTTTTCAGGTTGTTGATTGTTAAGTTTTTGGCTTCTAGCTGGGCTTTCAAATCATTAATCATAAAGAATACACGGAAATCAGGAAGTTCTGGATTTTTACAAGGTTGGTTAGTTTGAAAACTTTCTTCCTTTTGTTGCATTGAAATTTCAAGTGAAATACAATATTTTTCAAGTTGTAGAAATCTGTTTGAAAGTTCATTAAATATTTCTTTATCAACCAAATCATTTGATTTGAAAGTCTTAGCCGTAAACAAAGAACTTGACTCATCATCACGTTTAGCATACTAATTACTTTCTCCCCCTTTATGATTCATATTTGTTTAATCAGAAATGATACTGCTATCAGTCTTTTCCAACAAATATGTGTCATAAGTGGGTTTAATTTGATCAGTATGTTGTCGTTCATTAGAAAGCACATCATGTTGATTAGTGACATGTATCTCACCAGGTGGAACTAGGACATTTTCTGGTCTGTGATTAATATCAATGCCATGAGTAGTATAAGTCCAAGAGCTGTCGTTTGCATCATGCTTATCAACCGTAGTGTCACTGCATTGTTGATTCAGCTCCCTTTCATTAATGAACTCATTGACATTACCCATGAGAATGAGTAGTGTATCTCTGAACGTGTCAACCTCGATTCCCATGTGATCAGCAAAACACTTTATTGTCATCTGACTATCGTAGTCATAATCCTTATTGAATTTCGAATTGATGAACACTTGGAGTTGTTTGTTGAGTACACAAAGGGCAGCTATGGATCCAATTTTGGAAGATTCTCCTTGGTCAAGTTGTTGTTGTAGTTGATCTAAGTTGAGAATCATTGTGCCTGTGAAAGTATGAACATCTTGACTGAAGAGTGTTGCAAATGCACGTTTGAATGCCATCTTTAATCTAGTTCCCTCTAAAAGTACCGAGAGGTGTGAATAAAGTTGTCGAAAACATTCTATGCAACTTTCATTTGCATCATGAAGCACTTTTGGTGGCTGTTGCACTTCTCTCTCATGTGAATTAGAGCACAAAGATTCCATTTTAGTAGTTTTAGATTCAAAACCGGTAGTCTGTTGTACTTTGTTGGAAATCTTATGTGCATCATTCATGTCGTATAATTTGAATATCTCAGATATGACTGAATCAGAAGAATTTGACATGATATGAACGTGCACAGGATTTTACAATTCTATGATTTAAACCGAAAAATATATTCTTTCGCGGGATTTTACAAAATCAAGAAAAAACCATGAGACAATGATTGATTGAGTGAGTCAAGAGAAGTTGTTGGACAGGTACAGTGATTAGATGATAGTTTGATAGACAAGGTGATGTGTTGTTCAGTTGTGCTTTGGTTTTGTTGAAATGAGTTAAAGTGAATCCAAATCAACACCGTAGTAATATCCAATAAGCCCGAAAATATCACAACCCAAGCTAATTCACAATCACGAATTCTTGATGCTTAATTATAACCATTGCCCAAATTTATTAACCAATCACAGATCAATAATCCATACTCAAAATCGTGACTAAAATTATACCTGAAATAAGTCAACAAAAATTTTTGAACCAACATCAATACAATTCGGCTAGATAAGTTAAAAAATAATCTGCAACTCAATCCAATGTATCAAATGTCAACTTTTTCAGCCCAAGACAGATAAATTCGAGTCCAAGGTGTTTTGTTATATCACAGCCCAATAAAATCTGGTAAATCCACTCTTGATTACCCTAATGTCATGTTGTATAACACACCTTAAGTCACTATCCCTAATCTTTAGCAAGCCTAAGCACAAGAAATACACAGTCACCACATACCTCTTCTCAAGTCAAATCACAGATAAAAATTCGTCACCCCCTTTTCCTTTGAAAAAATCTCAACAAACAAGTATATACTTGTTAATCGAACAACTAGACACTCATTACATCCTTCTGAATAAAGACCCAATTACAATGACGAACCCTTTTCTCAACATAGAGGTTTGATTCGAATCAAGGTAGGTATCCTTTCACTTTCGTTTTGCTTTAATCCTGTGAACGAACAAAAGAGATAATCGAAACACTTTTGTTTTGGTTATTTCTTTGAAAGATTCGGATATATGAAAGAGGTTATATGCTTCAATAGATCGATGATGGTTTTAAGTTCTCACTCAAAAATCTTTTAAAGATTGAAACAAGTGATGATCAAAACTGAGATCAACTATGATTTAATCATACTTTTCGAATAGAAACAAAAGTAAGAGTGAATTGGTATTGATTGGTTCTTGCTTTAAAGTTTCGTATATCAGAGATGAACTTAAAAAAACGATCTATGATGGATTAATGTTCAAAACACTAAAGTCTTAATTGATTTGTACTTTATATGAATAGATCTGAGATCTAGGTATGTTTCTGTGTTTCTTTTTCATTTAACTTAAAACGAACTAAAGTGAGATAAAAACTTTTGTTTTTGTTTTTCCTTAATTGCTTTCGGATATTGATGGAAGTTAATCTTCAAACAAAACTCAGTGAATAATTCTTTTCTTATCTACTATTGATGTTTACTGTATGACCAAATGAGATAGAGTTTGTAGGATTGGTTTATTGTTGTTGTTTTGTATCAGAAATCGCTAACCAAGTGGAAATTTCTTTGACAAAAGATAATCGCTACATTTAAAATGTAATCGCTACTTGCTAGACAGAGAACTAATTGCTATATCCACAGAAATTGACAAGTTCTGACAGACCATGTGCTATAACAAACAAATGAGTCACTTTCCAGGTCCACACAAATTGTTACCAACCGCTAAAAGGAATATGTACTAACCGCTAAAAGGAAAACATAACCGCTAATAAGACCCAAGAATAAACTTTCACATAAGAACGAATACACTAAAACAAGCCAATTCAGTGATGAAATAGCTAATCTAAACACCAAACTTAGATGTTAAAACACTTCTAAACTTAAAAGTACAAGCATCCAACACCTTTAACCACAATCAAAGCTAGAACACGATGTATCCAATGAATACCATTCGAACCATACATGAACACAAGACCATACACAAATCCAAGTATGCCAAGCCCTAAGATGAAACCATGGCTCTTGATACCAATTGTAGGATACTTATAATTATAGCATGAATGGTTCTTCTGTTTATGTAAGAAGAATTATCGAAGAAAACTAGAGAGAGAGGGAAGAGTTGGGAGGAATTCCTAGAGAGAGAAAGTGACAAAAAATATGGAAGATTAGATTGATGAAATGGAAGCTCCAACCCTCTCCACATGTGGATAGGGGTATTTATAGTTACAAACAAAACGCCCTCCTGCGGGCTGTGGATCGGGTGTACAGTGGGTAAAGACCCGTCCGTCCTCTACGGTGTAACTTAACTAATCTAATATCTAACTAAGTATTAATATAACTACGAGCTATCTCAATGCTATTACATCCTTTGGGTGACGGAGTCTTCCATAGGAATATTTGTATTTCTAACAGTAGGCGAAAGTCGGCATAATCAAAAAACCGACTATAAAGACCATTTCCAGGCGGATACTGGCTGATAACCTGACCAGGATCAGGCAAAACCAGGTGGAAAAATGACGGAATATGACATTGATGACACAACTCGTTAAGTTCTTCTTCCATAAGATGTGACGCAACCTTCGTAATGCTAACCATTGTCACACAAAAAAATTAAAAGATAACGTGCGGGTTGCAATAAGGTAAAGAAACGGAAAGAAGAAGAGGGGAAGAATTCTCTGAAAAGCGGAAAAGTAAGAGCATAAAAGGAAAAAACTAATAACACGCTAACCTAGGTATTTATACTTGCGGTACAACCGAGAAGTTTAATACGTGACGCCTGTCAAGAATGCATCAATCAATGGTTGTGATCGACAATAAAAGATAAGGATGACAGCTAAGTAGAAGTGTCAGACGGTTAAAATGCACAGGAGGCAAAAGGGCCAATAACGGTCCACGTTCCCCCACGATCTTATCCGCTGACCACGAAAAATCCGCCACGGAGAGGCCTCTCACCCAAGAAGGAGTATCCAGACTTTAAGTCTAGCAACATTCACCGCATGCTACTAAGGCATGCGAACAATGAACACGCTACACTGGGGGAACTTGATAACGTATAATACAGATAGCAGTCTTACTGGGCTTGGACCGTATTATACACAATGAGGCTCCAGCCCAATACAACTAGAACATCGGGCTCTGGCCCAATAAACAAAAAAACGTGGCCCCGGCCCAAAAAACCGGTTATGATTAAAGCCCAAGCCACGCGTAAGGCACAGTCCGGAAGTACACCCACGGACAGGCCCGCGGTCCGGAAAGGGATCCACGTCTGCAATTCATCGATTTAGCTACGGATCCTTGCCCGACAAGGGTCCCACATTTTCCAAATCAAGGAAACAATTTTCATGGTAATGGTAACCATAACCAAGGAAATTTTCAAAATCAAAGTTTCAATCAAAACAACCGAGCTCAAAATTTTCCTCATCAAAACCAAGCCATTGTTCAAACTCAATCATCATCCGATGAGTTGTTGAAACAATTTATGAAGGCTCAAGAATAAACAAACAGGTTGTTGGTCAGTCAGATTTCTGAACTAAAGAAGTCTTTAAATGATCGGCCTTCGGGATCAGGAACGCTTCCTAGCAACACGATCGCCAACCCGAAGGGCGATGTAAAGGCGATCACAACCCGTAGTGGTGTTTCTTATGATGGACCCGCGATTCCTACTACCTCTTCTACTTCTCCTCCAAAGGCAGTGAAATGTGAACCTGAGGCGATAAAGGAGAAAGTGCAAATTACTAGCCCACAAACTACCGCACACGTCCAACCTCATGTTGTCCCAAAAACCAAATCCAAACCGGGAGTTGTTTTTGAACCCCCGGAAAGTCCCGTTCAATCCAAAGCTTCAATACCTTATCCATCACGTTTAAACGGTCAAAAGCTCCGCGAAAAGGCTAGACACCAAATGGAAAAGTTCTTTCAAATCTTCCAAGATTTGCAGTTTGACATAAGCTTTGCGGATGCTATCATGTTAATGCCCAAATTTGCATCAACAATCAAAAACTTGTTAAGCAACAAAGAAAAGCTATTTGAAATGGCTAAGACTCCACTGAACGAGAATTGCTCCGCAGTTATACTAAAGAAGCTTCCCGAGAAGCTCGGAGATCCTGGGAAATTTCTCATTCCTTGTGTTTTTCCAGGAATGGTTGAATGCTTTGCCTTGGATGATCTTGGCGCTAGCATCAACCTAATGCCTCATTCAATGTGGAGGAAACTTTCTCTTCCCGAACTTACTCCTACATGCATGACTCTTGAGCTTGCAGATCATTCCATCACTCGTCCACTCGGCATTGCCGAAGATGTGTTCGTAAAAGTAGGAAAGTTCCATTTTCCTGCTGACTTCGTAGTTGTTGAGTTTGATGCGGATCAAAAGGTTCCTCTCATTCTTGAAGAGGATTCCTAAGAACGGGTCGTGCTCTTATTGATGTTTTTGAACAAGAGATCACTCTACGTGTTGGTAATGAAGCGGTTACCTTTAACCTTGATCAAACTTCAAGGTACTCCTCAAATTTTGACTCTGAATCGGTTAACCGAATAGATGTCATTGATGTTGCTTCTGAGGAGTACTCTCAAGAAGTTCTCGGTTTTTCTTCGAGTGGCAATCCCACTCCATCTTCTGCACCAATCATAGCCGACTCTTACCCTTCTCTCACTCCGTTTGAGGGAAGTTACTTCCTTTTGGAAGAAGCCGAGGCTTTTCTTGCCCAAGATAGCTCAATGTCACATGAAGTTGATAGTAATTATCTTGATTCCGAGAGGGATATACTTTTGCTTGAAAAATTGTTGAATGAAGATCCTTCACCCCTGTTCCTCCAAAAGAACTTCATAACGAGGAAGTCAAATATGTTGAAAAAACTAATGACTTTCCTGAGGTCGAACTCAAGGACTTACCACCTCATCTCTAGTATGTATTTTTGGAGGGTGACGATAAGTTTCCCGTCATAATTGCTAAAGACTTGAATGAAGAAAACAAAGTCGCTCTCCTCAAGGTTTTAAAGTTACACAAGCAAGCCATTGCTTAGAGACTTTCCGACATCAAGGGAATTAACCTGGAATTTTGTATGCACAAGATTTTGATGGAGGATGACTTCAAACCGGCGGTTCAACAACAAAGAAGGGTGAATCCTAAAATTCATGAGGTTATCAAGCAAGAAGTCATAAAACTTCTTGATTCCGGTTTGACTTACCCTATATCGATAGTCCTTGGGTTAGTCCCATTCATTGTGTGCCCAAGAAGGGTGGTATTACGGTTGTTAAAAATGATGATAATGAGTTAATTCCTACTCGATTGGTAACGGGATGGCGTGTGTGCATTGACTATCAAAATTTGAATGACGCCACCCGTAAAGACCACTTTCCTCTACCTTTCATAGACCAAATGCTTGAAAGATTGGCGGGAAACGAATACTATTGTTTCCTTGACGGGTTTTCGGGTTACTTCCAAATTCCCATCGATCCACAAGATCAAGAGAAAATGACTTTCACGTGTCCATATGGAACATTTGGTTATCGACACATGCCTTTTGGCTTGTGCAATGCTCCGGGCACATTTCAAAGATGCATGATGGCCATTTTTCACGACATGATCGAGAAAACAATGGAGGTCTTCATGGATGATTTTTTGGTCATTGGGAATTCATTCGAATCATGTCTCACCAATTTAGAAAAAATGCTTCAAAGATGTGAAGATACCAATCTTAGTCTAAATTGGGAGAAAAGCCATTTTATGGTCAAAGAGGGCATTGTCCTTGGCCATAAGATCTCCAAGAGCGGGATTGAGGCCGATAGAGCTAAGATCGATGTGATTTCTAAACTACCTCCTCCCATGATGAGGCGAAAAATGAACCGTTTTTAGGGGGTCATTTAAGCCCGGAATTGAATTTATTTGATCAAATATTACCCTAAATTGTTCCTTTAGTGATTTTAGGTACTTTGGGAGTGAATTCTGGAAAAGGAAGCATTTTGGTCGTTTTTGGAGCATAAAAGTGAAGAAAACGGCAAAGACTTAATTTTCCATGCTGGGAATAGTACCTGACGGCGTCAAGAAGGAAAATGTGACGGCGTCAGGAGCAAATCCATGACGACCCAGAGAAAACCTGAAGGCGTCAGATGAAGGGCGTCAAGAGTTATTTTGGTGATGGCCTGAAGAAGGATTACACGTGATGGCGTCAAACCTAGATCTAGGCAGTCGGAGAACTTTATTGGCGGCGAGATGACGGCGTCAGACATTTACTCTTGACGCCGTCACCTCACAAAATCTATATATACTTTTCTATTTTTCATTCAAAAAAGAGGAACTTGTGTGGAGAATACTAGGGTCGAACCTAATAAACCCTAAGTCGTTTGTAACAGTAAGTTCAAGGGTTTTCACCCCTAGAAACCTTTCATGTTCAATTAAGATAAGTCTTCTTTCAATTAATTCAATATGTCTATGTGTTGTTTGAATATATCTTATGCTTGTCTTCATTTTAACATGCTAGGCTAGATCTTTCATGTGTTTGCTTAGATGTAATGAAACCTAGATGTTAATTATGGGTTGATTGCTTGTTTATAGTTGTAATGGATGAATGATTTCAATGTTAGGCTTAAGAAAACTGGCAGATCTCCATTGTGTAACTTGTTTGAACGTCTTAAGAAACATGAACCGATGTATACTAGGTTTTTATGATTGTATTTAATGCATGAGTGAATTCTAGTGATCCCATGTTAGGAGCTTCTTAGCCGGCTCGACATAGGAGTGAAGTAGGAGCTTATAGGTTTGGAGAAGTAAGTACGCCACCCATGAATGGTATTAAGGAATACAATCCATCATCCACGCAACTGTAACAAGTAATTAACCTGTAAAAGATATCTAGGGAGTAGTGAAATCTAAGTAAACACAATTCTCCCATATATTGCTCACACCACTATCTTAATTTAGTTTATTTTCATTTTTGTTATTTTATTTTGATTGCATCTTAGTAATTGGGTTAGTTGATTAGCAACTAATTCCGCCCACTCCTCTAAAAACCGAGATTTTACTTGCTTTTATAAAAACATAAAAATACAAAAAGAATCATCTCTCATCTCTAGACCTAGTCTTTAGGTTTTCTAATCCTAGTGACACTATTCCTAAGTTGAACAATCAATCCCCCGGTACTTGTCACTATATTATACTACAACGATCAGGTACACTGCCTGGTGGGGGTTGTAAGCTTCTCGAGATCCCTCGAGAGGTAAAGCCTGGTGCAATTCCCACGCATCAAGTTTTTGGCGCCGTAGCCCGGGGAATAGTTATTGTCTTGGTTAGAATTTCTTTTTATTAGGTCTACTTGCTAGATTCCTTTCTAGTAAGATTTTATTTTTATTTTTAGGTTCTCTTTAGTCTATCTTAATTCTTCATGCCTTTGTTCGTAATCTTTACCATCCGACATCATGGAAGGTGGTAACATCTTTGAACCCATCAACCCACCACAACAAGACCACCCACAAAACCCACCACTAGCTAAACAACCTCTTAGGCCCCGAACCCTAGGAGAGTATTCCCGACCTAGCCACCAAGGCTATCGAAACACCATTGAGCTCACCCAAGGAGCCAATGTGTCTCCCTTGCGATCCGACACCATCCGGTTGGTGCAAAGCGGATGTGCATTCCATGGACTTCGTTCCGAAGATCTAAATCAACATCTCAAGGACTTCCTTAAAATCGTTGATTCTATAGACCTTGATGCTACAACTAGAGAGTCAACCCGATTGCGCCTATTCCAATTCTCTCTACGTGATCAAGCTAGTCAATGGCTTGAGCGTTTACCCGCGGGATCTATCACATCTTGGGATGATCTCACCACTCGTTTCCTTGCTCAATTTTTCCCACCGGGGAGAACTACCAAGCTTAGAAATGATATGTTGATGTTCCAACAACATGAGGATGAACCTATCTATGATGCATGGGCTCGTTTTAAATATTTACTCCGAAAAGTCCCTCATCATAATTTCGATCTGTGGTCTCAAATTGAAATATTTTACCATCGTGTCAACTACTATACCAAAATGGACATTGACCATGCCGCAGATAGGGACCTTTGGGGATTAAGTGTTGATGAAGCATGGGAAACCATAGAGAATTGTGCCATACTTGCCAAAAAAATGGACAACCCAACAAACATTGTTACGGATCAATTGATAGCAAGTTTAAGGGAACAAGCAAGAAGATTGTTTGGGGATAAACCTATATATGAGATAACTGGTTGCACGGGGTGGTTTGATTTCACCACAATACAAGCTGAGCACATTGGTAATCTTGATAAGATGGAGGATAGAGTTGAAAATTTAAGCCCACCAAGAACCCCACAAGTCCTACCATCATTTGAAGCATACACACCGCCCGTGACTTCTTCGGATGAAGTAGATGAGACTTTAGGAGTCCCAATAGAGGTACAAACCTTATACCAAACACCACTAGAGGATATAGGTTTGAATGCTTGTAGTGATAACCTTACTCTTAGTTCTAGGGAATTACCTAGTGTTGATGAACCGGAACCTCAATCTTCACACAACTTTCCATCCTTAGATATACATCCAGGAGACAAAAGAGGAGCCGACCCACCCATCAACCCATGTAGTCCGGGTAGTCTTAGGATAAAGGTAGTGGACTCTAAGCCTTGTAGACAGGAAACTAATATAGGAGTGGAAAATGACCTTACATGCTTACATCACCCATTTATGATTGATCACAAGAAACATTATGGGTTTAAACCGGATTTATTAGGTCAAGATGGATCCCCAACTAGTAGTCTCTTGAAGTTGATAGAAAATGATCCCTTTCCAGGAGAAAATCTTAATCCACCCATTAACCCGATTGAATTTGGTAAGGATATGATGATAGGAGCACACCCCTTTGAGCATATAATTCATCCACCACACTTTCCTCACGAGGCATATTTCCACCCTAAGGGTGTGTATCGCTACTTCCACCCGCACTTAATCCTAAGTGTAGGGAAAACCTTCCCTATTTCCATTAAATAAGGGTAGAGTCAGGCTCGTGACTCGAACAAAAACAAGCGCTTATTGGGAGGCAACCCAAGCTTTATTTATTTATTTGTTTGTTTGTTTGATTTTATTTTTTTCCGTATGCATGTTTTATTTTTATTGTTTGTGGCTCATGTTTCAAAGTAAATTGTGAAAATGCTTTATTTTATTTTTAACTTTGTCTTAATTGCATATAAAGGTATTTTGCAAAAGATAAGTGTAAGGGAGATCCAAATTTGTTTATAAGAACGAAATTGAGCATGAACCACAACAATATTAAATGAACATGTGTATTAGTAATTGTTTGAGTCAAATTCTTGTATCGAGTCATAATGATGTTTTGCAGGATTTTCCAGGAAGTAGGATATAAGTTTTTTTCCAAAAATTTTCCGGAAACTTAACGTAAGAATTTCTGCAGATCACTTCTGACGGCGTCAAGAGGAAATTCCTGACGGCGTCACGTGTAAAATTCTGGAAATTTTACCAGTTTTGTTTTTCTAACGGAGTCTTAAAGTTTTTGTTGAATCTTTAGTTTTATAATCTCCAGGAGATCTGCAAACATCATTCCACAAGCATTATATCTTATTTTGTTTTCTAGGATTTGTTAGCATATATAGATTGCCGCTAATTTTACGCGAGGTTGCCTTGTCTGTTTTCTCTGGTTTTACAGGTTATATATGACAAGAAGATGATTTATATTCTGGAAGGGAAGCTTTGATTGTTCATTTTCTTGGAGGAAGATCTAACCTGGCTACCATATTATCCATACCGAGCGAATCAGGGGAGTATTTGATTTCATTCTTTTACCTGTTTCACTTTTACATTCTTTAATTGAACATTGGGGACAATGTTCATCCTAAGTGTAAGGGGAGGGTAAAATGATGATACCTCATAGGATACACTTTCGCTTGAGTTTGTTTGTTTGATGGTAGGTGTGTAATAAAACTAAGAGAAATACTTGTTAGTGTAATTTTAGCGCCAAATTTAAATTTTTTTACAACATTTAGGAGTGAAACTTTAGCCATAGCAAGCGTCTCAAAGATAGGAGATTGTATGACTAGCACAAAACCGTACCATTCAGAAAAATTTTCCACCCAAATATGTGAGGTTCGCCTTTAGATTTGATAGGAAAAGCATTCACTATTAGTGCTTATGAGTGTACCGGTATCATTTAGATTCTAGAACTTGCATTAGTGATGCATCCCGAGACCGCTAGTGAGACTACATTCGTGTAGTAGGATTTACTACATGATAAGAGGCATTAGGATCACCCTTGTGTTAAACCCGTATCATAATTACTTGACCATTTAAGTCATATTACTTGGCTAGTAAAGTCAATTAATTTTTCCCACACCTTAGCGTTGTACTCATTTTTAGTACACGAAACCCCTAGTACACGCCTCCGAGCCTATCTTTTCGTTTCTAACTTTAAGCATCTTACTTAAAGGAAGAATTTGTTAGACCCCACTTAAATGTACAACCAAATCGCCTTAGCCTTCCGTGTATGCACTCATCTTTAGTGCATATTGTTATTTTTTAAACCCTTAGTTAATTATCTAATATATTACATGGTTGCTAAGTCGAGTCACATCCTTGTACATATTGTTTTGGGACAATTGGGACTAATGGGTAAAGTACCTATTTATGGAGTAATGGGGAAGAACATCATATTATTACCCCCATATGTACGTTAATCTTAAAAGTACTCCAAGTGTTTTGATTATCTTAATTCGAGTCATTAGATTAGTTTATTGTAAAGTATGTAAAAATTCAAGTGTAAGGGGAATGTTCATTCCCTATGATGTATTATTTTGGATGGTAGGGTAAAAGTGTATGCAACCAAAAAAAAAAAAATTGAAAAATTATGAAAAAAAAAAGAAAAATAAAAAGAGAAAAAAACATACGGACTACCATCCCGTTTCATTCTATGTTTATTTTATGTTTTTGTTATTTTTCATTTATTAGCTTAAGTCGAGTCTAGTCTTGGCTTAGCAACGCCATATTGTACATGTAATTAACCAATATGATTAACTCGCCACCAGTAAAGACTGCCTATATCCAACAAAATCGTGTATTTCATATCCCTATACCTAATGTTACAACCCTTTAAAAAGACCTCTTTGATAGTTTATCCTAGGTGCTTACGCCATGTGGTGGAGGTTTGATCCTTTCCCAAGCCTATGGTAATCTATTTTGCTATGACAGGTAGTGAGAGATGTTTTCCATTTCCATATTGTGATATTACTTTATTACACCCGAGAGATGTGAGTATCTAAACACTATTTGTGAGGTGCTAGTGTATGACCTCTGTGCTTGTCTTTGGTCTTTAGTGGAATGATTATTTGTTGTAATTACTTTTATATTAGTGTAAAATGACCCCAAACTTGTATTTTGATTAGAATAAAATCGCATTTGTTTGAGGACAAGCAAATCTCAAGTGTAAGGGTATATGATGAGGCGAAAAATGAACCGTTTTTAGGGGGTCATTTAACCCTGGAATTGAATTTATTTGATCAAATATTACCCTAAATCGTTCCTTTTGTGATTTTAGGTACTTTGGGTGAATTCTGGAAAAGGAAGCATTTTGAACGTTTTTGGAGCATAAAAGTGAAGAAAAAGGCAAAGACTTAATTTTTCATGCTGGGAACAGTACCTGACGGCGTCAAGAAGGAAAATGTGACGGCGTCAGGAGCAAAATCCATGACGACCCAGAGAAAAACTGAAGGCGTCAGATGAAGGGCGTCAACAGTTATTTTGGTGACGGCCTGAAGAAGGATTACACGTGACGGCGTCAAACCCAGATCTAGGCAGTCCGAGAACTTTATTGGCGGCGAGATGACGGCATCAGACATTTACTCTTGACGCCGTCACCTCACAAAATCTATATATACTTTTCTATTTTTCATTCAAAAAAGAGGAACTTGTGTGGAGAATACTAGGGTCGAACCTAATAAACCCTAGGTCGTTTGTAACAGTAATTTCAAGGGTTTTCACCCTTTGAAACCTTTCATGTTCAATTAAGATAAGTCTTCTTTCAATTCATTCAATATGTCTATGTGTTGGTTGAATATATGTTATGCTTGTCTTGATTTTAACATGCTAGGCTAGATCTTTCATGTGTTTGCTTAGATGTAATGAAACCTAGATGTTAATTATGGTTTGATTGCTTGTTTATAGTTGTAATGGATGAATGATTTCAATGTTAGGCTTAAGAAAACTGGCAGATCTCCATTGTGTAACTTGCTTGAATGTCTTGAGAAATATGAACCGATGTGTACTAGGTTTTTATGATTGTATTTAATGCATGAGCGAATTCTAGTGATCCCATGTTAAGAGCTTCTTAGCCGGCTCGATATAGGAGTGAAGTAGGAGCTTATAGGATTGGGGAAGTAAGTACGCCACCCCATGAATGGTATTAACGAATACAATCCATCATCCACACAACTGTAACAAGTAATTAACCTGTAAAAGATATCTAAGGAGTTGTGAAATCTAAGTAAACACAATTCTCCCATATATTGCTCACACCACTATCTTAATTTAGTTTATTTTCATTTTTGTTATTTTATTTTGATTGCATCTTAGTAATTGGGTTAGTTGATTAGCAACTAATTCCGACCACTCCTCTAAAAACCCAGATTTTACTTGCTTTTATAAAAACATAAAAATACAAAAAGAATTATCCCTCATCTCTAGACCTAGTCTTTAGGTTTTCTAATCCTAGCGACACTATTCCTAAGTTGAACGATCAATCCCCCGGTACTTGTCACTATACTATACTACAACGATAAGGTACACTGCCTGGTGGGGGTTGTAAGCTTCTCGAGATCCCTCGAGAGGTAAAGCCTGGTGCAATTCCCACGCATCATCCCACTACTGTCAAAGGTGTTCGGAGTTTTCTTGGTCATGCCGGTTTCTATCGTAGATTTTTTCAAGATTTCTCGAAGATAGCTAGGCCTATGACCCGACTTCTTGAAAAAGAAACTCCGTTTGTCTTTTCTGATGATTGCATCGAAGCTTTTCAAACTTTCAAGAAAAAGCTTACCGAGGCACCAATCTTAGTTGCCCCCGATTGGGACCTACCTTTTGAACTTATGTGTGATGCAAGTGATTTTGCCATAGGTGCGGTCTTGGGGCAACGAAAAACCAAACACTTTCAGCCGATACATTATGCAAGTAAAACCTTGACCGAAGCTCAAGCTCACTACACCACAACGGAAAAAGGATTATTGGCCGTAGTGTATGCTTTCGAGAAGTTTCGGCCATACTTGATCTTGACTAAATGCATAGTGTATACGGATCATTCGGCTCTCAAATATCTCTTTGCCAAACAAGATGAAAAGCCGAGATTGCTCCGTTGGGTTCTCCTCCTACAAGAATTTGATATCATTATTCCTGATAAAAAAGGAGCCGAGAACCTTGCTGCTGATCATCTTTCCTGATTGGAAAACCCTCATCAAAGTGTTCTTGAGAAAAAGGAAATAAATGAAACGTTTCCTCTCGAGGCACTTAATGTGATTTCTTGTCGTGGTGATTCTAGTACCCCATGGTTTGCCGACTTTGCAAACTACCATGCGGGGAATTTCGTTGTTAAAGGGATGTCATCCCACCAAAAGAACAAGTTTTTCAAGGATGTGAATCATTACTTTTGGGACGATCCCTATTTGTTTAAAATCTGTGCGGATCAAGTCATTCATAGGTGTGTTCATGGCCAAGAAGCCATGGAAATTCTTAAGGCTTGTCATAATGGACCCACCGGGGGACATCATGGCCCGAACTACATCGCTCAAAAGGTATTTGATTCTGGTTTCTATTGGCCCACAATTTACAAAGACGCCCATGACTTAGTCAAATCTTGTGACTCTTGTCAACGTCAAGGAAAGATAACACAACCAGATGAAATGCCACAAAATGTCATCCAAGTTTGTGAAATCTTTGATGTTTGGGGCATTGATTTTATGGGGCCGTTCCCGTATTCACGAGGGAACAAATACATACTCGTGGCCGTCGATTATTTGTCGAAATGGGTCGAAGCCAAAGCTCTCCCAACCAACGATGCCCGAGTAGTTGTGAAATTTTTAAAGTCTCTCTTTGCTAGGTTTGGAACTCCTCGTGCCATCATTAGTGATCGCGGTACCCACTTCTGCAATGATCAATTTGCAAAGGTCATGCTTAAGTATGGTGTCACTAACCGACTTGCTACCGCGTATCACCCACAAACTAGTGGGCAAGTGGAAGTTTCAAACCGTGGTTTAAAAAGAATTCTTGAAAGGACCGTAGGCGAAAACCTAGCCTCTTGGTCCGACAAGTTAGATGATGCACTATGGGCTTTTTGTACGGCTTATAAAACACCCATCGGGTGTACCCCTTATAAGCTTGTGTATGGGAAAGCGTGTCATCTACCGATCGAGCTCGAGCACAAAGCTTATCGGGACTTGAAGCATGCTAACTTCGATCTTAATTCCGCGGGTGATCAGAGGAACGTTCAACTCAATGAACTAAATGAACTTCGTGATCAAGCTTATGAAAACTCTTTGATCTACAAAGAGAAGATAAAGAAGATCCATGACTCTAAAATCAAGAACCGCGTTTTTAACGTTAGTGATCGAGTCCTTCTTTTTAACTCTCGATTAAAGTTTTTCTCGGGTAAACTTAAAACCCGTTGGACAGGACCATTCACCGTTGCCAAAGTTTTTCCTTATGGCACCGTCGAGTTATCTCAAAATGACGGTCCAAATTTCAAAGTGAATGGGCATCGGTTGAAGCATTATTTTGGAGGGGACATACCACCCGTGGTTGTCCCGGATCTCCAAACTTTCCCCATGGAACAATGAATTCGGGGTCGAGTCAAGCTAGCCACTCGGTTAACAAAAACAGTAACACAACATGGGTTTTCACCCATCTCTCTAACTTCTTTCTCTTTTCTAAAACTTAAGTGAGGGGGAGTTACCCCTGCTCTTTCAAAAAAATAAAAAATAAATAAAAAAAAAATAAAGTGTTCCCACACTTGCCCAATCTAAACTTTTTACGTTTCAAAATCTCGGCATAATAGCCGGGACTTTGAATATTGAGGGCAATATGATGAGGCGAAAAATGATCCATTTTTAGGGGGTCATTTAAGCCCGGAATTGAATTTATTTGAACAAATATTGCCCTAAATCGTTCCTTTTGTGATTTTAGGTACTTTTGGAGTAAATTCTGGAAAAGGAAGCATTTTGGACGTTTTTGAAGCATAAAAGTGAAGTAAACGGCAAAGTCTTAATTTTCCTTGCTGGGAACAGTACCTGACGGCGTCACAAGCTTCTTCATGACGGTGTCAAGACTAATACAAGAGGTGGAAGTGGATAAAGTCCGTGACGGTCCATAAAGTTTTGTGCATTGGAGATGAAGGCGGCACCCAAGGCCGTCACGTGTAAAATTAAAGAGTGATGGCCCAGAAAATTTCCTGAAGGTGTCACGTAGGCCGTCACGTGTTAACTTGTCAAAACTTGCGCGCGAAGTAGCTGATATTGTTTTGGTCATAACTTTTGCATACGAACTCGGATTTGGGTGATTCAAAAGCCCACGCGAAGAGGACGAAGAGATCGACAATTTCGTGAAGAAAAGTTGGTCGTGACGCCATCATGATTGGTCTGACGCCATCATGATCAGGCCGACAGAAAATCAGCCTATAAATATAACATCATAACTTCACTTTTTGTAAGCCCTAAACCCTATGGTCGATTCCTGGGTTTAGGTGAGTGTTTTTCCAGCAACTTAG
The DNA here is from genome assembly GCA_030686995.1 of Artemisia argyi. Lineage (NCBI taxonomy): Eukaryota > Viridiplantae > Streptophyta > Magnoliopsida > Asterales > Asteraceae > Artemisia > Artemisia argyi. The sequence continues at coordinate 135,162,358 of CM060694.1, forward strand.
AGGGTTTCAATCACTCCATAAACATCTTATAATGGTTTGATGATTCTATCTTAATTCATGTCTTCAATTATCATTATTGTTGCTTGTTCTTTATTAATTATGCTTGGCTAATTCACCTTGTGTCTACTTATGATTGTGTGAAACGTGTATATAATTGATTAGACCTTATTGATTCTTTATTGATGTTTGTGTCTATCTTCATCAATTAGGGTGTGACACTTCGATAGGTCTAATTGGTTTAGTTTATAATTCTTGATTCCTATTGTCTCTTGTTTGGTTGATTGTAATTGATGTTAGGCTTGAGAAAACTGGCAGACTTCCATAGGGTAACGTGCTTGAACGTCTTAAGAAACATGAACCAATGCGTACTAGGTTATTATGGTTGTATTTAATGCATGAGCGAATTCTAATGATCCCATGTTAGGAGCTTCTTGCAGGCTCAACATAGGAGTGAAGTAGGAGCTTATAGAGTTGGGGAAGTACGTACGCCACCCCACGAATGGTATTAAGGAATATAACCCGTCAATTAAAACAAGGTGTGACAATTCAATAGGTAGAATGGGATAGCTAGCAAGGAGTAACATATCATAGGTAGACATGCTTCACTTCCCTTGTAGAACCATAGTTTACTTTTCTTGTTTATTAGTTTAATTAGTAGCTTTTGGGTTAGTTGATTAGCAACTAATTCCGCCCCTCCTTCCAATACCCGAGATTTTTACTTGCTTTTCATAAAATATATAAATACAAAAAGAATCATCCTTCACCTTTAGACCTAGTTAGATTAATTTCAATCCTAACGACACTATTCCTGAGTTGAACGATCAATCCCCCGGTACTTGTCACTATACTATACTACAACGATCAGGTACACTGCCTGGTGGGGGTTGTAAGCTTCTCGAGATTCCTTGAGAGGTAAAGCCTAGTGAAATTCGCACGCATCACAATATTCAATTCTAAGTGTGTGTGTGTGTGTGTGGGGGGGTGGTAAATTTTGGCGAATTTAATCACATTTGTACCTTCTAGTGCCATAATACCCCTGTTTTGGCCATTTTTTTTTTCTTTTCTTATTTTTTTTTTTATTATTTTTTTTTTGTGGAAGTGCTTTGCATTAACATAACAAAAGGTTATCAGTCCACCATGTCTAACATAAGGACTGGCTAATCCAAGAGAAAACGGCTCTTGGTAAAGATATCTCAAATCCGTTTATGGTTGATAATTTGCCAAAAATTGTATGGTGTTCAACTCACCATATCTTGCTTTGATAGTGAAGAGTTGGCTAGCCCAGAAGGTTATGGCTTGTGGTAAAGGTAGTGGAAAACCATAATTGGTAATCAACTCACCAAGATGACAATTGTATTCTATCAAAGAGTTGACTAGTCCAAAAGCAAACGGCTTCTGGTAAAGACAAATCAACACCGTTAATAGCTTATGGTTTGCTAAAAATCATATGGTTATCAGTGTACCATAGTTCTTACTTTAACTGAAACATCTGGCAACTCCAAAAGTAATGGCTTTTGGTAAAGAGACTTAAAATCCATTAAATTTTCATAAAAGATTGCTAGGGACTAGCAATAGTTTAGTCTGGGGGATTGATGAGTGTGTAAATACTCATCATTTTTGGTCAAATCTGAACTGCAAAACATTAAAAATGCTAAAAATGCATCAAAATACTGAAAATATCCCAGGATCGTGTTTTATATGTGTCAGATGCAAAATGATTGAAAACAAATGAAAAACGAACAAAATTTGCATAATTGGCAGTTTCAGTCCCTCAATTTTCAAAATTTGACAAAATCAGTCCCTGAGCATTTATTTTGAAAGAAAAGTCAACCCAAGTCCTTTAAAAGTCAAAAGTTATCAAAAATGGTCTTTAGGTGAAAAGTTTTCAAAAGTTTACAAGTTTAGTCCTTGGAGTTTCACATTTGGCAAGATTGGTCCTTGTACTTTCAAGAAATGACAGAAATGGTCACTACTGAGAATTTATGTAGAGAAAGTCAACAAAAGTCCTCCAAAAATCCTCAAATGACAAAATTGATCCTTGGAATGCATTTTCAAAGAATTACAAGTTTGGTCCTTCAAGTTTGCAAAGTTGTCAATAATGACCCACGGGAATTTTAAATTCAAGAAATGTGACAAAGTGGACCTCGGGAATTCAAGACTTTTCAAAAATGACCCTTGGTGATAGCTTGGGAAAATAGTAGAAATGGTCCCTTAAGATTTTCAGATTTACATGATTGGTCCTTGGGCTTTACTCCTAATAAACCAAACGAATCATTAATAGTATTACAAAACCAACCCAAAACAACCCTCTGATCCACTTTTACCCAAGCCCACATGTACCAAAAGCCCAAACCTGTTTAATATTAAACCCATAAGCCTGGTTAAACAGTCAACAAGGGACAAACGGGTCAAAAACACTCATCTTCCCTCTTCCCCCCGTTTTACCCAGTATACAAACCACCACCACCATGTCTACAACACTCCACCATTCTCCCAAGACCTCAAAAGCACCCCCTTCTCCTCCCCCCATATCACCTCCTTCAAGAAGTCACACGATGCCACCTCCCGATCTATGCCACGCTGGCAATCCATCCAACTCTTTTGGCGCCAAATCTGTTTTAAAGGCTAGGATGGTCCTCAGAGCAATCTAATGGGTTGGATATAATCCCAAGAAGCACAATTGAAGTTTTGTGCTGATTCCACTCACAAAACAAGCACAATGAAGGAAGAAGCCCTAGTCCTAGTTTTTAGTATAAATAGGTCTCTTGTAAGCCTTTCATGGCAAGTAGTTTTTCAAGTAGTTTTTTTGCTCAATTTCCATTTAATTAAGTTGTTTTAATTGTATTTGTTACTCAGTTTTTAAATATAATCCAAGTTTCAAGTTTGTTTTCAAAAATTATGTTTTTACTTTCCTTGTTTTAAAGTAAACTAAAAACTCTAATGCTGGAGTTTATGAGCTAAGTAATGGCTTAATGAGCTCAGGTTTAACACCAAAGATAATTGAAATCTTATTCAGCCTTTCAATATAAAAAATATAAAAAAATAAAAAAATAAAAAAAAGAGAAGAAGAAAAGAAGAAGAAAGCATGGATGATGGAATGGTTTAGAGCTCATGGGAGCATAGGATTGCAGTTTAAGGTTCTGGTTCACTTTGGTTCTAAGCATTGGCTCATTTGTAAGAACTTTTCCATATTTTGTTGCATAATCTATAATTCTTAGTCATAACTGTTATTTGATGTTTGTTTCTGTTTAATTATGCTTACTGCATATTAGTGTAACCTAGAACATCAGTTTCATGAACTAAATTCTTCATTTACTTCTTAAATTAGTTAAAGGCAGTTTTAAATGGGTGTTTGGATTTAGTTATTTAACTGTGCTCTTGAGCTTTTTAGTTGTTAACTCTGGTTGGAATTTCTTTCTTAGTATCAAATTAGTCCAGTTAAGCCTTAATATTGGAAGTTTTAGAGTAAAAAGTCAAAAATCTCTCTTATGGTGTCATGGCAGTCCACTGGTAGGGAAATAGGGTAGCATAATCTCCATTTAGGTTCAAATATTGTTAAGCTTGCTTGGAATAGTCTCATATAAGCTAAATACACTAATCCCAGTCATCTAGGATCCTTTAAAACTCATCAAAGTCAAAGTAAGCTTACAAGTTGAAAAGTCAAAATGCATAGTTTTAGTGGAAATCCAAAATTTGCATGATTTTTCATCAACTTAGTGTTTAGAATTAGGATTCGAAATTTCTTGAGGGTGAAATATACCAGCTTAGCTACAGGAATCAATGGTCAGCTTAATTTTTATATTTTTATTTTAGCTTATGCAAGTGCTCAAAGTGACCCATTTGGCCTGATATCTCCCCTGCACCCAGCTTAGTCCAATTTGACCCATTTTTCTTTCGACCATAAATTGCTCAATTTCTGAGCCCTTGTTGTGATCTTTGTTGTTTTGGGAAGCCATTTAGGTTGTCTTGTTGCAAGTCCCTTTTGTTTTCCCTTGAGTGCTTATTTGCTAGCTTATTTTGCCTCCCAAAGTCCCCCCATTCCCACTTTTATGCTGATACACTCAGTATGCATCTGAGCTTGTTGATTTGATGCTTCTGTTGATGTTCTTGTTGTTTGTTGTTACAAAGTTGGTTTTTAGATTAGTTGTGACCATGTTCTTTGGTTTTTGCCCTCCATTTTGCCTTTGTGTCCATTGTTCCTAAGCTGCTAAGTCTCAAATAGCCCACTTTGACATAAAAGTTGATAATGTTTGGTTTTTAAGCTTGCACAAGCTTGTCAAAAGCTTCTCAGTGATGTTTGCTTCACAAAAGTTTCTTGAAATTGTTGTTAAAATGTTTTTGCAAAGAGAACATTGAAAAAAAAAAATATTTGCAAAAAAGTGCATTGCTGGGATTCGAACCCTGGCCACCCAGCTCACCACACCACGCACAAACCATCATGCCCTTGGGTCTTTTCTGTTAAACGTTTACCAATTAATTCTCTTATATAGGATTTAGTCTAGTTTAGCTTATTTAACTTATATCTGCTTATCTTAGCTTATTCATAGTGCTTTTTCTAAAGTTTTTTTTTTTATTTTTTCTTAGATTTGTTTTAGTTAAGTTTAATTTCCAGAAAAACCTTAGAATTATTTTAGTTTTAGTAATTATTTTCAATTAATTAGTGTAAAATAGTAATTTAATTATAATAAATAGAATTTCTATTGAAAAATTAATTTTCTTTTTTCTAAAATTTTCTTTTGTTATCTAGTACGTAGGAAAATTGTTCGTAAACCTGTAGGATTTTTGTAGCTTAAATTTCACTTTTTATTTTGCGTATTGACGTTTATTTTAAATAAACGTCACGTTTTTACCTTAGATTGCATTTTAGGGTTTCCCGTTTTCCTTATCATGTTTTCCGTAGTTTTTTTAGGTAGTTTTAAGATTTCCTTAGCATTCCCTTGTTTATTTTCCCTTTTAGGTTGCGTTATTTCAATTTTCGTTCATTAATTCTTAATTTTCGTTAATTTAACGTATCATAAAACTAAACAATCTTTCACAACCAAACATACAAGGTTTTAATCTCGATCTTTTCACGAAACTTTTCATTCACACCTCGTTGGGACACGACCCGGGAAATCACTTTCCCGGTCTTGAACATATCACTTTCACGAGTTTACGAGGTAATCTTTTACCTAAAAGGTTTACTTGTAATTCTCTACGTCTTGTTGTCTTCACGATAACATTGACCTCATGTTTGTTGGTATTTTTGATATAACATTTTGCACAAAAACACAACGAATCACGCAATCTTAACCCATTCACACATTTTTCACTAAAAGTTACTGCTCAGACAACTCTCAAACTTGGGATCACCCGGATTATAGATATTTTAAGTTTATGTTTATGTGATGTATTAATTTTATGTTCATTTAATGTTTTAATTTTTTATCGTTTTTATTTTATGTTTATGTAACTTTTAATTTTGTATCGTTTTTATTTTATGTTTATGTAACGTTTACATTTTTATGAATGAAATATTAGTTAGTGAAGGGTTTATTTAATGATTGAAATATTAGTTAAGGGGATAATTTGTAAATTGTATTTTTATTAAAAAAGTGTAGCCCAAAAAGTGATTTTATTGGGTGTTATGATTACCTTGTGTTTTTTTTTGTTATTTTATTTGGTGTTAAAATGATGTGGCGCTGACGTGGCACAAAAAGAAGAATGTTAACATGTTACCACTCCATCCCCTCTAAAGATAAATAGGGCAAAACATTAATTAACACTACTGTTCACATGGCTGGATTTGAGCATGTACGGGGTGCTCGACCGCTCAGGGCCTCCATTTTTTCAGGGGCCCCAAAATATTTTGAACATCGAGGTTGTTTTAGCTCAGTTTTGGCTTAAAATTGATGATAGCTTGTCCAAAAACACTACACAATTTGATTCGTATAGAATGTCATGTAATTTTGATATGTTAAAAGTAATTTGAAAGATAAAGTGAAACAGGGGTTTTTGAACGAGGAAGAAGATGATAGTACGAACAAAATGATGACTTTGTGCCATGGCCATGTTGCACCCCTAAAGTTTTTACTTTTTACATCATTGTCATAGTTAGGAAGTTATATTTCCTAATAAGTACAGGAAAGTTATTATATTAGTGATTTCAACCCTTGTTTGAAAAATTAATCACAAATCAATACACTATTACGCATTCTATAAAGTAATCACAATTCATACACTATTACGCATTCTATATACCAGAAACCCATATATTTGATTTAAAAATCAAAGTCGATCCAATAATACAGTTGTGATAAATCTGAATTTACGAGCCTCATTTTGTGACTATAGCACGGGACATCAAAATCCAACAGATAGTTTATCAAACATTTACTTTGTTATAATGGCACAGGCCCCTAAAATCGACGGGACGGCCCTGACTGTTCATCATCTTCCATCTTCACCATTTTACCTTTTTATCTTAAAAACATATCTCAAGTACATTTTCTCTTCAAACGAGTGTAGCATTTTCCACAAAAAAAAAAAAAAAAAAAAAAAAAAAAAAAAAAAAAAAACCCTCACTGAAAAACTACTTGGTTGAGAAAAATCATGTGTGGCACGTGCCACAGGTGGATCATACATAGATCCGCCCCTGCTCAAAAAGATTAATACTACAAATTTGCCACTTGTGAAATCTTTTTGTTGATTTATAAGAATTACAAGTTTTAAAGCTATGTTTACATCTAGTTAATGCACAAATACATCAATTCAACATAATAATTAATGATATTCTTAAAATAATGTCTCACTCAAAAGTACAATTAATATATCACATAATACAAAACAATAATGCACAAATCATTTCTTGTTATTTTTTAAAACACATATTAAATGAAATTCATAAATCATTAATCAATTAATGAATTATTAAAATACCATTCACTTTAAAAATACAATTTACCACATAGTACAAAATAATAATATATAAATCATCTTATTCCTCGTTAAAATACTCACTAAATCAAATTTTATAATTCATTTGTAATATTATTAAAATATCACCTTAATCAAAAGTACACTTATAACACATGATTCAAAACAATATTGCATAAATCATTGATTTTTTTTTTCTCCTTTTTTAGTTTCATAAACCCACCACTTAATATATAATAAGCTATTATAAGTTTACAAAGGTTCTTATATGATAAATAAACATCACTTCTTAATGCTAGCAATATGTCTCTGTAATTCTAAAGTAGATATGGCATGCACATCATGGAGCGAAATTCTCTAGGTGATCAGCACGAACTAAAGGCAGGAAGAAATGAAAATGATTTTGTGTAACTTTATTACTGTAGTATCTTACCTATAGGAACCAAAACCGAGAAGAAATGAATATAATTTTATGTAACTTTATATGTATCTTATCTAATATCTAAAGGTGAGACGAGTTATTATTTTATTTTATTATTTTTTTTCACATTCATCTATGCAAAATCAATAATCATTATGAGCCATCGATAAAGACATTGGCTATCTTTATATAATTTGATGAATCATCAATGAAAAGAAGCTAAAATGTCGCAAACAATCAAACACTTTCGAAGTGGAGTTGAAATTGTCTATATACGTAGGAGTACATTATTTTCATAGCTGTTAAATACATATTATTAGCATTATTGTCACTCTTCAGCCACGATTGTTCACACGCCGAGCCAAAGATGAGCAATTTAAAAAAAAAAATCTCTTCCAACGTATACAAATGCTCCGCCAGAATGCGCTGCTTAAAGTCCTCGTTCAAGACATTCTCTCTTTTGCTGTATTCCATTTTTCCTTTCCTACAAAACAAAACACTTCTTATGTTTATAAGTGTTGAAGAGGATATGTTTTATAATAGCTCTTAATTTTATGTAAATGCTCTTTTTTTAGTGTTTTTAAAAAAATAATAATATAACAATAATTAAAGAAAAAAAAAAGGTTTTTTCGTAGTAATCACGCATGTTTTAAGATACGCCTTAAAAATGATTATATACTTATCGAAGTTAACATTTTACTAAAAAAGGTTATTTGAGGTGAGCACTCTGCCACGAAGCGCGGGTTAATTCATCTTGTTAAGAAGCAATATGAATATTATGGTTTTTGTAATCCCATTAATATATTTAGACCCAATATGAATCATATAATTTTATGGGCCTTGTAATCCATTCTCGGACTGTATAATCAAAGAAGCCTTTAAAAGTCCCGAACAGTTATAAATGAGTAAATGGTCTTTAGAAGTTACGAGGCTTGCGGACCCGTACTTCGTACATAGGTTTGATCTAATTGCTGTAATTGTTGTTCACGTAATTTGTGGCACTAATTTTTATGAAAATGTTAAAATTGCGATGTTGAGTCGTACATAGGTTTGATCTAATTGCTGTAATTGTTGTTCACGTAATTTTGGCACTAAGTTTTATGAAAATGTTAAAATTGCGATGTTTAGTAAAAGTGTAGGTCATATGTTAAATAGACAATATGATTGGAATATAAATTGTGTTTGAACGTTTATATTTTCACGGGGGTTAATAACAGAGTTAATGTTATGCATTGTCTATTTGAAGGCCTTTTACACTTATTATTATTATTTTCTTTAATTTCTTATTATAATTACAAATGGGTTCGAGCCCGTTTAACCCATGCCCATTTAAGCCCGTGCCTGTTCGGGGCCGAGCCCGTGTAGACTGTGGCCCGTGCCTGCCCGGCCAGCCCACTTTGCCAGGTCTATGTGTTGTGTACGCGTATCCGTATAAATACACAATATCAAAAAGTTTATGTACGCACTAATTTTCGTCATATGTTTACGTAAATGTAACAATTTTGTTGGGTTTATGTCTTAAACTTACTTTATATATATATATATATATATATATATATATATATATATATATATATATATATATATATATACGGGTTCCAGCAAAAACTATGTAGTTTTTCATTATATTCAAACATTCTTTACGTAATGTTCAGCGTAACCCGTTGAAGTATAAATCTAATGATGCATCTGATTGAAACGTGCTTAGCAATTTTTAGCCAAATAGTTTTAAAATAAGTTGAATATAATGTTCAGCGTAACCCGTTAGTTGTTAAGCTCAAATTGGCTTTATCGATTCACGTATCGTGATATTCTAAATATTACTTCAAAATTATTTATATAAATTATGGATATCTAAATTATTTGAACCACTTTTTCGGACCATATGTCTTTAAAATTTTCTAAGGTACTTTTTTTTTTTTTACTTGAGCTAATTGATTTCGCTAATTCGCTAAATATATAGTTCCAGACATAAGTGTGTCACAATATTTGTTAATTAACTTTTGTTACAACCAAAAAACAACAAATTTAAAGATAAACAATAATTGGTTATGCGACTTTAAATATTTGTGATGACTAATGCACAAAACGACATATTCGTAACTACAATTTGCACCAAGAAACTAAACTCAACTTTAATGGCAAGCACGTCTACCATAAAGCCCATATGTATCTATCATGCATAATCCCTCTATTTTCTTTTATGTGTTTGTGTGAAGATTTAATATGTCAAGTGTTCATACGTGAATGAAATTAAAAATAATAGTTCAAAAATATATGCAAATTAGATACTTATTACTCTATTATAATAGTTCAAAAATATATGCAAATTAGATACTCCGAATCCATATCGAAACCTCCTGGTTTTGAGCACTTAAACTCCAAACAACCTTCTACTTCCTCCTCTACTGCAGCTAAATCCTCACGTGTAAGTAAGTCTCACTCCAAATCTTTTAATAATCATGGATCGATGATCGAAGCATTTATCTCCCATATTGAAATGCGAAAAGTCTTGGGATACGACATGGAAGGTAGCAAAAATGATCTCAAAAAATTTATTGATAGTCTTGGAGCTAAACAAGGTCATCCATGAATGTAATGTCCTTTAACTCTTGTGGAATAGGAGTGGATAAGTGCAAAGCCATCGCTAAGCTTTATAACAAACACAATGTTTCATTCTTAGGCATTCAAGAGATTCATTCGCTCATGATTGATTCTTTCAAGGTGAAATGTATTTTGGGAAATTTTCAATTTGAGTACATTGTGAGTCCTTCTTATGGTAAATTAGGTGGTTTGGTTTCAATATGGGATCCAAATTTTTTTACTAAACTTAATGTTTTTCCATCTGAGAACCTTCTTATTGTTGAGGGTAACTGGATTTCAACTCACATGCACTGCTTCATGATTAACGTCTATGCCCCACCCCCCCCCCCCCCCAAGATGATAAGGAAAAGGAAACATTATTGCACAACATTCTCGAATTTAAGGAATGTAATCCGGGCCATTATTTCATTTTTGGAGATTTCGATGTGGTTAGATATGCATCTGAAAGAATTGGTACCATCTTCAATGCTACCTCAGCTAATGCTTTTAACCAATTCATTCGAGATGGTCATGATGTGCTGGATTGTAGTCTACACAAAAGTTTTACTTCTCAAGGGATCTTAAAAAGCTTACAATCCCCACCAGGCAGTGTACTTGACTGATGTAGTATAGTGAAGTGGCAAGTACCGGGGGATTGATCGTTCTCCACAGGAAATAGTGTTCGCTAGGATTGAAATTAATCTAAGTAGGTCTAGAGGTGAGGGATGATTCTTTTTGTATTTTTATATTTTATGGAAAGCAAGTAAAAATATCTTAGTTTTTGGAAGAGTGGGCGGAATTAGTTGCTAGTCAACTAACCCAATTAACTACTATTGCAATAAAAATAAAAATGACAAGAAAATAAAATGAGAAAACCTATATATGGAGAAAATGTGTTTACTTAGACTTCATTACTACCTAGTTATCTTTTATTGATTGATAAGCTTGTTAGAATTGTGTGGGTGACGGGTTGCATTTCTTAATACCATTCGTGGGGCCGTGTACGATCTTTCCCAACTCTATAAGCTTCTATCTCTTCCTATATCGACACGTTAAGTATCCTAACCATGGCCTCCTTAAGACGTTCAAGCATGTTACCATATAGGAGATTAACCAGTTTTCTTAAGCCTAACATCGATTATCATTCACCCAACAACAACTAATAACAAACCATCAATTAATAATCAATAACTAGGTTTCATTATACCTAAGCAAACACAAGTAAACCTAGCCTAGCATGTTAAAAGAAAGACAAGCGTAAAATATAATCAAACAACACATAGACATATTGAATGATTGACGGATTACTTATCTTTAATTGAACATGGAAGAACCAAGGGTATGAAACCCTTAAAAATTTCTGAAATTCGTACTAGGGTTTGTGTGTGTGTTCCACCAAAAAGTTCCTTCCTTAATGATTGAAAAATCGAAAACTATATATAGATTTACATGGGTGACGGCGTCACCTTTTGATGGTTGACGTCGTCATCTCGCCGCGGCTAGGGTTTCTTGTTGTCCAATCCAACTTCTTGACGTTGTCACTCTTTATTTCTTCTGGGCCGTCAACCTTTGGTGTGATACATGACGGCCTACTCTTGGTAGAACGTGACACCGTCACGTGTTAAGTGATGATTTCTATTCTGGCGCGTCAAGTCTAAATGTAATTTCCACCTCTTGTCACATATGCTGACGATGTCTCCTTGAACATCCTGACGCCGTCAAGTGTAAATTCCAGCATGGATTCTTAACTTTGTCGTTTTCTTCACTTTTGCTCCAAAAACGTCCAAAATGCTTCCTTTTCCAGAATTCTCTTCAAAAGTACCTAAAATGACAAAAGAAATGATTTAAGGTAATAATTGATCAGATTATCACGACTTAGGGCTTAAATGACCCTTAAAAACGTAACAAATTTCGCCTCATCAAATACCCTTACACTTGAGATTTACTTGTGCTCAAGCAAATGAGCTTTTATTCTAATCAAAATACAAGCTAGGGGTCATTTAACATTAACATAAAAGTAATTACAGCACATGATCGTTCCACCTCAATCAAAACAAGCACGGAGATTATACACTAGTACCTCACAAATAGTGTTTGAATACTCTCATCTCTCGAGTGTTATAAACCTAAATATAACTAATGGAAATGAAAAAATATCACTCACTACCTGTCATAGCAAATAGATTACCAATTGCTTGGGAAAGGATCAAAAACCTCCATCACTTGGTGTAAGCACCTAGGAAAAACTATCAAATAGGTCTTTTTCAAGGGTTATAACATTAGGTGTAGGGATAAGGAAAACACAGTTTGTTGGATAAAGGGATATTTTACTGGTGGCAAGTTAATTATCTTAGTTAATTACATGTACAATACGGCGTTGCTAAGCCAAGACTTGACTTAACTTAGGCTAATCAAAAAGTAACATAAACTTAAACATACACTCTTGCCCTACTATCCAAAATAATACATCAAGGAGGCTCGGTTCTCCCCTTACACTTGAACTTTTACATAATTTACATGTAACTAATCAAATAACTCGAATTAAGATAATCAAAACACTTGGAGTACTTTAAAATATTAATGCACATATGGGGGTAATAAATGATGTTCTTCCCCATTACTCCATAACAATAGTACTTTACCCATGAGTCCCAATATGTACAAGATATGACTCGACTTAGCAACCATGTAATCAATTAGACAATTAACTTAGGGTTTAAACAAATATTGTAACAATAATGGACTAAAGATGAGTGCATACAAGGAAGGCTAAAGCGATTTAGGTGTACATTTGGGGGTGGATTGTAAACAAATTCTTCCTTTAACTAAAATGCTTAAAGTTAGAAACGAAAAAGATAGGCTCTGAGGGGTGTACTAGGGGTATCGTGTACAAAAAATGAGTACATCGCAAAGGTGTGGGAAAATTACTTGACCAATAAAGTCAATGTAATTATAAAAAGAAATAGGCTTAAAAACATACGAATGTAGTCTCACATGGGGTCTCGGAATGAATCACTAACGCAAGTTCTAGAATCTAAATACTACCGGTAATCTCATAAGCACTAAGGCTTTTCCTAACAAATCCAGGGGCGAACCTCACATATTTGGGGTGGAAATTTTTAAGTGGTACAATTTTTTTATGCTAGTCATATAACTCCTATCCATGAGACGCTTATTAAGACTTAAGTTTCACTCCTATATGTCGCAAAAAATTTTAAATTTGGTGCTGAAATTACCCTAACAAGTATTTCTCTATGTTTTATTACACATCCACTATTAGATAAGACAAAAATCAAGTGCAATTGTAATCTCTAAGGGATCTTCATTTACCCCCCACCCTTACACTTAAGCTGAACATTGCCCCCAATGTTCAATTGAAAGAAAGTAAAAGTAAGGAAAATGAAAGAATGAAACAAATAATCCCCTGATTCGTTTGGTGTGGATGATGTAGTAACATTGTTAAATCCTCCTCCAAGAAAATGTGAAAACTTAAAGATTAAAGCAGCGCCAAAAGCTTGATTATCCATGTACATCTTCTTGTCCAATATAACATATTAATTAGCTAAGAAAACAAACAAGAAAACCTAGCGTAAAATTGGCGGAAATCTACATAAAATTAAATCCTAGAAAGCAAGTAAATATATAATGCTTGAGGAATGAATGTTTGCAGATACCTGGAGTTTATAAAATACATATTTTATGAAAATTTACAATTCCGGTAGAAAAACAAAACCTGCAAAATTTCCAGAAAATTATACCTGACGTCGTCAGGTGATGCCTGACGCCGTCAGAATTGATTTGACATAATTCCTTTATTTTGTTTTCGGAAAATTTATAGAAAAACCTATGTTCTATCTCCTGGAATCCTGAAAAACAATCATTATGACTCGATACCAGCATTTGACTCAAACAAATACTAATATGTATGTTTATATCTCATTGTTATCATTCATGTTCAGTCCGTTCATAAAAACAAATTTAGATTTCCCTTACACTTATCTTTTGCAAAATACCTTTATATGTAATCAAGACGAAGTTAAAAACAAAATAAAGCATTTTCACAAAATGTTTTTGCTACATGAACAATAAGCAATAAAACAAAACAAACATATAGAAGCAAATAAAATCAAACAAACAAACAAACAAACAAATAAAGCTTGGGTTGCCTCCTGATGCATGGGAATTGCACCAGGCTTTACCTCTCGAGGGATCTCGAGAAGCTTACAACCCCCACCAGGCAGTGTACCAGATCGTTGTAGTATAGTATAGTGACAAGTACCGGGGGATTGATCGTTCAACTCAGGAATAGTGTCGCTAGGATTAGAAAGCCTAAAAACTAGGTCTAGAGGTGAGGGATGATTATTTTTTGTATTTTTATATTTTATGAAAAGCAAGTAAAATCTCGGGTTTTGGAAGAGTGGGTGGAATTAGTTGATAATCAACTAACCCAATAACTAAAGATGCAATCAAAATAAAATAACACAAATGTAAATAAAGCTAATTAAACTAGTGGTGTGAACAATAAGTGGGAAAATTGTGTTTACTTAGATTTAATAACTCCCTAGATATCTTTTACAGGTTGATAGTTTGTTACAGTTGCGTGGATGACGGGTTATATTCCTTAATACCAATCGTGGGGTGGCGTACGTACTTCCCCAACTCTATAAGCTCCTACTTCACTCCTATGTCGAGCCTGCAAGAAGCTCCTAACATGGGATCACTAGAATTCGCTCATGCATTAAATACAACCATAAAAACCTAGTACGCATTGGTTCATGTTTCTTAAGACGTTCAAGCAAGTTACACTATGGAAGTCTGCCAGTTTTTTTAAGCCTAACATCGAAATCATTCATCCGTAACAACTATAAACAAGCAATCAACCCATAATCAACATCTAGGTTTCACTACATCTAAGCAAACACACAAGAGATCTAGCCTAGCATGTTAAAATCAAGACAAGCGTAAGATATATTCAAACAACACATAGACATATTGAATGAATTGAAAGGATACTTGTCTTAATTGAACATGAAAGGTTTCAAGGGGTGAAAACCCTTGAAAATACTGATAAAATCGTGCTAGGGTTTCTCCATGTCGTCCCTAAAATTGTCCTCTCTTAATGAATGAAAATTACAAAACTATATATAGATTTTCCAATGTGACGGCGTCAAGAAGAATATTCTGACACCGTCAACCCGCCGCCCATAATAAAATCGGATTGCCTAGATCAAGATCTGACCCCGTCAAGAGTAATTTTCCTCTGGGCCGTCACGTATAAAGGGACCATGACGGCCTATGGTGACGCCGTCATGCCGTAGTGTAAAAACATTCTGGATCGTCATGGTCTCTATCCTCTTCACCTCTTGTTTTCATCTTGACGCCGTCATTAAGAACTTTGTGACGCCGTCAGGTACTGTTCCCAGCAAGGAAAATTAAGACTTTGCCATTTTCTTCACTTTTATGCTCCAAAAACGTCCAAAATGCTTCCTTTTTCAGAATTCACTCCAAAAGTACCTAAAATCACAAAAGGAACGATTTAGGGCAATATTTGATCAAATAAATTCAATTTCGGGCTTAAATGACCCCCTAAAAACGGATCATTTTTTGCCTCATCATATACCCTTACACTTGAGATTTGCTTGTCCTCAAGCAAATGCGCTTTTATTCTAATCAAAATACAAGTTAGGGGTCATTTAACACTAATATAAAAGTAATTACAACAAATAATCGTTCCACTAAAGACCAAAGACAAACACGGAGGTCATATACTAGCACCTCACAAATATAGTTTAGATACTCACATCTCTCGGGTGTAAAAAAGTATATATCACAATATGGAAATGGAAATATCTCTCACTACCTGTCATAGAAAAATAGATTACCATGGGCTTGGGAAAGGATCAAACCTCCACCACATGGCGTAAGCACCTAGGATAAACTATCAAAGAGGTCTTTCAAAGGGTTATAACGTTAGGTGTAGGGATATGGAATACAAGGTTTTGTTGGATATATGCAATCTTTACTGGTGGCGAGCTAATCATCTTGGTTAATTACATGTACAATATGGCGTTGCTAAGCTAAGACTAGACTCGACTTAAGCTAATAAATGAAAAATAACAAAAACATAAAACAAACATAGAATGAAACGGGATGGTAGTCCGTATGTTTTTTTTCTTTTCTTTTTCTATTTTTATTTTATTATATATATATATATATATATATATATATATATATATATATATATATATATATATATATATATATATATATATATATATTTGTTTGCATACACTCTTACCCTACCATCCAAAATAATACATCTTAGGGAATGAACATTCCCCTTACACTTGAATTTTTACATACTTTACAATAAACTAATCTAATGACTCGAATTAAGATAATCAAAATACTTGGAGTAAGAGTGTGTGTATATATATATATATATATATATATATATATATATATATATATATATATATATATATATATATATATATATATATATATATATATATTGTTTGAATACACTCTTACCCTACCATCAAAAATAATACATCATAGGGAATGAACATTCCCCTTACACTTGAATTTTTACATACTTTACAATAAACTAAACTAATGACTCGAATTAAGATAATCAAAACACTTGGAGTACTTTTAAGATTAACGCACGTATGGGGGTAATATAATATTATGTTCTTCTCCATTACTCCATAACAGAAGTACTTTACCCATGAGTCCTAATCATCCCAAAACAATATGTACAAGGATATGACTTGACTTAGCAACCATGTAATTAATTAGATAATTAACTAAGGGTTTAAACAAATAACAATAATGCACTAAAGATGAGTGCATACACGGAAGGCTAAGGCGATTTGGGTGTACATTTAAGTGGGGTGTAACAAATTCTTCTTTTAAGTAAGATGCTTAAAGTTAGAAACGAAAAGATAGGCTCGGAGGGGTGTACTAGGGGTTTCGTGTACTAAAAATGAGTACAACGCTAAGGTGTGGGAAAAAATTAGTTGACTTAACTAGCCAAGTAATATGACTTAAATGGTCAAGTAATTATGATACGGGTTTAACACAAGGGTGATCCTAATGCCTCTTATCATGTTGTAAATTCTACTACACGAATGTAGTCTCACTAGCTGTCTCGGGATGCATCACTAACGCAAGTTCTAGAATCTAAATGCTACCGGTACACTCATAAGCACTAATAGTAAATGCTTTTCCTATTAAATCTAAAGGAGAACCTCACATATTTGGGTGGAAAATTTTTCTGAATGGTACGGTTTTGTGCTAGTCATACGACTCCTATCCATGAGACGCTTGCTAAGGCTAAAGTTTCACTCCTAAATGTTGTAAAAAATTTTAAATTTGGTGCTAAAATTACACTAACAAGTATTTTTCATAGTTTTATTACACACCTACCATCAAACAAACAAACTCAAGTGAAAGTGTATCCTATAAGGTATCAACATTTACCCTCCCCTTACACTTAGGATGAACATTGTCCCTAATGTTCAATTAAAGAATGTAAAAGTGAAATAGGTAAAAGAATGTAATCAAATACTCTCCTGATTCGTTCGGTGTGGATAGTGTGGTAACAAGGTTAGATCTTCCTCCAAGAAAATGAACAATCAAAGCTTCCCTTCCAGAAATATAAATCATCTTCTTGTCATACATAACCTATTAAACCTGAGAAAACAAACAAGGCAACCTCGCGTAAAATCGGCGGCAATCTATATATACTAACAAATCCTAGAAAACAATGTAAGATATAATGCTTGTGGATTGAATGTTTGCAGATTTGCTAGAGTTTATAAAACTAAAGAATTAACAAAAACTTTAAGACTCCGTTAGAAAAACAAAACTAGCAAAATTTCCAGAATTTTACACATGACGCCGTCAGGAATTAATTCCTGACACCGTCAGAAGTGATCTGCAGAAATCTTTACGTTAAGTTTCTGGAAAATTTATGGAAAACTTATGTCCTACATCCTGGAAAATCCTGCAAAATATTTCATGATCAATTTTGTTTCTTTAAAACATATTTGGGGTTTCCCCTTACACTTATCTTTTGCAAAATACCTTTAGATGAAGTTAAGACTAAGCCAAACAACAAAATAAAGTATTTCCACCATTTTAGTTTTTGAAACATGATCTACCAACAATAAAAATAAAACATGCATACGGAAACAAATAACAATCAAACAATTAAAAATCACACAAAACATGGGTTGCCTCCCAAGAAGCGCTTTTCTTTATTTACGAGTTTTGTAGCTAGACTCAAAGTCATAGGCTACCGTGTGTTGCTTATGCTCACATACCCAAGGGTGAGCCATCTAATAGTCGCCTCATCTTTCTTATAATCATCACTTAGCTCTAAACATCCACGATAATACCTTTTATTTTTTTCATGAGGATATTTAAGCCCTTTTCTTTTATCATTCTCACTTAGCATTTCTAGGGGCGAGCACTTACTACACTTCTCTATGGAAAAATCCTTGAACCTAGGGTGTGTACGGGGCATTTGGTAGACCTTTTGAAAGGTCTCCCAAACACAACTTGGGTTAACTTACTATCGATAAATTCTCCTAGATTCTCCATAACCATGTACTCAACAAGATAAACAAAGCTTCCTGCAAACACATGCAATGTCATTGCCCTAGCAATAATATTACCTCCTTTGTATTCTAACTCATCTACCATGATTTTATTATATTCAATACACGAGATTATGTTCATTGGGAGAGATGAGTTAAGGTAGGCATCAAAGCTCCTAAATCCAATCTTACAAGGAAATTGGATATTGAATGAGCTATCACTCTCAATCCTTGTTCTAGGGTCGACATACCTAAGAGGGTTCACTTCATCTTCCATCCTATCCTCATTAATCACATCACCATCATCTAGATCCTCATCGGAGTCTGAATAGTAAAAAGGACTAGCCCTATGGTCATCATCGTGGTCAGACTCCTCCATTTCAGAATTATTTTCAAAGTGGTGGTTAGGCGATAGGTTAGGTGGGTTCTCATTTTCCACTAAAGGGATTGGGGCGGGCATTTGGAAAATCCTACGACGAAAAACACGAATAACTGGAATCAAACGATCACTATTATTGTTATCCATCGATATAGTTTACGAACAAAAGAAACAAAGAAATAAGATAGACTAAAGAAAACCCAAAAATAAAAATAAAATCTTACTAGAAAGGAATCTAGCAAGTAGACCTAATAAAAAGAAATCATAAGCTAGACAATAACTATTCCCCGGCAGCGGCGCCAAAAACTTGATGCGTGGGAATTGCACCAGGCTTTACCTCTCGAGGGATCTCGAGAAGCTTACAACCCCCACCAGGCAGTGTACCTGATCGTTGTAGTATAGTATAGTGACAAGTACCGGGGGATTGATCATTCAACTCAAGAATAGTGTCGCTAGGATTAGAAAGCCTAAAAACTAGGTCTAGAGGTGAGGGATGATTCTTTTTTGTATTTTTATATTTTATGAAAAGCAAGTAAAATCTCGGGTTTTGGAAGAGTGGGCGGAATTAGTTGCTAATCAACTAACCAAATAACTAAAGATGCAATCAAAATAAAATAACACAAATATAAATAAAGCTAATTAAACTAGTGGTGTGAACAATAAATGGGAAAATTATGTTTACTTAGATTTCATTACTCCCAAGATATCTTTTACAGGTTGATAGTTTGTTACAGTTGCGTGGATGACGGGTTATATTGCTTAATACCAATCGTGGGGTGGCGTACGTACTTCCCCAACTCTATAAGCTCCTACTTCACTCCTATGTCGAGCCTGTAAGAAGCTCCTAACATGGGATCACTAGAATTCGCTCATGCATTAAATACAACCATAAAAACCTAGTACGCATTGGTTCATGTTTCTTAAGACGTTCAAGCAAGTTGCACTATGGAAGTCTGCCAGTTTTCTTAAGCCTAACATCGAAATCATTCATCCGTAACAACTATAAACAAGCAATCAACCCATAATCAACATCTAGGTTTAACTACATCTAAGCAAACACACAAGAGATCTAGCCTAGCATGTTAAAATCAATACAATCGTAAGATATATTCAAACAACACATAGACATACTGAATGAATTGAAAGGATACTTATCTTAATTGAACATGAAAGGTTTCAAGGGGTGAAAACCCTTGAAAATACTGATAAAATAGTGCTAGGGTTTCTCCAAGTCATCCCTAAAATTGTCCTCTCTTAATGAATGAGAATTACAAAACTATATATAGATTTTCCAATGTGACGGCGTCAAGAAGAAAATTCTAACACCGTCAACCCGCTGCCCATAATAAAATCGGATTGCCTAGATCCAAAATTACCTAACGTATAAAGGGACCATGAGAAAATTATGGGCCGTCACGTATAAAGGGACCATGACGGCCTATGGTGACGCCGTCATGCCCTAGTGTAAAAACATTCTGGATCGTCATGGAATCTATCCTTTTCACCTCATGTTTTCCTCTTAACGCCGTCATTAAGAACTTGGTGACGCCGTCAGGTACTGTTCATAGCAAGGAAAATTAAGACTTTGCCGTTTTCTTCACTTTTATGCTCCAAAAATGTCCAAAATGCTTCCTTTTCCAGAATTCACTCCAAAAGTACCTTAAATCACAAAAGGAACGATTTAGGGCAATATTTGATCAAATAAATTCAATTCCAGGCTTAAATGACCCCCAAAAAACGGATCATTTTTCGCCTCATCACCTCCCAAGAAGTGCTTTTCTTTATTAACAAGTCTTGTAGCTAGAATCAAAGTCATGCCCTATTACGTGACTCCATCGTTAGTCACGTTCTCTTGGTCATCCCCGGGTTTGGTTTTGTATTCCAGACCTAGTTGGAAGTATTCTTTGTAGAAACCAAGTATTTTCTTCATTACGTGGTCTACTCCTCTACGTCTATCCTCATCATTCCTATAGTTGACCGCCTGCTTATGCTCCTTCTCAAGGTCTGATAGAAATTGGTATTGTTCTATCTTATAAGGCATTTGGTAGGCTATCTCATTGGTCTACTCCTTGAACCTAACTATCCCTAGAGACAGGTCATAATTCATTTTAGAGACTTCAACAAATGATTTTCCTAATACTACTTGAGCTAAGCAATTATCTATTACCGGACGAATATCTTCTACAATTACAAAATCGGTAACATATGTGAAGTTTCCTACTAAGACATGCAATCCCTTAACTCTTCCCACAAAGTTACTCATCCTACATATGTTAGGAAATATCCTAGGTCCAAGTTGCTTTTTCACTATCTAATTTTAATGGATCCTAGTCATAATATTTATGGGAGATTTAAGATCAATGTAAGCTTTCCATATATGCACATGTCCAATATTGCATGGTAAGTTGTATTAGATGGATTGCCTCTTTGATTATTGGTGATCCTAGGAAGTATGGTGTCTTTGGGTCATCGAATAAATCCCTATGGTACGCACGTTCTTCCTTAGTTGGTAACCTATCAAAGTAGTCTTCCACATCCTCCACTACTTTCTCTTTATCATCTTCAACTTCCTTAATGTCATTCTTAGGTTCATTTTAAATTTCAGCCCTATCCCTATCATTCTCTTCCCTATCCTTATCGATTGGCTTGATAGTGACAACATTGACAAAGTGGACATGTTTGGATGTTGAGGGGTCCTTAGTTTGGATTTCGCTACTTGTGTTCCTAGTATCCTTATTTTGTGGTGTCAACACTTGGTTGTTGAGAGCCTTCAACAAATTGTCAATTTTATTGATCATCTTCATTTTTTGTTGGTTGAATTTGTCTTCAAACCTAGCTATGCAGGCTTCTTGAGATGCCATAAAATTGGACATTAATCCTTCAAGATTATTGGTACTACCATAGTTGTTAGAAGGATTGTTGTTAAAGGTACGGTTTGAGGATGAACCGTTTGATTGGAAACGATTAGGTGGATTGGAAGAATTGTTTTGAGGAGTGTTTTGATTTTTTTTCCACCTAAAGTTTGGGTGATTTTTCCTAGAGGGGTTGTATTAATCACTGTAAGGGTTTGGATCGGGTTTGAAAGTGTACCACTTGTATCCCGCTCCGTCGGTACGCGAGGATGTGTAGTCTGCAAAAGGTTGTTCAGGGAGTTCCATGCAATTACGAGTGTCGTGAGGACCACTACAATATTCAAACGAAGAAGTGATTTTGTTCACTTGGCCTGAAGGTTTAGGAGCTTTGTAGGATTTCATGAGAAACTTGACTTGGTCTTCAAGTTCCATGATCCTACGGTCGGGAGTGCTTGAATTATTCGAAGGCAAAGATAATGCCTTGACCATTTTTTTCAAATCACGGGGATCATTCCAACTGTCGTTGTCATAGAGAGCAAGATCTTCTATGAGTTCCCATGATTCTTCTGTACTTCGATCATGTAGCTTACTACTGGCCGCTTGGTCAATGGTTCGCCTTGTGGAGAGATTGATATGGTCATAGAAGATTTGGACTTAAAGCCAAAGATCTATGCCGTGATGAGGGACTTTTTGAATTAAGTCCTTGAAACGAGTCCATGCTTCATAAAGAGTTTCATCTTGACATTGTTGGAACATCAAGATGTCATTCTTTAACTTAGTGGTTCTTCCCGGTGGGAAACATTGAGCAAGGAAACGAGAAGTGAGATCATCCCAGGATGTGATGGATCCCGTAGGTAAATGCTGACTAGCTTGGTCACAAAGAGAGAATTGGAAGAGACGCAATCGGGTCGTCTCTCGAGTGCCAACATCAAGGTATATGGAATCTACGATTTTAAGGAAATCCTTGAGATGTTGGTTTGGATCTTCGGAATGAAGTCTATGGAATGCACATTCGCTTTGCACCAAGCGGAAGGTGTCGGATCGCAAGGGAGACACATTGGATCCTTGAGTGAGCTCAATGGTGTTTCGATAGCCTTGGTGGCTAGGTCGGGAGTATTCTCCTAAAGTGCAGGCTCTAGGAGGTTGGTTTGGTTGTGGTGGGTCTTGTTGTGGTGGGTTGATGGGATCAAAGATATTACCACCTTCCATGATGGCGGATGGTAATGGTTACGAACAAAGAAACAAAGAAATGAGATAGACTAAAGAAGACATATAAAATAAAAATAAAAAATCTCACTAGAAAGGAGTCTAGTGAGTAGACCTAATAAAGATAAAATTCAACCTAAACAATAACTATTCCCCGAAAGCGGCGCTAAAAACTTTGATGTGCTTGATTGTAGTCTACACAAAAGTTTTACTTCTCAAGGGATCTTGAGAAGCTTACAATCCCCATCATGCAGTGTACCTGACCGATGTAGTATAGTGAAGTGGCAAGTACCCGGGGATTGATCGTTCTCCACAAGGAATAGTGTTCGCTAGGATTGATATTAATCTAACTAGGTCTAGAGGTGAGGGATGATTCTTTTTGTATTTTTATATTTTATGGAAAGCAAGTAAAAATATCTCTGTTTTTGGAAGATTGGGCGGAATTAGTTGCTAGTCAACTTACCCAATTAACTACTAATGCAATAAAAATAAACATAGCAAGAAAATAAAATGAGAAAACTTATATATGGAGAAAACATGTTTACATAGACTTGATTACACCCTAGTTATCTTTTATTAATTGATAAGCTTGTTACAATTGTGTGGGTGACGGGTTGTGTTCCTTAATACATTCGTGGGGCCGTGTACGATCTTCCTAAACTCTATAAGCTTCTGTCTCTTCCTATGGCGACACGTTAAGTATCCTAACCATGACCTCCTTAACAGTCACTTATGCATTAAATACAACCATTAAAATCGTAGTACATATCCGATTCATGTTTCTTAAGACGTTCAAGCATGTTAGCATATAGGAGATTAGCCAGTTTTCTTAAGCCTAACATCAATTATCATTCACCCAACAACAACTAATAACAAACCATCAATCAATAATCAATAACTAGGTTTCAATATACCTAAGCAAACACAAATAAACCTAGCCTAGCATGTTAAAAGAAAGACAAGCGTAAGATATAATCAAACAACACATAGACATATTGAATGATTGATGGATTACTTATCTTTAAGTGAACATGGAAGAAACATGGGTATGAAACCCTTTAAAATTTCTGAAATTCGTACTAGGGTTTGTGTGTGTGTTCCACCAAAAAGTTCCTTCCTTAATGAATGATAAATCAAAAACTATATATAGATTTACATGGGTGACGGTAATGCGTGGGAATTACACCAGGCTTTACCTCTCGAGGGATCTCGAGATGCTTACAACCCCCACCAGGCAGTGTACCTAATCATTGTAGTATAGTATAATGACAAGTACCAGGGGATTGATCGTTCAACTCAGGAATAGTGTCGCTAGGATTAGAAAGCCTAAAAATTAAGTCTAGAGGTGAGGGATGATTCTTTTTGTATTTTTATATTTTTATAAAAGCAATTAAAATCTTGGGTTTTGGAAGAGTGGGCGGAATTTGTTGCCAGTCAACTAACCCAATAACTAAGATGCAATCAAAATAACAAAAATGTAAATAAAACTAATTAAACTAGTGGTGTGAACAATAAATGGGAAAATTGTGTTTACTTAGATTTCATTACTCCCTAGATATCTTTTACAGGTTGATAGTTTGTTACAATTGCGTGGATGACGGGTTATATTCCTTAATTCCATTTGTAGGGTGGCGTACGTACTTCCACAACTCTATAAGCTCCTACTTCACTCCTATGTCAAGCCTGCAAGAAGCTCCTAACATGGGATCATTAGAATTCGCTCATGCATTAAATACAACCATAAAAACCTAGTACGCATTGGTTCATGTTTCTTAAGACGTTCAAGCATGTTACCCTATGGAAGTCTGCCAGTTTTCTTAAGCCTAACATCGAAATCATTCATCCGTAACAATTATAAACAAGCAATCAACCCATAATCAACATCTAGGTTTCACTACATCTAAGCAAACACACAAGAGATCAAGCCTAGCATGTTAAAATCAAGACAAGCGTAAGATATATTCAAACAACACATAGACATATTGAATAAATTGAAAGGATACTTATCTTAATTGAACACGAAAGGTTTCAAAGGGTAAAAACCCTTGAAATTACTGTAAAAATCATGCTAGGGTTTCTCCAAGTTATCCCTCCCATTGTCCTCTCTTAATGAATGAAAATTACAAAACTATATATAGATTTTCCATCGTGACGGCGTCAAGAAGAAAAATCTAACGCCGTCAACTCACCGCCCATAGTAATATCGGATTGCCTAGATCCAGATCTGACGCTATCAAGTGCAACTTTTCTCTGGGGCGTCACGTGTAATGGGACCATGACGGCCTATGGTGACACCGTCATGCCCCTAGTGTAAAAACTCTCTGGATCATCACGGACTCTATCCACTTCACCTCTTGTTTTACTCTTGACGCCGTCATGTAGAATTTTGTGACGCCATCAGGTACTGTTCCAGCAAGGAAAATTAAGACTTTGCCGTTTTCTTCATTTTTATGCTCCAAAAACGTCCAAAATGCTTCCTTTTCCAGAATTCACTCCAAAATTACCTAAAATCACAAAAGGAACGATTTAGGGCAATATTTGATCAAATAAATTCAATTCCGGGCTTAAATGACCCCCTAAAATGGATCATTTTTCGCCTCATCATATACCCTTACACTTGAGATTTGCTTGTCCTCAACCAAATGCGCTTTTATTCTAATCAAAATACAAGTTAGTGGTCATTTAACACTAATATAAAAGTAATTACAACAAATAATCGTTCCACTAAAGACCAAAGACAAGCACGGAGGTCATACACTAACACCTCACAACTAGTGTTTAGATACTCACATCTCTTACGTGTAATAAAGTATATATCACAATATGGAAATGGAAAACATCTCTCACTACCTATCATAGCAAAATAGATTACCTTAGGCTTGGGAAAGGATCAAACCTCCACCACTTGGCGTAAGCACCTAGGATAAACTATCAAAGAGGTCTTTCAAAGGGTTATAACGTTAGGTGTAGGGATATGGAATACACAGTTTTGTTGGATAAAGGCAATCTTTACCGGTGGCGAGTTAATCATCTTGGTTAATTACATGTACAATATGGCATTGCTAAGCCAAGACTAGACTCGACTTAAGCTAATAAATCAAAAATAACAAAAAGATAAAATAAACATGGAATGAAACAGGATGGTAGTCCGTATGTTTTTTTCTCTCTTTTCCTTTTTTTTTTTTTTTTTTTTTTTTTTTTTTTTTTTTTTTTTTTTTTTTTGCATACACTCTTACCCTACCAACCAAAATAATACATCATAGGGAATCGACATTCCCCTTACACTTGAATTTTTACATAGTTTACAATGAACTACTCTAATGACTCGAATTAAGCTAATCAAAACACTTGGAGTACTTTTAAGATTAACGCACATATGGGGGTAATAATATGATGTTCTTCCCCATTAATCCTAACATTAGTACTTTACCCATGAGTCCCAATCGTCACAAAATAATATGTACAAGGATATGACTCGACTTAGCAACCATGTAATCAATTAGATAATTAACTAAGGGTTTAAACATATAACAATAATGCACTAAAGATGAGTGCATACACGGAAGGCTAAGGCGATTTGGGTGTACATTTAAGTGGGTTGTAAAAATTTCTTCCTTTAAGTAAGATGCTTAAAGTTAGAAACGAAAAGATAGGCTCAGAGAGGTGTACTAGGGGTTTCATGTACTAAAAATGAGTACAACGCTAAGGTGTGGGAAAAATTAGTTGACTTTACTAGCCAAGTAATATGACTTAAATGGTCAAGTAATTATGAAACGGGTTTAACACAAGGGTGATCCTAATGCCTCTTATCATGTAGTAAATCCTACTACACAAATGTAGTCTCACTAGCAGTCTCGGGATGCATCACTAACGCAAGTTCTAGAATCCAAAGGCTACCGGTACACTCATAAGCACTAATAGTAAATGCTTTTCCTATCAAATATAGAGGCGAATCCACACATATTTGGGTTGAAATTTTTTTTGAATGATACGGTTTTGTGCTAGTCATACAATCTCATATCCATGAGATGCTTGCTAAGGCTAAAGTTTCATTCCTAAATGTTGTAAAAAATTTTAAATTTGGCGCTAAAATTACACTAACAAGTATTTCTCATAGTTTTATTACACACCTACCATCAAACAAACAAACTCAAGTGAAAGTGTATCCTATAAGGTATCATCATTTACCCTCCCCTTACACTTAGGATGAACATTGTCCCCAATGTTCAATTAAAGAATGTAAAAGTGAAATAGGTAAAAGAATGAAAGCAAATACTCCCCTGATTTATTCGGTGTGGATAGTGTGGTAACAAGGTTAGATCTTCCTCCAAGAAAATGACCAATCAAAGCTTCCCTTCCAGAAATATAGATCATCTTCTTGTCATACATAACCTGTTAAACCTGAGAAAACAAACAAGGCAACCTCGTGTAAAATCAGCGGCAATCTATATATACTAACAAATCCTAGAAAGCAATGTAAGATATAATGCTTGTGGAATGAATGTTTGCAGATTTCCTGGAGTTTATAAAACTAAATATTTAACAAAAACTTTAAGATTCTGTTAGAAAAACAAAAGTAGCAAAATTTTCAGAATTTTACACATGACGTCGTCAAGAATTAATTCCTGACGCCGTCAGAAGTGACCTGCAGAAATCTTAACGTTAAGTTTCTGGAAAATTTCTGGAAAACTTATGTCCTACTTCCTGGAAAATCCTGCAAAACATCATTATTACTCGATACAAGCATTTGACTCAAACAAATACGAATATGTGTGTCCATTTAATATTGTGGGAAATCATGATCGATTTAGTTTCTAAAAAACATATTTGGAGTTTCCCCTTACACTTATCTTTTGCGAAATACCTTTGGATGAAGTTAAGACGAAGTTAAACGACAAAATAAAGTATTTTTACCATTTTATTTTTGAAACATGATCTACCAACAATAAAAATAAAGCATGCATACGGAAACAAATAACAATCAAACAAATAAAAATCACACAAAGCATGCGTTGCCTCCCAAGAAGCGCTTTTCTTTATTTATGAGTCTTGTAGTTAGACTCAAGGTCATGGGCTATGTGACCTCATCGTTGGTCTCACTTTCTAGGTCATCTCATATATTAGTTTTGTATTCCGGACCTAGTTGCAAGCATTCTTTGTAGAAACCAAGTATTCTATTCATAACATATTCTATTCCTCTACGTCTATCCTCATCATTCCTATAGTAAACCACTTGTTTGTGTTCCTTTTCTATGTTTGATAGGAGGCGGTATTGTTCAATCTTATAGGGCATTTGGTAAGCAATCTCATCATTCTCTTCCTTGAATCTAACTATCCCTAGAGTCGGATCATAACTCATCTTAGAGGCCTCAACGAACAGTTTTCCGAACATTACTTGACTTAGGCAATCATCTATCACCGGATGAGTATCCTCCACTATCACAAAGTCGGTCTCATAAGTGAAGTTTCCAACAATCGCATGCAATCCTTTCACTCTCCCTACAAAATTACTTATCAAATTCTTGCTGGGCATCATCCTATAACCAAGTTGCTTCTTCATTACCCAATTATAATAAGTCCTAGTCATGATGTTTATAGGAGACCTAGGATCGATATAAGCTTTCCATACATGCATATGCCCAATGTTGCATGGTATGTTTATGTTAGAGGGATCACCTACTTTAATAAGGGGTAAACCAAGGATATATGGTGTCTTGGGATCATTGAATAAATCCTTGTGATATTCCCGTTCTTCCTTGGTGGGCAACTTATCAAAGTACTCTTCTACGTTTTCTACATCCTCTAACTCTTCTCCCTTATTAACCTCAACTTCCTTAATTTCATCCCTAGTCTCGGTTTCTATTCCAACTTCATCCTTGTCACTTTCTTCTATATCGTTATCTTTTGGCTTAATGGTGACAACATTGACAAAGTGGACGTGTTTGGATGACGAGGGGTCCTTAATTTGGATTAAGCTATTTGCGTCCCTAGTGTCCTTCCTAGGTGTAGTTAGCACTTGGTTGTTGAGGGCTTTCAACAAGTTGTCAATCTTATTGGTCATCTCCGTTTGTTGTTGATTGAATTCGGTTTCAAACTTAGCTATAAGAGCTTCTTGAGATGCCATAAACTTGGACATCAATCCTTCAAGATTATTGGTACTACCATAGTTATTAGAAGGATTGTTGTTGAAAGTGCGGTTGGAGGGTGGACCGTTTGGTTGGTAACGATTAGGCGGATTGGAAGAATTGTTTTGGTTTTGTTTCCACCTAATGTTTGGGTGATTTTTCAAAGAAGGGTTGTAGGAATCACCGTAAGGGTTTGGCTCGGGTTTGAAAGTGATGAGGCGAAAAATGAACCACTTTTAGGGGGTCATTTAAGTCCGGAATTGAATTTATTTGATCAAATATTGCCCTAAATCGTTCCTTTTGTGATTTTAGGTACTTTGGGAGTGAAATCTGGAAAAGAAGGCATTTTGGACATTTTTGGAGCATAAAAGTGAAGAAAACGGCAAAGTCTCAATTTTCCAAGCTGGGAACAGTAGGTGACGGCGTCAAGAAGAAAATCTTGACGGCGTCAAGAGTAAATTCCATGACTTTCCATGACGACCCAGTACAGATTTGACGGCGTCATGAAGTAGGGCGTCAAGAGTAAAATGCATGACGGCCTGGAAAATGCTAACACATGACGGCGTCAAAAGTAGATCAAGGCAGTCCGAGAAGTATTTTGGCGGCGAGATGACGGCGTCACAAGATTTGTCTTGACGCCGTCAGACCCTATTTCCTATATATAGTTTTCTAATTTTCACATTAAAAAGAGAGAAGTTTTGGAGAAACCCTAGGTCCGAACTTAAGACGAATTTTACAGGTTTTTCAAGGGTTCTTTGCCCTTGATCCCTTTCATGTGTGATTAAGATAAGTGTTCTTTTAATTCAGTCAATATGTCTATGTGTTGGTTGTCTATATCTTGTTTTTGTCTTGATTCCATCATGCTAGGCTAGATCTATCCTGTGTTTGCTTGGATCTAATGAAACCTAGATGTTAATTATGTGTTGATTACTTGTTTATGGTTGTATTGGATGAATGATTTCGATGTTAGGCTTAAGAAAACTGGCAGATCTCCAATTGGTAACATGCTTGAATGTCTTAAGAAACATGAACCGATGTGCACTAGGTTTTATTGGTTGTATTTACTGCATGAGTAATTTCTAATGATTCCATGTTAGGAGTTTTTAACGGCTCGACATAGGAGTGAAGTAGGCACTCATAGGATTGGGGAAGTAAGTGCGCCACCCCATGAATGGTATTAAGGAATACAATCCGTCAACCACGCAACAATAACAAGTAATTAACGTGTAAAAGATGTCTAGGGAGTAGTGAAATCTAAGTAAACACATTTTCTCCACATATTGCTCACAACCTTAGTATAACTTAGTTTTATTTTCATTTCTAGTATTTACTTTTGATTGCATCTTAGTATTGGGTTAGTTGACTAGCAACTAATTCCGCCCAAATCCTTCAAACCCGAGATATTTACTTGCTTTCTAAAAAAATATAAAAATACAAAAATAATCTTCCATCATCTTTAGCACTAGTAATTAGGTTTTCTAATCCTAGCGACACTATTCCTAGCTGAACGATCAATCCCCCGGTACTTGTCACTATACTATACTACAACGATCAGGTACACTGCCTGGTGGGGGTTGTAAGCTTCTCGAGATCCCTTGAGAAATAAAGCCTGGTGCGATTCTCACGTATCAAGTTTTTGGAGCCGCTGCCGGGGAATAGTTATTGTCTAGGTTAGAATCTCTTTTTATTAGGTCTACTTGCTAGATTCCTTTCTAGTAAGATTTTATTTTCATTTTTAGGTTTCTTTAGTCTATCTTAATTCTTTGTGTCTTTGTTCGTAACTCTTCACCACCCGACACCATGGACAACGGGAACATCTTTGAACCCGTCATCCCACCACAAAAAACCCACCACTAGAACCCCTTAGGCCCCGAACCTTAGGAGAGTATTCCCGACCTAGCCACCAAGGCTACCGAAACACCATTGAGCTCACCGGAGCCAATGTGACCCCCTTGCGATCCGACACCATCCGGTTGGTGCAAAGCGGATGTGCATTCCATGGACTTCGTTCCGAAGATCCAAATCAACATCTTAAGGACTTCCTTAAAATCGTAGATTCTATAGACCTAAGTGTTGATACTAGAGAGACTACCCGATTACGCCTATTCCAATTCTCTCTATGGGATCAAGCTAGGCAATGGCTTGAGTGTTTACCCGCGGGATCCATCATCACATGGGATGATCTCATCACTCGTTTCCTTGCTCAATTTTTCCCACCGGGGAGAACTACTAAGCTTAGAAATGAAATCTTGATGTTCCAACAACGTCAAGGTGAAACTCTTTATGAAGCATGGACTCGTTTCAAGGACTTACTCCAAAAAGTCCCTCATCATGGCATAGATCTTTGGCTCCAAGTCCAAATCTTTTATGACCATATCGATCTCTCCACGAGGCGAACCATTGACCAATCGGCCGGTGGTAAGCTACGTGATCTAAGTGCAGAACAATCATGGGAACTCATAGAAGATCTTGCTCTCTATGACAATGAAAGTTGGAATGATCCCCGTGATTTGAACAAAACGGTCAAGGCAATATCTTTGCCTTTGAACAACTCTAGCACTCCCGATCGTAGGATCACGGAACTTGAGGACCAAGTCAAGTTTCTCATGAAATCTTACGAAGCTCCCAAGCCTTCAAGCCAAGTGAATAAAATCACTTCTTCATGCGAATTATGTAGTGGTCCCCATGACACTCGTGATTGTGTGGAACTCCCCGGAACAGCTTTTGCGGACTACGCATCCTCGCGTACCGACGAAGCGGGAGATAAGTGGTACACTTTCAAGCCCGACCCAAACCCTTATGGTGATTCATACAACCCCTCTTGGAAAAATCACCCAAACCTTAGGTGGAAACAAAATCAACCCAATTCTTCCAATCCGCCTAATCGTTACCAACCAAACGGTCCACCCTCCAACCGTACTTTCAACAACAATCCTTCCCACAACTATGGTAGTACCAACAATCTTGAAGGATTGATGTCAAAATTCATGGCATCTCAAGAAGCTCGCATATCTAAGTTTGAAGCCGATTTCAAACAAAAGCAAAGCGAGATGACCACCAAGATTGACGCATTGTTGAAAGTTCTCAATGACCCAGAAATGGGAGCACTCCCAAGCGACACGGTCAAGAATCCGAAACTAAACGTTAATTCCATATCTTCGGTTTCGTCATCCACTTCGTGTCCACAATACTACTCAGTTAAATCAACGAGCACGTGTTTCAAACAAAACCAAATTCTTCAAAAGGACCAACTAAATAAAACACCCAAAGTAGAACCGGTCAAAAGTATAGTTGAAACACCTCCTACACAAGACCTTGACGATGAATTCAAGGAACTTCACCTTGAACGCCCCGTCATTGATGTCTTAACCCGTGCTCCCTACTATAGTGCCCTCCTAGAGAAATATGAGAAGTTTAAACTAGGTAAAAATGGGACCGTCTTCGTTCAAAACAAGTTGCCTAAAAAGCTTGATGATCCGGGTATATTTGTTTTGCCTTGTAAGATAGGAAGATCCGAAGCTTTCGACACACTAGCCGATTTAGGGTCAAGCCTCAACTTGATTCCCTTATCCTTATTCACAACTCTTAAGCTAGGAAAGTTAGAGGAAACGGAGGTGTTGATAGGTCTAGCGGATGGGAGTATTGCCCACCCGGTCGGAATGATTAAGGATGTAGTTGTTCACGTAGGAAAGTTAACTATCTTAGCAGATTTTCATGTCCTAGACATGGTTAGTGACACTACATGCCCATTATTGGTAGGAAGAGGATTTTTAGCGACCGCTAGTGCCATGATAGATTGTAAGGAGTCTAAGATAGCAGTAGGAGAAGGTGATACTTGGTCGGTGTACGATGTTAAGAAACATAGTTATGATTGTGATGATGAACCAACACGCATTGGGTAGAGATGAATAGGAGACCATCTAGATATGGACCTTGGATAGAAAGGAAATTTATAGGACCTCAATGCCCATTCTATCTTGAAAAAGATTTTGTTGAGAAGACGCATTCGGTGGAACAACTCATAGCTAGAGATGAGGAGCTTGACCCCTTTGAGGACCCCTTTGTCTTTAGAAAGATGATTGAGTTCTTGAGTGTAATGCCTATTAATATAGAGATGAATAAGTGGAAAAGAGATGGAGATAAGTGCAAATGGAGGTGGGACAAACCACCTAAAGAAGGAGACGGATCATGGCACATGAGGATGACTTTGTATGATCCGGATGGAGAGATGTTTGAAAGGTCATACCATACTAAGGAAACCGATAGAAAGTTGAAACCTAAGTTTGATCCCAAAGATGTCCTCAATGAGGAACTCACCCGTATCACATAGTAACCCACGACATTGAGTCTAGCTACAAGACTCGTAAATAAAGAAAAGCGCTTCTTAGGAGGCAACCCATGCTTTGTGTGATTTTCATTTTATTTGTTTGTTTGTTTGTTATTTGCTTCCGTATGCATGCTTTATTTTTATTGTTGGTAGATCATGTTTCTCAATTAAAAAGTGGAAATACTTTACTTTGTTGTTTTGGCCTAGTCTTAACTCCACCTAAAAGTATTTTTGCGAAAGATAAGTGTAAGGGGAAACCCCAAATATGTTTTTAAGAAACAACTCGATCATGATTCTCCACAATATTAAATGAACATGTGTATTCGTATTTGTTAGAGTCAAATGCTTGTATTGAGTCATAATGAAGTTTTGCAGGATTTTCCAGGAAGTAGAACCAAGTTTTTCTAGAAATTTTCCGGAAACTTAACATAAGAATTTCTGCAGGTCAATCCTGACGACGTCATGAGTTTACTCTTGACGGCGTCATGGGTAAAAAAATCTGGAAATTTTACCAGTTTTATTTTTCTAATGGAGTCTTATGGTTTTTGTGAATTATTAAGTTTTATAATCTCCAGGAAATCTGCAAACTTCATTCCACAAGCATTATGTCTTACTTTGTTTTCTAGGATTTAGTAACTTATATAGGATGCCGCTGATTTTATGCGAGGTTGTCTTGTCTATTTTCTCAGGATTTACAGGTTATGTATGACAAGAAGATGATTTATATTCTGGAAGGGAAGCTTTGATTGTTCATTTTCTTGGAGGAAGATTTAACCTGGCCACCCTACTATCCATACCGAGCGAATCAGGGGAGTATTTGATTTAATT
This sequence comes from Artemisia argyi, assembly GCA_030686995.1. NCBI lineage: Eukaryota > Viridiplantae > Streptophyta > Magnoliopsida > Asterales > Asteraceae > Artemisia > Artemisia argyi. The sequence goes on from CM060694.1 coordinate 135,196,603, forward strand.
CTTTTTACTATTTCACTTTTACATTCTTTACTTGAACATTGGGGACAATGTTCATCTTAAGTGTAAGGGGAGAGTAGAATGATGATACCTTGCATGTGCACTTTCGCTTGAGTTTGCTTTGTTTAATAGTAGGTGTGTAATAAAACTATGAGAAACACTTGTTAGTGCAATTTTAGCACCAAATTTAATTTTTTTTACAACATTTAGGAGTGAAACTTTAGCCATAGCAAGCGTCTCATGGATAGGAGATTGTATGACTAGCACATAACCGTATATTCAGAAAAATTTTCCACCCAAATATGTGAGGTTCGCCTTTAGATTTGATAGGAAAAGTATTTATTATTAGTGCTTATGAGTCTACCGGTAGCATTTAGATTCTAGAACTTGCGTTAGTGATGCATCCCGAGACCGCTAGTGAGACTACATTCGTGTGGTAGGATTTACTACATGATAAGAGGTACTAGGATCACCCTTGTGTTAAACCCGTATTACAATTATTTGACCACTTAAGTCATATTACTTGACTACTTAAGTCAATTAATTTTTCCCACACCCTTAGCGTTGTACTCATTTTTAGTACACGAAACCCCTAGTACACCCCTCCGAGCCTATCTTTTCGTTTCTAACTTTAAGCATCTTACTTAAAGGAAGAATTTGTTACACCCCACTTAAATGTACAACCAAATCGCCTTAGCCTTCCGTGTATGCGCTCATTTTTAGTGCATTATTGTTATTTCTTAAACCCTAAGTTAACTTTCTAATTGATTACATGGTTGCTAAGTCGGGTCATATTCTTGTACATATTGTTTTGGGACGAGTTGGGACTCATGGGTAAAGTACCTATTTTATGGAGTAATGGGGAAGAACATAATATTATTACCCCCATATGTACATTAATCTTAAAAGTGCTCCAAGTGTTTTGATTTTCTTAATTCGAGTCATTAGATTAGTTTATTGTAAAGTATATAAAGATTCAAGTGTAAGGGGAATTTCCATTCCCTATGATGTATTATTTTGGATGGTAGGGTAAGAGTGTATGCAAAAAAAAAAAAAAAGTAAATCGAAAAAATCAAGAAAAAGAAAAAAAATAGAAAAAAAGTGAAAGAGAAAAAAACATACGGACTACCATCCCTTTTTATTCTATGTTCATTTTATGTTTTTGTTATTTTTCATTTATTAGCTTAAGTCGAGTCTAGTCTTGGCTTAGCAACGCCATGTTGTACATGTAATTGACCAAGATTGTTAACTCGCCACCAGTAAAGACTGCCTTTATCCAACAAAACCGTGTATTTCATATCCCTACACCTAACGTTACAACCCATTAAAAGACCTCTTTAATAGTTTATCCTAGGTGCTTACGCCATGTGGTGGAGGTTTGATCCTTTCCCAAGCCTATGGTAATCTATTTTGCTATGACAGGTAGTGAGAGATATCTTCCGTTTCCATATTGTAATTTACACTTTATTACACCCGAGAGATGTGAGTATCTAAACACTATTTGTGAGGTGCTTGTGTATGACCTCCGTGCTTGTCTATTGGTCTTTAGTGGAACGATTATTTGTTGTAATTACTTTTATATTAGTGTTAAATGACCCCTAACTTGTATTTTGGCCAGAATAAAAGCGCATTTGCTTGAGGACAAGCAAATCTCAAGTGTAAGGGTATATGATGAGGAGAAAAATGAACCACTTTTAGGGGGTCATTTATGCCTGGAATTGAATTTATTTGATCAAATATTGCCCTAAATCGTTCCTTTTGTGATTTTAGGTACCTTGGGAGTGAAATCTGGAAAAGAAGGCATTTTGGACGTTTTTGGAGCATAAAGGTGAAGAAAACGGCAAAGTCTCAAATTTTCAAGCTGGGAACAGTAGGTGACGGCGTCAAGAAGAAAATCTTGACGGCGTCAAGAGTAAATTCCATGACTTTCCATGATGACCCAGTACAGATTTGATGGCGTCACGAAGTAGGGCGTCAAGAGTAAAATGCATGACGGCCTGGAAAATGCTAACACATGACGGCGTCAAAAGTAGATCAAGGCAGTCCGAGAAGTATTTTGGCGGCGAGATGACGGCGTCACAAGATTTGTCTTGACGCCGTCAGACCCTATTTCCTATATATAGTTTTCTAATTTTCACATTAAAAAGAGAGAAGTTTTGGAGAAACCCTAGGTCCGAACTTAAGACGAATTTTACAGGTTTTTCAAGGGTTCTTTGCCCTTGATCCCTTTCATGTGTGATTAAGATAAGTGTTCTTTTAATTCAATCAATATGTCTATGTGTTGGTTGTCTATATCTTGTTCTTGTCTTGATTCCATCATGCTAGGCTAGATCTATCCTGTGTTTGCTTGGATCTAATGAAACCTAGATGTTAATTATGTGTTGATTACATGTTTATGGTTATATTGGATGAATGATTTCGATGTTAGGCTTAAGAAAACTGGCAGATCTCCAATTGGTAACATGCTTGAACGTCTTAAGAAACATGAACCGATGTGCACTAGGTTTTATTGGTTGTATTTACTGCATGAGTAATTTCTAATGATCCCATGTTAGGAGTTTTTAACGGCTCGACATAGGAGTGAAGTAGGCACTCATAGGATTGGGGAAGTAAGTGCGCCACCCCATGAATGGTATTAAGGAATACAATCCATCATCCACGCAACTATAACAAGTAATTAACGTGTAAAAGATGTCTAGGGAGTAGTGAAATCTAAGTAAACACATTTTCTCCACATATTGCTCACAACCTTAGTATAACTTAGTTTTATTTTCATTTCTAGTATTTACTTTTGATTGCATCTTAGTATTGGGTTAGTTGACTAGCAACTAATTCCGCCCAAATCCTTCAAACCCGAGATATTTACTTGCTTTCTAAAAAAAATATAAAAATACAAAAATAATCTTCCATCATCTTTAGCACTAGTAATTAGGTTTGCTAATCCTAGCGACACTATTCCTAGCTGAACGATCAATCCCCCGGTACTTGTCACTATACTATACTACAACGATCAGGTACACTGCCTGGTGGGGGTTGTAAGCTTCTCGAGATCCCTTGAGAAGTAAAGCATGGTGCGATTCCCACGTATCAGAAAGTGTACCACTTATCTCCCGTTTCGTCGGTACACGAAGATGCGTAGTCTGCAAAAGCTGTTCCGGGGAGTTCCACGCAATCATGAGTGTCATGGGGACCACTGCATAATTCGCATGAAGAAGTGATTTTGTTCACTTAGCTTGAACGCTTAGGAGCTTCGTAAGATTTCATGAGAAACTTGACTTGGTCCTCAAGTTCCATGATCCTACGGTTGGGAGTGCTAGAACTGTTCGAAGGCAAAGATATTGCCTTGACCGTTTTGTTCAAATCACGGGGATCATTCCAACTTTCGTTGTCATAGAGAGCAAGATCCTCTATGAGTTCCCATGATTCTTCCGCACTTAGATCACGTAGCTTACCACCGGCCGATTGGTCAATGGTCCGCCTTCTGGAGAGATCGATATGGTCATAGAAGATTTGGACTTGGAGCCAAAGATCTATGCCATGATGAGGGACTTTTTGGAGTAAGTCCTTGAAACGAGTCCATGCTTCATAGAAGGTTTCACCTTGACGTTGTTGGAACATCAGGATATCATTTCTAAGCTTGGTAGTTCTCCCCGGTGGGAAAAATTGAGCAAGGAAACGAGTGGTGAGATCATCCAATGAGGTGATGGATCCCGCGGGTAAACGTTCAAGCCATTGACTAGTTTGATCACGTAGAGAGAATTGGAATAGGCGTAATCGGGTCGACTCTCTAGTTGTAACATCAAGGTCTATAGAATCTACGATTTTAAGGAAATCCTTGAGATGTTGGTTTGGATCTTCGGAATGAAGTCCATGGAATGCACATCCGCTTTGCACCAACCGGATGGTGTCGGATCGCAAGAAGGAGACATTGGCTCCTTGAGTGAGCTCAATAGTGTTTCGATAGCCTTGGTGGCTAGGACGGGCATACTCTCCTAGGGTTCGGGGCCTAAGAGGTAGAAATCCTAACCTAGACAATAACTATTCCCTGGGCTGCGGCGCCAAAAACTTGATGCGTGGGAATTGCACCAGGCTTTACCTCTCGAGGGATCTCGAGAAGCTTACAACCCCCACCAGGCAGTGTACCTGATCGTTGTAGTATAGTATAGTGACAAGTACCGGGGGATTGATCGTTCAACTCAGGAATAGTGTCGCTAGGATTATAAAAGCAATTAAAATCTCGGGTTTTGGAAGAGTGGGCGGAATTAGTTGCTAGTCAACTAACCCAATAACTAAGATGCAATCAAAATAACAAAAATGTAAATAAAACTAATTAAACTAGTGGTGTGAACAATAAATGGGAAAATTGTGTTTACTTAGATTTCATTACTCCCTAGATATCTTTTACAGGTTGATAGTTTGTTACAATTGCGAGGATGACGGGTTATATTCCTTAATACCATTTGTGGGGTGGCGTGCGTACGTCCCTAACTCTATAAGCTCCTACTTCACTCCTATGTCGAGCCTGCAATAAGCTCCTAACATGGGATCATTAGAATTCGCTCATGCATTAAATACAAGCATAAAAACGTAGTAGGCATTGGTTCATGTTTCTTAAGACGTTCAAGCATGTTACCCTATGGAAGTCTGCCAATTTTCTTAAGCCTAACATCGAAATCATTCATCCGTAACAATTATAAACAAGCAATCAACCCATAATCAACATCTAGGTTTCACTGCATCTAAGCAAACACACAAGAGATCTAGCCTAGCATGTTAAAATCAAGACAAGCGTAAGATATATTCAAACAACACATAGACATATTGAATGAATTGAAAGGATACTTATCTTAATTGAACATGAAAGGTTTCAAAGGGGTTTCTCCAAGTTATCCCTCCTATTGTCCTCTCTTAATGAATGAAAATTACAAAATTATATACAGATTTTCCATCGTGACGCCGTCAACTCGCCGCCCATAGTAATATCGTATTGCCTAGATCCAGATCTGACGCCGTCAAGTGCAACTATTCTCCGGGCCGTCACGTGTAATGGGACTATGACGGCCTATGGTGACGCCGTCATGCCCCTAGTGTAAAAACTCCCTGGATCGTCACGGACTCTATCCACTTCACCTCTTGTTTTACTCTTGACGCCGTCAGGTACTGTTCCCAGCAAGGAAAATTAAGACTTTGCCGTTTTCTTCACTTTTATGCTCTAAAAATGTCCAAAATGCTTCCTTTTCCAGAATTCACTCCAAAATTACCTAAAATCACAAAAGGAACGATTTAGGGCAATATTTGATCAAATAAATTCAATTCTGGGATTAAATGATCCCCTAAAAATAGATCATTTTTCGCCTCATCAGACGGCGTCTCCTTTTGATGGTTGACGTCGCCGCGTCTAGGTTTCTTGTCATCCAATCCAACTTCTTGACACCGTCACTCTTTATTTCTTCTAGGCTGTCACTCTTTGGTGTGATACGTGACGACCTACTCTTTTTAGAACGTTACGCCGTCACGTGTTAAGTCATGATTTCTCTTCTGGCGTGTCAAGTGTATATGTAATTTCCACCTCTTGTCACATATGCTGATGCCGTCTCCTTGAACATCCTGATGCCGTCAAGTGTAAATTCCAGCATGGATTATTAACTTTGTCGTTTTCTTCACTTTTGCTCCAAAAACGTCCAAAATGCTTCATTTTCCAGAATTCTCTTGAAAAGTACCTAAAATGACAAAAGGAACGATTTAAGGTAATAATTGATCATATTATCACAACTTAGGGCTTAAATGACCCCTTAAAAGCATAACAAATTTTGCCTCATCAGGTCACTTATGGGAAATCCCTCATGGAGGTCATTTGTTCACTCGTATCAACAACCGAGGAGATAAATTAAGCAAGTTAGATCGGTTTCTCATCATGGAAAACTCTATATTCTACTTGTATTATTACTCAGCCCAAGTCCTTGATTGACATATCTCATACCGTAGACCGATTATCTTGTCACCCTCTTCTTTAGATTTCGGTCCAGCTCCTTTTAAATTTTATAACTCTTGGTTCCTTGACAAGAACCTTCATGCCATAGTTACTAAATTTTAGGAGCAACATGTTACAGAGATTGGGTCCAACTCAATTGTGGGTTTTAAAAATAAGATGAAAGCCTTAAAACTTATCATTAGAGAGTGGTTCAAAAAAAGGTCCTCTTCTCAGTTTCGTGAAAAGGAAGACCTAATCAAGAAATTAAAAGATTTAGATGAAAACATTGTTAGAGGGACGGGTGACGTGGTGGTCGACTCTCAACAACTCACCTGGCTTGCTAATCTTCATAACATTGAGTATAAAGAGAACTTAGACGTCTCCCAGAAAGCTAAAATGTTGGGTTTAGAGATTCTGCTGCTCAGAATTTCACTAAGTGTCAAACTGCTGCCAATATGAATCTACTGCTAAGGATATTGATTCTGCTGCTAGAGTAATTAAACTGCTGCTTTAAGAGACTGCTGCTGGTGAACCTGCTGCTATAGAGATAGACTTGTATACATGAATGGATAATCATAGAATACATTTTGTGTATATCTTATACGTTTAGAATATTCTTATCTTGTGTAGAAAGTCATTGTAAACCTAATAGGACTCCTTGACCTATAAAAGGAGGTGCCTAGTGTTAGAGTAGGTACGCATTAGTTTATTTTCGTTTGCACATCAAGGTTGTAAAACCCTAGCATTGTTGAGTGCTCTTATTATTAATATATTGAAGTGTTGATAGTGAATAACTGTTCTTCTTAAGTTAAGCTTTAATATTCCGCGTTTTAGCTTAAGTATTAATTCAAATTCAACTTCTATATAAGATCGTTTGCTCAACTAGGATCAACAAGTGGTATCAGAGCTTGTGATCTAGAAGTTGTAATCAAGAAGATTTTGTTCCTTACAAGTTTACTGTTCCTAATCAATTACTTAATATGGGTGATGACACACACATGGTGACTGCTTGAAAGGTTCCCATGCTCAATCCTTGAAAGTATGAGCTATGGAAGATGAGAATCAGACAATAAATTCGCATGATTGACTTCAACATGTGGAATGTGATCGTGAATGGTGACTCTTTACCACAAAAAGGTCCTGATGGAAAAGAGATACCTATCAAGTTTGCTGAAGAAAACTCAATGAGGAAGATGGAGATCAAGGCACACAGTAATCTCTTGATGGGAATACCGAATGAATTTCAATTGGACTTTGATAGCTATGAGACTGCAAAAGCCTTGATGAATGCTGTGGAATTCAGATTTGGAGGGAATGATGCTACTAAGAAGTCAAGGAAAAATATGTTGAAGCATCAGTTTGAGAACTTTACTGCTACAAGTGGAAAAAAGATTGATGGTACATACAATAGGCTTAATCAACTTGTTAGTCACCTAAAGCTTGTTGGTTATGTGGTTCCTCAAGAAGACGTAAACTTTAAGTTTCTTAGAAGTCTTGCACCTAAATGGAGTATGCATACAGTTGTTTGGAGGAATAAGCCTGATTTTAAAACTATGAAGTTGGAAAGCCTCTACAACAATTTGCATGTGTATGAACCAGAGTTGACTTCTTCAATTACTTCATCTTCTGGTACTCAAAATCTTGCCTTTGTATCTTCAAAGTCTAAAGGATCTAATGATAATAATTCCATCAGTGATGCTGCCATTTGTGCATTCTTGGCTGATTTGACAACCAACATGAGGTCACAGGTTCTCAATCAAGATATGGATCATATTGATCCTGATGATCTTGAAGAAATTGATCTTAAATGGCAGATGACCATGCTGACCTTAAGGGCAAGAAAATTCTTGAAGAGGACTGGGAGAGAAGTCAAGTACATGGCTAAATAAAGTTTGGGTTTTGACAAGTCAAAGATGGAGTGCTACAATTGCAACAGGAAGGGCCACTTTGCCTGAGAATGTAGAGCTCCAAAGAAGAATTTCGGAGCCCCTAAGAAGACGTCTGAAGAATCAAAGAATACCACTACTGCATTGGTATCTTGTGATGGTTTGGGAGATTATGATTGGAGTGACATGGCTGAAGAAAATCTAATTATTCTCTGGTAGCTCAAGTCAAGCCTAAAGTGCATAACTTTGCACTTATGGCCTATGCAACATCATCTTCTGGATCTAACTCTGAGGTATCTAATGATTCTGATCTATCTGTGTGTTCTTTTAAATCATGTGTTGATACTGTAGAAGAATTTAAGTCTAGGAATGAGAGTCTAATAAGAGAAGTTGAACACCTAAAACTTGATAACTTAGGTTACAAAGTAGGTATTCAAAATGTGGATAGAAGATTAGAATATCACAAAAAGTGTGAGCTAGAATATGTAGATAGAATTAACCAACAGGATGTTGAGATCTATAAGAAAAATTGTGAGATTGAATTGCTCAAGAGTAAGTTAGAAGATGCAGAAAAAGTTAGGGATGCAGCTCTTGCTGATAAAGATAAACATATAGTAAGAGTAAATAAACAACAATATGCTTCTGACTTGGTTAATAAATCTATTGAGAGTAATTTGATGAGAAAAGAAAGTGGAATAGGCTACAATGAAGTTGCTCCTCCAGTTAAGAGTGCCTATGCTCCACCAGGAAAAGAACTGTCTTTTATTAGTGAGCTAGACATGAAAAACCTATAGGTGAACCTAGTACTAGTGTCATAGAAATACCTAAGGTTGAAGTTAGAAAATTTCCTGAGGCTCCTACTATTGAAGACTGGCATTCAGACAGTGATGAGGAACAGGTTGAACTAAAACAAAGTGGGAAAAAGGAAGAAATTCCTATAAAAGTTGAACCTAAAATTGAACAGGTTAAGTTTGTGAGACCTGTGTTGGGTAAGGGTATCTCTAGGTAAATGGTAGAATATAATGAGGTTCTTAGAGATCAGATGAAAATTTTTTTATAATAAGCCTAGGGGTAATCAAAGAAACTTTAATAACCTAGTTTCAAATAAGTTAGGTAATGAGTTTCAATTAAAGAAGAAGGCTTGTTATAAGTATGGTAGTTTTGAACATTTGATAAATGGTTGTAAAGACCACCAAAATCCAGTTTGGAATCAATACTCAAGGGTGAATCATAAATATGTTTCTAAAAATATTCACCCTCGTCCAAATAGAAATATGATTCCAAGGGCTGTGTTATTAAGATCTGGTGCAACTAGATCTATTTTTGCTGCTAAATCAAATGGTGCTTTTAAAACCACAACTGGTTCTATTGTTGGTTGTGCTACGGTAAGCACTCTGCTGCTAGTACAAAACTTTCTACATCTGGGCCAAAAGTTTTAACAAATACAGTTGTAGGAAATCATTTTGTTGTTAAGGCCTCAACTTGTTGGACTTGGAAACCTAAATCATCTCTATCAAACAATGTTTCCAAAAACAGCAGTGCATCAATTGATTTAAAGAAATTTAATTATGCTGATGCACAAGGCAGATCCAAGTAAGTGATGGCTTAGGTCCCCAAGAGAAACTAATTTCTCTATTTTCATGTGCAGGGTAATCTACAGGATGAGCTAAAAGATATTGTTATAGTTGAGAGTGGATGCTCTGGACACATGACAGGTGATGAGTCTCAACTGGAAGACTTTAAGCCTTTTAAAGGTGGTTATGTTGCTTTTGGGAATGATCCAAAGGGTGGAAAGATTATTGGCAGAGGAACACTAAGAACAGGGAATTTGGACTTTGAGAAGGTGATCTTGTGAAAGGGCTTAAGTTTAACATCTTTAGTGTGTCACAAATGTGTGACAAAAAGAACTTTTTCCTTTTTACAGACACTGAATGTAAGATCCTTTCTCCTGATTTTCAGTTGCCAGATGATAAATTTGTGCCATTGAAAGTCCCTAGAACTGAAAAAATATATAGTGACCATATTAAGAACATTGTTCCCAAAAGGGCTTTAACTTGTCTAATTGCAAAGGCCACTATTGATGAGTCCAAATTATGGCATAGAAGACTTGGACATCTGAATTACAAGACCATGAACAAGTTAGTGAAAGGAAATCTTGTGAGGGGGATGCCAACAAAGATGTTTGAAAATTGTGAAACTTGTGTTGCCTGTCAATAGGGTAAACCGCACAGAGTTTCATTCAAGTCCAAGACTGTGAACACAAGTACTAAGCCCCTACATCTACTTCACATGGACTTATTTGGGCCTATTTTTGTGAATAGTTTGAACAAGAAGTCATATTGCCTAGTTGACACAGATGATTTTAGCAGGTTTACTTGGGTGTTCTTTCTAGCTACTAAAGATGAAACTCCAGAGATACTCAAGGCATTCATTACCATATTTGAAAACCTGCATAATCACAAGGTGAAAATAATCAGATGTGATAATGGAACTGAGTTCAAGAGTAGTGTGATGAATCAATTATGTGTGGGAAAGGGTATTCTAAGACAATACAGTGTTGCAAGAACTCAACAACAGAATGGTGTTGTAGAGAGAAGAAACAGGACACTGATTGAGGCTGCTAGAACAATGTTATCTGATTCTAAATTACCTATACCTTTTTGGGCTGAAGCTGTAAACACTGCATGTTTTGTGCAAAACAGAAGTAAGGTAGTTAAGCCTCACAACAAGACTCCATATGAGTTATTTCATGGAAAGAAACCAATGATTGATTTTCTCAAACCATTTGGATGCCCTGTTACTATTTTGAACACTAAGGATCAGTTAGGCAAGTTTGAAGAAAAAGCAGATGAAGGATACTTGATTGTTGATAACATCAAATTTACCCCCAATCTAAGTGTTAATTTTCCCCTTTAAATGCTCATCTTTTCTACTTCTATGAAGAATATATACTCTTATTTCTTCCTATTTTGGTTTCAGGGTAAAGATGAGCAAAAGTACGTTATTGACGATTTATTGGCTAAAGAGTGAGAATTAAGCTTAAAGTTACATTGAAGACACAAACACAACGGTCTAGTTAAGTGATGATACTACACTGTTAGATATTTTACCCCAAGAAATGAAGACTACGCCGTAGCAAACAAATGAGCTACGGCATAACAGAGATAATCAAAGGCTACGCCGTTGTGAGTAATTGGACTACGGCGTAATGTTGAAGATAAGAACTCTACACCCGTAACAAGTCATTGAGTTACGGCGTAGGAGATATTTTGTGAAGGTTACGGCGTAGCTCACTATTAAGCTACACCGTAATTGTGGATATACATCAGAAGATTACGTGATAACGAAGACCTACTGCGTAGTTTGTTATGGACCTACACCGTAATAATTTATTATGAAGGTTACGGCGTAACTTATTGTTTAGTTACGCCGTAGTTATTAACTTGGGCGCGGAGAAGTAAAAGTCCAGGGACTAAAGACGGTCAAGACCAAAGTTCTATTCTATTATAAATAGAAAATATGTTATACGTATATGATCATCACTTTTCATATAACAAAATAAAGGGTTTCGTTTGGTGCCTTCCTGCCGACACTCGAAGACAAAGAAAAGAGAATTAATTCTCTTTAGCAGATTGTAGGCGTGTGGTTTTAAGGGCAAAAACCTTATGGGTTTTCTCCGGTATTCGACTAGGGGATCAAAAGTATTTATTTAGCACGATATGTATTATTTCTCAACACTCATTTATTTATTCAGTTTCATTATTCTTGACAACAATTGTGATTTTGCTTATTTAATGATTGTCGTGGTGCCTATCGTGTTTTACTTAATTGTTTTTGTAGTTTAATTAATTAACTACGGCGTAGAGATATAATTGATTACGGCGTAGCCTTTAATTAATTAATCGTTTGGTAATTAATATTTATTGACTTCTAATTTATTTATTATTAGTCAATTTATTATTTGATCTTTATTTCTAGTTTGTTATTAGTTTTGTTTGTTTACTTTCATGGCAAGGCTTGGAACACTCTAGTTCCCGTAGTGATTAGCGTTGGTTTTTCTCTTGATACTTGTGGAATTAACCTTAAGTAGCGAGTCACTAGGGATGTGACTTTGTGATAACAATATCACCATACATGTGCGAATTAACCCTAGGACCACCTACCAATGCTAGACACTTAACGGAGTTAGAGAGGTGTAAGATCTGACCATGCCGCATTCGTTAGCCTTGTCCATGTTAGTAGAGGCACTTAATGACTCTTATGTCTTCGTACCGATGAACCCAAGGCTTTACAATAGTTTTGGATAGGATAAGGTATAAGATAGATCTAGGCGAATTTGACCATCTGACCCGAAATGAATATTGAATTAATCCCCGAACGAAACAATAATAGACACAGTTACTTTTATTACTGAGAATAGATTACCAAATGACCCTTGGTAACTAACAATTACCTTTGTGAGGAATCTAGGATCATATGGTAGACAAATTGACAATAGGAGTCTACCGACTTTATAACGGTTTGAGAATTAGATCTTTATTATCATTCCCATTAGTTGTTTACCAGAAAACCTTGCCTAGTAATCATATCGAATTAATCTCACACTTCGTTTATTTCACTTTATTAATTTAATTAATCATTCATCTCTAAAACCCCCTTTTATAAACGTGACATAGACTTTAATTACGATCCACACGCATAGCTCTTGGGACGACCTCGGATTTACCATTTAACTATACCACACACGACCGGATACACTGTCCGTTAGTGCGTATAAGGTAGACCTTAGGAAAATGAGACTTTATAAATATTAAAACCTGGTCAGTAAAACCTGCATCAGTTGGTTACTCTGTGAATAGTAAAGCTTTCAGGGTGTACAATAAGAGAACCAAACATGTAGAGGAGAATTTGCATATCAAGTTTAGTGAGAACACATCTAATGTTGAAGGAAAAGGACCAGAATGGTTGTTTAATGTTGATATTCTTACCAAAACTATGAATTATGTGCCAGTTATTGCAAGTGTAGACACTAACAAACCTCAAGAAGAATTTGTTTTGGTTGAGAAATTAAAGATTGGTCCAACTCTACTACCCTTTCAAAAGGATCAAAGTTCACAAGAAGATGTTGTTGCTCAAGAGAAACCTAAAGAATCAGAAGAAGGCATTGAGATACATATTGATGTAGAAAAGGTAAAAAATGAAGCATCTAAAGTGGTTGTTGATGTCTCTCCAACAAGGCCAGAAGACTCTACTGCTGACTCAGAAGACTCTACTGCTAGGCCAAAAGAAACAACTACTGCTTCAATCAATTATACTGCCAAGCCAACTGACTTTACCTCTTCACCAAAGGTTCAATTAGTGGACACTCAAGGTAGCACTTCTGTTGATCCAAACTATTCTGATGATCCAAATATGCCTCCTATAGAGAATATCTACTATGATACAGATGATGAAACTCTTGATGGTAAATTATTTGGAGCAGATGCAGACATTACTAATATGGAACTCAATATTCCTGTTAGTCCCACTATTACCACAAGAGTTCACAAGAATCATCCCAAAGATCAAATTATTAGTGATCCAACATCATCTGTTCAAACAAGAAGAATGACTAAAGATCTGAAAGATCTACAACATCAAAGTTTCTTTGTAAGATCTCTACATCAAAGAAACAATCACAAAGATCTGCAAAATTGCTTGTTTACCTATTTTCTATCTCAGATTGAACCCAAGAATACTTACAAAGCCTTACAAGAGCCAAGCTGGGTGGAAGCAATGCAAGATGAGCTTCTGCAATTCATATTACAAGAAGTATGGACTTTGGTTAATTTGCCAAATGGGCAAAGGGTGATTGGAACTAAATGGGTTTTCAGATGCAAAAGAGATGAAAGAGGTAAAGTCATTAGAAACAAGGCAAGGTTAGTAGCACAAGGATACACTCAACAAGAAGGCATTGACTATGATGAAGTATTTGCACCTGTGGCAAGAATAGAGGCCATTAGATTATTCATGGCTTATGCTTCATATAAAGATTTTGTGGTGTATCAAATGGATGTCAAAAGTGCTTTTCTATATGGGACTATTACAGAAGAAGTTTATGTGTCTCAACCACCTTGTTTTGAAGACCCTAACTATCCTGACAAAGTTTACAAGGTGAATAAAGCAATACATGGTTTACATCAAGCTCCCAGAGCTTGGTATGATACCTTGTCAACATATTTGCCAGATTCTGGGTTTAGTAGAGGAAAGATTGACAAGACTGTGTTTCTCAAAAGACACAAGGATGATATTTTGCTGGTACAAATCTATGTTGAAGACATCATCTTTGGTTATACAAACAAATCTATGTGTGTTGAGTTTGAGAAGCTTATGAAGGATAAGTTTGCTATGAGTTTAATGGGGGAACTCACCTTCTTCTTGGGTCTGCAAGTTATACAGAAGGAAGCTGGCATATTTATTAGTCAGGATAAGTATGTTAATGACATTTTGAAGAAGTTTGGATTTGAAGATGCTAAGCCTGCTAAGACAACCATGGAATCCAACAAACCATTGTTGAAGGATGGAAATATAAAACAAGTAGATGTTCACTTGTACAGATCAATGATTGGTTCACTGATGTACCTTACAGCTTCAAGGCCTGATATTATGTTTGTTGTATGTGCGTGTGCAAGATTCCAAGTATGTCCCAAAGAATCACATCTCAATGCAGTGAAGAGAATTTTTAGGTATCTGAGGAATCAACCTAAATTGGGCCTCTGGTATCCTAAGGATTCACCTTTTGATTTGGTAGCATACTCAGATAGTGACTATGCTGGAGCTTCCTTGGATAGAAAGTCTACAACAGGAGGTTGTCAATTTCTTGGAAACAGATTGGTGTCATGGCAATGCAAGAAACAAACAGTGGTTGCAAATTCTACAACTGAAGCTGAGTATGTGGCTGCTTCAAGTTGTTGTGGTCAAGTGCTTTGGATGCAAAATCAACTACTGGGTTATGGGTATAATTTCATGAACACCAACATTCATATTGATAACAACAGCACACTTTGCATCATTAAAAACACTGTTTTTCATTCTAAATCAAAACATATTGAGATAAGGCATCACTTTATAAGAGATTGTTATGAAAAGAAGTTAATTCAAATTTTCAAGATTCATACTGATAATAATGTTGTTGATCTACTCACAAAACATTTTGATGTGGGAAGGTTTCAATTTTTAATTGCAAACATTGGTATGATCAATCTTTTAAAAACTTATCTCCTTATGCTTTTGTAAAGTTTTGTAAAATAATTGTGCTGCTGTTTAAGATGTTTCTGTTGCTTCTTATGAAGTATTTTGCTAGTTGGATTTTACTCTGCTGCTACATGCTATTCTACTACTGAGTATCACTAGTACTTTTGCAACATATGTTTGTGTGTTTTGTGGTTTTTCGACTAACATGTTGCAGGATAAGTTCAAATTGATGATTGTTGCTGTTTATACACAAGTTTAAAGATACTAAGAACAGAACGGAGTCATTCATTCAAGTGATAAAGGCAAAATATTACAAAACATATGTTTCAACCACACAATACTACCCAAGATTACAAAAGATTGCTATATCAACAGATTACATCAAAAGACAATTATCAAAACCTACATCAACGCCTAGGGCATGGATGCCCAATAACCACTTCTCTTGTCTTTGGCAGATGAGGGTTTGATCTTCTTGTTCTGGGTGATGGCCTTGGTCTTGATGATTGTGGTCTTTTAGGAGTGGCAGGAGGATTGTTATGTGGTTCATCCTCATCTTATGATGTACAAAGAAAGGGAGAAACAAGCTCTCTTGGAGATGGTGGTTGGATTGGGATCCTATGATGATTCTGATGAAGATGGAGACTTGGGGGGCATCACACCTTTACCCCTTGATGAGCTTGGAGTTTGGTTAAGGTTCAAGAGATCCTTGAACACAGGAAGATCATGTTTTCTCTTCCTTGCTTGTTCTTTCATCCTACATTCATCATGAGGAGGACGAAATGGTGGAACGTATGGGGGAATTGGTGTTTCATCATCTGATGAAGAATCAGAAGAAATGTTGATGATTTCGGGAGTGGATTTCATGTTAATTGCGATTTGATTTGGTGGATTGATGTTTTTGGAAAAGATTAGGGTTTGTGTGTGCTGAATTAGGGAAAGATTAGTTCCTTTTTATAGTGATCAAGGCGTATACCGAGCATTTAATGATGAGGATCTTTTGACTTTTTGACCACAATTTAATTTTGACAAGTCAACTCTGCTGGCCAAATCACTCTCCTGCTAGTTGTTTTACTCTGCTGCTAGTTCTGCTGATATCAAGGTTGTGCTGCTATGGTTGAAAGTGTGAGGGTCTTTGTGTAACTTCTACAGTTTAAAACCTAATTGCCACTCACAATTGGTTTTTACGTGCTCCAAATTGAAGTCTTTTAAATCCTAACACTTTATTATTCTCAAAGTCAAAAACCCCCAATTCTTTAAAACCCTAATTCATGGAATCAACACGTACTTGGGCTAAAAGTCACAATAATGTTGCTTTACTGGATGAAGAAACGGTTCATGAAGGTTTCACATATATGGTTAAGTTCTTGAATGCTACTTCTCTTAGGTATGCATTAACTGTGAATCCTACTATATATATTTCCTACATGAAACAGTTTTGGCTTATTGCTAAAGTCAAAACTAGGAATGGGAAAAAACATATTAAGGCCATGGTAGATGGTCAACAAGTGCGTGTCACTGAATCTTCTATAAGAGAAATTCTTCTCTTAGATGATGACATAGAGACTAAGTGTCTTGCTAACTCTGCCATTTTTGAGGGTTTAAATGATTTGGGATATGAAGGCCAACATACTAATTTAAAATTTCAAAAAGGGCTTCTCCGTTCTCAATATAAATTTTTGGTTCACAATCTTCTTCATTGTTTGAGTTCTAAAACTTCTGGGTGGAATAAGTTTAGTGCTACCATAGCATCTGCTATGATATGCCTGGGGAAAGGAAACCCATTTATTTTTTCAAACATGATTTTGGAAGGGATTGCAAAAAGCAACAAAGAGTCTGGTTCTTATTTACTATATCCAAGATTTATAAAACTCTTTATGGAAAACCAAATTTCAAAAGTAAGAACACATAAAGCCACTTATGTATCTCCTAAGTTGGTTCCAAAAATGTTTACTTTCTTACTTAAAAATGGAAAAGCATTTTCAGGCACACTTACACCACTTACACCTTATATGGTGCAAATTGTGCAAAACATTCAGGGTGACGGATCAAGAACTCCCACTGATTCCCATCACACACCCAATTTTATTGTATCTGTCACACAACCTAAAATACTCTACACCCGTAGGAAAGCAACTAAGAACACTGAGCTACCTCAGGCTAGTGTTAGGATGTTTGTACCAGATGAGGCTGTCCTAGGTGATGGAGGGGACATGTTGGTGAGGGCTGTCACCACTACTTCTAGCTTAGCAGCAGAGCAGGACAGTGATACCATATGTAAGACCCAAACCAAGGCAACATCTAGTGAGGAAGGTTCTGATGAATCTAAGTCGAATGATGGTAACCCTAGCCAAATGGCAAATACAGGGGGCTCAGATGATCAAACTAGGTTTGATGCTGGGTTTAAGTCCCAAGATTCACCTCTCGGATGAGGTTACACAGGTCAAAGTGAGGAGGACAGATTAGTGACTAATGAATTGATGGATGACACTGTACAAAATGACAATGTCAATGATTCACCTCTCGGACCAGGTCATACAGGTCGAAGTGATGAGACTAGTATGAAACATATTAAGAAATTGATAGCTACTTGTACCAACCTGGAGCTCAACTATTTCTGATGCTCAAGCTAAAAAGATCAGAAGATTACAAAGGAAGATAAAGAATTTAAGAAAATCAAGATCTTCAACCTCCTTCAAAAGATTGAAGAAAGTGGGCACTTCACAGGTAATTAGTTCTCCTGAACACTCTGTTCCTTTAGAAGAGGATGCTTCCAAACAGGGGAGGAATGAGTAGCAGAATGTGGCAATGGGATCAGGGGAGGTAAATTTGCTGAAGGATGATGGTGCTCAAGATGTGGATACTGGAATGGTTTCAAGGGAGGTTCAAATGAATGATGATATGGAGGTGTAAAGTCCTCAGGATATGGATGGTTTTGTGGTTACAGATAAGCAGGGGAATGAAGCTATCATGGAAGAATTGGTTTGTGTTCAAGAAAATGTGGTGGAGAAACTAAAGACTTTGGGGCCTGAGCAATTAGTAAAGGCAACAGGGTTGATGGGTGAAGCTTTGATGACTTTGGGTGATTCTGTGGCTAAAAATGTGGATACTGCTGATATTACTAACATGGCAGGTGACTCTGCTGCTGCATATAACTCTGCTGCTTAGGATTCTGCTGATCCTACTGCTAGTGAGAAACTTAATTCTGCTGATGCACAAGGTTCTACTGCTGGATCTAGTGACAAAGCTGCTGCTGAGGCAATAGTATTGTTAAGTAAGAAGACAACAGATGTTCTATCCAAATCACCATCTCAACCAACAACACAACCAAATCAATCACAACCACAACCACCAACATCCACAATAACATCTCCATTACCTAGAATACCTAAAAAAGGAGTAGTAATCAGAGAACCTACTGCTGCTAGAAAACATTCAACTTCAATTTCATCATCTACTGATTAGGGAAAGGGAAAGGTGATTAAAAGCAGATGATAATGTTTAAAGGGATAGACTACTCTCAGATTCCTTTTTATTATTGGCCTAAAGAGTTACAAATTGAGCATGATCCAGCTTTTGCAAGAAAGGAACAAGAACAAATTGATTTTGAAGATCAACAAATGCTGCAACAAGAAAAAGAAAGGGCTGATAAGGAAACAGAAGATTTAAAGAGGTATGAGGAATGGGTTAATGAGAAGATAAGAATGAATGCTGATATTGAATTATCTAAGCTGGTTAAAATTGAAGAGTAAGAGACTCCAGAATTTGATGTTAAAGCTTAGGTGCAAGAATTCACAGCAAAGAAAAGGAAAGAAGCTGCTGCTGAAAGAAGGAAAAAGAAAATTTTAAGGGGACCAACTCCACTTCAACAGAGAAGAGAGCAAGAAATATACCTTAAGAATATGAAGGGATGGAGATTGGTACAATTGAAACACAAGTCAGATCAAGAGGTGTTTAATTTATATCAACAAGCTAAAAAGGAAATGGATACCTTCTATCCTATGGGTTGTTCAGAAGATCTAGAACATTTTGCTCAAATGAATAAGAAGTTGGTGCCTGAGAAATCAGATAATGTAGAGCTTATTGAGGCAGAGCAGGTAAAAGAGACAGAGACTAAAATTCCTTCTAGTCAAAGTGTTAGAAGAAAAAGTGTTGGTCACAAGACCTTTGCTAGGAAGAAGAAAAAGATCACTGATGAAAGCAGTAGTGACTTGGAAAAGGCAGAAGAAGTTGTAGAAGAAAAGGAGCAAGAGACAACTCTGGCTGTTTGGTCTGAACTAGAAGAACAAGAGGTTATCAAGGAAAAGCCTTTATCTGCAAAACATCCTATCATCTCATATATTTTCAAGATAAGAGGTAGAAGTGAAGGATATTGGGAATTCATGAGGTCAAATCATGAAGTTCAAGGTTTTATTGAAATTTCACAGATATTTGATAAGATGGATAGGGATGATGTGATTGCTATATGGAGATTATATAAAGAGAAGTATGATGGAAAAGAGATGAATATTGCTCTTAATATGAATCTTGCATTTGAAAAGATAATGTATCGCAGCTTGAAGATTATGTTTGATCCTCAGCCAGGTGAGAATGAATGGAATGAAATTGGATTCGGCAAGGTACATAAATGGTTTTTATATCAATCTTGTGGGGTTCATGAGTTAAGAATTGGCGCAGTTACTCTATTTTTGTTGGTGGAGAATGACTATCCTAGTCTTAATAAGTGTAAGGAGATACTTAGGCAGATGGTTAGACCTGGATTTCTCAAGTGTCAACAACATTATATGTTTGATCACCAAGCTTACAATTTGACACAGAAGTATGAAAAGATTTTGGATCCGACTATCAGAAAAAGCTTTCAAAGAGATCAGCAGATGTAAGTGTTTGGAAGCATCCTCCTGGTGATTATTTAAGCTTTGAAGAAACTTAATTATTTAGAAATAAATATTAAGTTTAGGAGAGGATTGTTGGCTTTAGAGATTCTACTGCTCAGAATTTCACTAAGTGTCAAACTGCTGCCAATATTGATTCTGCTGCTAGAGTAATTAAACTGCTGCTTTGAGAGACTGCTGCTGGTGAACCTGCTGCTATAGAGATAGACTTGTATACACGAATGGATAGTTATAGAATAGATTGTGTGTATATCCTATACGTTTAGAATATTCTTATCTTGTGTAGAAAGTCATTGTAAACCTAATAGGACTCCTTGGCCTATAAAAGGAGGTGCCTAGGGTTAGAGTAGATATATATTAGTTTGTTTTCGTTTACACTTCAAGGTTGTAAAACCCTAGCATTGTTGAGTGCTCGTATTATTAATATATTGAAGTGTTGATAGTGAATAAATGTTCTTCTTAATTTAAGCTTTAATATTCCGCGTTTTAGCTTAATTATTAATTCAAAATCAACTTCTATATAAGATCGTTTGCTCAACTGGGATCAACATAAAATTAAATGGAGTATCGAGGGGGACGAATATTCAAAGTTTTTTCATGCTATCGCTAATCCGAAACAAAGAACTCTCTCTATTCATGGGATTAAGCACGAAGTGATTTGGCTTTCGGATCCTCACATGATCAAAGATGCTTTTTACTCTTCTTTCGAATCCAAATTCCAAAGGGTGGACGTGGTGAAAATTGTTCCCGAAGTCCCTTCTATTAATCCTTGCAGGAAGATCAGAATTCGGTCTTCATTTCCTCGGTTAATAAAGCTGAGATTTTTGATGCTATTTGGGAATGTGTCTCCGAAAAATCTCCCGGTCTGGATGGATTCACTTTTGCTTTCAGTAAGAAGTTTTGGGACACGATGAAAGACGACGTTGTAGGTTTTGTTCAAGACTTCTTCAACACGCGTATTCTCCCACGTAGATGCATCACTTCTTTCATTGCTCTAATTCCTAAGGTTCCTAACCTCATGGTGATCAGCGATTTTCGCCCTATTAGTCTCATCGGTGCTCAATATAAAATCATCACTAAAGTTATGGCGAATCGCTTAGCTCGGGTTATTGACTCTGTCATTAGTCAGGTGCAATCCGCTTTCATCAAACATCGTCAAATCCTAGATGGTCCTTTGATGGTCAATGAAGTGATTAAATGGTGTAATTGGAAAAAGGGCTAATCTTATGGTTTTCAAAATAGATTTTGAGAAATCCTTTAACTCCGTCTTTTGGGATTTCTTGTTTCAGGTCATACACTTTATGGGCTTTAGTGTGAAATAGATGAAATGGATTTCGGATTGTTTATTCTCAGCTACGTCCTCGATCCTAATTAACGGGAGTCCTACTCGTGAACCTAATATTAACCGAGGGCTTCGTCAAGGAGACCCTTTATCCCCTTTTCTCTTCATCATAGCTATGGAAGGTCTTCACGTAGCTGTCGAAGACACTATGGTTGCTGGTTTATATCAGGGCCTCAAGGTTAATACCTTGACTCTCTCTCATCTTTTCTTTGCAGATGATGCTTTGTTTATAGGTGAATGATCGCGAGCTAACATCAAAAGTTTGGTATCCATTCTAGAATGCTTCCACCAGGTTTCTAGTTTAAAGTTCAACTTTCAAACATCTAATCTTTTTCGTGTTGGAGTCCCGTTCGAAGAGGTCAACCAATTTGCAGCGACCACTTGTTGCAACGCTAGGCAAACCCCTTTCTCATATTTCGGATTACCTATCGATTGTAATATGGGTAAACTAAGAGTTGGGATCACATCTTTGAAAAGTTCTCTAAGCGCTTATCTAAATGGAAATCTTCACTTCTTTCCATTGGAGGTAGATCTACTCTCACTTCTCGATTTTGGGTTCCATTTGTACGTACTACCTCTCTCTTTTTCCTATGCCTATCACAGTTAACAATAAACTAGAATATATTAGATCTAATTTTTTTGGGGACGTGATGATAATACCAAAAAGATATCGTGGATATCATGGAAATTAGTTCTAGCTTCTAAAGAAAAAGGGGGTCTTGGTATTGGGAGTCTATACTCTTTGAACCATGCTCTAATTCAAAAATGGCGATGGCATTTTTTCAACAACCCTCAATCCCTTTCGGTTCAATTGATTGAATCTATTCATGGTGATACGGAAGATGCTTCCTCGTTTTTTAGTCATGTTCGTAATCAAGGAGTCTGGGGTAGAATAGTCAGATCCATTAATACCATGTATGAGAAAGGGTTCATTCCTCATTCTTTCCTTCAAAGAAGTGTTAACAATGGTGCCTCAACGAAGTTTTCGTCTGACACATGGGTGGGAAATTCTCCTCTTAAATATCAGTTTCCTCGCCATTTTCGTCTAGCTTTGAATAAAGAATGCACGATCCGTGATTGCTGGAACAATGGGTAGGCCGTGGATTGGTCTCGCCCGATTACGACTAGAATGAATGCTAATCATCTCATTACACTCTATAATCAGTTGGCAACTTGCTCGCTAAATGATTCTGAGGATACATGGACTTGGTCCCTTGGGATGCCAACTTTCATGGTTAAAAGCATTCGTGAGCAAATTGACCAATGCACTCTTCCTAACGGTGGGTTTAAAAAAAGATGGAATCGTTTTTCTCCCTAAGAAGATTAACATTTTCATCTGGAGAGTTCTTCGAGACCGCCTTCCAACTAGATGGAATCTTAGTCGGAAAGGGATCGATATGGATTCGTTTTCTTGTCCAAATTGTGACTCTTGTATTGAAACAACAAATCACTCTTCGTGGTTATGCTCTCTTGCTACAACTTTTTGGCAATGGGTTTTTGTATGGTTGGACTTACCGTTTCCTAGTCCCTCTAACCATTAGGACGTATTCATTTGGATCGATGACATGCGTGTTTCATCTTCTTGGAAATCTATCTTGGAAGTTATATGTGGAGTTGTTATTTGGTCTTTGTGGAATTTCCGTAATGAGATGATCTTTAGTACTTCTCTGCCTAGGCGTAATACTTTATTTGACAAGATTGTAGATTGTTCTTATAGGTGGTATTTTTCTAGGAACAAATTATCTTCCATTTCATGGAACAATTGGCTTCAAAACCTTTTAGTGGTTTCTACCTTGTAATCGTTTTTCTAGCTTCTTGCTAGTATCTTATATATTTCCGCTGTTCTAAAAAAATTTTTGGAGTTGTGACTACTTTTCTTCCATGAAAGTTTAGTTTTCAAAGTAAATTTAAATACATTTTTCAATGATTATCATTCAAAAATAGGCTTTACTTTTTGCCAAAAAAAATACACAAACGGTTCAAAACTGAGTCCTTTATTGGACCATGCCAAACATGGTCTAATCTGTGCGACCAAAAGATGCAAACTATAAACCTTTAAATATTCAAAATCTTCAACCTGCACACTCACACTCATAATCTTATTTTACAAAATCATAAATTTGTTAGCTCTTTAAGTTTCTAAATAGCTAGTAATAGTACCGCCAGGCTTTTTTCTCACTTAACTATAAAACTATATATAATAGCGTGTAAAATTGAAGCAAATAACGTAAAAAAATTGCTACATAGTAGTCATCGTACCCATAGCATATATTAATTGTAACACCCCCAATTCATGGATGCAGCGGAATTCAAACTGGGTGTTACTCGACGGCACAATAGTCACAATGATAGAAAACGAACTATAATTGAGTCGTTTTAAAAGATTTATCATTCAAATTATATAAATATCAGAGATTACAAAATGAGGTCCCAGATGGTTCCATGTTTACAATTTACATTAAATGAGTTTTTGAATGATAATAAAATTTATAGCCCTCTTGAATATCCGTGCCATCCTTGATCATCATGGACCTGAAATACATGCTTAAGAGGTCAACACAAACGTTGAGTGATATTCATAGAGTTTGTTTAATGGTTAAACACAATATGTTGGTAGTATGAGTTAATTAGACTCATACTCATGGTTGGAAAACAAAACAGGTAGGCTACGTTATTATACGCCCATAAAATGTATTATACACTAAGCTTATGACACCAAAATGTTAACGGGTACCAATATCAATCGGCGGAGTTATCCCGGTAGGTACTTTGCTAACATACCTAAATCTCAAATATTAGTGCATTTGTTTGAACTTAGTCAATGCAAATGAGATTCGTCAATCCCAATAGGCCTATTCACAATATTCGCGCTCACTATTTCTAGTGATTAAATGGTTCATAATAAGGGATATTGGTTTTAGAAAGGATAGAACTTAGTGATAATAAAACAATCAGGAAAGCATACAATTGAAAAGCATTGTGTTCGGTTTAAAATAGCATGTATTCCCCCCAAGGGTTTGTAAAACAATTAAGTAATGGAAAGTGGGGCTATGAACTCACCTTGAGTTGGATGATGTTTAATGAGAATGATGGATATGCCGTGAGAACTTCTACGAGCAAGCTAGAATAATTGTTGCAACTTAGGTTTGGAATAATGTCTAAGAATATGAAGAATTGTCTATATATGTCTTGCATTTAGTCCATGATGTGGTACTTTGTATAGTGTAAGTATATGAAAAGAAATGGTTCATAAAACATGTATAGTTTATATATCGTTTACTACCGTTCGGGCCGACATAATTTAGAAGTCATGTAGTAAACGTTCGAGGAGCCAGGACACTTTAATTCGTAAATCCACAACTCATCTCGACAGCTTACTTAATGAACTCCTCACATGAGGCTCCCTACTATTGTAGTAGTTGCTAATGTATATATATATATATATATATATATATATATATATATATATATATATATATATATATATATATATATATATATATATATATAAGTTTTGATCCGAAAAGTTACATGTCCAATATTTGAATAAACTTAGGAAAGTTTATTTTTACATGACGATTGTTATTAGGATGAGTTTCTTAAATCTTGTATGACAATTACTTGTAAGATCTCAGGGTTCTTTTAGATGAAGTAGATCCAAATTGTATGTTTAAGTTATCGCCAACTCTTTAGCTCATGTTTTCGCCTAAGTAAGTTTATATGGTCATTTAGTCATGGCCTTGCCATGACCTTTGGTCATTGTTCCATGGTCTTGCGACTCAACCTTGGCTCTAGCCATGGTTGTGATCTTGAATCTAGGTCATTAGACCTCTTGGTCTTTTTAAACAATAACAATTATATAGTGACTTATATATATAAAATAGCTGTTAAGAAACTGAAGAAAATCTCATTCGTTATTGGTTTTCTGGAGACGTGCCCTGAGTTTTTGAAGAAAAAGTGATTCCAGAAAACTTTCGTGTTTTAACTTTTTCTTGAAACGGAGCAGAAGGGCCTCTTTTTGCATGTTTTATGTTCTGTCACAGAAGCTATTTTGGCAGTTTTGCCGTAAAGTTTTGGTAACTTCAAATGGTCATAACTTTTGACTCGTATACTCGTTTTAAGTGGTTCAAATTGCTATGGTTTCCTTGTTAGGTCCTCTACTACAATATTTAATGGTCTAATATCATAATTTTACCATTTTGATCAGATTTTACCAAGAAAGTCACTAGTTTACTTGTTTAAATAAGTTAACTTAACAATCATTTACAATAACTTGTTTTACTCATTTTTATACGTCATGGACATGATCACAAGACAAAATATAGCATGAATGATATGTAAATAACATGATTATGATATTTAATAAGAAGTATGTTAGGGTTTTGCTTACAACTTTTGGCTTTCAATTAAGAAAGGAAGTTAACATGTAAGGTAAGGACTTTGATAGACTTTAGCTTCACCCTACTTCACTTCATGCAATCTTTCTACTCTTGTATTCTTGAAAGAGAGATGATGAAAGTTGAGGTGACTTGAGTGGATTCAAACTCAAGAGAAATCACCAAAGTTTATGAGGTTTGGAAGTAGTTTGATTACCTAAAACCAAGCTAGGTTTCTATGTTTGAAGTTGCTCTTGATTCTTGCTTGAAACTAGAAGAAATTAGCTAAGTGTGAAGTGTTTGTGTGTGTGATTGTGGCCTACAAAGGAGGGGGGGGGGGGAAGGCTTTATATGGCCTTGAGGAGGTTAGAATACTTGACTAGTCAACACTTGGTGAGCAAGTTTAACACTTGTTAACATCCAAGAGTACCTAGCATGAGATCAAGCCACATGGTGATGACTCCCCCCCCTAGAGGCGGTTTACAAGACTTAGGAAGGAAGAGTTGGTTTTTGATGATATTATCCAAGCTTATGTAGTTAGTTTTGACTCCGTAAAATGCTAACCGTAAATGATTAAGCCATAATACGTAAAACCGGGTATCGTAAAAATACGAAACTTGAAAGAATGATTAAACTTGTCAAAATACTCCATAATAAAATATAAAATGAGTGGTAGGTTCCATTGGGGTGCTAAAACCCTGCTAAAACTAGAAACACGGGTCTAAAATGCGTAATACATAAAACGTACGAATATTGTGTAATTGAGAAAAGTAAAACGTTACTTTTTTAATACGATAATAATGATTTAAAATGACTTATGATGTCTAGACTGGGCTCAGTCTAGTGTCGGTTGGTATTTAATGTCTTTTAGACATAAAACCGTAAGCCTAAAAATCAAGGAATAATTTATAAAATCAAGGAATGATTTTTGGTCAAAGGAGGAGGGAAAAATATGTTGAATTTTTCCAAAAATGTGAAAACTCAAATTGTCTTAGAAACGCGGTGCAGGTATAGGCTAAGGTTACGGCTAAGTAAAAATGCTTAAAAATGAAAATTCCTGTTTTTCACGGCCGAAGTTTATTTGGTCATGTTTTTCTCAGTCATGATTTATTCTCAAATAAATCATGAGTGTATCAAATATTTTTCTGATACGGGGAAAATTAACGCGGTCAAGTTTTGTTGTGCGTAGAATTTTTGAATGACGTTTTACCGTAAAACGTGTAGTTCCTTATTAACTTTCGTGAAAATGATCTGGTGAGTGTCAAACTTTTATTTTGTCATGGAAATGATTTATCATACGAGAATATGATATAAAAATCAAATTTCAGAAAAATGAATAGTAAAAAGGATTAGTGAAATTTTCGGGAATAGTAGTTAACCTGAAAATGTGAATTGTTACAGTCTCTACCCCTTACGGTGAACTTCGTCCCGAAGTTCTATGTGTGTTATATGTTTGAGTGGTGTTGATGAAAAGGTGTGGTTACTTACGAGGACTAGAGTCTCTGATTACTAGTGATGTAGTTTGATTAGTCTCAGAATACGGTGTTTCAATAGAGATTGATAACATAGTTGAATATCAGTAGAGATCCATATAATAGTCGAATATCAACGGAAATTGATATAGCAGTCGAATATTAATAGAAATTGATATAGTAGTTGCAATCATAGTCTAGTAGGTAATCTGTTGTTGTACCTAGTGTTTATTGACTTCATACTTATGTTATTTTGGATACAAATAAGCCCACTTGTTTATAATTCTTTATTTACATAGAGAGGCATCCCAAACAATGTAAATAGGGAAATATGAACTTATGGTTCGGTGATTTACAATTTCTTTATTTAAACGAAAAGACATCCCAATCCATTCAAATAATTATAAATCATCCTACTTAAAAATTCCCAACACAACATTCATACTTAGCCGGTGAGTTACAAGGTAGTGTATTATAAGATGATACTGGTGTTCCAAAAGTACAAGATGAATATTCAATCTTGTAAAGCTGATGAGGGTGCTTGTGGTGTAACTATGGATGATTTGAGCTTTAAAAGTGCATCAAGATCTGTTAATGAGCTTGTGGTTCCAATGGTTGTGAAGATAATGATGTGATATGTTGATGAACAAAAGTATGTAGTGTTTGCTTAACATTAATATTGGTAGAGATGTCAAGTTTGCTTTAAAATTTTAAGAAATTTTAAAGGTTTATGACGGAATGGTATCCTTAGGACCTAAACAGGATAGTACTTCTACGGGATGAAGAGAGGAATTGATAACTATCCCAAGATAGTAGTTTGGATTATCTCATAAATGAAAACTTTCAAGAATGAAATTAGGTAGTACAAATAAGGTGTTAAGATTTCGCTGAGTGGTAAGACACTATCGTGTCTCTAGATTGTTTTAATGAATTCTGGTGGTTTATCGAGTTCATGTAGGAAATTAATCTGAACATAACCCTAGTACAACTATTCCTAGTATTTGAAAATTTTAAGTCGAACATAGTTAGTCAGACTATGTTCCACTGTCCCTAGGTTAAATATAGGTGACTAGTCTATATTTAGCCAAGGTTCGATTAAATTTTCAAATACCTAAATTAGGTATACTTTTGATATGTCCGTTGCTTTTGAGAAACTGTCCACTAAACAAAGGCGATGTCAAACCATTCAGTTGCAAGTCCCGCCCATACAAGACTTGTAACCTATGTTTTCACATTCCATTGCATAGAAGATAGTACGGGTAGATATGTATGGAAAGGAAGTTTTAAGTAATTCTAAAACAGTCCATACTTGGCCAGGATCACAAAATTTTAACAATGAAGGTTTTAGAAGAAAACTTTGATGAATGTAGAGAAAGTTCAGCTTTTGTAGATGATGGATTAGTTTATCCTTTAGAAATCTCATATTTCTATTTTGAAATTGATATATTGTGATGGGTTTTTTATATCATATGAAATGATATTGATGAGGTGGTGGAATAATTCCAGAGACCATTGCACAAATCACAATGTCTCGGAAGTAGATTAGACCATTGTGCAATTCACAATGTCTGGGAAGTAAGTTAGACCATTGTGTGACTCAAAACATTTGAGAAATGATTAAGACCATTGTATCATACAATGTACGGGAAATAGGAAAAAACATTGTAATTAGTTACAATATCTTGGACATAAAATGTTGGAGTAGGAACATGATTGGGAGGATGTGGTTGTGTCGAAATGCCCTAGAATAGGCATACGCAGATATGTTAAGTCCATTGTTTAGATAAAATGATTGAAAATAACTCGAGTGTATATATCAATATACTAATATGTTCATGTAGTATAAAATGCTTACGGGGAAATGCTTAATTATGCTAAGGGTACATATATCCATATGCTAACATGTTTATGTAATATACAATGTTTAATAAATCCATAATCGTCTGGAGGATGGAAGGCACGAAGAGCGGAAGGCTATAAAATGTTTTTGCTTGTACGTGTGGTTATAGTTTAGGTCTCAATTTGACCCGTTTCTCTATAACCATGGCTCTGGTACCAATCTGTAACACCCCCAATTCATCGATGCAGCGGAATTCAAACTGGGTGTTACTCGACGGCACAATAGTCACAATGATAAAAAACGAACTCTAATTGAGTCATTTTAAAAGATTTATCATTCAAATTATATAATATCAGAGATTACAAAATGAGGTCCCAGATGGTTCCATGTTTACAATTTACATTAAATGAGTTTTTGAATGATAATAAAATTTATAGCCCTCTTGAATATCTGTGCCCTTCCGTGCCATCCTTGATCATCATGGACCTGAAATACATGCTTAAGAGGTCAACACAAAGGTTGAGTGATATTCATAGAGTTTGTTTAATGGTTAAACACAATATGTTGGTAGTATGAGTTAATTAGACTCATACTCATGGTTGGAAAACAAAACAGGTAGGCTACGTTATTATACGCCCATAAAATGTATTATACACTAAGCTTATGACACCAAAAAATTAACGGGTACCAATATCAATCGGCGGAGTTATCCCAGTAGGTACTTTGCTAACATACCTAAATCTCAAATATTAGTGCATTTGTTTGAACTTAGTCAATACAAATGGGATTCGTGAATCCCAATATGCCTATTCACAATATTCGCGCTCACTATTTCTAGTGATTAAATAGTTCATAATAAGGGATATTGGTTTTAGCAAGGATAGTACTTAGTGATAATAAAACAATCAAGAAAGCATACAATTGAAAAGCATTGTGTTCGGTATAAAATAGCATGTATTCCCCCCAAGGGTTTGTAAAACAATTAAGTAATGGAAAGTGGGGCTATGAACTCACCTTGAGTTGGATGATGTTTAATGAGAATGATGGATATGCCGTGAGAACTTCTACGAGCAACCTAGAATAATTGTTGCAACTTAGGTTTGGAATAATGTCTAAGAATATGAAGAATTACCTATATATGTCTTGCATTTTGTCCATGATGTGGTACTTTGTATAGTGTAAGTATATGAAAAGAAATGGTTCATGAAACATGTATAGTTTATATATCGTTTACTACCGTTCGGGCCGACATAATTCAGAAGTCATGTAGTAAACGTTCGAGGAGCCAGAACACTTTAATTCGTAAATCCACAACTCATCTCGACGACTTACTTAATGAACTCTTCACATGAGGCTCCCTACTATTGTAGTAGTTGCTAATATATGTATATATATATATATATATATATATATATATATATATATATATATATATATATATATATATATATATATATATAAAAGTTTTGATCCGAAAAGTTACATGTCCAATATTTGAATAAACTTAGGAAAGTTTATTTTTACATGAAGATTGTTATTAGGATGAGTTTCTTAAATCTTGTATGACAATTACTTGTAAGATCTCATGGTTCTTTTAGATGAAGTAGATCCAAATTGTATGTTTAAGTTATCGCCAACTCTTTAGCTCATGTTTTCGCCTAAGTAAGTTTATATGGTCATTTAGTCATGGCCATGCCATGACCTTTGGTCATTGTTCCATGGTCTTGAGACTCAACCTTGGCTCTAGCCATGGTTGTGGTCTTGAATCTAGGTCATTAGACCTCTTGGTCTTTTTAAACAATAACAATTATATAGTGACTTATATATATAAAATAGCTGTTAAGAAACTGAAGAAAATCTCATTCGTTAATGGTTTTCTGGAGACGTGCTCCTGAATTTTTGAAGAAAACGTGATTCCGGACAACTTTCGTGCTTTAACTTT
This sequence comes from Artemisia argyi, assembly GCA_030686995.1. Lineage (NCBI taxonomy): Eukaryota > Viridiplantae > Streptophyta > Magnoliopsida > Asterales > Asteraceae > Artemisia > Artemisia argyi. The sequence continues at coordinate 135,227,554 of CM060694.1, forward strand.
TTCATGAAACGGAGCAAAAGGGCCTCTTTTTGCGTGTTTTATGTTCTGTCACAGAAGCTATTTAGGCAGTTTTGCCTAAAGTTTTGGTAACTTCAAATGGTCATAACTTCTGACTCGTGTACTCGTTTTAGGTGGTTCAAATTGCTATGGTTTCCTTGTTAGATCCTCTACTACAATATGTAATGGTATAATATTATAATTTTACCATTTTGATCAGATTTTACCAAGAGAGTCACTAGTTTACTTGTTTAAATAACTTAACTTAACAATCATTTACAATAACTTGTTTTACTCATTTTTATACATCATGGACATGATCACAAGACAAAATATAGCATGAATGATATGTGAATAACATGATTATGATATTTAATAAGAAGTATGTTAGGGTTTTGCTTACAACTTTTGGCTTTCAATTAAGAAGGAAGTTAACATGTAAGGTAAGGACTTTGATAGACTTTAGCTTCACCCTACTTCACTTCATGCAATCTTTCTACTCTTGTATTCTTGAAAGAGAGATGATGAAAGTTGAGGTGACTTGATTGGATTCAAACTCAAGAGAAATCACCAAAGTTTATGAGGTTTGGAAGTAGTTTGATTACCTAAAACCAAGCTAGGGTTTCTATGTTTGAAGTTGCTCTTGATTCTTGCTTGAAACTAGAAGAAATTAGCTAAGTGTGAAGTGTTTGTGTGTGTGATTGTGGCGTACAACGGAGGGGGAGGGAAGGCTTTATATGGCCTTGAGGAGGTTAGAATACTTGACTAGTCAACACTTGGTGAGCAAGTTTAACACTTGTTAACATCCAAGAGTACCTAGCATGAGATCAAGCCACATGGTGATGACTCCCCCCCCCTAGAGGCGGTTTACAAGACTTAGGAAGGAAGAGTTGGTTTTTGATGATATTATCCAAGCTTATGTAGTTAGTTTTGACTCCGTAAAATGCTAACCGTAAATGATTAAGCCATAATACGTAAAACCGGGTATCGTAAAAATACGAAACTTGAAAGAATGATTAAACTTGTCAAAATACTCCATAATAAAATATAAAATGAGTGGTAGGTTCCATTGGGGTGCTAAAACTCTGCTAAAACTGGAAACACGGGTCTAAAATGCGTAATACGTAAAACGTACGAATATTGTGTAAAATTGAGAAAAGTAAAATGTTACTTTTCTAAAACGATAATAATGATTTAAAATGACTTATGATGTCTAGACTGGGCTCAGTCAAGTGTCGGTTGGTATTTAATGTCTTTTAGACATAAAACCGTAAGCCTAAAAATCAAGGAATAATTTATAAAATCAAGGAATGATTTTTGGTCAAAGGAGGAGGGAAAAATATGTTGACTTTTTCCAAAAATGTGAAAACTCAAATCGTCTTAGAAACGCGGTGCAGGTATAGGCTAAGGTTACGGCTAAGTAAAAACGCTTAAAAATGAAAATTCCTGTTTTTCACGGCCGAGGTTTATTTGCTAATGTTTTTCTCAGTCATGATTTATTCTCAAATAAATCATGAGTGTATCAAACATTTTTCTGATACGGGGAAAATTAACGCGGTCGAGTTTCGTTGTGCGTAGAATTTTTGAATGACGTTTTACCCTAAAACGTGTAGTTCCTTAATAACTTTCGCGAAAATGATCTGATGAGTGTCAAACTTTTATTTTGTCATGGAAATGATCTATCATACGAGAATATGAAATAAAAATCAAATTTTGGAAAAATGAATAGTAAAAAGTGAATAATAAAAATGAATAGTGAAATTTTCGGGAATAGTAGTGAACCTGAAAATGTGAATTGTTACATTAATCAATTTCATATTCATCTTATCATTTCATCAAACAATTGATATATGCATATCTCTCAAAAGTTTCATAAATAACCTCATACATGTTCTTTAGAAGACAAACGATGTCACCTATAATTATCTAAATTTGTCATTAAAATTTATAAATAGGTTCGAGCATAAATTATATAGTTTTTTCTTTATATTCATAGTTATAACTTGTGCTTTTTGTATATGATATTGCTGTAGCCGTTGCACATTTAACACCCCGACATCTTTCAAAAAGACTTATACTTGCAGCAAAATAGTTTCACATATACTATACATTATATGAGTATCATTTAACTAAAGACCACTTCACATGATTCCTAATTTCATCGAGTCCTCAACTTAAAACCAAAAAATAGAAAACCAATAGTTTTTCTCATATACATTGAACAAATTGTGTCTAATCACTATCGCGGTTTAGTTACGACATTACCCCGAGCATGGTCTATTCTCGGATTGCTATAGTCTACCTAAATCTATATACAAAAAAATTTGGAACCAATACATGTAGCAAACGATACATTTTTTGCAACCAAGATCTGTGCACATGCAAGAGGAAAGCCGTCGCATCCCTTATTTGGTTACTCTGAAAATTGAATGGGAAAAAAATACTTAAAATCAGTTACATTCATAAGATAGATATAACTACATGTATTCAGAATCGAAAAGCTTTGAGGACATTAAAGTAGTAAATAATAAATATAACTTGCAAATTCAAGAATGTTATAAATATGTTTTAGCACCTTGAGGAAAAAAATTGTCATTGTGTGAAAACTGGAGGTATTCCTTTCCTAATCACTCGTTATTAATATGTTGAACCTGATGTATGTTGAACATACATTCAACATCAATAATAATGACTATTATCTATCGCTTAAGTAATACACATATTAATTAAAACCACCTACATAAACTTTGGGTTATGTAATTAAGGACACATGTAGCGTAATCATTATACATTATCAAACAATGTAATAGGAATACAACATGTAGACAAATCAAGCAACTCATATAACATGAATAAAGAATTCATAGAACTCATGTGATCGATCCGATTCGTGTCAGGGGTGACTTCACCCTTAATAGCAATTATCCGATCATTGTAACAACTATCGGGCACATTCGATTTCTTCTTACAAAAAATCATATTTTTGGCAAGAATCATTAGCTAACTAATATGGATGATTCTGAGACTTTTTGGGTTATGTAAAGGAAGCACAACTGAAAAAAGGAAAGGCATGCATATCTAAAGGTAGCAACACATAGTTTTAGATCATGCTTAAAATACTTAAGGTACCATTTTATGCATAGCTTAACATTGTCGATGCTAGATAACTGTTGGATTCATATTCAAAACATCAATGTGATATTGACTTTTTACATACCGTTAAAAATGCATGATGCATGGTGGTGTCTGTTAACAGTCTAAATATCATGGTGTTCCTACCTCAACTACAAACAATGTAAACATAAAAGGGTTACAAATTTCTAATGTCTCATAAATAAACCATAGAGAATGTCTTACTAATTATTAGGCACTACATTCTCTCCACCATTTTATTAGACATCTTTCATGCAATCCATCATCACTCATATGCATTAGGTGGACCAAGTATTGCTATTAAAAAAACAAAAGTGGACTGAGTATTGCAGATTCAGCAGACAAAATGCTCGAAAACAACATCAAAACAATTAGAAAACAAATTAACTAAAGATAAACTACAAAGTAACAAAATGAAAGGACATATTGGTCACCTGTACATGTATGTATTTTCACCCTCCGCAACTTCTTCCCATATATTAATAGTAGCAGTAATCTGAGTTACTGCAAACAAAAGGACACATTTTTAGTTAATGTATCATTCATTTTGCAGGCATTAAAGTCAGATGTTAAGGTAAATAAACACTAATCTTTAAGACTTCGAAAGATTGGAAGTCATCTCTTTGAGACTTGACAATAACCTCAGGGACACATAATCTTCTTCACATTTTAGTGCAATTGAATGTAGGTCATATGTACTTACCCTAAAGTGTTGATGCAAATAATGTCTAAAAACATTATTCTCATCTTTTGATATCTCTATGTTTTGATGACAAAAAAGTGTGAAAACATCTTACGTCAAAATTAACGTAAACAAGTTTTTAGACGAAATATCTGATTTCTACGTCAATCACTATAGGTATGAACAAACAAATTTACAACTTGACAAATGATCAAAGAAGTAAATTTGTGTTTTGAACTTCACATTTTTAGCTTGACAAAACTTTCTTTTCAAAAATACATTTTACAGATTATTTTTAAATTATAAAGAAATGTTTTATTTAGGAAAAATCATTTCAAAAACATTCCTAACAGCTATATTTTACCCAAACCAGCTCCAAACTCCCCCAAATAAAATTTCACCACTAAAGACTAATATTGGAGCGTTTTTGTCTGACACGGTACCAAGGTACCACTAAATTTAGTGGTACCGTTTGACAATTAGTGGCGTCGTCCCCTTAAAATGGTCAAATTTCCAGATTCTATAAATACCACTTCATTTCCTAGATTTTGGCTATCCTTTCACACACATAACTTTATGGTTTCCATCCTCCTTTTCTTTCTACACTTCTTAGATCATTAGTTAGTTTTGTTTTCTTTAAAGAGTGATTCTTTCATCCAACCAAGAATCATCTACATAACTCTACTAGTCAAGAGAAAAACACAAGTATCAAGAAGATACAAGGTGTTGGTGTCATTGAGTAGTGCACTTGCATTACAAGTTTTCTACTTGATTGTATCGTGATATACATCAAGTGTATTAGTGTATCTTAGTCATTGTGTTGATCATTGTGATCTTGTTGAGATCTTGGGGATCTCTTGAGTGTTGAGTGATATTGTATTGATCAAGTGGATCAAGAGTAGATTGTCAGGATTGTGTGGATCTTGTGAGGATCGTGTAGATTGTGCGACGATCGTGTCGATCGTGTAGATTGTGTGAGGATCTTGTTGATTGTGTAGATTGTGTGAGGATCGTGTTGATCATGTGATAAGTTAGGATCTTATGGATCATGGTAGATTGGTACTAGCTCAGATTAGTATTCGACATCTAGCTTAGTGTCGGAAAATAATGTAAGCGTCGTTGTACGGTTTTCTCTGCCGGAAGGGAGTCTTGTTGATATAGTGCTAGAACTCTCGAGTTGGATACTCGGGGAGTGGGGTAGGGCGAAGAAGAGCTTCGTGACCGAACCACTATAAATCTCGTTGTCTTTGTTTGATCTTTCCATCTCTTCTCTTTACTTACTTATTGAATATTTGTGTTAGTATAGTGTTGTGTTCATATTGGTGTTAATTGATTTCATCTACAATTGAATCTAAATTTTTTAAAGAGAAATTTTTATAAATAAACAAAACAAGTTGGTAAACTACTCAACCCCCCTTCTAGTTTCCCACAATTGGTACCAGAGCCACGTCAGGCAAGAGTTTAAAGTAAACTATATTTTAAAACTTGAATCGATCAATGGATTTTGACAAATATAAAGAAGGGCAATCTATGCAAAGACCACCACTTTTTGAAACCGATTGTTTTATTTATTGGAAAACAAGATTCGAAACGTATGTGAAATCTAAAGACATTGATATTTGGCATGTTATTACCGATGGTGACTTCAACCTATTGAAAAGGATCCTATTACTAAAAAGGATAAAATTATCCTTATGATCAACAAAGCAATGATCTTAAAAGAAAACTAGCCAAAAATGATGAGGCTAAAATGGTAATTTATAATGCTTTGACGAAAAAGGAATTAGAAGAATTTTTATGTGTAATACGGCAAAGGATATTTGGAAAACTTTGTTGGTCACACATCAAGGTAATAATCAAGTCAAAGAGAACAAGATCGATCTTCTTGTTCAACAATATGAACAATTTTCCATTTCGGAAGACGAAACTATAGATAGTGCATTTGCTAGATTTAATACTATTATTACTAGTCTTAAAGCTCTTGATGAAGGTTATTATAGCAAGAACTATGTTAGGAAGTTTCTTAGAGCCTTACATACCAAAATGGAGATCAAAGGTCACCGCCATTGAAGAATCAAAGAACTTGGCGACACTATCACTTGATGAACTAATAGGTAACTTGAAAGTTCATGAAATGATAATCAAGAAGGACTCAGACATAGTCAAGGGTGTAAGTGAGAGAGTTAGGTCTCTAGCATTGAAAGTCATGAAAGAGTCTAGTGATGATGAAAATTCGGATTCCGACATCGAAGACGAGGAGTATGCACTAGCGGTTAGAAACTTTAAGAAGTTCTTTAGAAGAAGAAGTAGATCTACTAGGAAATCTCGTGGCGAAAGGATGTCATTCTCTTGGAACCAAGATGATAAGAAAGGAAAGGGCGATAGAAAGTTTTTTAGATGCGGAGACCCAAATCACCTTATTGGAGAATGTTCTATGCCACCAAGATCAAACAACCAAAGAGCCTTTGTAGGAGGTTCTTAGAGTGATTGTGGTGAAGAAGAGGAGGAGAAGCCTAATGACGAAATATGTCTCATGGTTCAAGCTTCTAACGAGGTACATTCCGACTCTTCTTACTATAGTGATAATAACTCGTCAATAGATGATAATATGCTATATGATGAATATAATAAATTATGTGAGGTAAGTACTAAAATCGTAACTAGGAACAAAACACTAAAAGCAACACTACATGAACTAGAATTACAAGTCTTATAACTAAGAGATCAACTTAAAAGAATTGAGAAAAATAAGCAAATAGATGTTGGTTGTAAGTCATGTATCGATCTTAAATTAGAAAATGAAAAACGCAAGTAAAACGCCATTAAAGCCATTAAGTTTGAAAAAGGAACACATGCACTTAATGACATGCTTAAAAACATTAGGTATAGTGAACATGCTGGAGTGGGTCTTGGATTTGACCCAAATAAGGCATCTAATAGTGAAACTGATGCGTAGGGATTGCACCAGGCTTTACCTCTCGAGGGATCTCGAGAAGATTACAACCCCCACCAGGCAGTGTACCTGATCGATGTAGTATAGTATAATGACAAGTACTGGGGGATTGATCGTTCAACTAGGAATAGTGTCGCTAGGATTAGAAAACCTAAAGACTAGGTCTAGAGATGAGGGATGATTCTTTTTTTATTTTTATATTTTTATGAAAGCAAGTAAAATTCTCGGGTTTTAAGGAGTTTGGCGGAATTAGTTGCTAGTCAACTAACCCAATACTAAAGATGCAATCAAAATAAAATACTAGAAATGAAAATAAACCAAATTAAACTATAGTTGTGAGCAATATGTGGGAGAATTGTGTTTACTTATATTTCACTACTCCCTAGATATCTTTTATACGTTAATTACTTGTTATAGTTGCGTGGATGACGGATTGTATTCCTTAATACCATTCATGGGGTGGCGTACTTACTTCCCCAATCCTATGAGCGCCTACTTCACTCCTATGTCGAGCCGGCTAAAAAGCTCCTAACATGGGATCACTAGAATTTGCTCATGCATTAAATACAACCAATAAAACCTAGTACACATCGGTTCATGTTTCCTAAGACGTTCAAGCATGTTACACAATGGAGATCTGCCAGTTTTCTTAAGCCTAACATTGAAATCATTCATCCAATACAACCATAAACAAGTAATCAACACATAATTAACATCTAGGTTTCATTAGATCCAAGCAAACACAAGATAGATCTAGCCTAGCATGTTGGAATTAAGACAAGCATAAGATATATTCAAACAACACATAGACATATTGAACGAATTAAGAGAAGACTTATCTCAATTGAACATGAAAGGATTCAAGGGGTGAAAACCCTTGAAAACACTGTAAAATATGACCAAGGGTTTACAAAGTTCGGCCCTAGTTTTCTCCACACAAGTTCCTCTGTTAATGAATGAAAAATAGAAAACTATATATAGATTTTGATAGGTGACGGCGTCAAGAACAAATGTCTGATGCCGTCATCTCGCCGCCAAATAGTTTCTCGGACTGCCTAGATCTGGGTCTGACGCCGTCACCAAAAATACTCTTGACGCCCTTCTTCTGACGCCTTCAGGTTTGCATTGGGTTGTCATGGATTTTACTCTTGCGCCGTCAGGATCTTCCTCTTGACGCCGTCAGGTACTGTTCTCAGCTTGGAAAATTAAGTCTTTGCCGTTTTCTTCACTTTTATGCTCCAAAAACGCCCGAATTGCTTCTTTTCCCAGAATTCACTCCCAAAGTACCTAAAATCACAAAAGGAACGATTTAGGGCAATATTTGATCAAATAAATTCAATTCCGAGCTTAAATGACCCCCTAAAAGTGGTTCATTTTTCGCCTCATCATATACCCTTACACTTGAGATTTGCTTGTCCTCAAGCAAATACGCTTTTATTCTAGTCAAAATACAAGCTAGGGGTCATTTAACACTAATATAAAAGTAATTACAACAAATAATCGTTCCACTAAAGACCAAAGACAATCACGGAGGTCATACACTAGCACCTCACAAATAGTGTTTAGATAGTCACATCTCTCGGGTGTAATAAAGTAATATCACAATATGGAAACGGAAAATATCTCTCACTGCCTGTCATAGCAAAATAGATTACCATAGGCTTGGGAAAGGATCAAACCTCCACCACATGGCGTAAGGACCTAGGATAAACTATCAAATAGGTCTTTTAAAAGGGTTGTAACGTTAGGTGTAGGGATATGGAATACACAGTTTTGTTGGATATACGCAGTCTTTACGGGTGGCGAGTTAACAATCTTGGTCAATTACATGTACAATATGGCATTACTAAGCTAAGACTAGACTCGACTTAAGCTAATAAATGAAAAATAATAAAAACATAAAATGAACATAGAATGAAAAGGGATGGTAGTCCGTATGTTTTTTTCTCTTTTCTTTTTCTATTTTTTTTTCTTTTTCTTGATTTTTTCGATTTTTTTTTTTTTTTTTTTTTTTTTTTTTTTTTTTTTTTTTTTTGCATACACTTTTACCCTACCATCCTAAATAATACATCATAGGGAATGTAAATTCCCCTTACACTTGAATTTTTACATACTTTACAATAAACTAATCTAATGACTCGAATTAAGAAAATCAAAACACTTGGAGTACTTTTAAGATTAACGCACATATGGGGGTAATATATGATGTTCTTCCCCATTACTTCACAAAATAAGTACATTACTCATGAGTCCCAATCATCCCAAAACAATATGTACAAGGATATGACTCGACTTAGCAATCATGTAATCAATTAGATAATTAACTTAGGGTTTAACAAATAACAATAATGCACTAAAAATGAGTGTATACACGGAAGGCTAAGGCGATTTGGGTGTACATTTAAGTGGGGTGTAACAAATTCTTCCTTTAAGTAAAATGCTTAAAGTTAGAAACAAAAAGATAGGCTCGAAGGGGTGTACTAGGGGTTTCGTGTACTAAAATTGAGTACAACGCTAAGGGTTTAGGAAAAATTAATTGACTTAACTAGCCAAGTAATATGACTTAAATTGTCAAGTAATTATGATACGGGTTTAACACAAGGGTGATCCTAATGCCTCTTATCATGTAGTAAATCCTACTACACGAATGTAGTCTCACTAGCGGTCTCAGGATGTATCACTAACGCAAGTTCTTGAATCTAAATGCTACCGGTACACTCATAAGCACTAATAGTAAATGCTTTTTCTATCAAATCTAAAGGCGAACCTCACATATTTGGGTGGAAAATTTTTCTGAATGATACGGTTTTTGTGCTAGTCATACAATCTCCTATCCATGAGACGCTTGCTATGGCTAAAGTTTCACTCCTAAATGTTGTAAAAAAATTTAAATTTGGCTCTAAAATTGCACTAACAAGTATTTCTCATAGTTTTATTACACATCTACTATCAAACAAACAAAGTCAAGCGAAAGTGTATTTGTAAGGTATCATCATTTTACCCTCCCCTTACACTTAGGATGAACATTGTCCCCAATGTTCAAGTAAATAATATAAAAGTGAAATAAGTAAAAAGAATGAAATCAAATACTCCCCTGATTCGCTCGGTATGGATAATAAGTTGGCCAGGTTAGATCTTCCTGCAAGAAAATGAACAATCAAAGCTTCCCTTCCAGAATAATAATCATCTTCTTGTCATACATAACCTGTAAAACCTGAGAAAACAGACAAGGCAACCTCGCATAAAATCGGCGGCAATCTACATATGCTAATAAATCCTAAAAAACAAAATAAGATATAATGCTTGTGGAATGATGTTTGCAGATTTCCTGCAGATTATAAAACTAATAATTCAACAAAAACTTTAAAACTCCGTTAGAAAAACAAAACTGGTAAAATTTCCAGATTTTTACACATGACGCCGTCAAGAGTAAACTCGTGACGCCGTCTGAAGTGACCTGCAGAAATTCTTATGTTAAGTTTCCGGAAAATTTCTGGAAAAACTTGGTCCTACTTCCTGGAAAATTCTGCAAAACTTCATTATGACTCGATACAAGCATTTGACTCTAACAAATACGAATATACATGTTCACTTAATATTGTGGAGAATCATGATCGGGTTTTGTTTCTTTAAAAACATATTTGGGGTTTCCCCTTACACTTATCTTTTGCACAAATACCTTTGGGTAACGTTAAGATTAAGCTAAACAACAAGATAAAGTATTTTCACTATTTTAGTTTTGAAACATGATCTACCAACATTAAAAATAAAGCATGCATACGGAAGCAAATAACAAACAAACAAAACAAAAATCACACAAAACATGGGTTGCCTCCCAAGAAGCGCTTTTCTTTATTTACGAGTCTTGTAACTAGACTCAAGGTCATGGGTTACCGTGTGTCGCTTATGCTCACATAACCAAGCGTGAGCCATCTAATAGTCGCCTCATCTTTCTTATAATCATCTCCTAACTCTAAACATTCGCGATAGTATCTTTCATTCTTTTCATGAGTATATTTAAGCCCTTTTCTCTTATCATTCTCACTTAGCATTTCTATGGGCGGATACCTACTACACTTCTCCATGGAAAAATCCTTGAACCTAGGTTGTGTACGGGGCATTTGGTAGAAAAAATCTTCATCCACATCCGAGAATGTAATTAACCTTTCCATAAGTTTTTCATCAAGGTTGGTCAACCTTTTGAAAGGTTTTCCAAACACAACTTGGGTTAACTTACTATCAATAAATTCTCCTAGATTCTCCATAACCATGAACTCAACAAGATAAGCAAAGCTTCCTACAAACACATGCAATGATACCGCCCTAGCAATAATATTATCTCCTTTGTATTTTAACTCATCTACCATGATTTTATTATATTCATTACGCAAGATTATGTTCATTGGGAGAGATGAGTTAAGGTAAGCATTAAATCTCCTAAATTCGATCTTACAAAGAAATTGCATGTTGAATGAACTATCAGTCTCAATCCTTGTCCTAGGGTCGACATACCTAAGAGGGTTCACTTCCTCTTCCATCCTATCCTCATTAATCACATCACCATTACCTAGATCCTCATCAGAGTCTGAATAGTAAAAAGGATTAGCCCTATGGTCATCATCGTGGTCAGACTCCTCTATTTCAGAATTATTGTCAAAGTGGTGGTTAGGCGATAGGTTAGGTGGGTTCTCATTTTCAACTAAAGGGATTGGGACGGGCATTTGGAAAATCCTACGACAAAAAACACGAATAACAGGAATCAAACGATCAATGTTATTGTTATCCATCGAGTTAGTTTACAAACAAAGGAAACAAAGAAATAACATAGACTAAAGAGAACCTAAAAATAAAAATAAAATCTTACTAGAAAGGAATCTAGCAAGTAGACCTAATAAAAAGAGATTCTAACCTAGACAATAACGATTCCCCAGGTTACGGCGCCAAAAGCTTGATGCGTAGGGATTGCACCAGGCTTTACCTCTCGAGGGATCTCGAGAAGCTTACAACCCCCACCAGGCAGTGTACCTGATCGATGTAGTATAGTATAATGACAAGTACCGGGGGATTGATCGTTCAGCTAGGAATAGTGTCGCTAGGATTAGAAAACCTAAAGACTAGGTCTAGAGATGAGGGATGACTCTTTTTGTATTTTTATATTTTTATGAAAGCAAGTAAAATTCTCGGGTTTTAAGGAGTTTGGCAGAATTAGTTGCTAGTCAACTAACCCAATACTAAAGATGAAATCAAAATAAAATACTAGAAATGAAAATAAACTAAATTAAACTATAGTTGTGAGCAATATGTGGGAGAATTGTGTTTACATAGATTTCACTACTCCCTAGATATCTTTTACACGCTAATTACTTGTTATAGTTGCGTGGATGACGGATTGTATTCCTTAATACCATTCATGGGGTGACGTACTTACTTCCCCAATCCTATGAGTGCCTACTTCACTCCTATGTCGAGCCGGCTAAGAAGCTCCTAACATGGGATCACTAGAATTTGCTCATGTATTAAATTCAACCAATAAAACCTAGTACACATCGGTTCATGTTTCCTAAGACATTCAAGCATATTACACAATGGAGATCTGCCAGTTTTCTTAAGCCTAACATTGAAATCATTCATCCAATACAACCATAAACAACTAAACAACACATAATTAACATCTAGGTTTCATTAGATCCAAGCAAACACAAGATAGATCTAGCCTAGAATTAAGACAAGCATAAGATATATTCAAACAACACATAGACATATTGAATGAATTAAGAGAAGACTTATCTCAATTGAACATGAAAGGATTCAAAGGGTGAAAACCCTTGAAAACACTGTAAAATATGACCTAGGGTTTACAAAGTTCGGCCCTAGTTTTCTCCACACAAGTTCCTCTGTTAATGAATGAAAAATAAACTATATATAGATTTTGAAAGGTGACGGCGTCAAGAACAAATGTCTGACGCCGTCATCTCGCCGCCAAATAGTTTCTCGGACTGCCTAGATCTGGGTCTGACGCCGTCATGTATTCCCCTTGTGCAGGCCGTCACCAAAAATACTCTTGACACCCTTCTTGTGACGCCTTCAGGTTTGCACTGGGTTGTCATGGATTTTACTCTTGACGTCGTCAGGATCTTTCTCTTGACGCTGCCAGGTACTGTTCTCAGCTTGGAAAATTAAGTCTTTGCCGTTTTTCTTCACTTTTATGCTCCAAAAATGTCCGAATTGCTTCCTTTTCCAGAATTCACTCCCAAAGTACCTAAAATCACAAAAGAAACGATTTAGGGCAATATTTGATCAAATAAATTCAATTCCGGGCTTAAATGACCCCCTAAAAGTGGTTCATTTTTCACCTCATCAGAAACTAAAAAAGTAAAATTTGTAACATCTGAGGAAACTAGTTTAGGAAATGACGGCACCACTAAAGGTGGTAACGACAATACTAAATTTAGCGGTACCATGGATCCGTCATCTGTTAAAGTCAAAACTGGGTCGATTTTAAAAAATAACTTAAGTCCTAAATTAAGTCACATAGTAGTCAATAATGTTAAAATACCTGTAGCTACTAATAAGGAAATAAAAAGATTTTAAAAACCTGTGTCAATCTCCGTGGATGGATCTACTACACATAATACTAGATCAAAGACTCCTCCACCGAGACATACAAATGCTCCCAAATCTCGGCCTAGAACTCCTCTACCGAGAGGTAACTTTATGAGACAAAGTTATTCAAGTAACTATCCCGTAACTTGGAACAACCATCAATAACAAAGTTATCTACCATGGGAAATTTGTCCTCCATCTCAACATCAAGCCAAATTCATGATATGCATGAGATGTTCACCACTAACAACTTTGGACCCATGAGATATTGGGGACCAAATATTTGAGTCTTATCTTACTAGATAGTTATGCCTGAGAATCAACTTGAGATCCGATAAAGGATCTATTCAATGGAAGCACAAATAGTGACGGATAATTCAAGCTATATCTCATCTCTCTAAGCATAACAACAAGGATAACATCATAGGCTAAGGTAAGTTTTCTAAAACCCCCCCTCTACGTGATTAGTTGTGCATGTAGTGTTCTTGAGATATTTCTTTGCTAGTATTAGTATAAAGGACATGAAAAGTGCTTGTCCAAATGGTTTCAATCAACAAGGAGACATATGTTGTACAATCTCCAAGACTTGTTGATTTCTAAAACCATATCATGTTTCAAACATGAGTATACCATAAGAATGGTGGACAACACAGTTTTCATGAATAAATAAAATTCACATTACCTCATTGTTCCAAATATACATGGATAACACTATATTAAACTCATCTCGTCTTAAAATGTATGATGATCACCTTAAGATCATGCGTGACGAGATTGAGAAGAACATGAAGGGTGAATTGCTATTATTTCTTTAATCCTCTTATAATAGTAAGAGCTAATTGTATTTCCTTGTGTGCTAATATACTATATACTAACATATATATATATATATATATATATATATATATATATATATATATATATATATATATATATATATATATATATATATATATATATATATATAAGTAAATAAAATAAAGCTTACCTAAAACTATCCTTACTAACAAATATTATCCGTGGAGTTGAAAGCTCACTGAAGATGTTGATAGTGAGAATACGGATAATACCTAGTTACTAGGACATTATAGGTTACTCTATCACTCGGAAAGTAGGATCAAAATCATGATTAATGTCGGCCTTTAGGTTTGTTTGTAAGAAGATCTCAAAACTTCTTATATTGAAAATGATTGAATATATCATCCGATGTATTCAAGGCATTATACACTTGGGAAGTGCGCGATCCCAAGGAATTTAGTGTAAAGATTATTGTCTGATACTAACTCTGATATTGTGGGAGATTATGTGGATTGATAATGTACAAGGTATGTCTATACCTTCATAGGTTGTTTATAAACTTCTTGGTTCATCAAGAAACAAACAATTTTTACTATCTCCACAACCGAAGCCGATTCCACAAGCGCTGGAAAGGCATGAAATTAAGCACTATAGATGAGACAAGCTCTAGTCTCTCGATGATACTTCTATGACGACATTCCCATGACGCACTACAACAAGAAGAGATTGACTTGACCATATACTCCATGATTAGCTCGTTCATGATACGTCATCATCTCTGTCACTATGATGTTCAATGAGGAAACATCTCTTTCGAAATGGAATACTCATTGAACAACTTCATTGACACTCCATTCTTAACCCATTCATGACTATTTCTATATTTCTTTGGAAATATTTAGGTCATCTTGTAACACCCCGAAAACCGGATCAGCGAAAGCATGCAAGTCTGGGGGTGCTACTCGATTGTTATCCTAACAAAAGGTACAAAGAACGGTATTACGTAAACCATTTTAGAGGAAATTTAATAATTGAAAATATTCAATATACATCAATTGAAAATAATGCGGAAGCTATAGTTCAAAATTTGATTTAAATCAGTCCCAAACGATTTTTGGAGTCTTCTATGACCAAGTCATGCCCTTCCCAAGCTCCTCCAAGTAAAATACGCAGCGGGCAATATCTAACACCTGAGATAAACATGCTAAAAGTCAACACAAAGGTTGAGTGAATCCATAGGTTTAAAGTAAAGTAGTTGAGCACAAGATTTTTAATTAGGTGGTATAAGCAACATATGCAAATACCGGGTAATCAAAAGTAACCAACAATATATAGAGGCATCCCTGTGCATACATATTGTAGTGATGCTAAGCTCATGACACACAAAACGTTAACCAAACTAACACCAGTAACCCTGGAAAAATTCGACAATAACCGCGAAATTTCATAATATAATAAATGCCCCCAAGGCCAGGAACTACCAGATACCTCGGCAAAATCGAAAATAGTACACCGGCATTGCCAAGCCCTTAGTCAACCAGGTGGGATGGTCAATCCTATAAGCCTATAAACTAAGTTCGCGCTCACTCGCAAGTGACTAATGGCTCATGATCTGAGGGTCTTAATAGTGGCTGAATAAAGCTACCTAGCAGCACAGTCCGGAATAACGTACCAAATAAACAATTGTGCTCAGAAAACAATTAAAGCATGTATCCCACCCCAAGTAGTTTGCAAAGCATTTAAGATAAATAAAAGTAGGGCTATGAACTCACCTGAGTATGCAACAATGCAAGATATAACGACTAGCACCAACTAGTCAACACAAAGGCATCAAAAGTCAGAGAGCACGACGAACATCAAGGAAAGTATAAGTACTACAGTACTGGATCGACACAACCTAATGGGTAATATATATCAGAAATAATACTCAAATAATATATGAAGTAACGTTCGTCGAATACTTGTGTTATTATGAGAAGGTTTAGTTTTCAATGACATTAAAAGAAGTAAACATTTGTAATCCCATGTGGATCTCAGGAAAATACAGTTTTGAGAATAAGACGAAGAAAGTTGGCAAAACGAAATCAAGCTCATGGAAAGGAATGATGAAGAAGAGTAAAACGCTCTTAAGAAGAAGTCGTGGAATGTATAAATAATAACTCATGCCAAAATAAATAGAAACATCAATGAAAGAATAAACGAGAAGAGAAAATGAATAAAAGAATAGAAGAAATAAGATAAAACAGACAAAAGAAAACATTGATAGATAGTTTTGGTATTTACTCTTTTTTCCCAAAATAGTTGACAAAATATCAAATCGTGTAAGTTTTGAAAATGTTTTTAGAATATCGGTAAAAGATTAAATTTATAAAAGATTTGATAAAATTTTGGCATGATATGCCCGTTTATAAAACATTTCCGAGTCATTTGACTCTTTTGAAATAACCAATTATAGTCAAATGTCACAAGTTACAATATACAATTGGACCCATTATTCGCATTAACATTAGTTGTTTAGTTTTATCGACCAACGTCCAAATAACCAATTCTTAAATTCAATGCGTCCAATCCTTGTCCATCACAAATAACATCACAATATCAATATCTGGATCTAAGTCGGATGTCACAATCCACTTAACCATATCCAACTTCTTTTATTGCTTCATAATTATTATTCAAGTTTATATTTTTATCATTAAGTTTCCCACGTCAAATATATATATTAGCCAAAACCGTTACTGAAACCTAACTAATTAAACAAACACAAAAAAATAATTAGATGACTCCGCCGTGACTCGAGACGAGTCACGGCTCGAACATGAGACCAAGTTAACCCATCACAAACACAAACACCAACAACACTAACAACAACATCAACACTCAAGTCCAAAACCATCCATATCCGAGTTTCAAACTCTCGGCCTAACCACAAACTCCAAATCTAAACACAACCAATCTACTTAATCCTAACCCTAACCACAATATCAACAAGAACAACATCAATAACTCACCACACCATCACACGAGTCACGAGTCGACTCGGTGGCGGTGGTGAGCCCACTGCCGAGAACAAGACACCCAAACGGACCCTCCAAAACAAGTCCACATAATGAAAATAATATATCCCCTCGTCGCTACAACCAAAATAACAGCGAAAATATTAAAAGCATCAACGAGTCACTGAGTTGACCAGTCTGAAACGGGTCGCGACCAAAAGCAAGATCCACACGGTTTGGGTTTTAAACTTTAAATAAAAAGGTTTTTATAATGATTTGATGATAACATCGGTTTTATTAAAATTTTATAAAACTAGGGTTTCGTATAAAATCAAAATAATGTAAAGGGAAGGCGTTTTTTCACGAAATCGTTTTTTTTTTAAAACTATTTATATATTTCATTAGAAATATTAAAAGTCAACTCATCTCGTACATTCTCATTGTGCATTCCTGAGAATCACTCATGACTGTCAAATTATTTCACTGGAAATATTGAAGTCATTCTGTATATCTTTCCAATGGCTATTTACTCGTCTCCTCGAAAATCTCTTGAATCATCATTCTTAGTTTAGTCCAGTTCCTTTCATCACAAGAATTTATTAGGTATAAATTCTCTCCTCGTGTCAAAAAGTCTTGCTAAATAAGTAAGATAAATTCGTCAAAAATCAAAATGAGACAAAAAAACTGTCTCACAGTGCACGGCACCACTAAAGTGGCCACAACACCACTAAATTTAGTGGTAATATTGTACCGTACATCTGATGAAGCACATTTTCTTCTCCCCTTCTCTCTATTCTCTCATTCAAACACTACAAAAAACTCTCCCTTACTGCCATAGCCGAAAACAAAAACTATAACTCCATTACATACTTGTTAATCAAGATCGAGGCATTGTAGTTAAGGATAAATATTCACTACATCATTCTTACGCTTTTAAGGGGTCATTTAAGCCTTAAGTCGTGATAATATGATCAATGGTTACCCTAAATTATTCCTTTTGTCATTTCAGGTACTTTTGAAGAGAATTCTGGAAAACAAAGAATTTTGGACATTTTTGGAGTAAAAAGTGAAGAAAATGACAAAGTTAAGAATCCAAGCTGGAAATTGCACCTGACGGCGTCACCTGTTCCGAAGGGACGACATCAGCCTATGTGACAAGAGGTGGATATCACATTTACACTTGACGCGCCATAACAGAAATAAGAACTTAACACGTGATGGCGTCACGTTATACCAAGATTAGGCCGTCACGTATCACACTAAAGCGTGATAGCCCAGAACACTTAAAGAGTGACGACATTAAGAAGTTAGATTGGACGACAAGAAACCCTAGCCGTGGCGAGATGACGGCGTCAACCATCAAAAGGTGACGCCATCGCCCTTGTAAATCTATATATAGTTTTTGATTTTTCATTCATTAGAGGGATAACTTTGGAGAAGAACTTTTGGTGGAATAACCCTAACACGAATTTCAGAGGTTTTTAACGGTTTCATACCCTTGTCTCTTCCATGTTCAATTAAAGATAAGTAATCCATCAATCATTCAATATGTCTATGTGTTGTTTGATTCTATCTTATATTAATGATGACAAATAAATCATCGAAACACATAAAATAACAAATGTTAGCTCAAAATCGCCGGAGCCCATGTCTGCTCCTGGCGTGCTGCCCACGCGTCAACGCGCGGGTGACGCGCCAGGACATTGTATGGTTCCGGGAGAATTTTGAAAGTCGGCTTTCCCCTTACCCGAAAAATGTGGATCTTTCAATACAGGTATGAATATGTAATGTGCTTAATTGAGAAACACTCGAAACGAGTTTTGAGACTTGAGAGATCCTACTTTTAAAACACCCATTTACGGGAAAATGCCAACTCATGTTTTCTAACTATCGCCTCTAGCCAAGGCTTTTCAAAACTTATGGAGCTTATATATTTCACGTAACATCGTGTTGAAGCATGCATATGCTCATATCCCGTGCTTACGTCTTCTCTAATTACGTAACGGGTTTACTCCCTTATTGGTCAAACTAAGTTAAAGGTCACTTTGCGTAAACGCATCCTTTCCCACTTGGGTTATGCTTTACATCAAGGCAATGCACTTAACTTGTTGGAACCAAGGTATTAGTTGAGAACGTCGAGTCGTGGAAAGTCACGAGATATGAAACTATGGATTCTCAATGATGTGTTACTTGAACTTATAAGTAACTTATGATTTTCTCAACTTATAATCTTAATTGTCTAAACCTTTTCTTCTTAATGACAATTAGATTACTTCTTAATCTTCTCTTAATCTCATTCTTACAAAAGACAAATACCACCATATCCAATCATATCCAAATCATATATTCTCTTACACAATTCTCTTACACAATCTCTTAAACTCTTACATATTCCCTTACACACTACATCTCAACCATCCATTCCCTTACAACACATCTTAACCCTTCATTTTCAACACATGGGAATTGTTTGAATTCCAAAGGATGCTCCTTTGATCCTAGCCATTGAATTTAAATTACAACACATCTCATCCTCCTCTCTATACCATCACAAGTGTTTAATCCAAGCCATCTATTTCAAACCAAAACCATCTCAACCATTGATTTCCCCTTTCCCCCCCAAGCAAAGCATATTCCTTTGGAATATCCCTTCTTGATCATAACACAAGGCACCTTTAATCCTAGCCATCTAATTCAAATCAACTCATCTCAACCCTCCATATTCCCCACATGCCAAATTATTTGAAATCCAAACATAGGCTCCTTTGATCTCAACCATCAAACTCAAATCATCTCATCTTAACCCTCCATCTCATTCTTCCCCCCAAGCATTGGAATATACCTTGGCATATTCTTTCTCTCTTTTCTATGCCATGTGAGGAATAACACTTCTACCCCTTTCAAATTACCCTATCTACACTTTATACCCTTGGTAATTTGGTTTTCTCATAAACACTTCACAAAACATTTTCCAAATTGGCTATTTGAGTTGGTAAACTATCGATTGATTAATGATAAGGATTAGTGTGAAGTACAATTAGGGGTTTAGCAAGGATAGGTATTTATAAGATCCTGTCACAACTCGTAATTTCAGGTCCTTTTTCAAACGTCGAAATTTCATTATTCATCCCGAAAAGTTACTATTCATTATTTACTATTCATCAATCACTATTCATCATTTTACTATTCATCATTTTCGAAGTCAGTTTGAGATTTCGAGAAGTGTTTCAAAATTTTACTATTCACGTGATACTATTTATACCCGGAAGGAAAACACTATTCATGATCATCATGCATCTTCTCGTAAACCGAGTTTATGGGTTTTCAATTTCGCGTAACCAGTTAGGTTTAGCTACGAATTCATGCATCATCAGTAGGGACACGTCATATAGACTGGAGTAGTCTACATATCATCAGTAACGTCACTAGGGAACAAAGCTAAAGTCACTAGGGAACAAACTAGTGATGATAATGATGAAGGAAGCGATGAAGATGACGAAGAGTTCAACTTGATGGCTAAGAACTTTAGGAAGTTCCTTAGAAGTGGCAGCAACTTTAGGCGCAGTAAGAGAGTTGGAAACCAAGGGAATGATGAAAGAAACAACTTTGGTGGAAGCCGAGGTGTTGACAAAAAGGTTGGTGAGAGCTCTAGATGCACACAAGGATGCTACAATTTCGGAGAGAATGGTCACTTCATAAATGAATGCCCTAAGCCTAGAATGAACAAGGCATTTGTTGGAGGAGCGTGGAGTGATAGTGAAGATGAAGATCAACCAACACAGGAAGCTACCTATCTCATGCCTCAAGAAAAACTTGAGGTACCCCTAAACTCTTCTTCTTTTAATAATGTAGATATCAATGATTTGCAAGAGGAGAATGAGAAGTTTAGAAAAACACTTGAGAAAACTCTTAATGAAAAACGCATCATTGAACAAGAACATAGTAAACTCAATAAGAAAGTTTATGAACTTGAAAAGGAAGTAAAGAAACTAAATCATTGTAAAGAGGTAATTGAACCATGTAAAAGTTGTGAGTCACTCACACTTGAGGTTGACTCTTTAAAAGATAAAGTATCTAAACTTCAAAAGGAGTCTCTAAGATTTTCAAAATTTAAGAAAAGTACAAATGATTTAGAAGAAATTATTGGTAGTCAAAAGAGGTCCCAAGATAAGGAAGGTCTTGGATTTTCAAAACAAGGAGAAATCACTTCCATAAGCCTGACAAAACCAATAACATTTGTAAAGACTAAAGAAAACGAGATTCTAAACTTTTCCGAGGGTGACGCACTGCACGACGTGTCAACGCGCCAGAAGCGCGCCAGTCCTTTGAGGGAAACTGGAGAATCATCTAAAACTTTTATCAAACCAATTACTCCTCAAGTTCTTCTTGCAAACACTCGAGGTAACCAAGTTTCCGGTACAAAAAGAGAGAACCCAAAACAACTTTACAATTCAAGCTATCATAATGGTCGTGGTTATACACAACCTCGAGTTAATACTAGACCACTTTTGCCTACACCCTATATTAGACCTACTAATCCATATAACCAAAGATCTTCACTCCAAAATTATCAAAGAAGGAACTTTTATCAAAGGACATCTCACCACCGATACAAAAACTATCAAAGGAGAGACAACTCCTACCCAAACCAAGCTGATTGATTCCAAACGGTCAGATATTATTGACCAAGGTTAACAAGTCAAATACAGCTCAGTTCCAATTCTCCGTGGATAGTATAGTGTGTCCCCGGGTTGTTATGTCCCAGCGAGATTGCAATGGTGTTTTGGAAAACGTTTTTGAGAATGAGTGGCACTAAGAACAGTAGCCAAGATGATTGGGAAATGATTATGCTACTGATATTTGGTATTATGGACAATTATATTAAAAATAACAGATATACAGATATATTCACAAATGCACAACTTGGGAATCAAATTACAGACACAGGAAAGTGGGATTTAACAAATTACAAACTATAGGGGGTGCAAGTGAAACTTTTTAAAACTTAAAATAAAAAGAAAATTTAAAATGAAAATGAAATTATATAAATGATTATTTTAATATTTAAATACTAATTAAATAATTAAAACTATTTAAAATCTAATTTAAACCTAATTTAAATTAAACTAAAAATTATAAAGATTACAAATTAAACTAAAAACTTGCAAAAAAAATTTCTAAACCTTAAAATGAACTTGAAGAAAGTATAAAAATTAAAAATAAATATTTTTGTCTTTTTATGGGTTTTCTATTAATTAAAAACTAATTATATTAATTAAACTATTTAAATTATTTTAAATTAATAATAATACCTAAATGACTTAGAAAATTATAGAAAAATTTATACAACTAATTAACTATCACAAGAATCCTAAAAAATTATAAAAAGTTTCTAAAACTTATTTTTAGACTATTTTACTAATTATTTAATTATTAATTAATTTAAAACTAATTTAACTAAATTAAATAAAAAAATTAGAAAATGAACAGTAGAATTTAAAAATCTATTTTCTAAAACTCTTAACTAATTTATAAAACCCAAGAAAAATATAAAAACCTACTGTTGTTAATTAAAATTTAAGAAAACTATTTGATTACTAATATTACTTAATTAATTATTTAAACTATTTTTAATTCTAATAATTATTAAACTAAAAGAGAAAAATCTAAGAAAAATATTACAAATACTTAAAGGTGACAGGAAATTAAGAAAATTATGAAAATGGTGAAGTGCTTATTAATAAGCTAAAAAGAAAAATGAAAAAGATAGAATCCATTAAATAGAAGCTATCACTAATTTTATATTTGGTTTTTGTTGGATTTTCTTTTTGACAGACAAAAATAAATTGAAAATAAGAGACTTTTACAAAACAACTTTTACAAAAGCTTAAAAATAAGCTGTGTGCACCCCCTTTTTACCAAACAGTGTACAAATAAGCTATTAGGACTTATTGCAATATTGAAAAAGCAAGGAAATGGCAAATAAGATATACACAGATGATTACCAACCTAAAATAAGCAAAATGGAACAAAGAAGCACAGTGAATAAGCTGTTAACCACAAATAAGCACTTATGATACTACTTAGGCCAAGACAGGCCTGAAATGGGAGGTTTTGGACCTCTGTGGGGTTCACAGAAGTCAAGGAGAGTCCAAAATGAAACTTGAAACCTAAAAAGGGACTGGTAGGCTTCACAATAAGCCAATCAGCAGGGCTTATGGCTTATTAATGAGCTTTTGGTAGGCTTTGAAAGTCGGGGTCACACACTGAGTGATCAGTGTTCACTCAGGGAATTGGTCAAACTAAATGGAGGTAGCAGAAAATAAGCTCTAATATATTAAAAGGGGTTACTAGGCTTTCCAAAAAGCCAATAAGCTATGTGTGGGTCCCACTGGGTGAGTCACAAATGGTTAAGGAAGTTAGGTTAGTTACCCTGGTGCAGGGCATGTACTTACCCTGCAGGTCACTTTAAGCTATTGCACAAGCTTATAGAAAAATCCTAAAAATAAGCTAACTATGGGCTTTTGTAGACTAGGTGACAAGCTTTAACTTCTGAAAAAGCCAAGGTCTCAAAGTAAACACAAAAATCACAAAAATTCTTCCAATATTTGGATTTCTGAAATAAAGGTACTTTTGACTTTTTGAAATAAAAGGGTTAAGTTGACTTTAATGAACTTTGATCTTAAGCTACTGATTGAAAATGATTAGTTAAGCTAATATGAGACTAAATTAAGCTAAACCACTCATAAGTGAATGGATTTGGGGCATATGCCTCACTTAATCCAGCACAGAGGGATAATTAGACCTATTGATGCTTGATTTTTACTTTTTTCTGAATAAGCCTTGGTATTTTTGGTTGTTTTGAGCTAATATGGACCTAAGTAACTTGTGTGAATCAAGAACAATAACAAATGAGCACTTGAACACCTAGGATCTCACTGATCCAAACACTACTTAAATCTTGTCTGATTTATGATTTGGGAAGCAAATGGGTGTTAAGGCCAATGCAACTGATCCAGGACAACTTATTATGATATCTTAAGCCTGATTGAACACTTAAACACAAGGAACAACAACAATAGACCAGGATTATTACTTATACTATTTAAGACAGTTAAAATGAAATTCAAAGCAACTAAGATTTCCAACAAACTAGATACTGATTTTATGCAAGATTATCACTAATTACTACTAAATAAGCACAAAGAAGCTGAATAATCAGGTAAATAAGCAATGATACAGTATAACAAGGAAATGAGTCTTAAAGCCTTATAATGTGCATTCCAGCTTAAACCAAGAACCAAGAACCTCAAAACCAATCCTATAGGCCTTCCACAAGACCACTAACCCAGGGCTATCCAAAATTTACCCTTCTCCAGCTTTCTTCATCAATAACCTGCAAATATTGACTTTTGTTGACTTTTTTGTGTTTTTGATTTTCTTATATCTAAGCAGTATTTTAATGGTTTCTAAAAGCTTATTTAAGCTTTCTGAGAGCCTATATGAGCTTAAGAGTCCATGGATTCTACTAACAACAACAATACAGCTTAAATGAAAGCTTGAAATATATTGAAAATTGCACAAACTAAGATATAACTTCAAACTTGATTTTTATTAATGGAAAACCTTAAAGGTACACTGAAAACAGAGTTTACACTAATTTAAAGCTGAATTACACAAAGATAACTTGAAAATTACTTAAACGACCTAAAAATACTAAAATTAATCTAACACTTTTCTTCTTGGACTTCTCTTCGATTTATAGGCCTCCATTAGGGTTCCCTTAGTCTTCTGAATAAATCCCACATCAATTTAGAACCGTTGGATCACTAATAGACCTCCAATTGAACGCCACGTGTTTTTGGTGCCAAAACTTGTTTTTGCAATTTGGCTCTGATAATTTGAGGGGAGGGGGGAGCATTTATTGTGGTTGTTTTGTTAGGTGCAAATGGGGGTTTGGGCGGTGGATTTGACAGGGATGGTGGGGAGGTGGTGATTTGACTGGCAAGTGGTGTGGGGGAGGGAAGGAGAAGGTTGGGGTGTTTGTTTGACCAGTTTGACTCAGGGTCAAACTTTGACCCTGATAATATTACAAAGGGGTGTGGGTGGGCTGGTGTGAATTGGGCCAAAAACAAAAGGTGGGCTTTCGAAGGGATGTGGATTGGATTTGGGTGTTTGGGAATTATTATTATTAAGGTCCGTTTGGTTTGATTTTAATAACAAGGACCAATTTTGTAAATATCCGAAAATACAAAGACCTGATTTTCCATTCTCCCAAAGTGTTCACAAGGGTATTTTCTACCAAGTGAGAATATTATGAGGACCTGTGTTGATAATTTCCATTTTTACATGTCCAAGGATCATTTCTGTCAACTTTCCAAACTTCAGGGACCAAATCTGTAATTTCTCCAAACTTTGCAACCAAGGACCAATCCTGCCATATATGAGAAGTACAAGGACAAAATTTGTTTCTCTCAAAGTTTTAATATCCCAGGAACCATTTTTGATAATTTTCAAAGTTCAGGGACTAAACTTGTAATTTTTTGAAACTTTGTACCAAAGGACTAAATATGTAACTTTGTGATTTAAAAGGACCTTTGGTGACATTTTCAAGTTTTTGGAATAGCCAGGGACTAGATTTGACAACTTTTGAAAGATGAGGGACTGAAACTGCCAATTATGCAAACTTTGTTCATTTTTCATCTGTTTTTGATTATTTTGCATTTGAAACATATAAAACACATTCCTAGGATATTTTCACTGTTTTGATGCAATATTGAGTGTTTTGAGATGTTTTGGCAGCTCAGAACAGGTAAAAATGATGAGTGTTTGAGCACTCATCAATCCCCCACACTAAAACATTGCTAGTCCCTAGCAATCTTTTGAGAAAAACTTGATGGATTTGAAAACTCTTTACCAAAAGCCATCACTTCTATAGTAGCCAGATGTATCGATTCAAGTAAGAACTATGGTCCACCTGATAACCATGTGATTTTGAGCAAACCACCAGCTGTCAACGGATTTGATTAGACTTTAGCAAAAGCCGTTAGCTTTTGGACTAGCCAACTCTTGATGGACAAAGTCAACATCTTGGTGAGCTGATTACAAATTATGGTTTTTCCACGGCTATTACCATAAGCCATAATCTTGCGGGCTAGCCAACTCATTCACTTTTTGGGATATGGCGAGTTGATTTACCATACAATTTCGGGCAAATTGCAAGCCATCAACGGATTTGAGATATCTTTACCAAGAGCCTTTTGCTCCTGGATTAGCCAATCCTTTTGTCATTTAGACATGGCGGACTGATAACCACAAAAATTTTGAAATAAAGTAAAAAAATTTTGAAAAATTTAGGCCAAAATGGGGGTACTTAGAAAGTATTTTGTGATAAAATTCGCAAGGATTCCCCCCCCCCCCTCCCACACTAGAATTGAATATTGACCTCAACATTCAAAGTCCCGGCTATTATGCCGACTCTCTGAACGGAGAAAGCTAATATTCGAAACTAACTGTGGGAATATAGTTTTGATTTTTTCACTTTATTTATATGTACATATAAACACATTTTTTTGTATTGAGACTTATATACATATTTACTTTTAAAAAGGTGGGGGATGGCCACTCCCCCACACTAGAGTGGTAGAAAGTAGAAAGAAGTCAGAGATATGGGTGAAAACCCATATTTTTGCCAATTTTTGTTCACCGAGTCACTAGCTTGACTCGATCCCCGAATTCATTGGTCCATGCGGAAAGTTTGGAGATCTGGGACAACCATGGATGGTATGTCTTCTCCAAAATAATGTTTCAAACGATGACCATTCACTTTGAAGTTGGGACCTTCGGGATGAGATAACTCAACAGCCCCGTATGGATATACTTTAGCAACAGTGAATGGTCCAGTCCAGCGGGTTTTCTAGTCTCCCTGAGAAAATCTTTAATCTTGAATTAAAAAGAAGGACTCTGTCACCGACGTTGAAAACGCGGTTCTTAATCTTAGAGTCGTGAATTTTCTTTGTCTTTTCTTTGTAGATCAAAGAGTTCTCGTAGGCTTGATCACGAAGTTCATTTAATTCATTGTGTTGAACCTTACGGTGATCACCCGCTTTATGAAGGTCGTAGTTTGCATGTTTCAAGGCCCAGTAGGCTTTGTGCTCGAGCTCGATCGGTAAATGACACGCCTTTCCGTATACAAGCTTGTAGGGAGTACACCTGATGGGTGTTTTGTAAGCTGTACGGAAGGCCCAGAGTGCATCATCTAGTTTATCCGACCAGGAAGCATGTTTTTCACCTACGGTCCTCTCAAGAATTCGTTTAATACCACGGTTTGAAACCTCCACCTGCCTAGTTGTTTATGGGTGATACACGGTAGAAAGACGGTGCGTAACACCGTAATTAAGCATGACTTTTGCGAATTGATCATTGCAAAAGTGTGTACCGCGATCACTAATGATGGCACGGGGAGTTCCAAAACGAGCAAAGAGGGATTTCAAGAATTTCACGACAACTCGAGCATCGTTAGTGGGTAAGGCTTTTGCCTCAACCCATTTTGACAAGTAGTCAACAGCCATGAGGATGCATTTGTTTCCACGAGAAGATGGGAATGGCCCCATAAAATCAATGCCCCAGACGTCAAAGATTTCACAAACTTGAATGGCATTTTGTTCTTTTGTGAAATATTACCGTGACGCTGACAAGCGTCACAAGCTCTTACTAACTCATAGGCATCCTTATAAATTGTGGGCCAATAGAAACTAGAATCAAACACCTTTTTGGCGGTGTAGTTAGGACTATGGTGGCGCCCGGTGGGTCCAGCATGACAAGCCTTGAGAATATCAGCGGCTTCCTGTCCGTATACACATCGCCTGATGACTTGATCGGCACAGATTTTGAAGAGATAGGGGTCGTCCCAGAAGTAATGTTTAACGTCTTTAAATATTTTATTTTTCTGTTGGGACGTCATCCCCTTTACGATGAAGTTACCCGCATGGTAATTTGCAAAGTCGGCAAACCATGGGGTAGTAGAGTCACCACGAAAAGTAACCGCATTGAGTGTTTCGAGAGGAAATGTTTCATTTATTTCCTGTTTCTCGGACTTATCTTGGTGAGGGTTTTCTAATCGTGAGAGATGATCAGCAGCGAGGTTCTCGGCTCCTTTTTTTTATCACGGATAATGATATCAAATTCTTGGAGGAGCAGAACCCAACGGAGTAACCTCGGCTTTGCATCTTGCTTTGTAAATAGGTACTTCAAAGCCGAGTGATCCGTATACACTACGCATTTGGTCAGGATTAAGTACGGCCGGAATTTTTCAAAGGCATATACCACAGCTAATAGTTCTTTTTCAGTGGTGGTGTAATGACTTTGAACCTCAGTCATAGTTTTTCTTGCGTAGTGTATAGGCTGAAAGTATTTTGCTTTTCGTTGCCCCAAGACCGCACCTATGGCAAAATCACTAGCATCGCACATAAGCTCAAAAGGTAGGTCCCAATCGGGGGCAACAAGAATCGGTGCCTCAGTAACCTTTTTCTGTAAGGTTTCAAAAGCTTCGATGCACTCAGGAGAAAATATGAAAGGAGCATCCTTCTCGAGGAGATGGGTCATAGGCAGGGCGATTTTAGAGAAATCTTGGATTAACCTACGATAGAAGCCGGCATGACCCAAAAAGCTCCTAACACCTTTAACGGTGGTGGGATGAGGTAATTTAGCGATGACATCAATTTTGACTTTGTCAACCTCAATCCCGTTCTTTGAAATTTTATGTCCGAGGACAATGCCCTCTTTAACCATAAAATGGCTCTTCCCCCAGTTGAGACTTAAATTCGTTTCTTTGCAACGTTTAAGCATTTGTTCCAAGTGGGAGAGACAAGACTGGAATGAATCCCCGATGACTGAAAAGTCATCCATAAATACCCCCATAGTTTTCCCGATCATGTCGGAAAAGATTGACATCATGCACCTTTGGAACGTGCCTGGTGCATTACATAAGTCGAAAGGCATACGTCTGTAAGCAAAAGTTTCGTAGGGGCATGTGAAGGTAGTTTTCTCTTGATCCTGTGGATCAATGGGGATTTGGAAGTAACCCGAGAAACCATCGAGGAAACAGTAGTATTCATTCCCCGATTGTCTTTCGAGCATCTGGTCCATAAAAGGCAGAGGAAAATGGTCTTTACGGGTGGCTTCATTCAACTTACGATAGTCAATACATACTCGCCAACCCGTGACCAAACGAGTTGGAATCAACTCACTTTCCTCATTGGTGAAAACGGTTATGCCACCCTTTTTAGGAACGCAATGAATTAGGCTAACCCAAGGACTGTCAGATATAGGGTAAATCAATCCCGCATCAAGAAGTTTTAGAACCTCTTGTTTGATAACTTCGTGGATTTTGGGATTTACCCTTCTTTGTTGTTGCACTGCTGGCTTAAAGTCATCCTCCATTAAGATTTTATGTGTACAAAAGTTCGGGCTACTACCCTTAATGTCGGAGAGTTTCCAAGCAATTGCTTGCTTGTGTGACTTAAGAACCTTTAGGAGTGCGGCCTTTTCCTCATCTTTTAAGTCTTTAGCAATAATGACAGGTAATTTATCATCACCCTCCAAAAATGCATATTCTAGATGAGGAGGCAAGTCCTTGAGCTCAACCTCGGGAAAGTCATCAGTTATTTCAACATTTTTGACTTCCTCTTTATCAAGTATTTTTGGAGACGGAAAGGGTGAAGGATCGTCATTT
The DNA here is from genome assembly GCA_030686995.1 of Artemisia argyi. Lineage (NCBI taxonomy): Eukaryota > Viridiplantae > Streptophyta > Magnoliopsida > Asterales > Asteraceae > Artemisia > Artemisia argyi. The sequence continues at coordinate 135,257,469 of CM060694.1, forward strand.
AACAATCATTCAAGAAGAAGAATGTCCCCCTCCGGGTCAAGATAGTTTTCATCAACCTCTTTTGAGATTGAGCTATCCTGAGCAAGAAAAGCCTCGACCTCTTCCAGAAGGAAGTCACTTTCCTCAAATGGAGTGAGAGAAGGGGAAGAGTCGAATATGATAGGCTCAGAAGAAAGAGTGGTACTGCCACTTGCTGAGAAACCGAGGACTTCTTGAGAATACTCCTTTGACGCAACATCGATGCTGTCAATTCGGTTTACCATTTTAGCGTCATAGTTGGAGGAGTATCTTGAAGTCTGATAAAGATTGAATGTGATGGCTTCACCACCAACACGTAGAGTGATTTCTTCTTCGAATACATCGATTAGAGCACGACCCGTTCTTAAGAATCCCCTCTCGAGAATGAGAGGAACTCTTGGGTCAGCATCGAAATCAACAATCACGAAATCTGCCGGAAAATGGAACTTTCCTACTTTCATGAAGATATCTCCGGAAATGCCGAGAGGACGAGATATAGTACGGTCTGCAAGCTCGAGAGTCATGCAGGTAGGAGTGAGAGCAGGAAGAGAGAGTCTTCTCCAGACTGAGTAAGGCATAAGGTTAATGCTTGCACCAAGATCGGCCAAGGCAAAGCATTCAACCATCCCCGGGAAAATGCAAGGAATGAGAAATTTCCTGGGATCACCAAGCTTTTCGGGAAGCTTTTTCAAGAACACTGCTGAGCAATGCTCATTAAGTGGAGTTTTAGCCATCTCACAGAGTTTTTCCTTATTGCTTATCAAATTTTTGATTGTTGAAGCAAATTTAGGCATGAGAAGAAGCGCATCCGCGAAGCTAATATCGAAATGTAACTCTTGGAAATTTTGATAAAATTTTTCCATCTGATGGTTAGCTCTTTCGCGGTTCTTTTGATCATTCAATCGTGAAGGATATGGAATCGCAGGCTTAGGATCGTTCTTTGGAATTTCATCAGAACTTTCAGGAGGATCAAATACAACTTGAGGGTGGACGTTGTTGGTACCTCCGTTATTAGTAGGATGTACCGTGTCTGTGGTAACCTCAGGTTCACGTTTCGCTACCTTGGTAGGAGAAGAAGAAGAGGTAGAGGGAATCGTGGGTCCATTGTATGATACCCCACTTCGGGTAGTGCTCGCTTTGACATCGCCCCTCGGGTTAGCGATCGTGTTGCTCGGTAGTGTACCCGGGCCCGAGGGTCGATCATTTAAAGACTTCTGAAGCTCAGAGATCTTGCTGATCAATAACCGATTCATTTCCTCTTGTGCTTTCATGAATTGTTTTAGCACTTCATCGGAGGAAGACGAGGGTGGAACAACGTTTTGATTTTGATTAGGAAAATTTTGAACACGGTTGTTTTGAAAATTCCCTTGGTCTTGATTGTTGTTACCCTAAAAATTATTTTTCTGATTGAAATTACCCTGATTGTAATTCCCTTGATTTTGGTTTCTTTGAAAATTTCCTTGAAAACCTTGATTTTGATTGCCATTTTGAAAATTGTTTTGATTAAAATGACCTTGATTTTGGTTCGGGTTTTGGAAATTTGGGTTTTGACTTTGGTTAAAATCTCCTCGATTCTGATTTTGATTCGAGTTACGGTTTTGATTTTGGTTAAAACCGGGAGGTCCGAGAAAATTGTTGGAACGATAGCTTAAGAGATTACGGTCCCCTTATGGTTGGTAAGAATTACCCCCCATGTTGTAGGAACCTTGAGCAGCATAAACGTTCTCTTGAGGAAAACCAGCAGTAGCTGGACACTCGGAATAAAGATGTGGGCCTCCACAAGTTTCACAACTTCGGGCCACGGCTTTCACTTGTTGATTTTGAACCTGTTGATTTTACATAGTTTGATTCATTCTTAACACAGCCGTAGAGATATCTTCCATCTTTTTGGTGAGAGCAATTATTTCAGGAGATGATGATGAAGGAATAACTGATTTACATGACTCATCCCTCTCCGCAGAGGAATCCCAAAAGTTATGGTGAACAGTCATGTTCTCAATCATATCATAGCATTCTTCGGGACGCCTTTTCATAAAGGTCCCACCAGCAGCAGCATTGAGAATATCCCGGTGCCTCAATGTCAGACCATTATAGAAGGTATCTATGATGGTAACTTGTAACATATTGTGGTTAGGGCACCGATCAATTGCAAGCTTGTAACGTTCCCAAGCCTCAAATAAAGACTCATCGGGACGCCGCCGAAAGTTGCTGATATCATTTCGTAACTTGGTAACCATGGAAGGTGGAAAATATTTTGCTAAAAACTTGGTTACCATCTCATCAAAAGTACGAATAGAATTCTTGGGGAGTCGGTCAAACCATGTAGTGGCATGATGGGTGAGAGAATAGGGGAAGAGATATAGCCGGAGGGCATCATCGGTGACACCATGCTGTTTCATGCTTTGGGTGACGGTAAGGTATTTATCAAGATGCTTGTTAGCATCGTCACCCGGTAATCCGTGAAATTGACACGAATTTTGGACTTGTTGGATCATGTGGTGCTTGAGGCCAAAGTCCGTAGCCTCAATAGTGAGTGGTGCAATAGGTCCGCCCCTCCCATGCATGGTAGGTGATGCGTTGGAATTGCACCAGGCTTTACCTCTCGAGGGATCTCGAGAAGCTTACAACCCCCACCAGGCAGTGTACCTGATCGTTGTAGTATAGTATAGTGACAAGTACTAGGGGATTGATCGTTCAGCTAGGAATAGAGTCGTTAGAATTGAAATTAATCTAACTAGGTCTAAAGGTGAAGGATGATTCTTTTTATGCTTTTATATTTTATGAAAAGCAAGTAAAAATCTCGGGTATTGGAAGGAGGGGCGGAATTAGTTGCTAATCAACTAACCCAAAAGCTACTAATTAAACTAATGTGCAAGAAAACTAAACTAAGGTTCTACAAGATAAGTGAAGCATGTCTACCCATGATATGTTACTCCTTGCTAGCTATCCAATCCTACCTATTGAATTGTAACCTTGTTTTAATTGACGGGTGTATTCCTAATAACTCATGGAGTGGCATACATATCTCTCCAATTCTATGAGCTCTTATCTCCTCCTATGCCATGCTCGGCACAACCATAGGGATTGTAAACAGTGGCTCATGCGTTAAATACTACCTTAATAGCCTAGTATGCCTTGGCTACATGTTTCTTATGACGTTCAAGCACATTAAACGATGGAGATCTGCCAGTTTTCTTAAGCCTAACATCGAATTCATTCAATCAAAACAAGAATCAATAGGAAACAAGAATTATAAACTAAACCAACTAGATCTATTGAAGTTGTCACGCCTTAATTGATGGAGATAGACACACACATCAACAAGCCGTCATTGATGGAGATAGACACAACCATCAACAAGAAATCAATGAGATCTAATCAATTATATACAAGTTTCACATAATCATAAGTAGACACAAGGTGAATTAACAAAACATAATCAAAGAAGGACAATCAACAAGATTAATGAAAGACATAGTTGAGATAGAATCATCAAACAATACATGATGTTTATGGAGTTATTGAAACCCTCTAAGTTGCTGGAAAAACACCCACCTAAACCCAGGAATCGACCTTAGGGTTTAGGGCTTACAAAAAGTGAAGTTATGATGTTATATTTATAGGCTATTTTCTGCCCGACCGGATCATGACGGCGTCAGCCAAACCTTGACGGCGTCATGAACAATCTTTCTTAACCAAATCGTAGATCTTTTCGTCCCGATCGTTTTCTTTTTTGACTTGCTCAAATCCGAGTTCGTATGCAAAAGTTATGGCCAAAACGGTGTCAGCTACCGCGCGCGCAAGTTGTGACAATTTACACGTGACGGCCTACGTGACGCCTTCATGAAGTTTCTGGCCCATCACCAACACACGTGACGGCCTTGGTGACGGCTTAGGTGACGCCGTCAGGTACTGTTCCAGCAAGGAAAATTAAGACTTTGCCGTTTTCTTCACTTTTATGCTCCAAAAACGTCCAAAATGCTTCCTTTTCCAGAATTCACTCCCAAAGTACCTAAAATCAGAAAAGGAATGATTTAGGGCAATATTTGATCAAATAAATTCAATTCCGGGCTTAAATGACGCCCAAAAAACGGTTCATTTTTCGCCTCATCATATACCCTTACACTTGAGATTTGCTTGTTCTCAAGCAAATGCGCTTTTATTCTAATCAAAATACAAGTTAGTGGTCATTTAACACTAATATAAAAGTAATTACAACAAATAATTGTTCCACTAAAGACCAAAGACAAGCACGGAGGTCATACACTAGCACCTCACAAATAATGTTTAGATACTCACATCTCTCGGGTGTAATAAAGTAATATCACAATATGGAAATGGAAAACATCTCTCACTACCTCTCATAGCAAAATAGATTACCATAGGCTTGGGAAAGGATCAAACCTCCACCACATGGCGTAAGCACCTAGGATAAACTATCAAAGAGGTCTTTTAAAGGGTTATAACGTTAGATGTAGGGATATGAAATACACGGTTTTGTTGGATATAGGCATTCTTTACTAAGCCAAGACTAGACTCGACTTAAGCTAATAAATGAAAAATAACAAAGACATAAAATGAACATAGAATGAAAAGGGATGGTAGTTTTTTTTTTATTATTTTTTTATTATTTTATTTTTTTATTTTTTTTGTGCATACACTCTTACCCTACCATCCAAAATAATACATCATAGGGAATGAACAATCCCCTTACACTTGAATTTTTACATACTTTACAATAAACTATTCTAATGACTTGAATTAAGAAAATCAAAACACTTGGAGTACTTTTAAGATTAACGCACATATGGGGGTAATATAAGATGTTCTTCCCCATTACTCCATAAAATAAGTACTTTACCCATGAGTCCCAATCGTCCCAAAACAATATGTACAATGATATGACTCGACTTAGCAACCATGTAATCAATTAGATAATTAACTTAGGGTTTAACAAATAACAATAATGCACTAAAGATGAGTGCATACACGGAAAGCTAAGGCGATTTGGGTGTACATTTAAGTGGGGTGTAACAAATTCTTCCTTTAAGTAAAATGCTTAAAGTTAGAAACGAAAAGATAGTCTCGGAGGGGTGTACTAGGGATTTGGGGACTAAAAATGTGTACAACGCTAAGGGTGTGGGAAAAATTAGTTGACTTAACTAGCCAAGTAATATGACTTACGTGGTCAAGTAATTATGATACGGGTTTAACACAAGGGTGATCCTAATGCCTCTTATCATGTAGTAAATCCTACTACACGAATGTAGTCTCACTAGCGGTCTCGGGATCCATCACTAACGCAAGTTCTAGAATCTAAATGCTACCGGTACACTCATAAGCACTAATAGTAAATGCTTTTCCTATCAAATCTAAAGGCGAACCTCACATATTTGGGTGCAAAATTTTTCTGAATGGTACGGTTATGTGCTAGTCATACAGTCTCCTATCCATGAGACGCTTGCTATGGCTAAAGTTTCACTCCTAAATGTTGTAAAAAATTTTAAATTTTGCGCTAAAATTACACAAACAAGTATTTCTCATAGTTTTATTACACATCTACCATCAAACAAACAAACTCAAGCGAAAGTGTATCTGTAAGGTATCATCATTTTACCCTCCCCTTACACTTAGGATGAACATTGTCCCCAATGTTCAAGTAAAGAATGTAAAAGTGAAATAAGTAAAACGAATGAAATCAAATACTCCCCTGATTCGCTCGGTATGGATAATAAGGTGGCCAGGTTAGATCTTCCTCCAAGAAAATGAACAATCAAAGCTTCCCTTCCAGAATAATAATCATCTTCTTGTCAAACATAACCTGTTAAACCTGAGAAAACAAACACAAAAACCCAAAGCATCAATCCAAACAAAGAAAACTCACAACCAGATGTAATTCCAGACTTAGGAATAGAAACAAAACAATTAAAGATTTAATGCTTGTGGAATGAATGTTTGCAGATTTCCTGGAGTTTATAAAACTAAAGAATTAACAAAAACTTTAAGACTCCAGTATAAACAAAACTAGCAAAATTTCCAAAATTTTACACATAACGCAGTCAAGAGTAAACTCATGACGCCGTCAGAAGTAGCCTGCAGAAATCTTTATGTTAAGTTTTCGGAAAATTTCTGGAAAAACTTATGTCCTACTTCTTGGAAAATCCTGCAGAACATCATTATGACTCGATACAAGCATTTGACTCTAACAAGTACTAATACATATGTCCATTTAATATTGTTGTGGTTCATGCTCAATTTCGTTCTTATAAACAAATTTGGATCTCCCTTACACTTATCTTTTGCAAAAAACCTTTATATGCAATTAAGACGAAGTTAAAAACAAAATAAAGCGTTTTCACAATTTACTTTGAAATATGAGCCACAAACAACAAAAATAAAACATGCATACGGAAACAAATAAAATTGAATAAACAAGCAAACAAACAAATAAATAAATAAAGCTTGGGTTGCCTCCCAATAAGTGCTTGTTTTTGTTCGAGTCACGAGCCTGACTCTACCCTTATTTAACGGAAATAGGGGAGGTTTTCCCTACACTTTGAATTAAGTGTGGGTGGAAGTAGCGATACACACCCTTAGGGTGGAAATATGCCACGTGAGGTGAAGGGGGTGAGTGAATGGCTTCCTTCATCCTAAAACTACCCGGATAATATTGGTTGATGGGTGGGTCGGTTCCTCTTTTATCTCCTAGATGTATATCTAAGGATGGAGAGTTGTGTAAAGGTTGAGGTTCCGGTTCTTCAACATTAGGAAATTCCCTAGAACTAGGAGTAAGGTTATCACTACAAGTATTCAAACCTATATCCTCTAGTGGTGACTGGTCCAAGGGTTCTACCTCCATCGGAATTCCTAAAGTTTCTTCTACTTCTTCCGGGTAAGTCACGGGCGGTGTGTGTGCCTCAAATGATGGTTGAGTATTTTGTAGGCTTATGTTATTTACCTCATCACTCCATGTGTTAATATCACCTATATCCTCAACATGTGTTTTATTATAATCTAGTCCTAACATTCTCCCAAGTATCTCACGTGCTTTTCTAGGCATCTCAACTTCTATGTCCGAATCATAAGGATCATCCTCAATATTCTGACTGCTATATACAAATTGCCCAAGAGATTCATCATCTGTTTCTTGAGATTCATCATCATCGATCATAAAACCTAGGTCTTTTTGATCAATGTGATCATGCTCGGCTAAATCCTCCTCAATTGTTTTCTTAGGTAGTGATAATAGCAAACCTAGTGCTTCATCCAACTTATGGTTTATTGCTATAGCTCTATCCACAATTCCTTGGCAAACTAGGTCGCTTTTCCTATTGGCCTCACTAAAACTAGATCTTAAACATGGAGGTTGTTCATAAGAATCTATCCTAGGTGAAGGCTCGTATGATTCATAGGTGTCTCTAAATGAGGTATTTCGGACTCTTTGGTGTGTTAGCCGCTCAACCTTATCTTGTAATCTTAGAAGTCTAAGTGTAAAGTCCATTTGAAGCAAATTACAAACAAAATCACAAAGAAAAGATAGACTACGAGAAAGCTACAAAATAAAAAGAAAAAAAAATCTCATTTGATAGGAATCTAATGAGTAGACCTAATAAAAATCAAATTCAACCTAAACAATAACTATTCCCCGGGCTGCGGCGCCAAAAACTTGATGCGTGGGAATTGCACCAGGCTTTACCTCTCGAGGGATCTCGAGAAGCTTACAACCCCCACCAGGCAGTGTACCTAATCGTTGTAGTATAGTATAGTGACAAGTACCAGGGGATTGATTGTTCAGCTAGGAATAGTGTCGTTAGGATTGAAATTAATCTAACTAGGTCTAAAGGTGAAGGATGATTCTTTTTATGCTTTTATATTTTATGAAAAGCAAGTAAAAATCTCGGGTATTGGAAGGAGGGGCGGAATTAGTTGCTAATCAACTAACCCAAAAGCTACTAATTAAACTAATGTGCAAGAAAACTAAACTAAGGTTCTACAAGATAAGTGAAGCATGTCTACCCATGATATGTTACTCCTTGCTAGCTATCCAATCCTACCTATTGAATTGTAACCTTGTTTAATTGACTGGTGTATTCCTAATAACTCATGGAGTGGCATACATATCTCTCCAATTCTATGAGCTCTTATCTCCTCCTACGCCATGCCCGGCACAACCATAGAGATTGTAAACAGTGGCTCATGCGTTAAATACTACCTTAATAGCCTAGTATGACTTGGCTACATGTTTCTTAAGACGTTCAAGCACATTACACGATGGAGATCTTCCAGTTTCTTAAGCCTAACATCGAATTCATTCAATCAAAACAAGAATCAATAGGAAACAAGAATTATAAACTAAACCAACTAGATCTATTGAAGTTGTCACGCCTTAATTGATGGAGATAGACACACACATCAACAAGCCCTTATTGATGGAGATAGACACAACCATCAACGAGAAATCAGTGAGATCTAATCAATTATATACAAGTTTCACATAATCATAAGTAGACACAAGGTGAATTAACAAAACATAATCAAAGAAGGACAATCAACAAGATTAATGAAAGACATAGTTGAGATAGAATCATCAAACAATACATGATGTTTATGGAGTTATTGAAACCCTCTAAGTTGCTGGAAAAACACCCACCTAAACCTAGGAATCGACCTTAGGGTTTAGGGCTTACAAAAACTGAAGTTATGGTGTTATATTTATAGGCTATTTTCTGCCCGGCCCGATCATGACGGCGTCAGCCAAACCTTGACGGCATCATGAACAATCTTTCTTCACCAAATCGTAGATCTTTTCGTCCCGATCGTTTTCTTTTTTGAATCGCTCAAATCCGAGTTCGTATGCAAAAGTTATGGCCAAAACGGTGTCAGCTACCGCGCGCACAAGTTGTGACAATTTACACGTGACGGCCTACGTGACGCCTTCATGAAGTTTCTGGCCCGTCACCAACACACGTGATGGCCTTGGTGACGGCCTAGGTGACGCCGTCAGGTATTGTTCCAGCAAGGAAAATTGAGACTTTGTCGTTTTCTTCACTTTTATGCTCCAAAAACGTCCAAAATGCTTCCTTTTCCAGAATTCACTCCCAAAGTACCTAAAATCACAAAAGGAACGATTTAGGGCAATATTTGATCAAATAAATTCAATTCCGGGCTTAAATGACCCCGAAAAAATGCTTCATTTTTCGCCTCATCAGTAGGCTGGCACAACTCCTCCATCGTTCGGAGATCGGGAGCTGGCTCATCTTTGGGAGGGTCAGGGGTGGTGGTGGCCCGTCATCCATTTCTATTTTTGGTTCTTCAATAACAGTACGTAGCTCGGGTACGTTTTTCTGATTTTTACGCTTTGTTTATGAACGAGTGCGCATGCACTAAAAACAATTTTCCAAAACAAGATCGAGGCAAAACAACAGGGAACTTAAACCAACAATCACAAGTGAATGGCTTCTTTAAAAAAGGTACACCACTCACAGGGATACAAAGGAAAGTTTTAATCTTTAGTTTGGGAACTTATTATGTCCACACCCCTAGTTGGTAGGTGTTCTGCCTTAGTTTGCGGTGGTAAGATTTATGTATTTATTAACAGAAAAATTATTTTTGGGCTTTTGGGTGTGTGTGCAAAAAACTTTTGGAAATATTTTTGGAACTGATTCGTTAACCGAAATCGTTCCTTTAAGATTACTCGCCGGCTGGCGGGAGGATAGAATGGATTCCTCTTCAGTTCGCAATTTAATGTCAGAACTTACCTTATACCAACTGTTTCAGGTTGTAATCAAGAAAACGAAGTAATTTAACTTCAGAGTTTGTTTTGTTGTTTTTGATTTTTTTGGTGTTGTTAACACTTCAGGAAAAGTGTTAATGAACTTTTTGATATGATTGATATTTTTACAAAAACTTTTTACAAAAGTAGTGAAATTCGTACAGGGAGGGTTTTGAAAACCACTAAACTTAAAACGATTTTAAAACACGCAACAACCTCCCCGGCAGCGGCGCCAAATTTTGATTGATTCCAAACGGTCAGATATTATTGACCAAGGTCAACAAGTCAAAGACAGCTCAGTTCCAATTCTCTGTGGATAGTATAGTGTCTCCCCGGGTCGTTATGTCCCAGCGAGATTGCAATGGTGCTTTGGAAAACGTTTTTGAGAATGAGTGGCACTGAGGATAGTAGCCAAGATGATTAGGAAATGATTATGCTACTGATATTTGGTATTATGGACAATTATATTAAAAATAACAGATATACAGATATATTCACAAATTCACAACTTGAGAATCAAATTACAGACAGAGGAAAGTGGGATTTAACAAATTACAAACTACAGGGGGTCCAAGTGAAACTTTTTAAAACTTAAAATAAAAAGAAAATTTAAAATGAAAATGAAATTATTTAAATGATTATTTTAATATTTAAATACTAATTAATTAATTAATTAAAACTATTTAAAATCTAATTTAAACCTAATTTAAATTAAACTAAAAATGATAAAGATTACAAATTAAACTAAAAACTTGCAAAAACAATTTCTAAACCTTAAAATGAACTTGAAGAAAGTATAAGAATTAAAAATAAATATTTTTGTCTTTTTATGGGTTTTCTATAAATTAAAAACTAATTATATTAATTAAACTATTTAAAATATTTTAAATTACTAATAATACCTAAATGACTTAGAAAATTATAGAAAAATTTATAAAACTAATTAACCATCACAGGAATCCTACAAAATTATAAAAAGTTTCTAAAAATTATTTTTAGACTATTTTACTAATTATTTACTTATTAATTAATTTAAACTTAATTTAACTAAATTAAATAAGAAAATTAGAAAATGAACAGTAGAATTTAAAAATCTATTTTCTAAAAGTCTTAACTAATTTATAAAAACCTACTGTTGTTAATCAAAATTTAAGAAAACTATTTAATTACTAATATTACTTAATTAATTATTTAAACTATTTTTAATTCTAATAATTATTAAACTAAAAGAGAAAAATCTAAGAAAATTATGACAAATACTTAAAGGTGACAGGAAATTAAGAAAATTATGAAAATGGTGAAGTGCTTATTAATTAGCTAAAATGAAAAATGAAAAATATAGAATCTATTAAATAGAAGTTATCACTAATTTTATATTTGGTTTTTGTTGGATTTTCTTTTTGACAGATAAAAATAAGTTGAAAATAAGAGACTTTTACAAAACAACTTTTACAAAAGCTTAAAAATAAGCTTTGTGCACCCGCTTTTTACCAAATAGTGTATAAATAAGCTATTAGGACTTATTGCAATATTGAAAAAGCTAGGAAATGGCTAATAAGGTATACACAGATGATTCCCAACCTAAAATAAGCAAAATGGAACAAAGAAGCACACTGAATAAGTTGTTAACCACAAATAAGCACTTATAATACTACATAGGCCAAGACAGGCCTGAAATGGGAGGTTTTGGACCTCTGTGGGGTCCACAGAAGTCAAGGAGAGTCCAAAATGAAACTTAAACGGGGTTACTAGGCTTTCCAAAAAGCCAATAAGCTATGTGTGGGTCCCACTGGGTGAGTCACAAATGGTTAAGGAAGTTGGGTCAGTTACCCTGGTGCAGGGCATGTACTTGCCTTGCAGGTCACTTTAAGCTATTGCACAAGCTTATAGAAAAATCCTAAAAATAAGCTAACTATGGGCTTTTGTAGACTAGGTGACAAGCTTTAACTTCTGAAAAGGCCAAGGTCTCAAAGTAAACACAAAAATCACAAAAATTCTTCTAATATTTGGATTTCTGAAACAAAGGTACTTTTGACTTTTTGAAATAAAAGGTTTAATTTGACTTTAATGAACTTTGATCTTAACTTACTGATTGAAAATGATTAGTTAAGCTAATATGAGACTAAATTAAGCTAAATAACTCATAAGTGAATGGATTTGGGGCATATGCCACACTTAATCCAACACAGAGGGATAATTAGACCTATTGATGCTTGATTTTGACTTTTTTCTGAATAAGCCTTGGTATTTTTAGTTGTTCTGAGCTAATATGGACCTAAGTTACTTGTGTTAACCAAGAACAATAACAAATGAGCACTTAAACACCTAGGATCTCACTGATCCAAACACTACTTAAATCTTGTCTGATTTATGATTTGGGAAGCAAATGGGTGTTAAGGCCAATGCAACTGATCCAGGACAACTTATTATGATATCTTAAGCCTGATTGAACACTTAAACACAAGGAACAACAACAATAGACCAAGATTATTACTTATACTATTTAAGACAGTTAAAATGAAATTCAAAGCAACTAAGATTTCCAACAAACTAGATACTGATTTTATGCAAGACTATCACTAATTACTACTAAATAAGCACAAAGAAGCTGAATAATCAGGTAAATAAAGAATGATACAGCATAACAAGGAAATGAGTCTTAAAGCCTTACAATGTGCATTCCAGCTTAAACCAATAACCAAGAACCTCAAAAGCAATCCTATAGGCCTTCCACAAGACCACTAACCCAGGGCCATCCAAAATTTACCCTGCTCCAGCTTTCTTCATCAATAACCTGCAAATGTTGACTTTTGTTGACTTTTTTGTGTTTTTGATTTTCTTATATCTAAGCAGTATTTTAATGGTTTCTAAAAGCTTATTTAAGCTTTTTGGGAGCCTATATGAACTTAAGAGTCCATGGATTCTACTAACAACAAAAATACAGCTTAAATGAAAACTTGAAATATATTGAAAATTGCACAAACTAAGATATAACTTCAAACTTGATTTTTATTAATGGAAAACCTTAAAGGTACACTGAAAACAGAGTTTACACTAATTTAAAGCTGAATTACACAAAGATAACTTGAAAATTACTTAAACGACCTAAGAATACTAAAATTAATCTAACACTTTTCTTCTTGGACTTCTCTTCTATTTATAGGCCTCCATTAGGGTTCCCTTAGTTTTCTGAATAAATCCCACATCAATTTAGAACCGTTGGATCACTGATAGACCTCCAATTGAACGCTACGTGTTTTTGGCGCCAAAACTTGTTTTTTGTAATTTGGCTCTGATAACTTGAGGGGAGGGGGAGCATTTATCGTGGTTGTTTTGTTATGTGCAAATGGGGGTTTAGGTGGTGGATTAGACAGGGATGGTGGGGAGGTGGTGATTTGACTGGCAAATGGTATGGGGGAGGGAAGGAGAAGGTTGGCGTGTTTGTTTGACCTGTTTGACTCAGGGTCAAACTTTGACCTTGATAATATTACAAAGGGGTGTGGGTGGGCTGGTGTGAATTGGGCCAAAAACAAAAGGTGGGCTTTGGAAGGTATGTAGATTGGATTTGGGTGTTTGGGAATTATTATTGTTAAGGTCCGTTTGGTTTGATTTTAATAACAAGGACCAATTTTGTAAATATCCAAAAATATAAGGACCTGATTTGCCATTCTCCCAAAGTGTTCACAAGGGTATTTTCTGCCAAGTGAGAATATTATGAGGACCTGTGATGATAATTTCCATTTTTACATGTCCAAGGATCATTTCTGTTAACTTTCCAAACTTCAGGGACCAAATCTGTAATTTCTCCAAACTTTGCAACCAAGGACCAATCCTGCCATATATGAGAAGTACAAGGACAAAATTTGTTTTTCTCAAAGTTTTAATATCCCAGGGACCATTTTTGACAATTTTCAAAGTTCAGGGACTAAACTTTTAATTTTGTGAAACTTTGTACCAAAGGACTAAATATGTAACTTTGTGATTTAAAAGGACCTTTGGTGACATTTTCAAGTTTTTAGAATAGCCAGGGACTAGATTTGACAACTTTTGAAAGATGAGGGACTGAAACTGCCAATTATGCAAACTTTGTTCATTTTTCATCTGTTTTTGATTATTTTGCATTCGAAACATATAAAACACATTCCTGGGATATTTTCACTATTTTGATGCAATATTGAGTGTTTTTAGATGTTTTGACAGCTCAGAACAGGTAAAAATGATGAGTGTTTGAGCACTCATCACAAGCCTTCTTTAGACCTCAAGGATATAATGACTATAGATCAAGTTATCAAAGTCAAAATAATTTTCAAAATAATCCTTGGTCCGCTTTTTCAAGTTTTGGTATTGAGAAATTGTGTGTCTTACTCCAAGACCCAAGAATGTTCAACTTGGGTGACTCATATGCTAACCAAAATGGACCCAAGAAGCAATGGGTACCAAAAGTATGAGTTGTATTTGTGGTGTAGGTTTGTCTCAAAAGTGATCTACAACTGGATGAGTGGATTGCGGATAGTGGTTGCACTAAACACATGACCGGCGACATATAATGGGAATCATGTCACTTTTGGGAGCGAACTTAACGGCAAAATTGTCAGCAAAGGTAATGTCCTTCATGACTCCATTGTAATTACCAACATTGAGCATGTTATAGGTCTAAACTTTAATTTGATTAGTGTGAGTCAACTTGGTGATGAATATTGTGACGTAAAATTTACTAAAGTAGATTGTTTTATTAGTAAAAATGGTGTTGTACTATCTAAAGGTCGTAGGCGAAAAAATTTGTACACCTTTTAATCATAGATTATTTGTATATTCTTTTCAAACATGGTAAATAACCCAACGCCTCGGCTTAGGAAGTTAGGTCTTGCCGACAAGCTAGTAAGCAATTTACCATTGTTAAGTTGTGAAAGGCATTATTGTGATACATGTCTAGGGAGTCTAGGACAAACGAATAATAGGAATAAAAGGGAGTGACAACTAATAGGGTTTTAGAGTTGATCCACTTGGATTTGTATGGTCCATCATCGATCCAAAGTTATGAAGAAAACGTCTACACTTTAATGATTATAGATGATTATTCAAATTAGACTTGGATATTATTCTTAGAAAACTAGGATGGAGTCTTGAAATTTGAAAATCTACTTGATTGATCAATTGTCTCAACTAAAACAAATCATAGTAGTGAATTTGATAACATGCAATTTGGAACCTTTTGTGAACAACATGGAATATCTTATAACTTATCGGGCCCGTTCACTTCTCAATCGCTTAAGATTGTTAAAAGAACACATCGTAAGTTAAGAAAGATGAGTCGTGCAATACTTGACGAGCAATCGATCCCACAAAAGTTTTGATGTCATGCCCTAGATACCGCATATTATAACTTTAATAGAGTTCATGTAAGAAAGGTCATTCTTTACAACAAGTCATTGGTGACTTTAATAAAAGGACTCTAAGAACCCAAAACAAACAAGATTAGGTTTTTGGCATGACATTTTTCAAGAGTCCAAATTGCTTTGGGATAGGTTTTTGATGTTAAAACATGCATCTTAGGAGAACAATTTTTTATTCAAAGTAAAGTATCTATGTGTTGTTTGCAAGCCTTTTAGGTCTATTAGGGCTTATGTGTTTACATGATTGAGGCTTATATGGAGGCATGGATGGAAGCCTTATAAATGTCTTCCAAGAGGAAAGATATGCATTAACTCATTATTCAAACTATGATTGATAATATCCAAGATTCTACATGTCTATACAATGTGCATTGAACAAAGAAATTTTGACACAATTTATCTTGCTTAATCTCGATAATATTGATTTTGTCATAGCTTCCAAGATTAGATATGATATTCATCACAACTCACACTTGTGTTGAAGATTTTGTATCTAGTTCTACTTGTTCACCTTATGAGATAAATACATGTTGCATTCCTAAATTTAAGTAAATAATGCTTCATTGCTTAAAATTTGATGCATGCTTGAGAAATAATGGTAGGTAGCATGTGTATTTTTTCTACATATCACAACTTAATATCAACTTAAACACTCTTTGCACTTTGAATGACTTTTCTCATAACCATGTGATCTTAGCACATTTACCTTTCCTATATATTATCTTCCTCTTGATCTTCACAACTTGTACACCTAATGAGGAATCTTAGTACTAATTGCCTTAATACCCGTTGGGTAATAGGAGTCATCACCCATATCTAAACCTCACTCTACTATTATTTAAGGATTAGAGATCTTGACTAAGTATTACACCTAAAATCTCAATCTAAGTTAAAAATGAATAACCAACCACTTTCTCCGAACAATGTTCTTGACAATCTCATCCTCCAAAGTAGTGCCACTAATACATTGAGTGCAAACAATGGAAGTGAAGAAATTGCTCAGAACAATGTTGTCCCTCAAGCTCCAACTAAGAGTGATGGGATGGGAAATGGGTGGTTCATGCAAAACAACCAACAACAATATCCTAGGATCAACCTTGAAAAACTAATGCAAGATGATGTTTGGAGAAATCCACAAAATGTTCATGTCACATCACCACCATCTAGGGGAATTTGTGATGAAGAAGTTTAGGAAAAGATAAGGAAGCCCTTAAGCCCAAAACTTCGTGAAGGCAACCATGCAATTTGTTGCGAAAACACAATTGACATGCTTAATGCTATTAAGGATCATAGAGAAGAAACTCGTAAAATGCTCAAATCTCTCCATGACGGAGTTAAAATGCTGCAAGCATTGGCCTCAAACATAACATGCATTGTGCATCAAGAAAGGGGTGTTGACACTTGTGAGTACAATCTTGTAGATCACAAGAAATAGTTTCATTATAACATGTATTGTTTAAGTGTGTTTGTTAGATGCTTTGTGCGTATTTTGTGTTCCTTGGATCTCTTGGTACCATGATTTTGTTGTAACTCTAGCTTTCAAGCTTTAAAATAATAATAAATGCACTTTCCTCAACGTTGTCATGCTCAACAAATGGTTATTGGAGTCATATGGGACAAATATATGTATTATTATGTGAACTAACCCATGTTGCAAGTATCCAAATGGTCACCTAACCCATTCTTGGAACTTTCACATGTGAGGATTTCTTGTTTGTTGCATGTTGTGATTTCTATGTGTAGCTAGGCTACCGCAAAGGTGAGGTTCATGACCCATGGATCCCCGCCTTGAAACAAGGGGGAGCAACGATCTAGGGGGAGCTAAGTTCAGGGGGGAGCACATTCGTGTGAGCATACAAGCTTGCTCATTTATCCCACGGGCCCAAGTTTGAAATCTGGCTTGATTGGAAGTCCCACCTTTTTGATTCGACAAAAGGGGGAGAAAGAAAGCAAGAGCGTGAAGACCATTCAAGAAACGATAAAGGCTTCACCAAATTACAAGACAAAGGTCAAGACGAAAGCTACACCAAAGGTGCGCTTTGTCATCGCTAAGTTTTGTAATTTTATTTTCTTTCGGTTTTTATTTGTCATCATCAAAAGGGGGAGATTGTTGAGGCAACATGATCAAGATCTCTTCTTGTTTTAATGATGACAAATAAACCATCGAAACACGTAAAATAACAAACGTTAGCTCAAAATCGCCGGAGCCTATGTCTGCCCCCTGGCGCGCTGCTCGCGCGTCAACGTGCGGGTGACGCGCCAGGACGCTGTATGGTTCCGGGTGAATTTTGAAAGTCGGCTTTCCCCTTACCCGACAAATGTAGATCTTTCAATACAGTTATGAATATGTTATGTGCTTAATTGAGAAACTGCCAACTCATGTTTTCTAACTATCGCCTCTAGCCAAGGCTTTTCTAAACTTAGGGAGCTTATATATTTCATGTAACATCGTGTTGAAGCATCCATATGCTCATATCCCGTGCTTACGTCTTCTCTGATTACGTAACGGGTTTACTCCCTTATTGGTCAAACTAAGTCAAAGGTCACTTTGCGTAAACGCATCCTTTCCCACTTGGGTTATGCTTTACATCAAGGCAAAGCACTTAACTTGTTTGAACCAAGGTATTAGTTGAGAATGTTGAGTCGTGGAAAGTCACGAGATATGAAACTATGGATTCTCGATGATGTGTTACTTGAACTTATAAGTAACTTATGATTTTCACAACTTATAATCTTAATTGTCTAAACCTTTTCTTCTTAATGACAATTAGATTAATTCTTAATATTCTCTTAATCTCATTCTTACAAAAGACAAATACCACCATATCCAATCATATCCAAATCATATATTCTCTTACACAATTTTCTAACACAATCTCTTACACTCTTACATATTCCTTTACACACTACATCTCAACCATGCATTCCCTTACAACACATCTTAACCATTCATTTTCAACACATGGGAATTGTTTGAATTACAAAGGATGCTCCTTTGATCCTAGCCATTGAATTCAAGTTACAACACATCTCAACCCTTCATCTCATCCTCCTCTCTATACCATCACATGTGTTTAATCCACGCCATATATTTCAAACCAAAACCATCTCAACCATTGATTTCCCCTTTTATCCCAAGCAAAGCATATTCCTTTGGAATATCCCTTCTTGATCCAAACACAAGGCACCTTTGATCTTAGCCATCTATTTCAAATCAACTCATCTCAAACCTCCATATTCCCCACATGCCAAATTATTTGAAATCCAAACATAGGCTCCTTTGATCTCAACCATCAAATTCAAACCATCTCATCTCAACCCTCCATCTCATTCTTCCCCCCAAGCATTGGAATATACCTTGGCATATTCTTTCTCTCTTTTCTATGCCATGTGAGGAATAACACTTCTACCCCTTCCAAATTACCCCATCTACAATTTATACCCTTGGTAATTTGGTTTTCTCATAAACACTAAACAAAACATTTTCCAAATTGGCTATTTGAGTTGGTAAACTATAGATTGATTAATGATAAGGATTAGTGTGAAGTGCAATTGGGGGTTTAGCAAGGATAGGTATTTATAAGATCCTGTCATAACTCGTAATTTCAGGTCCTTTTTCAAACGTCGAAATTTCATTACTCATCTCGAAAAGTTACTATTCATCATTTACTATTCATCATTTTACTATTCATCATTTTCGGAGTCAGTTTGAGATTCCGAGAAGTGTTTCAAAATTTTACTATTCACGTGCATTATTCATTCCCGGAAGGAAAACACTATTCATGATCATCATGCATCTTCTTGTAAACCGAGTTTACGGGTTTTCAAATTCGCGTAACCAGTTATGTTTAGCTTCGAATTCATGCATCATCAGTAGGGACATGTCATATAGACTTGAGTAGTCTACATATCATCAGTAACGTAATCAGCACTTTAGATCATGCACGGATATGCATTATTTCAATTTACGTATGCTTAATTTGTAATTAACGTTACCACTCAGTTTTACTACTAATATATACCCGATACTGATCCTAATATATTTTCATACTCATTATAATAATATAAAATTTATATTATTAATTTACCCGGTGTTTTTAGACCTATTGCCATGTTTTCCGTTAAACGCTTAAATTTTGTCGGATCACGATATTTCAACACGACAAATATTTTAACACCCAATTCTCATCAGGAATGTAAATTTATAATTTTTACAACGTTCTCACATTTTATTTGGTACCGTTAAACTTTATTTCTAGCAAACTCGGTACCCGGTATCTCCTAAAACTCAATATATCTAACCTAAATCTTACAAAAGTCTTGCAAATCTTTTCCTTCCATTCCAATCCCCTAAATCACGCCCCAATGTCCCCCCTAAGTCAAAGATTTCTTAATTACTTGAACCCTAAAATATCTACACACATATACTTGTTATTTTCCCATTTCTTTCATTTTTATACTTCAAGTCACTAGCAAAAAGCTCTCATCTTTTCCTTCTCTCTATAAAATTCGGCCAACCATAGATCAAGAGGAAGAAATGACTTTTTTTTCAAGATTCAAGTGTTTATCAAGCCTTAGTATTGAACTAGTTAGGATTTTGAAATAAAAATCCCTAGGTTATTTACATATTTTCATCCAAATCACCTCAAATCTTCAATTAAGCTTCAAGTAAACTTTTCGAATCTATTATACTTCCATTTGATGTATTTTCAATTCATAGTAGTAGATCATGCAAATATATATGTTATATATACCACTTTATACAATAATACTCTTTAATCTTAGATCTATAATTTTATTAGTAACTTCAAGAGATCCACCAAGATTGGTGATGTTTAGGAACCCATGCCACCCTAAGAAGGAGTATGGTAGGATTGGGTACTTGTGGAGTTGATTTGAAATAGTTTGGTTAAGTTTTGAACAAGTTTAGAACCAAGAAAATGAATTTAAACACTATTAGAAAGTTGTTGTTCATTTTTGAAAAATATAGGAAACTTAGGGTTTTCCAAGTAACATTGGGCTAGAGATTCAGAAAATACTTTCAAAAATGAAGCTATGGGCGAAAGAACGGATTAAAACGAGCTTATAACGAAGAAGATATGATTTTTCCAAGTTTAACGACAAAACTATTTTCTGAAAATAATACGTGCTGATGAACGAATTTCAACGCACAAAATAAGGCGTTAGACGTAATCTATAGGAGCCGTCCTACTGAAAATATATTAGTATATATTAATACGAAACCGTGGATATAAAGAACGTAGAAAACGAGCTTATAACGAAAAAGATACAAGCGTTTGAACGTAGACGATTTTAATATTTTTCCTTCAGCACAACACTTGGAAAATTTTCCAAGTATTAACCATTTCGCCAAGTGTCCATGTTCAACCCCACTTTTCTCATTGATAAACCCATTTCTGGAAAATTTATATAATTGACAAAAAGTTAGTTTACCCAGCCTAGTTTTCAAAACATCCAACCGTTTGTCAAAAGGATTAATAACGAATAACATATGGCTTTCCAAATTTTCCCGAAAACTGCCAAGAATCTGCCAACACAGCCCAAACACCTCACTTCACGGCTATTTTTCTTTATGAATGAGATCTGTATGGACAAAATTTCAGTGTTACGACTTTTAGATAATGTGAAAATCTTTCTAAAACTACTGAGCTTCTTTCCTAACTCTTAATATTCACTATTTCGCGACTAGTTTTGCGAGGCCATTTTGGTCATATTTTTCAAGTAATGAAAATGTCATTTTTGCGACGAAAACATTATATTTGCCGATAAAACACCAAACAAAGACCGAGGAGTACCGTTTCAACATATTTACATGAAAAGTGGTTATTAACTTAACGAGGCGTCAAAAATATATTTTCGACAATAAACGTTATTTTCAAATTTCGCGAGTGGTATCAATAACATACGTATTTGCATGTGTAGCATCATTTCATTTCTTACATTAGATTATATCATTCATATTAGGTTGCGGTTAGAAATCGTGCCTCATTTCAATGTATCCACTTTTGTCATCGTAGCTATCGCACCAGGTGAGTCATAGCCCATACTATTTTAATTGTTTTGTAAACTCTTTGGGGGAGATACATGCTCAATTACATATTTTCAACTTTATGCTCATTTCATATTTAAACTTAATGTTGTTTTACAATCAAACACCATGCTTGCTTTACTTGTAAAGTGACTTGTCTCTTAAACATTATCATTTATTTATATGACCTCATTGTCATCATCGTTCATATAGACTCATTGTCATCATTGTTTATATGACCTCATTGTCAGAATTGTTTATATGGCCACCTTGTCAAAATTGTTCATATATGTCAAATGTAATATTGTGGTTTCCCCACTTGGTTGTGATGTCAAACGTAATGTTTTGGTTTCCCCATTTGACTGTGATGTCAAACGTATTGTGGTTTCCCCACTTGACTGTGATGTCAAACGTAATATTGTGGTTTCCCCACTTGGCTGTGATGTCAAACGTAATATTGTGGTTTTCCCACTTGCCTGTGATGTCAAACGTAATATTGCGGTTTCCCCACTTGACTGATTTATCTATATGGCGACATTGTTAGATTTATTTATATGGCCTCATTGTCAAAATTGTTTATATAGCGGTATTGCTACACTTATCTTTGAATCTAGATACAAGTATTACTCTTGTTCACATAAACCAAATCATATTTGGCGGTGGGTCGTAAACACACAGGTTGCAAGTCTTGTATGGGCGGGACTTAGAACTGAGTGGATTTACGATGCCTTTGCTGGGAAATCTTCATTCAAATGTTTTACATTATATTCTTTTTCACTAAAATCTACGAACTCACCAACCACGTGTTGACGCTTTAACATGTATTTTCAGGTTTTAAGCAATGGCACGCTACTGGAGGTTTTGTCAGGGCATGGCATGGTCATAGAAGACTCTGATATTCATTTGGGGACCGTCTTAAACTATTTTAAGGGCCTAATTCCGCACTATTTTTAACAACGTAAATTCAACACTTTTGGTTTAAACGATTTTATTCTAAATGATGAAGTGAAAACCATTTTTGTACTAGTGTTGGGATACCATTTAAGTTACACCCCAACAACATGTAAGCTTCCGCTGGACCCGATTTTTGTGGTGTGACAGACTGGTATCAGAGCTTTGGCTATAGAGAACTGAGTGATTTTAAAACCTAGACTATAGCTACTTTCACGAAAACTTAAACCTATAACCGCCACGTGCCTGCCTGCCAAGCTGATGCCTCATTGGTAGTTTATTGCTGACTTATGTGATGAGATTTGTACCTCATTACTAGATATATCATACTCATTTATTCTAGTTGATTACCATAATTGTCTTCCCTATTAGTATGCTTACATAACTTATGTGTCTCATGTTACGCCTTCTCCTTGCACAATTTCATCATTCGACCTCGAGTTTGGTCACTTGCCTTAGTCTTTCAGAACGTCTTTGTATTTGTGAAGGACATAGTTTTAGTATAACTGAACTGAGTATTTCAAAATTCATGTAACCACTGTGGAATGTAGACTGTTCATCTACATTTGACCCAGGATAGTGGGATATAGGCTGACCACCTATGTCTGACTCAGAGATGAATTTTGCAACACTGATAATGGTTATAATAAAATTTTGTCTGGATTGAATTCTCTACCCAATTTCCAAATGTTTCATTTTACATCACAGTATTCCCTTTCATCACAATCTCATTGTGTTGCAGCTGTCACAGTCATTTCCTTTCTCACCATCATTATCATTTCTCTTCCCCGTGAAATATATAAGGAATTAGGTGACACTCTAAATATTTCCTTTCTCACCATCATTACCTCCCAATATCTGTGAAATATCCATTGATGAGTCTCTAAAAACTCATCATTTTTGCCTTGTTTAAAATACGAAAACAGTTAAAAACACCAAAAATACCATATAATACTACAAATATCTTTGGAATGTGTTTTTATATGTTTCAGGTGCAAAAGGATTGAAAACAGATGAAAAACGAGCAAAGTTTGCACACTTGGCAAAATCAGTCCTTGAACTTTCAAGAAATGTCAGAAATGGTCCCTGAGAGAATTATTTTATAGAAAACTCAACAACAGTCCCCCAGGAATCATGAAATGACAAATTTTACCCTTGAAGTTCAAAATTGCAAAAATAGCAAAACAGGTCCCTTAAGTTTCAAACTTGACAGTTTTAGTCCCCGGGTATTCAAAATGAGAAAATTATCATTAAGGGTCTTTAGGAATTCATAATTGTCACTATTAGTCCCTTGGTGAAAAGTTTGAGGAAATTACAGTTTTGGTCCCTGAAGTTTCAAAAATGGCAAAAATAGTCCCTGGGCATTTTAAATTAGAAAAACTTACATATATAGCCCTTGTACTATTTATCTTGGTAAATCAAGTCCTTTTTGATAACTTTTGTAAAATTACACTTTTTACCCCTCAACTTTGTAAATTTGGCAAAAATGGTCCCCGGTTGTTTTTATTTTGGAAAATATCAAATAGGTCCTTGTATTATTCTAACATGACAAAAATGGTACCTTTTGATAAACTTTAGAAAAGTTACAGGTTTAGTCCCTGGAATTCAGAAACTACAAAATTGGTCCATGGGCTAATTCTAAATAACAAACTAAACTTTACCCTTTAAATAAATCCAACACCAAAAACATGTCCAATCCATTTCCTGGTCCAAAATTCAATACCCTGATCCATACACTTTGGGCCCAAACCTGACCAAGCCTAACCCTTTACCCCTTTTAAATAAAACGGGGTCAAAACTACCCTGTTGACCCATCTCCTTCCTCCCTCACTGAAACCACCTCCTGCTTCCCACCTCTGCCACCTCCACCTTCACCATCTCACAACCCCATACACTCCCTGTCACCTCCTCAACCAAAACCCACTCCCTAGGTTTGCCCCAGGAGATACCACGTGGCATACCTACATCCACTTCCACCACTTGAGCCTGCAAAACCATGCCAACACTCCAAATCCACCACCTATGCTCACTAAACCTATCCCCTGTCCCCTCCACCTCCAAAATCAACCATTAAAAACCCTCACAGTCCCCAATTGGTTCCTACAAATTTTCCCTCCAAAAATTGGTTCAACGGATAAGATTAATTGGAGCAATCCAATGGCTTAAGTGAACTGGGACAAGCTCTGTGGGACCCCTAGAACCTTTTTGAAGCCTATATAAGAAAGAAGAAGGAGCAAAGATATGTAGTAGTTAAATTAGATTAGTTTTAGTGTAGTATAGTGTCGAAGTAGTGTAATTTAAGTTTTAATTTTAATCCTTAGTTAACAATAGATGTAATTTGTTTTATTAATGCAAATGAAATCTTATTCAAGCTTTAAATTCAAGTTTTCTTTTATAAATTCAATTTTGGCAATTTTGAAGTAAAATTGACAACTTTGCTTTAATCTTGTTAATAGTTGTTGTTTAATGTTCAATTAAGTCCAATTAAGTGTACTTGTAAGTTTTCATAAGCATTCAGAGTTTTAAAATAGGATTCATTCAGTTTAATATATATATATATATATATATATATATATATATATATATATATATATATATATATATATATATATATATATATATATATATAAAATATGTATATATATATATATATATATATATATATATATATATATATATACTTAAAATTCAAAATAAATACATAGAAAAAAAAAAGAAATGATGAAGAAAGCAATAAGCAGGGTCAAGAATGGATTGCCTGGGTTGAAAAGCTTCATGGGAAGCTAAAGGATAGTAAGAAATAGCCATGGTTCTCAGTTTGTGCATATGGAATCAATTTGTAAGCCACTTCACTCATTTTAGCTTATTACTGTAGGTTCTCCTAATAATAGTTCATCTTTGTGTTTATGTATTACTCTTGTGTATGTTAGTAAAAGGTAGTTCAATTTTACCTACTTGTTCAATAGAAATTAATGTTGCTTAGTTTGTCTTAAGTTTGCATTACTAAATTAGCATAACTTAGGATATTAGTGTTTTGTTGTTCTTGTTGATGTGTTTGTGCTAAAATAAGTTTATTTAATGTTGTTAAACACTTGTGTATGGAATTCAAGGTCTAAATCTGTGATAACCTTTGAAAATCTTTGAAACAGTATCAGAAAAGGGTGTTTGGTTTAGGCCTGAATTGCTTGTTTTAGTTGTTTATCTCATCCCTTGTTCGTACCATTAGCTTACTTAGGTAACAGTAGAGTAAGGTAGGCCATAAAACTTGCACACATAAAACAAAAAGTCAAAATTAGATCTCACTTAGAATTCAACTTGCATAAAGTGTAATCTGATTTTGCAATCTTGTTCCTTAGCTGCAATTTATGTTTGTGCATGAGAGTTTATTGTTTAAACATCTTAAATATACATCTAGGAATAGATTTAGGCATTAGAAATCCAGATTAGTCAACTTAAGCTAGAATTAAAAAAAGTCAAAAATTTCACTTAATCTGTTTTTGAATTAATTACTTAATTTCATATAGGATTTAATATTAAGTTTATGGTTTTGTGCTTTTAGGATTTTGTTATTTTGTTGCTAATCTTTAGTATAGTATTTTTGTTTAATTTTTATTAAGATTTTAAACTGCTTATTTGACTTATTACTTTAGCCTGTTTTACTTGAACCTCCCCTGTACCCAGTGTGCACACTCAACTTCACAGGGTTGCACAGTGTTTATTAGTGGGACCCAGGGTTGGTGCCTTGGTTTTTTGAGAAGCTTACCTAGCTGACTCAATAGTTCTGTGCTTATTTTTGGGTTTGGAACCTTTGCCCCTAGCCTGCTTGTTCCTTTAAGTCACCCACACCTCACCCCTGCACTGAGATATCAGGGTTAATCACCCAACTTCCAAAGCTTCTCAACAGCTTATTTGTGGGCCCCAGCCTATGAATCTTGGTTTTTTGAAAAGCCTACCAACCTATCTTGCTATCTCAGTGCTTATATTTCACTTATCAGCTTATTTGGACCCCTGAATTTGGCCTACAAATTAGTTGCATGCCTGTTTGGTTATGTGGCAAATTAGATTTGCTTATTTGCTTTTACTAGCTTATTCAGTGCAATTCTTTTGTGGTTTCAACTTCATCTAAGTTCATTTAAGTTGTTTACAACTTATTTTCTAGCTTGTGACCACTGTGTGGCTTATTGTAAGCTTATTCAAAACCAATAAAGTCCTAATACGCTTATAAGCCCATTCTGTTAAGCCATTGTACTTCCATTCTGCTTATTTTTAAGCTCTAGTAAAAGTCTCTTTATTAAAGTTGCTTATTTGAGGTAGTAAAATAGTTTTGTAAAAGAAAATCTAGAAAAAGACAAAAATAAAATAAGTGATAGTTTCTATTTAATTTAATTTATCTTTTTAATTTTCCTTTTTAGCTTTTTATTAAGCACTTTGCAAATTTATATTTTTATTAATTTCCATTTATATTAAAGTATTTTTTGTATTTTTTCTAGAATTTTGTCTTGTCATTTAGTACTTATTAGATTTAATATTAGTTTTATTAGTTATTAATTAATATTTAAGTATTAAATAGTATAATTAGTTTTTATTAAGCACACCCAAGTTTTTATAATTTTCCTAGCTTTTATATGTTATAAAATAATTTTAGGAATTTTTCTAGAATTTTTACTGTTCATTTTATAATTTTCTTAATTAATTTAGTTAAATTAGATTTTAATTAATAAATAAGTAAATAATTAGTAAAATAATCTAAATATAATTTTTAGAAACTTTTTATATTCTTTATAGATTCCTGTGATTGTTAAGTAAAGTTACAAAAAGTTTTATAATTTTATAAATTAATTTAGTATTTATTATAATTAAATTAGTTTAATTAAATTTAAATAGTTTTTAATTAATAAAAATTAAATAAAAAGTCTAAAAAACATTTTCTTTTTATAATAATATTATTTTATCATTTGAATTCCAAAAATAGAAATTTCACATCCGTGGGATTTATATTGGACAGAATTCACGTTTTGTTTCGTACGTTAACGTAAAATTTAATGTAAACATACGCGTTTTTAGGTTTTAAACATTTTAAATTTATTTAGGTTTACGTTTTAATTAAATTAGTTTATTTAAGTCATTTTATTTTATAAAACCTTAGTATAAATCACTCACACCTGTTTCCTGTTCAAAACCACTCGATCACAAATTCGTTTAAATCCAAATTGCACGCCTCATTGGGACATAACGACCCGAGGATACACTGTACTCCACGGATATATATCTTGACCCTTCTCCCTCATGGTTTGACTTTAGTTGATGATTGAGTCCAAACGGTCAACTAAATTGACCAGGGGAATGGTCAACCAAGTCAAACTGCCTAGAGTCAATCTCCGTGGAACACAGGGTTTCCCCGGGTCTTTATGTCCCGTTGAGGTGTGGATTGTAATCAAACGGGTTTGTGATCGGGTGAATTTGGACAGGAATAGGGTGTATATGGGTTTGAATGATTACACTAAGGAAATACGAATGAGAACGATTTAAACAAACTATATTAACAATAACGTGAAACCTAATTAACCTAAAACGTAATCTAAAAATTTAAAATCAGAGTTTACTTATAAATAAGCAGAAAAATAAGCCAAAAGGGCTTAAATAGAAGCTATCACTTTTTTTATTTTTGGTTTTTCTTTATTTTACAAACTACTTTTACTAACGTAACCTAAATTTAAAAAAACGTAAAAGTTTATTAAATAAAAAGTGAAATTTGAGCTACTCTAACCCTACGGATGTGAAAATTATATTTTTACGATCCTAACGATAAAAGAAAATTTTAGAAAAAAGGAAATTATTTTTTTGACTTTTTATTTATTTATTATTAATTAATTACAAAATAAACTAAATTAAATTATTAAAAATACTAAACTATTTTAGAAAATTATTAAAATTTTTGGGAAACTAATTTAACTAATAAGAAATACAGGAAAAATAAAAAGTTGGAAAAAGCTACCTTAATAAGCCCTAAATAAGCTAAACAGTTAGCTTAGCTTATTTATGCTAGGAAGTATATAAAGGATTTATTTTGCAAGTTGTTAATGAAAAAAGACCCAAGGGCATGTGGTAGCAGAGTGTGTGTGGTGTGTCTGTTTAAGGCTGAGGTCCTAGGTTCGATTCCCATAAACCCCAATTTTTTGCAAATATTTTTTTTTTTCGATTCCTTTTTTACACAACCACTTTAACAGCAAAACTAGCAAACTTTGAACAAAACAACTTTTTCAAACTTCAATAATAAGCTTAATGCAAGCAAAATAAGCCAACAGTTTGGCTTTTTGCTTGAAAATTGAAATGTTGAAATGTAAAAAAGCCAAAAATAAGCTACCAACTAATCATAAAGACAAAACAAGCTGGAATCAATTGATATGATTTTAAGAAAAGCCAAAGAAAAGAGAAAATAAGGTCAGATAAGTTAAAGTCAGGGAATAAGCCAATCCAAACTCACTCAATACAATCAGGCCACAAGGCTCAATTAGCAGGCCACTTGCAGACCTCAAATAAGCTTTGGAACCCTAGGAAAGCTAGGAACTAGAAAGCTTGGTGAGAGAGCTTCTCAAATAGCCAAGATATACCCTGTGGGGTCCACTAATAAGCTAGCAATGAGCTTATTAACTTGACCCATTGGAACAGTTAACTGGGATAAGTCAAAAGCAGGCCTAAGTGGACACTTTTCAAGCTAATGCAATAACCAAGGCCTAAAAGCTAGTATCTAAAAACAGCAGACCCATAAAGATGAGCTAGCCAAGAGCTTATAAGCTAAAATTCAAAATTTCATAAGCTTATTTAAGCTTACTGGGAGCTGATGAAAAAGGGGCCAGTGGGACATGGTAGCTGCAAATAGTTTCTACTCTCCAACTTGAATACCTAAGTAAACTAACCAGATAAGCTCTAGTTTCAAAAATAAGTGCAGAAAAGTGAATTCTATACTATGAACTAATTACAAACCCAAAATATATTCTTAAATCCTACTGTAGCTACCCTAGAACATGATCAAAAAGTGTTGGTTAGGACCTGTTGGATGTTGCAGCCCAGCACAGGTGATGGGGCAAGTTATAAGCCCCTAGCAGGCCTATCAAATAAGCTAAGAAACTTGCAATAAGCTGTGAACCTTGAAGCTTGACAGACGAGCTTCTAAGAAAGCCAAAATCACAGGTGTGGGTCCCACTAACTGATACGTGGGAATCACACCAGGCTTTACCTCTCAAGGGATCTTGAGAAGCTTACAACCCCCACCAGGCAGTGTACCTGATCGTTGTAGTATAGTATAGTGACAAGTACCGGGGGATTGATCGTTCAGCTAGGAATAGTGTCGCTAGGATTAGAAAACCTAATTACTAGTGCTAAAGATGAGAGATGATTATTTTTGTGTTTTTATATTTTTATGAAAGCAAGTAAAAATCTCGTGTTTGAAGGATATGGGCGGAATTAGTTGCTAGTCAACTAACCCAATACTAAAGATGCAATCAAAATAAAATACTAGAAATGAAAATAAACTAAATTATACTAAGGTTGTGAGCAATAAGTGGAGAAAATGTGTTTACTTAGATTTCACTACTCCCTAGACATCTTTTACACGTTAATTACTTGTTATAGTTGCGTGGAGGACGGATTGTATTCCTTAATACCATTCATGTGGTGGCGCACTTACTTCCCCAATCCTATGAGTGCCTACTTCACTCCTATGTCGAGCCGGCTAAGAAGCTCCTAACATGGGATCATTAGAATTTACTCATGCATTAAATACAACCAATAAAACCTAGTGCACATCGGTTCATGTTTCCTAAGACGTTCAAGCATGTTACCATTCGGAGATCTACCAATTTTCTTAAGCCTAACATCGAAATCATTCATCCAATACAACCATAAACAAGTAATCAACACATAATTAACATCTAGGTTTCACTAGATCTAAGCAAACACAAGATAGATCTAGCCTAGCGGGATGGAATTAAGACAAGAACAAGATATAGACAACCAACATATAGACATATTGATTAAATTAAAAGAACACTTATCTCAATTACACATGAAAGGTTTCAAGGGCTGAGAACCCTTGAAAAACCTGTAAAGTTCGTAGTAAGTTCGGCCTTAGGGTTTCTCCAAAACTTCCTCTCTTTTATGTGTAAAAATTAGAAAACTATATATAGGAAATAGGGGCTGATGGCGTCAAGACCAAATTTGTGACGCCGTCATCTCACCGCCAAAATACTTCTCGGACTGCCTTGATCTACTTCTGACGCCGTCAAGTGTTATGTGTTTCCAGGACGTCATGCATTTTACTCTTGACGCCCTTCCTTGTGACGCCGTCAATTCTGTACTGGGTCGTCATGGAAATTACTCTTGACGCTGTCAAGATTTTCTTCTTGACGCCGTCACCTACTGTTCCTAGCTTGGAAAATTGAGACTTTGCCATTTTCTTCACTTTTATGCTCCAAAAACGTCAAAAATGCCTTCTTTTCCAGATTTCACTCCCAAAGTACCTAAAATCACAAAAGGACCGATTTAGGGCAATATTTGATCAAATAAATTCAATTCCGGGCTTAAATGACCCCCTAAAAGTAGTTCATTTTTCGCCTCATCATATACCCTTACACTTGAGATTTGCTTGTCCTCAAGCAAATGCGCTTTTATTCTACTCAAAATACAAGTTAGGGTTCATTTAACACTAATATAAAAGTAATTACAACAAATAATCGTTCCACTAAAGTCCAAAAACAAGCACGGAGGTCATACACAAGCACCTCACAAATAGTGTTTAGATACTCACATCTCTCGGGTGTAATAAAGTATAAATTACAATATGGAAACGGAAGATATCTCTCACTACCTGTCATAGCAAAATAGATTACCATAGGCTTGGGAAAGGATCAAACCTCCGCCACATGGCGTAAGCACCTAGGATAAACTATCAAAGAGGTCTTTTAAAGGGTTGTAATGTTAGGTGTAGGGATATGAAATACACGGTTTTGTTGGATAAAGGCAGTCTTTACTGGTGGCGAGTTAACAATCTTGGTTAATTACATGTACAATATGGCGTTGCTAAGCCAAGACTAGACTCGACTTAAGCTAATAAATGAAAAATAACAAAAACATAAAATGAACATAGAATAAAACGGGATGGTAGTCCGTATGTTTTTTTTCTCTTTCTCTTTTTTCTATTTTTTTTTTCTTTTTCTTGATTTTTCGATTTTTTTTTTTTTTTTTTTTTTGCATACACTATTACCCTACCATCCAAAATAATACATCATAGGGAATGAACATTCCCTTTACACTTGAATTTTTACATACTTTACAATAAACTAATCTAATGACTCGAATTAAGAAAATCAAAACACTTGGAGCACTTTTAAGATTAACGTACATATGGGGGTAATAAATGATGTTCTTTCCCATTATTCCATAAAATAAGTACTTTACCCATGAGTCCCAATCGTCCCAAAACAATATGTACAAGGATATGACTCGACTTAGCAACCATGTAATCAATTAGATAGTTAACTTAGGGTTTAACAAATAACAATAATGCACTAAAAATGAGCGCATACACGGAAGGCTAAGGCGATTTGGGTGTACATTTAAGTGGGGTGTAACAAATTCTTCCTTTAAGTAAGATACTTAAAGTTAGAAACGAAAAGATAGGCTCGGAGGGGTGTACTAGGGGTTTCGTGTACTAAAAATGAGTACAACGCTAAGGGTGTGGGAAAAATTAGTTGACTTAACTAGCCAAGTAATATGACTTAAATGGTCAAGTAATTATGATATGGGTTTAACACAAGGGTGATCCTAATGCCTCTTATCATGTAGTAAATCCTACTACAAGAATGTAGTCTCACTAGCGGTCTCGGGATGCATCACTAACGCAAGTTCTAGAATCTAAATGCTACCGGTACACTCATAAGCACTAATAGTAAATGCTTTTCCTATCAAATCTAAAGGCGAACCTCACATATTTGGGTGGAAAATTTTTCCGAATATACGGTTATGTGCTAGTCATACAATCTCCTATCCATGAGACGCTTGCAATGGCTAAAGTTTCACTCCTAAATGTTGTAAAAAAATTTAAATTTGGCGCTAAAATTGCACTAACAAGTGTCTCTCATAGTTTTATTACACACCTACCATTAAACAAAGCAAACTCAAGCGAAAGTGTAGTTGTAAGGTATCATCATTTTACCCTCCCCTTACACTTAAGATGAACATTGTCCCCAATGTTCAAGTAAAGAACGTAAAAGTGAAATAAGTAAAACAAATGAAATCAAATACCTCCCTGATTCGCTCGGTATGGATAATTAGGTGGCCAGGTTAAATCTTCCTCCAAGAAAATGAACAATCAAAGCTTCCCTTCCAGAATATAAATCATCTTCTTGTCATACATAACCTGTAAATCCTGAGAAAATAGACAAGACAACCTCGCATAAAATCGGTGGCATCCTATATAAGTTACTAAATCCTAGAAAACAAAGTAAGATATAATGCTTGTGGAATGAAGTTTGCAGATTTCCTGGAGATTATAAAACTTAATAATTCACAAAAACCATAAGACTCCGTTAGAAAAACAAAACCGGTAAAATTTCTAGATTTTTTTACCCGTGACGCCGTCAAGAGTAAACTCATGACACCGTCAGGATTGACCTGCAAAAATTCTTATGTTAAGTTTCCGGAAAATTTCTGGAAAAACTTGGTCCTACTTCCTGGAAAATCCTGCAAAACTTCATTATGACTCAATACAAGCATTTGACTTTAACAAATACGAATATACATGTTCATTTAATATTGTGGAGAATCATGATCGGTTTGTTTCTTAAAAACATATTTGGGGTTTCCCCTTACACTTATCTTTAGCAAAAATACCTTTAGGTGGAGTTAAGACTAGGCCAAAACAACAAAGTAAAGTATTTCCACATTTTAGTTGAGAAACATGATCTACCAACAATAAAAATAAAGCATGCATACGGAAGCAAATAACAAACAAACAAAAAATGAAAATCACACAAAGCATGGGTTGCCTCCCAAGAAGCGCTTTTCTTTATTTACGAGTCTTGTAGCTAGACTCAAGGTCATGGGTTACTACGTGACCTCATCATTGGTTTCACTCTCTAGGTCGTCATCTAAACCAGTTTTGTATTCCGGACCTAGTTGCAAGCATTCTTTGTAGAAACCAAGCATCCTATTTTTCACATACTCTACTCCTCTACGTCTATCCTCATCATTCCTATAATAAGCCGCTTGCTTGTGTTCCTTTTTGAAATTAGAGAGAAGGCGGTATTGCTCAATCTTGTAGGGCATTTGGTAAGCAACCTCATCATTCTCTTCCTTGAATCTAACTATACCTAGAGTCGGGTCATAACTCATCCTAGTGGCCTCAACAAATGGTTTTCCAAATATTATTTGGCTTAGGCAAGCATCTATCACCGGACGAGTGTCCTCTACTATCATAAAATCTATCTCATAAGTGAGATTGCCTATAATCACATGCAATCCCTTCACTCTTCCTGCAAAATTACTTATCAAATTTTTGTTGGGCATCATCCTAAAATCAAGTTGCTTCTTCATTACCCAATTGTAATAAGTCCTAGTCATGATGTTTACGGGAGATCTAGGATCGATATAAGCTTTCCATATATGCATATGCCTGATGTTGCATGGTATGTAAATGTTAAAGGGGTCTCCCATTTTGATAAGGGGTATGCCAAGGATATATGGTCTCTCGGGACTATCGAATAAGTCCTTATGGTATTCCCGTTCTTCCTTGGTGGTCATCTTATCAAAGTACTTTTCTTTAGGCTCTACTTCCTCTAATTCTTCTCCCCTATTAACCTCAACTTCCCTACTCTCATCCCTAATCTCGGTTTCAACTCTAACTTCATCCTTGTCACTCTCTTCTATCTCCTTATCTATTGGCTTAGTGGTGACAACATTGACAAAGTGGACATGTTTAGATGATCAGGGGTCCTTAATTTGGATTCCGTTATTGGTGTCCCTAGTGTCCTTCCTAGGTGTAGTTAACGCTTGGTTGTTGAGGGCTTTCAACAAGTTGTCTATCTTATTGGTCATCTCCGTTTGTTGTTGGTTGAATTCGGTTTCAAACCTAGCTATGCGGGCTTCTTGAGATGCCATGAACTTGGACATCAATCCTTCAAGATTGTTGGTACTACCATAGTTGTTAGAAGGATTGTTGTTGAAAGTACGGTTGGAGGGTGGGCCGTTTGGTTGGTAACGATTAGGCGGATTGGAAGAATTGGGTTGACTTTGTTTCCAACTAGGGTTTGGGTGAATTTTCCAAGAGG
Source organism: Artemisia argyi (assembly GCA_030686995.1). Lineage (NCBI taxonomy): Eukaryota > Viridiplantae > Streptophyta > Magnoliopsida > Asterales > Asteraceae > Artemisia > Artemisia argyi. The sequence goes on from CM060694.1 coordinate 135,291,978, forward strand.
GGTTGTATGAATCACTGTAAGGGTTTGGCTCGGGCTTAAAAGTGTACCACTTATCTCCCGCTTCGTCGGTACACGAGGATGCGTAGTCCGCAAAAGCTATTCCGGGGAGTTCCACACAATCACGAGTGTCATGGGGACTACTACATAATTTGCATGAAGAAGTGATTTTGTTCACTTGGCTTGAAGGCTTAGGAGCTTCGTAAGATTGCATGAGAAACTTGACATGGTCCTCAAGTTCCATGATCCTACGGTCGGGAGTGCTAGAGTTGTTCGAAGGCAAAGATATCGCCTTGACCGTTTTGTTCAAATCACGTGGATCATTCCAACTTTCGTTGTCATAGAGAGCAAGATCTTCTATGAGTTCCCATGATTGTTCCGCACTTAGATCACGTAGCTTACCACCGGCCGATTGGTCAATGGCTCGCCTCGTGGAGAGATCGATATGGTCATAAAAGATTTGGACTTGGAGCCAAAGATCTATGCCATGATGAGGGACTTTTTGGAGTAAGTCCTTGAAATGAGTCCATGCTTCATAAAGAGATTCATTTTGACGTTGTTGGAACATCAAGATGTCATTTCTAGGCTTAGTAGTTCTCCCCGGTGGGAAAAATTGAGCAAGGAAACGAGTGGTGAGATCATCCCATGTGGTGATGGATCCCGTGGGTAAACGCTCAAGCCATTGACTAGCTTGATCCCGTAGAGAGAATTGGAAAAGGCATAATCGGGTAGTCTCTCTAGTTGCAACATCTAGGTCTATGGAATCTACGATTTTAAGGAAGTCCTTAAGATGTTGATTTGGATCTTCGGAACGAAGTCCATGGAATGCACATCCACTTTGCAACAACCGGATGGTGTCGGATCGCAAGGGGGTCACATTGGCTCCGGTGAGCTCGATGGTGTTTCGGTAGCCTTGGTGGCTAGGTCGGGAATACTCTCCTAAGGTTCGGGGCCTAAGGGGTTCTAGTGGTGGGTTTTGTTGTGGTTGGATGACGGGTTCAAAGATGTTCCCGTTGTCCATGATGTTGGGTGGTAAAGGGTTACGAACAAAGACACAAAGAATTAGGATAGACTAAAGAAACCTAAAAATAAAAATAAAATCTTACTAGAAAGGAATCTAGCAAGTAGACCTAATAAAAAGAAATTCTAACCTAGACAATAACTATTCCCCGGGCTGCGTCGCCAAAAACTTGATACGTGGGAATCGTACCAGGCTTTACCTCTCAAGGGATCTTGAGAAGCTTACAACCCCCACCAGGCAGTGTACCTGATCGTTGTAGTATAGTATAGTGACAAGTACCGGGGGATTGATCGTTCAGCTAGGAATAGTGTCGCTAGGATTAGAAAACCTAATTACTAGTGCTAAAGATGAGAGATGATTATTTTTGTGTTTTTATATTTTTATGAAAGCAAGTAAAAATCTCGGGTTTGAAGGATATGGGCGGAATTAGTTGCTAGTCAACTAACCCAATACTAAAGATGCAATCAAAATAAAATACTAGAAATGAAAATAAACTAAATTATACTAAGGTTGTGAGCAATAAGTGGAGAAAATGTGTTTACTTAGATTTCACTACTCCCTAGACATCTTTTACACGTTAATTACTTGTTATAGTTGCGTGGATGACGGATTGTATTCCTTAATACCATTCATGGGGTGGCGCACTTACTTCCCCAATCCTATGAGTGCCTACTTCACTCCTATGTCGAGCCGGCTAAGAAGCTCCTAACATGGGATCATTAGAATTTACTCATCCATTAAATACAACCAATAAAACCTAGTGCACATCGGTTCATGTTTCCTAAGACGTTCAAGCATGTTACATTTGGAGATCTGCCAGTTTTCTTAAGCCTAACATCGAAATCATTCATCCAATACAACCATAAACAAGTAATCAATACATAATTAACATCTAGGTTTCATTAGATCTAAGCAAACACAATATAGATCTAGCCTAGCATGATGGAATTAATACAATAACAAGATATAGACAACCAACACATAGACATATTGATTGAATTAAAAGAACACTTATCTCAATTACACATGAAAGGTTTCATGGGCTGAGAACCCTTGAAAAACCTGTAAAGTTCGTACTAAGTTCGGCCTTAGGGTTTCTCCAAAACTTCCTCTCTTTTATGTGTAAAAATTAGAAAACTATATATAGGAAATAGGGGCTGACGGCGTCAAGACCAAATTTGTGACGCCGTCATCTCGCCGCCAAAATACTTCTCGGACTGCCTTGATCTACTTTTGACGCCGTTAAGTGTTATGTGTTTCCAGGCCGTCATGCATTTTACTCTTGACGCCCTTCCTTGTGACGCCGTCAATTCTGTACTGGGTCGTCATGGAAATTACTCTTGACGCCGTCAAGATTTTCTTCTTGACGCCGTCACCTACTGTTCCCAGCTTGGAAAATTGAGACTTTGCCATTTTCTTCACTTTTATGCTCCAAAAAACGTCCAAAATGCCTTCTTTTCCAGATTTCACTCCCAAAGTACCTAAAATCACAAAAGGACCGATTTAGTGCAATATTTGATAAAATAAATTCAATTCCGGGCTTAAATGACCCCCTAAAAGTGGTTCATTTTTCACCTCATCACTAACAAACACTGTGCAACCCTGTGAAGTGGGGTGTGCACACTGGGTACAGGGGATGATCAGGTCAAATGGGCTAGTTTGAGGGACTCAAAAGCTGTTGTAAAAAATTCATAAAATTAAAATAAAATTAGTAACATGAAAGCAAGCTACCAGATTACCAATAAACCAATTTTTAAGTCATAAGGTTGAGAATTTGAGCAGATGAAAAATGCTCATCCAGGGGCTGATTTGATAACTTGAAACTGCATGCACAGGTATGCAATGGTAAAAAAAACTTGAAACTTGACTAACAAACTACCACTACAGACTTTGACTATGTATACTAACCTATAGATAACTTAGTTTAACTAAAGATTGCAACTAAAAGTGCTAAAACTAGAACTTACCCCCTAACTTCTAATCTAGACAGTTTTGAAATAAAATATTTTGTAAACTAGCTAAGATCCTTAAAAAGTATTTGAGAATGTAAAATTTGACTTAAAAACTTCTAAAAATACTAGATTATAGCTGATTCAAACTGAAAATATGGTAAAAACAAACTTTGGGCTACCAAACAAAAGGTTGTGCCAAACAGTCTCTTAAAAGGGGGTTGTTCGAGCTTTTGGTTAAGAACATGCTTTTGGAGCTGAATTATTGAAAAGGGTTGATATGTTAGACTAAACGTAAACTAAGTAAGGACAAATAAACAAGGAATAAGCAATAAGCTGAGTTGAGCTTAAATGGACAGTCCACACTTAAACCTAATCTAATATCCTCCAATCTACCAACTAAGCATAAATATCACATACAAGAATTAATAATCAAAGAAAAAGCAATAATGGAACAGTAAATAAGCTTAGAAATAAGCAGAAAACAATCAAGGTAATAAGCTGAACAATTTTTTAGGTGAAAAATTAAAACTTTCATTGATTTTAAAGCAATGAGATTACAATTGAAATTTTGAGGCTAACAATACTTTTTAAAACTTAACTAAAACTACTTTCTACCCTAAATTCCTACTGCTAACTACTCTAAAATCCTAATGCCAAAAAAATGGCTTACAATGGACTATTTTATATATGAAAAACTAGGGCTTCCATCTCTCTTATGCTTTCCCACTTCCACTTATAACCATTGGATGGCCTGACTTGATCCTAGCCATTGATTTGGCTTTGGCGGGAAAAAGGTTTAACCACTTGGGTCTGATTACTTGTGCCAGGGATGGTTTTTGTAGTTATGTGGAGGAAAGTTAGTGATAGTGGGGTGTTAGCAGAGGAGGGGGTGTAGGGGTGATGATGGAGTGTTGGGATTGCAGGGTTTTGCAGGCACGGGGGAGGGAAAAGGATTGGGTGAGGTGGAGGTTGACCCAGGGTTTGACTGGGTATTAATAAAAAAAGAGGGGTGGTGGTATTTAGTGGTGGATTGGGCCAGGGTTTGGACTGATGGAGTGTGTGGGCTGAGTGAGGGTGTGTGTTGGGGTTTATTTTGGATTAAAGGGGTAAGGGTTTTATTTGGTTTGTAATAATATTAAGCCCAAGGATCAAATGTGTACAATCTGAAAATTGGAGGGCCTTTTCTGCCATGTTCCAAAAGTATATCCAAGGGACCAATATTTCCAAGTTATAATTCCATAAGGACTTTTGAAGTTCATTTTCCAAAATCAAAATCCCATGGACTGATTTTGTCAGATTTGCAAAGTACAGGGACCAAACATGTAATTTTCCCAAAGTTTTCACCCAATGATTGTTTTTGATAATATTTGACTTTAAAAAGCTTTGGGTTGACTTTTCTTTCATAAAAACGCTCAAGGACTAGTTTTGTAAATTTTTGAAAGTTGGGGGACTGAAACTGCCAATTGTGTAAACTTTGTTCATTTTTTATTGTTTTTACTCATTTTGCATCTGAAACGTATAAAATACAATCCCTGGGGTATTTTTAGTATTTTGATGCATTTCTGAGTGTTTTCGGATATTTTGGCAGTTCAAATATGACAAAAATCAAGTCCTTTTTGATAACTTTTGTAAAATTACACTTTTTATCCCTCAACTTAGTAAATTTGGCAAAAATAGTCCCCGGTTGTTTTTATTTTGGAAAATATCAAATAGGTCCTTGTATTATTCTAACATGACAAAAATGGTACCTTTTGATAAACTTTGGAAAAGTTACAGGTTTAGTCCCTGGAATTCAGAAACTACAAAATTGGTCCTTGGGCTAATTCTAAATAACAAACTAAACTTTACCCTTTAAATAAATCCAACACCAAAAACATGTCCAATCCATTTCCTGGTCCAAAATTCAATACCCTGATCCATACACTTTAGGTCCAAACCTGACCAAGCCCAACCCTTTACCCCTTTTAAATAAAACGGGGTCAAAACTACCCCGTTGACCCATCTCCTTCCTCCCTCACTGAAACCACCTCCTGCTTCCCACCTCTGCCACCTCCACCTTCACCATCTCACCACCCCATACACTCCCTGTCACCTCCTCAACCAAAACCCACTCCCTGGGTTTGCCTCAGGATATACCACGTGGCATACCTACATCCACTTCCACCACTTGAGCCTGCAAGACCATGCCAACACTCCAACTCCACCACCTATGCTCACTAAACCTATCCCCTGTCCCCTACACCTCTAAAATCAACCATTAAAAACCCTCACAGTCCCCAATTGGTTCCAACAAATTTTCCCGCCAAAAATTGGTTCAACGGATAGGATTAATTGGAGCAATCCAATGGCTTAAGTGAACTGGGACAAGCTCTGTGGGACCCCTAGAACCCTTTTGAAGCCTATATAAGAAAGAAGAAGGAGCAGATATATGTAGTAGTTAAATTAGATTAGTTTTAGTGTAATATAGTGTCGAAGTAGTGTAATTTAAGTTTTAATTTTAATCCTTAGTTAACAATAGATGTAATTTGTTTTATTAATGCAAATGAAATCTTATTCAAGCTTTAAATTCAAGGTTTCTTTTATAATTTCAGTGTGGAAAACTAGAAAGGGGGGGGGGGGGGGTTGAATAGTTTTCCCTTCTTTTTGATTTTATAAAAACTTTGTTTCAAAATGTTGATTCAAATTTATTCAATTGTTTGTTTGGAAAACTTCAATTAGAGTTTAGTATGAAAACAACATATAATAAATATGATCAATTATATATGTAAGCTTTTGGAAAAACTTAGTTTTATGAATGAAGCTTTGGTCGATCTTTATGTGAATATGTTTTCCTTTTAAAATCTTAAAACGTTTTGTATTAAATTATCTATCAAGTTAAACTTAATATGAGAAGTGTGAATAATAATCTATTTGACCATATCATGCAATTATACACACAATCACAATATTAACTACTATGTTCAACACAATCAATCATCACAACTATATAAGCAACAACTAAGACATGTAGGCAAGCATAGAAGTAAAGCAAGATATGCAAGAACAAAAGATAAGAGATAAGAGAAAGGAAATGCAAACCGGACACGATGATTTATAGTGGTTCGGCTACAAGGACACCTTCCTTGTTCCTACTCCACTCCCCGAGTCACCTACTCGAGAGTTTTCTTCACTACTCAACAAGCTCCCTTTTGGCGGAGAAAACCGTACACAACTTTTGCTTACACCATTTAACGACACTAAGCTAAATGTCGAGTTCTAATAGTAGCTAGAACCAATCTCACAACACAACTTCGATCACTACACAACTTCGACACAACTTCACGACTTCATCACAACTTCTTCTAAACCTCTTCACGGCTTCACAACTTCTTCACGTCTTCACGACTTCATAACTTCATCACAACTTCTTCTAAACTTCTTCACGGCTTCACAACTTCTTCACGTCTTCTCGACTTCACAACTTCATCACCACTTCTTCTAAACTCCACTACATAATCACACACCTACATCTTCACAACTACATGTTTTCTCCACACTACTACTTCCTCACACTACTTCTTACTCACTCATTGAATCACTACTAAGTAAGATCATCTTGATCTACTTATTACATATACATAACTCACAACTTCACATAAGCACTAACTAGATCCTAATACATCTTTGGCTTTATGATAGGGAGGATTCTTCTCTTGCACTTTGAGTGATGATAGATTGGATCACTTGAAACAAAGATTAATAATCTTATGATCAAAGGGTTTTAGAAGGATGTTTAGAGAGAATTAGATCTGAAAATTTTTGTGCAAAAGGTAAGAAAAATTCCAGGTTTGAGGTGGTATTTATAAGGAAAAATTTCTGACCAAATCTGACAGGGGAGCGTGGCCGGTCCCCTAAATTGTGTGCCGGTCCCCTTAAAATTAAGGGGACCGCCCCTTATAATTAAGGGGGCCGCCCTACTGAAACGGCCAGATTTTCTGTCTTTTAGTGGGGAAAGTTTATTTGGTGAAAAACTAACTAATTTTGGTTAAAAGTTTGAAATCATATATTTAGTATGATTAAAACATTTTTCTTTATTACCAAAAGTGTTTTTCAAAAATATATAATATGTTTATATAATTAAATAAACTTTGTACTACCTCCGTCCCATTTTAATTATCCGCGGGCCCGAATTTGACCGTAAATATTTTTGTTTGTATTATATAACACTTGATGAAATTTATATCATTGAAAAGTTCGTTTAACGAACTTTTCAATGATATAAATTTCATCAAGTGTTATATAATACAAACAAAAATATTTACGGTCAAATTCGGGCCCGCAGACAATTAAAATGGGACGGAGGGAGTATTAGTTAATTAAATACCCCTATGATCATGAGATGTATTAAACACTTGTTTATCCATACCTTAAGTGATTGTTGAAGCATACTTGAGACGTTGAGATGTCGAGGCTTGTTGACGTAAGAATGCATAGAAGAATTGTGATCACAAGTAACTTAAGCACTTTACGTTATATGTTGTAACTTTCATCTTTGTCATCATCAAAACATGAAGAGGATGTTTAGATTAAATATCATAATATTCATGCCAACAATCTCCCCCTTTATGATGATGACAAACTATGTAAATTATAACTTATAGTAAAATGTATAAGTTACTTGTTTACACTTCTTCTCCCCCTTTTGTCAAAGCAAAAAGGTGGAATCTAAGACAAGACTTCTACTACGCTTGAACTCTTGAGATAGAATGTAAAAGGCGTGCTTGCATCATCGTAAGTGAAGCCTTGATCCTATCAACCTCAATGCTCCCCCTTGGTGTATGCTCCCCCTTGGTGTATGCTCAAAACTTGTTTTGGCTACCAAAGAATCGAGCGGTGAAGTAATCCTTCAAAACAAAGTTAGTAGACAAGTGCACATATATATAATGATGATAATAGATATATGCATGAAACTAATAGGGGAACAATATATGGACATATTAGGTATATGCACTAAAAGTATGACACATGTAATTATTGTTTTAAAAACAACAACCTAAATTAAAAAAAAAATTAGAGACTAATGCAAAGATTAGAACCTAGGAAAATGTAGGAGAATGAGGAGGGATGATCGTGAATGTAAAGGGAAGGTGATAACAAAGGGTTGAAAAACTAGAAGGGTTGGAAATTATGGTTTAGATTAGTATATCGTTTGACAAGGGTGGATGATAGGGAATCATGGGATTTTTAGGTGTTTTGTTGGTTGACAACCGAAGGTGGATATGTGAAATGAGGTGGTGATGAGTCGACAACACTTGAAGCTTAGATTTCTTCATTGTGTTCTTCACTTGCTAGAAAGTGGAAATGACGCATTTCGTAATGAAATTCACTTGGATTTTTAGGGGTGTAGATTTAGGAGTGGAAGAGGTTGATTGAGAGTTTGGATGTTGTTCAAGTGATGATGTTTGTTGAGATCTTGTAAGAAGATACTCAATCCAAGTGAAGTGCTCATTCAAGGCAATGGTTTGTTGTTGAAGGAAGATACAACTAAGGCAATTGTTGACATGCTTCTCAACTTGGTTGATGTTGTGTGGTGATGATGGTGAGCTTGGTTGGGTTGGATCCAAATTGCGTTGCGCAAGATGTAATGCTAAAAGAGCACTAAGCTCATGAGCCTCTTTTAGCTCCTCAACGAACTTCAAGTGTTCGGAGGAAGGTGATGATGGTGGAACATGATGGTTGTCTTGGGTGAAGGTTTGAACATGCAACATAGGAATGGCATGTGAGGTTGTAGGATGTGGTGGAGACATGGTTGAGCTTGGGTAGTCATGAAAACATGAAATGGGTGGAAGAGGTTCTCCAAGAGTGAGTGGTGTTTTTTGTTGAATGAGCAACATGTGAAGTATTGATTGAAAGATTGGGATTGTTGTTTTGGGATTGAGCATGCTCATCATAAGAAGAAGTATGAATGAGGGAATGAGTGGGTGATAGGTTGTGAGATGAGTCATTATTGTGGGTTTGAGGTTTAGTAGTTGGTTGACTTGGAACAACATCACTTGAGTTATGACAAGAATCAAGTTTCCTCCTCCAAACGGGTTTGACGGAGATCCTTGTGGTTCTTGAGATCTTAGGTTTTTAGTTGTTGGGAGATGACATGTTTGGGTGTAAGGTAGAGGAATATATGTGAGTGAGTGTGTTTTCCCTTCCCATTAAATTCGTGCTCATCCGAACATAGAGTTAAGCATGTAAAGGCATACGATCAAATCACGTAGGAGCAAATAAACATCTAGAAACAACATGTATGCGATATGCCATAAATCTAGGAATGAAAGAATCTAATGAGAAGCAAAGTTCATAAAAGTAAACTAGCGTTAGGTATATATAGGAAGAGCAATTTAATCAAGTTGGAGAATGAGTATGAGACTATTACTAGTGGTGCTCAATTCAGGCTAAACACGACCATTTTTACGGGTTACACACACCCAACTTCTCACATAGAAGCAATTCAACCGTTAGGTTAAATTGAGTTTCTAGTCAATAGATTCTCCAGTAGTCATTCTCTTTTTAGAAGAAATTGAGTTCCTAAATTTACCTATCGAAGATTACCAAACATGAAGTTTGCTTGATTTACTAATACTTGGCTTAATGTGACTCAAACATCATGTTTTAATGAAGGTAAATCTAGATGATATATTTTATTCACGATCCTAATAGAGACGTGTTGAATGTTTAGATAAGAGTAAACAAAAAGTTTTAATATTTTCTTCATGATTTACTGGTTGTTTGGTTTTGATGGCATATTACTTGATTTAATAAATGTGCATGATTTAAGAATGCTCCTTAGCATATCTTGAAAAATGAATCTCATTAAGATTACTTATCTTAAATGAGATTGTGATTCACAAATGATATCAAAACTAGACATATATATATATTCTAAAGCAAATATTATTTTCTGATTTTTGCCAATGTTATATATCATAATTTAACTAGTATTTGAAACAAAATGAATTTTACTAGTTTATGCATTGTGACAAGTTATTTTTCAATTCTAATAACTTAAATTATTTCAAAAAGGAAAGTGTAGTGCATTATCTTGTAACACAACCATTCATGCTACAAAGAAAATGAAATACATAGAATATATAGTGTGTATTATTCTTAAATATGTATTTTATCTTGAAGTGATGATTTTAATTAGTGTGAGCAAAGTTTACATATGTTGTTAGTTTGCTCATGTTTGGTTTTTCGGATATGACCCATTTATCCATTGCATTGCAATGTAAATTGCTTGAATATTTCGGACGAAATATCCAACTCGTCAATCCTACTTCATTGTATATTTTATAAATGTGTTTAAAATGTTATTCTAATATTTGGAACACAATTATTGGACAAGTAGATTCAATATGACATTATCAACACAAGTGTGAGTTATGATCCAATGCACACTCTTTTCATCTACAAAGGATGTAACTATTTTCATATCAATCTAGTGTGATTGAGTATGTAGATTCAAGACTATATCTTTTGTTGTAATTTGATATAATATTGAAGCTAAACAAATAGCAATCCAATTTCTTGTCCACACTCAAAAACACGTCAATTGGATTTGATGAATATATCAACCATAATTTGAATAATGAATTGATATAATATCAAGATCTTTCTTGACCCTCACGGACACTCATTTGAAATAAATAAACATTTTGATAGTGTGTTCCATTAATCCTAAGATTATTTATTAGTGAGTGATTGAAAGTTGACTTATTATTTCATGATTGTTATATGCTTTGTTTTTGTGAAAGACTCTTCATTTTTACTTATTATGAACACACTTAGATTTTGAAAATACTTTTTCTTTTATATAACTATTAATGTTTTACAATGATTCAATTTCTCTTATTAAACATCTAAAGGTAAAACAAGCTAATTTGTAGAAAATATTTAAGTGTGTTGTGAAGAGTAGATTAAATTGTTTGAAATGTTTAGGTGACTAGATTGAACTCATTTACAAGATGTTTCAGTAACATTAAGCAATCTATACCTATATGCAATGCAAGCATATTATAACAATCCTAACGCAAGAAATCTAGCATAAGATCTAGTTAAGTATAAATCGGCAAACTAGCTATACACTAATAGGGCACATATGCATAGATATATACATAGCTAAACTACAAATAGCAACAATCATTAAATATATTCAATTAAGAAAATAAAATCACAAAGAAGTTCACATAACACATAAAACACTTGTCGTCGTTTTGTGTATTATATACACCAATGTTTACTTAGCTCGAATTTATTTGAAAATAAAATAGTTTCCTCCCATTCTATAATTTAATTAAGATCAATATTTTAAAAACAAAAATACTTAATTTTTCAAAAGTATATCAAATAGGAATACTCGACTTGAAGGAAAAGGTAAAACAAGAGTTTTACGTTAAAACGAAACACAAAATTTTGACCACCGTATAGTATTTTGACTTTCTTACTTATTTAAGTTTGTAATGGTTAATTTTAAGTATTTTTAAATGAAAGTAGACTCAATTACCTTTAAAAATCCGGGTGGCACGACTTCTACGGAGTTACGGTTAATTTTATATGATTTTTCAAAGTTTTAAAAAAACTGTCGAACAGATAGGCGGACCCCTTAAATAATTAAGGGGACCGCCCAGTATTTAAGGGGGCCGCCCAGACAATTAAGGGGGCCGCCCATCTGGTACTCAAAATTTCATTTTTTGTAAAAAATTGTTTTCTGACTTTTCGGAAAGGTGTGTAACTTTCTGATTTTGATACCGAACATATAACACTTATTTTAAGCATAATATTATTTCGAGCTAGTATAATTAGTGTATATATCATCAAAACTAATACAAGTCAATCAACAAAACACTTTTCATATTTAATCCTCCTTAATGGGTAATTTGATACATGGATCGTTCTCAATTTTTAAAACCATTTGTTTTGAAAATTTGAGCGACGTGGCTCTGGTACCAATTGTGGAAAACTAGAAGGGGGGGTTGAATAGTTTTCCCTTATTTTTGATTTTATAAAAACTTTGTTTCAAAATGTTGATTCAAATTTATTCAATTGTTTGTTTGGAAAACTTCAATTAGAGTTTAGTATGAAAACAACATATAATCAATATGATCAATTATATATGTAAGCTTTTGGAAAAACTTAGTTTTATGAATGAAGCTTTGGTCGATCTTTATGGGAATACGTTTTCCTTTTAAAATCTTAAAACGTTTTGTATCAAATTATCTATCAAGTTAAACTTAATATGAGAAGTGTGAATAATAATCTATTTGACCATATCATGCAATTATACACACAATCATAATATTAACTACTATGTTCAACACAATCAATCATCACAACTATATAAGCAACAACTAAGACATGTAGGCAAGCATAGAAGTAAAGCGAGAAATGCAAGAACAAAAGATAAGAAATAAGAGAAAGGAAATGCAAACCGGACACGAAGATTTATAGTGGTTCGGCTACAAGGACACCTTCCTTGTTCCTACTCCACTCCCCGAGTCACCTACTCGAGAGTTTTCTTCACTACTCAACAAGCTCCCTTTCGGCGGAGAAAACCGTACACAACTTTTGCTTACACCATTTAACGACACTAAGCTAAATGTCGAGTTCTAATAGTAGCTAGAACCAATCTCACAACACAACTTCGATCACTACACAACTTCTACACAACTTCACGACTTCATCACAACTTCTTCTAAACCTCTTCAAGGCTTCACAACTTCTTCACGTCTTCACGACTTCATAACTTCATCACAACTTCTTCTAAACTTCTTCACGGCTTCACAACTTCTTCACGTCTTCTCGACTTCACAACTTCATCACCACTTCTTCTAAACTCCACTACATAATCACACACCTACATCTTCACAACTACATGTTTTCTCCACACTACTACTTCCTCACACTACTTCTTACTCACTCATTGAATCACTACTAAGTAAGATCATCTTGATCTACTTATTACATATACATAACTCACAACTTCACATAAGCACTAACTAGATCCTAATACATCTTTGGCTTTATGATAGGGAGGATTCTTCTCTTGCACTTTGAGTGATGATGGATTGGATCACTTGAAATAAAGATTAATAATCTTATGATCAAAGGGTTTTAGAAGGATGTTTAGAGAGAATTGGATCTGAAAATTTTTGTGCAAAAGGTGAGAAAAATTCCAGGTTTGAGGTGGTATTTATAAGGAAAAATTTCTGACCAAATCTGATAGGGGAGCGTGGCCGGTCCCCTTAATTGTGTGCCGGTCCCCTTAAAATTAAGGGGACCGCCCCTTATAATTAAGGGGGCCGCCCTACTGAAACGGCCAGATTTTCTGTCTTTTAGTGGGGAAAGTTTATTTGGTGAAAAACTAACTAATTTTGGTTAAAAGTTTGAAATCATATATTTAGTATGATTAAAACATTTTTCTTTATTACCAAAAGTGTTTTTCAAAAATATATAATATGTTTATATAATTAAATAAAATTTGTATTAGTTAATTAAATACCCCTATGATCATGAGATGTATTAAACACTTGTTTATCCATACCTTAAGTGATTGTTGAAGCATACTTGAGACGTTGAGATGTCGAGGCTTGTTGACGTAAGAATGCATAGAAGAATTGCGATCACAAGTAACTTAAGCACTTTACGTTATATGTTGTAACTTACATCTTTGTCATCATCAAATCATGAAGAGGATGTTTAGATTAAATATCGTAATATTCATGCCAACATTCAGTTTTGGCAATTTTGAAGTAAAATTGAGAACTTTGCTTTAATCTTGTTAATAGTGTTTGTTTAATGTTCAATTAAGTCCAATTAAGTGTACTTGTAAGTTTTCATAAGCATTCAGAGTTTTAAAATAGGATTCATTCAGTTTAATATATATATATATATATATATATATATATATATATATATACTTAAAATTCAAAATAAATACATAGCAAATAAAAATAAAATAAAATAAGAAATGATGAAGAAAGCAATAAGCAGGGTCAAGAATGGATTGCCTGCATTGAAAAGCTTCATGGGAAGCTGAAGGATAGTAAGAAATAGCCATAGTTCTCAGTTTGTGCATATGGAATCAATTTGTAAGCCACTTCACTCATTTTAGCTTATTACTGTAGGTTCTCCTAATAATAGTTCATCTTTGTGTTTATGTATTACTCTTGTGTATGTTAGTAAAAGGTAGTTCAATTTTACCTACTTGTTCAATAGAAATTAATGTTGCTCAGTTCGTCTTAAGTTTGCATTACCAAATTAGCATAACTTAGGATATTAGTGTTTTGTTGTTTTTGTTGATGTGTTTGTGTTAAAATAAGTTTATTTAATGTTGTTAAACACTTGTGTATGGAATTCAAGGTCTAAATCTGTGATAACCTTTGAAAATCTTTGAAACAGTATCAGAAAAGGGTGTTTGGTTTAGGCCTGAATTGCTTATTTTAGTTGTTTATCTCTTCCCTTGTCCGTACCATTAGCTTACTTAGGTAACAGTAGAGTAAGGTAGGCCATAAAACTTGCACACATAAAACAAAAAGTCAAAATTAGATCTCACTTAGAATTCAACTTGCATAAAGTGTAATCTGATTCTGCAATCTTGTTCCTTAGCTGCAATTTATGTTTGTGCATGAGAGTTTATTGTTTAAACATCTTAAATATACATCTAGGAATAGATTTAGGCATTAGAAATCCAGATTAGTCAACTTAAGCTAGAATTAAAAAAAGTCAAAAATTTCACTTAATCTGTTTTTGAATTAATTACTTAATTTCATATAGGATCTAATATTAAGTTTATGGTTTTGTTCTTTTAGGATTTTGTTATTTTGTTGCTAATCTTTAGTATAGTATTTTTGTTTAATTTTTATTAAGCTTTTAAACTGCGTATTTGACTTATTACTTTAGCTTGTTTTACTTGAACCTCCCCTGTACCCAGTGTGCACACTCAACTTCATAGGGTTGCACAGTGTTTATTAGTGGGACCCAGGGTTGGTGCCTTGGCTTTTTGAGAAGCTTACCTAGCTGACTCAATAGTTTTGTGCTTATTTTTGGGTTTGGAACCTTTGCCCCTAGCCTGCTTGTTCCTATAAGTCACCCACACCTCACCCCTGCACTGAGATATCAGGGTTAATCACCCAACTTCCAAAGCTTCTCAACAGCTTATTTGTAGGCCCCAGCCTATGAATCTTGGTTTTTTGAAAAGCCTACCAACCTATCTTGATATCTTAGTGCTTATATTTCACTTATCAGCTTATTTGGACCCCTGAATTTGGCCTACAAATTAGTTGCAGGCCTGTTTGGTTATTTGGCAAATTAGATTTGCTTATTTGCTTTTACTAGCTTATTCAGTGCAATTCTTTGGTGGTTTCAACTTCATCTAAGTTCATTTAAGTTGTTTACAGCTAATTTTCTAGCTTGTGACCACTGTGTGGCTTTTTGTAAGCTTATTCAAAACCAATAAAGTCCTAATAAGCCTATAAGCCCATTCTGTTAAGCCATTGTACTTCCATTCTGCTTATTTTTAAGCTCTAGTAAAAGTCTCTTTATTAAAGTTGCTTATTTTAGGTAGTAAAATAGTTTTGTAAAAGAAAATCCAGAAAAAGACAAAAATAAAATAAGTGATACTTTCAATTTAATTTAATTTATCTTTTTAATTTTCCTTTTTAGCTTTTTATTAAGCACTTTGCAAATTTATATTTTTTATTAATTTCCATTTATATTAAAGTATTTTTAGTATTTTTTCTAGAATTTTATCCTGTCATTTAGTACCTATTAGATTTAATATTAGTTTTATTAATTATTAATTAATATTTAAGTATTAAATAGTATAATTAGTTTTTATTAAGCACAACCAAGTTTTTATAATTTTCCTAGCTTTTATATGTTATAAAATAATTTTAGGATTTTTCTAGAATTTCTACTATTCATTTTCTAATTTTCTTAATTAATTTAGTTAAATTAGATTTTAATTAATAAATAAGTAAATAATTAGTAAAATAATCGAAATATAATTTTTTGAAACTTTTTATATTCTTTATAGATTCCTGTGATGGTTAAG
The DNA here is from genome assembly GCA_030686995.1 of Artemisia argyi. Taxonomy (NCBI): domain Eukaryota; kingdom Viridiplantae; phylum Streptophyta; class Magnoliopsida; order Asterales; family Asteraceae; genus Artemisia; species Artemisia argyi. The sequence continues at coordinate 135,308,029 of CM060694.1, forward strand.
TAAAGTTATAAAAAGTTTTATAATTTTATAAATTAATTTAGTATTTGTTATAATTAAATTAGTTTAATTAGTTTAATTAAATTTAAATAGTTTTTAATTAACAAAAATTAAATAAAAAGTCTAAAAAACATTTTCTTTTTATAATAATATTATTTTATCATTTGAATTCCAAAAATAGAAATTTCACATCCGTAGGATTTATATTGGACAGAATTCGCGTTTTGTTTCGTACGTTAACGTAAAATTTAATGTAAACGTACACGTTTTTAGGTTTTAAACGTTTTAAATTTATTTAGGTTTACGTTTTAATTAAATTAGTTTATTTAAGTCATTTTATTTTATAAAACCTCAGTATAAATCACTCACACCTGTTTCCTGTTCAAAACCACTCGATCACAAATTCGTTTAAATCCAAATTGCACGCCTCGTTGGGACATAACGACCCGAGGATACACTGTACTCCACGAATATATATCTTGACCCTTCTCCCTCATGGTTTGACTTTAGTTGATGATTGAGTCCAAACGGTCAACTAAATTGACCAGAGGAATGGTCAACCAAGTCAGACTGCCTAGAGTCAATCTTCGTGGAATACAGGGTTTCCCCGGGTCTTTATGTCCCGACGAGGTGTGGATTGTAATCAAACGGGTTTGTGATCGGGTGAATTTGGACAGGAAAGGGTGTATAAGGGTTTGAATGATTACATTAAGGAAATACGAATGAGAACGATTTAAACAAACTATATTAACAATAACGTGAAACCTAGTTAACCTAAAACGTAATCTAAAAATTTAAAATCAGAGTTTGCTTATAAATAAGCAGAAAAATAAGCTAAAAGGGCTTAAATAGAAACTATCACTTTTTTTATTTTTGGTTTTTCTTTATTTTACAAACTACTTTTACTAACGTAACCTAAATTTTAAAAAACGTGAAAGTTTATTAAATAAAACGCGAGTGCGCGAAATAAAAAGTGAAATTTGAGCTACGCTAACCCTACGGATGTGAAAATTATATTTTTACGATCCTAACGATAAAAGAAAATTTTAGAAAAAAGGAAATTATTTTTTTGACTTTTTATTTATTTATTATTAATTAATTACAAAATAAACTAAATTAAATTATTAAAAATACTAAACTATTTTAGAAAATTATGAAAATTTTTAGGAAACTAATTTAACTAATAAGAAATACAGGAAAAATAAAAAGTTGGAAAAAGCTACCTTAATAAGCCCTAAATAAGCTAAACAGTTAGCTTAGCTTATTTATGCTAGGAAGTATATAAAGGATTTATTTTGCAAGATATTAATGAAAAAAGACCCACGGGCATGTGGTAGCAGAGTGTGTGTGGTGTGTCTGTTTGAGGCTGAGGTCCCAGGTTCGATTCCCATAAACCCCAATTTTTTGCAAATATTTTTTTTTTCAATTCCTTTTTTACACAACCACTTTAATAGCAAAACTAGCAAACTTTGAACAAAACAACTTTTTCAAACTTCAATAATAAGCTTAATGCAAGCAAAATAAGCCAACAGTTTGGCTTTTTGCTTGAAAATTGAAATGTTGTGAGAGGATCGGTTGACTGTGATTACACACTATAGGTGTTGGACCTTTTAACGTGTAATATGATATTTTGAGTGAATATGATTAAGTATGCGGAATCTACTTAACCATACTTAGAAGATTATTGGAAATGGAACTGTGATGCTTGTGTATATTTAACAAAGAACAATGAAAGTATTTCACCAAACGATTCAATATTATTCAACAATAATACGAGTGATCTTCACTATCACTAGGGTTACAAAGACCTTGAATCTTGTGTGTTTGTTCTAATGTTTTTCTCAATGTATATCTCTACACATGTATGTATATTCTGCACTCACGTCACGTACTTAATACATATCTAAGATTTTCCTTTTATAGTCCAAGGAAAGATCTTTTACAAACTATATGACTCATCTAAATACTAGCTTATGACTAAACTTCATTCTAGCTATTTTGATGACTTATCATATGAGTCATTAAGATACACCATGTATCTAAGATTACAACTCACTTGGAGTGTTCAATTTGATGACTACAACAAAGATATTATCTTGTATGTGGATCAGTAGAATAAGTCTTACTTATCTACACACCTGTTCATATGAGTCATAAAAGTATCAGCAGAATCATATGAGTCATAGTAGTATCAGCAGAATCCATCAGCAGAAACACCTTCAGTAGAAAACGTTCTTCAGCAGAATCCATCAGTGGAAACGTGCTTTGTGCTTTATCAGCAGAAACATACTAGATGTATTTCCTTAAACCTTTATGCTGATTCTTCTGATTATTTAATTCCCAACAATCCTCCCCTAAACATGTGAATCACATTCAAACATGTTTTTCTGAATTAAATGAGGACTTTGTGAAGATCTTTCAAACACTTCATTGTCAGACTGTGATCTGAACTTTCTTCTCTATTGAGTGATTGAATGTCTTTCTCTGTAACTCATCTGCTTTTGTTCTTTGCTCCAATCTTGGACTAAAAGATGGTGCAATGTTCAATTTGAAGAATTATAAGAGGCAATGATGCTGTGTATCTTGGATGCTTGTTCCAAGAAGTAAAAATCATCTTTCAGCATGTCTTTGGAAGTGATGAACAAACGTAGTGAACTGAACTTGAAACCTTTCTTTGAATGATCTAGATAGAACTTTCTCCTATCAGCTCTGTTCTTGTTCTTTATCAGTAGAAACCATGTCATCATCTTGTATGCTCTTATCTTTTCCTTCTTCTTCTTTGGTTAAATCTTCTTTTAAAGGGCTTTTGTAACCTCCCCTGAGATTTATTTCTCTCTTGAGCAATTTCCTCCTCTGTTTGGAAGATCTCTCACAATCATATCATATAACCATCATCTGATCTAGCAGTTTCCATGTTTTCAGACAATTTGTACATGAAGCCATCAATTCCTTAGAGTTTAAGATTCTGTCCTCATCACTTCTAGGTGTGTTAACTCCTATGAGAGGTGATTCAATGGACGTTTTTGACTCATGGTCCATCTGTTGATGGTTTTTAAAGTCATCTTTGAAAATCCTTTTTAAGAAATATTTGACTTAGCAGTATGAACATGATTTTATGATAAAAAAAAATCATACTGCTTACAACCATTTTGAAGGGATTAAGTGTGGTAACTAACACTTAATCAAAATTTCGGTTTAAAGCAACCTCTAGTTGTGTGAGAACCAATGTTTTCAGTTATAAATAACTGCCTGTGTATAGATAAACCTATTTAAAAGGCTTTCTTTACAGGGTTTCCAGCTCGTGGCATTTGTTACCTCTAACACAAGTGTTAGATTCACTTTTGCTCGCTGTTCTTTCTATCAGATATCCGTAGATTAGTCACATTATACTTGAGAGTATAAAATGATAGAAAGTGAGTTGTATCAGTTAATACCTGATCAACTAATTTATCAATTCAAGGTGAAATATCATAATCAGATTTCAAGAAAGAAGTTTTAAGGAGTTTTGAAATCCCAAACTTTTTCTATCATGAACCTATCATATCAGCAGCAATGATCAGCTTTCAGGAGCAATGATCAGCAGATTTCACTTGAAATAGCCTTTGAGCTCAAACATTCATACCTGAAATTGTTAGTCTAAAACGAAAAGAACAAAGTACAAAGTACTTGTTTTGAATTAGAATAATCATAGAACTAACTGTATGAATAACTTTTAAATATTGGTAATAGTAGTTTTAGATAAAAAAAGTTAGACGCATTAACAAAATCTATATACAAGAACACATTATATTGAAAATTTTAAAGATTAAGCATTCCAATACCTGCTACCAAGTATTGAAATATACCAACATCAAAAGCTTTTGTAAGAAGATCTGCAAAGTTTTGTTCAGAAGCAATTTTCATTACTGGAATTAACCTCTTTTCATTGAAATCTCTAATAAAATGATGTCTTATTTCAATGTGTTTTGTTTTAGAATGTTGCACTGGATTTTTAATAATGCAAATTGTACTACTATTATCAATACGAATAATGGTATGTAAGAAATTGTACCCATAATCAAGAAGTTGGTTTTGAAGCCATAGAACTTGACCACAACAATTTGCAGCAGCTACATATTCAGCTTCAGTTGTTGAAGTAGCAACCATTGTCTGTTTCTTACACTGCCATGAGATAAGTCTGCATCCAAGGAATTGACATCCTCCGGTTGTTGACTTTCTGTCCAAGCTAGCACCAGCATAATCACTATCTGAGTATGCTACTAAGTCAAAAGATGACTCCTTAGAATACCACAGACCCAACCTAGGTTGACCCTTGAGATATCTAAAAATTCTCTTGACTGCTGTTAAATGAGAAACCTTAGGAGTTACTTGATATCTTGCACAAGCACAAACAGAGAACATGATATCAGGTCTTGAGGATGTAAGATACATCAAAGAACCTATCATAGATCTGTATGTGTGTACATCCACATTAGTTCCTTCTACATCTTTAAGAAGTGGCTTCTCAGGATAAATTGGTGTGCTTGCTGTTTTGGAATTAGCAAATTGAAACTTTCTAAGAATCTCAGCAACATATTTATCTTGACTTATAAATATACCTTTAGATGATTGCTTAACTTGCAGACCCAAAAAGAATGTAAGTTCTCCCATAGAACTCATCTGAAACTTATCTTTCATAAGTTTTTCAAAATCTAAACACATCTCCTTCCTAGTAGATCCAAAGATAATGTCATCCACATACACCTGCACTAACAAAAGATCTTTCTTGTGCTGTTTGATGAAAAGTGTCTGATCAATCTTTCCTCTTTGAAATCCATTCTCTAATAAATAGGAAGCTAGTGTTGCATACCAAGCTATTGGTGCTTGATGCAAGCCATATAGAGCTTTAACTACCTTGTACACTTTGTCTGGATGGTCAGGGTCAGTGAAGCCTGGAGGTTGTGTAACATACACCTCTTCTTCAATTGAACCATATAAAAATGCACTCTTGACATCCATTTGATAAACTGTGAAGTTCTTAAATGAAGCATAAGCTAAGAAAAGCCTAATTGCCTCAATTCTAGCTATTGGAGCATAAACCTCATCATAGTCTATCCCTTCTTCTTGTGTGTACCCTTGTGCTACTAATCTAGCCTTATTCTTAATCACTATGCCTCTTTCATCCCTTTTATTTCTAAAAACCCATCTAGTGCCAATTACCCTTACACCACTTGGTAAATCAACTAGCACCCAAACCTTTTGAATATTAAACTGAAGAAGCTCCTCTTGCATAGCCTCCAACCAGCTTGAATTCTCTAGGGCTTTATGAATATTCTTTGGTTCATCTTGTGAGAGAAAACATACAAATAAGCAAGAGTTTGAAAACTCATGTTGTTTTGAAGCATAAAGGGCATCAAGAAGCCCTTGTTGATCTGAAGACATCAATTGTTGTCTTGTCTTCACTCCTGATTGTACATCTCCAATTACATTGTCCAGGGAGTGGACTTTGTGAATCCTTGAATGTGGAGTAGAAAGAACTTGATAATCAGGTGGAAGGTTGTTGAAATCCACCTCATCTTCTGAGATATTTGCTTGTGTTTCTTTTGATGGTCCATCAGCAGGAACATTTTGCTCATCAGCGGGAACGATTTGCTTATCAGCAGAAACAGCAGTGTTACTTCTGACTTGAAACGTTTGTTCCTTAGCTCTTTCTTCCTTGTATTCATCTTCAACATCTTCTTTAGATTTACCAGAAGAAGATTCACCATTTATTGAAGTTGAATCCACACTTGCATTTGTCCATATTGGCATCAACACATAATCTTGATTTGTCTCTTTCTCTAATCCTTCTCCATTTGTTGCATCAGCAGTTTGTGAACCTGAAAATTCATTAGTTTCTGCAACAAAAGGAACATAATTCATTGATTTGGATAGAGATTCAAGATCAAATAGCCATTTGGGACCTTGACCTTCTACATTAGTTTTGTTTTCCAAAAACTTCACATGTAGATTTTCCTCTACTCTTCTAGTTCTCATGTTGTATACTCTGAATGCTTTGCTATTGATAGAATATCCAACTAAGAATCCTTCATCTGCTTTTCCATCAAACTTTCCAAGATGGTCTAAGGTATTTAGAATTGTCACATGACATCCAAAAGGTCTAAGAAATCCTATTTCAGGAGTTCTACCTCTAAAAAGTTCATATGATGTCTTATTGTGAGGTTTTACAACTAAAACTCTGTTTTGAACATAGCAAGCAGTGTTGACTGCTTCTGCCCAAAAAGTTATAGGCAACTTAGAGTCAGCTAACATAGTTCTAGCAGCTTCTATTAGTGTTCTATTTTTCCTTTCAGCAACTCCATTTTGTTGTGGAGTTCTTGCAACACTAAATTCTCTTTTAATACCTTTTTCTTTGCAGAAATCATCCATAACTCTATTTTTAAATTCTGTCCCATTATCACATCTAATGACTTTTACCCTTTTGCTTACTAGGTTTTCTATCTCTGTAATGAAGGTCTTAAGGATGCTAGAAGTCTCATCCTTAGTTCCTAAAAAGAATACCCATGTAAATCTACTAAAGTCATCAGTAATAACTAGACAATATCTCTTATGCAACAAACTTCTAACATTTGTAGGACCAAATAAGTCCATATGCAGCATAAACAATGATTGATTGATAGAGTTAAAAATTTTGGGCTTACAAGTGGCTTTGTGTTGTTTGCCTTTAAGACAAGCAATGCATGTTTGATCATTTTCAAATCGTTTTTGAGGTAAACCTCTTACCAAACCATCTTTGACAGTCTTATTTATGGTTTTGAAGTTAATATGACCAAGCCTCCTATGCCATTTCATAGATTCATCCAATGTGGCCTTAGCAATAAGACAAGTAAGAGAATCTTTTGGAATAATTTTGTTCATATCAACACTATACATGTTGCCTTTTCTTGGAATTCTAAGAAGTGCTTGACTTTCATCAGGCATCTTAAAATCAGAAGAAAATACAAGACATTCAGTGTCAGTAAAGAGAATTTTGTTCTTTTTGTCACACATTTGTGAGACACTAAAAAGATTATACTTAAGCTCTTGCACATAGTACACATCTTCAAAATCTAGTTTACCGGTTTTAATAGTACCTTTACCAGTAATTTTTCCTCCAATTCCTCCTCCAAAGGTAACATAGCCTCCATTTACTGATTGAAAATTTGAGAGATAAGACTTGTTCCCTGTCATGTGCCTTGAACATCCACTATCTGAGAATCCTTGATCTTCAGTATCTGCTGATGAATGTCCCTGCACATAAATAAAGGAATTAGTTTTCTTTGGGGATCCAAGCCAACACTGACTTGGATCTGCCTCTTGCATCAATGGAATGTAATCTCTTAAGGATAGTTGATGCAACATTGGATTTAAGAATCCAACATGCTGAGGCCTTAACAGCATTTGCCCTATTTCCCTTAGCAGTGATATGAACTGTTTGGCTATCAGCAGAAACTGATGGCTTTGCAGTTGTATCCTTTGGTTTCCAAATTTGTTTATGGACTACTGCTTTTCTTAGAATGGGTCTTTTAACAACATTTGATGCAAATTTGAAAGTTGTTTTAGCACTTTCAACTGTTGTTTTTGGGTAAACAGTCATATATGATTTGTCAACAGAAACCATTTTCCTTTCAGCAGGAACAATTTTTGCTCTATCAGCAGGAACTGCTTTTGTGACTGTTTTGGGTTTTGATCTTTTAGAATTAGAGTGAAAATGAGATTTAGGTGTTTGCCTTTTGTAGTTCACTCTATTACTTTCATACCCATATACCCATTGGTTGCAGAAAGCTGTAAGATGGTCAAAACTACCACAACTGAAACAAGTTTTGTTATCTCTTTGTTGGAGAGACTTGAGACTATACCAATTACTTTGGTTACCTCTGTGCTTGTTTATGGTTCTATATTGCTCACAATATCTTACCTGTTGCCAAACATATTTATCATTGGTCTTAGGCCTATCAGTATTGTGTTTGACTATCTTAGGAACTTTTGTTCTTGCTTTCTTAACCACTTCAGGTTTAGACATAACCTGTTCAAACTTTTTATCATCAGATGTTGAGTCCTCAATGATTGGACCATCTGACTTTCTACAAGAACACACCTTGTCCTTAGGAAGTGATGTTTTACTTAAACTTTCACTTTCTTTCAAAGGTTCATTATCAACTACATTAGATTTTGGTTGAACACCATATTTTAATTTAGGTAGCTGAAATTCAGGTAATCCTGTGTGTTCTAGGTCAATTCATGGGGGTGAAGGAATACCTCTATATGGTGGAGGAACAGATTTGTATCCAACACCAGACTTAGCTTTATTAATAACTTGACATTCAATTAAGTTAGTCACACCCTTAGATGCATAATCTAGTGTTTCTACACTCATTTGAATATTCTCTTTAGCCTTACTAAGCCTATCTACTTCAGCTTTTAAGTTACAAATGTCATTGTTTTTAAACATTATTTCTCTTTCAAGAAGAATTTTGACATCAGTAAAGGTAGATTCATTTGTTCTAAAATGTATTAATTGTTCCTCTAGAGTAGCTAAACCTCTTTTATGATTTGTTAAGCTATGAGCTGTATAAATTAATTCTTTTCTTTGATTCTCATAACGTTTGGTTAAGGTTTCTAAACTTTTAAGAGCAGAACAATTATTTGAACAAACTTTATCAAGTTGTACCTCTGTTGTAAAAGCCATAAGAGCTGTCTGAGGAGAAGCTTCTTCTTCTTCATCAGCAGTAAAGCTCCAATAAAATCCTAATCCATCAATAGCTACCATAGCCTTTGGATTGGTTGATTCCCCTGTCTTGGACTTGCTTCCAAAACCTCTATTCTTGCTATCTTGCTGCCTTGGCCTTCTGCATTCTCTTGAGAAGTGCCCCAACATATGACAGTTATAGCATTCTATCTTTGATTTGTCAAAACCAGCAGTATCATTGCTGCTGATAGTGAGTTTCTTCCCCGTCCTCTAATAGAATTTCTTAGCCCTCATGCTAAGAAGAGAAATTTGCCATTTTAGGTCCATCTCTTCTAAATCATCATCATTGATTTCTAAGAGATCTTCATGAGTAAGCATGGACCCATTATTCTGGCTTGTGAAAAAGGCACAACAAGCCTTTTCATTCAATATACCAAAGGTACTGCTTGATGAACTAGCAGCACCAGCTTCACTATCAACCTTTTCATCTTTAACTGGGTTTGAACTACTAGGAGATGACATAAAAGCCATGTTCCCAGTATATGAACTTGAGACACCAGTTTTCTTTACTTCTTGTTCCACAATTTTAAGGTTGCTATACAAATCCATAAGATCCATAGAGTCTATGTTTGGTTTATTCTTCCAAACAACAACATGCATAGCCCACTCTTCTAGTAAGCTTCTCAGAAATTTTGAGTTTAAATCTTCTTGAGGTATATCAACCCCAAGTACAGCAAGTTGACTCATAATTTTCTATAGCCTTGTAAACATGTGGTCAAGAGATTCATTCATGGTTGATGAGAAATTTTCAAACTGCTGCTTAAGAAGGGTTTTCTGGGTCTTCTTGGTGGCTTCATTCCCTCCATATCTTGCAACAATTGCCTCAAATAATGACTTGGCATCCTTGAATTTGCTGAAGTTTATAAGTTGATCATTTGGAATGGTCATCATCAGCATACTTCTGGCCTTGAGGTCATTCTTCTTCTTTATCTTTTCATCAGCAGTTGTAGGGACAGTTTGAACAACTGAAATTTCTCTACCTTCAACTGTTGATAAAGAGGTTGTGGGTTTGAAAGAGTTTCCATCTTCAATGATTTCCCAGAGAGTGTAATCCTGCACCTGGAAAAACTGTTCTATTCTTAACCTCCACAATTCAAACTCATTCTGTTTGAGAACTGGCAACTTTGCAGCAACATTTGTTTGAATAGATTCTGTATCCATTTCTTCTTCTAAATCAAAAGTATCAACCTGGAAAGCTTTGATACCAACTGAGAGGATCGGTTGACTGTGATTACACACTATAGGTGTTGGACCTTTTAACGTGTAATATGATATTTTGAGTGAATATGATTAAGTATGTGGAATCTACTTAACCATACTTAGAAGATTAATGGAAATGGAACTGTGATGCTTGTGTATATTTAACAAAGAACAATGAAAGTATTTCACCAAACGATTCAATATTATTCAACAATAATACGAGTGATCTTCACTATCACTAGGGTTACAAAGACCTTGAATCTTGTGTGTTTGTTCTAATGTTTTTCTCAATGTATATCTCTACACATGTATGTATATTCTGTACTCACGTCACGTACTTAATACATATCTAAGATTTTCCTTTTATAGTCCAAGGAAAGATCTTTTACAAACTATATGACTCATCTAAATACTAGCTTATGACTAAGCTTCATTCTAGCTATTTTGATAACTTATCATATGAGTCATTAAGATACACCATGTATCTAAGATTACAACTCACTTGGAGTGTTCAATTTGATGACTAAAACAAAGATATTATCTTGTATGTGGATCAGTAGAATAAGTCGTACTTATCTACACACCTGTTCGTATGAGTCATAAAAGTATCAGCAGAATCATATGAGTCATAGTAGTATCAGCAGAATCCATCAGCAGAAACACCTTCAGTAGAAAACGTTCTTCAGCAGAATCCATCAGTGGAAACGTGCTTTGTGCTTTATTAGCAGAAACATACTTGATGTATTTCCTTAAACCTTTATGCTGATTCTTCTGATTATTTAATTCCCAACATGTTGAAATGTAAAAAAGCCAAAAATAAGTTACCAACTAATCGTAAAGACAAAACAAGCTGGAATCAATTGATATGATTTTAAGAAAAGCCAAAGAAAAGAGAAAATAAGGTCAGATAAGCTAAAGTCAGGGAATAAGCCAATCCAAGCTCACTGAATACAATCAGGCCACAAGGCTCAATTAGCAGGCCACTTGCAGGCCTCAAATAAGCTTTGGAACCCAAGGAAAGCTAGGAACTAGAAAGCTTGGTGAGAGGGCTTCTCAAATAGCCAAGATATACCCTGTGGGGCCCACTAATAAGCTAGCAATGAGCTTATTAACTTGACCCCTTGGAACAGTTAACTGGGATAAGTCAAAAGCAGGCCTAAGTGGACACTTTTCAAGCTAATGCAATAACCAAGGCCTAAAAGCTAGTATCTAAAAACAGCAGACCCATAAAGATGAGCTAGCCAAGAGCTTATAAGCTAAAATTCAAAATTTCATAAGCTTATTTAAGCTTACAGAGAGCTGATGAAAAAGGGGCCAGTGGGACATGGTAGCTGCAAATAGTTTCTACTCTCCAACTTGAATACCTAAGTAAACTAACCAAATAAGCTCTAGTTTCAAAACTAAGTGCAGAAAAGTGAATTCTATACTATGAACTAATTATAAACCCAAAATATATTCTTAAATCCTACTGTAGCTACCCCAGAACATGATCAAAAAGTGTTGGTTAGGACCTGTGGGATGTTGCAGCCCAGCACAGGTGATGGGGCGAGTTACAAGCCCCTAGCAGGCCTATCAAATAAGCTAAGAAACTTGCAATAAGTTGTGAACCTTGAAGCTTGACAGATGAGCTTCTAAGAAAGCCAAAATCACAGGTGTGGGTCCCACTAACAAACACTGTGCAACCCTGTGAAGTGGGGTGTGCACACTGGGTACAGGGAATGATCAGGTCAAATGGGCTAGTTTGAGGGACTCAAAAGGTGTTGTAAAAAATTCATAAAATTAAAATAAAATTAGTAACATGAAAGCAAGCTACCAGATTACCAATAAACCAATTTTCAAGTCATAAGGTTGAGAATTTGAGCAGATGAAAAATGCTCCTCCAGGGGCTGATTTGATAACTTGAAACTGCATGCACAGGTATGCAATGGTAAAAAAAACTTGAAACTTGACTAACAAACTAACACTACAGACTTTGACTATGTATACTAACCTATAGATAACTTAGTTTAACTAAATATTGCAACTAAAAGTGCTAAAACTAGAACTTACCCCCTAACTTCTAATCTAGACAGTTTTGAAATAAAATATTTTGTAAACTAGCTAAGATCCTTAAAAACTATTTGAGAATGTAAAATTTGAGTTAAAAACTTCTAAAAATACTAGATTATAGCTGATTCAAACTGAAAATATGGTAAAAACAACTTTGGGCTACCAAACAAAAGGTTGTGCCAAACAGTCCCTTAAAAGGGGGCTGTTTGAGCTTTTGGTTAAGAACAGGCTTTTGGAGCAGAATTATTGAAAAGGGTTAATATGTTAGACTAAACGTAAACTAAGTAAGGACAAATGAACAAGGAATGAGCATGGAATGAGCTGAAAAGGCAATAAGCTGAGTTGAGCTTAAATGGACAGTCCACACTTAAACCTAATCTAATACCCTCCAATCTACCAACTAAGCATAAAAATCACATACAAGAAATAATAATCAAAGAAAAAGCAATAATGGAACAGTAAATAAGCTTAGAAATAAGCAGAAAACAATCAAGGTAATAAGCTGAACAATTTTTTAGGGGAAAAATTAAAACTTTCATTGATTTTAAAGCAATGAGATTACAACTGAAATTTTGAGGCTAACAATACTTTTTAAAACTTAACTAAAACTACTTTCTACCCTAAATTCCTACTGTTAACTACTCTAAAATCCTAATGCCAAAAAAATGGTTTACAATGGACTATTTTATATATGAAAAACTAGGGCTTCCTTCTCTCTTGTTCTTCCCGTGCTTTCCCACTTCCACTTATAACCAATTGATGGCCTGACTTGATCCTAGCCATTGATTTGGCTTTGGTGGGAAAAAGGTTTAACCACTTGGGTCTGATTACTTGTGCCAGGGATGGTTTTTGTAGTTATGTGGAGGAAAGTTAGTGATAATGGGGTGTTGGCAGAGGAGGGGGTGTAGGGGTGATGATGTAGTGTTGGGATTGCAGGGTTTTACAGGCACGGGGAGGGAAAAGGATTGGGTGAAGTGGAGGTTGACCCAGGGTTTGACTGGGTATTAATAAAAAACGGGGGTGGTGGTATTTGGAGGTGGATTGGGCCAGGGTTTAGGCTGATGGAGTGTGTGGGTTGAGTGAGGGTGTGTGTTGGGGTTTATTTTGGATTAAAGGGGTAAGGGTTTTATTTGGTTTGTAATAATATTAAGCCCAAGGATCAAATGTGTATAATCTGAAAATTGGAGGGCCTTTTCTGCCATGTTCCAAAAGTATATCCAAGGGACCAATAATGCCAAGTTATAATTCCATAAGGACTTTTGAAGTTCATTTTCCAAAATTAAAATCCCAGGGACTGATTTTGTCACATTTGCAAAGTAAAGGGACCAAACATGTAATTTTCCCAAAGTTTTCACCCAAGGCTCGTTTTTGATAATATTTGACTTTTAAAAGCTTTGGGTTGACTTTTCTTTCATAAAAATGCTCAGTGACTAGTTTTGTAAATTTTTGAAAGTTGGGGGACTGAAACTGCCAATTGTGCAAACTTTGTTCATTTTTTATTGTTTTTACTCATTTTGCATCTGAAACATATAAAATACAATCCCAGGGATATTTTTAGTATTTTGATGCATTTCTGAGTGTTTTCGGATGTTTTGGCAGTTCAAATATGACAAAAATGATGAGTATTCACACACTCATCAATCCCCCACACTAAACTATTGCTAGTCCCTAGCAATATTTTGAAAAAACATAATGGATTTGAAACTCTTTACCAAAAGTCATTACTTCTGGAGTAGCCAAATGTATCAGTTCAAGTAAGAACTATGATCTACTTGATAACCATGTGATTTTGAGCAAACCACCAGCTGTCAACGGATTTGATTTGTCTTTACCAAAAGCCGTTTGCTTCTGGACTAGCCAACTCTTGATGGAATAGTCAACATCTTGGTGAGCTGATTATCAATTATGGTTTTTCCACTGCCTTTACCACAAGCCATAATCTTGCGGGCTAGCCAACTCTTTCACTTTTAAGGATATGGCGAGTTGAGATACCATATAATTTTGAGCAAATTGCAAGCCGTTAACGGATTTGATATATCTTTACCAAGAGCCATTTGCTCCTGGATTAGCCAATCCTTTTGTTTGTTAGACATGGCGGACTGATAACCACAAAAATTTTGAAACTCAGGTGAATTTTTTTTTTTAATTTTTGCCAAAAACGGGGGTATTAGATAGTAAAATGTGATAAAATAAAATTCGCTAAATGTGGAAACACAATTTTTTCACTTTGTTGGTAACCACAGTAGGGGTAACTCCCCCACACTTAGGGTGAAAACCCTATAAGAATGCTACTGTTTTTGTTTACTGAGTCGCTAGCTTGACTCGACCCCGAATTCATTGGTTCTTGGGGAAGCATGATGTGGAAGAAATAATCTCCATCGTACTTTCATTCAAGATGTTTGGACAAACATTTGAAGCACGTGAAAGTTCCACACCGATGAGATAAGTACCTGGCTCAAGATAATGGTAAATGAAAATGCCGTGATCAAAGATGGTATCTTCATTCCCGAAGGAGTGAAGAAGAGAAGAAGTCACCTTATAGGTGAAGAAAAGGAAGAAAACCATGATGAAAATCATGATAAGATCTTCTTCCTCGAGAGCAGGCTCATTAGCCTGAATTTGGATTTCAAGGGTTAAGCTCAAAAATATCCAGGGGGGGTGGGTGGGAATTTGCAAATCCTCATGATTGAGTGTGTCTCCCCCCGGGCAATCATACTCCGGAGGAGTCATGATATGATGAGTGAGTTCACCGGAGAACTCCTCATGAAGAGAATTATTTACAAGATTTGAATCTATGAACTCATGTTCCGGAATAGACTCATCACAATCCTCATTCCGAATACCAAAGATTGGGTTATCAGAAATCAAAGTGAATTCATATTCGAATTCAAATAGAGGATTGGTGAGAGTGGTATTGAATGCTTCAGGAACAAAGTGATCAATATTCTCTATTGGACTGTTAGGATCAGAACTGAGTGGTGGATCATGATATAGGAGACTTTCAATTTCTCCCAGATCGGCTTTGAAATCGAGGAGACCATCATCACTTTCCGATGAAAGTGGATTGATGTGAGTAAGTTCATCGGCGAACTCCTCAAGAAGAGGATCAGCATCAGACTGTGGGAGTGATGCCTCAATATACTCAATGTCTCCATGAGATGTACAATCATCATTAAAATCTGAGAAAGTCTCAAAATGATCGTTTGAACACTCAAGAGGGGAAAGTAAATCATACATATGATCAAAAGTTCCTTGTGACTCTCTTGGGATTGGGACAAGGTTCTCAACACTAGACTTTATGAATTCGTCCAATTCCTTATCAGGAACAATTCTAAGATGCTCATCCCCCATGTTTAGAGAGTGAGTGTGAACTTCGGGTGTGATATCAATAGACTGAGGGAGTGGAGAGGAGCTAGCATTGATGAGTGCTCAAACACTCATCATTTTTGGTCAATCTGAACTGCAAAAACATGCAAAAACAGTTAGTAATGCATCAAAATACTAAAAATATTTCAAAATTATGTTTTATATGTTTTAGATGCAAAATGAGTAAATACAAATGAAAAACGTACAAAGTTTGCAAAATTGGCGGTTTCAGTCCCCTAACTTTCAGAAATTGACAAAACTAGTCCCTGAGCATTTATTTTGCAAGAAAAATCAACCCAAGTCCTTTAAAAGTCAAAATTTATCAAAAATAATCCTTGGGTAGTTTTGAGAATTTACAGTTTTAGTCCCTGGACTTTCAAAATTTGCAATTTTGGCCCCCGGCATATTCATTTTTGGAAAACTTTCATTTATGGTTCTTGGATTAATGAAGCATGGCAAGTCTGGTCCTTATGATATCTATGGAAAGATGGCATTTTCAGTCCTTGCATTTTTGACAATTTGCAAGATTAGTCCTTGTGATATTTAATAAACCAAATGGACCTTTCTTATTACAAATTAAATCCACCCAAATCCAATCCATATTACTGATCCATCCCAAGCCCACACAAACCAAGGCCCATCCCATTTTAAATAAAATAAACCTACCTAGGGTCAACCAGTGTCAACTTCCCCATCCCCTACCTTTTTGCCGCCATAACCAAACACCACACCTTGTACCTCCCAACATCTCTGTCCCCCTCCACCATCCTACTAACCACCCTACACCACTCAACCAAAGTCAACCCCAAACACCATCATTACCACCCCCTCCTCCACGTTGACAATCCAACACCCGCAGTTGATAATAAATCTTGTTTAAGGGTTGAGATAAGGCAGAAATTAATCCAATGGCTGGGATATATCCAAGAAAGCACAAAGGGTCTGAAAAGCTTTTTTACAACTCACAGGAAGCACAAGGGGAACCCTAATAATTTTTTAAGTATAAATATGTCTATTGTAAGCCATTTTTTGGCAGTAGGTAATGTAGTGTAGAAGTAGTTTTTATTGTAACTTTTGAGTAATTTAGCTTGTAATCTCAGATTGTAATCTTTTTAAAAAAATCAATGAAAGTTTAAAATCTTTTTTAAGTCACTGTAGCATCTGTTCAAATTCTGCTTATTAGTGCTTCTTCAGTAATTGTTGTAGCTTATTTAAGTTTCTACTTACATTTTATTCATATCTTTATGTAATTTTTAGTTTAGCAAGCATTTGCAATAAAATTCCATGTTAACTGTCACCCTTAGCATAGATTTGCATAATGTGTTAAACTTATTAAAAACTGCTTATTGAGTGTTAAGACTTGGTTTTTAAGTATTGTTCATCTTAGCTCAGGTTTTTTATTCAGAAATTTTGCTCAATATCAACTTGTCATTTGAAAAAATCAACACAGACAATCATTGAGGGATGTTTGGCACAACACCAAACTCTGCCTAAAACCTCTTTGTACCAAACTTGTAAACCTCAATCAGCTTTCTTGCATGTTATTTAGTAGTTTTAAATATAAATTTTTTAGTCTGAAGTAGTTTTAAGGATTCCAAGCCCCTTTTTCCCACTTACGTTTTATTAACTGATTGGAATCAGTTTCCATGGTGAAATCTGTCTTAAGGTCTTTTAGTTGCTTCTATTGCTTTAAACTAGTTCAAAATAGGATAGTTCATGTTTGTAGCATCTAGTCTTTGACTTTCATGAGTCAAAACTCATCCTTTGACCCATTGTGACCCAACTGCCATCACCAGCCAAGGTCTCATACACCCTCAAAGGTTCATTTTTCATTTGTTCATTTCTCAGCCAATTGCTCTATCAGTTGGTTTCCAGATTATTGGGTAGCTTGTCTCCATCATAGAATTTTTAGAATCATTTTAGGAATTTTCTATGAAAGTTGTTTATAGGCCTGCGTAACCACCCCTAGGCTATCCTGCACATCAGCAGTCTACAAGTTTCATAGCTTATTCTGTTTCTTGGCTTATATAACTGCCCTTTTGCTCCCTTTTAGCTTATTTAGGATCGCCCATAGAAATCTTAGCTTAGGTTTTCCTTGTAGAACAGCTTATACAAGCTTATTAGTAACTTTTAAGTTCCATATTTTTTCTTTTTTTTTCAACTGTCCCAGGTTACTTTTCGTTTCTAGCTTAACAACTGCTTGTTGATCTCTTATTTGTTGTTTAATCTTGTTGTTACTTGTTGTTGTATATATTGCTGTTATTAAGTTTGTATAAACTTGTTTGAGCTTATTAGCTTTTGTAATAATTTGCATAAGCTGCTTAGTGTCAAAAATCGCATTGGTTTTTATCCCTGACCACTATTTCCAAAACTCATAGCAGGCACATTCATTGAACATGTTCCCTGTAATTTGGTGATTTAGATAGCTTGTTAGGTTGTCTTGTAAGACCAATGCTTGTTGTGGACTGAAGAGCTTATTTTCATGCTTAATTTTAGGTCCCAATTTAGTACCCTAGGCCTGCTACACCAAATCTGCCCCATTTGTCTATTTTGGTTTAGGAGTTTGTTGAGCTTATTCAAGTGTCTTGTGCTTATTGCCTTCCATTTCAGCTTATTATAGTGTGTTAGGAGTTGTATAAATAGGTTTTAGCTTATTAATTGGTTTCCTAGCTTATTTGTAAGCCTAAAGTTAGCCCCTAGGACTGCCCTGCACACAGCTCAACTGGCTCAATTTGCCCAACTTCCCTGGGTCCCACATGTCTCATCCGTGGGCCCCACTATGAATTCTTGGGTCCCTTGAGAAGCCCTCTCACCAAGCTTGTTGGTTCCAGGGTCCATTTGGCTTCTAGCTTATTGTTTAAGCTTTAAATTAGGCCTGCACATTGTCCATTGGCCTGTTTGGACAGGTGTATTGCATTTGCTTATTTTGTACCTTCTGGCTTATCATTGTGTCTTTTTTTTAGCTCTCTTAGCTTGTTTTGAGTACATCTCAGTTGGTAGGAGCTTATTGAACCTTTGTGGATTTACAAGATAGCTTCTTGATCAACTTTTCTTGCACATCAAGTCCTATTAAGCTACAATGTCCATTCTGCCATCACATTAAGCTTGCATGTTGCTTATTATCCACATTCAGCCCAACTTCCTTTTTTAAAGTTACTTATATTTAGTATATAAACATATTTGAAAAAGAAAAAAATCAGAAAAAACCAAATTTAATATTAGTGATAGCTTCTATTTAATAGGATTTATTTTTTTAAATTTTCTTTAGCTTATTAATAAGCACTTTTTCATTTTTATAATTTTCTTAGATTTATTTTATGTTAAAGTAATTGTAGGAATTTTTTCAAATTTTTATCCTTTCATTTAGTATTTATTATAATTAATAATAGTTTAATAATAATTAAGTAATATTAGTTAATTAAATAGGTTTATTAATTTTTATTTAACAACAGTATTTTTTTTATATTTTTCCTAGGTTTTCTATATCATAAAATAATTTTAGGAAATTTTTCATAATTTTCACTGTTCATTTTCTATTTTTCTTAATTTAATTTAGTTTTAAGTAATTAATAAATAGTAATTAATTAATAATAATTAGATAAAAAGTTAGAAAAATATAATTTTAATATAAAATTAGTTTTATAATATTTTAGATTTTTCCAAATTTAATTTTCACATTTTTAGTGTAATGTCATAATTAGTTATAATTTTGGTTAATTTAAATAATTAATAAGTAATTAGAAAATAGTAATTAATTATTAGTAATTAATTAAATAGTGTAAAAATTAATTTTAATTTTCTAAAAATTTTCTTTTATCATTAGGATTGTAAAAATATAATTTTCATATTCGTAGGTATTTTATCTCTCTAAAACTCGCGTTTTATTTCGTACGCTAACGTAACTTTAAATCAAACGAACGCGTTTTTAGACTTAGCTCACGTTTTTAGTGTATATGTTCATCAGTAATTGTTTATATAGTGTTTCTAAGTTATTTTCATTCCTCATACCTTAGTGTAATCATAAACTCACTTAAACCCCTTTTCTGTCCAAATTCACCCGATCACAAACCCGTTTTAATACAATCCACACCTCGTCGGGACATAATGACCCGGGGAAACCCTATACTTCCACGGAGATTGACTCTCAGCAGTTTGACTTTGTTGACCATTCACCTGGTCAATTTAGTTGACCGTTTAGAGCGAATCAAATTTTGGCGCCGCTGCCGGGGAGGTCGTGCGCGTATTCTAAACGGTTTTACAGATTAGTGAAGCTGGATATACACTCATTGTATATTTACCATCTTTTGTTCATATTTTCTTACTGTAAAACCAAAACAGTTCCCGAAAACTTTTTAAAATTAGTTTTCAACGAACACAAAAACCCAAAAAGATTTTCCTTCTTATTTGTATATAAAATGTATTTCCAAAAACCCAGAAATATTCATCTTTACCCTCCTACCCTTTTGATTCTTCATTCCTTACCCTCCCAAACCTTTTGATTCTTTCTATGTCTCATCCACACCTTCTGATTTGCCAGTGGTGTGGTAGTTCTTATAATGGTGGTAATTGCCCCAGTTGTGGTATGGTAGAGTCAGGAAACGGGTCTGTCTATAACCAAGATCCCTATTCCTACCATGACACGACTGATTTATTCCATCAGCTACCACACCATGAGACTCAACAGTTTTACTGTTGTGAGTACTGTGGTGGTTCACACGACAGTTCTGATTGTCAATCGGGAAACACGCTTGTCTATGAGCAGTTTCCTGATAACGATTATGACTCTAGCACACACAACCCACAGCCACATCAGTTTTAATGTTGTGATTACTATGGAGGTCCACACTTCAGCTCCGATTGTCAAACAAGGGATCCATTTCCGTGTAACAATTATGACATATCGTATTATGACGAACCTCTACCTCAGCCAATTCCTCAAAGTCTTCTCCTTGATCTTTTGGATCTAGTGAAAGATTTGAAAGGAATTACGCATACCCCAGATAATCAAAAACAAAAATCGATGGAAGAATTGTTAGCTGACGAATAGGCTGCTAAAATAAATTCCCAAGATGCCTATGAAAGATCTATCAGGGAATCAATTGCAAAAGAAAAAGCAGCCAGATCTAGCTCTCGATTTCGTTTCATTCCTGATGACAGTGATGATGAAGATACCCTCGATATCCTTGGATTTTATAAAGATTCATCAGGTTTATCAGTTGAGATTCCATCTCAACCCACAGTTATCACACTCGAGGTTCCCACTCACTCTTTGAGCATGGGAGATAAGCATCTTGACATTGTTCCTACAAAGGAATCGGACGAATTCATAATGTCTAGTGTTGAGAACCTTGTTCCAATCCCAAGAGAGTCACAGGGAATTCTTGATCATATGTGTGATATCCCTCCTCCTCTTATCTTCCCAAGTAATCATGTTGAGATGTTCTCCAATTCTACTGATGACGATTCGTTATCTTGTGGAGACATCGTTTTTTTGGAAGAATTACCTTCTAAGCTAGTTAGCTTAGAAGAAGAGAATGATGAGATTGACACTGAAATCAAGGATGAAGTACTTCGTGCAACATTATTGAATGTCGATCTCCTCATTTCTAAAATCAAGGCTTTCAAAGAGAAACCTATTTCATCTCCTATCCCCATTAAGGATAGTGACATTTTCTCCGATGATCCTATTCCGGAGTTTGAAGCCTTTACTTTTGATCATATGGGAGAGAAGATTAGTGGCAGTACCACTTCTCATTCTCAAATTTCTCTCCCCGAATATGATTCATTCACCTTTGAGGAGTTCTCCGGTGAACTCACTCATATCATATCTCCACCGGAGTATGATTCACTTTGATCTAGACAAAGTTGATCTTTTTGTTCCGGAGGGAAATATTCTCAACCTTGAGAATTTTATTGATATCAAAATCCCAACCCTCCCACCCATAATATGTCTAGATCATACGAGCTTAAATGATGAGATTCATGATACACCAATTTTGGATTCTCTTTCTGATGATGATGACTTTATCTTGATTGTCATCAAGATCTTTCTACCCTTCTTCACCTACCGGGTGACTTCTCCTGTTCTTCACTCCTTCGGGAATGAAGATATTATCTTTGACCCCGACATCACCGCTTATAGTTTATACTATTTTAAGCCTGGGTCTGTATATCTCATCGGTGTGGAACTTTCACGTGCTTCAAATGTTTGTCCAAACATCTTGAATGAAAGTCCGATTGAGATTGTTTCTTCCACATCATGCTTCCCCAAGAACAAATGAATTCGGGGTCGAGTCAAGCTAGCGACTCGGTAAACAAAAACAGTAGCATGTACTTAGGGTTTTCACCCTAAGTGTGGGGGAATTACCCCTGTTGTGGTTACAAATGCAGTGAAAAGAAAATGGTGTTTCCACATTTAGCTTGTAATGTTGCCCTTTTACGTTCAACGAGCCGGCATAATAGCCGGGACATTGAATATTGAGGACAATATTCATTCTAAGTGTGGGGGGGGGGGGGGTATTCTAGCGAATTTTATCACATTTTACTATCTAGTACCCCCGTTTTTGCCAAAATTTCAAAAATTTAAAAAAAAAATTCACTTGAGCTTCAAAATTTTTTGTGGTTACCAGTCCGCCATGTTGATGAGGCAAAAAATGAACCACTTTTAGAGGGTCATTTAAGCCCGGAATTGAATTTATTTGATCAAATATTGCCCTAAATCGTTCCTTTTGTGATTTTTGGTACTTTGGGAGTGAAATCTGGAAAAGAAGGCATTTTGGACGTTTTTGGAGCATAAAAGTGAAGAAAACGGCAAAGTCTCACTTTTCCAAGCTGGGAACAGTAGGTGACGGCATCAAGAGTAAATTCCATAACTTTCCATGACGACCCAGTACAGAATTGACGGCGTCACAAGGTAGGGCGTCAAGAGTAAAATGCATGATGGCCTGGAAAATGCTAACACATGACGGCGTCAAAAGTAGATCAAGGCAGTCCGAGAAGTATTTTGGCGCCGAGATGACGGCGTCACAAGATTTTTCTTGACGCCGTCAGACCCTATTTCCTATATATAGTTTTCTAAATTTCTCATTAAAAAGAGAGAAGTTTTGGAGAAACCCTAAGTACGAACTTGGTACGAATTTTACAGGTTTTTCAAGGGTTCTTTGCCCTTGATCCCTTTCATGTTTAATTGAGATAAGTATTCTTTTAATTCAATCAATATGTCTATGTGTTGGTTGTCTATATCTTGGTCTTGTCTTAATTCCATCATGCTAGGCTAGATCTATCTTGTGTTTGCTTAGATCTAATGAAACCTAGATGTTAATTATGTGTTGATTACTTGTTTATGGTTGTATTGGATGAATGATTTCGATGTTAGGCTTAAGAAAACTGGCAGATCTCCAATTGGTAACATGCTTGAACGTCTTAGGAAACATGAACCGATGTGCACTAGGTTTTATTGGTTGTATTTACTGCATGAGTAATTTCTAATGATCCCATGTTAGGAGTTTTTAACGGCTCGACATAGGAGTGAAGTAGGCACTCATAGGATTGGGGAAGTAAGTGCGCCACCCCATGAATGGTATTAAGGAATACAATCCGTCATCCACGCAACTAAAACAAGTAATTAACGTGTAAAAGATGTCTAGGGAGTAGTGAAATCTAAGTAAACACATTTTCTCCACTTATTTCTCACAACCTTAGTATAATTTAGTTTATTTTCATTTTTAGTATTTTATTTTGATTGCATCTTTAGTATTGGGTTAGTTGACTAGCAACTAATTCCGCCTAAATCTTTCAAACCCGAGATTTTAACTTGCTTTCTAAAAAATATAAAAATACAAAAATAATCTTCCATCATCTTTAGCACTAGTAATTAGGTTTTCTAATCCTAGCGACACTATTCCTAGCTGAACGATTAATCTCCCGGTACTTGTCACTATACTATACTACAACGATCAGGTACACTGCCTGGTGGGATTCCCACGTATCAAGTTTTTGGCGCCGTTGCCAGGGAATAGTTATTGTCTAGGTTAGGATTTCTTTTTATTAGGTCTACTTGCTAGATTCCTTTCTAGTAAGATTTTATTTTTATTTTTAGGTTTTCTTTAGTCTATCTTTTTCTTTGTGTGTTTGTTCGTAATTTCCATTGACTCTTCCGTTCACCATTATGGAGTACGCGAATCCACCATACCACCAACCACAAAGGCCATTCTACCCTATTGACATCTCGAATTTCAAACAATATCGAGATGAACCCATATATGATGCATGGACTCGTTTTAGAAATTTACTCCAAAAATTCCCTCACCATAGTTTCGCTTTAGCATCCCTAACCCGAACCTTTTACTATCGGGTTGGCCAATATGACCAAATGCGCATTGAGGATTTTGCCAATGGGGACTTTAGGGAATTAAGTGCTGAAGAAGCATGGGATACCATAGAAGATTGTGCCCAATATTATTATAGGGTAGATAACCCAACAAACGTTAGTACAAGTCAATTGAATATAAATTTCCAGGATCATGAAACAAGTTTGTTTGGGGATGAACATATTAGTGTTGAGATACCTAAGTGGTTGTCATGTAATGCCATAGTACAAAACGAACACATAGGTGACCTTGATGTGATAGAGGATGTAGCCGAACATGATCACATTGATCAAAAAGACCTAGGTTTTATGATCGATGATGATGAATCTCAAGAAACAGATGATGAATCTTTTGGGCAATTTGTATATAGTAGTCATAATATTGAGGATGATCCTTATGATTCGGACATAGAAGTTGAGATGCCTGGAGAAGCACGTGAGATACTTGGGAAAATGTTAGGGTTAGATTGTAATAAAACACATGTTGAGGATATAGGTGATCTTAACACAAGGAATGGTGAAGTAAATAACATAAGCCCACAAAGTACCCCACAAGTCCTACCATCATTTGAGACACATACACCGCCCGTGACTTACCCGGAAGAAGTAGAAGAGACTATAGGAACCCCAATAGAGGTAGAAACCTTGGACCAAGCACAACTAGAGGATATAGGTTTGAATACTTATAATGATAACCTTACTCTTAGTTCTAGGGAAGTTCCTAGTTTTGATGAACCGGAGCCTCAACCAAAACCGTTGCCTAATCTTCCATCCTTGGATGAAAATTTAGGAATTGAAATAGGTTCCGATCCACCCATCAAACCATATAGTCCGGGTAGTCTTAGGATAAAGGTAGTGGACTCTAAGCCTTGTAGAGAGGAAGCCAATATAGGAGTGGAAAATGACCTTACATGCTTACATCACCCATTTGTGATTGATCACAAGAAACATTATGGGTTTAAACCAGGTTTATTAGGTCAAGATGGATTCCCAACTAGGAGTCTCTTGAAGTTGTTAGAAAATGATCCCTTTCTAGGAGAAAACCTCAATTCGCCCACTAACCCAATTGAATTAGGTAAGGTTATGATGATAGGAGCACACCCCTTTGAGCATATAATTCATCCACCACTCTTTCCTCACATGGCATATTTCCACCCTAAGGGTGTGTATCGCTACTTCCACCTGCAGTTAATCCTAAGTGTAGGGAAAACCTCTCCTATTTCCGTTAAATAAGGGTAGAGTCAGGCTCGTGACTCAAACAAAAACAAGCGCTTATTGGGAGGCAACCCAAGCTTTATTTATTTGTTTGTGTGTTTTTATTTGTTTGTTTGTTTGTTTGATTTTATTTGCTTCCTTATGCATGCTTTATTTTTATTGTTGGTAGATCATGTTTCTCAATTAAAATGTGGAAATACTTTACTTTGTTGTTTTGGCCTAGTCTTAACTCCACCTAAAGGTATTTTTGCAAAAGATAAGTGTAAGGGGAAACCCCAAATATGTTTTTAAGAAACAAACTGATCATGATTCTCCACAATATTAAATGAACATGTATATTCGTATTTGTTAGAGTCAAATGCTTGTATTGAGTCATAATGAAGTTTTGCAGGATTTTCCAGGAAGTAGGACCAAGTTTTTCCAGAAATTTTCCAGAAACTTAACATAAGAATTTCTGCAGGTCAATCCTGACGGCGTCACGAGTTAACTCTTGACGGCGTCACGGGTAAAAATCTGGAAATTTTACCGGTTTTGTTTTTCTAACGGAGTCTTATGGTTTTTGTGAATTATTAAGTTTTATAATCTCCAGGAAATCTGCAAAGTTCATTCCACAAGAATTATATCTTACTTTGTTTTCTAGGACTTAGTAACTTATATAGGATGCCGCCGATTTTATGCGAGGTTGTCTTGTCTATTTTCTCAGGATTTACAGGTTATGTATGACAAGAAGATGATTTATATTCTGGAAGGGAAGCTTTGATTGTTCATTTTCTTGGAGGAAGATTTAACCTGGTCACCCTATTATCCATACCGAGCAAATCAGGGGAGTATTTGATATCATTTGTTTTACTTATTTCACTTTTACATTCTTTACTTGAACATTGGGGACAATGTTCATCTTAAGTGTAAGGGGAGGGTAAAATGATGATACCTTACATGTACACTTTCGCTTGAGTTTGCTTTTTTTAATGGTAGGTGTGTAATAAAACTATGAGAAATACTTGTTAGTGCAATTTTAGTGCCAAATTTAAATTTTTTTTACAACATTTAGGAGTGAAACTTTAGCCATAGCAAGCGTCTCATGGATAGGAGATTGTATGACTAGCACATAACCGTATATTCAGAAAAATTTTCCACCCAAATATGTGAGGTTCGCCTTTAGATTTGATAGGAAAAGCATTTACTATTAGTGCTTATGAGTGTACCGGTAGCATTTAGATTCTAGAACTTGCGTTAGTGATGCATCCCGAGACCGCTAGTGAGACTACATTCATGTGGTAGGATTTACTACATGATAAGAGGCATTAGGATCACCCTTGTGTTAAACTCGTATTACAATTATTTGACCACTTAAGTCATATTACTTGACTACTTAAGTCAACTAATTTTTCCCACACCCTTAGCGTTGTACTCATTTTTAGTACACGAAACCCCTAGTACACCCCTCCGAGCCTATCTTTTCATTTCTAACTTTAAGCATCTTACTTAAAGGAAGAATTTGTTACACCCCACTTAAATGTACAACCAAATCGCCTTAGCCTTCCGTGTATGTGCTCATTTTTAGTGCATTATTGTTATTTGTTAAACCCTAAGTTAACTATCTAATTGATTACATGGTTGCTAAGTCGAGTCATATCCTTGTACATATTGTTTTGGGACGATTGGGACTCATGGGTAAAGTACTTATTTTATGGAGTAATGGGGAAGAACATCATATATTACCCCCATACGTACGTTAATCTTAAAAGTGCTCCAAGTGTTTTGATTATCTTAATTCGAGTCATTAGATTAGTTTATTGTAAAGTATGTAAAGATTCAAGTTTAAGGGGAATGTTTATTCCCTATGATGTATTATTTTGAATGGTAGGGTAAGAGTGTAGGCAAAAAAAAAAAAAAAAAAAAAAAAAAAAAAAATCGAAAAAACAAGAAAAAGAAAAAAAAAAAGAGAAAAAAAAGAAAAGAGAAAAAACATACGGACTACCATCCCGTTTCATTCCATGTTCTTTTTATGTTTTTGTTAATTTCCATTTATTAGTTTAAGTCGAGTCTAGTCTTGGCTTAGCAACGCCATGTTGTACATGTAATTGACTAAGATTGTTAACTCGCTACCAATAAAGACTGCCTTTATCCAACAAAACCGTGTATTTCATATCCCTACACCTAACGTTACAACCCTTTAAAAGACCTCTTTGATAGTTTATCCTAGGTGCTTACGCCGTGTGGTGGAGGTTTGATCCTTTCCCAAGCCTATGGTAATCTATTTTGCTATGACAGGTAGTGAGATATCTTCCGTTTCCATATCGTAAATTTATACTTTATTACACCCGAGAGATGTGAGTATCTAAACACTATTTGTGGGTGCTTGTGTATGACCTCCGTGCTTGTCTATTGGTCTTTAGTGGAACGATTATTTGTTGTAATTACTTTTATATTAGTGTTAAATGACCCCTAACTTGTATTTTGTCTAGAATAAAAGCGCATTTGCTTGAGGACAAGCAAATCTGAAGTGTAAGGGTATATGACGAGGCAAAAAATAAACCACTTTTAGGGGGTCATTTAAGCCCGGAATTGTATTTATTTGATCAAATATTGCCCTAAATCGTTCCTTTTGTGATTTTAGGTACTTTGGGAGTGAAATCTGGAAAAGAATACATTATGGACGTTTTTGGAGCATAAAAGTGAAGAAAACGGCAAAGTCTCAATTTTCCAAGCTGGGAACAGTAGGTGACGGCGTCAAGAAGGAATTTCTGACGGCGTCAAGAGTAAATTCCATAACTTTCCATGACGACCCAGTACAGAATTGACGGCGTCACAAGGTAGGGCGTCAAGAGTAAAATGCATGACGGCCTGGAAAATGCTAACACATGACGGCGTCAAAAGTAGATCAAGGCAGTCCAAGAAGTATTTTGGCGGCGAGATGACGACGTCACAAGATTTTTCTTGATGCCGTCAGACCCTATTTCCTAAATATAGTTTTCTAAATTTCTCATTAAAAAGAGAGAAGTTTTGGAGAAACCCTAAGTACGAACTTGGTACGAATTTTACAGGTTTTTCAAGGGTTCTTTGCCCTTGATCCCTTTCATGTGTAATTGAGATAAGTATTCTTTTAATTCAATCAATATGTCTATTTGTTGGTTGTCTATATCTTGTTCTTGTCTTAATTCCATCATGCTAGGCTAGATCTATCTTATGTTTGCTTAGATCTAATGAAACCTAGATGTTAATTATGTGTTGATTACTTGTTTATGGTTGTATTGGATGAATGATTTCGATGTTAGGCTTAAGAAAACTGGCAGATCTCCAATTGGTAACATGCTTGAACGTCTTAGGAAACATGAACCGATGTGCACTAGGTTTTATTGGTTGTATTTACTGCATGAGTAATTTCTAATGATCCCATGTTAGGAGTTTTTAACGGCTCGACATAGGAGTGAAGTAGGCACTCATAGGATTGGGGAAGTAAGTGCGCCACCCCATGAATGGTATTAAGGAATACAATCCGTCATCCACGCAACTATAACAAGTAATTAACATGTAAAAGATGTCTAGGGAGTAGTGAAATCTAAGTAAACACATTTTCTCCACTTATTGCTCACAACCTTAGTATAATTTAGTTTATTTTCATTTTTAGTATTTTATTTTGATTGCATCTTTAGTATTGGGTTAGTTGACTAGCAACTAATTCCGCCCAAATCCTTCAAACCCGAGATTTTAACTTGCTTTCTAAAAAATATAAAAATACAAAAATAATCTTCCATCATCTTTAGCACTAGTAATTAGGTTTTCTAATCCTAGCGACACTATTCCTAGCTGAACGATCAATCCTCCGGTACTTGTCACTATACTATACTACAACGATCAGGTACACTTCCTGGTGGGGGTTGTAAGCTTCTCGAGATCCCTCGAGAGGTAAAGCCTGGTGCGATTCCCACGTATCACATGTCTAAACGACAAAAGGATTGGCTAATCTAGGAGCAAACGGCTCTTGGTAAAGATATATCAAATCCGTTGATGGCTTGCAATTTGCCCAAAATTGTATGGTAAATCAACTCGCCATATCCTAAAAAGTGAAAGAGTTTGCTAGCCCGCAAGATTATGGCTTGTGGTAAAGGTAGTGGAAAAACCATAATTGGTAATCAGCTCACCAAGATGTTGACTATTCTATCAAGAGTTGGCTAGTCTAGAAGCAAACGGCTTTTGGTAAAGACAAATCAAATCCGTTGACAGCTGGTGGTTTGCTCAAAATCACGTGGTTATCAAGTGGACCATAGTTCTTACTTTAACTGATACATTTGGCTACTCCAGAAGTAATGGCTTTTGGTAAAGAGATTAAAATCCATTAAGTTTTCAAAACAGTTTATTGCTAGGGAATAGCAATAGTTTAGTATGGGGGATTGATGAGTGCTCAAACACTCATCATTTTTGGTCAATCTGAACTGCAAAAACATACAAAAACACTCAGTAATGCATCAAAATACAAAAAATATTTCAAAATTGTGTTTTATATGTTTTAGATGCAAAATGAGTAAAAACAAATGAAAAACGTACAAAGTTTGCAAAATTGGCAGTTTCAGTCCCCTAACTTTCCGAAATTGACAAAACTAGTCCCTGAGCATTTATTTTGCAAGAAAAATCAATCTAAGTCCTTTAAAAGTCAAAATTTATCAAAAATAGTCCTTGGGTAAAAAGTTTTGAGAATTTACAGTTTTAGTCCCTGGACTTTCAAAATTGGCAATTTTGGCCCCCGGCATATTCATTTTTGGAAAACTTTCATTTATGGTTCTTGGATTAATGAAGCATGGCAAGTCTGGTCCTTATGATATCTATGGAAATATGGCATTTTCAGTCCTTGCATTTTTCACAATTTGCAAGATTAGTCCTTGTGATATTTAATAAACCAAATGGACCTTTCTTATTACAAACTAAATCCACCCAAATCTAATCCATATTACTGATCCATCCCAAGCCCACCCCAACCAAGGCCCATCCCATTTTAAATAAAATAAACCTACCCAGGGTCAACCAAGGTCAACCTCCCCATCCCCTACCTTTTTGCCGCCATAACCAAACACCACACCCTGTACCTCCCAACATCTATGTCCCCCTCCACCATCCTACTAACCAACCTACACCACTCAACCAAAGTCAACCCCAAACACCATCATTACCACCCCCCTCCTCCACGTTGACAATCCAACACCCTCAGTTGATAATAAATCTTGATTAAGGGTTGAGATGAGGCAGAAATTAATCCAATGGCTGGGATATATCCAAGAAAGCACAAAGGGTCTGAAAAGCTATTTTACTACTCACAGGAAGCACAAGGGGAACCCTAGTAATTTTTTAAGTATAAATATGTCTATTGTAAGTCATTTTTTTGCAGTAGGTAATGTAGTGTAGAAGTAGTTTTTATTGTAACTTTTGAGTAATTTAGCTTGTAATCTCAGATTGTAATCTTTTTTAAAAAATCAATGAAAGTTTAAAATATTTTTTATGTCATTGTAGCATCTGTTCAAATTCTGCTTATTAGTGCTTATTCAGTAATTGTTGTAGCTTATTCAAGTTTCTACTTACATTTTATTCATATCTTTATGTAATTTTTAGTTTAGCAAGCATTTGCAACAAAATTCCATGTTAACTGTCACCCTTAGCTTAGATTTTCTTAATGTGTTAAACTTATTGAGTGTTAAGACTTGGTTTTTAAGTATTGTTCATCTTAGCTCAGGTTTTTTATTCAAAAATTTTGCTCAATATCAACTTGTCATTTGAAAAAATCAACACAGACAATCATTGAGGGATGTTTGGCACAACACCAAACTTTGCCTAAACCCTCTTTGTACCAAACTTGTAAACCTTAATCAGTTTTCTTGCATGATATTTAGTAGTTTTAAAAATAAAGTTTTCAGTCTCAAGTAGTTTTAAGGATTCCAAGCCCATTTTTCCCACTTACGTTTTATTAACTGATTGGAATCAGTTTCCATGGTGAAATCTGTCTTAAGGTCTTTTAGTTGCTTCTATTGCTTTAAACTAGTTCAAAATAGGATAGTTCATGTTTGTAGCATCTAGTCTTTGACTTTCATGAGTCAAAACTCATCCTTTGACCCATTGTGACCCAACTGCCATCAGCAGCCAAGGTCTCTTACACCCTCAAAGGTTCATTTTTCATTTGTTCATTTCTCAACCAATTGCTCTATAAGTTGGTTTCCAGATTATTGGGTAGCTTGTCTCCATCATAGAATTTTTAGAATGATTTTAGGAATTTTCTATGAAAGTTGTTTATAGGCCTGCGTAACCACCCCTAGGCTACCCTACACATCAGCAATCTAAAAGTTTCATAGCTTATTCTATTTCTTGGCTTATATAACTGCCCTTTTGCTCCCTTTTAGCTTATTTAGGGTCCCCCATAGAAATCTTATCTTAGGTTTTCCCTGTAGAACAGCTTATACAAGCTTATTAGCAACATTTAAGTTCCATATTTTTTCTTTTTTTTTCAACTGTCCCAGGATACTTTTCTTTTCTAGCTTAACAACTGCTTGTTGATTTCTTATTTGTTGTTTAATCTTGTTGTTACTTGTTGTTGTATATATTGTTGTTATTAAGTTTGTATAAACTTGTTTGAGCTTATTAGCTTTTGTGATAATTTGCATAAGCTGCTTAGTGTCAAAAATCGCATTGGTTTTTATCCCTGACCACTATTTCCAAAACTCATAGTAGGCACATTCATTGAACATGTTCCCTGTAATTTGGTGATTTAGATAGCTTGTTAGGTTGTCTTGTAAGACCAATGCTTGTTTTGGACTGAAGAGCTTATTTTCATGCTTAATTTTAGGTCTCAATTTAGTACCCTAGGCCGCTACACCAAATCTGCCCCATTTGTCTATTTTGGTTTAGGAGTTTATTGAGCTTATTCAAGTTTATTGTGCTTATTGCCTTCCATGTCAGCTTATTCTAGTGTGTTAGGGGTAGTATAAATATGTTTTAGCTTATTAATTGGTTTCCTAGCTTATTTGTAAGCCCAAAGTTAGCCCCTAGGACTGCCCTGCACACAGCTCAACTGGCTCAATTTGCCCAACTTCCCTAGGTCCCACAGGTCTCATCTGTGGGCCCCACTATGA
This sequence comes from Artemisia argyi, assembly GCA_030686995.1. Lineage (NCBI taxonomy): Eukaryota > Viridiplantae > Streptophyta > Magnoliopsida > Asterales > Asteraceae > Artemisia > Artemisia argyi. The sequence continues at coordinate 135,340,106 of CM060694.1, forward strand.
ATTCTTGGGTCCCTTGAGAAGCCCTCTCACCAAGCTTGTTGGTTCCAGGGTCCATTTGGCTTATAGCTTATTGTTTAAGCTTTAAATTAGGCCTGCACATTGTCCATTGGCCTGTTTGGACAAGTATATTGCATTTGCTTATTTTGTACCTTCTGGCTTATCATTGTGTCTTTTTTTAGCTCTCTTAGCTTGTTTTGAGTACATCTCAGTTGGTAGGAGCTTATTGAACCTTTGTGGATTTACAAGATAGCTTCTCGATCAGCTTTTCTTGCACATCAAGTCCTATTAAGCTGCAATGTCCATTCTGCCATCACATTAAGCTTGCACGTTGCTTATTATCCACATTCAGCCCAACTTCCTTTTTTAAAGTTACTTATATTTAGTATATAAACATATTTGAAACAGAAAAAAATCAGAAAAAACCAAATTTAATGTTAGTGATAGCTTCTATTTAATAGGATTTATTTTTTTTAATTTTCTTTTAGCTTATTAATAAGCACTTTTTCATTTTTATAATTTTCTTAGATTTCTTTTATGTTAAAGTAATTGTAGGAATTTTTTCAGATTTTTATCCTTTCATTTAGTATTTATTATAATTAATAATAGTTTAATAATAATTAAATAATATTAGTTAATTAAATAGGTTTATTAATTTTTATTTAACAATAGTATTTTTTATATTTTTCCTAGGTTTTATATATCATAAAATAATTTTAGGAAATTTTTCATAATTTAATTTAGTTTTACGTAATTACTAAATAGTAATTAATTAATAATAATTAGATAAAAAGTTAGAAAAATATAATTTTAATTTTAAAATTAGTTTTATAATATTTTATATTTTTCCAAATTTAATTTTCACATTTTTAGTGTAATCTCATAATTAGTTACTACCTCCGTCCCATATTAAATGTCCACTTTGAAAAGTCAAAGTCTTTTTTTATCAACTTTGACCGTAAATAATTTTGTTTATGTTATATAATACTTGATGCAAAATATATAAATGAATTGAGTTTTAAATGTATTTTCGTTGATATAATTTTCATCAAATATTGTATAATACAAATAAAACTATTTAAGGTCAAAGTTAAAGAAAAAAGACTACAAAAGTCAAAAGTGGACATTTAATATGGGACGGAGGGAGTATAATTTAGGTTAATTTAAATAATTAATAAGTAATTAGAAAATAGTAATTAATTATTAGTAATTAATTAAATAGTGTAAAAATTAATTTTAATTTTCTAAAAAATTTATTTTATCATTAGGATTGTAAAAATGTAATTTTCATATTCGTAGGTATTTTATCTCTCTAAAACTCGCGTTTTATTTCGTACGCTAACGTAACTTTAAATCAAATGAACGCATTTTTAGACTTAGCTAACGTTTTTAGTGTATCTGTTCATCAGTAATTGTTTATATAGTGTTTCTAAGTTATTTTCATTCCTCATACCTTAGTATAATAATACAACTCACTTAAACCCCTTTTCTGTCCAAGTTCACCCGATCACAAACCCGTTTTAATACAATCCACACCTCGTCAGGACATAACGACCCGGGGAAACCCTATACTTCCTCGGAGATTGACTCTCAGCAGTTTGACTTTGTTGACCATTCACCTGGTCAATTTAGTTTACCGTTTGGAGCCAATCAAGCATTCATGGATTGTACGAGTTCCATTTGATCTTCTGCTAGTAATTTCTCCGTCTCATTATTTTCTCCCTGATTTTCAATGGGAGGAATCACAAATGATGAATCTGACGAACCCTTATGAAATTGAAGGATATCAAGGGTATCTTCGTTATCACTATCATCATCACAGTCAAGAAGAGCAGCTTTACGAAATTTGGCATGTGCTATAGCTGCTTGTTCTTCGACAAGTAATTCCTCCATACTCTTTTTGTTTCTAGTGTCTCGTTCTTCTGCAAGTAATTCTTCCATAGATTTCCCACGGGAATATTGAATGAGTGGAAATTGTGGGGGTGTGGATATGTCAAAACCGGATGTATCAAAACTAGAACAATGTTCAGGTTTATAATACGGTTGACATTGAAAATCGTCATGAGGACCCCCACAATACGCACAAGAAGAACTTTGAGCATGGCGAAGCAAAATATTAGCCAACTCCTCCTTAAGTTCTTTAAATTTCTCAAGAACCTCTAGACAAAGGTCTTGCGGGTATTGAGGAGTTGCTTGGATCATTTGGTACTGTGGAGGTGGGTCTTGAAACGAATAGTCGTAATTGTTACAAGGAAATGGATTCCCTATTTGACAATCCGAGCTAAAGTGCGGACCTCCACAGTACTCACAACAGTTGAACTGATGTGGCTGTGAGTCGTATGTGCTGTAGTCATAATTGTTATCAGGAACCTGCTCATAGACAAGCGTGTTTCCCGATTGACAATCAGAACTATAGTGTGAACCACCACAATACTCACAACAGTAAAACTGCTGAGTCTCATGATGTGGTAGCTGATGGAACGAATTAGTCGTGTCATGGTAGGAATATGGATTCTGGTTATAGACAGACCCGTTTTCCGACTCTACCATGACACAACTGGGGCAATTACCACCATTATAAGGACCACGACACCATTGACAATCAAGAAGGTGTGGATGAGACATAGAAAGAATCAAATGGTTTGGGAGGGTAAGAAATGGAGAATCAAAGATGTGAGAGGGTAAAGGTGAATATTTTTGGTATTTTTGGAATACATTTTGTACAAATGAGAAGGAAAATCTTTTTGGGTTTTTTTGTGTTTGTTGAAAACTGATTCAAAATGTTTTCGGGAACAGTTTTTATGAAAATATACACAAGGATGGTAAATATACAATGGATGTATATCCAGGTTCACCAATCTTTAAAACCGTTTAGAATAACGCGCACAACCTCCCCGGCAGCGGTGCCAAAATTTGATTGAGTCCAAACGGTCAACTAAATTGACCAGGGGAATGGTCAACCAAGTCAAACTGCCTAGAGTCAATCTCCGTGGAATACAGGGTTTCCTCGGGTCGTTATGTCCCGACGAGGTGTGGATTGTAATCATACGGGTTTGTGATCGGGTGAATTTGGACAGGAATAGGGTGTATAAGGGTTTGAATGATTACACTAAGGAAATATGAATGAGAACGATTTAAACAAACTGTATTAACAATAACGTGAAACCTAGTTAACCTAAAATGTTATCTAAAAGTTTAAAATCAGAGTTTGCTTATAAATAAGCAGAAAAATAAGCCAAAAGGGCTTAAATAGAAGCTATCACTTTTTTTATTTTACAAACTACTTTTACTAACGTAACCTAAATTTAAAAAAACGTAAAAGTTTATTAAATAAAACGCGAGTGCGCGAAATAAAAAGTGAAATTTGAGCTACGCTAACCCTACGGATCTGAAAATTATATTTTTACGATCCTAACGATAAAAGAAAATTTTAGAAAAAAGGAAATTATTTTTTTGACTTTTTATTTATTTATTATTAATTAATTACTAAATAAACTAAATTAAATTATTAAAAATACTAAACTATTTTAGAAAATTATGAAAACTTTTGGGAAACTAATTTAACTAATAAGAAATACAGGAAAAATAAAAAGTTGGAAAAAGCTACCTTAATAAGCCCTAAATAAGCTAAACAGTTAGCTTAACTTATTTATGCTAGGAAGTATATAAAGGATTTATTTTGCAAGATGTTAATGAAAAAAGACCCAAGGGCATGTGGTAGCAGAGTGTGTGTGGTGTGTCTGTTTGAGGCTGAGGTCCCAGGTTCGATTCCCATAAACCCCAATTTTTTGCAAATATTTTTTTTTCAATTCCTTTTTTACACAACCACTTTAACAGCAAAAATAGCAAACTTTGAACAAAACAACTTTTTCAAACTTCAATAATAAGCTTAATGCAAGCAAAATAAGCCAACAGTTTGGCTTTTTGCTTGAAAATTGAAATGTTGAAATGTAAAAATGCCAAAAATAAGCTACCAACTAATCATAAAGACAAAACAAGCTAGAATCAATTGATATGATTTTAAGAAAATCCAAAGAAAAGAGAAAATAAGGTCAGATAAGCTAAAGTCAGGGAATAAGCCAATCCAAGCTCACTGAATACAATCAAGCCACAAGGCTCAATTAGCAGGCCACTTGCAGGCCTCAAATAAGCTTTGGAACCCAAGGAAAGCTAGGAACTAGAAAGCTTGGTGAGAGGGCTTCTCAAATAGCCAAGATATACCCTGTGGGGCCCACTAATAAGCTAGCAATGAGCTTATTAACTTGACCCCTTGGAACAGTTAACTGGGATAAGTCAAAAGCAGGCCTAAGTGGACACTTTCCAAGCTAATGCAATAACCAAGGCCTAAAAGCTAGTACCTAAAAATAGCAGACCCATAAAGATGAGCTAGCCAAGAGCTTATAAGCTAAAATTCAGAATTTCATAAGCTTAATTAAGCTTACTGAGAGCTGATGAAAAAGGGGCAAGTGGGACATGGTAGCTGCAAATAGTTTCTACTCTCCAACTTGAATACCTAAGTAAACTAACCAAATAAGCTCTAGTTTCAAAAATAAGTGCAGAAAAGTGAATTCTATACTATGAACTAATTATAAACCCAAAATCTATTCTTAAATCCTACTGTAGCTACCCTAGAACATGATCAAAAAGTGTTGGTTAGGACCTGTTGGATGTTGCAGCCCAGCACAGGTGATGGGGGCAAGTTACAAGCCCCTAGCAGGCCTATCAAATAAGCTAAGAAACTTGCAATAAGCTGTGAACCTTGAAGCTTGACAGATGAGCTTCTAGGAAAGCCAAAATCACAGGTGTAGGTCCCACTAACAAACACTGTGAAACCCTGTGAAGTGGGGTGTGCACACTGGGTACAGGGGATGATCAGGTCAAATGGGCTAGTTTGAGGGACTCAAAAGCTGTGGGAAAAAATTCATAAAATTAAAATAAAATTAGTAACATGAAAGCAAGCTACCAGATTACCAATAAACCAATTTTCAAGTCATAAGGTTGAGAATTTGAGCAGATGAAAAGTGCTCATCCAGGGGCTGATTTGATAACTTGAAACTGCATGCACAGGTATGCAATGGTAAAAAAAACTTGAAACTTGACTAACAAACTACCACTACAGACTTTGACTATGTATACTAACCTATAGATAACTTAGTTTAACTAAAGATTGCAACTAAAAGTGCTAAAACTAGAACTTACCCCCTAACTTCTAATCTAGACAGTTTTGAAATAAAATATTTTGTAAACTAGCTAAGATCCTTAAAAACTATTTGAGAATGTAAAATTTGACTTAAAAACTTCTAAAAATACTAGATTATAGCTGATTCAAACTGAAAATATGGTAAAAACAACTTTGGGCTACCAAACAAAAGGTTGTGCCAAACAGTCTCTTAAAAGGGGGTTGTTCGAGCTTTTGGTTAAGAACAGGCTTTTGGAGCTGAATTATTGAAAAGGGATGATATGTTAGACTAAACATAAACTAAGTAAGGACAAATGAACAAGGAATAAGCATGGAATGAGCTGAAATGTCAATAAGCTGAGTTGAGCTTAAATGGACAATCCACACTTAAACCTAATCTAATACCCTCCAACCTACCAACTAAGCATAAATATCACATACAAGAAATAATAATCAAAGAAAAACCAATAATGGAACAGTAAATAAGCTTAGGAATAAGCAGAAAACAATCAAGGTAATAAGCTAAACAATTTTTTAGGTGAAAAATTAAAACTTTCATTGATTTTAAAGCAATGAGATTAGAGGCTAACAATACTTTTTAAAACTTAACTAAAACTAGTTTCTACCCTAAATTGCTGCTGTTAACTACTCTAAAATCCTAATGCCAAAAAAATGGCTTACAATGGACTATTTTATATATGAAAAACTAGGGCTTCCATCTCTCTTGTGCTTCCTGTGCTTTCCCACTTCCACTTATACCCATTGGATGGCCTGACTTGATCCTAGCCATTGATTTGGCTTTGGCGGGAAAAAGGTTTAACCACTTGGGTCTAATTACTTGTTCCAGGGATGGTTTTTGTAGTTATGTGGAGGAAAGTTAGTGATAGTGGGGTGTTGGCAGAGGAGGGGGGTGTAGGGGTGATGATGGAGTGTTGGGATTGCAGGGTTTTGCAGGCACGGGGGAGGGAAAAGGATTGGGGGAGGTGGAAGTTGACCCAGGATTTGATTGGGTATTAATAAAAAAACGAGGGTGGTAAATTTTTCTAAAAAATGCTCCCCCAATCAAATCCTCAGGGACTAGGATTTGCAGGGTGATTCTTTTAAAGATTTGGGTTGACTTTTCTTTCATAAAAATGCTCAGGGACTAGTTTTGTAAATTTTTGAAAGTTGGGGGACTGAAACTGCCAATTGTGCAAACTTTGTTTATTTTTTATTGTTTTTACTCATTTTGCATCTGAAACGTATAAAATACAATCCCTGGTATATTTTTAGTATTTTCATGCATTTCTGAGTGTTTTCGGATGTTTTGGCAGTTCAAATATGACAAAAATGATGAGTATTCACACACTCATCAGTTGACCACACCGTGGTTGAATAAAACCTGACGGTTTGGGAGAAGTCAAATTTTGGCGCCGCTGCCGGGGAGGCTGTGCTATGTATTCAAACGATTTGAAGTATTAGTAGTTTTGAATAATCGCTCATTGTATATTTACCACTAAAAGCCAAAAATATCCATCTTTACCCTCCTACCTTTTTGATTCTTCATTTCTTACCCTCTATTAACCTTTGATTCCTATTTATGTCGTATCCACATCATTCTGATTGTCAATGGTGTGGTGGTCCTAGTGATGGTGGTAATTGTCCCAGTTGTAGCATGGTAGAGTCAGGAACGGGTCTTTCTATAACCAGAATCCTTATTCTTACCATGACACGACTGAATTATTCCATCAGCCACCAAATTATGAGATACTGACATACGCGTGTGAATTTTGCGGAGGGCCACACCAAGGATTTGAGTGTCAAACCAGAAATTCGTTTGTCTATGAACAGTTCTCTAGTAACAATCAAAACTTTGGAAATGACCAATATCTGTATTATTCACCCAATCAGTCACAACAACCAAATAGTTGTGAGTACTGTGGAGGTTCACACTACAGCTCCAAATGTCAAACAGGGATTCCTTTCCTTGTAATAATAATGACTATTCGTACTATAAACAACCTCCACAGTACCAAATGAACCATGCAACTCCTCAAAAACAAACTCGGGAAGAAATTTTCCTGAAGGCTCTTGAGTCATTAAAAGAAATTAAGGAGGAGTTGACTAAGCCATCGTTTCAAGATGCACCAAGATCTTCTTGTGTATCTCATGACAAATCTATTGAAGAACGAGCTGCTAGAAATTATAAAACCATGGAAGAATTACTTGTTGAAGAAAGAACAGCCAAAACATGTACCATATTTTGCAAAGCTGCTCTTCTCGAGGATGATGCTACTGATGATGAGAAAACCATTGATATTCTTCAATTTTATAAACCTTCATCATGTTCATCAGTTAAAATTCCATCCATGGTTATACAGGGAGATAAGAGTACAGAGGAATCCCTAGCAGAGGAACAAATGGAAAAATCCGTGCATGCTAGCTCTTCTGAACTCCTTCTTCCTACTGCTATCATACCTAAGGATCCCACTAACTCTCTAAATATGGAGGATGAGCATCTGAACACAATTCCTACAAAGGAATCTTACGAATTAATAAAGTCCAGTGTTGAGAACCTTGTCCAAATCCCAAATGAGTCACAGGGAATTCCTGATCATGTGTGTGATTTACCTTCCCCTCTTGAGTGTTCAAAAGATCATCCTGAGACTTTCTCTGATTCTAGCAATAATTGTATATCTAATGGAAACATTGAGTATGTTGAGGCATCACTATCACATGTTGATCCTCTTCTTGAGGAGTTCATTGATGAACTCTCTCACATTGATCCTCTTCTACTAAGAAGTAACAATGATCTCTTTGATTTCCTAGCTAATCTGGAAGAAATAGAAAATCTCTTATATCGTGATCCATCACTTAATTCTCATCCTAACAGTCCAAAAGAGAATATCAATCACCTTGTTCCCGAAACATGCAAAACAAATGAACAAGGATTCACAGATATACATCTTGTGAATGATTCTCTTCATGAGGAGTTCACCAGTGAACTCACTCATACCAATGGAATTAAGAATCCAATCAATGGGTTAACTGAGCATAATGATCTACATCATTTGTTACCCGAGATTGAATCATGTTCCTTTGATGATACCGTGGTTGATTTCCTCCCTGAGGACAAAAATTTTAAAGTCGGTATATTACTTTGTAAGAAAACTCACATGGAGTAGTTTTCTTTCAAAAGGAGCTTCATTGCTGAATTCATAATATGGAAATTATGAAGTCTCCTTTTTATAAGTCAATCATGATTGTTATCATGATTTTCTTATCTTTTTTCACGTACCCCGTGACTTCTCCACTTATCTGTCACTCCTTCAGGAGTGAGGATACTATATTTGACCCCGGCATTTTTATGTAAGTCGGGTACTTATCTCATCGGTGTGGAACTTTCACGTACTTCAAAGTTAATCTAAACATCTTGAAAGAAAGTCCGATGGAGATTGTTTAGTCCACTTACTTCCCCATGAGCAAATGAATTCGGGGTCGAGTCAAGCTAGCTACTCGGTAAATAAAAACAGTAGCATGCATGTGGGGTTTTCACCCTAAGTGTGGGGGAGTTACCCATGCTGTTGTTACCATGTATATAAATTTAAAAAAAAATGTATGTATATATCTATATAAATAAAGTGAAAAATGTTATTTCCACATTTAGCTTGTAATGTTGCCTTTTTACGTTCAAAGAGTCGGCATAATAGCCGGGAATTTGAATATTGAGGAAAATATTCAATTCTAAGTGTGGGGGGGGGGGATTCTAGCGAATTTTATCACATTATACCTTCTAGTACCCCCGTTTTTGGCACAAATTTCAAAAAAAAAAGTTCACTTTATTTCAAAAATTTTATGGTTATCAGTCCACCTTGTCTAAACCACATAAGGACTGGCTAATCCAGGAGCAAACGGCTCTTGGTAAAGATATCTCAAAACCATTTATGGCTGACAATTTGCCCAAAATTGTATGGTATTCAACTCACCATATCCTTAAAAGTGAAGATTTGGCTAGTCCAGAAGCAAACGGCTTTTGGTAAAGACAAATCAAATCCGTTGACAGCTGATGATTTGCTTAAAATCATATGGTTATCAGTGTACCATAGTTCTTATTTAAACTAAAACATTTGGCTACTCCAGAGGTAATGACTTTTGGTAAAGAGTCATTAAATCCATTAAATTTTCAAAACGAGTTGTTATTGGATTATAGATTGCTCGGGACTAGCAATAATTTAGTGTGTGGGATTGATGAGTCTCTAAAAACTCATCACTTTTGTCATGTTTAAAATACGAAAACAGTTAAAAACACCAAGAAATACCATATAATACTACAAATATCTTTGGAATGTGTTTTTATATGTTTCAGGTGCAAAAGGATTGAAAACAGATGAAAAACGAGCAAAGTTTCCACACTTGGCAAAATCAGTCCCTGAACTTTCAAGAAATTTCAGAAATGGTCCCTGAGAGATTATTTTATAGAAAACTCAACAATAGTCCCCCAAGAATCATGAAATGACAAATTTTACCCTTGAAGTTCAAAATTGCAAAAATGGCACAATAGGTCCCTCAAGTTTCAAACTTGACAATTTTAGTCCCCGGGTATTCAAAATGGGAAAATTATCATTAAGGGTCCTTAGCAATTCATAATTGTCAATTTTAGTCCCTTGGGGAAAGAGTTTGAGGAAATTACAGTTTTGGTCCCTGAAGTTTAAAAAATGGCAAAAATAGTCCCTGAGCATTTTAAATTAGAAAAACTTACATATATAGCCCTTGTACTATTTATCTTGGTAAATCAAGTCCTTTTTGATAACTTTTGTAAAATTACACTTTTTACCCCTCAACTTTGTAAATTTGGCAAAAATGGTCCCCAGTTGTTTTTATTTTGGAAAATATCAAATAGGTCCTTGTATTATTCTAACATGACAAAAATGGTACCTCTTGATAAACTTTGGAAAAGTTACAGGTTTAGTCCCTAGAATTCAGAAACTACAAAATTGGTCCTTGGGCTAATTCTAAATAACAAACTAAACTTTACCCTTTAAATATATCCAACACCAAAAACATGTCCAATCCATTTCCTGGTCCAAAATTCAATACCCTGATCCATACACTTTGGGCCCAAACCTGACCAAGCCCAACCCTTTACCCCTTTCAAATAAAACGAGGTCAAAACTACCCCGTTGACCCATCTCCTTCCTCCCTCACTGAAACCACCTCCTGCTTCCCACCTTTGCCACCTCCACCTTCACCATCTCACCACCCAATACACTCCCTGTCACCTCCTCAACCAAAACCCACTCACTGGGTTTGCCCCAGGAGAAACCACGTGGCATACCTACATCCACTTCCACCACTTAAGCCTGCAAAACCCTGCCAACACTCCAACTTCACCACCTATGCTCACTAAACCTATCCCCTGTCCCCTCCACCTCCAAAATCAACCGTTAAAAACCCTCACAGTCCCTAATTGGTTCCAACAAATTTTCCCGCCAAAAATTAGTTCAACGGATAGGATTAATTGGAGCAATCCAATGGCTCAAGTGAAGTGGGACAAGCTCTGTGGGACCCCTGGAACCTTTTTGAAGCCTATATAAGAAAGAAGAAGGAGCAGAGATATGTAGTAGTTAAATTAGATTAGTTTTAGTGTAGTATAGTGTCGAAGTAGTGTAATTTAAGTTTTAATTTTAATCCTTAGTTAACAATAGATGTAATCTGTTTTATTAATGCAAATGAAATCTTATTCAAGCTTTAAATTCAAGTTCTCTTTTATAAATTTAGTTTTGGCAATTTTGAAGTAAAATTGACAACTTTGCTTTAATCGTGTTAATAGTTGTTGTTTAATGTTCAATTAAGTCCAATTAAGTGTACTTGTAAGTTTTCAGAAGCATTCAGAGTTTTAAAATAGGGTTCATTCAGTTTAATATATATATATATATATATATATACTTAAAATTCAAAATAAATACATAGAAAATAAATAAAATAAAATAAGAAATGATGTAGAAAGCAATAAGTAGGGTAAAGAATGGATTGCCTGGGTTGAAAAGCTTGATAGGAAGCTAAAGGATAGCAAGAAATAGCCTTGGTTCTCAGTTTGTGCATATGGAATCAATTTGTAAGCCACTTCACTCATTTTAGCTTATTACTGTAGGTTCTCCTAATAATAGTTCATCTTTGTGTTTATGTATTACTCTTGTGTATGTTAGTAAAAGGTTGTTCAATTTTACCTACTTGTTCAATAGAAATTAATGTTGCTCAGTTTGTCTTAAGTTTGCATTACCAAATTAGCATAACTTAGGATATTAGTGTTTTGTTGTTTTTGTTGATGTGTTTGTGTTAAAATAAGTTTATTTAATGTTGTTAAACACTTGTGTATGGAATTCAAGGTCTAAATCTGTGATAACCTTTGAAAATCTTTGAAACAGTATCAAAAAAGGGTGTTTGGTTTAGGCCTGAATTGCTTGTTTTAGGTGTTTATCTCTTCCCTTGTCCGTATCATTAGCTTAATTAGGTAACAGTAGAGTAAGGTAGGCCATAAAACTTGCACACATAAAACAAAAAGTCAAAATTAGATCTCACGTAGAATTCAACTTGCATAAAGTGTAATCTGATTCTGCAATCTTGTTCCTTAGCTGCAATTTATGTTTGTGCATGAGAGTTTACTGTTTAAACATCTTAAATATACATCTAGGAATAGATTTAGGCATTAGAAATCCAAATTAGTCAACTTAAGCTAGAAATTAAAAAAAGTCAAAAAATTTCACTTAATCTGTTTTTGAATTAATTACTTAATTTCATATAGGATTTAATATTAAGTTTCTGGTTTTGTGCTTTTAGGATTTTGTTTTTTTGTTGCTAATCTTTAGTATAGTATTTTTGTTTAATTTTTATTAAGCTTTTAAACTGCTTATTTGACTTATTACTTTAGCCTGTTTTACTTGAACCTCCCCTGTACCCAGTGTGCACACTCAACTTCACAGGGTTGCACAGTGTTTATTAATGGGACCCAGGGTTGGTGCCTTGGCTTTTTGAGAAGCTTACCTAGCTGACTCAATAGTTCTGTGCTTATTTTTGGGTTTGGAACCTTAGCCCCTAGCCTGCTTGTTCCTATAAGTCACCCACACCTCACCCCTGCACTGAGTTATCATGGTTAATCACCCAACTTCCAAAGCTTCTCAACAGCTTATTTGTGGGCCCCAGCCTATGAATCTTGGTTTTTTGAAATGCCTACCAACCCATCTTGCTATCTCAGTGCTTATATTTCACTTATCAGCTTATTTGGACCCCTGAATTTGGCCTACAAATTAGTTGCATGCCTGTTTGGTTATGTGGCAAATTAGATTTGCTTATTTGCTTTTACTAGCTTATTCAATGCAATTCTTTTGTGGTTTCAACTTCATCTAAGTTCATTTAAATTGTTTACAGCTTATTTTCTAGCTTGTGACCACTGTGTGGCTTATTGTAAGCTTATTCAAAACCAACAAAGTCCTAATAAGCTTATATGCCCATTCTGTTAAGCCATTGTACTTCCATTCTGCTTATTTTTAAGCTCTAGTAAAAGTCTCTTTATTAATGTTGCTTATTTTAGGTAGTAAAATAGTTTTGTAAAAGAAAATCCAGAAAAAGACAAAAATAAAATAAGTGATAGTTTCTATTTAAATTAATTTATCTTTTTAATTTTTCTTTTTAGTTTTTTATTAAGCACTTTGCAAATTTATATTTTTATTAATTTCCTTTTATATTAAAGTATTTTTAGTAATTTTTCTAGAATTTTATCTTATCATTTAGTTCTTATTAGATTTAATATTAGTTTTATTAATTATTAATTAATATTTAAGTATTAAATAGTATAATTAGTTTTTATTAAGCACACCCTAGTTTTTATAATTTTCCTAGCTTTTATATTTTATAAAATAATTTTAGGAATTTTTCTAGAATTTCTACTATTCATTTTCTAATTTTCTTAATTAATTTAGTTAAACTAGATTTTAATTAATAAATAAGTAAATAATTAGTAAAATAGTCTAAATATAATTTTTAGAAACTTTTTATATTTTTTATAGATTCCTATGATGGTTAAGTAAATTTCTAAAATGTTTTATAATTTTATAAATTAATTTAGTATTTATTATAATTAAATTAGTTTAATTAGTTTAATTAAATTTAAATAGTTTTTAATTAATAAAAATTAAATAAAAAGTCTAAAAAATATTTTCTTTTTATAATAATTTTATTTTATCATTTGAATTCCAAAAATATAAAGTTCACATCCGTGGGATTTATATTGGACAGAATTCACGTTTTGTTTCGTACGTTAACGTAAAATTTAATTTAAACGTACGCGTTTTTAGGTTTTAAACGTTTTAAATTTATTTAGGTTTACGTTTTAATTAAATTAGTTTATTTAAGTCATTTTATTTTATAAAACCTTAGTATAAATCACTCACACCTGTTTCCTGTTCAAAACCACTCGATCGCAAATTCGTTTATATCCAAATTGCAAGTCTCGTTGGGACATAACGACCCGAGGATACCTTGTACTCCACGGATATATATCTTGCACTCTCTCCCTCATGGTTTAACTTTAGTTTACCATACCCGTGGTTGAATAAAACCTGACTGTTTGAGAGAGAAGTCAACCATCTATGAGGAGGATCCCTCAGTACATTAAGACCATTCAAAACTCAACAGAAACCTCAAGATATCACAAAACCATTCAAACCACTATCATTGGCCTGATCGCCAAAATTCTATCATCTAGAAAGTATTGGCTTGACTGAATTACAAGATTAGTTTCGATGCGAATGCTCACTAAGCAACACTATAGAGATACATCCAACCTCCTAAACAAGACAATAGAACCTTCAATTGAACATGTCCTCACCAATAGACATTATTCAAACATGTTAGACACCTATGCGTTTATGCAGACATACCTACCCGACTATTTTATCCTCTTAATACTTTCGCTTTTAAATGGATTTTCTCCAAACAACAGTTATACAAAACATATATCTTGTAAGAAATACTTTTCTTAGGCACTTATTTTGATAAGAAAATTCCTTTTGGTTAATCTTTTACAAAACTATTGAATGTTAAGGAATTTTAAACATCAATCCTAGGCAAACCATCCTATTTACCTCAGGTTGGAAATAGTCCTATCATGCATAACTACTAAATTTTGAAACATCAAAAAAAATGTTTTTAGAAAGCCATTTACTTAAAGTTGTAAATTCATTTATTCAAGGAAGGTTTATGAACAAAACACACAATCTCAAAATAAACTTTGAAAATCAATCACTATAATACATCACTTATACATTTAGGGTTTTGTGATTTGAAGATATAGAGCTTGGGGAAAGTCTTAGTAATGGAGACTAAGCACCGTAGGTGGAGCAAGACTCAATTCATGACATTCCTGCGGAGGATCACAACCTTATCCTAACCTAATCTTTCTAATAACACCCTTTGACAGACTTAACCTTGTAAGATTTTTCCACAAGATTCATGATACCTATTCCAACTATTCTTAATGGAGGAATTCGATTCGCCTCAAACTTCTGGCAGATTTCATTAAGATTCCTTTGGAACCACACCACCTATCATCTTCAGACCAATGGTCAGAATTAGAGAATGATTCAAACATAGGGAGATATGCCCAAATCGGGTGTGATGGATTTTGGAGGTAGTTGAGCTGACCATTTGCTATAAATGGGATTCATTTACAACAATAGATATCACACGATCACAAGGAAAACACCATTGAGACACAATACACAAACATGGAGAGATAAACCCGAGATACATTGGACCATTCAATATTTCAGACAGAATGAGCCTAGTGGCCTACAGACTTGAGCTCCCATTAGAGCTCAGTAGCTTACACGATAAATATCATCATCTTTTCACCAATACCACTCTAGAGACCAACACAAGCTGAACTTCGGGACGAAGTTCCTGTTAGAGGGGAAGACTGTCACAACTCGTAATTTCAGGTTCTTTTTCAAATGTCAAAATTTCATTATTCATCTCGAAAAGCTACTATTCATCAGTTACTATTCATCATTTACTATTCATCGATCACTATTCATCATTTTACTATTCACCGTTTTTGGAGTCAGTTTGAGATTCCGAGAAGTGTTTCAAAATTTTACTATTCACATAACACTATTCATTCCCGGAAGGAAAACACTATTCTTGATCATCATGCATCTTCTCGTAAACCGAGTTTACGGGTCTTCAAATTCACGTAACCAGTTAGGTTTAGCTGCGAATTCATGCATTATCAGTAGGGACACGTCATATAGACTGGAGTAGTCTACATATCATCAGTAATGTCATCAGCACTTTAGATCATGCACGGATACGCATTATTTCAATTTACGTATGCTTAATTTGTAATTAATGTTACCACTCAGTTTTACTACTAATATATACCCGATACTTCCGTCTACGATCCTAATATATTTTCATACTCATTATAATAATATTAAATTTATATTATTAATTTACCCGGTGTTTTGAGACCTATTGCTATATTTTCCGGTAAACGCCTAAAATTTCGTGGGATCACGATATTTCAACACGACAAATATTTTAACACTCAATTCTTATCAGGAATGTAAATTTATAATTTTAACAACGTTGTCACATTTTATTTGGTACCGTTAAACTTTATTTCTCGCAAACTCGGTACCCGGTATCTCCTAAAACTCAAAATATCTAACGTAAATATTACAAAAGTCTTGCAAATCTTTTCCTCCCATTCCAATCCCCTAAATCATGCCCCAATGTCCCCCCCCCCCCCATAAGTCAAAGATTTCTTAATTACTTGAACCCTAAAATATCTACACACATATACTTGTTATTTTCCCATTTCTTTCATTTTTATAATTCAAGTCACTAGCAAAAAGCTCTCATCTTTTCATTCTCTCTACAAAATTCGGCCGACCATAGATCAAGAGGAAGAAATGATTTTTTTTCAAGATTCAAGTGTTTATCAAGCCTTAGTATTGATCTAGCTAGGATTTTGAAATAAAAATCCCTAAGTTATTTACATATTTTCATCCAAATCACCTCAAATCTTCAAGTAAACTTTTCTAATCTATTATACTTCTATTTGATGTAGTTTCAAGTCATAGTAGAAGATCATGCAAATATATATGTTATATATACCACTTTATACAATAATACTCTTTAATCTTAGATCTATAATTTTATTAGTAACTTCAAGAGATCCACCAAGATTGGTGATGTTTAGGACCTCATGCCACCCTAAGAAGGTGTATGGTAGGATTGGGTACTTGTGGAGTTGATTTGAAATAGTTTTGTTAAGTTTTGAACAAGTTTAGAACCAAGAAAATGAATTTTAAACACTATTAGAAAGTTGCTGTCCATTTTTGCAAAATATAGAAAACTCAGGGGTTTCTGGGTAACATTGGGCTAGAGATTCAGAAAATACTTTCAAAAACGAAGCTATGGGCGAAAGAACGGATTAAAATGAGCTTATAACGAAGAAGATATAATTTTTCCAAGTTTAACGACGAAAAACTATTTTCTGAAAATAATACGTGCTGATGCATGAATTTCAACGGAAAAAATGAGGCGTTAGACGTAATCTATAGGAGCCGACCTACTGAAAATACATTAGTATATATTAATACGAAACCGTGGATATAAAGAACGTAGAAAACGAGCTTATAACGAAAAAGATACAAGCGTTCAACCCCACTTTTCTCATTGATAAACCCATTTCTGGAAAATTTTTGTAATTGACAAAAAGTTAGTTCACCCAGCCTAGTTTTCAAAACATCCAACCGTTTGTCGAAAGGATTAATAACGAATAACATATGGCTTTCCAAATTTTCCCGAAAACTGCCCAGAATCTGCCAACATAGCCCAAACACCTCACTTCACGGCTATTTTTCTTTATGAATGAAATCTGTATGGACAAAATTTCAGTGTTAAGACTTTTAGATAATGTGAAAAGCTTCCTAAAACTACTAAGCTTCTTTCCTAACTCTTAATATTCACTATTTCGCGACTAGTTTTGCGAGGCCATTTTGGTCATATTTTTCAAGTAATGAAAATGTCATTTTTGCGACGAAAACATTATATTTGCCGATAAAACACCAAACAAGGATCGTGGAGTACCGTTTCAACATATTTACATGAAAAGTGGTTATTAACTTAACGAGGCATCAAAAATGTATTTTCGACGATAAACGTTATTTTCTAATTTTACGAGTGGTATCGATAACATACGTATTTGCATGTGTAGCATCATTTCATTTCTTACATTAGATCATATCATTCATATTAGGTTGCGGTTAGAGATCGTGCCTCATTTCAGTGTATCCACTTTTGTCATCGTAGCTATCGCACCAGGTGAGTCATAGCCCCTACTCTTTTAATTTTTTTGTAAACTCTTTGGGGGAGATACATGCGCAATTACATGTTTTCAACTTTATGCTCGTTTCACATTTAAACTCAATATTGTTTTACAATCAAACACCATGCTTGTTTTACTTGTAAAGTGACTTGTCTCTTAAACATTATCATTTATTTATATGACCTCATTGTCATCATCGTTCATATGGCCTCATTGTCATCATTGTTTATATGACCTCATTGTCAGAATTGTTTATATGGCCACCTAGTCAAAATTGTTCATATATGTCAAATGTAATATTGTGGTTTCCCCACTTGGCTGTGATGTCAAACGTAATATTGTGGTTTCCCCACTTGGTTGTGATGTAAAACGTATTGTGGTTTCCCCACTTGGCTGTGATGTCAAACGTAATATTGTGGTTTCCCCACTTGGCTGTGATGTCAAACGTAATATTGCGGTTTCCCCACTTGACTGATTTATCTATATGGCGACATTGTCAGATTTATTTATATGGACTCATTATCAAAATTGTTTATATAGCGGTATTGCTACACTTATCTTTGAATCTAGATACAAGTATTACTCTTGTTCACATAAACCAAATCATATTTGGCGGTGGGTCGTAAACACACAGGTTGCAAGTCTTGTATGGGCGAGACTTAGAACTGAGTGGATTTACGATGCCTTTCCTGGGAAATCTTCATTCAAATGTTTTACATTACATTCTTTTTCACAAAACGCTATGAACTCACCAACCTCGTATTGACGCTTTAGCATGTATTTTCAGGTTTTAAGCAATGGCACGCTACTGGAGGTTTTGGCAGGGCATGGCATGGTCATAGAAGACTCTGATATTCATTTGGGGACCGTCTTAGACTATTTTAAGGGTCTTATTCCGCACTATTTTTAACAATGTAAATTCAACACTTTTGGTTTAAACGATTTTATTCTAAATGATTGAAGTGAAAACCGTTTTTGTACTAGTGTTGGGATACCAATTGCGTTACACCCCAGCAACATGTAAGCTTCCGCTGGACCTGATTTTGGGGGTGTGACAGATCCAAACACCCAACACTTGGGAAATGTTTACAGACTCCTGGCACGCTGCCCACGCGCTGACGTGCGGGTGACGCGCCGACCTCGATAAAAATTCCCAAGTTTGGGTTCTTGGCCTATAAATACCACCCTTGCCTCTTGTATTCCTCACCCCTTGCCATTATTCTTTCTCTCTAGATTCTTTCTCTCAATCTCTCTAAAATATTTCTATCTCTAATCTTGTGTTTTTGATTTTCATACTAACATCTTTGAAAGAACACATATCTTTGCAAGGGAAGAATCACAAGAACCTAATCCACTCTTGTGATTGTGTCGAAGGTCTTCTTATCTATACCCTTTCTACTAGAATCGAGTCACTAGGTTAGATTAGGGCTTGATTAAACAAACACTTATATTCATTCAATTGTTTGTAAGGGAAGTCTTGTGTCTTGGTTACCAAGCCTAGATCATTGGGGATCTAGTTGGGGTTTGATACTTTCGGTGGGAAGTCTTGGTAGTGGTCTTGGTGACCCTTAGGTGAAGTCGAATCGCGAGATTCTTTTGGGTGGTTTCCGAGGGCGGAATACCGTAGGAGTAACTCCTTCTTTGCGAGCATCGATATTGGTGAATATCGGTGGAGTGAATTGTAACAGTTTGTAGTCCACCGAAAGGATTATACTATTGAATAGTATCGGAGTCACAGATTCGCAACTGGATGTACGGATGGTATAAACCCCCCATCCCGAACCAGTATATATCGTTGTGTTCTTTACTAGCTTTATATACTTTGGTTGTGTTAGTGGTTGTCGCATTATTGTACAACCACTTGGTGTTCTCTTTGGCTTAAAGTTTTTAAACATCTAAAAATCCGAAGAAACCGTATTCAAACCCCCCCCCCTACGGTTCTACACTTATGTTTGTCTTTCTTTTAACATGCTAGGCTAGGTTTATTTGTGTTTGCTTAGATGTAGTGAAACCTAGTTATTGATTATTGATTGATGGTTTGTTATTAGTTGTTGTTGGGTGATTGACAATCGATGCTTAAGAAAACTGGCTAATCTCCTATTCGGTAACTTGCTTGAACGTCTTAAGAAACGTGAATCGGATGTGTACTACGATTTTAATGGTTGTATTTAATGCATAAGTAACTATTAAGGAGGCCATGGTAAGGATACTTAACGTGTCGCCATAGGAAGAGATAGAAGCTTATAGAGTTGGGGAAGATCCTACACAGTTCCGCAAATGATATTAAGGAATGCAACCCGTCACCCACGCAATTGTAACAAGCTTATCAATCAATAAAAATAACTAGGGTGTAGTTAAGTCTAAGTAAACACGTTTTCTCCATTTATAGTTTACACATTTTATTTTCTTCTTTATTTTATTTTTATTGCATTATTAGTTATTTGGGTTAGTTGACTAGCAACTAATTCCACCCTTCTTCCAAATACCCAAGATTTTACTTGCTTTTCATAAAACATAAAAATACAAAAAGAATAATCCCTCACCTCTAGACCTAGTTAGATCAATTTCAATCCTAGCGAACACTATTCCCTATGGAGAACGATCAATCCCCCAGTACTCGCCACTTCACTATACTACATCGGTCAGGTACACTGCCTGGTGGGGATTGTAATTTTCTCAAGATCCCTTGAGAAGTAAAACTTTCGTGTAGACCACAATCCGCACATCAAAGTTCTTGGCACCGCTGCCGGGGAATAGTTATTCTTTAGGTTGAGATTTATTTTTATTAGGTCTACTCACTAGATTCCTTTCTAGTGAGATTTTTATTTTTATAGGTTTTCTTTAGTTTGTCTTTTTCTTTGTGCCTTTGTTATTAAATTAAGTTCATTGACTGTTCCGTTTGCCATCATGGAAAACGCGAATCCGTCCCTTTCACCTGAGGAAATGATTGTGTTGCGTGATCAGCTTGAAAGAGAGATTAGAGAACTTAGGGAGCTTAATAGGTTAATTGATATTGAGCTTGATAGTACACTTAATGACCTAGCAATCGCCATGTATTCGAATGAGGACCTAGGGCCTAATGATTTTGCGGTTATTGAGGATGTAGATGGACTTGAGGAAAGGGAGATAGACCCAAAACTTGATGATTATTTCAATTTATATCCCACTAAGGGGGAAATTGCTTACTATAACAATCTTTTTGATAATCCTCGACCCCCTTTTGTTAAGATTGACCCTAAGATAAAAAGAGGTAGCCCTAGGAATGTGAAGATACCATGTATGATTGGATATAAATATGTTGAGCAAGCTTACATTGACTTTGAATCCCCAATCAACATCATGTCTTCAAGTGTCTACAATGATATCATGAAAACTCGACTTGCACCTAGGAAAGATCCCAATTATCCCGGTGGGATTTCTAATTTTGTTGGGAGAATTAAGGATCTTCAAATTTTAGTCAGAGACTTCACTTATATCACTGATTTTATGGTTGTAGAAGACTTGGCTAGTGTTATAGATTGTAGCTTATCTCATGTGGTGTTAGGTAAGCTATTTGTTAAGGAGTCTAAGTTAAAATACGATCGGTTGGACGCAACGGTCCAATTCTATAATGAAACCAATAAAATCACATATAGGATGCCTAATAAGATGAGAGAATTCCGTTATGTGCCTCAATTAGAAAGAGATAACATTAGTGCAATTGAGGACATTAACGAAGAAGATAAGAAAAAGGGAATGAATTTTGTCTGGGAAAAGAGGAGCCTTTACTATAAAAATTGCTTAACCCTCGGACCCAAGTATAGAGTTGACATGGAAATAGTTCAATGGTTGAGAGAATCGATTGAAAGGTGGGAAAGGAAACCGTAGGGCATGACTTTGAGTCAAGCTACAAGACTCGTTAATAAAGAAAAGTGCTTCTTGGGAGGTAACCCAAGCTTTATTTGTTTGTTTGTTTGTTTATTTGATTTTATTTGCTTCTGTATGTTTATTTTATTTTCATTGATTATTGTTGATGCATCAAACATTTTGTGAAAATGCTTTATTTTTTGTTTTTAGCTTCGACTTGATTACATATAAAGGTATTTTGCAAAAGATAAGTGTAAGGGAAATCTAAATTTCTTTTTAAGAACGGATTGAGCATGAACGATAGCGATGAGATATAAACATATATATTAGTATTTATTTAAGTCAAATGCTTGTATCGAGTCATAATGATTGTTTTGTAGGATTACAGGAATTTGAACATAGGTTTTTCCAGAAATTTTCCGGAAACAAAATAAAAGAATTTCGTCAGGTCAATTCTGATGGTGTCAGGCATCACCTGACGACGTCAGGTATACTTTTCTGGAAATTTTGCAGGTTTTGTTTTCCTGCCAGAATTGTAAAGTTTCATGAAATCTGTATTTTATAAACTCCAGGAATCTGCAAACAATCATTCCACAAGCATTATATCTTTTCTTGCTTTCTAGGATTTAATTTTATGTAGATTTACCACCAGTTTTACGCGAGGTTTTCTTGTTTGTTTTCTCAGCTAATTAACAGGTTATATTGGACAAGAAGGTGTACATGGATGATCAAGCTTTTGGCGTTGCTTTAATCTTCAAGTTTTCACATTTTCTTGGAGGAGGATTAACCATGGTACTACATCATCCACATCGAACGAATCAGGGGAGTATTTGTTTCATTCTTTCATTTTCCTTACTTTACTTTCTTTCAATTCAACATTAGTGTAAGGGGAGGGTAAATGAAGATCCCTTAGAGATTACAATTGCACTTGATTTTTGTCTTGTCTAACAGTAGATGTGTAATAAAACTGAGATAAACACTTGTTAGGGTAATTTTAGCACCAAATTTAAAATTTTTTGCGACATATAGGAGTGAAACTTTAGTCTTGTAGGATAAACACTAAGTCCCAAACATGTAAATCATGGTGGTGTTGTGGCGTTATAATAGAAGAGAAAGAAAGAAAATATGGGAACCTTTAGGGAATGAGAGAAAACTAGAAAGATTAGATTGCTTATAATGAAAAGGTCCAACCCTCTCCCTTGGTGGGAGAGGGGTATTTATACAAAGAAATAAAACGCCCACACCCGGGCTGTGGATCAGGCATACAGTGGGTAAAGACCCATCCTTCTTCCACGATGTTACTTAAACTAATATTAACTCAATAATAAATTAACTACGAGCTATCTTAATGCTATTACCACAATTAGGTGACCAAGTCTTTTATAGGAATAATTGTATTCCTAACAAGTCTTAATAAGCGTCTCATGATAGGAGTTATATGACTAGCACAAAAACCGTACCACTCAAAAATTTCCACCCCAAATATGTGATGTTCGCCCATAGATTTTTTAGGAAAAGCCTTAGTGCTTATAAGTGTACCGGTAGTATTTAAATTCTAGAACTTGAGTTAGTGATTCATTCTGAGACTACATGTGAGACTACATTCGTGTAGTTGGAATTACTACATGATAAGAGGCATTAGAATAACCCATGTTTTTAAGCCTGTTTCTGTTAGGATTAAAAGTGACGATCATTATTGAGTCAAATAGTTAGTTAAATATATTCATGTAATAGTTAGTAAATGCTAGTTTATTAAAGTTTATGTGTATTATTCATGCTTGTATAAAGTCTAAGGGCTAGTTATGTAATATGGTCAAAGATATGTGAAGCCCTAGACTACAAGTATAAATACACTTGTAAGGCCTCATTTTGAGGTTGGTTCTCCTAGGTAATTACATTGTCTTTCATTTACACACACTAGGAGATCCCATTCTCTCTCTCTCTACTTACTTTCTCTCTCTAGATCTAGCCTAGATTCAATAGTGATAAGGTTGTTCTACGGTCCTACAAGTGGTATCAAGAGCCTAGGGATAATTTTAGGTTGTTTTAGATTGTTTTTGGGTGAACAAAATTCGTATCTGGTACTGTTCATTGGAGTATTTGCGTGTTTGGAAATTTTTTTCGAGTTTGATAAATCCTATTGAGTTTGCAAAATATTATCAAGTTTGAGGTCCATTTATCGAGTTAAGGACAAAGCTCAGTTATCGAGTTAGTGGCACATTATCGAGTTTGAGTGTATTTTATCGAGTTTGAAAAATTGTTGGCGAGTTAGAAACAAAGTTTTATCGAGTTTGAAAATTTCTATCGAGTTAGGATTCTTAAATTCTATCGAGTTAGGATCTAGTTTACCGAGTTTGGTCAAGTTTCTTACCGAGTTTGGGTTCAAGTTTCTATCGAGTTAAGTGCTACCGAGTTTGGTCAAGTTTCTTATCGAGTTTGGGTTCAAGTTTCTATCGAGTTAAGTGTTATCGAGTTAGGAGTCAATACTTATCGAGTTAGGATTTAAAACTTATCGAGTTTGGATTGTTATTGGCGAGTTAGCCTGTCTTCCCTAATCGTTTATCGAGTTAGGTTTATAGCTTATCGAGTTAGGGTAAACTCTGCCCATATTTCATGCACTTATCGAGTTAGACTTATTTTCAGAACTTATCGAGTTTGGAACATCTCAAAAGTTATCGAGTTAGACAGAACATACCGAGTTTGAATCACCAATCCTATCGAGTTAGAATCACCACCTTATCGAGTTTTTTGGCGGGAAAAGTTGAGTAAAATTTATTTTTCACACGAGACTTAACGTTCAATTTTTACGCGAGATTTAAATTTTGGTATAACGTTGAAAATTTTGGTCCGAAATTCAAATTTTTAGGCCAAAATTCAAAAATTTCGGTAAAATTTGGCGAAAAAAATTTTCAAAACTCAAAATTTTCTGGTAACCTTAGAATTGTATTTCTTTGTGTTTTTCAAATTTTGAGAAATAAAATTTTCGTATTCATTTTTTTGGAGGGAAAATTTGAAATCACAAAAATTCAACCGAGAACGTTTTTCAAAATTCGCCAAAAATATCTAATCTTCTACAACAACCTTTGTTATCTTGAAAGATCCTAAGATCAACTTTATCACACATCATTACACAATGGAAATGAAAGTGCAAATTCAAGAGAGAGATTCAAAGAAAGTGTTTACAGTGTTCAAGTCATATGTAGAGAAGTTCGTCAATCCTGATGGCTATAACACAAGGTTCGATCAGGCATTTGAATACTTCATCCGAGTCCAATATCACAATTTCAAAGACAAACTCAAACAAAGCCTGAATCAACTTCAAAAGCTACTTAATGAAGAAGAACCTGATATGAGTAACTGCAAGGATGCTCTTAAAGTGATCCAGACTCAATTTCAGAGTATCTTTAACCCTTGGATAATGGGACAGTCAGAGTTTATCGATGCATTTTACCAAAAATTTTGGGTAAGCTATACGACCTTCAGAACTCGATGCATAAATCAAATGGATGAACTCGAAAAGACACTTGATGCTGAGGAAGCTGAGTTTAATGAGATTGAGAAGCTGAAACGGGAAAAAGAGCAGAAGGAAAGAGAGATGCAGTTAGAGGAAACTGAGGTGATTGAAAAAGAGACAGAGAAAGATGTTCAAAATGACGAGGAAATAGTCAATGAGGGTGATGCATCAGATGTCAGTTTGGTTTTCACAGGCAATAATTCATCTTCAGAAGAGCAGGTTGAAAGCAGCAGTCCTAGCTATGATTCGGATGCTGATGGTACACAAAGGAATGAAGTTGTTTGGGATACCGAGGATGATCACATCAGACCTTCATCTGACACAGAGATATTCACTAAGGTATAACATTCAAACAATAATGGTGTTGTGTTTGATAATGTGTTTGCTCATAATCAGACACATCCTGAGCATTCTGAGTCTATTAGTGATACATATGTGGTGGAACAAAATGATAGCAATATCACTTTTGATACTCCAGATATGGATCCTAATAGAGGTGAGCCTGCCCAGGATGGATCTTCTTATGAACAAGATCGTGCCTTATTTGCTTAATTAATCAATAATTTCAAACATGAACTTGAAAAGTGCAAAGAGGACAATCGTAAAGCTAAGCAAACGAATGTCTTATTGACAAAAGAGCTTGAGAGATTTAAAGAAACGGAAAAAGGTTTTCAAAATGTAACAAAAAGAAAAGCTGAACTTGAATTTGAAAACTCAAACCTTAAATCTCAAGCTCAAAAGTTTGAAATGTATGGAGAGTCTGTCAAACCACTTTTAAAGAGAAATGAAGAACTTGAAGTTGGTTATAGAGAAGCCGTTCTTCGTGAAAAGCGTTCCATTCAAAATATGGATACTCAAATGGTTGTTAACAACAGAAAGGTTCAAGCGCTTTTAAAAGAGAACAATGATTTAAAAAGTGAAAATTCAAAGCTTCAGAAAACCACATCAAATTTTGAGATTGTAAACACAAAACTTGAGAATGAAAACAAAGAGTTTTTAAAACGAACAAACGATCTTGAAAACAAACTTCGAAAATTGGGACAGACTTCTCAGACTTTCAACATGCTGCCTACTAAAGATGAGGAGGTTGAGAAACAAACATCTGGGATTGGTTTTGTGAATAATGCTAATGTGGAAAATGAAAAACCGTGTGTTTTAAACAAAGTGAAAAAGCTGACACCTATTTTGTACAACGCTGAAGATATGGGAAAAGAATTGTCAGATGATCTTTTGTTTGAGTCTCAAGATATTTTAAAATCTGAAGAGGAAAAACGTTTGAAAGTAAAACAAACAAAAAACCCACTCTCGTATCACAGCTTTGTGTATGGTGGTCTACAATTGACTGATATACCAAAAGAACCTTTCAAAAGAAAAGACACAAATGTGAAAAGATTTTTCAAAGAAGCTCAACTTGCTACTTATGATGCTACGTTATGGCAAAATAAAGCAAGGAAACAATTTTGTAATCTTAAACATCACATTGAGCATACGTTAAAGGCCATTTGGTTTAAACAAGTAAACATCGATAACAGCGTTTTCTCTAATCGTCTTTCATCAGATGTACGTCTTAAGATTGAAGTCCAAAAGATTTTGAAAGATGAGATTGAACCTCATGTGAAAAATCTCAACATAAGTTTTGAGTACTTTGAAAAATATCTTGTCACTGAAATGAGAGAAGATTTAAAGTACGTTCACTCTCTTGAAGACGAATTTGATGAAAAATGCTTAATTCTGGACATTCAAAAAGAATTTTTCACAAATCAAATAGAGTCATTCAAATCAAAATCTGTTTGCCATGAGAAAGTGAATGCGAATTTTGAACAAACATCTTCTTTGAAATCTGAAAATCTTTGTCTCAAAAAGAAAATCACCGAGCTTTCACAAGAAGCAACTGATGTTAAAGCAGAATTGTCAAAAAGAACTGCTCACTTTGAGAAACATCTTGCAATACTCGAAGCACAAAATATCTCTTTCCAACTCAAACTGCAAGAGAAGAATGAGAAAATGTCTTCTGAAAACTCTTTGACATCAGTGCTTAAAGAAAAAGAAAAGATTTTTGAAGAAAAATGTGATGATACCAATATCAAGTTTGATTTTGACGAATTTGATACAAAAAATCTTGAATTGGAAAATGCTGTGGCATCATTACAAAAAGAAAATGAGCATTTGAAACAGACATACAAAAACTTGTTTGATTCAATCAAGCGGTCAAGAGTTCAGAATCAAACTTTAAACAAATCTGACTCTCAGATCACACCAAATCATCTTTTTGAAAAAGAAAAATATGTGCTTCAAAAGAAAATTGTTGAATTGGAAAAAACGATTGCACAACAAACCAAGGATTTTGGTGATGCCAAAAATGATTTTTCAATAGAAACCGACAAATATGAAAAATATTTTTCACATCTTGAAAATCAAAATGCTTCTTTGCAAGAAAAACTGGCATCATCAGATCATCTTTCTCTTCAAAAAGAATACAATGTTTTGAGAACGTCATACAATGCCTTAAAAGCAAAGTTTGATGTTCTTAACCGGTCAAAAGGAAAATCTCAAGTTTCAAACGAGTCTAAACCAGAAGTAAGTGTTTCGGAGAAGGTTTACACGGGTGAATCTTCCAAACCGTTTTCGAAAAAGGTTTCTCAGTTTACAACCTATTCTTTGCAACAAGGAAGGAAATTTTCAAAGAGACCTAATTTTTCTGAAACATTTACTCCTCAAAAGGTTTCAAATGCAAGTGCTCATAAAGAAAAGAATCAAGGTTTTCAAACTCCATACTCTCGTTTTACTCCGGTAAAGCCAGTGTGGAAACCAAAGCAAAGCCGTTCAAAACATTTGAAATATTCATACTCTGAAATGCTTCCGCTACAACAAAGGAATGGCTATGCTTTGAAAAATCCCAATTCTGGAAGGTTTCCATTCATCTCAAAAACGAATTTTCGAAATGAAACACCGAGTTTCAACAATGGATGGAAAACTTCTTCTTCAAGTTTTAAAACTCCAAGAGAGACACCGAGTTTCTCAAACAACTTTCAAAAGCAAAAGAGTTTTAAATCACCGTTGATTCCATAAGCTTTATTTCAAAATGAAACACCGGATTTCAGTCCTCGTTGGAATTCAACTTCTTTGTCTCGGATTGACACAACTTACAAATGGATTTCAAAATATGGTAACCCAGTTAGCGCCGTGCTTAAATGGGTTCCAAAAGTTGTTGTCTAATCCAAAATCTTAATGGCTTTCGTATACTTCAGTACGAAACCCGGACTTCAACATAATGACTTCTTAGTACCTCAGCAAAGGACTCGTTCTTCAAAGAAAGGAAAGTGCTTAAATCAAAACAAAGGTTTTAAATATTTTTTGAGCACTCATCCTAAAAACATTATGGCTTATGCACGCATAACAGTGTATGACCCGCGATTTTCAAAGAAAGGACCCTGTTGTACATTTCTGTGCAACAATCCTAAAAGTAAAGAAGACTTCTCACCAAAAAGCTTATCAAAGTCTTCTTTTGAGCAAAAATTTGGAAAATGTTTCAAAAGGTTATCAAAACTTTTTAGCTCAAGATATTACTCCCTCAAATCCTTCAAAGCAGATATTTACTCAAAATGTTCTAATTTTGAGGGGGAGTAATATAAAGTTGTTCCAAAAAGATCATGCTTAAAGGAAACAAATACGGAATTAACAAACAATCCATTTCTCCCATAAGCTATCCAAAAAGAAAAGGTTTTAATCAATTGGTATAAAAAATACCATGGATATGCTATTTTTGAGGGGGAGAAGACGTGATTAAAATGTGATCATCTTGAATCTCAAAAGAGCTCGACTCAGAAATGACCCAAGAATTGACGAAACAACAAAAGTTAGTGATCGAAAAGACTTATCCTCGACGGGTAATAACATCAAGTTAGTTACTAGAGCTAGTTGTCACCTAAAAGCTGACAATGGAACTCTTTAACTAGCCACGTAAGCGTGTCTCGAAAAGGATTTGTCTTAGTAGAAATGTACCGTTTCGAGAAACTTTCTGTGGATATGACCAGGCCGGGTAATAACTTCAAGCTAGTCTAACTAGTGATGTAAGCGTGTCTCGAATCAGTTGTGTACATTGAAAGTGAATCAATTCAAAAGTGCAAACTCCTCACGCATGTGCAAATTTCTTAAAAATCCATGAGCACATGTGAAGGGGGAGTCCTTCAAATGAAATGCAAAACTCTCGAAGTGTTAACAAAGTATGTTTTATTATCATAAACACTTTGAGAGATTTTCACAAATGGTTTGATGGCAACAATAGGATAGTCATGGAGTTATAAGGTGTCTAAGGTTAGGGAAAACCGTCCTATGATCCGCCAGAGCCGGAGGGATCTACCCAAGGACAAATCCAATAAATTAGAATGAGATGTCCTTAGGTATGATTTGAAAAAAGGAGAAAAGAATGAAAGGAGAAAGAAGGGGTTGAAGAATTAAAAAGAAAAGCAAATGAAAGGGTGAAAAGAAATAGCCCTCCAAATGATTCAACCTTAGGGCAGACACCGGGTTCAACTCATATGCTACTGGTTGTTACTAAGGTGACACCGGTATTGAAGACAAGACGTCATGGACCCAGTGACGCACTGCACTAAACCTTCTTAACCACTCAAGTTCTCTTAAAAGAGCTTGTTTCATTCTCACGGGGAACCGGCGTAATCTATCGACTTATCTCTTAGAGATGGTTGATATTGAAGCAGGAGACCCCTCCCTAGTCTCCGCATAGGAAAACCAAATTATGCACTTATCGAGTCTAGAGCCATGAGATTCATTAAAAAGATCTCTTAGGATACACTTCCTATGAATACACTTGTGTTCGCCAAAAAGGACACAAGTTGTAAGAGTCTTTATGAGATCTACGGATCTTGCCTTATCTATCATGATGGTTACTATGTCTCAAACGGTCTACAGTTGTGGGGTGATCTCTAGCAACTCACCTGAATCATTGATGTACTTCGGTGGATCTAGTAAGCCCTTTCAGGGGTATCTGATTCAGGAACCGCCCTGGTAAGGGTTAGAAGGAGTCTTCACACTATGCTGTTGACGATCTCTAATTCCGAACCTGTAAGTACCGGATACTTTATTGCTAACTGTTTTATGCAGGTACTCATAAATGTTCCTTGAAGAAAGACCGTTACCATCACTCAAAGATCCACATGCTCATACCCTGCAAAGCTCTCTTCAAAGATCTAAGCAAAGCAAAGTTCAGAATGTTTCTAAGCCAAAGTCAAAGAATCTTCAAACTAAAGAAACAAAGATTAAAGTCAAAGAGAAGAGAACTTCACAAAGATTCAAAGTCAAACAAAGTATGAGCATGTTGGAAAAGACATAAAGACAACAGAGTAAAGATGTTGATCAAAGGCAAGAAAGATCACAAAGTATGATTGGAACAAAGGAACAAGCAAAACTATTACACAAAGACTCAAAGTTCAAAGAGAACAAGCTTCAAAGATCAAAGATCAAAGTCACAAAAGAGAGATCTCAATGATCACCCTTAGGGGGAGATTGTTAGAATTAGAAGTGTTGATCATTTATGAAATCAAAGTGAGATCTCAATGATCGTCCCTTAGGGGGAGATTGTTAGGATTAAAAGTGACGATCATTATTGAGTCAAATAGTTAGTTAAATATATTCATGTAATAGTTAGTAAATGCTAGTTTATTAAAGTTTATGTGTATTATTCATGCTTGTATAAAGTCTAAGGGCTAGTTATGTAATATGGTCAAAGATATGTGAAGCCCTAGACTACAAGTATAAATACACTTGTAAGGCCTCATTCTGAGGTTGGTTCTCTTAGGTAATTACATTGTCTTTCATTTACACACACTAGGAGATCCCATTCTCTCTCTCTCTACTTACTTTCTCTCTCTAGATCTAGCCTAGATTCAATAGTGATAAGGTTGTTCTACGGTCCTACAGTTTCTTTTTGTAATTACATTGACTTCATTGCTCAAGTAATTTCCCCACATCTTTGCGATGTACTTATTTTTAGTACACGATACCCCTAGTACACCTCTCAGAGCCTATCTTTTTTGTTTCTAACTTTAAGCATTTTACTTAAAGGAAGAATTTGTTTACAATCCACCCCTAAATGTACACCCAAATCGCCTTAGCCTTCTTTGTATGCGCTCATTTTTAGTGCATTAATGTTACAACATTTGTTTAAACCATTTGTTAATTGTCTAATTTATTACATGGTTGCTAAGTCGAGTCATATCTTGTACATATTGTTTTGGGACTATTGGGACTCATGGGTAAAGTACTATTGTTATGGAGTAATGGGGAAGAAAAGCATTTATTACCCCCATATGTGCGTTAATATTTTAAAGTGCTCCAAGTGTTTTGATTATCTTAATTCGAGTTATTAGATTAGTTACATGTAAAGTATGTAAAAGTTCAAGCGTAAGGGGAGAACCGAGCCGCCTTGATGTATTATTTTGGATGGTAGGGCAAGAGTGTATGCAAAAAAAATAAAATAAAATAAAATATTATATATATATATATATATATATATATATATATATATATATATATATATATATATATATATATATATATATATATATATATATATATATATATATATAAAATATATATATAAAAAATCCAAAAAATCAAGAAAAATAAAAAAAAAGTATATAAAAAGAGAAAAAACATACGGACTACCATCCTGTTTTCTTTTGTTTTTATTTGAGTTTATGTTATTTTATTATTAGCCTAAGTTGAGTCGAGTCTTGGCTTAGCAACACCGCATTGTACATGTAATTAACCAAGATAATTAACTTGCCACTAGTAAAATATCCCTTTATCCAACAAACCGTGTTTTCCATATATCCCTATACCTAACGTTATAACCCTTTAAAAAATCTCTTTGATAGTTTTCGTAGGTGCTTACGCCAAGTGGTGGAGGTTTTTGATCCTTTCCCAAGCCTATGGTAATCTATTTGCTATGACAAGTAATGAGTGATATTTTTCCATTTCCGTTAGTTATATTTTTGTTTATGACACCCGAGAGATGAGAGTATCCAAACACTATTTGTGAGGTGCTAGTATATAATCTCCGCGCTTATTTTGATTAAGGTGGAACGATCATCTGTTGTAATTACTTTTATATTAATGTTAAATGACCCCTAGCTTGTATTTTGATTAGAATAAAAGTTCATTTGCTTGAGGACAAGCAAATCTCAAGTATAAGGGTATTTGATGAGGCGAAATTTGTTACGCTTTTAAGGGGTCATTTAAGTCTTAAGTCGTTATAATATGATCAATTGTTACCCTAAATTGTTCCTTTTGTCATTTTAGGTACTTTTGAAGAGAATTCTGGAAAACAAAGCATTTTGTATGTTTTTGGAGTAAAAAGTGAAGAAAATGACAAAGTCAAGAATCCAAGCTGGAAATTGCACCTGATGGCGTCATCTGTTTCAAAGGGACGTCGTCAGCCTATGTGACAAGAGGTGGATATTTCATTTACACTTGACGCGCCAGAACAAAAATCAGAACTTAACACGTGACGACGTCACGTTCTACCAAGAGTAGGCGGTCGCGTATCACACTAAAGCGTGACAGACCAGAACACTTAAATAGTGACGGCGTCAAGAAGTTGGATTGGACGACAAGAAACCATAGCCGCTGCGAGATGACGGCGTCAACCATCAAAAGGTGATGACGTCACCCTTGTAAATCTATATATAGTTTTTGGTTTTTCATTCTTTAGGGGGTAACTTTGGAGAGGAACTTTCGGTGGAATAAACCTAACACAAATTTCAGAGGTTTTTAAGGGTTTCATACACTTGTCTCTTCCGTGTTCAATTAAAGATAAGTAATCGATCAATCATTCAATATGTCTATGTGTTGTTTGATTCTATCTTATGCTTGTCTTTCTTTTAACATGCTAGGCTAGGTTTATTTGTGTCTGCTTAGATGTAGTGAAACCTAATTATTGATTATTCATTGATGGTTTGTTATTAGTTGTTGTTGGGTGATTGACAATCGATGTTAGGCTTAAGAAAACTGGCTAATCTCCTATTCGGTAACTAGCTTGAACGTCTTAAGAAACCTGAATCGGATGTGTACTATGATATTAATGGTTGTATTTAATGCATAAGTAACTATTAAGGAGGCCATGGTAAGGATACTTAACGTGTCGCCATAGGAAGAGATAGAAGCTTATAGAGTTGGGGAAGATCGTACACGGCCCCACAAATGGTATTAAGGAATGCAACCCGTCACCCACGCAATTGTAACAAGCTTATCAATCAATAAAAGATAACTAGGGAGTAATGAAGTCTAAGTAAACACGTTTTCTCCATTTATAGTTTACACATTTTATTTTCTTGTTTATTTTATTTTTATTGCATTAGTAGTTATTTGGGTTAGTTGACTAGCAACTAATTCCACCCTTCTTCCAAATACCCGAGATTTTAATTTCTTTTCATAAAACATAAAAATACAAAAAGAATCATCCCTCACCTCTAGACCTAGTTAGATCAATTTCAATCCTAGCGAACATTATTCCCTATGGAGAACAATCAATCCCCTGGTACTTGCCACTTCACTATACTACATTGGTCAGGTACACTGCCTGGTGGGGATTGTAAGCTTCTCAAGATCCCTTAAGAAGTAAAACTTTCATGTAGACCACAATCCGCACATCAGTTAGAAAAACTTATATATACTTATGTATCATTATTTTCTTTTATAGGTAACAATGCCTCATAATGATTATCAAGATACCAAACACTACATTCCTCCACTTCTTGATGACCCAAACATTCCCGATGAGCAAAAAGCTCATCTCCGTAAAGTCCAACATCGATATATACACAAAGGACGTGTTATCGATGCCTACTTTGTCCCGTTGGATAACATTGATGTGTGGTTTCCAACAATCGATTTTGATTGTATGTATAATATAAATGTTCAAATATGCCCTTGGCTCATTCTAGAGTTTTATAGTCGTGTCCGTACCTTTGGTGATACTGAAGGTACTGTCTTTCTTGATTTTTGGATTCAAAACCAAAACATCTCTCTGTCCATTACAGAATTTGGTGACATTCTTGGTATTCTGTCATATGGTCTGTATGTATACACTGAAGACCATTCTTTGGACTCTCTCTTCTACCATCTAGAGAAAGAGGGTCCCTATCTCGCCGAACTTCCTAACCTCGAAACCATCAAACAACACATCTCCTTTGGTCGACTTGTACACACGCAAAAAAAGCGTGATGGCACAATTGTCCACCTTGATCCCAACCATCTCTATCTCAAATAAATCCTCCCTGATCTTAAAGTTGGCAACTGCTTTTACGGGAAAATGTCCTTTCTCTTGGGGGCAACCGGGATCATGTTCCAGCGAGTCTCGCTCATATGCTCTATTGCCTTAGTGATGAGAAATCCTATAATCTCGCTTACTATATGGCAAAAAGAATGGGTAACATTTGTAGTCACTCCGATAAGCTCATGCCGTTTGGTACGTTGCTTACTCGTCTCTTCCGTTGTGTCATGACAAACTTTCCACACCTTCAAAATGTCGAATACCCTCTTGTCAATCCCGTCATGAAACAACTAGGAGGTCAACAACGTCGCACTAAGCAACGTAGTGACAAAGGGGCAAAACGTCCTCGTAAGTCCACCTCCGATGCTACTCTCTCCTCATCCTCTCTTCACTATGGATCATCATCACAACCCTTTGATGAGGATAATGTTGAACCAAATGAAAAAGGGACTTCTTGTAACACCTAAAATCCTAAAGCATGTGAAAATACCAAATTACCCCTACAAGTTTAAAAATTTATTTAAGGCTTATAAAGTATCCAAATAATTCCCAAACTTCAAACAATGCACAAGTTATGATCCCAAATAATTTTAACAATCTTATTTAACATTTATATGTGTGTTAAAATTACCAAAATGCCCTTTGGGCGCCGAATAGAAATTTTATTATTAATATTATGATTTTTAAAGGTAATTAAAATGCATTTAAAATAGCAAATCAAATCAAATCAATTGCCTAACTTAAATCCCGAAATTTTGGTCAATTTCCTCCCCTAGACTCGGCTATCTACCCTATATATTTTATACATTTATTTTCTTTCCTTATTCACTTGCCGAGTAAACCCAAATCAACAAATAAATCACCATTCATTCCATACGAATTTTCTGAGGTCCAAGCATAATTTTTCTGAGTTCATTGTCGTGCTAGGAAGCCAAGAAAATTGGCCATTCGATTTAAAAATCCCTGAATCTTTTATTGTCGAATTTTGTTCACAAGTAAGGTAATATTCCATTTTAATTCGTACGACCTCTTATAAATTCATTTTCTATTTTTACTGAGTTCCTTACATCATATATGATATTCGAAAAATGATTATAAGGTTTGTTGGTCGCGTTTGTTCTCGTGGGAATTTTTGGTGTCGTATTATCCAATTCAAGAGGTGTAATTCGTCCAGCCTATTCTATTTGTTCCAGATCTGGTCTGGTATTTTTCTCACGTCTCTTACATCATATAAGTCTCAAATAAAATGTTTGGTTCGATCCATGCATGCTCTATATTGTTTTCGTGAATTAAACCCTAAAAACATGTGTAAAACGTAAAAGACACCATGCGATCCATAATAATTCTGAATATAATTTATTTACGTGTATTATAATCTATTATGACCTGGAAAATTATTGGAAAGGATTAACATGGCTTGAATCCTTGATTTCGAATTATTTTGGCTAATTGTGTTTTTGAATAAAACGTATAAAAAGAAAAGGAAGAAAAACATGCGATCTGATTTTTGATGAATTAGGGTTTGTTTGATGATTATTAATAACATTTAATGATAAGGTAATGATTACAAAAGGATTTGATTTGGGTAGGGTTCCTAATTCCATGATTTTATGTTATACGATTTGCATTTAAAAGCTTTGGGTGAGTTTTGTAAACTTTAAAAACTTCAAGGTTAATTCTGGAAACTTATTTGGGCTGTATACTATTCGACAAAAATATAACCTAAGGGTGCTAAGTGTAAGTTTTGCATTTAAATGGATTAAAATGTATTTAATGATTAATTAGGGTTTGTTTTGAAACTAATTAAAAGAGAGGGAATAAAAATGTAATTTTCAGAAACTTGGAACTGTTTTGAGTATTTAAAAGTATTCAAGGGATTATGTGCTAATTTGGTAAATTAATGGCTTAATATGTAATTATTAAGAATTAAAAGTTGTAATTGTAAATTAAGGGTTAAATATGTAACCTTGATAACTTGAAGGACTTAAAGTGTAAATTGTGAATACTTGAAGGTATATTCGTATAACATGATAAAATAAGGGATCATTATGTAAAATGGTTAAGTTAAGGGTTTAAAGTGTAACTTTGAATACTAAAAGGTTTAAAGTGTAATTTTGGAAATATAAGGGTGTAAAAGGTAAAGTTATGAAACCCTAAGGACCAAATGTGTAAATATGTTAAAAGATACTTTGATTCCATTAATAATGATTCAACTTTCTAATTATGGAAACTTTCTAAAAGTGGAAACTTACTATTTATGGAAACCTGCTAAAAGTGGAAAGTCACTTTAAATGGAAAGTTACTAAAACTGGAAAGCCGACTAGAATGAGAAATCTGAATTGAATAAGTTATTAACAACAAGCCGACAATTAATTTGTGTAGATTCGCTGAAGAAGGAGTTTTGCTTCCGACCTTTATGTTTTCTGTCATGTTTGCACTTGCGGTTTAAGGTACAGATATTCTGACCTTTCTCAAAAGGTTTCTCATGATCTCTTTCATATTCTGATCCGTTAGTTCCCGAATTGATGCCATTGCTATGATCCCCTTTACTTGAACTTTCTCTGTTAATCCCACTTGATATGACCTCCGTTATGAAACCATGCTATGAAAACCTTTTAATTATGCCATGGAAATGTTTTGAGAAGAACCGATTTGAAAAGATGTTTATAAATGATGCTAAAATTCTTTTTAAAAGAAAGGTTATTTAACTTTCATGAACACTATAGTTTGAAAGACTATTTTTATGAAAACTGTTTTAAAAGATTATTTAAATTGGACTTTTAATAGAAACTTTTGAAACGGACTTTGAACTGACCATGAATTGATTTTTGAATATGAACCTTGACCTGATAAACTCTGATTGGACCTTGAATACTATTTCTGATATGAACCTTTTGTTATGAACTGCTATTATGAACCTTTGATATGATTCTGAGATACACCTTTGCCATATGACCTTTTGTATGATATGAGACCTGACTCTTAGTTTGATACCCGAGCCATTTCTGTTTCCCTACCTATGGAGGTACCATAGGCGTGTCTGTGATGCACCACTGGCATGACTAGTGTGTGGCCCTAGTGATTTGGCTACACCGTCCCCTTTCTGTTATATGATATGCGCGCTTTATGATATGATTTGTTATGGCCACTATGATTTCTGCGGGGGCGTATGGATGCATCCTAGATCTGTTCTGTTTAGTGGATTTAACTATAATTATGATTATGATATATGTCTGGTGACTGGTACTGTGTGCTATACATGCCTTTCACAAATTTCTGGGAGTTCGCTACTCCACCCATTTGAAGAATGAGGACACCCCTCATATTATCTGATTATCTGAGAGGACTCCCCTCTATATGATTATGAAGAACTATGGTATTGACGGATTATATGATATGATATGTTTCTGGGCTCGTGGTAGATGACTATCCTTTCTTCTTTCTATTCTATTACTCTTTTATCTATTCCTTATTCTATTTCCCCAATGCACTATATTTCAGTTCTGTTTCATTTTCATTGCTTTGTATATGTATCTGTTCACTGGGCTTTTTAAGCTCAACCGCATTTCCTTTTCCTGCGGCAGGTTTTAGTAGGAAGCTGGGTTATGGGAAGAGAGTGTGACTGGACTTAGAAGACTATGCTTTAATAGTTGCGCTGGACTAGAGATGATTAGAAGAAGCTCCTATCTTTTAGACTTAGTATTTATTTTGTAACCTTGTAGTTTCAGATTTTCATTTGTAACCCTGAATTTCTTTGTATGTATGAATCATATGCTTGTGTTTGTTCTGATATGTCACCGTAATGTAATACTTCTACCCTTATCGGGTTGGGGTGTTACAATTATGGTATCAGAGACCAGGCTGCGATTCGTAATACATTTACCCTTGACCTGTGAAGTTTGGACCCCTAAGTTTCCACTGTAGGCGCTCATAAGACAACCTTTGAAACTTTACATTAGGATTCCCCATAGGAACCTAAGTTATTGCCAGTGAGGAATGGGTAGACTAAGACATTTATGTAAGTATCATTTGCTTCCGTATCACTCTGATCGTGCCTTTGCTCTTAGATAAGCCTTATAAGGACCTTTGTTTCAGAAGTTAGAAGTTTTGAAACTTAAGCTTAGTAACCAAGTAAGTTTGGAATACCTCGGAAGGCTACCTGGATACCTTACACATTTAAGTTTCACCTTCAGATTTTGATCTCCGCCTCCGATTTGTTTGATAAGCTGTTTGACACCTTTTCGACCACATCGTAGGTCATTCAACCACAATGTGTTCGACACATTCTGTAAATTCATTACTTATGCTGGGTATGAATGTATCATCCGATACTACTTAACTCTGTATGATCCATTATTACTCCTATGAGAATTTTGGTAATTATGAACCACGAATATGAGAAGTTTTGTTTCCTCTCTTTGAATGATGAACCTTGTTCTGCCAACCGTTTCCTTTGGAAGGGTATGATGTAAGTACTATCTCTATATGGATTTGTTAACTAAGCATGATGATGCTGATAACTGAGATTCTGTACCTCTCACAATTGACGATTATACGATATTCGTATTACCAATGATACACATCCTACCTGCTACTTATGCTAAGAAGCTAAACGAAATTCCCACACATTGAACTGTTCGTTTATCCATCCCAACATTTTTGTTGAACCATGTACTTGACTCTGATATATGAACTATCTGTATGATTTGACGACTGTATTCACTCTATGAATCCTTTGACTTTGAGATGTCTGATTGTACGGTCTTTTGGACTGAATGGCTATTCGTGAAGATACCATAGACTACCATATCTGAAATGTGACCTTAAAAATCTGCTTCACTCTATTTCATTATGATGACTCTCTACATCTGCTAAAATTTCTACCACTATGGAAACACCAACCCCGAACTCATATGATTATCAAGTTTCTCCTGAAAACCCTTATTATCAACCCTTATAAAGTTCTGCTATTGGGAAATATTTTGTTGTACGAAGATTTTCCGGTATTCTCTGATGAACCTTTTGGTACTCCTTCCTGCTTAGGAAGTAGAGTGGGCATTGAACTGATCTCAGTTGAAGAAACCATGGTGCTATAAAAGTTGAGAGATTGAAGGAGCTGATGGAGTATGATTTTTAACCTTGGTGATTCTCTTTAGATGCTCTTGTTTGTTTATGAAGAAGAACGAGAGAAGTATGCGATGACGTATCGACTATCGTGAACTTAAACGTACCACTATCACTAATCATTATCTGTTTCCGCGTATCAATAATTAATTTGGTCATCCTTTGAAACTCCGCGTCTGATTGCATCATTTTAGATTTGAAGGACTGAAGAAGCAACCACAAAAACTTCTAAGAAGGGGGTTAACTAACCGAGAGTAACCTTTGGGAAGTATTTCAGTTCCTGAAGAAGAAAGAAGGCGATGTGAAATTCCTTGAGATGATTTCTGAAGTTGCCTTTGCACTCGTTACCACATTTATGAGTTTGAATGATGCCAATGGTGTTGGCTAGAATAATCATGTTTTTCGCGTGTTTTGGACAAATTGTCATAGTATGACATTGTGTTGTGTTCTAAAACGAAAGAAGAACATAGAGATTATTGGTGAGATTGAAGACCGTTATCGGAGTTAGAAACCAGGTGGAAGAGTAGTAGAAGATGGTTGCGACAAGCATTACCATGGAAGAAGCATATAAGAAGGAGAGAGGAATTGGGATAATGCTCAATCATATATCATGCAACACGTGAAGATTTCAGCTTGGGCATCAAGACAACCAGACCAAAGAAGACGAACCATTCAACACACAACCTGGAGTCGACAACAACATCATGTACCTTAAAACCTGGAGCTATGTTAGAAGACCTGTCAAAGACACGCAGTCTTGTTTCTCTATTCATTTTAGTTGCACTAAGATGAATTGAGAGCAGAAGCAGACTTGCGGATGGAGGGATGCACAGTGATCGTGTCAAAGACTGCCGTTACGATGCCACAATACCAAGAGGAGTTGCTGAAGGCTTGAGGAACCAGACTCGAATTTTAAATTCTCTTAATCATGAGGTAAGACGGACAAGAATAAACAGACTACTCCAACTTGGAAGAAATTTTGAAATTTGTAAATGAGTGGACGGATTTGAAAGCGGACATTGTGTTTAGACGAGATGATTCTGTAAAGGATTGACGCTATTGATGACGCACCTTAATTTTGAATGACATTCTCGGATCTCCGTTACTCTTCGAGTAATTTCGTTCTCTTAGTTATGCTGTTTGATTCTGAAGACCTCTGAGACTGTAGGTGGAACTAGGTGGATTTAGATAAGTTGTGTTGTTCACGACTTGAGATAAAGTATGACCAGCATGAGGGCATGTGTATATGATGCCAGTATTATGACGTCTGGCCAGCGTGATAATACTTACATCATATAACGTGCACTTATGGTGGGCATATGATATTTTAAGAAGTGCCTTAGAAGCTTTAGAATTCTGGCATCTGATCAAGATCATCTGAGTTTAGTGAGACTTTAGGTTCATTCTACCTATACGTTTGATATGTTGTCCTTGTTATACGATTCGATACGTTTGGACTCTCGACACATGTTTTGCTGATCTTAGGTTCCATTATGAAACTTCTGCCGTTGACGATATCTAACGATATGCTTTCTGTCCGTATACGATTCGCATTCGTGAAGTTGTTCATTATGATCTGCTATGAGTATAATATGTGATTGTGGACTTTGAGGAAATGAGACCTGCTTGTTTATGAGAATACCTTTGGAAGGTTATCTAAAAGCCGAGACTATCTGAGAAGCTGAAGGGTTAAACCGTATATCACCCCAAGTTTGCTACAATTCAATGTATTCTCATCTGATTCGCCTAATCAATTCGATGAAAATCCTATGTATTTTTATACCTCTTCCTGGAGAATTCGTTTATCATCCGTTATGTTTGGTACATTATCCTTTTGATTCAAATTCAATATGATATGCCCTTCTGAGAAATCTGAAACTGTTTTGACAATAATTACGAGTCATGAGAAACCAGTTGGTCTGAATATCTTTTGGAAAAACCTCCCCGGGCGTGAGGATGTTGTGACGACTTTTGCGATTTGCTACGACTTCGTCTAACTTTGCGACTTCAAATTTCGAGGACGAAATTTTTCTTTTTAGAGGGGAAGAAGTTGTAACACCTAAAATCCTAAAGCATGTGAAAATACCAAATTACCCCTACAAGTTTAAAAATTTATTTAAGGCTTATAAAGTATCCAAATAATTCCCAAACTTCAAACAATGCACAAGTTATGATCCCAAATAATTTTAACAATCTTATTTAACATTTATATGTGTGTTAAAATTACCAAAATGCCCTTTGGGCGCCGAATAGAAATTTTATTATTAATATTATGATTTTTAAAGGTAATTAAAATGCATTTAAAATAGCAAATCAAATCAAATCAATTGCCTAACTTAAATCCCGAAATTTTGGTCAATTTCCTCCCCTAGACTCGGCTATCTACCCTATATATTTTATACATTTATTTTCTTTCCTTATTCACTTGCCGAGTAAACCCAAATCAACAAATAAATCACCATTCATTCCATACGAATTTTCTGAGGTCCAAGCATAATTTTTCTGAGTTCATTGTCATGCTAGGAAGCCAAGAAAATTGGCCATTCGATTTAAAAATCCCTGAATCTTTTATTGTCGAATTTTGTTCACAAGTAAGGTAATATTCCATTTTAATTCGTACGACCTCTTATAAATTCATTTTCTATTTTTCCTGAGTTCCTTACATCATATATGATATTCGAAAAATGATTACAAGGTTTGTTGGTCGCGTTTGTTCTCGTGGGAATTTTTGGTGTCGTATTATCCAATTCAAGAGGTGTAATTCGTCCAGCCTATTCTATTTGTTCCAGATCTGGTCTGGTATTTTTCTCACGTCTCTTACATCATATAAGTCTCAAATAAAATGTTTGGTTCGATCCATGCATGCTCTATATTGTTTTCGTGAATTAAACCCTAAAAACATGTGTAAAACGTAAAAGACACCATGCGATCCATAATAATTCTGAATATAATTTATTTACGTGTATTATAATCTATTATGACCTGGAAAATTATTGGAAAGGATTAACATGGCTTGAATCCTTGATTTCGAATTATTTTGGCTAATTGTGTTTTTGAATAAAACGTATAAAAAGAAAAGGAAGAAAAACATGCGATCTGATTTTTGATGAATTAGGGTTTGTTTGATGATTATTAATAACATTTAATGATAAGGTAATGATTACAAAAGGATTTGATTTGGGTAGGGTTCCTAATTCCATGATTTTATGTTATACGATTTGCATTTAAAAGCTTTGGGTGAGTTTTGTAAACTTTAAAAACTTCAAGGTTAATTCTGGAAACTTATTTGGGCTGTATACTATTCGACAAAAATATAACCTAAGGGTGCTAAGTGTAAGTTTTGCATTTAAATGGATTAAAATGTATTTAATGATTAATTAGGGTTTGTTTTGAAAATAATTAAAAGAGAGGGAATAAAAATGTAATTTTCAGAAACTTGGAACTGTTTTGAGTATTTAAAAGTATTCAAGGGATTATGTGCTAATTTGGTAAATTAATGGCTTAATATGTAATTATTAAGAATTAAAAGTTGTAATTGTAAATTAAGGGTTAAATATGTAACCTTGATAACTTGAAGGACTTAAAGTGTAAATTGTGAATACTTGAAGGTATATTCGTATAACATGATAAAATAAGGGATCATTATGTAAAATGGTTAAGTTAAGGGTTTAAAGTGTAACTTTGAATACTAAAAGGTTTAAAGTGTAATTTTGGAAATATAAGGGTGTAAAAGGTAAAGTTATGAAACCCTAAGGACCAAATGTGTAAATATGTTAAAAGATACTTTGATTCCATTAATAATGATTCAACTTTCTAATTATGGAAACTTTCTAAAAGTGGAAACTTACTATTTATGGAAACCTGCTAAAAGTGGAAAGTCACTTTAAATGGAAAGTTACTAAAACTGGAAAGCCGACTAGAATGAGAAATCTGAATTGAATAAGTTATTAACAACAAGCCGACAATTAATTTGTGTAGATTCGCTGAAGAAGGAGTTTTGCTTCCGACCTTTATGTTTTCTGTCATGTTTGCACTTGCGGTTTAAGGTACAGATATTCTGACCTTTCTCAAAAGGTTTCTCATGATCTCTTTCATATTCTGATCCGTTAGTTCCCGAATTGATGCCATTGCTATGATCCCCTTTACTTGAACTTTCTCTGTTAATCCCACTTGATATGACCTCCGTTATGAAACCATGCTATGAAAACCTTTTAATTATGCCATGGAAATGTTTTGAGAAGAACCGATTTGAAAAGATGTTTATAAATGATGCTAAAATTCTTTTTAAAAGAAAGGTTATTTAACTTTCATGAACACTATAGTTTGAAAGACTATTTTTATGAAAACTGTTTTAAAAGATTATTTAAATTGGACTTTTAATAGAAACTTTTGAAACGGACTTTGAACTGACCATGAATTGATTTTTGAATATGAACCTTGACCTGATAAACTCTGATTGGACCTTGAATACTATTTCTGATATGAACCTTTTGTTATGAACTGCTATTATGAACCTTTGATATGATTCTGAGATACACCTTTGCCATATGACCTTTTGTATGATATGAGACCTGACTCTTAGTTTGATACCCGAGCCATTTCTGTTTCCCTACCTATGGAGGTACCATAGGCGTGTCTGTGATGCACCACTGGCATGACTAGTGTGTGGCCCTAGTGATTTGGCTACACCGTCCC
Source organism: Artemisia argyi (assembly GCA_030686995.1). Lineage (NCBI taxonomy): Eukaryota > Viridiplantae > Streptophyta > Magnoliopsida > Asterales > Asteraceae > Artemisia > Artemisia argyi. The sequence goes on from CM060694.1 coordinate 135,384,123, forward strand.
CTTTCTGTTATATGATATGCGCGCTTTATGATATGATTTGTTATGGCCACTATGATTTCTGCGGGGGCGTATGGATGCATCCTAGATCTGTTCTGTTTAGTGGATTTAACTATAATTATGATTATGATATATGTCTGGTGACTGGTACTGTGTGCTATACATGCCTTTCACAAATTTCTGGGAGTTCGCTACTCCACCCATTTGAAGAATGAGGACACCCCTCATATTATCTGATTATCTGAGAGGACTCCCCTCTATATGATTATGAAGAACTATGGTATTGACGGATTATATGATATGATATGTTTCTGGGCTCGTGGTAGATGACTATCCTTTCTTCTTTCTATTCTATTACTCTTTTATCTATTCCTTATTCTATTTCCCCAATGCACTATATTTCAGTTCTGTTTCATTTTCATTGCTTTGTATATGTATCTGTTCACTGGGCTTTTTAAGCTCAGCCGCATTTCCTTTTCCTGCGGCAGGTTTTAGTAGGAAGCTGGGTTATGGGAAGAGAGTGTGACTGGACTTAGAAGACTATGCTTTAATAGTTGCGCTGGACTAGAGATGATTAGAAGAAGCTCCTATCTTTTAGACTTAGTATTTATTTTGTAACCTTGTAGTTTCAGATTTTCATTTGTAACCCTGAATTTCTTTGTATGTATGAATCATATGCTTGTGTTTGTTCTGATATGTCACCGTAATGTAATACTTCTACCCTTATCGGGTTGGGGTGTTACACTTCTCTTGCTCAAACCCCCTCACCCGACACCTATATTCGTGAGCTCGACACAAGAGATTTCACTCCTACAACCGACCTTCCACCTAGCATGACCAATCTTACTGCCGTCATGAGAAGGCAAACCGTGATTATGAATCATCAATTGTCAATTTACGAGCAAACCATTTAAGGTTTCAAGTCAATCGGGAAGGCAATCAAGGGTATTGGCAATAAGTTGAAGAAGTTGGGAAAGTCAAAAGATTGAGACAATATTTAGGTATTGATATATATTAGCATTATCTAACTAACTTGTTAGGATCTTATTTTATTTTTAGAAAGTATCGGTCATTAATATTATGTAATAGGCTGCTTTAGAATATTATTATGATGAAGTTTTACTAATGTTTTCATGATATTATAAAGTCTAAGGGCTAGTTACATAATAATGTCAAAGATATGTGAAGCCCTTGACAACCACTATAAATACTCATGTAATACCTCATTTGAGGGTTGGTTCTCTTAGTAATAACATTGTCTCTTCATTTCACACACTAGGAGTTCCCTCCCACTCTCTTTCTCTCTCTCTCTACTTACTTTCTCTCTCTAGATTTAGGCAAGATTCATAAGTGATTAAGGTTGTTCTATGGTCCTACAAGTGGTATCAATTGCCTAGGGATAATATTAGGTTGTTTTAGATCCTTTTTTTGGTTGAAAAATCGGATTTTTAAGGATTTGGGTCCTGTTCATCAGCGTTTTAGCGAGTTAGACTAGTTTCTATCGAGTTAGGAATCTCTGTCGAGTTAGGACTTTCTGACTTTCGAGTTAAGATTGTTTTTTTTTAGCGAGTTAACTTCAATTTTGTATCGAGTTAAGTTAATAATTGGCGAATTAGCCATTTCCTTATCATTTATCGAGTAAGGTTCTTAGTACTTAATACCTAGGGGAAACTATACTCACTTTAATTCAATTTACCGAGTTAGAAAATCTTAGGTTATTGAGTTAAGAGTCTCAAGTTTCAAGTTACCGAGTTACAAACAGTGACAAACATCTTACCGAGTTAACTATTCTGCTTACTATATCGAGTTACATTCTTTCTGATTAGCTTTACCGAGTTAGAATCCTACCGAGTTAGACAATATTGCTTTACCAAGTTACAGATCTTAGCGAGTTACAATTTTCTGAGGTTACCGAGTTACAAAGCTTTACCGAGTTAGTAAAAAAAATATAAAAAAATGAAAAAAAAAAATGATGGTAAATTAATGATCAACTCTATTACAAATGGTCCATTTAAGCCAAGACAAGTTCAAGATGAAGGTAATCCAAATACAACACCTCCTACTCTACCATTCGTGCGTGAACAAACAGAAGCAGACTACACAGGTGAAGACAAGAAGCAGATCGCCGCTGATGATATGGCAATGCATTTAATCCAACTTGGATTACCACACGAGATCTTTGCTGCGGTCGACAGCTGTGAAACTGCTTTTGATATGTGGGAACGAGTTAGAAGGATATGTCATGGAACAGAGATTGGGCAACAAGATGTTGAGAACAAACTTCTAACTGAATGGGAGAACTTTACATCCACTAAAGGTGAACAGATTGAATCATACTACATAAGGTTTTGCACTTTGATGAATGAGTTAATCATAAACAAGTTGACACCACGAACAATTGCAACAAACATCAAATTCATCAATAACCTTCTAGAATAATGGGGTCATTATGTTACAATTGTCAACCAAACAAAGGATTTACATAACGTGAATTATGATCAACTCTATGATTTTCTGAAGCAAAACCAAGCTGAGGCTAATGAAGTAAGGAAAGAAAGATCGGCAAAGAATCATGATCCTCTCGCATTAATTGCTACTACACCAACACCGTTTTCAGTGAACACACAACAACCATCATCATCTTCCACTCACAACTACATGCAACCATCATGCATTCAACAACCAAATCCAGTCTATCCACAACAGTTCTACCCACAGCAACAACAACATGGTATTCAACAACAACAATACCCACAATCCCAAGAACCAGAATTCATTGACAATGATGAAGCTACTGTAGCCTTGACACAAGCGTTTGCTTTTCTGACAAAGGCATTCCAAGGACGTTATTCTACACCAACTAACAACAACCAAAGGATTTCATCGAACACTCGCAATAAGCAGATTGCTCAGCCGAGTTTCAATATGGGCAACGAAGGCCAAATGGTTGGAGTTTATGGGAATCAGCAGGGATATGCTACATGATTTCAGAATGCATGTCAGTATGCAGGGAATCAGAATGCATGTCAGTATGCAGGGAATCAGTATGGTCAGTATGCAGGGAATCAGATGGGTCAGTTTTTTGGAAATCAGAGGGGTCAGAATGTTGGTAATCAGGCAATGGGTAATCCGAATAGGAATGTTGCAGCTACAGTTGTTGGGAATCTGGAAAATGTGAATCAGGGTAATCCGGTAAAGTGTTTCAACTGCCAGGGTGTAGGTCATATGGCAAGGAACTGACCTACTAAGCCGAACAAAAGAGACACAACGTATTTGCATAAAGCATTGCTGTTGGCACAAAAGAATGAGGCAGGGTTTCAGTTGAACGCAGAGGAGAATGAGTTTATGGCTCTTATGGATGACATGGAAGACAGAGAGGATATCGATGCGAACTGCATATTCATGGCGAATCTTCAGGAAGCTAAGTATGACACGGATTCTGACACACTTCCTGTTTATGACACCAATGCACCATCTGAGGTATCCAATTTAAACATATGTCACAATAATGATATATTTGATATGTCTCCTCATGAGGAATAGCATTCTGAGAAGCTAGCATCTACTTATGATACATACCTGGACACGCCAAGTAGTAGTAATACTCCTTCAGCAACTCCAGATGTGAATTATAATGGAGGCTTCATTTCACAGCATGTTGAGAATGATGAGGAAACACGTGATTTGTTTGAATCATTATTGAATAATTGTCATATTGAAATTGAGAATGTGAAAAGGTCAATCGCGATGTTAAGGCCGCGAATGTTAAATTGGCCGCTGAGCTTGAGAGTTACAAGGAAAACGTTAAAGCTTTTAAGTTTCATAACAAAAGATTGTCTGAATTAGAAACTGGTTATCAAAATTCCGTTTCAAGGGAAAAACTTTTGTAAATCAAGTTTGATACACTTGATGTTAATTCTTTCAAGAAGATAAAAGCTTTAAATGCGGAAATTTCTGATTTGCAAAACCAACTCTCTAAACAAAAATCAGCTTATTCCAATCTTGAAAAAGAAAGGGATGAGTTGAAAAAGGAATTTGCAAAGAAAGAAGATAAACTTTTGGAAGAAATTGTAGAGTCAGAACACATGATTGCACATTTAGAAGAATTAGTGGTCAAGTCGGGTCAGTCAAGTCAAACAATGAAAATGATTTCAAATCAAACTAATCCGATTTACCATACAAAACATAAAATGGCTCTTGGTAACAACACCCCTTGTAATCTCAAGAAAGCTCAGGAAGAACAGAATGCTTTGTATAATGGTAATCTTATTTACACCAAACATGATCCTCCCGTCGTTCGGGATTTTGTGCAAACGATGGAACTTGTCGAAGAGAGCATAACTAAAATGAAACAAAAGGATTTGAAACCCATTGATTACAACAAATTGAACAAACTTTCGGGAATTACTTTTGTTCCACAAACAGAACCATCTGTGTTTTCTATAAAACAACCATTCGCGAAATTCTTTTCTAAAAAGATAGTTGTTTCCAAATCTCTTTAAAAAATGGAACAAATGTCTTCTAACAACACTTTTAATACAAGTGAGGCTAGAGACATTCTTGATGACGTTAAAAAGAGGATTCAAGTACTTCAAAATATTGTTAAATATAAAACTACTATCAGTATTAACGACTGGCATTCTAGTTTTCATATCGACCAGAAAAAGGTGTTTGAAAACGGAATTATTATCCCACTGAATAACATCAGTGCGAGGGTAATCCATTTTGAAAACGCTTTCTTAAAAGAAACGGCCGACTTTGTCAAGGACCACAAATCCCTAGTAAACGAAGCTAATGAAACTCGTGAAAACATGAATGTTTTGGAAAGGTTAAATGATTCTCTCTTTGAAGCAGTTTTGTCTACTAATATAATGTCTATCATCATACAAACATATTCGGTTTAAGACGATGAAAGACTGAGAGCTGAGACCTCTGAAATTGTTTCCAAGTATGAAAATGCTCTGATAAAGCTTGAAAAAGAAAATGTGTCATGTTTTAAACAACTTGATCGGAAAAAAGAAGAATGCAAGTATGGAAAATTTTCGTATGAGCGTGCCTTCAAGAACATGAAAGAGCAAAATGATCTTTTGAGGGCTCAGCTTGAAAGTCAAAAAGGGAAGGGTGAGGAAACTAAGTTTGCAAAACCATCGACTTCAGGGAAACCAAATGTTTTAAACATGGTTCAAAAACCAAAAATGTCAATTTCACAGTTTGCTCCAAAAGTCGATGAGAAAAAGGATTTGAAAAAACCAGTCACTCCAACACCCTTGCCCAAGCAAAGTGAAAATGAAAAGATTGTTGATAAAGGAAAAGCGGTTGTCGAAACACCAAAAGTTCTAGCACCTAGCCTTTTTTGGATTAGTCCCACTAATGCGTCTGCCTCCACATCTAAGACTTATGAGGGCAAAAAGGATAATTCTAAAGAGTCTAGTGACGCTAAAAAGGACAACAATATAAATCCTAATGCGTGTGCCTCAACTTCTACAGGATTAGACAGCACTTCTAGGAGCAGCAGACTAAATCCTAGGAGCAATACAAGGAACAATAGAGTCTTGCCTGTCTCTAAGAGTAGTTGCAAGAATAATGTTGAAGAAGTAGAAGAACACCCTAGGAATTTATCACTTTGTAATAAGAGACATGTTTCATCTGAATGTAATCTCGAGAGTACTGGTTCTAATGCATGTAATGACACTGTTTGTTTAATATGCAAGAAATGTTTAATTAATGATGTTCATGATGAATGTGTTTCTAAGATTGTGAATGTTACGCCTGAACAGAAGAGCGTTTCGAAAGGTCCTAGTGCAAAATCTAGATTTGTTGGAAACGTAATTAAAAGAATTAGGAACACCACTAATAGTCGCACGCCTAGGAACTATCTTAAGCATTGTGTTTAGATTCCAACGGGTAGAGAATTTATACTTAAGGATGGCAAATTAGAAATGGTTCAACCTAAACAAGTAGCAACTGTCTATGAGTGTGATTTGGATTGTACCCCTAACCCCATGGAACCAAATTCAAAACGGTTTCCAAATACAAATTCTTCTATTATTGGCAGGTTATCGGAATATGTCTTTGGATCGTCGACTCGGCTTGCTCCAAGCACATGACTAGGAATTTAAACCTGCTGATCAACTTCATCTGGAAATTCATGGGAACTGTACGCTTTGGAAATGATCATGTAGCAGCTATTATGGGTTTTGGAGATCTCCAGTTTGGGAATTTTTTGATCACTCGAGTTTACTACGTCGAAGGATTGGGACACAACTTGTTTTCAGTTGGGCAGTTTTGTGATGCAGATTTAGAAGTTGCATTCAGGAGAAACACGGTTTTTATTAGAAATTTGGTTGGTGATGATCTCTTAACTAGTAATCGTGGTACAAACTTGTATGCTATCGACATCAACCAAATGGCTTATACATCACCAATTTTTTTGATGACTAGAGCAACCGAAACAAAGTCCTGGCTGTGGCATAGACGTTTATCCCATCTCAATTTCGACACCATCAACAAGTTAGCCAAAGACAACATCGTCAACGGTCTTCCTAAGTTCAAATACACCAAGGATCATCTATGTCCATCATGCGAACAAGGAAAAACCAAAAGAGCATCATATAAACCTAAAACCGTACCTAGTTCGGAAGCAAGGTTACATTTTTTGCACATGGACTTATGTGGCCCAATGAGAGTTGAAAGCATTAATGGGAAAAAAGTATATTCTTGTTATCGTAGATGATTATTCAAGATATACATAGGTAAAGTTTTTAAGATCAAAAGACGAAGTACAAGGCACCATCATCACCTTTCTGAAGCGTATTCAAGTTCTACTTCAAGCTCCAGTAAGGATTGTAAGAACAGATAATGGCACAGAATTCACAAATCAGGAGTTAAGAACCTATTTTGAAGATGTTGGAATCACTCACCAAACATCAGTTGTTAGAACTCCACAGGAGAATGGGGTAGTTGAAAGAAGAAACCGCACTCTTGTGGAAGCTGCTCGCACAATGCTAATTTATTCTAGTGCACTACTATTCTTATGGGCTGATGCTGTTGCCACTGCTTGTTTTACTCAAAACCGATCCCTAATCATAAAACACCATATGAGCTTGCGAACAATCGGAAACTGAATATCTCCTATCTTCACGTGTTTGGCGCTTTGTGCTATCCGACGAACGACAGAGAAGATCTAGGGAAGCTGAAAGCTAAGGGTGATATTGGAATCTTCATTGGATATTCAGAAAACTAGATGGCATTCAGGGTGTATAATAGAAGAACAAAAAGGATAATGGAGATGATGAATGTGAAGTTTGACGAGATTTCACAAATGGCTTTTGAGAGACTCGCTCTAGAACCCACGCTTAATCCAATGGCTTCTAATCAAACCAGATTAGGACCTGCACCAAACAAGCAGACCTCTGGACACATCAGTTCAGGACTCGTACCTAATGGAGCTCATTCAACAAACACTGAAAAACCTTCAGAACAAGAACTGGAAAATTTCTTCGAGTTAATGTTTGATGAATATTATGGTGGAACTTCGACAAATGCATCTCAACAACATTCCACTGCACCCGCCCAAAACCATCAACCACCACCACCATCACAAGATGCATCTACAACAATCGAAGCAAGCACCAACTCCCTCAACATCATCAACATCTACACCATCAACTCCAGTTATTGAAATTGTTCTACCAAGAGTTGATGAGCAAAACCAAAACACAAATTTTCAAGAAGAACCAACAAATAATTCAAACGATGTTGCGTTAGAAGAAGAAGAAGCATTTAAAAACCCATTTGCAACAGACTCTGCTGAATCTTCTTCAAGGTTACATGAACCGTTTAACACACATACGTTAAACCCAAGGTACCCTTCTATGTTTGAATGGACAAAAGACCATCCAATAGAACAAGTTATTGGTGAACCTTCAAAGCCAGTTCAGACGAGGAGACAATTTGCTCAATCAGCCTCAAAGAACCTAAGAACATTCGGGAAGCAATAGCAGAATACCCATGGATAGAAGTGATGCAGGAGGAAATTCTTCAATACCAGTTACATGATATTTGGGAACTTGTTGAACGACCACTTGATAAACGAGTTCTTGATCTCAAGTGGTTGTGGAAGAACAAATTGGACGAGGAAATGACTGTAATTCGCAACAAATCTCATCTCGTGGCTAAAGGTTATCCACAAGAAGAAGGGATAGATTTCGAAGAATCATTCGCGCCTGTAGCTAGACTTGAAGCAGTCCGGATTTTCTTAGCCTATGCAGCTCACAAAAACATCACAGTCTATCAGATGGACATTAAGACAGCTTTCTTGAATGGAACTCTGAAAGAAGAAGTGTATGTGAGTCAGCCAGACGGATTCATCGACAAAGATCATCCAGACTACGTCTACAAGCTTAAGAAAGCCATTTATGGTTTAAAACAAGCTCCAAGGGCGTGGTATGACGAACTATCATCTTTCTTGCTCAAAAACAATTTCACCAAAGGAACAGTTGATGACACCTTGTTTATCAAAAAATTCAAATATGACATTTTGATTGTTCAGATTTACGTGGACGACATTATCTTTGGGTCCACTAATCCGAATCATTCAAAACATTTTGAAAATCTCATGAAAAGCAAATTTGAAATGTAAATGATGGGGGAACTAGAATTCTTTATTGGTTTACAAATACATCAATCCCCTCATGGTATTTTTATCAATCAAGCTAAATATACAATAGAGTTTTTGAAAAAACATGGAATGGAAAACTGTGATTCTGTTGGTACACCAATGGTCACTTCACCCAAAATAGGTGCTGATTTGTTTGGAAAACCCATCGATCCAAAGAAATAACGGAGCATGATCGGTTCTCTCATGTACCTAACTGCTAGTCGACCCGATATTCAATTTGTTGTTTGTTTATTAGCATGGTTTCAAGCAAAGCCTACCGAACTTCACCTCAAAGAGGTTAAACGGATCTTTCGGTACCTACGAAGCACCATTAACATGGGACTTTGGTATCCGAAGGATTCGGGGTTTAATCTAACAGCATTTTCAGATGCCTCCCATGCCGGTGATCAAGTTACAGCAAAGAGTACATCAGGTGGAGCACAATTTTTGGTTGAAAAACTTGTAAGCTGGTCGTCAAAGAAACATGATTGTACTGCGCTATCAACCGCCGAAGCCGAGTATATGTCTCTATCTGCGTGTTGTGCCCAAGTTCTTTGGATGCTGACACAGCTCACAAATTATGGCTTTACTTTTGACAGAATACCTATGTATTGTGACTCAAAAAGTGCCATAACCATCTCGTGCAATCTCGTACAACACTCTAAGATGAAGCATATCAAAGTCCGCTACCATTTCATCAAAGAACACATGGAAGAGGGTACTGTTGAATTATTTTTCGTTAAGACTGATTACCAACTCGCCGATCTATTTACTAAAGCCCTTCCAAAAGAACGGTTTGACTATTTAGTTCGACGAATTGGCATGCGAAGCCTAACTACTGAGGAGCTAGAAAATCTTCTCGAATCTTTTTGAAAAATATTTTCAAAATAGCTTTGCTGTAAATATTTTTGAAAAAAAACAAAATAACAAATTTGAAAAACCAAAAAAAACAAATAAAATCAAAAAATCCAAAAATATTCTTCTCACGACATGTCGCTCGTATAAATCAATATTCTGTACTTTTCTAGAAATGTCATTCAACAATGAAACGGACATGTACAGATGCTTGAACGGGAGTTCTTTAAAATGTTTTTCTAAAACATGTCGTTTCTCAAAAGTTTCTTCACTATGGCTTTCGTATACTTCAGTACGAAACCCGGACCCGAATGATGACTTCTGATTATTTTCAAATCAAGGACTCGTATTTTCAAGGACGAAATCTTTTTCAAAAAGCTCAAGTCTAAACAAACGAAAAAGACTTCAAACAAAAACTTGTTTTTCCAAAACAGAAATCTTGAGCACTTTTTCAAGATTCATCAAAATATTTTTCAATATCTTTCAAATGAGTGCTCAAGATAATTCCCTCAAAACCCTTAATTGATTTTAAAATGTGCTATCATTAAGAGGGAGTACAAAAACAAAATAGTTCCGAATTCATGCAAAAACAAATCTGTCTTTCCCTCCAAAAGCTTTTTCTTAATCAGTTGATATCAAAAATATCACGATATGCTATTTTTGAAGGGGAGAAGACATGATTAAAATGTGATCAAAGATGTTTAAAAATTGTGACTGAATCTCAAAAGAGCTCGACTCAGAATGTACCAATGAATTGACGAATCTTAAAATGTCAGTAATCAAAAAGACTTATCCTAGACGGGTAATAATTTCAAGCTAATCTAACTAGTGATGTAAGCGTGTCTCGAATAGGACTTGTCTGAGTAGAATGTACCGTATCGAGAGACTTTCTTTAGACTTGACCAGGACGGGTAATAATTTCAAGCTAGTCTAACTAGTGATGTAAGCATGTCTCGAATCGGTCATGTTCGCTGAAAGTGGATCAATTCAGAAAGTGCAAACTCCTCACGCATGTGCAAATTTATTAAAAATCCATGAGCACATGTGAAGGGGGAGTCCTTCAAAAGAAACAAAAACTCTCAAAGTGTCAACAAAAATGTGTTTATATTCATAAACACTTTGAGAGATTTTCACAAATGGTTTCATGGCAATTATAGGATAGTCATGGAGTTATAAGGTGACTAAGGTTAGGAAAAACCGTCCTATGATCCGCCGGAGCCGGAGGGATCTACCCAAGGACAAATCCATTTGATTAAAATTAGAAGTCCTTAGGTATGATTGAAAAAAGGAGAAAATGAGAAAGGAGAAAGAAGGGGTTGAAGAATTAAAAAGAAAAGTTATGAAAAAGTGTGAAAAGAAATATCCCTCCAAATTTTCAACCTTAGGGCAGACACCGGGTTCAATTCCTATGCTACTGGTTGTTGCTAAGGTGACACCGATATTGAAGATAAAGACGTCATGGACCCAGTGACGCACTGCACTTAACATTCTAGCCACTCAAGTTCTCTTAAAAGAGCTTGTTTCATTCTCACGGGGAACCAGTGTAATCTATCGACCTGTCTCTTAGAGATGGTTGATATTGAAACAGGAGACCTTTCCCAATCTCCGCATAGGAAACAAAATGTGCACTTATCGAGTCTAGAGCGCCGAGATTCATCAAAAGATCTCATAGGAACACATGATATTTCTACACTGGTTGTTCATCATTAAGGACACCAGATGTAAACTTAAGAGTCCTATGCAGATCTTAGTAATCTACAAAGAACATTTATGAGAGGATTTACTTTTGTATTTTCTCAATGATTGAACGGAAATTCCTGCCAGGGTCAATATCAAGTAGCCCTGACAACAGGTCACTTCGGTAATTTTTTATGGGTTACGCTTAGTGTTCGCGGTGGTTTCAAACGGTCTACAGTCGTGGAGTGATCCCCAGTGACTCACCCATTCGTTGAGCTAGTTAGTAGGTCTCGTAAGCTCCCTCAGGAGTATCCGAAATGGGAACGACCTTGGTAAGGGTTAGAAGCAGTCTTCACACTATGCTGTTGACGATCTCTAATTCCTTATCTGTAAGTACCAGTTGATTTATTGCTAACTGTTTACCTGCATCTATAAATCATCTCCATGGCAATGGATTCCACATGCTCATACATGCATCACAAAGTCAAAGGAAAGTTCTCATAAAGATCAAAGGATAGCAACAGTCAAAGAAAGATTCTACACCAAAAAGAAGAATCTAAAAAGTAAAGTGACAAAGATCAAAGTAAAAGAACGAGAACAACAAATGTATGTATGACAAAGACTAAAGATGTATGAGCATGTTGGAAAAGCACATAACCACCAAAGACAAAGAAGTGACAAAAGGCAGATGACATCATTAGATCTCTACATCTACACTGGATGAAGCATGATGAACTCGGAACTATGATTCATCTAATGATTCTTAAAGACGTCCAGAGCTACGAATGTTAAAGTCAAAAGACCAAGATGATAACATCGCGCAACCTTTGATGACCAACACTTAGGGGGAGATTGTTAGGATATTATTGTATTTATAGAAAGTGTCTGTCATTAATATTATGTAATAGGTTGCTTTAGAATATTATTATGATGAAGTTTTACTAATGTTTTCATGATATTATAAAGTCTAAGGGCTAGTTATGTAATAATATCAAAGATATGTGAAGCCCTAGACAACCACTATAAATACTCATGTAATACCTCATTTGATGGTTGGTTCTCTTACTAATAACATTGTCTCTTCATTTCACACACTAGGAGTTCCCTCCCACTCTCTCTCTCTACTTACTTTCTCTCTCTATATTTAGGCAAGATTCATAAGTGATTAAGGTTGTTCTATGGTCCTACATAACTAATATTTAGTATAACACTAACTTTGAATGATCTTTGGCATTGAAAAATCTTTTGGGTATGTCTTTCAATTTTACCACCCAAATATATTTTATCAAGTCTCACTCTTGGTTAATTTTTATCATATGATCATTATTTGTTCACATCATGCTTCTAGATGATTGTGATATTTGCTTAGATTATTTTATGTGCAAGTAATTAGATGATAATTTGCATGCTTACTAGTAGCCTATTTAGTAGATTTATCACATGATCATATTAGTTGCTAGTTGTGACTTAGACCATGAAATCTATGTTATTGTTTTTGAGTGGATTGATGTAATGGGATTTGCTGCAAATAGTTCCCCTAGAATTTTCCATTTAGGTAGCCTAAACCATTCAGAATTGGAAAATTCGCCACCAGCAGGTCACGGCACCACTAAATAGGGCACGTCACCACTAAATTTAGTGGAACCGTACCCTGGGAATACGAATTTCACTATTCCTTTTTGCTTTTTGACCTATTTTCTCTTAGAATTTTGCAACCTTGAGCTGATCACCAATTCATGCTTGAATGTTGCTATTTAAGCTCTTATCATGTAACTTCTTAGCTCATAAATCACACATCTATCAAAAACTTCAAAATGTCTTCAACCATAGCCACCACATCCTACAAATCCAAGAAACCAAGGCTTAACATCAAACCATCTAAGGAAGTACTCCTTATTGATCTCACACTTGATGATGATGAAGACATTCATACAACTTTGAACTCCAACTCAACTTCATCCATCTCAAATCCACTTGCTCCTTCCAAAACCATATCAACTAGGCAAACCTCATCTTTATCATCCACAATTAGGGCAACAACACTTTCCTTAGCACCTAATCCACCTCAACCTTTGGTATTAACATTCACACTATCGCCCACAACTCCTCTTGAGCCTATCCACTCATCACCATAATCTTCAGCATCTCCACGACCACAATCATTAATGGGTCATCCCATTCTTTACCAACTTGAACCACATAGCCTTAGTTGTGCATGTTGTCATCACAACCGAAACCTTATCTTTCATCTTAGAGATGAATTGGGTCATATGTTCTCCTACCTTGAACATCTTTTGACACCACCTCAAGGACCCATCAGACCACCTCCTCCTCCAACCAATAGCCCAAGCAACTAAACTATCATGTTTAGTCATCATCAATAAAAGCCTTAGGAACCCTTTTGAGAAGTCAAGAAGCAAATCTTAAGACCTCAATGCCACTTGAGAATGTCAAATGTTTCTTGTAATTGTCTACTAGTCTAGGCATTGTAATCATACTTTATGTATGTTCTTTTATTAATGAATGCATGGGCTCGTTTTAACTTTTATTTGTGGTTGGATTATTTTCCTTTGTGTTTTTGGTTGGATATTTGTCTTAAATGCTACATTTTAGATATTGTATTTGTGTCATCTAACCTTGTTTTGTAGCATCAATCATTGCTCGAATCCTTGGTATGCTCCAAATGAGGGGGAGTATACATCAAGGGGGAGCCTTAGTAGTCTTTTTGCTTTGACAAAAAGGGGGAGAAATGGGATATAAACTCATACGAAAAACTTGTCGAAACTAGTTTTTAACATAAAATGAGTTTATGTTTTGTCATCATCAAAAAGGGGGAGATTGTTTATGCAAATAATGTTTAAAAACGTTATTCTCATCTTTCGATATCTCTATGTTTTGATGATAACAAAATGTGAAAACATCTTACGTCAAAATTAACGTAAACAAGTTTTTAGTCAAAATATCCGATTTCTACGTCAATCACTCTAGGTATGAACAAACAAATTTACAACTTGACAAATAATCAAAGAAGTGAATTTGTGTTATGAACTTCACATTTTTAGCTTGATAAAACTTTTTTTTTCAAAAATACATTTTACAACTTATTTTTGAATTATAAAGAAATGTTTTATTTAGGAAAAATCATTTCAAAAACATTCCTAACAGCTATATTTTACCCAAACCAGCTCCAAACTCCCCCAAATAAACTTTTACCACTAAAGACAAAAATTGGAGCGTTTTTGTCTGGCACGGTACCACTAAATTTAGTGGTACCGTGTGACAATTAGTGGTGTCGTCCCCTTAAAATGGTCAAATTTCCAGATTCTATAAATACCACTTCATTTCCCAGATTTTGGCTATCCTTTCACACACATAACTTTCTGGTTTCCATCCTCCTTTTCTTTCTACACTTCTTATATCAGTAGTTAGTTTTCTTTTGTTTAAAGAGTGATTCTTTCATCCAACCAATAATCATCTACATACCTATACTAGTCAAGAGAAGAACACAAAGTATCAAGAAGATACAAGGTATTGGTGTCATAGAGTAGTGCACTTGCATTACAAGTTGTCTACTTGATTGTATCTTGATATGCATCAAGTGTATTAATGTTTCTTAGTCATTTTGTTGATCATTGTGATCTTGTTGAGATCTTGGGGATCTCTTGAGTGTTGAGTGATATTGTATTGATCAAGTGGATCAAGAGTAGATTATGAGGATTGTGTGGATCTTGTGAGGATCGTGTAGATTGTGTGAGGATCGTGTTGATCGCGTAGATTGTGTGAGGATCGTGTTGATCGTGTAGATTGTGTGAGGATCTTTTTGATTGTGTAGATTGTGTGAGGATCTTTTTGATTGTGTAGATTGTGTGAAGATCGTGTTGATCTTGTGATAAGTTAGGATAGTGTGGATCGTGGTAGATTGGTACTAGCTAAGATTAGTACCCGACATTTAGCTTAGTGTCGAAAAATAACGTAAGCGACGTTGTACGGTTTTCTCCGCCGGAAGGGAGTCTTGTTGATATAGTGCTAGAACTCTCGAGTCGGATACTCGGGGAGTGGAGTAGGGTGAAGAAGAGCTTCGTGACCGAACCACTATAAATCTCGTTGTTTTGGTTTGGTCTTTCCATCTCTTCTCTTTATTTACTTATTGCATATTTGTGTTAGTATAGTGTTGTGTTCATATTGATGTTAATTGATTTCATCTATAATTGAATCTAAAGTTTTTAAAGAGAAATTTTTATAAATAAAAAAAATAAGTTGGTAAACTATTCAACCCCTTTCTAGTTTCCCACATATAGCATGAAACTTTTTTTTTGGAAGGTATATAGCATGAAACTTAAGCAAAAGTACTTACGTGAATAATGCGCATTTATAAATTGACTCAATCTTTTAATATAACTAGTCGGGCAACGGTCCGCCGCGCTGCGGCGGGGCACTGTAGTTGTCGCTTATTTTTTTTAAATGTTATTCATAAACGTTGGTTTTATCGGATTCAGTTAATTTTGTTATAGTGTAGCGTAGAATATCACACCGTATATTTTTATCTTTGGCACACTTGCCATCTATTATACAAAGAGTGTTTATTAAGTTTTATGCCAAATTAAATTTTTTTAGTGTTCTATTGTTTGGGCACGAATTAACTTTTTGTTCAATGGGTCTGGGCTTAAAATCCTACTCACGCTTTTTGTTTAATGGGCCGGGTAAAAATGTAATATAAAATGGTTGCTATGCATATGGCTTGGGCTGAATAATAGGTTGGGACCTATTGGGCCAAATTTTTTAAACCCATCTTGGGCTGGGCCAAAACGCAAGTTTTGGGAAATCATTTGGGGATAGGGATACGACGTCGTACGTGATCGTCTATTATATATATATATAATTTAGTTTGTATTTATTATCCTTCATTGTTAGCACCGGAGTAGATTAAGGGTCCGCTTGGTTCAACGTGGGAAAATGTAAAGGTAAAGGGAAAGGGAAAGGGAATGCAAAGGATTGAGTGAGGTGGGTAATCAATACCTTACCCCTCAATTTACTCTATAATGTTGATTACCCATTACGGGGTAATCAATACCTTTGCACACCCCTAACCAAGCACCTAATTTGAGTGAGGTGGACCCTTTTGAATTCCTTACCCGTTCCCCATCTCCCTTAACCCCCTTACCAAGCACCCCCTAAGTACGACACTACAATATTTTACAAGTAAAATTCACCAATGTTTTGACAAAAACTCATACAGTTGATGTTTTTCTTTAGTAGGCCCACCAATTGACCATGCCTGGTCAAACTAGGCAGGTGGGGATGTAAACCATAATGTGGAATTGGTCAATTAAATGAAAACCTTGGGCTAGTCAAGTTGGTTCATTGGTTTGGACTTCTTATTACGTATTAATTCACCCAAGTCTTATCCAAAATTCGAGTCGTTACATGGAGGCCAGTTCGCCATAGTCAATAATGCATTAACTAGTCATTTTCTTGATAACATGGTCGAAACTCGAGAACGACCCATAAAATGACCTAGTTTGTTAGTCATTCGGTAAATTACGAAGAATATATTAATAGACGATAATAACTCGTGAAGTTGTATTTTAAGAAACATATGTATAGCGTATCCATGCATGGCTTTTGTAAAACATTTATTGTTCACAAAAGCTCTTTAAAAGGCTTTTTAGCGTCGTAAAGCTTTGCAAAAGCTTCAAGTTTGTAAACTATTCAGACAACGGAGAATTAGTAGGGTTTTTTATTTTTTTTTTATTATTTTTTAATATTATTATTATTACTTTTTTTTATTATTTTATTTTATTTTTCGTAAAGGGTTACCCGGTAAACATATTAAAACCGAAAAAAGTTAAGTACAAATAAAATATGACTGAAGTACCATATTAACCTCAAGCTAAGAAGCTTGAAAAACACCTAAACCTATTACTTATAACATGTCATACGCACTTACAACTCTAGAAACAAAGGATGCACCAAGAAAAATTGAACTGAAACAAGCTAACCAGCAGTAACCGGGAAAGATGAACTTTCACATGTAATTTCACATGTATTTGGATTTGTAAATAAGTTAGCCGATTCATCATACACATTTTCAACATGTTCTTCATCTTCTTCTTCATCATTCACCAAATATCTTGCATATATTACACCTGGGAGGCCTCCATTCATATTCAGAACAGATAATATCTTTAGTAAAACCCTCTCTAGAAAGTGAGGTGCCGTTTGGTTCGTTAATTAAAAAATTCCGGAATTTTAAATTATAGGAAATTTAAATTCTTGAGAATTTAAAATTCCGAAATTTAAAATACCTTCGCATGTTTAATTGACAGAAATTTATAAAAAAAATTATATAAAAAGTTTATTATATTTATAAAAATTTTTAGAATATTTTGAAATTTCTCATTATGTTTATTATTGTAAAAAAATATAAAAAAAAACATGAAAAAAAATTTACAATTTTTTTAATGAAAAATGAGTTATTATAAAAAAGTTTATAAAGAATATACGAAAACAACAAGAAAAGAAGTTTATAAACAAAAATTTAAAAATAAGTTATTGTAAAAAAGTTTGTTTTTTAAAAAAAAAAAAAAAAAAAAAAAAAAACGACATGAAAAAAAGTTTATAATTTTTTTTAATGAAAAATAAGTTATTATAAAAAAAATTTATAAATAAAAAAATTCATAAAAATAAAAAAACAAAGAAAAATGTTTATAAAAAAATTATAAAAAATAGGCTATTATAAAATTGTTTATAAAAAATAAAAATGTACAACACGAAAAAAAAAAGTTTATAACTTTTTTTTTCGAGTAAATTAAAATTCCCAACTTTTTGGAGTCATTCTAAATTCCCCATTTTAAGGAATTTTAATTTCAAATTCGTCCAAACTCCATGAAATTGCTCCAATCAAACACGCCTTAAAGGAAAACCAATAGTAAAAACCTGCCTCTGAACTGACCTCAATAAGGCACCTAGCAAAACTACTCCTACCCCATGAATTGTTACACTTAGAGCTCATGTAAGAATCAAGCATAACATGTTTACCAATTAATGTAGCAATCAAACTAATACCATCCTCTTCAAATACTTGAATAGGAACATCATGCAATTTAATCCATACCGAGATGCGAGTCAATTCTTCCTTACAAAAACTAGTGTCCGTAGGTGCTTGATTGAAGTTAAGGCGAATGAGGTACTTAAGGAAAGCATCACTGTTGAAGTACCCTTACTTGATGGGCCGGGTTCGACTATTGAGAAGATTTGGGTTGAATACGAGTGAAAACCACCTCGATGTGACACGTGTAAGATTTGTGGTTGCACTCAGGTTGATTTTCGTAAATCTATTCCGCCTCCTACTCAGCCCACACTAAGTGTTAATATTGGTTTTCAAATGGTTAATCACAAGAATAAGGGTATGAATGATTGTCAGAATGTTTCGAGTAAAGGTGGAGTTACTAAACCTGTCTTGGGTAAGAAGTTTCGTTATCAACCCAAAGCGCCTCCTCCTGAACCTAAGAAGTCGGATGGCACTAAGAAGAAGGCTGCTAATGTGGCTAGTACGAGTGGTACGAAGATTGCTACATCAAACCAGTTTGATGCCTTTCATATGGATGATACTGATGACTTTGGTATTCCTACCAATGAAGTGACTAAGGATGTAAATTTTGGTATTACAAAGGAAGCTAAGGAGGACGGGTCTCTAAAGACTGGTGATGCATCACAAGAACCACTTGTGAGTGATTCAATAGGAACTAATGAGGTTGGTCCTACTCCTATAGTTGAGAAAATTGAGGAGCTTGAAAAGCTACTTATTGATGGGAAAGCTACCCTTGTTGATGATGATGGTCATCCTATTAAAAAGGTTGATTATCCGGGTAATAAAAAGGATTCTCCATCTACTTCTTCTATTAAAAGGGTTAACCCATTCTCTATGGTGGGAGAGATTGTTGATTCCGACAGTGATGAAGAGGAGGTTGTGATCACGTTTGATGAGTCCACGAAGAAGAGGTGGTGGTCATGATCGTGAAGATGATTATGATGACTATGCGGATCAGGTCTACGATCTTCAAGGGAATTAGGATGCTTTTTATGACACGTATGGTATCAAGCTCCAAGGCCTTGGTATAAAGTAATTTTGTTTTCATAGGAGTCTAATGTCATCTTTTGAGTAGTGGTTTATTTTCTTGTTTAGAGAATAGGAAGTATCTTTTTATGTAAGCTTTTCCGCCTATGTAATGGGCTGAGATATGGGATTCACCCATATCCTTTGTGTTAAGGCAACATTATCAAGATCTCATAATGTTTTAAGGATGACAAATAGACCTTCGAAACACATACAATAACAAATGGTAGCCAAAATTCCCCGAATCCATACCTGTTCCTGACGCGTCACCTACGCGTTGACGCGTGGCTGACGCGCCAGGCTTCTGTATAGATTGGGAAGAATTTTGAAAGTCGGTTTTCCCCTTACCCGACAAATGTGGATTTTTCAATACAGGTATGAATATGCTATGTGCTTAATTGAGAACACACAAAACGAGTTTTGGGATTAGAGAGATCCTACTTTTATAACACCCGCTTACGAGAAAACACCAACTCATGTTTTCTAACTCTTGCCTCTAGCCAAGGCTTTTCTAAACTTATGGAGCTTATATATTTCACGTAACATCACGTGAAAGCATCCATATGCTCATATCCCGTGCTTACGTCTTCTCTAATCACGTAACGGGTTTACTCCCATATTGGTCAAACTAAGTCAAAGGTCCCTTTGCGTAAACGCATCCTTTCCCGCTTGGGATATGCTTTACATCATGGCAAATCACATGGATTGTTTGTACCAAGGTGTTAGTTGAGTACATCGAGTCGTGGAAAGTCACGAGTTATGAAACTATGGATTCTCAACGTTGTGTTACATGGACTTATAAATAACCTATGATTTTCTCAACTCATAATCTTAATTGTCTAAACCTTTTCTTCTTAATGACAATTAGATTATATCTTAATCTTATTTTTACAAAAGACAAAACCACCAAATATCCCACAATTCTTTCTAAAAATCGTTTCCCAACAACGTCTTACATATTCTCTTACATCTTACACAAAGGGTACCTTTGTCTCCTTACAAACTCCCACACAATATTCCCTCTTACAATATTCCCCTCACTTTATACATTTCCCATACACCTTTCTCATACACCAATACATACACTTCACTATACACATATACACTCTTTTCTACACATACTTTTATATTCAAAATACACACACTTCACTCACATACCTCTCTTCACACACAAGGCTCCCCATCATATCACTCTTACATATTCCTTACACCTTAAACACATCATATCCAATCCAACTCGTTCCCTCACAATCTCAACAACTTTATTATCAAATTTACACACACTACTCACAACCATCTCATTCTCTACACATACTAGGCTCCCCATCACATCTAACGCTTACATATTCCCTTACACACATCTCTTCATTCTTACACAATCCAACTCGTACCCTACACACTCTTCATCTCAACCATTCATCCTCTTACAACACATCTCAACCATCCATTTCCCCTTCGTCCCCAAGAAATGGAATATTCTTTGGAATATGCTTCTTTAAACCCAACCATGGTTCACTTCTAACCAAACTATGGTGAGTTTCCAACTCACTTCATTCTTACCTAACTATGGTTAACTCTTAACCACACCAAGGATGGAACATTCCATTGGATACACCCTTTAACATAACCATGGTTCACCTTCTATCCTAACCATGGTTTATTCTCTTTACATTTCTTTCTAAACCTAACCATGGTTACTTCTTAACCTAACATCCCACACTCTTCCCTATAGAAGAATATCCCATGGCATATTCTTTTATGCCATGTGAGGATTACCCATTCTCCCCCTACCTAATCATCTCTTCTCTCTTTCTATCTTTGATAATTGGTATTCTAATAAACACTTCACAAAACATTTCCCAAATTGTCTATTTGAGTTAGTAAACCTTAGATTGATTAATGTTAAGGTTTAGTGTGAAGTACAATTAGGGGTTTAGCAAGGTTAGGTATTTAAAAGACCAAAACCCTAGTGTTGTGAAAATTTTTACAGAGCCTCTGGCGCATCACCCACGCATTGATGTGTGGGCAACGCGCCGGCCTTGGTAAAATTTTCCCAAGTTGGGTCTTGGCCTATAAATACCCCACCTTGGCTCTTGTATTCCTCACCCCTTTCCATTATTCTTTCTCTCTACATTCTTTCTCTCTAAATTCTTTCTCTCTAATCCTTTAAATTTGAAAGACCACATCTCCTTACAAGGGAAGAATCTCAAGAACTTAATCCATTCTTGGGATTGTGTCGAGGGTCTTCTTATCTTATACCTTTTCTATTACAATCGAGTCTCTAGGTTAGGTTAGGTCTTGATTGAACAAACACTTATTCTATCATTTTATTTGGTTGTAAGGGAAGTCCTGTGTCTTGGTGACCAAGCCTAGATCATTGGGGATCTACTTGGGGTTTGATACTACCGGGTCGAAGTTTTGGTTGTGATCTTTGTGACCTTGTGTAATTCAAATCACGAGATTCTTTGGGGTGGTTTCTGAGGGCGGAATACCGTGGGAGTAACTTCTTCTTTGTGAGCATCGATATTGGTGAATATCGGTGGAGTGAATTGCAACAGTTTGTAGTCCACCGAATGGATTATACTAGTGAATAGTATCGGTGTCGTGGATTCTCAACTGGATGTATGGATGGTATAAACCCCCCATCCTGAACCAGTATATATCGTTGTGTTCTTTACTTGCTTTATATACTTTGGTTGTGTTTGTGGTTATTGGATTATTGTACAACCACTTGAGGTTCTTCTTGGCTTAAAGTTTTTAAACATCTAAAACGCCAAAGAAACCGTATTGACCCTCCTCTATGGTTCTACAATTGGTATTAGATCGGAATACTCAAGTTTTTGAGCATTAAAACCTTCCCGAGAAGTCATTTTTAGTCAAAAACTTGTTTTCCTAAAATCTAAAATCCTAACAAAGATTTTTGGGAAAGTAGAGTATAGGTCCATGGCTCAAGAGAACTATGTTGAGGGGGTGTTCTATGCAAAGACCACCTTTGCTAGAGACCAATGGGTTTGTTAGGTCCAAAGATCTTGACTTGTGGGAGATCATTCAAAATGGGAACTTTGTTTTCACTATGCTCACTGGTACAGAAAGTGCTATTGGCCACGCCAAAAATGGTGATGATATGCATATAGTCACACACATTTTTTTCGTTGTATGTCACTAAAGGTCCCGCCACCGTAGGTGGCATATGGTCACATTGTTGAGTTCGTGGCCTTTTCCATCGAAAAAAGGTGACGAAAACCCGGAATATGTGTGACAAATTAGGCGCAAGTTTTGTTGGATTAGTCATTATCAGTGACCGTAAACACCTTGTAGTCACACGAATGTTTTTTGAGAGTAACTATTGTTCGTCCTTTGGCCACATAAATATATAATATATGTGACATTTGAGATGATTCTTTCTAGTAAATGTGTATTTTGTGTGACTATTTCCCGTCCTGTGGCCACATGAATATACAATAAATGTGACGTTTGTGATGATTTAGTCACACAACGGGTGTTGTTCTTTTGTAGTTAGTCACATACAATTTAACACAAAGTGGCCAAAAGTGTTAATAAGTGTGACCATATGCTGGTTAAAATGAAAAAATGTGTATTTTGTGTGACTATTGATCATCCAATGGCCACATGAAGTTTATGTTTGCGTGGCCTTTTGTAATATTTAGTCACACAAAGCATTTTTGTTTTGGGTATTTAGTCACACACCATTAAGTAAACAGTGGCCAAAAGTGTTAATAAGTGTGACCATATGCTGTTTAAAGTGAAGAAATGTGTATTTTGTGTGACTATTGAACATCCAATGGCCACATGAATTTTATGTTTTTGTGGCCTTTTGTAATATTTAGTCACACAAAGCATGTTTATTTTGGGTATTTAGTCACATACAATTAAGTAAACAGTGGCAAAATGTGTTAATGAGTGTGACCATATGCTGTTTAAAGTGAAGAAATGTGTATTTTGTGTGACTATTGATCATCCAATGGCCACATGAATTTTATGTTTATGTGGCATTTTATAATATGTAGTCACACAAAGCATGTTTGTTTTAGGTATATAGTCACATACAATTTTGGAAATAGTGGCCAAAAGTGTTAATAAGTGTGGCCATATGCTGTTTAAAGTGAAGAAATGTGTATTTTGTGTGACTATTGATCATCCAATGGCCACATGAGTTTTATGTTTTTGCGGCCTTTTGTAATATTTAGTCACACAAAGCATGTTTATTTTGGGAATGTAGTCACATACAATTAAGCAAACAGTGGCCAAAAGTGTTAATAAGTGTGACCATATGCTATTTAAAATGAAGAAATATGTATTTTGTGTGACTATAGATCATCCAATGGCCACATGAATTTTATGTTTGTGTGGTCTTCTGTAATATTTAGTCACACAACGAATAAAGCAAATAGTGACCAAAACTATTAATAAGTGTGACTATATACGTCTTTTAGTCACATTTAAGAAATTGATATATATCAAAACAAATTCAAATATGTTTCAAAACAAATTCAAATACAATAAGATTATAAATATAAAATTCGTATATAACTCTATACCCTAGGACCTCCTTTTATATACCAAGGAGTCCTAGTCGGCTTACAATACTTTCCTAAGTATCTATAATCTTTTTCATAAACAACTAATACATATCATACTATAACTATATGAAACAACACTACTAACTTATAACTAGCAGTTGTAACTAATACATTAGCAGTATTAACTTCGAGCAGTCTTAATCTCTGAGCAGTCCTCACTTTATACTAGAAGTACTAACTTTCACTAGCAACACTAACTTTTGTACTAATCTCACCATCTAGATATTCTCCGTCTCTTTTAAGTAGAAAAGACAAAAGTTAGAACTACATACAATATTCTTTCTTGCCATCGATGACTGTGTTTGATTTGTATGTGTATGTGCATGTGCTTGCATTAAAGAAATAAGAATAAATCTACCAAGAGCCAACGGAAAAAGCGGTCTGATGTGTCATCTGCTTTCAAATACCAATTTTGCTGTAGTTGTAGAACAAAACGAGCAGACAGTTTAGTGTTATTAATATGTATGAATTTATCGGGGATCGCAAACAGTGACAATGATATAATTAGAAGTTACAGTATTACGAAATGCAAAAAAACACGCACCAGTCCAGAATAGCACCTAAAACCTACAATGGTACAAAAGGTTAGTAAACCAACTTGGTATACCTTATCTTGGAATTCTTTTTCTCCTTCAGAAGATTCAAATGCATTGCCTGCATCCCAGCTGGCAGCAAGATGGTTAGCCACCTGTTCCATTAAACAAGGAAGTTAGGACCCCATAATGCTGACTTGAAGAAGGGGCTTTCATAGAAGAATTCCCACTTAGACTGAGTTTCCCGTTGGTAAGACGTCAGATGCTTATCAGCAAGGTTTTGTGTAAGTTGGCGGAAAGTGCCAACGTCATCAACCAAATTTGATTTTTGCATCCTTTGACCAATACCATGAACCATGAATACTAGATGTCGTACAGGACCTATAAAAAGTTGAATACCAAAACAATTTTATTGAATGCAATTTACAGCTAATGAATCAATCCGTTTATAACTTATAACCATAAATTGAGCTTGAAAGTATTATAAACATATAGCCTGAGAAAAACACAATTAGTTTTACCTGTGAATAATAATCGTCCATTTCTTCCCCTATCTGCTGACGTAACTCATCCTATAAACAGATGTTATGAACAGTAAGAAAACAAGGCACTGATAATGCTGCATAATATAAGATCTGCCAACCATGAAACAGTAAAAATATACATGGGTTGGCTTTGGTGACTGAGATGGAGCATACCCAAGCCTCAATTTAATTCCAGTCCCTCGAAAATGAAGTGTGCCAGAAAATCCAGATGAGGGAATTTTTAGCCAGGCATCCCATGTATCATCCTCACCTGTGAAAATAGCATGTAGCCCCTGCAAGAAACAAGTAATGTGATTAACGCTAACATAAAAGACGGCAAAATTAGATGTCCTAAATATAAGTTTAGCATAAAAAACAAACATACGGGTTGCATAACAACTCGGGCAACAAATAATATACAATTGGTTGAAATGTTATGCACTGCCAAACCTGGAACGAATAAATGTCAAACACATTACCAAGCAAGCAAATCACTCACATTTGGTACAAATGAAACAATTTCACAAAAAGCAACCATATTTGAGTTAATTTCCTATATAACAGATGTTATGTTAATCTTTTGATAGATAACTTACGCAACTGCGATAAGCAAACTCCAACTGTTCAGCAAAATCCTCCTGGAGTGGAAACCAAGTAAGACTCCCTTTACGAGCAAAACAGTGGCCTCTTAGAACACGTCGATTGTCTCCATTCCAATAAACAGGAAAACTATGTCGTCTTAATAAGTCTACCTGCAACGATTATCACCACACGAATTTATAATCAAAAACATGTTTTACGCTAATTTTAATCTACGAAAATCAATATAAATCATTTTATATTCGATTACACATTCAAGAAAATATAAATTAAATATGTGTTTGAGCATACCCTTGAAGAGAGTAGGATAGGTGAGATGAGGTTGATGGTGGCTTGACTGTGATGGTGGTGGATGTGGTGGTTATCTCGAACCAAACAACCGAACCAAACAAACTCAGCCATTGCCTCTCTTGTCTTGATGACGGTAATGGCATGGATGAGCGATGGTTGAAGGAATGATGGCGAGATACGGCAGTGAAGTGTGGTGGTGGTGTTTGAGTCGTTTCTAGAGAAAAGGAGAAGAGATGAATAATAGAGAGAAGATATATCTGACTATTGTTAATTAGTGTTTTGATTTTGGGTGAAAAAGGGGTGGGAGTGAGCGGGAGATTGAAATTTTGGGGAAAATTAAGGGGCGGGATATTGAGCGCTATATTAAAATTTTGGAGATTGAAAGCCTATCAAATGAGTTCGAAATGTTTAATAAGTTGAGCTCAACCTTGTATAAGTTGGACTCGAGTTATTGTTGAGTTGAGCTTGTAAGTGATATAAAATATGTTTTATTATTATTATTATTATTATTATTATTATTATTATTATTATTATTATTATTATTATTATTATTATTATTATTATTATTATTATTATTATTATTATTATTATTATTATTATTATTATTATTATTATTATTATTTTAATATGTAAGTGTACTAAGTGCAAATACTTATTTATGAATGTATCAAGCTTTTCGAGCTGAAGTTGAATCGAATTCAATTTTTAGGTTATATTTCAATTTTAATTTGTGTAAGAAAACAGATATTTAGAGATAAATCGAGCTTTTTGAGTCAAGCTCAAGCCGAGTTCAAACTTTCTTGATCCCGGATAACACGATCGGGAGGTCCCTGGATACGTTGTGGCGGTGGTGCGAGTCGGGTTCGAGAAAGAAGGAGAAGAGATGAATAGAGAGAAGATAGATCTGACTAGTGTCTGGGTTTTGAATTTGGGGAAAAAAGGGCCGGTATCTTGAGCGGGAGATTGAAATTTTGGGGAAAATTAAGGGGTGGGATCTTGAGCGCGATATAAAAATTTTGGAGATTGAAAACCTATCAAATGAACTCGCCAAAATGTTTAATGAGTTGAGCTTGTAAGTAAAATAAAATATGTTTTAATTCCTAAAAATCCTGCAAAACATTTTTATGACTCGATACACACATTTGACTCAAACAAGTACTAATATGTATGCTAAGTTCTCCATTACCATAAAATCAACCAAATACACAAAACTTCCTACAAAAACATGTAATGGCTCAACCCTATCTAGCAACAACACATTATTTCCTTGATACTCTACCATAATTTTATTATAATTGGCACGAGAGATTATGTACATGCATGGTAAGGATGAGTTAAGGTAGGCATGAAAGTTCATGTATCCGATTTTACAAGGAAACTGCATGTTAAAGAGACTGTCCTTTTCAATTCTTGTCCTAGGGTCAACATACTTAAGAGGATCAACTTCCTCGTCTCTCCTAACCTCATCAATAACATCAACATCACCTAAGTCCTCGTCGGAATCCGAGTAATAAAAAGGGCCATTCTCATGCATGGTTGTTGTCGTGGTCAGATTATTCTATTTCATAATTATTACCAAAGTGATGGTCGGGTGAAAGGTTTGGTGGGTTTTCAATCTCCAAAACGAGAGCTGGAACGGGTAATTGGAAATTCCTAAGACGAAAAACATGAATAACAGGAACCAAACGATCAATGTTACCGTTATCCATCGAGAGTGCTAACAATCAGAAACAAGAAGAAAGATAGACTAAAGAAAACCTATAAAAAGAAAATAAAAAATGTCACTAGATATGAATCTAATGAGTAGACCTAAACTAAAATAAAATTCAACCTAAACAATAACATTTCATAACCATAATTTAGGACAACATTTCGATGAAACATTCATATAATTTTGTGTCTATGATATATAATAATTTGTTAATTTGTATAATATTACAAAAACTATTAACAAAATGACATTATAGCTAATAGGATCTTAAGATCCTGATCCGATCATACGATCACGATCTTGCAAAGACGAAAACGATCCTGGGTAGGATCCCGATCTTGAAAACCTTGCATCATACCATATGTACTCTTTGGGTGATTTTTTAAAGACAAAATACACTAAAATACAAAGGCACCTTTAATACTTTTAGTTTTTAAACTTTTAATACTTTTAGTTTTTATACTTTTAATCATTTTTAAACTTATAATATATAATATATGGAAAGCTTATCAAACACACTTCACTTATAATATATAATATATGCAAAGCTTATCAAACACACTTCACACACTTCAACATATATTTAATACTCTTTCTATATCACACACACAATTAAGTCACAGCTGCATGCCCTTGTTCTTTCTTTCTCTCTCTCACTACTCCACCCTAACATACTTAGATCGGAAGCATATGGTAACATACTTATATGGCTTCTATATTGACCCTAAGTTTGACAAGATGATTTGGTTTATCTGATTATTTAGTTGTTTTTTTTGGTTTATCTGATTATTTCATTGTTTGTGTTAATTTAATTAGGGTTATTTAGTGTTAGGGTTTATGTATCTGTATATCGTGTTTTTTATTGTTAGGGTTTATGGTTGTTTTTTAGTTTTAGTGCGAATATTTAGGCTAAAACATCCAAGTATCAAAGATGGAAGAAGTATTAATGATGGATGAACCGACATCACTTTCAAGTATGAACATAAACTTGTTCTGGTGTTGTTCATCCATTATTGATTCATCTTTGTTATTTGTCAAAATACAAAAAAAATTATCAAGTATAAGTTGTAAATAATAATTCGAGTTCGATGCTTGAGAAATAATTTTCAAGTTTTTATGCCTTGGAAACCTTAATATGTATCTGTATATCGTGTTTTTTATTGTTAGGGTTTATGGTTGTTTTTGGGAGTTGGCATTCCCTTAGGGCTATTTTATCTTAGGCTTAGGTTGACTATCTGTTATAAGAATTATGTTGCATTTGTATTGAGAGAATAAGGAAAAAAAGTGGCGGATGTGTGTGCGAATATTTAGGATAAAATATCCAAGTATCAAATATGGAAGAAGTATCAGTGATGGATGAAAAGACACATTTTGGGATCAAAGTTTTACTATTTTATCAAGTCTCAGTCATTTGTAATAATAGGTTGCTTAAGTTATTATTTACTTACATTTATGTAATGTTACAAGTTTACTAGACTTAAGGTATTTGACCCATGGGCCTCCAAGCCCACACGAATTGTAAGTGGAAGGAGAGGGAGTGTTGCCCTAGCTCCTTCCCTATAAATAGAAGCCTTAGGTCTCATGTAATACTTGGTTGGTTATTTGATATCTTAAGGAAACTTTTGCACTTTTATTTCTCTCACTCATTTAATTACCGAAATCCTTATATCTATCTCATTCTTGTTTGTGTGAAATCAATATGGTGACCTAACAAGTGGTATCATTCGCCATATGAAGGTGTAGTTTTGTTGTTTTCATTGAATTCCATCTAAAACATGTTTTTTTAAATCGATTTTAGTTAAAATTTTTGTACTTTCTTGTTTGTTTCTTGGTTTTTAGCACATCTTTGCTTACAAACGTGTTCTATAAATCAAAACAAACAAAAAGTTCCAAACTTTTATCACCAAAATTGACTTAGGATTTCTTGTACTTGTTTTCGAAAACGTTTTCATTTTTGAAAAAGTTTATCAAGTTGTTAGAAATGAAGCTGAGCGATATTTACCTGAATTGGAGTAGACAACTAGAATGCATAAAGTGCAGGGACTACTAAGGTAATATTGTAAAAGTTGTCTCATGTAAGGCATATAAATACCCCTCAAGGCTTCACTTGAGGGGTGTGGGTGTGCAACATAATTTATAATAATAAAAACATCTTTGTTTCACCTCACCTTCTCTCTACTTTCTCTCTCTAGAAACATGGCATATTTTGATCAACCTCGTCCTCCAGAAGGTGATTCTTGGGTTCTACAATTGGTATCAGAGCTAACCGGGGGCGAATCGTGGTGTTTTTGGGTTAAAAAATCGTGTTTTTGGGTGAAATATCGGATCTGGTACTGTTCATCGTCATTTTATCGAGTTTGGATCTGATTTTGTCGAGTTTGGAAATTATTACCGAGTTTGGTTACCGAGTTTGGGAAATAGTTACCGAGTTTGGGAAGTTACCGAGTTTGGGAAGTTACCGAGTTTGAGAACTCATTACCGAGTTAGGGTATTACCTGAGTTAGGGTATTACCTGAGTTAGGTACATTACCGAGTTTGGGTTGATTTTTCGTGCAACAGTTTCATGAGTTGTATATGCTTCATATAGTTTGCCGAGTTAGGCTGGTCCAACCTTATCGTTTATCGAGTAAGGATTTCTTTTGGACTAATCTAAACGAAACTCTGCCGAAATTGACTTAGGATATCGAGTAACGAGATGGGTTTTTGAGTAAGGAAATATCAAAAGATTATTACATACACAAAACCCTTACCTCATCGAATAACCTAATGTCTATAAACCCTAAAACCTAACTTTCATATTCACCTAAAACACATGATATTATTGGTAAACATATTATAGAACATGATTCATTTTATTGTCTCATTATCTAAATACCAATATATCACACACCAAAAACACACCACGAATTGCTTAAAAAGATCCTGATCAAGATTCACCAAAGATTGATGGCTAAATTTTGAATGTTATCAAAAGGTGACTACGGGGATAATTTGTTTATTACTTATTTGAGCTTGAAGTGACGTTTCACGGGTGCGTGTACTTAGCATCTCAAGGTCTAGGGGTTGGTTGGATGAAAGACTTTTGGAGATCCTTGTTTGAGCATTCATAGGATAGTGATTAAGACTTGGACATCTAGGTATGTGTGAGATCTATAAACGCATAAGTTGGTTCTTAATGCTCACAATAACTATCACTTTAAGGAGTTACGTTGTAGTGCTCAGTGTCACACAAGGTTGTGGATTGTTCAAGAGACGGATATACAATAAAGGATGGATGGTTGGGTATATGCCACTACCTATATTGTAAGGAGTTACATTGTTGTGCTCAGTATAGGTTCTTAATCAGGATAGTACAAGCGTAAGTCACAAGTCTGGAGAATTTTACTTCACACTCAAGTTTGTCATATCGGGTTGTCTCCACATGTGGTCACTTACTATTAGCCAATGGAAGTGAAAAGAGGTTGATCTGAGATGAATTGTAGAGAGAATAGTTATTGCCATTTCACTCATGGGGTATTGATTTGTATGTTGCTTCCAGTTGATATGTTTATGTACACATATTTATGATGATTCCGAGAGATCGTCATCATCCAGGAGGGAGAAATGTGTACATCGGGGCTTTTATTGAAGAACTGGAAGCATTCTAAGTGAGTTGAAGATGACGATATGATGCTCCCCAAACAAACCTGTGAAGAAGTTACATATTATCAGTCAAAGATTCATTTTCCGCTGTGCATGAGACTGAAGATTATATGGGCATAATTCAAAGATACTTCTTCAACAAGCATCAAGGTTATATCAAACGGGTTGTCCATTTGGGAGGGAGCATGTAAAAGAAAATGGTTTACTAATTGGGAGGGAGTAATAACCCAATTAGATTAGCAAGTGATTCGTCTACAAGTAAAGAAAGATTGCTGGGGATATTTATGAAGAAAAGAGATATGAAGTCTTCCTCAGCATTGTTGCGCTTACTTTGATTGTTTTATTTTACTTGTTAGGAATCACTGTAACCAATTCACGTATATGTCCAGCTGGAGGGAGATTGTTAGAAATGAAGCTGAGCGATATTTACGTGAATTGGAGTAGACAACTAGAATGCATAAAGTGCAGGGACTACTAAGGTAATATTGTAAAAGTTGTCTCGTGTAAGGCATATAAATACCCCTCAAGGCTTCACTTGAGGGGTGTGGGTGTGCAACATAATTTATAATAATAAAAACATCTTTGTTTCACCTCACCTTCTCTCTACTTTCTCTCTCTAGAAACATGGCATATTTTGATCAACCTCGTCATCCAGAAGGTAGTTCTTGGGTTCTACACAAGTTTTCAACTTTCTTCAAGAAATTATCATTTTATACCTAAAAGTACAAGAATCTTTAAATAAAAACGCGTTTTTGGTTTGCTTTCTTTGAAAACATTACTCGCCCAAGTTTCGAGAACGTCATATTGTCCCTATTTCGAGATCTACACAAATTGCTTCCAATCGACTTACGAATTGTGGACTCAGTCTTTTCTTTCTTGTATAAGAAAGAAAAGTACTTCGACTTTTGGATAACTTTCGAAATTGTATAATTTCGAAAGCGTGTTAGTGATTTTGTGTTTTCGAAAATAGCTTACTTTTCGAAATCACTTCTTTTTGAAAACTCTCTTAAGTTTCGAAAACTCACAAATCTTCACTAAGTTTCACGAATACTTGCTAAAGTTTCAAAATTCACTTAATTCGTGAACCTCAAAGTTTCGCAAACCTCAGTTTCGCAAACTACAAAAGTTTCGCAATCCCACATTGAGAAGAAAACTTTCGAAATCACTGCAAGTACAAACTTTCGTAATCACTTATTTGTGCCAAGTTTTCGAGATTTGGCTAACCTATACCTTCTACAAGATCCATCTTTTCACACAAGTGTTTCAATATGTCTCAACCACCGTACTATAACTTTAACCATCCTCAGCAACATCAGAATCAACAGTATCATCAGCAATAGCAACAGTTTCAACAATCACCACAATATTATCAACAACCGGTTTACTCACAACAACATATTCTTATGCAACAACATCAGATGGTTCCAATACAACAATCCTATCCCATGTCACCACAACAGAGCCAACTCCTATCAAAACCTACTCACTGGTTTGACAAGATGTGTGAAGTCATTTCAACTTAACAATCCATACATGAAGCAGGATCTATTGACACCCCACCAATGCTAACACCGGGTAATTATGTTCAGTGGGCAAGTCGATTCTTAAGGTTTATAGAACTCAAGAAACCCAATGGTAAGTACATGAAACAATTTATCCTTGAAGGACCATTTTCGTGGCCTGTTAACTACGTTGGCGGTGACCCATCTGCTGATTCTCTAGTAGCTCCAACTACTGTGCTAGTTCCTGAGTCTTCACTTACTGCTGAACAACACCACCATCGTGAAGCAGATGAGTATGCTATGTCTTACATACTTCAGGGAATCCCAAACATCACATTCAGAAGTGTTGATACTCAGACAACTGCAAAAGCTATGTGGGAACACGTCTATCTACTTATGCAAGGCACACAACTGAACAAGGAAGACATGGAATCCAAACTTTACTTGGAATACACTAATATCATGATCGAACCAGGGGAATCACTTGAATCTTACTTTCATCGTTTCACCAATGTCGTCAATGACTTAGAGAGACATGAAGTACACCTTCCAAGGATCGCTGTCAATACAAAGTTTGTTAGTAGTCTGGGTTCTGAGTGGAAAAAGTATGTGACATTTGTGAGACAATCACAAGCACTAGAGATCCATATGGTTTGTTGTACGACTATCTCAAGCACTCTGAGTCTGAAGTTGAAAAAGATAGAGCCTCACGAGGAAGATATACACCACCACCTACTTCTAATCCCCTAGCACTCGTTGCTCAATCTCATGCTCCGATATCTAATCAAGTTTATGATCAGGAACAGAATTATCTCAGTTACCAGCAACCTGTTACTTCACACAAAATGGTCCCATTTGAATCATCCTCGTAATACGCTTCTTCTCAACCTCCTCCATATGACAACCATGATAGCATGTATTATTCGAATCAGATTGAAGATGATGATGATGACGTCAATACGTTGAATCAAGGACTTGCTCTTGTTGCTCGTAATTTTATCAAATTCTCTAACAAAACCAACAACCGTCTTCGTTCTTCATCAAATTCAAGAAATCAAGCTATCGTTCAAGATGGTCGAGTTGAGATTCAGAACCGTAATCCTGGACGTTCAGGATCAGGAGGGTATACAGGAAATTCTGGGTATGGACAAAGATTCAACAACAATGGGGGATTCAGAAACAATCCAGGTGCTCCTCAGCGAAGTAATGACAATGTGGCAAATAACAATACAGTATCTGGGAATGCGATATGGTGCTACAACTGCAACGAAAAAGGTCATATTGCAACAGCATGTCCTCAACCAAGAACCCGCGGCAGTCAGTTTCACAAGCAGACATTACTTATGGCTCTCAAAGATGAAAAGGAAGGAACTTTCAATGCTCACGAGAACAGTTTCTTTGCTAGTGCTTACAATGATGTTGATATGGAAGATCTTGAACCCAATGCAACTGTGATGCTTATGACCAACATGCAGGAACATCAGTTGAATGATTCAGGCCCAGTTTTCACCACTAATGGTTTATCTCAGGTAAATGACGTAACCACATGCTCCATAGAATTTAATGCATCACCCTATGCTTCTGAATCAGATCAGGCGCAAGTTGTTCCATCTGAATCATTTTTATCTCCTCAAGAGGATGAACAATTAGACACAGTTGTTATATTTGATGATGACACTGTCGTTTCATTTGATGATCCTATTGAGCCAGACAAAAATGATAATATTGAACAACATGAACCTTCTTTTGATCCAGATCCTAAATGTACTGTCATGGCCAAACAAATTAATGAACAACTTCTTTCTACTCACATAATGGACGAACAAACCAAAGTTTTGAAAGAAACTAATGCCGAGTTGAAAAAGGACATTCAATGTTATAAAATACAACTTTCAAATTTTCAACATGCAGTTCATCGTGAAAAGTGCTTTGAAAAGCCATTTCAGGAATCATATGTCAAAGAACAAAATCTTCAAAAGCAAATATATGACATAATTGAGTCAAACGGTAAATTGGTTTCCAAACTGGAAAATGAAAAACATGATCTTCAAAAACAAGTTGTACAACTTCAAAAGGAACTTTCAAAAACACAAACATAAGTGACAAAAATGAGAAAAAGAAAATACTTTAATTGAAGAAAATCTCGCTCTCGAACGTCAAATTAAAGCTTTTCAAAACATCGTTTATAAACATGGAGAATCTGTAACGACAATTCAAAAATTTACTTTAAAACCAAGACAAGATAAAGGTTTTGCCCTCGGCGATTACAGATCCACTTTTCTTCGCACTGCATTCAAAACAATTCCTAAACTGTACAGTATGGACCAATTGATGGCTAATAATGTTGTGCGTGTTATTGTACATAATACTGAGGAAGAATACGAACTTGAAGAAAAGAGTAGATCAAAAATGACTCAAGTTGAATATTGCAAACCATATGATTACTCAAAAGCTCCTCACATTTCAAAATCTTTTGTTCCTTCAAGAGAAATACCTGAGAAATCATGGTATGTAATAGAGTCTTATGTTTCATCTTCTAATGGAGCTCCTGTCAAACCCGTGGCACAAGTAAATGGTCCATTACCATCTTCTGGTAATGTGGCACCATTACCTACACGTTGTAAAGTTTTAGACTATTTTCAAACATTCATGAAAGGCATCGATAATTTGGAAAACGTAATTGAACATCATTCGCAAATTAAAATTGCTACTTTTCAATAAGCCTACGAGCGGGAAAAGCGAGACATTTTTCAAAAACAAATTCTGCCTTTAGTTCAAAATTTGCATTATTGTGCTACTTGTTAGGAACAGGAACTCCAAAAAGAAGTTAATGATATGAAAGATATTTTCGCTCTTAATGAAAATGCAGTTTTGGTTCAACAACACAAAAACCGATTTTTGAAAACAGACTCTGATCGACTCATGGAAAAACTTCTCCATGCTGATATTTATACTCTCATCATGAATGATCTCTATTATTCCAGCAATGCTGCGGTATTTGAAGATTACTGTGCTGATATTGATTTGCTGAATTCTAAAGCTGAAACATGGAAACATAAATATGAAACGTTGCGTCAAAACAGTGATGATGTGATAAACAAACTTTCAAACGAAATTTGTTAACTCAAACAAAAGCTTGATTGGTGTCAAGCTCAAAGTATTGAAACCGAATTGCAACTACGAAATAAAAATGCTTTTCTCAAAGACAAACGTCTTCAATATGAAAAAGAAATTGCGGAGTTAAAAATAGAAAACGTCGAATGGCAACAAAACCGCGATGACATTCGTTATTGCAATGGTTTACTTGAGTTTGATATCCAGGATAAAAATCACATCATCATTGAAAATTAAGCTACTTCAAAAAGGAAAGTTTATTGACACCACAGTGATAGCACCAGGAATGTTTCAAATAGACAGAACAGATAAGGGTAATCATGCTAAGAGTTCTAATGTTAGTTCTTCCACTTCCACAGGTCTAGTTTCCCCTAAGAGCGTTAGCAGCCCAAAGCCAAAAAGCATTAAGAAGACTAAAAAGACTAGGCTCTCGCAACGTAGAAGAGGAACACTAGAAGTGCAAGAAGTAGAAGCTCACCTTAGGAACTTGAATAAAACTAATGTTGCATCTGATTTAGATTCTAATCTGGCAAATTGTAATCCAAATCTAAATGTAACGAATGCTTAACCTTCAAATGTTTTGAATATTAATGCATCTTGTGTGTTTTGTCATCAAAGTGTGTTATCTGGTGATCATACTAAATGTGTAGCTAATAATCTCTTACATCGTAAAAAGAAACGTAGATCAGGCTTTCATTCTAGGCCCACTAATGCCTCTAAGTCTACCTTAGGAAAAATGCCAACTACCGTTTCAAATGGTGTTGTAGTTAACCCAAGAGCAGAAATCAACAAATCTAGGAACACGCCAAAAGCTAGTGCATTCACTAAAAACAAAGCAAAAACTAGATGGAATTGGCAACGTTGGTTACAATACAAACCTAACTTTAAATGGATTCCTAAACTTTTTAATACTTGTGTTTCTAACCAACAGGAACCCACTATTTCTTCGGGTTCCACCCTTACTTCTGTTCCATCTCTGTCGTCTATTTGTGATGCAGGTGGTTCAGATCGTTCTCTGGATTGTTGATAGCGGTTGCACCCGACATATGACAGGCAATCTCAAATTGTTAACTAACTTTGTCTCAAAGTTTATTGGAACTGTCAAATTCGGGAATGATCAATACGCTTTAATCATGGGTTACGGAGACTATGTGAATGGGAATATTGAAATTAGCAAAGTTTATTATGTTGAAGGCTTGGGTCACAACCTCTTTTCAGTCGGTCAATTTTGTGATGGGGATTTAGAAGTAGCTTTTCGTGAGAAAACTTGCTTTGTTCGTGATCCACAAGGAAATGACTTAATGTCAGGGAAACGTGGCACTAACCTTTACACAATTTCAATGTCTGACATGATCGCTTCATCTCCTATCTGTCTTCTATCCAAAGCTGAAATGACTAAATCCTGGTTATGGCACAAACGCCTTTCTCACTTGAATTTCAAAACGATGACTGATCTCGCTCGTCTCAAATTAGTTGATGGCTTTCCAAGATTCCGTTATGCCAAAGATCACCTCTGTCCAGCCTGTGAACAAGGAAAAAGCACCCGTGCTCATT
The DNA here is from genome assembly GCA_030686995.1 of Artemisia argyi. NCBI lineage: Eukaryota > Viridiplantae > Streptophyta > Magnoliopsida > Asterales > Asteraceae > Artemisia > Artemisia argyi. The sequence goes on from CM060694.1 coordinate 135,421,499, forward strand.
TTCCCTCAAAACCTGAACACAGTACTAATCATGTTTTACAAATGCTTCATATGGATTTGTGTGGTCCGATGCGTGTTCAAACGATCAACGGTAAACGTAACATTTTAGTAATTGTTGATGATTACTCTCGCTGGACTTGGGTTTATTTTCTTCGAAGTAAAGATCAAGCTCCTTAAATGATCATCACCTTTCTCACCAAAATACAAGTTCAGCTACGCAACACCGTCAGAATTGTTCGAACTGACAATGGCACAAAATTTAAGAATCAGACTCTAAGGTCGTATTTTGAAAAAGTGGGAATTGAACATCAAACATCTATTCCACGCACACCCGAACAGAATGGAGTTGTCGAAAGACGCAATAGAACGTTAGTGGAAGCTGCTCGAATGATGTTAATCAATGCTCAATTACCAAATTACTTATGGGCGGAAGCTGTTTCAACCGCTTGCTACACTCAAAACCGTTGTATGATCACAAAACCCCATATCAGATTGTTCACAAAAGGAAACCAAACATCAGTTACTTTCATGTATTTGGAGCTTTATGTTACCCAGTTAATGATCGCGATGATCTAGGTAAACTTAAAGCAAAGGCTGACATTGGCATATTTATAGGATACTGTGAAAATTCAAAAGGCTTTCGGATATGGAATCGTCGTACTCGGGAAATTCAAGAAACTATTCATGCTAATTTCGATGAACTCACTCAAATTGGCTTCTGAGCACAACAGCTTAGGACCCGCAACCAACCGTTTTAAAAGCACTTCAGCAATGGCTTCTAAGCACAATAGCTTAGGACCCGCATCCAACTGTCTAAACTTTCCGGATTCTTCGGCTGAACCATTGTCACTCTCTCGCAAAGAATTGGAAACCTTGTTTGTTCCATTGTTCGATGATACGATTGAAAACCATCCTTCTGAGGTTTCACCAATTTCCGCTGCACACCTTGATCATAATCAGCTGAAGATCCATTACAACAATCAGTACTACAACCTGCAGATTATGATGGAAATACTTTCTTCAATCCATTTGCACCGACTCCAACCGTACCTGATATAATGGAGTCGTCTTCTCGCAATTTGGATCCGTTTAATATGCATACATTCTACCAACATCACCCTTCGACACATCATTGGACTTAAATGGATTTGAAAAACAAGCTGGACGCAGAAGGCATAGTGATTCGCAACAAATCTTCTTTAGTTACAAAGGGATACAGTCAATGAAGCAGGATTGTACATCACTGTCATCAACGAAAGCTTAGTATGTAGCCATGTCTGCTTTCTGTGCTCAATTCATTTGGATGAGAACTTAGCTCACGGACTACGGCTATGTATTTGACTAGATCTCAATGTACTGCGACTCAAAGTGTGATATTGCTATCTCGTGCAACACCATTCATCATTCCAAGGCCATACAAAATGCTCTCCGCTACCATTTCATAAAGGAGCATGTTGAGAAGAGTACAATTGAATTATATTTTGTGGGTACTATATACCATTTGGCGGACTTTTTTACAATGGCTTTACTTCCGTCAAGGTTTGTTGATTTAGTTCACCAAATTGGTATGTGGTGTTTGACTCCAGATGATTTGCAAAATTTTCCTAAAACCTAGGAGAGTCAAACATCAAACTCTTTTTGTAAATATTTTATCAAAAAAAAAATACTAAAACTACAAAAAGAATCTTCTTTCTCTTGTACAAACTTCTAATCTTCAAAACTATGTTCCTCCATTATAACAAATTTTGCTTCACATTGTCAAAATGGAACATGTTTTGAGGGGGAGAAAATTTTTCACAATATCATGAAGTTTGCACAATTTTTAATAAGTCTTCAAGAAAAATTGTTTATTCATCATTCAGATTAAAAACTCATTCTTTCAAAAAGTTCTATGATCTCTCGAATTAAAATGTGCAAAGAATGTTTCACAAAATTAATGCTAACTCGAGGGGGAGAAAAGAAATTTTCTCGGCAAGGATTCCAAGTTAACCGTGTTTAGACTTCAAATGGAAAAGTAATTAACCTTTAATGAGTATAGATCACAAAAGTCTTAAACTTAGGTAAAAGGACATTGCTTGAAAAAATAAACCGGGCTCTAATAAATATTTCCACAAATGTTCTCAAAATTTCACACATAATTAAAAACCTCAACGAATCAGACTAATGATTTTATCCTCAATTTCTTTTCGATTGTGAGTATTCTAATTGTTGTTGTCTTATCGTTCCCTAAATCTTTCAAATATTTTCAACGGTCAAAAAGGCAATCAGAAACTAGGGTTCATATAATTATCGATCGGGGCGTTTCTTTTTTATGTGTTTAGTCTAATTAATTACTTCTTATAGCTTTAGAGAACACTAAAGAATGCTCGATTAGAAACAACATAGGTTTGAAATCATGTGATTTAGGGTTTAAGATGTCAATATCTTTGATGCTACTACTAGGGCATTTGTTTGTACAATATTCTTGCATTTTGATGCTAACATGCGTGCAAAGTCTCAAATCATAGCCCCAAACCATGATTATAATTGGGGAATCTCGAGTGATAGAATGAATTAATCTGTGATCTTGTGTGTTAATTTGAGTATTCTGAGCATTTTGGTAGATTTAGAATGAGTTTTTTTTATTCATCCGCATACTTGTTTGTGCCTGATGCATTTCTCTGTGTGCACGTACATGTCATCCTATTGAAAGTCAAAACTTCAACAATTGTCAAAATGTTTCTTATGGAACATATTTTTGAGGACAAAGGGCTAAATGTGTCAAAAGGCTAAACTTGGAAAAGGATTCAAAATGGTGAGAAGCAAATTTTTTCCAAACTCTACACTCTCGTTTTACTCTGGTAAAGCAAGTGTGGAGACCAAAGCAAAGTCATTCAAAACCTTTCAAATTTACAAAATGTGGAATGCTTTGGCTACAATAAAAGAATGACTCTGATTTGAACATCTCAAATACCAGAAGATTTCCATTCATTACAAAAACAAATCTTCAAAAAGAACCCATGAGGTTCAACTTTAGATGGAAATCTTCTTCTGCAAATTTTAAAACTCAAAAGAGAGACTCGGGGTCTCAAACAACTTTCAACAGTAAAAGAGTCTTGAATTTCAAGCATTCTTTGTTGTATAATACTTGATTATGTTTTCTAAAACCTTGAGCAGAATCATTTCACGAATTTTAAAAAAGTATTTCTTAAATACGATTCAATATTTTGCTCACGAAGACTATCTCTCGAATAAACTTCATTATTTGAGGGGGAGTATTTTGTTGAAAGAAAACAAATTTTGTATTCAAATGACGACTTGTGCACACATTTCAGTGTACAACTCAGTTTTCAAAGAAAGGAAAGTGCCTTGCTAAACCATTTCTTAAAACCAAACGTGCACTTATCCTAAAAGCAAGAAGCAAGTTCTCACGCTAATTTATCTAAAGCTTCTTAATCTTGAGCAAAATTTATTCAAATTTTTTCAAATTTTTTCAAAAGGTTTTTTCAAAACTTTTCAAAATTTTGCTCAAGATTTTTCAAATCTTTACTCCCCAATTCGCTTCAAAAGTTTAAAATTCTCAAAAAAAAAAAAATATGCGAGTTTTGAGGGGGAGTATTACCAAAACAAAATGTTTTGTCAAAATCATGCTCAATGGCTTGTGCACACATAATAGTGTACAACCCGTTCTTGTAAAGAAAGGACCCTGAGGTACGCATCAGTGCCTCAATCCTAATATAAGGAGCGAAGGCTTCTTACTTTTGAGTAGAGTTAATCAAACATTTTCTAATTTTCATAAACTCTGCTCAAAAGACAAGTATTTCACCTCAATAAGAATTCACTTGTTGAGGGGGAGCACTTGAAACAAAATCATCGTTCTTGTTGAATTCTCCTCATAAGACTCAAAAGGCATATTTTAATCAAAAGATTGTCAAAAATATCATCTTATATGCTATTTTTGTGGGGGAGAAAAAGTGAATGTGATTAAAATATGAAAAGTTCAAAGTTGCTTAAATGTCAAATCTCATGCGAGCTAGCCTCAGATTCACCCAAGAATTGACGAAACATAAAAAGTTATTAATCTCGAAAAGACTTATCCTCGATGGGTAATAACATCAAGCTAGTTTCTAGAGCTAGTTGTCACCTAAAAGCTGACAATGGAACTCTTTAACTAGCCACGTAAGCGTGTCTCGAAAAGGATTTGTCTTAGTAGAAATGTACCGTTTCGAGAAACTTTCTGTGGATTTGACCAGGCCGGGTAATAACTTCAAGCTAGTCTAACTAGTGATGTAAGCGTGTCTCGAATCGGTTAGGTTCACTGAAAGTGGATCAATTCAAAAGAGTGCTTGTTCCTCCCGCATGTGCAAATTTATTAAACACTTATAAGCACATGTGAAGGGGGAGCCCTTCAAAAGTAAACACAAAACTCTCAAAGTGTTAAACAAAATGTTTGATAATCACAAACGCTTTGAGAGATTTTCAATCAAAGGTTTCTTGGCTATTGTCGGATAATCATGGAGTTATAAGGTGATTAAGATAGGATATACAGTCCTATGATCCGCCAAAGCCGGAGGGATCTACCCAAGGACATTACCAATAGATAGAATTAGAAGTCCTTAGGTATGATACGATAAAAGGAGAAAAGAATGATAGGGGAAAGAAGGAGTTGAAGAATTAAAAAGAAAAGTAAAGAAAAGGGTGAAAAGAATATGTTCAACCTTAGGACAGACACCGGGTTCAATTCATATGCTACTGGTTGTTACTAAGGTGACGCCGGTATTGAAGATAAAGCCGTCATGGACCCAGTGACGCAATGCACTAAACCTTCTAGCCACTCAAGTTATCTTAAAAGAGCTTGTTTCATTCTCATGAGGAACCTGTGTAATCTATCGACTTATCTCTTAGAGATGGTTGATATTGAAGCAGGAGACCCCGCCCTAGTCTCCGCATAGGAAACCTAAGTGTGCACTTTTCGAGTCTAGAACCATGAGATACATCAAAGATCTCTTAGGAACACTTAGTATTTCTACAACTGGTGTTCTACATCAATGGACACCAGCTGTAAATTATCGAGTCCTTCACAGATCTTAGCAATCTACCAAGAACGTTTATGAGAGAATTTACATGAGTGTTTCTCAATGATTGAATGGAATTCCTACCAAGGTCAACATCAAACAACCCTGACAACAGGTCACTTCGGTAACTCCTTGTGAGTTACGCTTAGTGTTTGCGGTGGTTTTTTAGCGATCTACAGTCATGGAGTGATCCCCAGCGACTCACCCAGTCATTGAGCTACTTAGTAGGTCTCATAAGCTCCTTCGGGAGTATCTGACATGGGAACGGCCTTGATGAGGGTTAGAAGGAGTCTTCACACAATGCTGTTGACGATCTCTAATTCCTTATCTGTAAGTACCGGATGTTTTATTGCTAACTGTTTACCCGCAGGTACACATCATCTCCATGGCGACGGATTCCACATGCTCATACATACATCTTGAAGTCATCAAAAGCTCCCTCAAAGATCAACGCAACACAAAGTTAAAAGAAAGATTCTACGCCAAAAAGAAGAATCTACAAAGTATAAAGACTAAAGATTAAATGTGAAAGAAAGGGAACTACATGCATGTATACGTCAGAATTCAAATATGTATGAGCATGTTGGAATGACGGACTACCACCACAGACGCAGAAGAGATGAAAGGCAGACAACTTCATTACTTGATCACTATCACAACAACAATGAACAAAGCACAAAGAACGATGAATGATTATTATCTCATGATTTTTTGAAAGACGTCTAAAGCTATGAAAGTCAAAGAAGAAGAAATGACAAAGACGTCAAGCAACCGTGATGATCGACCCTTAGGGGGAGATTGTTGGGATCAAAGTTTTACTATTTTATCATATCTCGGTCATTTGTAATAATAGGTTGCTTAAGTTATTATTTACTTACATTTATGTAATTTTACAAGTTTACTAGACTTAAGGTATTTGACCCATGGGCCTCCAAGCCCACACGAATTGTAAGTGGAAGGAGACAGAGTGTTTCCCTAGCTCCTTCCCTATAAATAGAAGCCTTAGGTCTCATGTAATACTTGGTTGGTTATTTGATATCTTAAGGAAACACTTGCACTTTTATTTCTCTCATTCATTTAATCACCCAAATCCTTATATCTATCTCATTCTTGTTTATGTGAAATCAATATGGTGACCTAACAACACCACTTTCAAGTATGAACATAAACTTGTTCTGGTGTTGTTCATCCATTATTGATTCATCTTTGCTCTTTGTCAAAATACAAAAAAAATTATCAAGTATAAGTTGTAAATAATAATTCGGGTTCGATGCTTGAGAAATAATTTTCAAGTTTTAATGCCTTGGAAACCTTAATATGTATCTGTATATCGTGTTTTTTATTGTTAGGGTTTATGGTTGTTTTTGGGAGTTGGCATTCCTTTAGGGCTATTTTATCTTAGGCTTAGGTTGACTATCTATTATAAGAATTATGTTGCATTTATATTGAGAGAATAAGGAAAAAAAGTGGCGGATGTGTGTGCGAATATTTAGGCTAAAACATCCAAGTATCAAAGATGGAAGAAGTATCAGTGATGGATGAAAAGATACCACTTTCAAGTATGAACATAAACTTATTCTTGTGTTGTTCATCCATTACTGATTCATCTTTGCTCTTTCCCAAAATACAGAAACAATTATCAAGTATAAGTTGTAAATAATAATTCGGGTTCGATGCTTGAGAAAGAATTTTCAAGTTTTTATGCCTTGAAAACCTTAATATGTACAGCCTACTAGCTGATTGTCCGGTCTTTAGGTTCACGTTGTCATATATTGTGACGTATGTGGTCCATTAGGTACCAAGCTCGAAAACCTAGTTGGAGCCTTTTGGTTCTCCAATTGGAGAAGACTCCTTCCTTGTAATGAAGATTGAGAACTCGGTTTTTATACGTGTTATATCTGTTAGAAAATTCATATGTGTTCAACTTATTATTATATGTACAACCCACTAGCTGGTTATTATTATATGTTCAACTTGTCATTCATGCACGATTAGCTCTCTAATGTCGTAGAATCTACATAATTAATATGTATGTTTGTCACATCTAAGGGAGCAATATAAATGATAGTAAGAATATGTTTTCTAATAACTTAAAGCTCAATTATCAGGAAAGATCTATCTAACGTTGTAGATTGGTTCCCTTGCTAAATTTGGAAAATGTCTACTACCATTTGTGTGGATGATCTTGATCACCAGTTTTGGCTCTTTCAATAAGATACATTCTTGAAAGTGCCAAAGAGTGATCAAGATCAAGCACACTACCGTTATTAGACGGTGTCCGAAAAACAAAGCAATGGAACCTTTCTGCAACGATAGATGGATCTGGCCTATTAATTGAGACGTCTTCAATGCGATAATGATAATGTGTGTATTGTTCATGATAGGCCACACTAGTTCATTATCGCATTAAAGATGAGTGATGTTACTTAGACTCTATTCTTTACTCAACATTTGTATCTATTCTTTACTCAACCTGTGTGCCGATTTCAACATACCTTTCCATTCTCAATTCCCATTGTTCCTTTTGTTTTTTCAACAATCTAGCAATGCGGTTGGTGCAGTCCTTTGCTCAAAGGGAGTTGAAACGACAAAAGGAGCTGTAGCGGGAACTAAGAAGGGTTACGTATGTTGGTTTATTGCATTCCATTCTTTTTTATGATCTAAAACCAACCATCCACCAAGTAATGTGGCCATTGGAGTTCCAAGAACAAAGGTTGTTTCAAATACACCCTGAATTGCAACATTATATTTTATTTCATTTACACTAAATTTTTTAAATATATATATATATATATATATATATATATATATATATATATATATATATATATATATATATATATATATATATATATATATATATATATATATATATATATATTTTGCAGAAATCATACATTGACAGCAGTGACTCAAGTTCATTTCACATATCAAGCAGTTCTGAAGGTCCTCCAAATCCATGTCAGACTACTTTCCAAAGGGATATTTGGATCAGGCACCATGGGAACCAAAAATGCCCAAAGATTATGAAATTTTTTAGATTTCTTCAAGTCAATCATGTTCCATTGTGGCCAGTCTTTGTTGGCGACTAATATGTATATAGTTCTGTCAAGAATTATAAGCATTGATCCTTGGCAAACGCTCGTCCCAATGGATCATGATTGGCCTGAAGATGTTGAAAAGGCTTAAGCCACCTGTGGGAAACATGAATCCTTTCCTGCATTAAACATAGGTCTTTTGGTTTTCCCATATCCCCTTTTTATACTCGTTTCCATGTGTATCTCAAATCACAAATCCTAGTTTCTCAAATCTCTAAACAAAAACCTGCAGGAAGTATTCATAAACAATGTTTGCAAACAACAAGAGATCGGCACAATGGGTTGAAGGAGAAGGTTCAAGCAGGCCTGCTTCAAAAAAGAAAGTGGTAAAAAGTGTAAAAAAATTTAAATGGAATGGAAATGCGTGGTACAATTGGTGGGATGCTGAAAGAAAGAAAGCAGCAAAAATACAATCTATCAAACAACATGTTGAAGATGAAAAGGAGTACAAAGCAACAAAAAAACCATCTCTCAAACAACATCCCAAGGCATACAATACATTGGATGATGATGATTTGTCTGATGTGGAGTTTCATGGGTTGGATTATGAAGATGCACATGTGGCATTTGACCCGGAGAAATCTCCAGAATTAGATTAGTAGATTTTTAGAATGTGTAACTTTTATTTCCAGTATTTTGTAATTTTTCATTTCAAGTTTTAATGGAAAATTTTTAATCTTAATTCCAATACTTTTGTCATTGCTCAATTTTCTCATTACTTGTTGATATTAATATAATGATTCACCCTTTGCACTATTAAAAGATTCTGCTGCTAGGAAAATGTTACTGCAGCTGGTTTTGTACATTATTTTGTAATTTTTCATTTCAAGTTTTAACGGAAAATGTTTAATCTTAATTCCCGTACTTTTGTCATTGCTCAATTTTCTCATTACTTGTTGATATTAATATAATGATTCACCCTTTGCACAAAAAAAAATTAAAAATCTGTTGCTAAGAAAACATTACTGCAGCTGGGTTTGTACTGCTAGAAATGAGAGTGCAGGGGTGGATTGGTAACATTTACACTTAACGGTTTAAATCCCCAATCAGATCGATAACTCAGTTTCACGCACACATAATTTCTCTATAATCACAAACACTAACATCTTTTATCAATCATTTTCAAAATCCCCAAATCACAAAACCCTAATTCACGATGGTGTTGGCAATTGAATTAAAACACACATTTGTTGACAGACACAAAATGGTCGCTTTTTTGAAGAAACCAGATGGTTCTGAAGGATTCACACAGATAATCGATTTCTTGAATGCTACCCCTATTAGGTATGCATTAAATGTGAATCCTCCTATATGCATTTCTTTTATTAAGCAGTTTTGGGCTACTCCTAAGGTCATAACTTTTAATGAAGAAAAACAGATTAAGGCTAAGGTAGATGGCAAAGATATACTCATAACTCAGTCATCTATTAGGGAATCTCTTAACCTACCAGATAATGAAGTGTTTGTGTGTCTTCAAAATACCGCCATTTTCAAAGATTTGAAAAAAATGTGGTATGAGAAGAAGAATAATAAATTAAAATTTTGCAAAGGTCTCTTCTCTTCTCAGTGGAAATTCTTGATTCATACTGTCTTACATTGTTTGAGTCCTAAAACAACAGGTTGGAATGAGTTTGGTACTACCATGGCATCAGCTGTGATATGCATTAGTAAAGGAAAACCTTTTAATTTTTCAAAAATGATTTTGGAGGGTATGATCAAGACCTTGGATGATGATGGTAACTCTTTATTATATCCAAGGTTTTTGCAGCTTATTATTCCAAATCAATTGACTACTATTAAGACACATAGAGGAACTTTTTATGCCACCTCACTATAAAAGAAATTATTTTCAAATCTGAAAAATAATGGCAAGGATTTTTCAGGAAGGGTTACACAACTTTTTCCATATATGGTGAACCTTCCACAAAAAAAGGGTGAGGATGTCATGGAAGGAGCTGCCACTTCTGCTGCTAGCTTAGAAGCAGAGCAGGCCAGTGGTAACATACATGAGACTGAGTATATAGCCGTTGATTCACCTCTCAGGGAAGGTAACACATCCCGAAGTGATGAGGGTAGATCGGAAACACATGAATTGATGGATACTGATGTACAAAATGTTAATTCCAATGATCCATCTCTTGGCCTAGGTAACACAAGCCGAAGTCATGAGGTTAGAATGAAACTTATACAGGATTTGAAGGACTATTTTACCCAGTTAGAAAAGGAAGTTCTTGGCCTCCAAAAGCGCACAACAAAACAAAGTGAAAAGATCAAAAAGTTGAAAAGAGACTTCGATATTTGGAAGGTCAACAGAGCTCAAGAAAAACTCAGTTCAGACGTTTGAAGAAGGTGGGCAAAGCACACAGGATGAGTTCTTCTAAGGCTGCTAGTTTGGAGGATGCTCCCAAACAGGGGAGGAATAAAAGCAGAGTCTCAGGGGAGGAAACAACAAATGCTGAAGGTGCTTGTGCTGATATGCATATGGATATGGATATTGGGATTGATGGTGGTGATAATATGGATGATGAGTATGTAGTTGCTGACAATAAGGGTAATGAGGCGGTTTTGGAGGATCTAAATAAAAAGCAGGTAGTGAAATTTCTAGGTGAAAATATTGTACAAGCTTCAAAGATCATGGTGGAGACTAATACTAGTTTGGGAGAAACTGCTGCTACTAGTAATGTTGAACAACTGGCTAAGGTGGTACAAGTTGTCTCTTCTGCTACAACAAATCAAGTTTCTACTGCTGAAGAGGTTGTAAAGAGAGTTGATGAAGCTGAAATAGCTAACTTTATGGATGAGAAAAGGAGATCTAAAGTGTCTTGATTGGAAACAGAAGAGCAAGTAGCATACATTTTTCAAGAAAAGGAGAAAAAAAGAGCTCATGCAGAAAAAATGCAAGCTTTTATTGACGAGGATGAAGTTCTACAGGCTAGAGTTGCAGAACTTTAAAAAGATAAGACTTTAAGTGATGATAACAGAGTACAAAGACTTGCTGATTTGATAAATGAAAGATGTGTAGAATTAGCTTTGAGTCAGCTAAGTAAGTCAATAAAGCAAGGTCAAAGTTAGAAGAGGAAAAGAAATCCCACAAAGTCTCCGCTCATGAGTGTAATGAAGACATACTTAAAGAATCAAGGTTTTTATAAACCTCATCAACTCAGGGGAAAGACATATGACGAAATTGAATATCTATACTACCACTGCAAGAGATATATTGAAGAAAAGTTTATCCCCATGGGTAAAGAAGAAACACCATCAAAGAAACAAAAGATCATTGAAGATAAGCATGCTGAGAAGAAGAATGATTCACAAATAAATGAAGACAACTCTTTTCTTGATCAGATGATGGTGATTGTTCCTGAAACATTATATGTTGATCTTATTCAATCTAAACATCCAATCATATACTGGGAGATTTACAAAGATAAATTTGGAAAGGCTTGGAAGATAATCAGGCTTGGTGGAGGATCAGCAGTGTGCAAAAGTTTTTAGGAATTAATAAGAAGAAGTGGCACAGAAGACTTAGACGGATTATGGGAGTTGGTTAAAAAAGCTCAAAACAATCAATAAGCCAGATGTGAAAGAGCAAGGGCTGTGGGTTGAGTTACACAGGTTATACGAACCTGATCCAGCTGATATCTATTGGAACTTCCCAATTCATGATCTCTTAACTTCATGGAAGTTTTATGATAGTTGCAATGTACATCAGTTATCAACACAAGGTGGAGTTAATGTTTTTATGCTTGCAGAAAAAGAGTATCCTTTGAGTGCTAGTTTACTTGCTGTGATGATATCTATAAAGATAATATGTGAAGAAAGTACAGAGGTAGTTAAAGATCTCATTGAAAGAATTCGTGCTCAGTTTGAGAGACAAATGCAAGAACAGAATAAAAGAAGATAAGGTGTTTGAAGGTAGCAGGGGTGTAGCTTCTCTGTTTTCATTAAACAGAGAATTGTATGTTCTTCTTTGTATCTGATCTTCGGAATGCCCATATCAGCAATTGTTTATGTTGCAAAAAACCTTTTGGTAAGTGATATAATTCATCTTTTTTGAGATTACAACTCTGTTGTTTGTAAAAAAAAGTTACTAATGCTTTATTAAGTTACTACTGCTATAACAATAGTTGTTTGTGTAATTTAGCCTATTGTAATGGATTTTGACTCCAAAAAGTCAAGCCTTTCTATGGCAATGAAAAAATTTGCAGTTTTCACTAGTGTATCTACTTCCAGGCAAGCGTTATTCTATTTGCATTTTCCATTTATCATGTATTTGCACTTGCAGGCAATTTAGTAACATGTTACTTCATTAAAGATGAAAATTGACTTTAGAAAGTCAAGTAACACTATTCCTATAGGGGTTACAAAGTACATAAGTTATCAGAAATGTGTGACCATATGAATCAATTTGTGACTACACTTAAATAATGTGTGACAAAATATGACTCTATGATTTAGACACCTAAATAAATACTTCATGTGACCATATATATAGCATCTTTAATTTAGTCACACAAAAACACAATGTGACTAATATCAAGGTTAATGATAATTGACTTCACATTTTTCTATAAATAATAGTTACATGAATATTTCACAATGTGACTATTTTGAATGTATTGGTCACATATAATACCCTTATGATGTGGCCATAAACATCATTTAGATACACATGTGTGATCTGGTGTGACTATTGTAAAGCCTATAGTCTTATGATCGTGCTTCAATTAAGTGTGGCTTTACACATTAGGATTTGGAAAACAAACACAGACTAAACTTTAGACACACATATTAACTTACGTGACCATATGTATCAAATTTTATTTACACTTAATCATGTTTCTATGGTTTAGTGTGACCATATATGACATTTGGTCACACTCTTCAAGTGTGTGACATATATTTGTTACTCTTAAATGCATTTCGTGACTAACGCTTCAAACTGAATTTTTAGTTGTCACACATTTCAAATTCATATGTGGCTAACTATTCAGCAAAGAATAGCAGTCACGTTTATATAATGTGTGACAAACTTGACTATATAATTTAGCCACATACGCAAGTACTTCATGTGACCATATATCTTTTGGTCACACTGTTCAATTGTGTGACATATATTTATAACATATGTATATCTATTGTGTGACTAATGTTTCGAGTTGATTAGTATCTGTCACACGTCCCGAATTAAAAGTGACTAAAATGTGAAAAAATATTTACCAGTTACCCTCTGGTCACATATATACACAAATGTGTGACATATATTTTATGAAATGGTCACACAAGTCGGATCAGGTGTGGCTATTTATTTAAGGCTGGTACATTTAGTCATGTAAATATGTTGCTATGTGACCATTCGAAATACGCTATGTGTGACGAAAGGCCATATCTGTACTAGTGGCCTGACCCCGAAATAAAGTTGATAGTAGAAAAACCATACTCCGAAATAAAAGAAGATGAGAAGAGAAGGCTTGTCAAAAATGTTGAAGCCAAAATGTTGATCTACAATGCTCTACCTCGAAGGGAGTTCTAGAGAATCCATGTGTGCAAGACCGCCAAGGAGATTTGGCATTCACTCATTATTACTCATCAAGGTAACTCACAAGTCAAAGATTGTAAGATCGATTGCTCATTCAACAATATGAGAAGTTTTCGATCTACGATGATGAAACCATTGACAATGGTTACACACAGTTCAACGCTATTATCACAAGCCTCACGGTTTAGATCCTAGCTTCTATAATAAAAACCATGTGAGAAAGTTTCTTCGAGCTCTTCCGGTGAAGTGGCGTCCGAAGGTGACGGGAATTGAAGAAGCTAAAAATTTTGTAGAACTTCCTCTTGACGACCTCATCGGCAACCTCAAAGTCTATGAAATGATTCTTGAGAATGACAAGGTTGTTACCAAAGACTAGAAGGAGAAAGTAAATTCTTTGGCCCTTAAAGCTAAAGTCACTAAGAGTCAAACTAGTGACGATAGTGATAGTCAAGAAGGAAGTGATGAAGAATACAATGAAGATGACGAAGAGTACAACCTTATGGCAAAGAACTTTAGAAGGTTCTTTAGGAGAGGTGGAAACTTTAGGCGTAGTAATCGGTTTGGTAACCGTCGGCGGAGCATGGAGTGATAGTGAGGAGGAAGATCAACCGAAAAATCAAGCTACTTGCCTCATGGCTCAAGAAAAACTTGAGGTACCTCTAAACCCTTCCTCTTCTAATAATTTAAATATTATCAATTTACAAAAGGAGAATGACGAACTAGTCAAGTTTAATGATGACTTTAGAAAGAATTTTGAAAAAGTTAATAAAGAAAAACAACTTCTTGAACAAGAACGTGTTAAATTCAATGAAAGATTCTATGAACTAGAAAGGCAAGTAAAGATACTAAAGCATTGCAAAGAGGTGATTGAACCATGTAAGAGATGTAAAGAACTCACACTTGAGGTTAACTCTTTGAATGACAAAGTATCCAAACTTCAAAAGGAATCTTTGAGTTTTTCTAAATACAAAAAGAGCACTAATAATTTAGATGAAAAAATAAGTCGACAAAAACTGTCCCAAGATAAGGGAGGTCTTGGATTTTCTAAACAAGGAAAAACCACTTCTGAAAGACTAACGAAACCAATAGTTTTTGTAAAACAAAGTCAAAACGTACCTCCCAAAAATTCCGAGTCTGACACGCTGACTGACGCGTCAACACGCCATCAGTGCGCCAAGACTCTGAGGAATATGGAGGTTCGTCAAGCAATGTTTTCAAACCAATTACTCCTCAAACTCCTTTTGTAAACACTCAGGTAAATCAAGCACCCTTTCCAAGAAATAAAAACCCGAAACTAAGTTACAACTCGGGTACACTTAATGAACTTGGTTATGCACAACCTCGAGTAAATCATAGACCACTCTTATCTACACCCAATATGAGACCTACTACTTCATATAACCAAAGATAGTCATTTCAAAATAATCAAAGAAGAAATTTTTATAATTATTATCAAAGGCCATCTCAATACCAATATAACAACTATCAAAGGATAGAAAACTACTATTCAAACCAAAGCTTCTTTAGACCGCAAACATATCATGGTTATAGATCAAGCTTTCAAAATCAAAATAATTTTCAAAACAATCCTTGTTCCGCTTTCTCTAGATTTGGTATTGAGAAATTATGTGTTTTGCTTTAAGACCCAAGAATGTTTAACTTGGGTATTTTAAATGCTAACCAAAATGGACTCAAGAGACAATGGGTACCAAAAGCATGTTGTGTATCTTTGTTGTAGGTTTGTCTCAAAAGTGATCTACAACCAGATGAGTGGATAGTGGATAGCGGTTGCACTAAACACATGACCGGGAATAGAAGATTGTTCACTTCATACGTGGCGTATGACGGCAATCAAGTCATTTTTGGAAGCAAACTTAACGTCAAAATTGTCGGCAAAGGTGATGTCCTTCATGACTCCATAGAAATTACCAATATTGAGCATGTTAGGTGCTTAAGTTTTAATTTGATTAGTGTAAGTCAATTAAGTGATGATGATTGTGAGGTTAAGTTTACTAAAATAGATTGTACTATTAGTAAAATTGGTGTTGTGTTAGCTAAAGTCATAGGAGAAATAACTTGTATACATGCAAGTTAGGAGATAACTCCAAGCAACACATATGTCTTACATCCATGGTGGATAACTCAATGCTTTGGCATAGAAGGTTAGGTCACGCTAATATGAGGTTAGTCCAAAACCTAGCTTCCAACGAGCTAGTAAGGAATTTACCTAAGTTGAGCTTTTGAGAGACATTATTGTGATACGTGTCTAAGGAGTCAAGGACAAGCAAATAATAGGAGTAAAAATGAAGTGGCAACTAATAGGGTTTTAGAGTTGTTGCACTTAGATTTGTATGGTCCATCTCCAATCCAAAGTTACGGAGGAAACTTCTACACTTTGATGATTATAGATGATTATTCAAATTACACTTGGATACTATTTTTAGAAAATAAGGATGGAGTCCTAAATAAATTTGATATTTTAAGAAAGAAACTTGAAAACCTACTTGATTGTTCAATTGTTTCAATTAAAAAAATCATAGTAGTGAATTTGATAAATTGCAATTTGGAAGCTTTTGTGAACTACATGGAATATCTTATAACTTATCGGGCCCGTTCACTTCTCAATCGCTTGAGATTGTTGAAACAACACATCGTAAGTTAAGAAAGATGAGTCGTGCAATGCTTGATGAGCAATCCATTCCACAAAAGTTTTGGTGTCATGCCCTAAATACCGCGTGCTATATTTTTAATAGAGTCCACATAAGAAAGGTCATAAATAAAACACCATATGAGATACTTAGAAATAGGAAGCCTTCCCTAGAGTACTTTAGAGTTTTTGGTTGCAAAGTGTTTCTAGGATACTCTCAAAATAGCAAAGCATACATAGTGCTTAACAAGGAAACAATGAGGATTGAGGAATCACTCAATGTTAGCTTTGATGAGAGCATGCCCGAGCCTAAGTCATCTCCTTTAGTAGAAGATGATGTGGTCAATGAAAATATAGTTCAAGATCAAGAAAGGTCGCTGTCATTACAAGTTAATGATTCGGATGAAGGAAATCCTAAGGAATTGAGAGAAGCGAGGGGTCATCCTATTGAACAAGTCATTGGTAACTTGAATAAAAGGACTCTTAGATCACAAAACAAACAAACTTGAGTTTTGGAATGACATTTTCCAATAATGCAAATTGTTTTTGGGATAGGTCTAGATGATCGTGGTTGACATGCCTCTTAGGAGAACAATCTTTTAAGATAGAATAAGAAGTCCTTAGGTGCTCTTAGAGCTTATGTGTTTATGTGACTAGGACTTATGTGAAGGCATGGAAGGAAGTTTTGTTGCATAATTTCTGAGAAGAAAAATATTAATCAACTCATTATTCAAATGATGACTGATAATATTCTAGATTCTACATGTCTACACTGTGTGTGATTAACAAGAAAGTTTGACATAAAATATCTTCATAGAAACTTGATTATGTTAACTATGTCAAATTACCAAGATTAGATAAAATTTTGGATCACAATTCACATTTGTGTTGAAGATTTTATATCTAACTCTACTTGTTCATTTCATGTGATAAATATATGTTGCATGCCAAATTAAAATGGAAATAGTTATTAGTAAGATCTCTTATTCAACCATAATTAAGAACTTCATGCATGGCTTAACAAATTATAGTGCATGCATGATAAATTGTGGGAACTAGTATGAGAATCTAGATCATTCAATCTTAACTTAATACAAACTAAAACACTCATAGCTCTTTGAATAACTCTTCCCAACAACATGTGACTAAAGCATATTAGTACATGATTTAGATGGGTTGAACATCCTATCAAGCATCTAAGTACCTTGATCTTGATTGCTAGACCAACTTTTAAGAAATAAGAATCCTAAGTACCACCTTAATCCATCTATAAGAGGAGTAATCTTGCATGCTTTCTAAACATCAAATCTTACAAAATATAAGCTCACACTTAAACAAACCAAAGAAAATGGATCTTGATGATTAATATGTTGGATCATCCTACCATTTCAACGACGGTAGAAGAATGATGACACGAGAGGAAGAAGAGAATGTCGATTGGGATAACATCAATGGTGCGGAGATTCCAATTGTCAAAGATTTCGTCAAACTTTGTTTGATGGAAGACGAAATTTGGCATAAGATTGAAGAAGATCTTGGAAAAGCTCTTGAGGACAACCATACCAAAAGGTGTGGATGTTGCTCCACCCAAGATGTGATTGAGCAGAATGATCTCTCCATTCGTGAGGAGATAAAAGAACTCCATAAATCCATCAACAATGATATGTTGGTGATGGCCGCCATCCTCAAAGCCATCTCTAGGGTGATTCTTCAAGAAATGGATGAAGAGTGAAGTGATAAATCTTGTTGTCATTAGTAGCATCCACTTAGGAATTTTCATAAGCTTGTTTGAATAATGTGTGTTAGGATCATATACTAGTCTTCTTGTATGTCCTACATGGTGTTTTTTTCAATAAAAATGCTTATGAAGTTTATTTTGGTATTATGCTATGATTTCTTATGTTGGTATTTGTAGAAAAAAATGCATGCATCACTAATTAAAAATTCATATATTCTTGTACCATGCTCAACTAATGGTCCTTGGAGTCATATTGGACAAATATATACATATTGTTGTGAACTAACCCATGTTACAAGTGTCCATATGGTAACCTAACCCATTTTGGACTTTCACATGTGAGGATTTCTTGTTGGTTGCGTGTATGTTTTTATGTAGCTAGGCCACCACAAAGGTGAGGCTCTTCACCCATGGATCCCGGTCTTGGAACAAGGGGGAGCAACGATCTAGGGGTAGCTATGTTTAAGGGGGAGCACGCTCGAGTGCAATTAAACTAGCTACTTTCCCATTTCAAATGGAAGTCCTACCTTTTTTATTCGACAAAAGGGGGAGAAAGAAAGCAAGAGCATGAAGACCTATTCAAGTTAAAGAAAAAAAGGGTTCACCAAATTACAAGGCAAGGTCAAGACGCAAGCTACACCAAAGGCGCGCTTTGTCTTCGCTACGTTTTGTAATTTTATTTGCTTTTAGTTTTAATTAGTAATTATCAAAAAGGGGGAGATTGTTGAGGCATCATTATCAAGATCTCTTAATATTTTAATGATGACAAATAAACCTTTGAAACACATAAAATAACAAACAGTAGCCAAAATTCCCCGAATCCATACATGTTCCTGAAGCGTCACCCACACGTTGATGCATGGCTGACGCACCAGGCTTCTGTATGGATCGGGACGAATTTTGAAAGTCGGCTTTCCCTTTACCCGAAAAATGTGGATCTTTCAATATTGTTGAGGCAACATTGTCAAAATCTCCTAATATTTTAATGATGACAAATAAATCTTCGAAATACATAAAATAACAAACGGTAGCCAAAAGTCCCCGAACACCATACCTGTTCCTGACGCGTCACCTACGCGTTGACACGTGGTTGACACGCCAGGCTTCTGTATGGTTCGGGACGAATTTTGAAAGTCGGCTTTCCCCTTACCCGACAAATGTGGATCTTTCAATATAGGTATGAATATGCTATGTGCTTAATTAAGAACACTCAAAACGAGTTGTGGGATTAGAGAGATCCAACTTTTGAAACACCCATTTACAGGAAAACACCAACTCATGTTTTCTAACTCTTGCCTCTAGCAAAGGCTTTTCTAAACTTATGGAGCTTATATATTCCACGTACCATCACGTGAAAGCATCCATATGTTCATATCCCATGCTTACGTCTTCTCTAATCACGTAACGGGTTTACTCCCTTATTTGTCAAACTAAGTCAAAGGTCACTTTGCGTAAACGCATCCTTTCCAGCTTGGGTTATGCTTTACATCAAGGCAAAGCACTTAACATATTTGTACCAAGGTGTTAGTTGAGTACGTCGATTCATGGAATGTCACGTGTTATGAGACTATGAATTCTCGACGTTGTTTTACTTGGAATTATAAGTAACCTTTGATTTTCCCAACTCATAATCTTAATTGTCTTAACTTTTTCTTCTTAATGACAATTAGATTATTTCTTAATCTCTTCTTAATCACATTGTTACAAAAGACAAAACCACCAAATCTCCCATAATTCTTCCCAAAATCCTTTTCCAGCAACCTCTTGCATATTCCCTTACACCTCCTTACAAAGTGTACCTTTGTCTCATCACAAACTCCCACACAATATTCCCTCTTATAATATTCCCTTCACTTTATTCATTTCCCATACATATGTCTTATACACTGATAAGGCGAAAAGTGTACCACCTTTAAGGGGTCATTTAAGCCCGAATTCGTGATTATTTGATCAATTACTGCCCTAAATAGCTCCTTTTATCATTTTAGGTACTTTTGAGGAGAAATCTGGAAAAGGAAGCATTTTGGACGTTTTTGGAGCTTAAAAGTGAAGAAAACGGCAAAGTCTCAAAATCCTTGCTGCGAATAGTACCTGACGACGTCAAGACCTCACACATGACGACGTCAAGCTTGGCAAAAGAGGTGGAAGTGGAAAATACACATGACGGCCCAGAACATTTTTAGTGTAATTGACCTGACGGTGTAACCAAGGCCGTCAGGGTCATTTTGCAAGTGACGGCCCAAAGCTCAATTTCTACATGACAGCGTCAAGATTGGATCTAGGCAATACGACCCTTCATTTGGCGGCGAGTTGACGGCATCACAAGCTATAACGTGACGCCGTTAGGATGTATTATCTATATATATTTTTCTAGTTTTTCATTCTTATGTGTGGAACATTAGGAGAACTTTGGAGAGCTTAAACCCTAGACAAATTTTATGTAAAAATAAGGGTTTCAACCCTTGTTCCATTCATGCTTAATTGAAGATAAGTTTTCCAATAATCATACGATATGTCTATGTGTTGTGTGATTCTATCTTATGCTTGTCTTTCTTTTAACATGCTAGGCTAGGTTTTTATTGTGTTTGCTTAGATGTAGTAAAATCTAGATGTTGATTATTGGTTGATGGTTTGTTTATAATTGTTGTGGATGATTGTATTCGATGTTAGGTTTAAGAAAACTGGCAGACTTCCATTGGTAACTTGCTTGAACGTCTTAAGAAACATGATCGGAGGTGTACTACGATTTTTGGTTATATTTAATGCATGTGAATTCTAGTGATCCAATGTTAGGAGCTTTTAGTCGGCTCGACATAGGAGTGAAGTAGGAGCTTATAGAGTTAGGGAATATTGTACACGGCCCTACGACTAGTATTAAGGAATATAACCCGTCGTCCATGCAATTGTAATAAGCTAATCAATAGGTAAAAGATATCTAGGGAGTAATGAAATCTAAGTAAACACATCTTTTCTTATTATTTTTTCCACCACATTAGTTTAATTTCATTTCTTTTTATTTTATTTTGATTGCATCTTTAGTTATTTGGGTTAGTTGACTAGCAACTAATTCCGCCCACTCCTTCAAAACCCGAGATTTTACTTGCTTTTATAAAATATAAAAAATACAAAAAGAATCATCCCTCACCTCTAGACCTAGTTTAGTAGGGTTTCTAATCCTAGCGACACTATTCCTGAGTTGAATGATCAATCCCCCGGTACTTGTCACTATACTATACTACAACGATCAGGTACACTGCCTGGTGGGGATTGCAAGCTTCTCCAGATCCCTTGAGAGATAAAACATGTTGCGAGGGCACAGCCCCCCGTATCAAGTTTTTGGCGCCGCAGCCCGGGGAATAGTTATTGTTTAGGTTAAATTTCTTTTTATTAGGTCTACTTGCTAGATTCCTTTCTAATAAGATTTTTATATTTATTTTTAGGTTTATTTAGTCTATCTCATTTCTTTGTTCCTTTGTTCGTAACCATTACCATCCGACATCATGGAAGGTGGTAATATCCTTGAACCCATCAACCCACCACAACAAAACCTACCACAACCAATCCAACCTCCTAGACCCCGAACTTTAGGAGAGTATTCCCGTCCAAGCCACCAAGGCTATCGGAACACCATTGAGCTCACTCAAGGAACCAATGTGTCTCCCTTGCGATCTGACACCATCCGGTTGGTGCAAAGCGGATGTGCATTCCATGGACTTTGTTCCGAAGATCCTAATCAACATCTCAAGGAGTTCCTAAAAATCGTAGATTCCATAGACCTTGATGTTGCAACTAGAGAGACGACCCGATTACGTCTATTCCAATTCTCTCTACGTGACCAAGCTAGTCAATGGCTTAAGCATTTACCCGCGGGATCCATCACCTCTTGGGATGATCTCACTTCTCGTTTCCTTGCTCAATTTTTCCCACCGGGTAGAACTACCAAGCTTAGAAATGACATCTTGATGTTCCAACAACGTCAAGGTGAAACTCTCTATAAAGCATGGACTCGTTTCAAGGACTTACTTCAAAAAGTCCCTCATCATGGCATAGATCTTTGGCTCCAAGTCCAAATCTTCTATGACCATATCGATCTCTCCACAAGGCAAACCATTGACCAATAGGCCGGTGGAAAGCTACGTGATCTAAGTGCGGAAGTATCATGGGAACTCATAGAAGATCTTGCTCTCTATGACAATGAAAGTTGGAATGATCCCCGTGATTTGAACAAAACGGTCAAGGCAATATCTTTGCCTTCGAACAATTCTATCACTCCCGACCGTAGGATCATGAAACTTGAGGACCAAGTCAAGTTTCTCATGAAATCCTACAAAGCTCCTAAGCCTTCAAGCCAAGTGAACAAAATCACTTCTTCATGCGAATTATGTAGTGGTCCCCATGACACTCGTGATTGCGTGGAACTCCCCGGACAAGCTTTTGTGGATTACGCATCCTCGCGTACCGACTAAGTGGGAGACAAGTGGTACACTTTCAAACCCGAGCCAAACCCTTACGGTGATTCCTACAATCCTTCTTGGAAAAATCACCCGAACCTTAGGTGGAAACAAAACCAAAATATGCCCCAAAACAATTCTTCCAATCCACCTAATCATTACCAACCAAACGGTCCACCCTCTAATCGTACTTTCAACAACAATCCTTCCAATAACTATGGTAGTACCAATAATCTTGAAGGATTGATGTCCAAGTTTATGGCATCTCAAGATGCTCACATAGCTAAGTTTGAAGCCGAATTCAATCTAAAACAAATGGAGATGACCAATAAAATTGACAACTTGTTGAAAGCCCTCAACAACCAAGTGCTAACTACACCTAGGAAGGACACTAGGGACACAAGTAGCGGAATCCAAATTAAGGACCCCTCATCATCCAAACACGTCCACTTTGTCAATGTTGTCAGCATTAAGCCAATAGATAAGAATATAGAAGAAAGTGACAAGGATGAAGTTGGAATACAAACTGGACCTAAGGATGAGATTAAGGAAGTTGAGGGTAAAAAGGAAGAGAAGTTAGAGGAAGTAGAAAATGTAGAGGAATACTTTTATAAGTTACCCACCAAGGAAGAATGGGAATACCATAAGGATCTATTCAATGACCCCGAGACACCATACATCCTTGGTTCACCACTCATCAAAGCGGGTGATCCCTCTAACATCAACATACCGTGCAACATTGGGCATATGCATGTGTGGAAAGCTTACATCGATCTTAGGTCTCCCATAAACATTATGACTAGGACCTATTATAATTGGGTAATGAGAAGCAACTTGGATATAGGATGATGCCCAACACGAGTTGGATGAGTAACTTTGTGGGAAGAGTGAAAGGATTACATGTCTTTGTAGGAAACTTCACTTATGTTACTGATTTTGTGATTGTAGAGGATATTCGTCCGGTAATAGATGGTTGTTTAAGTCAAGTAGTGTTCAAAAAACCGTTTGTTGAGGCCTCTAAGATGAATTATTACCTGTCCCTAGGGATAGTTAGATTCAAGGATGAGAACGATGAAATAGCCTACTAAATGTCCTATAAGATTGAACAATTCCGTCTTTTATCAAACCTTGAAAAGGAACACAAACAAGCGGTCTACTATAGGAATGATGAGGATAGACGTAGAGGAGTAGACTATGTCATGAGTAGAATATTCGGTTTCTACAAGGAATGTTTGAAACTAGGTCCGGAATACAAAACTAAGATTGAGGATGACCTAGAGAATGTGACCAATGACGAGGTGACGTAATTGCCCGTGACCTTGATTCTAGCTACAAGACTCATTAATAAAGAAAAGCGCTTCTTAGGAGGCAACCCATGTTTTGTGTGTTTTTATTTGTTTGATTTTTATTTGTTTGATTTTATTTGTTTCCGTATGCATGTTTTATTTTTATTATTGGTAAATCATGTTTCAAAGTAAATTGTGAAAATGCTTTATTTTGTTTTTAACTTCATCTTAATTACATATAAAGGTATTTTGCAAAAGCTAAGTGTAAGGGAAATCCAAATTTGTTTATAAGAACAAAAATGAGCATGATTCACTACAATATTAAATGAGCATGTATATTAGTATTTGTTAGAGTCAAATTCTTGTATCGAGTAATAATGATGTTTTGCAGGATTTTCCATGAAATAAGGCATAAGTTTTTCCAGAAATTTTCCGAAAACTTAACATAAGATTTTTCCAGGAACATTCTGACGGCGTCAGGAGTTACAACCTGACGGCGTCAGATACTAAAATTCTGAAAAAAAATTTGAGTTTTGTTTAAGCTGGAGTCTCAAAGTTTTTGTTGATTCTTTAGTTTTATAAACTCCAGGAAATCTGCAAATATTCATTCCACAAGCATTATATCTTAAATTGTTTTCTAAGATTTTTTAGTATATATAGATTGCCGCCTATTTTACGTGAGGTTTGCCATGATTGTTTTCTCAGGTTTAACAGGTTATCTATGACAAGAAGATGATTTATATTTCTGGAGGGAAACTTTCAAAGTTCATTTTCTTGGAGGAAGATCTAACCTTGTTGACACACTATCCACACCGAACGAATCAGGGGAGTATTTGTTTTCATTCTTTTACCTGCTTTACTTTTACATCCTTTAATTGAACATTGGGGACAATGTTCATCCTAAGTTTAAGGGGAGGGTAAATGATGATACCTTATATGATACAGTTGCACTTGAGTTTGTTTGTTTGATAGTAGGTGTGTAATAAAACTAAGAGAAATACTTGCTAGGGCAATTTTAGCGCCAAATTTAAATTTTTTTACAACATTTAGGAGTAAAACTTTAGCCTTAACAAGCGTCTCTTGGATAGGAGTTGTATAACTAGCACAAAAACCGTACCACTCAGAAAAATTTTCCTCCCAAATATGTGAGGTTCGCCTTTAGATTTGTTAGGAAAAGCATTCATAATTAGTGCTTATAAGTGTACCGGTAGTACTTAGATTCTAGAACTTGCGTTAGTGATGCATCCCGAGACCGCTAGTGAGACTACATTCATGTGGTTAGGATTTACTACATGATAAGAGGCATTAGGATTACCCTTGTGTTTAAACCCGTATCATAATTATTTGACCATTTAAGTCATATTACTTGACTAGCGAAGTCAATTAATTTTCCCACACCTTAGCGTTGTACTCATTTTTAGTACACAAAACCCCTAGTACACCCCTCCGAGCCTATCTTTTCGTTTCTAACTTTAAGCATCTTACTTAAAGGAAGAATTTGTTTACAATCTACCCAAATGTGCAACCAAATCGCCTTAGCCTTCCTTGTATGCACTCATCTTTAGTGCATTATTGTTATTTGTTTAAACCCTTAGTTAATTGTCTAATTGATTACATGGTTGCTAAGTCGAGTCATATCTTGTATATATTGTTTTGGGATGATTGGGACTCATGGGTAAAGTACTAGTGTTATGGAGTAATGGGGAAGAACATCAATTTATTACCCCCGTATGTGCGTTAATATTTAAAAAGTAGTCCAAGTGTTTTGATTATCTTGATTCGAGTCATTAGAGTAGTTTATTGTAAAGTATGTAAAAATTCAAGTGTAAGGGGAATGCAAATTCCCTATGATGTATTATTTTGGATGGTAGGGTAAGAGTGTATGCAAAAAAAAATAGAAAAAGAAAGAGAAAAACATACGGACTACCATCCTGTTTCATTCTATGTTTATTTTATGTTTTTATTAACTTAAGTCGAGTCGAGTCTTGGCTTAGCAACGCCATATTGTACATGTAATTAACCAAGATGATTAACTCGCCACCAGTAAATATTGCCTTTATCCAACAAAACCATGTTTTCCATATCCCTACACCTAACATTATAACCCTTTAAAAGACCTCTTTGATAGTTTATCCTAGGTGCTTACGCCAAGTGGTGGAGGTTTGATCCTTTCCCAAGCCTATGGTAATCAATTTGCTATGATAGGTAGTAAGAGATGTTTTCCATTTCCATATTGTGATATATAATTTATTACACCCGAGATATGTGAGTATCTAAACACTATTTGTGAGGTGCTAGTGTATGACCTCCGTGCTTGTTCTTGGTTTTTAGTAGAACAATTATTTGTTGTAATTACTTTTATATTAGTGTTAAATGACCCCTAACTTGTATTTTGATTAGAATAAAAGTGCATTTGCTTGAGGACAAGAAAATCTCAAGTGTAAGGGTATTTAATAAGGCAAAAAGTGTACCGCTTTTAAGGGGTCATTTAAGCCCGAATTCGTGATTATTTGATCAATTACTGCCCTAAATCGTTCCTTTTGTCATTTTAGGTACTTTTGAGGAGAAATCTGAAAAAGGAAGCATTTTGGACATTTTTGGAGCATAAAAGTGAAGAAAAAGGCAAAGTCTCAAAATCCTTGCTGGGAACAGTACCTGAAGACGTCAAGACCTCACACATGACGGCGTCAAGCTTGGCAAAAGAGGTGGAAGTAGAAAATACACGTGACGGCCTAGAACATTTTTAGTGTAATTGACCTAACGACGTCACCAAGGCCGTCAGGGTCATTTTGCAAGTGACGGCCCAGAGCTCAATTTCTACATGACAGCGTCAAGATTTGATCTAGAAAATACGACCCTTAATTTGGCGGTGAGTTGACGGCGTCACAAGCTATAACGTGACGCCGTCAGGATGTATTATCTGTATATATTTTTCCAATTTTTCATTCTTATGTGTGGAACATTAGGAGAACTTTGGAGAGCTTAAACCCTAGACGAATTTTCAGTAAAAATATGGGTTTCAACCCTTGTTCCATCCATGCTTAATTGAAGATAAGTTTTCCAATAATCATACGATATGTCTATGTGTTGTGTGATTCTATCTTATGCTTGTCTTTCTTTTAACATGCTAGGCTAGGTTTTTATTGTGTTTGCTTAGATGTAGTGAAACCTAGATGTTGATTAATGGTTGATGGTTTGTTTATAATTGTTGTGGATGATTGTATTCGATGTTAGGCTTAAGAAAACTGGTAGACTGCCATTGGTAACTTGCTTGAACGTCTTAAGAAACATGATCGGACGTGTACTACGATTTTTGGTTGTATTTGATGCATAAGTAAATTCTAGTGATCCCATGTTAGGAGCTTTTAGTCGGCTCGACATAGGAGTGAAGTAGGAGCTTATAGAGTTAGGGAATATTGTACACGGCCCTACGACTAGTATTAAGGAATATAACCTGTCATCCATGCAATTGTAACAAGCTAATCAACCGGTAAAAGATATCTAGGGAGTGATGAAATCTAAGTAAACACATATTTCTTATTATTGTTTCCACCACATTAGTTTAATTTCATTTCTTTTTATTTTATTTTGATTGCATCTTTAGTTATTTGGGTTAGTTGACTAGCAACTAATTCCGCCCACTCCTTCAAAACCTGAGATTTTACTTGCTTTCATAAAATATAAAAAATACAAAAAGAATCATCCCTCACCTCTAGACCTAGTTTAGTAGGCTCTCTAATCCTAGCGACACTATTCCTGAGTTGAACAATCAATCCCCCAGTACTTGTCACTATACTATACTACAACGATCAGGTACACTGCCTGGTGGGAATTGCAAGCTTATCAAGATCCCTTGAGAGGTAAAACCTGTTGCGAAGGCGCAATCCCCCGTATGATACACACCCACATACACTTTCTTATACACACACTAATTTTCTACACACACACTTACACTCCTAATACCTTTACATTCAAAATACACACACTTCACTCACATAGCTCTCTTCACACACACTAGGCTCCCCATCAAAACATTCTTACATATTCCTTACACTCAGACACACATCACACCTTTACAACTTATTCCTTACATTCCCAACAACTTTATTTTCAAAATACAAACGCTACTCACAACCATTTCATTCCCTACACACACAAGGCTCCCCATCAACTCACTCTTACTTATTCCTTACACAATACAACTCATTCTTACATATTCCTTACACCTTAAACATATAACATCCTTTTAACTTATTCCTTACACTCCCAATTACTTTATTTTAAAAATACACACACTACTCTCACAACCATCTCCTCTCTACACACACTAGGCTCCCCATCCCATAAAACCTTATACTCCCTTACACAACAACTCACTCTTACGCACATCTCTTCACTCTTACACAATCCAACTCATATCTTATATTCCTTACACACCCTTCATCCTAACCATCCATTTCTATCAAACACATCTCAACCTTCCATTTAACCTTCCTCCCCAAGAAATGGAATATTCCCTAGCATATTCTTTCCTTATCCCAACCATGGTTCATTTCTAACCCAACTATAGTTAGTTCTCAACACACCCATTTCTCACCCAACCATGGTTAACTCTTAACCACACCAAGGATGGAATATTCCCTTGGATATACCCTTTAACCCAACCATGGTTCAGTTTCTAACCTAACCATGGTTTAGTCTTTATACACCTCTTTCTCATAAAGGATAGCATATTCTTTATTCCTTTGGAATATTCTCTTCTATCCCATCCATGCCAACTCACCCTCTTATCCTCATATGGAATATTCTTGGCATATTCTTTCCTCCCTAACATGCCAACTCACTCAACCTAACCGTGGTTACTTTTCTAACTCAACCATGGTTCATTCTAACCCAACCTCATTCTCTTACTCTTCCCTCGAGAGGAATATCCCATGGCATATACTCCTCTCTTTTATGCCATGTGAGGAATACCTATTCTATCCCTACCCAATTATCTTTTCTATCTTTCTATCTTTGATAATTGGTTTCTTATAAACACTTCACAAAACATTTTCAAAATTGGCTATTTGAGTTGGTAAACCTTAGAATGAATAATGTCAATGTGTGAAGTACAATTGGGGGTTTAGCAAGGTCGGCTAGTTAAAGAACAAAGTCCCACGGAAAAATATTTACGGATTCCTGGCGCGTCCCTGGCGTGTCGACGTGCTAGCCAGCGTGTTAGCCTCGTAAATATTTTTCTTGGTTGGAACTTTTAGCCTATAAATATCCCACTTTGCCTCTTGTGTTCCTCACCCCTTGATAACATTCTTTCTCTCTAATTTCTTTTCTCTCTACCCTTAAAGTCTACATCTTGTGTTCTTAATCTATCACTTATCATCTTTGAAAGAACACATCTCTTGCAAGGGAAGAATCACGAGAAGCTAATCCACTCTTGTGATTGTGTCGAGGGTCTTCTTATCTTTACCCTTTCTACTACAATCGAGTCCCTAGGTTAGGTTAGGGCTTGGTTGAATAAACAAATACTTATTCTTTCAATTTGTTTGTAAAGGAAGTTTTGTGTCTTGGTGACCAAGCCTAGCTCATAGGGGATCTAGTTGGGGTTTGATACTTCCGGTGGGAAGTCTTGATTGGTCTTGGTGACCTTAGGTTAAGTAGAATCATGAGATTCTTTTGGGTGGTTTCCGAGGGCGGAATAGCGTATGAGTAACCCCTTCTTTGTGAGCATCGATATTGGTGAATATCGGTGGAGTGAATTGTAACGGTTTGTAGTCCACCAAAAGGATTATACTAGTGTAATAGTATCGGTGTCGTGGATTCGTAACTGGGTGTACGGATGATATAAACCCCTCATCCCGAACTAGTATATATCGTGGTGTCTCTTTACATGCTTTATATACATTGGTTGTGATTGTGGTTGTTGGATTTCTTGTACAACCATTGGTTGATCTTTGAGGTTTGAAGTCACTAAACTTTGAAGAAGCCGAAAAGACCGTATTCACCCCCCCCCCCCCCCCCCTCTACGGTTCTACTTGCTTAATTGAGAACACTCGAAACGAGTTTTGGGATTAGAGAGATCCAACTTTTATAACACCCGCTTACAGGAAAACACCAACTCATTTTTTCTAACTCTTGCCTCTAGCCAAGGCTTTTCTAAACTTAGAGAGCTTATATATTTCACGTAACATCACGTGAAAGCATCCATATGCTCATATCCCGTGCTTACGTCTTCTCTAATCACGTAACGGGTTTACTCCCTTATTGGTCAAACTAAGTCAAAGGTCACTTTGCGTAAACGCATCCTTTCCCACTTGGGATATGCTTTTACATCATGGCAAAGCAATTGGCTTGTTTGTACCAAGGTGTTAGTTGAGTACGTCGAGTCGTGGAAAGTCACTAGTTATGAAACTATGGATTCTCGACGTTGTGTTACTTGGACTTATAAGTGACCTATGATTTTCTCAACTCATAATCTTAATTGTCTAAACCTTTTCTTCTTAATGACAATTAGATTATCTCTTAATCTTATTTTTACAAAAGACAAAACCACCAAATCTCCCACAATTCTTCCCAAAAATCCTTTTCCAACAACCTCTTACATATTCTCTTACATCTTACACAAAGGGTACCTTTGTCTCCTCACAAACTCCCACACAATATTCCTCTTACAATATTCCCCTCACTTTCTACATTTCCCATACACCTTTCTCATACACCAATACATACACTTCACTATTCACACATACACTCTTTTCTACACACACGTTTATATTCAAAATACACACACTTCACTCATATACCTCTCTTCACACACATAAGGATCCTCATCATATCACTCTTACATATTCCTTACACCTTACACACATCATATCCAATCCAACTCATTCCCTCACAACCCCAACAACTTTATTTTCAAATTTACACACACTACTCACAACCATCTCATTCTCTACACACACTAGGCTCCCCATCACATCCAACTCTTACATATTCCATTACACACATCTCTTCATTCTTGCACAATCCAACTCATACCCTACACACTCTTCATCTCAACCATTCATTCTCTTACAACACATCTCAACCATCCATTTCCCCTTCCTCCCCAAGAAATGGAATATTCTTTGGAATATGCTTCTCTAAACCCAACCATGGTTCACTTCTTACCAAACTATGGTGAGTTTCTAACTCACTTCATTCTTACCCAACTATGGCTAACTCTTAACCACACCAAGGATGGAACATTCCCTTGGATACACCCTTTAACCTAACCATGGTTCACCTTCTATCCTAACTGATAACATCAAATAAATCCATGACTTAAGTGTTAATTTCCCCCTTAAATACTCATCTTTTGTATTCATATGTTAGGATATATACTGTTATTTGTTTATATTCGGTTTTCAAGGCAAAGATCAGTAAAGGAACGAAGAAACGCGGAAATGGAAGGACTAAAGACAAAATTTATTAAGTATGTGGATTCTGCACCAACTACGGCGTAGAGGTTCCATCTACCTACGCCGTAGCAAGAATATATGAAGACTACGGTGTAGCTCAATCCATGACTACGGCGTAGATATTTATTAAAGGGCTCTACGGAGTAGCTACTCTCCACCTATGGCATAGACCCCACAAGAAGGCAGTACAGAACTCAAGTGGCCAAAAAATAAGTTACGTCATAGTTCCTCAACTAACTACGCTGTAGATACATCAAAGGAAGAAACTATGCCCGTAGCACTTGATCAAGCTACGGCGTAGTTGATATTTACAAAGGCTACGACGTAGCCACTCATTCAGCTACGTCGTAGCAAAGTCGGGCATATAAATACAAACCCTAAATTCTGATTTTATACATTCACATTCACCACACAGAAGTTGGGAGAAGCTCTGGGAGCAGGATGCACGAAGTTCAATCCACATACAAGTCAATTCCAAGGGAGGATTCACACTCCAATCATAAGTTTATTCATTCCTTTGTCTTGTATTCGATTCGTGTTCACATTTGTAATAACACATTCTTGTTTTACTGCAACTATGAATATGAGTTGCTAAACACCTCTTGGTGTTAGCCTAGTTATCAAATTGTTATTCTTGTGATTTAGTTTTCTATGCATCTGTTGTAGTTTTGTTTGCATACTTTCATGGCGAGTCTTAGGACACTCTAGTTTTGGTAGTGTTGAGCCTTGGTAGTTCCTTAGAGGCTTGGTGAATTATACCTAGGACCCAAGCCGATAGGGATGTGACTTGGCGATAGCAATATCGCCATACATGTACGAATTAACCCTAGGACCACCGATCAATGTGATACCTTAAAGAAGCTAGAGGGGGTGTAAGATCTAACCATGCCACTTCCCTCTAGACTTGTCCATGTTAGTAGAGGTACTTAATGACTCTTGCATCTTCGTAGGTTCACACCACCCGATGATCTCTCGTCTTTACAATAGGCGGGAATAGGACAAGGTGCAAGATAGATTTAGGAGATTTAACCCTTTGATCCTAAATGACTATAAACCCCAGATGAAACGATAGGATGCAGTTGTAGATAACTAATCATGATAATAACAAGAGTAGTAATTAGGTTAACACTTCTTCTCCTTATTGATTCTCTTCTATTTATTTACTTGTTTCATCATTTACATTTATTAGTTAATTAATCTTTACAATCATAAACCCCCTTTTAAACGTGACAGTAGACTTAGATAGATTCCACACTCATAGCTCTTGGGACAACCTCGGCTTTACCATCTAGCTATACCTCACACAACCGGGTACACTACCCGATAGTGCATTAGGTAGACCTTAGGTAAACGATACAATTATAAATATTAAAACCTGGTCGGTAAAACCTGCATCAAGTTTTTGGCACTGCTGCCGAGGAGCAATTTAAGGGATTTATTTTAGTGTTACATTTTTATTTATTTTCTTTTTCTTAATATTATGTCAGGATACAAGACTCGAAGTGCTAAACCTTTCGGAACAATACATGGGTTGAACTAATGAAGAGTATGATAGAGGGGTGACTTCGGAACCTCAGACAGTGAAGTTCGAGATTAAAAGGCAAATCATCGAGGAAGTACAAGTTAGACAGTTTTTAGGAGACAATGACGAGGAGGACGCACAAGAACATGTGGAGGAAATTTTATATATTGTGAGCACATACGGAAGTGCTAATATCTCTACATATAAGCTTATGCCAAAAGTTTTTCCTATATCCCTCACCGGTCAAGCAAGGAAATGGTTTAATCACATTCCTCGCGAGTCTAAGGCAACATGGGAAAGTTTACGAAAGGCATTCATACAAAGATTTTGCCCGTCAACTAAACTAGCAGCCTATTTAAGAGAGATATACAGGTTTCTGCAGATTAAAGAAGAAACGCTCTACCAAGTGATGAGGCGAAAAATGAACCATTTTTAGGGGGTCATTTAAGCCCAGAATTGAATTTATTTGATCAAATATTGCCCTAAATTGTTCCTTTTGTGATTTTAGGTACTTTGGGAGTGAATTCTGGAAAAGAAAGCATTTTGGACGTTTTTGGAGCATAAAAGTGAAGAAAACGGCAAAGACATAATTTTCCATGCTGAGAACAGTACCTGACGGCGTCAAGAAGGAAATTGTGACGGCGTCAGGAGTAAAATCCATGACGACCCAGAGAAAACCTGAAGGCGTCAAGAGAAGGGCGTCAAGAGTTATTTTGGTGACGGCCTACAAATAGAATACATGTGACGGCGTCAAACCTAGATCTAGGCAGTCCGAGAATTTATTTGGCGGCGAGATGACGGCGTCAGACATTTACTCTTGACGCCGTCACCTCACAAAATCTATATATACTTTTCTATTTTTCATTCATTAGGAGAGGAACTTGTGTGGAGAATACTAGGGTCGAACCTAATAAACCCTAGGTCGTTTGTAACAGTATTTTCAAGGGTTTTCACCCTTTGAAACCTTTCATGTTCAATTAAGATAAGTCCTCTTTCAATTCAATCAATATGTCTATTTGTTGTTTGAATATATCTTATGCTTGTCTTGATTTCAACATGCTAGGGTAGATCTCTCATGTGTTTGCTTAGATGTAATGAAACCTAGATGTTAATTATAGGTTGATTGCTTGTTTATAGTTGTAATGGATGAATGATTTCAATGTTAGGCTTAAGAAAACTGGCAGATCTCCATTGTGTAACTTGCTTGAACGTCTTAAGAAACATGAACCGATGTGTACTAGGTTTTTATGATTGTATTTAATGCATGAGCGAATTCTAGTGATCCCATGTTAGGAGCTTCTTAGCCGGCTCGACATAGGAGTGAAGTAGGAGCTTATAGGATTGGGGAAGTAAGTACGCCACCCCATGAATGGTATTAAGGAATACAATCCGTCATCCATGCAACTGTAACAAGTAATTAACCTGTAAATGATATCTAGGGAGTAGTGAAACCTAAGTAAACACAAATCTCCTATATATTGCTCACGCCTTTAGTATAATTTAGTTTATTTTCATTTTTAGTATTTTATTTTGATTGCATCTTAGTTGTTGGGTTAGTTGACTAGCAACTAATTCCGCCCAACTACTTCAAAACCGAGATTTTTAATTGCTTTTATAAAATTATAAAAATACAAAAAGAATCATCCCTCATCTCTAGACCTAGTCTTTAGGTTTTCTAATCCTAGCGACACTATTCCTAAGTTGAACGATCAATCCCCCGGTACTTGTCATTATACTATACTACATCGATCATGTACACTGCCTAGTGGGGGTTGTAAGCTTCTCGAGATCCCTCGAGAGGTAAAGCCTGGTGCAATTCCCACGCATCAAGTTTTTGGCGTCGCAGCCTGGGGAATAGTTATTGTCTATGTTAGAATTTCTTTTTATTAGGTCTACGTGCTAGATTCCTTTCTAGTAAGATTTTATTTTTATTTTTAGGATCTCTTTAGTCTATCTTAGTTCTTTGTGTCTCTGTTCGTATCAGGTTGGTTTTTATGGATTTTGAGAATCGCCGTTTAGAAGTTAGCAAGAGATTTATAGCGCATGAAAGAAGAAAGAGAGAAGTTAACACATTTAAGCAATTTACTAAGCCCCTTCAAATGAAAATTGAGTTTACAAACTTCGCTCCAACCCCTGATGAATTGAGTTACCATCGATTTCTTTTACAATACCCCTGCCCCTCAAAATATAGAAAAGCACCATGGATTAGGAGGCATAACTTTAGGAACATAAAAATTCCTTGCATGATTGGGTACATGTCTAGAGAGCATACATACATTGACTTAAAAGCACCCATGAATATTATGTCTAGGCTCTACTACAATTGGATAATTAACGAAAGGTTAATCCCTAGAAAAGACCCTTACAACTCTAATAGGCTATGTAATTTCATCAGGAGAGTAAAAGGGGTACACATCTTTATAGGAAATTTTACTTATCAATGCGACTTCGTAATCCTAGAAGATGTTAGACGCATTATAGATCCACACCTAGGAGAGATGGTTCTTGGGCGACTTTTTGTTGAGAAGACTAAGATGTATTGTGATCATGAGGAAGGGATAGTTCAGTTTACTGAGGGGATAGAGAAGATTACTTTTATGATGCCTCATATGAAGGAAGAATTAAAAGGCATCAAGAATCTACAAATTGATGAGATTCGACCTTATGAGGTTAAGGAAGATGGAATTGATGATGATGCCTATTATGAGAGGAGGCGAACATACTATTCAGGTTGTATGGATCTAGGACCTGAATACAAGCGTGATGAGAATTGGGTTAGATGTTTTGAGTCGGCACAAAAGTGGGAAAGGAAAACGTGACCCATGACCTTGAGTCTAGCTACAAGACTCGTAAATAAAGAAAAGCGCTTCTTGAGAGGCAACCCATGTTTTGTGTGATTTTTATTTTGTTTTGTTTGTTATTTGCTTCCGTATGCATGCTTTATTTTTATTGTTGGTAGATCATGTTTCAAAACTAAAATAGTGAAAATACTTTACTTTGTTGTTTGGCTTAGTCTTAACTTCATCCAAAGGTATTTCGCAAAAGATAAGTGTAAGGGGAAACCCCAAATATGTTTTTAAGAAACAAAACCGATCATGATTCTCCAAAATATTAAGTGAACATGTATATTCATATTTATTAGAGTCAAATGCTTGTATCGAGTCATAATGATGTTTTGCAGGATTTTCCAGGAAGTAGGACGAAGTTTTTTCAGAAATTTTCCAGAAACTTAACATAAGAATTTCTGCAGGTCACTTCTAACGGCGTCACGAGTTTACTCTTGATGGCGTCACGTGTAAAATTCTGGAAATTTTACCAGTTTTGTTTTTCTAACGGAGTCTTAAAGTTTTTGTCGAATCTTTTATTTTTATAATCTCCAGGAAATCTGCAAACATCATTCCACAAGCATTATATCTTACTTTGCTTTCTAGGATTTGTTAGCATATATAGATTGCCGCCGATTTTACGCGAGGTTGTCTTGTCTGTTTTCTCAGGTTTTACAGGTTATTTATGACAAGAAGATGATTTATATTCTGAAAGGGAAGCTTTGATTGTTCATTTTCTTGGAGGAAGATCTGACCTGGCCACCTTATTATCCATACCGAGCGAATCAGGGGAGTATTTGATTTCATTCATTTTACTTATTTCACTTTTACATTCTTTACTTGAACATTGGGGACAATGTTCATCCTAAGTGTAAGGGGAGGGTAAAATGATGATACCTTACAGATACACTTTCGCTTGAGTTTGTTTGTTTGATGGTAGATGTGTAATAAAACTATG
Source organism: Artemisia argyi (assembly GCA_030686995.1). NCBI lineage: Eukaryota > Viridiplantae > Streptophyta > Magnoliopsida > Asterales > Asteraceae > Artemisia > Artemisia argyi. The sequence continues at coordinate 135,458,073 of CM060694.1, forward strand.
AGAAATACTTGTTAGTGTAATTTTAGCGCCAAATTTAAATTTTTTTACAACATTTAGGAGTGAAAATTTAGCCTTAGCAAGCGTCTCATGGATAGGAGATTGTATGACTAGCACAAAACCGTAACATTCAGAAAAATTTTCCACCCAAATATGTGAGGTTCACCTTTAGATTTGATAAGAAAAGCATTTACTATTAGTGCTTATGAGTGTACTGGTAGCATTTAGATTCTAGAACTTGCGTTAGTGATGCATCCTGAGACCGCTAGTGAGACTACATTCGTGTGGTAGGATTTACTACATGATAAGAGGCATTAGGATCACCCTTGTGTTAAACCCGTATCATAATTACTTGACCATTTAAGTCATATGACTTGGCTAGTTAAGTCAATTAATTTTTCCCACACCATTAGCGTTGTACTCCTTTTTAGTACACGAAACCCCTAGTACAACCCTCCGAGCCTATCTTTTCGTTTCTAACTTTAAGCATATTACTTAAAGGAAGAATTTGTTACACCCCACTTAAGTGTACAACCAAATCGCCTTAGCCTTCCGTGTATGCACTCATCTTTTGTGCATTATTGTTATTTGTTAAACCCTTAGTTAATTATCTAATTGATCACATGGTTGCTAAGTTGAGTCATATCCTTATACATATTATTTTGGGACGATTGGGACTCATGGGTAAAGTACTTATTTTATAGAGTAATGGGGAAGAACATCATATTATTACCCCCATATGTACGTTAATCTTAAAAGTACTCCAAGTGTTTTGATTTTCTTAATTCGAGTCATTAGATTAGTTTATTGTAAAGTATGTAAAAATTCAAGTGTAAGGGGAATATTCATTCCCTATGATGTATTATTTTGGATGGTAGGGTAAGAGTGTATTCAAAAAAAAAAAAAAAAAAAAAAAAAAAAAAAAAAAAAAAAAATTGAAAAAATCAAGAAAAAAAATAGAAAAAGAGAAAAGAGAAAAACATACGGACTACCATCCCGTTTCATTTTATGTTTTTGTTATTTTTGAAGAAGCCGAAAAGACTGTATTCACCCCCCCCCCCCTCTACGGTTCTACTTGCTTAATTGAGAACACTCGAAACGAGTTTTGGGATTAGAGAGATCCAACTTTTATAACACCCGCTTACGGGAAAACACCAACTCATTTTTTCGAACTCTTGCCTCTAGCCAAGGCTTTTCTAAACTTAGAGAGCTTATATATTTCACGTAACATCACGTGAAAGCATCCATATGCTCATATCTCGTGCTTACGTCTTCTCTAATCACGTAACGGGTTTACTCCCTTATTGGTCAAACTAAGTCAAAGGTCACTTTGCGTAAACGCATCCTTTCCCACTTGGGATATGCTTTTACATCATGGCAAAGCAATTGGCTTGTTTGTACCAAGGTGTTAGTTGAGTACGTCGAGTCGTGGAAAGTCACGAGTTATGAAACTATGGATTCTCGACGTTGTGTTACTTGGACTTATAAGTGACCTATGATTTTCTCAACTCATAATCTTAATTGTCTAAACCTTTTCTTCTTAATGACAATTAGATTATCTCTTAATCTTATTTTTACAAAAGACAAAACCACCAAATCTCCCACAATTCTTCCCAAAAATCCTTTTCCAACAACCTCTTACATATTCTCTTACATCTTACACAAAGGGTACCTTTGTCTCCTCACAAACTCCCACACAATATTCCTCTTACAATATTCCCCTCACTTTCTACATTTCCCATACACCTTTCTCATACACCAATACATACACTTCACTATTCACACATACACTCTTTTCTACACACACGTTTATATTCAAAATACACACACTTCACTCATATACCTCTCTTCACACACATAAGGATCCTCATCATATCACTCTTACATATTCCTTACACCTTACACACATCATATCCAATCCAACTCATTCCCTCACAACCCCAACAACTTTATTTTCAAATTTACACACACTACTCACAACCATCTCATTCTCTACACACACTAGGCTCCCCATCACATCCAACTCTTACATATTCCATTACACACATCTCTTCATTCTTGCACAATCCAACTCATACCCTACACACTCTTCATCTCAACCATTCATTCTCTTACAACACATCTCAACCATCCATTTCCCCTTCCTCCCCAAGAAATGGAATATTCTTTGGAATATGCTTCTCTAAACCCAACCATGGTTCACTTCTTACCAAACTATGGTGAGTTTCTAACTCACTTCATTCTTACCCAACTATGGCTAACTCTTAACCACACCAAGGATGGAACATTCCCTTGGATACACCCTTTAACCTAACCATGGTTCACCTTCTATCCTAACTGATAACATCAAATAAATCCATGACTTAAGTGTTAATTTCCCCCTTAAATACTCATCTTTTGTATTCATATGTTAGGATATATACTGTTATTTGTTTATATTCGGTTTTCAAGGCAAAGATCAGTAAAGGAACGAAGAAACGCGGAAATGGAAGGACTAAAGACAAAATTTATTAAGTATGTGGATTCTGCACCAACTACGGCGTAGAGGTTCCATCTACCTACGCCGTAGCAAGAATATATGAAGACTACGGTGTAGCTCAATCCATGACTACGGCGTAGATATTTATTAAAGGGCTCTACGGAGTAGCTACTCTCCACCTATGGCATAGACCCCACAAGAAGGCAGTACAGAACTCAAGTGGCCAAAAAATAAGTTACGTCATAGTTCCTCAACTAACTACGTTGTAGATACATCAAAGGAAGAAACTACGCCCGTAGCACTTGATCAAGCTACGGCGTAGTTGATATTTACAAAGGCTACGACGTAGCCACTCATTCAGCTATGTCGTAGCAAAGTCGGGCATATAAATAGAAACCCTAAATTCTGATTTTATACATTCACATTCACCACACAGAAGTTGGGAGAAGCTCTGGGAGCAGGATGCACGAAGTTCAATCCACATACAAGTCAATTCCAAGGGAGGATTCACACTCCAATCATAAGTTTATTCATTCCTTTGTCTTGTATTCGATTCGTGTTCACATTTGTAATAACACATTCTTGTTTTACTGCAACTATGAATATGAGTGGCTAAACACCTCTTGGTGTTAGCCTAGTTATCAAATTGTTATTCTTGTGATTTAGTTTTCTATGCATCTGTTGTAGTTTTGTTTGCATACTTTCATGGCGAGTCTTAGGAAACTCTATTTTTGGTCGTGTTGAGCCTTGGTAGTTCCTCAGAGGCTTGGTGAATTAACCCTAGGACCCAAGCCGATAGGGATGTTTCTTGGCGATAGCAATATCACCATACATGTGCGAATTAATGCTAGGACCACCTATCAATGTGATACCTTAACGAGGCTAGAGGGGGTGTAAGATCTGACCATGTCGCATCCCGCTAGACTTTCCCATGTTAGTAGAGGTACTTAATGACTCTTGCATCTTCGTAGGTTCACGTCGCCTGATAACCTCTCGTCTTTACAATAGGCGAGAATAGGACAAGGTGCAAGATAGATTTAGGATATTTAACCCTTTGATCCTAAATGACTATAAACCCCAGATGAAACAATAGGATGTACTTATAGATAACTAATCATGATAATAACAAGAGTAGTAAATAGGTTAACACTTCTTCTACTTATTGATTCTCTTTTATTTATTTACTTGTTTCGCCATTTACATTTATTAGTTAATTATTCTTTACAATCATAAACCCTCTTAAACGTGACAGTAGACTTAGATAGATTCCACACTCATAGCTCTTGGGACGACCTCGGCTTTACCATCTAGCTATACCTCACACGACTGGGTACACTGCCCGATATTGCATTAGGTTGACCTTAGGTAAACGAGACAATTATAAATATTAAAACCTGGGCAGTAAAACCTGCATCACTAACCATGGTTTATTCTCCTTACATTTCTTTCTAAACCTAACCATGGTTACTTCTTAACCTAACGTCTCACACTCTTCCCTATAGAGGAATATCCCATGGAATATTCTCTTCTCTTTTATGGCATGTGAGGAATACCTAGTCTACCCCTACCCAATTATCTCTTCTCTCTTTCTATCTTTGATAATTGGTTTTTTAATAAAAACTTCATAAAACCTTTTCCAAATTGGCTATTTGAGTTGGTATACATTAGATTGATTAATGTTAACGTTTAGTGTGAAGTACAATTGGGGGTTTAGCAAGGTTAGGTATTTAAAAGACCAAAACCAAAGTGTTGGGAAAATTCTTACAGAGCCTCTGGCGCGTCACCCGCACGTTGACGCGTGGACAACTCGCTGGGCTCGGTAAAATTTTCCCAAGTTGGGTCTTGGCCTATAAATACCCCACTTTGGCTCTTGTATTCCTCACCCCTTGCCATTATTCTTTCTCTCTACATTCTTTCTCGCTAATCCTATAAATTCTATCTCTTGTGTTCTTAGTTAAACATACTAACATCTTTTGAAAGAAAACATCTCCTTGCAAGGGAAGAATATTAAGAACTTAATCCACTCTTGTGATTGTGTCGAGGGTATTCTTATCTTATACCCTTTCTATTACAATCGAGTCTCTAGGTTAGGTTAAGGCTTGATTGAACAAACACTTATTCTATCATTCAATTTGGTTGTAACGGAAGTCTTGCGTCTTGGTGACCAAGCCTAGATCATTGGGGATCCAGTTGGGGTTTGATACTTCCGGGTGGAAGTTTTGGTTGTGGTCTTTGTGACCTTGTGTATGTCGAATCACGAGATTCTTTAGGGTGGTTTCCAAGGGCGGAATACAGTGGGAGTAACTCCTTCTTTGTGAGCATCGATATTGGTGAATATCGGTGGAGTGAATTGTAACGGTTTGTAGTCCACCGAAAGGATTATACTAGTGAATAGTATTGGCATCGTGGATTCGCAACTGGACTTACGGATGGTATAAACCCCCCATCCCGAACTAGTATATATCATTGTGTTCTTTACTTGCTTTATATACTTTGGTTGTGTTTGTGGTTGTTGGATTATTGTACAACCACTTGAGGTTCTACTTGGCTTAAAGTTTTTAAACATCTAAAATGCCAAAGAAACCGTACTCACCCCCTCTACGGTTCTACACTTTGTACTTGAACATTTTTTGAGCACTATATTTACCGGGTCTTTTGACCTTTTACCCATAAAAACTAGTATTCGTAGACCATTTCTTGAGAATTATTGGAGATTTATGTATCATCCACGGATCACTTTCCAAAGCAACTTCTAAACCAGCATGTGTATCAAATTTAAAGAAAAAGAAGCCTTTGGAATTCATCATAATCCTTTTAGGCCATGTTTCGCCCAGTTATTCCTAGCATAGTATTCAACAACTGGAAACTGTAACAATTCGCATTTTCAGGTTACTATCCAATCCTGAAATTTTACTATTCACCCCCGATACCCGCACCACCTTTTGACTGATACATTTAGAAATTTCCTTGCCTAATCATATACCTAGTCATCAACTAGATATTATTTAGATAATATCTTTCAAAATATCTTATTAAGAGAAGTCAAGTTGAAATTCTCTTCCTAAATATCTCAGCTAGATATTTAACAATTCCAGTTTTAGGTTTTTACGACATTTAGGGATCTCGATATGGCCACATGACATTACAAACAAGAGGAATATAAGTTTTTCACCTTCCGTGATATTCTCAAGAATTTTGGAATTTTACGTTTTCCGAATTTGCATTTTACGCGATTTACGCGTTTTAAACCTACGTTTCCGGTGTTATCAGCATTTTCGCGACCCATTAAACATGTCACTCATTTTTATAAGTTAAATATGATTATGTTGACAAGTTTAATCATTTCTACAAGTTTCATATTTTTACGATACTCGATTTTACATTTCGTGACTTAACGACTTACAGTTAGCGATTACCAGAACTAAACTACCTCCGTAAAAGCAAGATAATATCAAAAATCATATCTAGTCATGACGTGAACGAAATTCTTGGCTAAAGTCATCAAGCCATGTGGCTTGTGATAAGCCTTGATGAGTTTTGATCATTACATGTGTAAAACTTCCTAAGTAAGCTTCCTAAATATTCTAATACTTGCACCTCCTCATTGCACCTTCCTAACACCTTCCTAGCACCTCCTGAAGGTCCTATATAACCCTCCACCCCCTCTTCTTGCCTTCCCATAACATAAGCTCAAACACTTTCATTAGTTAGTTTCCAACTTCAAGTATTTCAACTAGTTTCAAGCTCCAAGTGTACTCCATCTCAAACAATTGCAAGTTTATGTGATCTACTTGAATTGAAATAAATTCAAGTCACTAAAACACCTCACCACCAATCTTTCAAGAATACAAGAGTGTAGAAGGGTTGCTAAAGTGTGGAAAGCTTGCTCAATCAAAGTCCTATCCTTATTCTTAACTTCCTTTCTTTAGAAAGCCTAAAGTTGTAAGAAACCCTAACACATCCTCTTGCTCAATATCATTTTCATGCTTATTATGTTTCATTCATTCTATATATGGTTTTTGTGTTATGTTAATGATGTATAAAAACTCTTAAAACAAGTTATGGAAACTATATGTTAGCTAAATAGACATAAACAAGAAAACTAGTGACATATATTGTGAAATTAGACCAAAATAGTATAACCATGATATTAGACACTTAAATACTTTAAAGAGGACCTAAAAAGGAAAACGTAGCAATTGGAATCACCTAAAACGAGTACACGAGTCAAAAGTTATGGCCAAAAGAAGTTAGCAAACCTAAAGACCCGAAACTACCTAATAGCATTCTGTTCGAAATCCGTATTTTTCCGAGGCCCTTCTGGTTCGTTTCTTCAAAAAGTTAAAACACGAAAGTTGTCCGGAACGATGTTGTCTTCAAGAACTCAGGAGCACGGGTCCAAAAAACCCATAAAGAATGCAATTTTCTTCAAATTCTTAACAGACCTTTTAAATACCCAAATGACTATGTACTGTTTATGGCTAAGTAAAACCAAGAGGTCTAATGACCTTAAATCCGACACCACAGCCATGGCTAAGGCCAAGGATGATTCTCAAGACCATGGTAGCAATGACCAAAGTCACGGCAAAGCCACGGCTAAAGACCTTACGGCTTTCTAAGTCGAAAACATGAACTAAAGTGTTAGTTGTATCATAATCAACCAATTTGGATCTACTCCATCGATACACCATGAGACTTCACAAGTAATATCACATCCGTACTAGACTTAAGAAACTTATAAAGATAACAATCTTCATTCAAAATAAACTTTCCTAAGTTTATTCAACTATTCGGATATGTAACTTTCAAAGATATATTTTCTATCAAATACTACAACACTAGGGAACTTCATGTGAGGGGTTTCATTTGGGTAAATGGATCGACGAGTTGCTGGATTTACGATTTAAAGTGTCCTAGCTCCTCGAACATTTACTACATGACCTCTGAATTATGACGGCCCGAACGGTAGTAAGAGATATACAAACTATACATGTTTCATAAACCACTTTTATTCAAAGACTTACACTATATACTAAGTACTACATCATGAACAATATGCAAGACATATATAGGCAATTCTTCGTATTCTTTGACATTACTCCAAACCTAAGTCGCAACGTTATATTATAGGTTGCTCTTAGAGACCTTCGCGATTCGACTACCATTTTTATTTCTCACTACATAACTTAAGGTGAGTCCATAGCCCCACTTTCCATTTCTTAATTGTTTTACAAACCCTTGGGGGGAATACATGCTATTATTTTTCAACCGAACACAATGCTTTTCAATTGTATGCTTGCCTGATTATTTTATTGTCACTAAGTATCATCCTTGCCAATCCAAGAACCCTTATCATGAACCATTTAATCACTAGTAATAGTGAGCGGGAGTATTGTGAATAGGCCTATTAGGATTGACGAATCCCATTTGTATTGACCAAGTATGTTTAAACAAATTCACTAATATTTGAGATATAGGTATGACGGAAAAGTACCTACCGGGGTAACTCCACCGATTGATATTGGTACCCGTTAGCGTGTTGGATGCATGAGCTTAGTGAATAATAATAACTGTTTTGTTTTCCAACCATGACTATGAGTCTAATTAACTCACGCTACCAATATATTGTGTTCATCCATTTAATAAACTCTATGAATTTCACTCAACCTTTGTGTTAACAGTTTAAGCATGTATTTCAGGTCCATGATGTTAGAGGCTGGTACGGAGAAGCACGAATATTCAAGAGGGCTATAAATTTTATTATCATTCGAAAACTCATTTAATGTAATTAGTAAACATGGAACCATCTGGGACCTCATTTTGTAATCTCTAATATTTATATAATTTGAATGATAAATCTTTTAAAACGACTCAATTAGAGTTCGTTTTCAATTGTTATAACTGTTGTGCCATGAAGTAACACCCAGTTCGAATTCCGCTGCGTATCACGAAATTGGGGTGTTACAGAAATGCCATCCTCTTTCCAATAAAATAGCCATACAAGGTGTGTTCCAACCGAGAACTATGTCTTTCAACCGCTTTGCGGGGAATAAAGATGTTAACACCTTCAAATACGGGTTCGGCAACCATTGGACGAAAATTGGTATCAATTTTAGGATGGTTATTATCCCTAAAACCCGTAACTCCAGCATAGGTTGGAGCATTAGCATTGATGTCTACAGCTTGGACAATAGGAGACTCATGAGTAGGTTTAGGGGTCGTAGATTTAGCAATTGTTTGTCTTAAAAACCTCCAAAATACCACAAACAGCCTCCATAACCATAGTTTTAACATCACTTTCCAATTCAACCCACACCAAATTTATACTAGCTTCACAACCCTTAGTAAATTCATCAATATCCTCCAGTGTTTTAAGTGACACAACAAACAAAATATTAATAAAATCATGCTTACTTTTAGTAGAAGACACCATACCTATGACATCCTTATGATTAGCAATACCACTTGTAAGCTCACAAAATCTAGTAATGTTAACCTGCGCTACACTCACAGGTCTTCCAGCAAATGATGAGACTTTGGTATGATCATCAGTCGCTATACTAGGATCTGAAGCATGTTTAAGACCTGAAGCATGTGGAACCGACTCCACATGAACCTCACAATTGGTTGAATTCACCTGAACAGAAGAAGCTAGTGTCGTAGCGCCTAATAGAGTGGAATTCCAATCAATACTATCAGCCCTATCAGTCACAACAACAGAAGAAGTGTTCACCACTACAGCAGGGTTACTAGTATCCTTCATGGTAACATTCCTTCGAGACTTCTTTTATTTCTCACAGTCACCTTCGACAACGAATTTGTATTCAACTCCTCTCCCTTATCATTCATGATGGACGAACCCCTGGCCTTCAATCAGTACGCGTAAAACCCTAGTTTACAACTAGGTGTTATTAAGCGATGAAGTACATAAAACTAACCAATACAAGATTGATCAGTAAGAATGGTGGTAATGAGTGTTTATATTGTAATTCAAGACTGGATAAACCGAAAAAGGGATAAACAAATCAATAATTAAATAGCAATTGGATAAAACAATCGAACCGACCTAAAAAACCCTAAACCGCGATTAGAAGACAACCCTAAAAAAAACATAAAATGATTAGAATTTAGCCAAGAAACAAATTAAGGATTAAGATTAATCATACAGAAGATATGATCAAGACTTAATTCAGAATTGTAGTGGACAAATTGAAGATCGTTTAGTAGAATCGGAAAAAACGATTAGGGTTTAGTGCATTCTTAATTTGTTATTCTCTCGATTTGTGTTACTTTTATATCATTGAAAGATTTTTCCATCAAAAAAGTTTACAAAGTTACTCCCTCCGTCACAAAATTATTATCCTTCTTTACATTTGGCATCCAAGTAACTGTCCACATGCGAGTATACATCATTGGGTAGGCCTTGAAAAATGAGATGAATAGCATATCTGTCATCTTTGATTTGGCTCTTTTACATTGAAGAGATCTGAGTCCTCTTGAACTCTGATGGTGGGCTCATTAGGTGGATTTGAAGTTTATGGAGTATCGACTTCTCGTCTCTTATAAGGACTGTGCTTAATGGAATGCCAAATCAATTCACCTTCAGGTTTATCTTCAATGAAATGTTGCATACGACTTGCCGATTGAGTGTAAAAACCACGAGAAAGCATGGGTGGACGGTTATCGAAACCGACTTGAATGATATATGTCTGAGAATCAGAATTATTTGTGCATTGATGTGTGAATTGGTTTGTGAAGTCATGATGATAGTTATGTGAAAATATTACGGATCTTTGATGGCAAATATGTGATTGTGTTTTACGTTAAAGTCACTATATATCACTAACTAAGTCGATATATTTTCTTTAAAGTTGGTAAATGCAAACCCTATGTCGCTATATGTCCTTCTTTAATCTTGATAAAACCCTAAAACAAATGTAGGTAAAAGCTCTTAAATCACGGGAAAACCCTAGCAAATCTTGGTAAAAATGGCCTAAGGAATCCCGGAAAGAATTTTGGAATCTCGATATTTTCTTGTTTTCGAATCTAGGTAAATAAGCCTAGGTCAAATGTCGGTAAACCTAAGTCAAATCTCAGTAACTAGGGTTTTCTTAGTAAAAATTTGTAAACTTGTTGAAACATCGGTAAAATAAGGCAACAAATCTCAGTAAATTGGCTGTCCAAATCTCAGTAACTTGATATAGGAAAAGTAAGTGTTTTAGGATTGGTCAAATGTAGGTAAAAGAGGTTTTTGACCAAGTGTTGTTACCAATTTTCTCTCCTTTGCACTCTCAAGATTTTTTGAACAAGAACAAACAACAAAACGTGACTAAAAGCTTCAATATTTGACGTTGTAAACCCATATGTTTTGCACAAATCCAATCTATAATGAGTCTAGATCCTTAAAAATGTCTAATTTAAAGGATCTAAACGTAAAGTATGGACCTTTCTGATTATTTTCAATTAACACTCAAAACAACAAAAAAACTTGTAAAAAGCTTGAAAAAGTTATCATTTTTGCACACTCTTAATCTAAATCATAAAAACATCATAAAGGGTCTCCTTTAGTGATGTTTTACACGAAAAGGTTCAAGAGATAAGCAAAAAATGAGAACTAAAAGTTGTGGTTTAGGACAAAACTAAAATATCGGTATTATAGGGTTTAAAACTTGTGTTTCTTGGATTTTAGATCAAATCTTTTGGCACACAAATGTTATAAGACACTAAAAAACACCTACATGTCTGTGAAAGTGAGTTATGATTGCTAGAACAAGGGCAAAAAAAGAGAAACACAAGATTTATGTGTAGAAGTACAAATAAGGATATTTTTGAATGATTTGAACTTGATGTTGTTTGATAAAATTTTCGCACACTTGTGATCTAAAATACAATACAATACACTTAAACGTCTGTAATAAGTGATCAAAGGTGTTAGAACCCAAGGGAAAAAACGCAAGCCATTTTTTAGGAACTAAAAATCGGTAAATTTTCACTTGTAAAAAGTACAACTTTTTTTTACATAAACACAAGTAAACCATTATCTAGCTCATGATATCACTTTTAAGGTCTCTCATAGTGAATCAATCCCACATATGATGATATAGAAGTTAGAGAGAAAAGAACGAGTAGAGAGACAAAGATGGTAAAGAGAAGATGGAGAGAAAATGGTGAGGAGTATCTTACTTCAGACACTAGAAATGAGTCTCACACTCTAAAATCACACTTGAAAATAAGCTAGTGGCATGTACATATACATGGGAGGCCTTTTTTGGACCTTGGTGGGCATGGGCTTGGTATTGGACTTCAAATCGATAAATACATGGACTAGCCTTACTTAACAAGTTATATATTAGCTTAATTAACCAATTTCACAAGCCCACTACTGAATCTAAAATAAGCTACTACATGGTTACAAGGTTATTAAATAAAAAATGACCATCACTTCTAGCTTGATACGAACAATTACAAAGGCCAAATGAACTGTAATGACCCCTACTTGTATTTCACTACATTACGACATGGAATCATATTTTGGCATATTTCATTTATTTCATTTCTTTCCAATGTCCATTGGGTCATATCAAACAACATGAGTAAATGATTTATTTCATTGCCACATAACAACCAAATAGGTAAAATGAACTGTAATGACTCATTCAATTACAATATTCATTCAATTTCATCGCCGATTACATTCATTTATTAATCCATTACGTCTAACCGAACAAACCCATAGTTTGTTTTGAGTTTTGTAATGGATTGATTTATTCATTAGTTCATTACACCACCAATATCATTTTATAGCCACCCTTACTTTTTTTACATTACATTACGGCATGAAATCACCTTTTTTTTTATATTTCATTTATTTCATACATTTCCGATGTCCACTGCATCATACCAAACAACATGAGTAAATGATTTATTTCATTGTCACATAACAACCAAATAGGTCAAATGAATTGTAATGACTCATTTAATTACAATATTCTTTCAATTTCATTGCCGGTTGCATTCTTTTATTAATCCATTACGTCTAACCAAAAAAACCCGTAGTTTGTTTTGAGTTTTATAGTGGAATGATTTATTAATTAGTTCATTTCATTAAGTCTGTAAACACGAATATCATTATATAGTCACCCCAACTTTTTTTTCATTACATTACATCATGGAATCACATTTTTTTCATATTTCAATCATTTCCAACGTCCACTACATCATACCAAACAAAATGAGTAAATGTTTTATTCCATTCCTACATAACAAGCGAATAGGTCAATGGAACTGTAATGACTTGTTCAATTACAATATTCATTCCATTTCATCGGCGATTACATTCTTTTATTAATTCATTATGTCTAACCAAACAAACTCTAAATGGATTTGCTAATCGAGTTTGGTACAACAAAGTGGAATGCTAGTCGAGTTCTTTATAAATAATTAAAAAAAGGTGCTAGCTTGTCGAGGGTATAAAATGGAAGAATTTGATTTGTTCGCAAATATTATTTTATATTTGATAAGTGGTTCATAGGTGTGATTAGAGCACTTTTAAGTGATAAGTGGAGAAGTATGATAATCACGAATATCTTTTTTTGAACGGTTACTTTCTTTCAAAGGAAATCCATGTCCAATTTGAAACTCGATGGGGGAAAACCTTCAACTTAAGCCGCCCGAAGGCACGACACTTAAATTGAAGTAAACCCTGCCTTCTCCAGATTCGAACCCTGGTGGGTTGAAACCTTCATTGGAGGACTTTGAAATCGTACCGACAGGGCAGTGGTCCACAAGTGAGGACTTCCCGGTTTGGTCACCCAAACCGGTACTACTCTCCACTAGGCACGCTTAACTGAATAAGACATGCCCAGTAGACCACAAGCCCATTGGTGATAATCACGAATATCTATCGAGTAATTATTAACAATAATATTGTTATTATATTGAGAGTAAATTACATTGTTCGTCTATGTGGTTTGGGCCAAATCCTTACTCTCATCCTTAATTTTTTCTTGATTGATCCTTATCTTGAAACTATGTAACATCATTGGTTCTTATATAGTTTCACTAAACTATAGACCCGTGGGTTTCGCGGGTGGTCAAAAAAAGTCTAGATTATATACAAGATACTTTCTAAATAACACGATTTACGAAAGAGTGTACTTAGAAGCTGAAATATCTCATAGTCAAACCACGTAAATCATGTATTTTAGATAGAATAGTTACATATAAAGATTACAGGGTACATTGTTGATTTTTTTTGGACATCAAGGTGACCCTCTTTCACCATTTTTATTTATTATGGTCATGGAAGCTCTCTCCGGTCTTATTAAGAAAGCGTGTCATGTTGGGGCTTTTCGGGGAGTGGCTCTTCCTAAGGATGGTCCGGTTATTTCTCATCTGTTGTATGCGGATGACGCGATGGTTATGGGTGAGTAGTCTGATAACAACTTTGTTTGTTTAAGGCGTATGCTCCGGATTTTTCACATGTGTTCGGGCCTTAGAATTAATATTCATAAATCAATTTTGTATGGTGTGGGAGTAAACAATGATCATGTGGGTAGTATGGCGAGGGGGATGGGGTGTCGTTCGGGGACCACTCCTTTCAAGTATCTTGGAATTCAGGTTGGGGCTAATATGTCTAGGATTAGTAATTGGGAGCCAATTATTAAAGTCTTTAGGGATAGATTATCTAAGTGGAAATCGAAGACATTGTCCATTGGGGGTAGACTGACGCTTGTAAAGTCAGTATTGGTGAGTCTTCCCTTGTATTATTTCTCGTTATACAAGGCTCCGGTGGGGATAATTAACAGCTTGGAAAGTTTGATCAAAAAGTTTTTATGGGGTGGTAATGAGGATGTCAAGAAGGTGCATTGGGTGGGGTGGGACTTGGTTACTAGACCTATTAACCAAGGAGGTTTGGGTGTTCGGAAACTTGTAGATAGTAACAACGCCTTCTTGATTAAGTGGCTTTGGAGGTATCGTCATGAACCAAATGCCTTATGGAGAAGAGTTATTGATTGTGTCCACGGGTCTAGCCGGAAGTGGGATATCTTTCCAGCAAGCCAAAGATACTCGGGTACGTGGTATAAGGTGGTGAATAATGGTTTTCGTTTTACAGTGGGTGATAGAAACAGTATAAGCATGATACGTGGGAGGTTAGGAAGTGGTAGTGAGATTAAATTATGGCTGGATCCTTGGGTGTCTCCAAACTCTTTAAAAACCATGTTCCCCGAGTTATTTCGATTGGAATCCGACAAGGGGTGCAAGGTTTGTGACAGGATTACAAGTAATGGAGCGATTTTGTGGAGTTGGAGGAGGAATCCCTCTTCGGTTTTGGAGCTGCAACAGTTGATGGAGTGTGAGCAATTGTTGGTGGGTCTAGAGTTGGGGGAAGATGCGGATCGATGGTATTGGGATAGTGGCTCGAATGAAGATTTTTCTGTCTCGGAGGTGAAAAAATGGTTAGATAACGATGGTGTCATCCAACCAGCCGTAGTGTACAGGTGGTGCAAATGGATTCCGATCAAATGCAACATCTTTATGTGGAGGCTATTAATGGATAAAATCCCAACTAAGAAGGCACTTATTCGGAGGAACATCCAATGTGGAGACGGTATATGTATCTTGTGTGAAGACCAAGAGGAGGATGTGGATCATTTATTTACTGCATGTATTTTGGCTAATGGGGTATGGCATGGGATCGCTAACTGGGTGAAACTTCATTCATTATACTTCTTTTCGGTCAGTGACATTGTTCTAGCATACAAGGATCAATCGCTGTCATCGGCTAAGAGATTAGCTTTGCATGGTGTCATGGTTACCACATGTTGGCGGATTTGGAAGGCAAGAAACGAAAAGATATTCAAGGAGGTTAGCAGGAACGTGACCGAAATTGTAGCGGATGTTAAAGCGTTGAGTTTCCTTTGGTTTTCTAATAGGTGTAAAAAGGTTACGGTTGGGTGGACGGATTGGCAAGCTTTTACTTTTGATGTAATGTAACTTTATGTTGGGGATCTCCGTCTTGGAGATTTCCTAGTGGTTGTTGTGTTTTAATAAAATTTGCCTTTCAAAAAAAAAATAATAATTTTGCATTGAAAGATCTACATCAAATAAGGAATGAATAATTGCGCTAACTAATAGCCTTAGTTGAATGCCTTAGTTTTGTACAAGATCCCCCATATCCACTTTCATAACCTGAAATGTCGAAATAGAAAAACGGTAATTAGGCCTCTTATTTCTTATTTTATTGAACTTTATTCCTCTTAACATTTAAACAAAAAACAATAGATGGCGTATTTGCACAAAGAGAAAAAAAAAATCACAGATCTACCACCTGTTCTTGAGTCATCCTACAAAAAGTATTGCATGTGTCATGTAAGGAGTAAAAATTTGAACCTTTAGCAAAGTTAACTTTCTGAGATGGGTCAAAATGGTTTATATAGACTCGCAATTTTTTTCTTATGCAATATATATATATATATATATATATATATATATATATATATATATATATATATATATATATATATATATGAACTACATGTCATGGCAAAAAAAACATATAAAATCAGTTATTAAGCAAACCATATAAAGTGATCAATAGAATTTTACACTATTTTAATGTTGATCCCAGTTGAGCTTAAACGATCTTGTATAGAAGTTAACTTGATTAAACACTTAAACTAATATGCGGAATGTAAAAGCTTAACTTAAGAAGAATAATGATTCTCTTTCAACACTTCAATATTATTAATACGAGCACTCAACAATGCTAGGGTTTTACAACCTTGAAGTGAATAATAATTCGTACATAAACTAACCCTAGGATCCTCCTTTTATAGACTAAGGAATCCTACTAGGTTTACAATACCTTTCTCTACACGATAAGAATATTCTAGATAAATATAATATTTACACAATCTATTCTATATTTATCTAAACCGTATACATCCTTATCCCATCAGCAATAGATTCTGTCAGCAGCATTTAACCTCAGCAGCACTTTGACATTAGCAGCAGAATCATTACCACTAGCAGCAGTTTCGTTCATAGCAGCAGTTTCACTCAGCAGCAGTTTCAAGCCCAACAATCCTCCACTAAACTTATTATTTATTTCTAAATAAATAAGTTTCTTTAAAGCACAATTAATCACTAGGAGGATGCTTCCAAACAATTCAAACCTTGAGAATTCAGTTGATCAAATATCTTCTTATACTTTGACAGCAAATTGAATGCTTGATCATCAGAATCATAGTCTTTCTGCAACTTAAGTGATCTATCACCATTAACCATCTGATTGACAATATTCCAGTATCTTACCACTGGGTAATCCTTTTCAGCTAGCATATACAAAATAATTGGTCCAATATCTAGCATATGAACACCAGAATCTTGAAAGAGTCTCCATTTTCTTACTTTGTATTCTACTATCTCTGTCCATTCAGAATCATCCAATGAAGGTTCAAACATAAGTTTTAGAGCTCTCCACATAACATTATCAGTCATAGCTATGATATGATCAATTTGATCTATCTCATACTTTTTACCATCAAACTTCTCAGCTCCAAACTTTGCCTTGTATAACTTCCACAAGTCTTCAACATCCTCTCTATCAAAGTAGTGTAGCATCTGTTGAAATCTAAGAAACCTATGAGTCTTATCATCAGATCTCTGGACATCATGAAATGCTCCAATGTTAGCATCATATCTTGTAGTTACTTTGATAATAGGATATTTAACTCCTAATGGTTTGGCATCAACTACTTCAGGATCTTCCATCTTGCCAACCATAGTGTAAACCTTCAATTGTTCTTTTAGATGCTCAGGAGGAATGTGATCAAGATCATGTTTAAACTCGTCTCCTTCAGGCATAGAACTGCTTCCTTCCCCAATCTTTCTCTTCTTCTTTGCAAATGACTTATGAATAACACCTTTTCTTTTACCACCTTGCACAGAAGAAATAGTATCTGCTGCATCAATATCAAGCTGCTTAACAACATCAGCTTCTTGAATATGCTCTGCTTCAGCTACTTTTTCAGGTACCAACTTCTTATTCATCTGAGCAATTTGTTCCAAATCCTCAGCACATCCCATAGAATAAAAAATATCTGTTCTTCTCTTAGCTTGTTGATATAAGTCAAAAACTTCTTTATCAGAATAAGGTTTCAACTGTACCAATGTCCATCCAGCCATATTCTTTAGATACCTTTCATATTCTTTTCTTTGTTGTTTAACAGTTGGACCTTTAAGTATCTTTATCTTTCTTCTAGCAGTAGCATTTTCTTTTCTCTTCTTTGTAGTAAACTCTCTGAACCAAGATTGCACATTAAAAGTTGGAACTTCATTTTCTTCAATCTTGATCAGCTTATTGAGTTCAATATCAGCATCTATTCTGATCTTCTCATTTATCCATTCATCATACCTCTTTAAGCCTTTAGCCTCTTTCTCAGCTAACTGTTGATCTTCCATATCAATCAACTCTTGTGCTCTAAGTGCAGGAGCTGTATCATGTTCAACTTGTAATGCCTTAGGCCAAGACTCAAAAGGTACATCAGTGAAATCAATCCCCTTATACATAATCCTTGGTTTTTCAACTTGCTTACCCTTGCCTTTATCAGTAGAAGATGAAGAAATAACCTTCTTTTGTTGAGCAGCAGGTTCTTTAATAACAATCCCTTTTTCAGGTTTTCTAGGTGCTGATGATGTGATTGTTGTTGTTGTTTGTTGTGGTAATGAAGGAGTTGATAATGGAGTAGTCTTGCTCAACAATACCATAGCTTCAGGAGCAGCATTGTCACCAGACCCAACAGCAGAGTCTTGTGCATCAGCAGATCCACTAGCAGCAGAGTTAGTAAGATCCTTAGCAGTAGATTCTTGAGCAGCAGAATCTTGAGCAGCAGAGTCAAGACTTTTGTTTTTCACCAAATCTCCCAACTTTATCAATGTTTCACCCATCAACCCTGTTGCCTTCACTAATTGCTCAGGCTCCAAAGTATTAAGTTGTTCTACCACCTTTTCTTGAATAGCAATCACTTTTTCCATAACAACCTCATTTCCTGATTTATCAGCAACCACAAAATCTCCAGCATTCTGAGTACTTTCAACATCCATATCACCAATCACTGGAACCTCCCCTGAAACCATTTCATCATTCATACCCAGAGCACTATCAATCTTTTCCAAATTTGCATCCCCTGAACCCATTGCCTCTTCATTCCTCCCCTGTTTGGAAGCATCCTCTTCCAAGTGAGTAGAGACATCAGGAGAACTAACAATCTGAGAAGTGCCCACTTTCTTCAATCTTTTCAAAGAGGTTGAAGATCTTGATTTCTGAAAGTTCTTAATCTGTTTTTGCAATTTGGTGATAGTCTTGTCCTGATCAGCAACAACAGATGAGAGATTAAGAACTTTGTCCTCCAATGTAGTACATTTCACCCCCAAGTTGGTACAAGTAACCGTCAATTCCTGAATGAGTTTCATAATAGTCTCATCACTTCGACCTGTGTTACCTGGTCCGAGAGGTGAATCATGGACATTGTCATCATGTACAAGAGTTTCCGTCAAATCATTGGTCACTGGCCTGTCCTCATCACTTCGACCTGTGTAACCTGGTCCGAGAGGTGAATCTTGGGACATAAACTCAGTATCAAACCTAGTTTGATCAGGTGAGCCCCCTGTATTTGCCATTTGGCTAGGGTTACCATCCTGAGAATTTGATTCAGAAGAATCATCATCTCTAGATGTTGCCTTGGTTTGGGTCTTAATGATGTTATCACTATCCTGCTCTGCTGCTAATCTAGAAGCAGTAGTGACAGCCCTTGCCAACATGTCCTCTTCATCACCTAGGACAGCCTCATCTGGTACAGCCATACTAACACTATCCTGAGGTAGATCAGTGTTCTTTTTGGTGTTCCTACGGGTATAGAGTATTTTAGGTTGTGTAGCAGATGCACTAAAATTGGGTGTGTGATGGGAGTCAGTGGGATTTCCTGATCCTTCACCCTGATTATTTTGCACAAGTTGCACCATGTAAGGTGTAAGATTTGTATGTGTGCCTGAAAAACCTTTTCCATGTTTAACCAAGAAAGTAAAGGTTTTAGAAACCAATTTTGGAGCATTATAGGTAGCAACATGGCCTCTAAACTTTGTAAGTTGATTTTGAACAAAGAGTTGTATAAACCTTGGATAAAGTAAATATGAACCAGACTCTTTAATACTTTGAAACATCCCTTCCAATATCATTCTTGAAAAATTGAATGGTTGACCTTTGCTTAGGCATACCATTGTAGAAGCAATAGTAGTACTAAACGCAAGCCATCCAGAAGTTTTAGGACTCAAACAATGAAGGAGAAGATGTACCAAAAACTTGTATTGAGGACAGAGGAGAGATTTTTGAAATTTTAAATTTGTATGATTCCCCTCATATCCCAATTCTTTTAACCCAGAAAAAATATCAAAATTGGCCAGGCAAGTGGTCTCTGTTGCATCATCTAAGAGAAGGGTTTCTCTTATTAATGATTCAGTTACACGAACCTTTTGCCCATCTACTAAGGCACTAACATGTTCCCCATTCATAGTTTTGATTTTAGCGGTAAGCCAAAACTGTTTGATGTGGGAAGAAAATATAGTAGGATTCACAGTGAGTGCATACCTAAGAGAAGTAGCATTCAAAAATTTTACCATGTCTGTGAAATCTTCATTAACTGATTCGGCATCCAAAACGACCACACTGTTGTATTGCTTTGCCCAGGTACGAACGCTATCCATGAGTTAGGGTTTAGGGAAATTGGGAATAATTGACTTTGAGAAAAATGGAGTGTTAGGGTTTGTGATAACTTCGATTTGAAATATGAGAAAACCAATTAGGAAGATCAATTAGGTTTTAAACTGATTGAAGAAGTTACACATCCCACCCTCACACTTTCAACCGTAGCAGCACAATAACACTAGCAGCAGAGTTATATAACTATCAGCAGAGTGAAATAATCCAGCAGCAGAGTTGACAAAATAAGCTTGGTCAAAAAGTCAAGAATCCTCAGCAATTAATGTAATGATATTCCGTAATCCCTATAAAAAAGGACTAAATCTTTTCCCTAATTTACCACAATCAAACCCTAATCGCAATCAAAACGCCAATCAACCAAATCAAAACTTCAATTAACCCAAATCAAATCAAATAATCATGAAATCAACACCAGAAATTATCAATATCTCTTCCGATTCATCATCTGAAGATGAAACCCCTTTTGAAACATATGTGCCTCCCTTCCGTCCTCCTCATGATGGTTGTAGAACCAAAGAGCAAGCCAAAAAGAGAAAGCATGATGTCCCTGTGTTCAAAGATCTTCTTCATTTGAATCAAACCCCAAGCACTTCCAGGGGTAAAGCTGTGATGTCCCCAAAATCTCCATCGTCTTCAAAATCATCAGAAGACCCAGCATGGATCCCTGTCAGGCAACCATCCCCAAGGGAGCTTGTTTCCCCTTTCATCTACACTTCATCAGATGAGGATGAGCCTCCAAATGAACCACCTTTCACTCCTTAGAGGCCTCAGTTATCAAGGCCATGACCAAAGAAATCCACCAAGACAAAGAAGACAAGGAAGACCAACTCTCATCTTCCTAAGGAAAGAAAAATTGTTCTTGGACTTCCATGCCCTAGGAAGTAGTGCTTGTAGTCTTTAATTTCATCTTAGTTTGTTGCACTCTTTTGTGGTTTCTGCAGTAGTCTTTGTAATTTCTCTTTTGATGTATGAACCTCTGAACTTGATAAATGATGAATGACAGATGTTCTTCTTTTGTTGTCATAATATTGTTATTGCAAATCATCATTTAGACTTATTCCTGCACAATATTAGACCAAACACCACAAAGCAAACAAACATATGTACTAGCAGTAGAGTTAGAAATAGCAGCATAGTACATTCAATCACAAACATATGCTTTAAGATAAGCAGCAGAGTAACAAGTAGCACAATTCCTTTACATACTTGTACAAAAACAAAGAGATAAGTTTTTCAAAGATTTATCATACCAATGTTTGCAATTAAAAATTGAAACCTCCCCACATCAAAATGTTTAGTGAGAAGATCAGCAACATTGTTATCAGTATGAACTTTAACAATTTGGACCAACTTCTTTTCATAGCAATCCCTGATAAAGTGATGTCTTATCTCAATATGTTTTGTTTTAGAATGAAAAACAGGATTTTTAATTATGCAAAGTGTGCTGTTGTTATAAATATGAATTTTGGTATTCATGAAGTTGTACCCATAATCCAATAATTGATTCTGCATCCACAGAACTTGTCCACAACAACTTGAAGCAGTCACATACTCAGCTTCAGTTGTAGAATTAGCCACCACTGTTTGCTTCTTGCATTGCCATGACACCAATCTGCTTCCTAGAAATTGACAACCTCCTGTTGTAGACTTTCTATCCAAAGAAGCTCCAGCATAGTCACTATCTGAATATGAAACCAAATCAAAAGGTGAATCCTTAGGATACCAAAGGCCCAATTTTGGTTGATGCCTCAGATATCTAAAAATTCTCTTCACTGCATTGAGATGTGATTCCTTGGGACACACTTGAAATCTTGCACAGACACACACAGCAAACATGATATCAGGCCTTGATGCTGTAAGATACATCAATGAGCCAATCATAGACCTATACAAGTAAATATCCACTTCCTTTCCATATTCATCCTTCAGCAATGGTTTATTGGTTTCCATGGTAGTCTTGGCAGGCTTAGCATCTTCAAAGCCAAACTTCTTCAAAATATCATTGACATACTTATCCTGACTGATAAATATACCATTTTCTTTCTGTGTAACTTTCAGACCTAAGAAGAAGGTGAGTTCTCCCATTGAACTCATAGCAAACTTGTCCTTCATAAGCTTCTCAAAACTAACACACATAGCTTTGTTTGTAGACCCAAAGATGATATCATCAACATAGATTTGAACCAGCAGAATGTCATCCTTTTGTCTTTTGAGAAACAGAGTTTTATCAATCTTTCCTCTACTAAACCCAGATTCTAGCAAATATGTTGACAAAGTGTCATACCAAGCTCTAGGAGCTTGATGTAGGCCATACATTGCTCTATTTACCTTGTAAAGTTTGTCAGGATGATCAGGGTCTTCAAAGCCTGGTGGTTGAGACACATAAGCCTCTTCTGTAATGGTCCCATACAGAAAAGCACTCTTCACATCCATTTGATACACTACAAAATCTTTGTATGAAGCATAAGTCAAGAATAATCTAATTGCTTCTATTCTTGCCACTGGAGCAAATACTTCATCATAATCAAGGCCTTCTTGTTGTGTGTATCCCTGTGCTACTAACCTTGCCTTATTCCTTATGACAATTCCTCTCTCAACTCTTTTGCATCTGAAAACCTATTTAGTACCAATCACTCTTTTTCCATTTGGCAGTCCAACCAAAGTCCACACTTCTTGCAGCTTGAATTGTAGAAGCTCATCTTGCATTGCTTCTAGCCAACTTGCTTCTTGTAGGGCTTTGTAAGTATTCTTGGGTTCTATTTGAGAAAGAAAACATGCAAACAAGCAATTCTGAAGATCTTTATGACTATTTCTTTGATGCAGAGATCTGGCAAAGAAACTTTGGTGTTGAAGATCTTTCAGTGCTTTAGTCATCTGCCTAGTTTGAATAGATGATTGTGGATCACTTAAAATTTGGTCTTTGGGATGATCCTTGTGTACTCTTGTGGTAGGTGTGGGACTAACAGGAATATTAAGTTCCAAATTAGTGATATCTGCAGCAGCTCCAAATAACTGACCATCAAGTGCATCATCATCTGTGTCATAATAAATATTCTCAAGAGGAGGCATATTTTGATCATCAGGATAGATAGAATCAGCAATAGGTCTACCCTGAGAGTCCAAATTAGGAAACATTGAAGTAGTCGTAGAGTTAGTAGGCTTGGCAGCAGAATTTGTTGGAGCAGTAGTTACATCTTTTGGCCTAGCAGTAGAGTCTTCTGAGTCAGCAGCAGAGTCTTCTGGCTTTGTAGGAGAGACATCAACAACTACTTTGGGAACCCCATTAGTTTCTTTTTCTGCTTCAATAGGTATTTCAATACCCTCTTCAGTTTCCTTAGGTTTCTCTTGAGTAACAACATCTTCTTTAGGACTTAGATCAGTCTGAAAGGGTAGTAAAGTAGGACCAACCTTTAGTTTCTCAACCAAAACAAATTCTTCTTGTGGTTTGTTAGTGTCAACACTAGCAATAACTGGTACATAATTCATTGTTTTGGTAAGCATATCAACATTAAACAGCCATTCTGGTCCTTTTCCTTCAGGATTAGATGTGTTTTCAGAAAACTTGATATGCAAATTCTCCTCTACATGTTTGGTTCTCTTGTTGTATACCCTGAAAGCTTTACTAATCACAGAGTAACCAACCAAATTTCCTTCATCAGCTTTTTCATCAAATTTGCCTAGCTGATCCTTAGTGTTTAAAATTGTAACAGGACATCCAAATGGTTTGAGAAAATCAATCAGTGGCTTCTTTCCATGAAATAACTCATATGGAGTCTTATTATGAGGCTTGACTACCTTACTTCTGTTCTGCACAAAGCATGCAGTGTTCACAGCTTCAGCCCAAAAAGGAATATGTAGTTTTGAATCAGATAACATAGTTCTTGCAGCCTCAATAAGTGTCCTGTTTCTTCTTTCTGCAACACCATTCTGTTGTGGAGTTCTTGCTACACTATACTGTCTAAGAATTCCTTTCCCCACATAGAATTGATTCATCACACTGTTCTTGAACTCAGTACCATTGTCACATCTGATTATCTTCACCTTGTGATTGTACAGGTTTTCAACTCTTGTAATAAATGCCTTGAGTATTTCTGGAGTTTCATCTTTAGTGGCTAGAAAGAATACCCAAGTAAACCGGCTAAAGTCATCAATGACAACAAGACAATATGACTTCTTGTTCAAGCTTTTTAAAAATACAGGCCCAAATAAATCCATATGTAGTAAGTGTAATGGCTCAGTATTTGTGTTCACAGTCTTGGACTTGAATGAAACTCGGTGTTGTTTACCCTTTTGACAGGCAACACAAGTTTCACAATTTTCAAAAGTCTTTGTAGGCATTCCTCTGACCAGATTTCCTTTTACCAATTTGTTCATGGTCTTGTAGTTCAGATGTCCCAATCTCCTATGACATAATTTGGACTCATCAACAGTGGCCTTTGCAATTAGACAAGTCAAAGCCCTCTTAGGAACAATGTTCTTAATATGGTCACTGTATATATTCTCATTTCTAGGGACCTTCAAAAGCACAGATTTGTCATCTGGCAACTGATAGTCAGGAGAAAGGATCATACACTCAGTGTCTGTAAAAAGAACAAAGTTCTTTTTGTCACACATTTGTGAGACACTAAAAAGTTAAACTTAAGTCCTTTCACAAGAAACACCTTCTCAAAGTCCAAATTTCCAGTTCTTAGAGTTCCTCTTCCAACAATCTTTCCACCTTTTGGATCATTCCCAAAAGCAACATAACCACCATCAAAAGCCTCAAAGTCTTCAAGTTGAGACTCATCTCCTGTCATGTGTCCAGAACATCCACTGTCAACAATAACCATATCCTTAAGCTCATCCAGTAGATTGACCTGCACATGAAAAGTAAAGACATTAGTTCCTCTTGACGACCCAAGCCATTACTGACTTGGATCTGCCCAGTGCATCAACATAATCAAATTTCTTTAAATCACTTGATGCACTACTATTCTTGGAAACAGAATTTAAACCAATAGTTTCTGGTTTCCAAGTCCAGCAAGCTGAGGCCTTAATAGCATAAAAATGATTACCAACAACTGTATTTGTTAAAACTTTTTGCCCAAAAGTAAAAAATTTTGTACTAACAGCAGATTGCTTGTTAGCAGCAGAATGCATACTAGCAGCAGAATGCTTACTAGCAGTAGAGCCAGTAGAAGAACCAGTTGTGGTTTTGAAAACACCATTTGATTTAGCAGCATAAATAGATCTAGTTGTACCAGATCTCAATAAAACAGCTCTTGGAACCATATTCCTATTAGGATGTGGGTGAGTTTTTTTAGTTACATATTTGTGATTCACCCTAGTGTATTGATTCCAAACAGGCTTTTGGTGTTCAGGACATCTAACAATCAAGTGGTCAAAGCTACCACACTTATAACAAGCCTTCTTTTGTAATTGAAATTGATTACCTAATCTGTGTGAAACTAGGTTGTTGAAGTTTCTCTGGTTACCCCTAGGCTTATTATTGAACCTTTCCATCTGTTGTCTAGGTACCTCATTGTACTCTACCATTTTCCTAGATATCTTATTTCCTAACACAGGTTTGACAAACTTAACCTGTTCAATTTTAGGTTTAAACATTGTAGGAATTTCTTCCTTTTTCACATTTTGTTCTGGTTTAACCTGTTCCTCATCATTATCACTATCAGAATACCAATCTTCTATAATAGGAGCTTCAGGAAATTTTCTAACCTCAACCTTAGGTGTTTCTTTAATACTTGTGCTACATTCACCTACAGGTTTTTCAATATTTAGCTCACTAATGAAGGATAGTTCTTTTCCTGGAGGAGCAAAAGCACTTTTGGCTAGAGGAGCCACTTCATTATACCCAATTCCACTACCTTTTCTCATCAAGGTATTCTCTATAAATTTATGAACTAAATCAGAAGCATATTGTTGTTTTTGTACTCTTACTACATGTTTATCTTTATCAGCAAGAGCTTCCTCTTTTTCTTTTTCTACTTCTTCTAACTTATTTTTAAGAACTTCTACTTCACTGTTTTTCTTAAAAATTTCTATATCTCTGAGGTTAAGTTGATCTACATATTCCTTCTCACACTCTTTGAGATATTCTAACCTTCTTTCAACATTTTGAATACCTACTTTGTAACCTAAGTTATCAAGTTTTAGGTGTTCAATTTCTCTATTTAAACTCTCATTCCTAGACTTAAGTTCTTCTATAGTGTCAGCACAAGATTTAAAAGAACACACAGATAAGTCTGAATCATTTGATACCTCAGAGTCAGAGCCTGATGATGAACCATAGGCCATAAGTGCAAAGTTCTGCACCTTGGGTTGAGCAACAGCTACCAAAGAGAAATTTGGTTCTTCTTCAGCCATATCACTCCAATCATAATTTCCCAGTCCATCACAAGATACCAGTGCAGTCTTTGATTCTTCAGCAACCTTCTTTGTAACATCAGCATTTTTCTTTGGAGCTCTACACTCTCTGGCAAAATGTCCCTTCCTGTTGCAATTGTAGCATTCTATCTTTGATTTGTCAAAGCCTGGACTGTCCTTAGCTTTATACTTGACTTCTCTTCCAGACTTCTTCAAAAACTTTCTTGCCCTCAAGGTCAACATAGCCATTTACCATTTAAGATCAATTTCTTCAAGATCATCAGGATCAATATGATCCAAGTCTTGATTAATGACATGTGACCTTATAGTAGTTGTGAGCTCAGCCAAGAATGCACACAAAGCAATATCACTGGTAGAAATCTTATCATTTGAACTAGCAGCAGATACTCCATAAGCAGTAGAATGAGCAGCAGAGTGAGATTCTTGAGATCCTTTTCCTTTAGAGGATACAAAGGCAAGATTTTGAGTACCAGAAGATGAAGTAGAAGAGGTGGATAGTTCTGATTCATACACTCTTAAATTGTTGTAGAGACTCTCCAACTTCATAGTTTCAAAATCAGGCTTATTCCTCCACACAACTGTGTGCATACTCCATTTAGGTGCAAGACTTCTTAGAAACTTTAGGTTTACATCTTCTTGTGGAACCACATAGCCAACTAGCTTTAGATGACTAACAAGTTGGTTTAGCCTGTTGTATGTGCCAATTATCTTCTCTCCACTTTCAGAAGTAAAATTCTCAAACTGATGCTTTAGCATGTTTTTCTTGGATTTCTTAGTAACATCATTCCCTCCAAACCTGAATTCAACAGCATCCATCAATTCTTTTCCAGATTCACAGTCATCAAAGGCCATTTGAAATTCATTAGGTATTCCTATTAAGAGAATACTATGTGCTTTGATTTCCATCTTCCTTACTGTGTTGGCTTCGGCAGACTTAATTGGTATCTCCTTACCATCAGCACTCTTCTCAGGAACAGAATCACCATTAACAATCACATTCCACATGTTGAAATCAATCATGCGAATGTACTGTCTGATTCTTTTCTTCCATAGCTCATACTCAGAAGGATTCAGCATGGGTACCCTTGAAGCAGTCACCATATGAGTTTCATCACCCATCTTAGCAGTAGATTTGGAATAGCAAACTCTTAAGAAACAAAATCTTCTTGATAATAACTTCTAGATCACAAGCTCTGATACCACTTGTTGATCCCAGTTGAGCTTAAATGATCTTGTATAGAAGTTAACTTGATTAAACACTTAAGCTAACTTAAGAAGAATAATGATTCTCTTTCAACACTTCAGTATTATTAATACGAGCACTCAACAATGCTAGGGTTTTACAACCTTGAAGTGAATAATAATTCGTACATAAACTAACCCTATGATCCTCCTTTTATAGACTAAGGAATCCTACTAGGTTTACAATACCTTTCTCTACACGATAAGAATATTCTAGATAAATATAATATTTACACAATCTATTCTATATTTATCTAAACCGTATACATCCTTATCCCATCAGCAATAGATTCTGTCAGCAGCATTTAACCTCAGCAGCACTTTGACATTAGCAGCAGAATCATTACCACTAGCAGCAGTTTCGTTCATAGCAGCAGTTTCAGACCCAACATTTAAGACTCATAATCAAATCGGTTATTAGGAGCTGATAATCTACACCTAAAGAACATGTCTTGAGAGTCTTCCAGATGTGTACATCTACAAAACTAATGAGTCAAGTAAACATATAATGGCCAAAAAAGTTAACTTTCTGAGATGGGTCAAAATGGTTTTTACTGACCCGCCAAATTTTGGGGCTTGCCACTCTTCTGCACCCCAAAAAAACTGACCCGCCAATTTTTAATGGATTAAGTTTGACAAATATGTTGAACATGGTTACAAAACTATATCCAGAGTCAATATACAGTTTTTTGTGAATATAACAATCTAAGACGTTATTAGTTAAACATGTTTGACCCATTTTTTTACCTTTACCCATTATGACTAAATATAATACAAAATGACCATTTGCACCCACTTTCAAAATCACAATTTTAACCATCCATCTATATGTTTCTTAAATATAATGTCACTTCGTGTCAAAGTTCCAAAATGGTGTACAATTAAGTTATGTCATATTTATAGTAACACGAGATGCTAATTTCAAATCACACTTTCTGTAATTTAAGCTTCAACCAAACAAATGAGCATAATCATTTAAACGAAGAATATAATTCAAGCATACCCTATTAAAATTGCGATCGTAATGAATAAGCGATAATTTAAAGTATAGTATTTCAACAATAAGGATAGTAACAAAATATGAAGGACCTGTAAACCCTATATTCCAATGTCGTATCTCTGACTCACGAGATATTAAGAAAACATATTAACTCATTAAACATTAATTCACATTTTAGGGAAGGTAGCATATTATATGACATATCGTAACAAATATCCATAATAGAGAATTATACCTAAAATTATCCATTTGGTTATATCTTTAAACAAATAAGCTGAAAGGTTACTCACGAGCTACATAAAAATTTTAAAATACTATTTAGAGCTCCAATTAGAGTTATAAAGTCCTTACTCTCGTAGTCTAATATAAGTGGATAGTGACCTTTCATGGGATAAATACATCATCTGTTGCATTTTGAGGCCATACACTTCAATAAAACGTGAACAAAAGCCACCAAATTTCAATATGTCAATTTGATAAGCATCCCTACTAATGCATCAATTTAATAGTCTCTTTTTAAAAAAAGTGCTTAATTGAGTGAGACATTTTTACAAACACTTGGTGGGTATTAAAAAGATAACATATTGCTCAACATAATGGATAACTTATTAAGAAGAGTAAATTAACATGTAGCATTTAACCAAAAACACTATATTGTCATATAATCAGATATCTCACAATTGTGGCAAAAAAAGACCTACAGAGCGTGTGAAAGCTATGATAATCTTAGGAATCATTTGAGATTAATTTTGTGTCCCATTATTCACCTTTAATAACCATGATGAACCTGTATAAATCTGATAAAAACAAAAATAAACTTCGAACAAAATCAGTGAACCATAAAATAAGATCAAAATCATGTGACATGATTTAGGCCAATTTGTAGCCATAACTTCGTCTAAAATAAATGGGTAAAATAAGAAATAAGATAAAAACCTAGATATATTCACCATTAGAAAAATACAACTTGTTTGTTAGAAGATCAAGAATGAGATGCAAGATGATGCAGAACATATAATCCAAAATTTTGAAATTGGTATGGGAAAGAAGATTAGAGTAAATAATGATTAAAAAATGATATTTGAGATTCAATATTAGCTAAAATTTTGAAAACCGTTCCATCAAAATGGATCCCAGAATTTGACACGTGGTAATATGACGCAGAATATGACATCAGAATAAAGGGTAGATGGCATTCAAAAAACTTTTCATTTTTTATATATAAAGATTGGTCCTTATATAGTTTCAATAGTGTTACATAGTTTCAAGATAAAGATCAATCATGTAAAGAAAAAAAATGACGAAAAAAATAGGAACAAATGGTGTAATTCACTCTTTTATTTAATATATGATATGCACGGTTGAATTATACAATGGATGCACCTATATTGATAAATCAAACTACCTATAATAACAATTATTAGTATTATTTATATATAATTAAAGATTTATTTTAATTAAAATTAAATCTTTATTTGTATTTATATAATTTTTATAAAAAGGTTTATATACAAAAGTAAAACTTTAATTTTACTTTAAAATGTAATTAGGTTAAGTTGCTAGATATGATTTCAAAATGTGTCCATCTGTTAAGAAAATCACTATGGTCGTTGATTACTTCAAATCAACGCTCTTAAGCATAAAAAGAATTAAGTACATTCCAATACATGTAAGAACCAGAAATTTTCAAGTTATTATTTTCCTACAAACCCGAAAAATTTATTTCGGATGTTATATTCAATATTATCAATCATTCTCACATTTTACTTTTTGCTTTCATCTAAACAATAAAGCAACGACTAATATTGCCAAAAAAAAATGTGGCATAACCCACGTTCCATTTTACTGGAACCGCACTGTCACACCCTCAAAATCGGGTCCAGCGGAGGCTTATATGTAGCTGGGGTGTAACTCAATTAGTACCACAATACAAGTGCAAAAATGGTTTTCACTTCAATCATTTAGAATAAAATCGTTTAACCAAAAGTATTGAATTTACATCGTTAAAAGTAGTGCGAAATTTGGCCCTTAAAAATTTAGTTTAAACCGGTCCCCATATGAATATCAGAGTCTTCTATGACCATGTCATGCCCTGCCAAAACCTCCAGTAGCATGCCATTTCTTAATACATGAAAATACATGCTAAAGCGTCAACACGAGGTTGGTGAGTTTATAGAGTTTAGTGAGAAAGATGTAATGTAAAACATTTGAATGAGAATTTCCCAGCAAAGGCATCATAAATCCACTCAATTCCAAGTCCCGCCCATACAAGACTTGTAACATGTGTGTTTACAACCCACTGCCAAAATATGATTTGGTTTATGTTAACAAAAGTAATATTTGTATCTAGATTCAAAGAAAGGTGTAGCAATACCGCTATATAAACAATTTTTGGCAATGAGGCCATATAAACAATGATGACAATGAGGTCATATAAACGATGATGACAATGACGTCATATAAACGATGATGACAATGATGTCATATAAATAAATAATAATGTTTAAGAGACAAGTCACATTACAAGTAAAACAAGCATGGTGTTTGATTGTAAAACGAATAGTGAGTTTAAATGTAAAACGAGCATAAAGTTAAAAACATGTAATTGAGCATGTATCTCCCCCAAAAGGTTTACGAAACAATTAAAAGAGTAGGGCTATGACGCACCTGGTGCGATAGCTAGGAAGACAAAAGTGAATACATGAAATGAGGCACGATGTCTAACCGCAACCTAATATGAATGATAGGTTCTAATGTAAGAAATGAAATGATGCTACACATGCAAATATGTATGTTATCGATACCAGTCGTGAAATTTGAAAATAACGTTTATCGTCGAAAAATACATTTTTGACGTCTCGGTAAGTTAATAAACACTTTTCATGCAAATATGTTGAAACGGTACTCCACGATCCTCGTTTGATGTTTTATCGGTAAATATAGTGTTTTCGTCGTAGTTTAATATTTTTCACAACCTTGAAAATATGACTAAATGGCCTTGCAAAACTAGTAGCAAAATGGTGAATATTAAGAGTTAGGAAAGAAACTCAGTAGTTTTAGGAAGCTTGTAACATCATCTAAAAATTCATAGAATTGAAGTTTGTCCATACGGGTCTCGATCATAGAGAAAAATAGTGGTGAAGTAAGGTGTTTGGGTTGTTTTGGCAGATTCTGGGCAGTTTTCGGGAAAGTTTAGTAGGCCATATGTTATTTTTTATTAATCTTTTCGATAAAATGGTTGAATGTTTTGAAAACTAGGTTGGCTGAACTAACTTTTTGTCAATGATGTAAATTTTCCAGAAATGGGTTTATCAATGAGAAACGTGGTTCCGAACATGGCCACTTGCCGAAATGGTTAATACTTGGAAAAATTTTCAAGTGTTGTGCTGAAGTAAAAATATAGTGTACGTCGAGTTTTAAAAGCTTGTATTTCGGTCGTTATAAGTCCGTTTCTTATGTTCTTTATATCTACGGCTTCGTATTAATATATACTAACGTATTTTTAGTGGTCAGCCCTTCTAAATCACGTTTAACGCCTCGTTTTGTCCGTTGAAATTCGTGCAACAGCACGTATTATTTTCAGAAAATAGTTTTTCGTCGTTAAAATTGAAAAAATCATATCTTCTTCGTTATAAGCTCGTTTTTATCTGTTCTTTCGCCCATAGCTTCGTTTTTTAAAGTATTTTCTGAATCTTTGTTAAAAAATTACCCATTAACCCCTGATCTTTCCAGATTTTACAAAAATGGACAAAACCTTATATATAGTTTGAAAAATCAATTTTTCTAGTTCAAGGCTTGTTCAAAACTTAATCAAACTACTTCAAATCAACTCCACAAGTACCCAATCCTACCATACACCTTCTTAGGGTGTCATGGTTCCTAGTCTTAACCAAAAATGGTGGATCTCATGAGATCACTAATAAAAACCCTTAGATCTATTTTTATAAAAAAAATGAATAATAAGTGGTATGTTTAACATAGATATATGCATGATTTGCTACTAGGACATCAAAGTAGGTTAAATGAAAGTATAAAAGATTAGAAAAGTTTACTTGAAGCTTACTTGAAGATTTGAAGAGTTTTGGAGATGATTATGTAAGAAACTTTGGGATTTTTATTTCAAAATCCAAGCAAGGAGTATAAATGAGACTTGATTATGACCTGATCTTCAAAATTTTATGGTTTCTTCTTGGTGTTCTTCCTTGGCTGTGTATATGAGCAAGAGAGAAAAGAGATGTGTTTTTTTTTTTTTTTACTAAATGAAATGTTTACTTGAACCTTGAAACATATAATATTGTTTGGAAATAAAAACGAGACAAAAGTACTTGCTCATAAATGAAGTTAGTAAGGTTTTTTCAAATGTGTAAGAAAATAGAATGGGGGAGGAAGATCTTGTAAGAAATTTGATAGATTATGTTAGATATTAGTTGTTTATTTAGTATTTTAGGTGTTCATAATTTTAGGTGATACCGAGTTTGCTAGAAATAAAGTTTAACAGTACCAAATAAAATGTAACGACGTTGTAAAAATTATGAAATTACATTCTTGATGAGAATCGGGTGTTAAAATAATTGTAGTGTTGAAATATCGTGATCCGACGTAGTTATAGGCGTTTACCGAAAAATATAGCAAACGGTTTCAAAACACTTGGTAAATTAATAATATAATTTTTATATCATTATAGTTAGTGTGAAAATATGTTAGGTTCATAGTCGGGAGTATCGGGTATATGTTAGTAGTAAAACTGAGTGGTGACGTTAATTACAAATTAAGCATACGTAAATTGAAATGATGCGTATCCGTGCACGATCTAATGTGTTGATGATGTTACTGATGATATGCAGACTACTCTAGTCTATATGATGAGTCCTTACTGATGATGCATGAATTCGCAGCTAAACCAACTGGTTACGCGAATTTGAAATCCCGTAAATTAGATTTACGAAATGATGAACGACAATCATGAATAGTGATTTTCTTCCGGAAATGAATAGTGTCATATGAATAGTAAAATTTTCGAACGCTTCTCAAATTATCAAACTGACTCCGAAAACGATGAATAGTGAAATGATGAATAGTGATCGGTGAATTGTAAATGATGAATAGTAACTTTTCGAGATGAATAATGAAATTTAGACATTTGAAAAGGATCTGAAATTACAAGTTGTGACAGTCTTCCCCTTTAAAAGGAACTTCATCCCGAAGTTCAGTTTGTGTTGGCCTTTAGAGTGGTATTGGTGGAAAAGTGAGGATAATTGAGTCGTGTTGCGGTGATAAAAGATAGAACATTCATTAGATCGGAATTCGTAATAGTACATGAAACTTACGATAGAACGTAGAATTAAAACACAAAAGAAATACAAGACTAGAGAGTTTAGGTCTCCATTTATTTATAAGGCAAAAGTTCTTGGTTCTTGAACATTGTTGTCGTCCTCAACGTTGTTGATGTGTGGACCATTTCCTCCTTCGATGACCTAGGCTCTACCACGAGCCATTCCACCTTGGTTCCCATTCCCTTGGTTTCCTTGTTTTGGGCATTCATTCCTGTAATGTCCTATTTCTCCACAGCCAAAACATGACACTTGAGGTTTCTGATCTCCGGTAATGATTGGAAACAGGCATTCCCAAGTCGCATGACCAATCTTCTTACGGTTACCACATGGATTAAGACAATGTCCATGGTTATGATGATTCTGACACTTGTTGCATTTGGGTAGGGTACCCTGGTAGCCTCTCTTTTCAACTGAACTTGCAGCATAGATCTTGGCGACTTCTTGCCTCTTTGGTTGTGGTTGAGTAGCATTGTCACTCTGTTGTTGTTCCAACTCCTTTTGTTGTCGTTGTTATTGTTATTGTTGACAGTAGTTTCTTTCTTTACTATCTTAGCCATGAGTTTTTGAGTTATTCAGATAGCCTCTTCCATTGATTGGGGATCAAAAGAAATCACATCCCCCTGGATGCTTTTGGGCAGTCCTCCAATGAAGTTTTCCAACCTTTTCTCATCATCAGGAACCATAGTTAGGCACAGCGCGGCCAACTCTTGAAACCTCCTAATGTAGGTCTCGATGTCATCACCTTTTGTCACCAACTCATAGAACTCTGTTTCCAACTTCTTCACCTCGGTACGAGGGCAAAACTTCTTAGCCATCAATTTCTTGAATTGTTCCCAGGTGAGCTTGTAGGCATTTTCCATACCAATCGGTTGAGCATAAGAATTCCATCATGACCTAGCTTCATCCAAAAGCATACCAGTAGCGAATTTTACCTTGCTGACATCAGGACAGTTGCACATGAGGAACACATTCTCAGTCTTTTCAAACCAGCGAATCAAAGCGACCGCTCCTTTAGTGCCCTTAAACTTGATGGGATCACTAATCTTAAAATCCTTCCAAGTGCATTCACGCCTATTATTGGATTGCTCATTCGTCCCTGTCTGTGAAGCGGTTTCAGCAGCCCTTGCAGCTACCTCAGCTCTCTCGATCTTTAGAGCTTCGGCTATAGTATACTTAACAAGTTTCCGAATAGCAGCTTGTGTCATAGTTGGAGTAGCTTTAGCTTTCCTTGGTGGCATAGCTCTTCAAAACAAGAAAAGAAGGGTGAAACATATATAAGACGTTTCCTAGTAGTAGGTGTTCGAGAGTGGATTGTCATAGAATGAAAGGTTGAAGTCGTCATGATTAGTTGGCGTGCTTCTAGGCGGTGGTTCACGAGGTGATGAAGGTGTGAATGTTCTTGCAACGTTTGAGTACGCACACATGAATGAAACATTTGGAAATTAGGTTGAGAATTCAATCGAGACAAAATTTTATTATAACTATTCTCATTGTTGCAAAATTCATCTCTGAGTCAGACATAGGTGGTCAGCCTATATCCCACTATCCTGGGTCGAATGTAGATGACCAGTCTACATTCCACCGAGGTTCCATGAATTTTGAAATACTCAGTTCAGTTATACTAAAACTATGTCCTTCACAAATACAAAGACGTTCTGAAAGACTAAGGCAAGTTACCAAACTCGAGGTCGAATGAAGAAACTATGCAAGGAGAAGGCGTAACATGAGACGCATAAGTTATGTAAGCATACTAATAGGGAAGACAATTATAGTAATCAACTAGAATAAATGAGTATGATATATCTAATAATGAGGTACAAATCTCATCACATAAGTCAGCAATAAACTACCAATGAGGCATCAGCTTGACAGGCAGGCACGTGGCGGTCATAGGTTTAAGTTCTCGTGAAAGTAGCTATAGTCTAGGTTTTAAAAACACTCAGTTCTCTATAGCCAAAGCTCTAATACCAATATGTCACACCCCCAAAATCGGGTCCAGCGGAAGCTTACATGTAGTTGGGGTGTAACTCAATTAGTACCACAATACAAGTACAAAAATGGTTTTCACTTCAATCATTTAGAATAAAATCGTTTAACCAAAGTATTGAATTTACATCGTTAAAAGTAGTGCGGAATTTGGCCCTTAAAAATATAGTTTAAAATGGCCCCCATATGAATATCAGAGTCTTCTATGACCATGCCATGCCCTGCTAAAACTTCCAGTAGCGTGCCATTGCTTAATAACTGAAAATACATGCTAAAGCGTCAACACGAGGTTGGTGAGTTCATAGAGTTTAGTAAAAATGATGTAATGTAAAACATTTGAATGAGAATTTCCCAGCAAAGGCATCGTAAATCCACTCAGTTCCAAGTCCCACCCATACAAAACTTGTAACCTGTGTTTACAACCCACTGCCAAAATATGATTTGGTTTATGTAAACAAAAGTAATATTTGTATCTAAATTCAAAGATAAGTGTAGCAATACCGCTATATAAACAATTTTTGGCAATGAGGCCATATAAACAATGATGACAATGAGGCCATATAAACGATGATGATAATGAGGTCATATAAACGATGATGACAATGAGGTCATATAAACGATCATGACAATGAGGCCATATAAACAATGATGACAATGATGTCATATAAATAAATAATAATGTTTAAGAGACAAGTCACATTACAAGTAAAACAAGCATGGTGTTTGATTGTAAAATGAACAGTGAGTTTAAATGTAAAACGAGCATAAAGTTAAAAACATGTAATTGCGCATGTATCTCCCCCAAAAGGTTTACGAAACAATTAAAAGAGTAGGGGCTATGACTCACCTAGTGCGATAGCTGGGAAGACAAAAGTTAATACATGAAATGAGGCACAATCTCTAACCGCAACCTAATATGAATGATAGATTCTAATGTAAAAAATGAAATGATGCTACACATGCAAATACGTATGTTATCGATACCACTCGTGAAATTTGAAAATAACGTTTATCGTCGAAAAATATATTTTTGACGTCTCGATAAGTTAATAAATATTTTTCATGTAAATATGTTGAAACGGTACTCCACGATCCTCGTTTGATGTTTTATCGGTAAATATAGTGTTTTCGGCGTATTTTAATATTTTTCATAACCTTGAAAATATGCCTAACTGGTCTCGCAAAACTAGTCGCGAAATGGTAAATATTAAGAGTTAGGAAAGAAGCTCAGTAGTTTTAGGAAGCTTGTAATATCATCTAAAAATTCATAGAATTGAAGTTTGTCCATACGGGTCTCGATCATATAGAAAAATAGCGGTGAAGTAAAGTGTTTGGACTGTTTTGGCAGATTCTGTGCAGTTTTCGGGAAAGTTTAGAAGGCCATATGTTATTTGTTATTAATTCTTTTGACAAACGGTTGAATGTTTTGAAAATTAGACTGGGTGAACTAACTTTTAGTCAATGATGTAAATTTTCCAGAAATGTGTTTATCAATGAGAAACGTGGTTCCGAACATGGTCACTTGGCGAAATGGTTAATACTTAAAAAAATTTCTAAGTGTTGTGCTGAAGGAAAAATATAGTGTACGTCGAGTTTTAAAAGCTTGTATCTCGGTCGTTATAAGTCCGTTTCTTATGTTCTTTATATCCACGGCTTCGTATTAATATATACTAACGTATTTTCAGTGGGTCGGCCCTTCTAAATCACGTTTAACTCCTCGTTTTGTCCGTTGAAATTCGTGCAACAGCACGTATTATTTTCAGAAAATAGTTTTTCGTCATTAAACTTGGAAAAATCATATCTTATTCGTTATAAGCTCGTTTTTATCCGTTCTTTCACCCATAGCTTCGTTTTTGAAATTATTTTCTGAATCTTTGGTAAAAAAATTACTCATTAACCCCTGATCATTCCAGATTTTACAAAAATGGACAGAACCTTATATAGTTTGAAAAATCAATTTTTCTAGTTCAAGGCTTGTTCAAAACTTAACCAAACAACTTCAAATCAACTCCACAATTACCCAATCCTACCATACACCTTCTTATGGTGTCATGGGTTCCTAGTCTTAACCAAAAATGGTGGATCTCATGAGATCACTAATAAAAACCCTTAGATCTATTTTTATAAAGAAAATGAATAATAAGTGGTATGTTTAACATAGATATATGCATGATTTGCTACTAGGACATCAAAATAGGTTAAATGAAAGTATAAAAGATTAGAAAAGTTTACTTGAAGCTTACTTTAAGATTTGAAGAGTTTTGGAGATGATTATGTAAGAAACTTTGGGATTTTTATTTCAAAATCCAAGCAAGGAGTATAAATGAGACTTGATTATGACTTGATCTTCAAAATTTTATGGTTTCTTCTTGGTGTTCTTCCTTGGCCGTGTATATGAGCAAGAGAGAAAAGAGATGTATTTTTTTTTTTTTTACTAAATGAAATGTTTACTTGAACCTTGAAACATATAATACTGTTTGGAAATAAAAAGGAGACAAAAGTACTATCTCATAAATGAAGTTAGTAAGGTTTTTCAAATGTGTAAGAGAATAGAATGGGGGAGGAAGATCTTGTAAGAAATTTGATAGATTATGTTAGATATTAGTTGTTTATTTAGTGTTTTAGGTGATACCGGGTACCGAGTTTGCTAGAAATAAAGTTTAACAGTACCAAATAGAATGTAACGACATTGTAAAAATTTTGAAATTACATTCCTGATGAGAATCGGGTGTTAAAATAATTGTAGTGTTGAAATATCGTGATCCGACGTAGTTATAGGCGTTTACCGGAAAATATAGCAAACGGTTTCAAAACACCGGGTAAATTAATAATATAATTTTTATATCATTATAATGAGTGTGAAAATATGTTAGGTTCATAGTCGGTAGTATCGGGTATATGTTAGTAGTAAAACAGAGTGGTAACGTTAATTACAAATTAAGCATACGTAAATTGAAATGATGCGTATCCGTGTACGATCTAATGTGCTGATGATGTTACTGATGATATGCAGACTACTCTAGTCCATATGATGAGTCCTTACTGATGATGCATGAATTCGCAGCTAAACCAACTGGTTACGCGAATTTGAAAACCACTTAAATTAGGTTTACGAAATGATGAACGACAATCGTGAATAGTGATTTGCTTCAGGAAATGAATAGTGTCATATGAATAGTAAAATTTTCGAACGCTTCTCAAATTCCCAAACTGACTCCGAAAACGATGAATAGTAAAATGATAAATAGTGATTAGTGAATAGTAAATGATGAATAGTAACTTTCTGAGATGAATAATGAAATTTAGACGTTTGAAAAGGACCTGAAATTACGAGTTGTAACGCACACGCGTACCGACACTGTGATAGTATGGCTTAAGTTTAATAAATAAAACACCGGGAGTCATTAGAACACAAAAATCATTTAAATTATCCTCGGGCATTACGGAGTCAAAAGCATTCCTACACCTCGCTTTTATTTAGCCCTTCACCTTTTTACTTATATGCACACACCTTAAACAATTACATTACAAATATAATATATGTAAAAGAAAAAGAGATAAATAAAAAGAAAAAGGGGGCACCGATTGTTGCTTAACCCTACTTGCACCCTTCATATTCACGCCTATTCTCTTCCATCTCTCTTTCTCCCACGCCCTCACCCTGAAAACCAAATGTCATCACCATCCCACCACCTGGTAAACCCAGGTTTGACCCGACTCGATGACAACAAGGCTCCAAGAGATGGTTTCTATCACTCACAGAACTTATCCCTTTTGTCCAAGCTCTCGAAATCAACACAAGCTACAAAGGGGTGAATAGGCGATGACGGGGTGATAACCTTTTTGGGCTACGAATACAACTGACGAACGATCTAAGGAGGGGCAAACCCCCTTGTATTAATTCTTTATAAATCGATCGGTTCACAAGAGGTTCCACACATCCAAAAACTTTTAGAACAAAATATTAGTTAGCTTTAGAGAGAAATTTTTCTGAGGTTACAAAGGGTGTGTGGGTCACTTGCGGAATTAGAATCAGGTTTTGATTGTTTTTAGTCTCCTTTGTAATCGACTCTTATTTGGTAACCCATTTCCCCTTTTTCCTTTTCTTTCAATAATATGTAACTATTTTCCTTTTGTGTAAACTAGTTTTGAATTATATTGTCTCGTTGGTTTTCTTTGGTGAATCGAATTAGTAATTTTGATGTTAAGTCTTGATGTTAAAATGTTTGTGTAGCTAAACCTGAAACTGAACTAAAAACCGGATTAAGAGTCAACTCAAAATTTTGAAGTGTGTATGTTTTGGCTTAGTTTCGATCCTACTCATTAGTGTTAAACTCGTGCCATTTTGAGGATGGTTTAGATGGCCTGACTGATTTGGTATCTTTAGCTCACTTGATTTTTGTAATGCTAAACTTGTGAATTGCCTCGTTAAAAATCTGATTTGCCCGTTGTCCTTAAACTTGACTATAAAGCACCCTTCCTCGAAAGGGTGTTAGTCTTGATTATTTTGTGTCGATTCATACGCCTCATGTAGCGATGTGTGCTCAAAGGGTAGTACCCAACGGATAAACGCCGTTGCACAAATGGCTATTGTCATATCGTTTCGAGTACGTTTGCTTGATTAATTTTTGGGTACAAATAGTTTGTCAAGTGGGTAGTAAAGCGAGTCACCCAAAGAGGTGCGATTGTTTGATTTATTTTCAGACCAAGGGAGAACACCCCGAAGGGTTTCTACCCGACTCAGCACTAGACTATGCCATGGTTTAGCCAACGGTGCGTCTTGGGTTGAGTGTGCATTTTGCTCGTTCCTTCTTGTGTCAACCACAACGGTTTTCCCAGGAACAAAATTTCTAAAAACTAATTTTGTGTTAAAGACCTTGGGCCACAAAAGCCCATTCCATACGGTGTGTTTGTGTATTCAACTAATGGATTGCCAAGCCCATTCAAAGAGGGGGAACCTGTTTGGTTTGTTTGTGCACGAGCCCAATTTAGTGTGTGTTTTGAAGGTAACATTTCGAGTTATTCCGCGACCGATTCCCTTCATGCTTCGACTTATACATACCACATAAGAACTCGACAACTCCATTCCAATACAACATGCAATGTTCACACGACATTAATTTACGACGTACTCAAATTTACTAAACATATTTTATAAATGGTTTCTAAATTGTGACTAATAACCAAAACTTATTATTTTCACATCATTAACACTCTTAACGATATTAAACTAATGAAAATATAATACTAACTTATTTTGATCATAAACACTCCTTATAATGGCTCATTTAGACTTAACGAAACATATTTTGATCATAAGAACTTATGAGTTTCGAAAATAATACAAAACAGTTTATCTTTCCAATATAGAAATTATGACATATACAAACTTAATTAAGTTTAATACATGATTTAACTTTATTTTGTTTCAAATATAAACACTTTAAATAAAACTTTTACTTAAAGACATTTATTTACACACGTTTTATTATAAATTAATATTTACATATAAATACTTATAAATATTTAGATATATACATATAAACTTTTAACAACACTATTCTCAGTTTTTCTTCGACGACATCTAATATTCATTACCTTCCACACTTCGTCTTTCAGTCAACGTCAAACCAGAATCCTATCCGTTCTTGATAGTTTAGCTATATGATACTTTAATACTTAAGTACTTCTGAGAGCCAATGCAAGCCAATATCTACAGAAACTAAACCTAAATAATGCCACACAAGCAACAATAACAAAAACGTTTTGAAAACTTTTAAACTTATTTACGTTCATCAAGTCTTAAATTAGAACTGCAAACAAAATTA
This sequence comes from Artemisia argyi, assembly GCA_030686995.1. Taxonomy (NCBI): domain Eukaryota; kingdom Viridiplantae; phylum Streptophyta; class Magnoliopsida; order Asterales; family Asteraceae; genus Artemisia; species Artemisia argyi. Next base: position 135,500,101 of record CM060694.1, read on the forward strand.
TGCCATACTAATCTAGGTCACGTGTCGGAACTATCACCTACTATTTGACTCCATTGGATTTCTGACTACTACTTGCTGACGTGAGTTCATAGTCCTACCTTTTATTATGTTTTCAAATCCGGTGGGGAGATACATGCTATAAATCTGAACACAAGAATTTTTCTATACGCTATCCTGATTGATATTGCCCAAGTTACCACCTTCAATAGTCCCTCATATAATGAACCATTAATCACTTGCGAGTGAACGCGAATTTAGTGAATTAACTGGGAATATGGCAAACTCCTACGACGAGGGCACTATAACCTACATCATTTTATGATGTGGGCTATTTATATCATTTATGATATCACCCGATCTTAAGGTTTGCGTGTCATGAGGCTTAGGGCAATATACATGTTACACTACAATATCATTGTTTTTACTACTATTTAACTTGTGTTCAAACTACTACAAATTATGTTGATATAAATAATGTCTAAAAACGTTATTAATACTTTTTGATATCTCTACGTTTTGATAATCACAAAATGTAAACTCATTAAACATAAAGATTAGTACGTAAACAAGTATTTAGTTGTTAATATACATTTAAACAACTCAATCACTTAAGGTATGAATAAACAAAATGCCTAATGCATTTTATGATCAAAGGAACATTTTCTTAATCTCTAGATTTTTTTATAAAATCTCATAAACATTTTATATGTTTTAGAAAATCATTTTTGGCATAAAATAAATATACTAAATTCATTATAAATATATGAATTCAATTTTTAACCAAAAATGGCAAAAATGTTCTAGAAAAACTTCCCCATAAAAAGACAAAGCTGGGCAATGAATTTATTGGGCGGCCCCCTTAATTTTACTAGGTGGCCAACTTAATTATTAAGGGGATCGGCCCCTAATTAAGGGGGTCAGCCACGCTCCTCCCGACTCCAGCTTTGCCTATAAATACTGGATCATTTCTGGACTTTTTTCCAACCTTTTTGCACTCCAAACTTTCTGATCTAATTCTCCATTTCTATTCTCTTAAATCCTTTGATCATATAATCATAAGCTTTTGTTTCCAAGTGATCCAAGCTTCATCCATTCAAGTGCAAGAGAAGAATACCTCTAACCTTCAAGATTAGAAGTATTACAACTTTGGGTGATCCTCCCACTCAAGTTGTTAGTGTACAATTCTTTGTAAATCATTTGTGTATAATTTGTGTAAACTAGGTAGTTAGTTGTGAACATAAGTGTGTAGATTAGTTGAGCAAGTAGAAAAGGTGTAGAGAAGCTAAGGTATATAGGTAGTGAAGGTGTGAAGAGGCAGTGTTGTGTAGTATTGAAGTAGTTGTGAAGAAGTCGTGGAAGAAGTCGTGAAGAAGTAGTGAAGAAGTCGTGGAGAAGTTGTGAAGTAGTCGTGAAATAAGTTGTGAAGATACAAGTGATGTGAGATTGGTTCTAGCTAGGATTAGAACTCGACATTTAGTTTAGTGACATTAAATTGGTGTAAGCAAAAGTGTATAAGGTTTTCTCCGCCATAAGGGAGCTTGTTTACATAGTGAAGAGAACTCTCGAGTTAGGCGCTTAGGGAGTGGAGTTGGGTAAGGAAGATGTCCTTGTAGCCGAACCACTATAAATCCTTTGTGTCGCGGTTAGATCTTTCCATCTCTTTACTTTCATTACTTTACTTACATTGTTTTTATTTACTTACATATAATTGTTAATATTGTGCAAGAGTTGAATTCACATAAAGATCGAATCTAAGTTTTAAAAGCAAACAAAGGTTTTCAAAATTAATTAAAAAGACGTAAAACTATTCAACCCCCTTCTAGTTTTCCATAATTGGCATCAGAGCTACGTTAAACAAGATTTTTTTTAAATATATTGTATTTTAAAATTTGTATCGATCTATGGAATCGGAAAAATATTTAGAAGGTCAATCTATGCAAAGACCACCACTATTTGAAAGTGATGGCTTTCTTTATTGGAAAAATAGATTCGAAACTTATGTGAAATCAAATGATCTAGAACTTCGGCATGTTATTACCTTTGGTGAATTTTCCCCCTATTCAAAATAATTTCGAAACTAAAATGGATGAAATTGTACCTTTTGAAAAACAAAATGATAATTTGAAAAGGAAACTAGCTAAAAATAATGAAGCTAAAATGGTGATTTATAATGCGTTACCACGCAAAGAATATGAAATAATTTTTATGTGTAAAACCGCAAAAGAAATTTGGGATTCTTTACTAATCACTCACCAAGATAATAGTCAAGTCAAAGACAACAAAATAGATCTTCTTATTCAACAATATGAACAATTTATGATTTCCGAAGAGGAATCTATTGTAATGCTTTTGCTAGGTTTAACACTATAATCACAAGTTTAAAAGCATTTGATGAGAGTTTTTCTAGTAAGAATTGTGTTAGGAAATTTATTAGGGCATTACATCCAAAATGGTGCGTAAAAGTCACGGCAATAGAAGGATCGAAGAACTTGATGACGTTATCACTTGACGAACTCATTGGCAACATGAAGGTCCATGAAGAAATCTTAAAGAGAGATTCGGAGACAGTCAAGAGCAAGAAGGATCTTATAAAATATATTGCGCTAAAAGTTAAAAAGGAACTTAGTGATGATGATTCAAGTGATGATGATTCAAGTGATGAGAGTGAAGATGAAGAATACGCCATGGCCGTTAGAGAATTCAAGAAATTTTTCAAGAGACGAGGAAGATTCACAAGAAAATCACGTGACGAAAGAAGGTCATCTCAAAGGAATAGAAATGAAAGTTACAGGAAAAGAAAGTGCTTTAGATGTGGAAGTCCTAATCATCTCGTTGGCGAATGTCCAAAGCCACCGGGTTACGATTATCAAAGCGCCTTTGTTAGTGGAACATGGAGTGATAGCGACAAAGACGAAGTTGGAAAGGCAAACGATGAAAAATGTCTTGTAGCTCAAGCGACCGATGAAATATGCTTAGGAATAAATTTGGAGCCCGACGAATGAATCAAGGATAGTGGATGCTCAAAGCACATGACGGGGAACCGCAAGCTATTTTCTTCATACAAGGCATACAATGGAGGTAATGTTATTTTCGGTAGTGACTTACGTGGAAAAATCATTGGAAAGGTCTGATTTCTCAAGACTCCCTAACTATTGAAAATGTTGAGCATGTAGATAATATAACATATAACTTGCTTAGTGTAGGACAAATATGCGATAATAAGTATAGGGTTACCTTTATCGAAAAAGATAGCAAAATAGTTAAGGATGGAAAATTTATAGGTAGAGGAATTAGGAAAGGATGTGTATATTTTATGAAACTAGGAAATAAACCGGAAGATAAGATATGCCTAGCAACCTTAGAGATAACTCCACATTGTGGCATAGGAGATTAGGTCACGCAAACATGCAACAAATATAATCTTTAGCCTCTAAGGAGTTAGAAATTTTCCTAACCTAAGATATGATAAACATTTTTGTGATGCTTGTAAAATTGGGAAACAAGCACATGCTAGTCACAAAGCTAAGAATATAGTCTCCACTACTAGGTGTCTAGAATTACTTGTTGGGAATTCTGCTAAGTAAGAATTCTGCTGACGGTTACTGCTGAAGGATACTACTGAAGAGCTGGTTCCTGCTGAAGCAGTGTATCTGCTGAAGTCTAGTTTCAGCATTATTAGTTCCTGCGGATATAGTTATTCCGTATTTTATGTAATATAGTTAGGATATGCATGAGTTTATTTAGGAAGTGATAATGCATATCTTTTAGAGTTTATAGAATATATGTTTCTTGTGAAACGGTTTAGGGTTCCTTGTGTATAAAAGGAACACACGATTATGTATTGAATATATGTTTTTAGAAAATACTTTCGTTATTATTAAAAGATCCATAGAGGATCAATTGTTTTTAGTATTCAGTTGTTAATACTTGTGTTTGTTTCAGCTATAGAGTACAAGTTACAGAGATTATCTTTTAGTGTGTTAGTGATTACATTAACATAACTAACGATCCACGAGTGCTCAAAGATCTATCAAGGTCTTAGGTTCAACAAGTGGTATCAGAGCCACGGGAGAGTCTCTGTGATACTAAGTAACATCAATCTTACACCTGCTCAATCAAAAACAACCAAAAACAATGCCTGGAATAGATGATGAAGCTGATACAACTCAGAACCAAAACACCACTTCTCTCCAACAACTCAATCTCTCAAACAATAATGCCAAATTCCCATACCTTAAGAATGCTGAGAAGTATGAATCGTGATCCATGAAGATGCAAAACTGGATCACAAACATTGACTGGAATCTTTGGGAAGTTGTCCATAAGGGTAACAGCTTGAAGAAACATGTCAAAGATGTTGATGGGATTATGACCATTGTAGGTCCCAAAACTGCTGAAGAAGTTCTAGCCGTGCAGAGGGAGAATAAAGTCAGAACAATTCTCCTTCAGGCTATACCAGATGACCACATGGGTGACTTCCACTTCATGGAAGATGCCAAGGACATTTGGATGGCCATCAAGGCTAGATTTGGTGGGAACAATGAGTCAAGAAGGATGAAGAAGTCAATGTTGAAGCAGCAGTTTCAAGAGTTTCAAATATCTGAGGAAGAAGGAATCCACAAAGGTTATGACAGGTTCCACAAGATCTTGAGTCAACTTAATCAGTTGGAGGCCAGGCCGGACAATGAGGACTGCAATGCTAAGTTTCTAAGATCTTTGCCACCATCCTGGTTGCAAGTCAGCATTGCTCTCAAAACTAAAGGTGGATTGGACATGATCTCTTTTGATGACCTCTACAACAAGCTTAAATCTCTTGAGCCTGATGTTAGAAGTCCCATTCGTCCATCCACTTACTCAGCCTTTGTTAGCACCACATCCAATCCAGTGCATCATGCCTCAAGCTCTTACACCTCAGCATCATCTTCTCATACCCATAGTAAACCAACTCCTAAATCAAAATCCAGTAATATAATGGAAGATGTTCTTCACTCTTTTGTTGCTGAATATGAACATCATCAGATTATAGCTTATGAGGATTTTGAACAGGTGGATCCATTGGAGATGGAAGAGATGCACTTGAAATGGCAGTTGACAATGATTTCTCTGAATATCAAAAGGTTTAAGAATAAGTCAGGGAGAAAGTTTGGTTTCCAGGGAAGAGATGCAACAAGATTTGACAGAAGGAAGGTTAAGTGCTACACATGTGGTCAGATGGGCCACTTCTCAAGAGAATGCAAGGATAGAAAGCCTGGTGATGAAGTTAGATATGGCTCATATCTATTGGAATCAGGAACTTTTAAAGCTGGACCTTCCAAAGCTTTGGTGACTGTGGATAACCATATTGATTGGGCTATTCATGAACCTCCTAAAGAGGAAGCTTCTACTTCTAAACAAGTGAATATGCTGGCATACTGCCCCACAGAGGATAAGAAGGATCAAGTTTCCTTGATGGGCATCTCTCAGGTACATAACTGTGTTTTTGGCTGTAGTGTAAGATATAATGAACTTAAACAAGAGTATGATGAATTGAAACCCAAATATAATGAATGTTATGTAGAAGTTGAAGCTTATAAAAAGCCTTTAAAAACTTTAGAAAGACAGAAGGTATGGTTTCAAAAGAATCAACTTAAATATGAAGAAAAGATAAGAGTTTTAGAAACTGATTTAGAATGTGCAAAGATAGATTTAAGGCGTACTGAAAAAGAAAAATCTGATGTAGAACTAGAGAAACAAGAATTGCAATTAAAGTTTGATAATGAAGTGTCTAGTCGTAAGAAGTGGCAGGAAGGGGCTTCTCATTTAAATAAATTGATTGATAGTAGTCAATCTGTTAGGTCTAGAAAAGCATTAGGGTATGATAAATATATAGATCCTGAGGAATTAACTTACCCTGATATATCCAGTGTTTTTGACCCTGAACATGTCCTAGATTTTCAAAAACCTGTAAAATATGTTAAGGAAGAGGGAATGAATGTTGTACCTAGACCTATTAGAGGAGAACATATGCCCACAGACCTGTCCATACCTGTTGACTTTGATGGATCACACCATCTTTATGGCAAAAAGTCAATTGACTTGCCAGACCTTGATTCTAAATCTACTGACTTTGTCTCTTGTTCTGACAGTGACAAGTCTTCTGACCAAGGGTCTACTGCATATACCAGTTGTGATTCAAGTGAAAAGTCGGACCTTCCCAAGACCACACCCAAGACATCACCCAAGACTCCCTACAAGCCTGTTAGAGTTACTGTTGATTCCAAGACAGTTTCTTCTGAATACTTGTTATTTAATTCTTTGCAAAACAATGTTTCTAGTTCTGTTAAAAACAATTCTGTCAATGTTTGTGGTTTGAATGCTTTTTCAAGTTATGGAACATCTTTCACTTTTAATAATTCTTCTAAAAAGAAGAAATGCTTTGTGTGTGGAAGTAAATTTCATTTGATTAAGGATTGTACTTATCATGAGCAAAGAATGGGTGTATGTGTTAGTCAAAGAAAACCTAGGCAAATGTGGAAGAATGTTAATGATATACCATCTTTTGTTCCACATCAGCAGAAACACAATTCTGCTGACAAACATTCTTCATGGAGAAGAACTAGTACTAGACCTTATGTGCGACCCACTAGTTCTTACTTTCACAATGGTTATTGGCCTAGACAGTTTGACTCTATGTATGTTGGTGGAGGGTATTGGGATACTGCTGTGAAGCCCTCAGCAGGTTGTTCTTGGACAAAGAAGGGACCTAATTTGCAATACAGGCCCAAGAACAACGGTGGATCTAAAACATCTACATGGCCTACCTCTTATGATCCACAAGGCAGGCTCAAGTCAGCAATGACTTGAGTCTCCAATGTGTACTAATTTTTGTATCATTTTGTTATTGTTGTAGGATCATCCCCTGAAGAGTACTGAAGTAGGTATAGTAGATTGTGGTTGTTCAAGAAGTATGTCAGGGAACAAGGATAAGATGCATGACTTTGTGCCTATAGAAGGAGGAGGCAATGTGACTTTTGGTGGAGGAGATGGCAAAATCACTGGGAAGGGCACTATTAAAACACCTCTGTTAGATTTTGAGAATGTATATTATGTGAAGGAACTTCAGCACTTTAATCTGTTCTCTGTATCACAAATTTGTGACACCAAGAATAAAGTTTTCTTCTCTGAGGATGAATGTCTTGTGCTCTCTAAGGACTTCAAACTTCCAGAAGATACAACTGCTTTGCTAAGAGTTCCTAGAACCTTCAATTTGTACACATTCAATCTGAATGATGTTCAACCAGAAGGTGATCTAACATGTTTGGTGGCTAAAGCTTCCCTGGATGAATCTACAAGGTGGCATAGGAGGATGGCTCATGTGAATTTCAAGACCATTAACAAACTTTCTAAACTTAGTCTGGTTCAGGGACTTCCTTCAAAAGTCTTCACCAATGAACATAATTGTGTTGCATGCAACAAAGGAAAGCAACACAGAGCCTCATACAAAGCCATAATAGCTGTGAACACCATTTCAGAACCTCTTCAGTTGCTGCACATGGATATCTTTGGTCTAACTCCTATCAGAAGTATTGATCATAAGTATTTCTGCCTGGTTATCACTGATGATTATAGCAGGTTTTGCTGGGTATTCTTTTTGAAAACTAAAGATGAAACAACTCCTATTTTAAAAGAATTCATTAGCCTGATTGAAAACCAACTAAATAAAAAGGTTAAAGGCATTAGGTGTGACAATGGGACAGAGTTCAAAATGTTGTATTCATAAAATTCTGTAAGTCTAAAGGGATAAAAAAAATGGACTATAGCACTCCAAGAACCCCACAACAAAATGGGGTTGGTGAAAGGAAAAATAGGACCTTAATAGAGGCAGCAAGATCCATGCTTGCAGACTCTAAGTTACCCACTATGTTTTGGACTGAAGCAGTAAGTACTGCTTGCTATGTCTTGAACAGGGTATCCATCACTAGACCTCATGTCAAGACACCTTATGAACTTCTCACTGGGAAAGCTCCAGATATTCATTACCTTAAACCTTTTGGGTGTAAAGTGACCATTTTGAACACTAGTGATGCACTGGGAAAGTTTGATGGCAAGGCTAATGAGGGGTATGTTGTGGGGTATTCAGCTCATAGTAAGGCATATAGGGTTTACAATTTACATGCTAAAAGACTTGAGAACCTGAGATTTCTAGAAGATCAGCCTAATGTTCAAGGACAATGTCATTCTTGGTATTTTGACCTAGATTACTTGACTAATTACTTGGGGTACACTAGACATGTCTCTAATCCAAATGCATGTACAAAGATACAATTTCTAACCCTACAAGTTCCCTGGATGATGACTCAGAGAGTGACTCTGAGAAAGATGAACAAACTATTGTTGTACCTTCTTTTCCCCCTAACCATTTTACAAGTGATCATACTGCTGCTGAGCATGAAGATGAGTCACATTATGCAGAGGATCTTGCTAGACTCAAGAAGCAAGAACATGCAGCCACTCAGGAAGCTAAGAGACTCAGTGAAAAGTTTGCACAAGAGACTGATGCCTTACTTCAACAATCAGCACAAGTAGTCAGTGGAAACAAGGATGCTGCTGACAGTTCTACTGAAGGTTCTCCTGTTCCTGCTGAAGTGATCAAAAATGCTGATAGTCCTGCTGCACAATCTCCCATTTCTACTGAAGTGTCTACAGACTTTGAGAAGCCATTTACAAGATTTCCAAGTCCTTCTGATCTTGGTAATTATCAACCCAAGGCTGGTATCTTCACCTCATCTTCCTATGATAGTGAGTTTGGACCCACTGTCAACAACCTTGATACCACAATCAATGTCAACCCCACAGCAACAAAGAGGATCAATATTGCTCATCCCCTTTCAAAGGTTATTAGAGATCCTCAAGCACCTGTTAGAACTCGAAGTACTGTGAAGAACACTAAATATGGTGAAGTTGCTTTCATTTCCTATGTCTACAATCAACAGAGGGACAATCATACAGACTTCAAACATTGTCTGTTTGCTTGCTTCCTTTCTCAGATAGAGCCAACCATTGTTCCTCAAGCACTTGCTGATTCAAGTTGGCTTGAAGGAATGCAAGAAGAGATGCTGAAATTTAAGAATCACTAGGTTTAGATACTGGTCCCTCTCCCTGATGGTAAATATGCAATTGGGACAAAATGGATTTTGAAGAATAAAAGAGATGCAAGGGGTATTGTGGTGAAAAACAAAGCAAGGTTATTGGCTCAGGGGTTCAGGCAAGAGGAAGGCATAAACTATGATAAAGTCTTTGCACCAGTGGCCAGAGTTGAAGCAATCAGGATATTCTTGGCTTATGCATCTTATATGGGTTTTATGGTATATCAGATGGATGTCAAAGGTGCTTTTCTGTATGGTGAGATTGAAGAAGAGGTATATGTGACTCAACCCAAGGGTTTTGAAGACCCGGGTCATCCTGATCATGTGTATAAGGTTGTTAAAGCTCTCTATGGACTACATCAGGCACCTAGAGCTTGGTATGCTAGGCTGTCTACATTTCTGCTGAAGCATGGTTATAGAAGAGGTGACATTGACAAGACTCTCTTCCTTAAGAAAGACTCCAGGGATATCATTCTAGTGCAAGTTTATGTGGATGACATCATATTTGGTTCCACTAAAGAAGCTTGGTGTAGAGAGTTTGAGGATTTGATGAAGGGAGAATTTCAGATGAGTGCCATGGGGGAGCTCAATTTCTTTTTGGGTTTACAAGTTCAGCAGAAACCGGATGGTATCTTTATCAGTCAGGATAAGTATGTAAAAGATATGTTGAAGAAATTTGATATGGACAATGTCAGGACTGCCACTACTCCCTATGAAGCTCCCAAACCAAAGAACAATCTTGAACCTGATCTTCCCGTGAATGTCCATTTGTACAGGTTCATGATTGGTTCTTTGATGTATTTGACTGCTTCTAGACCTGATATTACATTTGCTGTGAGTGCTTGTTCTAGGCACCAAGTCACTCTACTTACTTCTCACTTCAATGCTGTCAAAAAGATCTTTAAGTACCTGAAAGGCCAACCCAAATTAGGTCTTTGGTACCCAAAAGAATCTCCTTTTAAGCTGGAAGCATATAGTGATAGTGACTATGCTGGTGCCAATATGGATAGGAGATCCACAACTGGAGGTTGCCAATTCCTTGGAAGAAGACTGATTTCTTGGCAATGCAAGAAACAGACCATTGTTGCTACCTCTACTACTGAAGCAGAGTATGTTGCTGCTGCCAATTGTTGTGGACAGGTTCTATGGATTCAGAATCAATTGCTGGATTATGGGTATAATTTCATGAATACCACCATTTTTATTGACAATCAAAGTACCATTTGCATTGTTAAAAATCCAGTTTTTCATAATAGAACCAAACATATTGAAATCAGGCACCACTTTATCAGGGATGCTTATGAAAAATATTTAATTAAAGTGGTTAAAATTCACATGGATGATAATGTGGCAGATCTGTTAACTAAAGCTTTTGATGTACCTAGGTTTCAACACTTAGTGGTCCATATTGGTATGCTTAACCCTTGAATGCAAAGTTTGAGGGGAGGCATAAGCCTAAGGGGAGGCATATGCCTCAGGGGAGGATTGTGATTGTAAACTTTGTATGTTTTGTGTATATTATTGTTTGGCTAACACTAACCAACTAATGTTTCTGTAAGATTTGTTTGTTTTGTTACTCTGTGTTTGATTTGCAGAATGTCCTCATTGTTTGAAATTCACCAAGAGCTGTCTCAAAGGGAATATGGTCTTGTATGCTGAAGTATTGTTTCTACTGAAGAGTCAATCATACTGAAACACATAGTTTCTACTGAATAATTACACAAGATTTGACAAATAAGGAAAAATGTTCATTCATTCAAGAAACAATTTGCAGCTTACATACAACTTCTAAGTGGATTACAAAGATCATTCTTATGCTAAGACTACCAAATCAATACTATGCTTCTATCATCTATTACAAAAGGGCTGGTGGATATGCATGACCAGTACGATGAAGAAGCTGAAGGTGAAAACGGAAAAGAAGAGGAGGAAGAATGATGATGATGACGACGAAGATGCTCAAGTACCTAGTTTTATAACTTCAGTTCAAGGCAAAAAGATGCTTAAGAACCTAGTTTTACATCTTTGGTCCTTGGAAACATCCCATCATCACCTACTCCTTTTCCCTTTCCCTTTACCCACTACCTCTGTCTTCTTGCCCTTTCCCCTGCGTCCATGGTATGAAGCACCAGATCCTGGAGCAGGAAGACCCAACACCACACCCCGTGATGTTGGAAGAGATGGATTTCTCTTTCTTGGCCTTGGTTGGGATCTCTCTGGTGTGGAAGGAGGAAGAAATGATGGATCGTCATCTTCATCCTCTGAAGAGTCTTCATCAGAAGTAAAGATGAAGGGAGAGACATATTGTCTCTCAGCAGGAACGGGGGCATTACTTTGTTCCCCCTTCTCCAAAGCATTCCATCGCCTTTCCAACTCTCTAGCATAATCTGAATCATCTAATTCAGATGGATACGGTGGAAGATCATCTGATGAGGAAGAGGAGGAGGTTAGGTCAATAATTTCGGGTTTGGAAGACATTATTTAGTGATGAATTTGGGTTAATTGTGAAATAAGGGTTTTGATATGATTTGGGGGTAATTTGATATCAGAGAAGTGTGATTTGGGGGTTATTAAATAGGCGAAGTCTAGGCTTTATGATCATTAATGCGAGTTGGGTGGCACAGTAAAAATCAAGATATTCACTAAAGATATTTTTTACTTTTGATTGGATTCTGCTGATTGACCATCCATCAGCAGATTGACTTTCATTTCTGCTGAAGGGGTAATTTTGAAACTGGATAGTTCCACTTTACACGTCAGACATGGTCAACAGTTTGTTTCGATAATTTTGACCACGATTGGGGAACTTCCAAATATAACCTACTTTGCATATCCTTGCCTAAACTAAATTATTCTCCCATCACTCCTTTTAAACCCATCATTCTTTTCATAATTCATAACTGTCTCTCGCAAAATAATTCAAATGGCTCGACTTGAATTCAAGCAAGATCATAACAAGTTTGCTATTTTGAAAAAGGCTAAGGGTCATGAAGAGTATGATTCAATTGTGGAGTTTCTACAGCATTCAAAGATTCATTATGCCTTAACACATTCTCCAAATGTGATATATGAATCTATGGTGAAGCAGTTTTGGGCATCTGCTAAGAAAAGATTTGACACAGAGATTGTGGCTGAGATTGATGGTAATGAGTATGTGGTGACTGAAAGTTTGATCAGGACAAAGCTTCAGTTGGATGATGAGAATGGTGTCTATCACTCCAACACTGAAGAGATACTTACTAGATTGAGGGAAGCTGGTTATCAAAGCACTGACACAACTAAGTGGTTGAAGAATCAGTTCTGTCCCAAGTGGAGGTATTTGGTGCATTTGCTGCTCCAATGTATCAGTAATAAGTGTGGTGGCTGGGATCAGTTCTCTGCCCAATTGGGTTGTGGTATTGTCTATCTCTCTAAAGGGTTAACTTATAATTTCTAAAAGTTTATTTTTGCTAATATGCTAGAATATATTGAGAAACAAAATCATAAGTTTTTAATGTACCCTAGGTTTTTACAAATAATCTTAGACATAACCACTGAAGACAGGATTCATGTGCCTATTAAGAGCCTTAGTTCAAAGTTATTTGCCTCTATGAAAACTAACTATAATGGGGAACATCGCCCTCTGTTGGCAGCTATGTTGCCACATGGCAATGATGATGTAGTTGAGGGTGATGCTACTGGTCATATGCCCTCTCCAAATGCTGCTGATGATGGTAATCCATCATCTTCTGTGTTGCTGCTGATGGTAATCCTTCAGTGGTAAATGAGGGAGAGCCATCTACAACTACTGAACCATTACCTGTTTCTTCTGACCAACCTCCACCTTCCCTTTTACCTATGTCACCTAGTCCTATTCCTTCACCATCTCAGGTTGCTCCTGTTGAGCTAACTCCTGAGGTTGAAGAGACAATTCAGTCTCTTGGTACACAGGTACCTATACCTCTTGAGCCTGATATTGATGGATTACCTACACCTAGTCCTGTGAGAGAGCCAGTGGATGAAGGCTCTCCCAATGTTGTACAAATGTCTGTTTCTCCTGCTAGGTTCAATGAAGCTCCTTTTCCCACTGAGCAATCTGTTGGTGGAGTAGAGGACCCTGTTACTCTCACTTCTGTACATGATTTGCTTTGCAGGTATATTAGTAAGACTGATGCTCTTCAAAAAGAGCTTGCAGATACCAAGTCTACTCTTGGTGTTGAGATTGACTTGCTGAAAAGAAGGGTTCTAGATTTAGAGGCACAACTTAATCAGCAAAAGAAAAGAGAGATTGTGACAGATGCTGCTGAAGTGCCTTAGGAGGGTAATTTGGACTCCCTTGAAATCTTGGCTGAAGTTGCTAGATAAACACATGTTTCTTCTCCCAAAGTTGCAGAAGTATCACAACCTAAGCCGACAATTCACTTCAGCAGAAGAAGTAGAAGACAATATTTGGCAAAGAAAGCTGCTGAATCTTCTAAGGTGTCCAGTGGTGATGAGATTCTTATGGCAGAAGCTGATGATAATCTTCAGGAAAAACAACCTACTAGTGACATTGCTACTGACAAGACTACTGATGGGATTAATGCATCAGTAGATACATTCTTTGTAGCTGGTAAGGAATATATGGATTCACCTGACCATGATCCATCTGTTCTTAAGCAAGTTTCTCCTGAGGACACCACTGCAACTCTGAAGCCTACCGGATCTGCTGATAATCTACTTGATTCAGATGTTCAAAAGTTAAATGTTGATCCTATGGAAGGTTTAGATATTCCTCATGTTGATTCTGCTGAAGGTGATAAAATGTGTGCTGATGAACTTATTTCAGAAGAAGAAAGAGTTGAACAAGAAAGACTCTTGAAAGAATGGGAAGATTATTAGAAGAATACAGACTTAGCAGAAGCAGAGCAAGCCAAATATGATTCAGAATATTAGTCTGCTACAAAAAGATATATTTCTACCTTGCCTATTGAAAGACAGAGAGAATTGGATGCTGCTGTTCAAAATTTTGATGAATCAGACTGGCAGCATATTGGAGAACAAGTGATTACTACTCCTGGTTTAGCTGCAGACATTCTTGGAAATGAGGTGGATAAAAAGGACTGGGTTTCTGAAATAGTGAAGAAGATGAAATTAAGAAAGAAAGAAGCAGATGAGCAAAAAGCCAAAGCAAAAAGGGATAAACCCATGACTCAAGCACAGCAAAGGGATTATATGAGAACTTATGTGAAAAGTCAAAACAGTGCCCTATATAATAATGCTTGGACTAGGAAACAAGTTTGGGCTCTTTCAGATGAACAATTGGTTCTTATGTATAATAGAATCAAGTCTAGGTGTGAAAAGGATGGAATGGGTGCTCCTAAGCTTGTTCCTACCATTCTTGCTGATGATGTTTCCACTGTGCATGTGGATGTTCCTGTTCTTGATCAGGTATCTTTGCCTGCTACTTCTGCTGATGTAACAATTGTTGCTGCTTCCTCTAGTGTTGATAAAGGGAAAGCTAAAGTTGTAGCAGAAGCTCTTCCTTCTAGAAAGAGAACCACGAAACAAATGGAGGAGGAGAGGTTGGGTGAAGAGGCTGCAAAAAGGTTAGCTGATGAACAACAAGCTGAAATGGCAAGATTTCATGAGCTTAAGGAAAGAGAAATAGAGCTTGCAGCTGCTAGGGCTAAACAGATAAGGAAGGCCATGGATGAACAATATGCATCTGCTGCACTTGATTCTTCTCAGGATTCTACTGATGAACAAATGGATATTCCATCAGTGGAAACTAGTACTGCAGAAGATGTATCTACTGAAGATGTAGCTCATGAGGAACCTTCTTTACCTCATGATGCAATTTATGTTCCTAGAAGAAGGGCTAAGAGAATGGCCAGAGTGAGAACTTCACATTCAGCACAAAGACTAGTAGATGTGAATGCTCCTGATGTTTCATTTATCAAAGAAGGATCCCCTGATGATTGTCCATAGGGAGTTAGAGATGTTTTGGTTCACTGGGAATTATCTAAAAATGGTCAGATCAATACCATTTATAGACTTGATAAAACTTCTCTATCATTCACGTTCCTACAAGAAATACTACATCTTGTGGATCATCAGGACTTGCTCACTCTAAATGATTTGGTTCACAAATATTATGCAACCCATACTCCTACAGGTTCAGAATTGTATTTATTGGGTGATCTCAAAGTGCTTTTAGATTCTTCTACTCCCACTGGTGCTGGTTATGATGTGTGGAAAAACAATAGGAGGTGGAAAGTTCAGAGTTGGAAGTTTTACCCTATGCCATATGTTCATGTGTTGGAAACTACATCTGGACTCAGGCTTCTTATGGTTCTTGGCAAAAGGTATCCTCTGACAGTGTCTCTTATGGAGAAAATGCTTCAACAAAAGTTGGAGATTCCTCCTGATCCAGCTGGGAATGCTAGATTGTTTACTGAATCTCTGGTTAAAGTGTTCAAACTCGGGATTAGGACTTCTAGAGCTGCTTCTACTTGATGGTATTTTGTTATATATTTCTTTATTTATTCTTAAAAAAAAAAAAAAAAAAAAAAAAAAAAAAAAAAAAAAAAAAAAACTAACAGATTTTTATAGTATTGTGTATGTTGTATGCAGGTTTGGCGTTGATTATTTCCACAACTTCTCTGGTTATCAACTTACCTGATGTTGACTATTCCATCAAAAAGTTGGCTAGTCCAAAGGGTACAGCTTTGGTAAAGACATGTCAAATCTGTTGATAGCTATAATAGTTTGCTAAAAACTATTGGGTACTCAACTCACCTATGCTTAACAGCTGAGAGTTGAATGGTTGTCAATTGACCATGGATTTTTTCTTTATGGATTCTCAATAATTGGCTAGCCCACAAGTATATGGCTTGTGGTAAAGGCAATGAAAAACCATATTTGATATTCAATTGACCAATGTGATTAAATCAACCAAATAATTGACTAGTCCTGAGCAAACGGCTACAGGTAAAGACAACTCAAATCCGTTTACAGCTGATGATTTGCTAAAAATCATATGGTCATCAGTGTACCATAGTTTTCAAACTAAAACATTTGGCTACTCCAGTAGTGATGGCTATTGGTAAAGAGACATCAAATCCATTATTTTCAATGATTCACCTCTCACAGGAGTTAACACACCTGGATGTGATGAGAATAGTCTGAAACTAATTTTTTTTTATGTACATTTGGTCATTTGTTGCTGCAAAGAATGGAGCTTTGAAGTATGTGCTGATCATAGAGATTCTACTGATGATGATTCTTTGCTGCTGATGTTCGACTTCAATCCTCTTGGTTTGTCATTTTCAAAGATCTATCAAGAATCTTGAACTTAACCATGTCAAATTCAAGATTAGGGGAGGATTGTTGGGAATTCTGCTAAGTAAGAATTCTGCTGACGGTTACTGCTGAAGGATACTACCGGTTCCTGCTGAAGCAGTGTATCTGCTGAAGTCTAGTTTCAGCATTATTAGTTCCTGCTGATATAGTTATTCCGTATTTTATGTAATATAGTTAGGATATGCATGAGTTTATTTAGGAAGTGATAATGCATATCTTTTAGAGTTTATAGAATATACGTTTCTTGTGAAACGGTTTAGGGTTCCTTGTGTATAAAAGGAACACACGATTATGTATTGAATATATGTTTTTAGAAAACACTTTCATTATTATTAAAAGATCCATAGAGGATCAATTGTTCTTAGTATTCAGTTGTTAATACTTGTGTTTGTTTCCGCTATAGAATACAAGTTACAGAGATTATCTTTTAGTGTGTTAGTGATTACATTAACATAACTAACGATCCACGAGTGCTCAAAGATCTATCAAGGTCTTAGGTTCAACATTACTATACATGGATCTCTTTGGTCCATCTGCTATGCCGAGCTACGGAGAAAACCGTTATACCTTAGAAATAGTAGACGACTATTCACGATACATGTGGACTGGTTTTCTAAGGGATAAAACCCAAGCCTTTGAAAAATTTGAGATATTTAGTAAAATGATCCAAAATAAATTAGGATGTTCCATAGTATCCATTAGGACGGACCACGGTAGGGAATTTGATAACGAAGTACAGTTCGGAAAATATTGTGATTTAAATGGAATATCTCACAATTTCTCTGTTCCTCGTACTCCTCAATCAAATGGTGTAGTAGAAAGAAAAAATAGGTCACTACAAGAAATGAGTAGAACAATGCTAAATGAACAATCCATCCCACAAAAATTTTGGTGTCATGTTGTAGATACATCAACGTACATAATAAATAGAGTATAAATTAGGAGAATCCTAGGAAAAACTCCTTATGAGTTGTTAAGAGGTGCAAAACCTAATTTAAATTACTTTAGAGTATTCGGAAGTAAATGCTATGTTCTTAATACTAGGGATTATCTTACTAAGTTCGACCCAAAATCATACGAAGGAATTTTTCTAGGTTATTCACAAAATAGCAAAGCTTATATAATACTTAACAAACACACCATGAAAGTAGAAGAATCATTAAATGTAACATTCGATGAAACACCACCACATCCTAAAATATTACCCCTAGAAGATAATGGCCTAGTTGAAGAATTAGCCAATGAGGTTAGTAAAACAAAACCCTTAGGAGATGATAATGATAATATAACACTAGAGGATAACAAAGTAGTTAATATTAAGGAATCAAAATCACACCCATTAGACAACATAATAGGACACCTAAATCAAAGAACTCTTAGATCACAAGCCCAAGATAAAAACAACTTCTTTTGTTTCATCTCTACAATAGAACCAAAAAAATGTAAATGAAGCCTTAAAAGATGAAAGTTGGATTATGGCCATGCAAGAAGAACTAAATCAATTTAAGACAAATGATGTTTGGGAATTAGTCCCAAATCCGATGAACATGACCATCATAGGAACTAAATGGGTATATAGGAATAAGCTAGATGAAAATGGAGTTGTAACTAGGAACAAAGCTAGGTTAGTTGCCCAAGGTTATAATCAACAAGAAGGAATTGATTATGACGAAACGTATGCCCCCGTAGCTAGATTAGAATCTATAAGAATACTTCTTGCCTATGCATGCGCCCTAGACTTTAAGTTATTTCAAATGGATGTGAAAAGTGCATTCCTTAACGGTTTTATCAATGAGGAGGTATATGTGGCACAACCTCCGGGCTTCATTGACTTCGCAAAACCTGATTATGTTTATAAACTTAAGAAAGCTTTATATGGACTTAAACAAGCTCCTAAGGCTTGGTATGATCGATTAAAAGCTTTTCTTATTAAACATGATTATTAATGGTAGATAACACTCTTTTTACTAAAAGAAAAATCCCAAATCTTATCATTGTTCAAATATATGTTGATGACATTATATTTGGATCAACTTTGTCAAGAAATGTGTGATGAATTTGCCATCAGCATGCATACTGAGTTTGAGATGAGTATGATGGGTGAACTAAACTTCGTCCTAGGATTACAAATAAAACAATTAAAAGATGGAATATTTTTTAACCAATCTAAATATATTAAAGAACTGCTTAGGAAATTTGGACTAGAAGACTCTAAGCCCATGAAAACACCAATGGATACGGAAGTCAAACTCACAAGAGATGAAGAAGGTGAGTCCGTAGACAATACTAAGTATAGAGGGATGATAGGTAGTTTACTATACTTAACGGCAAGTAGACCCGATATCATGTTTAGTGTTTGCCTCTGTGCTCGCTTTCAAGAGGATCCCAAAACCTCGCACCTAGAAGCGGTTAAGCATATCTTCTGATACATTAAAGGTACTATACACTTAGGATTATGGTATCCTAAGGGATCCGGCATAGAAACAATCGTCTATGCGGATTCGGATCATGTGGGATGTTGTCTACATCTTGGTTTTCGAAGAAGCAAACCGCTCTTGCTATTTCTACCACCGAAGCCGAATATGTAAGCGCCGGAAAGGCATGTCAACAAGCACTAAGGATGAAACAAGCTCTTGTAGACTATGGTATTAGGTTAGAAAATATTCCAACTAAGTGTGATAACAAAGGTGCCATAAACTTAAGTAAAAATCCCATTCAACACTCTAGGACAAAGCACATAGAAATTTGTCACCATTTCCTTCGTGATAACATACAAAAAGGAAATATATCTATAGAAAAGATTGCTTCGAAAGATAACATAGCGGATATATTCACTAAACCCCTTAAGCGCGAACCCTTTAACCACTTACGTTTAGGTTTAAGAATGATGGAACAAGTTGACTAAATTTTCTGCCACTTTTCATTTTTTTCTTCATCAGATGGGCGGCCCCCTTAAATTTTAAGGGGACCGGCCTCACATTAAGGTGACCGGCCATCTGACTGCATAAACATATTTTTTTTCCTTCTCCTCAAACCTGTGTCTAGGAATCTGTTTTGCACAAAATCGAAGATTGGAAAATTGATATTTTTCTTTTTGCATAAACATATTTTCAAAACCAAAACCTAATCTATTTTATCCAAATCATTCTCACATTTAGGAAACACATGAAAATCAATTTTACTTACATTGTTCAATAATGCTAAAAACCCTCTTTAAATTCATGCATAAAATCTCACATGAATTGTCAAAATATATAACTCAATATATATCTTTGACATTCATGAATTAAGCAAAATCAAATCAATGAGACTTTGGATTGTTTATTAGGATCTTTGTTGCATTTAGGAGTCGAAACAATTACATCTCCACATATGTTGCATATAGGCACACACTAGGACAAAGTCAAGAATTATATTGTCACATTTGTTTAATCACTAGTTTCACACTTACTAGTTGCCTTTGCCCTTGCCTTTAGGTGATCCTAATAGGTAGAATTACTTGCTTGCTTATTCCATTACTTAATTGTGTTTGTATGCATGCTTAGTTATGAATATATTAAATGCTAAATTGCCTTAAAGAGTTGAACTTGCTTGAAACTAAACCTAAACACACAACCTTTCCTATAATTTTCTGCCAAACACCCCTTTCTGATAATATGGGAACCACCATATGGGCGGCCCCCTTAAATCTTAAGGTGACCCCTTAATAATTAAGGGGACCGGCCCCTATTTAAGGGGACCGGCCATCTGATGGGCCGATTTACAGAATCTTTTCTTCTTTTCAGCCTATCTAATTGTCACAACCCGCTATTTCCCAGGTCAATACTAATTTCTAAACTAGAATTTAAATTCTTGACGTTTGATTTGAAATATTTTTACATGAGCCTTTTACTTGAATCGACGCGAATTTCTAATTAAATTCTAAGTACTCTAGGACTTAGGTTAATTTTAGTCCACAACGCTCCGGTACCTTGCTCCTTCCCCAGTTCACCATTTTATTCTATAAAACGAATTTCTATTCTTTAAATACTTACGTTTTTTTTTTAAATCCTACAAAACGTTAATTTTTATTCAAGAATGTAACACTCGACATACCCGACTTTCTCAACAATTATTTTTAGGGTATTTTTATACTTCCAAAACTATTACAAAAGTCCTAAAAATATTTTTCGATGTCCAAGATAAATTCTTTATATCTTACGTTTAATTACGTATAACTTCCGTTAACTACCAAACTAATACCCAATACATATTTTTACTACCCAATACATTCAATATATACATTTTATACAAATAAAAACCATTTTCTTCCTATCCTAGACATATGAGCCGCCCCCCCCCTTACAATGTATAAAACTAGCACAACAAAATCTATTAAAATTTCAAACTTGTTATTAGGTGAGACATGCAATTAATTTTGGTGGCTAGAGCAACCCATTTGCCCCCTCCTTTTTCCTTAAAATTCGGCAAGACCACAAGGACCATGCAAAGATATTTTTGACCACCTTTGACCATAGGGCTATATATATGTACACCTAAAACAAGTTCTTCATTTTAGTTAAAAAGAAAACACACTTATCTCCCACTCTTACATCCCATTCGATCCACCCTAAGGAGCAAGGAAGATAAGAGAGCTTGTTGGTCACTTTCAAGAGTACTTAGGATAGTTTAACAAGGGTTTGGAGTACTAATCTTGGGGTTACATTAGTGTTTTACAACCCTCATCTCACTAATCACCTTTGTAAGTAATCTTTTCTTTTACACTACTAATACTTCATGATTTTCATGATTGTAGTGCTTGTCTAGTATATATACTTAGTATCACTTGGTACATGTTGATAAAACTTTACATCCACCTTGATCTCTTGACAAGAAAATATGCTTTGAACAAGTTTTGATTACAAGAAAATTTACTAGTAAAAATCTTTACAAGAAAATGATGAAAAACTTTATATATACATATATGTTAGTAGATTTAAAGTTTAAATACTTGGATGATCTTGTACATGGACCTTGAATATTGTTAAGTTTATGTTTAGATCACTATTTTTCTAGTTGAGGGATGACCTAGGACAAGGATTGGAGTTGTTGGTAAAATATTGTAGCCAAGAAAATACTAGGAAAATAACTTGACATTATTATGAGGAACCTGTCCCTTTTCGACCCCCTGTGGAAAATCAGTACTTGGTTGGCCATATTGGACTTGAAATATAGAAAATAGACTTAATAATGAAAACATAGCCGCTTGAATGGGTTGAAACGGCCTTATAACGAAAAAGATATGCTATTTTCAAAATTTACGACGAAAACTACATTTTCTGAAAAATAGTTTCTGTCCAGATTTTTGAGCTAGGAAAAACTGAGGTTAAATGACATCTAGACTAGCCGAGACCTTGAAAAACCTAAAGTATACTTGAATACCTTCGCGGGAATATAAAGAACTTGAAAAACGGAGCTACGACGCAAAAGTTATGGCCTAGGAAAGTTGTGACGAAACATGTAAATTTTGACAGCTTTGGTTCAAATAATAAAAGCTGATGGAAAACATTACAATGAGTTTTTGGACATTTTAGAGTGTAAATTGGCTAAAATGACGTAAATAAAAATGGTAGAACATTACGTATACTTATTAGGTACGTTAGAGATTTTTTTCAAAATATATATTTACAAGACGACTAATATTTGGTCGTGAGATTTACAAGTTACGTTTTCTAAAATGGTGGGTGACTTAAATACGAGATTACTTTGATTATCTACATTTTTAGCAATAGAAATTTCAACAACATGTACCAGTGATAATATAGTGTATGACTTGCATGCTTAACCTTGTTTTCGAATCTAAGACATATGTACTATCTAGGTTGCGTTTAGAGTTACCGGACCTTATTTCCTACTACTTTGTCTATCGGATTTGCTTTTGCTAAGGTGAGTCATAGCTCCACTTGTACACTTTTAATACTTGATTTCAAATACTTGGGGTGGAAATACATTGCTTTACTTTATTGCGGACATGAGTATAAAACTGTTACATTGCCTGAGTTACCGATTACTGCCACTAAAGTCCCCTTTATCATGAACCGTTAATTACATGCGTGTAAGCGCGAATGCTGTGGATAGATCTATTTGGGTTGACACCCCGTCCGAGTTGGTCGCGCCAACCTGTTAAACGGACGCATATCATTCGGATCATTTCCGAGTGTCTGGCAAACACTACTAGGGGCATTGTTATGATTGATTTCATATGATTACGTCGAGCTTCGGGGTCATGAGCTTATGGCATTGTATTTTATTTCGGGGTTAACATTGTATTTGTTATAATGGTTATCTCCACTAAAAATCTTGTGTTCCGCTAAATACTTGTTTACTTAAACCTATGAACTCACCAACAATTATGTTGACGTTTTAGCGTGTATTTTCAGGTAACTAAATGAAGTTTGCATAAGTATGTATGGACCACGCTAGAGTCACGTTATGGATGCACATCATGATGAAGATGTCTTTACTTTAATTAGTGTTTGGTTTTGCGTTTTGAACGTGAACTCTGATGTTTTGTAAAACTTTATGTTAAATCAAACGCTTGTTTTAAAATGACTCACTTAGAGGTCATTCTTTATTTCCTTGTACTTTGATTGCCATGAAAGTTGCGCCCTCGGGTTCCATTCCGCTGCGACCCAAATCTGGGGGTGTGACAGATTGGTACCAGAGCCAAGGTTATAGAGAACTAGGATGCATCATTGACCCTAGACTATAACCACTAGGTCACGACACTTCACTACATCATGATGTGCGTAGGCGATTACTATACATGCTTTCATTTACTCATTTTATACAAGTTACTTATACTTATACTTATATTATACTTATACTCATACGTATGTATTTTTTTTTTTTTTTATTATTGACCTGGTCACAGCGACATGTCCTCATCCACTAATCCCATTATCATTCCCTCAGACTCGGACATTGAGGATACCTCATCATCCTCTACCGTTCCAGTATCACCTGCTATTCCATCCCTCACACCCTCTGGTGACGTCTCCGCAGAGACTGAGCCATTTGAGGACGACGAGACTGCACCTACTCCCCCATCAGTACCAGTTACCTCTACTCTCCCATCACCGTCGATTACACCACCTTCATTACCATTACCTTTCTCTACTACCCCTCAGACTACAGCTGTCCCATCACCACCTCCTGTCTACGGACCACTGACATATGACCAGTACCTAGAGACTCAGCAGTGGCTATCACCTGATGATGTTGCACCACTACCTGCTTCATCCTTTCGACCACCTCCATATATGTTACCCTCTTATGTTACACCACCAGTTTTCACCTATCGTCAGACTACTACTGTTCCACTACCACCATCATCCGGAGCTATTCCAGACACTGTTCTACCGCCTCGTAAGAGGTCTTTCACCATACTACCCTCATCATCGGACCCTTACGTCCAGGCTGCTGCTGAGGCATCTGATCGACCCAAGGCACGTCGTAGAGTCGACGCGCGCATGTGGTCATTCATTCCAGATACTCTTAGTGATTGGAGGTATGAGGAGGGTACACCTAGTACCTATGAGTTAGGTGAGAGCTCATCTATGGCTGGTGCCCGAGTCCTTCCGGTCACTCGAGAGCCTATTCATCATACTATCCCTCTATTGATTGCTAGGTTGGTTCGTCATGAGGACCGACTTGACCGAGTCTGTGATCGTCTCCATGATTTCCCTTTGGGTCGTATCTATGACTTAGAGGGGGATGTTGCACTCTTGTTGGATGGTCGAGGTGACATCCAACAGACTGTCGCTGGATTAGGGACTACTCTGGACCAGACTCTTGAGCAGGTTGCAGATTTACAGGGTCAGCTCGCACAGCATCAGGAGGATCAGTATTCCTCAGCTGCAGATGCCCATGATGAGCGAGAGGCACTTAGAGACCGACTAGAGATTGCTACGGCACGTATTGTTGAGTTGGAGGAGCGAGATGCTCGCAGGAGAGATGAGATCTTAGAGCTTCGTGAGAGTATCCAGCATGAGCGTCACATGAGGGGACGTCTCACGGATCAGCAGCTCTTGAGTCGTACTCGGATTACCACATTGGAGCAGACTGTTGAGGATTCCCAGACACGCCAGGGACTGACTGATGACATCATAGCTAGCTTGACCAGGCAGATCAGAGAGCTCCAGAGCCGCCTGGGTGTTCCACTCGGTGGTAGCTAGACTAGACTAGTATCTTATGTAGCTTTGTATCCATATCCTAGCCACGGGGTGTGTGGCATAACTAAAGACGCTTGTGATATTTTGTATGTTGTACAAAACCGTAACAAGTTATGTAGACTTATGGTATGATGCTATATGATGATATCGGCCTATGTTAGCCGAGATTTTCCATGTATTATTCGGATGTGTTGTGGTTGATCTACGCATATTAGGATTATGTCTATGGTTGACTCTTATCACAGTATACTTTTATCATGATTTATCCTTGTCGCAATATATTTCTATCATTTTCATGGTTGTATCTACTCATGATGTGAATATATTATGGCTATGGTGATTTATTATGGTTGATTGTTGTTCCCATCGTGATTCATTCTTGTTATGAATTACTTCTATCCTTGTGGTTGCTCCTATTGTGGTTTGTATACGTCATGGCTATATGTATACGCTTGTGATGACTTTTGTTACTTATGGACACTAACCATTGTTATTTCTTGTGATTAGAAGAACAATGCCACCAAAGAAACAAAACATGAGTGCCGCAGCCATTGATCGACTTGTTGCTCAACGAGTTGCTGAACAAGTTGCTGCTGCTATGGCTGAATACGAAACTAATCGCAACAGTGGCAATGGCGGGGAAGCTAGTGGAATTGCGACTAGAGTTGAACCTGCAGCTCGTGGATGTACTTACAGGGAATTTTCGGCTTGCAAGCCACAGACTTTTAGTGGCACTGAAGGAGCCGTTGGTTTGGTAAGATGGTTCGAGAAGTTGGAATCGGTTTTTCGTACGAGTAAGTGCGCAGAGGACTGTAAGGTGGCATATGCTACAGGTACCTTGCTGGACGGTGCCTTATCGTGGTGGAATTCTTATGCCCAATCAGTGGGAATTGATACTGCTTTTGAAACACCATGGGCTGATTTTAAGGAAATGATGATGGCTGAGTATTGTCCAAGAAATGAAGTTCAAAAGATGGAAGTTGAATTTTGGAACTTAGCTGTGAAAGGAGTTGACATTGCTGCTTATACTAAGCGACACCATGAATTGTCTACTCTTTGTCCTGAGATGGTTTCCACTACACGGAAAAGGATTGAAAGGTACATCTGGGGACTTCCGCCTAATATTCAGGGAAATGTCACATCTTCTAAGCCAAGTACTCTGGATGAGGCAATTCGAATGTCTCACAATTTAATGGACCAAGTTGTTCGAGCAAGGGCTGCTCGAGATGGCAATACTAGTAACCGCAACAACTACAACAATCGCTACAACAATCGAAACAACAAGAGGAAATGGAATACAACTCAGGAAGGAAATGCTACACCACAACCAAACAAGAAACAAGAAGTGGTTAAGGCTTATGCAACAGGCCCAGCTGAGAAAAAGGGATATGGCGGAACTCTTCCTAAATGTGACAATTGCCAACGTCACCACAATCCAGGTCCATGCCCTCCAATATGTGGTAACTGCAAAAAGATGGGTCACATGACCAAGGACTGCAGAATTCCTACTCCCGCAACAAATCAGAGGATTCCCGGTACATGTTTCGGATGCGGAGAAACGGGACATTACAAGAATAATTGCCCAAAGGATAAGAACAAGGGTGCGGAGACTCAGAATAATGGAGCTCGGGGAAGAGTCTACAATCTCCGAGGAAGGGAAGCTAGAGAGGACCCGAACGTTGTTACGGGTACGTTCCTTCTCAATAATCATTATGCTTCAGTTTTATTTGATTCGGGTGCCGATAGAAGTTTTGTGTCTACTACTTTTGCTCCTTTACTTAACATCACACCAACCACTCTAGACACTATCTATAGAATCGAATTAGCTAACGGTGATATAGTTGACTCTGACACCATAATCCGCGGTTGTACCTTTAACTTCCTAAACCATCCGTTTCATATCGACCTTATCCCTGTTGAACTTGGTAGTTTTGACGTCATAATTGGAATGAATTGGCTATCCAAACATCACGCAAGAATTATTTGCAATGAAAAGGTTGTTCATCTTCCTTATAATGGTGAAACCTTGGTTATTCGTGGTGAACGAAGTGGAACTCGATTGAGTATAATATCATGTATTAAGACCGAAAAGTACATAAAGAAAGGATGTTATGCTTTTCTAGCACACATAACCGAAAAGAAATCGGATGAGAAACGATTGGAAGATGTACCAATTGTCCGAGATTTCCCGGAGGTCTTTCCCGAGGAATTGCCGGGATTACCACCTACCCGACAAGTTGAGTTTCAGATTGATTTGATTCCTGGAGCTGCACCAGTAGCTAGAGCACCCTACCGACTAGCACCATCTGAGTTGCAAGAGTTGTCTAATCAGTTACAAGAACTATTAGACAAGGGATTCATCAGACCAAGTTCCTCGCCTTGGGGAGCACCTGTTTTATTTGTAAAGAAGAAGGATGGGTCTTTCCGAATGTGTATAGATTATCGTGAGCTAAACAAGTTAACAGTGAAGAACCGTTACCCACTTCCAAGAATCGATGATTTGTTTGATCAGTTGCAAGGCTCCAAATTTTACTCAAAAATTGATTTGAGGTCGGGTTATCATCAGCTTAGAGTTCGGGAAGAAGATATCCCGAAGACGGCCTTCAGGACTCGTTATGGTCATTACGAGTTCCAAGTGATGCCGTTTGGATTAACTAACGCGCCGGCAGTATTTATGGATCTCATGAATCGCGTGTGCAAGCCGTATTTGGACAAATTTGTAATTGTGTTCATTGACGACATACTAATCTACTCTAAAAAGCAAAGAAGAGCATGAAGAACACCTCAAGGCTATTTTAAAATTGCTCAAGAATGAGAAGTTGTATGCGAAGTTTTCCAAGTGCGATTTTTGGATTCGGAAAGTACAATTTTTAGGACACGTAATTGATAGTCAAGGACTGCATGTCGATCCCGCTAAGATCGAGGCTATCAAAGATTGGGAAACCCCTAAGACTCCCACCGAGATTCGCCAATTTCTAGGTCTTGCTGGGTATTATAGAAGATTCATCGAAGGTTTCTCTAAGATAGCTAGTCCTTTGACCAAATTGACACAGAAGAACCAGAAGTACGAATGGGGAGAGAAACAAGAATTCGCCTTCCAGTTGTTGAAACAAAAACTTTGTAGTGCGCCGATTTTGGCATTGCCCGAAGGAATGGAAAATTTTGTAGTCTATTGTGATGCTTCGTACAAAGGGCTTGGAGCTGTATTAATGCAGAAAGAAAAAGTCATAGCTTACGCTTCTCGACAACTTAAAGTGCATGAGAAGAATTATACCACTCATGACTTGGAGTTAGGAGCAGTTGTCTTTGCACTAAAGATTTGGAGACATTATCTCTATGGCACTAAGTGTACGGTGTACACGGATCACAAAAGTCTCCAACATATCTTAGATCAGAAAGAGCTTAATATGAGGCAACGTCGTTGGTTAGAGTTGATCAGCGATTATGATTGTGAAATTCGATACCACCCAGGCAAAGCAAATGTTGTAGCAGATGCTCTTAGTAGAAAGGAGCGACTTAAACCTTTAAGAGTAAGATCACTGGGCATGACAATTTGTTCACCACTCCCATCCAAAATTCTTGAGGCCCAGACTGAAGCCCTTAAAGCAGGAAATCGACCTAAGGAAAATATCTACGGTATGCCAGAGAGTAAGAATGGCTTTACAAAAAGAGAAGATGGGACGCTATGTTTTAAAGAAAGAAGTTGGATACCACATTTTGGTGGTTTGCGAGATTTGATCATGCACGAATCCCACAAGTCAAAGTATTCCATACACCCAGGTTCCGATAAGATGTATCAAGACCTTAAGAAGCTTTATTGGTGGCCGAACATGAAGGCTGACATTGCCACTTATGTCAGCAAATGTCTTACTTGTTCCAAGGTTAAGGCCGAATACCAGAAACCGTCGGGTTTACTACAACAACCCGAGCTTCCACAATGGAAATGGGAGCGTATCACCATGGATTTCATCACTAAACTTCCTAAAACTCCGAGCGGTCACGATGCAATTTGGGTGATCGTTGATCGTCTCACCAAGTCAGCTCATTTCATACCTATTAAGGAAACCTATAAGATGGAGAAGTTAGCCAGAATTTACATCAAGGAGATTGTATCTAGGCATGGTGTACCAGTTTCGATTATTTCAGATCGAGATAGTCGATTCACCTCAAGATTTTGGGAATTACTCAATGATTCCTTTGGATCCCGCCTTGACATGAGCACGGCCTATCATCCGCAAACCGATGGTCAGAGTGAGAGGACCATCCAAACACTAGAAGACATGCTTCGTGCCTGTGTGATCGATTTCGGGAATAGTTGGGATGATCATTTGCCATTGATCGAGTTTTCCTACAACAATAGTTATCACACGAGCATAAAGGCCGCTCCATTCGAAGCATTATACGGTAGAAAATGTCGATCACCTATCTGTTGGGCCGAAGTCGGAGATGCTCAACTCACGGGTCCGGACATTGTCCACGAAACGACCGAGAAGATTTTTCAGATTCGGAACAGATTAAAGGCTGCTAGAGATCGTCAAAAGAGTTACGCCGATGTGAGACGTAAGCCTTTGGAGTTCAATGTTGGCGACATGGTAATGTTAAAGGTATCGCCTTGGAAAGGCGTTATACGATTTGGAAAACGCGGGAAGTTAAGCCCCAGGTTCATTGGACCCTTCAAGATTCTAGCTAGAGTCGGTCCAGTGGCCTACAGACTTGAGCTTCCGCCGGAGCTCAGCAGTGTGCATAATACATTTCATGTTTCTAATCTCAAGAAGTACTTAGCCGACGAATCCCTCATCATTCCGCTAGAAGAGATTCAGCTTGATGACAAGCTTAACTTTATCGAAGAACCGGTCGAGATTATGGACCGTGATGTCAAACAGTTGAAACATAGCCGAATTCCTATCGTCAAAGTTCGCTGGAATTCTCAACGAGGTCCTGAGTTCACTTGGGAACGAGAAGACCAGATTCGTCAGAAGTACCCCCACCTCTTCACCAAAAACACTCCAATGACCAACGCTGACTGAATCTCGCGGACGAGATTCCCTTTTTAGGGGGGTAGAATGTCACAACCCGCTATTTCCCAGGTCAATACTAATTTCTAAACTAGAATTTAAATTCTTGACGTTTGATTTGAAATATTTTTACATGAGCCTTTTACTTGAATCGACGCGAATTTCTAATTAAATTCTAAGTACTCTAGGACTTAGGTTAATTTTAGTCCACAACGCTCCGGTACCTTGCTCCTTCCCCAGTTCACCATTTTATTCTATAAAACGAATTTCTATTCTTTAAATACTTACGTTTTTTTTTTAAATCCTACAAAACGTTAATTTTTATTCAAGAATGTAACACTCGACATACCCGACTTTCTCAACAATTATTTTTAGGGTATTTTTATACTTCCAAAACTATTACAAAAGTCCTAAAAATATTTTTCGATGTCCAAGATAAATTCTTTATATCTTACGTTTAATTACGTATAACTTCCGTTAACTACCAAACTAATACCCAATACATATTTTTACTACCCAATACATTCAATATATACATTTTATACAAATAAAAACCATTTTCTTCCTATCCTAGACATATGAGCCGCCCCCCCCCCCTTACAATGTATAAAACTAGCACAACAAAATCTATTAAAATTTCAAACTTGTTATTAGGTGAGACATGCAATTAATTTTGGTGGCTAGAGCAACCCATTTGCCCCCTCCTTTTTCCTTAAAATTCGGCAAGACCACAAGGACCATGCAAAGATATTTTTGACCACCTTTGACCATAGGGCTATATATATGTACACCTAAAACAAGTTCTTCATTTTAGTTAAAAAGAAAACACACTTATCTCCCACTCTTACATCCCATTCGATCCACCCTAAGGAGCAAGGAAGATAAGAGAGCTTGTTGGTCACTTTCAAGAGTACTTAGGATAGTTTAACAAGGGTTTGGAGTACTAATCTTGGGGTTACATTAGTGTTTTACAACCCTCATCTCACTAATCACCTTTGTAAGTAATCTTTTCTTTTACACTACTAATACTTCATGATTTTCATGATTGTAGTGCTTGTCTAGTATATATACTTAGTATCACTTGGTACATGTTGATAAAACTTTACATCCACCTTGATCTCTTGACAAGAAAATATGCTTTGAACAAGTTTTGATTACAAGAAAATTTACTAGTAAAAATCTTTACAAGAAAATGATGAAAAACTTTATATATACATATATGTTAGTAGATTTAAAGTTTAAATACTTGGATGATCTTGTACATGGACCTTGAATATTGTTAAGTTTATGTTTAGATCACTATTTTTCTAGTTGAGGGATGACCTAGGACAAGGATTGGAGTTGTTGGTAAAATATTGTAGCCAAGAAAATACTAGGAAAATAACTTGACATTATTATGAGGAACCTGTCCCTTTTCGACCCCCTGTGGAAAATCAGTACTTGGTTGGCCATATTGGACTTGAAATATAGAAAATAGACTTAATAATGAAAACATAGCCGCTTGAATGGGTTGAAACGGCCTTATAACGAAAAAGATATGCTATTTTCAAAATTTACGACGAAAACTACATTTTCTGAAAAATAGTTTCTGTCCAGATTTTTGAGCTAGGAAAAACTGAGGTTAAATGACATCTAGACTAGCCGAGACCTTGAAAAACCTAAAGTATACTTGAATACCTTCGCGGGAATATAAAGAACTTGAAAAACGGAGCTACGACGCAAAAGTTATGGCCTAGGAAAGTTGTGACGAAACATGTAAATTTTGACAGCTTTGGTTCAAATAATAAAAGCTGATGGAAAACATTACAATGAGTTTTTGGACATTTTAGAGTGTAAATTGGCTAAAATGACGTAAATAAAAATGGTAGAACATTACGTATACTTATTAGGTACGTTAGAGATTTTTTTCAAAATATATATTTACAAGACGACTAATATTTGGTCGTGAGATTTACAAGTTACGTTTTCTAAAATGGTGGGTGACTTAAATACGAGATTACTTTGATTATCTACATTTTTAGCAATAGAAATTTCAACAACATGTACCAGTGATAATATAGTGTATGACTTGCATGCTTAACCTTGTTTTCGAATCTAAGACATATGTACTATCTAGGTTGCGTTTAGAGTTACCGGACCTTATTTCCTACTACTTTGTCTATCGGATTTGCTTTTGCTAAGGTGAGTCATAGCCCCACTTGTACACTTTTAATACTTGATTTCAAATACTTGGGGTGGAAATACATTGCTTTACTTTATTGCGGACATGAGTATAAAACTGTTACATTGCCTGAGTTACCGATTACTGCCACTAAAGTCCCCTTTATCATGAACCGTTAATTACATGCGTGTAAGCGCGAATGCTGTGGATAGATCTATTTGGGTTGACACCCCGTCCGAGTTGGTCGCGCCAACCTGTTAAACGGACGCATATCATTCGGATCATTTCCGAGTGTCTGGCAAACACTACTAGGGGCATTGTTATGATTGATTTCATATGATTACGTCGAGCTTCGGGGTCATGAGCTTATGGCATTGTATTTTATTTCGGGGTTAACATTGTATTTGTTATAATGGTTATCTCCACTAAAAATCTTGTGTTCCGCTAAATACTTGTTTACTTAAACCTATGAACTCACCAACAATTATGTTGACGTTTTAGCGTGTATTTTCAGGTAACTAAATGAAGTTTGCATAAGTATGTATGGACCACGCTAGAGTCACGTTATGGATGCACATCATGATGAAGATGTCTTTACTTTAATTAGTGTTTGGTTTTGCGTTTTGAACGTGAACTCTGATGTTTTGTAAAACTTTATGTTAAATCAAACGCTTGTTTTAAAATGACTCACTTAGAGGTCATTCTTTATTTCCTTGTACTTTGATTGCCATGAAAGTTGCGCCCTCGGGTTCCATTCCGCTGCGACCCAAATCTGGGGGTGTGACACTAATCCTACAATTCCCAAAATTTACAAATATATTTTGTCCTAATCGCTCCATTAAATATTATCCATCCTTAACCAAATCAATCCCACACTATAAATACCTCATTCCTCAAACTCTCTACTCATCTCATCATGACTTCTCCCATTAAACCAGAATCAAAAGCCTCAAGGCTAGAAAGGATGATCAAAAAACCCGTTTGGCGAAGAAAAACAAGCCCTCGAAACAAGTCCATCACAACCAACGACATTGGTAATCAACCAACACCGCCACCTACTCACTTTCCCAACTATACTCTAAATGCACAAGATTATCCCATCCAACCATCTTACAAACCTTACCACAATGGCCAAACATCTACCTTCATCCCAAACTACACATCTCAACCTCAAACTAACTTCAATGAAACCTATCACAACTCCTATCAATTTGGCCAACCATCAAACTACACTTCCAACAACTTCACTTCCAACTACACACCCCCACTTCACAATTCAACCAAATGATTCACTCCACATTTCCACGGAAAAGCAAATTTTTCGTAAAGAAATCAACCAAATTCATGATCTAAGTGATCTCCTTGTTATGCATCTTGCACAACGCAACAAAGGGCAACATCCATCATCACCCTATGAAAATTGCTTACCCAACTCCCTCAACTTGGATCAACACACCCACTATTGCCCTTGTTGCATCTTTCTCCAAAAACAAATCCTCTACTTGAGTGAAGATATTTTTTGGTTCGAATATCTCCTCACTCGTCCTCATCCAATACCTCCATTGACACGATACAACATCGTTAGATCCACCTCTTCCGCTCCATACCCCTCACCTTTAAACCACTAAATCCAATCATCATGCTTCCCATCTCCAAATAAAATCATCAAAAACCTTTTGTGTCTCAAGCAAGTCCAATCGCACTATTTGGCACTTTAAGACCTTTTTACTTTTCTTGCATTATAATCATTATGCTTCAATATCATTGTATAATGTAATGATTATGAATAAACTAATATATATATATATATATATATATATATATATATATATATATATATATATATATATATATATATATATATATATATATATATTCTTATTGCATTGCTCTTAATATATTTTTTGTAGCCAAGCATTTCATAGCTTGATTTCTTGGTGCCCTCAAACGAGGGGGAGTACACATCAAAGGCGAGTTTTCATCCCGTCTAATTTTACACATAAAACTAGTCGGCATAACCTTTTTAATATTACAAAAAGGGGGAGAAATGAATATAAACTCACTAAATAATTCTCTAAAACTAATTTTTGATTTAATGAGTTTAGGTTGTGTAATCATCAAAAAGGGGGAGATTGTTGATATAAATAATGCCTAAAGATATTGTTAATACTTTTCGATATCTCTACGTTTTGATAATCATAAAAGTAAAATTATTAATCGCAAAAATTAGTACGTAAACAAGTATTTAGTTGTTAATATACATTTCAACAACTTAATCACTTAACGTATGAATAAACAAAATGCCTAATGCATTTTATGATCAAAGTAACATTTTCTTAATCACTAGATTTTTTTATAAAATCTCATAAACATTTTATATCTTTTAGAAAATCATTTTTGGCATTAATAAATATACTAGATTCATTATAAATATATGAATTTAAATTTTCAACCAAAGATGGCAAAAATGTTCCAGAAAAATTTTCCCCATAAAAAGACAAAGCCGGACAACGGATTTATTGGGCGGCCCCCTTAATTTTACTAGGCGGCCCTTTAATTATTAAGGTGACCTTAGGGGCCCGGCCATGCTCCTCCAGGCTCCAGCTTTTCCTATAAATATTGGTTTATTTCTGGACTTTTTCCCCACCTTTTTGCATTTCAAACTTTCTGATCTAATTCTCCATTTCTAGTCTCTTAAATCCTTTGATCATATAATCATAAGCTTTTGTTTTCAAGTGATCCAAGCTTCATCCATTCAAGTGCAAGAGAATAATACCACTAACATTGAAGATTAGAAGTATTACAACTTTGTGTGATCCTCCCACTCAAGTTGTGAGTGTACAATTCTTTGTAAATTATTTGTATACAAGTTGTTTAAACTAGATAGTTAGTTGTGAACATAAGTGTGTAGATTAGTTTAGCAAGTAGAACAGGTGTAGAGAAGCTAAGGTATATAGGTAGTGAAGGTGTGAGGAGGTAGTGTTGTGTAGTAGTGAAGTAGTTATGAAAGAAGTCGTGAAGTAGTGAAGAAGTCGTGGAGAAGTTGTGAAATAAGTTGTGAAGATACAAGTGGTGTGAGATTGGTTCATTTAGCTTAGTGTCGTTAAATTGGTGTAAGCGAAAGTGTATAAGGTTTCTCCGCCATAAGGGAGCTTGTTGACATAGTGAAGAGATCCCTTGAGCTAGGTGCTTGGGGAGTGGAGTAGGGAAAGGAAGGTGTCCTTGTAGCTGAACCACTATAAATCATTTGTGTCGCGGCTAGATCTTTCATCTCTTTACTTTCATTACTTTACTTATAATGTCTTTATTTACTTACATATAATTGTTTATATTGTGCAAGAGTTGAATTCACATAAAGATCGAATCTAAGTTTTAAAAGCAAACAAATGTTTTCAAAATTAATTAAAAATACGTAAAACTATTCACCCCCCCCCCCCCCCTAATTCTAGTTTTTCACAAATTAAACACTATGGATTCACTCAACATTTGTGTTGGCCTTTTTAGCATGTTTTATCTCAGATAACTAAGAAGCATGAATGGCACGGAGCTGGAATGGACACCCTAGGGCTGACCCCTTTTCAATAATAATATCATTCTTTCAAACCTAGTTCTAGCTTTTGTGAAACATTAATGCTTTTGGAACTTGTCTTGTAATCCCCAATATTGAGTTTCCATTGAATGATATTAACTTGTTTTAAAATGTCTTTTTTGGGTCGTTTTCTATGATTATGATTATAATCTAAGAAGTAATACCCCGATTAAGTCTTCCGCCGTTTCATTAAAAAATTTGAGGTGTTACAATGCCTAACTCTCATACTTCAAAGTGGAAAAGTTAGTTGTACGCTTCGGTGCAAATTATCAATGAAAAAAAAAAGAGTTTTTTCATTCACCCTAAAAAGTTTTCTAAAACTCAATGATCTCAAGATAATAACTTGCAATCACCTAAAATTGTAAATGTTTTGACTTATGAATCAAATTGATTCATAACTGATACTTCAAAAGATTTGGAGTTTATTGTACAAATTCCGTCCGTAATTTTGTTTAGTTTTTTACTCGAAAAACTATATTATAAACTCTTCATATTTAAAGTTTATGAAACTGAAGTGCAAATATTAAAGGGGAGTAAATAATTAATTTTTAGTTTAACTTGATAAATTTTATGTATCATAATGTAAGTTTTGCTACATAACTAGTGCTTTCATAAATTTTAAAAAAAAATAATAATAATAAAATGTTATCTGTAGATCTAAGTGCAAATTCCATATTTCGTAATGAGAGAAGTCTCATATTTTATTGAGTACATTATTCAAAAACATAAAACTTTCTAAAACTGCAAATCTCATGATTAAGACTCATGTTTATTCAAATGGAGACTCGTGCTTAAACGATTTCGAATTGTGAACTTTGTGTTCGCATTTCATTTTATAAAAAGTTTTTGAAGTCATTGTTTAGGCGTAGAAAATTTTAGTTCATTTCATGAAAAAAAACAAAAATGTTTTATTTACAAACTCTTTTATAATTGAACTTTGTACAAATAAGGCGCAAATGTATAGACGGAGTAAATTTTAAACTTTGTTAAATTTTTGAAAAAGAAAGTGTGAGGGAAACTTTCAAAAACTGTTTTCACTCATATAAGTACTAAGGCTATGTTTGGCAAAAATGCTGGGAGCAGTAGCAGTAGCTGTGAGCAGTAGCCACAGCTCACTAGTCACCGCTCACAGCTTCTTAAAAAAACATTAAAAAAATGAGTTTTCCTAAAAAATAGCAAAGCTTACTGCTCTTTTGCCAAACGAATACTAAAAATCAAAAAGCTCATTCTTCACGCTCATCACTCCAAAAAGCTTCAAAAAACTCTGCGCCAAACATAGCCTAAGTAGTATGTTTTATTCGGAGTTTTGCTAAAACTGCTACATTTTGTATCTGGATAAACACTTTGAAAATCTTTCCTAAATAAATTTTGAAACAGTGTTATTTGATGATAGGTATATGCTAACATTTTCCAAATAAATTTTGTAAATAATGTTATTTGATGATTTGTATCTGCTAACATTTTGGGTATGTTTGGTGAAATAGGCTGGGGCTGAGGCTTTTTTTATAAGTCGAAGTTGAAATTTGTATTTTTTAAACTTGTTTGGCAAATGGGCTTAAGCTTAGGCTTATTATTGAAAAATTACTAAAAATGACATAATTAAATGAATTTGTGTATATGTTAAATTTTGTGGGTAAATGTTTTAGGTTTTTAGCCATTTTTAGAGGCTTATGATTTCATAAGCCCGCGTGACAAGTGAGACTTATTTTATAAAACAACTTATTTTAAAAGCCTAAGCCCCTATAAGCTCCTCTCCCAAACACACTTTGTATCTGTATTAAAAAAGTTTATTACTAAAATGAAATCACTATTCGCAAATATAGAGCTTTAAATTATATAGTTGAAGTATGAATCCTATCAACAAATCGACAATAACATTGAACAATAATTAATCAGAAATTATATATGGCTTGGGGTGATGATAAATGTAACTACTAGAAGGTTGTCACGATTATTTAGTATTTGATTACATGATCAAGTTACGTAGTAGTTTATTGATTATGTTTGGTTAACATGTCATGTTTTTTTTCTTCGACTAATCAAGTACCTATCACTACTACAAAAATGGCCATAGAGCCCGGTTAAAAAGTGCCATAGAGCCCGGTTTTGCCTAAGGGCTCAAAAGGGGGGGGACTCTATTCAAAAACCAAATAGAGCCCGGTTAGAAAAACGGGGTCTATTCCCAGTTATAGAGCCCGGTTTTCTCTTATCAAACATGGCTCTATGTGAAAAACAAAATTAAAAAAAAAAAAAAAAAAAAAAAAAAAAAAAAAAAAAAAAATTCTGGAAGAAATCAGCCAGTACATCAAATTTTGAATAGCAAAAACAACCCAGTATCATTATTCCTAACTTTCATCTAAAAGTCTCACTTTCAACACAAATGTTTATTCCTTTTCTAATTTATTGCTTAAATGACTTATGTTGGGCTTCATCCAGGTGCTTTTGCTTGGCCTGCAGATCGAGCTTGCCGCACCCACTGTCTCACCCATTAACTGCACAACACACACAGACCAAGACGTCACCTACAAATGCAAAGTAAGCATAGTAATATTACCTCCTAACTCCTGATTGAAAGAAGAGGTTTTGAAAGCTTTAATGGGGACTTTAATTTCATTTTATGGGGACAAAATCATTTTAACCGTATATCAATTTGAAAATCATTACGCCATCCCCAAGTTATCGGAAAAGGTGAGACTTCAGTAGAGAGTAATAATGGGCAATACACATGGATAGAAGAGTACCTTAACAACTTTTGTATCAGCAGCAGTCCTTCCATATTAATAGTTTCCATCCACCCGTCCTTCCATATTTTCATCCTTTTCCTACAACACAGCCGACCTTTAGTTGCATCCTCAGGTTCCTCTGGTTATCTTTGACTACAACAACATAAACATGAGACCAAAGTCACAAACTGGGTAACTGCTAATTGCTAAAATGCATTTCAAAATAAAGCACAGCCAGTAGATTATAATGGAAAAAATAATTGACCGCATTACCTGAACTGCTGAACATATATATCATGTGGTTCTTGAACATTCCTCTGGTTATCTTTGACTACAACAACATAAACATGAGACCAAAGTCACAAACTGGGTAACTGCTAATTGCTAAAATGCATTTCAAAATAAAGCAGAACCAGTAGATTATAATGGAAAAAATAATTAACCGCATTACCTGAACTGCTGAACATATATATCATGTGGTTCTTGAATGCACTTCATAATAGAGTAGGGTCGCTGATCAATATATACTAAGCCGCGGATTAGTCATTGTATAATTTGTAACATGGTATGTGACAATGTGCAATCTGATGTAATCATGACAACTAAGAAATATGTATATAAACATATACTATATGATTTAGTCTATGAAATATGAAATCGTTTTCATAATATCAAATTTTGTAAAAAAATATTGTCAACTCACATCAGTTTCAAACAACTTTCTTTTTATTCAAAATCCTAAAATATAAAATAGTAAGAAAATATAGCTGTATGATGAGTAACAAAATCAAAAACACATTATACATTATATGAGATAAAAACCATTTTTATACCAAGAAATTCACCTTGCTGTGACACTCGGCCACGGTTAATGGCCTCACATGAACTGATGTCTGATGTTACCTGGTCCAGCATCTCCGTCAGTATCTAAAAAAAACAGTGAACCAACCGTCGCTATACATTATTACATTGAACTACAAATGAACAACAATTTCCAGCTGCATCGTAAAAGGAAAATAAGATGCATACCAGTTATCACAAGTTGGCATTACGATACCATTGGCCATTTTTGCATCTTCAGGAACCTGGAACATTAAGGGTAAAATAAATTAATAAATAGTTAAATACACAAAATAACATTCACAAAAAAGTGAAGTTTCCCTTCCGATATACATTAAGGGGTACATACAACGTCCAAAGAGCCGAGTTGTAGAACTCCATGTGGAATTACAGGCACCAGCAGAATAGTCTACATGGGAGCAATCAACATAAAGATAGGCCGAAGAAAGGCTTTACCCATCACCCAATGCATACTGAAAATTTGACATATAAGCCACAACTAGTTCAACCGCCTCTCCTCCCGAAGTTCCACGATATGTGTTACATGAGGATGTTTCTTCTAAGCCTTGGAAGCTAGTCTCAGCAAACATGTTTTCAATGGAATCTTGAGCTTTGATGGTGCCAAAGCATCCATCTTCCCATGTCAAAATCCTAAATACCAGATGAACGTGTATATTAATATAAGAAAAGAGTATATTAAGATTGCAATTCGAATTAAGAAAATCACTCCTTTGTTGTTTAACCAAATTAAAATCACTCATCAATAAAACTTTAAAACATCGACAACTTGCACATACAGATTATACATGTACTACGTCATAAGCAATCTACGCAATTCATTTTGAAACCAAATAGAAGCTCACATCAACAACAATATTCAATAACATTCCCAAACTCCACAAATAAATTATAAACAATACAAAAAACATATAAAAACACACAACTTATTAGATAAACCTAAGAACAACATGAATGACACATTAAAAAAGGTTAATTGAACAACAACATCAATTTAAGCAGTTTGGTACCTCCTAATTGGATTAGTTTGTTAATAGCTTGGTTGCGTGATGAAGGTGGCATGGGAAGGTAATGGGTGTGCGACGGTGGGTGATGGTGCAGGTGTGTGATGGTGGTTAAGTGGGGGTAGTGAGCG
The DNA here is from genome assembly GCA_030686995.1 of Artemisia argyi. Lineage (NCBI taxonomy): Eukaryota > Viridiplantae > Streptophyta > Magnoliopsida > Asterales > Asteraceae > Artemisia > Artemisia argyi. The sequence goes on from CM060694.1 coordinate 135,540,243, forward strand.
GCAGTAAATATTGGAGGGTTAGGGTTTGTGAAATGGAAAGGGGGAAAAAGTTGTGTGCTTTGCGAAGATAATGAAAATTGGGGAGGTAAATAACCCGCTCAAAAGTGCAGAGTATTTTCGTTTCAATTTGAAGAACCGCCCATCTTAAAGTTTTACAAAAAAGTGAAAAACACTTTTGATAAAACCCTGTTTTGTCAAAGAAAGCAGGGCTCTAATGTTTTTGTGATAAAGCCCGGTTTTTTAAAAGAAAACATGGCTCTAATATGCGGAATAGAGCCCGGTTATGATAAAGAAAAAGCGGCTCTAATATTTTTCAACATAGAGCCCGGTTTTGTAAAAGGAAACATGGCTCTATGCCCTTTTTTAAAGCATGGAATCTTTATAGAGCCCGTTTTTAACTAAAACCGGGCTCTATTAAGGGGGCTCTATTTCACAATCTCTAGTAGTGTATTCTGATCAGTTATAAATCAGCAGTTACTTAAATGTAAATTTACAAAATTTAAGAACAAATTATATAACAATCACAAACAAGTTTCTTTTTTTGAACGTCACAAACAAGTTCAATGGTTGGTTAATTGTGCCTTTTAAGAACATACTTCATTACTGTCTTTTAGGGGTGTTCAAAATACCCGACAAATCAAGCCGAACTGCTCAATCCAAAACAATAAACTCAAAACTGAAGAAACCAAAAAACCAAAACCGAAATAACCCGCTTATCACATTTTGGTCATGGTTTTTATTTTTAGATATCCTCGGTTAATCGAACGGAATACTGTATAATATATATATACAGGTTTTTAACTAAATATTCAACTAATTATTCAAATATTGATTCTACTGTTGCACAAATTTTATTGTATTATACTAGTAACTTTTATGCTCATAATGTTGACATTTACTAAATATATATGTGTGATTGTGTGAACATTGATTAATGTGTGTGAACATTGATTAATGTGATCATAAACTATAAATGTCGAATAAATATTTTTTTATTAATCTTTTTTATATGTTTATTTAAATACAATTGTGTGACACAATAACTTCAAAATGACTAATCTATTCATGATGTTACTAAATTGACATATACGCTACAAGTTATCTTAATGCTCATAGTATTAAACTGAAACGTCTAAACTGGTTAACCGTGACCTGAATCACAGATAACTGCTCATTTCAGTTACCGTTACCCGCCTAATACGGTTCGATTTGGGATAGTGAAATGAATTACCCGCCCACGATAAATAGTTTAAATCTTCTAACTAACTACCGAACCACCCCATTAACACCCTACTCTTTTTAACGCCTCAAGTCGATTTAAGGAATCAATAGAAGATAATTTCTTTTATTAAATCGATATTAACGAATCCAATAAAAGATAAATTATTTATCTATCACTTTGATTGGCGCCAGTAAATATAAATAACATAAGTTGATAGATTTGAAACTTACCTATTTTTAAAACATTAAAGTTTTACCAAAAAGTTTTAACAGTATACAAAAACTATATTCAAATTTAAACAAAGTATATTTACAAAACAATCGTCTCCTTGCACAAGTGGATAAATCTTCAAACCAAAGAAAGAGGCCTGGTAAAAAGATGATTGAACCCCTCCAACTTTCTTATTTAAAAAAGTTAAATAATCATTTTTCTGTAACCAGATTTGATAGAAGTTCTGCATTGTTAAAAATGGAAACTTCAGCAACAAGATCTTTCATACTATGCCACAAGAAACCAAACTAGATTCAAAAACCATCCAATTCAAACTTAACCCAACATAGAAAATGTCACATTAAAATTACAACACAAAAACAACAACGAAGTAAATAAAATAACCCTAATGAGTTCTAATTAGACTATTCAAGGAGCAAAATAAAGTCCTACATTTCTAGTTTTCTACCACTGAAGATACAAAATACCTAGAAATTAGATGATGGAGGACGTGGTGGAGTCGACCAAAACATATCCTGATGCATTGGACCATTTGGCAACATCTTAGGGGGTGTATTGTAAATCTGCATTGAAGAAGAACCAATATTCTCTGTCTGTGAAACGCCCCCTCCAGATTTCGGACTGCTGACATTATTCACCCCTGAAGCTTGCTGCAACTGCATTTCACTCCCTTCACCTGCTCCACCACCCTCATCTTCCAACGGCAGCCTCTCATAAGTAGCATTAGTAAACGTAGCAGCAATTACCATCACTGGACCAGAAGCCAGAAGCTGACCCACCACCGTACCACCGACTACCTGACCTTGACCACCAGCTAAGTACACGGTCAACCCAGTTGCCCCGGGTGGAGAAGGTGGTGGCAAAAAAGCACCTGACAAGGACAATATCTCGAACCGTCCTTGTAAAGCTAGCACGCCGCCAGGAGCGGCGGGCTGACGAAGAGTAACGTTTGTAACAATCCCTGACCCACTTAACACAGAAACCCCACGATGGCGCCTTTGTGCAAACGTAGATATACAATCGGATATATCACTTCCACTAGTGATTTCCAACACATGACTACGGAGAGCGTTTGGGCTCTCTTTAGTGATCACTATTGGGGGCTTAGGTTTGTTTTTCGAACCAGGCGGCCTTCCACGAGGCCGTCTTGTTCCTCCAGAGCTCGTTGGTTCAGATAGTTCCAACGAGCCTCCAGTACCCGTGTTATGGTGATCTTGTTCACCGTACTCCTCCTCGTTCTCTTCATCTTGGTTGTCATTCATTGCATTAGGGTTAGGGTTAGGGTTTGGGCTGTTTGTACTATTTATCGGCTTCTCGTCATCCGCCGTGTGCCGAAGGTGGAGCGACGGCGGCTGACCAGCAGATGTCATCGGATTCATCCCAACATTTCCAGCCCACCAACGGTTAGCCATAGTGCAAGAAAATTTTTAAAAGATTGAAATCTTTAATTATTTTCAAATATGCAACTTGACAACAACAATAAAAGTATATCACTTTCAAGGTTTATCCAACTTGTTTTCTTGACTTGTCTTGTAGCATACGAAGAAAATGAAAAAAAGATAACGTTTATCCACTTAACCCATTTGCATGATAAAACCCCAGATCTATTCTAGATTTTCCAGACCTAAAAATGAAGGCAGTAACTTGAGACACGAAACACCAAAAACAGCTATACAAATCTAGCAAGATTTTATTAAGGGTGAGTTATATACACGGGGGTAATAGGGGGGGTGCATGGAAGGGTTGTGCTGCCGTCACCTGTACTGTCTGCTTTAATGCTTGTACGGTTGACTAAAAATAGGCGGGACCCCCCATGTAGAGAGGGTTTCCCTAACAGCCCCCTTTTATTATCTCAAACCTGCTAAAAGAAACCACTTGTGGGTAGAGTGGCAGTCTAGTAGTATGAGGTTATGATGGGAAGAGTGTGAGTTGGGGTGTACGTTTAGCAGAAAAGTGAGGTGTACGATAAGGAAACCACTAGCAAATGGAAAGGCGGTTTGGATTGTGTAAAGGATCGAGGTACTTGATGTTATCCTGTGGGGGTGAGCCAATAGGGTTATGGGAACGCAGAGTACAGCTGGTGAGATATGGTAAATTTTGACATTTTATGGTGTTACGCGTTGCAAATTGCATACCCCTCTTGGCTAAAAGTTGACGGGTCTAATTATTCCTTTTTTGACCAAATACTTTCATTTTGAGTTTTTCTTCTTTTAAAGTTATTTACATACTTCTAAACAAATAATCTTAAAAAATAAAACCAAACATTTGCTATATCCTTTTATATATTCTTTCTACTTAAATACCCAAATAAATAAATAACAGGTGCAAGTTCACTTATTTTCTTTCTTTCATTTCATTCAATCATCCGGAGACATGTAGACATGATTCATTTACATAAAAAAGTGACACCAAATAAATCAGTTTTGCCCCAAAAATTCACAACCAAAATATTGCAAACGTCAATGTCTGTTAAACTTATTTATTTCAAAAATATCTTTTAAACTTCACTGCGAAAAACCTACCATTTACGACACATAAAAAAAAATATCACTAAAAGTAAAACAGTATCATCAAAGATGTAAAAGTACAAACAAAAGTTACAAAACAGTTTACTAGGCATTTTTTATGTTTCTCCTACATAAAAAAATGGAAGTGTCGTAAGTAAAAGGTTTATATTTAACAAGCGTGATTGCCCGCGCGTTGCTGCGAGGCATCCTTTTTTATGTTAAAACATTTAGGCAAAGTACAACTTAAATCCTTAAGCATGCTGAAACAACACATATGAGTATGACAATTAACTATGTAGCAACTGAAACTAATATGTTAGTAACCCGATCGTATCTTGCCACTTTCATGCACATAAAACTATAGTGACTAATGGCACTCATCATACATATCAATTGATTCGTTACAAGAGAAAATTACCAAAAACCTAGCAGGCTCCAATGAAAGGCCTTTCATGTCGCATCAACATCTAAGTTCAATAAATTCACATTGCGCAGCAAAAAAAAAAAAAAGTTTGTAGGTCTAGTTTGGTTTAAGGATATATATACTTAATAATCTTAAGACAAATTACCAAATAATTATGTATATTTTTGTCCTTTTGTGATTTCAATTTGTGTTATGTTCATGCTTTGTGCTCCAGCATCCTCAATGTGATTTGTTCTTGGTTCATGCAAGTGTATCTGTTTCTGTATTCGTCGATATCTATGTAAAAATGTTTGTGATTTATCTCGGTGTAAGCTCTATATGATAATCATCAATTGTGAATTAATGTAACGTAGTATTGTACCTTGTATAATTGAAGCATAATGTTGTTGAGAAACTCTTGTGATTCATGCGAGCATTAGCGGTGCAAAGAAATCGATAGCTTTAATTGTTTTTTATGATCTATCCGGTTGTTTCATTGCTCATGTCATGTCTTTTAAAGAACTATCAACTCAATCACGTAAATTGTTTGCAGCCAAAAACATCGATGTAGCTTTGGTTGGATTCTTGTCAAGCAACTGTCAAGAGTAACAGCATGAAAAGATCACAAATTAAGCCAAAAAAAATAATAATATTAAAATAATAATAATAATAATAATAAATCCAAAAAACTCAATTCTCATATCATTAAGAATCTGCATTCTCTTTCTGACTTAAAAGGTAAAAAAAAAATCTGACATTCTGTTACTAATTTACCATCCGTTTTTTACCTTTTCTGTAGAACAGTTCACTAACCATGTTCGATTATATAAACTCTTCTAAATAATGTGGGATTATAGGTGTAAATCAAATGCACAACCTTATAAGCTTTATTCAGTTAGAAAACATACGCAGTTGCAAGTAATAATTCTAAACACCCTGTATACGACCACCTCGGCGTCACTAAAAGATCATGAATATTGTTGATTTGACCTTATGCTAATGCTTGTTCATGCATTTCTGATCTGGAGCTAATATGCACCTAATATAACCTTTTACCCAAACACCCCTTTACATTCTAGTTGGGAACCATTACCTGAGCAAGATTTCTGTTGTAGGAACAATGCAAGGTACAATGTTGGCCTGGCCATGGCTCGCATTTCATCCACTTGTATGGCAGCAGTATTGAACTGCAGTGTCTCCAAGTATATAGAGACAAACAGAAGATCTGCCTGTTGCCATTTGTTTGCACTTCACACCCTGAAAAATGTGTTGATAAGATACTATTAATTTTGAAGTTCATGTGCAAAAGAATCAATTTATGCAATGTATTTAAGTCACTTCCATATTCTCAAAAAAAAATTCTCAACTGTATTTTTTTTGCAAGTTGCAACGCATATATATTGTTGTTTGCCATGTTCGACAATGCACGAACAGCCTCGTCAACCTGAGTTGCAGTTGGAGTTAAGTATCTTTATATCACAAATAACAAAAATTGTAACCAAAGGTATCTAAGCAAAAAATTAAATTACCGAAAGTAGTATAAAACAAAGAAAAGATTTAAAAAAGCATATGAAAGTACAAACATGTATACCCCCTTTGACCCATAACTCATCCATAGGTATCTTTTTCTTTTAAACAACGGAATGATCCGTAGCTATCTTCGAGATCATGTGATTCATAGTCTTCAAATTTGGACATTAATAATGAATACTAACTGATGACCTCTCCAACATTGACGTTAATTATAATTTTTAAAAGTATTCCATAATAATATAACATAGTTTGATCTAATTTGTTTTCAACCAACAGGAAACAATATTAACTATGACTTGTTAAAGTTTTGCCTTTAAGAGTGTATGCGCTTCATCATAACTTGTTCTAAATTAACAACAGGTAAAAGGTGGATTCTAAGCATACACTTAAAACTAAAAAAAATAAAAAACATATAATCTGTATGATATCCATGTTGGCCTATAACACATTGGAAGTAATCTTTCGTTCATGACTTTTATTGATAACAAAAAAAAACCTTTCATTTCATTCAAAAGACTATAGCGCTCACCGATTTAAGAACTTTTATCCATGTTCTAAGAAAGTATAAAACAACATAAATTTTTTGTGTAAGAAAGAACGAATACTATAAAGAATGTTTGGATGTGTGCCTACAACTGTATGTTAACTATTACAACTTACTGCAGTGGTTACACAAAAATTTAGATTACTTTTTTTTTGTCATATTTGTCAAGAAAAAAAAAAACTCCAAATGACCCATTGTGATCAAACCCCCTTTTCATATGTTACCCAACCGGCACAACCCACTCATCTCACCACCTCTAAAGTAAATATTTGCGAAAGTGAAACTAATAAGTATGCAAACTTGCCTTTCAGCTAAAGCTTTCTTGTCAACTCGTCCTTGCTATCACATCAAAATAATCCGCAATTCATGCATCAGGCCCATATATATCCGAATGTCACCTTTCGCTGCAGGCCTATACAATGTTGCACAACCATCATTAAGCTTGACGTCCTCATTAGCACCTGCAATGAAGAAAGCCTACTTTGCATTAGAGAAGTTTAAAAGTGGAAAGTAAGTTAAGTTAACATGCCTATGCCCCAAGGCCACTCGTGTTAGTAAAATTTCAGAGGTGACAATATTGTTAATCACCAACTAAGCGAAGTTTCAGTGTGTGTAAGTCGATTCTCAATATACCTTTTAAGTGCTATTCAACAACCTCAGCTAGATCCCATCTCGACTTACCAACCCTTAAAGACGTGACACCATCTTCAAAAGAACTGATTGGAGAATCCTTTAAATACAAAGAATATAATTGTAAATCAAGAAATCCCAAAGACCAATAATGTAGTATACTCTAATGTAAGAACATGGATGATTATGTGTTTAGGATGATTATATGTAAAGATTTCTAGTGAGAGAAGTTAGAGAGAGAAAGAGATGGGAGCCTTTGGAAGAAAACTTGTGAAAGGTTAGATTAGAATGAAAGGGCCAACCCCTTCCAAGCTAGGGAAGGGGTATTTATACTTACAGACAAACGCCCCTTGAAACAGGCTGTGGAGCGAGCTGACAGTGGGTAAAGACCCGACCCGACTCCACAAATACTAACTAATACTAAACTACGTACTAACTAATATGATAACTACTACGAGCTACAATATGCTAAACTACACTCGGGGTGACCGAGTCTTCATATGAATAAACGTATTCCTAACAATCTCCCCCTAAGGGAGGTCACCTCGAAAAATACATATTGAATCATGGCATTCAGGTCTTTGACGACATCTTTGTAGCTAGTAGCCTTTTGATTCTTCATTGTTGCGATCTTTGTGCTTTAAATGGTAGACTCTAGATGACACCTTCAATGTGATGGATGATCTTTGGAAATAGTTTCAACTTCATCATCCAAATGAATGTCTGAGGGTCATCTTTGAGCAGTAACGTCTCCATGTGATATGAGCATCTTTGTGTTGGCATGCTCACACTTTTTCAGGATCATGATCTTCTGCATCAGAGTTGTGGAAGCATATATGAGGCCCAATCAATGATCATGATTTCTTAGATTGTGACGTTGAAGTGTGAGCATGTGTTGATGGATCAGCATCTTTTCAGCAATCAACCGCAACCGTCAGAGATTCCTGCAAATAGACAGTTAGCAACAAATCATCCGGTACTTATAGGTTTGGAATTAGAGATTGTCAACAGCACAGTGTGAAGACTCCTTCTAATCCTCACCAAGACCGTTCCCAATCGGTAAACCCTGAGAGGATTTACGTGAACTACCTAAGTAGATCAACGAATGGGTGATTCGCTTGAGGTCACTCCACGACTGTTGACGGTTTGTAACCATCGTGACCACTAAGCATAATCCATAAGGAATTACCTAAGTGACCTGCTTTCAGGGCTGCTTGATGTTGACCCTGGCAGGAATTTCCATTCAATCACTGGGAGTTACTATAGCAACATCCCTCATAAATGTTCTGGCAGATTGCTAAGATCTGCGTAGGACTCATAAGTTTACCATTGGTGTCCTTAATGTTGAACAACCAGGGTAGAAGTAGCACGTGTTCCTATGAGATCTTTTTATGTATCTCGAGGCTCTAGACTCAATAAGTGCATTTGGTTTTCCTATGCGGAGATTAGGGAGAGGTCTCCTGCTTTAATATCAGCCATCTCTAAGAGATATGTCGATGGATTACACCGGTTCCCCGTGAGAATGAAACAAGTTCTTTTAAGAGAACTTGAGTGGCTAGAAGGTTTAGTGCAGTGCGTCACTGGGTCCATGACGTCTTGTCTTCAATACCAATGTCGCCTTAGCAACAATCAGTAGATTATGAATTGAACCCGGTTTTTGCCCTAAGGTTGAATAATTGGAGGGCTATTTCTTTTCACCTTTTCTCATTTCATTTCTTTTTAATTCTTCAACCCCTTCTTTCTCCATTCTAACATTTCTCCTTTTTTTCATAATCATACCTATGGACTTTCTAATACTATCTATTTGGTATTGTCCATGGGTAGATCCTTTCGGCTTTGGCGGATCATAGGACGGTTTTCCTAACCTTAGCCACCTTATAACTTCATGACTATCCTATGTTGCCATACACCAAATCATTGAAAATTCTCTCAATGTGTTTATGATTAAGAGACACATTTTGTTAACACATTGAGAGTTTGGTCATTTTCAAATGCTCCCCCTTAACATGTGTTCATAGGTATTGATTTGAAAATTTGCACATGTCGGGAAGAGTTGCACTTTTGAATTGATCCACCTTAAATGAACATGACCAGGCAGTCGAGACACGCTTACATCACTAGATAAACTAGCTTGAAGTTATTACCCGGCCCGATCAGATTCACTCAAGGTTTCTCGAAATGGTACATTCTACTCAAACTATTCCTTTTCGAGACACGCTTACATCACTGATTAAACCAGCTTGAAGTTATTACCCGTCCAGGACTAGTCCTTTCGATTCAAGACAATTATGTATTCATCAATTCACGAGTCAAATCTGAGTCTCGAGCTCTTATAATGCAAGGATCCTTTTTCACAAATCATTTGCTCCCCCTCAATATGTGAATTGATATACAAAAGAGTTTGGCACATAGGGAAGAGCATATTATTGGATTCAAAACATCACATTTTAATCAGTTTTTCATATTTAAATCACATCTTCTCCCCCGATCATAAATTTCAAACCAATTGAGATTTGTGATCCCAAGTGATTTAAATAAGTTTAAAGGTTTTGGGAGAAAGATGTGTCATATTTAAGAATGACTGATTTTGAGACGACATTTTAGCTCCCCCTCAAACCTTGAAGGAGTATGTTATGTGTTAGAGATGACGAGTTTATAAATAATTGTGAGTTTAGCCAGAAACTCATGAAAAATTCATGTACTAATACATAACAATAGCACTTAATCCACTGGAGTTATGCACAAAGATCTTGTATTGATGATATATAGGTTTTTGAAATCGTTCTCCCCCTCAATCGATGACACATTTTAAAAGTAAACATTTTGCACAAAGTATTAATTCTTTTAGCATCGATTGAGTGGTAAATTTTAAACAACATTTCAAATTTGTATGATCTTCAAAAACCATGGTACCACCAAGTTTGGAGCAAATATTTTCCCGAAGAATCATTGAAGGAAAAATATTTGAGATGCAAAGAAGACTTCTCTTCTTTTACCAGAAATGATGCACTTAAGCGTACATCAGAAGTAATAGCAAACCATCAGAAGTAATAGGCACGGATATAAAGTAATTCATGCCTTTGTTAGGAACAGTCGTATTTTTGGCGACAATCTTTCCTCAGTATAAAGACCGGGATGCTATCTGAAGTAATAGCAAACCATCTTGAAAGAATAATTTTAGAAACGACATGTTTTAGAAGAACATTATTAATAATAAGAACTCTTGCTCAAGCATATGTATGTTTCCGTGTCATTATTGAATGACATTTCTAGAAACGTACATAATATTGATTACACAAGAGACATGTCGTGAGAAGAATATTTTTGGGTTTTTCATAGGTTTTATATTTTTCTATTTTCTTTTTGTTTTAATTCTATGTACAAAGGATATGTGAAGCAACCACTTTACTCCTCCTGACCCTCCTAAAGACTTAAGAGATCCTCAGGCGTGAGACTCTTCATACCAAGGCGAGGAAGGATGAATTGAAATCGGTCCCTAGAGAGTGCTTTGGTGAAGATATCAGCAAGCTGGAACTCAGTCCTCACGAAGTAAAGTTCCACAATTCCTTTCTCAACTTGCTCCCTGATGAAGTGATATCGAATGTCAATGTGCTTAGTCCTTTAGTGCTGGACATTGTTGCAGCAGAGTGCAATTGCACTTTTGTTGTCACAGTACATGGGAATCTTGTTGCATACGAGGCCATAGTCTGAAAGTTGAGATCTCATCCATAAGATCTGAGCACAACACGAGGACATGGCAATGTATTCAGCCTCTGTGGAGGAGTTTGATGTACTCATTTGTTTCTTTGAAGACCAACTGATTAGCTTATTACCCAAAACCTGAGCACCCCCAGATGTACTTCGACGAGTATCTTGACATCCCGCATGGTCAGCATCAGAATAGGCTGTATGCGCCATAGAAGTGTCCTTGGGGTACCATAGCCCCATGTGGATTATTCCTTTAAGATACCGAAAGACTCTCTTGACAGCTTCCAGGTGTTTCTTGGTAGGTTTGGATTGATACCAAGCACACATGCAAACTGCAAACAGAAGATCCGGTCTGCTAGCTTTAAGATACATTAAGGAACCAATCATGCTTCGATACTTGGTTTGTTCGACCGGGATCCCAACATCATCTTCATCTTGTTTTGATCTTTCAATCATAGGAGTATCAACTGAGTCACAAGAATCGAATCCAAATTTCTTCAAAATTTCATTAGCATACTTGGATTGATTGATGAAGATGCCATTGGGATTTTGAGATATTTGCAAGCCTAGAAAGAAAGACACTTGACCCATCATGGACATCTGGAACTCAGAACTCATCTCTTGGGAGAAACGATCACACTCTTTGGGATCAGAGGAGGCAAATATGATATCATCAATGTAGATTTGTACATGAAGAAAGTTTTTGCCAGTTTTTCTGGTAAAGAGTGTAGGATTAACAGCACCTTTGGAAAACTTGTTAGCAAGAAGGAATTTTGACAAGGTGTCGTACCACGCCCTAGGAGCTTGCTTAAGCCCATAAAGAGCCTTCTTCAAACAATACACATGGTTAGGATGTTCTGGATCCACGAATCCTTCGAGTTGGCTTACATACACCACCTCTTATAGATCGCCATTTAAGAATGCAGTCTTAACATCCATTTGATAAACCACCATATTCTGACTTGCAGCATTTGCTAGAAATACTCTTATGGCTTCAATTCTAGCAACAGGTGCGAAGGATTCTTCAAAGTCTATTCCTTCTTCTTGACGATATCCTTTTGCCACAAGCCTAGCCTTGTTCTTCAATACATCTCCATGCTCATCAAGTTTAACTTTAAATATCCATTTGAGAGCAATGATCATAGCACAATCGGGAGGTGGTACTAATTCCCACACTTCAAGTCGATCAAACTCATGAATCTCGTCCACCTTAGCAGTGAACCATGAGTGTTTAGACATTGCATCCTTGAAATCTTTTGGCTTAGCTTTAGAGAGGACATAATTGAAGAAGCACCAAAATGCGTCGGTTGCAAGTTGCTTACGGGTTGATACCGGACGAGAAGGGTTTCCAATAATGTTGTCAATTGGGTGATCATTTGTCCATTTCCTAAGGTGTTCATGGGGTTGAGGATAGGGAACTGAGGTAGCCGTGTTAGATTCATCTGAGGATGTAGCATCATTTGACGATTCAGGAGCAAAGATGTTAACAAACGGCTCATTATCAGGTGGAGCGAAAGGATTTACTTCAAACGAATTATCCACAGCTGCTACTCGTTGTACAAATGAAGATTGACCATTAGATGTGGTAACTGACCGACTGACGGTGGGGGCTTCAGGATCCCATGACATCGAAGTGGATGGCCCAGCATTAACATCTAGGACATTTGCTACCCTAGCTGGTTATGGAACGACTGTGGCTTCTGGAGCATCCACGTTTTGAGGTTCAAAGTATTCATCAAACATTGGGTCAAACAGTTTCTTCCAATCTTCACTTGTAGGAGGTACAAAAGGAGTAGCAGGAGTGGGATTCTATACAAGACTGGAGCTTATAGGTCCAGGAGACAAAAGATTAGGTACGGGTCCCTAACTTGATCGTCCAGGAACCGGTTGCTCAGTCAGCTCATCAAAAGTAACTTGGATTGTTTCCATTATGTCTCTGGTACGTTTGTTGTAGATTCGGTACCCCTTTTGTTCTGGAGCATAACCAACGAAGAAACCAATGTCGGCCTTGGCCTTGAGTTTCCCAAGGTCTTCACTGTCATTTGTTGGATAGCACAATGCACCAAATACTCGAAGAAACGAAAGGTCTGGTTTTCTGCCATGAACCAGTTCATATGGAGTCTTGTAGTGGAGAGGATGTATCAAGGATCGATTCTGTGTGTAACATGCTGTTGCAATTGCCTCAGCCCAAAGAAACATAGGAGCTTTGGAGAAGATGAGCATAGTCCTTGCAGCTTCAACCAAGGTGTGATTACGCCTTTCAACAACTCCATTTTGTTGAGGAGTACGTGGAATGCTCTTTTGATGACTAATGCCGACATCTTCATAGAATTGAGTAAGTTGTTTATTCACGAACTCCGTTCCATTATCAGTACGAATGAACCTAACTATTTTGTTGAGTCGAACTTGCAATTGCTTGATGAGTTTGATGATGATTTCCGGAGTTTCATCTTTTGATCGTAAAAAATTTACCCACGTGAAACGAGAATGATCATCAAGAATAACAAGAACATATTTCTTTTCGTTGATACTTTGAATCCTCATTGGTCCACAGAGATCCATGTGAAGAGTATGTAGGACTTCCATGATAGAATTGACAGTTTTGGGTTTATGGGTGTGCTTTTTGCTCTTGCCCATTTGACATGCGAAACATAGATGATCTTTTTCATACTTAAGTCTGGGCAACCCTCGAACAAGATCCTTACATGTGAGTTCATTGATGGTACCGAAGTTCAAATGGTTTAAACGACGATGCCACAACCATGATTTGTTCTTAGAGGCTTTTTAAAGCAAGCAAATTGGAGAGGACCGCAGCATGCCTTCAATAGAGATGGTATAAAGGTTAATACCCCGACTCCCTTTGAGGAGATCTACACCATCTAATTCTCTAACAAAACAGGTGTGCTTTCTGAAGGCAACTTCAAGATCAGAGTCACAAAATTGACCAACAGAAAATAGATTGTGTCCAAGTCCCTCCATGTAGTATACTCTGGATATCACACTGTCTCTAAAGACGTAATCACCATAACCCATTATAGATCCAAAATGGTCGTTCCCGACTCTGACCGTACCAATGAACTTTTCCACGAAATTCTTGAGCCGCGAACGATCTTCAGTCATATGTTTTGAGCAGCCTGAGTCCAAATACCAAAGGACGATTTGTACGAACTGCATTTGAAACCAGACAATGGTGGATAACTGAAAAAGCTGGAGCCCCACAAACAGTTGGGGTCCGTTTGGTTAGCACACACAAATATTGGATTATCATATGTCACGGATATATCACAGGAATTTTCAGATTTTGATGCACTAGACCTAGGAGTGGTACTAAGTGCTTCTACTGGGAACTTTCTACCAGTAGGTCTCCATTTCTTAATTGGCACAACTCTGGAGTTAGTGATTGATGAGTGTGTAAATACTCATCATTTTTATCGTATCTCAACTGCCAAAACATCCAAAAACACTCAGAAATGCATCAAAATACAGAATTTATCCCAAAAGTGTGTTTTATATGTTTTAGATGCAAAATGTTTAAAAACAAATGAAAAACGAACAAAGTTTGCATAATTGGCAGTTTTAGTCCCTCAAGTTTCATAAAATGACAAAACTAGTCCCTGAAGTTTTAAAATGAAAGAAAAGTCAACCCAAGGCATTTAAAAGTAAAATATTATCAAAAATGATCCTTGGGGAAAAGTTTGAGAAAATTACATGTTTGGTCCCTGCAGTTTGGAATTTGGCATAATTGGTCCCCGGGTGTTGTAAAAATAGAAAAATGTAAATTTTGGTCCTTTGATAAGTGAAACATGGCAGTTATGATCCCTTGGAAAGATGTGAGAAGTTTACATTTCAGTCCCTTCAACCTTGCAACATTTACATAAATGGTCCTTGTTGAGTAAATGTTACACACCAAACGGATCCCATGTTATTATTATACCAAATCTAACCCAACACTCCCCAAAAATCCAAACCCAAATAAAACCCCCAGCCCACCACTTCCACTCCCTTGTCCCAATCCAACACCAAACCCACCCCTGTGTATTATTTAAAACGGTCAAAGCTTGACCTTTGACCCTCCACCTCCTCCAATCCACCCCGTGACCCTGCAACACCCCTGTCACCCTCATCATCACCTCCCACTATCCCCCCTCCTCCATCATCACAGCTACACAAACCAAACACTCCACTCCAAACACTATCCCTCTGGCCTCAATAATCAAAGGAAAAAGCCAAAGAGAAATCGGGCGCCAAGAATTTTAAACGGCCAAGATCAAACAAGATAATCCAATGGTCAAGAATTATGCTAGGAAGAGTCCAAAACATGTTCAGAAACCCTAATCTTGGAGTATAAAAAGGAAGAGAAGCAGTGGAGCATTGTTGGTAGTTTTTTAGCTTAAAATTAATTTATGTCAAGTTTATGTTTATGTATTCTCATATTTTAATTAGTAAACAAGTAATAGTTTCAATTGTAATCTTGTATGTTTCAATCTTTAATCAATGAAATTCAAGTTCAGTAATTCCAGGGTATTAAGTTTGTTGATTTCAAAATTCTTAAATGCTTTGATTGTTTGTCGTAGTTGATATTTTTGACTCTTAGGGCTCACATAAGCTCTCAGAAGCTTATTTAAGCTTGTAGAAACTTTAAAACTTAGTTAGTGATTAAAAAAAGCAAAAATACAAAAAAAAAAATATTAGTGAAAAATAAAATAAAAATAAAAACAGAAGAGAAGAAGAAGAAGAATGTGCAGAATTGATTCAGACAAGGGAATGGGTATATTAGGACTCCATGGGGAGTGATAGGGTGTTCATTGGTTCCTGGTTCTGTGAAGTTGGACAGGAATGCACATTGTGAGTCCTCATTAGATTTTTACATTTCCTGTACCATTGCTTGTTTTAGTATACTTGCTGCTTAATTTTGCTTATTACATGTTCATATAAGTGTATTTATCAGTTTCTAGCCTTGAATCCTTTGAATGCTTTGAAAATCTCATTGACAATCTTTTTAAGAGGTTGTTTGGTTCTAAACTGTTAACTGAATTCTCATTGGTTTTTGTTGTTAGATGTTGTTGAAACATGTTCTACTAGGTAATATTAGCTTACATTAGTCTTAAAATACTTAGGTTTTTCATAAAAAAGTCAAAGGCTCCTTCAAATTCCTCTAGTTGTTCACTGTTAGCTTAATAGGGTTTATAATCATGGATTTGAGTTCATTAGTTATTTAGATTGCATGAATCAGCTTAATTGTAGCTTATAACAACATCTTAAGTTAATAATAATCAACTAAATTTCACAAAAGTCAGCTGAGTAGATATGAACAAAAAGTCAAACTTGCATACTCCATCAGAAACTCATTTTTTGTAAGATTTTTCTAGAATTTTGTGCTGGGATTCAGACCCTAAAACTTGTTGAGGTTAAAGAATACCAGCTTAAGTGCAAGAATCCATGTCTGTTTTATTTTTGGAATTTTTTGTGTAGCTTGTGCATTAGCTTGTTTAGGGCTGCAGGGGAAGGTATCTACCCTGTTTCATGCCATTAGCAAATTTTCTCAGTCCTAGAACTTGTTACTCAGTGGACCCCACAACCTGCTCTTGAGCTTTTTGAAGAGCTTACCAGCTCATCTGTTTAGGTCTTAGCTTGATTTGGACCTTGGCTTATTTAAGCCTGGCTTATTTGACCACATGTTGGACCTGTTCTCAGACCTTATGCTGAGCTCTCAACATTAGACCATAACTTCCAAGGCTCACTCAGATCTCACAAATAAGCTATAAGCCTGGCTTATTAGCTTATTTGGTAGTCCCCCAGCCCTAGTTTGTAGATCAAGAGCTTATTTGAACCTTCTTTCACCTTTGTGGGCTCCACACAGGTCCAAAAAGACCCATTTTGGCCTGCTTGAATCTGTGAGTATTTAGGGATTGCTTATTTGCTTAAGTCAGCTTATTTTGTTAGATTTTTTTTTTGTGATTTGAATTCACTTAAGTTACTTTTAGTTGCTTTCACCTTATTTTACAGCTTTTGTCCGCTGCATTGCTTATTTGAGCTTAATACCTTCACAATCAAGCTTATAAGCTCACTGTTTGGCTTATTTGTGTGCACATAGCTTATTTCCAAGTTTCATAGAAAGTCCCTTCACAAAAAGTGCTTATTTTCAGTAGTTAAAGAGTTTTGTAAAAGAAAATTAAGAAAAAGACAAAAATAAATAAAGTGATAGCTTCTATTTAAGCCCTTCTGGCTTATTGTCTGCTTATTTATAAGCATTTATCATTTTTTAATTTTTCCCAGGTTCCTTTTTAGTTAAAATAATTTTAGGAATTTTTTCAGATTTTTCCTTGGTCATTTAGTATTTTTTATAATTTAAGTTAGTTTAAAATAATTAAATAATTAGTTTTAATTAATAATAAATAATTAAAAAGTAGAAAAAATAGGTTTTCTGTTTTAAAATTAGTTTTATAATATTTTAGATTTTTCTGAATTTAATTTTCATTTTCTTTGTTAATTTTCATAATTAATTAATAATTAGTGTAATTTAGTTAATTAAAAAGTAATTAGAAATTAGTAATTAATTAATAGTAATTAAATAAATAGTTGTAAAAATAATTTTAATTTTCTTAAAATTTTCTTATAACATTAGGATTGTAAAATTTTAATTTTTATATTCGCAGGACTTAATTTGCTCACGTTTTACTTTTTATTTCGCGCGTTTGCGTTTATTTTAAATGCAAACGGGCGTTTTAGGTTTAACTCACGTTTCTAGGTTGTCTGATTATCAGTAATTGTTCCAATAGTGTTTCTAAGTTATTTTCATTCATAATCTCGTAGTATTATCATTCAAATCAAATTCCTGATCCTCCTGTTAACTCACCCGATCACTTAAAACGTTTTTAAATACAATTGCTTACCTCGCTGGGACATAACGACCCGGGAATACACTGTACTCCTTGGTTAGTTGGTTTTAGACGTTTGACTTGGTTGACCAATCACATTGGAAAACTTAGTTGACCGTTTGGGATCAATCAAAATTTGGCGCCGCTGCCGGGTAGGTAGCTGCGTATTCAAAACGTTTCTTAGAGATTAGTGGTTTTTCATTCATCACTGTATAAATACCACCACCTTTTTGTAAATCTTAATCATAAAACAAAAACACCATTAACACTTTTCCTAAAGTGTTAACTACACAAAAAAAAAAAAAAATCAAAAACAAACAAAACAGATCGTTACGTTTTCTATATCGCCTTTTTTTAAGGTGATTCTTAAAGAGATACGATTTTGGTAAACGAAACGATACCAAAAATATTGTCCAAAAGTTTTTAACCCATACAAAAAAACCCAAAAACATTCGTCTTTTCTTGTGAATAATGAACTACATAAAAACAAACCATCGCAAACCAAGGCAGAACACTTACTAACTTGGGGTGTGAACATAATAAGTTCCCAAACAAAAGATAAAACTTGCCTTTGTATCCTTGTGAGTGGTGTACCTTTCTTAAAGAAGCCATTCATTTGTGATTATTGGTTTAAGTTCACTGTTGATTTGCCTCGATCTTGTTTTGTTGAAATTTTGTTGTGAGTGGTGTACCTTTCTTAAAGAAAACATGACTGCCCACCATAATTTCTTGGATTCCTCAGCTGAGAGGGAAGAGTCATGTAAGTCTGTCACTCCAGCATCTTCTGAAATAGCGATCCTCACTAAAAAGATGGATGATTTTGCTACGGCTATGTTGAGAATGAACCAAAGTATCCAAAATCAACAAGTTCAAAATCAACAAGCCAAGGCCGTTAATCAAAGTTGTGAAACTTGTGGAGGTCCACATTCATATTCCGAGTGTCCAGCCACTAGTGGTTACACTCATGAGGACGTATATGCTGCTCAAGGTTCCTATAATTCGGGAGGTAATAACTACCAACCGCAAGGGGATCGCAATCTTCTAAGCTATCGTTCTAACAATTTCCTTGGACCTCCCGGATTCAATCAAAACCCTAATGCCTAAAACCGTAACCAGAACCAAAATCAGAATCGAACAAACCAAGGTTACCAAAACCAAGGAAATGTCAATCAGACCCAAAACCAAGGTTTCAATCATAACCAAAGCCAAGGTTTTCAAAATCAAGGAAACTACAATAGAAACCAAGGTCAAAACAACTATCAGGGAAACAATTCTCATGGACATGGCAACCAACATCAGGGAAATTTTCAAAACCACGGTTCTCATCAAAATAACCGGGCTCAAAATTTTCCCAATCAAAATCAAGCCATCACTCCAGCTACTCAGAATTACCCTAACCAAGCTCCTCCTAACCATACTCAAGCAATTGTTCCAACTGGCCCTTCACATGAGGAGTTGTTGAGACAATTCATGAAATCTCAAGAGGAAGTGAATAGGGTGATGATGACTCAGATCGCAGACCTTGTTAAGAGGTCTTTAAATGATCGACCCTCGGGCTCAGGTAATACTTTACCTAGCAACACGATCGCTAATCCGAGGGGCGATGTTAAAGCGATCACAACGAGAAGTGGTGTTTCCTATGATGGACCCAAAGCTCCTACTACCTCTTCTTCTCCTCCCAAGGTAGTTGAAAGTGAGCCTGAGGTGACA
Source organism: Artemisia argyi (assembly GCA_030686995.1). Taxonomy (NCBI): domain Eukaryota; kingdom Viridiplantae; phylum Streptophyta; class Magnoliopsida; order Asterales; family Asteraceae; genus Artemisia; species Artemisia argyi. Next base: position 135,559,609 of record CM060694.1, read on the forward strand.
AAGGACAAGGTGCAATTTACTAGCCCACGAAGTACCGCACACGTCCATCCTCAGGTTGTACCAGAAACCGTGTCAAAACCATGAGTTGTCTTTGAACCACCAACAACTCCTGGAGAGAACCCTAAATCCAAACCTTCACTACCATACCCATCTCAGTTACAAGACCAGAAGCTCCGCGAAAAAGCAAATCATCAAATGGAAAAGTTTTTCCAAATTTTCCGAGATATTCATTTTGATATCAATTTTGCGAATGCTCTCCTTTTGATGCCTAAATTCGCATCGACAATCAAAAATCTGTTGAACAATAAAGAGAAACTATTCGAAATGGCACGAACTCCACTCAATGAAAACTGCTATGCAGTTCTTTTGAAGCAGCTTCCCGAGAAGCTAGGAGATTCGGGAAAATTTCTTATCCCATGTGTTTTCCCCAGAATGGTTGAGTGCTTCGCCTTGGCCGATCTAGGTGCAAGCATCAACTTGATGCCTTATTCAATATGGAAAAAGCTCTCTCTTCTAGAACTCACCACCACCTGCATGACTCTCGAGCTTGCAGACCGCTCAACATCTCGTCCCCTCGGCATTGCCGAGGATGTATTTGTTAAGGTGGGGAACTTCCACTTTCCGGCAGATTTTGTGATTGTTGATTTCGATGCTAACCCACGAGTTCCTCTCATTCTTGGGAGAGGATTCTTAAGGACGGGTCGTGCGTTAATCGATGTGCACGAAGAGGAAATAACTCTTCGTGTTGGTAATGAAGCAGTAACATTTAACCTCGATCAAACTTCGAGGTACTCCTCTAATTATGACGCCGAGTCGGTTAACCGAATTGATGTCATTGATGTTGCGTCTGAGGAGTACTCTCAAGAACTTCTTGGTTACCTTCCGAGTGGCAGTCCCACTCCATCTTCTGAGCCTATTATATCCGACTCTTCCCCTTCTCTCACTCCTTTTGAGGGAAGTGACTTCCTTTTGGAAGAGGTCGAGGCTTTTCTCGCCCATGATAGTTCAATTTCGGGTAAATTTGATGAGGACTATCTTGATCCTGAGGGGGATATTCTTTTGCTAGAAAAATTGTTAAACGAAGATCCATCTCCCCTTCTTCCTCTAAAAGTACTTCATAAATAGGAAGTCAAAAATGTTGAAATAACTGATGACTTTCCTGTGGTTGAACTTAAGGACTTGCCGCCTCATCTTGAATATGCATTTCTGGAGGGTGATGATAAATTACCCGTCATAATTGCTAAAAATTTAAGTGTTGAGGAAAAGGCTGCTCTCATAAAGGTTTTGAAGTCGCATAAACAAGCAATTGCTTGGAGACTCTCCGACATCAAGGGCATTGACCCTGAATTTTGTATTCAGAAGATTTTAATGGAGGATGACTTCAAATCAGCAGTCCAACACCAAAGAAGGGTAAATCCAAAAATTCATGAGGTCATTAAACAAGAAGTTTTAAAACTTCTTGATGCTGGATTGATTTACCCTATCTCGGACAGTCCTTGGGTTAGCCCAATACATTGTGTTCCAAAAAAGGGTGGCATTACTGTTGTCACAAACGAGGAAAATGAGTTGATTCCAACTCGATTGGTTACAGGTTGGCGTGTCTGCATTGACTATCACAAGTTAAATGACGCCACCCGCAAAGATCATTTTCCTCTGCCCTTTATGGATCAGATGCTCGAGAGATTAGCGGGGAATGAGTACTATTGCTTCCTCGATTGTTTCTCAGGTTACTTTTAGATTCCCATTGATCCACAAGATCAGGAAAAGACCACTTTCACGTGCCCCTATGGAACTTTTGCTTATAAACGTATGCCATTTGGTTTATGTAATGCTCCGGGCACGTTTCAAAGATGTATGATGTCCATATTTTCTGACATGATCGGGAAAACTATGGAGGTCTTTATGGACGATTTTTCGGTCATTGGGGATTCGTTTCAATCATGTCTCTCCCATTTAGACAACATGCTCAAATGTTGTGAAGACACAAAGTTATGTCTAAATTGGGAGAAGAGTCACTTTATGGTCAAAGAGGGCATTGTCCTCGGCCATAAAATTTCAAAGAATGTGATTGTGGTTGACAAAGCCAAAATTGATGTCATTGCAAAATTACCTCATCCCACTACCGTCAAAGGTATTAGGAGCTTTTTGGGCCATGCTGGTTTCTATCGTAGGTTTATTCAAGATTTTTCCAAGATCGCCCGGCCTATGACCCATCTCCTCGAAAAGGATGCTCCTTTTATCTTCTCACCTGAGTGCGTAGAAGTTTTTGAGACTTTAAAGAAAAAGCTTACCGAGGCACTGATTCTTGTTGCCCCCGATTGGGACTTGCCCTTTGAACTTATGTGTGATGCTAGTGATTATGCAATAGGGGCAGTCTTGGGGCAACGCAGGTCTAAACACTTTCAGCCTATACACTATGCAAGCAAAACAATAACCGAGGCTCAAAGTCATTACACCACCACTGAAAAAGAATTACTAGCTGTGGTGTATGCCTTTGAAAAATTCCGGTCATATTTGGTCTTGACCAAAAGCATAGTGTATACGGATCACTCGGCTTTAAAGTACCTTTTTGCAAAACAAGATGCAAAGCCGAGACTACTTCGTTGGGTTCTCCTCCTGCAAGAATTTGATATCATAATTCGTGATAAAAAAGGAGCTGAGAACCTAGCTGCTGATCATCTCTCCCGTTTGGAAAACCCCCACCAAGATGTCTTCGAAAAGAAGGAAATTAATGAAACCTTCCCTCTCGAGACACTCAATGCGGGTGCCTTTCGTGGAGATTCTGTTACTCCATGGTTTGCCGATTTTGCAAACTACCTTGTGGGTAACTTTGTGGTGAAAGGGATGTCGTCCCAACAAAAGAACAAGTTCTTTAAAGATGTGAAACATTATTTCTGGGACGACCCCTACCTTTTCAAAATCTGTGCGGATCAAGTCATCCGGCAGTGTGTATATGGTCAAGAAGCCACTGAAATTCTTAAGGCTTGCCATGCTGGTCCCACAGAGGGCCACCACAATCCAAATTACACCGCCAAAAAGGTGTTTGATTCTGGTTTCTATTGGCCCACGATTTATAAGGATGCCCAAGAATTGGTCAAATCCTGTGACGCGTGTCAACGTCATGGGAACATTTCACAAAAGAATGAAATGCCACAAAATGCAATTCAAGTTTGTGAAATCTTTGACGTATGGGGCATTGACTTTATGGGGCCATTCCCGTCATCTCATGGAAACAAATACATACTCGTGGCTGTTGACTATTTGTCAAAATGGGTTGAAGCGAAAGCTTTACCCACAAATGGTGCCCGAGTTGTTGTGAAGTTTTTGAAAGCTCTTTTTGCTCGATTTGGAACTCCATGTGCTATAATTAGTGATCGTGGTACGCATTTTTGCAATGACACATTTGATAAAGTCATGCAAAAGTATGGCGTAACTCACCGTCTTTCTACTGCGTACCACGCTCAAACAAGTGGACAAGTAGAAGTTTCCAATCGAGGCATTAAGAGAATATTGGAAAGAACCGTTGGTGAAAATCGTGCATCTTGGTCGGATAAATTAGATGATGCACTTTGGGCTTTCCGTACAGCTTACAAAACACCCATCGGGTGTACGCCTTACAAGCTTGTGTACGGGAAAGCGTGCCATCTACCGATCAAGCTTGAGCATAAAGCCTATTGGGCTCTCAAGCATGCAAATTTTGACCTAAAAACTGCGGGTGATCATCGGAAAGTACAAATGAATGAATTAAATGAACTTCATGATCAAGCTTACGAGAACTCTTTGATCTATAAGGAAAAGACAAAGAAGATACATGACTCAAAAATCAAGAACCTCGTTTTTAACGTTGGTGATCGAGTCCTTCTTTTCAACTCTAGACTCAAGATCTTCTCGGGAAAGCTCAAAACCTGATGGACTGGTCCATTCACTATCGTTAAGGTTTATCCTTATGGTACCATCGAGTTATCTCAAAATGAAGGTCCTAATTTCAAAGTGAATGGACATCGTTTGAAGCATTACTTTGGAGAGGACATACCATCCATGGTTGTCCCGGATCTCCAAACATTCCCCAAGGACAATTGAATTCGGGGATCGAGTCAAGCTACTCGACAAACAAAAACAGTAGCAACAACATGGGTTTTCACCCATGTCTCTGACTTCTTTCTACTTTCTAACACCCTAGTGTGGGGGAGTGGCCGTCCCCTGCAGCTATTTGAAATGTATATATCTTTGAAAAAAAATGTGTGTGATTGTATGTACAGATAAATAAAGTGAAAAATGCAAAACGATATTTCCACAGTTAGCTTATAATATTATCTTTTTACGTTCAAAGAGTCGGCATAATCGTCGGGACTTTGAATATTGAGGACAATATTCAATTCTAAGTGTGGGGGGGGGGGGGGGGGAATTCTAGCGAATTTTATCACATTATATCCTCTAGAACCCCCGTTTTTGGCCCAAAATTTTCAAAAATTTTATTTCAAAATTTTTGTGGTAATCAGTCCGCCGTGTCTAAACGACAAAAGGATTGGCTAATCCAGGAGCAAACGGCTCTTGGTAAAGATATCTCAAATCCGTTGATGGCTTGCAATTTGCCCAAAATTGTATGGTAAATCAACTCGCCATATCCAAAAAAGTGAATGAGTTGGCTAGCCCGCAAGATTATGGCTTGTGGTAAAGGCAGTGGAAAAACCATAATTGGTAATCAGCTCTCCAAGATGTTGACTATTCCATCAAGAGTTGGCTAGTCCAGAAGCAAACGGCTTTTGGTAAAGACAAATCAAATCCGTTGACAGCTGGTGGTTTGCTCAAAATCACATGGTTATCAAGTAGACCATAGTTCTTACTTGAACTGATACATTTGGCTACTCCAGAAGTGATGGATTTTGGTAAAGAGTTTCAAATCCATTAAGTTTTCTCAAAAGATTGCTAGGGACTAGCAATAGTTTAGTGTGGGGGATTGATGAGTGTGTAAATACTCATCATTTTATCGTATCTGAACTGCCAAAACATCCAAAAACACTCAAAAATGCATCAAAATACAGAATTTATCCCAAAAGTGTGTTTTATATGTTTTAGATGCAAAATGTTTAAAAACAAATGAAAAACGAACAAAGTTTGCACAATTGGCAGTTTCAGTCCCTCAAGTTTCATAAAATGACAAAACAAGTCCCTGAAGTTTTAAAACGAAAGAAAAGTCAACCCAAGGCATTTAAAAGTAAAATATTGTCAAAAACGATCCTTGGGTGACAAGTTTGAGAAAATTACATGTTTGGTCCCTGCAGTTTGGAATTTGGCATAATTAGTCCCCGGGTGTTGTAAAAATAGAAAAATGTAAATTTTGGTCCTTTGATAAGTAAAACATGGCAATTATGATCCCTTGGAAAGATGTGAGAAGTTGACATTTCAGTCCCTTCAACTTTGCAACATTTAAATAAATGGTCCTTGTTGACTAAATGTTACACACCAAACGGATCCCATGTTATTATCATACCAAATCCAACCCAACACTCCCCAAAAATCCAAACCCAAATAAAACCCCCAGCCCACCACTTCCACTCCCTTGGCCCAATCCAACACCAAACCCACCCCTGTGTATTATAAAACGATCAAAGCTTGACCTTTGACCCTCCACCTCCTCCAATCCACCCCGTGACCCTGCAACACCCCTGTCACCCTCATCAACACCTCCCACTATCCCCCCTCCTCCATCATCAAAGCTACACAAACCAAACACTCCACTCTAAAAACTATCCCTCTGGCCTCAATAATCAAAGGAAAAAGCCAAAGAGAAATTGGGCACCAAGAATTTTAAACGGCCAAGATCAAACATGATAATCCAATGGTCAAGAATTATGATGGGAAGAGTCCAAAACATGTTCAGAAACCCTAATCTTGGAGTATAAAAAAGAAGAGAAGCAGTGGAGCATTGTTGGTAGTTTTCTAGCTTAAAATTAATTTATGTCAAGTTTATGTTTATGTATTCTCAGATTTTAATTAGTAAGCAAGTAATAGTTTCAATTGTAATCTTGTATGTTTCAATCTTTAATTAATGAAATTCAAGTTTCAGTAATTCCAGGGTATTAAGTTTGTTGATTTCAAAATTCTTAAATGCTTTGATTGTTTGTTGTAGTTGATATTTTTGACTCTTAGGGCTCACATAAGCTCTCAGAAGCTTATTTAAGCTTGTAGAAACTTTAAAACTTAGTTAGTGATAAAAAAAGCAAAAATACAAAAAAAAATTAGTGAAAAATAAAATAAAAATAAAAAAAGAAGAGAAGAAGAAGAAGAATGTGCAGAATTGATTCAGACAAGGGAATGGGTATATTAGGACTCCATGGGGAGTGATAGGGTGTTCATTGGTTCTTGGTTCTGTGAAGTTGGACAGGAATGCACATTATGAGTCCTCATTAGATTTTTACATTTCCTGTACCATTGCTTGTTTTAGTGTACTTGCTGCTTAATTTTGCTTATTACATGTTCATATAAGTGTATTTATCAGTTTATAGCCTTGAATCCTTTGAATGCTTTGAAAATCTCATTGACAATCTTTTTAAGAGGTTGTTTGGTTCTAAACCGTTAACTGAATTCTCATTGGTTTTTGTTGTTAGATACTGTTAAAACATGTTCTACTAGGTAATATTAGCTCAGATTAGTCATAAAATACTTAGTTTTTTCATAAAAAAGTCAAAGGCTCCTTCAAATTCCTCTAGTTGTTCACTGTTAGCTTAATAGGGTTTATAATCATGGATTTGAGTTCATTAGTTATTTAGATTGCATGAATCAGTTTAATTATAGCTTATAACAACATCTTAAGTTAATAATAATCAACCAAAGTTCACAAAAGTCAGCTGAGTAGATATGAACAAAAAGTCAAACTTGCATACCCCATTAGAAACTCATTTTTTGTAAGATTTTTCTAGAATTTTGTGCTAGGATTCAGACCCTGAAACTTGTTGAGGTTAAAGAATACCAGCTTAAGTGCAAGAATCCATGTCTGTTTTATTTTTGGAATTTTTTGTGTAGCTTGTGCATTAGCTTGTTTAGGGCTGCAGGGGAAGGTATCTCCCTTGTTTCATGCCATTAGCAAATTTTCTCAGTCCTAGAACTTGTTACTCGGTGGACCTCACAACCTGCTCTTGAGCTTTTTGAAGAGCTTACCAGCTCATCTGTTTAGGTCTTAGCTTGATTTGGACCTTGGTTTATTTAAGCCTGGCTCATTTGACAACATGTTGGACCTGTTCTCAGACCTTATGCTGAGCTCTCATCATTAGACCATAACTTCCAAGGCTCACTCAAAGCTCACAAATAAGCTATAAGCCTGGCTTATTAGCTTATTTGGTAGTCCCCCAGCCTTAGTTTGTAGATCAAGAGCTTATTTGAACCTTCTTTCACCTCTGTGGGCCCCACAGAGGTCCAAAAAGACCCATTTTGGCTTGCTTGAATCTGTGAGTATTTAGGGATTGCTTATTTGCTTAAATCAGCTTATTTTGTTAGATTTTCTTTGTGATTTGAATTCACTTAAGTTCATTTTAGTTGCTTTCACCTTATTTCACAGCTTTTGACCACTGCATTGCTTATTTGAGCTTAATACCTTCACAATCAAGCTTATAAGCTCACTGTTTGGCTTATTTGTGTGCACATAGCTTATTTCCAAGTTTCATAGAAATTCCCTTCACAAAAAGTTCTTATTTTTAGTAGTTAAAGAGTTTTGTAAAAGAAAATTAAGAAAAAGACAAAAATAAATAAAGTGATAGCTTCTATTTAAGCTCTTTTGGCTTATTTTCTGCTTATTTATAAGCATTTATCATTTTTAAATTTTTCTCAGGTTCTTTTTTAGTTAAAATAATTTTAGGAATTTTTTCAGATTTTGCCTTGGTCATTTAGTATTTTTTATAATTTAAGTTAGTTTAAAATAATTAAATAATTAATTTTAATTAATAATAAATAATTAAAAAGTAGAAAAAATAGGTTTTCTGTTTTAAAATTAGTTTTATAATATTTTAGATTTTTCTAAATTTAATTTTCATTTTCTTTGTTAATTTTAATAATTAATTAATAATTAGTGTAATTTAGTTAATTAAAAAGTAATTAGAAATTAGTAATTAATTAATAGTAATTAAATAAATAGTTGTAAAAATAATTTTAATTTTCTTAAAATTTTCTTATAACTTCAGGATTGTAAAAATTTATTTTTTATATTCGTAGGACTTAATTTGCTCACGTTTTACTTTTTATTTCGCGCGTTCGCGTTTAGTTTAAATTCAAACGCGCGTTTTAGGTTTAACTCACGTTTCTAGGTTGTCTGATTATCAGTAATTGTTCCAATAGTGTTTCTAAGTTATTTTCATTCATAAACTCATAGTATAATCATTCAAATAAAATTCCTGATCCTCCTGTTAAATCACCCGATCACTTAAAACGTTTTTAAATACAATTGCTTACCTCGCTGGGACATAACGACCCGGGAATACACTGTACTCCTTGGTTAGTTGGTTTTAGACGTTTGACTTGGTTGACCAATCACATTGGAAAACTTAGTTGACCGTTTGGGATCAATCAGTGATCCTAGTCAATGGGCACTTTTCTCCTAGGTTGAATTTCCTTCCAGTAGGTCTCCATTGATAACCAACATTAGTGAACACCTTTCTTGTTTTATTCCAGACTTGTTTAACCCTTTTAGCACTTGAAACACTCATGACCGGAGATTGCATAGTGGATTTTAAGAAGGACACAACACAAGCATCATGATTACCAAAAAATAAACATTCGTTACAAGTCTTACGAATAGCACCAGAATTCGAATTAATTACATCATTGTTAACACAAATGTTTGATTCAACTCGATTCCTTTCATTAATCATAACTTTATTGTTCCTAGAGGATTCTTCTACTTCCTTCATAAGTGCACTCTTATTCGGCAAAGTCCTATCATTCTTTGTATTGCACCTAGGCTGTGACTTGCTAGCTTTAGATACACCGTTTACTCCTGTAGAAGCAATGACGGGAATATTAGTATGCTTAATTTCTACTTGTTTACCGGTGATCATGGTAGTGGATTGTGACATGGTTTGGGGATAATCAAATGTAACATGTTTGTTGCCAATGTTAGAGTGCGACGCAAACGACCTATCTGACTTGTTATCATTCTTGGGGCATGATCCTATAGCTTATTCTAATCATTCCTGGGCTCTATTAGTGAGGAAGCATGCACCAACAATAACATCATCCAGTGGTTTAGGTATCCTCTCATCTTCAATGGTTTCTCTAAGTACGACTAGGCAATCCTTAAGATATCTAAGATAGTTGCTATGAACTAACTTATTGTTCCTAAGGGGAAGAGAGACATTCAAAGCATCGCACACATATTTCTTACAAGCATGTTCATTGGAAATTGCATGATCACATGAAACGATGGGCATTTTACCCTTCACCATGGTCTTTAGATTCTCAATTTCATTTAACAAAGAAGTGACTCTTTCATCATTTTGGTCACGTGTTATTTTAATAGACTCAAATAACTCTTTGTAACATTGTTTAGCGTTTGACATTTCAGCATGAAGCCACTCATTTTCATGTTGTAATTCATTGATAATGCCTTGTTTCTGACAGTTTTGAGAATCTATCGACTTTTGGTAATTGGTATTGGTCATGTCGCCTATGTTAGACTTTAATTGTGCAATTTGGGCTCTCAACTTCCGAATTGTGTTTGAGTGAGCTTGAATTACTTCATCCTTTTTGGCTAATTCAAAACATGTGTCAAACTCAGGAGCATCCGAAAATGTCTTGGCATTTGATATTTTTATGCTTTCTTCTAGATGTTGATATTTTAGTTGCAAGTTAAGATTATCAACTTCTAGTTTTGAGAAATGCCTGACCATGTTATCATGGTCGTCGTTTTGAATTTTGTTATTTAGTTTGTAATTCTCCCCCTCAAGCTCAATCACACGATTCTGGAAGACATTTAACGTGATCGACATTTCATGAAATTGTCGAGCAGATAACGCTGAGTCGGTGACAGTGTAAAAAACATCTTGTGCAATGCAATTAGCAATCAAGTTTTCATTCATAATGAGAATGTTTTTCCTGTCAATTTCACTGTATTTGAGGTCAATAGCCAATTGGTTACCCTCACTTTCCACATCTCTAAAGACCTTTTTCATTTGAGTCACATCATTATTAATGGTATTTTTAAGGCCCTCAAAATGTTCTTTGAGAAGATCGAAAAATGGCATGACTTCAGTTAGGTAACACTGTTTTGTTTGCTCAAAACCCCTTTCCCCTTCTATAATCCCCGTTGGTGTAATTCTTTTTTTACATGTTTTCTCAAAGTCATTAAACAATTGACCTAGAACATATAACCCAATTAGGGTATTACATTGTGTGGGAAGAGTATATGGTACAAGGTGCCTGGGTGTGTTCAGAGGATAGATAGTTGGGTCAGAAATCCTAAAGATAGTACGTGTGTTACCTACAATTCTTTCAGCTTTCATTTTCTCCATGTCAGGGAGGATTTTCTTTTGAGGAACAAAAATGGCTGAATGTTTGTCATTAGTATAATCATGGTGAAACACAATATTTTTAGCTATGCACAGGGGATCCTTTAATCGCTTAGCAAGTTTTTCCCTAGTTCTATCCTCCACCTCATCAATCTCGTCATAGGATCTCACGTCAAGAGGAGCATGGTTAGGTTCAAGCATAGTGTTTGCATCATATAACGCAGATTGAGCACCTATTCCATTTCTAAGGAATTTGGCTTTAGTCTTAGAGGCATCCCGTTCACTAAATTCATCACTTAGTTTCCTATGGTTTTGCATCATTTGAGCAGAGTGAATGGTTTGGCCTTGCGTGTACAACTTATCTTCCAATTTATTTTTCAACATTTTGAGTTTTGAGAAATCATTTAGAAGTTTAATTTCTTTATCTTTGTATTCGAGTTTGATTGAAGTCAACCCTTTTTGAAATTCCTGTTTTTGTCTAACAGTTTGATCCAATTGTTTTTTTAAAGACACTAACTCCCTTTTCAATGTTTCTTGTTTGGAATTGTTTTCAGATATGTAAGCACGCATTTGCCATTCCATTTTCTGCTCACGTTCATTAAGCTCAAATTTAGCACGCTGCTCGTATATGGTCACCTGATCCTTAAGGATGTTAATTCTAGTGGTCAAGGAATCATCAGGGTTGTATATAGTGTGCTCATGCAGCTCGAGTCAACCGACGGCGTGTCACTTGGTACAACTGACAGTCTATTGTCATTTACATACCTTTCATATGGGATATTATTGGTATTTCCCATATCATTGGTGTTTGTGTTGTCTATATTCTTGAGTGGTACAGAGTCACACGCCCCCTGTGGATTGGTAGGATAATTCAGATTAGAATGAAGTGACGTTGGTACCTCAAAAATAGCAGAGGGAGCAGCTGTAGACAGATTAGCCATGAAGATGGTTTGAGCTGTGGGTTCGTCATCAACATCTGAGTCAAAAGCATCACAGTCTTTAACTTGAAAGATGTTCGGATCATTTAGTGCCATGTCCTGAACAGGTTGATCATCCACATCAGCGTTAAACATATTCCCGTCATCACCAGCCAGAAAGAGTAGAGATTCTTCATCCAAAGCAGTCCCATTCTCTTGCGCCTGCATTAGCAACATCTTTTCTTTGAAGTACTCAGAGTTTTGAGGGCGCTTTGGGTGATTGCAATTCCTAGCTATGTGGCCCAACCCTCCACAGTTATAACACTTAGGCTGCCTAGCTTGTACTTGAAGCGCATTCCCGACTCTATACTGCCCATTTTCTCTACCAGCATTTCTTTGATTGAGGTTTTGTCTTCCTTGCACATTCTGCACCATCACCCTTCCATCTTTTATGACTGCCTGATTTCGTAGGTTAGACAAAGTCCTGAGTTGGTTATTAGTTGGTGGAAGTACAGCTCTGAACTGTTGGACTAATAAGGAGACTTGGTTGGAGAGATTATCAATCATCATGTTAGTGTGAGAGTACCTAGAGTCCAGATGTGTATTTAAAGCAGATGGTGAGGGAGTTGGTGATTGACTATTTGTTGGAGCAGACCTGGATGAAGGTTGTTGTGGTTGAGGTTGATCATTTGAAGGTTGAGTGAGTTGTTGAACATTAGAGACAAAGGCAAGAGAGTCATTTGTTATTGAAGGATTGAGCTTTTCTCACATTAACTGATCATAAGTAGCATGTTTCTCATGTTGTTGGAGATATGCATAGAGTTGTTCATGATTAGTATGCCTGAGACCTTTGTTGAGTTTAACTGCTGTAACAAACCTATCCCATTCCGGTGCCATGTTATTCATGAATTTAGAGTTAAGCTGAATGTTGGGCATGGTCATCTTGATGGATCTCATATCAATGATCAGCTTGTGAAATCTGACGTAATAGTCAGTGATGCTTTCACCTGGGTTCATTTTGAAGTGCTCAAATTCATCATATAGCTGAGACTCCCAATCTTCTTTGGTTAACTCAGACCCTGCAAGAAGCATTTTCACATTATCCCAAACTGCTTTGGCTTCTCTGTTGATAAGTTTGTAGACATATTTAGGAAGCCCTTGAATGACAATATTCGATGCTCTGATGTCGGCATCAAAGCATTTCTTTTCTTCATCTGACAGCTCATTGTAGGTGCGAGATCTATCTGGACCGACTGCAGCAGGTTGGTCATCAGTAGCTGCGATCGTGTCTCTAGTGGTGCCCATTCAAAAAGGTCCTTCATCAATGGATTTCAAGATGTTAAAACCGTTTTCCTTTCCCAAGCAATAGAGACAAATCCTTTGTGCCCATGATTCATAGTCAATTCTGTCTAGAATTAGAGGACGAGTATCCGACCCTGCAGCCTGAATATCATCAGAGAAAGTACTTGCCATGCTATTGAAAGTGAGTAAGTCCAAATGTCAAGTTGTAAACACAAGTGTATTTTGTGTTCTGTTGCAACAAGTCGAATTACAACCGCTCCACAGAACACAAGTCAAATCGTAAGTTTAGTCTCACAACGTCAAGTTACTATAAAAAATAACAAGTTAAGTCGTAACAGCGCACAAGTTTCACTAATCCACCTAAACCAACTCACTAAGAATACCACAACTCGCTAGACTTGAACAACTCGCTAGAACGTATCAACCCTCTAACAACACCAACTCGCTGAATACTGGAACTAACTCGCTAGTAGACAACTCACTGAATAGAAGCAACTCGCTAATAACAGATCGCTAATCACCAACTTGCTGGATTGAATCAACTCGGTAGTGTAACAACTCGCTAGTATACAAGTCGCTAGTCTGACAATACGCTATCTGCTCAACTCGCTAATACCAACTCGCTAGTTCCAAAACCTGACAACTCGCTAGTAATGAGACAAAGTTGTCACTATCGTAGCGATTTGTCCCTATATCCCAAAATGGCAAAACGCCAACACGCTAATGTCAACTCGCTAGTAAGAACCTGCCAACTCTCTACGTGATAACATCAAATCGCTTGTATGAATAACACCCTAAATCAACTTTTTGCCAAACAAATGAGAAATTCAACTGCTCCAAATGCAAACCTAGGAACTAATGACTCATCTAATCAAGAAAGTACAAGAAACAAGCCAATACAAACACCTAAAGATATCAAACTCGTGTGAAAACCACTATAAAAACTTCGAACCAACCTAAAACCACAAACCAAGCTATGACTTCGAGCATACCACGAATCCTAGGATAGAACCATGGCTCTCTGATACCAATTGTAGTATACTCTAATGTAAGAACATGGATGATTATGTGTTTAGGATGATTATATGTAAAGATTTCTAGTGAGAGAAGTTAGAGAGAGAAAGAGATGGGAGCCTTTGGAAGAAAACTTGTGAAAGGTTAGATTAGAATGAAAGGTCCAACCCCTTCCAAGCTAGGGAAGGGGTATTTATACTTACAGACAAACGCCCCCTGAAACGGGCTGTGGAGCGAGCTGAAAGTGGGTAAAGACCTGTCACACCCGGCCACGGCGGAAACGCGCGGGTGTAACTTCATGGATATCATCACAACACCTGGTGTCAACATAGAGAACAACTACATGCACACAAATAGAGCAATGTACCAACACACAGTGTTGTAACAATACCCAAAGATAAACAAAATAAAATCCAAAAGGTAACTTCAATAAGTTTGAAAGTACCAAACATAAAACATAAATGTATTATATCCAAATCCAAATAAAATCAAATCCTAAAACATAAGTAAGTCTCCATGCAAATAAACTCGTGTGAAAACCACTATAAAAACTTCGAACCAACCTAAAACCACAAACCAAGCTATGACTTCGAGCATACCACGAATCCTAGGATAGAACCATGGCTCTCTGATACCAATTGTAGTATACTCTAATGTAAGAACATGGATGATTATGTGTTTAGGATGATTATATGTAAAGATTTCTAGTGAGAGAAGTTAGAGAGAGAAAGAGATGGGAGCCTTTGGAAGAAAACTTGTGAAAGGTTAGATTAGAATGAATGGTCCAACCCCTTCCAAGCTAGGGAAGGGGTATTTATACTTACAGACAAACGCCCCCTGAAACGGGCTGTGGAGCGAGCTGAAAGTGGGTAAAGACCTGTCACACCTGGCCACGGCGGAAACGCGCGGGTATAACTTCATGGATATCATCACAACACCTGGTGTCAACATAGAGAACAACTACATGCACAAAAATAGAGCAATGTACCAACACACAGTGTTGTAACAATACCCAAAGATAAACAAAATAAAATCCAAAAGGTAACTTCAATAAGTTTGAAAGTACCAAACATAAAACATAAATGTATTATATCCAAATCCAAATAAAATCAAATCCTAAAACATAAGTAAGTCTCTATGCAACTAAGTCTCGCCTAATTGCTGCCCTCAACTTTGGCCTTAGAATGCTCACCTGAAAATGATGCTTAAAATGTCAACATAACGTTGGTGAGATTCATAGGTTTGAGACTCAACACACAAGGCAACCGAATTCACTGTGATTACAAAATATAGCTGGACAAATAAATTACAGTTATCATATAGCTACATGTATTCGCAAGTTAATATTCACACACAAAGGCAACCACACTCATAAGGCAACCAATAGGACGGCTCGTGTCTCCCGATCCCATATTCATTACAACAGGACGGCTCGTGTCCTCCGATCCCATAATCATCAATTAGGACTCATACGCGAGTAATAGGATAACATCCTCCTAATTGGATCCCATCAAACATATCAAACATCAATTAGGTCGCATGCGCGAGTAATAGGATAACATCCTCCTAATTGGATCCCATATACATCCACACAAACAAATAATCACACATAGCATGCATATGATAACATTATAAGTCCAAGCTCTTTAATACCACACACATAATCACAGTAAATCAAATCATTTAAGACAAGCATCATTCCCATCCCAAGTTTAAAACAAAGTAAAAATATGGGACTATGAACTCACCTTAAAGTCCGCAGCTCCACAAAACAATACACAATCTATAATACACAAAAATAATCCACATTACACAAGGTCAAGCTAAAAGCTACAACCCATGTAATACACATATGATGGATGTCTAAGACTTATATGACCCACCATGGATCTCCTAGACACCACACTAACCACTACCATAACTAAAAACTCACTAAATCCCTTGCACTCTAAAACTCAGAAAACACAGAATTTTTGAGTACATTCACTCACATGAAATCACGACAAATAAAACTTACCAACTCACACAAAAAATTTACCATGGTCTCTCATAAGCATAGAAGCTAATCCCAGAAGGCCATGGACCAACAACACACACAAGTACTCATAGAAAATTCAAACTTGTCAACTACTCAAATTCGGATCTGAACGCACACCAAAAAGTTTTGATTTTTAATAATTACTTCCACAAGTTTTTGTCGCGAATCCTCTTCGTGGTAGTCTAGTATAACCTAAAAATTAACTATTACAGAAGACCAAGTCAAAATACCACTTTTACAACCACATGCCAACCTCAAACTTTTACCCAAAATCTGTACCGGTTTGACAGCTTTGACACCTTAACAAAGAAAAATCAAAAGACCGACTTCCCTACCTCAAAATTGATCGTGGCTGGACTTTTTGGAAAGCTCTTTCATTATAATACAATTTAGACCTAAAATTCGTGATCTAACTCATCACCATCTGTTATGTACACTCACATCTTTACAGCCTTACAAATATGTCCAAACCCTAACTCAATAACTAGCATGTTTTACACTCAATTCCCTTAACCATTAACCATAATATTAACATCTAATCATCCTAACATGTTTTACTTCAATAATTTATAGAAGTATATAAACCCTAGATTCCATCATATTAATTATTACATGAATCATAACAATAATTGATTAATTACACATAAAGGTTAAAGATTTTACCTTGATTCTTGATTTTTGCTAGACAATTATGAAACCCTAATTTTTCTTCTTGGATCCCCCTTTGTGTCGACTTATGATGCAGGAAAAAGGGATAGGGGAGTTTTGATTTTGTATTTATAATTAATTTGGATAATCCCTAAGGCTTAGAGTTGTATTTCGTATCAAATTTGGTTTCCTTTTTCCCCCTACTACCCTTAATCGGCCGCCCCCTCCTAATAATATATATTTTTAATTTTTTTGATAATTGATTTATTACACTCAAAACCTCATACTTTTCATATTTTATGTATTCCCATAACAAAACCTAACGTCTTTCGCGATAAACCTTAATTTTACGACAAACCAGAAAATATTCATTTTCAAAATAAAGTTTCCAAAAATAGATTTTTACACACTCCATAAACATTTCCTCACAAAACAACATCCTCGTAACTCACTAACGCTCAATAACTTGAACGAAGACTCGTTACGCACAAAACTAAAAACGCCAAATATACACAAGCCATTTCTACACCACATAGGTGATCAAAATGAACTTTCCCAAAATCAATATCATCAAAAATCACAATAACAACCACAACGCGAAGGGATTTAGTGCTAACTCAAATACTAACCACACTATAACACGCAATAACACCCATATAACTACCCAAACACAACAAACAAAGTTAGATTAACTCGAAGCTAAAAGTCTAACTAACCTACTAAAATAACGGTTGTTACAAGACCCGACCCGACTCCACAAATACTAACTAATACTAAACTACGTACTAACTAATATGATAACTACTACGAGCTACAATATGCTAAACTACACTCGGGGTGACCGAGTCTTCATATGAATAAACGTATTCCTAACAAATAACATACGAAATCAACAGTCAACATTAAATGTTACCTTCATAATCCTCAATTCAGCCAAAAGGGTACTTTGGTAACGAAAAAATTCATCTCTTTACAGACCCATTTATTAAATCTTAGAAACAAAAACCCATATTTTTCTTATATAAATCTATTGTCTAACTTCATACCTGGTTCCGCAAAAAAATCATGTAGAACCAAAACCACTATTTTCCTCATCAATTATCCATTAAAGAATTCATCATCCTTTACGAATTCGCATGTGGGTTTTACATCAAAAAGTGAATCCATCATCTTCGGCTACTGCAAAAGACGGTCTCGAAGATCAAATCGCATCAACAAAATAACACACTTTTAACCGAGAACAATTAAATATTTTCATGTTCCTCTGGATCTTGGTGTAGGTGTTATGTGTGAATGGGAAAATGGTAGAAGGTTCTAGCAAACATATGAGGTTACTGGTCAGCATACAATGAAATAAATCATACCTTTAAAATGATTTTAGGGATTAGAAATTTTAGGTTTGCTTAAGATTTCTCTAGAATATGGTGGTGTGTGTGTTTTTTGATGATAAAAGGCATTTGTAGAAGATGCTGGAACTATGAAGTACAAGTGAGATTTTAAAAAGGTGAAGAACTAATTTCTGTCATTAGGGTGTCATAACGGAAAACGGATTGTGAACAATCGAAGGGCATCCATACATTAGCCAATAAGAGTTTGCCGGATGGGCCACTTAGCACTGTAGCTATTTAGTGTTTCTATGCAAACCCAAAAACCAACAATGAGGTACCAAATTAATTGAAAATGGGCTCCGTAAAAATTCACTCTTGCCTGTTATATTTTGGGGTTTAGTATATTTTATAATGACACAAAAAAATTTGACGGTATATTTGTTTTTTAAGGTATCTTCAATGTATGCATTATATATATTTTTACACTAAAATAATGCAGAAAGTACATAAAATACTCTCCAATGTTTGCACTATTTTCAGTACAATGAACAGTACTATTAAAATGCACTAAATGTAATGTTATACTATTAAATATTAATTGCACTAAGTGTATAAAAGTTTCACTTTCAAGCTTATACTTTAATTTTTTTTTTCATTTATATCCTTATTATGCAATAATATATTAATATTATGGGTTTTGCTAAACAATCCCCACGGGCAATGTTTAATATAAATATAAAAAGAAACTTTGACTTTATTAAATAAAAAATGATATATATTTAAGTTAATTTTTATGTTTATTTATTGTGCATTAAATGCATAATTGTTTTAAGTATGAAAAGAATAGATTGTTTAATGCACCTTAAGCATTGCCCAGTAGGCAGTGTTTAACAAAACCATTATATTATTGTCATGTACTATGTAAAACAATATTTAATGTTGGATTTAGTGCAAAATTTTGTGTACACATTTAGTGAACATATTTATAGTGCAAGCATATTCTAAAAATACTCATTTTGCATTAAAGTAATGCAAAATTATAGTTTTCACATTAAAAATGCTCTTATGAAAGTGTCACTTGTTCGATTTTGATACACTTTTCTCTGTTACTAAACCTCCATCACTTAATTTTCTTATACTAGCATACTATTGTATTGCATTTAGATTTTTGTTTTAATATCAATTTTACTCTAAAAATAATGTTACTTAAGTCTGTATATGTTTAATGATTTAATAGTTTTGGGTATGAGATGGACTAAAACATGGGTGTAAACGATCGTGAGTTATTCGAGTGACTCATAAACACTCAAAATCGAGTAGAATTTAATCGATTCTAGTTCGAGCTACTCTATGTGGAACATGAGTATAGTTTGGTTTCCGTATATTTGGTTCGTGAGGCTTGTGAGCCTTATCGATCTTTGGTTGAATTACATACATATAATTAATTGATTATCAATAACATATAAAGTAATATGTATACGAGCTTAAAAGGTAGGCGCATTTGAGCTCGGGTAATATAAGGCTAGTCGAACTCGAGCTTAAAATCTATAGCTTGATAGAGCCCAAGTAGTGTTTCAAGAACGGTTTTTAGCAATCGAGCTTAGCTCAAGCTTGTCATTACTCTGCTTGATTACACTCATTTACTAAAACAGTTGACTACTTACTTAAAATTCACCAGAAAGTATTCATTTTGGTTGCGAATTTAAAACAAGACATAAGCAATAATAATACGAAGGATACCTGATATTTTGAGATTGCAATTTTTTTGTTAAATGAGTACATTTGTCACAATGACCTAACCGAAAAAGTTACACCATTTTATCATACCCACTCTTCCCCTAAAACAACATGGCAAAATGTGAAATCCAAATATCAAAAACTAGAAAGGGGGTTAAATTGTTTTCACCATTTTAAAAGTCCGTTTTAAGAAATCTTATATTCGTATGCTTAATATAAAGTAAACACGACACACAAGTAAATAAATACACTTAGTAATAAGTAAATGCAAGAAAGAAATGGAAAGATCAAACCAAAGATACGATGATTTATAATGGTTCGGCACGAAACTTCATTCCATACCCTACTCCATTCCCCGAGTACCCAACTCGAGAGTTCAGAAGCACTATATCAATAAGCTCCCTTTCGGTGAAGAAAACCTTCCAATGTTACTTAATTTATTTACCGATACTAAGCTAGATATCGAATCTTTCCCAAGACAAAACCAGCTTTTCCTCTCTATATATTTTAAGGCCTAAAATTCTAACCGATCCTTCTAAGTTGTTGTGTAATGATCACTAACAACTTTGATGTATGAAAGTAGAGTATAATGACACAACAACAGTATACAAAGTTAAGCATTATGTATTCAAGTACAGACTAACAACTACAACTGTTAGAAACTTAGAGATCTTCTTGTGTTCTTCACTTGTAGAAATAGTTGTAATTGGTGGATCACTTGTAATGAGTTATATGATAAGTGGAATGATATAAGAGTGTGTAATGAATGATTGGAAGTTAGTATGAGAATAGATGTTATAAAAGAATGCAAAAGGATTAGTCAAAAGTGTGAGAAATATGCTCTATTCACAGGCAAAATTTTATGCCAAAATATTTGCTTCCGGCAAATCCGGAGAACCTTATGGATCCGCCCGTGTAAAATGAGGATCCCCGGAGCGTCTAAAGACACTATTTTGTCTGATATGTTTAACCAAGAATCTTTTGGAAAGATTATGCTTCAAAAAGTTTATATTATGAAAACTTTACTAGATTAGGCTTAATGATGTTAGATTCCTTTCTCAAAATAGTCTAATTACTTTGTCTCATTTAGTAATCTTTTGTCTTATGTGATTAACAAGTGACTAGTTATTTATGCATGGTTTAACTTGAAAAACATTTGTTTGGTTTCGTGTAAGCAAGTTTTAACAAATGTTTCATGTTATGTATATGCAATTGGGTTCTTTGATCATTCAACGAGCTTTTTATTCTCATTGTTCGTACTTTATGTGATTGTCTTTGAGACGGAACTTACGAATGATAACCTGGTTACGTAAACTTTTACGTTGTATAATTTTATAATTATCATTATCAAAACACGGAGAGACCGTAAAATAGAAATAACCTTTTTACGCGATATTTGTATTAACACAAAAAGACAAAAATGCGATTACCTCGCAAAGTATTACGATATCATCTCCCATCTATAAAGCTAACAATTTATTATTTTTAATTATATGTGTAGAAACATACAGGTGAGGGGTGAATACGTTTCTGTTTAAAACTTAAAATGTTTCGTATCAAATTTCCGATCAAGTGAGACTAAATGTGTAACACCCCAACTCGACAAGGGTAGAAATGTCACATTATGGTGCCAAATCAGAACATACAAATGCAAGCGGAAGACTTATAAACATAAAGTTACAAAGATGTTCTAAAGGTACAAAAGAAATACTAGCTCAATACAAGATGAAATACATATCCAAACAAAAATCTAATCGAATGCAAATTCAAGCTAATCCAGATGTAAATGGGCTTCTAATCATCAGGATAGTCCACTAACGCTCCTATGCACTCTTCACGCAAACCCAACTTCCAAACCTAAAAACCTGCCGTAGGAAAAGAAATGCGGTTGAGCTTAAAAAGCCCAGCGAACAGATATATAACAAAGCAAATAACCGAAGAGTATAAAAGTATAAGGAAAGGAGATCATAAGCTCCTACTGAAAAGAATGTCCTCTGTCAAATGCATAGGAGATCAACGAATAACTGAACCATAACATAAGTCAACAAAATGAAGAATCAAATAGTAATAATCAAATGAAGTGAGAAGAATCATAAGAATTAGCACAATGTGTCATAAGTCAAATGAAATGAAGCATCATATATATAACGAGCAAAATCAAATCATAAAGGAAATAAAGATCACGTATCAACAAAGAATTGTTTAAACAAGGTACTTAAATAGACATACAGAAACATAAGGAAGCCGCGAGCCGACCTACCGAGGTACCCGATAGATCTCGAATCACATAATCACATATCCATCATATCCAAAAGTTGTACAGAGAGGAGCGACCTCCATGTACCAAAGGTGTGAGGGTACCAGGCACGTACCACCAGTCACCCGCCGAAACCATGAAACGAAAAAATAGGATGCATTCATATGCCCCCGCAAAAACAAAATCATATATGCACCCTGCTCACATGACAGGTATACACATACATCCAAAAGAGTACTCATATCATATCGAAATGAAGGGGCCGTACTGGACCAAAACCCGCCTCCACTGACAGCGTCATGCCATTGGTGCCATCAATGACATGGCCATGGACTCCTCATGACTGGATAATAAACTCGGGCATAAGAACAAAACGAAACATATAATATCATAGGATATATCAAAAATCATGTCAATGAAGCATATCAACGAATTATATCAAAGGATCACATCAAAACGAATCATAACAAAGGATCATATCAAAGAAGCATATCAAAGCAAGTGAGTCAAAATCAAAGATTGAAAAGTCATGAGAGAGAGGGAGAGAGAGAGAGAGAGAGAGAGAGAGAGAGAGAGAGAACACCCTTACTGAAAAAGGGTAGAATATCTGTGTAACACCCCCAAATTTGGGATACGCAGTGGAATTAAAGCTGGGTGTTACTCGACGACACAACAGTTATAATAATAAGAAACAATCTCAAATCAAGTCATTTTTAAAAGATTTTATTATTCAAATATCAGAGTTTACAAAATGAGGTCCCAGTAGTTTTACAATTTGTTTAATGCTTTATCAAAGAATAATAAATTTTTAGCCTTCCTTCCGTATCCATGCTCTTCCATGCCATCCTTGTTTGTTATGGACCTGAGATAAACATGCTAAAAATGTCAACACAAAGGTTGAGTGAATCCATAGCGTTTGTATAATGATTAGTTGAACACAAGTTACATAATAGTAAAACAGTAAAGTTTGCAGTACAGTATATTGCTCTAAGTCTCATGAACACAAACGTTAATGTGTGTGATATCATAAAATGATATAAATTACCGACATCATAATGATGATGTAAGTAAGAATGCCCTCGAGTAGGAGCTTGCCAACTTCCTTGTAGTTCTCAAATAATGTGCATTTGGCTATCAATCTGGCTAGCACACATGCTATCTATCCAGCTAGCTCAAATGGGCTGTCAACCTCCAATAGATCTATTCACAATATTCGCGTTCACCCACAGGTGATTAACGATTCATGATATGAGGGACTTTCAGTGGCGAAAACGTTTAACTTAGGAAATATCAATCAAGATAGCATACAGAAAATACTTGTGTTCAGTTTTGTAGCATGTATCTCCCCACGAGTTTGAAAAACATATAAAAATAGTGGGACTATGAACTCACCTTGGATGATACGGTAGTCTGGATGGAAAACAACTTAAATAAAGTTGATAAACGTCTCCGACATGAAACGTGAGTTGATTATGTCAAGTTTTAGTATTCATATTTACTTATATATGAGTTTAATATTTGTTTGCGTAAAGATTTTGTTAAGGATTATTTATTTAGTTTTGATAACATGAAGTCTCTTCAAAAGTTACTGGTATTAAGATTTTACTATTTTTCCAATTTGTGGTTTGTTATTTGATATCGACATATATAGGTTTTTATTACAAGTCCTGAATCGTTATAACGCTAAATATTTTTCTTATATAAGTTTTATAGAAACTTATTCCCGACGTATAACTATTATATATATATATATATATATATATATATATATATATATATATATATATACGTCTTATAACATAACCCGAGCCATTTAATGTGTTAAAATATATTCACGAATTATTATATAGTGAAAATATATTTTCGAAACTTATGTAAAAATATTATACTTTTTATCCTTGTAGTTTCTAAAATGACACTTTATACCCATAACTATTGTTTGTTGACAAAATAGCCTTTGTACTAATTAATTTATAAAAATTACATTTTTGGCCCAAGAAAACTCCAACTTTCAAAATATACATAAACTACCCTTTTGTTTTTAAGAAAAATAATTATAGAGGACGTTTGGTATATATTTCAAGACAAAAACAAGCTCATTTTTAGGCAAATCCATACAATGTTTTTACAACGTTCTTGATCTTTTCAAAAGTTTGCCAGGTGGTCTATTCAATGGTTCAGACTAGAGGTCATGAGCTCTTATAGTTTGCTTGTAATAGTTTTCTAAAGTTGGGTCTCTAAAACTTTATTTTTTGTCCATGAGTTTAGGTTCTTAGGTGATCGTTTGATAGTCGAATTAAATGGCCAAAGTTGGTACCCTAGAACCTATACTCGATCTAGAGCACAATGCAAAACGATTTGGGTTTCAATTTTAAAGCCTATGAACTGATTCGTTATGTATTCTAACATGTTTATACATGCACCTAGGGTATCTATTATGAGTTTGAGGATCTCTTACCTTAGTAAAATATGTCGAAAACATTTTATTTAAAGGTTTGTTTCGTCTAATGACTCGCGACAATGAAAAGAATAAAAACATGACATGTATATCTTATGGCGAGGTCTTGGGGGAAAATTGAAGTGTGCTAGGTGGTGTTTAAAAGTGCTTATTGGCTGGGCTTATAAGCCTCAGTTTATGGTAGAAAAATGAGGCTAAAGTGAGGCATTTAAGAAAAGATTTTTGAAAATTCAAATGTCGAGTTTAAAAATAGTCCACACCTACAGCTCTGTCGTGCATTTTTAGGACCCGTGCACCTGTGTTTTTAAAGAAAACGTCATTCCGGACAACTTTGATGTTTTAACTTTTTGATGAATCGGACTAGAAATGCCTCGTTTTGTGTGTTTTAGTTTCTGTCACAGAACGTTGTTGACAGCTTTTCGGCAAGTTTTTGGTAATTTCATTTGGCCGGGTTAGTGGGGCGTTCAAGAGTGTCCTGGGTGGTGGTCACATAGATCTTTTGGCTAGGTTTAATACCCTTATCTTGTGGTAGAAAAATAGGACAAAAGAGGGGTGTTTGGGCTGGTTTTGGCGACAAGGCAGAAAAGAACAAAAACGAACTTTTACCTTTTAACGACCTATGGTTCATACCTAGGACTTATATACTGATTGTTTAGCTTATTGAAATGTTTATTTTAGTGGCTTTAAACTCAAACAAGTTTACAATTTAAGAAGGGTGTTTGTTTGTTTACGTTAAAAACAGTAAGAATAACAAAGATGAATTTTGGTCTTGTTTCTTATTAGGACATGTTTATTATCTTTTAAATGTACTAAGTAAAAGTATGAAAGAGGTTAAAATGGTTGGGATGCTTACCGAAGTGATGGTACTCGATATATATAAGTAATTCGACTAGAGTGGCTTCAAGATGAACCAAGGCTATTCCAAAGCTCCTAGACTCTAAACTAATCTTATTTTGCTGCTATTTGGACACTTATATCAGTAAGTATTTATTGGAGGAATGTTTGATGTGGTTCGAATGGTAATGAAGTAGAATGGGAGTAAAAAGGAAAGATAGAAGCTGGTATTTATAGAAGGAATAGGCTAGGTCTTCTAGAGGGTGTCTAGTCATATTAAGCATGAAGGAAACATGATGATGCATCCTTAGCTCCTGGTTTGCCATATGTAACGAAGGGAGTAATATGGTGGTGTGGAATAATCCATAACCATGCAAACTAACTAACTTTGTTGACATAGGTAAGGGCTTCTAGATACATGACTATGTGGATGTTTAGGGTACTAAATAAGGATCTTGTGGTGTAGGGAATTGACGTGAATCCATCTAGCACAAATTTGGTTTGCTTATACTTAATTTTGAACTATATTATGGCTAAGGATCGCTTATGCTTACTCTATTTGTACAATAGGCCTAGTGACTTGTACCTAGAGTTTCGGATCATAGGAAATATACTTTAAGTATTTAGTTAGGTTTGGATAGATATAAGTTAGTTTTGATAAGTTTAATGTCGAATTGTATAAATGAATAATTAAAGATCGAATAATACATTATAAGGTGGTACCATATGAAAGTTGCGCATTATGTTTGTAATTGTAGAAAAAAGTATTTTAAGTGTTTAGTAAATTTTAAAGTAAGTATAGGTTAGATTTATGATATGTAACTATATAAAATGTAATTTTTAGAATTTTCACATTAGGTACTTGTACCATAGGGTTACTAAGGTTGTACTAGAGTTTAAGGATTATAGAAAATATATTTTTAGTACTTTGTTAACATAGAATAAATATAAGTAAGTGTATATTTAGGTTAAATAAATATAGTTTTTAGGTTTCATGCATCAAGTGCTTGTACACTAGGTTTAAGGACTTGTACTTTGGCTAATTAAATATAAGAAAATATATTTTGAAGGCTTGTGCACAAAAGACTTATATATTGTGCTTTAAAGTAAGTACACTGAGGTTAATAATAGGTTTTATATAAAGTTAAGTTTCTATGCTTTAGAGACTTGTACTCATGCTTCAAAGTATTGTACTTTAACAATATATTTTGAAGGCTTGTGCACAGAAGACTTATATATTGTGCTTTAAAGTAAGTACACTGAGGTTAATAATAGGTTTTATATAAAGTTAAGTTTCTATGCTTTAGAGACTTGTACTCATGCTTCAAAGTATTGTACTTTAACAATATATTTTGAAGGCTTGTGCACAGAAGACTTATATATTGTGCTTTAAAGTAAGTACACTGAGGTTAATAATAGGTTTTATATAAAGTTAAGTTTCTATGCTTTAGAGACTTGTACTCATGCTTCAAAGTATTGTACTTTAATGTTTAAGACTTAAATATATATATATATATATATATATATATATATATATATATATATATATATATATATATATATATATATATATATATATATATATAATCATATATAATAACTTAGGGTCTTTATGAAAATTCTAATAATTGGCTAACATTTAGTTGGTGCTTTTAGTATGTTAATAAAATGACGTAAAGTGGTAAAGGAAAGTTTGAAAATATTTATACTTAACGTATAAAGATATTTATTCAAAACAAACTTAAGTGAACACGTTTATTTAGAATGCGAGTTACATCAAATTAGTTAGTTGTTGTGATTAGTTTACCCGATAACGTTTAATAAAAAAAATTAGAAGTGAAAAATGGATAAGTATTCTCTCGTTAGAATATTAATAGAAGTGGAAATTTACCGCTGGTTACAATCTGTACCTTAAACCGCCAACGAAACCACATTATAACATAAGCATATGAAGTCACTCCTTTTTCAGCGAATCTACACGAATTAATGATCGACTAATTATTAATAACTTGTTTTAAATCCGCTTACTCATTTTAGTTGGCTTTCCATTTTTAGTAACTTTCCAGTTATAGCAGCTTTCCAAAAATAGCCACTTTCCATTTATAGTAAGTTCCACTTTAAGTAGTTTAACCATTTTAAGTAACTTTCCCGTTTTAGTAAGTTTAGGGTAAAACTCATAATTAATCACATTAGGGTTTCTAATAAGACCAAAGTATATTAAATGGTTCATAGCTCATTAATCATTAAAGTTAGCTGTCTAATTAATGTGTTTAGGGTTTCAGGTATCAATTTAGGGTTTTAAGGCTTATAAAAGTCATTAATTAGGTTTTAGTGCTCGGGATTATCCATTAGGTTAACACACTCTCAATTAACTCGAAACGACATAAAACGACATAAACGACACATGACTATGTATTTAGAGCACCAACCAAAAAAAATAACACACTTAACACATTTTTGCACAGGCATAGAAGTTAACTGGTTTTGTAACAAAATTAAGCCCACTTAACGAATTTTAGAAACATATTAGAAGTCCAAACTAAAAATCACGAAAATTCTCATAGAAGTACATATGTCTTAAGAGTCTACATGAATTTTTATAGATTTTATTATTAAGTGGAAACCCCTTACAAAAATCGTTTTCCCAAACCTACCCAGGAAATTAACTACAGAAAGACACAGAAAGTTTGCCTTTAACAAACGCATTTCGACAGTTCAGAAAAATCCACAAAAATTCCAGGAAGTTACACATAACCTATATTTAATTCCTGGAAAAGGATAGCTCTTAACTCCTTATGGTTTGAAAATGAAAAATCAAAAACACCATCTGAATCTCAGACTCGATTACTCAGCTTTGACACTTAATCACGTAAAAATCAAAATACATGACCAAATCAAATCCAAATCACTCCAAACCAAATGGAAAACTTATTTATAACATTAAACTAAGTTTACAAGCAAAAACCCATAATTTAACACTTATGAAAACCGAGCTATAGTGCATAGAAATTCGACTTACAAAGCTGTCCTGATCAAAGCAACAACATAAACCCTAATTCCATTTTCCTTTTAATCCAATGACTACATATGATCAATTATACATGTTATAGGCTGAGTCAATTCATTATAAACACATACTCATATACCTTATTCGAATTATTCAAGTTCAAACCAAAAACATCTCACACAACACATATTCGTATCCCGTTTTTCATGATTACTTGTTACGTATTTATACATGTTTTATGTATGTCGAATGATAGAAAACAACAGGGATGGATCTACCTTGGAGGATGCTTATAACGAGATCATGGACCCCAACAATGTCCCACGAATGAAATCCCTAACCTCCTTGGCTATCACTATCACTACCTTGGCTAAATACCTTTCGTATCTTACTATTTCTTGGAGAAAAATGGCAGCCGTCCTTGTGTTTTGTTTCAAGGTTTGGTGTGTGAGTTTGAAGCGTGTATTTGGTTGGCTAAAAAAATGTATTGGAATAAAAACCTAGAATTGGCCATGTATTTGGGGTGGGCTTGGTGACCCAATCTTTTCCAAACCTTTCAAATTATCTTAGCCCATAAAGTTGTGCACACAAATTTATTATATTGGACCCTTTAAAAGACATGATAAACGTGTGATATTTTACTTGTAGATATAAGTTGTGTTAATTTATTTTATTAGACATAGGTCATGGATTCATATCATGTAGTTTTCATTCATAACATATAGTTCACTCAGGGTTATATTCGTTTCAAAAGTTCAAAGCTATATTAGATTTTAGGTTGTATTCACTAATCTTAGAAAAATTTAAATTATATGAGAAATTTAGGAAAGACGAATTTTTAGGGTTTTACAATTCTTCCCCTCTAAAAATAATTTTGTCCGCGAAATTAAAGTTGCAATGTTAGACGGAGTCGTAGCAAATCACAAAAGAACAACAACCAGTAACCTCATGCTCGGGGAGGTCCTTCCAACAGAATCTTCACAAACCAAAAATTTCTCATGACTCGATCCCGACAAACTCAGATAGCCCCAGACTCTCCAAGAACACCAATCGTAACAAATCTGATCCAACGAATGCGAAACAAATGCGTAGCAGATGACAGATGAAAGATGATATTTGAAATCCCATAAGGAGATACACGAAACACATATACCTACAAGGCAAGCACATAGATAGTACCAAACAATGAAACTTCATCAATTCCTACCAAATTTTGAATGAATAAAGGAACTTGCCAAAGTGAGAGGAGCACAAATCGAATCATCAAACGTATCAAGAGTCTCATAAAGAGATGGGTAACATATTCGTACTGACATTCCAAATCACGAATGAGAGTATCAAAACGTATAAGAAGGCATAACAGAATAGGTAGACTAACCGTACGGATAAGAATAAATCCAAGGACTAATGTGTTGCGAAACAAAATTTCTTCAAATGCCAAAACGTCTAACTCTTCTATACCTCTTCTGTAAGCGTGTTGCAATACGCGATTCTCTATCACGATCACTATAGGTGCACCATGTAGCTTGAATAATCTTCTGCCGGTCTTCCAAGCAAGCCGTCCTAGTCAATGCTCTACTATAACTCCACTCGTGTTGTCTTTCCTATCTATGTGCGGGAATCAGTAATTTAGTCACCACCGTCTTCATACCATCCCGTCCAGCTCCTGCTTCAGCACTCTATACATATTAGTACAACTAAGATGAATAGAGTTGATCGAACTATGTGCTTCACTTCAGAACTGTTTCCTTCTATCTTCTAACATAGAAAATCTTCTTCTTTCCTGCTCCTGAGCTTCTTCATGTCTGCCACAGTTCATTCCCAAGTCATTTATCGGATAGTTCACCTCATACGGTTCTAGATGTATAGATGCATGACCAGAAATCCTTCCGTGTTGCATAAGAACATAGCTAAAACTCCTTCCTCCTGGGTAGAAACAAAATCTCTCCTCAGCTTCTCAAACTTCTTCTCTTATTTCCTGCAACAAAAGTTACTCTTCGAGAAATATTACATAGAGCTTCTTCTAATGCAAAAATGTCAACAAAAATATACGAAGATGATCCTCGTGTTTCTCTTTCATCTCTGAACAAACCAATATGTCATACTATGACAATTCCCAAGTATTCATGAAAGACACAATGTATCAAATCCATAGGAATATTCAAAGCAGTAGCAAATATAATTGGCATCACAACTCTTATAGATATCATAAAGAATGCAGAAAACAATACTAGGAATATCTCGCTCCCTTACATGAAACATGATACGATTCAGCTTCCAAAATCAACCTATAACTTCATGCTATCCTCATCTTCTCCACGAATAACACGAAAGCACATCAAGATACACAACGAACATATCAAGCTATCCGAACAACTCTTGAGGTGAGCTTCATCAAATGAACTATCTTCACAACCACGAGGGATTAACGTACGAGTTTTCAAAACAAAGGTGATCATAAATGTTTACCAGGTTAGGAACCATGGTACAAAATCTTGAGTTTCTCAAATTATCAAAGATAACAAATCTAATATGACTGTTTTTAGCACTTGATGCTCAGTCAACAAATCTATAACAACCTACAAAAACTCATCACTATCATTTCCACTACAAATACCTATGTCAAGTATTTCACAGGTAAATTTTTGCTTTTTATGTGCATTCATTACTTGCATGACTCTCTAGACTTGCTCACATATCTACACAAGCCAAATATCTCTACCCACACATCCTATAAACCTCTCGTATGTCCAGCATAACATCACAACAACTCCACAATAAGTAATCTACCAACCTAACACACTAAACATATCACAATATCATAATAAACCCTAATATAACCCTAATTAAGCCCTAATCAGGCCTATGTGTTTACAAAACCCTAATTGCTCATCTAAACCAATTTGAAAGTGTTCAAGGCTTATGTATGAGTTAACTTAGGAACAATAGGATATATTAGCACCCTTAGACCCTAGTACAATACCTTAGAGCTTAGGTACAAGTCTCTTAAGCACAAAACCATAACTAGGTCATAACTTCCCAGAATTAGGTCTAAACTATCCCAAAACTTCACCATAAGCTACCACCACTTAGTATAAGCTTCTTAAGAATTAGGATTAGTCACTAAAGACTCATAGGACCCTAATATAGGCATTAAACTCTAAGTTAAACCCTAATCCCTCACTAAGCTTGATTAAGCCCTAAACCAAGACTAAGTTAAACCCTAATCCCTCACTAAGCTCGATTAATCCCTCACTACTCTAGCTCTTAATGGATATTCTTTCTCTGCAAGCATAAACACATCAACTCCATCTTGAGTAGAAAGATAATGTACAGCACTTGAGTCATAAAACTTCCACAAGGTATTCATGTTGTGAGCTTCAAATCTCCAATATCTGTCACTTGGGTCAGGTTCATATAATCTTCTGAAGTGAACCCATAACTCCTTAGCTTTGACATCAACAAGTTCATCCTTCTTAAACTGATCTTGAACAATTCTCCACAAAGTATCCAAGTCTTCTCTATCACAAGATCTAACAATGTCTTCAAAATCTCTACAAATAGTTGTGACACATCCAGTTCTAATGATTTTCCAAGCAACCCCAAAATCATCAAAATAGATCTCCCAACCAACTACTGGATATTTTGTTTAAAGAGATTCAATATTAAGCACATCAGTCTCTATAAACATCATATTTGTAACTTGCTCTTCTGTCAACTTGCTAGGACCCTCTTCTGCTTGAGATGATTCTTGATTCTTCAATTTCTTTGCATCTTTGGATCCCAGACTCACTCCTGATCTTTTTGTCTTCATTACTACAGGTTCTTGATCCATTGGAATGAACTTACTATCTTGCCTTTTAATTCTGTAGTAAATACCTTCAATTTGATCATGTGACATTCCTTTGAATTGAGCCATCTTCATATTGCCAACATGACAACAAAAAGTCTTCATCTCAGCAATGATCTGTGCCTTTGTAAGTTTTCTTGGCTTCTTTTTACCTTTTCTAACATCCTCAATGACATCATCAAGAGCCTGCTGATTCTTCATTTGAATAAAATCTTTTAGTTGAGCAGACTTTTGTTCTTCATTCAAGGTTGTATTTGCAATAAGTTCAATAGCCTTCTTTCTGATAATAGGATCATTGTTAATCATGTAGTCAATTTCTTCCTCTGTAGGCACATAAGTGAACATTGGAGGTTTCTCATGTATGACAGTTGATGAAACAACTGAAAGTGGTTCTGCCATTACTGCTTCAAGTATGTCCAACCTCTTTGCTTCCATAAAACTAGCAACTCCATCTTCCTCTAGTTTTCTATTCTTTTCATTCTCTGCTGCTTGCTCTTGCTCTGCCAATCTTGCATCAAAATCAATCTGAGCTTGATCTTTCTTAGAAATCTTTCTTGTTTGCTCTTGTTCTAAACCAGTAACAATTGCTTTACCTTTGACTGATCTTATTCTGGCAGCTTCTTCCTCTATAGTGGAAACTTCTTGAGTCGCAGTGGGAACATTTTCACTTGCAGTGGGAATATTTTGATTAGTGGGAACTTGTTCCACATCAGTGGAAATTTGATTGAGCAGTTCCAACTGTATCATCAAAATTAAGATTAGCATCAGCATCCATATCATAATCTTCTCCAAAGTCTACCTTCCTCCCCTTAGTCTCAGCTGCATCTTCCTTTGCTTGAGCATTATCAGAATCAGTTAACTCAACAAATTCCTTGTCAAAATTAAGTCTCCTCCCCTTAAACTCTGCATCTGATTTCCTCCCCTATTTGGAAGAATCTCCCAAATCTTTACTAGAACCTGCAGAAAACTCATCCTGAGGTGAAGATGATGAAGAGAACACAACTGTAGCAGGTCTTTTCTTCTTGAGACTCTCAACTTCATTCTGTAATCTTTGAATCTCTGCCTTCAGTTGATTCAGCTCTGTGGCATGTTGTACTTTGGTCTGTGCCAGATCTTTCTCCAGAGCTTGAACCTGCTTGACTAGTTTTGTACAAATGTCCATCAATTCAGGTAGTTGCACACTGCCCTCAACACTTCCAACTGTGTTACCTGTTGGGAGAGGTGAATCATGGGGCATTGATTCAGGCTCTTCCCTAGTTGGACTAGGATTAAGCCTTGAACCACCACTAATTGTCCCTAAACCAAAAGGTTCAGCAACATGCAATGTTGAGATAAGAGAAGTTGGCTCTTTATGCCTTCTCTTATAAGTGTGAGTTACAGCAGGGGTATGGTGAATTGGTGGAACAAAAATATTGGGTGTGTTATGGGATACAACTTGGATGGTTACATCTTCACCCTGTACTTTAGAAGTTTTAGCAAGCATTTCAGGAAAAAGTGGATGAAACTCCCCATTCCAAAGATCTGAAGCCTTACTCATGTTTTGCAAAACTTTTGGCTTAAGACAGGAGGCTTCATAAATTCTATTGTGAGGTTGCAGTTGAAACTCATTTAACACTACTTGCACAAACCTTGGATACATCAAAAATTTATATTGGCTCTTTACATTGCCTTTCATATCATTGAAAATAAACTTTGAAAAATTGAAAGTCCTATCAGTTGCCAAACAAACCAAAGGACAAGCCATGGTTGATGCAAATTATTCATAAGACGTTTTCTTAGGACTTAGGCAATGTAGAAGAGTGTGAATTAAAAATCTCTAATGGGGACAAAAACATCCTTTTTTGAAAGTTACTTTTTGTTCAGATGTATCATACCCCATTAAAGCAATATTAGTAAAAATTTCTGAATTGGGTAATGTGATGATACCATTGAGATCATCTAATTGGAGAATTTTCCTCAAGGATGACTTAGTAACATCAATAGTTACACCATCCACTGTGGCTCTCACAGCTTCCACAGATTCATGTGTGTCTCCCTGTTCAAGAATTATGGACTCCACATTGTTCCAGAACTGTTTGATATGAGAGACATAGATTGTGGGATTAATAGTTAAGGCATACCTTATATGAGTTGTGTTTAGAAAATCCACAATCTGATGAAAAACAGGGCCACTCTTCTCGTTTGACTTTTGTAGGTAGGCCACTTGGTTGTGCTCCTCGACAAATTTTAGAATCGCCATGATATTTGTGAAAAGAGAATAAAAGTGTTAGTAATCAAGATTAAAATCAAGCCGTATTATGATCAATTTATACTAATAGGGTTTGAGGAGGTTGCGCAATGTGAATTATCTTTAGAAAGAATTATCTTTGAAAAAGAATAAATTATAATAGGTAAGAAGATAATTCACAAAAGATTTACCCTATTAATAAGGAAAGACGATTATATTTACGACGGCTAGTAAAAAATAGGTTACTGACACAACAGTTGTAACGGCTAGTTCACCAGTGGAAAAATCACTCTTGCAGTGGTAACTAATGAACTAGCAGTGGTAAAATCTTCACAACATATCAAAGAGCAGTGGTAAGTAAAACATGAAAATTAGCTGCTCTTATCATAGTTTTTAGCAAACTACCAGCTATCAACGGATTTGATATGTCTTTACCATGAGCCGTTTGCTATGGACTAGCCAACTCTTGATCACATGGAGTATAGTGAGTTGATAACCATATGGTTTTTGGTAAACTATCAACCATAAACGGATTTGAGAATTCTTTACCAAGAGCCATTTGCTCTGGACTAGTTGATTCTTATGTGGATTAGACATGGTGAATCAATAACCATTTGTTGTGTGTCCATGATTCACACCTTATAACTCCAATGACTCCAATAATGTGGGTTGTATGCTGCAGAACAAAGTAATACTCAACTTAACCCATAAAGATTTAACGCAAAGTAACTTTTTAACCAAGTTACTTTCACAAAAATATCTTCCAAAAGTCAACCCGATAATAACCAAATTTACTCCTCCAACCTATCAAAACAGGTAAGAGTAAATATTCTTCATTAATGAAAATTCGACCTTGACTTTGCTTATAAAAGAGGGGCTCAAAAACCTTTATCTTTCATCAACAAACATCTTCAATAACACAAACCCTTTATCAACACAATGAGCTGGTTTCCATTAGTCTACATATCCTCAGATGATTCATCTGATGAAGAGATCAGCTATTGCCCAAACTCAGAGGAACTTTCTACAGGATGGAGTGATTACTTTCCTCCAAGTGCAACTACATCCATAGCATCCAACATGACATCAAAAAGGACTGAGGCTTCTCCTGCTCCATCTTTGGAGTTCTATTCCAGTTCTTCCTCTGATGATGATGATGATCCAACCTTCAACCTTTCCAAAGAACTCCCAAAGGCCCTAACTACAGCATTGAAGTCTGCTATAAGCAACATGAAGTGGCCTGCTGTTGAGAAGCCTGCACAAGCACCAAGGCCTCCCAAGCAAGTTCTGGGACTTGCTTGTCCAAGGAAGCAACTTTCTTTTGATGACAAGAGAAAGAGAGCTTCCAAAGGCAAGCATGATTATGAGGGCAAGGGGAAGAAACCTATGGAGTAGGTGTTAGGTTGATGGGTTATGTTTTGTGATGTTTTTCTGTTCTGGTGACAATATGTTCTTGATGGTTGTTATTTACTTTTCTTTATGCATCAATAAAAGTACTTTTTCTTTATGGTTTTATCACCAAACTTTCCACTGTTGTATGATTATTTCCACTGTGCTTTTGATAACTCTGCATTCAAGTTAGTAGAAAACCATACATACATATACAAACAATACTAGTACCTAAAAACTATCTAGCAACACTGAAAAATATTAGACATCAAAGATTTATGGATTTAGCATTCCAATACCTGTTACCAAGTATTGATATCTACCCACATCAAGCCCTTTTGTTAATAAATCAGCATAATTGTCATCAGTATGGATTTTGACAACATTAATAAGCTTTTTCTCAAAACAATCTCTAATAAAATGATGTCTAATTTCAATATGTTTAGTTTTAGTGTGTTGCACAGAATTTTTAATAATGCATATGGTACTACTATTGTCTATATAGATAATGGTGTTCATGAAATTGTACCCATAATCCAATAATTGATTCTGAAGCCATAAGATCTGAGCACAACAACTAGCAGCTGCTACTTCTGCTTCAGTGGTTGAAGTAGCAACCATAGTTTGCTTTTTGCACTGCCATGACACCAATCTGCATCCAAGAAATCGACATCCACCTGTGGTTGATCTTCTATCCAAACTTGCACCAGCATAGTCGCTATCTGAGTATGTGACCAATTCCATAGGGGATTCTCTTGGATACCATAATCCTAAATTAGGATATGTCTTCAAATACCTAAAAATCTTTTCCACTGCTGTCATATGTGATGTCTTTGGAGTCACTTGAAATCTTGCACAAGCACATACAGCAAACATGATGTCTGGCCTTGATGAAGTAAGATACATCAAAGAACCAATCATAGACCTGTAAGTGTGCACATCAACATTAGCACCACTATCATTCTTCAACAATAGATGAGTGGTCTTATCAGCAGGGGTATTTGAAGGTTTTGCATCAGTAAACTTGAACTTCCTAATAATCTCAGTCACATATTTGTCTTGACTGATAAAGATGCCTTCTTTACTCTGTTGTACTTGCATCCCTAAAAAGAATGTAAGTTCTCCCATAGAACTCATTTGAAATTCATCCTTCATCAGCTTTTCAAACTCTTTGCACATCTCTTGTCTTGTAGACCCAAAGATAATATCATCAACATATACTTGAACAAGCAAAATATCACCCTTGTCTTTCTTGGTGAACAAAGTTTGGTCAATCTTGCCTCTATGAAACCCATTGTTCAACAAATAAGTAGCTAAGGTTTCATACCACTTCCTTGGAGCCTGATGTAAGCCATAAAGAGCCTTAACCACTTTATACACTTTGTTTGGGTGTTGAGGATCTTCAAAGCCTGGAGGTTGAGAGACATAAACCTCCTCATAAATTGTACCATACAAGAAGGCACTCTTAACATCCATTTGATAGACAATAAAGCCCATAAAGGATGCATAGGCTAGAAACAGTCTAATAGCCTCAATCCTTGCAACAGGAGCAAAAACTTCCTCATAGTCAATACCCTCCTCTTCAGTGTATCCTTGAGCAACCAATCTAGCTTTGTTCCTGATTACAATACCTCTTTCATCTTCCTCTTGCATTGCTTCAACCCAGCTAGATTCTTCTAGAGCCATATAAACATTCTTAGGCTCCACTTGTGAGAGGAAACAGAAAAACAAACACTCATTCTTCCTTTTATGCTTCTTGGACTCACAAACTTCACTAATGAACCCATGAATATCATCGTTCTTTGTCTATCTTCTAGTCTTCACACCTGATTGAAGTTCACCAATAATGTTATCAAGTGGATGCACTTTGTGAATTGAAGTCTGTGATGTGCTAGGAATATCATATGTTGTAGGCATGTTTGTGATCTCTACATCATCTCTTGGTGATTCCTGAGATGTATATTCCACAGTTGGACTGTCAGTGGAAACTTCTGGTGTAGCAGTGGGAATTGAGTTACCACTGCTAGTAGGAATTTCTTTATTCAATTCATCAAAATTCACACCATCTGCATCACTTGTCTTTTCAGAATATCAACAAAGTCCCAAAGTGGCATAACAATTTGATCTTCATCATCTTTGCAAGCTTCATCTTCATCAATGAATTCTTCTGAATCTTCAAGATCTTTGACTCATGTACTTGAAGTAAGAGGTACATAATTCATTGTATTGGTTAATGTTTCAAGATCAAATAGCCAATCTGGTCCTGAACCTGCCATATTAGCTTTATTTTCAAGGAACTCAACATGCAAATTCTCTTCAATCTTCTTTGTTCTTAAGTTGTATACTCTGAAAGCCTTGCTAACCATAGAATATCCAACAAAGAAGCCTTCATCTGACTTTTCTTCAAATTTACCCAGATGATCAATGGTATTGAGAATAGTAACATGACACCCAAATGGCCTCATAAACTCCAAAGTAGGAGGTCTTCCTCTGAATAACTCATAAGGGGTCTTGTTCTTTGTTTTGACCACTAAAACTCTGTTCTGTATGTAACAAGCAGTGTTAACTGCTTCAGCCCAAAAAGTCACTGGAAGCTTTGAGTCAGCTAACATGGTTCTAGCAGCCTCAATTAGTGTTCTGTTTCTTCTTTCAGCAACTCCATTTTGTTGAGGAGTTCTTGCAACACTAAATTCACTCTTAATACCTTTGTCTCTGCAGAAATCATCCATAACTTTATTCTTGAACTCTGTCCCATTGTCACACCTGATAATCTTGATTTTCTTTTCAACTTGATTTTCAATTTCAGTGATAAAGTCTTAAAGATGCCAGTGGTTTCATCCTTGGTTCTTAAAAAGAAAACCCATGTGAATCTGCTAAAGTCATCAGTCACAATAAGACAGTACTTCTTCAAATTGATGCTGCTCACAGATGTAGGACCAAACAAGTCCATATGCAGCATAAAGAGTGGATGATCAATAGTGTTTAATGCCTTGGTCTTGCATGAAGCTCTGTGTTGCTTACCTTTGAGACAGGCAACACAAGTTTGGTCATTTTCAAATCTTTTCTCTGGTAAACCTCTGACATGTCCACTTTCACAATCTTGTTAATGGTCTTGAAGTTAACATGACCAAGTCTTCTATGCCAAAGCATGGATTCATCCAAAGTGGCTTTTGCAAGCAAGCAAGTAACATCATTCTTAGCCACTATATTCTTCATGTCAATGCTACATAGATTTCCTTTTCTAGGGATTGTAAGCAAAATTTCATTTTCATCAGGGAGCTTATAATCCTTAGATAAGATATAGCATTCATCTTCTGTGAATAGAACTCTATGCTTCTTGTCACACATCTTTGACACACTGAAAAGGTTGTACTTGAGTTCTTTCACATAGTGCACATTCTCAAAGTCTATGTTTCCAGCCTTGATTGTTCCTTTGCCAGAAACTCTGCCACCAATTCCTCCTCTAAAGCTGACAAATTGTCCATCATAAGGTTGAAAGTCTGAAAGATAGGACTTATTGCCAGTCATGTGCCTGGAACATCCACTGTCTGAGTATCCTTGATCATTTGTAGTCTTTGAATGTTCCTGCACACAAAATAAAGGAATTAGTTCCTTTTGGGGACCCAAGCCACAAATGACTTGGATCTGCCTCGTGTATCAATATAATTGTATCTGTCAAAGGTCATTGATACACCATTGGGATTGTTTGAGGTGATGGTTCCTTTTGGTTTCCATTCCCAACGTACTGAGGCCTTAACAACATTTCCCATATTTACCCTTTTATTGTTCACAGGCCCACCAGTGGAAACGTTTGGTCTTGCAGTAGTAACTGCTGGCTTTGCAGTGGAAACTGCTGGTTTTGAAATTTTGGGTACCCACTTGTGTTTATTGTGAACTTTCTTTTCAAAATTAGTCTTTTTCCCTGTTTGAGTAGATTTAACAAAAGTAGCAACAGGGGGCTTAGGGTAAACTCTGTTTTTATTTCTGGCAGTGGCAACTGCTGGTCTTGTAGTGGAGACTGCTAGTCTAGCAGTGGAAATTGGTTTAATGGCAAAGTTAAGCAAAACAGACCTG
Organism: Artemisia argyi; assembly: GCA_030686995.1. Classification (NCBI taxonomy): domain Eukaryota; kingdom Viridiplantae; phylum Streptophyta; class Magnoliopsida; order Asterales; family Asteraceae; genus Artemisia; species Artemisia argyi. Next base: position 135,599,185 of record CM060694.1, read on the forward strand.
TGAATCATCTTGCTAAGTGGATTTGGGTGAGTTAAGTTTTTAGCATTGTGGCCATTCACCCTAGTATTCTCAAACACATCCCTTCTACCCAAGTGGTAGGTACAGTTATAAGACAAATGGTCAAAGCTACCACATATATGACAAAGTTTGTTGTTGAACACAAAGTCACTACCAAATTGCCTAGATTTAACATGATTCCAACTCCTCATATTACCCCTAGGAGTTGGTGACCTACTTCTGTACATCTCTGCATATCTAGTAGTGGGCCTAGTGAAATTAGGTTGTGACCTAGGCTTCTCTTTGACAACATCAGGAATACTCTTTTTAACCTCTACTTTTACATTCTCAGGAACACTAGGTTTAGACTAAACATTCAAACTTTCATCTTTAAGAGATGAGTCACTAGCACTATCAAATGTATCAACCTCAACCTGAACCTTTTCAATAACTGCTGGTTTAACAAATTTTGGTCCATAGGTCATAGGTGGTTCCTGGAATTCTTCTAATCCTGTGTGAGCTAAGTCAATACCAGGAGGTGATGGAACACCTCTTAATGTCCATCTCCTCCATATCATCCTCATCAATTTGATCCAAATCCTCATGATTGAGAATTGAACCACCCACTTGACTTGATATAAAGGCATAAAAGGTAGAATCACTAACTCCTGCAATCTGTCTCTTTGAGCTACCAGTGGAAACACTTCCACTACCAGTGGAAACAACAATGTTAGCACTGTCATCATCACTATCACTTTCTTCATATGAACTATCATCAATAGATGATGATATGAGTGCTACAGTTCCTGAACCTGTGCTTAATTTGCCAGCTTTCTTCAATCTTTGTTCAATAACCTTGAAGTTATTGTACAAATCATTAAGTTTCATGGTCTCCAAATCTGGCTTATCTTCCCACACTGCAACATTGGTTCCAAACTTATAGGGTAAGCTTCTTAAGAACTTTAGATTGAGGTCTTCTCTTTCCACCTCAATTCCAAAAACAGTGAGTTGAGTAACAATCTTTTGTAGCCTTGTGAAAATGCTATCAATAGATTCATTACTTGATGAACCAAAGTTTTCATAAGTCTGTTTCAGCAGGGTCTTCTGAGTCTTCTTGGTGGAATCATTACCACCAAAAACATTACATATCTCCTCAAACAGAGTCTTTGTAGTCTTGTACTTGCTGAATGCTAGAACTTGATCTCTGGGAAGTGTCATCAGCAACAAACCTCTGGCCTTCAGATCATTCTTCATCTGAAGTCTTTCATCATTAGTAACAGGTCCAGTGTTAACCTTTATTACTTCCTTGCCACCAACCATCTCTGAAGTAGAACTTGGTTTGAAGGAATTTCCAACTATAATGATCTCCCAGAGTGTATAGTCTTGGACCATAAAGAATTGTTTGATCATAAGCCTCCACATCTCAAAGTCATTCAACTTAAGCTTTGGATGCTTAGCAGCAATGTTTGATTGACTGGTTTCTGTCTCCATTGATTCTTCTAAGTGAACTAGAGTCTTCTAAATCAAAGTATCAAAACTTAGCTCTGATACCACTTGATGGATCTAAACACCTTGAACTGTGTTAGATTGATACTTTGAGTTATATCGCTAAGTATGCGGAATTTACTTAGTAACACTCAGAAGTTTGATTGTGAGTAAATGAATCAGTTGTCAATGAATGAGAACAATGTATGTAACAAACGGTTAGTTCCAATATTATTAATTATAATAATACGAGTGATCTTTGTATCACTAGGGTTACACCTTGAAGCTCTAGAAAACATATATCTGACCATTAACCTAGGATCTCCTTTTAAAGCACAAAAAGTCCTCTTCTACAAGATAAGTATAATGCTAACAGAATAAGATATACACAAGATCTATTCTATATTTATCTAAACACGTTTCCTAACAGTTATCTAAACAACAGTGGTAATATATGTTCTTGCAGTGGTAATGAGTTTCCACTGCAAGTACATTCTTCAGCAGTTGTAATATCTTCACTAGCCGTGGTAACTGTTAGTATAATTCCCAACACACCTTATTATCCATACCGAGCGAATCAGGGGAGTATTTGATTTCATTCTTTTTACTTATTTCACTTTTACATTCTTTACTTGAACATTGGGGACAATGTTCATCCTAAGTGTAAGGGGAGGATAAAATGATGATACCTTACAGATACACTTTCACTTGAGTTTGTTTGTTTGATGGTAGATGTGTAATAAAACTATGAGAAATACTTGTTAGTGTAATTTTAGCGCCAAATTTAAAATTTTTTACAATATTTAGGAGTGAAACTTTAGCCATAGCAAGCGTCTCATGGATAGGAGATTGTATGACTAGCACAAAATCATACCATTCAGAAAAATTTTCCACCCAAATATGTGTGGTTCGCCTTTAGATTTGATAGGAAAAGCATTTACTATTAGTGCTTATGAGTGTACCGGTAGCATTTAGATTCTAGAACTTGCGTTAGTGATGCATCCCGAGACCGCTAGTGAGACTACATTCGTGTAGTGGGATTTACTACATGATAAGAGGCATTAGGATCACCCTTGTGTTAAACCTATATCATAATTACTTGACCATTTAAGTCATATTACTTGGCTAGTTAAGTCAACTAATTTTTCCCACACCATTAGCATTGTACTCATTTTTAGTACACGAAACCCCTAGTACACCCCTCCGAGCCTATCTTTTCGTTTCTAACTTTAAGCATCTTACTTAATGGAAGAATTTTTTTACACCCCACTTAAATGTACACCAAAATCGCCTTAGCCTTCTGTGTATGCACTCATCTTTAGTACATTATTGTTAATTGTTTAAACCCTAAGTTAATTATCTAATTGATTACATGGTTGCTAAGTCGAGTCATATCCTTGTACATATTATTTTGGGACTCATGGGACTCATGGGTAAAGTACGTATTACCCCCGTATGTACGTTAATCTTAAAAGTACTTCAAGTGTTTTAATTTTCTTAATTTGAATCATTAGATTAGTTTATTGTAAAGTATATAAAAATTCAAGTGAAAGGGGAATATTCATTCCCTATGATGTATTATTTTGGATGGTAGGGTAAGAGTGTATGGAAGAAAAAAAAATAAAAAAAAAAGAGAAAAAACATACGGACTACCATCCCTTTTCATTCTATGTTCATTTTATGTTTTTGTTATTTTTGATTTATTAGCTTAAGTCGAGTCTAGTCTTGGCTTAGCAACGCCATATTGTACATGCAATTAACCAAGATTGTTAACTCGCCACCAGTAAAGACTTCCTATATCCAACAAAACCGTGTATTCCATATCCCTACACCTAACGTTACAACCCTTTAAAAGACCTATTTGATAGTTTATCCTAGGTGCTTACGCCATGTGGTGGAGGTTTGATCCTTTCCCAAGCCTATGGTAATCTATTTTGCTATGACAGGTAGTGAGAGATGTTTTCCATTTTCATATTGTGATATATACTTTATTACACCAAAGAGATGTGAGTATCTAAACACTATTTGTGAGGTGCTAGTGTGTGACCTCCGTGCTTGTCTTTGGTCTTTAGTGGAATGATTATTTGTTGTAATTACTTTTGTATTAGTGTTAAATGACCCCTAACTTGTATTTTGACCAGAATAAAAGCGCATTTGCTTGAGGACAAGCAAATCTCAAGTGTAAGGGTATATGATGAGGCAAAAACTGAACCATTTTTAGGGGGTCATTTAAGCCGAGAATTGAATTTATTTGATCAAATATTGCCCTAAATCGTTCCTTTTGTGATTTTAGGTCCTTTGGGAGTGAATTCTGGAAAAGGAAGCATTTTGGATGTTTTTGGAGCATAAAAGTGAAGAAAACGGCAAAGACTTAATTTTCAATGCTGAGAACAGTACCTGACGGCGTCAAGAAGGAAATTGTGACGGCGTCAGGAGTAAAATCCATGACGACCTAGAGAAAACCTGAAGGTGTCAAGAGAAGGGCGTCAAGAGTAATTTTGGTGACGGCCTGCAAATGGAATACACGTGACGGCGTCAAACACAGATCTAGGCTGTCCGAGGAGTTTATTGGAGGTGAGATGACGGCATCAGAAATTTACTCTTGACGCCGTCACCTCACAAAATCTATATATACTTTTCTATTTTTCGTTCATTAAGAGGGGAACTTGTGTGGAGAATACTAGGGTTGAACCTAATAAACCGTAGGTCATTTGTAACAGTATTTTCAAGGGTTTTTACCCCTTGAAACCTTTCATGTTCAACTAAGATAAGTCCTCTTTCAATTCATTCAATATGTCTATCTGTTGTTTGAATATATCTTATGCTTGTCTTGATTTTAACATGCTAGGCTAGATCTTTCATGTGTTTGCTTAGATGTAATGAAACCTAGATATTAATTATAGGTTGATTGCTTGTTTATAGTTGTAATGGATGAATGATTTCAATGTTAGGCTTAAGAAAACTGGCAGATCTCCATTGTCTAACTTGCTTGAAGGTCTTAAGAAACATGAACCGATGTGTACTAGGTTTTTATGATTGTATTTAATGCATGAGCGAATTCTAGTGATCCCATGTTAGGAGCTTCTTAGCCGGCTCGACATAGGAGTGAGGTAGGAGCTTATAGGATTGGGGAAGTAAGTACGCCACCCCATGAATGGTATTAAGGAATTCAATCCGTCATCCATGCAACTATAACATGTAATTAACCTGTAAAAGATATCTAGGGAGTAGTGAAATCTAAGTAAACACAATTCTCCCATATATCGCTTACACCTCTATCTTAATTTAGTTTATTTTCATTTTTAGTATTATATTTTGATTGCATCTCAGTAATTGGGTTAGTTGAATAGCAACTAATTCCGCCCACTCCTCTTACAACCGAGATTTTTAATTGCTTTTCTAAAAACCTAAAAATACAAAAAGAATCATCCCTCATCTCTACACCTAGTCTTTAGATTTTCTAATCCTGGCGACACTATTCCCAAGTTGAACGATCAATCCCCCGGTACTTTTAACTATACTATACTACAACGATCAGGTACACTGTCTGGTGGGGGTTGTAAGCTTCCCGAGATCCCTCGAGAGGTAAAACCTGGTGCAATTCCCACGCATCATACTCCTCGCATGAAGCTCCCTAGTATTGTGTTATGCTTCTAACTTAAATAGGTTTTGTATTTATATGGAAATAGTCCATTTTGCACTTTAAGTTTATATATTTACATTTTCTACCTTATACTTTCATTATTTACTCTATTTACCCTTATGTTTGATGGATCTAAACACCTTGATTTGTGTTAGAATGATACTTTGAGTTATACTACCAAGTATGCGGAATCTACTTAGTAATACTTAGAAGTTTGTATGTAAGTAAAAATAGTTGTATATGAATGAGAACAATATGTGAACCAAACTGTTAGCTCCAATATTATTAAGAATAATAATACGAGTGATCTTTGTATCACTAGGGTTACAACCATGAAGCTCTAAGAAAAATGTATCTCAAACCATAACCTAGGATCTCCTTTTATAGCACAAGGTGTCCTCTTCTACAAGATACGTATAAGACTAATAGAATAAGATATACACAAAATCTATTATATATTTATCTATACAAGTTTCCTAACAATTATCCTGACAACAGTGGGAATAATATGTACTTGCAGTGGTAATGAGTTTCCACTGCTGGTGCATTCTTCAGCAGTTGTAATCTCCATGCTTAGCCGTGGTAACAGTTAGTGTGATAAGGCGAAAAATGATCTGTTTTTAGGGGGTCATTTAAGCCGGAATTTGAATTTATTTGATCAAATATGGCCCTAAATCGTCCCTTTTGTGATTTTAGGTACTTTTGGAGTGAATTCTGGAAAAGGAAGCATTTTGGACGTTTTTGAAGCATAAAAGTGATGAAAACGGCAAAGTCTTAAATTTCCTTGCTGGGAACAGTACCTGACGGCTTCAAGAGAATTTTGATGACGGCGTCAAGAGCAAAAGAGGAGACGGCCCAGTGAAAACGTGACGGCGTCAAAGGATGGCCGTCAAGAGTAAAAGTGGTGACGGCCCAGAACAACATTACACATGACGGCGTCAGATCTGGATCTAGGCAGTCCGAGAATATTATGGGTGGCGGGTTGACGGCGTCAGAAGTCTCTTCTTGACGCCGTCACCTTAGGAAATCTATATATAGTCTTTGTAATTTTCATTCTAAAAGGAGAGGAGAATTTTAGGGTCGACTTGAATAAACCCTAGCTCGTTTTTAACAGTATTTTTAAGGGTTTTCACCCCTTGAAACCCTTCATGTTCAATTGAGATAAGTATCCTTTCAATTTATTCAATATGTGTATGTGTTGTTTGAATATATCTTACGCTTCTCTTGATTTTAACATGCTAGGCTAGATCTCTTGTGTGTTTGCTTAGACGTAATGAAACCTGGATGTTGATTATAGGTTGATTGCTTGTTTATAGTTGTAATGGATGAATGATTTCGATGTTAGGCTTAAGAAAACTGACAGACTTCCATTGTGTAACTTGCTTGAATGTCTTAAGAAACACGAACCAATGCGTACTAGGTTTTTATGGTTGTATTTAATGCATGAGCGAATTCTAGTGATCCCATGTTAGGAGCTTCTTGCAGGCTCGACATAGGAGTGAAGTAGGAGCTTATAGAGATGGGGAAGTATGTACGCTACCCCACGATTGGTATTAAGGAATATAACCCGTCATCCATGCAACTGTAACAAACAATTAACCTATAAAATATATCTAGGGAGTAGTGAAATCTAAGTAAACACAATTCTCCCATTTATTGTTCACACCACTAGTTTAATTAGCTTTATTTACATTTTTCTTATTTTATTTTGATTGCATCTTTAGTTATTGGGTTAGTTGACTAGCAACTAATTCCGCCCACTCTTCCAAAACCCGAGATTTTTAATTGCTTTCATAAAAATATAAAAATACAAAAAGAATCATCCCTCACCTCTAGACCTAGTTTTTAGGCTTTCTAATCCTGGCGACACTATTCCTGAGTTGAACGATCAATCCCCTGGTACTTGTCACTATACTATACTACACCGATTAGGTACACTGCCTGGTGGGGGTTGTAAGCTTCTCGAGATCCCTTGAGAGGTAAAGCCTGGTGCAATTCCCACGCATCAAGTTTTTGGCGCGGCAGCCCGGGGACTAGTTATTGTCTAGGTTAGAACTTCTTTTTATTAGGTCTACTTGCTAGATTCCTTTCTAGTAAGATTTTATTTTTATTTTTAGGTTTTCTTTAGTCTATCTTTTTTCTTCGTGTCTTTGTTCGTAATCTTTACCATCTGACATCATGAAAGGTGGTAACATCTTTGAACCCATCAACCCACCACAACAAGACCACCCACAAAACCTACCACTAGCTATCCAACCTCTTAGGCCCCGAACCCTAGGAGAGTATTCCCGACCTAGCCACCAAGGCTATCGAAACACCATTGAGCTCACCCAAGGAGCCAATGTGTCTCTCTTGCGATCCGACACCATCCGGTTGGTGCAAAGTGGATGTGCATTCCATGGACTTTGTTCCAAAGATCCTAATCAACATCTCAAGGACTTCCTCAAAATCGTAGATTCTATAGACCTTGATGTTACAACTAGAGAGTCGACCCGATTACGCCAATTCCAATTCTATCTACGTGATCAAGCTAGTCAATGGCTTGAACGTTTACCCGCGGGATCCATCACCTAATGGGATGATCTCACCACTCGTTTCCTTGCTCAATTTTTCCTACCGGGGAGAACTACCAAGCTTAGAAATGATATCTTGATGTTCCAACAACGTCAAGGTGAAACTCTATATGAAGCATGGACTCGTTTCAAGGACTTACTCCAAAAAGTCCCTCATCATGGCATAGATCTTTGGCTCCAAGTCCAAATCTTCTATGACCATATCGATCTCTCCACAAGGCGAACCATTGACCAATCGCCGGTGGCAAGCTACGTGATCTAAGTGCGGAAGAATCATGGGAACTCATAGAAGATCTTGCTCTCTATGACAACAAAAGTTGGAATGATCCCCATGATTTGAACAAAACGGTCAAGGCAATATCTTTGCCTTCGAACAATTCTAGCACTCCCGACCGTAGGATCATGGAACTTGAGGACCAAGTCAAGTTTCTCATGAAATCTTACAAAGCTCCTAAGCCTTCAAGCCAAGTGAACAAAATCACTTCTTCATGCAAATTATGTAGTGGTCCCCATGACACTCGTGATTTTGTGGAACTCCCCAGAACAGCTTTTGCGGACTACGCATCCTCGCGTACCGACGAAGCGGGAGATAAGTGGTACACTTTCAAGCCCGAGCCAAACCCTTACGACGATTCCTACAACCCTTCTTGGAAAAATCACCCAAACCTTAGGTGGAAACAAAACCAAAACAATTCTTCCAATCCGCCTAATCGTTACCAACCAAACGGTCCACCCTCCAACCATACTTTCAACAACAATCCTTCTAACAACTATGGTAGTACCAACAATCTTAAAGGATTGATGTCCAAGTTTATAGCATCTCAAGAAGCTTGCATAGTTAAGTTTGAAACCGAATTCAATCAACAACAAACGGAGATGACCAATAAGATTGACAACTTGTTGAAAGCCCTCAACAACCAAGCGTTAACTACAACTAGGAAGGACACTAGGGATGCCAATAGCGGAATCCAAACTAAGGACCCCTCATCATCCAAACACATCCACTTTGTCAATGTTTTCACTATTAAGCCAATAGATAAAGATATAGAAGAAAGTGACAAGGATGAAGGTGGAGTAGAAACCGAGACTAGGGATGAAATTAAGGAAGTTGAGGTTAATAAGGGAGAAAAGTTAGAGGAAGTAGAAAATGTAGAAGAGTACTTTGATAAGTTGCCCACCAAGGAAGAACGGGAATATCACAAATATTTATTCAATGATCCCGAGACACCATATCTCCTTGGTTCACCCCTTATTAAAGTAGGTGATCCCTCTAACATTAACATACCATGCAACATTAGGCATATGCATGTATGGAAAGCTTATATCGATCCTAGGTCTCCTATAAACATCATGACTAGGACTTATTATAATTGGGTAATGAAGAAACAACTTGGTTATAGGATGATGCCCAATAAGAATCTGATAAATAATTTTGTAGGAAGAGTAAAAGGATTGCATGTGATTGTTGGAAACTTCACTTATGAGACCGAATTTATGATAGTGGAGGATACTCATCCGGTGATAGATGATTGCTTAAGTCAAGTAGTGTTTGGAAAACCGTTCGTTGAGGCCTCTAAGATGAGTTACGATCCGACTCTAGGGATAGTTAGATTCAAGGAAGAGAATGATGAGATTGCTTACCAAATGCCCTATAAGATTGAATAATACCGCCTCCTATCAAACATAGAAAAGGAACACAAACAAGCAGTTTACTATAGGAGTGACGAGGATAGATGTAGAGGAGTAGAGTATGTTATGAATAAAATACTTGGTTTCTACAAAGAATGCTTGCAACTAGGTCCGGAATACAAAACTAATATAGGAGATGACCTAGAGAGTAAAACCAACGATGAGGTCACGTAATAGCCCATGACCTTGAGTCTAGCTACAAGACTCGTAAATAAAGAAAAAACGCTTCTTGGGAGGCAACCCATGCTTTGTGTGATTTTTATTTGTTTGATTGTTATTTGTTTCCGTATGCGTGCTTTATTTTTATTGTTGGTAGATCATGTTTCATAACTAACATGTTGAAAATACTTTATTTTGTCGTTTAGCTTTGTCTTAACTTCATCCAAAGGTATTTCGCAAAAGATAAGTGTAAGGGGAAACCCCAAATATGTTTTTAAGAAACAAAATTTATCATGATTCTCCACAATTTTAAATGGACATGTATATTCGTATTTGTTAGAGTCAAATGCTTGTATCGAGTCATAATGATGTTTTGCAGGATTTTCCAGGAAGTAGGATGATGAGTGTCTAAATACTTATCATTTTATACCAATCTGAGCTGCCAAAACATACAAAAACACTCAAATATGCATCATAATACTGAAAATATCTTAGAAGTGTGTTTTATATGTTTCAAATGCAAAATATGCAAAAACAGATGAAAAACGTACAAAGTTTGCATAATTGGCAGTTTCAGTCCCTCAAGTTTCATAAATTGGCAAAACTAGTCCCTGGTCACTCAAAACTTGTTCAAATATCATAAAAGGTCCTTGGGATTCATAAGTTGTTAGGAAAAGTCCTTTGAAGTTAAAAATCATAAATTTACAACTTTGGTCCCTCAACTTTGGAAAAGTGTCAAAATTAGTCCCTAAGGTTTTAAAAATAAAAAAATAATCAAAATAAACCTTATACTATTCTTAAAAGACATAATTGGTCCTTTGTGTTAACTGTTTGATATTTACAGGTTTAACCCTTCAAAATCAGAAAATTACATAAATAGTCCCTGAAGTTTCACAGTTTGGCAAAAATAGTCCTCGGTATTTAAAAAAAATGAAAAAAATCAAAAATACCCTTATACTATTCAAGCTTGGCATGTTTAGTCCTTTTGAGAACTTTGGGAGAATTGCAATAACAGCCCCTCAACTTTGCACCAATTACAAAATTGGTCCTTTTAAGTTACTAATACAAATGAACCCTTATATTATTAAACCCAAAACCAAACTAAACCCAAACACACCAAGCCCACCCCTTCCATTCTTTTCCAGCCCAATCCTAAGCCCAGTCCACACCCCGTTTATATTATTACCCGGTCAAACGGTCAAACCCCACACAAAACCGCCCCACTATTCATCTCCTTCCACCTCACCCCCACATGCCCTGCTATCTCCACCTCAGCCCATCACCACTTGACCTCTGCCTTTCCACCTCATACCTCCACCTCCACAACAAACCAAGGACCAATAAATGCCCTTAAAACCCTCGTACGTAACCCACAACTGTGCCATGACTTTTTGGCGTGAAATGAGATTTTTAAACGGCTTGGATTGCTCAGACACAATCAATGGCTAGGAATTGGTGGGAAAGGTCAAGGTGGGTCCCACTAACCTCAGAAGTCTCTACAAATGGAAGAAAAAGCTGAGGAGATGAAGTATTAGTGTAGATTTAGTTTAAATTAATCGTAGGTAATGCATTTTCTTATTTAGTTGTAATTCTCAGTTTTAATCACTGGTAATCAGTTCAATTAATGTAATAGAAGCTATCTTTATCATTAATTTCAAGTTCCTTGTTCTAAAAATCAGTTTTGACATTTTAAGTGAAATTGACAATCTCACTTATTATTGTTAAAAGTTATTATTTCCTGTTCCATTTCACTCAATATAGCTTAATCATAAGCTTTTGTAAGCTCAGGAGGTGTTTAAACTAGTTTTACTTCATAATCTAAAAATAATAAAAAATAATCAAGAAAATAAAAAGAAAATTAAAAATCAGTGGTAAAGAAGTTTGAGCATTGAAGAAGGTGTGTTTTGGATTGTTTCTGGGTTAGTAGACTTATGGAAGTCAGTAGGAAGTGATCTTGTTCACTGGTTCCACATCTCAGATTGAAAATCACTGTAAGCTATTCAAGTATTGAGCATAGTTGGTTATTGTTGGTTCTGTGATGTTATCCTTATTCAAATAGTCTTATTTAAGTTTATTTAATCTGTTTTAGTGTTATAATCAGTATTTATAGTTTAGAAATTAAAAGTTATAGTATAATCAGTTAGATATAGGAGTGTTTGGATTGTCTGTGTAGGACAAGTTCATAGCTGTTATTGTTGTTGTTTATCATTGCAGTATGCTAGTTCAAGTTTAATTAGGTCTAATCAATCATAAAATAGGTACTTTATTAGTGAGAAAGTCAAAATCCAACTTCGTACCCCTTGACAGTTAACTGTCAAGGATATTAGCCTCATAAACCCACCCATTAGCTAATAAGTTGTAGCTTAAGCTTAATTTAGTCTCATTTCATCTTATTACTTCATATTCAGTCACTGAATTAAGCTAGAAACTCAAAATAGTCAAAGTTACAAGTTTTGGTTAAAAGTCAAAATTGAATCTCTCAGGTTTTTACAAAACTTCAAGGAATTTTGTAAATTTTTGTAGTAGGATTTAAGCTTTGAGCTTTTTAGGTTTAGCACTCTACCACCTCAACTTTGAAATCCTACTTAGCTTATATTTTTGTGAATTTTCTGCTGGGCCCCACTAGTGCTCAAACACAACTGCAGGGAGAACATCTCCCCTGCACACCAGATACACAACCATCACCACCACTTTGGTGGTGATTTGTGGCCACCTTAGTGGGCCCCACCTGTCAAACTTAGCATCTTTCAACCCCCCTCCTACCAGGGAGTAGTATTTGACCTTTTGTTTGACCTGAATCACTATGGACCCCACTTAGTTTTACCCTTGAACTCTGTCCCCATTCTGTGTTGAATTGAGTTTTAGAATTGCTTATTTGTGCTTATCAGCTTATCTACTGAGCTTATTTGGCTAAATTTAGCTTTGACAAGTCCAACATACTTATTAGAATCAGATTCATCCACAGTGGGTCCCACATAAGCTCAATTGAGCTTATTTGCCATTTCAGTCAACAAAAGTCAACTGTGGAAGTAATAAGCTTCCACAGTGCTTATTAATAAGTTCTAAAATATTTGTTTTTACAAAAGTTATCTATTTTTAAGTATAATATAGATTGGTAAAAGAAAAATCAAGAAAAAACAATATAATAGTAAGTGATAGTTTCTATTTAATTTAATTTAATTTTAATTTTCATTTTTAGATTTTAATTAAGTAATTTATGTTTTTATATTTTTATTAATTTCCTTTTAAGTTAAATTATTTTTAATAATTTTCTCAGATTTTTGTTTTGTAATTTAGTATTTATCATAATTAAAATTAGTTTTATTAATAATTAATTAATAAATAAGTTTTAAATAGCATAAATAGTTTTTATAAAGCAAGACCTAGTTTTTATATTTTTTATAGCTTTTATATGTTATAAAATAGTTTTATAAATTTTTTCATAATTTTCTAAGTCATTTTAGTATTATTTGTAATTTAAAATAGTTTAAATAGTTTAATTAATATAAATAGTTTTTAATTAATAAAAAGCTTATAAAAAGACAAAAATATTTATTTTTATTTTTTATACTTTCTTCAAGTTCATTTGTAAGTTTAGAAATTATTTTTACAAGTTTTTAGTTTAATTTGTAGTATTTATAATTTTTAGTTTAAATTAAATTAGTTTAAATTAAATAGTTAAATAAGTTTTTAATTAAATAATTAATAATAAATAATAAAATAATCTAAAAAAATAGTTTTCTTTTTAATTAAATTTTATTTTAAGTTTAAGTTTATAGAATTTTCATTTTTAACCCTTGTAGTTTATTTTTCTTAAAACTCACCTTTTTCTCAGTACGCAGTCGCGTCTGATTTTAAATTGGTGTACGTTTTAACGTTTTAGATATCTAGGTTTCACGTAATCGTTAATATAGTTTTCCTAAGTTATTTTAAGTTATAAAACCCTAGTTTAATCACACACACACACTTATTCATATCCCTGTTCATTTTCACTCGATCACAGATTCGTTTTTAAATACCATCACAACCTCGTTGGGACATTACGACCCGGGGAAACACTGTATTCCATGGAAGCATTTGCCTCAGCTGTTTGACTATTACAGTTGGCCATTCACAAGTGGCTGATCAATAATTATCTGACCGTTTGAGGCGAATCATAGGACAAAGTTTTTCCAGAAATTTTCTGGAAACTTAACATAAAGATTTCTACAGGTCACTTCTGACGGCGTCAAGGAGAAATTCCTGACGGCGTCATGTGTAAAAATCTAGAAATTTTGCTAGTTTTATTTTTCTAATGGAGTCTTAAAGTTTTTGTTAATTCTTTAGTTTTATAAACTCCAGGGAATCTGCAAACACTCATTCCACAAGCATTATATCTTACTTTGTTTTCTAGGATTTGTTATCATATATAGATTGCCGCCGATTTTACGCGAGGTTGCCTTGTTTGTTTTCTCAGGTTTAACAGGTTATGTATGACAAGAAAATGATTTATATTCTGGAAGGGAAGCTTTGATTGTCCATACCGAGCGAATCAGGGGAGTATTTGATTTCATTGTTTTACATGTTTTACTTTAACATTCTTTAATTAAACATTGGGGACAATGTTCATCCTAAGTGTAAGGGGAGGGTAAATAATGATACCTTATAGATAAACTTGCACTTGAGTTTGTTTGTTTGATGGTAGGTGTATAATAAAACTATGAGAAATACTTGTTAGTGTAAATTTAGCGCCAAATTTAAAATTTTTTACAACATTTAGGAGTGAAACTTTAGCCATAGCAAGTGTCTCATGGATAGGAGTTGTATGACTAGCACAAAACCATACCATTCAGAAAAATTTTCCACCCAAATATGTGAGGTTCGCCTTTAGATTTGATAGGAAAAGCATTTACTATTAGTGCTTATGAGTGTACCGGTAGCATTTAGATTCTAGAACTTGCATTAGTGATGCATCCCGATACCGCTAGTGAGACTACATTCGTGTAGTAGGATTTACTACATGATAAGAGGCATTAGGATCACCCTTGTGTTAAACCCGTATCATAATTACTTGACCATTTAAGTCATATTACTTGGCTAGTAAAGTCAACTAATTTTTCCCACACCCTTAGCGTTGTACTCATTTTTAGTACACGAAACCCCTAGTACACTCCTCCGAGCCTATCTTTTCGTTTCTAACTTTAAGCATCTTACTTAAAGGAAGAATTTGTTACAACCCACTTAAATGTACACTCAAATCGCCTTAGCCTTCCGTGTATGCACTCATCTTTAGTGCATTATTGTTATTTGTTTAAACCCTTAGTTAATTATCTAATTAATTACATGGTTGCTAAGTCGAGTCATATCCTTGTACATATTGTTTGGGACGATTGGGACTCATGGGTAAAGTACTTGTGTTATGGAGTAATGGGGAAGAACATCATATTATTACCCCCATATGTGCGTTAATCTTAAAAGTACTCCAAGTATTTTGATTATCTTAATTCGAATCATTATATTAGTTTATTGTAAAGTATGTAAAAATTCAAGTGTAAGGGGAATGTTCGTTCCCTATGATGTATTATTTTGGATGGTAGGGTAAGAGTGTATGCACAAAAAAAAAATAATAAAAAAAAATAAAAAAAAGGAAAGAGAGAAAAAACATACGGACTACCATCCCGTTTCATTCTATGTTTATTTTATATTTTTGTTATTTTTGATTTATTAGCTTAAGTCGAGTCGAGTCTTGGCTTAGCAACGCCATATTGTACATGTAATTAAACAAGATGATTAACTCGCCACCAGTAAAGATTGCCTATATCCAACAAAACCGTGTATTCCATATCCCTACACCTAACGTTATAACCCTTTAAAAAGACCTATTTGATAGTTTATCCTAGGTGCTTACGCCATGTGGTGGAGGTTTTATCCTTTTCCAAGCCTATGGTAATCTATTTTGCTATGACAGGTAGTGAGAGATGTTTTCCATTTCCATATTGTGATATTTACTTTATTACACCCGAGAGATGTGAGTATGAAAACACTATTTGTGAGGTGCTAGTGTATGACCTCCGTGCTTGTCTTTGGTCTTTAGTGGAACGATTATTTGTTGTAATTACTTTTATAATAGTGTTAAATGACTCCAAACTTGTATTTTGATTAGAATAAAAGCGCATTTGCTTGAGGACAAGCAAATCTCAAGTGTAAGGGTATATGATGAGGCGAAAAATGATCCATTTTTAGGGGGTCATTTAAGCTGGAATTTGAATTTATTTGATCAAATATTTCCCTAAATTGTTCCTTTTGTGATTTTAGGTACTTTTGGAGTGAATTCTGGAAAAGGAAGCATTTTGGACGTTTTTGGAGCATAAAAGTGAAGAAACGGCAAAGGCTTAATTTTCCTTGCTGGAACAGTACCTGACGGCGACAAGAAAATTTTGATGACGGCATCAAGAGCAAAAGAGGTGACGGCCCAATGAAAACATGACGGCCTCAAAGCATGGCCTTCAAGAGTAAATGTGGTGACGGCCCAGAACAACATTACACATGACGGCGTCAGATCTGGATCTAGGCAGTCAGAGAATATTATGGGCGGCAGGTTGACAGCGTCAGAAGTTTCTTCTTGACGCCGTCACCTTAGGAAATCTATATATAGTCTTTGTAATTTTCATTCTAAAAGGAGAGGAGAATTTTAGGGTCGGCTTGAATAAACCCTAGCTCGTTTTTAACAGTATTTTCAAGGGTTTTCACCCCTTGAAACCCTTCATGTTCAATTGAGATAAGTATCCTTTTAATTCATTAAATATGTCTATGTGTTGTTTGAATATATCTTACGCTTGTCTTGATTTTAACATGCTAGGCTAGATCTCTTGTGTGTTTGCTTAGATGTAATGAAACCTAGATGTTGATTATAGGTTGATTGCTTGTTTATAGTAGTAATGGATGAATGATTTCGATGTTAGGCTTAAGAAAATTGTCAGACTTCCATTGTGTAACTTGCTTGAACGTCTTAAGAAACATGAACCAATGCGTACTAGGTTTTTATGGTTGTATTTAATGCATGAGCGAATTCTGGTGATCCCATGTTAGGAGCTTCTTGCAGGCTCGACATAGGAGTGAAGTAGGAGCTTATAAAGATGGGGAAGTACGTACGCCACCCCACGATTGGTATTAAGGAATATAACCCGTCATCCACGCAACTGTGACAAACAATTAACCTGTAAAAGATATCTAGGGAGTAGTGAAATCTAAGTAAACACAATTCTCCCATTTATTGTTCACACCACTAGTTTAATTAGCTTTATTTACATTTTTGTTATTTTATTTTGATTGCATCTTTAGTTATTGGGTTAGTTGACTAGCAACTAATTCCGCCCACTCTTCCAAAACCCGAGATTTTTAATTGCTTTTATAAAAATATAAAAATACAAAAAGAATCATCCCTCACCTCTAGACCTAGTTTTTATGCTTTCTAATCCTAGCAACACTATTCCTAAGTTGAACGATCAATCCCCCGGTACTTGTCACTATACTATACTACAACAATCAGGTACACTGCCTGGTGGGGGTTGTAAGCTTCTCGAGATCCCTCGAGAGGTAAAGCCTGGTGCAATTCCCACCATCATAGTGTAATTCCCAACAATCCTCCCCTAAACTTATGATTTCCTAATAAATCCATAAGTTTCTTTAATTAAGCAGCATCACTGAGGATATAGGGAATTCTTCCAAACACTTCATTTTCTTCTTAAAGCCTGCATAGCTCTTAAACACTGATCTTGTATCTTTTGAATCAAAGCTCTAACTTTTTCAGTGTCTTCGTGAAATCTCAACCTTGATGTCAACATTGCAGTAAGAGTTATTGCTCTTAGTGGATATTCTTTCTCAGCAAACATGAATACATCTACTCCAGCTATTGTAGAAACATGATGAACCTCACATGAATCATAGTATGACCATGTGGTATGCAAATCTGTAGCTTCAAACTTCCAGTAACTATCTTTAAGATTTGGTAAATAAAGTCTCCTCAAATCAACCCATAGTTGCATTTCCTTCATATCTTTGAGAGTATCAGCCTTGAATCTTTCATCAACTAACTTCCAAAGCATATCAAGATCATCTCTGTCACAAGCTTTAATAAGATTTCAAATTGAATGAAGGATGAAGTTTCACCTCCCAATCTTTTTATCTTCCAAGTTGGAGCAAAATTCTTTGTTGTGTATACTTCACAATCAATAATTAGATGCCTTGCTTGTATAGGATCTAGGTAGAAATCTTCTTCTTCTATCATTATCATAGCCCTCAGCTGATCTTCTGTAAGTTTCTCAGATTGAGATTCTTTTTCTTAAGCTAGCCTTGACTTTTTAGTGACATTCTGTTCAGAAGCTGTAGCTTTCCTTTTAGGAAATCTTCTTTCTTCTTCTTCAAAATCAATAGGAATAAAATCACTATCTTGTCTTTTGAGCCTGTAAAAGATTCCTTCAATCCTATCATGAGACATGCCTTTGAATTGAGACATTTTCCAATTCCCAACATGACAGCAATAAGTCTTCATCTCTTCAATCACTTGTGCCTTGGTTGGTTGTCTTTGCTTTTTTTGACCTTTTCTGACTTTTCCAATAACCTCATCCAGTGCTTGTTGATTCTTCATTTGAATAAAATCAGCTAATTGAGCTGATCTCTGTTCTTCTGTCAAAGTCTTGTTAGCAACAAGCTCAATTGCCTTCTTCTTGACAACTAGATAATTGGTAATCATATATTCAATTTCTTCTTCAGTTGGCACATAGGTGAACATTGGAGGCTTCTCTTTTAGCACTATTGGTGGAACAGTGGAAATGGGTTCTTCAAGCACTGTTTCCAACTTATCCAATCTCTTAGCCTCGATAAAACTTGCAATCTCTTCTTCATCTTGTCTTTTCTTCATCTTTGCAGCTTCATCTTCCACTAATTTCCTTGCCATTTCAGCATCATAATCTATCTAAGCTTGTTCCCTTATAGAAATCTTCCTTGGTTGCACATGATCTGTACTAGTCATAACTGCTTTACCTTTTTCTGTTCTAATTCTAGCAGCTTCTTCTTCTGTAGTGGTAACATTTTGTTCGGAAGTGGTAACATTTTGTTCTGAAGCGATAACATTTTTACCAGCAGTGGAACCTTAAACTCATCAGTGGAATATTTTGAGGAACTCCAACTGTCTCATCAATCTTCAAATCTTCAGTGCCATAATCAAAGTTAGCATCAAAATCATTATCATCACCAAAATCAATCTTCCCCCCCTTAGTTTCAGCATCTGTCTTCCTCCCCTGTTTAGAAGAATTTCCCAAACCTTCACTAAAATCATCTGAAGCAGCATCTTGAGGTGAGTATGAAGATGAAAGAACAATTTTGGCAGATCTTTGCTTCTTTAACCCCTGAGCTTCTTCCTGCAAGTTCTTAATCTCTTCTTTAAATTCAGCAAGCTCTGTGGCATGTTGTTGCTTAGTCTGTGCCAGTTCTTTCTCCAGAGCTTTAACTTATGTAACTAAGTTGGTACAAAGTTCCATCAATTCATTAGTTTGCACACTGCCCTCAACACTTCCAACTGTGTGATCTGTTGGGAGAGGTGAATCATAGGGCATTGATTCAGGATCTTCTCTAGTTAGACTAGATTAAAGCATAGAACCACCACCGCTTGTTCCTAAACCAAAAGGCTCAGAATCAGGCAATGTTGTAATGGGAGGAGGTGGCTATTTGTGCCTCCTCTCATAAGTGTGAGTAACTGCAGGGGTGTGTTGAATAGGTGGAACAACAATAGTGGGTGTGTGATGGGATATAACTGGGATTGTTGCATCTTCACCATGTACTTGTAAAATCTTTGAAAGCATTTCAGGAAAAAGTGGTTTAAACTCCCCATTCCAAAGTTCTGAAGCCTTATGCATATTTTGAAAAACTTTTGGCTTAAGCTAGGGGGTTTTCTAAACTCTTTTGTGGGTTTGCAGTGGAAATTCATTTAGCACTGCTTGCACCAACCTTGGATACATCAAAAATTTATATGAACTCTGTACATTGCCTTTCATATTATTAAAAATAAACTTTGGAAAATTAAAAGTCCTATATGTGGCTAAGCAAACCAAAGGGTAAGCCATAGTTGAACTAAATTGTTCATAAGAAGTTTTCTTAGGACTTAGGCAATGTAAAAGAGTATGAATGAAAAACCTCCAATGGGGACAAAAACATGCTTTTCTGAAGGTAACCTTTTTATCAGATGTATCATACCCCATTGTGGAAAGATGTTTATGAATGTCTGAATTGGATAATGTGATGATACCATTGAGATCATCCAATTGGAGAATTCTCCTCAAGGATGACTCAGTAACATCAATAGTTTCCCCATCCACTATGGCTCTAAGAGTTTCCACATATTCATGTGTGTCTCCCAGTTCAAGAGTTATGGACTCCACAGTGTTTTAGAATTATTTGATATGAGAAACATAGATTGTAGGATTAAAAGTTAAAGCATACCTAATATGGGTAGTGTTGAGAAAATCCACAATCTAATGAAAAACAGGGCCACTCTTTTCGTTTGACTTCTGCAAGTAGGCCACTTGGTTGTGCTCATCTGCAAAGTGTAGAATTGCCATAGTTTTGTGATACAAATATGAAAGTGTTAGTGTAACAACCCGATATTTTCCACGTCTACGTTTACTCCCAAACTTTGGAAATTCCACTATTCATGTGCATTATCAGTAAGGACCTCTCATACGGACTAGAAATAGTCGGCATATTATCATTAGGTCATTTACATGTTATACCACTCTTAGGATTTTTAAATTTATATATTTAGTATATTTAACGTTTTACGTATAACGATTTCTAAATAAACGTTAACGCCCGACTAATATATATACGACGAATATATCTAAATATTCCCACAATGGTCCCAATATATTTTTATATCCATTATTTCATCATAAAGTCATAAAACTTATTTACCCAGTATTTTTGCAATTTATTTTAATTATAACGTAAGTTTAATAATCTTACGACGGTTTTCGTGAAAACTAAACAATAATTATCCGAACACTCAATATTTATACCTAACATATTTTCACAATTTTTACGACTTTATTATGTCCCGGTTAACTCTGTTAAAATTTATTTCTAGCTAACTCGGTACCCGGTAACACCTAAACTACACAATATCTAACTAAACCTACACTTAAAGTCAAGACTTTACTTACACACTCCATCCTCCATGCCAATCATCTTACACCATTTGAAAAATATACACTAGTCTTTCATTAAGTTGTACCATTGTCCATATTATACTATATTTCACAACAAATATCTAAAAATTTCAAGTAAACATTACAAGTAACTTTCCAAAGATCAAAAAGGCAAAATTTTCTCTCCTCTCTCCCTCAAACCCACGGCTCAAACCCAACTCACCAAGATCCATTTATTTTTCAAAAAATCAAGTCTATATCAAGTTTATTTAGTGATTATTGTTGGGGTTTAGAAATATAAACACAAGAATTGCAAGGTTTTCATCATTTAATCATCCCAATCATCCAAGTAAGTTATCAAATTTATTTTCATGATTTCATCAAATATTTACTTGTATCATATGGTTTTCATGATTAAATTCATGCACATACTAGTTATACCACATTATTTTTGTAAGCTTTTTGAACTTATAAACCCTAGAAATGTTATTTTGGATTTCTTTGTTAGATCCACTAGGTTTATGGTGTTTAGGAACCCATGACACCCTAAGAAGGTGTATGGTAGGATTAGACTAGTTTTGTGGTGATTGAAAGTGGTTTGGTTGAAGTTGGAACTAGATTAGAACCTTAGAAATGATTTTTGAAACAATAAAAATACCTACTGTCCCTATTTTTATTTCGTGGGAAAATCAGTGGTTGATGGTTAATTTTTGACCAAAGATTTAGAAAATACTTTCAAAAACGAAACTTTTGGCGAAAGAACGGATTAAAACGAGCTTATAACGAAGGAGATATGATTTTTGCAAATTTAACGACGAAAACTATTTTTATAAAAACTGCATGCTGTTTGGCAGTTTTCGACGGACAAAAAGAGGTGTTAAACGTAACCTAGAGGAGCCGAGTTATCAAAAATATATTAGTATATACAAAAACGAATCCGTGGATATAAAGAACGAGGAAAATGAGCTTAAAACGACCAAGTTATACCCGTTTTAACATCGTCAAAACTATATATATATATTTGGTCACAAATAAAAATAATAACTTACGCACTAGATGGTATATTTTCTAGAAATGGTACTAAGGACTATATTCTTAACAAATGAATACGTATGACCCAAGAGAATATTTATACGACTTAACGACGTTATTTTAATGTTTTCGATACGAGGAATATAACGCTAACATTTTCATATAAGATGATACGACAAGTTATATACTTCTATATTTGGACTTATTTTTCCTAAGTATGGAAAATATTTTATTTTGACAATAACTAGTATTTCCAAGTTAAGAGTGGTATAGGGAAACATGTGCATGTACATTCTTTTCATCATTTCATGATCTAAAGCAGATCATATCATTCATTTAGGTTGTGGTTAGAGTGCGCGTCTTACTTCAGTTCGTACCCTTTGTTATCATATCGCTTATATCAGGTGAGTATTCACGAACCCCTTTTTCTAACTATTTTAATCGTTTTGGGGTGGATGCATGAATTATTAATTGAACTCTTTGAACATTGTTTTGAACCCTTTGACTATTATGAACTCTTTTAACTTGTTTGAACTCTTGAACTTGACTTATGACTTGTTTTGAACTTAATGAACCGTATGTGCTATGACATAAAGTCTCACCTTATTGGTGGAGCGTTCTTAACCCTAAAGTCTCGCCTTATTGGTGGAGCGTGCTAAGTCTCCCATGTTTGGAGCGTTCTTAATCGTATATAATAGTTGTATGATGTACTGTTCGTACATTCGCATTGTTCGACACCTATTAGTAGTATGGATAGCGCTATTAGAGGTCGGCCAACCTCTCGTCCACTATGTTACGTGACGCATATTATTTAATTAGGGGCTTTGCATGGCATACATTATTATATATGTGGTGCTTATATTGTGACTTATTATGACCGCGTGTACTTGACTACAAGACATAATACTTGACAACGCCTTTGGCTTGTGAACTTTTTCAAATGGTTTTCTTATTATATAAAACGTTTATACTCACCAACTATTTTTATAGTTGACCGTTTTCTCTCATGCATTTCAGGTGATCGTCAGTAAGCTTGTCATCAAGGTCTTGCATAATGAAGTTTTCACATGTCACTTCTTTTCATTATGTACTGAAATACCATCTTTTGGGAATCAAACTTACGTCTTATAATTGCCAAAGTCGGCAATAACAACGTTGTAATGTTATACTTTTCCTTAATGTAAATTATGGTATTGTCTTATTTCTCTTTGGTGATGTATATCGATTTCGTTACACCTCGTGTTTCCGCCTTTGGCGAGGGTGTGACAGTTAGTAATCTTGAATGATGATCAAGCCGTATGAGAGATAAATATATACTAATAGGGTTTTGAGAAGGATGCGTATTATGAATTATCTTTAGAATGTATTTATCTTTGGGAAAAGAATAAATTAAAGTAGGTAAGTGGATAATTCACAAAAATTTACCCTATTAATAAGGAAACACGGTTACACTCAATGGCTAGTTAAAAAATAAGATTACTGACACAACAGTTGCAACGTCTAGTTCACCAGTAGTAAAAATTACACTTGCAATGGTAACTGTGAACTAGCAGTGGTAATTTTTCACAAAATTTTCAAGAGCAGTGGTTAGTAAATCAAGTAAAAGTTTAGCTGTTCTTAGTATAGTTTTTAGCAAACTATCAGCTATCAACGGATTTGATATGTCTTTACCATGAGCCGTTTGCTATGGACTAGCCAACTCTTCATCACTTGGAATATGGTGAGTTGATGACCATATAGTTTTTGGTAAACTATCAACCATAAACGGATTTGTTAAGTCTTTACCAGTAGCCGTTTGCTCTGGACTAGTTGATTCTTATGTGGATTAGACATGGTGAATCAATAACCATTTGTTGTGTGTCTTTGTTACACACCTTATTACTCCAATCACTCAGCAAATATTGGTTGGATTACTGCATATTTAGGAAACACCATTCCTTACCAACATTTTATCCCAAAGCAACTTTTTGACCAAGTTACTATTCACAAAAATATCTTCTCAAAGTCAACCCGATTAAATAAATAATATCTAAATTTACTTCTCCAACCTACCAAAACAGATAAGAGTTAATATCCCTCATAATTAACCCTTGGGCTTGACTTTGCTTATTAAAAGGGGCTCAATACAACACAAATTTGCATCAAAACAATTCTCCAAAACAATTATCCAAAATCACAAACCCTAAAATCATCATGAGTTGGTTTCCACTGATCTATATCCCATCAGATGATTCATCTGATGGAGAAATCAGTTACTATTCTGACTCTGAAGAGCAATCATCTGGATGGAGTGGATATTTTCCTCCAAGTGCTTCAACTTCATCCAACATCAAGCCAAACAAGAAGGTCTCTGCAACAGCTCCTGCTCCATCTCTGGAGTTCTACTCAAGTTCTTCTTCAGATGACGATAATGATCCACCGTACACCCTATCCAAAGAGCTTCCAAAAGCACTTACTACAGCCCTGGAGTCAGCCTTGGTGAATATGAAGTGGCCTGCACCAGAAAAGCCTGCAAGAATCCAAAAGCCACCAAAATAAGTGCTGGGTCATGCTTGCCCAAGGAAGTAACTTTCCTTTGATAACAAGAGGAAGATTGCTTCTAAGGCACAGCATGACTATGAGGGGAAAGGTAAGAAGCCCATGGAGTAGCTTGTTTGAAGTGTAGGGTGTTAGGAAGTGAAGCTTTTGTGTTTTGTGATTTGGTTTATGTATTTCACTCACTGTTGATGTACTCTTGAACTTATGAATGGATGAATAAAAGTACTTTATCTTTTTCTTTTACCACTGAGAGAGCAAAACTTTCCACTGTTTGTACTATGGTTTCCTAATCTTCTGCATAAAAGTTAGTAGAAAACCATACAAACATATACAAACAATATTAGTACCTAAAAACTATCCTGCAACACTAAAGACCATTAGACATCAAAATTTTATGGGTTGAGCATTCCAATACCTATTACCAAGTACTGAAACCTACTCACATCAAGCCCTTTTGTTAACAAATCAGCATAGTTGTCATCAGTATGATTTTTGACAACTAGAATGAGGTATTTCTCAAAACAATCTCTAATAAAGTGATGTCTAATCTCTATATGTTTAGTTTTAGTGTGTTGCACAGGATTTTTAATAATGCATATGGTACTACTATTGTCTATATATATATAATGGTGTTCATGAAATTGTACCCATAATCCAACAATTGATTCTGAAGCCATAAGATCTGAGCACAACAGCTTGCAGCAGCTACATACTCTGCTTCAGTTGTTGAAGTAGCCACCACTGTCTATTTCTTGCATTGCTATGACACCAATCTACATCCAAGGAATTGACATCCTCCTGTAGTTGACCTTCTATCCAAACTTGCACCAGCATAATCACTATTTGAGTATGTGATCAACTCCATAGGAGATTCTCTTGGATACCATAATCCTAGATTAGGATATGTCTTCAAATACCAGAAAATCTTCTCTACTGCTGTCAAATGTGATGTCTTTGGAGTGACTTGAAATCTTGCACAAGCACATACAACAAACATAATGTCTGGTCTTGATGAAGTAAGATACATCAAGGAACCAATCATAGATCTATAAGTATGCACATCTACATCTGCTCCACTAGCATTCTTCAACAATAGATGAGTAGTTTTATCAGCAGGGGTATTTGAAGGTTTTGCATCTGTAAAGTGAAACTTTCTTAAAATCTCAGCCACATATTTGTCTTGACTGATAAAGATGCCATCTTTTCTTTGTTGAACTTACATTCTCACAAAGAAAGTAAGTTCTCCCATAGAACTCATTTGAACCTCATCTTTCATCAATTTTTCAAACTCTTTGCACATCTCTTGTCTTGTAGCTCCAAAGATGATATCATCAACATACACTTAAACCAGTAGAATATCACCCTTGTCTTTCTTGATGAACAAAGTTCGATCAATTTTCCCTCTATGAAACCCATTGTTCAAAAGATATGTAGCTAAGGTTTCATACTACTTCCTTGGAGCTTGATGTAAGCCATAAAGAGCCTTAACCACTTTATAAACCTTATTGAGATGTTGAGGATCTTCAAAGCCTGGAGGTTGAGAGATATAAAACTCCTCATCAATCTTCCCATATAGAAAAGCACTCTTGACATCCATTTGATAAACAGTAAAGCCCATAAAGGATGCATAGGCTAAAAACTATCTAATAGCCTTAATCCTTGCAACAGGAGCAAAAACTTCTTCTTAGTCAACACCCTCCTCCTGAGTGTATCCTTGAGCAACCAATCTAGCTTTGTTCCTGATAACAATACCTCTTTCATCTTTCTTATTTCTGAAAACGCACTTTGTACCAATCATTTTCATTCCGTCAAGCAAATCACAAAGAACCCAAACCTTCGGAAGTTTGAACTGTACCAACTCATCTTGCATTCCTTCAACCCAACTTGATTCTTCTAAAGCCATATATACATTTTTAGGCTCCACTTGTGATAGAAAACAGAAAAACAAACATTCATTCTTGTTTGTGTGCTTCTTGGACGCATAAACATCACTAATGAACCCATGAACATCATACATCTTTGTCTGCCTTCTTGTCTTCACACCTAATTGTAGCTCACCAATTACATTTTCAAGTGGATGCACTTTGTGAATTATAGTTTGTGATGTGTTAGGAATATCATATGTTGTAGGCATGTTAGTGATTTCAACATCATCACAGGGTGTTTCCTGATTTGAATTTTCCACATTTGAACCATCAGTGGAAACTTCAGGTGGAGTAGTGGAAATAGGGTTACCACTGCTTTCAGGACTATCTTTATTTAGAAAATCAAAATTCACAACATTGGCATCATCTTCTCTTTCAGATTCTTAGAAGATGGTGAATCTTCATTATTATCAACAAAGTCCCAAAGTGGCATCACAATTTGATCTTTATCATCTTTGCAAGGTTCATCTTCATCAATGAATTCTTCTGAGCCTTCAAGATCATTGTCTCTTGTACCTGAGGTAATAGGTACATAATTCATTGTATTTGATAAAGTCTCAAGATCAAATAGTGTTGGGTCACTGAATTCCCCAAGCTTCCTTTGAACTTGCATTTGAACATAAAATAACCTAAGTGTCTATTATCCGTATATACAAAGAAGTCACTGAGTGAACAGTATATTAGTGAGTCGTCTTCAGGATGCTTGGAGCGAGTCTAAGTTGAAAGGTTCACCATTCAGTGAGGCGGAACTCAGTGAGTGGAATCTAAGCCAAGAAGAAGATGATGGGTTCAGTGAGGATGACAATAACTCGCTGAACCCCTAGGACTCCTCAACAACTATTACATACTGAAGACTAAAGACTGAAGACCTAAAGACTGAAGTATGGGCGGGACAAGGCGGGAAAAGTTTGAACATATCAGCAGGTAACCTCATTTACCTGAAGTCAAACTTTCCCTGAAAGGCATCATGTCAGGATGGTGTCATTACTGTGCACTGGAAAGGCACATTGTCTTTTACCCAAAGTAGTCTATTGTAATAAAGACAAAATACGTAAGTATTTTCTCTCTACTAGTTAGGTCATCTTTTTGTCTTTATCAGTAAAATTGTAAATTACTTGTGTATAAATAGATAACATAAGTGAGGAGTAAAAGTGGACAAGTTTGTGCATTTAATGTGAAGCATTCACAAACCACTTTTACTCCTCTAAAGAACAACACAGTCCCTGAGATAGCTCAATCTGACCTTATAGTTGTCACTCAAAGTAGTTTGAGTTTAAAGAGGAGTCCACACTATACTTGTCGTTTCAATCCCAAGTGTTATTCCGCAAACACTTGGGTATAATTCTTTTGATTAACTTCTAATAAGAACTAAGCGTTGAAAATATCGTGCATCTTTTCTTTACATTTTATCTTTGTTGTTAATCTTACATATCTGTGTTAAAAGTCATGGAACTTGGTTAGGTTAACTCTTTAGTTAACTATTAACTTAGTAAACGGGACCAACAAGTGGTATCAGAGCCTTTGGTTTGTAAAACTTTATTTAAACTGTTTTCAAAACAAAAGAGTGCTCAAAGTTTTTAAAGTCAAGATCCCACCATGGCTGACTCAGATGTTCCCCAACTTGTCGATAAAAAGGGTGGAAGTTATTCAGCTACTGCCCCTCGACATGAGGTTGAAAAATTCAATAAGTGGAAAAAGCGAATGCTTTGCTAGTTAACTGGGATGGAACCATATTACATTAAGTTAATTAATGATGGTCCATATATCCCAACAACTACTCAGGGTTTAGTCAAACCTGAAGCTCAGTGGACCCAAGATGAAAGGAGGGTGATCAGTCAAGACCAGCTCCTAAAAAGCATCATTATATCCTGTCTTCCAGACGATATAATGGAATCAGTAATCAACTATCCTACTGCCAAGCAGACCAGGACTAACCTGGTTCATAGCTATGAAGGCCCTTCTGATACCAAGGAGAATAGAATCATGGACCTGAAACTTGAATACAATACTTTCAGGGCCAAATATTCTGAAAGTCTCTCTAAGACCTATACTCGATATAAGACCCTCCTGAATGAACTGACCAATGATGGTGTCACCCTGTCCAAACATGAGATAAATGTTGGCTTTGTCAACAGTCTCCCTGAGAAGTGGTTAAACTTCTCTCAGGGTCTTAGAAATGCCAAATATATCCAGAACCTTGAGCTCCCTGAAATTTATGGGAAGTTTGTCTATGAAGACAGCCTAATCACCAGGAGATACCCTGGTAAAGCTCAAGAGGTTAAAAAGACCCTGACCACCTCACCCATATCAACTGCTTTCTATTCTAACAGTGTTGTGCAGGACTTCCAAGATGGTTCAGATGATGAGGTTGATACAAGAACCAGTGAGGAGTACATGAATGATCTTCAAATTGAATTTCATGAAACGGCACTCCTTGCAAACTCACGAAGGTTCATCAAAAGAAATAAATATTTTTCTAACTCAGAATCAAATGACAATTCTGAATGTTTTAAATGTGGCAAAAAGGGTCATTTTGCAAAAGATTGTTTCTCAAAACAACCTCAGAACCATCTTACAAATTTTCTGGAAACAATTTCTCTTCGGGAACTAGCAAATTTCAGCCTATGTTGCTTCAATAAAATCAGTCTGTTCAAAACAAAATTGCAAAAAATCCTCAAAAAGATTTTGAAGCTAAATATAAAAAGGCCAAGACCAAACTTGCACTTCTTGAGTCTACTTCCTCAGTCACTCAGCCTCCTCAGGCTCCTAAACAAGCTCAGGTTAAAAACAAGGAGCTAGTTGCTTAAACGTATGACTAGGATGAGGTTGAAGTGTCTTTAGATGATGATGAAGATCATATCAGTGCCCTGATGGCTCTCTCTGAAGATAACAAGCTTGCAGTGGGAAAGAGTCACGCAAGGAATGGTGAATGGGTCAACATCACAATGAGAAAGGTAAACATTTTACTTTCTATGGATGATGATGCTGACTGTAAGTCATACTTAGATTATATCAATGTTGATCTTAAGTATATTGAAGAGCAAAGGTTAAACTTGTTTTCAAAATTTAACAAACTAAGTTTTGAGTTAAAACAATGTAGGGATGAACTCCTTACTTTAAAACAGGCCAAACTTGAAAGTGTTACATTCCAAATTCAGAATTCTGAACTTGTAAAACAAAGCAAGACTTGTTGCCAAAGGATATAACCAACTGAAGGTACAGAACAAAAAGTGATGTCATCCTGATTCAAGTGTATGTTGATGACATCATCTTTGGCTCAACAAGTTACAAACTTTGCAAATAGTTTGAAAAACTGATGACCACAAAGTTTGAAACGAGCATGATGGGTGAACTCACTTACTTTCTTGGACTACAAATCAAACAAACTGACAGAGGGATATCCATTTGTCAAAAAAATACCTGAGGAACCTACTGAAGAAGTTTGAGCTTACTGACTGTTCTTCAGTAAAGACTCCTATGGTTCCTCCAAACAACCTTGGCCCTGATCTCACTGGCAAATCAGTTAACCAAACCAAATACAGGGGAATGATAGGCTCCCTGATGTACTTACTTGCATCTAGGCCTGATATCTAATTCTTAGTCTGTCTGTGTGCCAGATATCAGGATGATCCAAAGGAGTCTCATTTCACTTCTATCAAGAGAATCTTCAGGTACCTGAAGGGTACACCAAACCTTGGTTTGTATTACCCAAAATGCTCAGGATATGATCTCAAATGGTACACTGACTCTGACTATGCAGGATGCAATATGGATAGAAAAAGTAGCTCAGGATCCTGTCAATTTCTTGGTGGTAAACTTATGTGTTGGAGTACAAAGAAACAATAGTCAGTGGCCATGTCCTCAGCTGAAGCTGAATATATGGCTACTGCAGGATGTTGTGCAAATGTACTCTGAATTAAGAGCCAACTGAGTGACTATGGCATTCAGTACAAGATGGTACCCATCTTTTGTGATAACACAAGTGCCATAGCCATCTCAAATAACCCAGTGCTTCATCCAAGAACCAAACACATTGACATCAGATACCATTTCACCAGGGACCACATCATGAATGGAGAAATTGAATTACATTTCATCCCCACTGAGTATCAACTAGCTGATATCTTCACCAAACCCATGGATGAACCCACTTTCACCAGACTGAAAGCTGAGTTGGGCATGTTGGATATTGAATCAGGCAACTGATCAAAGTTATTCCAACCTGATGTAAATTCTCTTAGGTCCCTGAATAAACCTATGTCTCAGTGATATACACCTCACCACTGATCATTAACACACTGAATGATAAACTCATTCAGGGGGCTCATGATATCATATGGTATTAAATACCCTAACTAAATGCTCTAAGTACTTAATTAGTAAATGTCCCAAGTAGGTAACTGATTTCTATTAAATATGGGAATATATGTTACTAATACAATTGGCATCCACATCATGGGCCCCTATATCTCTCACTAATACCACTAAGCATTAAAAGCTCTCTCTCTCTCACAAATACTTGTGTGATGAAATCACTCTGCAAAAGCATCTTTTGCAGAGCCACGTAACCGTCTCTCTAATCATGTTGTGAGAAAAATGGGTAATGGGAACCGTGCCAGTTAATGCGGATTTCAAACATACTTTATATTACAACTTTGAATTAATACCAAAACTTTTGATATCCGCAATGGCACAACCTTATTTCTTTCCCTATAAATACCCCCACTAAATTAAACACACACACGCTTTCAAATCTTAACAAAAATCTTGCAAAATTTATTCAAGAATATTGTGGCTTTCAAAATTGTGTGTGTTTCAATTTTTAATCAAAAAACCTTTTCTCAAAACTAGACCATTTTTCTCACAAATGGCATCTTCTAAAGTCATCCAATACGCTCCCAATGATTTCTAGGTTGAGAGCATAGACTTGACCAAGAACAATGTGGTGGGAAACTTCGCCTACCCTCAAGGGTTCCCTGAATACAGGGATGTGGTGAAGTACCTACAAAATTTCTTTCTCACCACCACATTTACAAAAACCCCCTCTGCCATCTATCATGATTACCTGAGGGAATTTTGGTGCACAGTGGTGGTTGAGAACCCTGATGCACCAAAGGAGGCCAAAATAAGGTTCTCAGTAAAGAATGGAACTAAGTTCCTAACTCTTGACTACAAAACCTTCATCAAAGCCAATGGCCTTGACTATACTGAGACCTTTACTGCCCAACCCACTGAAAAGGATGTGAAGAAACTTTTACTGGAACTTGGGCCCTATGACAAAAATCACCCTGTGGTGACACCAGGGGCCCTCCTATCCAAAGCCCCAATCATCAAAACCTCGTTTCCAGCCCCCTGGAGGATTCTGATGACCTTTGTCATTCAGGTCCTTTGGGGAAACAAATCCTCCACAGAGCAACTAAAAACTACTCAAGCAATGATAGTGTATTGTCTCTTAGAGGGTACAAAAATTGACCTTAGAGAAATTATCTTCAGGGACCTCATTGCAAAGTTGGGTGGGAAATCTGGGCAAAAACTTATGTCTTACCATAGATTTATTTTCTGCACCCTGCAAGACTTGCTTAGGTCCGAGTATATTCGGCCTAAAGCCATAGGTTTTGAACCTGATGTCCTACATAAGGCTAATTACTCTCGTGACCCTCTTGAGGTTACACCTGTCGCCCTGACCACTTATATGCTGACTGCCATCCAAGGTGACAACAAAATTTCACCTATTCCGTCTCCCACCAAGAAGGTGAAAGGGAAGAAGGGACAGGGGTCCAGGAAGGTGGTTAAACCTAAATCACTCACCACTGGTACCTCAGTCCCCGTACCTGGCTAAATGGGGCAACAACCGACCATGACTGCTGACACCCTCAAGATTATTACCCAGTCATTGACCCCAAAACAAAGTCCAAAGGAGGGCACTGAGACATCACACTCAGTGTCCTCGGGCAAACCCATTCCCAAAGGCTCTGCTGACATAAACAAGTCAGTGGAGTTGGAATCAACCCAACCTCCACATCCTGCTAAAGGCTCTGGCAAATCACAACCATAGTCTCAGGGAGTAAAGGGTCCTATATCCTCAGTGGGGCAGCACTACTACACTGAGAAGGGGACCCGCACCACTTCACATCCTACTAAAGGCTCGGGTAAATCACAACCCAAGCATCAAGGAGTTACCGCCCCTAAATCTTCGACAGGCCAGCGTAAGCCTGTTGGAAAGGGGGCAAAACCACTCAGGTGCCTGATGAGGACATTCGCAAATCAAGGCTTTTGTCTGAGGGTAGAACTACTCTTCCCAAAAACTCAGGGGGCCTAATACAACCCACTGATACGGACACAATTATCACGACTCCTCATGATGGCACTGGGAAACACCCATTAGTGTCTGAAGGCATCATGGGGGATAAAGATTCAGTGGGAAACAGACCACCCGCTGATATGGAACCCAAACCCACTCCCGGAGGTGCGCATAACTTGGGAATTGACCTTGAGGACCAGGCAGATAAAACCTAGTCTGCTGGATTTGAGAGGTCCGGACCTGGCCATAACAAAGGCAAATCTTCTTTTGAAGAGGTGCTGGATAACCTCCTTTTGCAGATTCAATCTATGGCAGATGTTCAGGCTGCTTTATTCTCTGATGATGACTTTCACAATGATGAGGAGATTTTTGAAGCAGGAGAAGATATGGAAATTGAGGAGACAGTTCCTGAACCAATCTCTCAGTCTCCTCAATCATCTAACCATGATGCTGCTGAACCTCACTCCACATCAGAGTCCTCAGATGACGAAGAGACTCCTCTCACTGTGAAGGTTTTAACCAAGTTCGTCAAGAAGGCTACCAATGCCTTGTTTAGGGGGGTCACTGATGAAGTGTTTGACATGCACACTGAGCAAGCAGTTCATTACTTCAACCTGAAGAGTGCTGTTGAAGAATTTAATGAAGATGTCAGGGACCAGAATTCCTCAGTCAACTACTCCCTGACACAAATGGTCTCTCACCTCAACCAATTCCTTGAATCACTTACCAATTTGAACATAGGGGTTCAATCCCTTCAAGAATTGGTTAAAGATGATCCTGAACTTACCAAGAAGCTCCTTCAGGCTTTAGAGACCTATCAGCTCAACTTCGTGCATCTCACTGAGTTACACAACCTGATGATGTCCGTTAATCTTCATGCTCTCAGTAGCTCAGTGGAGTCTGTCAAAACCTCCCTTGCAGCTTTGGATCAATCAGTGGCTGCTCAGTCCAAGAAGTCAGAAGCTCTTGCTTGGAGATTCGGTTCTTAGTTGTCCGCAATGGAAAGTGCTCAGGCATCACTGGACGCCAAAGTATCCACCCTCTAGAGGGACACCTCATATATCAAGTCCATGATGACTGAGATCTTTCAGGCCTTCAAGGGTTCATCCACCTCTGCATCAGTCACTCCAAATCTTGCCATCACTTCAGCTCAGGCAACAGTTGAGGGGGAGAATGCCACTGATGCCCCTCACACTAAAGTCCCATATGAAGCTGAGCCTCACACTAAGGGGGAGCATGTCATTGAAGCCACTCCCATCTCATTCGCTCAATCTAATGCAGAAAATGTCTTCCCATCAATCACTCAGCAGGATAAAGGCAAAGGCATTGCTACAACTTCTGAACCATCAAGAGTACTAGAGCCTGCCTCCACCATCGTTAGACAGGATCCTAATGAACCAATCAGGGTCCACTTTGAAATCAATGGGGTAATCCATCATCTCACTAATGAAGAAATTCAGGTTCATATGGAAATAGATGAGGCACTGAAAAAGGTGGCTGAGGGGGAAAGAATAAGCAAGTCTGCACTTATAAAGGTTGTTCATGAAGAAACGGAGAAAATTGGGTTGGATACTGAGCAACTGACCACTGAGCAAGCGGGAGCTGTCTTCAAAATGGCTTTGGAGGAAGAGATGAGTGCCCTGAAGAAGCAAAGAGAAGCAAAGATCAGGAAGGACACTCAGATTAGAAAGTCTAGGATTGAAAGGTACACTTGGGTGATGAAAGAAAGGCTGGAACCTGAAACCATCACTGACATCAAAATCCATCACAACACCAAGCCTGCTATTTTCACTGTCTTCAGGAGGCAAGACAAAAGAGTAATGGACACCCATGATCCATTCAAGTTCGCTGACTTTGGTATCTCTGAACTGGATGAACTTCGACCAATCATTACCAAGAAGTTGAATGTGGTGGTTCCTAATCTCTTGAAATCACTAGAGCTCAGGTATAAAGGACTTATGGAAATGCCTAAAGCTCTTGGAATTCCCTCTCTACTTCTTGCTCCATCTACTCAAGATGCTCCTCCAAAGGTCTCCAAAAGGAAGAGGAAGTAAATTGAATCAGAACCTGAGATCAAGTTCCCTTGAATGGACTGTGACAGATCTCATCCTGAAGGAATCACCTTCATGAAGAATGTGGTGTTTGAAGTTCCTGAAAGAGGTACGTACTTCACTGATGAGTATGGAAACCCTGCTTTCCAAAGATGGTCAGACATTGACAAGGTAGGGATTAATGCGATGCTTATGTACCTGATGCTGGCTTCTCCCGTTAGGTGTGCTGAAAATGTAAGGTTCTGTCAAGACCTTAAAGCTAAGATTGAGGAGCACCCTGAAAGACACCTCTTGAGATCCAAGAAGACAAAGCTTGAAGCTCTTGGTTATCAACTGAACATCTGAATCTGCATCAACTATCTTTTTTTTGTGTTTTCTATTTTTTCATAGGATTTGTAATATTTATTAATGAACAATGATGTTTCTTTTAAGTTACAAGTGTCCTAAGTTAATTACATCAACACTCAGTGAAGAGAAGAAGACCCCTGACTACTCACACTGAATCAATATACACTTAGGCTATTTTTATATCCAAATAAGGGGAGACTGTTGGGTCACTGAATTCCCCAAGCTTCCTTTGAACTTGGATTTGAACATAAAATAACCTAAGTGTCTATTATCCATATATACAAACAAGAAACTGATTGAATAGTATCTCAGTGAGTCATCTTCAGGATGCTTGGAGCGAGTCTATGTTGAAAGATTCACCATTCAGTGAGTGGAATCTAAGCCAAGAAGAAGATGATGGGTTCAGTGAGGTTGACAATAACTCACTGAACCCCCAGGACACCTCAACAACTATTACATACAGAAGACTGAAGACCTGAAGACTGAAGTATGGGCAGGACAAGGCGGGAAACAGCAGGTGACCTCATCTACCTGAAGTCAAACTTTCCCTGAAAGGCATCATGTGAGGATGGTGTCATTACTGTGCATTGGAAAGGCGCATTTTCTTTTACCTAAAGTAGTCTATTGTAATAGAGACAAAATACCTAAGTATTTTGTCTCTACTAGTTAGGTCATCTTTTTGTCTTTATCAGTAAAGTTGTAAATTACTTGTGTATAAATAGATAGCATAATTGAGGAGTAAAAGTGGACAAGTTTGTGCATTTAATGCGAAGCATTCACAAACCACTTTTACTCCTCCAAAGAACAACACAGTCCCTGAGATAGCTCAGTGTGACCTTATAGTTACACTCAACGTAGTTTGAGTTTAGAGAGGAGTCCACACCATACTTGTCGTTTCAATCCCAAGTGTTATTCCGCAAATACTTGGGTATAATTCTTTTGATTAACTTCTAATAAGAATTAAACGTTGAAAATATCGTGTCTCTTTTCTTTACGTTTTATCTTTGTTGTTAATCTTACATATCTGTGTTAAAAGTCATGGAACTTGGTTAGGTTAACTCTTTAGTTAACTATTAACTTAGTAAACGAGACCAACAAACAGCCATTATGGTCCTGAACCTGCTATGTTAGTTCTATTTTCAAGGAACTCAAAATGCAAATTTTCTTCAATCTTCTTTGTTCTCAAGTTGTAGACTCTAAAAGCTTTGCTAACCATAGAATATCCAACAAAGAAGCCTTCATCTAACTTTTCTTCAAACTTTTCGAGATGATCAATGGTATTGAGAATTGTGACTTGACATCTAAATGGCTTCATAAAATCCAATATTGGGGGTCTTCCTTTGAATAGCTCATAAGGTGTCTTGTTGTTAGTCTTCACCACCAAAATCCTGTTCTGAATATAACAAGCAGTGTTAACTGCTTCAGCCGAAAATGTTACTGGTAGCTTGTGTGGAAAACTAGAAGGGGGGGGGGGGGGGTTGAATAGTGTTACTTCTTTTTTCGTTTTATTTGTTTTGTAAAAGTTAGCTTCTAAAGATTTGACGAAAATTTCAAAACTCTTTAATGCAAAAATATAGATACTAGTTTATTTACGATTTTGTATAAACACTACTTATGTATAATGTTGGGAAAGAATTTATAATTTCATATATCATATATATAAGCATATGTATATGTATAAGTGTTTTAATATAAGTTTATGTACTTGGTTTGTTTTTGTAAGATTAATGTTATGAATGAATGTTAGTTTGATCTTTATGTGAAATCAATATATGCACAACACAAGCAATAATAATTATGTATGAAATGCTAATAAGTAAGTAATCAAAAAGTGAGAGATGGAAAGATCAAACCGAGAGACAAAGGATTTATAGTGGTTCGGCTACAAGGACACCTTCCTTGCCCTACTCCACTCCCCGAGTCACCTACTCGAGAGTTTTCTTCACTAGATCAAAAGCCTCCCTTATGGCGGAGAAAACCTTACACACCAAATTACACACCACAACTTTGTCACAACACAATCACAACTTCTACACAACTTCTTCACACCAATCTACGTCACACCAATTCTTCCTGACACCTTTCTACTTCGCTCCTAGCTTCTTCACAACTTACTACTTCCTAACTCTTTTTCTTCACGCCACTTGTTTCTTCACACCTTCAATACTAAGTCCTGACCACTACTCCAAGATATGTACTACTTCACAACTTCTAGGCTTCAAGGTCTTCTCAACTTCAAAGCTTCAACTTCTTTGTCTTCACAACTATCTCCACTTCAACATATTACCACTACTTATTTCTTCTATCACTAATCCTATCCACCTCTACTTCTTCACTTCTAGTACTACTTCACACCTTCAATAAATCTAGATCCTATATCTAAATCTAACTAACCAATGTATACACTATATTCACCAAAGAATGAATGATATATAAGATTAAATGATCAAACAACTTAAATAGCAAGATGATACTAAGTTGTAATACTCCTAGTCTTGATGAATAGAAGTATTCTTCTCTTTGCACTTGAATGAATGAGGCTTTGGATCACTTGGAAACAAAGGCTTATGAATTATATGATCAAAGGATTTTTAAGATTGAAATGAAGATTTGAATCAGAAAGTTTCTAGTGCAAAAGGGTGAGAAAAATTCCAGATTTAAGGTGGTATTTATAGGCAACAAGTTCTGACAGAGGAGAGTGGCCGGCCCCCTTAAATCAAGGCCGGCCCCCTTAAAATTAAGGGGACCGCCCTTATAATTAAGGGGGCCGCCCAACTGTATGGTTAAAAATTTGAAATCATATATTTAGTATGATTAAAACATTTTTCTTTATTACCAAAAGTGTTTTTCAAAAATATATAATAAGTTTATATATTAAAATAAACTTTGTAATAATATCCCATTGATCTTATAATGCATTAAACACTATGTTTATTCATACCTTAAGTGATTAGATGGTGAAAGTGATTATTTACTACTAAATACTTGTTTACGTCATGATATTTGGTTTGATGTATTTTCGTTTTGTGATTATCAAAACATAGAGATATCGAAAGATATGAATAACGTTTTTAGTCATTTATTTATATCAATAGCTTGGAATGAGCTAACATGGTTCTAGCAGCCTTAATTAGTGTCCTATTTCTTCTCTCATCTACACCATTTTGCTGAGGTGTTCTTGCAACACTAAATTCTCTTTTAATACCTTTGTCTCTGCAGAAATAATCCATAAC
This sequence comes from Artemisia argyi, assembly GCA_030686995.1. Taxonomy (NCBI): domain Eukaryota; kingdom Viridiplantae; phylum Streptophyta; class Magnoliopsida; order Asterales; family Asteraceae; genus Artemisia; species Artemisia argyi. Next base: position 135,637,339 of record CM060694.1, read on the forward strand.
TCTATTCTTGAACTCTGTCCCATTGTCACACCTGATGATCTTGATCTTTTTATCAACTTGATTTTCAACTTCATTGAAGAAAGTCTTAAGGATGCCAGTGGCTTCATCCTTGGTTCTTAGAAAGAAAACCCATGTAAATCTACTAAAATCATCAGTTACAACAAGACAATACTTCTTCAAATTTATACGACTCACTAATGTAGGACCAAACAATTCCATATGCAGCATGTAGAGTGGATGATCAATAGAGTTATATGCTTTGGTCTTGCAAGAAGCTCTATGTTTCTTGCCTTTAAGATAGGCAACACATGTTTGGTCATTCTCAAATCTCTTCTCTGGTAGACCTCTGACTAGACCATCTTTCACAATCTTGTTAATGGTCTTTAAGTTAACATGACCAAGTCTTCTGTGCCAAAGAATAGATTCATCCAAAGTGGCCTTTGCAAGCAAACAAGTAACATTATCTTTAGCCACTATGTTCTTCATGTCTATGCTATATAGGTTTCCTTTTCTAGAAATTTTAAGCAAAACCTCACTTTCATCAGGTAGCTTATAGTCCTTAGACAAGATATAGCATTCATCTTCAGAGAATAGAACTCTATGTTTCTTATCACACATCTGTGACACACTGAAAAGATTGTACTTGAGTTCTTTCACAGAAACCTTTCCACCAAACCGCCTCCAAAGCTGATGTTAGGAATACGTTTATTCCAATGAAGACTCGGTCACCCCGAGTATTGTAATAGCATAGTGTAGCTCGTAGTAATCATTAGTTTAGTGTAATATTTATGGAGTCGGGTCGGGTCTTTACCCACTGTCAGCCCGGTCCACAGCCCGTTTAATAGGGCATTGAGCATGTTACTATAAATACCCTCTCTCACCCAAGGGAGAGGGTTGGACCTCATTTTGCAATTCAACCTTTTGTTTATTTTCTCTCTAGGTTCCATCCTCCTTTCTCTCACTAACTTTCTCTCTCTAGAATTCTTACATTATTCGATCCATCTAAGCATAATCTAAGCTTGTTATAACCTTAAGTGTATTACAAGTGGTATCAAGATCCATGGTTCTATCCTAGGATGAGTGGTACACATAAATTCATGGCTTAGTTTATGAGTTCTTGGTGGTTCGAATTCAATTAGTGGTTTCTCTCTTATTTTGATCTCGTATAGTGTTTATCTTGTGGTTTTGTTTGTACTTTCTTTGTTAGAAAGGTCATAGACATCTTGTGTAGCTCTTAGTTTGGTTATATCATCACTCTCGTGGAAGGTATGATGAATTCGTGGTTAGTTTCTACTTAGCGAGTTGCCATATTCGTGGTAGAGAGTTGGCTGTTTTTAGTAGCGAGTTGATAATAGCGTGTTGGCGTTTTGCCATTTTTGGGTATAAAGCCAAATCGCTAGACAGCGACATATTTGTCCTATTATCTTAGCGTGTTGACCTTGTAGCAAGTTGTGACGTATCCAGCGGTTTGATCCTTATAGCGAGTTGGTGCTTGGTAGCGTTTTGAGTCTGTGTAGCGAGTTGCTTCTTTCCAGCGAGGTGTCCGAATAGCGAGTTGAGAATCTAGCGAGTTGTCCGCTATAGTAGCGACTTGGTCTATTTAGCGAGTTGTGTAGTGTCTCCAGCGAGTTGTGTACTTTGGCGATTTGACTATTCTAGCGAGTTGGTTATACTTGATAGAGAGTTGAGCTAGTGTAATTAACATGTTGGTTAATTTTCATCAGCAAAAAAAAATTTCTACAGTTGTGAAACTTGTGCACTATTGCGACTCAAGTTGTTACTACCATTTCTACAGTAACTTGACATTGTGGGACTAATCTTATGGCTTGACTAGTTGCTTCTAAAGTAACCTGACGTTGTGAGTCTAACTCTACAATTTGTCTTGTTCCACTGTAGATCTGTTGTAATTTGACTTGTTGCAACGATACACGAAATACACTTTTGTTTAAAATACTTGGTACCTTTCATAACATGGCAAGCACTTCCTCGGATGACATTCAGGCAGCTGGGTCTGATACACGTCCTCCTATGCTGGACAGGACGGACTATGAATCATGGGCACAAAGGATTCGACTCTATTGCTTAGGAAAGGAAAACGGGGTAAACATCTTGAAGTCCATTGATGAAGGACCTTTTCACCCGGGTTTCACCAGAGACACGATTGAAGCTACTGATGAACTTCCAGCTGTAATTGGTCCTGACAGACTTCGTACCTATAATGAGCTGACAGATGAAGAAAAGAAACGTTACGATGCTGACATCAGAGCCTCGAACATCATCATTCAAGGACTTCCAAAAGATGTCTACAAACTCATCAACTACAACACAGAAGCCAAAGTTGTCTGGGATAATGTGAAAATGGTTCTCGCAGGGTCTGAACTAACAAAAGAAGATCGTGAGTCTCAGTTATATGATGAATTTGAGCACTTCAAAATGAACCATGGTGAAAGCATCACTGACTACTACGTCAGATTTCACAAGCTAGTCAATGACATGAGAATCATCAAGATGACAATGCCCAATATCCAGCTTAATTCAAAATTTGTGAACAACATGGCACCGGAATGGGATAGATTTGCCACAACTGTTAAACTCAACAAAGGGCTCAGGGATACAAATCATGAACAACTCTATGCATACCTGCAGCAACACGAGAAACATGCTACATATGATAGGGTATTGAGGGAAAAGCTTAACCCTCCAGCTGCAAATGATTCACTTGCATTTGTCACAAATGTTCAGCAACTCAACCAGTCCTCACAAGAGCAATCTCAACCACAACAGCTCTCATCCAGATCTACTGCAATGATCAGTCAATCATCTACATCTTCATCATCTACTTCTAACACCCAACTTGATTCTGGGTACTCTCACACCGACATGATGATTGACAACCTCTCAAACCAAGTCTCTCTTCTTGTTCAACAATTCCGGGCTGTTCTTCCACCAACCAACAACCAACTCCGAACCTCTTCAAACCCTCGAAGTCAGGCAATTATTAAAGATGGTAGAGTTGTAGTGCAGAATGTGCCAGGGAGACAGACAGTGAATCAAAGGAATGCTGGTAGAGGGAATGGGCAGTACAGAGTTGGTGATGCACTTCAAGTCCAGGCTAGGCAGCCAAAGTGCTACAATTGTGGTGGATTGGGCCACATTGCTAGAAACTGCACTCAACCGAAGCGTCCACAGAACTCTGAGTACTTTAAGGACAAGATGCTGCTAATGCAGGCACAAGAGAATGGGACTGCTCTGGATGAAGAAGCACTACTCTTCCTGGCTGGTGATGATGGGAATACATTCGATGCTGATGTTGATGATCAACCGGTTCAGGATTTGGCACTCGATGATCTGAACATATTCCAAGTGGAGGATTGTGATGCATTCGACTCTGATGTGGATGATGAACCTACCGCACAAACAATCTTCATGGCCAATCTGTATGCTGCTGCTTCTACTCCACAACAGTCTGGTCCCTCCATCACATCTGCTATTTCTGAGGTACCCACGCTGTCCATTCTAAACAATACCACCACTCCACAGGGGGCATGTAACTCAGTACAACTTAAGGATATTGACAATTCAGATACCACTGATATGGGAAATACTAACAATATCCCATATGAATGGTATATGGTTGACAATAGCCTGATAGTTGTACCAAGTGATACGCCGTCCGTTGAACAAGAGCTGTATGAGCACACTATATACAACCATGATGATTCCTTGACCACTAGATGTAACCTCCTTAAGGACCAGGTGGCTTTATATGAACAACGTGCTAAATTTGAGCTTAATGAACGAGAACAGAAAATGGAATATCAATTGCGTGCGTACATATCTGAAAATAACTCCAAATAAGAAACGTTGAGAAAAGAGTTAACGTCTTTGAAAAAACAATTGGATCAAACTGTTTCACAAAAACAGGAGATTCAAAAGGTTCTGACATCTACCAAATTAGAACACAAAGAAAAAGAAGCAAAACTTCTTAATGATTTCTCAAAACTCAAAAACTTGAAAAACAAATTAGAAGATAAGTTATACACGCAAAACCAAACCATTCAATCTGCTCAAATGATGGACAATCATAGGAGGTTTAGAGATGAATTTAGTGTAAAGGTGCCTCTAAACCAAAATTCAAATGTCTTAGAAATGGTATAGGTGCTCAACCTGCGTTATATGATGCAAACAATATGCTTGAGCCTGACTATGCCCCTCCTGATGTGAGATCATATGACGAGATTAATGAGTGGGAAGATAGAACTAGGGAAAGAATCACAGGGCATTTGAAGGACCCCCAGTGCATTGCTAAGAATATCGTGTTTCACTATGACTATTTTGTAGATAATCATTCGGCCATTTTTGTTCCCCAAAAGAAAATTCTCCCAGAAAAGGTTTTTTGGAATATAGACATTGAAAAAATGAGAGCTGGAAGGCTTATAGGTAACACACGTACAATTTTTAGGATTGCTGACCCCACTGTATATCCCATAAACACACCTAAGCACCTTGTGCCCTTCACTCTTCCCACGCAGTGTAATACTCTCATTGGTTTGTATGTATTAGGCCAACTGTTTAATGATTTTGAGCTAACTTGTAAAAAGAGTTTTACACCAACTGGGATTACGGAAGGGGAAAGGGGTTTTGAGCAAACAAAACGATGTTACCTAACTGAAGTCATGCCATTTTTCAAAATTCTTAAAGAACACTTTGATGGCCTCAAAAAGATGATTAATAATGATGTCACTGAAATGAAAAAGACCTTTAATGAGGTGGAAAATGAGGGTAAACAATTGGCAATTGATCTCAAATATAGTGAAATAGACAGGAAAAACATTCTCATCACGAATGAGAACTTGATTGCTAATTGCATTGCACAAGATGTATTTTACACCGTGATCGATTTAGCTTTATCTGCTCGACAATTTCATGAAATGTTGGTCACCTTGCATACCTTTCAGAATCATGTAATTGAGCTTGAGGGTGAGAATTTCAAACTCCATCAAAAAATTCAAAACGATGACCATGATAACATGGTCAAGAAATTTTCGAAACTAGAAGTTGATTATCTTAAGCTGCAACGAAAATATCAACATCTAGAAGAAAGCACTAAAATTTCAAATGCCAAGACATCCTCGGATGCTCCAGACTTTGACACATGTTTTGAATTAGGCAAAAAGGATGAAACAATTCAAGCTCACTCAAATACGATTCGGAAGTTGAGGGCTCAAATTGCACAATTAAAGTCTAACATGGGCGATGATACTAATCACCAAATGTCTCTAGATTCTCAAAAGTTTCAATAACAAGGCATCATTAACGATCTACAACATGAAAATGTGTGGCTTCGTGATGAATTGTCAAATGCTAAACAACGATACAAAGAATTATTTGAGTTAATTAAAATAACACGTGATCAAAACAATAAAAAGGTCACTTCTTTGTTAAACGAAATTGAGAACCTAAAGACTATGGTGAAAGGGAAAATGCCCGTTGGTTCATGTGACCATGCGAGTAACAATGTTCATGTTTGTTCGAAATATTTGTGTGATGATGTGGAAGTTTCTCTACCCCTTAGGAACAACAAGTTAGTTCATAGCAACTATCTTAGACATCTTAAGGAATGCCTTGTCATACTTAGAGAAACCATTAAGGAAGACAGGATAACCAAACTGCTTGATGAAGTAGTTATTGATGCATGTTTCCTCACTAATAGAGCTCAGGAATTACTAGAATATGCTATTAGTACATGCCCCAAGAATGACAACAAGCTGCAAAGGTTATATGCAACACAGTCCAATGATAGAAACAAACATATTACAGTTGATATCCCTCAGACTGTGCCTCAATCCAACGTCATGATCACTAACAAACAAACAGCAACCAAGCTTACTAATGTTCCAATCATTGCTTCTACAGGAGTAAAAGGTGTGTTCAAAGCTAGCGGGCCACAGCCGAGGTGCAATACAAAGAATGATAGGGCTTTGCCGGCTAAGAGTGGACTTAAGAATAAAGTAGAAGAATCATCTAGGAACAATAAGAAACATTTGGTGAATGAAAAGAATCGTGTTGATTCAAACATTTGTTTAAACAATGATGTAATTGATTTGAATTCTTATGCTATTTGTAATACATGTAATGAATGTTTAACTATTGGTAATCATGATGTTGGTGTTGTGCCTATCTTTGAGCCTTCTATGCAATCTTCGGTTAAGAATGTTTTGAATGATAATCATGATAGGCAGGTTTGGAAATGTACAGGAAAGGTTTTACAAATGTTGGATATCAATGGAGGCCTACTGGTAGGAAGTTCTCTCTAGGAGAAAAGTGCCCTTTAACTAGGCTCACTAACTCCAAGATAGTGCCAATTAAGAAATGGATACCCACTGGTAGAACATTCCCGTTAGAAGCACGTAGAACCACTTCTAGGTCTAGTGCATCACTTAATACGGATACCAACGGCATATCCGTGAATTATGATAATCCAGTGTTTGCATGTGCTAACCTAACGGACCCCAATGGTTTGTGGGGCTCCAGCTTTGTCAGTTATCCACCCTCGTCTGGTTTCAAATGCAGGTCATACAAATCGTCCTTTGGTACTTGGACTCAGGCTGCTCAAAACATATGACCGGAGACCGCTCGCGGCTCAAGAATTTCGTGGAAAGGTTTATTGGTACGGTTAGATTCGGGAACGACCATTTTGGCAAAATAATGGGTTATGGTGATTATGTTTTTGGGGACAGTGTGATATCTAGAATCTACTACGTGGAGGGACTTGGACACAATCTTTTCTCTGTGGGCCAATTCTGTGATTCAGATCTTGAAGTTGCCTTCAGAAAACACACATGTTTTGTTAGAGAATTAGATGGTGTTGAACTCCTCAAAGGAAGTCAGGGCACCAATCTTTATACCATCTCTATTGAAGACATGATGAGGTCCTCTCCCATTTGCTTACTCTCAAGGGCTTCCAAGAACAAATCCTGGTTGTGGCACCGTCGTTTAAATCACTTAAACTTCGGTGCCATCAATGAACTCACCCGAAAAGATCTTGTTCGAGGCCTGCCAAGACTCAAATATGAAAAGGATCATCTTTGCTCTGCATGTCAAATGGGTAAGAGCAAGAAACACACCCACAAACCCAAAACCATCAACTCCATCATGGAAGTTCTACATACCCTTCACATGGATCTTTGTGGACCTATAAGGGTTCAAAGTATCAATGGAAAGAATTATGTGCTTGTTATTGTTAATGACTTCTCTCACTTCACGTGGGTAAAGTTTCTACGATGAAAGGATGAAACTCCAGAGATCATCATCAAACTCATCAAGCAACTACAAGTTCGACTCAACAAGACTGTTAGGTTCATTCGCACTGACAATGGAACAGAGTTTGTGAACAAACATCTTAATCAGTTTTATGAAAGCATCGGCATCAGTCACCAGAAGAGCATTCCACGTACTCCACAATAAAATGGAGTTGTTGAAAGATACAACCGCACCTTGGTTGAAGCCGCTAGGACTATGCTCATCTTTTCTAAAGCACCCATGTTTCTCTGGGCCGAGGCTATTGCAACAGCTTGCTACACACAGAATAGATCCTTGATACACCCTCTTCACAGCAAGACTCCATATGAACTGGTTCATGGCAGAAAACTAGACCTGTCGTTTCTACGGGTATTCGGTGCTCTGTGCTATCCAACAAATGACAGTGAAGATCTTGGGAAACTCAAGGCCAAGGCTGACATTGGTTTTTTCGTTGGGTATGCTCCAGAAAGAAAGGGATACCGGATCTACAACAAGCGGACCAGAGACATAATGGAAACCATCCACGTTACTTTCGATGAGCTGACCGAGCAACAGGCTCCTGGACACTCAAGTTATGGACCCGGATCAAATCTTCTATCTCCTGGACCCATCAGCTCCAGGATTATACAGAGTCCCACTTCAGCTACTCCGTTTGTACCTCCTTCAAGTGAAGATTGGAAGAAACTGTTTGACCCCATGTTTGATGAATATTTTGAGCCTCAAAACTTGGCGGCTCCTGAAGCTCCCGTCATTCCACTACCTACTGGTGGAGGTAATGCACCACATCATGAGGCAGGGCCATCTATGTCTGTATCACTGGGCCCAGAAGCTCCAACCATCAGTCATTCAGTCACTACTGCTAATAGTCAATCTTCATCAGTACAACAAGAAGCTTCTGTAAATAATACTTTTGAAGTAAATCCTCTCGCTCCTCCTGAAGATGAACCGTTTGTAAATGTATTTGCTCCTGAATCCTCTGATGATACTACATCCTCAGAAGAAACCTACACGGCAACCTCAGTTCACTACCCTCAACCCCATGAGCATCTCAGAAAATGGACAAATGATCACCCGATAGACAACATCATTGGAAACCCTTCTCGTCCAGTCTCAACCCGTAAGCAACTAGCTACGGATGCCTTATGGTGCTTCTTCAACTCCGTCTTCTCTAGAGCCGAACCCAAAGACTTCAAAGAAGCAATGACTAAGAACTCATGGTTTACTGCTATGGTAGATGAGATTCATGAGTTTGATCGACTTGAGGTATGGGAATTAGTACCTCCTCCAGAATGTGCTATGATCATTGCTCTCAAATGGATATTCAAAGTCAAGCTTGACGAGCATGGAGATGTCTTGAAGAACAAGGTGAGACTTGTAGCAAAAGGATATCGACAAGAAGAAGGAATAGACTTTGAAGAATCCTTCGCTCCGGTTGCTAGAATAGAAGCTATAAGGATATTTCTTGCTAATGCTACCAGTCAGAATATGGTAGTATATCAAATGGACGTGAAGACGGCATTCTTAAATGGCAATCTAAAAGAGGAGGTGTATGTTAGTCAACCCGAAGGATTCGTGGATCCCGAACGTCCTAACCATGTTTATCGCTTGAAGAAGGCTCTCTATGGACTTAAGCAAGCTCCTAGAGCATGGTATGACACTCTGTCTAAGTTTCTTCTGGCTAACAAGTTCACCAAGGGAGTTGTCGATCCTACACTCTTCACCAGGAAAACAGGCAAAAACTACCTGCATGTTCAAATATACGTTGATGACCTCATATTTGCCTCCTCTGATCCTCAGGAGTGTGATCATTTTTCGCAAGAGATGAGTTCTCAATTTTAGATGTCCATGATGGGTCAAATGTCATTCTTTTTGGGTCTACAAGTCTCTCAAAACCCAAATAGAATATTCATCAATCAATCCAAATATGCTAATGAAATCTTGAAGAAATTTGGATATGAATCATGTGACTCTGTTGATACTCCCATGATAGAAAGATCAAAACTTGATGAAGACAGTATCGGAACTCCTGTTGACCAAACCAAGTATCGAAGCATGATTGGTTCCTTGATGTATATCACCGCCAGCCAACCATATCTCCTCTTTGCAGTATGTATGTGTGCTCGGTATCAATCCAAACCGACCAATAAGCACCTAGTAGCCGTTAAGAGGGTCTTTCGGTATCTTAAAGGAACTGTCCACTTGGGTCTATGGTATCCCAAGAACACAGCTATGGCACTCACAGCTTACTCAGATGCCGATCATGCTGGGTGTAAAGATACTTGTCGAAGCACGTCAGGAGCTTCTCAATTCCTGGGGGATAAGTTGGTTAGTTGGTCTTCAAAGAGACAAATGAGTACATCCATCTCTTCTACTGAGGCGGAGTACATTGCTATGTCCTCATGCTGTGCCCAATTTTATGGATGAGATCACAACTCTCAGTCTATGGTTTCTCCTACAATAAAGTCCCCATGTATTGTGACAACCGAAGTGCAATTGCTCTTTGCTCCAACAATGTCCAACACTCCAGAACGAAACACATTGATATTCGACATCACTTCATCAGGGAGCAAGTTGAGAAGGGAATTGTGGAACTGTAACCAAAGCACTTCCCAGAGAACGCTTTGAATTCATTCTCCCTCGATTGGGAATGAAAAGTCTCACGCCAGAAGCTCTTTCAGGTCTTCAGGAAGAACAGGAGGAGTAAAGGAGGTGCTTCACATATCCTTGTATTTATCTTAAAAAAAAAAAAAAAAAAAAAAAAAATCGCGACATGTCTCTTGTGTAATCAATATTATGTACGTCTTTAGAAATGTCATTCAACAATGGCACGGAGTCATACATATGCTTGAGCAAGAGTTCTTTTGTGTTTTAATAATGCTTTCTAAAACATGTCGCTCCCCAAATGCTTTCTAAAATGGTTTGCAGTCATTTCAGGCTGTAACCCGGTCTTCAAAATGGTTTGCTATTACTTCAGATAGCAACCCGGTCGTCATACTGGGGAAAGTTCGTCGCTAAAAAGACGTCTATTCCTAACAAAGGCATGAATTACTTTATATTTGTCACAACTCGTAATTTCCGGTCATTTTCCAACCCTCGACAATTTACTATTCACCATTTACTATTCATCGATCACTATTCATCGTTTTTGAGGTCAATTTGACATTTCGAGAAACATTCAGAAATTTTACTATTCACTTGACACTATTCATTCCCGGGAGCAAACCACTATTCACGTGCATTACTCATGTCATCGTAAATTTAGTTTACGAATATTCAAATTCGCGTAACCGTATTGGTTCAGGAGCGAATTCATGCATTATCATTGGGCCATTTCATGCGGACTAGAAATAGTCTGCATATCATTATTAGGGCACTTGCATACTATTCCACTCGTAGGATATTTAAATTAGTACTTTTGGTATAATTAACTTTTACGTATAATTATTTCTAAATAAACGTTAACAAACGACCAATAATGTGACTAACACGTCCGACACTCCCGACTATGATCCAAATATATTTTTTTATATTCATTTTAATAATATAAAAATTATAATATTAATTTACCCGGTGTTTTCAAATCAATTGCTACGTTTTCCGGTCGAAGCTTATAACTCCGTCGGTTTTCGATATTTCAACCCGATCATTATTTTAACTTCCGATTCTCATCAGGAATATTATTTTATAATTTTTACAACGTCATCACATTTTATTTGGTACAGTTAAACTTTATTTCTAGCAAACTCGGTACCCGGTAATACCTAAAACACACAATATATAATTAAATCATACACCAAAAGTCAAGATTTTGCAAAACTCTTCCACCCTTTGACAATTGCCGCCCCCCCCCCCCCCCCCCCTCTTTGATTTCCCTAAATTGTGGATCTTGTCTTGTACCATTTTCTTATAATGCATATAACTTATACAATTCATCTCATTTCATCCAAAAACAGCAAGTAAACTTTTTGTTCTTTTCTCTCTTTGGGGTGGTGCTCGGCCAAGAACACAACAACAACAAGAATCCATAACTTTTCCAAGATCAAGTGTTAATCTAGTTCCTTTTGTTGTCCTTGTTTGAGTTTTGTGATAAAAACTCAAGGTTTCTTAGGCTTTACTCATCCAAGCTCTATAATCTTTCTATGTAAGTTGTCAAACTCTTTTCCATAATTTCTTTATGTTATTTTTATGATCATATGGTTTTCATACAAGATCTTGTGCATTTGTTAGCTTATACCACTTCATTTTATAAACTATTAACTTATAAACCCTAGAAATGTTTATTTTGGATTTCCTTGTTAGATCCACTAGATTGATGATGTTTAGGAACCCATGACACCCTAAGAAGGTGTATGGTAGGATTAGACTAGTTTTGTGGTGATTGAAAGTGGTTTGGTTGAAGTTGGAACAAGTTAGAAACTAGGAAAATCTATTTTTGACACTTTCAAAATGTTGCTGTCCCTTTTTGGCAAACGTGGAAAGATCAGGGGCAAGGGTGTAACTTTTGACCAAAGATTTAGAAAATACTCTCCGATACGAAACTATAGCCGAAAACGGGGATAAAAACGAGTTAATGACGAAGGAGATATGATTTTTGTAAATTTAACGACGAAAACTATTTTCTGAAAAACTGCATGCTGTTTGACAGTTTTCGACGGGCAAATAGAGGCGTTAAACGTAACCTAGAGGTGCCGAGCTATCGAAAATATATTAGTATATACTAAAACGATTCCGTGGATATAAAGAACGAGGAAAATGAACTTAAAACGACAAAGTTATACATGTTTTAAAATCGTCAAAACTATATATATATATTTTGTCACTACTAGAAAATAATATAACTACTTACTAAATGACATATTTTCTAGATTTCTTATTCAAGGAGTTTATTTTTAACTAACGAAGTACGTACGACTCAAGGTTTATTACGCGACTACTAGACGCTATTTTAAGGTTTTCAAGACGAGGAATATAACACTAACATTTTTATACGATATACTACGACAAGTTATATACTTCTATATTTGGACTTATTTTCCTAAGTATGGAAACTATTTTACTTTGACAATAACTAGTATTTCCATGTTACGAGTGGTATAGGCATCATGTGCACGTGCATTCATTTCATCACGTCATGATCTAAGGTAGATCGTTATTACTCATATTAGGTTGCAGTTAGAGATCGTGCCTCATTTCAGTGTATCCATTCTTGTCATCGTAGCTATCGCACCAGGTGAGTCATAGCCCCTACTATTTTAACTGTTTTGTAAACTCTTTGGGGGAAAATACATGCTCGTTTTACTTAAAACGCATTACTTGTTTTACCTGGTTGATTACTCAAATAATTCCAGCTTTATATATATATATATTGTATCACCTGCATTCATTGGTATGTTTGATTTCCTGTATTTCATGGGATTGATTATCCTTGTTTATATGACCTCATAGTCACCAATTGTTCCTATATGCTCATTGTAATATTGTGGTATTCCCCACTTGGCTGTGATGTCAAACGTAATATTGTGGTATTCCCCACTTGGCTGTGATGTCAAACGTAATATTGTTGTTTCCCTACTTGATTGACCTATATGCTCAATGTAATATTGTGGTATTCCCCACTTGACTGTGATGTCAAACGTATTGTGGTATTCCCCACTTAGCTGTGATGTCAAACGTAATATTGCTGTTTCCTTACTTGACTGAATTGCGATGCCTTTGCATCAACCTTATTACGGGTTTTCCCGCTTGACTGATTTATCATATGGCCTCATTGACTGAATTATTTATATAGCCGTTTTGCTATATTTATCTGGAAATTTGGATATCAGTATTACTTTTGTTCACGTAGACTTTAACACATTTGGCAGTGGGTTGTAAACACACAGGTTACAAGTCTCTTATGGCGGGACTTGGAACTGAGTGGATTTACAATGCCTTTGCTGGGCGATCATTTCTCTATAGGCATTACTTGTTAAACAAACTCTATGAACTCACCAACCTCGTGTTGACACTTTAGCATGTATTTTCAGGTTTTAACCTATGGCACGCTACAGGAGCTTTTGGCAGGGCATGGCATGGTCATAGAAGACTCTGATTATTTATATGGGGACCGTTTTAAACTATTTTAAGGGCCTACTTCCGCACTACTTTTAACGATGTAAATTCAACATTTTTGATTTAACGATTTTATTCTAAATAATTCAAGTGAAAACCAGTTTTGAACCTGTGTTGTAATACCAATTGAGTTACACCCCAGCTACACGTATGCTTCCGCTGGACCCGATTTTGGGGGTGTGACAGATTGGCATCAGAGCTTTGGCTATAGCGAACTAAGTGTTTTTAAAACCTAGACTATAGCTACTTTTACGAAAACTTAACCCTATGACCGTCACGTGCCTGCCTGCCAAGATGATGCCTCACTTATGGTTTGTTGCTGACATAGGTGATGAGATTTGTGTCTCATTATCTGGTATATTATATTCACTTATTCTAGTTGATTTCTATAATTGTTTTCCCTATTAGTATGCTTACATAACTTATGTGCCTCATGTTACGCCTTCTCCTTGCATAGTTTCATTATTTGACCTCGAGTTTGGTCACCTGCCTTAGTTTTTCTGAACGTCTTGGTATTTGTGAAGGACATAGTCTTAGTATAACTGAGCTGAGTATTTCAAAATTCATGGAACCTCGGTGGGATATAGACTGGTCATCTATATTCAACCCGGGATAGTGAGATATAGGCTGACCACCTATGTCTGACTCAGAAATGAATTTTGCAACACTAAGAATGGTTATAATAAAATTTTGTCCGGAATAAATTCTCAACTCATTTTCCAAATGCTTCATTTACATGTGTGTATACTCTCGTTGTCATAACATTCCTACTTTTCATCACTTCGTGAACCACCGATTGGAAGCTTGTCAACTAGTCATTTTATTTCATGAATCTTCATATTTATACACAATGCACTTACATTTTCTTTTATCACAATCTCATTTTGTTGCAGTTGTCACAGTCTTTTCCCTTCTCACCATCACTATCATTTCCTTTTCCACCCCCATATATATATAGGAATTAGGTGACACCTTATAGAGTCCTATGTCACTCATCACTCACTACTCCCTATATTGATAAGTGGATATTATCAATGACCTCCCTAGGAAAGACTTTCCATACCTTCTATGAGGAGGATCCCTCGGTACATTAATACCATTCAAAACTCAACAGAAATCCCAAGATATCACAAAACTATTCGAACCATTATCACTGGCCTGATCACCAAAAATTCCATCATCTGGAAAGTATTGGCTTGACTGAATTACAAGATTAGTTTCGATGCGAAGGTTCGCTAAGCAACACTATAGAGATACATCCAGCCTCCTAACCAAGACTATAGAACCTTCAATTAAACATGTCCTCATCAATAGACTTTATCCAAACATGTTAGACACCTATGCATTTGTGCAGACATACCTACCCGACTATTTTATCCTCTTAATACTTTTACTTTTAAATGGATTTTTCTCCAAACTACCATTATACAAAACATATATCTTGTAAGAAATACTTTTCTGAGGCACTTATTTTGACAAGCAAATTCCTTTTGGTTAATCTTTTACAAAACTATTGAATGTTAGGAAATTTTAAACATCGATCTTTGGTAAACCATATTATCCACCTTATGTTGAAAAATTGTCCTATCTCGCATAACTATTAAATTTTGAAACATCAAGAAAAATGTTACTTAGAAAGCCGTTTGCTTAAAATTGTAAATTCATTTATTCAGGGAAGGTTTATGAGCAAAACACACAATCTCAACACAAACTTTGAAAATCAATCACTATATTATCTCACTTATACATTTAGGATTTTGTGATTTGACGACATAGAGCCTGGGAAAATCTTAGTAATGGAGACCAAGCATCATAGGTGGAGAAAGACTCGATTCATGACATTCCTGCGGAGGAATCACAACCTTGTCCTAATCTATTATTTCCAATAACACCCTTTGACGGACTAAACCTTGTAAGTTTTCCACAAAATTCATGATATCCATTTCAATTATTCTTAATAGAGAAATTTAATTCACCTCAAACTCCTAGCGATTACATTATGTTTCCTTTGGAACTACACCACCTATCATCTACAGACCGATGGTCAGGATTAGAGAACGATTCAAACATAGGGAGATATGCTCAGAGCATGAGTGGTTGACTCTAGAAATGGTTGGATTAACCATTTGCCATAAATCAGATTCCTTTATAACCATAGTTACCACACGAGCTTAGAGACTACACCATTTGAAGCACTCTATGGTCGAAGTGCCAACATCCAAGGACGGATCGAAATTCAGAAAAAGCCAAACTCACTAGTCCAGTAGGCATTCATGAAATAACCAGAAATTTTCTACAAGTCAAGAATCAATTACAAATTCTATAAGTTGTAAACCCTTAAAACTTCAAGTTGGTAGCCAGATCATGTTTGAAGTTCTACCTAGGAAAGGCATGATATTATTCGGAAAAGTTGGAAAGTTAAACTCGATGTACACTGGACCATTTAAAATTTCAGACAGAATAGGCCTAGTGGCCGTCAGACTTGAGCCTTGTTAGAGAACAACCGGATTACACAACCATGTTTCACCTATTCAAATCCCAGGAAATGACCTTCAGATTAGTCACTCGTAATCCCATTTGGAAGGGAATCCAACCCTGAGATAAACGTAAACTTGGTAGGAGAACCAATAGAAATCATGGACTGTTAGGTCAAACGATTGAAACAGAGTCGAACTCCTATCGTGAAAGTTCGCTGGAATTCTCAAATACTATCATCTTTTCACCAATACCTCTCTAGAGACCAATACAAACTGAACTTCGGGACGAAGTTCCTGTTAGAAGGGAAGACTGTCACAACTCGTAATTTCCGGTCATTTTCCAACCCTCGACAATTTACTATTCACAAGTTACTATTCACCATTTACTATTCATCGATCACTATTCATCATTTTTAGGTCAATTTGACATTTCGAGAAACATTCAGAAATTTTACTATTCACTTGACACTATTCATTCCCGGGAGGAAACCACTATTCACGTGCATTACTCATGTCATCGTAAATTTAGTTTACGAATATTCAAATTCGCGTAACCGTATTGGTTCAGGAGCAAATTCATGCATTATCATTGGGCCATTTCATGCAGACTAGAAATAGTCTGCATATCATTATTAGGGCACTTGCATACTATTCCACTCGTAGGATATTTAAATTAGTACTTTTGGTATAATTAACTTTTACGTATAATTATTTCTAAATAAACGTTAACAAACGACCAATAATGTGACTAACACGTCCGACACTCCCGACTATGATCCAAATATATTTTTTTATATTCATTTTAATAATATAAAAATTATAATATTAATTTACCCGGTGTTTTCAAATCAATTGCTACGTTTTCCGGTCGAAGCTTATAACTCCGTCGGTTTTCGATATTTCAACCCGAACATTATTTTAACTTCCGATTCTCATCAGGAATATTATTTTATAATTTTTACAACGTCATCACATTTTATTTGGTACAGTTAAACTTTATTTCTAGCAAACTCGATACCCGGTAATACCTAAAACACACAATATATAATTAAATCATACACCAAAAGTCAAGATTTTGCAAAACTCTTCCACCCTTTGACAATTGCCGCCCCCCCCCCCCCCCCCCTCTTTGATTTCCCTAAATTGTGGATCTTGTCTTGTACCATTTTCTTATAATGCATATAACTTATACAATTCATCTCATTTCATCCAAAAACAACAAGTAAACTTTTTGTTCTTTTCTCTCTTTGGGGTGGTGCTCGGCCAAGAACACAACAACAACAAGAATCCATAACTTTTCCAAGATCAAGTGTTAATCTAGTTCCTTTTGTTGTCCTTGTTTAAGTTTTGTGATAAAAACTCAAGGTTTCTTAGGTTTTACTCATCCAAGCTTTATAATCTTTCTATGTAAGTTGTCAAACTCTTTTCCATAATTTCTTTATGTTATTTTTATGATCATATGGTTTTCATACAAGATCTTGTGCATTTGTTAGCTTATACCACTTCATTTTATAAACTATTAACTTATAAACCCTAGAAATGTTTATTTTGGATTTCCTTGTTAGATCCACTAGATTGATGATGTTTAGGAACCCATGACACCCTAAGAAGGTGTATGGTAGGATTAGACTAGTTTTGTGGTGATTGAAAGTGGTTTGGTTGAAGTTGGAACAAGTTAGAAACTAGGAAAATCTATTTTTGACACTTTCAAAATGTTGCTGTCCCTTTTTGGCAAACGTGGAAAGATCAGGGGCAAGGGTGTAACTTTTGACCAAAGATTTAGAAAATACTCTCCGATACGAAACTATAGCCGAAAACGGGGATAAAAACGAGTTAATAACGAAGGAGATATGATTTTTGTAAATTTAACGACGAAAACTATTTTCTGAAAAACTGCATGCTGTTTGACAGTTTTCGACGGGCAAATAGAGGCGTTAAACGTAACCTAGAGGTGCCGAGCTATCGAAAATATATTAGTATATACTAAAACGATTCCGTGGATATAAAGAACGAGGAAAATGAACTTAAAACGACAAAGTTATACATGTTTTAAAATCGTCAAAACTATATATATATATTTTGTCACTACTAGAAAATAATATAACTACGTACTAAATGACATATTTTCTAGATTTCTTATTCAAGGAGTTTATTTTTAACTAACGAAGTACGTACGACTCAAGGTTTATTACGCGACTACTAGACGCTATTTTAACGTTTTCAAGACGAGGAATATAACACTAATATTTTTATACGATATACTACGACAAGTTATATACTTCTATATTTGGACTTATTTTCCTAAGTATGGAAACTATTTTACTTTGACAATAACTAGTATTTCCAAGTTACGAGTGGTATAGGCATCATGTGCACGTGCATTCATTTCATCACGTCATGATCTAAGGTAGATCGTTATTACTCATATTAGGTTGCGGTTAGAGATCGTGCCTCATTTCAGTGTATCCATTCTTGTCATCGTAGCTATCGCACCAGGTGAGTCATAGCCCCTACTATTTTAACTGTTTTGTAAACTCTTTGGGGGAAAATACATGCTCATTTTACTTAAAACGCATTACTTGTTTTACCTGGTTGATTACTCAAATAATTCCAGCTTTATATATATATATTGGATCACCTGCATTCATTGGTATGTTTGATTTCCTGTATTTCATGGGATTGATTATCCTTGTTTATATGACCTCATAGTCACCAATTGTTCCTATATGCTCATTGTAATATTGTGGTATTCCCCACTTGGCTGTGATGTCAAACGTAATATTGTGGTATTCCCCACTTGGCTGTGATGTCAAACGTAATATTGCTGTTTCCCTACTTGATTGACCTATATGCTCAATGTAATATTGTGGTATTCCCCACTTGACTGTGATGTCAAACGTATTGTGGTATTCCCCACTTGGCTGTGATGTCAAACGTAATATTGTTGTTTCCTTACTTGACTGAATTGCGATGCCTTTGCATCAACCTTATTACGGGTTTTCCCGCTTGACTGATTTATCATATGGCCTCATTGACTGAATTATTTATATAGCCGTTTTGCTATATTTATCTGGAAATTTGGATATCAGTATTACTTTTGTTCACGTAGACTTTAACGCATTTGGCAGTGGGTTGTAAACACACAAGTTACAAGTCTCTTATGGCGGGACTTGGAACTGAGTGGATTTACAATGCCTTTGCTGGGCGATCATTTCTCTATAGGCATTACTTGTTAAACAAACTCTATGAACTCACCAACCTCGTGTTGACACTTTAGCATGTATTTTCAGGTTTTAACCTATGGCACGCTACAGGAGGTTTTGGCAAGGCATGGCATGGTCATAGAAGACTCTGATTATTTATATGGGGACCATTTTAAACTATTTTAAGGGCCTACTTCCGCACTACTTTTAACGATGTAAATTCAACATTTTTGATTTAACGATTTTATTCTAAATAATTCAAGTGAAAACCAGTTTTGAACCTGTGTTGTAATACCAATTGAGTTACACCCCAGCTACACGTATGCTTCCACTGGACCCGATTTTGGGGGTGTGACAATATTCGTGCCTTTCCGATCTGATGTACGCTTCAGTGCATCATTTCTTGAAAAAGAAGAGAAGTCTTCTTTATCAAACAAATACTTTCCTTTCAAAGATTCTTCGGGAAAGCATTTGATCCAAACTTGGTGGTACCATGGTTTTTGAAGAAAAAAAAATACAATTTACACTGTGTTTTAACAACATACCACTCAATCGATGGAAAAAGAATTAATCTTTTGTGATAAATACTTTATTGAAAAATGCGTCATCGATTGAGGGGGAGCATGATTTCAAAAACTATATGTCATCAAAACAAGATCTTTGTGCGTAAGGGCGTATTCGACATGTGATTGTTATGTGTTAGTATATGAATTTTTCAAAAACTTTATTGAAAAATCACTCAATCGATGGAAAAAGAATTAATCTTTTGTGATAAATACTTTATTGAAAAATGCGTCATCGATTGAGGGGGAGCATGATTTCAAAAACTATATGTCATCAAAACAAGATCTTTGTGCGTAAGGGCGTATTCGACATGTGATTGTTATGTGTTAGTATATGAATTTTTCATGAGTTTCTCGTCAAACTCTAAATCATTTATAAACTCATCACTTCTAACACATAACATTCTCTCTCAAGGTTTGAGGGGGAGCAAATGTATCATCTCAAAAATCAGTAATTCTTAAACATGACACATCTTTCTCCCAAAATCTTTTAACTTATTTAAATCACTTGGGATCACAAATCTCAATTGGTTTGAAATTTTTGATCGGGGGAGAAAAATGTGATTTAAATATGGAAATCTGATTAAAATGTGGTGTTGATTCAAATAGAATGCTCTCCTATATATGTTAAACCCTTTTGTATACCAATGTACATATTAAGGGGGAGCAAATGATTTGAAAAAAAAAAAAAAGATCCTTGCATCTTGTGAGATCGAGACTCAGTCTTAACCAATGAATTGACGAAACAAAGACCGTCATCAATCGAAAGGACTTGTCCTGGCCGGGTAATAACTTCAAGCTGGGTTAACCAGTGATGTAAGCGTGTCTCGAAGAGGACTTTTCTGAGTAGAGTGTACCGTTTCGAGAAACCTTTTGTGAACTTGACCAGGCCGTGTAATAATTTCAAGCTAGTCTAACTAGTGATGTAAGCGTGTCTCGAATGCATGTTCATGTTTACTAAAGGTGGATCAATTCTAAAGTGCAACTCTTCCCGTCATGTGCAAATTTATCATCAAAACATCGGTGCACATGTTAAGGGGGAGCATTTGAAAATGGTAAAACTCTCAGCGTGTTAACAAAATGAATTTTCAATCATAAACACATTGAGAAAATCTTCAATGATTTTGTTTCTGGCAACATAGGATAGTCATGAAGTTATAAGGTGTCTAAGGTTATGAAAACCGTCCTATGATCCGCCAGAGCCGGAGGGATCTACCCATGGACAATACCATCTAGATTGTCTTAGAAAGTCTGTAGGTATGATTATGAAAAAAGGAGAAATGTGAGAATGGAGAAAGAAGGGGTTGAAGAATTAAAAAGAAATGAAATGAGAAAGGGTGAAAAGAAATAGCCCTCCATTTATTCAACCTTAGGGCAGAAACCGGGTTCAATTCATAATCTACTGATGGCTGCTAAGGCAACATCGGTATTGAAATCAAGACGTCATGGACCCAGTGACGCACTGCACTTAACCTTTTAAAGCTACTCAAGTTCTCTTAAAAGAGCTTGTTTCATTCTCACGGGGAACCGGTGTAATCTATCAACTTATCTCTTAGAGATGGTTGATATTGAAGCAGGAGACCTCTCCCTAATCTCCGCATAGGAAAACCAAATGCACTTATTGAGTCTAGAGCCTCGAGATACATAAAAAGATCTCATAGGAACACGTTCTACTTCTACCCTGGGTGTTCAACATTAAGGACACCAGTGGTAAACTTATGAGTCCTACGCAGATCTTAGCAATCTGCCAGATCATTTATAAGGGATGTTATTTATGTAACTCCCAATGATTGAATGGAAACTCCTGCCAGGGTCAACATCAAGCAGCCCTGAAAGCAGGTCACTTAGGTAATTCCTTGTGGATTACGCTAAGTGGTCCCGATGGTTACAAAAGGTCTACAGTCGTGGAGTGATCTCCATCGACTCACCTAATCGTTGATATACTACGGTATAATCTTAAAAGGCCCTCTGTGGGTTTTCGATTAGGAACGGTCTTGGTGAGGGTTAGAAGGAGTCTTCACACTATGCTGTTGACGATCTCTAATTCCAAACCTATAAGTACCGGAAGATTTGTTGCTAACTTTTTACTTACAGGAATTTTGGACGGTTGCAGAAGTAGATTGCTGAAAAGATGCTGATCCATCAACACATGCTCACACTTCATCATCACATCCTTTGAAATCATGATCATTATTTGGGCCTCATTTATGCTTCCACAACTCTGATGCTGAAGATCATGATCCTGAAGAGTGTGAGCATGCCACTACAAAGATGATCATATCACATGAAGAAGTTATTACTCTATGATGTCTTGCAGACACACATTTTGGATAATGCACTTGAAGTAGTTTTCAAAGATCATCCAACACATTCAACAAGTCATCTAGAGTCAGCTGCCCAAAAGCACAAAGATCTCAACTAAGAAGAATCATTATGCTACAAGCTACAGAGACATCTTCAAAGATTATATGCTACGATTCAGCGCTTATTTTTTTTGGGGTGACCTCCCTTTGGGGGAGATTGTTAGGAATACGTTTATTCCAATGAAGACTCAGTCACCCCGAGTATTGTAATAGCATAGTGTAGCTCGTAGTAATCATTAGTTTAGTGTAATATTTGTGGAGTCGGGTCGGGTCTTTACCCACTGTCAGCCCGGTCCTCAGCCCGTTTAATAGGGTATTGAGCATGTTACTATAAATACCCTCTCCCACCCAAGGGAGAGGGTTGGACCTCATTTTGCAATTCAACCTTTTGTTTATTTTCTCTCTAGGTTCCATCCTCCTTTCTCTCACTAACTTTCTCTCTCTAGAATTCTTACATTATTCGATCCATCTAAGCATAATCTAAGCTTGTTATAACCTTAAGTGTATTACAGCTGACAAATTGACCAACATATGGTTTGAAATCTGAAAGATAGGACTTATTGCAAGTCATGTGCCTCTAACATCCACTGTCTGAGTATCCTTGATCTTCTTTAGGTTTTGAATGTCCCTGCACATAAAATAAAGGAATTAGTTACTTCTGGGGACCCAAGCCACAAATGACTTGGATCTGCCTCGTGTATCAATATAATTATATATGTTAAAGGTCATTGATACACCATTGGGATTGATTGAGGTGTTAATTCCTTTTGGTTTCCATTCCCAACATGCTGAGGCCTTCACAGCATTCCCCAACTTTATCCTTTTGATGTTTACATAATTACCAGTGGAAACTTTTTGCCTAGCAGTGGCAACTGCTTGTTTTGAAATTTTAGGTGCCCACTTGAGGTTATTGTAAACTTTCTTTTCATAAAAGGTCTTTTCCTTGTTTGTGTAGATTTAATAAAAGTTGTATTTGGATTTGCACTCTTAACAAGAGACTTAGGGTAAACTCTGTTCACTTTTCTGGCAGTGGAAAGAGATATGATGCCAGAATTTAGTAAAACAGCCCTGGGAATCATTTTACTTAGTGGATTTGGGTGAGTATTCTTATTAACATTGATTTCATTCACCCTGGTATTCCCAAACACTTCCCTTCTACCCATGTGATAGTTACAATTAGCTGGAAGGTGTTCAAAACTACCACAGATGTGGCAAGGTTTGTTGTTAAACTCAAAGTCACTACCAAATTGTCTAGATTTAACATGATTCCAACTCCTTTTGTTGCCCCTAGGAGTTGATGACCTGCTTCTGTACATCTCAGCATATCTAGTAGTGGACCTAGTGTGATTAGCTTGTTTCCTAGGCTTCTCTTTTTCAAGCTTAACAACTTCAGGAATACTCTTTTTAACTTCCACTTTAACATTCTCAGGAACACTAGTTTTAGACTCAACATTCACATTTTCATCTTTAAGAGATGAATCACTAGCACTTTCAAATGTATCAACCTCAACCTTAACCCTTTCAATAGCAACTTCTTTGACAAATTTTAGGCCATAGGTCATGGTTGGTTCCTGAAACTCTTCTAACCCTGTGTGTGCTAAGTCAATACCAGGAGGTGATGGAACACCTCTTAGGGGTGGTGGAACTGATTTGTATCCTACTCCTGATTTGACTTTATTAACAACTTGGGCCTCCCAAATTTTGTCAATGCACTTAGACTGATGATCAAGTGTATTACAGGTTATCTTTATGTTATCATTAGCCTTTTTAATCTTCTCTAACTCTTCCCTAAGAGCCTCATTCACAACTATCTTATAATCTAAGTCTGTTTTTAAAACAACAATATCATCAGTGAACTTAGATTCATTAGCTCTATAGTGTTCTAATTGTGCTTCTAAAACAGCAAGACCTCTTTTATGATTTGCTAGGTTATAATTGGTTTGATTTAACTCTAACAATTGTTCATCATATTGATCTTTAAGTTTCTCACAGTCTTTTAAATCCTTACAGGTTTTAGAACAAGCATTATTAATTTGTACCTCAGAGTGAGAAAAAGCCATAAGTGCAAGCTCTGTAGCAATCATTGCAGACTCTGGATCTTCTTCTTCATCCTCAGCCATATAGCTCCAATCATAGCTTACTCCATGAATGGCCAAAAGCACCTTTGGTTCTTCAGCTGTAGGCTCTTTCTTCTTGTCCTGCTTGTACCAAGTTGACCTATTATCAGGCTTCTTTGGTTTCCTGCATTCCCTGGCAAAGTGACCCATCTTGTGACAGTTGTAGCACTCCACATTCTTCTTATCAAAATCTACAGTTTCATTGCCATTTATGATGATCTTCCTACCAGTCTTCTTCTAAAATTTCTTTGCCTTTAAGCTTAGCAATGCAACTAGCCATTTTATATCCATCTCTTCCATGTCATCTTCATCAATTTGATCCAAGTCTTCATGTGTCAGAACTAAACCATTTACCTGACTTGAGAGATAGGCATAGAAAGTAGAATCTCCAAGACCAGCCACCTACCTTTTTGAACTAGTAGTGGTAACACTTCCACTGCCAATGGAAACAGAAATGTGAGCACTGTCCTCTTCATCATCACTATCAACATCAGAATCATCACCCACTGATGATGAGATAAGAGCTAAATTCCCTGATACTGAACTTATCTTACCAACCTTCTTCAACCTCTGTTCAATAACTTTAAAGTTATTGTAGAAATCATTGAGCTTCATATTCTCAAGTTCTGGCTTGTCTTCCTACACAGCAACATTAGTACTAAACTCATAGGGTAGACTTCTTAAGAACTTTAAGTTGAGGTCTTCCTTTTCCACCTCAATTCCAAACACTGTGAGTTGTGTAACAATCTTTTGAAGCCTTGTGAAGATGCTGTAAACGGATTCATTACTTGTTGAATAGAAATTTCATAGGTCTGTTTCAACAAGGTCTTCTGTGTTTTCTTGGTGGAATCATTACCACGAAAAACATTGCAGATCTCCTCAAATAAAGTCTTTGCAGTCTTGTACTTGCTGAAGGCTAAAACTTGATCCCTAGGAAGGGTCATTAGCAATAAACCTCTGGCCTTCAAATCATTTTTCTTTTGGAGTCTTTCATTAGATGTCATTGGTCCAGTATTTAACTTTTGTACTACCTTGCCATCAATAGTTTCTATGGTAGTACCAAGTTTAAAGGAATCACCAAACATAATGATCTCCCAAAGTGCATAGTCTTGCACCATAAATAATTGTTCAATCATTAGTCTCCACATCTCAAAGTCATTGAGTTTAAGCTTAGGAAGCTTAGCAGCGATGTTGGTCTAACTGTTCTCTGTCTCCATTGAATCTTGTGAGTGAACTTTGGATCTTCTAAATCAAAGTATCAAAGCCTGGCTCTGATACCACTTGATGGATCTAAACACCTTGATTTCTGTTAGAATGATACTTTGAGTGATACTACCAAGTATGCGGAATGTACTTAGTAATACTTAGAAGTTTGTATGTAAGTAAAAATAGTTGTATATGAATGAGAACAATATGTGAACCAAACTGTTAGCTCCAATATTATTAAGAATAATAATACGAGTGATCTTTGTATCACTAGGGTTACAACCTTGAAGCTCTAAGAAAAACGTATCTCAAACCACAAGCTATGACCTCCTTTTATAGCACAATGAGTCCTCTTCTACAAGATACGTATAAGACTAATAGAATAAGATATACGCAAAATCTATTCTATATTTATCTATACAAGTTTCTTAACAATCATCCTGACAGCAGTGGTAATAATATGTACTAGCAGTGGTAATGAGTTTCCACTGCTAGTGCATTCTTCAGCAGTTGTAATCTCCATGCTTAGCCATGATAACTGTTAGTGTAATTCCCAACAATGTTTATAATATTTGCAATATTAGTCCTTTTTAGTTTAATACTTGTTTTAATATTTATCCTAAGGTTTTAATACTTTGTAAAACTAGTCCTTACACTAATAACTTCTAGGAAATGTCAAAAACAGTCCCTAGACTTTATGGTTTCAGGAATTTACAATATATACCCCTATGCATGTAATATTTTGCAAAACTAGTCCTAAATGCATGTAATTCATATTTTAGCATGGCAACCTAGTTTCTAAGCTTATAATTAACTCATATAAGTTCAAATAAGCCACATAATTCAGTTTATATCATGTAAATAAGTTATATAACACATAATCATGCAATTCGATCTAACTAGGGTTTTAAAAAGGAAACATGCAAATGAATGGGTTCTAGGTCCTAGCTAAGGGTTCTAAGGTATCTAATGTCTTTCCTAAGTGTCCTAAGTTAATTCTATAGCTAATATATATAAAGGTAAGGCTTACCTAGGTCGGGGAGGACTTAACGAGGGTTCTAGGGTTTTTAGGTTCTCTTAACTCAACACTATCAAGGCCTTGATACTTAGTTCCTAGGGTTCTAATACTACAGAATGTATATGAGGTAGAGAGGAAAAGAGGTATGGAGAGAAATAGAGGGGAGAGGAGGGGTATTTATACTCGTGTATGGAGTAGCAACCAAGGCAAGGACTGCCATGTGTTGTGGAGGGGGGAGGTGGAGTAAGCATGGCTATGGGACATTGTGGTAGGTATAGGTGGTGATGAGGAGAGGCTATGGAGTAACTAGTGGGCTGAGATAGGCCGGTTGTGGTGAGGGGAAGCCGAGGGAGGCGATTTGGAATAAGGTGGTGACAAGGAGGTGATGCACCTCCTAGCTTGGGTACTTGGAGGTGCTAGGGTGCTAGCATAGTTATATAGAGATGCTAGGGTGGTTTCTTGGTGGTTTTAAGGTGTTTAAGTAGCTTGGTTTAGGTGTTTAGTTCTAATTTTAACTTAGATTTGTATTGAGTGAGTTTAATGTTTTACCTAGAGTTTAGTGTTTTATTTAGGGTCCGAATGATGTTTAGTAACTAATATAAGGTCTTAGATAGCTTATACTAAGTGGTGACAACTTACGGTAAAGATTTGACCTAGTTTAGACCTAGTTTCGGGAAGTTATGACCTAATTAAGGTTTTGTGCTTATATGACTTGTACCTAAGTTCTAGGGGTTGTACTATGACCTAAGGGTTCTAATATATCATATGGTAACTAATATAACCTATATCTAAGTCTTAAACACTTTTCATGTTAGTTCAGATAAGTAGTTAAGGTTTTAAAGCTAACCGGGAACACATAGGTGCATTTAGGGTTTTCTAGCAAGTATGGAGTATTATAGTGATAGTTTTCTTAGTGAAAATATGTTTATAACCTTGACTTGACTTACCGGGATTTTTACATTAGGTAAACATAGTAGTGGTTGGCATAGGTGGATACGTGAGCTTGTTTGGAGGTTAGTTAGGTCATAAGGATATAATAAAGCAAAAATTTTGCTTGGGAAAATCCTATAGGCATTTCTAATCCTAGTGTACTCTAATGAGGGCCTAAGTTAAGTTAATATGCTATTTCTAATCCTAGTGTGCTTAGTGAGGGCCTAAGTTAAGTTAGTAAGGCATTTTTAACCTAAGGGGAAGTTAGTGGGTTGTGACATATAAGGGTTAATGATTTCCCCTTTCACTTTGTAATGACTAGTACATTTACCCATGAGTCCCAATCATCCCAAAAATAGTATTTACAAGATATGACTTGATTTAGCAACCATGTAACCAATTATACAATTGAACAAGGGTTTAAACATATAAGTTATAACAATAATGCACTAAAGATGAGTGCATACAAGGTAAGCTAAGGTGATTGGGTGTATATTTGGGGTAGATTGTAAAAAATTCTTGCATTAAATAAAATTCTTAAAGTTAGAAACAAAAAAGATATGCTCTGAGGGGTGTACTAGGGGTATTGTGTACTAAAAATGAGTACATCTTAAAGGTGTGGCAAAATTACTTCACAAATGAAGTCAACATAATTATAAAAACAGATTTAAAACAATGGGTTATCATAATGCCTCTTATCATTTACCAATCCTAACAACACTGTGGAAGGATTTATGTAAACACTTGGGATGTTAATCTTAATAATGTGTTTGGGATATTTATGAATCAATGTGATTTAGCATGCGGAATTTACTAAAACACACTAAAGGAACAAAGGTGGTGAATAAGTAAACGTGAATAATTTTAGAGTGATGAACACAACATGAATAACACAAAACGATTCAATATTATTGATGAGATAATATGGGTGATCTAAACTATCACCAGGATTACAAATGTAACCTTGAATCTTTGATACGTGAAAAGGATTTTAAAGGTGGAAGTTATGCATGTAGTGATTGATCTAGTTGTCAAGTATGCTGACTTGTTGTGCATGTGATTTCTCTAAGAAGGTGACTTAAGGGTTCCTTTTATAGTATAAGGAGCCCTTATTACAAGTTGTCAAGTTGCTTAATATAATATATTAGAGACTTATCTTATCCTAATATTACACCTTTCAAGGTAAAACACTCCATTTTATCTACTGAGACTTCTGTACTACTTCTACTTAATGTATAACTTTGTACAAAGACTAATAATACAACTAAATATCTCTAAATAAAATATAACAACTTGTCGTTAAAACTGGCAGGACCTTCATCAACTAGCAGTAGCTTCTTACCCAGAAGGTACTGTTAGTATATCTTCAAAATCAACAAAAATGAAGAGGCAGGCTTAACTATCATTTGGCAGGCTCTTCTGGCAGACTCTTTAACTTGTGCATTTTATTCCCAACAATCCTCCCCTAAACTTGTTATTCCTTTTTAAAATAACCAAGTTTCTTGTGAATAAAATTCATACCTTGAGGATTTGAGGGAACTCTTCCAAAAACCTTATCTATTTCTCCTTAGGCTTTCATACTGATCCAATATGTTTTCCTTCAATCTTTTGACTACATCAGTTTCTTCTTCACACAATAGCTTGTTGGAGATCAAGACTGATAATACTTCATAGCTTAAAGGATACTCCTTCCCAGCTAGCATAAAGAGTTATATTCCACTCTGAGTGGAAAGATGATGAACATGGCTCATGCTGAAGTATTCCCATGTAACAGATAAATCATAGTAAGGAAATTTCCAATGTGTATCAGTAGGATTTGGATCATACAATCTGCTGAACTCCACCCATAGCTCTTGCTCTTTTGCATCAGGTTTATACTTGGTTTTCAGCTTCTCTTGAACTAATTCCCACAATTCATCTAAATCTATTCTGTTACATGCTCTAAGTAGATTTTCAAAGTTCTTGAAAATCTCAACCTTATTTCCAACTCTTGTTATCTTCCATGCTTTGCCAAACTTGTCATTGTAGATTTCCCAATCTATGACTGGATGCCTTGCATGTAAAGGTTCAGCAAAAACAACTTATGGAACATGGACAACCATTTCTCTTGATTGAACAGGAGGCAAATCTGCTTTCTCTGCTTGATCTTTCTGATCATCTCTTCTTCTTTTGGAAGGCCTTTCTTGTGTATCCATGACAAAACTGGTTTTGTTTCTTCAGTAAGCCTCTAAGTATAGAAGCTTCAATTCATCAAATGATTTACCTTTGAGTTGATGATCCTTCATGTTCACTTCTCTTTTCAGTTATATCTTGAAGAATTTCTTCTGATCTGCCTCAGAATGAGGCATTTTAAATCCTTTCTTCTGATTCTTCTGGATCTGCTGATAGACATCATCCAATGCCTCTTGATTGTATTTCCTAGTGATGAAATCATTGAGCTTGATTGTCATTTCATCTGAGCTAAGAGACTCATCACACACCAGAGTATAGGCTTCACCTCTTACAATTGGATCAATGGAAATGATGTATTGCAGCTGAGCATCAAATTTTTCTTGTAATATCCTTGACTCTTCTTCAGCCCCTATAATTTCTTCTTCATGAAGTTGTTTGGACAACTTTTCATCTACAGCTATCTGAACTTGTTCACTCTTCTTCAACTTTTTAGGCTTTTGTTCATCTTCAAACAGAATTTTCTTACCTTTGTCTTTTGGTGATGATTCTAGACTTGGAGCAGTAGATTGTTCATCAGAAACAAGAAACCTCCCCTGAGGCTGTGATCCCCTCTTTCTTTTGTAAAACATTTGATCAGAACCTTTT
Organism: Artemisia argyi; assembly: GCA_030686995.1. Taxonomy (NCBI): domain Eukaryota; kingdom Viridiplantae; phylum Streptophyta; class Magnoliopsida; order Asterales; family Asteraceae; genus Artemisia; species Artemisia argyi. Next base: position 135,667,446 of record CM060694.1, read on the forward strand.
AAATCCATAGCTAATAGCCTTTGAATCCCAGCAGGCTCTTGCTCTGCTTTAGCAGTATCTTTTGCACTAACAGGCTCTTTTTCACTAACAAGCCCTTTTTCTTGCATAGTAGGCTCTTTATCAATCACTTGAGTTCCTTCATGAAATTGAAATTGAATCTCTTCTTCATTCTTAGAACTACCCATCCTCCCCTTTTTGGAAGAGAGACCCAAACCTTCTGCATCTGAACTTGAAGAACTAGAAACAACCAACTGAGATGTTCTTTTACCCTTCAACAATTTCACCTTTAACTCTAACTTCTCAACCCTCTTAACTAGCTTGGTGTTAATCTCTGTAAAGTGTTTGTTTTGATTTTCAAGAGTGGTTTGCAAGAGCTGCATTTGCTCCTTTAGTTCCTTTATAGTCTGAGCATCTACACTTTGATATGGAGGCGATTGTGGTGGTGAGTTATGATGTGAAAATGATGGAGATTTTGCAGATGGTGTTTGTGTTGGTTGGTGAGATGGTAATGGTACTGGTGATGGGTGTGGTGATGATTGATCAGATGATGTGGATGGTTCTTCAGAATGTTGTGGTAACATTTCCTCAAAAAGTGGTACTTCTTCTCCTTGAAAACCAATTTTCATGTATGAAAACACCTTGTGTGTAAGTTTGGGAGTTTTAAAAGGCTTGTTTGGGGGAAGTAACAAATGTTTGGATTTGTTGATGAGGCACTGAATAAACCTTGGGTACATCAAAAACTTTGTTTCACTGTCCACATTTTTAACCAATCCTTCAAAAATATATTTTGAAAAGTTGAATTTCTTGTTTGTTGCCAGGCAAATGAGAGCTGCAGCCATATTACCACTAAACTGCTCCCATGAGGTTTTCTTTTGGCTTAAACAATGAAGGATGGTATGAATCAAAAATCTCCATTGAGGGGTAAAATGCTTTTTAAGAAATGTAAGCTTTGTAGAAGTCACATTATACCCCATTTTTGTCAAATTTTCAAAGATTTTAGCATCAGGCAGTTGACTAATGCCATCTGAATCATCCAAATGAAGATGTCTTCTAATGGATGATTCGGTAAAAGTCAGGGTTCTGCCATCCACTTTGACCATTAACTCTTAAATCCCATCCCTAAGAGTGTTAACTCTAGCCATTTGCCAAAATTGTGAAATTTGAGATTCAAAAATAGTGGGATTCACGAGTAAAGCAAACCTGATATAAGAATTGTTTAGAAAATCCACTGCTTGATGAAAAGATTCATTGTCATCAGATTTTTCCAGAAATGCTAATTGGTTGTGACGTTTGACAAAACTTAGATGAGCCATGGTGAAAGTTTCTGAGGAAAAATTTGATTTTGATGGTGAGATTTTATTGTTGTACTGGTAGAAGATGAAAGGTGAGTGTGAATTGTGATAAGGATTGATTATGAGAAAATTACTTTTGACCGACTATTAAAAATATGGATAAGTAATTGAAGAGGCGGTCAAAAAGATCTTTTAATATAATAACAATATCCTTAATTCGAGGAAAACATGTGTAATTCACAAAATTGCCCTTTAAAACAACGTCTATATTTTTAACCTGACAGACTCAACGGCTATGTAGCAGTACCATTTTACTCTACCAGTACTAAAATTTGAACTACCAGTACCTTGTATTTAGAAATATAACTTGGCAGTCTCTTTGAAATTTTAGTATAAATCCCTTATAGTTTTTAGCAAACTACCAGCTATCAACGGATTTGATAAGTCTTTACCAATAGCCATTTGCTGTTGGACTAGTCAGCTCTTTAAGTTTTTAAAACTGGGTGAACTGATTACCTTATAGTTTTTAGCAAACTATCAGCTATCAACGAATTTGAGAAGTCTTTACCAAGAGCCGTTTGCTTTGGACTAGCCAGCTCTTTAAGTTTGTAAAACTTGGTGAACTGATTACCATTTCCACATCCTGATTTTGTTATCAATCTTGAGTAACCTGAAATTGTTAGTTGTAAAACAGAAGAACAGAGTGCAAAGCACTTGTTTTATAGCATTGTTAACATTTAAGCATCAAGATGAACAAAAACAGAGCAAACTTTGAACTAGCATTACCAATCATGTACTGACAGTACCTTATGACTAACTAGCAGTACCATGTTTAAAGGCCAGAACTTGTTTATTTTATATACAAAAACACATGTTTTTCAAAGATTTATCATATCAATACCTGCTACCAGGTATTTAAACCTACCTAAATCAAAAGCTTTGGTGAGAAGGTCTGCAAAATTCTTTTCAGAATCAATTTTGACAAGTTGTATTAACCTTTTCTCATTGCAATCTCTTATGAAATGGTGTCTGATTTCAATGTGTTTTGTTTTTGAATGTTGAACTGGATTTTTAATGCTACAAATAGTACTGCTATTGTCAATGTAAATAATGGTGTTAAGAAAATTGTACCCATAGTCAAGCAATTGATTTTGGATCCAAAGAACTTGGCCACAACAACTTGCACTTGCAACATATTCTGCTTCAGTTGTAGAGTTGGCCACCATTGTTTGCTTCTTGCATTGCCATGATATGAGTCTGCAGCCAAGAAATTGGCATCCACCAGTTGTGGATTTTCTGTCTAGGGTTGCACCAGCATAGTCACTATCTGAATAAGCTACCAAATCAAAAGATGATTCCCTTGGATACCATAGACCCAACCTAGGTTGACCCTTGAGGTATCTGAAGATCCTTTTGACTGCTGTGAGATGAGAAACTTTTGGATTTACTTGAAACCTTGCACATACACATACTGAGAACATGATATCTGGTCTTGATGATGTAAGGTACATCAAGGACCCAATCATTGATCTGTAATTGTACACATCAACATCTTCACCCTCAGCATCTTTGAGTAACCCCTTTTCTGGATCCATTGGTGTACTTGCAACCTTTGAATCTGCAAACCCAAACTTCCTTAGGATCTCTGCTACATACTTATCTTGGCTGATAAATATGCCTTCATTTGATTGTTTCACTTGGAGACCCAGAAAGAAAGTAAGTTCCCCCATGGAACTCATTTCAAACTTATTATGCATAAGTTTTTCAAACTCTACACACAACTCCTGGTTTGTGGATCCAAAGATAATGTCATAAACATAAATCTGTACCAGCAAGATGTCTTTCTTGGTTCTTTTGATGAACAAAGTTGGATCAATCTTGCCTCTTTGAAATCCATTTTCCAATAAATAGAAAGCCAATGTTTCATACCATGCCCTGGGAGCTTGGTGTAGACCATAAAGAGCTTTGGTAACTTTGTACACCTTGTCTAGATATTCTGCATCAATGAAGCCTAGAGGTTGAGAAACATACACCTCTTCTTCAATAGTACCATATAAAAAGGCACTTTTGACATCCATTTGGTAGACAGTGAAGTCTATGAAAGAAGCATAGGCCAAGAACAGCCTAATTGCTTCAATTCTTGCAACAGGAGCAAAAACTTCTTCATAATCCACTCCTTCTTCTTGAGTATACCCTTGGGCCACCAATCTTGCTTTGTTTTTTTATCACTATTCCCCTTTCCTCTTTCTTATTCCTGAAAACCCATTTGGTTCCAATTGCCCTTTAACCTTTGGGCAAATCAACCAGTATCCAAACCTTCTGAAGTTTGAATTAAAGAAGCTCTTCTTGCATTGCTCCAACCCAGCTTGAATCATCTAAGGCTTTTGTAATGTTTTTGGGTTCTACTTGTGAGAGAAAGCATGAAAACAGGCATATGTGGGCAACTTCATGGTTCTTTTCTTCATAGACAACTAAGACAAACCCATCTTGGTCTGAAGATAAGACTTGAGTTCTTGTTTTAACACCAGAATCAATGCTGCCAATCACATTATCAATGGAGTGATCTTTGAGAATTCTTGTGTTGTGTGTTGTAGGAACATCATAGGTAATTGGAAGATTTCCAATCCCTAAATCTTCTGGTAAGGAATCATCTAATAGAACATTTAATGGTTCAGCAGGACCAACTTGTGAACTGGCAGTACCATCTGTTGAACTGGCAGTACCATCTTGTGAATTGGCAGTACCATTTTCATTTGCAGAATTTTCTTGATTTCCTTGACCTTGAGTTCCATGATCATTTTCAACACCTTCATTTGTTGTATTTGAAGGCTCTTCATGACTTGAAGATGAATCCAAATCTTTCCAAATTGGCATCAATATGTAATCTTGATCCTCAATTGTTTCAACATTGTCTTCAAAACCTGCATTATCATTAGTATTTGTACCTGTGATAGGCACATAATTCATAGATTTTGAAAGCTTATCAATGTCCAAACACCAATCTGGTCCAATGCCTGCAACATTTGGTAGTTTCTCTTGAAACTCTATGTGCAGATTTTCTTCCACTAGCCTAGTGCATCTATTATACACCCTATAGGCCTTACACTGCAAAGAATACCCTATCATGTAGCCTTCATCAGCTTTTCCTTCAAACTTTCCTAGATGATCTTTGGTATTTAGAATAGTGACATGACATCCAAAAGGTCTCATAAAACTTAAAGATGGTGTTCTACCAAACAAAAGTTCATAGGGAGTCTTTCTATGAGGTTTAATCACAAGAACCCTGTTCTGTACATAACAAGCAGTACCTACAGCTTCAGCCCAAAATGAAATAGGTAACTTAGAGTCTACTAACATTGTTCTAGCAGCCTCTATAAGAGTTCTATTTTTCCATTCTACTACTCCATTTTGTTGTGGAGTTCTAGCTACACTATATTCTCTTTTTATTCCTTTTTCTTTGCAAAATTCATCCATAACTCTATTCTTGAATTCTGTCCCATTGTCACATCTAATTACTTTTACTTTCTTATCTATTTGGTTTTCTATCCCTGTAATATAGGACTTAAGGATTTCACTTGTTTCATCCTTAGTTCTCAAAAAGAAAACCCAAGAAAATCTGCTGTAATCATCAGTAACTACAAGACAATATTTTTTACCATTCAAGCTATTCACAGAAGTAGGACCAAAGAGGTCCATATGAAGCATGTATAAAGCTTGAGAAATTGAGTTATGGGTCTTGGGATTACAAGAAACTCTATGTTGTTTGTCTTTTAGACAATCAACACAGGTTTGGTCATTTTGAAAATTTTTTTGGGTAAACCTCTAACCAAATCATTTTTTGCAATTTTATTGATTATTTTTAAGTTTACATGACCAAGTCTTCTATGCCAAAGCATAGATTCATCCAATGAGGCTTTTGCTACTAGACATGTTAAACTCTCTTTAGGAACAATGTTCTTTAAATCAACAATGTACATATTGTTCTTTCTAGGGATTTTAAGAAGAATCTGACTTTCATCAGGAATTTTAAAATCAGGAGAAAGTGCAATGCATTCAGTGTCAGTAAAAAGAACATTGTTCTTTGTGTCACACATTTGTGAGACACTTAAGAGATTAAACTGTAGTTCTTTCACAAAATACACATTTTCAAAATCTAATTTATTGGTTTTGATTCTACCTTTACCAGTAAACTTTCCTTTGATTCCTCCCCCAAAGGTAACATATCCTCCATCAAATGATTTGAAGTCTGTGAGGTAAGACATGTTGCCTGTCATGTGCCTTGAACATCCACTATCTACATATCCTTGATCAGCAATATCGTTTGAATGTTCCTGCACATGTATACACATATTAGTTTCCTTGGGGTACCCAAGCCATGACTGACTTGGGTTTGCCTTGTGCATCAATGTAATCAAACCTCTTTAGGACTGTTGATGCACCATTTGATTGGAGTGGTCTCCAAATCCAACATGCTGAGGACTTAACAGCATTTCCATTCTTAACACATTTTGTGGTTTTTGCTCTGACAGTACCAAATTTGGCAGTACCTTTTGGTCTAGCAGGACCTTTTGGTTTTGGTCTCCAATTTTGTGTTTTAACCACATAATTACTTTTAATGAGACTTTTCACAACTCTTGGTGTATGTTTGAAAGTATTACTTGCACCCTTAGTAGTGAATTTTGGGTAAACAGGCTCATTTGGTCTAACATTATGATTGACTTTTGGTGTGTTAGATTTCACAAAACCTTTTCTGGGGTATGTTTTATATGTTTTAGACCTTGATGTTCTCCCAAAAACCCAATTGTTACAATAAGCATGAGTATGATTAAAACTACCACAGTAATAGCATGCCTTATTGTACAAAACAAAGTTATCACCAAGTTGGTGTGACTTAAGATTGTTCCAATTTCTCTGACTACCTCTAGGTTTGCTATTACATTTAGCACAACATTCAACTATTTTTAGAACAACTTTAGTCTTTGTGATACTTTCTACATTTTTAGGACTGGTTGGTCCTGCTTTGTTTCCTTTCAATGAAACTGTCTCTTTTTCATTCTCATCAGATGTCCAACCTTCACTAGATGTATTATCTGAGCTCTTATCAGTGAGCACCTTTTCTTTGAAAAGTGAAGTATCACTTGCACTCTCAAAAGGTTCACTATTTTCTACAGGTTTTACTTTTTCTATTTGTTTATTAGTGAGTTCATGTAAACCTGATTCAGCAAGATCTATACCTGGGGGACAGGGAATTCCTCTGTAAGGAGGTGGACATGTGTTGTATCCAATCCCAGATTTTATTTTCTTGTTCATTTGGTTTTCAACTATACTTTTAGTACATGCAGAAGCATTTTCTAATGTTGTAACAGTTAGTTGAATATTATCTTTTGCGTGTTTCACTTTAGCAAACTCAGTTCATAATAGGTTTATTTCAGCATCTTTAAAAAATATGTCTCTATTAAGAATAGCTTTTGTGTCAGAAAAGGTGAGTTCATTTTCTCTAAAGTGAATTATTTGTTTTTCAAGTTTGGCCATACCACACTTATGATTAACTAGATCTTGATGAGTTTTTCTTTCTTCTACTTTCAGTTGATCATAAAGTTTTCTTAAGATTTCTAATTCTTTAAAAGCTTCACAAGTAGCAGAACATTTAGTAATTTGTACCTCAGGATTGGAGAGAGCCATTAAAGCCATTTCATTTGAAACTGACTCTTCTTCACCCATAAAGCTCCAATCAAAACCCAGCCCATCAATAGCTACCATAGCTTTTGTTTCAGTGATGTCCACTTCCTTGCTCTTGTTCTCATTGTTTCCCCTGTTCTTGTTCTCAAAACCTCTTCCTTTATCACCCTGCTTCTTTGGTCTCCTACAATCTCTTGAGTAGTGACCCTTCATGTGGCAGTTGTAGCACTCCACTTTAGACTTGTCATACCCAGCAGGTTCATTGCCATTGATAACAATCTTCTTTCCAGTCCTCATCAAATATTTCTTAGCCCTCATGCTAAGAAGTGAAAGCTGCCACTTTATGTCCATTTCTTCAAGATCATCATCACTGATCTCTTGAAGATCTTCAAAGGTCAATGTGGAACCATTGTGTTGTGATGTTAGGAAAGCACAAGCAATTGTTTCATCTAAAATGGTTTTGGTACTGCTGGAAGTATTGGCAGTACCAAAATTTGTGTTGGCAGTACCTTCTTCTCTACCATCTTTTTCTTCATCAACTTTCTTGGAGGTACCATGAGATGACACAAATGCCATATTTCCTGAGCTTGAACTAGTAGACTTCTTCAGTTCATGCTCTACTATTTTGAAGTTGCTGTAAAGATCATTGAGACTCATGGAATCAATATCTGGTTTGTTTTTCCAGACAATGACATGCATGGCCCATTCAGAGGGTAGACTTCTAAGGAATTTGGAGTTTAAGTCTTCTTGAGATATTATCACCTCATGAATGGCTAACTAACTAGAAAGCTTTTGTAGTCTATCGAACATGCTGTCCAAAGACTCATTTGTTGTGGCTGAAAAGTTTTCAAACTGTTGTTTTAAAAGTGTTTTCTGAGTTTTCTTGGTGGCATCATTACCACCAAATCTAGCCACAATAGCTTGAAAAAGGGTTTTAGCACATTTGTACTTGTTAAAGATTAAGAGCTGGTCATTTGGAATAGACATGAGAAGCATACTCCTGGCTTTAAGATCATTTCTCTTTTGGATTCTTTCTTCTGCGGTTGTTGGGTTTACTTGCACAGTTGTGACAAGTGCATCATTTACTGTGGAGGTGGTGGTTACTGGTTTAAACGAGTTTCCTTCTTCAATAATCTCCCAAAGTGCATAGTCTTGCACTTGGAAGTATTGTTCAACCCTCAGTCTCCACATCTCAAACTCATTCTGTTTGAGTAATGGAAGTTTTGCAGCCACATTGGTTTGAATGTGCTCAACATCCATTTTTGCTTTGTTCTTTTATGTCGTAAATATCTGCCTTGCTCTGATACCACTTGTGGAAGGATTCATGTAAACACTTGGGATGTTAATCTTAATAATGTGTTTGGGATATTTATGAATGAATGTGATTTAGCACGTGGAATTTACTAAAACACACTAAAGGAACAAAGGTGGTGAATAAGTAAATGTGAATAATTGATGAGATAATACGGGTGATCTAAACTATCACCAGGATTATAAATGTAACCTTGAATCTTTGATACGTGAAAAGGATTTTAAAGGTGGAAGTTATGCATGTAGTGATTGATCTAGTTGTCAAGTATGCTGACTTGTTGTGCATGTGATTTCTCTAAGAAGGTGACTTAAGGGTTCCTTTTATAGTATAAGGAGCCCTTATTACAAGTTGTCAAGTTGCTTAATATAATATATTAGAGACTTATCTTATCCTAATATTACACCTTTCAAGGTAAAACACTCCATTTTATCTACTGAGACTTCTGTACTACTTCTACTTAACGTATAACTTTGTACAAAGACTAATAATACAACTACTCTAAATAAAATATAACAACTTGTCGTCAAAACTAGCAGGACCTTCATCAACTAGCAGTACCTTCTTACCCAGAAGGTACTGTTAGTATATCTTCAACATCAACAAAAATGAAGAGGCAGGCTTAACTATCATTTGGCAGACTCTTTAACTTGTGCATTTTATTCCCAACAAACACGAATGTAGTCTCAATAGCGATCTTGAGATGCATCACAAACGCAAGTTCTAGAATATGTATATTACCGGTACACTTATAAGCATCAAAATTGAATGCTTTTTCCTAATAATATAAAGGTGAACCTCACATTTTGGTGTGGAATTTTTTGAGTGGTAGGATTTTTGCGCTAGTCGTATTTTTCCAATCCATGAGACGCTTATTAAAGCTAAAGTTTCACTCCTATATGTTGTAAACAATTTTATATTTGGTGCCAAATTTGCCCTAACAAGTATTTCTCTTAGTTTTATTACACATTTACTCTTAAATAAAACAAACTTCAAGTGGGGTTATAGTTTCTAAGTCCCATTTTCCCTCCCTATACTTAAACTGAACATTGTCCTCAATGTTAAAAAGTATAAAAGTAAGATAAAGGAAAGAAAGAAACTAGTACTTCTGAGATTTGCTCGGTATGGATGATGAGAAACATGGTTAAATCTTCCTCCAATAAAATAAAATGCAATCAACGCTCTTCCAACTTCCTCTTTTTATCTTCTTGTCCAATATAACCTGTAATTAACTAAGAAAACAAAACACGAAACCTCGCATAAAATCGGCAGTAAAATCTACATATAAAATTAAATCCTAGAAAGCAAAGTAAGATATAATGCTTGCAAAATAAATGTCTACAGGTTAATGGAAATTTAAAATTAACGATTTTTCAAAATTATAAGATTTCTAGCAGAAAAAACAAAACCAGGAAAAATTGTGCATATATAATGCCTAATGCCGTCAGGTTGTGAGGCCTAACACCGTCAGGTATAATCTGACAGAGTTTTTATATCTTGTTTCCGGAAAATTTCTGGAAAATTCAAGTTTTAAAACCTGGAAAAACTGTAAAACATTCATTATGACTCGATACAAGCATTTGACTCTAATAAACACAAATATATATGCTAATCTTTAATCATTATTGTTCATGTTCAATTTTTTCTTAAAAACAATTATGATCTTCCCTACACTTATCTTTTTGCAAAATACCTTTATATGTAATTAAGACGAGGTTAAAGACAAAATAAAGCATTTCCACAATTTATTTGAGACATGAACAATGAACAAAAAGAGATGGAGCATATATACGAAATAAAATAAAATAAAACAAACTAGCAAACAAACAAACAAATAAATGCTTGGGTCGCCTCCCGAGAAGCGCTCTTCTTTATTAACGAGTCTTGTAGCTAGACTAAAAGTCATACCTATCTTGTATCACTAATGCTCACATACCCGAGTGTGAGCCACCTAATTGTAGTCTCATCTTTCTTATACTCATCATTTAACTCTAAACATCCATGATAATATCTTTTATTCTTTTCATGAGGATATTTAAGTCCTTTCCTTTTATCATTCTCACTCAACAAATCAATAGGGGGATATCTATTACATGCCTCAATTGAAAATTTCTTAAATCTAGGGTGCGATCAGGGCATTTGGTAGACGAAATCCTCGTCTTCGTTCGAGAATGTAATCAACCCATCTATAAGATTTTCATATGACTTGGTTAGCCTTTTAAAGGGTTTTCAAAATACGACTTGTCTCAATTTTTCATTGATGAACTCTCCTAAATCCTCCATAATTATAAGATCTACCAAGTAAACAAAACTTCCTACAAATACGTGCAATGGCTCAACCCTAGCAACAATATTATCTCCTTGATATTCTAACTCATTTACCATGATTTTGTTCTAATTAGCACGAGAGATTATGTTCACTGGTAAGATGAGTTAAGGTAAGAATCAAAGCTTCTGTATCCTATTTTGCAAGGAAATTGCATATTAAAGAGGCTATCCTTCTCGATTTTAGTCCTAGGGTCGACATACTTAAGAGGATCGGTCTCCTCTTCTTTCCTAACCTTATCAATTACATCTCCATCACCTAAGTCCTCATCGGAGTCTAAATAATAAAAGGGCCATTTTCATGGCTAGTGTCGTGGTCAGATTCAACCATTTCAGAATTATTGCCAAAGTGATGGTCGGGTGAAAGGTTTGGTGGGTTTTCGTCCACCACGATGGGAGCCGAAATAGGTAGCTGAAAGTTTCTACGACAAAAGACACGAATAGCATGATCAAATGATCAATATTATTATGGTTCATCATGAAAGTAAACGATAAGGATTACTAACAAAAGCACGAAGAAAAAGATAGTCTAACGAAGGCTAATCAATATTATTATGCATTCTTAAAAGATAATTATGTGAATGAATTTCCCTCCCCCATAATTGGCGGACATCCAACATAATGATTTTAACAAAATATAAAGAGGATGAGGAAGTAAATTGTTTTAGAAGGTTGTTTCGGTTTAATGAAAGCAATGAGCTAAGTAAGTCATTAAAGATGGTGATTAGCATACAATGAACTTCATCCTTGAAGTTATGTATCTATTCTCGATCAAAGCAAGATAATTGCTTGATGAGGCAAGTGGTTATGATTGACTAACAAAAGAAAAATCAATTATGCTACTTGTTTGATTAGTAATCCTAAGGTGACGAAGAAGTTATGTTTAAACACATAATTTTAAAGAAGTCCATATAGAGAACAAAAATGGAGAGCAAATATGGAGAACACATGTAGAGAAGAAATATGGTTGGAGAGGAAGTTCAATATATGTTGTTGGAAAGCTTGAGTTTGGATTTTCGGATATGACCAATTATATTTGTGTTGCAAAATAATCTACTTGAGTATTTTAGATGAAACAATCTAGTTTTCAATCCTACTTAGAAGCTTGGAAAATGATCATGGATAAGAAGATGGGAACGTACATCATCAATAAAAGAGTGGGTTATGATCTGATGTACATTCTTGTCGTTTCAGAAAACAACGCAAGAAAAGATGAAAACAATAAATCAACTAACATATAAGCACATAGTACACTTATGTTGCACAACTAACAAACTCAACAAGAAGTCATATAACATATAACATGTTTTAAATATTATTCAACTTATATGACATATCCAAGTATTTAAGAAAATAGCAGATACAACACGACTAGATGTTATCCCAAACACCCCTTCAAACAGCACACTGATTAGTATATATTACTAACTCCACACATAAGAAAATGAATAACATGGCTGTTGATGCATAATCTGGCGCGGACTTATTCAACGACTCTCCTTGGGCCGTTAGTCGTCTTCATAAGCCCTAAGTAGACCTGTACAACAAAGAGAACCCGTTAGGAGTGGACCCGAGGCCGTAGCCCCGGGATCCACCTCCGACGGTCAAGTTAGTATGTGATGCGCGGAGCATATATGAGAATTAGGGTTAGGATAACCTGTTATGTTCTATTGTATTCTCTGGTGAATGGAACCCCAGCCATGTATTTATAGGATACGGATTAGGGTTAACGCGTAGAGTGGGCCGCTGGCTACCCGGGCCTGACCCATTCCTGGCCCAGTCCGGACCATACGTCCACAAGCCCCCGGAGTTTAGTATGACATAGCGCACGGCTATGTTATGCTAAACTTAAGTTCTGTTTATGGCTGCGTAGGCTCAATCAACCAAATGCGACGGTGCGCACTGGGTTTATATGCGCGTAAGGGACGAATCATACTGCGCAGTCCATATGCGACAGTGCGCACTGGGATTGCGATTGTGATTGTCTCACAATGGTGAAGGTGTCCGTGGCGAAGGTGGATTCCTATGCTGTATCCTGGGTAAGGACGTACCTTTTATACCAGTAGTGATGCAACATTGTGCGACAGAAGACGTACTTCTGTGGCAGAAGTGCGCGTTGTCCGCGACAGAAGTGCGCGGTGTCTACAATAAAGATGTGCGCAGTACGCAACAAAAGTGTGCGCAGTGCGCAGAGGTGCGCGCTGTTTGCGCGTCTTTACAACCGACAGAGAACGTCTCCCCTGCGGCAAGATGGTGCGAATATTTAAATTCGTCTTTGTACCGGGCCTGCAGTACCTCTTATGTACGATTTGCTTCCAAATATACCTGCGTGATGCGTGCGCCAACAGTGGTATTATATACCCTGGTAGCCCCCCAAGTTTGATGGTGCTACTCGTGTAGGAGCATTAAATTTAAGTATTCAAATCCTGAAAAATACTCAATGCAAATATTAGAAGTATATGTCGCGAATCGCGACTCATAAATAGCTAATGAAGTAAAAGATTAGCGCATAGCAAAAATATAGCACATAGCATATATAATTGTTTAATTAAGTGCGTGATTCAAAAAATATACTTGCATTGTTTGCTAAGTTTTATTATTTGACCAAGTGTCTTGGCTCGTGAAGTTCGTGACTTTAAGAAATATACTTGCATTTTTTGCTAAGTTTGACCAATTGTCTTGGATCGTTATTTGCTAAGCTTGTACAGTGTACTTAATAGTTGCGCATCCGTCGTGGGGTGCGCAAAGAAAACTTACTTCAACGTCTTGTAAGTAAGGCGCTTAGCAAGGGTGCGTGCCCGTCGTGGGGTGCGCACGGATACGTGATCCAATGTTGATGGGTTTGCAACCCTCTTACTCAACGAGTAAATTAGTAGGTTAACTCTTTCCTGTCTGCCATCGTGTGGTCTTAATAGGTGCATGCACGCCTCGTGGGCAAAGTTTAGCAATATTGAAACATGATAAAAAATGTAGTCAATAAAGTAAATTGTGTTATGGAGTTAGCTAGAAACCATAATCTGGCGCTCATGTCGCCAATCTGCGAAGATTTCTCTTACGCACGGCCTAATACAGGTATATTTATCGTGACTGCGTTGTTCGCGTCTAAAAGATGTGTGCGAATAAATTCGCGGTGAAAAGATAAAAGTAGGTCCGATCGTGCGGACATATTGCGTTATAGGTAAAATCGTGTTTACCAAATTTAAAAGATTTTTGTAAAATCTTTTTAATATTTAAAAGATATTGGGATATCTTTTTTTTTTTTAATATGAATATCGCGAATATCGCGAGATTTACTCGTAGTAAATAAAAGGGATAAGACAAATAAACAAACATATCCGTCATTGTTATATTCGTCGGCTGCTTGCTGCTTCCCGTAATCAACGAAACACGTTGCTTGTTTAACCATTGCATGCATATTGTTATAGGTCACATAGATCATCATATTGCATGCATGAAAATCATTAGTATATATGTATGTATAATAATCATCATATCTTGTCGATATACACAAAATATTAAGAGATAATATCTTCTTAAGTTTTAGAAAATATTGCGAGAATATTGCATATGTCAAAAGATAGCGTGTACGGCTATAGATAAACAATTAAACAAACATACCAATCTTGGTTATATACGTCTACTGCTTGCTGCTTCCTTTAAACAATGAAACACGTGGGCCATGTATGCATGTATAAGAAGTAAAGAACAGTGGATGCAATTAAATGCATGCATAAAAATCATCAGTAGTATGATAATCATCAGTGTATAGTTTTGACCAAAAGTAAAACATGATTCGTCAGTAGTATGCATAAAACGCGGGTAGATTTATCGCGACTACGCTGTTTCGCGGCTAAAAGATAAAATAGATCCGATCGTGCGGATTTAATGCGCTCGTAGCGATAGATAAAATCATGTTTATCAAAGTAAAAAGATTTATGTAAAATCTTTTGAATAATTAAAAGATATCAAATCTTGTCAATTTAAAAGATATTTTTGTACAAAATATTGAGAGATAATATCTTTTTTAAATATTGGATATTGTTTTTGTATTTAAAAGATACGTAACAAAATAAATGTGAAAGCAAAATATTAGGAATATCTCATAATCACCTTAACTTTTGAAAAGTCAACACAAATCCCATACAAGTTTTACTGTGGCTTGACAGGACCAAAGAAAAGAAAACAGTACGCATGGTACTTTTTCTGGTTTTTTGACTTGCGCAGTAATATGCGTTCAATTAAAAGATATATCAAGTTTTAAAGAATTAAGTCTTTGTGATATATATGTATATATAATGCGTACGAGGGTAACAAAACCAAATCTAAAGTCAGCCGCATATTTGGACCAAAAAATATGAGATTCAACGTTTAGTGGTTACGAGATTCAACGTGTAGTTGACCAAAAAATAAAGTTACCGCATAATTATATCGATGCGACGATGGTCGCGTTCTAGTCTGGTGAGAGCACGACACTTGTCGTAGCCGGTCCCACGGATGGCGCCAACTTGTTGATGCATAATCTGGCGCGAACTTATTCAACGACTCTCCTTGGGCCGTTAGTCGTCTTCATAAGCCCTAAGTAGACCTGTACAACAAAGAGAACCCGTTAGGAGTGGACCCGAGGCCGTAGCCCCGGGATCCACCTCCGACGGTCAAGTTAGTATGTGATGCGCGGAGCATATATGAGAATTAGGGTTAGGATAACCTGTTATGTTCTATTGTATTCTCTGGTGAATGGAACCCCAGCCATGTATTTATAGGATACGGATTAGGGTTAACGCGTAGAGTGGGCCGCTGGCTACCCGGGCCTGACCCATTCCTGGCCCAGTCCGGACCATACGTCCACAATGGCAAAGAAGACACATACGATAAACATACAAACAAGTACAAAAACTATTTGAGAAAATCATACGATTAAGTAGTGCAAGGCAAAGCAATTAATTATATAGCATAACATACGAAAGTTCTTTTCATCACTTTGTGTTAAATATAGACATGTATAGCAAGCTTGATTTGATTAGTTATCTTTGTATTTAAATATGACCAAGATTTTGGTTTAAAAAGATAACACATTTTGTAAAATTTTGTTTTGATTCAGTTTATGAAATCATTTTCATATGACCAAGGCTTACGGTTAATTAGTTATGAATTTTTCAAGTTTATCAAAAACTATCCTCTATGCAGACGGATCTACCGAATCCTTTCTAAAAGGGGTCTGCCCTTTGATAACAAAAGGATCTGTGGATCTGACACAGATTAACAGTAACACGTATTTTGACCCGACAAAAAGGTTTAATCTTTGTAGACTTTTTAGTGAACTTATATTGCCAATTTTAATCTTTATTCAAGCTTGAATAACAAGATATCTAACAACAAAACTTCAAAGAAAAAATCAACTAAACAATTTTTATATTATGCTTGTCTTCATCGAAAATTTGATGCAAGGTTCTTACTCAGTTTAAAAAATCATTTATTTTAAAACAAGAGCCAACCCGCTCTGATGCCATTTGTGGAAACGGTAGAAACGGTAGAGGATGGGTGAATACGTTTCCGTTTCAAACTTAAAAATTTTGTATCAAATATAATAAAGCAGGTTTCACCATTATTAGTTTGCTTTGTATTTCTTTTCTAAAACATCCATATGACAAATTGTTGATCAAGCTTGAAAAAATATGTACACGTAGAAAGCATAGAGTAAGACAGGTACACAACACAATCTTAAGCAACAATTACAAAGACGATCAACATTAAAAAGCAAGAATAAAAGTAAAGCGATAAGTAAAAAGAATATGCAAACCGATATGAGGATTTATAGTGGTTCGGTCATGAAGCTCCTCTTCACCCTACTCCACTTCCTGAGTCACTTACTCAAGAGTTACTTCACTAGATCAAAAAACTCCATTCTCGATGAAGAAACCTTACACAATGTACCTTACACTTTATATGGTACTAAGCTAAATACCGGGTCCATTACCCGAACCATACACATCGTAGTTTACACTTTATTTAGTACTATGCTAAATATCGGGTCCATCACCCGAACCATACACACTGCTCCATCACCCGAACCATAGACACCTTAGCTTACACTTTATCCGATACTAAACTAAATACCGAGTCCTTAGCAGGGCGGACCAAACCAATACACCAACACAACACATCTATGACACCCGTTATGTTTTGTGGCCCAACATAACAAACCTTGTGTTTTATGGCACAAACACGTAAACCATCTAATTTATTTGGAGATACAAGAAGATGATACAAGAGAAGATCCAAGACAATGTGTCGAATGGATGTAAATGTCTAATCTAAATAAACTTCTATTAGTAGAAAGTCTTTAATGAAAATCACAAGTTCCTTAAGCTTGTTGTGATAGATCTTCATATATGTATGATGATGGTGGATGGGGATCACTTCAGTAGATAAGGATGCGAGATCTTCAACCTTACTTTAGAGGATCACTTCAGGGGTATGCTTAAAAAATAATGAGAGTTAGAAGTATTATGATCATATGAGAAGAAGGTGTTCTACATGTTTTCCAAATGATCTAAGTGTGTTAGAAATGGTGGAGAGAAAGTATAAAAGGTGTGATCAAATAGGTATGCCATGGTTGGTATTTATATGCAAAAAGTACAAAACAAGTTTCTATCACCAAGGTTCCGACAAATCCCTTGATCCCTTTGGAAGGGGATCCAGCCAGTGTAATCCAAGGGATCCGGCCATCTGGTAGTACCAGTTCGGATTTTGGGTTAGAATTCAGGGTTTTGGGTTACGGGTCAAGGTCCATGGGTCTTGTGATGTCATGCATGATGTCAAAGACATAAATGCACATGGGTCATAGGTTATGGGTCATGGGTTTTGTGTTATGAACTTTGGTTTATGGGTCGTGGATAGTCCAAGTTTTTACATTACAAGTTTACATTTAACTAGTATGTACTTTTATAAAATCTAAGTAACTAATATTACTTATAAGTTTTTTACAAAAATGGTTTTGGTTTTGTGTAAACTATTTAACTAAATATGTTTAATGGTTTGTTAGGCGTTTGATCATAACGCAATATAACAAACATGTACAAACCTGTGTTGTAGCATACAAGGACTTGAGTCATCGAGGGTTGTTGAAATTATGTTGAGACAAAATATGTTTACGAGTAACTTGTACATTTTATGTTATTTATTACAAGTTAATGATTTGTCATCAATCAAAACAAACAAGACTGTATAGATTAAATATCGTAATATTTGCACTAACATACTCTTTTCAAATTTATTAAGTTTTGAGGCTTCCTCTTTGAGTCCCTCATTTACGATTTTAAGGTCTTCACACGATTTGCATTCTAATTCAATTTCTTTACCCTTCAAGTTTAGATAATATTTCTTTTAGATTTGTTGGGATTCTAGATTTGATGTGACAAAATAAATAAAAGAATGAAACAAGAAGGGCTAAAGATGGCAAAGAGAGAAAGCTACAAAGAATAAAGATACAGGAAATAACTTATTATGTTGAAACGATTTTGATAATATTCTGTATTTTAGTTTTATTCTTATCTCTTTGTAAACCCTAATATATTTTTATATAAAGAGACATATGGTACAGGTTTTCATATGTCTTCCACAATGTAAATATCAGAAAAGTGTGTGTGTGTGTTCTAGGGCGTATAAACTATAAACGCCTAGAACTAGTTAGTGTTGTTCGTATCCTCTAAGGTCTGAGATATCTTAGATCCTTGTTACATTTAGGTAACACGTTGTTATTCTGATCAAATAATAATTGGAGGTGATTGGGAAAAACCTTGTGTCAATAACTTTGATTTGTTCTTATTCCGCTGCATGTTATTATCATTGTTATTGTTTAACCCTAGTGCTCAAAACGGTCCATGGAGTCTAACAAACTCCACAAGATCCGAAATTTTTTTCTCTAGTTTAGATTCAATAGATTTTAGAGATTTATTTTTCAAAATTATCTTTTGACTCATTTTGAAAATTCAATCATACTCATTATCTAAATCAAGTGAATCTAATGAGAGAGTGTCATCATTTTAGATATCTGTTTCGAGAGGTACCTCTTTTGAAGTTCCAGCCATTACACTGGTACAAAAGCTGTATTGGTCACGCCAAAAATGTGTGACGATATGCATATAGTCACACACGTTTTTTTCGTTGTGTGTCACTAAAGGTCCCGCCACCGTAGGTGGCATATGGTCACATTGTTGAGTTCGTGGCCTTTCCATCGAAAAAGAGTGACCAAAACCCCAAATATGTGTGACAAATTAGGCACCAATTTTGTTGGATTAGTCATTATCAGTGACCCTAAACACTTTATAGTCACACGGATGTTTTTTGAGAGTAACTATTGTTCGTCCTTTGGCCACATAAATATATAATATATGTGACATTTGAGATGATTTATTCAAGTAAATATGTATTATGTGTGACTATTTCCCGTCCTGTGGCTACATGAGTATATAATAAATGTGACGTTTGTGATGATTTAGTCACACAAAAGGTATTATTTTTTTTTAGTTACTCACATAAAATTTTGAAAAAAAGTGGCCAAAAATGTTAATAAGTGTGACCATACGATGTTTAAAGTAAAGAAATGTGTATTTTGTATGACTATTATTCATCCAATGGCCACATTAATTTTTTGTTTGTGTGGCCTTTTGTAACACTTAGTCAAACAAAGCATCTTTGTTTTGGTTATTTAGTCACATAAAAATGTATATTTTGCGTGACTATTGATCATCTAATTGCTACATATTTTTTTGTGGCCTTTTGTAATATTTAGTCACACAACGAATTAAGCAAACAGTGGCAAAACGTTTTAATAAGTGTGACTGTATGCATCTTTTAGTCACATTTAAATAATCAATATATATTAAAACAAATTCAAATATATATCCAAACAAATTCAAATACAATAAAACTGGAATGTATAAAACTCAACAAAATAAAAAATTGGACCTCCTTTTATATACCAAGGAATCCTAGTCGGCTTACAATACATATCATATAAGCGATATTAACTATATGAACCAACACTACTAACTTATAACTAGCATTTGTAACTAATACACTAGCAGTATTAACTTCAAGTAATCTTAATCTATGAGTAGTCTCTCACTGGTCATTGTAATAAAGAATGATAATATCTGCAGTAGCAAGATTGATAGCAAGACATGAAATGAAAGCATGGAGCTATACTAACCTTTTCATGAAGTTTTCGAACCTCTCGGCTTTGTATGAAAGTCTTCGTAAGGGCCAACACGACACCTTCCTCTGATAATATATGCCTTTTCATAAATAAAACAAACAACAGCAAAAAAGGTGCATTAGTACAAAAATACCATATGTATAACTAGAAAAGTAAACACCCCATATACAGCCTTCTTAATGTCCTATCTTATTTTACCATTTGATCAAAAATTTTGAAACCTCATATTCATATAGACCTCAAATTAGCCAAAAGTTTATTGTGGCGCGTCCTTATTAGTTTCCAATCAAAAGCAGGATACCTCAAGAACTCGATGAAGTTGATGCTGCAACGTGCCTTTCTGCAAATAGAATTAATAAATGGCTCTGTGAGCGAATGAAATATCAAACCTTGATTTTCTTGAAATAACAATCTTTTATATACATGTTTCTCACCTCCTGATGCGACCAGCTTTTCCACACGAGAGACAATATGTTTACTGATTGGCCTGAAACGGTCAGATAATATCAACCAAGTAATGGTCAACAAGTCAAACAGCTTAGGTCAATGCTTCCGTGGAATACAGTGTTTCCCCGGGTCGTAATGTCCCAACGAGGTGTTCGATGTTTTATTAAAAACGAATCTATGATCGAGTGAATATGAACAGGAAAGGGTATAAAGTGTGTGTGAGTGTTTACACTAGGGTTTTATAAAACAAAACAGCTTAAATAAGCTATATGAACAGTTAAGTGAAACCTAGATATCTAAAAACGTTTAATAATTAAAAACGCGTACGTTTAATTTAATTCTACGTAAACGTACGAAACAAAAACAATTTTAACTAAAGTGGTAATTTGCATGCCTTAGGGGCTTAAATGCAAATTAAATAAACTTAAAATATTTATTTTATAATTACTTAATTATTTAATTAATTATTATAACTATTATTAATTATCTAATATTTCACTAATAATTAAGAAAATGTAAAATAAGTCTTAGAAATATAAACTTAAAATTTATAAAAGTCTAAAATATTATAAAACTTATTTTAAAAACAAAATTATATTATTAAGACTATTTATCTAATTATTATTAATTAAAAACTATTTAATTATTAATTAACTATTTATATGATTTAAATTATAAAAAATACTAAAAAGACTTAGATAATTAAGAAGATTTTTATAAATCTAATTAACCATCACAGGAATCCCAAAAAATTATAAAAACTTTATTTTATGTATTTTTAAACTAGTTTACTAATTATTATTCTATTTATTAATTAATTACCATTTAAACTATTTAAATTATAAAAACTAGTAAATGAATAGTAAAAATTCTAGAAAAATTACCAAAATTATATTATAACTTATAAAAGCTAGGAAAAATATAAAAACTAGGTGTAGCCTTATAAAAATTAATTATGCTATTTATAACTTAATTACTGATTAATTATTAATAAAACTAATATTAAATATAATAAATACTAAATTACAAAATAAAAATCTGAGAAAATTATTAAAAATACTTTAACCTAAAAGGAAATTAATAAAAATATAAAAACACAACTTTCTTAATAAAAATCTAAAAATGAAAATTTAAATTAAATTATATTAAATAGAAACTATCACTTATTTTTATATTGTCTTTTCTGGATTTTTCTTTTTCAAACCTATATTATACCTAAAAATAGACAACTTTAATAAAAACAACTAATTTATAAGCTATTAATAAGCTCTGTAGAAGCTTAATACCTCCACAGTTGACTTTGGTTGACTGAAAATGGAAATAAGCTCACAAGAGCTTAAGTGGGACCCACCTTGGTTTATTCTGATTCTAATAAGTATGTTAGACTTGTCTAAGCTAAAATTTGACAAATAAGCTCAGTAGATAAGCAGATAAGCAAGATTAAGCTATTCCAAAAACTCAATTACAATACAGAATGGGGACAAACTTTAGGGTTGATTCTAGGTGGGGTCTACTGATGCACAGGTCAAACAAATAGTCAACTTTCACTCCCTGGTAGGAGGGGGGTTGAATGGTACAAGATTGGAGGTGTGGGGCCCACTATGGTGGTCACAAATCACCACCAAAGTGGTGGTGATGGACTGAGTCTGCTGATGCAGGGGAAGTGTCTTCCCTGCAAGTGAGTTTGAGGGTGAGTGGGGCCCAGGGTAAAAATCCTTAAAATACAAGCTAAGTGGGATCTTAAAGATGAGCTGGTAGTCTATTACTAGGAACAAGTTTCAAGTCCTAATTCCTACTCCTAAATTCTAAACAAATCTCTCAAGTTGTGGAAAAATCTGAGAACTTAAAATTTGACTTTTAATGAAAACTTGATATCTTTACTTTTATGAACTTTAGATGATCCTAGATTACTAGACATGATGTTTTATGCTAAAATAAGATTATATGGGGCTAGTATAACAACTATTGTACTGAATTAGGGATTTGTGGATCTAAAATCCTTGACAGTTAACTGTCAAGGGGTTTGGAATTGGATTTTGACTTTTTAGTGTTATACCACTTAACTATTGAGTTGAACTATGCTATTTGGGACCTAAGTAAACTATTTGAACCAGAAGTAACAACAAACAACCCTTGTAATGTAGGGAACACAGCTTATCCAAACACCCCTTTAAGAATCATATGTCAAGTGATTATCAAGAGTTTAATGAATCTGCCAATGAAACTGATTACAAAAGTTCTAATATGATATTATGAACTTAAATGAACATGTAAAACTAGATTATAAGCTATTCTCTAATAAAAAAATATAAATTACAATTGTGACTTACAAATGAGTCCAAGCTGAGAACTGAGTGAACCAATGAACAAGTACCAACTTAACACCTCCCAAAAGGTTCTAAACCAGAAATCATTCATCTTTCATCATGCTTCAGCTTCTATTCTTCCACAGTGAACTTTTTTTATATTTTTACTTATTTATTTGATATTTTTCTTATTTTTTTCTTTTATGAACTAAACAGCTAAGTGAGGTTTTCTAAAACTTATTCAAGCTTTGTCAGAGCTTATATGAGCTTATGAATTCAATAACAACAACAAATAACAACATACAAGCTTTGTGAGATTTTTGAGAATTTAAGAAATACAAAAACTGAGAATCAAACTGGAATTGGAAATTGATGATTGAAAAAGATTAAGGATACACTGAAACAACTTAATTGAATGTTTAAAAGCTTTAAGATTACACTGAAATGATAAATTAATCTATTCGACACTACACTACACTAAACTAATCTAATATATTTTCTCCTCTACTTTCTTCTTCTTTTTAATGGACTTCTAGGGTTTGTGGGACCCACTGGAACATTTCCCACCATATCTGAGCCGTTGATAAGGTCTGACTCATCTCCACCATTTAAATATCTTTTTCGCGCCAAAAAGTCATGGGGGTACTGTTGTTGCGTGGAGAGGTTTTCAAGGCAATAAATGGTGTTTGGGAGCATGTGTGAGGTGGAGGGTTTGCGTGGAGAGGTAGAGGTAGCAAGTTGGGGGTGAAACCAGTGAGGTGGTGATGGTTTTGGTGGTCTGTGAGTGAGGGAGAGGGAGATGGTATTATTTGACCAGGGTAAAACTGGTATTAGTATACCAGGGTATGGATTGGGCTTGGTGGGCTTGGATCACAAAAACAAAGGGTGGGCTAGGGTAATGGTTGTGTTGGGTTTGGATTTGGTTTTATATAATAATAAAGTCCGTTTGGTTTTTTAGTTAATAAATCACAAGGACCAAATTTGAAAATTGCTGAAAGTTTAGGGGGGCTGATGTGTAATTTTTCCAAAGTTTAATTAAGGACTAAACTTGCCATAAATAAATAGTACAAGGGTATTTTTGATGTTTTTCATTTTTTAAATATCCGGGGACTATTTATGCCAAACTTGCAAAGTTGAGGGGCCTTTTTGCAATTTCTCCAAAATTTTCTCCCAAGGACCAATTGTGACAGTTTGTGAATTCCCAAGGACCCTTAATGATAATTTTCCCATTATGAACATCCGGGGACTAAAACTGTCAAGTTTGAAACTTTGAGGGACCTGTTTTGCCATATCTTCAAACTCCAGGGGCCCAATATGAAATTTCACCAACCTTATCACCCAAGGACCATTCCTGCAAAAGATTATTAGTACAAGGACCAAAATTGATTTTCTCAAATTTTTTACATCCCAGGGACTATTTATGTCAATTTCCAAAGTATAGGGACTAAACTTTTAATTTTATGAAACTTTGAACCAAAGGACTAAATATGTAACTTTGTGATTTAAAATGACCTTTGGTGACATTTTCATGTTTTTAGAATAACCAGGGACTAGTTTTGCCAATTTATGAAACTTGAGGGACTGAAACTGCCAATTATGCAAACTTTGTACGTTTTTCATCTGTTTTTGCATATTTTGCATTTGAAACATATAAAACACACTTCTAATATATTTTAAGTATTTTGATGCATATTTGAGTGTTTTTGTATGTTTTGGCAGCTCAGATTAGTATAAAATGATGAGTATTTACCTCACACTAAACTGTTGCTAGTCCCTAGCAATCTTTTGAGAAAAACTTAATGGATTTGAAAAACTCTTTACCAAAAGCCATCACTTCTGGAGTAGCCAGATGTAAGAACTGTGGCACACCTGATAACCGTGTGATTTTGAGCAAATCACCAGCTGTCAACGGATTTGATTTGTCTTTACCAAAAGCCGTTCGTTTCTGGACTAGCCAACTCTTGATGGAATAGTCAACATCTTGGTGAGCTGATTACCAATTATGGATTTTCCACTGCCTTTACCACAATCCATAATCTTGCGGGCTAGCCAACTCATTCGCTTTATGGGATATGGGGAGTTGAGGAACCATACAATTTTGGGCAAATTGCAAGCCATAAACGGATTTGAGTTATCTTTACCAAGAACCGTTTGCTCCTGGATTAGCCAATCCTTATGTGGGTTAGACATGGCGGACTGATAACCATTTATTGCGTTCTAAGTGAGAAAAAATTTTAAAATTTTGGCTAAAATGGGGGTTCTTGATGGAACATGTGTTTAAATTCGTTAGAATAACGAATCTCCCCCCACACTTAGAACTGAATATTGTCCTCAATATTCAAAGTACCGGGTGTTAAACCAACACTTAGAACATAAGAAGGAAATACTCTATAGCCTTTATTTAAATTTATGTACACACATTTTTTTTAGGAGATATATACATATATACAACATGTGGGTTAGTATCTCCCCCACACTTAGGGTGAAAACCCTAAGTACATGCTACTGTTTTTATTTACCGAGTCGCTAGCTTGACTCGACCCCGAATTCATTTGTCCATGGGGAAGCATGATGTGGAAGAGACAATCTACATCGGACTTTCATTCAAGATGTTTGGATAAACATTTGAAGCACGTGAAAGTTTCACACAGATGAGATATACAGAGACACCCGGCTCAAAATTTATAAATGAGAATGCCGGGGTCAAAGATAATGTCCTCACTCCCAAAAGAGTGAAGAACAGGAGAAGCCACGGGATATATGAAGAAAAGAAAGAAAATCATGATAAAAATCATGACTAACTCCTCATCTTCAATAGGAGAATTCATTGTTTCATGAATCTCCTCTTTTAAGCTCGTTTGATCAAGACATATTATGGGTATGTCTAGATCAAAATAGAAATTATCATACTCCGGAGGAGATATGATATGAGTGAGTTTACTGGAGAACTCCTCAAAGGTGAATGATTCGTATTCGGGATTGATTTGAGTGAGTTCACTGGGGAACTCCTCAAAAGTAAATGATTCATATACAGGAAGAGAATTATAAGATTGAGAAGTGGTGATACCACTTATCTTCTCTTCCGTATGATCAAAATGGAATGTTTGCAATTCCGGAATAGAATCATTGATCAAAAGCTCACTTTCCTCAACGGGGATAGGAGATGAAATAGGCTTTTCATTAAAAGCCTCAATTCTAGAAATGAGAAGATTAGCATTTAATAATGTAAGACGAAGAGATTCGTCTTGGATTATTTCTTCATCATTCTCTTCTTCTGAGGTGACAAACTCAGAAGGTAATTCCCCCACATAACTCATGTCTCCACAAGATAAAGAATAGTTCTCATCAGAATCAGAGAACATCTCAATATGATCATTTGGAAAGACAAGAGGGGGAGGGATATCACACATATGATCAAGAATTCCCTGTGACTCACTTGGGATTGAGACAAGGTTCTCAACACTAGACTTTATGAATTCGTCCGATTCCTTTTCAGGAATAGTGTCAAGATGCTCGTCCCCCATGTTTAGAGAGTGAGTGGGAACCTCGGGTGTGATAACATCATACTTAGGGAGCTGAGAAGGACTAGCAGTAATGGATTCTACAAGTTCCATTATTTCAACTGCTAGTGATTCAGTCACTTTATTTTCTCCCTGTATTTCTACTAAGGCAGTTTCAACTGAAGTTGAATAAAAAGGTGTCTCAGATACCTTTGGGATTGGAACAAAATCATTTATTTCCTCAAGAGGATTTACTTTGACTTCCTTGTCCCCCATTATCAAGATATCTGAAGGGTCATTTGATTTTTCTTTTTCAACTGGTTCATCCTCATCACTTTCATCCTCAAGATAAAATGAGTTAACAAGAGGTTTTTGTTTCCTAAGAATTAGATCCTTAAGACTGTTTATTCCATTTTGAATGGTCTTGTTGACTTGACTTTGAGCCATAATCATTTTAGTAATCAATTCAGCTTCAGCTAAATCGTCTTGAGGAAGTGGTTGAGGGTTTGTGTATTGTGAAGGCTGGTTAAAACCAAATTCATGATTGTTACAAGGAACCTGTTCATAGACAAACTGATTCCTAGTTTGACAATCAGAGCCGTAGTGAGGGCCTCCACAATACTCACAACAGTAAAACTGTTGAGTCTGGTTTGGTGTATTTTGATACGAAGCTTCATTGAGATTAGGATAATATGATTCTTGCTCGTATGAATGTGATGGGTAGTTGGAAAATTTGAGGAGTCGTTGAATAAGTTTTGATTAGGATCATAAGCAAATGAATTACTCGATCCACAAAACAAACAACTCTCATCTCGAATATCATTACCACATTGTTCACATGTACACCAACGACATAGAAAACCGAAAAGCGGCTCACCACAA
Source organism: Artemisia argyi (assembly GCA_030686995.1). Taxonomy (NCBI): domain Eukaryota; kingdom Viridiplantae; phylum Streptophyta; class Magnoliopsida; order Asterales; family Asteraceae; genus Artemisia; species Artemisia argyi. Next base: position 135,694,403 of record CM060694.1, read on the forward strand.
CCGACACAAGGAACAAAATCTGGAGATGGGACAAGTGGTGTGCTCTGAGAGCTAGGAATTTCCACCACTTCCGTTATGGTCTCTGGTTTTTGTTTTTGATAAATGTGAAGATTAGGCAAATCGTTCTTTTCAGTCACTGCCCTAAGCTCTGTACGTTTGCTTGACAAACTTGTAACCGTAAACCGTGAAAGGTTAGGATCAATTGTGAGCTTAGATTCTTGGACAACCGTAGGTTGGACGTATTTAGCACTTTCATTTTCAGTGGAAAGTACAGGGTCCTTTGTCACCCCGGTTTCTCGTTCTATTTCCCTCACTGGAGAGGGAATATGAATCGATGGTCCATCATAATCAACACGACATCTCGATATCTTTGACAAGGCAATAAGTTTTTCGATGTTGCTCTCATAGGCCCTTTGTTCAAAGAAATCGTCATCGGGAGATGTCATTAGAATGAATTATGGGACAAGTGGAAGAAGGTAGAATCAAAAGGATAGAGGGTAAAGGGATGAATATTTTTGGTATTTTGAAAATTTTTGTAGTAATAATAATAAGGAAAATATTTTTGGGTTTTTGTGTTCGTTGAAAACTAATTTTAAAAAGTTTTCGGGAACAGTTTTTGGTTTTTATATGATAATAATATGAACAAGGACGGATAAATATACAATGAGCGTGTATTCAGGTTCACTAATACGCAAAATCGTTTAGAATAAGCGCACAACCTCCCCGGTAGCGGTGCCAAATTTTGATTGGCCTGAAACGGTCAGAAAATATCAACCAAGTAATGGTCAACAAGTCAAACAGCTTAGGTCAATGCTTCCGTGGAATACAGTGTTTCCCCGGGTCGTAATGTCCCAACGAGGTGTGCGATGTTTTATTAAAAACGAATCTGTGATCGAGTGAATATGAACAGGAAAGGGTATAAAGTGTGTGTGAGTGTTTACACTAGGGTTTTATAAAACAAAACAGCTTAAATAAGCTATATGAACAGTTACGTGAAACCTAGATATCTAAAAATGTTTAATAATTAAAAACGCGCATGTTTAATTTAATTCTACGTAAACGTACGAAACAAAAACAATTTTAACTAAAGTGGTAATTTGCATGCCTTAGGGGCTTAAATGCAAATTAAATAAACTTAAAATATTTATTTTATAATTACTTAATTATTTAATTAATTATTATAACTATTATTAATTATCTAATATTTCACTGATAATTAAGAAAATGTAAAATAAGTCTTAGAAATATAAAATTAAAATTTCTAAAAGTCTAAAATATTATAAAACTTATTTTAAAAACAAAATTATATTATTAAGACTATTTATCTAATTATTATTAATTAATAACTATTTAATTATTATTTAACTATTTATATGATTTAAATTATAAAAAATACTAAAAAGACTTAGATAATTAAGAAGATTTTTATAAATCTAATTAACCATCACAGGAATCCTAAAAAATTATTAAAACTTTATTTTATGTATTTTTAAACTAGTTTACTAATTATTATTCTATTTATTAATTAATTACCAATTAAACTATTTAAATTATAAAAACTAGTAAATGAACAGTAAAAATTCTAGAAAAATTACTAAAATTATATTATAACTTATAAAAGCTAGGAAAAATATAAAAACTAGGTGTAGCCTTATAAAAATTAATTATGCTATTTATAACTTAATTTTTGATTAATTATTAATAAAACTAATATTAAATATAATAAATACTAAATTACAAAATAAAAATCTGAGAAAATTATTAAAAATACTTTAATCTAAAAGGAAATTAATAAAAATATAAAAACACAACTTTCTTAATAAAAATCTAAAATGAAAATTAAAATTAAATTATATTAAATAGAAACTATCACTTATTTTTATATTGTCTTTTCTGGATTTTTATTTTACAAACCTATATTATACCTAAAAATAGACAACTTTAATAAAAACAACTAATTTATAAGCTATTAATGAGCTCTGTAGAAGCTTAATACCTCCACAGTTGACTTTGGTTGACTGAAAATGGAAATAAGCTCACAAGAGCTTAAGTGGGACCCACCTTGGTTTATTCTGATTCTAATAAGTATGTTGGACTTGTCTAAGCTAAAATTTGACAAATAAGCTCAGTAGATAAGCTGATAAGCAAGATTAAGCTATTCCAAAAACTCAATTACAACACAGAATGGGGACAAATTTTAGGTTTGATTCTAGGTGGGGTCCACTGATGCTCAGGTCAAACAAATAGTCAACTTTCACTCCCTGGTAGGAGGGGGGTTGAATGGTACAAGATTGGAGGTGTGGGGCCCACTGTGGTGGTCACAAATCACCACCAAAGTGGTGCTGATGGACTGAGTCTGCTGATGCAGGGGAAGTGTCTTCCCTGCAAGTGAGTTTGAGGGTGAGTGGGGCCTAGGGTAAAAATCCTAAAAATACAAGCTAAGTGGGATCTTAAAGATGAGCTGGTAGTCTATTACTAGGAACAAGTTTCAAGTCCTAATTCCTACTCCTAAATTCTAAACAAATCTCCCAAGTTGTGGAAAAATCTGAGAACTTAAAATTTGACTTTTAATGAAAACTTGATATCTTGACTTTTATGAACTTTAGATGATCCTAGATTACTAGACATGATGTTTTATGCTAAAATAAGATTATATGGGGCTAGTATAACAACTATTGTACTGAATTAGGGATTTGTGGATCTAAAATCCTTGACAGTTAACTGTCAAGGGGTTTGGAATTGGATTTTGACTTTTTAGTGTTATACCACTTAACTACTGAGTTGAACTATGCTATTTGGGACCTAAGTAAACTATTTGAACCAGAAGTAACAACAAACAACCCTTGTAATGCAGGGAACACAGCTTATCCAAACACCCCTTTAAGAATCATATGTCAAGTGTTTATCAAGAGTTTAATGAATCTGCCAATGAAACTGATTACAAAAGTTCTAATATGATATTATGAACTTAAATGAACATGTAAAAACAGATTATAAGCTATTCTCTAATAAAAAAATATAAATTACAATTGTGACTTACAAATGAGTCCAAGCTGAGAACTGAGTGAACCAATGAACAAGTACCAACTTAACACCTCCCAAAAGGTTCTAAACTAGAAATCATTCATCTTTCATCATGCTTCAGCTTCTATTCTTCCACAGTGAACTTTTTTTATATTTTTACTTATTTATTTGATATTTTTCTTATTTTTTCTTTTATGAACTAAACAGCTAAGTGAGGTTTTCTAAAATTTATTCAAGCTTTGTCAAAGCTTATATGAGCTTATGAATTCAATAACAACAACAAATAACAACATACAAGCTTTGTGAGATTTTTGAGAATTTAAGAAATACAAAAACTGAGAATCAAACTAGAATTGGAAATTGATGATTGAAAAAGATTAAGGATACACTGAAATAACTTAATTGAATGTTTAAAAGCTTTAAGATTACACTGAAATGATAAATTAAACTATTCGACACTACACTACACTAAACTAATCTAATATATTTTCTCCTCTGCTTTCTTCTTCTTTTTAATGGACTTCTAAGGTTTGTGGGACCCACTGGAACATTTCCCACCATATCTGAGCCGTTGATAAGGTCTGACTCATCTCCACCGTTTAAATATCTTTTTCGCGCCAAAAAGTCATGGGGGTACTGTTGTTGCGTGGAGAGGTTTTCAAGGCAATAAATGGTGTTTGGGAGCATGTGTGAGGTGGAGGGTTAACGTGGAGAGGTAGAGGTAGCAAGTTGGGGGTGAAACCAGTGAGGTGGTGGTGGTTTTGGTGGTCTGTGAGTGAGGGAGAGGGAGATGGTGGTGTTGGACCGGGGTCAAACTGGTATTAGTATACCAGGGTATGGATTGGGCTTGGTGGGCTTGGATCACAAAAACAAAGGGTGGGCTGGGGTAATGGTTGTGTTGGGTTTGGATTTGGTTTTATATAATAATAAGGTCCGTTTGGTTTTTTAGTTAATAAATCACAAGGACCAAATTTGTAAATTGCTGAAAGTTTGGGGGGGCTGATGTGTAATTTTTCCAAAGTTTAATTAAGGACTAAACTTTCCATAAATAAATAGTACAAGGGTATTTTTGATGTTTTTCATTTTTTAAATATCCGGGGACTATTTTTGCCAATCTTGCAAAGTTGAGGGGCCTTTTTGCAATTTCTCCAAACTTTTCTCCCAAGGACCAATTGTGACACTTTGTGAATTCCCAAGGACCCTTAATGATAATTTTCCCATTATGAACATCCGGGGACTAAAACTGTCAAGTTTGAAACTTTGAGGGACTTGTTTTGCCATATCTTCAAACTCCAGGGGCCCAATATGAAATTTCACCAAACTTATCACCCAAGGACCATTCCTGCAAAAGATTATTAGTACAAGGACCAAAATTGATTTTCTCAAAGTTTTTACATCCCAGGGACTATTTATGTCAATTTCCAAAGTATAGGGACTAAACTTGTAATTTTATGAAACTTTGCACCAAAGGACTAAATATGTAACTTTGTGATTTAAAATGACCTTTGGTGACATTTTCATGTTTTTAGAATAACCAGGGACTAGTTTTGCCAATTTATGAAACTTGAGGGACTGAAACTGCCAATTATGCAAACTTTGTACGTTTTTCATCTGTTTTTGCATATTTTGCATTTGAAACATATAAAACACACTTCTAATATATTTTAAGTATTTTGATGCATATTTGAGTGTTTTTGTATGTTTTGGCAGCTCAGATTAGTATAAAATGATGAGTATTTAGACACTCATCATTTACCAAATGTGTATCGTTTCAAAGCAGCCAAGTGGACCTTTATACGTGAGAGGATGAATTCACGAGTCTTATCATCACAAGTTTCTAGAACCTTCTGTACCACATAATTCCCAAAAGGATCTTTCATCATTGCCTGTATTGACCAAAGAGCATTCATTAGAGGATATAAAGAAGGGACAAAAGGGGAAATGTAGTGGAAAAGCATATTAAGTTTCTTACTTGTAAAGGCTCATTTTCATCATTGGAACCAAGAATCTACTTCACAAGGAGTTCACGCTCCTCTGGGCTTCAATAAGCCAAGCATTTCTCGACAACATTGGATATACTGCATTTCAGCTAATAACCTAGAATTACAATTAAGGATCGTTAAAGACTGATTAAAAATGATTGAGAAATGAGTTAAGAGTGCACAAAACTACTTTACTCAACAAAAGAAATGACTTATATATGTATAAAAGATGCATACCAGAACATTTAAAGCAGCAAGCGTGGCCATTCCTTCACAAGTCCACTGCATAAATGATAAACCATAAACGGCCATGCTTAATTAAAAGTAATCTTATATTGGATAATGATAATAAAATTTGACTCTAAATATAATCAAATTATAGTTTTATTACAGTATTAGCTAGAAGAGAAATATAAAAAAATATAATGTACCTTTGATGCAGATGCAATATGAGGCACGACAATGGCATTTCACTGGTACAAAAAGTTGTATTGGTCACGCCAAAAATGTGTGACGATATGCCTATAGTCACACACGTTTTTTTCGTTGTGTGTCACCATAGGTCCCGCCACCGTAGGTGGCATACGGTCACATTGTTGAGTTCGTGGCCTTTTCCATTGAAAAAGAGTGACCAAAACCCCAAATATATGTGACAAATTAGGCACAAGTTTTGGTGGATTAGTCATTATCAGTGACCGTAAACACTTTATAGTCATGCGAATGTTTTTTGAGAATAACTATTTTTCAACCTTTGGCCACATAAAGATGACTCTTTCTAGTAAATGTGTATTTTGTGTGACTATTTCCCATCCTATGGCCACATGAATATACAATAAATGTGACATTTGTGATGATTTAGTCACACAATGGGTGTTGTTTTTTTGGAGTTAGTCACATACAATTTTAACATAAAGTGGCAAAAAGTGTAAATAAGTGTGACCATATGCTGTTTAAAGTGAAGAAATGTGTATTTTGTGTAACTATTGATCATCCAATGGCCACGTGAATTTTATGTTTGTGTGGCCTTTTGTAATATTTAGTCACACAAGGCATGTTTGTTTTGGGTATTTAGTCACATACCATTAATCAAACAGTGGCAAAAACTGTAAATAAGTATGACCATATGCTGTTTAAAGTGAAGAAATGTGTATTTTGTGTGATTATTGATCATCCAATCGCCACATGAATTTTATGTTTGTGTGGCCTTTTGTAATATTTAGTCACACAAAGCATGTTTGTTTTAGGTATTTAGTCACATACCATTAAGCAAACAGTGGCCAAAAGTGTTAATAAGTGTGACCATATGCTATTTAAAGTGAAGAAATGTGTATTTTGTGTGACTATTGATCATCCAATGGCCACGTGAATTTTATGTTTGTGTGGACTTTTGTAATATTTAGTCACACAAAGCATGTTTGTTTTGGGTATTTAGTCACATACCATTAATCAAAAGTGGCCAAAAGTGTAAATAAGTGTGACCATATGTTGTTTAAAGTGAAGAAATGTGTATTTTGTGTGACTATAGATCATCCAATGGCCACGTGAATTTTATGTTTGTGTGGCCTTTTGTAATATTTAGTCACACAAAGCATGTTTGTTTTGGGTATTTAGTCACATACCATTAATCAAACAGTGGCCAAAAGTATAAATAAGTGTGACCATATGCTGTTTAAAGTGAAGAAATGTGTATTTTGTGTGACTATAGATCATCCAATGGCCACGTGAATTTTATGTTTGTGTAGCCTTCGGTAATATTTAGTCACACAACAACTAAAGCAAACAGTGACCAAAAGTGTTAATAAGTGTGACTATATGCATCTTTTAGTCACATTTAAAAAATCAATATATATCAAAACAAATTCAAATACAATAAAATTGGAATGTATATAACTGAACAAAATATAAAATTGGACATCCTTTTATACACTAAGGAGTCCTAGTCGGCTTACAATAGTTTCTTTATAAGTATCTATAATCTTTTCCATAAGCAAGTTGCAACTTCGAGCGGTCTTCATCTCTGAGCAATACCAACTTTAACTAGCAGTAGTAACTTTTGTACTAGCAGTAGTAAATACTTGGCACATTTTCTTTGAAGTTCATGAGCTGCACTAAATCCATCTAAGCAATATTAACACAAACATGATCAGCGGTAATTCAAACAAAATCATGAAGACTTTTAATCCAAAACAATGAACATACTAATAAAATTTGCAGTTAAACTTACAAGTTTTTCTCCCATTGATCTAATCTCATCATCTGGATATAAAAGCCTTGAAAATGTAGGCTGCTGCATATCAACACATCATGATGAGAGCAGAACTAGAACATGTCAAAGCTCACAACATAACAGAACTAGATGAGCCACTGGTTCAAGTATATGCACAAACATGATAGGAGAGTTAATACTAGTACCATGTTAGTACTGCTGGAGCAGAGTTACTACTGCTAGTATATATATATATATATATATATATATATATATATATATATATATATATATATATATATATATATATATATATAACAGAACGTATATAAATGAAGCAAATATATATACAATTGTATTTCAAATTCAATAAAAATCGAATGTATATAAATGAAGCAAATATATATCAAAATTGTAATGTCGTATATAATCAAATTCTCAACTATCATAAATTAAAACCTGTTGACTCTTCACCGCCTTAGATTGCTTTTGCAAGGTTTCACTAGAGACCAAATGTTTTCGCTTCGTTGGTACTAATTTTAGTCCAGTATTTTGTTCACTAATATTTGGTATCATAGTTGGTGGTGTAACCTGTAGAACCGGTTTGTCGTGGCTTAAGCGTTTTCGTATGTCTGATAGTTTAACAGGTTCCTATATGTATATATAAAACATGGTACATTAGTCATGTACGTAAAACTAAAAAAAATCGAAGGTGGATGTTTTATTGCTTGCCACTGTTTCCATTACTGGTACGTTTTCCAAAGTTTCAATGGCCATTGGAGTGGTCACCTGCAATATAAATTAAGAAATACAATGGTGTTATCATTAGAAAATGAAATTGTTAACAACATAAAAAATGGCTTACATCTGAGTCTAATGGCAGTTTCTTTCTGCAAAAAATGTATGGGAAATGTAAGAAACCAAGGCACTAATAACGCTGCATAATATAAGATCTGCCAACCATGAAACAGTAAAAATATACATGGGTTGGCTTTGGTGACTGAGATGGAGCATACCCACGCCTCGAAAATGAAGTGTGCCAGAAAATCCAGCTTAGAGAATTTTTAGCCAGGCATCCCGTGTATCATCCTCACCCATGAAAATAGCTCATGTAGCCCCTGCAAGAAACAAGTAACGTGATTAATGCTAACATAAAAGATGACAACATTAGATGTACCAAATATAAGTTTAGCCTAAAAAACAAACATACGGGTTGCATATCAAATCGGGCAACAAATAATATACAATTGGTTGCAAGTTTATGCAGTGCCAAACATGGAACTAACAAATGTCAAACACATTACCAAGCAAGCAAAACACTAACATTTGGTACAAACGAAATAGTTTGACAAAAAGCAACCATATTTGAGTTAATTTCCTATATAACAGATGTTATGTTAATCTTTTGATAGATAACTTACGCAATTGCGATAAGCAAATTCCAACTATTCAGCAACATCCTCCCGGAGTGGAAACCAATCAAGACTCCCCTTACGAGCAAAACAGTGGCCTCTTAGAACACGTCGATTGTCTCCATTCCAATAAACAGGAAAACTAGGTCATCTTAATAAGTCTACCTGCAACGCTTACCACCACACGAATTTATAATCAAAAACATGTTTTAGGCTAGTTTAATCCACGAAAATCAATGTAAATTGTTTTATCGATTACACATTTAAGAAAATAGAAATTAAATACGTGTTTGAGCATACCCATGAACAGAGTAGGATAGGTGAGATGAGAGTGATGGTGGCTCGACTGTGATGGTGTTGGTTATCTCGAACCAAACAACCGAAGCAAACAAAGTCTCCCATACAGTTCCCTTGTCTTGATGACGGTGATGGCGTGGAGGAGCGATGGTTGGTGGAACTACGGCGAGATAAGGTGGTGAAGTGTGGCGGTGGTGTGAGTCGGTTCTAGAGAGAAGGACACGAGATGAATAGAGAGAAGATAGATCTGACTAAGCTAGTAGTGTTGATGTTTTGATTTTGGGTGAAAAAGGGGCGCCATATGAGCGGAGCGGGAGATTGAAATTTTGGGGAAAATTAAGGGGCTCGGAATGTTTAATGAGCCGAGCTCAACCTTATATAAGTTCAACTCGAGTTATTGTTGAGTTCTCGAGCTTGTAAGTGATATAAAATATGTGTTTTTTTTTAATATGTAAGTGTACTAAGTGTAAATACTTATTTATGAATGTATCAAGCTTTTCGAGCTGAAGTCGAACCAAATTCAATTCTTAGGTTATATTTCAAATTTAATTTTTGTAATAAAACACATCTTTACAGATAAATCGATTTTTTTGAGTCAAGCTCAATCCGAGTTCAAACTTTCTCGATCCCGGATAACATATGATCGGGAGGTCCCTGGATACTTGCTTTTTAGTGTATGTGATAAATGGTATACACCTAACAAGCCGGTGCAACCCATGCATGACCAGTGATAATGGCTAATTCACATGGGTCATGGGTCATGTGCATTAGGTTATCACTGGTCACATTCATTAATTAATGGGTATTTGACATCGATCATATGGGTCACATGCATTGGGTGGATAGTTGCTTAGAGTGTCATGTTACGACACATCCATGACTGTTGACAATTGGTAATTAACATGCATTATGGGTCATGGGTCATGTGCATTAGGTTATAGTGGCTTTTAGTGTAATAGAAACCATGCATGACCGGTGATAATGGCTAATTCACATGGGTCATGGCTCATGTGCATTAGGTTATCACTGGTCACATTCATTAATTAATGGGTATTTGATCGACATCGATCATATGGGTCATATGCATTGGGTGGACATATAGTTGCTTATAGTGTCATGTTACGACACATTCATGCTTGTTGACAATTGGTAATTAACATGGGTAATGGGTCATGTGTATTGGGTTGTAGTGGCTTTTAGAGCAGTTACATTAGTAATGCACGGGGTGCGTTATTTGGCTTTCAACGTGCGTTATTCGTACGTGATTGTTGTGTATGGTCGCGTTAATGGTGCGTTAACACGCCGGGTTATTCCATTAACCCAGCATTAAAGTGATTTTCTTAAAAAAAAATTTTTTTGTCACTTTTGGCCCCTCTAAAATTTATAACATTTGGAATATAAGTTAATGAAAAATGCAAAAACACCCCCCTTAGTTCAAATTCAAATTCAAGATTACACGATACACAACATTACAACAATACGAAAAAGAAATACACACGATACAGAAAAGAAATACACACGATACAGAAAAGAAATAAACATGATATGGAAATTGTCACTTATTGATAGCGGGATACATTTGAAATTTTGAATTCAAAACAGAGGGCGGGGTAATTTGAAATTTTGAATTCAAAACAGAGGGCGGGATAGTTTTAAATTTTGAATTCAAATAGAGGGCGGGATACTTCCACAAAGCATCCTATAAATACCTATTGGGGTTATGCTGAATACACACACAATTCACACCCACAATCATCAAAGAATTCTCTTTTGTTCTTCCAACAGAATGTCTCACAACACATCACCTGAAAACGCATCGGTGTACAACACACCACCTGAAGACAATTCCCCACAAAACACACCGCTAGAAGATCTTTTTCCGGTGTTCCAATATGACAACCCACCACCTCCAACTCCACCAGCAGTAATGTTTCCACCCGAAAACATACCACAACCAAACAATCAACCACCAAAATTTCCACCTGAAAACCAACCCATCATTCGTCAGTTCACTGAGGAAGAACAGTATGAGCTGGATATGCAAGTCGTTTTGGAGTTTGAAGCTGAGCAAGCCTGTCAGGAAAGGGAGCGTGAGGCGTACCTCAAAGGGAAACAGGATCAGAAGAACATACGAGCAGAATGGCGATAGGATCAGGGACTTCCACCTGTGCCATCGAGTGAGGACGATTCAAGTGCCTCCTATTCGAGTCACGAGGGCTATGTGTCTGATGATTTATTTTATTGAATCGTAGTTTTATGTTTAATTATCGTAGCTTTATGTTTAATTATCGTAGGTTTATGTTTCATTATCGTAGGTTTATGTTTGATTATCGTATTTTATGTTTCATGTTTTTTGTAGTTTGTTTAATGTATGTTTAAATTTTAAGTATCAATATAAGTTGTGTTTTATGTTATTAAATGAAATATTAGTTTTAGTTGAGGGTTGAATTTGAAAATAGTTGAGTTAAAACTTGGGAAAGGGAAATGTAAAGAAGATCAATCCCCCCAATTTATTGGGTAATGATCCATTACCCACTATTGGGTAATGGTTTATTGCATTATGCTTTGCCAAGCATATTTTTTCACTACCTTTCCCATTCTTCACCCCCTATAACCCCCTACCAAGCATTAGGGGTGTTCAAAAAACCCGAGAAACTGACAAACCAAGCATTCGGTTTCGGTTTTTACTTTTAGATATCCATGGTTAACCGAACCGAACCATATATAATATAAATAAATTACCCGCCCCGCGATTGATAGTTAAAATTTTCCAACTAACCGAACCGAACCGCCCCGTGAACACCCCTAGCAAGAGTATCGAACACACTTCATTTACACTTTATATATATATATATATATATATATATATATATATATATATATATATATATATATATATATATATATATATATATATATATATATATATATATATATATATATAATATACAAACTTATTGTTGGGAATAGACATTATTATTTCAAGTGTCGGTCATTGAATTTTGTTATAGGTTGCATTATTTAGTTAATACGTTAGTTATTTTATATGTTTTATAGAGTTTTATGCTAAGTTTATAGGTTTGGATAAAGTCTAAGGGCTATGTTTGTAATATTGACAAAGTATGGTAAAGCCCTAATCCTTACCTATAAATAGTCTTGTAACACCTCATTTGAAGTGGGCTGGTTCACCTAGTAATATCATTAGTCTCTTATTTTCATATTAAGCGTTCCTTCCACTCTCTCTCTCTACTTACTTTCTCTCTCTAGAAATCTTAGTGGTTATGACCAAGAAACACGTTCCGGAGGTCGCGGTTGATGAAAATACATCATGGTTCTAGAGAGAGAAAGTAGAGAGAGAAAGGTGGAGAAAAGGGTTAATATTAAAAAGGAATAAATGAAACAACACACACACTTTCCCACACCCCTCATGGAGAGTCATGAGGGGTATTTATAGGCTCCTAACATTACTAGTTTGCCTATATAACAATAATAGTCCCTAAAGTACTATTTGTATGATATCTAGTTCATTTCTTTATGTGTGACGTTATCTTTTATAAAATAGCAAGGCTAACAATCTCCCTCCAAGATATCGTCACACATGAATAGATACAATGAGACCTATAAACACATAAACATGTAAATTACAACAATAGTAAACTATGTTGACATTGTTGAAGCGCAGAGTCCCTGTAGTCTAGATACTGAGGCAGACTTGAAGTTCTCACTTCCGACGATCTCGGCGTATGATCTTGGACACTGACGGCAAAGGTCTTTGTAGCTCTGAACTTCAACTGTAATGGTCTAGTTAGGTTATTACTCCCTCCTAATTAGTGAGCCTTTATTCTTTTTCTTCTGCTCCCTCCTGAACTGACAACTCTCTTCTCATCTCACAGTGGATAAGGTAGATACTAATGAGTTTGCACCATGGTTGTCGTTCTGGGAGCATCGTAGCATAACTCACTTAGTATTACACAGAAGGTTGGTAATACGCTCTGATGTACACATCATTCGTACTTCTTCGGTTCTAGTGTAAGTACAATTCCCTCGATCAACCAATCGTACTAGAGATGAAACACTACTTCTTTTGGCATGTTCTTCGCCCTCCTGATGGTTGTGATATATCAAAATCATCATACTATTGTGTGTACATGCCAAAATTACCCGTACTTTACACTACTGATGCAATATAGATAGACCATGAAAGCATAATTTGTGAGAATATGCTAATAGGATATGACTCTCTTTATTCTACAATCTCTTCTCTTCTCTTCAACCTATAAGCGACCTCTTCAAATTCCAACCAGCTAGTAAATGACCAATGACTATAGAAACAATCCAGTATAACCAATCTGAAAATGAAGTAAACATCCCTTAGATATGCGACTTAATCTTGTACGATGGTGTGATTAAGAACCTATACTGAGCACTACAACGTAACTCCTTAAAGTATAGGTAGTGCCATATACCCAAACCAACAAACAGTATATGAAATATCCACCTCTTGAACAATCCACAACTTCGTGCGACACTAAGTACAACAGTGTAACTCCTTAAAGTGATAGCTATAACCCGTGAGCACTACAATGTAACTCCTTACAGCGGGTATAATTAGATAACCCAAGTCTTAATCACTATCATTAGTGTTTGCTCAAACAATTATCTCCGAAAGTCATGCATCCATCCACCCCTAGACTTTGAGATAAATAAGTACACATGCCCTTGAAATGAACTTTAAACCCAGAAAAGTGATAAAGAATTATTCCCATAATCACAAAATCCGATACTAGCCGTTGTCATTTGATTGTGATTCTTGATCAGGATCGTTTAAGCAAAACGTGGTGTGTTTTTGGTGAAGCTAGAAATTCCATCTCGGTTGATTCGTAGTGATTTCGTATATTCCCTCCAAGCTCCAAAAATAGAATTGGAAAATTTTCTCGCCCATAATTTGGAAATCACTATGAAATGCAATTTTAAGGTTACCAGAAAAATTTGAGTTTTGAAAATTTTTACGCCTAATTTCACCAAAAAAATTTGAATTTCGGGCCAAAATTTTCAACGTTATACCAAAATTTGAATTTCGCGTAAAAATTGAACGTTTAGTCTCCTCTCAAAAATAAATTTTACTCAAATTTTCCCGCCAAAAAACTCTTCTTTTTTTGGCTAACTCGATAAGATTGGTAACTCGGTAAAGCTAGAGAAATTTTGGCAGAGTTTCATTTAGTGTTAACCAAATAAAAATCCTTACTCGATGAACAATAAGGAACCAAGGCTAACTCGCCAATATAGAAACTCGGTAAACCCTGAATATCTAACTCGATAAAAAATTTCAAACTCGCTAAAACATGTTCTAACTCGCTGAAAAATTATTCTAACTCGCTGAAAAATGTTCTAACTATCTGAAATGTGTTCTAACTCGCTGAAATATGTTCTAACTCGCTGAAATAAGTTCTAACTCACTAAAACATACTCTAACTCGCTAAACAGAATATTCTAACTCGCCAAAATAATCCTAACTCGATAATCAGTTCTCAAACTCGATACCCTAGCTTGGTATACCACTCCTAACTCGATAAAATCAAATCCTAACTCGATAAAAAATTTTCTAACTCGAAAATTGTTTTTTCTAACTCGACAAAACGTCGATGAACAGTACCATATCCGATATTTCTCACCCAAAAACACCACGATTCGCCCCTGGTTAGCTCAGATGCCACTTGTTATGACCAGGAAACACGTTCCGGAGGTCGTGGTTGATGGAAATACATCAAGGTTCTAGAGAGAGAAAGTAGAGAGAGAAAGGTGGAGAAAAGGGTTATATTAAAAAGGAATAAATGAAACAACACACATACTTTCCCATACCCCTCATGGAGAGTCATGAGGGGTATTTATATGCTCCTAACATTACTAGTTTGCCTATATTACAATAATAGTCCCTAAAGTACTATTTGTATGATATCTAGTCCATTTCTTTATGTGTGACGTTATCTTTTATAAAATAGCAAGGCTAACACTTATCAAACACACTTCACACATTTCCAAAATCCTCTATTTCTCTCTCACACTCAAAGTTACAACTCACTCGGATCTAGGTTTTGATCCCAAATCTCAAAAAGCTGATAAGATCACAAATGAATATAATCCAAATACCCCCTTAGAGCTATTTATTCTTAGGCTTAGGTTGATTATCTGTTATAAGAATTGCGTTGCATTTGTGTTGATAGAATAAGGAAGAACATGTTGTGTTGTTTTTGTGAATAATTAGAGCTAAAGAGATATTAAGGTTTGCTTGGATTAGCTTATTTTATCTTAGGATTAGGTTGACTATCTGTTATAAGAATTATGTTGCATTTGTATTGAGAGAATAAGGAAGAAAAGTGGCGGATGTGTGTGCGAATATTTAGGATAAAACATCCAAGTATCAAAGATGGAAGAAGTATCAGTGATGGCTGGACAGACACTACTTTCAAGTATGAACATAAACTTGTTCTGGTGTTGTCCATCCATTATTGATTCATCTTTGCTCTTTGTCAAAATACAGAAATAATTATCAAGTATAATTTGTATTGATAGAATAAGGAAGAACATGTTGTGTTGTTTTTGCGAATAATTAGAGCAAAAGAGATATTAAGGTTTGCTTGGATTAGCTTATTTTATCTTAGGATTAGGTTGAAGTACAATAAACAAATCAAGAACTTAAACAGTTTTTTCATGTATTTAGTTACAATGAAAATATTTTCATTGCATTGTTGATATAAATTTAATATGATTTCACTGATTCATGATTAGCTCTCTAATGTCGTCGGACCTACATAACTAATATGTATGTTCGTCACATTTAAGTGAGCAATATAAATGATAGTAAGAATTTTTTTTGCTAAGAACTTAAAGCTCAATTATCAGGGCAGATCTATCTAACGATGTAGATGGGTTCCATCGCTTTGATTGGACCCTATTTCTAACGATGTTTAATGGTTCTTTCAATAATCAAGATTAAACATCGTTAGAAAACGGGGTCCAATTAAAGTGATGGAACCCATCTACATCGTTAGATAGATATGGCCTGATCATTGAGACGTCTTCAATGCGATAATGATATAGTGTGTATTGTTCATGACAGGCCACACTCCTTCATTATCGCATTCAAGATGAGTGATGTTACTTAGACTCTATTCTTCACTCAACATTTGTAGATTGTTTGTATCACTCTATTTGCTTTATATATATGTATGATGTATTTTTTATATAAGAAATATGTTGCATTTGTATTGAGAGAATAAGGAAAAAAGTGGCAGATGTGTGCGCGAATATTTAGGCTAAAACATCCAAGTATCAAAGATGGAAGAAGTATCAACATGGGTGAACAGACATCACTTTCAAGTATAAACATAAACTTGTTTTGGTGTTGTTCATCCATGTTGATTCAACTTTGCTCTTTGTCAAAATATAGAAACAATTATGAAGTATAATTTGTAGGTTCGATGCTTGAATTTAGCGTCTTCGTCTTCCAGCATGTTGGTAGGTTAGAGATTCAAGGCTGAATAATATGTTGTTGTTGGCTAGGGTAGAAAGGATGGTAGTTCATTGCATTGTTAATATAAATTTTATATGATTTCATTCATGCACAATTAGCTCTCTAATGTCGTAGAATCTACATAATTAATATGTATGTTCGCCACATCTAAGGGAGCAATATAAATGATAGTAAGAATCTGTTTTCTAATAACTTAAAGCTCAATGATTAGGGCGCTCTATCTAGCGTTGTAGATGGTTCCATTGCTTAATTTGGAAAACGTCTACTACCGTTTGTGTGGTTATTAGACGGTACTGCAACATTAGATAGATCGATCTGGCCTGATCATTGAGATGTCTTCAATGCAATAATGATATAGTGTGTACTTTTCATGACATGCCACACTCCATTATCGCATTCAAGATGAGTGATGTTACTTAGACTGTATACTTTACTTAACATTTGTAGATTGTTTGTATTACTTTGAGTCTGGAATTTCAACATACCTTTCCATTCTAAGGTCACATACTGTTTGCTTTGTTTTTTCAACAATCTAGCAATGCGGCTGGGGCAATCCTTTGCTCAAAGGGAGTTGAAACGACAAAGCGAGCAGTAGCAGGAACTTAGAAGGGTTACGTATGTTGGTTTATTGCATTCCATTCTTTTTTATGATCTAAAACCAACCATCCACCAAGTAATGTGGCCATTGGAGTTCCAAGAACAAAGGTTGTTTCAAACACACCCTGAATTGCAACATTATCTTTTATTTCATTTACACTATATTTTTTAAAATTTTAATATATTTTTTAATTTTTTTGCAGCAAATCCATGGTCAGACTACTTTCCAAAGGGATATTTGGATCAGGTCAATCATGAAATTTTGCAGATTTCTTCAAGTCAATCATGTTCCATTGTGGCTAGTCTTTGTTGGCGACTAATATGTATATAGTTCTGTCAAGAGTTATAAGCATTGATCCCTGGCAAACACTCGTCCCAATGGATCATGATTGGCCCGAAGATGTTGAAAAGGTTCAAGCCACCTGTGGGAAACATCAATCCTTTCCTGCATTAAACATAGGTATTGTGGTTTTCCCATATCCCCTTTTTATACTCGTTTCCATGTGTATCTCAAATCACAAATCCTAGTTTATCAAATCTCTAAACAAAAACCTGCAGGAAGTATTCATAAACAATGTCTGTAAACAACAAGAGATCAGCACAATGTGTTGAAGGAGAAGGTTCAAGCAAGTCTGCTTCAAAAAAGAAAGCGGCAAAAAGTGTAAAAAAAATTAAATTGGATGGAAATGCGTGGTACAATTGGTGGGCTGCTGAAAGAAAGAAAGCAGGAAAAACACAATCTATCAAACAACATGCTGAGGATGAAAAAGAGTACAAAGCACCAAAAAAACCATCTCTCAAACAACATCCCAAGGCGTACAAGACATTGGATGATGATGATTTGTCTGATGTGGAGTTTGATGGGTTGGATTACGAAGATGCACATGTGGCATTTGACCCAGAGAAATCTCCAAAATTAGATTAGTAGATTTTTAGAATGTGTAACTTTTATTTCCAGTATTTTGTAATTTTTTATTTCAAATTTTAATGAAAAATGTTTAATCTTAATTCCAGTACTTTTGTCATTGCTCAATTTTCTCATTACTTGTTGATATTAATATAATGATTCACCCTTTGTAGTATAAAAAGATTCTGCTTCGAAGAAAACGTTACTGCAGCTGGTTTTGTACATTATTTTGTAATTTTTCATTACCCTTTGCACTAAAAAAATAAAATAAAATAAAATAAAATAATAATAATAATAATAATAATAATAATAATAATAATAATAATAATAATAATAATAATAATAATAATAATAATAATAATAATAATAATAATAATAATAATAATAATAACAATAATAATAATAACAATAATAATAATAATAATAATAATAATAATAATAATAATAATAATAATAATAATAATAATAATAATAATAATAATAATAATAATAAATTTTGCTGCTAAGAAAACGTTATTTCAGCTAGGTTTGTACTGCTAGAACTAAGAGTGCAGGGGTGGATTGGAAACATTTACACTTAACGGTTTAAATCCCCAATCAAATCGATAATTCAGTTTCATGCACACATAATTTCTCTATAATTACAAACACTAACATCTTTTATCAATCATTTTCAAAATCCCCAAATCACAAAACCCTAATTCAAGATGGTGTTGTCAATTGAATCAAAATGCACATTTGTTGACAGACACAACATGGTCGCTTTTTTGAAGAAACCATATGGTTCTGAAGGATTCACACAGATAATCGATTTCTTGAATGCTACTCCTATTAGGTATGCATTAACTGTGAATCCTCCTATATGCATTTCTTTTATTAAGCAATTTTGGGCTACTGCTAAGGTCATAGCTTTTAATGAAGAAAAACAGATTAAGGCTAAGGTAGATGGCCAAGATATTCTCATAACTGAGTCATCTATTAGGGAATCTCTTAACCTACCAGATAATGAAGTGATTGTGTGTCTTGAAAATGCCGCCATTTTCGAAGGTTTAAAAAAATGGGGTATAAGAAGAAGAATGATAGATTAAAATTTTACAAAGGTCTCTTCTCATCTCAGTGGAAATTCTTGATTCATACTCTCTTACATTGTTTGAGTCCTAAAACAATAGGTTGGAATGAGTTTGGTACCACCATGGCATCAGCAGTGATAAGCCTTGCTAAAGGAAAACCTTTCAATTTTTCAAAAATGATTTCGGAGGGTATGATCAAGACCTTGGCTGATGATGGTACTTCTTTATTATATCCAAGGTTTTTGCAACTTATTATTCAAAAACAGTTGACTACCTTTAAAAGACATAAAGGAACTTATGTTGCCCCCTCACTACAAAAGAAAGTATTTTCAAATCTGAAAAATAATGGCAAGGATTTTTTAGGAAAGGATACACCGCTTTTTCCATATATGGTGAACCTTCCACAAAAAAGGGTGAGGATGTCATGTGTGTGGAGCAGGCCAGTGGTAACATACATGAGAGTGAGTATACACCCGTTGATTCACCTCTCAGGGAAGATAACACATCCAGAAGTGATGAGGGTAGTTCTGAAACAAATGAATTGATGGATACTGGTGAGAATAAAATGAAACTTATACAGGATCTGAAGGCCTGTTGTACCCAGTTAGAAGAGGATGTTCTTGGCCTCCAAAAGCGCTTAACAAAAAATGGTGCAAAGATCAAAAGGTTGAAGCTGAGTGTTCGATATTTAGAAGGTCGAAAGAGGTCAAGAAAAGCTCAGTTCAGAAGGTTGAAAAAGGTGGGCATAGCACACAGGGTGAGTTCTTCTAAGGCTACTAGTTTGGAGGATTCTCCCAAACAGGTGAGGAATGAAAGCAGAGTTTCAGGGGAGGAAACAACAAATGTTGAAGGTGCTTGTGCTGATATGCATGTGGATATGGTTATTGGGATTGATAGTGATGATAATGTGGATGATGATTATTTACTTGCTGACAATGGGGGTTATAAGGCGGTTTTGGAAGATGTAAATAAAGAGCAGGTAGTGGAAACTAATACTAGTTTGGGAGAAACTTCTACTAATAGTAATGTTGAAGAAATGGCTAAGGTGGTACAATAAGATGTTTCTGCTGCTACAACAAATCAAGTTTCTATTGCTAAAGTTGCTATAGATGAAGAGGTTGCAAAGAGAGTTGATGAAGCTGAAATAACTAACTTTATGGATGAGAAGAGGAGAGATAAAGTGTCTAAATTTGAAACAGATGAGCAAGAAAAATTCAGACTTGAAGAAGAGGAGAAAAAAAGAGCTCATGGAGAGCAAATGCAAGATTTATTGATGCAGATGAAGTTCTACATGCTAGAATTAAAGAACTTTACACAGATGAGATTGTAAATGGGGAAGACAAAGTACAAAGACTTGCTGATTTGATAAAGGAAAGATATGAAGAATTAGTTTTGAAGGACCTAATTAAGTCAATGAATAAACGTCAAAGTCAGAAGAGGAAAATAAATCCCACAGGGTCTCAGCTCATTAGTGAAATGAAGATATACATACAGCATCAAGGTGAGTATAAAGCTTCTGACCTCAGGGGATTGACATATGAACAAATTGAACGTCTATACTACCGGCTCAAGAAATATGTTGAAAACTTTATCCCCATGGGTACAGAAGAAATACCATCAAAGAAACAAAAGATCATTGAAGACAAACCTGCTAAGAAGAAGAATGATTCACAAAGAAAAGAAGACAGATCTTCTCATGATTAGATGATGGTGATTGTTCCTGAAACATTATATGTTGACCCTATTAAAACTAGACATCCAATCATGGACTGGGAGATTTACCGAGATAAATTTGGAAAGGCTTGGAAGATAATCAGGGCTGGTGAAGAATCAGCAGTGTACAAAAGGTTTGAGGATTTGATAAGAACAATTGACAGAGTAGACTTAGAGAGATTACGGGAGTAGGTTCAAGAAAGAATCAAAACAGTCAAGAAGCTAGATGCAAAAGAGCAAGATTTGTGGGTTGAATTACATAGGTTATATAAACCTGATCCAGCTAATATCTATTGGAACTTCCCATGCCATCATTTCTCGACTTCATGGAAGTTTTTTGATAGTTGCAATGTACATCACTTATCAACACAAGGTGGAATTGATGTTTTTATGCTTGCAGAAAAAGAATATCCTTTACCTGCTAGTTTACTTGCTGTGATGACATCTACAAAGATCATATGTGAAGAACGTAGAGAGGTTGTTAAAGATCTCATTGAAAGAATTCATGCTCAGTATAAGAGAGCATTGTATGATGTGAAGAAAACAAGTTGATAATTAGGTGTTTGGAGGTAGCAGGGGTACGTACTTTAGCTTCTCTGTTTTCATTATGTTGTAAAAAACCTTTTGGTAAGTACTATATAATTCACCTTTTGTGAGATTACAAACTCTGTTGTTTGTACAAAAGTTACTACTGCTATTACAATAGTTACTACTGCTATTACAATAGTTACTACTGCTATTACAACTCTGTTGTTTGTGTAACTCCATGTGACTAATATCAAGGTTAATGATAACTGAGTTCACATTTTGCTATAAATAATAATCACATGAAATTCACAATGTGATTATTTTGAATGTATTGGTCACATATAATACCCTTATAACATGGCGATAATCATGATTTAGATACACATTTGTGATATGGTGTGATTATTGTAAAACCTATAGTCACATGATCGTGCTACAATTAAATGTAACTATACACATTAGGTTGTGGCAAGCAAACATACACTAGACTTTAGACACGCATATTAACTTACGTGACCATATGTATCAAAATTTGGTTACAATTAATCATGTTTGTTTATGGTTTGGTGTGACCATATATGACATTTGGTCACACTCTTCAAGTGTGTGACATATATTTGTCACTTTTAAATGCATATCGTGACTAATGCTTCAAACTTACTTTTCAGTTGTCACACATTTCACATTCATATGTGGCTAAATATTCAGCAAAGATTAGCAGTCACGTTTAAATAATGTGTGACAAACATGACTATATAATTTAGCCACATACACAATTACCTCATGTGACCATATATCTATTTTGGTCACACTTTTAAATTGTGTGACATATATTTGTCACATATGTATATCTATAGTGTGACTAATGTTTTGAGCTCATTTGTATCTATCACACGTCCCGAATTAAAAGTGACTAAATAATCCAAAAAACAATTTCCAGCTACCTCTAGTCACATAAATATTCAAATGTGTGACAATAGAATTCCGAAATGGTCACACAAGTCGGATCAAGTGTGGCTGTTTATTTTATTCTGGTGCATTTAGTCACGTATAAATATTACGGTGTGACATTTCAAAATCGACCATGCGTGACCAATAGAACTTATTGTACTAGTGGTTTTCATGTCGGCTAGGCCGGGTTTCATGTATGGCTCATCCTCAAAAATATCAAGACCTACTCGGAACATTGGGTTTTGCTTCAAATGCTCCACGAGAGCTTCTTCATCAACCACAGGTCCTCGACTACAGTTATTAAGGATTTCTTCCTATATGTTCATATTGGACTATATTAAAATGTGCCAAAATGGAGCGGTTGGGTCAGGTCAAAACAAGTTTGGGTCCTGCTTCCATTTGATTGAGTTTAACATTATAAAATGTAAACTTACCTTCTTCATCTTAGAAAGTCATTCTTTGTTGATGAGATGATAAGTTGTTTTGTCCAAAATTGGATGTAAACTTATCTGCGTAATCATCATAAGAGAATTAAGCTTCAGATATATAAAAGTTTAAATAAAACCAACACAATAATATAAAAACATAAGCAATACTTACCACATCAGCTTGTTGAAGAACCTCGTCCATAGATGATGCTCGTCTCCGGGTGACAGGTTCTTCGCCGCTGCCTTTCAAGAACTGACCATATGCTGCAAATTGCTTACATATTATAGTTCTATAAAACTAGTTATTAAAATTTTATTCCAAAAGTTGCAAAGAAATTAACAAATTAAATATGTTTAACAAAGAGGAAGGCATGCCTGTAACAAATTTTTCAAGACGTGTGGCTTGGTAGAGATCATAATAGATTAAGTTCATCTTGAAGCCTTCAATCTGATAACCAACAATTTATTTGTTAAGTTTAACCAAAATTGGACTACGACTAATTTACAGTTTTGACAACCGTAGGATATTAGAATACAGTAAGAAGCTTACCATCATTCTAGCTTAAGCAAACCCAATACGACCAGCTCCAATCACACCAACAGTTTGTCCTTTAAGTAAATTTCCCACAAACCTACATCAAAATAAAGCCACTAAATCAGTAGTCTGTAATTATTTATGAAAGTGTGCTTTGTCAATACTTAAAATAAGGCTCCACAGATTAATATTTATGAGGTAATATGAAGCTACATAATTTCCCACTAATCATGGTGTAAGATCAAAATAACTCACAGGAGTGTTACCAATAGCAACACCATACTTTGTCGTTGCCTCGACATCAACATTGTTGTAACCTACAGCCATGTTGTTGAAAGCCTTTCCTCCTACTTTGCTCAATGCAGAAAACAATGTCTCACCCCAGTCCTCGGTCAACTAAAAAACATGCATAAAACTATATCAACATATCTTGAAGAAAAAACACACATTACAATTCTAATATCCCAAAATGTTGCTTTGTTTGTTTATATAAATCACTATCATGTTTATTTGTTAGCTTATGACTCCATGATTATATTGTATGTTTCCAATAACCAGGTTGCACAATTGGAACACACATGCAGCAATGCAATCAATCCGGAACAAAAAACTGAAAATATTGCTCAAAATCAGTACAAAATATGAAAAATAATCAGTATGTAGATTTTATAACAACTCCAAAGAATCCAACCGTACACCTACAAACGCTCCAAAGCAAAAAAAATCCCAGACTTTAAAATCATCAAGTCTTGTTGCGTGCAAAGCCAATCCCACATTGGAATTTGGAGAAAGATAAATCTTAAAGCTAAAATATAATCTTAATGGGCTATTTCCTTTGTGTTCTTCGATGTGTGGTTGTGTTTAGAATTGCTAGGGCTTACATATTCAGTTATAATCATATCCATTATATCGATGATTTTGCTAAAAAGAAAAAAAAAAAAGATAATCACCCAATATCTTACAAATTAAATTTTTTGGTTTTTTCTAGTTAAATTGTGAATCGCGTAAGTCTAACGAATTCTTTTTCTCTTTTCTGTAGCTATGAACTACTGGTTACCATTTACTCTTATATTTTTAACTTCCAAATAATCTAACAAACAAAATTTTGATAAGTTACCTGACCAATAACACCATCGCACTTAGTTCCAATCAAAGCAAGGATATCTTCAACTGACAATATCGTTTTCTTCTCTATACATATCTAAATCACACTCATGAAAAAACATAAATAAACCTTAAACATAGAAAAGCCAATATATTAGATATGAACAAAAACACATCCCGTTGATTTAAACAAAATCATACTCTTCCAAACATTTAATATCAAAATTAGGGTTTAAAAACTTACAAAATAGATTACGGATGCTTTGAATCTTCAAATTAAACAATTGCAATTAATCACAGCAACAATCTTCTACTCATGTTTTCTTTATTTTTTGATGCGAGACTGATTGATGGTAGATGACTTTGATACTAAGTTTAGTTGGTTTGAGGTGAGTGAACCTCTTATCTCTACTGGCGTAATAGATTAAGAAAAATAGTTGGGGAGAACATATTATGAAGATGATGTGAGATCTGAGAAAAAAAAGATAAAGATGGATGGCGGGGCAATTTGATTTTAGGAAAAAGGATGGGTGTGGCTGAATAAGTCAAAGGTTGGAGAGAGGGATCCCAAAATGTGATTTTGATTTTGGCGAAATTAGGGCGAGATATAATGAAAATATTGGGTGGGGTAGGGGGAGGACCAAAGTTTCGGAAACTTTTAAAACTAATTTAAGATATAAATGTGTGACCATATATAACATTTAGTCACACTATTCAAGTGTGTGACATATATTTGTGGCTAAATTTTTAACAAAAACTAGCATTCACATTTAAATAATGTGTGACAAACTTGAGTATATGATTTAGCCACATACACAATTACTTCATGTGACTATATATGGATTTTGGTCACACTATTCAATTGTGTGACATAAATTTGTCACATATGTATATATATATAATGTGACTAATGTTTAAAGCTGATTTGTATCTGTCAAACGTCCCGAATTAAAAGTGACTAAATAATCCAAAAATATTTACCAGTTACCCTCTTGTCACATAAATATTCAAATATGTGACAATAGAATTCCGAAATGGTCACACAAGTCAGATCAAGTGTGGCTGTTTATTTTATTCTGGTACATTTATCACATAAAAAGGTTGTTGTGTGGCCATTCAAAAAGCAGCATGTGTGACGAAATCCCATTTTTGTACTAGTGTTAGACAAGCTTCGTTTTTGGAATCTTCGTCGCTATTACTCCAAGCATTGCTCACATATGCCTTTTGGTTCTTGTCTTTTGTTTGGTAAGGAAAATCTCCTACCAAGTGTCGTGGATCCCCACATCCGAAGCATCTGTTATCACCCTTGCCATATCTATCATCACGAGTCTTTTAAGGTTTTTTCTTTTCATCTCATGGTTGTCTTACATATCTACCTCTTCGCTTAAACAATTTCTTGAAATCTCTAACCGCCATTGCGTACTCTTCATCTACACTTTCCGAGCTTGAGTCTTCGTCATCACTTAATTACTTTTTAGCTTTTAAAGCAAGTGATCTCCTTTCTACTTTGCTTTTGACTATCTCAGAATCATTTTTGATAATTAACTCATGAACTTTTAGATTGCCAATGAGCTCATCTAGTGATGGTGAAGCCAAATCCTTGGATTATTCTATTGCCGTGACATTTGCTATCCACTTCGGATGTAATGCACCAAGAAATTTCCTAACACAACTCTTGACAGAAACACCTTCATCAAGTGCCTTTAGACTAGTAATAATGGTATTAAATCTAGCAAAATCACTATCTATGGATTCGTCTTCAGGAATGACGAATTGTTCATTTTGTTGAACAAGAAAATCGATCTTGTTATCTATAACTTGATTATTACCTTGATGAGTGACTAACAAGCTTTTACAAATATCTTTAACTGTATTAGACATAAAAATTCTTTGAAATTCTTTTTTAGTTAAGGCATTATAAAATTTAGCTAATTTCTTTTTAAGGTTTTCACTTTGTTTATTGTAAGGAATTATTTCATCTTGTTTTGTTTCAGGGTTTTGTTAAATAGGTTGAAAGTCACCCATAGTAATAACATGTCAAAGATCAAGATCTTTTGATTTCACATAGGTTTCGAGTTGAGTTTTCTAGTAAATGATGCTATCAGCTTCAAAAAGTGATGGTCTTTGCATAGATTGCTCTTCTTGATAATTTTCAAAATCCATTGATTGATTCAAGTTTTAAAATACAATATATTTTAAAAATCTTGAGTGACCTGCTCTAATACCAATTGTAAAAACTAGAAGGGTGTTGAATAGTTTTACCGTTTTAATTACGTTTTTGAAAATTTCCTTTTTAAAGTTTTTTTTTTTTTTTTTATAAAATGTTTTTTTATTCGACTCTTATATGATATCAATACAACAATTAATAATAGTAAATACTTAAATAAAGATAATGAAAGAAACGATCAAATCGGGACACGGAGATTTATAGTTTTTCGGTTACGAAGCTCACTCTTCGCCCTACTCCAATCCTCGAGTCTAACACTCGAGAGTTTCACAAACACTATATCAACACACTCCCTTATGGCGGAACAAACCGTACCCCAAAGTTTACACAAGGTTTAACGACACTAAGTGGAATGTCGAGTCCTAATCCTAGCTAGAACCAATCTACACCTAAGCCCACGTGGCTACACAACTCGAACCAACAAGATGGTACGAATCAACACAATATACAATTCCGAGCTTGCACTCAAGTTAGATTACACACAAGAATTAAGATATAAAGAATGGAAGTTGAGGAGATATCCGTAACAACGACTTGAGAGGTTGATGAGTGTGTAAATACTCATCATTTTTACCGTATTTTAACTGCCAAAACACGTGAAAATACTCAGAAATGCATCAAAACAATGAAAATATCCCAAAGATCGTGTTTTATATGTCTCAAATGCAAAATGACTGAAAACAAACGAAAAACAAACAAAGTTTGCATAATTGGCAGTTTCAGTCCCCCGACTTTCAAAAATTGTCAAAACTAGTCCCTAAGCGTTTATTTCAAATGAAAAGTCAACCCAAGTTTCTTAAAAGTCAAAAGAAGTCAAAAATGATCTTTGGGTAAAAAGCTTTCAAAAAAATGAACAAGTTTAGTCCCTAAAGTAAAAATTTTGGAAATTGTACAACTTTGGTCCCTGCAGCTTGGAATTTGGCAAAAGTGACCCAGGAGTTACGAATTGAAGAAAAATAACAAAGTTGACCTTGGAAATTCACAACTTGGCAAGAATAGTCCATTGTAGAAGTTTGGAAGATTGGCAGTTTCGGCCCCTTGAAAAATTAGAAATTACACTATCTATCCTTGGGCCCTTAATCCTAAACTACTACTACTTAAACTAATAATCCTTAAACCAAGCCCAAAACAATTACTACCCTTGGCCCATTCCACCAAAGCCCACCTCCAAAACCTATTACGTTTAATAAACGTATCATCCTCTCCCATTTACCAACCAGTCAACGATTCACCCCTATCTCCTTCTTCATCTCTATTACCCACAAAACCAAAACCTCCCTCCACTTCATCTCCTGCAACACGCCTCACCATCCCCCAAACCCTCACAAACCCGTACCTACCACCCCCACCTCAAAAGCTCAATCTCTCAATCTCCAAGAAAGAGTCACGGGTTACCAACTCCAGGTCACCAATCCACAATACTTTGGCGCCCAAACAGAGATTAAAGGGTCAAGATTCAATCAATTCAATCCAATGGATGTAAGTTGTCCAAGAAAGCATAAAGATATCCACGGCTGAAGAAACACAACAAGAAGAAGTGAAACCCTAGTCTCTAACTTAGTATAAATAGATGTATTGTAAACCAATGTTTGGCAGTCAAGTCTTGAATTAGGTTTTAGCAGTCAAAAAAAATTATTAAGGTTTTTAGTCAGTCATTAGGTAGGTTTTGGTTTAAAGTTCTAGTCTTTTAAAAGTTTTCAAGTCTTGTGTACTCCTTTATTTTGAAATCAATGAAATTTAAGTTCTTCATTTAAGTATTTTGATTAAGCTGCTTATTTATTTTTCTATTTACATCTGCTTACTCTTTAACTTATGACCATGAGCACCTCATTTAGTGTATTCTAGTGGCACTTTGATAAGTTAAGTCTAAAAATCTGTTTCGTTGTTGGAATAGTTCATCAGACACTCCCAAAAAGGGGTGTTTGGCATAATGTGCTTTTCTAAGCAAATCTTTTCTTTGAACACTTTCCAAGTTTGAATCGGCCTATCTTTGAAGAACTTAGTTGATTTAGAATAAAAAGTTTAAGTTTTAATTAGTTTTAGTGCAGTTTCATTTGTTTTCCAAATCAATTTATTTAACTGTGATCACAAGTCTTTCTACAATAAAAGTTAGCTTCAGCCTTCTAGTAGTTTTTCATCTTTATTTAGTACGCCAAACAGGACTAGAAGCTTATTTAGTAGATTGTTGAGGGCTGTTTTTACCCCCCTGTGGATTGCATACCAATCAGACACATGCACCAAACAACTTTTTTTTCATTTTCAGTTGTAGACTAGTGAACGTAGGATGCAACCCCTAATTTTGATTTTTCAAATAGATAGTAGTATGGAGTTTATAGATTTGACCTTGATTTGAAGTTTGCAGCTTATATGGTTGGCTTATTTTGGGCTGTAAATCAGCTCACCATGAGCAAGCCTTCGTATCTTCTGTTCCAACAGGCCTCATGAAGCCATTTTTAATTTGTTCGTTGAAAACCCATTAGGCTTAGAAATCGATTTATGATTAGTTTGACAGGTCATCTTTGTGCCAATATTTTTGTTCTATTTTTATGATTTGTTTTTGCAGCTTATTTAGGGACTCAAAGTCACCCCTTGGACCTGCCATACCTGGTACATCAATCCATCCATTCTTACGTTCTAGTTCTTTTCAGCTAGTTTTCTGCTTTTATAGTGCGTGTTATTGGTAGCTTATTTTGTTATTAGATACCCCCTAGCTCTGTCTTATTGTACCTGCCTTCAGTCTACACTAAAACGCATATTGGCTAGCTTTTAGCCCTCCCAAAGTTACTCCCTAGGACCAGTTCATTGAGTGTGTTTGATCCCTGTTCTTAGCCTATTCTTGGCTTGATTGGTAGCTTGTTGTTAGTTGTTAATATGTTGTTATTAGCCTGATGCGTAGGGATTGCATCAGGGTTTACCTCTCGAGGGATCTTGGGAAGCTTACAACCCCCACCAGGCAGTGTACCTGATTGTTGTAGTATAGTATAGTGACAAGTATCGGGGGATTGATCGTTCAGCTAGGAATAGTGTCGCTAGGATAAGAAAACCTAAATACTAGTTCAAGAGATGAGAGATGATTCTTTTTGTATTTTTATATTTTTTAGAAAGCAAATGAAAATCTCGGGTTTTGAAGGATTTGGGCAGAATTAGTTGCTAGTCAACTAACCCAATACTAAAGATGCAATCAAAATAAAATACTAGAAACGAAAATAAAACTAAATTAAACTAAGGTTGTGAGCAATAAGTGGAGAAATGTGTTTACTTAGATTTCACTACTCCCTAGACATCTTTTACACGTTAATTACTTGTTATAGTTGCGTGGATGACGGATTGTATTCCTTAATACCATTCATGGGGTGGCGTACTTAACTCCCCAATCCTATGAGTGCCTACTTCACTCCTATGTCGAGCCGGCTAAGAAGCTCCTAACATGGAATCATTAGAATTTACTCATGCATTAAATACAACCAATAAAACCTAGTACACATCGGTTCATGTTTCCTAAGACGTTCAAGCATGTTACCATTTGGAGATCTGCCAGTTTTCTTAAGCCTAACATTGAAATCATTCATCCAATACAACCATAAACAAGTAATCAACACATAATCAACATCTAGGTTTCATTAGATCTAAGCAAACACAATATAAATCTAGCCTAACATGGTGGAATCAAGACAAGCACAAGATATAGACAACCAACACATAGACATATTGATTGAATTAAAAGAACACTTATCTCAATTACACATGTAAGGGTTCAAGGGCTGAAAACCCTTGAAAAACCTGTAAAATTCGTATATGGTTCGGCTTTAGGGTTTCTCCAAAACTTGTTCCTCTCTAATGAATGAAAATTAGAAAACTATATATAGAAAATTGAGGCTGACGGCGTCAAGAACAACCTTGTGACGCCGTCATCTCGCCGCCAAAAGAATCCTCGGACTGCCTTGATCTACATCTGACGCCGTCATGTATTAAGTTTTTCCAGGCCGTCACGTATTTAACTCTTGACGCTCTTCCTTGTGACGCCTTCATTTCTGTACTGGGCCGTCATGAAATTTACTCTTGACGCCGTCAGGAAAATGCTCTTGACGCCGTCACACACTATTCCCAGCTTGGAAAATTAAGTCTTTGGTGTTTTCTTCACTTTTATGCTCCAAAAACGTCCGAATTGCTTCCTTTTCCAGATTTCACTCCCAAAGTACTTAAAATCACAAAAGGAACGATTTAGGGCAATATTTGATCAAATAAATTCAATTCCGAGCTTAAATGACCCCCTAAAAGTGGTTCATTTTTCGCCTCATCATATACCCTTACACTTGAGATTTGCTTGCCTCAAGCAAATGCGCTTTTATTCTAGTCAAAATACAAGTTAGGGGTCATTTAACACTAATATAAAAGTAATTACAACAAATAATCGTTCCACTAAAGACCAATAGACAAGCACGGAGGTCATATACTAGCACCTCACAAATAGTGTTTAGATACTCACATCTCTCGGGTGTAATAAAGTATAAATTACAATATGGAAACGGAAGATATCTCTCACTACCTGTCATAGCAAAATAGATTACCATAGGCTTGGGAAAGGATC
This sequence comes from Artemisia argyi, assembly GCA_030686995.1. Taxonomy (NCBI): domain Eukaryota; kingdom Viridiplantae; phylum Streptophyta; class Magnoliopsida; order Asterales; family Asteraceae; genus Artemisia; species Artemisia argyi. The sequence continues at coordinate 135,725,503 of CM060694.1, forward strand.
AAACCTCCACCACATGGCGTGAGCACCTAGGATAAACTATCAAAGAGGTCTTTTAAAGGGTTGTAACATTAGGTGTAGGGATATGAAATACACGGTTTTGTTGGATATAGGCAGTCTTTACTGGTGGCGAGTTAACAATATTGGTTAATTACATGTACAATATGGCGTTGCTAAGCCAAGACTAGACTCGACTTAAGCTAATAAATGAAGAATAACAAAAACATAAAATGAACATAGAATGAAAAGGGATGGTAGTCCGTATGTTTTTTTCTTTTCTTTTTTTTTTTTTTTTTTTTTTTTTTGGCATACACTCTTACCCTACCATCCAAAATAATACATCATAGGGAATGAACATTTCCCTTACACTTGAATTTTTACATACTTTACAATAAACTAATCTAATGACTCGAATTAAGAAAATCAAAACACTTGGAGCACTTTTAACTTAGGGTTAACTTAGCAACCATGTAATCAATTAGATAGTTAACTTAGGGTTTAACAAATAACAATAATGCACTAAAGATGAGTGCATACACGGAAGGCTAAGGCGATTTGGGTGTACATTTAAGTGGGGTGTAACAAATTCTTCCTTTAAGTAAAATGCTTAAAGTTAGAAACGAAAAGATAGGCTAGGAGGGGTGTACTAGGGGTTTCGTGTACTTAAAAATGAGTACAACGCTAAGGTGTGGGAAAAATTAATTGACTTAACTAGCCAAGTAATATGACTTAAATGGTCAAGTAATTATGATACGGGTTTAACACAAGGGTGATCCTAATGCCTCTTATCATGTAGTAAATCCTACTACACGAATGTAGTCTCACTAGCGGTCTCGGGATGCATCACTAACGCAAGTTCTAGAATCTAAATGCTACCGGTACACTCATAAGCACTAATAGTAAATGCTTTTCCTATCAAATCTAAAGGCGAACCTCACATATTTGGGTGGAAAATTTTTCTGAAAGTACGGTTATGTGCTAGTCATACAATCTCCTATCCATGAGACGCTTGCTATGGCTAAAGTTTCACTCCTAAATGTTGTAATAAATTTTAAATTTGGCGCTAAAATTGCACTAGCAAGTATTTCTCATAGTTTCATTACACATCTACCATCAAACAAACAAACTCAAGCGAAAGTGTATTTGTAAGGTATCATCTTTTTACCCTCCCCTTACACTTAGGATGAACATTGTCCCCAATGTTCATGTAAAGAATGTAAAAGTGAAATAAGTAAAAAGAATGAAATCAAATAGTCCCCTGATTCGCTCGGTATGGATAATAAGGTGGCCAGGTTAGATCTTCCTCCAAGAAAATGAACAATCAAAGCTTCCCTTTCAGAATATAAATCATCTTCTTGTCATACATAACCTGTAAATCCTGAGAAAACAAACAAGACAACCTCGCATAAAATTGGCGGCAATCTACATAAGTTACTAAATCCTAGAAAACAAAGTAAGATATAATGCTTGTGGAATGAAGTTTGCAGATTTCCTGGAGATTATAAAACTTAATAATTCAACAAAAACTTTAAAACACCGTTAGAAAAACAAAACTGGTAAAATTTCCAGATTTTTACACGTGACGCCATCAAGAGTAAACTCATGACGCCGTCAGAAGTGACCTGCAGAAATTCTTATGTTAAGTTTCCGGAAAATTTTTGGTAAAACTTGGTCCTACTTCCTGGAAAATCCTGCAAAACTTCATTATTACTCAATACAAGCATTTGACTCTAACAAATACGAATATACATGTTCATTTAATATTGTGGAGAATCATGATCGGTTTGTTTCTTAAAAACATATTTGGGGTTTCCCTTTACACTTATCTTTTGCAAAAATACCTTTAGGTGGAGTTAAGACTAGGCCAAACAACAAAGTAAAGTATTTCGAATTTTTAGTTTAGAAACATGATCTACCAACAATAAAAATAAAGCATGCATACGGAAGCAAATAACAAACAAACAAAATAAAATCACACAAAGCATGGGTTGCCTCCCAAGAAGCGCTTTTCTTTATTTACGAGTCTTGTTGCTAGACTCAAGGTCATGGGTTACTACGTGATACGGGTGAGTTCCTCATTGATGACATCTTTGGGATCAAACTTAGGTTTCAACTTCCTATCGGTTTCCTTAGTATGGTATGACCTTTCAAACTTTTCTCCATCCGGATCATACAAAGTCATCCTCATATGCCATGATCCGTCACCTTCTTTAGGTGGCTTGTCCCACCTCCATTTACATTTGTCTCCCTCTCTTTTCCACTTATTCATCTCTATATTAATAGGCATCACGCTCAAGAACTCAATCATCTTCCTAAAGACTAAGGGGTCCTCAAAGGGATCTAGCTCTTCATCTCTAGCTATGAGTTGTTCCACCGAATGTGTCTTTTCAATGAAATCTTTTTCTAGATAGAATGGGCATTGAGGTCCTATAAAGTTCCTTTCTATCCAAGGTCCATATCTAGAGGGTCTCCTATTCATCTCTACCCAATGTGGGGTCGGTTCATCATCACAAGCATAACTATGCTTCTTAACATCGTACACCGACCAAGTATCGCCTTCACCTACCGCTATCTTAGTCTCCTTACAATCTATCATGGCGCTAGCGATTGCTAAAAATCCTCTTCCTACCAATAATGGGCATGTAGTGTCGCTAACCATGTCTAGGACGTGAAAATCCGCTAAGATAGTTAACTTTCCTACGTAAACAACTACATCCTTAATCATTCCAACCGGGTGGGCAATACTTCCATCCGCAAGACCTATCAACACCTCCGTTTCCTCTAACTTTCCTAGCTTAAGAGTGGTGAATAGGGATAAGGGAATCAAGTTGAGGCTTGACCCTAAATCGGCTAGTGTGTCGAAAGCTTCGGATCTTCCTATTTTACAAGGCAAAACAAATATACCCGGATCATCAAGCTTTTAGGCAACTTTTTTTTAACTAAGGCGGTCCCATTTTTACCTAGCTTAAACTATTCATATTTTTCTAGGAGGGCACTATAGTAAGGAGCACGGGCTAAGACATCAGTGACGGGGCGTTCAAGGTGAAGTTCCTTGAATTCATCGTCAAGGTCTTGCGTAGGAGGTGTTTCAACTATACTTTTGACCGGTTCTATATCGGGTGTTTTATTTGGTTGGTCCTTTTGAAGAATTTGGTTTTGTTTGAAACATGTGCTCGTTGATTTAACTGAGTAGTATTGTGGACACGAAGTGGGTGACAAAACTGATGATATGGAATTAACGTTTAGTTTTGGATTCTTGACCGTGTCGCTTGGGAGTGCTCCCATTTCTCGGTCATTGAGAACTTTCAACAATGCGTCAAATTTGGTGGTCATCTCGCTTTGCTATTGTTTGAAATCGGCTTCAAACTTAGATATGCGAGCTTCTTGAGATGCCATTAATTTAGACATCAACCCTTCAAGATTGTTGGTACTACCATAGTTGTTAGAAGGATTGTTGTTGAAAGTACGGTTGAAGGGTGGACCGTTTGGTTGGTAACGATTAGGCGGATTGGAAGAATTGGGTTGATTTTGTTTCCACCTAAGGTTTGGGTGATTTTTCCAAGAGGGGTTGTATGAATCACCGTAAGGGTTTGGCTCGGGTTTGAAAGTGTACCACTTATCTCCCGCTTCGTCGGTACGCGAGGATGCGTAGTCCGCAAAAGCTGTTCTGAGGAGTTCCACACAATCACGAGTGTCATGGGGACCACCACATAATTCGCATGAAGACGTGATTTTGTTCACTTGGCTTGAAGTCTTAGGAGCTTCGTAAGATTTCATGAGAAACTTGACTTGGTCCTCAAGTTCCATGATCCTACGGTCGGGAGTGCTAGAGTTATTCGAAGGCAAAGATATTGCCTTGACCGTTTTGTTCAAATTACGGGGATCATTCCAACTTTCGTTGTCATAGAGAGCAAGATCTTCTATGAGTTCCCATGATTATTCCGCACTTAGATCACGTAGCTTGCCACCGGCCGATTGGTCAATGGTTCGCCTGGTGGAGAGATCGATATGGTCATAGAAGATTTGGACTTGGAGCCAAAGATCTATGCCATGATGAGGGACTTTTTGGAGTAAGTCCTTGAATCGAGTCCATGCTTCATATAGAGTTTCACCTTGACGTTGTTGGAACATCAAGATATCATTTCTAAGCTTGGTAGTTCTCCTCGGTGGGAAAAATTGAGCAAGGAAACGAGTGGTGAGATCATCCCATTAGGTGATGGATCTCGCGGGTAAACGCTCAAGCCATTGACTAGCTTGATCACGTAGAGAGAATTAGAATAGGCGTAATCGGGTCGACTCTCGAGTTGTAGCATAAAGGTCTATAGAATCTACGATTTTAAGGAAGTCCTTGAGATGTTGATTTGGATCTTCGGAACGAAGTCCATGGAATGCACATCCGCTTTGCACCAACCGGATGGTGTCGGATCGCAAGGGAGTCACATTGGCTCCGGTGAGCTCAATGGTGTTTCGATAGCCTTGGTGGCTAGGTCGGGAATACTCTCCTAAGGTTCGGGGCCTAGGAGGTTCTAGTGGTGGGTTTTGTTGTGGTGGGATGACGGGTTCAAAGATGTTCCCATCATCCATGATGTCGGGTGGTGAAAAGTTATGAACAAAAACACAAAGAAATAAGATAGACTAAAGAAAACCTAAAAATAAAAATAAAATCTTACTAGAAAGGAATCTAGCAAGTAGACCTAATAAAAAGAAATTCTATCCTAGACAATAACTATTCCCCGGGCTGCGGCGCCAAAAACTTGATGCGTAGGGATTGCACCAGGCTTTACCTCTCGAGGGATCTCGAGAAGCTTACAACCCCCACCAGGCAGTGTACCTGATCGTTGTAGTATAGTATAGTGACAAGTACCAGGGGATTGATCGTTCAGCTAGGAATAGTGTCACTAGGATTAGAAAACCTAAATACTAGTTCTAGAGATGAGAGATGATTCTTTTTGTATTTTTATATTTTTTAGAAAGCAAATAAAAATCTCGGGTTTTGAAGGATTTGGGTGGAATTAGTTGCTAGTCAACTAACCCAATACTAAAGATGCAATCAAAATAAAATACTAGAAATGAAAATAAAACTAAATTAAACTAAGGTTGTGAGCAATAAGTGGAGAAATATGTTTACTTAGATTTCACTACTCCCTAGACATCTTTTACACGTTAATTACTTGTTATTGTTGCGTGGATGACGGATTGTATTACTTAATACCATTCATGGGGTGGCGTACTTAACTCCCCAATCCTATGAGTTCCTACTTCACTCCTATGTCGAGCCGGCTAAGAAGCTCCTAACATGGGATCATTAGAATTTACTCATGCATTAAATACAACCAATAAAACCTAGTACACATCGGTTCATGTTTCCTAAGACGTTCAAGCATGTTACCATTTGAAGATCTGCCAGTTTTCTTAAGCCTAACATTGAAATCATTCATCCAATACAACCATAAACAAGTAATCAACACATAATCAACATCTAGGTTTCATTAGATCTAAGCAAACACAATACAAATCTAGCCTAACATGGTGGAATCAAGACAAGCACAAGATATAGACAACCAACACATAGACATATTGATTGAATTAAAAGAACACTTATCTCAATTACACATGTAATGGTTCAAGGGCTGAAAACCCTTGAAAAACCTGTAAAATTCGTATATGGTTCGGCCTTAGGGTTTCTCCAAAACTTGTTCCTCTCTATTGAATGAAAATTAGAAAACTATATATAGAAAATTGAGGCTGACGGCGTCAAGAACAACCTTGTGACGCCGTCATCTCGCCGCCAAAAGAATCCTCGGACTGCCTTGATTTACATCTGACGCCGTCATGTATTAAGTTTTTCCAGGCCGTCACGTATTTAACTCTTGACGCTCTTCTTTGTGACGCCTTCATTTCTGTACTGGGCCGTCATGAAATTTACTCTTGACACCGTCAGGAAAATGCTCTTGACGCCGTCACACACTGTTCCCAGCTTGGAAAATTAAGTCTTTGGCGTTTTCTTCACTTTTATGCTCCAAAAACGTCTGAATTGCTTCCTTTTCCAGATTTCACTCCCAAAGTACCTAAAATCACAAAAGGAACGATTTAGGGCAATATTTGATCAAATAAATTCAATTCCGGGCTTAAATGACCCCCTAAAAGTGGTTCATTTTTTGCCTCATCATAGCCTATCAAAGTTTACTGTGATGATGGTTGTTTGTGTGCTTGTTGTTTGTACTTATGGGCTTATTTGGTTAAGTGCTTATCTCAAAAAAAAAAATAAAATAAAAAAAGGGTTCACTAATCCATAAAACCTCCACTGTTTGTCTTTTAAGCTTGCATAAGATTATTTCAACCTTGTCAGTGAACTTTAATTTTCAAAAGTAGTTCATAATTGGTGTTTAATCAGTTTCTAATAAAGAAAAAAAAAAGAAAAGAAAATGTTGCAAAAAGGTGGGTTAGAAAATTCGAACCTGGGTCTCCTACCTCACACAGACACTACATAATCCCACACGCCAACCATCTGAGCTAACTACTCTTTGTTGTTTAGTCTCCATTAATTCAATATTTAAAACAATGTTGTTTGTTTGCTTATTATAGACTTAGCTTTTAGGATTGCTTATTTCTGCCTTAATTTATCTGCTTATTTCACTTTTATATTTTTGTCAGCTCCTCTTTAATATAATAGACTTTTCAAGAAATTTTCATAATTTTTCAAATCGTTTTACTAATTTTCTAGGATTTATTCTATTATTTATTTTTTAAATTCATTATAAAAAATTAAAAAAGTAAAAAAAAAAAAAAATCTTTTTCAAAAATTTTCTTTTGTTATTTAAAAAGTAGAAAATTAATTTTTATACCCATAGGAGTCGAGTAGCTTGAATTTCATGTTTTTATTTGTACGTTGACGTCTATCTTAAATAAACGTCACGTTTATTTGTTAACTTGTGTTTTAGGATTCCCGATACCTAATTTTGATTCCCGTAGTGTTTTAGGACTTTCCTAGTTTACCTATTGCCTTTTATCTTCCGTTAGGTTGTTTATAATCTGTTTACGTTTGTTAATTTTCAAATTTCCGTTAATTTAACGTAACACAAAACCAAACAAACCTTCCAACATACAAGATTTTAATCTCAATCTCACTCGAAGCTTTCCATTCACACCTTGTTGGGGTACGACTCGGGAAATCACTTCCCGGTTCCACAATTTTAATATCACTTTCACTAGTTTTGCAAGGTAATCTTTTTCCTAAAAGGTTTACTTATATTTCTCCACGTCTTATTGTCTCACGATAACAGAGACTACACGTTTGTTGATATTTTTGATAAATTGTTTTTGCACACACCAAAACATAACGAATCAGAGGTGAACGCCTTTTCTTCAACACTTTGTTTCTTGACGAATACGAGTGTTCTTCTCTTGAACTTAGAGGAAGGATGAATGTGATCACTTGTAAAAAACTTAGAACACTTTAATGTGATCAAAGAGGATTATTTAGAGTGGAATTAAAAGACAGAAAGTTTTAGTGCATAAGAGGTGAATTTTTTGAAAGAAACAGTTCACTATTTATAGACGCCAAGAGGAGCGGGGGGACGGTCCAGTTATATGGACGGTCCTTTATCTTTAAGGGACTGTCGCCCTATTTAAAAGACTGTCCCGACAGACGCCCCCATTTTTGTTCTGACGTGGTGAAAGTTTTTCTAGTGAAAAATCCTGTTGGGTTTAGGCGGGAAAAATTGGCTGTTATAATATTTGAAATTTGAATTCATTTCTTAATAAGACATGGGTTTTGCTAATAACAGCCCTCAGGGTTATTGTTAAGAGGAATCTTTTTACTAAAATTTAGTGTAAGAAATGAAATCATCCAATTAGAATCAAATGTTAGTTGTGCATCCGGATTTTTAGGGAGTGTATCCATGTTTTTCGGGATTGACATCCAAACATAGTGATTTATATATGACTTTGTAATAAAACTCATTTTTGTAAAAATATTTTGTCACATAAAAATGTGAGGTTTTGAGAAAAATAAACTATTTGATAACTTAACTAAGTTGGTAGATGTTTATTTACACCTTAAGTGATGTTGTAGTCGAAAACGAGTTTTCTCAATTAAAAGCTTATTATTCGTAGTTTTACGTAACCTGTATTTATATTTTGTGATTATTAAATTATGTAGAGACCGGATAATGCAAACGATGTTTTTGACATTATTTATATTAATATTGTTGTATTTTGGTTGAGTGCGTTGATACTTAAACTATCGAATTAGAAAATGACACGTGACATACTATTTTGCGCAAGAACATTTAGGTACAACGAGTTTGGTACCCGCGTGTTGCTGCGGAATTCTTTTGTTGCCGTTAGCTACTTAACGTGAAGTTAGTTACCTAGGACTGACTTTGCAATTAATTTATAACATGAAGGACCATTTATGTAAATTATTTGAAGACTAAAGATGAAAAGTAGCGCAGCCCTGGGGTTAAATGCGGGCAAACTAAATTATTTGAAGACTAAAGATGAAAAGTAGCGCAGCTCAGGGGTTAAATGCGGGCAAACTGAAAGTTAGTTATTACTCCCTCCGTCCCATTTTAATTGTCCGTGAGCCCGAATTTGACCGTAAATATTTTTGTTTGTATTATATAACACTTGATGAAATTTATATCATTGAAAAGTTCGTTAAACGAACTTTTCAATGATATAAATTTCATCAAGTGTTATATAATACAAACAAAAATATTTATGGTCAAATTCGGGCCCGCGGACAATTAAAATGGGACGGAGGGAGTATATAAAAAAATGGAGGCACATGCGTACAGTATTATGAATTGAATATAGGTTTTTGGCTTCTGGTGTCTGCGAGACTGCGACTGTAGCAGCCGACAGAAGAGAGAGAGAAAGACGGCATTTGGTGCGTGGCTTTTTAAGAGGCTTAAAATATATATATATATATATATATATATATATATATATATATATATATATATTGTAGAGACACTGTAGTAAGGACAGTGCTTGCTACAGTTAACTCTTACCCTTTAGTATATATATAATATATACGTATTTGGTCGACTGATCAGACAAATGGTCGACCATATTTAGTACTTTTGCTCGACTATTTTTTTTTTTTTTTTCTTTTTTATAAAACATTATAGTTGTCCATTAACAGTCTTGTGCCAGAATATGTGACACGTGTTTTTTAGTGGCTGACCTTCTAGCAATTTCATGTCTTAAAAACATTTTTGATCAAAATGGAAAAACAAATTTATTTTCGTTAAACTAAAAGATCGAGAGAAGATCACTTTGTGAATTGTCTGGCGAAAATTACGTTCAGAAATTCTTGGAATTTTGTAAAGTGGGGACTAGCAGTGTAAAAAGACTCATAGAGTACCTCTTGGAATTTTGTAAAGGGTCATGCAACAGTGTACTTTCCCACTAGGGTTATAACGTGCGCCAAGTACGGGCCCCACTCATTATCTTCATGTCCCGACAAAACAAAATCTCTAATATCACTACATGCCTCTTTTTATTTATTTTTGAACGGCAAAATTTTATTAACTAGCAAGACGCTAAAACAAAAAATTACAAGGAAATTAAATAAGGGTTTTTAAACCAAACATTTTTAGAAAAAGACTTTTTACATCTGTTATAACACCAATAAAAAGAAAGAGACACGATATCATCAAAGATCATAGAAAAAGCCAAACATGCCTCCTTTTATGATTGGTAAGTGATACTTACACCATTTTTTTATGCATACACCATAATGTTACATAATTAATGCACATGTTACAACATGTTATATGCATAATTATAATGTGTGCATAAAAAAAATTGTGTAAGTATCAGTTCCCTTTCTGATTTGAAACCATTTTCTAGCTGCTTTCGTTTCTTGAATCGAAGACGTATGGTTAGATGAGTAACGGCATACTTTTATTTTAAAAATAGGTTTGACCCATACTCTTGATCATAAAAGGGCCACTCGATAGCAACCAGTTTTTACACCAAAAAAAAAAAAAAAAAAAAAAAAAAAAAAAAAAAAAAAAAAAAAAAATCTAACGAATGAATCACAATTGTAAATTTGACGAAAGATGCTGGGACTTTTCAGATTATTCAAAACTACAAATTTGCATGTTTTGAACAAGCATGGTTAAATAAAAAAATTTCATAAATAACTTTTTATTTGTCTCTTTTATTTATTTTTTTTATTTGTTTATTTTATCACTCGCACTTTTTTTTTCCTCGTACCTCAAAATCTCAAATCGCCCATTGACCGCGTTTTAAAGCCTATAAGTTATATCATCCTAACAGCTTTTCAAAAGAAAAAAACAATTAAAAAAAATAAAAATAAAATAAAATAAAAGTTATATCATCCTAACATACACATCCTACTCTTTTACATTTGAGCTTCTTTTTTAAACACATTTTACCCGATTTTAGAAGGTGATTGTCAAAAATGAGTGACAAGCTAGTGATGATGTAATATGACTGCGAAACGCTAGCCATCAAATCAATATGTGAAAAGAGGACAATAAGATCCCGTTTGGTTTATAGATGGATTTAAAACTAAGATTTGAATTTTAATTTGGACTAGGTATTTAAATCTGTGCGATGCATACGAGCTTGATTTAAATGTTCATAATCATGAAAGCCTGTGCAATGCACATGGGCTGTATAAAAGTTTTTTTCAAAATTTAATATCCGTCTTTTATTTTTGGTATTTTATATTCGAGACATATTTTTGTTATAATATATATAAGTTGTAATGGTAGCATACATTTGTAAGCATCATACGTACTTAAAATAGTTTATTTACATGTAATCTTTTAAAATGTATTTTTTACGTAATATTTTTTGTTTATTTATTTTGGTATTGACTCTATCGTTTTTTATTGGAACTAACTAATATTAATACATCCGACAAAGTTATAACTATTATTTATGATAGTCAACAACGCTCATGCAATGCACATGGGCTGTATAGAAGAAGTTTTCATAGATTTAAAATAAGTGCGATGCACATGGGTTGTATAGAAATTTTTATAGCGTAATATTCGGCATTTATTTTCGTCATTTTATATTTAAGTTATCATGGTGTCACACATTTGCTAAGCTTTATATGTATTTAAAATACTTTATTGAGTTACACATGGGGTGTATATAAGTTTTTATAGCGTAATCTTCGGCACTTATTTTCATCATTATACATCTAAGTTGTATGGTATCACATTTCTAACATGTCACATATTTAAAATAGTTTATTGACATTAAAAGAGTGTATGCGAAGAGATTTTTTTAAAATTTTACATTGAAAAGAGTCTCTTCACATGTAATATTTTAATATGTATAAGTTACATAAATTATTTTAAATATTAAGCGATAAAATTAATGTTGGAGACCGTTTATATTCATTCTCATGCGATGCACACATGTTTGGACTGCCTCAGGAACCATGCGATGCACACAGGTTGGATCTAATTGTTTTTTTTCGTAATGTTCGGGACTAATTTTCGGTTCATGTTTGAAACTCTCATTTTTTGCGAAAGACAGACTTCGTTGTTAAAATAAATTACATTATAAAAAGCAAACAATAAAATAAAATTTCTTTCTAACAAAATTATAAAAACATAAAACATTAAAGTAATTAGTATATTTAAGAGTATAAATTATAATTCGTATAGTAAAATATTGCATGTTTAATTTGTAACATACTATTAATTTGAATGCTAAGTATTCATTTATATTGATACTGGTAGTCATGGCGTTATTCTTGTTGTTGTTCATCGGTCTTTTGTATGCTTTGTTCTTGATACAATTTTCATGACTTCTCGATCTTTTTCTTTAATGTGAAGAGTTTTTTTTTTTTTTTTTTTTTTTTTTTTTTTTTTTTTTTTTAATGTTATATTTAAATGAGGTTTTTCATATGCAATCTTTTAATATGAGTAAGTTACATAAGTTATTTTTTAATTAATGCATTATTAGTAACTCACTCTAAGTATTTACAATATGACGACATGAATCACATAATCTCAAACTCAAATGAATAATGCTTACCTCATGATAGGTGTAGGATAACATTTGAAATACAATTTTCTTCTCCTTTATATACTTCTTCAATTTAGAAGATTCTTATAGTTAAGATGATAGTGTGAAGATATTTTTATTATATACTATCATTTTCAATATTTAACATCGACATAATTTACACAGTCAAATCAAATATCAAATTCACGCAATATTTCAAGAAGTTTAATTAAGAAAGTGACATTAACACACCGCAAGACAAAAAATTACATTAAAAGCAAAAATATTAAAATGCACCAACAAATTGTAGTAATAATTATTGATTAAAATTTGAATGCTTGTCATATTATTTTCAATAAACTTACTTGCTAACGAATCAATAGTATTAGCCCGTTTAGCGGTATTACATGAAGTAAAATATTGCATGTTTAATTTGTAACATACTATTAATATGAATGCTAAGTATTCATCCCACCTGTGGTCGTGGCGTTGTTCTTGTTCTTGTTGTTGTGTTGTTCTTGTTGTTGTCTTTGTCGTTATTGCTCATTGGCCTTTTGCATGTTTTGTTCTTGATACAATTTTTGTGGCTTCTCGATATCTTTCTTTAATGTTTCTTGACGCGCTACAAAAACAATTAGATATAGTTGATCATTAGTAACTTAAATACAATTAATTAATATATTGCATTTCGATCAAAGTAAAAATATTCGTAGATTTTCCACTTAATTGATAAGACAATGATGTGTAGGATCTCTTAAACCATTAGAGAAGATGATGTTACTACCAAACCTCCTAAGCACCATCTTTATGTCCTACATTCTTACACACACAAAACACAAATAAAATTTACATAAAATAATATAAATCAATATGCTAAATAAGTAAGACGATATGATGCTTACTTTACCACCATAATAAGTTGTAGCCCAATGTGCACGCGGTGTAGAGAAAGTTGTGGTTTGTCATGTGTGATTTTTGACACATTATATAGTTGATAAAATATTTATAACTCATAAACAGGAAGGTAAAAAGACTAACCACCAATTGCTGTATTTAATTTATGCATTCATAGCATTTTTGGTTTGTTTTCTTTGAGGTTTAGAGATGGCTTGAAACATGTTGTACCGTACAAACTTTTGTGCACGATTCCTCATCCAAAACATATGGTACTATACAAACTTTTGTGCACAATGCCTCTTATGCATTAAATTAAGCACTCCAATCTTTAGATAGTATAGAAGATGTACTTTTCATGTTGCTTAAACTACCTTGTACCGTACTACAATTTGTGCACAAATTCTCTTGCACATTAAATTAAGTCACCAAATATTGTGTAATTGATATACTTTTGATGTTGATTAAACAACCGTGTACCGTACAAATTTTTTCAATTACTCGAATCACAAATCTTTTGTACTTACTCTTATATATGACTATTAAATCAATATACTAACACATGAAGCCCGCAAATTTCACTTTTAATTTATGATACATTTATTGTAAGTACTTTACACTAATAAGACAGCTTAAGCTTTTAGTATATGAGATTTGTTTTTAGATTTTAAATTAAATGAAGAGAGAAAAAGTAAATGATATATATATATATATATATATATATATATATATATATATATATATATATATATATATATAATGATTAAAAATTTTGATGGGAAAGTCGTCTTTAACGGTTTGGGAGGGACTACCCAAAGATTGAGTATGAGAATAACGTTGAAAAGTAGTAGTAATAATAATAATAATAATAATAATAATAATAATAATAATAATAATAATAATAAAAGACCCAGATCTTTCATTTCATCAGCATTAAAAGTTAGAATAGGAGAAAAAGATTGAGATTGGTTCGTCGTTGGTGATGAATAAGAAAATTCGTCCGTTTTAGCGTTTGTGTTCGTTTATTGTTATGGTTAAAATTAAATAAATGAACATGAACAAGGCTTCGTTCATGTTCGTCCGGTTCGTTTACAGCCCTAGATAACACTACTTCACCCAATCTTAATCCGTTTCATGTAACTCAACATTATAAAAAGAATATTCTAGGACTATGCATTAGTGATTTTATTGTTGTCGAGCATTTTATTTAATTAATATTACCCGATAACAAAGTGATTTCGAGTTAAGTTCTAATACAAGTTAGTATGTACAAAGTGCATTCTTCTATAAACTAACTAACTTGATTTTGGATACGATGAATGCCAAAGGTTTGTGACAGAAAATTCGTCACTAGCACATCGCCAATCATTTAATAGATGTGTCTATTGTCAATAGTAACAGAAAACTATCGTTATTAAGTGTCACTGAAGTCTATTTGAAAGTGATACGACCCGGTTAAGGGTTGTATCGGGATAGGTGGTATGTGCCTATTCACACACCTTTTTCTGGCCATATTAAGACCAAAACAGACAAAAACTAACCAAACTTGCCAAAGGTATTGTGTTTTTGTATTTGTGATCGTGCGGGAACGGATATTTCAGAAATTGGCAAAAATCAAGTCAAAAAGGACAAAAATGAGCACTGGTTTGGAAAACTTGTCAAAAGCCATTACCGGGAAAGCAAATTACCATTTTTGAGCTCAGAATGTCAAAACACACCTTGTGGAATCACAAAATGCCAAAAATAGTCCTTGGAGCAAAAGTTTGCAAAATTAGCAGAAATGGTCCCTCAAGTTTGGAAATTGACAGAAATGGCCCTTGAGCATTGGATTTAGGTGAAAAGTCAACGTAGGTACTTGGGAATTCAAAAGTATTAAGTTTGGTCCCTGGGTGAAAAAGTTGAAGAAATTACAAGATTGGTCCTTCAACTTTCAAAGTTTGGCAGTTTTGGTCCCTGGGATTAAATTGCGGAAGATATCAATTGTAGTCCTTGTATTATTAAAACATGGCAAGAAAAACCCTTGTGACAACTTTGGAAGAATTACATTTCCAGCCCCTCAAAAATCAAAAAATTACATGAATGGTCCTTGTGTTAATTTCTACAACTAAACGGACTCCCTGTTTATTATTAGTCCAAATCCAAGTCCAACACAATAACCTGATCCACACCCTCACCTTACCAGTCCACAACTCCCTAAGCCCAATCACCCCCCATAGCCCAAATCCCTTTTACTAATAAAACCAGGGTCAAACCTTGGTCAAATCCTCCTTCCCCCTTCCACTTGGACCTTCAAAAACCACACCACTGCAAACCAAACCACCCTGGTTTTCCCTCCACTTGCTCACCACTTGCTCACCCATCACCTCCACCACCCTATAACCCCTAGCCTGCACCCTCACAGACCCCAATTGGCCTAGAATTATTTTGGCGCCAAAATCAACCAAAGGCTAGGATTAAATTTTACTCATCCAAAGGCTAGTATTTTTGCTGAGAAAGCTTATGTGGGTCTCACTAAACCCTAAAAACCCACTATATAAGAGAAAGAAGCAGAAAAGAAGAAACAAGTAGTTAATTAGAGTAGTTTTAATGTCGACATAGTGTAATTCTAGTTTTCCAAGTTTCAATTTAGCTTTTCAATTGTAATTTTAGACTCATCAATGTAATTTGGAATATTATTAACCTTAATCTCAAGCTTTCTCTTTTGAATTCAGAATTTGCAAGTTTGGAGTGAAAATTTCATTTTAGCCTTAAAGTTGTTGAAAGTTGTTGTCTAATGATCATTTAACCTCTTAATAGTATTTATTAAGGTTTTGTAAAGTTTTTAAAGCATTTAAACCTGTTTAGCTTATAAATTTAATAATACAAGAAAAAATCATTAAAAATAGTTCATAAATTAAAAATCATAAAAGAAAGAAGAAGAATGCATGGAGAATGGTAGAAACCTGAATGTTGTGGTATTAGTGCCTCATGGGAGGCTTTAGGAAGTGATTATAGCCCCTGGTTCATTAGTTTTCTGCTTGGATCCATTTGTAAGCTTAATTTTAATTTTTTCATATTTTACTGTAGCATTGCTTCTTTTCTGCTTATTGGTACTTATTTGAGGTTTACTATGCTTATTATGGTTAGTGTTAAGTGTTAGACAGCTTAGTTCTAAGTTTGTTTATCATTTGTGCACAATGTCATTTTAACTGCCATACTTAGCATACTATAGTATATGTGGTTGTTTTTGCTTAATTTCAGCTAGAATATAGTTAGGATAACTTATTAGATAGCTCTGCATAAGCGGCTTAACTTGTATCATTCATTCTCTTTGAAATGTAAAAATCAGTCACGCCTTAATGGGTGTTTGGTTCAGTAGGGTTCACTGAGCACCAAGGTATTTCAAATGTTGTTTTTTGTTTCTACATGCTTCAATAGGATATATTATATCATTTAAGTGATACAAACCAGTGGTGTTTAATAAAAAAGTCAAATCTTGTTTTAATCTCATTTATCATTCTACTGTTAGGACTTTAAATTGCATAATCATCATTTTTAGATCAAAATGTGGAAAACTAAGAAGGGGGTTGAATAGTTTACCGCTTTTTAGTTATTAGCTTTTTAAAACTTTACGTTTAATCAATGATTTAACCTACAAGACAATATATAAAGTGCAAGTATAAAGAAAGAAACGATCAAACCACAACACGATTGTTTATCGTGGTCCGGCTACATGGACTCTTTTTCCTTGCCCTACTCCACGCCTCGAGTTTCCAACTCAAGAGTTTCAAGCACTAATCAACAAGTTCCTTTCACGGGTGGAGAAACCTCTACAATCGTCGCTTATACTTTATCCAGTACAAAGCTAAATACCGGGTCCTAGTTCAAGGTAGAACAAACCTAACGTCGCCTATCCACTATTTCCGACACTAAGCTAGATGTCAAGTTCTTTTACAAGGGTACAACCACTCTCGTCACACTATGTATTTTAAGGCCTTAAATACAAACCAATCACTTCAATACAAGATACAAATGAAGTATAAACTATAAGAGTTTACACAATGCAAAGCTAACAAGTCTTGCAACTTTGAGTTGAATACTTGTAACTTCTCGGATGAACTTGTGAACTTCCTTTCTACATAAGAGAATCACATAAGTGAGTTGCTACTGAGTTAGATAAGATTATAGAGAGGATTCATGTATTCTATAGCTAAAAGTGATAATGGATTTCTTGAAAATGGCTTGGTATTTATAGCCAACCAAACCAGCAGACTGGCGGATCCAGCGGAACCAAAACATGGGTTCCGCCCTTGTACCCTGAGGGTTCCGCCAGGTCTGATAGTCAAAGACTCCAAGAAATCTTTCAATATCTAGCAATGTCACATCAAGTTTATGTAAGTCAACACACAATGGATTGAGTAGGAAACTATCCAAATGTGTAAGAGATATTTATGGAAAGTTAACTACTAGATTTAGTAAGCTTTCCATAAATGCACATGATGTAAGTTATGATGTCATATTATGTTTTCTATATTTAGTAATATAACAAAGTTATGCTTAATATGAAATGTAAAGTCTAGTTACAATAAGACTATAACAAAAATGATGTTTTACTAAAAACTAAATTTACACTTTGTTGTTAACAAAACTTAGCAAAGATAGTAAAATATAAATAACGTTTTTAGGCGATATTTGCATTAACAATCTCCCCCTTTTTGTTGATGACAAAACATAAACTTTATTTTTAAGTAAATCACTAAGTCTAGTGCTAAGTCTATGAAAGTTTGTATTTAAACTTGTTTTACTTGATTGATGAAAATCATTTTAAGTTTATATGTTTAAATATATTTTCTCCCCCTTTTTGTCAAAACAAAAAGAAGAGTTGCATAGCGGAATGATGCAAATGCTCCCCCTTAGAGAATACTCCCCCTTAATAGAGTGCCAAGAAAGGATACATGGATTTTGATCCTACAAAAAAAAAAAAATTAGTTGACGATAATGATACATGATAACTCATGTAGACATAAAATGAAAATACAAGCAATCACACTCTCAACTTATATATGAGTAACCAAAAATGAAAATAAGAAATTAGACAAGATGTTATTTTAAGTAAAATTTGACTTTGTAAAAGTCAAAGACAAGAGATGAAAATTTCCATTCTACTTTTAGAAAAATAAAAGTGAAAAGGTACAAATAGTCCTATGCCTATAAAAAGACCAACATTGTCCATGATGAGAAACATCCTCCTAAGTTAAGGTCTATAGTTGGTGAGGATGAGAAAGAGTGTTTAGACTATTTATAATGTGTTGGATGACAAAGCGGCTTTCATCTTGAACTTGATAAAGCATGGATTTTATGCTTTCACAAATTTGGATTGTTCGGTCACATTGCGTACAACCATGATGAGGATTAGGTAGGATTGGATTTGTGGTTGATTGTGGTGGTGGTGGAATACTAGTTGTTTGTTGGTTTGTGTTAGGTGGGTCATTCCATAAGGATCCAGTTATTTCCTCAACTGAAGAAAACAAGGATTCAAAGTGTTGTGATTGACATTGAGGTTCTTGAGGTGGTGGTTGGGTTTGATGTTGATTGTTTCTTTGGAAATTAGGTTCTTCATATGGAGGACCATGGTTGTTATTATGAGTGGGATGTACCGACATTGGTTGTGGTTGTGGTGGTGATTGAGTTTTGAATGGTTAAAATGATATTGATTCAAGTGGTTGTAGTTCTGTTGTTGGTAGATTTTGCGATCTTGGAGGAGGATTTTTCAAGTCTTCAAGAGATGAACGTGGAGATGATGGTGTCGTACCAAAAAGCTCCATTGGTTCATTCTTGGGTGATTTGGAGGTGATGGTGATTTTGATGGTTGAGTTGGTGCCGATGGTGATGTTTGATCAATTGGTGATTTTGTTGGTGGTTAAGTGATTGTGACACTTTGGGATCTATGAGATGATGTAGGAGTTACAAGATCAAGAAAATTATCTTGATGAATTGGTGAGGAGATGATAAGGGGTGTTTCATCCGAAGATGATGACCTTAAGTTGATTTTCGTGTTGAAACAACAAGGTTTGACACTAATCCTAGCGGTTCTTCTAATGGATCGAGATGGTGGTGATGAGTGGTTTGACTTATTCATGGTGAAACAAGGATGATAAGAAGATGACAAAGATGAAAGAGAATGATGGTGAGATGTGAGTACAAACTATCCAAGATGAACTAATTTATAGAGTTGGAGAGTTTCGAAAAGTGTGTTTGGATTTGATGTTCTTCCATTCAACGATGGAAGTTTGTGATTATTTTGAAGGGCTATGAATGTTGTCACTTCACTAGAACTTAGCCCAATGAGGTTTGATTGAGTAATATGACCAAGATATACATTAAATGGTATGTGGTCATGTCAAATGATTTGGTTTAGATATTCTATGGATTTCAAGGAACCTTTCAAAGGGTTCCTTTCTTTGTGTAGAAGGGTTCCTTGGGCAAAGTACGTTTGAATTTGAATTTTGGCGGGAAGTGGCTTTCTATTTGTTTTAATGGATGAAATTGATCCTAATATGTTTATTGGAAGTTAGGGAAGATGTTTCTCACTAAAGAAAATGATTTGGTCTTGTAGTAAGTTTTATTTTAAAGAAATGAAAAAAAAAATATGCAGGTGATCAGCGGAACCCAGCAAAAACACGGGCAGAACCCTGTTTTGGGTTCCGTTGGGCCAAACTGGGTTTACCCAGAAAATTGACTGGTGGAACCCAAAATTTGGTTCTGCCAGTTCCGCCAAAGCCCAAAAACTAGGCAGAGCAGGTTTTACGGGGTCGAGACGTAATCCAAATTTTCCAAAAACACTTGGAACTTAAAATTTAAATTATAACTGATTAGGAAATACAAAAAATTAAAGTAGGAATACTCTTACCGTTAGACTTTGACCGGAGGCTAGCGAACCTCATTATACTTAGTGAAATTTTCATAAACTAGATAATTTGACAACATTTCAAATGTCGTCATCCTGCATAAAGAGTTAACCCAATACATTTGTCCAATAATACTAATAGAGCGTAGAAGTACGAACAACATAAACCACATAGTTTAATGACTACAAAGTTCTAAAACTTAATTATCCCAAACGCCCCTTAAACACTCATCTCACAAGCGGTCCAACTTCTTCTTCATCTTTCCAATGTACCTTCCAATGTATTTCCACATCCCTTTCGTTTGCTTGAATTCTTCGGACTCATTTTTAATGGTGGGAAGTTGTTGAAGGTATTCGAGAGAAGCAAGCTTAGAGTTAGGAAGACCATCGTCATCACTCATTGATGAAGATGAAGATGAAGGCGAGGGAGAGCGAAGACGCTTTCCTTTGGTGTTAGATACTCTCTTACCACTAAAAGGAACAAAGATGTGAGGAACTAGAGAGTAGTCAAGGCAAATTCCTTTGTAATTGAGTGGAATTGGTGAGATGGCTCTAAAGAGACGGGTGAGAAGCATTCCATAAGGAAGAGCGGTTTTTCCATCGAAAGGTATGTCGGCCATTCTTCTAGCCATGTAATAACCAAGTTGAAGGGTTGTCTAATGGAGATACTATAGAGCATGTAACAAAGACATGTGTTCACATAATCTCTATTTCCTATAGAACATATGACATTAGCTCTAAGAACTTCTTCCCACTTCCTAAATTGAGGTTTAAGTTCATTAAGTTCCATTCCAAACGGGTCTTTGTTCACTTCACTTCCCGAAAGATTTTTCCTAGTGTTTTAGGTTCTTACGAAAAGATGGTCACGAAGTGCTTCTTTACTAATAAGAAGAGAGGCATAAATGGGATTGCAATTAATGGTGTCAAGACTTGTAAGGTGCCACTTATCCGTGTAAAGACATGTTCCATTACATGGGATACCAAGAATTTGAGCAAATAGTTCCAAAGGAATGGTGTTTTGATGGTGGTTAGTAGTGAAGTTTAAGGAGATTTGACCGTATTCATTACTAGAGAGAACCACGGTAGCATAGAACTCTAGAGAACCTAGGACAAATTGGCTCATCAATATCTAGGAGACAATCAAAGTTGATGGTAGCTAAGTCTTAGCGAATAGAGTTTCCTTCTTGGAATCATGGATCAATGGTTCTCCCCTCATGGACGTATCATTTTTCTGAGCGCTTAAATATTTTGACTTGGGTTGTAGTAAGACCTTTGGTCATGTGATGTTTGGGTAGATACTTAAGAGTGTCTTTGTGATCGGAGTATGTTGCAGGAGGCATGTTGATTCCTAGAAAACAAAAAATTTCACTTTTTAGTTTAAGTTGATGATTATTGCAATGTAGATGTTCTAGTGTGTGCCTATATGCAAACGATGTGGAGACTTAGTTATCTTGACTCCTTTTAATGCTCAAAACGTTTCGTAATGCGAGTTTTTATTATAAACCAAAAAAAAACCCAAACGCTCCTAGTTTAATGTGGCTTCGTTTGAATGTAACCGAAAATACATATTAGTTATGTATTCCCTTTAGCATTCAAGAGATTTTATGCAAATGATGCTTTTGTGAGGTTTTCATTTGTATTAACAATGTGACAAATAGTTGTGTTCTAATTGTGAAAGATTATTTCAAAAAGTTTACTTGGGGTGTTTGGCAAATCGTGATAGTACTTAAGAAGATGCAATTCCTAACTAAGGAAAAATATGATTAGTTCATGACCAAGGTTTTTCATGAATGAGCAAATTTTTGCATAAACCCTAAGCTTTTAGTTTATGTAATTTAGTGGAAATCCTAGACATGGATTAACAATGTAATTAAGATAAAGGAAACTTACAATGATGATTAACAAGGAGAGTACTTGATAAAGAGCCCTAATTTTCTAGGGTCTGAGTGTTTGTAAGTGAATGGTGGCTGTTTGTGGGTTATAGTTATGAGTTAGGGAGTGTTTGGTTTATGATTCAAAAAGAAAAACAATCTATAGACTTGGCGGACCAGGCGGAACCAAAAAGAGGGTTCCGCCCGTTATGACGAAGGGATCCGCTGGTTTATCAGTAAAAAAATTTAAATGATTTGTTTTGATTTTTGTGATTTAATTCTAACGTTCAAAACTATAAAGTAGGTTCCATAAGATCTAGTTCCAGTCTAGGAAGGTTAAATGATTGTAGTTTGGAGAGATACGTAAGGATATTGACAATGTTGTTTAGAAAGGATATTTTCTCGATAGAGATGCTTCCCTTTATGAACATTATTACGTACAAAGTGATGACGGATTATGTAGCAACAATCACGAGGGAGTTTGAACTGGATTCTAATTTATGTTGATGGTTTCATTATTGGAAGGGATGTCGTCAATTAGAATTTCGTTGATGATACGAGTATGCTTGATCCAACCGAGCTTGTTGACCAGTTTCTCACGCCAACATGCTTTCTGCTTCAGTTGTGGAGGTAGCGAGAGCTATTTGTTTCTTAGTAAACCATGAGATGAAAAGGTGTTTAGCAAAAGAGCACATACCACTTGTGCTTTTTCTATCTACATTGTCATTGGCATGATCCGATTTGGTATACACTATGGTTTCTATTTTTGTTCCTTTGGAATACCATAATCCTAAGAGTGTAGTACCTTTTAATCTTTCTAAACAATCCTTTTGGAATGCAGGTTCCACAGGTCCTAAGCTAAGCCTAAGAGGGTTGAATGGTTCTCGTTTAAGAGGTTTTGTGAAAGTGTTGACAATGTGGTTTTCGTATGAAACTTTCTTGGTTGAGATGTCCCTCAATGAACATTTTTACCAAGGCGATGATGATGAATTCAAATGTATTTAGTGAGAGTATATTAGAATGGATTATCATTAAGGTAGATGCTTCCTTTGTTGTCGCTTAAATGACGAAGGTGACATCAAGTAAGAATATGATGTTGACGAGAGTCTTCTTGACCTTTAAGGAACTTGTTGACATGCTTTTCATCCCTTTGTGGCTTTAGTATGTTGAGTTATCAAAACAAAAGTACAAATACCATTTGTGATTTTTCTTATTATCATAGTCACCGACATAATCCAAGTAGGCATGAACTATGGTGTCTACTCCCGTTCCTTTGGGATACCATAACTCTAAATGTGCAGTAATCTAAAAGTTCCTTAAACGACTTCAGGGTTGATTAGGATCTTCTCAAAAATGATCATATAGACAAATACAAAACATACCTTCGGGTCTACTAGCCGTGAGGTAAAGTAGATTTTCAATCATACTACTTTATTTAGTGTTATCTACGGATTCAATTTTCTTATCCTTTGTGAGACATAGAACATGTAATTCATTATGTGTATTTGAGGAACTAAGAATGTCTTCTAAGTGATTGTTCCTTACTTTTTAGAGCTTGCGAAAAGTCTTTCAAAGTATGTTTGACTTTGTTTATTTACTTTCTAACATCTTTATTATTTCGTAAGATCCAATTGTGATTTTACTTCTTGAATTTAGATGCTAAGGTCAAAACTTTATTTTAATTGGATATGCGTATGTATACCCAAGATTCTTTCTTTAAACCAATGTTTCTTATGAGAAAACATATGTTAATTTTAGTTTCAGCTTATGTCTTTATGGTTCCTTTTATTTAATGTTCCTAATGACATTCATCTACTAAATGACTCTTAAATCTTTTAGCAAATTCTCTATTTAATAGTTTATCTTCCTTGTTATTTCCTAAGTTCTCTTATCAAACCATCATTCAATTTTTCACAAGGTTATCATTTACCGAAAGTGATGCATTAAAGAAAGATGGTCGTTAGATAAGTTTTGACGATTTCTAGATTCATTAGGTTCCTTTTTTTAAAATAATATAACCTTTGTTATTATAAAACCATCTAAGAGGTATGTCTCCATAAAACTTAGAGTTGAATCTCTATGTGCAAAACCTTGGTGTTCTAGAGTACGATGTTATCTTCAAACATATTTAAAATATTTTGATGTACTCTATTTCATTTTGTATTCTTCATGTGAAGATTTTTTTAAGCGAGAGTTTTAGGATATGACTGACAATTCACGTCTTTGAGTTTAGATGATATTATCTCATAAACTAATTTGGAGCATTTTACTTATTGAATTTGCAAGCATCATAAAAGTGTTGGTCATCTTATCACTTAGGTGATTCTTAGTTGCCTCACTTATAAACAAGCATTAAGTGAGACTCACTCAAGAGTTCCAACTTTCTATGTCCGAGGGTTAAGTAAGACGCATCACCTTATGTCTCCCGTTTATCGTTATATGGAAATCCTTTGACCACAGAGGATCCAATCCTATCTATAACTTACTAAAGAAAGATAAACTTAAGGTATGATCTACTTACAAGATAAATCTTAAGCAAAAAAGCACGAGACAATACTAGGTTAGTTTAGAGACAAGCGTGCCTTTTAAGCTCCAAAGAGATGCTACCAAGAAGGATAAACATAATGCGTAACATCTTAACATGTAGGAAATCTTGGAAACTCAAGTACTCACGAATCCGAGGTGGTTAGTCAAACATATAAAAGCATAGAATAAAATGACCTTTGTCCTTTTAACATAAGCTTCTATTTGAGATTTAGCAACTTCTAAACTTTTCTTCTAGGCTTAACAAACTTTACTTCCTTAATTTTACTTGTTGATGGTGCATTCAAGTTAAATCCTAATCCAGTTTTATCTTTAAATGACTTTTGACTTTTCAACAATTTTTCAATTGATTTTGAACTTTCTTCAAATTTAACTAACATTTTTCCTTTTTCATTTTGTCTTTTAATTTCATGTTTGTAATCTTGACATATTATGCATTCTAAATCAATCTCAACATTACTCTTAAGCCTAGACATTTTATCTTCCAACATGATTTCCATTTCAAAATTGCTCTTGAGAGATTTTGAAGGTTCATTGTTAAAGATTGATTTTAGGTTCATGCTACACAAATGTTTAGACTCATTTTGTAGTTTAGAGAAATCTAAGATGAAAGTGTCAAAGCAAAAGTGTTCGGTTTCAAGTTGTACCTTGTTTGTTGTTTTATCAACTTCATGACTACAAACCGGATGATCGTCTACATCTTCATTCGTGTCACTCCATGATTCATACGCAAGTCCTCTTTGAGCTTGACACAAGTTTTCATCTCCGCTAATACCTTCATTTAAAACATTAAACTCGTAGCACATGTATTTATTTCAACTAAATGTCTATCTATTAGTTTTTCTAAGACTACCAATTAATATGTAAGATCAAATTGATCATCTTTGACTTGACATATTTTTTGATGAAAATTTAATATATTTTTCCAAATGTCATTAGCCGTTTGGCAAAAATACACTCTTTCATATTCAATCCTTGGTAAAGGTTTATAAATCATTATCTTAGCTTTAGTGTTTTTATCAACTTTAGGATATTCATCTTGATTTTCAAAACTTGGTTTGGTTGGTTTAAAATCACCAATGGAAATAATATGCCAAAGATCTTGATCAATTGATTTTACATATTTTTCAAATTTACTTTTCCATTCAAGGAAATTTTCTTTTTCAAATAGCGGTGGCTTTTGAATAGATTTCCCTTCTTTGAGATTTTCAAAATCCATGGATCGATTCAAGTTTTAAAATACAATATATTTTAAATATCTTGAGTAACGTGGCGCTCTGATGCCAATTGTGGAAAACTAGAAGGGGGCGGTTGAATAGTTTACTGCTTTTTAGTTAATTACCTTTTTAAAACATTACGTTTAATCAAAGATTTAACCAACAAGACAATATGTAAAGTGCAAGTATAAAGAAAGAAACGATCAAACCCCAACACGATTGTTTATCGTGGTTCGGCTACAAGGACTCTTTTTCCTTGCCCTTCTTCACGCCTCGAGTTTCCAACTCGAGAGTTTCAAGCACTAATCAACAAGCTCCTTTCACGGGTGGAGAAACCTCTACAATCGTCACTTATACTTTATCTGGTACAAAGCTAAATACCGGGTCCTAGTTCAAGGTAGAACCAACCTAACGTCGCATATCCACTATTTCCGATACTAAGCTAGATGTCGAGTTCTTTTACAAGCGTACAACCACTCCCGTTACACTATGTATTTTAAGGCCTAAAATACAAACTGATCACTTCAATACAAGATACAAATTAAGTATAAACTATAAAAATTTACACAATGAAAAGCTAACAAGTCTTGCAAGTTTGAGTTGAATACTTGTAACTTCTTGGATGAACTTGTGAACTTCCTTTCTACATAAGAGAATCACACAAGTGAGTTTCTACTGAGTTAGATAAGAATATAGAGAGGATACATGTATTCTATAGCTAAAACTGATAATGGATTTCTTGCAAATGGCTTGGTATTTATAGCCAACCAAACCAGTAGACTGGCGGATCCGGCGGAACCAAAACGTGGGTTCCGCCCTTGTACCCTAAGGGTTCCGCCAGGTCTGATAGTCAAAGACTCTAAGAAATCTTTCCATATCTAGCAATGTCACATCAAGTTTATGTAAGTCAACACACAATGGATTGAGTAGGAAACTATCCAAATATGTAAGAGATCTTTATGGAAAGTCAACTACTAGATTTAGTAAGTTTTCCATAAATGCACATGATGTAAGTTATGATGTCATATTATGTTTTCTATATTTAGTTATATAACAAAGTTATGCTTAATATAAAATGTAAAGTCTAGTTACAATAAGACTATAACTAACATGATGTTTTACTAAAAACTAAAGTTTACACTTTGTCATTAACAAAACTTAGCAAAGATCATAAAATATAAATAACGTTTTTCGCAGATATTTGTATTAACACATAAGTTGTTAAAATAGCTTCCTTTCATCTCAAATTAGTATATCATAGCATAATCAATCATTAGAATCAATCCTAATCTCATAAAAGTCAAAGTTTCAAGAAAACCTCAAAAGTCAAAATTTCATGCATGTTCAGAAAACCAAAATATTGTAGGATTTTTCTTGATCTCAATTTTGAGTTCTAGCTTAAGAGCTTTTGGAATATTGAAATTTGGCACCTCAGCTTCTTAAGAATAATTTTAGTTTATTTTAGTGAATTTTCTTTAATGCTTATTTGAGTGCTTTTTTGGGCCTGATTTCCACAAAAGTCCCCTGCACCACAATACCTGCCCCATCAACTCACTTTCATAAGCCCATAGCTTCCTCTTTACTTAAGCTCATTGAGTGATTATTGGCTCTTTGGAAAGCTCATAGTACTAGCATTAATAACCTATGCTTATTTGGAAATTTGTTGCTTATTTGAGTGCTTATTTTGAGGATCAAAGTAGTATATACCAACTCAGTATATACTAAGTCAGTATATACTGACTTTGCTAGCTTATCTTTCCATTTCAGCTTATTTACTTGTTCATTTGAGTTTCTTAGGATAAGATGGATTGAGCTTGAGCTTGTTGGCGTATTGAAATAGCATTTTAGCCTATTTTGTTAACTGTGGTTGCTTATTTCTCTTTTCTAGTTTATATTGTTCACTGTTGGTTGTTATATGCTCATATAGAGCTTATTTAGGGTTTCTAAAATGTTGTTTTTGTAAAATTTGCTTATTAGTCAGTGTTAAATAGTTTGAAAAGAAAAAAATCAAAAAAATAAATAGTTTGCAAAAAGTTGTCACTAGTTGGGTTCGAAGCCGGGTCACACAGAACACAACACACGTCCAATACCATCTGCCCTTGGGTCTTTTGTTGTAATCGCTTCCCCCTTTAATCCTTTTATAGTAATTGTTTTGTTTGCTTATTTCCATTTCAGCTCTCTGACTGCTTATTTTCTGCTTATTTTTAATTGCTTCTTTCATCTTCTTATTTTTCCTAGGTTAGAATTAGTAATATCTAAATTCCAAAAATTTTCCAGATTTTTAAAATTAGTTTTAATATTTTTAGTAATTTAATTTAGTTTAAAATGTTTTTAATTCATTATAATTAATTAAAAAGTCAAAAAAAAATATTTTTCTTTTTCTCAAAATTTTCTTTTATTATTAGGATTCCAAAAAAGTAATTTTCATACCCGTAGGATTTTTATTGCTCTCGTTTCACTTTTTATTTTACGCGTTTACGTTTAATTTAATTTAAACGCGCGTTTTTAGGTTTAAATACATTTTAGGCTTATTTTGTTTTACATTATTGTTGATATTGTTTATCTCAATCATTTCCATTAGTGTAATCAAACTCAAATCATTAACTGGTTACGTTCTCATAATCACTTATTCCCAAAATGTTTACAAATACAATTTCGACCTCGCTGGGACTTAACGACCGGGGGATTTCCCTATACTTCACCAGATTAAATATCTTGCACTTTCTCTTTGATTTGACCTGTTGACCACACCTGTTTGATTGGTTAATTTGGAGGAGTCAAATTTTGGCGCCGCTGCCGGGGACGTTGTTGCGTGTTTCAAAAAAAAAAAAAACTTTTGGTTTAGTGATTTTCAAAACCCTCCTTGTACAAATTTCACCACTTTGTAAATTTTTATAAAAATTAGAATCATATCAGAAAAGTTCATTAACACTTTCATAAAGTGTTAATAACACCAAAAAAAATCAAGAACAACAAAACAAATCGTGAAGTTAAATTACTTCGGTTTCTTTAAGATTACAACCTATACAGGTGGTAAACGGAAGTTCTGATATTAAATTGTGAACTGAAAAGAGATCCATAAAATATTTTGTTTTTCTGTTAATAATAATTACATAAAACACATTGTCAAAAACCAAGGCAGAATACCTACCAACTGGGGGTATGAACATTAATAAGTTCCCAAACTAAAGATTAAAACTTGCCTTTGTATCCTTGTGATTGGTGTACCTTTTTCAAAGAAGCCATTGATACTGTGATTATTGGTTTAAGTTACCTGTTGTTTTGCCTCGGTCTTGTTTTAATTGACATTGTTTTTAGTGCATGCGCTTTCATTCACAAACAAAACGTAATCGTCAAAGAAACATACCCGAGTTACGTACAGTTATTGAAGAACCCAAAATAAAAATGGACGAGCCCCTACCACCCCCACCTGATCCTCCCAAGGATGAGACATGATGCGTAGGGATTGCACCAGGCTTTACCTCTCAAGGGATCTCGAGAAGCTTACAACCCCCACCAGGCAGTGTACCTGATCGTTGTAGTATAGTATAGTGACAAGTACCGGGGGATTCATCGTTCAACTTGGGAATAGTGTCGCTAGGATTAGAAAACCTAAAGACTAGGTCTTGAGATGAGGGATGATTCTTTTTGTATTTTTATATTTTTTTATAAAAGCAAGTAAAAATTTCGGTTTTTGAAGGAGTGGGCGGAATTAGTTGCTAATCAATTAACCCAATAACTAAGATGCAATCAAAATAAAATAACACAAATGAAAATAAACTAAATTAAGATAGTGGTGTGAGCAATATATGGGAGAATTGTGTTTACTTAGATTTCACTACTCCCTAGATATCTTTTACAGGTTAATTACTTATTACAGTTGCGTGGATGACGGATTGTATTCCTTAATACCATTCATGGGGTGGCGTACTTACTTCCCCAATCCTATAAGGTCCTACTTCACTCCTATGTCGAGCCGACTAAGAAGCTCCTAACATGCGATCACTAGAATTCGCTCATGCATTAAATACAACCAATAAAAACCTAGTACACATCGGTTCATGTTTCTTAAGACGTTCAAGCAAGTTACACAATGGAGATCTGCCAGTTTTCTTAAGCCTAACATTGAAATCATTCATCCATTACAACTATAAACAAGCAATCAACCTATAATCAACATCTAGGTTTGATTACATCTAAGCAAACACATGATAGATCTAGCCTAGCATGTTAAAATCAAGACAAGCATAAGATATATTCAAACAACACATAGACATATTGAATGAATTGAAAGAGGACTTATCTCAATTGAACATGAAAGGTTTCAAGGGGTGAAAACCTTGAAAATAGTGTTACAAACGACCTAGGGTTTATTAGGTTCGACCCTAGTATTCTCCACACATGTTCCCCTCTTAATGAATGAAAAATAGAAAAGTATATATAGATTTTGTGAGGTGACCGCGTCAAGAGTAAATTTCTGACGCCGTCATCTCGCCGCCAAATAAATTCTCGGACTGCCTAGATCTGGGTTTGACGCCGTCAAGTGTATTCCTTTTGCAGGCCGTCACCAAAATTGTTCTTGACGCCCTTCTCTTGACGCCTTCAGGTTTTCTCTGGGTCGTCATGGATTTTACTCCTGACGCCGTCAAAATTTCCTTCTTGACACCGTCAGGTACTGTTCTCAGCATGGAAAATTAAGTCTTTTCCGTTTTCTTCACTTTTATGCTCCACAAACGTCCAAAATGCTTCCTTTTCCAGAATTCACTCCTAAAGTACCTAAAATCACAAAAGGAACGATTTAGGGCAATATTTGATCAAATAAATTTAATTCCGGGATTAAATGACCCCCTAAAAACGGTTCATTTTTCGCCTCATCATATACCCTTACATTTTAGATTTGCTTGTCCTCAAGCAAATGCGCTTTTATTCTAGTCAAAATACAAGTTAGGGGTTATTTAACACTAATATAAAAGTAATTACAACATATAATCATTCCACTAAAGACCAAAGACAAGCACGGAGGTCATATACAAGCACCTCACAAATAGTGTTTAGATACTCACATCTCTCGGGTGTAATAAAGTAATATCACATTATGGAAATGGAAAACATCTCTCATTACCTGTCATAGCAAAATAGATTACCATAGGCTTGGGAAGGGATCAAACCTCCACCACATGGTGTAAGCACCTTGGATAAACTATCAAAGAGGTCTTTTAAAGGGGTTGTAACGTTAGGTGTAGGGATATGGAATACACGGTTTTGTTGGATATAGGCAGTCTTTACTGGTGGCGAGTTAACAATCTTGGTCAATTACATGTATAATATGGCGTTGCTAAGCCAAGACTATACTCGACTTAAGCTAATAAATAAAAAATAACAAAAACATAAAATAAACATAGAATGGAAACGGGATGGTAGTCCGTATGTTTTTCTCTTTTCTTTTTCTATTTTTTTTTTTTTTGATTTTTTTTTCTCATACACTCTTACCCTACCATCCAAAATAATACAGCATAGGGAATGAACATTCCCCTTACACTTGAATTTTTACATAATTTATAATAAACTAATCTAATGACTCGACTTAAGAAAATCAAAACACTTGGAGTACTTTTAAGATTAACGCACATATGGGGGTAATAATATGATGTTCTTCCCCATTACTCCATAACATTAGTACTTTACCCATGAGTCCCAATCGTCCCAAAACAATATGTACAAGGATATGACTCGACTTAGCAACCATGTAATCAATTAGATAATTAACTAAGGGTTTAACAAATAACAATAATGCACTAAAGATGAGTGCATACACGGAAGGCTAAGACGATTTGGTTGTACATTTAAGTGGGGTGTAACAAATTCTTCCTTTAAGTAAGATGCTTAAAGTTAGAAATGAAAAGATAGGCTCGGAGGGGTGTACTAGGGGTTTCGTGTTCTAAAAATGAGTACAACACTAAGGGTGTAGGAAAAATTAATTGGCTTAACTAGCCAAGTAATATGACTTAAATGGTCAAGTAATTATGATACGGGTTTAATACAAGGGTGATCCTAATGCCTCTTATCATGTAGTAAATCCTACTACACGAATGTAGTCTCACTAGTGGTCTCGGGATGCATCACTAACGCAAGTTCTAGAATCTAAATGCTACCGGTACACTCATAAGCACTAATAGTAAATGCTTTTCCTATCAAATTTAAAGGCGAACCTCACATATTTGGGGTGGAAAATTTTTCTGAATAGTACGGTTTTGTGCTAGTCATACAATCTCATATCCATGAGACGCTTGCTATGGCTAAAGTTTCACTCCTAAATGTTGTAAAAAATTTTAAATTTGGCTCTAAAATTGCACTAACAAGTATTTCTCATAGTTTTATTACACATCTACCATCAAACAAACAAACTCAAGTGAAAGTGTATCTGTAAGGTATCATCATTTTACCCTCCCCTTACACTTAGGATAAACATTGTCCCCAATGTTCAAGTAAAGAATGTAAAAGTGAAATAAGTAAAACGAATGAAATCAAATACTCCCCTGATTCGCTCGGTATGGATAATAAGGTGGCCAGGTTAGATCTTCCTCCAAGAAAATGAACAATCAAAGCTTCCCTTCGAGAATATAAATCATCTTCTTGTCATACATAACCTGTAAAACCTGAGAAAACAGACAAGGCAACCTCGCGTAAAATTGGCGGCAATCTATATATGCTAACAAATCCTAGAAAACAAAGTAAGATGTAATGCTTGTGGAATGATGTTTACGGATTTCCTGGAGATTATAAAACTAAAGATTCAACAAAAACTTCAAGACTCCATTAGAAAAACAAAACTGGTAAAATTTCCAGAATTTTACACGTGACGCCGTCATGAATTTCTTCCTGACGCCGTCAGAAGTGACCTGCAGAAATTCTTATGTTAAGTTTCCGGAAAATTTCTGGAAAAACTTTGTCCTACTTCCTGAAAAATCCTGTAAAATATCATTATGACTCGATACAAGCATTTGACTCTAACAAATATGAATATACATGTTCACTTAATATTGTGGAGAATCATGATCGGTTTTGTTTCTTAAAAACATATTTGGGGTTTCCCCTTACACTTATGTCTTGCGAAATACCTTTGGATGAAGTTAAGAGTAAGCCAAACAACAAAATAAAGTATTTTCACCATTTTAATTTGAAACATGATCTACCAACAATAAAAATAAAGCATGCATACGGAAGCAAATAACAAACAAACAAAATAAAAATCACACAAAGCATGGGTTGCCTCCCAAGAAGCGTTTTTCTTTATTTACGAGTCTTGTAGCTAGACTCAAGGTCATGGGTTACTACGTGACCTCATTGTTGGTTTCACATTCTAGGTCATCTCCTATACCAGTTTTGTATTTCAGACCTAGTTGCAAGCATTCTTTGTAGAAACCAAGCATCCTATTCATCACATACTCTACTCCTCTACGTCTATCCTCATCATTCCTATAATAAACTGCTTGTTTGTGTTCCTTTTCTATGTTTGACAGGAGGCAGTACTGCTCAATCTTATAGGGCATTTGGTAAGCAATCTCATCATTCTCTTCCTTGAACCTAACTATCCCTAGAGTCGGATCATAACTCATCTTAGTTGCCTCAATGAATGGTTTTCTGAAAACTACTTGACTTAGGCAATCATCTATCACCGGACGAGTATCCTCCACTATCACAAAGTCGATCTCATAAGTGAAATTACCTATAATCACATGCAATCCCTTCACTCTTCCTACAAAAGTACTCATCAAATTCTTATTGGGCATCATCCTATAACCAAGTTGTTTCTTCATTACCCAATTATAATAAGTCCTAGTCATGATGTTTATAGGAGATCTAGGATCAATATAAGCTTTCCATATATGCATATGCCCAATGTTGCATGGTATGTTGATGTTAAAGGGGTCTCCCATTTTGATAAGGGGTGTGCCAAGGGTATATGGTGTCTCGGGGCCATCGAATAAATCCTTATGATATTCCCGTTCTTCCGTGGTGGGCAACCTATCAAAGTACTCTTCTACAATCTCTACTTCCTCTAACTCTTTTCCCTTATTAACCTCAACTTCCCTAATTTCATCCCTAGTCTTGGTTTCTACTTCAACTTCATCTTTGTCACTTTCTTCTATATCCTTATCTATTGGCTTAATGGTGACAACATTGACAAAGTGGACGTTGTTGGATGACGAGGGGTCCTTAGGTTGGATTCAGTTATTGGCGTCCCTAGTGTCCTTCCTAGGTGTAGTTAACGCTTGGTTGTTGAGGGCTTTCAACAAGTTGTCAATCTTATTGGTCATCTCCGTTTGTTGTAGGTTGAATTCGGTTTCAAACCTAGCTATGCGAGCTTCTTGAGATGCCATAAAATTGGACATCAATCCTTCAAGATTGTTGGTACTACCATAGTTGTTAGAAGGATTGTTGTTGAAAGTACGGTTGGAGGGTGGACCGTTTGGTTGGTAACGATTAGGCGGATTGGAAGAATTGGCATGGTTTTGTTTCCACCTAAGGTTTGGGTGATTTTTCCGAGAAGGGTTGTAGGAATCACCATAAGGGTTTGGCTCGGGTTTGAAAGTGTACCACTTATCTCCCGCTTCGTCGGTACGCGAGGATGCGTAGTCCGCAAAAGCTGTTCCGGGGAGTTCCACGCAATCACGAGGGTCATGGGGACCACTACATAATTCGCATGAAGAAGTGATTTTGTTCACTTGGCTTGAAGGCTTAGGAGCTTCGTAAGATTTCATGAGAAAGTTGACTTGGTCCTCAAGTTCCATGATCCTATGGTCGGGAGTGCTAGAATTGTTAGAAGGCAAAGATATTGCCTTGACCATTTTGTTCAAATTACGGGGATCATTCCAACTTTCGTTGTCATAGAGAGCAAGATCTTCTATGAGTTCCCATGATTATTCCGCACTTAGATCACGTAGCTTGCCACCGGCCGATTGGTCAATGGTTCGCCTGGTGGAGAGATCGATATGGTCATAGAAGATTTGGACTTGGAGCCAAAGATCTATGCCATGATGAGGGACTTTTTGGAGTAAGTCCTTGAATCGAGTCCATGCTTCATATAGAGTTTCACCTTGACGTTGTTGGAACATCAAGATATCATTTCTAAGCTTGGTAGTTCTCCTCGGTGGGAAAAATTGAGCAAGGAAACGAGTGGTGAGATCATCCCATTAGGTGATGGATCTCGCGGGTAAACGCTCAAGCCATTGACTAGCTTGATCACGTAGAGAGAATTAGAATAGGCGTAATCGGGTCGACTCTCGAGTTGTAGCATAAAGGTCTATAGAATCTACGATTTTAAGGAAGTCCTTGAGATGTTGATTTGGATCTTCGGAACGAAGTCCATGGAATGCACATCCGCTTTGCACCAACCGGATGGTGTCGGATATCAAGGGAGACACATTGGCTCCTTGGGTGAGCTCAATGGTGTTTCGATAGCCTTGGTGGCTAGGTCGGGAATACTCTCCTAGGGTTCGGGGCCTAAGAGGTTGGTTAGCTAGTGGTGGGTTTTGTGGGTAGTCTTGTTGTGGTGGGTTGATGGGTTCAAAGATATTACCATCGTCCATGATGTCGGATGGCGAAGAGTTACGAACAAAAACACGAAGAAATAAGATAGACAAAAGAGAACCTAAAAAAAATAAAAATAAAATCTTACTAGAGAGGAATCTAGCAAGTAGACCTAATAAAAAGAAATCCTAACCTAGACAATAACTATTCCCCGACAACGGCGCCAAAAACTTGATGCATAGGGATTGCACCAGGCTTTACCTCTCAAGGGATCTCGAGAAGCTTACAACCCCCACCACGCAGTGTACCTGACCGTTGTAGTATAGTATAGTGACAAGTACTTGGGGATTGATCGTTCAACTTGGGAATAGTGTCGCTAGGATTAGAAAACCTAAAGACTAGGTCTAGAGATGAGGGATGATTCTTTTTGTATTTTTATATTTTTTTATAAAAGCAAGTAAAAATCTCGTTTTTTGAAGGAGTGGGCGGAATTAGTTGCTAATCAACTAACCCAATAACTAAGATGCAATCAAAATAAAATAACACAAATGAAAATAAACTAAATTAAGATAGTGATGTGAGCAATATATGGGAGAATTGTGTTTACTTAGATTTCACTACTCCCTAGATATCTTTTACAGGTTAATTACTTGTTACAGTTGCGTGGATGACGGATTGTATTCCTTAATACCATTCATGGGGTGGCTTACTTACTTCCCCAATCCTATAAGCTCCTACTTCACTCCTATGTCGAGCCGGCTAAGAAGCTCCTAACATGGGATCACTAGAATTCACTCATGCATTAAATACAACCAATAAAAACCTAGTACACATCGGTTCATGTTTCTTAAGATGTTCAAGCAAGTTACACAATGGAGATCTCCCAGTTCTCTTAAGCCTAACATTGAAATCATTCATCCATTACAATTATAAACAAGCAATCAATCTATAATCAACATCTAGGTTTCATTACATCTAAGCAAACACATGATAGATCTAGCCTAGCATGTTAAAATCCAGACAAGCATAAGATATATTCAAACAACACATACACATATTGAATGAATTGAAAGAGGACTTATCTCAATTGAACATGAAAGGTTTCAAGGGGTGAAAACCCTAGAAAATAGTGTTACAAACGACCTAGGGTTTATTAGGTTCAACCCTAGTATTCTCCACACAAGTTCCCCTCTTAATGAATGAAAAATAGAAAAGTATATATAGATTTTGTGAGGTGACGGCGTCAAGAGTAAATTTCTGACGCCATCATCTCGCCGCCAAATAAATTCTCGGACTACCTAGATCTGGGTTTGACGCCGTCACGTGTATATATATATATATATATATATTGAAGTAATAGAAATGATTAACGTAACTATATATATATATATATATATATATATATATATATATATATATATATATATGTATATATATATATGTATATATATATATATATATATATATATATATATATATACTTATAAAAATTATATAACGATAATTAAATTTTAGACGATAAAACAATACGAAATTATTTTCTGTTTACATCTATGACGTAACACATCACCTATGCACATTATGGATTATTCGTAACTAATAATAAATGTTCGCAATAAAACGAGACTTAGAAACTGAAACTTGCCATATCTTTTAGGTCGTGTGTGAACCGTTATCTTGCATCGTTGAGATTACGATTATTCTACTGTACTACTAAGGTGAGTTCATAGCCCACATTTAACTTGTTTTTTTTTTGGGGGGGGGGGGGATACATGCTCAAAAACCGAACACAAGTCTTTTCCAGATATTATTATTGCTTAAGTAGCTATTGCTAAAAGTCCCTCGATCATGAACCTTAATCACTTGAAGGGTGAACGTAAATAATTGTGAATAGATCTATTAGGGATTGACAATCCCCATTTGGTTGCTAGAGGAAAGTCACAAAATGCAATTTATTTAAATATCATAGGTTACTGGAAAATACCTATCTTGGGGGCAACTTATTTCACATCATTATTACGGATAATTTTGATGTCTGTTGAATCGTTGAGTGTCATGAGCTTAAGGCAATAATGAATGTGATCTCTAACTTGTTTATTTGTATCTATATACAATAAACACCTATCTCTTGTGTTCAAACTCTTAATTATAAACCTATGAATTTCTCTCAACTTTTGTTGACTTTTAGCATGTTTATCTCAGGTAACTAAATGGAATGGATGGCAAAGGCACGAAGTGGGCAAATAAAGAAACGTTTATTTCTCTTTGAATAAAAACTTGTTGTTGAATAATGAAGCCTCTTGGAAACATGAATATTTGGTATTTTATATAAAACTTAAAACGTCTCATTTGAGTCGTTTTCTATAATTGTGACTAAAATCCACGATATAATACCCCAAAAGTCTTCCGCTGTCATTATAAGTCTTCCGCTGTATTGATCGATTTTGGGGGTGTTATATCGCGGATGCTATCCTCTTGATGCCCAAGTTTGCATCGACAATCAAAAACCTATTGAGCAATAAGGAAAAACTATTCGAGATGGCGAAAACTCCTCTAAATGAGAACTGCTCTGCAGTTCTTTTGATACAGCTTCCCGAGAAGCTGGGAGATATCGGAAAATTTCTCATTCCATGCATTTTCCCGGGAATGGTTGAATGCTATGCCTTGGCCGATCTTGGTGCTAGCATCAACTTAATGCCTCATTCAGTATGGAAGAAACTTTCTCTTCCGGAACTCACTCTCACCTGCATGACTCTTGAGCTTGTAGATTGTTCAATATCTCGTCCACTCAGTATTGCCGAGGACGTATTTGTCAAAGTGGGAAAGTTCCATTTTCCAGCTGACTTCGTGATTGTTGATTTTGATGCAGATCTAAGGGTTCCTCTCATTCGTGGAAGAGGATTCCTTAGGACGGGTCGTGCTTTGATCGATGTATTTGATGAGGAAATCACATTACGTGTTGGTTTTGAAGCCATAACTTTCAACCTTGATCAGAGCTTGAGATACTCCTCAAATTTTGATTCCAAGTCAGTTAACCGCATCGATGTCATCGATGTTGCTATGGAGGAGTACTCTCAAGAAATTCTTGGTTTTACTGATAGTTCTCCGAGTGGCAATCCCACTCCCTCCTCTCATCCCATAATTGCTAATTCTTCTCCTTCCCTTACTCTGTTTGAGGGAAGTGACTTCGTCTTTGAGGAAATAGAGGCCTTTCTCCGAAGTGATTCAATTCTCGAAGGGATTGATAACCAAGAGATTGACCCGGAAAGGGATATACTTCTCCTTCAGAAGTTGCTGAACGAAAATCCCTCTCCTCCACCCGTTCTTTCACATGTACTTCATAAAGAGGAAATCAAAATGTTGAGAAAACTGATGATTTCCCTGAGGTCGAGCTCAAGGACTTACCTCCTCATCTTGAATATGCATTTCTGGAGGGTGATGATAAATTACCCATCATTATTGCTAAAGACTTAAAAGATGAGGAGAAAACTGCTCTCATAAAGGTCTTGAAATCTCACAAGCAAGAAATTTCATGGAAACTCTCCGATATCAAGGGTATTAACTCTGAATTCTGTACTGTTGGGATATAAAATATCAAAGTACTTCTGTATGTCAAGGTACTGCTACATGAAGAATAAAGTTAAAGTACTGCTAAAGGTAAAAGGCAAAGTACTGCTGTTACTGAAGAATGCTTAAAGTACTTCAAAGGAAACAAGGACTTATGTGTAATATTAGCTAAGGATTAATGTGTAATATTGAACGAATATTCTAGAATTAGTTAGGGATAATGACTTGTCGTTCAAGGATTGTATGTTGTAAACCAACTTAAGGTTATCTATATAAAGAGCCTTAAGGGGTATTAGTCGATAGAAGTTTTATAAGTTTTAGAGTTGTTCAAAGTCGATAAATAGTTAGGGATTGTTAGTGAATCTGTGTAATAAAGCAGGTTCAAAGTTTGGTTAATATAAAAGTTCTTCTTAAGCTTTGTGTTAGTAGATTCCGCATACTTTACAAGGTTAAACAGTGTTTCAATATTAATAGTGTTGAGATTACTCAATATTGTTAAACCCTTACAAGCTACAAAGTAGTTTGGTCAGAGTATATCGATCCAACAAGTGGTATCAGAGCTTGTGTTGGAAACTCTGATTAAGAAGACAAACCTTAAACCAATTTCACTACAAACCCTTCAAGATGTCGACAGAAGCTGCAACTGTTCCCTCAATCACTGCTGTTAGAATCCCTATTGTTAAGAAGGGAGAATATAACTTATGGGCCATGAAGATGAGGCAGTACATTACCATCACAGACCATGCACTGTGGGATGTGATTGTCAATGGTAACATGCAAATTGATGAACCAGTAGAGGTACCTGGACAACCAACACCACCTAAACCTACTGTACCTGCTGCTACCAAAAGAAATCAAGACAAAGCTCTCAACATACTGCTTTCTGCTATTCCTGATGGTCACTTATTAAAGTTTCATGATGCCAAGGATGCCAAACAACTATGGGCTGCAATAAAGAAGAAGTTTGGAGGTAATGATGCTTCCAAGAAGATGCATAGGAATTTTCTGAAGAAACAATTTGAAACTTTCACTGTTGGTGAAAGAGAAGGTCTTGATTCTGCTTATGAAAGATTGATGAGTGCTCAAACACTCATCATTTTTGGTCTAATCTGAACTGCAAAACATACAAAAACACTCAGTAATGCATCAAAATACTAAAAATATTTCAAAATTGTGTTTTATATGTTTTAGATGCAAAATGAGCAAAAACAGATGAAAAACGTACAAAGTTTGCAAAATTAGCAGTTTCAGTCCCCCAACTTTCAAAAATTGGCAAAAATAGTCCCTGAGCACTTATTTGAAAAGAAAAGTCATCAAAGGTCCTTTTGAAACCATAAGTTGTCATATTTTGTCCTTTGGTGAAAAATCTCAAAAGTTTTGGAAATTTACAATTTAGTCCCTGAGGTTTCAGATTTTGGCAGATTTGGTCCCTGGTGGGATATTTTTGAAAGAAAAATCATTTTTGGACCTTGGGAAATCAAAAGTTATCAAAATTGGTCCCTGGGTGAAAGTTTGGAGAAAAGTTCATTTTGGTCCCTCAAGTTTCAATAAATTGCAATTTTAGTCCCTGAAGGACCAAAAGTGAAAATTATATTTTTAAAACCCTTGGACTATTGAAAGATGGCATGTTTTACCCTTGTAACAGGTTTGGAAGTTTGGCATATGCAACTCTTGCATATTATGAAAATTACAACTATGGTCCTTGTATTTTGCTAATAAACCAAATGGACCTTGTTTATTAATTAAACCCAACAAGAAAAAAAAAAAAAAAAAAAAAAAAAAAAAAAAAAAAAAAAAAAAAAACCAAATCCATTCCACCCCCTGATCCATGTCCAGCCCACACCAACATCCTCAGCCCATCAACAACCCCAGCCCACTCCCCACTAAAAAATATAACACCCCCGTTTTTTAATTACCCTCCCACAGGTCAAACCCAGTCAACCCTTTCCCTCCTTCACCCCCACTTGAAACCTGTTAACTCACCCAACACTCCAACCCCCCTCCTCCAGCTCACAACTCCCACACCTTGTGCCCCCCTCCAAACCACAAAGTCCAAGAAACATTAAATTCTCCACCTTTCCCTCATTCAACCCACAACCTGCCAAAGTCCCATTTGGCGCCAAAAAATGATTCAAAGGTCAAGATTGCTTCAAGCTAATCCAATGGTCCAAAACAAGTGGGAAAGAAAGAAGATACTTCCAGGGACTATATAAGTCAAGAAAAGAGAAAGAAAGAAGGCAGTTAGAGTAGTGATTAGTTTAGCTTAGTTTTAGTAATGTCAATTTAGTATAATTTTGCTTCTTAGTTGTCCTTTTAAGTTTCAAAAGTTTGTACTCAGTCATTTTAATGTAACTTAAGACCTTTGTTATCATCAGTTTCAAATTTCTGGTTGAATTTAATTTTTATATGAAATTGCTGAAATCTTCATTATACCTTTCATTTCCCTCAAGTTTACATAAGCTTCATACAGCTTATTGTAAGCTTGCTTGAGCTTATTCAGTATCAATTTTCCATTTCTAGAAAAGTCAATGAAAGTCAACTGAGTTTCATGGTTGTAGATTAAGGTGATTGAGCAGGGTGTTTGGAAATGTTTTTCTGTTTCATTTGAGCCAGGGGATAAGCTTTGATGAGCTTTGTGCCACTAAGTTGAGGTTTGCTTCTTAAAATTACTCCATTGGTTCATTTTTCAATTGTGATTACTCATTTTTAGTTTGTGTTTGTTACTATGCTTAATCCTTGGTCAATATAGTTTTCAAACTGTTTTAGTAGCTTATAAAATAGTTTAGCATAAGTGAGATTGCATTAACTCACCATTTCCTTCAATAATTCAACATCAGTCATAGGATTAGGGGTGTTTGGAACAAGTAGTTGTAGTAAGATATGGGTGACATTAGGAGATAGGGTGTAATGGTTCACTGTCATTAGGCTCACATAAGTATAATTTGAACATCACTTTGGTAGTTTTCTCATCAAAAGTCAATTTGCCCTTGTAATCACCCCCACAGTCAACTGTTGAGAATTTTGATACCACAAGTTCATCATATCTATGCATAAGTGAATGTTGCAGCTTTATTTAGTTAAATTATAGCTTATTATAGCAAGTTTAATCAGTAGTAGCCATTAAACGTTCACAAAAGTCAACAATCCAAGTTTTTTACAAAAGTCAATTTTGCATCTCTCTGATTTTCTCAAAAGTTCAAGGAATTTTATTGATTTGTGTATTTGCTTTCTAGGGGTGAAACTTGTTTCCATAGATACTCTACCAGCTCATCTTCATAGTCTAACCATTTTAATATTTTTGCAAATTTTCTGTTGGGCCCCACCTTGCCTCAAAATCACTTGCAGGGCAAGCTTCTGCCCTGCTGCACATACCATAGCCCACCACCACCACCACTTGGTGGTGGTTTTCTGGCCAACCCAGTGGGTCCCACAAGTCCCCCTTAGGTTCATTGGATCCCCCTTTGGTACTCTTGCTAGTTCCAGCTTCCTTGAACCCTGAGGTGCACTTGCCCCCACTTGAATTTGGCCCTAAACTTTGTCCCTTGTCTGAGTTGCTTTTGGTTTTTACAAGTGCTTATTTTGAGCTTTTAACTTATTCAGTGGTTTGGTTTAGTTATTTCTGGCTTATTTCTACTCATTAGACATGTATCCACCCAATTCTACCCCTAGTCTAAGCTGAGAGCTTATTTCACAGCTTAAAGCTTGGACAGTTGACCAAAGTCAACTGTCAAGCTCATAAGCCCTCAAAGTGCTTATTTTCAAGTTATAACAAAGTTGTTTTTGCAAAAGTTTTATGTTTTAAGTATTTTTAGAGTTTGGAAAAAGAAAAATCCAGAAAAGTTAATTTATTTTTAAGTGATAGTTTCTATTTAATTTTATTTAAATTTTCATTTTCATTTTTAGATTTTTATTAAGTACTTAGCTTTTTTATATTTTTATTAAATTCCTCTTATATTAAAGTATTTATAGTAATTTTCTCAGATTTTTATTGTATCATTTAGTATTTATTAGAATTAATATTAGTTTCATTAATAATTAATTAATAATTAGTTTTAAATAGCATAATTAGTTTTTATTAAGTAAAACCTAGTTTTTATATTTTTCCTAGCTTTTATATAATGTAAAATAATTTTAGAAATTTTCTTATAATTTTTACTGTTAATTTTCTATTTTTCTTAATTTTAAATAGTTTAATTCGGTAATTATTAATTAATTAGC
Source organism: Artemisia argyi (assembly GCA_030686995.1). Classification (NCBI taxonomy): domain Eukaryota; kingdom Viridiplantae; phylum Streptophyta; class Magnoliopsida; order Asterales; family Asteraceae; genus Artemisia; species Artemisia argyi. Next base: position 135,768,234 of record CM060694.1, read on the forward strand.
AATTAATTAATAGAAAAATCACAAAAAGACAAAAATACTTATTTTTAATTTTAAAACTTATTTTTAGTTATTTTATAATTTTAGAAATTTTATTTTCATTTTTCTAGTGTTTAATTAATATTATATTGTATTTAAGTATTTTAAATATTAATAATAAGTAATAAATAGTATTTAATTAATATTAAATAATTAAATAGTGTAAAAATTAATTTTCTTTTTCTAAAAATTTTATTTTAACCTTAGGATTATAAAAAAGTCATTTTCACCCCCTGTGGGTTTTCAGATTTCAGTTTTCACGTTTTATTTTGTACGTTTACGTTACTTCAAATGTAAACGTACGCGTTTTTAGATTTCAAGCGTTTTTAGGTATCTAACTTTCACGTAATCATCTTTATAGCTTATTTAAGCTATTTCTTCGTATATTCCTTAGCTTAAACACACACAAACCCATTTCTGTCCAAATTCACCTGATCACAAACCCGTTTAATAACCATCACACCTTGTCGGGACATAACAACCTGGTGATACCCTTTATTACCCGAAAGCATTGGTCTAGGCTCTTTGACTTTGTTGACCATTCTTTGGTCAATAAAAGTTGACGGTTTAGCATCAATCAAATTTTGGCGCCGCTGCCGGGGAGGTGTGCGCGCTATTCTAAACGGTTTTTCTGATTAGTGAATCGGGATATACATCCATTGTATATTTCCCATCCTTGTTTATATTATCTTCTTATTTTCCTATAAAAACAAAACCGTTCCCGAAAACTTTTTAAACTCAGTTTTCAACGAACACAAAAACACAAAAACATTTTCTTTATCATTTGTATAAAATGTTTTCCAAAAACATCAAAAATATCCTTCTTCACCCTCCTACCCTTTTGATTCTCATTTCCTCACCCTCTATACACATTTGATTCTTTCTATGTCTCATCCACACTTTCTGGCTTGCCATTGGTGTGGTAATCCTTATAATGGTGGCAATTGCCCCATCTGTGGCATGGTAGAGTCAGGAAACGGGTCTGTCTATAACCAAGATCCCTATTCCTATCATGACACCACTGATTCATTCCACCAGCTACTACACCATCAGTCTCAGCAGTTTTACTGTTTTGAGTACTGTGGTGGTTCACACTACGGTTCTGATTGTCAATCGGGAAACACGCTTGTCTATGAGCAGTTTCCTGATAACAATTATGACTTTAGCATATACGACTCACAGCCACATCAATTTTACTGTTGTGATTACTGTGGAGGTCCACATTTCAGCTCAGATTTTCAAACGGGTAATCCATATCCTTGTGACAATATGGACACATCGTATTATGACGAACCTCCATCTCCACCAATTCCTCAAAGTCTTCTCCTTGATCTTTTGGATTTAGTGAAAGATTTGAGAGGAATCACACATACCCCAGATAATCCGAACCAAAAATCAATGGAAGAATTGTTAGCTGACGAACAGGCTGCTAAAATAAATTCCCAAGATGCTTATGAAAGATCTATTCGGGAATCAATAGCAAAAGAAAAAGCAGCCAGATCTAGCTCTCGATTTCGTTTCATTCCTGATGACAGTGATGATGAGGATACACTTGATATCCTTGGATTTTATAAAGATTCATCAGGTTCATCAGATTAAATTCCAGTAGTTGAGATTTCATCTCAACCCACTCTTATCACACCCGAGGTTCCCACTCACTCTCTGAGCATGGGGGACGAGCATCTTGACACTGTTCCTGAAAGGGAATCGAACGAATTCATAAAGTCTATTGTTGAGGACCTTGTTCCAATCCCAAGAGAGTCACAGGGAACTCTTGATCATTTGTGTGATATCCCTCCTCCTCTTGTCTTCCCGAATGATGATGTTCAGATGTTCTCCAATTCTACTGATAACGATTCGTTATCTTGTGGAGACATCGTTTTTATGGAAGAATTACCTTCTAAGCTAGTTGGATTAGAAGAAGAGAATGATGAGATTGACACTGAAATCAAGGATGAAGCCCTTCGTGCTACATTATTGAATGTCGATCTCCTCATTTCTAAAATCGAGGATTTCAAAATGAAACCTATTTCATCTCCTATCCCCATAAAGGATAGTGACATTGTCTCCGATGATCCTATTCCGGAATTTGAAGCCTTTACCTTTGATCATATGGGAGAAAAGATTAGTGGAAGTACCACTTCTCATTCTCAAATTTCACTCCCCGTATATGATTCATTCACTTTTAAGGAGTTCTCCGGTGAACTCACTCATATCATATCTCCACCGGAGTATGATAACTTTCACTTTTATCTAGACAAAGATGATCTTTGTTTTCCGGAGGGAAATATTCTCAATCTTGAGAATTTGATTGATATCAAAATCCCAACCCTCCCACCCATAATATGTCTAGATCATACGCGCTTAAATGATGAGATTCATGATACACCAATCATGAATTCTCTTTCTGATGATGATGAATCAATCTTGATTGTCATCAAGATCTTTCTTCCCTTCTTCACCTACAGGGTGACTTCTCCTGTTCTTCACTCCTTTGGGAATGAAGACACCATCTTTGATCCCGGCATTTTCATTTATCATTATCTTGAGCCGGGATTTTATCTCATCGGTGTGGAACTTTCACGTGCTTCATATGTTTGTCCAAACATCTTGAATGAAAGTCCGATTGAGATTGTTTCTTCCACATCATGCTTCCCCAAGGACAAATGAATTCGGGGTTGAGTCAAGCTAGCGACTCAGTAAAAAAAAACAGTAGCATTCTTATAGGGTTTTCACCCTAAGTGTGGGGGAGTCCCCCATGCTGTGGTTACGAATGAAGTGAAAATACAAAATGGTATTTTCCACGCTTAGCTTGTAATGTTACCCTTTTACGTTCAAAATGTCGGCATAATAGCCGGGATTTTGAATATTGAGGACAATATTCATGCTAAGTGTGGGTGGGGGGGGGGGGGGGGGGATTCGCTATTCTAGCGAATTTTATCACATTTTACTATATAATACCCCCGTTTTTAGCCAAAATTTCAAAAATTTTTAAAAAAAATTTCACTGGTGCTTCAAAATTTTTGTGGTTATCAGTCCGCCTTGTCTAACCGACAAAAGGGATTGGCTAATCCAGGAGCAAACGACTCTTGGTAAAGATATATCAAATCCGTTCATGGCTTGCAATTTGCCCAAAATTGTATGGTACCTCAACTCGCCATATCCCATAAAGCGAATGAGTTGGCTAGCCCGCAAGATTATGGCTTGTGGTAAAGGCAGTGGAAAATCCATAATTGGTAATCAGCTCACCGAGATGTTGACTATTCCATCAAGAGTTGGCTAGTCCAGAAGCAAACGGCTTTTGGTAAAGACTAATCAAATCCGTTGACAGCTGGTGGTTTTCTCAAAATCACACGGTTATTAGGTGTGCCACAGTTCTCACACCTGGCTACTCCAGAAGTGATGGCTTTTGGTAAAGAGTTTAAAATCCATTAAGTTTTCAAAACAGTTATTGCTAGGGACTAGCAATATTTTAGTGTGGGGGATTGATGGGTGCTCAAACACTCATCATTTTTGGTCTAATCTGAACTGCAAAGCATACAAAAACACTCAGTAATGCATCAAAATACTAAAAATATTTCAAAATTGTGTTTTATATGTTTTAGATGCAAAATGAGCAAAAACAGATGAAAAACGTACAAAGTTTGCAAAATTGGCAGTTTCAGTCCCCCAACTTTCAAAAATTGGCAAAAATAGTCCCTGAGCACATATTTGAAAAGAAAAGTCACCAAAGGTCCTTTTGAAACCATAAGTTGTCATATTTTGTCCTTTGGTGAAAAATCTCAAAAGTTTAGGAAATTTATAATTTAGTCCCTGAAGTTTTAGATTTTGGCAGATTTGGTCCTTGGTGGGATATTTTTGAAAGAAAAATCATTTTTGGACCTTGGGAAATCAAAAGTTATCAAAATTGGTCCCTGGGTGAAAGTTTGGAGAAAAGTTCATTTTGGTCCCTCAAGTTTCAATAAATTGCAATTTTAGTCCCTGAAGGACCAAAAGTGAAAATTATATTTTTAAAACCCTTGGACTATTGAAAGATGGCATGTTTTACCCTTGTAACAGGTTTGGAAGTTTGGGATATGCAACCCTTGCATATTCTGAAAATTACAACTATGGTCCTTGTATTTTGCTAATAAACCAAATGGACCTTGTTTATTAATTAAACCCAACAAGAAAAAAAAAAAAAAAAAAAAAAAAAAAAAACACCAAATCCAATTCCACCCCCTGATCCATGTCCAGCCCACACCAACATCCTCAGCCCATCAACAACCCTAGCCCACTCCCCACTAAAAAATATAACACCCCCGTTTTTTAATTACCCTCCCACAGGTCAAACCCAGTCAACCCTTTCCCTCCTTCACCCCCACTTGAAACCTGTTAACTCACCCAACACTCCAACCCCCCTCCTCCAGCTCACCACTCCCACACCTTGTCCCCCCTTCCAAACCACAAAGTCCAAGAAACATTAAATTCTTCACCTTTCCCTTATTCAACCCACAACCTGCCAAAGTCCCATTTGGCGCCAAAAAATGATTCAAAGGTCAAGATTGCTTCAAGCTAATCCAATGGTCCAAAACAAGTGGGAAAGAAAGAAGATACTTCCAAGGACTATATAAGTCAAGAAAAGAGAAAGAAAGAAGGCAGTTAGAGTAGTGATTAGTTTAGCTTAGTTTTAGTAATGTCAATTTAGTATAATTTTGCTTCTTAGTTGTCCTTTTAAGTTTCAAAAGTTTGTACTCAGTCATTTTAATGTAACTTAAGACCTTTGTTATCATCAGTTTCAAATTTGTGGTTGAATTTAATTTTTATATGAAATTGCTTAAATTTTCATTATACCTTTCATTAGGCTCACAATCTTCAAAAACTTTAAATCTCTGTTCCCTCAAGTTTACATAAGCTTCATACAGCTTATTGTAAGCTTGCTTGAGCTTATTCAGTATCAATTTTCCATTTCAAGAAAAGTCAATGAAAGTCAACTAAGTTTCATGGTTGTAGATTAAGGTGATTGAGCAGGGTGTTTGGAAATGTTTTTCTATTTCATTTGAGCCAGGAGATAAGCTTTGATGAGCTTTGTTCCACTAAGTTGAGGTTTGCTTCTTAAAATTACTCCTTTGGTTCATTTTTCAATTGTGATTACTCATTTTTAGTTTGTGTTTGTTACTATGCTTAATCCTTGGTCAATATAGTTTTCAAACTGTTTTAGTAGCTTATAAAATAGTTTAGCATCAGTGAGATTGCATTAACTCACCATTTCCTTCAATAATTCAACATCAGTTATAGGATTAGGGGTGTTTGGAACAAGTAGTTGTAGTAAGATATGGGTGACATTAGGAGATAGGGTGTAATGGTTCACTGTCATTAGGCTCACATAAGTATAATTTGAACATCACTTTGGTAGTTTTCTCATCAAAAGTCAATTTGCCCTTGTAATCACCCCCACAGTCAACTGTTGAGAATTTTGATACCACAAGTTCATCATATCTATGCATAAGTGAATGTTGCAGCTTTATTTAGTTAAATTATAGCTTATTATAGCAAGTTTGATCAGTAGTAGCCATTAAAAGTTCACAAAAGTCAACAATCCAAGTTTTTTACAAAAGTCAATTTTACATCTCTCTGATTTTCTCAAAAGTTCAAGGAATTTTATTGATTTGTGTATTTGCTTTCTAGGGGTGAAACTTGTTTCCATAGATACTCTACCAGCTCATCTTCATAGTCTAACCATTTTTATATTTTTTCAAATTTTCTGTTGGGCCCCACCTTGCCTCAAAATCACTTGCAGGGCAAGCTTCTGCCCTGCTGCACATACCACAGCCCACCACCACCACTTGGTGGTGGTTTTCTGGCCAACCCAGTGGGTCCCACAAGCCCCCCTTAGGTTCATTGGATCCCCCCTTTGGTACTCTTGCTAGTTCCAGCTTCCTTGAACCCTGAGGTGCACTTGCCCCCACTTGAATTTGGCCCTAAACTTTGTCCCTTGTCTGAGTTGCTTTTGGTTTTTACAAGTGCTTATTTTGAGCTTTTGACTTATTCAGTGGTTTGGTTTAGTTATTTCTGGCTTATTTCTACTCATTAGACATGTATCCACCCAATTCCACCCCTAGTCTAAGTTGAGAGCTTATTTCACAGCGTAAAGCTTGGACAGTTGACCAAAGTCAACTGTCAAGCTCATAAGCCCTCAAAGTGCTTATTTTCAAGTTATAACAAAGTTGGTTTTGCAAAAGTTTTATGTTTTAAGTATTTTTAGAGTTTGGAAAAAGAAAAATCCAGAAAAGTTAATTTATTTTTAAGTGATAGTTTCTATTTAATTTTATTTAAATTTTAATTTTCATTTTTAGATTTTTATTAAGTACTTAGCTTTTTTATATTTTTATTAAATTCCTCTTATATTAAAGTATTTATAGTAATTTTCTCAGATTTTTATTGTATTATTTAGTATTTATTAGAATTAATATTAGTTTTATTAATAATTAATTAATAATTAGTTTTAAATAGCATAATTAGTTTTTATTAAGTAAAACCTAGTTTTTATATTTTTCCTAGCTTTTATATAATGTAAAATAATTTTAGAAATTTTCTTATAATTTTTACTGTTCATTTTCTATTTTTCTTAATTTTAAATAGTTTAATTAGGTAATTATTAATTAATTAGCAATTAATTAATAGAAAAATCACAAAAAGACAAAAATACTTATTTTTAATTTTAAAACTTGTTTTTAGTTATTTTATAATTTTAGAAATTTTATTTTCATTTTTATAGTGTTTAATTAATATTATATTGTATTTAAGTATTTTAAATATTAATAATAAGTAATAAATAGTATTTAATTAATATTAAATAATTAAATAGTGTAAAAATTAATTTTCTTTTTCTAAACATTTTCTTTTAACCTTAGGATTGTAAAAAAGTCATTTCCACCCCCTGTGGGTTTTCAGATTTCAGTTTTCACGTTTTATTTTGTACGTTTACGTTATTTCAAATGTAAACGTACGCGTTTTTAGATTTCAAGTGTTTTTAGGTATCTAACTTTCACGTAATCATCTTTATAGCTTATTTAAGCTATTTATTCGTATATTCCTTAGCTTAATCACACACAAACCCATTTCTGTCCAAATTCACCCGATCACAAACCCGTTTAATAACCATCACACCTCGTCGGGACATAACGACCCGGGGAAACACTATACTTCCACGGAGCATAGAATCTGAGCAGTTTGACTTGGTTGACCATCCCTGGTCAATTTAGGTTGACCGTTCAGAGCCAATCAAAGATTCCAACATCTTCTGAGTATGCTAGAACTATATGATGCTGAGGCATTAGTTGAAGATGCTAATTTGAAGTTCTTGAGAAGTTTGCCATCAGCATGGCATGTAGTTGCTACTATGATCAGAGGACAACCAGGGCTGGATACTATGGACTTTGATGATCTTTACAACAATCTGAAGGTGTATGAGCATGAGATGAATGGTACCACAGGTTCAAGCACGTATCAGAAACCCCAAAACATTGCTTTTGTCTCTTCTGAAAACAGAAGCAGTACTTCCAACAAAGGTACTGCTTATCCTGTTCAAAGTACTGTGACTGAAACACAGGTTCCATGTACAACAATGGTCACCACCAATTCATCACAATCACTTACCCCCACCTCAGACGAAGTCCTATGTTCATTCTTTGCTCAACAAGCATCTCTACCTGTCACCTATCAAGAAGATGTATTGCAAATAGATGATGATGCTTTGGAAGAAATTGATATCAGATGGCAAGTTGCCATGCTCACTGCAAGGATCAAGAAGTATGTGAATAAGACAGGAAAAGGCATCAATTTTAGAGCTAAACAGGGAATAACATTTGATAAGTCCAAGATTGAGTGCTTCAACTGTCTAAGGACTGGTCACTTTGCAAGGGAATGCAAATTTGCAAAGTTTCAAGCAAACAAGATGATTGAACCACCCAAGCCTGAAAGAAAAGAGATTCCAATTACTGAACCAAAACCAAAAGCTTTGGTTGCTCAAGAGAATCTGTCAGAGATTGATTAGTCCAATGAGTTTGATGATGAACCTGTAACCTATTCAATGGTTGCATTAGAATACTGGAGCACAACATTTGATGAAGAACCTGGATATGCTGCTTTGGAGTCAAGAGATGGTCTAGGAAGCTTTGATTGGAGCATGAAGTTTGAAGAAACACCTGTTCAGCTTGCTATGGTAGCTGCTTCACCAAGTTCATCCACTAGTTCTGAGGTATGCTCTAAGTGCAATGATATGTATCAAAAGTTACTTAGTGAATATGTAGCTGAAAGAGATAAATTTCAAAAGGCTAGGGCTGAGATAACTGGTTATCAATTGACTTTAGAGTCAATGGAGGCCAAAATCATTACACATGAAAACAATGAAGTAGCATGGGCTGAAACATATAAACAACAGGATTACCTAGTCAAGTTAAGTGAATGGAAACTAGGATGTAAGGTGTCTGAACTAGAGAAAGTAACTACTGAAAGGGATAAGTTGTTAGAAAAACTTGTTGTGTGGAATGAAGCAGGAGTGTCACATGTTCAATTTGTTGAAAAGCAAAGAACATCAAATATTAAAATAGGCCTAGGTTATGATAATGATATCAATGAAGGCATTCCATTTAAGGGCAAGGAACTAAATCTTACAGTAGATACCTTGTAGGATAGAAATATTATGTTGATTCATGTGGTTCGGGTGGTCTTGGATTGTGGAAGATGAAGGTAAATATGGTGGAGAGTTTAGAGAGAGAAAGAGAGAGATGGGAGGATTTCTTGAGAGAGAAAACACCTTTGAGGTGTGTGTATTAATGAAATCAACCAACCTTCCCTTGTGTGGGAAGGGGTATATATACACTTACATTATACGCCCTCCTGCGGGCTGTGGATCAGGTGTACAGTGGGTAAAGACCCGTCCGTCCTCCACGATGTGACTAATATCTAATCTATTACTATAATATCTAATCTAATAAATACAAAACTAAGAGCTACGCTAAGTATGTAAATACATAGGGTGACCGAACCTTTTTCTTAATCCTAACAATCTCCCCCTAAGGGAGGTCACCCCAGAAAAATAAATTGAATCTTAGCATTCTATACATAGATCTTTAGCTCTAGCTTGTATCCGTTGATTCTTCAAGTGTTGTCTTTGTACGACAAGTAGTGATCTTTGAGCAAAAGTTCCTTTGGCTTGTGCGATCTTAGAGCTTTCATTGAGATCATCAGCCACCGTAAATCTCCAAATCATCCTATGTGGAGTCGCCTCCATGTGATGTAGTGACCATCGGACCGTCATGCTCACACCTTTCTGGATCATGAAACTTTGCATCAGAGTTGCGGAAGCATTGTTGTTGATCTTTCACTTTTCATGATGTCTTTAATGGTGAGTGTCGAGTGTGAGCATGAGGTTACGAATTGACGTCTCATTTGCCATCAGCTGCAACTGTCGGGTGTTCCTGCAAACAACAGTTAGTAATAAACACACGAAAGTGTCTTTGTTCACCTTCGTTGAATAGGGTTGCAAGAACCACGGTTCCCCGTTAATCAGTATAAATATTGCCTGTGATCAGGTAGAATTCCGAAGAACTTCCTTGACAGGGTTTCACAGCTGTACTAGCCGTTCTCAAACCGGAGCGTCTCAAAGTAGACAATACGGAGTGAGTGAACCTGTGAATTAATGAGTCACTGATTAATGAGGAAATTGATTTTGAAAAACAATCGCGTATTGCTAGAAAAAGAGTTTTTGCAATACAACGAGAGTTTTATGAGAAACATCAATTTTATGTCAAATACTTTTGTTTGAAAATTATGCGCAGTCAATGCACTCGAAAGAAGGTAGTTGAGCACATCGAAGGGGTTTCCAAAAGTATCCGTCAATTCATTTCCTGGAACAAGTTTGATTAAAAAACGAATCGCCCCATCGTTGCTTTCTAGTTGTCACTTGATCATTGATCCAAGATGGATCTCACATGTCACCTAGCAAGAGCTTGAATGATGTTTGCTCTACAAGGATTTCCATCTTCATCGTGAATATTTACTTATCACTCGGATGTTCTGGCAATACCACAAGGATAATGCGTAGGAATCTAAATATTTTATCTTATTTTCCACATTGTGTGAAACAATAAACATATTTGGAAGTGTGTCCTATTGAGATTTGTGGATGATCTCATGGCTCTAGACTCAATAGTGCGTTTTGATCCGCTCCTGGAGACTGGAGAGGCGTCTCCTGTTTTGGTATCAACATGGCTCGCAATGAGCGGTCGATACACTATGCAGGGTTCCCCGTGAGATTGAAACAAGTCCTTTTAAGAGAACTTGAGTGGCTAGGAAGGTTAGTGCAGTGCGTCACTGGGTCCATGACATCTTGTCTTCAATACCAGTGTTACCTTGGTAACCAACAGTTGCATATGAGTTGAACCCGGTTTCTGCCCTAAGGTTGAATTATTAGAGGGCTATTTCTTTTCACCCGTTCACTTTACATTACTTTTTCATTCTTCAACCCCTTCAGCGCTTACCGAGACTTCATCACTAGTACCTTGTTGGGTTTATTCCAGTACTAGCTCCATCTCAGTCCGCATCCTTCCCTTTCTCACCTTACACCTTTTCTCAATCATTCCTAAGGACTTCTAATCTATCTATGGATTGTCCCTGGGAAGATCCTTCCGGTTTTGGTGGATCATGGGAACTCATACCTAACCTTAACCATCCTTATAACTCCATGCATAAAGATAAATGGTCGGTCTTTGGTATAACTTCCACAAACGCCTTTCGCTCCCCCTCAATATGTGCATCGATATTCAAAAGTGTTTAGCACATATGTGGGAGCCTATTATTGAGTCGAAAAGATCACATTTTATCAGATTTCATATTTAAATCACATTATCTCCCCTGATCAAAAATATCAAACCTTTTGAGATTTTGGATCTCAATTGATTTAAATAAATTAGAAAACGCTTTTTGGAGAGAATGTGGTCAGGTTAAACTTTGTCTGATAATAGGAACATTTTATGAACTCCCCCTTAATTAATGAGGGGGACGGTTATGTGTCAAAACTGATGAGTTTATAAATGATTTTGAGTTCAACGAGAAACTCATGAAAAATTCATGCATTGACACATAACAACAAATGTTTATTCACTACTTATGATGTACAAAGAAAAACATTTGATGATCTAAAATAAAATTTGAAATCACTCTCCCCCTCAATCTATGACCATTTGTACATTTGAAATTTTATGAAAAATTAAACCTTTTTGTCATAGATTGAGTGGCAAATTTTATAAGAAGCTTAAGTCCAATTGATTTTCAAATATTGTTTTAAACCACCATTTTATATACAAAATATTTTTCTGAAGAATCATAGATGGAAAAATATTTGTTTTGTTAAAAGAAGACTTCTCTTCTTTATCAAGAAATAATGCACTGAAGCGTATATTAAATCGAAGAAACACGGATATAAAGTAATCCGTGCCCGGGTGAACATCACCCAGTGAGAGGAACAACAGTCTTTTTGGCGACATGCTTTTCTCATTTTGAAGAGCGGGTTGCTATCTGACGTAATAGCAAGCCATTGTTTTGAAGTCCGGGTTACAGCCTGAAATGACTGTAACCCATATTTAAAGAAGATTTTGAGAAGCAACATATTTTAGAAAAACATTATTTGGAAAAAATAGAAAAACTCTCGCTCAAGCATATGTATGTTTCCATGTCATTATTAAATGACATTTCTAGAAACGTACATAATATTGATTACACGAGAGACATGTCGCGAGAAGAATATTTTTGGAATTTTTATGTTTTTCCGATTTTTATGGATTTTGTTGATTTTATAATTTTCTATTTTCTTTTTGGTTTTTAAAATATGTCCAAAGGATATTATGCAGTTTAAGAGGATGTTGACATGAATACCGAAAAGAGGATATCGGTCTGCACGCAGTAGAAGTTAGTAGTCAACATCTCTTAAACTTTCACCACCAAAGTGTTCGAGGCTCCTGAATTGTCGTTTGAACTTGAGCCTTCTCAAAGTGAAGCTTTGATAGCTCAGCAATGTATCATCTCATGCTTGACTAGTTCTTCTCAACTTTCTTCCCTGCTAAAGGTTGAAGTAGTGTGTACCAAAAGTATCCAGAGACCACTTCCCCCTAAGTAGTTGAAATGATACAATCAGTCTCATTATATGAAGCTCAGAAACCCGAAGTACACACACAATCCATTATGTACATCTTTTGTCGTCAGAAACTGTTTCTTACATCTCTTCCCCTACGTAGTTGGAATAACACACCAAAAGAACGAGTTAAAACACTGATTTTCTCTGTGGTTATGACATTTTTCTTCCCGGAATAACTTCAATTAAGATGAAGTATAAGGCTCATCATATGTACTCGTTGTGCGTTCCGATGTATGTCTCCTTCCCCCTTGCTGGTTTTGATACCTCAGAATCAGCAACACATTTTATGCACATATTCTTGAAATCTTGTGAGAAGAACAAAATTAGCTCAAATGTATCCTGTGAGAATCAACTTGCTGAAGAGCAATGTGAGCACATCTAATTAGGTATTAACTTAGACTTATCACTCTCCCCTAATTGGTGCTCTCCCCCAAACTGGCAACCTTTCAGATGAGTGCCTTGAATATGAAGAAGTCTTTTGATAATTAATTGCATATCGTCTTTAGTCTTCTAACATGCAGAAGAAAATGTAGAACAGACTGTAGACTCGACCTTCTTCACGGTTGACCATTTGGGGAATAGAATATCAACATCTTCGTCTTGCCAAATGCATTCCAGTCATATTACATATAACAAATCAGCCCATAATGTACACATGTACCCAAAGACAAGAAGAAACGATAACACCAAAGTAACAGGTTGAAGCACTGATCATCTCTGCGGATATCAACTCCGGAATAACTGATTAAGCTCGATCATGTGAACCTGTTGTGCGTCCCTGATGTACACATTTCTCTCTCCCCTGATGGTTGCGATTAATCAGCCCGTGGCGTGCACATGAAATGATAATACCAAAGTAACAAGTTGAACCACTGATCATCTTTAATTTGTTTCATAAGACCTTAAGCCCGATCACATGAACTCGTTGTGCGTCCTTGGTGTACACATTCCTCTCCCCTGATGGTTGCAATTAATCGGAATCATCATAATGATGTGTACATGAAGCATTAACTGGAAGCCCTTCATCAATAATAATATCAGCCCGTGAGAAGATGTCGATAAACCTCACGAGTCCTGAACTGAAGTATTCAGGAGTCATGAGATGATGACTAATTGAGTTTGCTCCCCCTCAATTAGGCCATCGTATGTAAAGAACCTCTTCGAGAACTTGTGAAGTTTCTGAATCGGCTCCCCCTCAAACTGACCATCCCCTTTTTATAGTTTTAATACATTAAGTTATGATCACGTTTGAGGGTCTTGATGTTAACCATCTTCTTCTTTATCTCCCCCTCAAAAATGGCAAGCAAATGACATTTTTGCCATAGTTGAGATTCCATGATGGCTGAGATTTATCATGTGCAGCATAAATATGTGTGTATGCCCAAACACTACTACGAAGAAGATGATGATAAAGCTCTCTTGTAGCAGTCCCTCTTTTGTCTCTTCATTAGTGGCTTAGCAAATGAAGAGTTCAATTAAGCTTATAATATGCTTAAACCACTTGTAGAAATATGTTGATCTGTAGAAGGAGTAAATATCTGCGTACAAGAGTTGAATGACCATTTTACGAACATCATCAACATGTAGTTTCTTCACCCTTTCCCTTCTCCCCCTCAAAAATTGCATATGCTTGTTTGCAATTTTTGAATGAATAAGTGAAGCACAAAAATATAATCCAATGTATGTCAATCCACTTGATGACTGTACGAACATGGGAAAAGCATAAAGTTTGTTGATGAGAATGGTCATAAATAAGAAGATTTATCTTCTTCCCAAGATAAAGCGCACTGAAACGTACACCTTTCTTTTCTTTGAGGAACGGGGCTTGAACTGAATTGTTCAAACATCTTAATGTTGAAGAACGAGGTTTGAACCGTTGTGTCCAAACGTCATCTCTCTTTTTTCTTCTTCTCTCTGCTAACTCGTAACCAACCCCATTATCATTCTGTCGGCTCTTTATCATGACTACTGATGGAGAAAAACCCAATATGATGAACTTGAGACTGAAGTAAAGTAACCTGAACTTGTGACTTAAGCTTGCACTAATGTATGACAAAGAGCGGTGTAGAGAGTTCGTGCAACATCGAATCCCTAAGTACTCTATACTCTTCAACCAACCAACCATCAAGTATATGACGTACATCACCTCTTGAATATCCACAACTTTGTGTGACACTGATCACTACAACGTGACTCCTTAAAATGATAGTTATTTTGTGGTAATAGAGAAGAAGAGACACAAAAATAACTAGATATCCAAGTCTTCGTCATTGTAATTGTTGAAAGCTCGAACAAGGATCTCGAAGAATCTTCATCCAACCACCCCGATATCTTCAGATACTAAGTACACGCACCTGTGAAAATTCACTTCAACCTCAAATAAATAATAATGAATTAACGCCGTAGTCACATCTTGTGGTTTAAATGCCCAAAACTAGCCCTTTTTGATGTTTTGAATGAACTTTGATAATGGTTTTATCTCGATCTTGTCAACCACACATAACCCCATAAAAATTTGTTGTAACCAATATGCCATGAAGAATGTCAAACTCATCCAATACATGAAGTAAACCCATTATCCTTCTTTTGACGTTGCAGCCGTAGCACCAGAATCACTTAAGATCCGGAAATGCATTTTACTTTGTTCTGGATAGTTCCATCTTCATTGGTAGAAATTGTGTCTCTAGAAGTGCCCGTCAGAAACGGTCCTTCATCAATTGATTTTAGACTATTTTCCCCATTCTCCTTCCCTTGACAGTAAAGTCAAAATCGTTGTGACCACGATTCGTAATCAATCTTATCGAGCATAGGAGGTCGGGGATCGGACCCAGCAGGTTGAATGTCATCAGTTGAAGCCGTAGTTGTCATGATGTAGTCTTAAATGGGATTTTACAATTCTTGTGACTTAAACCGAGAAATCGATTCTTTCCCGGGATTTTACTAAAGTCAACAGAAGAAACCGAAAGACGTAATATGCGGAATAAACTTAGAATGAGAACTTTGATAAGTCACAATTAGCACTAAGTGTCAAGTCATTACAAGTCAAGTTACAATAGATCCGATCGTAATAAGTCAAGTCGTAAGAGTTAACTCGCAACGTCCAATCACAATCAGATTAATCGAAACGACTTAAGTTGCAACAATTCACCAAGTACAAGTAGTTAACAAATCACAAAAAAAAAAAAAGAAAAAAAAAAAAAAAACTCACTGCTTAGTCACCACAATACAAGAGCTAACCGCTGGAAATATAGGTGACCGCTGAGTTGAGCAAACCACTGGAGGTTGACCATATATCATCAAAGGTCACGTTTCTCCCCCAATGATGGTTTCGAGCTTTCGGAAGCATCATTTGACGTGTACGACCATATACCCGAGAAGCTCTTGTGAAGTATCATTGACATTCTGTAGCATCAAATATCCCATGAGGATTGCTGATCACAATTCAACCTTTGAACACTTTGGCTAACAACCCAACCTCGGATTCTGTCGGCTATTTCAGTGACCACTTGGCGAGGTAAACCCCATATACCCAATTTGAAAATGAAGTAGAATTCCCCAAATTTGTTACTTAAGCTTGCATAGTTGCTGGAAGAACGGTGTAGAGAATTAGTGCACCATGCAAATCTTTGAGTACTCAATACTATCAAGACAAAGTATGAGACTTTAATCACGTCTTGCGATTATCCACAACGTCTAATGCGTGTGACACTGAGTACAATAATGTAACTGTTAGGTCACCATTTTGTAAACACAAGTATGATTATGTAAGAAATGAGATGAGAATGAGAGTGGGATGATTATGAGAAATTTGAGAAAATGAAATGCAAGAGTTTCCTTAATGTTTTCAAATAACCAACCAAGTTTACAAGAGGCCTAAGACTAGTATTTATAGGAAAGGAGCTAGGGCAACATTCCTACTCCTTCCCTCCTTACAAATCGTATGGGCTTTGAGGCCCATGGACTACATACTTAAGCCTAGTAAACTTAATACAAAATGTAAATGAAAGTAAATAATAACTAAGCAACCTAGCATTATTACAAATGACCGAGACTTGATAAAATAGTAAAACTATGGTTCCAACAATCTCCCCCTAAGGGTCGGTCATCATGGTTGCTTGACGTCTTCGTCTTAATCTTTGACTTTCATAGCTTTAGACGTCTTCAGAAATGATTAGAATAATGATGGATGTACTTTGCTCTTTGACTTTGTTCTTTGATGATGTTGTTGTGATTATGTTATGAAGTAATCTGCCGTTCGTCACTCCTGCGTCTGTGGTGGTTGTCCGCCATTCCAACATGCTCATACATCTTTGAGTTCTGACTTATACATGCACGTAGTCCCTTTCTTTCACATAAGATCTTTAGTCTTTAAACTTTGTAGATTCTTCTTTTTGGCGTAGAATCTTACTTTGAACTTTGTGTTGCTTTGATCTTTGAGGGAGCTTTTGATGATAGCAAGATGCATGTATGAGCATGTGGAATCCGTCATCATGGAAGTGAGGTACCTGCGAGTAGACAGTTAGCAATAAATCACCGGTACTTACGGATAAGGAATTAGAGCTCATCAACAGCATATTGTGAAGACTCCTTCTAATCCTTATCCAGGCCGTTCCCATATCAGATACTCCCGAAGGAGCTTACGAGACCTACTAGGTAGCTCAATGACTGGGTGAGTCGCTGGGGATCATTCCACGACTGTAGATCGTAATGGAACCACCGCAAACACTAAGCGTAACCCTTG
Source organism: Artemisia argyi (assembly GCA_030686995.1). Classification (NCBI taxonomy): domain Eukaryota; kingdom Viridiplantae; phylum Streptophyta; class Magnoliopsida; order Asterales; family Asteraceae; genus Artemisia; species Artemisia argyi. The sequence continues at coordinate 135,785,186 of CM060694.1, forward strand.
TGGGGTTACCGAAGTGACCTGCTGACAGGGCTGTTTAATGTTGACCCTGGCAGGATTTCCGTTCAATCATTGAGAAATACATAAGTAATCCTCTCATAAACGTTCTTGGCAGATTGCTGAGATCTGCGAAGGACTCGATAATTTACAACTGATGCCCATTGATGTAGAACACCAGTTGCAGAAATACTAAGTGTTCCTAAGAGATCTTTGATGTATCTCAAGGCTCTAGACTCTATAAGTGCACACCTAGGTTTCCTATGCGGAGACTGGGGATGTCCTTCTTCAATATCAACCGTCTCTAAGAGATAGGTCGATAGGTTACGCGGGTTCCCCTGTGAGAATGAAACAAGTCCTTTTAAGAGAACTTGAGTGGTTAAGAAGGTTTAGTGCATTGCGTCACTGGGTCCATGACGACTTTGTCTTCAATACCGGTGTTGTCTTTTGCAACAACCAGTAGCATACGTATTGAACCCGGTGTCTGCCCTAAGGTTGAACATATGTAGGGCTATTTCTTTTCACCCTTTACTTTACTTTTCTTTTTAATTCTTCAACTCCTTCTTTCCCTTTCGTTCATTTCTCCTTTTTCTGTATCATACCTAAGGACTTCTAATCCTAACTATGGGAGATGTCCTTGGGTAGATCCCTCCGGCTCTGGCGGATCATAGGACGGATATTCCTATCTTAATCACCTTATAACTCCGACAGTAGCCAAGAAACCTTTGATTGAAAAATCTCTCAAAGTGTTTGTGATAATCAAATATTTTGGTTAACACTTTGAGAGTTTTGCGTACACTTTTGAAGGGCTCCCCCTGCACATGTGCTCATAAGTGTTTAAATAAATTTGCACATGCGGGAGGAGCAATCACTTTTGAATTGATCCACTTTCCGTGAACACGACCGATTCGAGACACGCTTACATCACTAGTTAGACTAGCTTGAAATTATTACCCGGCCTGATCAAGTTCACAGAAAGTTTCTCGAGACGGTACTTTTCTACTAAGACATATCCTTTTCGAGACACGCTTACGTGGTTAGTTAAAGAGATGCATTGTCAGCTTTTAGGTGACAACTAGCTCTAGTAACTAACTTGATGTTATTACCCGTCGAGGATAAGTCCTTTCGATGTTACTAACTTGTATTATCTCGTCAATTCCTGGGTTAATACTGAGTCTAGCTCGCACATGATACAACTTAAAGCTTTGACTTCGTATATTTTAATCACCTTTACATTTTCTCCCCCTCAAAAATAGCATATAAGATGGTGTTTTTGACAATTTTTTTTTTTTAGATTAAAATATGCCTTTTGAGTCTTATGGGGAGATACATCAAGAACTTTTGATTTTGAGCAAAGTATTTTGTTTTGACAAGTGCTCCCCCTCAACAAAGTGATTAGGTCTTATTGAGGTGAAATACTTGTCCTTTTGAGCAGAATTATGAAAAAATCATAAATGTTTGATTAATTCTACTCAAAAGTAAGAAGCCTTCGCTCCTTATGTTTAGGATTGAGGCACTGAAGCGTACCTCAGGGTCCTTTAATTACAAGCACGGGTTGTACACTGTTATGTGTGCACAAACCATAATGGAAAAAATGATTCAATCAATGAAACAATTGATATTGAAAAAATATGACCAAATGTACCAAGTTATTCTTCGTCTGGAAGTGGAGCATTGAAGTTAGTGAACTGAGGTTCTGGTCTTTCGAAGTTTCTGACAGGAAACGATGGTCTGGCACCGATGTAGCTTTCCAGTCGTCTGATCTGTTCCCGTCGAAATAACCGTTCTTCAATCTTTAAGACAAAGTTACGAACTTGTCTTCTGGAGCTGGATTTCCATCTAGGTTGTTCCCCCTTAGCTATCTTACGTCGATCATCATTCAACCTTTTGACAAGCCCATCACGAACAAACTTGAGTGTAACATCACAGAATTTATGTACCTCATCGAACCTCATGAAGCTTTGTAGCTTTTTGCTGTTGATGTAGGTGAAACCAAACGGTTCTTGGATGAGAGTAAACTGTGGTGTTTCATAGAGACCATCAAAGTAGAACTGTGGCTTTGTCAAATTGATCTTTTGTTGGTAACTTTCCACTCCAAGTTGAAGATCTTCCACTCTTTCTTGAACAATCAGTCGTCGGATGTAAAGAAGTAGCGATGCCATGAAGTTGTACTGAACGTCTCTATCGAATCCGCGCATTCTACTCTGAACCTTTTCAAGATACATATCTTCAATGTCATTGAGATTAAGGTTGGGAAAGTCGGCTTCGGAGAACTTGTACTTCTTTTCATCTTGTCATTTCACAACAATTTCACGCATGAAAATGTAGTTAAATCGTTTTGACTGCTGAATCTCCAAGATAGCGATGATCTTTGATTTCTGCTTCACATTTTCCAATGATGTCTCTCCTAATCTGCTTGTATAACCGAGACGACGACGATCAGGACAATGTTGAATTCCGTGTAGAGCATCTCTGTCGTAAGCTACGATGGAGTTGCTGAAAATACGAGTGGTTTCTTCAATGGCTGGAATTTCGTATCTAGCGGCTGGTACTGAGATTGTGAGTGAGGAAGCATATTTCTTCTTGGATATCTCTTGAGTGAGCTGGATGTTACGAAGATCTTTGTTGAAGAAGAAGCTGTAAGGTATCTTCGGTTTGTCAGGAAATCCTTTCAACGGTAATGGTTTGGTCCAGTCGGTGAAGTAAGGTTTTTCATGATTCTTGGAACTTAGATCGATATTCACTTCAGGATTTAACCAGTCAAAGTTGGCAGACATTGCACTAGCTATATTCTGCATGTGATATTCGTATTCGACTTTGTTTCCAGATCTTTTCTTGAGGAATTCTTGTGCATCCCTATTGATTCTCCTAAGTTCCGCCTTTGTGAGTTTGTTGATGTGAAGATCCTTCATAATGGCCTGGGTGAACTGAAGAGTGTTACCAGGAAGAGGTTCTTCTTCTTCCAGAGGAGGTTGAGCTTGGACCATTTCTGTCAGCCAATCATTCTGAGGATTGTCATCATTGTCGAGCCATGAATGACGTGTTTTCTTCTTGGATTTCTTAGACTTGGATGTAGCATCTTTGTCTTTGGCTTTGGACGGTGATGATGGACCAGCATGAGAATCATGAGTAGGTGGAGCACGGTAATCGGTGTCAAGTTGATCTTGGAAGTCATCAGTTTGTTCCATGAACATTTCTTCATCTTCGGTTTGACCTTCACCAGTAGCTGAGGGTTGTTGTTGAGTTCCAGGAGGAGTGGAGTCCTTCTGTGGTTGTAGAGAGGATGAGGGACCTGTTCCAGACTTAGGTTTCTTGCCTTTGGAGTTTGGGTCAGGATCGTCATCTTTTCTTGTCCTCTTTCGGGATCCAGCAGCATCTTTGCATGACTCTTTTGACATATAAGCTACCATAGCATCATGCAGGCCTTTTTCTTCAGCTGTTTGTGTGGTTTTGGTGGCAAGGTTGTCGAAAATTTTGACAAGCATGTCATTGAGAGACAATTCTTGGACGGTTGGAGCCACAGTAGAAGATTTTGCGGTGTGAAGCGTGAAGGGTGTAGTAGACAACATTTTCTTCGTAACACTTCTAATTCTGTGATCCAAGTTGTCATTGATTGGTTTGAGAAGGTTTGCAACTTCAGGAGTGATCATCTCAACCAGATTATCAGTGAGAAAATCATGTGTTGCAGTTCTGATAAAACCTTCGTAATCAGATTTCAAGAACTTGTCAATCAGCTGCGTAGAATCCTGGAATTCCTCAACTTGTTTAGTAAGTTTGGTAACCATGTCGGTGAGTTTGTTCACTTGCTCCTGAAGATCAACTTGTTGTTTTGGTTCATTGATCGAATGCTGTTTAGATGCGGTTTCAGATGGTGTGGGTGATGAGTGCTCTGGTGATGATTCGGACGAAGACTCGTTGTGAGAGTCTGAAGAAGAAGCAGGAGGAGTTGGATCCTTTGGCGGAGAGTCTTGAGGAGGTGGAGGTTGTGCTGAGGAAGTCTGCTGAGAAGATGACTTAAGAAACATGTTGGTGTCGAACGCGTTCTTCTCTTCGTTTTCCTTTTGACGACGTTTCTCTGCTTCCTCTGCTTCTCGTGCAAGAAACTCTGGAGTAATAAGATATTCATGTTCCTGATCCGTAGCTAAGTTCTCTTGACCGCCAACATTCTCCTCTAAAGTAGCAGTCTCAGTCATGTGGACATCTTCAGTCTTGTCTGTATCCTTAACGTTGTCATCAGGTTGTGGAGCTGATTCTGACGTTGTTGGAGGAACCATACTGCTTGTAGCCCCTACATGTTCTGACTGATCAATAGGTGGTAGTGTTGGAGGGTGTGATAGAAGTCGGCTTTCAAGACTTGCTTTCCTCTGTTCTTTCCTAAGCTGCTTTTCTTCATCTCTAGTGTCGACAACTATACTCTTAAGTTTGCGTTTATCAACTAATGGTTCAACGATTGGTTCATCTTCATCATCATTTGGCTCATTGATAGTGACTCCTTTTCTTCTCCTTGTCTCTTCTTCATAAGTTTCCAGACTTTGTTGTACTGCAATCTCTATTGCTGGAAATCCTTCATCAGGTGCTCTGTATCTCAGTTCATAGTCTGGTTCTTCTTCGTCAGATTCTGTATTGAACTCAGACTCGGTGTCAGAAGGTGGAGGAGTAGGTTCATCCCGAATAAAGTACTCAGGAGTTGCCTTCTTCTTTGGTTTGGTAGCTGGTTTAGGTTTGGATGTAGGTTTAGGTGTGGTAGTAGTCTTGGGTTTTGCCTTTGTAGCAGACTTAGATCTTGTATGAGGTGATCCAGTGGTGCTCGTGGTACTCCCAGACTTTACACTTCCTTTGCTACGAGTCTTTATTGTTGCTTCTTCCAGTTCCCCTTTGTAAGCCAGATCATACAACTTGAAGTTTGCCCTATTCTTAATGTTGTCATTCAGAAGGTATTCGGGAATCCTCATACCTTTGATCTTGGTAGAGGAAGTGGTCGATTTGATGAATAAGGTGGTGAAGTCGTCCTCGAAGAGGTGCTTCGGCTCATTAGGATCAGCCATCCTCTTGATGAATTCTGGAGAACTTTTGCAGAGATGTTCAACGATAAGCTTGGTGAATCTTGTGAATGGTATCATAGTCTTCACACGGTCGGTCTGAATACTGTAGATGATATCATTCATGATAGGAACTGCAAAGTCAATTGGTGTCAAAGTCACCATTCCCCAGAATGTTTGCAGGTGTTCGAGCCTTGGATGTTCATGACCACTTTTCCTTCCAGATATAGATCTAACAACCAACAAACAGAATGTTCTCCAAGGCTGAGGTATATACTTGACATTGAATTTGGAAAGCTTGATTAGAGGTTCATCATCATCAACCTCATATCCTAATTCAATGAAGAAGTCAAGAAGTTCCAGGTCAGGTAGTATCGGAGCAAATTCGTTGTCAGTTTGTGGCATGAGAAGAGCTGTTCGAAGAACGTCATGATCTACAGAGTAATCTTGGCTATCTAAGGTAACAGTGAAAGACTCATTATCCAAGTTGGTCTGAGCAGTAAGCCAGAATTGATGAAGATAGAACAGTGGAACTGAAGTAGAGCAGGTGAGAAGTGGTTTGCATGGATGTGCCAGTAGGATATCTTTCACAATCTTGCATGATTTCTCTGTGATATTCAACTTGTTGAAATCGACTCTGGGATTGTTGTTGCCAATCGTGACATTGTAGTTCTCGGGAGTGATGTCATCCAAGGTGAGTAATGGAAGAGGTTGTTCTGCGACGTTCTCAGTGTGTTCAGCCATGTGTTTCTGAAAAGTATCACCATAAATCAAACATCTAAATGTGTTAGGAGTTAGCACAGTTTAGATATTGGATGTAGATATCTACTTGAAACAATTAAGCACAAATGCGTCATTTAAGAATGAGTCACATAATGCAAAATGGCAAATAAGTACAACATGACAAGCACAATTCACATTACATCACATTACACAACACTTAATGAATCACACCAAGGTAACATTGATATAATACCAAACAATATTTCGAAAAAAATGCATCATGGACCTTTTATCGAGATTTCTTATTTTTCGAAAAAAACTTGATATTATCGGAAAAAATTCTATTATCAATCTTATCGAGAACCTGGTGTTATCGAGAAAGTTTAATTAATTGAATGATTTCAATAAATGAAACATTATCGAGAAAGTGTCATATCGAGAAACATTGATATTTATCGAGAAACTTTATCGAGATCTTTCCTATATCAATATTTCGAGAAACTGAAGATTTCGAAAAAAATGGAGTTCCCAGAAAGATTTCGATAAATGAAAAAATTTATCGAGAAAATGATTTCTCGAAAATTTCCTCAGAATATCGAGAAACTTTATTATATCGAGAAACCATTTTTATCGAGAACTTGAGTTTCTCGATAATTTTAGAAAGATTTCGATATTACACAGATTTTCGAAAACATTCTTATACAAGAATTAATCGAATTCGCATGAGATTACACCTTTGTATGCATTACAAATCATGTTACCACAGAGATTGGCCAGTCACAGATATTCTAATACAAGATACAAGTGTATCTCGATGATATTCCGAACAAAGCATACATGTTTCATCGAGAACCATGAATAAACTGTGAGAATAATCCAAGCAAGATTGATTATGCACATTAGAGACCAAATAAGCAAATCCCACCACTAACATCAACCAAATAATCACAGAAGCAAAATATCCACTTCGACCCATTCTTTTTGAAATCGAGAACCAAGCAAACATGATAGAATGAGATAAAAACTGATGATAAAGTATTAGAAACAAGTAAAGTGACTCAACCCCATCAAGAATTAACCATCACAACAGGTTACTCGCATTTTCGAAATCCTAACCCTAGTTCTCGATATCACGAATACAAGAGATCTAACCATTGAAAAATCAATTTACCAAGATCCTATGTTTGAAATACCCTAGTGAATCCATAGGAACTTACAATTAAAAGATCAAAGTCGTGGTTTGCTCGATTGATTATGAACCGTGGGTTTTAGAAGAGGGTTTTGGTGGTTTTGAAATATGTAGGGTTTAAGTGGTACGGTTTGTATGTTTAAGTAATTTTAAAAACTTTGAATTTTTTGTCACTTTTAGTCCTTGGACTTTAATAACAAACAAACTAGTGTTCAAAAGTATTAGAATCTTAAAAACTTTGACAACAAGGGTCCCTTAACTAAGAAGTACTTTAACTAGAACCCTAAAGTAACTAGCAAGTCTATTGACATTTGAGATGTGACTTTGTTAAGTTAACTTATGAAGACTTACACCAAAAGAGACAAAGTGTAGTGAATTAAAATCACCCGCACATTTTCCGAACCGAGAAATATGCAAGTATACCAATTAATTGGTAAAAGATTTAAGCGTGACTCCCCCTCAACACTTGTAAAGAAAGAACAAGGTGTTGAATGGAAGCGATATACTTGCATTTTTTTTTTAAGAAAAATAAAATGTGAAAAAAAAAAATCTTTTTGGGTTTTCATTAGTTTATAGTAAAGAAAGAAAGATAAATATTATACAATGATAGTTGTGATGTTTGACGATCAGTGGTATTTTAAAAACTTTTCCAGATCCTCTGGTGTCAAACATCTCATACCGATTTGGTGGACTAGACTAGCAAACCTGGATGGTGCCAGAGATTTGGTAAGTAAGTCTGCCAATTGGTACTCAGTTCCAACAAAATAAAGTTCAACTATACCCCTTTCCACATGCTCTTTGATGAAATGATAACGGAGATCGATGTGTTTGGATTTGCAATGATGCACAGTGTTGCAGGAGATAGCAATCGCACTCTTTGAATCACAGTAGATAGGAATCTTGTTGAATAGGTAGCCATAGTCTTTGAGTTGTGATCTCATCCAGATGACTTGAGCACAGCAAGCCGACATGGCTAAGTATTCAGATTCTGTAGATGACAAAGACGTGCAGTCCTGCTTCTTAGATTGCCATGACACAAGTTTGTCTCCGAGAAATTGTAATCCACCAGATGTACTTTTGCGTGTGTCTAAACATCCTGCATGGTCAGCATCTGAAAAAGCAATTAGTTCAAAGCCAGAATCCTTCGGATACCAGATCCCCAAGTTAATGGTTCCCTTTATGTATCGAAGGATCCTCTTGACCTCAGTGAGGTGTTTTTCAGTTGGTCTGAACTGATAGCGAGAGCACATGTAGACAGCAAAAACTATATCAGGTCTACTAGCTGTGAGATACATGAGGGACCCAATCATACTTCGGTATTTGGTAGGGTCAACGGGAGTCCCATGTAAATCAGCATCTAGTTTTGTGGTATAGCCCATTGGCGTATTATAAGTATCACAAGTTATCATTCCATGTTTCTTTAAGATTTCAAGAGCATATTTGGACTGATTTATAAAAATTCCACGGGGTGATTGATGAACTTGTAGTCCTAAAAAGAACGAAAGTTCACCCATCATGGACATTTCAAAATTATCTTTCATTAATTTTGCAAAATCATTAGAATAACTTCTTTTTGTTGAGGCAAAAATGATGTCGTCGACATATATTTGAACAACAAGTAAGTCCTCCCCGTAGGTTTTTGTAAATAGTGTGGGATCCACCGATCCTTTAAAAAATTTATTGGCCAATAAGAAAGTGGACAGTTTGTCATACCACGCCCGTGGGGCTTGCTTGAGTCCGTAGAGAGCCTTTTTGAGTCGGTAGACATGATTAGGACGCTCAGGATCAATGAAGCCTTCAGGTTGACTGACATAAACTTCTTCACGGAGTTCTCCATTCAGAAATGCTGTTTTCACATCCATCTGGTAAACCACCATATTCCTATGAGCAGCATAAGCCAGAAAGATCCGAACAGCTTCATGTCGTGCCACTGGAGCAAAGGATTCAGCAAAGTCTAGACCTTCAAGTTGAGAGTATCCTTTCGCTACCAGACGTGATTTGTTGCGGATGACTGTTCCTTCTGCATCAAGTTTATTCTTCCAGATCCATTTTAACCCGATGACAAAGACTCCGTCAGGTCTTTCAACTAATTCCCAGACTTCTAATCTTATGAATTGCTGAAATTCCTCTTGCATAGATTCAATCCAGTTGTCATAAGTCATTGCATCTTTAATGTTCTTGGGTTCTTCATGACAAACTGTGAGTGCGTAGATGCAAGTTTCACCATCGGTGTGAAGTCGTTGTCTTGTCATAACAGGTGCATCTGGATGGCCAATAATATGGACTAGTGGATGGTCACGAGTCCATTTGTGTGTTGACGGGTGTAGTTGATATGTATCTCGCATGTTGGCAGGATCCAAGTTGCGTGTTGATGACTCAGCTATATCAGGAACTGTAGTAGCTGGTGCAAACGGATTAATGAACGCATCAGGATCATGCTCTGCGGGTTGTGGAACTGATTGTGGTGTTGGATCTTCAGCTGGATGGCAGGGAGTAGAACCAGTTTGTTCTGCTGTAGATGATACAATTGAAGGACCGTCTCTCTCAACACTTGTTGAAGTTTGTTGAGGTGAGTCTGGTACTGGAATGTGATCAGGTTGAGCAGCGGAATTTGGTGAGACCTCAGTAGGACGATATTCAATCATGTCATCAAATAGTGGAGCAAACAAGGTTTCTAATTCTTTGCGGTTAAGTGGTAAAGGTTCAGCTGAAGATGCCGGAGAGTTGAGACGGTTAAATTCGGGTCCTAAGCTGTGTTGCTCAGAAGCCATCTGGGTGAGTTCATCGAAATTAGCGTGAATGGTTTCTTGAATTTCTTTTGTACGACGATTCCATATCCGAAAACCTTTGGAATTTTCACAATATCCAACGAACACTCCGATGTCAGCCTTAGCTTTGAGTTTACCTAAATCATCACGATCATTTTTCGGATAGCAAAGTGCTCCAAATACATGAAAGTAATCGATGTTCGGTTTTCTTTTGTGAACAATTTGATATGGTGTTTTGCGATGACGTTTTGTGATCATGCAACGGTTTTGAGTATAACATGCGGTTGAAACAGCTTCTGCCCATAAGTAATCTGGTAATTGAGCATTAATCAACATAGTTCTAGCAGCTTCCACTAACGTCCTGTTGCGTCTTTCAACCACACCATTCTGTTCTGGGCTTCTAGGTATAGACGTTTGATGTTCAATTCCCACTTTCTCATAGTAAGACCGAAGTGTCTGATTCTTGAATTCAGTACCATTGTCAGTTCTGACGATTCGTACTGTGTTTCGAAGCTGAACTTGAATTTTGGTGAGAAAGGTGATGATCATCGAAGGAGCTTGATCTTTACTTCGTAGAAAATAAACCCAAGTCCATCTGGAGAAGTCATCCACAATTACGAGTATGTACCGTTTACCGTTGATACTTTGAACACGCATCGGTCCACACAAATCCATATGAAGCAGTTGTAAAACATGATTCGTACTTTGCTCAGGTTTAGACGGAAAATGAGCACGAGTACTTTTTCCTTGTTCACAGGCTGGACATAAGTGATCTTTGGTGAAACGGAATCTTGGAAATCCATCGACAAGTTTATAACGAGCAAGGTCAGTCATGGTTCTGAAATTCAAGTGAGAAAGACGTTTGTGCCATAACCAAGATTTAGTTGACTCTGCTTTGGAGAGAAGACATATCGGAGATGTTGCAATCATATCTGACATTGATATTGTATAAAGATTGGAGCCGCGTGAGCCAGACATTAGATCGTTTCCTTGTAGGTCGCGAACAAAGCAAGTTTTCTCACGAAATGCAACTTCTAGATCCCCATCACAGAATTGACCAACAGAGAAAAGGTTGTGTCCAAGGCCTTCCACATAGTAAACATGACTAATTTCAATGTTACCGCTGATGTAGTCACCATATCCCATTATAAGAGCGTAATGATCATTCCCGAATCTGACAGTTCCTATAAACTTTGAGACAAAGTTGTGTAGCAGTTTGAGATTGCCTGTCATATGTCGGGTGCATCCGCTATCAACAATCCAGAGAACAATCTGTACCACCTGCATCACCAGAAGAAGACACGGGTGGAACAGAAGTAAGGGTGGAACCCAAAGACAATGCGGGTTCCTGTTGGTTAGTAACACATGTAATTAACAATTTAGGAATCCATTTAAAATCTGGTTTGTATTGTAACCAACGTTGCCAGTTCCAACTAGTTTTTGCTTTCTTAATGTTAAATGCACTAGTAGTTGGCTCAGTCCTAGATTTGTTCTCGGCACCTATGGGGGTAACTGGGACATCATTAGAAACCGTAGAAGACGGCGTTCCTAAGTTAGACTTAGAGGCATTAGTGGGCCTAAAAGGAATGCGTGTCCTACGTTTCTTATGACGATTGAGAAGAGAATTAGCTAAACATTTTGTATGATCACCAGATGATACGCTTTTACGACAAAATACACAAGATGCATTAATATTCAAAACATTCAAAGGTTCATCATTCGTTACATTTAGATTTTGATTACAATTTGCCAGATTAGAATCTAAATCGGATGCAACATGAGTTTTATTCAAAGTCCTAAGTTGGTCTTCTACTTCCTGAGCTTCTAGGTGTCCTCTCTTACGTTGCAAGATCCTATTCTTCTTTTTACTTTTTCGCTTGGGTCTGCTAACGCTAGAAGTGGAGACTAGTCCTGTAGAAGTGGAGGTATCAACATTAGTGTTTTGAACAACCTTTCCTTTATCAGTTTTGTTTATTTGATACATTCCTGGTGCTATCACCGTGGTGTCAACCATTTTTCCTTTTTGAAGTAGCTTAACTTTCTCTTTCAAATCAATGATGATGTGATTTTTGTCCTGAATTTCAGACTCAAGTAAACCATTGCAATATTTGATGTCGTCGCGGTTTTGTTGCCATTCGGCGTTTTCAATTTTTAAATCCGCAATTTCTTTCTCGTATTTGAAACATCGACCTTTTAAAGACTCGTTGTTTTTGCAAATCTGACAAGAGTTTGAAACATTTTGACTTTGAAACTTCAATTCCCTTTCAAGACTTTTAGCTTGACACCATTCAAGCCTTTGATTGAGTTGACAAATTTCTTTTGAAAATTGTTTTGTCACATCATCATTTTTAATTCTCAACTTTTCATTTTCCAGTTTAAGTGTCTCAATTTCCTCATTCAACAAGATATTATCAACACAATGATCATGCTTAAGCATAGAAGTACCAGAATTATAAAGATCATTCATGATAACAGACAAAATATCAGCACAGAGAACTTGTTCCAAGAGTCGATCAGCATCATTTTTGAAAACTTTAGTTTGTAGCTTTTGGACCAAAATCTCATTTTCAGCAGTATCAAAAACGTTTATCATATTTTTGACCTCCTTTTGAAGTTCCTGATCCCAACGTGTAGCACATAGACGAAGGTGTTGAACAATTGGTTTCATTTGTTTTTGAAAAATATCTCTCTTTTCTCGCTCGTAAGCGGATTGAAAAGTTTCGATTTTTATTTCTGAATTGCGTTCAATTGTTTCCTCCAAAATATCGATGTCTTCCATAAAGGTTTTGAAATAATTTAAGACACGACATTTTGGTAAACGTGTAAGGTCACCGGATGATGGTAAAGGACCATTTATTTGTGCTACAGGTGGGACAGGAGCTGCATTGTGAGATGAAACATATGACTCTTCGATAAACCATGATTTCTCAGGTAATTCCTTTTGAGTGACAAAAGATTTTGAAAGTGGAGGAGCTTTTGAATAGTCATATGGTGTCCAATATTGAACTTGACTCATTTTAGATCGACTCTCGTCTTCAAGTTCTTCTTCCTCCTCAGTATCAAAAACAACAGCACGCACAACCGTATTATCAAGAAAATAATCCATACTGTAAATCTTTGGAATTTCTTTGAATGCCGTGTGTAGAAACATTGAATTGTAATCACCAAGTGCATAACCGCAATTGGGTTTCGGTTTTAAAGTAAATTTCTGAATTGTTGTGACAGAGTTCCCGTGTTTGTAAACAATGTGACGAAATTCTTTGAGTTGTTTTTCAAGATCAACAATATCACCGAGTAAGTTGTCTATGTACTTCCTTTTCCGTATTTTATGTTCATGAAAATCTTTTTGACAACTTGACAATTTTGTTTCTGTTTTTGAAAGTTCAGTTTGAAGACATTCAACTTGTTTTTGCAATTCACCCTTCTCACTTTCAAGTTTCGAAATCAACTTTCCATGTGACTCAATTAAATCTTGTATTTTGCGTTGAAGATCTTGTTCTTTGTTGTAAGAATCTTGAAAAGCTTTTTCAAAACTTTTAGTGTGTTTAATCTTTTGTTCTTGATTAGAAAGCTGAATTTTATAACACTCAATGTCTCTTGCAAGTGTTGCATTAGTTTCTTTTAAAACTTTGTTTTTCTCGTTACACTTTGCAATTAGCAATTGTTGAGCATTCAGTTGTTTATATAACATTATGAGGTCAGGGTCTGTATCAAATGATGGTTCATGTTGTTCTAACTGATCATATTTATCATTCTCAATAGGATCATCAAATGAAACAACTGTGTCATCATCAAATATGACAACTGTGCTTATTTGTTCATCTGTTTGAGAGGATGAAGATGATGTAGATGGAACAACTTGCGCCATATCTGATTCAGAAGCAGAGGGTGAGATAATTTCATTTATAAAGCATGCATTGAGGTCATGTACCTGAGACAAGCCGTCAGTGTCACACACTGGACCTGAATCATTGAGCTTAAGTTCCTGCATGTTGGCCATAAGCATCACAGCTGCATTAGCTTCCAGATCTTCCATGTCATCATCATTGTGTACATTTGCCATGAAGTTGTTGTCTTGTTCAGGGAAATGTCCATCCTTTTCATCTTGAAGAGCCATGAGTAATGCCTGCTTGTGAAACTTACTACCTCGAGTTCTCGGTTTGGGACATGCTGTAGCTATATGACCTTGTTCATTGCAATTGTAGCACCAAACTGCATTCCCTGAGCTGGAGTTTCTTGTAGCAACTGAGTCAGACCTTTGTTGAGGAGATGCTGAGTTGTTTCTGAACCCGGTATTGTTACTAAACCTCTGACCATTCCCATAGTTTCCTGAAGAGCTTCCTGAACCAGATCGACCATAGCTACGATTCTGAATTTCCACTCTTCCATCATTAACAACAGCTTGATTTCTTGTGTTTGAAGATGAACGTTGACGGTTGTTAGTTTTGTTGGAGAATTTGCTGAATGCACGAGCAATAAGAGCAAGTCCCTGATTCAACGTATTAAAGTCATCATCGTCATCATCATAGGAGTTGGAGTAGTACACAGCATCATTGTTGTTTGATGAAACAAGTAGAGTAGAAGAATCTTGTGGAGATGAATCATAAGGGACCATTTGGTTCGAGGTGGAAGATTGTGGATAACTGAAGTAGTTCTGCTCTTGAACATATGCATGATTAGACATTGGTGGTGGAGCATAGGGAGATTGAGCTACGAGAGCCAAGGAATTTGGTGTTGATGATGGTGTGTATCCTCCTCGTAAAGCTCTATCTTTTTCCACTTCAGGTTCATGGTGTTTCAGAAAATCATACAACAACCCATATGGAGCATCATGAAGATTCTTCGTTTGTCGAACAAATGTCACATATTTATGCCAATCAGGGCCAAGACTACCCACAAATTTGGAGTTCACAGCGATCCTTGGTACAGTGATTTTGTGACGTTCCAGATCATTAACCACATTTGTGAAACGATGATAGTAGGATTCAAGTGACTCTCCAGGTTCAATTGTGATGTCAGTGTATTCCATGTAAAGCTTGGATTCCATGTCATCTTTGTTCAATTGAGTGCCTTCCATGAGGAGATGAACGTGTTCCCACATAGCTTTGGCTGTTTTCTGAGCATCGACACTGCGATAGATCGGATTGGGTATACCTTGAAGTATATAAGCCATTGCATACTGATCAGCTTCACGATGTAGTTTCTGTTCTTCAGTGAGTGCAGTTTCTGGAAGGGGTCTATCACCAGGAGGACGTGGAGGATCTGCATTTGGATCACCAGCTTCAAATCGTGTTGGCCACTCAAATGGTCCTTCAAGTATCACTTGCTTCAAGAATGGCCCATGAGGTTTCTTGAGTTCAAGAAATCGTAGGAATCGACTTGACCATTGCACATAATTACCAGGTGTAAGCATTGGAGGTGTTTCAAGTGATCCTGCCTCATGTCGGGATTGTTGAGTTGTAATAACTTCACACATTCTGTCAAACCAGTGAGGTTGTTTGGAGGAAAACTGAGTGGTTTGTTGTGGCACTTGATATGGTAGTTGTTGAGGAATGAGCTGTTGTTGCATCATAAGGTAATGTTGTTGTGGATTGTATTTAGGAGGTTGTAGATTCATCTGGTGCGGAAGGTAATGTTGTTGCTGATACTGCTGAGGTTGTTGTTGCTGAGGTGTTTGTTGTTGAACATGAGGAAAGTAGTGATTCGGTGGCTGAGACATCTTCGAACACTTGTGTAGAAATGGATCTTGTAGAAAGTGTAGATTTAACCAATTATCGAGAAACTTAGCCAAACTTCAAATGAGATTTCGAAAATCAGTTTTCGAAAATTTGGCAGATTATCGAGAAACTTGGAAGATTATCGAGAACCTTGGCAGCTTATCGAGAAACTTGGAAGATTATCGAGAAAAATAAGATTGCGATACTGAAGCAGATATATCGAAAAATTAGATTTCGATACTTAATCAGGTTTATCGAAAAATAAAATTTCGATAACCAAAAATTTTCTCGATAATTATCGAAAAATTTCGAAACTTAGTTTTCGAAATTATACAATTTCGAAAACTTTCCCAAAAGTCGAAGTATATAACTTTCTTATACAAGAAAGAAAATACCGAGTCCACACAAACGAAGACGAGGTAGTGCACTTTGAGAAGATCTCGAAATAAGCAAGTAGGAAGATCTCGATAACTTGTAGGTTTTGTTTTTCAAAGAAAGCAATCCTTAAATTCGTTTTTCTTTCAAGATACTTGTACTTTTGTGTATAAAATGTGTAAATCTTAAGGAAAGTAGAAAACTTTATGAAAAATTTCACACTTGTAAAGATCTCGAAAAAAGTACAAATATCTAAAAAATCGAATATTTAGTAAAAGTTTGGAACTTTTTGGTTTGTATTGATTTTAAACACAAGTTTGTAAGCAAAGATGTGAGAAAAACCAAGAAACAAACAAAAAATAAACTTTGACTAACAATTCGATAATAAAAACCGATTTTAAAAGAAAGAAATCAATGAAAAAACAATAACTACACCTTCCTCTAGCGAATGATACCAATTGTTAGGTCACCATTTTGTAAACACAAGTATGATTATGTAAGAAATGAGATGAGAATGAGAGTGGGATGATTATGAGAAATTTGAGAAAATGAAATGCAAGAGTTTCCTTAATGTTTTCAAATAACCAACCAAGTTTACAAGAGGCCTAAGACTAGTATTTATAGGAAAGGAGCTAGGGCAACATTCCTACTCCTTCCCTCCTTACAAATCGTATGGGCTTTGAGGCCCATGGACTACATACTTAAGCCTAGTAAACTTAATACAAAATGTAAATGAAAGTAAATAATAACTAAGCAACCTAGCATTATTACAAATGACTGAGACTTGATAAAATAGTAAAACTATGGTTCCAACAGTAACTCCTTTAAGTGATAGTTAATGAGGTCTTCAACCATATACCCCGACTTCTGGAAACTAGATAAACCAAGTCTTCAACTTAACTCTTAAGTACGAGCAAGTTATCATTGAAAGTCATGCATCCAACCAACCTCGACTTCAAGATAAAATAAGTACGCGCCTTCGTGAAACCCACTCCAATCTAAAAAAAATGATACCAAGTAAACTTTGTGATCATCTCGTGCGGTGAAATACCCAAAACTAGCCTTATGATGATTGAAATGTGATATGCCCTAATTTTTCGGTAAATTAGGGTTTGAAAACTAAGGTTTAGTATGTTGAGTTTTCATTCTTGCCAAAAACGTATCCCCATGAGGATTTGTAATAACCAATATACCAATTAATAATTTTCAGCCCATAATGATTACAACAAAACTTTAGCACATCATAGCCCAACTAAACAAACCACTTCACTGAAAATAATTCGTCACATTTCATCCTAAGTCTTTTGATTCCAAATAACATGACCATACCACAACCAAATGAAACCCGGGTAAAAAAAACATTGTTAGAAACCAAAGTTATATCCAGCGGTTAAAAAAAACTCGGCCCATGAGATCACAAGAAAAATGCCCAGTCCATACATTCTATAGCACAAAGCTATTACAGACAGGGCCCAAAAGAATTATGATACCCAATCCACAAACTAATTTCATGACCCGATCCAAACATTCCCTAAATTACGGGTATTAAAGACCCCTTTTCACTCCACAACCCTAATTAACACTCAACAACTAACCCTAATCACATAATAATCCGCCCCCATCCTTTCTCTTTGAAGAAAAACGACACCAAATCACAGTCAAACACAAAGATCTCCATATTCTATCTTCTCATTTGATCTTTCTAAACACAACCACATGAATCTTTCTTGTATTCTTTGACAAGACGAAATGAAGGAACCAGTTAGTTTCATTACCCAACTTTTGTTTATCGAGACACTTGGGGTTTCTTGCAAAAGATCAATACTCGGCTTCAAGATCCTTAAGTGGGTCTCGGGTAGGTTATATTCCTGTTGTTTAAGTTTCACAGCCGAAAGAAAGATTGGATCATATCAGTGTTGATATAGTTCTATCTTTGGTATTTTCGTATAATAACAAGAAGTGTATGCTTCAAAAGGATCTATGATGTGTTGTGTTGACACAATAACCTGAGATCTTGTTTCTTTCATGTTTGGTGTTCTTAATAAGATGTTTATTCTTCTGAAATGGATCGATGATGGGGTAAAAACAACTTGTGAATCTTAACCGATTAGAAAACAAGTTAGAACCTGAGGCCACTTCTTTTAGCTTTTCGTATTAATTCTTGGAGTATATAAACTGTGATGGTGTAACTCGTGAGATGGATATGGGTCGGTGACAATCTTGTTTAAGTTTTACATTTAATCTTTCATTGTTAAAAAAAACATATAAGCACCAAACTAAGGTAACCGCAACCTTGTGAGATAACCGCAAATATTTGGACATGGACTAAATGCTACTGAAAAAGAGGTAAACGCAAGACTGAAAAATAGTCAGAACTAATCGCAAAGTTTGAGTAAACGCAAAAATGGGCTAACCGTAATAATGAGCTAAACTCAATAATACTGAGCAAACCGCAACTTGCAAGAATACAAAACAGTCACTTTCTGAGTTTTCGTCTTATTCCCCATTTTTGAGCTAATCTCAACCAAAAGACAAACTAATCTCAACCAAGAATAACCTTAAATAAACCCACGAATTCAGTCCAAAATAGCCATGAAAAAGATGAAATGATAAATCCAATGACTAAACTAAGCTTTTGTAGTGTGTAACAACCTTAACCACAAACACAGCTCAAATAAGGATGAATAGGGCAATAGAATTCGAACCAAAAAAAAATAGAACCACAAAAACCAACTACAAATTTGAGCACCAACAATCCTAGGATGAAACCTTGGCTCTTGATACCAATTGTAGGATCGAAATATTATGTTGATTCATGTGGTTCGGGTGGTCTTAGATTGTGGAAGATGAAGGTAAACATGGTGGAGAGTTTAGAGAGAGAAAGAGAGAGATGAGAGGATTTCTTGAGAGAGAAAACACCTTTGAGGTGTGTGTATTAATGAAATCAACCAACCCTTCCCTTGTGTGGGAAGGGGTATATATACACTTACATTATACGCCCTCCTGCGGGTTGTGGATCAGGTGTACAGTGGGTAAAGACCCGTCCGTCCTCCACGATGTGACTAATATCTAATCTATTACTATAATATCTAATCTAATAAATACAAAACTAAGAGCTACGCTAAGTATGTAATTACATAGGGTGACCGAACCTTTTTCTTAATCCTAACATACCTCCACTAGTGATGAAGAGTTCATAAGTCTAGATGAAAACACTTCTAGTGATGAGGAATACCCTAGTCCAACACCTCCTGTATTTAAGAAAGAAAAGGGATATAATGCAGTTCCTAATCCCCCAGGTAGCTTTCAACCACCTAGAAAAGATGTTGATTGTTATGGTGTAGATAATCTAGAGTTTAGGAAAAAGCTTAAAAGTAAAACTAACCCTGAAACTTTAGAAAAGTCTGTTGAAGCACCTAAGGTTGATGAGAACAAGTTTTCAAAACAAGCCGTACCTTCAAACACTTTTCGAAGTACTGCCGATCACTCAGCAGTACCTCAAAGAAAACTCTTTCAAAATACTGCTAATTTTAGAAAACCTTATGGAAGGGGATTTGGGGATATTGGTCCAAAGGTCTGTTATGTATGTTATAGTCCTCATCATTTGATTAAAGACTGTGATTATCATTTAGAATACTTAAGTAAATATCCAAAGACCAGAACTGCACAACCAAGTCATAGGGAGAATAAGCCAAGGGATAACAAACCAATTTGGAATTATACAAATAGGGTTAACCATAGTAATTTCTCAAAAGACTATAGGTACCCTCATCAGAAAAGGTCATACTTCAAACCCTCAGTACCTTCACAAAGTACTGATAGAAAGTTCCCTAACCAAGATGCTTCTAGCAAACACTCAAGTGTAAGACCTAGGAGGTTCAACCACTACAAACCTAGAAGGCCTTACGACACAAGAAAAGATGCTAGAACCAAGAACCCAACTCCTAAAGTTACAACTAAATGGGTTAAGAAAGAAAGTACTGCTGGGGTAGAACCACAAGGGGAACACAAGTCAGTAATGGCTTGGGTTCCAAAAAATAACTAACCTTTTTCATGTGAATGCAAGGCAACCCAGAGGAAGAGCTTAAAGATCATCTTATTGTAGATAGTGGTTGCTCTGGCAGTATGACAGGAGAAAAGGAGCTCTTGTCAGATTTTAAAGCTTATTTTGGAGGAAAAGTTGCATTTGGGAATGATCCTGATGGAGGAAGAATAACTGGCAAAGGAACTATCAAGGCAGGAAACATTGATTTTGAGGATGTTAGATATGTGAAGGAGCTCAAATTCAATCTTTTGTCAGTCTCTCAGATTTGTGATAAGAAGTACCATGTGTTATTCTTTGACACAGAATGTCTTATACTTTCTCCTGATTTCAAGTTAGATGATAGAAACTTGGTGTTGCTGAGAGCACCAAGAACTAATGATGTGTACAGCATAGACTTAAAGAATGTAAATTCTGTTGAAAGAGCAACATGTTTGATTGCAAGAGCAACTATGGAAGAAGTACATCAATGGCACAGAAGATTGGGGCATGTCAATTTCAAGAACATCAATAAGCTGGTCAGAGGTAATTTAGTTAGAGGTTTACCTTCTAAAACATTCAAGAATGATCACTCATGTCTTGCTTGTAAGAAGGGTAAACAGCACAAGGCTTCTTGTAAGAAGATTGATGAGAAAACCATTAGAGAGCCTTTGGAATTGCTGCACATGGATCTGTTCGGACCTGTTTCAGTTGTTAGTCTGAACAAGAAGAAGTACTACTTGGTTGTAACAGATGACTGTAGCAGATTTAGTTGGGTCTTTTTCTTATGCTTTAAAGATGAAACTTTTGATGCTATTCATGATCTTATAATAGCACTTGAAAATCAGTTAAGACTCAAGGTTAGAGGCATTAGATGTGATAATGGGACTGAGTTCAAGAATCAGTTAATGGATGAATTTTGTGCCAAGAAAGGAATTAAAAGAGAGTTCAGTATTGCTAGAACTCCTCAGCAAAATGGAGTTGTAGAAAGAAAGAATAGAACTCTTATAGAAGCAGCAAGGACAATGCTTCCAGACTCTCAATTACCTGTTCCATTATGGGCTGAGGCTGTAAGTGCTGCTTGTTATGTGTTGAATAGAGTATCTGTGACTAAACCTCAAATGAAGACACCTTATGAGTTACTCATGGGAAAGAAGCCAAGCATCAAGTTTATGAAACCTTTTGGATGTCCCCTAACCATCTTAAACACTGCTGATAATTTGGGCAAATTTGATGGGAAATCAGATGAAGGATATTTATTGGGATATTGTACCAATAGCAAAGGATTCAGAGTGTACAACAGGGCTACCAAAAAGGTTCAAGAATGTCTTCATGTTGATTTTCTGGAAGAACAAGAAAATTCTAAAGGTAAAGGTCCTGATTAGATGTTTGATCTTGATTTAATGTCTTCATCAATGAATTATGTACCTATAAGGGAAGAAAATCAAGCTGCTCCCATTGAAGAAGAAGCACAGTACATTGTTCATGATGTTAATTTAAGATCTGAAGATGAGCCAAATGATAATGCCAATGAATAAAAGAAAAGTACTTCTGAGCCTTAAGGTACTGCTAAACCTAACAGTACTGTTGATCCTCAAAGTACTGTTCCACCACAAATCCCAGTATCTGATGAAGATCAAGCCATTCAAGATGAACTTTCTAGGATGCTTTTTCAAGAAACAATGGCTAAGTCTTATGAAGATGAACAAAGGAGAGCTTATGAAGCAGAAAAGAAGAAGGCAAAAGGCACTGCCAGTACTTTACCCCAAAGTGCTGCTACTCCATTTGAAAGTACTTTTCAACCTTTAGATACTTCAAATTGGATCAATACTGATGCTGTTCATGATTCTAATATGCCTGACTTAGAAGATACTGATGATTCAAACAAGATCACTTTAGAAGATACTGATGATGAATTGGATCAAGAAGGCATTTTCTCAAATTCTAATGAAGATCCTGATTTAACTAATTTGGAAGATAATCTTGAATTCTCACCAACTCTTACTATCAGAATTCACAAAACTCATCTTGTTACCAACATAATTGGACCCTCAGCTTCAGGGGTGCTCACAAGGACTAAAGCTAAGAATATGTCTCAACAACATACTTCTTTACTTAGTTTTATCTACAAGCAAAATAGGGTGAATCACAAGGATTAGAAGTTGTGTTTATTTGCTTGTTTTCTATCTCAGGAAGAACCCAAGAATATCAAACAAGCATTAGCCAAGGAAAGTTGGGTGGAAGCTATGCAAGAAGAACTCCTACAGTTTAAACTTCAAGAAGTTTGGGTATTATGTGATTTACCTGATGGAAAGAAATTGATTGGAATTAAATGGGTATTTAGGGTAAAAAGAGATGAAAGAGGGAATGTTATCAAGAACAAGGCAAGGTTAGTGGCTCAAGGATATAGACAGGAAGAAGGAGTAGACTATGATGAAGTTTTTGCTCCTGTGGCAAGGCTTGAAGCCATCAGGCTATTTTTGGCTTTTGCATCCTATATGGGATTTCCTGTATATCAAATGGATGTTAAAAGTGCTTTTCTATATGGCAAAATTACAGAAGAAGTTTATGTCAAACCGCCTCCTAGTTTTGAAGATCCTACACACCCAAACAAAGTCTACAAGGTAATCAAGGCTCTTTATGGCCTTCATCAAGCTTCAAGAGCATGGTATGAAAGACTTTCCAATTTTATACTGCAACATGGTTATAGGAGAGGAGCTATTGACAAGACTTTGTTTATCAAGAGGGATAAGAAGGATATAATGCTTGTCCAAGTGTATGTAGATGATATTATTTTTGGTGCTACTAGGCAATCTATGGTGAAGGAATTTGAAGATCTTATGCAGAAAGAGTTTCAGATGAGTTCAATGGGAGAATTAACATTCTTCTTGGGACTTCAAGTGTAACAGTCAAGCAGTGGAATATATATATTTGTCAAGATAAGTATGTTGCAGATATTCTTAAGAGATTCAATTTCACAACTGTTAAGCCTACATCTACACCAGTGGATACCAACAAACCTTTAGGAAAAGATGAAGAAGGAGAAGATGTTGATGTCACACTATACAGGTCTATGATTGGATGTCTTATGTATTTAACTGCATCAAGACCTGATATTACTTTTGCTGTATGCTTATGTGCAAGACATCAAGTTCATAAAAAGGTATCCCACTTGAATGCTATCAAGAGAATTTTCAGGTATCTTAGGCAACAACCTAAGCTAGGCTTATGGTATCCTAGAGATTCACCTTTCCATCTCCAAGCTTTTTCAGACGGTGATTATGCTGGAGATAACTATGACAGAAGATCCACAACTGGAGGATTCTAGTACCTTGGAAGCAGATTAGTGTCATGGCAATGTAAGAAGCAAACAATTGCAGCAACTTCTTCTACAGAAGCAGAGTATGTAGCTGCTGCAAGTTGTTGTGCACAAGTACTTTGGTTGCAGAATCAGCTTTTGGATTATGGATTCAATTTCAAGAATACTCCTATCAACATTGATAATGAGAGCACTATCTGTATTGTCAAGAATCTAGTGTATCATTCCAAGACCAAGCACATTTAGATTAGACATCATTCTATAAGAGATTGCTATGAACACAGGCTTATCAACGTGGTTAAAGTTCATACTGATGATAATGTAGTAGATTTACTCACAAAGGGCTTTGATGTTTCAAGATTTACCTTTTTAGTTATGAGTATTGGCATGATTAATATGTAAGCTATTTTTGAGGGGAGGCATTAGTAGTTATTAGTCAGTCATTATTTGAGGGGAGGCTACATGTATCATTCAAAAGAAATAATTTTATTCATCATTCAGCAAAGTTCTTACAACAACCATTCAGAAAGTTTCTACATCATCATTGTTGTTACCAAGCTACTGACACAGACACAGAAAACACGAGACTAAACAAACCACCATCTACCACAACCTACTACCAAGCTTCGCATACCTACTCCATAGGCCTTTTTCCCTTGCCCTCATAGCTATGCTTTCCCTTTTGAGCAATTTTTCTCTTGTCATCAAAAGAAGCTTGCTTTCTTGGGCAAGCCAGGCCAAGAACCTGTTTGGGAGGTCTCTCTTTCCTTGGAACAGGCCACTTCATGTTCTGTATTGCTGATTCTAGGGCTTGAGTCAAAGCATGTGGAAGCTCATTAGCCAGAGATGAACCAGGGACAGATCTTTTCTTCTTGGGCTTTTTGTTGGTAGTGCTGGCTGCATCAGTTATGGTAGAGTTTGCAACACTTACTGATGAGGAAGATTCATGGGGACCCATCCATTGTACATGGGGAGGGAAATAATCTAACCATCCTAGATCTTCAAACTCAGAATCAGAGTAGTAACTTATCTTTGAATCTGTGGTGCCATCTGAGTCTGAAGAGATGTTAACAACTGGAATGTGACTCATTGTGCTTACTTGTTTTTGTGTTCTACTAAAGAAGGAAAAGGTAAATGCAATTTGTTGTTGGTAAAGTTGCTTTTATAAGCAAAGTAAAGGTAAATGGGCATTTAATGAAGTGTATTGATGTTCACTTACCATGGTAGCTTTGGGATTTAATTTGGGGAGATAGTCATTAATCAGGGTTGACTTTCAAAGATATTTTGGTCAAATGGTCAACATTCAAGATTTTTTTTTAGGGAAAGTACTTTGGTCAACATACTGTGTAGGTTTATAACGGAAGGTACTGCTCCATGTTTTATGGAACGTACTGCTTGGTGCTACTAAGGGTACGCTGACGTGTCAGATACTGTTCCAATGGTCAGATTTGCGGCTAACAAACTTTCGAAAGATATGGGGATAATCACTTCCAAAAATAACGGTAAAATTATTAATTAACCATGATTTTTTGTATCTTATCCTTATATACCTCATATCTTTTCTTATTTATTCACCCTTATTCACCTTTCTTGTTACTAAACTCATTCATACTTTTCACCGATCATTACTTTTCTCTCCCTAAACCTAATCACCATGGCCAATCGACGAACTAACACCAAACATAACATGATAGCAAACCTGGAGAA
Organism: Artemisia argyi; assembly: GCA_030686995.1. NCBI lineage: Eukaryota > Viridiplantae > Streptophyta > Magnoliopsida > Asterales > Asteraceae > Artemisia > Artemisia argyi. The sequence goes on from CM060694.1 coordinate 135,810,038, forward strand.
AACCCAAGATAACCTTGACTTTCATGGAATTATTGACTTTCTCACTGGAACCAACATCTGTTACTCAATCCTAGTCAACCCAGAGATTATTGGACCTTGGTTACAAGCATTTTGGGATCCAGCAAGGTCACAGGTTGAAGATGGAGAGGATATTATTACTGCTGCAGTTGCTGGGAGAGCTATTCGTGTCACTGAAGCAACAATCAGAGAGGCTCTGTTATTTGATGTTGAAGGAGGCTCTATTTTGTTGGGTAAACAAGAGATTTGGAACACACTCAGAGACATTGGGTATGAAGGACCTTTGAATAAGCTTACTTTTCAGAAAGCTATGGTTAGTCCTCATTGGAAATTTCTTATACATGTTTTGCATCATTGTTTGAGTCCAGAGAGTACTGCTTGGGATCAGTTTAGTCATTCCATAGCTTCTGCCTTTGTTGGTCTTATTACAAATCAACCTTTCAATTTCTCATACATGATCCTTGAAGGTATGCTTACTCATATTAAGGTTGGCAAACCTTTTCTAATGTATCCTAGATTTGTTCAATTACTTTTAGAAAATCCATTAGATGGGATACCAAAGCCTCAGGATTATGTACCTACCATTAGGATGCCACCTAAAGTGTTCACTTTTATGTCTCATAAGGGAGTAAATTTTCCGGGTAGGAATACACCTCTCAATGCTTATATGTTAGAAGTAGCTCAAGCTGTTAGGGATGAAGAAAACAATAGTGGTTCTGCACATGATGATCAACCTAATTTTGCTGAGCATTCTGCCTCAGTACATACCCCTACACCACTTATTGTTTCCCCTCAACATGGTGCTTCAAGTGAAAGGACTCCCTCATTATCAGCTTCCTTGGATAAATCTGTTTCTGCTCAAGGTACTTCTCCACAAAGTACTTTTTCTAAAGGTACTGCTTCAAAGGATACACAGGTACCTACTCCCAATGATTATACTTCCACAGGTGGGTTTCAAACACCTGGAGGAGATGAGGGAATTGAAGGTGCTACGAGTAATTCTGATTGTTAAAACTCAGGCTGCAGAAATCAAGAAGCTAAGACAGAAGTTCAGAAGGTTGAAGAAATTTGTTTGGCATCTTGTCCAGAATTTTAGGCTTTATGTGAAAGAAAAGAAGCAGTCTCAAAAGTCAAAGTCAAAATCTTCAAAGAAGTCTTCTAAATCCAAAAGGAAACATAGGAGATCATCATTTACCAAATTGGGGAGGAATCAAGATGAGAATTTGGATAAAGATGATGCTGAGGTTAAATATTCAGAAGATGCTCATTTGTGGCAATATCCAGAAAGTCCGAAGACTTTTGTACCAGAAAGCTATATTAAAGAGAATATGAATATTGCACAAGAGAAAGATACTGAGCAAGAAGATGATGAGCAAGAAATTGTTAAGCAGGATGTGGATGCACAGAACATTCAAAGTGCTGGTGTTCAAAGTACTACTTCAGAAAACATAAGTCTGCAAGGTACTGCTGAGCAAGGTACTTCTTCTAGGAATATTGATGAAAGTGGAGTTACTACAGCTGGACCTTCTACAATGAATTATGAAGATGAAGCTGGTCCTTCTACTTTTGCTCAGGAAGAAGAAATAAGAGTACATACTGCAAGTGATGATGAAACAATTTCTCAAGTTATGATGAATTTGAGGAGACCTACTGGAGGAATACATATTTCTGAGCCTGCAAAAAAAGATGTTGAAAGTACTTCTGAATCAGAAGAGCTAGATCCAAAAGATAAAGGGAAAGGGATCAAGGTTCAGAAAGATGTTAAGAAGAAAAAGAAGAAATTTTCTATTGCTCAGATTAAAGAATTAGAGATTGCAGGGGATGAAGAGCTTGCTAGAAAACAACAAGCTGAATATGATGTTGAGTATTTGGTAGAAGTTAGTAGGCCAATTACAAAGAAGTCAATGACTATTGCTCAGGAAAGGAATTGGATGATAAGTTTCTTGAGAAGAAGAGGACACAAGAATTTACAAAAAATGAGGTATCCAGAAGTGAAAGCTCTGTGGAATAAAGTACAAGAAGATATTAGAAAACAAGTAGAAAACTTTGTACCCATGGAAGTTGATAGAAAAAAGAAATTAGAAGATATCAGAATGGAACAAGCTGAGGAAAGAAGATTGAAAAGAAAGAAAGTAGTTCAAGATGATCAACTAACAAAAAGATTGAAGATGATTCATGAAGACACAGTTGACGAACTTGGAAACTATTTCAGAGTTGTAGATTTTGAGAATAAGAAGACTGAAGATTCTGGAAAGATGTCCAAGATAATCTCATTCTCTGTGGTTGAATCAAAAGAAGGGAATTATCTTATGTTCAACAGAGAAGATGAAAGCTTCACAACATTCAATATGTTATGGGATGTGTTGCATTGTATTACAAGGGCAGATCTATATGATTTATATGTGCAAGTGCAGACATATTATGCAGAGATTGAAGCTTCAGGAGTGGGATTAATTTTGCTTGGAGACTTAATTACCATCTGGGAAACTGAAGAAACAAGTGTTGATCCTTTGTGGAATGATCAAGAGAATTGGGAAATCACAAGATGGAGATTCTTTGAGTCATCAGGAGTTCATACACTAGAGATGGAAGATGGTACCATGATTCATATGCTTGCTGAGAGGAGATATCCATTGATTAGAGAAATTATGCTTAGAATGCTGGATCATCGAATGGAACTTGAAGATGAATCTGAAGTAGCTTTGGATGTTATCAAGCTATTTATCAGATGGATCAAGTCTGAAGAGTAATATTGCATAATACTGGTATGATTTGTTTTGTAAAATAAGTATTTTTCAAAGTACTGCAAAGACAAACAGTACTTTAACAAAGTACTGCTTGCTGATATAAACCAGTTTAAGTCCTTTAAAATAATAAAAAAATAAAATAAAATAAAATGTTTTGACGTTTGAAAGAAAAGTAAAAGGATTTGAAAAGAAACACATGGTGTTAGTATTTATACTGCACAACAAATGGTAATCAACTCACCATGTTTAACAGACAAGAAAGAGTTTGACTCATCATGAGGGTACGGCTCTGATGTGATAATCAAATCCATTTATGGTTGATAGTTTACCAAAAACTATATGGTTATCAACTCACAATACTCCAAGTGATCAAGAGTTGGCTAGTCCATAGCAAACGGCTATTGGTAAAGACTACTCAAATCCGTTGATAGCTGATGATTTGCTAAAAATCATAATTTTCAATGATTCACCTCTCACAGGAGTTAACACACCTGGAAGTGATGAGAATAGTATGAAACTTTTAAAGATTTGATGATTACTTTACCAAAATGTTACTAAGTTGCTGAGAAGATTTATTGAAAGACAAGATGCTGATGAAGAGTACTTTGGCACATGACAGATAGAAGACAAAGAAATAAAGAAACAATCTTTCTGAATGATTCAAGATTTGAAGATTAAAGATAACAAAGAAACTTGAAATCAAGCAAGTGGAGTTCAAGTTAGGGGAGGATTGTTGGGATATAAAATATCAAAGTACTTCTGTATGTCAAAGTACTGCTGCATGAAGAATAAAGTCAAAGTACTGCTGAAGGTAAAAGTCAAAGTACTGCTGTTACTGAAGAATGCTTAAAGTACTTCGAAGGAAACAAGGACTTATGTGCAATATTAGCTAAGGATTAATGTGTAATATTGAACGAATATTCTAGAATTAGTTAGGGATAATGACTTGTCGTTCAAGGATTATATGTTGTAAACCGACTTAAGGTTATCTATATAAAGAGCCTTAAGGGGTATTAGTCGATAGAAGTTTTATAAGTTTTAGAGTTGTTCAAAGTCGATAAATAGTTAGGGATTGTTAGTGAATCTGTGTAACAAAGCAGGTTCAAAGTTTGGTTAATATAAAAGTTCTTCTTAAGCTTTGTGTTAGTAGATTCCGCATACTTTACAAGGTTAAACAGTGTTTCAATATTAATAGTGTTGAGATTACTCAATATTGTTAAACCTTTACAAGCTACAAAGTAGTTTGGTCAGGGTATATCGATCCAACATGTACTCATAAAATCTTAATGGAGGATGATTTCAAACCGGCAGTTCAACAACAGAGACGGGTTAATCCCAAAATTCATGAGGTTATCAAACAAGAGGTTTTCCAACTTCTTTATGTCGGATTGATTTACCCAATCTTTGAGAGTCCTTGGTTTAGTCCCATCCACTGCGTTCCAAAAAAGGGTGGCATTACTGTTGTCACAAATGAAGAAAACGAGTTGATTCCGAATCGATTGGTTACGGGGTGGCGTGTGTGCATTGACTATCATAAGTTAAATGACGCCACCCGAAAATACCATTTTCCTTTACCCTTCATGGACCAAATGCTCGAGAGATAGCGGGAAATGAGTACTATTGTTTCCTAGACGGTTTCTCGGGTTACTTTCAGATTCCCATTGATCCGCAGGATCAAGAAAAAACCACTTTCACGTGCCCCTACGAAATTTTTTCCTATAGACGTATGCCTTTCGGCTTATGTAATGCTCCAGGTACATTCCAAAGGTGCATGATGGCCATATTCCAAGACATGATCGGGAAAACTATGGAGGTCTTTATGGATGACTTCTCGGTCATTGGTGATTCATTCCAATCTTGACTCTATCATTTAGAAAACATGCTTAAATGTTGCAAAGAAAAAAAATTTATTTCTAAATTGGGAGAAGAGCCATTTTATGGTCAAAGAGGGCATTGTCCTCGGCTATAAGATTTCCAAAAGTGGGATCGAGGTTAATAGAGCTAAAGTTGATGTTATAGCTAAACTGCCTCCTCCCACTACTGTCAAAGGTGTCAGGAGCTTCCTTGGTCATGCCGGATTCTATCATAGATTCATTCGAGATTTTTCAAAAATCGCCCGGCCTATGACCCATCTTCTTGAAAAGAGGCTCCTTTCATCTTCTCACCCGAGTGCATCGAAGCTTTTCAAACTCTGAAGAAAAAGCTTACTGAGGCACCCATTCTTGTTACCCCCGATTGGGACCTGCCCTTTGAACTTATGTGCGATGCTAGTGACTTTGCTATAGGTGCAGTCCTGGGGCAACGTAAAACCAAACGCTTTCAGCCTATATGATGAGGTGAAAAATGGTCCGTTTTTAGGGGGTCATTTAAGCCCGAATTCGAATTTATTTGATCAAATATTGCCCTAAATCGTTCCTTTTGTGATTTTAGGTACTTTGGGAGTGAAATCTGGAAAAGGAAGCAATTCGGACGTTTTTGGAGCATAAAAGTGAAGAAAACGCCAAAGTCTTAATTTTCCATGCTGGGAACAGTAGGTGACGGCGTCAAGAGCAACTCCCTGACGGCGTCAAGAGCAAAATTCCATGACGGTCCAGTAGAGATTTGACGGCGTCATGAAGGTAGGGCGTCAAGAGTAAAAGTCATGACGGCCTGGAAATGATTAATACTTGACGGCGTCAAATGTAGATCAAGGCAGTCCGAGAAGAGTTTTGGCGGCGAGGTGACGGCGTCACCTAATTGGTCTTGACGCCGTCAGACCCCTTTTCCTATATATAGTTTTCTAATTTTTCACATTTAAAAGAGAGAAGTTTTGGGAGAAACCCTAAGTACGATTTTGGTGTAACTTTACAGGTTTTTCAAGGGTTCCAACCCCTTGATACCTTGCATGTGTAATCAAGATAAGTGTTCCTTTAATTCAATCAATATGTCTATGTGTTGGTTGTCTATATCTTGTTCTTGTATTAATTCCATCATGCTAGGCTAGATCTATCTTGTGTTTGCTTAGATCTAATGAAACCTAGATGTTGATTATGTGTTGATTACTTGTTTATTCTTGGCTTGGATGAATGATTTATATGTTAGGCTTAAGAAAACTGGCAGATCTCCAATTGGTAACATGCTTGAACGTCTTAAGAAACATGAACCGACGCGCACTAGGTCTTTATTGGTTGTATTTAATGCATGAGCCACTGTTTACAATCCCTATAGTTGTGCTGGGCATGGTGTAGGAGGAGATAAGAGCTCATAGAATTGGGGAGTTAAGTGTGCCACCCCATGAATGGTATTAAGGAATACGATCCGTCATCCATGCAATTATAACAAGTAATTAACGTGTAAAAGATGTCTAGGGAGTAGTGAAATCTAAGTAAACACATTTTCTCCAATTACTGCTCACAACTTTAGTATAATTAGTTTATTTTCATTTTTAGTATTTTATTTTGATTGAATCTTAGTATTGGGTTAGTTGATTAGCAACTAATTCCGCCCAAATCCTTCAAACCCGAGATTTTAACTTGCTTTTCATAAAATATAAAAATACAAAAAGAATCTTCCCTCACCTTTAGAACTAGTATTTAGGCTTTCAAATCCTAGCGACACTATTCCTAAGCTGAACGATCAATCCACCGGTACTTGTCACTATACTATACTACAACGATCAGGTACACTGCCTGGTGGGGGTTGTAAGCTTCTCAAGATCCCTTGAGAGGTAAAGCCCGGTGCGATTCCCACGCATCAAGTTTTTGGCGCCGTTGCCGGGGAATAGTTATTGTCTAGGTTAGAATTTCTTTTTATTAGGTCTACTTGCTAGATTCCTTTCTAGTAAGATTTTATTTTTATTTTTAGGTTTTCTTTAGTCTATCTTATTTCTTTGTGCCTTTGTTCGTAACCACCCGACATCATGGACAACGGGAACATCTTTGAACCCGTCATCCCACCACAACAAAACCCACCACTAGAACCCCTTAGGCCCCGAACCTTAGGAGAGTATTCCCGACCTAGCCACCAAGGCTACCGAAACACCATTGAGCTCACTGGAGCCAATGTGACCCCCTTGCGATCCGACACCATCCGGTTGGTGCAAAGCGGATGTGCATTCCATGGACTTCGTTCCGAAGATCCAAACCAACATCTTAAGGACTTCCTCAAAATCGTAGATTCTATAGACCTAGATGTTGCAACTAGAGAGACAACCCGATTATGCCTATTCCAATTCTCTCTACGGGATCAAGCTAGTCAATGGCTTGAGCGTTTACCCGCGGGATCCATCACCACATGGGATGATCTCACCACTCGTTTCCTTGCTCAATTTTTCCCACCGGGGAGAACTACTAAGCTTAGGAATGACATCTTGATGTTCCAACAACGTCAAAATGAATCTCTTTATGAAGCATGGACTCGTTTCAAGGACTTACTCCAAAAAGTCCCTCATCATGGCATAGATCTTTGGCTCCAAGTCCAAATATTGTATGAATCCCAATCCCTTGATGTTGACCTCATTTTTAAAGCACCGATTCTCGAGAAAAGATAGAAAACTACTTAGCGTCTTAATATGGTATCTTTATCGGAATAAAAATTATTGAAACGAGAAACTATGAACAAATTCATATCTCAACAAAAATAAAATAAATAGAGGAAAATAGGAAAATGGGAGCCAGAGGTTATTACACAAGTAACTTCCATGAGTAGCGTTAGCATCTAACTTGTAATTAAGCTATGATTTCGTTTTTACGTTTAGCATGGGAACTCGTGAAAAATTAGGGACGATGAATTCTATCCGTATAGACACTTTTCTCTAAGCTGTGTTTCCTACTCTGTGACCCTAAACGTTATTGAAAAATGATGAAAGTCAAACATCCCATCACATAACAAGTATAAAAAGTATGTAAATATTAGTATAGGAAATAAAACTGAAAAACGGAGCATTCTCAAGAATAAATAATTTTGTACTCTCTTTTGAACATTTTGCTACTTCTTCAATATCAGTAAAAAGGGTTATGAAAGTTATTTATCTCGTAGGGCGTAAGTTGATCCCATTGCGCGAGGACACGACAATACCTTAGTTTGGGGGATTTTGGTGTGTGCCTATTCACACACCTTTTTCTAGCCATATTAAGACCAAAACAGACACAAACTAACCAAAATTGCCAATGATATTGTGTTTTTGTGTATCTGATCGCGCAGGAATGGATATTTCAGAAATTGGCAAAAATCAGGCCAAAATGGACAAAAACGAGCACGGGTTTGGAAAACATGTCAAAAGCCCAAATCGGGAAATCAAATTACCATTTTTGAGCTCACATTGTCAAAACACACCTTGTGGAATCACAAAATGCCAAAAATAGTCCTTGGAGTAAAAGTTTGCAAAATTGGCAGAAATTGTCCCTCAAGTTTGGAAATTGACAGAAATGGCCCCTGAGCATTGGATATGGGTGAAAAGTCAACATAGGTCCTTGGGAATTCACAAGTATTAAGTTTGGTCCCTGGTCGAAAAAGTTGAAGAAATTACAAGATTGGTCCCTTAACTTTCAGAGTTTGGCAATTTTAGTCACTGGGATTGAATTGTAGAAAATATCAATTGTGGTCCTTGTATTATTCAAACATGGAAATAAAAACCCTTGTAACAACTTTGGAAGAATTACATTTCCAGCACCTCAAAAATCAGAAAATTACATGAATGGTCCTTGTGTTAATTTCTACAACCAAACGGACTCCCTCTTTATTATTAGTCCAAAATCCAAAATCCAAGTCCAACACAATAACCTGATCCACACCCTCACCTCACCAGTCCACAACTCCCTAAGCCCAATCACCCCCCATGGCCCAAATCCCTTTTACTAATAAAACCAGGGTCAAACCTTGGTCAAATCATCCTTCCCCCTTCAACTTGGACCTGCAAAACCCACACCACTGCAAACCAAACCACTCTGGTTTTCCCTCCACTTGCTCACCCATCACCTCCACCACCCCTATAACCCCTAGCCTGCACCCTCATAGACCCCAATTGGTCTGTAATTATTTTGGCGCCAAAATCAACCAAAGGCTAGGAATAAATTCTACTCATTCAAAGGCTAGTTTTTTTTGCTGGGAAAGTTTATGTGGGTCCCAGTAAACCCTAAAAACCCAAAGAAGCAGAAGAGAAGAAATAAGTAGTTAATTAGAGTAGTTTTGATGTCGACATAGTGTAATTCTAGTTTTCCAAGTTTCAATTTAGCTTTTCAATTGTAATTATAGACTCATTAGTGTAATTTGGAATATTATTAACCTTAATCTCAATCTTAAAGTTGTTGAAAGTTATTGTCTAATGATCCTTTAATCTCATAATAGTATTTGTTAAGCTTTTATAAAGTTTTTAAAGCATTTAAACCTATTTAGCTTATAAATTCAAAAATACAAGAAAATCATTAAAAATAGTTCATAAATTAAAAATCAGAAAAGAAAGAAGAAGAATGCATGGAGAATGGTAGAAACCTAAATGTTGTGGTATTAGTGCCTCATGGGAGGCTTTAGGAAGTGATTGTGGCCCCTGGTTCATTAGTTTTCTGCTTGGATCCATTTGTAAGATTAATTTTAATTTTTTTCATATTTTACTGTAGCATTGCTTCTTTTTTGCTTATTCGTACTTATTTGAGGTTTAATATGCTTATTATGGTTAGTGTTAAGTGTTAGATAGCTTAGTTCTAAGTTTGTTTATCATTTGTGCACAATTTCATTTTAACTGCCATAATGCCATACTTAGCATACTATAGTATATGTGGTTGTTTTTGCTTAATTTCAGCTTAAATATACTGAGGATAACTTTTTAGATAGCTCTGCATAAGTGGCTTAACCTGTATCATTCATTCTCTTTGAAATGCAAAAATCAGTCATGCCTTAAGGGGTGTTTGGTTCAGTAGGGTTCACTATACACCAAGGTATTTCAAATGTTGTTTGTTGTTTCTACATGCTTCAATAGGATATATTAGTTCATTTAAGTGATATAAACCAGTGGTGTTTAATAAAAAGGTCAAATCTTGCTTTAATCTCATTTATCATTCCACTGTTAGGACTTTAAGTTGCATAATCATCATTTTTAGATCATAAGTTGTTAAAATAGCTTCCTTTCATATCAAATTAGTATATCATAGCATAATCAATCATTAGAATCAATCCTAATCTCATAAAAGTCAAAGTTTCAAGAAAACCTCAAAAGTCAAAATTTCAATCATGTTCAGAAAACCAAAATATTGTGGGATTTTTCTTGGTCTCAATTATGAGTTCTAGCTTATGAGCTTTTGGAATATTGAAATTTGGCACCTCAGCTTCTTAAAAATAATTTTAGTTTATTTTAGTGAATTTTCTTTAATGCTTATTTGAGGGCTTATTTGGGCCTGATTTCCACAAAAGTCCCCTACACCACAATACCTGTCCCATCAGCTCACTTTCATAAGCCCATAGCTTCCTCATTACTTAATCTCATTGAGTGATTATTGGCTCTTTGGAAAGCTCATAGTACTAGCATTAATAACCTATGCTTATTTGGAAATTTGTTGCTTATTTGAGTGCTTATTTTGAGGATCAAAGTAGTATATACCAACTCAGTATATACTCACTCAGTATATACTAAGTCAGTATATACTGACTTTGCTTATTTTTGTAGCTTATCTTTCCATTCCAGCTTATTTACTTGTTCATTTGAGTTTATTAGGATAGGATGGATTGAGCTTAAGCTTGTTGGCATATTGAAATAGCTTTTTAGCCTATTTGGTTAAATGTGGTTGCTTATTTCTCTTTTCTAGTTTATATTGTTCACTGTTGGTTGTTATAAGCTCATACAGAGCTTATTTAGTGTTTTTAAAATGTTGGTTTGTAAGATTTGCTTATTAGTCAGTGTTAAATAGTTTGAAAAAGAAAAAATCAAAAAAATAAGTAGTTTGCAAAAAGTTGTCACTAGTTGGGTTCGAACCTGGGTCACACATAACACAACATACGTCCAATACCATCTGCTCTTGGGTCTTTTGTTGTAATCGCTTCCCCCTTTAATCCTTTTATAGTAACTGTTTTGTTTGCTTATTTCCATTTCAGCGCTCTGACAGCTTATTTTCTGCTTATTTTAACTGCTTCTTTCATCTTCTTATTTTTCCTAGGTTAGAATTAGTATTTTCTAAATTCCAAAAATTTTCCAGATTTTTAAAATTAGTTTTAATATTTTTAGTAATTTAATTTAGTTTAAAATGTTTAATTCATTATAATTAATTAAAAAGTCAAAAAAATATTTTTCTTTTTCTCAAAATTTTCTTTCATTATTAGGATTCCAAAAAAGTAATTTTCATACCCGTAGGATTTTTATTGCTCTCGTTTCACTTTTTATTTTACGCGTTTACGTTTAATTTAATTTAAACGCGCTTTTTTAGGTTTAAATACGTTTTAGGCTTACTTTGTTTTACATTATTGTTGATAATGTTTATCTCAATCATTTCCATTAGTGTAATCAAACTCAAATCACTATCTGGTTACATTCTCATAATCACTTATTCCCAATACGTTTACAAATACAATTTCGACCTCGTTCGGACTTAACGACCCGGGGATTTCCCTATACTTCACCGGATTAAATATCTTGCACTTTCTCTCAGATTTGACCTGTTGACCGCACCTGTTTGACTGGTTAATTTGGAGGTGTCAATAAGGCACCACTTTTAGCGTGTGCAAGCTCCTTAAGAAAATAGATAGAAAAACTAGAGATTTGTTTATCTTAAACTTTGATTGATTGATTCATAATAATGATTCGGTAAATATAACCGAATAACCCTAGCTTATAAAATAAGCCAAACATAAAGACATATCTAAACAATGACACTTTCCTAATATGACACAAGGATATGTCCTAAATAAATATAATATGATAAAGCCCGGGACGTATCATTCCCCACTCCTTCGAAATCACCTTGTCCTCAAGGTGTGGTCCTGAAAAATTTCTCATGATTCCGGGATCCCATATCCTAATCCTAATCCTAGTCCTATCTTCCACTCCCGTAGTGCTCCTACCTTTCGCTACTGCAACCAACGCCTTTTTCCTCTTTCGCCTACCATTACCTTGGACATAACACAACACCATTCTTCCGCCTTCCGTTACCCATGCCGTAACACTCCCCACTCCTTCAAAAATCACATTGCCTTCAATGTGATATGAAGAATATGCCGATTGAGATACCGATATCCGTTTCCACACATTTGGTTGAGCAAATTTATGGTTGCGTCCATTCTCTATGCGCCTGTGAGCATCACCATTACCAATTCCTTCCCATAGTCGGCGAACCCATGGACTTTCATGAGCCACCAAAGAAGTGGGTATAGGACTAACCCCGTTGTCCGCTAATTCCTTGCTTAAATTCAAATTTATTTCACCAAAACGACCATCAAATCACGACCACCCACAACAATCTCTTCCATACTTTTCTTATTTTCTGAAAATTCTTCAAACTTGCTATGAACTTCATCACTCTCACCAATATCGAAAACACCATCTATTGCGTTATTAACCCCATCAACACCAATATATTCATCAACATCTAACGACCTTTTAATCTCAGGTGAAGTGAATTCACTTTGTAATGATGCAATGTATCTGATTTCTTTTCAATTATATGCTTTTTCTCCTTCTTTTCAACTGCATCAAAACAAGCCTTGACTATATGAGATAATTTGACAACTGGTAAATTTGAGAACCCAATTTAAAATGCCGCAATATAACTAAAATGAATAGTTAATTTTCCCAAAACGGGTTTCAGAAATTATGGGAATTGGTGATTGATTATGTTGAATTTGATTCACATCGTTGATTTTTGATGTGGAATATTGGTCGTTGGATTATTTCTATTTTATTATATTAGGCACTACTTCGACTCTGCACCAGGAAACCTAATAATACGAAAAGTATAAAGTTTTGTTGCGCGAGATAAGTATAGACGTATTTATAGTCACGTTTTATGGAAAAACCTAATTGAAAATGATGGCGCACATTAAAACACGTGTTGAGAACTCTTGAAAATAAATATGAGCTCGAGAAGTGAGAGTCGGGAAACTTTGAAAAAGCTACATAAATGGTCCCTTGGGTTTAAAACCGGTGCCCCCATATTATTATTATTACTATTATTATATTTGTTTAGAATAAATTGAATATATGGTCCTTGTGATAACCTAGTAAACAAACAAACACACTCATATACTTCATCTTCTCCACCTCACATCTCTCTCTAACCAAAAACCTGGCCGCCGCCCCTTTTTGGCCGCACCACCACTCCACCGCCGGTACCTAACTACACCGCCACCCTCATTCAACTCCCTACAACCTCCTCTCTTCGATCCATAAGAACATGCGCTCAAAAGCATGACACCACTCATCTTTATATCACGCACGCCACTTTCTTTTGTCATATCATCATCATCATATCTCGTTTTTGTCAAGAAGAAAAAGGTAGGAGCCGAGTCACGCGCCGTAGTGACTAGGTATGGAGATAACTCGTGACCTTCGAGTCACAAGTTGTGTTGACTTGTTTGGGTTTAGCTAGAAAACGTGGGAAACAAAAGATTTAGTAATAAAAATGTGACATAAAAACTTGTTTGGTATCCGTGTCTTGTGCTTGTGTGTCGAGTCGTGTGACCGTGAGCATAAGCTCATGGTGTTGACGATATTCTTGTTATTGTTGTTGTTTTATTTATTTTATACTCTGTTTTGGATTACATCTTGGTGCCGTTTGGTTTTAGCCGTGAGTTAGGATTTGGATGAGGACTTGGTATTCATTTTTGGTTTTAATTGTGGTAATGTTGTTGGTGTTGTCGAGAGGCTTAGACCCATGAGGTCCGTTTAGTTGGAGCATAGGTGACGGGGAATGACTAAGCCGAGAACCTTATGGTCTCGGCATCACGTGTTGTTGTTTGAGTTGCTGTGGTTGTCGCTTGTTGGTGCCGAGAAGGAAGGCCGAGACCATTAGGGTCTCGGCAAATTGTTGTGTTGATTATAGCGTTGTTTTTCTGTGGAATTAGTTTGACGGAGATAGGATAGATGGTGAGCCGTAGTCGGACGTCTATTGTTGAAGTTGTGTTGCGGATGTGGGATTTGGGCTTGGTTACGGGATGATATCGTTGGTTATTTCTTTTGACATAATATTGATATGAATGTGAGATTTGCGCAACGTCAAGGCCACCTTGACTCTTTAGTCAATGGTTGACTTCAACAAACGCCACGACCTTTGACTATTAGACTTTATGAACCGAGATGTGATGACTCAGACATGTGAACTCAATAAATAATAAATCGTTAAACTATTAAATCCGATAACTAATTTATATATACATCTATATATATTTAAAGAATGAGTCCTCCTATTGAATGTGAACATTAATGTCACAAGCTAAGAAACTCAAATATGTAGTTTAAGCTAATGAATTTAGTACTTGGTGAGCTTATTTTGAAGCTTTTAAGCTTAAATGTCTAAAGGATACAACCCATCTTTATTGCCTATTGATTAAGGCAATAAGTGTAACCCTTTCAACCTCATATCAATTCATAACTCTCTTTTAATTTTATACTAAATACATGTGAAGACCCAACCCTTGTAGTTCTATGGTGGAAGCCTATAAATAACGTCCTCCCCTCATACACAGATACACTATCTTTGTTTACTCTAAACTTTGAGGTATGGCCACAAGTGACGCTTGATGAGTGCTCAAACACTCATCATTTTTGGTCAAATCTGAACTGCAAAACATACAAAAACACTCAGAAATGCATCAAAATACTAAAAATATTTCATAATTGTGTTTTATATGTTTTAGATGCAAAACGAGTAAAAATAGATGAAAAATGTACAAAGTTTGCATAATTGGCAATTTCAGTCCACAAACTTTCAAAAATTGGCAAAAATAGTCCCTGAGCACTTATTTGGAAAGAAAAGTCACCAAAGTCCTTTTGAAATCATAAGTTGTCATATTTAGTCATTTGGTGAAAAATCTGAAAAGTTTTAGAAAATTACAAAATTAGTCCCTGGTGTGGAAGGATTCTGTATTGATTTGTGCAAACACTTGGGATGTTAATCTTAGTAATGTGTTTAGGATATTTATGAATGAATGTGAGTTAGCACGCGGAATTTACTAAAACACACTAAAGGAACAAAGGTGGTGAATAAGTAAATGAGAATGAACACAACATGAATAACACAAAACGATTCAATATTATTGATGAAATAATACGGGTGATCTAAACTATCACCAGGATTACAAGTGTAACCTTGAATCTTTGATACGTGAAAGGGTTTAAAGATGGAAGTTATGTATGGGAAAGATGAGTGTAAGAGATATCTAAGAAGGTGTCTTAAGGGTTCCTTTTATAGTATAAGGAGCCCTTATTACAAGTGGTCAAGTTGCTTAATATAATATATTAGAGGTTTATCTTATCCTAATATTACACTTTTCAAGATAAAACACTCCATTATATCTACTGAGACTTCTGTACTACTTCTACTTAACGTATAACTTTGTACAAAGACTAATAATACAACTAAATATCTCTAAATAAAATATAACAACTTGTCGTGAAAACTGGCAGGACCTTCTTTAACTAGCAGTACCTTCTTACCCAGAAGGTACTGTTAGTATATCATCAATATCAGCAAAACTGAAGAGGCAGGCTTAACTATCAACTAGCAGACTCTTCTGGCAGACTCATTACTTTGTGCATTTTATTCCCAACAATCCTCCCCTAAACTTGTTATTCCCTTAAAAATAACCAAGTTTCTTTGTGAATAAAATTCATACCTTGAGGATTTGAGGGAACTCTTCCAAAAACCTTATCTTTTTCTCCTTAGGCTTTCATACTGATCAAATATGCTCTCCTTCAATCTTTTGACTGCATCAGTCTCTTCTTCACACAAAAGCTTATTGGAGATCAAGACTGATAATACTTCATAGCTTAAAGGATACTCCTTCTCACCTAGCATAAAGAGCTCTATTCCACTCTGAGTGGAAAGATGATGAACATGACTCATGCTGAAGTATTCCCATGTAACAGATAAATCATAGTAAGGAAATTTCCAATGAGTATCAGAAGGATTTGGATCATACAATCTGCTGAACTCAACCCATAGCTCTTGCTCCTTTGCATCTGGCTTATACTTGGTTTTCAGCTTCTCTTGAACTAATACCCATAATTCATCTAAATCCATTCTGTTACATGCTCTAAGAAGATTTTCAAAGTTCTTGAAAATCTCAACCTTGTTTCCAACTCTTGTTATCTTCCATGCTTTGCCAAACTTGTCATTGAAGATTTCCCAATCTATGACTGGATGCCTTGCGTGTAAAGGTTCAGCAAAAACAACTTGTAAAACATGGACAACCATTTCTCTTGATTGAACAGGAGGCAATTCTGCTTTCTCTTTTTGTTCCTTCTGATCATCTTTTCTTCCTTTGGAAGGCCTTTCTTGAGTATCCATGAGAAAACTGGTTTTGTTTCTTCTGTAAGCCTCTAAGTATAGAAGCTTCAATTCATCAAAAGATTTACCTTTGAGTTGATGATCTTTCATGTTCACTTCTCTTTTCAGATATATCTTGAAGAACTTCTTCTGATCTGCTTCAGAATGTGGCATTTTAAATCCTTTCTTCTGATTCTTCTGAATCTGCTGATAGACATCATCCAATGCTTCTTGATTGTATTTCTTGGTGATGAAATCATTAAGTTTGATTGTCATTTCATCTGAGCTAAGAGACTCATCACACACCAGAGTGTAAGCTTCACCTCTTACAATTGGATCAATGGAAATGATATATTACAGCTGAGCATCAAACTTTTCTTGCAACATTCTTGATTCTTCTTCAGCCCTCAATACTTCTTCTTCATGAAGCTGTTTGGACAACTTTTCATCTACAGCTAATTGTGCTTGCTCTTTCTGCTTCATCTTTTTAGGCTTTGGTTCATCTTCAACCACAATTTTCTTGCCCTTGTCTTTTAGTAATGATACTGGACTTGGAGCAGCAGATTTTTCATCAGAAACAAGAAACCTCCCCTGAGGCTGTGATCCTCTCTTTCTTTTGTAAGACACTTGATCAGATCCTTTTAAATTCATAGCTAATAGCCTCTGAATCCCAGCAGGCTCTTGCTCTGCTTCAGCAGTATCTTGCTCTGCTTTAGCAGTATCTTGCTTTGCTTCAGCAGTATCTGTTGCAGCAGTATCTTTCAAGCTAACAGGCTCTTGTTCTTGAGAAGCAGGCTCTTCATCAATCACTGGAGTTCCTTCATGAAACTGAAATTGAATCTCTTCTTCATTTTTAGAACTACCCATCCTCCCTTTTTTGGAAGAGAGACCCAAACCCTCTGCATCTGAACTTGAGGAACTAGAAACAACCAACTGAGATGTTCTTTTACCCTTCAACAATTTCACCTTCAACTCTAATTTCTCAACCCTCTTAACTAACTTGGTGTTGATGTCTGTAAAATGTTTGTTTTGACTTTCAAGAGTAGTTTGCATGTGCTGCACTTGCTCCTTTAATTCCCTGATAGTCTGAGCATCTACACTTTGTTGTGGAGGAGATTGGGGTGGTGAGTTATGATGTGATAATGATGGTGATGTTGCAGATGGTGTTTGTGTTTGTTGATGAGATGGTAATGGTACTAGTAATGGTGGTGTGACTGATGGTACTGTTGGTGTGAGTGATGGTACTGGTGATGGATGTGGTGATGAATGATCAGGTTCTTCAGAATATTGTGGTAACATTTCCTCAAAAAGTGGTACTTCTTTTCCTTGAAAACCAATTTTCATGTTTGAAAACACCTTGTGTGTAAGTTTGGGAGTTTTAAAAGGTTTGTTTGGGGGAAGTAACAAATGTTTGGATTTGTTGATGAGGTACTGAATGAACCTTGGGTACATCAAAAACTTTGTTTCACTGTCCACATTTTTAACCAGTCCTTCAAAAATATATTTTGAAAAGTTGAATTTCTTGTTTGTTGCCAGGCAAATGAGAGCTGCAGCCATGTTACCACTAAATTGCTCCCATGAGGTTTTCTTTTGGCTTAAACAATGAAGGATGGTATGAATCAAAAATCTCCATTGAGGGGTAAAATGCTTTTTAAGAAATGTAAGCTTTGTAGAAGTTACATTATACCCCATTTTTGTCAAATTTTCAAAGATTTTAGTATCAGGTAGTTGACTAATGCCATCTGAATCATCCAAACGAAGATGTCTTCTAATGGATGATTCGGTAAACGTCAAGGTTCTACCATCCACTTTGACCATTAACTCTTGAATCCCATCCCCAAGAGTGTGAACTTTAGCAGTTTGCCAAAATTGTGAAATTTGAGATTCAAAAATAGTGGGATTCACGAGTAAAGCAAACCTGACATAAGAATTGTTTAGAAAATCCACTGCTTGATGAAAAGTTTCATTGTCATCAGACTTTTCCAAAAATGCTAATTGGTTGTGACGTTTGACAAAACTTAGACGGGCCATTGTGAAAGGTTTGATGAGAATTTTGATTTCGATGGTGGGATTTTATTGTTGTACTGGTAGAAGATGAAAGGTGAGTGTGAATTATGATAAGGATTGATTATGAGAAAAATGACTTTTGACCGACTATAAAAGATATGGATAAGTAATTGAAGAGGCGGTCAAAAAGATCTTTTATTATAATAACTATATCCTTAATTTGAGGAAAACATGAATAATTCACAAAAATACCCTTTAAAAACAACGGCTATATTTTAACCTGACAGACTCAACGGCTATGTAGCAGTACCATTTTACTCTACCAGTACTAAAATTTGAACTACCAGTACCTTGTTTTTGAAATAAGACTTGGCAGTCTCTTTGAAATTTTAGAAAATATCCCTTATAGTTTTTAGCAAACTATCAGCTATCAACGGATTTGATAAATCTTTACCAAGAGCCGTTTGCTTTGGACTAGTCAGTTCGTTATGTTTTTCTTTTTCTTTTTTTTTTCTTTTTTTTTTTTTTTTGAAACTGGGTGAACTGATTACCTTATAGTTTTTAGCAAACTATCAGCTATCAACGGATTTGAGAAGTCTTTACCAGGAGCCGTTTGCTTTGGACTAGCCAACTCTTAAGATTTGAAAAACTTGGTGAACTGATTACCATTTCCATATCCTGATGGTGTTAGCAAGCTTGAGTAACCTGAAATAGTTAGTTGTAAACCAAAAGAACAGAGTGCAAAGCACTTATTTTATAGTATTGTTAACATTTAAACATCAAGATTGAGCAAAAACAGAGCAAGCTTTTAGCTACCAGTACCAATTTTGTACTGACAGTACCTTATGACTAACTAGCAGTACCATGTTTAGAGGCCAGAACTTGTTTATTTATATACAAAACACATGTTTTTCAAAGATTTATCATACCAATACCTGCTACCAGGTATTTAAACCTACCTAAATCAAAAGCTTTGGTGAGAAGGTCAGCAAAATTATTTTCAGAATCAATTTTGACAACTTGAATTAACCTTTTCTCATTGCAATCTCTTAGGAAATGGTGTCTGATTTCAATGTGTTTTGTTTTTGAATGTTGAACTGGATTTTTAATGATACAAATAGTACTGCTGTTGTCAATGTAAATAATGGTGTTAAGAAAATTGTACCCATAGTCAAGCAATTGATTCTGGATCCAAAGAACTTGGCCACAACAACTTGCACTTGCAACATATTCTGCTTCAGTTGTAGAATTGGCCACCATTGTTTGCTTCTTACATTGCCATGATATGAGTCTGCAGCCAAGAAATTGACATCCACCAGTTGTGGATTTTCTGTTTAGGGTTGCACCAGCATAGTCACTATCTGAGTAAGCTACCAAATCAAAAGATGATTCCCTTGGATACCATAGACCCAACTTAGGCTGGCCCTTGAGGTATCTGAAGATCCTTTTGACTGCTGTGAGATGAGAAACTTTTGGATTGACTTGAAACCTTGCACATACACATACTGAGAACATGATATCTGGTCTTGATGAAGTAAGGTACATTAGGGACCCAATCATTGATCTGTAGTTGTGCACATCAACATCTTCACCCTCAGCATCTTTGTGTAACCCCTTTTCTGGATCCATTGGTGTACTTGCAACCTTTGAATCTGCAAACCCAAATTTCCTTAGGATCTCTGCTACATACTTATCTTGGCTGATAAATATGCCTTCATTAGATTGTTTCACTTGGAGACCCAAAAAGAAAGTAAGTTCCCCCATGGAACTCATTTCAAACTTACTATGCATAAGTTTTTCAAACTCTACACACAATTTCTGATTTGTGGATCCAAAGATAATGTCATCAACATAAATATGCACCAGCAAGATGTCTTTCTTGGTTCTTTTGATGAACAAAGTTGGATCAATCTTGCCTCTTTGAAAACCATTTTCCAATAAATAGAAAGCCAATGTTTCATACCATGCTCTAGGAGCTTGGTGTAGACCATAAAGAGCTTTGGTAACCTTATACACCTTGTCTGGATATTCTGCATCAATGAAGCCTGGAGGTTGAGAAACATACACCTCTTCTTCAATAGTACCATATAAAAAGGCACTTTTGACATCCATTTGGTAGACAGTGAATCCTATGAAAGAAGCATAGGCCAAGAATAGCCTAATTGCTTCAATTCTTGCAACTGGAGCAAAAACTTCTTCATAATCCACTCCTTCTTCTTGAGTATACCCTTGGGCCACCAATCTGGCTTTGTTTTTTTATCACTATTCCCCTTTCATCTTTCTTATTTCTGAAAACCCATTTGGTTCCAATTGCCCTGTAACCTTTGGGCAAATCAACCAGTACCCAAACCTTCTGCAGTTTGAATTGAAGTAGCTCTTCTTGCATTGCTTCAACCCAGCTTGAATCATCTAAGGCTTTTGTAATGTTTTTGGGTTCTACTTGAGAGAGAAAGCATGAAAACAGGCATATGTGGGCAACTTCGTGGTTCTTTTCTTCATACACAGCTAGGACAAACCCATCTTTGTCTGAAGATAAGACTTGAGTTCTTGTTTTAACACCAGAATCAATGCTGCCAATCACATTATCAATGGAGTGATCTTTGAGAATTCTTGTGTTGTGTGTTGTAGGAACATCATAGGAAATTGAAAGGTTTCCAATCCCTACATCTTCTGGTAAGGAATCATCTGATAGAACATTTAATGTTTAAGCAGGACCAATTTGTGAACTGGCAGTACCATTTGTTGAACTGGCAGTACCATCTTGTGAATTGACAGTACCATTTCCATTTTCAGAATTTTCTTGATTCCCTTGATCTTGAGTTCCATGATCATCTTCAACACCTTCATTTGTAGTATTTGAAGGCTCTCCATGACTTGAAGATGAATCCAATCCTGTCCAAATTGGCATCAGGATGTAATCTTGATCCTCAGTTGTTTCATCATTGTCTTCAAAACCTGCATTATCATTAGTATTTGTACCTGTGACAGGCACATAATTCATAGATTTTGAAAGCTTATCAATGTCAAAACACCAATCTGGTCCAGTGCCTGCAACATTTGGTAGTTTCTCTTGGAACTCTATGTGCAGGTTTTCTTCCACTAGCCTAGTGCATTTATTATACACCCTATAGGCCTTACTTTGCAAAGAATACCCTATCATGTAGCCTTCATCAGCTTTTCCTTCAAACTTTCCCAGATGATCTTTGGTATTGAGAATAGTGACATGACATCCAAAAGGTCTCATAAAACTTAGAGATGGTGTTCTACCAAACAAAAGTTCATAAGGAGTCTTTCTATGAGGTTTAATCACAAGAACCCTATTCTGTACATAACAAGCAGTACCTACTGCTTCAGCCCAAAATGAAATAGGCAACTTAGAATCTACTAGCATTGTTCTAGCAGCCTCAATAAGTGTTCTATTTTTCCTTTCTGCTACTCCATTTTGCTGTGGGGTTCTAGCTACACTATATTCTCTTTTTATTCCTTTTTCTTTGCAAAATTCATCCATAACTCTATTCTTGAATTCTGTCCCATTGTCACATCTAATTACTTTTACTTTCTTATCAATTTGGTTTTCTATCCCTGTAATGTAGGACTTAAGGATCTCACTTGTTTCATCCTTAGTACTTCAAAAGAAAACCCAAGAGAATCTGCTGTAATCATCAGTAACTACAAGACAATATCTTTTACCATTCAAGCTATTCACAGAAGTAGGACCAAAGAGGTCCATATGAAGCATGTATAGAGCTTGAGAAATTGAGTTATGGGACTTGGGCTTACAAGAAGCTCTATGTTGTTTGCCTTTTAGACAATCAACACAGGTTTGGTCATTTTGAAAAATCTTTTTGGGTAAACCTCTAACCAAATCATATTTTGAAATTGTATTGATTGTTTTAAAGTTTACATGACCAAGTCTTCTATGCCAAAGCATAGATTCATCCAATGAGGCTTTTGCTACTAGACAGGTTAAACTTTCTTTAGGAACAATGTTCTTTAAATCAACAATTTACATATTGTTCTTTCTAGGGATTTTAAGAAGAATCTGACTTTCATCAGGAATTTTAAAATTAGGAGAAAGTACAATGCATTTAGTGTCAGTAAAAAGAACTTTGTTCTTTGTGTCACACATTTGTGAGACACTTAAGAGATTAAACTGTAGTTCTTTCACAAAGTACACATTTTCAAAATCTAATTTACTGGTTTTAATTGTACCTTTACCAGTAATCTTTCCTTTGATTCCTCCCCCAAAGGTAACATATCCTCCATCAAATGATTTGAAGTCTGTGAGGTAAGACATGTTGCCTGTCATGTGCCTTGAACATCCACTATCTACATATCCTTGATCTGCAATATCATTTGAATGTTCCTGCACATGTATACACATATTAGTTTCCTTGGGGTACCCAAGCCATGACTGACTTGGGTTTGCCTCGTGCATCAATGTAATCAAACCTTTTTAGGACTGTTGATGCACCATTTGGTTGGAGTGGTCTCCAAATCCAACATGCTGAGGACTTAACAGCATTTTCATTTTTGACATATTTTGTGGTTTTTGGTCTGACAGTACCAAATTTGGCAGTACCATTTGGTCTAGCAGGACCTTTTGGTTTTGGTCTCCAATTTTGTGTTTTAACCACATAATCCCTTTCAGTGAGACTTTTCACAACTCTTGGTGTATATTTGAAAGTATTACTTGCACCCTTAGTAGTGAATTTTGGGTAAACAGGCTCATTTGGTCTAACAGTATGATTAACTTTTGGTGTGTTAGATTTCACAGAACCTTTTCTGGGGTTTGTTTTACTTGTTTTAGACCTTGATGTACTCCCAGAAACCCAATTGTTACAGTAAGCATGAGTATGATTAAAACTACCACAGTAATAGCATGCCTTATTGTACAAAACAAAGTTATCACCAAGTTGATGTGACTTAAGATTGTTCCAATTTCTCTGACTACCTCTAGGTTTGCTATTACATTTAGCACAACATTCAACTGTTTTTAGAACAACTTTAGTCTTTGTGATACTTTCTACACTTTTAGGACTGGTTGGTCCTACTTTGTTTCCTTTCTTAGAAACAGTCTCTTTTCCATTTTCAACAGATGTCCAACCTTCATTAGATGTAACATATGAGCTCTTATCAGTGAGCACCTTTTCTTTGGAAAGTGAAGTATCACTTGCACTCTCAAAAGGTTCACTATTTTCTACAGGTTTTACTTTTTCTAGTGGTTTATTTGTGAGCTCATGTAAACCTGATTCAGCAAGATCTAAACCTGGGGGACAGGGAATTCCTCTGTAAGGAGGTGGACATGTGTTGTATCCAATCCCAGATTTGATTTTCTTGTTCATTTGTGTTAGAAATAGAAGTGACGATCATTATTGTATCAACGAGTCTTGTAATAATGTTGTAATAGTCTTGTAGTTTAGTTAAGGGTAAACGGGCTTGGTTTAATCTAACATTGTATTAGTTTATGTCTAGTCCATTACATAAGCCCAAGCCCGGCCCATCTCTTTATCCTAACTATATAAACCTCCAAATGCTACCATTTGGAGGTGGTGCTTCTAGGTTATTTTCTCTCATTTGTATCCTTCTCTCCTAATCTAATATATCTCACTTTCTCTCTCTAGAAGTTGCCATCTTTCTTATCTCTTCATCTTTCTCTATTTATCTTTCTTATAATCTTTATATTATGTGTGAAATGATATAAGTTTTGGGATCCAACAAGTGGTATCAAGAGCCATAAGATGATTTAGAAGTGTTTTTATTATCATAAATCGTGTTTTTACACTTAAAAAATCGAATCTTTAAATTTTTTTTTGGCAACTTTTAGTCTTATTTCTGCTTATTACAAGTTTTTTTTTTCAAGCTAACTTTGGTCAAATAGAAGATTATTCAGTTTATATATTGTGCTTATTTAGAATCTATTTGGTCAATACTTGCTTTTTCTGTCTTAATAATAGTAGTACCTTTTTTTCCCAACTGCAGTATTTTTTACGAGCTTATATTTTTCAGTCCATATACATCTTTTTGTCCATACTGTTTCTTGGGCTTATTGGTGTTATTTTAAGGTAGGAAAACTAATATTATTTTGCTGCCAGAAAAAAGGTTCACGGAACAGAGGTCGGAAAACTGGTATTCATGCTGTAAGAAAAAGTTAACGGAAAAGTGGTCGGAATCTGGTCGGAAAAGTAAAAAAAAAAACTCAGTTTACGCTTAACTTATGCAAAAAACCCTTTTCTTACGCATAAAAAGCAAAGTCTACGCGCAACTCATCATCCTACGCATAACTTCTAGCTTGGAAAGTTAGTAAGTTCGTTTACGCACAAATCTTACGCGTAAGACCAAGCTTTACGCTTAACATCTACGCTTAAAGTTTACGCACAACTTTTACAATTAAACTTTACGCAAAAGATTTTTTACGCGTAAGATTTCCAAGTTTCTTTTAAAAAAAAAAAAAAAAAAAAAAAAAAAAGCTGCAAACAAAAACATCTATATTCTAATCCCATTTTAAGTCAACATACTACCATTTTTTTTGTTGTCCCACCCTATTAAGATACGAAAAAAAAAAAAAAAAAAAACAGTTAACTACAACTCACAACCCACTTCAAACTCTATCACTTATCACAACTGCTGCTCTAAACTAAAAGACTCAAAAAGAAAAGGTAACAATAAGTAACATCGATCTCAGTCCATCTCCTTTTATCATCAAAGATTCGGTAAAAGAATTAGATCTATATAGAAGCATAAACTTCTTTGTTTAATATCCGAAGTAATCAAAGAAATAACAAAACAGATTTGTTTCATCATTTCCTTTTTTCGGTTCAAGAAAAACGACACATCAAAAACCTACCTTAGATCTTTGTACGAGTCTTGAAGCCAACATAAACACGAGAAGCAAGAACAAACGAAAGGATTTTAATTGGTACTTCATGTTGTAGTTGTATGATACCAAGATCTTTGGTTTGTTTATGATACGTTGTGAGATACAAATCAAGTAGCAAGAGCAAATTTTTTGTTTAGTCTTGCTCGGATCAGTTAAGGGACGAAAGTTTCAAGATACGTTTGGTGTGAGAAGAAAGAAAGTGTGACTGCGAATTTTTTAAGGATTAGGGTTAAAGGGAGTGCAGTTAGGAACTCTTATATAGCATAGGTTTAGAGTTTGGGTAATTAATAAATTGGTTTGGCCTGCTGTAGTGTCATTTCGCTTGGGCTTTGATTAATTTTTTTGGGCTGCTAATTCTCACAAGGTCGATTTATGTAGTTTATCTTTGGGCTGGACATTTGGTGATTGGGCTTCGAGATTTTGTAGTGATCTGCTCTTGGACTGATTACATTTTATGCTAATTGGTTGAATTGTTGTAAGTTTAGCACTACAAGTATATTTCAAGGTCCGAATTTTTTAATAAATTTGGGATTTTGTGAAATTTTTGGTTCACGAAATTAATTTGAGCTTCAATAAATCCGAGGTTGATTATTATTTTGGGCTGAACATTTTGGATTCATTGATATAACTACCGTGCTAGTTATCGGATAACTCGTTTCGAAAACAAAAATCATTTCTTTATCGTCTACAAGATCCGTATTCATTTCACACGTTCAAAATGTCTTTTCTCACAAATTTTTTTTCATCAATTGATATGGATCCTCTTGTTCAATTTTTCGCTCCATATCCAAAGACTGAGGAGACGGTGACTGAGACTGAGGTAATATTAACTGAGACTGAGAAGTCGTTGACTGATAATGAACAAGACGCTGATGCAAATGAGCTACCTGATTACGTCAAATATCTTGACCTGAGATTTCCATTCACACTCGTTGAGCATATGAAACGACCACCTTTGACTGTAAAGGCACAGAGTGTTGAAGAATCATGTGAACATAAGTCAGAAGAACCTGAAAATGCAGAACCTTCCTATGACAGATATGCTATGAGTACACAGACGGGGATTCTGATAAGGGAATATGTTGGAGATCCGATGGGTCAGTTTGTGAGTCAGAATGTGGTTACTCAAAATGGGAATGATTGTTTCGTGACTTCGATTCAGAAACCTACATCAGCAACTCACAGCAGTGATATTGGTATTAATTACAATGTCAATGCTATGACGAGGGTAGAAAAGATCCAGTACTTGTTGATGCTAGCCAATAAAGAGGAATCGGGAATACCGTTAACTGCTGAGGAACATGAGTTTAGAGCTACAACAAGAATTAATGACAATTCAGCAGATCTTAATGAAACCTACAACTTTATGGCAAATCAGCATGCAACAACATCAAGCAGTGATTTTGATCTTCCTCCTACTTATGATTCAGATCCATTCCATGAGGTACCAAATTATGGTAATGATGCTAATCCGTTTGCTCATGAGAAGCCACATTATGTGCCACCTGAACCTATTTATGATACATATGTGGGGGAACAAGTTAATAGCAATGTTAACTATGAAACTCCATACATGGATCCTAATGGAGTTCAAGTTGCACAAAATGGTGCTAATGATGAGGAAACACGTGCTTTGTTTGAATCATTATTGAATAATTGTCATATTCAAATTGAGAATATGAAAAAGGTCAATCGCGATGTTAAGGCCGCGAATGTTAAATTGACCGCTGAGCTTGAGAGTTACAAGGAAAACGTTAAAGCTTTTGAGTTTCATAACAAAAGATTATCTGAATTAGAAACTGGTTATCAAAATTCCGTTTCAAGGGAAAAACAATTGCAACTCAAGTTTGATACACTTGATGTTAATTCTTTCAAGAAGATAAAATCTTTAAACGCGGAAATTTCTGATTTACAAAACCAACTTTCTAAACAAAAAACAGCTTATACCAATCTTGAAAAAGAAAGGGATGAGTTGAAAAAGGACTTTGCAAAGAAAGAAGACAAACTTTTGGAAGAAATCGTAGAGTCAGAAAACATGATTGCACATTTAGAAGAATTAGTGGTTAAGTCGGGTCAGTCAAGTCAAACAATGAATATGATTGCTAATCAAACTAATCCGATTTACCACACAAAACATAAAGTGGCTCTAGGGAACACAACTCCTTGTAATCTCAAGAAAGCTCAGCAAGAACAGAATGTTTTGTATAATGGTAATGTGATTTACACCAAACATGATCCTCCCGTCGTTCGGGATTCTGTGCAAACGATGGAACTTGTCGAAGAGAGCATTACTAAAATGAAACAAAAGGATTTGAAACCCATTGATTACAACAAATTGAACAAACTTTCGGGAATTACTTTTGTTTCACAAACAGAACCATCTGTGTTTTCCATAAAACGACCATTCGCGAAATTCTTGTCTAAAAAGAAAGTTGTTTCCAAATCTCTTTCAAAAATGGAACAAATGTCCTCTAGCAACACTTTTAATACAAGTGAGGCTAGAGAAATTCTGGATGACGTTAAAAAGAGAATTCAAGAACTTCAAAATATTGTTGCTTCTAAAACTACAATCAATATTAACAACTGGCATTCCAGTTTTCATATCGAACAGAAAAAGGTGTTTGAAAACGAAATTACTATCCCACTGAATAACATCAGTGCGAGGGTAATCCATTTTGAAAACGCTTTCTTAAAAGAAACGGCCGAATTTGTCAAGGACCACAAATCCCTGGTAAACGAAGCTAATAAAACTCGTGAAAACATGAATGTTTTGGAAAGGTTAAATGATTCACTCTTCGAAGCTGTTATGACTACTGATATCATGTCCATCATTTTACAAACATATTCTGTTCAAGACGATGAAAGACTGAGAGCTGAGACATCTGAAATTGTTTCAAAATATGAAAATGCTCTTGTAAAACTTGAAAAAGAAAACATGTCACTTTTCAAACAACTTGATCGAAAATCAGAGGAATGCAAGTATGACAAATTGTCATATGAGCATGCCTACAAGGACATGAAAGAGCAAAATGATCTTTTGAGAGCTCAGCTTGTTAGTATAAAAGGGAAGGGTGTGGATACTAAGTTTGCAAAACCATCGACTTTAGAGAAACCAAATGTTTCAAAAACGGTTGAGAAACCAAAAATGTCTATTTCCCAATTTGCTCCAAAAGTCGATGAGAAAAAGGATTTGACAAAACCAGTCACTCCACAACCCTTGCCCAAGAAAAAGGAAATTGAAAAGATTGTTGAAAAACAAAGATTGTTTGTTGAAAGAAACACAAATGTGAGTGCACCTGGCCCTTCTAGGCATAGCACACCGAATGTGACCATAAAATCTGTAAAGGAATCTGTTGGTTCAAATGACATGGTCCAAAATCACTATCTAGAAGAAGCTAGGAAAAAGGCACAACTTCGAAAAGACGGAATTTTAGGCGCAAAACCTAGTGTGATGAATTCTACAAGACTCCAAAGCGCTGCTAGTAGTAGTAAACCTTTACCTAGGAACAATCTACAAAATACTAGAGATTGGCTTGCATCTAAGAGCAGTGGCACACAAGATAATGCTAAGAACGTAGAATGCAACACAAAGAATTCCAAAGTCTCATCGAACAACAAACAATTTCCAAATGACTGTAGTGACAAAGTTAAGGTTGCTGTTTTAAACAAAAATGTTGAATCTGTCTGTCCTACATGTCAAAAATGTGTTTTTTCAGCTAATCATGATGCATGTGTTGCACAATATATCAAGAAAGAAAATGCTCGTACTAAGGTACAATCCACTAAGAAACCAAATAGAAACAAACCCGTTGATAAGAAGCAAGAGGCTAAGAAACCTAATAGGTGGATACCGAAAGAATGTAGTTTTTCCAAGACTGAGACTTCCGCTGCATCTGATAAGAAAACTACGTCTAGATCTTACCTTAGGTGGATTCCCACGGGAAAAGTTTTTAATACATTTGGTCTTAGATGGATTCCCACAGGAAAGATTCTTGATTGTTGCACCAAGACAAATAATAGTGAAAATCATCAGGATAAGGAAGTAGAAATCACTACAACCGTTGATAGTGAACACCCTCAATGTGAGAAAACATGTACTTCTAACACTGTTATTTGTGAGAATTCTTCTTCTGTGGATGCAGGTACTTGTAAAAGTGTTGAGGGTTCATACACCCAATGTGGTAAAGAAGAACTTTACGCCAACATCGCATGTGGAAATCCT
The DNA here is from genome assembly GCA_030686995.1 of Artemisia argyi. Classification (NCBI taxonomy): domain Eukaryota; kingdom Viridiplantae; phylum Streptophyta; class Magnoliopsida; order Asterales; family Asteraceae; genus Artemisia; species Artemisia argyi. The sequence goes on from CM060694.1 coordinate 135,839,357, forward strand.
TTTCTAATTCCACTCGTAACTCCACTTTTACTTGTCAAACCTTAATTTTTCTTTCTTTCTTCAAATCTTTTCTTTGTAAATACTTTTTTGAAAAAAAAAAAAACACAAAATTCAAAATTTGAAAAACCATCAAAAACAAAATACAAAAATATAAAATCTTCAAAAATCCAAAAACAATATAAAACCAAAAAACCAAAAATATTCTTCTCACGACATGTCTCTTGTATAATCGATATTCTGTACGTATCTAGAAATGTCATTCAACAATGATACGGACATGTACAGATGCTTGAGCGAGAGTTCTTTATAATGTTTTTCTAAAACATGTCGTTTCTCAAAAAATTTCTTCAAATGGCTTTCGTATACTTCAGTACGAAACCCGGACTTCAACAATGACTTCTTAGCATTTCAGCTAAGGACTCGTTCTTCAAAGAAAGGAAAGTGCTTAATCAAAAATGAAGGTTTCAAATATCTTTCGAGCACTTATCCTAAAAACAAAAATTCTCATTCATCATGAGCACCACATCTTCAAGATTTTTTAAAACGATTTTCAAAATCTATCAAAATCGGTGCTCATCATCAAAATGACTTGTGTACACCTTACAGTGCACAACTCAAGTTTTCAAAGAAAGGAAAGTGCTACGCAAAAATGATTTTTATCAAAAAAAGTGCACTAATCCTAAAACTGGACACTGTTGTACGCCTCAGTGCGATATTCCTATTCAAACAAAGAGAAGTCTTTGTTTTTCAAAAAACCTTGATGCAAAATTCATCAAATCTGAAACTTCTTTCTCTTTCAGAATTTTGCTTCAAGAAGACTCCTTCCCTCTAAACTTTAAAAGTTTAATATTTCTCAAAAACATATGCGAGTTTTGAGGGGGAGTAATTTCAAAAACAAAAATGTTCCGATTTCATGCAAATAATCTGTCTTTCTCTCCAAAAGCTTTTTCTTAATCCGTTGATATCAAAAATATCACGACATGCTATTTTTGAGGGGGAGAAGACGTGATTAAAATGTGATCAAAATGTGTAAAGATTGTGAATGAATCTCAAAAAGAGCTCGACTCAGATAGTACCAATGAATTGACGGAGCTTAAAATGCCAGTAATCGAAAAGACTTGTCCTGGACGGGTAATAATTTCAAGCTAGTCTAACTAGTGATGTAAGCGTGTCTCGAATAGGACTTGTCTGAGTAGAATGTACCGTATCGAGAGACTTTCTTTGGACTTGACCAGGACGGGTAATAATTTCAAGCTAGTCTAACTAGTGATGTAAGCGTGTCTCGAATCAGTCATGTTCACTGAAAGTGGATCAATTCATAAGTGCAAACTCCTCCCGCATGTGCAAATTTCTTAACAATCCATGAGCACATGTGAAGGGGGAGTCCTTCAAAATGAAATCAAAACTCTCAAAGTGTTAACAAAATATGTTTCATTATCATAAACACTTTGAGAAGATTTTCAAATGAATGGTTTTATGGCAACAATAGGATAGTCATGAAGTTATAAGGTGACTAAGGTTAGGAATAACCGTCCTATGATCCGCCAGAGCCGGAGGGATCTACCCAAGGACAAATCCAATAGATTAGAATTAGAAGTCCTTAGGTATGATTGAAAAAAGGAGAAAATGAGAAAGGAGAAAGAAGGGGTTGAAGAATTAAAAAGAAAAGTTATGAAAAAGGGTGAAAAGAAATAGCCCTCCAAATGTTCAACCTTAGGGCAGACACCGGGTTCAATTCATATGCTACTGGTTGTTACTAAGGTGACACCGGTATTGAAGATAAAGACGTCATGGACCCAGTGACGCACTGCACTAAACCTTCTTAACCACTCAAGTTCTCTTAAAAGAGCTTGTTTCATTCTCACGGGGAACCGGTGTAATCTATCGACCTGTCTCTTAGAGATAGTTGATATTGAAGCAGGAGACCTCTCCCTAATCTCCGCATAGGAAACCAAGTGTGCACTTATCAAGTCTAGAGCCCCGAGATTCATCAAAAGATCTCATAGGAACACATGATATTTCTACACCGGTTGTTCATCATTAAGGACGCCAGATGTAAAATTTAGAGTCCTACGCAGATCTTAGCAATCTGCCAGAACATTTATGAGAGAATTCACACAAGTGTTTCTCAATGATTGAATGGAAACTCCTGCCAGGGTCAACATCAAACAGCCCTGACAGCAGGTCACTTCGGTAATTCTTTATGGGTTACGCTTAGTGTTCGCGGTGGTTTCAAATGGTCTACAGTCGTGGAGTGATCCCCAGCGACTCACCCAGTCATTGAGCTACTTAGTAGGTCTCGTAAGCTCTCTCGAGAGTATCTGACATGGGAACGGCCTTGGTAAGGATTAGAATGAGTCTTCACACTATGCTGTTGACGATCTCTAATTCCTTATCTGTAAGTACCGGTTGATTTATTGCTAACTGTTTTCATGCAGCTATACATCATCTCTATGGCGACAGATTCCACATGCTCATACATGCATCTCGAAGTCAAAGGAATGTTCTCACAAAGATCAAAGCAAAGAAAGGTTCAAAGAAAGATTCTACACAATGTGAAAGAACCTACAGAAGTAAAGTGACAAAGATCTGTGTGAAAACAGGAACTACAAATGCATGTATCACAAAGACTGAAGACGTATGAGCATGTTGGAATGGCGGACAACCACCACAGACACAGAAGTGACGAAAGGCAGATGACACCACATCACAATAGAACAAAGAACGAAGAAAATTCAGTCATCAAAGATCACAAAGCATGAAGGAACAAAGACTAAAGACTATTCTACAAAGACTCAAAGATCAAGACAACAAGCTTCAAAGTTCAAAGATCAAGATCACAAAGAGAGATCTCAATGATCACCCTTAGGGGGAGATTGTTAGCAATAGAAGTGTTGATCATCAATGGAATCTAAGAGAGATCTCAATGATCGCCCCTTAGGGGGAGATTGTTAGAAATAGAAGTGACGATCATTATTGTATCAACGAGTCTTGTAATAATGTTGTAATAGTCTTGTAGTTTAGTTAAGGGTAAACGGGCTTGGTTTAATCTAACATTGTATTAGTTTATGTCTAGTCCATTACATAAGCCCAAGCCCGGCCCATCTCTTTATCCTAACTATATAAACCTCCAAATGCTACCATTTGGAGGTGGTGCTTCTAGGTTATTTTCTCTCATTTGTATCCTTCTCTCCTAATCTAATATATCTCACTTTCTCTCTCTAGAAGTTGCCATCTTTCTTATCTCTTCATCTTTCTCTATTTATCTTTCTTATAATCTTTATATTATGTGTGAAATGATATAAGTTTTGGGATCCAACAATTTGATTCTCAACTATACTTTTAGTACAAGCAGAAGCATTTTCTAATGTTGTAACAGCTAGTTGAATATTATCTTTTGCTTGTTTCACTTTAGCAAACTCAGTTCTTAACAGGTTTATTTCAGCATCTTTAAGAAATATGTCTCTATTAAGAATAGCTTTTGTGTCAGAAAAGGTGAGTTCATTCTCTCTAAAGTGAATTATCTGTTTCTCAAGTTTGGACATACCACACTTATGATTAACTAGGTCTTGATGAGTTTTTCTTTGTTCTTCTTTCAGTTCATCATAAAGTTTTCTTAAGATTTCTAGTTCTTTAAAAACTTCACAAGTAGTAGAACATTTAGTAATTTGTACCTCAGGATTGGAGAGAGCCATTAAAGCCATTTCATTTGAGGATGACTCTTCTTCACCCATAAAGCTCCAATCAAAACCCAGCCCATCAATAGCTACCATAGCTTTTGTTTCAGTGATGTCCACTTCCTTGCTCTTGTTCTCATTGTTTCCCCTGTTTTTGTTCTCAAAACCTCTTCCCTTATCACCCTGCTTCTTTGGTCTTCTACATTCTCTTGAGTAGTGACCCTTCATGTGGCAGTTGTAGCACTCCACTTTAGATTTGTCATACCCAGCAGGTTCATTGCCATTGATGACAATCTTCTTTCCAGTCCTAATCAAATATTTCTTAGCCCTCATGCTAAGAAGTGAAAGCTGCCATTTTATGTCCATTTCTTCAAGATCATCATCACTGATCTCTTGAAGATCTTCAAAGGTCAATGTGGAACCATTGTGTTGTGATGTTAGGAAAGCACAACCAATTGTTTCATCTAAAATAGTTTTGGTACTGCTGGAAGTACTGGCAGTACCAAAATTTGTGTTGGCAGTACCTTCTTCTCCACCATCTTTTTCTTTATCAACTTTCTTGGTAGTACCATGAGATGACATAAATGCCATATTTCCTGAGGTTGAACTAGTAGACTTCTTTAGTTCATGCTCTACTATTTTGAAGTTGCTGTAAAGATCATTGAGACTCATGGAATCAATATCTGGTTTGTTTTTCCAAACAATGACATGCATGGCCCATTCAGAGGGTAGACTTCTAAGAAATTTGGAGTTTAAGTCTTCTTGAGATATTATCACTTCATGAATGGCTAATTGACTAGAAAGCTTTTGTAGTCTATTGAACATGCTGTCCAAAGACTCATTTGGTGTGGCTGAAAAGTTTTCAAACTGTTGTTTTAAAAGTGTTTTCTGGGTTTTCTTGGTGGCATCATTACCACCAAATCTAGCTACAATAGCTTGAAAAAGGGTTTTAGCACACTTGTATTTGTTAAAGACTAGAAGCTGGTCATTTGGAATAGACATGAGAAGCATACTCCTGGCTTTAAGATCATTTCTCTTTTGAATTCTTTCTTCAGCGGTTATTAGGTTTACTTGCACAGTTGTGACGAGTGCATCATTTACTGTGGAGGTGGTGGTTACTGGTTTAAATGAGTTTCCTTCTTCAATAATCTCCCAAAGTGCATAGTCTTGCACTTGGAAGTATTGTTCAACCCTCAGTCTCCACATCTCAAACTCATTCTGTTTGAGTAATGGAAGTTTTGCAGCCACATTGGTTTGAATGTGCTCAACATCCATTTTTGCTTTGTTCTTTTATGTCGTAAATATCAGCCTTGCTCTGATACCACTTGTGGAAGGATTCTGTATTGATTTGTGCAAACACTTGGGATGTTAATCTTAGTAATGTGTTTAGGATATCTATGAACGAATGTGAGTTAGCACGCGGAATTTACTAAAACACACTAAAGGAACAAAGGTGGTGAATAAGTAAATGAGAATGAACACAACATGAATAACACAAAACGATTCAATATTATTGATGAAATAATACGGGTGATCTAAACTATCACCAGGATTACAAGTGTAACCTTGAATCTTTGATACGTGAAAGGGTTTAAAGATGGAAGTTATGCATGGGAAAGATGAGTGTAAGAGATATCTAAGAAGGTGTCTTAAGGGTTCCTTTTATAGTATAAGGAGCCCTTATTACAAGTGGTCAAGTTGCTTAATATAATATATTAGAGGTTTATCTTATCCTAATATTACACCTTTCAAGATAAAACACTCCATTATATCTACTGAGACTTCTGTACTACTTCTACTTAATGTATAACTTTGTACAAAGACTAATAATACAACTAAATATCTCTAAATAAAATATAACAACTTGTCGTGAAAACTGGCAGGACCTTCTTTAACTAGCAGTACCTTCTTACCCAGAAGGTACTGTTAGTATATCATCAATATCAGCAAAACTGAAGAGGCAGGCTTAACTATCAACTAGCAGGCTCTTCTGGCAGACTCTTTACTTTGTGCATTTTATTCCCAACACCTGGAATTTCAGAAAATGACAGAATCTGTCCCTGGTGGGATATTTTTGAAAGAAAAATCAATTTTGTCCTTGTGTTAATAATCTTTGGCGGGAATGATCCTTGGGTGGCAAGTTTAGTGAAATTACATGTTTGGTCCCTGGAGTTTGAAAGATTGGCAGAAAAGGTCCCCGGATTCAAAATTGGAAAATATCAATTGTAGCCCTTAGAATATGGAAACATGGCAGGAAAGACCCTTGTCACAAAGTTTGGGAAGTTGCTAAATTCAGCCCTCAACTTGGCAGATTTTACAAAAATGGTCCTTGTGTTAATTTGAATACAAACCAAATGGACCCTTTTCTACTACCAAACCTAAACTAATCCTAATCCACCCATTTACCAGCCCACCCAATTAACTACCCAAGCCCATTCACCACAAAATAATAATAAAAAAAAACCGTTTAATAAATCCCCCAGGTCAAATATGGTCAACCCCCATCTCCCTTTCCCTCTCACCCCGTGAACCCTAGCCTGCAACCCTACTCCAAACACCATCATCACCTTACCTCTGCCAACACACCACCTACATTCACTTTCCACCATATACCAACAAACTCAGCCCCCTGCCAAGAGCTATAAGCCAAAGTGCAAAACCCCACATTTTCCCGCCAAACATGAATTAACGGCCATGATGATTCCTACAAATCCGATGGTCATTTTTAGAGGTGGGATTGCTCAAGTGGGTCACCAAAAACCCTAATGGTCAAGTATAAAAGAAGGAAGAAGGAAGTAGAGTCTCAGCTAGCTAATTTAGTAGATTTTAATTTAGTTTTGTAGAAAAGTTTATTTATGAATGTAATTTTAGTTTAACTTTTAGTTTGTTGTTTAAGATTTTAGTAATGTACCTTTGATTTTAAATTAATATAAATTTTCAAGTTTGCTAAAAATTGAATCAAAAATAATAAGTGCTTATTGCTTATTTAGTTTTCACTTTGCTTATTCTTTGTTTGTATCAGCTTATGTATGCATATAATGCTTTCCATGTTTGGTTTATGGTACCTAAGTCATTAGTTCAAGTTTTAGTGATTTTAGTCCAATTAGTCCCCATACTGCTTATTAGTGTTGTGCTTATTAAATTGCTTATTTAGAATTGAAATGTACTGAGTAAGTAATCTTAGACTCAGTACATGATTAGTGTTCAATAGTTGGGATTGAAACTGTCTTGTTGTTGACATATGTAAAAATCAAGTTCCTTACACCACTGTTTGGCACAAGGATTTTTTGTGGTCTCAAAACTATTTCTGTCCACTTTGTTAAATTAGATTAGGTTTAGTTATCTCTAGTTAGTAGTATTTGATCAAGTTCTAGCATTTTCAAGTTGTTTTATAGCTTTTCATTAGTTTCTCTAAAAATTTGCATCAAAGCTGTTTTGAAAAATTCATTAGGGTGAATTCTTGTTTAGGCCTGTATCTTTGATGTTTTTGGTTCAAACTTAGTTCAAATAGGATGGTGTAAGTGGTTGACATTTGTTAGTTGACTGTATAAGTAAAGGCTCATCCAATGTGACCCAAATACACCCACTGCTGCAGAAACATGTCCCAAATAGCCCTCACATCAACTGAACCTATAAGCTTATATATGTTCCATTTAGTTTGAAGTTTAGTTTATGTCTTCCCTGCTAGGTGGTTGATATAATTTTTAGGATTGCAGCTTGTTTCCTTAGCTTGTTTCAGTATTTGAGCAGCTTAAGCTCACCCAACCAATCCTGCACATCCAGGTACCATCACCACAGGCCTTTGATCCATAATTTTCTTTTGCTCATCCGTTGAATTCATGATCTGGAATTTAGTATATAGCTTATTAGTCAGCTTGTTCACAAGCTACTATTTTTATTTTAATTTTTTATAGTTTTTCATGTTAGCTTATTTGGTCCTTAAAATTGGCTTTTTGAGATAACTATTCCCCTGCTTCATCAAGTCTGTCAACTGCCCAACTTCCTAGGACTACACAGGGTTCATTAGTGGACCCCACTGGGTGTTCTTTGGTTCTCTAGGAAGCCCTTCTGGCCAGCTTTATATACATGTGCTTTCATCTTATTTTCTAGCTTATATAACTACTTAATTTGTTCACTAAAGTTCCTTCCAACTGACCCTCTATACTGAGCAATCAGTGAAGAAGCTCACTTCTACAAGCTTCTCAAAAGTTTGTTTGTAAGCTTTAGCTTGGGTCATAGGGCTTTTTGGGAAGGTCAGTGGCAAAGCTTGTTAGTTCCAAGGTTCACTTCCACTTTCTAGCTTATTGTATCAGCTAGAATTAACCTTAAAAGTTCCCATTAACCTGTTTGGTTATTCAGGAAAATTGGATTTGCTTATTTGGTTTATCAAGCTTATTCAGTGAGCTTATCTAGTGTTTCAGACTCTTTCCAGTACATGTAACTTGTTTAAGCTTATTCTAACTTTTGTTTTTCAGTTTATAGCTTATTCCCTAGCTTTTCAGCTTCAAAAATCCACTTTGAGCTTAAAAAGCTCAACTGTCTAGAAAAGAAGTTCACACAGAGCTTATTTGTGAGATATAAAAAAGTTTTCTAACTAAAAGTTGCTTATAATTAGTTGTTAAGTGTTTGTGTAAAGTAAAAACCAGAAAAGAAAAATAAAAAAGATAAGTTCAGTTTGTAGGATTCGAACCTGTGACCTCTTGGTCAAACAGGTCAAAACCAAACGGGACTCAGGCACTATCTCCCCCAAGTGTTATTATGTGTTTTAGTTCTTCCCTTTTTTATTTATAGTGTAAATTTTCCATTTTAAGCTAATAAGCTTTTCCAGCTTATTTTTCAGCTTATTTGTAAACTTTTTAGCATTTTTATATTTTTCCCAGTTTCTTTATAGTATTAAGTATTTTTAGAAAAAGTTTTATAATTATTACTCTTTATTTAGTATTTTTAATAAATCAAAATAGTTTAATTAGTATTTAAATAGTTTTTAATTAATAACAATTAAATAAAAAGTCTAAAAAATTATTTTCTTTTTTTTTCTAAATTTTCTTTTATCGTTAGGATCGTAAAAATATAATTTCCATGTCCATAGGACTTTCGTAGCATAAATTTCACTTTTTATTGTGCGCGCTCGCGTTTTATTTAATAAACTTTTACGTTTTTAAATTTAGGGTACGTTATTAAAAGTAGGTGAAAAATAAGAAAAACCAAAAATATAAAAAAAGTGATAGCTTCTATTTAAGCCTTTTTGGCTTATTTTTCTCCTTATTTATAAGCAAACTCTGATTTTAAGTTTTTAGATTACGTTTTAGGTTAACTAGGTTTCACGTTATTGTTAATATAGATTGTTTAAATCGTTCTCATTCGTATTTCCTTAGCGTAATCATTCAAAACCTTCATTACCCTTTTCCTGTCCAAATTCACCCGATCACAAACCCGTTTTGATTACCATCACACCTCGTCGGGACATAACGACCTGGGAATACCCTGTACTCCTTGGTTAGTTGGTTTTAGACGTTTGACTTGGTTGACCATAACCTGGTAAACTTAGTTGACCGTTTGGGACCAATCAAAATTTGGCGCCGCTGCCGGGGAGGTTGTGCGCGTTCACTTCTTTGTAAATTTACCATCCTTGTGTATATTTTCATAAAAACGGTTCACGAAAACATTTTAAAATCAGTTTTCAACGAACACAAAAAACCCAAAAAGATTTTCTTCTTTGTACAAAATGTATTTCAAAAACACAAAAAATATTCACCTTTACCCTCTCACATCTTTGATTCTTCATCCCTACCCCTCTATACACATTTGATTCTTTCTATGTCTCATCCACACTTTTTTATTTGCCAATGGTGTGGTAATTCTTATAATGGTGGTAATTGCCCCGGTTGTGGCATGGTAGAGTCAAGAAACGGGTCTGTCTATAACCAAGATCCCTATTCCTATCATGACACCACTTACTCATTCCACCAGCTACCACACCATCAGTCTCAGCAGTTTTACTGTTGTGAGTACTGTGGTGGTTCACACTACAGTTATGATTGTCAATCAGGAAATACGCTTTCCTATGAGCAGTTTCCTAATAACGATTATAACTTTAGCACATACGACTCACAGCCACATCAGTTTTACTGTTGTGATCACTTTGGAGGTCCACACTTCAGCTCCGATTGTCAAACAAGGAAGCCATTTCCTTGTAACACTTTTGACACATCGTATTATGACGAACCTCCATCTCCACCAATTCCTCAAAGTCTTCTCCTTGATCTTTTAGATTTAGTGAAAGATTTGAGAGGAATCACACATACCCCAGATAATCCAAAACAAAAATCGATGGAAGAATTGTTAGCTGATGAATAGGCCGCTAAAATAAATTCCCAAGATGCTTATGAAAGATCTATTAGGGAATCTGTTGGGAATTCTGCTAAGTAAGAATTCTGCTGAAGGTTACTGCTGAAGAGCTGGTTCCTGCTAAAGCAATGTATCTGCTGAAGACTAGTTTCGGCATTATTAGTTTCTGCGGATATAGTATTTCCGTACTTTATGTAATGTAGTTTGGATATGCATGAGTTTATTTAGGAAGTGATAATGCATATCTTTTAGAAGTTTTAGAATATACGTTTCTTGGGAAACGGTTTAGGGTTCCTTGTGTATAAAAGGAACACACGATTATGTATTGATTAAGTTTTAGAAAACATTTTTCATAGTTATTAAAAGATCCATAGAGGATCAAGAGTTCTTAGTATTAAACTTGTGTTTGTTTCCGCTTTAAAATACAAGTTACAGAGATTGTCTATTAGTGTGTTATTGATTACATTAACATATCTAACGATTCTAGAGTGCTCAAGAAGATCTATCAAGGTCTTATAGCTCAACAAGTGGTATCAGAGCCTCGAGAGAGTCTCTGTTATACTGAGAAACACAAATCTTACACCTTAAGAATCCAAACAAATCAGAAACATGCCTGGATCTGATGATGAAGTTGATACAACCCAAAACCTTAACACCACTTCTCTTCAACAACTCAACCTCTCCAACAGTAATGCTAAATTTCCATACTTGAAGAATGCTGAAGACTATGATTTGTGGTCCATGAAGATGCAGAACTAGATCACAAACATAGACTGGAATCTTTGGGAGGTTGTTCGAAAGGGGAATAGCCTGAAGAAGCATGTTAAAGATGCTGATGGAATAGTTACAATTCTAGGTCCCAGAACTGCTGAAGAGATTATAGCTGTGCAAAGGGAGAATAAAGTTAGAACAATTCTGCTCCAAGCTATACCAGATGATCACATGGGTGACTTCCACTTCATGGAGGATGCCAAGGATATTTGGATGGCAATAAAGGCTAGATTTGGTGGGAATGAGGAATCAAGAAGGTTGAAGAAGTCAATGTTGAAGCAGCAGTTTCAAGAGTTTCAGATATCTGAGGAAGAAGGCATTCATAAAGGCTATGACAGGTTCCACCGAATCTTAAGTCAACTTAATCAGCTGAAGGCTAGACCAGATAATGAGGACTGCAATGCTAAGTTTCTGAGATCCTTGCCACCATCTTGGTTGCAAGTTAGCATTGCTCTCAAAGCTAAAGGAGGATTGGACTTGATTTCCTTTGATGACCTCTACAACAGACTCAAATCTCTTGAGCCTGATGTTAGAAGTCCCATTCGTCCATCCACTCACTCAGCATTTGTTGGCACCACTACAAAACCTGTGCATCATGCCTCAAGCTCTCACTCCTCAGGAGCATCTTCTCAAACCCAATCTAAATCTGCTCCTAAATCAAAATCCAGTAATATAATGGATGACATTGTTTATGCATTTGTGGCTGAATATGAACATCAACAGTTTCTTGCCTATGAGGATTTTGAACAGGTAGATCCTTTGGAGATGGAGGAGATGCATTTGAAATGGCAGCTGGCTATGATTTCTATGAACATCAAAAGGTTTGAGACAAAGTCTGGGAGAAAGTTTCGCTTTAATGGAAGAGATGCAGCAAGGTTTTGTTAGGTCACCATATTGATTTCACACAAACAAGAATGAGATAGATATAAGGATGGGATGAATATTTGAATAAGAGAATAATAAGAGCAAGAGTTTCCTTATGATTTCAAATAAACAACCAAGTTTACAATGAGACCTAAGACTAGTATTTATAGGTAAGGAGCTAGGGCAACACTCCTAGTCCTTCCCATCATGTAAACTCGTGTGGGCTTAAAGCCCATGGACCACATTCTTAAGCCTTGTAAATTTAATACAAAATGTAAATGAAAGTAACTAATAACTAAGCAACCTAATATTATTACAAATGACCGAGACTTGATAAAATAGTAAAAACTATGATCCCAACAATCTCCCCCTAAGGGTCGGTCATCACGGTTGCTTGACGTCTTTGTCATTTCTTCATCTTTGACTTTCATAGCTTTAGACGTCTTTCGATAATCATGAGATAAGAATCATTCATCGTTCTTTGTGCTTCGTTCATTGTTGTTGTGACAGTGATCAAGTAATGAAGTTGTCTGCCTCCCATCACTTCCGTGTCTGTAGTGGTAGTCCGCCTTTCCAAAATGCTCATACATCTTCGAATTCTGACTTATACATGCACGTAGTCCCTTTCTTTCACATAAGATCTTTAGTCTTTATACTTTGTAGATTCTTCTTATTGGCGTAGAATCTTTCTTTGAACTTTGTGTTGCTTTGATCTTTGAGGGAGCTTTTGATGACTTCAAGATGCATGTATGAGCATGTAGAATCCGTTGCCATGGAAATGATGTAACCCTGCATGTAAACAATTAGCAATAAGACATCCGGTACTTACAGATAAGGAATTAGAGATCGTCAACATCATATTGTGAAGACTCCTTCTAACCCTTATCAAGGCCGTTCCCATGTCAGATACTCCCGAAGGAGCTTACAAGACCTACTAAGTAGCTCAATGACTGGGTGAGTCGCTGGGGATCACTCCACGACTGTAGACCGCTAAGAAACCACCCAAACACTAAGCGTGACCCGCAAGGAGTTACCGAAGTGACCTGCTGTCAGGGCTGTTTGATGTTGACCCTGGCAGGAATTCCGTTCAATCATTGAGAAATACATATGTAAATTCTCTCATGAACGTTCTCGGCAGATTGCTAAGATCTGCGAAGGACTCGATAATTTACAGCTAGTGTCCATTGATGTAGAACACCAGTTGTAGAAATACTATGTGTTCCTAACAGATCTTTGATGTGTCTCATGGCTCTAGACTCGAAAAGTGCACACTTAGGTTTCCTATGCGGAGACTAGGGAGGGGTCTCTTGCTTCAATATCAACCATCTCTAAGAGATAAGTCGATAGATTACATCGGTTCCCCGTGAGAATGAAACAAGCTCTTTTAAGAGAACTTGAGTGGTTAAGAAGGTTTAGTGCATTGCATCACTGGGTCCATGACGACTTTGTCTTCAATACCGGTGTCACCTTAGTAACAACCAGTAGCATATGAGTTGAACCCGGTGTCTGCCCTAAGGTTGAACATATGGAGGGCTATTTCTTTTCACCCTTTTCTTTACTTTTCTTTTTAATTCTTCAACTCCTTCTTTCCCTTTCATTCTCTTCTCCTTTTATCGTATCATACCTAAGGACTTCTAATTCTAACTATTGGTGATGTCCTTGGGTAGATCCTTCCGGCTCTGGCGGATCATAGGACTGTATTTCCTATCTTAATCACCTTATAACTCCATGATTGTCCGACAGTAGCCAAGAAACCTTTGAAAATCTCTCAAAGTGTTTGTGATTATCAAACATTTTGTTTAACACTTTGAGAGTTTTGTGTTTACTTTAGAAGGGCTCCCCCTTCACATGTGCTCATAAGTGTTAAATAAATTTGCACATGCGGGAGGAACAAGCACTTTTTGAATTGATCCACTTTCAGTGAACCCGATCGATTCGAGACACGCTTACATCACTAGTTAGACTAGCTTGAAGTTATTACCCGGCCTGGTCAAGTCCACAGAAAGTTTCTCGAAACGGTACATTTCTACTAAGACAAATCCTTTTCGAGACACGCTTACGTGGCTAGTTAAAGAGTTCCATTGTCAGCTTTTAGGTGACAACTAGCTCTAGTAACTAGCTTGATGTTATTACCTGTCGAGGATAAGTCTTTTCGAGATTACTAACTTTTACGTTTCGTCAATTCCTGGGTCAATTCTGAGTCTAGCTCGCATGAGATTTGACTTAAAGCAACTTTGAACTTTCATATTTTAATCACTTTCAGTTTTCTCCTCCTCAAAAATAGCATATGAGATGTTGTTTTTGATAAACTTTTGATTAAAATATGCTTTTTGAGTATTATGGGGAGATATCAACAAGAACTTTTGTATTACAAACGATGAGTTTTTCAAGTGCTCCCTCTTAACAAGGGAATACTCATTGAGGTGAAATACTTGTCTTTTGAGCAGAATTATGAAAATCAGAAAATGTTTGATTAATTCTACTCAAAAGTAAGAAGCCTTCGCTCCTTATATCAGGATTGAGGCACTGATGCGTACCTCAAGGTCCTTTCTTTACAAGAACGGGTTGTACACTGTTATGTGTGCACAAGCCGTAATGAAAATGATTCAATCAAATGAAACAATTGATGTTAAAAAAATGAATAACCAAATGTACCAAGTTAATCTTTGTCAGGAAGTGGAGCATCAAAGTCAGTAAACTTAGGTTCTGGTCTTTCGAAGAGTCTGATAGGAAACGGTGGTCTGACACCGATATAGCTTTCCATTCGTCTGATCTGTTCCCGTTGAAATAGCCTTTCTTCAATCTTTAAGACAAAGTTGCGAACTTGTCTTCTTGAGCTGGATTTCCATCTAGGTTGTTCCCCTTTTGCTATCTTTCGGCGATCATCATTCAACCTTTTGACAAGCCCATCACGAACGGATTTGAGTGTAACATCACAGAATTTGTGTATCTCATCGAACCTCATGAAGCTTTGTAGCTTTTTGCTGTTGATGTAGGTGAAACCAAAAGGTTCTTGGTTGAGAGTAAACTGTGACGTTTGATAGATTCCATCAAATTTGAATTGCGGCTTTGTCAAATTGATCTTCTGTTGGTAACTTTCCACTCCAAGCTGAAGATCTTCCACTATTTCTTGAACTATCAATCGTCGGATGAATAGAAGTAGTGATGCCATGAAGTTGTACTGTACTTCTCTATCGAATCCACGCATTCTTCCTTGAACCTTTTCGAGATACATGTCTTCGATGTCATTGAGATTAAGGTCTGGAAAGTCTGCTTCGGAGAACTTGTACTTCTTTTCATCTTGTCGTTTAACAACAATTTCACGCATGAATATGTAGTTAAACCGTTGCGACTCTCGAATCTCCAAGATAGTGATGATCTTAGATTTCTGCTTCACATTTTCCAATGATTTCTCTCCTAATCTGCTGGTATAACCGAGATGACGACGTTCTGGCCAGTGTTGAATCCCGTGTAGAGCATCTTTGTCGTAAGCTACGATGGAGTTGCTGAAAATTCGAGTGGTCTCTTCAATGGCAGGAATTTCGTATCTTGCGGCTGGTACTGAGATTGTAAGTGAGGAAGCATATTTCGTCTTGGATGTTTCTTGGGTAAGTTGGATGTTACGAAGATCTTTGTTGAAGAAGAAGCTGTAAGGTATCTTGGGTTTATATGGAAATCCTTTCAAAGGTAATGGTTTAGTTCAGTCAGTGAAGTAAGGCTTTTCATGGTTTTTGGAACTGAGGTCGATATTCACTTCAGGATTTAGCCAGTCAAAATCGGCAGACATTGCACTAGCTATATTCTACATGTGATACTCGTATTCCACTTTGTTTCCGGATCTGGACTTAAGGAATTCTTGTGCATCCCTATTAATTCTTCTGAGCTCCGTCTTTGTGAGTTTGTTAATCTGAAGATCCTTCATTATGACTTGGGTGAACTGTAGAGTATTACCAGGAAGGGGTTCTTCATCTTCAAGAGGAGGTTGAGCTTGAACCATTTCTGTCAACCAATCATTCTGAGGTGTGTCATCATTGTCGAGCCATGAATGACGTCTTTTCTTCTTTGATTTCTTAGACTTAGATGTAGCATCCTTGTCTTTAGCCTTGGATGGTGACGATGGTCCAGCATGAGAATCGAGAATAGGTGAGGCACGGTAATCGGTGTCAGGTTGACCCTGGTAGTCATCAGTAGGTTCCATGAAAGTTTCTTCTTCTTCAGTTGGACCATGACCAGTAGTTGAGGGGTGTTGTTGATTTCCAGGAGGAGTGGAGTCCTTTCGTGGTTGTAGAGAAGATGAGGGACCAGTTCCAGACTTAGGTTTCTTGCCTTTTGAGTTTGGGTCAGGGTCGTCATCTTTTCTTGACCTTTTCAGGGTTCCAGCTGCATCTTTGCATGAGTCTTTGGACATGTAAGCCGACATAGCATCAACAAGTGCTTTTTCTTCAGTAGTCTGTATGGTTTTGTAGGCAACTTTGTCAAAGAGTTTAGCAAGCAGATCATCGAGGGATAATTCAGGGATGGTTGGAGCTGCAGTAGAAGCTTTTGCAGTGTGAAGCGTGAATGGTGTTGTTGACAACATTTTTCTAACGACACTTCTGATTCTGTGATCCAAGTTGTCCTTGATTGGTTCAAGAAGGTTTGCTACTTCAGGAGTGATCATCTCAACTAGATTTTCAGTGAGAAAATCTTGTGTGACAGTCTTAATAAATCCTGTGTAATCAGAGTTCAAGAACTTATCGATCAGCTGCTTTGACTCCTGAAAATCTTCAACTTGTTTGGCAAGACCGGTAACCATGTTGGTAAGTTTGTTGACTTGCTCCTGAAGATCAACGGGTTGTTTCGGTTCATTGATTGAATGCTGCTTTGATGCGGTTTCAGAAGGTGTGGGAGATGAATGCTCAGGTGATGATTCGGATGACGACTCATTGTGAGAGCTGGAAGAAGAAGCAGGAGGAGTCGGATCCTTTGGTGGAGAGTCTTGAGGAGGTGGAGGTTGTGCTGAGGAAGTCTGCTGAGAGGATGATTTAAGAAATATGTTGGTGTCGAAAGCGTTCTTCTCTTCGTTTTCTTTTCTTCGACGTTCCTCTGCTTCCTCTGCTTCTCGTGCAAGAAACTCTGGAGTAATAAGGTATTCATGTTCCTGATCCGTAGCAATATTCTCTTGTCCGCCAACATTCTCCTCTACATTAGCAGTCTCAGTCATAGTGATATCTCCTGTATACTCTGTATCTTTAACAATATCATCAGGCTGTGGAGCTGATTCTAAAGTAGTGGACACAACGGGAGGAATCATGCTGCTTATAGCTCCTTCATGTTCTGACTGATCGACAAGTGGTGGTGTTGAAGGTTGAGACATAAGTCGGCTTTCGAGAGTTGGTTTCCTTTGTTCTTTGCAAAGTTGCTTTTCTTCAGCTCGAGTGTCGACAACTATACTTTTCAGTTTGCGTTTATCGACCAACGGTTCAACGATTGGTTCGTCTTCATCATCATCATTAGGCTCATTAATAGTGATCCCTTTCCTTTTTCTTGTCTCTGCTTCAAAAGTTTCAAGACTTTGTTGTATGGCGATCTCTGTTGCAGGAAATGTTTCTTCAGGTACTCTAACTCTTTTTTCAAAATCATGTTCTTCTTCTTCTGATTCCGTTTCGAACTCTGATTCGCTGTCAGAAGGTGGAGGTGTAGGTTCATCACGAAGAATGTACTCAGGAGTTACCTTCTGCTTTGGTTTGGTTGCAGGTTTGGGTTTGGATGTTGGTTTAGGTTTGGTGGAAGTCTTGGGTTTAGCTGATGATTTTGTCTCGGGAGCAGCCTTAGACTTAGTCTGAGGTGAACCAGTGGTGCTTGTAGTACTCCCAGACTTCACACTTCCTTTGCTACGAGTCTGAATAGTAGCTTCTTCCTGTACCCCTTTGTAAGCATTATCATAGTATTTGTAGTTCAGACTTTTCTTGATCTTGTCATCAAGAAGGTATTCGGGAAGCCTCATTCCTTTGATCTTGGTAGAGGAAGTGGTCGTCTTGATGAATGAGGTGGTGAAGTCGTCCTCGAAGAGGTGCTTCGGCTCATTAGGATCTGCCATCCTCTTGATAAATTCTGGTGTGTCTTTGCAGAAATGTTCTATGAGAAGCTTGATGAATCTTGTGAACGGGATCATAGTCTTTACACGTTCGGTTTGAATGCTGTAGACTATATCGTTCATGATTGGAACTGCAAAGTCAATAGGTGTCAAATTCACCATTCCCCAAAATGTCTGTAAATGTTCAAGCCTAGGATGTTTGTGACCACTTTTTCTTCCTGATTTCGATCTTACAACCAACAGACAGAATGTTCTCCAGGGCTGAGGTATATTCTTGGCATTGAATCTGGAATGTTTGACAAAAGGTACGTCATCATCAACATCATATCCTAACTCAACAAAGAAGTCAAGAAGGTCCTGTTCAGGTAGTATTGGAGCAAATTCGTTGTCTGTTTGAGGCAGGAGAAGGACTGTACGAAGAACGTCATGATCTACAGTGTAGATTTGGCGATCCAGCGTAACAGTAAAAGACTCATCATCCAAATTTGCCTTAGCCGTAAGCCAGAACTGATGAAGGTAAAACAAAGGAACTGATGTAGAACAGATGAGCAGATGTTTGCATGGATGAGCAAGTAGAATATCTTTAACAATCTTGCACGAGTTCTCAGTAACTCTCGATTTGTCGAAATCAACTCGTGGATTGTTGTTGCCAATTGTAACATTGTAGTTAGCGGGAGAGATATCATCCATGGTGAGTAATGGAAGAGCTTGTTCAAGAACATTCTCATTGTGTTCAGCCATGTTATTCTGAAAAGCATTATCATAAACAAAACATCGAGATTTGTTACGAGTTAGCACGGTTGCAATGTTTGATTATGAATAAGCATTTAGAATCATGTAAGCACGTATGGTTCAATTTTTGTATGTGAAATGACGAATTAAGTATACTTAGAAAATGAAAGAGCATATAGAATCATGAAATTAAACGTAAACATTCATACAATCACATAGGCACCAACATCATCCAAGGTACATGATTACATCACGTATTACAACAAACAATAAACGAGACAATAACATGTTACAATATTCGGTGTACTCGAAATATTACATGACAATTTTACGCAAGTATGAAACAATAACACAGTATCGAAATCATCATAGAGTGAGTTTTTCGAAAAAAGAAATTTTTCAAAAGAATCAAATTTGAGGGTTTTCGAAATAATTTACAAACTGTGTTCTCGATAAAAATTTATTGAGAAACCTGATTTGCAAGAAATTTCGCAAACACTAGTATTGACCTTTCTCGAAAAAGTTTAATCAAAGTAGAGTTTTCGAAAAAATGACTGGTGATAAATATTTTTCACAAACACAAATAATAACTGTTTTTTCGAAATGATATCAAATTGTATTTTTCGAGAAAACAGATTTTTCGAGAAAATACATAGATTTGAGACTTTTCGAAAAACACTTGTTAGATGAGTTCTCGAAAATATGTCCACCAGTACTTGTGTTTGCGAAAAAAGGGTGTGATCTCGAAAAAATTCTTGTACAAGAATTTCGAAATTGTGTCACCGTACGTTTCTTTATCCAATATGATTTTCCAGAGATTGATACCTGTTGTGTTGATGTCAGAGCAACTATTAGACACAAGGTAATAGCAATCATGCAATGATTTCGAAACAAGTGTGATAAAATTTTATCGAGAAACACAAATACGAGCAAACATTCATCACTACTATGAAATATACATCACATATCATGCATAATAACACTTTGAGTACACAAAAAAGACTATATGAACACTAAGCGAGAAAAAATCCAATCATGAACATAAACCCTAGATATCGAATATGGAGCAGACAAGGATAAAGTCATAAGGAAAATGATACAAGGGTCATAATACATAGAACACAGCATATCCCACCAACAAAATCATCACAATAAACCATAAATCAATAATACCCAATTCGAACATAAACCCTAGTGTTCGAAAACAACTCAAACATGTGATGGAGCACGATTGGCTGTGATAGAAATGATAAGAACATGATATGAGACCAAAGCCCTATGAAATATTGCATTTCTAAACATGTTTGGATTATATTCGAAATTGCATAAACCCTAGATATCGAAAACGCAATTGCCATAAATCTAGCCATTCAAATCGTGTTATAATGAAGACCTATGTGAGAAATACCCTTAAAAACATAAAGGAACTTACAAATTTAAGATCAACGCACGGATTAAATGGTATGAATTTGCAGCCGTGGGTTTTCGAGAAGAGGGTGTTTGATTTGAAATGATTTTGTTTTTGTGATGTTTTAGAAAAAACGGGGGTGTTTGTTTAATTATATTAGAGACTTTGAATGTTGTCACTTTTGGTCCCTTAACTACAACTAATGCATGATAAGTCCTAAACTTTAGAAGTAAGTAAAGGCACAAAGATATAATAACTTACGACTCCATGTTTAGAAAAAGAAATACGAGATATGAGATATCTTATGAAATCCCGAAACAATGCATCAAAGGTAATATGCAAGTATATCGATTTTGAAAAAAATTTATAAAATTTTAGGCGAGTCTGCCCCTCAACACTTGTAAAGTGACAAGGTGTTGAAAAAGAGCGATATACTTGCAGTTGTGGTTTTTTTTTTTTTTTTTTTTTTTTTTTTTTTTTTTTTTTTTTTTCTTTTTTTTATTATTTTTTTTTTGAATAATTTGAAGAAGAGAAAAATATTTTTGTGTTTTTGAGGTTTAATAAAGAAAAACATTTATTTTACAAAGATAGTAGAATAGTTGATGTTTGACACTTCACTTTTGTTTTAAAAACTTTTGTAAATCAAATGGTGTCAAACATCGCATACCAATTTGGTGAACTAAACTTGCAAACCTTGATGGAGCTAAGGGTTTTGTAAGTAAGTCCGCTAATTGGTACTCAGTACCCACAAAATATAACTCAACTGTACCCTTCTCGACATGCTCTTTGATGAAATGATATCGAAGATCAATGTGTTTGGATTTGCAATGGTGAACTGTGTTGCAGGAGATTGCAATGGCACTCTTAGAATCGCAGTAAATCGGAATCTTGTTGAATAAGTAGCCATATTCTTTAAATTGGGATCTCATCCAAATGACTTGAGCGCAACAAGCAGACATAGCTACGTATTCAGATTCTGTAGAGGACAGTGATGTGCAATCCTGCTTTTTTGATTGCCAAGACACAAGTTTATCTCCAAGATACTGTAAGCCATCTGATGTACTTTTACGCGAGTCTAAGCATCCTGCATGGTCAGCGTCTGAAAAAGCTATTAGTTCAAAACCAGAATCCTTCGGATACCAGATCCCCAAGTGGATGGTTCCCTTTATGTATCGAAGGATTCTTTTTGCCTCATTGAGGTGTTTTTCAGTTGGATTAGCCTGATAGCGAGAACACATAAACACAGCAAATACAATATCAGGTCTACTAGATGTGAGATACATGAGGGACCCAATAATACTTCGGTATTTGGTAGGGTCAACTAGAGTCCCATGTAGATCAGTATCTAGTTTAGTAGAGTTGGCCATCGGTGTATTCATAGTATCACTACTTTGCATACCATGTTTCTTTAAAATCTCAAGAGCATATTTGGACTGATTTAGGAAAATTCCACGGGGTGATTGATGAACTTGTAGTCCTAGAAAGAACGTAAGTTCACCCATCATGGACATTTCAAAATTATCTGTCATTAATTTTGCAAAATCCATTGAGTAATTTTTGTTGGTTGAAGCAAAAATAATGTCATCGACATAAACTTGAACAATTAATAAGTCCATCCTGATTGAGCCTGAACCACCTAACTTATATTGACCAAGGAATGGTCAACAAAGTCAGACAGCCTAGATCAATGCTCCGAGGAATACAGTGTTTTCCCGGGTCGTTTAAGTCCCGACGAGGTGTGAATTGTAAACAAACGGTTCTGTGATCGGGTGAATTTGGATGGAAAGGGGTTTTGAGTTATTTAACTAAGGAATCTACAATGAAATAGCTTAAATAAGCTATTTGAATAAGACGGGAAAGTTTGAAAACCCAGAAACGTTTAAAACCTAAAAACGCGTACGTTACGTTTAAATAAAACGTAGACGTACAAAATAAAACGCGAGTTTTAACAAAATAAAATACTTACAAAAGTGAAAATCACATTCTTACAATCCTAATAATAAAAGAAACTTTTTAGAAAATTAAAATTACTTTTTACACTATTTAATTATTTAATATTAATTAAAAACTATTTAATGCTTATTATTAATACTTAAATAACTAAAATACACTACAATATTATTTAAATACTAAAAAGTTGAAAATAAAATTTCTAAAATTATAAAATAACTAAAAATAAGTTTTAAAAATAAAATTAAGTATTTTTGTCTTTTTGTGAATTTTCTATTAATTAATAACTAATTAATTACTAATTAACTAATTAAACTATTTTAAATTAAGAAAAATACTAAATGAACAGTGAAAATTCTAATAAAATTTCTAAAATTATTTTACAACATATAAAAGCTATAAAAAATATAAAAACTTGGTTTTGCTTAAGAAAAACTAATTATGCTATATTAAACTAATTATTAACTAATAATTAATAAAACTAAAATTAATTCTAATTAATACTAAATGATACAATAAAATTCTGAGAAAATTAATATAAATACTTTAATATAATAGAAATTTAAGAAAAATATAAAAATGACAAGTACTTAATTAAAATCTAAAAATGAAAAATAAAATTTAAATAAAATTAAATAGAAACTATCACTTAGAAATTAAATTGGATTTTCTTGGATTTTCTTTTGGAAACTTATTTTACATCTAAAAACAGTAAACTTTTGTGAAAACAACTTTAATGGAACTCAAAAATAAGCAAATTACAAGCTTGTATGGTCAACAGTTGACTTTTGTTGACCAAGGGGTGAAATAAGCTCAAATGAGATTTGGTGGGGTCCACAATGGTTAATCCAGGTCCAAATAAGTTAGACTAACTTAAATAAGCTATAAAAAGCAAAGATGACCACTAAATAAGCCAAAAATCTAAAATTAAGCACTTGGAATTTTCTAGGAACTCAGAACTGGGACAGAGATTTGTGACCAAATCAGGTGGGACCCAGGGGGTTTGAGGTCAACCCAAGGGTCAAAATATAGAGCCTGGTAGGGGGAGGGTTGAATGGTACAATGCTTGTGGCCTGAGGCCCACTGAGGTGGTTGGAAACCACCACCAAAGGGTGGTGTTTGGGTGGTGGTGCTGCTGAGACAGAGCAACTTGTTGCCCTGCAGCTGCCTTTGGAGAGCTGTGGGGCCCACCAAAAATTTCACAAAAATAAAACCAAACTAGAACACGAAAGTTGAGCTGGTATACTATAACTGGGAACAAGTTTCAAGGATTAATTCCTAACACAAAATTCAGAAATAGCCTTGGAATTTTAAGAAAAATCTGAATTGAGCACTTTTGACTTTTCATGAAAACTTGATGAGTTGACTAAATTGGATTTAGATCTTGATTTCTTGACTGATGTGGGTATATTAGGCTATATGAAGACCAAATCAATTAATTCTAACTACTTTTTAACTGATGTGAGAGCTTATGGCTTCTAAATCCTAAATAGTGGGCAGCTAAAGGGTTTTAACTAAGATTTTGACTATTTCTCAAAGTGACACTTGTTCTTATGGTGTAACTGATCTATTATTGACTAAATAAACCTGCATGAACCAAAAAATACAACAAATGGACAATGCACAGTGGTGAAAACCACTATGCCAAACACCCCTTTAGTAAACTGATTTGGTGATTTCTAAAGCATATGGATGCTTCAAACTATAAAACTTATTCCTCATTACTAATTATGATTAAAGAGACCAAAATGAGCAAAGAAACAACTGCTAAAACCACAAACACCTAGGATTTAAGAAAAAGATCAATTTGGCAGTGAAAATCATAATTTGAGCCACCAAAGATTCTACTGAACAAAAGTACAATACAAAGCAATAATCCAACTAAAATATACCAAACAAACATGAAAAGCACCAGCATAAGCAGAGATAAGCAGTGGAACAGTACAAGTAAGAAATTGGAAATGTTGCTTACAATGACTGTGAGTGTGCAAAACAGTGAACCAATGAACCAAATACACTATCCTAAGCCTCCCATGAGCTTCTAAACCAAATGCCATCCAGCTCAAACCTTGCTCCACTATTCATCTTTCCTCTTCAATGATTTTTTTTATTTATTAGCTATTTATTGGTATTTTTGAGTATTTTTGAGATTTTTGCATAAAATAGATTTAAACACTTAAGGAGTTTGTAAAAGATTATAGGAAACCTATGTAAGCTCAAAGAAGTACAAACCAACAACTTTTAACAATTATCAAGCTAGAATGGAATTTTTACTAAAAACATGGAAAAATAAGCTTTCAACTGAGAAAGTGCAAAATGATACTTGAAACAAATTTATAAGATACTAACAAAGCTTAATACAACATTTGAAAGTTAAAAATTACACTGGAAGGAAAAATTCATTAAAACGACATTATTACTACACTAAGCTATTCTACTAATTAACTACTGCCTCAGCTTGCTTCTTTTTTTCTTCACTTATATGGGACCTGGGGTATTGTAATCTCTTTCCCACATTGATTTGTGGCCCTTGGATATCTTGAAGTCATCTTGGCCGTTAAAAATAATTTTGGCGCGAAAAGGGTTCTTGGCAGGTTGTGGTTTGCTTGTGAGAGATTGTGAGGTAATAAATGTATCTTGGAGGGTTGTGGTAAGTTGGGGAACATGGAGTGGGTTTGGCAGATAAGAGGAGGGGGAAGGTAACTTGTTGGTTTGGGATTGCAGTCAAGTAGTGATGAAGGGGATGAGGTGGATGGTTGGTCAACATGGGGGTTGACTGAGTTTGAAACTAATACGGGGTATTAGTTTTTTTAGGGTGTGGGCCAGATTTTGGCGTTGGGCTAGGGGTTGTGTTCATGGATCAGGTAACAAAAGGGTTGGTTTGGTTTGTTTGTTTGTTTATTTATTTTGCAAAAACCACAAGGACTATTGTTGTAATTTCTGAAAATCATGGACTGAAAATGTACAAAATACAAAGTGCTCCCAAGTACTAATCTTTCCAAATTCTAATAATATAAGGACCATAATTTTTTTTTTTCATTTTAAAACACACCAGGGACCAAAACTGACAAGTTTGCAAAGTACAAGGACCAAACATGTAATTTTCCACAAAACTTTCACCCAGGGACTAAAAACGATTTTTGTAACTTCCCAAGGACCAAAATTGATTTTTCATTCAAAATTATCCCACCAGGGACCTTTTCTGCCAAAGTTTGAAACTCCAGGGACCGAAACTGTAAATTTCCAAAACTTTCCAATTTTTCACCAAAGGACAAAATATGACAACTTATGATTGTAAAAGGACCTTTGGTGATAATTTTCTATATTTTGAATATCCAGGGACTAGTTTTGTAATTTTATGAAAGTTGAGAGACTGAAACTGCCAATTTTGCAAACTTTGTGCGTTTTTCATTTGTTTTTGCTCAATTTGCATCTAAAACATATAAAACACAATTTTGAAATATTTTTAGTATTTTGATGCATTACTGAGTGTTTTTGTATATTTTGCAGTTCAGATCAGACCAAAAATGATGAGTGTTTGAGCACTCATCAATCCCCCACACTAAACTATTGCTAGTCCCTAGCAATACTGTTTTGAAAACTTGATGGATTTGAAAAACTCTTTACCAAAAGCCATCACTTCTGGAGTAGCCAGGTGTAAGAACTGTGGCACACCTGATAACCGTGTGATTTTGAGCAAACCACCAGCTGTCAACGGATTTGAGTAGTCTTTACCAAAAGCCGTTTGCTTCTGGACTAGCCAGCTCTTGATGGAATAGTCAACATCTTGGTGAGCTGATTGCCAATTATGGATTTTCCACGGCCTTTACCACAAGCCATAATCTTGTGGGCTAGCCAACTCATTTGTTTTCGGGGAGTTGAGGAACCATACAATTTTGGGCAAATTGCAAGCCGTAAACGGATTTGAGATGTCTTTACCAAGAGCCGTTTGCTCCTGGACTAGCCAATCCCTTTTGTCGTTTAGACATGGCGGACTGATAACCA
Organism: Artemisia argyi; assembly: GCA_030686995.1. NCBI lineage: Eukaryota > Viridiplantae > Streptophyta > Magnoliopsida > Asterales > Asteraceae > Artemisia > Artemisia argyi. The sequence continues at coordinate 135,865,188 of CM060694.1, forward strand.
AAAAATTTTGAAGGACCAGTGAAAAATTTTTGAAAATTTTGAAATTTTGGCAAAAACGGGGGTATTATATAGTAAAATGTGATAAAATTCGCTAGAATAGCGAATACCCCCCCCCCCCCCCCACACTAAGCATGAATATTGTCCTCAATATTCAAAATCCCGGCTATTATGCCGACATTTTGAACGTAAAGGGGCAACATTACAAGCTAAGCGTGGAAAACACCAATTTGTATTTTCACTCTTGTAACCATAGCATGGGGGACTCCCCCACACTTAGGGTGAAAACCCTATAAGCATGCTATTGTTTTTGTTTACCGAGTCGCTAGCTTGACTCGACCCCGAATTCATTTGTCCTTGGGGAAGCATGATGTGGAAGAAGTGATCTCCATCGGACTTTCATTCAAAATGTTTGGACAAACATATGAAGCACGTGAAAGTTCCACACCGATGAGATAAGTATCTGGCTCAAGATAATGATACATGAAAATGCCGGGATCAAAGATGGTATCCTCACTCCCGAAGGAGTGAAGAAGAGGAGAAATCACCTGGTAGGTGAAGGAAAGAAGAGAGATCTGAATAGCAATTAAGATAAGAACTTCCTCCTCAAGAAATGTATATTCAAGTGGAGGAGGCAAGTCCTTGAGCTTGATCTCAGGAAATTTATCAGTTTCCTCAACTGATTGGATTTCCTCATTATGAAGTTGTTTGGGTGGGAGAGGGGGGAATGAATCTTCATTTAACAAACTCTCTAGAAGAAGAATGTCCCCCTCAGGATCAAGATAATTATCATCAACTTCATATGAAATTGAACTATCTTCAGTAAGAAAAGTCTCGAATTCGTCCAGATCATTTTCACTTTCCGGAGTAAGTGGATTGATCTGAGTAAGTTCAATCGAAGGATCACGAGTAAGTAAGAATTCTAACTCTCTCAAATCCGCATCAAAGTCAAAGACTTCATTTTCATCCCTTGGTGGGATGGGATCCATATGAGAGAGTTCATCAGCGAACTCTTCAAGAAGAAAGTCATCATCAGATTGGAGAAGTGATGCATCAATAAATTCAATGTCTCCATAAGATAAACAATCATCACTGGAATCAGAGACAGTCTCAATTTGATCATTTGGATTATTAGGGTGAGAAGGAATATCACACACTTGATCAAAAGTCCCCTGTGACTCTCTCGGGATTGGGACAAGGATCTCAACACTAGACTTTATTAATTCGTCCGATTCCTTATTAGGAACAGTGCTAAGATGCTCATCCCCCATGTTCAGAGAGTGAGTGTGAACTTCGGGTGTGATAACAACAGACTGAGGGAGATGAGAGGAGCTAACATTCATGGAATTTTCAAGTTCCATTTGTTCAACGGCTAGTAATTTCTCCGTCTCATTATTTTCTCCCTGATTAACAATGGGAAGAATCACAAGTGATGAATCTGACGAACCCTTATAAAATTGAAGGATATCAAGGGAGTCTTCAATATCACTATCATCATCACAGTCTAGAAGAGCAGCTTGACGAAATTTGGTACGTGTTATAGCTGCTTGTTCTAAGACAAGTAATTCCTCCATACTCAATTCGTTTTTAGCCTCTCGTTCTTCAGCAAGTAATTCTGCCATAGATTTCTCACGAGAGTCTCGAAACGGTGTAGTAACCAACTCTTCCTTAAGTTCTTTTAAAATATAAAGAGCCTTTAGTAAAAGGTCTTGCTCGGTTTCTTGAGGAGTTGTGTGAATCATATCGTACTGTGGAGGTGGGTCTGAAAACGAAGAGTCGTAATTGTTACAAGGAAATGGATTCCTTGTTTGACAATCCGAGCTAGAGTGTGGACCTCCACAGTAATCACAACAGTAAAACTGATGTGGCTGTGGGTGATAAATGCTAGAGTTACAATTGGTATCAGGAGACTGCTCATAGACAAGCGTGTTTCCCGATTGACAATCATAACTGTAGTGTGAACCACCACAATACTCACAACAGTAAAACTGCTGAGACTGAGGGTGTGGTAACTGATGGAATGAATCAGTCGTGTCATGGTAGGAATAGGGATTCTGGTTATAGACAGACCCGTTTCCCAACTCTACCATGCCACAGCTGGGGCAATTGCCACCATTATGAGGATTACCACACCATTGGCAAACCAGAAAGTGTGGATGAGACATAGAAAGAATCAAAAGTCTAGGGAGGGGTAGGGATGAAGAATCAAAGATGTGAGAGGGTAAAGGTGAATATTTTTGAGTTTTTGGATAAACATTTTGTACAAATGATAAGGAAAAATGTTTTTGTGTTTTTGTTTTTATGAAAATATGAACAAGGATGGATAAATGTACAATGGAACGAATTCCAAAGACACTAATCAGAAAAACCGTTTAGATAAACGCGCACAACCTCCCCGGCAGCGGCGCCAAAAGTTGATTGAGCCTGAACCACCTAACTTATATTGACCAAGGAATGGTCAACAAAGTCAGACAGCCTAGATCAATGCTCCGAGGAATACAGTGTTTTCCCGGGTCGTTTAAGTCCCGACGAGGTGTGAATTGTAAACAAACGGTTCTGTGATCGGGTGAATTTGGATGGAAAGGGGTTTTGAGTTATTTAACTAAGGAATCTACAATGAAATAGCTTAAATAAGCTATTTGAATAAGACGGGAAAGTTTGAAAACCCAGAAACGTTTAAAACCTAAAAACGCGTACGTTACGTTTAAATAAAACGTAGACGTACAAAATAAAACGCGAGTTTTAACAAAATAAAATACTTACAAAAGTGAAAATCACATTCTTACAATCCTAATAATAAAAGAAACTTTTTAGAAAATTAAAATTACTTTTTACACTATTTAATTATTTAATATTAATTAAAAACTATTTAATGCTTATTATTAATACTTAAATAACTAAAATACACTACAATATTATTTAAATACTAAAAAGTTGAAAATAAAATTTCTAAAATTATAAAATAACTAAAAATAAGTTTTAAAAATAAAATTAAGTATTTTTGTCTTTTTGTGAATTTTCTATTAATTAATAACTAATTAATTACTAATTAACTAATTAAACTATTTTAAATTAAGAAAAATACTAAATGAACAGTGAAAATTCTAATAAAATTACTAAAATTATTTTACAACATATAAAAGCTATAAAAAATATAAAAACTTGGTTTTGCTTAAGAAAAACTAATTATGCTATATTAAACTAATTATTAACTAATAATTAATAAAACTAAAATTAATTCTAATTAATACTAAATGATACAATAAAATTCTGAGAAAATTAATATAAATACTTTAATATAATAGAAATTTAAGAAAAATATAAAAATGACAAGTACTTAATTAAAATCTAAAAATGAAAAATAAAATTTAAATAAAATTAAATAGAAACTATCACTTAGAAATTAAATTGGATTTTCTTGGATTTTCTTTTGGAAACTTATTTTACATCTAAAAACAGTAAACTTTTGTGAAAACAACTTTAATGGAACTCAAAAATAAGCAAATTACAAGCTTGTATGGTCAACAGTTGACTTTTGTTGACCAAGGGGTGAAATAAGCTCAAATGAGATTTGGTGGGGTCCACAATGGTTAATCCAGGTCCAAATAAGTTAGACTAACTTAAATAAGCTATAAAAAGCAAAGATGACAACTGAATAAGCCAAAAAGCTAAAATTAAGCACTTGGAATTTTCTAGGAACTCAGAACTGGGACAGAGATTTGTGACCAAATCAGGTGGGACCCAGGGGGTTTGAGGTCAACCCAAGGGTCAAAATATGGAGCCTGGTAGGGGGAGGGTTGAATGGTACAATGCTTGTGGCCTGGGGCCCACTGAGGTGGTTGGAAACCACCACCAAAGGGTGGTGTTTGGGTGGTGGTGCTGCTGAGACAGAGCAGCTTGTTGCCCTGCAGTTGCCTTTGGAGAGCTGTGGGGCCCACCAAAAATTTCACAAAAATAAAACCAAACTAGAACACAAAAGTTGAGCTGGTATACTATAACTGGGAACAAGTTTCAAGGATTAATTCCTAACACAAAATTCAGAAATAGCATTGGAATTTTAAGAAAAATCTGAATTGAGCACTTTTGACTTTTCATGAAAACTTGATGAGTTGACTAAATTGGATTTAGATATTGATTTCTTGACTGATGTGGGTATATTAGGCTATATGAAGACCAAATCAATTAATTCTAACTACTTTTTAACTGATGTGAGAGCTTATGGCTTCTAAATCCTAAACAGTGGGCAGCTAAAGGGTTTTAATTAAGATTTTGACTATTTCTCAAAGTGACACTTGTTCTTATGGTGTAACTGATCTATTATTGACTAAATAAACCTGCATGAACCAAAAAATACAACAAATGGACAATGCACAGTGGTGAAAACCACTGTGCCAAACACCCCTTTAGTAAACTGATTTGGTGATTTCTAAAGCATATGGATGCTTCAAACTATAAAACTTATTCCTCATTACTAATTATGATTAAAGAGACCAAAATGAGCAAAGAAACAACTGCTAAAACCACAAACACCTAGGATTTAAGAAAAAGATCAATTTGGCAGTGAAAATCATAATTTGAGCCACCAAAGATTCTACTGAACAAAAGTACAATACAAAGCAATAATCCAACTAAAATATACCAAACAAACATGAAAAGCACCAGCATAAGCAGAGATAAGCAGTGGAACAGTACAAGTAAGAAATTGGAAATGTTGCTTACAATGACTGTGAGTGTGCAAAACAGTGAACCAATGAACCAAATACACTATCCTAAGCCTCCCATGAGCTTCTAAACCAAATGCCATCCAGCTCAAACCTTGCTCCACTGTTCATCTTTCCTCTTCAATGATTTTTTTTTTATTTATTAGCTATTTATTGGTATTTTTGAGTATTTTTGAGATTTTTGCATAAAATAGATTTAAACACTTAAGGAGTTTGTAAAAGATTATAGGAAACCTATGTAAGCTCAAAGAAGTACAAACCAACAACTTTTAACAATTATCAAGCTAGAATGGAATTTTTACTAAAAACATGGAAAAATAAGCTTTCAACTGAGAAAGTGCAAAATGATACTTGAAACAAATTTATAAGATACTAACAAAGCTTAATACAACATTTGAAAGTTAAAAATTACACTGGAAGGAAAAATTCATTAAAACGACATTATTACTACACTAAGCTATTCTACTAATTAACTACTGCCTCAGCTTGCTTCTTTTTTTCTTCACTTATATGGGACCTGGGGTGTTGTAATCTCTTTCCCACATTGATTTGTGGCCCTTGGATATCTTGAAGTCATCTTGGCCGTTCAAAATAATTTTGGCGCGAAAAGGGTTCTTGGCAGGTTGTGGTTTGCTTGTGAGAGATTGTGAGGTAATAAATGTATCTTGGAGGGTTGTGGTAAGTTGGGGAACATGGAGTGGGTTTGGCAGATAAGAGGAGGGGGAAGGTAACTTGTTGGTTTGGGATTGCAGTCAAGTGGTGATGAAGGGGATGAGGTGGATGGTTGGTCAACATGGGGGTTGACTGAGTTTTAAACTAATACGGGGTATTAGTTTTTTTAGGGTGTGGGCCGGATTTTGGTGTTGGGCTAGGGGTTGTGTTCATGGATCAGGTAACAAAAGGGTTGGTTTGGTTCGTTTGTTTGTTTATTTATTTTGCAAAAACCACAAGGACTATTGTTGTAATTTCTGAAAATCATGGACTGAAAATGTACAAAATACAAAGTGCTCCCAAGTACTAATCTTGCCAAATTCTAATAATATAAGGACCATAATTTTTTTTTTCATTTTAAAACACACCAGGGACCAAAACTGACAAGTTTGCAAAGTACAAGGACCAAACATGTAATTTTCCACAAAACTTTCACCCAGGGACTAAAAATGATTTTTGTAACTTCCCAAGGACCAAAATTGATTTTTCATTCAAAATTATCCCACCAGGGACCTTTTCTGCCAAAGTTTGAAACTCCAGGGACCGAAACTGTAAATTTCCAAAACTTTCCAATTTTTCACCAAAGGACAAAATATGACAACTTATGATTGTAAAAGGACCTTTGGTGATAATTTTCTATATTTTGAATATCCAGGGACTAGTTTTGTAATTTTATGAAAGTTGAGGGACTGAAACTGCCAATTTTGCAAACTTTGTGCGTTTTTCATTTGTTTTTGCTCAATTTGCATCTAAAACATATAAAACACAATTTTGAAATATTTTCAGTATTTTGATGCATTACTGAGTGTTTTTGTATGTTTTGCAGTTCAGATCAGACCAAAAATGATGAGTGTTTGAGCACTCATCACATCCCGTAGGTTTTTGTAAATAGTGTTGGATCCACCGAGCCTAGAGTAAAATCATTAGCCAACAGAAATTTAGAAAGCTTGTCATACCACGCCCTGGGGGATTGCTTAAGACCGTAGAGAGACTTCTTAAGCTTGTAGACATGATTGGGACGTTCTGGATCAACGAATCCTTCAGGTTGACTGACATAAACCATTTCTCGGAGTTGACCATTCAGAAAAGCCATTTTCACGTCCATTTGGTAAACAATCATATTCCGATGAGTAGCAAATGCTAAGAACATCCGTACAGCTTCAAGTCTAGCTACAGGAGCAAATGATTCTTCAAAATCGATACCTTCTTCTTGAGAATAACCTTTTGCTACCAAGCGTGATTTGTTGCGTATGACTGTGCCTTCTGCATCCAGTTTGTTTTTCCAGATCCATTTTAAACCAATGACGATGATGCCTTCAGGTTTTTCAACTAATTCCCATACTTCTAATCTTTGAAAAGTTTCGAATTCTTCTTGCATAGACTCAATCCAGTTTTCATAAGTCATTGCTTCTTTGACATTTTTAGGTACGGTTTCACAAACTGTGAGTGCATAAATGCAGGTTTCACCGTCTGTGTGATGGCGTTGTCTTGTCATGATAGGTGCATCTGGATGGTCAATAATTTGAACTAAGGGGTGATCTCTAGTCCATTTATGTGTCGAAGGATGAAGTTGATAAGTATCTCGCAAGTGAGCAGGACCCAAATTACGTGTGGATGACTCAGCAATGTCGGGGACAGGTTGAGCATTTGCAAATGGATTAATGAATGGTTCTGGGTCATGCTCTGCGGTTTGTGGAACTGATAAAGGTATGGAATCTCCAGCTGATTGTCGTGAGTTAGACCCGGTTTTTTCTGTTGTTGTAGGTGATATGACTGGAGGACCGTCTCTTCCAACAGAAGTTGTTGTTTGTTGAGGTGTATCAGGTGCTTGATGTTGATCAAGATGTGCAGCGGAATTTGGTGTGACCTCAGGTGGACGGTTAGCGGGCGTATCGTCAAACAATGGAGCAAACAAGGTTTCCACTTCTTTACGAGAAAGTGACAATGGTTCAGCCGAAGATACCAGAAAGTTAAGACGGTTGGTTGCGGGTCCTAAGCCGTGTTGCTCAGAAGCCATCTGAGTGAGTTCATCGAAATTAGCATGAATAGTTTCTTGAATTTCTCGAGTACGACGATTCCAGATCCGATAGCCTTTTGAATTTTCACAGTAACCTATGAAAACTCCAATGTCAGCCTTTACTTTAAGTTTACCTAGATCATCACGATCATTGACTAGGTAGCATAAAGCACTGAATACGTGAAAGTGACTGATGTTTGGTTTCCTTTTGTGAACAATATGATATGGGGTTTTGTTGTGGCCTTTTGTGATCATGCAACGGTTTTGAGTGTAACAGGCGGTTGAAACAGCTTCTGCCCATAAGTAATCTGGTAATTGAGCGTTGATTAACATCGTTCGAGCAGCCTCCACTAACATTCTGTTGCGTCTTTCGACTACTCCATTCTGTTCGGGTGTGCGTGGAATAGATGTTTGATGTTCAATTCCCACTTTCTCAAAATACGACCTTTGAGTCTGATTCTTAAATTCTGTGCCATTGTCAGTTCGAACAATTCTGACTGTGTTTCGAAGCTGAACTTGTATTTTAGTTTGAAAGGTGATGATCATTTGAGGAGCTTGATCTTTACTTCGAAGAAAATAAACCCAAGTCCAGCGAGAGTAATCATCCACAATTACTAAAATGTAGCGTTTACCGTTGATTGTTTGAACACGCATCGGACCACACAAATCCATATGAAGCAATTGTAAAACATGATTAGTACTGTGTTCAGGTTTTGAGGGAAAATGAGCACGAGTACTTTTTCCTTGTTCACAGGCTGGACATAGATGATCTTTGGCATAACGTAATCTTGGAAAGCCTTCAACTAATTTGTGACGAGCGAGATCAGTCATCATTTTGAAATTCAAATAAGAAAGGCGTTTGTGCCATAACCAAGATTTAGTCGATTCAGCTTTGGATAGAAGACAAATTGGAGATGAAGCGATCATGTCAGACATTGAAATTGTATAAAGGTTAGTGCCACGTTTGCCAGACATTAAATCGTTGCCTTTTAGATCATGAACAAAACAGGTTTTCTCACGAAATGCTACTTCTAAATCTCCATCACAGAATTGACCGACTGAAAAGAGGTTGTGACCCAAGCCTTCAACATAATAAACTCTGCTAATTTCAATGTTTCCATGCATGTAGTCTCCGTAACCCATGATTAAAGCGTATTGATCATTCCCGAATCTGACAGTTCCAATAAACTTTGAGACAAAGTTTTTTAACAGTTTGAGATTGCCTGTCATATGTCGGGTGCAACCGCTATCAAAAATCCAGAGAACGATCTGAACCACCTGCATCAAAAGAAGACGACAGAGATGGAACAGAAGTAAGGGTGGAACCCGAGGAAATAGTGGGTTCCTGTTGGTTAGAAATGCAAATATTTAACAATTTAGGAATCCATTTAAAATTTGGTTTGTATTGTAACCAACGTTGCCAATTCCAACTAGTTTTTGCTTTGTTCTTAGTGAATGCACTAGCTTTTGGCGGGTTCCTAGAATTGTTGATTGCTGCTTGTGGGTTGACTACAACATTATTAGAAACTGGAGTAGACGTTTTTCTTAAGGTAGAATTAGAAGAAGAGCCGGATCTACGTTTCTTTTCGTGGTGTAAGAGATTATTAGCTACACATTTGGTATGATCACCAGATAACACACTTTTACGACAAAACACACAAGATGCATTAATATTCAAAACATTTGAAGGTTCAGCATTCGTCACATTAAGATTTGGATTACAATTTGCCAGATTAGAATCTAAATCAGATGCAACATTAGTTTTATTCAAGTTCCTAAGGTGATCTTCTACTTCTTGCACTTCTAGTGTTCCACTTTTATGTTACGAGAGCCTACTCTTTTTAGTCTTCTTAACTCTTTTTGGCTTTGGGCTTCTAACGCTCTTAGAGGAAACTAGACCTGTGGAAGTGGAAGAGCTAACATTAGAACTCTTAGCATGCTTACCCTTATCTGTTATGTTTATTTGAAACATTCCTGGTGCAATGACAGTGGTGTCAATGAACTTTCCTTTTTGAAGTACCTTAATTTTCTCTTTCAAATCAATGATGATGTGTTTTTTGTCCTGAATATCAGACTCAAGTAAACCATTGCAATAACGAATGTCATCGCGGTTTTGTTGCCATTCGGCGTTTTCAATTTTTAACTCCGCAATTTCATTTTTACGTAGACGACATTTGTTTTTACGAGACTCAATATTGGTACATAGTTGCAATTCAGTTTTAATACTTTGAGCTTGACACCAATCAATCTTTTTTTTAAGTTGACAAATTTCATTTGAAAGTTTGTTTATCACATCATCACTGTTTTGACGCAATGTTTCATTTTGATGTTTCAAAGATTCATTTTGTGACCTCAACGAGACAAGTTCAGCACAGTACTCAGCAAATAATTCAGCATTGCTGGAAAAATGGAGTTCATTCATTAGAGAACTATGAAAATCAGCCTGAAGAAGTTGTTCCTAGATTCGATCAGAGTTTGCTTTCAAAAATCGGTTTTTGCTTTGTTGAACCAAAATTGCATTTTCATTAAGAGCGAAAATTTCTTTCATATCTTTAACTTCTTTTTGGAGTTCCTGTTCCCAACGAGTAGCACAATAACGCAAATTATGAACTAAAGGCAGAATTTGTTTTTGAAAAATGTCTCGTTTTTCCCGCTCGTAAGCTGATTGAAAAGTATGAATTTTAATTTCCGAATGTTGTTCAATGATGGTTTCCAAAGTATCGATGCCTTTCATGAATGTTTGAAAATAGTCTAAAACTTTACAGCGTGTTGGTAATGGTGTCACATGACCAAAAGAAGGTAATGGACCATTTACTTGTGCCACGGGTTTAACAAGAGCTCCATCGGAAGATGAAACGTAAGACTCAGTAACATACCATGATTTCTCAGGTATTTCTCTTGATGGAACAAAAGATTTTGAAATATGAGGAGCTTTTGAGTAATCATATGGTTTGCAATATTCAACTTGACTCATTTTTGATCGACTCTTCTCTTCAAGTTCGTATTCTTCCTCAGTATCATGTACAATAACACGCACAACATTATTATCCATCAATTAGTCCAGACTGTACAGCTTAGGATTTGTTTTGAACACAATGCGAAGAAAAGAGGATCTGTAATCGCCGAGGCCAAAACCTTTACCTGGTCTTGGTTTTAAAGAAAATTTTTGAATTGTCGTTACAGATTCCCCATGTTTATAAACGATGTTTTGAAAAGCTTTAATTTGACTTTCGAGAGCGATATTATCATCAAGTAAAGAATTTACTTTTTCTCGTTTTTGCACTTTATGTTCATAAAATTCCTGTTTGCAAGTTATCACCTCTTTACGTGTTTTTGAAAGTTCCTGTTGGAGTTGAACAACTTGTTTTTGAAGATCATGTTTTTCATTTTCCAGCTTGGAAACGGTTTTACCGTTTGACTCAACAATGTCATACATTTGCTTTTGAAGATTTTGTTCTTTGACATATGATTCTTGAAATGACTTTTCAAAGCTTTGTTCACGATGAACGACATATTGAAAGCTTGAAAGTTGCTTTTTATAACATTCAATGTCCTTTTTTAATTTGGCATTTTCTTTCAAAACTTCAGTTTGCTCGTCCGTTATGTGATTAGAAAGAAGTTGATTATTAAGTTGTTTGGCCGTAACTGTACAGCCAGGAGTTGGATCAGAAGGAGGTTCATATTGTTCACTAAAGTCATTTTCGTCTTGTGCAATAGGATCATCAAATGAGACGACAGTGTCATCATCAAATATAACGACTGTGTCTAATTGTTCATCCTCTTGAGAAGAGAAAAATGTTTCAGAAGGAACAACTTGCGCCTGATCTGATTCAGAAACATAGGGTGATGCATTAATTGTTATGGAGCTTGTGGTTAGGTCATTTACCTGAGACAAGCCATCAGTGGAGAACACTGGGCCTGAATCATTCAACTGATGTTCCTGCATGTTGGCCATAAGCATCACAGCTGCATTGGCTTCAAGATCTTCCATTTCATCATCGTTGTAAGCATTAGCAAAGAAATTGTTCTCATGAGCATTGAAAGTGCCTTCCTTTTCATTTTTGAGAGCCATAAGTAATGCCTGCTTGTGAAACTGACTACCTTTTCTTGGGTGAGGGCATGCAGTTGCAATATGACCTTTTTCGTTGCAGTTGTAGCACCATATCGTATTCCCCGAGACTGTGTTGTTACTAGCAGCATTGACATTACTTCGCTGAGGAACACCTGGATTGTTTCTGAATCCCCCATTGTTGTTAACTCTTTGTCCATATCTAGAATTTCCAGTATACCCACCTGAACGTCCTGAATTACGATTCTGAATCTCAACTCGACCATCTTGAATGACAGCTTGGTTTCTTGTATTGGATGAAGAACGAAGACGGTTGTTGGTTTTGTTGGAGAATTTGCTAAAAGCACGAGCAACAAGAGCAAGTCCTTGATTCAACGTATTGACGTCATCATCATCATCTTAAATTTGATTAGAGTAATACATGCTATCATTGTTGTCATATGGAGTAAGTTGATTATAAGCATGTTGAGAAGCAGGAGGTTGCTGGTGACTGAAATAATTCTGTTCCTGATCATAAGCATGATTAGACATCGGAGGATGTGAAACAGGAGTTTGAGCAACGAGTGCAAGGGGATTAGAAGTAGGTGCTGATGTGTATCCTCCTCGGGCGATTTTGTCTTTTTCAACTTCAGACTCATAGTGCTTGAGATAGTCGTACAACAATCCATATGGATCCCTGTGAAGATTCTTAGCTTGTCTCACAAATGTCACATACTTTTGCCACTCAGGACCCAGACTACTAACAAACTTGGTATTGACAGCGATTCTTGGAAGAGTTATATCATGTCTCTCTAAATCATTGACGACATTAGTGAAACGATGAAAGTAAGACTCAAGAGATTCCCCTGGTTCGATCATGATGTTAGTGTATTCCAAGTAAAGTTTAGATTCCATGTCTTCCTTATTCAGTTGTGTGCCTTGCATCAGTAGATGAACGTGTTCCCACATAGCTTTTGCAGTTGTTTGAGCATCAACACTTCTGAATATGATATTTGGTATTCCTTGAAGTATGTAAGACATAGCATACTCATCTGCTTCACGATGGTGTTTTTGTTCCTCAGTAAGTTGAGACTCAGGAACACGCACAGCAGTTGGAGCTACCGGAGGATCAGCCTGTAGGTCACCGCCAACGTAGTTAACAAGCCAAGGAAATGGTCCTTCAAGGATAACTTGTTTCATGTACTTACCATTGGGTTTTTTTGAGTTCAATAAACCTTAAGAATCGACTTGCCCATTGAACATAATTACCCGGTGTTAGCATTGGTGGGGTGTCAGGAGAGCCTGCTTCGTGTCTGGATTATTGAGTTGAAATGACTTCACACATCCTGTCAAACCAGTGAGTAGGTTTTGGTGGAAGTTGGCTTTGTTGTTGTGACATCGGATAAAGATGTTGTATTGGAACCATTTGTTGCATGAAGTTATGTTGTTGTGAGTAAACCGGTTGATGATAATATTGTGGTGATTGTTGATACTGTTGCTGTTGCTGATGATACTGTTGATACTGATGTTGCTGAGCATTGTTGAAGTAGTACGGTGGTTGAGACATTATGAAACACTTGTGTGAAAAGATGGATCTTGTAGAAAGTATAGTTTTGCCAAATCTCGAAAAGTATGCCCAAGTAGATGTTTTCGAAATTTTGTCACAGAACTGGAGATCGCGAAAACTAGACTTTAAGGATTGCGAAAAATTGTGACTCAAGGATTTCGAAAATTATAGGTTTCAAAAGTTTGAGATTTCGAAAGAAAGTTTCTCGAAACTTATGTATTTTCAAAAAATCTTAGCTATTTCGAGAAACCAAAGAAGTTTTCAAAAAAGAAACTATTGTGATTTCGAAAATATGTGAATTTTTCGAGAACACAAAGAACACTTTTCGAAATTATACAATTTCGAAAGTTAACCAAAAGTCGAAGTACTTTTCTTCCTTATACAAGAGAGAAAAGACTGAGTTCACGATCCGTAATTCGAAAGATAGCTAAATCACATGATCTCGAAACTGTGGCAGTGAGGGATTTCGAAACTTTGCAAAACTTTGTTTTTCAATGAAAGCAATCCAAAAATGAGTTTTTAATGCAAGATTTTTGTACTTCAAGTTGTCAAATGATGAAATATGGAAGAAAGTTATAAACTTGACAAAGATTTTGACAAATTTATCAAATTTCGAAAAATAGTACAAAAAGTGCAAATCCTTATTTAGAGGAAAAGATTGATACTTTTGTGTTTGAAATGATTTGTAGCACAAATTTGTAAGCAAATATGTGATAAAAACCAAAAGAACAAACAAGAAAGTACAATTTTTAACAAAAAATAACGATTGAAAAAACATATTATGGATCGAATTTCAAAGAGAAACAATAACTACACCTTCATATGGCGAATGATACCACTTGTTAGGTCACCATATTGATTTCACACAAAAAAGAATGAGATAGATATAAGGATGGGATGAATATTTGAATAAGAGAATAATAAGAGCCAGAGTTTCCTTATGATTTCAAATAAACAACCAAGTTTACAATGAGACCTAAGACTAGTATTTATGGGTAAGGAGCTAGGGCAACACTCCTAGTCCTTCCCATCATGTAACTCGTGTGGGCTTAAAGCTCATGGACCACATTCTTAAGCCTTGTAAACTTAATACAAAATGTAAATGAAAGTAACTAATAACTAAGCAACCTAATATTATTACAAATGACCGAGACTTGATAAAATAGTAAAAACTATGATCCCAACAGGTTTGATAGAAGGAAGGTTAAATGCTACACTTGTGGTCAACAGGGTCATTTTTCCAGAGAATGCAAGGAAAGAAAGTCTGGTGATGAAGTTAGATATGGTTCATATCTGTTGGAATCAGGGACTTCAAAGACTGCACCGTCCAAGGCTTTGGTGACACTGGATCACCAGATTGATTGGGCTGACCATGAACCTGCTGAAGAGGAACCCTCTACTTCTGATCAAGTGAATTTGCTGGCATACTCACCTTCCGAGGACAAGAAGGAGCAAGTCTCCTTGATGGGAATCTCTTAGGTACACAACTGTGTGTTTGGATGTAGTGTAAGATACAATGAACATAAACGAGAATTTGCTGATTTGAAACCTAAGTACAATGAGTGTTATATTGAAGTAGAGTCATATAAAAAGGCTTTAAAAACTTTAGAGAAACAAAAAGTCTGGTTTCAAAAGAATCAAGTTAAATATGATGAAAAGATAAGAGTTCTAGAAAGTGATTTAGAAATTGATATGATAGACTTAAGACGTACTGAAAAAGAGAAATCTGATATAGAAAAGGAATAACAAGAATTACAAGCTAAGTTAGATAAAGAGATAGCTGGTCGTATGAAATGGCAGGAAGGAGCATCTAATCTGAGTAAATTGATTGATGGTCGCCAATCTGTTAGGTCTAGAAAAGCATTAGGATATGAGAAATATATAGATCCTGAAGAGTTAACCTATCATGATATGTCTAGTGTTTTTGACCCTGAACCAGCCTTAGCTTATCAGACACCAGTTAAATTTGTTAAGGAAGGGGAAATGAAAGCTGTCCCTGGACCTATCAGAGGGGAACATATGCCTATAGACCTATCCATACCTATTGACTTTGATGGATCACACCATCTCTATGGCAAAAAGTCAACTGACTTGCCAGACCCTATTATTAAATCTGCTGACTTTGTCTCTTGTTGTGACAGTGACAAGTCTTCTAATGAAGGGTCTACCTCATTTGCCAGCTGTGATTCAAGTGAGAAGTCAGACCTGCCCAAGACCACTCCCAAGACCACGCCAAAGACATCACCCAAGTCTCCCCACAAGCCTTCTAGAGTTGCTGCTACTACCAAGACAATTTCTACTGAAGACTTGTTATTTAATTCTTTGCAAAACAATATTTCTAGTTCTGTTAAAAACAATTCTGTTAATCATGGTGGTTTGAATGCTTTTTCATGTTATGGATCTTCTTTTAGTTTGAATAAATCTTCTAAAAAGAAGAAATGTTTTGTGTGTGGAAGTAAATCTCATTTGATTAAGGATTGTACCTTTCATGAGCAAAGAATGGGTGTATGTTTTAGTCAAAGGAAACCTAGGCAAATGTGGAAGAATGTTAGTGAAATACCTTCTTTTGTTCCACATCAGCAGAAATCTAATTCTGCTGAACCACATTCTTCATGGAGAAGAACCAGTACTAGACCATATGTTCGACCCACTAGTTCTTTCTTTTCTAATGGTTATTGGCCTAATCACTTTGACTCAATGTATTATGGTGGTGGGTATTGGGATACTGTTGTGAAGCCCTCAGCAAGTTGTTCTTGGACAAAGAAGGGACCTAAATTGCATTACAGGCCCAAGAACAATGGTGGATCTAAAAATCTACATGGCCTATCTCTAATGATCCACAAGGCAGGCTCAAGTCAGCAATGACTTGAGTCCCCAATGTGTACTAACTTTTGTATATTTTTGTTGTTGTTGTAGGATCATCCTTTGAAAAGTACTGAAGTAGGTATAGTTGATAGTGGTTATTATAGAAGTATGTCAGGGAACAAAGACAAGATGCATGACTTTGTGCCCATAGAAGGAGGAGGCAGTGTAACTTTTGGTGGTGGAGATGGCAAAATTACTGGGAAAGGAACTATTAAGACACCTTTGTTGGATTTTGAAAATGTTTATTATGTGAAGGAACTGGAGCATTTTAACCTATTCTCTGTATCACAAATTTGTGACACTAAGAATAAGGTCTTCTTCTCTGAAGATGAGTGTCTTGTGCTCTCCAAGGACTTCAAACTTCCAGAAGACACAACTGTTTTGCTGAGAGTTCCAAAACCTTCAACTTGTACACATTCAATCTGAATGATGTCAAGCCAGAAGGTGATCTAACATGTTTGGTGGCCAAAACTTCCCAGGATGAATCTACCAAGTGGCATAGAAGAATGGCTCATGTGAATTACAAGACTATAAACAAGTTGTCTAAACTTGGTCTTATTCAGGGCCTTCCTTCTAAACTCTTCACCAATGAACACAATTGTATTGCTTGCAACAAGGGAAAACAACACAGAGCCTCTTACAAAGCCATAAAAGCTGTGAGCACCATTTCAGAACCTTTTCAGTTGCTGCACATGGATCTCTTGGTCCAACTCCTATCAGAAGTATTGATCACAAGTATTTCTATCTAGTTATCACAGATGATTATGGCAGGTTTTGCTAGGTATTCTTTCTAAAAACAAAAGATGAAACAACTCCTATTTTGAGAGAATTCATCACTTTAATTGAAAACCAGCTTAATAAAAAGGTTAAAGGCATTAGGTGTGACAATGGGACAAAATTTAAAAATGTAGTTTTCATAGAATTCTGTAAGTCTAAGGGGATTAGAAGGGACTATAGTACTCCAAGGACCCCACAATAAAATGGGGTTACTGAAAGGAAAAATAAAACCCTAATTGAGGCAGCAAGATCTATGCTTGCAAAATCCAAATTACCCACTATGTTTTGGACTGAAGCAGTAAGTACTGCTTGTTATGTCTTGAACAGGGTATCCATCACTAGATATCATGTCAAGACACCTTATGAACTTCTCACTGGGAAAGTTCCAGACATACATTACCTTAAGCCTTTTGGATGCAAAGTGACAATTTTAAATACTGCTGATACACTGGGTAAGTTTGATGGGAAAGCTGATGAGGGATACATTGTGGGTTATTCAGCTCATAGCAAGGCCTATAGGATTTATAATCTGAGTGCCAAAAGGATAGAGGAGACCCTTAACCTAAGATTTCTTGAAGATCAGCCTAATACTCAGGGACAAGGCCATTCTTGGTATTTTGACCTAGATTATTTGACTGATTATTTGGATTATACTAGACATGCTTCTAATCCTAATGCAGGTACCAAAGATCAAATTCTAACCCTGCAGGTTCCATGGATGATGACTCAGAATGTGAATCTGAGCCAGATGAACATCCCATTGTTGTACCATCTTTTCCACCTAACCATTTTGTAGGTAATCATTATGCTGCTGAACAAGATGATGAGTCACATTATGCAGAGGATCTTGCAAGACTTAAGAAGCAAGAACATGCTGCTAAAAAGGAAGCTCAGAAACTCAATGACAAGGTTACACAAGAGACTGAAGCAATCCTACATCAATCAGCACAAGCAGTCAGTGGAAATAAGGATACTGCTGACAATTCTACTAAAGGCACCCCTATTCCCACTGATAAGGTCAAATATGTTGATACTCATGAAGTCCACTCTCCCATTTCTACTGAAGTGTCTACAGACTTTGAGAAGCCCTTTACAAGATTTCCAAGTCCTTCTGATCTTGGAAATTATCAGCCCAAGCCTGGCCTGTTTCACTCAGCTTCTTATGATACTGAGTTTGGGCCTACAGTCAACAATCTTGATGCCACAATTGATGTTAACCCTACAGCAACAAAAAGGATTCATAATGCTCATCCCCTATCAGAGATTATTGGAGATCCTAAAGCACCTGTTAGAACTAGAAGCACTGTAAAGAATACAAAATATGGTGAAGTTGCTTTCATTTCTTATGTCTACAATCGAAAGAGGGACAATCACACAGACTTCAAACATTGTCTGTTTGCATGCTTTCTTTCTCAAATAGAGCCAACTAGTGATCCTCAAGCACTGGCTGATTCAAGTTGGCTTGAAGCAATGCAAGAAGAGATGCTGCAATTTAAGAATCAGCAGGTTTGGATTTTGGTTCCTCTTCCTGATAGTAAATATGCCATTGGGACAAAATGGATTTTGAAGAATAAAAGAGATGCAAGGGGAATTGTGGTGAAAAACAAAGCTAGACTAGTGGCTCAAGGGTTTAGACAAGAGGAAGGCATTGACTATGATGAAGTCTTTGCACCAGTGGCCAGAGTTGAAGCAATAAGGATATTTTTGGCCTATGCCTATTATATGGGCTTTATGGTTTATCAGATGGATGTTAAAGCTACTTTCTTATATGGTGAGATTGAAGAGGAGGTTTATGTGACTCAACCCAAGGGATTTGAAGACCCTGATCATCCAGAGTATGTGTACAAGGTTATTAAAGCTCTCTATGGACTTCATCAAGCTCCCAGAGCTTGGTATGCTAGACTTTCCACATTTCTACTGAAGCATGGCTACAGAAGAGGTGCCATTGACAAGACTCTATTCCTCAAGAAAGATTCTAGGGATATTATTCTTGTGCAGGTGTATGTGGATGATATTATCTTTGGTTCAACCAAAGAAGCATGGTGTAGAGAGTTTGAGGATCTGATGAAGTGAGAATTTCAAATGAGTGCCATGGGAGAACTCACTTTCTTTTTGGGTTTACAGGTTCAGCAGAAACCTGATGGTATTTTCATACATCAGGAGAAGTATGTAAAGGATATGTTGTCAAAGTTTGATATGGAGAACGTCAGGACTGCCACTACTACCTATGAGGCTCCCAAACCAAAGAACAATATTGATCCTGATCTCCCTGTGAATGTTCACTTATACAGGTCAATGATTGGTTCTTTGATGTATTTGACTGCCTCTAGACCTGATATTACATTTGCTGTGAGTGCATGTTCAAGGCACCAAGTCACTCCACTAACCTCTCACTTGAATGCTGTCAAAAAGATTTTAAGTACCTAAAAGGCCAACCCAAATTAGGTCTTTGGTATCCCAAAGAGTCTCCATTTTAGCTAGCAGCTTATTGTGATAGTGACTATGGTGGTGCCAATATGGATAGAAGATCCACAACTGGAGGTTGCAAATTCCTTGGAAGGAGACTGATTTCTTGGCAATGCAAGAAACAGACCATTATTGCTACCTCTACTACTGAAGCAGAGTATGTTGCTGCTGCCAATTATTGTGGACAGGTCCTATGGATTCAAAATCAATTGCTGGATTATGGGTATAACTTTATGAATACTACCATTTTCATTGACAATCAAAGTACAATTTGCATTGTTAAAAATCCAGTTTTTCATAATAGAACCAAACATATTGAAATCAGACACCACTTTATCAGGGATGCTTATGAGAAACATTTAATTAAAGTGGTCAAAATTCACACAGATGAGAATGTGGCAGATTTGTTAACCAAAGCATTTGATGGACCAAGGTTTCAATATTTGGTGGTCCATATTGGAATGCTTAACCCTTAACTGCAAAGTTTAAGGGGAGGCAAATGCCTTAGGGGAGGATTGTGAGTGTAAACTTTGTAGATTTGTATAATTTGAATACTTTTTGAATATTAACACTAACCCACTAATGTTTCTGCAAGTTTGTTTAGTGTATTTGTATGTTTTATGTCTGTTTTACAGAAGTGCTGATGTTATAAATTATGTGTTATAAGTCATCAAGAGCTAAATTCAAGGGAATGTTGTCAAGTATGCTGAACATGGTTTCTTCTGATTAGTTGATTATGCTGAAGGTCTTACAAAGTTGATTAATAAAGAAGATCTTTCATTCATTCAAAGAAACAAGTTACAGCTTACATTCAAAGTTTCAACTGGATTACAAAGACCATTCCTACACATTTGCCTAATCGAGTACTACTAGCTTCTATCATCTATATCAAATACTTGAGGCTATGACAAGTATAATGATGAAGCTGAAGATGAAAATGGAAAAAGAAGAGAAGGAAGACTGTGAAGATGCTCAAGTACCAAAGTCAAGAAAATACTCAAGAACTTTGGTCCATGGCAACATTCCTTAATCATCTACTTCAGCTTCTCCTTTCCCTTACGTACAATCTCGGCCTTCTTGCTCTGTCCGATGTGCTCTTGAGTAGAAAGATCGGGTCCTGGAGCAGGAAGATCCAACACTACATTTTGTGATGTTGGAAGAGATGGATCTCTCTTCCTTGACCTTGGTTAGGATCTCTCTGGGGTGGAAGGAGGAAGAAAGGTTGGATCTTCATTTTCCTCCTCTGAAGAGTCTTCATCAGAGGTACAGATGAAGGGAGAGACAAGTTCTCTCTCAGCAGGAATGGAAACATGGCTAGGTTCACCCCTTTTCATGAAAACTTGATGAGTTGACTAAATTGGATTTAGATCTTGATTTCTTGACTGATGTGGGTATATTAGGCTATATGAAGACCAAATCAATTAATTCTAACTACTTTTTAACTGATGTGAGAGCTTATGGCTTCTAAATCCTAAATAGTGGGCAGCTAAAGGGTTTTAACTAAGATTTTGACTATTTCTCAAAGTGACACTTGTTCTTATGGTGTAACTGATCTATTATTGACTAAATAAACCTGCATGAACCAAAAAATACAACAAATGGACAATGCACAGTGGTGAAAACCACTATGCCAAACACCCCTTTAGTAAACTGATTTGGTGATTTCTAAAGCATATGGATGCTTCAAACTATAAAACTTATTCCTCATTACTAATTATGATTAAAGAGACCAAAATGAGCAAAGAAACAACTGCTAAAACCACAAACACCTAGGATTTAAGAAAAAGATCAATTTGGCAGTGAAAATCATAATTTGAGCCACCAAAGATTCTACTGAACAAAAGTACAATACAAAGCAATAATCCAACTAAAATATACCAAACAAACATGAAAAGCACCAGCATAAGCAGAGATAAGCAGTGGAACAGTACAAGTAAGAAATTGGAAATGTTGCTTACAATGACTGTGAGTGTGCAAAACAGTGAACCAATGAACCAAATACACTATCCTAAGCCTCCCATGAGCTTCTAAACC
The DNA here is from genome assembly GCA_030686995.1 of Artemisia argyi. Taxonomy (NCBI): domain Eukaryota; kingdom Viridiplantae; phylum Streptophyta; class Magnoliopsida; order Asterales; family Asteraceae; genus Artemisia; species Artemisia argyi. Next base: position 135,886,391 of record CM060694.1, read on the forward strand.
AAATGCCATCCAGCTCAAACCTTGCTCCACTATTCATCTTTCCTCTTCAATGATTTTTTTTATTTATTAGCTATTTATTGGTATTTTTGAGTATTTTTGAGATTTTTGCATAAAATAGATTTAAACACTTAAGGAGTTTGTAAAAGATTATAGGAAACCTATGTAAGCTCAAAGAAGTACAAACCAACAACTTTTAACAATTATCAAGCTAGAATGGAATTTTTACTAAAAACATGGAAAAATAAGCTTTCAACTGAGAAAGTGCAAAATGATACTTGAAACAAATTTATAAGATACTAACAAAGCTTAATACAACATTTGAAAGTTAAAAATTACACTGGAAGGAAAAATTCATTAAAACGACATTATTACTACACTAAGCTATTCTACTAATTAACTACTGCCTCAGCTTGCTTCTTTTTTTCTTCACTTATATGGGACCTGGGGTATTGTAATCTCTTTCCCACATTGATTTGTGGCCCTTGGATATCTTGAAGTCATCTTGGCCGTTAAAAATAATTTTGGCGCGAAAAGGGTTCTTGGCAGGTTGTGGTTTGCTTGTGAGAGATTGTGAGGTAATAAATGTATCTTGGAGGGTTGTGGTAAGTTGGGGAACATGGAGTGGGTTTGGCAGATAAGAGGAGGGGGAAGGTAACTTGTTGGTTTGGGATTGCAGTCAAGTAGTGATGAAGGGGATGAGGTGGATGGTTGGTCAACATGGGGGTTGACTGAGTTTGAAACTAATACGGGGTATTAGTTTTTTTAGGGTGTGGGCCAGATTTTGGTGTTGGGCTAGGGGTTGTGTTCATGGATCAGGTAACAAAAGGGTTGGTTTGGTTTGTTTGTTTGTTTATTTATTTTGCAAAAACCACAAGGACTATTGTTGTAATTTCTGAAAATCATGGACTGAAAATGTACAAAATACAAAGTGCTCCCAAGTACTAATCTTTCCAAATTCTAATAATATAAGGACCATAATTTTTTTTTTTTCATTTTAAAACACACCAGGGACCAAAACTGACAAGTTTGCAAAGTACAAGGACCAAACATGTAATTTTCCACAAAACTTTCACCCAGGGACTAAAAACGATTTTTGTAACTTCCCAAGGACCAAAATTGATTTTTCATTCAAAATTATCCCACCAGGGACCTTTTCTGCCAAAGTTTGAAACTCCAGGGACCGAAACTGTAAATTTCCAAAACTTTCCAATTTTTCACCAAAGGACAAAATATGACAACTTATGATTGTAAAAGGACCTTTGGTGATAATTTTCTATATTTTGAATATCCAGGGACTAGTTTTGTAATTTTATGAAAGTTGAGAGACTGAAACTGCCAATTTTGCAAACTTTGTGCGTTTTTCATTTGTTTTTGCTCAATTTGCATCTAAAACATATAAAACACAATTTTGAAATATTTTTAGTATTTTGATGCATTACTGAGTGTTTTTGTATATTTTGCAGTTCAGATCAGACCAAAAATGATGAGTGTTTGAGCACTCATCAATCCCCCACACTAAACTATTGCTAGTCCCTAGCAATACTGTTTTGAAAACTTGATGGATTTGAAAAACTCTTTACCAAAAGCCATCACTTCTGGAGTAGCCAGGTGTAAGAACTGTGGCACACCTGATAACCGTGTGATTTTGAGCAAACCACCAGCTGTCAACGGATTTGAGTAGTCTTTACCAAAAGCCGTTTGCTTCTGGACTAGCCAGCTCTTGATGGAATAGTCAACATCTTGGTGAGCTGATTGCCAATTATGGATTTTCCACGGCCTTTACCACAAGCCATAATCTTGTGGGCTAGCCAACTCATTTGTTTTCGGGGAGTTGAGGAACCATACAATTTTGGGCAAATTGCAAGCCGTAAACGGATTTGAGATGTCTTTACCAAGAGCCGTTTGCTCCTGGACTAGCCAATCCCTTTTGTCGTTTAGACATGGCGGACTGATAACCAAAAAATTTTGAAGCACCAGTGAAAAATTTTTGAAAATTTTGAAATTTTGGCAAAAACGGGGGTATTATATAGTAAAATGTGATAAAATTCGCTAGAATAGCGAATATCCCCCCCCCCCCCCCCCACACTAAGCATGAATATTGTCCTCAATATTCAAAATCCCGGCTATTATGCCGACATTTTGAACGTAAAGGGGCAACATTACAAGCTAAGCGTGGAAAACACCAATTTGTATTTTCACTCTTGTAACCATAGCATGGGGGACTCCCCCACACTTAGGGTGAAAACCCTATAAGCATGCTATTGTTTTTGTTTACCGAGTCGCTAGCTTGACTCGACCCCGAATTCATTTGTCCTTGGGGAAGCATGATGTGGAAGAAGTGATCTCCATCGGACTTTCATTCAAAATGTTTGGACAAACATATGAAGCACGTGAAAGTTCCACACCGATGAGATAAGTATCTGGCTCAAGATAATGATACATGAAAATGCCGGGATCAAAGATGGTATCCTCACTCCCGAAGGAGTGAAGAAGAGGAGAAATCACCTGGTAGGTGAAGGAAAGAAGAGAGATCTGAATAGCAATTAAGATAAGAACTTCCTCCTCAAGAAATGTATATTCAAGTGGAGGAGGCAAGTCCTTGAGCTTGATCTCAGGAAATTTATCAGTTTCCTCAACTGATTGGATTTCCTCATTATGAAGTTGTTTGGGTGGGAGAGGGGGGAATGAATCTTCATTTAACAAACTCTCTAGAAGAAGAATGTCCCCCTCAGGATCAAGATAATTATCATCAACTTCATATGAAATTGAACTATCTTCAGTAAGAAAAGTCTCGAATTCGTCCAGATCATTTTCACTTTCCGGAGTAAGTGGATTGATCTGAGTAAGTTCAATCGAAGGATCACGAGTAAGTAAGAATTCTAACTCTCTCAAATCCGCATCAAAGTCAAAGACTTCATTTTCATCCCTTGGTGGGATGGGATCCATATGAGAGAGTTCATCAGCGAACTCTTCAAGAAGAAAGTCATCATCAGATTGGAGAAGTGATGCATCAATAAATTCAATGTCTCCATAAGATAAACAATCATCACTGGAATCAGAGACAGTCTCAATTTGATCATTTGGATTATTAGGGTGAGAAGGAATATCACACACTTGATCAAAAGTCCCCTGTGACTCTCTCGGGATTGGGACAAGGATCTCAACACTAGACTTTATTAATTCGTCCGATTCCTTATTAGGAACAGTGCTAAGATGCTCATCCCCCATGTTCAGAGAGTGAGTGTGAACTTCGGGTGTGATAACAACAGACTGAGGGAGATGAGAGGAGCTAACATTCATGGAATTTTCAAGTTCCATTTGTTCAACGGCTAGTAATTTCTCCGTCTCATTATTTTCTCCCTGATTAACAATGGGAAGAATCACAAGTGATGAATCTGACGAACCCTTATAAAATTGAAGGATATCAAGGGAGTCTTCAATATCACTATCATCATCACAGTCTAGAAGAGCAGCTTGACGAAATTTGGCACGTGTTATAGCTGCTTGTTCTAAGACAAGTAATTCCTCCATACTCAATTCGTTTTTAGCCTCTCGTTCTTCAGCAAGTAATTCTGCCATAGATTTCTCACGAGAGTCTCGAAACGGTGTAGTAACCAACTCTTCCTTAAGTTCTTTTAAAATATAAAGAGCCTTTAGTAAAAGGTCTTGCTCGGTTTCTTGAGGAGTTGTGTGAATCATATCGTACTGTGGAGGTGGGTCTGAAAACGAAGAGTCGTAATTGTTACAAGGAAATGGATTCCTTGTTTGACAATCCGAGCTAGAGTGTGGACCTCCACAGTAATCACAACAGTAAAACTGATGTGGCTGTGGGTGATAAATGCTAGAGTTACAATTGGTATCAGGAGACTGCTCATAGACAAGCGTGTTTCCCGATTGACAATCATAACTGTAGTGTGAACCACCACAATACTCACAACAGTAAAACTGCTGAGACTGAGGGTGTGGTAACTGATGGAATGAATCAGTCGTGTCATGGTAGGAATAGGGATTCTGGTTATAGACAGACCCGTTTCCCGACTCTACCATGCCACAGCTGGGGCAATTGCCACCATTATGAGGATTACCACACCATTGGCAAACCAGAAAGTGTGGATGAGACATAGAAAGAATCAAAAGTCTAGGGAGGGGTAGGGATGAAGAATCAAAGATGTGAGAGGGTAAAGGTGAATATTTTTGAGTTTTTGGATAAACATTTTGTACAAATGATAAGGAAAAATGTTTTTGTGTTTTTGTTTTTATGAAAATATGAACAAGGATGGATAAATGTACAATGGAACGAATTCCAAAGACACTAATCAGAAAAACCGTTTAGATAAACGCGCACAACCTCCCCGGCAGCGGCGCCAAAAGTTGATTGAGCCTGAACCACCTAACTTATATTGACCAAGGAATGGTCAACAAAGTCAGACAGCCTAGATCAATGCTCCGAGGAATACAGTGTTTTCCCGGGTCGTTTAAGTCCCGACGAGGTGTGAATTGTAAACAAACGGTTCTGTGATCGGGTGAATTTGGATGGAAAGGGGTTTTGAGTTATTTAACTAAGGAATCTACAATGAAATAGCTTAAATAAGCTATTTGAATAAGACGGGAAAGTTTGAAAACCCAGAAACGTTTAAAACCTAAAAACGCGTACGTTACGTTTAAATAAAACGTAGACGTACAAAATAAAACGCGAGTTTTAACAAAATAAAATACTTACAAAAGTGAAAATCACATTCTTACAATCCTAATAATAAAAGAAACTTTTTAGAAAATTAAAATTACTTTTTACACTATTTAATTATTTAATATTAATTAAAAACTATTTAATGCTTATTATTAATACTTAAATAACTAAAATACACTACAATATTATTTAAATACTAAAAAGTTGAAAATAAAATTTCTAAAATTATAAAATAACTAAAAATAAGTTTTAAAAATAAAATTAAGTATTTTTGTCTTTTTGTGAATTTTCTATTAATTAATAACTAATTAATTACTAATTAACTAATTAAACTATTTTAAATTAAGAAAAATACTAAATGAACAGTGAAAATTCTAATAAAATTACTAAAATTATTTTACAACATATAAAAGCTATAAAAAATATAAAAACTTGGTTTTGCTTAAGAAAAACTAATTATGCTATATTAAACTAATTATTAACTAATAATTAATAAAACTAAAATTAATTCTAATTAATACTAAATGATACAATAAAATTCTGAGAAAATTAATATAAATACTTTAATATAATAGAAATTTAAGAAAAATATAAAAATGACAAGTACTTAATTAAAATCTAAAAATGAAAAATAAAATTTAAATAAAATTAAATAGAAACTATCACTTAGAAATTAAATTGGATTTTCTTGGATTTTCTTTTGGAAACTTATTTTACATCTAAAAACAGTAAACTTTTGTGAAAACAACTTTAATGGAACTCAAAAATAAGCAAATTACAAGCTTGTATGGTCAACAGTTGACTTTTGTTGACCAAGGGGTGAAATAAGCTCAAATGAGATTTGGTGGGGTCCACAATGGTTAATCCAGGTCCAAATAAGTTAGACTAACTTAAATAAGCTATAAAAAGCAAAGATGACAACTGAATAAGCCAAAAAGCTAAAATTAAGCACTTGGAATTTTCTAGGAACTCAGAACTGGGACAGAGATTTGTGACCAAATCAGGTGGGACCCAGGGGGTTTGAGGTCAACCCAAGGGTCAAAATATGGAGCCTGGTAGGGGGAGGGTTGAATGGTACAATGCTTGTGGCCTGGGGCCCACTGAGGTGGTTGGAAACCACCACCAAAGGGTGGTGTTTGGGTGGTGGTGCTGCTGAGACAGAGCAGCTTGTTGCCTTGCAGTTGCCTTTGGAGAGCTGTGGGGCCCACCAAAAATTTCACAAAAATAAAACCAAACTAGAACACAAAAGTTGAGCTGGTATACTATAACTGGGAACAAGTTTCAAGGATTAATTCCTAACACAAAATTCAGAAATAGCATTGGAATTTTAAGAAAAATCTGAATTGAGCACTTTTGACTTTTCATGAAAACTTGATGAGTTGACTAAATTGGATTTAGATCTTGATTTCTTGACTGATGTGGGTATATTAGGCTATATGAAGACCAAATCAATTAATTCTAACTACTTTTTAACTGATGTGAGAGCTTATGGCTTCTAAATCCTAAACAGTGGGCAGCTAAAGGGTTTTAATTAAGATTTTGACTATTTCTCAAAGTGACACTTGTTCTTATGGTGTAACTGATCTATTATTGACTAAATAAACCTGCATGAACCAAAAAATACAACAAATGGACAATGCACAGTGGTGAAAACCACTGTGCCAAACACCCCTTTAGTAAACTGATTTGGTGATTTCTAAAGCATATGGATGCTTCAAACTATAAAACTTATTCCTCATTACTAATTATGATTAAAGAGACCAAAATGAGCAAAGAAACAACTGCTAAAACCACAAACACCTAGGATTTAAGAAAAAGATCAATTTGGCAGTGAAAATCATAATTTGAGCCACCAAAGATTCTACTGAACAAAAGTACAATACAAAGCAATAATCCAACTAAAATATACCAAACAAACATGAAAAGCACCAGCATAAGCAGAGATAAGCAGTGGAACAGTACAAGTAAGAAATTGGAAATGTTGCTTACAATGACTGTGAGTGTGCAAAACAGTGAACCAATGAACCAAATACACTATCCTAAGCCTCCCATGAGCTTCTAAACCAAATGCCATCCAGCTCAAACCTTGCTCCACTGTTCATCTTTCCTCTTCAATGATTTTTTTTTTTATTTATTAGCTATTTATTGGTATTTTTGAGTATTTTTGAGATTTTTGCATAAAATAGATTTAAACACTTAAGGAGTTTGTAAAAGATTATAGGAAACCTATGTAAGCTCAAAGAAGTACAAACCAACAACTTTTAACAATTATCAAGCTAGAATGGAATTTTTACTAAAAACATGGAAAAATAAGCTTTCAACTGAGAAAGTGCAAAATGATACTTGAAACAAATTTATAAGATACTAACAAAGCTTAATACAACATTTGAAAGTTAAAAATTACACTGGAAGGAAAAATTCATTAAAACGACATTATTACTACACTAAGCTATTCTACTAATTAACTACTGCCTCAGCTTGCTTCTTTTTTTCTTCACTTATATGGGACCTGGGGTGTTGTAATCTCTTTCCCACATTGATTTGTGGCCCTTGGATATCTTGAAGTCATCTTGGCCGTTCAAAATAATTTTGGCGCGAAAAGGGTTCTTGGCAGGTTGTGGTTTGCTTGTGAGAGATTGTGAGGTAATAAATGTATCTTGGAGGGTTGTGGTAAGTTGGGGAACATGGAGTGGGTTTGGCAGATAAGAGGAGGGGGAAGGTAACTTGTTGGTTTGGGATTGCAGTCAAGTGGTGATGAAGGGGATGAGGTGGATGGTTGGTCAACATGGGGGTTGACTGAGTTTTAAACTAATACGGGGTATTAGTTTTTTTAGGGTGTGGGCCGGATTTTGGTGTTGGGCTAGGGGTTGTGTTCATGGATCAGGTAACAAAAGGGTTGGTTTGGTTCGTTTGTTTGTTTATTTATTTTGCAAAAACCACAAGGACTATTGTTGTAATTTCTGAAAATCATGGACTGAAAATGTAAAAAATACAAAGTGCTCCCAAGTACTAATCTTGCCAAATTCTAATAATATAAGGACCATAATTTTTTTTTTCATTTTAAAACACACCAGGGACCAAAACTGACAAGTTTGCAAAGTACAAGGACCAAACATGTAATTTTCCACAAAACTTTCACCCAGGGACTAAAAATGATTTTTGTAACTTCCCAAGGACCAAAATTGATTTTTCATTCAAAATTATCCCACCAGGGACCTTTTCTGCCAAAGTTTGAAACTCCAGGGACCGAAACTGTAAATTTCCAAAACTTTCCAATTTTTCACCAAAGGACAAAATATGACAACTTATGATTGTAAAAGGACCTTTGGTGATAATTTTCTATATTTTGAATATCCAGGGACTAGTTTTGTAATTTTATGAAAGTTGAGGGACTGAAACTGCCAATTTTGCAAACTTTGTGCGTTTTTCATTTGTTTTTGCTCAATTTGCATCTAAAACATATAAAACACAATTTTGAAATATTTTCAGTATTTTGATGCATTACTGAGTGTTTTTGTATGTTTTGCAGTTCAGATCAGACCAAAAATGATGAGTGTTTGAGCACTCATCACATCCCGTAGGTTTTTGTAAATAGTGTTGGATCCACCGAGCCTAGAGTAAAATCATTAGCCAACAGAAATTTAGAAAGCTTGTCATACCACGCCCTGGGGGATTGCTTAAGACCGTAGAGAGACTTCTTAAGCTTGTAGACATGATTGGGACGTTCTGGATCAACGAATCCTTCAGGTTGACTGACATAAACCATTTCTCGGAGTTGACCATTCAGAAAAGCCATTTTCACGTCCATTTGGTAAACAATCATATTCCGATGAGTAGCAAATGCTAAGAACATCCGTACAGCTTCAAGTCTAGCTACAGGAGCAAATGATTCTTCAAAATCGATACCTTCTTCTTGAGAATAACCTTTTGCTACCAAGCGTGATTTGTTGCGTATGACTGTGCCTTCTGCATCCAGTTTGTTTTTCCAGATCCATTTTAAACCAATGACGATGATGCCTTCAGGTTTTTCAACTAATTCCCATACTTCTAATCTTTGAAAAGTTTCGAATTCTTCTTGCATAGACTCAATCCAGTTTTCATAAGTCATTGCTTCTTTGACATTTTTAGGTACGGTTTCACAAACTGTGAGTGCATAAATGCAGGTTTCACCGTCTGTGTGATGGCGTTGTCTTGTCATGATAGGTGCATCTGGATGGTCAATAATTTGAACTAAGGGGTGATCTCTAGTCCATTTATGTGTCGAAGGATGAAGTTGATAAGTATCTCGCAAGTGAGCAGGACCCAAATTACGTGTGGATGACTCAGCAATGTCGGGGACAGGTTGAGCATTTGCAAATGGATTAATGAATGGTTCTGGGTCATGCTCTGCGGTTTGTGGAACTGATAAAGGTATGGAATCTCCAGCTGATTGTCGTGAGTTAGACCCGGTTTTTTCTGTTGTTGTAGGTGATATGACTGGAGGACCGTCTCTTCCAACAGAAGTTGTTGTTTGTTGAGGTGTATCAGGTGCTTGATGTTGATCAAGATGTGCAGCGGAATTTGGTGTGACCTCAGGTGGACGGTTAGCGGGCGTATCGTCAAACAATGGAGCAAACAAGGTTTCCACTTCTTTACGAGAAAGTGACAATGGTTCAGCCGAAGATACCAGAAAGTTAAGACGGTTGGTTGCGGGTCCTAAGCCGTGTTGCTCAGAAGCCATCTGAGTGAGTTCATCGAAATTAGCATGAATAGTTTCTTGAATTTCTCGAGTACGACGATTCCAGATCCGATAGCCTTTTGAATTTTCACAGTAACCTATGAAAACTCCAATGTCAGCCTTTACTTTAAGTTTACCTAGATCATCACGATCATTGACTAGGTAGCATAAAGCACTGAATACGTGAAAGTGACTGATGTTTGGTTTCCTTTTGTGAACAATATGATATGGGGTTTTGTTGTGGCCTTTTGTGATCATGCAACGGTTTTGAGTGTAACAGGCGGTTGAAACAGCTTCTGCCCATAAGTAATCTGGTAATTGAGCGTTGATTAACATCGTTCGAGCAGCCTCCACTAACATTCTGTTGCGTCTTTCGACTACTCCATTCTGTTCGGGTGTGCGTGGAATAGATGTTTGATGTTCAATTCCCACTTTCTCAAAATACGACCTTTGAGTCTGATTCTTAAATTCTGTGCCATTGTCAGTTCGAACAATTCTGACTGTGTTTCGAAGCTGAACTTGTATTTTAGTTTGAAAGGTGATGATCATTTGAGGAGCTTGATCTTTACTTCGAAGAAAATAAACCCAAGTCCAGCGAGAGTAATCATCCACAATTACTAAAATGTAGCGTTTACCGTTGATTGTTTGAACACGCATCGGACCACACAAATCCATATGAAGCAATTGTAAAACATGATTAGTACTGTGTTCAGGTTTTGAGGGAAAATGAGCACGAGTACTTTTTCCTTGTTCACAGGCTGGACATAGATGATCTTTGGCATAACGTAATCTTGGAAAGCCTTCAACTAATTTGTGACGAGCGAGATCAGTCATCATTTTGAAATTCAAATAAGAAAGGCGTTTGTGCCATAACCAAGATTTAGTCGATTCAGCTTTGGATAGAAGACAAATTGGAGATGAAGCGATCATGTCAGACATTGAAATTGTATAAAGGTTAGTGCCACGTTTGCCAGACATTAAATCGTTGCCTTTTAGATCATGAACAAAACAGGTTTTCTCACGAAATGCTACTTCTAAATCTCCATCACAGAATTGACCGACTGAAAAGAGGTTGTGACCCAAGCCTTCAACATAATAAACTCTGCTAATTTCAATGTTTCCATGCATGTAGTCTCCGTAACCCATGATTAAAGCGTATTGATCATTCCCGAATCTGACAGTTCCAATAAACTTTGAGACAAAGTTTTTTAACAGTTTGAGATTGCCTGTCATATGTCAGGTGCAACCGCTATCAAAAATCCAGAGAACGATCTGAACCACCTGCATCAAAAGAAGATGACAGAGATGGAACAGAAGTAAGGGTGGAACCCGAGGAAATAGTGGGTTCCTGTTGGTTAGAAATGCAAATATTTAACAATTTAGGAATCCATTTAAAATTTGGTTTGTATTGTAACCAACGTTGCCAATTCCAACTAGTTTTTGCTTTGTTCTTAGTGAATGCACTAGCTTTTGGCGGGTTCCTAGAATTGTTGATTGCTGCTTGTGGGTTGACTACAACATTATTAGAAACTGGAGTAGACGTTTTTCTTAAGGTAGAATTAGAAGAAGAGCCGGATCTACGTTTCTTTTCGTGGTGTAAGAGATTATTAGCTACACATTTGGTATGATCACCAGATAACACACTTTTACGACAAAACACACAAGATGCATTAATATTCAAAACATTTGAAGGTTCAGCATTCGTCACATTAAGATTTGGATTACAATTTGCCAGATTAGAATCTAAATCAGATGCAACATTAGTTTTATTCAAGTTCCTAAGGTGATCTTCTACTTCTTGCACTTCTAGTGTTCCACTTTTATGTTACGAGAGCCTACTCTTTTTAGTCTTCTTAACTCTTTTTGGCTTTGGGCTTCTAACGCTCTTAGAGGAAACTAGACCTGTGGAAGTGGAAGAGCTAACATTAGAACTCTTAGCATGCTTACCCTTATCTGTTATGTTTATTTGAAACATTCCTGGTGCAATGACAGTGGTGTCAATGAACTTTCCTTTTTGAAGTACCTTAATTTTCTCTTTCAAATCAATGATGATGTGTTTTTTGTCCTGAATATCAGACTCAAGTAAACCATTGCAATAACGAATGTCATCGCGGTTTTGTTGCCATTCGGCGTTTTCAATTTTTAACTCCGCAATTTCATTTTTACGTAGACGACATTTGTTTTTACGAGACTCAATATTGGTACATAGTTGCAATTCAGTTTTAATACTTTGAGCTTGACACCAATCAATCTTTTGTTTAAGTTGACAAATTTCATTTGAAAGTTTGTTTATCACATCATCACTGTTTTGACGCAATGTTTCATTTTGATGTTTCAAAGATTCATTTTGTGACCTCAACGAGACAAGTTCAGCACAGTACTCAGCAAATAATTCAGCATTGCTGGAAAAATGGAGTTCATTCATTAGAGAACTATGAAAATCAGCCTGAAGAAGTTGTTCCTAGATTCGATCAGAGTTTGCTTTCAAAAATCGGTTTTTGCTTTGTTGAACCAAAATTGCATTTTCATTAAGAGCGAAAATTTCTTTCATATCTTTAACTTCTTTTTGGAGTTCCTGTTCCCAACGAGTAGCACAATAACGCAAATTATGAACTAAAGGCAGAATTTGTTTTTGAAAAATGTCTCGTTTTTCCCGCTCGTAAGCTGATTGAAAAGTATGAATTTTAATTTCCGAATGTTGTTCAATGATGGTTTCCAAAGTATCGATGCCTTTCATGAATGTTTGAAAATAGTCTAAAACTTTACAGCGTGTTGGTAATGGTGTCACATGACCAAAAGAAGGTAATGGACCATTTACTTGTGCCACGGGTTTAACAAGAGCTCCATCGGAAGATGAAACGTAAGACTCAGTAACATACCATGATTTCTCAGGTATTTCTCTTGATGGAACAAAAGATTTTGAAATATGAGGAGCTTTTGAGTAATCATATGGTTTGCAATATTCAACTTGACTCATTTTTGATCGACTCTTCTCTTCAAGTTCGTATTCTTCCTCAGTATCATGTACAATAACACGCACAACATTATTATCCATCAATTAGTCCAGACTGTACAGCTTAGGATTTGTTTTGAACACAATGCGAAGAAAAGAGGATCTGTAATCGCCGAGGCCAAAACCTTTACCTGGTCTTGGTTTTAAAGAAAATTTTTGAATTGTCGTTACAGATTCCCCATGTTTATAAACGATGTTTTGAAAAGCTTTAATTTGACTTTCGAGAGCGATATTATCATCAAGTAAAGAATTTACTTTTTCTCGTTTTTGCACTTTATGTTCATAAAATTCCTGTTTGCAAGTTATCACCTCTTTACGTGTTTTTGAAAGTTCCTGTTGGAGTTGAACAACTTGTTTTTGAAGATCATGTTTTTCATTTTCCAGTTTGGAAACGGTTTTACCGTTTGACTCAACAATGTCATACATTTGCTTTTGAAGATTTTGTTCTTTGACATATGATTCTTGAAATGACTTTTCAAAGCTTTGTTCACGATGAACGACATATTGAAAGCTTGAAAGTTGCTTTTTATAACATTCAATGTCCTTTTTTAATTTGGCATTTTCTTTCAAAACTTCAGTTTGCTCGTCCGTTATGTGATTAGAAAGAAGTTGATTATTAAGTTGTTTGGCCGTAACTGTACAGTCAGGAGTTGGATCAGAAGGAGGTTCATATTGTTCACTAAAGTCATTTTCGTCTTGTGCAATAGGATCATCAAATGAGACGACAGTGTCATCATCAAATATAACGACTGTGTCTAATTGTTCATCCTCTTGAGAAGAGAAAAATGTTTCAGAAGGAACAACTTGCGCCTGATCTGATTCAGAAACATAGGGTGATGCATTAATTGTTATGGAGCTTGTGGTTAGGTCATTTACCTGAGACAAGCCATCAGTGGAGAACACTGGGCCTGAATCATTCAACTGATGTTCCTGCATGTTGGCCATAAGCATCACAGCTGCATTGGCTTCAAGATCTTCCATTTCATCATCGTTGTAAGCATTAGCAAAGAAATTGTTCTCATGAGCATTGAAAGTGCCTTCCTTTTCATTTTTGAGAGCCATAAGTAATGCCTGCTTGTGAAACTGACTACCTTTTCTTGGGTGAGGGCATGCAGTTGCAATATGACCTTTTTCGTTGCAGTTGTAGCACCATATCGTATTCCCCGAGACTGTGTTGTTACTAGCAGCATTGACATTACTTCGCTGAGGAACACCTGGATTGTTTCTGAATCCCCCATTGTTGTTAACTCTTTGTCCATATCTAGAATTTCCAGTATACCCACCTGAACGTCCTGAATTACGATTCTGAATCTCAACTCGACCATCTTGAATGACAGCTTGGTTTCTTGTATTGGATGAAGAACGAAGACGGTTGTTGGTTTTGTTGGAGAATTTGCTAAAAGCACGAGCAACAAGAGCAAGTCCTTGATTCAACGTATTGACGTCATCATCATCATCTTAAATTTGATTAGAGTAATACATGCTATCATTGTTGTCATATGGAGTAAGTTGATTATAAGCATGTTGAGAAGCAGGAGGTTGCTGGTGACTGAAATAATTCTGTTCCTGATCATAAGCATGATTAGACATCGGAGGATGTGAAACAGGAGTTTGAGCAACGAGTGCAAGGGGATTAGAAGTAGGTGCTGATGTGTATCCTCCTCGGGCGATTTTGTCTTTTTCAACTTCAGACTCATAGTGCTTGAGATAGTCGTACAACAATCCATATGGATCCCTGTGAAGATTCTTAGCTTGTCTCACAAATGTCACATACTTTTGCCACTCAGGACCCAGACTACTAACAAACTTGGTATTGACAGCGATTCTTGGAAGAGTTATATCATGTCTCTCTAAATCATTGACGACATTAGTGAAACGATGAAAGTAAGACTCAAGAGATTCCCCTGGTTCGATCATGATGTTAGTGTATTCCAAGTAAAGTTTAGATTCCATGTCTTCCTTATTCAGTTGTGTGCCTTGCATCAGTAGATGAACGTGTTCCCACATAGCTTTTGCAGTTGTTTGAGCATCAACACTTCTGAATATGATATTTGGTATTCCTTGAAGTATGTAAGACATAGCATACTCATCTGCTTCACGATGGTGTTTTTGTTCCTCAGTAAGTTGAGACTCAGGAACACGCACAACAGTTGGAGCTACCGGAGGATCAGCCTGTAGGTCACCGCCAACGTAGTTAACAAGCCAAGGAAATGGTCCTTCAAGGATAACTTGTTTCATGTACTTACCATTGGGTTTTTTTGAGTTCAATAAACCTTAAGAATCGACTTGCCCATTGAACATAATTACCCGGTGTTAGCATTGGTGGGGTGTCAGGAGAGCCTGCTTCGTGTCTGGATTGTTGAGTTGAAATGACTTCACACATCCTGTCAAACCAGTGAGTAGGTTTTGGTGGAAGTTGGCTTTGTTGTTGTGACATCGGATAAAGATGTTGTATTGGAACCATTTGTTGCATGAAGTTATGTTGTTGTGAGTAAACCGGTTGATGATAATATTGTGGTGATTGTTGATACTGTTGCTGTTGCTGATGATACTGTTGATACTGATGTTGCTGAGCATTGTTGAAGTAGTACGGTGGTTGAGACATTATGAAACACTTGTGTGAAAAGATGGATCTTGTAGAAAGTATAGTTTTGCCAAATCTCGAAAAGTATGCCCAAGTAGATGTTTTCGAAATTTTGTCACAGAACTGGAGATCGCGAAAACTAGACTTTAAGGATTGCGAAAAATTGTGACTCAAGGATTTCGAAAATTATAGGTTTCAAAAGTTTGAGATTTCGAAAGAAAGTTTCTCGAAACTTATGTATTTTCAAAAAATCTTAGCTATTTCGAGAAACCAAAGAAGTTTTCAAAAAAGAAACTATTGTGATTTCGAAAATATGTGAATTTTTCGAGAACACAAAGAACACTTTTCGAAATTATACAATTTCGAAAGTTAACCAAAAGTCGAAGTACTTTTCTTCCTTATACAAGAGAGAAAAGACTGAGTTCACGATCCGTAATTCGAAAGATAGCTAAATCACACGATCTCGAAACTGTGGCAGTGAGGGATTTCGAAACTTTGCAAAACTTTGTTTTTCAATGAAAGCAATCCAAAAACGAGTTTTTAATGCAAGATTTTTGTACTTCAAGTTGTCAAATGATGAAATATGGAAGAAAGTTATAAACTTGACAAAGATTTTGACAAATTTATCAAATTTCGAAAAATAGTACAAAAAGTGCAAATCCTTATTTAGAGGAAAAGATTGATACTTTTGTGTTTGAAATGATTTGTAGCACAAATTTGTAAGCAAATATGTGATAAAAACCAAAAGAACAAACAAGAAAGTACAATTTTTAACAAAAAATAACGATTGAAAAAACATATTATGGATCGAATTTCAAAGAGAAACAATAACTACACCTTCATATGGCGAATGATACCACTTGTTAGGTCACCATATTGATTTCACACAAAAAAGAATGAGATAGATATAAGGATGGGATGAATATTTGAATAAGAGAATAATAAGAGCCAGAGTTTCCTTATGATTTCAAATAAACAACCAAGTTTACAATGAGACCTAAGACTAGTATTTATGGGTAAGGAGCTAGGGCAACACTCCTAGTCCTTCCCATCATGTAACTCGTGTGGGCTTAAAGCTCATGGACCACATTCTTAAGCCTTGTAAACTTAATACAAAATGTAAATGAAAGTAACTAATAACTAAGCAACCTAATATTATTACAAATGACCGAGACTTGATAAAATAGTAAAAACTATGATCCCAACAGGTTTGATAGAAGGAAGGTTAAATGCTACACTTGTGGTCAACAGGGTCATTTTTCCAGAGAATGCAAGGAAAGAAAGTCTGGTGATGAAGTTAGATATGGTTCATATCTGTTGGAATCAGGGACTTCAAAGACTGCACCGTCCAAGGCTTTGGTGACACTGGATCACCAGATTGATTGGGCTGACCATGAACCTGCTGAAGAGGAACCCTCTACTTCTGATCAAGTGAATTTGCTGGCATACTCACCTTCCGAGGACAAGAAGGAGCAAGTCTCCTTGATGGGAATCTCTTAGGTACACAACTGTGTGTTTGGATGTAGTGTAAGATACAATGAACATAAACGAGAATTTGCTGATTTGAAACCTAAGTACAATGAGTGTTATATTGAAGTAGAGTCATATAAAAAGGCTTTAAAAACTTTAGAGAAACAAAAAGTCTGGTTTCAAAAGAATCAAGTTAAATATGATGAAAAGATAAGAGTTCTAGAAAGTGATTTAGAAATTGATATGATAGACTTAAGACGTACTGAAAAAGAGAAATCTGATATAGAAAAGGAATAACAAGAATTACAAGCTAAGTTAGATAAAGAGATAGCTGGTCGTATGAAATGGCAGGAAGGAGCATCTAATCTGAGTAAATTGATTGATGGTCGCCAATCTGTTAGGTCTAGAAAAGCATTAGGATATGAGAAATATATAGATCCTGAAGAGTTAACCTATCATGATATGTCTAGTGTTTTTGACCCTGAACCAGCCTTAGCTTATCAGACACCAGTTAAATTTGTTAAGGAAGGGGAAATGAAAGCTGTCCCTGGACCTATCAGAGGGGAACATATGCCTATAGACCTATCCATACCTATTGACTTTGATGGATCACACCATCTCTATGGCAAAAAGTCAACTGACTTGCCAGACCCTATTATTAAATCTGCTGACTTTGTCTCTTGTTGTGACAGTGACAAGTCTTCTAATGAAGGGTCTACCTCATTTGCCAGCTGTGATTCAAGTGAGAAGTCAGACCTGCCCAAGACCACTCCCAAGACCACGCCAAAGACATCACCCAAGTCTCCCCACAAGCCTTCTAGAGTTGCTGCTACTACCAAGACAATTTCTACTGAAGACTTGTTATTTAATTCTTTGCAAAACAATATTTCTAGTTCTGTTAAAAACAATTCTGTTAATCATGGTGGTTTGAATGCTTTTTCATGTTATGGATCTTCTTTTAGTTTGAATAAATCTTCTAAAAAGAAGAAATGTTTTGTGTGTGGAAGTAAATCTCATTTGATTAAGGATTGTACCTTTCATGAGCAAAGAATGGGTGTATGTTTTAGTCAAAGGAAACCTAGGCAAATGTGGAAGAATG
This sequence comes from Artemisia argyi, assembly GCA_030686995.1. Taxonomy (NCBI): domain Eukaryota; kingdom Viridiplantae; phylum Streptophyta; class Magnoliopsida; order Asterales; family Asteraceae; genus Artemisia; species Artemisia argyi. The sequence goes on from CM060694.1 coordinate 135,903,961, forward strand.
TTAGTGAAATACCTTCTTTTGTTCCACATCAGCAGAAATCTAATTCTGCTGAACCACATTCTTCATGGAGAAGAACCAGTACTAGACCATATGTTCGACCCACTAGTTCTTTCTTTTCTAATGGTTATTGGCCTAATCACTTTGACTCAATGTATTATGGTGGTGGGTATTGGGATACTGTTGTGAAGCCCTCAGCAAGTTGTTCTTGGACAAAGAAGGGACCTAAATTGCATTACAGGCCCAAGAACAATGGTGGATCTAAAAATCTACATGGCCTATCTCTAATGATCCACAAGGCAGGCTCAAGTCAGCAATGACTTGAGTCCCCAATGTGTACTAACTTTTGTATATTTTTGTTGTTGTTGTAGGATCATCCTTTGAAAAGTACTGAAGTAGGTATAGTTGATAGTGGTTATTCTAGAAGTATGTCAGGGAACAAAGACAAGATGCATGACTTTGTGCCCATAGAAGGAGGAGGCAGTGTAACTTTTGGTGGTGGAGATGGCAAAATTACTGGGAAAGGAACTATTAAGACACCTTTGTTGGATTTTGAAAATGTTTATTATGTGAAGGAACTGGAGCATTTTAACCTATTCTCTGTATCACAAATTTGTGACACTAAGAATAAGGTCTTCTTCTCTGAAGATGAGTGTCTTGTGCTCTCCAAGGACTTCAAACTTCCAGAAGACACAACTGTTTTGCTGAGAGTTCCAAAACCTTCAACTTGTACACATTCAATCTGAATGATGTCAAGCCAGAAGGTGATCTAACATGTTTGGTGGCCAAAACTTCCCAGGATGAATCTACCAAGTGGCATAGAAGAATGGCTCATGTGAATTACAAGACTATAAACAAGTTGTCTAAACTTGGTCTTATTCAGGGCCTTCCTTCTAAACTCTTCACCAATGAACACAATTGTATTGCTTGCAACAAGGGAAAACAACACAGAGCCTCTTACAAAGCCATAAAAGCTGTGAGCACCATTTCAGAACCTTTTCAGTTGCTGCACATGGATCTCTTTGGTCCAACTCCTATCAGAAGTATTGATCACAAGTATTTCTATCTAGTTATCACAGATGATTATGGCAGGTTTTGCTAGGTATTCTTTCTAAAAACAAAAGATGAAACAACTCCTATTTTGAGAGAATTCATCACTTTAATTGAAAACCAGCTTAATAAAAAGGTTAAAGGCATTAGGTGTGACAATGGGACAAAATTTAAAAATGTAGTTTTCATAGAATTCTGTAAGTCTAAGGGGATTAGAAGGGACTATAGTACTCCAAGGACCCCACAATAAAATGGGGTTACTGAAAGGAAAAATAAAACCCTAATTGAGGCAGCAAGATCTATGCTTGCAAAATCCAAATTACCCACTATGTTTTGGACTGAAGCAGTAAGTACTGCTTGTTATGTCTTGAACAGGGTATCCATCACTAGATATCATGTCAAGACACCTTATGAACTTCTCACTGGGAAAGTTCCAGACATACATTACCTTAAGCCTTTTGGATGCAAAGTGACAATTTTAAATACTGCTGATACACTGGGTAAGTTTGATGGGAAAGCTGATGAGGGATACATTGTGGGTTATTCAGCTCATAGCAAGGCCTATAGGATTTATAATCTGAGTGCCAAAAGGATAGAGGAGACCCTTAACCTAAGATTTCTTGAAGATCAGCCTAATACTCAGGGACAAGGCCATTCTTGGTATTTTGACCTAGATTATTTGACTGATTATTTGGATTATACTAGACATGCTTCTAATCCTAATGCAGGTACCAAAGATCAAATTCTAACCCTGCAGGTTCCATGGATGATGACTCAGAATGTGAATCTGAGCCAGATGAACATCCCATTGTTGTACCATCTTTTCCACCTAACCATTTTGTAGGTAATCATTATGCTGCTGAACAAGATGATGAGTCACATTATGCAGAGGATCTTGCAAGACTTAAGAAGCAAGAACATGCTGCTAAAAAGGAAGCTCAGAAACTCAATGACAAGGTTACACAAGAGACTGAAGCAATCCTACATCAATCAGCACAAGCAGTCAGTGGAAATAAGGATACTGCTGACAATTCTACTAAAGGCACCCCTATTCCCACTGATAAGGTCAAATATGTTGATACTCATGAAGTCCACTCTCCCATTTCTACTGAAGTGTCTACAGACTTTGAGAAGCCCTTTACAAGATTTCCAAGTCCTTCTGATCTTGGAAATTATCAGCCCAAGCCTGGCCTGTTTCACTCAGCTTCTTATGATACTGAGTTTGGGCCTACAGTCAACAATCTTGATGCCACAATTGATGTTAACCCTACAGCAACAAAAAGGATTCATAATGCTCATCCCCTATCAGAGATTATTGGAGATCCTAAAGCACCTGTTAGAACTAGAAGCACTGTAAAGAATACAAAATATGGTGAAGTTGCTTTCATTTCTTATGTCTACAATCGAAAGAGGGACAATCACACAGACTTCAAACATTGTCTGTTTGCATGCTTTCTTTCTCAAATAGAGCCAACTAGTGATCCTCAAGCACTGGCTGATTCAAGTTGGCTTGAAGCAATGCAAGAAGAGATGCTGCAATTTAAGAATCAGCAGGTTTGGATTTTGGTTCCTCTTCCTGATAGTAAATATGCCATTGGGACAAAATGGATTTTGAAGAATAAAAGAGATGCAAGGGGAATTGTGGTGAAAAACAAAGCTAGACTAGTGGCTCAAGGGTTTAGACAAGAGGAAGGCATTGACTATGATGAAGTCTTTGCACCAGTGGCCAGAGTTGAAGCAATAAGGATATTTTTGGCCTATGCCTATTATATGGGCTTTATGGTTTATCAGATGGATGTTAAAGCTACTTTCTTATATGGTGAGATTGAAGAGGAGGTTTATGTGACTCAACCCAAGGGATTTGAAGACCCTGATCATCCAGAGTATGTGTACAAGGTTATTAAAGCTCTCTATGGACTTCATCAAGCTCCCAGAGCTTGGTATGCTAGACTTTCCACATTTCTACTGAAGCATGGCTACAGAAGAGGTGCCATTGACAAGACTCTATTCCTCAAGAAAGATTCTAGGGATATTATTCTTGTGCAGGTGTATGTGGATGATATTATCTTTGGTTCAACCAAAGAAGCATGGTGTAGAGAGTTTGAGGATCTGATGAAGTGAGAATTTCAAATGAGTGCCATGGGAGAACTCACTTTCTTTTTGGGTTTACAGGTTCAGCAGAAACCTGATGGTATTTTCATACATCAGGAGAAGTATGTAAAGGATATGTTGTCAAAGTTTGATATGGAGAACGTCAGGACTGCCACTACTACCTATGAGGCTCCCAAACCAAAGAACAATATTGATCCTGATCTCCCTGTGAATGTTCACTTATACAGGTCAATGATTGGTTCTTTGATGTATTTGACTGCCTCTAGACCTGATATTACATTTGCTGTGAGTGCATGTTCAAGGCACCAAGTCACTCCACTAACCTCTCACTTTAATGCTGTCAAAAAGATTTTAAGTACCTAAAAGGCCAACCCAAATTAGGTCTTTGGTATCCCAAAGAGTCTCCATTTTAGCTAGCAGCTTATTGTGATAGTGACTATGGTGGTGCCAATATGGATAGAAGATCCACAACTGGAGGTTGCAAATTCCTTGGAAGGAGACTGATTTCTTGGCAATGCAAGAAACAGACCATTATTGCTACCTCTACTACTGAAGCAGAGTATGTTGCTGCTGCCAATTATTGTGGACAGGTCCTATGGATTCAAAATCAATTGCTGGATTATGGGTATAACTTTATGAATACTACCATTTTCATTGACAATCAAAGTACAATTTGCATTGTTAAAAATCCAGTTTTTCATAATAGAACCAAACATATTGAAATCAGACACCACTTTATCAGGGATGCTTATGAGAAACATTTAATTAAAGTGGTCAAAATTCACACAGATGAGAATGTGGCAGATTTGTTAACCAAAGCATTTGATGGACCAAGGTTTCAATATTTGGTGGTCCATATTGGAATGCTTAACCCTTAACTGCAAAGTTTAAGGGGAGGCAAATGCCTTAGGGGAGGATTGTGAGTGTAAACTTTGTAGATTTGTATAATTTGAATACTTTTTGAATATTAACACTAACCCACTAATGTTTCTGCAAGTTTGTTTAGTGTATTTGTATGTTTTATGTCTGTTTTACAGAAGTGCTGATGTTATAAATTATGTGTTATAAGTCATCAAGAGCTAAATTCAAGGGAATGTTGTCAAGTATGCTGAACATGGTTTCTTCTGATTAGTTGATTATGCTGAAGGTCTTACAAAGTTGATTAATAAAGAAGATCTTTCATTCATTCAAAGAAACAAGTTACAGCTTACATTCAAAGTTTCAACTGGATTACAAAGACCATTCCTACACATTTGCCTAATCGAGTACTACTAGCTTCTATCATCTATATCAAATACTTGAGGCTATGACAAGTACAATGATGAAGCTGAAGATGAAAATGGAAAAAGAAGAGAAGGAAGACTGTGAAGATGCTCAAGTACCAAAGTCAAGAAAATACTCAAGAACTTTGGTCCATGGCAACATTCCTTAATCATCTACTTCAGCTTCTCCTTTCCCTTACGTACAATCTCGGCCTTCTTGCTCTGTCCGATGTGCTCTTGAGTAGAAAGATCGGGTCCTGGAGCAGGAAGATCCAACACTACATTTTGTGATGTTGGAAGAGATGGATCTCTCTTCCTTGACCTTGGTTAGGATCTCTCTGGGGTGGAAGGAGGAAGAAAGGTTGGATCTTCATTTTCCTCCTCTGAAGAGTCTTCATCAGAGGTACAGATGAAGGGAGAGACAAGTTCTCTCTCAGCAGGAATGGAAACATGGCTAGGTTCACCCCTTTTATGTGCATTCCATCATCTTTCATGTGCTTCCCATCGACTCTCTATTTCTCTTTCATAGTCGGAATCATCAAGCTCCCAAGGATATGGTGGTAAATCTTCTTCTGATGATGAAGAAGAGGAATTTTGATCTGAAGTTTCTGGTTTTGATGACATGATTTTGGTGATGAATTGAGTTTAATTGGAAAATTAGGGTTGAGTGATGATTTGGGGCTAATTGATGCCTGAGAAGTGAAATTTGGGGGTGATTAAATAAGCCAAGTTTAGGCGTTATGATAATTAATGCGAATTGGGTGGCACAGTAAAAATCAAGATATTCACCGAAGATATTTTTACATTTGCTTGGTTTCTGCTGATGTTGACCATTCCTCAGCAGATTTGACTTTCATTTCTACTGAAGGGTAATTTTGAATTTGGAAGTTTTTAAATTGTTTAGCTATAGACCTTGATAGATCTTCTTGAGCACTCTAGAATCGTTAGTAATGTCACTGTAATCAATAACACACTAATAGACAATCTCTGCAACTTGTATTTATAAAGCGGAAACAAAACACAAGTTTGATACTAAGAACTCTTGATCCTCTATGGATCTTTTTAATTATATTCAAAGAATTTTCTAAAAAAAATTCAATACATAAACCGTGTGTTCCTTTTATACTCAAGGAACCCTAAACCGTTTCTCAAGAAACGTATATTCTAAAACTTCTAAAAGATATGCATTATTACTTCCTAATTAAACTCATGCATATCCAAACTACATTACATAAAATACGGAAATACTATATCCGCAGAAACTAATAAAGCTGAAACTAGTCTTCAGCAGATACACTGCTTCAGCAGAAACCAACTCTTCAGCTGAATCCTTTCAGCAGAAACAGCAACAAAATTCTTACTTCACAGAATTCCCAACAATCCTCCCCTAATCTTGAATTTGACCTAGTTAAGTTCAAGATTCTTGATAGATCTTCAAAATAACATACCAAGAGGATTGTAATAAAATAGCACCAGCAAAGAATCATCTTCAGCATAATCTCTATGATCAGCACATACTTGAAAGCTCCATTCTTTGCAGCAACAAATGACTAAATGTACATCAAAACAAATTAGTTTCATACTATTCTCATCACTTCCAGGTGTGTTAACTCCTGTGAGAGGTGAATCATTGAAAATAATGGATTTGATGTCTCTATACCAATAGCCATCACTACTGGAGTAGCCAAGTGTTCAAAGGTACACTGATAACCACATGATTTTTAGCAAATCATCAGCTATAAACGGATTTGAGATGTCTTTACCTGTAGCCGTTTGCTCAGGACTAGCCAATTATTTTGATGAAAATCATCTTGGTTAACTGATTACCAAATATGGTTTTCCACTGCCTTTACCACAAGCCATATACATGTGGGCTAGCCAATTATTCAGAATCCATATAGGAAAAATCCATGGTCAATTGACAACCATTTCAACTACTCAGCAACAAAGCATGGGTGAGTTGAAAACCCTATGGTTTTGAGCAAACCATTACAGCTATCAACAGATTTGACATGTCTTTACCAAAGCTGTACCCTTTGGACTAGCCAACTTTATGATGGAATAGTCAACATCAGGTAAGTTAATAACCAAACCTGCATACAAATACTATACAACAAACTGTTAGTTTTTTTTTTTTTTTCTTTTTTTTTTTTTTTTTTTTTTTTTTTTGTTTTAAGAACTAAAACAAATATACAGTATGATATCCCTATTCAGATCCTGCTCTGGAAGTCTTAATCCTTTGTTTGAAAATCTTCACCAAAGATTTAGCAAACAATCTTGTATTACCAACTGGATCAGGAGGAATTTCCAACTTTTGTTGTAACATTTTCTCCATCAAAGATACCTTCAGAGGATATTTGTTGGAAAGATCCATAATAATCCTCAGACCAATGGTAGTTTCCAGCACATGAACATAAGACATAGGATAGAACTTCCAACTCTGAACTTTCCATTTCTGATTGTTCTTCCAGATATCATAACTTGCACCAGTGGGAGTAGAAGAATCAAACAGCACTTGAAGATCACCCAATAAGTACAATCCAGATCCTTCAGGAGTATGAGTGGCATAATACTTAATAACCAACTCATATAGAGTGACTAAATCTTAATAATTTACAAGATGAAGAATCTGCTGAAGAAATGTAAAGGATATGGAAGTTTTATTCAATCTGTAAATGGTATTCACTTTACCATTTTTACTTAACTCCCAATGAACCAAAACATCTCTAATTCCTTCTGGCCAATCATCAGATGATCCTTCCCTTATAAATGAAGCATCAGAATCATTCACATTAATTAGACTTTGTTTTGAATGTGATGATCTGACTTTAGCCATTCTCTTTCCTCTTCTTCCAGGAACATAAATAGCATCATGAACTGCTGCTTCAGTAGAATCACCTTCTACAGCATCAGTTTCCACTGATGGAGTATCCAATTGTTCATCAGTAGAATCTTGAGAAGATTCAAGTGCAGCAGAGGCATATTGTTCATCCATAGCCTTCCTGATTTGTTTGTTTCTAGCAGCTTGAATTTCAACTTCTCTTGTCTTCAGTTCATGAAATCTGGCAAGCTCAGCCCTTTGTTCAGCTTCTTGATCCTCAGTCAACTTTCTAGCAGTTTCTTCACCTAATCTAGTTCTCTTTCTAGTTGGAGCCTCTGATGTTGTCACTTTGGCTTTACCTTTATCCACAGAAGCAGCAACATGTGATAAACCAGCAGAAGTATCAGGTAAAGATACTTGTTCAGCAGCAATATGAATATTCTCAGATGAAACAGCATCAACATTGAGAAGAGGAATATTCTTTGAAGCACCCATTCCAGCTTTAGCATTCCAAGCCTTGATCTTATTATAAATCACAACTAGTTTTTCAAATGGAAGTCCCCACACATGTTTCTTAGACCAAGCAGTATTAAATAATGAGCTGCTTTGATTTTTCACATATGTTCTCATATACTCCGTTTGCTGTGCTTGAGTCATGGGTTTTTCCCTTTTAGCTTTAGTTTTTAATTCATCAGCTGCCTTCTTCCTCATCTTTAACATTTTCACAATTTCAGATTCATAATCTTGTTCCTCTACTCTTTTGCCAATAAATTCAGCAGCTACAATAGGATTAGCAAGCATTTGTTTTCCAATCAGCTGCCAATCTGACTCATCAAACTCTAGAACAGCTGCATCCAATTCCCTTTGTCTTGCAATGGGTAAGGTAGAAACATATCTTTGAGTCTCTGAATCTAATTCTGCATCAAACTTAGCTTGTACTTCCTCAGCTAGATTAGCACTCTTCATATAATTTTCCCATTCTTGTAATAATTTACCTTGTCCAGCTCTGTCTTCAGCAGTTACAAGCTCATCCAAACCATCATGAGAAACATTAGCTGCAACAACATCATCATTAGACACATGCACATCTGCCATAGGTTCATCATGTACATCTTGAACCTCTCTATCAGAAGAAACTTGTAAATTCTCAGATGAATGATGAATAGGAGAATTCAAGTATTCTCTCCCAGCTACAAAGTATGTTTCTCCTGATATATTTCCTTTGTCAGCAGATAGATCAGCAGCAACCCTACTTAATGATTGTTTCTCCTGAAGTATATCCACAGCTTCAGTCATCAGCACATCATTATCACCACAAGATACTTTTGAAGCTTCAGCAGCTTTCCTTGCCAAATACTGTCTTGTACTTCTTCTTTGAACTAGTATCTTTGGCTTAGATTGAGGTACTGCAGCAGCTTTAGGAGGAACAACATGAGACTGTCTAGCAACTTCAGCTAGAATCTCAAGAGAATCCAAATTTGCCTCCTTTTCTACTTCAGTAGAATCCAATCCATCTTTGCTTTGCTTTTGCTTACTTAGCTGTGCCTCCAAATCTTTAACTTTGCTTTTCAGACTTTGAATTTCATTACCAAGAGTAGTCTTGGTCTCAACAAGTTCTTTCTGGAGATCTTCAGTCATTTTCATGTACCTGCTAAGGGAATCATATACAAATGTGAGAGTAATAAGGTCCTCTGCTCTACCAGCAGATTGCTCAGTGGTATGAGGAGCTTCATTGAACCCAGCAGGAGAAACAGACTCATGTACAACATTAGGAGAACCTACATTAAATTGCTCTCCCAAAGAACTGGGTGAAGGTAGTCTAGTAAGATCAGGTTCAAAAGTCTGTAAGTCATCTTCAAACTCATGAATTTGCTCAGCTGGAGCATCCTGAACTGGTGAAATGGTAGGACTAGATGACATTTGTACAGGGGTAGGTGGTGGTAAGTCAGTAGAATCAGGTAAAGGTTCAACAGTTGTAGCTGGCTCTACCTCCATTACCACTGAAGGATTACCATCAGCAGCAACACCAGAAGATGATGGATTACCATCATCAGCAGCATTAGGAGCAGGCACATTACCAGCATCATCACCCTCAACTACATTGGCATTGCCTTGTGGCAACATGGCTTCCAACATAGGGTGATGTTCCCCAGTATAATTAGTTTTCATTGAGGCAAACAACTTAGAACCTAAACTTTTAATTGGTATATGGGTTCTATCTTCAGTGGTTATGTCTAAAATTATTTGTAAGAATCTAGGGTACATTAAAAACTTATGCTGTTCCTTATCTATATTTTCTAGCATATTATCAAAAATAAACTTAGAAAAATTATAAGTTTCACCCTTAGAAAGACAAACAATACCACAACCCAATTGCAGAGAGAACTGATTCCATACACCACACTTGTTGCTCATACATTGAAGCAGCAGATGCACAAATACCTCCACTTAGGACAAAATTGATTCTTGTGCCACTTGGATGTATCAGTACTTTGATATCCAGCTTCTCTTAGCCCAGCAAGAATCTTTGCAGTGTTGGAATGATACACACCATTTTCATCATCCAACTGAAGCTTTGTCCTTATCAACCCTTCTGTCACCACATATTCTACACCATCTATTTCAGCTACAATCTCTGTAGCAGATCTCTTAGTAGCAGATGACCAAAATTGCTTCACCAAGGATTCACACACCAAATTGTGACAATAAGTCAAAGCATAATGAATCTTCGACCTTTGTAGAAACTCCACCATCAAATCGAATTCTTCATGTCCCTTCTTTGTTTTCAGAATAGCATATTTGTTATGGTCTCCCTTCAATTCAAGTTGAGCCATTTGAATGAACTTGTGTGAGATGGTTATGAATTACTCCAGAGAATTATGAACTTGTGTGAGATGGTTGTGAATTACTCCAGAGAATAATGGGTTTATTTGAAGTGATAAGCGAATAATTTTGATTCGAAAAGATATGCAAAGTGGGTTAAATTTGGAAGTTCCCCAATCGTGGTCAAAATTATCGGAACAACTTATTGACCAAGTCTGACAAAACTTCCAATTTGAAAATTTGCCCTTCAGCAGAAATGAAAGTCAAATCTGCTGAAGCATAGTCAACCATCAGCAGAATCAACCGAAGGTAAAAATATCTTCGGTCAATATCTTGGTTTTACTGTGCCACCCAACTCGCATTAAATATCGTAACTCCTAAAATTGGCTTATTTAATCACCCCAGATAACACATCTCATTCATCAATTTTCCCAAATCATCTTTCAAACCCTAATTTTTTATTAACCCCAATTCTCCATCCAAATTATGTCTTCACACCCAGAAACCTCAGATCCAAATTCCTCTTCTCCATCATCAGAAGAAGATATACCACCATATCCATGGGGGCTTGTTGGTTCTGACTATGAAAGAGCATTGGAGAACCGATGGGATGCACAAGAAAGACAATGGAATGCTCATTTGAAGGGTGAACCAAGAAATGTACCCAATCCTGCTGAGAGAGAGCATGTCTCTCCCTTCATCTATACCTCTGATGAAGACTCTTTAGAGGAAGAAAATGAAGATCCATCCTTTCTTCCTCCTTCCACACCAGAGAGATCCCAACCAAGATCAAGTAAGAGGAATCCATCTCTTCCAACATCACAAAATTTGGAGTTGGATCTTCCTGCTCCAGGACCTGGTCTTCCACATCAAGAACATATTGGACTGAGCAAGAAGACTGAGATCATACGTAAGGGAAAGGAGAAGTTGAAGTAGATGATTGAGGAATGTAACCATGAGGCAAAGTTCTTGAGTATTCTCTTGACTTTAATTCATGAGCATCTTCCCAGTCTTCCTTCTCTTCTACTTACATTTTCATCTTCAGCTTCATCATTGTACTTGTCATAACCTCAAGTATTTTGTAATAATTGATAGAAGCTAGTAGTACTGAATTAGTCAATTGTTTAGGAATGGTCATTGTATCTCAATTGTAACATTGAATGTAAGATGTAACTTGTTTCTATGAATGAATGAAAAGATCTTATTTGAATTTATCCATTGTGTAAGACCTTCAGCATGTTTCAATTAATCAGTAGAAACCATGTTCAGCACTTTGACCACATTCCTTTGACTTTAGCTCTTGGTGACATTTATCATGGGACTTTCATTCTCAGAACATCTGCAAAACAAACATCAAACAAGCAAATATACCAAACAACTTGCGCAACTGTTAGAGGGTTAGTGTTAAAAACTCAGAAATTATACAACTTATACAAATAATACAAAGTTTACAGTCATCATCCTCCCCTGAGGCATATGCCTCCCCTGAGGCTTATGCCTCCCCTTAAACTTTGCAGTTAAGGGTTTAGCATTCCAATATGGACCACCAAATATTGAAACCTTGGTCCATCAAATGCCTTGGTTAACAAATCTGCCACATTTTCATCTGTGTGAATTTTGACCATTTTAACCAAATGTTTCTCATAAGCATCCCTTATAAAGTGATGTCTGATTTCAATATGTTTGGTTCTATTATGAAAAACTGGATTTTTAACAATGCAAATGGTACTTTGATTGTCAATGAAAATTGTAGTATTCATGAAATTATACCCATAATCCAGTAATTGATTCTGAATCCATAGAACCTGTCCACAACAATTGGCAGCAGCAACATACTCTGCTTCAGTAGTAGAGGTAGCAACTATGGTCTGTTTCTTGCATTGCCAAGAAATCAGTCTTCTTCCAAGAAATTGGCAACCTCCAGTTGTGGATCTTCTATCCAAATTGGCACCAGCATAGTCACTATCACTATAAGCTGCTAGCTGAAATGGAGACTCTTTGGGATACCAAAGACCTAAGTGTGGTTGGCCTTTAAGATACTTAAAAATCTTCTTGACAGCATTCATATGAGAGATAAGTGGAGTGACTTGGTGTCTTGAACATGCACTCACAGCAAATGTGATATCAGGTCTTGAGGCAGTCAAGTACATCAAAGAACCAATCATAGACCTGTATAAATGAACATTTACAGGAAGATCAGGAGTAAGATTGTTCTTTGGTTTGGGTGCCTCATATGGAGTAGTGGCAGTCCTGACATTTTCCATAGCAAACTTGGACAACATATCTTTTACATATTTCTCCTGATGTATGAATATACCATCAGGTTTCTGCTGAACTTGCAAACCCAAAAAGAAAGTGAGTTCTCCCATGGCACTCATCTGAAATTCTCCCTTCATCAAGTCCTCAAACTCTCTACACCATGCCTCTTTGGTTGAACCAAAGATAATATCATCCACATACACCTGCACAAGAATAATATCCCTTGAATCTTTCTTGAGGAATAGAGTCTTGTCAATGGCACCTCTTCTGTAGCCATTCTTTAGCAGAAATGTGGAGAGTCTAGCATACCAAGCTCTGGGAGCTTGATGTAGTCCATAGAGAGCTTTGACAACTTTGTACACATACTCATGATGATCAGGGTCTTCAAATCCCTTGGGTTGAGTCACATAAACCTCCTCTTCAATCTCTCCATACAAGAAAGCACCTTTAACATCCATCTGATAAACCATAAAGCCCATGTAAGAGGCATAGGCCAAAAACATCCTTATAGTTTCAACTCTGGCCACTGGTGCAAAGACCTCATCATAGTCAATGCCTTCCTCTTGTCTAAAACCTTGAGCCACTAGTCTTGCTTTGTTCTTCACCACAATACCCCTGGCATCTCTTTTATTCTTCAGAATCCATTTTGTCCCAATGGCATATTTCCCATCAGGAAGAGGAACTAAAATCCAAACCTGCTGATTCTTAAATTGCAGCATCTCCTCTTGCATTGCCTCAAGCCAACTTGAATCAGCCAGTGCTTGAGGAACATTAGTTGGTTCAATCTGAGAAAGAAAGCATGCAAACAAACAATGTTTGAAGTCTGTATGATTGTTCCTTTTTGATTGTAGACATAAGAGATAAAAGCAACTTCTCCATATTTTGTATTCTTGACAGGGCTTCTAGTTCGAACAGGGTCTTTAGGATCACCAATAATCTTTGATAGGGGATGAGCATTGTGAATCCTTTTAGTAGCTGTAGGTGGAACATCAATGTTGGCATCAATGTTGGTGAGTGTAGGCCCAAACTCAGTATCATATGAAGCTGAGTTAAACAAGCCAGGCTTTGGTTGATAATTCCCAAGATCAGAAGGACTTGGAAATCTGGTAAAGGGCTTATCAAAATCTGCAGAGACTTCAGTAGAGATGGGAGAGTGAGCATCAGCAGAATCAGCATTTGTGACCTTATCAGTGGGAATAGGTGTGCCTTCAGCAGTATCCTTGTTTCCACTGGCTGCTTGTGCTGACTGATGTAGGATAGCTTCAGTCTCTTGTGTAACCTTGTCATTGAGTTTCTGAGCTTCCTTAGTAGCAGCATGTTCCTGCTTCTGCAATCTTGCAAGATCTTCTGCATAATGTGACTCATCATTTTGTTCAGCAGCAGAGTGATTACCTACAAAATGATTAGGTGGAAAAGATGGTACAACAAAGGTATTCTCTTCTGGCTCAGACTCACATTCTGAGTCATCATCCATGGAACCTGCAGGGTTAGAACTTGAATCTTTGGAACCTACATCAGGATTAGAAGCATGCCTAGTATAACCCAAATAGTCAGTCAAATAGTCTAGGTCAAAATACCAAGAATGGCCTTGTCCCTTAATATTAGGCTGATCTTCAAGAAATCTCAGATTAAGGGTCTCTTCTATCTTTTTAGCATTCAGATTATAAACCCTATAGGCCTTGCTATGAGCTGAATACCCAACTATATATCCCTCATCAGCTTTCCCATCAAACTTACCCAGTATATTAGCAGTATTCAAAATAGTAACCTTGCATCCAAAAGGCTTAAGGTAATGTATGTGTGGAACTTTCCCAGTGAGAAGTTCATAAGGTGTCTTGACATGGAGTCTAGTGATGGATACCCTGTTCAAGACATGACAAGCAGTACTGACTGCTTCAGTCCAAAACATGGCGGGTAGTTTGGAGTCTGCAAGCATTGATCTTGCTGCCTCAATGAGGTTTCTTTTTTTTCTTTCAGCAACCCCATTTTGTTGTGGAGTTCTTGGAGTACTATAGTCCCTTCTAATCCCCTTAGACTTACAGAATTCTATGAAGACAACATTTTTGAATTCTATACCATTGTCACACCTAATTCCTTTAACCTTTTTATTCAGCTGGTTCTCAACTAAGATAATGAATTCTTTCATAATTGGAGTTGTTTCATCTTTAGTTTTGAGAAAGAATACCCAACAAAACCTGCTATAATCATCTGTGATAACCAGGCAGAAGTACTTGTGATCAATACTTCTAATGGGAGTTGGACCAAAAAGGTCCATGTGCAGCAACTGAAGAGGTTCAGTAATGGTGCTCACAGCTTTGACTGCTTTGTAAGAGGCTCTGTGTTGCTTTCCCTTGTTGCAAGCAATACAATTGTGTTCATTGGTGAAGAGTTTAGAAGGAAGGCCCTTAACAAGACCAAGTTTGGATAACTTGTTGATGGTCTTGTAATTCACATGCGCCATTCTTCTATGCCATTTATTAGATTCATCCAGGGAAGCTTTGGCTACCAAACATGTTAGATCACCTTCTGGCTTAACATCATTCAGATTAAATGTGTATAAGTTGAAGGTTCTAGGAACTCTCAGCAATAGAGTTGTATCTTCTGGGAGTTTGAAGTCCTTGGAAAGTACAAGACACTCATCTTCAGAGAAGAAAACCTTATGCTTAGTGTCACAAATTTGTGATACTGAGATTAGATTAAAATGCTCCAGTTCCTTCACATAGTAAACATTTTCAAAGTCTAACAAGGGTGTCTTAATGGTTCCTTTCCCTGTAATTTTGCCATCTCCACCACCAAAGGTTACAGTGCCTCCTCCTTCAATGGGCTCAAAGTCATGCATCTTATCCTTGTTCCCTGACATACTTCTAGAACAACCACTATCAACAATACCAACTTCAGTACTTTTCAAAGGATGTTCCTACAACAACAACAAAATATACAAAATTAGTACACATTGGAGACTCAAGTCATTGCTGACTTGAGCCTGCCTTGTGGATCATTAGTAACAGGCCATGTAGATGTTTTAGATCCACCATCGTTCTTGGGCCTGTAATGCATATTAGGTCCCTTCTTAGTCCAAGAACAACCTGCTGAGGGCTTCACAGCAGTATTCCATTTCCCACCACCATTACACATTGAGTCAAAGTGATTAGGCCAATAACCATTATAAAAGAAAGAACTAGTGGGTCTAACATATGGTCTAGTACTGGTTCTTCTCCATGAAAAATGAGATTCAGCAGAATTAGGTTTCTGCTGATGTGGAACAAAAGATTGTATTTCACTAACATTCTTCCACATTTGCCTAGTTTTTCTTTAACTAACACATGCACCCATTCTTTGCTCATGATATGTACAATCCTTAATCAAGTGATATTTACTTCCACACACAAAACACTTCTTCCTTTTAGAAGATTTATGTAAACCAAAAGAATTTCCATAACATGAAAAAGTATTCAAATCACCATGACAAACAGAATTGTTTTTAACAAAGCCAAAAGTATTATTATGCAAAGAATTTAAAAACAAGTCTTCAGTAGAAACTGTCTTGTTATCAGCAGCAACTCTAGAAGGCTTGTGGGGAGTCTTGGGTGATGTCTTTGGTGTGGTCTTGGGCATGGTCTTGGGCAGGTCAGACTTCTCACTTGAATCACAGCTAGCAAATGAGGTAGACCCTTCATCAGAAGACTTGTCACTGTTACAACAAGAGACATAGTCATTAGATTTCACAATAGGGTCTTGCAAGTCAGTTGACTTTTTGCCATATAAATGATGTGATCCATTAAAGTCAACAGGTTTGGACAAGTCTATAGGCATGTGTTCCCCTTTTATAGGTCCAGGCACTCCATTCATTCCCCCTTCCTTAACATATTTAACAGGTGTTTGATAAGCTAAGGCTGGTTCAGGGTCAAAAACACTAGACATATCAGGATAGGTTAGCTCTTCAGGGTCTATATATTTCTCATATCCTAATGCCTTTCTAGACCTAACAGATTGGCGACCATCAATTAATTTACTTAAATTAGATGCCCCTTCCTGCCATTTCATACGACCAACTATCTCTTTATCTAATTTAGCTTGTAACTCTTGTTTTTCTTTTTCTAAATCAGACTTCTCTTTTTCAGTACGTTTTAATTCTATCTTAGCAACCTCTAAATCACTTTCTAGAACTCTTATTTTTTCATCATATTTAACTTGATTCTTTTGAAACCATACTTTTTGTTTCTCTAATGTTTTTAAAGCCATTTTATAAGACTCTACTTCAACATAACACTCATTGTATTTTGGTTTCAATTCATCAAATTCTTGTTTAAGCTCATTGTATCTTACACTACATCCAAACACATAGTTGGTTACCTGAGAGATTCCCATCAAGGAGACTTGCTCCTTCTTGTCTTCTGAAGGTGTGAATGCCAGCAGATTCACTTGTGAAGAAGTAGAAGCTTCCTCTCTAGCAGGTTCATGATCAGCCCAATCAATTTGGTGATCCAGAGTCACCATAGCCTTTGAAGGTACAGTCTTGTTATTCCCTGCTTCCAATGGATATGAGCCATATCTAACTTCATCTCCAGCCTTTCTTTCTTTGCATTCTCTTGAAAAATGTCCCACTTGACCACAAGTGTAGCATTTAACCTTCCTTCTATCAAACCTTGCTGCTTCTTTTCCATTAAAACCAAACTTTCTTCCAGACTTGGCTTCAAACCTTTTGATGTTCATTGAGATCATTGCTAGCTCCCACTTCAAGTGCATCTCCTCCATTTCCAATGGATCTACCTGTTCAAAATCCTCATAAGCAATAAACTGCTGAGGTTCATATTCAACTACAAATGAATGAATAAGATCCTCCAACACACTACTTGATTTTGATTTAGGAGCAGTTTGATTATAAGTTTGAGAAGATGCTCCTGATGAGTATGAACTTGAGGCTTGATGCATAGGTTTAGTAGAAGCACCAACAAATGCAGAATGAGTGGATGGACGAATGGGACTTCTAACATCAGGCTCAAGTGATTTAAGCCTATTGTAGAGGTCATCAAAAGACATCATGTCCAACCCACCTTTAGTCTTGAGAGCAATGCAAACTTGTAACCAAGATGGCGGCAGAGATCTCAGAAATTTAGCATTGCAGTCTTCATTGTCGGGTCTAGCCTTCAACTGATTAAGTTGACTCAATATTCGATGAAATCTGTCATAACCCTTATGAATTCCCTCTTCTTCAGATATCTGAAATTCTTGGAATTTCTGCTTCAGCATAGACTTCTGCAACCTTCTTGATTCCTCATTCCCACCAAATCTTGCTTTTATAGCCATCCAAATGTCCTTGGCATCCTCCATAAAATGGAAGTCACCCATATGGTCATCTGGAATAGCTTGGAGCAAAATAGTTCTGACTTTACTCTCCCTCTGCACAGCCAGAATCTCTTCAGCAGTTTTGGGTCCAACAATAGTAACAACTCCATCAGCATCTGTAACATGATTCTTCAGACTATTCCCTTTCTTAACAACCTCCCACAGATTCCAATCAATGTTTGTGATCTAGTTCTGCATCTTCATGGACCACAGATGATAATCTTCTGCATTCTTCAAGTATGGAAACTTAGCATTACTGTTGGAGAGATTGAGTTGTTGAAGAGAAGTGGTGTTAATGTTCTGGGTTGTATCAACATCATCATCCGATCCAGGCATGTTTGGTGATTTGTTTGGATTGTAAAGGTGTACGATTTGTGTTTCTTAGTATGGCAGAGACTCTCTTGAGGCTCTGATACCACTTGTTTAGCTATAGACCTTGATAGATCTTCTTGAGCACTCTAGAATCGTTAGTAATGTCACTGTAATCAATAACACACTAATAGACAATCTCTGCAACTTGTATTTATAAAGCGGATACAAAACACAAGTTTGATACTAAGAACTCTTGATCCTCTATGGATCTTTTTAATTATATTCAAAGAATTTTCTAAAAAAAATTCAATACATAAACCGTGTGTTCCTTTTATACTCAAGGAACCCTAAACCGTTTCTCAAGAAACGTATATTCTAAAACTTCTAAAAGATATGCATTATTACTTCCTAATTAAACTCATACATATCCAAACTACATTACATAAAATACGGAAATACTATATCCGCAAAAACTAATAAAGCTGAAACTAGTCTTCAGCAGATACACTGCTTCAGCAGAAACCAACTCTTCTGCAGAATCCTTTTAGCGGAAACAGCAGCAGAATTCTTACTTCATAGAATTCCCAACATAAATTACACGTCAGACTTGGTCAATAATTAGTTCCAATAATTTTGACCACGATTGGGGAACTTCCAAATATAACCTACTTCGCATATCTCTTCCTAAACAAAATTAGTCGCTTGTTACTCCATTTAAACCCATTATTCTCTGAGTAATTCATAACCGTCTCACGCAAGTTTATTCAAATGGCACAACTTGAATTGAAAGGAGATCATAACAAGTATGCTATTCTGAAAAAGGCTAAGGGACATGAAGAATTTGATTTAATGGTGGAGTTTCTACAAAGGTCAAAGATTCATTATGCTTTGACACATAGTCCCAATCTGATTTATGAATCAATGGTGAAGCAATTTTGGGCATCTGCTGCAAAGAGATCTGACACAGAGATTGTAGCTGAAATTGATGGTGTAGAGTATGTGGTGACAGAAGATTTGATTAGGACAAAGCTTCAGTTGGATGATGAGAATGGTGTATATCACTCCAACACTGCATAGATTCTTGCTGGGCTAAGGGAAGCTGGATATCAAAGTACTGATACATCTAAGTGGCATAAGAATCAATTTTGTCCTAAGTGGAGGTATTTGGTGCATTTGCTGCTCCAATGTATGAGTAACAAGTGTGGTGGATGGAACTAATTCTCTCTGCAATTGGGTTGTGGTATTGTTTGTCTTTTTAAGGGTCTAACTTATAATTTTTCTAAGTTTATTTTTGATAATATGCTAGAAAATATTGATAAACAACAACATAAGTTTTTAATGTACCCTAGGTTCTTACAAATAATTTTAGACATAACCACTGAAGATAGAACCCATGTGCATATTAAAAGTCTTGGTTCTAAGTTGTTTGCCTCAATGAAAACAAATTATACCGGGGAACATCATCCGATGTTAGAAGCTATGTTGCCACAGTGCAATGATAATGTAGTTGAGGGTGATGATGTTGGTAATGTGCCTACTCATAATGCTGCTGATGATGGTAATCCATCATCTTCTGGTGTTGCTGCTGATTGTAATCCTTCAGTAGTAATTGAGGAAGAGCCAGTTGCAACTACTGAACCATTACCTGTTTCTACTGACCTACCACCACTTTCCCCTGCACATATGTCACCTAGTCCTACCATTTCACCATCTCAGGATGCTCCAGTTGAGCAAATTCATGAGTTTGAAGATACATTTCATCCTCTTGAGCCTGAGTTCACTAGACTACCTACACCCAGCCCTATGAGAGAGCCAATTGATGAAGGCTTTCCTAATGTTGTACATGAGTCTATTTCTCCTGCTGGGTTCAATGAAGCTCCTCTTACCACTGAGCAATCATCTGATAGAGCAGAGGACCCTATTACTCTTACTTTTGTATATGATTCACTTTGAAGTTACATAAGAAGGACTGATGATCTCCAAAAAGAGCTTGCTGATACCAAGACTACACTTGGTAATGAAATTGAAAGGCTGAAAAGTAAGGTTCAAGATTTGGAGGCACAGCTGAATCAACAGAAGCAAAGTAAGGATGGACTGGATTCTACTGAAGTGCCTTAGGAGGCAAATTTGGATTCTCTTGAAATTCTAGCTGAAGTTGCTAGACAGTCTCATGTTGTTCCTCCTAAAGCTGCTGAAGTACCTTCATCTAAGCCACCAATTCAATTCAGCAGAAGAAGAAGTAGAAGACAATATTTGGCAAAGAAAGCTGCTGAATCTTCCAAAGTGTCTAGTGGTGATGATGATGTGCTCATGACTGAAGCTACTGATCTACTTCAGGAGAAATAATCACCAAGCATTGTTGCTATTGACAAATCTGCTGATAAAGGTAATACATTAGGAGAAGCATTCTTTGTAGCAGGGAAAGAGTATGTGAATTCCCCTGTTCATAATTCATCTAGGAATCAGCAAGTTTCTCCTGCTGACATCACTGAAATCCTCAAGCCTCAAGGATCTACTGATAGAGAAGTTCAAGAATTAAATGATGAACCTATGGAAGATTTGGATGTTCCTCATGACGATATTGCTGAAGGAACTGAGATGGCTGAGGAAGAGCTTGTTACAGCTGAGGAAAGAGCTGCACAAGAAAAAATCTTCAAAGACTGGGAAGATTATAAGAAGAGTTCTGATATGGCTGAGGAACAGCAAGCCAAGTTTGATGCAGCATACCAGACTGCCACTCAAAGATATGTTTCTACTTTGCCTATTGAAAGAAAAAATAATTGGATGCTCCTGTTCAAGAGTTTGATGAGTCAGATTGGCAGCATATTGGACAACAAGTGAT
This sequence comes from Artemisia argyi, assembly GCA_030686995.1. NCBI lineage: Eukaryota > Viridiplantae > Streptophyta > Magnoliopsida > Asterales > Asteraceae > Artemisia > Artemisia argyi. The sequence goes on from CM060694.1 coordinate 135,924,785, forward strand.
TGCTAATTCTGATTTAGCTGCAGACATTATTGGTAATAGGGTGGAGAAACAAGACAGGCCTGCTGAAATTGTGAAAATTATGAAGTTGAGGAAGAAGGTAGCAGATGAGTTAAAAGCCAAAGCTAAAAGAGACAAACCTATCACTCAAGCACAGCAGAGGGATTACATGAGAACATATGTGAAAAGTCAAAGCAGTTCATTATATAATATTGCTTGGACTAAGAAACAAGTGTGGGCACTTCCATTTGACAAACTGGTTGAGATGTATAACAAGATCAAGGCTAGAAATGACAAAGCTGGAATGGGTGCTTCTAAGAATATTCCTAATGTGGATATTCAAGTTGCTGCTGAAAAGGTATCTTTACCTGATACTTTTGCTGATGTACCACATGTTGCTGCTTCATCTTATGTGGATAAAGGTAAAGCTCAAGTGATAGCAGAAGATCCTCCATCTAGAAAGAGAACCAGAAGACAAATGGAGGAGGAAAGATTGGGTGAAGATGCTGCTAAGAATTTAGATGAGGAACAAAAAGCTGAACTTGCTAGATTTCATGAGCTTAAGGTAAGAGAAGCTGAACTTCAAGCTGCTAGAGCCAAACAGATGAGGAAGGCTATGGATGAACAATATGCATCTGCTGCACTTTAATCTTCTCAGGATTCTACTGATGAACAATTGGATACTCCATCAGTGGAAACTGATGCTGCAGAAGGTGTATCTGCTGATGCTGAAGTTCCTGATGCATCTTCTCTACCTCATGCTGCTATTTATGTTCCTGGAAGAAGAGCAAAGAGAATGGCTAGAGTCAGAACTTCACATTCCACACAAAGTCTAATAAATGTGAATGATTCTGATGCTTCATTTCTAAGGGAAGGATCCCCTGATGATTGGCCTGAGGCAACTAGAGATGTTTTGGTTCACTGGGAGTTAACTTAAAATGGCCAAGTAAATACCATTTACAGATTGGATAAAACTTATATCTCCTTTACATTTCTTCAAGAAATTCTACATCTTGTTGATCATCAGGATTTGGTCACTCTAAATGAGTTGGTTCACAAGTATTATGCAAATCATACTCCTACAGGGTCTGGATTGTATTTATTGGGTGAACTTAGAGTGTTGTTTGATTCTTCTACTCCCACTGGTGTTAGCTATGTGTTAGGAATACAAATATTCCTGTAAAAGTCTCGGTCACCTAATGATTGTAATAGCATTAAGGTAGCTCGTAGTTAGTTAGTTTATTAGTTAATTAGTATTAGATTAAGTAACACCGTGGAAGAAGGAACGGGTCTTTACCCACTGTATGCCTGATCCACAGCCCGGGAGTGGGCGTTATATTGTAACTATAAATACCCCTCTCCACATGTGGAGAGGGTTGGACCTTTCATACATTTTCAATCTAATCTTTTCCTTTTTCTTTCAAGGTTCCACTCTTTCTCTCCTCTCCTCCCTTCTTCTATTTCTACGCCTAACTCACCACCACTTAATCATGTTTCCAACTTAATTAGTGTTCTACAATTGGTATCAAGAGCCAAGGTTTCATCTTAGGGCCTTGTAGAATCGAATTTGATGATGTTTTGAGTGGTTTTGTGAGTTTAGTGCCACTTTCTTGGAATACATATTGGTTTCATCCATCTAGTGTTGTTATACATGTTTGTGATGTCCTTTTATGTTCATTAGTGTTTGTGGAACATTGTAGTGTAGAGTGTGTTACAATATCATCAAGCTATTGGAAGTTTGGAATTGTTTTTAGGCGTTTTTCTTAGTTGCGGTTAAGTCCACTGGTTCATTTCTTAGTTGCGGTTAAGTCCTGCGAGCTGCGATTAACTTTCTGCGTTTACTATTTCGGGAATACAAACAAAACGCAACGAAAGTGACAGTTTTGGACTTTTGTCTCTGCGGTTAGATTCTGCGGTTAGATTCTGCGGTTAAGTCTCCCTCAGCTTGCGTATTGCGTCTAGGTTCTGTGGCTAAATATTTTGCATTTGGTTCTAAGTACTGCGGTTAGATTCTCTGCGGTTAAGTGTGTTGCGGTTAATTCATTGCGGTTAAGTGTCTTGTGTTCAAGTGCATTGCGGTTAACTTTTTCTGCGGTTAGTTATAATCTGCGGTTAGTGTCTTGCGGTTAGTATTTTTGGTCTGCGGTTCGTGTAGGTTGCGGTTAGTTTATATTGCGACTGGATTTTGTTGCGGTTTGGTATAACTTGCGGTTAGTACTCTGCGGTTAGTATCTTTAGCCTGCGGTTTGCTCTGGTTGCGGTTAGCTCATACTGCGGTTGGATTGTGTTCTGCAGTTTGGTCAAGTTGTGGTTAAGTTGCGGTTGGTTTTTATTGTGGTTAAGTTGTGGTTAACTTATTTGTGATGTCGACTTCTTCCGATGACATTCAAGCTGCGGGGTCTGACACTCGACCTCCGATGTTGGACAGAACTGACTATGAATCATGGGCTCAAAGGATACGGCTGTACTGTCTAGGTAAAGATAATGGGGTTAACATTCTGAAATCCATCGATGAGGGACCCTTTCAAGTGGGTACTACTAGAGACACAATCTCAGAAGCAACTGATCAATTACCGACCGTGTTTGGTCCTGATAGACCTCGCACTTACAATGAGTTGTCTGAAGAAGAAAAGAAACGCTATGATGCAGACATCAGAGCATCTAATATCATCATTCAAGGCCTTCCCAAAGATGTCTACAAACTGATCAACTTCAACACTGAAGCAAAGGCGGTCTGGGATAATGTCAAAATGCTTCTTGCAGGGTCTGAGTTAACTAAAGAAGATCGTGAGTCACAGCTATACGATGAATTTGAGCATTTCAAAATGAATCCAGGTGAAAGCATCACTGACTATTACGTCAGATTTCACAAGCTGGTCAATGACATGAGAGCTATCAAGATGACAATGCCCAACATACAGCTCAATTCAAAATTCGTGAACAACATGGTACCGGAATGGGATAGGTTCGTCACGGCTGTGAAGCTCAACAAGGGTCTCAGGCATACCAATCATGAACAGCTGTATGCGTATCTCCAGCAACATGAGAAACATGCAGCTTATGATCGGCTAATGCGAGAAAAGCTCAATCCGTCTGCAACAAATGAATCTCTTGCTTTTGTCTCCAATGTTCAACAACCCAGTCAAACCTCTAAAGATCAAGTTCAACCATCACAATCATCCTCCAAGTCTACCCCAACCCCTAGTCAATCATCAACTTCCTCACCATCTGCATTGAATACTCAACTTGATTCTGGGTATTCTCACACTGACATGATGATTGATAATCTCTCCAACCAAGTGTCTTTACTGGTCCAACAGTTCAGGGCTGCACTCCCATCTACTAACAACCAGCTCAGAATCTCATCTAATCCACGTAATCAGGCAGTCATTGAAGATGGTCGGGTAGTGGTGCAGAATGTGCAGGGAAGACAGAACTTCAACCAAAGAAATGCTGGCAGAGAGAATGGGCAGTACAGAGTTGGGAATGCTCTTCAAGCACAAGCTAAGCAACCGAAATGCTACAACTGTGGAGGGTTGGGCCACATTGCTAGGAACTGCACTCTCCCAAAACGTCCCCAAAACTCTGAGTACTTCAAAGACAAGATGCTGCTAATGCAGGCACAAGAAAATGGGACTGTGTTGGATGAAGAAGCTCTGCTCTTTCTGGCTGGTAATGATGGGAACACCTTTGACGCTGATGTGGATGATCAACTTGTTCAGGACATGGCTCTTAATGATCCAAATATCTTTCAAGTTGAAGAGTGTGATGCATTTGACTCAGACGTGGATGATGAACCAACTGCTCAAACAATCTTCATGGCTAATCTGTCTGCAGCAGCATCCTCTTCACAGCATCCTGATTCATCCATCACGTCTGCTATCTCTGAGGTACCAACATCTTCTATACATGATCTGAATGATTCTGCAACTGTACAGGGGGCATGTGGCTCTGTACAACTCAAGAATATTGTCAACACAGACATCACAAATATGGGTAATACCAATAATATCCCATATGAAATGTATGTGAATGACAATGGAACCCAAGTTGTACCGAGTGACATGCCGTCTATTGATTCTAGTAACCATGAGATGTATGAGCACTCTATATACAACCCTGATGATTCTCTGATCACTAGAATTAACGCCCTTAAGGATCAAGTAAACATTTATGAGCAGCGTGCTAAGTTTGAGTTGAATGAACGTGAGCAGAAAATGGAATGGCAACTGCGTACTTACATATCTGAAAATAATTCCAAACAAGAATCATTAAAAAGGGAACTAGTTTCTTTAAGGAGCCAATTGAATCAAACCGTCAAACAAAAAGTTGAGGTTCAAAAAGGTTTGACTACAATCAAACAAGAATTCAAGGATAAAGAAACTAAACTTCTAAATGACTTCTCAAAATTAAAAACGTTAAAAAATAAATTGGAAGATAAGTTGTACACACAGGGCCAAACCATTCAATCTGCTCAAATGTTGGAAAACCACAGGAAGTTAAGTGATGAATTTAGTGAACATGATACCTCCAAACCCAAAGCAAGATTCCTTAAAATAGGTCTAGGTGCACAACCAGCATTATATGATGCAAAAACTATGCTTGAACCTAACCATGCACCTCCTGATACTCGATCCTATCACCACATCAATGAGGCAGAGGATAGAACTAGGGCAAAACTTGCTGAACGGTTAAAGGATCCTAAATGCATTGCTAAGAATCTCGTGTTTCACTATGATTATGCCAATGACAATCACACTGCAATTTTTGTTCCTCAAAAGAGAATTTGTCCTGAAAAAGTGTTTTGGAATATTGACATTGAGAAATTGCAAGCTGAAAGAGTTGTAGGCAACACACGCACTATGTTTAGAATTGCTCACCCAACTGCCTATCCCCTGAACACACCCAGGCACCTTGTCCCTCTCACTCTTCCCACACAATGTAATACTCTAATTGGGCTGTATGTGCTTGGTCAATTGTTCAATGACTTTGAGAAAACCTGTAAAATAAGAATTACACCTACAGGGATTACAGAAGGGGAAAGGGGTTTTGAGCAAACAAAACAGTGTTACCTAACTGAAGTTATGCCATTTTTTAAACTTCTAAAAGAACATTTTGAGGGACTTAAAAACACCATTAATGATGATGTGAGTCAAATGAAAAAGGTTTTTGATGAAGTGGAAAGTGAGGGTAACCAACTTGCTATTGATCTCAAACACAATGAAATTGACAGGAAAAACATTCTCATCATGAATGATAATTTGATTGCTAATTGCATTGCTAAAGATGTGTTTTATACTGTTACCAACTCTGCGCTATCTGCTCGACAATTTCATGAAATGTCAGTTACTCTGAATGTCTTCCAAAATCGTGTGATTGAGCTTGAGGGGGAGAATTACAAACTTATTAAAAAAATTCAAAACGATGATCATGATAACATGGTCAGGAATTTCTCAAAACTAGAAGTTGATAATTTGAACCTACAATTAAAATATCAACACCTAGAAGAAAGTATAAAAATATCAAATGCCAAGATATCTTCGGATGTTCCTGAATTTGATACATGTTTTGAATTAGCCAAAAAGGATGAAGTAATTCAAGCTCACTCTAACACGATTCGGAAGTTGAAGGTCCAAATTGCACAATTAAAATCGAACAGAAGCGATGTGATCAATACCAATTACCAGAAGTCTATGGATTCTCAAAATTTTCAAAAACAGGGCATTATCAATGAATTACAACATGAAAATGAGTGGCTTCGTGCTGAAATGTCCAACGCTAAACAACGTTATAAAGAATTGTTTGAGTCAATCAAAACAACACGTGACCAAAACAATGAGAAAGTCACTTCTTTGTTAAATGAAATTGAGAATCTAAAGACCATGGTAAAGGGTAAAATGCCCGTTGTTTCATGTGATCATGCAATGTCCAAAATACCTGCTTGTAATAAATATGCGTGCGATGTTGTGAATGTTTCTCTTCCCCTTAGGAACAATAAGTTAGTTCATAATAACTATCTTAGAAATCTTAAGGATTGTCTGGCCATACTTAGAGAAACCATTGAAGATGAGAGGATTGCTAAACCACTTGATGATGGTATTATTGGTGCGTGCTTTCTCACTAATAGGGCCCAGAAATTGTTAGAATATGCCATAGGATCATGCCCCAAGAATGATACCAAGTCGGATAGGACAACTGCATTGCACCCTCTCAGTGGCAACAAGCATGTCACAGTTGACTTTCCCCAAATCATGCCTCAATCCTCCATCTTGATCACCAGTAAACAAGTAGCAACTAATCAGACTAATGTTCCCATCATTGCTTCTACAGGAGTAAAAGGTGTATCTTATGCTAGCAAGTCACAGCCTAAGAGCAATACAAAGAATGATAGGACTTTGCCGGCTAAGAGCTCACTTATGAAGGAAGTAGAAGAATCATCTAGGAACAATAAAGTGTTGCTTAGTGAAAGGAATCGAGTTATTTCAAACATTTGTGTGAACAATGATGTAATTAATTCGAATTCTGATGCTATTTGTAAGACATGTAACAAATGCTTATTTTATGGTGATCATGATGCATGTGCTGTGCCTTTTCTTAAATCTATTATACGATCACCAGATATGAATGTTTCTAGTGTTAAACGAGCAAAACAAGTCTGGAATAAAACAGGAAAAGTGTTCACTAATGTTGGTTATCAATGGAGACCTACTGGAAGAAAATTCACTCCGAGGAAAATGTGCCCAGTAACTAGGACTACTAACTCTAGAGATATGCCTATTAGGAAGTGGAGACCTACTGGTAGACTATTTCCTATAGAAGCAATAGATACCACCTCTAGTTCTAGTGCATCAAAATGTGAACACTTCAGTGAGATACCTGTTACTTATGATAATCCAATATTTGTGTGTTCTAACCAAACGGACCCCAATTATGTGTGGGGCTCCAGCTTTTTCAGTTATCCACGATTGTCTGGTTTCAAATGCAGGTCGTACAAATCGTCCTTTGGTATTTGGACTCAGGCTGCTCAAAACATATGACTGGTGATCGCTCAAGGCTCAAGAATTTCGTGGAAAAATTTATTGGTACGGTTAGGTTTGGGAATGACCATTTTGGGTCTATAATGGGTTATGGTGATTATGTCTTTGGAGACAGTGTCATATCCAGAGTCTACTACGTGGAAGGTCTCGGGCACAATCTATTTTCTGTTGGTCAATTCTGTGACTCAGATCTCGAAGTCGCCTTCAGAAAGCACACCTGTTTTGTTAGAGAATTAGATGGTGTTGATCTTCTCAAGAGGAGTCGGGGCACTAATCTTTACACCATCTCCATCGAAGATATGCTACGGTCCTCTCCAATTTGTCTGCTCTCTAAAGCATCCAAGAACAAGTCATGGTTGTGGCATCGACGTTTAAACCATTTGAACTTCGGTACCATCAATGAACTTACACGAAAGGATCTTGTTCGAGGCTTGCCCAGACTCAAGTATGAAAAAGATCATCTGTGTTCCGCCTGTCAAATGGGCAAAAGCAAAAAGCATACCCATAAACCCAAAACCATCAATTCTATCATGGAAGTTCTTCATACCCTTCATATGGATCTTTGTGGACCAATGAGGATTCAAAGTATCAATGGAAAGAAATATGTGCTGGTTATTGTTGATGATCACTCTCGATTCACATGGGTGAAGTTTCTACGATCTAAAGATGAAACTCCTGAAACCATCATCAAACTCATCAAGACGTTGCAAGTCCGTCTCAACAAGATAGTTAGAGTCGTTCGTACTGATAATGGAACAGAATTTGTGAACAGACAACTTACTCTATTTTATGAAGGTGTCGGGATTAGTCATCAAAAGAGCATACCAAGAACTCCTCAACAAAATGGAGTTGTAGAAAGACGCAATCGCACCTTAGTTGAAGCTGCAAGGACTATGCTCATCTTTTCCAAAGCTCCTCTATTTCTTTGGGCTGAGGCAATTGCCACCGCATGTTACACTCAGAACCGATCCTTGATACATCCCCTCCACTGCAAAACTCCCTATGAACTGGTCCATGGCAGAAAACCCGACCTTTCGTTTCTTCGAGTGTTTGGTGCACTGTGTTATCCTACAAATGACAGTGAAGACCTTGGGAAACTCAAGGCCAAGGCCGACATTGGTTTCTTCGTTGGCTATGCTCCAGAGCGAAAGGGGTACCGAATCTACAACAAACGTACCAGAGATATAATGGAAACAATCCACGTTACTTTCGATGAGCTGACTGAGCACCCGGTTCCTGGACAATCAAGTTCTGGACCCGTACCTAACCTTTTGTCCCCTGGACCAATTAGTTCCAGGCTTGTACAGAATTCCATTCCTGCTGCTCCTTTTGTACCCCCTACGAGTGAAGACTGGAAGAAATTGTTTGACCCAATGTTTGATGAATACTTTGAGCCTCAACAGATGAATGCTCCCGAAGCTACAATGGTTCAACCACCAGATGGGGTGGTGAATGATCAAGATGACCATAACGGTCCATCCACTTCATTGTCATGGGATTCTGAAGCCCCCGCCATCAGTCAATCGGTCAGCACGTCCAATGTCCAACCTTCACTTGCACATCGAGCGGCAAATGTAGATAATTCATCTGAAGTTAATCCTTTTGCTCCACCTGATAATGAGCCATTTGTTAATATCTTTGCCCCTGAACCATCAAATGAAACAACATCCTCTGATGAATCTAACACGGCTACCTCAGTTCCACAGTTTCAACCCCATGAATACCTTCGAAAATGGACCAATGATCATCCTATTGACAACATCATTGGGAACCCCTCACGTCCAGTATCAACCCGCAAGCAACTTGCAACTGACGCATTATGGTGTTTCTTCAATTCTGTTCTCTCTAAAGCTGAACCAAAAAGCGTCAAGGATGCAATGTCTAAACACTCATGGTTCACTGCTATGGTGGACGAGATTCATGAATTTGACCGACTGGACGTCTGGGAACTAGTACCACCTCCCGAGTGTGATATGATCATTGCTCTCAAATGGATATTCAAGGTCAAACTTGATGAGCATGGAGATGTTCTGAAAAACAAAGCTAGGCTCGTGGCAAAAGGATATCGACAAGAAGAAGGTATTGACTTTGAAGAATCCTTCGCCCCAGTTGCTAGAATAGAAGCCATAAGGATCTTTCTCGCTAATGCTGCAAGTCAAAACATGGTGGTTTATCAAATGGATGTCAAGACCGCATTCTTAAATGGGGATCTGAAAGAGGTGGTGTATGTATCTCAACCCGAAGGTTTTGTGGATCCAGAACGCCCTAATCACGTGTATCGATTAAAGAAGGCTCTATATGGGCTTAAACAAGCACCCAGGGCGTGGTACGACACCTTGTCTAAATTTCTTCTGTCCAACAAATTCTCCAAAGGGGCTGTTGATCCTACCCTCTTTACCAGAAAAACAGGCAAACACCTTCTACATGTACAAATCTACGTCGATGACATCATCTTTGCCTCGTCTGATCCCTCAAAATATGATCGTTTCTCTCAAGAGATGAGCTCCGAATTCCAAATGTCTATGATGGGTCAAATGTCATTCTTTCTAGGACTGCAAATTTCTCAAAACCCCAATGGCATATTCATCAATCAATCCAAATACGCTAATGAAACGTTGAAGAAATTTGGATTCGACTCCAGTGATTCAGTTGATACTCCAATGATTGAACGTTCAAAGCTTGACGAAGATGATGTGGGAATTCCGGTCGATCAAACCATGTATCGAAGCATGATTGGCTCATTAATGTACCTTACTGCAAGCAGACCCGACCTTCTGTTCGCAGTTTGCATTTGTACCCGGTATCAATCCAAACCCACCAAGAAACATTTGGAAGCTGTCAAGAGAGTCTTTCGATACCTTAAAGGAACAATCCACTTGGGCCTTTGGTACCCTAAAGAAACTTCTATGGCTCTCACAGCATTATTCGGATGCTGATCATGCTGGATGTCATGACACTCGTCGCAGTACATCTGGGGGCGCACAGTTTTTAAGAAATAAGCTAGTCAGTTGGTCTTCAAAGAAACAAATGAGTACATCCATCACCTCCACTGAAGCTGAATACATTGCCATGTCTTCATGCTGTGCTCAGATCCTCTGGATGCGATCTCAACTTTCTGACTATGGGCTCATTTGCAATAAGGTTCCTATGTACTGTGACAACAAAAGTGCAATTGCACTCTGCTGCAACAATGTCCAGCATTCAAGAACTAAACACATTGACATTCGACATCACTTCATCAGGGAACAAGTTGAGAAAGGAATTGTGGAACTTTACTTTGTGAGGACTGAGTTCCAACTAGCCGATATCTTCACCAAAGCACTTTCTAGGGAACGATTTCACTTCATCCTCCCACGCCTTGGTATGAAGAGTCTCACACCTGAGGATCTCAAATGTCTACTGGAAGATCAAGAGGAGTAAAGGGGTTGCTTCAAATATCCTTGTATAGTATCAAATCAAAAAAGAAAATAGAAAATTATATAACCATAAAAAAAAAAAAAAAAAAAAAAAAAAAAAAAAAAAATTTACAAAAATTTCAAAAATATTCTTCTCACGACATGTCTCTTGTGTAATCAATATTATGTACGTTTCTAGAAATGTCATTCAATAATGACACGGAATCATACATATGCTTGAGCAAGAGTTTTTCGGTTTCAAATAAAGTTCTTTTCAAAAACATGTCGTTTCTCAAAACATTCTTTCAATATGGTTTGCTATTACTTCAGATAGCAACCCGGTTTTCAAAATTCAGGAAAACACGTCGCCAAAAAGACGGTTGTTCCTAACAAAGGGTGCCGTTCATCCGAGCGTGAATTACTTTATATTCATGCACCCTCGATCTAATGTACGTTTCAGTGCATTATTTCTTGATAAAGAAGAGAAGTCTTCTTTTTATCGCCAAATACTTTCCCTTCTATGATTTTTCCGGAAAGTGTTTGTGCAAAACTTGGTGGTACCATGAAATTTTGAATGAAAATCAAATTGAACTCAAAAGTTTGATAAAATTTCACTCAATCAATGACGTTAATAGTTTATGAAAATATTTATGCTTTCACATCCGTCATTGATTGAGGGGGAGAGTGATTTCTCAAAATTTTATGTATCAACAAAACTCCCCACACTTTGTACAAAACAAAAACAACAATCCGATTTGTGATGGTTATGTGTCAGAATGAGTAAATTTTTGAAAGAGCTTTCATTAAAACTTCGAATCTTTTGCAAACTCTTCAAATCTGACACATAACAACCTCCCTCACAGTTTGAGGGGGAGCATGAAAAAGTTCCTTTTATCAGAAAATATTAAACTTGACCGCATTTCTCTCCCAAAAACGCTTTCTAAATTATTTAAATCAATTGAGATCAAAAATCTCGAAAGATTTGAAATTTTTGATCGGGGGAGAGAATGTGATTTAAATATGAAATCTGATAATCAAAAGTGATCTTTTGTACTCAATAATAGACTCCCACATATGTGCTAAACACTTTCGAATATCGATGCACATATTGAGGGGGAGCAAAAGGCGTTTGTGGAAGTTATACCAAAGACCGACCATTTATCTTTATGCATGGAGTTATAAGGTTGGTTAAGGTTAGGTATAAGTTCCCATGATCCACCAGAACCGGAAGGATCTTCCCAGGGACAATCCATAGATAGATTAGAAGTCCTTAGGAATGATTATGAAAAAAGGAGTAAAGTGAGAAAGGGAAGAGTGCGGACTGAGATAGAGCTAGGACTGGAACAAACCCAACAAGGTTCTAGTGATGAAATCTCGGTAAGCACTGAAGGGGTTGAAGAATGAAAAAGAAATATAATGAGAAAGGGTGAAAAGAAATAGCCCTCCAATTATTCAACCTTAGGGCAGAAACCGGGTTCAATACATATGCTACTGGCGGTTACTAAGGTAACGCCGGTATTGAAGACAAGACGTCATGGACCCAGTGACGCACTGCACCAAAACTTCCCAACCACTCAAGTTCTCTTAAAAGAGCTTGTTTCATTCTCACGGGGAACCCTGTGCAACGTATCGACCGCTCATTGCGAGCTATGTTGATACCTAAAACAGGAGACGCCTCCCCAGTCTCCAGGAGCGGATCAAAACGCACTATTGAGTCTAGAGCCATGAGATCATCCATAAATCTCGATAGGACACACTTCCTAATATGCTTATTGTTTCACACAATGTGGAAAATAAGACAAAATATTTAGAGTCCTACGCATTATCCTTGTGGTATTGCCAGAACATCCGAGTGATATGAAAATATTCACAATGACGATGGAAATCCTTCTAGAGCGAACATCACTCAAGCTCTTGGTAGGTGACATGTGAGATCCATCTTGGATCAATGATCAAGTGACAACTGGAAAGCAACGATGGTGCGATTCAAATTTGAATCAAACTTGTTCCAGGATATGGATTGACGGATACTTTTGCCAAAACCTCTCAATGTGCTCACCAACTTATCTTTCGAGCACATTGATTGTGTAATATCTTTCAAACAAAAGTATTTTTGATGGAAATGTGATTCAAAGTATAAAACTCTCGTCGTGTCTCAAAAATGTTTATCATATGACACGCGAGTGATTTCTATAAATCAATTTCTCATCAATCCGTGAATATCTATTCACCGATTCACTCTATCGTGCTGTCTGCTTTGAGATGTTCCGGTATGAGAACATGCTAAGTATGAAGATTCCAAAGTGGATTCTTTGGAAAATTCATTACTACAAGCTGGAAATTCCTGTCAAGGAGAGTCTTCTTTAAAAGAGACTCTACCTGATCACAGGTCGGTTTTCACAAAACCGGAGGGTAGTCTGTCCTCGCAGAACGAATGACAAAGCCATATTCGTTCTCTATCTTTATTGCTAACTGTTTTATTTCAGGGACACATATAAAGATGGCGTTGATGGCTCCAGTTTCCAGCTGAATCGGGTCAATCCATACCTCATGCTCACACATCCTCCACACTATCAATGAAGATGAGAGACTTGCTACAGCAAATGTTGAGAGACTACCAACAACGTTTCCGCAACTCTGATGGAAAAAAGTCTCCTGATCTACAACTCTAAAGTCAAGTCTCCTGATCTAGAAGGGTGTGAGCATGATGGTCCTTAGTCACTACATCACATGAAGGCGATGCTACTATGGATGAGCTGGGAGATTTACTTTGGCTGACGATCTCAAAGAAGCTCAAAGATCACACATCACAAAGGAACTCTAATCACAAGTTCGCTTGCTTGAAGTACGAAGTGTGCTGAAATGAGAAGAATCAGATCCTACGAGCTACAAAGACTAAAGAATGCTTAAAGACCAAAGATCTTAACTTCAAAGGTGACCTCGCTTAGGGGGAGATTGTTAGGAATACAAATATTCCTGTAAAAGTCTCGGTCACCTAATGATTGTAATAGCATTAAGGTAGCTCGTAGTTAGTTAGTTTATTAGTTAATTAGTATTAGATTAAGTAACACCGTGGAAGAAGGAACGGGTCTTTACCCACTGTATGCCTGATCCACAGCCCGGGAGTGGGCGTTATATTGTAACTATAAATACCCCTCTCCACATGTGGAGAGGGTTGGACCTTTCATATATTTTCAATCTAATCTTTTCCTTTTTCTTTCAAGGTTCCACTCTTTCTCTCCTCTCCTCCCTTCTTCCATTTCTACGCCTAACTCACCACCACTTAATCATGTTTCCAACTTAATTAGTGTTCTACACTATGACATATGGAAAAACAATCAGAGATGGAAAATTCAGAGTTGGAAGTTCTATCCTATGCCTTATGTTCATGTTTTGGAAACTACAACTGGTCTAAGGCTGATAATGGATCTTGGCACAAGATATCCTCTGAAAGTGTCTCTGATGGAGAAAATGCTGCAACAAAAGTTGGAGATTCCTCCTGATCCAGTTGGGAATGCAAGATTGTTTGCTGAATCTTTGGTGAAAATCTTCAAACAAAGGATTAAGACTTCCAGAGCAGCTTCTGTTTAAGGGTATAATGTTGTATATTTGTTTTTATTATTTCTTATTAGTTAAAAAAAAAAAAAAAAAAAAAAAAAAAAAAACTAACATTTTTGTTTTTTAGTATTGTGTCTATTGTATGCAGGTTTGGTTATCAACTTACCTGATGTTGACTATTCCATCAAAAAGTTGGCTAGTCCAAAGGGTACAGCTTTGGTAAAGACACATCAAATCTGTTGATAGCTGTAATGGTTTGCTCAAAACCATAGGGTTTTCAACTCACCCATGCTTTATTGTTGAGTAGTTGAAATGGTTGTCAATTGACCATGGATTTTTCCTTTCTGGATTCCAAATAATTGGCTAGCCCACATGTGTATGGCTTGTGGTAAAGGCAGTGGAAAACCATATTTGGTAATTAGTTAACCAAGATGATTTTTCATCAAAATAATTGGCTAGTCCTGAGCAAACGGCTACAGGTAAAGACATCTCAAATCCGTTTATAGCTGATGATTTGCTAAAAATCATGTGGTTATCAGTGTACCTTAGAACACTTGGCTACTCCAGTAGTAATGGCTATTGGTAAAGAGACATCAAATCCATTATTTTCAATGATTCACCTCTCACAGGAGTTACAACACCTGGAAGTGATGAGAATAGTATGAAACTAATTTGTTTTGATGTACATTTAGTCATTTATTGCTGCAAAGAATGGAGCTTTCATGTATTTGCTAATCATAGAGATTCCACTGATGATGATTCTTTGCTGGTGCTATATTATTACAATCCTCTTGGTATGTAACTTCAAAGATCTATCAAGAATCTTGAACTTAACCATGTCAAATTCAAGATTAGGGGAGGATTGTTGGGAATTCTGCTAAGTAAGAATTCTGCTGAAGGTTACTGCTGAAGAGCTGGTTCCTGCTGAAGCAGTGTATCTTCTGAAGACTAGTTTCAGCATTATTAGTTTCTGCGGATATAGTATTTCCGTATTTCATGTAATGTAGTTTGGATATGCATGAGTTTATTTAGGAAGTGATAATGCATATCTTTTAGAAGTTTTAGAATATACGTTTCTTGGGAAACGGTTTAGGGTCCCTTGTGTATAAAAGGAACACACGATTATGTATTGATTAAGTTTTAGAAAACATTTTTCATAGTTATTAAAAGATCCATAGAGGATCAAGAGTTCTTAGTATTAAACTTGTGTTTGCTTCCGCTTTAAAATACAAGTTACAAAATTGTCTATTAGTGTGTTATTGATTACATTAACATATCCAACGATTCTAGAGTGCTCAAGAAGATCTATCAAGGTCTTATAGCTCAACAGAATCAATAGCAAAAGAAAAAGCAGCCAGATCTAGCTCTCGATTCCGTTTCATTCCTGATGACAGTGATGATGAGGATATCCTTGATATTCTTCAATTCTATAAAGATTCATCAGATGAAATTCCATTAGTTGAGATTTCATCTCAACCTACTGTTATCACACCCGAGGTTCCCATTCACTCTTTAAGCATGGGGGACGAGCATCTTGACACTGTTCCTGAAAAGGAATCGGACGAATTCATAAAGTCTAGTGTTGAGAACCTTGTCTCAATCCCAAGAGAGTCACAGGGAATTCTTGATCATTTGTGTGATATTCCTCCTCCTCTTATCTTCCCGAATGATGATGTTCAGATGTTCTCCAATTCTATTGATGACGATTCGTTATCTTGTGGAGACATCTTTTTATGGAAGAATTACCTTCTAAGCTAGTTAGCTTAGAAGAAGAGAATGATGAGATTGACACTGAAATCAAGGATGAAGCACTTCGTGCAACATTATTGAATGTCGATCTCCTCATTTCTAAAATCGAGGCTTTCAAAAAGAAACCTATTTCATCTCCTATCCCCATAAAGGATAGTGACATTGTCTCTGATGAGCCTATTCCGGAGTTTGAAGTCTTTACTTTTGATCATATGGGAGAGAAGATTAGTGGCAGTACCACTTCTCATTCTCAAATTTCTCTCCCCGAATATGATTTATTCACCTTTGAGGAGTTCTCTGGTGAACTCACTCATATCATATCTCCACCGGAGTATGATAACTTTTACTTTGATCTAGACAAAGATAATCCTTGTGTTCCTGAGGGAAATATTCTCAACCTTGAGAATTTGATTGATATCAAAATCCCAACCCTCCCACCCATAATATGTCTAGATCATATGAGCTTAAATGATGAGATTCATGATACACCAATTATGGATTCTCTTTTTGATGATGATGACTTTATCTTGATTATCATCAAGATCTTTCTACCATTCTTCACCTACAGGGTGACTTCTCCTGTTCTTCATTCCTTCGGGAATGAAGACATTAACTTTGACCCCGGCATCACCGCTTATAGTATATACTATCTTAAGCCGGGATTATATCTCATCGGCGTGGAACTTTCACGTGCTTCAAATGTTTGTCCAAACATCTTGAATGAAAGTCCGATGGAGATTCCTTCTTCCACATCATGCTTCCCCAAGGACAAATGAATTCGGGGTCGAGTCAAGCTAGCGACTCGATAAACAAAAATAGTAGCATGCTTATAGGGTTTTCACCCTAAGTGTGGGGGAGTTACCCCCACTGTGGTTACAAATAAAGTGAAAAACAAAATTGTGTTTCCACATTTAGCTTGTAATGTTGTCTTTTTATGTTCTAAGAGTCGGCATAATAGCCGGGACTTTGAATATTGAGGACAATATTCATTCTAAGTGTGGGGGGGGGGGGGGTATTTCGCTATTCTAGATATTTTATCACATTTTACTATCTTATACCCCCGTTTTGTCTTTTTATGTTCTAAGAGTCGGCATAATAGCCGGGACTTTGAATATTGAGGACAATATTCATTCTAAGTGTGTGTGGGGGGGGGGGGGGGGTATTTCGCTATTCTAGCGAATTTTAACACATTTTACTATCTTATACCCCCGTTTTTGGCAAAAATTTTAAAATTTTTTCACTTGAGTTCAAAATTTTTTGTGGTTATCAGTCCGCCATGTCTAACCGATAAAAGGATTGGCTAATCCAGGAACAAACGGCTCTTGGTAAAGATATATAAAATCCGTTGACGGCTTGCAATTTGCCCAAAATTGTATGGTACCTCAACTCGCCATATCCTAAAAAGCGAATGACTTGACTAGCGCGCAAGATTATCGCTTGTGGTAAAGGCAGTGGAAAAACCATAATTGGTAATCAGCTCACCAAGATGTTGACTTTGTCCATCAAGAGTTGGCTAGTCCATAAGCAAACGGCTTTTGGTAAAGACTAATCAAATCCGTTGACAGCTGGTGGTTTGTTCAAAATCACATGGTTATTAGGTGGACCATAGTTCTTGCTTGAATCGATACATCTGGCTACTCCAGAAGTGATAGCTTTTGGTAAAGAGTTTAAAATCCATTAAGTTTTCAAAACAGTTTATTGCTAGGGACTAGCAATAGTTTAGTGTGAGGGATTGATGAGTGCTCAAACACTTATCATTTTTGGTCAAATCTGAACTGCAAAACATACAAAAACACTCAGAAATGCATCAAAATACTAAAAATATTTCATAATTGTGTTTTATATGTTTTAGATGCAAAACGAGTAAAAACAGATGAAAAACGTACAAAGTATGCATAATTGGCAGTTTCAGTCCCCAAACTTTCAAAAATTGGCAAAAATAGTCCCTGAGCACTTATTTGGAAAGAAAAGTCACCAAAGGTCCTTTTGAAATCATAAGTTGTCATATTTATTCCTTTGGTGAAAAATCTGAAAAGTTTTGGAAAATTGCAAAATTAGTCCCTGGAATTTCAGAAAATGACAGAATCGGTCCCTAGTGGGATATTTTTGAAAGAAAAATCAATTTTGGTCCTTGTGTTAATAATCTTTGGTGGGAATGATCCTTGGGTGGCAAATTTAGTGAAATTACATGTTTGGTCCCTGGAGTTTGAAAGATTGGTAGAAAAGGTCCCAGGATTCAAAATTGGAAAATATCAATTGTAGCCCTTGGAATATGGAAACATGGCAGGAAAGACCCTTGTCACAAAGTTTAGGAAGTTGCTAAATTCAGCCCTCAACTTGGCAGATTTTACAAAAATGGTCCTTGTGTTAATTTGAATACAAACCAAATGGACCCTTTTCTACTACCAAACCTAAACTAATCCTAATCCACCTATTTACCAGCCCACCCAATTAACTACCCAAGCCCATTTCACCACAAAATAATAAAACAAACCATTTAATAAATCCCCCCAGGTCAAATATGGTCAACCCCCATCTCCCTTTCCCTCTCACCCCGTGAACCCTAGCCTGCAACCCTACTCCAAACATCATCATCACCTTACCTCTGCCAACACTCCACCTACATTCACTTTCCACCATATACCAACAAACTCAGCCCCCTGCCAAGAGCTATAAGCCAAAGTGCAAAACCTCACATTTTCCCGCCAAAGGTGAATTAACGGCCATGATGATTCCTACAAATCCAATGGTCATTTTTAGAGGTGGGATTGCTCAAGTGGGTCACCAAAAACCCTAATGGTCAAGTATAAAAGAAGGAAGAAGGAAGCAGAGTCTCAGCTAGCTAATTTAGTAGATTTTAATTTAGTTTTGTAGAAAAGTTGTTATTTATGAATGTAATTTTAGTTTAACTTTTAGTTTGTTGTTTAAGATTTCAGTAATGTACCTTTGATTTCAAATTAATATAAATTTTCAAGTTTGCTAAAAATTGAATCAAAAATAATAAGTGCTTATTGCTTATTTAGTTTTCACTTTGCTTATTCTCTGTTTGTATCAGCTTATGTATGCATATAATGCTTTCCATGTTTGGTTTATGGTACCTAAGTCATTAGTTCAAGTTTTAGTGATTTTAGTCCAATTAGTCCCCATACTGCTTATTAGTGTTGTGCTTATTAAATTGCTTATTTAGAATTGAAATGTACTGAGTAAGTAATCTTAGACTCAGTACATGATTAGTGTTCAATAGTTGGGATTGAAACAGTCTTGTTGTTGACATATGTAAAAATCAGGTTCCTTACACCACTGTTTGGCACAAGGATTTTTTGTGGTCTCAAAACTATTTCTGTCCACTTTGTTAAATTAGATTAGGTTTAGTTATCTCTAGTTAGTAGTATTTGATCAAGTTCTAGCATTTTCAAGTTGTTTTATAGCTTTTCATTAGTTTCTCTAAAAATTTGCATCAAAGCTGTTTTGAAAAATTCATTAGGGTGAATTCTTGTTTAGGCCTGTATCTTTGATGTTTTTAGTTCAAACTTAGTTCAAATAGGATGGTGTAAGTGGTAGACATTTGTTAGTTGACTGTATAAGTCAAGGCTCATCCAATGTGACCCAAATACACCCACTGCTGCAGAAACATGTCCCAAATAGCCCTCACATCAGCTGACCCTATAAGCTTATATATGTTCCATTTAGTTTGAAGTTTGGTTTATGTGTTCCCTGCTAGGTGGTTGATATAATTTTCAGGATTGCAGCTTGTTTCCTTAGCTTGTTTCAGTATTTGAGCAGCTTAAGCTCACCCAACCAATCCTGCGCATCCAGGTACCATCACCACAAGCCTTTGATCCATATTTTTCTTTTGCTCATCTGTTGAATTCATGATCTGGAATTTAGTATATAGCTTATTAGTCAGCTTGTTCACAAGCTACTATTTTTATTTTAATTTTTTATAGTTTTTCATGTTAGCATATTTGGTCCTTAAAATTGACTTTTTGAGATAACTATTCCCCTGCTTCATCAAGTCTGTCAACTGCCGAACTTCCTAGGACTACCCAGGGTTCATTAGTGGACCCCACTGGGTGTTCTTTGGTTCTCTAGGAAGCCCTTCTGGCCAGCTTTATATACATGTGCTTTCACCTTATTTTCTAGCTTATATAACTACTTAATTTGTTCACTAAAGTTCCTTCCAACTGACCCTCTATACTGAGCAATCAGTAAAGAAGCTCACTTCCACGAGCTTCTCAAAAGTTTGTTTTTAAGCTTTAGCTTGGGTCATAGGGCTTTTTGGGAAGCTCAGTGGCAAAGCTTGTTAGTTCCAAGGTTCACTTCCACTTTCTAGCTTATTGTTTCAGCTAGAATTAACCTTAAAAGTTCCCATTAACCTGTTTGGTTATTCAGGAAAATTGGATTTGCTTATTTGGTTTATCAAGCTTATTCAGTGAGCTTATCTAGTGTTTCAGACTCTTTCCAGTACATGTAACTTGTTTAAGCTTATTCTAACTTTTGTTTTTCAGTTTATAGCTTATTCCCTAGCTTTCAACTTCAAAAATCCACTTTGAGCTTAAAAAGCTCAACTGTCTAGAAAAGAAGTTCACACAGAGCTTATTTGTGAGATATAAAAAAGTTTTCTTTCTAAAAGTTGCTTATAATTAGTTGTTAAGTGTTTGTGTAAAGTAAAAACCAGAAAAGATAAATAAAAAAGATAAGTGCAGTTTGTAGGATTCGAACCTGTGACCTCTTGGTCAAACAGGTCAAAACCAAATGGGACTCAGGCACCATCTCCCCCAAGTGTTATTATGTGTTTTAGTTCTTCCCTTTTTTATTTATAGGGTAAATTTTCCATTTTAAGCTAATAAGCTTTTCCAGCTTATTTGTAAACTTTTTAGCATTTTTATATTTTTCCCAGTTTCTTTATAGTATTAAGTATTTTTAGAAAAAGTTTTATAATTATTACTCTTTATTTAGTATTTTTAATAAATCAAAATAGTTTAATTAGTATTTAAATAGTTTTTAATTAATAACAATTAAATAAAAAGTCTAAAAAATTATTTTCTTTTTTTCTAAATTTTCTTTTATCGTTAGGATCGTAAAAATATAATTTCCATGTCCATAGGACTTTCGTAGCATAAATTTCACTTTTTATTGTGCACGCTCGCGTTTTATTTAATAAACTTTTACGTTTTTAAATTTAGGGTACGTTATTAAAAGTAGTTGAAAAATAAGAAAAACCAAAAATATAAAAAAAGTGATAGCTTCTATTTAAGCCCTTTTGGCTTATTTTTCTCCTTATTTATAAGCAAACTCTGATTTTAAGTTTTTAGATTACGTTTTAGGTTAACTAGGTTTCACGTTATTGTTAATATAGATTGTTTAAATCGTTCTCATTCATATTTCCTTAGCGTAATCATTCAAAACCTTCATTACCCCTTTCCTGTCCAAATTCACCCGATCACAAACCCGTTTTGATTACCATCACACCTCGTCGGGACATAACGACCCGGGAATACCCTGTACTCCTTGGTTAGTTGGTTTTAGACGTTTGACTTGGTTGACCATAACCTGGTAAAGTTAGTTGACCGTTTGGGACCAATCAATGCTCTACTCTTATAACTATCTTTCATTTTTTTCCCTTTCATTCTTATGATTTATTATAATTAAACAGTTTATTGTGGTTCTTTAGGTTCTTTATGTGTGCTTTGATTAGTGTAGTAATGGTGGTGATGTCAGACCTCAGAAATGCAAAAGATGAGGTTTTTCATAAAGGAGACTAAGTGGAGGTAAGAAACCTTTTTATTTATAGTATTTGCTACTATTTAGCATGGGTTTGTGTAGCAAGGGTGTACGGTGGTTGGTGCACCTTTGGAAAAAATAGAGTAGATGTACGTTTGGATTGTGTCTGCAACTATACATTTGGATTCGTTTTCTTTATTACTTTGTTTTTAGTTTTATCAGTTATTGCATTGGAAGTTTACTTTTGCACGATGAGACCTTTGATGTCTACATGTATGTTTACCTTTATACAATTACAAACATTGTGACTGCCTATACCTATGGTATGGTTCATCTCTCATTATGTACAAGTAAATCAGTATATACACATGTTATATAGATATGCACATCAATTTGTATGTGTGTCGTTACGACTCAAAGTATACATATTTGCATCCAGAATATGGAGTGATGTATGCATGTATATGCATGCTCAACATGTAATGGCACTATTGAAGCATCAGATTCATCAACTTTAAAAAGGCGAAAAGCAGACAAATTTTACTTCATGTTTTAAGAGTTAAAAAGATTATCAATACATGTGAAACACAAAATACCAGTAGTTTGCTATTCGTTGCATAATATTAAATAGTTCCAGTACAATATAATTCATGTATTTTCTTAGAATTTATATATGAATTATAATATTAAATTACGTTTAGTTCAAGATCAAGTTTTTTCTAATTCCTATATTCTAGAAAATCAACAAATACTACCATAGTCAAATAATATCAGGTTAAGTAAGCAAAGTAAGCAAATAGTGATAAGATGCATGTTCCTATCCAGAAGAAAAAAGATGTGTGACTCTAAACTTTTACATCCTAGATCAGGTATTTGATTGAATTACTTGATTAAAAAAATGATATTAATTTTTGCATCAACAGGGATTGTGAAGGATTTGAAGTGCTTCAAAATGAGTAACTCACTGGAAGCTTATGAGAAAGAACAAGTTGAACCTTCTAATTTAGATGACTCTAAGATGTTATGTATATTTGAATTTGTCTGTGTATTAACTGTTTTTGTAAAATTTGTGGTCACTGTTGAGTGTTGAGCATGCAAGTTTTGTAACCTTAAATACTATTATGAAATATGCTAATGTATTAAAGCACACATTTGGAACTAATATTCATAGTGTTGGATACTTGGATCCCAACATGCATATAGATCTCATATGCTTTGTTGAAGCTAAATCTAAACACTGTAGTATGAAAAATATAAATATATAAAATCAAAATGAGATTATAAAAAGTAAATTTGTCAATGAGTCATAAAAAGTATGGGTTCACTGTACAATGTTGTGTGTGAAGCAAGAGGATATACAATATATGTCAAATCGTATCATCCTATTACTATCTCAATAGAGATTAGGGAGTACAATAAAATATGGTCTCTGAATGTACAACCTACTTTCTAATTGATACAAAATTATTCAATATTGTTTTACGAAAAATATTCCATGTTTAGTTTGTGTTAACAGACTTTCTACATGGGTTTTTTAGAAATCCTTTTATGTCCTCCTTCACACCATATCTCCAAAGAGTAGTGTTAGGAATGTTATTTTTATATCTATAAGTTAGAATCTCTTGCAAAAGTATTGATTTTATAGTGTTCACGTGGAGGCTTCAAGTGTATGTACGGTACAAACAACGAATAGCAAGGATTCTGTACACCTAATAAATGTTGAGGCTTCAAGATTGAATTCATAAGGCTCATTTATTTGCGGGAAAAGTTGAAGTGTTGTTGGAGTTATGAGAATGTGAAAGATGTAGTCTCTTGATATCTACAAAAAGAGTTACACATATAATTATTGCTAAAAACTCTTCATACGCTCATAAGTTACTCAAAAGTGACTATATTACTCAAAAGTGAAAAGTGGAAGCCTAGAGACGGAAGGATGGCAGAAGTCACAAATTGTCTTCGCTCAAGTTTTGTCAAATTCAACTATGTTCATTGACTTTATTTTAATTTGTATATAACCTATAATTTTATTTGCATAATGAATCAGAAAATATCTTCCAATTTCTAAAGGTTGCATCAGTTTTCTATGCAGTAATTTAGCCACATATAACCTATAATTTTATTCGCATTTGTTTTTAATCACACTTGATTTAGTAAATTAGCCAACACAAACTCTCTTGAGTAGACCAAAAAAAATCGATAAGTGAAGAACTAATGTTTAACGGCATGCAACACTTATTTGATTGGTTCAAAGAATAGCATGAGCTAAGAAGAACCGATTTTTGTCAATCAGTATCTTGACTAATGTTTGAAAAAATTGAGAAATATGTGACATGGATATAGAACGTTGGGCCATAATGACTATCTATTATATCTATATTTTGAGTTTGGTGTGAGTAATGACTTGATTAAAATTTTAAGCTTCCCAATATTGGTTTCAAATAAAATCGTGAAGTTCATTGTAAGTAAACAATAGAGACTGATGAGACGAAAAATGAACCACTTTTAGGGGGTCATTTAAGCCCAGAATTGAATTTATTTGATCAAATATTGCCCTAAATCGTTCCTTTTGTGATTTTAGGTACTTTGGGAGTGAAATCTGGAAAAGGAAGCAATTCGGACGTTTTTAGAGCATAAAAGTGAAGAAAACGCCAAAGACTTAATTTTCCAAGCTGGGAACAGTAGGTGACGGCGTCAAGAGTAACATCCTAACGGCGTCAAGAGTAATTTTCATGACGGCCCAGTACAGAAATGAAGGCGTCACCCAAGGCCGTCACGTGTTAACTTGTCAAAACTTGCGCGCGGAGTAGCTGATATTGTTTTGGTCATAACTTTTGCATACGAACTCGGATTTAGGTGATTCAAAAGCCCACACGAAGAGGACGAAGAGATCTACAATTTGGTGTAAAAATGGTCATGACGGCATCAAGAGAACGAGCTGACGCCGTCAAGCCTTGCCGACAGAAAACATGCCTATAAATATAACATCATAACTTCACTTTTTGTAAGCCCTAAACCCTAAGGTCGATTCCTGGGTTTAGGTGGGTGTTTTTCCAGCAACTTAGAGGGTTTCAATCACTCCATAAACATCATGTATTGGTTTGATGATTCTATCTTAATTATGTTTTCCATTATCATTGTTGTTTGCTCTGCTTTGATGATGATTTGCTAATTCACCTTGTGTCTACTTATGATTATGTGAAACTTGTATATAATTGATTAGATCTCATTGATTTCTTGTTGATGTTGTATCTATCTCCATCAATGAGGGCTTGTTGATGTGTGTGTCTATCTCGATCAATTAAGGCGTGACAACTTCAATAGATCTAGTTGGTTTAGTTTATAATTCTTGTTTCCTATTGATTCTTGTTTTGATTGAATGTCTCATCAATGTTAGGCTTAAGAAAACTGGAAGACTTCCATAGGGTAACATGCTTGAACGTCTTAAGAAACATGAACCGATGTGTACTAGGTTTTTATGGTTGTATTTAATGCATGAGTGAATTCTAGTGATCCCATGTTAGGAGCTTCTTAGTCGGCTCGACATAGGAGTGAAGTAGGAGCTTATATAATTGGGGAAGTAAGTACGCCACCCCATGATTGGTATTAAGGAATACAACCCGTCAATTAAAACAAGGTTACAATTCAATAGGTAGGATTGGATAGCTAGCAAGGAGTAACATATCATGGGTAGACATGCTTCACTTATCTTGTAGAACCTTAGTTTATTTTCTTGTTTATTAGATTAATTAGTATCTTTTGGGTTGGTTGATTAGCAACTAATTCCGCCCACTTTCCCAATACCCGAGATTTTTACTTGCTTTTCATAAAATATAAAAACAAAAAAAGAATCATCCTTCACCTTTAGACCTAGTTAGTGTAACACCCCCAATTCATGGATGCAGCGGAATTCGAACTGGGTGTTACTCGACGGCACAATAGTCACAATAATAGAAAACGAACTCTAATTGAGTCGTTTTAAAAGATGTATCATTCAAATTATATAAATATCAGAGGTTACAAAATGAGGTCCCAATTGGTTCCATGTTTACAATGTATAATAAATGAGTTTTGAATGATAATAAAATTTATAGCCCTCTTGAGTATCCGTGTCCTTCCGTGCCATCCTTGATCGTCATGAACCTGAAATACATGCTTGAGAGGTCAACACAAAGGTTGAGTGATATTCATAGAGTTTGTTAAATCGTTTGAACACAATGTGTTGGTAGTTAAATCGTTTGAACACCATAATCGTAGTGTTTGTAGGTAAATCATTTGAACACAATAATCGTAGTGTTTGTAGGTAAATCGTTTGAACACAATAATCGTAGTGTGAGCTGTAGACTCACACCAATGTTTGGAAAACAAAACAGGTAGGCTACGTTATTATACGCCCATAAAATGTATTATACACTAAGCTTATGAAACCAAAACGTTAACGTGTACCAATATCGATTGGCAGATTTATCCCGGTAGGTACTTTGCCGTCATACCTAATGTCTCAAATATTAATGCATTTGTTTGAACTAATCAAAACAAATGGGATTCGTCAATCCCAATAGGCCTATTCACAATATTCGCGCTCACTTGCAAGTAACCCTCGCAAGTGATTAAATGGTTCATACTAAGGGATCTTGGTTTGGCAAGGATGTTACTTAGTGATAATAAAACATAGTCGAATAACATACAGTAGAAAGCATTGTATTCGAGTAGAAAAATAATAGCATGTATTCCCCCCAAGGAATTGTAAAACAATTAAGTAATGGAAAGTGGGGCTATGAACTCACCTTAAGTAAGATAGCAAGTAATGAATGTAACGGTCGAATCATGAAGGTTTCTACGAGCAACCTATAATAGAATGTCGCGACTTAGGATCGGAGTAAAGAATATGAAGTAGTGCCTATATATATATCTTGCATTTAGTCCATGATGTGGTATGATGTATAATGTAAGTCTTTGAAAGAAATGATTCATGAAACATGTATGTTTTGTATATCGTTCACTACCGTTCGGGCCGACATAATTCAGAAGTCATGTTAGTAAGCGTTCGAGGAGCCAGGACACTTTAACTCGTAAATCCACAACTCAACTCGACGGCTTACATAATGAACTCCTCACATGAGGCTCCCTACTATTGTAGTAGTTGATGAAATATATAGATATAAGTTTTGATCCGAAAGGTTACATGTCCGATATTTGAATAAACTTAGGAAAGTTTATTTGTATATGAAGATTGTTATTAGGGGTAGCTTCATAAGCCTTAAATGACCATGTTCTCTTGGTAAAATCTCATGGTTTCCTTTAAGTGAAGTAGATCCAAATTGCTTGTTCAAGTTATCGCCTAACTCTTTGTTTCATGTTTACGCCTATGTGAGTTGTTATGGTCATTTCGTCATGGCCTAGCCATGACCTTTGGTCATTGTTCCATGGTCTTGAGACTCAACCTTGGCTCTAGCCATGGTTTTGTCTTGATTCTAGGTCATAAGACCCCTTTGGTCTTCATAAACCATAACTTATATGTAATGACTTTGGCTAAAAATGGGCTGTTTAGAATTTGAAGAATTTTATCACTCGGAAAGCATTTTTAGGTCTCGAGCTTCTTTGTTCCTGAACGAAAACGTCGTTTCGGACAACTTTCGTGTTTTAACTTTTTGATGAATCGGACCAGAAGTATGACTTTCAAAACCCAAATTTGATCAGGAAGCTATTTGGCAGTTTTGCCGGAAATCTTTGGTAATTTCAAATCGCCATAACTTTTGACTCGTATACTCGTTTTGGGTGGTTCAAATTGCTATGGTTTCCTTGTTAAGTCCTCTACTACAATTTGTAATGATCCAATATCATAATTTTACCATTTTGGTCGTGGTTTTCCAAGAAAGTCACTAGTTTGCTTGTTTTAGTAACTTGTTGTAACAATCAATAACAATAACTTGTTTTGCTCACTTTTATACATCATGGACATAACTACAAGACATAATATAGCAAGAATAACATATAAATAACATGAATATGATTATTTAACAAGAATCATGTTAGGGTTTGGCTTACAACTTTTGGCTTTCAAAGATGAAAGGAAGTTAACATGTAAGGATAGGACATTGATAGACTTGCTTCAACCCACTTCTTCATGCAATCTTTCTACTCTTGGTATTCTTGAAAGATGGATGATGAAGGTTTAGGTGACTTGAGTGGATTCAAACTCAAGAGAAATCACCAAGTATATGAGGTTATGGAAGTGTTTGATGAAGGATAACCTATCTAGGGTTTCTACCTTGAAGAATCACTTGAATCATGCATGAAACTTGGAAGGAATTAAGCTAAGATGAGAGTGTTTGTGTGTGTGGAAGTGGACGGCAACACAAGGGAATGGGGGGCTTTATATGAGCTTGAGGAGGTTACATTTCATTGACTAGTCCAACCTTGGAGAGCAAGGTGAACACTTGTAACCATCTTAAGGCCATTAAGCTTGAGATCAAGCCACCTAGTGTGAAAACCCCCCCCATATGGCGGTTTACAACCCTTGGAGAACAAGTGTGGACTTTTGATGGTATTATCCAAGATATCTAGTTAGTTTTGACTCCGGGAAATGCCAATCGTAAATGATTAAGCCTCAAAACGTAAAACCGGGTGTCGTAAAATTATGGAACTTGAAAGTTTTGATAAACATGTCCATAAGTTCCATAATAAAATATAAAATGAGTGGTAGGTTCCATTTGGGTGGTAAACCCTGCTAAAAACTGGAAACACGGGTCTAAAACGCGTAATACGTAAAACGTACGAATATTGCGTAAAATTGAGAAAAGTAAAATGTTACTTTTCTAATGTGATAAAAATGATTTAAAATGACTTATAATGTCTAGACTGGGCTCAGTCTAGTGTCGGTTGGTATTAAATGTCTTTTAGACATCAAACCGTAAGCCTAAAAATCACGAAATGATTTATAACATCAAGGGATCATTTTTGGTCAATGGAGGAGGGAAAGAATATGTTGACTTTTTCTAATAAGTTGAAAACTCAAAAAGTCTTAGAAACGCGTTTTGTGGTCTCACGGTTAATCGCCCAAATGGTTAAGCGTGCTCATGCGAGAGTAGTACAGGCATGGGTGACCTGCTGGGAAGTTTTTGGTCATATTTTTCTCAGTCACGATTAATTCTCAAATAAATCATGAGTGTGTAAAATATTTTACTGATGTGGGGTCACCTGACGGGGTTGAATTTCGTTGTGCGTAGAATTTCTGATTGACGTTTTACCCTAAAACGTGTAATTCCGTGTAATTCCTTAATAACTTTCACGAAAATGAGCTTATGAAAGTTAAACTTTTAATTTGCCATGGAAATGATTTATCACTCGACAAAATCAAATAAAAATCAACTTTCGGGAAAGTTTTGGGAAAAAATGAATAGTAAAAGTGAATAGTGAAATTTTCCGGGAATGGTAATTAACCTGAAATTGTGAATTGTTACAGTCTCTACCCCTTACGGGGAACTTCGTCCCGAAGTTCTATGTGTGTCATATGTTGGAGTGGTGTCGATAAAGATGTGTGGTTACTTATGAGGACCAAAGTCTGGGATTTCCGGTAATGTAATTTGATTTGTCATTTCAGTGTATGGTGTAGGATGAGGCTTCCTTTTATGTAGGAAAGGTATGGTAATAGTCGAATATCAAAGGAAATTGATATAGCAGTCGGATATTAATAGGAATTAATATAGTAGTTGAATATCAAATAGAACTTGATATAGTTGTCAAGTATCAATAGCAATTGATATAGGAATCGAATAATGGATTAAGTGTTGAACATGTGGTTGGACCAAGTCCTGTTTGAATTGTACGGCTGCCCATGCATATAGCTACATGGCCCCGTAATGAGTTTGGTACGACTGCACATGCATATAGGTACATGGCCTCGTAACGAGTTTGTTTGTTATTGCACTATCATTATGAAAACCAAAGTGTAACCCTCGTACTAATGGAAATTGGGATAGTCGTTGCAATCATAGCCTAGTAGGTAATCGGTTGTTGTACCTAGTGTTTATGTCATGGTTTGAAGCGATGTCGGTGAAAAGATAGGATTTCTTGTGGCGAATAAAATGTAGGTATCATGTCATACCCGAGCAATGTAATGTAGGTATCAAGCCATACCCGAGCAATGTAATGTAGGTATCAAGCCATACCCGAGCAATGTAATGTAGGTATCAAGCCATACCCGAGCAATGTAATGTAGGTTGACTTCATACTTATGTTATTTCGGATATAATTAAGCCCACTTGTTTATAATTCTTTATTTACATAGAGAGGCATCCCAAACAATGTAACTAAAGGAATATAAACGTATGGTTCGATGATTTATAACTTCTTTATTTAAATGAAAAGGCATCCCAATCCATTCAACTAAGGACATTATAAATCATCCTACTCAAGAATTCCCGAAACAACATTCATACTTAGCCGGTGAGTTACAAGGTAGTGTATTACGAGATGATACTGGTGTAGCAAAAGTACAAGATGAATATTCAAACTTGTAAAGCTGATGAGGGTACTTGTGGTGTAACTAAGGATGATTTGAGCTTTACAAGTGCATCAAGATCTGTTAATGAGCTTGTGTTTGTAACGGTTGTGAAGATAATGATGTGATATGTTAATGAACAAAAGTGTGTAGTGTATGCTTAACATTAATACTCTTAGGTATCGATGTTGAGTTTGCTTTAAAAATCTTAAGAGATTTTTAAAAATTTATGACGGAATAGTATCCTAAACAGGATGGTACTTCTACGGGATGAAGAGAAGAATTGATAACTATCCAAAGATAGTCGTTCGGATTATCTCATAAATGAAAAATTTCAAGAATGAAATTAGGTAACACAAATAAGGTGTTAAGATTTCGCTGAGTGGTAAGACATTATCGTGTCTCTAGATTGTTTTAATGTATTCTGGTGGTTTATCGAGTTTATGTAGGAAATCAATCTAAACATAACCCTAGTACAACTACTCTCAGTATTTGAAAATTCTAAGTCGAATATAGTTAGTCAGACTATATTCCACTGTCCCTAGGTTAAATATAGGTGACTAGTCTATATTTAGCCAAGGTTCGATAAAATTTTCAAATACCTAAACTAGGTATACTTTTGATATGTCCGTTGCTTTCGGGAAACTGTCCACTAAACAAAGGCGATGTCAAACCCTTAAGTTGCAAGTCCCGTCCATACAAGACTTGTAACGTATGTTTTCATATTCCATTGCATAGAAGGTAGTAAGGGTAGATACGTATGGAAAGGAAGTTTTAAGTAGTTCTAAAATAGAACATACTTGGTCAGGATCACGAACTTTTAATAATGAAGGTTTCATCAGAAAACCTTAATGAATGTAGAGAAAGTTCAGCTTTTGTCGATGATGGATTAGTTCGTCCTTTAGAAATCTCATATTTCTTGTTTTGAAATCGATAGATTGTGACGGGTTTTTGATATCATAAGAAATGATATTGATGATGTGATGGAATAATTCTAGAGACTATTTGCACAAAACACAATGTCTCGGAAGTAGGTTAGACCATTGTGTAATTCACAATGTCTGGGAAGTAGGTTAGGTCATTGTGTGACTCAAAACATTTGAGAAATGGTTAAGACCATTGTATAATACCATGTCTTGGAAAATGAATGAGACCATTGTATCTCACAATGTCTTGGAAAATGAATGAGACCATTGTATCTCACAATGTCTTGGAAAATGAATGAGACCATTGTATCTCACAATGTCTTGGAAAATGAATGAGACCATTGTATCTCACAATGTCTTGGAAAATAGGAAAGACCATTGCAATCAGTTACAATGTCTTGGACATATAATGTTGGAGTAGGAACATGATTGGGAGAGTGTGGCTGTGCCGAAATGCCTTAGAATAGGCATACACAGATATGTTTAGTCCATTGTTTAGATAAATGATTGAAAATAAACCGAGTTTATATATCAATATACTAATATGTTCATGTAGCATAAAATGCCTAGTGTGTATATATCAATATACTTATATGTGTTCATGTAGCATAAAATGCTTAGTGTGTATATATCAATATACTTATATGTGTTCATGTAGCATAAAATGCTTAGTGTGTATATATCAATATACTAATATGTTTGTGAAGCATAACATGCTTACTAAGTCCATAATCGTCTGGAGGATGGAAGACACGGAGAGCGAAAGGCTATAAAATGTTTTTGTTTGTGATTGTAGTTATAGTTTAGGTCTCACTTAGACCCGTTTCTCTATAACCATGGCTCTGGTACCAATCTGTAACACCCCCAATTCATGGATGCAGCGGAATTCGAACTGGGTGTTACTCGACGGCACAATAGTCACAATAATAGAAAACGAACTCTAATTGAGTCGTTTTAAAAGATGTATCATTCAAATTATATAAATATCAGAGGTTACAAAATGAGGTCCCAATTGGTTCCATGTTTACAATGTATAATAAATGAGTTTTGAATGATAATAAAATTTATAGCCCTCTTGAGTATCCGTGTCCTTCCGTGCCATCCTTGATCGTCATGAACCTGAAATACATGCTTGAGAGGTCAACACAAAGGTTGAGTGATATTCATAGAGTTTGTTAAATCGTTTGAACACAATGTGTTGGTAGTTAAATCGTTTGAACACCATAATCGTAGTGTTTGTAGGTAAATCATTTGAACACAATAATCGTAGTGTTTGTAGGTAAATCGTTTGAACACAATAATCGTAGTGTGAGCTGTAGACTCACACCAATGTTTGGAAAACAAAACAGGTAGGCTACGTTATTATACGCCCATAAAATGTATTATACACTAAGCTTATGAAACCAAAACGTTAACGTGTACCAATATCGATTGGCAGATTTATCCCGGTAGGTACTTTGCCGTCATACCTAATGTCTCAAATATTAATGCATTTGTTTGAACTAATCAAAACAAATGGGATTCGTCAATCCCAATAGGCCTATTCACAATATTCGCGCTCACTTGCAAGTAACCCTCGCAAGTGATTAAATGGTTCATACTAAGGGATCTTGGTTTGGCAAGGATGTTACTTAGTGATAATAAAACATAGTCGAATAACATACAGTAGAAAGCATTGTATTCGAGTAGAAAAATAATAGCATGTATTCCCCCCAAGGAATTGTAAAACAATTAAGTAATGGAAAGTGGGGCTATGAACTCACCTTAAGTAAGATAGCAAGTAATGAATGTAACGGTCGAATCATGAAGGTTTCTACGAGCAACCTATAATAGAATGTCGCGACTTAGGATCGGAGTAAAGAATATGAAGTAGTGCCTATATATATATCTTGCATTTAGTCCATGATGTGGTATGATGTATAATGTAAGTCTTTGAAAGAAATGATTCATGAAACATGTATGTTTTGTATATCGTTCACTACCGTTCGGGCCGACATAATTCAGAAGTCATGTTAGTAAGCGTTCGAGGAGCCAGGACACTTTAACTCGTAAATCCACAACTCAACTCGACGGCTTACATAATGAACTCCTCACATGAGGCTCCCTACTATTGTAGTAGTTGATGAAATATATAGATATAAGTTTTGATCCGAAAGGTTACATGTCCGATATTTGAATAAACTTAGGAAAGTTTATTTGTATATGAAGATTGTTATTAGGGGTAGCTTCATAAGCCTTAAATGACCATGTTCTCTTGGTAAAATCTCATGGTTTCCTTTAAGTGAAGTAGATCCAAATTGCTTGTTCAAGTTATCGCCTAACTCTTTGTTTCATGTTTACGCCTATGTGAGTTGTTATGGTCATTTCGTCATGGCCTAGCCATGACCTTTGGTCATTGTTCCATGGTCTTGAGACTCAACCTTGGCTCTAGCCATGGTTGTGTCTTGATTCTAGGTCATAAGACCCCTTTGGTCTTCATAAACCATAACTTATATGTAATGACTTTGGCTAAAAATGGGCTGTTTAGAATTTGAAGAATTTTATCACTCGGAAAGCATTTTTAGGTCTCGAGCTTCTTTGTTCCTGAACGAAAACGTCGTTTCGGACAACTTTCGTGTTTTAACTTTTTGATGAATCGGACCAGAAGTATGACTTTCAAAACCCAAATTTGATCAGGAAGCTATTTGGCAGTTTTGCCGGAAATCTTTGGTAATTTCAAATCGCCATAACTTTTGACTCGTATACTCGTTTTGGGTGGTTCAAATTGCTATGGTTTCCTTGTTAAGTCCTCTACTACAATTTGTAATGATCCAATATCATAATTTTACCATTTTGGTCGTGGTTTTCCAAGAAAGTCACTAGTTTGCTTGTTTTAGTAACTTGTTGTAACAATCAATAACAATAACTTGTTTTGCTCACTTTTATACATCATGGACATAACTACAAGACATAATATAGCAAGAATAACATATAAATAACATGAATATGATTATTTAACAAGAATCATGTTAGGGTTTGGCTTACAACTTTTGGCTTTCAAAGATGAAAGGAAGTTAACATGTAAGGATAGGACATTGATAGACTTGCTTCAACCCACTTCTTCATGCAATCTTTCTACTCTTGGTATTCTTGAAAGATGGATGATGAAGGTTTAGGTGACTTGAGTGGATTCAAACTCAAGAGAAATCACCAAGTATATGAGGTTATGGAAGTGTTTGATGAAGGATAACCTATCTAGGGTTTCTACCTTGAAGAATCACTTGAATCATGCATGAAACTTGGAAGGAATTAAGCTAAGATGAGAGTGTTTGTGTGTGTGGAAGTGGACGGCAACACAAGGGAATGGGGGGCTTTATATGAGCTTGAGGAGGTTACATTTCATTGACTAGTCCAACCTTGGAGAGCAAGGTGAACACTTGTAACCATCTTAAGGCCATTAAGCTTGAGATCAAGCCACCTAGTGTGAAAACCCCCCCCCCCATATGGTGGTTTACAACCCTTGGAGAACAAGTGTGGACTTTTGATGGTATTATCCAAGATATCTAGTTAGTTTTGACTCCGGGAAATGCCAATCGTAAATGATTAAGCCTCAAAACGTAAAACCGGGTGTCGTAAAATTATGGAACTTGAAAGTTTTGATAAACATGTCCATAAGTTCCATAATAAAATATAAAATGAGTGGTAGGTTCCATTTGGGTGGTAAACCCTGCTAAAAACTGGAAACACGGGTCTAAAACGCGTAATACGTAAAACGTACGAATATTGCGTAAAATTGAGAAAAGTAAAATGTTACTTTTCTAATGTGATAAAAATGATTTAAAATGACTTATAATGTCTAGACTGGGCTCAGTCTAGTGTCGGTTGGTATTAAATGTCTTTTAGACATCAAACCGTAAGCCTAAAAATCACGAAATGATTTATAACATCAAGGGATCATTTTTGGTCAATGGAGGAGGGAAAGAATATGTTGACTTTTTCTAATAAGTTGAAAACTCAAAAAGTCTTAGAAACGCGTTTTGTGGTCTCACGGTTAATCGCCCAAATGGTTAAGCGTGCTCATGCGAGAGTAGTACAGGCATGGGTGACCTGCTGGGAAGTTTTTGGTCATATTTTTCTCAGTCACGATTAATTCTCAAATAAATCATGAGTGTGTAAAATATTTTACTGATGTGGGGTCACCTGACGGGGTTGAATTTCGTTGTGCGTAGAATTTCTGATTGACGTTTTACCCTAAAACGTGTAATTCCGTGTAATTCCTTAATAACTTTCACGAAAATGAGCTTATGAAAGTTAAACTTTTAATTTGCCATGGAAATGATTTATCACTCGATAAAATCAAATAAAAATCAACTTTCGGGAAAGTTTTGGGAAAAAATGAATAGTAAAAGTGAATAGTGAAATTTTCCGGGAATGGTAATTAACCTGAAATTGTGAATTGTTACAGTTAGATCAATTTCAATCCTAACGACACTATTCCTAGCTGAACGATCAATCCCCCGGTACTTGTCACTATACTATACTACAACGATCAGGTACACTGCCTGGTGGAGGTTGTAAGCTTCTCGAGATCCCTTGAGAGGTAAAGTCTGGTGCAATCCCTATGCATCAAGTTTTTGGCGCCGCAGCCCGGGGAATAGTTATTGTTTTGGTTGAATTTGATTTTTATTAGGTCTACTCATTAGATTCCTATCAAGTGAGATTTTTTCTTTTTACTTTGTAGCTTTCTCGTAGTCTATCTTTTCTTTGTGATTTTGTTTGTAATTTGCTTCAAATGGACTTTACACTTAGACTTCTAAGATTACAAGATAGGGTTGAGCGGCTAACACACCAAAGAGTTCAAAATACCTCATTTAGAGACACCTATGAATCATATGAGCCTTCACCTAGGATAGATTCTTATGAACAACCTCCATGTTTAAGATCTAGTTTTAGTGAGGCCAATAGGAAATGCGACCTAGTTTGCCAAGGAATTATGGAGAGAGCCATTGCAACAAATCATAAGTTGGATGAAGCACTAGGTTTGCTATTATCATTACCTAAGAAAACAATTGAGGAGGATTTAGCCGAGCATGATCACATTGATCAAAAAGACCTAGGTTTTATGATCGATGATGATGAATCTCAAGAAACAGATGATGAATCTCTTGGGCAATTTGTATATAGCAGTCAGAATATTGAGGATGATCCTTATGATTTGGACATAGAAGTTGAGATGCCTAGAGAAGCACGTGAGATACTTGGGAGAATGTTAGGGCTAGATTATAATAAAACACATGTTGAGGATATAGGTGATATTAACACATGGAATGATGAGGTCAATAACATAAGCCCACAAAATACTCAACCATCATTTGAGGCACACACACCGCCCGTGACATACCCGAAAGAAGTAGAAGAAACTTTAGGAATTCTGATGGAGGTAGAACCCTTGGACCAGGCACCACTTGAGGATATAGGTTTGAACACTTGTTGTGATAACCTTACTCCCAGTTCTAGGGAATTTCCTAGTGTTGATGAACCGGAACCTCAACCTTTACACAACTTTCCATCCTTAGATATATTTCTAGGAGACAAAAGAGGAACCGACCCACCCATCAACCAATATTATCCGGGTAGTTTTAGGATGAAGGAAGCCATTCACTCACCCCCTTCACCTCACGTGGCATATTCACACCCTAAGGGTGTGTATCGCTACTTTCTCCCACACTTAATCCTAAGTGTAAGGAAAACCTCCCCTATTTCCATTAAATAAGGGTAGAGTCAGGCTCGTGACTCGAACAAAAACAAGCGCTTCTTGGGAGGCAACCCATGTTTTGTGTGTTTTTATTTGTTTGTTTGTTTGGTTTTATTTGTTTCCTTATGCATGTTTTATTTTTATTGTTTGTGGCTCATGTTTCAAAGTAAATTGTGAAAATGCTTTATTTTGTTTTTAACTTCGTCTTAATTGCATATAAAGGTATTTTGCAAAAAATAAGTGTAAGGGAGATCCAAATTTGTTTATAAGAACGAAATTGAGCATGAACCACAACAATATTAAATGGACATGTGTATTAGTACTTGTTAGAGTCAAATGCTTGTATCGAGTCATAATGATGTTTTACAGGATTTTCCCGAAAGTAGGACAAAAGTTTTTTCCAGAAATATTCCGAAAACTTAACATAAAGATTTCTGCAGGCCACTTCTGACGGCGTCATGAGTTTACTCTTGACGGCGTCATGTGTAAATTTCTAGAAATTTTGCTAGTTTTGTTTATACCGGAGTCTTAATGTTTTTGGTTGATTCTTTAGTTTTATAAACTCCAGGAAATCTGCAAACATTCATTCCACAAGCATTATATCTTTAATTGTTTTGTTTCTATTCCTAAGTATGGAATTACATCTAGTTGTGAGTTTTCTTTGTTCGGATAGATGCTTTGGGTTTTTGTAGTTGTTTTCTCAGGTTAAACAGGTTATGTATGACAAGAAGATGATTTATACTCTGGAAGGGAAGCTTTGATTGTTCATTTTCTTGGAGGAAGATCTAACCTGGCCACCTTATTATCCATACAGAGTGAATTAGGGGAGTATTTGATTTCATTTGTTATACTTATTTCACTTTTACATTCTTTACTTGAACATTGGGGACAATGTTCATCCTAAGTGTAAGGGGAGGGTAAAATGATGATACCTTACAGATGCACTTTCGCTTGAGTTTGTTTGTTTGATGGTAGATGTGTAATAAAACTATGAGAAATACTTGTTAGTGCAATTTTAGCGCCAAATTTAAAATTTTTTACAACATTTAGGAGTGAAACTTTAGCCATAGTAAGCGTCTCATGGATAGGAGATTGTATGACTAGCACATAACCGTATATTCAGAAAAATTTTCCACTCAAATATGTGAGGTTCGCCTTTAGATTTGATAGAAAAAGCATTTACTATTAGTGCTTATGAGTGTACCGGTAGCATTTAGATTCTAGAACTTGCGTTAGTGATGCATCCCAAGACTGCTAGTGAGACTACATTCGTGTAGTAGGATTTACTACATGATAAGAGGCATTAGGATCACCCTTGTGTTAAACTCGTATCATGATTACTTGACCATTTAAGTCATATTACTTGGCTAGTTAAGTCAACTAATTTTTCCTACACCTTAGCGTTGTACTCATTTTTAGTACACGAAACCCCTAGTACACCCCTCCGAGCCTATCTTTTCGTTTCTAACTTTAAGCATCTTACTTAAAGGAAGAATTTGTTACACCCCACTTAAATGTACACCCAAATCGCCTTAGCCTTCCGTGTATGCACTCATCTTTAGTGCATTATTGTTATTTGTTAAACCCTAAGTTAACTATCTAATTGATTACATGGTTGCTAAGTCAAGTCATATCCTTGTACATATTGTTTTGGGACGATTGGGACTCATGGGTAAAGTACTTATTTTATGGATTAATGGGGAAGAACATCATATTATTATCCCCATATGTGCGTTAATTTTAAAAGTGCTCCAAGTGTTTTGATTTTCTTAATTCGAGTCGTTAGATTAGTTTATTGTAAAGTAGGTAAAAATTCAAGTGTAAGTGGAATGTTCATTCCCTATGATGTATTATTTTGGATGGTAGGGTAAGAGTGTATGCAAAAATATATATATATATATATATATAGAAAAAGAAAAGAGAAAAAAACATACGGACTACCATCCCTTTTTATTTTATTTTCATTTTATTTTTTTGTTATTTTTCATTTATTAGCTTAAGTCGAGTCTAGTCTTGGCTTACCAACGCCATATTTTACATGTAATTAACCAAGATTGTTAACTCGCCACCAGTAAAGACTGCCTATATCCAACAAAATCATGTATTTCATATCCCTATACCTAACGTTACAACCCTTTAAAATACCTCTTTGATAGTTTATCCTAGGTGCTTACGCCATGTTGTGGAGGTTTGATCCTTTCCCAAGCCTATGGTAATCCATTTTGCTATGACAGGTAGTGAGAGATATCTTCCGTTTCCATATTGTAATTTATACATTATTACACCCGAGAGATGTGAGTATCTAAACACTATTTGTGAGGTGCTTGTGTATGACCTCCGTGCTTGTTTTTGGTCTTTAGTGGAATGATTATTTGTTGTAATTACTTTTATATTAGTGTTAAATGACCCCTAACTTGTATTTTGATTAGAATAAAAGCGCATTTGCTTGAGGACAAGCAAATCTCAAGTGTAAGGGAATATGATGAGGCGAAAAATAAACCACTTTTAGAGGGTCATTTAAGCCTGGAATTGAATTTATTTGATCAAATATTTCCCTAAATCGTTCCTTTTGTGATTTTCGGTACTTTGGGAGTGAAATCTGGAAAAGGAAGCAATTCGGACGTTTTTGGAGCATAAAAGTGAAGAAAACGCCAAAGACTTAATTTTCCAAGCTAGGAACAGTAGGTGACGGCGTCAAGAGTAACATCCTGACGGCGTCAAAAGTAATTTTCATGACGGCCCAGTACAGAAATGAAGGCGTCACCCAAGGCCGTCACGTGTTAACTTGTCAAAACTTGCGCGCGGAGTAGCTGATATTGTTTTGGTAATAACTTTTGCATACGAACTCGGATTTAGGTGATTCAAAAGCCCACGCGAAGAGGATAAAGAGATCTACAATTTGGTGAAAAAATGGTCGTGACGCCATCAAGCCTTGACGACAGAAAACATGCCTATAAATATAACATCATAACTTCACTTTTTGTAAGCCCTAAACCCTAAGGTCATTTCCTGGGTTTGGGTGGGTGTTTTTCCAGCAACTTAGAGGGTTTCAATCACTCCATAAACATCATGTATTGGTTTGATGATTCTATCTTAATTATGTTTTCCATTATCATTGTTGTTTGCTCTTCTTTGATGATGATTTGCTAATTCACCTTGTGTATACTTATGATTATGTGAAACTTGTATATAATTGATTAGATCTCATTGATTTCTTGTTGATGTTGTGTCTATCTCCATCAATGAGGGCTTGTTGATGTGTGTGTCTATCTCCATCAATTAAGGCGTGACAACTTCAATAGATCTATTTGGTTTAGTTTATAATTCTTGTTTCCTATTGATTCTTGTTTTGATTGAATGTCTCATCAATGTTAGGCTTAAGAAAACTGGCAGACTTCCATAGGGTAACATGCTTGAACGTCTTAAGAAACATGAACCGATGTGTACTAGGTTTTTATGGTTGTATTTAATGCATGAGCGAATTCTAGTGATCCCATGTTAGGAGCCTCTTAGCCGGCTCGACATAGGAGTGAAGTAGGAGCTTATAGAATTGGGGAAGTAAGTACGCCACCCCATGATTGGTATTAAGGAATACAACCCGTCAATTAAAACAAGGTTACAATTCAATAGGTAGGATTGGATAGCTAGCAAGGAGTAACATATCATGGGTAGACATGCTTCACTTATCTTGTAGAACCTTAGTTTATTTTCTTGTTTATTAGATTAATTAGTAGCTTTTGGGTTGGTTGATTAGCAACTAATTCCGCCCACTTTCCCAAAACCTGAGATTTTTACTTGCTTTTCATAAAATATAAAAACAGAAAAAGAATCATCCTTCACCTTTAGACCTAGTTAGATCAATTTCAATCCTAATGACACTATTCCTAGCTGAACGATCAATCCCCCGGTACTTGTCACTATACTATACTACAACGATCAGGTACACTGCCTGGTGGGGGTTGTAAGCTTCTCGAGATCCCTTGAGAGGTAAAGCCTGGTGCAATCCCTACGCATCAGAGACTAATATCGAAGAGACTATAAAACTCAATCTTCATCAATGACAAAATGATTGATAAAGTGGATTTGATGTCCATTACATAGTTCCTAACATCATATATCAAATGATATTTAACGGTTGATGATATTTAAAGGTTAATGATATTGTTAGTGTAATTGTTAAAAGAACTTATTTTTCAAACATTTTTATCTAACATGCACGTTAATCAACTCTCTTTCTAAGTGGTTGTGTTTTTTACTCGCATTTGAAATAATATGTACAATAACATGTTTCGCGTTATGATGATGAAAGTCAGTCATGGATTTGATATATTTTTATTGAATTTATTGAGTCGAGTACCCCCGATCAAAACTAAGTATATAATAACTAAATACGCATAACCCGTGCAAAATCGATGATTCTTTACGGTGAACAAAGCCCGTGCATCGCACGGGCCATGATGTCTCATGCAAATGTATATATGTATATATATAATAAATAAGTGGTACGAATAAGTAATAATATTATCGATAAATGTTAACTATTAAATTAGATTAATATTTGTCGGAAACCTTATTAAATATAAAAATGAGATTATTTTTTTGAGATAAAAAGGAAATGTTTTAGTAATAAAACATAAAGTTTTTCCATTTGTAAATGTTATTTGGCGCGAGTTATTAAATATTCAAGGGCACGTGAAAACTAGAAGTGCCATAAATGCTAATCATTATGCTATTTATTGAGAGTAACGGATATTTGACAGTAATACACCTAACGTACTTAACTAACTAACTTAATTTGGTTTACGAATCACCTAAGACCTCGATAGATACGTTAGAAAGGTTTAATAATGGGTGACATATCCTACGATGCCTTAGGTCGTGGTATAGTTTTGGAATGATAAGTGAGACGAATATATTGTTAAGTTATCGAGTTGAAGACTCGATAAGCTTCAACAATCTATTTAGACGACTTGTTAAACTATAAAACTTATCGTGTAGATTGTTGTGATATTTTTGGGTTGAGATCTTAGAAGCGTGAGTTCACATGAATCTGGTTGAGTCGACACATCACACACACAAGGATACCAAACACTAAAACTGTTATGAGAAAGAGATTTTAGAAATGGAAATGGAATACGTTTGGATTTGGGGAATATTGATTTGAGATTTGTTCTAAGGCGTATTGATATTAGGTAGTGCCGACTCAGTAGTCGTTGTTACCTGATAGCTGATACTTTTCTTTGCTTCTATTGATATTTGTGTTGTTCGCTGGACTGAGGTGAGTTTATAGCCCCGTTTTACTACTATTTTTACTGTTTTAAACATTGGGGTGAGAAAAAACGTAAAACTATTTCATGTGGACCTTTTACTATGTTTTGGGTTGAAAACTTGCTATTTATATTTCCTGGCTGAGTGTGTGTTGAGCGTGTCGCAATTGTGTGTGCTATTATTGGGTGAGCAATTGAGTAGCATGTCGCCATTAGGTGAGCCATAATTTAGCATGTCGCCATTGTATGAGATTATATTTTAGACTATAGTGTACACCTATAGGGATATATGTGGTATGACGCATGACTTAGCCCAAGTTAGCAAGAGTTTTATGCTTTGGTCCACTAGTATATATTTCGTGTCCAAACCTATAAACTCACCAGCATTAGCTGACTTTAGCATGTTTTCTCAGATGATTAGAGAAATGGTTTGGATTGGTATTCTGAGTGGCTTGGCATTGAGGCATGGTTGAAGGATCGATCGAAACTCTGATAATATTTTTGGGACCTATCTCTTATTTTCTTTTGGGCCGTCCTTTCAGCCATTT
Organism: Artemisia argyi; assembly: GCA_030686995.1. Taxonomy (NCBI): domain Eukaryota; kingdom Viridiplantae; phylum Streptophyta; class Magnoliopsida; order Asterales; family Asteraceae; genus Artemisia; species Artemisia argyi. The sequence goes on from CM060694.1 coordinate 135,967,220, forward strand.
GGTTTAATGTAAACTTTAAGATTTGAAGTTTGACCGGTTTTATATAATGAATTACGTTTATCTTGTTCTTTATGCTTGTGATGTATACCAATCCTAGTAGCACCCCGAAAGCTTGATAAGTCTTCTTTTTGTACCAAATTTTAGGGGTGTTACAGCTAAGGAAAAAGCTTCTCCTAAAGTTGTAGGCCTTGCCCTCATAAATTCTATTTGTAATGTTAGTTTAAGTCCGGAGATATAAAATGATGCAAGTAAAGATTCAGATATCCTTGTTACTCTATTTACAAGTACCACAAACTCACTCTCATATTTAGCCACCGTACCCATTTGCAAGAGCTTAGATAGTGCATATTCCGCATCCCGATCACATCCGCTCGATGACATGAACATTAACTGAAAAACAAAAAAAAAAATAAAAAATAAATAATCGATGAACAATACCCTGTGAACAATAACTCCGATGAACAACACACATAAATGGTGATCGATGAACAATACTGTGAATAGTGTCGTGAACAGTTTTTTTTGGAACCCTGATCAAAAACCCTCTCTACAAGAGCTCCAATCGATACGACCCGAGATAGGTATTATCAATAGTTGGCACCACTTTTAGTAGGTGCTTGCTCCCTAAGAATTGAAAACGAAGAAGAAGAGAGATTTACTTAACAATTCACTACTTTCAATGATAAATAATGGGGTATAAATACCCAAATAACCCTAACTTGTAACACAAGTCGATAATGAAGAGATTGTTAATATGACCCAAACACATATCATAAACATTACGATAGTTATCCTAATACGATAGGTTGATAGCCTTGTGCCATTAAAAACCCTCTAAACGAGAGCTCTCAATGAAATCACCAATCAATTGATATGACCCGAGATAGTTAGTATCAATAGTTGGCGCCACTTTTAGCGGGTGCTTGTTCCCTAAGAATTGAAAATGAAGAAGAAGAGAGATTTACTTAACAATTCATTACTTTCAATGATAAATAATGGGGTATAAATACCCAAATAACCCTAACTTGTAACACAAGTCGATAATGAAGAGATTCATAATACGACACAAACACATATCCTAAACATTGCGATAGTTATCCTAATACGATAGGTCGATAGCCTTGTTACATTAACCACAGACGTAACACTCCTCACTCTTTCAAAACCACCTTGCCCTCAAGGTGTTGCTTGTAAAGCTCTCTTAATTCTGGGATCCCATAATCTTCTTTGAATTGCAACATCCATCTTCTTCTTTAATTACTTATCATTAAGACGCTTTACAAAGGGAATAAGAACATATAGGATTTAAACAGAGTATTGGGCTTCTTTATCAACCCCTTTGTTATTTTCATTTACCCCAACACCTATAACCCCTTTACCTTCCAACACGTTTGGTTCGTCACTGTTTTGCTTATTGGCCACACCCACGACTTTCAACACTTTCATGTCATCTTGTTTACCATCCACTAACACCTTCACAAATACAACCTCGTCAACAGGTTCCTGACACGGCATAGTGAAACGTGACGCTAAGTTTTGGTTTTGTAGTTCGCTGTTGTTACTACTTGCTTTATTGCTGAAAGAAGACGACTGTTGATCCTCAAAACGTGCTTCTGTTATGCGGGCCAAGGGTAAGGCTTCTCCCAAAGTTGTAGGATTCAACCTCAACAATTCCCAAAGTTGTAGGTCCGTGAAGTGTGCTTCCGTTGCACAAGCTAATGAAAAAGCTTCGCCTAAAGTTGTGGGGTTTGATCGTAAGAGTGCACATTGTAGAGTCGGTTTAAGTCCAGAGATATAAAATGATTTGAGTAAGTTTTCAGAGATCCCCGTTACTCGGCTTATAAGTATCTCAAACTCACTCTAATATTGGGCCACCGTACCTGTTTGCAAATCTTAGACAGAGCGTCTCGATTGCTATTGTCCAATGCCATGAACAATACCTCGAAGAACATAAAATTTTTCTGATGAACAGTAACTCGTGAACAATGATCATGAACAGTCATTTACTTATTTATTTATTTATTATTATTTTTAATTAGAACCCTAGTTTGGTAGCCCTCTCAACGAGTACTCTCAATAAAAGTACCAATTGATACGACCCGGTTAGGGGTTATATCGGGATTGAACACCACTTTTAGCGTGTGCGAGCTTTTTGAGAAAATAGATAAAAGAACTAGAGATTTGTTTATCTTAAACTTTGATTGATTGATTCATAATAATGATTCGGTATATATAACCGAATAATCTTAGCTTGTAAAACAAGCCAAACATAAAGACATGTCTAAACGATGACACTTTCCTAATACGACACAAATACATTTGTAAATAAATATAACATGACATAAAGCTCGGACGTATAAAAAAGTTAATTACTTTAAAGCAAAAAGTGTGACCATTCATGAAAGAACATGACTTTTAACCAAAAATCACTTTGTTTATTACTACGTATATATAAAAAATTTTTGTCTTTTATTCGAAATGAACAATCATACAATACTTAAAATATTCTCCTGTTTTGCTTTAATTTTTGTGCCGTCAACTCGATAACTTGAGTTACCAGATAACTCAAGACATCAAATAAAGTCAAAATATTACATTCAGAAAATAAATTATTCACAATTAATTAATTATCCAAACAATCTATGATTGTCAAAATCCTAAAACCCACACTATGCACTTCCACAAGGAACAAGTGGGCTTTAGCATTATAGTATTGGCCTATTGGGAGACATATTTCACAATCATATGTAACTCATGTTTGCCATCTCGGGTGCATTCCATCTTTTTGCCATCATCACTTTTACGTTGCGGCTTGGGTTCATTTCCCCTTGATCTTAAAAAGGTATAGTTTTTTGATATATATTTTTGGGAAAAATGTTATCATGCCTCTAATTGTACACGAAGTGATTGTAGTAAAAAAAAGTTGATATTTTCTGAAGGAATTTATATATTTGGAGTTAAACGATATGTTACTGTTGAGGCATTGCTCGAGTGGAACTACTTCACAACGAATGTCTATTTTTCCACTTAGAAAGAGAGTTGTAATATTTTGTGCCGTCAACTCGAATATTTTAAGTATGTCTTGAGTTACCGGATAACCGAACCGATAAACACACCTAAACATAACATGCGTCCGCACTAACTTTTCCTTTAGAGGTACAAAATTAACGCATCTATGTACAACCTATATGTTTACAATATTCAATAAGGACTTGAAATTACAACCTCTTGGTTCATATGCTACTTACATAGAACTAGCTACCATCCACACTAACTGTTGTACAATATCATTGTTAATTCATTTTACGATCAGATAATAGTTAATTTAATACAGAGATTAACCCGTTGGTATAACAAAAGTAACAACGAGCATAGCTATATCACAAATGACATTAAAAAAAAAAAAAAAAAAAAAAAAAAAAAAAAAAATCTAAGCTCCATCACCTAACCAAGGCCACCATATATGCTGCAAAAGTATCAAAATGGTGGAACTCCGACAATCATGCCATAATCCCCTAAGAGCTATAAAAGCTATACAGTTTTAACCATTTTACAAAAAGACACCTAACATGATCGATTGACATGTTAACTTCTATGTACACGGTATAGTAACATGTTATAACACCAACACTTTCGCCAAGTCAGCGCCATATGATTTAAACACCAAATAACATAACACCAAAAAACACTAGGAAATCATAACATCTAATAACACCAACAATTTCAAATTTACAAATTCTACCCCGAACAATTTCATTCATTAAATATTCAAACACTTCATTTATAAAAACTAAATATTACAATAGGGAAAAAAAAAAAACATTAAAATTTTCGTTTAGGCGCATTTGAAGCCCAACAGCAAAGGCTGTTTAACCCATTAAAATAAATAAATTAAAAAATAAAATAAAAATAAAAAATAAACTTAAAAGGTTGTTTTGGTCCACGTGTACAACAAACTTACAAACTACACACACTTTCTTCTTCTTCGTTTGCATCTTCTTCTTTTTTGTTGAAAAAAAAAAAAAAAAAAAAAAAAAAAAAAAAAAAAAAAAAAACCGTCATCTTCTTCCTCATCGTTTACACACACAAACGTAAACCCATAAAACATAAAAGCAAACCCACAAACCATCATTGAAATCCTAAAACTAGCCATTTATGGAAGGGTTGGTTTGAAACATGAGTAAATCATTACAACGCAAGTTAAAATATTAACACAAATCAAAACGCAGGTCCAACGCACAAGACGCACAAGGGGTGGAGATAGTGTTAACAGCATAACACCGTTGTTTCTTGTCCACCTAGACCAAAACGCCGTGATTGCGTTACGATTCCTCATGCTCTAAAAGTGATAATGTGATAGTCTCTCCCTTTTTACAACTTCTAACCCGTGCTTTCATACTGTTGTATTTCCAGCCCCTAATTTCACAACATTGTCTTATCCTTGGTCCCTGCATATCATATAACTTTGTCAATAGAACCCCTTCAGAACAAATCTGAACAATGTCATAAAATTGAAAAGAAGCTGTGGCAAAAATATAATAACATACATACATTGAGACAAAGAATGAAACTTAGTTAGTTTATTTATTTATTTATTTATTTATTTATTACTATTATTATTATTATTTTTATTATTATTTTCTATTTTAACTTATGAAACTTAAGTTAATAGATTCGAAGTTATGAACATGCAGAAATATTCATATCTAAGATTCTTAAAATTGAGACCAATATCTAGGATCCATTTTAGACGCCAAAACTACAATTGTATCAATCATGTGGGGATAATCTCCTATATCACATCTTTCGCTCGATTCATTTCTTACATATTTTGTCACCGTTTGACTTCCAACATCACGAGCCTGAGTAATATAGTAAATAGCTGGATAGTAGACAAAGGTCGTGTACGTATTTGGTCTGGTTTAGTAACAATGGTTTAATATCGTCAAGGTGGTGAAGGGATACCAATGGGGTTTTGGGGTGTGTTGCTACTAGACCATACGCATCTCCTCTAACATCCATCTGTGGCAATCAATATGGGTAATCAGCACTTCTCTTGGTGAAGGGATACCAATGGGGTTTTCTCGAATCAACGTTTAGTTTTTCATAAGATACTTTACTCACATGCTTTCTCTCATCTTCTTATTAACATTCTTCAATTGAAAATTGCTTTCAAGACTTATAATTTTCAAAACTAAAGTCAATTAAAATCAGTTAAGATGAAAAAATGTCACGATGGCTCATTTGTTGATTGGATATGAAATATTATACCATATTATTTTTAAAAACTTAATAAAAAATTTCGCATCAAAAATGCTAGAAAGTAAAGTTTGTTGGAACATATAATGGCTATCTCACATTTGTAGAATAATGAAATAAAAACCTATTGGATACTTGACTACCAAATTCTGAAAGTCCATTGTAGTGGGCTTGGTGGTTGGTTGTAGGATTAATTATGCTTAGTGTGTCTATATATATATATATATATATATATATATATATATATATATATATATATATATATAATTATTGTAGCCAATTGGCTACTGATTGTACAAGAAATTGCACGACCAGACCTATGATGATGATGATCGAAGGGTATATGAGGTGTTGCGGTTGTGTCAAGCTCGAGTTTAATATGAAATAAGAAGTACGAAGACACTACGTTATGTGATTGCGCAGGGTTTGGGCCCTGCGAACCACCTCTGGCGTGTGAATAAGTATTTGATAAGATGAGTTTAAGGAAATTGTAGTAAAGTGGAGTAGTAAAGATTGCATACCAGATTTATGACTTGTCCAAGATTATTTATAGGTGATGGAATAACTTTGGAGAGTGCTCACACGTTTCTTGGAGATCATGGTGGCATCCCATGATTTATGGTAACCGCTAGGGTTTAGTGCCCCACTCCTCCTGGTTTAGCGGGGGAGCTAAAGAGAAAGGGGAGACGTGGGTGAGACTTGGTCTTGCTAGAGCCCCGTCCTAATATCATCATAGGATATACCCTAAAGGGCTTAATCCTTTGATTAGCAAATTCCCAATTGGTAACTAGATCAAAGGTGATTAGTTTTACGCCATTGAAGATTTTAGGAGGCTGAGTGAAGCCTTCAATATGTAGGTTGCGAGCAGGCTCGAAGGAGGGTCCTTTGACCTGATCGGATGGTACATTATCAAGCCCCCCAATCGAAAGTGATGTATAAGTACGAAAATAAATTGCTTACGACTCTATCAAACATTTACACAATCCCTCAACTCTTTCAAAATAGATAAGAGAGGGAATATGCTTAAAATTTAAATATGCATTAAATGCGCGTGATCAAAAACCTAACCACCTTGATCAGAGCCATAATGGCATACTTATCGGTAACTCCAAACGTCTTTTGAAAATTCAAACGTTCGCCTGGTGTCCAGATACATTAACATGACACATGTGTAGCCGAGGAGAAAGGTATTGATCCCTATAAATATGCATAAACTCGTGCAGGATTATCCAATACAAAGGACCTCCCCAATGCATTTGCTTGCCATCGACTGGTCGAAGATGTTACTCCGACTGGTTGGAAGGGAGATCTTGATAACCATATTGATGACGCTCATTTTGTACATGTTTTAGTAACGTTATTCGTATGTTTGTGCATGTTATTTGGTTGTATTTGTGAACATTTTACGCTTAAAAGGTGCAAAAGATGTATTTAAGTTCAGGTACAACTATGTCGATGGAAATAACGAAAAGATGAAGAAAAGTCGACAAATCTAGAGTATGTGCACGAAGAGAAGTTTTCCATCCAAGATAAGGATTCATGCTATGATTATTTCCATGTTCAAGTAATGATTATGAAGTTATTCGATGAAGGAAAGAGTCAAGATTAAGTGCCAAAGATGTTTGTTAAAGATGGAGTTTATTGCCAACCCAAGGTTGAAACACTTATGCAAACCAATTTCCAACCTTAGGTTGAAGTTGTGGTTCAAACCCAAGGCTGAAAGTCCAATTTGAAGGTGTGCAGAAATCCAAACCGCCGGGTTCAGACCCAAACCTTGGGTTTAGATTGATTTTTGTGGTCAGAATGTGTCACACCTCGCCAAGGCGGAAACGCGAGGGTGTAACTTCATGGATATCATCTCAACACCTGGTTTCTAAATAGAGAATAACTACATGCACATAAATAGAGCAGAGTACAAATACAAAGTGTTGTAACAATACCCCAAAATAAAATAACCAAAACAAAATCTAAAAGGTATCTTCAATAGATATGAAAGTACCAAATAAAAAACATAAAAGTATCACAATCCAACTCAATCACAAATAAATCCAAACATAAAGTAAAGTCTCCTCAAATGCAACTAAGTCTCACCTAATTGATGCTCTCAACTTTGGCCTTAGAATGCTCACCTGAAAATGATGCTTAAAACGTCAACATAATGTTGGTGAGATTCATAGGTTTAAGACTCACAAACAATAGGCAACCAGTTCACTGTGATTATAAAATATTGCTGGACAAATAAATATAGTTATCACATAAGCTAACATGTAATCACAAACCAACCAACACACAAAAGGAAACCATTGGGACGGAACGTGCCCACCGATCCAATTTCCAATTCCACCATCAATTAGTTAGGATGGAACGTGTCCACCGATCCAATCTTATCATCAATTAGGTAGCATGCACGAGCAACGGGATAAGCATCCCCCCAATTGAATCCTACATTTTAATCACAAAACATTATCATCACACAACATTAACATCACGTATAGCATTCACATCATAACATTTAAAGTCCAAGCATTTACCACACATAATCACAGTAACTCAAAATATTTATCACAAGCATCATTCCATCCCAAGTTTAAAACAAAGTAAAAGTGGGACTATGAAGTCACCTCAAACTTTGCAGCTTCCACAAACACAATCACAAATCTATATAACAAAATAAGTCCACGTTACACATGGCCAAGTTATAAGCTATAACCCATGTAATACACATATGATGGATTTCTAAGGTTCATATGACCCACCATGGATCTCCTAGACTCCATACTAACCATCACCAAATACTAATGCTCACTAAATCCCTTGCACTTATAAAATTAGAAAACACAGAATTTTAGGGTACATTCGCCCGCATGAAATAATAACATTAAAAGCTCAACAACTCACACCAAAAATTCACCATAGTCTCTCACAAGCATACAAGCTAATCCTAGAAGGCCATGGTCTAAAAACACACACAAGTATCCTTTGAAAAATCAAACCTAAAAACTATCCAGATTCGGATCTGATCGCACACCAAAAAGGTTTGATCAAACTAAAATACTTCTACAACTTTTTATTGCAAATCCTTCGCGTGGGAGTCTAAGTACATATAAAACTTAATTCAACCGGAAGGGCTAACCTAAATCTCACTTTCTCATCCACATCTCTCTACCCAACTTATGACCTAATTCTAGCCCGGTTTTACAGCTTTGACACCTTAACTAAGAAAAATCAAAAGACTAACTTCCGGACCTGAAAATCGATTGTGGCCAGACTTTTTGAAAAGATCTTTCACTGAAATTCAATTTAGACTAAAAATTCGTGATCTAAGTCATCACCATCTATTAAATATATTCGTATCTTTACAGCACTAATTTTCTGTCCAAACCCTAACTTGTAAACTAACGCGTTTGATGCTCAATTCTCTTAACCAATCATCATACTATTATTAATTTATGATCCTACCATGTTTAACATAATTAATTTACAGAAGTTTATAAACCCTAAATCCATCATACTTAATATTACATGAATTCTAATAATTAATCAAACAATTGAACATCGGTTTTAAGAATTTTACCTTGATTCTTGATTATTGCTTCAAAACTATAAAACCTAATTGTTTTTCTTCTCTTCTCTTGCCCTTGCTCGACTGAATTTCACAAAAGAGGAGGTAGGGAGTTTTGACTTTGTATTTATAACTATTTAGTGGATAATTTTGTTGGGTCACTGAATTCCCCAATCTTTCTCTGACTAGGTTTTGAACATAAAATAACCTAAGTATTTAATCTGTAAACACGTACAAGTCACTGAGTGAACAGTAACTCAGTGAGTCATCTTCAGGATGCTTAGAACGAGCCTATGAAGAAAGGTTCACCATTTAGTGAGGCGGAACTCAGCGAGTGGTATCTAAGCTAAGAAGGTGATGGGTTCAGTAAGGATGACAATAACTCACTTAACCCCCAAGACTCCTCAACAACTATTGAAGTACTGAAGATAGAAGATCTGAAGACTGAAGAATAGGAGGGACAAAGCGGGAAAGTTTGAACGTATCAACAGATGTCCTTATGAACTTGAAGTCAAACTTTCCCTGAATGATATTATGTCAGGATGGTGTCATCACTGTACATCAGAATGGCACATTGTCCTTTACCCAATGTAGTCTATTGTAACAGAGACAAAATATGTAAGTATTTTGTCTCTACTAGATAGGTCATCAATTTGTCTTTATCAGTAACGTTGTAACTTACTTGTGCATAAATAGGTAGCATAATCGAGGAGTAAAAGTTGACAATATAACAACCCACAAACACCTATTACTATCATTCCCATTACAAATACCTATAGTAGGTATTTCCCAGGTAAATTTTTTCTTTTTATATATGTTATTACTTGCATGACTCACTAGACCTGCTCACGTATCTACACAAGCCAAATAACTCAACACTCACATCCTATAAACCCCAGGTATGTCAAGCATAAAATCGTAACAACACCATAATAAGTAATTCACCAATCTAAAACACTAAACATAACACAAAACCCTAATAAACCCTAAACTAAAACATAAGTAGGATTATGTGCTTATCTGAACCTACATGCTTAGTTTAACTAGTATAAATGTGTCCAAGGCTTAAGTATGAGTTTCCTTAGGAATATTAGGATATATTAGGACTATTAGGCTATAGAATAAACCCTTTAGAACTTAGATACAAACCCCATAAGCCCTAAACCATAACTAGGTCATAGTTAACTAGAATTAGGTCTAAACCCTCCCAAAACTTCCCCATAAGTCACTACCACTTAGTATAAGCCTTTTAAAACTTAGGAATAGTTATTAGACACCCATAGGACACTAATATAGGCACTAAACCATAGGATAAACCCTAGTCTCTTACTACACACACTTAGGTTATTTAGGTTACAAAACTAGGTCAAACCTTCCAAAACCTTTCCCAAAAGTTACCCTCACTTAGAATAAACCCTTTAGGTCTTAGGATTAGTCACTAAACACACTTATGAACTTAACTTAGGCACTAAAACTTAGGTAAAACCTTAAACACTTAATAAGTAGAAACTAGGTCTAAACTTAACTAAAACATGTAAAACCTAAACATAAGCACCTCAAACACCTTAACCTAGCACTCTAACACCTTAGTCATACCCAAGCACACACCCTAACACATCTAAGAACACACATAAGTAGGTGCATCAACTACTTGACTAATCCACCACTAATCACCACTAATCCACCCTAAACCACTACTAATCCACCACTAAACCATCCCTAATCACCCTAAACCACCCCTAAACACCCTAAGCAGCTTACAAGCACCTCCAAGCATCCAAGAAAGTAGGTACATCACCTCCTTGTAAGCTACTTATACCAAACCGCCTCCCACGGCCTCTCTACACCACAACCGGCCTATAACAGCCCCCTACCTGCTCCCTAGCTCCTCTATGTCTCCACTAGACTTGCCACAACCCCCTCTAGCTTTTCTTTCTCAGCCCTCCCCATGCATGACACCTATGAATCGTTTTCCACTTTTAACCGCATATCGAGCCCTATAAATACCCTCTCCTCCCCTCATTTCTTCTCCACACCTCTCCCTCTCCTCTCTACCTCACATTTCTATAGTACTAAGTCATTAGAATCCATAAGGAATGAGTAGCTAGGCCTTGGTCATGTTGTGTTGTGGTTTGAAGTCGTACGAGCCTTAGAAAACCCAAACCCTAGTTCTAAACCACATAAACCCCCCCTAGCCAAGTAAGTCTTACATTTAGTTAATTTAGCTTTAGTATAGTCTTAGGATAGATTTAGAATGCCTTAGATACCCTAGGAACCCTTGCATGAGCCTTGAACCATTTCACTTGCTTGTTTAAGTTTTAAAACCCTAGATCGAGTCATATATTTGCATGCAAGCTATAATTCATTATTTTAGGTCATACACTAGTTAAACATAACCAAGATAAGTTAAAATAAGTAAAAAATAGGCTAGAAAACTTAATTACTAGATAAAATATAAGTTACATGCATATTAGGACTAGTTTTGCAAAACTTTACGTGCATAAGGGTATATATCGTAAATTCCTGAAATTATAAAGTATAGGGACTGTTTTTGACATTTCCTAGAAGTTATAATTAGTAAGGACTAGTTTTGCATAATATTAAAACCTTAAGATAGATAATAACATAATTATAAACTAAAAAAGACTAAAAATGTAAATAGTATAAAATTAAAGGTCTGAAATGGTAAATATAGAAATCTTATGAGTCTTAGGTTAGTTACATAAAATATAGAAGTCTAGGGACTAGTTGTGTCAAGTATAGATAGTTATTAGTATAAGTAATATAAGTAATGTAAATTTAGGGTAGAAAACGTAAATATATAAACTATAAGGGTAAAAAGTGATAATATCATATAAGTATAAAACCTAAATAAAGTTAGAAGCATAACACAATACTAGGGAACTTCATGCGAGGACTACTATGTGGATATTTTGTTTTTGACGAGTTTGTTTGGTTTATGAATTAAAGTGCCGTGACTCCTCGAACGGTTATTGCATATACTTCTGAGATATGATGGCCCGAGCGGTGATATGTTTATAACTAAACCCTAATAACAACATAACTCAACAATAGGGAGCTTTGTATGAGGAGTATTAACTTTTTCATTATGATGGTCCGAACGGTATAATGTTGATAACATAATACAATAGTAGGGAGCTTCATGTGAGGAGTCATATACTTCTGAATTACAATGGCCTGAACGGTGTAATGTTATATATAAAATATTAACAAACCTAAAAACAATAACTTGAGAAACATAAACATGATAACTAAATCTTGACATACATACAAAACCAACACACGAGGATACGTGAGTAAGGCGGTCTAGTTCCCAAGTCACTATTTGCATCATTTAGATTACTCTACACCCAGGTGAGTTTCGTAGCCTTACATCTTTTTAAATACTGTGAGTTCATAACCTCATACCTTTTAAAATGCTTTCACTTTAAATGCTTTCACAAACCCTGTAAGGGGGATACATGCTAAATGCTTTACTTAAAACCGAATATAAGTCCTTTTCTTTGGTTGTTTGCACGAGTAAACTAACAGCCACCACTACATAACCAAAATTCATGAATCTAATCGTTTAGGACGTTTTACCCAAGCGAACGCGAATATAGTTGATAGATCTATTGGAGTTTGACAACTCCCGTTGGTATTAACACCCCACTAAGTGGTACCAATAAGTACTATATTTGAATCCACTCAAGGTATAACTTTGGGAAGTTATCCTTCCATTCCCTCATGTTGGGTCTGCAACCCACATGACCCGGATCGTTAAGGTTTGATTGATGAGCTTAATGCAACCTACTAAACTCCTGATAATTGTGCATGCATCACAATTATCACGAAACTTGCATTTTCCCAGATGGGTGTAACAACTGAACCCACGAAACTTGTATTCACTAACCCCTAAACCTATGATTCTCACTCAACACCTAGTGTTGACTTTTTAAGCATGTATTCTAGGTATATTACTTCTATGGATCCATGGCAGAAGGAGGTACTGAACTCAGAGGACTTTTCATGGTTATCATTCAAACACAACCAACCTAACTCTTAGATTTTTGGGACCTTATCAAAAATAAAAGTATATCTTTTATAACTAAAACTCTGATAATTATGAATGATAACCAAATTTCCGAAACGTCTCTTTTCGAGTCGTTTTCTATTACTGTATCTGTGATTCTATGAAGTAATACCCCAAACACTTTATTCGCTGCGATCAGTGACAAATAGGGGTGTTACAGATTGGCATCAGAGCTTTAGTTGTAGAGAACAAGGTCAAAACCTAAACTACAACTATATTTCCTAAACCTGAGGAAGTCCTCAGTACCTCTGCCATCCTCCATAACCATATGTGCTAAGGTAAGTATAATAATTGTCTGCTTAACTGCTAAATGATTTACAGTATTTTATTTATTATATAGTTATGTCTACTCCCCTCTACTCTACCCCTATCTCATCTAGTCAACATCCGGAGAACGATCTTTCATCTCCGGATGTACTAGACTATTCCCCTAAACCCTATAACTTAGAAGACTCTAGGATTAGTTTAGATAAACCTTCACCCTTAGGATATACCCCTTCTTTAGATAACCCTCATTTAAAACACATAAGAGATTTCTATGCTAAGACATCACCCCTACCTCCCCTAAACCCTATTATACATCCACTTTTTCCTACCCATAAAACAGTACCCCATGGTTTCTTTCTCCCGAGAGAACCATATATACCTAAACACCCTATCCCCACCTATACCCCTACATTTGACCTTAGGCAGCCCTATACTTAAACCCTACCCCTTACTTAATAAACCCTCCCATTCCATCTTTGAAAGATGAAATTGGAGAAAAACCCTCTAGGTTGACTCTAGAAGATAAGGAAAACCAATCAGAGGAGATTTTAAATAACTTAGATGAATTTTTCTTGATCTCCTTGAGAAGATAGAAAAAGGTCATAATAATAATAACTTAGATAATCAACCTAACTATAGTATTTTAAGGAAGAATTTACTAGAAAACACTTTTAAAATAGCTAAAATACAGAAAAACCAAATGAAACATCGCCATAAAATAGCTTTTGCTCGCTTTAGGATATGCACTTTAGAAAAGATAATAGATAATGATGAGGAAAACAGAAAATACTAACTCATGGAATTAGAAAATTAGAAAACTTTAGAAAACCCTAAGTAGATAAATAATCCTAGGAGATATTCCTTAGAATATTTAGTGCATATAGGATAAGTAGAATAGAAAATAAATAAAACAAGTTAGGATTTAGACACTACCTGGAACCCCTCAATTAGGATAGATTAGATAACTAGACATAGGACTGCCTTTCACCTTAGGACACCCTTAGAAAACCGTTAGGAAAACCTATAACCTACCCTTAACCCTTACCCTTAGGATCTTAGGAAACCTACCCCGATGTCTTAGATATATAGAATCTCTAAACTGTTTTAAATTTCTCTTACCCTTACCTTTTCAACTCTTTTTCCCCTTACCGATGGTGAGAATCCTCATTCTTTACCATAGAGATCTGAATTCTTTCTCCTCTGATCTCTAAACCTTCACTTCTTTCCATAGCTTTCTTAAGCTATCTTCGTTCTAGTTAGAGATCTACCCCTAACTATTCCATATGCAAATATATGATCCTCATATATAAGCATATTCCTACTCTTTATTCCCCTAGATTACTATGATACCCGAGCTAGTTTTCCCCAATCCCCTTTAGTAAACCCCAAAACCTTAGTTAGGATTTCCATACTTGAGGTTAGAAATAACATTAGGATAACCCTAGAAAACATAAACTTAGGATTAGAAAACCTTAGACCATTAGGATTAGAAAACCTTAGACTATTAGGATTAGAAAACCTTAGACCATTAGGATTAGAAACCAAAACCCCTACCCCAATAGACATAGGATAAGACTTAACAGGAAAACATTAGGATTAGAATATAGATTAGGAAAAACTTAGGATTAGATAACCCTCACCCTAAGCCTTTAGACCCCTAGTTTAGGATAGACACACTTACCCTATAGGAATAAGTAGATTTAGGTCATAGATTACCCATACCTAGCCCTTGGGATTAGATAACCCTCACCCTAAGCCTTTAGACACCTTAGGATTTGACAATTTTTAGAATACCCATTAGGAAATTTCACTTAGGAAATACTATGGATATTACCCTACCCGGTTTTAAGTACCTAGGACATAAAATAGACAACCTAAAACAAAAGAGAAAACCTGAAACAACACCTAAAAATAAGGATATACCTAGTCAACCCTTAGGAAAGAAAAAACTTAAACCTAATCCCTCTTTAGAACCCTCTACCTCAATGGAACCAAACACCTCACCCTTAGAAATTAGGATTAGTTAGGAAAAACTAGAAGAACCTTAGGGGGAAAACAAAACTCTGGGAAGAAATCTAGTAAATCTAAAACTCCGTTAGGATATTCTCCTTCAGGTATCCTATACTCTTACTCTTCCTTTTAATCTCATCTTTTTATTTCTCTCTTTCTACCGTTTAAATCCTTTCCTCCGACTTCCTCCTACTCTTCCATTTAAAATCCCATTTTCCTGCCTTTTTCCCAACTCCACAAATTAAAACCATACTTTTCCATTTTCCCAACTCCTATACTTTTCCCCACTCCACCCTCTCCAAACTTCTTTTCCTTTTCCATTTCCCCTACTTTACCATTTCATCCTTTTTCCTTTCTCACTCCACTCCCATAAATCCTTCACTCCATTTCCCTTCATTTTTTAATTCGCCGTCATTTTACACTCTATTTTCTTCTCTCTATATTCTCTCCCTACCTCATCCTACAGCTAGAACTTGTATTTCTTGTCATAACGCAAGTTTCTACTAGTTAGAACTTGTAAGAATATCTAAATCGAATTTTAATCCTCATTATGTTCGACTATGATATTAAATCTCGCTTTGCAAGAAATTGTAAAAATTAGATCTTCTACGTCCGTCATTCTAGTCTTAACATGGGAATCTACCATGTGACAAGTTGCTAAACCAGATAACTTTAGAACTTGTCTCTATCATGACTAGAACTTGTCTCTACCTTGACTAGAATATTCCTCTTCCGTATCTAGAACTTGTCTTCACTGAGATGAAAACTAGTTGTCATATCAGTTGAAACTTGTCTCTAAAATATTCCCTTACCATATATCCTTAAATATGGTAAAACTCTCTTCATTTTCCACCGATACTACTTAAGGATGATTTATGATGACTATCCTCTTAAAATGAACTAGGATGTTCCTACATTTTAATGAGAAAGTTATAAGTCAAATAGGTTAAGAATTTATACACTCTTGTTTTTAAATACTGGAACGCCTTTATTTGCAAATAATGAGATATAAAAACCTAAGTATCTGGTATCTGTACAAGGAATTCCTACTCCGCTTGTGCAAAATCTTCTTCCTTTTCACATCATTTTCCTCGATAATCCTCTTCTTTCTCTACTTTCTCGACTTATTCTCTCCCCTACTCCTATAATCGTCAAAATATCAGGACGAGATTTTCTCTATGGGTGTAAGACTATAACAACCCACAAACACCCATTACTATCATTCCCATTACAAATACCTATAGCAGGTATTTCCCAGGTAAATTTTTGCTTTTTAAATATGTTATTACTTGCATGACTCACTAGACCTGCTCACGTATCTACACAAGCCAAACAACTCAACACTCACTTCCTATAAACCCGAGGTATGTCAAGCATAAAATCATAACAACACCATAATAAGTAATTCACCAATCTAAAACACTAAACATAACACAAAACCCAAATAAACCCTAAACTAAAACTTAAGTAGGATTATGTGCTTATCTGAACCTATATGCTTAGTTTAACTAGTATAAATGTGTCCAAGGCTTAAGTATGAGTTTACTTAGGAATATTAGGATATATTAGGACTATTAGGCTATAGAATAAACCCTATAGAACTTAGATACAAACCCCATAAGCCCTATACTATAACTAGGTCATAGTTAACTAGAATTAGGTCTAAACCCACCCAAAACTTCCCCATAGGTCACTACCACTTATTATAAGCCTTTTAAAACTTAGGAATAGTTATTTGACACCTATAGGACACTAATCTAGGCACTAAACCATAGGATAAACCCTAGTCACTCACTACATACACTTAGGTCATTTAGGTTACAAAACTAGGTTAAACCTTCCTAAACCTTTCCCATAAATTACCCTCACTTAGAATAAACCCTTTAGGTCTTAGGATTAGTCACTAAACACACTTAGGAACTTAACTTAGGCACTAAACCTTAGGTAAAATCATAAACACTTAATAAGTAGAAACTAGGTCTAAACTTAACTAAAATAAGTAAAACCTAAACATAAGCACCTCAAACACCTCAACCTAGCACCCTAACACCTTAGTCATACCCAAGCACACACCCTAATACCTCTAAGCATAAACACAAGTAGATGCATCACCTACTTGACTAATCCACCACTAATCCACCTTAAACCACCACTAATCCACCACTAAACCACCCCTAATCACCCTAAACCACCCCTAAACACCCTAAGCAGCTTACAAGCACGTCCAAGCACCCCAAGCAAGGAGGTGCATTACCTCCTTGTATGCTACTTATACCAAACCACCTCCCACGGCCTCTCTACACCACAACCGGCCTATGGCAGCCCCCTAGCTACTCCCTAGCTCCTCATTGTCACCACTAGACTTGCCACAACCCCCCTCTAGCTTTTCTTGCTCATCCCTCCCCATGCATGACACCTATGAATCATTTCCACCCTTAACCGCCTATCGAGCCCTATAAATTCCCTCCCCTCCCCTCATTTCTTCTCCACACCTCTCCCTCTCCTCTCTACCTCACATTTCTGTAGTACTAAATCATTAGAAGCCATAAGGAACGAGTAGCTAGGCCTTGGTCGTGTTGTGTTGTGGTTTGAAGTCATACGAGCCCTAGAAAACCCTAACCCTAGTTCTAACCCACGTAAACCCCCCCCCCCAGCCAAGTAAGTCTTAAATTTAGTTAATTTAGCTTTATTATAGTCTTAGTATAGATTTAGAATGCCTTAGATACCCTAGGAAACCTTGCATGAGTCTTGAATCATTTTACTTGCTAGTTTAAGTTTTAAAACCCTAAATCGAGTCATATACTTGCATGCATGCTATAAGTCATTATTTTAGGTCATACACTAGTTAAACATAACCTAGATAAGCTAAAATAAGTAAAACATAGGCTAGAAAACTTAATTACTAGATAAAATTTAAGTTACATGCATATTAAGACTAGTTTTGCAAAACTTTCCATGCATAAGGGTATATCATAAATTCCTGAAATTATAAAGTCTAGGGACTATTTTTAACATTTCTAAGAGGTTATAAGTAGTAAGGACTAGTTTTTCATAATATTAAAACCCTAGGATAGATAATAACATAATTATAAACTAAAAAGGACTAAAAACGTAAATAGTATAAAGTTAATGGTCTAAAATGGTAAATATAGAAAACTTAGGAGTCTTAGGTTAGTTACATAAAATATAGAAGTCTAGGGACTAGTTGTGTCAAGTATAGATAGTTATTAGTATAAGTAATATAAGTAATATAAATTTAGGGTAGAAAACATAAATATATAAACTATAAGGGTAAAAAGTGAAAATATCATATAAGTATAAAACCTAAATAAAGTTAGAAGCATAACACAATACTAGGGAGCTTCATGCGAGGAGTATTATGTGGATATTTCATTTTTGACGAGTTTGTTGGGTTTACGAATTAAAGTGCCGTGACTCCTCGAACGATTATTGCATATACTTCTGAGATATGATGGCACGAACGGTGATATGATTATAACTAAACCCTAATAACAACATAACTCAACAATAGGGAGCTTTGTATGAGGAGTATTAACTTCTGAATTATGATGGCCCGAACGGTATTATGTTGATAACATAATACAATAGTAGGGAGCTTCATGTGAGGAGTCATATACTTCTGAATTACAATGGCCTGAACGGTGTTATGTTATATATAAAACATTAACAAACCTAAAAACCATAACTTGAGAAACATAAACATGATAACTAAAGCTTGACATACATACAAAACCAACAACACACTAGGATGGATACGTGAGTAAGGCGGTCTATTACCCGAGTCACTATTTGCATCACTTAGATTACTCTACACCTAGGTAAGTTTCGCAGCCTTACATCTTTTTAAATACTGTGACTTCATAACCTCATACTTTTTAAAATTCTTTCACTTTAAATGCTTTCACAAACCCTGTAAGGGGGATACATGCTAAATGCTTTACTTAAAACCGAATACAAGTCCACAAACCCTGTAAGGGGATACATGCTAAATGCTTTACTTAAAACCGAATACAAGTCTTTTTCTTTGGTTGTTTGCACGAGTAAACTAACAGCCACCACTACATAACCAAAATTCATGAATCTACTAGTCCAAAATAAACTTAAATAAGCAAATAAAAAAAAATTAACCACCATAACAATTAACAACAGATAATGCAAAGATTATACTAAAAATTGAAAATTGTAAAACAAGAATGTAAAACCTTTAAATCCCTAGCTGAACAAGGGTGAATACAAGCTGCTACAAGCTCCTAGCTTATCCAAGGTAAGCTTGGTAATAGTCCATCTTGCCATTCCATGATTGGCAACTTTCTATAGCTTCCTGTCTCATGCATAGGTATAGTTCGTGATGTTTTGGTTCTATTTTCATTCTTTTTATTCTTTTTTTTTAATTACTTCTGAGAGCTATTGAGAGCATATGACAAAGTTTGAAACAACAAATGAGCTTAAACAAGATTTTTGCTAAAAATCTTCAATTTTCTATTAAAACTGAACATGGTTACAAGGCTTGAACGTAAGAACTGAAAACTTATATTAAGCTTGAAAGAATAGTTTAAATTACTAGACTAGAAAGCTAAATTGAAAACATAAAATAAAGACATAAAAAAAACATAAAAGTATGCCCCTGAGGCTTATATACGATTCCTATTTATACAAAAATAGAGAATTAAGGGGTCTTCACTTGTGTGCTTGTTTTGTGAGAGAAAATGGCTTGGGTACTATTTGTGCTTCTTTGGAGAAGATCCTATCTATTGTATTAATCTGAACTCATCTCAGCCCTTGATTGGTTTTTGGCCCCAAAAAGGAGGTGTGGATTGCCAGCTTGGAGATAAAATATCTTAAGGGGGCAATGGAGTGGCTGGAGTGGGTGTTGGGGGAGAGTGTAGGAGACAAAGAGTTGGGATGATGTGGAGGGGACAGGGCGTTGGGAGAGTGTGGAAGGATGTACTGGTTGCTGTTTTGTTGGGTAGGAGGGAAAGGGAAACAGATGGGCAGGGTTTTATTAATAAAGAGGATTGTGTGGATTATGCTTATGTATTGGGTTGGGGCTTTATTTAGTTGAGGGTTTATGGTTTTAGTTTTGGATTTGGTGTAGGTTAATTATATGGGCTGACTTGGCCCATTAATATGGGCCTCGGCTTCATTTTCCAAAATTGTTCTAAAGCTGCATCCCGGGGTTGACCTTACTCTATTCTTGATATCACACAATGCAAAATTGTCGTTATGTCGATAAAAAAAATGCATGTTTTCTCTCCGTTTTCAACCTTTTTTTACCTGAAACACAAAAAAACACAAACCAAGGATATCTTCAGTGTATTTGTCCGTTTTTAGTATTTTTATGTTTCAAAATAGGCGTAATATGATGAGTATTTACACACTCATCAATCCCCCACACTAAACTATTGCTAGTCCCTAGCAATCCAATCATATGAAGTAATGAAAGAATACTAAGTACACTCCATTTCGACTTTTTATTCAATGCAAAAAGAACCACATAGATAACATGCTTGATTTTCCAAAAACGGTATCATGGAACGGGATTCACACAAATTGAGTGTCTCTAGGGAATTGTAATCGTCATTCTCTTTTTTATACTCCCAACTAAGCTTAAACTTGATGTGCAAATGTTTTTGTAAAATGCTAACACTGCTTATACAAACAATCTATGTAAGCCGAAACTTAACTTTTTATTCCTGCAATTATTCAAGTTAGGCGAGTGTGCGTGTTTTCAAAAGTTTGATCACAAAAATCACATTTATTATGGTTGTTATTTGTTTAAGTCAAATACTAATTTACCGGGAACCTAGAAAATCTACGAATCAAAAAGGGCCTTTTCCATGTAGCGGCTTTCTTCTCAGCTTGTCCTTTTAGCAAAAGCTTAGGAGGCTAGGTTTTTACACTCGAGAATAGTACCGGAATCAGCGGGATTTCAATTTTAAAGATTTATGATATTCCCACTAAGTTAGTATTAAATACATAAATAGATAGCAACAACGATTATTTAGAGATTAAAGATGCAAATATGAGCACTCCATGTGGCGACTTTCTTCTCAGCTTATCCTTTTAGCAAAAGCTTAGGAGGCTAGGTTTTTACACCCTTGAGAATAGTATTGGAGCTTTTGGGGTCTTTCGAAATCAACAATCTACCAAATTACCGTTTAATCTATATGACAAAATTGACGAATACTAGTTCAACTCCCGATTCAAATTTAAGATAAAGCAAGTTTCGTACATTTATTGATAAGTAACTTTTATTTCTATTTAACACACCAATTTTTTTCTTTCATTTTCATTTTCATTTTTTTAACATACTTATAATTTTACACTTGCAATATTCAGCAATTTTACTTACTTTATTTTTCAAGATTATTCTGTTTTTAAGAAAGTATGCTTGTTCTAAAATTAGAATAAAAAATTGAACTAGTACTCTATATCAAAGTTGTATAAAAACTTGTTTTGCATAACAAAATGATTTTAATGTTCAAAAGTTTGAAAATAGCACTTATTTAGTCAGACTAGGAGCTTATGGGAGAAAAAGCCATAGATTACTTATATAAGCTCTAAAGAGAACCAACTACTCTACGCTTAGCATTTTCATTTGCACAATTCATAAAAACTTAGCCTAAAAGTTAAGGAAGCAGCCAGATCAACACTATGGCAGAATCAGGATTCCCCTTGTTCTAACCTAACCAAGACAAAACATACTTTTATATGAGCAAAAGCACTTAATTTTGACGAAAATACGTTAAAATTTTTTAAAACTTTGGTCTAAAACGGGGATACTAGGGCACTAGATGGTACACATGTGATCAAATTCGATAGAATCCCCCCCCCCCCATACTTAGAATTGAATATTGCCCTTAATATTCAAAGTACCGGCTATTATGCCGACACTTAGAATGTAAAAAGGTAATACTAACGGCCAAGCGTGAAAAGGAAATATAGATAATTGTTAGCAAAAGGATAGGATATTAGGCGGCTGGATTAAAAACAGGCGCGTCAATCATCTCGATCCAATGGAAACCTGAAAACAAGAGCAAACAACACACAAACAAAGCACAACAGTGGAATTCCCCCACACTCAGTTTTAGAAAATAGAAAGAAGTCAGAAACATGGGTTGTCACCCATGTGGTGCTAATGTTTTTGTTAACCGAGTCACTAGCTTGACTCGACCCCATATTCATTGGTCCATGGGGAAAGTTTGAAGATTCGGGACAACCATGGGTGGTATGTCATCTCCAAAGTAGTGCTTCAACCTATGACCGTTCACCTTGAAGCTTGGTCCGTCGGTTTGAGCTAGATAGTACCATAAGGAAAAACTTTGGCAACGGTGAATGGTCCGGTCCAACGGGTTTTGAGTTTACCCGAAAAAATCTTCAATCGAGAATTGAAAAGAAGGACTCGATCACCAATGTTAAAAATGTGGTTTTTGATTTTGGAGTCATGGATATTCTTTGTTTTCTCTTTGCAGATCAAAAGGTTCTCGTAGGCTTGATCATGAAGTTCATTTAGTTCATTGATTTGAACTTTTAGGTGATCACCCGCAGTCTTTAGGTCAAAGTTAGCATCCTTCAAGGCCCAATAGGCTTTGTGCTCGAGCTCAATCGGTAGATGACATGCCTTTCCATACACCAACTTGTATGGAGTACACCGGATGGGTGTCTTTTAAGCTGTACTAAAGGCCCAAAGTGCATCATCTAATTTATCCGACCATGAGGCACGATTTTCACATACGGTCCTTTCTAGAATTCTTTTTAACCCACGGTTGGAAACTTCCACTTGGCCACTGGTTTGTGGGTGGTACGCGGTAGAAAGACAGTGAGTGACACCGTAGTTAAGCATGACTTTTGGAAATTGGTCATTGCAAAAGTGAGTACCGCGATCACTAATAATAGCACGGGGAGTTCTGAACCAAGCAAAAAGAGATTTCAAAAACTTCACAACTACTCAGGTGTCGTTGGTGGGGAGCGCTTTTGCTTCAACCCATTTCGATAAGTAATCTACTGCCACGAGTATATACTTGTTCCCTCATGAAGCGGGAACGGCCCCATAATGTCAATACCCCAAACTTCAAAGATTTCGCAAACATGAATGGCATTTTGTGGCATTTCATCTCTTTGCGAAATTTTATCGTGACGTTGATAAAAAACACAAGATTTGACTAAGTCATGGGCGTCTTTGTAAATTGCGGGCCAATAAAAACCTGAGTCAAACACCTTCTTGGCGATGTTGTTTGGGCCATGTTGTCCCCCTGTGGGTCCATTGTGACAAGCCTTAAAAATATCAACAGCTTCTTGGCCATGAACACACCGTCAGATGACTTGATCCGCATAGATTTTAATCAAGTAGGGGTCGTACCAGGAGTAATGTTTTACATCTTTGAAGAATTTGTTCTTTTGCTGGGACGTCATCCCTTTAACAACAAATTTACCCGCATGGTAGTTTGCAAAGTTGGCAAACCATGAGGCACTAGAATCACCACAAAAATATATCACATTAAGTGTCTCAAGAGGAAATGTTTCATTAATTTCCTTTTTCTCGAGCATATCTTAGTGAGGTTTTTCTAATCGGGACATATGGTTAGCCACTAGGTTTTTAGCTCCTTTTTTATCACGTATAATGATATCAAATTCTTGTAGGAGGAGAACCCATCGAAGCAATCTTGGCTTTGTATCTTGTTTTGCAAAGAGATATTTGAGATCCGATTGATCCGTATACACTATGCTTTTTGTCAAGATCAAGTACGGCCAAAATTTCTTGAAAGCATATACCACGGCCAATAATTCTTTTTCTATTGTAGTATAATGAGCTTGAGCTTCGGTCATAGTTTTGCTAGCATAATGTATAGGTTGAAAGTGTTTTGCTTTTCGCTGCCCCAAGACCGCACCTATGGAAAAATCACTAGCATCACACATAAGTTCAAAAGGCAGGTCTCAATCAGGGGAAACTAGGATTGGTGCTTCAGTAAGCTTTTTATTGAGTTTGAAAAGCTTCAATGCACTCTTGGGAGAAGAAGAATGGAGTTCTTTCACAAGGAGACGAGTCATTGAACGGGCGATTTTTGAAAACTCTTGAATGAATCTACGATAGAAACCGGCGTGACCAAGAAAACTCTGAGCATCTTTTACGGTGGTGGGATGAGGTAGCTTAGCGATAACATCCACTTTAGCTCTATCAACCTCAATTCCACTCTTGCAAATTTTATGGCAGAGGACAATGCCTTCTTTGACCATGAAATGACTTTTCTCCCAATTTAGACAAAGATTAGTGTCTTCATAACGTTTAAGCATTTTGTCTAAATGGGATAGACATGTATCAAATGAATTCCCAAAGACTGAAAAATCATCCATAAAGACCTTCACATTTTTCTCGATCATGTCATGAAAATGGCCATCATACACCTTTGGAATGTTGCTGGAGCATTACATAAGCCGAAAAGCATACGTCGATAAGCAAACGTTCCATAGGGGCACGTGAAGGTGGTCTTTTCTTGGTCTTGTGGGTTGATGGGGATTTGAATGTAACCCGAGAAACCGTAAAGAAAATAATAGTATTCATTTCCTGCTAGTCTTTCGAGCATTTGGTCCATGAAGGGTAGAGGAAAGTGGTCGTTTCGGGTGGCATCATTTAAGTTTCAGTAGTCAATGCATACACGCCATCCCATTACCAGTCGACTAGGAATTAACTCGTTTTCATCATTTTGAACGACTGTGAGGCCTCCCTTTTTAGGCACACAATGAACGGGGCTCACCCAATGACTATCCGATATAGGGTAAATCAAACCGGTATCAAGGTGTTTAAGAACCTCCTATTTGATAACCTCATGGATTATTGGGATATAAAGATCAAAAGTACTTCTGAAGATCAAAGTATGTGTCAAAGTACTGCTTATGTTGAAAAGTCAAAGTACTGCTTGTGCATGAAGAAAGTTAAAGTACTTCTATGATAAAGGACTGTTATGCAATATCGTGAAAGGATTGTAATGCAAAGTTATTAAAATATTCGAGAATTAGATTAGTATTAGTTTACTTGTCGTTCAAGTATTGTAAACCGACTTAAGGTTTTCCTTATGTCTATAAAAGGAGCCTTAGGATGGTATTAGACATATGCTTATGCTTACTAGTACGAATACTTTAGAATACACTTAAAGAGTTATTAGGGTTGTTAGTGAATCTGTATAGAAAGAAGGTTCAAAGTTTGGTTTAATATAATCATTGAATGTTATTCTTCTTAGCTTTGTTTTAGTTGATTCCGCATACTTAACAAGGTTACATCAGTGTTTCATTATTAATAGTTTTGAAGTTATTCAAGATTGTTAAATCCTTACAAGCTACAAAGTAGTTTGGTCAAAGTATATATCTATCCAACAAGTGGTATCAGAGCTTGTGTGGAAACTCTGATTAAGAAGAAACCCTTGGAAACCAATTTTACTACAAACCCTAAAAGATGTCGACTGAAGTTCCACCAGTTCCATCCATCACCTCAATCAGAATTCCTATTGTCAAGAAGGGAGAGTATGATCTATGGATCATAAAGATGAGGCAGTACATTGCTATCACAGACCATGCTTTATGAGATTTGATTGTCAATGGTAATGTTGTCATTGAAGAACCTGTATCAGTTGAAGGACAACCTACACCACCTAAGCCAACCTTGCCAGCAGTTACAAAAAGAAATCAAGATAAGGCTCTCAACATACTGTTGTCTGCTATTCCTGATGGTCACCCACTAAAGTTTCATGATGCTAAGGATGCAAAACAACTATGGGCTGCTATTAAGACAAGATTTGGAGGTAATGATGCTACCAAGAAGATGCATAGAAACCTATTGAAGCAACAGTTTGAAACATTCACTGTTGGTGAAAGAGAAGGCCTTCACTCTGCCTATGACAGATACCAAAATCTACTCAGTATGCTAGAGTTATATGGAGAAGAGGCATCTGTTGAAGATGCAAACTTAAAGTTCTTGAGAAGTTTACCATCTGCATGGCATGTGGTTGCTACTATGATTAGAGGACAACCTGGTTTGGATTCTATGGACTTTGATGATCTCTACAACAATTTAAAGGTGTATGAGCATGAGATGAAGGGTAACATAGGTTCAAGTTCTCATCAGAAAACTCATAACATTGCTTTTGTATCTTCTAAAAACAGAGGTAGTCCTTCCACTAAAAGTATTGCTTACCTTATCCAAAGTACTGTTGAAAAGAAACAGCACCCTTGCACAACCATGACCACTACCACTTCATCACCATCAAACAACACCAACTCAGATGATGTTCTATGTTCTTTCTTTGCTCAACAAGCCACCTTACCTGTTACATATCAAGAAGATGTCTTGCAAATTGATGATGATGCTCTAGAAGAAATTGACATAAGATGGCAGGTTGCCATGATCACTGCAAGGATCAAGAAGTTCGTGAACAAAACAGGAAGAGGTATTGATTTTAAAGCCAAGCAGGGTATTGCATTTGATAAATCTAAGATTGAATGCTTCAATTATCAAAAGACTGGCCACTTTGCAAGGGAATGCAAGTTTGCAAAGTATCAGGCAAATAGAATGATTGAAAAACCCAAGGTTGAAAGAAAGGAAGTTCCTATTGCTGAACCAAAATCACAAGCCTTGGTGGCTCAAGAAAATCTATCAGAGGTTGACTAGAGTAATGAATTTGATGATGAACCAGTAACCTACTCTATGGTTGCATTGGAAGAATTTCATTGGAGCACAGCTTTTGATGAGGAAGCAGGATTTGCTGCTTTGGAGTCAAGAGATGGTCTAGGAAGCTTTGATTGGAGCATGGAAAGTGAAGAAGAACCTGTTTAGATTGGTATGATAGCTACTTCACCAAGTTCATCCACTATCTCTAAGGCATGCTCTAAATGTAGTAATTTTTATCAAAAATTGCTTAAAGAATATGAGACTGAAAGAGATAATTTTAGAAGGGCTAGGTCTGAAGTAGCTAGTTATCAATTGACTTTAGAGTCAATGGAAGCCAAAATAATCACTCATGAAAATAATGAAATGGCTTGGGCAGAAAAATATGAGCAACAAGACTTTCAATTAAAGCTGAGTGAATGGAAGTTAGGATGTAAGGTTTCTGAACTTGAAAAGATCACTAAGGAAAGGGATAAGTTGTTAGCAAAACTTGCTAGTTGGAAAGAATCAGGCCTGTCACATGTTAGTTTTGTAGAGAAACAAAGAACAACAAACATTAAAACTGGCCTAGGTTATGATGTTGAGTATAGTAGTTCAGAAGAGAACCCAACTAGTGATAAGGAACAAATAAATTCAAAGGAGATTTCAACTTGTGATGAAGAATTCATTAGCTTAAAAGAAAACACATCTAGTGATGAGGAATCAATTAATCAAAAACCTCCTGAATTAAAGAAAGTAAAAGGATACAATGAAGTTCCTCCACCTACTGGTAGTTTTCAACAACCTAGGACAATTTTTTCTTGTTTTGGAACAGACAATTTGGAGTTTAGGAAGAAGCTTACAAGTCAATCTAATTCAAGTCCACCTGGTTCTGAATCCTTAAGAGAGACAGTTGAGAAACCTAGGGATGATAACAAGGGTTCAGGGAGTGATAAAGTGTTTTCCAAACAAGCAGTACTTTCAAAAACTTCTCAAAATACTGCTGGACAACCAGCAGTATTCTCAAGAAAAACTTTTCAAAATACTGCTAACTTTAGAAAACCTTTTCATAATTCACCAAAAAGTCAAGCTAGTTTTGGTCATAGGATTAATGGAAGAGGATTTAAGGATCAAAATTTATGTTTTGTTTGCTATAGTCCTAATCATTTGATTAACGACTGTGACTTACATGCAGAATATTTAAGTAAATTCCCAAAGTCCACTAACCACATGCAAAGGGAGAATAAACCAGTTTGGAATCATTCACATAGGGTTAACCATAGTAATTTCTCAAAATACTATAGGTACCCTCACCAGAGAAGACCTTTTTCCATACCACCAGTACCTTCTCAAAGTACTGCTAAGTATTCACCCAATCAAGGTACTGCTAGCAATGGTTCTAATGTAAGACCAAGGAGATTCAATTCCTATAAACCTAGAAGGCCTTACACCTCAAGAAGAGCACCTAGATCAAAGAACCCACCACAAACTGTTAAAACTAAATGGGTTAAGAAGGAAAGTACTGATGGGGGATAAACAGTACTTTCAGCAAATAAGGGAGAAAAAGGGAGTGTTGATGATAATCCAACACAGGTTTTGGGATCAAAGACACTAATTCTTGATAATGTTTTCAAAAACAGTGGTGATTACATACTCATAGAATTTGAGTATGTCACACTACAAGGGGAACACAAGTCAGTAATGACTTGGGTTCCTAAAAGAAACTAACCCTTTTCATCTTTATGCAGGGCAACCCAGAAGAGGATCTTAAGGATCATATTATCATTGATAGTGGTTGCTCTGGCAGCATGATAGGAGACAAGGAGCTTTTGTCAGATTTTAAGGCATATTTTGGAGGAAGAGTTGCTTTTGGGAATGATCCTAATGGAGGGAGAATTACTGGCAAAGGAACCATCAAGACTGGATGTATTGATTTTAAGAATGTTCGTTATGTGAAGGAGCTTAAATTCAATATTTTGTCAGTCTCACAGATCAGTGACAAGAAATATCCTGTGTTATTGCTTGACACAGAATGTCTTATTCTCTCCCCTGAGTTCAAATTAGTTGATGAAAACTTGGTAATGCTGAGAGTACCAAGAACCAATGATGTGTACAGCTTAGATTTGAAGAATATTAATCCTACTGAAAGAGCCACATGTTTGGTAGCAAGGGCAACAATGGAAGAAGCACATCTTTGGCACATAAGATTAGGACATGTGAATTTTAAGAATATCAACAAGTTGGTTAAAGGCAATTTAGTTAGAGGTTTACATTCTAAAATATACAAGACTGATCATTCATGCTTGGCCTGCAAGAAGGGTAAACAACACAAAGCTTCATGCAAGAAGATTGAAGAAAGAATCATTAGAGAACCTTTGGAGTTGTTGCACATGGATCTATTCGGACCTGTTTCTGTGTCTAGCTTAAACAAGAAGAAATACTCCTTAGTTATAACAGATGATTATAGCAGATTTAGTTGGATCTTTTTCTTGGGTTTTAAAGATGAAACCTTTGATGTTATTCATGATCTTATAATAGCCCTTGAAAATTAGTTAAGACTCAAAGTAAGATCCATTAGATGTGATAATGGGACTAAATTCAAGAATCAGCTTATGGATGAGTCTTGTGCCAAGAAATGAATAAAGAGGGAGTTTAGCATTGCTAGAACTCCACAACAGAATGGAGTTGCAGAAAGGATGAATAGAACATTGATAGAAGCAGCAAGAACCATGCTTGCAGATTCTCAATTACCTATTCAATTTTGGGCTAAAGCTGTAAGTGCTGCTTGCTATGTGTTAAATAGAGTTTCTGTCACTAAACCTCACATGAAGACACCTTATGAGTTGCTTATGGGAAAGAAACCAAATATCAAACTTAAGAAACCTTTTGGCTGTCCTCTGACTATTCTAAATACTGTTGATTCTTTGGGCAAATTTGATGGCAAGTCAGATGAAGGATATCTATTGGGTTACTGTACCAATAGAAAAGGATTTAGAGTGTACAACAAGGTCACCAAAAAGGTTCAAGAATGTCTTCATGTTGAGTTTCTTGAAGATCAAGACAGTCAAAAAGGCAAAGGCCCTGATTGGATGTTTGATCTTGATATCTTGGCTTCTTCTATGAACTACGTGCCTGTCAGAGAAGAAAATAAAGTTGTTCATAATGAAGAAGAGTTACAGTACATTGTTCATGGAGTCAATATTAGATTTGATGATGTTCCTGATGAAGAACCAAAGAAGAAAGGTACTGTTGAACCACAAAGTACTGTTGAACCTCAAAGTATTGTTCAACCAACTACCATAGTTTCTGATGAAGATCAAGCTATTCAAGATGAACTTAATAGGATGCTTTTTCAAGAAACCATTACAAAATCCTATGAAGATGATCAAAGGAGAGCTTATGAGGCAGAAAAGAATAAGGCAAAAGTCTCAGATAACTATGACAGTACTTTGCATCAAAGTACTGATGAACCAGTTGAAAGTACTTCCAATGTCTTACAAACATCAAATTGGATCAACACTGATGATTTGAATGATCCAACCATGCCTGATTCAGAAGACATTGATGCTGAGCTTCCTAAGGAAGGAATTTTCTCAAATTCCAATAAAGATCCTGATCTCACAAATTTAGAGGATGATCTTGAAGTTCCACCAACTCCTACATTAAGAATTCATAAAGATCATCCTACTAGTAAAATCATTGGACCTTCCACTTCAGGAGTGCTCACAAGGACAAAAGCTAAAAATCTCTCTAAGCAACATAATGCTTTACTTTGCTTTGTCTATAAACAAAACAGGGTAAATCATAAGGATCAACAATTTTACCTATTTACTTTCTTTCTATCTCAAGTAGAACCCAAGAAGGTATCTCAACCATTGGCTGAAGAGAGTTGGGTTGAAGCTATGCAAGAAGAACTCTTACAATTCAAACTTCAAGATGTTTAGGTCTTATGTGATTTACCAAATGGAAAGAGATTAATTGGTACAAAATGGGTTTTCAGAATCAAGAGATATGAAAGAGGGAATGTCATCAAGAACAAAGCAAGATTGGTTGCACAAGGATATAGACAAGAAGAAGGAGTGGACTATGATGAAGTGTTTGCTCCTGTGACTAGGATAGAAGCTATAAGGTTGTTTCTGGCTTTTACATCATATATGGGCTTTCCTGTTTATCAAATGGATGCCAAGAGTGCATTTCTTTATGGCACAATTATAGAGGAAGTCTATGTTAAACAACCTCCTGGTTTTGAGGATCCTGCACATCCAAACAAAGTCTATAAAGTGATTAAGGCTCTATATGGTCTTCATCAAGCTCCTAGAGCTTGGTATGAGAGACTCTCCACTTTCCTATTGCAATATGGTTCTAGAAGAGGTGCAATTGATAAGACTTTGTTTATCAAAAGAGACAAGAAGGATATGATGCTTGTTCAAGTTTATGTGGATGACATCATTTTTGGAGCCACAAAACAGTCAATGGAGAAAGAATTTGAAGAGCTCATGCAACAAGAGTTTCAAATGAGTTCCATGGGTGAATTTACTTTCTTCTTGGGGCTTCAAGTTAAACAATCCAGTAGTGGAATCTTCATAAGTCAAGATAAGTATGTCACCGAGATTCTTAAAAGGTTTAATTTCACCACTGTCAAGCCAGCCTCTACACCTATTGATGCTAATAAACCATTAGGAAAGGATGAGGATGGAGATGTTGTGGATGTTAAGCTTTACAGATCTATGATTGGTTGTCTTATGTACTTAACTACATCTAGACCTGACATCACTTTTACTGTATGCTTATGTGTAAGATACTAGGTCTCACCCAAAGTTTCACATATGAATGCAGTCAAGAGGATTTTTAGGAATCTCAGGCATCAACCTAAGTTAGGGTTGTGGTATCCTAGGGATTCACCTTTTCACTTGGAAGCTTTTTCAGACAGTGATTATGCAGGGGACAATTATGATTGAAGATCAACCACTGGAGGATGTCAATATCTTGGAAGAAGATTAGTCTCATGGCAATGTAAGAAACAAACAATTGCAGCAACATCATCCACTGAAGCATAATATGTTGCAGCTGAAACTTGTTGTGGACAAGTACTTTGGTTGCATAATTAACTCTTGGATTATGGATTCAATTTCAAGAATACTCCTATCAACATTGACAATGAGAGTACAATTTATATTGTGAAGAATCCTGTTTATCATTCCAAGACCAAGCACATTCAGATTAGGCATCATTTTATTAGAGATAGCTATGAGCACAGGCTTATTAATGTGGTTAAAGTCCACACAGATGATAATGTAGCTGACTTACTCACAAAAGGATTTGATGTTTCAAGATTCAACCATTTGATGGTAAGCATTGGGATGATTAATTATTAAGCTACATTTGAGGGGAGGCATTAGTACCTATTCTGTGTTTAAGGGGAGGTATCACTATTGTATATTTGAAGATGATTTTGTTTGATGAAAAGAGGATGGAAAGTACTTTTGAGCAAAGTACTGCTTCACATTGGTTTGAAGGTACTGCCTAGTACTTAGTGGAAAGTACTATTTTGTCGGAATACTGTTCCAACGGTCAAAAATAGGGGATAACTAATTTACGGAAGAGCTACATGCCAAGAATAACGGTAAAAGCATTTATTGGGCCGCGATTTTTTGAATATTATCCATCTTTGTGATTAACTCCTCCATATACTTTTACTCTCATTGTTATCCCTTTCCAAATATTCAAACCTTCATCCAATCAAACACCGTCGCACATCTTTGTTCCACAAAAATAAATCAATGGCTAATCGTCCAACTTTCAACAAGCACAACATGATCGCTAACCTAGACAAGACACAGTTGAATGTTGATTTTCATAATATAATTAATTTCCTAACTGGGTCTTCAATCAACTATGCACTTTTATTCAATCCAGACATCATTGGACCATGGATCCAAGAATTCTGGGCTACTGCAACATTGGTTTGGAAGAAGAAGAATCTTTTATTCGGGCTACAATGGCTGGAAGACCCATTAGCATCACTGAGGCTACAGTCAGAGAGGACTTATTATTTAATGATGAAGGAGGTACTGTTCTCTTTGATAGACGAGTACTTTGGGCTACACTCAGGGATATAGGGTATGAAGGTGCTCTTACTAAGCTTACTTTTCAGAAGGCTCTGTTTAGTCCTCATTGGAAATACCTAATTCGTGTTTTACTTCACTGCTTGAGCCCTAAAAGTACTGCTTGGGATCAATTTGGTCAATACATAGCTTCTGCATTAGTTGGATTAGCTACCAATAGACCTTTTAACTTTTCCAACATGATTCTAGATAGTATGCTTACTCATATCAATAATGGTTCCCCATTTTTTATGTACCCTAGATTTGTTCAATTATTTTTGAACAAACAGCTTGAAGATGTTCCTAAACCTCAACATTTTTTACCTGTTGTTGTACTTCCTGCAAAGTTGTTTAATTTTATGGCTAACAAGAGTGTTAAATTTTCTGGGAGAAATACACCTTTGACTGCTCATATATTGGAAGTAGCTCAAGCTGTTAGAGATCAAGCTGATGCATCTAGTGAATCTGAGCATTCTGAGCATTCTGATTATGCACATACTCCAACACCACCTCTTGCATCACCTCAACAAATTGCTTCGAGTAAAAGAACTACTTCAATGCAAGTTAATGTTTCCATAGAAAGTACTTCTCAACATGCTGCTTCAAGAGAAGGTACTACTTCTCTGCAAGGTACTCCTCATTCTGACTCAGAGCAAGATGTCAATCTACCACCTACTCCCAATGATTATACTTCAACAGATGGGTCTCAAACATCTGGAGGAGATGAGGGAGAATTAGACACTTATGCTTTAACAAGAGAATTTAGAAGGTTGAAGAAGCTGGTTAATACTCAAGCTGATCAGATAAAGAGGTTGCAAGATAAGTTTAGAAGATTGAAAAGAATTATTTGGCCACTAGTTAAGCATCACAGGTTATGGGTGAAGCAACAAAGGAAAACTGGTCAGAAATCTAAGAAGAAGAAGTCATCTTCAATTACATTGGGGAGGAATATGAATGAAGATGATGATGTACCTCAAGATTCAAATGAAGAGGATCATACTATTGATTTTGAAGAAGCTCATCATGATATTGCTGAAAGAAAAATTGATGAAGCTGAGCAAGTTTTTGAAGAACAGATTGTTGTTGAGCATGTTAAGAGTCGAGATATTCAAAGTACTGGTGATAACATTATTGGTACTCAAAGTATTGCTGTTCAAAGTACTTTGGATCAAGGTACTGTCACTTTGGATTTTGATGAACAAGTTGGTCCTTCAACAAGAACTTTCAATGAGGAAGCAGGCCCTTATAACCCAATTCAGCAAGAATAAAATACTACTAGTGATGATGAGACTATTGCTCATATTATGCTTAATATTTCAACGCCAAGAGGTATTAGTATTCCTGGTATTGAACAGGCTCAAGTCTCACAATCTTCTTCTGAATCTACTAAAGAATTGGATCCTAAGGATAAAGGAAAAGGGATCATGATGGAATCTAAGAAGAAGAAGAAGAAGAAATTCACTTTAGCATAGTTAAGAGCTTTTGAGATTGCTAAAAATGAAGAAGCTGCTAGAAAGTATCAAGCTAATTTGGATGTTAAATATGAGAGAGAATTACAGAAGCCAGTTGTTCAAACAAGAAGACCACCATCCATTTCTCAAGAAAGAAATTCTATGATAAGTTTTCTGAAAGGCGGAGGATATAAAGGTTTACAAAGGTTAAGATATCCACATGTGAAAGAACTATATGATACTATTCAAGGGTCCATTAAAAGAGAGCTTGATAGTTTTGTTCCTATGGAAGTAATGAAAGAACAAACTACCAAAAGAAACACAAAGAGGAAGAGAACAACTCATGATGATGAATTATCAAAGAAGCTCAAGTTGCTGAGAACTGATACTGTTGATGAGCTGAGAAACTACTTAAGATTTGTGGATTTTGAGAATCCAAAGAAAACAGAAGATGCTGAGAAAAAGTCTAAGATTTCTACATTCTCTGTTGTAGAATCAGCAGAAGGAGATTATCTCATATTTCATAGAGAAGATGAAAGTTTCAAAGTATTCAATATGTTATGGGACATACTGCACATGATAGACAGAGAAGATCTATATCATTTGTATCTACTAGTGCAAGCCTATTTTGAGAATATTGAGCCAATAGGAGTGGGATTAATCTTATTGGGATATCTAATAACCATTTGGGAGACAAATGAAACAAGTAATGATGCTCTATGGAATGCTCAAGAGAATTGGGAAATTACAAGATGGAGATTCTTTGAGTCATCAGGAGTACATTCACTTGAATTAGAAGATGGGACGATGATTCACATGCTAGCAGAGAGGAGATATCCTCTTACTAGTGATCTTATAATAAGGATGCTAGATCATGGTACAGAGGTTGAACAAGAGAATGAAGTTGCATTGATGGTAATTGAGCTATTTATCAAGTGGACTACTTGAGATGGTGATGCATAACTACTTGTATGGTTTGTATTATATAAATCTTTTTGAATAATAAGTACTTTATTCAAAGTACTTTTAGACAAACAGTACTTCCTCAAAGTACTGCTTGCTGTATAAAACCAGTAAAAGTCTTTTGATTAAGTTTAAAATAAAAAGAAAAAGAACTTTTGAAGCAGAAGATGACAGCAACAAAATGTTTTGAAACACATGGTGTTAGTACTTATACTGCATAATAAATGGTAATCAACTCACCATGTTTAACAAACAAGAAAGAGTTTGACTCATCATGAGGGTACGGCTCTGATGTGATTATCAAATCCGTTTTTAGTTGCCAATTTACTAAAAATTGTATGGTTTTCAACTCACCATATCTGTAATAGTGAAGAGTTGGCTAGCCCACAAGAAAATGGCTTGTGGTAAAGGCTGTGGAAAAACCATTTATATGGGAATTAGTTCACCATGGTTATGATTGTACTAAAAGAACTAACTAGTCCAAAAGCAAACAGCTCTTGGTAAAGACTAAACAAATCCGTTGTAGCTGATGATTTGCTAAAAATAATATGGTTATCAATGTACCATGGTTTTTGTGCTTAAACCTAAACATTGGCTACTCCAGAGTTAATGGATTTGGTAAAGAGACATTTAAATCCATTAATTTTCAATGATTCACCTCTCATAGGAGTTTACACACCTGGAAGTGATGAGAATAGTATGAAACTTTATGATTTGATGTACATTTGCCATATATTGCTGAGTTGCTGAAAAGAATAGTTGTTGTGAAGATATCATCTGTTGCTGATGAAAAGTACTTTGATACACAAGTCAGAAAGAAGATAAAGATTCAATCTTTCCTTGAAGATAAAGATGTTAAAGTTAAAGCATTACAAAGGAACTTGAAATCAAGCAAGTAGAATTCAAGTTAGGGGAGGATTGTTGGGATATAAGATCAAAAGTACTTCTGAATATCAAAGTACTGCTTGTGTCAAAGTACTGCTTATGTTGAAAAGTCAAAGTACTGCTTGTGCATGAAGAAAGTTAAAGTACTTCTATGATAAAGGACTATTATGCAATATCATGAAAGGATTGTAATGCAAAGTTATTAGAATATTCTAGAATTAGATTAGTATTAGTTTACTTGTCATTCAACTATTGTAAACCGACTTAAGGTTTTCCTTATGCCTATAAAAGGAGCCTTAGGATGGTATTAGACGTATGCTTATGCTTATTAGTACGAATACTTTAGAATACGATTAAAGAGTTATTAGGGTTGTTAGTGAATCTGTATGGAAAGCAGGTTCAAAGTTTGGTTTAATATAATCATTGAAAGTTATTCTTCTTAGCTTTGTTTTAGTAGATTTCGCATATTTAACAAGGTTACATCCGTGTTTCATTATTAATAGTTTTGAAGTTATTCAAGATTGTTAAATCCTTACAAGCTACAAAGTAGTTTATTCATAGTATATATTGATCCAACATGGATTTTGGATTAACCCTTCTCTAATGTTGAACCACTGGTTTAAAGTCATCTTCCATTAAAATCTTGTGTGTACATTCTGGGTTAATACTATTAATGTCGGAAAGTTTCCAAGCGATGGCTCGCTTGTGCGACTTTAGAACCTTTATGAGAGCGACTTTTTCTTCATCATTCAAGTCTTTAGCAATTATGAGGGGTAACTTATCGGTACCCTCCAAAAATGCATATTCGAGATGAGGTGGTAAGTCCTTAAGTTCGACCTCTAGAGGATGATCAGATTTATCAACATATTTTATTTCCTCATTATGAAGTTCTTTTGAAGGAAGAAATGATGGATCTTCATTAAGTAACTTCACAATGAGAAGAATGTATTTATCGAGATCAAGAATTCCATCATTAATTTCTGAAAGAAATGAATCGCAAGATAAACAAGCTTTAATTTCTTCCAAAATGAAGTCACCTCCCTCAGACGGAGTGAGGGAAGGGGATGAATCTGTAATGATTGGTTCAGAAACAAGAGTGGGGCTGCCACTTGGTGCAAATCCGAGAATTCTTGAGAATACTCCTCAGTTAAATGTTATAGCTTCATTATCAACTCGAATAGTCAATTCATTATCGTATTTTGAGGAGTATCTAGAAGTTTGATCAAGATTAAATGTTATGGCTTCATTATCAACTCGAATAGTCAATTCTTCACCATAAACATCAATTAAAGCTCTGCCGGTCATCAGAAAGGCTCTCCCGAGAATGAGGGGAACTTGAGGATCGGCATCAAAGTCTACGACAATGAAGTCGGTTGGAAAGTGGAATTTCCCTACTTTCACGAAGACGTCTTTTGCGATACCAATAGGATGTTTAATGGATTGGTCTGCAAGCTCAAGAGTCATACTAGTAGGGGTAAGTTCTGGAAGGGAAAGCTTTTTCTACATAGAAAGTGACATCATTTTAATGCTTGCACCGAGATCGGCTGGTGTGTGCTTATTCACACACCTTTTTCTGGCAAAATTAAGATCAAAACAGACACAAACTAACCATAATTGCCAAAGATATTGTGTTTTTGTGTTTGTGATCGTGCGGGAACGGATATTTCAGAAATTGGCATAAATCAGGCCAAAAAGGATAAAAACGAGCACGAGTTTGAAAAAACGTGTCAAAAGCCAGAGCCGGGGAAGCAAATTACCATTTTTAGCTCAGATTGTCAAAACACACCTTGGAGAATCACAGAATGCCAGAAATAGTCCTTGGAGCAAAAGTTTGCAAAATTGGTAGAAATGGTCCCTCAAGTATGGAAATTGACAAAATGGCCCCTAAGCATTAGATTTGGAAGAAAAGTAAACAAAGGTCCTTGGGAATTCAAAAATTATCACAATTGGTCCTTTGGTGGAAAGTTTAAGGAATTTACAGTTTCAATCCCTCAAGTTTTAAAAATGACAAAAAAAGGTCCCTGGTGTTAAAAATTAGAAAATAACATTTATGGTCCTTGGGTTATTCAACTTGACAAAATGTCCTAGCAATGTCACTTAGACATGCAATGTCATGAAGACATATAATAAAAAATATACAAATTGTATCATTTATTGTATTTGTGTCCTAATGATATTCTTTATGTATTATCATTTTTGCTCTAGACTCGATTTGTGCACTTTTAGTAAGCAGGGATCAGAGAAATTCCCTTTGTTTCAATGTTAACAATCTCTGAGTGAGAAGTCGATAAATTGTGTACTCCATTCGTCCCATAATAACTGTTCACTTAGACTTTTTTAAGTCTTTCCTTTTCAACTTTGACATTAAATATTTTTATTTGGG
Source organism: Artemisia argyi (assembly GCA_030686995.1). NCBI lineage: Eukaryota > Viridiplantae > Streptophyta > Magnoliopsida > Asterales > Asteraceae > Artemisia > Artemisia argyi. The sequence continues at coordinate 136,005,853 of CM060694.1, forward strand.
TTCTACAATACTTGATGAATATTATACCAATTAAAGTATATTTAAATCCTAATCTATTCATATATTTTTCATCAAGTGTTATATAACGTGAACATAAATATTTAATGTTAAAGTTGAAAAAAGAAAGACTTAGAAAAGTCAAAATGAACAGTTTTTATGAGACGGAGGTAGTATTTAATCTCTGCGAGAATGGAACAAAAACTTTTTGAGAAGTACTGTAAGGAATTAGTTAAGTCAGTATTTAGATACTGCTGAAGATTCTGCTGACAGGTTTCTGCCGAAGCATATACTGGTTTCTACTGAAGTATAGTACCTGCTGAAAAATAGTGTTACTGCGTTAATCCGTAGATAGAAGTTAGTTATTTATAGATAAGATTTGTAGAATATCTTTTAGAGTATTATGGTTATACGTTTCTTGTAGAAGAATTTAGGGTCTCCACTATTATATAAGGAACCCAAGGTTATTGTATTATGTACGAGTTTCAAAACATTATTAATAAAGTATATCGATCCATAGAGGATCAAAGTTTAGTATACAGTTTGTTTTTATATTCCGCAATAACTAAAAGCTCATAGAGATTATCTATTTAGTCTTACTAGTGATTACATTAGTAGGCTAACGATCTATTGGCTCGAGATCTATCAAGGTTTAGATCCTATAAGTGATATCAGAGCCACGAGATACTCTGTAATCTAACCACACTCAAATATATTTTCACTTCGAACCAATGGGAGACAAATCATCCACTGATGTCACTCTCACTGAAACTACCTCTCTCACTCAGCAACTACAACAGGTTGCTTTCTCAAATAGCAATGCCAAGCTACCCTATCTCAGGAAGGACGATGATGGATCTAAACACCTTGAACTGTGTTAGATTGATACTTTGAGTTATATCACTAAGTATGCGTAATCTACTTAGTAACACTTAGAAGTTTGATTGTGAGTAAGACAGTTGTTTATGAATAAGAAAAATGTATGTAAACAAACGATTAGCTCCAATATTATTAATGATAATAATACGAGTGATATTGATATCACTAGGGTTACACCTTGAAGCTCTAGAAAACGTATATCTAACCTTTAACCTAGGATCTCCTTTTATAGCACAAGGAGTCCTCTTCTACAAGATAATTATAATGCTAATAGAATAAGATATACACAAGATCTATTCTATATTTATCTAAACACGTTTCCTAACAGTTATCTAATAAGCAGTGATAATATATGTTCTTGCAGTGGTAATGAGTTTCCACTGCAAGTACAATCTTCAGCAGTTGTAACATCTTCACTTAGCTGTGGTAACTGTTAGTATAATTCCCAACAATCCTCCCCTAACTTATGATTAATAAATAAATCAATAAGTTTCTTCAAGTATTCAGTAAACATGAGGATATGGGAATTCTTCCAAACACTTATCTTCTTCTTCTTAACTTTTATCAGCTCTCACACTTTGATCATAAATCCTTTGTAGCAAATCTTCTATGACTTCAGTTCTTTCCCAGCACCTAAGCTTCACTGTCCTCATCACATCCAATATTCCAGCTCTCAATGGATATTCTTTCTCAGCCAGCATAAAGACATCAACTCCATCTTGAGTAGAAAGATGATGCACAGAACTTGAATCATAGAACTTCCACAGGTTCTCATGTCATGAGCTTCAAATCTCCAATATCTATCACTTGGGTTAGGTTCATATAATCTTCTGAAGTGAACCCATAACTCCTTAGCCTTGACATCAACAAGTTCATCCATCTTAAACTATTCTTGAACAATCCTCCACAAAGTATCCAAGTCTTCTCTATCACAAGATCTAACAATATCTTCAAAATCTCTTCAAATGCTTGTGACACTTCCAGTTCGGATGATCTTCCAAGCTACACCAAAACTATCAAAAAAGATCTCCCAACCAACTACTGGATATTTTGCTTGTAGAGGTTCAATATTAAGTACATCAGTCTCTATGAACAACATATTTGTAACTTACTCTTCTGTCAACTTGCTAGGACCCTCTTCTGCTTGAGATGATTCCTGAGTCTTCAATTTCTTTGCATCTTTTGATCTAAGACTCACTCCAGACCTTTTTGTCTTCATTACTATAGGTTCTTGATCCATTGGAATGAATTTACTATCTTGTCTTTTGATTCTGTAGTAAATACCTTCAATTTGATCATGTGACATTCCTTTAAATTGAGCCATCTTCATATTACAAACATGGCAACAAAAAGTCTTCATCTCAGCAATGATCTGTGCCTTTGTAAGTATTCTTGGCTTCTTTTGACCTTTTCTAACATCCCCAATAATTTCATCAAGAGCCTGTTGATTCTTCATTTGAATGAAATCTTTAAGTTGAGCAGACTTTTGTTCTTCATCCAAGGTTGTATTTGCAATAAGTTCAATAGCCTTCTTCCTGATTATTTGATCATTGTTAATCCAGTAGTCAATCTCTTCTTCTGTAGGCACATAAGTGAACAAAGGAGGTTTCTCATGAATGACAGTTGGTGAAACACTTGAAATTTTCTGCCATTACAGCTTCAAGTTTATCCAACCTCTTAGCTTCCATAAAACTAGCAACTTCATCTTCCTCTAGCTTTCTCTTCCTTTCATTCTCTGCTGCTTGTTGTTGCTCTGCCAATCTTGCATCAAAATCAATTTGAGCTTGTTCTTTCTTTGAAATCTTTCTTGTTTGCTCTTGATCTAAAGCAGCCACAATAGCTTTTCCTTTGACTGATCTTATTCTGGCAGCTTCTTCCTCTGCAGTGGTAACTAATTGAGTAGCAGTGGGAACTTTTTCACTTGCAGTGGGAATTGGTTGATTAGTGGGAACTTGTTCTGCTTCAGTGGAAATTGGTTGAGCAGTACCAACTATATCATCAAAGTGAAAACCAGCATCATCATCCATATCTTCAAAATCCAATTTCCTCCCCTCAGTCTCAGCTGCATCATCTTTTGCTTGAGCATCGTCAGAATCAGTGAGCTCAGCAAACTCTTTTTCAAAATGAGTACTCCTCCCCTTAAACTCTGCATCTATTTTCCTCCCCTGTTTGGAAGAATCTCCCAAATCTTTAGTAGAACTTGCAGAAAACTCATCCTGAGGTGAAGATGATGAAGATAATACAACTTTAGCAGGTCTTTTCTTCTTGAGATTCTCAACTTCATTCTGCAATCTTTGAATCTCAGCCTTCAATTGATTCAGCTCTGTGGCATGTTGTACTTTGGTCTGTGCCAGATCTTTCTCCAGAGCTTGAACCTGCTTGACTAATTTGGTACAAATGTCCATCAATTCAGGTAGTTGCACACTGCCTTCATCACTTCCAACTGTGTAACCTGTTGGGAGAGGTGAATCATGAGGCATTGATTCAGGGTCTTCCCTAGTTGGACTAGGATGAAGCCTTGAACCACCACTGCTTGTCCCTAAACCAAAAGGTTCAGCAACATGCAATGTTGAGATGAGAGAAGTTGGCTATTTTGACCTTCTCTCATAAGTGTGATTTACAGCAGGGGTATGGTGAATTGGTGGAACAACAATAGTGGGTGTGTTTTGGGATACAACTGGGATGGTTGCATCTTCACCCTGTACTGGAGCAATTTTAGCAAGCATTTGAGGAAAAAGTGGATGAACCTCCCCATTCCAAAGATCTGAAGCCTTACTCATGTTTTGAAAAACTTTTGGCTTAAGACAGGAAGGCTCATAAATTCTATTATGAGGTTGCAGTTGAAACTCATTTAACTCTGCTTGCACAAACCTTGGATACATCAAAAATTTATATTGACTCTTTACATTGCCTTTCATATTATTGAAAATAAACTTTGAAAAATTAAAAGTCCTATTAGTTGCCAAACAAACCAAAGGATAAGCCATGGTTGATGCAAATTGTTCATAAGATGTTTTCTTAGGACTTAGGCAATGTAAAAGAGTGTGAATTAAAAATCTCCAATGGGGACAAAAACATCCTTTTCTGAAAGTTACTTTTTGTTCAGATGTATCATACCCCATTAAAGCAATATTAGTGAAAATTTCTGAATTAGGTAATGTGATGATACCATTGAGATCATCCAATTGGAGAATTCTCCTTAAGGATGACTCAGTAACATCAATAGTTACCCCATCCACTGTGGCTCTTAGAGCATCCACATATTCATGTGTGTCTCCCTGTTCAAGAGTTATGGACTCCACAGTGTTCCAGAACTGTTTGATATGAGAGACATAGATTGTGGGATTAATAGTTAAGGCATACCTTATATGAGTTGTGTTTAGAAAATCCATAATCTGATGAAAAACAGGGCCACTCTTCTTGTTTGACTTTTGTAGGTAGGCCACTTGGTTGTGCTCCTCGACAAATTTTAGAATCGCCATGATATTTGTGAAAAAGAGAATAAAAGTGTTAGTAATCAAGATAAAAATCAAGTCGTATAATGATTAATTTATACTAATAGGGGTTGAGGAGGTTGCGCAATGTGAATTATCTTTAGAAAGAATTATCTTTGGAAAAGAATAATTTATAATAAGTAAGTAGATAATTCACAAAAGATTTTACCCTATTAATAAGGAAAGACGGTTATATTTACAATGGCTAGTAAAAAATAGATTACTGACACAACAGTTGTAACGGCTAGTTAATCAGTGGAAAAACTACTCTTGCAGTGGTAACTAATGAACTAGCAGTGGTAAAATTTTCACAACATATCAAAGAGCAGTGGTGAATAAAACATGAAAATTTGCTACTCCTATCATAGTTTTTAGCAAACTACCAGCTATCAACGGAATTGATATGTCTTTACCATGAGCCATTTGCTATGGACTAGCCAACTCTTGATCACTTGGAGTATGGTGAGTTGATAACCATATAGTTTTTGGTAAACTATCAACCATAAACGGATTTGATAAGTCTTTACCAGGAGCCGTTTACTCTGGACTAGTTGATTCTTATGTGGATTAGACATGGTGAATCAATAACCATTTGTTGTGTGTCTATGATACACACCTTATAACTCCAATGACTCCAATAATATGGGTTTTATGCTGCAGACCAAAGTAACTTTCAACTGAACCCATAAAATTAACCCAAAGTAACTTTTTAACCAAGTTACTATTCACAAAAATATCTTCCAAAAGTCAACCCGATAATAACCAAATTTACTCCTCCAACCTACCAAAACAGGAAAGAGTAAATATTCTTCATTAATTAGAATTCGACCTTGACTTTGCTTATAAAAGGGGGCTCAAAACTTTTATCTCTCATCAACAAACATCTTCAATAACACAAACCCTTAATCAACACAATGAGCTGGTTCCTAATAGTCTACATATCTTCTGATGGAGTGATTACTTCCCGCCAAGTGCAACCACTTCCATAGCATCCAACAAGCCATCCAAAAAGACTGAAGCTTCTCCTGCTCCATCTTTGGAGTTCTATACCAATTCTTCCTCTAATGATGATAATGATCCAACCTTTGATCTTTCCAAAGAGCTTCCAAAGGTCCTCACCACAGCATTGACAACTGCCATAAACAACATGAAGTGGCCTGCTGTTGAGAAGCCTACCCAAGCATCAAGGCCTCCTAAGCGAGTTCTGGGACTTGCTTGTCCAAGGAAGCAACTTTCTTTTAATGACAAGAGAAAGAGGGCTTCCAAGGGCAAGCATGAGTATGAGGGAAAAGGAAAGAAACCTATAGAGTAGGTGTTAGGTTGTAGGTTTATGTCATGTTATGGTTTTCTAGTTTGGTGACAATGTTTTCTAAATGGTTGTGATGTACTTCTCTATAATATCAATAAAAGTACTCTTTCTTTATGCTTTTTATCACCAATCTTTCCACTGTTGTATGTTTATTTCCACTGTGCTCTTGATAACTCTGCATACAAGTTAGTAGAAAACCATACATACCATACAAACAATATTAGTACCTAAAAACTATACTGCAACACTGAAAAGTATTAGACATCAAAGATTTATGGATTTAGCATTCCAATACCTGTTACCAAGTATTGAAATCTACCCACATCAAGCCCTTTTGTTAATAAATCAGCATAATTGTCATCAGTATGGATTTTGACAACATTAATAAGCTTTTTCTCAAAACAATCTCTAATAAAGTGATGTTTAATTTCAATATGTTTAGTTTTATTGTGTTGCACAGGATTTTTAATAATGCATATGGTACTACTATTGTCTATATAGATAATGGTGTTCATGAAATTGTACCCATAATCCAATAATTGATTCTGAAGCCAAAGGATCTGAGCACAACAACTAGCAGCTGCAACATATTCTGCTTTAGTGGTTGAAGTAGCAACCATAGTTTGCTTCTTGCACTGCCATGACACCAATCTACATCCAAGAAATTGACATCCTCCAGTAGTTGATCTTCTATCCAAACTTGCACCAGCATAGCCACTATCTGAGTATGTGATCAATTCCATAGGAGAGTCTCTTGGATACCACAATCCTAGATTAGGATAAGTCTTCAAGTACCTAAAAATCTTTTCCACTGCTGTCATATGTGATGTCTTTGGAGTCACTTGAAATCTTGCACAAGCACATACAGCAAACATAATGTCTGGCCTTGATGAAGTAAGATACATCAAAGAACCAATCATAGATCTGTAAGTGTGAACATCAACATTAGCACCACTAGCATTCTTCAACAATAGATGAGTGGTCTTGTCAGCAGGGGTATTTGAAGGTTTTGCATCAGTAAACTTGAACTTCCTAATGATCTCAGCCACATATTTGTCTTGACTAATAAAGATGCCTTCTTTACTCTGTTGTACTTGCAGCCCCAAAAAGAATGTAAGTTCTCCCATAGAACTCATCTGAAATTCGTCTTTCATCAGCTTCTCAAACTCTTTGCACATCTCTTGTTTAGTAGATCCAAAGATAATATCATCAACATAAACTTGAACAAGTAGAATATCACCCTTGTCTTTCTTGATGAACAAAGTTTGGTCAATCTTGCCTCTATGAAACCCATTATTCAACAAATAATTAGCTAAGGTTTCATACCACTTCCTTGGAGCCTGATGTAAGCCATAAAGAGCCTTAACCACTTTATACACTTTATTTGGGTGTTGAGGATCTTCAAAGCCTGGAGGTTGAGAGACATATACCTCCTCATCAATAGTACCATATAGAAAGGCACTCTTAACATCCATTTGATAGACTGTAAAGCCCATAAATGATGCATAGGCTAGAAACAATCTAATAGCCTCAATCCTTGCAACAGGAGCAAACACTTCTTCATAATCAATACCTTCCTCTTGAGTGTATCCTTGAGCAACTAATCTAGCTTTGTTCCTTATTACAATACCTCTTTCATCTTTCTTGTTTTTGAAAACCCATTTAGTGCCAATGACCTTCATAACATCAGGCAAGTCACAAAGAACCCAAACCTTTTGAAGTTTAAACTGCAACAACTCCTCTTGCATTGCTTCAACCCAGCTAGATTCTTCTAGAGCCATATAAACATTCTTAGGCTCCACCTGTGAGAGAAAACAGAAAAACAAACACTCATTCTTCCTTTTATGATTCTTGGACTCATACACTTCACTAATGAACCCATGAATATCATCTTTCTTTGTCTATCTTCTAGTCTTCACACCTGATTGAAGTTCACCAATAACATTATCAAGTGGATGCACTTTGTGAATTGAAGACTGTGATGTGCTAGGAATATCATATGTTGTAGGCATGTTTGAGATCTCTACATCATCACTTGGTGATTCCTGAGAAGTATGTTCCACATTTGGGCTGTCAGTGGAAACTTCTGGTGTAGCAGTGGGAATTGAGTTACCACTGCTAGTAGGAATTTCTTTATTCAATTCATCAGAATTCACACCATCTGCATCACTTGTCTTTTCAGAATTATCAACAAAGTCCCAAAGTGGCATAACAATTTGATCTTCATCATCTTTACAAGCTTCATCTTCATCAATGAATTCTTCTGCTTCTTCAACATCTTTGTCTCCAGTACCTGAAGTGAGAGGTACATAATTCATTGTATTGGATAATGTTTCAAGATCAAATAGCTAATCTGGTCCTGAACCTGCCATGTTTGCTTTATTTTCAAGAAACTGAACATACAAGTTCTCTTCAATCTTCTTTGTTCTTAAGTTATAGACTCTAAAAGCCTTGCTAACCATAGAGTATCCAACAAAGAAGCCTTCATCAGACTTTTCTTCAAATTTACCCAGATGATCAATGGTATTAAGAATAGTAACATGACACCCAAATGGCCTCATAAACTCGAAAGTAGGAGGTCTTCCTCTGAATAACTCATAAGGTGTCTTGTTCTTTGTTTTGACCACTAAAACCCTGTTCTGAATGTAACAAGCAGTGTTAACTGCTTCAGCCCAAAAAGTCACTGGAAGTTTTGAATCAGCTAACATGGTTCTAGCAGCCTCAATTAGTGCTCTGTTTCTTCTTTCTGCAACTCCATTTTGTTGAGGAGTTCTTGCAACACTAAACTCTCTTTTAATACCTTTGTCTCTGCAGAAATCATCCATAACTTTATTCTTGAACTCTGTTCCATTGTCACACCTGATGATCTTTATTTTCTTTTCAAATTGATTTTCAACTTCAGTGATGAATGTCTTAAGGATGCCAGTGGTTTCATCCTTGGTTCTTAAAAAGAAAACCCATGTGAATCTACTAAAATCATCAGTTACAACAAGACAATACTTCTTCAAATTGATGCTGCTCACAGAAGTAGGACCAAACAAGTCCATATGCAGCATAAAGAGTGGATGATCAATAGAATTGAATGCTTTGGTCTTGCATGAAGCTCTGTGTTGCTTTCCTTTGAGACAGGCAACACAAGTTTGGTCATTTTCAAATCTTTTCTCTGGTAGACCTCTGACAAGTCCATCTTTCACAATCTTGTTGATGGTCTTGAAGTTGACATAACCAAGTCTTCTATGCCAAAGCATTGATTCATCCAAAGTGGCTTTAGCAAGCAAGCAAGTAACATCATTATTAGCCACTATGTTCTTCATGTCAATGCTATACAGATTACCTTTTCTAGGGATTTTAAGCAAAATGTCACATTCATCAGGAAGCTTATAATCCTTAGATAAGATATAGCATTCATCTTCTGTGAATAGAACTCTGTGCTTCTTGTCACACATCTGTGACACACTAAAAAGGTTGTACTTGAGTTCTTTCACATACTACACATTTTAAAGTCAATGTTTCCAGCCTTGATTGTTCCTATGGGAGAAACTTTGCCACAAATTCCTCCTCCAAAGCTGACAAATTGTCCATCATAAGGTTGAAAGTCTGAAAGGTAGGACTTATTGCCAGTCATGTGCCTGGAACATCCACTGTCTGAGTATCCTTGATCATTTGTAGTCTTTGAATGTTCCTGCTCACAAAATAAAGGAATTAGTTCCTTTTGGGGACCCAAGCCACAAATGACTTGGATATGCCTCGTGTATCAATATAATTATATCAATCAAAGGTCATTGATACACCATTGGGATTGTTTGAGGTGATGGTTCCTTTTGGTTTCCATTCCCAACGTGCTGAGGCCTTAACAGCATTTCCCATATTTACCCTTTTCTTGTTAACAGACCCACCAGTAGTAACCTTTGGCCTTGGAGTGGTAACTGCTGGCTTAGCAGTGGAAACTGCTGGTTTTGAAACTTTGGGTACCCACTTTTGATTATTGTTAACTTTCTTTTCAAAATTAGTCTTTTTCCCTGTTTGATTAGATTTAACAAAATTTGTAACAGGGGACTTAGGGTAAACTCTGTTTTTGTTTCTGGCAGTGGCAACTGCTGATCTTGCAGTCGAAACTGCTGGTCTAGCAGTGGAAATTGGTTTAATGCCAGAGTTAAGCAAAACAGACCTGGGAATCATCTTACTAAGTGGATTTGGGTGAGTTAAGTTATTAGCATTTTGTCCATACACCCTAGTATTCCCAAACACTTCCCTTCTTCCCAAGTGGTAGGTACAGCTATAAACAAATGGTCAAAGCTACCACATATATGACAGGGTTTGTTATTTAAGTACAAAATCACTACCAAATTGCCTAGATTTAACATGATTCCAACTCCTCATATTACCCCTAGGAGTTGGTGACCTACTTCTGTACATCTCTGCATATCTAGTAGTGGGCCTAGTGAAATTAGGTTGTGACCTAGGCTTCTCTTTGACTACCTCAGGAATACTCTTTTTAACCTCCACTTTAACATTCTCAGGAACACTAGGTTTAGACTCAACATTCAAATTTTCATCTTTAAGAGATGAGTCACTAGCACTATCAAATTTATCAACCCCAACCTGAACCTTTTCAATTTCAACTGGTTTAACAAACTTTGGTCCATAGGTCATAGGTGGTTCCTGGAATTCTTCTAATCCTGTGTGAGCTAAGTCAATGCCAGGAGGTGATGGAACACCTCTTAGAGGTGGTGGAACTAATTTGTATCCAACTCCTGATTTGGCTTTGTTCACAACTTGGGCTTCCCAAATTTTGTCAATACACTTGGATTGGTGATCCAGTGTTTGCTTAGTTATCTTTATATTCTCACTAGCCATTTTAACCTTTTCTAGTTCTTCTCTAAGAACCTTATTTACAGCAACCTGATAATCTAAGTCTCTTCTTAATACTGCAATATCATCATTGAACTTAGATTCATTTGCCCTATAATGCTCTAATTGAGTTTCTAAAACACCTAGGCCTCTTTTATGATTTTCTCAGTTATAATTAGTATGATTTAACTCTAGCGATTGTTCATCATATTGTGCTTTAATTGTCTCATACTCTTTTAAGGCCTTACAAGATTTAGAACAAGAATTATTAATTTGTACCTCAGAGTCAGAAAAATCCATTAGTGCAAGCTCTGTAGCAACCATTGCAGACTCTGAATCATCGTCCTCGTCCTTAGTCATAAAGCTCCAATCAAAGCTCACTCCATCAATAGCCAATAGCCCCTTTGGCTCATCAATAGTAGGTTCCTTCTTCTTGTCCTGCTTATACCAAGTTGACCTATTGTCAGACTTCCTTGGCTTTCTACACTCCCTGGCAAAGTGCCCCTTCTTATGACAATTATAGCACTCCACCTTCTTTTTGTCAAAACCTATTGTTTCATTGCCACTGATGTTAATCTTTCTTCCAGTTTTCTTCCAAAACTTCTTTGTCCTTAAGCTTAGTAATGCCACTTGCCATTTAATGTCCATCTCCTCCATATCATCCTCATCAATTTGATCCAAATCCTCATGATTGAGAATTGAACCACCCACTTGACTTGATATAAAGGCATAAAAAGTAGTATCACTAAGTCTTGCAATCTGTCTCTTTGAGCTACCAGTGGAAACACTTCCACTACCAGTGGAAACAACAATATTAGCACTGTCATCATCACTATCACTTTCTTCATCTGAGCTACTATCATCAAGAGATGATGATATGAGTGCTACACTTCCTGAACTTGAGCTTAATTTGCCAGCTTTCTTCAATCTTTGTTCAATAACTTTGAAGTTATTGTATAAATCATTAAGTTTCATGGTCTCCAAATCTGGCTTATCTTCCCACACAACAACATTGGTTCCAAACTCAGAGGGTAAGCTTCTTAAGAACTTTAGATTGAGGTCTTCCCTTTCCACCTCAATTCCAAAAACAGTGAGTTGAGTAACAATATTTTGTAGCCTTGTGAAGATGCTATCAATTGATTCATTACTTGTTGAACCAAAGTTTTCATAAGTCTGCTTTAGCAGAGTCTTCTGTGTCTTCTTGGTGGAATCATTACCACCAAAAACATTACAGATCTCCTCAAAAAGAGTCTTTGCAGTCTTGTACTTGCTAATTGCTAGAACTTGGTCTCTGGGAAGTGTCATCAGCAACAAACCTCTGGCCTTCAGATCATTCTTCATCTGAAGTCTTTCATCATTAGTAACAGGTCCAGTGTTGACCTTAATTACTTCCTTACCACCAACCATCTCTGAAGTAGAACTTGGTTTGAAAGAATTTCCAACCATAATGATCTCCCAGAGTGTGTAGTCTTGGACCATAAAGAATTGTTCGATCATTAGCCTCCACATCTCAAAGTCATTCAACTTAAGCTTTGGAAGCTTAGCAGCAATGTTTGAGTTACTGGTTTCTGTCTCCATTGTTTCTTCTGAGTGAACTAGAGTCTTCTAAATCAAAGTATCAAAGCCTAGCTCTGATACCACTTGATGGATCTAAACACCTTGAACTGTGTTAGATTGATACTTTGAGTTATATCACTAAGTATGCGGAATCTACTTAGTAACACTTAGAAGTTTAATTGTGAGTAAGACAGTTGTTTATGAATAAGAACAATGTATGTAAACAAATGATTAGCTCCAATATTATTAATGATAATAATACGAGTGATCTTGACATCACTAGGGTTACACCTTGAAGCTCTAGAAAACGTATATCTAACCTTTAACCTAGGATCTCCTTTTATAGCACAAGGAGTCCTCTTCTACAAGATAAGTATAATGCTAATAGAATAAGATATACACAAGATCTATTCTATATTTATCTAAACGCGTTTCCTAACAGTTATCTAATAAGCAGTGGTAATATATGTTCTTGCAGTGGTAATGAGTTTCCACTGCAAGTACAATCTTCAGCAGTTGTAACATCTTCACTTAGCCGTGGTAACTGTTAGTATAATTCCAAACAGACGAGTATGAGATTTGGGCCATGAAGATGCAAAACTGGATTGCAAGTGTCGACTTTAATCTCTGGAATGTGATTCTCAATGGTTGCTGTCCTAAAAAGCAAGTCTTAGATTCTGAAGGTAACTATAAGATTGTGGAACCAGTTTCTGCTGAAGAGATCCTTGCTGTACAAAGGGAGAACAAAGCAAGAACTATTTTACTTTAAGCAATCCCTGATGACCACATGGGAGATTTTCATTCCATGACTGATCCTAGAGAAATCCGGAGGGCTATAAAAACTAGATTCGAGGGCAATGAAGAATCTAAAAGGATGAGAAAGAGTATGTTGAAACAAGAATTTCAAGAATTCAAAATAACTGAAGAAGAGGGTCTCCACAAAGGTTATGATAGGTTTCAGAAGATACTAAGTCAATTGAATCAGCTTCTAGCCAGACCTGACAATGAGGAGGTGAATTCCAGGTTTCTAAGAGCCTTACCTCCCTCATGGTCTCAGGTTAGCATATCCTTGAAAACCAAAGGAGGTCTGGATTATCTCTCATTTGATGACTTGTATAACAAACTCAGAGCTTTGGAAGGCGACCTCAAGGGACATTCTTTATATGCAGCATCTCCTTCACACTCTGCATTTATCAGCTCTAACTCAAACTACATTCCACATTCTTACTCAAGTCCATCCACTCCAAGTCAAAGTCTTCCCATTACCACATTGTCTTTTCACATGCTAATCCAGTGACTCATCTAAAGATTAGCAATGTAATGGAAGATGTACTTCATTCATTTGTTGCTGAAGTTGATAAGCAGCAACTGAGGAACTTGCATTAGAATAGTTGGATTTAAAGTGGCAAATGGCAATGCTGTCTCTCAAAGTCAGAAGATTTGAGCAAAAGGTTGGGAGAAAGCTCAATGTTAATGGAAGAGATGCAACTCGGTTTGACAGAAGAAAAGTAAAGTGCTATGCATGTGGAGAAGTTGGCCATTTTGCAAGAGAGTGCCAGACCAAGAAGGGTGAAGATAGTACCAGGTATTCAGCATACAACAAAAAGGTGGTGGAGGCTGGAGAATCAAAAGCTTTGGTAACTACTGTGGATGCTTGTGTTGACTGGAATGACCATGAATCGGAAGGTGCAACAAGCAGTTCTCCTCAAATCTCCTGCATGGCTAGTTGTGATGCTGACTTTGCTTTCATGGGAATATCTCCACAGGTATCTACTTGTGTTTTTCGGTGTGATATCAAATATGAAACTCTTAAAGAAGCTTATGATGATATGAAACCAAACTATAATACTTGTTTTATTGAAGCTCAAACCTACAAAGATGTTGTTAAAACTTTAGAACAACAGAAGGTGTGGTTTCAAGAAAATCAATTGGCCTATGAGGAAAAGATAAGAGTTTTAAATAGAGATTTAGAAATTACTAGCAATGAATTAAAGTTTACTAAAAAAGAAAAAGCTAGAATTGAGTCTGAGAAAGATGTTTTGCAAGATAAGTTAGATAAGGAAGTAGCTAGGCATAAAGAGTGGCTAGTTTCAGGTGATAAATTATCTAGTTTGCTCTATAGAAGTAGGTCTGTAACATCTGAGATTGGTCTAGGGTTTAAGAAATACGTTGGTCCAGAAGCAAACCACTACTTAGATAAGAAAAGTAATAATTACTCTGTACCAGTAAAATATTAAAAGGAAGGTGAGATGCATGCTGTACCAGGACCTATTAGAGGTGTATTTATGCCTACCACCAAAACCTCTGACTTTGATGGTTCACACCATTTGTTTGGCAAAAAGTCTGAAGACTTGCCAAACCTTACTTGTAAAACTAGTCACTCTGACTCTCCCACAACCCTAGGAACCCCTAAGCCTATATCCCATAAGTTGGACTTACAAGAATCACAAGTACACACTGGCATTAGGAACTCCCCTGACTCTAGAAGTATCTCTAGTGATGATTCAGATGCATATGTCTCTTGTTCTTTCAGGGACAAGGCCTCAGAGACCTCTAGTATAACACCCCCAAAAACGAACAATATAGCGGAAGACTTTTGGGGTATTATATCGTGGTTCTTTGTCACAATTATAGAAAACGACTCAAATGATACGTTTTAAGTTTTATTAAAAATACCAAATGTTCATGTTTCCAAGAGGTTTCATTATTCAACAACAAGCTTTTATTCGAAGAGAAATAAACGTTTCTTTATTTGCCCACTTCATGCCTTTGCCATCCATTCCATTTAGTTACCTGAGATAAACATGCTAAAAGTCAACAAAAGTTGAGTGAAATTCATAGGTTTATAATTAAGAGTTTGAACACAAGAGATAGATGTTTATTGTAATATCGATACAAATAAACAAGTTAGAAATCACATTCATTATTGCCTTAAGCTCATGATACTCAACGATTCAACAGACATCAAAATTATCCATAATAATGATGTGAAATAAGTTACCCCCAAGATAGGTATTTGCCAGTAACCTATGATATTTAAATAAAGTGCATTTGGTGACTTTCCTCTAGCAACCAAATGGGGATTGTCAATCCCTAATAGATCTATTCACAGTTATTTACGTTCACCCTTCAAGTGATTAAAGTTCATGATCGAGGGACTTTTGGCAATAGCTACTTAAGCAATAATAATATCAGGAAAAGACTTGTGTTCGGTTTCTGAGCATGTATCCCCCCCCCCCCCCACAAAAACAAGTTAAACGTGGGCTATGATCTCACCTTAGTAGTACAGTAGAATAATCGTAATCTCAATGATGCAAGGCAACGGCTTCACACACAACCTAAAAGATATGGCAAGTTTCAGTTTCTAAGTCTCATTTTATTGCGAACATTTATTATTAGCTACGAATAATCCATAATGTGCATAGGTGATGTGTTACATCGTAGATAAAAAGATAATGGTTACGTAGTGTTTTATCATCTAAAATTTAATTATAGTTATATAAATTTTATACGTATATATATAAGTTACATTTATAATTTCTATTATCTCAATATATATATATATATATATATATATATATATATATATATATATATACTAGGCGAGTACCCGTGCATAGCAATGGAATTCCTAGCAGCAGATAATTAACGATTTGTGATATTGTGGTGAATGTTTTGTGTAGAGTTCAAAATAGAACATGAACCAATCAGAATGTAATTGCAAACGGTTGTACTACACGATAACTAAAATATAAAAAAAATTCTTAACATCTATCAAACAACATATAAAAACATTTAATGAAATTGAAAGTAAAACATTACATCAGTTATGAAATAAAAACTAACAACACACGTTACTCTTCGCGTAAAACTTCTTGATAAATGACATTCGAGGTGTAGATTCCTGCTTGACGGAACTCTTTGACTGGATTAACCAATACCTTTGTTGTTCTACAGGAAATCCCTCTAGACAATGCCACATAAAGCTGGCCATGGGAGAAAACAGAGTCAGGCAAATAGACACCTACATTTGGAATTGTTTGGCCTTGAGCTTTATTAATAGTCATCGCAAAGCTAAGGCGAATAGAGAATTGTGTTCTCTTTAGTTTGAAAGGGAACATGTATTCTTCAGATGGAGCAAGAGGAATTATTGGTAAGAGCACTCTAACTCCAGCGTGTTGCCCGACAGCAATCTCGGCGTTGATGACATTAGGGTCAAAATGTTTACATATCAACCTCGTGTCATTACATAATCCATTTTCCGGATCGAGATTCCTTAAAAGAATAATCGGGCATCCTATTTTCAAACGTAAGCAATGAGAGGGCAACCCGCAAGCAACGAGATTTTATAGCGACATATAGTTTATTGTCTATTGATAAAAAAAAGTTTATAGGTTATACGAAAAATAATAAAAGTTTGAAGATTTGGGAATTAAACATAATGTTTTGAAACATGGTTTGACCCGGGCGGTTCAACTGGTTGAACCGTTCCGGTCGAAAAACGGGTTTGAAGCGTCCCGGGTCAACCCGGTTTGTGTTTTAATTGGTTGTATTTAATTTGGTAGATATTTTTTTAATTGGTTGTACAATGTGAATAAATCATTGTACTTTTAAGTAATGAATGTTTTGAAACCCGGTTCGGCCCGGGTGGTTCAACCGGTTGAACCGTTCCGGTCGAAAAGTATGTCGATTTAAACCGGGTCAACTTGCTAGGTTGGGTCGAAAACGGGTCAAATTAAGTTGGGTCAACCCGCCGGGTTTGAAGCGTCCCGGGTCAACCCGATTTGTCTTTGAATTGGTTGTATTTAATTTGGTAGATATGCTTTAATTTGGTTATACAATGTGAATAAATAATTATAATTTTAAGTATTGGGGTGTTTTAATAAAAGTATTAATTACATTCTACTTTCTCTCTCATTTGACTATTGTTGAAAACTAAACATTCTACATTGATCATTTTTACATTATATGTAGTATATATATATATATATATATATATATATATATATATATATATATATATATATATATATATATATATATATATATATATATATATATATATATATATATGTATATATAATTTATTATTCAAAATCAATATTACTATTCGATCCTTTAAGTTTATCCAATTTACACATTTTACCCTTAACGGAAAATATTTACGTTGTTAGTCCAAAGTTATATATTATTACTTTTTAGGTCCAATTATATCAATATTTACATTTTTCAATCCCAAGTTTCAATATTAATAGTTTATACCCTTAGAAAACAGATTTGACAATTTTTACCCAAAGTTTATACGTTTGACAATTTTAGTCTCTAGTTAACGAAATTTTGCAAAATTAGTCCAAAAATTACCAAATTCAAAAATTAACATTTTTATTATTCCAATAAGCTCAGAAAGCTCAAAACAACTTATTTCAATAGCTTATTTGCTTATTTTCCTTATTTTTCATTAAATGGGCTTAACGACTCCAAAATAAGGGCCCGTTAACGTTTTATAATCCAAGGGGTTTGGGGGAACACTAGGTTTATCAAAGTCCATCATTTTACGTTACAAAAACGTTTCAAAAGAGTTTTTATACTCAGCTTATTGTAATAAGCTGAAAATGGCTTTTTGGGCTTAACGGGCCATATATAGTTTTTATTTCCTGAAAAACTTACGAAAATAGCGATATGATTTAGGCTCATTTAAGCTATCAAATTAAGTTGTTAGGTCGAATTATTTATCATTCTCGTTAGTATACCATGTAGATAATTAGTTCGTATAAAAATAATAGGTGGTCATGTGTCGATATTTAAAATGACGAGGCCAAAGTATATGGTCAAAACTCAATATGCAAACTATAAAAACTCAAAATAAATCTAAGGGTCCGCTTGGTTTAAATTAGGGAAAGGTAAAGGGAAAGGGAAAGGGTAAGGGAATGCAAAGAAATGAGGAGGTGGGTAATCAATACCTTACCCCCCGTTTTACTCTATAATGGATGATTACCCCGTAGTGGGTAATTAATACCTTTGCCTACCTCCAACCAAGCACCTCTTAAGTTATTTAGTGGGCCCGAAATTAATTTCAATCCCTTTGCCCACCCCTTAACCCCCCAACCAAGCGGCCCCTAAGTGTTTTAGTATATATCGTATAGGTCCAAACTACTTAGAAACGTGTGATTATTCTTGTGTATATGTTAATATAAGTTCAAAGTCATTATAGGTTCTCGTTAATGGCCTAGCCAAATAATAGTACGATGCATAAAACATATGTGTTGTGTTTACGTTTTACAAGTTATTAGTATCAAGTGATTGTGCACAAAACATAAATGTGCGTATATATATAAATAGAAAGAAAAATCAAGGTCTCACCTCACCTTTCAAAGGTGGTGTAAAACAACGTGTAGGGATCGTGTGAGGGTACAAGGGCTTGGTGGTTCACTTCACGTTCTACCAAAGGTTCAAAAGGCTACAAGCTTGATCTCCTAGGTTCACTTGAGACGTGGTACGCTTGACAGTCCGTTCGTCCTTCACAACTACTTCTTCTCGTTAATTTTTATGTGTAAGTGGTTTGTATAGTGCATGTAACGCTTGTGATTGCATGGGAGGCTTATATAGGGAGTTTTATGGTGTGTAAGAACAAGATAAGTTCACAAGGGTGAAGGGTGCATGTTAGGCGGATAGTAACGCCACTCTCCACACCCAATCACATGTTTACATAGCTTAGATTTTGTGAGATTGTTCCATGTACATTCCTGACAGTCACAAGGTGTATAGTGATTGATTACTTGTCATTGGGGAGCAGGGGTGGCATGTAAGGAATGTTGTAACATGTTTGGACTTATCCTTGCATGGAATGTTTGGTGCTTTGCTTTGGTCATTTCTAGGGTAGTAAACAAGTGAGTGAGGGTGTAACAATTATCAGTTATGTATCTTGGGCACTAGGTGAACGAGTCAAGTAAATATATATATATATATATATATATATATATATATATATATATATATATATATATATATATATATATATATATATATATATATATATATATATATATAAATATATATGTGTGTATATATATATCGTGTATCAAAATCGTAAGAAAATAGGATGCGTTTGGTTGTGTTTCGCGACAGGAAAGAAGAAAAGAAAATAAAAATGGTGCGTTTGGGATTAGTTTGTGGGCTTGTGGTTTGGGCTTAGTCCGTTTGGTTTGTATCTTGGATCCGTGCCCCATTGGGTGTTGGGGGCCCACATGGTGTGTTTCAAATATCGTGTCGAGGTTCAAAAATATAAATGAGCGTTCTCGAGAAGTTTCGTAGGTTCGGGGAATATATAATTAGTATACGGTATTTAGACGAAATGTATAGTTATAAATATAAACGTTTTATATATATTTGTAGTTCGAAATAATTATAGATTATCTAGGGTGTGTGTAAGCATCGTTCCTGGGTAAACGGTCAATCACAGTAATTGTAGTGGTTCCAATATCAAGCCATAAATAAAAAAAATTGTTACCCGTAAAATAGTGTTAAGTTATCATAACATCGTTTTTATTTCTTTGTGTGCATTTACTAATTGTAAGGGAAATTTATGAGAGGTTACATTACCTACCTCTTACAGGGAATTCCGTCCCGGAATTGTAGTCTAAGATAGTTGTCAAGGGTGTCTTAGGTGAAGAGCTATGGGTACTTGGAGCGAATCTGATCCTCGCACTCCCAAGTATATTCCGGTCCTCGCTTGGAGTCCCAACAAACTTTGAAAATAGGGATACGGTTTTGCTTGAGTTGTTTGACTTCTCTATCCATGATTTCAATGGGTTCCTTGGTAAAGACAAGTTTGTCATCTATTCGAATTTCTTTCAATGGAATAACGAGAGATTCATCGGATAAACACTTCTTAAGGTTTGACACATGAAAGGTGTCGTGAATCCGACTAAGTTCTTCGGGTAGTTCTAGTTTATAAGCCACGGGTCCTATCCTTTCCAGGATTTTGAATGGACCGATGTATCTTGGGTTCAACTCTCCATGTTTTCCAAATTGTACCATTCCCTTCCAGGGAGATACTTTCAATATGACTCTATCTCCTACTTGAAATTCCATAGGTTTCCTTCTTATGTCAGCGTAGATTTTCTGTCGGTCTCGGGCTGCTTGTAAGCGTTGCTTAATCTTAATGATTTTCTCAGTATTTTCCCGAACAAGGTCTGGTCCTATAAGTTGTCTCTCTCCAACTTCTGCCCAACAAACGGGTGATCTGCACTTTCTACCATACAGTGCTTCGAATGGTGCTGCTTTTATGCTGACGTGGTAACTATTGTTGTATGAAAACTTTGCTAATGGTAAGTGCTTATCCCAACCTTTTCCGAAATCAATAACGCATGCTCGGAGCATATCTTCCAAGGTTTGAATAGTTCTTTCACTTTGGCCATCAGTTTGAGGGTGGTATGCGGTGCTCATATCTAGTTTAGTTCCTAAGGCTTTCTTTAACGATTTCCAAAAATGAGAGGTGAAACGACTATCTCGATCCGAGATGATTGAAATTGGCACTCCATGTTGAGTGACAATTTCCTTCACATACAGCTGAGCCAGTGTATTCATCTCATCGGTTTCTTTGATGGGTAGAAAATGAGCGGATTTTGTGAGACGATCCATAATAACCCATATTTTGTCGTATCCGGATGAGGTTCTTGGAAGTTTAGTGATGAAGTCCATAGTGATTCGTTCCCATTTCCACATAGGATGTGCAGGTTGTACAAGTAGACATGAAGGTTTCTGATGTTCTGCCTTTACTCTTGAACACGTCAAACATTTACTAACATATTCTGCGATGTTAGCCTTCATGTTTGGCCACCAATATAGTTTCTTTAAATCCTGATACATCTTGTCAGAAACCGGGTGAATGGAGTTTTTTGACTTGTGGGACTCATGCATGATGAGCTCACGAATACCTCCAACCAGAGGGATCCAACTTCTGTCCTTGAAACACAATGCTCCATCGGATTTCTTCACGAAACCATTCTTATTCTCGGGCATGCAGTAAATCTTTTCCTTGGGTCGGTTTTCTTCTTTAAGTGGTTCGTTCTGTGCGGTAAGGATTTGGGATGGAAGGGGTGAGTGAATAGTCATTCCTAGCGATCTAACTCGAAGTGGTTTCAATCATTCTTTTCAGCTTAACGCATCTGCTACTACATTAGCCTTTCCTGGGTGGTAACGTATCTCGCAATCATAATCGCTGAGCAGCTCTAGCCAGCGACGTTGTCTCATATTTAAATCCTTTTGATCCAAAATATGCTGAAGACTCTTGTGGTCTGTGTACACGGTACATTTGGTGCCATATAAGTAGTGTCTCCATAACTTGAGTGCAAACACTACAGCTCCTAACTCCAAGTCATGAGTCGTATAGTTTTCCTCATGTTTCTTCAATTGTCGAGATGCATAAGCTATCACTTTGCTTCTTTACATCAAAACTGCTCCTAGTCCATGATAAGATGCGTCGCAATATACTATAAAGTCCTCATTTCCTTCTGGGAGGGCTAATATTGGAGCTTCACAAAGCTTTTGTTTTAACAACTGGAAGGTTGCTTCTTCCTTTTCTTCCTAGATGTACTTCTCATTCTTTTGGGTTAGCTTAGTCAAAGGTTTTGCAATCTTGGAGAATCCTTCAATAAATCTTTGGTAGTAACCTACGAGACCTAAAAATTGACGTATCTCCGTGGGGTTTGTAGGAGACGACCAACCTTTTACAGCCTCAATCTTTGCAGGGTGTATGTGAATGCCTTGACCATCTATGATGTGTCCTAAAAATTGCACGGTGCGAATCCAAAAGTTGCATTTGGAGAACTTAGCATACAGTTCTTCTTTCTTGAATAGTTCTAGAATGATTCGTAAATGTTCCGCGTGTTCCTCTTCATTGCGAGAGTAGATCAAAATATCGTCGATGAATACTATTACAAACTTATCCAAGTAAGGTTTGCACACTCAATTCATTAAATCCATGAAAACTGCTAGTGCATTGGTCAGACCGAACGGCATTACTTGAAACTCGTAGTGACCATAGCGTGTTCTGAATGCAGTTTTCGGAATATCCTCTTCTCGAACTCTTAACTGATGATATCCAGATCTCAGATCAATTTTTGAGTACACACTCGATCCTTGCAATTGATCAAATAGATCATCAATTCGAGGCAATGGGTATCGATTCTTTACCGTAAGTTTATTCAATTCCCGGTAGTCGATACACATTCGAAATGATCCATCCTTCTTCTTAACAAATAAAACTGGAGCTCCCCAAGGTGATGAGCTTGGTCGAATAAATCCTTTTTCCGACAATTCCTTTAGTTGTTCTGACAATTCTTCCATTTCAGATGGCGCTAGCCTATAAGGTGCTTTAGCCACTGGTGCCGCTCCAGGCACTAGTTCAATCTAAAATTCTACTTGACGCGCGGGTGGAATACCAGGTAATTCTTCGGGGAAAACTTCAGGAAAATCCCTAACGATAGGAATGTCATCAAGCTGCTTTTCGGATGACTTATATTCTGTAATATGAGCCATGGATACCTGACATCCTTCCTTCATGTATTTTATCACTCGCATACATGAGATAATTCCATATCGAGGTTTGCTTTTGTCGCCCTGGACAATGAGTGTTTCATCCTTGAGTGGTATATGGACGGCCTTTTCGTCACAGTGAATCCTAGCACGATGGTGGGATAGCCAATCCATGCCGACGATAGCATCAAAACTACCAAGTTGAACCGGCATAAGATCAATGGCAAAAGGTTTTTCGGATAAGGTTAGGTTGCAATCTTTCATGATAGTATTAGTATCTATTAAATTCCCGTCAGCCATTTCGACTTCTTAGGTGGTGTTTAGCTTAGAGGGGGTAACATTAAGTAAAGGGGCAAACGTATCTGATATAAAACTCTTATCGGCGCCTGAATCAAACAATATTCTAGCATTATGATGGTTTAGTAGAAACGTACCGGTGACTACATCAGGTCCGTTTCCATCTCCGAGAAGGTATACCCTAGCTTGGGCGTTGGCTGGTTCATTTCCTTTTGGGCAGTTCCTCCGGATGTGTCCTACTTCTCTGCATCCGTAACAAGTGGGTGATACAACCTGTGTGTTACTTCCTGTAGCCGGAATGATACAGTTTCTGGTTTGATGGCCGATCTTACGACATTTGTCACATCGGACGGTACAACGACCCTCGTGATGAAGTTTGCATCGTTGACATTGGGGTTTCTGACTGTTGTACCCTACACCTTCCATGGCGGCGTAGACTCGGGGTTTCTCTTGTCTTTGATTCTGCTGTTGAGTGCTCCGATTGTTGTGATACTGTTGGTGGTTCCGATTATTGTTGTGGTGGTTGTTGTTGCGGTGATGACTGTTGTTGCTTTCTTCGTTGTTGTTGTGATGGTGGGTGGTTCTCTTATCGTCCAATTTCCTTTTAAGCTCATTGTATTTCACTTCTCGATCTAGAAGTTTCTGAGCCAGTTCCATTGCTGCTTCCAAGGTTGGCGGGTTTGCTGAGGTGACATTTCCTTCAATACTCCTAGGGAGTCCTTTGACATATTTCTCTAATGTCTTCTCATGATCGGGTACCATGGAAGGGCATAGTACCTCGAGTTCTTGAAATCTCCTGTTGTAACTTCTCAAATCAACGCCTTTCACCATTAAGGCATGGAACTCATCCTCGAGTTTTCGTAGTTCGGAACGGGGACAATACTTCTTTAGTATTTTAGCCTTGAATTCAATCCAAGTAAGTTGATGTGCTGCCTCTGTTCCTAGTGTTTGAACGGTAGAGTTCCACCAGGATAGAGCATCTAGCATTAGTGTTCCCGTTGCAAAGCTAACTTTGTTGTTTTCCGAGCATCCACTTCTTTGGAAAACTGTTTCACTTCTTTCAAACCATTGGGCTAATTTCGACACTCCTTCAGTTCCTTTGAAATATGTTGATTGGCACGCTATAAAGTCCTTATAAGTGCAGTAGCGGGGTGTGGGTGCATTTCCATCTCTATTGCGGGCTTGTCCAGCTAAAACGGCATTGACACCAACCGTAATTGCTTGCTGGATCGCTGCCGGGGTCATAACTTCAGGGTTCGTTGGTGTAGCGGTCGTGGTTGTTCTCCTAGTTCTAGCCATGTTGCTATTATAAAAGAAGGTATATCATTAGAACATTTATGATAGTCTCATTACGTTGAAATATATATCGAGTAATAAATAGTAAATATGGGTCATAGTTACAATGATTTGATCATTGAAAAGGTTTAAGTCGTAATTATCGTATGTTGGAATGACACACATAGGAATTACGAATAAGTTTGGCCTGCATAAACTAATATATTACGATATAATGTATAAGGTTTGCAACGTAAATAAAGATAAAATAAATTTCCATAAATCAATGTCAAGGTGTTACAACACTTATTGATACTTGTGCAAATGTTTACAAAATACGACAAGATTCCTTTATTGGTAGGACATTGATTATACTAACAAGGCGATGGTCTCATGGTTTCCCTAAGGCTTTGTCTAGGCGGTTTTGGAGTTCTTGAATGGCAGTAGACATGGTTTCCATGGTTTGATCACGAGTCCTTTCCCTTTCTCGAGATTCTAGCAAGGCTTGCCTAAGGCGTAGGTTCGCAGTGTTGATCCTTTAAAGTTCTCGGTCTAAAGTTCCCAACATTATTTCTTTTGAAGTGTTAGCCCCACATAGTGCTCCTATGAATTCCATTGACTCCCAAAATAGAGAATCCAATTTTTCAACCTTATCTTCCATTGCAAGATGACCAATTATGAGACTGTTCATGTCATCTTCAAAGGTTTCTAGAAGCTCATGTGGAATCTTGTTGAGTATACCAGCGATGGAATCAAGCCGATCTTCGTGGCGAACCATTCTTGCAGCTAACAATGGTATGGTGTGATGTATGGGTTCCCCAGTGACTGGAATAATTCGGGAGGTGGAGTAAGAACTTTCCCCAAGTTCCCTTGTTGTTGGTGTTCCTTCTTGAGATCTCCAATATCGCATGATTGGCAACAAGAACGACCATTTACGAGCATCCACTTGCTTGTGGGTCCTTCGGCGTCTGCGGTGAACAAAAGATTCTGAGGTGGTTGGGCGAATTGGGTAAGTCCTTTGGTGAGGTGATATTGGGACACTTCAGTAAGGTGCAGGTAGTGATTCTAATGGAGGAGATGCTATGGGTGATGGTGTTAGTGGCACAGTAGTAGTTTGGTTGAAGAAGATAGTAGGTAGTAGTGGTATCACAGGTGGTGCAGGTAGTGGTGGCACAAGTGATTCAGGTGGTTTGACAAGAGCTGGTGCTGGTACAGCAGTACATGCTTCATACTGCTGAAGTTGTCTAATTTACCTAGATCGGAGAATCGGACCAGATGATGCCAGAGGCGAAGCCTCTGTGTCAGATGCTGGCAGAAATTGCTGGCTTTGCATGTATCTGTCTGTAGCAGGAGACATAGGCATAGGTAAGGTAGCATACGCTGAAGTAACATCTTCAGTTCCTGAGTTTGATGACAAACTGATAGGGTGGGTGTTCGAAGACATGACACTGTAATAATTTCCTGATTAGTAAATGTAAGCATAATTATAATCAATTTAAAATGCTATAAAGTAAATAATACTTTTTACCAATAATTGGAATGCTCAGGCACGAAGGGCGTAGGATGGTATTTTATAAAAGTTTTGTTCCGTTAAAAAGTGTAGTTATAGTCCAATGTTCCAAAAACACTTGGTTCACTATAACCGTGGCTCTGATGCCAATCTATAACACCCCCAAAAACGAACAATACAGCGGAAGACTTTTGGGGTATTATATCGTGGATCTTTGTTACAATTATAGAAAACGACTCAAATGAGACGTTTTAAGTTTTATTAAAAACACCAAATGTTCATGTTTCCAAGAGGTTTCATTATTCAACAACAAGTTTTTATTCAAAGAGAAATAAACGTTTCTTTATTTGCCCACTTCGTGCCTTTGCCATCCATTCCATTTAGTTACCTGAGATAAACATGCTAAAAGTCAACAAAAATTGAGTGAAATTCAAGTCAACAAAAGTTGAGTGAAATTCATAGGTTTATAATTAAGAGTTTGAACACAAGAGATATGTGTCTATTGTAATATCGATACAAATAAACAAGTTAGAAATCACATTCATTATTGCCTTAAGCTCATGACACTCAACGATTCAACAAACATCAAAATTATCCATAATAATGATGTGAAATAAGTTGTCCCCAAGATAGGTATTTGCCAGTAACCTATGATATTTAAATAAAGTGCATTTGGTGACTTTCCTCTAGCAACCAAATGGGGATTGTCAATCCCTAATAGATCTATTCACAATTATTTACGTTCACCCTTCAAGTGATTAAGGTTCATGATCGAGGGACTTTTGGCAATAGCTACTTAAGCAATAATAATATCAGGAAAAGACTTGTGTTTGGTTTTTGAGCATGTATCCCCCCACAAAAACAAGTTAAATGTGGGCTATGAACTCACCTTAGTAGTACAGTAGAATAATCGTAATCTCAACGATGCAAGGCAATGGCTTCACACACAACCTAAAAGATATGGCAAGTTTCAGTTTCTAAGTCTCATTTTATTGCGAGCATGTATCCCCCCCAAAAAATAAATATTACTATTCGATCCTTTAAGTTTCTCCAATTTACACATTTTACCCTTAACGAAAAATATTTACGTCGTTAGTCCAAAGTTATATATTATTACATTTTAGGTCCAATTATATCAATAGTTATATTTTTCAATCCCATGTTTCAATATTAACAGTTTATACCCTTAGAAAACAAATTTGACAATTTTTACCCAAAGTTTATACGTTTGACAATTTTAGTCCCTAGTTAACGAAATTTTGCAAAATTAGTCCAAAAATTACCAAATTCAAAACTTAACATTTTTATTAATCCAATAAGCTCAAAAAGCTCAAAACAGCTTATTTCAATAGCTTATTTGCTTATTTTCCTTATTTTTCATTAAATGGGCTTAACGAGTCCAAAATAAGGGCCCGTTAACGTTTTATGATCCAAGGGGTTTGGGGGAACACTAGGTTTATCAAAGTCTATCATTTTAAGTTACAAAAATGTTTCAAAAGAGTTTTTATACTCAGCTTATTGTAATAAGCTAAAAATAGCTTTTTGGGCTTAACGGCACATATATAGTTTTTATTTCCTGAAAAACTTATGAAAATAGCGATATGCTTTAGGCTCGTTTAAGCTATCAAATTAAGTTGTTAGGTCGAATTATTTATCATTCTCGTTAGTATACCAGGTAGATAATTAGTTCGTATAAAAATAATAGGTGGTCATGTGTCGATATTTAAAATGACGAGGCCAAAGTATATGGTTGAAACTCAATATGCAATCTATAGAAACTCAAAATAATTCTAAGTGTTTATTTATATATCGTATAGGTCCAAACTACTTAGAAACACGTGATTATTCTTGTGTATATGTTAATATAAGTTCAAAGTCGTTATAGGTTCTCGTTAATGGCCTAGCCAAATAATAGTACGATGCATAAAACATATGTGTTGTGTTTACGTTTTACAAGTTATTAGTATCAAGTGATTGTGCACAAAACATAAATGTGCGTATATATATAAATAGAAAGAAAAATCAAGGTCTCACCTCACCTTTCAAAGGTGGTGTAAAACGACGTGTAGGGATCGTGTGAAGGTACAAGGGCTTCGTGGTTCACTTCACGTTCCACCAAAGGTTCAAAAGGCTACAAGCTTGATCTCCTAGGTTCACTTGAGATGTGGTACGCCTGACAATCCGTTCGTCCTTCACAACTTCTTCTTCTCGTTAATTTTTATGTGTATGTGGTTTGTATAGTCCATGTAATGCTTGTGATTGCATGGAAGGCTTATATAGGTAGTTTTATGGTGTGTAAGAACAAGATAAGTTCACAAGGGTGAAGGGTGCATGTTAGGCGAATAGTAACGCCACTCTCCACACCCAATCGCATGTTTACATAGCTTAGATTTTGTGAGATTGTTCCATGTGCATTCCTGACAGTCACAAGATGTATAGTGATCGATTACTTGTCATTGGGGAGCAGGGGTGGCATGTAAGGAATGTTGTAACACGTTTGGACTTATCCTTGCATGGAACGTTTGGTGCTTTGCTTTGGTCATTTCTAGGGTAGTAAACAAGTGAGTGAGGGTGTAACAATTATCATTTCTGTATCTTGGGCACTAGGTGAAACGAGTCAAGCAAATATATATATATATATATATATATATATATGTCGTGTATCAAAATCGTAAGAAAATAGGATGCGTTTGGTTATGTATCGCTACAGGAAAGAAGAAAAGAAAATAAAAAGGGTGCGTTTGGGCTTAGTTTGTGGGCTTGTGGTTTGTGTCGGCCCAAAACAAAAAAAGAAAGAAATACTAGTCCGTTTGGTTTGTATCTTGGATCCATGGCCCATTGGGTGTTGGGGGCCCACATGGTGTGTTTGAAATATCGTATCGAGGTTCAAAAATATAAATGAGCGTTCTCGGGAAGTTTCGTAGGTTCGGGGAATATATAATTAGTATACGGTATTTAGACGAAATGTATAGTTATAAATATAAACGTTTTATATATATATATATATATATTTATAGTTCACAATAATTATAGATTATCTAGGGTGTGTGTAAGCATCGTTCCTGGGTAAACGGTCAATCACAGTAATCGTAGTGGTTCCAATATCAAGCCATAAATAAAAAAAAAAAAAAAAAAAGTTGTTACCCGTAAAAATGGTTTTAAGTTATCATAACATCGTTTTTATTTCTTCGTGTGCATTTACTAATCGTTAGGGAAATTTACGAGAGGTTACATCTAGTTATGCCAGCTGTGATTCCAAGACCAAGTCAGACTCACCCAAGTCCTCAATAAAGATTTCTGTCAAGTCATCTTACAAGTCTGTGAACTCTGAAGTTGCTACTGCTGAAGTTCCTTCTAAGACAGCCTCTTCTGAAGACTTGTTATTTACTACTTTTAAAAACAATTCCTTTCAGCATTTGCAAAACAATTCTATTTCTGATGTTTATTTGAATAATTTTGTGCTAAATATGACATCTTTTGGTTTCAATAAATCTTCTAAGAAGAAGAAGTGTTGAGTTTGTGGTAGCAAAGTGCATTTGATTAAGGATTGTGACTTTTATGATAAGAGGATGGGTGTGTCTGTTGCTAATAATAGACCTAGACCAATGTGGACCAATGTTCCACATAGCACTAGCAGAACCAATTCAGATTCTGCTAAAAGATCTGTTCCTGCTGAAGGCCCTATTTATACTGATAGATATGCTGATAGGAATAGATATGTGTCTAGACCATTTTATGGATTTAATCATACTTATTTTCAAAATGGTAATTGGCCTGGCTATTATGACCCAATGTTTTTGGGAAGGGCAAATTGGGATTCTGCTGAAAAGTCCTCAGCAGATTGTTCTTGGACATTTAAAAGACCATACAAATACAGGGGTTCCAGGAACAATGGTGGATCTAACCAATCTACATGGCTTCATTATAAAGATCCACAAGGCAGGCTCAAGTCTTTCAAGACTTGAGTCTATCAATGTACTTATATTGTTGTATAATTTTTTGTTGTTGTAGGGACATCCTCTTTTGAATAAAGACTTAGGTATTGTAGATAGTGGTTTTTCAAGAAGCATGTCTGAGAATCAGGAGAAGCTACATAACTTTGTGCCTTTCAATGGAGGTATAGTGAAATTTCGAAGTGGGATAGGCAAAATTACTAGAAAAGGGACCATTAGAACTCCAAAGGTTGATTTTGAGAATGTCTACTATGTGAAGGAACTAGAAGGCTTCAACTTGTTCTCAGTTTCACAAATCTGTGACAAAAAGATTCCTGTACTTTTCACTGATGAGGACTGTCTCATTCTCGCACCTGACTTCAAAATGCCTGATGAAAGTCAGGTATTACTAAAGGTTCCAAGAAATCATAATCTTTACACCTTCAATTTGAATGATGTCAAACCAGAAGGTGATCTTGCATGCTTGGTGGCTAAAGCATCCTTGGATGAATCTATAAAATGGCATAGAAGGATGGCAAATGTTAACTTCAAAGTGATTAACAAGCTTGCTAAAGATGGACTTGTTCATGGACTCCCTTCCAAGATTTTCACCAATGAACACAACTGTGTTGCATGTAACAAAGGAAAGCAGCACAAAGCTTCTTATAAGACTATTATTGCTATAAGCACAATTTTAGAACCTTTGCAGCTGCTTCATATGGATCTTTTTGGTCCAACATCCATCAGGAGTATTGACCATAAGTACTTCTATTTGGTAATCACTGATGCTTTCAGTAGATTTAGTTGGACATTCTTTTTGGTGACTAAAGATCAAACCTTTCAAACACTAAAAGAATTTATGGCTCTCATTGAAAACCAACTTAACAAGAAGATCAAATGCATAAGATGTGACAATGGGACAGAGTTCAAGAATGTCAATCTTATTGAACTCTGTGGGTTAAAGGGTATAAAGAGGGACTACAGCAATCCCAGGACTCCACAACAAAATGGAGTTGCAGAAAGGAAGAATAGGACCCTGATAGAGGCAACAAGATCTATGCTTACTGACTCTAAACTTCCCACTATGTTTTAGACTGAAGCAGTTGGCACTGCTTGTTATATACTTAATAGGGTGTTGATTACCAAACCTCACAATAAGACACCTTATGAGCTCTTGACAGGGAAGAAACCTACCATTGCATACTTGAAACCGTTTGGATGTCAAGTGACTATTTTGAATACCAGTGATCACTTAGGCAAATTTGAGGAGAAAGCTGCTGAAGGTTACATTGTTGGTTACTCAGCTCATAGCAAGGCTTACATGGTATATAATTTGGCTGGAAAGAGAATTGAGGAGACTCTTAACCTGAAATTTCTGGAGGACAATGAAAACACTCAGGGTAAAGGTCATGAATGGTATTTTGACCTTGATTACTTGACAGATTATCTGGGGTATACATGATTTAAAAATAACCTTTTTGCAGGTATTGAAGTGTCTCCTACTAAAAATGCAGGTACTCTGGTAGATGACTCAGACAGTGATTTAGAATGTGATGAACCCCCTATTGTTGTATGTTCTCTCCCTATTCATGTTGCAGGTCCCACTAACACAGAAGCCTCTAATGCCAAAACTGCTGATGATGTGGAAAACTTAACCTATGCAGAAGATCTTGCTAGACTCAAAAAGCAAGAGCATGCAGCTGCTGAAGAAGCTAAAAGGCTTGGTCTTGAATTTGCTCAAGACACTGAAGCACTCTTGAAACAAGCTGCTATTGATGTCAGCAGGAACTCTGTTTCTGCTGATGAATCTGCTGAAGTTGTTGCGGCCAATTCTTCTGAAGGCATTTTAGCTGCAACACCTGTTTCCACTGATACATCAACTAGGTTAGAAGAACCATTTGGCAGGTTCCCCAGCCCCTCAGATCTTGGTAACCATGAACCAAGTGCTGGACTTTTTCAATCAGCTTCTTATGATGAAGACTTTGCTCCAACTTTGTCTAATCTTGAAACCTCTATTGATGTCAATCCTGTTCCCACTAAGAGGATCAACACCATTCATCCTCAAGAGAATATCCTTGGTGATCCTAATGCTATGGTTCTAACCAGAAGTGCTATAAAGCAGACACAGTTTGGTCAATGTGCTTTTTTCACATATGTGTCTAATCAGAAGAGAGACAATCACATAGATCAAAAGCATTGTTTGTTTGCTTGTTTCTTGTCACAGGTTGAGCCAACAAGCATTAAACAAGCTTTGAGTGAACCTAGTTGGGTTGAAGCTATGCAGGAAGAGATGCAACAATTCAAGAATCAAGATGTTTGGGTTCTTGTTGATCTACCTGCAAGGAAAATTGCTATTGGAACTAAGTGGATATTAAAATGCAAAAGGGATGCAAGAGGAATAGTGGTAAGAAATAAAGCAAGATTGGTGGCTCAAGGTTTCGAACAAGAAGAAGGGATTGGTTATACTGAAGTTTTTGCACCTGTTGCTAGAGTGGAAGCAATTAGGTTATTTTTGGCCTTTGCCTCGTACATAGGATTTGTGGTATATCAGATGGATGTCAAAAGTACCTTCCTCTATGGTAAGATTGAGGAGGAAGTCTATGTTACACAACCATAATGATTTGAAGACCCACAAAATCCTAAGAAGGTGTACAAGGTTGTCAAAGCATTCTATAGCCTTCATCAAGCACCCTGAGCCTGGTATGCTAGGCTATCTACCTTCCTTTTGAAACATGGTTACAGAAGAGGAGCTATTGACAAGACTCTCTTCATCAAAAAAAACTCCAGGGAAATCATTCTAGTACAGGTGTATGTGGATGATATTATTTTTGGCTCCACAAAGGAAGCATGGTGCAGGGAATTTGAAAATTTGATGAAAGGTGAATTTCCGATGAGTGCAATGGGGGAACTAACATTTTTCTTGGGGCTTCAGTCAAACAACAACCTGATGGGATCTTTATCCATCAGGAGAAATATGTGAAAGATATCTTGAAGAAATTTGACTTTGAAGTTTTGAGGACTGCAACTACTCCCTATGAACCTCCCAAGCTGAAAAATCCAAATGAACAAGATGAAGCTGTTAATGTGCAACTATACAGATCCATGATCGGATCCCTCATGTATCTCACAGCTTCTAGGCCTGACATCACTTTTGCTGTCAGTGCTTGCTCAAGACATCAGGTCACTCCATTGACTTCCCACTTAAATGCTGTGAAGAAAATTTTCAAGTACATTAAAGGCAAACCTAAGTTAGGTCTTTGGTATCCAAGAGATTCACCATTTGTGTTGGAAGCATATAGTGATAGTGACTATGCTGGGGCTAATTTGGACAGGAAATCCACAACAGGAGGTTGTCAATTTCTTGGTAGAAGACTCATTTATTGGTAATGCAAGAAACAAACCATAGTGGCTACCTCTTCAAATGAAGCAGAATATATTGCTGCTGCTAACTGTTGTAGTCAGGTACTCTGGATTCAGAATCAAATGTTGGATTATGGGTTCAATTTCATGAACACTAAAATCTATATTGACAATCAAAGTACCATTTCCATTGTTAAAAATCCTGTTTTTCATCAAAGGACTAAACATATTGAAATTAGGCACCATTTTATTAGAGATGCAAATGAAAAACATTTAATTCAGGTGCTTAAGATTCATACTGATGATAATGTAGCTGATTTATTAACAAAAGCTTATGATGGACCTAGGATTAATCACTTAGTGATCATAAGCCTCAGGAGAGGCATATGCCTTTGAGGAGGATTGTTATTGATGTTGTATATGTTTGTATATTATTATTGATTATTGCTAACTCTTAATCACTAATGTTTCTGTAAGGTTTGTTTGGTTTGTTTGCTAGTATGTGTCTATTTTGCAGGATGCCTACCAGGAAACTGTAAGTGAATGCTGAGATTTGTTTCTTCTGAAGTATAATGGATGCTGAGATTGATTTCTACTGATTAATGTAACAAAGAGATCAAAATTAGCAAATGATTTTTCATTCATTCTGATAACAAATTACAGCTTACAAATAACTTCAAATGGAATTACGAGATTCAACCCTATACAAGTCTAGTCTAACTAGTCCAGCTCCTATCATCTATTACAAAAGCTGATTGATGAATAACCAGTATGATGAAGAAGCTGAAGGTGAAAATGGAAAAAGAAGAGGAGGAAGAATGATGAAAACGATGATGAAGATGCTCAAGAACCGAGTTTTATAACTTTGGTCCTTGGCAACATCCCATCATCAATTACACCATTTTTCCTTTCCCCTTACCCACGACACCTGCCTTCTTGCCCTTTCCCCTGCATCCATGGTATGAAGAACCAGGTCCTAGAGCAGGAAGACCCAACACCACACCCCGTGATGTTGGAAGAGATGGATTTCTCTTCCTAGGCCTTGGTTGGGGTCTCTCTGGTGTGGAAGGAGGAAGAAATGAGGGATCTTCATCTTCATCCTCTGAAGAGTCTTCATCAGATGTACAAATGAAGGGAGATACATATTGTCTCTCAGCAGGAATGGGGACATTACTTGGTTCCCCCTTCTCCAAAGCATTCCATCTCCTTTCTAGTTCTCTAGCATAATATGAATCATCTAATTCAGATGGGTATGGAGGAAGATCCTCTGATGATGAAGAGGAAGAAGAGGAGGAGGTTAAGTCTATAATTTCAGGTTTGGAAGACATTATTTGAGGCTGAATTGGGGTTAATTGTGAAATTAGGGTTTTGAGATGATTTGGGGGTAATTTGATATCTGTGAAGTGTGATTTGGGGGTTATTAAATAGGCAAAGTCTAAGCGTTATAATCATAAATGCGAGTTGGGTGGCACAGTAAAAATCAAGATATTCACCGAAGATATTTTTACTCTTGCTTGGTTTCTGCTGATTGACCATTCATCAGCAGATTTGACTTCCATTTCTGCTGAAGGGCAATTTTGAAATTGGAGGATTCCACTTTACACGTCAGACTTGGTCAACAGTTTGTTCTGATAATTTTGACCATGATTAGGGAACATCCAAATATAACCTACCTTGCATATCTTTGCCTAAACTACATTATTCTCCCATTACTCCATTTAAACCCATTATTCCAATCATCATTCATAACCGTCTCACGCATAATAATTCAAATGGCACAACTTCAATTAAAGAGAGATCATAACAAGTATGCTATTTTGAAAAAGGCTAAGGGTCATGAAGAGTTTGAATTAATGGTGGAATTTCTACAGCGTTCAAAGATTCATTATGCTTTGACACATTGTCCCAATGTGATTTATGAATCAATGGTAAAGCAATTTTGGGCATCTGCTAGGAAGAGATCTGACACAGAGATCATGGCTGACATTGATGGTGTTGAGTATGTGGTGACTGAAGGTTTGATCAGGACTAAGCTTCAGTTGGATGATGAGAATGGTGTTTACCACTCCAACACTGAAGAAATACTTACTGGGTTGAGGGCAGCTGGCTATCAAAGCACTGACACAACCAAGTGGCAGAAGAATCATTTTTGTCCCAAGTGGAGGTATTTGGTGCATTTGCTGCTCGAATGCATTAGCAATAAGTGTGGTGGATGGGATCAGTTCTCTCTACAATTGGGTTGTGGTATTGTCTGTCTCTCTAATGGTTTAACTTATAATTTCTCAAAGTTTATTTTTGATAATATGCTAGAAAATGTTGAGAAACAAAATCATAAGTTTTTAATGTACCCTAGGTTTCTTCAAATTATTTTAGACATTACTACTGAAGATAGAATACATGTACCCATTAAGAGTCTTGGTTCAAAGTTGTTTGCCTTAACGAAAACTAACTATAATTCGGAACATCGCCCTCCATTAGCTGCTATGTTGCCACATGGCAATGATGATGTGGTTGAGGGTGATGCTGATGGCAATTTGCCCTCTCAAAATGCTGCTGATGATGGTAATCCATCATCTTCTGGTGTTGCTGCTGATGGTAGGCCATCTACAACTGCTGAACCACTACCTGTTTCTCCTTACCAACCCTCACCTTCCCCTGTACCTAGTTATGTTCCTTCACCATCTCAGGTTGCTCCTGTTGAGCAAACTCCTGAGGTTGAAGAGACAATTTAGTCTCTTGGTACACAGGTACCAATACCTCTTGAGCCTGAGATCACTAGATTACCTACACCTAGTCCAGTAAGAGAGCCAGTTGATGAAGGCTCTCCCAATATTGTACATATGTATGTTTCTCCTGCTAGGTCCAATGCAGCTCCTTTTACCACAGAGCAATCTGTTGGAGGAGCAGAGGACCCTGTTACTCTCACTTCTGTACATGATTTGCTTTGCAGGTATATTAGAAAGACTGAGGATCTCCAAAAGGAGCTTGATGATACCAAGTCTACTCTTGGTAGTGAAATTGAGATGCTGAAAGGCAAAGATCAGGAGTTGGAGGCACAACTTTCTCAGCAGAAGAAAAGAAAGGTTGTAATTGATGCTGATGAAGTGCATAAGGAGGGTAATTTGGACTCCCTTGAGATCTTGGCTGAAGTGGCTAGACAGACACATGCTTCTACACCCAAAGCTGCTGAAGGTTCCCAATCCAAACCAACACTTCATTTCAGCAGAAGAAGTAGAAGATAGTACTTGGCAAAGAAAGCTGCTAAAACTTCTACAGTATCTGGTGGTGATGATATTCTTATGCCAGATGCTGATGCCAATCTTCAGGAGAATGAACCACCAAGTGATGCTCCTGTTGCCATGAATACTGCTGATACTTCTCCATCAGTAAATATAGTCTTTGTTGCTGGAAAGGAGTATGTGGTTTCATCTGCCAAGGCAACAACAGCGGATCCACTGCCAAAGGAAGTACCTGCTGATGCATCAGCAGAATTACATGTTGATAGTTCTTCAGCAGTGGATACATCTACTCAGCTTTTTGTTCCTCCTGAAGTTGTTCTGACTCCACAAGATAAAGGAAAGTCTGTTGTGAGTGACTAAGACATTCCTCCTAGTGAGAAAACTAAGAAGGAACTTGCAAATGAGAAGCTTAGTAAACTGCTTGCAGCACAATTACAAGCTAAGGAGGAGGCTGCAAAGACTAAGAGGGACTGGGACATGAAAGCTTCTGAAGATCTTGCTAGAAAGATACAAGCTGATTTAGATGCAATGGGTCCTTCACTTACTCATACACTACCTGCTGAGAGGAAAAAGGAGTTAGATGAAATTGCTAAGAGGTTATCTGCTGAGCAATGGGTAAATTTGGCTTCCCAAGTCTCTGCTGAGCCTGCTTTGGCTAAATCTGTGCTTGGAGTTGATTATCATGCAACTGATTTTGCTAAGATGATGGTTGAAAGAGGTAAGTTACAGAGACAAGCAGAGGAAGAGAGAAAAGCTAAAGAGCTAAGGGAAAGACCATGGACAAAAGGGGAAATTAAAAAATATATGAGGAATTTTGTCAAAAATTAAGGATGTTCTATGTTTGGGTCAGGATGGAATCAAAAGAAAGTTTGGGGCTTTTCAGACACTCAGCTCACTTACTACTATGACAAGATTATCTCTAATCTTCATTCCTCTGGCATTAATGTCCTAGATGTGTAGAGAAGCGTGGCAGACTTTTGGATAGGCCTGTTGCTAAGAGACTTAGGCTTGATGATTCTGCTGATCAGCCCACAGAATCCACTGAGTCATCATTTGGTGCTCAGGAGAAAATTCACTCTCCTTCAGTGTTGACTCAGGTGGATGAAACTACTGATGTTGTTTCTTCACCATCTCCTGATATTGCAGCTGATACCCATATGGAGCCTTCTGAACTTTCAGAGGTTGTTCCAGAGTATGTTCCTACTGAAGCTTCTCACCCTAAATCTACTGAAGATCAACGTGATGTCTCTCATGATGCTTCAGCAGATGTTCCTAAAGCTTTAGCATCCATTCCTTCTGAAGATCCAAAGAGTGTATTTCCTAATGATTCAGAACCAGTTCCCACTGATGAGACCTCTGGTGATCCTTCACTTGTTACTCCTTCTACTCCTGGCACTAGGAAGAAGACTGTTGCAAAGAAGAGAAAGGCCACTAAGGGTGAATCACCTAAGGATAGTTCATTTATTGACTTTGATTCTGATGATGAAAATCCTGTTGTTTGGGAGAAAATAGTCAAATGGAAACTTGTTGACACTCCAACAGGACAAGGACAAGTCAATGTCATTCACAGACAGGATGGTTCCACCAAAGAGTTTACTTTTCTAAGTCAAATTTTACACATGGTGGATAGGCAAGATATTCTGTTTCTCTATGGCTGGGTTGTCACTTATTATCAAACTCATCAACCTGAAGGGATTGGAATATTTTTGCTGGGAGATTTACAAATTCTTTGTGATTCTCATTTGTTTACTGGTGCTAGTTTTCATGTG
Source organism: Artemisia argyi (assembly GCA_030686995.1). NCBI lineage: Eukaryota > Viridiplantae > Streptophyta > Magnoliopsida > Asterales > Asteraceae > Artemisia > Artemisia argyi. Next base: position 136,043,858 of record CM060694.1, read on the forward strand.
TGGAAAGGACATAAGAATTGGGTAGTTGAGACTTGGAAATACTTTCCTCTACCTTATGTTCACATGATCATTACTACTACTAGCAAGACTTTATATTGTTGGGCAGATGTGACATATCCAATCACAATAGGTGTTATGAACCAATTGCTGGAAGTTAAGCTCACTGTTCCTCTAGATATGATTGGAAATGATATGCATATGGCTGAACAGTTGATTAGAGCTATCAAGAGGAGCATTTTGGTTAAACAGGAATTGGATACTAAGTATGGTGTTCACATTGAAACCTATTTGGAATTATTGGTATGATATCTTGTTGTATATTTATTTCTTTTATTTATTAAAAAAAAAAAAAAAAAGGTCTAACAGATTTGTATAGTTATGTGTATGTTGTATGCAGGTTTGGTGATGATTATTATTACACCTTCTCTGGTTATCAACTTACCTGATGTTGACTATTTTATCAAAAAGTTGGCTAGTCCAAAGGGTACAACTTTGGTAAAGACACATCAAATCTGTTGATAGCTGTAATAGTTTGCTAAAAACTATTGGGTACTCAACTCACCCATACTTCACAGCTGAGAGTTGAATGGTTGTCAATTGACCATGGATTTTTCCTTTATGGATTCCCAATAATTGGCTAGCCCAAAAGAGTATGGCTTGTGATAAAGGCAGTGGAAAACCATATTTGGTATTCAGTTGACCAAGATGATTTTTCATCAAATAATTGACTAGTCCTGAGCAAACGGCTACAGGTAAAGACATCTCAAATCCGTTTATAGCTGATGATTTGCTAAAAATCATATGGTCATCAGTGTACCATAGTTAGTGAACTGAAACATTTGGCTACTCCAGTAGTGATGGCTATTGGTAAAGAGATATCAAATCCATTATTTTCAATGATTCATCTCTCACAGGAGTTAACACACCTGGATGTGATGAGAATAGAATGAAACTAATATGTTTTGATGTACATTTGGTCATTTGTTGCTGCAAAGAATGGTGCTTTTCAACATGTTGCTGATCATTGAGGTCCTGCTGATAAAGATTCTTTGCTGCTGAAGTTCATCCTCAATCCTCTGCTTCTTGCCTTTGAAGATCTATCAGGAATCTTGGAGTTAACCATGTCAACTTCAAGATTAGGGGAGGATTGTAAGGAATTGGTGAAGTCAGTATTTAGATACTGCTGAAGATTCTGCTGACAGGTTTCTGCCGAAGCATATACTGGTTTCTGCTGAAGTATAGTACCTGCTGAAGAATAGTGTTACTGCGGATATTGTTAATCCGTGGATAGAAGTTAGTTATTTATAGATAAGATTTGTAGAATATCTTTTAGAGTATTATGGTTATACGTTTCTTGTAGAAGAATTTAGGGTTTCCACTAGTATATAAGGAACCCAAGGTTATTGTATTATGTACGAGTTTCAAAACATTATTAATAAAGTATATCGATCCATAGAGGACCAAAGTTTAGTATACAGTTTGTTTTTATATTCCGCAATAACTACAAGCTCACAGAGATTATCTATTTAGTCTTACTAGTGATTACATTAGTAGGCTAACGATCTATTGGCTCGAGATCTATCAAGGTTTAGTTCCTACAAGTACTTGAATGGCTAGGAAGGGTTGTGCATTTGAATCACTAAGTCTATGATGCCACTTCAATACCAGAAATCAACAATTAAAACCTGAAATCATATATGTTTGACTCGGTCTATGTCCTAGTGTAGGGAGGGTTTTCAATTTTTTTAACCTTTTCACATACTCCTCTTTTTCTTTTTAGCTATCTCAGTTTTCACCTCTGACATTTGAATTTTCTTTTCATTGATTTTCTTTTCACTCATTTCATTTCAATCTTTTTCTTTTCCTTCATTTGGTAATTACTATTGATTTGCACCCCCAAGCTCTTGGTTATCTACGCCTAACTTTCCTAAAAGAAGTTGATTTCACATAGAGAAAAGTATCAAAATGGTACAAAAGTACCGATCAATTCTATTTTTTAGTCACTTTTGTACTTTTTTCCCAAAACGGTCTTGCTCAGCTGCTCGACTGCTCAATTCCACTACTTTTGCGCCACGTGTCCCACTACTTAGTGTACCACCAAATCTTTATGCAATCTAGTTTACTATTCACCAAGTACAAAAGAAATTGTTTTTTAATTAAATGACGGTATTCAACCGACGGTGCTCGACTGACGGTGCTCAACTTATAGGTTGACTTTTTACTTTGGAAATTGAAAAGATCTCTTTACATCTTTTCAAAATTTTTTGCTTCTAAATTTAGTTTTTTTTTTTCTTTTTGGTTTTTGTTTCACTACTATTCTTTGGAGTAATGATTTGCACACTCTCAAAATTTATTGGCACACTCCACTTAATGCATCAGACAGTTGTACTTTACGTAAAACATGCTTTAACTGTTTGTACAATTGAGTGTGCCAATAAATTTTGGGAGTGTGCCAATCACTTCCCTATTCTTTGGTTTAAAAAAAACACACACAACACACAGTGAACTCAACCTTTGTCCTTGGTTTTACACAAGTACAAGAGCTATCCAGGACAAGAAGTTTTGAAGGACGTATTAGCAAAAATGAAACATCTAGCTTATTTATTTGATATTACGCTTCTTACACAACTAAGAAAAGATGGTCACCCGTCAAAGTATGGTGACGATGGTGATGGCATGGAGTCATGGTCTGCAGCCATTGGTGCCTAGCTGGCGTTCTAGATACTTGGAACCAAATTTTGTACAATATCTTGCTCAAAAAGTAGAATTTTTTTTTGTACAATATGAGATGCTAATTTAAGAATCGATTATTTTGCAAAACAAAACAACCGCGTTATATTTAATATTTCATCCCTCTTACAACTTGAATTACAAGAGAGAGAAAAAAAAAAAAAAAGGAGAGAAAGCTTGATCTACTATTGTGCAGATTTAAAGTACAACATGGAATGATAATTTAAGACAGGGGAAAGGAGGATCCAGGTCTTTTACTGTATCCTCTTGTCCATAATAGGCAAATTGATGGGCTTTTGGGCTTGGTGTGGGTGTTCATCACTGACGTACACCTTAAGGTGGGTAAACAGATCTCTTCCAAGCTGCACAAACAAGTAATATATGTATAAAGTTAGAGAAAATATACACATTCAAGAAGCAAGAAAAACACAAAATACTGGATGGAACCCATTGAGAGGAAACGACTGGTTTTGACGATCTTGACCCATTTATACCCATTTACAAAAACAAAACAAAAAAACAATTTTTGAACAGTAAAAACTATGTAATCTTTCACTCTAACTAAATGTATCACATGGCTGTTTATAATGGGCATTAAAGTTCCTAACCAAAAAAAAAAAAAAAAAAAAAAACCAACTAAATTTAGAAGCAAAAGATTTTGAAAAGATGTCAAAATATCTTTTCAATTTCCAAAGCAAAAAGTCAGTCCATAAGTTGAGCACCGTCTATCGAGCACCGTCGGTTGAGCACTATAATTTCTTTTGTACTTGGTGAATGGTAAAGTATATTGCATAAAGATTTGGTGGTACACTAAGTAGTGGGACACGTGACGCAAAAGTAGTGGAGTTGAGCATGACTATTTTGAGAAAAAGGTATAAAAGTGACTAGAAAATGGAATTGCTTGGTAATTTTGTATATGTGTTTTGTTTTTAGACAAACCTACTATCGTGAATTCACGTGCAATATTATTTTTCATGTTCACATGTCAACATTAATACTATGTTTTCAAGTGAAAAAATGGGTGGAAAGTGAAAGCAAGTGAAGAAAACAAAAAACAAGATGTGTTCTCAAGTTTTTTTAAGAACGGAAAGTGAAAGTAAAATGTGAAATAGGAAGTAAAATGGTATGGGTTTTTATGATAAAACTAGCATCCCTTTCTTGGGATGAAAGTGAATGAAACAAAACTAAAATATTTTTAATGACTAGATTGACCATTCTTTAATTTAATATGAGTCTCAATTAAATACATGATGAAGGACATAATCGTCAAATAATATTTTTTTCATCACTTTCCTTTCTTTCTTTTTACAACTCAAGAACACTATTAAATTTTTAGCAATCTTTCTTTTTTTCTTTTTTTTTCCTTACCACTTTCTATACTTCCATTCACTTTCATTTTCCTCTACATAAATAGTTGAGAACACAGTGTAAAGGTGTATATTGTAAAAAAAAATAAAAAAGTTGATCTCACATATTATTAGGTTAATAATTATATTTTACTCCAATTTTTAGGAAATTCGGGATGTCATTTTTGAGCATGTCAACCTCAAAGATGCAAAAAATAAAAAAATGATCTCACATATTATTAGGTTAGTAATTACTCCGTATATTCTTATTCTTGATAGTTTTACTAGAAATTTACGTTGTCATCTTTATAATCAAATTACGTACTAAAAATTCCACATGCCAAAAGTAAAAGTGCTTGTGACATTAGTTTGTGAGACTTTAGAAAGATTATAAAGTAGGCATGAGTTAACCGGACCCCCTATAGGGAGGGTTTGTGGAAGAGTGTACTGCCGCCGCCTGTAGTGTCTGTATTAAAACTTGTACATTTTGACTAAAGTAGGTGGACTTCTCATGATAGGGAGAGTCCGGTTAACACATCCCTAGAAAGATTATAAAGTATAGTAACTGACGTATCTTTTGCGGCGTGGCTTTTAGCGATTTAAGATCATTCAAGTACCAAACTTTTTTTACATATTAATGACTAATTTTTACCATCTTTCTTTATTTTATCTAATTGATAAAATTAATCTCAACAATTTAAAAAACTCACTTTCATTTTTTTTTTCAAACATTAATACTTTTCAAACCGTTAATCGGTAAACGAATATATATATATATATATATATATATATATATATATATATATATATATATATATATATATACCGTTACAACGAGTATTTAATTTTCTTTTTATAAATAGACACTTTGATATATTTTCAACAATTTTTTTTTCTTTTTTTTCACGTTTTTTTTGTGGCCGAAAAAGTCACATGTGATATTACATATCACATGTGATATTACACTAATATCACATGTGATATATGACATGCATGTGATTTTTTCGGCCACGAAAAAAACGTAAAAAAACGATTTTTTTTTCGAAAGTATATCAAAGTGCCTGTCTATAGAAAGATAATTAAATGCGATCCGGCTTTTAGCCAAGCAATAATACTATGTTTACAAGCCAAAGAAGCTTTAATTTTCTGGTAATCACTAAAAGCACACGGTGTAATCCGCCGAAAAAGCTCGCCGTTCCACGTGGAGCTCGCCATTCCTCGCCGCACCACCGAATGGAGCTCGCCGTTCCTCGCCGTTGGTCTGTTTTTCGTGGGCACGGCGAGGCAAATGCCTGACAAAAAGTGACTCTTGTGTACGTTGGAGCAAGGAAAAAACCGGATATATTACCGTTTATTTTAAAACGTTCAATTTTTTTTCTCTCTTTTTAAATACACAAAAACTCTATAAATACTATCTCATTTTCACTTCTCCTCACTACATTTCAACCAACTAAAATAAAAACTTCTATATCTCTTCTCCAAATAAACACAAAAATGTCTCAAAACCCGAACGAAGGAAACTATTTCACGAACCTCCTAACGTCAAACCAACGTCAATACGGGGGAGCCTCAAACTCTTCTACTCCATCTTCGCAAAATCCAAACCCTTGGTCGCCATACGGTTCGCAACAATTCAATCCGAATGAAATTTACTGTAACCAACAACATGCGTTTCAACAAGGATTCGCAAATCAAGCCTAATTCAATCCGACACCACAATTTTATAACCCGAATCAACCATCCACGTTTCCTACTCCTCCATCACAACCACCAATTGAATCACAACCATCTCAACAAACGTTTAAAGTACCTAAGGCACGATCACCGGCCAAAGGTAGAGGAAAAAAAACCAAAGCCCAAAAAGCAAAAAGAGTCGTAAATTTAGACGCTAACGATGACAATGACTTGGAACAAGCATGTCAAACGCGTGCTCGAAGATTATGGAGCAAGGAAGAAGAAAAGCTTCTTGCGGAAACGTGGATAGAAATTTCCCAAGACCAAGATATGGGAAATGACAAAGCTAATGACTACTTTTGGAACGAAATTTATGAAGCGTTCAACGAGCGGTCTACCGGTGACCCTCGCACCAAAAATATGCTAACCGGTAAATGGTCGAGACTTAGTGGCGACTGCCAAAAATTCCACGTTATTTATCGCCCTATAGAACGTCGCAGTGGTGAAAATGAGCACGATCATATCAAGAATGCGGAGGTGAACTTCGAAGAACGCTTTGGTTCGAGGGGTTTCACTTATCTTCACGTTTGGGAGGTCTTGAAACACTACCCCAAATGGGGTGCCGAAGAACCTCTAGACATTACATGTCTTGAGGATATATTCGGGCCAGACAAACGACCTCGTCCCGAAAGAAACAATAAACAACCTCGAAAGAGACAAAAGTCGACAGAAACGTCCAGTGCGGCGAGCTCCGGTGGGAGTCAAATGAGTACTTTTTCGGGACAATTATCCGAAAGTATACGCAAGCAAAAGACGCTAAAACGGCTTGTTACGAGGCGCAGAGGAAGAGCGAAGAAAAGGCGTTGGAGAAAGAAACAAGGGCGTTGGAGTGGCAGGATATGCGAATGCTCATGCTCGAGCCCAGCTTGTTTTTTGACCCGGTAAGAGCTGAAATCATTCGCAGGAGACAAGCATTGATAACCAAGAAATATCAAAGTCTCTCTCAACCCAACGACGAGATACCGAATAAAATATTTAATCTTAATATTAGTAGTATGTGTTGTATTTCGTTTTTTTTCCTTCCGTATTGTAACTTTTTTATTTGATGAAATAAAATTAGTATGTTGTGTTAATTTTAATTATTTGTGAAATGAATTTAATTTATTTAATGAAATGAATAAAAAAGTAAAGTTGTAAGTGGTAGGGCGGACCCAAATGAAGAAGTTGAGGTTAGTTGTTTGGTGAGCAAAGTGTTAGTTGTGAAGATGTGTTGGGTGATGTGGCACACGTGGTGCTCGAATGAAAATGTTTGGCTTGCAATCTACACCTAGTGCTCTTATAGTTGTTGCAAGTTAAAGTGATAACTAAGTTCACGGATCTACATTTGTTCATACATCAAGCTAACACGACAAGCAAAACATTTACTTGCCTCGTCTAATGTCCTAGATAAAACATGTGAATACTAGAGACAATGTTTTTAGTTTCATGACACGCGCGTTTTTTACTAACTTCGGATGACAGGTTGAACTCTATTATACCAGTGACGCAGTTTTAGTGTTCACTGGCACGTTTGTACTTCAAAATGACAGATTCTGTTACTCTTGGTGATACGATTTGTGTGAACTGCACTGTGTTGTAGGGCCACCGCAATAATTAGTTCGCAATATATATATAATGATCATCAAACTTTTACGAATATCTTTCCACCGTTGTATACATGTACAATTACTCAAACATCGGTAGTTCGGTAATGAACATCTTCTCAACGATGCCTTATCAAATGCACAATTTCAAGATAAGCTTAAGTTTCATTTCATCATTTGGTCCGTCAAGTTATGAATGTTTACAATACTGGGATGCCATGCATGTTAGCATGTATCACCAGCGATATCGTTGTTTATTGCACTAAATAATCTTCTTCTCCTTTCGACTGAGAATGGGGTAAAGTCGCACATTCTTATAGTTTTCTTGACGTGCAAAATACAGAGTACCTGGCCTTTTGTGCAGCTAATACAAATAACTTGTAAATTAGCTTTAAAAACTTGTTAAGCAAAGTTAGATCTCAAAGGATGCTCCGATTTATTTGTGTAACATTTTATTATTTAATCAAAACACAATAGCTGAGCGAATTTATATACATATCTTCTAATAGATATGTTACCCCAAGCATGATATCCCAATTCACAAATGACACTTCGAAACATTAAGCAAGTATAACATCTAGGCTAAATCCCCGATACTATATGGTTGCTCTACCCCGCAACACCAAAATGGGTGAATTTATACAATCACGCAATAACAACTTGTGCATCGTGCAATAAACGTTGCATGATACCAAATACTGACCATTTCAATTAGTAAAACAATAAAGGACCCCCTAATATAAACTACTGACCTTTTAATAAGTAATAGTCTCTTCATTTTTACAACTTCTAACTAGTACTTCCATTCTATTATACTTCCAGCCCCGGATCTCACAGCATTGTCTCCTTGGCCCCTGCACACACGATAATATCACTTGTCATTATAGACTTATACTCCCCTCAACAATGCCAATAAAATTGTAATGGAAGACATATTATGTCATAGGACGTTTACCTCGGTCCAATAATTAGGGTCCATTTTTGATGCCAGGACTACAACTGACTCAATCGAGTGAGGATAATCTCCTTTCTTACATTTCTTGGTTGATTCATCTCTTTTATATGTGGTCACCGTCTCGTTCCCAACATCTCGCACCTGACTAATGTAGAAAATTGCTGGAGCTTCACATGAGTTAGATGAAAGAGGCCGAGTGTTGAACGTGAACGGCCCGTCGGTAAAACTCCTCCATGTGAGGAATGTCTGCAATGGCATCTGCAGCTCATTAGCTGTTAACAATAATGGGTATATTTGAACTGTGTAGCCCCATGAGACCGACATGGACCATCTGTGCCACCAGTGGTGGTAGAAGCAAAAGGACTGTTGCATGGTTCGCGGAGGGTCGAGACGGTAGGTCTTGATGAGTGTGTTCAAGGACTCGTACTTGGTTTGGTTCGGAATTAGTGGTTTGATGTAGTCAAGGTGGTGGAGGGATACCAATGGGGTCATGGGGTGTGCAGCTAGTAGACCATAAGCATCTCCTCTGACATCCATCTGTGACGAATACGGGCATTTGACATTAGTGAACATATATCAATCAGGGAGAGTAATGCTAAAAACGTATACTTTCTAGCTTTTTATTTTGCGGTTCAAGAAAAGTAACATCGGATCGTATTCTATCTGAAGATTCTATGGTCAAGATTGGGATCTCATACAAACAGGATCGTTTTTTATTTGTAGTGCGGTAAAATCACAGGATCCTAATATCACAATGACGATTTAACAACAATGCTAAAAAGCATGTTTAGAGTGCACCGATGAAGAGAGGCAGGAGAGGAGATAAGAACAGCTGTAGACATGAATGTAAAGTACCTAGGATGACATTCATAAAGGTGCCTCCAAAGTAGTTGAGATCCACGTTCTATACATTACATTTCAAACATACTTATTCAATGTGGTTTATCGTTTGAATGTGTTTGAAATTGCAATCTTCAAATTATTAATCAGATTATTTTGTGAAAAAATTAACCTTTATCTATTAATTTGCAATTTCAGGTTTGCTTTTTCACAAACTACTTTCTTATATTCCGTACAACATATAAACATTTTCAAAGCCCCCGTTCAATTATTGATCATTGCATAACAACTATGCACATAAACAATTCAAATCTTTAATCAAAAACTTTTGAAACATATGTCAATCAAAACGTGAAACCTTTTCTTCAAAAGAAGTATATACCGAATATAATTTAATTAAAGATCTTGCAACACTTTCTTTATTAATCAGAGATACATTATTAAAATAAAGAGAATATGGACCTAAATAAATAGATCTAAAAGTGGATCTAATACATAAATCACTTGTATCTGATTTATGCATTAGATCCACTTTTACGTCTATTTAGTTAGGTCTATTTATCATTTTTCTAAAATAAAAATTCCTTCCTAGATAAGTTAAGGTTCCTTTGACAAAAACAATGATCCACACATAAAGGCACCTCACATTCATGACACGTATATGTACTAATGGGACACTTGTCCTACACCCTTCATTTTTTATGATTCCTGTCTCTCGTACCTCACCCACCAAACCAAAAGACTACTTTCCGGTTTCCATCACATGGCGTTTTGGTCATGTATCACATACCAATTCTAACCAAACTTTATTCAAATTTAGGTATAGTCGACATTGACACATCACAAAGTATTAACTTAAGTCTTAAAACATGGAAATTAAAATGTCACAATAACAAAATAAATTCAACGATTGTAACTAACATTTACCTGATGGAACCCACGTTCTTTGGTTAGCGATACACCGAGTTCATTAACACATGCCCAAACCCGTTGATCCGACCCATAAAAGTAACGATATCGATCAAGACAACCGTCGAAAATTCGCGCTAGCTCCACGGCTAAAGGATAACTAATCGCGAACCCACCACCACCAAAAGCCATATCATAAGAATGCATTACATCTTGTTCCACACTCTCGGAACTCCCACCAATGTAGTACATTTTTCTATGGTCATACTTGGACAAAACCGATATTAAATTGTCAGGGAAAAAAACCGTATCATCATCACCCATCACAAACCATCTCACATCGGGTAACCTAAGTCTGAAAGACTCCAACACTATCCGGGCAATCCGAACTGCCGGACCCAACCCAACATTTTTCAACCGGGTCAAGGACTCAGATACTTTAAAGGGTGGCGAGTTTGGGTCGGAAAATAATTTCATGTCGGGGTTTTCGTCTAACCAGACAAAACCCCGTGTCTGGCCCGGTTGCCACCAAAGCTCTGAATACCGCCTACGTTCCTCCCACGTGTGAACCGACCCGCCAATGCCAAAAAGCACGTGGGAGATATCCGTAGGCGGTTCCAATGCTTCGGGAGAAGAATCCGGAGCTCTAGCAACTGTGTCAAAGGTATTTTGGTAATTTTTATTTATTAGGCAACCAGGAGCGGGGTACCGTCGTGATAAGGCGATAACGGATATCGAAACAATTACGAAAATAAGAAGTGTTAACTTTAGTGACCTGATTATCGCTTCATTATTTTTGAGATTAAAAACATTGGCCAGTTTGTCTTTAACATGGGTCATAATCTATGTCGTGAAGATCTACGATGATACTGATCCTCGTACGATCGAACAAGTGGAAAGTAAAACGGTGATTTGTTTAGGGTTTTTTTTTTTAAGGTTTTATGAGAGTTAAGGATTGATGAGAGACACAGAGATCATTTGGAAGGATAGGAAAAGCTTAATATAGATCAACAAAAATATGTGATGGAGGACACGTGTTTTTGTTTGAATGAATTTGAGTAGGTTTTGGGCCAGTAACCACTTTTTTAAACCCGAACTACTTGTACCAAATGCATGGAATATACTTATTTCAAGAATTTCAAATTCAAATGGCATGAAATTCTCCCATTTATACCCCAACCAAACCCACTCTTATAGGATTTGAATATGTGAATAAAATTCTAAAGTTATGGGATGAGTAAATTATATCATTTGATTTTGTAGTTTGCATTGACCGACTGGTATAGTCTTTTGCATCCAAAAAATGCGCTGTTTGTAACAAACAATATGCATCATCCGTCCTTTTATATGACGTAGAATTTTCGTTCAATTTCTCGTGTGCTTTTCAAATGTTAGTGTATACTATATTTAGCATATTTCATCTTCTTCCATATATCCATCATATTTTTCAATTATCCTCATGGAATAACACTCAACCAAAAAAAAAAAAAAAAAAAAAAAAAAAAAAAAAAACATATGTTACATTATCTTCTGTGCGCGATATCATCATATAACACAACCTTACACATAAAAAATTGAGAGGTTTGCTATTTCATAACCGAATCTAATAAGCAGTGGCACAGCTTGAACGTCTTATTTTGGGGGGTGGGGGGCAAAACATTTCGAAAATTGATTGTAACTTTCTTATATAAGTGACTATCTGTATAGTTATATAGAAAACAAAAGGTAAAACTAGTAAACTTGCACAACTTATTATATAAAGTAACTGACAACATTTTTTTGAACTCTTTGAAAGCTTTATACATTCATATATACGCATTCTACTATAATGAAACTAATTTGTACTAGACGAATGAATAGCGAACCAAACACGAAGAAAACTTGTTTATAAATTACATCTTCGCAAGTTCTTTTTTGTTATGTTTGAATTTTTCTCATAAGCTTAGTTTTGTTAGTTGTTACTGATGACATCAAATAATACTGATGTTTAAGTGTCAATTTTCTGCTATTATGCTCATTTATATTACTGATTATGTGGATATATACTTTTATTTCTTTATATTTTGTAACCAGGTTACAAGTGAGCATAGGAGCTAAAGAGACGAGGAAATTGGAAAGAACATGCAAACATAGACAAATCCAAGTATGCTAGAATAAGCTACGGCGTAATATCATCTCTCAACTACGTCTAAGCTAGGATTTCTACTGAGAAGACCAAGTCAATGATGATCAAGAGTTTACGGCGTAACCAATTGCATGGTTTACGCCGTAACAAAGACAAGTCTTATGAATCCTCTGATCTGAAGACTACGCCGTAACACAACTCTGGATTTACGGCATAGCAACGTGTACGAGAGTAGTCCTAGCTTAAGAATTAATTTACGGCGTAACACATCCTTTGGATTACGACGTAATAGAGTAATCTGATATCCGAGAAATTATCTACGGCGTAACGCACATGGATATTACGACGTAGACAGAACCCTAATATCATTATTACGGCGTAACATTTCATCAATTACGCCGTAACCTTCAGATCTGGATAAGATTACACTAGTTACGGCATAACACATTTCTGGGTTACGCCGTGTGGAAAACTAGAAGGAGGGGGGGGGGGTTGAATAGTTCTACGTCAATTTGGATTTTAAAAACTTTGTTTTATAAAACTTCGATTCTTATTTATGTGAATTTCAACACTTGCACAACACAAACAATTTAATCTAACTAACTAAATAATTATAACGTAAATATGAAAGTAAAGAAAAGATAAAGATAGAGAGATCAAACCACAAAACACGATATTTATAGTGGTTCGGCTACGAAGCACCTCTTCGCCCTACTCCACTCCTTGAGTCACCTACTCGAGAGTTTTCTTCACTATGTCAACAAACTCCCTTTTTGGCGGAGAAACCTTACACAACTTTCGCTTACACCAATTAACGACACTAAGCTAGATGTCGAGTCCTAATAGTAGCTAGAACGAATCTCACATCACTACACGCCTTCTTCACAACTTATACACACCACTACTACTTCACGACTATACACTACTTCTACTTCAAACCACAACTTCTTCAAGACTAGATTTACAAACCCACCTAGATCTACCAATTACAATCACTACACAACTTTACAATAAATACAAGCTACACAACTAATCTTCAATACTTCTTGATTTGAGATGAAAGAAGTATTCTTCTCTTGCACTTTGAATAATGAGGGATTAGATCACTTGAAACAAAAACTAATATGTGTATGATCAAAGGATTTAGAAAGGTGTTTTGAGAGAATTAGAACAGAAAGTTTTAGTGCAAAAGGTGAGAAAAAATTTCAGATTTGAACCAATATTTATAGGCAAAGAGTTCTGACAGAGGAGCGTATGCCGGCCCCCTTAATTGTGTGTCGGCCCCCTTACAATTAAGGGGGCCGCCCACTGTAACGGCCTGAACTTTTTGTCCTTTCTGGAGAGAGTTTATTTGGTGAAAATTTAACTGAATTTGGTTAAAATTTTGATTTCATTTATTTATTATGAAACATTTTCCTTCAATTACCAAAAATACTTTTCTTAAATATATAAAATGTTTATACCATTTTATATAATTTGTAATTAGTAAATAAACCTTTCCTTTGATCATAAAATGTATTAGGCACTTGTTTATTCATACCTTAAGTGAATTAGTTGGATATAATGATATTTTGTCACTAAATACTTATTTACGTAATGATTTTACATTTTGTGATTGTCAAAACATAGGGATATCGAGAAATATTAATAACATTTTTACGCATTATTTATATCAACAATCTCCCCTTTTTTGATTATTACAAAATCTAAACTCGTTAAATCAAAAATTATTATATATGCAAGTATTTAGTGAGTTTATATCACTTCTCCCCGTTTTTGTGAACATCAAAAAGGTTGTCCCGAAGTCGGATGAGCTCCCCCTTGATGTGTACTCCCCCTCGTTTTATGGTTACAAGACAAGTCGAGATATGGAATGCTTTGCAAAAATATTTAGAACATACAATATATATGCATGCAACAATTATATTTATAAATAAAACAAGAAATATAAGCATGAAAGAAAACACTTCAATAAAATGATGAAAATACAAACAACATACATCCAAGATGCATAAACAATACAACTAATAAACTAAAGTCTTAAGGGCTTACAAGCAACCAAAACTCTAATAGAAATGTTTTTCCTAGAGCTTACCATCAAAATGGTTTGAACATTTTTATTTTCCAAATTGGGAGGAGCAATGTTGTAGGTGGAGATGATGGAGACATTAATTGAGGAGAAATACACGTGCACCTCATGCATCTGGTCTAGGACCCTGTACATGCACCTCACGCGCCATCAACTTTTGTCTAACACTTAAGCACTAATCACTCTTATTCATCAATTTTTATTTATTTGTTTGTTTTATTTTATTTTTTTGACTGATGTAACTTTTCCTACATAAGAAGGGTATTTCCACTCTAGACATTCCTGAAATGAGGACCCAAAGGTTTTAGATCAAGACCTCACATATTTCCGAAAAGAGGTTCAAAGTCCCGTTTTTAGAATTGCAGCTCATAGAATTTATTGCACGACCTTGATGTGTACCGAATTTCTAAAACAAGGATTCTCTTATGAAGATAAAGAACTAAGTTTCGTCAGAACATAATGTCTTTAATTATTCTTTTACAGATATAGGGTGAGACAACATTGTGGGAGCAAAAAGCCACAAGTACCTACGATGAGCTCTAAAGAGAACCAACTACTCCACGCTTAGCATCTAACTTCTAAACAAACTCTATATTAGTAGCTCGCTGGCACGAGTATTTCGACGCTTCAACTAACAGATAGTCACTAGTGCACTTCTTGGCTCGCTGGCACGTTATTTGCATAACGGATGGTCACCAAGTCATACAATAGCTCGCTGGCGCGATTAGTCAATTAATCTAATACTCGGATGGTCACTACCTCAAGAAATGAGATTCGTAGATGCTTAGCCTTAATGCGTTAAAGGAACAGCTAGGGCTCAATATGCCCGGTCAGGTCAAAATTTCTATTCCTATTCTACCCAGCAGAAAGTCAGAACAAAGTGTCAAAACTTATAATATTTTTGCAGAAAATTTTTAAATTTTTTCAATTTTTTGCTACTTTTTGCTGATTTTTTTTTCAATTTTTTTGGATTTTTGAGAAAAACTGAGTTGCATGAGTAAACAGCACATGAAAGGTGCAAGTCAAATCGAAGATACTCCCCAGACTAAAGTTAAACATTGTCCTCAATGTTTCAACGGCGAGGGTAATCCTACTTTGTATCTAAGGCCGTTTATTAATTATGCCAAAAGATAACGTTAGTAAAGGATATCAGATTTCTTGAACGAAGAAGCTTTTATGAAGTAAGGACAAAAACACGAGCATGAGAGCCTTCATGCATCGAGAACAATTACCTGTACAAACACAACAACCACAAGACAAAAAGATGTAGAATAGGTTACCCTCTTCCCGTTATTTTATTAAAAAGAAGAGAGAAGTCAGAAACATGGGTGAAAACCCATGTGCATGCTAATGTTTTTGTTCACCGAGTCACTAGCTTGACTTTATCCCCGAATTCGTTGGTTCGTGGGGAAAGTTTGGATATCCGAGACAACCATGGGTGGTATGTCCCCTCCAAAGTAGTGCTTCAACCTATGACCGTTCACTTTGAAGTTGGGACCGTCGGGTTGAGATAACTCAACGGTTCCATATGGAAATACTTTGGTGATAGTGAAAGGTCCAGACCAACGGGTTTTTAATTTGCCCGAGAAAATCTTTAATCTTGAGCTAAAAAGGAGGACTCGATCACCAATGTTGAAAACACGGTTCTTAATCTTTGAGTCATGGATCTTCTTTTCTTTGTAGATCAAAGAATTCTCATAAGCCTGATCACGAAGTTCATTTAATTCATTTAGTTGAACCTTGTGGTGATCACCCTCTGTCTTGAGGTCGAAGTTGGCATGTTTCAAGGCCCAGTAGGCTTTATGCTCTAGCTCAATCGGTAGATGACACGCCTTCCTGTATACCATCTTGTATGGAGTGCATTCGATGGGTGTTTTGTAAGCGGTACGGAAAGCCCAGAGAGCATCATCTAGCTTATCCGACCAAGAGGCACAATTTTCTCCTATTGTCCTCTCCAAAATTCTTTTAATGTCATGATTGGAAACCTCCACCTACCCACTTGTTTGGGGTTGATACGCCGTGGAAAGACGGTGAGTGACACCGTACTCCTGCATGACTCTTGCAAATTGATAATTGCAAAAGTGTGTACCACGATCACTAATACTGGCACGTGGTGTTCCGAACTTGGAAAAAAAGCCTTCAGAGGGCGTCATTGGTAGGTAAAGCCTTTGCTTCAACCCATTTGGACAAATAGTCAACAACCAAGAGTATATACTTATTCCCTCGTGAAGACGGGAATGGACCCATAAAATCAATGCCCTAGATGTCAAATATTTCGCAGACTTGGATGACGTTTTGAGGCATCTCATCCTTCTTAGAAATATTCCTATGACGCTGATAAGCGTCACAAGTTTTGACAAACTCATGGGCATCCTTGTAAATCGTGGGCCAGTAGAATCCGCAATCAAACACCTTCTTGGCGATGTAGTTTGGGCTATGATGTCCCCCCGCGGGTCCATCATGAGAAGCTTTGAGAATATCCATGGCTTCTTGGCCATGGACACACCGCCGGATGACTTGATCCGCACAGATTTTGAATAGATAGGGATCGTCCCAGAAGTAGTGATTAACATCTTTGAAGAACTTTTTCTTCTGTTGGGACGACATTCCCTTAACAATGAAGTTACCCGCATGGTAATTTGCAAAGTCTGTAAACCATGGGGTAGTGGAATCACCACTAGAAGAGATCACGTTGAGTGTCTCGAGAGGAAAGGTTTCATTTATTTCCTTTTTCTCGAGGACATCTTGGTGAGGGTTCTCTATTCAGGATAGATGATCAGCCGCTAGGTTCTCACCTCCTTTTTTTATCACGTATAATGATATCAAATTCTTGTAGGAGGAGAATCCATCGGAGCAATCTCGGCTTTGCATCTTGTTTGGCAAAGAGGTATTTTAGAGCCGAGTGGTCCGTATACACTATGCACTTGGTCATGATTAGGTATGGCCGAAACTTCTCAAAAGCATACACCACGGCTAAGAGTTCCTTTTCTGTAGTGGTATAATGAGTTTGAGCTTCAGTCATAGTTTTACTGGCATAGTGTATAGTGATGCGTGGGAATCGCACCAGGCTTTACCTCTCAAGGGATCTTGAGAAGCTTACAACCCCCGCCAGGCAGTGTACTTGATCGTTGTAGTATAGTATAGTGACAAGTACCGGGGGATTGATCGTTCAGCTTAGGAATAGTGTCGCTAGGATTAGAAAGCCTAAATACTAGTTCTAAAGGTGAGGGAAGATTCTTTTTGTATTTTTATATTTTATGAAAAGCAAGTTAAAATCTCGGGTTTGAAGGATTTGGGCGGAATTAGTTGCTAATCAACTAACCCAATACTAAGATGCAATCAAAATAAAATACTAAAAATGAAAATAAACTAATTATACTAAAGTTGTGAGCAGTAATTGGAGAAAATGTGTTTACTTAGATTTCACTACTCCCTAGACATCTTTTACACGTTAATTACTTGTTATAATTGCATGGATGATGGATCGTATTCCTTAATACCATTCATGGGGTGGCACACTTAACTCCCCAATTCTATGAGCTCTTATCTCCTCCTACACCATGCCCAGCACAACTATAGGGATTGTAAACAGTGGCTCATGCATTAAATACAACCAATAAAGACCTAGTGCGCGTCGGTTCATGTTTCTTAAGACGTTCAAGCATGTTACCAATTGGAGATCTGCCAGTTTTCTTAAGCCTAACATATAAATCATTCATCCAAGACAAGAATAAACAAGTAATCAACACATAATCAACATCTAGGTTTCATTAGATCTAAGCAAACACAAGATAGATCTAGCCTAGCATGATGGAATTAAGACAAGAACAAGATATAGACAACCAACACATAGAAATATTGATTGAATTAAAGGAACACTTATCTTGATTACACATGCAAGGTATCAAGGGGTTGTAACCCTTGAAAAACCTGTAAAGTTACACCAAAATCGTACTTAGGGTTTCTCCCAAAACTTCTCTCTTTTAAATGTGAAAAATTAGAAAACTATATATAGGAAAAGGGGTCTGACGGCGTCAAGACCAATTAGGTGACGCCGTCACCTCACCGCCAAAACTCTTCTCGGACTGCCTTGATTTACATTTGTCGCCGTCAAGTATTAATCATTTCCAGGCCGTCATGACTTTTACTCTTGACGCCCTACCTTCATGACGCCGTCAAATCTCTACTGGACCGTCATGGAATTTTGCTCTTGACGCCGTCAGGGAGTTGCTCTTGACGCCGTCACCTACTGTTCCCAGCATGGCAAACTAAGACTTTGGCGTTTTCTTCACTTTTATGCTCCAAAAATGTCCGAATTGCTTCCTTTTCCAGATTTCACTCCCAAAGTACCTAAAATCACAAAAGGAACGATTTAGGGCAATATTTGATCAAATAAATTCGAATTCGGGCTTAAATGACCCCCTAAAAACGGATCATTTTTCGCCTCATCATATACCCTTACACTTGAGATTTGCTTGTCCTCAAGCAAATGCGCTTTTATTCTAGTCAAAATACAAGTTAGGGGTCATTTAACACTAATATAAAAGTAATTACAACAAATAATCGTTCCACTAAAGACCAATAGACAAGCACGGAGGTCATACACTAGCACCTCACAAATAGTGTTTAGATACTCTCATCTCTCGGGTGTAATAAAGTGTAAATTACAATATGGAAACGGAAGATATCTCTCACTACCTGTCATAGCAAAATAGATTACCATAGGCTTGGGAAAGGATCAAACCTCCACCACATGGCGTAAGCACCTAGGATAAACTATCAAAGAGGTCTTTTAAAGGGTTGTAACGTTAGGTGTAGGGATATGAAATACACGGTTTTGTTGGATAAAGGAAGTTTTTACTGGTGGCGAGTTAATAGTCTTGGTTAATTACATGTACAATGTGGCGTTGCTAAGCCAAGACTAGACTCGACTTAAGCTAATAAATGAAAAATAACAAAAACATAAAATGAACATAGAATGAAAAAGGATGGTAGTCCGTATGTTTTTTCTCTTTTTCCTTTTCTATTTTTTTTTTCTTGATTTTTCGATTTTTTTTTTTTTTTTTGCATACACTCTTACCCTACCATCCAAAATAATACATCATAGGGAATGAACATTCCCCTTACACTTGAATCTTTACATACTTTACAATTAACTAATCTAATGACTTGAATTAAGAAAATCAAAACACTTGGAGCACTTTTAAGATTAACGTACATATGGGGGTAATAATATTATGTTCTTCCCCATTACTCCATAAAATAAGTACTTACCCATGAGTCCCAATCGTCCCAAAACAATATGTACAAGGATATGACTCGACTCAGCAACCATGTAATCAATTAGAAAGTTAACTTAGGGTTTAACAAATAACAATAATACACTAAAAATGTGTGCATACACGGAAGGCTAAGGCGATTTGGTTGTACATTTAAGTGAGGTGTAACAAATTCTTCCTTTAAGTAAAATGCTTAAAGTTAGAAACGAAAAGATAGGCCCGGAGGGGTGTACTAGGGGTTTCGTGTACTAAAAATGAGTACAACGCTAAGGGTGTGGGAAAAATTAGTTGACTTAACTAGCCAAGTAATATGACTTAAATGGCAAGTAATTATAATACGGGTTTAACACAAGGGTGATCCTAATACCTCTTATCATGTAGTAAATCCTACTACACGAATGTAGTCTCACTAGCGGTCTCGGGATGCATCACTAACGCAAGTTCTAGAATCTAAATGCTACCGGTACACTCATAAGCACTAATAATGAATGCTTTTCCTATCAAATTTAAAGGCGAACCTCACATATTTGGGTGGAAAATTTTTCTGAATATACGGTTATGTGCTAGTCATACAATCTCCTATCCATGAGACGCTTGCTATGGCTAAAGTTTCACTCCTAAATGTTGTAAAAAAATTTAAATTTGGCGCTAAAATTGCACTAACAAGTATTTCTCATAGTTTTATTACACATCTACCATTGAACAAAACAAACTCAAGCGAAAGTGCATATGTAAGGTATCATCTTTTTACCCTCCCCTTACACTTAAGATGAACATTGTCCCCAATGTTCAAGTAAAGAATGTAAAAGTGAAAAAGTAAAGAGAATGAAATCAAATACTCCCCTGATTCGCTCGGTATGGATAATAAGGTGGCCAGGTTAAATCTTCCTCCAAGAAAATGAACAATCAAAGCTTCCCTTCCAGAATATAAATCATCTTCTTGTCATACATAACCTGTAAAACCTGATAAAATAGACAAGACAACCTCGCATGAAATCGGCGGCATCCTATATAAGTTACTAAATCCTAGAAAACAAGATAAGATATAATGCTTGTGGAATGAAGTTTGCAGATCTCCTGGAGATTATAAAACTTAATAATTCACAAAAACCATAAGACTCCGTTAGAAAAACAAAACCGGTAAAATTTCCAGATTTTTACACCTGACGCCGTCAAGAGTAAACTCCTGACGCCGTCAGAATTGACCTGCAGAAATTCTTATGTTAAGTTTCCGGAAAATTTCTAGAAAAACTTGGTCCTACTTCCTGGAAAATCCTGCAAAACTTCATTATGACTCAATACAAGCATTTGACTCTAACAAATACGAATATACATGTTCATTTAATATTGTGGAGAATCACGATTGGTTTGTTTCTTAAAAACATATTTGGGGTTTCCCCTTACACTTATCTTTTGCAAAAATACTTTTAGGTGGAGTTAAGACTAGGCTAAACAAGAAAGTAAAGTATTTCCACTTTTTAATTGAGAAACATGATCTACCAACAATAAAAATTAAGCATGCATACGGAAGCAAATAACAATCAAACAAATAAAATCACACAAAACATGGGTTGCCTCCCAAGAAGCGCTTTTCTTTATTTACGAGTCTTGTAGCTAGACTCAAGGTCATGGGTTACTACGTGACACGGGTGAGTTCCTCATTGAGGACATCTTTGGGATCAAACTTAGGTTTCAACTTCCTATCGGTTTCCTTAGTATGGTATGACCTTTCAAACTTTTCTCCATCC
The DNA here is from genome assembly GCA_030686995.1 of Artemisia argyi. NCBI lineage: Eukaryota > Viridiplantae > Streptophyta > Magnoliopsida > Asterales > Asteraceae > Artemisia > Artemisia argyi. Next base: position 136,065,196 of record CM060694.1, read on the forward strand.
GGATCATACAAAGTCATTCTCATATGCCATGATCCGTCACCTTCTTTAGGTGGCTTGTCCCACCTCCATTTACACTTGTCTCCCTCTCTTTTCCATTTATTCCTTTCTATGTTGATGGGCATTACGCTTAAGAACTCAATCATCTTCCTAAAGACTAAGGGGTCCTCAAAGGGGTCTAGCTCTTCATCTCTAGCTATGAGTTGTTCTACCGAATGTGTCTTTTCGATGAAATCTTTTTCTAGATAGAATGGGCATTGAGGTCCTATGAAGTTCCTTTCTATCCAAGGTCCATATCTAGATGGTCTCCTATTCATCTCTACCCAATGCGGTGTCGGTTCATCATCACAATCATAACTATGCTTCTTAACATCGTACATCGACCAAGTATCGCCTTCACCTACCGCTATCTTAGACTCCTTACAATCTATCTTGGCACTAGCGGTTGCTAAAAATCCTCTTCCTACAAATAATGGGCATGTAGTGTCACTAACCATGTCTAGGACGTGAAAATACGCTAATATAGTTAACTTTCCTACGTGAACAACTACATCCTTAATCATTCCGACCGGGTGGGCAATACTCCCATCCGCTAGCCCTATCAATACCTCCGTTTTCTCTAACTTTCCTAGCTTAAGAGCGGTGAATAAGGATAAGGGAATCAAGTTGAGGCTTGACCCTAAATCGGCTAGTGTGTCGAAAGCTTTGGATCTTCCTATCTTACAAGGCAAAACAAATATACCCGGATCATCAAGCTTTTTAGGCAACTTGTTTTGAACGAAGGCGGTCCCATTTTTACCTAGCTTACACTTCTCATATTTTTCTAGGAGGGCACTATAGTAAGGAGCACGCGCTAAGACATCAATGACGGGGCGTTCAAGGTGAAGTTCTTTGAATTCATCGTCAAGGTCTTGCGTAGGGGGTGTTTCAACTATACTTTTGACCGGTTCTATATTGGGTGTTTTATTTGATTGGTCCTTTTGAAGAATTTGGTTTTGTTTGAAACACGTGCTCGTTGATTTAACCGAGTAGTATTGTGGACACGAAGTGGGTGACGAAACTGAGGATATGGAATTAACGGTTAGTTTCGGATTCTTGACCGTGTCGCTTGGGAGTGCTCCCATTTCTCGGTCATTGAGAACTTTCAACAATGCATCAATTCTAGTGGTCATCTCGCTTTGCTTTTGTTTGAAATCGGCTTCAAACTTAGATATGCGAGCTTCTTGAGATTCCATGAACTTTGACATCAATCCTTCAAGATTGTTGGTACTACCATAGTTGTTAGAAGGATTGTTGTTGAAAGTACGGTTGGATGATGGACCATTTGGTTGGTAACGATTAGGCGGATTGGAAGAATTGGGTTGATTTTGTTTCCACCTAAGGTTTGGGTGATTTTTCCAAGAGGGGTTGTATGAATCACCGTAAGTGTTTGGCTCGGGCTTGAAAGTGTACCACTTATCTCCCGCTTCGTCGGTATGTGTGGATGCGTAGTCCGCAAAAGCTGTTCCGGGGAGTTCCACACAATCACGAGTGTCATGGGGACCACTACATAATTCGCATGAAAAAGTGATTTTGTTCACTTGGCTTGAAGGCTTAGGAGCTTCGTAAGATTTCATGAGAAACTTGACTTGGTCCTCAAGTTCCATGATCCTACGGTCGGGAGTGCTAGAATTGTTCGAAGGCAAAGATATTGCCTTGACCGTTTTGTTCAAATCACGGGGATCATTCCAACTTTCGTTGTCATAGAGAGCAAGATCTTCTATGAGTTCCCATGATTGTTCCGCACTAAGATCACGTAGCTTACCACCGGCCGATTGGTCAATGGCTCGCCTCGTGGAGAGATCGATATGGTCATACCAGATTTGCTATGAAGGAATATCCACTTAGAGCAATAACTTTTACTGCAATGTTGACATCAAGGTTGAGAGTTCATGAAGACACTGAAAAAGTTAGAGCTTTGATTCAAAAGATACAAGATCAGTGTTTAAGAGCTATGCAGACTTTAAGAAGAAAATGAAGTGTTTGGAAGAATTCCCTATATCCTCAGTGATGCTGCTTAATTAAAGAAACTTATGGATTTATTAGGAAATCATAAGTTTATGGGAGGGTTGTTGGGAATTACACTAACAGTTACCACGGCTAAGCATGGAGATTACAACTGCTGAAGAATGCACTAGCAGTGGAAACTCATTACCATTGCTAGTACATATTATTACCACTGCTGTCAAGATAATTGTTAGGAAACTTATATAGATAAATATAGATTAGATTTTGTGTATATCTTATTCTATTAGTCTTATACGTATCTTGTAGAAGAGGACTCCTTATGCTATAAAAGGAGGTCCTAGGTTTAGGTTTGAGATGCGTTTTTCTTAGAGCTTAAAGGTTGTAACCCTAGTGATACAAAGTTCACTCGTATTATTATTCTTCATAATATTGGAGCTAACAGTTTGGTTTACATATTATTCTCATTCATATACAACTGTTTTTACTTATAAACAAACTTATAAGTATTACTAAGTAGATTCCGCATACTTGGTAGTATAACTCAAAGTATCATTCTAACACAAATTAAGGTGTGTTTAGATCCATCAATGTCAAAATCAAGCTTTAATTCATAGTTTTATCTACTGTTGGGATTTTTAGGTTGAATAAGCTTAGATTTTGATGCATAATTATAATATATAGCTTTCAGTCTCATATTAGCTTATCACAACATTTTCAGTCATTAGACTCAAATCAAAGTTAACAAAAGTCAAAGTTTTCAAGAAACTGAAAAAGTCAAATTGCATAGGTTTGATAGAAATTCCAAAATTGCTAGATTTTTCATGCACCCATCTTTCAACTTTTTGACTTGAATATTTTTTGAAAATCCAGCTTAACAGCTCAGCTTTCAAACCTATAATTTTGCTTATTTTTAGAATTTTTCGAAAGCACTTATTCATTAGCTTTTTGTAGCCTCTTTGCACCAAGACCTCCCCTGTGCCAGGGTGATAGGCTTGATTTCATAAGCTCCCACAGAGTTTATCTGTGAGCTTAAGACCCCAACCCCTTTGTCATACCAGTGTTTATTTTAGGATTTGAACCTTTTGCCCATAGCTTATTGTAGCCTGCTAGTTACCCTGACCATTCCTGCTGATTCATCATCATGAATGCAACCCATTTTCACAAGCCCCTCCTTAGCTTATTAGTGGACCCCAAGGCTTGAGCCTTGACTTATTTAAAAGCCCTCTTAGTATTAGGTTTTGGATTATGCTTAATTTCTTAGTGTATCTTATTCATGTGGGTTAATTGTTTCTGTTAGCTTATTTTAGAGTGCTTTAAGTCTCTATTAGCTTATTCCTTCAGTTTTATAGCTTATTGTTGGTCTTGTAGCCTAATTCACTCAAAAATCCAAATTTTAGCTTAATAAGCCAACTGTTAGGCTCATAAGCTTGCACACAGCTTATTTTTAAGCTTCAAAAATTTTGTCTTTGTAAAAGTCACTTTTTTGAGTATTAAATTAGTTTGGTAAAAAGAAAAACAAGAAAAACGAAATATAAAAAAAAAGTGATAGCTTCTATTTAAGCCATTTGGCTTATTTTTCTTCTTTTTCAAAAAGCATTTTCCAATTTTATATTTTTCTTAATTTCCTAATATATTAAAATAGTTGCATAAAAATGTTGGGTTTTGAGATTCTACTGCTCAGAATTTAACTAAGTGTCAAACTGCTGCTAAAGATAATGATTATGCTGCTAGTGTAATCAAACTGCCGCTATGTGAAAGTGCTGCTGGAGAACCTGTTGCTACAGAGATAGACTTGTATACACGAGTGGATAATTATAGAATAGATTGTGTGTATATCTTATACGTTAAGAATATTCTTATCTTTTGAAGAAAGTAATTGTAAACGTAATAGGACTCCTTGGCCTATAAAAGGAGGTGCCTAGGGTTAGAGTAGGTACGTATTATTTTGTTTTCGTTTACACTTCAAGGTTGTAAAACCCTAGCATTGTCGAGTGCTCGTATTATTAATATATTGAAGTGTTGATAGTGATGAAACTGTTCTTCTTAAGTTAAGCTTTAATATTCCGTGTTATAGCTTAAGCGTTTACGCAAGTCAACTTCTATAAAGATCGTTTGCTCAACTGGGATCAACAAGTGGTATCAGAGCTTGTGATCTATAAGTTGTAATCAAGAAGAATACGTTTCTTACAAGTTTACTGTTCTAAATCAATTACTGAAGATGGGTGACGACACACACATGGTGACTGCTTCAAAGGTTCCCATGCTCAATCCTAGCGAGTATGAGCTATGGAAGATGAGAATCAGACAGTACATTCGCATGATTGACTTCAACATATGGAATGTGATTGTGAATGGTGACTCTTTACCACAAAAAGGTCTTTATGGGAAAGAGATACCAATCAAGTTTGCTGAAGAAAACTCATTAAGGAAGATAGAGATCAAGGCACATAGTATTCTCTTGATGGGAATACCAAATGAATTTCAATTGGACTTTGATAGCTGTGAGACTGCAAAAGCCTTGATGGATGCTATGGAATTCATATTTGGAGGGAATGATGCTACTAAGAAGTCAAGGAAAAATATGTTGAAGCATCAGTTTGAGAATTTTTCTGCTACAAGTGGGGAAAAGATTGATGGTACATACAACAGGCTTAATAAACTTGTTAGTCACTTAAAGCTTGTTGGTCATGTTGTTCCTCAAGAAGATGTAAATCTTAAGTTTCTTAGAAGTCTTGCACCTGAATGGAGTATGCACACAGTTGTTTGGAGGAATAAGCCTGATTTTGAAACTATGAAGTTAGAAAGCCTCTACAACAATTTGAAAGTGTATGAACCAGAGTTGACTTCTTCAACTACTTCATCTTCTAGTACTCAAAATCTTGCCTTTGTATCTTCAAAGTCTAAAGGATCTCAAGAATCCCACTCTACTACTTATGGGGTATCTGCTGCTACATCTGATGGATTTGCTGCTAATGATAATAAGTCAATCAGTGATGCTGCCATATGTGCTTTCTTGGCTGATCTGACATCTAATACAAGGTCACAGGTTCTCAATCAAGATATGGATCATGTTGATCCTGAAGATCTTGAAGAAATTGATCTTAAATGGCAAATGGCCATGCTGACCTTAAGAGCAAGAAAATTCTTGAAGTGGACTGGGAGAGTAGTCAAGTACAGGGCTAAAGAAAATTTGGGTTTTGACAAGTCAAAGATGGAGTGCTACATGTGGAAAACTAGAAGGGGGAGGTTGAATAGTTTTACGTCCTTTAAAATTTATAAAAACTAGTTTGTTTTAAAAACTTTGATTTTAGTTTATGTGATCTCAATACTTGCACTATATGAACAATTATATAGTAATTAACTAACTAAGCTAATATAGTATAGGTAAATAAGTAAGTAATGAAAAGAGTTGGAGAGATCAAACCACAACACAAGAATTTATAGTGGTTCGGCTACAAGGTCACCGTCCTTGTTCCTACTCCACTCCCCGAGTCACCTACTCGAGAGTTTTCTTCACTATGTCAACAAACTCCCTTATGGCGGAGAAAACCTTACACACCACAACTACGTCACAACTACTTCACACCTATTTACTTCACACCTATCTTCTTCACACCTATCTTCTTCACTTCAATCTACTTCACACCTATCTGCTTCACAACTACACTACTTCACTACTAATCAACTTCTACTTCCTACACAACTTCAATTTCTTCTAAACTACTTATTACAAACAAAACACAACTTCACAAATAATATATATACACTATGCACAACTATTCTTGAATACTTCTTGAACTTAGTTGTAGAAGGAGTGTTCTTCTTTTGCACTTTGGATGAGGATGGATTAGAAGGGATTGAATCACTTGAAACAAGGATTAATATACTAATGATCAAAGGGTTTTGGAGGATGTTTAGAGAGTTTGAGATCTGAAAAATTCGTGCAAAAGGTGAGGAAAAATTCCAGAATTAAGATGGTATTTATAGGAAAAAAATTCTGACAATTTCTGACACAGGAGCCTGGCCGGTCCCCTTAAATCATGGCCGGCCCCCTTAAAATTAAGGGGACCGCCCCTTATAATTAAGGGGGCCGCCCAGTTGTAACGGCCGGAAAACTTGTCTTTTAGTGGGGAAACTTTATTTGGGGAAAAACTAACTGATTTTGGTTAAAAATTTGAAATCATATATTTAGTATGATTAAAACATTTTTCTTTATTACCAAAAGTGTTTTTCAAAAAGATATAATATGTTTATATAATTAAATAAACTTTGTATTAGTTAATTAAATACCCCTTTGATCATGAGATGTATTAAACACTTGTTTATCCATACCTTAAGTGATGAAGTTGGATATAATGATATAAACTAGCTTAATACTTGTTTACGTAGTAATCTTTGGTTTGATGAGTTTACATTTTGTGATCGTCAAAATATAGAGATATCGAAAAATATAAATAACGTTTTCATACATTATTTATGTCAACAATCTCCCCCTTTTTGATGATTACAAAATCTAAACTCATTAATCGAAAATTAGTATATATACAAGTATTATTGTGAGTTTATATCACTTCTCCCCCTTTTTGTTAGCATCAAAAAGGTTATCCCGATTTAATAGAAGCTCCCCCTTGAAGTATACTCCCCCTTGTTTTGAGGTAAAAAAGAAATCGAGATATGGAATTCTTGCAAAAATATTTAGTGGACAAGCAACATATATATATATATATATATATATATATATATATATATATATATATATATATATATATATATATATATATATATATATATATATATATATATATATATATATATATATATATAGCATGCAAGAGTAGAAACTAAACACAACCATAATCATTGATTAACTTAAAAAGGTTACAAGTAGTGCAAATAAGAAAAGCCTTGAAGGCTTACAATCATAAATAAAATAAACCAAAGCTCTAACATGAAAGTCTTCTCTAGAGATTGCCATCCAAAATGGTTTTAAAACAATTTTATTTACCATCCAAGCATGTTTAATTGGGAGGAATGGATGGTGAACATGGAGATGGTGATGGTGGGGGAGTGTTTGTTGATGGTGGTGGAGGAGTTGTGTTTGTTGTTGGTGGTTGATTCAACAAGTTTTAGATGTCAGAAAACATGTATTGCATCTCATCTTTTAGTCCAAACACAATTTTTCGGTTGTGAATGCAACAAAGACAGGTGTCTCCATGATCTTCAAGTATGCTCCATGGGACGGGGTTATAGGTTGGTGGATTTATAGGGGATGAGGAGAAATGGGCATCAAGAGGTGTTAATGGTGATAGTGAGAGGGTTAGTGCAAGAGTTGTGTTTACATTTGTGGGTTGTGATGGTTGATCAATTGTTGGAAGAGATAAATGGGTGTTTATGTAGTCATTAATGGATGAAGTGGATGGTATGGAGGAAGTAGAGGCTCCATTTGTTGATGGTGTTTTGGAGGGTGCATTTGGTGCAATAGGAGATGAGCATTGAGGTGGTGGTGATGGGGTGGTGTTGTCTTCATTTGTAAGATCAATGAATAGTTGTTTTGGTGGAATAATGACAAGTTTTTGTTTCTTGGCATTGTTTGAATCGGTGGTTCCTGGAGATGACATGATGAAAGGATGAGGTTTGATGAAGGTTGAGGATGATGGAATGTGGATTAAACATGCATGGGGATTATATAGTATGAAAACATGTTTAGAAGTAGAATTAATTTGAATTTGTATTGTTAGATTCCAAAATTAGTTTAGTTCTTAACGGAAATGGTAGTTGGGACTAGCAAAAGGGATCACAAGGTGCAAAAGAAAACAGTGTAAAAACTGTTCCAGATGGCCGGTCCCCTTAAATGGAGGTCGGTCCCCTTAAATTTAAGGGGGCCGCCCATCTGACGACCCAGGAATCAAAAATTTTCAAAAATTTTCTAGAAAAAATGTTGTATTCTGTTTTGTTTTTGCAGCAAGCTCTATTTGGACATTTAACATTTGTTTTGGTTTATTATGAAGCATACATGTCATATATATATATGTATATATATATATATATATATATATATATATATATATATATATATATATATATATATATATATATATATATATATATATATATATATATATATATATATATATATATACATAAACTAATCATGCTAGCATATATATATAGATTAAGTAATAAAGCATGCATTCATAAGCATATATTAAACATAAACAAGAAAGTAAACATCCTAATCAAATATCCAAACAATTATCCAAGAAAATAACAAGTACTTCCGAATATACTTCGGACAAATAGCATACTAAGAAAATATCCACGAACAAGAGACATAAAAATAAATATTGTTCAACAAACATAATCCAAGCACATCATCTCTTTTTCTTCCCGAAGATACCCTTCAAAGGCTTCCTGATAGATTTGAAGCCACCTCTAACATCTTCATGCAAGCTCTTTTGTCGTCTAAGCATCTCGGTAGTTCGTTCATGAAGTACTTATTCGTTTTGATCACTAGGAGATGGGGTAGAATACTCGGGATAGTCAAGATCCTCTAAATTATCAACGAACTCAGAAAACGAAGGGGTACTAGCATCATGGATGTTTTCCTCCTCATCGTCATCGTCTTGTCTAGAAGATGATCCATGAAAACTATGACGACGAGATTTTCCCTTGTCACTTCGAGTTCGTCGAGCTTGTTTTAGAGCGAGAGGACGTAAGGTGGGATATATGGACTCATAGATGCTTTTGTCAAGATCGGGGTAGTACTCGATAACATGACGACAGAGACGAGTAAGAAACATTCCATATGGAAGATTGGCTTTGGGAGTTTTTCTAGCACACTCAATCCGTTTGATAAAGAAGTAGGCTAAATTGTATGGCTTTTCGACAGTGATACAATACAACATGTGAGCAAGGCACGCTGGGAGATGGTCCCGGTGACCTCCAGTACCAAACGCATTCTCACGAATTAGTTCTTCCCAACGCTTCATGTGGGGGCCTAATTCCTTGAGCAGAAGTTGGTATGAAGAGATTTGAACGTTTATGGATTTTATTTTTCGGGTTGTAGAGGCACGCTCCACACCAAGGATTTGACGAATTTCGTCAGGATGAGGGATGTCGGAGAGATAAGGACCAAAGGTTGGTCGACAATGATGAAGAGATTCGAGGTCCCATTCGTTTGTGAAAACGGCTTGACCTCTAAAAGGAATTTGGAGGATTTGACCAATTTGTTCGAGAGTTAAGGTGATAAATTCAATTTGAATCATGAAGGAGATGGTGATGGCACCAAGATCATTGGTTTGGGCGGTGACTTGGCTATAGAAATCGACTATGAAACAAGGAACGATTGGTTCATTAATTTCATAAAGACAATTGAGGTTGATGCTTGAAAACAAGCGATTAATGTAGTCGGATTGAGCAAAGGCTAGATCTACTACACGTCCCTCATGAACGTTTCTATCTTCAATTTCATGATATATACGTCCAATGGAAGGAGATGTAGTAGGGAGTTGGGAAACTTTGGGAATGTAGTTTTTAGTGTGGGAAAGATCTTCGGTAGTCGTGTAACACCCCCAATTCATGGATGCAGCGGAATTCAAACTGGTTTTACTCGATGGCACAATAGTCACAATAATAGAAAACGAACTCTAATTGAGTTGTTTTAAATGATTTATCATTCAAATTATATAAATATCAGAGATTACAAAATGAGGCCCCAGATAGTTCCATGTTTACAAATTACATTAGATGAGTTTTTGAATGATAATAAAATTTATAGCCCTCTTGAATATCCGTGCTCCTCCGTGCCATCCTCGTTCATTATGGACCTGAAATACACGCTTAAGAGGTCAACACAAAGGTTGAGTGATATTCATAGAGTTTGTTTAATGGTTGAACACAATATGTTGGTAGTGTGAGTTAATTAGACTCATACTCATGGTTGGAAAACAAAACAGGTAGGCTACGTTATTATACGCCCATAAAATGTATTATACACTAAGCTTATGACACCAAAACGTTAACGGGTACCAATATCAATCGGCGGAGTTATCCCGGTAGGTACTTTGCTAACATATCTAAATCTCAAATATTAGTGAATTTGTTTGAACTTAGTCAATACAAATGGGATTCGTCAATCCCAATAAGCCTATTCACAATATTCGCGCTCACTATTACAAGTGATTAAATGGTTCATAATAAGGGATATTGGTTTTAGCAAGGATAGTACTTAGTGATAATAAAACAATCAGGCAAGCATACAATTGAAAAGCATTGTGTTCGGTTTAAAATAGCATGTATTCCCCCCGAGGGTTTGTAAAACAATTAAGTAATGGAAAGTGGGGCTATGAACTCACCGTTAGTTGGATGATGTATAATGAGAATGATGGATATGCCGTGAGAACTTCTACGAGCAACCTAGAATAATTGTTGCAACTTAGGTTTGGAATAATTTCTAAGAATACAAAGAATTGCCTATGTATGTCTTGCATATAGTCCATGATGTAGTACTTAGTGTAGTTTAAGTCTTTAAAAAGAAATGGTTTATGAAACATGTATGGTTTATATATCGCTTACTACCGTTCGGGCCGACATAATTCATAAGTCATGTAGTAAACGTTCGAGGAGCCAGGACACTTTAATTCGTAAATCCACAACTCATCTCGACGGCTTACATAATGAACTCCTCACATGAGGCTCCCTACTATTGTAGTAGTTGATAATATATATATATATATACATATATATATATATATATATATATATATATATATATATATATATATATATATAAGTTTTGATCCGAAAAGTTACATGTCCAATATTTGAATAAACTTAGGAAAGTTTATTTTTACATGATGATTGTTATTAGGGTGAGTTTCTTATAACTTGTATGACCATTTCTTGTAATATCTCATGGTTCTTTTAGATGAAGTAGATCCAAATTGTATGTTTAAGTTATCGCCAACTCTTTGGTTCATGTTTTCGCCTAAGTAAGTTTATATGGTCATTTAGTCATGGCCTTACCATGACCTTTGGTCATTGTTCCATGGTCTTGAGACTCAACCTTGGCTTTAGACATGGTTGTGGTCTTGAATCTAGGTCATAAGACCTCTTGATCTTTTTAAATCATAACCATTATATAGTGACTTATATATATAAAATAGCTGTTAATAAACTGAGAAAAATCTCATTCGTTATTGGTTTTCTGGAGACGTGCACCTATTTTGAAGAAAACGTGATTCCGGACAACTTTTGTGTTTTAACTTTTTCGTGAAACGGACCAGAAGGGCTTTTTTTTGCGTGTTTTATGTTCTGTCACAAAAGCTATTTAGGCAGTTTTGCCGCAAAGTTTTGGTAACTTCAAATGGTCATAACTTTTGACTCGTGTACTCATTTTAGGTGGTTCAAATTGCTATGGTTTCCTTGTTAGGTCCTCTACTACAATATGTAATGATCCAATATCATAATTATACCATTTTGATCAGATTTCACTAAGAAAGTCACTAGTTTACTTGTTTAAATACATAAGTTAACAATCATTTACAATAACTTGTTTTACCCAATTTTATACATCATGGACATGATCACAAGACAAAATATAGCATGAATGATATGTAAATAACATGAATATGATATTTAACAAGAATTATGTTAGGGTTTTGCTTTCAACTTTTGGCTTTCAATTAAGAAAGGAAGTTAACATGTAAGGTAAGGACTTTGATAGACTTTAGCTTCACCCTACTTCACTTCATGCAATCTTTCTACTCTTGTATTCTTGAAAGAGAGGTGATGAATGTTGAGGTGACTTGAGTAGATTCAAACTCAAGAGAAATCACCAAAGTTTCTAGGGTTTGGAAGTAGTTTGATGAATCAAAACCAAACTAGGGTTTATGTGTTGTTATAGCACTTGATCCTTGAATAAAATTGGAAGTAAACTAGCTAAGTGTTTTATGGTTGTGTGTGTGGTATGTGGTATACAAAGGAGAGGAGGAGAGGGCTTTATAGGAGCTTAAGGAGGTTACAATCTTGACTTAGTCAAAACTTGGTGAACAAGTTCAACACATGTAAACATCCTTGAGTTAGGAGCATCAGATCAAGCCATGTGTGAGGTGAATCCCCCCCTATGGCGGTTCACGTAACTTAGGGAGGAAGAGTTGGTTTTTGATGATATTATCCAAGCTTATGTAGCTAGTTTTGACTCCGTAAAATGCTAACCGTAAACGATTAAGCCATAATACGTAAAATCGGGCATCGTAAAAATAGGAAACTTGGAAGAATGATTAAACTTGTCAAAATACTCCATAATAAAATATAAAATGAGTGGTAGGTTCCATTGGGGTGCCAAAACCCTGCTAAAACTGGAAACACGGGTCTAAAACGCGTAATACGTAAAACGTACGAATATTGTGTAAAATTGAGAAAAGTAAAATGTTACTTTTCTAGTACCATAATAATGATTTAAAATGACTTATAATGTCTAGACTGGGCTCAGTCTAGTGTCGGTTGGTATTAAATGTCTTTTAGACATAAAACCGTAAGCCTAAAAATCAAGGAATGATTTATAAAATCAAGGAATGATTTTTGGTCAAAGGAGGAGGGAAAAAATATGTTGACTTTTTTTTTTCCAAAAATGTGAAAACTCAAATCGTCTTAGAAATGCGGTGCAGGTATAGGCTAAGGTTACGGCTGAGTAAAAACGCTTAAAAACGAAAATTCCTGTTTTTTACGGCCGAGGTTTATTTGGTCATGTTTTTCCCAGTCTTGATTTATTCTCAAATAAATCATGAGTGTATCAAACATTTTTCTAATATGGGGAAAATTAACGCGGTCGAGTTTCGTTGTGCGTAGAATCTTTGAATGACGTTTTACCCTAAAACGTGTAATTTCTTAATAACTTTCGCGAAAATGATCTGATGAGTGTCAAACATTTAATTTGCCATGGAAGTGATTTATCACACGAGAATATGAAATAAAAATCAAATTTCGGGAAAATGAATAGCAAAAAGTGAATAGTGAAATTTTCGGGAATAGTAATTAACCTGAAATTGTGAATTGTTACAAGTCGCTTTTGGCATTTTCACCTAAACACATCAACAATACAAAAGACCAAAATAAATATAAAGAAGAATAATAAAAAAAATGTATATATAATTTTGAAGACTTATGTTGGAATGTAAACTTACTTCGACTCTAAGAAGATAATCCTAAGAAGTAGTTTACCATGTTCCTTATTTTTAATTTTAACTCATTCTAGATATATTTTATGATGTTTAGTAAGTAGTTATGGACAAATCCAAACACCCTTTTAAACATCTAAATATATCATGAAATATGCTAGAATAACTTTAGGTTGTATAACTAGCCATTTCTTACGAGTTTCTTATGCATGTGATTTATTTTTGAAAAGGATACTTTATGTTTTGACTCAAAAATGTCATATTTATACTTACGAGTTTCTGGATATATTTTACGTTGGAGAGTATTTGAACGAAAGGAATTGCTTGACATTTTTACTTGACATTTCGTCAATTAAATTTTCTTGATCATTTCGGATGAAATTCATCAAGTTGTCTAGTGGACTAGAGAGTTGTGGAAGGTTCATAAGCATATATATATATATATATATATATATATATATATATATATATATATATATATATATATATATTATATATATATATATATACAGTATGGGCTTGTAAGACGAGAATATAGGAAGGAGACGTATGCAACGAAAGCCGGGAGTTTTTCCATCCATAAATTTTTTGACTCATCTCTCAACATCAGCATGAGTGTTGTTGAACATTAAAGTTCAATAAGGCAAGTGGGGGAAAGAAAGGGTTCGTAAACGAACAATTTTTAGTTCTAGAAAATCAACAAATGAATTTTCTAGGTTATATGATCCTAGATGTAACTAAGTATGTATATGTATATATATATTTAGATATAGTATAATTATATATATATATATATATATATATATATATATATATATATATATATATATATATATATATATATATATATATATATATATATATATATACACGAGGAAACAATGAGCCAAACAAAATCACATAACAACTAGATACTAAACTAAGCATGTATTTCTTGACAAGAAAATAAAAGGAAATGTGTACCTTTCGTCTTCAATGCGTTTATCTTCAAAGTCTCACTTGATGTCTTAGCCATGAGACACTTATCTACTTTTGTTGTTTCTTTCTCATCTTCATCGCTATCACTCCAAGCTCCTCCAACAAATGCTTTTTGATTTTGATCTCTTGTCATCATTAGACATTTTCCAATGAGGTGATTCGGATCACCACACTTGAAACATTTTCTCTCATTCTTGCTATACTTGTCATCATTATTCTTTTGAGGTGCTCTCCTTTCATCATGTGGTTGTCTAACGAATCTTCCTCGCCTTTTGAAGAATTTCTTGAAATCTCTTACGGCCATGGCATATTCTTCGTCATCGCTTTCGGAAGATGAGTTATCTTCGTTGTTGGATTCCTTTCTAGCTTTCAATGCGATTGACTTGCTTTGCTCTTGTTTTCCTTTAACCATTTCGGAGTCCTTCTTTATAATTGCTTCATGGACTTTCAAATTTCCAATTAATTCATCAAGTTGTAATGTTGACAAATACTTTGATTCTTCAATAGCCGTCACTTTAGCTCGCCATTTTGGGTGAAGAGCCCTAAGAAACTTCCTAACAAAATTCTTACTAGAAAAATTCTCATCAAGTGCTTTTAAACTTGTGATGATAGTGTTAAATCTAGCGAAAGTATTATCAATTGATTCCTCTTCCGGAATTGTGAATTGCTCATATTGTTGAACAACTAGATCTATTTTATTATCTTTGACTTGATTATTACCTTGGTGAGTTATTAATAAAGAGTTCAAAATTTCTTTTTCGGTTTCACACATACAGATCCTTTTGTACTCTTTACGTGGTAGCGCATTATAAATAACCATTTTTGCTTCATTATTTTTAGCAAGTTTTCTTTTTAAATCATCTTTCTTTGTTTCGGGGTTATTTTGAATAGGTAAAAAATCACCATTGGTAATAATATGCCAAAGATCTAGATCTTTTGATTTCACATAAGTTTCGAATCGATTTTTCCAATATAAAAATCCATCACTTTCAAATAGTGGTGGTCTTTGCATAGATTGCTGACGAGGCGAAAAATGAACCACTTTTAGGGGGTCATTTAAGCCCGGAATTGAATTTATTTGATCAAATATTGCCCTAAATCGTTCCTTTTGTGATTTTAGGTATTTTGGGAGTGAAATCTGGAAAAGGAAGCAATTCGGACTTTTTTGGAGCATAAAAGTGAAGAAAACGCCAAAGTCTTAATTTTCCATGCTGGGAACAGTAGGTGACGGCGTCAAGAGTAACATCCTGACGGCGTCAAGAGCAAAATTCCGTGACGATCCAGTACAGATTTGACGGAGTCACGAAGTAGGGCGTCAAGAGTAAAAGTCATGACGGACTGGAAAATTTATATCACATGACGGCGTCAAATGTAGATCAAGGCAGTCCGAGAAGAGTTTTGGCGGCGAGGTGACGGCGTCACAAGCTTGGTCTTGACGCCGTCAGACCCCTTTTCCTATATATAGTTTTCTAAATTTTCACATTAGAGAGAGAAGTTTTGGAGAAACCCTAAGTACGAACTTGGTGCGAATTTTACATGTTTTTCAAGGGTTCCAAGCCCTTGATACCTTTCATGTGTAATTGAGATAAGTGTTCTTTTAATTCAATCAATATGTCTATGTGTTGGTTGTCTATATCTTGTTCTTCTCTTAATTCCATCATGCTAGGCTAGATCTATCTTGTGTTTGCTTGGATCTAATGAAACTTAGATGTTAATTATGTGTTGATTACTTGTTTATACTTGTCTTGGATGAATGATTTATATGTTAGGCTTAAGAAAACTGGCAGATCTCCAATTGGTAACATGCTTGAACGTCTTAAGAAACATGAACCGATGTGCACTAGGTCTTTATTGGTTGTATTTAATGCATGAGCCACTGTTTATAATCCCTATGGTTGTGCTGGGCATGGTATAGGAGGAGATAAGAGCTCATAGAATTGGGGAGTTAAGTGCGCCACCCCATGAATGGTATTAAGGAATACGATCCGTCATCCATGCAACTATAACAAGTAATTAACGTGTAAAAGATATCTAGGGAGTAGTGAAATCTAAGTAAACACATTTTCTCTACTTATTGCTCACAACTTTAGTATAATTTAGTTTATTTTCATTTTTAGTATTTTATTTTGATTGCATCTTTAGTATTGGGTTAGTTGATTAGCAACTAATTCCGCCCAAATCCTTCAAACCCGAGATATTTACTTGCTTTCTAAAAATATATAAAAATACAAAAATAATCATCCCTCTCCTTTAGAAATAGTATTTAGGTTTTCTGATCCTAGCGACACTATTCCTAGCTGAACGATCAATCCCCCGGTACTTGTCACTATACTATACTACAACGATCAGGTACACTGCCTGGTGGGGGTTGTAAGCTTCTCAGGATCCCTTGAGAGGTAAAGCCTGGTGCGATTCCCACGTATCAAGTTTTTGGCGCCGCTGCCGGGGAATAGTTATTGTCTAGGTTAGAATTTCTTTTTATTAGGTCTACTTGCTAGATTCCTTTCTAGTAAGATTTTATTTTTATTTTTTCTTTAGGTTCTCTTTAGTCTATCTATTTCTTTGTGTCCTTTGTTCGTAAACTATTTCGAGGGATCACAATAACATTGATCGTTTGATTCCTGTTATTCGTGTTTTTCGTCGTAGGATTTTCCAAATGCCCGCCCCACTTCCTTTAGCAGAAAATGAGAACCCACCTAACCTCTCACCCAACCACCACTTTGACAATAATTCTGACTTAGAAGAGTCTAATCATGATGATGATTGTAGGGCTAGTCCTTTCTACTATTCAGACTCCGATGAGGATCTTGATGATGGTGATGTGATTAATGAGAATATGATGGAAGAAGAAATAAACCCTCTTAGGTATGTTGACCCTAGAACTAGGATTGAGTGTGATAGTTCATTTAACATGCAATTCCCTTGTAAGATCGGATTTAAGAGCTTTAACGCCTATCTCAACTCATCTCTTCCAATGAACATAATCTCACGTAATGAATACAATAAAATCATGGTAGAAGAGTTAGAATACAAAGGAGAAAACATTATTGCTAAGGCAATACCATTGCATGTGTTTATAGGAAGCTTGGTTTATCTTGTTGAGTTCATGGTTATGGAGAATCTAGGAGAGTTTATTGATGATAAGTTGACCCAAGTTGTGTTTGGAAAACCCTTCAAACGGTTGACCAACCTCGATGAAAAACTCATAGAGGGGTTAATTACATTCTCGGATGGGGATGAAGATTTTGTATATCAAATGCCTCGCACACACCCTAGGTTCAAAGATTTTTCCATGGAAAAGTGTAGTAGGTATATGCCCATGGAAATGTTAAGTGAGAATGATAAGAGAAAAGGACTTACGTACACGCATGAAAAGAATAAAAGATACTATCGCGGATGCTTAGAGTTTGGAGATGAATATAAGAAAGATGAGGCGACTATTAGATGGCTCACACTTGGTTATGTGAGCATAAGCGATACACGTTAACCCATGACCTTGAGTCTAGCTACAAGACTCGTAAATAAAGAAAAGCGCTTCTTGGGAGGCAACCCATGTTTTGTGTGATTTTGTTTGTTTGTTTGTTATTTGCTTCCGTATGCATGTTTAATTTTTATTGTTGGTAGATCATGTTTCTAAACTAAATAGTGGAAATACTTTACTTTGTTGTTTTGGCCTAGTTTTAACTCCACCTAAAGGTATTTTTGCAAAAAGATAAGTGTAAGGGGAAACCCCAAATATGTTTTCAAGAAACAAACCGATCATGATTCTCCACAATATTAAATGAACATGTCTATTTGTATTTGTTAGAGTCAAATGCTTGTATTGAGTCATAATGAAGTTTTGCAGGATTTTCCAGGAAGTAGGACCAAGTTTTTCCAGAAATTTTCCGGAAACATAACATAAGAATTTCTGCAGGTCACTTCTGACGGCGTCAAGAGTTTACTCTTGACGGCGTCACGTGTAAAAATCTGGAAATTTTACCGGTTTTGTTTTTCTAACGGAGTCTTATGGTTTTTGTGAATTATTAAGTTTTATAATCTCCAGGAGATCTTTAAACTTCATTCCACAAGCATTATATCTTATCTTGTTTTCTAGGTTTCAGTGACTTATATAGGATGCTGCCGATTTTACGCGAGGTTGTCTTGTCTATTTTATCAGGTTTTACAGGTTATGTATGACAAGAAGATGATTTATATTCTGGAAGGGAAGCTTTGATTGTTCATTTTCTTGGAGGAAGATTTAACCTGGCTACCTTATTATCCATACCGAGCGAATCAGGGGAGTATTTGATTTCATTCTTTTTACTTATTTCACTTTTACATTCTTTACTTGAACATTGGGGACAATGTTCATCTTAAGTGTAAGGGGAGGGTAAAAAGATGATACCTTACATATGCACTTTCGCTTGAGTATTGTTTTGCTTAATGGTAGATGTGTAATAAAACTATGAGAAATACTTGTTAGTGCAATTTTAGCGCCAAATTTAAATTTTTTTACAACATTTAAGAGTGAAACTTTAGCCATAGCAAGCGTCTTATGGATAGGAGATTGTATGACTAGCACATAACCGTACTTTCAGAAAAATTTTCCACCCAAATATGTGAGGTTCGCCTTTAGATTTGATAGGAAAAGCATTTAGTATTTGTGCTTAGGAGTGTACCGGTAGTATTTAGATTCTAGAACTTGCGTTAGTGATGCATCCCGAGACTGCTAGTGAAACTACATTCGTGTAGTAGGATTTACTACATGATAAGAGGCATTAGGATCACCCTTTTGTTAAACCCGTATCATAATTACTTGACCATTTAAGTCATATTACTTGGCTAGTTAAGTCAACTAATTTTTCCCACACCCTTAGCGTTGTACTCATTTTTAGTACACGAAACCCCTAGTACACCCCTCCGAGCCTATCTTTTCGTTTCAAACTTTAAGCATTTTACTTAAAGGAAGAATTTGTTACACCCCACTTAAATGTACAACCAAATCGCCTTAGCCTTCCGTATATGCGCTCATTTTTAGTGCATTATTGTTATTTGTTGAACCCTAAGTTAACTATCTAATTGATTACATGGTTGCTAAGTCGAGTCATATCCTTGTACATATTATTTTGGGACGATTGGGACTCATGGGTAAGTACTTATTTTATGGAGTAATGGGGAAAAACATCATATATTACCCCCATATGTACGTTAATCTTAAAAGTGCTCCAAGTGTTTTGATTTTCTTAATTCGAGTCATTAGATTAGTTTATTGTAAAGTATGTAAAAATTCAAGTGTAAGGGGAATGTTCATCCCCTATGATGTATTATTTTGGATGGTAGGGTAAGAGTGTTTGCCAAAAAAAAAAAAAGAAAAAAAAAAAAAAGAAAAAGAAAAAAACAATCGAAAAATCAAGAAAAAAAAAATAGAAAAAGGAAAAAGAGAAGGAAACATACGGACTACCATCCCTTTTTATTCTATGTTCATTTTATGTTTTTGTTATTTTTCATTTATTAGCATAAGTCGAGTCTAGTCTTGGCTTAGCAACGCCATATTGTACATGTAATTAACCAAGATTGTTAACTCGCCACCAGTAAAAACTTCCTTTATCCAACAAAACCGTGTATTTCATATCCCTACACCTAACGTTACAACCCTTTAAAAGACCTCTTTGATAGTTTATCCTAGGTGCTTACGCCATGTGGTGGAGGTTTGATCCTTTCCCAAGCCTATGGTAATCTATTTTGCTATGACAGGTAGTGAGAGATATCTTCCGTTTCCATATTGTAATTTACACTTTATTACACCCGAGAGATGTGAGTATCTAAACACTATTTGTGAGGTGCTAGTATATGACCTTCGTGCTTGTCTTTGGTCTTTAGTGGAACGATTATTTGTTGTAATTACTTTTATATTAGTGTTAAATGACCCCTAACTTGTATTTTGAGTAGAATAAAAGCGCATTTTCTTGAGGACAAGCAAATCTCAAGTGTAAGGGTATATGATGAGGCGAAAAATGAACCACTTTTAGGGGGTCATTTAAGCCCGGAATTGAATTTATTTGATCAAATATTGCCCTAAATCGTTCCTTTTGTGATTTTAGGTACTTTGGTAGTGAAATCTGGAAAAGGAAGCAATTCGGACGTTTTTGGAGCATAAAAGTGAAGAAAACGCCAAAGTCTTAATTTTCCATGCTGGGAACAGTAGGTGACGGCGTCAAGAGTAACATCCTGACGGCGTCAAGAGCAAAATTCCATGACGATCCAGTACAGATTTGACGGCGTCACAAAGTAGGGCGTCAAGAGTAAAAGTCATGACGGTCTGGAAATGCATATCACATGACGGCGTCAAATGTAGATCAAGGCAGTCCGAGAAGAGTTTTGGCGGCGAGGTGACGGCGTCACAAGCTTGGTCTTGACGCCGTCAGACCCCTTTTCCTATATATAGTTTTCTAAATTATCACATTAGAGAGAGAAGTTTTGGAGAAACCCTAAGTACGAACTTGGTGCGAATTTTACAGGTTTTTCAAGGGTTCCAAGCCCTTGGTACCTTTCATGTGTAATTGAGATAAGTGTTCTTTTAATTCAATCACTATGTCTATGTGTTGGTTGTCTATATCTTGTTCTTGTATTTGCTTGGATCTAATGAAACCTAGATGTTAATTATGTGTTGATTACTTGTTTATACTTGTCTTGGATGAATGATTTATATGTTAGGCTTAAGAAAGCTGGCAGATCTCCAATTGGTAACATGCTTGAACGTCTTAAGAAACATGAACCCATGTGCACTAGGTCTTTCTTGGTTGTATTTAATGCATGAGCCACTGTTTATAATCCCTATGATTGTGCTGGGCATGGTATAGGAGGAGATAAGAGCTCATAGAATTGGGGAGTTAAGTGCGCCACCCCATGAATGGTATTAAGGAATACGATCCGTCGTCCATGCAACTATAACAAGTAATTAACATGTAAAAGAAGTCTAGGGAGTAGTGAAATCTAAGTAAACACATTTTCTCTACTTATTGCTCACAACTTTAGTATAATTTAGTCTATTTTCATTTTTAGTATTTTATTTTGATTGCATCTTTAGTATTGGGTTAGTTGATTAGCAACTAATTCCGCCCAAATCCTTCAAACCCGAGATATTTACTTGCTTTCTAAAAAAATATAAAAATACAAAAATAATCATCCCTCTCCTTTAGAACTAGTATTTAGGTTTTCTAATCCTAGCGACACTATTCCTAGCTGAACGATCAATCCCCCGGTACTTGTCACTATACTATACTACAACGATCAGGTACACTGCCTGGTAGAGGTTGTAAGCTTCTCAGGATCCCTTAAGAGGTAAAGCCTGGTGCGATTCCCACGTATCAATTGCCCTTCTAAAGATTTTTCAAATTCCATAGATCGTTACAAGTTTTAAAATACAATATTTTTTAAAGATCTTGCAAAACCTGGCTCTGATACCAATTGTGGAAAACTAGAAGAGGGGTTGAATAGTTTTACCTCCTTTTAAATTTATAAAAACAAGTTTGTTTTAAAAACTTCGATTTTAGTTTATGTGATCTCAATACTTGTAGTATATGAACAATTATATAATAATTAACTAACTAAGCTAATATAGTATAGGTAAATAAGTAAGTAATGAAAAGAGTTGGAGAGATCAAACCACAACACAAGAATTTATAGTGGTTCGGCTACAAGGTCACCTTCCTTGTTCCTACTCCACTCCCCGAGTCACCTACTCGAGAGTTTTCTTCACTATGTCAACAAACTCCCTTATGGCGGAGAAAACCTTACACACCAATTTACACACCACAACTACGTCACAACTTCTACACAACTTCTTCACACCTATTTACTTCACACCTATCTTCTTCACACCTTTCTTCTTCACACCTATCTTCTTCACTTCAATCTACTTCACACCTATCTACTTCACAATTACACTACTTCACTACTAATCAACTTCTACTTCCTGCACAACTTCAATTTCTTCTAAACTACTTATTACAAACACAACACAACTTCACAAATAATATATATACACTATGCACAACTACTCTTCAATACTTCTTGAACTTAGTTGTAGAAGGAGTGTTCTTCTTTTGCACTTTGGATGAGGATGGATGAGAAGGGATTGGATCACTTGAAACTAGGATTAATATACTAATGATCAAAGGGTTTTGGAGGATGTTTAGAGAGTTTGAGATCTGAAAATTTCGTTCAAAAGGTGAGGCAAAATTCCAGATTTAAGATGGTATTTATAGGAGAAAAATTCTGACAATTTCTGACACAGGAGCTTGGCCGGTCCCCTTAAATCATGGCCGGCCCCCTTAAAATTAAGGGGACCGCCCATTATAATTAAGGGGGCTGCCCAGCTGTAACGGCCAGAAAACTTGTCTTTTAGTGGGGAAAGTTTATTTGGTGAAAAACTAACTGATTTTGGTTAAAAATTTGAAATCATATATTTAGTATGATTAAAACATTTTTCTTTATTACCAAAAGTGTTTTTCAAAAATATATAATATGTTTATATAATTAAATAAACTTTGTATTAGTTAATTAAATACCCATTTGATCATGAGATGTATTAAACACTTGTTTATCCATACCTTAAGTGATTAAGTTGGATATAATGATATAAACTAGCTTAATACTTGTTTAAGTAGTAATCTTTCGTTTGATGAGTTTATATTTTGTGATCGTCAAAATATAGAGATATCAAAAAATATAAATAACATTTTCATACATTATTTATGTCAACACTACAATTGCAACAGGAAGGGCCACTTTGCCAGAGAATGTAGAGCTACAAAGAAAAATGCTGAAACTCCAAAGAAGACCTCTGAAGAATCAAAGAATACCACTACTGCATTAGTTTCGTGTGATGGGTTGGGAGATTATGATTGGAGTGACATGGCTGAGGAAGAACCCAATTACTCTCTGGTAGCTGAAGTCAAGCCTAAAGTGAATAACTTTGCACTTATGGCCTATGCATCATGTTGACATAAATAATGTCTAAAAACATTGTTAGCATATTAACAATATCTCTATGTTATGATAATTACAAAGCATAAACTCATTAATCTTAAACTTATGACGTAAACAAGTTTTTAGTGCTTAATATTTGTCTTTGCATCTATATCACTTAAGGTATGAATAAACAAAGTGTTTATTGCATTTCATGATCAAAGGAAATTTTTCTAATCACTAGAATTTTTATAAAATGTATTAAACATTCTATATCTTTTACAAAATTACTTTTGGAATTTAAAGAATATGTTTAATTCATTACAAATATATGATTTCAAATTTTCAACCAAAAATGACAAATTTTATCCAGAAAATTTTTCCCCACTAGAAGACAAGAAAATCCAAAGTTCTGAAAGGGTGGCCCCCTTAATTCCTTAAGCGGCCCCCTTAATCATTAAGGGGACCGACCTCTAATTAAGGGGACCGGCCACGCTCCAGAACAGTAAATTTTCTCCCTATAAATACTGGTTCATCCCACAGAATTTTCTCACCTTTTGCACTCCTAAACTTTCTGTTCTAGATCCCCATTTCTATTCTCTTAATCCTTTGATCATAAATACATAATTCTTTGTTTCAAAGTGATTCAAACATCATCCTCTCATGTGCAAAAGAAGAATACTTCTATCCTCCAAGACAAGAAGTATTACAACTTGTTGTGACCTCCACATCCAAGTTGTTGGTGCATCATCAAGATTATTTACATAATTCTTTGTAAAGATTATTGTGAATATTTGATTGTAGATAGTTGTGCTAGGTATATTGATTGTGTGATTAGTTAGTTGTTTTGTGTGAAGAAGAAAAGTTAGGAATTAGATTGTAGTGAAGAAGCTAGGTGTGAAGTTCTTACTTGTGAAGAAAATTGGTGTGAAGAAGATAGGCGTGGAGTAGTTAGTTGTGAAGTAGATTGGTGTGAAGAAGTTGTGATTTAGTTGTGAAGAAGTTGTGGTGTGTAAATTGGTGTGTAAGGTTTTCTCCGCCATAAGGGAGCTTGTTGATATAGTGAAGAAAACTCTCGAGTTAGGTGCTCGGGGAGCGGAGTAGGGCAAGGAAGGTGTCCTTGTAGCCGAACTACTATAAATCTCTTGTCTCGCGGTTCGATCTTTCCATCTCTTATTTATTTCTTTACTTATCAATGTTATATCTTACTTGTTGATAGTTGTTTATATTGTGCAAGACTTGAGATCATATATTATCGAATCTAAATTTTAAAAACTAAGAAAACACTAAAACTATCTTTTATAACGAATTAAAAAGGCGTAAAACTATTCAACCCCCTTCTAGTTTTCCACAATTGGTATCAGAGCCACGTCGAGCAAGATTTTTAAAATATATTGTATTTTAAAACTTGTAACGATCTATGAAATCTGAAAAATATTTAGAAGGACAATCTATGCAAAGACCACCACTATTTGAAAGTGATGGATTTTTATATTGGAAAAATAGATTCGAAACTTATGTGAAATCAAAAGATCTTGATCTTTGGCATATTATTACCTTTGGTGATTTTCCCCCTATTCAATATAATGTTGAAACTATAATGGATGAAATTGTATCTTTTGAAAAACAAAATGATGATTTGAAAAAGAAACTAGCAAAAAATAATGAGGCTAAAATGGTCATTTATAATGCGTTACCACGCAAAGAATATGAAAGAATTTTATGTGTAAAACCGCAAAAGAAATTTGGGATTCTTTACTAATTACTCACCAAGGTAATAGCCAAGTCAAAGATAATAAAATAGATCTTCTTGTACAACAATATGAACAATTTACGATTCCGGAAGAGGAATCAATTGATAATGCTTTTGCTAAATTTAACACTATTATCACAAGTCTAAAAGCACTTGATGAGACATTTTCTAGTAAAAATTGTGTTAGGAAATTTCTTAGGGCATTGCATCCGAAATGGCGAGCTAAGGTCACGGCAATTAAAGAATCAAATAACTTGATGACGTTATCACTAGATGAACTAATTGGCAACTTGAAGGTTCATGAAGAAATTATAAGAAGAGATTCGGAAACGGTCAAAGTCAAGAAAGAACAAACCAAATACATTACTTTAAAAGTCAAAATGGAACCTAGTGATGATGATGATTCAAGTGACGAAAGTGAAGACGAAGAATATGCAATGGCCGTAAGAGAATTCAGGAAATTCTTCAAGAGACGAGGAAGATTCACTAGATCATCACGAGACGAAAGAAAACCATTCCAAAGAAATAGAAGTGACAACTACAGGAAAAGAAAGTGCTTTAGATGTGGAAGTCCAAATCATCTCATTGGCGAATGTCTAAAGCCGTCGGGTTATGAAAATCAAGGCGTATTTGTTAGTGGAACATGGAGTGATAGTGACAAAGAAGAAGTTGAAAAGCCAAGAGACGAAAAGTGTTTTATGGCAAAAGAAACCGACACAATATGTTTAGGAATTGACTTGGAGCCTGACGAATGGATCAAAGATAGCGGATGTTCGAGGCACATGACAGGGAACCGCAAGCTATTCTCTACATACAAGGCACACAATGGAGGTAACATTATTTTCGGTATAGGACAAATATGTGATAATAAATGTAGAGTCACTTTTACCGAAGAGGATAGCGAAATAGCTAAGAATTGAAAAATTATAGGTAGAGGAATTAGGAAAGGTGGCATATATGTTATGAAACTAGGAAACAAGCCTGAGGATAGGATATGCCTAATGACCCTAGATGAAAACTCTACATTGTGGCATAGGAGATTAGGACATGCTAACATGCAACAAATACAATTTTTGGCCTCTAAGGAATTAATTAGAAATTTGCCTAATCTAAAATATGACAAGCATTTTTGTGATGCATGTAAAATTGGAAAACAAGCTCATGCTAGCCACAAAGCTAAGTATATAGTATCCACTACTAGGTGCCTAGAATTATTACATATGGATCTTTTTTGTCTATCCGCTGTGCGGAGCTATGGAGGAAACAAATATACCTTAGTAATAGTAGATGACTACTCACGATACACATGGACTAGGTTTTTAAGTGACAAAACCCAAGCCTTTGAAAAATTTGAAATATTTAGTAAAATGATTCAAAATAAATTAGGATGCACAATAGTTGCCATTAGGACGGACCATGGTAGGGAATTTGATAACGAAGTACAATTTGGAAAATATTGTGATTTAAATGGAATATCTCACAATTTCTCCGCTCCTCGTACTCCTCAATCAAATGGCGTAGTAGAAAGAAAAAATAGGCCACTACAAGAAATGAGTTGAACAATGTTAAATGAACAATCCATCCTACAAAAATTTTGGTGTCACGCCGTAGATACATCGGCATATATTTTAAATAGGGTATCAATTAGGAGAATTCTAGGAAAAACTCCTTATGAGTTAGTAAGAGGTAGAAAACCAAACGTAAGTTACTTTAGGGTATTTGGAAGTAAATGTTATATTCTAAACACTAAGGATTGCCTCGCTAAGTTTGATCCAAAATCATATGAAGGAATATTTTTAGGATACTCACAAAATAGCAAAGCATATATAATACTTAACAAACACTCCATGAAAGTAGAAGAATCACTAAATGTAACATTTGATGAAACACCATCACCTCCTAAAACATTACCTTTAGAAGATGATGACTTAGTCGAAGATGAAGCTATTGAGGTTAGTAAAACAAAACCCATAGGAAATGATTATGAAGACATTCACTTAGGAAATAACGAAATTGTTAATGTTAAAGAATCTAGATCACATCCATTAGATAATATAATAGGACATCTTAACCAAAGAACCCTTAGGTCACAAGCCCAAGATAAAAACAATTTCTTTTGTTTCCTCTCAGCAATAGAACCTAAGAATATTAATGAGGCTTTAAAAGATGAAAGTTGGGTTATAGCTATGCAAGAAGAATTAAATCAATTTAAGGCAAATGATGTTTGGGAATTAGTCCCAAATCCAAAGAATATGACCATCATAGGAACTAAATGGGTATATAGGAATAAGTTAGATGAGAATGGAATAGTTACTAGGAATATCGCTAGGTTAGTTGCCCAAGGTTATAATCAACAAGAAGGAATTGATTATGATGAAACTTATGCCCCCGTAGCTAGACTAGAATCGATTAGGATATTACTTGCCTATGCATGCGCCCTAGATTTTAAGTTATTCCAAATGGACGTGAAAAGTGCATTCCTTGATGGTTTTATTTATGAGGAGGTATATGTGGCACATCCTCCAGGATTCATTGACTTCACAAAACCTGATTATGTTTATAAGTTAAAGAAAGCTTTGTATGGACTCAAACAAGCTCCCAAAGCTTGGTATGATCGATTAAAAGCTTTTCTTATTAAACATGATTATTCCATGGGAATGGTAGATAACACTCTTTTCACTAAAAGGAAAGACCCAAATCTCATCATTGTCCAAATATATGTTGATGACATTATATTTGGATCGACTTGTCAAGACATGTGTGATGAATTTGCCAAAATCATGCATGATGAGTTTGAGATGAGTATGATGGGTGAACTTAACTTCTTCCTAGGATTAAAAATAAAACAATTAGAAGATGGAATATTTTTTAACCAATCTAAGTACATTAAGGAAATGCTTAAGAAATTTGGCCTAGAAGACTCAAAACCCATGAAAACTCCCATGTCTACGGAAGTAAAGCTCACAAAGGATGATGAAGGTGAGTCCGTAGATAACACCAAGTATAGAGGAATGATAGGTAGTTTACTATACTTGACGGAAAGTAGACCTGATATCATGTTTAGTGTCTGCCTTTGTGCCCATTTTCAAGAGGATCCCAAAACCTCTCACCTAGAAGTGGTTAAACGTATCTTCCGATACATTAAAGGCACTATACACTTAGGATTATGGTATCCTAAGGGATCTGGCATAGAAACCATCTTCTATGCGGATTTGGATCATGCGGGAGACTACGTAGATAGAAAAAGCACTAGCGGCATTTGCACGTTTATGGGATGTTGTCTAACATCTTGGTTTTCGAAGAAGCAAACAGCTCTTGCTATTTCTACCACCGAAGCCGAATATGTAAGCACTGAAAAGGCATGTCAACAAGCACTATGGATGAAACAAGCTCTCGTAGACTATGGCATTAGGTTAGAAAATGTTCCCATTATGTGCGATAACAAAGGTGCGATAGATTTAAGTAAAAATCCGGTGCAACACTCTAGGACTAAACATATAGAAATATGCCACCACTTTCTTAGGGATAATGTACAAAAAGGAAACATATCTATAGAAAAAGTTGCATCGGAAGATAATTGCGGATATATTCACAAAACCCCTTAAGCGTAAATTATTTAACCACTTGCGTTTAGGATTAGGAATGATGGAACAAGTTGACTAAATTATATTGAACTAACACAAATTTATACTTGCATATAATTTACTTTTCGTCCACTTCTTCACTTCTGAGTCTAGGATTCCATTTTGCACAAAATTAATGATTGGGAAACCTCACTTTCATTGCATATACTTTCTTGTAAAACCCAATCAAAATTTCTTGAAAACTATTCTCACATCTAGGAATTACATGAAAATCATTTTCCTTGCATTGTTGACAAACGCTAAAAACTTTTTCCTAAATCATGCATAAACTCTCACATAAATTGTCAAAATATATAATCTAATATATATTATTGACATTCATGAATCGAGCAAAAATTGAATCAAGGAGATCTTTTGGATTGTTTCTTAGGATCTTTATCTCTCTTTGCATTTAGGAGTCAAAACAATCACAACTCCACATTTGTTGCATATCGACACACACTAGGACAAATTCACTAATAATGTTGTCATCTTGCTCCATCACTAGTTTTCCATTCACTAGTTACCTTTGCCTTTGATCTAAGATAGTTGCTCTAGGAAGATTATGTGCCCTTGCCTTTGTTTGCCTTCTCTTGCTTATTACTTATTGCTTGATTGCTCTTTTACTTAAGTGTTGTTGCATGCATGCTATATTATAGTTAGATTAGATGCTATATTGTCTCAAGGAGTTGAACTTGCTTGAATTCTAATCCAAACACACAACCTTTCTGCAAATGTTCTGCCAAAAACCCAATTCTGGCAATATGGAAATCACCAGATGGGCGGCCCTCTTAATTATGTAAGGCGGCCCCCTTAATCATTAAGGGGACCGCCCCCTAATTAAAGGGACCGGCCATATAATGGTCGGGTTTACAGAATCTTTTCTGCTTTTTAGCCCATTTCAACCTACATTTCCCATTTTTCACCAACACATTTTGTCCTAATCTCTCAAACAAACTTTATTCATCCATATCAACACAATGACTCTCTCCTAATTGCCACGGAAAAGCAAAAGTTCCGTGATGAAATATCTCAAATCCATGATCTTAGTGATCTCAATGCCATGCATCTTGCACAACGTAACAAAGGGCAACATCCATCATCACCCTACAACAATTGCCTACCTCACTCTCTCAACTTGGATCAAGTTACAAACCACACTCACTATTGCCCTTGTTGCATCTTCCTTAAAAAACAAATCCTATACTTGAGTGAAGATATTTCTTGGATTGAATATCTCCTCACTCATCCTCATCCCATACCACCCTTAACACGATACAACATCGTAAGATCCACCTCTTCCGCTTCATACCCTACTCCATATCCCTCTCCATCTAACAACTAAGCCTTATGCTTATGTTCTCCTTCAAGTAAATAAAACAATCAACCATGGGTTGCAAGCAAGTCCAAGTGCTCTCTTAGGCAATATAGGACTATGTCTTTTCTTTTGTTTTATTGTAATCAATATGCTTTAAGAATATTGAATGTTGTAATGCTAATCATTTCTATGATGCTTGAATTAATCTATTTTTATTTGCATAATTATTGCTTTGCATGTATATGTGTCTTGTTCTCTTCAAATATTTTGTGTAGCCAAGATTTCGATAGCTCATTCCCTTGGTGCTCTCAAATGAGGGGGAGCATACATCAAGGGGGAGCATTCTACCCATTTAATCTTCTTTCACGAGGCTTACTCGGCTTAACCTTTTTGATTTTACAAAAAGGGGGAGAAGAGAATGTTAAACTCTAATAATACTTGTCTAAAAATTATTTTTTAGACCCAATGAGTTTAAGGTTTTGTGATCATCAAAAAGGGGGAGATTGTTAACATAAATAATGTCTAAAAACATTGTCAGCATATTAACAATATCTCTATGTTTTGATAATTACAAAGCATAAACTCATTAATCTAAAACTTATGACGTAAACAAGTTTTTAGTGCTTAATATTTGTCTTTGCATCCATATCACTTAAGGTATGAATAAACAAAGTGTTTATTGCATTTCATGATCAAAGGAAATTTTTCTAATCACTAGAATTTTTATAAAATGTATTAAACATTCTATATCTTTTACAAAATTACTTTTGGAATTAAAAGAATATGTTTAATTCATAATAAATATATGATTTCAAATTTTCAACCAAAAATGGCAAATTCTATCTAAAAAAATTTTCCCCACTAGAAGACAAGAAAATCCAATGTTCTGAAGGGGCGGCCCCCTTAATTCCTTAGGCGCCCCCCTTAATCATTAAGGGGACCGACCACACTCCAGAACAGTAAATTTTCTCCCTATAAATACTGGTTCATCCCACAGAATTTTCTCACCTTTTGCACTCCTAAACTTTCTGTTCTAGATCCCCATTTCTACTCTCTTAATCCTTTGATCATAAATACATAATTCTTTGTTTCAAAGTGATTCAAACATCATCCTATCAAGTGCAAGAGAAGAATACTTCTATCCTCCAAGACAAGAAGTATTACAACTTTTTGTGACCTCCACATCCAAGTTGTTGGTGCATCATCAAGATTATTTACATAATTCTTTGTGAAGATTGTTGTGAATATTTAATTGTAGATAGTTGTGCTAGGTATATTGATTGTGTGATTAGTTAGTTGTTTGGTGTGAAGAAGAAAAGTTAGGAATTAGATTGTAGTGAAGAAGCTAGGTGTGAAGTTGTTAATTTTGAAGAAAATTGGTGTGAAAAAGATAGGCGTGGAGTAGTTAGTTGTGAAGTAGATTGGTGTGAAGAAGTTGTGATTTAGTTGAGAAGAAGTTGTGGTGTGTAAATTGGTGTGTAAGGTTTTCTCCGCCATAAGGGAGCTTGTTGATATAGTGAAGAAAACTCTCGAGTTAGGTGCTCGGGGAGTGAAGTAGGGCAAGGAAGGTGTCTTTGTAGCCGAACCACTATAAATCTCTTGTCTCGCGGTTCGATCTTTCCATCTCTTATTTATTTCTTTACTTATCATTGTTATATCTCACTTATTGATAGTTGTTTATACTGTGCAAGACTTGAGATCATATATTATCGAATCTAAATTTTAAAACTAATAAAACACTAAAACTATTTTTATAACGAATTAAAAAGGCATAAAACTATTCAACCCCCCTTCTAGTTTTCCACACATCATCATCTTCTGGATCTGACTTTGAGGTATCTAATGATTCTGATCTATATGTGTATTCTTTTAAATCATGTGCTGACACTATAGAAGAACTTAAGTCTACGAATGAGAGTGTAATAAAAGAAGTTGAACACCTAAAAGTTGATAACTTAGGTTGCAAAGTAGGTATTCAAAATGTGGAAAGAAGATTAGAATATCTCAAACAGTGTGAGCTAGAATATGTAGATAGAATTAACCAACAGGATGTTCAGATCTATAAGAAAAACAGTGAGATGGAATTTCTCAAGAATAAGTTAGAAGAAGCAGAAAAGGATAGGGATGCAGCTCTTGCTGATAAAGAAAAACATATAGTAAGAGTAAACAAATAACAATTTGCTTCTGATTTGGTTAATAAATCTATTGAGAGTACTTTGATGAGAAAATGAAGTGGAATAGGCTACAATGAAGTTGCTCCTCCAGTTAAGAGTGCCTATGCTCCACCAGGAAAAGAACTGTCTTTTATTAGTGAGTTAGACATGAAAAAACCTGTAGGTGAATCTAGCATCATAGAAATACCTAAGGTTGAAGCTAGAAAATTTCTAGAGGCTCCTATCATTGAAGACTGGAATTCGGATAGTGATGAGGAACAGGTTGAACTAAAACAAAGTGTGAAAAAGGAAGAAATTCCTGTAAAAGTTGAACCTAAAATTGAACAGGTTAAGTTTGTGAGACCTGTGTTGGGTAAGGGTATCTCTAGGAAAATGGTAGAATGTAATGAGGTTCCTAGAGATCAGATGAAAAGATTTTATAATAAGTCTAGGGGTAATCAAAGAAACTTTAATAACCTAATTTCAAATAAGTTTGGTAATGAGTTTCAATTAAAGAAGAAGGCTTGTTATAAGTGTGGTAGTTTTGAACATTTGATTGATAGTTGTAAAGACCACCAAAAGGTAGTTTGGAATTAATACTTAAGGGTGAATCATAAATATGTGTCAAAAAATACTCACCCTCATCCAAATAGAAATATGATTCCAAGGTTTGTGTTGTTAAGATCTGGTGCAACTAGATCTATTTTTGCTGCTAAATCAAATGGTGCTTTTAAAACCACAACTGGTTCTATTGCTTGCTCTGCTCCTAGTAAGCACTCTGCTGCTAGTACAAAACTTTCTACTTCTGGGCCAAAAGTTTTAACAAATACAGTTGTTGGAAATCATTTTTATGCTGTTAAGGCCTTAGCTTGCTGGACTTGGAAACCTAAATCATCTGTTTCTAATAATGTTTCAAAAAATAGCAGTGCATTAATTGACTTAAAGAAATTTGACTGTGTTGATGCACAAGGCAGATCCAAGTCAGTAATGGCTTGGGTGTTGGGAACGTAGTTTTACTCTTTAATCAAGTCTCGGTCATATGTAATAAATACTAGGTTGCTAAGTTTAATATTTCATTATGTTTATGTTACTAGGCTTTAGTAATCATGTCCAATGGGCTTCAAGCCCACATTCTAGAAGAACGAGGGAGGAAGGGAGTGTTGCCCTACTCCTCCCCTATATATACAAAGCTTATGTAAATATGTTACTTGTTGGTTATTTTGATATCTTAAAGAAACTCTTGTCAAATTCAATTTCTTATCTTATAATCAACCATCTCTTCATCTCATCTCATTTCTATCATAACATATCTTGTGTAATCACTTAATGGGAACCTAACAAGTGGTATCATTCGCTAGAAGAAGGTGTAGTTCTTGTGTTTGTTGATTTCGTACCAAAACATTTGTTTTATCACTCGTTATTTTAAAATTTTTTGTACTTTCTTGTTTGTTTCTTGGTTTCTATCACATCTTTGCTTACAAACTTATGTTACAAATCATTACAAACAAAAAGTTTCAAATTTTTTCATCAAAAAAATGATTTGAATATTGTACTAGTTTTCGAGAATTTTTTAAATTTTGGAATAGTTGGTCAAGTTTGCAACATTCTTTAAGTGTTCTTTAACCCAAATGCGTTCTTTAATCCACAGAGTATGACCCAATGCATTCTTTAACCCGTTTGCAACGGCTCCAACAGTTCCTGATATTGCTGAGTCATCCACAAGCAATTTGAATCCTGCTAACATGCGAGATAACTATCAGCTTTACCCTGTGACTCACAAATGGACTAGAGATCACCCCTTAGTTCAAATTATTGGCCATCCAGATGCACCAATCATGACAAGACAACGACTCCACACAGATAGTGAAACTTGCATTGATGCACTCACAGTTTGTGAAGATGAACCTAAGAACATTAAACAAGCAATGACTTACAACAACTGGATTGTATCTATGCAAGAGGAACTTCAACAATTCAAAAGATTAGAAGTCCAAGAATTAGTTGAAAAACTTGACGGAGTCTTTGTCATTGGTTTATAATGGATTTGGAAAAATAAGCTGGATGCAGAAGTGATGCGTGGGAATCGCAACAGGCTTTACCTCTCGAGGGATCTCGAGAAGCTTACAACCCCCACCAGGCAGTGTACCTGATCGTTGTAGTATAGTATAGTGACAAGTACCGGGGGATTGATCGTTCAGCTTAGGAATAGTGTCGCTAGGATTAGAAAGCCTAATTACTAGTTCTAAAGGTGAGGGAAGATTATTTTTGTGTTTTTATATTTTTATGAAAGCAATTAAAATCTCGGGTTTTGGAAGAGTGGGCGGAATTAGTTGCTATTCAACTAACCCAAAACTAAGATGCAATCAAAATAAAATACTAAAAATGAAATTAAACTAATTATTACAAAGGTTGTGAGCAGTAATTGGAGAAATTGTGTTTACTTAGACTTCATTACTCCCTAGATATCTTTTACATGTTAATTACTTGTTATAATTGCATGGATGACGGATCGTATTCCTTAATACCATTCATGGGGTGGCATACATAACTCCCCAATTCTATGAGCTCTTATCTCCTCCTACACCATGACCCAACACAACTATAGGGATTGTAAACAGTGGCTCATGCATTAAATACAACCAATAAAGACCTAGTACGCCTCGGTTCATGTTTCTTAAGACGTT
The DNA here is from genome assembly GCA_030686995.1 of Artemisia argyi. Lineage (NCBI taxonomy): Eukaryota > Viridiplantae > Streptophyta > Magnoliopsida > Asterales > Asteraceae > Artemisia > Artemisia argyi. The sequence continues at coordinate 136,099,838 of CM060694.1, forward strand.
CAAGCATGTTACCATTTGGAGATCTGCCAGTTTTCTTAAGCCTAACATATAAATCATTCATCCAAGAACAAGAATAAACAAGTAATCAACACATAATCAATATCTAGGTTTCATTAGATCTAAGCAAACACAAGAGAGATCTAGCCTAGCATAATTGAATTGAGACAAGAACAAGATATAGACAACCAACACATAGACATATTGATTGAATTAGAAGAATACTTATCTCAATTACAATGCAAGGTATCAAGGGTTTGGAACCCTTGAAAAACCTGTAAAAGATGCACCAAATTCGTCTTTAGGGTTTCACCAAAACTTCTCTCTCTTTAATGTAAAAACTAGAAAACTATATATAGGAAAACTGGGCTGACGACGTCAAGACAACCATGTGACGCCGTCACCTCGCCGCCAAATACTTCCTCGGACGACCTTGATCTACTTATGACAGCCTGTGTGACGCCGTCACCACCTACGGTATTTTATTCTTGGTACTTTGACGCCGTCAGGATGACTTTTGACGCCGTCATCAACTACGGTATTTTATTCTTGATGTCTGACGCCGTCAGGGTGTAACTCTTGACGCCGTCACCTAGTGTTTCCAGCATGGAAAATTGATACTTTGCCGTTTTCTTCACTTTTATGCTCCAAAAACGTCCAAAATGGCTTCTTTTCCAGAATTCACTCTCCAAGTACCTAAAATCACAAAAGGAACGATTTAGGGCAATATTTGATCAAATAAAGTCGGATTCGGGCTTAAATGACCCCCTAAAAACGGATCATTTTTCGCCTCATCATATACCCTTACACTTGAGATTTGCTTGTCCTCAAGCAAATGAGCTTTTATTCTACTCAAAAGACAAGTTAGGGGTCATTTAACACTAATATAAAAGTAATTACAACAAATAATTGTTCCACTAAAGACCAATAGACAAGCACGGAGATCATACACAAGCACCTCACAAATAGTGTTTAGATACTCACATCTCTCGGGTGTAATAAAGTAATATAACATTATGGAAATGGAAGATATCTCACTACCTGTCATAGCAAAATAGATTACCATAGGCTTGGGAAAGGATCAAACCTCCACCACATGGCGTAAGCACCTAGGATAAACTATCAAAGAGGTCTTTTAAAGGGTTGTAACGTTAGGTATAGGGATATGAATTACACGGTTTTGTTGGATAAAGGAAGTTTTACTGGTGGCGAGTTAACAATCTTGGTTAATTACATGTACAATATGGCGTTGCTAAGCCAAGACTAGACTCGACTTAAGCTAATAAATAAAAAATAACAAAAACATAAAATAAACGTAGAATGGAACGGGATGGTAGTCCGTATGTTTTTTCTCTTTTTCTTTTTTTTTTTCTTTTTTATATTTTTTTTCTTTTTCTCGTTTTTTCGATTTTTTTTTTTTATTTTTTTTATTTTATTTTTTTTTTTGTTTTTTTTTTTTTTTTTGCATACACTCTTACCCTACCATCCGAAATAATATATCATAGGGGATGAGAATTCCCCTTACACTTGAATCTTTACATACTTTACATTAAATTAATCTAATGACTCGAATTAAGAAAATCAAAACACTTGGAGCACTTTTAAGATTAACGTACATATGGGGGTAATAAGTGATGTTCTTCCCCATTACTCCATAAAATAAGTACTTACCCATGAGTCCCAATCGTCCCAAAATAATATGTACAAGGATATGACTCGACTTAGCAACCATGTAATCAATTAGAAAGTTAACTTAGGGTTTAACAAATAACAATAATGCACTAAAAATGAGCGCATACACGGAAGGCTAAGGCGATTTGGTTGTACATTTAAGTGGGGTGTAACAAATTCTTCCTTTAAGTAAAATGCTTAAAGTTAGAAACGAAAAGATAGGCTCGGAGGGGTGTACTAGGGGTTTCGTGTACTAAAAATGAGTACAACGCTAAGGGTGTGGGGAAAATTAGTTGACTTAACTAGCCAAGTAATATGACTTAAATGGTCAAGTAATTGTAATACGGGTTTAACACAAGGGTGATCCTAATGCCTCTTATCATGTAGTAAATCCTACCACACGAATGTAGTCTCACTAGCGGTCTCGGGATGCATCACTAACGCAAGTTCTAGAATCTAAATGCTACCGGTACACTCATAAGCACTAATAATGAATGCTTTTCCTATCAAATCTAAAGGCGAACCTCACATTTTTGGGTGGAAAATTTTTCTGAATATACGGTTATGTGCTTGTCATACAATCTCCTATCCATGAGACGCTTGCTATGGCTAAAGTTTCACTCCTAAATTTGGCGCTAAAATTGCACTAACAAGTATTTCTCGTAGTTTTATTACACATCTACCATCAAACAAAACAAACTCAAGCGAAAGTGCATATGTAAGGTATCATCTTTTTACCCTCCCCTTACACTTAAGATGAACATTGTCCCCAATGTTCAAGTAAAGAATGTAAAAGTGAAAAAGTAAAGAGAATGAAATCAAATACTCCCCTGATTCGCTCGGTATGGATTTTAGGTTGGCCAGGTTAAATCTTCTTCCAAGAAAACGAACAATCAAAGCTTCCATTCTAGAATATAAATCATCTCCTTGTCAAACATAACCTGTAAATCCTGAGAAAATAGACAAGACAACCTCGCGTAAAATCGGCGGCATCCTATATAAGTTCCTAAATCCTAGAAAACAAAGTAAGATATAATGCTTGTGGAATGAAGTTTGCAGATTTCCTAGAGATTATAAAACTTAATAATTCACAAAAACCATAAGACTCCGTTAGAAAAACAAAACCGGTAAAATTTCCAGATTTTTAACTCCTGACGCCGTCAAGAGTAATACTCTGACGCCGTCAGAATGGACCTGCAGAAATTCTTATGTTAAGTTTCCGGAAATTTTCTGGAAAAACTTCGTCCTACTTCCTGGAAAATCCTGCAAAACTTCATTATGACTCAATACAAGCTTTTGAATCTAACAAATACGAATATACATGTTCATTTAATATTGTGGAGAATCATGATCGGTTTGTTTCTTGAAAACATATTTGGGGTTTCCCCTTACACTTATCTTTTGCAAAAATACTTTTAGGTTGGAGTTAAGACTAGGCCAAACAACATAGTAAAGTATTTCCACATTTTAATTGAGAAGCATGACCAACCAACAACAAAAATAAAACATGCATACGGAAGCAAATAACAATCAAACAAATAAAATCACACAAAACATGGGTTGCCTCCCAAGAAGCGCTTTTCTTTATTTACGAGTCTTGTAGCTAGACTCAAAGTCATGGGTTACTACGTGATCCTATCATTGGTTCCACTCTCCGATTGTAAATATTCCTTGTAGAAACCAATCACCTTTTTCTCAATCGCCCCCATAATCATTTGGGCAAATTCTTGATCGACTTTATACCTTGGTCCAAGGGCCAAGCAATCTTTGTAATAAAGACTCCTTTTTTCCCATACATAGTCCATGCCCTTTTTCTTATCCTTCTCATCAATATCCTCAAAAGCACCAACGTTGTCCGTATCAAAACGAGATATAAAGCGAAATTATTTCATCCTATTGGGCATCCTATATGTGATACTATCGGTGTTACTTACAAATCGGATCGTACCTTCTACCTCATCGTATTCCAACTTAGACTCCTCCACAAATGGTTTGCCAAACACAGCATTAGATAATCGACAATCAATAACATTAGCAAGATCCTCCACAATCATAAAGTCGGTGACAAAAGTGAAATTACCAACAAAGACATGTAAACCTTTAACTCTCCCGACAAAGTTACAAACTCCACCGGGGTACTTGGGATCCCTTCTAGGTTCAAGTCTTGTTTCCACTATATCATTATAAACCGTTGAGGACATAATGTTGATTGGAGATTTAAAGTCAATGTAAGCATTGCTAATGTGCCTATATCCAATCATACATGGTATCTTAGCATTCCTAGGATCGCCTCTCTTGATCTTAGGTTCAATTATGGTGAAGGGAGATCGCGGGTTATCAATAAGATTATTATAATATGCAATCTCCTCCTTAGTGGGGTATAGATTAAAGTAGTCGTTAAGCTTCGGATCCACTGCCTCCTCTTCTAGTCTCTCAACAATATTCACAAAGTCATTAGGCCCTAGGTCCTTATTTGAATACAAGGTGGTTGCTAGGTCACTAAATGCATGTTCGAGTTCAATCTTAACCAACCTATTAAGCTCTCTAAGCTCCCTAATCTCACTCTCAATTTGTTCACGTAACACAGCCACTTCTTCAGGGGAAAGGGGTGGATTCGCGTTTTCCATAATGGTCAACGGAATAGTCAATGAGGTTAATTTACTAACAGAGGCACGAAGAAATGAGATAGACTAAAGAAGACCTAAAAAAAACATAAAAATAAAAATCTTACTAGAAAGGAATCTAGCAAGTAGATCTAATAAAAAGAAATCCTAACCTAGACAATAACTATTCCCCAGGCTGCGGCGCCAAAAAATTGATGCGTGGGAATCGCAACAGGCTTTACCTCTCGAGGGATCACGAGAAGCTTACAACCCCCACTAGGCAGTGTACCTGATCGTTGTAGTATAGTATAGTGACAAGTACCGGGGGATTGATCGTTCAGCTTAGGAATTGTGTCGCTAGGATTAGAAAGCCTAATTACTAGTTCTAAAGGTGAGGGAAGATTATTTTTGTGTTTTTATATTTTTATGAAAGCAATTAAAATCTCGGGTTTTGGAAGAGTGAGCGGAATTAGTTGCTATTCAACTAACCCAAAACTAAGATGCAATCAAAATAAAATACTAAAAATGAAATTAAACTAATTATTACAAAGGTTGTGAGCAGTAATTGGAGAAATTGTGTTTACTTAGACTTCATTACTCCCTAGATATCTTTTACATGTTAATTACTTGTTATAATTGCATGGATGACGGATCGTATTCCTTAATACCATTCATGGGGTGGCATACATAACTCCCCAATTCTATGAGCTCTTATCTCCTCCTACACCATGACCCAGCACAACTATAGGGATTGTAAACAGTGGCTCATGAATTAAATACAACCAATAAAGACCTAGTACGCCTCGGTTCATGTTTCTTAAGACGTTCAAGCATGTTACCATTTGGAGATTTGCCAGTTTTCTTAAGCCTAACATATAAATCATTCATCCAAGAACAAGAATAAACAAGTAATCAACACATAATCAATATCTAGGTTTCATTAGATCTAAGCAAACACAAGAGAGATCTAGCCTAGCATAATTGAATTGAGACAAGAACAAGATATAGACAACCAACACATAGACATATTGATTGAATTAGAAGAATACTTATCTCAATTACAATGCAAGGTATCAAGGGTTTGGAACCCTTGAAAAACCTGTAAAAGATGCACCAAATTCGTCTTTAGGGTTTCACCAAAACTTCTCTCTCTTTAATGTAAAAACTAAACTATATATAGGAAAACTGGGCTGACGGCGTCAAGACAACCATGTGACGCCGTTACCTCGCCGCCAAATACTTCCTAGGACGACCTTGATCTACTTATGACGGCCTGTGTGACGCCGTCACCACCTACGGTATTTTATTCTTGGTACTTTGACGCCGTCAGGATGACTTTTGACGCCGTCATCAACTACGGTATTTTATTCTTGATGTCTGACGCTGTCAGGGTGTAACTCTTGACGCCGTCACCTAGTGTTTCCAGCATGGAAAATTGATACTTTGCCGTTTTCTTCACTTTTATGCTCCAAAAACGTCCAAAATGGCTTCTTTTCCAGAATTCACTCTCCAAGTACCTAAAATCACAAAAGGAACGATTTAGGGCAATATTTGATCAAATAAATTCGGATTCGGGTTTAAATGACCCCCTAAAAACGGATCATTTTTCGCCTCATCAAGAAGGCACTGTCATACGTAACAAATCACGCTTGGTAGCTAAAGGATACTTCCAAGAAAAAGGAATTGATTTTGTAGAATCTTTTGCTCCAGTGGCTAGACTTGAAGCTGTTTGGACTTTTCTGACCTATGCTGCTCATTGGAATATAGTTTTTTATCAAATGGATGTGAAAATGGCATTTTTGAATGGTCAACTTCGTGAAGTAGTTTATGTTAGTCAACCAGAAGGCTTTGTTGATCCTGAACGTCCCAATCATGTGCACCGACTCAAAAGGCTCTTTACGGTCTCAAGCAAGCCCCAAGGGCGTGGTATGACAAATTATCTGCTTTCTTGTTGGCCAATAAATTTTCTAAAGGTTTGGTGGATCCAACATTATTTACTAAAACATACGGGGTGGACTTACTAATTTTTCAAATATATGTCGATGACATTATTTTTGCATCAACAAACAAAAGATACTTAAATGATTTTGCAAATCTAATGAAAGATAATTTTTAAATGTCCATGATGGGTGAACTTTCGTTCTTTGTAGGACTACAAGTTCACCAATCTCCCCATGGAATTTTTCTAAATCAGTCTAAATATGCTTTGGAAATTTTAAAGAAATATGGAATGATAAGTTGTGATACTTATAATACACCAATGGCTTTTGGCACAAAACTAGATGCTGACATACATGGGACTCCAGTTGACCCTACCAAATACCGTAGTATTATTGGGTCACTCATGTATCTCGCAGCTAGTAGACCTGATATTGTCTTTGCAGTCTACATGTGTTCCCATTATCAGTCTAAACCAACTGAAAGGCACCTCAATGAGGCTAAAAGAATCCTTCGATACATAAAGGGAACCATTCACTTGGGGATCTGGTATCCGAAGGATTCTGGCTTTGAACTAATTGCTTTTTCAGACGTTGACCATGCAGGATGTTTAGACACACGCAAAAGTACGTTTGGTGGTTTACAGTTTCTCGGAGATAAGCTTGTGTCTTGGCAATCAAAGAAGCAGGACTGCACATCATTGTCATCAACAGAATCAGAATACGTAGCTATGTCTGCTTGTTGTGCTCAAGTCATCTGGATGAGATCACAGCTTAAGGACTATGGCTACCTATTCAACAAGATTCCGATCTACTGTGACTCCAAAAGTGCTATTGCAATTTCCTGCAACACCGTTCATCACTGCAGGTCCAAACACATTGATCTCCACTATCATTTCATCAAGGAGCATGTCGAAAAGGGTACAGTTGAATTATATTTTGTGGGAACTGAATATCAATTGGCAGACTTGCTCGCAAAAGCATTACCTCTAACAAGGTTTGCTGATCTAGTCCACCAAATTGGTATGCGTTGTTTGACTCCAGAAGAGCTGGAAAAGTTTTTAAAACACAATTGAGTGTTAAACATCAAAAACAATCTTCGTAAATATGTTTTTCTCAAAAAAAAAAAAAATGCGAGTATACCGCTCCACTTCAACACTTTGTTTTTCTTACTATTTTACAAGTGTTGAGGGGGAGATACGCTTAAAATTTTTTAAAATTTGCTTAAAATTGGTATACTTGCATATTTCCAAAAGATGCGTTGTTTCATAAATGGAGGAATTTTCGTGATCCATCCTTTGTCTCATCCCATTAAAAGATTTTACAAAAATTATCATAGGGTGTATATATAAGATTATTGCCATTGGTCATCAACTAGAATCAAGTTTAAAGGACTACTGATGCAAAGTAAGAAGTTAAGGGACCATTATTTTCATGTTCTTAAAATTCAATAAAAATAAATTAAACAAACAAACACCAATCTTTGTTTTTTTCTAAAAATCACAAACTACCAAACACTCCCAAAATTTTCGATCTAAGGCTATAATTCAACTAGAAAATCTGTGCTACAAATCTTCAAACCGTATGTTTCTATATGATCTTTAGGTCATCTTTAAGTCATTTTCGATCTAAGGTTATATTTTGTGCTATTTCGATTTATAGAACTAGGGTTTCTAGAATTTCGGATATTATTAAATTGAGCTTGTTTGTGAAGTTTTTCATAGGGCTTTTGTTCATTCACGCGTTTGAATGATTCTCGAAATCTAGGGTTTAATGTCGATTTGGGTGTTTTAATTTATGTGAATGTTTGGTTAACTTTCTTCGTGGGATATGATGTTGTGTGTGCTTGTATCAGTATGAATCACTTCTATTGGTTCTCAACTCATCTATGCATGATTTTCGGGAATTAGGATTTATGTTCAAAAGGGTTTTTCTTGTTCGTTGTTCATGTGTTCAAGTAAATGGGTTAAACATGTTCTAATAGATGTTAATTGATGTGTGAAACAGAAACATGGTATGTTATAACATGTATTTGTGATTCTCGAAAATTGGTTGTTCATAAGTTTCGAAATTCCTAAGTATGTGGTGTTTATGTGCATTAATCTTAGTTATGCATCATTCTCTGCAAGATATCTCCTCTGCAATCAATTTCTTTCAAGAAAAAGTACGTCTACATGAAATTCAAAATACTTGTATAAGAATTTTTTCGAGAACATGTTATCGAGAAAACGTGATTTGGTGGAAACATTCGAGAATACATCTAATAAGTATTTTCGAAAATCTTTCTAAAATTTTGTATTTTCGAAAATATATTTTTTGAGAATACGCTTTGGAAAATTTTCGAGAATGCTAGTTATTTGTGTTTTCGATATTTCATTATTGTCATATCTTTCGAGAACTATCTTTTCGAGAATTCATGAGGTGAAAACTTTCGAAAATCCTGCTAATGTGTGTTCTCGAAAAAAACTTTACTATCTCCTGTATTTTCGAAAAATTTCTTTTCGAGAATACACTTAGTGAACTTTCTTTCGAGAACATCTATTATGAGTATTCTCGAAACTTTTCAAATGTACAACTTTTCGAGGATCTTCATGAGTGTTATTTTTCGAATATGTTGTATTAGTATTACGTGAGATTATGTTGATTAGTAAATGTTGTAATCATGTAATTCAAAACAATATGAAGTAATTGTGCTTATGTGAAAGTATTATGATTTGTGTGTGATTACATGCTTAAACATAGCTCAATTCTAAACAAATCACCTAATATGACACATTCACACATTCTAAATCAATTGAACCATCGGTGCTCATAAGTTTTTAGGTGTTTATCTGCTAATCAATCTTGTCCTTGTGCTAACATGTAACAAATCTGGATGTTTGGTTTTATGATAATACCTTTATAGATAATAATGGCTGAACACAATGAGAATGTTCCTGAACAAACTCTTCCATTGCTCACGCTCAACGACATTATCCAAGCTGATTACCGCATCACCATTGGCAGAAATAATCCTGGAGTTGATTTTGACAAACTAAGAATTCCTGAGGACTCGTGTAAGATTGTCAAAGATATACTCCTGGCACATCCATGCAAGCATTTACTCGACAAATCCACTTCAGTTCAAACATTCTACTTTCATCAGTTCTGGCTTACAGTAAAGGTCAATTTGGATGATGAGTCTTTTACTGTCACTCTGGACCGACAAGTCTATACCGTGGATCTGGAAGTCCTTCGCACAGTTCTCCTCCTTCCCAGACCTGAAAATGAATATGATCCAATGTTGCCTGAATTAGAGATCCTATATTATCTCATTGATCTGGGATACGATGTTCAAGATGACTTACCTCTGATTAAGTATTCACGGTTCAACGCCAAATACATGCTTCAGCCATGGAGAACCTTCTATATGTTGGTCGTTCGTTCAATATCAGGGAGAAAAAGCGGTCATGAACATCCCAGACTTGAGCATTTGCAAGTGTTTTGGGGAATGGTCAGCATGCTACCAATTGACTTTGCAATATCTATAATGAGCGACATGGTCTACAACATTCAAACTGATCATGAAAAGACAATGATCCCGTTTGTTCGCTTCACAAAGTTACTCATCGAGTATTTTTGTAAAGATCAACCTGAATACATCACAAGAATGCAAGACAACAATGAATCGAAAAACCTCTACCAGGATGACTTCACGATCGCTTTTGTCAAAATGACCATGTTCTCTACAAAGCAACAAGGCAAAAGGATTCCGGACTATCTCGTTGACGGTAAGATCAGGAATACCAAGAGCTTTAAACTTTATGAAAAGGCTTGTCAAGGAAGAAAGGTGGGACTCACAAGAGAGATTGTTGTACCATAGGACAAAAGATAGACTCGTAGCAGAAGAGGTGGAAAAACAGGGAGTACGAGTAGCACAACGAGTTCACTACAATCAAAACCTACTCCAAAACCTAAAACTACACCCAAACCTAAGCCTGCTACTAAACCAAGGAAGAAAATCACTCCTAAACTCGTCATTCAAGATGAACCGACACCATCACCTTCTGAAAGTGAGTCAGAATTCGACACTGAAACTGATGAAGATGATTTTGATCGAAGTGAAAGAGTAAATGAAGAGGACTTTCCAGAAATGGAACTAGCAAAACAACAAAGCTTGGAAACTCTCGAAATGGATGAAAGGAAAATACGAGGGATTATGATCACTGAATCACATGTTGATGTCAATGATGATGAAGAAGACGAACCAATGGTTGAACAATTGGTCGATAAGAGAAAGTTGAAAAGTATTGTTGTCGATACACGGGTTGAAGAGAAGAAATTCCTCAAAGATCAACTGGAAGCATCACTCCTCAGCCGACTCCATCCAAAACCTTCACCACAACCTATTGATCAACCAGATCATGAAGGTGCTTCTAGTAGTATTGTTCCTCCCATTGCGTCGTCTACTTCAGAACCGGTTATTCGTCCCAGTGAGAAAGGAGAAGATAAAGATGAAGAAGGAATACTATTATGAAGAAAGCTCCAACCATTGAGGAGAAAGTTGCAGAACAGGAGAACATTACCACTGATCAGGAATTTGATCCATTCATCACTCCTGAGTATCTTGCACAAGAAAAGGAATGTAGAAGAAAAGAATGTGAAGATAAAGAAGAGAATGATCAAGAACAACCATTCGACACTAACATATTTCTTCAATCACCTTCACCCTCTCTCCTACATCTCTTGTCATCCTAAAAGAAAACACCTCCAGAGAAACCTCCACTTCCCGAAGGATCACCTCCAAAGGATCCAACTCCTCCAGCTTCTTCTTTGAGCTCCCACAACGACTCTTCTTCAGAATCATCACTAGAACATTCATCTCCTCCACCATCTGAAACTGCATCTAAACAACAATCAATCAATGAACTAGCAAATCTAGTTAATCTTCAGGAGCAAGTGAAAAGTTTAACTACCATGGTGACAAATCTGGCAAAAAAACAAGTTGAAGATTTTCAGGAGGCAAAGCAACAGATTGATTGGTTCATGAAAGCGGACTTGGAAGGAATGATGAAGACTTTTAACAACGAGTACCTTATAGATAATCTTGTTGAAATTGTTACCCCTCAAGTGACAAGTCTTGTAGAACTGATTAAAGACAACTTGGAGCACAGGATCAGAAGTGTCGTGAGAAAGATGCTGTTAACAACACCATTCACTCTTCAACCTACAAAAGCTTCAACGACAACTCCAACCGTTACCAGTGACGAAGCCAGGATTTAACGTATGGGTGGGCTGAATTTCGATTTAGCAATTAACTAATATAATGTCGACCATGATAAAATAACGCAATTCTAGTCTTCTATTTTAAATGCATGAATACTACACAACATGATATGCACAATAAAACTAGAATCTCTTGTATAATATAATTTTGATCTAAAAATTGGACTAAATGTAACAGCATATTTGTTCAAATCAATTTGAAGCATCTACGAAATGATAATGCCATATTGACATTAGGGGTGTTCATCGGTTCGGTTCTCAGTTAATCGGTTTATTCAGTTCGGGTTGTTTGGTTAAAATTTTTTTTGGGTCATAACCGAAAACCGAACCGAACCGAAAATATCTATAACCGAACCGAACCGAGAACCGAACAGAAGTTTGGTTCGGTTATGGGTCAAAACCGAAAACCAAAATTTGTACTTGAATTACACTATTTATATCTTTTTTTCAAATTTAATTATATATAAATTTGGAAAAAAAAATCAAGTATAAAAAAGTGTTTTTTATATTAGTATAAAATTTTAATGGATATTTTTTATATAAAAAATAATATAAATATATAAAAAACATATGTATATTTATATAAATTTAGTTTTCTGTTCGGTTTTCGGTTCACATATCCAAACCCATATCCAAACCAAAAACCGAATTTTTAATTCGTTTCGGTTCGGTTTTAACAAGTTCGGTTCGGTTAGATGTTCGGTTTGGTTTTTTTCGGTTCGGTTTTCGGTTTATTACTCGACCCATGAACACCCCTAATTGACATGTGAAAACCAAAACTTATGATGTAAGAAATCTGTAAATTAGCAATTTTAAGTTTCAGTTAATGTACGGTTATAAGCTTTAACCATTTATGAATTTTTGGGTGGGCCAATTATCAATTAATGGACCAATTCTAATTACTAATATAGAAGAATCAATAACCCCTGGAACTTGAGGGTGGGCCTTGGCTAACCCAAGGTTGAATGTGGCTCCATCCCAGATTGATAATGTGCATAATGAAGACAAAGTGAAGATTGTTTCAATGCACATGTATGAAAAGGCTTTAGCTTAGGATTTGCAGTTTGTTAAGAGTCATGGGGTCAATGTAGCTTGGACTGTGTATAAAGAGATTGTAATGAAGAGGTTTAGTCCTTTAAATGAAGATCCAATGGCTGAACTTAAGAACCTCAGGTATGAGACAGATATGAAGGATTATCAGAGTGAGCATTTGCTAACTCAAGTTGATATCATTGAGGCTCAAACTATTAGTATGTTCATTGCTGGCTCTCTTGCTAAAATAGAGCTTAATTTAAGAATGTTTAGACCTAAGACATTGGAAGATGCTTTTAGCTTAGCCAATTTGCAAGAGCCAGTGATGTAACAGAGGAGTACTCCATTACTTCCTACCCCTAAAACCTCTACAAATTGGTACGCTAATAAGAATGTTACACCACCAGTTAAAACCATGATACGTGGGAATCGCACCAGGCTTTACCTCTCAAGGGATCTTGAGAACCTTACAACCCCCACCAGGCAGTGTACCTGATCGTTGTAGTATAGTATAGTGACAAGTACCGGGGGATTGATCATTCAGCTAGGAATAGTGTCGCTCGGATTAGAAAACCTAAATACTAGTTCTAAAGGAGAGGGATGATTATTTTTGTATTTTTATATTTCTTTAGAAAGCAAGTAAATATCTCGGGTTTGAAGGATTTGGGCGGAATTAGTTGCTAATCAACTAACCCAGTATTAAAGATGCAATCAAAATAAAATACTAGAAATGAAAATAAACTAAATTATACTAAAGTTGTGAGCAATAAGTGGGGAAAATGTGTTTACTTAGATTTCACTACTCCCTAGACATCTTTTACACGTTAATTACTTGTTATAATTGCATGGATGACGGATCGTATTCCTTAATACCATTCATGGGGTGGCGCACTTAACTCTCCAATTCTATTAGCTCTTATCTCCTCCTATACCATGCCCAGCACAACCAAAGGGATTATAAACAGTGGCTCATGCATTAAATACAACCAATAAAGACCTAGTGCACATCGGTTCATGTTTCTTAAGACGTTCAAGCATGTTACCAATTGGAGATCTGCCAGTTTTCTTAAGCCTAACATATAAATCATTCATCCAAGACAAGTATAAACAAGTAATCAACACATAATTAACATCTAGGTTTCATTAGATCCAAGCAAACACAAGATAGATCTAGCTTAGCATGATGGAATTAAGACAAGAACAAGATATAGACAACCAATACATAGACATATTGATTGAATTGAAAGAACACTTATCTCAATTATGTAACAATTCGCAATTTCAGGTTAATTACCATTTCCGGAAAATTTCACTATTCACTTTTACTATTCATTTTTTTTCCGAAACTTTCCCGAAAGTTGATTTTTATTTGATATTCTCGAGTGATAAATCATTTCCATGGCAAATTAAATGTTTGACATTCGTCAGATCATTTTCGTGAAAGTTATTAAGGAATTACACGTTTTAGGGTAAAACGTCATTCAGAAATTCTACGTACAACGAAACTCGACCGCGTTAAGTGACCCCGCATCAGAAAAATGTTTGACACACTCATGATTTATTTGAGAATTAATCGTGACTGAGAAAAACATGACCAAAAACTTCCCAGCAGGTCACCCATGTCGGTACTAATCTCACATGAGCACGCTTAACCGAATGGGCGATTAACCGTTAGACCACAAAACGAGTTTCTAAGACGTTTTGAGTTTTCAAAATTATTAGAAAAAGTCAACATAATTTTCCCTCCTCCTTTGACCAAAAATCATTCCTTGATTTTATAAGTCATTCCTTGATTTTTAGGCTTACGGTTTGATGTCTAAAAGACATTTAACACCAACCGACACTAGACTGAGCCCAGTCTAGACATTATAAGTCATTTTAAATCATTTATAACCTATTAGAAAAGTAACATTTTACTTTTCTCAGTTTTACGCAAAATTCGTACATTTTACGTATTACGCGTTTTAGACCCGTGTTTCCAGTTTTTAGTAGGGTTTTGGCACCCGATAGATCCTACCACTCATTTTATATTTTATTATGGACTATATGGACATGTCTAACAATACTTTCAAGTTCCATAATTTTACGACACCCGGTTTTACGTTTTGAGGCTTAATCATTTACGATTGGCATTTCCCGGAGTCAAAACTAACCAAGTAACTAGGATAATATCATCACAAGCCAACTCATCCCCTCCTTATCCATGTGAACCGCCTCTAGGGGGGGGGGGGATTCACACTAGGTGGCTTAATCTTAGGACTTAAGGCCTTAGATGTATACATGTGTTCACCTTGGTCTCCAAGGTGTTGACTAGTCATGTTTTGTAACCTCCTCAAGACCCTATAAAAGCCCCCTACCCCCCTTTGTTGCCGTCCACTTCCACACACACCAACACCATACCCTTTGCTCTTTTCCTTCCAAGTTTCATGCAAGATTCAAGTGCTAGTTCAAGGTAGAAACCCTAGATTGGTTATCATTCATCAAACACTTCCATAACCTTATATACTTGGTGATTTCTCTTGAGTTTAAATCCACTCAATTCACCTAAACCTTCATCATCCATCTTTCAAGAATACCAAGGGTAGAAAGATTGCATGAAGTGAAAAAGGGTTGAAGCAAGTCTATCAAAGTCCTATCCTTACATGTTAACTTCCTTTCATCTTTGAAAGCCAAAAGTTGTGAGCCAAACCCTAACTTGATTCTTATTAAATAATCATGTTCATGTTATTTACATATTATTTGTGCTATATATTGTCTTGTTATCATGTCCATGATGTATAAAAATGACCAAAACAAGTTATTGTTATTGATTGTTAAAACAAGTTACTAAAACAAGCAAACTAGTGAATTTCTTGGTAAGACCTGATCAAAATGGTAAAAATTTGATATTGGATTATTACATATTACATTAGAGGACTTAACAAGGAAACCATAGTAATTTGAACCACCTAAAACGAGTATACGAGTCAAAAGTTACGCCCATTTGAAGTTACCAAAGATTTCCGGCAAAACTGCCTAAACCTCCTGAATCGCATTCTGACTTTTTGAAAGTCCCACTTCTGGTCCGATTCATCAAAAAGTTAAAACACGAAAGTTGTCCGGAACGACGTTTTCGTTCAGAAACAAAGAAGCTCGAGCCCTGAAAATGCTTTCCGAGTGATAAAATTCTTCAAATTCTAAACAGCCCATTTTAAGGCAAAAGTCACTAGATTATGGTTATACTTTGAAAGGAACAAGAGGTCTTATGACCTATAATCAAGACCACCACCATGGCTAGAGCCAAGGTTGTGTCTCATAACCATGGAACAAGGACCAAAGGTCATGGCTAGGCCATGACGAAATAACCATACCAACTTACATAGGCGTAAACATGTAACAATGAATTAGGCGATAACATGAACAAGCAATTTGGATCTACTTCACTTAAAAAGGAACCATGAGATATTACAAGGAAAAATGGTCATACAAGACTTATGAAACTACCCCTAATAACAATCTTCATGTACTAATAAACTTTCCTAAGTTTATTCAAATATCGGACATGTAACTTTTCGGATCGAAACTTATATCTATATATTTTATCAACTACTACAATAGTAGAGAGCCTCATGTGAGGAGTTCATCATGTAAGCCGTCGAGTTGAGTTGTGGATTTACGAGTTAAAGTGTCCTGGCTCCTCGAACGCTTACTAACATGACTTCTGAATTATGTCGGCCCGAACGGTAGTGAACGATATACCAAACATACATGTTTCATGAATCTTTCTTTCAAAGACTTACAATATACATCATACCACATCATGGACTAAATGCAAGATATATATATAGGCACTACTTCATATTCTGTACTCAAATCCTAAGTCGCAACATTCTATTATAGGTTGCTCGTAGAAACCTTCATGATTCAACCGTTACATTCATTACTTGCTATCTTACTTAAGGTGAGTTCATAGCCCCACTTTACATTACTTCATTGTTTTGCAAACCCTTGGGGGGAATACATGCTATTTATAACCGAGCACAATGTTTTTAAATTGTATGCTTACCTGATTGTTTTATTATCACTAAGTACCAACCTTGCTAAACCGAGATCCTTTATTATGAACCATTTAGTCACTAGCAATAGTGAGCGCGAATATTATTAATATGCCTATTGGGATTGACGAATCCCATTTGTATTGACTAAGTTCAAACAAATGCAATAATATTTGAGATTTAGGTATGTTAGCAAAGTACCTACCGGGATAAATCTGCCGATCGATATTGGTACACGTTAATGTTATGGTGTCATAAGCTTAGTGTATAATACATGTTCCGGGCGTATAATAACGTAGCCTACCTGTTTTGTTTTCCAAACATTGGTGTGAGCCTATAACTCACACTACCAACATATTGTGTTCAATCGATTTAACAAACTCTATGAATATCACTCAACCTTTGTGTTGACCTCTCAAGCATGTATTTCAGGTTCATGACGATCAAGGATGGCACAGAAGGACACGGATTCTCAAGAGGGCTATAAATTTTATTATCATTCAAAACTCATTTATTATACATTGTAAACATGGAACCAATTGGGACCTCATTTTGTAACCTCTGATATTTATATAATTTGAATGATAAATCTTTTAAAACGACTCAATTGGAGTTCGTTTTCTATTATTGTGACTATTGTGCCGTCAAGTAACACCCAGTTCGAATTCCGCTGCATCCATGAATTGGGGGTGTTACAGATTGGTATCAGAGCCATGGTTATAGAGAAACGGGTCTAAGTGAGACCTAAACTATAACCACATGTACAAGCAAAAACATTTTATAGCCTTCCGCTCTCCGTGTCTTCCATCCTCCAGACGATTATGGACTTTGTAAGCATGTTATGCTTCACAAACATATAAGTATATTGATATATACACACTAAGCATTTTATGCCACATGAACACATATAAGTATATTGATATATACACACTAAGCATTTTATGCTACATGAACACATATAAGTATATTGATATATACACACTAAGCATTTTATGCTACATGAACACATATAAGTATATTGATATATACACACTAGGCATTTTATGCTACATGAACACATATAAGTATATTGATATATACATACTAGCCATTTTATGCTACATGAACACATATAAGTATATTGATATATACACACTAGGCATTTTATGCTACATGAACATATTAGTATATTGATATATAAACTCGGTTTATTTTCAATCATTTATCTAAACAATGGACTAAACATATCTGTGTATGCCTATTCTAAGGCATTTCGGCACAGCCACACTCTCCCA
This sequence comes from Artemisia argyi, assembly GCA_030686995.1. NCBI lineage: Eukaryota > Viridiplantae > Streptophyta > Magnoliopsida > Asterales > Asteraceae > Artemisia > Artemisia argyi. The sequence goes on from CM060694.1 coordinate 136,117,651, forward strand.
ATCATGTTCCTACTCCAACATTATATGTCCAAGACATTGTAACTAATTACAATGGTCTCATTCATTTTTCAAGACATTGTGAGATACAATGGTCTCATTCATTTTCCAAGACATTCTGAGTTACAATGGTCTCATTCATTTTCCAAGACATTGTGAGTTACAATGGTCTCATTCATTTTTCAAGACATTGTGAGATACAATGGTCTCATTCATTTTCCAAGACATTGTGAGTTACAATGGTCTCATTCATTTTCCAAGACATTGTGAGATACAATGGTCTCATTCATTTTCCAAGACATTGTGAGTTACAATGGTCTCATTCATTTTCCAAGACATTGTGAGATACAATGGTCTCATTCATTTTTCAAGACATTGTGAGTTACAATGGTCTCATTCATTTTTCAAGACATTGTGAGATACAATGGTCTCATTCATTTTTCAAGACATTGTGAGTTACAATGGTCTCATTCATTTTCCAAGACATTGTATTATACAATGGTCTTAACCATTTCTCAAATGTTTTGAGTCACACAATGGTCTAACCTACTTCCCAGACATTGTGAATTGCACAATGGTCTAACCTACTTCCGAGACATTGTGTTTTGTGCAAATGGTCTCTAGAATTATTCCATCACATCATTAATATCATTTCTTATGATATCAAAAACCCGTCACAATCTATCGATCTCAAAACAAGAAATATGAGATTTCTAAAGGACAAACTAATCCATCATCGACAAAAGCTGAACTTTCTCTACATTCACCAAAGTTTTCTTATGAAACCTTCATTATTAAAAGTTCGTGATCCTGGCCAAGTATGTTCTATTTTAGAACTACTTAAAATTTCCTTTCCATACGTATCTACCCTTACTACCTTCTATTCAATGGAATATGAAAACATACGTTACAAGTCTTGTATGGACGGGACTTGCAACTTAAGGGTTTGACATTGCCATTGTTTAGTGGACAGTTTCCCGAAAGCAACGGACATATCACAAGTATACCTAATTTAGGTATTTGAAAATTTTATCGAACCTTGGCTAAATATAGACTAGTCACCTATATTTAACCTAGGGACAGTGGAATATAGTCTGACTAACTATATTCGACTTAAAATTTTCAAATACTGAGAGTAGTTGTACTAGGGTTATGTTTAGGTTGATTTCCTACATGAACACGATAAACCACCAGAATACATTAAAACGATCTAGAGACACGATAGTGTCTTACCACTCAGCAAGATCTTAACACCTTATTTGTACTACCTAATTTCATTCTTGAAATTTTTTCATTTATGAGATGATCCGAACTACTATCCTGGGATAGTTATCAATTATTCTCTTCATCCTGTAGAAGTACCATCCTGTTTAGGATACCATTCCATCATAAACTTTTAAAATCTCTTAAGATTTTCAAAACAAACTCAACATCTATACCTAAGAGTATTAATGTTAAGCATACACTACATCAACATATCATAACATTATCTTCACAACCGTTGGAACCACAAGCTCATTAACAGATCTTGATGCACTTTTAAAGCTTAAATCATCCTTAGTTACACCACAAGCACCCTTATCAGCTTTACAAGTTTGAATATTCATCTTGTACTTTTGGAACACCAGTATCATCTCGTAATACACTACCTTGTAACTCACCGGCTAAGTATGAATGTTGTGTCGGGAATTCTTGAGTAGGATGATTTATAATGTCCTTATTTGAATGGATTGGGATGCCTTTTTATTTAAATAAAGAAATTATAAATCATCGAACCATACGTTTATATTCCTTTAGTTACATTGTTTGGGATGCCTCTCTATGTAAATAAAGAATTATAAACAAGTGGGCTTATTTGTATCCGAAATAACATAAGTATGAAGTCAACCTACATTACATTGCTCGGGTATGGCTTGATACCTACATTACATTGCTCGGGTATGGCATGATACCTACATTACATTACTCGGGTATGGCATGATACCTACATTATATTCACCACAAGAAATCCTATCTTTTCACCGACATCGCTTCAAACCATGACATAAACACTAGGTACAACAACCGATTACCTACTAGACTATGATTGCGACTACTATCCCAATTTCCATTGATATTCCACTACTATATCAATTTCCATTTATTGGATTCCTATGTAAATTGCTATTGTTGTTCAACTGTTATATCAATTGCTATTGATACTTGACAACTATATCCATTTCCATTTTGATATTTAACTATATCAATTTCTGTACAACTACTATATCAATTTCTATTAATAATCGACTGCTATATCAATTTTCTTTGATATTCGACTATTATATGGATCTCTACTGATATTCAACCATGTTATCAATCTCTATTGACACACCATATTCTGAGATAAATCAAACTACATCACTAGTAATTCCAGACTTTGGTCCTCATAAGTAACCACACATCTTTATCGACACCAATCCAACATATGACACACATAGAACTTCGGGACGAAGTTCCCCGTAAGGGGTAGAGACTGTAACAATTCTCAATTTCAGGTTAATTACCATTTCCGGAAAATTTCACTATTCACTTTTACTATTCATTTTTTTTTCGAAACTTTCCCGAAAGTTGATTTTTATTTGATATTCTCGAGTGATAAATCATTTCCATGGCAAATTAAATGTTTGACATTCGTCAGATCATTTTCGTGAAAGTTATTAAGGAATTACACGTTTTAGGGTAAAACGTCATTCAGAAATTCTACGTACAACGAAACTCGACCGCGTTAAGTGACCCCGCATCAGAAAAATGTTTGACACACTCATGATTTATTTGAGAATTAATCGTGACTGAGAAAAACATGACCAAAAACTTCCCAGCAGGTCACCCATGTCGGTACTAATCTCACATGAGCACGCTTAACCGAATGGGCGATTAACCGTTAGACCACAAAACGAGTTTCTAAGACGTTTTGAGTTTTCAAAATTATTAGAAAAAGTCAACATAATTTTCCCTCCTCCTTTGACCAAAAATCATTCCTTGATTTTATAAGTCATTCCTTGATTTTTAGGCTTACGGTTTGATGTCTAAAAGACATTTAACACCAACCGACACTAGACTGAGCCCAGTCTAGACATTATAAGTCATTTTAAATCATTTATAACCTATTAGAAAAGTAACATTTTACTTTTCTCAGTTTTACGCAAAATTCGTACATTTTACGTATTACGCGTTTTAGACCCGTGTTTCCAGTTTTTAGCAGGGTTTTGGCACCCGATAGATCCTACCACTCATTTTATATTTTATTATGGACTATATGGACATGTCTAACAATACTTTCAAGTTCCATAATTTTACGACACCCGGTTTTACGTTTTGAGGCTTAATCATTTACGATTGGCATTTCCCGGAGTCAAAACTAACCAAGTAACTAGGATAATATCATCATAAGCCAACTCATCCCCTCCTTATCCATGTGAACCGCCTCTAGGGGGGGGGATTCACACTAGGTGGCTTAATCTTAGGACTTAAGGCCTTAGATGTATACATGTGTTCACCTTGGTCTCCAAGGTGTTGACTAGTCATGTTTTGTAACCTCCTCAAGACCCTATAAAAGCCCCCTACCCCCCTTTGTTGCCGTCCACTTCCACACACACCAACACCATACCCTTTGCTCTTTTCCTTCCAAGTTTCATGCAAGATTCAAGTGCTAGTTCAAGGTAGAAACCCTAGATAGGTTATCATTCATCAAACACTTCCATAACCTTATATACTTGGTGATTTCTCTTGAGTTTAAATCCACTCAATTCACCTAAACCTTCATCATCCATCTTTCAAGAATACCAAGGGTAGAAAGATTGCATGAAGTGAAAAAGGGTTGAAGCAAGTCTATCAAAGTCCTATCCTTACATGTTAACTTCCTTTCATCTTTGAAAGCCAAAAGTTGTGAGCCAAACCCTAACTTGATTCTTGTTAAATAATCATGTTCATGTTATTTACATATTATTTGTGCTATATATTGTCTTGTTATCATGTCCATGATGTATAAAAATGACCAAAACAAGTTATTGTTATTGATTGTTAAAACAAGTTACTAAAACAAGCAAACTAGTGAATTTCTTGGTAAGACCTGATCAAAATGGTAAAAATTTGATATTGGATTATTACATATTACAGTAGAGGACTTAACAAGGAAACCATAGCAATTTGAACCACCTAAAACGAGTATACGAGTCAAAAGTTACGCCCATTTGAAGTTACCAAAGATTTCCGGCAAAACTGCCTAAACCTCCTGAATCGCATTCTGACTTTTTGAAAGTCCCACTTCTGGTCCGATTCATCAAAAAGTAAAAACACGAAAGTTGTCCGGAACGACGTTTTCGTTCAGAAACAAAGAAGCTCGAGCCCTGAAAATGCTTTCCGAGTGATAAAATTCTTCAAATTCTAAACAGCCCATTTTAAGGCAAAAGTCACTAGATTATGGTTATACTTTGAAAGGAACAAGAGGTCTTATGACCTATAATCAAGACCACCACCATGGCTAGAGCCAAGGTTGTGTCTCATAACCATGGAACAAGGACCAAAGGTCATGGCTAGGCCATGACGAAATAACCATACCAACTTACATAGGCGTAAACATGTAACAAAGAATTAGGCGATAACATGAACAAGCAATTTGGATCTACTTCACTTAAAAAGGAACCATGAGATATTACAAGGAAAAATGGTCATACAAGACTTATGAAACTACCCCTAATAACAATCTTCATGTACTAATAAACTTTCCTAAGTTTATTCAAATATCGGACATGTAACTTTTCGGATCGAAACTTATATCTATATATTTTATCAACTACTACAATAGTAGGGAGCCTCATGTGAGGAGTTCATCATGTAAGCCGTCGAGTTGAGTTGTGGATTTACGAGTTAAAGTGTCCTGGCTCCTCGAACGCTTACTAACATGACTTCTGAATTATGTCGGCCCGAACGGTAGTGAACGATATACCAAACATACATGTTTCATGAATCTTTCTTTCAAAGACTTACAATATACATCATACCACATCATGGACTAAATGCAAGATATATATATAGGCACTACTTCATATTCTGTACTCAAATCCTAAGTCGCAACATTCTATTATAGGTTGCTCGTAGAAACCTTCATGATTCAACCGTTACATTCATTACTTGCTATCTTACTTAAGGTGAGTTCATAGCCCCACTTTACATTACTTCATTGTTTTGCAAACCCTTGGGGGGAATACATGCTATTTATAACCGAGCACAATGTTTTTAAATTGTATGCTTACCTGATTGTTTTATTATCACTAAGTACCAACCTTGCTAAACCGAGATCCTTTATTATGAACCATTTAGTCACTAGCAATAGTGAGCGCGAATATTATTAATAGGCCTATTGGGATTGACGAATCCCATTTGTATTGACTAAGTTCAAACAAATGCAATAATATTTGAGATTTAGGTATGTTAGCAAAGTACCTACCGGGATAAATCTGCCGATCGATATTGGTACACGTTAACGTTATGGTGTCATAAGCTTAGTGTATAATACATGTTCCGGGCGTATAATAACGTAGCCTACCTGTTTTGTTTTCCAAACATTGGTGTGAGCCTATAACTCACACTACCAACATATTGTGTTCAATCGATTTAACAAACTCTATGAATATCACTCAACCTTTGTGTTGACCTCTCAAGCATGTATTTCAGGTTCATGACGATCAAGGATGGCACAGAAGGACACGGATTCTCAAGAGGGCTATAAATTTTATTATCATTCAAAACTCATTTATTATACATTGTAAACATGGAACCAATTGGGACCTCATTTTGTAACCTCTGATATTTATATAATTTGAATGATAAATCTTTTAAAACGACTCAATTGGAGTTCGTTTTCTATTATTGTGACTATTGTGCCGTCAAGTAACACCCAGTTCGAATTCCGCTGCATCCATGAATTGGGGGTGTTACAAATTACACATGAAAGGTATCAAGGGCTTGGAACACTTGAAAAACCTGTAAAATTCGCACCAAGTTCGTACTTAGGGTTTCTCCAAAACTTCTCTCTTTTTAATGTGAAAATTAGAAAACTATATATAGGAAAAGGGGTCTGACGGTGTCAAGACCAAGCTTGTGACGCCGTCAACTCGCCGCCAAAACTCTTCTCGGACTGCCTTGATCTACATTTGACGCTGTCATGTAATATTCATTTCCAGGCCGTCATGACTTTTACTCTTGACGCCCTTCTTCGTGACGCCGTCAAATCTGTACTGGATCGTCATGGAATTTTGCTCTTGACGCCGTCAGGATGTTACTCTTGACGCCGTCACCTACTGTTCCCAGCATGGAAAATTAAGACTTTGGCGTTTTCTTCACTTTTATGCTCCAAAAACGTCCGAATTGCTTCCTTTTCCAGATTTCACTCCCAAAGTATCTAAAATCAAAAAAGGAACGATTTACGGCAATATTTGATCAAATAAATTCAATTCCGGGCTTAAATGACCCCCTAAAAGTGGTTCATTTTTCGCCTCATCATATACCCTTACACTTGAGATTTGCTTGTCCTCAAGCAAATGCGCTTTTATTCTAGTCAAAATACAAGTTAGGGGTCATTTAACACTAATATAAAAGTAATTACAACAAATAATCGTTCCACTAAAGACCAATAGACAAGCACGGAGGTCATACACAAGCACCTCACAAATAGTGTTTAGATACTCACATCTCTCGGGTGTAATAAAGTGTAAATTACAATATGAAAACGGAAGATATCTCTCACTACCTGTCATAGCAAAATAGATTACCATAGGCTTGGGAAAGGATCAAACCTCCAACACATGGCGTAGGCACCTAGGATAAACTATCAAAGAGGTCTTTTAAAGGGTTGTAATGTTAGGTGTAGGGATATGAAATACACGGTTTTGTTGGATAATGGAAGTTTTTACTGGTGGCGAGTTAACAATCTTGGTTAATTACATGTACAATATGGCGTTGCTAAGCCAAGACTAGACTCGACTTAAGCTAATAAATGAAAAATAACAAAAACATAAAATGAATATAGAATAAAAAGGGATGGTAGTCCGTATGTTTTCTTCTCTTTTTCCTTTTTCTATTTTTTTTCTTTTTCTTGATTTTTCGATTTATTTATTTATTTATTTATTTATTTATTTATTTATTTTTTTTTTGCATACACTCTTACCCTACCATCCAAAATAATACATCATAGGGGATGAACATTCCCCTTACACTTGAATTTTTACATACTTTACAATAAACTAATCTAATGACTCGAATTAAGAAAATCAAAACACTAGGAGCACTTTTAAGATTAACGTACATATGGGGGTAATATATGATGGTCTTCCCCATTTCTCCATAAAATAAGTACTTACCCATGAGTCCCAATCATCCCAAAACAATATGTACAAGGATATGACTCGACTTAGCAACCATGTAATCGATTAGATAGTTAACTTAGGGTTTAACAAACAACAATAATGCACTAAAAATGAGCGCATACACGGAAGGCTAAGGCGAGTTGGTTGTACATTTAAGTGGGGTGTAACAAATTCTTCCTTTATGTAAAATGCTTAAAGTTAGAAACGAAAAGATAGGCTCGGAGGGGTGTACTAGGGGTTTCGTGTACTAAAAATGAGTACAACGCTAAGGGTGTGGGAAAAATTAGTTGACTTAACTAGCCAAGTAATATGACTTAAATTGTCAAGTAATTATGATACGGGTTTAACACAAGGGTAATCCTAATGCCTCTTATCAAGTAGTAAATCCTACCACTCGAATGTAGTCTCACTAGCGGTCTCGTGATGCATCACTAACGCAAGTTCTAGAATCTAAATGCTACCGGTACACTCATAAGCACTAATAGTAAATGCTTTTCCTATCAAATCTAAAGGCGAACCTCACATATTTAGGTGGAAAATTTTTCTGAAAGTACGGTTATGTGCTAGTCATACAATCTCCTATCCATGAGACGCTTGCTATGGATAAAGTTTCACTCCTAAATTTTGTAAAAAATTTTGAATTTGGCGCTAAAATTGCACTAACAAGTATTTCTCATAGTTTTATTACACATCTACCATTAAACAAAACAAACTCAAGCGAAAGTGCATATGTAAGGTATCATCTTTTTACCCTCCTCTTACACTTAAGTTGAACATTGTCCCCAATGTTCAAGTAAAGAATGTAAAAGTGAAAAAGTAAAAAGAATGAAATCAAATACTCCCCTGATTCGCTCGGTATGGATAATAAGGTGGCCAGGTTAAATCTTCCTCCAAGAAAATGAACAATCAAAGCTTCCCTTCCAGAATATAAATCATCTTCTTGTCATACATAACCTGTAAATCCTGAGAAAATAGACAAAACAAACCTCGCGTAAAATCGGCGGCATCCTATATAAGTTACTAAATCCTAGAAAACAAGATAAGATATAATGCTTGTGGAATGAAGTTTGCAGATCTCATGGAGATTATAAAACTTAACAATTCACAAAAACCATAAGACTCCGTTAGAAAAACAAAACTGGTAAAATTTCCAGATTTTTACACGTGACGCCGTCAAGAGTAAACTCTTGACGCCGTCAGAAGTGACCTGCAGAAATTCTTATGTTAAGTTTCCGGAAAATTTCTGGAAAAACTTGGTCCTTATAACATCCCGTAAAAATTTTCCTACGATTAATACATAGTTACAACATAAATTAACCATTTTTACCAATAACAATTTCTTTTTTTTCTTTTTTTTTTTTTTTTTTTTTTTTTTTTTTTATGTTTATCAATTGTAACATTATCCACTTTTCACCTTGAAACGATATTCAAGCATGAACTTTTTAAACTTAAAACATTTATATTTAATAAATACATGTTTCGGTAATTAACCAAATACGTGTTATATAATTTCTAAGCTTATGGAAAATCTATCCTCATTACTCACTAAACACAATGGGCCGCGGCCCATTGCTCATCACAATCCAAATGCACCCTTTTAAATACTTTTTGGACCTATCGTGAGCTACAAAACCATCTGAACCTTTGATATTCATTTGTTATGGTCGACACATAATACGAACCAACCCTTGGAGACATACATACTATCGACCACATACAAACTCTCAAACCAACTAACATTTACCTCTTACACACAAGCCCACCAAATAAGATCAAGCGCATACTTAAATTATTTTTCTTTCTTTTCTTTGTTTCGAGCCGCGACGTACATATACTTTGGCTCATTCTCTTCCAATTTCGACTAACAACATAATCATATTATTACACCTCCTAGTTAACATTGCTTCAAGAACTCAAGAATGCCATTTGTCTCTAAATCTCGTATACATTGCTACCTGAAAAACTAAGCCACTTTTTGTTCCTTTCTCTTGATCGACTAGGCAAGACCAAGAAACCACCTATAGGTCACCTTCTTACAAACACCATGCTGGTTCTTTCTTCTTTTGCCCACTACCATATGAATACAAACCTGCCCCAAGTATAACCTAAGGAAGGATCATGTACAACTCTTACACCACCTCCCTTGTTTCCCAATCAAATGAGATGCCTTGTAAAGATTTCTGAACTCACTCGACACTTGTTCATCTGATGAACATTCACAAGCCACCTCCAATGTTCCCCAACCCAAGAACTCCCACGTCTCTTAATTCTGCCACTGATCATGCTCCATCTTGAGTATATAAGGTTGCATGTAGTTCGAAATCCTCACAAAACATACAATCACACATACCCTCTTGTAGTTTCTGTCAAGCCAAGATGGAAACTAGGAACTGATCTTGATTTATTATAGAGCGAGCCTTTAACCGAACCTTACACCATCACCTTTTCACATCTCACTATCACAACACAAAAACACATTTAATTCTTTCTTTGGGTTACTGTCGAGCAAGAATGAACAAAGGAGACGAGCTTGGTGTCAAGACAAAATGTGCTAATATCTTTTGGGTTTAGTCGTTCAGATTGTTGGACGAGGTTAAAGGTCAAATCTCAGTTGTCCTCCGTTTGTAACCATCTACACTAACCATCGTATCTCGTCACCATCTTTTGGGCGTTGTAAATATTCGAACCGATTTCATTTACATAAGCTATTTATTCACCAAATCACGTGTGAACTCAACCCAAAATAACTTAGTGTATCATGAGAGTCTTGTGTGGTTAAAAACTTAACAAACTAAGATATTGCTAATATACTACAATAGTCGACGTATATATACACATTTGCATATCACATAAGCCTTACCTTTTATTTTTCCTATCCTCGTTAAATCATTTTTTTCGAGCAAATGTGGCCACCTAAACTCTTGGGTGGCCATGCAACAAAGAGAACTCAACAATTATAAACCTATCATCATTCACTATCGCGAGTCCAAAACCAAACCTTAATAAGCCACAAGGCCTAACGCGAAACTCAAGTGCTTATTTATAAACTAATACTAGAAGAGCTTATTTATAAACTAAAACTAGAAGTGCTTATTTAAAACTAGAACTAACTCTTTTAAACGTTACATGAGATCAGTTTGAGTCGGGTCTTGGACTTGCTTATTTTGATACAACCTAAACCAAGTGATCATTTGAAAACGTTCGAGCTTACTAAATCTATGCACTGAACATATTTTGGAAAACCAAATTCAAACACATCCACACACAAGCTCAGTGTACTGAGCGTAATATATAACCAAAATATGGCACAACAATGAGAAACTATATAATCAAAATATTAAGTAACTAAACACAATAAGTAGCTTAGCTCTGTTGGTTGGGGCGCTAGGCTAACATACGTGAGGTCTTTGGTTCGAATCCTGCATATGGCAGTTTTACTATTTTTGCTATTTTTGAAACTTTAACCTTTTGGCAGTTTCAGCCCTTAACATAAGATAACTTGTCAATTTACTTAAAAACTTTAATAAGTTTTATAACTTATATTAATAATTACGTTTATAGCCCCAAACTTTGAACCACTTATCATTTTCTTAAAAACTTTTGTAAGATTGTAAACATATTTTGGACTGAGTACGAAAATCATTTAACTATTGGCATTAAAAGAATAACTTTGTATAACCTTAAGGCTTATTCTGAAATTTAATTACGGTTTGACAAGTTAACATTTTACGACTATACCAATATCTACATTCGTAACTATAATGAAATACTATTTTTGGATAACTTGAATTATAAAATATATAACTTAACATTATTATCAATAACTTGGATACACATCAGGGAATGATTATTTCTACAAAACTCATCAAATTATTTAACTAGAGATAAAACTACATAAACATTAAACGATACTTATACATAAAGACAAGTTATATGGTATATAACTTGCTCTTAAATTATTAGACGTTTTGCCACACAAGCCACCTCTGCCACAGGAGTAATTCTGTCATCTAACACTATTCGAATCACTATTCTCGATAAGTCAAACTTATCTCGAACTTCCATATCATTCAGGTTATCTTTGAAGTTGTTTCCATTCTATCTCTGACATTACGTTATCTATGCCTATCATAATCTTCAGGTGAGTCATAGCCCCTACTCTTAATTGTTTTATAATGATTTATACACGTTTTTGGGGGAGATACATGCTTAACTATTGTTTTATACCTTTACAAGTACACGTTAACTATTTACATATTACTATAAGTTCATAGCTACACTTTCTATCGTTTAACTATTTTATAAACTCTTTGGGAGAGATGCATGTGTAACAACTTTTCTAACGATTTTACTATCGATATTTGGAATTATGGAACAAACTGTTTAAATACGGTTTCAACTGTTTAAATACGGTTCTCCACAAACTGTTTGGATACAGTTTCAACTGTTTAAATACGGTTCCCCGCAAACTGTTTGGATACGGTTTCAACTGTTTGGATACGGTTCCCCGCAAACTGTTTGGATACGGTTTCAACTGTTTAAATACGGTTCTCTACAAACTGTTCGAATACAGTTTCAACTGTTTAAATACGGTTCCCCGTAAACTATTTATGTTATGGACGCACCAACGTGGCCCAAATATCGAAACTCGTGTTAAATGGATTTATAAACCAATTACTATTTTGGATGTTGACCCAGTGAAAGGCAAACCAACGAACTATTTTGAATTGATAAGGAAATTACTCATTTTCTAATTAATAATTAAAACTATAAACTCTATGAACTCACCAACCTTTTTGTTGACACTTTTAGTATGTGTTTATCTCAGGTAACTAAACGAGAAGGAACTTGAAGGCACAGAGTGGGCTTGTAACCCGGCATGGGCTTAAATAAACGTTTTGACTTATTTCAAATAAACTTGTTGTTTAAACTATGAAACATCTTGATGTCTCGAATATTTGGTATTTTGAATGAATTAAATTTTAAACCGTCACTTTTGTGTCGTTTTCTATGATTGTGATAAAGATCCTCGAAGTAACACCCAAAAAGTCTTCCGCTGACATTTTAAGTCTTCCGCTGTGTTGATCGATTTTGGGGGTGTTATAGATTGGCATCAGAGCTACAGTTATATAGAACCAAGTGTTTTGAACATTGGACTATAACTACACTTTTAAAACGGACCACTTTTACAAAATACCACCTTATGCCCTCCGTGCCTACGCGTTTCCAACATTTGGTAGAGACATTACTTTTACATGATTTTTTATATATGTTAACATGTTATAATTATGCTAATGAATTATATTTACTAATCAAGATTATTACAAATACCGTGTCTTCATATTTCCATCCGCCCGACGATTATGTGACTTTTAGATAGTTTATGCTACAACTACACTCTAGTATATTAATATATATATTTATATGCTCCCCAACTATTTTGAGTACTATACAAATCCTCTTTAATTATCTCGCTCTCATCTTTATAGATGCTTACGACATACTCTTTTCGTACTCTCAGAAAAATCCGCTCTTAAATTATTTTGTCAATTAGTATGGATGTTAAGTCAGAATCTTAAAATGATTTACAACATCTTAATTTGAATGAATTGGGACGCCCTTTTATTCAAATCAAGAAATTGTAAATCATTGAACCATAAGTTTATATTTCTTTAGTTACATAGTTTGGGACGCTTCTCTATGTAAATAACGCAATATAGATAAATAGGTTTAATTATTTCTGAGTTAACAGGCACAAACCCCTAAATCTCACTAGAAACCATGAATATTGATACACAACGATATGACTAGCATCGGTAATACTAACGTTACGAAGATCATTAGGTAAACCTTGACGTCACTGAACGATTGATCCTCCCAGACGATGAAAATACCTTGTGCACTCACTTTTCCCCAAACTAAATTTCTATCCACAAAAGCTGATAATTCAAGAAATTTCTCTACCCTCTTCCTTTTTGTAAAAATCTATATCAACAAAACTCTTTTGTTTAACGGGTAGGTTACCCGCACGGATTTTTGTAATTATTAATTTATCTAACAGAATAAATTCTCACCCAAAGTATGATCACAAGGAATTTTATGCAAACACCATATTATTAAAAAGCAGACTGAACGGAAATACATAAAAACATTACAAACGATGCTAAATTGAACATCACACTTCAGCGGTAGTCTGGGTGATCCCAAGTCTGAGAATTGTTAGAGTCATATCCATCATCATAAGGGTCAAAGCTTGCCAGCCTCTCTTCTTCTATTTGAGCCTCCAACCTACTCAGCTCCCGCTCCATGTCAGAAGTCCAACCACCATCATTGACCGCCACATTTTCCTCAAAACTTGACTGGAATTGATCCAGATGAGGCAATTGTTGTTGTTGCACAACCACTCTTGGTGCAGAAGAACTTGATGCACCTTGTTGTAGTGATTGCTGTTGTGGTTGTTGTGGTGGTGGTAGTGGATTTGGTTGTTGTTGTTGTTCTTGTTGCTATTGTTGTTGTTGTTGTTGCTGCTGTTGTTGTTGTTGTTGTAATTCAACCCTAGTAACTTCAACATTCTCTTCAAAACTCCAACGGATCTTGTTGGAAATTTGATTCTCTACCTGATGAACACAAGCCCATAACGACTCAATCACCGCAGCATCCTTACGATATTCATCATGCAAGAACATGACGATCACATATTTTCTATCATCTGATATGTCTGTGCACCCTACGTAGCGTTCCCTAAGCCGTTGTTTTAGTTGTTTCGCGACCTCAAACTTCAGGATGACCTTCACAATAGCATTTTGGCGATCCAAATCACTATTCTCGGCTTCTGCTTTGATATATTGTTGAAATTGTTCAGCAGTATGTGGTAGCTTCCAAGCCATTGATTGTTTGTGTGTGTGTTTAGATAACACAACACGTACCAATGGTATTTATAAGGAAAATGGAAAAATATTTTTCAATTATTTTATTTAATATAACCGTTGGTATTCAAACGGTAAAACTTTCAAAGTCTGTGTCTATTAAAACTAGCAACAAAATTTTTGGGATACGTGGTAAAATTCTATCCTGGATTTCGCATTTCAACACAAGTGACAAGAACAGATCGCGTTAAACACGTAACACCATAACTTAAATCACAAACGCGCCACATGTAAATAATAAACTTTCACACGATTTGACCCCTCAGCCTCTAAGAAATTATGAACTTATCGAATACCCTTTACAAACTCTCAAACATTATATAAAATGATCTCCGACCAACTTGTAACCTCAGATATCTAAGAATAATAAAACGTATGTCGTTGAAACATACTCAAAAAAAAAAAAAAAAAAAAAAAAAAAAAAAAAAAAATCGAATACACTCTTAATTTGGGCCTTAACCCACTGCTTCCATATACCAACACACCTTTGGGCCACAAAATCACAATAACCCAACGCACCATTGGACCTGATCATTAACTTGAGCCCGATATTGCGCAACACCCAGAACTTAAATATTACTCCCAACCGACTCATGATCTATAGCTTTGAACCATTGTCCGTGACATTTTCTTAGCACCCTATCAATATTTTTGTACACCTTAAATTTTCATGTAACAAATGTGACGAATCTTTTCCAATTTTTTTTCGATCCTTCGATGGTCAAATTTTCATCAAAGCTCAACCCAAATACCATATCCAACTATACCAAAAATCATATGTATTTAAATACTCGGTTCCAAACAAAGACAGGCAAAACTTCCATATATAATTTCGGTTATAAATTTATTAAAACCCACCTTTGTAAACTTGACCAACCAACTCTAAAACGCTTTGGATACCTAATGACTTTCTATATATTAATATAACAATTAATAAGCAGTAAAAACAAGCAAGAGATCAACATAAGCTAAGACAGCATAAAGCGAAATAAAAATTTCATTCATACATTCAAAATTACATGGAAACACAACGAACCTTATTTCAATATTCCGACCACTACACTACAACATTATTCCTCACTTCCAAAACTTGTCAACGATGATCGATAGAACCACGAGTGGTACAAGAAACATTAAGATCCTAACCAACATAGCACGATCTTCGTTCGGAACATACACTAGGTAAATAGCAGTAGCAATGGCATACAAGATTGCAAGAATGGTGATGAAGTGCGGCATTGTCGACCGAAAATAAAATGAAGAAGAAAAGTTAGGTAAAAAGGGTATACTAGTGGTTTATTTAAAGAGAATAAGAGTTGGGTACCGTACACCACTGTAGTAAAATACTGTTTACACCTTAAAAACTACATTTAATGTTGCCACGTAAAAATTATATTTTTGAACTAAAGTTCCTCAAGTTTTTCTTTAAAGACCATATTAAGATCTGTCATCATCAAGGGAGAAGCAAATGTAGTAGTAGATACGTTAAGCTGGAAAGAACTTAAAAACCACTCAGAGATTAGATCATTAGGAATGACTATTTCCATTCACCTTTACAACCACCTTCGCCTGGAATCCCGGGACGGGATTCAGTTTAACGGGTAGGTAATATAACATCCCGTAAAAATTTTCCTACGATTAATACATAGTTACAACATAAATTAACCATTTTTACCAATTGCAATTTTTTTTTTTTTTTTTTTATGTTTATCAATTGTAACATTATCCACTTTTCACCTTGAAACGATATTTAAGCATGAACTTTTTAAACTTAAAACATTTATATTTAATAAATATATGTTTCGGTAATTAACCAAATACGTGTTATATAATTTCTAAGCTTACGGAAAATCTATCCTAATTACTCACTAAACACAATGGGCCGCGGCCCATTGCTCATCACAATCCAAATGCACCCTTTTAAATACTTTTTGGACCTATCGTGAGCTACAAAACCAACTGAACCTTTGATATTCATTTGTTATGGTCGACACATAATACGAACCAACCCTTGGAGACATACATACTATCAACCACATACAAACTCTCAAACCAACTAACATTTACCTCTTACACACAAGCCCACCAAATAAGATCAAGCGCATACTTAAATTATTTTTCTTTCTTTTCTTTGTTTCGAGCCGCGACGTACATATACTTTGGCTCGCTTGTGCTTAAATTCGACACACAACATGGCCATTTTATTATACCACTTCATTGCCCACCTAGCTGAAAATCAATAATAACTAATGTCATCTAAAGTCTCGCACATTTACTGAACGAAACATTGCCTTTTTGAAGACCCCAACTCACTTTGGGTAAATTTTGTATAACTTATCACATGCTTCCAAAAACCGACTCTTAATTCTCTTTTACTTTCTTTAGGCTTGCACTCCAAACGAACCCAAGCTGGTCACAAGTTCAAGCGCACCTTCAGGTTATTTTTTTCCTTTTGGTTCCAGTCGCGATTAGGCCCAGCTACACCCCCTTTTGTTTTAATAATTCCAGTTGCATGTAACTTAGAATTTGGCTCATTCTCTTCCAATTTCGACTAACAACATAATCATATTATTACACCTCCTAGTTAACATTGCTTCAAGAACTCAAGAATGCCATTTGTCTCTAAATCTCGTATACATTGCTACCTGAAAAACTAAGCCACTTTTTGTTCCTTTCTCTTGATCGACTAGGCAAGACCAAGAAACCACCTACAGGTCACCTTCTTACAAACACCATGCTGGTTCTTTCTTCTTTTGCCCACTGCCATATGAATACAACTCTTACACCACCTCCCTTGTTTCCCTAAGGAAGGATCATGTACAACTCTTACACCACCTCCCTTGTTTCCCAATCAAATGAGATGCCTTGTAAAGATTTCTGAACTCACTCGACACTTGTTCATCTGATGAACATTCACAAGCCACCTCCAATGTTCCCCAATCCAAGAACTCCCACGTCTCTTAATTCTGCCACTGATCATGCTCCATCTTGAGTATATAAGGTTGCATGTAGTTCGACATCCTTACAAAAACATACAATCACACATACCCTCTTGTAGTTTCTGTCAAGCCAAGATGGAAACTAGGAATTGATCTTGATTTATTATAGAGCGAGTCTTTAACCGAACCTTACACCATCAGCTTTTCACATCTCACTATCACAACACAAAAACACATTTAATTCTTTCTTTGGGTTACTGTCGAGCAAGAATGAACAAAGGAGACGAGCTTGGTGTCAAGACAAAAAGTGCTAATATCTTTTGGGTTTAGTCGTTCAGATTGTTGGACGAGGTTAAAGGTCAAATCTCAGTTGTCCTTCATTTGTAACCATCTACACTAACCATCGTATATCGTCACCATCTTTTGGGCGTTGTAAGTATTCGAACCGATTTCATTTACATAAGCTATTTATTCACCAAATCACGTGTGAACTCAACCCAAAATAACTTAGTGTATCATGAGAGTCTTGTGTGGTTAAAAACTTAACAAACTAAGATATTGCTAATATACTACAACAGTCGACGTATATATACACATTTGCATATCACATAAGCCTTACCTTTTATTTTTCCTATCCTCGTTAAATCATTTTTTTCGAGCAAATGTGGCCACCTAAACTCTTGGGTGGCCATGCAACAAAGAGAACTCAACAATTATAAACCTATCATCATTCACTATCGCGAGTCCAAAACCAAACCTTAATAAGCCACAAGGCCTAACGTGAAACTCAAGTGCTTATTTATAAACTAATACTAAAAGAGCTTATTTATAAACTAAAACTAGAAGTGCTTATTTAAAACTAGAACAAACTCTTTTAAACGTTACATGAGATCAGTTTGAGTCGGGTCTTGGACTTGCTTATTTTGATACAACCTAAACCAAGTGATCATTTGAAAACGTTCGAGCTTACTAAATCTATGCACTGAACATATTTTGGAAAACCAAATTCAAACACATCCACACACAAGCTCAGTGTACTGAGCGTAATATATAACCAAAATATGGCACAACAATGAGAAACTATATAATCAAAATATTAAGTAACTAAACACAATAAGTAGCTTAGCTCTGTTGGTTGGGGCGCTAGGCTAACATACGTGAGGTCTTTGGTTCGAATCCTGCATATGGCAATTTTACTATTTTTGCTATTTTTGAAACTTTAACCTTTTGGCAGTTTCCGCCCTTAACATAAGATAACTTGTCAATTTACTTAAAAACTTTAATAAGTTTTATAACTTATATTAATAATTACGTTTATAGCCCCAAACTTTGAACCACTTATCATTTTCTTAAAAACTTTTGTAAGATTGTAAACATATTTTGGACTGAGTACGAAAATCATTTAACTATTGGCGTTAAAAGAATAACTTTGTATAACCTTAAGGCTTATTCTGAAATTTAATTACGGTTTGACAAGTTAACATTTTACGACTATACCAATATCTACATTCGTAACTATAATGAAATACTATTTTTGGATAACTTGAATTATAAAATATATAACTTAACATTATTATCAATAACTTGGATACACATCAGGGAATGATTATTTCTACAAAACTCATCAAATTATTTACTAGAGATAAAACTACATAAACATTAAACAATACTTATACATAAAGACAAGTTATATGGTATATAACTTGCTCTTAAATTATTAAACGTTTTGCCACACAAGCCACCTCTGCCACAGGAGTCATTTTGTCATCTAACACTATTCGAATCACTATTCTTGATAAGTTAAACTTATCTCGAACTTCCATATCATTCAGGTTATATTTGAAGTTGTTTCCATTCTATCTCTGACATTACGTTATCTATGCCTATCATAATCTTCAGGTAAGTCATAGCCCCTACTCTTAATTGTTTTATAATGATTTATACACGTTTTTGGGGGAGATACATGCTTAACTATTGTTTTATACCTTTACAAGTACACGTTAACTATTTACATATTACTATAAGTTCATAGCTACACTTTCTATCGTTTAACTATTTTATAAACTCTTTGGGAGAGATGCATGTGTAACAACTTTTCTAACGATTTTACTATCGATATTAGGAATTATGGAACAAACTGTTTAAATACGGTTTCAACTGTTTAAATACGGTTCTCCACAAACTGTTTGAATACAGTTTCAACTGTTTAAATACGGTTCCCCGCAAACTGTTTGGATACGGTTTCAACTGTTTAAATACAGCTCCCCGCAAACTGTTTGGATACGGTTTCAACTGTTTAAATACGGTTCTCTACAAACTATTCGAATACAGTTTCAACTGTTTAAATACGGTTCCCCGTAAACTATTTATGTTATGGACGCACCAATGTGGCCCAAATATCGAAACTCGTGTTAAATGGATTTATAAACCAGTTACTATTTTGGATGTTGACCCAGTGAAAGGCAAACCAACTAACTATTTTGAATTGATAAGGAAATTACTCATTTTCTAATTAATAATTAAAACTATAAACTCTATGAACTCACCAACCTTTGTGTTGACACTTTTAGTATGTGTTTATCTCAGGTAACTAAACGAGAAGGAACTTGAAGGCACGGAGTGGGCTTGTAACCCGGCATGGGCTTAAATAAACGTTTTGACTTATTTCAAATAAACTTGTTGTTTAAACTATGAAACATCTTGATGTCTCGAATATTTGGTATTTTGAATGAATTAAATTTTAAAGCGTCACTTTTGTGTCGTTTTCTATGATTGTGATAAAGATCCTCGAAGTAACACCCAAAAAGTCTTCCGCTGACATTTTAAGTCTTCCGCTGTATTGATCGATTTTGGGGGTGTTATAGTCCTACTTCCTGTAAAATCCTGTAAAACTTCATTATGACTCAATACAAGCATTTGACTCTAACAAATACAAATACACATGTTCATTTAATATTGTGGAGAATCATGATCGGTTTGTTTCTTGAAAACATATTTGGGGTTTCCCCTTACACTTATCTTTTTGCAAAAATACCTTTAGGTGGAGTTAAGACTAGGCCAAAACAACAAAGTAAAGTATTTCCACTATTTAGTTTAGAAACACGATCTACCAACAATAAAAATTAAGCATGCATACGGAAGCAAATAACAAACAAACAAACAAAATCACACAAAACATGGGTTGCCTCCCAAGAAGCGCTTTTCTTTATTTACGAGTCTTGTAGCTAGACTCAAGGTCATGGGTTACTACGTGATACGGGTGAGTTCCTCATTGAGGACATCTTTGGGATCAAACTTAGGTTTCAACTTCCTATCGGTTTCCTTAGTATGGTATGACCTTTCAAACTTTTCTCCATCCGGATCATACAAAGTCATCCTCATATGCCATGATCCGTCACCTTCTTTAGGTGGCTTGTCCCACCTCCATTTACACTTGTCTTCCTCTCTTTTCCACCTATTCATTTCTATGTTAATGGGCATTACGCTTAAGAACTCAATCATCTTCCTAAAGACCAAGGGGTCCTCAAAAGGGTCTAGCTCTTCATCTCTAGCTATGAGTTGTTCTACCGAATGTGTCTTTTCGATGAAGTCTTTTTCTAGGTAAAATGGGCATTGAGGTCCTATAAAGTTCCTTTCTATCCAAGGTTCGTATCTAGACGGTCTCCTATTCATCTCTACCCAATGCGGTGTCGGTTCATCATCACAATCATAACTATGCTTCTTAACATCGTACACCGACCAAGTATTGCCTTCACCTACCGTTATCTTGGATTCCTTACAATCTATCATGGCACTAGCGGTTGCTAAAAATCCTCTTCCTACTAATAATGGGCATGTAGTGTCACTAACCATGTCTAGGACGTGAAAATCCGCTAATATAGTTAACTTTCCTACGTGAACAACTACATCCTTAATCATTCCAACCGGGTGGGCAATACTCCCATCTGCTAGCCCTATCAATACCTCCGTTTCCTTTAACTTTCCTAGCTTAAGAGCGGTGAATAAGGATAAGGGAATCAAGTTAAGGCTTGACCCTAAATCGGCTAGTGTGTCGAAAGCTTCGGATCTTCCTATCTTACAAGGCAAAACAAATATACCCGGATCATCAAGCTTTTTAGGCAACTTGTTTTGTACGAAGGTGGTCCCATTTTTACCTAGCTTACACTTCTCATATTTTTCTAGGAGGGCACTATAGTAAGGAGCACGCGCTAAGACATCAATGACGGGGCGTTCAAGGTGAAGTTCTTTGAATTCATCATCAAGGTCTTGCGTAAGAGATGTTTCAACTATGCTTTTGACCGGCTCTATATTGGGTGTTTTATTTGATTGGTCCTTTTGAAGCATTTGGTTTTGTTTGAAACACGTGCTCGTAGATTTAACCGAGTAGTATTGTGGGCACGAAGTGGGTGACGAAACTGAAGATATGGAATTAACGTTTAGTTTCGGATTTTTGATTGTGTCGCTTAGAAGTGCTCCCATTTCTCGGTCATTGAGAACCTTCAATAATGCGTCAATTCTAGTGGTCATCTCGCTTTGCTTTTGTTTGAAATCGGCTTCAAACTTAGATATGCGAGCTTCTTGAGATGCCATGAACTTAGACATCAATCCTTCAAGATTGTTGGTACTACCATAGTTGTTAGAAGGATTGTTGTTGAAAGTACGATTGGAGGGTGGACCGGTTGGTTGGTAACGATTAGGCGGATTGGAAGAATTGGGTTGATTATGTTTCCACCTAAGGTTTGGGTGATTTTTCCACGAGGGGTTGTATGAATCACCGTAAGTGTTTGGCACGGGCTTGAAAGTGTACCACTTATCTCCCGCTTCGTCGGTACGCGTGGATGCGTAGTCCGCAAAAGCTGTTCCGGGGAGTTCCACACAATCACGAGTGTCGTGGGGACCACTACATAATTCGCATGAAGAAGTGATTTTGTTCACTTGGCTTGAAGGCTTAGGAGCTTCGTAAGATTTCATGAGAAACTTGACTTGGTCCTCAAGTTCCATGATCCTACGGTTGGGAGTGCTAGAATTGTTCGAAGGCAACGATATTGCCTTGACCGTTTTGTTCAAATCACGGGGATCATTCCAACTTTCGTTGTCATAGAGAGCAAGATCTTCTTTGAGTTCCCATGATTGTTCCGCACTTAGATCACATAGCTTACCACCGCCCGATTGGTCAATGGCTCGCCTCGTGGAGATGTCGATATGGTCATAAAAGATTTGGACTTGGAGCCAAAGATCTATGCCATGATGAGGGACTTTTTGGAGTAAGTCCTTGAAACGAGTCCATGCTTCATAAAGAGATTCATTTTGACGTTGTTGGAACATCAAGATGTCATTTCTAAGCTTAGTAGTTCTCCCCGGTGGGAAAAATTGAGCAAGGAAACGAGTGGTGAGATCATCCCATGTGGTGATGGATCCCGCGGGTAAACGCTCAAGCCATTGACTAGCTTGATCCCGTAGAGAGAATTGGAATAGGCGTAATCGGGTTGTCTCTCTAGTTGCAACATCTAGGTCTATGGAATCTACGATTTTGAGGAAGTCCTTAAGATGTTGGTTTGGATCTTCGGAACGAAGTCCATGGAATGCACATCCGCTTTGCACCAACCGGATGGTGTCGGATCGCAAGGGGGTCACATTGGCTCCGGTGAGCTCAATGGTGTTTCGGTAGCCTTGGTGGCTAGGTCGGGAATACTCTCCTAAGGTTCGGGGCCTAAGGGGTTCTAATGGTGGGTTTTGTTATGGTGGGATGACGGGTTCAAAGATGTTCCCGTTGTCCATGATGTCGGGTGGTGAAGAGTTACGAACAAAGGCACAAAGAAATAAGATAGAATAAAGAGAACCTAAAAAAAAATAAAAATAATATCTTACTAGAAAGGAATCTAGCAAGTAGACCTAATAAAAAGAAATTCTAACCTAGACAATAACTATTCCCCGGGTTGCGGCGCCAAAAACTTGATACGTGGGAATCGCACCAGGCTTTACCTCTCAAGGGATCTTGAGAAGCTTATAACCCCCACCAGGTAGTGTACCTGATCGTTGTAGTATAGTATAGTGACAAGTACCGGGGGATTGATCGTTCAGCTAGGAATAGTGTCGCTAGGATTAGAAAACCTAAATACTAGTTCTAAAGGAGAGGGATGATTATTTTTGTATTTTTATATTTTTTTAGAAAGCAAGTAAATATCTCGGGTTTGAAGGATTTGGGCGGAATTAGTTGCTAATCAACTAACCCAGTATTAAAGATGCAATCAAAATAAAATACTAGAAATGAAAATAAACTAAATTATACTAAAGTTGTGAGCAATAAGTGGAGAAAATGTGTTTACTTAGATTTCACTACTCCCTAGACATCTTTTACACGTTAATTACTTGTTATAATTGCATGGAT
Organism: Artemisia argyi; assembly: GCA_030686995.1. Taxonomy (NCBI): domain Eukaryota; kingdom Viridiplantae; phylum Streptophyta; class Magnoliopsida; order Asterales; family Asteraceae; genus Artemisia; species Artemisia argyi. Next base: position 136,141,304 of record CM060694.1, read on the forward strand.
GACGGATCGCATTCCTTAATACCATTCATGGGGTGGCGCACTTAACTCCCCAATTCTATGATCTCTTATCTCCTCCTATACCATGCCCAGGACAACCATAGGGATTATAAATAGTGGCTCATGCATTAAATACAACCAATAAAGACCTAGTGCACATCGGTTCATGTTTCTTAAGACGTTCAAGCATGTTACCAATTGGAGATCTGCCAGTTTTCTTAAGCCTAACATATAAATCATTCATCCAAGACAAGTATAAACAAGTAATCAACACATAATTAACATCTAGGTTTCATTAGATCCAAGCAAACACAAGATAGATCTAGCCTAGCATGATGGAATTAAGACAAGAACAAGATATAGACAACCAACACATAGACATATTGATTGAATTGAAAGAACACTTATCTCAATTACACATGAAAGGTATCAAGGGCTTGGAACCCTTGAAAAACCTGTAAAATTCGCACCAAGTTCGTACTTAGGGTTTCTCCAAAACTTCTCTCTTTTTAATGTGAAAATTAGAAAACTATATATAGGAAAAGGGGTCTGACGGCGTCAAGACCAAGCTTGTGACGCCGTCACCTCGCCGCCAAAACTCTTCTAGGACTGCCTTGATCTACATTTGACGCCGTCATGTAATATTCATTTCCAGGCCGTCATGACTTTTACTCTTGACGCCCTACTTCGTGACGCCGTCAAATCTGTACTGGATCGTGATGGAATTTTGCTCTTGACGCCGTCAGGATGTTACTCTTGACGCCGTCACCTACTGTTCCCAGCATGGAAAATTAAGACTTTGGCGTTTTCTTCACTTTTATGCTCCAAAAAAGTCCGAATTGCTTCCTTTTCCAGATTTCACTCCCAAAATACCTAAAATCACAAAAGGAACGATTTAGAGCAATATTTGATCAAATAAATTCAATTCCGGGCTTAAATGACCCCCTAAAAGTGGTTCATTTTTCGCCTCATCAAACCACCACTACTACTTTAGCATTGCCTGCCCCAAACAATCATTATGTGGCCAAACAGAATGCTAGTGCTCTAACTCCACTTAGGAGGCATCTCAGTCAAAGCATCTTAGTCAAAAGGAGATTGCTGACAAAAGGGCTAAAAATTTGTGCTTCAATTGTGATCAAAAGTACACACCTGGACATAAATGTAGTGGACAGATATATGCCCTTTGAGATCATTCCTGGTGATGAAGAGGGAGATATGGAAACTGATGAGTTTAAACAAGATAGTAGTGGAGAGGAGGGTGGTAGTCTTGAGCTGCTTATGAGTGAATATTCTCCACAGATTTCTCTTAATGCTTTAACTTGCATACCTACCTTTAATACTATGAGGATGAAAGTTGGGGTAGAAAGCACTTCTTAAACTCATTAATGGACACTGGAAGTACACACAATTTTTTAGACATTTTTACTGCTAAAAAATTGGGGTGTAGAATGAGCAAAACATGTCCCTTACAAGTCACAGTTGCTGGAGGCAATACAATGTTCAGTCAGTACATGGTTTATGGCTTGCAGTGGACTATTCAAGGGTACAAGTTTAAAAGTGATGTTATGCTTCTACCTTTTGGAGGTTGTGAGCTGGTCTTGGGAATTCAATGGTTGTCCACACTTGGCACTGTCCAATTGAATTTCAAAGATTTGGTTATGAAGTTTATGTATGAGGGGAAAAAAGTTTGTTTGAGAGGAACCAAGCATTCTAAGTTACAATGGATGAGTGGAAAGCAATTGGCAAGACAGACTATTGAAACAAGTACATTCCATGATGGTTCTATTAGTTATTTATGGCCCTCTGTGATGCGCGGGGATTGCACCAGGCTTTACCTCTCGAGGGATCTCGAGAAGCTTACATCCCCCACCAGGCAGTGTACCTGATCGTTGTAGTATAGTATAGTGACAAGTACCGGGGGATTGATCGTTCAGCTAGGAATAGTGTCGCTAGGATTAGAAAACCTAAATACTAGTTCTAAAGATGAAGGATGATTATTTTTGTATTTTTATATTTTATGAAAGCAAGTAAAAATCTCGGGTTTTGAAGGATTTGGGCGGAATTAGTTGCTAGTCAACTAACCCAATACTAAAGATGCAATCAAAATAAAATACTAGAAATGAAAATAAAACTAAATTAAACTAAGGTTGTGAGCAATAAGTGGAGAAATGTGTTTACTTAGATTTCACTACTCCCTAGATATCTTTTACACGTTAATTACTTGTTATACTTGCGTGGATGACGGATTGTATTCCTTAATACCATTCATGGGGTGGCGTACTTAACTCCCCAATCCTATGAGTGCCTACTTCACTCCTATGTCGAGCCGGCTAAGAAGCTCCTAACATGGGATCATTAGAATTTACTCATGCATTAAATACAACCAATAAAACCTAGTACACATCGTTTCATGTTTCCTAAGACGTTCAAGCATGTTACCATTTGGAGATTTGCCAGTTTTCTTAAGCCTAACGTTGAAATCATTCATCCAATACAACCATAAACAAGCAATCAACACATAATCAACATCTAGGTTTCATTAGATCTAAGCAAACACAAGATAAATCTAGCCTAGCATGGTTGAATCAAGACAAGCACAAGATATAGACAACCAACACATAGACATATTGATTGAATTAGAAGAACACTTATCTCAATTACACATGTAAGGGTTCAAGGGTTGAAAACCCTTGAAAAACCTGTAAAATTCGTAATAGGTTCGGCCTTAGGGTTTCTCCAAAACTTCTCTTTCTTTTATGAATGAAAATTAGAAAACTATATATAGAAAACGGAGGCTGACGGCGTCAAGAACAAAGGGGTGACGTCATCATCTCGCCGCCAAAAGAATCCTCGGACTGCCTTGATCTACATCTGACGCCGTCATGTATTAACTTTTTCCAGGCCGTCACGTATTTTGCTCTTGACGCTCTTCCTTGTGACGCCTTCATTTCAGTACTGGGCCGTCATGCAATTTACTCTTGACGCCGGCAAGAAAATGCTCTTGACGCCGTCACCTACTGTTCCCAGCTTGGAAAATTAAGTCTTTGGTGTTTTATTCACTTTTATGCTCCAAAAACGTCCGAATTGCTTCCTTTTCCAGATTTCACTCCTAAAGTACCTAAAATCACAAAAGGAACGATTTAGGGCAATATTTGATCAAATAAATTCAATTCCGGGCTTAAATGACCCCCTAAAAGTGGTTCATTTTTCGCCTCATCATATACCCTTACACTTGAGATTTGCTTGTCCTCAAGCAAATGCGCTTTTATTCTAATCAAAATACAAGTTAGGGGTCATTTAACACTAATATAAAAGTAATTACAACAAATAATCGTTCCACTAAAGACCAAAGACAAGCACGGAGGTCGTACACAAGCACCTCACAAATAGTGTTTAGATACTCACATCTCTCGGGTGTAATAAAGTATAAATTACAATATGGAAATGGAAGATATCTCTCACTGCCTGTCATAGCAAAATAGATTACCATAGGCTTGGGAAAGGATCAAACCTCCACCACATGGCGTAAGCACCTAGGATAAACTATCAAAGAGGTCTTTTAAAGTGTTGTAACGTTAGGTGTAGGGATATGAAATACACGGTTTTGTTGGATAAAGGCAGTCTTTACTGGTGGCGAGTTAACAATCTTGGTTAATTACATGTACAATATGGCGTTGCTAAGCCAAAACTAGACTCGACTTAAGCTAAGAAATGGAAAATAACAAAAACATAAAATGAACATAGAATGAAAAGGGATGGTAGTCCGTATGTTTTTTCTCTTTTTCTTTTTATATTTTTTTTCTTTTCTTTTTCTTGATTTTTCGATTTTTTTTTTTTTTTTTTTTTTTTTTTTTTTTTTTTTTTTTTTTTTTTTGCATACACTCTTACCCTACCATCCAAAATAATACATCATAGGGAATGAAAATTCTCCTTACACTTGAATTTTTATATACTTTACAATAAACTAATCTAATGACTCGAATTAAGAAAATCAAAACACTTGGAGCACTTTTAAGATTAACGTACATATGGGGGTAATATATGATGTTCTTCCCCATTTCTCCATAAAATAAGTACTTTACCCATGAGTCCCAATCGTCCCAAAACAATATGTACAAGGATATGACTCGACTTAGCAACCATGTAATCAATTAGATAGTTAACTTAGGGTTTAACAAATAACAATAATGCACTAAAAATGAGCGCATACACGGAAGGCTAAGGCGATTTGGGTGTACATTTAAGTGGGGTGTAACAAATTCTTCCTTTAAGTAAGATACTTAAAGTTAGAAACGAAAAGATATGCTCGGAGGGGTGTACTAGGGGTTTCGTGTACTAAAAATGAGTACAACGCTAAGGAGTGGGAAAAATTAGTTGACTTAACTAGCCAAGTAATATGACTATAGTGGTCAAGTAATTATGATACGGGTTTAACACAAGGGTGATCCTAATGCCTCTTATCATGTAGTAAATCCTACTACACGAATGTAGTCTCACTAGCAGTCTCGGGATGCATCACTAACGCAAGTTCTAGAATCTAAATGCTACCGGTACACTCATAAGCACTAATAGTAAATGCTTTCCCTATCAAATCTAAAGGCGAACCTCACATATTTGGGTGGAAAATTTTTCTGAATATACGGTTATGTGTTAGTCATACAATCTCCTATCCATGAGACGCTTGCTATGGCTAAAGTTTCACTCCTAAATATTGTAAAAAATTTTAAATTTGGTGCTAAAATTTCACTAACAAGTATTTCTCATAGTTTTATTACACATCTACTATCAAACAAACAAACTCAAGCGAAAGTGTATTTGTAAGGTATCATCATTTTACCCTCCCCTTGCACTTAAGATGAACATTGTCCCCAATGTTCAAGTAAAGAATGTAAAAGTGAATTAAGTAAAACAAATGAAATCAAATACTCCCCTGATTCGCTCGGTATGGATAATAAGGTGGCCAGGTTAAATCTTCCTCCAAGAAAATGAACAATCAAAGCTTCCCTTCCAGAAAAATAAATCATCTTCTTGTCTTACATAACCTGTAAATCCTGAGAAAACAAACAAGACAACCTCACATAAAATCAGCGGCAATCTATACAAGTTACTAAATCCTAGAAAACAAAATAAGATATAATGCTTGTGGAATGAAGTTTGCAGATTTCCTGGAGATTATAAAACTTTATTATTCAACAAAAACTTTAAAACTCCATTAGAAAAACAAAACCGGTAAAATTTCCAGATTTTTACACGTGACGTCGTCAAGAGTAAACTCGTGACGCCGTCAGAAGTGACCTGCAGAAATTCTTATGTTAAGTTTCTGGAAAATTTCTGGAAAAACTTGATCCTACTTCCTGGAAAATCCTGGAAAACTTCATTATGACTCAATACAAGCATTTGACTCTAACAAATACGAATATACATGTTCATTTAATATTGTGGAGAATCATGATCGGTTCGTTTCTTAAAAACATATTTGGGGTTTCCCCTTACACTTATCTTTTGCAAAAATACTTTTAGGTGGAGTTAAGATTAGGCCAAACAACAAAGTAAAGTATTTTGATTTTTTTTTTAGTTTAGAAACATGATCTACCAACAATAAAAATAAAGCATGCATACGGAAGCAAATAACAAACAAACAAAATAAAAATCACCCAAAACATGGGTTGCCTCCCAAGAAGCACTTTTCTTTATTTACGAGTCTTGTAGCTAGACTTAAGGTCATGGGTTACCGTGTATCACTTATGCTCACATAACCAAGCGTGAGCCATCTAATAGTTGCCTCATCTTTCTTATAATCATCTCCTAACTCTAAACATCCGCGATAGTATCTTTTATTTTTTTCATGAGTATATTTAAGCCCTTTTCTCTTATCATTCTCACTTAGCATTTCTATGGGCGGATACCTACTACACTTTTCCATGGAAAAATCCTTGAACCTAGGGTGTGTGCAGGGCATTTGGTAGACAAAATCGTTCTCCCCATCCGAGAATGTAATTAACCCTTCTATAAGTTTTTCATCAAGGTTGGTCAACCTTTTGAATGGTTTTCCAAAGACAACCTGGGTTAACTTATCATCAATAAATTCTCCTAGATTCTCCATAACCATGAACTCAACAAGATAGACCAAGCTTCCTACATTCACATGCAACGGTATTGCCCTAGCAATTATGTTTTCTCCTTTGTATTCTAACTCATATACCATGATTTTATTATATTCATTACGCGAGATTATGTTCATCGGAAGAGATGAGTTAAGATAGGCGTTAAAGCTCTTAAATCCGATCTTACAAGGAAATTGCATGTTGAATGAACTATCACACTCAATCCAAGTTCTAGGGTCGACATACCTAAGAGGGTTTATTTCCTCTTCCATCCTATTCTCATTAATCACATCACCATCATCAAGATCCTCGTCGGAGTCTGAATAGTAAAAAGGACTAGCCCTACGGTCATCATCATGATCAGACTCCTCTAACTCAGAATTATTGTCAAAGTGGTAGTTGGGCGAGAGGTTAGGCGGGTTTTCATTCTCAACTAAAGGGAGTGGGGCGGGCATTTGGAAAATCCTACGACGAAAAACACGAATAACAGGAATCAAACGATCAATGTTATTTTTATCCATCGAAATAGTTTACGAACAAAGGAAACAAAGAAATAAGATAGACTAAAGAAACCTAAAAATAAAAATAAAATCTTACTAGAAAGGAATCTAGCAAGAAGACCTAATAAAAAGAGATTCTAACCTAGACAATAACTATTCCCCGGCAACGGCGCCAAAAACTTGATGCGTGGGGATTGCACCAGGCTTTACCTCTCGAGGGATCTCGAGAAGCTTACAACCCCCACCAGGCAGTGTACCTGATCGTTGTAGTATAGTATAGTGACAAGTACCGGGGGATTGATCGTTCAGCTAGGAATAGTGTCACTAGGATTAGAAAACCTAAATACTAGTTCTAAAGATGAAGGATGATTATTTGTATTTTTATATTTTATGAAAGCAAGTAAAAATCTTGGGTTTTGAAGGATTTGGGCGGAATTAGTTGCTAGTCAACTAACCCAATACTAAAGATGCAATCAAAATAAAATACTAGAAATGAAAATAAAACTAAATTAAACTAAGGTTGTGAGCAATAAGTGGAGAAATGTGTTTACTTAGATTTCACTACTCCCTAGATATCTTTTACACGTTAATTACTTGTTATAGTTGCGTGGATGACGGATTGTATTCCTTAATACCATTCATGGGGTGGCGTACTTAACTCCCCAATCCTATGAGTGCCTACTTCACTCCTATGTCGAGAAGCTCCTAACATGGGATCATTAGAATTTACTCATGCATTAAATACAACCAATAAAACCTAGTATACATCGGTTCATGTTTCCTAAGACGTTCAAGCATGTTACCATTTGGAGATCTGCCAGTTTTCTTAAGCCTAACATTGAAATCATTCATCCAATACAACCATAAACAAGTAATCAACACATAATCAACATCTAGGTTTCATTAGATCTAAGCAAACACAAGATAAATCTAGCCTAGCATGGTGGAATCAAGACAAGCACAAGATATAGACAACCAACACATAGACATATTGATTGAATTAGAAGAACACTTATCTCAATTACACATGTAAGGGTTCAAGGGTTGAAAACCCTTGAAAAACCTGTAAAATTCGTAATAGGTTCGGCCTTAGGGTTTCTCCAAAACTTCTCTTTCTTTTATGAATGAAAATTAGAAAACTATATATATAGAAAACTGAGGCTGACGGCGTCAAGAACAAAGGGGTGACGCCGTCATCTCACCTCCAAAAGAATCCTCGGACTGCCTTGATCTACATCTGACGCCGTCATGTATTAACTTTTTCCAGGCCGTCACGTATTTTACTCTTGACGCTCTTCCTTGTGACGCCTTCATTTCAGTACTGGGCCGTCATGCAATTTACTCTTGACGCCATCAAGAAAATGCTCTTGACGCCGTCACCTACTGTTCTCAGCTTGGAAAATTAAGTCTTTGGCGTTTTCTTCACTTTTATGCTCCAAAAACGTCCAAATTGCTTCCTTTTCCAGATTTCACTCCTAAAGTACCTAAAATCACAAAAGGAACGATTTAGGGCAATATTTGTTCAAATAAATTCAATTCCGGGCTTAAATGACCCCCTAAAAGTGGTTCATTTTTCGCCTCATCACTCTGCAAGTCTAAATTTGATGCGGACTGCAACTAAGGATAGTATGGAGTTGGATCCTGATTTGAAAGCATTGTTGGAAGAATTTGAAGATGTCTTTGCTATGCCCACAACTTTTCCTCCTCAAAGAGCTTTTGATCATAGAATTCCCTTGAAGGATGAGTCACAAGTAGTCAATGTTAGACCTTATAGATATCCACCTACTCAAAAAGACATCATTGAGCAAACGGTTAATGTCCTTTTGGAGTCAGATGTAGTAAGGCCAAGTCACAGCACATTCTCATCCCCTATTGTTTTCGTCATGAAAATAGATGGCTCATGGCGAATGTGCATTGACTACAGACAACTTTATAAGAATATTGTCAAAGATAAATTTCCCATACCAGTGATTGAGGAGCTGATTGATGAGCTACATGGAGCCACAGTCTTCTCTAAGTTGGATTTGAGGTCTGGTTATCATCAAATCAGAATGTGGGATGATGATGTGTATAAAACAGCTTTCAAATCTGATGAAGGACACTATGAATTTGTGGTAATGCCATTTGGCCTGACAAATGCACCATCCATATTTTAGTCCTTGATGAATGTAGTGCTTAAAACCTTCTTGAGGAAGTTCACCCTTGTGTTCTTTGATGATATCTTGGTCTACAGCCCTTCAATGGCAGCTCTCATTGATCAATTGAGGCAAGTTTTATAGACTATGAGACATCATCAATTGTATGCTAAAGAAATTAAGTGTGTGTTTGGGACAAGGGAAGTTGAGTATTTGGGATACATAATCTCAGAGCAAAGGGTGGCTATTGACTCGAACAAGGTCCAAGCAATGCTAAATTGGCCTGTGCCCAAAACTATTAAGCAATTAAGAGGTTTTCAAGGACTGACTATATATTATAGGAGATTTGTGAAATCCTATGCTCATATCAGTCAACCGTTAACAAGCCTGTTGAAGAAGAATGCTTTCTCATGGGGACCAAAAGCTTAAGTTGCATTTGATAAGCTTAAACAAGCTATGACAGAGAGGCCCCAATGCTAGCCTTGCCCAATTTTGAAGAAGAATTTGTTGTTGAGACTGATGCTTCAGGCCATGGTATTGGAGCAGTCCTACAACAAAAAGGTCATCTAATAGCCTTTTTAAGTAAGACAATGGCTCCAAAACATCAGTCTCTTTCTGCTTATGAAAAGGAGTTATTAGTTGTGGTATTGGCACTACAAAAATGGAGAGGCTACCTTCTAGATAGACATTTCAAAATCAGAACTGATCACTTCAGTTTAAATTATGTCTTGGATTAGAGAATAACCAATCCTTTCCAGTACAAATGGTTACCTAAACTGGTGGGCTTTGATTATGAGATTGAGTACAGGAAGGGAAAGGAAAATTTAGTTGCTAATGCTATGTCCAGGATTCAAGTAGAAGGAGAGTGTTGGCCATTCTTACAGCTGTGACATCTAATGAATTCATGGATGGAGTAACTTTGTTGTGGTCAACTGATCTGGTCCTGAGCAATATTGTAAAAGGGTTGCAAGAAGGTACTCTCACAAACACTAAGTATACCTAGACTAATAAATAGCTTAAAAGGAAGGGTAAATGGGTTGTGGGAGCTGATGCAGAGTTAAGAAACAAAATGGTTTTTCACTTCCACACCTCAGTAATGGGAGGACACAGTGGTGTGCAAGCTACTTTCAAGAGGATTGGGGCTTTCTTTTATTGGAAGGGTATGAGGAAAAGGATCAAAGAAGTGGTTAGAACTTGTGATGTATGTCAGAGAAATAAAGCTGGCTTGTCATCATACCCTGGCCTATTGCAGCCACTTCCCATTCCTACCCAAATATGGCAAGACATCTCAATGGACTTTATTGACTCATTATTGGTTTCTTAAGGGAAGAGTACTATTTTGGTGGTGGTTGATAGGTTGAGTAAATATGCCCATTTTATACTTGTTACTCATCCATATACTGCCAAGACCATTGATCAATTATTCCTAGATAACATTTACAAGCTCCATGGCCTTCCATAAACTATTATCAGTGACAGAGATAGGGTCTTCATCAGCTTTTTTGGCAATCTTTATTCAAGATGTTGCATGTTCAGCTCAAGATGTCTACAACCTACCATCCACAAACTGATGGGCAGACAGAGATTGTGAACAAATTCCTGGAATCTTACTTAAGATGTATGACTGGTGAAGCTCCTAAAGATTGGCTATTTTGGTTATTTCTTGCAGAATATTGGTACAATACCAATTATCATAGTGCTATAAGTTGTACACCCTTTGAGACTGTATATGGTCAACCACCATCTCTTCATGTTCCATATATGGCCAAGGATAGAAAAGTGGAGTTGGTAGACAGAACATTGCAGGCTAAGGAAAGGGCCATAGCAATGCTAAAGTTCAATTTAAAAAAGGCCCAACACATAATGAAGACTTAAGCAGATATGCATAAATCAGAAAGGGAATTTTAGATCAATGATTGGGTCTATTTGAAGTTACAACCTTATAGGCATGCTACTATCAGACAGGAAAAGCAACACAAGTTGTCCTCAAAGTTTTATGGGCCATTTCAAGTAGTTGCCAAGATTGGTCAAGTAGTTTACATGTTACAGCTGCATGCCAATGCTAAAGTGCATCCAGTGTTTCATATTTCACAACTGAAGAAATGCTTGTCTTCTACTACCACTATGGGAGCTTTTCCTGATTGTGATGCTCAAGGTTTCATTGCTGCTGAACCAATCAAGTTAATGGAGAGGAAAGTGGTTAAGCAGAATAATTGAATGGGGCTGTTTGGATTAATCCAATGGAGCAATGGTAGAGAGGAGGATGCTACTTGGGATAACTTAGTAGACATTGTGAAGAGGTTTCCCTCCTTTGTGCTAGATCCTTGAGGTCAAGGATCTTTGGAAGGGATGTGTATTGTTATGTAACAAAAATATCATGGACTACTTATCACCAATTCAATACTTGAAGGACCTATTGGTGCAAACATGTCATCAAGGGTTGACTGGTCAACACCCTAACCACCTTTCTCCTCTGTAAATAGTCATTTCCATTTCATTTTTCATTTCAAGTTATAGATTCTTCTCTCTTTTCTCTCTCGATTCATTGTAAACTTCATCTTTTAATAATAAATCCTTTGACCAATATCACTTTGAATTTACTTTCTTCTTTGTGAATTCTAGTGTATTGCATTGGCTACTCTTGATTATTCACTATAATCTGAGTAAGGATATAACAATGAACAAAAAACCCTTTATTAAAATTAGATGTTTTAACACTTAGAGAATCAATAAAACGAACCCTTAAAACATCATAATTAGATACAAGAGATCGAACTAAAGATAGGAAATTAATCTTTTTTTTCAAAAGATTGAGTGGTTGCAGAGAATGATAGTAAAGTAATAGCAGCTATTATTTTAATGAATTAAAGGTAGGATTTGAAAGGCATTTTGGCCAGTAAGATTTCCAAGGTTTAGCCAAGGCTTGGCGCACGACCCCACTAGTCATCGTATTTGGTTTGGTATTACTACCGCGCATGACATCGAGAGTCATGATGATATTATGGAGGAACATCTTTATCAGAATATTTTAGCTTCTTACTTCGGGCAATTAGCAATAATTTTTTTGTGGACGTGGATCCCGCTCTAATAGCTCCGAATGAATTAAATATGTGCATTAAGACACGAAGGCTTCTTATTTTTTTATCTTCACGGATCTTTGACGTATCTAGATTTCTATGAAAAGAATCTTCTAGTAAAAGAATTCCAAAGGAATTCCAAGAATTATTGTTATACATTTATTCCAACTCTCAATCCTCTTTTCGAGATTCATTGATATTGAATCAATTGAATGCACTTCTAACACTTGTTCCACATTTGGAAGACCTTGGGTTATATCACCATATCTAGATTTTTCTTGTTAGACAATGTGTGGTTGGTAAACAAGGATCGGTTTTTTCACAAGGTACGGAATGGTTTACTTTTGGACATGCTTCATTTGCTTTACTCTTCTTCTTTGAACCCATTTGGCATGGCGCTCGAACATTGTTTAGAGATGTTTTTGCTGGTATTGACCCAGATTTAGATACTCAACTAGAATTTGGAGCATTCCAAAAACTTGGTGATCCAACTACAAAAAGACAAGCAGTCTGATTCAACAAAACATGTGCGAGCCCCTTCTAATGGAAAAATAAAATTCAACGAGGATTTGGTTCATCCGACACGTACACGTCATGGACATCCTGCTTTTCTATGTTCTAGAGACTTATGTAACTATTGTGACTGAAGATATTATACACGATGTGTGTATTCCACCCAAAAGTTTTCTTTTAGTTCAAAATGATCTATATGTAGAATCAGAACAAGTCATTGCTGAGATTCGCGCGAGAACATCCACTTTGAATTTGAAAGAGAAAGTTTGAAAAATCTACTTTTGGGTAATACATATGCTAAGAGATAGTAGAAACCTCATAAAGTAGATCTTTTGAACCCGCTTAAAGTCATCATGATTAATCAATCAATCTAGGGGTAAACAGTCTCTAATACTTAATGTTTATTTTTATTAACTCTTGTACATAGGAAATGAGATTCAATCTTTTACTGCAAATTTATAAGTCGTTTCTTTCACTCATATAACTATCTGGTTTCCTTCATCAACCCCCGAATAATGCATAAAAACGAAAATATATATTCAACTCATGACATTTCCTTCCTAGAAAGAAAAAGTAGGGTCAAATTTATGTCTAAACGACTCACAAAATCAAACGTAGAGATATTGATAACACACGTAAAGTTAATGGTATTTCATAACTAATTGATTGAGCAGCAGCTCATAGACCACCTAAAAAAGAATATTTATTATTGGAGCCATATCCTGATATAATAAGGCCGACAGGAGCTATACTTGAAATAACAATCCATAAAAAAAACCGATACTGAGATCCGCTAAAACAAGATGATCCTCAAAAGGAATTACTAAATAACTTAATAAAACAGATATTACTGCTATAGATGGACCAATACTGAATAAACGAGTATCTCTTCTAGATGGAAGAAGATTCTCTTTGAAAAGTAATTTGGTACCATCCGCTAGAGCTTGAAGAATTCCCAAAGGTCCTGCGTATTCAGGACCAATACATTGTTGTATACCTGTAGATATTTCTCTTTCTAACCAAACAATTACTAGTACACGTATAGTGATTCCTAATACAGGAGTAGGGTTTGGTTCAATTGAAATTGTTGGAAGCAAGTTGAGGATAAATGAGGTTGGAGATTGTTGGGGTATAGGGTTCGTGTCTGGTTTTCATGATAAAAAGTGTGAAAACCCAAACTGGTAAAGTAGATAAATTCGCTTAAACTAGATAAAGTCATTCAAATATTTTATCACGTCGCTTAAAAATTTGAAATAAAAAAGTGCTTATAATGTATTTTAAAAATAGTACTTTTTACAAAAGTACTGACACAAGTACAAAAAGGTGAAAAGTAAAAGTAGTCGCTCAAAGTACCAAGCCTTAAGTCTCTCAGGTTACTCAGCATTGAGAATGAGGAAAAAGTATAAAATAATATTTTCTGAAGTTTGACTTTTTTAGAAGAAAAAGACAAAATAGAATGTTGCTCAAAGTATTAAAAAGTCGCTGGACATAGGTCGTTCAAAAGATACCCCTAGTTAGCCCCTACACAAGTATGACAACAATGATTGGGCGCAACTTTTTCTAGTGACACATGTCGCCTTCATATTAAAATTTAAAAAGTCGCAAGTCGTTCGGTCTATTTCATAAAAACAACTAAAGTGAGTCTAAAAATGCCCCTCACTTTCAGCGCTAGTGCTAGTCTTAGAATTACCCCTATTAGATTTTGACATCTTGTCAACTTTAAAAGCTTCCAAACAATCTAATAAGCAAACATTTAAATAAGCAATCCCAATCACCCTTCTACACTGAAACAAAGAGCTTTACACAAACACTAATAAAAGACTTATCATCAAATATTAAATGGGATGGCTTATATAACACAGCCTATTGCTTAAAGTAGTATTGAATATGACCGGTTGTTGGGATATGAATGGAAAATTTGAATTTTTTCTCAGGCATGTTTTAAAAAGAATTAGACGTATCAACATTCTTGACAAAGATAAAATGAAGAGAAACTATGTCCCTCATCAGCAACCGTAACATGTGGTGATATTGCTGTAGGTGAGGTTTCTACATCATCAGTCTCTTCTTCAGTCACCTCAACATCTTCTTATGTAACATATATTGAAAAATTATTAAATATTGTTACAAATGAACTTGGGTCAGATGTGTTTGGATGATTGTAACTCTTCTCATTTGCATAGTGTCAAAAGAAATGAATGAAGGATATAAATGGGTCATATGTGTTTGGATGATTGTACCAATCTTTGTTTCTGCATCTGTTACATCTTTGGTTGGTGAAACAACCTGTTGTTCTTCGACTTTGGGACTGTCGTCATCTATGGGATTTGAAGAATCATCAATTGAATTTGCAGACTCTTCATCATCGGGTATTGCACCCTGCATATTTTCTTACTTCAAATATTTGACCTTGGCATCATCGTTGGAGACTTTTGTCATGGGATCGAAAACATCCTCTCTCAGTGTTGGAGTCATAAATTCTTTTTTACGTTATCTTTTGGCAGATTGGACACCTTAAGCTCTTCTAGTCGTTTAACAGTCACATTGTCAATTTTGGCCACGTATCCGTTATTAGGTCAGATTCTTTCTTTTCCTGATCATTCGTCAAAACATATGTAACACACACATCGTCTTTAAAAATGGTTGCTCGAAAGAACCTTTCGATTAAAAATGATAGTCAGAATGACGCTAAAAACTCTATCAGACCACAATAAGCAATTTGCAGAGTGGGGCATATTCTTGAAAAATACTATATCTCATGAGTATATAGCATGATCATAGCAATAATATTAAAACACACCGATTCAAGAACCATTATGTCAAGCATATGCTTTGTTTATGCACTGCAGCTAGCCTGGTAAGTAAAAACAGTATGCCCAAGAGCCACAACCACAGTCGACCGATTCAGTACTAGAATCCCCAATAATTTCTTCAAATAAGGCGTTTGTCTTGTTGGATAAGTTGACACTTCCGACTCGAGTTGTGAGTTGACAGTGGAAATACACACTTTCAATGATAGAAGAAGAACTAAAATGGCAGAGAACAATATCATTGTTCCAAGGTATTTTCCATGTGATATCATAGGACCATCACATATCATATAAACACCTGCAATGAAAATGGAATATTAATATCACACTCCATGGAGTCCTAAGTACCAATAGTTCAGAAATTGTGTACATATCGATAAGCAAACGTTCAAAATTAAAGTATAAAATAAGATATAAAATAGTAGTGCATAAAAATTTCAGTAACACGACATCCACCTTATGGCAAACGCCTTCCACAAGAAAAAAAAGTTCACTTTCATAGCCTTTTTATTTTCTTTTTCTATCTTCTTTCTTATACCTCTTTTTTTTGTCATACTTTAATCACATACAATTTGTTACCTTATGTTCAGAAATCAATGGTTTTTCACTGACTTTATTCCAAATCCATGATCTGTCCATCAGTTGAAATAGTTAAAACTTCAGCAATAACTTAAACCACATATAATCTACCACAAACAAAGTATTACACAAGATTAAACTCATAATCTTAATTCACCCAATTTTCCTGTAAAAAGCATGATTAAAAAACCATTAATTTTAATTCACGCAATTTGAGGACTATATTTACACCAAGCGTATGAATCATCAACAAAAATCATACCCTTTTTTTATCGTCTATAAACTAGCAAGCTTAATAGATCCCCATTTTAGTTGAAAAGAACCCTAAATCAAAAGCAACAATCAACCACCAATACACATGAAAATACTTTAGCAATTTGCTTAACCGCAAAATCATAACTGTTAATACAAATAATGTTTAAAAACGTTATTTATATTTTTTTGGTTTCTTTACGTTTGGATAATAACAAAATGTAAATACATTCAATGTCAAAGTTTACGTAAACAAGTTATTATGCGTAAATTTCCATTTGGACGTAAATCACTAGATGGATGAACAAATAAAAATTAAACTTGATAGATGATTATAGAAATAATTTTTGTCATACACTTTATATTTTTACAAATGTGATAAAACATTTTACAAAGATTAATTAGACAAATTATGTTTGTATATTATAAATATGTTTTAATGGGTATGTATTTTAAAACTCAAAAACTAGTCATTCCCCCCCCCCCCCCCCCCCCCAAAAAAAAAAAAAAAAAAGGATCCAACCTTCACCAGATAAAAAAGACACCAGAAAAAGACCAAAAGGAGCCCTGAAATAAGGGACGGTTCCCAGATGTATCTGGAAACTGTGGGACTGTCTTAACATAACGTTCAGATTTCTGCTGCCTATAAATAATGGCTCATTTTTTCACATAAAACTCTCCTTTTCCACACAGTTTTCTCTAATTATTTCCAGTCTTATAATCCTTCATTTCTACAATCATTAAGTTTGTTTAAGTTTATTTAATGTGATCCAAACATTTATCCATTCAAGTGTGAGAGAAGAACATGCGTTATCTCCAAGATACAAAGTGTTGCATTGTAGTTAGTGCATTTGTTACATTCTTGTTGTATATTGTTGTAGATCGAGTCCATAACCTCAAAACTTGCTTAGTTGTTAGACCGGGTTAGTATTTTTGTCCTTAAAATATATGAGTGATCGGGTTAGTATATTAGTCATGAAAATACATGTGTGTGTATGAGAGAGAGAGATTGGTTCTAGCTTGATTAGAACTCGACTTTTAGCTTAGTGTTGGAAATTTGTGTAAGCGATGTTCTCTCCACCTAAAGGGAGCTTCTTGACATAGTGAAGTGAACACTCGAGTTGGGTACTCAAGTAGAGGAGTAAGGCGAAGAGGAGCTACATTATTGAAGAACTATAAATCATGGTGTTGTGGTTTGATCTTTCTAACTCCTTCTTCTTGTCTTGCACTTTATCTTTCATAGTTATTATTGTTCTTCGTTTGATGTTTATTTATATTGTGTTCATATTGTGATAGCTTGATCTCACATAAACTCGGATCTAAAAGTTTTCAATGTACAATTCTAAAACGTTAAAAATGGTAAAACTATTGACCCCCCCCCCTCCCTTCTAGTTTTATACAATAACTAAACACAAACATAAAAAAATTAAGGAATCCAGTACGTACCTTTTTTCTTTCTCCCAATTAAATGTAATTAAAGTTGGGTTGAGCATAAAGAAAAATAATCTTCCGGCAAAGAATACCCCGAAAATTGAAAGCCTAACTATCGCGTTTTGATTTTGTGATTTGAACGTGTGTATGTGTCTATGTATATGTATGATAGTCAGCAGAAAAGTTGTGACAAAACCAACTGTATAAAATCCATAATCCTAAAACATTGTGACAAACCTAATGTAGCACGAACACATTCTATTATCACACTTCTAAAGCCGAAAGAAGCAAGAATCAACATCATGATTACCAGAACAAGTTAACTGACAACAATGTAGAAGTGTTAGTCAGAAGATACCAACCTTCTAAACAACTAATGATTAGTAAAAGAACGAAAACA
Organism: Artemisia argyi; assembly: GCA_030686995.1. Lineage (NCBI taxonomy): Eukaryota > Viridiplantae > Streptophyta > Magnoliopsida > Asterales > Asteraceae > Artemisia > Artemisia argyi. The sequence goes on from CM060694.1 coordinate 136,159,102, forward strand.
AAATACATAAACGTTAGCAGGCCATAGGTGACTTTAACAATCCAAAAAAGCCTAACATCATGCCTATGATGAAAAGGATGAAAAATGCTACCGTTTTAGGGGGCCTAATATATATATTTCTAATTAACTTGTATCGGAACAAAGGGAATAAGAATATTACTAAAATCATAAATCATTAAGAGCTAATGATAGTTGTTTGGTTCTATTAATGGACGGACAAGTCGTGTTGAAGAAACAAGGTAATACAGCTGCTCGACTCCTTAAGACTCTTGAAAAAAGGTTTGAGGAGCTAAGAAGAATTGATGAGTCCCTGAAAACTGAACATTTAAAGCATGTCAAAGTCGCTTCAGGGCCACAGAAGTAGAAGAAGAAGGTAGAACTTGAACCTAAGCAATTCGTTGTTGGACTTCACTATAATAGGTCACTACCAGAAGATGTCAAGATTGTTGATGGGCTAGTAATAGAACAACCTGAACATGGAATCTTCTTCTATGATGTCAACAATCAGTCTTTTACAAGTTTAAGGCTTTAAATCATAAGTCACCAGAGAATGAAAAGTTCATAGAGCTGATTGATAACCTGATCAAAGAGAGACTTGATAAAGAAGAATAAACTCTAAAGAAAATCAAGTTGGAACAATTGGGATATGAGTTCTGAAAGTTTAGATAGATATTTTGGTTATTTTTTATGGTAGTATTTTCTACTAGTAATGAAGGAATAATATCTATCATTTTATGTTTCATCACTCAGTACGTTAATTTACTTTCATTTTCTAAAAAGAAGTTGCATTTGCTCACTTACACTGAAAAACACTTATGCTATTTTTCTATCCAAATAGGGGCGATTATTGTTTGGTCAATTCAGAGCAGAAAGTCTCTTAGTATAGATTTGAATGAAAAATATCCTAAGTGTATACTAGTCCTTGATGTATTAAACGTCAGGGATTCATCCTCAAGATGTTCTTGAGAGTCTAAAGAAGAAAGACTCATCACCACCTAAAGCGGAACTCAGAGAGTAACAATTAAGAACCAAGACTTGGATGATGGATTCAAGTGTGATGAGAATAACACTCTGACTACCTGAAGGATTTCTCAAGCATTGATGCAATCTAAAGACTTAGTGCCTCAAATGCGCAGCTAAGGCTCTGAAGTCTTGGGTAGAAACTTCTTGGGAAGATAAGTTCAAAGCATTTATCAAAATTCAATGAGTAATTTAGTTCGTATAAGGTATAAATAGTTTTCAACACTTTTAAGCCGAAAGTATTGTTTGTAGCCATACTATGAATAGAAGCTAAAGTACAAAAGTGTACTTTAGCTTATCAAAGGTTGACACGTACTTTTACCTCATGGGTATCCACATTGCTCCCTGCCTATAACTAAGTCATTGTAAAAATAGAAAACGTGAGCCCTTGTATTAAAACGTTAACACTTTCAAGAGTCATTTTTCTTTCGCTAAGTAGAACTAAGTCCTAGAGTGTCACTCTATTAGGTAGCATACCTCTTAATTAAACACTTAATTTTTGTTTTGTGTTTAAGTTTAGTGAGAAGATAATACTTATCATTCAATCGCAAGTGTTATTCTGCGAACACTTGGGTATAATTCTTTGATATATATCTAATAAGAATTAAATGTTGAAAAACTTTGTGTCTTTATGTTGGGATATGAAGATCTAAGTACTGCTGGAAAGATCAAAGTACCGCTATGTCAAAGTACTGCTCAAAGTCAACATGCTATTCAAGGTCAAAGTACTGCTAAGTATTGAAGATTATTCAAAGTACTTCGAAGAACAAGGACTTGTGTGCAATATTGTTTAAAGGATTATTATGTAATATTGTATGAATATTCTAGAATTAGTTAGGGATAGTTACTTGTCATTCAAGTAGATAATGTAAACCGACTTAAGGTTATCCTTATGCCTATAAAAGGAGCCTTATGTTGGTATTAGACGTACGAAGTTTTTCTAAGAGTCTTAGAATTTTCACAAAACGATTTTATAGAAGTTAGGGATTGTTAGTGAACTTGTATTTAGAGAAGCAGGTTCAAAGAGTTGTTTTAATATTAACAAAGTTCTTCTTAGCTTTGTGTTAGTAGATTCCGCATACTTTACAAAGTAATATCAGTGTTTCAATATTAACCGTTTTGAGTTATTCAAGATTGTTAAAACCTTACATGCTACAAAGTAGTTTGGTCAGAGTATATCGATCCAACAAGTGGTATCAGAGCTTGTGTTGGAAACTCTGATAAAGAAGAAAACCTGTTAAACCGATTCTACAACAAACCCTTAAAGATATCGACAGATGTTGCACCTGCTCCATCCATCACTGCTGTCAGAATTCCTATTGTCAACAAGGGAGAATATGATTTGTGGGCCGTGAAGATGAGGCAATACATTGCCATCACATACCATGCACTATTCTAGAAGTTGATTGGAGTAAGGAATTTGATGATGAACCAGTAACCTATTCTATGATTGCATTGGAAGAGGTTGATTAGAGCACAACTTTTGATGAGGAATCACGATATGAAGCTTTGGAGTCAAGAGATGGTCTAGGAAGCTTTGATTGGAGCATGGAATATGAAGAAGAACCTGTTCAGCTTGCTATGATGGCTACTTCAATAAGTTCATCCACTATCTCTGAGGTATGTTCCAAATGTAGTAACTTTTATCAAAAGATGCTTAAAGAATATGAAACAGAAAGAGATAACTATAGAAGGGCTAGGTCTGAGATAGATGGTTACCAATTGACTTTAAAATCCATGGAAGCTAAGATAATCACTCATGAGAAACAAGATTATCAATTAAAGCTAAGTGAGTGGAAGTTAGGATGTAAAGTTTCTGAATTAGAAAAGGTCACTAAAGAAAGAGATAAGTTACTAGAAAAACTTGTTCTTTGGAAAGAATCAGGTCTGTCATATGTTATTTTTGTTGAAAAACAGAGAACAACAAACATTAAAACTGGCCTAGGTTATGATAATAATTCAGAAATACTTTCTTCTAGGAACCAAGAATTAAATCTTTCTCATGAGACCTCAACTAGTGATGAAGAATTCATATGTTTAGAAGGAAACACATCTAGTGATGAGGAATCACCTTGTTTAACACCTCTTGAGTTTTAGAAAAACAAAGGATATAATGAAATTCCTCCACCCCCAGGTAGCTTTCAACCACCTAGGACAGATGTTTCTTGTTTTGGAGTAGACAACCTAGAATTCAGGAAAAAGCTTAAAGGTCAAACTAATTCAAGTCAATCTAGTCCTGAGTGTTTAAGAAAATCTGTTGAGACACCTAGGGATAATAATAAGGTTTATGAATGTGAAAAAGATTTTTCAAAATAAGCAGTACTTCCAAAAACTTCTCAAAGTACTGCTGATCATTCAGCAGTACCTACAAGAAACTCTTTTCAAAATACTGCTTATTATAGAAAACCTTTTGGGAATGGATTTGGGATGATGGGTCCAAAGTTATGTTTTGTATGTTACAGTCCTCATCATTTGATCAAGGACTGTGATTATCATTCAGAATACTTCAACAAATATCGAAAGACCATATCTGCAAACCATAAGCACAAAGAGAATAAACCAAGGGAGAATAAACCAGTTTGGAATTACACAAATAGGGTTAACCATAGTAATTTCTCAAAAGTCTATAGGCACCCTCATCAGAAAAGAGCATTCTCCAAACCCACAGTACCTTCAAGAAACACTTCTCAAGGCACTGGTTAAGCAGTACTTTCTCAAAGTACTGTTAGGAAGTTTCCCAATCAAGGTACTGCTAGAAAAGACTCAAGTGTAAAACCTAGGAGATTCAATTCTTACAAACCTAGAAGGCCTTACAACCCAAGAAAAGCTGCTAGAACAAAGAACCCAACACCAAAAGTTACAGCTAAGTGGGTTAAGAAAGAAAGTACTCCTGAGGGTGACAAAGTACTTTCAGAAAATAAGGGTGAAAAGGGAGTGTTTATAACAATTCAACACAGGTTTTGGAATCAAAAACAATAATTCTTGATAGTGCTTTCAAAAACAGTGGTGATTATATACTCAAAATATTTGAGTATGTTACTCCGCAAGGGGAATACAAGTCAGTAATGGCTTGGGTTCCTAAAAGAAACTAACCCTTTTCATTTTTATGTAGGGCAACCCAGCAAAGGAGCTTAAAGATCATCTTATTGTGGATAGTGGTTGCTCTGGAAGTATGATAGGTGAAAAGGAGCTCTTGTCAGATTTTAAGGCTTATTTTGGAGGAAAAGTTGCATTTGGGAATGATCTTGATGGAGGGAGAATCACTGCCAAAGGAACCATTAAGGCAGGATCTATTGATTTTGAGAATGTCATATATGTGAAGGAGCTTAAATTCAACCTTTTGTCAGTCTCTCATATCTGTGACAAGAAGTACGATTTTGAGAATGTCAGATATGTGAAGGAGCTTAAATTCAACCTTTTGTCAGTCTCTCATATCTGTGACAAGAAGTACCCTATGTTGTTTCTTGACACAGAATGTCTTATTCTCTCCCCTGAGCTTAGATTAAAAGATGAAAACTTGGTGATGCTGAGAGCACTAAGAACCAATGATGTGTATAGCATAGACTTGAAGAACATCAATTCTACTGAAAGAGTAACATGCTTGATTGCAAGGGCAACAATGGAGGAAGCACATCAATGGTACAGAAGACTAGGGCATGTGAATTTTAAAAACATCAACAAGCTGGTCAAAGGAAATTTAGTTAGAGATTTACCTTCTAAAACACTTAAACTTGATCATTCATGTTTGGCTTGCAAGAAAGGTAAACAACACAAGGCTTCATGTAAAAAGATTGAAGAAAGAACTATTAGGGAGCCTTTGGAGTTGCTGCATATGGATCTGTTTGGACCTGTTTCAGTTGTTAGTTTAAAAAAAGAAGTATTGTTTTGTTATAACAGATGATTGTAGTAGATTTAGCTGTGTCTTTTTCTTGGGATTCAAAGATGAAACTTTTGATGCTATTCATGATCTTATAATAGCACTTGAAAATCAGTTAAGACTCAAGGTTAGAGGAATTAGATGTGATAATGGGACTGAATTCAAGAATCAGCTTATGGATGAATTTTATGCTAAGAAAGGGATTAAAAGAGAATTCAGTATTGCTAGAACTCCTCAGCAGAAAGGAGTTGCAGAAAGGAAGAACAAAACTTTGATAGAAGCAGCAAGGACAATGCTTGCAGACACCCAATTACCTGTTCTATTTTGGGCTGAAGCTGTAAGTGCTGCTTGCTATATGCTGAATAGAGTATCAGTGACAAAACCTCAAATGAAGACACCTTATGAGTTACTCATGGGAAAGAAGCCAAACATTAAGTTTATGAAACCTTTTGGATGTCCCCTGATTATCTTAAACATTGCTGATAATTTGGAAAAACTTGATGGTAAATCAGATGAAGGGTACTTATTAGGTTATTGTACCAGTAGCAAAGGATTCAGAGTGTACAATAGGGCTACCAATAAGGTTCAAGAATGTTTTCATGTTGAATTTCTAGAAGAACAAGAAAATCAAAAAGGTAAGGGTCCTGATTGGATGTTTGATCTTGATTTAATAGCCTCATCCATCAACTATGTACCTGTCAGAGAAGGAAATCAAGTTGTTCTCAATGAAGAAGAGTTACAATACATTGTTCATGGAGTTAACATAAGATCTGAAGATGATTCTAATGAAGCACCCAATGATGAGAAGAAAAGTACTGCTGCACCTCAAGGTATTGTTGATCCACAAAATACGGTTCCACTAAAGACCACAGTATTTGATAAAGACCAAGCTATCCAAGATGAACTTAATAGGATGCTTCTTCAAGAAGCGATTGCTAAGTCCATTTGAAAGTACTTCTCAAGTTCTAGATACTTCAAATTGGAAGAATTCTGTTGATTTAACTGATCCAACCATGCCTGCCTTAGAAGATACTGATGATGAATTGGAACAAGAAGACAATTTCTCAGATTCTAATGAAGACCCTGACATCACAAATTTGGAAGATAATCTTGAAGTATCACCAACTCCTACTCTAAGGATTCACAATGATCATCATGTCAGTTAGATAATTGGACCTTCTGATTCAGGAGTGCTTACAAGAACAAAAGCTAAGAATATGTCTCAGCAACATACTTCTTTACTTAGCTTTATATACAAGCAGAATAGGGTGAATCACAAGGATCAGCAATTGTGTGTATTTGCTTGCTTTCTGTCTCAAGAAGAACCTAAGACAGTAAAACAAGCATTAACCAAGGAGAGTTGGGTTGAAGCTATTCAAGAAGAACTCTTACAGTTTAAACTTCAAGAAGTATGGGTATTATGTGATTTACCTGATGGTAAAAGGTTAATTGGAACAAAATGGGTTTTTAGAGTGAAAAGAGATGAAAGAGGGAATGTAATCAAGAATAAACCAAGGTTAGTAGCTCAAGGATATAGACAAGAAGAAGGAGTAGACTATGATGAAGTTTTTGCTCCTGTGGCAAGGATTGAAGCCATAAGGCTATTTTTGGCTTTGCATCTTATATGGGATTCCCTGTATATCAAATGGATGTTAAAAGTGTTTTTCTATATGGCACCATCGCAGAGGAAGTTTATGTTAAACAACCTCCTGGTTTTGAAGATCCTGCACATCCAAACAAAGTCTACAAAGTTATCAAGGCTCTGTATGGCCTTCATCAAGCCCCTAGAGCATGGTATGAAAGACTCCACTTTTCTATTGCAACATAGTTACAGGAGAGGTGCTATTGACAAGACTTTGTTTATCAAAAGAGATAAGAAGGATATCATGCTTGTCCAAGTTTATGTAGATGATATTATTTTTGGTGCTACTAAGCAATCTATGGTGAAGGAATTTGAAGATCTTATGCAAAAAGAATTTCAGATGAGTTCAATGGGAGAATTAACATTCTTTTTGGGACTTCAAGTGCAACAATCAAGCAGTGGAATCTTTGTAAGTCAAGATAAGTATGTTGCAGACATTCTTAACAGATTCATCTTCACAACTATCAAGCCAGCATCCACACCTGTTGATGCTAACAAGCCTCTAGAAAAAGATGAAGATGAAGAATATGTTGATGTCAAACTATACAGGTCTATGATTGGATGTTTAATGTACTTAACTGCATCTAGGCCTGACATTACTTTTGATGTTTGTTTATGTGCAAGACATCAAGTTCAACCTAAGGTTTCTCATTTGAATGTTGTTAAGAGAATCTTTAGGTACCTTAGGAAACAACCTAAGCTTGGATTGTCGTATTCTAGGGAGTCCCCTTTTCATCTACAAGCTTTTAGAGATAGTGATTATGCTGGTGATAACTATGACAGAAGATCAACAACTGGAGGGTGTCAGTATCTTGGAAATAGATTCGTCTCATGGCAATGCAAAAAGCAAACAATTGCAGCAACATCTTCCATTGAAGCAGAATATGTAGCTGCTGCAAGTTGTTATGCTCAAGTACTTTGGTTGCAAAATCAGCTTTTGGATTATGGATTCAACTTCAAGAACACTCCTATCAATATTGATAATGAGAGTACCATTTGTATTGTGAAGAATCCAGTTTATCAGTCCAAAACAAAGCATATTCAGATTCGGCATCATTTTATAAGAGATTGCTATGAGCATAGGCTTATTAATGTGGTTAAAGTCCATACAGATGATAATGTAGCAGATTTACTCACAAAGGGCTTTGATGTTTCAAGATTTACCTTCTTAGTAGTGAGTATTGGTATGATTAATAATTAAGCTATTTTTGTGGGGAGGCATTAGTAGTTAGTCATTAATTGAGGGGAGGCTACATGTAACACCCCAACCCGACACGGGTCAAAATGTCACATTATGGTGCCAAATTAGAACATACAAACGCAAGCGGAAGACTTATAAACATAACAATTACAAAGGTATTCTAAGGAAACAAATGAAATGCTAACTCTATACAGTATGTAATACAAATCTAAACTAAATCCAATCCAAGTCTAATCAAGATGCAAATTGGCTTCTAATCCTTAAGGTAGTCCACTAAGAACTCCTATGCACTCTTCACTCAATCCCAGCTTCCAACCTAAAACCTGCCGCAGGAAAAGAAATGCGGCTGAGCTTAAAAAGCCCAGTGAACAGATATATAACAAAAAAGATAAACGGAACGTATAAAAGTATAAGGAAAGAAATAATAAACTCCTACTGAAGTAAATGTCGTCTGTCAAATGCATAAGAGATCAACGGTCAACTGAACAAATATCATGAGTCAAATGAATGAAACATCATAGAGATATCAAGTGGAAGCATAATCAGATAATAATCAGAATCATAGAGCACATATCAACAAAGGCTTGTCTAACGAGATACTCGAATAGACATACGAAACATAAGAAAGCCACGAGCCGACCTAATGAGATACTCGAATAGGTCTTAAATCACATAACCACATATCCGTCAATTCATAGGGTGTACGTAAAGGTGCGACCTCCAAGTACCAGACGTGAAAGGGGTACAAGGCACGTACAGCTAGTCACAAAATCAAATCATCTCATATCATATCAAACAAATCCTAGGATGCATCCATACGCCCCCCACAAACAATTCATTTACAAAGTGGCCAAGTGATCACATATCATATCATAAATAGACGGGGACGCCGGGGACTAATCACACCGCCCCAGATAGTTTCAAGCCATTGGTGCCTCAATGACAAGCCCATGGTACCTCCATGAGTTGACTACAAACTCGGGCATCAGAACAGAACATATCAGAGTAAACAAAGCAAAGCTATACATAATCATATCAAAGCTCTCAGAGCATAACAGAACAGAATCTCATATCAAGGAGATAGTAATCAAATCATCATAACAGAATGGATAGCAAACAGAATCATATCGAATGATAATATCAAACGAATCATATCAAGGAATCATATCAAAGGGATCATAGCAAAGGCTCATATCAAACGAATCATATCATAGCAAACAAATCAAAGTCAAGAATCGAAAAGTTATGAGATCAGAACCCTTAATGAGATAGGGTAGAATATCTGTACCTTATACCGCAAATGAAATCATATCTGAAAACACAAGGATCGAAACTTAATCCTTCTTCAGCGAATCTACACGAATTAATGATCATCTTAATATTTAATAACTATTCCATAAATTATTATTGATTCATCACTTGTTGTTGTGCAAATTAATATAGTAGGGGTTCCGTCTATTTTTAGAAACTTTCCATCTATAATAAATTTTCATAATTAGTAACTTCCCATATTTAATAACTTTCCCGAATTAGTAATTTAATATTTTAAGGTTGTTATTGACGATTTAGTAAATCGTAGGGTCATAAATGTAAATTATCAATATTTAAAATTAAAAATGTCAAATAAATTATTTTAAGGTTTATACAATAATTTTTATATTAAAAAGGATAATTTTAGACCCTGTCGTTTCATAATCTATTTAAACGCACTCTCGACATTAATTTTTGACCACGACGACCAAAAATACATTTATCATATATGCATACTCACACGACTCATTTTTATACACGACACGTCTCAACATACACAATTAACAAGACATCAAAAGAATATTACGAGACCCACCATTTACTCTTTTCTTTCATTTGCCAAGATTCCATACATGTTTTGAAAATTGATACTAGTACATCACACATAATCACACATATAATTCAAATAACGCCATGCATGTTCCCCTTATTTCATATATATATGACACACATTTACTCTTTTAGTATTTCTTTCAAATCCTTGTATTATGTACATTAACATCATACGACCCACCATTTTTTTTCTTAGGTTTCTTACCCTGTTTATAGTACGTAAATATATATGTAGCATACATTTTCCAGCCTTTATTCACGTGAACAAACACACACGTCCCCATGTTATATTTCTCGCATTTTATATTCAAATTACTAGTTGAATATCACAGATAATATAAGCATTCAAATAACCAAGTTTAAACCGTATATCACAACATATTTTGAGTGATCCAAAACAGAAACAAAGATTGACATATAGGTATTGTATATCAATGATTTTATGTGAAAAATGCATTTATATGATCCATTATATCGAAACACACCAGATTAGGTTTTCATGCTATATATGTACGAATATCAAATTAGTGGAATCAAGAAAACATCAAGACGATCATAGGGTACCTTAGGTCGGATTATATGATCGAAACCAAGAACGAGAGTAGCACCACGGTTGAACCAAACCCACGACTCAAACCCTTTCGAACAACACCAAACCACCCTCGAGCCAAACTCGCGCTCAAGACTACTAGAACACCCGGATGAGAACCAAATGACAATAATCAACGATCACCCCGCCACCTTCGTACCTTCCTACTGATCGAATAAGGAGAAATAATAAATGCCGCCACCTTTGTATATTTAGGTTTAAATGTGTGAAGGTGTGTTGTGAGAATTACGGTTTGCAAAAATAGAGGAGAAAGTGGAGATATAGGAGGTGTATTGACCGAGTAAAAAGGATGACCAAGGACCAGATTTTTATTTTCAAATTGACAAGTATATTAGATCTTAAATCGAACTAAATGTTGTAAACAAGTAAAAATATTCGGCCCATAAGCTCATATATATAATCGTGGTAGTACAATTTCCATAAACGGCCCAAATTAAATTTATCCAGCAGCCCGTGAAACTCGCAACATGCCAAAGTCGTGTCGAATTATTTAGATGTATCGTTTCATATTTTCGTATTTTAAAGTTTTAAATTATAACGTATATTCCAACTTAGGTTATAATCATATCTAAAGTTCAAATTATAACGGATTTTAGAAAACAGATTTTAGAGTTTTACAATTCTTCCTCTCTAAAAAGAAAATTTTCGTCCTCGAAAATTGAAGTCGGATAAGTTAGACTGAGACGTAGCAAATCACAAAAGGACGTCACAGTTAACGTCAACGCTCGGGGGGTCCTTCCAACAGAATCTTTACAAACAGAATATTTTCTCATGACTCAATCCCGACAACAAGGATAGCCCCAGGCTCTCCGCAGAACACAAATCATAACAAATCTGATATAACGAATACGAAATAAATGCGTAGCAGATGACAGATGATAGTGGAGATCTCACAAGGAGATACATGAAACACATATTCCTACAAGTAAAAAACGGAGACAGTGCTAAACGATAAAACTCCATCAACTCCTACCAAATCTTGAACGAACAAAGGAACTTGCCAAAATCAGAGGAGCACAAATCGAATCATTCAACGTTTCAAAAGTCTCATAAAGTGATGGGTAACATATTCATACCGACGATCAAAATCACAAACTAGAGTATCAAAACGTATCAAAAGGCAAAACAGAATACGTAGACTAATCGTACGGATAAGAATGAATCAAAGATCTAACGTGTCGTGAACCAAAACTTCCTCAATGCGAAGACATCTAATTCTTCTATGCAGAATAATCATACAGAACACACAACTCCCAGTCTAAATTTCAAATTCCTCTTCCACAATGATAACTAATCCCTTAGTCATTGAAATCAATTCTGAACCTTCAGTAAGTTGCTTTCCGACCATATTCCTACCAAAAGTATTCCACTTCTTTACTCATACAAAATCCTAAAAGAACCTCTTAACACTTGCATGCCATCTTCCTTAGTAAATAAACACAACCAAGCTAAATACTTGTCTAATTTAACGCTTAACACATCTTCAAGCTCAAAATAGTTTTTCTATCAGTCCATCTATCTGAAGATAAGAAGTTATACTAACATCCCGAGTCAAATTCACATAGTCTTCTGTACCTTTTCTGAAAGTGTGCTGCAAAACGCGATTCTCTAACATGATCACTGTAGTTGCACCATGCAGCTTAAATAATCTTCTGCCACAAGAAAACTCCATCGATCTTCTAAGCAAGCCATCTTAATCAATGCTCCACTGTAACTCCACTTGGGTTGTCCTTCCGATCTGTGCTCGAAAATCACCAATGTAGTCATCACCATCTTCATACCATCCCGTCCGGCTCCTGCTTCAAGACTCTATACATATTAGCACAACTAAGATGAATAGAGTTGATAGAGCTGTGTACTTCACTTAAAAATTACTTCCTTCCATCTTCTAACATAGATAATCTTCTTCCTTCCTTCTCCTGAGCTTCTTCATTCTGCCACAATCACTCTCAAGTCATGCGTCGGATAGTTCCCCTCCTACGGTTCTAGCTGAGATGATGCATAACCAATAATCTTCTCGTGCTGTATAAAGACATAGCTAGGTCTCCTTCTAAAGTAGAAACAAATCTCTTTCCAGCTCTTCCAAATTCTCCTCTTGTTATTCCTCTTACAAAAGTTACTCTTTGAGAATATTACTTAGAGCTTCCTCTAACGTAGGAATGTTGACACAAAATACTAAGGTGATCCTCGTGTTTCTCTTTCGTCTCTGAACATACAAATATGTCATATTATAACAATTTGTCCAAGTATTCATGAAAGACGCGATTTATCAAATCCATAGAAACGGTCGGAGTAGTAGCCAATACAATTGGCATCACAACGCTTATAGAGATTATAACGAATACGGAAGACAATTCTAGGGACATCTTGCTCCTTCACATAAAACATAATACGATTTAGCTTCCAGAATTCAATCCATAACTTCGTGTCATCATCGTTCTTCTCCCTGAATAAAAACTGAAGCACCTCAAAGATATACTGTTGCATGGATAAAACTTCTTCCTAGAAGCTAGCTCTTCTATTCTTTCCCTTCCATCGATGTCATTCAAAACGGAGTTCCAGAATTAGGCAAAACATCGCTTTTATACAAATAGAGTTCCCAATCAACTAACTTACTATTCTCAGGCACTGCTCAAAATAACATATGATCCCAATAAGTTCAAGTTATATGATGTAACTATTATCACGTTGGCCAGACGTCATAATACTTGCATCATATACACATGCCTTTATTGCAATCACATTATATCTCGAGTCGTGACTAAACAAATTCTCATAACCAGATCAAAACAATTTCACGTTTGGATGATAATCTTAGTAGTTCATCAATGAACACATCGCGAGATTTCAAGCAACCGAATAACTCTCAAGGCGTGATTCATCAAACGAAGTTTCTTCTCAATCGCGAGGGATTAACGTACGAGTTTTCAAAACAAAGGTGATCATAATTGATTATCAGGTTAGGAACCATGGTGCAGAATTTTTAGTTGCACAAATCGACAAGGATGACAAATATAATTCAGTCAACAAATCCATATCCAGGGTGATATCGAATCGAACATCTCCAACGTAAACAGATTAGCAAAATGAAATTCATCTTCAAATATCTCCAAGCGCATCGAACAAATCAGATATTCATGATGGAAGGTCACAAGATTATCATAGAAATAGAATAGGTAGGGCAAAATTAATACTGTAGAAAGAGCAAAGTAAGGAAAGCCACAGAATGTGTCGAACACATCGGATTCATACGTATGCGAATTCTCTGAACAGACGAAAAGGCATCTAAACGGATGATAACGAATCAAGGATCGAAGTTCAATAGAAAGTGATAATCCTCAGAAAATGAAACTTATAAGGCATTACTACGAAGTCTCAAGGCATTCTAACCTATGTTGCGAATTCTGATAAATCTTCTAAATCTCCGAAACGAATGATCTTATAAAGGCTTACTAAGAGTAAGGCAAGAATCAGAGTGATGCGGAAGTAAGATGACTAACCAACTTCTTATCATATAATCTACCCAATCCTCACCGGTCATAACTAAAGTTTCTAAGGGCAGAAACCTAAAGCAAATCTTTCCAAGGTTATTCCACAAGCTCATAAAGTGCAAACCTAAGGGTCCAAAACTCACAGGCCATAACTTAGGTACTACAAGTCGCAGCCTTAGCTCTGATACCATAATTGTAACACCCCAACCCGACACGGGTCAAAATGTCACATTATGGTGCCAAATCAGAACATACAAACGCAAGCGGAAGACTTATAAACATAACAATTACAAAGGCATTCTAAGGAAACAAATGAAATGCTAACTCTATACAGTATGTAATACAAATCTAAACTAAATCCAATCCAAGTCTAATCAAGATGCAAATTGGCTTCTAATCCTCAAGGTAGTCAACTAAGAGCTCCTATGCACTCTTCACTCAATCCCAGCTTCCAACCTAAAACCTGCCACAGGAAAAGAAATGCGGCTGAGTTTAAAAAGCCCAGTGAATAGATATATAACAAAACGGATAAACGGAACATATAAAAGTATAAGGAAAGAAATAATAAACTCCTGCTGAAGTAAATGTCATCTGTCAAATGCATAAGAGATCAACGATCAACTGAACAAATATCATGAGTCAAATGAATGAAACATCCTAAAGATATCAAGTGGAAGCATAATCAGATAATAATCAGAATCATAGAGCACGTACCAATAAAGGCTTGTCTAACGAGATACTCGAATAGACATACGAAACATAAGAAAGCCACGAAACGACCTAACGAGATACTCGAATAGGTTTCAAATCACATAACCACATATCCGTCAATTCATAGGGTGTACGTAAAGGTGCGACCTCCAAGAACCAGACGTGAAAGGGGTACAAGGCACGTACAGCCAGTCACAAAATCAAATCATATCATATCATATCAAACAAATCCTAAGATGCATCCATACGCCCCCCACAAACAATTCATATACAAAGTGGCCAAGTGATCACATATCATATTATAAACAGACGGGGACGCCGGGGACTAATCACACCGCCCCAGATAGTGTCAAGCCATTGGTGCCCCAATGACAAGCCCATGGTACCTCCACGAGTAAACTAAAAACCCAGGCATCAGAACAGAACATATCAGAGCAAACAAAGCAAAGCTATCCATAATCATATCAAAGCTCTCAGAGCATAACAGAACGGAATCTCATATCAAGGAGATAGTAATCAAATCATCATAACAGAATGGATAGCAAACAGAATAATAACAAATGATAATATCAAACGAATCATATCAAGGAATCATATCAAAGGGATCATAGCAAAGGCTCATATCAAACGAATCATATCATAGCAAACGAATCAAAGTCAAGAATCGAAAAGTCATGAGATCAGAACCCTTAATGAGATAGGGTAGAATATATGTACCTTATACCGTAAATGAAACCATATCAAAAAACACAAGGATCGAAAGTTAATCCTTCTTCAGCGAATCTACATAAATTAATGATCGTCTTAATATTTAAGAACTATTCCATAAATTATTATTGATTCATCACTTGTTGTTGTGCAAATTAATATAGTAGGGTTTCCGTCTATTTTTAGAAACTTTCCATCTATAATAAATTTTCATAATTAGTAAGTTCCCGTATTTAATAACTTTCCCGAATTAGTAATTTAATATTTTAAGGTTGTTATTGACGATTTAGTAAATCGTAGGGTCATAAATGTAAATTATCAATATTTCTAATTAAAAATGTCAAATAAATTATTTTAAGGTTTATACTATAATTTTTATATTAAAAAGGATAATTTTAGACCCTGTCGTTTCATAATCTATTTAAACGCACTCCCGACATTAATTTTTGACCACGACGACCAAAAATACATTTATCATATATGCATACTCACACGACTCATTTTTATACACAACACGTCTCAACATACACAATTAACAAGACATCAAAAGAATATTACGAGACCCACCATTTACTCTTTTCTTTCATTTGCCAAGATTCCATACATGTTTTGAAAATTGATACTACTACGTCACACACAATCACACATATAATTCAAATAACGCCATGCATGTTCCCCTTATTTCAAATATATATGACACACATTTACTCTTTTAATATTTCTTTCAAATCCTTGTATTATGTACATTAACATCATACGACCCACCATTTTTTTTCTTAGGTTTCTTACCCTGTTTATAGTACGTAAATATATATGTAGCATACATGTTCCAGCCTTTATTCACGTGAACAAACACACACGTCCCCATGTTATATTTCTCGCATTTTATATTCAAATTACTAGTTGAATATCACAGATAATATAAGCATTCAAATAACCAGGTTTAAACCATATATCACAACATATTTTGAGTGATCCAAAACAGAAACAAAGATTGACATATAGGTATTGTATATCAATGATTTTATGTGAAAAATGCATTTATATGATCCATTATATCGAAACACACCAGATTAGGTTTTCATGCTATATACGTACGAATATCAAATTAGTCGAATCAAGAAAACATCAAGACGATCATAGGGTACCTTAGGTTGGATTATATGATCGAAACCAAGAACGAGAGTAGCACCACGATTGAACCAAACCCACGACTCAAACCCTTTCGAACCACACCAAACCACCCTCGAACCAAACTCGCGCTCAAGACGATTAGAACACCCAGATCAAAACCAAATGACAATAATCAACGATCGCCCCGCCACCTTCGTACCTTCCTACAGATCGAATAAGGAGAAATAATAAATGCCGCCACCTTTGTATATTTAGGGTTAAATGTTTGAAGGTGTGTTGTGAGAATTACGGTTTGCAAAAATAGAGGAGAAAGTGGAGATATAGGAGGTATATTGACCGAGTAAAAAGGATGACCAAGGACCAGGTTTTTATTTTCAAATTGACAAGTATATTAGATCTTAAATCGAACTAAATGTTGTAAACAAGTAAAAATATTCGGCCCATAAGCTCATATATATAATCGTGGCAGTACAATTTCCATAATCGGCCCAAATTAAATTTATCCAGCAGCCCGTGAAACTCGCAACATGCCAAAGTCATGTTGAATTATTTAAATGTGTCGTTTCATATTTTCGTATTTTAATGTTTTAAATTATAACATATATTCCAACTTAGGTTATAATCATATCTAAAGTTCAAATTATAACGGATTTTAGAAAACAGATTTTAGAGTTTTACACTACATGTATCACTCAAAAGAAAAGATCTTTATTCACTATTTCCAAAGGGGTTACATTCATCATTCCAAGTGATACAGACAACCATGACACAGACACAACCAAGTCACACAGAGAACTTCTCCACACACCCTACACCAAACCTACCTACCAAACCCAACACACCCTACTCCATTGGCCTTTTTCCTTTTCCTTGATAACTCTGCTTTCCATTCTGAGCAGTCTTTCTTTTGTCATCAAAAGAAGCTTGCTTCTTTGGTCAAGCCAGGCCAAGTATTTGCTTGGGAGGTCTCTCTGGTCTTGGAACAACCCACTTCATGTTCTTTATGGCTGATTCAAGAGCCTGTGTCAAGGCATGTGGGAGTTCATTTGCTAGAGAAGAACCTGGAGCAGGGACAGACACCTTTTTCTTAGGTTTTGGGTTGGTAGAGCTTGCTGCATCAGTGATGATAGAGCTTGATACATCAGGAGGAAGGTACACACTCCATCCTGAATCAGTATCAAAGTCAGAATCAGAGGAATAGATGATCTCTGAATTAGTGGAGCCATCAAAATCAGATGAGATGTACACCAAAGGGAAGCGGCTCATGTTGTTGATTAGGGTTTTTCTGAGAGTATTACAAGTGTTGATGAAGAGATATGTTGGTGGAAAGTTTCTTTTATAGGCAAGAAAGTTATAAAGGATATTAATGATGCTCATTCAATTCTACTTGCCTTGGTAGCTTTGGGAATTAATTTGCAAAGAATTAATTATCTCGGGTTGACTTTCAATAGATATTTTGGTCAAACAGTCAACGTTATAGATATTTTGATGGGAAAAGTACTTTGCCAACGTACTGCTTTGTTCAAATAATGAAAGTACTGCTCCATGTTATATGGAAAGTACTGCTTGGTTCTCTGAAGGGTACGCTGACGTGTCAGGATACTGTTCCAACGGTCAAAAATACGGGTAACAAACTTTCAAAAGATATGGGGAAGATAACTTCCAAAAATAACGGTAAAGTAATTAATTCACCGTGATTCTTTGTATATTATCCCTCTTTACACATATCTTTTTCATCTTTACATACTCGTATTCATTCATCAATTCCACCAAGTTCATCAACGATTATCATTCTTTTCTCAAATCATACTCGCAATGGCAAATCGACCAACCATCACCAAACACAATATGATTGAAAACCTCGAGAAAACACAAAAGAACATTGATTTTCATGGAATAATTGATTTTCTCACTGGATCCACCATAAATTACTCACTTTTAGTAAACCCAGAGATTATTGGTCCTTTAAGAGTTTTGGGCTACGGCTAGGGCTGAGTTAGAAGTTGGAAAGGATGTTATTCATGCTACAGTTGCTGAAAGAGCCATACGTATTATTGAAGCAACAATCAGGGATGTTTTGATGTTTGATGATGAGGGAGGCACTATTTTATTTGCTAAACAAGTGGTTTGTGATGCACTGAGAGATATTGGGTATGAAGGTCTTTTGAACAAGATTACTTTTCAGAAAGCATTGGTAAGTCCTCATTGGAAATATCATATTCATGTTTTGCTTCATTGCTTAAGTCCCAAAAGTACTGCTTGGGATTAATTTGGACATGCCATAGCTTCTGCTTTAGTTAGCCTAGTTACCAATCAGTCATTCAATTTTTCCTACATGATCCTTATTGGTATGATTGCACACATTAAGGATGGATCACCTTTCTTGATGTACCATAGATTTGTTCAGCTTTTCTTCGAGAATCCACTTGATGGGATACCAAAACCTCAGGATTATATACCTACTATTAGGCTATAACCTAAGGTGTTTACCTTTATGTCTCACAAGGGAATTAAGTTTTCGGGTAACAATACACCTCTTAATGCTTATATGTTGGAAGTAACACAAGATGTTAAGGATGATATTGTTCAAGCTAGTGGTTCTGCTAATTCTGAACATGCTGATAAATCTGATCATTCTGAGCATTCTGAATCAGTACATACTCCTACACCACCTATTGTTTCACCACAACCTGATGATTTAAGTGAAAGAACTGCCTCAGTATCTGTTATTAAGGAAAAGACTATTTCTGCTGAAGGTACTTCTCTGCAAGGTACTTCTTCAGAGCATACTCTAGTTCCTTCTCCCAATGATTATACTTCCACAGGTGGGTTTCAAACACCTGGAGGAGATGAGGGAGTTCAGGGTCCTTTGGATAATTATGCTTTGAATAGGGAGTTCGGGAGGATGAAGAAAGTAGTGGATAATCAGGCTGTAGAGATTAAAAGATTGAAAAATAAGTTCAGAAGGTTGAAGAGGTTTGTGTGGCCACATGTGAAGAACTTTAGACTTTATGTGAAAGAAAAGAAACAATCCAAAAAGAATAAGTCTAAGTCAGCCAAGAAGACCTCTAAGTCTAAGAGGAGTAACAGGAAGTCATCATCTTTCAAATTGGGGAGGAATCAAGATGATAATTTGAATGAAGATGATACTGGAGTTCAATATTCAGAAGATGCTCATCTTTGGCATTATCCAGAAGAACCTTTGAACTTTGTGCCAGAGAAAAAGATTGATGAAGAGGAAAATATTGTTCAAGAAGAATTTAATGAGCAAGAAGCTAGAGAACAAGTTGAAAATATTCAAAGTACTCACATTCAAAGTATTGATGTTCAAAGTACTGTTGATGAAAGTACTGGTATGCAAGGTACTGATGTGCAAGGTACTGCTGCAATGGATATTGATGGAATTGGAATTTCTACAGCTGGACCTTCTACAAAGACTTTTGAAGATGAAGCTGGTCCTTCTAATCCTATCCAGCAAGAAGAAGTCAAAGAGCATACAACAAGTGATGATGTGACAATAGCTTAGATAATCCTAAATTTGGATAGACCAACATGTATACATATTTCTGAGCCTGCACAACAAGTCTCTGAGTCTTCTTCTAAACCTGAAGCTTTGGATCCAAAAGATAAAGGTAAAGGGATCATGAAGGAGACCAAGAAGAAAAAGAAGAAGTTTACTCTTGCACAGCTGAGGGAAATAGAGATAGTAAAGAATGAAGAGATTGCTAGACAGCAACAAGCTGTGTATGATGCAGAGTATTTGGAAGAATTAAGGAAGCCAGTTGCTGTAACAAGAAGGCCTATGACTATTGCTCAAGAAAGAAATTGGATGATTAGTTTCTTGAAGAGAAGAGGATACAAGAATCTACAAAGACTAAGATATCCAGATGTAAAAGCACTATGGGATAGTGTTCAAGAGTCTATTAAGAGAGAGCTGGAAAGTTTTATTCCTATGGATATTGATAAGTCAAAGAAATTAGAAGATATAATGAAGGAGTAAGCTGAGAAAAGAAAGTTAAAAAGGAAGAAAGCTATTCAGGATGATCAATTGTCAAAGAGGCTTAAAATGATACATTTAGATACAATTGATGAACTAAAGAATTATTTTAGAGTTGTTGATTTTGAGAACAAGAAAACAGAAGACTCTGGAAAGAAATCAAAGATTATCTCATTTTCTGTGGTTGAATCAACTGAAGGAAACTATCTCATGTTCAATAGAGAAGATGAAAACTTCACTGTGTTTAATATGCTATGGGATGTTCTGCACATAATAGACAGAGAAGATCTATACAACTTATACTTACAAGTGTAGACTTACTATGAGAATATTGAAGCAACAGGAGTGGGATTAATCTTAATTGGAGATTTGATAACCATCTAGGAAACAGAAGAAACAAGTAATGATAATCTGTGGAATGATCAAGAAAACTGGGAGATAACAAGATGGAGATTCTTTGAGTCATCAGGAGTTCATCCACTTGAGATGGAAGATGGTACCATGATTCACATGTTAGCTGAAAGAAGATATCCTTTGATAAGAGAACTTATGCTCAGGATGTTGGATCATGGAATGGAGGTTGAAGATGAAACTGAAGTACCATTCATGGTGATTAAGCTATTTACCAGGTGGACCAAATAAGAAGTATAATATTTCATAAGTACTGGTATGATCTGTTTTGAATAAAAAGTATTTTTCTCAAAGTACTGCAAGACAAACAGTACTTTACCAAAGTACTGCTTATTGCATAAAACCAGTAAAACTCCTTTGTAAAATAAAATAAAAGTTTTTGAAGCTTAAGATGATATAAACAAAAGGATTTGAAGAAGTAAAACACGGTGTTAGTACTTGTACTGCAGAGCAAATGGTAATCAACTCACCATATTTAACAGACAAGAAAGAGTTTGACTCATCATGAGGGTACGGCTCTGATTTGATAATCAAATCCATTTTTAGTTGACAATTTACTAAAAACTGATGGTGTTCAACTCACCATATCTGTAAAAGTGAAGAGTTGACTAGCCTACAAGAAAATGGCTTATGGTAAAGGCTGTGGAAAATCCATTTATGGTAATTAGTTCACCATGGTTAAATTCAAAGAACTAACTAGTCCAAAAGCAAACGGCTATTGGTAATGACTACTCAAATCCGTTGATAGCTGATGATTTGCTAAAAATCATATGGTTATCAATGTACCATGGTTGTTCTAACCTAAACATTGGCTACTCCAGAGTTAATGGCTTTGGTAAAGAGACATCAAAATCCATTAAAAGTTCAATGATTCAACTCTCACAGAAGTTTACACATCTGGAAGTGATGAGAACAGTATGAAACTTTAAAAGATTTGATGTACACTTTGTCAAAATGTTGCTGAGTTGCTGAGAAGATGATGATCAAGAGCATTTTGACATACAAAATTGAAAAGAGATAAAGATACAATCTTCCTTAATGATAAAGATATTGAAGATCAAAGAAAGTAAAGAAACTTGAAATCAAGCAAGTGGAGTTCAAGTTAGGGGAAGATTGTTGGGATATGAAGATCTAAGTACTGCTGGAAAGATCAAAGTACTGCTATGTCAAAGTACTGCTCAAAGTCAACATGTTGTTCAAGGTCAAAGTACTGGTAAGTATTGAAGATCATTCAAAGTACTTCGAAGAACAAGGACTTGTTAAAGGATTATTATGTAATATTGTATCAATATTCTAGAATTAGTTAGGGATAATTACTTGTCGTTCAAGTAGATAATGTAAACCGACTTAAGGTTATCCTTATGCCTATAAAAGGAGCCTTTTGTTGGTATTAGACGTACGAAGTTTTTCTAAGAGTCTTAGAGTTTTCACAAAACGATTTTAGAGAAGTTAGGGATTGTTAGTGAACTTGTATTTAGAGAAGCAGGTTCAAAGAGTTGTTTTAATATTAACAAAGTTCTTCTTAGCTTTGTGTTAGTAGATTCCGCATACTTTACAAAGTAATATCAGTGTTTCAATATTAACCGTTTTGAGTTATTCAAGATTGTTAAAACCTTACAAGTGACAAAGTAGTTTGGTCAAAGTATATCGATCCAACACTTTACTTTAATGTTCTGTACTTCTTATACAAAATTTTCATTACATCATTAATTCATTATTAAGCATGGAAGTTGGTTAGATTAACTTTCTAGCTAAGCTAACCTTGTAAAGGGAACAAATGACATAATCCGTGTTAGTATCTAGTGATCAAGATGATTGTATCTAGTGACTAAAAAGTTCGTTGGTCTTAAGTAATTTTCTGATTATTTAAGTTTTTGTTTAGTTGATACATGTTTCGACAGGTAGTTTCGTAATTTTGATTTGTTGGTTAGTTGTGACTGGTCTTGATAGGTTGCTTCGCTTTTGTAAATTTTGGTTTATTAGGACCTGCCGGCTACTTAGGGTTTTTTTTTTTTTTTTTTTTTTTTTTTTTTTTTTTTTTTTTTAATCTGTGTGTTAGTTAAGACCTATTTGCTGCTATGTATTTTGATTATATCCCAAGTAAGATCTATTGAGACCTGTTTTTTTTAGGTTGTTTCTTATTTTAGTTCGATCCAAATATAGATGAAATCATGGAAGTGGACCTTTTATTTTCTTTTTCCACGTAAGAATTCGTCGTCCGATTGAATCTGCTTGTTCCTAGATTATATCAATTAGCTTTATATTTGTTGAAGATTTGGATTATTGCTTCAAAGATGAATATTGTGTATAATTTTTGGGTTTCATATTTTGTAACAAGCTAGCATAGTATGATCCAACTTGAGGGAGATGTTAGAATCAGTGGTACGGTAAATAAGGGCCAAGCCATTTAGTTAACTTAGCTTAGTCTCCAAGCTAAGAAAGACCTATTTATATTCTGTAATCCTTTTTGTATTTTATATATTCACTAAAAAGTCATTAGTATAATATCGATTGTTCTTTACCTCTGATTACACTTTTTATCTATTCCTTCCATTTATCATCTCTGATTGTCTCATTTCTAAGGAACATGAGGTTAGTGTTAATCAAAATTAACCATGTTCATGAATAATTAAATGAACAAAGACAACATGTTGTTGTAACAACATATCAAAGAATTTATGTTCCTTTCAAACTTCATAACTACTACATTTGATTTTTCTGATTGTAACGTGTTTAGAAAAGGGCTAATTAGTCATTTACTTGTTGTCATTTGGCTATTTTATTAGACAGAGAGAGAAGAAGTCAATGACTTGCATTAATAATCAATTTTTGTAGTAGGAAAGAAGCAATGTGTCCCTTGTGTATGTAGTTTAATCAAACTTTTGTATCTTAGGGTATTTAGCCTTTTATGATCGAAAGGAATCTTACCCAAAAAACAATTCAAATCCCCAAATTTAGTACAATTATTGTCGACATAAGACTAATTGTTAATATTGTAGACCACCATGACTTTGAAAAGAATGAAAGAAAAACCCAAAACTTACATATATTTTCCACGGCCATAGATTAACTTTTCACATAGATGCTTGGTATATTTAGGGATGGCAATGGGTGAGAAAAAACCCACAACGCGCGGGTACCCATCATAAATGGGTGGGTAAACGCGTCAATTTTCACCCATGGGTGGGTCGTGGGTGAAAATCTATACCCATCAATGGGTGGCGGGTGGGTGACGGGTAAGGCATACCCATCACTGGTAAACCCATGACACCTATTTAAAATACCCACGGGTATACCCGTCAAAATATCCGTGGGTGTACCCGTAAACCCGTGTTAAAATTAATTAGACTAATTAAAATATTTATGATGTTGCAGATGTACATTTAATAGTTACCACAAAGTCTCAAAAAATCACATTAACTTAAAAGTTTGTTTGAGTTCAAGATTAAAAAGAGAATATGAAAGATCAAATAATTATTTAGCAAATTGATTGGTGTCTTATTACGTAGTTTTATAGTTAGTTTTCATATCATCGTTTCGTAATTTTGTTGCATACCCATGGGCAACAAATACCCGCAGGTAAAGGCATGGGCAGAAAATTGTACCTATTGGCGGGTGACGGGTGAGAAAAAAACTATATGAGCGGGTGACGGGTTAAAGATACCCGTGCCCATTACCCACGAGTGTCATTATATTGGTGGGGGCATATGTGATTGTGATAGCGTGCTACACACATCACCTTGTGTAAATAAATGTGCATAAGGATTATTATAAAGAACGTGCTTCAATTCGCTGCGGGATTTTAGTTTGTGCATGCATAGTTGAAAAAAAGTAAAGAAAAAGTAACTCCCAATGCCGTCTTCCACGGGTTATGGGTCCCAATACCGTCTTCCACGGTGTATGGGGGAGGTTGAGACGTAGACAACCATACCCCTACCGAAGGTAGAGAGGCTGCTTCCGGTTCTACCTAAGGTAGAAAAGGACCTCCGGCCTTTTGTAGGGAGTGAGGATCGAACCCTTGACCTCTAGGTTAAGAGGCAAGGGGTTTTCCAACTGATCCAACCCTACTTGTTGTGCATGCATAGTTGAAAGTGTTTCAAAAATCACTCCACAATGTTAAACTTTTTTTTTTTTTTTTTTTTTTTTTTTTTTTTTTGGGTTGGTTACGTACTGTTTTGAATATTGTACAAAATAAAACTGTGAATTGTTAAATGATTTAATTATAATCGTGGTAACTTTGAAATAATCAGAACAAACATTTGTTCTGTGCTCTACAAAGTGCACAATTGGACTAATATTTTATAATTTCTTAATATTTTATAATTTCTTTTTTATCACATCTATATGAAAAATAGATAAACCATACTATTTAATAAATTTGTAGAAACAAATATCAAATTTATTATTATTATTATTATTATTATTATTATTATTATTATTATTATTAGTTCAAGATATTTAAAAAAAAATTAGTAGAAAGCTAAGTACTATATGGACTTCCACTTCTAGCTATACAAAAACTAATGCTACTAAAAATATGAACAGGAGCTCGCGCCCCAATGTCTAGAGTCACGGAAAACTTTCGGATCCGCTTCAATAAGGCCATCACATCCTTCTTCATTCCCCAAAATACGAGAACGAACAAAAGGGAGAAAGTTGTATCCAATGTTTGTGTAAAAACTAGAAAGGGGGGGGGGGGGGGGGGGGGGGTTGAATAGTTTCACCATTTATAATTACTTATTAAAATCATCTTTGCCTCTGTTAGGTCCGTTTATTTATTTTTTTACAAAGTTGCTTGATTTGCTAGTTATGTGATATCTAATTAACTAGATGTGAAAGTATAAAGTGTGTAAAGAAAAGAGTAAAGGAAAGAATACAACCAAAGGAGACGCCGAGATTTATAGTGGTTCGGCACGAATCTCACTCTTCGGCCTACTCCACTCCCCGAGTACCACACTCGAGTGTTTTCAATCTCTATGTCAACACACTCCTTCAGGCGGAGCAATCTATACACTAGCTTACACCAAGTTTAACGACACTAAACGGAATGTCGAGTCCTAATTCTAGCTAAAACCAATCGACACCAAATCCCACGTGGCCACAAGAACAAGCATTCTTGTCACATTTTGTAACACCCCCATTTTCACAGATCGCAGAGGAATTTGGATCTGCGGTATTACTTCATGGATCACATATACCGTAATAGAATATGACTCGAAAAAAGACATTTTATAAAATTGAGTAATCATTCATTAAAATTATCAGAGTTTTATAAAAGGAGGTCCCCAAAATATAAGTGTGTTATAAAATTAGGTTGACCTAGGGTAATCAAGAAGAGGCACACCTAATCCTAGGTTAGCTAAGTTATCCTAGATTAAGGGGCACTAGGAAGTGAGAGTAAGAGGTATCTAAGGCATAACTTATATTATTGATTTCCTATCTTACATATCCTATAAGTATTATGGTATTAATCTAGGCAAAACTCCTAAAGCTATAAAAGGCATACTACTTAGGGATTTCTTCTGGGTTTTCTTAAATCTAAGGGTTTGAGTTTGGGATGTTTCCTAGATTTGATTGATGACATTCCTCATCATCATCAATCATCTTTTCTAAGGTACAAATCCTAAAACGGTCAAAGGCTATCTTATGGTGGTATCTCATTTGGTTTTTCTGTAATTTAGCTATCTTAAAACAGGCTTGTTATAGGGTGTTTCTTAAACTACTATAATTAGGTCGGGTGCCTAGGTTATTATCATGACCTTCTTTTATCTTCTCAATAAGGTCAAGGAAAATTTCATCTAAGTTATTTAAAATATCTTCTACCTGATTTTCCTAATTTTCTAGAGTTGTCCTAGTGGAATTTTCTTTGACTTCAAACTTCCAAAATGAAGTGGGAGGGTTTACTAAATAAGGTGTGGGTGCTAAGGTATAGGGTTGTCTAGGTTCATATCTAGGGGTATAAACAGGGATAGGTTTCCTAGGTATATATGGGTCTCTAGGAAGAAAGAACCCATGTGTCTCAAATCTTGGAGAAGGAAATGGTGGGTGTAAAATAGTGTTTGGGGGAGTAATAGGTGATGCCTTAGCATAGAATTCTCTTATATGTTTTAAGTGTGGGTCATCTACGAAAAGTGTAAAGCCTAAGGGTGACGGCGTATCTATACTATTCCTAGGGTTTTCCAGGGAATTAGGAAAAATATTTTTAAAGCTAAGATCCAAATCATTCAGAGAGGGAAGAACATTCTCCGTATGAGGATGGGGTAAAGGTAGAGTAGTAGGGAGTAGGCATAACTATCTAATAACCCGATAAAATAATATAAGCTAAAATATAAGTCAAGAAATACCTATTATGCAGACCTAGTGCACATATGGCTCTTGGAAAATGGCATTGGGGAGTGTAGTGGCACGAAGGACTTTCTCGGGTATTGGGAAAAGTAGTTGTAGTTTAGGTTTTGACCTTATTCTCTACAACTGAAGCTACGATGCCAATCTGTAACATCCCCATTCTCACAGATCACATCGGAATTTGGATCTGCGGTATTACTTCATGGATCACAGATACAGTAATAGAAAACGACTCTAAAAGAGACGTTTTATAAAATTGAGTTATCATTCATTAAAATTATCAGAGTTTTATAAAAGAAGGTCCCCAAAATCTAAGAGTGTTATGAAGCTTGAATGATAACAAAATGGAAAGTCCTTCAAGTCTCATTCCACTCCATGCCATAATTTCCACAGAGCTCCGTTACGTAGAATACATGGTTAAAGAGTCAACACTAGGTGTTGAGTGTGAGTCATAGGTTTAACTGATAGTAAATACAAGTTCCTCAGGGGTCAGTTGTTACACCCTTAAAGGTAAATGTAGTGTGTGCGATAATTGTAATGCATGTCCAATTATCACGAGTTGGTATGTTGCACTAAGCTCATGAACCACACGTTAACAGTCCAGATCATGGGGTCTGCAGGCCAAACCATAATGGGACGGGAAGGATAACTTGCCAAAGTTAATCCTTCAGTGGGTTCAAATATAATACTTATTGGTACCCTCCAGTGAGAGGTAGTACCAATGGGAGTTGTTAAACTCTAATAGATCTATCAATTATATTCGCGTTCACTTGTGTAAAATATCACAAGCGATTAGATTCATGAATTTTGTTGTGTAGGGGTGGCAGATAGTTTACTTGTGCAACAACCAAAGAAAAAGACTTGTATTTGATTTAAAACAAGTAAGCATGTAACCCCCTCACAGGGTTTGTAAAGCATTTAAAAGTGAGGCTATGAAAACTCACCTGGTCTTAGGGAAATCTAATTGATGTGAAAAGTGACTCGGAGACTAGATTGCCTACTCATGTATCCTGGTGGTATTGTAGGTGTGGTTGTATGTCAAGCTTTAGTTATCTTGTTTAAGTTTCTTAAGTAATTATTCTTAGGGTTTTTAGTGTTTTAGATATAACATAACACCGTTCGGGCCATCACAATCCAGAAGTATAAGACTCCTCACATGAAGCTCCCTACTATTGTATTATATTATCAACATAATACCGTTCAGGCCATCATAATTCAAAAGTTAATACTTCTCACATAAACCTCCCTACTATCGAGATATGTTGTTATTAAGTTTAGTTATAACATAACACCGTTCGGGCCATCATAATTCAGAGGTTATGCAATCATCGTTTGAGGAGCCAGGGCACTTTAATTCGTAAACCCAACAAACTCGTCAAAACAAAATATCCACATAATACCCCTCACATGAAGCTCCCTAGTATTGTGTTATGATTCTAACTTTAAAATAGGTTTTTATATTTGTTAGCCTTGCTATTTTATAAAAGATAACGTCACACATAAAGAAATGGACTAAATATTATACAAATAGTACTTTAGGGACTATTATTGTAATATAGGCAAACATGTGATGTAATGAGCCTATAAATACCCCTCATGACTCTCCATGAGGGGTGTGGGAAAGTGTGTGTAAGTTTAGTTTCATTTCATTTTAATATAAACCCTTTTCTCCACCTTTCTCTCTCTACTTTCTCTCTCTAGAACCATGATGTATTTTCATCAACCGCGACTTCCCGAAGGTGATTCTTGGTCATAACAAGTGGCATCAGAGCTAACCGGGGGCGAATCGTGGTGTTTTTGGGTGAAAAATCGTGTTTTTTGGGTGAATATCTCGAATCTGGGTACTGTTCATCGCAATTTTGTCGAGTTTGAAAAATTTCTGGCGAGTTAGGATCCTTGCGAGTTAGGAACTTATCGAGTTTGGATTTAATTTTTCGAGTTAGAAATTTTTTTTTATCGAGTTTGTGTGGTATACCGAGTTTGGATGCTATTTATCGAGTTAGGTTTTCTGGCGAGTTAGCCATTTCTGCCTAGTTAGGCATTCACCTTATCGTTTATCGTGTAAGGTTTTTTATTTGGTTAACACTAAACGAAACTCTGCCAAAATTCCTCTAGCTCTATCGAGTTTGAAAGGTTTACCGAGTTTGACAATTGCTTATCGAGTTACAAAATGCTTATCGAGTTTGAAGGTTACCAAGTTAGGGAATGGTTATCGAGTTGCAAGGTTATCGAGTTTGCAAGCTTACCGAGTTAGATATTCTGGATATCGAGTTTGAAAGGTTACCGAGTTTGAAGGTTACCGAGTTAGGGGCTTATCGAGTTAGGATATTTTACCGAGTTAGGGTCAATTATCGAGTTACCCAAAAAAAAAATAATAATAAAAAATTGGCGGGAAAATTTGAGTAAAATTTATTTTTGAGAGGAGACTAAACGTTCAATTTTTACACGAAATTCAAAGTTTGGTATAACGTTGAAAATTTTGACCCGAAATTCAAATTTTTAGGCCAAAATTTAAATTTTTTCGGTGAAATTTTGCGTAAAAATTTTCAAAACTCAAATTTTTCTGGTAACCTTAGAATTGCATTTCATTGTAATTTCCATATTATGGCCGAGAAAATTTTCCAATTTTATTTTTGGAGGAAAAATACGAAATCACTACGAATCACGCGAAATAAAATTTCAAGCTTCACCAAAACACACCACGGATTGCTTAAACGATCCTGATTAAGAATCACATTCAACTGACAACGGCTAGTATCAGATTTTTGTGACTACGGAGTTTTTGTATGATATTGCTTATTTGGGTTTAAAGTTCATTTCACAGACATGTGTACTTATTTATCTCAAAGTCTAGGGGTGGATGGATGCATGACTTTTGGAGATATTTGTTTGGGCAAACACTGGTAGAGATAGTGATTAAGACTTGGATTATTTAGTTATACCCGATGTAAGGAGTTACATTGTAGTACTCACGGGTTATAGCTATCACTTTAAGGAGTTACGTTGTAGTACTCAGTGTCACATGAAGTTGTGGAGATTCCAAGAGGTGGATATTTCATATACTGTTTGTTAGTTTGGGTATATGGCACTACCTATGCTTAAAGGAGTTACGTTGTAGTGCTCAGTATAGGTTCTTAGTCACACCATCGTACAAGATTAAGTCACATATCTACTGGATGTTTACTTTATTCTCAGATTGGTTATATCGGGTTATCTCCATTCAGTGGTCATTTACTAGCTGGTTGGAATTTGAAGAGGTCGCTTAAAGGTTGAAGAGAAGAGAAGAGATTGTAGAATAAAGAGAGTCATATCCTATCAGCATATTCTCACAAATTATGCTTTCATGGTCTATCTATATTGCACCAGAAGTGTAAAGTACGGGTAATTTTGGCATGTACACACAATAGTATGATGATTTCGATACATCGCAACCATCAGGAGGGAGAAGAACATGCCAAAAGAAGTAGTGTTTCATCTCTAGTACGTTGGTTTTTCGAGGGAATTGTGCTTACACCAGAACCGAAGAAGTACTAATGCTATGTACATCGGAGCGTATTACCAACCTTCTGTGCAATACTATGTGAGTTATGCTATGATGCTCCCAGAACGACAACCATGGTGCAAACTCATTAGTATCTACCTTATCCGCTGCGAGATGAGAAGAGAGTTGTCAGTTCAGGAGGGAGCAGATGATAAAGAATAAAGGCTCACTAGTTAGGAGGGAGTAATAACCTAACTAGACCATTACAGTTGAAGTTCAGAGCTACAAAGACCTTTGCCATCAGTGTCAAAGATCATACGCCGAGATTGTCGGAAGAGAGAACTTCAAGTCTGCCTCAGTATCTAGACTACAGAGACTCTGCGCTTCAACAACGACAACATAGTTTACTATTGTTGTAATTTACATGTTTATGTGTTTATAGGTCTCATTGTATCCATTCATGTGTGACGATATCTTGGAGGGAGATTGTTAGCCTTGCTATTTTATAAAAGATAACGTCACACATAAAGAAATGGACTAGATATTATACAAATAGTACTTTAGGGACTATTATTGTAATATAGGCAAACATGTGATGTAATGAGTCTATAAATACCCCTCATGACTCTCCATGAGGGGTGTGGGAAAGTATGTGCAAGTTTAGTTTCATTTCATTTTAATATAAACCTTTTTCTCCACCTTTATCTCTCTACTTTCTGTCTCTAGAACCATGATGTATTTTCATCAACCGCGACCTCCCGAAGGTGATTCTTGGTCATAACAATATTTATATGAAAATACTTTCACTGTATACCCTTATAGTTTATATATTTACAAAATCTACCCTAGACTTATAAACTTATATTATTAAATATCTAAACTTAGCAAAATTAGTCCCTATACTTCTATATTTTAGGAAAATGGTAGAAATGACCCTTGGACATATAAGTTTTCAAAATTTACCATTATACCCTTTACTTTATAACTTTTGCAAAACTGGTCCTTATATGTTTATAATTATTTAGCTTTTTATCCTAAGGTTATATAACTATTCAAAAAGGGTCCTTATACTTATAACTTCTAAGAAATGTAAAATATAGTCTCTAGACTTAATATTTTCAAAAAGTTACCATATATACCCTATGCATGGAAAACTTTGCAAAACTAGTCCTAATTCCATGCAAATCATATTTTTATGAAACAAAAATGTTTCATAGCTTATGGTTAACTAATATTAGCGTAACTAAGTTACCTACACTAGCTTATAGCTTATGATAAGGGTTTATACTATAAACTTAGCATTTAGCCTATAATCAGGGTTTTAAAATGAAAAGTTCTAAAGGAAAATGATTAAGGCTTAGGCAAGGGTTCTAAGGCGTCCTAATACTAAACTAGTACTATAATATAGCTATTAGAAGCAAAGATAAAACTTACTTGATTCATTTTAGGGTTAACATGAGGTTTTAGGGTTTTCTAGGCCAAAACTAGTTCGACAAGGGTTCAAGGCATATACTACTCGGCTCCTAGGACTACTATGGCTCTTGTACTACTACTAGGACCAGAAGGTTTAAGGTAAAGAAGGTAAAAGGTGTGGTTTGAAGTGAATGGGGGAGTAGGGGTATTTATACCCCTTGTTAACCTTTGAGGCCAAGGTATACGAGGCTAGTTGGAACAAGGGGTGACTCTTAACAGCTATCTAATGACTAATGGGAGCTATAAGGGTGACATGGATGGTCTAAATGGCGGTTTATTTTTAGTGGAAAAGAGGTCGCGGGGTGAAGGAGGTGACAAGGTGGTGATGCACCAACTTGTGTGCTAGCTTGAGAGGTTCTATGGTGTGTGCTAAGGGTGTCCAATGTGCTAGGCTAGGTGCTTGAGGTGCTTATGTTTAGGTTTTAACTAGTTTAAGTTTAGTTTAGACCTAATCTTGTTTAGTAAGGGATTAGGGTTTAACTTAGGGTTTAGGGCCTAGATTAGGGTCCTATGAGTGTTTAATGACTAATATTAAGTCTTAGAAGGTTTATAATAAGTGGTGGTACCTTATGGTGAAGTTTTGGGATAGTTTAGACCTAGTTTTGGGAAGTTATGACCTATTTATGGTTTTATGCTTAAAAGACTTGTACATATGTATGAGTTTAGGGCTTAATTAGGTTTAGATTCGGGTTTATTAGGGTTTTGTGATATGTTTAGTGTGTTAGGTTGGAATATTTATTATTATGGAGTTTTTGTAATCTTATGCTTGATATACCAGAGGTTTATAGGATGTGTGGGTAGAGATATTTGGCTTGTGTAGATATGTGAGCAAGTCTAGAGTGTCATGCATGCAGGTAAAGAATGCACATAATAAGCAAAAATTTACCTGTGAAATCCCTGACATAGGTACTTGTAGTGAAAATGATAGTGATGATATTTTGTGGGTTGTTATAGTCTTACCCCCTAGAGAAAATCTCGTCCCGAGATTTTATTAAACGTAGGGTAAAAGATGAACGAGTTGACGATTCGAGAAAGGAGTGGTGATAGAGAAAGAAAGGAATTGTACAAACAGAGTAGGAAATGTTTGTACATGTGCCAGATACTTTGGCTCATTTATTAATATCTCATTACTCACAAGTAGAGGCATCCCAATTCTTGTAAGGAAGAGCTTATAAATTCATGATCCGTTTGATTTATAACTTTCTCATTAAAATGAAAGAGCGTCATAGTTCATTTTAATAGGATAGTCATCATAAATCATCCTTAAGTAGTATTGGCGGAAAATGGAGAGAGTTTACCACACTTAATGAAGTGTGATACAAGAATGTTTTAGAGACAAGTTCTAGCCATGGTGAAGACAAGTTCTAGTCATGGCGGAGACAAGTTCTAGTCATAGTGGATGCATGTTCTAGTCATGGCGGAGACAAGTTCTAGTCATGGTGGAGACATGTTCTAGTCATGGTTGAGACAAGTTCTACGGTATCCCTAACTAGCAACTAGTCACCTGGTATCATCCCATGTTATGACTAGAGTGACGGACGTCAAAGATCTCATTCTTGCAACTTTTGCAAAGCGAGATATAATATCATAGTCGAACATAATGAGGATTAAAGTTCGACATAGATATATTCTTACAAGTTCTAACTAATAGAATCTTGTGATATGACAAGAAGTACAAGTCCTAACTCTTAGAACATTGTAGGATGAGGTAGGGAGAGAATTTAAAGTAGGATAAAATAGAGTGAAAAATGACGGAGGAATGAAAGGATGAAAGGAAGTGGAAAGATGGATTTTATAGGAAGGAGTTTAGAGGAAATAGGGAAGGCAAGAGATGAAATAGGAAAGTACGAAGGAGTGGGAGATAACGAAAGGGTGAAATAGTAGGAATAGGTGGAGTGGGAAAAGGACAAGAGTATGAGATTAAACGGTAGAGTGAGGAAGGCGGGAGAATGAGATTTAAAATAGGAGAGCGGGAGAAAGGCAGGAGAGTGAGATTTAAAATAGGAGAGTGGGAAAAAGGTAGGAGAGTGAGATTTAAATGGGATTTAAATGGGAGAATGAGAAGAAGCGGGAGAAAATAATTAAATGGAAGAATGATATTATAGGATACCTGAAAAGATAGTATTCCTAATGGAATTAAGATTTACTAGATTCCTTCAAAGTTTGTTTCCCCCCAAATGTTCTTCTAGTTTTCATATCTAGTCTTAAAATCTAAGGGTGATATATTAGTCTTACTCAGTGAAGAAGATCCTATAATAGGAGATGGGCTTGGTGATTCCTTATCTAAGGGTTTACTAGGAGTATCACTATTCCAAGGTAAAGTTTCGTGTTTAATCTTTTGATTTAAGTTGTCTATCTTACGTCCTAGGTACTTGAAACCGGGTAGGGTAATATCCATAGTATCCTCTAAGTAGAATTCCTAATGTGTAACCTATAAAATGTCAAATCCTAAGAAACTAAGTATAGGTAGATGATGCATGGGAATTGCACCAGGCTTTGCCTCTCGAGGGATCTCGAGAAGCTTACAACCCCCACCAGGCAGTGTACCTGATCGTTGTAATATAGTATAGTGACAAGTACCTTTATATGCAATTAAGACGAAGTTAAAAACAAAATAAAGCATTTTCACAATTTACTTTGAAACATGAGCCACAAACAATAAAAATAAAACATGCATACGGAAACAAATAAAATCAAATAAACAAACAAACAAACAAATAAATAAATAAAGCTTGGGTTGCCTCCCAATAAGCGCTTGTTTTTGTTCGAGTCACGAGCCTGACTCTGCCCTTATTTAACGGAAATAGGGGAGGTTTTCCCTACACTTTGAATTAAGTGCATGTGGAAGTAGCGATACACACCCTTAAGGTGGAAATATGCCACGTGAGGTGAAGGGGGTGAGTGAATGGCTTCCTTCATCCTAAAACTACCCGGATAATATTGGTTGATGGGTGGGTCGGTTCCTCTTTTGTCTCCTAGAAATATATCTAAGGATGGAAAGGTGTGTAAAGATTGAGGTTCCGGTTCATCAAAACTAGAAAATTCCCTAGAACTAGGAATAAGGTTATCACTACAAGTATTCAAACCTATATCCTCAAGTGGTGCCTAGTCCAAGGGTTCTACTTCTATTGGGATTCCTATAGTCTCTTCTACTTCTTCCAGGTAAGTCACGGGCGGTGTGTATGCCTCAAATGATGGTAGGACTTGTGGGGTACTTAGTGGGCTTGGGTTTTCTACTATCTCTTCCATCACATCAACATCACCTATGTGTTCATGTTGTATTATCGTAGCGCCTAACCATGACAAGCAACTAGGTGGCTCAACTATAACCTCATGTGTGTCGTATGTTTTGGTGAAATCTATCCCGCTCATGCAACAAGGTAGTCCAACACTAACAATCTCATAATCTTGGTTTGATTCTAAGTTCATGTTCTTAGAAACTAGGTCATCTTGCTCATACGAATCCACCAATTCGTCGAGCTTATGGGTCATGGTTAGGAAGCTTTTCTCATAATTCATCCAATGGGTCTGACTAAAAGGAAGTGATCCTGATAATGATCGTCTAATAGAAATCACACATGCATATAATTCATTAAACCCATCTAACTTTGCCCCCAACTCCTCTTGGATGTCATAAAGATCACACAAAAAATCATTGGAATGATAGGAAGCAAATCTATTAATGAAATATAGTTGTTCCGCTATTGTCAGTGATCTAAATGGAATTTCATCTGCCATAGTGACAAGTGAAAAAGGTTTTACAAACAAAGGGCACAAAGAAAAAGATAGACTACAGAAAACCTAAAAATAAAAATAAAATCTTACTAGAAAGGAATCTAGCAAGTAGACCTAATAAAAAGAAATTCTAACCTAGACAATAACTATTCCCCGGGCTGCGGCGCAAGAAACTTGATGCGTGGGAATTCCACCAGGCTTTACCTCTCGAGGGATCTCAAGAAGTTTACAACCCCCACCAGGCAGTGTACTTGATCGTTGTAGTATAGTATAGTGACAAGTACCGGGGGATTGATCGTTCAACTCAGGAATAGTGTCGCTAGGATTAGAAAGCCTAAAAACTAGGTCTAGAGGTGAGGGATGATTCTTTTTGTATTTTTATATTTTATGAAAAGCAAGTAAAATTTCGGGTTTTGGAAGAGTGGACGGAATTAGTTGCTAGTCAACTAACCCAATAATTAAGATGCAATCAAAATAGAATAACAGAAATGTAAATAAAGCTAATTAAACTAATGTGGTGTGAACAGTAATTGGGAGAATTGTGTTTACTTAGATTTCACTACTCCCTAGATATCTTTTACAGGTTAATTGTTTGTTACAGTTGCATGGATGAGGGGTTATATTCCTTAATACCAATTGTGGGGTGGCGTACGTACTTCCGCAACTCTATAAGCTCCTACTTCACTCCTATGTCGAGCCTGCAAGAAGCTCCTAACATGGGATCACTAGAATTCGCTCATGCATTAAATACAACCATAAAAACCTAGTACGCATTGGTTCATGTTTTTTAACACGTTCAAGTAAGTTACACAATGGAGATCTGCCAATTTTCTTAAGCCTAACATCGAAATCATTCATCCATTACAACTATAAACAAGCAATCAACCTATAATCAATATCTAGGTTTCATTACATCTAAGCAAACACACAAAAGATTTAGCCTAGCATGTTAAAATCAGGACAAGCGTAAGATATATTAAAACAACACATAGACATATTGAATGAATTGAAAGGGGACTTATCTCAATTGAACATGAAGGGTTTCAAGGGGTGAAAACCCTTGAAAATACTGTTACAAACGAGCTAGGGTTTATTAAGTTCGACCCTAAAATTCTCCTCTTAAGTTCCACACTTAATGAATGAAAATTAGAAAAGTATATATAGATTTCATGAGTTGACGGCGTCAAGAAGAAAGTTCTGAAGTTGTCATCTCGCCGCCAATAAAATTCTCGGACTGCCTAGATCCAGATCTGACGCCGTCATGTGTATTTTTGTTCTAGGCCGTCACCACTTTTACTCTTGATGGTCTTGTTCTGACGCCGTCACGTTTTCTCTGGGCCGTCATCATTTTTGCTCCTGACGCCGTCACAAAATTGCTCTTGACGCCGTCAGGTACTGTTCCCAGCAAGGAATTAAGACTTTGCCGTTTTCTTCACTTTTATGCTCCAAAAACGTCCAAAATGCTTCCTTTTCCAGAATTTACCCCAAAAGTACCTAAAATCACAAAAGGAACGATTTAGGGCAATATTTGATCAAATAAATTCAATTCTGGGCTTAAATACCCCCTAAAAATGGTTCATTTTTCGCCTCATCAGTAGACTAAAATCCTCAAATGTTTTATTCCTAGTTATAACTAGTAACCTCAAATTCTAAGTTTGGGTTATTCTAATGTTGTATTATTCTTAGGAATTTCTAAATCCTCAAATATATGTGGAAAATCTTAATACGGGGTAGGTCACTTATGAAAAAAAAATCCATCCAAATTCTTTAAGGGAGGTTTTATATTTTCCGTTATTCTTTAAGGGAGGTTTTGTATTATAACCGAGATGCACCCAACGATGGTAGCCATAGTAGTGACACATCTCTTTGTTATAGCAGGCTTTGTCATTAGGATAATGCCAGTGCATATTAGCATTCGTGAACTGATGAAAAGTAAAACAAAATGACTCTAAAAGATGTTAGGATAATTGATTTCATTGTATATTAATTAAATAAGCATGTTTAATCAGTTGAAAAATCTCTCTTTTAGACACAAAAGTTAAGGGTTCAAATTCAAAACTTTTCTGGAATAAGTTAATAACACATGCGATTTGTTGCAGCATTTTATTTTGTTGCATCACACTTAAAAAAATTAGTTATAACTATGATGCACCAATTTTTATAAATGAGATGCACCAGAAAAAAGTGCATCACAGTTACAAATTTTTGGCGGGAAAATTTTGGCCCAAAATAATTTTTTTTTTGCCTAACAAATAAATTTTTTTTCGTCCTATATATATATATATATATATATATATATATATATATATATATATATATATATATATATATATACATTGTAACACCCCCAATTCATGGATGCAGCGGAATTCAAACTGGGTGTTACTGGACGGCACAATAGTCACAATAATAGAAAACGAACTCCAATTGAGTCGTTTTAAAAGATTTATCATTCAAATTATATAAATATCAGAGATTACAAAATGAGGTCCCAGATGGTTCCATGTTTACAAATTACATTAATTAAGTCTTTGAATGATAGTAAAAATTTATAGCCCTCTTTAGTATCCGTGCCCTTCCGTGCCATACTTGATCGTCATGAACCTGAAATACATGCTTGAGAGGTCAACACAAAGGTTGAGTGATATTCATAGAGTTTAGTTAAATCGTTTGAACACAATAATCGTAGTGTGAGCTATAGACTCACACTCATAGTTAGAAAACAAAATCGTTATTTATTTCACTAAGCTCATGCAACCAAAACATTAACATCGAACCAACAAAATTGGCATTATAGAAGCCCTATCAAGGTACTTTTGCCATTATACCGCTAAATCTCAAATATAGTGCATTTGTGTGAACTCATCGTTGTTCAACACAAATGGGATCCATCAATCCCAATAGATCTATTCACAATATTCGCGCTCACTATAGGTAGTGACTAATGGTTCATGATATAGGGACTTCGAACATGGCAATCGTTACTTAGTGACAATAAAACATAGTCGGGTAGCATACAGTAGAAAGCATTGTGTTCGAGTAGAAAATTAATAGCATGTATTCCCCCCATGGGTTTGTAAAATAGTTAAACAATAGAAAGTAGGGCTACGAACTCACCTTAAGTTATGTAGTGAGTAGTGAATGTGATGGTCGTATCGCGAAGGTTTCTACGAGCAACCTATAATAGAATGTTGTGACTTAGGATCGGAGTAAAGAATATGAATAAGTGCCTATATATATATCTTGCATCTAGTTCATGATGTGGTATGATGTATATTGTAAGTCTTTGAAAGAAAAGATTCATGAAACATGTATGTTTTATATATCGTTTACTACCGTTCGGGCCGACATAATTCAGAAGTCATGTTAGTAAGCGTTCGAGGAGCCAGGACACTTTAATTCGTAAATCCACAACTTAACTCGACGGCTTACATAATGAACTCCTCACATGAGGCTCCATACTATTGTAGTAGTTGATAAAATATATAGATATAAGTTTCGATCCGAAAAGTTACATGTCCGATATTTGAATAAACTTAGGAAAGTTTATTATTACATGAAGATTGTTATTAGGGTATGTTTCATATAACTTGTATGACCATTTTTATTTGTAATAACTCATGGTTCTTTTAAGTGAAGTAGATGCAAATTGTTTGTTCAAGTTATCGCCAATTCCTTGTTTCATGTTTACGCCTAAGTAAGCTTGTATGGTCATTTAGTCATGGCCTTGCCATGACCTTTGGTCCTTGTTCAATGGTCATGAGACTCAACCTTGGCTCTTGCCATGGTTGTGGTCTTGATTATAGGTCATAAGACCTCTTGTTCCTTTTAAAACATAACCAATATATAGTGACTTATATATATGTAAATAGCTGTTAAGAAACTGAGAAATATCTCATTCGTTATTGATTTTATGGAGACGTGCTCCTGAGTTTTTGAAGAAAACGTGATTCTGGACAACTTTCGTGCTTTAACTTTTTCATGAAACGGACCAGAAATGCCTCTTTTTGCGTGTTTTAAGTTTCTGTAACAGAAAGTTTTGGCAGCTTTGCCGCAACATTTTTCTGATGTGGGGTCACTTAACGGGGTCGAATTTCGTTGTGCGTAGAATTTCTGAATGACGTTTTACCCTAAAACGTGTAATTCCTTAATAACTTTCACGAAAATGAGCTTATGAATGTCAAACTTTTAATTTGTCATGGAAATGATTTATCACTCGAGGCCAAGAAACAAAAATCAAGTTTCGGGAAAATTTTTGGGAAAAATGAATAGTAAAAGTGAATAGTGAAATTTTCCGGGAATAGTAATTATCCTGAAAATGCGAATTGTTACAGTCTCTACCCCTTACGGGGAACTTCGTCCCGAAGTTCTGTGTGTGTTATATGTTGGAGTGGTGTCGATGAAGAGGTGTGGTTACTTATGAGAAGTTTGTTTCTAAGAAAACATACGGGTGACTGCTCCCAGCATAACATGATCCCTCCTGAATTAGACATAGGTGATCAGGCTATGTATAATTTAGGACCGATAATGTGATGTTCGGTTTAGTTACGTAGTATTGTTTTTCCTAAATGTTTTAGATGGTATTCAATTTTGTAAAGCTGGTGAAAGTGCTTGTGGTGTAACTAAGGATGATTTGAGCTTTAAAAGTGCATCAAGATCAGAAAGTGAGCTTGTGGGATTAAGGGTTGTGAAGATGATGATGGTGAGAAGGTTAAGAAGGTTTGTGTTCTTCATTTTGGTATGTTGAGATTTAGTGGTTTGTGATGAAAGTTGGAAATGAAGGCATGATATTGATTTATAGGGTGGTATCAACGAAGTGATTTTTCTAAGATGGTGGTAGAATATCTTGGAGTAAAATGATGTGAAACAATAAAGTGATAACAAAATAGCTTGAAGTAAAATTTGTTGAATAGTTTATAAGATAACTGGGTAAATCTTATAGAATGGTAATAGTCTGCTAAACAATCAAATTGGTTTGGAGATAGAAAGTACAATAGATGAGAATTATCACAAACAGTTGTTTATTGAACAGTAAATATTCTTAAGTCATAAAACTCCCATTTACTAGGGATGACATACACGTAGTACAACATAGTGCATAAATAAATATGACTGCTAAGTTCTAAACTTCATTGTTCTGCAGTGTTGTTGAGATTCTGATAAGCTCCTTCTCCTCTTATCATATATGCTCACCCTTGGTTGTCTTCAACTTGTTGACCTTGGTTTTGGGGACATCGGTTCTTGTAATGTCTACTTTCTCCACACCCGAAGCATATAACTATCGGTTGTGTGTTGCTACCGGTAGCTACAGCCTTGACTCTACAATCTCTAGCAAGGTGTCCAGTGTTTTGACAATTGCGACACTTAGCTGGGCAAGGACCAGAGTGATGGAAGTTACACTTATTGCATAGTGGAGCATTCCCGGTATACCCTGCGCCTCTAGTTGGTGCAGCCACATAAGCCTTTGCGGCCTCTTGTCTTTTGTTTTGCTGGTTATGATGGTTGTTGTTTTGAGTTTGGTTGTTGTTGTTGTTGTTGTTGTTACTTCCATGGTTACCATCCCATGGTCGCTTGTTGTTGTTGTTCCTATTGTTATTATTGTTACTGTAGTTGGAGTTGTTGGTGTTGTTGGTGTTGTTTTGTCTTCGGGTTTCTGCCGTACGCACCACTAGATCCATGAGGCTGCGAGACATCCGCATAGCTTCATCAAGTTCCTTGGGATTTGTTGAGGTTACATTCCCTTGTATACTTGGTGGAAGTTCCCAGATATACCGTTCCAACAATTTTTCTTTTGTTGAAACCATTGTTGGACACAGTATCCTTAATTCTTGGAATCGACGGTTGTAAGTTATGATGTCATTTCCCTTAATAGCATGATCCCAAAATTCTACCTCTAACTTCTGTATTTCACTGCGGGGGCAGTATTCTTTGATCATCATCTTCTTCAAGTTATCCCAAGATATCTTATAAGCATTTTCAATGCCTATTGGTTGAGATATTGAATTCCACGATGATAATGCTTCATCCAGCAGTGTACTAGTGGCATATTGAACTTTATCGCTCTCGATACATTTGCTGACCAAAAATACCGACTCCGCTTTCTCAAACCAACGGGTCAAACCTACGGCTCCTTCAGTACCTTTAAACTTTATGGGTTCGCATTTCAAATAGGAAATGAATGAGCAACCCTTAGGTACTGAAGCAACATTTGTCACTGGAGGGATAGTTGGGCTTGGTCCTCCAATGTTAAGGCTGGCAATTCGGGCAGCTTCTGCAGCTATAGCAACTTTCGCAGCAGTGGCGGCTTCAGTAGCTGCTGCAGCATCAGCAGCTGTAGCATCTTCAACGGCTGCTGCAGCACCAGCAGCTGTGGCGGCTTCGGCAGCTGCTGCAGCTGCTGCAGCTACGGCTGCTCGTTCTGTTGTGAGTGTTGCGTTGACACTGTCTTTAACTAGTTTGCGAATAGCAGCTTAAGTCATTGCTGGTGGTGTCTTCTTCTTTGGTGCCATGATCCTATTGTTCAAAAGATACGTCGTAAGTAGAGAGTTGTGAAATAAGCATGATTTTTGATGGGAAATGATAGAATAATTATGTTGAAGATTTAAAGGCATAACACATGATAGTATAAAACAAGAGTTTTATTCGTACAACGTTGGTTGATTTACAAAATCGAAACCTATTACAAGCTTCTTCAAAATTTACTAACTGATACTTTCAGTTTAGTAATTACAACATTTTTACTATCGCTAGTTATTACATAGATTTACTTAACTGAGTCTAATCAGTTAAGTAGTACAAAAGTTAACTAGTATCATCACACTAGTCTATTGTGGGTTAGAAGGTCCGAGCAGCTCTGATTGATCGGCAACTTCTTGGTTTAGTGTGTCATAGAGGTACGAGTCGATGAAGTTTGA
This sequence comes from Artemisia argyi, assembly GCA_030686995.1. Classification (NCBI taxonomy): domain Eukaryota; kingdom Viridiplantae; phylum Streptophyta; class Magnoliopsida; order Asterales; family Asteraceae; genus Artemisia; species Artemisia argyi. Next base: position 136,201,715 of record CM060694.1, read on the forward strand.
GAAGCTGTAGTTTTCATGTTGACTTTCTTGTTGGATCAATGGTGGTCGAGGTACGATCCATAATGAGTGATCCAAATCATCACATGTAGGGATATCAAAGGGAAGTGATAGTGGTGGTGGTAATGGCTCTAGTACATACTCATACTCATTATCCTCCTTGGAGTCTGCCTCAACCCAATTTTGTTCAAAATAATTAGAAATATTCATCGCAAAATTAGTTGGCATTGGTTCATCCTCTTCTTCGTCGGTTGAATTTTCGAAAGGTTCTTCTTCGTCATCAGAAGCGAAGGCATTTACGAAGTCAAATCCGAACTCGGGTGAGGGTGGTAAGACTTGGAAGTTATTAGGTAGAGTGGGCACATAATCGGAAGAAGTGGGTACGCACATGATTTCTATGAGAAGAATTACAATGTTAAAACAATTCAATGTTTATGGGAAGTGCTCAAAATATGGCAAGCATATATATAGCAATATACTAATATGTTTATGTAGCATAACATGCATAATAAGTCTATAATCGTCTGGAGGATGGAAGGCACGAAGAGCGGAAGGCTATAAAATGTTTTTGCTTGTAATCGTGGTTATAGTTTAGGTCTCAATTAGACCCGTTTCTCTATAACCATGGCTCTGGTACCAATCTGTAACACCCACAATTCATGGATGCAGCGGAATTCAAACTGGGTGTTACTGGACGGCACAATAGTCACAATAATAGAAAACGAACTCCAATTGAGTTGTTTTAAAAGATTTATCATTCAAATTATATAAATATCAGAGATTACAAAATGAGGTCCCAGATGGTTCCATGTTTACAAATTACATTAATTAAGTCTTTGAATGATAGTAAAAATTTATAGCCCTCTTTAGTATCCGTGCCCTTTCGTGCCATCCTTGATCGTCATGAACCTGAAATACATGCTTGAGAGGTCAACACAAAGGTTGAGTGATATTCATAGAGTTTAGTTAAATCGTTTGAACACAATAATCGTAGTGTGAGCTATAGACTCACACTCATAGTTAGAAAACAAAATCGTTATTTATTTCACTAAGCTCATGCAACCAAAACATTAACATCGAACCAACAAAATTGGCATTATAGAAGCCCTATCAAGGTACTTTTGCCATTATACCGCTAAATCTCAAATATAGTGCATTTGTGTGAACTCATCGTTGTTCAACAGAAATGGGATCCGTCAATCCCAATAGATCTATTCACAATATTCGCGCTCACTATAGGTAGTGACTAATGGTTCATGATATAGGGACTTCGAACATGGCAATCGTTACTTAGTGACAATAAAACATAGTCGGGTAGCATACAGTAGAAAGCACTGTGTTCGAGTAGAAAAATAATAGCATGTATTCCCCCCATGGGTTTGTAAAATAGTTAAACAATAGAAAGTGGGGCTACGAACTCACCTTAAGTTATGTAGTGAGTAGTGAATGTGATGGTTGAATCGCGAAGGTTTCTACGAGCAACCTATAATAGAATGTTGTGACTTAGGATCGGAGTAAAGAATATGAATAAGTGCCTATATATATATCTTGCATCTAGTCCATGATGTGGTATGATGTATATTGTAAGTCTTTAAAAGAAAAGATTCATGAAACATGTATGTTTTATATATCGTTTACTACCGTTCGGGCCGACATAATTCAGAAGTCATGTTAGTAAGCGTTCGAGGAGCCAGGACACTTTAATTCATAAATCCACAACTTAACTCGATGGCTTACATAATGAACTCCTCACATGAGGCTCCCTACTATTGTAGTAATTGATAAAATATATAGATATAAGTTTCGATCCGAAAAGTTACATGTCCGATATTTGAATAAACTTAGGAAAGTTTATTATTACATGAAAATTGTTATTAGGGTATGTTTCATACAACTTGTATGACCATTTTTATTTGTAATAACTCATGGTTCTTTTAAGTGAAGTAGATGCAAATTGTTTGTTCAAGTTATCGCCAATTCCTTGTTTCATGTTTACGCCTAAGTAAGCTTGTATGGTCATTTAGTCATGGCCTTGCCATGACCTTTGGTCCTTGTTCAATGGTCATGAGACTCAACCTTGGCTCTAGCCATGGTTGTGGTCTTGATTATAGGTCATAAGACCTCTTGTTCCTTTTAAAACATAACCAATATATAGTGACTTATATATATGTAAATAGCTGTTAAGAAACTGAGAAATATCTCATTCGTTATTGATTTTATGGAGACGTGCCCCTGAGTTTTTGAGGAAAACGTGATTCTGGACAACTTTCGTGCTTTAACTTTTTCATGAAACGGACCAGAAATGCCTCTTTTTGTGTGTTTTAAGTTTCTGTAATAGAAAGTTTTGGCAGCTTTGCCGCAAAGTTTTGGTAACTTCAAATGGTCATAACTTTTGACTCGTATACTCGTTTTAGGTGTTTCAAATTGCTACGGTTTCCTTGTTAGGTCCTCTACTACAATATGTAATAATCCAATATCATATTTTTACCATTTTGATCAGGTCTTACCAAGAAAGTCACTAGTTTACTTGTTTTAATAACTTATCTTAACAATCAATTACAACAACTTGTTTTACTCATTTTTATACATCATGGACTTGAATACAAGACATAATATAGCAAGAATAATAGGTAAATAACATGAACATGATTATTTAACAAAAAGCATGTTAGGGTTTGGCTTACAACTTTTGGCTTTCAAATAAAGAAAGGAAGTAACTAGTAAGGATAGGACTTTGATAGACTTGCTTCAACCCACTTCACTTCATGCAATCTTTCTACTCTTGTAATCTTGAAAGATGGATGATGAAGGTTGAGGTGACTTGAGTGGATTCAAACTCAAGAGAAATCACCAAGTATATGTAGTTTGGAAGTGTTTTGAGTACCTAATACCAAGCTAGGGTTTCTATACTTGAACTTGCTCTTGAATCTTGCATAAAATTGGAAGAGAATTAGCTAAGTGTGAGGTGATGGGGGTTGTGATTGTGGCGTACAATGAGAGGGGAGGGGGGGCTTTTATAGTGTCTTGAGGAGGTTAGAAAGCATGACTAGTCAACACTTGGAGACCAAGTTGAACACTTGTAATCATCCAAGAGTTCTATGCATGAGATCAAGCCACAAGGGTGGTGAACCCCCCCCCCCCCCATATTGGCGGTTTGGAGTGGCTAGGGAGGATGAGTTGGCTCTGGCTTGGTATTATCCAAGATATTGGATGAGTTTTGACTCCGGGAAATGCCAACCATAAATGATTAAGCCTCAAAACGTAAAATCGGGTGTCGTAAAATTATGGAATTTGAAAGTATTGTTAAACATGTCCATATGTTCCAAAATAAAATATAAAATGAGTGGTAGGTTCCATTTGGGTGGTAAAACCCTGCTAAAACTGGAAACACGGGTCTAAAACGCGTAATACGTAAAATGTACGAATATTGCGTAAAATTGAGAAAAGTAAAATGTTACTTTTCTAATAGGATAAAAATAATTTAAAATGACTTATAATGTCTAGACTGGGCTCAGTCTAGTGTCGGTTGGTATTAAATGTCTTTTAGACATCAAACCGTAAGCCTAAAAATCAAGGAATGACTTATAACATCAAGGAATGATTTTTGGTCAAAGGAAGAGGGAAAAATATGTTGACTTATTCTAATAAGTTGAAAACTCAAATCGTATTAGAAACGCGGTGCAGGTATAGGCTAAGGTTACGGCTGAGTAAAAACGCTTAAAAACTGAAAATTCCAGTTTTTCACGGCCGAGGTTTATTTTGGTCATGTTTTTCTCAGTCACGATTAATTCTCAAATAAATCATGAGTGTGTCAAACATTTTTCTGATGTGGGGTCACTTAACGGGGTCGAACTTCGTTGTGCGTAGAATTTCTGAATGACTTTTTACCCTAAAACGTGTAATTCCTTAATAACTTTCACGAAAATGAGCTTATAAATGTCAAACTTTTAATTTGTCATGGAAATGATTTATCACTCGAGGCCAAGAAACAAAAATCAAGTTTCGGGAAAAATTTCGGGAAAAATGAATAGTAAAAGTGAATAGTAAAATTTTTCGGGAATAGTAATTATCCTGAAAATGCGAATTGTTACAGTCTCTACCCCTTATGGGGAGCTTCGTCCTGAAGTTCTGTGTGTGTATTTTCCTTCATTCTTTAAGGAGGTTTTGTAAATTCGCACCCTACCCACCCACCCCCCACCCCCCACCCCCCCAAAAAAAAAATTTTTTCCCGCCAAAAAAAATTTTTTTTTATGGGCCAAAAATTTATAACTCAGATGCACATTTTTTTTTAGTGCATCTCAGTTATAACTATGCTGCACCAATTTTTATACCAGAGATGCACTAAAAAAAAGGTGCATCTGGGTTATAAATTTTTGGCAAAAAAAAAAAACAAAATTTTTTTTGGCCCCAAAAATAATTTTTTTTTTGCGGGAAAAAAAAATTATTTTGGGGGGGGGGGGTGGGGTGGGGGCATGTTTCAAGACATACCCCTGAAGTTTGAGATATATACACACACACACACACACACACACATATATATATATATATATATATATATATATATATATATATATATATATATATATATATATATATATATATATATATATATATAGGGGGTCTTTATTTTCAGAACCCTGTTAAGTGCAGGAACTGCGAGAACTCCAATTTTGCATTAGAACACATGCATGTTCATATAAAACATGTATGTTTTCTTACATACACCTTAATACACATGTCTGCGTATTAAGGTGGATGTAAGAAAACATACACGTTTTATATGAACATGTATGTTTTCTAATGCATAATTGGAGTTCTCGCAGTTCCCGCATTTAAGAGGGTTCTAAAAATAAAACCATTTTGTATTGATCTATTGCACTTATCAGGTTTTTATATAAACATGTATTATGTGTATTAAGGTGTATGTAAGAAAACATACATGTTTTATATGAACATGCATGTTTTCTAATGCAAAATTGGAGTTCTCGCACTTAACAGGGTTCTAAAAATAAAGATACACTATATATATATATATATATATATATATATATATATATATATATATATATATATATATATATATATATATATATTGATGAGGCGAAAAGTGTACCGCTTTTAAGGGGTCATTTAAGTACTTTTCATTTTAAGTACTTTTGAGGAGAAATTTGGAAAAGGAAGCGTTCTGAACGTTTTTGGAGCATAAAAGTGAAGAAAACGGCAAAGTCTCAAATTCCTTGCTGGGAACAGTACCTGACGACGTCAAGGCTTTATACATGACGGCGTCAAGAGTGATAAAAGAGGCGGAAGTGGATATTATAACGTGACGGCCCAAAACATTTTCAATGTAATTGGCCTGACGGCGTCACCAAGGCCGTCAGGATTGATTTACACATGACGGCCCAGAGTATATTTCTACATGAAGGCGTCAAGACTAGATCTAGGCTTTGGCGGCGAGTTGACGGCGTTAGAAGCCATAACGTGACGCTATCAGGATGTTTTATCTATATATATTTTTCCAATTTCTCACTGTAAAGTGTGGAACATTAGAAGCATAAACCCTAGGTCAAATTTTTTGCATATTGCAAGGGTTTCAAACCCTTCTTTCTTTCATGTTTGAATAAAGTTAAGTCTTCCAATAATCATTCAATATGTCTATGTGTTGTTTGATTCTAACTTATGCTTGTCTTTCTTTTAACATGTTAGGCTAGGTTTTTATTGTGTTTGCTTAGATGTAGTGAAACTTAGATGATGATTATTGGTTAATTGTCTGTTTATAATTGTTACGGATGATTGTGTTCGATGTTAGGCTTAAGAAAACTGGCATACTTTCATTGGTAACTTGCTTGAACGTATTAAGAAACATGATAGGAGGTGTACTACGATTTTTGGTTGTATTTAATGCATAAATGAATTCTAATAATCCCATGTTAGGAGCTTTTAGTCGTCTCGACATAGGAGTGAAGTAAGATCTTACAGAGTTAGCGAATATTGTACACGGCCCTACGACTAGTATTAAGGAATATAACTCGTCATCCATGCAATTGTAACAAGCTAATAAACCGGTAAAAGATATCTAGGGAGTAATGAAATCTAAGTAAACACATCTTTTTTCATTATTGTTTCCACCACATTTGTTTAATTTCGTTTATTTTTATTTTATTTTGATTGCATTTTAGTTAATTGGGTTAGTTGACTAGCAACTAATTCTGCCCACTCCTTCAAAACCCGAGATTTTACTTGCTTTTATAAAATATAAAAAATACAAAAAGAATCATCCCTCACCTCTAGACCTAGCTTAGTAGGCTTTCTAATCCTAGCGACACTATTCCTGAGTTGAACGATCAATCCCCCGGTACTTGTCACTATACTATACTACAACGATCAGGTACACTGCCTGGCAGGGATTGCAAGCTTCTCAAGATCCCTTGAGAGGTAAAACCTGTTGCAAGGGCGCAATCCCGCGTATCAAGTTTTTGGCGCCGCTCCCGGGGAATAGTTATTGTCTAGATTTAAATTTCTTTTTATTAGGTCTACTTGCTAGATTCCTTTCTAGTAAGATTTTTATTTTTATTTTTAGGTTTTCTTTACTCTATCTTATTTCTTTGTTTCTTTGTTCGTAACCTTTGCCATCCGACATCATGGATGGTGGTAATATCTTTGATCCCATCAACCCACCACAACAAAACTACCCACAAAACCCACCACTAGCAAACCAACCTCCTAGACCCCGAACTTTAGGAGAGTATTCCCGTCCTAGCCACCAAGTCTATTGAAACACCATTGAGCTCACTCAAGGAGCCAATGTGTCCTCCTTGCGATCCGACACCATCCGGTTGGTGCAAAGCCGATGTACATTCCATGGACTTCGTTCCGAAGATCCTAATCAACATCTCAAGGATTTCCTAAAAATCATAGATTCCATAGACCTTGATGTTGTAACTAGAGAGACGACCCGATTACGTCTATTCCAATTCTCTCCACGTGACCAAGCTAGTCAATGGCTTGAACATTTTCCCGCGGGATCCGTCACCTCTTGGGATGATCTCACTTCTCGTTTCCTTGCTCAATTTTCCCACCGGGGAGAACTACTAAGCTTAGAAATGATATATTGATGTTCCAAAAACGTCAAGGTGAAACTCTCTATGAAGCATGGACTCGTTTCAAGGACTTACTCCAAAAAGTCCTTCATCATGGCATAGATCTTTGGCTCCAAGTCCAAATCTTCTATGTCCATATCGATCTCTCCACAAGGCGAACCATTGACCAATCGGCCGGTGGCAAGCTACGTGTTCTAAGTGCGGAAGAATCATAGGAACTCATAGAAGATCTTGCTCTCTATGACAACGAAAGTTGGAATGATCCCCGTGATTTGAACAAAACGGTCAAGGCAATATCATTGCCTTCAAACAATTCTAGCACTCCTGACCGTAGGATCAAGGAACTTGAGGACCAAGTCAAGTTTCTCATGAATTCCTACGAAGCTCCTAAGCCTTCAGGCCAAGTGAACAAAATCACTTCTTCATGCGAATTATGTAGTGGTCCCCATGACACTCGTGATTGCGTGGAACTCCCCGGACAAGCTTTTGCGGATTACGCATCCTCACATACTGACAAAGCGGGGAGACAAGTGGTACACTTTCAAACCCGAACAAAACCCTTACGGTGATTCCTACAATCCTTCTTGGAAAAATCACCCGAACCTAAGGTGGAAACAAAATCAAAAATGCCCCAAAACAATTCTTCCAATCTACCTAATCGTTACCAACCAAACGGTCCACCCTCTAACCGTACTTTCAACAACAATTGTAGGACCTTAGATATATCAACTTTAACTATAATATAGCATGTAAATGAAGTAAAGATGGTGACTTGATGAATAAGGTGTGGCGTTAATATTGTATAAAATAGAGAATAAGATGAAGAGAACTTTTATTAAAAACATACACAATACACACACAAGCACACCTTACAAATGAGAGGTAAGGTGCCTTATATAGTTCCATACATAGGCTTTCCATGGGCTTGGGCTTGGACTTGGTTACATGATTGGATAACTAGGCTTTTGAAACATAGCACATAACATATTAGCTTGCCAAGTCCAAGGCCCAATGACTAAACTATTATTAATCTTAACAAACGAAACAAAGTTACAATATGAGAATGACCATCACTTCATAATACATATTTTTAATGCTAACAATCTCCCCCTAAGGGGTGGTCATTCGAATGATGCTCCACGTGAGTGGGTCTTCCGTGTTCTTTGTCTTTAACTTTGTGTGTTGTTGTAGAATAGTCTTTAGTCTTTGTTCCTTCATGCTTTGTGATCTTTGATAACTGATTATTCATCGTTCTTTGTTCCTTTGTGCTGTGGAGTTATCTGCCATTCGTCACTTCTGCATCTGTGGTGGTTGTTTGCCATTCCAACATGCTCATACATCTTTGGACTTTGATATTCATATGCACGTAGTTCCCTTTCTTTCACTTTGATCTTTAGTCTTTATACTTTGTAGATTCTTCTTTTTGGCGTAGAATCTTTCTTTGAACTTTGTGTTGTATAGATCTTTGAGGGAGCTTTCTTTAACTTCCAGATGTATGTATGAGCATGTGGAATCTGTCGCCATGGATATGAAGTGTCCCTGCATATAAACAGTTAGCAATAAAACATTCGGTACTTACAGATAAGAATTAGAGATCGTCAACAGCATAGTGTGAAGACTCCTTCTAACCCTTACCAAGGCCGTTCCCATGTCAGATACTCTCGAGAGAGCTTACAACACCTACTTAGTAGCTCAATGACTGGGTGAGTCGCTGGGGATCACTCCACGACTGTAGACCGTTTGAAACCACCACGAACACTAAGTGTAACCCATAAAGAATTACCGAAGTGACCTGCTGTCAGGGCTGTTTGATGTTGATCCTGGCAGGAATTTCCATTCAATTATTGAGAATCACAAGGGTGAATCCTCTCATAAATGTTCTGGCAGATTGCTAAAATCTGCATAGGACTCTTAAGTTTACATCTGGCGTCCTTAATGATGAACAACCAGTGTAGAAATATCATGTGTTCCTATGAGATCTTTTGATGAATCTCGGGGCTCTAGACTCTATAAGTGCACATTTGGTTTCCTATGCGGAGATTAAGGAGAGGTCTCCTGCTTCAATATCAACCATCTCTAAGAGACAGGTCGATAGATTACATCGGTTCCCCGTGAGAATGCAACAAGCTCTTTTAAGAGAACTTGAGTGGTTAAGAAGGTTAAGTGCAGTGCGTCACTGGGTCCATGACGTCTTTATCTTCAATACCGGTGTCACCTTAGTAACAACCAGTAGCATATGAGTTGAACCCAGTGTCTGCCCTAAGGTTGAACATATGGAGGGCTATTTCTTTTCACCCTTTTTCATAACTTTTCTTTTTAATTCTTCTACCCCTTCTTTCTCCTTTCTCATTTTCTCCTTTTTTCAATCATACCTAAGGACTTCTAATTCTAATCTATTGGATTTGTCCTTGGGTAGATCCCTCCGGCTCTGGCGGATCATAGGACGGTTTTTCCTAACCTTAGTCACCTTATAACTCCATGACTATCCTATCATTGCCATCAAACCATTTGTTGAAAATCTCCCAAAGTGTTTATAATAATAAAACACATTGTTGACACTTCGAGAGTTTTGCATTTCTTATGAAGGACTCCCCCTTCACATGTGCTCATGAATTTTTAAGAAATTTGCACATGCGTGAGGAGTTTGCACTTTTTGAATTGATCCACTTTCAGTGAACATGACCGATTCGAGACATGCTTACATCACTAGTTAGACTAGCTTGAAGTTATTACCCGTCCTGGTCAAGTCCAAAGAAAGTCTCTCGATACGGTACATTCTATTCAGACAAGTCCTATTCGAGACATGCTTACATCACTAGTTAGACTAGCTTGAAATTATTACCCGTCCAGGACAAGTCTTTTCGATTACTGACATTTGAAGTTTCATCAATTCATTGGTACTGACTGAGTCGAGCTCTTTTGAGATTCAGTCACAAACTTTAAACATTTTTTATCACATTTTAATCATGTCTTCTCCCCCTCAAAAATAGCATAGCGTGATATTTTTTATATCAACTGATTAATAAAAATCTTTTTGGAGAGAAAGACAGATTTGATTTTGCATGAAATCGGAACATTTTAGTTTTTGTACTCCCCCTTAATGATAGCACATTTAAAATCAATTATGGGTTTTGAGGGAGTTATCTTGAGCACTCATTTGAAAGATTTTGAGAAATCTTTTGAAAATAATCAGAAGTCATCATTTGAGTCCTTATTTGAAATATTTTCGAGTTGTTATACCTGGACTTAATTTTTGAAAAGATTTCACTTTGAAGCATGGGTTTCGTACTGAAGTATACGAAAGCCATAGTGAAGAAAATTTTGAGAAACGACATGTTTTAGAAAAACATTTTAAAGAACTCCCGCTCAAGCATCTGTACATGTCCGTATCATTGTTGAATGACATTTCTAGAAACGTACAGAATATTGATTTATACGAGTGACATGTCGTGAGAAGAATATTTTTGGATTCTTTGATTTTATATTGTTTTTGTATTTTTTGAAAATTTTATATCTTTGTATTTTGTTTTTGTTGGTTTTTCAAATTTTGTATTTTGTTTTTTTTTTTCAAAAATATTTACAGCGAAGCGATTTTGAAAATATTTTTCAAGAAGATTCGAGAAGACGTTCTAGCTCCTCAGGAGTTAGGCTTCGCATGCCAATTCGTCGAACTAAATAGTCAAACCGTTCTTTTGGAAGGGCTTTAGTAAATAGATCGGCGAGTTGGTAATCTGTCTTCACGAAAAATAATTCAACTGCACCCTCTTCTACGTGTTCTTTGATGAAATGGTAGCGGACTTTGATATGCTTCGTCTTAGTGTGATGTACGGGATTGCACGAGATGGCTATGGCACTTTTTGAGTCACAATACATAGGTATTCTGTCAAAAGTAAAGCCATAATGTGTGAGCTGTGTCCGCATCCAAAGAACTTGGGCACAACACGCAGATAGAGACACATACTCGGCTTCGGCGGTTGATAGTGCTTTACAATCCTGTTTCTTTGACGACCAGCTTACTAGCTTTTCACCCAAAAATTGTGCTCCACCTGATGTACTATTTGCTGTAATTTGATCACCAGCATGGTCTGCATCTGAAAATGCTGTTAGATTAAACCCCGAATCCTTCGGATACCAAAGTCCCATGTTAATGGTGCTTTGTAGGTACCAAAAGATCCGTTTAACCTCTTTGAGGTGAAGTTCGGTAGGCTTTGCTTGAAACCGTGCTAACAAACAAACAGCAAATTGAATATCTGGTCGGCTAGCAGTTAGGTACATGAGAGAACCGATCATGCTCTGATATTTTTTCGGATCGATTGGTTTCCCAAACAAATCAGCACCTATTTTTGGTGAAGTGACCATTGGTGTACCAACATAATCACAATTTTTCATTCCATGTTTTTTCAAAATCTCTATTGTATATTTAGCTTGATTGATAAAAATACCACGAGGGGATTGATGTATTTGTAAACCAAGAAAGAATTTTAGTTCCCCCATCATGGAAATTTCAAATTTGCTTTTCATGAGATTTTCAAAATGTTTTGAATGGTTAGGATTGGTTGATCCAAAAATAATGTCGTCCACGTAAATTTGAACGATCAAAATGTCATCTTTGAATTTTTTGATAAACAAGGTGTCATCAACCGTTCCTTTTGTGAAATTGTTTTTAAGTAAGAAAGATGATAGTTCGTCATACCACGCTCTTGGAGCTTGTTTTAAACCATAAATTGCTTTCTTAAGCTTGTAGACGTAGTCTGGATGATCTTTGTCGATGAATCCCTCTGGCTGACTCACGTACACTTCTTCTTTCAGAGTTCCATTCAAGAAAGCAGTCTTAATATCCATCTGATAGACTGTGATGTTTTTGTGAGCGGCATAGGCCAAGAAAATCCGGACTGCTTCAACTCTAGCTACAGCCGCGAATGATTCCTCGAAATCTATCCCTTCTTCTTATGGATAACCTTTAGCCACGAGACGAGCTTTGTTGAGAATAACAGTCATTTCCTCATCCAGTTTGTTCTTCCACAACCACTTGAGATCAAGAACTCGTTTATCAAGTGGTTGTTCAACAAGTTCCCAACTGTCATGTAACAGGTATTGAAGAAATTCCTCCTGCATCACTTCAATCCAAGGGTTTTTTGCCATTGCTTCTCAAATGTTCTTTGGTTCTTTGAGGCTGATTGAGCAAATGTAAATGCACAATTCGAGATCGGTGGCAAGTTGTCTCCTCGTCTGAACTGGCTTTGAAGGTTCACCAATAATATGTTCTATTGGATGGTCTTTTGTCCATTGAAACGTAGAAGGGTACCTTGGGTTTAACGAATGTGTGTTAGATGGTTCTTGTAACCTTGAAGAAGATTCAACAGAGTCTGTTGCAAATGGGTTTTCAAATACTTCTTCTTCTTCTAATGCAACATTGTTTGAATTATTTGTTGGTTCTTCTTGAAAATTTGTGTTTTGGTTTTGCTCATCAACTCTTGGTAGATCAGTTTCAATAACTGGAGTTACTTGAGTAGATGTAGATGATGTTGATGTAGTTGGTGCTTCAGCTTCGATTGTTGTAGATGCATCTTGTGATGGTATTGGTGGTTGATGGTTTTGAGCGGGTGCAGCGGAATGTTGTTGAGATGCATTTGTCGAAGTTCCACCATAGTATTCATCAAACATTAACTCGAAGAAATTTTCCAGTTCTTGTTCTGAAGGTTTATCCGTGTTAGTTGACTGAGCTCCTTGAGGTACAAGTCCTGAACTGATGTGTCCAGAAGTCTGTTGGTTTGGTGCGGGTCCTAATCCGTTTTGATTAGAAGCCATCGGATTAAGCGCGGGTTCTAGAGCGAGTCTCTCAGAAGCCATTTGTGAAATCTCGTCAAACTTCACATTCATCGTCTCCATAATCCTTTTCGTTCGTCTATTATAACCCTGAATGCCCTCGAGTTTTCTGAATATCCAATGAAGATTCCAATATCACCCTTAGCTTTTAACTTCCCTAGATCTTCTCTGTCATTCGTCGGATAGCACAAAGCGCCAAACATGTGAAGGTAAGAGATGTCAGGTTTACGGTTGTTCACTAGCTCATATGGGGTTTTATTGAATCTCGGATGGACTAGGGATCGGTTTTGAGTGAAACAAGCAGTGGCTACAGCATCGGCCCATAAGAATAGTGGTGCACTAGAATAAATCAGCATTGTGCGAGCAGCTTCCACAAGAGTTCGATTTCTTCTTTCAACTACCCCATTCTGCTATGGAGTTCTAACAACAGATGTTTGATGTGTTATTCCAATATCTTTGAGGTATGTTCTTAACTCCTGATTAGTGAATTATGTACCATTATCTGTTCTTATAATCCTTACTGGAGCTTGAAGTAGAACTTGAATACGCTTCAGAAAGGTGATGATGATGCCTGGTGCTTCGTCTTTTGATCTCAAAAACTTTACCCAAGTATATCTTGAATAACCATCAACAATAACAAGAATATACTTCTTCCCATTAATGCTTTCAACTCTCATTGGGCCACATAAGTCCATGTGCAACATATGTAACCTTGTTTCCGAACTAGGTACGGTTTTGGGTTTATATGATGCTCTTTTGCTTCTTCCTTGTTCGCATGATGGACAAAGGTGTTCCTTGGTGTATTTGAACTTAGGAAGTCCAGTGACGATGTTGTCTTTGGCTAACTTGTTGATCGTGTCGAAATTGAGATGAGATAATCTTCTATGCCACAGCCAGGACTTAGTTTCGGTTGCCCTTGTCATAAGACAAATTGGTAATGTAGAAGCCATTTGGTTGATGTCGATAGCATACAAGTTTTTACCATGATTACTAGTTAAGAGATCATCACCAACCAAATTTCTAATAGAAACCGTGTTTCTCCTGAATGCAACTTCTAAATCTGCATCACAAAACTGCCCAACTGAAAACAAATTGTGTCCCAACCCTTCGATGTAGTAAACCCGAGTGATTAAAAAATTCCCAAATTGAAGATCTCCATAACCCTAAATAGCTGCTACATGATCATTTCCAAAGCGTACAGTTCCCATGAATTTCCAGACAAAATTGATCAGCAGCTTTAAATTCCCGGTCATGTGCTTGAAGCAAGCCGAGTCGACGATCCAAAGACATATTTCGATAACCTGCCAAGAACAGAAGAGTTTGTATTTGGAAACCGTTTTAAATTTGGTTCCATGGGGTTAGGAGTAAATTCCGAATCACACACATCAAAGGTTGCTACATGTTTATTTTGAACTACTTCTAATTTGCCATTCTGAAGAATGAACTCTCTACCCGTTGGTATCCACATACAAAACTTAAGGTAGTTCCTAGGCTTTCGACTACTAGTGGTAGACCTAAAGCGTGCAACTAATCTTTCTATAGATCTTGATCTGGCACTAGTTCCCTTTGGAACATAATTCTGTTTAGGCGTAACATTCACATTCTTAGAAACACATTCATCATGAACATCATTAATTAAACATTTCTTGCCTATTAAACAAACAGAGTCATTACATGCATTAGAAATAGTACTCTCAACATTACACTCAGATGAAACATGTCTCTTATTACAAAGCGATAAATTCCTAAGGTGTTCTTCTACTTCTTCAACTTTATTCTTGCTACTACTCGTAGAGGCAGACGAGACTCTATTGTTCCTTGTATTGCTAGGCTTTAGTCTGCTGCTCTTAGAGGTGCATTCTAATCCTGTAGAAGGTAACGCACACGCATTAGGATTTTTATTGTTGTCCTTTTTAGCATCACTAGACTCTTTAGAATTATCCTTTTTGCACGCATTTGTCTTAGATATGGAGGCAGACGCATTAGTGGGACTAATCCTAGAAAGGCCAGGTGCTATCACTTTTGGTGTTTCGACAACCGCTTTTCCTTTATCAACAATCTTTACATTTTCACTTTTCTTAGGCAAGGGTGTTAGAGTGACTGGTTTTGTCAAATCCTTTTTCTCATCGACTTTTGGAGCAAACCATGAAATTGACATTTTTGGTTTTTGAACCGTGTTTGAAACATTTGGTTTCTCCGAAGTCAATGGTTTTGCAAACTTAGTTTCCTCACCCTTTCCTTTTTGACTTTCAAGCTGAGCCCTCAAAAGATCATTTTGCTCTTTCATGTTCTTTAAGTCACGCTCATACGACAATTTGTCATACTTGCATTCTTCCTTTTTTCGATCAAGTTGTTTAAAATATGACACATTTTCATTTTTAAGCTTTATAAGAGCATTTTCGTATTTTTAAACAATTGCGGAGGTCTCAGCTCTTAGTCTTTCATCGTCTTGAACAAAATATGTTTGTTTAATGATGGACATAATATCAGTGGTCATAACAGCTTCGAAGAGAGAATCATTTAGGTTTTCCAAAACATTCATATTTTCATGAGTATCATTAGCTTCGTTTACCAGGGATTTGTGGTCCTTGACAAAGTCGGCCGTTTCTTTTAAGAAAGCTTGTTCAAAATGGATTACCCTCGCACTGATGTTATTCAGTGGGATAGTAATTTCGTTTTCAAAAACTTTTTTATGCTCAGTATGAAAACTGGAATGCCAGTTGTTAATATTGATTGTAGTTTTATAAGCAACAATATTTTGAAGTTCTTGAATTCTTTTTAACGTCATCCAGAATGTCTCTAGCCTCACTTGTATTAAAAGTGTTGTTAGAAGACATTTGTTCTATTTTTGAAAGAGATTTGGAAGCAATTACTTTCTTAGAAAACATTTTTGAGAATGGTCGTTTTATGGAAAACATAGATGGTTCTTTTTGTGGAACAAAAGTAATTCCCGAAAGTTTGTTCAATTTGTTGTAATCAATGGGTTTCAAATCCTTTTGTTTCATTTTATTTATGCTCTCTTCGACATGTTCTATCGTTTGCACAGAATCCCGAACGACGGAAGGATCATGTTTGGTGTAAATCACATTACCATTGTACAAAACATTCTGTTCTTGCTGAGCTTTCTTGAGATTACAGGGGGTGTTGTTACCAAAAGCCACTTTATGTTTCGTATGGTAAATCGGATTAGTTTGATTTGAAATCATTTTCATAGTTTGACTGGACTGACCCGACTTAACCACTAATTCTTCTAAATGAGCAATCATGTGTTCTGACTCTATGATTTCGGCCAAAAGTTTGTCTTCTTTCTTTGCAAAGTCCTTTTTCAACTCATCCATTTCTTTTTCAAGATTAGTATAAGCTATTTTTTGTTTAGAAAGTTGGTTTTGTAAATCAGAAATTTCCGCGTTTAAAGATTTTATCTTTTTGAAAGAATTCACATCAAGTGTATCAAACTTGAGTTTCAATTGTTTTTCCCTTGAAACGGAATTTTGATAACCAGTTTCTAATTCAGACAATCTTTTGTTATGAAATTCAAAAGCTTTAACGTTTTCTTTTGTAACTCTCAAGCTCAGCTGTCAATTTAACATTCGTGGCCTTAACATCGCGATTGACCTTTTGCACATTCTCAATTTCAATACGATAATTATTCAATAATGATTCAAACAAAGCACGTGTTTCCTCATCATTCTCAGCATGTTGTGAAACGAAGCCTCCATTATGATTCACATCTGGAGTTGCTGAAGGAGTATTGCTACTGCTTGGCGTGTCCAGGTATGTATCATAAGTAGGTGCTAGCTTCTCAGAATGTTGTTCCTCATGAGGAGACATATCAACTATATCATTATTGTGACATGTGTTGAAGTTGGATACCTCAGATGGTGCATTGGTGTCATAAACAAGAAGTGTGTCAGAATCCGTGTCATACTTAGCTTCCTGAAGATTTTCCATGAATATGCAGTTCGCATCGATATCCTCTCTGTCGTCCATGTCATCCATAAGAGACATAAAATCATTCTCCTCTGCATTCAACTGAAACCCTGCCTCATTCTTTTGTGCCAACAGTAATGCTTTCTGCAAGTACGTTGTGTCTTTGTTGTTCGGCTTAGTAGGACAGTTCCTTGCCATATGACCTACACCCTAACAATTGAAACACTTTACCGGATTACCTTGATTCACATTTCCCAAATTCCCAACTACTGGAGCTGCAACATTTCTATTCTGATTACCCATTGCCTAATTACCAAGATTCTGACCCCTCTGATTCCCTACATTCTGACCATACTGATTCCCTGCATACTGACCTGCATTCTGCATATTCTGATTGCCCGTATTAAATCCAGTAGCATATCCTTGCTAATTTCCATAAACTCCAACCATTTGGCCTCCGTTGCCCATATTGAAACTCGGCTGAGCAATCTGCTTGTTGCGAGTGTTCAATGAAATCCTTTGGTTGTTGTTTTATTGGTGTAGAATAACGTCCTTGGAATGCCTTTAACAGAAAAGCAAACGCTTGGGTCAATGCTGCAGTAGCTTCATCATTTTCAGTGAATTCTGGTTCTTGGAATTGTTGGTATTGCTGTTGTGAAATAACATGTTGTTGTTGTTGTTTCTGTGCGTAGAACTGTTGTTGGTAGACCGGTGTTGTTTGTTGAATGTATGAAGGTTGCATGTAGTTGTGAGTGGAAGATGATGATGGTTGTTGTGTGTTCACTGGTAGCGGTGTTGGTGTAGTAGCAGTTAATGCAAGAGGATCATGATTCTTTGCCAATCTTTCTTTCCTTACTTCATTAGCCTCAGCTTGGTTTTGCTTCAAAAAGTCATAGAGTTGATCATAATTCACCTTATGTAAGTCCTTTGTTTGATTGACAATTGCAACATAACGACCCCATTCTTCTGGAAGGTTATTGATGAATTTGATGTTTATTGCAATTGTTCGAGGTGTCAACTTGTTTCTGATTAACTCATTCATAAAAGTGCAAAACCTTGTGTAGTAAGATTCAATCTGTTCACCTTTAGTGGATGTAAAGTTCTCCCATTCAGTAAGAAGTTTATTCTTAACGTCTTGTTGTCCAATCTCTGTTCCATGACATATCCTTCTAACACGTTCCCACATAGCATAAGCAGTTTCACAACTGTCGACCGCAGCAAAGATCTCCTGTGGTAATCCAAGTTGGATTAAATGCATTGCCATATCATCTGCGGCGATCTGCTTCTTGTCTTCCTCTGTGTAATCTGCTTCTGTTTGTTCATGCACGAATGGTTGAGTAGGAGGTGTTGTATTTGGATTATCTTCAATTTGAACTTGTCTTGGCTAGAATGGACCATTTTTAATGGAGTTGATCATTAATTTACCATCAGGCTTTGTTTTGATGTAACGAAGCATGCGGCTTGTCCATGGGAGATATCCACCTTTTTCAAGCATTGGAGGTCGATTTTCCGCACCGGCTGCATGAATATCTTGCTGAGATGCCATTGATGAAGTGTAGATTGATAGAGTTGATACTTGGATCGTTCCAACGAAATAGGAGTTGTGTTTAGTGTAAGTTGATGCAAGTTTGTATGGTGAAAAATTTTGATCTAAAACCTTAAAACCTCAACAACTTCTTCCCGGAGCGTTTTTAGGCCTCGAAACTTGGGTTGAATGAATAAATTGATTCAACGTGTCCTTCTTCTCTGTTTCACGGTCGTTTTGACAGCTGATTCGTCGAGAACGGAGTTACGATTCAAAAGTTATGGCCGTTTGAAGTTTGGTTGTCAAAAGTCAAAAACTTACGCGTAAACCTGAACTTATGCGTAAACAGTGAATAATCTTACATGTAAGATGTTATGTGTAACCTTTAAGTTATGCTTAAGATCTAAGGTTATGCGTAAACAATATGTTTATGCGTAGACTTTGATTTTACGCGTAAACTTAGAGTTTATGCGTAAGAATGTTACGCGTAAGGTTTTTTCAACCAAATTGATCTCTCAAACTTATCCAAGCTTGAAAGATATCCCGTGTCGAAGTATTCCACAAACTTATCCAAGTCAGGGAAGTACTGAGTAATATCTGATCGTTGAAGAAAACTTATGCGTAGGATCTTTCGCGTAGGATCTTTTGCGTAGAAGTTCACCTTATGCGTAGGATTCAGACTTTTGCGTAGAAACAGACTTTAGCGTAGGAAGTTATGCGTAGGATCACACCTTATGCGTAGGATTCCAATCTTATGCGTAGAAAAAGGTTTTTCTGCTTAAGCTTAAGCGTAGGAAGCTGTTTTACGCGTAGAAAGAGAGTTTTAAGCCAAAACTCACGCGTAAACAGTACTAGAATATGAAAACTTACGCGTAAGATGTCCCAAACAGCTAAAAATCCGATTTTTTCAACCAAAAATACTTTTTCCACTTGTTTCTTTTGATCAAATCTTTCCCAAAACACTTAGAATCACTAAAACTTCAATAAAGACAACAACTTTAACGCTAAAAACACGTAAAAATCAAAACTTTTAAGGAAAAAGCCCACGTTTTTAAAGAAAAAACATAAACTTTAAAGAGAAAGCTTGATGAAAACGATTTCCACACACTCCTAAATCATTGTTAGGCAATTGATACCATTTGTAGGACCTTAGATACATCAACTTTAACTATAATATAGCATGTAAATGAAGTAAAGATGGTGACTTGATGAATAAGGTGTGGCGTTAATATTGTATAAAAGAGAGAATAAGATGAAGAGAACTTTTATTAAAAACGCACACAATACACACACAAGCACACCTTACAAATGAGAGGTAAGGTGCCTTATATAGTTCCATACATAGGCTTTCCATGGGCTTGGGCTTGGACTTGGTTACATGATTGGATAACTAGGCTTATGAAACATAGCACATAACATATTAGCTTGCTAAGTCCAAGGCCCAATGACTAAACTATTATTAATCTTAACAAACGACACAAAGTTACAATATGAGAATGACCATCACTTCATAATACATATTTTTAATGCTAACAATAATCCTTCCAATAACTATGGTAGTACCAATAATCTTGAAGGATTGATGTCCATGTTTATGGCATCTCAAGAAGCTGGCATAGCTAAGTTTAAAACCAAATTCAATCAAGAACAAACGGAGATGACCAATAAAATTGACAACTTGTTGAAAGCCCTCAACAACCAAGTACTAACTACACCTAGGAAGGACACTAGGGACACTAGTAGCAGAATCCAAATTAAGGACCCCTCATCATCCAAACACGTCCACTTTGTCAATGTTGTCACCATTAAGCCAATAGATAAGAATATAGAAGAAAGTGACAAGGATGAAGTTGGAATAGAAACTGGAGCTAAGGATGATATTAAGGAAGTTGATGATATAAAGGAAGAAAAGTTAGAGGAAGTAAAAAATGTAGAGGAATATTTTGATAAGTTACCCACCATGGAAGTACGAGAATACCATAAGGATCTATTCGATGACCCCGAGACACCATACGTCCTTGGTTCACCACTTATCAAAACGGTTGATCCCTCTAACATCAACATACCATGCAATATTGGGCATATGCATGTGTGGAAAGCCTACATAGATCTTAGATCCCCCATAAACATTATGACTAGTGATGAGGCAAAAAATGAACCGTTATTAGGGGGTCATTTTAGCCCGGATTCGAATTTATTTGATCAAATATTGCCCTAAATCGTTCTTTTTGTCATTTTAGGTACTTTTGGAGTGAATTCTGGAAAAGGAAGCAATTTGGACGTTTTTGGAGCATAAAAGTGAAGATGTTAGCCTCGCTTTTTTATAAAGATATCGTCACACATGTGAATTGGACTAGATTAGTAACAAGTAGTACCCGCAGGGACTACTATTGTACACTAGGCAAAGTAGTGTTGTAATGAGCCTATAAATACCCCTCATGACTCTCCATGAGGGGTGTGGGAAATTGTGTATCTTTCATTTGTTATTAATCATATCCTTTTTCTTCACCCTCTCTCTACTTTATCTCTCTAAACTTAACGTGGATTTCATCTATAATCATCAACCTGGACCTCCCGAATCACATAAAAATCATTAATTTTCGGTCCTACAATTGGCATCAGAGCTATGGTGTTACTTTTTGATGATTTTTTTTGTGATTCGAATCATGTTTTAGCTGTTTTGTATGCCATTTTGTGTAGTTGGAAATTTTTTTTCCTACTTTAAAGATAAACAGTTTTTTACATGTTTTGATGTATCCAAAAGGTGGTCAAATACAAAAAGTCATATGCTTTCATTTCTGGTTGCGTACAAACTGTTTTACATCTCATTCTTATGACTTTTTATCACCTTACCGTGAAATAAATGGTCCAAAAGTGGTCAATAATAGTCATATACATGGTCTGGTCTCAAAAAAATGGGTCTGTAATATGTTCTGAATACTGCTTGGAATATTTTGGCCTGAATCTGAACGGAAACGAACGCCGGAAAACTGTCTACGCGAAAAGTTATGCAGAAAACCCTGTTCCTAAGCGAAACTTCAATTTTCTACGCATAACTTGGACAAGTTATGCGTAAGGTTCATCTTAGGCGTAAAACCCTAGTCCTACGCGTAATACTTACGCAAAAGGCTAAGGTCTACGCAAAAGTTAAAGCTTACGCGTAAAGCATGTCTACGCAAAAGTTTTCTACGCGTAAGATTCCTACGCAAAAGTTTTCTACGCGTAAGATTTCTACGCTAAAGATTTCTAGCAAGTCTACGCGTAACGTTATGCGTAAACTTGCCAAAAGAAAAAAAAACAGAAGATTAGATGAAGCAGAAGGACCACGACTGACCACAAACCAAATACCAACTCGACCTCAGTTCTAAACACCAACAGTCATACAAGAATGAATGAACCTAAATGAAAAACAAAAACTTTTATTTGACCTATGATGAACACAACATCAGCCACAACCAATCCAAAACTAATCTTAAACCCATCTTTTACTCACGACAGTAACCACATCAACAACAAATCCAAGTCTACCTATATCCCATCTCCATACTTCAACAAGACTCAAAGACAACAACAATAAATATGCAAAAATCTCAGATCGGTTCAATCCTTTAAATCTTTTAAAGATTTTTTCAATTGAATCATTATCATCACAGATCCAATTTAGAAGCACTCGCTTCTTTAATAAATATCCGAATAGTAAAGATAAAATTATAAAAATCTTTGTTATAACCTATCTTTGGTTCATTCACAGTCAACGACTACAACACATGAAACACCTACCAGAGACCCTCGAATGGATCTTGAAGTCCTTCAATTGATTACTTCATTCGGATAATGTTGAATACGCTGGTATCTTGTTTGGTTGTGATTTCGTGTGATACATTATTGGGTTGTGATTCGGATTATTAAGATAGCTGATGATGGAATTTTTTTTTGATTGTGATTAGATGATGAGATTGAGAGATAACTGAGTTTATTGGGAGTAAGTGATAAGATGGGTTGTGATAAAGTGGGAGGCGTATTTTTTTTAGATCTGTTTGATGGTGAGAGTAATTATTGGTGGTAGGCGGTGTGTCTAGGTCAAATGTGTTGAAGGTTAAAGATTTGAGTATATGACAGCTTGTGATAAGGTTTTATATCATTTGTGTTTGTGTTTGTGTATGCGTTGGAATTACATCCAGATTTGGGCCCAAATTAGTTTTTGCTACTTCTTTTGGATTGGATTTGTGTAGTTTTTCGGAATATATATCAAACGCATTATAGACTGGTCTTGGCTGATTATAATTAATGAGCTACAAAGTGATATCAAATGTGTGAAATACATAATTGTGATTAATTTTGATATTATGTTGGTATTTTGGTATTATAAATTTTCACGGGGATACATATATTCACGGCTAGAATTGTTATGGTTTGACAAAAATGACTACGGGGTTTTTGTACGGTATTATTGATTTGACTTTGAAGTGGCATTTCATAACGTGTACTTATTTATCTCAAAGTCTAGGGGTTGTTGGATGCACGACTTTTGAAGATAACTTGTCTGAGCAAAGTAAAAAATTCAGTCTTGACAATCTAGAGATTACTGATGTAAGGAGTTACGTTGTTGTACTCACAGTATAGCTATCACTTAAAGGAGTTACGTTGTAGTACTCAGTGTCACACGAAGTTGTGGATTGTTCAAGCTGTGAATATTTCGTGCAACCTCATACTTAAAGGAGTTACGTTGTAGTGCTCAGTATAGGTATTAAGTCACATCTATCGTACAAGCATTAAGTCACAAGATGGGATGTTTACTTCATTTTCAAGTTGGTTATATCGGGTTCTCTCCATATGTGGTCATTACTATTAGCCGGGGAATTCAAAGGAGGTTCGATTACAGGTTGATTTGAGAGAAAAGTATTGAGAGTATTTTTTCGACATATTCTCACAAATTATGCTTACACGATCTATCTATATTGCATCAGAAGTGTAAAGTACGGGTAATTATGGCATGTACACAAAATAGTATGATGATTTCGACAAATTGCAACCATCAGGAGGGAGAAGAACATGCAAAAAGAAGTAGTATTTCATCTCTAGTACGTTAGTTGTTTGAGGGAATTGTGCTTACACTAGAACCGAATAAGTACTAATGATGTGTACATCGGAGCGTATTACCAAACTTCTGTGCAATAATATGTGAGTTATATTGTCATGTTGCTCCCTGAACGACAACCATGTGCCTACACTTTTTAATCTACTTTATCCGCTGCGTGATGAAAAAAGAGTTGTCGGTTCAGGAGGGAGCAGGAAAAAGAATAAAGGCTCACTAGTTAGGAGGGAGTAATAACCTAACTAGACCATTACAGTTGAAGTTCAGAGCTACAAAGACCTTTGCCGTCAGTGTCAAAGATCATACGCCGAGATCGTCGGAAGAGAGAACTTCAAGTCTGCCTCAGTATCTAGACTACAGAGACTCTGCACTTCAACAACGTCAACATAGTTTACTATTGTTGTAATTTACATTGTTTATGTATTTATAGGTCTCATTGTAACCATTCACGTGCGACGATATCTTGGAGGGAGATTGTTAGCCTCGCTTTTTTATAAAGATAACGTCACACATGTGAATTGGACTAGATTAGTAACAAGTAGTACCCGCAGGGACTACTATTGTACACTAGGCAAAGTAATGTTGTAATGAGCCTATAAATACCCCTCATGACTCTCCATGAGGGGTGTGGGAAATTGTGTATCTTGCATTTGTTATTAATCATATCCTTTTTCTTCACCCTCTCTCTACTTTATCTCTCTAAACTTAACATGGATTTCATCTATAATCATTAACCTAGACCTCCCGAATCACATAAAATCATTAATTTTCGGTCCTACAGAAGAAAACGGCAAAGTCTTAATTTTCCTTGCTGGGAATAGTACCTGACGGTGTCAAGAGTTCTTATGTGACGGCGTCAATAGTAATACAAGAGGTGGAAGCGGATAAAGTCCGTGACGATCCAGAAGAGTTTTACACTATGGACATGACGGCGTCACCATAGGCCGTCATGGTCCAAATGTTAGTGACGGCCCAGAGTAGAATTGCACATGACAGCGTCAAAACTGGATCTAGGCAATCCGATTTCATTATGTGTGGCGAGTTGACGGCGTTAGAATTTCCTTCTTGACGCTGTCACCCTGTAAATCTATATATAATTTTGCAATTTTCATTCATTATAGAGGAACAAGTAGGGTATAACTTTAGAGAGAAACCCTAGTCCGAATATTACAACTTTTTAAAGGGTTTTTACCCTTTGAAACCTTTCATGTTCAATTGAGATAAGTACTCTTTCAATTCATTCAATATGTCTATGTGTTGTTTGAATATATCTTACACTTGTCTTGAATTTAACATGCTTGGCTAGATCTCTTGTGTGTTTGCTTAGATGTAGTGAAAACTAGATGTTAATTATGGGTTGATTGTTTGTTTATAGTTGTTACGGATCATTGTATTCGATGTTAGGCTTAAGAAACCTGGCAGACTTCCATTGGTAACTTGCTTGAACGTCTTAAGAAACATGATCAGAGGTGTACTACGATTTTTGGTTGTATTTAATGCGTAAGTGAATTCTAATGATCCCATGTTAGGAGCTTTTAGTCGGCTCGACATAGGAGTGAAGTAGGATCTTAGAGAGTTAGCGAATATTGTACATGGCCCTACGACTAGTATTAAGGAATATAACCCGTCATCCATGCAATTGTAACAAGCTAATCAACCGGTAAAAGATATCTAGGGAGTAATGAAATCTAAGTAAACACATCTTTTCTCATTATTATTTCCACCACATTTGTTTAATTTCGTTTATTTTTATTTTATTTTGATTGCATTTTAGTTAATTGGGTTAGTTGACTAGCAACTAATTCTGCCCACTCCTTCAAAACCCGAGATTTTACTTGCTTTTATAAAATATAAAAAATACAAAAAGAATCATCCCTCACCTCTAGACCTAGTTTAGTAGGCTTTCTAATCCTAGCGACACTATTCTTGAGTTGAACGATCAATCCCCCGGTACTTGTCACAATACTATACTACAACGATCAGGTACACTGCCTGGTGGGGATTGCAAGCTTCTCAAGATCCCTTGAGAGGTAAAACCTGTTGCGAGGGCGCAATCCCGCGTATCAAGTTTTTGGCGCCGCTGCCGGGGAATAGTTATTGTCTAGGTTTGAATTTCTTTTTATTAGGTCTAATTGCTAGATTCCTTTCTAGTAAGATTTTTATTTTTATTCTTAGGTTTTCTTTAGTCTATCTTATTTCTTTGTTTCTTTGTTTGTAACCTTTGCCATCCGACATCATGGATGGTGGTAATATCTTTGATCCCATCAACCCACCACAACAAAACCACCCACAAAACCCACCACTAGCAAACCAACCTCCTAGACCCCGAACTTTAGGAGAGTATTCCCGTCCTAGCCACCAAGGCTATTGAAACACCATTGAGCTCACTCAAGGAACCAATGTGTCCCCCTTGCGATCCGACACCATCCGGTTAGTGCTAAGCGGGTGTACATTCCATGGACATTGTTCCGAAGATCCTAATCGATGACTCAAGGATTTCCTAAAAATCGTAGATTCCATAGACCTTGATATTGCAACTAGAGAGACGACCCGATTACGTATATTCCAATTCTCTCTGCGTGACCAAGCTAGTCAATGGCTTAAGCCTAGAAATGATATCTTGATGTTCCAAAAACGTCAAGGTGAAACTCTCTATGAATCATGGACTCGTTTCAAGGACTTAATCCAAAAATTCCTTCATCATGGCATAGATCTTTGGCTCCAAGTCCAAATCTTCTATGACCATATCGATCTCTCCACAAGGCGAACCATTGACCAGTCGGCCGGTGGCAAGCTACGTGATCTAAGTGCGGAAGAATCATAGGAACTCATAGAAGATCTTGCTCTCTATGACAACGAAAGTTGGAATGATCCCCGTGATTTGAACAAAACGGTCAAGGAAATATCTTTGCCTTCGAACAATTCTTGCACTTCCGACCATAGGATCATGGAACTTGAGGACAAAGTCAAGTTTCTCATGAATTCCTACGAAGCCCCTAAGCCTTCACGCCAAGTGAACAAAATCACTTCTTCATGCGAATTATGTAGTGGTCCCCATGACCCTCGTGATTGCGTGGAACTCCCCGGACAAGCTTTTGCGGATTACGCATCCTCACGTACCGAAGAAGCAGGACACAAGTGGAGACTTTCAAACCCGAGCCAAACCCTTACGGTGATTCCTACAATCCTTCTTGGAAAAATCACCCGAACATGAGGTGGAAACAAAATCAAAACATGCCTCAAAATAATTCTTCCAATCCACCTAATCATTACCAACCAAACGGTCCACCCTCTAGCCGTACTTTCAACAACAATCCTTCCAATAACTATGGTAGTACCAATAATCTTGAATGATTGATGTCCATATTTATGGCATCTCAAGAAGCTGGCATAGCTAAGTTTGAAACCGAATTCAATCAAGAACAAATGGAGATGACAAATAAAATTGACAACTTGTTGAAAGCCCTCAACAACCAAGTGCTAACTACACCTAGGAAGGACAATAGGGACACTAGTAGCAGAATCCAAATTAAGGACCCCTCATCATCCAAACACGTCCACTTTGTCAACGTTGTCACCATTAAGCCAATAGATAAGAATATAGAAGAAAGAGACAAGGATGAAGTTGGAATAGAAACTGGACCTAAGGATGAGATTAAGGAAGTTAAGGATATAAAGGAAGAAAAGTTAGAGGAAGTAGAAAATGTAGAGGAATACTTTGATAAGTTACCTACCAAGGAAGAACGGGAATACCATAAGGATCTATTCGATGACCCCGAGACACCATACGTCCTTGGTTCACCACTCATTAAAACAGTTGATCCCTCTAACATCAACATACAATGCAATATTGGGCATATGCATGTGTAGAAAGCCAACAT
Source organism: Artemisia argyi (assembly GCA_030686995.1). Taxonomy (NCBI): domain Eukaryota; kingdom Viridiplantae; phylum Streptophyta; class Magnoliopsida; order Asterales; family Asteraceae; genus Artemisia; species Artemisia argyi. The sequence continues at coordinate 136,229,069 of CM060694.1, forward strand.
AAATCTTAGATCCCCCATAAACATTATGACTAGTGATGAGGCAAAAAATGAACCGTTATTAGGGGGGTCATTTTAGCCCGGATTCGAAATTATTTGATCAAATATTGCCCTAAATCGTTCTTTTTGTCATTTTAGGTACTTTTGGAGTGAATTCTGGAAAAGGAAGCAATTTGGACGTTTTTGGAGCATAAAAGTGAAGAAAACCGCAAAGTCTTAATTTTCCGTGCTGGGAACAGTACCTGACGGTGTCAAGAGTTCTTACGTGACGGCGTCAAGAGTAATACAAGAGGTGGAAGTGGATAAAGTCCATGACGATCCAGAAGATTTTTACACTATGGACGTGACGGCGTCACCATAGGCCGTCATGGTCCAAATGTTAGTGACGGCCCAGGGTAGAATTGCACATGACGGCGTCAAAACTGGATATAGGCAATCCGATTTCATTATGGGCAGCGAGTTGACGTTGTCAGAATTTCCTTCTTCACGCCGTCACCCTGTAAAATCTATGTATAATTTTGCAATTTTCATTCATTAGAGAGGAACAAGTAGGGTATAACTTTAGAGAGAAACCCTAGTCCGAATATTACAGCTTTTTCAAGGGTTTTTACCCTTTGAAACCTTTCATGTTCACTTGAGATAAGTACTCTTTCAATTCATTCAATATGTCTATGTGTTGTTTGAATATATCTTACACTTGTCCTGAATTTAACATGCTTTGCTAGATCTCTTGTGTGTTTGCTTAGATGTAGTGAAACCTAGATGTTAATTATGGGTTGATTGTTTGTTTATAGTTGTTGCGGATGATTGTATTCGATGTTAGGCTTAAGAAAACTGGCAGACTTCCATTGGTGACATGCTTGAACGTCTTAACAAACATGATCAGAGGTGTACTATGATTTTTGGTTGTATTTAATGCGTAGGAGAATTCTAATGATCCTATGTTAGGAGCTTCTAATGGCTCGACATATGAGTGAAGTAGAATCCTATAGAGTTAGGAAATATTGTACACGGCCCTACGACTAGTATTAAAGAATACGACCCGTCATCCATGCAATTGTAACAAACTATCAACCTGTAAAAGATATCTAGGGAGTAATGAAACCTAAGTAAACACAACTCTCCCTATAATTGTTCACACCACTAGTTTAATTAGATTTCATTTACATTTCTATTATTTTATTTTGATTGCCTCTTAGTAATTGGGTTAGTTGATTAGCAACTAATTCCGCCCACTCCTCCAAAAACCGAGATTTTTAATTGCTTTTATAAAATATAAAAAATACAAAAAAGAATCATCCCTGACCTTTAGACCTAGTTTTTAGGTTTTCTAATCCTAGCGACAGTATTCCTGAGTTGAACGATCAATCCCCCGGTACTTGTCACTATACTATACTACAACGATCAGGTACACTGCCTAGTGGAGGTTGTAAGCTTCTCGAGATCCCTCGAGAGGTAAAGCCTGGTGCGATTCCCACGTATCAACGAGGACCTACTATAATTGGGTAATGAAGAAGCAACTTGGATATAGGATGACGCCCAACACGGGTTGGGTGAGCAACTTTGTAAGAAGAGTGAAAGGATTACATGTCTTCGTAGGAAACTTCACTTATGTTACCAATTTTGTGATTCTAGAGGATATTCGTCCAGTAATAAATGGTTGCCTAAGTCAAGTAGTGTTCGGAAAACCATTTGTTGAAGCCTCTAAGATGATTTATGACCCGCCCTAGGGATAGTTAGATTCAAAGATAGGAACGATGAAATAGCTTACCAAATGCCCTTTAAGATTGAACAATTCCGTCTTCTATCAAACCTTGAAAAGGAACACAAGCAAGCGGTTTACTACAGGAATGATGAGGATAGACGTAGAGGAGTAGACTATGTCATGAGTAGAATATTCAGTTTCTAGAAGGAGTATTTGCAACTAGGTCCGGAATATAAAACTAAGATTGAGGATGACCTAGAGAATGTGACCAATGACGAGGTCACTGTTGGACCTTAGATATATCAACTTTATCACAAATATAAGCACTAGAAGAAGGAAAGATGGTGACTTGGTAATATATGTGTTGCGTTAATATGTATAAAAGAGAATAAGAGATGAAGAGAACTTTTATTAAAAAACACACACAATAAACACACAAGCACACCTTACAAATGAGAGGTAAGGTGCCTTTTATAGTTCCATACATAGGCTTTCAATGGGCTTGGGCTTGGACTTGGTTACATGATAAGATAACAAGGCTTGTGAAACATAGCACATAACATATTAGCTTGCCAAGTCCAAAGCCCAATGACTAAACAATTACTAAACTTAACAAGCGACACAAAGTTACAATATGAGAATGACCATCACTTCTATATATTTATATTTTTTAATGCTAACAATCTCAGCCTAAGGGGTGGTCATTCGAATGATGCTCCACGTGATTAGGTCTTCCGTGTTCTTTTTCTTGAACTTTGTGTGTCGTTGTAGAATAGTCTTTAGTCTTTATTCCTTCATGCTTTGTGATATTTGATGATTGACTTTTCATCATTCTTTGTTCTTTTGTGATGTGGAGCTATCTGCCTTTCGTCACTTCTGCGTCTGTGGTGGTTGTTCGTCATTCCAACATGCTCATACGTCTTTAGTCTTTTTGATACAAGCATTTGTTATTCCCGTTCTTTCACACAGATCTTTTTCATTTTACTTCTGTAGATTCTTTCAAATTGCGTAGAATCTTTCTTTGAACCTTTCTTTGCTTTGATCTTTGTGAAAACTTTCCTTTGACTTCGAGATGCATGTATGAGCATGTGGAATCCTTCGCCATGGAGATGAAGTGTCCCTGCATATAAACAGTTAGCAATAAAACATCCGGTACTTACAGATAAGAATTAGAGATCGTCAACAGCATAGTGTGAAGACTCCTTCTAACCCTTACCAAGGCCGTTCCCATGTCTGATACTCTCGAGAGAGCTTACAAGACCTACTTAGTAGCTCAATGACTGGTGAGTCGTTGGGGATCACTCCACGACTGTAGACCGTTTGAAACCACCGCGAACACTAAGCGTAACCCATAAAGAATTACCGAAGTGACCTGCTGTCAAGGCTGTTTAATGTTGACCCTGCCAGGAATTTCCATTCAATCATTGAGAATCACAAAAGTGAATCCTCTCATAAATGTTCTGGCAGATTGCTAAGATCTGCGTAGGATTCTTAAGTTTACATCTGGCGTCCTTATTGTTGAACAACCAGTGTAGAAATATCATGTGTTCGTATGAGATCTTTTGATGAATCTCGGGGCTCTAGACTCGATAAGTGCACATTTAGTTTCCTATGCGGAGATTAGGGAGAGGTCTCCTGCTTCAATATCAACCATCTCTAAGAGACAGGTCGATAGATTATGCCGGTTCCCCGTGAGAATGAAACAAGCTTTTTTAAGAGAACTTGAGTGGTTAAGAAGGTTTAGTGCAGTGCGTCACTAGGTCCATGATGTCTTTGTCTTCAATACCGGTGTCACCTTAGTAACAACCAGTAGCATATGAATTGTACCCGGTGTCTGCCCTAAGGTTGAACATTTGGAGGGCTATTTCTTTTCACCCTTTTTCATAACTTTTCTTTTTAATTCTTCAACCCCTTCTTTCTCCTTTCTCATTTTCTCCTTTTTTCAATCATACCTAAGGACTTCTAATTCTAATCTATTGGAATTGTCCTTGGGTAGATCCCTCCGGCTCTGGCGGATCATAGGACGGTGTTCCCTAACCTTAGTCTCCTTATAACTCCATGACTATCCTATTGTTGATCACATGCCAAAAAACCTTTTTGTGAAAAATCTCTCAAAGTGTTTATGATAATAAAACACATTGTTGTTACCACTTCGAGAGTTTTGCAATTTTGAAGGACTCCCTCTTCACATGTGCTCATGTAATTTTTAAGAAATTTGCACATGCGGGATGAGTTTGCACTTTTTGAATTGATCCACTTTCAGTGAACATGACCGATTCGAGACACGCTTACATCACTAGTTAGACTAGCTTGAAATTATTACCCATCCTGGTCAAGTCCAAAGAAAGTCTCTCGATATGGTACATTCTACTCAGACAAGTCCTATTCGAGACACGCTTACATCACTAGTTAGACTAGCTTGAAATTATTACCCGTCCAGGACAAGTCTTTTCGATTACTGACATTTTAAGCTTCGTCAATTCATTGGTACTATCTGAGTCGAGCTCTTTGAGATTCAGTCACAAACTATACACATTTTGATCACATTTTAATCATGTCTTCTCCCCCTCAAAAATAGCATAACGTGATATTTTTTATATCAACTGATTAAGAAAAAGCTTTTGGAGAGAAAGATAGATTTTGCATGAATTTGGAACATTTTGTGTTTATACTCCCCCTTAATGATAGCATATTTAAAATTAATTAAGGGTTTTGAGGGAGTTATCTTGAGCACTCATTTGAAAGATTTTGAGAAATCTTTTGAACAATCTTGAAAAAGTGCTCAAGAATTGTATTTTGAAAAACGAGTTTATGTTTGAAATCCTTTTCGTTTGTTTATACTCGAACTTTTGAAAATGATTTCATCTTTGAACGTACGAGTCCTTGATTTGAAAATAATCAGAAGTCATCATTTTAGTTCGGGTTTCGTACTGAGGTATACGAAAGCCATAGTGAAGAAAATTTTGAGAAACGACATGTTTTAGAGAAACATAAAAAAGAACTCCCGCTCAAGCGTCTATACATGTCCGTATCATTGTTGAATGACATTTCTAGAAACATACAGAATATTGATTTATACGAGAGACATGTCGTGAGAAGAATATTTTTGGATTTTTTGATTTTATATTGTTTTTGTATTTTTGGAAAATTTTATATTTTTGTATTTTGTTTTTGTTGGTTTTTCAAATTTTGTATTTTGTTTTTTCAAAAATATTTACAGCGAAACGATTTTGAAAACTTTTTCAAGAAGATTCGAGAAGACGTTCTAGCTCATCAGGAGTTAGGCTTCGCATGCCAATTCGTCGAACTAAATAGTCAAACCGTTCTTTTGGAAGGGCTTTAGTAAACAGATCGGTGAGTTGGTAATCAGTCTTAACGAAAAATAATTCAACAGTACCCTCTTCTACGTGTTCTTTGATGAAATGGTAGCGGACTTTGATATGCTTCATCTTAGAGTGATGTACGGGATTGCACGAGATGGCTATGGCACTTTTTGAGTCACAATACATAGGTATTCTGTCAAAAGTAAAGCCATAATCTGTGAGTTGTGTCCGCATCCAAAGAACTTGGGCACAATACGCAGATAGAGACACATACTCGGCTTCGGCGGTTGATAGTGCAGTACAATCCTGTTTCTTTGACGACCAGCTTACTAGCTTTTCACCCAAAAATTGTGCTCCACCTGATGTACTCTTTGCTGTAACTTGATCACCAGCATGGTCTGCATCTGAGAATGCTGTTAGATTAAACCCCGAATCCTTCGGATACCAAAGTCCCATGTTAATGGTGCTTCGTAGGTACCGAAAGATCCGTTTAACCTCTTTGAGGTGAAGTTCGGTAGGCTTTGCCTGAAACCGTGCTAACAAACAAACAGCAAATTGAATATCGGGTCGGCTAGCAGTTAGGTACATGAGAGAACCGATCATGCTCCGATATTTTTTCGGATCGATGGGTTTTCCAAACAAATCAGCACCTATTTTTGGTGAAGTGACCATTGGTGTACCAACAGAATCACAGTTTTCCATTCCATGTTTTTTCAAAATCTCGATTGTATATTTAGCTTGATTGATAAAAATACCACGAGGGGATTGATGTATTTGTAAACCAAGAAAGAATTTTAGTTCCCCCATCATGGACATGTCAAATTTACTTTTCATGAGATGTTCAAAATGTTTTGAATGGTTAGGATTGGTAGATCCAAAAATTATGTCATCCACGTAAATTTGGACGATCAAAATGTCATCTTTGAATTTTTTGATAAACAAGGTGTCATCAACCGTTCCTTTTGTGAAATTGTTTTTGAGCAAGAAAGATGATAGTTCGTCATACCACTGTCTTGGAGCTTGTTTTAAACCATAAATTGCTTTCTTAAGCTTGTAGACGTAGTCTGGATGATCTTTGTCGATGAATCCCTCTGGCTGACTCACATACACTTCTTCTTTCAGAGTTCCATTCAAGAAAGCTGTCTTAATGTCCATCTGATAGACTGTGATCTTTTTGTGAGCTGCATAAGCTAAGAAAATCCGGACTGCTTCAAGTCTAGCTACAGGCGCGAATGATTCCTCGAAATCTATCCCTTCTTCTTGTGGATAACCTTTAGCCACGAGATGAGCTTTGTTGCGAATAACAGTCATTTCCTCATCCAGTTTGTTCTTCCACAACCACTTGAGATCAAGAACTCGTTTATCAAGTGGTCGTTCAACAAGTTCCCAACTATCATGTAAAAGGTATTGTAGAAATTCCTCCTACATCGCTTCAATCCAAGGGTTTTCTGCCATTGCTTCTCGAATGTTCTTTGGTTCTTTGAGGCTGATTGAGCAAATGTAAATGCACAATTCGAGATCGGTGGCAAGTTGTCTCCTCGTCTGAACTGGCTTTGAAGGTTCACCAATAACTTGTTTTATTGGATGGTCTTTTGTCCATTGAAACGTAGAAGGGTACCTTGGGTTTAACGTATGCGTGTTAAATGGTTCTTGTAACCTTGAAGAAGATTCAGCAGAGTCTGTTGCAAATGGGTTTTCAAATACTTCTTCTCCTTCTTCTAACGCAACATTGTTTCACTTATTTGTTGGTTTTTTTTGAAAATTTGTGTTTTGATTTTGCTTATCAACTCTTGGTAGTTCAGTTTCAAGTACTGGAGTGGCTTGAGTAGATGTAGATGATGTTGAGGTAGTTGGTGCTTCAGCTTCGATTGTTGTAGATGCATCCAGTGGTGGTGGTGGTGGTTGATTTTGAGCGGGTGCAGCGGAATGTTGTTGAGATGCATTTGTCGAAGTTCCACCATAATATTCATCAAACATTAACTCGAAGAAATTTTCCATTTCTTGTTCTGAAGGTTTGTCCGTGTTTGTTGACTGAGCTCCTTGAGGCACGAGTCCTGAACTGATGTGTCCAGAAGTCTGCATGTTTGGTGCGGGTCCTAATCTGTTTTGATTAGAAGCCATCGGATTAAGCGCGGGTTCTAGAGCGTATCTCTCAGAAGCCATTTGTGAAATCTCGCCAAACTTCACATTCATCGTCTCCATTATCTTTTTCGTTCTTCTATTATACACCCTGAATGCCCTCGAGTTTTCTGAATATCCAATGAAGATTCCAATATCACCCTTAGCTTTTAATTTCCCTAGATCTTCTCTGTCATTCGTCGGATAGCACAAAGCGCCAAATACGTGAAGGTAAGAGATGTCAGGTTTACGGTTGTTCACTAGCTCATATGGGGTTTTGTTGAATCTCGGGTGGACTAGGGATCGGTTTTGAGTAAAACAAGCAGTGGCTACAGCATCAGCCCATAAGAATAGAGGTGCACTTGAGAAAATCAGCATTGTGCGAGCAGCTTCCACAAGAGTTCAATTTCTTCTTTCAACTACCCCATTCTGCTGTGGAGTTCTAACAACTGATGTTTGGTGTGTGATTCCAACATCTTCAAGGTAAGTTCTTAACTCCTGGTTTGTAAATTCGGTGCCATTGTCTGTTCTTATAATCCTTAATAGAGCTTGAAGTAGAACTTGAATACACTTCAGAAAGGTGATGATGATGCCTGGTGCTTCGTCTTTTGATCTCAAAAACTTTACCCAAGTATATCTTGAATAATCATCAACAATAACGAGAATATACTTCTTTCCATTAATGCTTTCAACTCTCATTGGGCCACATAAGTCCATGTGCAACATATGTAACCTTGCTTCTAAACTAGGTACGGTTTTGGGTTTATATGATGCTATTTTACTTTTTCCTTGTTCGCATGATGGACAAAGGTGTTCCTTGGTGTATTTGAACTTAAGAAGTCCGGTGACGATGTTGTCTTTGGCTAACTTGTTGATCGCGTCGAAATTGAGATGGGATAATCTTCTATGCCACAGCCAGGACTTAGTTTCGGTTGCCCTTGTCATAAGACAAATTGGTGATATAGAAGCCATTTAGTTGATGTCGATAGCATACAAGTTTGTACCACGATTACCAGTTAAGAGATCATCACCAACCAAATTTCTTATAAAAACCGTGTTTCTCCTGAATGCAACTTCTAAATCTGCATCACAAAACTGCCCAACTGAAAACAAATTGTGTCCCAACCCTTCGACGTAGTAAACCCGAGTGATTAAAAAATTCCCAAATCGAAGATCTCCATAACCCTGAATAGCTGCTACATGATCATTTCCAAAGCGTACAGTTCCCATGAATTTCCAGACGAAATTGACCAGCAGCTTTAAATTCCCGGTCATGTGCTTGGAGCAACCCGAGTCGACGATCCAAAGACATATTTTGATAACCTGCCAAGAACAGAAGAGTTTGTATTTGGAAACCGTTTTGAATTTGGTTCCATTTGGTTAGGGGTAAAATATGAATCACATTCATAGAAGGTATCTACTTGTCCATTTTGAACAACTTTCAATTTGCCATCCTGAAGAATGAATTCTCTACCCGTAGGTTTTCACATACAAAACTTAAGGTAGTTCCTAGGCATTCGACTACTAGTGGTAGACCTAAAGCGTGCAACTAATCTTTCTATAGATCTAGATCTGGCACTAGTTCCCTTTGGAACATACTTCTGTTTAGGTGTAACATTCACATTCTTAGAAACACATTCATCATGAACATCATTAATTAAACATTTCTCGCATATTAAACAAACAGAGTCATTACAAGCATTAGAACCAGTACTTTTGACATTACACTCAGATGAATCATGTTTCTTATTACAAAGCGATAAATTCCTAGGGTGTTCTTCTACTTCTTCAACTTTATTCCTTCTACTACTTGTAGAAACAGGCGAGACTCTATTGTTCCTTGTATTGCTCCTAGGCTTTAGTCTGCTGCTCCTAGAGGTGCTTTCTAATCCTGTAGAAGGTAAGGCATACGCATTAGGATTTATATTGTTGTCCTTTTTAGCATCACTAGACTCGTTAGAATTATCCTTTTTGCACGCATTTGTCTTAGATGTGGAGGCAGACGCATTAGTGGGACTGTTCCTAAAAAGGCCAGGTGCTATCACTTTTGGTGTTTCGACAACCGCTTTTCCTTTATCAACAATCTTTTCATTTTCACTTTTCTTGGGCAAGGGTGTTGGAGTGACTGGTTTTGTCAAATCCTTTTTCTCATCGACTTTTGGAGAAAATCGTGAAATTGACATTTTTGGTTTTTGAACCGTGTTTGAAATATTTGGTTTCTCCGAAGTCAATGGTTTTGCAAATTTAGTTTCCTCACCCTTTCCTTTTTGACTTTCAAGCTGAGCCTTCAAAAGATCATTTTGCTCTTTCATGTTCTTTAAGGCACGCTCATACGACAATTTGTCATACTTACATTCTTCCTTTTTTCGATCAAGTTGTTTAAAATATGACACATTTTCTTTTTCAAGCTTTATAAGAGCATTTTCATATTTTGAAACAACTGCGGAGGTCTCATCTCTTAGTCGTTCATCGTCTTGAACAGAATATGTTTGTAAAATGATGGACGTATTGTCAGTGGTCATAACAGCTTCGAAGAGAGAATCATTTAGGTTTTCCAAAACATTCATGTTTTCACAAGTATTATTAGCTTCGTTTACCAGGGATTTGTGGTCCTTGACAAAGTCGGCCGTTTCTTTTAAGAAAGCTTGCTCAAAATGGATTACCCTCGCACTGATGTTATTCAGTGGGATGGTAATTTCGTTTTCAAAAACTTTTTTCTGCTCAATATGAAAACTGGAATGCCAGTTGTTAATATTGATTGCAGTTTTAGAAGCAACAATATTTTGAAGTTCTTGAATTCTCTTTTTAACGTCATCCAAAATTTCTCTAGCCTCACTTGTATTAAAAGTGTTGTTAGAAGACATTTGTTCCATTTTTGAAAGAGATTTGGAAACAATTACTTTCTTTGAAAACATTTTTGAGAATGGTCGTTTTATGGAAAACACAGATGGTTCTTTTTGTGGAACAAAAGTAATTCCCGAAAGTTTGTTCAATTTGTTGTAATCAATCGGTTTCAAATCCTTTTGTTTCATTTTAATTATGCTCTCTTCGACATGTTCTATTGTTTGAACAGAATCCTGAACGACGGGAGGATCATGTTTAGTGTAAATCACATTACCATTATACAAAACATTCTGTTCTTGCTGTGCTTTCTTGAGATTACTGGGGGTGTTGTTTCCAAGAGCCACTTTATGTTTCGTATGGTAAATCGGATTAGTTTGATTTGAAATCATTTTCATTGTTTGACTTGACTGACCCGACTTAACCACCAATTCTTCTAAATGAAAAATCATGTGTTCTGACTCTACGATTTCGGCCAAAAGTTTGTCTTCTTTCTTTGCAAAGTCCTTTTTCAGCTCGTCCCTTTCTTTTTCAAGATTGGTATAAGCTAATTTTTGTTTAGAAAGTTGGTTTTGTAAATCAGAAATTTCCGCGTTTAAAGATTTTATCTTTTTGAAAGAATTAACATCAAGTGTATCAAACTTGAGTTGCAATTGTTTTTCCCTTGAAACGGAATTTTGATAACCAGTTTCTAATTCAGACAATCTTTTGTCATGAAATTCAAAAGCTTTAACGTTTTCTTTGTAACTCTCAAGCTCAGCGGTCAAGTTAGCATTCGCGGCCTTAACATCGTGATTGACCTTTTTCACATTCTCAATTTCAATACGACAATTATTCAATAATGATTCAAATAAAGCACGTGTTTCCTCATCATTCTCAGCATGCTGTGAAACGAAGCCTCCATTATGATTCACATCTGGAGTTGCTGAAGGAGTATTGCTACTACTTGGCGTGTCCAGGTATGTATCATAAGTGGGTGCTAGCTTCTCAGAATGTTGTTCCTCATGAGGAGACATATCAAATATATCATTATTGTGACATGTGTTGAAGTTTGATACCTCAGATGGTGCATTGATGTCATAAACAGGAAGTGTGTCAGAATCCGTGTCATACTTAGCTTCCTGAAGATTCGCCATGAATATGCAGTTCGCATCGATATCCTTTCTATCTTCCATGTCATCCATAAGAGCCATAAAGTTATTCTCCTCTGCGTTCAACTGAAACCCTGCCTCATTCTTTTGTGCCAACAGTAATGCTTTCTGCAAGTACGTTGTGTCTTTCTTGTTCGGCTTAGTAGGACAGTTCCTTGCCATATGACCTACACCCTGATAGTTGAAACACTTTACCGGATTACCCTGATTCACATTTCCCAAATTCTCAACTACTGGAGCTGCAACATTTCTATTCTGATTACCAACATTCTGACTCCTCTGATTTCCAACAAACTGACCCAACTGATTCCCTGCATACTGACCATACTGATTTCCTGCATTCTGATTCCCTGCATTCAGCATATTCTGATTCCCCATGTTAATTCCAGTAGCATATCCTTGCTGTTTCCCATAAACTCCAACCATTTGGCCTCCGTTGCCCATATTGAAACTCGGCTGAGCAATCTGCTTATTGCGAGTGTTCGATGAAATCCTTTGGTTGTTGTTAGTTGGTGTAGAATAGCGTCCTTGGAATGCCTTTGACAGAAAGCAAATGCTTGGGTTAATGCAGCAGTAGCTTCATCATTTTCAGTGAAATCTGGTTCTTGGAATTGTTGGTATTCTGTTGTGGAATAACGTGTTGTTGTTGTTGTGGGTAGAACTGTTGTTGGTAGACCGGTGTTGGTTGTTGAATGTATGATGGTTGCATGTAGTTGTGAGTGGAAGATGATGATGATTGTTGTGTGTTCACTGGTAGCGGTGTTGGTGTAGTAGCGATTAATGCAAGAGGATCATGATTCTTTGCCAATCTTTCTTTCCTTACTTCATTAGCCTCAGCTTGGTTTTGCTTCAAAAAGTCATAGAGTTGATCATAATTCACCTTATGTAAATCCTTTGTTTGATTGACAATTGTAACATAACGACCCCATTCTTCTGGAAGGTTATTGATGAATTTGATGTTTGTTGCAATTGTTCGAGGTGTCAACTTGTTTCTGATTAACTCATTCATCAAAGTGCAAAACCTTGTGTAGTAGGATTCAATTTGTTCACCTTTAGTGGATGTGAAATTCTCCCATTCAGTAAGAAGTTTGTTCTCAACGTCTTGTTGTCCAATCTCTGTTCCATGACATATCCTTCTAACACGTTCCCACATAGCATAAGCAGTTTCACAGCTGTCGACCGCAGCAAAGATCTCCCGTGGTAATCCAAGTTGGATTAAATGCATTGCCATATCATCTGCGGCGATCTGCTTCTTGTCTTCCTCTGTGTAATCTGCTTCTGTTTGTTCACGTACGAATGGTTGAGTAAGAGGTGTTGTATTTGGATTACCTTCAATTTGAACTTGTCTTGGCTTGAATGGACCATTTGTAATGGAGTTGATCATTAATTTACCATCAGGCTTTGTTTTGATGTAACGAACCATGCGGCTTGTCCATGGGAGATATCCACCTTTTTCAAGCATTGGAGGTCGGTTTTCCGCACCGGCTGCATGAATATCTTGCTGAGTTGCCATTGATGAAGTGTAGATTGATAAAGTTGATTCTTGGATCGATTCAACGAAGTAGGAGTTGTGTTTAGTGTAAGTTGATGCAAGTTTTTATGGTGAAAAATTTGATCTGGAACCTTAAAACCTCAATAACTTCCGTTCGGAGTGGATTTGGGCCTCGAAGCTTGGCTTGAATAATCTTTAGATTATTCAACGTGTCCTTCTTCTCGGTCTCACGGTCGTTTTGACAGTTGATTCGTCGAAAACGGAGTTACGGTTCAAAAGTTATGGCCGTTTGAAGTTTGGTTGTCAAAAGTCAAAAACTTATGCGTAAACAGTGAATCTTATGCGTAGGAAATGTTATGCGTAAACAAAAGTTATGCGTAAACAGTAAACTTATGCGTAAGAAAAATACTTATGCGTAAGAATAGTAGTTTATGCGTAGGCTTTGTGTTTATGCGTAAGATTAGTTACGCGTAAGGTTTAGCTTATGCGTAAGATTTTTATGCGTAAGGTTTACAAACCAAAATGATCTCTCAAACTTATCCAAGCTTGAAAGATATCCCGTGTTGAAGTATTCCACAAACTTATCCAAGTCAGGGACGTACTGAGTCACCGATGCACGAAGAGAAGACCTTTGAAGAAACTTTTGCGTAGATTTTTGAAACTTACGCGTAAGATTTAATCTTATCCGTAAGAACAAACTTCTGCGTAGAAACTGAACTTAGGCGTAGGATCTTATGCGTAGACTTCAACTTATGCGTAGAAAATCAATCTTATGCATAAGAAGAGGGTTTTGACTAAACTTAAGCGTAGGAAAGGGGTTTTGACCTCAACTCACGTGTAGAAAGTACTGTAGACAGCTGTAACATGTACTATACTCAAAATCTTACGCGTAAGATGTCCCAAACAGCTAAAAATCCGATTTTTTCAACCAAAAACACTTTTTCCATTTGTTTCTATTGATCAAATCTTTCCCAAAACACTTAGAATCACTAAAGCTTCAATAAAAACAACAACTTTAACACCAAAACTTGTAAAAATCGAAACTTTTTGAAGAAAAAGTGCACAAATGAATGAAAAATGCAACTTTTTAACAAAAAATTTGATAAAAACACTCCTAAATCATTGTTAGGTGATTGATACCACTTGTTGGACCTTAGATATATCAACTTTATCACAAATATAAGCACTAGAAGAAGGAAAGATGGTGACTTGGTAATATATGTGTGGCGTTAATATGTATAAAAGAGAATAAGAGATGAAGAGAACTTTTATTAAAAAACACACACAATACACACACAAGCACACCTTACAAATGAGAGGTAAGGTGCCTTTTATAGTTCCATACATAGGCTTTCAATGGGCTTGGGCTTGGACTTGGTTACATGATAAGATAACAAGGCTTATGAAACATAGCACATAACATATTAGCTTGCCAAGTCCAAAGCCCAATGACTAAACAATTACTAAACTTAACAAGCGACACAAAGTTACAATATGAGAATGACCATCACTTCTATATATATATATATTTTTTAATGCTAACAGTCACGTAATAGCCCATGACCTTGAGTCTAGCTACAAGACTCGTAAATAAAGAAAAGCACTTCTTGGGAGGCAACCCATGTTTTATTTTGTTTTGTTTGTTTGATTTTATTTGTTTCCGTATGCATGTTTTATTTTTATTGTTGGTAAATCATGTTTCAAGGTAAATTGTGAAAATGCTTGATTTTGTTTTTAACTTCGTCTTAATTACAAATAAAGGTATTTTGCAAAAGCTAAGTGTAAGGGAGATCCAAATTTGTTTATAAGAACGAAAATGAGTATGACTCACTACAATATTAAACGAACATGTATAATAGTATTTTTTTTTTAGTCAAATGCTTGTATCGAGTCATAATGATGTTTGGCAAGATTTTCCAGGAAATAAGGCATAAGTTTTTCCAGAAATTTTCTAGAAACATAACATAAGATTTTTCCAGGAACAATCTAACGGCGTCAGGAGTTATAACCTGACGGCGTCAGGTACTTAAATTCTAAAAAATTTTGCGAGTTTTGTTTATACCCGAGTCTTAGAGTTTTTGTTGATTCTTTAGTTTTATAAACTCCAGGAAATCTGCAAACATTCATTATTATATCTTAAATTGTTTTCTAGGATTCATTAGTATATATAGATTGCCGCCGATTTTACGAGAGGTTTGCCTTGATTGTTTTCTCAGGTTTAACAGGTTATATATGACAAGAAGATGATTTATATTTTTGGAGGGAAGCTTTCAAAGTTCATTTTCTTGGAGGAAGATCTAACCTTGTTACCACACTATCCACACCGAACGAATAAGGGGAGTATTTGTTTTCATTCTTTTACCAGCTTTACATTTACATCCTTTAATTGAACATTGGGGACAATGTTCATCCTAAGTGTAAGGGGAGGGTAAATGATGATACCTTATAGGATACAATTGCACTTGAGTTTATTTGTTTGATAGTAGGTGTGTAATAAAACTAAGAGAAATACGTTTTAGGGCAATTTTAGCGCCAAATTTAAAATTTTTTTACAACATTTAGAAGTAAAGCTTTAGCCTTAACAAGCGTCTCATGGATAGGAGTTGTATGACTAGCACAAAACCGTACCACTTAAAAAAATTTCCACCCAAATACGTGAGGTTCGCCTTTAGATTTGATAGTAAAAGCATTCAATATTAGTGCTTACGAGTGTACCAGTAGCATTTAGATTCTAGAACATGCGTTAGTGATACATCCCGAGACCGGTAGTGAGACTACATTCATGTAGTAAGATTTACTACATGATTAGAGGCATTAGGATCACCCTTTTGTTTAAACCCGTATCATAATTACTTGACCATTTAAGTCATATTACTTGACTAATAAAGTCAATTAATTTTCCCACACCTTTGCGTTGTACTCATTTTTAGTACACGATACCCCTAGTACACCCCTCCGAGCCTATCTTTTCGTTTCTAACTTTAAGCATCTTACTTAAACGAAGAATTTGTTACAACCCACCCAAATGTGCAACCAAATCGCCTAAGCCTTCCGTGTATGCACTCATCTTTAGTGTATTATTGTTACATGTTTAAACCCTTAGTTAATTATCTAATTGATTACATGGTTTCTAAGTCGAGTCATATCTTGTACATATTATTT
Source organism: Artemisia argyi (assembly GCA_030686995.1). Classification (NCBI taxonomy): domain Eukaryota; kingdom Viridiplantae; phylum Streptophyta; class Magnoliopsida; order Asterales; family Asteraceae; genus Artemisia; species Artemisia argyi. The sequence continues at coordinate 136,244,858 of CM060694.1, forward strand.
TGGGACGATTGGAACTCATGGGTAAAGTACTAGTGTTATGAAGTAATAGGGAAGAACATCAAATTATTACCCCCATATGTGTGTTAATCTTAAAAGGTACTCCAAGTGTCTTGATTAACTTAATTCGAGTCATTAGAGTAGTTTAATGTAAAGTATGTAAAATTTCAAGTGTAAGGGGAATGTAAATTCCCTATGATGTATTATTTTGGATGGTAGGGTAAAAGTGCATGCAAAAAAAAAAGAAAAAAGAAATCGAAAAATCAAGAAAAAGAAAAAAAAAATAGAAAAAGAAAAAGAGAAAAAACATACGGACTACCATCCCATTTCATTTTATGTTTGTTTTAAGTTTTTGTTATTTTTTATCTATTAGCTTAAGTCGAGTCGAGTCTTGGCTTAGCAACGCCATATTGTACATGTAATTGATGAGTGCTCAAACACTCATCATTTTTGGTCAAATCTGAACTGCAAAACATATAAAAACACTCAAATATGCATCAAAATACTGAAAATATTCCAAAATTGTGTTTTATATGTTTTAGATGCAAAAAGAGTAAAAACAGATAAAAAAACGTACAAAGTTTGCAAAATTGGCAGTTTTAGTCCCCCAACTTTCATAAAATGTCAAAACTAGTCCCTGGTCATTCAAAATATGAAAAATTATCACCAAAGGTCCTTTTAAAATCATAAGTTGTCATATTTAATCCTTTGGTGAAAAATCTCAAAAGCTTTGGATATTTGCAATTTAGTCCCTAAAGTTTCAAATTTTGGCAAGATTGGTCCCTGGTGGGAATTTTAGGATGAAAAATCATTTTTTGGGTCTTTGGAAAATCACAAACATCAATTTTAGTCCTTGGGATGAAAGTTTGGGAAATTTACATTTTGGTCCCTCATATTTGGAATTTGGCAAAAATGATCCCCGGGTGTTTGGATTTTGGAAAATGTTCATTTATGGCATCATGGGTCCTTGTATTATTAAAGTTTGGAAAAAGTGGTCCTTGTGAGTACTTGGGTGGATTTACATTTTCAGCCCCAACTTTTCAGAAATTACACTATTGGTCCTTGTGTTTATTAAATACCATATACCAAATAGACCCTTGATATTACTTCCACCCAAAAACCAAACCCCTGATCCCTAATCCAGCCCATCAAGCCCAAACAATACCCGGCCCACACCCTTTAATATTACTCCCTCGGTCAAAACAAGTCAAACCCACACCCCCGTTTTACTGTATACCGTCCCTAACCTCCACTAATTACCAAGTACTTTTCTCCCCCCTCCTCCCATTTTCTCACCAACTCACCAACCATCATCAATGCTATCACCAACCCACACCAACTCCCCCTCCTCATTAAACCTCCTCACCTGTCTCACTAAAATTATCCTGCTCCAATTTTCCCGCCAAAATTGATTTCAAAGGCTCAGATTAATTGAAGCCCATCCAACGGCTTGTATTGAAGTGGGAAAGAGAAAAAGTATCACCAGGGCTATAAAAGTGGAAGAAAAAGGAGAAAGGAGTAGTAGTTAATGTAGCTTAGGCCTAGTGTAACTCAGTTTCATGTTTTAGCTTAATTTCCAAATTCAGTTGTAATATTTTGCTTAAAATCCTTGTAATAAGTATTGTTAGTGTTTCTGAAACTCAATTTACTCATCAATTTAAGGTTTTCAGTTTTAACATTCAAAGTTGCAATTTTAGTTATAAAGTAAATTTCTTTTTATAGTGTTGAAAGTTGTTGTTCCTGGTGTGTATTAGCTCAAATGTACTTCAAATAAGCTCAGTAAGCTCTGTCATAGCTTATATGAGCTTATCTTATCCATTCAGATAGCAAGCCCTTATGAATCATATTTTCAAGTAAGATTTTGTCTCACTTTGTGTATTTCTCTCTACAGTGGCTTGTAATTATAGTTTATTACTTACTTGAAGTTAAATATTGCTTAGTTTAGTTGTTCAAGTGATTTTATTGGTTGTTTCACGTTCTAAACATAATTAGTGAACCAACAGTCCCTACTTAGTCATACTTGCAATCTTGAGTGCTTAGGTGTTCTTTGCTTGTTTTTATTACTCAGTTAGTTCAGATTTATGTTTGGAATACTTGTTTCATAATTGGATTAATTGCATTAGGTCTACATCCACATAACTTAGTGAAACAGGTTCATATGGGGGTGTTTGGTTCAGTGAATCTCACTGAGCTACAGTGAGTTCCATTGGGTGTTTGTATTTGGTACAGGTTATATTAGACCCAATGTTGGGAATTATATTTATTGATTTGATGATACAAAACAAAAAGAATGAAACATGAAGGGCTTGAAGTGACAGGAAGGGAAACTACAAAAAGATGGAGGATTTGGAAGATTCTAGAAGAATATTTAGTTTCCTAATTGTATTATGATTCCTCTTGTAAACCCTAGATGTCTCTAGTATATAAAGAGATATAGGGTCATTAGTTTGAATAGTACGTACAAGATTTAAACACCAAAGGTGTGTGTGTGTGGGAACCTAGGCGTAGGGATTTAGGAAAACGCCTAGGGTTAGTATTAGTGTTAGTTTAGTATAGCCTCAAGGTCGTTCTACCTTGATCAAGTAGGATTGGGGCTGTAAATTATTAATATATGTTAGAGATGATTACGAAGAACCTTGTTGATAATAATAATAATCTTTATGTAATTCCGCTATGCTTATTATTATCATTGTGCTTTATTGTTTATCCTAGATCAATGTCTAAACAACATGGAGTCCAAAACGGTCTAAGAACTCTTAGAAGATGGCGTGTGCATGAGTTCTATCAAGTGGTATCAGAGCAAGGGGGCTCTCGATCTAGGGATCTACAAGGTTTTTCGAAGAAAAAGAAGAAAATTCGAGACTGGTGCATATGTTCGTATTTCTCTGCAGGGCTGTTTTCAAACAGCGATATCTCATTCGTTAACCGTTGGATCGGGCTGAAATTTTTACTGGAGGTTCTCAACATATCAAGGAAGAGTTCCACCAGAGGGATCTTCGATCTGAGCTCTCAGTAAAAGATATAAATTGTCGAAGTTTGCTGCTGCAACAGGTGAAAGTTTCGAATTTTTAGGGTTTTCATGATTCAACTTCTTGAATTTTGTTATTTTTTTGTTAAATCATTGTGGAAGTTGGTTATTTGCCGCTTGGTGTCGATTATACGTGTTCGAAAGTTGGTTTGGATCGGATTTAATTGATGTGTTCATGGAGATTACTGGTTCAAGTACCTGATGGTGTTTAAGGTTTTTCAAAAATCTAGATTATCATCTCTTGGTTCAAATTCTTTGGCTATTGTTACTGATCAGTATGTTCTGTTGACATAAATAATGTGTGAAAACGTTATTCATATCTTTCGATATCTCTATATTTTGACGATCACAAAATATAAAACCGTCAATCGTATAATTACTACGTAAACAAGTATTAAGCTAGTTTATATCACTATATCCAACTTAATCACTTAAGGTATGTATAAACAAGTGTTTAATGCATCTCATGATCAAAGGGGTATTTAATTAACTAACACAAAGTTTATTTAATTATATAAACATATTATATATTTTTGAAAAACACTTTTGGTAATTAAGAAAAATGTTTTATTCATACTAAATATATGAATTCAAAATTTTAACCAAAATCAGTTAGTTTTTCACCAAATAAACTTTCCCCACTAAAAGATAAAGATTCTGGCTGTTTCAGCTGGGCGGCCCCCTTAATTATAAGGGGCGGTCCCCTTAAAATTAAGGGGACCGGCCTTGATTTAAGGGGACCGGCCACGCTCCTCTGTCAGAATCTTTTGCCTATAAATACCACCTTAAACCTGGATTTTTGCCTCACCTTTTGCACTAAATTTTCAGATCTATAACTTTCTAAAGATCCTCTAAAACCCTTTTATCATTTGTATATTAATCCTTTTTTCAAGTGATTCAATCCCTCATCATCCATTCTCATCCAAAGTGCAAAAGAAGAACACTCTTTCCACAACCAAGTTCAAGAAGTGTTGAAGAGTAGTTGTGCATAGTGTATATATACATTCATTTGTGAATATTGTGTTGTGCTTGTTATATATTGTTTAGAAGATATAGAAGTTGTGTTGGAAGTAGAAGTTGATTAGTAGTGAAGTAGGTTAGTTGTGAAGATTGGTGTGTAGAAGATAGGTGTAAAAAAGATTGGTGTGTAGTATATTGGTGTGAAGAAGTTGTGATCAAGTTGTGAAGTTATTGTGGTGTGTTAATTGGTGTGTAAGGTTTTCTCCACAAAAAGGGAGTTTGTTGACATAGTGAAGAAAACTCTCGAGTAGGTGACTCGGGGAGTGGAGTAGGAACAAGGAAGGTGTCCTTGTAGCCAAACCACTATAAATCCTTGTGTTGTGGTTTGATCTTTCCATCTCTTCTCATTACCTATTTATTTACCTTTACTATATTAGCTTTGTTAGTTAGTTACCATACAATTGTTCATATAGTGCAAGTATTGAGTTCACATAAACTAGAATCGAAGTTTTTTAAAACAAACTTGTGTTTATAAATTTAAAAGGACGTAAAACTATTCAACCCCCCTTTCTAGTTTTCCACATGTTCAAGCTACAAGTGGGTATATCTTTGAAGTTATTTCAAAGTACTGCTCCAAGGTACTCTTCTTCTCAAAGTACTTCTCCATTGATTCAAAGTACTGCTGCTCGTTCATTATTTCAAAGTACTGCTCTTACAAAGTACTTCTCCAAAGTACTTCTGCTGAATCAAAGTACTTTTCCAAAGTATATACTAATCCTAAGTATATACTCATAAATGTTAAATTTGAAAGCGAACTCAAGGAACTGAAACCTTCAAAATCTAATCCTAAGTATATACTCATAAATGATAAGAAAATACCTCTAGCTAGTAATGAAGAAATAAAACCGTTTTATAAACCATCTTTAAAAACCGAAGTAGGATCGTCCAAAATTAAAACAAGATCTAAAACTTCACCACCTAGGAAACCGAATAATTCTTACCCTAGACCTAAAACTGTCACAACTCACCATTTCAGGTCATTTTCCCAAACTTCGACTTTTTTACTATTCATAAATCACTATTCATCAAAACACTATTCATCATTTTACTATTCATCATTTTCGAGGTCATTTGGATATTCTGAGTAACATTCGGGAAAATTTACTATTCACTAAATACTATTCATTTCCGGAAAAGTTTTCATCATTCACTTTCATTACTCATTTCATCGTAAATTTAGTTTACGGGTATTCAAATTCGCGTAACCGGATTGGTTTAGTTGCGGATTCATTTCATTAGTTTTAAGGACACTGCATACGGACTAGAGACAGTCTGCATATCATCATAACAGCATTTCCATGTTATACCACTCTTAGGATTTTCAAATTTATATATTTGATACATTTAACGTTTTTACGTATAAGTATTTATAGTAAACGTTAACACCCGGTTTATACACGACGAATATATCTAAATATTCCCACAATGGTCCCGACATATTTTTATATCCATTATATCATCATAAAAGTTATAACATTCATTTACCCAGTATTTTGGAAATTTATTTTATTTATAACGTAAGCTTATGAATATTACGACGGTTTTCGTGAAAACTAAACAATAATCACCCGAACACTCAGTAATTGTACCCAACATATTTTTATCATTCTTATGACTTTATTAAGTCCCGGTTAACTTCGTTAATATTTATTTCTAGCAAACCCGGTACCCGATTATAACTAACTACGATTACCTAAATTTAACACCTAAAAACCTATACTTATACTACAAATCATTCACTAACTATCCTAAGTAAATCAAAGTCCATATTATGGCTTATGAACCCTTTGAAAAATCAGCCATGAACCCCCCCTTTTGACCTCATGCATATATGAAATCTTATTATACTATAAACCTTAGATAAATATCTTTACAAACCCCTAAAACATAACTCATATAATTTCTTGGAATCAAAACACCAAAACCTCATCTCTTCCACTCTAAACCACGACCCAAATCCATAATCAATGATCAAGAGGTTATTTTTCAAAGATCAAAGCATCAAAGTTGTTCATTTCATCATCCTAATCAAGAATCATACCACAAAAACACAAGTAATCCAAGGTTTCTAATCATCTCACCACCTATTATTTCAAAGTGAGTATTCAAATTTATTTTCATGTTTTCATCTAATTAACACATGTATCTTATAGTATTCATGCTTAATTTCATGCACAAACTAGTTATACCACTTTATTTTTGTATACTTTTTGAACATACAAACCCTAGATTGTGATTTAGGTGTTCCTTTGTTAAATTAACTTGTTTACTAGTCATTAGGAACCCATGGCACCCTAAGAAGGTGTATGGTAGGATTAGATTAGTTTTGTGAAGTTTGCAAGAGTTTTGGTTGAGGTTGGAACTAGTTTTGAACCTTGGAAATGGATTTCTAACAAGTTTATAAACATGCTTTCTAAAGATCCTCTAAAACCCTTTTATCATTTGTATATTAATCCTTTTTTCAAGTGATTCAATCCCTCATCATCCATTCTCATCCAAAGTGCAAAAGAAGAACACTCTTTCCACAACCAAGTTCAAGAAGTGTTGAAGAGTAGTTGTGCATAGTGTATATATACATTCATTTGTGAATATTGTGTTGTGCTTGTTATATATTGTTTAGAAGATATAGAAGTTGTGTTGGAAGTAGAAGTTGATTAGTAGTGAAGTAGGTTAGTTGTGAAGATTGGTGTGTAGAAGATAGGTGTAAAAAAGATTGGTGTGTAGTATATTGGTGTGAAGAAGTTGTGATCAAGTTGTGAAGTTATTGTGGTGTGTTAATTGGTGTGTAAGGTTTTCTCCACAAAAAGGGAGTTTGTTGACATAGTGAAGAAAACTCTCGAGTAGGTGACTCGGGGAGTGGAGTAGGAACAAGGAAGGTGTCCTTGTAGCCAAACCACTATAAATCCTTGTGTTGTGGTTTGATCTTTCCATCTCTTCTCATTACCTATTTATTTACCTTTACTATATTAGCTTTGTTAGTTAGTTACCATACAATTGTTCATATAGTGCAAGTATTGAGTTCACATAAACTAGAATCGAAGTTTTTTAAAACAAACTTGTGTTTATAAATTTAAAAGGACGTAAAACTATTCAACCCCCCTTTCTAGTTTTCCACATGTTCAAGCTACAAGTGGGTATATCTTTGAAGTTATTTCAAAGTACTGCTCCAAGGTACTCTTCTTCTCAAAGTACTTCTCCATTGATTCAAAGTACTGCTGCTCGTTCATTATTTCAAAGTACTGCTCTTACAAAGTACTTCTCCAAAGTACTTCTGCTGAATCAAAGTACTTTTCCAAAGTATATACTAATCCTAAGTATATACTCATAAATGTTAAATTTGAAAGCGAACTCAAGGAACTGAAACCTTCAAAATCTAATCCTAAGTATATACTCATAAATGATAAGAAAATACCTCTAGCTAGTAATGAAGAAATAAAACCGTTTTATAAACCATCTTTAAAAACCGAAGTAGGATCGTCCAAAATTAAAACAAGATCTAAAACTTCACCACCTAGGAAACCGAATAATTCTTACCCTAGACCTAAAACTGTCACAACTCACCATTTCAGGTCATTTTCCCAAACTTCGACTTTTTTACTATTCATAAATCACTATTCATCAAAACACTATTCATCATTTTACTATTCATCATTTTCGAGGTCATTTGGATATTCTGAGTAACATTCGGGAAAATTTACTATTCACTAAATACTATTCATTTCCGGAAAAGTTTTCATCATTCACTTTCATTACTCATTTCATCGTAAATTTAGTTTACGGGTATTCAAATTCGCGTAACCGGATTGGTTTAGTTGCGGATTCATTTCATTAGTTTTAAGGACACTGCATACGGACTAGAGACAGTCTGCATATCATCATAACAGCATTTCCATGTTATACCACTCTTAGGATTTTCAAATTTATATATTTGATACATTTAACGTTTTTACGTATAAGTATTTATAGTAAACGTTAACACCCGGTTTATACACGACGAATATATCTAAATATTCCCACAATGGTCCCGACATATTTTTATATCCATTATATCATCATAAAAGTTATAACATTCATTTACCCAGTATTTTGGAAATTTATTTTATTTATAACGTAAGCTTATGAATATTACGACGGTTTTCGTGAAAACTAAACAATAATCACCCGAACACTCAGTAATTGTACCCAACATATTTTTATCATTCTTATGACTTTATTAAGTCCCGGTTAACTTCGTTAATATTTATTTCTAGCAAACCCGGTACCCGATTATAACTAACTACGATTACCTAAATTTAACACCTAAAAACCTATACTTATACTACAAATCATTCACTAACTATCCTAAGTAAATCAAAGTCCATATTATGGCTTATGAACCCTTTGAAAAATCAGCCATGAACCCCCCCTTTTGACCTCATGCATATATGAAATCTTATTATACTATAAACCTTAGATAAATATCTTTACAAACCCCTAAAACATAACTCATATAATTTCTTGGAATCAAAACACCAAAACCTCATCTCTTCCACTCTAAACCACGACCCAAATCCATAATCAATGATCAAGAGGTTATTTTTCAAAGATCAAAGCATCAAAGTTGTTCATTTCATCATCCTAATCAAGAATCATACCACAAAAACACAAGTAATCCAAGGTTTCTAATCATCTCACCACCTATTATTTCAAAGTGAGTATTCAAATTTATTTTCATGTTTTCATCTAATTAACACATGTATCTTATAGTATTCATGCTTAATTTCATGCACAAACTAGTTATACCACTTTATTTTTGTATACTTTTTGAACATACAAACCCTAGATTGTGATTTAGGTGTTCCTTTGTTAAATTAACTTGTTTACTAGTCATTAGGAACCCATGGCACCCTAAGAAGGTGTATGGTAGGATTAGATTAGTTTTGTGAAGTTTGCAAGAGTTTTGGTTGAGGTTGGAACTAGTTTTGAACCTTGGAAATGGATTTCTAACAAGTTTATAAACATGCTTTCTAAAGATCCTCTAAAACCCTTTTATCATTTGTATATTAATCCTTTTTTCAAGTGATTCAATCCCTCATCATCCATTCTCATCCAAAGTGCAAAAGAAGAACACTCTTTCCACAACCAAGTTCAAGAAGTGTTGAAGAGTAGTTGTGCATAGTGTATATATACATTCATTTGTGAATATTGTGTTGTGCTTGTTATATATTGTTTAGAAGATATAGAAGTTGTGTTGGAAGTAGAAGTTGATTAGTAGTGAAGTAGGTTAGTTGTGAAGATTGGTGTGTAGAAGATAGGTGTAAAAAAGATTGGTGTGTAGTATATTGGTGTGAAGAAGTTGTGATCAAGTTGTGAAGTTATTGTGGTGTGTTAATTGGTGTGTAAGGTTTTCTCCACAAAAAGGGAGTTTGTTGACATAGTGAAGAAAACTCTCGAGTAGGTGACTCGGGGAGTGGAGTAGGAACAAGGAAGGTGTCCTTGTAGCCAAACCACTATAAATCCTTGTGTTGTGGTTTGATCTTTCCATCTCTTCTCATTACCTATTTATTTACCTTTACTATATTAGCTTTGTTAGTTAGTTACCATACAATTGTTCATATAGTGCAAGTATTGAGTTCACATAAACTAGAATCGAAGTTTTTTAAAACAAACTTGTGTTTATAAATTTAAAAGGACGTAAAACTATTCAACCCCCCTTTCTAGTTTTCCACATGTTCAAGCTACAAGTGGGTATATCTTTGAAGTTATTTCAAAGTACTGCTCCAAGGTACTCTTCTTCTCAAAGTACTTCTCCATTGATTCAAAGTACTGCTGCTCGTTCATTATTTCAAAGTACTGCTCTTACAAAGTACTTCTCCAAAGTACTTCTGCTGAATCAAAGTACTTTTCCAAAGTATATACTAATCCTAAGTATATACTCATAAATGTTAAATTTGAAAGCGAACTCAAGGAACTGAAACCTTCAAAATCTAATCCTAAGTATATACTCATAAATGATAAGAAAATACCTCTAGCTAGTAATGAAGAAATAAAACCGTTTTATAAACCATCTTTAAAAACCGAAGTAGGATCGTCCAAAATTAAAACAAGATCTAAAACTTCACCACCTAGGAAACCGAATAATTCTTACCCTAGACCTAAAACTGTCACAACTCACCATTTCAGGTCATTTTCCCAAACTTCGACTTTTTTACTATTCATAAATCACTATTCATCAAAACACTATTCATCATTTTACTATTCATCATTTTCGAGGTCATTTGGATATTTTGAGTAACATTCGGGAAAATTTACTATTCACTAAATACTATTCATTTCCGAAAAAGTTTTCATCATTCACTTTCATTACTCATTTCATCGTAAATTTAGTTTACGGGTATTCAAATTCGCGTAACCGGATTGGTTTAGTTGCGGATTCATTTCATTAGTTTTAAGGACACTGCATACGGACTAGAGACAGTCTGCATATCATCATAACAGCATTTCCATGTTATACCACTCTTAGGATTTTCAAATTTATATATTTGATACATTTAACGTTTTTACGTATAAGTATTTATAGTAAACGTTAACACCCGGTTTATACACGACGAATATATCTAAATATTCCCACAATGGTCCCGACATATTTTTATATCCATTATATCATCATAAAAGTTATAACATTCATTTACCCAGTATTTTGGAAATTTATTTTATTTATAACGTAAGCTTATGAATATTACGACGGTTTTCGTGAAAACTAAACAATAATCACCCGAACACTCAGTAATTGTACCCAACATATTTTTATCATTCTTATGACTTTATTAAGTCCCGGTTAACTTCGTTAATATTTATTTCTAGCAAACCCGGTACCCGATTATAACTAACTACGATTACCTAAATTTAACACCTAAAAACCTATACTTATACTACAAATCATTCACTAACTATCCTAAGTAAATCAAAGTCCATATTATGGCTTATGAACCCTTTGAAAAATCAGCCATGAACCCCCCCTTTTGACCTCATGCATATATGAAATCTTATTATACTATAAACCTTAGATAAATATCTTTACAAACCCCTAAAACATAACTCATATAATTTCTTGGAATCAAAACACCAAAACCTCATCTCTTCCACTCTAAACCACGACCCAAATCCATAATCAATGATCAAGAGGTTATTTTTCAAAGATCAAAGCATCAAAGTTGTTCATTTCATCATCCTAATCAAGAATCATACCACAAAAACACAAGTAATCCAAGGTTTCTAATCATCTCACCACCTATTATTTCAAAGTGAGTATTCAAATTTATTTTCATGTTTTCATCTAATTAACACATGTATCTTATAGTATTCATGCTTAATTTCATGCACAAACTAGTTATACCACTTTATTTTTGTATACTTTTTGAACATACAAACCCTAGATTGTGATTTAGGTGTTCCTTTGTTAAATTAACTTGTTTACTAGTCATTAGGAACCCATGGCACCCTAAGAAGGTGTATGGTAGGATTAGATTAGTTTTGTGAAGTTTGCAAGAGTTTTGGTTGAGGTTGGAACTAGTTTTGAACCTTGGAAATGGATTTCTAACAAGTTTATAAACATGCTGTCCCATTTTGGTAAAATCTGGAAAATCAGTAAACACAAATGAAACTTTGGCAAAAATTTTAGAAAATACTTTCAAAAACGAATCCGTAGGCGAAAGAACGGATTAAAAAGAGTTTATAACGAAGAAGTTATGATTTTTGCAAGTTTGTTGACGAAAAGTATTTTTCTGAAAAATAGTTGCTGTTGGACGTTTTTCGTCGGACAAAACAAAGCTTTAGACGTAACCCGGAGGAGCCGAGCTTTCCAAAATATATTACTACATACTAAGCCGTAACCGTGGATATAAATAACAAGTAAAACGGACTTATAACGACAAAGATATTCACGTTTGAATATCGGCAAAACTCATTTCATTTTGACAGCTTTTATAAATATTAACGCCAAAACTACGTAGTAACTCTAGATTTATAAAAATAATACCAAGTACCTAATTTATAACTAATGAAGTATTAGTTATTACAAGTATATTTTATCACTACGAGGCGTTATTTCAAGGATTTTAACCCGAGGATTTCAACACGAACATTGAAACATACGATATATATATAAGTATATATATTGCAACTAGCTTTATTTTTCTAATAGCCATATTTTCCCAAGTCTTGGAAAATGTATATTTTTTATAACAACAAGTATTTTTCAAAGAGTAGAGTGGTATAGGAAACATGTGCATGGATATTCATAACATCATTTCATGATCTAAAGTAGATCGTTCATCATTCATATTAGGTTGCGGCTAGTGTGCGCGCCTTGTTTTTCAGCTCATTACATGTTCATGGTACCATCATATCAGGTGAGTCATAGCCCCACTTTTACTTGTTAATGACTTTATAAACTCTTTGGGGGAGATACATGCTTCAATACTTGTTTTATGCTGTTATACGATTTGAATTACTTATGGGGAAGAATACGTTGCTTTAACTATTTTTATACAATGCCAAAGTATAAAGTTCTTACATTGCTTAAGTAGCCTTATTACCACGTCACGACAAGTCCCCTTTATTTCATGGACCGTTAATTACAGTACGAGCGAGAGTGAGTGAATAGATCTATTGAGGGTGACTCCTCCATTCGTGTTTGGGTTGCTCCAACAGAATTACGAATGCATTTCATGTCTAATATATTACGAGTGTCTGGTAAACACTCACTTGGGGCAAGTTTTAGTATGTCTAGCTTCGGGGTCATGAGCTTAAGAGCCAATGTGGGTTTCATTATTGAAATCTTAGTACTTTACTTTATACTTGGGCTATTGTACATACAAAATCACTGATAAATTCCCGATACTTTTTCATCGTTATTACTACTGAATTACGATGCCTTTGCATCAACCTTATTACTGAAATACGATGCCTTTGCATCAAGTCTTATTACTGAAATACGATGCCTTTGCATCAAGTCTTATTACTGAAATACGATGCCTTTGCATCAACTTTATTACTGAATTACGATGCTTTTGCACCAATCTGATTACTTTTGTTTCCACAAACCAAACTTATTACTTTTGGCAGTGGGTCGTAAACACACAGGTTACAAGTCTCTTATGGCGGGACTTGGAACTGAGTGGATTTACGATGCCTTTGCTGGGACAACTTCATCCATATGCATTACATTCTTTTTTCACAAGACTCTATGAACTCACCAACCTCGTGTTGACACTTTAGCATGTATTTTCAGGTATTAAGCAATGGCACGCTACAGGAGGTTTTGGCAGGGCATGGCATGGTCATAGAAGACTCTGATTTATTCATTTGGGGACCGTTCTAAATTATTTTTAGGGCCTACTTCCGCATTATTTTTAACAATGTAGATTCAACATTTTGGTTAAACAATTTTATTCTAAATGATTCAAGTGCAAACCATTTTTGAACTAGTGTTGTAATACCAATTGAGTTACACCCCAGCTACATGTATGCTTTCGCTGGACCCGATTTTGGGGGTGTGACAAAAACACCTCAACCAAGAGTAAACCAAAATAGACGAAACTTTAACAATAATCAACAAATGTGGAACTTCAATCCATGGGGAATGTTTCCACCATATATGCACCCAAGTCAAATACAAAACATGTTCGGGACAAATAACTTTGGTCAAATGAGACAATGGGGACCAATGTAAAAAGTTTCGCCATTCAAACATGGAAATCTTTGATGTCACCCCTTGTTCGGACTTTGCCTTGAAGATTTTGAAGTTAAACGCATTGAAGACGAAAGGTACACATTTCCTTTTATTTCCTTGTCAACAAATGCATGCTTAGTTTCATATCTAGTTTTTATGTGATTTTGATTGGTTCATTATTCCCTCTAGTTTTTATTTCTATACATATATATACTTATTTACTTATACTATATCTAAATACATATATATATATATATATATATATATATATATATATATATATATATATATATATATATATATACTCTTAGATATATCTAGGATCTTATAACCTAGAAAATTCATTTGTTGATTTTCTAGAACTAGAAATTGTTCGTTTACGAACCTTTTCTTTTCCCCATTTGCCTTATTGAACTTTAATGTTCAACAACACTCATGCTGATGAAGAGAGATGAGTCAAACAATCTATGGATGAAACAAACTCCCGGCTTCCGTTGCATACGTCTCCCTCCTTTATTCTCGTCTTATAAGCCCATACTACATACATATATATATATATATACATATACTTATGAACCTTCCACAACTTTCTCGTGTACTTGACAACTTGATAAATTTCATCCGAAATGATCAAGAAAATTTAATTGGCAAAATGTCAAGTAAAAGTGTCAAGTAATTCCTTTCGTGCGAATACCCTCCAACGTATTTTTGATTAAATATAAATCTAATACATACATATAAATATTTTGTTGTTCTTTCCAGAAACCAAAATCACAAAAATCAAATTTTGGAGGGCGGCCCCCTTAATGTTTAAGGGGACCGGCAGCCAAATGAAGGGCGACCCCCTTAATTTAAGGGGGCAGGCCATCTGATAGCTCAAACCCGTTTTTCCCTTTGTTCCTTTTGCCAAACACTCCTCTTTTTCATACTCCCCTTCCCCTGCTTCTGCTGTGATGAAAACCAAAACCCAAAAACATCTCAAATCACTTCCAAATCACATAATTCGGGTTAATTCGCAAAGGGCAAATTCATCTAACACAATCACCATTACGTATTGTAAGTTTTTCATAACACATTTCATCTAATTTTATCTTATTTGGTCATATTCATGATTATGCATGTTTTATAAAATTCTTCAATTTCACAATTTCTTTCGAATTAAGTCCTAAAACTCCATAACCAAATGCTTCCCCTGGGATTAGAATGATTAATCAACACGTGAAACTAGTAATTATAAACTATCATGTCAAAAATTTTTGAAAAACTTCATACACTCCTTTTCAAAATTTTTAGTAAACTCATTGTTGAATAATGATTTGAAAACGTGTTAAAACTAATCACATTATACTTTTGTAACTTGTAAAACTTGAAATTACATTTTTCGACCAAGAAAAATTATATTGGTTCACAATATAGGGGTGTTTGGATTATGTCCAAATAATATCGAAACCTAGCCATTATAATTTTTATAAAACCTTGTTATAATTATAAACCTAAGAATTGCTAATCGGACTTGTCAAGATATATAATTCATATATATATTGACATACTAGTGGTATAAGTCACTAGTTAAGGAAGCGTTTGGTTTATTACTAAAAATAACATTTTTAAGTAAAAATACAAACCATCTTTTTCAAAAACAAATCACATGCATA
Source organism: Artemisia argyi (assembly GCA_030686995.1). Taxonomy (NCBI): domain Eukaryota; kingdom Viridiplantae; phylum Streptophyta; class Magnoliopsida; order Asterales; family Asteraceae; genus Artemisia; species Artemisia argyi. The sequence continues at coordinate 136,260,270 of CM060694.1, forward strand.
AGAAACTCGCAAGAAATAGCTAGTTTTACAATCTAATGTAAATCTAGTAAATTTCATGATATATTAAGATGTTTAAAAGGGCGTTTGGATTTGTCCATAACTACTTATTATACATCGTAAAGTATATCTAGAACGAGTTAAAAACAATATTAAGGAACATGGTAATCTACTTCTTTGGATTAGTAACGAAGTATGTTTACGCTCCAACATAAGCCTTAACAATATACATATACTTTTATCTTTCTTTATATTTATTTTGGTCTTTTTGTATTGTTTATGTGTTTAGGTGAAAATGCCAAAAGCAACTACCGAAGATCTTTCTCACACTAAAAACTACATTCCTAAAGTTTCCCAACTCCCTACCATATCTCCTTCCATTGGACTTATATATCGTCAAATTGAAGATAGAAATGTTCATGAAGGACGTGTAGTAGATCTTGCTTTTGCTCAATCCGAGTACATAAATCGCTTGTTTTCAAGCATCAACTTCAATTGTCTTTATGAAATAAATGAACCTATCATTCCTCGCTTCCTAATGGATTTCTATAGCCAAGTCACCGTCCAAGAAAATGATCTTTGTTTCATCACCATCTCTTTCATGATTCAAAATGAATTTATCACCCTAACTCTCGAACAATTTGGTCATATCCTCCAAATTCCATTTAGAGGTCAAGCCGTTTTCACAAACGAGTGGGACCTCGAATCTCTTAATCGCTATCGACCAACCTTCGGTCCCTATCTCGATGAAATTCCTCATCTCGACGAAATTCGTCAAATCCTTGGTGTGGAACGTGCCACCACAAGCCGAAAAATAAAATCCAAAAACGTTCAAATCTCTCCATACCAACTTCTCCTCAAGGAATTAAGCCCCCACATGAAGCGTTGGGAAGAACTCATTTGTGAGAATGCGTTTGGTACTGGAGGTCACCGGGACCATCTCCCAGTGTGCCTTGTTCACATGTTGTATTGTATAGCTGTCGAAAAGCCGTACAATTTGGCCTACTTCTTTATCAAACGGATTGAGTGTGCTAGAAAAACTCCCAAAGCCAACCTTCCATATGGAATGTTCCTCGCTCGTCACTATCGTCATTTTATCGAGTACTACCCCGATCTTGACAATAGTATCTATGAGTCCATCTACCCCACTCTACGTCCTCTCGCTCTAAAACAAGCTCGACGAACTCGAAGTGACAAGGGTAAACCTCGTCGTCATAGCTTTCATGGATCATCTTCAAGGCAAGACGATAACGATGAGGAGGAAAACATCCATGATGCTAGTACCCCTTCGTTTTCTGACTTCGTTGACAATTTAGAGGATCTTGACTATCCCAAGTATTCTACCCCATCTCCTAGTGATCAAAATGAAGAAGTGCTTCATGAACGAACTACCGAGATGCTTAGAAGACAAAAGAGCTTGCACGAAGAAGTTAGAGGTGGCTTCAAATCTATAGGAAAGACTTTGAAGGGTATCTTCGGGAAGAAAAAGAAATGATATGCTTGGATTATGTTTGTTAAACAATATTTAATTTTTATGTCTTGTGTGCTACTTGTCCGAAATACATTCGGAAGTACTTGCAACTTTCTTGGAATAATTGTTTGGATAAATGATTAGTATGTTAACTTGTTTATTATGTTTAATATATGCTTATGAATGCATGCTCTAACTCTTAATTTATATATATACTTGCATGATTAGCTTATATATATATATATATATATATATATATATATATATATATATATATATATATATATATATATATATATATATATATATATATATCCTGTATGCTTTATAATAGACCAAAACAAATGTGAAATGTCCAAATGGTGCTTGCTGCAAATACAAAACAGAACACAACATTTTTCCAGAAAATTTTTGAAAAATTTTGGTTTCTGGGTCGTCAGATGGGCGGCCCCTTTAAATCATAAGGGCGGCCCCCTTAAAATTAAGGGGACCGGCCTCCATTTAAGGGGACCGGCCATCTGAAACAGTTTTTACACTGTTCTCTTTTGCATCTTGTGATCCCTTTTGCTAGTCCCAGCTACCATTTCCCTTAAAAACTAAACTGATTTTGGAATATAACATTACAATTTCAAATTAATTCCACTTCTAAACATGTTTTTCCCACTATATAATCCCCATGCATGTTTAATTCACATTCCATCATCCTCAAACATTCATCAAACATCATCATGTCATTACCAAGAACCACCTATTCAAACAATGCCAAGAAACAAAAACTTGTCATCATTCCACCCAAACAACTCTTCATTGATCTTACAAATGAAGACAACACCACTCCATCTCCACCACCTCAATGTTCATCTCCTAGTGCACCAAATGCACCCTCCAAAACACCTTCAACAAATGGAAACTCCACTTCCTCCATACCATCCACTTCATCCATTAATGACTACATTAACACCCACTTATCTCCTCCACCAATAGTTCAACCATCACAACATACCGATGAAAACACAACCCTTGCATTAACTCTCTCACTATCACCATTAACACCTCTTGATGCACACTTCTCATCATCCCCTATCAATCCACCAACCTATAACCCCGTCCCATGGAGCTTACTTGAAGCTCATGGTAACACTTGCCTTTGTTGCATCCACAACCGAACAATTGTGTTCGGACTAAGAGATGAAATGCAATACATGTTTTCTCACATTGAAAACTTGTTGCATCCACCACCAACAACAAACTCAACTCCTCCACCACCATCAACAAACACTCCTCCTCCATCACCATCTCCATGTTCACCATCCATTCCTCCCTATTAAACATGCTTGGTGTCTTACAAATAAAATTATATTAAACCATTTTGGATGACAAGCTCTAGAGAGGACTTTCATATTTGAGCTTTGGTTTATTATTTCAATGATGATTGTAAGCCTTTAAAGGCTTTTGTTAGTTGCATTACTTATTTCATTTGTTGATGTAATGCTTGATGAATTTATTTCACTTGATTAATGATATGGTTGTGTTTAGTTTACACTTTTGCATGCTATATACATATATATGTTGCTTGCGACTAAATATTTTTGCAAGATATCCATATCTCGATTCCTTTTGGCCTCAAAACGAGGGTGAGTATACTTCAAGGGGGAGCTTCCATTAACATGGGATAACCTTTTTGATGCTAACAAAAAGGGGGAGAAGTGATATAAACTCACAATAATACTTGAATATATACTAATTTTTGATTAACGAGTTTAAATTTTGTAATCATCAAAAAGGGGGAGATTGTTGACATAAATAATGTGAGAAAACGTTATTCATATCTTTCGATATCTCTATATTTTGACGATCACAAAATATAAAATCGTCAATCGTATAATTACTACGTAAACAAGTATTAAGCTAGTTTATATCACTATATCCAACTTAATCACTTAAGGTATGGATAAACAAGTGCTTAATACATCTCATGATCAAAGGGTGGTTTAATTAACTAACACAAAGTTTATTTAATTATATAAACATATTATATATTTTTGAAAAACACTTTTGGTAATTAAGAAAAATGTTTTATTCATACTAAATATATGAATTCAAAATTTTAACCAAAAACAGTTAGTTTTTCACCAAATAAACTTACCCCACTAAAAGACAAAGATTCTGGCCGTTTCAGCTGGGCGGCCCCCTTAATTATAAGGGGCGGTCCCCTTAAAATTAAGGGGACCGGCCTTGATTTAAGGGGACCGGCCACGCTCCTCTGTCAGAATCTTTTGCCTATAAATACCACCTTAAACCTGGATTTTTGCCTCACCTTTTGCACTAAATTTTCAGATCTATAACTTTCTAAAGATCCTCAAAAACCCTTTGATAATTTGTATATTAATCCTTGTTTCAAGTGATTCAATCCCTCATCATCCATTCTCATCCAAAGTGCAAAAGAAGAACACTCTTTCCACAACCAAGTTCAAGAAGTGTTGAAGAGTAGTTGTGCATAGTGTATATATACATTCATTTGTGAATATTGTGTTGTGCTTGTTATATATCGTTTAAAAGATATAGAAGTTGTGTAGGAAGTAGAAGTTGATTAGTAGTGAAGTAGGTTAGTTGTGAAGATTGGTGTGAAGTAGAAGATTGGTTTGTAGAAGATTGGTGTGTAGAAGATAGGTGTGAAGAAGATTGGTGTGTAGTATATTGGTGTGAAGAAGTTGTGTAGAAGTTGTGATCAAGTTGTGAAGTTATTGTGGTGTGTTAATTGGTATGTAAGGTTTTCTCCGCCAAAAGGGAGTTTGTTGACATAGTGAAGAAAACTCTCGAGTAGGTGACTCGGGGAGTGGAGTAGGAACAAGGAAGGTGTCCTTGTAGCCGAACCACTATAAATCCTTGTGTTGTGGTTTGATCTTTCCATCTCTTCTCATTACCTATTTATTTACCTTTACTATATTAGCTTTGTTAGTTAGTTACCATACAATTGTTCATATAGTGCATGTATTGAGTTCACATAAACTAGAATCGAAGTTTTTTAAAACAAACTTGTGTTTATAAATTTAAAAGGACGTAAAACTATTCAACCCCCCTTCTAGTTTGCGACAAGTTCAAGCTACAAGTGGGTATATCTTTGAAGTTATTTCAAAGTACTGCTCCAAGGTACTCTTCTTCTCAAAGTACTTCTCCATTGATTCAAAGTACTGCTGCTCGTTCATTATTTCAAAGTACTACTCTTACAAAGTACTTCTCTTCATCAAAGTACTGCTATTACAAAGTACTGCTCCGTTCAATCAAAGTACTTCTCCAAAGTACTTCTGCTGAATCAAAGTACTTTTCCAAATTACTTCTGCTGATACAAAGTACTTCTATCTCCAAAGTACTTCTGCTGAATCAAAGTACTTCTCCAAAGTACTTCTGCTGATTCAAAGTACTTCTATCTCCAAAGTATTGCTCGACTATTCAAAGTACTGCTGCGTGTTAAAAGGAGTAAGGGGAAGTCGCAATGAGTTTGATTGATATTAGTTTCACGCACACAAGAAGATTATTTGATTCACACACAGAGGAAGAAGTTTATATTCTTAAAGGTTTTAAAAGGCTCGTATTTGATTCTTATTGGAATAATTGATTACGAAGGAGATTGTTTATTACTTTTTTGAAGATGAAGTGGAATTATTTGGGTTTGTGTTTTTATCATATAGCTTGATGAATCTAGCAATGTGTGATTTTTCTTATGATGCTCTATGCACACATTGACTATCACTTAAAGGAGTTACATTGTAGTGCTTAGTGTCTCATATTAGTTGAGGATTTTGTCAAGGGATTGCGGTCTACTTATATTTATGGTTGGGTATAAGTATGAAGTTACGTAGATAGTAAAGATTTAAGAAACAAGTTTGGGAAATTCTACTTCTTCATCAAATTCGTTATACTTGATCTTCTTCACAAGTGATCATTACAAGGAGCTTACAGATTTGAAGAATCATGAAGAAGGTTAACACATTAATTTCAGGGGAAGCATATTATGATGTGTTTAATCATTTGATGTACATGCACCACTCTGTAGGGATCAATATCTTGATAGATCACGAGCCAATAGATCGTTAGTCAACTAATGTAATCACTAGCTAGACTAAGTTAGATAATCTCTGTGAGCTTGTAATTATGCGGAATATAAAAACAAACTTATACTAAACTTGATCCTCTATGGATCGATAAACTAATAATATTAATGAAACTCGTACTAGAAACTTGTATCTATTACAATGACCTAGGATTCCTTATATACTAGTGGAAACCCTAACCTTTCTTACAAGAAACGAATAATGATAAACTATTAAAAGATATTCTACATATCTTGTCCTAAAATACATAATTTCTATCCATGGTTAAACTCTATCCGTAGGATCTCTATTCGTCCGCAGGAACCAGTCATCAGCAGAAATTCACTAAGCCTTCCGCAGGAACCTGTCAGCTGTATCAATCAGTAGTATCTTCAATAATTCCTTACAATCCTCCCCTAATCTTGAATTTGACACAGTTAAGTTCAAGATTTCTTGATAGAGCACCAATAGCACAAACCAGAGGATTGAGAATAAACATCAGCAGCAAAGAATCTTCATAAGGAGAATCTCTATGATCATGAAACAAGTTGAAAAGCTCCATTCTTTGCAGCAAAACAAGAGTAAATGTACATCAAAACAGATAAGTTTCATACTATTCTCATCACATCCAGGTGTTTTAACTCCTGTGAGAGGTGATTCATTGAAAATAATGGATTTGATGTCTCTTTACCAATAGCCATCACTACTGGAGTAGCCAAGTGTTCAAAGGTACACTGATAACCACATGATTTTTAGAAAATCATCAGCTATAAACGGATTTGATATGTCTTTACCTGTAGCCGTTTGCTCAGGACTAGTCAAGTATTGATGAATAATCATCTTTGTCAATTGAATACCAAATATGGTTTTCCACTGCCTTTACCACAAGCCATATACATGTGGGCTAGCCAATTATTTGGAATCCATAAAGGAAAAATCCATGGTCAATTGACAACCATTTCAACTACTCAGCAATAAAGCATAGGTGAGTTGAAAACCTTATGATTTTGAGCAAACCATTACAGCTATCAACAGATTTGATGAGTCTTTACCAAAGCTGTACCCTTTGGACTAGCCAACTTTTTGATGGAATAGTCAACATCAGGCAAGTTGATGACCACAAAGAGTGTGATAAGTATCAACATCAAACCTGCATACAACATACACAAAACTATACAAATATGTTCGATTTTTTTTTTTTTACTAAACTAATAAAAAATAAAAAATATACAACAAAATACAATACCAAGATCAGCTCATTGCAGATATGAATCCATTTGAATGCCATGCTTGGTTGCCAGTTCCTTCTTAGTCAAGATACTTCTTCTGATGAACCTTACCAATTGTTCAGCAAGATGAAGATCATTTTCAGTCATATCCAAAGGAATAGATAACTTTGTCTCCAGCATGAGATGCATTACTTCCTTTGTGATTGGGTAAAGAACATCAACCCAGCAATACAAGGTCTTACCAGTGGTTGTGACAATCATATGAACATTAGGAAGTGGAAAGAACTTCCAATATTCAACCACCCATGTCTTTTGACCTTTCCATACTTGAAACCTTACACCAGAATCACCTTTATAAGAATCACATAGAATCTGCAAATCACCCATCAAATATATTCCAATGTCATCAAGGGAATGAGTTTGATAATACGTGGTAACCCAATCATAAAGTGAGAGGAGATCTTGTTTGTCCACCATATGTAAGATTTGGCTCAAAAATAAGAATGTCTTGGTAGTTCCATATTGTCTAGTTATGACATTCACTTTTCCTTGACCAAGCTCAGAGTCAACAAGTTCCCACTTCACAATTTTCTCCCATACAACAGGGTCTTGACCATCATCAGAAGCATAATCAAGAAAAGTAGTACTATCTTCTAAAGGAATATCTTTTGAAGCCTTCCTCTTGATAGCTTTAGTCTTTCTCCTAGTGCCAGTAGTAACAGGAGTAGAAGGACCATCAGCAGGTTCTTCTTTAGGAACTTGTTTGGAAGTATCAGCAGGAACATCTACAGAATCATCATCATCAGGTACTTCAACTGGAGTATCTTCTGAAGCATCATTGGTAACATCATGTGGAGCTTCAGTGGTATCAGGATGAGATTCAGCAGTATCATGATGAGAATCAGCAGGAGTAGCATCCATCTGAGCATCAGGAGTACCATCCTTTTGACCATCAGGAGTATCATCCTTCTGAGACAATACTGAAGGAAATTGTACATTCTCCTGACCACCATGAAAAGACCCAATAGACTCAGCAGGTTGAGCAGCAGGATCTTGAAGCTTAGCTTTCTTAGCTTGAGGCTCATCCAAAAGTCTTCCTCTAAACTCCAAAACATCTTGAACATTTATACCAGAAGAATGAAGATTGGAAATGATCTTGTCATAGTAGAAGGTGAGCTGCTTATCTGAAAGTCCCCAAACCTTCTTTTGATTCCAGCCTGACCCAAACATAGAACATCCCTGATTCTTCACTAAATTCCTCATATATTTCTTTATTTCATTCTTTGTCCAAGGTCTTTCCTTTTGATACTTAGCTTTAATCTCTACCTCCAGTTGTCTCTTCAATCTTCCTCTTTCATCCATCATCTGAACAAAAGCAGGATTATCAATTCCAAGCTCAGATTCACCCAAATTAGGCTTGGAAGCAGCCTGTTCAGCCAAATTCTCCCATTGCTCAGCAGTAAGATTCTTAGCTATTTCATCAAGCTCCTTTTGTCTTTCAGCAGGCAAGGTGGTAGTGAATTGAGGTCCCATCTTATCCAAATCATCTTGAATTTTCCTAGCCAACGCTTCTGAGGCTTTCAAATCCAACTGAACTTTAGTAACTACAGCATCCTCCTTAGCTTGCAAATGTGCAGCAACATTCTCACTAAGTTTTTCATTAGCAAGTTCCACCTTGGATTTTACTCTGGAAGGAATGTCTTGATCAATCAATATAGACTTTCCTTTATCTTTCTTCTCAGGAGGGACAAAAGTCTTATCAGAAGAATCATGAGGAAGATCAGCTGGAATATCTATTGATGGACCATGAGTGCTCACTTCTGGCATAGTAGTAGGAAAAAATTCCTTCCTATGAACATCAGCAGAAGTCTTCTTTCTAGGAGCATCAGCAGACTTCTTATCAGCAGAATGCTTTCTTCTGACATAAATGACTCTGGCGTCCTTTGGTACACTTGCATCAGTAGAATGAGCAACATCAGCAGTTGGAGCAACAGATGGTTCAGGTCTAGTGCCAGCATTCTTCTGAACACTCTCCAAAGTGGTAGCAGCAAGAAGTTCAAGGCCTTCCAAGTCAATGTTGTCAGATGCTTTAGTAGAGTCCTCATCTGAATCATACACCACACCTTGTTTCTTCTTTTGCTTGAGCTTACCCTCCAACTTCTTAACTCTTCCAATTAGAGTCAGAACAGCATTGCTGAGGTTCTTTTTGGTGAAGTTCAAATCATTCTCCAATTTGTCCACCTTAGATACATACCTGTTCAACAAAGCAGATACAAAAGTGAGAGTAACAGGACCTTCAGCTCCACCAATAGGGATATCTGTGGCATTTGGAGCATCATTGGTCCTGTGAGTAGAATAATCTAAATTTACATCTACATCTACATGTTCCTCAAAGTGAGGTCTCAAAGGACTGGGTGAAGAAAGTCTTGTAAATTGTGGTGAGTGTACAGGGTGGTCAAAGCCTAAATTCTCATTGAGCTCATGCTCAGGAGAATTGATATCCATTGGTGAAGGTACAGGAGAGGGTGGAGGCTGAACATCAGAAGCAACTGATGCATTTGCATCAGGAGCATCTTCAGTTCTGTCAAGAGAATCCTCTGGTGCTTGAGCATCAGGAGAATCCTGATCACCAGCAGCTACATCAGCTGCTTCTCCAACAGGTGGATTGCCCACTGGGACATCAGCAGCTACATCAGCAGCTGCTCCATCAGGAGCATGGCCACCAGGCAACATAGCTGAAAGTAAAGGTCTTTGTTCACCAGTAAATTTAAATTTCATTTGGGTAAAAAACCTTTTAGATAAACCCTTAACAAGCAAGTGAGTGGGGTCATTGCTCTCAATGTCTAAAATGATTTGAAGAAACCTAAGATACAATAAATATTTAAGTTTGGTATCCTTAACATTTTCAAGCATAGCATTAAAGATATACCTAGAAAAGTTAAATGTTCTTCCTTGAGAGAGGCACACAATGGCAAGAGCAATGTCTGTAGAGAATTGGTCCCATCCACCAGACTTAGAACCCATACACTGAAGTAAGGTGTGTGTCAAAAACCTCCATTTTGGACAAAACAGATTCTTGTACCATACTTTCCCATCACCAGTATAACCAGCAGCCTGAAGCCCTCTAAGTATCTCACTCTTAGGCAACTCAGTCACTCCTCCTTCATCATCCAACTGTAGTTTGGTCCTGACCAAAGACTCAGTAACCACATATTCTTCCTCATCTATGACAGCAACAATCTCTGTTGGTCCATCTTCAACAGTCCTTGTTTGTGCTGTTTCCCAAAATTGTACAACAAGAGATTTATGAATAACACTTGGGTATTGGAGCAGAGCATACCGAATCTTGGACCTTTGAAGAAATTCCATCATGCCCACATAATCTTCATCACCCTTACCACGACCAAGAAAGGCATGTTTGTTATGATCTCCTTTGAAATATAGTTCAGCCATTGATTGTGAATATGAAATTAGGGTTGGGAGTTCTGAGGAATGTTGAAATGGTTTCTGAAATTTTATACCGAGAGGGAATCAGTTAATTTGGGAGTGGGATATGCATGTATTGGTTGATTATAGAAGTTACCAAACGTGGAATGAAACTGATATGAATTATTGGAAAGAAATCTTTTACCAATAATCAACTAAGGCAAATCCCAATTAACTGACTCATCCAAAGAAACCAAATCAAACGGCTGAAATCAAATGGTCAATCCGTAGAAAGTAGTCAAATGTTGACTATGGTCAACAAAGCCTTCCGCAGAATCAATCAGCAGAATCTACCCGTCAGTGGAAACCAAATATCTTTGAAAAAGATCTCTTAATTCAAATTTCAAAGAACCCTTAATTATCTCCAAACTGCCTCGCATTAATGGTAATAAAGACACGCGGTTGGGTGATCTTATAAATAAAGGCAATTATCCCCAAATCTCTCTATTTCAAATCAAATCCCTAATTATCATATCTCCAATTAACAATACATCCATGGCTTCCAATCAGCCCATAATCAACCTTTCTTCTGACTCATCAGATACTTCTGATTCACTAACATGTCCACCTCCACTCAGAATGCCAACACTTCCCCGTAGTCTCACAAAAGAACAAGCCAAGAAGAAGAAACATGATGTGCCTGCACCGAGTTCATCATCATCTGAAGATCTTCCACCATATCCCTCTGAAATTGATGATCCTGAGTATCAGAGAGAGATGGAGAGAAGGTGGAATGAATTGGAGAGGGCAAACAGAGTTCCCAATCGTGATGAGTCTCTCATCTTCTTTACATCATCTGATGAAGAGGATGATGAGAATGATGAACTTTACAACCCTTCAACCTCTGATAAGCCTCAGTCCTCTTGTCTAAGAAAAAGAAAAGTAAATCCACCATTGCCAAAGATCAGAAAGGTTGTGTTAGGTTTGCCCTGTCCTCAATGGCAAGGACTCTTCAACATCAACAACAAGGGCAAGAAGAAGACTGTGGAAGGCAAGGGCAAGGGCAAAGTAGAATAGGAACTTTGTTGTTAATCTTTCATTTTCACTATCTTGTATTGTACCTCTGAAGAATCAATAAAATTTGCCTTGTTAATTATTACCTGTTTTAATTCTTCTGAATAGCATTCCCCTGAATAAATTGAACTTGAAAAAGCCATCAGCAGGAACACTCTTAACAACAAGATAAATAGTATCAGCAGCATGTTGGTCAAACCATTGACTTTCATCCGAAGAATCCAATTAAGTGGACAACTTGCACACTTAGTAATTGCTACTGACTAAACTACCTCCCATTTACTTACATTAACTCACATTTAACCCAAATCATGTCTTTATAAATAAGTCTTCAAGTTATAATCAACTCACCATCCCACAAATAACATATCCCAAAGTCTTTCACACATTCAAAACATGAAGCCATCCCCCAAAGTCATTGAAATCTCCTCTGATTCATCAGACTCTACCTTTGACATACCTCAAATCCAAAGATCATACTACTACTTAGGTGAAGGTCCTTCAGAGTTAGGTCCATCTCTAACCTCATCCGAAGAAACCACTGAAGCTGAGGAAACACCAACTCCTCTAGCTATGGTTGTCCCTGACTTCACTCCTGTCATTGCATCCTTAACTAGTGAAATGGAAAGAGTCTGTGCAGATATGAGAAGAATCTCTATCCCTGAATAGCCACAGTCCTCAAGTAGAAAGAAGGGTCCATTGAAGGTGGTGCTTGGTCTTGCAGCTCCCAAACTCTGGAACAAGGACATGCAATCCAGAGGAATCCACAAGAAGATGCCAGACCCAAAGGACTTGGGTAAAGGGAAGAGGAAGATGGATTAGGTTGTTACTTAGGGATGTGATGGTATGATGGTGGTTAGTTGTTGTTGAATGATCTATTTTGTGTTTCTTCTGATGACAGATCTTGTAATGGATGTACCAAACTTTCCACTGATGAATAATATTTTACTTTAAAGTCTTTATATCTAATGCCACTGAATGTAGATCTTTGACCATCAGCAAAAACATGACCTGAAACCAATCATTCAAACAAAACACAAAAGAACAACTAGAGTAATATACAAGATTAATAATAACCTGCAAAAGAAAGTTAGTGAACATAATTCTAGAAAACATAATAATCTACATAAATACAACATGTACAATCCTCCCCTGAGGCATATGCCTCCCTTGAGGCTTATGCCTCCCCTGAAACATAGCATTTAAGGGTTAACCATCCCAAAGTTGACAACTAGGTGATTAAACCTAGGTCCATCAAAAGCTTTTGTTAACAAATTAGCCTCATTATCATCAGTGTGAATTTTAAGCACTTGAATTAGATGCTTCTCATTTGCATCTCTTATAAAATGGTGCCTAATTTCTATGTGTTTAGTTCTCTGATGAAAAACAGGATTTTTAACAATAGAAATAGGACTTTGATTGTCAATGTAGATTTTGGTGTTCATAAAGTTAAACCCATAATCCAACATCTGATTTTGAATCCAAAGTACCTGACCACAGCAATTGGTAGCAGCCACATATTCTGCTTCAGTAGTAGAAGTAGCCACAATGGTTTGTTTCTTGCACTGCCAAGAGATGAGTCTTCTTCCAAGAAATTGACAACCTCCTGTTGTGGATTTCCTATCCAAATTAGCTCCAGCATAATCACTATCACTGTAAGCCTCCAACACAAATGGTGAATCCCTGGGGTACCAAAGGCCTAGTTTGGGTTGGCCCTTGATGTACTTGAAAATTTTCTTCACAGCATTTAGGTGAGAAGTCAGTGGAGTGACTTGATGTCTTGAGCAAGCACTGACAGCAAAGGTAATGTCAGGCCTAGAAGCTGTTAGATACATAAGTGATCCAATCATGGACCTATAAAGATGAACATTCACAGCCTCATCTTGCTCATTGGGTGGTTCATATGGAGTGGTAGCAGTCCTCAATAGTTCAAAGTCAAACTTTTTCAAAATATCTTTAACATACTTCTCCTGATGAATAAAGATCCCTTCAGGTTGTTGTTTGACTTGCAGCCCTAGGAAAAAGGTTAACTCTCCCATTGCACTCATTTGAAATTCACCTTTCATCAAATCTTCAAATTCCCTGCACCATGCTTCCTTTGTGGATCCAAAGATGATGTCATCTACATATACCTGTACTAGAATGATGTCCCTGGAGTTTTTCTTAATAAAGAGGGTCTTATCAATAGCTCCTCTTCTGTATCCATGCTCTAATAGAAATGTAGACAATCTAGCATACCATGCTCTTGGTGCTTGGTGAAGTCCATAAAGTGCTTTGACAACTTTGTACACCTTCTTGGGATGATGGGGGTCTTCAAAGCCCTGTGGTTGGGTAACATAAACTTCCTCTTCAATTTTTCCATAGAGGAAGGCACTTTTGACATCCATCTGATAGACCTTAAACCCCATATATGAAGCAAAGGCTAAAAACAGTCTAATTGCTTCAACCCTAGCCACTGGTGCAAAGACCTCAGTGTAGTCAATCCCTTCTTCTTGTCTGAAACCTTGAGCCACCAATCTTGCTTTATTTCTGACCACAATACCTCTGGCATCCCTCTTGCATTTTAAGATCCACTTGGTCCCAATTGCAATCTTCCCTGCAGGCAGATCAACAAGTACCCAAACATCTTGATTCTTGAATTGTTGCATCTCTTCCTGCATAGCTTCAACCCAACTAGGCTCACTCAAAGCCTGTTTAATGCTTGTGGGTTCAACTTGAGACAAGAAACAAGCAAACAAACAATGCTTCTGATCTGTGTGGTTGTCTCTCTTCTGAGTGGATACATAGGTCAAAAATGCACATTGCCCAAACTTGGTATTCTTAATTGCACTCCTGGTGAGTACCATAGGATTTGGATCACCAAGTATATTATCTTGTGGATGAATGGTGTTAATCCTTTTAGTTGCAACAGGATTAACATCAAAGGAGGTATCAAGATTGGTTAAAGTAGGAGCAAAGTCTTCATCATAAGAAGTTGATTGAAAAATGCCATCACTTTGCTCAACATTAGCAAGATCTGAGGGAGTAGGAAACCTGCCATAAGGTTCATCTAAACTTGTGGAAACTTCAGCGGAAACAGGAACTGCAACAGAAATGCCTTCAGCAGAATCTCCATCAGCAGAATCAACAGCTGCATCAGCTGATGCATCAACAGAACTAGGTTTTCTGCTTTCTTCAATAGCAGCTTGTTTTAAGAGGGCTTCAGTGTCTTGAGAAAATTCAAGACCAAGTCTTTTAGCTTCCTCAGCAGCTGCATGTTCTTGCTTTTTGAGTCTAGCAAGATCTTTTGCATAAGTTGAATTTTCCACATCATCAGCAGATTTGGCATCAGAGGCTTCTTTGGTAGGAGGATCTGCTATCTGGATTGGTAGAGTTGTTACAACAATAGTTGGTTCATCACATTCTGAATCACTGTCTGAAGCATCCTGTAGGGTACCTGCATTGTTAGAAGATGACACTTGTATACCTGCAGAGGGGTTAGTTTTGTGTCTAGCATAACCCAAATAATCTGTAAGATAATCAAGGTCAAAATACCATTCATGACCTTTTCCTTGAACATTAACATTCTCCTCCAGAAATTTCAGGTTAAGAGTCTCTTCTATTTTCTTTGCTGCCAAATTATAGACCCTATAGGCCTTGCTATGAGCTGAGTAACCAACAATATATCCTTCAGCAGCTTTAGCTTCAAATTTGCCTAGGTGATCACTTGTATTCAGAATGGTCACCTGAAAACCAAAAGGTTTCAAGTGTTCAATGGTAGGCTTCTTCCCTGTCAATAGTTCATAGGGTGTCTTATTGTGAGGTCTAGTAATCAACACCCTATTCAATACATAACAGGCCGTACCAACTGCCTCAGTCCAAAACATAGTGGGAAGTTTAGAGTCAGCAAGCATTGATCTTGCAGCCTCTATAAGGGTTCTATTCTTCCTTTCAGTAACTCCATTCTGTTCTGGAGTCCTAGGAGTGCTATAATCTCTTTTAATACCCTTTAAACCACAAAGTTCAATAAGATTGGCATTTTTGAACTCTGTCCAATTGTCACACCTTATACCTTTAATCTTCTTGTTAAGTTGATTTTCAGCTAGAGCCATAAATTCTTTGAGTGCCTGAAAGGTTTGATCTTTAGTTACTAAGAAAAATGTCCAACTGAATTTGCTGAAAGCATTAGTGATCACCAAACAGAAATACTTATGATCAATACTCCTGATGGATGTAGGACCAAAAGATCCATGTGAAGCAGCTGCAATGGTTCTGAGATTGTGCTCACAGTAGTAATGGCCTTGTAAGAAGCTTTGTGTTGCTTTCCCTTGTTACAAGCCACACAATTATGCTCATTGGTGAAGATCTTTGAAGGAAGTCCATGAACTAGTCCATCTTTAGCAAGTTTGTTGATGACTTTAAAATTAACATGTGCCATCCTTCTATGCCATTTTGTAGATTCATCCAAGGATGCTTTAGCCACCAAGCATGTTAGATCACCTTCTGGCTTGACATCACTCAAGTCAAAGGTATAAATATTATGGTTTCTTGGAGCCTTTAGTAATACTTGATTGTCATCAGGCATTTGAAAATCCGGTGAAAGAATGAAACAACCATCTTCAGTGAAAAGCACAGGAATCTTTTTGTCATAAATTTGTAAGACTGAGAACAAATTGAATCCTTGAAGCTCCTTCACATAGTAGACATTCTCAAAATCCACCTTTGGAGTTCTAATGGTTCCTTTGCCAGTAATCCTTCCTACTCCACTTCCAAACCTCACTATAACTCCATTAATAGGCACAAAGTCATGCAGCTTCTCTTCATTACCAGACATGTTTCTTGAACAGCCACTATCAACAATACCTAAGTCTTTATTAAGAAGAGGATGTTCCTACAACAAAGAAAGTTAATATACAACAACAATAATTATTCAGAGACTTAAGTCATGAAAGACTTGAGCCTGCCCTGTGGATCATTCTGATGAACCCAAGATGATGAGTTAGATCCACAATTGTTCCTGGATTCCCTGTAGTTAAATGGTCTTTTATATGTCCAAGAATAATCTGCTGAGGACTTTTCAGCAGAATCCCAATTACCCCTTCCCATACACATTTGGTCAGTATATTCATACCAATGATTAACACTAATAAATGGTTGAGATCCATATCTATTTCTATTGATATTTATATATCTATTATTAAAAACAGACCTATTGGAATAAACAGGCCAATCAGCAGGAGTGGAATACATTCTATTGACATGATACTTAGCCTGTGGAGCTACTGAGGGTTTGGTACAGGTATTAGTCCACTTTTGTCTAGGTCTATTATTAACAACAGAAACACCCATCCTCTTTTCATGAAAGTCACAATCCTTAATTAAATGCAACTTGCTACCACAAACAAAACACTTCTTTTTCTCAAAAGATTTATTAAGTCCAAAAGATGTCTTATTAAACATAGAATTATTCAAACAAACATCAGAAACATAATTGTTTTGTAAACACTGAAAGGAATTGTTTTCATAAGAAGTAAATAACAAGTCTTCAGAAGAGGCTGGTTGATAAAGAACTTCATCAGCAGCAACTTTAGAGTCCACAGACTTGTAAGATGACTTGTCAGAAATCATTATGGAGGACTTGGGTGAGTCTGACTTGGTCTTGGAATCACAGCTGGCATAACTAGAGGTCTCTGAGGTCTTGTCCCTGGAAGAACAAGAGACATAATTGTTAGAATCATTACTAGATATACTTCTAGTGTCAGGGGAGTCATTGATCCTAATGCCAGTGGTTTCCTTTGATGCTGGTAAGTCAACCTTATGGGATGTGGGCTTAGGGGTTCCTATGGTTGGAGGGACTTCAGACTTATTTGGCAAGTCTTTAGACTTTTTGCCAAAGAGATGGTGTGAACCATCAAAGTCAGAGGTTTTGATGGTAGGCATAAATACACCTCTGATGGGTCCTGGTACAGCATGCAAAGCTCCTTCTTTAACATAATTTGCTAAGCCGGCTGGTGTAGATTTACCTACATCATTCCTTGCCTCTAAGCCAACATATTTTTTAAACCCTAAACCTATCCCAGAGTTTACAGCTTGACTACCATAAAGACAACTAGCTAAATTATCTCCTGAAATCAACCAATTTTTATGTAAAGCTATTTCTTTATCTAGTTTCTCTTGCAAAACATTTTTCTCAGACTCAATCCTAGCTTTTTCTTTTTCAAAAAATTTTAATTCATTGCTAGCACATTCTAAATCTCTACTTAAAACTCTAATCTTTTCCTCATAAGCTAATTGATTCTGTTGAAACCAGACCTTTTGTTGTTCTAAAGTTTTAAAAGCTTCTTTATAAGTTGGAGCTTCAATAAAACAAGCATTATATTTTGGTTTCATATCATCGTAAGCTTCTTTTAGAGTTGTATATTTAGAATCACAATGACAAACACAAGTAGATACCTGAGGAGAGATTCCCATAAGACCAAAGCTATCATCATAACTAGCCATGCAGGAGATTTGAGGAGAGCTGCTTGTAGCATCTTCATGCTCATTCCAGTCCACACTTGTATCTATAGCAGTGATCAAGGCCTTTGATTCTCCAGCTTCCACTTCTTTCTTCTTATATGCTGAATACCTGGTACTGGCTTCACCCTTCTTGGCTGTGCATTCTCTTGCAAAATGGCCAATTTCTCCACAAGCATAACACTTTACTTTCCTTCTATCAAACCTAGCTGCATCTCTTCCATCAACATTGAGCTTTTTACCAACCTTTTGCTCAAATCTTCTAACCTTGAGAGAGAGAGCATAGCCATTTGCCACTTTAAGTCCAATTCTTCCAAAGCAAGTTCATCAATTTGCTCAAAGTCTTCATAAGCTATTTGTTGCTGTCTATCAACTTCAGCAACAAAATGAATGAAATACATCTTCCATCACATTGCTAACCTTTGGATGAGTTATTGGATTAGCATTTGAAAAGTACAATGTGGTCATTGGAAGACTTTGGCTTGGAGTGGATGGACTTGTGTAAACCTGAGGTGCTGGGGATGGACTTGTGTAGGTATGTGGCATGTAGTTTGAGTTAGAACTGACAAATGCAGATTGTGAAGGAGTTGCTGCATATGGAGAGAATCCCTTTATGTCACCTTCCAAAGTTCTGAGTTTGTTATACAAGTCATCAAAGCTGAGGTAATCCAAGCCACCGTTGGTTTTCAATGATATACTCACTTGAGACCATGAGGGAGGTAAGGCTCTTAAAAACCTAGAATTCACCTCTTCAGTGTCAGGTCTGGCTAGAAGCTGATTCAAGTGACTCAGAATCTTCTGAAACCTGTCATAACCTTTGTGGAGACCTTCCTCTTCAGTAATCTTGAATTCTTGGAAATCCATCTTCAACATACTCTTTCTCATCCTCTTTGATTCTTCATTCCCTCCAAATCTAGCTTTTATGGCCCACCAGATTTCACTTGGATCAGTCATGGAATGAAAATCTCCCATGTGGTCATCAGGGATTGCCTGCAGCAATATGGTTCTTGCTTTGTTCTCCCTTTGAATAGCAAGAATTTCTTCAGCAGAAACAGGTTCCAAAATTGTAACTTTACCATTAGCATCAACACTTTGCTTTTTAGGACGACAACCATTGAGTATAACATTCCAGAGGTTATAATCAACACTTGCAATCCAGTTTTGCATCTTCATGGCCCAGATCTCATACTCATCCTTCCTAAGAAAAGGAAGTTTTGCATTGCTGTTGGAGAAGGCCACCTGTTGTAGTTGTTGAGTAAGAGAGCCTGCTTCTGAGAAAGCAACATCACCGCCTAGTTTGTCTCCCATTGGTACTGATTGAATAGTTATGTGATTGTGTAGAGGTTACAGAGAGTATCTAGTGGCTCTGATACCACTTGTAGGGATCTATATCTTGATAGATCACGAGCCAATAGATCGTTAGTCAACTAATGTAATCACTAGCTAGACTAAGTTAGATAATCTCTGTGAGCTTGTAATTATGCGGAATATAAAAACAAACTTATACTAAACTTGATCCTCTATGGATCGATAAACTAATAATATTAATGAAACTCGTACTAGAAACTTGTATCTATTACAATGACCTAGGATTCCTTATATACTAGTGGAAACCCTAACCTTTCTTACAAGAAACGAATAATGATAAACTATTAAAAGATATTCTACATATCTTGTCCTAAAATACATAATTTCTATCCATGGTTAAACTCTATCCGTAGGATCTCTATTCGTCCGCAGAAACCAGTCATCAGCAGAAAGTCACTAAGCCTTCTGCAGGAACCTGTTAGCAGTATCAATCAGTAGTATCTTAAATAATTCCTTACACACTCAAGGGGAAGTTTATATTGCTTATATTCCTATTTGTTGATAACAAAAAGGGGAAGAGATGTTAGAAGAGATTTGGAGTGGTATGGCATGGCTTAAGGGGAAGACAAGATTGTTTCATTCACGGCGAGATTTAATTATCTCAACTTTTCTACTTCGTCTAGGGAAGTTCGTACAAGAAGGTGTTTCTTTTGTCCTCATCAAATAGGGGAAGATTGTTGGGAATTATATTTATTGATTTGATGATACAAAACAAAAAGAATGAAACATGAAGGGCTTGAAGTGACAAGAAGGGAAACTACAAAAAGATGGAGGATTTGGAAGATTCTAGAAGAATATTTAGTTTCCTAATTGTATTATGATTCCTCTTGTAAACCCTAGATGTCTCTAGTATATAAAGAGACATAGGGTCATTAGTTTGAATAGTACGTACAAGATGTAAACACCAAAGGTGTGTGTGTGTGGGAACCTAGGCGTAGGGATTTAGAAAAACGCCTAGGGTTAGTATTAGTGTTAGGTTAGTATAGCCTCAAGGTCGTTCTACCTTGATCAAGTAGGATTGGGGCTGTAAATTATTAATATATGTTAGAGATGATTACGAAGAACCTTGTTGATAATAATAATAATCTCTATGTTATCCCGTTGTGCTTATTATTATCATTGTGCTTTATTGTTTATCCTAGATCAATGTCTAAACAACATGGAGTCCAAAACGGTCTAAGAACTCTTAGAAGATGGCGTGTGCATGAGTTCTATCACCCAATTAGGTTGTTTCAAGCCTAAAACTCAGTACTTATTTGAGAAAAAGTCAAAATGACATTCAAACCTTTATAAGTGGTTCACTGTGAGAATTCTCAGTTCCAAAATCATCATTGGGTGTTCAATAGTTGTTGTTTTAACTTAACTTAGTCTTCTTTTAGCTTATCATGCTATTTTCATTCAATTAGTCTCAATCAAAACTCATTAGAGTCAAGATATCAAGTTTTTGTCAAAAAGTCAAATTTTCATTTTTCAGGAAATTCCAAATCTTGTGGGATTTTTGTAGAATTTTGTATTAGGATTTAGAGCTTGAGCTTTTTAGAATATCTAGTCTACCAGCTCAAATCTTGATTCCCATTATTAGTTTATTTTTATGATTTTTTTCTTGGCTTATTTAACTGCTGAATTGGACCTGCAGGGGAAGTATCTCCCCTGCATCAGTTTGACTGTCTCAAAAGCTCACTTTTCATTTGCCTTGGCTTGAACCCTGGTGGACCCCACCTAGTGTTTTTAAGCTTTCTGAGAAGCTCACCAGCTTAGCTTCTTGGTTCCTTGCTTATTTTGAGATTAGAGACCCTTGTTCATAGCTTATTCCTACCTCACACACACCCTCACTCAATTGTCACTCAGCTTAACTGAGCTCTTTCACAAGCTTAATTAGAACTCAATTATGGACCCCAACTCTTATTTCTTGGCTTATTCAATAGCTTATCAGAGTGGCTTTTTGGCTCATCCCTCATTTTGCTCCTTTAACGTTATTTGTGGACCCCACATGGGCTGCCAAGTGGCACCTTTGGCCTGTTTGGTTGAATGGGGCAAATTGGATTGGCTTATTTGGACCTTGTGGCTTATTCAGTGAACTCTCCTTGTTGTTTTAAGCTTATTACAGCCTCATTCATTTGTCTCTAGCTTATTTCAGTTTTAGTTTAGCTTTTAGCCTGCTCCATTGGCTTTCCAAGTTCATTAAAACTCCTAATAAGCTTAATAATACAAGCTGTTAAGCTCTTTTGGTTCCAAACTGCTTATTTTTAAGATCCATAACTTTTGTCTTCACAAAAGTTTATTATTTTGAGTATTTAAAAAGTTTTGTAAAAGAAAAAATCCAGAAAATCAAATTTTAATTATAAGTGATAGTTTCTATTTAATTTGATTTATCTTTTTAATATTCATTATTAGATTTTTATTAAGTAACTTACATTTTTATATTTTTATTAATTTCCTATTATATTAAAGTATTTCCAGTAATTTTTTCAGATTTTTAATTTGTCATTTAGTATTAATTAGATTTAATATTATTTTTAGTAATAATTAATTAATAATTAAGTTTTAAATAGCAAAATTAGTTTTTATAAAGTAAACCCTAGTTTTTATATATTTCCTAGCTTTTATATGTTGTAAAATAATTTTAGAAATTTTCTTAGAATTTCTACTGTTCATCTTCTGTTTTTATAATCTAGTTTAATTAGTAATTATTTAATATTTAGAATAATAATTAGTAAAATAGTGTAAAAATATGTAAAATAAACTTTTCATAATTTTTTAGGATTCCTGTGATGGTTAATTAGATTTGTTAAATTTTTCTTAATTTTCTAAGTCTTTTTAGTATTTTTAATAATTCTAATTAGTTTAATTAGGTAATTAATATTTAATTAGTAATTAATTAATAGAAAAATCATAAAAAGAAAAAAAGACATATTTTTAGTTTTAAAATTTGTTTTTAGTTATTTTAAAATTTTATAAATTTAATTTTCACTTTTCTAGTACTTAAATAGTATTATATTGTATTTAAGTTATTTAAATATTAATAATTAGTATTAAATAGTATTTAATTAATATTAAATAATTAATTAGTGTAAAATTTTATTTTAATTTTCTAAAAATTTTCTTTTATCCTAGGGTTTGTAAAAAAGTCAATTTCAACCCCTGTGGGTTTTCAGATTTCAGTTTTCACGTTTTATTTTGTACGTTTACGTTATTTAAAATGTAAACGTACGCGTTTTTAGATATTAAACGTTTTTAAGTATCTAACTTTCACGTAATCATCTATATAGCTTGTTTAAGCTATTTTCTTGTAGATTCCTTAGTTCAAATCAATCACAAACCCTTTCTTGTCCAAATTCACCCCATCACAAGCCCGTTTGATAACAATTCACACCTCGTCGGGACATAACGACCCGGGAAAACACTGTATTCCACGGAGCATTGACTCTAAGCTGTTTAACCTTGTTGACCATCCACATTGGTCAATTTAGGTTGACCGTTTGGAGCCAATCAAAATTTGGCGCCGCTGCCGGGGAGGTTGTGCACGTTTTTCTAAAACGGTTTGCTGATTAGTGCTTTTGGAATTCAATCCTTTGTATATTTACCATCCTTATTCATGTTTTCTTATCTTATAAAAACAAAATAGTTCCTGAAAATATTTTAAACTCAGTTTTCAACGAACACAAAAAACACAAAAACATTTTCTTTCTCATTTGTACAAAATGATTTCCAAAAATTCCAAAAATATCCATCTTTACCCTCTCACATCTTTGATTCTTCATCCCTACCCCTCTATAAACCTTTGATTCTTTCATATGTCATATCCACACCATTGCGGTTACCAATGGTGTGGTGGTCCTCATAATGGTGGGAATTGTCCTGGCTGTAGCATGGTAGAGTCAGGAGATGGGTCTGTCTATAACCAAGCTCCCTATCCTTACCATAACACATCTGATTCATCCTACCAGCCACCACATCATGAGATACTGGCATATTTGTGTGAGTTTTGTGGAGGTCCACAACAAGGATTTGAGTGTCAAGCCGGAAACACGTTTGTCTATGAACAGTTTTCTGGTGATGCTCAGAACTTTGGTTATGACCAATATTCATATGATTCACCAGTCCAGACTCAACAGTTTTACTGTTGTGATTACTGTGGAGGTCCACACTTCAGCTCAGATTGTCAAACAGGAAATCCATATCCTTGTGACAATTTTGACACACCTTATTATGACCAACCTCCACAGTACCAAATGAACCAAGCAATTCTTCCAGAAATTCAAAATGCACTGGAAATACTTGATGAGCTTAAGGGTTTAGTTAAAGACTTTGCCCAAAAAGACACTCATAAAAAATCCATGGAAGAATTGCTAGCGGAAGAGCAGGCTGCTAGAATAAATTCCCAAGATGCCTATGAAAAATTTATTAGGGAATCAATTGCTAGAGAAAAAGCAGCCAAATCTAGCTCTCAGTTCCGTTTCATCCCTGATGACAGGGATGATGAAGATACACTTGATATCCTTCAATTTTACAAAGCTTCATCAAGCTCATCAATGGATATCCCACGAGTCGAGATTCCATCTCAAACAACTGCTATCACACCCGAAGTTCACACTCACTCTCTGAACATGGGGGATGTGCAACTTAGCACTGTTCCTGATAAGGAATCGGACGAATTCATAAAGTCTAGTGTTGAGAGCCTTGTCCCAATCCCAGGAGAGTCACAGGGAACTTTTGATCATATGTGTGATTTACCTTCCCCTCTTGAGTGTTCAAACGATCATTTTAAGACTTTCTCAGATTTCATTGATGATTGTACATCTCATGGAGACATTGAGTATATTGAGGCATCACTCTCACAGTCTGATGCTGATCCTCTTCTTGAGGAGTTCGCCGATGAACTTACTCACATCAATCCACTTCCAACGGGAAGTGACAATGATCTCTTTGACTTTGAAGCCGATCTAGGAGAAATTGAAAGTCTCTTATATCATGATCCGTGACTCATTTCTGATCTCAAAAGTCCAAGAGAGAATATTAATCACCTTGTTCCCGAAACATTTAATGCAACTTTCACGAATCCTCTTTTTGAATTCGAATCTGAATTCACTTTGATTTCTGATAATCCAATATTTGGTATTCAGAATGAGGATTGCGATGAGTCCACATCGGAACATGAATTCACAGATTCACATCTTGTGAATAATTCTCTTCATGAGGAGTTCTCCGGTGAACTCACTCATATCATGACTCCTCCAGAGTTTGATAGCCCAGGGGGAGATGCACTCAATCATGAGAATTTGCAAATTCCCACCCACCCTCCCTGGATGTTTTTGAGCTTAACCCTTGAAATCCAAATTCAGGCTAATGAGCCTGCTCTCGAGGAAGAAGATCAAATCATGAATTTCATCATGGTTTTCTTCCTTTTCTTCACCTATAAGGTGACTTCTTCTCTTCTTCACTTCTTCGGGAATGAAGATACCATCTTTGATCCCGGCATTTTCATGTATCATTATCTTGAGCCGGGTACTTATCTCATCGGTGTGGAACTTTCGCGTGCTTCAAATGTTTGTCCAAACATCTTGAATGAAAGTCCGATGGAGATTGTCTCTTCCACATCATGCTTCCCCAAGAACAAATGAATACGGGGTCGAGTCAAGCTAGCGACTCGGTAAACAAAAACAGTAGCATGTATATAGGGTTTTCACCCTAAGTGTGGCGGAGTTACCCCTGCAGTGGTTACAAATAAAGTGAAAAAAAACAAAAATGATGTTTCCACATTTAGCTTGTAATGTTGCCATCTTACGTTCAAAGAGTCGGCATAATAGCCGGGACTTTGAATATTGAGGACAATATTCAATTCTAAGTGTGGGGGTATTCTAGCGAATTTGATCACATTTTACCTTTTGGTACCCCCGTTTTTGGCAAATAATTTAAAATTTTTTCACTTGAGTTTCAAAATTTTTGTGGTTATCAGTCCGCCATGTCTAAACGACAAAAGGATTGGCTAATCCAGGAGCAAACGACTCTGGTAAAGATACATCAAATCCGTTTACGGCTTGCAATTTGCCCAAAATTGTATGGTATCTCAACTCGCCATATCCTAAAAAGTGAAAGAGTTGGCTAGCCCGCAAGATTATGGCTTGTGGTAAAGGCAGTGGAAAACAATAATTGGTAATTAGCTCACCAAGATGTTGACTAGGTCCATCAAGAGTTGGCTAGTCCAGAAGCAAACGGCTTCTGGTAAAGACAAATCAAAACCGTTGAAAGCTGGTGGTTTGCTCAAAATCACATGGTTATCAGGTGGACCATAGTTCTTACTTGAACTGAAACATTTGGCTACTCCAGAAGTGATTGCTTTTGGTAAAGAGATTAAAATCCATTATGTTTTCTCAAAAGATTGCTAGGGACTAGCAATAGTTTAGTGTGGGGGATTGATGAGTGCTTAAACACTCATCATTTTTGGTCAAATCTGAACTGCAAAACATACAAAAATACTCAAATATGCATCAAAATACTGAAAATATTCCAAAATTGTGTTTTATATGTTTTAGATGCAAAAAGAGTAAAAACAGATAAAAAAACGTACAAAGTTTGCAAAATTAGCAGTTTCAGTCCCCCAACTTTCATAAAATGTCAAAACTAGTCCCTGGTCATTCAAAATATGGAAAATTATCACCAAAGGTCCTTTTAAAATCATAAGTTGTCATATTTAATCCTTCGGTGAAAAATCTCAAAAGTTTTGGAAATTTGCAATTTAGTCCCTAGAGTTTCAAATTTTGGCAAGATTGGTCCCTGGTGGGAATTTTTGGATGAAAAATCATTTTTTGGGTCTTTGGAAAATCACATATATTAATTTTAGTCCTTGGGATGAAAGTTTGGGAAATTTACATTTTTGTCCCTCATATTTGGAATTTGGCAAAAATGATCCCCGGGTGTTTTGATTTTGGAAAATGTTCATTTATGGCATCATGGGTCCTTGTATTATTAAAGTTTGGCAAAAGTGGTCCTTGTGAGTACTTGGGTGGATTTACATTTTCAGCCCCAACTTTTCAGAAATTACACTGTTGGTCCTTGTGTTTATTAAATACCATATACCAAATGGACCCTTGATATTACTTCCACCCAAAAACCAAACCCCTGATCCCTAATCCAGCCCACCAAGCCCAAAAAATACCCGGCCCACACCCTTTAATATTACTCCCTCCGTCAAAACAAGTCAAACCCCCCCCCCCCCCCCGTTTTACTGTACACCGTCCCTAACCTCCTCTAACTACCAGGTACTTTGTCTCCCCCCTCCTCTCATTTTCTCACCTACTCACCAACCATCATCAATGCTATCACCAACCCACACCAACTCCCCCTCCTCATTAAACCTCCTCACCTGTCCCACTAAAATTACCCTACTCCAATTTTCCCGCCAAAATTGATTTCAAAGGCTCGGATTAATTGAAGCCCATCCAACGGCTTGTATTGAAGTGGGAAATAGAAAAAGTATCACCAGGGCTATAAAAGTGGAAGAAAAAGGAGAAAGGAGTAGTAGTTAATGTAGCTTAGGCCTAGTGTAACTCAGTTTCATGTTTTAGCTTAATTTCCAAATTCAGTTGTAATATTTTGCTTAAAATCCTTGTAATAAGTATCGTTGGTGTTTCTGAAACTCAATTTACTCATCAATTTAAGGTTTTCAGTTTTAACATTCAAAGTTGCAATTTCAGTTATAAAGTAAATTTATTTTTATAGTGTTGAAAGTTATTGTTCCTGGTGTGTATTAGCTCAAATGTACTTCAAATAAGCTCAGTAAGCTCTGTCTTAGCTTATATGAGCTTATCTTATCCATTCAGATAGCAAGCCCTTATGAATCATATTTTCAAGTAAGATTTTGTCTCACTTTTTGTATTTCTCTCTATAGTGGCTTGTATTTATAGTTTATTACTTACTTGAAGTTAAATATTGCTTAGTTTAGTTGTTCAAGTGATTTTATTGGTTGTTTCATGTTCTAAACATAATTAGTGAACCAACTGTCCCTACTTAGTCATACTTGCAATCTTGAATGCTTAGGTGTTCTTTGCTTGTTTTTATTACTCAGTTAGTTCACATTTATGTGTGGAATACTTGTTTCATAATTGGATTAATTGCATTAGGTCTACATCCACATAACTTAGTGAAACAGGTTCATATGGGGGTGTTTGGTTCAGTGAATCTCACTGAGCTACAGTGAGTTCCATTGGCTGTTTGTATTTGGTACAGGTTATATTAGACCCAATTAGGTTGTTTCAAGCCTAAAACTCAGTACATATTTGAGAAAAAGTCAAAATGACTTTCAAACCTTTATAAGTGGTTCACTATGAGAATTCTCAGTTCCAAAATCATCATTGGTTGTTCAATAGTTGTTGTTTTAACTTAACTTAGTCTTCTTTTAGCTTATCATGCTATTTTCATTCAATTAATCTCAATCAAAACTCATTAAAGTCAAGATATCAAGTTTTTGTCAAAAAGTCAAATTTAGTATTAACTAGATTTAATATTAGTTTTATTAATAATTAATTAATAATTAAGTTTTAAATAGCAAAATTAGTTTTTATAAAGTAAACCCTAGTTTCTATATTTTTCCTCGCTTTTATATGTTGTAAAATAATTTTAGAAAATTTCTTAGAATTTCTACTGTCCATCTTCTAGTTTTTATAATTTAAATAGTTTAATTAGTAATTATTTAATATTTAGAATAATAATTAGTAAAATAGTTTAAATATATGTAAAATAAACTTTTTATAATTTTTTAGGATTCTTGCGATGGTTAATTAGATTTGTTAAATTTTTCTTAATTTCCTAAGTCTTTTTAGTATTTTTAATAATTCTAATTAGTTTAATTAAGTAATTAATATTTAATTAGTAATTAATTAATAGAAAAATCACAAAAAGACATATTTTTAGTTTTAAAATTTGTTTTTAGTTATTTAAAATTTTAGAAATTTAATTTTCACTTTTCTAGTATTAAAATAGTATTATATTGTATTTAAGTTATTTAAATATTAATAATTAGTATTAAATAGTATTTAATTAATATTAAATAATTAATTAGTGTACAAATTTATTTTAATTTTCTAAAAATTTTATTTTATCCTAGGGTTTATAAAAAAGTCATTTTCAACCCCAGTGGGTTTTCAGATTTCAGTTTTCACGTTTTATTTTGTACGTTTACGTTATTTAAAATGTAAACGTACGCGTTTTTAGATATTAAACATTTTTAGGTATCTAACTTTCTCGTAATCATCTATATAGCTTGTTTAAGCTATTTCCTTTTAGATTCCTTAGTTTAAATCAATCACAAACCCTTTCTTGTCCAAATTCACACGATCACAAGCCCGTTTGATAACAATTCACACCTCGTCGGGACATAACGACCCGGGAAAACACTGTATTCCATGGAGCATTGTCTCTAAGCTGTTTAACCTTGTTGACCATCCACATTGGTCAATTTAGGTTGACCGTTTGGAGCCAATCAGTAATTGACCAAGATGATTAACTCGCCACCAGTAAATATTGCCTTTATCCAACAAAACCGTGTTTTTCATATCCCTACACCTAACGTTTTAACCCTTTAAAAGACCTCTTTGATAGTTTACCCTAGGTGCTTACGCCAAGTGGTGGAGGTTTGATCCCTTTCCAAGCCTATGGTAATCTATTTGCTATGACAGGTAGTGAGAGATGTTTTCCATTTCCTTATTGTGATATATATACTTTATTACGTCCGAGAGATGTGAGTATCTAAAAACAATTTGTGAGGTGCTAGTGTATGACCTCTGTGCTTGTTTTTGGTTTTTCGTGGATTGATTATTTGTTGTAATTACTTTTATATTAGTGTCAAATGATCTCAAGTGTAAGGGTATTTGATGAGGCAAAAAGTGTACCGCTTTTAAGGGGTCATTTAAGCCTTAATTCATGATTATTTCATCAATTACTGCCCTAAATCGTTCATTTTGTCATTTTAGGTACTTTTGAGGAGAAATCTGGAAAAGGAAGCTTTTTGGACGTTTTAGGAGCATAAAAGTGAAGAAAATGGCAAAGTCTCAAATTCCTTGTAGGGAACAGTACCTGACGACGTCAAGGCTTCATACATGACGACGTCAAGAGTGATAAAAGAGGTGGAAGTGGACATTATAACGTGACAGCCCAGAACATTTTCAATGTAATTGGCCTGACGGCGTCACCAAGGCCGTCAGGATTGATTTACACATGACGGCCCAGAGTATATTTCTACATGAAGGCGTCAAGACTGGATCTAGGCAATACGAATTTTAATTTGGCAGCGAGTTGACGGCGTCAGAAGCCATAACGTGACGCCATCAGGATGTGTTATCTATATATATTTTTCCAATTTTTCAATGTAAAGTAAGGAACAAAGTGTGGAACATTAGAAGCATAAACCCTAAGTCGAATTTTCTGCATCAGGGGTTTCGAACCCTTCTTTCTTCCATTTTTGAATAAAGTTAAGTCTTCTAATAATCATTCAATATGTCTATATGTTGTTTGATTCTATCTTATGCTTGTCTTTCTTTTAACATGTTAGGCTAGGTTTTTATTGTGTTTGCTTAGATGTAGTGAAACCTAGATGTTGATTATTGGTTGATTTTTTGTTTATAATTATTACGGATGATTGTATTCGATGTTAGGCTTAAGAAAACTGGCAGACTTCCATTGGTAACGTGCTTGAACGTCTTAAGAAACATGATCGGTGGTGTACTACGATTTTTGGTTGTATTTAATGCATAAATAAATTCTAATAATCCCATGTTAGGAGTTTTTAGTCGGCTCGATATAGGAGTGAAGTAGAATCTTATAGAGTTTGGGAATATTGTACACGGCCTTACGAATAGTATTAAGGAATACAACCCGTCATCCATGCAATTGTAACAAGCTAATCAACCGTTAAAAGATATTTAAGGAGTAATGAAATCTAAGTAAACACATCTTTTATTATTATTGTTTCCACCACATTAGTTTAATTTCGTTTATTTTTATTTTATTTTGATTGCATTTTAGTTAATTGGGTTAGTTGACGAGCAACTAATTCCGCTCACTCCTTCAAAACCTGAGATTTTACTTGGTTTTATAAAATATGAAAAAATCAAAAAGAATCATCCCTCCCCTCTAGACCTAGTTTAGTAGGCTTTCTAATCCTAGCGACACTATTCCTGAGTTGAACGATCACTCCTCCGGTACTTGTCACTATTCTATACTACAACGATCAGGTACACTGTCTGGCGGGGATTGCAAGCTTCTCAAGATATATATATATATATATATATATATATATATATATATATATATATATATATATATATATATATACGTATACATATATATATATATACTTATATATATAAATATACGTATATATATATATACGTATACATATATATATATACGTATATATATATATATATATATATATATATATATATATTTATATATATATATATATATATATATATATATATATATATATATATATATATATATATATATATATATATATATATATATATATATATATATACGTGTATATATACATATATATATATATATATATATATATATATATATATATATATATATATATATATATATATATATATATATACATATATATATGTGTGTATGGAAGGGATCGGGTCCGTTTTTCCTTTTTAGTGCGGATGGTACGGATGAATGTGGACCACACGATCATCCGTCCATCTTCAGATTTTGATAAAAAATGGCATTATCGTAAATATCCTGACTTTTTTAAAAACCGTTAATATCACAGTAGCTTTTTTTATTGAAAAAAATTCAAAAAACTCTGAAAAAAATTAAAAAAATAAAGAGAACAACAAATAATTATAAATCGCTGAAAAAATTTTCAAGAAAAATCATTTTCATCGTTAAAGGTATTGTGATATTAGCGTATGATTTTGACTTTTTTACAAAAGTCAAGATCTGATCTTGACAAAGTCAAGATCAGATCTTGACTTTTGTAAAAAAGTCAAAATCTGATTCTGATATCACATAAACTTCTTTTTTTTTAATAAAAAATTTAATATCACAATAACTTTTTTAACATCGTAAAAACTTTTTCTTAATAAAAATTGTTAATATCACCGTAACTATCATGCTTTCTTAATATCAAAATTAATTTTTTTTTAATATCACAATAAGTTTTTTTTAATATCGTAATAAAAAAAATGATATTAAGTTTTTTACTAATATCAAAGTAACTTTTTCAATATCACGGTTCATTTTTACATGTAAAAAAGCTTAATATCACGTTGGTTTTATAATATCACAGTAACTATCATGGGTTTTTAATATCATGGTTCATTTTTACATGTAAAAAAGCTTAATACCACAGTAGCACTCATAATATCGTTAATATCACATTAGCACTCATAATCAAAAAAGAAAAAAGTGCTCTGAAACAATAAAAAAATAAAAGAACACAACTAGAGTAAGGATCGCTGAGAAGGAAAAAAAATCAAAAAAATCGTTTTGATGATCAATTGGTACCGTGATATTAGCGTCAGATCTTGACTTTTTTCCAAAAAGTCAAGATCAGATCTAGAATGGGTGGTCCAGATCCATCCGCACATCCGCACTAAAAAAATGTATCCGCACGTGATCCTCACTTTATATATATATATATATATATATATATATATATATATATATATATATATATATATATATATACGTATATATACGTATATATATACGTATATACGTATATATATATATATATATATATATATATATATATATATATATATATATGTATATATATATATATATATATATATATATATATATATATATATATGTATATATACATATATATATATATATATATATATATATATATATATATATATATATATATATATATATATATATATATATATATATATATATATACGTATATATATATATATATACGTATATATATACGTATATATATACGTATATATACGTATATATATATATATATGTATATATACATATATATATATATATATATATATATATATATATATATATATATACGTATATATACGTATATATATACGTATATATACGTATATATATACGTATATATATATATATATATATATATATATATATATATATATATATATATATATATATATATATATACGGGGATATCTTGGCTACAATTATTGTAGGAAAGATAGTTACAATCCTCACTAAAATTACACAAAAAATAATTCAGGACCCACTAAAATGATTCAGGGACCTATCAGAAAATTTAGGGACACAAATTATACACGAAATTGTATATATATATATATATATATATATATATATATATATATATATATATATAATTAGGTAACCTCCCTGTAGTTTGGTGTAAAAAAAGGAGATGAAAGAAGGGTTGATTTGTATATTTTTCATTCTTTTCTATAAAAATGAGTTTTTTAATAGAACCCACACACACACACACAAAGATATATATATATATATATATATATATATATATATATATATATATATATATATATATATGGCACATTCAAATGAGAACTTTAAATTTGGTGAAAATGTGTGAACTAATACTAGCCACTCATTTTATCTTTCTTTAGCTTTGATTTAATAGCTAATATTAGTTAACCAACTTTTTGTAGATTTTCAATAAAAAATTTGGAAATTTTTTTAACAAAATTAAAAAAAAAAATCAATATTTTTTTTCGAAAAAAATTCGAAATTTTTTTCTCATAAACTTTTTTTCCGAATATTTTTTTCTGTCATATGTGTAAAAATTTTTGAAATTTTCGCGAATTTTGTTTTTTGTCACATAAAGAAAAATCGAAACATGTAAAAAAAATTTTCGTCAGATGTAAAAAAAAAATTCGTCAGATGAGAAAAAAATTTCGTCACATGTGAAAAAATAATTTTTCGTCACTTGTGAAACAAAAATTTCGTTACATGTTAAAAAAAAATTCACATAAATTTTTTGTCAAATATTTTTGTCTCAAATTTTTTGAATATTTTTCGAATTTTTTTTAGAATTTTCAGAATAATTGGTTAACTAATATTTGCTATTAAATCCAAGTTAAAAAAATTTAAAATAGGTGGCTAAGATTACTTGTCGCGTTATCCTCAAAATAAACATTCTCCCATGAACGTTTTATTTTATATTTCAAGTTGTTGTAGACTTGCAGCCATATGCCCATATATGTAGACTAGAGTATGAAAATGTCAGTAACCATCACATTCTAGAGGGTGGAATGATATGATGATAAAATATTGATCGCATAATGCTTATTTTCTACTTAAAAATTCTGCTATCTTACACTGGGACAAGTGAAAATTATATAGTAATGATTTCAACTAATGATCCAATACTAGTCGCATTTTAAAATCCTTAATACGCATACGTACATGACAACATTCAAAGCAAGACGTCTATTTTCTCATTCTAACTAATAATTCAATTAATTTATATTAATTTAAGTATCACAACATGTATAGTCTAATGTTTTGAATCATGTCCTTTTCTATCTAGCAATCTTATGCATGTAAAGAATTCTGTTGATTGACTTTATCATCAAACTGTGACCATTGGATTATTTAGCTGGATATCTTCAAGGAGGTGAGTTATTTTATAAACTAAGTTTTTGTTATAAACTAACGGACAAATCTTAATCATCCATCTAGTTTGATCTAATTGAAGGGATTAACCTAAGATTTAATAAAACAATCTAAGCCTTTTTTTTTTTTTTTTTTTTTTTTTTTTTTTTTTTTTTTTTTGTCTATCTTATTTATTCATTCATTCATTTTTTTTTTTTTTTTTTTTTTTTTTTTTTTTTTTTTTTTTAACTTCACGTTTTTTTCGCCTTTAATTCAAGTTTTTTGTTTCATTTTTTTTTTACTTTTTTTTCATTTTTCATACATATTCGTTGGTTTTTTACGTTTTCGTCAGTTTTCTTACGTTTTCGTTCGTTTTTATACATTTTCGTCTGTTTTCATACGTTTTCGTCTGTTTTCTTACGTTTTCGCTCGTTTTCATACGTTTTCGTCTGTTTTCTTACGTTTTCACCCGTTTTCATACGTTTCGTCCATTTTAATACGTTTCGTCCGTTTTTAAACGTTTTCGTCTGTTTTTTTATGTTTTCGTCTGTTTTCAAACGTTTTCGTCTGTTTTTATACGTTTTCATTCGTTTATATACGTTTTCATCCATTTTCGTCTGTTTTTATACATTTTGACCGTTTTTATACGTTTTCATCCGTTTTCATACATTTTCGTATGTTTTCAGGCCTTTTTGTCCGTTTTCGTCTATTTTAAACGATTTTGTCCGTTTTTATATGTTTCCATCCTTTTTTATACGTTTTTATCCGTTTACATACGTTTTCATCTGTTTTCGTCCGTTTTCATACGTTTTCGTCTGTTTTCGGATGTTTTCGTCCGTTTTCAGAAGTTTTCGTCCATTTTTATACATCATTGTCCGTTTTCAAACATTTTGTCCGTTTTCGTACGTATTCGTTCGTTTTCTTACGTTTTCATCTATTTTTATATGTTTTCGTCTATTTCTAAATGTTTTCGGCCATTTTTAGATGTTTTCATACGTTTCTAAATATCGAAAGTATTATTTTTTGATACTCAGAATATCACAAGTGATTTTCAACTAATGTTTTGTAACATGAAAATCACTTGTGATATTCAGAAAATCACAAGTGATATTCAGAAAATCAAAAGTGATATTCTAAATATCACAAGTGGTTTTCAACTAATGATTTATAACATTAAAAATCATAAATGATATTCTAAATATTACAAGTGATTTTCAACTAATGTTTTGTAACATGAACATCACTTGTAATTTTCTAAATATCATTTGTGATATTCTGAGTATCACTTGTGATTTAATATTACAATGCATTAATTGAATATCACTTGTGATATTTAGAATATCACAAGTGATATTCTGAATATTACAAGTGATATTCTAAATATCACAAGTGATTTTCAACTAATGTTTTGTAACATGAAAATCACAAGTGATATTCTGAATATCACAAGTGATATTCAGAAAATTACAAGTGATAATCAGAATATTACAAATAATTTTTATGTTTTTTTCACTTTCATATGTTTTCATTCATTTTCATACATTTTTGAATATCACAATTGATAATCAGAATATCACTTGTGATTTCTGAATATCACTAATAATATTCTGAATATCACTTCTGATTTTCTGAATATCTATCACTTGTTAATATCACAAGTGATATTCTGAATATCACAGAATATCACTTGTGATATTCTGAAACGTATGAAAACGTCTGAGAATGGCAAAAAACACAGAATATCAATTGTGGTACTCAATATATCGCTTGTGATATTCAGAAAATCACAAAATATGACATGTGATATTCAGATAATCACTTGTGATATTTAGTATATCACTAGGGTGATATTCTGAATATAACGAAATATCACTTGTGATATTCCGAAACGTATGAAAACGTTTGAGAATAGCCAAAGATATTAAAAAAAGGGACAAAAATGAATGAAAACGACGAGAATATAAGAAAACAGAAGAATATGTATGAAAACGGAAGAAAATATATGAAAGAATAAAAACTCGTATGAAAAAGGAAGAAAACGTATGAAAAATAGGACGAAAATGAAAGAAAACGGATGAAAATGGACGAAAACGCAAGAAAACGGATGAAAACGCAAGAAAACGGATGAATAAATATGAAACGGACAAAAACACATGAAAGCGTAAAAACACGTCTAAAAACGGATGAAAACGTATGAAAAATGGACAAAAACGGATAAAAACGAATTAAAACGTCTGAAAATGGACGAAAACGTGTATAAACGTATGAAAACGGATGAAAAAGAATTAAAACGTCCGAAAACGGACGAAAACGTGTATAAACGTATGAAAACGGACGAAAACGTAAGAAAGTGAAAAAAACTTGAATTAAAATAAAAAAACGTGATTTAAAAAAAAAATACACGTGAATTAAAAAAACCACGATTTTTTTAAAAAAAAGAAAAAAGAAAAAAAGTGAATTAAAAAAATGTTTATTAAAAAAAAGCTTGAAAAAAGAAAAGAAAAAAACAACGTGAATAGAAAAGGAGAGACCAAGAAAAAAGAAAAAGAAAAGAAAAAAAGAAGTAAACCTTGACTAGAAAACAAAAAAGACAAAAAAGGGCACGTGAAGGGCTAAATAAGACAAAAAAAATAAATAAATAAAAAAGAAAAAAGAAGTGAATAAAAAGAAAGAGAAAAAGACAAGAAAAAAACATGAACTTAGGTTTCCATATTAAATCTTAGGTTAATCCCCACCATTAGATCAAACTTGATGAATGGTGGGGATTTGTCCCTCAGTATGTAACAAAAACTTAGTTCACAAATTAACTTTTCACTTTATTTATTTATTACTAAAACCGCCAAGATACACCAAACCTATTTATCATATGGGATTGACAATACTCTCTATTTAATCCGGGAAACACAAATTTGTCCAATATAGTGAAATTTCGGCTGATTCTTCACTTTTGGTTATATAAAGTAGATAGGTCGCCACATTT
The DNA here is from genome assembly GCA_030686995.1 of Artemisia argyi. Taxonomy (NCBI): domain Eukaryota; kingdom Viridiplantae; phylum Streptophyta; class Magnoliopsida; order Asterales; family Asteraceae; genus Artemisia; species Artemisia argyi. The sequence goes on from CM060694.1 coordinate 136,297,005, forward strand.
TCATTGATAACTAAGTGGTACACAGTAACTTAATAGGATTAGAATATACATGAATCTGCTTTAGATTTAGTGAATATGTGATCCTTAATCGGCAAACATAAACTAACTCTATGTTTGTTACATCATTGTATTACCGTCTCTAGCATCTTGTCAGAGTTTTTTTATTTTTATAATGAAATGCCCGTTAAGTATAGCCGTCAGAATTTAGTATCGATAAGTCAAAAGATTTGTGCAAAAACTATGTTAGTTTAGGACTTGACAGCCTACAACCTCGAGGGTTAGAATGTGGAACCTCTTGTTGGGTTTTAGAGATTCTACTGCTTGTATAATTACAACTGCTCAACAAAATGCTTTAAGTATGTTTCTATTGCTGGTATAAATGTTACAATTGCTTGTGTATTTTACTACTACTAGTGATGCTGAAGACTGTCAAGAAAATACTTTAAATAGTTATTGCTACTAGTTAAGAGTTATAGCTGCTAGTTTAGAGTTACTACTGCTACAAGATTATAACTGCTAGAGTTAGAATACAACTGCTAGAGTGTGTAGTTTATGCTGCTTATGAGATAAACTTGTATAGTCGGTTAGATAATTATAGAAAATATTCTTTAAAGATTTATCTTGTATAGAAAGTTATTGTAAGCCGACTAGGACTCATTAGCCTATAAAAGGAGGTCCTAGGGTATTAAGTTTAACACATGTTTTTAGAGCTTCAAGGTTTTGTAACCCTTTGAGTATTGGTATTAATATATTGAAGCTGTTTGTTTGTTTATTGTTCTTTACATTCAATACAAAGTTCTTATTAATGTATTGAAGTAGTTTCTTTATTTAGTTGTTTTAAATTTATCTAAGATAACTAAACCTTGCAAGCTAAGGAATTCGATCAAGAGCATAACTAGGATAAATAAGTGGTATCAGAGCTTGTATTTCAAGAAGATGTGATCAAGAAGAACCTGTTTTAGTTCAAGACTGTTTTAATGTTTTATTGAAGACATGGAGTTAGATTCTACACATATAATTACTGTATCAAAGGTACCAATGCTCAAGCTTGGTAAGTATGAACTTTGGAGGATGAGAATAGAGCAATACATACAGATGATTGATTACTCTCTATAGGAGGTCATAGAGAATGGTAATACCTTACTTAAAATAGAAACATTTGCTGTTGGTTAAGTCAAGAAGTACTGTAATGATGGGCATTGCTAATGAACATTAGTTAACTTTTAATCCCATCACTCTCTCTCTCTCTCTCTGGCGAAAAAGGAGAAACAAAACGAAAACCTTAACTTTTCACAGCTGTGGTCATTTCTTCTCCTCCTAAGTTATTCGGTTTGCATATTACTGTCCCCAATCGGTTTATAATTGCTTTAGGTTGTTTTTGTGCCTTGGTTGTTTCAGTTTTATCTTTTGCTCAAGCTGTGCGATTAGGGTTTAATACGAACCTAGAGTTTGTTGTTTTCTGATTGTGATCTTCGTGTGGATATTTAGATTTGGTTATTAAAATGATTATCAATCTTTTCTGGTTAACCCTAATCGATTGTCTTAACGAGTATATTCATTGGATCTTGGTTTTTGTCATGGTGTTTTGTTTGTGGGAGGTTGGATTATTGAGTTGCTGCTACTGGACTGATTGTCGCATGGTTTGGTTTCACTAAGCATGGAGAAAGCTTATTTGAGAGGTGGAGGGAGAGGTGTGAACTAGAAACATAACTCTTCTACTGATGCATTAGGCAGAAGTAAGGATCGTGTGGTTGAGGTGAATACTAGCACCTCTAATGTTGATATGAACGTGGGAAAAAACATAGAACCTAGTATGAATGTGGTTCCTAAAACATTGGGTACTAATTATAGGAATGTTGGATTTGCTGATGTTGCTATCGTTACTTCTGATAGGAGTAAGTTTACCTCTGTCCCTACCGCTAGTATGAGTACCCAACAACCTCATCCTATGAGTGAACTTATTGTGGACACGGTTAAATATAATACTGGTGGTATTGTTGTTGAAACGTTGAATGATAATTATGCAAAGCCTCAATCATTTCAAGACTTTATTGATGCACGTAATAATAACTCTAATGCATACGTGGCTCCAAACTCTACACAAGAGGGTGATATACCTATCCCTAGGAGTCTAAACGATGCACTGTCTGGCCATAATGATTATCTTGGAAATAGTGGTGCTAAAAACACATCTAGTATCTTGAAACAACCTACACTTGTGAGTGGATCTAACGTGCCTTCACTCTCTAAGGTTGCCTATCCTACAACGAGTTTTGGTGTTGCTTTGCAATCCCAAAATTTTGCTACAAATGGGGACACGAGTAAATCAATTGTGAGTGGTAATGTGGCGCGAATCATGTTACTAATTCTTCTACTACGAGTACACCTAATGTGAAGCCGGTTTCATATATGGGTGCTACGTCTAGTGATCCTAAGAAGCACAAGTCTAACTTTTATAGGCCGATATGTAGCAAGAAAATGAATGATGTCGATTTGTCCGTGCCTAGGAAAGTGGTAGAAGAGGTAAATTCCAGATTTCAGACTACATTATATGGTTATTTTCTTGGTAAACGTATTGCTTTTCCGGTTGTTGATTACTATGTGCGTAATGCGTGGGCCAAGTATGGTATCCAAAAGGTTATGATGAATGGGAAGGGGGTTTCTTTATGTTTTCAACTCTGAAAGGTGTTGAAGATGTGCTTGAAAATGGGCCATGGATGATTAGGAATGTGCCTATAATTCTTAAAAATTAGACTTTAAACACTAATCTTATTAGGAATTAAACTAACAGTACAAAGTATTGAAGATAAAGTTGAAACTGCTAAGGATAGCACTAGCAATGCTAACTCACTTAGTACTGCTAGTACACCAAGTTTGTACTGCTTATGAGCTAAACACAGATTATGAAGATATACTTGGAGTTAATTAGAGAATAGATATTATGTACATCTTATACACTTACTATGAAACAAATATTAGTTTACTTGTAAAGGACTCCTTGTGTTATAAAAGAAGATCCTAGGTTAGGAGTTTGACATATAGAACTTACATATCTTTGTGAAAGCTTCAAGGTTGTAAACCCTAGTGATATTCTATATCACTTGTATTATCAATAATATTGAAGCACTTTGTTATATTCTTGTTCATTGTTTACTATTCAATACAACACAACTGTTCCATTAAATCATATACGAAGTCTTCTAAGTATTAGCTAGTAAAATCCGCGTGCGAGTTAGTATACACTCAAAGTATCAATCTAAAACAAGGCATATGTTTAGATCCTCATGAGTGGTATCAAAGCCAGGTTCTGATACTTTGAATTAGAAGATTTAGAAGAAACACTTTTGTTCTCACTCAAGAAGATTGATGAGGCGAAAAATGAACCACTTTTAGGGGTCATTTAAGCCCGGAATTGAATTTATTTGATCAAATATTGCCCTAAATCGTTCCTTTTGTGATTTTAGGTACTTTGGGAGTGAAATCTGGAAAAGGAAGCAATTCGGACGTTTTTGGAGCATAAAAGTGAAGAAAACGCCAAAGACTTAATTTTCCATGCTGAAAACAGTGTATGACGGCGTCAAGAAGGAAATCCTGATGGCGTCAAGAGTAAAATCCATGACGACCCAAAAGAAACCTGAAGGCGTCACAACTAGAGCGTCAAGAGTTAAAATCATGACGGCCTGCATAAGGTGTACACATGACGGCGACAGATCCAGATATAGGGAGTCCGAGGAACTATTTGGCGGCGAGATGACGGCATCAGACATTTGTTCTTGATGCCGTCACCTCCTAAAATCTATATATAGTTTTCTAATTTTCATTCATTAAAAAAGAACTTGTGTGGAGAAACCCTAGGGCTGAACCTTGTACGTATTTTATAGCTTTTTCAAGGGTTTTCACCCCTTGAACCCTTTCATGTGCTATTAAGATAAGTCTTCTCATAATTCAATCAATATGTCTATGTGTTGGTTGTCTATATCTTGTGCTTGTCTTGATTTCAACATGCTAGGCTAGATCTATCTAGTGTTTGCTTAGATCTAATGAAACCTAGATGTTAATTATGTGTTGATTACTTGTTTATGGTTGTATTGGATGAATGATTTCAATGTTAGGCTTAAGAAAACTGGTAGATCTCCATTTGGTAACATGCTTGAACGTCTTAGGAAACATGAACCGATGTGTACTAGGTTTTATTGGTTGTATTTAACTCATGAGTAAATTCTAATGATCCCATGTTAGGAGCTTCTTAGCCGGCTCGACATAGGAGTGAAATAGGCACTCATAGAATTGGGGAAGTAAGTACGCCACCCCATGAATGGTATTAAGGAGTACAATCCGTCATCCACGCAACTATAACAACTAATTAACGTGTAAAAGATATCTAGGGAGTAGTGAAATCTAAGTAAACAAATTTCTCCCACATATTGCTCACAACTCTAGTTAAATTAGTTTATTTTTATTTTTAATATTTTATTTTGATTGCATCTTAGTATTGGGTTAGTTGACTAGCAACTAATTCCGCCCCAATCCTTCAAACCCGAGATTTTTACTTGCTTTCTAAAAAATATAAAAAATACAAAAATAATCATCCCTCATCTCTAGATCTAGTATTTAGGTTTTCTAATCCTAGCGACACTATTCCTAGCTAAACGATCAATCCCCCGGTACTTGTCATTATACTATACTACATCGATCAGGTACACTGCCTGGTGGGGGTTGTAAGCTTCTCGAGATCCCTCGAGAGGTAAAGTCTGGTGCAATCCCTACGCGTCAAGTTTTTGGCGCCGCTGCCGGGGAAATAGTTATTGTCTATGTTAGAATCTCTTTTTATTAGGTCTACTTGCTAGATTCCTTTCTAGTAAGATTTTATTTTTATTTTTAGGTTCTCTTTAGTCTATCTTAATTCTTTGTGTTTTTGTTCGTAACTCTTCACCACCCAACATCATGGACGATGGGAACATCTTTGAACCCGTCATCCTACCACAACAAAACCCACCACTAGAACCTCTTAGGCCCCGAACCTTAGGAGAGTATTCTCGAGTTAGCCACCAAGGCTACCGAAACACCATTGAGCTCACCGGAGCCAATGTGACCCCCTTGCGATCCGACACCATCCGGTTGGTGCAAAGCGGATGTGCATTCCATGGACTTCGTTCCGAAGATCCAAATCAACATCTCAAGGACTTCCTTAAAATCATAGATTCCATAGACCTAGATGTTGCAACTAGAGAGACAACCCGATTACGCCTATTCCAATTCTCTCTACGTGATCAAGCTAGTCAATGGCTTGAACGTTTTCCCGAGGGATCCATCACCACATGGGATGATCTCACCACTAGTTTCCTTGCTCAATTTTTCCCACCGGGGAGAACTACTAAGCTTAGAAATGACATCTTGATGTTCCAACAACATCAAAATGAAACTCTCTATGAAGCATGGACTCATTTCAAGGACTTACTCCAAAAAGTCCCTCATCATGGCATAGATCTTTGGCTCCAAGTCCAAATCTTCTATGACCATATCGATCTCTCCATGAGGCGAGCCATTGACCAATCGGCCGGTGGTAAGCTACGTGATCTAAGTGCGGAACAATCATGGGAACTCATAGAAGATTTTGCTCTCTATGACAATGAAAGTTGGAATGATCCCCGTGATTTGAACAAAACGGTCAAGGCAATATCCTTGCCTTCGAACAACTCTAGCACTCCCAACCGTAGGATCATGGAACTTGAAGGTCGAGTCAAGTCTCTCATGAAATCTTACGAAGCTCAAAAGCCTTCAAGCCAAGTAAGCAGAATCGCTTCTGCATGTAAATTGTGTAATGGCCCTCACGAAACTCATAACTGCATGGAGCTTCCAAAACGTGCTTATAACGAATTCACATCGTCACACGTTGATCGAGGCCCTCGAACTTCTGACGAGGCCTATGAGGCATGGAAGGATAAACCTAATTTCAGAGGGTACCAAACGCGGAGCGTATTCTTCAATGACTCCTCGCCACTCAAATGGTCCGAGCATTTTCCATCGCAGAGCACTCCTAGGCAAAGTTGTGAAGATGCCTTGCAAAAATTCATTCTATCTTAATAATTGCAGCTTTCTACGCTCGAGGCTAAATTTAGACAACAGCAGGCCGATATGAACAATAAGATTTGTAATCTGTTAACTGCTATCAAAGAGCACGCTGTTAATAAACCAATACACGTTGATGAGGTCATATCTGTTACCATCATGAGTCCGCCAACCTCTCCTGTGAAAATAAAAAGACCTAGTAAGCTATTCAAACATCTATCACCAAAAGTAAAAGAACCTGTCAACCCCCTAGACCAATCCATTTCGTAAATACCATCACCACGATATCTGCTTCTACACCTAACCTGAACCAACAACAAACTGAAAATATTGGTCATAGCGCTAAAGATGAGACCTCAAGGGTGGGCCACGATTTGGCCAAAAGCCCTACCAACTCATTCGAGCAGTCCGCCGCGCAAGATTCTAATAAATCGGATGAAAGGAAAGAGAGATCGGAAATGCATATGAGATATCCTGCCATTTTGGGTAAATCTACTATAGGGGAACCCGAGAGAAAAATGGAGGATGTTACGAGTGGGAGTAGTGATAGGACAGAGAAAAGCAACTTTAAAGTTTTCAAGATCTCCTGCACCATTAAGGAAAAGCTCTTAACCGATAGTCATATAGATACTAGCCTCCCCGTGAACATAATCCCCCTTTCCCTGTACCATGAAGCCTTCCTAGAACGCATAGTGTACGAGAGAGTCAATAACGCAAGGGTAATAAAAGATTTATCAATCATGATTGGAGAACTTGTTTACAATACTGACCTCACCATGGTCGATGACGTGGACCCTCTCACCAATCAAACATTGACCAACCTTGTTCTTGGGAAACCATTTATCAATGAATCGGGAGTAATCCTTGATGAGAAGGATGGTAGTGCATTGTTCACCAATGGTGTTAAGAAGGTAATTTTTCGTAGGGGTAATGAGGAGGTGTACGAGTATCGTCCTTCCCTTGAGGGGAATTTGTATGGATCAAGGGATGGAGAATCGGGGAAGATAAGGAGGCGTGATCCGAATAATCTCAAAATTCCCTGCATGATCGGTCATAAGTACTTCGATAACGTCTACATTAACGTATTCCTGCCTAAGAATTTTATGTCCCTATTCCATTATAACAATATCTGCAGATGGGGAATGATTTACAAGGGAGAGAAAATGGTTGATAAAGATCATGAAATCTAGGTGTTCGTAGGAAATATGGCATTCATTATGGAATTTATAATTGTGGACAACATCGAAGACTATGTCGACCCGAGGTTATCACAAGTCGTTTTTGGAGCACCCTTTTGTGAAATCACTAATTTGATAGATGATGACCGGAACGGGATCATGACCTTCGCTGATGGAATTAGGAGGGTTTCATACCAAACACCATACAAGAGAAAAGATCTCAAGGAAATCGATTGTGACGGGCTTGATAGGCTAAGTTCCCAACTTATTTTGTGTGATGAAGATGTGCGGAGAGGATGTAAGAACATTTCCGATCTATCATGTGGATTCTTTAAAGATGTTAGTAAACTTCGTTATATGTATCGAAAAGATGTCTTTGAGTTCGAAGACCCGAAATACTTGCACTATGAAAGTGATACTAGTTTAGAAGACGACCTAGAGAGTGAAACCAACGATGAGGTCACGTAGTAATCCATGACCATGAGTCTAGCTACAAGACTCGTAAATAAAGAAAAGCGCTTCTTGGGAGGCAACCCATGCTTTGTGTGATTTTTATTTTGTTTGTTTGTTATTTGCTTCCGTATGCATGCTTTATTTTTTATTGTTGGTAGATCATGTTTCTAAAGTAAATAGTGAAAATACTTTACTTTGTTGTTTGGCTTAGTCTTAACTTCACCCAAAGGTATTTTTGCAAAAGATAAGTGTAAGGGGAAACCCCAAATATGTTTTTAAGAAACAAACCGATCATGATTCTCCACAATATTAAATGAACATGTATATTCGTATTTGTTAGAGTCAAATGCTTGTATCGAGTCATAATGAAGTTTTGCAGGATTTTCCAGGAAGTAGAACCAAGTTTTTCCAGAAATTTTCCGAAAACTTAACATAAGAATTTCTGCAGGTCACTTCTAACGGCGTCATGAGTTTACTCTTGAAGGCGTCACGTGCAAAAATCTGGAAATTTTACAGGTTTTGTTTTTCTAACGGAGTCTTAAAGTTTTTGTTGAATTATTAGTTTTATAATCTCCAGGAAATCTGCAAACATCATTCCACAAGCATTATATCTTATTTTGTTTTCTAGGATATAGTAACATATGTAGATTGCCGCCGATTTTATGAGAGGTTGCCTTGTCTATTTTCTCAGGATTTACAGGTTATGTATGACAAGAAGATGATTTATTTTTCTGGAAGGGAAGCTTTGATTGTTCATTTTCTTGGAGGAAGATCTAACCTGGCCACCTTATTATCCATACCGAGCGAATCAGGGGAGTATATGATTTCATTTGTTTTACTTATTTCACTTTTACATTCTTCACTTGAACATTGGGGACAATATTCATCTTAAGTGTAAGGGGAGGGTAAAATGATGATAACTTACAAATACACTTTCGCTTGAGTTTGTTTGTTTGATAGTAGATGTGTAATAAAACTATGAGAAATACTTGTTAGTGTAATTTTAGCGCCAAATTTATAATTTTTTACAACATTTAGGAGTGAAACTTTAGTCATATCAAACGTCTCTGTCACACCCCCAATTTACCTGACTTGCAGCGGAATGGAATACCTGGGGGTGTCTGTCATAGCATCACAGTTACGGTTACATTGAACGACCTAAAGTGTCGTTTGGAAAATACTTCGTTTGATCATTGAAATAATCCAGAGTTTACAATATGAGGTCCCCAAAAGGTGTTGCATGTTTATGAAAAACAAATCATACTAGATTAAACGTTTACATAAGTGCATGAAATAATGGAGAGACGCGTCGACTCCGCGACTCCATAAAGGTCCAAATGCATGTCACATGAGCTACCTTAATAACCTGAAATACATTGCTAAAATGTCAACACGAATGTTGGTGAATTCCATAGGTTTATAAAATGTAATGTTGTACGCCCACCACAAGTAAAAGTGCAAGATAAAAGTCAAGTAAAATAGTACAATAGACCTTAAGCTCATGACCCCGAAGCTATGACTGATGAAATTATATGCCCCTCCCGAATGTTTTACCAGAACACTCCCAAAATGTCAAAATGAAATGCATCCGCTTACTGTTGGTAATAACTACCACGGATGGAGGCGTCACCCTCGATAGATCTATCCACTCACTCTCGCTTAATCGGCAAATTAACGGTCCATGATAATAAATAGGGGACTTTAACAGGTTGGTAAGGCAACTTAAGCAATGTACATATGTTTTGTTACTTGGGCTCGTACTAAAATGGTTGATGCAATGTATTCCCCCGTGGGATTTGAAATCAAAATGTTGAATTGAAAACGGGGCTATGAAAACTCACCTTAAACTGATGATACTGTGATGAAGTGAAATGAACAACAACAATGAACGGTTAGCTGCCTCAACCTAATATGAATGATGAACGATCTTTTTAAATCACAAAATGATGTTATGAATGTCCATGCACATGTTTCCTATACCACTCTACTCTTTGGAAAAATACTTGTTGTTATAAAAAATATATATTTTCCAAGACTTAGGAAAATAAGGCAACTAGAAAAATAAAACTAGTTGAAATGTATATATATATATATATATATATATATATATATATATATATATATATATATATATATATATATGTATCAATGTTAGTGTTGAAATCCTCGGTTTGAAATCTTTGATATAACGCCTTGTAGTGATAAAAAATATACTTGTAATCACTAATACTTCATTAGTTATGAATTTGGGTACTTGGTATTATTTCTAGAAATCTAGAGTTACTACGTAGTTTTAGTGTTATTATTTTCAAAAGCTGTCAAAATAATACAAGTTTTGCCGATATTGAAACGTGAATATCTTTGTCGTTATAAGTCCGTTTTACTTGTTTTTTATATCCACGGTTACGTCTTAGTATGTAGTAATATATTTTGGAAAGCTTGGCTCCTCCGGGTTACGTCTAAAGCATCGTTTTGTCCGACGAAAAACGTCCAACAGCATGTATTTTCAGAAAATATAATTTTCGTCAATAAACTTGCAAAAATCATAACTTCTTCGTTATAAACTCTTTTTAATCCGTTCTTTCGCCTACGGATTCGTTTTTGAAAGTATTTTCTAAAAATTTTGCCAAAGTTTCCTTTATGTTTACTGATTTTCCTGGATTTACAAAAATGGGACAGAATGTTTATATACTTGTTACAAATCCATTTTTCATGTTCAAAACTAGTTTTTACTTCAACCAAATCTCTTGCAAACACCACAAAGCTATACTAGTCCTACCATACACCTTCTTAGGGTGCCATGGGTTCCTAATCACTACTAATCATGTTAATTTAACAAAGGAACACCTAAATCAAAATATAGGGTTTGTATGTTTAAAAAGTTAACAAAAATAATGTGGTATAGCTAACTTGTGCATGAAATTAAGCATGAAAACCATATGATACTAGTAAATATTAGATGAAATCATGAAAATAAATTTGATAACTTACTTTGAATGATTATGTGATTAGATGATGAAAAACCTTGTGATTCTTGAGTTTATATTTCAAAACTCTTAATTAGAATGATGAAATGAACAACTTTTATGCTTTGATCTTCAAATATTAATGGATTTTGTTCTTGGATTGAATATGGGTCGTGGGTTTTGAGATGAGGAAGAGAAAGATGAGTTTTTGATTTTATGATCCAAGTATAAATGTGTAAAAGGTGTTTTTGCTAGATATTTAAGTAAAAATATAAGGTATTATATTATCACATTAACGCATAAGGTCAAGGGGGGTTCATGGCTGATTTTCAAAGGGTTCAAAAGCAATAATATGGACTTTAATTTATTTAGGATAGTTAGTGGATGATTTGTAGTATAAGTATAGGTTTTTAGGTGTTAAATTTAGGTAATCGTAGTTAGTTTTTAGTTATAATCGGGTACCGGGTTTGTTAGAAATAAATATTAACGAAGTTAACCGGGACTTTATAAAGTCATAAAAATATTAAAAATATGTTGGGTACAAGTACTGAGTGTTCGGGTGATTATTGTTTAGTTTTCACGAAAACCGTCGTAATATTTATAAACTTACGTTATAAATAAAATAAATTTCCAAAATACTGGGTAAATGAATATTATAACTTTTATGATGATATAATGGATATAAAAATATTTCGGGACCATTGTGGGAATATTTAGATATATTCGTCGTGTTCATTAACCGGGTGTTAACGTTTATTTATAAATAATTATAAGGAAAACGTTAAATGTATCAAATATATAAATTTGAAAATCCTAAGAGTGGTATAACATGAAAATGCTGTTATGATGATATGCAGACTGTCTCTAGTCCGTATGCAGTGTCCTTACTGATAATGAAATGAATTCGCACCTAAACCTATACGGTTACGCGAATTTTAATACCCCGTAAACTAAATTTACGATGAAATGAGTAATGCAAGTGAATAGTGAAAACTTTTCCGGTAACGAAAGTGTTCAGTGAATAGTAAAATTCTCAAATGTTTCTCTGAATATCTATTTGACCTCGAAAATGATGAATAGTAAAACGATGAATAGTGTTTTGATGAATAGTATTTTTCCAAAGTTTGGGAAATGACCTGAAATGGTGAGTCGTGACAGTCTTTCCCTCTAAAAGGAACTTCGTCCCGAAGTTCAGTTTATGTTGGTCTCTGAAAACGTATTGGTGAAAAGGTGATGATATTCTGGAATTCCAGCGAACTTTCACAATAGGAATTCGACTCTGCTTCAACTGTTCGACCTAACTGTCCATGATTTCTACTTGTTCTCCTGCAAGGTTTATGTTTGACTTTGGGTTGGATTCCTTTCCAAATGGGATTATAAGTGACTAATCTGAAAAGATGATAAAACACGGTTGTGTAATCCTGTTGTTTTCTAACAAGGCTCAAGTCTGACGGTCACTAGGCCTACTCTGTCTGAAATATTACATGGTCCATTGTATATCGGGTTTAACTTTCCAAGTTTTCTGAATGATATCATGCCTTTCCTAGGCAGAACTATCTACATAACTCTGCCTACCAACTTGAAGTTTTAATGGTTTACAACTTATTGAACTTGTAACTGATTCTTGACTTGTAGGAAATTTCTGGTTATTTCATGAATGCCTACTAGACTAGTATGTTAGGCTTTTCCAAATTTCGATCCGTCAATGGATATTGGCACCTCGACCATAGAGTGCCTCAAATGGTATAGTCTCTATGCCCGCGCGATAACTATGATTGCAACTGAATTTGGTTTATGACAACTGGTTAGTCTAACCATTTCTAGGGTCAATCACTCATGCTCTGAGCATACTTTCCTATGTTTGAATTGTTCTCTTGCTTTGACCATCGGTCTGAGGATGATAGGTGATGTTCACATCTAAATGGGTTTTTGAAGGAAATTCTGAAATGATTACCTGAAGTCCAAGGTGAATCGGTTTCCTTAACAGGAATAACTGAAATGGGTACAATAAACCTTTGTGACTAATTCCACAACGTTCGGTCCTTCGAACTTGGCGTTATCTGAAAAGGATAGAATATAGGTAACAATTTGATTCCTTGTGTTTTGTTCCAACGGATGATAAGACATATGTCCTTCTTTGTCTATTGGGTTTGGTCTTCACTACTGAAGTTCGTGATTAATTTGTGATGTCCTTCCTAATTCCTTCATCACATATTCCAAATATTCTTTATTGTCAAGTCACAAATCCTAAATGCATAAGCGATGTTGTAGGGAAATTGGTTCTGGAAATTTTTCTCGCGATTGTGAGTTATGGTTGAAATCTTTTTCTGAATAAACGAATTTAGAAAATGGAGCAAATGATTTACTAAGTAATATTTTTCCTGGTGATTCAAAATTCCAGTAGTTATGAAATAGAAAAATGTTTTCAAACATGTTGTGATTAAGACTGCTTACCAAAGTTTGATGTCTATGTATATTTCTCATTGTACAATAGTGTTGCTAAAGATTGACCAAAAAGGATCGTACTTCTTTAAAATAGGAATTTCATAAATCATTTTTCCACACGGTATGTGATTTATGTAAACATATCAACTTTATTTAAAAGTGATAACACGAACAAGGATAAAATGGTAGAATAGGAAATGTTCGCTTACATGCATAGATGTCTAACATTTAGTTCCTGAGGTTGGATAATGCCTATTGGTGGTTATCAGGCATAACTACAAGCATAGGTATTTAGACTAACTTAAGTCCTGAAATAGTTTATCGTTGTAATTGGCAAGGCGAACGTATCACTTGATGTTGTGTCGATGAATGTCTATTCTGTTTTCCCATGTAGATAAGGAGATATGCTCTGGTTTGATCCCTTTCTTGGTATGAAGGTGAGGTTATCTGAAATTTCTAGAGACATAATGCCTTAGAGGAATCTACATTGATATTCTTGATTCAAACAATTGTCCTTTGTGAAAAATTTACTGCAGGAAAGTTTATGTATGGATGAGGCCATGTTTAAATGAAATGCTCTACAGTCTCAATTATAAGCTTGGTTTATTTCTATTGTGTTGTCCTGCGGACATTTATATCGAGTTCAATCTTGTAGCTCAGTCTAGCTAGTACCTTTAAATGATAGAATTTGACAACTAAGGGTGTGTTTGTTTCATTAAGATGTTTTAGGTCTGAATCTGACTACCACATCTTACTGGTAAGAGGTGGTTATAAAGTCTGAATCTGAATGAAATAATGTTGTTTGTTTTTTATAATTGTCTGAATGATTATACTTATTCGTTTTTTAAGTGTATATTGAACCATAGCAATACGATGAATAAGTTTCTTGAACGTATCTTTGAAGATAATATTTAGAAAAAGTTTCCAATCTTGAATTCACAATCACACACGATTTCGGTTCACCTTTTATCAACAAACAAGTTACGGTTAACAATCTTTCTCGAATTATGGTTGACACTTTGGGCCAATGTTTTAACTCTAATACTACAAAAAAATTATACCCAGGAAGTTAACCATCAATATATTATATACTCCAAAAATATGGGCTGATTTTTATGAGTTCAAAACAAATAAAGCCCAAAATTATTTAACCCTAACCTAAATGTATGTATACCCTAAACCTATGCTACAATTATCAGCCACCACTTTTCATTTCTCAATCCCAAAACACAGTTTCTCTTTGTATCTCTCTTTGAAAACAAAGAACTACATTCTTGTTCTTCAAATCCAAACAAGAACGTATAACACACTTGGTTTTCCTTGACCCACGAAAATAATGAAGAACACAACTCACGAAATCAAGTCTTTGATATTTTTCTCCAACTACACGAATATCAGAACCAAAACGGCAAAACCCTTCGTGATTTATTCTACTGAAGATTGTTGTGGGTTTGTTTTGCTTTCGAACCAGGTTTGATCTTTTTTATCAAAGATGATCTTGTGGAGTTGGATATATACGTGGGTAAGAGGCGGTAAGACATGATCACCAAGTCTGATCGAGTAAGATATGCACCATCTGACCGCGTTTGACTCTCGGAAAAAAAACAAACAACCAAAAGGTCTGACCGCGTCTGACTAGTCAGATGTCAGATGTGGTTCAGATGTTTTTGGCAAAAACAAACACACCCTAAGTCAGAGATGATGATTCGGATGGTCTCGCAGTATCTTAGAATTTGTTGTTGAGTCATGAATTCTCTCACTATATATTTCTAGTCCTGGTTAGTAGTTCTGTAATCCTTTCGTTTCTTTTATTGTATAGAGGAATCCTGCATGTAATTGATATGGAAAGTCTCTCCTAGAGAAGTCAATGGGAAAAATCCGACTTAATGGCTAAGTGGGTGACAGGTGGGGTAAGTATCCAGGGATAGTTCGGCAAAAGGGATGTTTATGGAAGAGTTCCTTTGTTTACAAAACTTTTAAATGAAGATTATTATTAACAATCCTTTGAAAAGGTAATTATTTCCTTCATGGCATAATATCCTTCCTGAATTTTACATAGGTGATCAGGCTATGTACAATTGAGAACTAATGATGCGATGTTAGATTTTGTCAAAATATCATAACTTTTCTCAAAAGTTTTAGATGGTGTTCAACGCATTGTTATTAAAAATGGTATCCTGATATTTTCTTTCAAATGACATGAAAATTGCCTCGCGTAATAATAGTAAATACTTGGTGTAATGACAGAAAAATCAATTTATAGGATGGTAATAAAATAGCTTACTTCAGAAATTTTTCTGTAAAACAATTTCCCCATATGATAGTAAAGTAGCTTGAATGGTGTATTAGATACGTGGGTGAATCTTGTCGAATGGTAATAGTCTACTAATTCGTCAAAAACGAAATCAACCTAATCCCTAATAAGACAATGATAAAATGTTGCGAAAGGATTGAAGTTTGAGCAATTGGGATAGAAGTTGGAGTAAACGATGGTTATGATTATCACAGAGGTAACAAAGGATAGATACTACATTGGATAGAAAAGTGCTTAATACAACTAGGTTATGTCATCGTACCAACAGTAAGTACAAAAGGAAAGATACAACCCTAAAGGGCTCGAACTACGGTTTATATATTGAAACAAGGCTCCTCCTGCTGAAGCATTGTTGTTATCCTTGATGTTGCTAATATCCTGACGGTTCTCTTTCAACAGCTCACGCTATTCCTCGAGCGATTCAGTCTTGATTCCAAGTTCCTGATTTTCCTTGTTCCTTAGCTCCGGGCAGTCATTCTTGAAATGCCCTAAGTTTCCACATTTGAAGCAACTCCCTGGGGTCTTCTGATTTGTGAGTTTCCTACAATCCTCAGTCTGATGACCCTGCTTCTTGCACACTCCACACGGTTCACTGCAATGATCTCGGTGATGTTGATTACATAGGTTGCAGTAAGGTAACTTTCCAGTATACCTTCTCTTTGTGTGCGGTTCTGCAGCAAAGGCTCTATTCACTTATTGTCCTTTGGGTGATTGTTGAGCAGCATTGCAACCTAGATTGTTGTTCCACTTCCTTTTATTATCACTATTGTTTCCTGATGTCTTGGCGTGAACTATGAGTTCCTTTGCTTCGATTGCCATTTTGATAGCTTCAGACATGGTATCGGGTTCCCATGCGATGACCGACATACGAATTTCATTTGAGAGTCCCCCAATGTACCTTTCAAGTTTCTTGCTTTCTGGTTCATCCATTGCAGAACCTAGTCGTGTTAATTCATAAAAATGAGTAGTGTACTCGTCAACATCATTTCCTACCGTGGTAAAGTTAATGTTTCCTGTTCTTTTGCTCGTAATTCATTTCCTACACAAAATGTTATACTCATCATCCTCCTTAGTTTCTCCCAAGAGTGTGAGTAAGCAGCATCAACTCCCACCATCTTAATATATTTGGTCCACCATTCCTGGGCATGATCCTGAAAAGTGCATGTGGCGAACTTAACCTTGTCTTCCTTACGACAGTCGCCACATTGAAATATTGTTTCTATTTCTTCAAACCATTTGAGAAATTCCTTTGTGTCTCTAGTTCCGCTAAAGGAGGGAGGATTGCACCCCATAAATTCCACGTGAGTAAGTTCCTTAGTGAGGGCGGTGGCTATGTTCTCGGCAATGACTTGTCCAACAGCAGCTTGCGTCATGCTTGGAGTGGTTTGCTTAAATCTCTCTTCATCAAATCATAAGAGACCATGAGAACATATAGTTAATCAAAGTCATCATATTCACAACACATGAATATAATACATGAAAATTTCGGTCTACGTGAACCGATATCACAAATAGCACAACCATTTCTTACATAGTAGAGTCACACTTGTTATATTTGTTTGTACAACAATCAAAAGACAACAAGTTCTTTAGACTATGTCCCACACCTTCTGTGGCTAGGATAATAGTAAAAGCTAGTGAGGATATAAGTCTGGTCTAGAGACTTCCTGGTGTCCCTCTGTGTGAAATCAGGTTTGTAGCATCATAAGGTCGAGATAGTCCTGAAGTGGTGTCTGAAGTTGTGCATCGATCTAATCTTAGATAATGTAGGTTCTGAACCATTCTTGAAGAATCTGCGGATGTTCCTGTTGATTCCGTGATATTGGTATTATCTACTAGATGTTATCTAGTTCATGGTAAGTGGGAATGGAACAGGAAAATGACAATGGTGGTACTAGTGAATGGAATACTATCCTCTTTCGCACTACCTCGCTACATCTAAGAGGTAAAAATAAAGTACGCACTGTGGGACGACCAATAATGTAATAAGTAACTGATGGTGGTGGTAGTACTTGAGTAGTGAGTGCTCTTCTAGTGATGGAAAGAAACATACTATCTTCCTTGCAATAAACATCCTAATAAGTCCATTAAGATTAAGTCTGAATACTCTACCAAAAGGCATTCTATGTATGGGCTGAATGATAGGAAAACCCTGTTCCTATGGCAAATCAATAGTGCTAATGGTGGTGTAAGTGCAACTGGTGGTATAATGGTAGTGGAAGATGACAAGGCATCTTCAATGTCGGAATCTGATAAAAGGATGTCAGGGTGTGTATCTGAAGACATGTCACTTGTGAACCAGGTCAATAAAATGATGTATATATACAAATATGAGTATTAATAACTCACACAGGGTATGCATGAAACAACATGTATCATGATTATGCACTTATGATGAAATGATGAGATGCTATGATGATGCGGTTATAGTCTAGGGTCCAAGATACATCCTAATTCGCTATAACCTTAGCTCTGATGCCAATCTGTCACACCCACAATTTACCTGACTTGCAGTGGAATGGAATACCCGGGGGTGTCTGTCATAGCATCACAATTACGGTTACATTGAACGACCTAAAGTGTCGTTTGGAAAATACTTCGTTTGATCATTGAAATAATCCAGAGTTTACAATATGAGGTCCCCAAAAGGTGTTGCATGTTTATGAAAAACAAGTCATACTAGATCAAACATTTACATAAGTGCATGAAATAATGGTGAGACGCGTCGACTCCGCGACTCTATAAAGGTCCAAATGCATGTCACATGAGCTACCTTAATAACCTGAAATACATTGCTAAAATGTCAACACGTATGTTGGTGAATTCCATAGGTTTATAAAATGTAATGTTGTACGCCCACCACAAGTAAAAGTGCAAGATAAAAGTCAAGTAAAATAGTACAATAGACCTTAAGCTCATGACCCCGAAGCTATGACTGATGAAATTATATGCCCCTCCCGAATGTTTTACCAGAACACTCCCAAAATGTCAAAATGAAATGCATCTGCTTACTGTTGGTAATAACTACCACGGATGGAGGCGTCACCCTCGATAGATCTATCCAGTCACTCTCGCTTAATCGGCAAATTAACGGTCCATGATAATAAATAGGGAACTTTAACAGGTTGGTAAGGCAACTTAAGCAATGTATATATGTTTTGGTACTTGGGCTCATACTAAAATGGTTGATGCAATGTATTCCCCTGTGGGATTTGAAATCAAAATGTTGAATTGAAAACGGGGCTATGAAAACTCACCTTAAACTGATGATACTGTGATGAAGTGAAATGAACAACAACAATGAACGGTTAGCTGCCTCAACCTAATATGAATGATGAACGATCTTTTTAGATCACAAAATGATGTTATGAATGTCAATGCACATGTTTCCTATACCACTCTACTCTTTGGAAAAATACTTGTTGTTATAAAAAATATACATTTTCCAAGACTTAGGAAAATAAGGCAACTAGAAAAATAAAACTAGTTGAAATGTATGTATATATATATATATATATATATATATATATATATATATATATATATATATATATATATATATATATATATATATATATATATCGTATGTATCAATGTTAGTGTTGAAATCCTCGGTTTGAAATCCTTGATATAACGCCTTGTAGTGATAAAAATATACTTGTAATCACTAATACTTCATTAGTTATGAATTTGGGTACTTGGTAATATTTCTAGAAATCTAGAGTTACTACGTAGTTTTAGTGTTATTATTTTCAAAAGCTGTCAAAATAATATAAGTTTTGCCGATATTGAAATGTCAATATCTTTGTTGTTATAAGTCCGTTTTACTTGTTATTTATATCTACGGTTACGTCTTAGTATGTAGTAATATATTTTGAAAAGCTTGGCTCTTCCGGGTTACGTCTAAAGCCTCATTTTGTCCGACGAAAAACGTCCAACAGCATGTATTTTCAGAAAATATACTTTTCGTCAATAAACTTGCAAAAATCATAACTTCTTCGTTATAAACTCTTTTTAATCCGTTTTTTCACCTACGGATTCGTTTTTGAAAGTATTCTCTAAAAATTTTGCCAAAGTTTCCTTTATGTTTACTGATTTTCCTGGATTTACAAAAATGGGACAAAATGTTTATATACTTGTTACAAATCCATTTTTCATGTTCAAAACTAGTTTTTACTTCAACCAAACCTCTTGCAAATACCACAAAGCTATACTAATCCTACCATACACCTTATTAGGGTGCCATGGGTTCCTAATCACTACTAATCATGTTAATTTAACAAAGGAACACCTAAATCAAAATCTAGGGTTTGTATGTTCAAAAAGTTAACAAAAATAATGTGGTATAGCTAACTTGTGCATGAAATTAAGCATGAAAATCATATGATACTAGTAAATATTAGATGAAATCATGAAAATAAATTTGATAACTTACTTTGAATGATTATGTGATTAGATGATGAAAAACCTTGTGATTCTTGAGTTTATATTTCAAAACTCTTAATTAGAATGATGAAATGAACAACTTTTATTCGTTGATCTTCAAATATTAATGGATTTTGTTCTTGGATTGAATATGGGTCATGGGTTTTGAGATGAGGAAGAGAAAGATGAGTTTTTGATTTTATGATCCAAGTATAAATGTGTAAAAGGTGTTTTTGCTAGATATTTAAGTAAAAATATAAGGTATTATATTATCACATTAAGGCATAATGTCAAGGGGGTTCATGGCTGATTTTCAAAGGGTTCAAAAGCAATAATATGGACTTTGATTTATTTAGGATAGTTAGTGGATGATTTGTAGTATAAGTATAGGTTTTTAGGTGTTAAATTTAGGTAATCGTAGTTAGTTTTTAGTTATAATCGGGTACCGGGTTTGTTAGAAATAAATATTAATGAAGTTAACCAGGACTTAATAAAGTCATAAAAATGTTAAAAATATGTTGGGTACAAGTACTGAGTGTTCGGGTGATTATTGTTTAGTTTTCACGAAAACCGTCGTAATATTTATAAACTTACGTTATAAATAAAATAAATTTCCAAAATACTGGGTAAATGAATATTATAACTTTTATGATGATATAATGGATATAAAAATATATCGGGACCATTGTGGCAATATTTAGATATATTCGTCGTGTTCATTAACCGGGTGTTAACGCTTATTTATAAATAATTATAAGGAAAACGTTAAATGTATCAAATATATAAATTTGAAAATCCTAAGAGTGGTATAACATAAAAATGCTATTATGATGATATGCAGACTGTCTCTAGTCCGTATGTAGTGTCCTTACTGATAATGAAATGAATTCGGACCTAAACCCATACGGTTACACGAATTTAATACCCGTAAACTAAATTTACGATGAAATAAGTAATGCAAGTGAATAGTGAAAACTTTTCCGGTAATGAATAGTGTTCAGTGAATAGTAAAATTCTCAAATGTTTCTCAGAATATCAATTTGACCTCGAAAATGATGAATAGTAAAACGATGAATAGTGTTTTAATGAATAGTGTTTGATGAATAGTGTTTTTCCAAAGTTTGGAAAATGACCTGAAATGGTGAGTCGTGACAGTCTCATGGATAGGACATTATATGACTAGCACATAACCATATCATTCAGAAAAATTTTCCACCAAAATATGTGAGGTTCGCCTTTAGATTTGATAGGAAAAACATTTACTTTTAGTGCTTATGAGTGTACCGGTAGCATTTAGATTCTAGAACTTGCGTTAGTGATGCATCCCGAGACCGTTAGTGATACTACATTCGTGTAGTAGGATTTACTACATGATAAGAGGCATTAGGATCACCCTTGTGTTAAACCTGTATTATAATTACTTGACCATTTAAGTCATATTACTTGACTAGTTAAGTCAACTAATTTTTCCTACACCATTAGCGTTGTACTCATTTTTAGTACACGAATCCCTAGTACACCCCTCCGAGCCTATCTTTTCGTTTATAACTTTAAGCATTTTACTTAAAGGAAGAAGTTGTTACACCTGATGAGGCGAAAAATGAACCACTTTTAGGGGGTCATTTAAGCCCGGAATTGAACTTATTTGATCAAATATTGCCCTAAATCGTTCCTTTTGTGATTTTAGGTACTTTGGGAGTGAAATCTGGAAAAGGAAGCAATTCGGACGTTTTTGGAGCATAAAAGTGAAGAAAACGCCAAAGTCTTAATTTTCCTTGCTGGGAACAGTAGGTGACGGTGTTAAGAAGGAATTCCTGATGGCTTCAAGAGTAATTTCCATGACGATCTAGTACAGATTTGATGGCGTCACGAAGTAGGGCGTCAAGAGTAAAATGCATGACGGCCTGGAAAATGCTAACACATGACGGCGTCAAAAGTAGATCAAGGCAGTCCGAGAAATATTTTGGCGGCGAGGTGACGGCGTCACAAAATTTGTCTTGACGCCGTCAGACCCTATTTCCTATATATAGTTTTCTAATTTTCACATTAAAAAGAAGAGGAGTTTTGGAGAAACCCTAAGGACGAACTTGGTGCAAATTTTACAGGTTTTTCAAGGGTTCTAAGCCCTTGATACCTTTCATGAGTAATTGAGATAAGTATTCTTTTAATTCAATCAATATGTCTATGTGTTGGTTGTCTATATCTTGTTCTTGTCTTAATTCCATCATGCTAGGCTAGATCTATCTTGTGTTTGCTTGGATCTAATGAAACCTAGATGTTAATTACGTGTTGATTACTTGTTTATAGCTGTTTTGAATGAATGAATTTGATGTTAGGCTTAAGAAAACTGGCAGATCTCCAAATGGTAACATGCTTGAACGTCTTAGGAAACATGAACTGATGTGCACTAGGTTTTTATTGGTTGTATTTAATGCATGAGCCACTGTTTATAATCCCTATGGTTGCATCTTTAGTAGGAGATAAGAGCTCATAGGATTGGGGAGTTAAGTGCGCCACCCCATGAATGGTATTAAGGAATACAATCCGTCATCCACGCAACTATAACAAGTAATTAATGTGTAAAAGATGTCTAGGGAGTAGTGAAATCTAAGTAAACACATTTTTTCCACTTATTGCTCACAACCTTAGTATTATTTAGTTTATTTTCATTTTTATTATTTTATTTTGATTGCATCTTTAGTATTGGGTTAGTTGACTAGCAACTAATTCCGCGCAAATCCTTCAAACCCGAGATTTTTACTTGCTTTCTAAAAAATATAAAAATACAAAAATAATCATCCCTCACCTTAAGAACTAGTATTTAGGTTTTCTAATCCTAGCGACACTATTCCTAGCTGAACGATCAATCCCCCGGTACTTGTCACTATACTATACTACAACGATCAGGTACACTGCCTGGTGGGGGTTGTAAGCTTCTCAAGATCCCTTGAGAGGTAAAGCCTGGTGCAATTCCCACGTATCAAGTTTTTCGCGCCGCAGCCCAGGGAATAGTTATTGTCTAGGTTAGAATCTCTTTTTATTAGGTCTACTTGCTAGATTCCTTTCTAGTAAGATTTTATTTTTATTTTTAGGTTTTCTTTAGTCTATCTTATTTCTTTGTGTCTTTGTTCGTAACTCTTCACCACCCGACATCATGGACAACGGGAACATTTTTGAACCCGTCATCCCACCACAACAAAACCCACCATTAGAACCTCTTAGGCCCCGAACCTTAGGAGAGTATTCCCGACCTAGCCACCAAGGCTACCGAAACACCATTGAGCTCACCGGAGCCAATGTGACCCCCTTGCGATCCGACACCATCCGGTTGGTGCAAAGCGGATGTGCATTCCATGGACTTCGTTCCGAAGATCCAAAACAACATCTTAAGGACTTCCTCAAAATCGTAGATTCCATAGACCTAGGTGTTGAAACTAGAGAGACAACCCGATTACGCCTATTCCAATTCTCTCTACGGGATCAAGTTAGTCAATGGCTTGAGCGTTTACCCGCGGGATCCATCACCACATGGGATGATCTCACCACTCGTTTCCTTGCTCAATTTTTCCCACCGGGGAGAACTACTAAGCTTAGAAATGACATCTGGATGTTCCAACATCGTCAAAATGAATCTCTTTATGAAGCATGGACTCGTTTCAAGGACTTACTCAAAAAAGTCCCTCATCATGGCATAGATCTTTGGCTCCGAGTCCAAATTTTTTATGACCATATCGATATCTCCACGAGGCGAGCCATTGACCAATCGGCTGGTGGTAAGCTACGTGATCTAAGTGCGGAACAGTCATGGGAACTCATAGAAGATCTTGCTCTCTATGACAACGAAAGTTGGAATGATCCCCGTGATTCGAACAAAACGGTCAAGGCAATATCTTTGCCTTCGAACAATTCTAGCACTCCTGACCATAGGATCATGGAACTTGAGGACCAAGTCAAGTTTCTCATGAAGTCCTACGAAGCTCCTAAGCCTTCAATCCAAGTGAACAAAATCACTTATTCATGCGAATTATGTAGTGGTCCCCATGACACTCGTGATTGTGTGGAACTCCCCGGAACAGCTTTTGCGGACTACGTATCCACGCGTACCGACGAAGCGGGAGATAAGTGGTACACTTTTAAGCCTGAGCCAAACACTTACGGTGATTCATACAACCCCTCTTGGAAAAATCACCCAAACTTTGGGTGGAAACAAAATCAACCCAATTCTTCCAATCCGCCTAATTGTTACCAGCCAAACGGTCCACCCTCCAACCGTACTTTCAACAACAATCCTTCTAACAACTATGGTAGTACCAGCAATCTTGAAGGGTTGATGTCTAAGTTCATGGCATCTCAAGAAGCTCGCATATCTAAGTTTGAAGCCGATTTCAAACAAAAGCAAAACGAGATGACCACTAAAATTGACGCATTGTTGAAAGTTCTTAATGACCGAGAAATGGGAGCACTCCTAAGCGACACGGTCAAGAATCCGAAACTAAACATTAATTCCATATCTTCAGTTTCGTCACCCACTTCGTGTCCACAATACTACTCGGTTAAATCAACGAGCACGTGTTTCAAACAAAACCATATTCTTCAAAAGGACCAATCAAATAAAACACCCAATATAGAGCCGGTCAAAATTATAGTTGAAACACCCCCTACGCAAGACCTTGACGATGAATTCAAAGAGCTTCACCTTGAACGCCCCGTCATTGATGTCTTAGCACGTGCTCCTTACTATAGTGCCCTCCTAGAAAAATATGAGAAGTTTAAGCTAAGTAAAAATGGGACCGCCTTCGTTCAAAACAAGTTGCCTAAAAAGCTTGATGATCCGGGTATATTTGTTTTGCCTTGTAAGATAGGAAGATCCGAAGCTTTCGACACACTAGCCGATTTAGGGTCAAGCCTCAACTTGATTCCCTTATCCTTATTCACCGCTCTTAAGCTAGGAAAGTTAGAGGAAACGGAGGTATTGATAGGGCTAGCGGATGGGAGTATTGCCCACCCGGTTGGAATGATTAAGGATGTAGTTGTTCACGTAGGAAAGTTAACTATATTAGCAGATTTTCACGTCCTAGACATGGTTAGTGACACTACATGCCCATTATTGGTAGGAAGAGGATTTTTAGCAACCGCTAGCGCCATGGTAGATTGCAAGGAGTCTAAGATAGCGGTAGGTGAAGGCGATACTTGGTCGGTGTACAATGTAAAGAAACATAGTTATGATTGTGATGATGAACCGACACCGCATTGGGTAGAGATGAATAGGAGACCATCTAGATATGGACCTTGGATAGAAAGGAACTTCATAGAACCTCAATGCCTATTTTATCTAGAGAAAGATTTCGTTGAAAAGACACATTCGGTAGAACAACTCATAGCTTGAGATGAAGAGCTAGACCCCTTTGAGGACCCCTTAGTCTTTAGGAAGATGATTGAGTTCTTGAGCGTAATGCCTATTAACATAGAGATGAATAAGTGGAAAAGAGAGAGAGATAAGTGTAAATGGAGGTGGGATAAGCCACCTAAAGAAGGTGACGGATCATGGCATATGAGGATGACTTTGTATGATCCGGATGGAGAAAAGTTTGAAAGGTCATACCATACTAAGGAAACCGATAGGAAGTTGAAGCCAAAGTTTGATCCCAAGGATGTCCTCAATGAGGAACTCACCCGTATCACGTAGTAACCCATGACCTTGAGTCTAGCTACAAGACTCGTAAATAAAGAAAAGCGTTTCTTAGGAGGCAACCCATGTTTTGTGTGATTTTATTTTTGTTTGTTTGTAATTTGCTTCCGTATGCATGCTTTATTTTTATTGTTGGTAGATCATGTTTCTAAACTAAATAGTGGAAACACTTTACTTTGTTGTTTTGGCCTCGTCTTAACTCTACCTAAAAGTATTTTTGCAAAAGATAAGTGTAAGGGGAAACCCCAAATATGTTTTTAAGAAACAAACCGATCATGATTCTCCACAATATTAAATGAACATGTGTATTCATATTTGTTAGAGTCAAATGCTTGTATTGAGTCATAATTAAGTTTTGCAGGATTTTCCAGGAAGTAGGACCAAGTTTTTCTAGAAATTTTCCGGAAACTTAACATAAGAATTTCTGCAGGTCACTTCTGACGGCGTCAAGAGTTAACACTTGACGGCGTCACGTGTAAAAATCTGGAAATTTTACCAGTTTTGTTTTTCTAACGGAGTCTTATGGTTTTTGTGAATTATTAAGTTTTATAATCTCCAGGAAATCTGCAAACTTCATTCCACAAGCATTATATCTTATCTTGTTTTCTAGGATTTAGTAACTTATATAGGATGCCGCCGATTTTACGCGAGGTTTGTTTTGTCTATTTTCTCAGGATTTACAGGTTATGTATGACAAGAAGATGATTTATATTCTGGAAGGGAAGCTTTGATTGTTCATTTTCTTGGAGGAAGATTTAACCTGGCCACCTAATTATCCATACTGAGCGAATCAGGGGAGTATTTGATTTCATTCTTTTTACTTTTTAACTTTTACATTCTTTACTTGAACATTGGGGACAATGTTCATCTTAAGTGTAAGGGGAGGGTAAAAAGATGATACCTTACATATGCACTTTCGCTTGAGTTTGTTTTGTTTAATGGTAGGTGTGTAATAAAACTATGAGAAATACTTGTTAGTGTAATTTTAGCGCCAAATTTAAAATTTTTTACAATATTTAGGAGTGAAATTTTAGCCATAGCAATCGTCTCATGGATAGGAGATTGTATGACTAGCACATAACTGTATATTCAGAAAAATTTTCCACCCAAATATGTGAGGTTCGCCTTTAGATTTGATAGGAAAAGCATTTACTATTAGTGCTTATGAGTGTACCGGTAGCATTTAGATTCTAGAACTTGCGTTAGTGATGCATCCCGAGACCGCTAGTGAGACTACATTCGTGTGGTAGGATTTACTACATGATAAGAGGCATTAGGATCACCCTTGTGTTAAACCCTTATCATAATTACTTGACCATTTAAGTTATATTACTTGGCTAGTTAAGTCAACTAATTTTTTCCACACCCTTAGCGTTGTACTCATTTTTAGTACACGAAACCCCTAGTACACCCCTCCGAGCCTATCTTTTCGTTTCTAACTTTAAGCGTTTTACTTAAAGGAAGAATTTGTTACACCCCACTTAAATGTACACCCAAATCGCCTTAGCCTTCCGTGTATGCACTCATCTTTAGTGCGTTATTGTTATTTGTTAAACCCTAAGTTAACTATCTAATTGATTACATGGTTGCTAAGTCGAGTCATATCCTTGTACATATAGTTTTGGGACGATTGGGACTCATGGGTAAAGTACTTATTTTATGGAGTAATGGGGAAGAACTTCATATATTACCCGAATATGTACGTTAATCTTAAAAGTGCTCCAAGTGTTTTGATTATCTTAATTCGAGTCATTAGATTAGTTTATTGTAAAGTGTGTAAAAATTTAAGTGTAAGGGGAATGTTTATTCCCTATGATGTATTATTTTGGATGGTAGGGTAAGAGTGTATGCAAAAAAAAAAAAAAAAAAAAAAAAAAAAAAAAAAAAACAAAAAAAAAATCGAAAAATCAAGAAAAAGAAAAAAAAATAGAAAAAGAAAAAGAGAAAAAAACATACGGACTACCATCCATTTTCATTCTATGTTTATTTTATGTTTTTGTTATTTTTTATTTATTAGCTTAAGTCGAGTCTAGTCTTGGCTTAGCAACGCCATTTTGTACATGTAATTAACCAAGATTGTTAACTCGCCACCAGTAAAACTTCCTTTATCCAACAAAACCGTGTATTTCATATCCCTACACCTAACGTTACAACCCTTTAAAAGACCTCTTTGATAGTTTATCCTAGGTGCTTACGCCATGTGGTGGAGGTTTGATCCTTTCCCAAGCCTATGGTAATCTATTTTGCTATGACAGGTAGTGAGAGATATCTTCCGTTTCCATATTGTAATTTCTACTTTATTACACCCGAGAGATGTGAGTATCTAAACACTATTTGTGAGGTGCTAGTGTATGACCTCCGTGCTTGTCTTTGGTCTTTAGTGGAACGATTATTTGTTGTAATTACTTTCATGTTAGTGTTAAATGACCCCTAACTTGTATTTTGACTAGAGTAAAAGCGCATTTGCTTGAGGACAAACAAATCTCAAGTGTAAGGGTATATATTGAGGCGAAAAATGAACCACTTTTAGGGGGTCATTTAAGCTCGGAATTGAACTTATTTGATCAAATATTGCCCTAAATCATTCCTTTTGTGATTTTAGGTACTTTGGGAGTGAAATCTGGAAAAGGAAGCAATTCGGACGTTTTTGGAGCATAAAAGTGAAGAAAACGCCAAAGTCTTAATTTTCCTTGCTGGGAACAGTAGGTGATGGCGTCAAAAAGGAATTCCTGATGGCGTCAAGAGTAATTTCCATGACGATCCAGTACAGATTTGACGGCGTCACGAAGTAGGGCGTCAAGAGTAAAATGCATGACGGCCTGGAAAATGCTAACACATAACGGCGTCAAAAGTAGATCAAGGCAGTCCGAGAAATATTTTGGCGGCGAGGTGACGGTGTCACAAGATTTGTCTTGACGCCGTCAGACCCTATTTCCTATATATAGTTTTCTAATTTTCACATTAAAAAGAAGAGGAGTTTTGGAGAAACCCTAAGTACGAACTTGGTGCGAATTTTACAGGTTTTTCAAGGGTTCTAAGCCCTTGATACCTTTCATGTGTAATTGAGATAAGTATTCTTTTAATTCAATCAATATGTCTATGTGTTGGTTGTCTATATCTTGTTCTTGTCTTAATTCCATCATGCTAGGCTAGATCTATCTTGTGTTTGCTTGGATCTAATGAAACCTAGATGTTAATTACGTGTTGATTACTTATTTATAGCTGTTTTGGATGAATGAATTTGGTGTTAGGCTTAAGAAAACTGGCAGATCTCCAAATGGTAACATGCTTGAACGTCTTAGGAAACATGAATTGATGTGCACTAGGTTTTTATTGGTTGTATTTAATGCATGAGCCATTGTTTATAATCCCTATGGTTGTGCTAGGCATGGCATAGGAGGAGATAAGAGCTCACGGGATTGGGGAGTTAAGTGCGCCACCCCATGAATGGTATTAAGGAATACAATCCGTTATCCACGCAACTATAACAAGTAATTAACGTGTAAAAGATGTCTAGGGAGTAGTGAAATCTAAGTAAACACATTTTCTCCACTTTTTGCTCACAACCTTAGTATTATTTAGTTTATTTTCATTTTTAGTATTTTATTTTGATTGCATCTTTAGTATTGGGTTAGTTGACTAGCAACTAATTCCGCCCAAATCCTTCAAACCCGAGATTTTTACTTGCTTTCTAAAAAATATAAAAATACAAAAATAATCATCCCTCACCTTTAGAACTAGTATTTAGGTTTTCTAATCCTAGCGACACTATTCCTAGCTGAACGATCAATCCCCCGGTACTTGTCACTATACTATACTACAATGATCAGGTACACTGCCTGGTGGGGGTTGTAAGCTTCTCAAGATCCCTTGAGAGGTAAAGCCTGGTGCGATTCCCACGTATCAACACCCCACTTAAATGTACACCCAAATCGCCTTAGCCTTCCGTGTATGCACTCATCTTTAGTGCATTATTGTTATTTGTTAAACCCTTAGTTAATTATCTAATTGATTACATCTTTAGTGCATTATTGTTTTGGGACGATTAGGACTCATGGGTAAAGTACTTTTTTTATGGAGTAATGGGGAAGAACATCATATTATTACCCCCCATATGTACGTTAATCTTAAAAGTACTCCAAGTGTTTTGATTATCTTAATTCGAGTCATTATATTAGTTTATTGTAAAGTATGTAAAAATTGAAGTGTAAGGGGAATGTTCATTCCCTATGATGTATTATTTTGGATGGTAGGGAAAGAGTGTATGCAAAAAAAAAAAAAAAAAAAAAAAAAAAAAAAAATCGAAAAAATCAAGAAAAATAAAATGAAAAAAAAATAGAAAAAAAAAAGAGAAAAAAACATACAGACTACCATCCCATTTCATTCTATGTTTGTTTTATGTTTTTGTTATTTTTCATTTATTAGCTTAAGTCGAGTCTAGTCTTGGCTTAGCAACGCCATATTGTACATGTAATTAACCAAGATTGTTAACTCGCCACCTGTAAAGACTGCCTATATCCAACAAAACTGTGTATTTCATATCCCTATACCTAACGTTACAACCCCTTTAAAAGACCTCTTTGATAGTTTATCCTAGGTGCTTACGCCATGTGGTGGAGGTTTGATCCTTTCCCAAGCCTATGGTAATCTATTTTTCTATGACAGGTAGTGAGAGATATCTTCCGTTTCCATATTGTAATTTATACTTTATTACACCCGAGAGATGTGAGTATCTAACACTATTTGTGAGGTGCTAGTGTATGACCTCCGTGCTTGTCTTTGGTCTTTAGTGGAACGATTATTTGTTGTAATTACTTTTATATTAGTGTTAAATGACCCCTAACTTGTATTTTGATTAGAATAAAAGCGCAATTGCTTGAGGACAAGCAAATCTCAAGTGTAAGGGTATATGATGAGGCGAAAAATGAACCACTTTTAGGGGGTCATTTAAGCCCGGAATTGAATTTATTTGATCAAATATTGCCCTAAATCGTTCCTTTTTGTGATTTTAGGTACTTTGGGAGTGAAATCTGGAAAAGGAAGCAATTCGGACGTTTTTGGAGCAAAAAAGTGAAGAAAACGCCAAAGACTTAATTTTCCATGCTGGAATCAGTGTATGACGGCGTCAAGAAGGAAATCCTGACGGCGTCAAGAGTTAAATCCATGACGACCCAGAAGAAACCTGAAGGCATCACAACTAGAGCGTCAAGAGTTAAAATCATGACGGCCTGCATCAGGTGTACACATGACTGCGTCAGATCCAGATATAGGCAGTCCGAGGACCTATTTGGCGGCGAGATGACGGCATCAGACATTTGTTCTTGACGCCGTCACCTCCTAAAATCTATATATAGTTTTCTAATTTTCATTCATTAAAAAAGAACTTGTGTGGAGAAACCCTAGGGCCGAACCTTGTACACATTTGACAGCTTTTTCAAGGGTTTTCACCCCTTGAACCCTTTCATGTGCTATTAAGATAAGTCTTCTCTTAATTCAATCAATATGTCTATGTGTTGGTTGTCTATATCTTGTGCTTGTCTTGATTTCAACATGCTAGGCTAGATCTATCTTGTGTTTGCTTAGATCTAATGAAACCTAGATGTTAATTATGTGTTGATTACTTGTTTATGGTTGTATTGGATGAATGATTTCAATGTTAGGCTTAAGAAAACTGGCAGATCTCCATTTGGTAACATGCTTGAACGTCTTAGGAAACATGAACCGATGTGTACTAGGTTTTATTGGTTATATTTAATGCATGAGTAAATTCTAATGATCCCATGTTAGGAGCTTCTTAGCCGGCTCGACATAGGAGTGAAGTAGGCACTCATAGAATTGGAGAAGTACGCCACCCCATGAATGGTATTAAGGAATACAATCCGTCATCCACGTAACTATAACAAGTAATTAACGTGTAAAAGATATCTAGGGAGTAGTGAAATCTAAGTAAACACATTTCTCCCACATATTGCTCACAACTCTAGTTGAATTAGTTTATTTTCATTTTTAATATTTTATTTTGATTGCATCTTAGTATTGGGTTAGTTGACTAGCAACTAATTCCGCCCAAATCCTTCAAACCCGAGATTTTTACTTGCTTTCTAAAAAATATAAAAAATACAAAAAGAATCATCCCTCATCTCTAGATCTAGTATTTAGGTTTTCTAATCCTAGCGACACTATTCCTAGCTAAACGATCAATCACTCGGTACTTGTCATTATACTATACTACATCGATCAGGTGCACTGCCTGGTGGGGGTTGTAAGCTTCTCGAGATCCCCCGAGAGGTAAAGCCTGATGCAATCCCTACGCATCAAAGATGGACATAGAAACCACTCAGTCATCCTCAACAACTGCCAAGCTACCCATACTCAAGACAAATTAGTATGATCTTTGGAGGCTCAGGATTGAGCAATACTTCATGGTGCCAAACTATGCACTATGGGATATCATCAAGCTTGGTGATTCATACAAACCATCTACATCTGAAGTTACCAATGCTGATGGTTCCATGTCAACCAAACTCAATGCTGAACCAGTAATCAATGATGAAAGAGCTCACAGAAGGAATGATCTCAAGGCCAAGCATCTCTTACTTATGTCTATGCCTAATGATTAGGTTCTAAACTTCAGTCATCATGAGACTGCTAAGACTCTTTTTGAAGCTATAGTGGACAGGTTTTGTGGTAATAAAGCTACCAAGAAGACCCAAAAGGCTCTGCTGAGAAAAAGCTATAAGAATTTCACTGCCACAAGCAATGAATATATTGATCATGTCTTTAACAGGCTTTAAAAGATTGTTATCCAACTGGCTATTTTGAAAGCTCCTATTCCATAAGAAGAACTTAACATTAAGTTTCACAATAGTTTGACTACTGATTGGCATACTTATGTTGTTGTTTCGTTAAACAAGCCTAAATTGGAGATGTTGACTCTCAATGATGTTTACAACAACCTAAAGATTGTTGTACCAAAGGTTAATAAGTCAGGAAGTACAAGCATAGCATCAGGAAACATGGCATTCTTATCATCTACCAGGGATTATAGCTCTGATGATGAGGATAATTCCGCTTATCTCTATACTGCTAACCCTATAGTTAATACTGCTAGCCCTAGAGTTAGTACTGCTAGTTCACAAACTAGTAGTGTTGGATTAAGTGATGATATTGTTTATGCTTTCTTGGCTAGCAAAGCTAAAGATGCCAATCTCTACAATGAAGATATACTTCGAATTCATGATGATGACTTAGAACAAAAGGAAAACATACAGTTAAGTGTTGAAACTCTTGAGTATACATCAAAAGGTGTACAAAAGATTATAAAAGCTCAACGTGTTAACAAAGCTATGTCAGGGTTAGGATATAAATTTGTTGCACCTCCTAACAGAGGAATGTTTGTTCCCACAAGTATTGACTTAGCTTACACTGGCCAAGATGAGTTTAAAGAAAAGGAGTTTCCTCCTTATGGTCCTAAGACCAATGAGAGTCCTGCTGTTAAACATTATGTGGATTCCTTTGAGAGTGCAAGTGACACTTCTCTAATAAGTGGGTGTGTCCCTAAGGTTGAGATAGAGGTCAAAGTAGAAGCCTCTAATGTTCCTAAAGTGGTAAAACAAGAAAATGTAAAACCAGTTAGGAATACTGTTAGATATGCAAAGATGTACAGGTCCACACCTAGAGGTAATCAAAGAAATTGAGATAATTTGAAATCTCATCAACTAGGTAGTGATTTTGTCATGCAAAACAAGACATGTTTTATATGTGGTAGTTTTGACCACTTTATTGCATATTGTAAGCATAACCCATGGGAAAAGGTGGATTCCAGGATACAAGGGTTTCTTGGAATAATCATGCTAGAGTGAACAACAACTATGCAAAACAAACTCACTCTAATGCCAATATGATACCCAGAGCAGTCATATTAAGGTCTGGCACCAAACCACTTTCTACTGTTAGACCAAAAATGATTGTGTCTCCTAGGAAAAATGTCTCAAGTGCAGAACCAAAATTTCCTTATAATAATGAAGCACAAACATTTAACAAGGCCTTTTTCAAGAAAACAGCTGAACATAATCAAAAATGGGTGCCTAAAGTTACAACTGCTAAGCCTAAAGTTTCTACTGCGAGGCCAATAGTTAATACTGCTAGGCAGATGCAAGCTATTAAGGGTAACATGGAAAATGGTGTGAAGGTCTCAACACCGTGGGTTTGGAGACCAATCACTAGTGACAAAGCATCTATGGTTTTAAAGAAACATACTTATATTAATGAAAGAGGTAGATTCAAGTCTATAATGGCATGGGTTCCTAAAGAATAGTTGCTATTTTCATTTTGCAGTGTTAGTCTTATTCATAAATTTCATATATACAAAATACTCTTCTTTGTATATTTTGTTTTGTTTTGGACTAACATCTTCAGGCTAGTAATGAAGTATGACTAGCATTGTGTATGGTGTGCTTTGGAATAGAAATGTGTGTTGCTTATCAAACAATAAATGGTAATTGGTTCACCATGTCTAACCCATATCAAGAACTAACTAGTCCAGAGCAAACGGTTTCTGGTAAAGACTTCTCAAATCCGTTTATAGTTGATACTTTACCAAAAATTATATGGTAATCAACTCACCATGATTAATAGTGAAGAGTTGGCTAGTCCAAAGCAAACGACTATTGGTAAAGACTAATAAAATCCATTGATAGCTGGTAGTTTGCTAAAAAATATGCATGAGCAGTCTAATTTTAACCAATTTTATGTTTCAACTGCTGTTTGAAATTTTTGTGAAAAAGTTTGTATTGCTAGTTCAAAGTTAGTACTGCTAGTGCAAACTTTTTACTATTGAACTAGCCGTTGCAACTATTATTTCAGTAACAGAATTTTGATTATAGCCGTTGGGTAAATTTATTATTACCATACTTATAGGGTTTTTCTAAAAGAGATAATTATCTTCATTCATAAATTTACCTTATTCTTTTTCCAAAAATAATTCTTCAATAAAATTCTTATCTCTTGCGCATGTTTCTCAAACCCTAATAGTTTTACTATAATAACTCAATTGGCTATTCACAACACTAAATTCATTCACAAATGATCATTATTCTGTTCTTTAAAGATTTCATTCATGGCAAACTTACGATTTTCAAAGACACACAACAAGGTTGCACATCTGATCAAAACAGAGGAGAGGGATGGTGCAAAATTGATGCGTAGGGATTGCACCAGGCTTTACCTCTCGAGGGATCTCGAGAAGCTTACAACCCCCACCAGGCAGTGTACCTGATCGTTGTAGTATAGTATAGTGACAAGTACCGGGGGATTGATCATTCAGCTAGGAATAGTGTCGCTAGGATTAGAAAACCTAAAGACTAGGTATAGAGATGAGGGATGATTCTTTTAGTATTTTTTTTTTGTTTTTATAAAGGCAATTAAAAATCTCGGTTTTGAAGGAGTTGGGCGGAATTTGTTGCTAGTCAACTAACCCAATTACTAAGATGCAATCAAAATAAAATACTAAAAATGAAAATAAACTAAATTAAGATAGAGGTGTGAGCAATATATGGGAGAATTGTGTTTACTTAGGTTTCACTACTCCCTAGATATCTTTTACAGGTTAATTACTTGTTACAGTTGCGTGGATGATGGATTGTATTCCTTAATACCATTCATGGGGTGGCATACTTACTTCCCAAAACCTATAAGTGCCTACTTCACTCCTATGTCGAGCCGGCTAAGAAGCTCCTATCATGGGATCACTAGAATTTGCTCATGCATTAAATACAACCATTAAAACCTAGTACACATCGGTTCATGTTTCTTAAGACGTTCAAGCATGTTACACAATGGAGAACTGCCAGTTTTCTTAAGCCTAACATTGAAATCATTCAGCCATTACAACTATAAACAAGCAATCAACCTATAATCAACATCTAGGTTTCATTACATCTAAGTAAACACATGAAAGATCTAGCCTAGCATGTTGAAATCAAGACAAGCATAAGATATATTCAAACAACACATAGACATACTGAATGAATTGAAAGAGGACTTATCTTAATTGAACATGAAAGGTTTCAAAGGGTGAAAACCCTTGAAAATACTGTTACAAACGACATAGGGTTTATTAGGTTCGACCCTAGTATTCTCCACACAAGTTCCTCTCTTAATGAATGAAAAATAGAAAAGTGTATATAGATTTTGTGAGGTGACGGCGTCAAGAGTAAATTTCTGACGCCGTCATCTCGCCGCCAAATAAATTCTCGGACTGCCTAGATCTGGGTTTGACGCCGTCACGTGTACTCCTTTTGCAGGCCGTCATCATATTAACTCTTGACGCCTTTAGGTTTTCTCTGGGTCGTCATGGATTTTACTCCTGACGCCGTCACAATTTCCTTCTTGACGCCGTCAGGTACTGTTCTTAGCATGGAAAATTAAGTCTTTGCCGTTTTCTTCACTTTTATGCTCCAAAAACGTCCAAAATGCTTCCTTTTCCAAAATTCACTCCCAAAGTACCTAAAATCACAAAAGTAGCGATTTAGGGCAATATTTGTTCAAATAAATTCAATTCCGGGCTTAAATGACCCGCTAAAAACGGTTCATTTTTCGCCTCATCATATACCCTTACACTTGAGATTTGCTTGTCCTCAAGAAAATGCGCTTTTATTCTAATGAAAATACAAGTTATGGGTCATTTAACACTAATATAAAAGTAATTACAACAAATCATCGTTCCACTAAAGACCAAGGACAAGCACGGAGGTCATACACTAGCACCTCACAAATAGTGTTTAGATACTCACATCTCTCGGGTGTAATAAAGTAATATCACAATATGGAAATGGAAAACATCTCTCACTACCTGTCATAGCAAAATAGATTACCATAGGCTTGGGAAAGGATCAAACCTCCACCACATGGCGTAAGCACCTAGGATAAACTATCAAAGAGGTCTTTTAGAAGGGTTGTAACGTTAGGTGTAGGGATATGGAATACACGGTTTTGTTGGATATCGGCAGTTTTTACTGGTGGCGAGTTAATAATCTTGGTTAATTACATGTACAATATGGCGTTGCTAAGCCAAGACTAGACTCGACTTAAGCTAATAAATGAAAAAAATAACGAAAACATAAAATAAACATAGAATGAAACGGGATGGTAGTCTGTATGTTTTTTTTCTTCCTTT
This sequence comes from Artemisia argyi, assembly GCA_030686995.1. Classification (NCBI taxonomy): domain Eukaryota; kingdom Viridiplantae; phylum Streptophyta; class Magnoliopsida; order Asterales; family Asteraceae; genus Artemisia; species Artemisia argyi. Next base: position 136,333,720 of record CM060694.1, read on the forward strand.
TTTTTTAATTTTTTTTCTTAATTTTTTTCGAATTTTTTCCGATTTTTTTTTTTTTTTTTTTTTTTTTTTTTTTTTTTACTTAAAGGTAAATTTTATTAAGTAAACTCAAGCCAAAAGGCAGTACAAGAAAAAGTACAAAGTGTAACAATAACTAAGATACATGCTTAGTTACCCACTTTGCACAAACAAAAAAATATGGCATAGGACAAAACCCCTAGCTCATAATACAAACATCCATACCATAAAACTGATACAACTAGAAAGCCAACAACTCAATAAAATAAGTCAAGGCAAAAGATGGCTTAAACTAGAGAAACCAACACACTCTGAATACATGGAAAATTGCTAAGGAGTCAACCAAAGCACATCCAAACATCACCACGTGATGGCACCCAATAGCAAGCTTAACTGCCATGACAAATTAATAGAGTAAACAGGCAACAAACAAACAATTACAACCAAGACAACAGAACCAAGCAACCACACCACAAAACAAAAGTAGCATTACCAACCAAATAACAACTCAGAAACAAGGGAAGTGCCAGAAAAGCAGTTTTGGAGAGTTTGCCTCCTTAAAAACCTTCTATGTAAAACCCCTAAAGGCAAAACCATAGAAGGACAAAAAGAGCACAACACATCTCCAAAACCTTCCCCGCCACATCAACCAATTAATCTTCAAGTTCCCTTCATAAATATTCTTCATCCAACAGTTCTTATAAATATCATTAGAAACCATCTTCTTAATGCAAAAAAACCTCACAACGTGCTTGATAACCCATAAAGAGATCCTGTGTGTACTAAGACAAATAGCATCACCAATAAAAGGGTCAAAGCAAATATTACATAACCAAAAACCAGTTCCTTCTGAGAAAACAAGGAACCAACAATAAAAAGAACAATCAGACCTCATTATCATTAGGAATAAAAGGCTTAACCTCTGTCCAATTCATCCACAATTCTCCTGTATTGCTCATTTCTATCCAACGGAATATTCCAAATGATAGCAGCTTTATACACATTAGCAGTATACTTAAGCTTGACGCCCAACAGTTTCATCCTCACAGTATTCACAATGCTCTTAAACACATACTCCTCATTTCTAATCAGATGGTTGACTCTTCTATTGTTCCTCTCATGCCAAATAGCGTAAACAGTAGCACTCAGCACCAATCTTTGTATAATACTCAAAATAGTGTTAGAAGCTGGCTTATTAGCAATAGAAGAAATCACACCAGCCCACTCATTTCCCACATTATCAAGCTCAGACATAGGCTTAATCTCATTCCAAATCTTCTTAGAGAATTCACAAGAGAAGAAAAGATGACTATGACTTTCATCATGCTGATTACATAACAAACAACTTTTGTCACTAATATCAAACCATCTAGCCAATCTATCCCTAATCTTAAGCCTACCTTTGATAGCAGACCATAAAATAAACGCATACCTGGGAATACATTGAGAAAACCAGACATGTTTGTGCCAAATTACCTCAGGAGAGTCATTCCTAACAGCTTTCCACACCTCTCTAACAGAAAATTCAACTTCTTTACCTTTCTTATCAAGCCAAACCACTTTGTCATTTCTATTAGAATCAATATGAGGAACAGGAACATTAAGCATAGCATCAAATTTCCCATCCCATTCCATAGGCCATGACCAACCATTTTCATCAATCAAATCAGCAACTTTTGCATTAGAATCCATACCAGCCTTATCCAGGTCACTTTGAGTAATAGTTTTACAAAAAGGACCTGAATGATGCCATCTATCAAACCAAATGTTACAGTCCTTACCATTCCCAATTTTGACCCATATGAATTCTCTTATCATATCTCTTAAATCAAGTAACTTTTTCCAACTCCAAGGAGTACCTTTCCTCAGAGTAATATTCCAAATACATTTACCTTTTAATCTATATAAGTAAATCTAGTTTACCCATAAAGAATTCTTTTTACTAACAATGTTCCAAAGATGTTTAATCATTAAAGCCTTATTCCAAAGAGACACAGATTTTAATCCAAGACCCCCTTGACTTTTTGGCTTACACACCTCTTTCCAGGCCACACTAGCCTTCCCCTGAATATTATCACCCCTATTCCATAAAAATCTTTTGAACATTTTATCAATCTGATCTCAAACACTCTTAGGCAAAATGAACAAAGAAGACCAATATACTTGAATGGAAGCAAAAACAGAGGATATCAGTTGTAATCTCCCTGCTAAAGATAGACTCTTATTTTTCCAGTCACCAATTCTTTTATCCACTATGCCAATTAACGCCTTACAATCATTAATTTTCAAACCTTTAGAAACAAGAGGCACTCCAAGATACCTATATGTAAACATCCTACTCTAAAAGGCATCACCAAATTAACATTAGCAATCTCCTCAGAAGACATATTACTACTAAAAAACGCTACACTTTTCCCTAAACTAGGGTAAAGACCAGAGGACATACCAAACTCATCAAGCCCTCTTCTCAGAACAGAAGCCGGAGTTAAATCACCATGACAAAGCATAAGGATATCGTCAGCGATAACGAAACTTCTTTTCAACCATGACTTGTCTTTTGATCATCAAGTTCAGAACCTCCATAACCAACGTAAAGAGATAAGGGGATATCGGATCCCCTTGTCTCAATCCACGCTCAGCTTTGAAAAACCCGTGAGTTTCACCATTAATGCAAATAGAAAAGAGAGCAGTAGTCAAACAAACCATAATCCATTGAACCATGACAGGGTGAAAACCAAATTCTTTTAAAATGAATTCCAAAAAATTCCAGCACACCGTATCATAAGCTTTGAGGATATCAATTTTAAAAGCACATCTATTTGCCCCCCAATTCCAATCATACCCTCTCATAAACTCTTGAGTCAAAAGGATATTATCACAAATTTGTCTCCCCGGAATGAACGCACTTTGGTTAAAGTCAACCAAATCATTCAAAACAGTTTTGATCCTGTTAGTAATAACTTTACTAATGGTTTTGTAAATCACATTACAACAAGATATTGGTCTATAATCAGTATTCTTAGGTATAAGAGAAATAAGAGTAGAATTAAACTCACCCATTAATTTCCCACTAGTGAAGAATTCTTTAACCGCTGCACAAGTATCATTTCCAACCACCTTCCAAGCAGCCTTGAAGAATTTCGCCGTAAACCCATCAGGACCAGAAGCCTTGTCATCGTCAATATCAAATAATGCAATTTTGATCTCATCATCATTAACATCATCAATCAACTTCAAAGCAGTAATAGGATCCAATGTTTTGGTAAACAGACTACTAGGCTCTTCAATCGGATAAATATCATTGCTAGCTCCAAAAAATATCTTAAAATGCTCAACAAAACATGTAACAATATCATCACCAGTGAAGGAGTTGCCCTGAAAATCTTTAATCTCCTCAATCCTATTTCTACTCACCCTTCCATTAACAAAATTATGAAAAAAAACTACTATTAGAGTCACCTTCTTTGAACCATTGAATTCTAGTTTTCTGCTTGAGAAACTTTTCCTCATCAATAAGAGCACTCTTATACGCAGCAGCATATATCATTTCATCTTGTCTAAGATCAGCGTTATGAGGGTCCTTATCCAAACTAATTTGAACCCTCTCAAGCTCAATCTTCAAAAACATAACTTTATCAAAAACATTTCCATTGTCTCTATTGAGCTTTCTTAAATGCCTTTTCATACCCTTTAACCTTTTAGCTAAAATAAACATCCTATAACCCTCAACAGGCACATTCCAATTACACTCAACAGAATCCAAAAAACATTTTTTATTCGTCAAATAATTCATGAACCTAAACGCTCTACCTTTCTTCCTTTTTAACTTCACCTCAGGCACCATAAGAATAGCGGGAGAATGATCAGAAGACAAAAAGGGTAAAAAGTTAGTAGAACATTCAGGATACATAACAATAAAACTATCATTACCCAGAATTCTATCAAGCTTCTTAAGAATACCCACTCTAGGATCTTTCATCTTTTGAATCCAAGTATAAAATAGCCCACTACTATTGATATCATCCATATTCAAATCTCTAACACAATCTCTGAAATCCTGCATACCTAAATCTTTTTTCACATTAAGACTATTTGAATTCTCATAATGATGCAGTGTACTATTGAAATCACCCAACATCACCCAGGGAGAATTACCCACAATAGTGTTATGATCTCTCAGATTTCTCAATAACACAAGTCTTTCCTTAACTGTGTTATCTCCATAAATAAAGGACACATACATAGACATATTACTACTCTTATTACTAATCAAGAAATGCATGACTTGACTAGTCTAAGATAATAACGTAGAGTTAAGAACACTAGAATCCCACCCCACCACAATTCTACACCCTTTGGGACTGTCAACAGTGTTGGAAACCCAACTCCATCTCCCAAAAACCTCATTACATACATTATTAACAAATTTCTTTCTAAGTTGGGTTTCTAATATACCACACATAATAATACTATTACTACTAATCATACTTTTAATTTCATCTTGTCTCAGGGAATCACACATCCCCTTAACATTCCATGAAGCAATATTCATAATTAAACAAGAGATGAATTAGATGCAATTTCACCTTGCATCTGAGAAATGCTGCTACCCACGACATTTGAGACTATATCTTGTTGCATGAAGCTAGCATTATTATGAGATTCCTTAGCCACTTCATCATTCATATTTTCAATAATCCTCTCTATAAAATGCTTCTCAATCATACCATCAACTTTCTGACCAACAAGGCTCTCAAATTGCTGGATCATTTCTTCTGTCCATGTGTTTCTAACCATATCAGTTAGTACTAAATTGGACAGGAAAAATAATTCAACCTCAGCCTTTTGTCTCTCCTTCACCCAACCATCAATAATACTAAGTTTAGCCCTGTAACATTCATCGTATGCTTTCATATAAGCTTGATTTTGAGACATACCAGACTCCTTCATAATCTCTTTACATAAATCATCAGCCTTCAACTTAGCATTCACTGCAATATTATTGTGCCCATAACTGATATCTTTTTTTAATTTAGCAATCCTCCATTTTAAACCCTCCACCATCTTATTATTTGCTTTAGCATTACACTTATCCTCATGATACTTTTTTAGATCCTTAGACCACCTGATTTTCTCACTCTCAGCTATTTGCATTCCTAAATCACAAGCTAGATCAATCTTCTTCCTCATTTGAACCCATTCATCACTTCCAAATTCCACTTCATTCATATTCTCCCTAGCTAACACATCAAAACTATTCTTTGTATTAATAACATTCTGATTTTTAGTCTTACTTTCCAAAACCACTTTTGAAGTTGAAATCCCTTTCCCTTTATTACTAGTATCCAAAATTAGTCCCTCATCAACCTTTTTCCCAATATTTTCCACTGGCATATGCCTCATACTATTCCCCTCCTTATCATTTCTCTGAAACATACCACCTCTACCATAGAACCACCTCTTCCCATAGAACCACCTCTACCCATCATGCCACCTCTACCTCTATTACTTATTCCTCCTCTATTCACATAATAACCATTATTCTGTTGCCCATTTTCTCTACTAGTACTAGTCCCATTATTATCAAACTTTTTCACTTCCTGCCACTTCCTTTCTCTTATCTCACTATTACTAACATTCACATTAGAAGTCTCCACTTCCTTAACCTTATCAGCTCTATCATCCTTAGAAACTTCTCTTTTATTGCATGCATTATACTCGTGACCAAACACCTTACAATGAGCACAATGTGGAGGTTTCCAAGCATATTCAACCCTTAAATTCATAGATTTCCCTAAACTATTATAACAAACTTCCACACAATCTACCAACTCCTTATCAGCATCAACTTCAATAAGAACCCTAGCAAAACTAGCCCTACCATAAGCTATGTCACATATCGAAGTTGTAATTCTATCCATGATTTTTGGATTTCCCACCCTACTAGCAATCCTACTAATACCCTGCACATTCCAAGCTTCAAGAGGAACATTCATTAATTTTACCCAAATTGGAACTTTAGAAGGCTCAGGCCTTTCCGTACACAACCCTGCTTACCACTTTTGAACAAAGAAAGGCTTACCATCAACAATCCAAGGAGCATTCTCTAGAACAAATTCCATACCCTCCACAGACCTAAATTTAATAAATAACAATCCACATTCATTAGTAATGATCTCTGCTAACTGATGTGCTCTCCACATTCTTCTTAAATGACCTGATATATCATTATAATTCATTTTAAGACCAACAAAATACCCTACCAAACTTAGATCCCATTTCTTACTACCTTCTTCAATAATTGGATCCATATCCACCACTTCTCTCCCCTGCTCATTCACTCTAACAGGAACCTTAGTTAACTTATTATTACCATACCCAGTAAACCCTTTAAACGCAGAGGCAAATGATACATTCTTTTTCACATGATCATCAGCCATAATTGTATCTTGACTCTTACCCCCGATTTCTGCAACATTCTTACTACCCCAACTCATCACAGTTTTACTTAAACTAGGCCATGAGTTAACATTCTTACCCCTATTCCCATCCTTACCAACATTGTTCTCATTATTAGTAACATTAACCTGACTTGGATTCAATACTGGATTATTTTTAAAAGACACAGGCATATCCTTACTAGTATTGTTTGCCATTTCTTCACTATCACTACCCACATTAAAACCATTCTCTGATAACATGCTTACATTATCACTACCACTACCCACATTTTCACAAACCTTGTTAACCACAGCAGAGACAAAAAACTTACCCTGAGTTTTAGTCTCACTGTTTAACATACTTTCACTAGCAGGCATACCCTGAGTACTAGTATCCATAACAGACTCATAATCCCCATCACTAACCTCAACTTCATCCTCCTTTGACTCCATATTCTCAGCTACTACACCTTCAAATTCCACACCATCCATATCCTTAGCTAATCCCTTATTCCTATTACTATTCTTCTTAGAGCTTTTCTTCACACCTAGTGAAACCCTAGAACCACTACCACTATTCTTCATAGCTTGCTTGTTATCAATACCCGAGTGTCTAGTATTTCTTTTGGAACGGACAAATTCATTAGCTCCAGGATGAGGTGGGATAGGGTTAGGGTTTAATGGATCTGGGTTTGGGGGTGAGGGTTTAATTCTGACATGATTAATGAAGTAATCAAACAGAAAACATCTTAGGATAAGATTCAGGTGAGAAAGGAAAGATGATTAGTGTACGGAAAGAGAATAACGTTTTATGAGATGAAATAAAAGAGAAGATCCAATAAACGAAAATAAAAGATTATTATATGAGAAGATAGATCATGAACAGTAGAACATGAATCTAAAAACAAAAATAAAATTCAAAGGTTGGATTAAAAATGGATGATGAATTACTTAATAAAATGTGATGAAACTTAGAGAGAGAAAGTAGCACATTTTCTTTTTTTTTTCTTTTTTTTGCATACACTCTTACCCTACCATCCAAAATAATACATCATAGGGAATGAACATTCCCCTTACACTTGAATTTTTACATACTTTACAATAAACTAATCTAATGACTCAAATTAAGAAAATCAAAACACTTAGAGTACTTTTAAGATTAACGCACATATTGGGGTAATAAAATGATGTTCTTCCCCATTACTCCATAACACAAGTACTTTACCCATGAGTCCCAATCATCCCAAAACAATATGTACAAGGATATGATTCGACTTAGCAACCATGTAATCAAATAGATAATTAACTAAGGGTTTAAACAATAACAATAATGCACTAAAAAGTGAGTGCATACACGGAAGGCTAAGGCGATTTGGGTGTACATTTAAGTGGGGTGTAACAAATTCTTCCTTTAAGTAAGATGCTTAAAGTTAGAAACGAAAAGATAGGCTCGGAGGGGTGTACTAGGGGTTTCCTGTACTAGAAATCAGTACAACGCCAAGGTGTGGGAAAAATTAATCGACTTAACTAGCGAAGTAATATGACTTAAATGGTCAAGTAATTATGATACGGGTTTAACACAAGGGTGATCCTAATGCCTCTTATCAGGTAGTAAATCCTACTACACGAATGTAGTCTCACTAGCGGTCTCGAGATGCATCACAAACGCAAGTTCTAGAATCTAAATGTTACCGCTACACACATAAGCAATAATAATGAATGCTTTTCCTATCAAATCTAAAGGCGAACCTCACATATTTGGGTGGAAAATTTTTTAAGTGGTACGGTTTTGTGCTAGTCATACAACCTCCTATCCATGAGACGCTTGCTATGGCTAAAGTTTCACTCCTAAATGTTGTAAAAAATTTTAAATTTGGCGCTAAAAATACACTAACAAGTATTTCTCACACTTTTATTACACATCTACCATCAAACAAACAAACTCAAGCGAAAGTGTTTCCTATGAGGTATCATCATTTTACCCTCCCCTTACACATAGGATGAACATTGTCCCCAATGTTCAAGTAAAGAATGTAAAAGTGAAATAAGTAAAAAGAATGAAATCAAATACTCCCCTGATTCGCTCGGTATGGATAATAAGGTAGCAAAGTTAGATCTTCCTCCAAGAAAATGAACAATCAAAGCTTCCCTTCCAGAATATAAATCATCTTCTTGTCAAACATAACCTGTTAAACCTGAGAAAACAAACAAGGCAACCTCGCGTAAAATCGGCGGCAATCTATATATGCTAACAAATCCTAGAAAGCAAAGTAAGATATAATGCTTGTGGAATGATGTTTGCAGATTTCCTGGAGATTATAAAACTAAAGGATTAACAAAAACTTTAAGACTCCTTTAGAAAAACAAAACTGGTAAAATTTCCAGAATTTTACACGTGACGCCATCAAGAGTAAACTCATGACGCCGTCAGAAGTGACCTGCAGAAATTCTTATGCTAAGTTTCTGGAAAATTTCTGGAAAAACTTGGTCAACTTCCTGGAAAATCCTGCAAAATATCATTATGACTCGATACAAGCATTTGACTCTAACAAATATGAATACACATGTTCACTTAATATTGTGGAGAATCATGATCAATTTTTGTTTCTTAAAAACATATTTGGGGTTTCCCCTTACACTTATCTTTTTTGAAATACCTTTATATGCAATTAAGACGAAGTTAAAAACAAAATAAAGCATTTTCACAATTTACTTTGAAACACGAGCCATAAACAATAAAAATAAAGCATGCATACGGAAGCAAATAACAAACAAACAATTTAAAAACCACACAAAACATGGGTTGCCTCCCAAGAAGCGCTTTTCTTTATTTACGAGTCTTGTAGCTAGACTCAAGGTCATGGGTTACTACGTGACGTGGGTGAGTTCCTCATTGAAGACATCTTTGGGATCAAACTTAGGTTTTAACTTCCTATCGGTTTTCTTAGTACGGTATGACCTTTCAAACTTTTATCCATCCGGATCATACAAAATCATCTTTATGTGCCATGATCCATCACCTTCCTTAGGTGGCTTGTCCCACCTCCATTTACAATTATCTCCCTCTCTTTTCCACTTGTTCATCTCTATATTAATAGGCATTATGCTTAAGAACTCAATCATCTTCCTAAAGACTAAGGGGTCCTCAAAAAGATCTAGCTCTTCATCTCTAGCTATAAGTTGTTCCACCGAATGTGTCTTATCGATGAAATCTTTTTCAAGATAGAATGGGCGTTGAGGTCCTATAAAGTTCCTTTCAATCCAAGGTCAATATCTAGATGGTCTCCTATTCATCTCTACCCAATGTGGTGTCGGTTCATCCTCATAATCGTAGCTATGTTTCTTAACATCATATACCGACCAAGTATCGCCCTCACCTACCGCTATCTTAGACTCTTTACAATCTATCATGGCACTAGCGGTAGCTAAAAATCCTCTTCCTACCAACAATTTGCATGTAGTGTCATAACCATGTCTAGGACGTGAAAATCCGCTAAGATAGTTAACTTCCCTATGTGAACAACTACATCCTTAATCATTCCAACCGGGTGGGCAATACTCCCATCCGCTAGACCAATCAATACCTCCGTCTCTTCTAATTTTCCTAGCTTGAGAGTGGTGAAAAGGGATAAGGGAATCAAGTTGAGGCTTGACCCTAAATCGGCTAGTGTGTCGAAAGCTTCAGATCTTCCTATCTTACAAGGCAAAACAAATATACCCAGATCATCAAGCTTTTTAGGCAACTTGTTTTGAACGAAGGCGGTCCCATTTTTACCTAGTTTAAACTTCTCATACTTTTCTAGGAGGGCACTATAGTAGGGAGCACGGGCTAAGACATCAATGACAGGACGTTCAATGTGAAGCTCCTTGAATTCATCGTCAAGGTCTTGCGTAGGAGGTGTTTCAACTATGCTTTTGACCGGTTTTACATCGGGTGTTTTATTTGATTGGTCATTATGAAGAATTTGGTTTTGCTTGAAACACGTGCTTGTTGATTTAACCGAGTAGTATCACGGACAAGAAGTGGGTGATGAAACTGATGATATGGAATTAACGTTTAGTTTCGGGTTCTTGACCGTGTCGCTTGGGAGTGCTCCCATTTCTCGGTCATTGAGAACTTTCAACAATGTGTCAATTTTGGCGATCATCTCGCTTTGCTTTTATTTGAAATCGGCTTCAAACTTAGATATGCGAGCTTCTTGAGATGCCATAAACTTAGACATCAATCCTTCAAGATTGTTGGTACTACCATAGTTGTTAGAAGGATTGTTGTTGAAAGTACGGTTGGAGGGTGGACCGTTTTGTTCAAATCACGGGGATCATTCCAACTTTCGTTGTCATAGAGAACAAGATCTTCTATGAGTTCCCATGATTCTTCCGCACTTAGATCACGTAGCTTACCACCGTCCGATTGGTCAATGGCTCACCTTGTGGAGAGATCGATATGGTCATAGAAGATTTGGACTTGGAGCCAAAGATCTATGCCATGATGAGGGACTTTTTGTAGTAAGTCCTTGAATCGAGTCCATGCTTCATATAGAGTTTCACCTTGACGTTGTTGGAACATCAAGATATCATTTCTAAGCTTGGTAGTTCTCCCCGGTGGGAAAAATTGAGCAAGGAAACGAGTGGTGAGATCATCCCATGAGGTGATGGATCCCACGGGTAAATGCTCAAGCCATTGACTAGCTTGATCATGTAGAGAGAATTGGAATAGCCTTAATCGGGCTAACTCTCTAGTTGTAGCATCAAGGTCTATAGAATCTACGATTTTAAGGAAGTCCTTGAGATGTTGATTTGGATCTTCGGAACGAAGTCCATGGAATGCACATCTGCTTTGCACCGACTGGATGGTGTCGGATCACAAGGGAGACACATTGGCTCCTTGGGTGAGCTCAATGATGTTTCGATAGCCTTGGTGGCTAGGTCGGGAGTACTCTCCTAGGGTTCGGGGCCTAAGAGGTTGGTTAGCTAGTGGTGGGTTTTGTGGGTGGCCTTGTTGTGGTGGGATGATGGGTTCAAAGATGTTACCATCGTCCATGATGTCGGATGGCGAAGAGTTACGAACAAAAACACGAAGAAATAAGATAGACTAAAGAGAACCTAAAAAATAAAAATAAAATCCTACTAGAAAGAAATCTAGCAAGTAGACCTAATAAAAAGAAATTCTAACCTAGAAAATAACTATTCCCCGGCAACGGCGCCAAAAACTTGATGCGTAGCGATTGCACCAGGCTTTACCTCTCGAGGGATCTCGAGAAGCTTACAACCCCCACCATGCACTGTACCTGATCGTTGTAGTATAGTATAGTGACAAGTACCGGGGGATTGATCGTTCAGCTAGGAATAGTGTCGCTAGGATTAGAAAACCTAAAGACTAGGTCTAGAGATGAGGGATGATTCTTTTTGGCTTTTTTTGTTTTTATAAAAGCAATTAAAAATCTCGGTTTTGAAGTAGTTGGGCGGAATTAGTTGCTAGTCAACTAACCCAATTACTAAGATGCAATCAAAATAAAATACTAAAAATGAAAATAAACTAAATTAAGATAGAGGTGTGAGCAATATATGGGAGAATTTTGTTTATTTAGGTTTCACTACTCCCTAGATATCTTTTACAGGTTAATTACTTGTTACAGTTGCGTGGATGACGGATTGTATTCCTTAATACCATTCATGGGGTGGCGTACTTACTTCCCCAATCCTATAAGTGCCTACTTCACTTCTATGTCAAGCCGGCTAAGAAGCTCCTAACATGGGATCACTAGAATTTGCTCATGCATTAAATACAACCATTAAAACCTAGTACACATTGGTTCATGTTTCTTAAGATGTTCAAGCATGTTAATCAATAGAGATCTGCCAATTTTCTTAAGCCTAACATTGAAATCATTCATCCATTACAACTATAAACAAGCAATCAACCTATAATCAAAATCTAGGTTTCATTACATCTAAGCAAACACATGAAAGATCTAGCCTAGCATGTTGAAATCAAGACAAGCATAAGATATATTCAAACAACACATAGACATACTGAATGAATTGAAAGAGGACTTATCTTAATTGAACATGAAAGGTTTCAAGGGGTGAAAACCCTTGAAAATACTGTTACAAACGACCTAGGGTTTATTAGGTTCGACCCTAGTATTCTCCACACAAGTTCCTCTCTTAATGAATGAAAAATAGAAAAGTATATATAGATTTTGTGAGGTGACGGCGTCAAGAGTAAATTTATGACGCCGTCATCTCACCGCCAAATAAATTCTCGGACTGCCTAAATCTGGGTTTGACGCCGTCACGTGTACTCCTTTTGCAGGCCGTCATCATATTAACTCTTGACGCCCTTCTCTTGACGCTTTCAGGTTTTCTCTGGGTCGTCATGGATTTTACTCCTGACACCGTTACAATTTCCTTCTTGACGTCATCAGGTACTGTTCTCAGCATGGAAAATTAAGTCTTTGCCGTTTTCTTCACTTTTATGCTCCAAAAACGTCCAAAATGTTTCCTTTTTCCAGAATTCACTCCCAAAGTACCTAAAATCACAAAAAATACGATTTAGGGCAATATTTGATCAAATCAATTCAATTCCGGGCTTAAATGACCCCCTAAAAACGGTTCATTTTTTGCCTTATCATAAATTCTATGAGGTTATTGATGCGTGAAATTGTGCCCTCGAAAAAGGTTTTACCTCTCAAGGGATCTTGAGAAGCTTGAAATCCTCATCAGGCAGTGTACCTGTTCGTTGTAGTATAGTATAGTGACAAGTACCGGGGGATTGATCGTTCAACTCAAAGAATAGTGTTCGCTAGGGTTAAAACTCACTAAAACTAGGTCTAGAGGTGAAGGATGATTCTTTTGTATTTTTATATTTTAAGGAAAGTAGGTAAAAATCTCAGTTTTGGAAGGAGTGGGTGGAATTAGTTGCTAGTCAACTAACCCAATTTACTAAAGATCCAATCAAAATAAAATAAACTAAACTTAAACTAATTTGTGGTGTAAACAATAATGAGAGAAAATGGTGTTTACTTGGATTTCACTACTCCTTAGCTATCTTTTATAGGTTGATTAGCTTCTACCTCAATCCTATGTCTATAAACTTCTACGTCATTCCTATGTCAAGCTGACTAAAAGCTCCTAACATGGCATCATTGGAAGTTACTTATGCATTAAATATAACCAAATAATCGTAGTACACCTCCGATCATGTTTCTTAAGACGTTCAAGCAAGTTACCAAATTTAAGTCTGTCAGTTTTCTTAAGCCTAACATCGAATTCATTCATCCACAACAATTATAAACAAACAATCAACCCTTAATAAATATCTAAATTTCATTACATCTAAGCAAACATGAAGAAAACCTAGCCTAGCATGTTAAAGAGAAGACAAGCGTAAGATATAATCAAACAACACATAGACATATTGAATTATTTGGTAAAGTACTTATCTTCAATTAAGCATGGAAGAAACAAGTGGTTGGAACCCTTGAAAAAGCTGTAAAATTCGTCTAGGGTTTATTCCTTCAAAGTTGCAAACAATGAATGAAAACTAGAAAACTATATATAGATTTTTTCTCCTGACGGCGTCAAGAGTAAGGTGTGATGCCGTCAACTCGCTGCCAAAATAAACTCGTATTGCCTAGATCGACTTCTGTCGTCATCACTCTTTATGGGTTCTGGGCCGTCATTCTTTGTAATAACTCTTGATGGCCTTGGAAATTTTATATGTGACACCGTCAGATCCCCTTCACAAAACATTCTGGCACGTCACTTGTATTTGATTTATCCACCCTTTTGTCAACTCATGACGCCGTCACTAACACCTTCTCACGCCGTCAAGTGCAATTTCCAGCATGCTTTTGAGACTTTGTCGTTTCTTCACTTTTTCGCTCCAAAAACGTCCAAAATGCTTCCTTTTGTAAAATTCCTCTCAAAAGTACCTAAGATGGCAAAAGGAACGATTTAGGGCAATATTTGATCAAATGATCTCGACTTTGGCCTTAAATGACCCCCCAAAAGCGGGACACTTTTCGCTTCATCAAATACCCTTACACTTGAGATTTGCTTGTCCTCAAGCAAATGCGCTTTTATTCTAATCAAAATACAAGTTAGGGGTCATTTAACACTAATATAAAAGTAATTACAACAGATAATCATTCCACATCAACAAAAAACAAGCACGGAAATTATATACTAGAACCTCACAAAAAGTGTTTAAATACTCACATCTCTCGAGTGTAATAAAGTATATATCACAATATGGAAATGGAAAACATTTCTCACTACCTGTCATAGCAAACAGATTACCATAGGCTTGGGAAAGGATCAAACCTCCACCACTTGGCGTAAGCACCTAGGATTAACTATCAAAGAGGTCTTTTTAAAGCGTTATAACGTGAGGTGTAGGTATAGGATAAACACGGTTTTGTTGGATAAAAGCAATATTTAGTGGTGGCGAGTTAATCATCTTGGTTAATTACATGTACAAAGTGATGTTGCTAAGCCAAGACTCAACTCAACTTAAACTAATCAAAAACTAACAAAAACATAAAAGGAAACGGGATGGTAGTCCGTATGTTTTTTCTCTTTTTCTTTTTTTTTCTTATATATATATATATATATATATATATATATATATATATATATATATATATATATTGTTATACACACTTACCCTACCATCCAAAATAATACATCATAGGAAATTTGCATTCCCCTTACACTTGAACTTTTACATACTTTACAATTAAATATTCTAATGACTCGAATTAAGATAATCAAAACACTTGGAGTACTTTTTAAGATTAACGCACATATGGGGGTAATATATGATGTTCTTCCCCATTACTCCATAACACAAGTACTTTACCCATGAGTCCCAATCGTCCCAAAACAATATGTACAAGATATGACTCGACTTAGCAACCATGTAATCAATTAGACAATCAACTAAGGGTTTAAATAAATAACAATAATGCACTAAAGATGAGTGCATACGCGTAAGGCTAAGGCGATTTGGTTGCAAATTTGTGGTGGATTGTAAACAAATTCTTCCTTTAAGTAGGATGCTTAAAGTTAGAAACGAAAAGATAGGCTCGGAGGGGTTTACTAGGGTATCGTGTACTAAAAATGAGTACAATGCAAATGTATGGGAGAATTAATTGACTTTGTTAGTCAATGTAATTGACTTAAATGGTCAAGTAATTATGATATGGGTTTAACACAAGGGTGATCCTAATGCCTCTTATCATGTAGCAAATCCTAACTACACGAATTTTGTCTCACTAGCGGTCTCAGGATTAGAATCTAAGTACTACCGGTACACTCATAAGCACTAATAATGAATGCGTTTCCTAACAAATCTAAAGGCGAACCTCACATATTTTGGTGGAAATTTTTTTGAGTGGTACGGTTTTTGTGCTAGTCATACAACTCCTATCCATGAAACACTCACTAAGGCTAAAGCTTCACTCCTAAATGTTGTAAAAAAAAATTTAAATCTGGCGCTAAAATTTCCCTAACAAGTATTTCTCTTAGTTTATTACACACCTACTATTAAACAAACAAACTCAGGCTGAACATTGTCCCCAATGTTCAATAAAAAGATGAAAAAGTAAATAAGGTAAAAGAATGAAAACAAATACTCCTCTGATTCATTAAAATGTGGATAAATTGTTAACATGGTTAAATCCTCCTCCAAGAACTTCCCTTCCGAAATAATAAATCATCTTCTTGTCCAATATAACCTGTTAAACCTGAGAAAACAATCATGGCAACCTCGCATAAAATCGGCGGCAATCTATATATATAACGATATAATTCTTGTGGAATGAATGTTTGCAGATTTCCTGGAATTTATAAAACTAAAGAATTAACAAAAACTTCACTACTCCGTTAGGAAAACAAAACTTGCAAAATTTCCAGAATTTTACACCTGATGCCGTCAGGTGTTAATCCTGACGTCGTCAGAGTGTTCTGACAGAAATCTCATGTTAAGTTTCTGGAAAATTTCTGGAAAAACTTATGCCTTAATTCTTGGAATTTCCTGCAAAACATCATTATGACTCGATACAAACATTTGACTCAAACAAACACTAATATACATGTTCATTTAATATTGTTGTGGGTCATGTTCAATTCTGTTCTTTAAAAAATAAATTAAGCTTTCCCTTACACTTATCTTTTGCGAAATACCTTTTATGAAGTTAAGACAAACAACATGGTAAAGCATTTTCACAATTTAGTATGAAACATGATCCACAAACAATAAAAATCAAGCAAGCATACGGAAACAAATAAAATCAAACAAATAAAAAACCAAACAAACAACACAAATAAAACATGGGTTGCATCCCAAGAAGCACTTTTCTTTATTTACAAGTCTTGTAGCTAGACTCAAGGTCATGGGCTATTACGTGACCTCGTTAGCGGTTCCGTTTCCTAGGTCATCCTCGATCTTGGTTTTGTATTCCGGACCTAGTTGCAAGCATTCCTTGTAAAAACCAAATATTTTGTTCATGACATAGTCTACTCCTCTACGTCTATCCTCATCACTCCTATAGTAGACTGCTTGCTTGTGTTCTTTTTTGATGTTTTATAAGAGACGAAATTGTTCAATCTTATAAGGCATTTGGTTAGCTATCTCATCGTTCTCATCCTTAAACCTAACTATCCCTAGACACGGGTCATAATTCATCTTAGAAGCCTCAACAAACGGCTTTCCGAACACTACTTGACTTAGGCAACCATCTATTACCGGACGAATATCCTCCACAATCATAAAATCGGTAACATAAGTGAAGTTTTCTACAAAGACATGCAATCCTTTCACTCTTCCCACAAAGTTACTCATCCAACTCGTGTTGGGCATCATCCTATATCCAAGTTGCTTCTTCATTACCCAATTGTAATGGGTCCTAGTCATAATGTTAATGGGAGATCTAAGATCGATGTAGGTTTTCCACACATACATATGCCCAATGTTGCATGGTATGTTGATATTAGAGGGATCACCCGCTTTGATGATTGGCGAACCAAGGACATATGGTGTCTCGGGGTCATCGAATAGATCCTTATGGTATTCCTATTCTTCCTTGGTAGGTAACCTATCAAAGTATTCTTCTACATTTTCTACTTCCTCAACTTTTTCTTCCTTTTTCTCTACAACTTCCTTAATCTCATCCGTATCACTTTCTTCCTTATTATTATCGACTGGCTTAATAGTAGCTACATTGACAAAGTGGACGTGTTTAGATGATGAAGGGTCCTTAATTTAGGTTCTGCTACTAGTGTCCCTAGTGTCCTTCTTTGGTGTATTTAGCATTTAGTTGTTGAGAGCTTTCAACAAGTTGTCGATTTTATTGGTCATATCCGCTTGTTGTTCATTGAATTCGGATTTAAACTTAGCTATGCGGGCTTCTTGAGATGCCATAAATTTTGACATCAATCCTTCAAGATTATTGGTACTACCATAGTTGTCGGAAGGATTGTTGTTGACAGTACGGTTAGAGGGTGAACCGTTTGGTTGGAATCAATTAGGTGGAGCGGAAGAATTGTTTTGGAGCATGATTTGGTTTTGTTTCCACCTAAGGTTCGGGTGATTTTTCCAAGAGGGGTTGTATGAATCACCGTAAGGGTTGCTCGGGTTTGAAAGTGTACCACTTGTCTCCCGCTCCATCGGAACGCGGGGATGCGTAATATATGAAAGCTTGTTCGGGGAGTTCCATGCAATCACGAGTGTCATGGGGACCACTACATAATTCGCATGAAGAGGTGATTTTGTTCACTTGGCTTAAAAGTTTAGGAGCTTCGTAGGATTTCATGAGAAACTTGACTTGGTTTTCAAGTTCCATGATCCTACGGTCGGGAGTGCTTGAATTGTTCGAAGGCAAAGATATTGCCTTGACTGTTTTGTTCAAATCACGAGGATCATTCCAACTTTCGTTGTCATAGAGAGAAAGATCTTCTATGAGTTCCCATGATTCTTCCGCACTTAGATCACGAAGCATGCCACCGGCCGATTGGTCAATGGTTCGTCTTGTGGAGAGATCAATATGGTCCCAGAAAATTTGGACTTGGAGCCAAAGATCTATGCCATGATGAGGGACTTTTTGGAGTAAGTCCTTGAAACGAGTCCATGCTTCATAGAGAGTTTCACCTTGACATTGTTGGAACATCAAGATATCATTTCTAAGCTTAGTAGTTCTCCCCGGTGGGAAAAATTGAGCAAGGAAATGAGTGGTGAGATCATCCCAAGAGGTGATGGATCCCACGGGTAAACGCTTAAGCCATTGACTCGCTTGGTCACGTAGAGAGAATTGGAAGAGATGCAATTGGGTCATCTCTCGAGTTACAACATCAAGGTCTATGGAATCTACGATTTTGAGGAAATCCTTGAGATGTTGATTAGGATCTTCCTTACGAAGTCCATGGAATGCACATCTGCTTTGCACCAACCGGATGGTGTCGAATCACAAGGGAGACACATTAGCTCCTTGACTGAGCTCAATGGTGTTTCGATAGCCTTGGTGGCTAGGACGGGAGTACTCTCCTAAGGTTCGGGGACTAGGAGGTTGGTTTTGTAATGGTGGGTTTTGTGGGTGGTTTTGTTGTGGTGGGTTGATCGGATCAAAGAGATTACCACCTTCCATGATGGTGGATGGCAAAGGTTACGAACAAAGGAACGAAGAAGAAGATTGACTAAAGAAAACCTATAAGAATGAAATAAAAATCTTTACCTAGACAATAACTATTCCTCGGGCTGCGGTGCTAAAAAGATGATGCGTGGAATTGCGCCCTCGCAAAAGGTTTTACCTCTCAAGGGATCTTAAGAAGCTTGCAATCCCCACCAGGCAGTGTACCTGTTCGTTGTAGTATAGTATAGTGACAAGTACCGGGGGATTGATCGTTCAACTCAAAGAATAGTGTTCGCTAGAGTTAAAATTCACTAAAACTAGGTCTAGAGGTGAGGGATGATTTTTTTTATATTTTTATATTTTAAGGAAAGCTGGTAAAAATCTCGGTTTTGGAAGGAGTGTGCGGATTAGTTGCTAGTCAACTAACCCAATTAACTAAAGATGCAATCAAAATAAAATAAACTAAACTTAAACTAATTTGTGGTGTAAACAATAATGAGAGAAAATTGTGTTTACTTAGATTTCACTACTCCTTAGCTATCTTTTATAGGTTGATTAGCTTATTACAATTGGGTGGTTCAGGTGTATTTCTTAGTTGTAGGTAGTGAAATCCCAAGCCAACTGGAAACATTGGGTGGTTCAAGTGTATTTCTTAGTCCAACTAGGGAAGAAACTGAATCTATTCCCCATGATGCATTTATGCAAGAAGGTGATACATCTGGTGATTCTGAAGGTAGCTCTTAACTAAATGAATTGATGGATTTGGTGGTGATTCTCTCCAACAAGGTTGCATCTTTGGAAGAGGATTTACAATCTACAAAGAAGAAGTATGCTCGTATCAACACCAAGCTAGTTCTCAGGATGAAGAAACTTCAAGAACATGTCAAAAAGCTAAAGGGAAAGAGGAGAACTACAATCTTTCAATCTACCAGTTCAGGCTCAAGTTCCTCTGATGATAATAAAGATAGTGAAAATTCTTCCAAACAGGGGAGGAAATATGCAAAGTTTCAGGGGAGGCAATGGGATTTTGAAGATAAAGGTACTGGTAATGATCATGAAGATGGAAATGTTCAAGGTTCTAAGCAAAAGAATGTTCAAGAAGATATTGCTAAGCTTCAAGTAGGTACTGCTAGGTTAGTTGAGCAAATTATTGATGTTTCAAGGCAAATGTCTCAAGCAGTACAAACTCAGACTGAAACAATACGAACTCCTCCAAGCATCACAATTGATACTGCTGAGCAAGAATATGAAAGAAAAAAAAGGAAAAAGGGAATGCTCCGATGGATGATGAAGTTGAGCAACCAAGAAAAGTAAAATCAAGGACTCAAGCTCAAACTGAGTTTGATGCAGAAGTGGCCAGAAAAACTCAATAAGAAGATATTGCTCACTTTGTGGAAAACTAGAAAGGGGGTTGAATAGTTTTACATCTTTTTAATTGATTGTGAAAATTTTGTTTACTTTAAAAGTTTGATTTGATCTTATATGAATTCAACTCTTGGACAATATGAACAAATATATGTAAATGAAAAGTAACAATGCAAGTAAGGTAATGAAAGGAAGGATAGGGATGAAAAGATCAAACCACAACACACGGATTTATGGTGGTTCGGTAATGAAGCACCTCTTCGCCATACTCCACTCCCTGAGTCTCTTACTCGAGAATTCACTTCACTATGTCAACAAACTCCCTTGTGGCGGAGAAAGCCTTACACACCTTTTCTTACACCAATTAATGACACAAAGCTAAATGTCGAGTTCTAATCGTATCTAGAACTAATCTCATGACTTCTTCACAACTACTTCTTCATGACTACTTCACAACTTTTTCACAATTACTTCACACCGCAACTACTTCACAACTTCTACACTACTTCTTTACACCACAACCACTTGCATACACTTCGATCTACTTATTACAAATACACAACACTTTAACAAACACTTTGCACAACTACAAAACAATATCAACTAAACTACAATACTTCTTCTCTTGTTGTTGAAAGAGTATTCTTCTTTTGCATCTGGATGGTTGAAGCTTGAGTCACATGGAAACAAAAGCTTAAGATTATATGATCAAAGGATTTAGAAAGATATAAAAGGACATTTAGAACAGAAAGTTTAGGGTGCAAAAGGTGAGGAAAAAGTCCATGAATAGTCTAGTATTTATAGTCAAACTTGAGAGCTGGAGGAGCGGGGCGGGTCCCCTTAAATAGGTGTCAGTCCCTTTAAACATTAAGGGGACCGCCCTTGTATTTAAGCGGGTCGCCTCCTGTAACAGCTCTTAAGTTTTTCTTTTATTAGGGAAGGTTTTTCTAGAACATTTTTGTCATTTTTGGTTGAAAATTTGAATTCATATTTATTATAGATTAAACATATTTGTTTATTTACCA
This sequence comes from Artemisia argyi, assembly GCA_030686995.1. Lineage (NCBI taxonomy): Eukaryota > Viridiplantae > Streptophyta > Magnoliopsida > Asterales > Asteraceae > Artemisia > Artemisia argyi. The sequence goes on from CM060694.1 coordinate 136,355,197, forward strand.
AAAATGATTTTGTAAAAGATTTAAAATGTTTGTAACATTTTATAAAAAATCTAGTGATTAAGAAAATGTTCATTTGATCATAAAATGCATAAGACATTTTGTTTATTCATACCTTAAGTGATTAATTTGTTGAAGTGAATATTTACAACTAAATACTTGTTTACGTTCTAATATTTACGTTTAGTGATTTTATATTTTGTGATTATCAAAATGTAGAGATATCAAAAAATATTAATAACGTTCTTAGGCATTATTTATATCAACAATCTCCCCTTTTTTGATGATTACAAAATTTAAACTCATTAAATCAAAAATTAATTTTAGACAAGTATTTAGTGAGTTTATATCCACGTCTCCCCCTTTTTGTAGAATTAAAAAGGTTGTGCCGACTAGTTTTATAAATAAAATTAGATGGCATGAAAGCTCCCCCTTAATGTGTACTCCCCCACGTTCGAGGGCACAAAGGAATCGAGCTATGGAATTCTTGCAAAAAAAATATTAGAATAACAAGCATATATAGCGAACAAAAGACATAAGACCATATAATAGTAATCATTCATTGATAAGAACAACCATACAATAAACCATACAACTAGTACATAATACATGCATACATCATACAAGTAATAAAAAGAAACCATAACCATGCATAAAATACTACACCATTCTTAGTATATATATGGGCTTCCATAGAGCTTGCTAACAAAACGGTTGTTAAAACATTATTTTACTAAGCAATGTGCATGCTTAGTTAGGAGAAAATGGAGGTGGTGGTGGTGAACTATGTGAAGATGGTGGTGGTGGTGGTGGTGGTGTGAGCATGTGTTAAATACATGAGAACATGTATTGCATCTCATCCCTTAGACTAAAATGAGGGTACGGTTGTGGATGCAATAAAGACATGTATCACCATGAGCTTTAAGTAAGCTCTAAGGAACGAGGTTGAAAAAGAGTGGTGTTATTGGTGAGGATGAGAAATGGACATCAAGTGGTGTGATTGGTGATAGTGAAATGGCAAGTTCGATGGAGACATTTGTGGGAGGAATTTCTTGAGTAGGAGGTGGTGGAGACATTTGTGAGTTGAAGTAACCATTGATGGATGAGGATAAAGGTATGGAAGAAGATGATGTTCCATGAGTGGAGGGTGTTTTGGATGGTGCATTGGTTACACTAGGAGATGAGCATTGAGGTTCTGGTGATGGAGTTGTGGATTCATCTTGTGTTAAATCAATGAAAAGTTGTTTAGGGGGGATGATAAGGATTTTTTGTTTCTTTGAGGTTTTGGAAATAGAGGTTTTTGGTGATGCCATAGTGGAGTATGGTGATGTTTAATAAAGATGAAGGTAATGGAATGAGAAGTAAACATTAGGAGGGAATTTATAATAAGAAAACATGTTATGGTTATATTCCAAAATCATTTTAGACACTAAGGGAAATGGTAGCAGGAACTAGGCAAAGGGGTCACAAGGTGCAAAAGAAAACAGTGAAAACACTGCTCCAGATGGTCGGTCCATTTAATTATAGGCCGGTCCCCTTAAATATTAAGGGGACCGCCTTGTATAATTAAGGGGCCTCCTATCTGGTGAATTCCCAGGCGCCCAAAATTCAAAAATTTATAGAAAAGGGCCAATTTTTATGTGTGTATTTGAAGCAAGCTCTATTGGAATATATACACTAAGAATGATCAAATAATAACATAAACAAAATATATAATCATGCATAACATTAAACTAATATAATTCAAGCATAACATAACTCAAGCATTCTAAGTAGCATGTTTCTTGTAGCGTGATCCTAGCATAATAATTGTTATAATCCTAACACAAGTCAAGTAGCATAATCTAAACATAACAAGTAGCAAGTATTTCCTAATACATCAGATCAACAACATTACATAATAGTCTAAAAACACCAACATGATTTGTCTAAACCATCAACAACAACATCATTTCTTCTTCTTCCCAAACACATTCTTGAGAGCCATTCCAATCGACTTGAATCCACCTCAAACTTCTTGATGCATTTGTTGAGTTGTGTTGAGCAATGAGGCTTGTCGTTCATAGAGTAGTTGGTCGGTTTGATCGGAACGACGGGGAACATGATAGTCGGTGTAGTTGAGCTTAGGAAGGTCATCAATGAAAATGGTAGGAGATGGGACTAGCACGTGAACTGTTTTCCTCCTTATCAGCATCTCCTTGATGGGACTAAGAACCATGACGTGGGTAGAACATAGGACCACGATATTTGCCCTTGTCACGACGAGTACGACGAGCATGTTTAAGAACAAGAGGATACAATACAGGATGAACGAATTGATATATATCACTCTCAAGATGAGGACAGTGTTCCATGACATGATGGTAGAGACGAGTGAGAACCATACCATATGGGAGATTGGCATGTGGATTAGATTTTGAACTTTCAATGCATTTGACAAAGAGATAAGCCAAATTGTATTATTCTTCAACAACAACACAATACAATATGTGAGCAAGGCTAGCCACGAGATGGTCACGGTGTCCTTTAGTACCGAACGCATTGTCACGAATGAGTTCTTCCCAACGCTTCATGTCGGGGCTTAATTCTTTTAGAAGAATTTGGTTTGCATAGATGTCGACATTCTATGATTTGATTACTAGACTTGTCGTACCATGTTCCAGCTCGAGAATTCGATGAATTTCTTAAGGAGATGGAAGCTCAGTGTAGTATGGGCAACCTTGAGGTTCATTACATTCAAGAGATGAGAGATCCCATTCATTATAGAATACGGCTTGGCCGTTGTAATGGATTTGAAGAATTTGACCGAATTGAGCAAGAGTGAGAGTGACAAATTTGTTTTGAATCATGAAGGACATGAGAATATAACCATAGTTATCGGTTTGAACTACGACTTGGTATAGAAATCAAGGACGAAATGAGGAATGATAGGTTCATTGATTTTGAAAAGACAATCGAGACGAACGTTGGTGAACATTCCCTCAATTTGATCGGATTTGTAATAGGCTTGATCGACAACTCGTCCTTCATAAATGCTTCTATCCTCGATGGGACAATAGAAACAAGTAATGGAGGGAGAGATACCGGGAATTTGGGAAACTTTTGTAATGTATTCTTTGGTTCGGGAAACATCACCAACCGGGGATTTAGGCATCATGATAACAACAAAAATAAAATTAAACAAAACTCAATTAACATGCATATGTCATATATAAAACATATGTGGAACGTAAACATACTTCAACTCTAAAGACTCAATCCTAATTTACAGTGTTCCTTATTTTTAATTTTAGCTCGCTTAAAATATATTTTATGATTCAAGGAGTGGTTATAGAATTATTTTGATATAATGTCGAAGTTATTCAAACATTCCTTTAGCCAACATAAGCCATTTTGAATTTTGCTAGATATATATTAGATTATATATCTTGTTATTTCTTGTGAGCTTGATTAACAAAAGACTTATTGATGTGGGATTACAAAACTTGCAAAAGTTTTACATCTCAAGGGATCTTGAGAAGCTTGCATAATCCTCCAAGCAGTGTACCTGACAGGTGTATTATAGTGAGTAGCAAGTACCGGGGGATTGATCGTTCTCTAGGGGAATAGTGTCGTTAGGATTGAAAACTATGTTAACTAGGTCTAGAGATGAGGGATGAATCTTTTTATATTTTTGTATTTTTATGAAAGCAAGTAAAATCTCAGGTATTGGAAGAGTGGCGGAATTAGTTGCTAGTCAACTAACCCAAAAGCTACTAATTAACAAAATAAAATAAATAACAAGAAAATAAATGTGGTGAACTACTTATAAGAGGAAAATTATGTTTACTTAGATTTCACTACTCCCTAGTTATCTCCTATTGATTTATTGATTTGTCACGATTGTTTGGATGAAGGATTGTATTCCTTAATACCATTCGTGGGAGTGTGTACAGCCTTCCCCAACCCTATAAGTTTCTATCTCTTCTTATGTTGACATGTTTAGTATCCTAACATAGCCTCATTAATAGTCCCTCATGCATTAAATACAACCCACAAAACCGTAGTACACATCTGATTATGTTTCTTAAGATGTTCAAGCTTGTTACCGTGTAGGAATTTTAGCCAGTTTTCTTAAGCTTAACGCTAGTCAGTCAACCAAACAATCAATAACAAATCAACAATCAATAATCAATAACTAGGTTTTATTAGATCTAAGAAAATACTAAGAAATCTAAGCTAGCATGTTAAAGTAAAGAAAGGATAAACAATTAATCAAACAACACATAGACATATTGAATGATTAAAAGGAGAACTTGTCTTTAATTGAACATGGAAGAAAAGAGGGTTGGGAACCCTAAAATTACTGCAAAAGTTGGACTAGGGTTTCTCCTCTAAAAGTTGCACACTAATGCATGAAAACTTCAAAACTATATATAGATTTACAAGACTGACAGCGTCGGGTTATAATTCCTGACGTCGTCAGGTCGCCACTTTTAGGGTTTCGTATCGCCCAAGAGACCTTCTGACGCCGTCCCTTTGTAACTCTTCTGGGCCGCCTCGTGTAAGTGCAAAGCCAGGTGGCCTCACCTTATTTGCACCTGACGCCATCCCGTTACAACTTCCAACTTCTTTTCTGGGGCGCCTAGTGTAAAATTCCATCACATCTCTTCAAAGGGTGACGACGTCAGCTCCAAAGCCTGCCGCCATCTGGTGTTATTTCGAGACTTTTCTTGGTTTTCTTGTTTTCTTCATTCTTGAGCATAAAAACGTCCGAAAAGCTCCAAAATGCTCAATTTTCCATAATTCATGTCCCAAGTACCTAAAATGACAAAAGAAACGATTTAAGGTAATGTTTAACCATAAAAACACGATTTAGGGCTTAAATGACCCTCTAAAAGCGTATTAAATAAATCCTTATCAATACCCTTACACTTTGGATTTGCTTGTCCTCAAGCAAATGAGCTTTTATACCAATCAAAAAACAAGTTAGGATTCATTTAACATTAATATAAAAGTAATTACAATAAATGATTGCTCCACCTTAGTAAAAACAAGCACGGAAATTATATACTAGCACCTCACATATAGTGTTTGGATACTATCATCTCTCGGGCATTATAAATTAATATATCACAAATGGAAATGGAAAAGATATCTCTCACTACCTGTCATAGCAAATAGATTACCATAGGCTTGGGAGAGGATCAAAAACCTCCACCACTTTCGTGCAAGCACCTAGGATAAACTATCAAAGAGGTCTTTCAAAGGGTGATAACGTTAGGTGTAGGGATATGGAAAAACACGGTTTGTTGGATAAAGGGATATTTTACTAGTAGCAAGTCAATTGTCCTTGTCACCATGTACAATGCGGCGTTGCTAAGCCAAGACTCGACTCAACTTAAGCTAATTATGACCAACATAAATATAAGAGAAATGGGATGGTAGTCCGTATGTTTTTCTACTTTTCTTTTTCTATTTTTTTTCATTTTTCTTGTTTTTTCGATTTTTTTTCATACACTCTTGCCCTACCATCCAAAATAATACATCAAGGGGGCTCGTTTCCTCCCCTTACACTTGAACTTTTACATAATTAAAAATAAAGACTCGAATCAAGATAATCGAAACACTTGGAGTACTTTAAGACATTAACGCATATATGGGGGTAATAAATGATGTTCTTCCCCATTACTCCATAAAACTAGTACTTTACCTATGAGTCTCAATCGACCCAAAGAATATGTACTAGATAAGACTCGACTTAGCAACCATGTAATCAATTAGACAATTAACTAAGGGTTTAAACAAATAATAATAATGCACTAAAGATGAGTGCATACAAGGTAGGCTAAGGCGATTTGGGTGTACATTTGCAGTGGATTGTAAAAAAAAATGTCCTTTAAGTAAGATGCTTAAAGTAAGAAATGAAAAAGATAGGCTCTTAGGGTTGTACTAGGGGTATCGTGTACAAAAAATGAGTACATCGCAAAGGTGTAGAAAAATTACTTGACCAATGAAGTCAATATAATTATAATACAAGTTTAAAAAAAGGATAATTAACAAAATGGCCCGCTGCCCTGTGGTATAGGCATTTTTAGCCTGATTTTGAAATATTCTTTATTTAGCCCGGGTTGCCCTGGGCAACAAGTGTATAGCCAACCGCATGATGACATGTGTCCTCTAGTTGCCCAAAAATTACAAAAGTTGCCCAAAAAACACAAAAGCTGCCCCAAAAAATGACACTTGTCATCATGCGGGTGGCTATACGTTTGTTGCCCATGGCAACCTGGGCTAAAACGGGAATATTTCAAATCGGGCTAAATATGCCTAGACCCAGGGCAACCGGGGTATTTAACTATTTATCCCTTTAAAAAAAGGGTTATCCTAATGCTTCTTATCATATAGCAAATACTAACTACACGAATGTAGTCTCACTAGGGGTCTCTTAATGCATCAATAACGCAAGTTCTAGAATCTAAATACTACCGGTACAGTCACAAGCACTAAAGATAAATGCTTTTTCCTAATAATCTAAAAGCGAACCTCACATATTTGGGGTGGAAATTTTTTAGGTTGTATGGTTTTTGTGCTAGTCATATAACTAATATCTATGAGACGCTTATTAAGACTAAATTTTCACTCTAAATAGTGCAAAAAATTTTAAATTTGGTGCCAAAATTACCCTAAGAAGTATTTCTTTCAGTTTTATTACACATCTACTATTAAACGAAACAAAATTCAAGCAAAGTTGTAGTTTCTAAAGTATCCCAATTTACTCCCCTTGCACTTAAGTCGAACATTGTCCCCAATGTTTAGTTAAAAGATGTAAAAGTAAAAATAAATGAGAATGAAAGAACTAATACTCCTCTGATTCGCTCGGTATGAAAAATATGGTAACATGGTTAAATCTTTCTCCAAGAAAATGTACATGTAAAGCTTCACTCCTGAAATATAATCATCTTCTTGTCAAATGTAACTTGTTAAACAATAAAGAAAACAAACGCGAAACCTCGCATAAAATCGGCGGTAAACTATATATATAGAAGTAAATCCTAGAAAGAGAATAAAGATATAATGCTTCAAAATAAATGTTTGCAGATTCCTGAAGTTAAAAAATTTAAGACTTTACAAAACTTTACAATTCCGGCAGAAAAACAAAATCTGGAGAATTTTTAAGAAAATAAGGTCTGACGTCGTCAGGTTTTAACACTGACGCCGTCAGAATGGACGTGACAGAATTTTTATATTTTGTTTCCGGAAACTTTCTAGAAAAATCTATGTTTTAAGACCTAGAATCCCTACAAAACATTAATTATGACTCGATACAAGCATTTGACTCAAACAAATACTAATATGTATGTTCATATCTTATTGTTATTGTTCATATTCAATCTGTTCTTTAAAACAAATATGTGCTTCCCTTACACTTATCTTTTGCAAAATACCTTTTTGTGTAATTAAGATGAAGTTAAAAACAAAATAAAACATGTTTACAAATTTATTTGAGACACGAACAATAAATAATAAGAATGAAAAATACATACGGAACCAAATAAAAGCAAACAAACAAACAAATAAACAAAATAAAAGCTTGGGTTGCCTCCCAAGAAGCGCCTATTTTTGTTCGAGTCAAAGTCTGACTCTACCCTTATTTAACGGAAATAAGGGAGGTTTTCCCTACACTTAGGATTAAGTGCGGGTGAAAGTAGCGATACACACCCTTAGGGTGGAAATATGCCACGTGAGGTGAAGAGGGTGAGTGAATGGCTTCCTTCATCCTAAAACTACCAGGATAATATGGGTTGATGGGTGGGTCGGTTCCTCTTTTGTCTCCTAGATGTATATCTAAGGATGAAAAATTGAGTAAAGATTGAGGCTCTAGTTCATCAACACTAGGAAATCTCTAGAAATAAGAGTAAGGTTATCACTACAAGTATTAAAACCCATAACCTCTAGTTGTGTTTGGTTTAAAGGTTCTACCTCTATTGGTGTAACACCCCAACCAGGCATGGCTCTGGAGCGCTACAGTATGGTGACATATCAAAGCATACAAAGCATACAACGCAAGCGGAAGACTTAAAACATAAAGATTACAAGGGAAAAATCTAAAAGTACTGTTGACATAAATAATGTATGAAAAAACGTTATTTATATTTTTCGATATCTCTATATTTTGACGATCATAAAATGTAAACTCATCAAACATAAGATTACTACGTAAACAAGTATTAAGCTAGTTTATATCACTATATCCAACTTAATCACTTAAGGTATGGATAAACAAGTGTTTAATACATCTCATGATCAAAGGGGTATTTAATTAACTAATACAAAGTTTATTTAATTATATAAACATATAATATATTTTTGAAAAACACTTTTGGTAATAAAGAAAAATGTTTTAATCATACTAAATATATGTATTCAAATTTTTAACCAAAATCAGTTAGTTTTTCACCAAATAAACTTTCCCCACTAAAAAACAAAAAATATGGCCGTTACAGCTGGGCGGCCCCCTTAATTATAAGGGGCGGTCCCCTTAATCATAAGGGGGCCGGCCTTGATTTAAGGGGACCGGCCAGGCTCCTGTGTCAGAAATTATCAAAATTCTTCTCCTATAAATACCATCTTAATTCTAGAATTTTGCCTCACCTTTTGCATGAAATTTTCAGATCTCAAACTCTCTAAACATCCTCTAAAACCCTTTGATTATTTGTATATTAATCCTTATTTCAAGTGATTCAATCCCTTATCGTCCATCCTCATCTAAAGTGTAAAAGAAGAACACTCCTTCTACAACTAAGTTCAAGAAGTATTGAAGAGTAGTTGTGCATAGTGTATATATATATTATTTGTGAAGTTGTGTTGTGTTTGTAATAAGTAGTTTAGAAGAAATAGAAGTTGTGTAGGAAGTAGAAGTTGATTAGTAGTGAAGTAGTGTAGTTGTGAAGAAGATAGGTGTGAAGTAGATTGAAGTGAAGAAGATAGGTGTGAAGAAGAAAGGTGTGAAGAAGATAGGTGTGAAGTAAATAGGAGTGAATAAGTTGTGTAGAAGTTGTGATCAAGTTGTGACGTAGTTGTGGTGTGTAAATCGGTGTGTAAGGTTTTCTCCGCATAAGGGAGTTTGTTGACATAGTGAAGAAAACTCTCGAGTAGGTGACTCAGGGAGTGGAGTAGGAACAAGGAAGGTGACCTTGTAGCCGAACCACTATAAATCTTTGTGTTGTGGTTTGATCTCTCCAACTCTTTCCATTACTTACTTATTTACGTTTACTACATTAGCCTAGTTAGTTAGTTACTATATAATTGTTCATATAGTGCAAGTATTGAGATCACATAAACTAGAATCGAAGTTTTTAAAACAAACTTGTTTTTATAAATTTTAAAAGGACGTAAAACTATTCAACCCCCCCTTCTAGTTTTCCACAATTGGTATCAAGAGCCACGTCTTGCAAGATCTTTAAAATATATTGTATTTTAAAACTTGTAACGATCTATGGAATCTGAAAAATATTTAGAAGAGCAATCTATGCAAAGTCCACCACTATTTGAAAATGATGGATTTTTATATTGGAAAAATCGATTCGAAACTTATGTGAAATCAAAAGATCTAGATCTTTAGCATGTTATTACCAATGGTGACTTTTTACCTATTCAAAATAACCCCGAAACTAAGAAAGATGAAATCGTACCTTTTGAAAAACAAAATGATGATTTAAAAAGAAAACTTGCTAAAAATAATGAAGCAAAAATGGTTATTTACAATGCGCTACCACGTAAAGAGTACGAAAGGAGCTTTATGTGTTAAACCGCAAAAGAAATTTGGAACTCTTTATTAATAACTCACCAAGGTAATAATCAAGTCAAAGATAATAAAATAGATCTAATTGTTCAACAATATGAGCAATTCACGATTCCGGAAGAGGAATCAATTAATAATGCTTTTGCTAGATTTAACACTATCATCACAAGTTTAAAAGCACTTGATGAGAATTTTTCTAGTAAGAATTTTGTTAGGAAGTTTCTTACAGCTCTTCACCTAAAATGGCGAGCTAAAGTGACGGCTATTGAAGAATCAAAGAATTTGTCAACACTACAACTTGATGAATTAATTGAAAATTTGAAAGTCTACGAAGCAATTATAAAGAAGGACTCCGAAATGGTTAAAGGAAAAGGAGAGCAAAGCAAGTCAATCGCCTTGAAAGCTAGAAAGGAATCCAACAACGAAGATAGCTCATCTTTCGAAAGCGATGACGAAGAATATGCCATGGCCGTAAGAGATTTCAAGAAATTCTTCAAAAGGCGAGGAAGATTCGTTAGACAACCACACGATGAAAGGAGAGCACCTCAAAAGAATAATGATGACAAGTATAGCCAGAATGAGAGAAAGTGTTTCAAGTGTGGTGATCCGAATCACCTCATTGGAAAATGTCCAATGATGACAAGAGATCAAAATCAAAGAGCATTTGTTGGAGGAGCTTGGAGTGATAGCGATGAAGATGAGAAAGAAACAACAAAGGAAGAAAAGTGTCTCATGGCTAAGACATCAAGTGAGGTACGTTCCGAAACCGAATACTTTAGTGATGAAAATTTATCATTAGATGAAAAAGATTTAGATAGTGAATACAATAGATTATGCAAACTAGGACAACAAGTAATGGCTAAAAACAAATCACTAAAATACATAAACAACGAACTAGAAAATGAAGTACTAGAACTAAAAATTAAAATACATCAACTTGAATAAGGTAAAGAAATTGTTGAAAAATGTAAATCATGCCAAGAGCTTAAAAGTGAAAACAACAAACTTAGGGAAGAAATTTTCAAACTTGGTAAATTTGAAAATAGTAGTAACTCACTTAGTAAAATCATAAGTATTCAAAGAGTATCCGGAGATAAAACCGGTTTAGGATTTAACTCAACTGAAGCTTCAACAAGTGAAATTAAAAATGTTAAATTTGAAAGTGAACTCAAGGAATTAAAACCTTCAAAATCTAATCCTAAGTATATACTCATAAATGATAAGAAAATACCTATCTCTAGTAATGAAGAAATAAAACCGTTTTATAAACCATCTTAAAAAACCGAAGTAGGATCGTCCAAACCTAAAACAAGATCTAAAACTCCACCACCTAGGAAACCAAATAATTCTTACCCTAGATCTAAAACACCTCAACCAAGAGCAAACCAAAATAGACGAAACTTTAACAATAATCAACAAATGTGGAACTTCAATCCGTGGGAAATGTTTCCACCATATATGCACCCAAGTCAAATACAAAACATGTTCGGATCAAATAACTTTTGTCAAATGAGACAATGGGAACCAACGTAAAAATATTCGCCATTCAAACATGGAAACTTTTGATGTCACTTCTTGTTCAGACTATTCCTTGAAGACTTTGAAGATAAACGCGTTGAAGACGAAAGGTACACATTTCCTTTTATTTCCTTGCCAAGAAATGCATGCTTAGTTTAGTATCTAGTTGTTATGTAATTTTGTTTGGCTCATTGTTTCTTCTAGTTTTTATATCTATAGATATATATACCTATCTAATTATATTATATTATATGTATATATATATATATATATATACTTAGTTACATCTAGGATCATATAACCTAGAAAATTCATTTGTTGATTTTCTACAACTAGAAATTGTTCGTTTACGAACCCTTTCTTTCCCCCATTTGCCTTTTTGAACTTTAATGTTCAACAACACTCATGCTGATGAAGAGAGATGAGTCGAAAAATCTATGGCTGAAACAAACTCCCGGCTTCCGTTGCATACGTCTCCCTCCTATATTCTCGTCTTATAAGCCTATATATATATATATATATATATATATATATATATATATATATATATATATATATATACTTATGAACCTTCCACAACTCTCTCGTCCACTTGTCAACTTGATAAATTTCATCCGAAATAATCAAAAAAATTTAATTGACGAAATGTCAAGTAAAAATGTCAAGCAATCCCTTTCGTGTGAATGCTCTCCAACGTATTTTTGATTAAATATAAATCTAATATATATATATATATATATATATATATATATATATATATATATATATATATATATATATATATATATATATATATATATATATATATATATATATATTCTTGTTCGTTCCAGAAACCAAAACACGAAAAATAAAAATTTTGGAGGGCGGCCCCCTTAATGTTTAAGGGGACCGGCAGCATAATGAAGGGCGGCCCCCTTAATGTTTAAGGGGGCCGGCCATCTGATTACTCCAACCCGTTTTTCCTCTTATTCCTCTTGCCAAACACTCCACTTTTTCATACTTCTCTTCCCCTGCTACTGCTGTGACGAAAACCAAAACCCAAAAAATACCTTAAATCACTTCCAAATCACATAATTCGGGTTAATTCGCAAAGGGCAAATTCATCTAACACAATCACCATTACGTATTGTAAGTTTTCATAGCATATTTCATCTAATTCCATCTAATTTGGTCAAACTCATGATTATGCATGTTTCATTAATTTCTTCAATTTCACAATTTCTTTCGAATTGAGTCTTAAATCCCTATAACTAAATGCTTCCCCTAGGATATGAATGACTAATCAACACTAAAAACTAGTAATTATAAACCCCCCTTGTCGAAAATTTTTGAAAAATTTCATATACTTCTTTTCAAATTTTTTGGTAAGCACATTGTTGAATAATGCTTTGAAAACTTGTTAAAACTAATCACATTATACTTTTATAACTTGTAAAACATGAAACTATATTTTTCGACCTAGTAAAAATATTTTGGTTCACATTAAGGGGGTGTTTGGATCATGTCCAAATAGTATCGAAACTTAGTCATTATAATTTTTTATAAAACGTTGTTACGATTATAAACCTAAAAATTGCAAATTGGACTTGTCAGGATATATAATTCATATATATATTGACATACTAGTAGTATAAGTAACTAGTTAAGGAAGCGTTTGGTTTAGTACGAAAAACGACATTTTTGAGTCAAAATATAAACCATCTTTTTCGAAAACTAATCACATGCATAACAAACTCGTAAGAAATGGCTAGTTTTACAACCTAATGTAAATCTAGCAAATTTCATGATATATTAAGATGTTTAAAAAGGGGTGTTTGAAATTGTCCATAACTACTTACTAAACATCGTAAAATATATCTAGAACGAGTTAAAATTAAAAATAAGGAATATGGTAAACTACTTCTTAGGATTATCGTCTTAGAGTCGAAGTAAGTTTACGTTCCAACATAAGTCTTAAAAATATATATACATTTTTTTCTTATTCTTCTTTATATTTATTTTGGTCTTTTGTATTGTTAATGTGTTTAGGTGAAAATGCCAAAAACGACTACCGAAGATCTTTCCCACACTAAAAACTACATTCCCAAAGTTTCCCAACTCCCTACTACATCTCCTTCCATTGGACGTATATATCGTGAAATTGAAGATAGAAACGTTCATGAGGGACGTGTAGTAGATCTAGCCTTTGATCAATCCGACTACATTAATCTCTTATTTTCAAGCATCAACCTCAATTGCCTTTATGAAATTAATGAACCAATCGTTCCTCGTTTCATAGTCGATTTCTATAGCCAAGTCACCGTCCAAACCAATGATCTTGGTTTCATCACCATCTCCTTCATGATTCAAAATGAATTCATCACCTTAACTCTCAAACAATTTGGTCAAAGCCTCCAAATTCCTTTCAGAGGTCAAGCCGTTTTCACAAACGAGTGGGACCTCGAATCTCTTCATCGTTGTCGACCAACCTTTGGTCCTTATCTATCCGATATCCCTCATCCCAACAAAATTCGTCAAATCCTTGGTGTGGAACGTGCCACTACAACCCGAAAAATAAAATCCAAAAATGTTCAAATCTCTTTGTACCAACTTCTCCTCAAAGAATTAGGCCCCCACAATAAAGCGTTGGGAAAAACTCATTCGTGAGAATGCGTTTGGTACTGGAGGTCACCGGGACCATCTCCCGACATGCCTTGCTCACATGTTGTATTGTATAGCTGTCGAAAAGCCGTACAATTTGGCCTACTTCTTTATCAAACGGATTGAGTGTGCTAGAAAAAATCCCAAAGTCAATCTTCCATATGGAATGTTCCTCACTCGTCTTGATCGTCATGTTATCGAGTACTACCCCGATCTTGACAATAGCATCTATGAGTCCATCTATCCCACCTTACGTCCTCTCGCTCTAAAACAAGCTCGACGAACTCGAAGTGACAAGGGAAAATCTCTTCGTCATAGCTTTCATGGATCATCTTCTAGACAAGACGATGACGATGAGGAGGAAAACATCCATGATGTTAGTACCCCTTCGTTTTCTGAGTTCGTTGACAATTTAAAGGATCTTGACTATCCCGAGTATTCTACCCCATCTCCTAGTGATCAAAACGAATAAGTGCTTCATGAACGAACTACCGAGATGCTTAGAAGACAAAAGAGTTTGCATGAAGAAGTTAGAGGTGGCTTCAAATCTATCGGGAAGACATTGAAGGGTATCTTCGGGAAGAAAAAGAGATGATGTGCTTGGATTATGCTTGTTGAACAATATTTATTTTTATGTCTTGTGTGCTATTTGTCCGAAGTATATTCGGAAGTACTTGTTATTTTTTTTGGATAATTGTTTTGAGTACTTGATTAGATTGTTAACTTGCTTATTTATAGTTAATATATGCTTATGAATGCATGCTTTATTACTTAATCTATTTATATACTTGCATGATTAGCTTATATATAACATGTATGCTTTCTAATAGACCAAAACAAATGTGAAATGTCCAAATAGAGCTTGCTGCAAAAACAAAACAGAACATAACATTTTTTTCAGAAAATTTTTGAAAAATTTTGATTTCTGGATCGTCAGATGGGCGGCCCCCTTAAAATTAAGGGGACCGGCCTCCATTTAAGGGGACCAACCATCTGGAACAGTTTTTGCACTGTTTTCTTTTGCACCTTGTGATCTCTTTTGCTAGTCCCAGCTACCATTTCCCTTAAAAACTAAACTGATTTTGGAATCCAACATTACAATTTCAAATTAATTCCACTTTTAACATGTTTTCATCCTATATAATCCCCATGCATGTTTAATTCTCATTCCATCATCCTCAACCTCCATCAAACATCATCTTATTATCATGTCATCACCAAGAACCACCTATTCAAACAATGCCAAGAAATAAAAACTTGTCATTATTCCACCAAAACAACTATTCATTGATCTTACAAATAAAGACAACACCACCACCTCAATGCTCATCTCCTAGTGCACCAAATGCACCCTCCAAAACACCATCAACAAATGGAAACTCTACTTCCTCCAGACCATCCACTTCATCCATAAATGACTATATAAACACCCACTTATCTCCTCCAACAATTGATCAACCATCACAACCTATCAATGAAAACACAACTCTTGCACTCACTCTCTCATTATCACCATTAACACCTCTTGATGCACACTTCTCATCATCCCCAATCAATACACCAACCTATAATCCCGTCTCATGGAGCCTACTTGAAGCTCATGGAGACACTTGCCTTTGTTGCATCCACAACCGAACAATTGTGTTGGGACTAAGAGATGAAATGCAATACATGTTTTCTCACATAGAAAACTTGTTGCATCAATCACCAACAACAAACACAACTCCTCCACCACCATTAACAAACACTCCTCCTCCATCACCATCTCCATGTTCACCATCCATTCCTCCCAATTAAACATGCTTGGTGTCTTACAAATAAAATTATTTTAAACCATTTTGGATGGCAAGCTCTAAAGAGGACTCTCATGATTGAGCTTTGGTTTATTATTTAAGTGATGATTGTAAGCCTTTAAGGCTTTTGTTAGTTGCATTACTTGCTATGTTTGTTAATGTAATGCCTGATGTATCTTTTTAACTTTATTAATGTTATGGTTATGTTTAGTCTCTACTCTTGCATGCTATATACATATATATGTTGCTTGTCCAATAAATATTTTTGCAAGATATCCATATCTCGATTTCTTTTTTACCTCAAAATGAGGGGGAGTATACTTCAAGGGGGAGCTTCTATAAAATCGGGATAACCTTTTTTATGCTAACAAAAAGGGGGAGAAGTGATATAAACTCACAGGAATACTTGTATATATACTAATTTTCGATTAATGAGTTTAGATTTTGTAATCATCAAAAAGGGGGAGGTTGTTGACATAAATAATGTATGAAAACGTTATTTATATTTTTCGATATCTCTATATTTTGACGATCACAAAATGTAAAATCATCAAACGTAAGATTACTACATAAACAAGTATTAAGCTAGTTTATATCACTATATCCAACTTAATCACTTAAGGTATGGATAAACAAGTGTTTAATACATCTCATGATCAAAGGGGTATTCAATTAACTAATACAAAGTTTATTTAATTATATAAACATATTATATATTTTTGAAAAACACTTTTGGTAATAAAGAAAAATGTTTTAATCATACTAAATATATGATTTCAAAATTTTAACCAAAATCAGTTAGTTTTTCACCAAATAAACTTTCCCCACTAAAAAACAAAAATTCTGACCGTTACAGTTGGGCGACCTCCTTAATTATAAGGGGCGGTCCCCTTAATTTTAAGGGGGTCAGCCTTGAATTAAAGGGACCGGCCAGGCTCCGGTGTCAGAAATTGTCAGAATTCTTCTCCTATAAATACCACCTTAATTTTGGAATTTTGCCTCACCTTTTGCACAAAATTTTCAGATCTCAAACTCTCTAAACATCCTCTAAAACCCTTTGATCATTTGTATATTAATCCTTGTTTCAAGTGATTCAATCCCTTATCATCCATCCTCATCCAAAGTGCAAAAGAAGAACACTCCTTCTACAACTAAGTTCAAGAAGTATTGAAGAGTAGTTGTGCATAGTGTATATATATATATCATTTGTGAAGTTGTGTTGTGTTTGTAATAAGTAGTTTAGAAGAAATAGAAGTTGTGTAGGAAGTAGAAGTTGATTAGCAGTGAAGTAGTGTAGTTGTGAAGAAGATAGGTGTGAAGTAGATTGAAGTGAAGAAGATAGGTGTGAAGAAGAAAGGTGTGAAGAAGATAGGCGTAAAGTAAATAGGTGTGAAGAAGTTGTGTATAAGTTGTGATCAATTTGTGACGTAGTTTTGGTGTGTAAATTGGTGTGTAAGGTTTTCTCCGCCATAAGGGAGTTTGTTGACATAGTGAAGAAAACTCTCGAGTAGGTGACTCGGGGAGTGGAGTAGGAACAAGAAAGGTGACCTTGTAGTCGAACCACTATAAATCTTTGTGTTGTGGTTTGATCTCTCCAACTCTTTCCATTACTTACTTATTTACATTTACTACATTAGCTTAGTTAGTTAGTTACTATATAATTGTTCATATAGTGCAAGTATTGAGATCACATAAACTAGAATCGAAGTTTTTAAAACAAACTTGTTTTTATAAATTTTAAAAGGACGTAAAACTATTCAACCCCCCCTTCTAGTTTTCCACAGGTACAAAAGAAATACTAAAACATTGAAAGAAAAGAAAATAAAAACTAAACAAAGTCTAAACTAATCCAAGTCCAAAACTAGTCCAGAAGTAATGGGCTTCTAGTCCATGGGGTAATCCACTAAAGCTCCTATGCTCTATCTTCACCCAAACCCAGCTTCCAACCTAAAACCTGCCGCAGGAAAGGAAATGCGGCTGAGCTTAAAAAGCCCAGTGAACAGATATAAAAACAAAGCAAACGGATAAACGAAACGTATATAAGTATAAGAAACAAGACATCATAAGCTTCTGCGGAAAGGAATATCATTTGTCAAATGCATAAGAGATCAACATACACTGAACGAATATCATAAGTCAAAGGGAAACGAAGTATCAAAGATATCTCACATAAGCATAATCATAAGGAAAAGGCAATGAGCACGTATCAACAAAGAAGCATCCAAACAAGGTACTTGAATGGACGAACAAATCATAGGAAAGCCACGAGCCGACCTGCCAAGGTACTTGACAGATCTCATACATACATACATACATAATCAATAATCACCTGTCAAAGGATACGGGGAGGGGAGACCTCTCGGTACCTGTAACACCCCAACCCGAAAAGGGTAAAAATGTCACAAATTATGGTGTTACATCAGAACAAACAGACAGATCAAAAGCAGAAAACTTACTTCAAATAGCTAAAGTCAAATTCTTCACTCAGTTCTACACTCAAGCCCAGAAAGCTACCCCAAAAGCTATCTTGAATACCTGCCACGGAGAAAAGAAATGCGGCTGAGCGACGAAAGCTCAGTGAACGGATATAACAAAAGAAAACTGAAATAAATGCTAAAGAACAGATATATAGTTTGGGAAAACATATTTTATGTACAACATATAGTACGGAAATATTATGTGTAGGCTAAGTAAGGAATCTATACAGTCACCTGTATAAACAGAATCAGAATATACCATGAGTTCAGAAACATATCATAATCATATCATAATCACATAAGTTCTACAAGAAGTAGCTAACTCCATTGTACCGGAAGTGAAAGGATTACATTGCACATACAACCAAACACTATACATAATGATATCATATCATAAAAGAAAACAGATATAGGATGCATCCATACGCCCCTGAAAATTAGTGCACATTCATATATAACGGAAGGGACGTGGCAGAAAATCACTCTACTGCCCTAGAGTCATGCCATAGGTACATCTATGACACGGACATGGAACCCCCATGCCTAGTGAAGCTCAGGTAATCATAAGGGTCATAAACAAAAGGTTCAAGTCATAGTTGGCATATCAGAAAGTTCAAATGAATAGGTTCATAGCAAAGGTTCAAATCAGATAGTTCAATTCAGAAGGTTCATATCAAAGGTTCTAATCACAAAGGAAACCTTAAGGATAAGGTCAGAATATCCGTACCTCGAACAATAGCAAAGCTGACAGAGATTAAATAATGGAATAGTACTCTTCTTTAGAAATCTACACAGGATGTATTATTCATTAATAACTTGTTCGATCATTTACTTTTTCATATTCCATATTAGTTTTAGGGTTTACGTAAATATTTAGCTTAAATATTTAATAACTTGTTAATATGGTTTTAGGGTTTAAAGTGTACTTATGTTAAAGTATAGGGTTTTAAGTATAAATATCACAAGTTTACCTATTATCCAAGTTATCCCCTTAACTTTCATATTTTATGAATAAATCCTTATATTTTAGTAATTTACACTTTACACCCTTTAAGTTACAAAATTATAATTTGAACTCCTTAATTATATAATTTACCAAATAAACCTTTTAAATATCAAAATTAGCACATTATACCCTTCTACTAATTATTATACGATTTACCCTTAATTATTAAAGTATACAAAATAAATCCTCAAGTTTCGTAATTTACAAAACATACCCTTTATTTAAAAAAAACACAATCGGTTTATATAATAAACCACCAAACCCTAACCCTAGATTACCCAATAATTACCACATTAATTATAACCTTACAAACCTCATTAATTACCAGATCCCATACTAATAACCCTAACCCTAATCCTAAATCACCATTTTCCTTTTTATTTTCTTTTTACTATTTAACTGATTATAACAAAATTCCACAATAATTAATATAGGATTCAACAATTATCAAACATATTTTTTGAATGTTACATGATACTTATAGGTCTTGAGAAAATTATAAACTTGGCTCATAAAATTCTTTTTAACCGAATTCATAATTTATGTTCGATTTAGGGTTTATAACTCATAAAAATTCATACTATCAAATAATCATGCATGGTTTGATTCTACTATTTTATACTGATTGTATATGATATATAAAGTGTTAGAAAAATACCCAAAATATTTTAGAAGAAACGTATGGAGCTACTTGAATGTTCTTTTCTCGGCTTGATTAAATCGACACCAATAAATCTCCAAAGCTTACACCATCGAAGCCACTATTTTTCTTGTTTTCTTACATTCAAAAAACTTCCACTAAAAATATGTGAGAGTTCCAGAATTTTTTGTCGTCTTATAAGGGTTTTTAGAGTCGGTTAATGATTAAACTCGTTTTTAAGGTTTATAAAATTTATAAAACGTGATTTATGGGATATATATACATTATAAGATTTGTTTTAGCTGTATAAATATTAGGATAAGTCCTAAATAAAAGATTACATAAGTTTCCTAATTATTTTAGAATTTATTTCTATTTTAAATAATATTTATATAATTAATTAATTAAAATTCGATTTTTATTTAATTTATACAGAATTTTTATTTTTCTCATGTTTACAAAAATGTCATATTTTACCTTACATATTTTATTTTGATCATATGTGGCCAAATTCCCATTTCTAGAGTTTTATTTGATATTAATTATTATTATTATTACAAAATTTTAAACTCAAGGGCATTTTGGTCATTTGACATCTTTTAGAATTTGAGGTATTACAACTTCTTCCCCTCTAAAAATAAATTTCCATCCTCGAAAATGGAATAGGCAGAGCAGACGAAAAACGATTCAGATTACAGAATCCATAAGGATGAAACAGACAGAACTTTTCCGGTTACCGAAATAATCTCAATTCAGGAAATCTTTCCACATATTTCAAACAAACAGACATATCTTTTTTATCGGACTTTCATAACTTCGTATCTTATTTAGAATATAGTTCAGAAATCGATTCAACGATTACATACTTCTAGCAGATAACTAAAATACTTCTCACAAGTACTAGCAGAAAACGAATTAAGTACGGAACTTCAAACGATAGAAGACTCTATAATGAGTTCTGAAATTCTTAACGAATGATCAACGATCAACAAACATTCGAGGATAATTCAAATGTATTCAGATATCGAATGATGAAGGCAGAACTTACACATGGTAGAATGGATCTTAAAAGTCTTACTAATCGCGGATAATCCAACTGACAGAAATCTAATGTTTCTCAAACACTTCCCAAAATATCATATGCTCACAATGAGAATACATTATATGATGGAAATATTATCACATTGGCCAGGCGTCATAATATTTGCATTATATAAATATACCTTCATGGCGATCATACTTTATCTCAAGTCGTGAATAAAAGAACCTAATGGCAACCTAACAAGTCTTCTCTTCTTCCCAGGATTTAGCAGAATCAAACATCATCAATGAAGTCAAACGGAAAATGAAACTTATCAAAAATAACCCGAATCTAACAGATCCATCTTACTAGAGTACCATTACTTTCAAATTCACCAAAATGTTCATAACCATAAACTTAGCGAACATACACAGAATTGTCATAATACTAAGCTTCCAAAGAAAACTTAATATTCTAAAGATTTAATCACACTATTATCAATCTTCATCATTATCATGTGATATCCCAATCATTATTAATGAAAATAACTTAGGGAAATCAATCCATACCTAGACTATTATCAGAACTATAACCTTCAAAGAAAACCTTAGCAACATAGTTTCATTATGAAAATAAAATGAACAATTTCCTATATTCATGACTAAAAACCTCCAGTTCTTTTATAGAAATAGAAAAGGTTTATGGAACATCAAATAGTGTCAAAAGAAAACTTAATATACCCACCATGAGCAAAAGATCAAACACTTAGGGTTGTAATAATCTTCCGAATGGTCAGGAAACATCAAACTAATTGTCAACAAGTTAGAGATGGAAATCAAAATCAAAAAGCAAAACTTAAATGGTGTAGTTCCCAATGCATTTCCAAACTTATTAGATTACTGAACTTTAGATCATGCTTAACTTTCTAACCCTGGAAAGAATGATCTTATCAGCTTAACTAAAGACAGAAACATGAATCAGAGTAATGCGGAAACGATGCTACTTAAACCAATGTCCTAGTCTACCCAATCCTCACCAGTCATAACTCATGTTTCATATAGGGAAGTCCTAAATCAAATCCTCAAAGGTTGTTTCATAATTCCTATGATGCAAAGCCTAATACTCACAGGTCATAGCCTAAGCTCTACGGGTTATGAATCCGCCGATCAAACCTGGCTCTAATACCATAATTGTAACACCCCAACCCGACAAGGGTAAAAATGTCACAAATTATGGTGTTACATCAGAACAAACAGACAGATCAAAAGCTGAAAACTTACTTCAAATAGCTAAAGTCAAATTCTTCACTCAGTTCTACACTAAAGTCCAGAAAGCTACCTCAAAAGCTATCTTGAATACCTGCCGCGGAGAAAAGTAATGCGGCTGAGCTACGAAAGCTCAGTGAACGGATATAACAAAAGAAAACTGAAATAAATGCTGAAGAACAGATATATAGTTTGGGAAAACATATTTTAGGTACAACATATAGCACGGAAATATTATGTGTAGGCTAAGTAAGGAATCTATACAGTCACCTATATAAACAGAATTAGAATATACCTTGAGCTCAGAAACATATCATAATCATATCATAATCACATAAGTTGTAAAAGAAGTAGTTAGCTCCATTGTACCGGAAGTGAAAGGAGTACATTGCACATACAACCAGTCACTATACATAATCATATCATATCATAACAGAAAACAGATCTAGGATGCATCCATACGCCCCTGAAAATTAGTGCACATTCATATATAATGGAAGGGACATGGCAGAACATCACTCTACTGCCCTAGAGTCATGCCATAGGTGCATCTATGACACGGACATGGAAACCCCATGCCTAGTGAAGCTCAGGTAATCATAAGGTTCATAAACAAAAGGTTCAAGTCATAGTTGGCATATCAGAAAGTTCAAATGAATAGGTTCATAGCAAAGGTTCAAATCAGATGGTTCAAATCAAAAGGTTTATATCAAAGGTTGTAATCACGAAGGAAACCTTAAGGATAAGGTCAAAATATCTGTACCTCGAACAAAAGCAAAGCTGACAGATATTAAATAATGGAATAGTACTCTTCTTTAGAAATCAACACAGGATGTATTATTCATTAATAACTTGTTCGATCATTTACTTTTTCATATTCCATATTAGTTTTAGGGTTTACGTAAATATTTAGGTTAAATATTTGATAACTTCTTAATATAGTTTTAGGGTTTAAAGTGTACTTATGTTAAAGTATAGGGTTTTAAGCATAAATATCACAAGTTTACCTATTATCCAAGTTATCCCCTTAACTTTCATATTTTATGAATAAATCCTTATATTTTAGTAATTTACACTTTACACCCTTTAAGTTACAAAATTATAATTTGAACTCCTTAATTACATTTTTACCAAATAAACCTTCTAAATATCAAAATTAGCACATTATACCCTTCTACTAATTATTTTACGATTTACCCTTAATTATTAATGTATACAAAATAAATCCACAAGTTTCGTAATTTACAAAACATACCCTTTATTTAAAAAAAACACAATCGATTTATATAATAAACCACCAAACCCTAACCCTAGATTATCCAATCATTACCACATTAATTATAACCTTAAAAACCTCATTAATTACTATATCCCATACTAAAACCCTAACCCTAATCCTAATTCACCATTTTCCTTTTTATTTTCTTTTTACTATTTAACTGATTATTACAAAATTCCACAATAATTAATATAGGCTTCAACAATTATCAAACATATTTTTCGAATGATACATGATACTTATAGATCTTGAGAAAAATACAAACTTGGCTCATAAAATTCTTTTTAACCGAATTCATAATTTATGTTCGATTTAGGGTTTATGACTCATAAAAATTCATACTATCAACTAATCACGCATGGTTTGATTCTACTATTTTATACTAATTGTATATGATATATAAAGTGTTATAAAAATACCCGAAAGATTTTAAAAGACACCTATGGAGCTACTTGAATGTTCTTTTCTCGGCTTGATTAAATCGACACCAATAAATCTCCAAAGCTTACACCATCGAACCCACAGCCTCTCCACTATTTTTATTGTGTTCTTACGTTTATAAAACTTCTACTAAAAATATGTGAGAGCTCCAGAATTTTTTTGTCGACTTATAAGGGTTTTTAGAGTCGGTTAATGCTTAAAATCATTTTTAAGGTTTACAAAATTTATAAAACGTGATTTATGGGATATATATACAATATAAGATTTGTTTTAGCTGTATAAATATTAGGATAAGTCCTACATAAAAGATTACATAAGTTTCCTAATTATTTTAGGATTTATTTCTATTTTAAATAATATTTATATAATTAATTAATTGAAATTCGATTTTTATTTAATTTATACCGAATTTTTATTTTTCTCATGTTTACAAAAATGTCATATTTTACCGTACATATTTTATTTTGATCATATGTGGCCAAATTCCCATTTCTAGGGTTTTATTTGATATTAATTATTATTATTATTACAAAATTTTAAACTCAAGGGCATTTTGGTCATTTGACATCTTTTAGAATTTGAGGTATTACAGTACCACATGGAGTAGCTAGCTCCGATTTGAAGGAGTAGAGAAGCACCTACCCACATTCACCATACATACACATAATCATACATAAACATAAGTGCTAGGATGCATTCATACGCCCCCCATACATACATATATAAACCAGCATAATCATATCATAAGTGCACATAATCATATCATATTAAATGGGGACGTCGTGGATCAATCACACCTCCACAGAAAGTGTCATGCCATCGGTGCCTCGATGACACGCCCATGGTACCTCCATGGGTAGATAGAAAACTCGGGCATAAAAAGGGAACGAAGCATACATACATACATATATAGAATCATAACAGCATATCCGAATCATGTCATAATGTAATCATAATCAAAGGAGAGTCAATGAATGTGAATCATAAATCAGAGAGATCATATCAAAGGTCATATCAAATGAATCATAAAGAAGAATCAATATAAGGGAACATAGCAGTGGCATAGGGAATCTTATCTCATATCAAGAATCAAGATCAAGTCATGAGAATGAAAGCACCCTTACTGAAAGGGCAGAATATATGTACCTTAAACCGCCCACAAAACCGTATCATATAGTACGAATAGGAAATCACTCATTCTTCAGCGAATCTACACGAATTAATGATCGGCTAATGATTAATAACTTGTTTTAAATCAGATTACTCATTTTAGTCGGCTTTTCATTTTTAGTAACTTTAACCATTTAGAATACAATTACCAATTAAATAGGTTTAAATGCTTAAAATGATCAGTATTGTAATTTAGGATTTAAAATGTAATTGCTCCGAAAATTTGGGTTTAAAGTGTAATTTTCCAAAGATTAGGGTTAATTATGTAAATTATAGTTCACTAGATTAACATAAACAAATTAAGTTATACAAACTACTAAGACATGACAAATACTAAAAGTAAGACTTTAACTTTATTATATGAGTAATTCGAAACATGTTTTTACTCAATATAGCTAGTTATATAAATTCACAAAACCAGTTGCCTTTCGATACTATATAATATATTACTCAATATTATATATATATACATAATGTCTTGTGTTTTAATATCATACTCTCCATGCAACGTTTTCAGTTTTTGTCAGCCATCGACCAACACAGTTCATTCTCGATCATTTATAATACATTTTGAGTGTCCATTTTTACGCCATATAATTATAGGGTTATATAAAGGTCATGTGCAAAAATCATGCACCCATAATTAGTTGTAGTTTTATTTTCGCATGATCTCCATTAAGTCTAGATAAATTCATGCAACTTTATCTTTAATGTCAAAGGCCACCAGTATATTATCATGCATGTTCCATCTTTATTCTTTTGATTTAATAACCAGATTAGGACGTATATACATGTATTCGACTATTAAACATATAAACAAAATCATTTTATTATGTCAAACAAAACATACATGTAAATTGATTTGAACAGCCAATTAAAACTCAAGTCGACATATGCGGTTCATGATTTCATGTGATAAAGATATCATTCGTATTCTTGTTAAACCGTTCAGATATTAGTTTGACATGTTCCTTATTTCATGCGACAATTATTGCATTCGAGAACTTATAATAACGATCAAAGATTTAGTTTCAGGTTATATACGTTTATATGGTTTCATGAGTCGAGCAGCAAACAAATACGAAAGTGAAAAAAAAAAAATACGTTTGGGTCGGAAATGAAGAACGAAACAAGGACCAAAGAACCCAAAACCAGAAACCTTATTCGAACAATACCAAACGAATAAGCCCGCGATCACACCAAATTACCACGATCACCCTCGCGATCACTCCTTGATAGACCTCCTTCGTACCTCTTTATTTCTTGAAGAAACAATGGCTGCCGTTACTTATATGTTTTCTTTAGGGTTTATGAGTGGAAAGCAAATGAGATATACGGTTAATATAAATGAGTGAATTGAAGAGTGATTGGCCGAGTATTGGGGAAAGTTAGAAGACCAAATCACTTCCAAAATTTTCAAATACTTATCCATGTTTTCAAAATAATCTTTTGCACATAACTTAAATGTATTTGGACATTTAGATGACTTTTCATGCGTGTGATATATTGTGTCAAAACAAAATACATGTACAATTCTTGTGGTCATGTTAGGCGTGTGATTTGTATTTCAAATGTAGTATCTTTGGGCCTCTAGATTACTTATACTAAACTTATGAAATGTGTTCCAAATCGTATTTAAAATCGGCCCACAACAACCTTTTGTAACGTGTAAAAGTTGTGACGAAATATTTATAACATTAAATGGCGTTGCTTTATATTTTTGTTTTTTAAAGTTTTAAATTATAACGTATTTTCCAACTTAGGTTTTATTCATATCAAAAGTTCAATTTATAACGGATTTTAGAAAACGGAGCTTCGGGTTTTACAATTGGGATTCCTAAAGTCTTATCTACTTCTTCCGGGTAAGTCACGGGCGGTGTGTATGCCTCAAATGATGGTAGGACTTGTTGGGTATTTAGTGAGCTTATGTTATTTACCTCATCATTCCTCTTGTCAAGATCACCTATATCCTCATCATGTGTTTTAGTAGAATCTAACCTAAACATGTTCCTAAGTATCTCAAATGCTTCTCTAGGCATCTCAACTTCTATGTCTGATTCATAAGAATCTTCCTCAATAACCTTACTACTATGTTCAAATTTCCTAAAGGATTCATCATGTGTTCCTTGAGATTCAAACTCATTGATCTTAAATACTAGGTCTTTTTGCTCAATGTGCTCATGTTCGGCTAAATCATCCTCAATTGGTTTCTTAGGTAGTGATAAAAACAAACCTAGTACTTCATCCAACTTATGGTTTATTACTATGGATTTCTCCATAATTCCTTGGTAAACTTGGTCGCTTTTCTTGAGGGCATTACTAAAACTAGTTGATCCTAAACATGGAGGTTGTTCATAAGAATCTACTGTAACACCCCAACAAGACAAGGGTAGAAGTATCACATTATGGTGGCATATCAGAACATACAACGAAAGCGGAGCACTTATAAACATAAAGTTACAAAGGATATTCTAAAGATTACAAGAAAATACTAACTCTATACAAGAATGAGAATACCAAAGCTAAACAAAATCTAATCGAATCCAAGTCCAAGTCTAATCCAAGTGTCAAAGGCTTCTAATCATTGGGGTAGTCCACTAACGCTCCTATGCACTCTTCACCTAAACCCAGCTTCCAACCTAAAACCTGCCGCAGGAAAAGAAATGCGGCTGAGCTTAAAAAGCCTAGTGAACAGATATATAGCAAAACAAATGGATAATCGAAATGTAAATAAGCATATGAAACGGAAAGCATAAACTCCTGTTGAAAGAGAAAGTCATCTGTCGAATGTATAAGAGATCAACGAACAACTGAACGAATATCATAAGTCAAACGAAACGAAGCATCATAGATATATCAAGCAAAGAAAATCATAAGAGAATTAAGAGCACGTATCAACAAAGGCTTGTCCACCAGAGACACTCGAATGGACAAAAGAAATAAAGGAAAGCCACGAGCCGACCTACCAGAGACACTCGAATAGGTCTAATCACATAATCATATATCCGTCAAATCATAAGTTGTACAAGGAGTAGCTAGCTCCAATGTACCAGAAGTGAAAGGGTACAAGGCACGTACAGCCAGTCACTATCTTCTCAGAACAAAACAGAACCTAGGATGCATCCATACACTCCCTGAATTAAACAAAATACACATGCCAGCTCATTACTGGACACATATATAACTAATTAGCCATAGTGCACATATATCAAACAGAAGGGAATGCCAGGGATCAATCACACCTCCCCAGAAAGTGTCATGCCAGTGGTGCCATCAATGACATGCCCATGGTGCCTCCATGAGTAGAATAAAAACTCGGGCATAAGAACGAAACGAATCATATCAATCAAAGCATATCCATAACAAACGAATCATATCATAATCAAATAGAATCTCAACCAGGAGATAGTAATCGGGTAATCAACAAAATGGATAGCAACGAATCATATCAAAGGGATCATAGCAAAGGCTTATATCAATGAATCATATCATAGCAAAAGAGTCAAAGTTAAGGATCGAAAAGTCATGAGATCGGAACCCTTACTGAAAAAGGATAGAATATCTGTACCTCAAACCGCCAACGAAACCATATCAGAAACAAGTATAGAAAGTTACTCCTTCTTCGGCGAATCTACATGAATTAATGATCGTCTTATTATTTAGAAACAATTATAGGAAGTTACTCCTTCTTCAGCGAATCAGATTACTCTTTTTAGATTTCTTTCTATTTTTAGAAACTTTCCCTTTTTTAGTAACTTCCCAAAATTAGTAACTTTACATATTTAGTCAGATTCCCGAATTAGTAATTTTTAACCAGTTACGATTTCAATTAACACTTAACTAAGTTAAAATGCTCAAAATGATTATTATTATAGATTAGGGTTTCATTATGACAATTTTTATAGTTTAAGGATAAAAGTGTAAATTACCAAAGTTTAGGGTTAATCATGACAATCATCAAAGTTTAAGGTTTACTTGTGTTAATCTAAGTTTAAGACTTATTTATTATGAAGACAAATAGGAATTGGGATCAGCTTTCAAAAGCCCTTAACGAACTCGAAATACACGTATCATATTCGGATTACCTTTTTAATAACCAGCTTGTAGTATGACTTTATGCATTATAATTATCATTAAGGACTAATTATATTATAGGTTTCATGCAAAATATTTCATGCAAATATTTCTTCAACATATATATGTGTTACTCAACGCAGTGTTACCGAGACTCGATTTCGTTTCCTTCATTACATATCTTATAGTACTACACCTCTTAATCTTTTCGAACAGTTTGTACATATATTTTAATACCACTTAGACCACTCCATCACCCATGCACATCTACACTTTATGGCAGCCACAATTACGAGACACACCCAAGCACAATATATAAATCACTACGTTCATTTTACTAGCTTTAAAGCCGAAATGTGTATTTATATATATGTATATACTTCTCATGTTCATGCATGAAAAACAAAAGAATTGGATTACCTTAGGGACTATATCAAACGGAACAAAAGACGAAATGGAGAACCAAATATTAAGAACTTAACTACGTAAATAACCATGATGTCCCATTCTTTTATTACTTAGGTTCATATCAGATTTTAAGGTTGATAATAAGAGATCATATTATGTTCTCAATGACCAGATTAAATACGTGAAGG
This sequence comes from Artemisia argyi, assembly GCA_030686995.1. Lineage (NCBI taxonomy): Eukaryota > Viridiplantae > Streptophyta > Magnoliopsida > Asterales > Asteraceae > Artemisia > Artemisia argyi. The sequence continues at coordinate 136,384,898 of CM060694.1, forward strand.
ACAGACATAGTCGAATAGCAAAACCGGAACAAAGGTCGACGTATATGTTATACCGCTTCATTATTTTATGTGACTTCATCTAAATGTGATTCATATGCATATGTTTTACAAAATTAAACATTTGTTTTCATGCTATAAACGTATATAAATATTTTATAACGAGTAAGAAACACAAAGACGACACAAAAAGAGGATACCTCTTGGCGACTGTCAGGAACGAACAAGAACACACCAAGAATCAAAACCTTTGGAACCCAAAACTAAAACCCTTCCTCGACTACACACCCACGATCAGCTACTGTCACACCAACAATCACCAATGCTCGTTTTCTCACGAATTCGCTCACCCCTTTAGCTATACTCCTCGAACCATTCGAACCATTGAAAGAAAATGGGGGCTGCCGTTTTATGGAAGAACTTTTAGGGTTTTTATGTGTGTATAGGAGGCAAGTGCATATACGGTTGATAAATGAGAAATGAATGGGGAATATAGGCAGAGAATAGGGCCGAGTATTTTGAGGATATGGGATGACTTATTCCTTCCAACTCTTTCAAATATATTGATATTATTAACACTTATTATTTTCAATTCATGTGTCATATGATAATGAGTATAGATTAGGTACACTTTAATTTTTTTTAATCGTATGATATTCAAAGAGACGAAAAGAATTAGCTGAAGTGTATTTTTATTTAGATTATTGATTTCAAAATTTTTATTTTAAATCACAACGTATAGTTTAACTTAGGTTACATTTGTATCAAAAGTTCAAATGTCGTTTCGTATTTTAGGTCGTTATATCTACCCTAGGCAAAGGCTCACATGATTCTTAGACGTCCCTAGATGAGGTATTTTAAAAGCTTGTACGTTTTAGCCACTCAATCCTCCATTGCAATCTTAGAAGTCTAAGTGAAGTATCCATTTGAAGCAAATTACAAAGAAAATCACAAAGAAAAGATAGGCTACGAGAAAGCTACAAAATAAAAAGAAAATCGCACTTGATAAGAATCTTGTGAGTATACCTAAACGAAATAGAAATCAAACCTAAGCAATAACTATTCCCCGGCAGCGGTGCCAAAAACTTTGATGCGGGATTACAAAACTAGTAAAAGTTTTACATCTCAAGGGATCTTGAGAAGCTTGCAATCCTCCAGGTAGTGTACCTGACCGGTGTAGTATAGTGAGTGGCAAGTACCGGGGGATTGATCATTATCTAGGGGAATAGTATAGTTAGAATTGAAAACTACGTTAACTAGGTCTCGGGTATTGGAAGAGTGGGCGGAATTAGTTGCTAGTCAACTAACCCATAAGCTACTAATTAACAAAATAAAATAAAATAACAAGAAAATAAATGTGGTGAACTAATTATAAGAGGAAAATTGTGTTTACTTAGATTTCACTACTCCTAGTTATCTCCTATTGATTTATTGATTTGTCACGATTGTTTGGATGAAAGATTGTATTCCTTAATACCATTCATGGGTGTGTGTGTGTACAGCCTTCCCCAACCCTATGAGTTTCTATCTCTTCTTATTTCGACACGTTTAGTATCCTAACATAGGCTCATTAATAGTCCCTCATGCATTAAATACAACCAATAAAACTGTAGTACATATCCGATTACGTTTCTTAAAACGTTCAAGCTTGTGACCATATAGGAATATTAGCCAGTTTTCTTAAGCCTAAAGCTAGTCAATCAACCAAACAATCAATAACTAGGTTTCATTAGATCTAAGCAAACACTAAAAAATCTAAGCTAGCATCTTAAAGTAAAGAAAGGACAAACAATTACTCAAACAATGCATAGACATATTGAATGATTAAAGGGAGAACTTATCTTTAATTAAACATGGTCGAAAAGAGGGTTTGGAACCCTAAAATTACTGCAAAAGTCAGACTATGGTTTCTCCTCAAAACGTTGCACACTAATGAATGAAAAATCCAAAACTATATATAGATTTACAAGGCTGACGGCGTCGGGTTATAATTTCTGACGCCGTCAGGTTGCCTCTTTTAGGGTTCGTATCGCCCAAGAGACCGTCTGACGCCGTCCTTTGTAACTCTTCTGAGCCGCCACGTGTAAGTGTAAAGCCAGGCGGCCTCACCTCATTTGCACCTGACGCCGTCCCATTATAACTTCCAACGTCTTTTCTGGGGCGCCTAGTGTAAAATTCCATCGCATCTCTTTAAAAGGGCGACGGTGTCAGCTCCAAAGCCTGCCGCCGTCTTGTGTTATTTTCAGACTTTTCTTGGTTTTCTTGTTTTCTTCATTCTTAAGCATAAAAAACGTCCGAAAAGCTCCAAAATGCTCAATTTTTCGGAATTCATGTCCCAAGTACCTAAAATGACAAAAGAAACAATTTAAAGTAATATTTGACCATAAAAAAATGATTTAGGGCTTAAATAACCCCCTAAAAGCGTATCAAATAAATCCTTATCAAATACCCTTACACTTGAGATTTGCTTGTCCTCAAGCAAATGAGCTTTTATACCAACAAAATACAAGTTAGGGGTTATTAAACATTAATATAAAACTAATTACAACAAATGATCGCTCCACCTTAGTCAAAACAAGCACGAAAGTTATATACTAGCACCTCACATATAGTGTTTGGATACTCTCATCTCTCGGGTGTTATAATTTATATATCACAAATGAAAATGGAAAAGATATCTCTCACTACCTGTCATAGCACATAGATTACTATAGGCTTGGAAAAGGGATATAAAAAAACGTCCACCACTTTGGCGTAATCACCTAGGATAAAATATCAAAGAGGTCTTTTAAATGGTTATAACGTTAGGTATATGGATATGAAAAAACAAGGTTTGTTGGATAAGAGATATTTTACTGGTGGCAAGTCAATTGTCCTGGTCAATTATATGTACAATGCGGCGATGCACTTAAATGACCAACATAAATACAAAAGAAATGGAATAGTAGTCGGTATGTTTTTCTATTTTTTTTTTTTCATTTTTCTTGTTTTTCCAATTTTTTTTTCTTCTTCTTCATACACTCTTACCCTACCATCCAAAATAATATTAGTTAACCAACTTTTTTAAAACTTTTCAAAAATTTTACAAAAAATCGGAAAAAGAAATTTGCTAAATTTTGAAAAAAAATTTGAAAATTTTGGAAATTTTTTTTGCCAAAAATTATTTGCGAAAATTTCTCGAGAATTTTGAAAAAAATTTAGAAATATTGAAAGATTTTGAAAAATTTCCCGAAATTTTTTTTGAAAATTTTCAAAAAACGTTTTTTTTCCAAAAATTTCGAAAAAAATTTTCCGAAAACTTTTTGTGAAATTCTTTTGAAAATTTTGAATTTTTTTTTTAAATTTGAAAAAATTTTGAAAGATTTTTTCAAAAAAAAAATTTGAAAATTTTTTCGAAAAAAATTTGTTGAAAAATATTTTCAAAAAAAATTTTTGAAATTTTTTTTCGAAATTTTTTGTAATCTTCTTATGTATATCTATCTGATTAAAAGCATGTGCACAGGAACAAAAAATAACAGAAATCGTGAAATGCATCTAATATATGTATATGTATCTGATTAAAAGCTAGAAAACACACTATGGTGCGTAGTAATGCATCTAAAAGTATAAGGATGCATCTAATTTAGGTCGGTGTATCTCGGATTTGCGGTTATAGTTCTTCTTATTTCTTATTATTTTAAGTAATCTTCTTATTTGATCATATATATATATATATATATATATATATATATATATATATATATATATATATATATATATATGCAATCACTTTTTGGGACGACATACATCGTCCCTAAAAGTAGTGGTCCAACCTTTAGGGGCGACACCATGTCGTCCCAATTCTACCCGTCCCTAAAAGTCTTTTTTTGGTGCAGTGGGTACACTAAGGCTGGGCACAGTGGTGACCCGTGTTGCATTATCTTTCCGGCTGTCACGTAATCTTTCTCCTTCCAGCAACCCATATTCACCCAAGGGCCATAGTGGTAACCATATTTTTTTTTAATTCAAACATTTTAAAAAACAAATTTAAAATTCATTAAAATAAAAGACATTGCAATACTAAATCAAATTAAAAAGATCATTAAACATTAAAAACGTTATGTAAATTGTTGAAATAACATTAAAAAGATCACAGAAATTCTTCATTGTATTCATCCTCATCATCCTCATCTTCGTCTTCATTGTCATGAGGGAGCTGATGATTTATACGATTTCTCCAAATGTGCTCGATCAAATCAGATTTTAAATTTATATGAGTTGATGCGTTCTCGAGCTCTTGAGTAACTTCTAAAGATTCACCAAATGTTCTTAAGGGATCGTGTGGTTGGTGGACCTCCTCTTCGAACTATGTAGGACATATCGCCCGCTGCTTGTGTTGAATGATCATATTATGTAATATCATACATGTATATATAATATCTGGGAGATCCTTTTTATACATCCCTCGAGCCGGAACTTTAAGCATTCTCCACTTCTTCTTCAACACACCAAAAGCCCGTTCCACATTTTTCCTTGCTGGTTAGTGCTTCCTCTTGTACAATATTCTTTTATGATCACCCGTAGGAGGATTTGAAATGGACTTAATAAGAACGGACCATTGTGGATATATCCCGTCAGTAAGATAATATCCCCTTTTATATTGTACATCGTTAGCTTCGAATTCAAGGTTTGCTGCTCTCTCAGATCTGATATCATTGAAGACAGGGGAACGACGTAAAACGTTTATGTCGTTATTCGCACACGAAACACCAAAGAACTCATGCCAAATCCATAAATCTTGAGAGTCGACCGCTTCCAATAAAATGAATGGATGTGACCCTTGATCACCCCTATCATATTGACCTCCAAACCATTTGGGCAATTCTCCCACTCCCAACTTGTACAATCAATGCTTCCTATCTTCCTAGGAAACACATGCTTATGCTCATGATAAGCATATAATCTTTCAAGGTCAGAATAAGTGGGCTTCCGCAAATACTCAGCACCATATAACTCCATGATAACATTGCAAAACTTACGGAGACATTCACGGGCTGTTGTTGCGGCCACTGCCAGATTCTCGTCATGAGAATCAGGAACGACCGCGTATCCCAATTGACGAATGGCCGCAATACACTTGACCAATGGGCTAATACCAGGTAAGCCCCTAAAATCATTAGTTTGTTGAAAATAAGTAGAATAATCGGTTACCTCTCGAACAATTTGTGTGAACAGTTCTCGGCTCATTCAGAAACACCGACAAAATGTTCTTTCGTCGTGGTGCGGGTTTTTGGAGAAGTATGCCGCAGTAAACGATCATGAGCAACAAAATGATCCCTAGGTATGTACCTTCGTGAAGCTTTTGGCTGGTATGCTTGATAAGCGTTCCAACCAAACTCCGTAAACTCACTCATAACTTTATCATCGTCGTCGGAAGACGAAGAATCAAACAAAAACTCGTAAGACGACATGGTGAATGTCGATGAGAATTTGGTTGAAATGTTGTTTGAAATTGTGTGTTTTAGAAATGGGTTTGATGTTGGTATTTATATGAGTTGAAAAGTGATAAATATTTTGCAAAAGAAAAGTTCTTTTTTAACCACAAACGGTCGAATGTTTTTGTTTTTTGTGAATAGCATTAATCTTTCAAACGGTAAACATGTATTAAATTGGAATTAATGTGACTTTTCTTGACCAACCGACTGTGCAAAATTTAGGTCGGCGACCAATTTCACAAATAAGCATCACAGTGGCCATGACCGATTTTCAAATCGGTTGTGAGCCAACCTTGACCGATTACTCCACTGTGAGAAGCCTAAGAGCTTAATAGAAGGTATCCTGCATGAGCTTTTAATAGATGAGATTTCCATATGAGATTTTAGGATGAAGTGATTAAAGTTGAATTGAAGACTTTATTTATAGAAATAGTAACTTGTGACAAATATTCACATGACTATTTATAAACCTCGCTTGAAAATAACGTTAATAACCCTACATTAATGAGCCAAATGAGAGTAAATCTATCTCTATAACTAATCCTTAATCAATCATCTTTGTCTCTTAATTTCTCTCTCACACACATGCACTCACCTAGTTATGTGTATATGTATCACTATCCCCTAAAGTCTTAAACACAAGTAAATTGACCATTGTCTTATACAGACCTCTCTCTCAGCTTCAAACAAATTGAAAATTGTCTACTATAAGACAGATGGAGCAATACTCACAGTACTTGATGTGGGTCAAGAACAAAAGTAGTATCTTCAATAATTCATTCAGCCACTCATGGGAAGAACAAGCTTTTGCTGAGGATGCTCAAGGTCCCCTAGGTGGATTTGTATGGCCTCCAAGGTCTTATTCATGTAATTTCTGTAGAAGAGAGTTCAGATCAGCTCAAGCCCTAGGTGGTCACATGAATGTTCACAGGAGAGAAAGAGCTAAGCTAAAACAATCTTCCAACAGTACACAACAAAACCCTAAATCTATATTGGAATCAACAACCCCTAGTTGTTTCCATTCACCCGATTTGGCTTCTAGGATTTCCTCGATACTAGTCCAAGAAAGTGCCACTATTGTTAGCAATTCAGATTCAAAAAGTTGTGTTTGTGAAGAAGTAGTGGTACTTGGACCTGTTGGAACAAATTTGTATCTAGGGTTTGATGAGTGTGAAGATGAAGTTATTAATTGCAAGAGGCAGAAGACGGCTGTTTCACCACTTGTTATAGAAGAACAGGTGGATCTTGAGCTGAGGTTAGCTAGGTGAATTCTTCAACAAGAGAAATAGTAGAATTAATTTGTCCGTGCTTTCTTACTCAACAATTTAAAGAAGCAGAAATTTGACAATCTTGATGAAGGTTTTTCTACTTGCTTATTTTGTTAACTATTTCAATATCACTTTCTTGTCAGTTACTTTGTTTATTAGAATGACAAATTAAAGTTTAATGAAACAGTTGTGTTCCTTTGTTAAACATCATCTTAACTTAATTCCTCACTTTTTCTTTCTTCTCCTGTACATGACAAAAATAAATAAATAAATAAATAAAAAATAATAATAATAATGTACAAGTCCCAAATTTATAAATGATCATAAGTTCAGAGACATGCTCAATTACTGATCGATCCAAGGCAGCTCGAAGTTTGATCACTATAAGGTGTCATATTATTCGTCCCTTGCTCCTTTCTGGTTTAATATTCCTAGCGCCATCTTAAAAAAAAGTTGTTTGTATGTGAATAAATCGTATGGCCATTTGTGTTCTTAAATAATCATATGTCATTTTTACTCTTGTGATCAAGGGACAGTTATATATATCGGGAATGATTGTTTTGCATGTTCTATATATTGCAATTCCCTTGATGATATCCTTTTCATGTGCCTTAATTCGATCACATGATATACTATTAGCATATACTGCCTACGTGATCCAATCAAGGTTATACTGGTAGTATGACGTAATTTAAAGTAATCCTGGTTAATATTCAATTTTATATCACTGAATGTATCTTGTTAAATCATGTTATAATATATGAACGTTTTATTAAGATTATGAACAAAGTTTACTTATTCTTTTAACCAGATATGTGTTATTATTGATTTTCGTATGTGAGTATTATTTTCTTTTTTTCGTTAACCATGGTTTCTGATCTTTTTTTATCGATTAACCTATGGGGTTTTGAACCCACCGGCACGTATATTCAAACCGGTAGAACTCCCTCTTCAGGAGGTTTGCGTGGACACTTCAGAGTTGCTTGCACCTAGCATGAATTGACCTTGAGACCTCACACATTTTAGTAGTATTAGTTATAAGGCTTATACCACTAGCGGTTATTTTGGTATGTGAGTTTCGTTAGCCTTGGATTGTAATATATGAACCCTGTAAAAGATTTAGATGTTAGGATGGTATTTTATATATGGAATACATCTCATTAACTCTTTGTCAAAACTTGTAGATGTTTGGTAGCATTCATTCGTACGGCTTCACTCTAATGTGAAATTTAAACCCGGATAGTACGTGTTAGGACGGGATATCCTGTCCAGGAGAGTAGAAGACTCAAAATCTTACTTGAGAACATAACTAGCCAGCTTGACATAATCAACAAACTAAAGATTAAAACTAATTGATGCAGAAAGCTAAAGTTTATCTGTTGATTGTTGCTTGAGTAATGGACAATTGGCCCGATGCGATGTACATAGGTAAAGTTTAACTTGAAAACATAACTCGCCCGATGCACTTTGCCGTCCTTGATGAATGGACAATTGGCGTTCGTACAGATGCACATAGTTAAAGTTTTTCCGTTCATTTAAGCCTTTTCGAAAATAGTGTAAACCTAAGTTTGGACTACTAAAAGATGAAGAAACAGGATATACTCGTATGATAAATGGAATTGTAAAAGCTAATGGTATTGTTCATATGTATCTGAAATATTCCGTATAGTTGGAGGCCCGACTAGTAACTGATATATTGTATTTTATATTAATTGAGAATGTTTCTTTTTTCTTGATAAATAGTTAAAATATTCCAACTCTCCATAATACTTCCAAAAGCAACATCAACCATGCACCAACTCGAATGATCGATCCACAACAGTACGATTTACGTAGAGATCCCAAGTAATTTTTAATTCAATCAGATATTTAATATTCATTATGAATTGTTAGATTGAATAAACACAACTACAAGCATCTCATATCATTTTCATTGGTTACGCGTCTTTGATAATTAAAGTATTGATTATGATTATTACTAGCTAGTGGTTAAATCATTATCTCCTTTTAGAAATGTGTAAGTTTGGGTATTTTCTCATATGTCATAACTTAGTTATAATACTCGTATATTCACGAGTTTAAAACAAAATTATATTAATATATTCTTTTGCGAGTTTAAATTTAATTGCATATAATTGTATTGTTTATTATTATTTATTAATTTCATGCAATCTTTTATATAATAAAAGAATTACTTAATTTCGGAGTTTTTTTGACAAAACAATCTTAGTAGAAAAAAATTGGACCAATAGAAATGCTCGATTTTAACACATATGGGAAATCGAGCAATATGATTAACAAATAAAAAGTCAAAATTGAATTGATTTTGTTCAAACTTTAATAAATTTGGTAGAGAATTTGATTGGGGAAAAAAACACATAAAAATATAAATGTCAAATTTATGAAAATAAAAACTTAAAAAAAAGAGATGAGGTAATTAATAAAACATTAGTGGTTGAATTTTAAATATATTATATGGAGTTAAGTATAAAATTATAAATCTCCATATTTTTTGATAACTTTAGATAATAAATAAATAACTTCTTACACTTTATACCCCTTACACTTTATAATATGAACTTTGTTTACAATTACATGAGTATTAGTATTTGTTTGAGACTTCCATCTATTAAACTTTCAAAAGTTTATAAATGTACGAATTAGTTTTAATATACGTTAAATACTTTTAAAATAAATATTAGTTTCACACTTTCATTTATTAAAATATATTTTTACTATGTACGTTAAATATAAAGAAGAACTCATGTTATTCTATTAAATAGTTAAATTTATACGTACACGGGTTTAAATATTAAATACAGTTAAATTATTATTAACTGTAATATAAATATCAAATGGTAAGTACGAGTTGCTGTGATATGAAAATAAATATATGCGATTGTACTTATAACGACATATGTAATTATTATTTAAAGTTTATATATGGATATCCGGAAAAACATTTTTAAAAAGCTTCATCAATGCTCATTATGTGCTACTAAACTCGCACATTTTGTACAATAAGATATCAATAGTTAAAGTTAAACAACAATAGCAACCTTAACATTAACATCTATGTCAGCTAAACAAAGTCGAATTTTTCATCTAATAATATTTTTACAAAATATTAATTGATATTAATACATAATGAAAAACTCATGCATACTTATAGTTATACTTATATCATAATTTTCACGAGTAAATTCTTATATATCTATGTAGTAAACAAAATTTTTAAAATAAATTTGATTTATGTGTAAACCATGTGATCAAAGAACCTTTGGTCCAATAACATTATAAGGAAACATGTTCAATAATCCAATACAAGGTCGATGCCATGGTTATATATTTAAAATTTCTGCTAACTATTTTTCTTACTTCCGCACATGTTGATGCCCTAACTTTTTAAAATATACAAATACTCTGAAATTAAATTTCTCCGGAAAAACCTCGTGCGTGCACGGGTATTATAACTAGTTTTAAAAGTAAATGGATTAAAAAGTTAACTTTAGATGACTACTATCACCCTAATCACACATATAAAAAGCATGTATACAACTATACTTATACTAAACATTGTTGATGATTTAAGATTAAATACAAGTTTAAAAATGAATTAAATCATGTTCATGCAAGATCTAATTACTAATATAAATGGAAGCCTTAATCACCAGTCAAGGATCTATACGAGTCACATGATTAATCATATCAAAAGATTGTAAGCATATAGTTTTCTCCTCGGGATGATGGATCAAATGAAGAAAGCACAAGATCAACGAGGCCTTAAAACATAATAACCAAAGTAGGTTATCTTTAAGGTAGTCCACACTACACCTTAACCAACAATCATTGGATACTAGTTCTTGCAAGCACCACCCTAATCACCCTTACACTATACTACAATGGATCAAAGATCAAAACCAAATCCCTAGGAGGGGAGATGGAAAGGAGAGATTCTTGGAGTGTAATTATGTATGAGGTTCTTATGTGATTTACCAAATCAAATAACACTTATCATTATCCTATTTACAGCAAGCCCCATATACTTCCCCTTCCTTCCTTTAAAGCTCATTGGGCCGAATTCTTGGACCAAGTGATTCACGCATCCAATTGCTTAAGTCCAACACAAATTCATTAAGATCAACTCAAAATTTGTAGTTCGGTTCTTAATCTCGAGTTACTTGACTATTGTATAACGAAAATACGATAATTGCACTATAACTAGTGATATCTAAGTGTACATGTGTGTGGCCCCAAAGTCTTACGTGAGTTTAGTCATCTAAATATTTATTATGGCTTTAGCCATTAAATAGTAATGAGCTTTTACGAATATACAGCTTTGGTACTTAAACTCTGAAAAAGTTGTGAAAAGGTAATGAACTTTTATAAAGTGTTCCAATCTGTACATTTTAATGATGTATCATATATGAAAGTCTAACACATGGCACAATTTATAATACATATACTTAAAATACGCAGATTGAAACACTTTATGAAAGTTTGTTACATTTACTCAACTTTTCATAGTTCACGTACCAAAACACGACAAAGAAAAAAGATCGCTGTTATTCTATGACAAAAACCGGATGGACATGTTAATCTCACAATACTTTATTCATTTTGTTGTTACCGTGAATGATTTGCCTCCCATAGTGTTCTCAGACAATTGTCGCATGGTCATGCTCTAACAAATCATCCCACCCCAAGGGGCCTGGAAAAATATGCTCTATATTAGATTTCAACTTAGAGTTGCAAATTTCCATCTCGATCATTAACCCATTTTTGCTTACCTCCCACTAATCTAACATTAGCACATAATGTTATGCTTCTACGCGGTAACTGAAAACTAAGGCAAAACCCAGAAAAAGACAAAGCTATATGGCGTAACACCTCTCTTCAATGTGATAGTACGCTATGATTGAAGAACACCATTAACTGAATAATCCATGTGGTCACTTCTCAATCTTGGTCAAGTCTCACATTTGCCTCCCGCAGCATCACAGCTTTCATAATAGTTCATTGACTTATCTCAGTATCTCTCCATAATAAGCAGCTATGAACCCTTTTAGAATGAAATGCCTTTTATTCACATATTCAAAACATGCTAAATAAAATCTAATAGTAATGTCTCGTCAGAATTACATGAGTCTACGATATTATGTTCGATCTCATGGCAATTAATTAAGGTCGTATCAGAAAGTTTTAGGAGAAATCGCTACACTAATCTTTCTTACTACTCCTTCCTCGAAACCTGTTACCCTCATTTCCTCATCTATTTAATATCGCCTCCATGTTAATAAATCTAAGTGAATCTAGTACTAGTGATTTGGTCATACTTGATTATTTCTAGGCTTAGCTAAATCATGAAACACTCAAACTTAGTATTCAGCAATGCACTTCATTTTCCACTTATGAAAAATGAAATTATGTAAGAAATAAGAACTATGACTTATTATTACTGATTTGTCTAAATACATGAGAACTTGAGTACAAGCTTAAAACTGCGATGCAGTAGCGCGTTTACTGATTTGAAAAACTCTTTCTTTCAAATCTTTAGGTCACATAGCTTCTTTATTTGTTCACAACAACTCAGGATCTACATACTCCATGTGTCAAATAATTTTGCCTATAAGGCAATGTACATTTGTCTCAAAGCATGATATCCTCACTAGATCTTGCAATAATAAGAATTCTCCCACATATTACTCCAGATCTATAATGTATGTCGTGTTTTGTATTTTTTAGTTAAATGATCCAAATTAGCTTCATGCGCTCTCGCTTCCGTCGCTCAACTCTAAGCTCCTAGGATGAGGTCATGTTAAGGACTTTAGGCTTGTTTAATGGGATTTTGCATTACCATGTGTATATTCAGAATTAATTTCATGTATACATAATCAAATAAACATTTTCATAACCAATTAGTTAGATCTATCAAACCACGGAAGCGTAAAACATTTTACAATAACACACGAAAACATACACACATATTTACAATAACGAATCTTAAAGTTTAAAAATAATTAATCATAAAAATCAAATAATGATGTCATATCTATCCAATAAATATTTTCGGTAAATAATCAAACGCAAAATAAATACAAGTTAATTATTAAAATATGAATCGTAACAATGACCAGTGCCTTTTTACATACACCTCGTAATGTGTTCATTGCTTGATTATATCCTTTATATAAGCTACTTTGAGGTGTTTTGTGATTATGTAGGTTATGCACAAAAAGAAGTTAAGGTTGTGCTATTACAAGCTTAAAGCTTAAAATGAAGACATGAGAAATTTAGACGTTGTTGCATTGTTTTGGTCATAACCACTTTCTCCAAATCCCGTTTTAGGTGATTCAAAAAGCCAAGAGAAAATTTCATCTAATTCTTTTGGTTTGTTTCTTTAATCTTTGTTCGTCACTGCATGCAACCCTCCCTTGTTGTTTATTGTATGTGTAATTCTGTCCAAGTGGATTTGCATTTATTATTCTTTGGGACCATATTGAATTTTATATATTGATCATTTTTAAGGGTTACACAATTTAAGATTACTAGGTTATTGATTACTCGTGCTTACCGATTGATATTATGATTGGAGGTTAGTTTGTGGAGCTTTGCGCTATAAACCCTAATCTTAGCGATTAGGGTTTTCTTTTCTTTGTTGGTCATGCATGCTTGCTGGGGTGATCGTGGCTGTTATTGAGTGTTTGATTAGTAGGTTTTTGGTTTGCTTGGTGTGGTTGTGGATTTAAAGAGAGATGGAAAAAGGGTTTTTTAACAGGAGTAGTGCAACTAAGGTGTTGAAGCATGTGGGTTCTTCTGCTGCTGGTGATTGGATGGGGGTAGTGTGAAGTTTGATTCTACTGTTCCTAGTCATGTTGATGTGGATGAGTTGGGTACAAATGTTGATTTGTCTAAGGTGACTATGAGGAAACATAAGAAGCCTAAGGATGTTAATACTAGTTCTAATCTGCCTATATTTGCATCGTCTGGTCCTATTATTACTGAGTGGAGTGTTGATGATGGAGATATTGCATTATCTACGGTTGTGGACAAGAATAATCAAGTGAAGCCGGTTTCACTTGATCCTTTAGTTAATGATCTGAATGGTCCACATGGGGCTTCTAACAAGTCTTATAGTTCTGATAAGATTGATATAAATGCACATGGGGTTGTTAGTATTGATAAGGTTGGCATGGATGCTTTGAAACAACCTCCTACATCATATGCTATGGCTACCTCTAATGAGCCTAAGCAAGACACATCTAACTTTCGTAGGCTGGAGTGTAGCATGAAAGAAAATGGCGTGGATCTTTCTGTCCTTATGAAAGTGGTTGAAGAGGTGAACACGAGGTTTGAGAATACTCTTTATGGGTATTTCCATGGTCAACGCCTTACATTTCCTGTTGTTGATTACTATGTACGCAATGCGTGGGGTAAGTGTGGTATACATAAGGTAATGATGAATGCTAAGGGGTTCTTCTTCTTTAAGTTCAACTCGAAGAAAGGTGTTGATGAGGTGCTTGAAAATGATCCTCGGTTGATTAGAAATGTTTCTATTATTCTCAAACCATGGACTTTGAACACTAACCTACTTAAAGAGAATTTGACTAACATCCCGGTGTGGGTTAAATTCCATGATGTGCCTCTTGCTATGTTTTCTGATAATGGTCTCAATCTTCTTGCCACATTGATTGGTACGCTGAAAAGGTTAGATGCTTATACTAGCCAAATGTGCAAGGAATCATGGGGTCATAGTAGTTTTGCTAGATGCATGATTGAAGTGAAGTCGGATGAGGTACTTAGGGATAGCCTCACTGTTGAGATACCTTTACTTGATGGTTCAGGGTCTACTATTGAGAAGATTCGGTTTGAATACGAGTGGAAACCACCGCGTTGTGATAAGTGTAAGATATTTGGTCATACTCTTATTGATTGTCCTAAAGTTGTGTTACCTCCTGTCCAGCCTACTATGACTGTTAATGATGGTTTCAAGACTGTCAATAATAAGAAGAAAGGGAAACAAGGTGGTTCTACTAATCCGGGTCAAGGAGGGGATCATAAACCTGTTGTGGGTAAGCAGTTTCAGTGTCGATCCAAAAAGACTCCTCCTGAACCTAAGAACGTGGATGGCAATGAGAAGAATGCTTCTGCTGTGGCTAGTTCGAGTGGAACGAAGATCGCTACATCTAACCAGTTTGATGCTCTTAATATGGAAGATACGGATGCTTTCGACATTCTTACTAATGACACCAACAAGGATGCGGATTCTGGTCGTACAATGGATGTTAATGAAGATGAGTCTACCAAGACAGGTAATGCATCACAAGAACCCCTTGTGAACGATTTGAAAGAGAAGGAGTCAGTTGTGGCTCCTAAAACTAGTAATTCTTGTAATCCGCCCGCCTCTTCTACTAAGAGAGTTAACCATTTTTCTAAGGTGGGAGAGATTGTGGTTTCTGATTCTGAAGATGAGGTGGTTGCTAACCCATTTGATGAGTCTGCTAATCTATTCGGTGGTGGCCAAGAGTTTGAAGATGATTATGATGACTATGATTACTATGACTATGCGAACCAGGTTTATGATCTTTCAGGGAATTTGGATGCTTTTAATGCTTGTATGGCACCAAGCTTAAAGGTTTTAGGAAGTAATTTTATTTCGTTATGTCTTATGTTATCATTTGAGTAGTGGTTTGTTTTCTTGTTTAGAAAATAGAAAGTATCTTGTTATGTAAGTTTTTTGCTATGTAACGGGCTGAGATATGGAATTTTACCCATATCCATTGTACTTAAACGTTTTGGTTAATATATTTACTAGAGTGCAGGATTACTCCCATTTAAAAAAAAAAAAAAAAAAAAAAAAAAAAAAAAAAAAAAAAATTAGATCTTCGTATTCAAATAATAAGATGCAAGAAATTCTGAAGTTTAATCGTGATTTTACCTGTTGGGACAGCCAACTCGTGGCTATTGGGCTTTTTACCCATTTTTAGTAACTAATTATTTTTAGTATTAACAAATTGAAGAAAGCCCATGATTTACTCCATCTTGGGCCTGTGGTTTGCTGGATTGGACGAGAAGTAAAACAAAGGGGATACATTCCTTTTCTTAGTATATATTTTTTCCTTATCCATTGAGTGCAATGAATCAACTTACTATGAATTTAGCATGTGAATAGACAAAAGACAACATTCGGAATAATGGTGTAGCTCCATGGTCACTAAAACCTCGCTTATTGAAGATGTATTGTACCTTTATCCTTCCTTTCTTCTAGTGGCGGAGCTTGGTCAACGTTTCTAAAAGGGCCTAATTAATGAAATTTAAGAGGGCCAAATCATAATTTATTTAAAATTTTTAATTTATATCATAAACTATGCATAAGTACAAAGGTATATATAATGTAAATATAGCAATCCTAGGGGTGCCATGACCCTTCCTCATGTGGTTCAACCTTTATTCTATGTGTGTCTTTTTATTGAAATAACTAGTCGGACCCTGAACTGTCGTGTTGTAGCGGGACAATACAGTTAGCGTTTTTAATATATTTATATGAATACGACATATATATAGAACTAAAAAGATAATAATTAAATAAAAGTAAAATAAAAAAATCGCCGTTTGAGATGATTATAAAAAGTGCTCAATATTTGATAGGATTTGTTTTGAGACAGTATAATGTGTATATGTTTTTTATAGTGTTACGTTTTTAACATAATTCATTTGTTGTATTTGTTAAAATTTTAATGACTTTGTATAATATTATTAAAGGTATATGGATTTAATTTTATTTGGGCTTAAAATTGGGTTAGTGTTATTGGACTTTAGTGTATTAGTTTAGGATTTTGATTTTTGATTTTTTATTTTTTTACCACGTTTTATTTGTAAACGGTAATCTATTTCATTTTGCACAATTAATTTGGGGAAAAAACGGGATCAAAGGTAGGGTTTCATATTGTGTCTATACTAATTAAAGATCTATTGTATGTGAAATACTATGGCGCCTAAGTATCCTAAGTTTTTGAAGATTGCTAAAGAAATTGGTGATCGGCAAATTCCTGCGGTTCTTCATGCTCTTTTTGTCCGCGAGAAAAAAGCATATAAGGGTGATGAAAGGTGTTACAATGAAAGAATTGAAAAGATACATGCTAGGGTTAATCATAGGCATGGTATAATTCTGGAGTTGCAAAAGTTTGAGAGTTATCCTCTTCTAGATGAGTGTTTGGTGTATTTGAAGGCTGAGGAGAAAGCTGATTTTGTAGAAATTGGCTATTTGATTTAGAGGAGCTATGCCGCTTCGTTACACAGTGGTGACAAATCAAGGGTTATCCAAAAACTCAACAAATTCAAGTAAGGGTGGTTGAATGTTTACCAATGTTGTTGTATTTTGTATGCTTTTGTTGGGTCAAATGTTTAGGATTAGGTGTAGCTGTGTTAAGACTATGTAGGTAGTATATCTAATGTATGGTAGATGAGTAGAAGTTCCTATGTTGATGGAACTGTATGTATGCTTATGGTTATGTTAATGGTATTATGACTTAGTATGTTTTTCAGTTGTTTTTCATATTTTAAACTGTTTATACCAGGCCTTATTATAATGTGTAAGATATTTGTTTCAAGCCATTGTAGAATGATAGTTGTTATGTACCCATAGATTTTGTTTATGTGGTTTATAAAATGTCTTCTTTTTAAACAGTTTTTTTTTTTTTTTTTTTTTTTTTTTTTTTTTTTTTACCTTTATCTGTTGCCTGGCCTTTGTTTTGTTGGTATTATTGGTTTAGAATCTTTCATGGGAAAGATAACCTAAATAGATATTGTCGCATTTTGGTTAAAATTACTATATCTAGTTTTATTTGTTGCCTATATAAGTAGTGCACATGGGTTTACTATGGTCAGTTATATCACATAGCTGCTATCTTTAGAGTGTGTTTAAAAAATGGTTTGCACTCCTAACTTTGAACAACTTAAAGAGGCGTGTGGGTCTGATGATGTACAAGACTGTTTCAAATTCCTTTTCGTGCAAGAAGAGACTAAGAATGAGGGTTTTAATGAAGATAACTGAAAGGTGTAATGATTTGCGTGGGAAGATTGCAAAGTTTGTAGAATTGATTGAAGAAGGACAGTGTTTTAGTCACTTTGATGTGGCAGCTTGCGTTGGGATGTAGTGTTTGGTGGAAGCACAAGCTTGGGATGGGGTGCTTCTGCAGGTGCTCATTAGTGTTTTGGATGTGGCACGTGGTGGCAGAGCTGAGAAACGATGCCATGTAATGGTCTTGGAAGCTCATGATTAGGTTGTTGGATATATAGCTGTCATTTCTGTTGTGGTTGTTGTTAGAGGGTAATGTAGGTTGTATGTTTACTATTGTAGTTTGATGCTATGTTATGGATTAAGATGTCGCTCTTAATCTTTCTAATGTTGATTGTAACATATTAAGTTTATCAATAAAAGCATTAGTTTCTTTGTCTCTTTATGTTGTTGGATTTCCTTTTTTTTTTTTTTTTTTTGGCTTAGTAGATTTACTACCTTGGCTGACAGCATATGGATTATGATAAGTGTGGTTGGTAGGCATAAGTTGTTAAATGTGGAAGATTACTTTTACTATTTTTTTAATAGTGCGTTGGATAATACTATTTTGACAGTTTATTTAGTAGATTAAGAAATGCATAAATATTTAGACAACTATTTTCTAGATAAGTTATTTGATACATATCAAATACACCAAGAGTCTTACTATACATAAAGTAACAAAAGGAGGTCCATACGTAGTTAAGTAGTTGTTTCATGGACATGTCATTTGATAGATAGGTAATATATAAGGACTTTTATTACAGATAAAGTAAGAAATAGTCGATTGATATCGTGCACGGCTTATCATTTCCACTAATCTTCTATTTTGGTTCTTTTGGCAACTGGCGTTTCTGCTTTGCCTTTATCATTTTGAAACAGCGGCCTGCGTGCTGAAGTATTCTTCTTTTCATCTTTTGGTGCAGAGTTTTCTGGCAAGTTTGTCGTTTCTTCTATAGGAGTGGCTGGTGCTTTTGTTTCAATGGTTGATTCAGTAGTTGGTGTCGTAGTATGTGTTTGAGATGCTGCTATAACCAACGGTGTTGGGTCACAAGCTTTGTCAAGAAAGATGAATCCTTCTTCTTTTGTACTATCAGGTCCATAGTGCAGCTGGAATATGTACATCCTTCCTTGTAATGCAATCAGTTATGGTGGAAGTTTGTATGGGTCTTTTTCTTGTAGTTTGTTGGCAACGTCATTGCAGCTGGCGACAATTGAGTGTACTTCGTTGCTAAAATATGTGACCATTATTCTTCCAGTATCATCATTGATATATGCTTTAAAACAATAGCTGTTGGAAAAGTTTGCATTATATTTGTTAGTTTATATATTATTTTTTTTACGTAAATAGGCGAATTTGTATACGTATTTGATGAGGCAAAATTTGTTACGCCTTTAAGGGGTCATTTAAGCCCTAAGTCGTGATAATATGATCAATTATTACCTTAAATCGTTTCTTTTGTCATTTTAGGTACTTTTGAAGAGAATTCTAGAAAAAGAAGCATTTTGGACGTTTTTGGAGCAAAAAGTGAAGAAAACGACAAAGGCTGGAATTTACACTTGACGGCGTAAGGAGTTCAAGGAGACAGCGATAGCTTATTTGACAAGAGGTGGAAATTACATTTACACTTGACGCGCCAGAAGAGAAATCATGACTTAACACGTGACGGCGTCACGTTCTACCAGGGGTAGGCTGTTATGTATCACACTAAAGCGTGACGGCCCAGAAGATATAAAGAGAGACGGCGTCAAGAAGTTGGATTGGACAACAAGAAACCCTAGCCGCGGCGAGATGACGGCGTCAGCCATCAAAAGGTGACGCCATTACCCATGTAAATCTGTATATAGTTTTTAAGTTTTCATTCATAAAGGAGGACTTTTTAGTAGAGAACTTTAGGCTATGAACCCTAGTCGACTTTTGCAGCTATTTTGGGGTTTCAAACCCTCTTTTCTTCCATGTTTAATTGAAGATAAGTTATCCCTTAATCATTCAATATGTCTATGTGTTGTTTGATTATATCGTATGCTTTTCTTTTCTTTAACATGTTAGCTTAGGTTTGTTTGTGTCTGCTTAGATCTAATAAAACCTAGTTATTGACTATAGGTTGTTGGTTTGTCATTGATTGTTGTGGGTGATTGATTTTAGCGTTAGGCTTCAGAAAACTGGCTAATCTCCTATACGGTAACTTGCTGGAACGTCTTAAGAAACATAATTGGATGTGTACTACGATCTTATTGGTTGTATTTAATGCATAAGTAACTATTAATGAGGCCATGATAGGATACTAAATGTGTCGTCATAGGAAGAGATAGAAGCTTATAGAGTTGGTGGAGATCGTAAACGGCCCCACGAATGGTATTAAGGATTGCAATCCTTCACCTATGCAATAGTGACAAACCAATTAATCAATAAAAGATAACTAGGGAGTAGTGAAATCTAAGTAAACACGTTTCCTCATATTAGAAGTCTCTCACATTTTATTTTCTATTTTTTTTATTTTATTAAGTAGATATTTGGGTTAGTTGACTAGCAACGAATTCCGTCCACTCTTCCAAAACCCGAGATTTTACTTGCTTTCCATAAATATAAAAATACAAAAAGAACCATACCTCACCTCTAGACCTAGTTAGATCAATTTCAATCATAACGAACACTATTCCCTGTGGAGAACGATCAATCCCCCGGTATTTGTGTAGACTACAATCCAGCACATCAGTATTATATTTGATGTGTTTTCTGTTTACCTATAGTCGAGATGGCGTTCAGAACCGGGTGGCTTGCACATTGCATGGGGAAAGCGTTCAGATACTTTAGAGTTGCATGTGAGGCATCTGGCGTAAAACCATGGCATTTTGTCACTGATACTTTTAATAGTTGCCATGACAGTGAATCAGACATTTTGTAATATTAAATTATTTTTTAGTAGTTAAATTTTTTTCCATAGTAAGTATGCACCATGTAATCAGTTCCTATTGGTGTTCAGGATTTTTTGTGAGGAGATCGGCTAATTTGACACGGTTTCTGTTCTTTTCATCTTCTATGTTCACACAACAATGGTATTGGACATTTAATATTTTTCGTGGTTCAAAGAAGTCATTGTACATGTACAATTATCAGAGGTAATATTACAATTTATTTATATTTCTTTTTTTCTATTGATTTAGTATGTAGCATTCACTTACACTGAACGTATTTCATTTGCTTCTGGTATATATGGATTGAAATAGTAAAAAGTTGCAGCAGTGTTTGAGAGTTGAAGACTTATAAAAGATAATCTAAAATTAGTTACCGTATGCTGAAGTATTGAAGGAAGTATAAGGTAATAATCTTACTGCCTTATGTTTTAACTATACATGAGCTCACTGCTATAGTTGTTGGCTTGTCAGCTTCTTGATATTCTTTCATGTTAAAAATGCGTGCTTTTTCATTCCATAGAGTAAATCTCACAGTACACCACTATTCAAAGTGTTAATGGTTAATAACATATACTATAAAAATCAGATTATGTTAGAGATATATAGATGGTACATACTCAAGATTCTGGATCCTAATATCTCTCCAATAGACAATTTCTTTTGTAGCATTAACTGACTCCAGTAATGCAATAACATATTGGACAGAACCCACGTAGTCTGGCAAAAAAAAGTAACCTATGTGTTTTATTTGTATAGTTAACATATGTTCATTTGTTTTCCGTACCTATTAGCATCCCTTCTTTTTTATCGACCCGTGAGTAAAGTTCACTGTATTGAACAAAGTTGAAATAGTGAGCTGGGAATCCTGTGTCAACTGCCGTCTTTATGTCTGTGTATCTTCCAAAAGCTAGCAACAATGGATGTGGCACTGTCTTCATCTATGCTGTAGCATCTTGAAATTCAAAGCTACTAATTGTGTATGTTTGTTGGTTTCAAGTATGGTATACCGGTCTTTTTCACGTGGCTTTAGGTTAGCTTGTATTGCTCCTCCCTTTATCAAAAGAAGTTGTAAAAATAAGAAGTTAATAAGTTTTTAAGGTAGTTTTGCATTAGAATGTGAGAATATACCTCTTGATCAAGCAAGATGCAGCAATTCATTACTGGTACTGATCCTTTGTTTGTTACAGTCCATTTGTAGTAGACTTTTATGTAGATGGGTTTATCAAGGTCTGTTTGTTTTAAGGTAAGTAGTTTCGTCGTTTGTGGTTGAGTGACAATTTCTTTGCCCTTAGATTCTGTCAAAGAACCACTGTCAGAGGTACCTGCCATTATTCTGTATGTAGAATAAAAATTAGTGTTAGATAATATGTTGCATGTATTTGTTTAATATAGTGGAACATTAATATGCAGTTATGATGTAGAATAATTAAGCATGTTAAGTTACAATTGATTGTTGTGGGTGATTGATTTTAGCGTTAGGCTTAAGAAAACTGGCTAATCTCCTATATGGAACTATTAATAATTCCATGAAGCTTATAAAGTTGGGGAAGATCTTACACGGCTCCACGAATGGTATTAAGGATTGCAACCCTTCACATATGCAATTGTGACAAACCAATTAATCAATAAAAGATAACTAGGGAGTAGTGAAATCTAAGTAAACATGTTTTTCTCATATTAGAAATCTCTCACATTTTATTTTCTGTTTATTTTATTTTATTAAGTAGTTATTTGGGTTAGTTGACTAGCAACTAATTCCGTCCACTCTTCCAAAACCCGAGATTTTACTTGGTTTTCATAAATATAAAAATACAAAAAGAATCATCCCTCACTTCTAGACCTAGTTAGATCAATTTCAATCATATCGAACACTATTCCATGTGGAGAATGGTCAATCCCCCGGTACTTGCCACTTCACTATACTACATCGGTCAAGTACACAACCTGGTGGGGATTGTAAGCTTCTCAAGTTCCCTTGAGAAGTAAAACTTTTGTGTAGACTACAATCCGGCACATCAAAGTTTTTGGTGGCGCTACCGGGGAATAGTTATAGTTTAGGTTGAATTTTGTCTTTATTAGGTCTACTTGCTAGATTCCTTTCTAGTGAGATTTTTTATTTTTATTTTTATAGGTCTTCTTTAGTCTATCTCATTTCTTCGGTTCTTTGTTCGTAACCATTACCATCCGCCATCATGGAAGGTGGTAATATCTTTGATTTCATCAACCCACCACAACCAAACCAACCTTTTAGAGCCCACACTTTAGTAGAATAATCCTGACCTAGCCACCAAGGCTATCAAAACGCCATTGAGCTTCCCAAAGAAGCCTATGTAGCCCACCTGCGATCCGACACCATCCGGTTGGTGCAAAACGGATGTGCATTCCATGGACGTAAGTCCGAAGACCCAATTCAACACCTTAAGGACTTTCTTAAAAACATAGATTCCATTGACCTTAACGGTGCTACTAGAGACACTACCCAATTGCGCCTCTTCCATTTCTCTCTTCGTGACCAAGCTATCCATTGGCTTGATCGTCTACCTACGGGATCCATCTCGACTTGGGATAATCTCACCACTCATTTCCTCACTCGATTTTTCCCACCAGCAAGAACTACCAAGCTAAGGTTCCAACAACGTCAAGGTGAAACTCTTTACGAAGCGTAGACTCGTTTTAAGGACTTACTTCAAAAAGTCCCTCATCATGGCATAGACCTTTGGCTCAAAATCAAAATCTTCTATGACCATATCAATCTCCCCACAAGCAAACCATTGACCAAGCGGCTGGTGATAAGCTACGTGACCGAAGTGCCGAAGAATCATGGGAACTCATAGAAGATCTTGCTCTCTATTACAACGAAAGTTGGAATGATCCCCGTGATTTAGACAAAATGGTCAAGGAAATATCTTTTCCTTCGAATAATTCAAGCACTCCCGACCGTAGGATCATGGAACTTGAAGACCTAGTCAAGTTTCTCATGAAATCCTATGAAGCTCCTAAACCTTCAAGCCAAGAGAACAAAATCACTTCTTCATGTGAACATTGTAGTGGTCCTCCCGACACTCGTAATTGCATGGAACTCCCCGGACAAGCTTTTGTGGACTACGCATCCTCGCGTACCGATGGAGCGGGAGACAAGTGGTACACTTTCAAACCCGAGCCACCTAATTGATGACTCCGAGACACTCCTCAAAACACTCCTCAAAACAATTCTTCCAATCCACCTAATCGTTTCCAATCAAATAGCTCATCCTCAAACCGTACCTTCAACAACAATCCTTCCAACAACTATGGTAGTACCAATAATCTTAAAGGATTGATGTATAATTTTATGGAATCTCAAGAAGCCCGCATAGCTAGGTTTGAAGCAGAATTCAACCAGCAGCAAACGAAGATGACCAATAAAATTGACAATTTGTTGAAGGCTCTCAACAACCAAGTGTTGACACCACCAAATAAGGATGCTAGGAACACAAGTAGTAGAACCCAAACTAAGGACCACTCAAGATCCAAACATGTCCACTTTGTCAATGTTATCACTATCAAGCCAATCGATAAGGATAGGGAAGATAATGATAGGGATAGGAATGAATTTGAAACTGAACCTAAGAATGAAGTCAAGGAAGTTGAGGAGGATAAGGAGAAAGTAGTGGAAGATGTAGAAGACTACTTTGATAGGTTACCAACTAAGGAAGAACGTGCATACCATAGGGATTTATTCGATGACCCCGAAAGACCATACTTCCTAGGATCACCAATAATCAAAGCGGGCAATCCATTTAATATCAACATACCATGCAACATTGGGCATGTGCATGTATGGAAAGCTTACATTGATCTTAAATCTCCCATAAACATTATGACCAGGATCCATTACAATTGGATAATGAAAAAGCAACTTGGACCTAGGATATTTCCTAACATATGTAGGATGAGTAACTTTGTGGGAAGAGTTAAGGGATTGCATATCTTAGTAGGAAAATTCATATATGTTACCAATTTCGTGATTGTAGAAGATATTCGTCCGGTAATAGATAATTGATTAGCTCAAGTATTGTTTGGGAAGCCATTTGTTGAAGTCTCTAAAATGAATTATGATCCGTCTCTAGGGATAGTCAGGTTCAAGGAGGAGACCGATGAGATAGCCTACCAAATGCCTTATAAGATAGAGCAATACCGACTTCTAACTGACCTTGAGAAGGAGCATAAGAAAGCGGTCTATTATAGGAATGATGAGGATAGACGTAAAGGAGTAGACCATGTAATGAAGTAATACTTGGTTTCTACAAAGAATGCTTGCAACTAGGTCCGGAATACAAAACCAAACCAGAGGATGACCTAGAGAATGTGACCAACGATGGAGTCACGTAATAGGGCATGACTTTGAGTCTAGCTACAAGACTCGTTAATAAAGAAAAGAGCTTCTTGGGAGGCAACCCAAGCTTTATTTGTTTGTTTGTCTGTTTATTTGATTTTATTTGCTTCCGTATGCATGTTTTATTTATATTGCTTATTCTTCATGTATCAAACATTTTTTGAACATGCTTTATTTTGTTTTTAACTTCTTCTTGATTACATATAAAGTATTTTGCAAAAGATAAGTGTAAGGGAAATCCAAATTAATTTTTAAGAATGGATTAAACATGAACAATAACAATGAGATATAAACATACATATTAGTAATTGTTTGAGTTAAATGCTTGTATCGAGTCAATGAATGTTTTACAGGATTTCCAAGTGTTAAAACTCAAATTTTTCTAGAAATTTTCCAGATACAAAATATAAAGAATTTTGTCAGATCAATTCTGACGGCATCAGGCGTCACCTGACGACGTCAGGTGTAATTTTCTGGAAATTTTGCAGGTTTTGTTTTTCTGCTGGAATAGTAAAGTTGCATGAAATCTATATTTTATAAACTCCAGGAATCTGCAAACATTCATTCCACAAGCATTATAACTTTACTTGCTTTCTTTGATTTTACGCGAGGTTTTCTTGTTTGTTTTCTCAGCTAATTAACAGGTTATATTGGACAAGAAGATGTACATGAATAATCAAGCTTTTGGTGCTGCTTTAATCTTGGAGTTTTCACATTTTCTTGGAGGAGGATTTAACCATGTTACTACATCATCCATATCAAACGAATCAGGGGAGTAATTGTTTCATTCCTTCATTTTCTTTACTTTTACATCTTTTATTTGAACATTGGGGACAATGTTCAGCTTAAGTGTAAGGCGGGGGGGGGGGGGGGGGGGGGTAAATGAAGTTCTCTTAGAGATTACAATTGCACTTGATTTTTGTCTTGTCTAAATAGTAGATGTGTAATAAAACTTAGAGTAATACTTGTTAGGGTAATTTTAGCACCAAATTTAAAAATTTTTATGACATGTAGGAGTGAAACTTTAGTCTTAATAAGCGTCTCATGGATAGGAGTTATATGACTAGCACAAAAAAGCTGTACCACTCAAAAATTTTTACCCCAAATATGTGAGGTTTGCCCCTAGATTTGTTAGGAAAAGCTTTAGTGCCTATGAGTGTACCGATAGTATTTAGATTCTAGAACTTGCATTAGTGATTCATTCCGAGACCACATGTGAGACTACATTCGTGTAGTTGGAATTGCTACATGATAAGAGGCATTATGATAACCCATTTTTTTAAGCATGTTTATATAATTACATTAACTTCATTGGTCAAATAATTTTCCCAAACCTTTGCGATGTACTCGTATTTAGTACACGATACCCCTAGTACACCCCTCAAAGCCCATCTTTTTCGCTTCTAACTTTAAGCATTTTGCTTAAAGGAAATTTTTGTTTACAATCCACCCCCAAATGTACACCCAAATCGCCTTAGCCTTCCTTGTATGCACTCATTTTTAGTGCATTATTGTTACAACATTTGTTTTAACCCTTTGTTAATTGTCTAATTGATTATATGGTTGCTAAGTCGAGTCATATCTTATACATATTGTTTTGGGACGATTGGGACTCATGGGTAAAGTACTATTGTTATGGAGTAATGGGGAAGAACATCAATTATTACCCCTATATGTGCATTAACATTTTAAAGTACTCCAAGTGTTTTGATTATCTTAATTCGAGTCATTAGATAAGTTACGTGTAAAGTATGTAAAAGTTCAAGTGTAAGGGGAGAACCGATCCCCCTTGATGTATTATTTTGGATGGTAGGGCAAGAGTGTATGCAAACAAAAAAAAATCAAAAAAATCAAGAAAAATGGAAAAAAAATAGAAAAAGAAAAAAGGAAAAAAACATATGGACTACCATCCCATTTCATTTTATGTTTATTTAACTTTATGTTATTTTATTATTAGCCTAAGTTGAGTCGAGTCTTGGCTTAGCAACGCCGCATTGTATATGTAATTAACTAAGATAATTAACTTACCACCAGTAAAATATCCCTTTATCCAACAAACCGTGTTTTCCTTATCCCTACAGCTAACGTTATAACCCTTTGAAAAGACCTCTTTGATAGTTTTCCTAGGTGCTTACACCAAGTGGTGGAGTTTTTTACCCTTTCCCAAGCCTATGGTAATCTATTTGCTATGACAGGTAGTGAGTGATATTTTTCCATTTCCATTAGTCATATTTATGTTTATAACACCCGAGAGATGAGAGTATCCAAACACTATTTGTGAGGAGCTAGTATATAAATTCTGTGCTTGTATTGATTAAGGATGATCATGTGTTGTAATTACTTTTATATTAATGTCAAATGATCCCTAGCTTGTATTTTGATTAGAACAAAAGCTCATTTGCTTGAGGACAAGTAAATTCTAAGTGTAAGGGTATTTGATGAAGCGAAATTTGTTACGCTTTTAAGGGGTCATTTAAGACCTAAGTCGTGATAATATGATCAATTATTACCTTAAATCTTTTCTTTTATCATTTTAGGTACTTTTGAAGAGAATTCTAGAAAAGGAAGCATTTTGGATGTTTTTGGAGCAAAAAGTGAAGAAAATGAAAAAGTTAAGAATCCATGCTGGAATTTACTCTTGATGGTGTTAGGAGTTCAAGGAGACGGCGTCAGCTTTTTTTTCAAGTGGCGGAAATTACATTTACACTTGACGCGCCAGAAGAGAAATCGTGACTTAACATGTGACGGCGTCACGTTCTACCATGGGTAGGCCGTCACGTATCACACTAAAGTGTGATGGCCCAGAAGATATAAAGAGAGACGGCGTCAAGAAGTTGGATTGGATGACAAGAAAGCCTAGCCGTGGCGAGATGACTGCGTTAGCCACCAAAAGGTGACGCCGTCACCCATGTAAATCTATATAAAGTTTTTAAGTTTTCATTCATAAAGGAGGACTTTTTAGTAGAGAACTTTAGGGTATGAACCCTAGTCAACTTTTTCAGCTATTTTGGGGTTTCAAACCCTCTTTTCTGTCACAACTCACCATTTCAGGTCATTTCCCAAACTTCGACATTTTACTATTCATAAATCACTATTCATCAAAACACTATTCATCGTTTTACTATTCATCATTTTCGAGGTCAATTTGATATTCTAAGAAACATTTGAGAAATTTACTATTCACTGAACACTATTCATTGCCGGAAAAGTTTTCACTATTCACTTGCATTACTTATTTCATCGTAAATTTAGTTTACGGGTATTCAAATTCGCGTAACCGGATTGGTTTAGGTGCGAATTCATTTCATTAGTACTAAGGACACTGCATACGGACTAGAGACAGTCTGCATATCATCATAACAGCATTTTCATGTTATACCACTCTTAGGATTTTCAAATTTATATATTTGATACATTTAACGTTTTACGTATAAGTATTTATAATAAACGTTAACACCCGGTTTATAAACATGACGAATATATCTAAATATTCCCACAATGGTCCCAACATATTTTTATATCCATTTTATCATCATAAAAGTTATAATATTCATTTACCCAGTATTTTGGAAATTTATTTTATTTATAACGTGAGTTTATAAATATTACGACGGTTTTCGTGAAAACTAAACAATAATCACCCGAACACTCAGTAATTGTACCCAACATATTTTTAACATTTTTACAACTTTATTTTATCCCTAATAACTTTGTTAACATTTATTTCTATCAAACCCGGTACCCGATTTTAACAAATAACACATATCAACACATATCCTACACTAACTTCCTAATTAAATCAAGACTACCCCAACCCCCCCCCCCCCCTCTCATCCACATGAACCAGCCCCTAAAGTCCTCTCCTAGGCAAATTTGTACATTTTCTTAACCCTTGGCATTTATGTATACATATTATACTATATATGTTGGGATCATACTTTTGTATTTAGTCAAGTCTCGGTCATTACATTTTGTAATAGGTTGCTTTAGTATTTATTTCATTTAGTTTATGTTACAAGGCTTATGTGTTAAAGCCCTATGGGCCTTAAAGCCCACGAATTAAGAGATAAGGAAGGAAGGGAGTGTTGCCCTAACTCCTTCCTTATAAATAGAGAGCTTATGTAAACATTTCATTTGTTGGTTATTTGATTATCTTAAAGAAACTCTTGCACTTTCACCTTTCTTATTGTCTCATAATCAACCAATCTCTTTTCTCATCTTATTTCTTTCTAAATCATACTTGTGTTTACAAAATGGTGACCTAACAAGTGGTATCATTCGCCTAATAGAGATTGAAGTGTTGTTCTTATTGTCTACGTGGGGTTTCATCATATTTCTTCATCTTTTTTGCTTTTTTCTTGGTTTCTTACACTCAAATCTTAAAGCTTGGATAAGTTTTAAGGTTAATATAGTGTTTAGAAGCTTAGATATTGCATAAAGTATTGATCTTTGATAGGTTTTTAGGCTATTTTTTCATCAAAAAGTCATTTTTTTGGATGAACAGTACGTTTTACGCGTAAGTTGGTCGAAAAAAGTACTAATTCCAGCTGTCTACAGTGTTTTTTGGTCGGTTTACGCTTAAGTTTTGGTCTAAACCCTTTTCTTACGCGTAAAATAGGTTTAAACCCTTTTCCTACGCGTAACTGTGGTTAAAATCCTGATCCTACGCGTAACTTGCTCTTCTACGCCTTAAACCTATGCTTAAGTTAGATCCTACACGTAAGTCTGATTTACGCGTAATTTGCCAGAATCTACGCTTAAGCTTCATCAACGATCTTCTCCTCGTGTAACGGTGACTCAGTACTTCCCTAGCTTGGATAAGTTAGTGGAATACTTCGACTACGGATATCTTTCAAGCTTGGATAAGTTTGAAAGATTTGTTTGGTTGTTTAAACCTTACGCATAAGTCTAAACTTACGCATAAGCCTAAGCTTACGCGTAAAGAGAAAACTTATGCATAAACTATTAGTTTATGCATAACCTACTCTTTACGCATAACCTAAAGTTTACGCGTAAGATTAAGTTACGCGTAAGAATTGAACTTACCCCAAGGATTTTGCAACTTACTCAAAGGAACGTGCATTTCAATCTTCTACAAAGATCCATTTCTACACAAGTGTTCTAAGATGTCTCAACCACCTAATCATTACTTCCCTCATACTCAGCTACCTCAACATCAGCAACCTCAGCAGTATCAGCAACAACAATATCTTCCGCACCAAATGAATCAACAACCTTCTAAAAAACAAACATACAATCCACTACATCATTACCTAATGATGCAACAACATCAAATCATTCCTCAACAACAACCATATCAAGTGCCACTACAAAACACTCAGTTTTCCTCCAAACAACCTCACTGGTTTGACAGAATGTGTGAAGTTATTACAACTCAACAATCCCGACATGAGGCAGGATCACTTGAAACACCTCCAATGCTTACACTTGGAAACTATGTTCAATGGTCAAGTCGATTCTTACGATTTCTTGAACTAAAGAAACCTCATGGGAAATTCTTGAAACAAGTGATACTTGAAGGACCATTTGAGTGGCCAACAAGATTTGAAGCTGGGGATCCTACTGCTGATCCTCCACGTCCTCCTGGTGATAGACCTCTTCCAGAAACTTCACTCACTGAAGAACAGAAACTACATCGTGAAGCTGATCAATATGCAATGGCTTATATACTTCAAGGTATACCAAATCCAATCTATCGAAGTGTCGATGCTCAGAAAACAGCCAAAGCTATGTGGGAACACGATCATATCCTAATGGAAGGCACTCAACTGAACAAAGATGACATGGAATCCAAACTCTACATGGAATACACTGACATCACAATTGAACCAGGAGAGACACTTGAATCCTACTATCATCGTTTCACAAATGTAGTCAATGATCTGGAACGTCATAAAATCACAGTACCAAGGATCGCTGTGAACTCCAAATTTGTTGGTAGTCTTGGCCCTGATTGACATAAATATGTGACATTTGTTCGTCAAACGAAGAATCTTCATGATGCTCCATATGGCTTGTTGTATGATTTTCTGAAACACCATGAACCTGAAGTGGAAAAAGATAGAGCTCTACGAGGAGGATACACACCAACACCAACACCAACACCAACACCAAATTCTTTGGCTCTTGTAGCTCAATCTCCCTATGCTCCACCACCAATGTCAAATCATGCATATGTTCAAGAGCAGAACTACTTCAGTTATCCACAATCTTCCACCTCGAACCAAATGGTCCCTTATGATTCATCTCCACAAGATTCTTCTACTCAACTTGTTCCGTCAAACAACAATGATGCTGTGTACTACTCCAACTCCAATGATGATGACGATGATGACTTTAATACGTTGAATCAGGGACTTGCTCTTATTGCTCGTGCTTTCAGCAAATTCTCCAACAAAACAAACAACCGTCAACGTTCATCTTCTAACACAAGGAATCAAGCTGTTGTTAATGATGGAAGAGTGGAAATTCAGAATCGTAGCTATGGTCGATCTGGTTCAGGAAGCTCTTCAGGAAATTATGGGAATGGTCAGAGGTTTAGTAACAATGGAGGGTTCAGGAACAACTCAGGATCTTCTCAGCAAAGGTCTGAACCAGTTGCAACTAGAAACTCCAACTCAGGGAATGCAGTATGGTGCTATAACTGCAATGAACAAGGTCATATTGCAACAGCATGTCCCAAACCGAGAACTCGGGGTAGTAAGTTTCACAAGCAGGCATTACTCATGGCTCTTCAAGATGAAAAAGATGGACATTTCCCTGAACAGGACAACAACTTCATGGCAAATGTGAACAATGATGATGACATGGAAGATCTGGAAGCCAATGCTGTTGTGATGCTTATGGCCAACATGCAGGAACTCCAGCTTAATGATTCAGGTCCAGTGTATGACACTGACGGCTTGTCTCAGGTACATGACCTAAAAGCATGCCTAATACATGAAATAGCCTCACCTTCTGCTTCTGAATCAGATATGGCGCAAGTTGTTCCATCTAAATCATCTTCATCCTCTCAAAAAGATGAACAAATAAGCACAGTTGTCATATTCGATGATGACACAGTTGTTTCATTTGATGATACTATTGAGAATGATAAACATGATAATTTAGAACAACATGAACCATCATTTGATCCAGACCCTGACCTCATATTGTTATCTAAACAACTGGATGCTCAACAATTTCAAATCATTAAATGCAACGAGAAAAATAAAGTTTTAAAAGAAAAAAATGCATCACTTGCAAGAGACATTGAATGCTATAAAATTCAATTTTCAAATCAGGAAGACAAAATTAAACATGCAAAAAGTTTTGAAAAAGCTTTTCAAGATTCTTCCAATAAAGAACAAGATCTTCAACGCAAAATGCAAGATTTAATTGAGTCAAACAGGAAGTTGATTTCGAAACTCGAAAGTGAAAAATGTGAATTGAAAATGAAAGCTGAACGTCTTCAAACAGTTCTTTCAAAAACAGAAACAGAATTGTCAAATTGCAAAAAGGAGTTTTGTGAACATAAAACACGAAAAAGGAAGTATATAGATGACTTACTTGGTGATATTGTTGATCTTGAAAAACAACTCAAAGAATTTCGTCACATTGTTTACAAACACGGGAACTCTGTCACAACAATTCAGAAATTTGCTTTAAAACCGAGACCCGATAAAGGATTTGCACTTTGCGATTTCAAATCAATGTTTCTTCACACAGCATTTAAAGAAAATCCCAAGATTTACAGTATTGATCATATGTTTGATAATACAATTGTGCATGCTGTTGTTTTTGATACTGAGGAAGAAGAAGAACTTGAAGACGAGAGTCGATAAAAAATGAGTTATGTTCAACACTGGACACTATATGACTATTCAAAAGCTCCACCTCTTTCTAAATCTTTTGTTACTCAAAAGGATTTACCTGAGAAATCATGGTTTATCGAAGAGTCATATGTTTCATCTCATAATGAGGCCCCTGTCCAAACTGTAGCACAAATAAATGGTCCTTTACCATCATCCGGTGAACTTACACCTTTACCGAAAACGTGTCGTGTCTTAAATTATTTCAAAACTTTTATGGAAGACATCGAAATTTTGGAGGAAACAATTGAACGTAATTCTGAAATTAAAATTGAAACTTTTCAATCCGCTTACGAGCGAGAAAAGAGAGATATTTTTCAAAAACAAATGAAGCCAATTGTTCAACACCTCCGTCTATGTGCTACACGTTGGGATCAGGAACTTCAAAAGGAGGTCAAAAATATGATAAACGTTTTCAATGCAACTGAAAATGACATTTTGGTTCAAAAGCAAAGAAATAGAGTTTTAAAAAATGATGTTGATCGACTCTTGGAACAAGTTCTCAATGCTGATATTTTGTCTGTTATCATGAATGATCTCTATAAATCTAGTACTTCTATGCTTATGGATGATCTTTGTGTTGATAATAACTTGTTGAATGAGGAAATTAAGACACTTAAACAGGAAAATGATAAGTTGAGAATTAAAAATGATGATGTGACAAAACAATTTTCAAAAGAAAATTTTCAACTCAATCAAAGGCTTGAATGGTGTCAAGCTAAAAGTCTTGAAAGAGAATTGAAGTTTCAAAGTCAAAATGTTTCAAACCCTTGTCAGATTTGCAAAAACAACGAGTCTTTAAAAGGTTTGTGTCTCCGATACGAGAAAGAAATTGCGGATTTAAAAATTGAAAACGCCGAATGGGAACAAAACCGCGATGACATCAAATATTGCAATAGTTTACTTGAGTCTGAAATTCAGGACAAAAATCACATCATCATTGATTTGAAAGAGAAAATCAAGCTAATTCATAAAGGAAAGTTTGTTGACACCACAGTAATAGCACCAGGAATGTATCATGTAGACAAAACTGATAAAGGAAAGGTTGTTCAAAACACTAATGTTGATAACTCCACTTCTACAGGACTAGTCTCCACTACTAGCGTTAGCAGACCCAAGCGAAAAAGTAAAAAGAAGAATAAGATCTCGCAACGTAAGAGAGGACACCTAGAAGCTGAAGAAGTAGAAGACCAACTTAGGAACTTGAATAACACTCATGTTGCATCAGATTTAGATTCTAATCTGGCAAATTGTAATCAAAATCTAAATGTAACGAATGATGAACCTTTGAATGTTTTGAATATTAATGCATCTTGTGTGTTTTGTCGTAAAAGCGTATCATCTGGTGATCATACAAAATGTTTAGCTAATTCTCTTCTCAATCGTCATAAGAAACGTAGGACACGCATTCCTTCTAGGCCCATTATTGCCTCTAAGTCTAACTTAGGAAAGCCGTCTTCTACGGTCTCTAATGATGCTGAAGTTACCCCCATAGGTGCCGAGAACAAATTTAGGAATCAGCCACCCACTAGTGCATATAACATTAAGAAAGCAAGAACTAGTTGGAATTGGCAACGTTGGTTACAACACAAACCAGACTTTAAATGGATTCCCAAATTGTTGAAAACCTGTGCTTTTAACCAACAGGAACCCACACATTCTTTGGGTTCCACCCTTACTTCTGTTCCATCTGTGTCTTCTTCTTGTGATGCAGGTAGTACAGATTGTTCTCTAGATTGTTGATAGCGGATGCACCCGACATATGACAGGCAATCTCAAACTGTTACACAACTTTGTCTCAAAGTTTATTGGTACTGTCAGATTCGGGAATGATCATTACGCTCTAATCATGGGATATGGTGACTATATCAACGGGAACATCGAAATAAGCCGTGTTTACTATGTGGAAGGCCTTGGACACAACCTTTTCTCTGTTGGTCAATTCTGTGATGGGGATCTAGAAGTTGCATTTCGTGAGAAAACTTGCTTTGTTCGTGACTTACAAGGAAACGATCTTATGTCTGGCTCACGTGGCTCCAATCTTTATACTATATCAATGTCAGATATGATTGCTACATCTCCGATATGTCTTCTCTCCAAAGCAGAATCGACTAAATCTTGGTTATGGCACAAACGTCTTTCGCACTTGAATTTCAAAACAATGACTGACCTTGCTCGTCACAAACTTGTTGATGGATTTCCAAGATTCCGCTTTACCAAAGATCACTTATGCCCAGCCTGTGAACAAGGAAAAAGTACTCGAGCTCATTTTCCTTCAAAACCTGAGCAAAGTACGAATCATGTTTTACAACTGCTTCATATGGATTTGTGTGGACTGATGCGTGTTCAAAGTATCAACGGTAAACGCTACATACTAGTAATTGTGGATGACTTCTCCAGATGGACTTGGGTTTATTTCTTACGAAGTAAAGATCAGGCTCCTTCGATGATCATCACCTTTCTCACTAAAATTCAAGTTCAGTTACCCAATACGGTACGAATAGTCAGAACTGACAATGGAACTGAATTTAAGAATCAGACACTTCGGTCATATTTTGAGAAAGTGGGAATTGAACATCAAACATCTATTCCTAGAAGCCCAGAATAGAATGGAGTTGTTGAAAGACGCAACAGGACGTTAGTGGAAGCTGCTAGAACTATGTTGATTAATGCTCAATTACCAGATTACTTATGGGCGGAAGCTGTTTCAACCGCATGTTATACCCAAAACCGTTCCATGATAACAAGACGCCATCGCAAAACACCTTATCAAATTGTTCACAAAAGAAAACCGAATATCGATTACTTTCATGTATTTGGAGCACTTTGTTATCCGAAAAATGATCGTGATGATTTAGGTAAACTTAAAGCAAAGGCTGACATAGGAGTGTTCGTTGGATACTGTGAAAATTCTAAAGGTTTTCGAATCTGGAATCGTCGAACAAGAGAAATTCAAGAAACCATTCACGCTAATTTTGATGAACTCACACACATGGCTTCTGAGCAACACAGCTTAGGACCCGAATTCAACCGTCTTAACTCTCCTGAATCTTCGGCTGAACCGTTGCCACTCAACCGCAAAGAATTGGAAACCTTGTTTGCTCCACTATTTGATGATACAATTGTATGCCGTTCTACTGAGGACTCACCTAATTCCGCTGCTCAACCTGACAATATTCCAGTACCAGACTCACCTCAACAAACTACTACAAGTGTTGAGAGAAACGGTCCTCCAATTGCATCACCATCTACAGTAGAACAAACTGTTTCTAACTCCCACCATTCAGCTGAAGATCCAACACCACTATCAGTTCCACAACCCGTAGAGCAAGATCCTGATGCGTTCTTTAATCCGTTTGCACCGGCTCCTATTGTTCCTGATATAGCTGAGTCGTCAACACGCAATTTGGATCCTGCTAACATGCGAGATACCTATCAACTACACCCTTCCACACACAAATGGACTCGAGACCATCCACTAGTTCACATTATTGGCCATCCAGATGCACCTGTTATGACAAGACAACGACTTCACACGGATGGAGAAACTTGTATCTATGCACTCACAGTTTGTCACGAAGAACCTAAGAACATTAAAGATGCAATGACTTATGACAACTGGATTGAATCTATGCAAGAGGAATTTCAGCAATTCATAAGATTGGAAGTCTGGGAATTAGTTGAAAGACCTGACGGAGTCTTTGTCATCGGGTTAAAATGGATTTGGAAGAATAAGCTTGATGTTGAAGGAACTGTCATACGTAACAAATCACGCCTGGTAGCGAAAGGATACTCTCAACTGGAAGGACTTGATTTTACTGAATCCTTTGCTCCAGTGGCTAGACATGAAGCGGTTCGGATCTTTTTGGCCTATGTTGCACACAGGAACATGGTTGTTTACCAAATGGATGTGAAAACCGCATTTCTTAATGGAGAACTCCGTGAAGAAGTTTATGTTAGTCAACCTGAAGGCTTCGTTGATCCTGAGCGTCCTAACCACGTTTACCGACTCAAAAAGGCACTCTACGGACTCAAGCAAGCCCCACGGGCGTGGTATGACAAACTGTCCACTTTCTTGCTGGCCAATAAATTTTCTAAAGGATCAGTGGATCCCACACTATTTACAAAAACCTACGGGGAGGACTTACTTGTTGTTCAAATATATGTCGATGACATCATTTTTGCCTCAACAAAAAGAAATTACTCTAATGATTTTGCAAAATTAATGAAAGATAATTTTGAAATGTCCATGATGGGTGAACTTTCGTTCTTTCTAGGACTACAAGTTCATCAATCACCCCGTGGAATTTTTATAAATCAGTCCAAATATGCTCTTGAAATTTTAAAGAAACATGGGATGATGAGTTGTGATACTTATAATACACCGATGGGCTATACCACAAAACTAGATGCTGACTTACATGGGACTCCCGTTGACCCTACCAAATACCGAAGTATGATTGGGTCCCTCATGTATCTCACAGCTAGTAGACCTGATATAGTATTTGCTGTCTACATGTGCTCTCGTTATCAGTCCAAACCAACTGAAAAACACCTCAGTGAGGTCAAGAGAATCCTTCGATACATAAAGGGAACCATTAACTTGGGAATCTGGTATCCGAAGGATTCTGGCTTTGAACTAATTGCTTTTTCAGATGCTGACCATGCAGGATGTTTAGACACATGCAAAAGCACATCTGGTGGATTACAATTTCTCGGAGACAAACTTGTGTCATGGCAATCAAAGAAGCAGGACTGCACATCACTATCGTCAACAGAATCTGAATATGTAGCCATGTCTGCCTGTTGTGCTCAAGTCATTTGGATGAGATCACAACTTAAGGATTATGGCTACCTATTCAACAAGATTCCCATCTACTGTGATTCCAAAAGTGCAATTGCTATCTCCTGCAACACCGTACATCATTGCAAATCCAAACACATCGATCTCCGATATCACTTCATCAAAGAGCATGTGGAAAAGGGTACCGTTGAACTTTATTTTTTTGGGACTGAGTACCAATTGGCGGACTTACTTACCAAATCCTTAGCACCATCAAGGTTTGCTAGTCTAGTTCACCAAATTGGTATGTGATGTTTGACTCCAGAGGATCTGGAAAAGTTTGTAAAATACAATTGATCGTCAAACATCAAAACTATCTTTGTAAATATTTTTTCTAAAACAAAATACAAAAACATAAAACCAATTAAAAACTCAAAAAGATTTTTGGTCATTAAAAAAAAAAAAAAAAAAAAAATTGCAAGTATACACCACTCTTTTCAACACTATTTTTTTATAAAAATGTCTCAAGTCCTCAAAAACAAGTGTTGAGGGGGAGGGTATGTAATTTTTAATACTTTTCTAAAATGTTTGCTTAATACTTGAATTTTTTTTCCAAAAATATGTTTACGTAACTAATAAAGATGCTATAAAAAGTGTTTCGGGTTACTTTCCTTGACCAAGGTTTCAAATCATTCATAAATCAAAAGACTTCGGTCTAAGGTCAAGGGGGAGTATATTCATCCAAAGATTGTTCTTTGTAAATGCTTTATGGAGTTATGTTTAAGTAAAAGTTAGAAGGGTACCGTGTCTACTCATGTAACTTAGGTTAAGGGACTAATATTGCCAACATGCGAAAGTTATTTTACCCTAGACTTAACCAAGTTTGACCAACAGTAACTGCACTTTTCACCAAACACATTTAATACACAACTACTTGATCAAACGGCCACAAATCATCGTGCTAATCCAAGAACTTTACATCTAATCTATAAGTGGTAACATGTTTTGATCATAATTCTAAACATGGGTTTTTAATTTCATAACAATCCTACGGCTAAATCTTCCTAGATCTCTTAATTTCATTATAGAGTTATGCGTAGAATCTGGGTTTGATTTTAAGTGTGTTAGGATGAATTTTAGTTAGTGGGATTTGCTCATATGATGCTACTAAACATGTTTGTGAACTCCAATCTCACCCAGAATCATCAATTGAGTGATTTGGATATTAGGGTTCATACGTATAGATTAGGGGTTCTTGATTGTGGATGTTTTTGATAATGATTGATGATAGGGATAGCGTGTATTAGTGTTAAGGATCATATCCCAGTAGTTTAATTGCATCTTAAACGTGTTAGAATCATTAATCTTTGATCTAGGGTTCTTCGACACTAGCAGTTTTGCTATTAAGATTTCATGGTCAGTTGTTGTTATAATTTGGACCATATGATCCTTAGGATATATATTACACTTGCCCATGTCCAAATCATACCCAGAAACATGTTTGATTAAGCTTGTGATTAGTTGTTCATGCGTGTTTACGCGTTAAGTTGGATTTTGGCATGTTTACGCTTTAAATGTGTGAATTAAGTGTGTTGGGTTAATTATTGATCCGTGGTAATGTTTGTACACTTTCAGGAAACATACAACTCGAATTTCAAAGGTGATTTTTCTGGAAAAACGCATTTCTACGCACAAAATATTCATCCTACGCGTAAGATTGAATCTTACGCGTAAGATTCGACACGTAGACAAACATTGTCTTGGATAAGACATTGTTTACGCATAAAAGAATAACTTACGCTTAAGTTGTTTCTGATGCGTAAGTCATGATCTTACGCATAAGTTTAAACCTACGCACAAGTTATATCTTACGCTCAAAGTTCAATTCTTTGCCTAAGCTCTAATCTTACGCCTAAGATTTAATCCTACGCGTAAAATTAAGCCTACGCAGAAGTTGAACTTACGCGTAACATATAAAGTTATGCGTAGAAATTAAACCTACGCATAATTTCATTTCCTACGCGTAATATAAGTTATGCGTAGATTTTTCTACTTACGCATAAACTTGTCAAATTCATGAAATTTT
The DNA here is from genome assembly GCA_030686995.1 of Artemisia argyi. Classification (NCBI taxonomy): domain Eukaryota; kingdom Viridiplantae; phylum Streptophyta; class Magnoliopsida; order Asterales; family Asteraceae; genus Artemisia; species Artemisia argyi. The sequence goes on from CM060694.1 coordinate 136,424,724, forward strand.
CTAAGTGTTGTAATATTTCCAATGTGTAACCTCTTGTAGTGATGAACTCATGTTGTAACTTAAGTGTTATAAGTTTCTATCATGTGATTAAAACATAAGTTTGTCATATAACAAAAGTTTTTCACACACAAACACCCACTGATCAATCAATAATGTGTTCATAATCTAGTAATTGAATGTCTGAGCTAACAAAGTATATCATTGCTATGTTTGTGTTTGTTTATGATCAAACCAGATGGCAGAACACAATGACATTCTTTATGGACCTGAACCTGAACCCATACGTGCATGGGAAGACACCTTTCCTGAGAACTACTCCAGAAAGATAGGAAAGAACAATCTGAGAGTCAACTTCAACAACATTACATGCAATGAGTCTTCTTGCCTTGTTGCGGTAGATGCTCTTATCTATCACCCGTGCAAAGTTCTACTCACCAAATCTGCTGCAGTTGCATGCTTCTACATACATCAGTTTTGGCACACACTCCACTTGGACCTCCTTGAAGAATCCTTTACTTGTATGCTTCACATGAGACAAGTCACGGTCGACAAGGATCTTCTCCGTAGTGTTCTTGGACTTCCCGAACTTGAACCTAATGAAGAATATGACCAAGTTCCCAGTGAAGAAGAATTGATAGAATGGCTGAGAGATATTGGGTATGATGAGTCTGAAGAGGTAATGACTAGGCACTCTAAGGTCAATATCAGATTTCTTCCACAGCCTTGGAGAACTCTCTACATCATCATTGCCAAGTCACTATCTGGCAGAGACACAGGCCATGAACACCCTAAGCTCCAACATCTCAAGCTGTTTTGGGCTATTGCTAATGTCAAGAATGTTGATTATGCCAGCATTATCTGGGAAGACATTGTGTGGCACATAGAACACAAGACGACCAATATTCCATTCGTCCGTTTCACCAAGCTTCTCATTGCAAGCTTCCTCCATGAATATGATGACATACCTCAAAGACTGAATGATGAGTTTCAGCACACATACAGGAATGAGGACACACTTAAGGTCATCAAGAGAATGGATACTAGTACAAGGAAACAAGGAAAGAAACTTCTTGATTGCCTTCTGACTAAGAAGGTTCAAGAATGCAATAACTACAAGTACTACCTTCAAGCTCTTGAAGCAGATAAAGTTGGGTTCTTGGACGAAGTTGTTCTACCGTCATACATGCAGAAGAAAGAAAAGAAAGGTAGCAAATCTGGCAGCTCAGAAAGTTCTACCAAGACCAAACCTAAGAAAAAGGGATCACTTAAGATCAGAATTCCTGCAAAGAAACCAACTGCTGAACCTGGGTGGTTTCCCTCACCACAACCTTCTCCAAAACCTGCTGACTCTGAACAAACCGAATCCGACGAAGGTCCTGTTTACAGTGAAGCCTATGCCAATATCACCAAGAAAGTCAATCTTGATGAAATTGACGATAAGGATTTGACATTCGAAGATTGGGAAACTAACATTGATGAGTTTGCTGATAATGCTGTTTACCCAGCATATCTCAATCAAAGACCTTTCACCAAAGCACAGACAATGCTGGAAGAGGAAAGGATTAGAAGAGAAAAGATGAAGGATCCGGTTACAGCTGTACAAAAGCCTGAAGGCCCTTCTGTCGAAGAAGAAAATGAAAGGGCTCTCAACTTAGGTCTCCTCCACAGCCGTATTGATACATTCAATGCTAATCTACCACCACCTCCAGTGTTCTCTCAGACCACCGAAGCTGGCGGTTCAAGCAGCATTCCTGAGCCTACCACAGGGATCTACACAGACTTAGTTGCTTATGATAATCCCTCAGTATCTCCCACCAACATTGAAATGACTATGGGAGAGGACGAAGAGGAAGATCCCATGGACACTGATGCTCCAAGGCTTATGACCATGGAAGAAATGGAGCTTAGAGAACGGGCTCAGGAAGAAGAATTGAAGAAGAAACAGGAAGCAGAAGAGGCCAGGCTTGAAGAGATTGCCCAAGCTAAACTAGAAGAAACTATCCGAATGGAAGAGAGCAGAAAAGCAGAAGAGGCAGCCAAACTGGCTGAAGAAAAGTTAAAGAAGGAAGAAGAAGCCAGGCTTGCTGAAGAACTAAGGCTTAAAGCCGAAGCCGATAAACTGGCTGCAGAATAAAGGGTGATAGAAGAAGCAGCCAAAGAAAAGATAGTTCAACAACCCGAACCAAAGAAAGGAGATGACAAAGACTCTACCACCATCATTGAATCATCACAGTCATCTCCTCCTGCATCTGAATCGACACATGACAAGTCAATCAAGAAACCGAGCACCAAAGCCTCTGCTGCATCAAAGTTACTCAAGTCAGCTTTCAAGAGAGTACATGAAAAGAAGAGAAGCAGACTGGAAGATCAGGTTGCAACCCTTGCAACCCAAGTTGCTGAATTGACTAAGCTGAACTCGAACGTCCAAGAGCTGCAAGACAAAGTTGATACTTTCTTAGCTAAAGACGTACAGGAGAACTTGGAAGCCGCATTAGCAGCTCAAGCACAAGAATACATGGCACAACACCTGGTTGCTGAGTTGAAAGATCTGCTGGCACCCATGAGAGACGAACTCACCAAGTTCGCAGAGCAAGCAGTCAAGAAAGTGATCCGATCAACCACATTCACTCTTCGAGCTGACAAGTCCACTGTTCCACTACCAGGGCTATCTCTGGATGAATTGGAAGCTCAACTCTTAGAAAAGCTGGCAAACAAGTTCACCTTGACTCCTGAAGAAGCCAAAGTCCTGGAAGCATTAAAAGACAAAATGAACAAAGAAACTTGCAGCACAGAGGCCGATAAACTGAAACGTCAAAGAGACGATGAAGACAGGGATCCGAATTCTCAGGCAAAGAAACAAAAACAAGAGGAAGGACCCTCATCTCAGTTCAAAACACCGGTAATCCCTCCAATAACAACAACTTCCTCACAACAACCGAAGGCATCAGGTTCTGCTCCCAAAGCACACGACCACTTTGAATACACCGGTGGTGACGACATTCCTCAGCCCGATGAAGTTTCAGAACCGTCTCCTAAGAAGAAGAAGAAAGATAAGAAAGGAAAGCATCATCAACCCACACCAGACACCTCATCTAAAGGCACCGAACCAAAGAAACCTAAAACAGTCCTTAGCTGGCTAGATCAAGACAACAGTGCCGAATACTCCTGGTTTGAGAAGATGATCAATTCGCAACCACCACTGGAAGACAATCATGAACCTCAAGATGGTCGAACGGTGGAATATGCTCAAATGATTCAGCAAAGGTTTAAGATGAAAAAGATGAATAAGAAAGAGCTGCGAAGAATCAAGAGTGATGCTTTCAATCTTCTGAAAGATAGGTCTGCTAACTCAATCGAGCTTGAATACCATCTGGAAAATATTGCTCGAGCTATGTCAAGCAATATTGACTGGATCAATCCTGAATCATATGTCGATCCGGTCACAAAGAAAACTGCACCTTACATTACTGACTGGTCTAAACCACTACCGGTGATTGGGAAGCCTAAGGAATCAAAGATCCCATACAAGTTCTTCTACAACACAGACTTGGAATTTCTGAAACTTGGCAGCAAGATTGAGAAGAAGTACGTTACCTCACTCGCCTTTCTCCCTGCAGCTCGATATCTCAACAATGCCATCGAAGAAGAAGCTTCAGCATTATTCGTTGACAAAATTGTTGAATATGACCGGAATGCTCTTTACGGCATACATCATTGGCCAAACAACTGAGCACAGTACTATCGAAGCAGCAGACTTAATCAGATGATGGGTGATGTAGCAAGTGATCTGAAGATAGTCTCCATCCAATTCATCTCAACTGTCACTTTCTTCGGGTACCCCTTCCTCAGCAAAATCACACTTAAAAGACTTGATGAAAAGGAGTACGATATTTCCGAGTCTGACTTTCCACGACTACGTCTCAACGACATCGAAGACATGTACCTACTCAAAGTTCAAGGAAAACTCTGTGGCTTGCCTAAAGAGATGCAGCTTGCCTTTATCCAAGCTCTTCTAATCTTCATCAGGCAGATTGTCATAAGAGAAAGAGTTGAAGATCTTCAGTTAGGAGTAGAAAGTTATCAGAAGAAGCTCAATCTCACCAAACCAAACTTGTTTGACATCCCCGACCTTCAACATCTACCTCAATACTCCCTGATCAGACGTCCATTTGGGTTCACCTACCGCAGTATTAACGGTCGCAACTGCTTTATGGGTTATGAAGAAATTCATAAGTTCTGTGATGAAACCCTAAAGTTCGTCAGAGATGGGATCAAAGGCAGAATCAATGACATAGAACTGGGGAAATCCAAAAGGTGGAACACCAATGAAGCCAGGGATGCTCGCAGATTCATCTTAAGGATTGAGAACAGATTGAAGCGCAGGGATCAGTTTCGAAGGTTGGAAAGTTATGTGGGAGGCAGACAGAAGTTTCCGGTGTTGACATTTCAGAGACCTGATTGGTAGATCATTGTAAGAATTTGATTTGATTTGTCAATAATTTACTTCATAATGGTTTGTGTACACATTACAGTGCACAACCCGAACTTGTAAAGAAAGGACCCTGAGGTACGCATCAGTGCCTCAATCCTAAATATAAGGAGCGAAGGCTTCTTACTTTTGAGTAGAATTAATCAAACTTTTATGATTTTTCATAATTCTGCTCAAAAGGACAAGTATTTCACCTCAATAAGACCTAATCACTTGTTGAGGGGGAGCACTTGTCAAAACAAAATACTTTGTTCAAAATCAAAAGTTCTTGGTGAATCTCCCCATAAGACTCAAAAAGCATATTTTAATCAAAAGTTTAACAAAAACAACATCTCATATGCTATTTTTGAGGGGGAGAAAATGTAAAAGTGATTAAAATATATGAAGTGAAAGCTGAAAGTTGTATCTTGTGCGAGCTAGACTCAGATTCACCTAGGAATTGACGAGACAATTAAAGTCTGTAATATCGAAAGGACTTATCCTCGACGGGTAATAACATCAAGTTAGTTACTAGAGCTAGTTGTCACCTAAAAGCTGACAATGTATCTCTTTAACTAACCACGTAAGCGTGTCTCGAAAAGGATTAGTCTTAGTAGAAATGTACCGTCTCGAGAAACTTTCTGTGGACTTGACCAGGCCGGGTAATAACTTCAAGCTAGTTTAACTAGTGATGTAAGCGTGTCTCGAATCGGTCTTGTTCACTGAAAGTGGATCAATTCAAAAGTACTTGCTCCTCCCGCATGTGCAAATTTATTAAACACTTATGAGCACATGTGCAGGGGGAGCCCTTCAAAAGTGTACACAAAACTCTCAAAGTGTTAACCAAAATATTTGATTATCACAAACACTTTGAGAGATTTTCAATCAAAGGTTTCTTGGCTACTGTCGGAGTTATAAGGTGATTAAGATAGGAATATCCGTCCTATGATCCGCCAGAGCCGGAGGGATCTACCCAAGGACATCTCCCATAGTTAGTATTAGAAGTCCTTAGGTATGATACGAAAAAAAAGGAGAAAAGAATGAAAGGGAAAGAAGGAGTTGAAGAATTAAAAAGAAAAGTAAAAGAAAAGGGTGAAAAGAAATAGCCCTCCATATGAATCAACCTTAGGGCAGACACCGGGTTCAATACGTATGCTACTGGCTGTTGCAAAAGACAACACTGGTATTGAAGATTAAGCTGTCATAGACCCAGTGACGCAATGCACTAAACCTTCTTAACCACTCAAGTTCTCTTAAAAGAGCTTGTTTCATTCTCACGGGGAACCTGTGTAATCTATCGACCTATCTCTTAGAGACGGTTGATATTGAAGAAGGAGACCCCTCCCTAGTCTCCGCATAGGAAACCTAAGTGTGCACTTATAGAGTCTAGAGCCTCGAGATACATCACAGATCTCTTAGGAACACTTAGTATTTCTACAACTGGTGTTCTACATCAATGGACACCAGCTGTAAATTATCGAGTCCTTCGCAGATCTTAGCAATCTGCCGAGAACGTTTATGAGAGGATTACTTATGTATTTCTCAATGATTGAACAGAAATCCTGCCAGGGTCAACATCAAACAGCCCTGACAGCAGGTCACTTCGGTAACCTCACAAGGGTTACGCTTAGTGTTTGCGGTGGTTTCATAGCGATCTACAGTCGTGGAGTGATCCCCAGCGACTCACCCAGTCATTGAGCTACTCAGTAGGTCTCGTAAGCTCCTTCGGGAGTATCTGATATGGGAACGGCCTGGATAAGGATTAGAAGGAGTCTTCACAATATGCTGTTGATGAGCTCTAATTCCTTATCCGTAAGTACCGGTTGTTTTATTGCTAACTGTTTACTCGCAGGTACCTCACTTCCATGATGGTAGAGTCCAACATGCTCATACATACATCTTGAAGCAAAAGATAGCTCCCCCAAAGATCTTAGCAACACAAAGTTCCAAGAAAGATTCTACGACAATAAGAAGAATCTACAAAGTATAAAGACAAAGATCTCAATGTATCAAAAGGAACTTCTTGCACGTGAAAGTCTAAGTCCAAAGATGTATGAGTATGTTGGAATGGCGGACAACCACCACAGACGCAGGAGTGACGAACGGCAGATTACTTCATAACACCATCACTACATCATCACCAAAGAACAAAGACAAAGAGCAAAGTATATTCATTATCATTCAACCATTTTGAAGACGTCTAGAGTTTTACATGTCACAAGTCAACGACAAAGATGAAGACGTCAAGCAACCGTGATGACCGACCCTTAGGGGGAGATTGTTAGGATCATACTTTTGTATTTTGTCAAGTCTCGGTCATTACATTTTGTAATAGGTTGCTTTAGTATTTATTTCATTTAGTTTATGTTACAAGGCTTATGTGTTAAAGCCCTATGGGCCTTAAAGCCCACGAATTAAGAGATAAGGAAGGAAGGGAGTGTTGCCCTAACTCCTTCCTTATAAATAGAGAGCTTATGTAAACATTTCATTTGTTGGTTATTTGATTATCTTAAAGAAACTCTTGCACTTTCACCTTTCTTATTGTCTCATAATCAACCAATCTCTTTTCTCATCTTATTTCTTTCTAAATCATACTTGTGTTTACAAAATGGTGACCTAACAATATACTTGTTATACAAATATCTAAAAACCTCCTAAACATAAACATACATAAAATTTGGAATCAAAAAGTTCATCTCATCTCTTCTCCATCACCAAACCCACGACCAAACTCATACACCATGATCAAGTGAAGATTTTTGAAAATTTAAAGCATAGAAGTTGTTCATTTTACCTTCCTAATCAAGAATCTTACAACAAAAACACAAGTAACTCAAGGTTTTCTCATCATCTAATCACCTATTATTTCAAAGTGAGTTATCAAATTTATTTTCATGTTTTCATCTAATTAACACTTGTATCTTATGGTTTTCATGCTTAATTTCATGCACAAGCTAGCTATACCACTTTATTTTTGTAGACTTTTTGAACATACAAACCCTAGAATTTGTTTTAGGTGTTCCTTTGTTAAATTAACTTGTTTAGTCATCATTAGGAACCCATGGCACCCTAAGAAGGTGTATGGTATGATTATTATAGCTTTGTGGAGTTTGCAAGAGTTTTGGTTGAAGTAGAAACTAGTTTTGAACATGAAAAATGGGTTTGTAACAAGTAAATATACCTACTGTCCCATTTTGGTAAATCCTGGAAAATCAGTAAACATAAAGGAAACTTTGGCAAATTTTTAGAAAATACTTTCAAAAACGAATCCGCAGGCGAAAGAACGGATTAAAAAGAGTTTATAACGAAGAAGTTATGACTTTTGCAAGTTTGTTGACGAAAAGTATTTTTCTGAAAATTACATGCTGTTGGACGTTTTTCGTCGGACAAAAAGTGGCTGTAGACGTAACCCGGAGGAGCCAAGCTTTCCAAAATATATTACTACATACTAAGACGTAACTGTGGATATAAAGAACAAGTAAAACGGACTTATAACGACAAAGATATTCACGTTTGAATATCGGCAAAACTCATTTTAGTTTGACAGCTTTTGGAAATATAACGCTAAAACTACGTAGTAACTCTAGATTTCTAGAAATAATACCAAGTACCCAATTTCATAACTAACGAAGTATTAGTGATTACAAGTATATTTTTATCATTACAAGGCGTTATTACAAGGATTTCAACCAGAGGATTTCAACACTAACATTGATACATACGATATATATATATATTGGTATATATATATTACAACTAGCTTTATTTTTCTAATAGCCATATTTTTCTAAGTCTTGGAAAATGTATATTTTTGTTAACAACAAATGTTTATCCAAAGAGTAGAGTGGTATAGGAACATGTGCATGGACATTCATAACATCATTTTGTGATCTAAATTAGATCGTTCATCATTCATATTAGGTTGAGGCAGCTAACCGTTCATTGTTGTTCATTTCACATCATCACAGTATCATCAGTTAAGGTGAGTTTTCATAGCCCCGTATACATTTTATGATTGTTTTCAAATCTCACGGGGGAGAATACATTGCACCATTTTAGTACGAGCCCAAGTATCAAAACTTATGTACATTGCTTAAGTAGCTTGTCTGCCTTGTGATAAGTCCCCTGTTATTATCATGAACCGTTAATTTGCCAATTAAGCGAGAGTGAGTGGATAGATCTATTGAGGGTGACGCCTCCATCCGTGGTAGTATTTACCAACAGTAAGCGGATGCATTTCATGTCTGTTACATTTGAGTGTTTTGGCAGAACATTCAGGAGGGGCATAATTTCATCAGTCAAGCTTCGATGTCATGAGCTTAAGGTCTATTGTACTATTTTTACGTGACTTTTGTCATGCACTTATACTTGTGGTGGTCGTACAACATTACATTTCATAAACCTATGATTATTCACCAACTTTATGTTGACCGTTTTCGCAATGTATTTTCAGGTAACTAAGGCATCGTCATATCATATGCATGGAGTCACATTAGGGTGTGCCAGGGATGACGCACTACATTTTGGATTTTTCATGCACTTGTATTTCATCGTTTGATCGTACCAGATTTATTTTCTTAAACTTGTTCAGACTTTGGGACCTATGTTTTGTAAGACTGGATGTTTTTAAATAAATCAAACGATGTATTTTCCAAACGACACTTTAGGTCGTTCAATATATCCTTGTTATGGTGCTAGGACAGTTACACCCCCAGGCATTCCATTCCGCTGCAAGTCAAGTAAATTGGGGGTGTGACATTTTCTTCCATGTTCAATTGAAGATAAGTTATCCTTTAATCATTCAATATGTCTATGTGTTGTTTGATTATATCGTATGCTTTTCTTTTCTATAACATGTTAGCATAGGTTTGTTTGTGTTTGCATAGATCTAATGAAACCTAGACATTGATTATAGGTTGTTGGTTTGTCATTGATTGTTTTGGGTGATTGATTTTAGCATTAGGCTTAAGAAAACTGACTAATCTCCTATACAGTAACTTGCTTGAATGTCTTAATAAACATAATCGGATGTGTACTACGGTTTTATTGGTTGTATTTAATGCATAAGTAACTATTAATGAGGCCATGATAGGATACTAAACGTGTCGTCATAGGAAGAGATAGAAGCTTATAGATTTGGGGAAGATCGTACACGGCCCCACGAATGGTATTAAGGAATGCAACCCTTCACCTATGCAATTGTGACAAACCAATTAATCAATAAAAGATAACTAAGGAGTAGTGAAATCTAAGTAAACACGTTTTTCTCATATTAGAAGTCTCTCACATTTTATTTTCTATTTATTTTATTTTATTAAGTAGTTATTTGGGTTAGTTGACTAGCAACGAATTCTGTCCACTCTTCCAAAACCCGAGATTTTACTTGCTTTCCATAAATATAAAAATTCAAAAAGAATCATCCCTCACCTCTAGACCTAGTGAGATCAATTCCAATCCTAATGAACACTATGCCCTGTAGAGAACGATCAATCCCCTGGTATTTTCCACTTCACTATACTACATCGGTCAGGTACACTACCTGGTGGGGATTGTAAGCTTCTCAAGATCCCTTGAGAAGTAAAACTTTTGTGTGACTACAATCCAGCACATCAGTATTATATTTGATTTGTTTTCTGTTTACCTGTAGTCGACAAAAGCGTTCAGATACTTTTTAGTTACATGTGAGGCATATGGCGTAAAACCATCGCATTTTGTCACTGATACTTTCAATAGTTTCCATGACAGTGAATCAAACATTCTGTCATATTAAATTATTTGTTAGTAGTTAAATTTTTTTTCCATAGTAAGTATGCACCATGTAATCAGTACTTGTTGGTGTTCAGGATTTTTTGTGTGGAGATCGGCTAATGTGACACGGTTTCTGTTATTTTTATCTTCTATGTTTGCACAACGATGGTATTGGACATTTAATATTGTTGGTGGTTCAAAGAAGTCATTGTACATGTACAATTATCAGAGGTAATATTACAATTTTATTTATATTTCTTTTTTTCTATTGATTTAGTATGTGGCAGTTACTTACACTGAGCGTATTTCATTTGCTTCTGGTATGTATCTGGATTGAAATAGTAAAAAGTTGCAGCCGTATTTAAGAGCTGAAGACCTATAAGAGATAATCTAAAATTAGTTACCGTATGCTGAAGTATTGAAGGAGGTATAAGGTAATAATCTTACTGCCATATGTTTTAACTATACATGAGCTCACTGCTATAGTTGTTGGCTTGTCAGCTTCTTGATATTCTTTCAGGTTAAAAATGCGTGCTTTTTCATTCCGTAGAGTAAATCTCACAGTACGACCACTGTTCAAAGTGTTAATGGTTAATAACATATACTATAAAAATCAGATTAAGTTAGAGATATATAGATGGTACATACTCAAGATTCTGGATCCCAATATCTCTCCAATACACAATTTCTTTTGTAGCTTTAACTGACTCCAGTAATGCAGTAACATATTGGACAGAACCCACGTAGTCTGGCAAAAAAAGTAATGTTAGCAATGTATTTTATTTATAAAAAGTGTTGGTCATTTATGTCATGTAATAGGTTGCGATAGTATGTCATTTCAAGTTATTTAGTTCTAGTATTCATGTTATTCCAAAGTCTATGGGCCAAATATGTATAAGCCAAAAGTTAGTTATGCCCTAGACTTGGACACTACAAATACTCATGTATACCTCTCATTTGAGGTTGGTTGGTTCACTAGTAATATCATGTTCTTATTTTACACACACTAGTTGTCCTTCCCACTCTCTCCTCTCTACTCTCTTTCTCTCTCTAGGATATACGCAAGATTCATAAGTGATTTAGGTTGTTCTACGGTCCAACAAGTGGTATCATTCGCCAAGGGATAATATAGGTTGATGTAGGCTTGATTTCGTAGAAAAACTAGGTTAAATGTGAATTTCTTAAGATCTCCGTTACTGTTCATCGCTATCTTAGCGAGTTAGGTTACTTTTCTGTCGAGTTAGGATTTTTTTTTTTGGTTCTATCGAGTTTGGAGTTTACTTACCGAGTTTGACAAACATCCTAACATACCGAGTTACACTTTAATTAAAACTTACCGAGTTTGACAACCTTCAGAACATACCGAGTTAAGAAAGAATCTAAATCATACCGAGTTAGAGGCTTATTTCAAGCATTATCGAGTTTTTTGGCGGGAAAAGTTGAGTAAAATTTATTTTTTTACAGGAGACTAAACGTTCAATTTTTACACAAGATTTAAATTTTGGTATAAGGTTGAAAATTTTGGCCCGAAATTCAAATGTTTAGGCCAAAATTCAAATTTTTTCGGTAAAATTTGGCGTCAAAATTCTTAAAACTCAAATTTTTCTGGTAACCTTAGAATTGCATTTATTAGTGATTTTCAAATTTTAGGCGAGAAAATTTTCAAATATTATTTTTGGAGGGAAAATACGAAATCACTGATATCAACCGAGAACAAACTTTCAACTTCACCAAAACATCTAATCTACAACAACAACCTTTGTTATCTTTCAAAAGATCCTCAGAACAACATTTCACTTTGAATTCAAATCACGGCAACTCAACAAGACATTCATGCTGCCGGTGCTGAGAATTGACCTCCAATGCTTGAAAAAGGTGGATATCTCCCATAGACAAGGCGCATGCTTCATTACATCAAAACAAAGACCGATGGTAAATTAATGATCAACTCCATTACAAATGGTCCATTTAAGCCAAGACAAGTTCAAGTTGAAGGTAATCCAAATACAACACCTCCTACTCTACCATTCGTTCGTGAACAAACAGAAGCAGACTACACGGATGAAGACAAGAAGCAGATCGCCGCTGATGATATGGCAATGCATTTAATCCAACTTGGATTACCACGCGAGATCTTTGCTGCGGTCGACAGCTGTTGTTGATATAAATAATGTATAAAAACGTTACTAATATCTTTCGATATCCTTCAGTTTTGACGATCACAAAATATAAGAATATTAAACGCAAAGTTAATACATAAACAAGTTTTAAGCAAGTTTATATCATCTCATCCAACATAATCACTTAAGGTATGAATAAACAAGTGACTAATACATTTTATGATCAAAGGGATGTTTATTTAAATAATACAAAGTTTATAAAATTAAATAAACTTATTATATATTTTTGAAAAACATTTTTGGTAATAAAGGAAAATGTTTTATTCATAATAAATATATGAATTCAAAATTTTAACCAAAATTAGTTAGTTTTTCACCAAATAAACTTTCCCCATAAAAAGACAAGAAAACTTCAGTTTTCGTCTGGGCGGCCCCTTAATTTTAAGGGGGCCGGCACACAATTAAGGGGACCGGCCACGCTCCCCTGTCAGATTCTGTCAGAAATTTTTCCCTATAAATACCACCTTAAATCTGGAATTTTTCCTACCTCTTGCATGAAAATTTTCAGATCCAAATCTCTCTAAACATCCTCCTAAAAACCCTTTGATCATATGATTGTTAATCCTTGTTTCAAGTGATTCATTCTCTCACCTCTCATCTCTCAAAGTGCAAGAGAAGAATACTCCTTCAACATCAAGTTGTGAAGTATTGTAGATTTGTGTATATAGTCCAGTTGTTGTGTACATTCATTGTAAAGGTGCGATAGTATTGTAACTAGATAGATCTAGGAGTAGAAGTTGTGAATAGAAGTTGTAACCCCCGGTACTTTTCTAAACTCACTTCTAGCCTAAATATTTGTTTTCGTACCTGAGACACATTAAAACTTTTATTTTATGATTAATTGGGCTTGGGAAACGTGAGATATATTGGAAACGAGAACTTTATTCCTTGATTGACTCAGCACAACCTAGAACACTCGAACTTATTGCATTTGCCAATTTATTTGAATTATTTTGAGTTTTGAAAAAAAAAATCTCTAAAGTTTATGCTTGATTTTATTGGAAAAATTATTTCGTGAACAATGGCGCAAGTTTCGTAATTTTTCGAGTCCGTTTGCTATGTCGAATGAGCCCCGAAGCGTTTATCGTGATAAGTTTGCTACGTTGGCGATATTAGTCCTTGGACTATCACCCTTCCCTTACCCTACACTTTTATTAATATCAAAACTTACCCTATACTTATTTTTCCATATAAATACCCCACACCCCACCATTCTCTTCACTTTCACTCATGAAATACACACACACTCTCTCTCTCTACTTTTCTTCTTTCTTTTTTTTCCGGCCGACCACCAAACCGCCGCCACCTCCGGCGTACTTTTCCGGTCACCAGAAAATTTTCTGGCCAAAAATATTTTCTTTCACCATCTTGTAGATCGGGACGTGCTCGTTCCAAAAGTACAAACCATTTAATTTGAAACCATCCCGAACACCCCCAACCACCATCCACCGCCGCACCACCATACCACCACCGTCACCATCACGACCAACCACCACCTTCCCACCACTTTTTCTATACTTTTCTTGCTCGGTAAACCCCCAAACGCACCTCTATTTATTTATTTTTATTTATTTCGTATTTATTTCTTTTTATTTATTTAAAAACATTAAAAAAATTATAAATATCATTTTCGTATTTTTATTTAATAAAAATAATATTTCCGAAATTATTTTATTTAAATCCAAAAATTATTATAAATTTTTATATATTTTATTTATTTGCCGAAATTATTTTTATAAAATTTATTTTATAAAATTTATTATTTATTTATTTTAATCCGAAAATACTTTTTAAAATAATATATATTTTTAGTTTTCATCCTAAAATATTTTTATAAAAATTTCATATATTATTTATTTATTTATATATATATCGATCCATATATATAAATGTATATATATATTTAGTTTTTGTTTTATTATTTATTTATTGAATATTGGGATATAAATGATGTTTTTAACTCATGTGGGCCCTCTTTGACCGATAGTTGACTGGTCAACACCGGGTCGACCCGGTGTGACTCGGTTAATTTTTGTATTATTTGTTGAGTATCGTTGTTATTTGTAGTTGTTATATATATTTGAACTTGTTTCGGCTAAAATTTAAATGGAACGGATTAATAATTATGAAACTATAAAAATAAGTTGGTTATAGTTAAGGGATTTGATTATCGGACATTGATTCCGTATTATTGTATTGTGAGCTTGTATTGGACGTATTGGATTTACGGCCTTGGTTATTTGGATATTATGGACCCTTTGGTACACGAGACGGTAGGGTACGTTAGGCCCGTAAAGATCTTAATGTACCTGGAACCTGAACAATACAAAATGGTTGATAAAACTAAACAACTAAAGGACTATGTGAATGATATATCCAAGCATAATTACTTATTTATACGATTTTATTATTTAAAAACAAAGAGTCGTTGACTCGGGAAACGTTGTATAAACGGGCAGGTCATGCCGAAATTTTGTAAAATCTTTTATAAACTTTTAAAACTTAAGGATTATATTATATTTGAAAAATCCTTTTTAACTATATTGTTTTCAAAGTTTTGTTTTGGGAGAAATGGGTAAAATAGCCGAAATTAGTTTATTATAATATATTATTTGTTTATATTCATTTTATTTCAATTTCTTTCTTTGAGCTATTCTATTGTCTACTTTTGACGTTCTCGGACTTACGTGCGCTCTCAACGACATATTCTTTCTATTTTTCTTTCTCGTCACCCACGTGAGACTTTTTAAAATCTATTTTTCTTTCAAATGCCATTGTGTTTATAAAAACTTTTATTCAAGCATTGTTTATTGAGATGTTCGAGTTTAGTTCTGAGTTATGCCTTTTATATTGATTAGGTTGTGCTGAGGTCCCTATTGCTGTGACGCATATTTGATTGTTGCTATATCTCGTTTCCTGCTGCTGTTATTAAGGTGTGATTCATAGCCCCGCTTTTTATATTTTAATTGTTTATAAACTCACGGGGTGAGACACATGCTTTAAATGTTTTCTGAGCACAAGTAGTATTTTTGGTATGCTTATCCTGATGATGATAACAAATATATATTCCTGACGATGTACTAAGTAGCTTATCTTGCCTGAAAGACCCTCCGATCATGAGCCATTAGTCACTTGCGAGTGAGCGCGAACTTAGTTTATAGGCCTATAGGACTGACCATCCCACTCGTAGTTGTCAAGGGCTTGACATGCGGGTGTACTATTTGTCGTTTTTGCCGGGTAATTTGGCAAGTACCCGGCCTTGGGGGCATTTATTATTATGAATTCCGCGGTTGATTATTTATTTCAGTACAGCGTACTGTTGATTGGTTTGGTTAATGCCTTATGTGTCATGAGCTTAGTATCATCAACCGTATGTATGCACTGGGATGCCTCTACATATTGGGTGTTATCTTGGTTACCCTGGTATTTGCATTTGTTGCTTATACCGTATTATTAAAACCCTTGTGCTCAACCTTATTTCTTTAAACCTATGGATTACACTCAACCTTTGTGTTGACTTTTAAGCATGTGTTTCTCAGGTACTACTACTAATTAAATTGTGGAGCTATATTGATTTTGGGCGTGGTGGAGTGGCTGGATGAAGGAAGTTTTCTGTCAAGGCAGCTTATCGATTACTACTATTTTTATTTATCATGTCCTTCGTAAAACCTTGGTGTGTTTTTAAATGTTTTCCGCTGCTAAACTTATTTACTTTCCGCTGCTAAACTTATTTACTTTCCGCTGCTAAACCTTGTATTTCTACTACTACGTTTGGATTTTCGCTGCTAAACTTTGTCATTTTCCGCTGCAATCTTTATTTTTATTCCGCTGCTATTTTTTTAAAGAGTCTATGTATTCTAAAATGGTTTGTAAAACGAATGATATGTTTTGAGGCATTTTTAAATGTCCCGTGTTGTGGTCGTTTGCTATAAAGATGCCTGGTTTCGATTCGCGTAGTGCCCCCAGCATGTCAGCTGCCGTATTCCCGGGTTGGGGGTGCTATAGAATGGTATCAGAGCCATCGTTTATAGAGGACGAGCTCGCACTCGACTATAAACTTTTTCCTGGAGTCAAAACATTTTGAGACAGAAAGCTGACAGCCTTCCATGCCACTTCGCGCCCTGGTATTTTCTTTCAAACTTTACTTATATATATGTTTTTACATTGAGATTGGTTTGAACTTTTTCCACTATCATGCTTTGGCTTATAAAATGGTTTTCCGCGAAAATTTGGCTAGAAATTTTATGTTTTTCTTATACTCTTGTAGAGTATCATGTCTGTCCCAGTTCCCCGTGATCAGGTTCCCGTTCCACCAGTTGTTGACCCATTGCCCTTAGGAGATGATGTTGAGTTGGATGTTGATGTTGGGTTAGGTGTTCATGTTGGGTTAGATGATGAGTTAGATTTAGGGGATGATGTTGATATTGAGGATGATGAGGAGATGGAGATGGATGTTAGTGACGATGATGTTGACATAAATAATGCCTAAAAGCATTATTAAGTTTTTATCAATATCTCTATGTTTTGATCATTACAAAATATAACCTCAAAGAACTAAAACTTATGACATAAACAAGTATTTGGTGATTAATATTTCTCTTTACATCCAAATCACTTAAGGTATGAATAAACAAAGTGTTTAGTGCAATTTATGATCAAAGGGGTATTTAATTAACTAATGCAAAGTTTATTTAATTATATAAACATATTATATATTTTTGAAAAACACTTTTGGTAATAAAGAAAAATGTTTTATTCATACTAAATATATGAATTCAAATTTTTAACCAAAAACAGTTAGTTTTGCACCAAATAAACTTTCCCCACTAAAAGACAAAGAATCTGGCCGTTTTAGCTGGGCGGCCCCCTTAATTATAAAGGGCGGTCCCCTTAATTTTAAGGGGGCCGGCCCTGATTTAAGGGGACCGGCCACGCTCCTCTGTCAGATTCTTTTGCCTATAAATACCACCTTAAACCTGGATTTTTTCCTCACCTTTTGCACTCCTAAACTTTCTGTTCTAGATCCCCATTTCTATTCTCTAAATCCTTTGATCATAAATACATAATCCTTTGTTTCAAAGTGATTCTTACATCATCCTCTCAAGTGCAAGAGAAGAATACTTCTATCCTCCAAGACAAGAAGTATTACAACTTGTTGTGACCTCCACATCCAAGTTGTTGGTGCATCATCAAGAATATTTACATATATCTTTGTGTAGTGTGTTGTGAATATTTGATTGTAGATAGTTGTGTTAGGAATATAGATTGTGTGATTGGCTAGTAGATTGTAGTGAAGATAATTGGTGTGTAGAAGATAGGTGTGAACTAGATTGTAGTAAAGATAGTTGGTGTGAAGTAGTTGTGAAGATAGGTGTGTAGTAGATTGGTGTGAAGTAGTTGTGAAGATAGGTGTGTAGTAGATTGGTGTGAAGTAATTGTGAAGAAGGTGTGATTTCGTTGTGACGAAGCTTTGGTGTGTAAGTGGTGTGTATATTGGTGTGTAAGGTTTCTCCGCCATAAGGAGCTTGTTGACATAGTGAAGAAAACTCTCGAGTAGGTGACTCGAGGAGTGGAGTAGGGCAAAGAAGGTGTCCTTGTAGCCGAACCACTATAAATCCTTTGTCTCGCGGTTAGATCTTTCCATATCTTACTTATTATCTTGCTTATATCGTTATTACATTTGTAGACGTAGACGTATATATATAGTTGCTCATATAGTGCTAGTATTGATTTTACTTAAAGATCAAACGAAAGTTTCATTCACAAAACAAAGTTTTTACAATCAAACTAAAAAGGTTACATACATATAATTGATCATTTCGATCAAGTATAGTTTTTATACAAAATATAACTAAGGATTATAAAATAAACGATTACGTACTTATCTCTCGTATATAGCTATAATTGTTTATATTATGCATGTGTTGATTTCACATACTTAGCTTACATTATTATTATTGTTCATACTTAGATATACTTGTTCATATTGTTCAAGATTTGAGTTCACATAAGATTGAATCAAAGTTTTAAAAGCAAACAAGGTTTTAAAACTAAACTAAGTTTTCATAATATAATTAAAAAGACGTAAAACTATTCAACCCCCCCTTCTAGTTTTCCACAATTGGTACCAGAGCCACGTCTAGCAAGATTTTTAAAATATATTGTATTTTAAAACTTGTAACGATCTATGGAATCTGAAAAATATTTAGAAGGGCAATCTATGCAAAGACCACCACTATTTGAAAGTGATGGATTTTTATATTGGAAAAATCGATTCGAAACTTATGTGAAATCAAAGGATCTAGATCTTTGGCATGTTATTACCTTTGGTGATTTTCCTCCTATTCAATATAATTTTGAAACTAAAAAGGATGAAATTGTATCTTTTGAAAAACAAAATGATGATTTGAAAAAGAAACTATCAAAAAATAATGAGGCTAAAATGGTTATTTATAATGCGTTACCACGCAAAGAATATGAAAGAATTTTTATGTGTAAAACCGCAAAAGAGATTTGGGATTCTTTACTAATCACTCACCAAGGTAATAGTCAAGTTAAAGATAACAAAATAGATCTTCTTGTTCAACAATATGAACAATTTACGATTCCGGAGGAGGAATCAATAGATAATGCTTTTGCTAGATTTAACACTATTATCACAAGTTTAAAAGCACTTGATGAGAATTTTTCTAGTAAGAATTTTGTTAGGAAATTTCTTAGGGCTCTTCATCCAAAATGGCGAGCTAAAGTTACGGCGATTGAAGAATCGAAGAACTTGTCAACTCTTCAACTTGATGAGTTGATCGGCAACCTGAAAGTCTACGAAGCAATAATAAAGAAAGACTCCGAGATGGTCAATGGAAAAAGAGAGCAAAGCAAGTCAATTGCGTTGAAAGCTAGGAAGGAATCTAGTAACGAGGATAGCTCAACCTCCGAAAGTGATGACGAAGAATATGCGACGGCCGTAAGAGACTTCAAGAAATTCCTCAAATGGCGAGGAAGATTGGTTAGACAACCGTATGATGAAAGGAAAGCAAACCAAAGAAATAAAGATGACAAAAATGGCAAAAGTGATAGGAAGTGCTTCAAATGTGGTGATCCAAATCATCTCATCGGAAAATGCCCAATGATGTCAAGAAATCAAAATCAAAAGGCGTTTGTTGGAGAAGCTTGGAATGATAGCGATGACGATGAGAAAGAAATCACAAATGAGGAGAAATGTCTTATGGCTAAGACATCAAGCGAGGTACGTTCCGAAACCAAATACTTTAGTGACGAAAATTTATCATTAGACGAAAAAGACCTAGATAGTGAATATAATAGGTTACGCAAATTAGGTCAAAAAGTTATAGCTAAAAATAAGTCACTAAAACATATTAACAATCTATTAGAAAATGAAGTACTCGAATTAAAAATTAGACTACAACATTTGGAAAAAGGAAAAGAAGTTCTTATAGAATGTAAAACATGCATAGAGGTTAAAAATGAAAACGAAAAACTTAAAGATGAAATTTTCAAACTTGACAAGTTTAAAAATAGTAGTAACCCACTTAAGAAAATAATAAGTGTTCAAGAAACTTCGGGAGACAAAACCGGTCTAGGATTAACCTCAACTAATGTTTCAACTAGTGAAAATAAAAATATAAAGTTTGAATGTGAATCTAGTAAACAAAAACCATTAGAGTCAAAACCTAAGTATATACTTAGAGAAGATAGAAAAATACCTATTGCAAGTGATGTGGAAGTAAAAAGTTTTTATAAACCATCATTAAAAGTCAAAACCGGATTTTCTAAACCTAAATTAAGATCTAAAACTCCACCACCAAGAAAACCTAACAATCATCATCCAAGATCTAAAACACCTCAACCTAGAAGAAATCAAAATAGACAAAATTACAATAACACTAGAAATCAAATGTGGAATTATCTACCAAGTTACAATCCTTGGGAAATATTACCACCATACATGCATCCTAGCCAAATGTTAAATATGTTTGGACCAAACAACTTTGGACCAATGAGACAATGGGGACCAAGTGGCTAAGTTGTCAATCTTGGAAGAAGTTGGAATATCATCTACCAATGACTTCTATAAGTCAACATGGTCACTTGAAGTGCTTGAAGATATTCCATTGAAGACTAAAAGGTACACGTTTCTTTTAAGTTCATCACTATAATTTGCATGCTTAGATAAATGATTAGTTAGATTAATGCTTAGTACATAATTGCTTATATTCTTATAACCTAGAAATATCATTGGTTGACTTTCCTAGGAATAAGATAAAATTGTTCATTGCCGAACAAAATAGAAAATGGAAATCTTCTATATCCACTATTAGGAAACTCATGGTGATGAAGTGAAATGAGTTAAGTGGATAAATCGTTAATATAGAAGTAGGATTAGATACCTCGCGTAAGAAAACTATGGATGAAACAAGCTCTTGTAGACTATGGCATTAAGTCAGATAAGCGTGCGAAATCAAAGGAACTATAGATGTTAGGTTATACCCCATTCAACACTCTCGCATCCTACATATTAATTTTCGTCATCACTTCCTTTAGGATCATAGGATATGTAGAAACGATAGCATGAGATAATAGTAGGCTTAACCAATCCTCTTGAGCATGAGATCTATAACAAACATCTTTTAAAATATATGATTAATGATATTTGTTGTCAAAAATCTAATATCTTTAAAAATATGCAAAAACCTCACATTTTGGAAAATAGTTTTTCAAATAACTGTCCCACTTTTAAATAAGATGTTTTCACAATAAATATCCACAATTTTGTTTTGATCAAAACCAAAGATTGAGAAAATTTTATTTACCTTTCATTAACACATTTTGAAGTAAAACCGAATCTATTTTATTCAATTAACTCTCATATCTACATGAAAACCTACTTTCAAACATTGTTGAATAATGCTAAAAACGTCTCTTTAAATCATGCATGGTGATCTCATATTTGTCATCTATATTTATATAAATGACACTTATAAGTGAACTAAATCAAATCAAGAGGGTCATGGTTTATCTATTAAGACTTCGTTTGTAACAAGTCTAGAAACCCATGCTATCATAATACACATTAGGATTAATCCTCCTAGTTATGTAGTTATGAAATACTTGATGTTGCTTATTGTTTCCTAGCACTTATATTTTGCTTGCCAGATGAGTATGTTTGCATGCTAGATGAAATTGCTTGATTACTTAATCTCTTTAGTTAACATGCTCTAGCTACATAATTGCCTACATAATTAGTCTATGTTTAATTGCCTCAAAGAGTTGGACTTGTTTGAAACCAAAAACACAACCTTTCTGCAATGCACTACCAAAAACCCTTTTCTGGCAATCTGGGAATCACCAGATGGGCGGCCCCCTTAAATCATAAGGCGGCCCCCTTAATTATTAAGGGGACCGGCCTCCAATTAAGGGGACCGGCCATCTGATGGTCGAATGTGTTGTTTCCCTTTTCTATTTCTTAGCCCATTTCATCCTACACTTCCCAAAATTCACAAACCTATTCTATCCTAAACCTTCCATCAAAGTTTATCCATCCTTGATCCCACCAATCCTACATTATAAACACTCTCATTCCTCTCAATCTCCACTCATCTCATCATTTCCTCTCCCATTAAACCAAAACCACCAAGAAACTTGTTTGGAGAAGAAAGCCTAACTTCCTTTAAAAATCCGTCAAACCAAATGACGTTGTCAAACATTCAACACCAAATTCCACCTATGTTTTCAAACATTACTTACCTAACACCTCACTCTCCTTCTCACGAACATTACATATCAAAAACCTTTACTCACCAATATCCTTCTCCATTACACTCAAACCTCATAATCTTTTCACAACTCAAGCGATGTTGTTCATAATCAACCAACACCTAAACCTCACTCTCACACAAATGATCCATTTAACAACAAATCATCCATTCGTGCTTCGACTAATGTTCCTTCTTATGATGAGCATGCACAATCCCAAAACAATAATCCCAACCTCATTACCAACACTTTACATGTTGCTCATTCAACAAAAACACCATCCACTCATGAAGAATGTCTTCCACCCATATCATGTTTTCATGATTACCCAAGCTCAAACATGTCTCCACCACCAAGAGTATCACCACCACATCCTACAACTTCACATGCCATTCCTATGTTGCATGTTCAAACCCTCACCCAAGACAATTATCATGCTCCACCACCATCACCTTCCTCCGAACACTTGAAGTTCGTTGAGGCGCTAAAAGAAGCCCATGAGCTTAGTGCTCTTTTAGTCTTACATCTTGCTCAACGCAATTTGGATCCACCTTCATCTAGATCACCCTCATCACCACACAACATAAATCAACTTGAGAAGCATGTCAACAATTAACCTTGTTGCATCTTTCTCCTAAAAACGATTGCATTCAATGAACACTTCACTTGGATTGAATATCTTCTCACTAGATCACATCCAATACCCTCACTTGAACAACATCCAAAACCTCAATCAACCTCTTCCGCTACAAACTCTCCACCACCAAACTATCCAACATTCATGACCCGAACATATACCTCCATTAATCCAACAACCTCCATTAATCCAACAATCTTACCCTAACTCAATCATCCTCATTCCAAACACTCCATCATCAACCATCTAAGCATACCATATGCTTATGATGTTCACTTTGAAATACGAATCAACCAACCTTTGGTTGCAAGCAAGTCCAAGTGCTCTCTTAGGCAATATAGGACTATGTCTTTTCCTTTGTGTTATTTTTATCAATATGCTTCAAGCATATTGAGTGTTGTAATGCTTTTCATTTCTATAATGCTTGAATGAATCTTTGTTTAGTTGCATAATTGTTGCCTTGCATATATGTGTATCTTGCTCTCTTAAAATATTTTTGTAGCAAAGATCTCCATAGCTCGTTCCCTTGGTGCTCTCAAATGAGGGGGAGCATACATCAAGGGGGAGCATTTTACCCGTTTAAACTTCCCTCGCGAAGCTTACTCGGCTTAACCTTTTTGATTTTACAAAAAGGGGGAGAAGAGAAATGTAAACTCTATAATACTTGTCTAAAAACAAGTTTTAGATATATTGAGTTTAAGGTTTTGTAATAATCAAAAAGGGGGAGATTGTTGACATAAATAATGCCTAAAAACATTATTAAGTTTTTATCAATATCTCTATGTTTTGATCATTACAAAATATAACCTCAAAGAACTAAAACTTATGACATAAACAAGTATTTGGTGATTAATATTTCTCTTTACATCCAAATCACTTAAGGTATGAATAAACAAAGTGTTTAGTGCAATTTATGATCAAAGGGGTATTTAATTAACTAATGCAAAGTTTATTTAATTATATAAACATATTATATATTTTTGAAAAACACTTTTGGTAATAAAGAAAAATGTTTTATTCATACTAAATATATGAATTCAAATTTTTAACCAAAAACAGTTAGTTTTGCACCAAATAAACTTTCCCCACTAAAAGACAAAGAATCTGGCCGTTTTAGCTGGGCGGCCCCCTTAATTATAAAGGGCGGTCCCCTTAATTTTAAGGGGGCCGGCCATGATTTAAGGGGACCGGCCACGCTCCTCTGTCAGATTCTTTTGCCTATAAATACCACCTTAAACCTGGATTTTTTCCTCACCTTTTGCACTCCTAAACTTTCTGTTCTAGATCCCCATTTCTATTCTCTAAATCCTTTGATCATAAATACATAATCCTTTGTTTCAAAGTGATTCTTACATCATCCTCTCAAGTGCAAGAGAAGAATACTTCTATCCTCCAAGACAAGAAGTATTACAACTTGTTGTGACCTCCACATCCAAGTTGTTGGTGCATCATCAAGAATATTTACATATATCTTTGTGTAGTGTGTTGTGAATATTTGATTGTAGATAGTTGTGTTAGGAATATAGATTGTGTGATTGGCTAGTAGATTGTAGTGAAGATAATTGGTGTGTAGAAGATAGGTGTGAACTAGATTGTAGTAAAGATAGTTGGTGTGAAGTAGTTGTGAAGATAGGTGTGTAGTAGATTGGTGTGAAGTAGTTGTGAAGATAGGTGTGTAGTAGATTGGTGTGAAGTAATTGTGAAGAAGGTGTGATTTCGTTGTGACGAAGCTTTGGTGTGTAAGTGGTGTGTATATTGGTGTGTAAGGTTTCTCCGCCATAAGGAGCTTGTTGACATAGTGAAGAAAACTCTCGAGTAGGTGACTCGAGGAGTGGAGTAGGGCAAAGAAGGTGTCCTTGTAGCCGAACCACTATAAATCCTTTGTCTCGCGGTTAGATCTTTCCATATCTTACTTATTATCTTGCTTATATCGTTATTACATTTGTAGACGTAGACGTATATATATAGTTGCTCATATAGTGCTAGTATTGATTTTACTTAAAGATCAAACGAAAGTTTCATTCACAAAACAAAGTTTTTACAATCAAACTAAAAAGGTTACATACATATAATTGATCATTTCGATCAAGTATAGTTTTTATACAAAATATAACTAAGGATTATAAAATAAACGATTACGTACTTATCTCTCGTATATAGCTATAATTGTTTATATTATGCATGTGTTGATTTCACATACTTAGCTTACATTATTATTATTGTTCATACTTAGATATACTTGTTCATATTGTTCAAGATTTGAGTTCACATAAGATTGAATCAAAGTTTTAAAAGCAAACAAGGTTTTAAAACTAAACTAAGTTTTCATAATATAATTAAAAAGACGTAAAACTATTCAACCCCCCCTTCTAGTTTTCCACAGATGAGTTTATGGAGGAGGGTCAGTATGATCCCCCGCCGCCTTCGCCTGCTGTGTCGGATGTGATGTATGAGTCAGATACGTCTGAGGCATTAGGATATGCGCTCGAGGCCGAGGTTCCTCCTACGCATGAGATTGGTGAGTCGTCGACAGCGGTTCGTGTTACTCCGTCAGAGCTTAGAGCTGCTATGAGTCGTTTGAGGCAGGATATAGTGTAGTGTAAGAATAGTCATAAGAGTATCACTAGGCGTATGAGTGACAGGCAGTCTGAGGTTGCAGGATTGAGGAGGGAAGTTCAGGATGATAGGAGGGCCGTAGGAGAGATGTATATGGAGCTTCAGAAGCAAGAGGAGAGGTTGAGTTCGTTAGGACGGATGAGTGTTGCGTTTCAAGAGCGTATGGATTCGCTAGATAGGAAGATGGTTGAGATGGAGGAGGTGGTTGACAAGTTAACCATGAAGGAGGTGTTCTTGGACATTGA
Source organism: Artemisia argyi (assembly GCA_030686995.1). Classification (NCBI taxonomy): domain Eukaryota; kingdom Viridiplantae; phylum Streptophyta; class Magnoliopsida; order Asterales; family Asteraceae; genus Artemisia; species Artemisia argyi. The sequence goes on from CM060694.1 coordinate 136,450,392, forward strand.
TAGTCGACGTTATCGTACTAGTATCAGCGAGTTATGGAGTGAGTTGCATGAGATGCAGAGACAGGCCTATGCAGAGAGGATGACCCGTCTTAGGTCCTATGATGGCATTGATGTGATGACTATGTATGGTGGTCGCTTGGGAGATCAGTGATTGGATCATTTATAGTATAGTATCTTAATAGTAGTTTACCTAATATATGTAAACTGAATACTTCAGTTGGAAGATTTCATTTGAAACTTGTACTTGTTTTACATATCTTGTAAGACCAATGTCAAGTATGAAATCTATGATGTATTATGGTGATGTACTATTATTGATATAGACCTATGCTATATTATGATTCTATTCGTGTGATGATGTTTTATCTTGTGCGATAATTCTGACACATTGATCTAATACTTACAAGTGTTGTACTCTGTATTGATTGATAGAATTATGCCTCCTAAGAAGATGACCCCTGCTGCGATTCAGCAGTTGATTGATGAGGGTGTTGCTGCAGCGCTTGCTAGGCAAGCAGGTGTTCCTCAGAATGTTGGACCGGCTAGAGCTCAAGCGGTTCCCAACAACCATTTCTGCACTTTTAAGGAATTTATGGATTGTAAGCCCATTACCTTCAAGGGAACTGAAGGAGCTGTTGGATTGACTCAATGGTTTGAGAAAGTGGAATTGGTGTTTCATAGGAGCAATTGTACTAAGAACAATAGGGTGAAGTATGCGACAGGCACATTGTTGGAGCATGCCTTGTCATGGTGGAATGCTTATGTTCAGGAAAAAGGAATGGAGGAAGCTTATAGTACTTCGTGGGAAGATTTCAAGAAAGCTATGGTTAAGAAGTACTGTTCTCGTAGTGATTTGAGGAAGTTGGATACTGAGTTTTATTATTTGGCTGTGAAGGGTTCTGATCTTGCTACTTATGTGCGACGTTTCCAAGAGTTGAAGGTATTTTGTGCTCACATGGTGCCCGATAATGAGAAGTTGCTGGAGAAGTTTATCGGTGGATTGCCTGCGAGTATTCAAGGAAATGTGACATCGTACAATGCAGAGACTTTAGATGATACTATTAGCATGGCTGAACGCCTTATGGATCAGGTGACTAAACATGGTGCTGTTCAGAGGAGTAATCACTTTGACAACAAGAGAAAATGGGAGGATAACAGAAGGAGCAACAACTATAACAACCCCAACAACCGCTACAACAACAATCAGTATCGTAACAACAATCACCATCACCAGCAGAATAGGAGACAGGAGACTGTTAAGGCATTTGTGGCTACACAAGGAGGAGTCAATGTTGGACAGCAAACTCTTTGTGAGAAGTGTCACCAGCATCATACTGGACCATGTACTGTGAGATGTACGAAGTGTCAGAAGGTTGGTCATGTTGCAAGGTTTTGTAAGAACAGGGTTGTGACGACAGGAGTAGGTGCCCAGCCAGTGGTTACGTGTTACGGATGTGGAGAGCGTGGACACTATAGGAATCACTGCCCGAAGAAAGCTGGACAAGGAAATGTAGGTGCTCGAGGAAGAGTGTATGTGATGGGAAATGGAGAGCCACAACAAGATCTGAATGTTGTCACTGGTACGTTTCTTCTCAACAACCTTCGTGTTAAAGTTTTGTTTGATTCTGGTGCCGATATGAGTTTCGTATCTTCTAAGATTTCGCCGTTACTTCGACTTACCCCTACTCTATTAGACGTTAGCTATAGTATTGAGTTAGCTGATGGTAACCTAGTAGATACCCGCACCGTGATCCGTGGTTGTACCCTTAATCTTTTAGATCACCCGTTTAGTATTGATTTGATGCCCATCGAGCTCGGAAGCTTTGATGTGATAGTTGGAATGGATTGGTTATCCAAGAATCGAGCGAGCATTGTTTGTGGAGAACGAGTTGTTCATATCCCTCTCAATGATGAGATTTTGATTGTTCGAGGTGATAGGAGTGGAACTCGCCTGAATATCATATCATGTATCAAAACCATGAAATATCTTGAGAAAGGATGTCACGCATTCCTAGCACATGTGGCTAAGAAGGAGTCGGGAGAGAAGCGACTCGAGGATGTTCCTATAGTGCGTGATTTTCCTGAAGTATTTCCTGAAGATTTACCGGGACTTCCGCCATCCCGACAAGTGGAGTTTCGCATCGACTTAGTTCCAGGAGCTGCACCTGTTGCACGTGCACCGTACCGTTTAGCGCCATCGGAAATGGGGGAGTTATCGAAGCAATTGCAAGAGTTGTTGGATAAAGGATTTATTCGACCGAGTTCTTCACCCTGGGGAGCTCCAGTATTGTTTGTAAAGAAGAAGGATGGATCGTTTAGGATGTGCATCGACTACCGAGGATTGAATAAGTTAACTGTGAAGAACCGCTACCCGTTACCGAGAATTGATGATTTGTTTGATCAGTTGCAAGGATCGAGTTATTACTCTAAGATTGATTTGAGGTTTGGTTATCACCAACTCAGAGTTCGGGAAGAGGATATTCCCAAGACGGCGTTTAGGACCCGTTATGGTCATTATGAGTTCCAAGTTATGCCATTTGGATTGACCAATGCGCCTGCAGTGTTCATGGACCTCATGAACCGAGTGTGCAAGCCTTATCTAGATAAGTTCGTGATAGTCTTTATCGATGATATTTTGATCTACTCAAAGAGCGAAGAAGAGCATAAACAGCATTTGGCTACGATACTTAAGTTGCTCAAGGACGAGCAGTTGTACGCTAAGTTCTCTATGTGTGAGTTTTGGATTCGGAAAGTTCAATTTTTGGGTCATGTAATTGATGGTGAAGGATTACATGTAGATCCCGCTAAGGTTGAGGCGATTGAGAAATGGTCAACGCCAGTTAACGCCACAGAAATTCGTCAATTTCTAGGATTGGCTGGATATTACCGGAGATTCATCGAGGGATTCTCCAAGATATCTAAACCGTTAACTGCATTGACTCACAAGGATAAGAAGTATGAATGGGGAGAGGAAGAAGAGAAAGCCTTTTAGACTTTGAAGTAGAAGCTTTGTAGTGCACCGATATTGGCTTTGCCAGATGGAGTAGAAGACTTTGTGGTTTATTGTGATGCCTCGTATCAAGGGTTAGGAGCAGTTTTGATGCAACGAGGGAAGGTTATGGCATATGCTTCCCGACAGCTTAAGACTCATGAAGAGAAGTATACCACTCATGATTTGGAGTTAGGAGCTGTGGTTTTTGCCCTCAAGTTGTGGAGACATTACCTTTATGGTACTAAGTGTGTTGTCTTTACCGACCACAAGAGTTTGCAGTATTTTGGATCAGAAGGAGTTGAATATGCGACAACGAAGATGGTTGGAGACGTTGAGCGATTACGATTGCGAGATACGATACCACCCGGGAAAGGCAAATGTGGTGGCTGATGCTTTGAGCCGCAAGGAACGTTTGAAACCGTTACGCGTTCGAGCTTTAGTGTTGACGATTAACTCGAATTTACCCGCTCAGATTTTGCAAGCACAAGAGGAAGTCGTGAAAAGAGGAGAGCTTAAGAAGGAGAAAGTTGATGGGATGATTAGGAAGGAGAAATTTGAGAAACGTTCAGATGGAACTTTGTGTTACAAAGGAAGAAGTTGGGTGCCTTTGTTTGGAGGACTGAGAGACTTGATTATGCTCGAGTCTCATAAGTCAAAGTATTCCATTCACCCAGGATCTAACAAGATGTATCAAGATGTGAAGAAGTTATATTGGTGGCCCAATATGAAAGCTGAGATTGCCGATTATGTCCGTAAGTGTCTTACGTGCGCCAAGGTTAAGGCTGAACATCAGAAACCGTATGGTTTGCTAGAACAACCTGAGATCCCAGAATGGAAATGGGAAAGAATAACAATGGATTTTGTCACCAAGTTACCAAGGACTTCGACTGGATTCGATGCTATTTGGGTAATAGTCGATCGATTGACTAAATTCGCGCACTTTTTGCCAATCAAAGAGAACTACAGTATGGATAAGTTGACCCGTCTCTACGTGAAAGAGATTGTATCTCGACACGGAGCGCCAGTGTCTATTATTTCAGATAGGGATGGCAGGTTTACTTCGAATTTTTGGAAGTCACTTCAAGATTCGTTTGGTACGAATCTCGACATGAGTACCGCTTACCATCCACAGACCGATGGTCAAAGCGAGAGAACCATCCAGACTTTGGAAGATATGTTGCGTGCGTGTGCGATTGATTTTGGGAATGGATGGGATGTCCATTTGCCCTTGATTGAGTTTTCTTAAAACAACAGTTATCACGCGAGTATTAAGGCCGCACCGTTTGAAGCACTCTATGGTCGGAAGTGCCGATCACCTATATGTTGGGATGAAGTAGGAGAAGCCCAACTTATTGGACCAGATTTAGTTCGTGAGACGACCGAGAAGATTTCTCAGATTAAAGACAGATTGAAAGTTGCTCGTGACCGACAGAAGAGTTATGCAGATGTGAGGCGTAAACCCCTGGAATTTCAAGTGGGAGATAGGGTTATGTTGAAAGTATCGCCTTGGAAAGGTGTGATCAGGTTTGGTAAGAGAGGAAAGTTGAATCCCCGTTATATTGGACCATTTAAGATTGTGAAGAGGATTGGTCCTGTGGCATATAAGCTAGAATTGCCACCGGAGCTCAGTAGAGTTCACCCTACTTTCCACGTGTCGAATTTGAAGAAGTGCTTGACTGATGAAGCCGCAGTAATTCCGCTTGAGGAGATTGAGATTGATGAGCAATTGCACTTTGTTGAGGAGCCCGTTGAGATTATGGATCTCGAAGTTAAGCGATTGAAGAAGAGTCGTATACCTCTTGTGAAGGTTCGATGGAATTCCAAGAGAGGACCGGAGTATACCTGGGAACGTGAGGACGAGTTTAAACGCAAATACCCAAATCTTTTCAAAACCGGGACTGGCAACTCGAAACTAAATCCGGGACGGATTTCTAAATAAGATGTATGTGATGTAACCCCCGGTACTTTTCTAAACTCACTTCTAGCCAAAATATTTATTTTCGTACCTGAGACACATTAAAACTTTTATTTTATGATTAATTGGGCTTGGGAAACGTGAGATATATTGGAAACGAGAACTTTATACCTTGATTGACTTAGCACAACCTAGAACACTCGAACTTATTGCATTTGCCAATTTATTTGAATTATTTTGAGTTTTGAAAAAAAAAAAAAAAAAAAAAAAAACTCTAAAGTTTATGCTTGATTTTATTGGAAAAATTATTTCGTGAACAATGGCGCAAGTTTCGTAATTTTTCGAGTCCGTTTGCTATGTCGAATGAGCCCCGAAGCGTTTATCGTGTTAAGTTTGCTACGTTGGCGATATTAGTCCTTGGACTATCACCCTTCCCTTACCCTACACTTTTAATAATATCAAAACTTACCCTATACTTATTTTTCCATATAAATACCCCACACCCCACCATTCTCTTCACTTTCACTCATAAAATACACACACACTCTCTCTCTCTACAATTCTCTCCTCCTTCTCTCTACTTTTCTTCTTTCTTTTTTTTCCGGCCGACCACCAAACCGCCGCCACCTCTGGCGTACTTTTCCGGTCACCGGAAAATTTTCCGGCCAAAAATATTTTCTTTCACCATCTTGTAGATCGGGACGTGCTCGTTCCAAAAGTACAAACCATTTAATTTGAAACCATCCCGAACACCCCCAACCACCATCCACCGCCGCACCACCATACCACCACCGTCACCATCACGACCAACCACCACCTTCCCACCACTTTTTCTATACTTTTCTTGCTCGGTAAACCCCCAAACGCACCTCTATTTATTTATTTTTATTTATTTCGTATTTATTTCTTTTTATTTATTTAAAAACATTAAAAATATTATAAATATCATTTTCGTATTTTTATTTAATAAAAATAATATTTCCGAAATTATTTTATTTAAATCCGAAAATTGTTATAAATTTTTATATATTTTATTTATTTATCGAAATTATTTTTATAAAATTTATTATTTATTTATTTTAATCCGAAAATACTTTTAAAAATAATATATATTTTTAGTTTTCATCCTAAAATATTTTTATAAAAATTTCATATATTATTTATTTATTTATATATATATCGATCCATATATATAAATGTATATATATATTTAGTTTTTGTTTTATTATTTATTTATTGAATATTGGGATATAAATGATGTTTTTAACTCATGTGGGCCCCTCTTTGACCAACAGTTGACTGGTCAACACCGGGTCGACCCGGTGTGAATCGGTTAATTTTTGTATTATTTGTTGAGTATCGTTGTTATTTGTAGTTGTTATATATATTTGAACTTGTTTCGGCTAAAATTTAAATGGAACGGATTAATAATTATGAAACTATAAAAATAAGTTGGTTATAGTTAAGGGATTTGATTATCGGACATTGATTCCGTATTATTGTATTGTGAGCTTGTATTGGACGTATTGGATTTACGGCCTTGGTTATTTGGATATTATGGACCCGTTGGTACACGAGACGGTAGGGTACGTTAGGCCCATAAAGATCTTAACGTACCTGGAACCCGAACAATACAAAATGGTCGATAAAACTAAACAACTAAAGGACTACGCGAATGATATATCCAAGCATAATTACTTATTTATACGATTTTATTATTAAAAAACAAAGAGTCGTTGACTCGGGAAACGTTGTATAAACGGGCAGGTTATGCCGAAATTTCGTAAAATCTTTTATAAACTTTTAAAACTTAAGGATTATATTATATTTGAAAAATCCTTTTTAACTATATTGTTTTCAAAGTTTTGTTTTGGGAGAAATGGGTAAAATAGCCGAAATTAGTTTATTATAATATATTATTTATTTATATTCATTTTATTTGAATTTCTTTCTTTGAGCTATTCTATTGTCTACTTTTCACGTTCTCGGATTGACGTGCGCTCTCGACGACATATTCTTTCTATTTTTCTTTCTCGTCACCCACGAGAGACTTTTTAAAATCTATTTTTCTTTCAAATGCCATTGTGTTTATAAAAACTTTTATTCAAGCATTGTTTATTGAGATGTTCGAGTTTAGTTCTGAGTTATGCCTTTTATATTGATTAGGTTGTGCTGAGGTCCCTATTGCTGTGACGCATATTTGATTGTTGCTATATCTCGTTTCTTGCTGCTGTTATTAAGGTGTGATTCATAGCCCCGATTTTTATATTTTAATTGTTTATAAACTCACGGGGTGAGACACATGCTTTAAATATTTTCTGAGCACAAGTAGTATTTTTGGTATGCTTATCCTGATGATGATAACAAATATATATTCCTGACGATGTACTAAGTAGCTTATCTTGCCTGAAAGACCCTCTGATCATGAGCCATTAGTCACTTGCGAGTGAGCGCGAACTTAGTTTATAGGCCTATAGGACTGACCATCCCACTCGTAGTTGTCAAGGGCTTGACATGCGGGTGTACTATTTGTCGTTTTTGCCGGGTAATTTGGCAAGTACCCGGCCTTGGGGGCATTTATTATTATGAATTCCGCGGTTGATTATTTATTTCAGTACAGCGTACTGTTGATTGGTTTGGTTAATGCCTTGTGTGTCATGAGCTTAGTATCATCAACCGTATGTATGCACTGGGATGCCTCTACATATTGGGTGTTATCTTGGTTACCCTGGTATTTGCATTTGTTGCTTATACCGTATTATTAAAACCCTTGTGCTCAACCTTATTTCTTTAAACCTATGGATTACACTCAACATTTGTGTTGACTTTTAAGCATGTGTTTCTCAGGTACTACTACTAATTAAATTGTGGAGCTATATTGATTTTGGGCGTGGTGGAGTGGCTGGATGAAGGAAGTTTTCTGTCAAGGCATCTTATCTATTACTACTATTTTTATTTATCATGTCATTCGTAAAACCTTGGTGTGTTTTTAAATGTTTTCCGCTGCTAAACTTATTTACTTTCCGCTTCTAAACCTTGTTTTTCTACTACTACATTCGGATTTCCACTGCTAAACTGTCATTTTCCGCTGCAATATTTATTTTTATTCCGCTGCTATTTTGTTAAAGAGTCTATGTACTCTAAAATGGTTTGTAAAACGAATGATATGTTTTGAGGCATTTTTAAACGTCCCGTGTTGTGGTCGTTTGCTATAAAGATGCCTGGTTTCGATTCACGTAGTGCCCCCACCATGTCAGCTGCCGTATTCCTGGGTTGGGAGTGCTACAGAAGTAGTGAGATATAAGTAGTTTGTTGTGAAGAAGAAGAGCAAGGAAGTAGATAGTTGTGAAGAAGATTGTTGTGAAGTAGATAGTTGTGAAGCTAGATAGGTGTGAAGAAGTAGTGTTGTGATTAAGTCGTGACTAGGTGTGAAGAAGGTGTGTAGAAGGTGTGAATAAGTTGTGACGAAGTTGTGGTGTGTATATTGGTGTGTAAGGTTTTCTCCGTCATAAGGGAGCTTGTTGACATAGTGAAGAAAACTCTCAAGTAGGTGACTCAAGGAGTTGAGTAGGGCAAGGAAGGTGTCCTGGTAGCCGAACCACTATATATCCTTTGTCTTGCGATTAGATCTTTCCATATCTTACTTATTATCTTGTTTATATCGTTATTACTTTTGTAGACGTAGACGTTTATATATGTAGTTGCTCATATAGTGCTAGTATTGATTTTACTTATAGATCAAACAAAAGTTTCATTCACAAAACAAAGTTTTTACAATCAAACTAAAAAGGTAACGTACATATAATTGATCATTTCGATCAAGTATAGTTTTCGTACAAAATATAACTAAGGATTATAAAATAAACGTTTACTTACTTGTCTCTCGTATATAGCTATAATTGTTTATATTATGCATGTGTTGATTTCACATACTTAGCTTACATTATTATTATTGTTCATACTTAGATATAGTTACTCATATTATTCAAGATTTGAGTTCACATAAGATAGAATCAAAGTTTTTAAAAGCAAAGAAGACTTTAAACTAAACTAAGTTTTCATAATAAAATTAAAAAGACGTAAAACTATTCAACCTCCCCTTTTAGTTTTCTACAATTGGCATCAGAGCTACGTTAAACAAGAGTTTTAAAATAAATTGTATTTTAAAACTTGAAACGATCTATGGAATCTGAAAAATATTTAGAAGGGCAATCTATGCAAAGACCACCACTATTTGAAAGTGTTGGATTTTTATATTGAAAAAATAGATTCGAAACTTATGTGAAATCGAAAGATCTTGATCTTTGGCATGTCATTACCATTAGTGATTTTCACCCTATTCAATATAATTTTGAAACTAAAATGGATGAAATGGTATCTTTTGAAAAAACAAAATGATGATTTGAAAAGGAAACTATCAAAAAATAATGAGGCTAAAATGGTTATTTATAATGTGTTACCACACAAAGAATGTGAAAGAATTTTTATGTGTAAAACCGCAAAAGAAATTTGGGATTCTTTACTAATCACTCACCAAGGTAATAGTCAAGTTAAAGATAATAAAATAGATCTTCTTGTTCAACAATATGAACAATTTACGATTCCAGAAAAGGAATCAATAGATAATGCTTTTGTTAGGTTTAACACTATCATCACAAGTTTAAAAGCACTTTATGAGAATTTTTCTAGTAAGAATTTTGTTAGGAAATTTCTTAGGGCTCTTCATCCAAAATGGCGAGCTAAAGTTACGGCGATTGAAGAATCGAAGAACTTGTCAACTCTTCAACTTGATGAGTTGATCGGCAACCTGAAAGTCTACGAAGCAATAATAAAGAAAGACTCCGAGATGGTCAATGGAAAAAGAGAGCAAAGCAAGTCAATTGCGTTGAAAGCTAGGAAGGAATCTAGTAACGAGGATAGCTCAACCTCCGAAAGTGATGACGAAGAATATGCGATGGCCGTAAGAGACTTCAAGAAATTCTTCAAAAGGCGAGGAAGATTCGTTAGACAACCGCATGATGAAAGGAAAGCAAACCAAAGAAATAAAGATGACAAAAATGGCAAAAGTGATAGGAAGTGCTTCAAATGTGGTGATCCAAATTATCTCATCGAAAAATGTCCAATGATGCCAAGAGATCAAAATCAAAAGGCGTTTGTTGGAGGAGCTTGGAGTGATAGCGATGACGATGAGAAAGAAATCACAAATGAGGAGAAGTGTCTTATGGTTAAGACATCAAGTGAGGTACGTTCCGAAATTGAATACATTAGTGACGAAAATTTATCATTAGATGAAAAAGACCTAGATAGTGAATATAATAGGTTATGCAAAATAGGTCAGCTAAAAATAAGTCACTAAAACATATTAATAATCAATTAGAAAATGAAGTACTCGAATTAAAAATTAAACTACAACATTTGGAAAAAGAAAAAGAAGTTTTTAAAGAATGTAAAACATGTTTAGAGGTCGAAAATGAAAACGAAAAACATAAATATGAAATTTTCAAACTTGACAAGTTTAAAAATTGTAGTAACTCAATTAAGAAAATTATAAGTGTTCAAGAAACTTTGGGAGATAAAACCGGTCTAGGATTCAACTTAACTAATGTTTCAACTAGTGAAAATAAAAATGAAAAGTTTGAATGTGAATCTAGTAAACAAACAACATTAGACTCAAAACCTAAGTATGTACCTATAAAAGATAGAAAAATACCTATTGCGAGTGATGAGGAAGTAAAAAGTTTTTATAAACCATCATTAAAAGCCAAAACCGGATTTTCTATACTAAAATTAAGATCTAAAACTCCACCTCCAAATAGACCAAATAATCCTCATCCTCGGTCTAAAACCCCTCAACATAGGAGAAATCAAGGTAGACAAAACTTTTCTAATAATAGTCACCCAACGTGGATTTATCCACATCAACCAAGCTTTAGCCCATGGGGAATATTTTCACCATACATGCATCCTAGTCAATTACAAACCATGTTTGGTTCAAACAACTTTGGACCAATGAGACCATGGGAACCAAGTGGCTAAGTTGTCACTTTTCGAAACTATTGGAATCTCATCTACAAATGGCTTCTACAAGTCAACATGGCATCTCGAAGTGTTTGAAGAAACTTTATTGAAGACTATAAGGTACGCGTTACTTTTAAGTTCATCGTTAAAATTTTTATTCTTAGATTAACAACTAGTTAGAATAATGCTTAGTTATATAGCTAGTTATACTTACCTACTCACGCATTATGAACCCCTCTTAGTTGGCTTTCCTAGGATTATAATAAAACTGTTCGTTGTCGAACAACATAGAAAATGGAAATCTTCTATGTCCACTAGTAGAAAACTCATGGTGATGAAGTGAAATGAGTCAAGTGGATTAATTATTAACATAGAAGTAAGATTAGATTTCTCGTGTTAGAAAACTATGGATGAAACAAGCTCTCGTAGACTATAGCATTAAGTTAGATAAGTGTGCAACAACAAAGGAGCTATAGAAGTTAGGATATACCCTATTCAACACTCTCACATCAAACATATAGAACTACGTCATCAATCACTTATGATCATAGGTTATGTAGAAAAGGTAGCTTTGGAAGATAACATTGCCGATATGTTTACCAAACCCCTTAACCGTAAACTATTTAATCACTTACGTTTAGGATTAGAAATGATGGAGCAAATTGATTAAATTCTTGTAATACTTAACTTCTTCTGAAAAATCAAAGTTCTAAAAAATTTTCTTTGTCAGATGGGCGGACCCCTTACTTTATAAGGGCAGCCCCCCTTAAAATTAAGGGTACCGGCCTCACTTTAAGGGGGCCGGCTATCTAAGCATAAAATTTTAAGTTTTCTTTCTTCTTAAATCTTAGTCTAGGATTCTATTTTGCACAAAATCAAGAATTGAGATATTTCGTTTTGCATAAATATATTCTCAAATAAAATCTCAATTCATTTTGAAATTATTCTCACGTTTAGAATACTCATTGTTGAATAATGATAAAAACGTTTTTCTCAAATCATGCACAATAGTCTCACTCTCGTTGTCTATATATATATATATATATATATATATATATATATATATATATATATATATATATATATATAATCCAATATATACATATACATGACACTTAGAAGTGAGCAAAGCTAAATCAAGGAGATCAAGGATCGTTTCTTAGGAATATTTGCTTAGGATTCAAAACGATCTTAACTCCATGATTGTTTCATATTGGCATACACTAGAACAAAACCAAGAATTACACTATCACATTTGTTCCATCACTAGTTTCTCACTAACTAGTTGCCTTACACTAAGATAGGAGTTGTAGGTTGAATGATTTGCTAAACTGCTTATTTTTCTTATTGGTTATGCATGCATGCTTAGTTATGACTATTTTATGTGCTTACTTGCTTGCCTATATACTTTTCATGCATTTTTCATTAAGATAATACTTGCCTTGTTGCCTAAAGAGTTGGACTTGCCTAAAACCAAACTTCTAAACAAACCCCTCTCTGAAAATCTCTTGCCAAAAACACTTCTCTGGCATTCTGTGAACCTGGCCCTTGGTGGCCCCCTTAAAATTAAGGGGACCGGCCTATGATTAAGGGGGCCGGCCACCTGAAGCACGAGGCTCACAGATTGCTATCTGATCTTTAGCCCATTTCACCCTATTTTGATTCTCCACTTCCCAAATACACAAACACATTTTACCTAGTCAATACAACATATATTATCCTTCCATAAAAAGCCCATTGAACCAAATGATGTTGTCAAACATCCAACACCAAATTCCTCCTATATCTCCAACTATACACACAACCCTCAAGCTCACTCAAAAGAACCCTTTCTCAATCCTCATAATGGTCAAGCATCTACCTATGCTCCCATCAACATACCTACATTTCATCTATCTCCTCGAAACAATCCTTTTATTGAAAAATTTCAACCTCCAAACAATAATCAATATTACACCTCACTCTCTTTTCACCAACATTACAAAATTCCTTCATCATCATCTTCCTTGTAAACCTTGAAGTTTTGTGAAGAACTTGACCAACTCCATGATCTTCGTGATCTCGATACTATGCACCTTGCACAACGCAATTTGCATCACACACCTTCCTCACCATACTCAAATTACTTACCTCACTCATCCTCACACAATTACTCCATCCACATTCGTTTCCATCCTTACTCCCAAAAACACACTTTCATCTCACCCATATAATTCATATGAAGAGCATACTCAATCTCAAAACAACAATCCCAATCTCACTCTCAACACCTCACACTTTGGTCAAACTACCAATCCACTATACAAAACATCCTCCACTCATGAAACATCCCATTCTACCATACATTCATCCTCATCCATTCATGATTACCCAAATGAAACCTCTCTTTTGTCTCAACAAGACAATCTCACAATCACCCTCACTAATGAAATTCCACATTCACCCAACTCACTTCTTCCAAATGACCCTTGTGAGGAACATACTCAATCTTTAAACAACAACCATCAAAACTCATCCATACATGAAACCTATGTTTCATGTTCAATCCACAATCAATAATCACAATCCAACTCCACCATCTTCCGAACATGAAAAGTTCGTTGAAGAACTTAAAGAAGCACATGAGCTTTGTGCTCTTCTTGCTTTACATCTTGCTTAAAGCAATTTGGATCAACAACCTTCATCCACCAACTCATCACCACCCAACAACTTGATCCATCTTGAGAATCATGTCAACAATTGTTCTTGTTGCATTTTTCTCCAAAAAACAAAACATGGCCATAAATGAACACCTCACTTGGATTGAGTATCTCCTCACTAGGTGTTCTCCAACATCATCCATAACACTAAACACCAACCCTCAACCAAATCCCTCCGCTCCAAACTCACCACCAAACTCTCCAAATTCTACAAAAACCATTCCCACAAAACTCTACCTTTCCTAAATCCAACCACCATGTTTCCCACCTCCACAAATAAAATCATTTCAAACCTTTCGTATTCTAAGCAAGTCCAAGAGACCTCAAGTTGGCAACTTAGTATTATCTAGTGTAATTTGCTAGAAAAGCATATATATATATATATATATATATATATATATATATATATATATATATATATATATATATATATATATTCTTATGTATTAATGATTTTGTTTTCAACATAATCTATTTAAATTATTCTTGTTAGTTATCTTATATTTGTTCCATGCATATATATATATATATATATATATATATATATATATATATATATATATATATATATATATATATATATATATATATATATATATATATATATTGCTTGTGCTCTAAATATTTTTGCAAGCATTCCATATCTCGATTTCTTATGACCTCAAAACGAGGGGGAGTATACTTCAAGGGGGAGCTATACATTCGTCGGGATAACCTTTTTGATGTTAACAAAAAGGGGGAGAAGTGATATAAACTCACACTAAAAACTTGCATATATATATATATATATATATATATATATATATATATATATATATATATATATATATATATATATTAATTTTTAGTTTAATGAGTTTAGATTTTGTAATCATCGAAAAGGGGGAGATTGTTGATATAAATAATGTATAAAAACGTTACTAATATCTTTCGATATCCTTAAGTTTTGACGATCACAAAATATAAGAACATTAAATGCAAAGTTAATACGTAAACAAGTTTTAAGCAAGTTTATATCATCTCATCCAACATAATCACTTTAGGTATGAATAAACAAGTGACTAATACATTTTATGATCAAAGGGATGTTTATTTAAATAATACAAAGTTTATAAAATTAAATAAACTTATTATATATTTTTGAAAAACATTTTTGGTAATAAAGGAAAATGTTTTATTCATAATAAGTATATGAATTCAAAATTTTAACCAAAATCAGTTAGTTTTTCACCAAATAAACTTTCCCCAGAAAAAGACAAGAAAACTGCAGTTTTCGTCTGGGCGGCCCCATTAATTATAAGGGCGGCCCTCTTAATTTTAACGGGGCCGGCACACAATTAAGGGGACCGGCCACGCTCCCCTGTCAGATTCTGTCAAAAAATTTTCCCTATAAATACCACCTTAAATCTGGAATTTTTCGTACCTCTTGCACGAAAATTTTCAGATTCAAATCTCTCTAAACATCCTCCTAAAAACCCTTTGATCATATAATTGTTAATCCTTGTTTCAAGTGATTCATTCCCTCACCTCTCATCTCTCAAAGTGCAAGAGAAGAATACTCCTTCAACATCAAGTTGTGAAGTATTGTAGATTTGTGTATATAGTCTAGTTGTTTTGTACATTCATTGTAAAGGTGTGATAGTATTGTAACTACATAGATCTAGGAGTAGAAGTTGTGAATAGAAGTAATGAGATATAAGTAGTTTGTTGTGAAGAAGAAGAGTTAGGAAGTAGATAGTTGTGAAGAAGATTGTTGTGAAGTAGATAGTTGTGAAGCTAGATAGGTGTGAAGAAGTAGTGTTGTGATTAAGTAGTGACTAGGTGTGAAGAAGGTGTGTAGAAGGTGTTAATAAGTTGTGACGAAGTTGTGGTGTGTATATTGGTGTGTAAGGTTTTCTCCGCCATAAGGGAGCTTGTTGACATAGTGAAGAAAACTCTCGAGTAGGTGACTCGAGGAGTGGAGTAGGGCAAGGAAGGTGTCCTTGTAGCCGAACCACTATAAATCCTTTGTCTCGCAATTAGATCTTTCCATATCTTACTTATTATCTTGTTTATATCGTTATTACTTTTGTAGACGTAGACGTTTATATATGTAGTTGCTCATATAGTGCTAGTATTGATTTTACTTGAAGATCAAACAAAAGTTTCATTCACAAAACAAAGTTTTTACAATCAAACTAAAAAGGTAACATACATATAATTGATCATTTCGATAATTGATCATTTCGATCAAGTATAGTTTTCATACAAAATATAACTAAGGATTATAAAATAAACGTTTACTTACTTGTATCTCGTATATAGCTATAATTGTTTATATTACGCATGTGTTGATTTCACATACTTAGCTTACATTATTATTATTGTTCATACTTAGATATAGTTGTTTATATTGTTCAAGATTTGAGTTCACATAAGATAGAATCAAAGTTTTTAAAAGCAAACAAGACTTTAAAACTAAACTAAGTTTTCATAATAAAATTAAAAATACGTAAAACTATTCAACCCCCCATTCTAGTTTTCCACAGCTGTGAAACTACTTTTGATATGTGGGAACGAGTTAGAAGGATATGTCATGGAACAGAGATTGGGCAACAAGACGTTGAGAACAAACTTCTAACTTAATGGGAGAACTTTACATCCACTAAAGGTGAACAGATTGAATCCTACTACACAAGGTTTTGCACTTTAATGAATGAGTTAATCAGAAACAAGTTGACACCACGAACAATTGCAACAAACATCAAATTCATCAATAACCTTCCAGAAGAATGGGGTCGTTATGTTACAATTGTCAACCAAACAAAGGATTTACATAAGTTGAATTATGATCAACTCTATGATTTTCTGAAGCAAAACCAAGCTGAGGCTATTGAAGTTAGGAAAGAAAAATTAGCAAAGAATCATGATCCTCTCGCACTAATTGCTAGCACACCAACACCGTTTTTAGTGAACACACAACCACCATCATCATCTTCCACTCACAACTACGTGCAACCATCATGCATTCAACAACCAACACCGGTCTACCAACAACAGTTCTACCCACAGCAACAACAACATGTTATTCAACAACAGTACCCACAGTTCTAAGAACCAGAATTCACTGACAATGATGAAGCTACTGCAACCTTGAATCAAGCGTTTGCTTTTCTGACAAAGGCATTCCAAGGACGTTATTCTACACCAACTAACAACAACCAAAGGATTTCATCGAACACTCATAACAAGCAGATTGCTCAGCCAAATTTCAATATGGGCAACGGAGGCCAAATGGTTGGAGTTTATGGGAATCAGCAGGGATATGCTACTGGATTTAATATGGGTAATCAGAATATGCAGAATGCAGGTCAGTATACATGGAGTCAGTATGGTCAGTATGCAGGGAATCAAATGGGTCAGTTTGTTGGAAATCAGAGGGGTCAGAATGTTGGTAATCAGGCAATGGGTAATCAGAATAGGAATGTTGCAGCTCCAGTTGTTGGGAATCTGGGAAATTTGAACTAGGGTAATCCGGTAAAGTGTTTCAACTATCAGGGTGTAGGTCATATGGCAAGGAACTGTCCTACTAAGCCAAACAAAAGAGACACAACGTACTTGCAGAAAGCATTGCTGTTGGCACAAAAGAATGAGGCAGGGTTTCAGTTGAACGCAGAGGAGAATGATTTTATGGCTCTTATGGATGACATGGAAGACAAAGAGGATATTAATGCGAACTGCATATTCATGGTGAATCTTCAGGAAGCTAAGTATGACACGGATTCTGATACACTTCCTGCTTATGACACCAATGCACCATCTGAGGTATCCAACTTAAACACATGTCACAATAATGATATATTTGATATGTCTCCTTATGAGGAACAATATTCTGAGAAGCTAGCATCTAATTATGATACATACCTGGACACGCCAAGTAGTAGTAATACTCCTTTAGCAACTCGAGATGTGAATTATAATGGAGGCTTTGTTTCACAGCATGCTGAGAATGATGAGGAAACACGTGCTTTGTTTGAATCATTATTGAATAATTGTCGTATTGAAATTGAGAATGTGAAAAAGGTCAATCGCGATGTTAAGGCCGCGAATGTTAAATTGACCACTGAGCTTGAGAGTTACAAGGAAAACGTTAAAGCTTTTGAATTTCATAACAAAAGATTGTCTGAATTAGAATCTGGTTATCAAAATTCCGTTTCAAGGGAAAAACTTTTGCAAATCAAGTTTGATACACTTGATGTTAATTCTTTCAAGAAGATAAAAGCTTTAAACGCGGAAATTTCTGATTTGCAAAACCAACTCTCTAAACAAAAATCAGCTTATTCCAATCTTGAAAAAGAAAGGGATGAGTTGAAAAAGGAATTTGCAAAGAGAGAAGATAAAGTTTTGGAAGAAATTGTAGAGTCAGAACAAATGATTGCACATTTAGAAGAATTAGTGGTTAAGTCGAGTCAGTCAAGTCAAACAATGAAAATGATTTTAAATCAAACTAATCCGATTTACCATACGAAACATAAAATGGCTCTTGGTAACCACACCCCTTGTAAGCTCAAGAAAGCTCAGGAAGAACAGAATGTTTTGTATAATGGTAATCTTATTTACACCAAACATGATCCTCCCGTCGTTCGGGATTCTGTGCAAATGATGGAACTTGTCGAAGAGAGCATTAACAAAATGAAACAAAAGGATTTGAAACCTATTGATTACAACAAATTGAACAAACTTTAGGGAATTACTTTTGTTCCACAAACAGAACCATCTGTGTTTTCCATAAAACGACCATTCGCGAAATTCTTTTATAAAAAGATAGTTGCTTCCAAATCTCTTTCAAAAATGGAACAAATGTCCTCTAACAACACTTTTAATACAAGTGAGGCTAGAGACATTCTTGATGACGCTAAAAAGAGAATTCAAGAACTTCAAAATATTGTTAAATCTAAAACTACTATCAGTATTAACAACTTGCATTCTAGTTTTCATATCGAACAGAAAAAGGTGTTTGAAAACGAAATTACTATCCCACTGAATAACAGCAGTGCGAGGGTAATCCATTTTGAAAACGCTTTCTTAAAAGAAATGGCCGATTTTGTCAAGGACCACAAATCCCTGGTAAAACAAGCTAATGAAACTAGTGAAAACATGAATGTTTTGGAAAGGTTAAATAATTCTATCTTCGAAGCAGTTCTGTCTACTGATATAATGTCTATCACCATACAAACATATTCGGTTCAAGACGATGAAAGACTGAGAGCTGAGACCTCTGAAATTGTTTCCAAATATGAAAATGCTCTTATAAAGCTTGAAAAAGAAAATGTGTCATGTTTTAAAAAACTTGATCGAAAAAAGGAAGAATGCAAGTATGACAAACTGTCGTATGAGCGTGCTTTCAAGAACATGAACTAGCAAAATGATCTTTTGAGAGCTCAGCTTGAAAGTCAAAAAGGGAAGGGTGAGAAACTAAGTTTCCAAAACCATCGACTTCGGAGAAACCAAATGTTCCAAACACGGTTCAAAAACCAAAAATGTCTATTTCACGGTTTGCTCCAAAAGTCGATGAGAAAAAGAATTTGACAAAACCAGTCTCTCCAACACCCTTGCCCAAGCAAAGTGCAAATGATAAGATTGTTGACAAAGGAAAAGCGGTTGTCGAAACACCAAAAGTTCTAGCACCTGGCCTTTTTAGGATTGGTGCCACTAATGCGTCTGCCTCCACATCTAAGACTTTTGAGGGCAAAAAGGATAATTCTAAAGAGTCTAGTGATGCTAAAAAGGACAACAATATAAATCCTAATGCGTGTACCTGAACTTCTACAGGATTAGACAGCACTTCTAGGAGCAGCAGACTAAAGCCTAGGAGCAATACAAGGAACAATAGAGTCTCGCCTGCCTCTAAGAGTAGTTGCAAGAATAAAGTTAAAGAAGTAGAAGAACACCCTAGGAATTTATCGCTTTGTAATAAGAGACATGTTTCATCTGAATGTAATGTCGAGAGTACTGGTTCTAATGCATGTGATGACATTGTTTGTGTAATATGCAAGAAATGTCTAATTAATGATGTTCATGATGAATGTGTTTCTAAGAATGAGAATGTTACGCCTGAGCAGAAGAGCGTTTCGAAAGGTCCTAGTGCAAAATCTAGATTTGTTGGAAACCTAATTAAAAGAATTAAGAACACCACTAATAGTCACACGCCTAGGAACTATCTTAAGCATTGTGTTTGGATTCCAACGGGTACAGAATTTGTACTCAAGGATGGCAAATTAGAAATAGTTCAAGCTAAACAAGTAGCAACTATCTATGAGTGTGATTTTGATTGTACCCCTAACCTCATGGAACCAAATTCAAAACGGTTTCCAAATACAAACTCTTCTGTTATTGGCAGGTTATCGAAATATGTCTTTGGATCGTCGACTCGGCTTGCTCCAAGCACATGACTGGGAATTTAAAGCTGCTGATCAATTTCATATGGAAATTCATGGGAACTGTACGCTTTGGAAATGATCATGTAGTTGCTATTTAGGGTTATGGAGATCTTCGGTTTGGGAATTTTTTAATCACTCGAGTTTACTACATCGAAGGGTTGGGACACAATTTGTTTCATTCGGGCAGTTTTGTGATGCAGATTTAGAAGTTGCATTCAGGAGAAACACGGTTTTTATTAGAAATTTGGTTGGTGATGATCTCTTAATTGGTAATCGTAGTACAAACTTGTATTCTATCGACATCAACCAAATGGCTTCTACATCACCAATTTGTCTCATGACAAAGGCAACCGAAACTAAGTCATGGCTGTGGCATAGACGTTTATCCCATCTCAATTTCGACACCATCAAAAAATTAGCCAAAGACAACATCATCAACGGTCTTCCTAAGTTCAAATACACCAAGGATCATCTATGTCCATGAACAATGAAAAAGCAAAAGAGCATCATATAAACCTAAAACCGTACCTAGTTCGGAAGCAAGGTTACATTTGTTGCATATGGACTTATGTGGCCCAATGAGAGTTGAAAGCATTAATGGGAAGAAGTATATTCTTGTTATTGTTGATGATTATTCAAGATATACATGGGTAAAGTTTTTGAGATCAAAATACGAAGCACCAGGCATCATCATCACCTTTCTGAAGCGTATTCAAGTTCTACTTCAAGCTCCAATAAGGATTGTAAGAACAGACAATGGCACAAAATTCACTAATCAGGCGTTAAGAACCTACTTTGAAGATGTTGGAATCACTCACCAAACATCACTTGTTAGAACTCCACAGCAGAATGGGGTAGTTGAAAGAAGAAATTGAACTCTTGTGGAAGCTGCTCGCACAATGCTAATTTATTCTAGTGCACCACTATTCTTATGGGCTGATGCTGTTGCCACTGCTTGTTTTACTCAAAACCGATCCCTAATCCATCCAAGATTCAATAAAACCCCATATGAGCTAGTGAATAAACGGAAACCTGACATCTCTTACCTTCACGTGTTTGGCGCTTTGTGCTATCCGACGAATGACAGAGAAGATCTAGGAAAGTTGAAAGCTAAGGGTGATATTGGAATCTTCATTGGATATTCAGAAAACACGAGGGCATTCAGGGTGTAAAATAGAAGAACAAAAAGGATAATAGAGATGATGAATGTGAAGTTTGATGAGATTTCACAAATGGCTTCTGAGAGATACGTTCTAGAACCTGCGCTTAATCTGATGACTTCTAATCAAACCAAATTAGGACCCGCACCAAACATGCAGACTTCTGGACACATCAGTTCAGGACTCTTACCTCAAGGAGCTCAATCAACAAACACGGACAAACCTTCAGAACAAGAACTGGAAACTTTTTTCGATTTAATGTTTGATGAATATTATGGTGGAACTTCGACAAATGCATCTCAACTACATTCGGCTGCACCCGCTCACAACCATCAACCACCACCACCAACACAGGATGCATCAACAACAATCGAAGCTGAAGCACCAACTACCTCAACATCATCTACATCTACTCAAGCAACTCCAGTACTTGAAACTGAACTACCAAGAGTTGATGAGCAAAACCAAAACACAAATTAGAAGAACCTACAAATAATTCAAACGATGTTGCGTTAGAAGATGAAGAAGTATTTGAAAACCCATTTGCAACAGAATCTGCTGAATCTTTTTCAAGGTTACAAGAACCATCTAACACACATATGTTAAACCCAAGGTACCCTTCTACACTCAAATGGACAAAAGATCATCCAATTGAACACGTCATTGGTGAACCTTCAAAGCCAGTTCAAACGAGGAGACAACTTGCCACCGATCTTGAATTGTGCATTTACATTTGCTCAATAAGCCTCAAAGAACCTAAGAACATTCGGGAAGCAATGGCATAATTGATGAAATCACGATTATACATGTTTTTATACTAAAATATCCCCCGTTTTAGCTTAAAGAAATAACATAATTACGGTTTTTATTGCAAATATTACCTCTATTTGTTATTTTATTTTAATAGGTACATTTGAGAAATATTGGAGCAAAATAGCAGGATTTTGAAAGCTAAATGAAGATTATTAAAGTTCGGGTCTTAGGCCAATCTTTATAGACAAGAAGAAAAATTCGGATGAATATTTTTTTTTTATGATTTTGCTCGAAGACGAGCAATGCTTAAATGTACGTTCGAGAAAGTATGGAGCAACTGAGGAGCAAAAGTGATGTTTATTGATGAGTATGAGAAGACTAAAGTGAAGATTAAGATTAAATTTGGAGATTATTTGTCCAAGTATTGACTAAACTTAAAATCCTAAGACACAACATGAAGTTGGCCCCTGCTATTAACTTTAAGCCCAACTCTATTGGAATATTAAAGAAGGATACAAGTAAAAGAAAAAGAAAGTGGAAAGTAAAATTTGGTTGTATAAGTCAATGAAGCCACGTGACATACTCTTTTGATGAGCCAACCAAATGCTCGCTGCTCAGCCCATGGTCGACCCAATTCCAAAATATCATGTACCTGGCTCCAAAACATATTCCAACGGTCACAAGGACCCAACTTGCCAACGGTCACAACAAGGCTATATAAAAAGGAGATTGGATAGCAACTTGGGAGATCTATCATTTTTTATTTTACACTGCAACTTTTCATTTTTTTACTTCGAATTAGCAATTACGTAGTAATATTTCTGCATTTACTAGCCTTTGTTAGTTGTCTTGTAATTGTATTTTGAACATTGTTACTTTCAACTAGTTTTCTTTTAATTGAATATTTTTAATCCGAAATACTAATAAAAAGTGTAGTTTTTATTTTTTAGCTAAAATCTTTATAAAGTGATCTTTTGCTTACTGTAGTTTTTTTTAGCAAGTGTCTATCATTCAAAATGCTTACCTAAACTTTATTTAAGGTTATTAATTAGTGTCTGTATAATGGTTTTCAAATCGAGTTTAAATCTTGTTAAAAAAATGATTACTTAAATACCTTTTGCTAATCTTTTATAAGCTTTTCAACTAGCTTCTAAATAGCTTTTTGGAGTGCTTATTTCATATAAAGTTGCAAACTTTATCCTATAAACCACCTCAATTTCACATAAAGTTTCAAGCTTTTGGAGATTTATCGAAGATTATGGGTTATAATAGAGTATTTGGGCTAATTATGGAGCTAGGATGAGGTTTTAGTTTAGTGTTCTTATCGTCATCGTTATTCTTAATCCGTATCCAGTTCTTTCTAATCTTTTTTTCTTTACTTTCTTTACGTTATGTTTATTTTCATGTTTAGCTTAATTAAATTTGTCATGTTTACTATTATTATTATGTCTTTTAGTTTTATTTAGGATGTTAGAGTAGATTTATTGATATACTTTTTTGGTTATGTGTTGATTTGAGGTGGTGATTAATTAGTGATTTGGAGAGTATTATTATGAGTTAAGTTAGTACTTTTGATTTAAATGATAATCCGATAATATTTTTTTTTAAAGTTATAAAATTTGTTTTAACAAAAATTGAAAAGTGGAACCACGTACGATTCTAGAAATTTATTATCTTTTAAAGTCAAAAGCTTTTTAGTAATAAACTAACTTAAACAAGTTTTATAAAAATCGGCTTTAAAAGTGCGTTGTGGATTATCGTTGTTTGAATTAAATTACTTTCTTTTTCGAGTTTATTGGGTAAACGGAATCGGTGACTAATAAATTTGATTTAGCATTTAATTTAATCCAAGGGTCAAATTTCTTATCTTAAATTATTAATCATCTAATCCAAATTACCAATTAGTCATCCCTAAGAATCAACCATAATCCAAACGAGTATATTTCCTCCTTTATAGTTTTTTGCCCTTATCATTTTAGCTTATCACGTAGTTCATCCTTAGTTTGTCTTGTCTTATAATTCCCTTTAGTTTTTCTTTAGTCTATAATTCTTTTTAGTTGTTATTATTCCCTTAGTTTATTCTTTAGTTATAGCTTGCCTTACTTTCCATATAATTTCGCGTTTTAGTTTAAATATCATATAATCCCAAAAATTTGCGTTATCTAAGCGTTCGACGAGAACTTTAACGTGAGTCTCAACTTCATCATTCCTTTAGAACGACAATCCGGGAGATCAACACTTACCGCGATACTTAGGTATTTAGGTTCGTATTTGTATCTTTCCCTCATCTTTACAAATATTTTTTGGTGGGCCCCACAATGACCTTATCAAAATGGCGCCGCTGCCGGGGAATGGTGCAAGAGTTTTGCGTTGAAGTTTAAGTTAGTGTCTTAGAGATCATTTCATAAGAATTCCTATTCTTGTGAGAGTTAATTTTCATCGTTCTCGTTAAAAAAAAAAAAAAAAAAAAAAAAAAAAAAAAAAAAAAAAAAAAAAAAAAAAACTTTTGTTATATCTTTTAATAAAAAACCCCAAAAATATTTTCTAATTCAAAATTGATTTTAAATTTTGTTTGTTTTTTTTTCCTGACATAAAAATCTAAAAATAATCTTCTTATCCTCTTATCCGTTTAATTCTTTTTATCTAATCTTCTAAACCGTTTAATTCTATCTCTTTCTCCCTCTTATGTTTAATTCTTATGGAGGACACGCGGACTATGGAGGAATTACTGCGAATACCTATCGTAGGTATTGATGATGCCATCGTTATTCCACCAATTTTTGCGGATGAATATCAAATAAACGTCGAGTTACTTAATTTCATCGATCCTTTCTTTGGTTTTGAAAACGATGATCCTTATACACACATCAACAAATTTTACCTAATAACTGGACTTTCAGAATAAATCAAGTGCCTGATGATGTGGTGAAGTTAATCTTGTTTCCGTTGACACTTAAAGGAGCATCCGAGACATGGCTTGATTATGAACCTCCTAATTCAATCACCACTTGGGATGATTTAGCATCGAAGTTTGTGAATCGATTTTATCCTCATTCCAAAACAATTGAGCTCAAAAAAGAAATCATTAATTTTCAACAACGTTTTGATGAGACTTTCACCGAGACTTGGGAAAGATTCAAAGATTTAATGAGAGAATGTCCACATCATGGTTTTTCGGAAGTACACCAAGTCGATACGTTCTATAATTCTCTGACATAATCGGATCAAGATTCACTTAATACTGCCTCCGGTGGCAATATTATGACTCGAACGCCGAAAGATGTGTTTACTATCATCGAGAACAAATCAAGAGTTCCCATTTCCCGAAACAAACCATGGCTACGGGAGCCCGTGCAAGCCGTCAACCCAAGTTACGATAATTACGGTGATTCATATTCTTATTTTGAGTGTCCAACAATAATCTCTAACCGAGGTGGTGTTGCTTATACTCGACCTACGATTCCTACTACGTCTTCTTCTCTTCCTAAAGTAGCGAAACGTGAAACCGAGGTGACAAAGGATACGGTGTTTCCTACTGATAAGGGAAGTACTAAAGACGTCCAACCTCTGGTTGTCCAAGTTTCTAAACTCGAAGTTGCTCCTCTTGAGGAATCTTTAGATACCTTGTCAATGGGGGACAAAGAATTCAAAATCAATCCTCTTGAGGATACTGATGACTTTGTTCCAATCCAAAGGGTATCTAAGAAACCTTTTGATTCGATTCAAGAAAGCTTCAATTCGACCATCACGAATCCTTTATTTGATTTCGACTCTGAATTTACTCTAATCTCAGATAATCATACATTTGATGTTTACACTAAGGAAAGTGATGAGTCCGACAAGGAAACCGAAACGGACGAGGTGCATGTTTATAGCTCACAAAGTACCACACACGTCCCGTCTCCTTATATCCTTCCGAAGCCCGTGTCCAAAGACGTACTTCATAAGATTGATTATCTTCTCGAGGAGTTCGCCGATGAACTCGCTCGCATCGATCCTATCCCACCAGGAGATGGAGAAGATAAAAACTTCGATTTTGAATCAGATCTGAGAAAATTGGAATTTTTGCTTAATCATGATCCGTCTATTGATTCTTTATCTTGTCTTGAGGAGTTCGCCGGTGAACTCGCTCACATCATATCTCCGCCGGAGTATGATTTTTCTTATGACCCGGGAGGAGGATCACTCTATCATAAGAGTTTGATTATTGAAGAAACAACCCCGAACCTCCCTCCCGAGGTGTTTTTTGAAAAGAGCTTTAACAATAGTATTGAAATCAAATACATTATGAAATTTGCTTTTGAGGATGAAGAATGGATCTTCATTCTTATCAAAATCTTTCTACCCTTCTTCACATTTGATGTGATTTCTCCTCTTCTTCACTCCACCGGGAGTGTGGATACCGTCTTTGACCCCGGCATCTCCGTTTTTCGTGCCGGGTATCCGTTCCATTTGCTCCCCCAAGATTAAGTAAATTAGGGGCAAGTCTAAGCTATACGACTCGATAAAAAACAAGCGCTTATCGGGAGGCAACCCGGTTCTTTTTTTTTCTCTGTTTATTTCTCAAAAAAAAAAAAAAAACAAAAAAAAAACAAAAAAACAAAAAAACAAAAAAAAAAAGAAAAAAAAATTTGAAAAGACCAAAATAAATAAAACTTGTCGTATTCTTTTATCCGTCCCTTTACTACATTATACTATGACACTTTTTTTTGAGTTTCAGGACTTATTAAGATTGTCAAATTTCTGGGCGTGATATTTGGACATGGAAAGACACATCACCATGGGCGTTTATCTTCTATATCTTCATTTGCTTCGATCAGATTAATTCCCGGGATCACGTAGTTTTTCTTGGAAGCTTAGGCTGTGCTCCACTAGACTTATCCGTTACTACCGATCTACGAGTCTGCACTAGGGGAGTTTTTCTGTTCTTTGATCACGTGCTTATATTGTTTTCCCATATTCTCATTTATAAACGTTGCATTTCTCTTTTTCGTTCTAAATGTGGGGTTGGCATCTCGTATTTAGAACATTGAGGGCAATGTTCGGTTCCAAATGTGGGGTGGGATTATTATCCTTATGATCATATATGTGCTTATTTGTTTGTTTTTGAGCAACCCAATAAATTGTGCCAAATTTTTCAAAAATTTTAAAATGTTTGCCAAATTTTTCATATTTTCGAATTTTGCCAAAAATTTTAAATTAGTTTGAAATACCAAAAAAATAATAATAAAAAAAAAATCAATTCAAAATAAATAAAGTAATAATGGATCAATTTTGGGGCGACGTCGAACTTTGAGCTTTTTAATAACTTCTGACTTAATTTCATATCAATTCTTGATTGAAGTGATGTGTGATTGGTTAGGATCAAGTTTTACTTAGCTTAATGTTTTTGATGATTTTGCCCGAGGACGAGCAAAGTTTAAATGTGGGGTAGTGATGAAATCACGATTATACATGTTTTTATACTAAAATATCCCCCGTTTTAGCTTAAATAAATAACATAATTACGGTTTTTATTGCAAATATTACCTCTATTTGTTATTTTATTTTAATAGGTACATTTGAGAAATATTGGAGCAAAATAGCGGGATTTTGAAAGCTAAATGAAGATTATTAAAGTTCGGGTCTTAAGCAAATCTTTATAGACAAGAAGAAAAATTCGGATGAATATATATTTTTTTTATGATTTTGCTCGAAGACGAGCAATGCTTAAATGTAAGTTCGAGAAAGTATGGAGCAACTGAGGAGCAAAAGTGATGTTTATTGATGAGTATGAGAAGACTAAAGTGAAGATTAAGATTAAATTTGGAGATTATTTGTCCAAGTATTGAGTAAGCTTAAAATCCTAAGACCCAACATGAAGTTGGCCCCTGCTATTAACTTTAAGCCCAACTCTATTGGAATATTAAAGAAGGATACAAGTAAAAGAAAAAGAAAGTGGAAAGTAAAATTTGGTTGTATAAGTCAATGAAGCCACGTGACATACTCTTTTGATGAGCCAACCAAATACTCGCTGCTCAGCCCATGGTCGACCCAATTCCAAAATATCATGTACCCGGCTCCAAAACATATTCCAACGGTCACAAGGACCCAACTTGCCAACGGTCACAACAAGGCTATATAAAAAGGAGATTGGATAGCAACTTGGGAGATCTATCATTTTTTATTTTACACTGCAACTTTTCATTTTTTTTTTACTTCGAATTAGCAATTACGTAGTAATATTTCTGCATTTACTAGTTTTTGTTAGTTGTCTTGTAATTGTATTTTGAACATTGTTACTTTCAACTAGTTTTCTTTTAATTGAATATTTTTAATCCGAAATACTAATAAAAAGTGTAGTTTTTATTTTTTAGCTAAAATCTTTATAAAGTGATCTTTTGCTTACCGTAGTTTTTTTTAGCAAGTGTTTATCATTCAAAATGCTTACCTAAACTTTATTTAAGGTTACTAATTAGTGTCTGTATAATGGTTTTCAAATCGAGTTTAAATCTTGTTGAAAAAATGATTACTTAAATACCTTTTGCTAATCTTTTATAAGCTTTTCAACTAGCTTCTAAATAGCTTTTTGGAGTGCTTATTTCATATAAAGTTGCAAACTTTATCCTATAAACCACCTCAATTTCACATAAAGTTTCAAGCTTTTGGAGATTTATCGAAGATTATGGGTTATAATAGAGTATTTGGGCTGATTATGGAGCTAGGATGAGGTTTTTAGTTTAGTGTTCTTATCGTCATCGTTATTCTTAATCCGTATCCAGTGCTTTCTAATCTTTTTTTCTTTACTTTCTTTACGTTATGTTTATTTTCATGTTTAGCTTAATTAAATTTGTCATGTTTACTATTATTATTATGTCTTTTAGTTTTATTTAGGATGTTAGAGTAGATTTGTTAGAAATAGAAGTGACGATCATTTATTAAGTCATTTAGTCTTGTAGTAATATTGGAATAGTCTTGTAGTTTAGTTAAGGGTAAACGGGCTTAGATTAATCTAATATCGTAAAAGGTTATGTCTAGTTTATTACAATTTACAAAAGCCCAAGCCCGGCCCATCTTCTTATCTCACCTATAAATACCTCCAAATGCTCTCATTTGGAGGTGTTGCTTCTAGGGTTTCTTCTATGTGTATTTCTTTCTTTCTCTCTCTAATCTAATAAATCTTTCTTTCTCTATACTATCTCTATCTCTCTACTTATCTCTTCTATAATAATTAATAAACTTGTGTTAGATATAGTAATCAAGGTCCTACAATTGGTATCAAGAGCCTAGTGATAATTTTAGGTTGTTTTAGATCATTTTTTGGGTGAAAATCGGATTTTTTAAGTATAAAGTTACTGTTCATCGCGTTTTAATCGAGTTTAGAAAGCTTTATCGAGTTTAAAAAATTAATTTTCGAGTTTGAAAAAATTTCTATCGAGTTTGAAAAATAATTTTCGAGTTTGAAAATTTTTTTTCGAGTTTGAATAAAATTTTTGTCGAGTTTAAAAATTATTTCGAGTTTGAAATTTTTTTTTCCGAGTTAGAAACATTTATTTTCGAGTTAGAAATATTTTATTATCGAGTTAAAAATTTCTTTCGAGTTAGGAAAAATTTTTCCGAGTTATGACAAAATTTTCCGAGTTAGGAAAACATTTTTCGAGTTAAAGAAAAAAAAAAGTTTCCGAGTTAGAGAAATTTTTTCGAGTTAGAAATTTCTTCCGAGTTAGAAAAATTTCGAGTTAAGAAAAATAGATTTCTACCGAGTTAAGATTTTCACCGAGTTTGGCTGTCTATTTATACCGAGTTAGAAATTTTGGATAGTTAGCCAATTTTAGCGAGTTTGCTAAATCCCTTATCGTTTATTGAGTAAGGATTTCACTTGGGCTTTCCTAAACGAAACTCTGCCGAAATTTCTTTAGGTTCTCGAGTAAGCTTATTCCAAGAACGAAACTTTCAACTTCACCAAAACATCTAATCTTTTCAAACAACCTTTATTATCTTTCAGAGATCCATCCATCTACACAAGTTTTTCCAAAAAAAGAAAAAAAAATCGAATTTTTACAGGAGATTAAACGTTCAATTTTTACGCGAAATTCAAATTTTGATATAACGGTAAAAATTTTGGCCCGAAATTCATATTTTTAGGCCAAAATTCGAATTTTTTCGGTGAAATTTGGCGTCAAAATTTTTGAAACTCAACTTTTTCTTGGAAACCTAGGATTGCATTTTATAGTGATTTTCAAAATTTTGGAACAGAAAAGTTTTCAGATTAAATTTTGGAGGGAAACGTAGATCTCACTCGAAAACATACAAAATGCCTTTTCTCAAAAATTTCTTTCCATCAATGGACATGGAACCTCTTGTTCAATTCTTTGCTCCATATCCTAAGACTGACAAGCCGATTACTGAGACTAAGCAACTATGGAATGAGACTGAGAAGACATTCACGGATACTGAACAAGACGTTGATGAAAATGAGCTTCCAGATTACGTAAAATATCTTGACCTGAGATTTCCATTCACACTCGTTGAGCATATGAAGTGACGACCATTGACTGTAAAGGCACAAAATGGTGAAGAATCATGTGAACATAACTCAGATGAACCTGAAAATGCAGAACCTTCCTATGACTCCGACACACCAAAAGAGAAGTTGACGATGCAAGCTGAGAGTGTTGAACCTAATTACGATCTCTTTGCAACAACTGATATGGAACTTCTAGAACCAACCTTTTCCCCAGATTCTGAGAAAGTGAAGCAGAAGCAGTTGGAAGAGAAACTTGCCTACAAGGCTAGGTTTGATGAAGCAATGTTGAGACAAAAGCAGCAAGCTCTTGAGGTTCTAGCTGAAATGTTTCCAACTGACTTTACTCGACATCAAGGTACACTGGCAAATGAACATGTTATTGGGAATCAACATAGATATGCTACGAGTACACAGACGGGGATTCAGATAAGGGAATATGTTGGAGATCTAATGGATCAGTTTGTGAGTCAGAATGTGGTCAATCAAAATAGGAATGATTGTTGTTTCATGACTTCGATTCAAAAACCTACATCAGCAACTCACAGCAGTGATATTGGTAATAATTACAATGTCAATGCTATGACGAAGGTAGACAAGATCCAGTACTTGTTGATGCTAGCCAATAAAGAAGACTCGGGAATACCGTTAACTGCTGAGGAACATGCGTTTAGAGCTACAACAAGAATTAATGACAATTCAACAGATCTTAATAAAACCTACAACTTTATGGCAAATCAGCAGGCAACAACATCTAGCAGTGATTCTGATCTTCCTCCTACTTATGATTCAGATCCATTCCATGAGGTACCAAATTACGGTAATGTTGCTAATCCGTTTGCTCATGAGAAGCCACATTATGTGCCGCCTGAACCTAATTATGATACATATGTGGGGGAACAAGTTAACTATGAAACTCCAGATATGGATCCTAATGGAGTTCAAGTTGCACAAAATGGTGCTAATGATGAGGAAACCCGTGCTTTCTTTGAATCATTATTGAACAATTTTCGTATTGAAATTGAAAATGTGCAAAAGGTCAATCGCAATGTTAAAGCTGCGAATGTTAAATTGACCACTGAGCTTGAGAGTTACTAGGAAAATGCTAAAGCTTTTGAGTTTCATAACAAAAGATTGTCTGAATTAGAAACTGGTTATCAAAATTCCGTTTCAAGGGAACAACAATTGCAACTCAAGTTTGATACACTTGATGTTAATTCTTTTAAAAAGATAAAATCTTTAAACGCGGAAATTTCCGATCTACAAAACCAACTTTCTAAACAAAAAACAGCTTATACAAATCTTGAAAAAGAAAGGGATGAGTTGAAAAAGGACTTTGCAAAGAAAGAAGACAAACTTTTGGAAGAAATCGTAGAGTCAGAACACATGATTGCACATCTAGAAGAATTAGTGGTTAAGTCGGGTCAGTCAAGTCAAACAATGAAAATGATTTCAAATCAAACTAATCTGATTTACCATACAAAACAGAAAATGGCTCTAGGTAACAAAACTCCTTGTAATCTCAAGAAAGCTCAGCAAGAACAGAATGTTTTGTATAATGGTAATGTGATTTACACCAAACATGACCCTCCCGTCGTTCGGGATTCTGTGGAAACGATGGAACTTGTCGAAGAGAGCATTACTAAAATGAAACAAAAGGATTTGAAACCCATTGATTACAACAAATTGAACAAACTTTCGGGAATTACTTTTGTTCTACAAACTGAACCATCTGTGTTTTCCATAAAACGACCATTCGCGAAATTCTTGTCTAAAAGGAAAGTTGTTTCCAAATCTCTTTCAAAAATGGAACAAATGTCCTCTAACAACACTTTTAATACAAGTGAGGCTAGAGACATTCTCGATGACGTTAAAAAGAGAATTCAAGAACTTCAAAATATTGTTGAATCTAAAACTACCATCAATATTAACAACTGGCATTCTAGTTTTCATATCGAACAGAAAAAGGTGTTTCAAAACGAAATTACTATCCCACTGAATAACATCAGTGCGAGGGTAATCCATTTTGAACAAGCTTTCCTAAAAGAAACGGCCGACTTTGTCAAGGACCACAAATCCTTGGTAAACGAAGCTAATGATACTCGTGAAAACATGAATGTTTTGGAAAGGTTAAATGGTTCTCTCTTTGAAGCTGTTTTGACTACTGATATGATGTCCATCATTTTACAAACATATTTTGTTCAAGACGATGAAAGACTGAGAGCTGAGACCTCTGAAATTGTTTCCAAATATGAAAATGCTCTTGTAAAACTTGAAAAAGAAAACATGTCATTTTTCAAACAACTTGATCGAAAATCAGAGGAATGCAAGTATGACAAATTGTCGTATGAACATGCCTACACGGACATGAAAAAGGAAAATGATCTTTTGAGAGCTTTGCTTGAAAGTATGAAAGGGAAGGGTGTGGATACTAAGTTTGCAAAACCATCGACTTCGGACACACCAAATGTTTCAAAAACGGTTGAAAAACCAAAAATGTCAATTTCCCGGTTTGCTCCAAAAGTCGATGCGAAAAAGGATTTAACAAAACCAGTCACTCCACAACCCTTGCTCAAGCAAAAGGAAATTGAAAATATTGTTGAGAAACAAAAATTGGTTGTTGAAAAAAACACAAATGTGAGTGCACCTAGCCCTTCTAGGAATAGTACACCGAATGTGACCACAAAAACTGTAAAGGAATCTGTTGGTTCTAATGACATGGTCCAAAATCACCATCTAGAAGAAGCTAGGAAAAAGGCACAACTTCGAAAAGACGGAATTTTAGGTGCAACACCTAATGTGATGAATTCTACAAGATTCCAAAGCACTGCTAGTAGTAGTAAACCGTTACCTAGGAACACTCAACAAAATACTAGAGATTGGCTTGCATCTAAGAGAAGTGGCACAAAGGAGAATGCTAGGAATGTAGAATGCAACACAAAGAATTCCAAGGTCTCATCAAACAACAAACAATTTCCAAATGATTGTAGTGACAAAGTTAAAGTTGCTGTGTTAAACAAAAATATTGAATTTGTCTGTCCTACATGTCAAAAATGTGTTTTTTCAGCTAATCACGATGCATGTATTGCACAATTTATCAAGAAAAGAAAGTCAAGTGTCAAGACACAATACACTAAGACACCAAATCGAAACAAACCTGTTGAGAAGAAGCAAGAAGTTAAGAAACCTAATAGGTGGATACCGAAAGGATGTAGTTTTTCCAAGACTGAGACTTC
Source organism: Artemisia argyi (assembly GCA_030686995.1). Taxonomy (NCBI): domain Eukaryota; kingdom Viridiplantae; phylum Streptophyta; class Magnoliopsida; order Asterales; family Asteraceae; genus Artemisia; species Artemisia argyi. The sequence continues at coordinate 136,484,087 of CM060694.1, forward strand.
CGCTGCATCTGATAAGAAAACTATGTCTAGATCTTACCTTAGGTGGATCCCCACGGGAAAAGTTTTTAGTACAGTAGGTCTTAGATGGATTCCCACAGGGAAGATTTTTGAAAGGTGCACAATGACTAATGATAGTGTACATCATCATGATAAGGATGTAGAAACCACTACAACCATTGAAAGTGAACACCCTCAATGTGAGGAAACATGTACTTCTAACACTGTTATTCGTGCAAATTCTTCTTCTGTGGATGCAGGTACTTGTGCAAGTGATGAGAGTTCATACATCCAATGTGTTAAAGACGAATTTACGCCAACATCGCATGTGGACATCCTTTTCTAACTCCACTCTTAACTCCACTTTTACTTGTTCATGCTTAATTTTTTCTTTCTTCAATTCTTCTTTGTATATATTTTTTGAAAAACAAAATCCAAAATTTGTAAAACCATCATAAACAAAATACAAAAATATAAAATTTTCAAAAATCCAAAAACATTATAAAATTAAAAAAAAAATCCAAAAATATTATTCTCACAACATGTCTCTTGTATAATCGATATTCTGTACGTATCTAGAAATGTCATTCAACAATGATACGGACATGTACAAATGCTTGAGCGAGAGTTTTCGAAAATGTTTTCTAAAATATGTCGTTTCTCAAAAGTTTCTTTATAATGGCTTGTAAGTACTTCAGCTTACAACCCGTGCTTCAAAGTGAAATCTTTTCAAAACTTAAGTCCGGGTATAACAACTCGAAAAGATTTCAAATAAGGACTTAATCAAATGGCTTCTGGACACATCAGTTCAGGACCCGCGCGTCAAATGGCTTGAGTTATCTTTAGAAAAACTTTCAAAATCTTTAAGCTCAAGACAATGATTGTTGATCTAATGATAAATTACATTTTCAAAATTCTCTTACATTCTGAGCACCACCTTTTCAAGATTTTTCAAAAAGATTTTCAAAATCTATCAAAATCGGTGCTCATCATCAAAATGATTTTCATCAAAAAAGTGCACTTATCCTAAAATTGGACACTGTTGTACGCCTCAAGGCGACATTTCTAGTCAAACAAAGAGAAGTCTTTGTTTTTCAAAAAACCTTGATGTAAAATTCAACAAAACTGAAACTTCTTTCTCTTTCAGAATTTTGCTTCAAGAAGACTCCTTCCCTCTAAACTTTAAAAGTTTAACATTTCTCAAAAACATATGCGAGTTTTGAGGGGGAGTATTTCAAAAACAAAAATGTTCCGATTTCATGCAAAAAAAATCTGTCTTTCTCTCCAAAAGCTTTTTCTTAATCCGTTGATATAAAAAATATCACGACATGCTATTTTTGAGGGGGAGAAGACGTGATTAAAATGTGATCAAAATGTGTAAAGATTGTGATTGAATCTCAAAAGAGTTCGACTCAGATATAACCAACGAATTGACGAAGCTTAAAATGTCATTAATTGAAAAGACTTGTCCTGGACGGGTAATAATTTCAAGCTAGTCTAACTAGTGATGTAAGCGTGTCTCGAATAGGACTTGTCTGAGTAGAATGTACCATATCGAGAGACTTTCTTTGGACTTGACCAGGACGGGTAATAATTTCAAGCTAGTCTAACGAGTGATGTAAGCGTGTCTCGAATCGGTCATGTTCACTGAAAGTGGATCAATTCAAAAAGTGCAAACTCCTTCCGCATGTGCAAATTTCTTAAAAATCCATGAGCACATGTGAAGAGGGAGTCCTTTAAAATGAAATCAAAACTTTCAAAGTGTTAACAAAATATGTTTCATTATCATAAACACTTTGAGAAGATTTTCAAATGAATGGTTTTATGGCAACAATAGGATAGTAATGAAGATATAAGGTGACTAAGGTTAGGAATAACCGTCCTATGATCCGCAAGAGCCGGAGGGATCTACCCAAGGACAATTCCAATAGATTAGAATTAGAAGTCCTTAGGTATGATTTGAAAAAAGGAGAAAAGAATGAATGGAGAAAGAAGGGGTTGAAGAATTAAAAAGAAAAGCAAATGAAAGGGTGAAAAGACATAGCCCTCCAATTGTTCAACCTTAGGGCAGAAACCGGGTTCAACTCATATGCTACTGGTTGTTACTAAAGTGACACCGGTATTGAAGACAAGACGTCATGGACCCAGTGACGCACTGCACTTAACCTTCTAGCCACTCAACTTCTCTCAAAAGAGCTTGTTTCATTCTCACGGGGAACCGGTGTAATCTATCAACTTATCTCTTAGAGATGGTTGATATTGAAGCAGAGACCCCTCCCTAGTCTCCGCATAGGAATCCTAAGTGTGCACTTATCGAGTCTAGAGCCATGAGATACATCAAAGATCTCTTAGGAACACTTAGTATTTCTACAACTGGTGTTCTACATCAATGGACATTAGCTGTAGATTATCGAGTCCTTCGCAGATCTTAGCAATCTGCCGAGAACGTTTATGAGAGAATTTACAAATGTATTTCTCAATAATTGAACGGAAATTCCTGCCAGGGTCAACATCAAGCAGCCCTGACAGCAGGTCTCTTCGGTAATTCTTGATGGATTACGCTTAGTATTCGCGGTGGTTTCAAACGGTCTACAGTCGTGGAGTGATCCCCAGCGACTTACCCAGTCATTGAGCTACTTAGTAGGTCTCGTAAGCTCTTTCGGGAGTATCTGACATGGGAACGGCCTTGGTAAGGATTAGAAGGAGTCTTCACACTATGCTGTTGACAATCTCTAATTCCGAACCTGTAAGTACCGGTTGATTTATTGCTAACTGTTTTCCTGCAGCTATACATCATCTCCATGGCGACAGATTCCACATGCTTATACATGCATCACAAAGTCTAAGGAAAGTCCTCACACAGATCAAAGCAAAGAAAAGTTCTAAGAAAGATTCTACGCAATATGAAAGAATCTACAGAAGTAAATTTACAATGATCGGTGTGAAAGAACGGGAATAACAAATGCATGTATCACAATGACTAAAAACGTATGAGCATGTTGGAATGGCGGACAACCACCAAAGTCTAAGAAGTGACGAAAGGCAGATGACACTACATCACAATCTGCAACAAAAGAACAAAGAATGGTGAAAAGTCAATTATCAAATATCACAAAGCATGAAGGAACAAAGACTAAAACCTATTCTACAAAGACTCAAAGTTCAAGACAACAAACTTCAAAGTTCAAAGATCAAGATCACAAAGAGATATCTCAATGATCACCCCTTAGGGGGAGATTGTTAGCAATAGAAGTGTTGATCATCAATGGAATCAAAGAGAGATCTCAATGATCGCCCCTTAGGGGGAGATTGTTAGAAATAGAAGTGACGATCATTTATTAAGTCATTTAGTCTTGTAGTAATATTGGAATAGTCTTGTAGTTTAGTTAAGGGTAAACGGGCTTGGCTTAATCTAATATTGTAAAAGGTTATGTCTAGTTTATTACAAAAGCCCAAGCCCGGCCCATCTTCTTATCTCACCTATAAATACCTCCAAATGCTCTCATTTGGAGGTGTTGCTTCTAGGGTTTCTTCTATGTGTATTTCTTTCTTTCCCTCTCTAATCTAATAAATCTTTCTTTCTCTCTCTAGAAGTTACCATCTCTATCTCTCTATCTCTCTACTTATATCTTCTATAATAATTAATAAACTTGTGTTAGATATAGTAATCAAGGGTCCTACAAGATTTATTGATATACTTGTTTGGTTATGGGTTGATTTGAGGTGGTGATTAATTAGTGATTTGGAGAGGATTATTATGAGTTAAGTTAGTACTTTTGATTTAAATGATAATCCGATAATATTTTTTTTTAAAGTTATCAAATTTGTTTTAACAAAAATTGAAAAGTGGAACCACGTACGATTCTAGAAATTTATTATCTTTTAAAGTCAAAAGCTTTTTAGTAATAAACTAACTTAAACAAGTTTTATAAAAATCGGCTTTAAAAGTGCGTTGTGGATTATCGTTGTTTGAATTAAATTACTTTCTTTTTCGAGTTTATTGGGTAAACGGAATCGGTGACTAATAAATTTGATTTAGCATTTAATTTAATCCAAGGGTCAAATTTCTTAACTTAAATTATTAATCATCTAATCCAAATTACCAATTAGTCATCCCTAAGAATCAACCATAATCCAAACGAGTATATTTCCTCCTTTATATTTTTTTGCCCTTATCATTTTAGCTTATCACGTAGTTCATCCTTAGTTTGTCTTGTCTTATAATTCCCTTTAGTTTTTCTTTAGTCTATAATTCTTTTTAGTTGTTATTATTCCCTTAGTTTATTCTTTAGTTATAGCTTGCCTTACTTTCCATATAATTTCGTGTTTTAGTTTAAATATCATATAATCCCAAAAATTTGCGTTATCTAAGCATTCGACGAGAACTTTAACGTGAGTCTCAAATTCATCATTCCTTTGGAACGACAATCCGGGAGATCAACACTTACCGCGATACTTAGGTATTTAGGTTCGTATTTGTATCTTTCCCTCATCTTTACAAATATTTTTTGGTGGGCCCCACAATGACCCTATCAATAATACCCATGGATAGAAGCGATGCAGGAGGAAATTCTTCAATATCAGTTACATGATAGTTGGGAACTTGTTGAACGACCATTTGATAAACGTATTCTTGATCTCAAGTGGTTGTGGAAGAACAAACTGGATGAGGAAATGACTGTAATTCGTAACAAAGCTCGTCTCGTGGCTAAAGGATATCCACAAGAAGAAGGGATAGATTTCGAAGAATCATTCGCGCTTGTAGCTAGACTTGAAGCAGTCTGGATCTTCTTAGCCTATGCAGCTCACAAAAACATCACAGTCTATCAGATGGACATTAAGACAGCTTTCTTGAATGGAACTCTGAAAGAAGAAGTGTATGTGAGTCAGCCAAAAGGATTCGTTGACAAAGATCATCCATACTACGTCTAGAATCTTAAGAAAGCCATTTATTGTCTAAAACAAGCTCCAAGAGCGTGGTATGACGAACTATCATCTTTCTTGCTCAAAAACAATTTCACCAAAGGAACGGTTGATGACACCTTGTTTATCTAAAAATTCAAAGATGACATTTTGATCGTTCAAATTTACGTGGACGACATAATTTTTGGATCAACCAATCCTAACCATTGAAAACATTTTGAAAATCTCATGAAAAGCAAATTTGAAATGTCCATGATGGGGGAACTAAAATTCTTTCTTGGCTTACAAATACATCAATCCCCTCGTGGTATTTTTATCAATCAAGCTAAATATACAATAGAGATTTTGAAAAAACATGGAATGGAAAATTGTGATTCTGTTCGTACACCAATGGTCACTTCACCAAAAATAGGTGCTGATTTGTTTGGGAAACCCATCGATCCGAAGAAATATCAGAGCATGATCGGTTCTCGCATGTACCTAACTGCTAGTCGACCGGATATTCAATTTGCTGTTTGTTTATTAGCACGGTTTCAGGCAAAGCCTACCGAACTTCACCTCAAAGAGGTTAAACGGATCTTTCGGTACCTACGAAGCACCATTAACATGGGACTTTGGTATCCGAAGGATTTGGGATTTAATCTAACAGCTTTTTCAGATGCCGACCATGCCGGTGATCAAGTTACAGCAAAGAGTACATCAGGTGGAGCACAATTTTTGGGTGAAAAGCTAGTAAGCTGGTCGTCAAAGAAACAGGATTGTACTGCATTATCAACCGCCGAAGCCGAGTATGTGTCTCTGCGTGTTGTACCCAAGTTCTTTGGATGCGGACACAACTCACAGATTATTGCTTTACTTTTGACAAAATACCTATGTATTGTGACTCAAAAAGTGCCATAGCCATCTCGTGGAATCCCGTACATCACTCTAAGTCCGCTACCATTTCATCAAAGAACACGTGGAAGAAGGTACTGTTGAATTATTTTTCGTTAAGACTGATTACCAACTCACCGATCTATTTACTAAAGCCCTTCCAAAAGAACGGTTTGACTATTTGGTTCGACGAATTGGCATGCGAAGCCTAACTCCTGAGGAGCTAGAATGTCTTCTCGAATCTTCTTAAAAAATGTTTTCAAAATCGCTTCGCTGTAAATATTGTTGAAAAAACAAAATTCAAAATTTAAAAAACCAACAAAAACAAAATAAAAAAATATAAAATTTCAAAAAATACAAAAACAATATAAAATCAAAAAATCCAAAAATATTCTTCTTACGACATGTCTCTCGTATAAATCAATATTCTGTACGTTTCTAAAAATGTCATTCAACAATGATACGGACATGTCGTTTCTCAAAAATTTTCTTCACTATGGCTTTCGTATATGATTTGCCCTAAACGGTCAACTTATATTGACCAAGCAATGGTCAACAAAGTCTAATAGCCTAGAGTCAATCTCCGGGTAATATAGGGTATCACCAGGTCGTTAAGTCCTGACGATGTGTGAATTGTATCTTAGCGTGCTTTGTGATCAGGTGAATTTCAAAAGAAAAGGTTTTGATGAGAATTATTAAACAAAATAACTTAGAAAAGCTATATGATTGATTACGTGAATTAAGATTAGGAGAAACTGAGCTAAAACCTAAAAACGTACGTTTTAATTAAAAACGTGAACTGACGTACGCAAAAAAAAGTGAAAATGATTATCTAAAAAGGCTACGGCTATGAAAATGACATTTTTATAAACCTAATGATTAAAGAAAATTTTCGGAAAATGAAAATTAATTTTTATACTATTTATATAATTATTATTAATTAAATACTAATTTCCTATTTAATTTTAATTAATTAAATTAACCTAAAATACAAATAATTATGAAATTAATCTAGAAAAATAAAATTTAAAGTTAGAAAAATCTAAATTAATATAAAACTAATTTTAAAACTGAAAATATATTTTTAAGACTATTTAATTAATTACTATTAATTATTAAAAACTCATTTAAATTATGAAAAATACCAAATGATGAAAAAAAATCTGAGAAAATTACTAAAATTATTTTTAACTACCAGAAGCCTAGGAAAAATATAAAAATGAGATTAGCTTGTAAATAAGCTGAGGTAATAAGCCAATTGGCTTAAATAGAAGCTATCGCTTCTATTAAAATTGAATTTTTGGGATTTTTCTTTTTCACAACTGTTTATTGATTGATTTTAAGCAACTTTTGTGAAGGTAACTTGTTTGGAGATAAAAAATAAGCAGTTTGGTGAGCTTATTGTAATGACAGATAAGCTATTTAGCTTATTAGGATTTTGATTGAAATGAAAAGCCACCAAATGATGTTAAAACCAAAACAAGCTTTAAGCAGATTCACAACTACTCAAAACAAGCCAAATAGAACAAATAAACACAAGAAATAAGCACAAAATAAGCAATAAGCAATCCAAACACTAAACAGTTCAAACAGGTCCAAGGGGTCAACTTTGAGGGCCTGTGGGGTCCACTAGGGACGTTGGAAGTTCAAAAAAAGGTTTGAGCCAATAAGTTGAGGTGATAAGCTGTCTTAAAAGCTAAGGCTCACCCTCTGGGTCCCACAATTGAGATCAGGAGGGGGGATTGGAATATTGGTACAAAAGCTGAGTTATCAGCTTAAGTCAGAAAAAGGGTCAAACTTTAGGGCACTTGCAGCCGTATCAAATAAGATCTAATCCACACAATAAGCTGGAAATCTGAAAACCTAGCTTATGGGCTTTCTAATAAGCTAATAATCTAGTCCTGGGGCCCACTGGTTAGGTCTGTGGGGTCCACTAAAGTCGGGTCACTTGGACTGATGTCAGTGCACAGGGGAGGTGCTTCCCCTGTAGCTCACTTTAAGCTTGTGCAAAACTCACAAAATTAAGCCATGCATGGGATCATATAGTCCTGCTGAAACACTATAATCACAACAATTTTCAAATGCTAACTCCAAACACAAAATTCTATAAAATTCCTCCCAGAAATGGATTTCTGCCAAAGAGCACTTTTTACTTTTTTATGAAAACTTGAATTTTGACTTTAATGAACTTTAAACCTAGATTTAACCACTGATTGTTGTTAGTTAATGTGTAAAAAGACAAAATTAAGCAGAGTTATCAACTTGTGATTCAAAATGAAGCTTGTGCTTCTTATATTCCAACACAGACCATTTCTAGACCAAGTGATTCATGAATTTGACTTTTTGTGAAACCACAACTGAATTTTATGACTAAACTATGCTACTTTGACCTAAGGGAATTTGTTTGAACCAGAAATGATAACAACAACAGTCCTAAACACAGGGTAATCTCTTAAACCAAACACTACTTATAACCACAGATTATTACTAAACTTGATTCAAATTAGACCAAACTACAAACCAATGGTCACAATCAATTCGAAAAGTGATATATAAGCAAATTGATCAGTAATAAGCAATAAAAACCACTAATATACTTAAAAGAGTAAAAATCAAGAATGTGAGCTTACAATAGCCATCCTGCCCAAAACAAGTGAACCATGTACTAAGTACCCTTCCTATTGGTTCCCATGAACCACTAACCCACAGCCATCCAACATATACTGTTCTCCAGCATTCTTCAATTTATCATACCCTTATTTTATTTTATTTTTATTTTCCTTGTATTTTTTTTGATTATTTTTCTGAAAACTTGCTTCTAATTGTCACAGAAATTTATAAAGCTTTTGAATGATTTCTATTTTAGCTTAAATGAGTATGTAAACAACTGAGATTAACTAATTCAAGCTTAAATAAACACTTAAAATTCTTACACAAGACTTGGAAATTTGAAAATGAGAAATAACTTAAAAGGAAACTTTCATTGATTTAAAACAGAGTACAAAGATAAAATTAACACTAAAATTAACTAAGTTACAATTCTACATACTCTCTAAGGCTCATACTGAGCTACTACTTATACTACGCTACTAATATAAGCTTTTTCTCCTTCCACATGGCTTCCCAGCTTCTTTTGAGAGTCCCAATCAGTCTCTTCTTGACCAATGACCAAATCCCAACCGTCCAATTGACTTTTGATGCATCTGAGCCTTTGATTGGTATTTTGCCACCAAAATCAAATGAGCAAAATTAGTGGGACAATTGAGGGAATTTAATGCAAAGGAGGGACGGTTTGGTTTGGTAGCTGGATACATTTATTGTGGGTGGTTTGTTTGGTGAAAAGGTGGAGGGGGGGGGGGGGGGGACATCGTTCCTGGTTTTGGGGGGAAAGTGAGGTGAGGGGTGGAGTTGACCGGTCTTTTGACCGTGTGTTGACCTTTTGACCCTGCTTGTGATATTAAAAAAGGGAAGTGGGCCTAGGGTAGTGGTGATGGGCCTGGGGTTTTTGTGTTTGGCTGGGCTTGGATTGGATTGGGTGGTGGATTTAGCTGTAATATATTAAGGGTCTGGTTGGTATTAAAGTAGCACAAGGACCATTTTTGCAATTAAACCAAAGATGAGGGGCTGAAGTTGTAAGTCTCCCAAATTGTTACCAAGGATCAATTTTGCGAAACTCATTATTCCAAGGACCACATTTGTATTTTTCTATTTTTCAAAATTCCCATGGACTATATTTGAGAAATTTGAAATTTGAAGGACCAAACATGTCAACTTTTGAAACTTTTGACCCAAGAATCATATTTTGTGATTTTTAACTTTCAAAGGACTTGGGTTGACTTTTCTTTCAAAATAAATGTATAGGGACTATTTTTGACAAGTTTTGAAACTTGGGGGACTGAAACTGCCAATATTGCAAACTTTGATCATTTTTCATTTGTTTTTGCTTATTTTGCATTTAAAACACAGAAAACACAATCCCTGGGATAATTTCAGTATTTTGATGACTTTTTGATTGTTTTTGTATGTTTTGGCAGTTTAAATACGACAAAAATGATGAGTGTTTAAGCACTCATCAGTATACTTCTGTACGAAACCCAGACTTAAATGATGACTTCTGATTGTTTTCAAATCAAGGACTCGTATTGTCAAGGACAAAATCTTTTTCAAAAAGTTCGAGTCTAAACAAACGAAAAAGACTTCAAACAAAAACTTGTTTTTCCAAACAGAAATCTTGAGCACTTTTTCAAGATTCATCAAAAGATTTTTCAAAATCTTTCAAATGAGTGCTCAAGATAACTCCCTCAAAACCCTTAATTGATTTTAAAATGTGCTATCATTAAGGGGGAGTACAAAAACAAAATTGTTCCGAATTCATGCAAAATGAAATCTGTCTTTCTCTTCAAAAATGTGATCAAAGATGTTGAAAGATTGTGACTGAATCTCAACAGAGCTCGACTCAAAATGTACCAATGAATTGACGAAGCTTAAAATGTTAGTAATCGAAAAGACTTGTCCTGGACGGGTAATAATTTCAAGCTAGTCTACATTCTTCAGGAAAAACCTCCCCCACAAAAAGACAAAAAATCTGAAGAAAAAATATTTTTTATTAGGCGGCCCCCTTAATTATACTAGGCGGTCCCCTTAATTATTAAGGGGACCGGCCACGCTCCCAAACAGTATTTTTCCCCCTATAAATACTGGTTCATTCCACAGATTTTTCTCACCTTTTGCACCCCAAAACTTTCTTTTCTAGATCTCATTTCTATTCTCTAAAATCCTTTGATCATACATACATAAATCTTTGTTTCAAAGTGATCCAAACCTCTACCTTTCAAGTGCAAGAGAAGAATACTTCAATCCTTCAAGAGAAGAAGTATTACAAATTGTTGTGACCTCCACATCCAAGTTGTTAGAGCATCATCCATTATATCTATTTCTTTGTGTAACTAGTTGTGAATATTTGATAGAAGATAGATTAGCAAGGTGTGTAGATAGAGTGAGTGTGTAGTGGATAGTTGTGAAGTAGAGAAGTTGGGAAGTAGATAGTTGTGAAGAAGATTGTTGTGAAGTAGATAGTTGTGAAGATAGATAGGTGTGAAGAAGTAGTGTTGTGATTAAGTAGTGACTAGGTGTGAAGAAGTTGTGTAGAAGGTGTGAATAAGTTGTGACAAAGTTGTGGTGTGTATATTGGTGTGTAAGGTTTTCTCCGCCATAAGGGAGCTTGTTGACATAGTGAAGAAAACTCTCGAGTAGGTGACTCGAGGAGTGGAGTAGGGCAAGGAAGGTGTCCTTGTAGCCGAACCACTATAAATCCTTTGTCTCGCGGTTAGATCTTTCCATATCTTACTTATTATCTTGCTTATATCGTTATTACTTGTGTAGAGGTAGGCGTATATATATATTTGCTCATCTAGTGCTAGTATTGATTTTACTTAAAGATCAAACGAAAGTTTCATTCACAAAACAAAGTTTTTACAATCAAACTAAAAAGGTAACATACATACAATTGATCATTTCGATCAAGTATAGTTTTTATTCAAAATATAACTAAGGATTATAAAATAAACAATTACTTACTTATCTCTCGTATATAGCTATAATTGTTTATATTATGCATGTGTTGATTTCACATACTTAGCTTATATTATTATTGTTCATACTTAGATATAGTTGTTCATATTGTTCAAGATTTGAGTTCACATAAGATTGAATCAAAGTTTTAAAAGCAAACAAGGTTTTAAAACTAAACTAAGTTTTCATAATAAAATTAAAAAGACGTAAAACTATTCAACCCCCCCTTCTAGTTTTCCACATTCACTACTCCCTAGATATCTTTTACATGTTAATTACTTGTTACAGTTGCGTGGATGATGGGTTGTATTCCTTAATACCATTCATGGGGTGGTGTACTTACTTCCCCAATCCTATAAGCGCCTACTTCACTCCTATGTCGAGCCGGCTAAGAAGCTCCTAACATGGGATCACTAGAATTTGCTCATGCATTAAATACAACCAATAAAACCTAGTACACATCAGTTCATGTTTCCTAAGACGTTCAAGCATGTTACACAATGGAGATCTGCCAGTTTTCTTAAACCTAAAATTGAAATCATTCATCCATTACAACTATAAACAAGTAATCAACATATAATTAACATCTAGGTTTCATTACATCTTAGCAAACACATGATGGATCTAGCCTAGCATGTTGAAATCAAGACAAGCATAAAATATATTCAAACAACACATAGACATGTTGATTGAATCGAAAGAAGACTTATCTCAATTGAACATGAAAGGATTCAAGGGGTGAAAACCATTGAAAATACTGTAAAATACGACCTAGGGTTTACAAAGTTCGGCCCTAGTATTCTCTACACAAGTTCCTCTTTAATGAATGAAAAATAGAAAACTATATATAGATTCGGATAGGTGACGGCATCAAGAACAAATTTCTGACGCCGTCATCTCGCCGCCAAATAATTTCTCGAACTGCCTAGATCTGGGTTTGACGCCGTCATGTGTATTCCAATTGTAGGCCTTCACAACATTAACTCTTGACGCCCTTCTTGTGACGCCTTCATGTTTTCACTGGGTCGTCACGGATTTTACTCTTGACGCCGTCATGATTTTCTTCTTGATGCCGTCAGGTACTGTTCTCAGCATGGAAAATTAAGTCTTTGCCGTTTTCTTCACTTTTATGCTCTAAAAACGTCCGAATTGCTTCCTTTTCCAGAATTCACTCCCAAAGTACCTAAAATCACAAAAGGAACGATTTAGGGCAATATTTGATCAAATAAATTCAATTCCGGGCTTAAATGACCCCCTAAAAGTGGTTCATTTTTCGCCTCATCACTTTGTTTCTTTTGACCTATTACTTATTTGCATGATAAAAAATTGCTTTGTTTCTTTTTGTCTATTACTTAATCCTACAATACTTGTCCATTAGATGTTTTTGTATGGTAATATTAAGCACACGAGGTCTATCTAATTGGTTATAGTTTAATATGCGTTAAACATTTTCTTTATTAAGTTTGTAAGTTAAAGTTTGTGTAATAATGTATTTATAATAATGCTACATAAACTGTATAAAAATCGTTACAAACCTTTTTAGCTTTATCTCATTTAATTGTATAACTAATTTCATTGAAATTAATTATTGAAGTCTAACTAATATTAATAAATTTTATCAATAAACTCAATTCTAAATAGCTAAGCAAATGAAAATTAATTAACATACTATAAATAATTCTTAAATCTTTGAACTCGACTATTATGTCTAAAACTTATTTTTTTTTAATTTATAAATGGGTTCGAGTAAAAATTATGTACTTTTTCTTTTATATTCATTATTCAAGTTGCATGCTTACATAAACTAATCACGCTAAAAAGTATCATTTAACCATTTAAATGTTGCTTTACATACATGCTCATACACATTTTCTTGAATAAATTCGCACATGGGAGCTACATCAATAAAAAAACAAACATAAATTACTTGTATATGAAAATGCATTAACATGATATATATATATATATATATATATATATATATATATATATATATATATATATATATATATATATATATATATATATATTGTATTAGGTTAAATCATCAATTATTCTTGCAACCTTTTCAACTTAATCTCAATCCATAACCGACTTTTAATTCTATACTAATTACTAAATATCATGTGATCAATTCCGGCAAGCCTTGCATTTCCATCTCGATGTTGTATATATTTCACATTAAATGCACCAGTTTTGTTTTTCGATAAAAGTTTGAACTTTTACTTATTATAATTTACAAACGGCTTTAAATCAAAATTATGTATTTTTTTCCTTTCTATTCATTACTTAATGTGATATTTTTAATATGTCGTATTTTGCTATTATGGCAAACTCATTTAACGGGCGTAAATATTGGTTTCTCACTAATGATTCTACATATAGAAAAAGAAATCACTTTGCGATGCGCGAACTTTCTTTTTTTCAATAATAATTCAATTGCACACGATAAATTCATTCTAATACTTCTCAAAGAGCATTCGAAAGCAACTATTTACATAAACTAATCACGCTAAAAAGTATCATTTAACCATTTAAATATTGCTTTACATACATGCTCGTGCACATTTCCTTGAATCAATTCACACATGTGAGATACATCAATAGAAAATGCATATAAATTACTTGTATATGAAAACGCATTAACATAATACATATATCTATATATATGCTTATTTATAACAATCACCTAAATATGTAAGAAACAAAGAAAATAGTTGGTATCCCAATCTTTGGTTCCATTTATCTGAGCATGCATGATCTTGTGTGATTTTCATGATACCTGCGTATGATAACTAAATTAAGAAAAAAAGAAGACCAAGTTAATTACAAACATCTAAAAGATGCGTGAATCATCTCTAAAATGTTGCAAAAGATAATTTACATACCGCTACCAACAATCAAAGATCTAAAAGATGTGTGAATCATCTTCAAATGTACATACTAAATGTGATTTTGGCCGGTTTATATAGGCATGTATTAGGTTAAATCATTAATTATTCTGGCAACTTTTTGCAACCCTTGCACTTCATCTAACCGAATTTTAATTCTATACTAAATGTCATGTGATCAATTCGGGCAACCCTTGCACTTCATCTCCTTTCATGATTGTATGGTTATTATGAGGCTACATTAAATTTCGAGCATTTGCTATCTTGTACTCTATTCAATCTTTAAACCTACACAATAAATTATAGGAATGAATCTTATAGTAATAAAAAAGTTTTCACGTTGTTGCAATGCAAAGTACATATTAATGGTTTTTCAAGCACATAACATTCATTGTAAATCAACTCCTAAGTTAGAGATAGGAGTGAGTAAAACCGACCGACGACCGAAAACCGACATAAACCGACTCCGACCGATACAACCGACCTATACTCGGGCTGGGACTCAGTTTGGGTTTTCCATGTTGTCGATTTCAGAATGGGTCGGGTCGGATCGACATGAGTCGGTTTCGTCCCGATGCTCACTCCTAAGTTAGAGCAGTGTATTTATTAAACTTCTAGAATCACATGTGATAAGAATCACATGTCTTTAAATCATATATTATCTTATTTGTTATGTCCATCTTTGACAAATTAACTAATATAATCTATAATTTCAAATATAATGCATTACATAGTGTTAGAAGTTTATGAATGTCTACTTTCCTGTTAAATACAGTAAAACTTTTAAACTTTTGTAGAGAGAGCTTTGTTCATTTCATAAAAAGTAGTGTCGAATAATATATGATTTGTTAAGTAAGTTTCAAGAAAGAAAACATTAAGAAAAATAAAATGAAAAAAAGTTAAAGAAAAAGGGAAAAAAAAGATTGTTGAAATTTTTATTAAAGCGTATGTCAATGAATTTTTAAATAAACGCTCGTTGTGATGATATAAATTATTTTACGTAACTATTAATAGTTAAAGAGATATTAACTTTTTAAGAAGAGGGGAAATTAGGTTTTTTATTAGATAACAAAATGAGTTCCTAGGATTGATCCTTTTGATATATGAGTAACGTATCTAAATGATCTTAACTCAAATGATTAAAATTATTGCTATCTTTACAATAGTAAACGAAAAACCGTGTATAGTAATATGATTTTATAAAAACAAGGTTTTATATTTGCATGATTATTCAATTTTATCAACTGTGAACTAACCAAATAAAAAAGAAAAAAAGAAGATGGTGTATTGTATATAAAAGTACTTGATGAAGTTTTATAAATTATTAGTGTTAAAAATTTTAAAAATATAATAAAATAAATAATAATAAAAGTCAAGCGCTTTTAGAAACTACATTAAAAAAAAGTTGTTAAAAGTTGTTATTTATTTTTTTGAAATTTGTAGTGGTAATTAAGAAGTCAAATATTTTATTAAGAAAACATTGTTGAATTTTTATGTGGGAATTTAAATTTAAAAAATTAGGGATCAAACAATAATCACTATTAAGCTTAATATATATATATATATATATATATATATATATATATATATATATATATATATTTTTTGTTTGACGACTTGTGTGTTTTATATGCAGTATGAATATTTTCCGAATGATAGAATTTTTCCTTTTCATAGGTATTAGACGCATGGTTTGGGCCATGCAGAAAAAGAGGCAGTGCACGAAAGGGTACCCAGACTAAAGTGTTATTTCTTGGCCATTGAATCAGCAAGGGTGTGATTCAGATGGATCAAGAAAAGATGAGCAGAAGGAAAAGAGGCTCCTAGCTAAAGGTAGCTTGTCTCGCCCAGGAGTTGAGAAGAGTTGAGAACAAAGTAGTGAACGGGTGCGTAACGCGTGGGAATCTGCCGAATAGTTTGTCCGTGAGAGCAAGGCCTAAAATGGCATAACCAAACAATTTAGTATCTAATTACAGACTCCGTGCTCCTGAATGGATCAACGAACTGAATATCTTTCCAATTCCGAATGCATCTCCAGCTACATCTAATAATTGGAGCTACAGAACATAGCAGTCAAATATAGTGATTCGTCTATCTGCATTTTGTTTCCATTGTCATTTCATTATTTTAACGTCGGCATCGAATATATTCGTACACGAATACGATGGAAGTGCAATGATTGAAGAAATCTAAACATAATTTGACTAGAATTCTTCCGGAAAATAAAGTGTTGAGTTAATTACATTTTTAGTCCTTGTGGTTTACTGGGTGTCATGATTTTGGTGCAATAGTTTGAAAAGTAACGGATCTTGTCGAGAATTGGACAACCCATAAAACCTTTGGTCCAATTTTCGTTGACTGTTAGTTTGACTAGTTAAAAAGACATAAAATGACTAAAATACCTTTAAATGATGATGTAAAATGACTAAAATGCCATTTCCTTTATTATTATTATTATTATTATTATTATTATTATTATTATTATTATTATTATTATTATTATTATTATTTTTGTTTTGTTTTTTTTTTTTTTTTTTTTAATTATAAACCATCACTTTTATTAACAATAAATAGGATTTTACAAGAAATTAGTGGGGAACCGGGAAACCAATTGGGCCCCCACACCTCTAGCAACAGCGAAACCAATCCTATTAAAAATATGAACGGCAGCCCGCGCTCCAATGTCTTGAGTCGTAGAGAAACGTCGAATACGCTTTATAAGAGTTACTGCGTCTTTCTCAAGTTCTCCAAAAGAGGAGAAAGAGAAGGGGAGGAACACATATCCGATATCTACACATTTGGCCTCATACTTGACACGTTTACGTTGTGCAGCTTCAATAACCGCACGACCTGGCATAAAATCAATCATACCAGATTGCGTCAAGGGTGACGACCCCGTAAGATCAACACAAACATCAAGCCCACCATCCCAAGAGTAAAGTAATATATCAGCTGGGCGTAAAGATCTGTCCCTATCACCATAAAGCCCGATATCCACCTCCTTACGAGCTAAAATTCCGTACCGAGAGCATATATCAACAAGAACATCACGCACAATATTATGCCGATGTTTAATGCCAACAATACCCGCACAAGAAACCGCGTGATCCTCATAAATATCTCCAGTAAAAACACGAGAACAAGCTGAACACGGTACCTGAACAGTGAAAAGAGGAACACCCAGCCGATAACACAACACACAACGGTATGTCCGGGCATTCATAGTTTGACCCAATCCAGATATAGGAGCCACCCTGAGCCAATCTGAAGTATGATCCTCCTTAAGAGAGCTCCATAACGCCATCTGACGGGGAGATAGATGATAGGTAGATTCAACCGTTTGGGTAACCCGATCGAAATATATATCTGCCAATTTCTTCATGAGTTTCGGGGCAGCGACCTCGCTTGGGTTACTCAAAAGGTCAATATCCATATTCTTATTAAAGGTACATAGAGCATCATCAAAGGAGCGACCAACAGTTACAATACCAGAACTGTGGAGAAGCTTAGTCTGTAAGCTAGCAGATTGAAGTCTAGAAGCAAGGAAAGCATAGTTCAAGACATCACCTGCGGAATATACACCAAGCCCCCCAAAAGCAAAGGGTAGGGTAGCAAGTCTCCATTGCCAATCACCAAAACCAGGCCCAGAAGCAGTAACAATACGCTCCAATGAAGAACGAAGTGCCGCATCAAAAGAAACCTGAGCACACTCAAAGACCTGGGGGGAACATGTACGCATAGAAAAATAAAACTTGGAAATACCAGCACATGCACGGAGTAGCAACAACTCACATTGAGGGTCATTAAGTTTAGCAACATCATCTATAAGTTCAATAGTTTTAGCCACCCTTTTCAGAACAAGCTTACTACCAAACTCAAAATCCACACTAACCGGCCCACCCAATAATTTAACACCATGTAAGGGGCGAGAAATATTAGGGGGAAAAACACCCGCATGTCTGCTTCTGGGATCCTCCTTGGGCCAAAAAACCTCAGTTTTATCAACATTGAGGTGTAAGCCACGATTAGGTCCATCCATCATAATCAACTCTAAGACTTTACCCACAACCAAAGTATCTCCAATAATAGTGCCATCATCCAGATACCAAGCTTGAAAAGAAAGGTTAAAAGAGTCTCTAATCTTACATGCCAGGGGATGTAACACTATGGCAAAAAGAAGAGGCCCAAGAGGATCACCTTGTTGCACACCTTGATGAGACCAAAGAGTATGCTCACCATAATATAATCTGGCAGGACTGGAGTAACAGAATTCCACCCACCATGAAATACCCGGGAAATGAAGCCGAACCTCACGCAACATAACAGCCTGATCCACCATGTTGAAAGGGTTTTTAAAATCCACTAACAACATAGAAAGACCAACATCACCCCCACGACCCTCAATCAACCGATTCACAGCATAAAGAATAGCCTCCCCTCCACCCGATACCCCAACACCATATTGTAAATCATCTAAATAACCATCCAAAGAATGGCCAATCATGGACACACAAACCTTGGAAACTAACCGCCTCCAAACAGTTCCAACAGCAATAGGACGTATACCCCCTCCTGGTTTGACCAAGGGTGTGAGAGGAGCACTAGAAATGTACTCACCCAACACCCTCGGGCATTTACCAGCAAAAAACAGGTTCACTACTTGGGTGATAGAAGCAACCAACTCATCAGAAATAGCCACAGCTGCTCCATTTAAACAATCCAAAAGGTGTTGGGCGCGCAACCCATCCCGCCCACAAGAAGTACCACGAGGGCAACTTCAAGAACCGTAGCGGGAGATGTAGTAAGGTGGTGATGATCAATAGGTATATCAGGCAAAAGAGGAGCCGGCTGAAAAGGGTGCTTAGCTTTTAGGTCCTCAAGAGTCGAAACATCATAAGGCGCAATACCAGAAGACGAAAGAACTCTGACCGCAGCAGTATAATGGCCATCACAAATCTTCCTCTTACATTGCTTAACATTACGGTCACCTAAGTCTAAGCTATCAACATCAATATTAGACCATGGTGGGGAGGGTTCGGCTAAAACCTCACGCACAATCTGCAAACTGCCGCCAGAGGTGCCCCATGTACGAATAGCATTAACAATATACTCTTCCTGGAGTTGACGCTTAGTGGCCGACCTACACTCTTGGTTACTCCTCGGGAAAAAGGTTTTAAGTAGACAGAGAGGCAAGACTAACAAACCAACCCAACAAGAAATATCATCAGGCGTGCAGATCACCTTATCAAGAGCTCCTTTCAAAACACGAGAGAAATCCAAACGACATTTGGGAGGAATGGATTTGACAGTCCGCAAACCCTTAGAGAATAATGTATCAAGAAGAGATAAGTCGAAACCACCAAGCTCGTCCAAAAACAAATCCTCAACAAGGGCTACATAGGAAGGAACCTGTGGTTTGGTGAGATCATACAACACGAACCGAACAACACCATCACCACAATCAGGAGGTGACACAAAATCAGAACCCCCACCTGACGACACTTAGTCCGAAAAGTATGCGTTTTGAGACAACCACCACATAACCATAACCCCATACGCTTAAGAGTAACTTCAGCCCTTTAAAAAATAACCAAATCCGACCCAAGGGAGTGTCTAGTAATAGCTTGTGCCTCACCTGTGAAATGTTGATCGCGAAGATGTCTGATCAAAGAGGTCTTAGTAAGACCATTTCCACCACCATCCCGACATCCACTAAGACCCGCAAAGGGGCAATGGTATCTCACAAGAGGCATAGGAAACACACTGAAATAGCAACAACACCAATGCAACATAACCAATAACCGACGAAAACACAAACGGAACAGTACTAAGTCCACATAACCACTTAGTATAGTGCCGAAATAAACACCACCTGTTTTCGACACCCTACCCTCCAACCTGATACAAGGCACCACAAAAGCAAAAGAAACTGATCCCAATGTACTGTTGACGAAACACCGACGTGTATACGGAACCCGAAAGCTGCACGAGACCCACGTAAAGGAGCAGAAACTGTCGAATGCCCACGACAACTACTACTGAAGAATCAGAGTACCCCCAAGGGTGGCAGTAACGGCCAAAAATAAGACAGGCAGGGATGGCTCACAACGACTGCTACAAAATAAACAATCTATCCACAAGGGTGACAAGTAAAACCAAGACGGGTCTCACAAGCAAGACCCTACAACTGTCAAACCAGGGAGAAACCAAAAACCAATGCAAAACCAATCCCAACAACAGTTTTGAAGAGTCAAAACATCCAGAGCAACAACTAAACCTGATCGAGTCTCAAAACGAAACCCTAAAAAGATAAGAACTGAACGAAGAAGATGAAACAAAACCCTAAAAACACCACCACCGTTCTCATACCTGATATCTAAGATCAATCTGCGTTGTTGTAACATGGAAAGGAGTGATCGGTGTGAAGAGGCTGGAGAGACAGGAGAGAATCGACAAATTTTATTATTATTATTATTATTATTATTATTATTATTATTATTATTATTATTATTATTATTATTATTATTATTATTATTATTATTATTATTATTAAACTTTAAAGTAAAATTCCAAAAAGTGAAAATGACATAAAAAGATACCGAATTTATGTCCAATTTTAATTAAAAGTACTTATCTATTTTTTTTCTCAATTGAGTGTATCAAAGTTTTTTTTTTCTTTGCAATGTTAGACGATTTAGAGGTTATCAGGTTACAAATACTCACTCACCAGGTCACTTACTTTTCAAATATTCTATTTTTCTGTCAACCTCTGATTTCCGGCAATCCGTCAAAATCCGAAGACTTGCTTGTATTCCACTGACCTTCTCCAATTTCGACCCCCTCTATTGAACTACGTTCGGCATTAGGTAATGCATCGCAACGAAAGCTAATTTAATAATAACAAAAAAAGTGTTGGTATTTAGTCGCAATCAATAACCAAGAACTAGACGCGGAACCGATCGACTTCTCAAAGAATGTCGACACACAAAGACAGCAACAATAATGTGACAGAAAGATAGAAGCTTTGCACAAGTAAGTACCCTAATCCACTCTTTGATTAGTATTGAAAGAATGCGTCCATGACCCGTCCCCTTCACCTCCTTTTATAGAGATGAGGGGGAGGGTAAACCGACTCTAACAAGGACTCTTAGTCGGCTATAAACAAGACACGAGTTGGGCTTTAGAACACAAGCCAACCAACCGACTCCTACTTGACTAAGAATACGAAAGAGACACTTAACACCTTAGACACTGAAATAAGCTTAAATAAAGACTAATTATAACAAATTCCACCTTAGGTTTTATATTAGCCTACACCGACACTCATCACCATCATCACCTCAGAACCGTCATAAATCGAACCACTGGAGCTTGGCTGATCTTCTTTCTTGACGAAACCATTTGACTTCTTGCGATTATTCTTCAGGCAGTTTCTTTTCAAGTGCTCCTCAGATTGGCAAATAAAGCTGAAGGTTTAACAAGGTTTAACAAATAAGCAAAAGCTGAGTTAAACAAGAAAGCTTACAGTGCCATAATTTTGTGTTTAGGTAACAAGTTGTATCAAGAGCTCGGTTGGAGACTAACAAGAGCTAGGTTCGATCATCTTGAAGGGTTCTTGAGTTCGGTTTAGAACAATAAGAACGAGCAGCAGGTTGATACCGCAAAGAAGGGTGCTTGGGTCTTTGATTGTTTAGGTTTGCGACAAGGTATAGAAGACTTGAGGTTTAGTTAGTTAGTTTTTCGGTGTATTGAAGACTAATTTTTCTGGTCGATTCGTTTTTTGAGGAAGAAGAATGAATAACGAGCATCCTCCTCATCTCTATTTATAGAGATGAGGAGGTGGAAACCTAGCTTGCCTTGCACTTCAAGCTAACTAATTCTAGTTTATGTCTAACACCTAATCTAATTACAAAATACACTTAAGTCCCTAATCTATGTTTAAGTTTACTATTAATATTATAACCATTTCTACCTTAGGAGTAACATTTATACATAACCGATACTCAACACCTATTCCTAATGCTTGAACCTCGGACCGGGGATCACCTTGTCGACCAGGCATTGTACTTCAGTAATTTTCCATGATTAGCTTTCGTAGACTCCTTCACTTTCTTCTTTTCAGCAGCATTACCCTCTGCACCCTCTTGACAAGGTACTCCGGTTACCGTAAGGTCCACCCCCACCTTTATACCAAGGTGTATCTTTTCCTGCTCCTTTACCAAGCATTCCGCGTTTGTCTTTTCTTCAAGTTGTTTGTCCTCCAACTTTCTTTGAGCCACTACAGCATCATCGTTACCAACCTGAACATCCTCTGCTTCATGATTCCCTTGAGCTCCCTGCAGTTTCACCTAAAACCAATTACGTTCATCAACCTGTACTCCATGGACTCTTGTTTTAACACCAGGACCAAGTTGTTTGAACACAACTTGTTTATGACCAAGGTGCTTTATTAATCCAACATGGATGTGAAGCAGCTCTGATACCACTTGTTGGAAAATACCTCGACAACAAACCCGAAGTTCGATCGCAGAACGCTAGATCGCGAGTTGTATCGAGCACAAGTAGCAAACATGAGAGACTACAGAGAACCGACAAGAATATGCACATGATATACCCTCAACGCCCCCTTTATTAATACCAATAAAGCTTTTACAATTGAGAAAGAAGAATGAATAACTAGCATCCCCCTCATCTCTATTTATAGAGATGAGGAGGTAGAAACCTAGCTTGCCTTGCACTCCAAGCTAACTAATTCTAGTTTATGTCGAACACCTAATCTAGTTACAAAGTATTCTTAAGTCCCTAATCTATGCTTAAGTTTACTACTAAAATTATAACAAGAAGACTTAACCATGTATGTTGTCAAGTTCTTAAATATGAAGTGAACTGTGAAGACTCTTTTTATGTAGACCATCAATGCACGCTAAAAAGTTTCGGTTGAGGAAGGTGTCTTCAAATAACTTTGTTGATGGGGATTTTTTCAAATCAACAAAACACTTAGTTTATAGAATAGGTTTCTTAATTGGGTCACAAAATAAGAGATTCAATATGAAGGTTGTAAAGTGTGGTGTGTGTTGGTGACTGAAGAGAAATAAGAAAAAATGGGTTTGATCAATGTTTTGACGTGAAAGGCTACTACCACATAAAATGTTTTAATGTGAAGGAAAATAAATAATTTTGGTGAAGATGCGTATATCAAAAACCGATTAAGATAAAATAATAATAATAATAATAATAATAATAATAATAATAATAATAATAATAATAATAATAATAATAATAATAATAATAATAATAATAATAATAATAATAATAATAATAAGTTTTTTGTTTGAACGTTGGCTAGAAGTTGCCCGAAAGTCAGCCGGAGAAGATGAAGGTGACTTACAACCGTTTGTGTGGGTTAAAGTTTCCCATCATTGCAACAAAAAAAAACTTTGATACGCTAAATTGAGGGAAAAAAAAGATGAGTACCTTAAATTGAAATTTGACATAAGTTTAGTACCTTTTTATGCAATTTGCCATTCCAAAAACAAACAAGAACATAAACCAAATTTCGAGAAAAATAACAATTAAAAAAAAATACATACTAATCTTTGAAATCCTAATAGTGTTATTCAAGCACACACTTAAGCTTTGACGTTAACCCAAACAAAAATTCAAAAGCACTTCATAAACACATCAAAGGCAAAAACATACATTAAATCACACAAAAACTTTTTGCTGCATCACAGAAGTAGATCAATAAACAACACCCACATAGAACTAAGTGACCATTGCTTCAAATGAGGTTGATCCACGACATAAACACTTGAAGGCACATAAAGAACTTTTCCTTCTCATCACTCCACTTGATATGGACCATTAGTACTTACCCCTGTGTAGGTCCGAAGTTATGGATCTAAGCAGGACAATAGGCAACTTGGATAAATCCAAACTAACTATATGAAAAACTCTTAACAGTATGTAATTGAGTATTAATGCAGAATCTTAACAAGAAATGGTTATGAAGAACACACTATGAATTACTAATAATATTTTCTATTAATCTTGGGACTAGCATCTAATATAATGCCGTAGGGTTCCTTTTATACACGAAGTAAAACCCTAATGTTACAAACGTGTGAAAGGATAAACATATATTCTCATAATATATCTAATATACGTACATATCCTTCCCTGATATATCTCTAACAAACTATTTTGTTTTTATCATAAACAGACTTAACTAACTACTAAACAGACTTAACTATCACTAGCAGACTTAACTTAGTATCTGTAGTACTAACTAGCCCACCAGACTTAACTTTATACTAACAGACTTAAGTCTGGTTTACAATAATTCCCAACAATCCTCCCCTAACTTGATCTTCATACTTCATAAACTTCAAGTTTCTTTCTTTTTAAGCTTCCTGAGGATTTTCCTTGGAATTATTCTTGAACTGCAACTCTTTAAACTTCATAATTTGATCTTTGCAGCTTCACATATCAGAAACTCTTTACACCATCTGATCTTTGCAGTAACATTGACCTTTTGTACATCAATTCAGAAAGTTTCATACTATTCTCATCACTTCCAGGTGTGTGAACTCCTTTGAGAGGTGAATCATTGAAAATTAATGGATTTGATGTCTCTTTACCAGTTAGCCATTAACTCTTGAGTAGCCAATGTTTTGGTGTAAAACCATGGTACATTAATAATCATTTCACCTCTTTCAACATGAAACATGGTGAGTTGAAATACCATATGATTCTTAGCAAATCATCAACTATCAACGGATTTGACTTATCCTTACCAAAAGCCATTTGCTTTTGGACTAGCCAATTCTATGGTGGAATTCAGTCATCACCTTGGTGAATTGATAACCATTTATGGATCTTCCACAGTCTTTACCACAAGCCATAATCTTGTGGGCTAGCCAACTCTTCACTATCATAAATATGGTGAGTTGATTACTGATTCGCCTCAAATAGTCAGATAATTATTGGTCAACCACTTGTGAATGGTCAATTATAATAGTCAAACAGCTGAGGCAAATGCTTCCGTGGAATACAGTGTTTCCCCGGGTCGTAATGTCCCAACGAGGTTGTGATGATATTAAAAACGAATCTGTGATCGAGTGAATATGAACAGGAAAGGATAAAAGTGTGTGTGAGTGATTACACTAGGGTTTTATAAAATAAAATAGCTTAAATAAGCTATATAAACAGTTACGTGAAACCTAGATATCTAAAACGCATAAACGTAAACAAAATTAAAAATCAGACGCGATTGCGTGCTGAGAAAAAGGTGAGTTTTAAGAAAAATAAACTACAGGGTTTAAAAATGAAAATTCTATAAACTTAAACTTAAAAGAAAATTAAATTAAAAAGAAAATTATTTTTTAGATTTTTTTATTATTTAATATTAATTATTTAATTGAAAACTATTTAACTATTTAATTAAACCTAATTTAAATTAACCTAAAAATTATAAATACTATAAATTAAACTAAAACTTTCAAAAATAATTTCTAAAACTTAAAATGAACTTGAAGAAAGTATAAAAATTAAAAATAAATATTTTTGTCTTTTTATGGATTTTTTATTAATTAAAAACTATTAATCTTAATTAAACTATTTAAACTAATTTAAATTACAAATAATACTAAAATGACTTACAAAATTATGAAAAAATTTATAAAACTATTTTATAACATTTGAAAGCTAGGAAAAATATAAAAACTAAGTGTTGCTTTATAAAAACTAATTATGCTATTTAACACTTAATTATTAATTAATTATTAATTAAACTAATTTTAATTCTAATAAATACTAAATGTCAAAATAAAAATCTTAGAAAATTATTAAAAATACTTTAACCTAAAAGGAAATTAATAAAAATATAAAAACACAACTTACTTAATAAAAATCTAAAAATGAAAATTAAAATTAAATTAAATTAAATAGAAACTATCACTTATTTTTATATTGTCTTTTCTGGATTTTTCATTTACAAAACTAATTTATACCTAAAAATAAACAACTTTTGTAAAAACAACTATTTTATAACTTAATAATAAGCTAGTTATAAGCTACTAACCCTAACAGTTGACTTATGTTGACTGAAAATGAAAATAAGCTCACAAGAGCTTATTGTGAGGTCCACCTAGGTAAAACTAGTTCAGCTAAGTCAAATGAACATATATAAGCTAGAAAAAACACTAATGGTACACTGAATAAGCCAAAAAGACACAATAAGCTTATGCTTATTGGTTTTCTGAGACAAATTATGGGACAAACTAGATGGCTTAAATCAGGTGGGGTCCAGTGAGTCCAACGTCAAACTTATGGTCAACTATTGTTCCCTGGTAGGAGGGGGGTTGGGAGAACCTAAGTTGGAGGTGTGGGGCCCACTGTGGTGGTCACAGATCACCACTAAAGTTGTGGTGATGGACTGAGTCTGATGGAGCAGGGCAATACCTTGCCCTGCAGGTGTCTTTGAGCAAGGGTGGGACCCACAAAAAAAATCTTAAAAATATAACAAGAGTTGGAATCAAGAATTGAACTGGGGTACTATGACTACAACAATTTTCATATTCTAAAACCTATTACACAAATCTACAAAAATCCTGGAAGTTTTGAGATTTTCTGAGAATGGAAATTTGACTTTTGATAAAACTTAACTAGTTTGACTTTATTGAACTTTAATCTAATCCTATTGACTGAATATGATGATTTAAGTTATATTAAGACTATTTTGAGTAAAATTATTAAGTTCTAAGTAAATATGGTGAGTTATGGGGTCCAAATTCCTACACAGTTAACTGTGTAGGTAAATACACTATGATTTTGACTATTTAAGACTTGAGACCTGAGTTTTAAACTACTTATGACCTAAAAATACTTGACTAAGCATGCAAGAACCAAAACCAACAGCTGAAACTTAGAATCTAGGGGTGAAATACCCTAATCCAAACACCCCTACTAAACCTGTTGTGAAGGTTTTATGAAGCAGATTCACAACCTAGACCTTGAATATGAAATCTAAGTTTATTCAAACACTAAATTAGCATAATTGAACTGAAATTACTACTAAATTACCTAAGATACAGTAGGATACAAAAATTCATAAAAAATGTAAAAACTTACAGTGATATCACACGGACTTCAAACCAAGAACCACTTATATGTTTCCCATGAAACTTCTAACCCAGGATCCTCAATAAGCTATCTTGCTCCAGCTTCTAGATCATAACAAGTAATTTTTATTTTATTTTTATTTTACCTATTATTTTTATATATTTTTGAGATTATTAAATATATAAGCCTAACTTATTTCAGAGCTTTGAGAAACTTAAGACAACTTCAAAATGAGATAAAATGAGCTTAAAGGAACAATGAAACAATACTTAACAGTTTCAAGTGATTTTGTCAAAATCACAAAAATTGCTAAATACGGATTCAAACAAGAAAATTTAAATTAAAGATTAACTAGAGTTGAGATTACATTAACCAAACTGAGTACAAGCTGTTTTGAATGAAATTACAACTAAAATAGAAGTTTTCACTACCTACGATTACAATTAACTAAAACTAAACTAATAATCTTTCTCTTTTGCTTCCTTTCTTCTTTATAGTCACTTACAGGGTTTGTGGGACCCACTGTGTCATTTCCCACCACTCCTTAGCCGTTGATAAGGTCTGATTGATCCTAGCCATTCAAATTGGCTTTTTGGCGCAAAAAAGTCCACCACGTTAACTTGGGCAGCTATGGGTTGCGTGGAGAGGGTTTTCAGGGTTTTGGACAGTTGTGGAGGTGGAGGAAAGTGGGTAGGGTGAGTTGGAAGTGAAACCGTGGGTGTGGAGGTGGTATTGATGGCTGTGAGGGAGGAGGAATAGTGGTGGTGGTTTAGGCGGGGTTTGACCAGGATCAAACCTGGTAATATTAAAAAGGGTGGTTTGGGCTGGGTAGTGGGCTAGGTGAATAGGTGGGCTGGGTGAGTTTGTGTTGTGGGTTGGTTTGGTTTTTATTTTGGGTTAAAATAAATATTAAGGGTCCGTTTGTATTAGGAATTACACAAGGACCAATTTTGTAATTATTTCAAAGTTGAGGGGCTGTTGTGTCATTTTTCCAATTTTATTTATAAGGACCATATTTGCCAATATTGAATAACCCAAGGACCCAAAATGTAATTTTCCAATATTTCAATACCCGGGGACCTTTTCTGTCAATTCACCAAACTTCAGGGACTTAACATGTAATTTCACCAAACTTATCACCCAAGGACCATTCCTGCAAAAGATTATTAGTACAAGGACTAAAATTGATTTTCTCAAAGTTTTTAACATCCCAGGGACCATTTATGTCCATTTCCAAAGTTCAGGGACTAAACTTGTAATTTTATGAAACTTTACACCAAAGGACTAAATATGGAACTTTATGATTAAAAAGGACCTTTGGTGACTTTTTCATGTTTTTAGAATAACCAGGGACTAGTTTTGACAATTTTTCAAAGTTCAGGGACTGAAACTGTAAATTATGTGAAATGTATTGTTTTTCATCAGTTTTCAATCCTTTTGCATAAAAACACAATCCAGGGATAATTTTATGTATTTTAAGGCATTCCTGTGTGTTTTCATATGTTTTTGCAGTTTAAATGTAACAGAAATGATGAGTATTTACACACTCATCAATCCCCCACACTAAACTATTGCTAGTCCCTAGCAATCTTTTTGAGAAAATTTAATGGATTTTTACTCTTTACCAAAAGCCATCACTTCTGGAGTAGCCAGGTGTAAGAACTGTGGTACATCTGATAACCGTGTGATTTTGAGCAAATCACCAGCTGTCAACGGATTTGATTTGTCATTACCAAAAGCCGTTTGCTTCTGTACTAGCCAACTCTTGATGGAATAGTCAACATCTTGGTGAGCTAATTACCAATTATGGATTTTCCACTGCCTTTACCACAAGCCATAATCTTGCGGGCTAGCCAACTCATTCGCTTTATGGGATATGGGGAGTTGAGGAACCATACAATTTTGGGCAAATTGCAAGCCATAAACGGATTTGAGTTATCTTTACCAAGAACCGTTTGCTCCTGGATTAGCCAATCCCTTTGTGGGTTAGACATGGCGGACTGATAACCATTTATTGCATTCTAAGTGAGAAAAAATTTTAAAATTTTGGCAAATATGGGGGTTCTTGATGGAACATGTGTTTAAATTCGTTAGAATAACGAATCTCCCCCCACACTTAGAACTGAATATTGTCCTCAATATTCAAAGTACCGGGTGTTAAACCAACACTTAGAACGTAAGAAAAAAAATATTCTATAGCCTTTATTTAAGTTTATGTAGACACATTTTTTTATTTTTTTTATTTTTTTATTTTTTATTTTTTTAGAGGATATATACATATATACAACATGTGGGTTAGTATTTCCCCCACACTTAGGGTGAAAACCCTAAGTAAATGCTACTGTTTTTATTTACCGAGTCACTAGCTTGACTCGACCCCGAATTCATTTGTCCATGGGGAAGCATGATGTGGAAGAGACAATCTCCATCGGACTTTCATTCAAGATATTTGGATAAACATTTGAAGCACGTGAAAGTTCCACACCGATGAGATAAGTACCTGGCTCATAATTTATAAATTAGAATGTCGGGGTCAAAGATAATGTCTTCACTCCCAAAAGAGTGAAGAACAGGAGAAGCCACGGGATATATGAAGAAAAGAAAGAAAGTCATGATGAAAATCATGATTAACTCCTCATCTTCAATAGGAGAATTCATTGTTACATAAATCTCCTCTTTTAAGCTCGTTTGATCAAGACATATTATGGGTATGTCTAGATCAAAATAGAAATTATCATACTCCGGCGGAGATATGATATGATTGAGTTCAAAGGAGAACTCCTCGTAAAGAGAATCATTCACAAGATGTAAATCTGTGAACTCATGTTCCGTTGTGGACTCATCACAATCCTCATTCTGAATATCAAAGAGTGGATTATCAGAAATCAAAGTGAATTCGGATTCGAATTCATATAGAGGATTGGTGAGAGTAGTCTTGACTGCTTCGGGAACAAAGTGATTATCATTTTCTTCTTCTAAGCTAACTAGCTCAGAAGGTAATCCTTTCACATGACTGATGTCTCCAGAAGATAAAGAATTTTCATCAGCATGTGAAGTACTAAGCTCGATGTTGGGATTAGAGTTTAAAAGATTTTCAGTTTCTCCCATATCGGCTCCAAAATCAAAGAGACCATCATCACTTACCAATGGAAGTGGGTTGATGTGAGTGAGTTCCTCTATGAAATTCTCAAGAAGAGGATCAACATCAGAATGAGGCAGTGATGCCTTAACATACTCAATGTCTCCATAAGATATACAATCATTACTGGAATTCGAGACATTCTCAATTTGATCATTTGGATTATCAGAGGGGGTAGGAATATCACACATATGATCAAAAATTCCCTGTGACTCACTTGGGATTGAGACAAGGTCCTCAACACTAGACTTTATGAATTCGTCAAATTCCTTTGCAGGAATTGTGTGAAGATGCTAGTCCCCCATGCTCAGAGAGTGAGTGGGAACCTCGGGTGTGATAATCATGGAAGGAATTGCAACAGTTGAACTTGATGAATCTTTTTGAATAATAACAACGTTATCATCATCACTGTCATCATCGTCATCAAGAAGAGCAGCATTGTAAAATGCGGCACGTATTTTAGCTGCATGCTCTTTGACTATTAATCCCTCCATGCTTTCTCCGTT
The DNA here is from genome assembly GCA_030686995.1 of Artemisia argyi. Taxonomy (NCBI): domain Eukaryota; kingdom Viridiplantae; phylum Streptophyta; class Magnoliopsida; order Asterales; family Asteraceae; genus Artemisia; species Artemisia argyi. The sequence continues at coordinate 136,515,109 of CM060694.1, forward strand.
TCTAACATCATGTGCTTCTGTAATTAATTCCGCGATAGATTTATCACGAGAATTTGGAATGAGTGGAAACTGTGGGGGTGTGAATGTGTCAAAACCGGATGTATTAGAACTAGAACAATGTTCAGGTTTATAATACGGTTGACATTGGAATTCATCATGAGGACCCCCACAATGTACACAAGAAAAACTTGGTACATTATGAAATGAAATATTAGCCAACTCCTCCTTAAGATCTTTAAGTTTCTCAAGAACCTCTATATAAGGGTCTTGCTGGATATGAGGAGTTGCTTGAATTATTTGGCACTGTGGAGGTGGGTCTTGAAACGGATAGTCATAATTGTTGCAAGGAAATGGATTCCTTGTTTGACAATCAGAGCTAAAGTGTGGACCACCACAGTACTCACAACAGTAAGACTGTTGGGTCTGGCTTGGTGTATTTTGATACGAAGCATCATTGAGATTTGGATAATATGATTCTTGCTCGTATGAATGTGATGGGTAGTTGGAAAAATTTGAGGAGTCGTTGAATGAGTTTTGATTAGGATCATAAGCAAATGAATTACTCGATCCACAAAACAAACAACTCCCGTCTCGAATATCATTACCACATTGCTCACATGTACACCAACGACATGGAAAACCGAAAAGCGGCTCACCACAACCGACACAAGGAACAAAATCTGGAGGTGGGACAAGTGGTGTGCTCTGAGAGCTAGGAATTTCCACCACTTCCGTTATGGTCTCTGGTTTTTGTTTTTGATAAATGTGAAGATTAGGCAAATCGTTCTTTTCAGTAACTGCCCTAAGCTCTGTACGTTTGCTTGACAAACTTTTAACCGTAAACCGTGAAAGGTTAGGATCATTTGTGAGCTTAGATTCTTGGACAACCGTAGGTTGGACGTATTTAGCACTTTCATTGTCAGAGGAAAGTACAGGGTCCTTTGTCACCCCGGTTTCTGGTTCCATTTCCCTCACTGGAGAGGGAATATGAATCGAAGGTCCATCATAATCGACACGACATCTCGATATTTTTGACAAGGCAATAAGTTTTTCTATGTTGCTCTCATAGGCCCTTTGTTCAAAGAAATCGTCATTGAGAGATGTCATTAGAATCAATTATGGGACAAGTGGAAGAAGGTAGAATCAAAAGGATAGAGGGTAAAGGGATGAATATTTTTGGTATTTTGAATATTTTTGTAGTACTAATAAGAAGGAAAATATTTTTGGGTTTTTGTGTTCGTTGAAAACTGATTTTAAAATGTTTTCGGGAACTGTTTTTGTTTTTATATGATAATAGTATGAACAATGATGGATAAATATACAATGAGCGTGTATTCAGGTTCACTAATACGCAAAAATCGTTTTCAATAAGCGCACAACCTCCCCGGCAGCGGTGCCAAATTTTGATTCGCCTCAAAAAGTCAGATAATTATTGGTCAACCACTTGTGAATGGTCAATTATAATAGTCAAACAGCTGAGGCAAATGCTTCCGTGGAATACAGTGTTTCCCCGGGTCATAATGTCCCAACGAGGTTGTGATGGTATTAAAAACGAATCTGTGATCGAGTGAATATGAACAGGAAAGGATAAAAGTGTGTGTGAGTGATTACACTAGGGTTTTATAAAATAAAATAGCTTAAATAAGCTATATAAAGAGTTACGTGAAACCTAGATATCTAAAACGTATAAACGTAAACAAAATTAAAAATCAGACGCGATTGCGTGCTGAGAAAAAGGTGAGTTTTAAGAAAAATAAACTACAGGGGTTAAAAATGAAAATTCTATAAACTTAAACTTAAAAGAAAATTAAATTAAAAAGAAAATTATTTTTTAGATTATTTTATTATTTAATATTAATTATTTAATTAAAAACTATTTAACTATTTAATTAAACCTAATTTAAATTAACATAAAAATTATAAATACTACAAATTAAACTAAAACTTACAAAAATAATTTCTAAAACTTAAAATGAACTTGAAGAAAGTATAAAAATTAAAAATAAATATTTTTGTCTTTTTATGGATTTTTTATTAATTAAAAACTATTTATCTTAATTAAACTATTTAAACTAATTTAAATTACAAATAATACTAAAATGACTTAAAAAATTATGAAAAAATTTATAAAACTATTTTATAACATTTTAAAGCTAGGAAAAATATAAAAACTAAGTGTTGCTTTATAAATACTAATTATGCTATTTAACACTTAATTATTAATTAATTATTAATTAAACTAATTTTAATTCTAATAAATACTAAATGTCAAAATAAAAATCTGAGAAAATTATTAAAAATACTTTAACCTAAAAGGTAATTAATAAAAATATAAAAACACAACTTACTTAATAAAAATCTAAAAATGAAAATTAAAATTAAATTAAATTAAATAGAAACTATCACTTATTTTTATATTGTCTTTTCTGGATTTTTCATTTACAAAACTAATTTATACTTAAAAATAAACAACTTTTGTAAAAACAACTATTTTATAACTTAATAATAAGCTAGTTATAAGCTACTAACCCTAACAGTTGACTTATGTTGACTGAAAATGAAAATAAGCTCACAAGAGCTTATTGTGGGGTCCACCTAGGTAAAACTAGTTCAGCTAAGTCAAATGAACATATATAAGCTAGAAAAAACACTAATGGTACACTGAATAAGCCAAAAAGACACAATAAGCTTATGCTTATTGGTTTTCTGAGACACATTATGGGACAAACTAGATGGCTTAAATCAGATGGGGTCCAGTGAGTCCAAGGTCAAACTTATGGTCAACTATTGTTTCCTGGTAGGAGGGGGTTGGGATAACCTAAGTTGGAGGTGTGGGGCCCACTGTGGTGGTCACAGATCACCACCAAAGTGGTGGTGATGGACTGAATCTGATGGAGCAGGGCAATACCTTACCCTGCAGGTGTCTTTGAGCAAGGGTGGGACCCACAAAAAAAATCTTAAAAATATAACAAGAGTTGGAATCAAGAATTGAACTGGGGTACTATGACTACAACAATTTTCATATTCTAAAACCTATTACACAAATCTACAAAAATCCTGGAAGTTTTGAGATTTTCTGAGAATGGAAATTTGACTTTTGATAAAACTTAACTAGTTTGACTTTATTGAACTTTAATCTAATCCTATTGACTGAATATGATGATTTAAGTTATATTAAGACTATTTTGAGTAAAATTATTAAGTTCTAAGTAAATATGGTGAGTTATGGGGTCCAAATTCCTACACAGTTAACTGTGTAGGTAAATACACTATGATTTTGACTATTTAAGACTTGAGACCTGAGTTTTAAACTACTTATGACCTAAAAATACTTGACTAAGCATGCAAGAACCAAAACCAACAGCTGAAACTTAGAATCTAGGGGTGAAATACCCTAATCCAAACACCCCTACTAAACCTGTTGTGAAGGTTTTATGAAGCAGATTCACAACCTAGACCTTGAATATGAAATCTAAGTTTATTCAAACACTAAATTAGCATAATTGAACTGAAATTACTACTAAATTACCTAAGATACAGTAGGATACAAAAATTCATAAAAAATGTAAAAATTTACAGTGATATCACATGGACTTCAAACCAAGAACCACTTATATGTTTCCCATGAAACTTCTAACCCAGGATCCTCAATAAGCTATCTTGCTCCAGCTTTTAGATCATAACAAGTAATTTTTATTTTATTTTTATTTTACCTATTATTTTTATATATTTTTTAGATTATTAAATATATAAGCCTAACTTATTTCAGAGCTTTGAGAAATTTAAGACAACTTCAAAATGAGATAAAATGAGCTTAAAGGAACAATGAAACAATACTTAACAGTTTCAAGTGATTTTGTCAAAATCACAAAAATTGCTAAATGCGGATTCAAACAAGAAAATTTAAATTAAAGATTAACTAGAGTTGAGATTACATTAACCAAACTGAGTACAAGCTGTTTTGAATGAAATTACAATTAAAATAGAAGTTTTCACTACCTACGATTACAATTAACTAAAACTAAACTAATAATCTTTCTCTTTTGCTTCCTTTCTTCTTTATAGTCACTTACAGGGTTTGTGGGACCCACTGTGTCATTTCCCACCACTCCTTAGCCGTTGATAAGGTCTGATTGATCCTAGCCATTCAAATTGGCTTTTTGGCGCGAAAAAGTCCACCACGTTAACTTGGGCAGCTATGGGTTGCGTGGAGAGGGTTTTCAGGGTTTTGGACAGTTGTGGAGGTGGAGGAGAATGGGTAGGGTGAGTTGGAAGTGAAACCGTGGATGTGGAGGTGGTATTGGTGGCTGTGAGGGAGGAGGAATATTGGTGGTGGTTTAGGCGGGGTTTGACCAGGGTCAAACCTGGTAATATTTAAAAGGGTGGTTTGGGCTGGGTAGTGGGCTAGGTGAATAGGTGGGCTGGGTGAGTTTGTGTTGTGGGTTGGTTTGGTTTTTATTTTGGGTTAAAATAAATATTAAGGGTCCGTTTGTATTAGGAATTACACAAGGACCAATTTTGTAATTATTTCAAAGTTGAGGGGCTGTTGTGTCATTTTTCCAGTTTTATTTATAGGGACCATATTTGCCAATATTGAATAACCCAAGGACCCAAAATGTAATTTTCCAATATTTCAATACCAGGGGACCTTTTCTGTCAATTCACCAAACTTCAGGGACTTAACATGTAATTTCACCGAACTTATCACCCAAGGACCATTCCTGCAAAAGATTATTAGTACAAGGACTAAAATTGATTTTCTCAAAGTTTTTAACATCCCAGGGACCATTTATGTCCATTTCCAAAGTTCAGGGACTAAACTTGTAATTTTATGAAACTTTACACCAAAGGACTAAATATGTAACTTTATGATTAAAAAGGATCTTTGGTGACTTTTTCATGTTTTTAGAATAACCAGGGACTAGTTTTGACAATTTTTCAAGGGAGAATTGCAAATATACCCAATAAAACTCAAAAAATTGCATATTTCCCCAAAATACAAGTTTTCAATGCATAATATACAGTGCAAATTAAGCATGTGTTGGGTATATATGCAAATATGCAAGTTTTAGTGGGTATATATGCAATTGCCCCATTTTTCAAAGTTCAGGGATTGAAACTGTAAATTATGTGAAATGTATTGTTTTTCATCAGTTTTCAATCCTTTTGCATAAAAACACAATCCAGGGATAATTTTATGTATTTTAAGGCATTCCTGTCTGTTTTAATATGTTTTTGCAGTTTAAATGTAACAGAAATGATGAGTATTTACACACTCATCAATTACCATACAATTATTGGCAAATTGTCAGCAATAAACGGATTTGAGATATCTTTACCAAGAGCCATTTGCTTTGGATTAGCCAGTCCTTATGTGTGTTAGACATGGTGGACTGATAACCATTTTTTTTGTTAGTGCAAAGCACCTTCACCAAGTGTCACTCTTTTCTTCTCAAACTCCATTTATCCTATGTACCAGCCTTGAAAATTCTTTCAAACACCCCAAATAGCTTCCTTTTGAGATTGCTTTTCAATTAGTTGTAAAAGCTGATAGCATACCTCATCTTTCTGATCACCCAGAAGTTTCTTTACAAGCGTCTTCTTGCATACTCTGGGATGCAGAGGATACTCAATTTCTGTCAGCATATATATGTGAGCACTTTCCAATGTCAGACACTGGACTGCATAGCTGTGGAAATATCTCCACTTTACTACTTCTTGCTGGTAGGGTAGCTTCCAAACTTCATCAGTTTTAGATGGGGGATCAAACATGGCCTTCAAATATCCCCAAAGAACTCTTTCAAATTCTTCTTCTGATATGATATCTCCATACTTGATCATCATTAACCTGTAAAACTCCTTGAGATCATCCCTTGTCAAATCATTCAACAGACCTGGGAAGTTGACATAAACCACATCTGTGTTATCTTCCCTTATGATTTGATAGGCTCCGTTGGTTCCATGCCTAATGATTTTCCACTTCACAACCTTGGCAATCTGTGTTGAACCCTCAGGAATAGATCCCATAGTAAAAGAATCAGAGGAAGGTTCATTCACCCTCTTCTCCATGTACTCTTCCACATCAGACTTTTTTGAAGAAGATTTATTCAACCCTTTCTTTGCTACCCTTTTTCTTCTATTCCATTTGAGAACTGGCTTTTTGACCTCCAATTCTTCTTCCTTCTTTACTAATTCCTTTGTAGTAATATCAGCAACATCTTCTGCATCTATGTTCTTCTGCTTCTTGATATCTTTAGATTGAAGTGTTGTACCACTCCTCTTCAAGTTGAAGGTTGCTGCTTCCAGCTCTGAGTACATATGAATAAACTTCTGAACATGCCTTACACATTATTTAAATTCTTCTTTGAGTTTATCATGAGTTAACTTCTTGAGCTGAGTTATCTTCTAACCTTCTCCTTGGCTTTTCACATAATTAATCATATTGTCCCTCTGGTCACCATTGGTTAGAGGTCTATTTCTTCTTTCTTTTTCCTTTTGCTCCCTAATCAGCCTCTTCTTTTCATTTTTCATCTCTACCATCTTCTTGGCATAATCATCTCCTTCAATATCTCCCAAAATGTCTCTGTTTACGTCAAGTTTGGCTCTGATCAAATCTCAATCCTCATTTGTGTAGAACTTAGCAGCTTGTTGCACCTCTGCCATCGTGTTCTTTTGTGCTTCAGATGGCTGCTCAAGTCCTTCTTGTATATTCCTAGCAATCTCTGCATCTTTTGCTTGTAATTATGCAAGTCTTTCTTCTTCAGCTATTTCTTCTGCTTGGATCCTTGCTATTTCTGCTATACGTGCTTTCTCTTCTCTTAATTGCCTTTTTGTTTTCTCCTTTGGTTGAGAAGTTTCTTTAAAAATTGTTTTTCCTTCTCTTTGAGTAGCAGCAGATTTCATATTTTCTGCATTAGAATTAACTTGATCACCACCAGCATTAACATCTACACCAGAATTAATGTCTCCCATGTTAATCTTTTTCCCAAACCCTGTCTTGACCTTTCTCTTCTTCTGACTAAGAGTATGAGCCAGCATTTCAGTAGCTTCTAAACCTTGAGAACCTAGGTTGGTCTCCCCAGATAACTTTTGTGGTGTAGGGGTCTTTAATTCTGCTTCATTCAAATTCCTCCCCTGTTTGGAAGAATTTTCTTCACCCTTTTCTTAATCTGAATCAGTGAACACCACCACTCTCTTCTTTAAAATATCCTCTTGTTACTTCATCTTCCTCACCAGCTTAACAATGACAGATCTCATGGTTTCTTTAGTCTTTTTAAGATCCTTCTCTAACCCCTCTATCCTGTTGATAAGTTGAGGAACTAGTTGGTTGAGGTCTTCCAAAGTCATAGGTCTGGGTTCCTCCTCATTTGTTGGAGTTGGAACCTGGGTTTGAGGAGTTGGAGGTGCCTGATTGGGTGATGGAGTAGGGGAAGGTTGTTGTGGAGTAGGAGATCATTGTTATGGTTTGGGTGAGCTAAATGCATGAGCAGGATCCTCTTCTTCATGTAATGATTGGGAGTTAGCTTCACTTGTATAGGATGAGGATGATGTACCTGCACTGTTAGAACCAACAGGCAACATAGCAGCTAATAATGGCTTATGTGCCCCCTTAAACCCCCTGTATTCATGTTATAAAAAACCTTTTTATTAAATGGGACAGCCAAGTATGGAGTTTTGCTATGTGTTTCTATACCCAAAATCATTTGTAGAAAATGTGGGTACATAAAAAATTTGGTTTTGCTTTTGGAATTTGCAATCATTGCATCAAAAATATAATTTGAAAAGTTAAAAATTCTATTAGTAGATAGACAGACCAAAGCATAAGCAATGGCGCTTCCAAATTGGTCCCATCCACCACTTTTAGAACTTAAACAATGAAGCAAATGATGGATTAAAAATCGCCATCGGGGTGTGAAATGACTTTTCCAAAATGTAAAACTCCCATCAGTAGGATTGGTTGGTGTGAAAGCAGTCAACTGAAATTGACCAAGTAAATGGTCAACAAAGTCAAACTCTCTAGACCAATACTCCGTGGATAGTATAGTGTGTCCCCGGTTCGTTAAAGTCCCAGCGAGATTGAAATGGTGCTATTTGAAATCGTTTAGGAATGAGTGGCACTGAGGACAGTAGCCCAGATGATATGCAATTGATTTTGCTACTGATATTTTGGTATTTGTACACAGATATAATATTCATAAATAACAGATATACAGAGATATGCACAAATTTACAATTTGGATCTCGTAACAGACAGAAAGTGGGATTTGGTAAATTACAAACTACAGGGGGTGCTTTTGAAACTTTTGAAAACTTTTAAAATTAAAAGAAAATTGAAAATGAAAATGAAATTATAAAAATGATTATTTTAATATTTAAATATTATTTAATTAATTAAACTAATTAAGATGTAAATTAAACCTAAATTAAATTAACTAAAAATGACAAATGTTACAAATTAACCTAAAAATTTGCAAAACTAATTTCTAAACCTTAATTTGAACTTGAAGAGAGTATAAAAAATAAAAATAAATATTTTTGTCTTTTTATGAGTTTTTTATTAATTAAAAACTATTTAACTTAATTAAACTAATTAAACTAATTTAAATTATAATTAATACTAAATTAACTTAGAAAATTATGAGAAAATTTATAAAATTATTTAACCATCACAGGAATCCTACAAAATTATAAAACCTCTAAAAATTATATTTAAGGCTATTCCACTAATTAATTACCTTTTAATTAACTTAAATCTAATTTAAATAATTAAAATAAGAAAAATGGAAAATGAATAGTAGAAACTAAAAATTTATTTTCTAAAAGTCTTAACTAATTTATAAAACTTAGAAAAATTATAAAAACCTACTGTTGTTAATAAAAATTAAAGAAAACTAATTAATGACTAATATTACCTATTTAATTAATTAAACTAGTTTTAAATCTAATAAATAGTAAACAGATTAGGAAAAATCTAAGAAAATTATTTTAACTACTTAAAGGTACAAGAAAATTTAGAAAATTATAAAAATGGACAAGTGCTTATAAATAAGCTGAAAAGAAAATTGAAAAAGGTAGATTCTATTAAATAGAAACTATCACTAACTTTATTTTTGGATTTTTTGAGTTTTTCTTTTTGACAGCTAATTATATGATGAAATTAAGTAACTTTTTTGAAACAATTTTTTTCTTAGCTTAAAAGTAAGCAATATGCACCCCCTTTAAGTTAGACAGTTGACTTTGTTTGACCAAGTAGGCAAATAAGCACACAAGACTGAATGTGGGGTCCACAATGGTAAAACTAGGTACAAATAAGCTCAATAGACTAAAATAAGCCAGAAACAACAAGCAATGAGCACAAATAAGCTGTTTGGAATGAAATAGCACTTTGAAGACTGAAACTTAACACAAAATTGGGACAGACTTTGGGGTGAATTCCAGGTGGGGTCCACTTGTTCCTAGGTCAAACCAAGGGTCAAACCTTGTACCCTGGTAGGAGGGGGGTTGTTAGAAGCTAAAATGAACCACTGGGGCCCACTGGGTTGGTCTACAACAGCCACCAAAGTGGTGGTGGTGAGATGGTCAGCTGATGCACAGGGCAATGGCTTGCCCTGCAACTCAGTTCAAGGGTCTGTGGGACCTACACAAAAATTTCCAAAAATCAAACAGGTGTGAGACCTTAGAGAAGAGCTGATAGACTATAACTACAACAAGTTTCAGGGCCTAACTCTAATCACATAAATCACAAGAATTCCTTGAATATTTTGAAAAATCTGAGATGCAACCTTTTGACTTTTTGATGAAAACACAAACTTTGACTTATATGAGTTTCTAATGAACTTTACTGATTAAATATGATGTTATGAACTAATATAAAGCTAAAATTGATAAAGATTATCACTAATGAGCCCAAATCCAAGGTTTTGGATGCCAAAGCCCTCACAGTTAACTGTGAGGGTACAAAGAATTAGTTTTTGACTTTTTCACACTATGACACCAAATGTTAAGGTCTATTTGAACTATTTTGACACTGAGAAAGAGTTTTCACCCAGAGTTAATAAACAAAACCTTAATAGCACAATGAATTACCCAAATCCAAACACCCTCTTAAACAAGTCTGTTTTTGATTTTATGAGGCTAAGGACTTTGAGAGCTTGTGAGACTATCCAAATCAACTTTTAATGAAATATTAGGCTTAAATGACTGCTTAGAAACAGAGATTAACCACAAACACACAAGTATACCAATTATGCAATTTAGACTGTTAAATCTAGGACTTTAAATACTACAAGATCTAATGAACAAGTTAAATAATTTAAGCTACAAATTTACTAAACAGAACTTAAATAGGCACAAACAAACACCGATGATCAAATTCAAGCAAGCAATCAGAAACTAAATTTTTAGAGGAAAAATTAAATGAGCAAATTCTTATAAGCCACCCCTAGCATGAACAAGGAGTTTTCCAATGATGCCTTTCTTTAGATAGGCCAAATCCACTTCCAATATTGCTCTTCAATGATCCTCAACACCTGAAAACACTCAAAGGCAAACACAGTTGACCAATATTGACTTTTTTATATTTTTGATGTTTTTCTAGTTATACTAAATTTTAATTGTCTCTAAAGCTTCAATAAGCTTTAAGGAACCTAAGTGAGCCTAATTCAGTCCATGTTCATTGATATAAGTAACACTTAAGCTTAATTAAAAATTCAGAAATTAAGTAAAATGCAATAACACAAAACAGAATGCAAACTTTGGATTTTATAACTTGAAAAGGTTTAGATTACAATAAGGAAACTACTACAATACTTGAATTGAAAAGATTACACTGAATTTAAAAACTTGATTTAATTCGACACTAAATTTAACTAAAAAAAACTACATACTTGCTTCCTTGCATCCTTCTTCCTTTTATAGCCCATGATTAGGGTTTCCCCACTCCTCTGATTAAATCCCACAAGTTTTTTGAGCCATTGGATGTCTGAGATGCTTCAATTTGATGCCACGTGTTTTGGCGGGAAACACTCTTTTGCAATTTGACTCTGGTATTCAGACAAGGGGGGGTGGTGGCATTAAATGCTGATGTGAGGGTAGGTGTAGGGGTGTCGGGAGGTGATGATGGGATGGGCAAGTGGTGGTGGTGGGCTGCAATACCAGGGGTGGTTTGGTGGTTTGGCTGAGGGAGAAGGAAAAAGGGAGGGTTGACCGGTGAGAGGATCACTTGATTTGATCACACACTATGAGGTGTTGGACCTTTGTAATGTGTAAATATGATACTTTGAATGAATATGATTAAGTATGCGGAATCTACTTAACCACACTTAGAATGTTTATTGGAAATGGAACCGTGACGCTTGTGTTTATTGAACAAAGAACAATGAAAGTATTTCACCAAACGATTCAATATTATTCAGAATAATATGAGTGATCTTCACTATCACTAGGGTTACAGAGACCTTGAATCTTGTATTTTGTTCTAATGTTTTTCTTTGTGTATATGTCTATATCTATCACACTTTTATTACGCACGTCTCTAAGTCATATCTAAGATCTTCCTTTTATAGTCCAAGGAAAGATCTTTTACAAACTATATGACTCATCTTAAATACTAGCTTATGACTAAGCTTCATTCTAGCTAGTTGATGACTTATCATGTCAGTTATTAAGATACAACATGTATCTAGGATTACAACTCACTTGGAGTGTTCAATTTGATGACTACAACAAAGATATTATCTTGTATATGATTTAGTAGAATAAGTTGTACTTATCTACACAGCTGTTATATGAGTCATAGTAGCATCAGCAGAATCCATCAGCAGAAACACTATCAGTAGAAAACGTTCTTCAGCAGAATCCATCAGTGGAAACTTGCTTTGTGCTTTATCAGCAGAAACATACTTGATGTATTTCCTTAAACCTTTATGCTGATTCTTCTGATTATTTAATTCCCAACAATCCTCCCCTAAACATGTGAATTACATTCAAACATGTTTTTCTGAATTAAATGAGGACTTTGTGAAGATCTTTCAAACACTTCATTGTCAGACTGTGATCTGAACTTTCTTCTCTTTTGAGTGATTGAATGTCTTTATCTGTAACTCATCAGCTTTCTGTTCTTTGCTCCATTCTTGGACTAAAAGATGGTGCAATATTCAACTTGAAGAATTTTAAGAGTCAATGATGCTGTGTATCTTGGATGCTTGTTCCATGAAGTAGAAATTATCTTTCAGCATGTCTTTGGAAGTGATGAACAAACGTAGTGAACTGAACTTGAAACCTTTTCATCTTTTGATCTAGATAGAACTTTCTTCTATCAGCTTTATTCTTTTTCTTTATTAGTAGAAACCATGTCATCATCTTGTATGCTGTTATCTTTTCCTTCTTTTTCTTTGGTTAATCTTCCTTTAAAGGGCTTTTGTAACCTCCCCTGAGATTTATTTCTCTCCTGAGCAATTTCCTCCCCTGTTTGGAAGATCTCTCACAATCGTATCCTATCATCTGATCTAGCAATTTCCATGTTTTCAGACAATTTGTACATGAAGCCATCAATTCCTTAAGAGTTTAAGATTCTGCCCTCATCACTTCTAGGTGTGTTAACTCCTATGAGAGGTGATTCAATGGATGTTTTTGACTCATGGTCCATCTGATGATGGTTTTTAAAGTCATCCTTTGAAAACCCTTTTAAGAAACTTTTGCCTTAGCAGTATGTATATGATTTTATGATGAAAAATCATACTGCTTACAACCATTTTGAAGGGATTAAGTGTGGTAACTAACACTTAATCAAAATTTCGGTTTAAAGCAACCTCTGGTTGTGTGAGAACCAATGTTTTCAGTTATATATAACTGCCTGTGTACAGATAAACCTATTCAAAAGGCTTTCTTTACAGGGTTTCCAGCTCGTGGCATTTGTTACCTCTAACACAAGTGTTAGATTCACTTTTGCTCGCTGTTCTTTCTATCAGATATCCGTAGATTAGTCACATTATACTTGAGAGTATAAAATGATAGAAAGTGAGTTGTATCAGTTAATAACTGATCAACTAATTTATCAATTCAATGTGAAACATCATAATCAGATTTCAAGAAAGAAGTTTTAAGGAGTTTTGAAGTCCCAAACTTTTTCTATCATGAACCTATTATATCAGCAGCAATGATCAGCTTTCAGCAGCAATGATCAGCAGCTTTGATCAGCAGATTTCACTTGAAATAGCCTTTCAGCTCAAACATTCATACCTGAAACTTTTAGTCTAAAACCAAATAAACAAAGTACAAAGTACTTGTCTTGAATTAGAATAATCATAGAACTAACTGTATGAATAACTTTAAATTGATAATAGTAGTTTTAGATTACAAAGTTAGATGCATTAACAAAATCTATATACAAGAACACATTATATTGAAAATTTTTAAAGATTAAGCATTCCAATACCTACTACCAAGTACTGAAATCTTCCAACATCAAAAGCTTTTGTAAGAAGATCTGCAAAGTTTTGTTCTGAAGCAATTTTCATTACTTGAATTAACCTCTTTTCATTGCAATCTCTAATAAAATGATGTCTTATTTCAATGTGTTTTGTTTTAGAATGTTGCACTGGATTTTTAATAATGCAAATTGTACTACTATTATCAATATGAATAATGGTATGTAAAAAATTGTACCCATAGTCAAGAAGTTGGTTTTGAAGCCATAGGACTTGACCACAACAATTTGCAGCAGCTACATATTCAGCTTCAGTTGTTGAAGTAGCCACCATTGTCTGCTTCTTACACTGCCATGAGATAAGTCTACATCCAAGGAATTGACATCCTCCAATTGTTGACTTTCTGTCCAAGCTAGCATCAGCATAATCACTATCTGAGTATGCTACCAAGTCAAAAGATGACTCCTTAGAATACCACAGACCCAACCTAGGTTGACCTTTGAGATATCTAAAAATTCTCTTGACTGCTGTTAAATGAGAAACCTTAGGAGTTACTTTATATCTTGCACAAGCACAAACAGAGAACATGATATCAGGTCTTGATGATGTAAGATACATCAAAGAACCTATCATAGATCTGTATGTGTGTACATCCACATTAGTTCCTTCTACATCTTTAAGAAGTGGCTTCTCAGGATCAATTAGTGTGCTTGCTGTTTTGGAATCAGCAAATTGAAACTTTCTAAGAATCTCTGCAACATATTTGTCTTGACTAATAAAGATTTCTTCTCTTGATTGTTTAACTTGCAGACCCAAAAAGAATGTAAGTTCCCCCATGGAACTCATCTGAAACTTATTGTGCATAAGCTTCTCAAACTCCAAACACATCTCCTTCCTTGTAGATCCAAAGATGATATCATCCACATACACTTGAACTAGCAAAAGATCCTTCTTTTGCTTCTTGGTGAAAAGTGTCTGATCTATCTTGCCTCTTTGAAATCCATTTGAAATTAAGTTGGAAGCTAGTGTTTCATACCAAGCTCTTGGTGCCTGATGTAGGCCATATAGAGCTTTAACAACCTTGTACACTTTGTCTGGATGGTCAGGATTAACAAAACCAGGAGGTTGTGAGACATACACCTCCTCTTCAATAGTACCATATAAGAAAGCACTCTTGACATCCATTTGATAAACTGTGAATCCCATAAATGAAGCATAAGCCAAAAAGAGTCTAATGGCTTCAATCCTTGCTACTGGAGCAAAAACTTCTTCATAGTCTATCCCTTCTTCTTGTGTGTACCCTTGAGCTACTAATCTAGCTTTATTTCTTATCACTATGCCCCTTTCATCCCTTTTATTCCAAAAAACCCATCTAGTGCCAATTACTCTTACACCACTTGGTAAATCAACTAGCACCCATACCTTTTGAATCTTAAACTGAAGAAGCTCCTCTTGCATAGCCTCCAACCAGCTTGAATTCTCTAGGGCTTTATGAATATTCTTTGGTTCATCTTGTGAGAGAAAACATACAAATAAGCAAGAGTTTGAAAACTCATGCTGTTTTGAAGCATAAAGGGCATCAAGAAGCCCTTGTTGATCTGAAGACATCAATTGTTGTCTTGTCTTCACTCCTGATTGTACATCTCCAATTACATTGTCCAGGGAGTGGACTTTGTGAATCCTTGAGTGTGGAGTAGAAAGAACTTGGTAATCAGGTGGAAGGTTGTTGAAATCCACCTCATTTTCTGAGAGATTTGCTTGTGTTTCTTCTGATGGTCCATCAGCAGAAACCTTTTGCTTATCAGTGGGAATGATTTGCTTATCAGTAGAAACAGCAGTGTTACTTCTGACTTGAAACTCTTGTTCCTTAGCTCTTTCTTCCTTGTATTCATCTTCAACATCTTCTTTAGAATTTGGGTTTAGGTTGTACAATAGCTACGTACTTTCACTAATGTACCGTTTTGGTATGTGTACTATTTTCTGTTCCACTTAATGTTGTGTACTTTTATGATTTATTCCATTTTGCACATTTTGATAACGTGTCACGTTATAACTGGTGACACATGTCAGACTTTCAGGTATGACAAGTCATCAAAATGTGCAAAATAAAACAAAACATAAAAGTACACAACATTAAGTGGAACAGAAAATAGTACACATACCAAAACGGTACATTAGTGAAAGTACGTAGCTATTGTACGACCTAAACCCTTAGAATTTCCAGAAGAAGATTCATCATTTATTGAAGTTGAATCCACACTTGTATTTGTCCATATTGGCATTATCACATAATCTTGATTTGCCTCATTCTCTAATCCTTCTCCATTTGTTGCATCAGCAGTTTGTGAACCTGAAAATTCATTAGTTTCTGCAACAAAAGGCACATAATTCATTGATTTGGATAGAGATTCAAGATCAAATAGCCATTTGGGACCTTGACCTTCTACATTGGATTTATTTTCCAAAAACTTCACATGTAGATTTTCCTCTACTCTTCTAGTTCTCATGTTGTATACTCTGAATGCTTTGCTATTGATAGAATATCCAACTAAGAATCCTTCATCTGCCTTTCCATCAAACTTTCTAAGATGGTCTAAGGTATTTAGAATTGTCACATGACATCAAAAAGGTCTAAGAAATCCTATTTCAGGAGTTCTACCTCTAAAAAGTTCATATGATGTCTTATTGTGAGGTTTTACAACTAAAACTCTATTTTGAACATAGCAAGTAGTGTTGACTGCTTCTGCCCAAAAAGTTATAGGCAACTTAGAGTCAGCTAACATAGTTCTAGCAGCTTCTATTAGTGTTCTATTTTTCCTTTCAGCAACTCCATTCTGTTGTGGAGTTCTTGCAACACTAAATTTTCTTTTAATACCTTTTTCTTTGCAGAAATCATCCATAACTCTATTTTTAAATTCTGTCCCATTATCACATCTAATGACTTTTACTCTTTTGCTTACTAGGTTTTCTATCTCTGTAATGAAGGTCTTAAGGATGCTAGAAGTCTCATCCTTAGTTCCTAAAAATAATACCCATGTAAATCTACTAAAGTCATCAGTAATAACTAGACAATATCTCTTATGCAACAAACTTCTAACATTTGTAGGACCAAATAAGTCTATATACAGCATAAACAACGATTGATTGATAGAGTTAAAAATTTTGGGCTTACAAGTGGCTTTATGTTGTTTGCCTTTAAGACAAGCAATGCATGTTTGATCATTTTCAAATCGTTTTTGAGGTAAACCTCTTACCAAACCATCTTTGACAATCTTATTTATGGTTTTGAAGTTAATATGACCAAGCCTCCTATGCCATTTCATAGATTCATCCAATGTGGCCTTAGCAATAAGACAAGTAAGAGAATCTTTTGGAACAATTTTCTTCATATCAACACTGTACATGTTTCCTTTTCTTGGAATTCTAAGAAGTGCTTGACTTTCATCAGGCATCTTAAAATCAGAAGAAAATACAAGACATTCAGTATCAGTAAAGAGAACTTTGTTCTTTTTGTCACACATTTGTGAGACACTAAAAAGATTATACTTAAGCTCTTGCACATAGTACACATCTTCAAAATCTAGTTTACCGGTTTTAATAGTACCTTTACCAGTAATTTTTCCTCCAATTCCTCCTCCAAAGGTAACATAGCCTCCATCTACTGATTGAAAATTTGAAAGATAAGACTTGTTGCCTGTCATGTGCCTAGAACATCCACTATCTGAGAATCCTTGATCTTCAGTATCTGCTGATGAATGTCCCTGCACATTAATAAAGGAATTAGTTTTGCTTTGGGATCCAAACCATTTCTGACTTGGATCCGCCTCTTGCATCAATGGGATGTAATCTCTTGAGAATTGTTGATGCAACATTGGATTTAAGAGTCCAACATGCTTAGGCCTTAACAACATTTGCCCTGTTTCCCTTAGCAGCAGTATGCTTAGCAGAAACTGCTAGCTTTGTAGTTGTACCCTTTGGTCTCCAAACTTGTTTTTGGACCACTGCTTTTGTTTGAATGGGCCTTTAAACAATATTAGATGCATGTTTGAAAGTTATTTTTGCACCCTTAATTGTTGATTTTGGGTAAACAGTCATATATGGTTTTTCAGTAGAAACCATTTTCCTTTCAGCAGGAACAGTTTTTGCTCTATCACAAGGAACTGCTTTTGTGATTGTTTTGGGTTTTGATCTTTCAGAATTAGAGTGAAAATGAGATTTAGGTGTTTGCCTTTTGTAGTTCACTCTATTACTTTCATACCCAGTTACCCATTGGTTGCAGAAAGCTGCAAGATGGTCAAAACTACCACATGTGTAACAAACTTTGTTATCTCTTTGTTGAAGAGACTTGAGACTATACCAATTCCTTTGGTTACCTCTAGGTTTGTTTATGGTTCTATATTGTTCACAATATCTTACTGGTTGCCTAACATGTTTAACATTGGTCTTAGGCCTATCAGTATTGTGTTTGACTATCTTAGGAACTCTTGTTCTTGCTTTCTTAACCATTTCAGGTTTAGACATAACCTGTTTAAACTTTTTATCATCAGATGTTGAGTCCTCAATGATTGGACCATCTGACTTTCTACAAGAACACACCTTGTCCTTAGGAAGTGAAGTTTTACTTAAACTTGCACTTTCTTTCAAAGGTTCATTATCAACTAAAATAGTCTTTGGTTGAACTCCATATTTGAATTCAGGTAATCCTGTGTGTTCTAGGTCAATTCCTGGGGGTGAAGGAATACCTCTATATGGTGGAGGAACAGATTTGTATCCAACACCAGACTTAGCTTTATTAATTACTTGACATTCAATTAAGTTAGTCACACCCTTAGATGCATAATCTAGTGTTTCTACACTCATTTGAATATTCTCTTTAGCCTTACTAAGCCTATACTTCAGCTTTCAAGTTATTAATGTCATTATTTTTAAACATTATTTCTCTTTCAAGAAGAATTTTGACATCAGTAAAGGTAGATTCATTTGTTCGAAAATGTATGACTTGTTCCTCTAGAGTAGCTATACCTCTTTTATGATTTGTTAAGCTATGAGCTGTATCAATTAATTCTTTCCTTTGATTCTCATAACGTTTGGTTAAGGTTTCTAAACTTTTAAGAGCAGAACAATTATTTGAACAAACTTTGTCAGATTGTACCTCTGTAGAGAAAGCCATAAGAGCTGTCTGAGGAGAAGCTTCTTCTTCTTCAGCAGTAAAGCTCCAATCAAATCCTAATCCATCAATGGCTACCATAGCCTTTGGATTGGTTGATTCCCCTGTCTTGGACTTGCTTCCAAAACCTCTATTCTTGCTATCTTGCTGCCTTGGCCTTCTACATTCTCTTGAGAAGTGCCCCAACATATGACAGTTATAGCATTCTATCTTTGACTTGTCAAAACCAGCAGTATCATTGCTGCTGATGGTGAGTTTCTTCCCCGTCTTTTGATAGAATTTCTTAGCCCTCATGCTAAGAAGAGAAATTTGCCATTTTAGGTCCATCTCTTCTAAATCATCATCATTGATTTCTAAGAGATCTTCATGAGTAAGCATGGACCCATTATTCTGGCTTGTGAAAAAGGCACAACAAGCCTTTTCATTCAATATACCAAAAGTACTGCTTGATGAACTAGCAGCACTAGCTCCACTATCAATGTTTTCATCTTTAACTGGGTTTGAGATACTAGGAGATGACATAAAAGCCATGTTCCCAGTATATGAACTAGAGACACCAGTTTTCTTTACTTCTTGTTCCACAATTTTAAAGTTGCTATACAAATCCATAAGATCCATAGTGTCTATGTCTGGTTTATTCTTCCAAACAACAACATGCATAGCCCACTCTTCTGGTAAGCTTCTCAGAAATTTTGAGTTCAAATCTTCTTGAGGTATATCCACCCCAAGAACAGCAAGTTGACTCACAATTTTCTGTAGCCTTGTAAACATGTGGTCAAGAGATTCATTCATGGTTGATGAGAAATTTTCAAACTGCTGCTTGAGAATGGTTTTCTGGGTCTTCTTGGTGGCTTCATTCCCTCCATACCTTGCAACAATTGCCTCAAATAATGACTTGGCATCTTTGAATTTGCTGAAGTTTATAAGTTGATCATTTGGAATGGTCATCATCAGCATGCTTCTGGCCTTGAGGTCATTCTTCTTCTTTATTCTTTCATCAGCAGTTGTAGGGATAGTTTGAACAACTGAAATTTCCCTACCTTCAACTGTTGATAAAGTGGTTGTGGGTTTGAAAGAGTTTCCATCTTCAATGATTTCCCAGAGAGTGTAATCCTGCACTTGGAAAAACTGTTCTATTCTTAACCTCCACAATTCAAACTCATTCTGTTTGAGAACTGGCAACTTTGCAGTAACATTTGTTTGAATAGATTCTGTGTCCATTTCTTCTTCTTCTAAATCAAAAGTATCAACCTGGAAGCTCTGATACCAACTGAGAGGATCTCTTGATTTGATCACACACTATGAGGTGTTGGACCTTTGTAATGTGTAAATATGATACTTTGAATGAATATGATTAAGTATGCGGAATCTACTTAACCACACTTAGAATGTTTATTGGAAATGGAACTGTGACGCTTGTGTTTATTGAACAAAGAACAATGAAAGTATTTCACCAAACGATTCAATATTATTCAGAATAATACGAGTGATCTTCACTATCACTAGGGTTACAAAGACCTTGAATCTTGTATTTTGTTCTAATGTTTTTCTTTGTGTATATGTCTATATCTATCACACTTTTATTACGCACGTCTCTAAGTCATATCTAAGATCTTCCTTTTATAGTCCAAGGAAAGATCTTTTACAAACTATATGACTCATCTTAAATACTAGCTTATGACTAAACTTCATTCTAGCTAGTTGATGACTTATCATGTCAGTTATTAAGATACAACATGTATCTAGGATTACAACTCACTTGGAGTATTCAATTAGATGACTACAACAAAGAAATTATGTTGTATATGAGTTAGTAGAATAAGTTGTACTTATCTACACAGCTGTTATATGAGTCATAGTAGCATCAGCAGAATCCATCAGCAGAAACACTATGAGTAGAAAACGTTCTTCAGCAGAATCCATCAGTGGAAACTTGCTTTGTGCTTTATCAGCAGAAACATACTTGATGTATTTCCTTAAACCTTTATGCTGATTCTTCTGATTATTTAATTCCCAACAACCGGTATTTGACCAAGGTCAAATATTTGACCCCGTTTTATTAATTTTGGATGTGGGTGGGCTTGTGGTGTTTTGGGCCTAAAAAGGGAATGGACTGGGCATGGTATTGGATTGGTTTATGGTATTGGATTAGTTTGGAGTAGTAGTATTATTATTAAGGTCCGGATTTGGTTTTTAATTTCACAAGGACCAAATTTGTAATATACTGAATTTTGAGGGGTGAGTTTTGACAGTCTTCCAAATTGTTCACAAGGTCCATTTATGCCATATGATGAATAGTGTGAGGAACAAAACTGATTTTTCCATATTAAATGCACCAGGGACTAAAACTGCCAAACTTTTAAACTTCAGGGACCATTTGTGTAATTTCACCAAACTTTTCCACCAAGGACCAATCCTGCCATAAAAGGTTAGTGCAAGGACAAAATTTGTTTTTCTCAAAGTTTTTAATATCCCAGGGACCATATTTTGACAATTTTCAAAGTTCAGGGACTAAACTTGACATTTTGTGAAACTTTGCACTAAAGGAATAATTATGTAACTTTTTGATTAAAAAGGACCTTTGGTGAAATTTTCAAGTTTTCAGAACAACTAGGGACTAGATTTGACAACTTTTGAAAGATGAGGGACTGAAACTGCTAATTATGCAAACTTTGTGCGTTTTTCATCTGTTTTTTATTATTTTGCATTTGAAACATGTAAAACACTTTCCTGGGATATTTTCACTATTTTGATTCAATATTGAGTGTTTTTTAGATGTTTTGGCAGCTCAGAAAAGGTAAAAATGATGAGTATTTACACACTCATCAATCCCCCACACTAAAACATTGCTAGTCCCTAGCAATCTTTTGAGAAAAACTTGATGGATTTGAAAATCTCTTTACCAAAAGCCATCACTTCTGGAGTAGCCAGGTGTAAGAACTGTGGCACACCTGATAACCGTGTGATTTTGAGCAAACCACCAGCTGTCAACGGATTTGATTAGTCTTTACCAAAAGCCGTTTGCTTCTGGATTAGCCATCATCTTGATGGAATAGTCAACATCTTGGTGAGCTGATTACCAATTATGGATTTTCCACGGCCTTTACCACAAGCCATAATCTTGTGGGCTAGCCAACTCATTCGCTTTATGGGATATGGGGAGTTGAGGAACCATACAATTTTTGGCAAATTGCAAGCCATCAACGGATTTGAGATGTCTTTACCAAGAGCCGTTTGCTCCTGGACTAGCCAATCCTTTTGTGGGTTAGACATGGTGGACTGATAACCATTATTTGCATTTCTAAGTGTGAAAAAACTTTAAATTTTGATCAAATGGGGGTTGTTGATGGAACATGTGTTTTGAATTCGTGAGAACTCTCCCCTACACTTAGAACTGAATATTGCCCTCAATATTCAAAGTACTTAGTGTCCAACCAAGACTTAGAACGTAAGAAGGAAATACTATTAACCTTTTGTTTTAGTCTATTTACATACAAACGCTTTTTTTTTTTTTTTTTTTTTTGAAAAAATATATACATATATACAACATGTGGTTCATCTCCCCCGCACTAGGGTGGTAGAAAGGGGTAAGAAGACAGAAATATGGGTGAAAAACCCATATTGCTACTGTTTTTGATTACCGAGTCGCTAGCTTCACTCGACCTCGAATTGAATTGTCCATGAGGAAGCTACTGTTTTTGTTTACCGAGTCGCTAGCTTGACTCAACCCCGAATTAAATTGTCCTTGGGGAAGATACTGTTTTTGTTTACCAAGAGCCGTTTGCTCCTGGTCTAGCCAATCCACTTGTCATTTAGACTATGGCGGACTGATTACCACAAAAATTTTGAAATAAAGTGAAAAATTTTTCAAAAATTTAGGCCTAAAAATGGGGGTACTTAGAAAGTTTTGTGATAAAATTCGTAAGAATTTCCCCCTCCCCCCCCACACTAGAATTGAATATTGTCCTCAATATTCAAAGTCCCGGCTATCCGAATCTTTGAACAGAAAAAGCTAATGTTCGAAACTAACTGTGGAAATATGGATTTTATTTTTCACTTTATATATCTGTACATATAAACATTTTTATCATTTTTTTTGGAATGAAACTTATATACATATTTACTTTTCAACAGGTGGGGGACGGCCACTCCCCCACACTAGGGTGGTAGAAAGTAGAAAGAAGTCAGAAATACGGGTGAAAACCCATATATGCTGCTAATTTTTGTTCATCGAGTCACTAGCTTGACTCGATCCCCAAATTCATTGGTCCATGGGGAAAGTTTGGAGATCCGGGACAACCATGGGTGGTATGTCCTCTCCAAAATAATGTTTCAAATGATGACTATTCACTTTGAAGTTGGGACCTTCGAGTTGAGATAACTCAACAGTCCCGTATGGATATACTTTAGTAATAGTGAATGGTCCAGTCCATCGGGTTTTTAATTTTCCCGAGAAGATCTTTAACCTTGAGTTGAAAAGAAGGACTCTGTCACCAACATTGAAAACGCGGTTCTTAATCTTAGAGTCGTGAATCTTTTTTGTCTTTTCTTTGTAGATCAAAGAGTTCTCGTAGGCTTGATCACGAAGTTCGTTTAATTCATTGATTTGAACCTTACGGTGATCACTCGCTTTATGAAGGTCGTAGTTAGCATGTTTCAAGGCCCAGTAGGCTTTGTGCTCGAGTTCGATCGGTAAATGACACGCCTTCCCGTATACAAGCTTGTATGGAGTACACCCGATGGGTGTTTTGTAAGCTGTATGGAAGGCCCAGAGTGCATCATCTAGTTTATCCGACCAGGAAGCACGGTTTTCACCTACTGTCCTCTCAAGAATCCATTTAATACCACAGATTGAAACCTCCACCTGCCCACTTGTTTGTGGGTGATACGCGGTAGAAAGACGATGAGTAACACCGTACTTAAGCATGACTTTTGCAAATTGATCATTGCAAAAGTGAGTACCGCGATCACTAATGATGGCACGTGGAGTTCCAAAGCGAGCAAAGAGGGATTTCAAGAATTTCACAACAACTCGGGAATCGTTAGTGGGTAAGGCCTTAGCCTCAACCCATTTTGACAAGTAGTTAACAGCCACAAGAATGTACTTGTTTCCACGAGAAGATGGGAATGGCCCCATAAAGTCAATGACCCAGACGTCAAAGATTTCACAAACTTGAATGGCATTTTGTGGCATTTCGTTCTTTTGCGAAATATTACCGTGACGCTGACAAGCATCACAAGCTTTGACTAACTCGTGGGCCTCCTTATAGATCGTGGGCCAATAGAAACCGGAATCAAACACCTTTTTGGCGGTGTAGTTAGGACTATGGTGGCCTTCGGTGGGTCCAGCATGGCAAGCCTTGAGAATATCAGCGGCTTCCTGTCCGTATACACATCGCCTGATGAATTGATTGGCATAGATTTTGAAGAGATAGGGGTCGTCCCAGAAGTAATGTCTAACGTCTTTGAAGAATTTGTGCTTCTGTTGGGACATCATCTCCTTCACGATGAAGTTACCCGCATGGTAATTTGCAAAGTCGGCAAACCATGGGGTAGTAGAGTCACCACGAAAAGCAACCGCACTGAGTGTCTCGAGAGGAAATGTTTCATTTATTTCCTGTTTCTCGGACACATCTTGATGTGGGTTTTCTAATCGTGAGAGATGATCAGCAGCAAGGTTCTCGGCTCCTTTCTTATCACGGATAATGATATCGAATTCCTGGAGGAGGAGAACCCAACGGAGAAGCCTCGGCTTTGCATCTTGCTTAGCAAATAGGTACTTCAAAGTCGAGTGATCCGTATACACTACACATTTGGTCAAGATTAAGTATGGCCGGAATTTCTCAAAGGCATACACCATGGTTAGGAGTTCTTTTTCAATGGTGGTGTAATGACTCTGAGCCTCAGTCATAGTTTTGCTTGCGTAGTGTATATGCTGAAAGTATTTTGCTTTACGTTGCCCCAAGACCGCACCTATGGAAAAATCACTAGCATCGCACATAAGCTCAAAAGGTAGGTCCCAATCGGGGGCAACATGAATCGGTGCCTCGGTAAGCTTTTTCTTTAATGCTTCAAAAGCTTAGATGCACTCAGGAGAGAAGATGAAAGGAGCATCCTTCTCGAGGAGATGGGTCATAGGCCGGGCAATCTTAGAAAAATCTTGGATAAACCTACGGTAGAAGCCGGCATGACCCAAAAAGCTCCTAACACCTATAACGGTGGTGGGATGAGGTAATTTAGCAATGACATCGATTTTGGCTTTGTCAACCTCAATCCCATTTTTTTGAAATTTTATGGCCGAGGACTATCCCCTCTTTAACCATAAAGTGACTCTTCTCCCAGTTGAGACTAGGGAGGGGTCTCCTGCTTCAATATCAACTATCTCTAAGAGATAAGTCGATAGATTACACTGGTTCCCCGTGAGAATGAAACAAGCTCTTTTAAGAGAACTTGAGTGGTTAAGAAGGTTTAGTGCAGTGCGTCACTGGGTCCATGACGTCTTTGTCTTCAATATCGGTGTCACCTTAATAGCAACTAGTAGCATATGAGTTGAACCCGGTGTCTGCCCTAAGGTTGAACATATGGAGGGCTATTTCTTTTCACCCTTTTCTTTACTTTTCTTTTTAATTCTTCAACTCCTTCTTTCCCTTTCATTCTTTTCTCCTTTTATCGTATCATACCTAAGGACTTCTAATTCTAACTATTGGTGATGTCCTTGGGTAGATCCCTCCGGCTCTGGCGGATCATAGGACTGTATTTCCTATCTTAATCACCTTATAACTCCATGATTGTCCGAAAATAGCCAAGAAACCTTTGAAAATCTCTCAAAGTGTTTGTGATTGTCAAACATTTTGTTTAACACTTTGAGAGTTTTGTGTTTACTTTTGAAGGGCTCCCCCTTCACATGTACTCATAAGTGTTTAAATAAATTTGCACATGCGGGAGGAACAAGCACTTTTTGAATTGATCCACTTTCAGTGAACCTGACCGATTCGAGACACGCTTACATCACTAGTTAGACTAGCTTGAAGTGATTACCCGGCCTGGTCAAATCCACAGAAGGTTTCTCGAAACGGTACATTTCTACTTAGACAAATCCTTTTCGAGACACGCTTACGTGGCTAGTTAAAGAGTTCCATTGTCAGCTTTTAGGTGACAACTAGCTCTAGTAACTAACTTGATGTTATTACCCATCGAGGATAAGTCTTTTCGAGATTACTAACTTTTATGTTTCGTCAATTCCTGGGTCAATTCTGAGTCTAGCTCGCATGAGATTT
The DNA here is from genome assembly GCA_030686995.1 of Artemisia argyi. Lineage (NCBI taxonomy): Eukaryota > Viridiplantae > Streptophyta > Magnoliopsida > Asterales > Asteraceae > Artemisia > Artemisia argyi. Next base: position 136,540,980 of record CM060694.1, read on the forward strand.
TACATAAAGCAACTTAGAACTTTCATATTTTAATCACATTCACTTTTTCTCACCCTCAAAAATAGCATATGAGATGTTGTTTTTGATAAACTTTTGATTAAAATATGCTTTTTGAGTCTTATGGGGAGATATCAATAGGAACTTTTGTTTTTAAACGATGAATTTTCCAAGTGCTCCCCCTCAACAAGTGAATACTCATTGAAGAGAAATACTTGTCTTTTGAGTAGAGTTATGAAAGTCAGAAAATGTTTAATTAACTCTACTCAAAAGTAAGAAGCCTTCGCTCCTTATATAAGGATTGAGGCACTGATGCGTACCTCAGGGTCCTTTCATTACAAGTGCGGGTTGTACACTGTAATGTGTGCACAAGCCATGATGAAAATAATTCAATCAAATGAAACAATTGATATTGAAAAGTTAATAACCAAATGTACCAATTTAATCTTCGTCAGGAAGTGGAGCATCAAAGTTAGTGAACTTAGGTTCTGGTCTTTCGAAGAGTCTGATAGGAAATGATGGTCTGACACCGATATAGCTTTCCAGTCGTCTGATCTGTTCCCATCAAAATAGCCTTTCTTCAATCTTTAAGACAAAGTTACGAACTTGTCTTCTTGAGCTGGATTTCCATCTAGGTTGTTCTCCTTTTTCTATCTTTCGGCGATCATCATTCAACCTTTTGACAAGCCCATCACGAACGGATTTAAGTGTAACATCACAGAATTTGTGTATCTCATCGAACCTCATGAAGCTTTGTAGCTGTTTGCTGTTGATGAAGGTGAAACCAAATGCAGGTTCTTGGATGAGAGTAAACTGTGACGTTTGATAGATTCCATCAAATTTGAATTGCGGCTTTGTCAAATTGATCTTCTGTTGGTAAATTTCCACTCCAAGCTGAAGATCTTCAATCTTTCTTGAACTATCAATCGTCGGATGAATAGAAGTACTGATGCCATGAAGTTGTACTGAATTTCTCTCTCGAATCCACGCATTCTTCCTTGAACCTTTTCGAGATACATGTCTTGGATGTCATTGAGATTAAGGTCTGGAAAGTCTGCTTCGGAGAACTTGTACTTATTTTCATCTTGTCGTTTAACAACAATCTCACGCATGAATATGTAGTTATGTAAAACCCGAAAATTTTGAACATATAAAATACCCAAAATTCCCTCTAAAATTTTAAACTTCTGCAGAGACGTTAAATAATCTAAAACATTTCATTTCGATTTTAACCTACGTATTTAATCTGTTAATAGTTTAATAAATAAATGTCATACGAATATAAAACTTATGGATAACTAATATACATAACAAAAATTTGTCACACGTAATATGTTGACCAAATACGAATATTTATATAAGTTGTACAATTTGTACACAACTTTAATTCACAATTTGAAAGTATGTTATGGATTATACCGAATATTAAGAGTTAAAATTTGGAAAAGATTTAGTCTTCCCAATCCCCTTAAAACTCGGCAATATCCCAACCATTATCTCCCATCTGTCACGACATATTCCAAATTGAAAACTCCTTCCATTTGTTCCTTTTGTTAAAAACGTATAATAAAAATCCTCTCACACGAAAACCCTAAAACTAAATCACAAATGGCGGCATCTATTCCCTCTCCAAGAAATCAAGATCGGCTGTGTGTTTTCTCCAAAGAAAGAAGGAGGTGCGAAGGGGTGAGTGATCGGTGTGGAGGTATACCAGCTGTGGTGAAATCGTACGTAGGAGTCGGGTTCGAAGGGTGTTTTGTTCATGGGTTTAGTTCAAAACGCAGAGCTACTTTTGTCCTTGCCTCGTTCATAATCAACCTAAGGTAACCCCTACATCGTTTTGACGTTTTCTCAATACTAGTAACATGATTTTGTACGCATATAATATGAAAACCAAACCTTTTGTGTCGTTCACATGGATATACAAATGAATAAACGTCACGTAAAATCTTTGTAATACGCCAATTGTGCCTATAATGTATGTCGCATAAGAGTAAATAAAACATGAATCGTATTTACATGCCGAGTTTGTTTCGATAAAATGGTAAGATGAATAACATAAATATATATGTATACTAACTGAAACAAGTAATGAAGGCTTCGAAAACGGTTTCGGTAATACGTTGTGTATCAGTCATTCATGGCTCCAAGTGTACATGTATGTCGTTGGTTGGTAACTAAATAGACTTAACGTAATGAAGCTTTACATATTTATATATGGAAATTTTGTTTGAGTCACTAGTCGAATCGGGTTTCGGACGTTTTAACGGGTCTTATGACATAAAGAACTACATGTAACAAGAATAACAAGTTCAATCAATATCTATATTTACCATACTGTATGAGTCAAATGCATGAATCTGGTTGCATCAGTTCTAAATGTCATGAAAAGGTTACTCCAGTGTGCATACTAACTTAATATAATCAGTCCATAGGTAGGATAGCATGCATGGTAAATAAATAAATAAATGATAGATCGATATGTATTTATATACATGGGTGTTTTGTGCTCGTGTTATTGTTTGCATCTGGTGTCGAATACATCTACAATCCGCGAACATAAACATGCAATAATAATTAGTGTTATTCGATACATATAAATCGCGGTCGAATAAGTGTAATTGTTATACATGTACATGCACGTTAATCTGGTCTATAAAAGAAGAAGGTTTTGTTTTGTCTCCCATACAAGTTAACGTGATGCAATCTGTCACGTATAAAACTTTCATAATAAATTCGAGTATTTTTGGTTCCATGAGTAAATAAAGAAGGCTATGTACATACTACTTTCAAGTAAGGATATGGGCTGGTGTATGCATGCATGCATGAAACAAACATATACTAGTAAAAGACATGATGATATAATAAATTCTAAGCATGATAAACTAATATTATGGGTTTAACGACTAATAAGGTGCTAAGAACCATAATCCGATAAGTCATTAAATAATAAATGAACTTATAAATAATAGACGATTCCTTAATTCGTGTAGATTCGCTGAAGAAGGAGTAACTTCCTATCCTTGTCTTCTGATATGATTTCATTGCGGTTTGAGGTACAGATATTCTGACCTTTCTCAAAAGGTTTCTCATGATCTCTTTCATATTCTGATCCGTTAGTTCCCGAATTGATGCCATTGCTATGATCCCCTTTACTTGAACTTTCTCTGTTGATCCCACTTGATATGACCTCCGTTATGAACCTATGCTATGAAAACCTTCTTAATGATACCATGGAAATGTTTTGAGAAGAACCGATTTGAAAAGATGTTTATAAATGATGCTAAATTTCTTTTTAAAAGAAAGATTATTTAACTTTCATGAACACTATATTTTGAAAGACCATTTTTATGAAAACTATTTAAAAGATTATTTAAATTGGACTTTTAATAGAAACTTTTGAAACGGACTTTTGAACTGAACCATGAATTGATTTTTGAATATGAACCTTGACCTGATAAATTCTGATTGGACCTTGAATACTATTTCTGATATGAACCCTTCGTTGTGAACTGCTATTATGAACCTTTGATATGATTCTGAGATAAACCTTTGCTATATGACCTTTTGCATGACTTTGAGACCGGACTCTTAGTTTGATACCCGAGCCATTTATGTTTCTCCTACCTATGGAGGTACCATAGGCATGTCTGTGATGCACCACTGGCATGACTCATGTGTGGGTGAGTGATTTCTCACGCCGTCCCTTTTATGATTATCTGCCGGCTATGATGACTTTGAGTATATGACTTTGAGATTGACTTTGAGTAAGGGGCGTATGGATTGCAATCCTAGATATGTATGCTTAGTGGATTTAACTATGACTTTGAGTTGACTTTGAGGTGACTGGTGCTGTGTGCAATACACGCCTTTCACAACTTCTGGGAGCTGATCACTCCACCCTTATGATACATGAGGACACCCCTCATATTATCTGGTTGCCTGAGAGGTATCCCCTCTGATTGTGAGAGTATGAATTGAAGGCTTATGACTTTGAGATATGACTTTGAGTTTTGGGCTCGTGGTAGATGACTATCCTATTTTTCATTTCTATTATTCATTTGTTTATTCCTTATTCTATTTCCCCAATGCACTATATTTCAGTTCTGTTTCATTATCATTGCTTTGTATATGTATCTGTTCACTGGGCTTTTTAAGCTCAGCCGCATTTCCTTTTCCTGCGGCAGGTTTTAGTAGGAAGCTGGGTTATGGGAAGAGAGTGTGACTGGACTTAGAAGACTATGCTTTGGACTGGAGACGATTAGATGAAGTTTCACTTTATTAGACATAGTATTTATTGTTTTGTAACTTTGTAGTTTCAGATTTTCATTGGTAACCCTGAATTTCGTTGTATGTATGAATTATATGCTTGTGTTTGTGCTGATATGTCACTGTAATGTAATACTTCTACCCTTATCGGGTTGGGGTGCTACAATTATGGTATCAGAGACCAGGCTGCGATTCGTAATACATTTACCCTTGACCTGTGAAGTTTGGACCCCTAAGTTTCGACTGTAGGCGCTCATAAGACAACCTTTGAAACTTTACCTTAGGATTCCCCATAGGAACCCAAGTTATTTCCAGTGAGGAATGGGTAGACTAAGACGTTTATGTAAGTATCATTTGCTTCCGCATCACTCTGATCGTGCCTTTGCTCTTGGATAAGCCTTATAAGGACCCTTGTTTCAGAAGTTAGAAGTTTTGCAACTTAAGCTTAGTAACCAAGTAAGTTTGGAATACCTCGGAAGGCTACCTGGATACCTTACACATTTAAGTTTCACCTTCAGATTTTGATCTCCGCCTCCGATTTGTTTGATAAGTTGTTTGACACCTTTTCGACCACATCGTAGGTCATTCAACCACAATGTGTTCGACACATCCTGTAAATTCATTACTTATGCTGGGTATGAATGTATCATCCGATACTACTTAACTTTGTATGATCTATTACTACTCCTATGAGAATTCTGGTAATTATGAACCACAAATATGAGAAGTTTTGTTTCCTCTCTTTGAATGACGAACCTTGTCCTGCCAACCATTTCCTTTGGAAGGGTATGATGTAAAGATTATCTCTGTATGGATTTGTTAACTAAGCATGATGATGCTGATAACTGAGATTCTGTACCTCTCACAATTGACGATTATACGATATTCGTATTACCAATGATACACATCCTACCTGCTACTTATGCTAAGAAGCTAAACGAAATTCCCACACATTGAACTGTTCGTTTATCCATCCCCACATTTTTGTTGAACCATGTACTTGACTCTGATATATGAACTATCTGTATGATTTGACGACTGTTTTCACTCTATAAATCCTTTAACTTTGAGATGTCTGATCGTACGGCCTTTTGGACTGAATGGCTATTCGTGAAGATACCATAGACTACCATATCCGGAATGTGACCTTAAAAATCTGCTTCACCCTATTCCATTATGATGACTCTCTACATCTGCTAAAATTTATGTCACTATGGAAACACCTACCCCAAACTCATGTGATTACCAAGTTGTCCTGAAAACCATTATTATCAACCCTTGGAAAGTTCTGCTATTGGGAAATATTTTGTCATACGAAGATTTTCCGGTATTCTCTGATGAACCTTTTGGTACTCCTTCCTGCTTAGGAAGTAGAGTGGGCATTGAACTGATCTCAGTTGAAGAAACCATGGTGCCATAGAAGTTGAGAGATTGAAGGAGCTGATGGAATATGATTTTTAACCTTGGTAATTCTCTTTAGATGCTCTTGTTTGTTTATGAAGAAGAACGAGAGAAGTATGCGATGACGTATCGACTATCGTGAACTTAAATGTATCACTATCACTAATCATTATCTGTTTCCGCGTATCAATAATTAATTTGGTCTTCCTTTGAAACTCCGCGTCTGATTGCATCATTTTAGATTTGAAGGACTGAAGAAGCAACCACAAAAACTTCTAAGAAGGGGGTTAACTAACCGAGAGTAACCTTTGTGAAGTATTTCAGTTCTTGAAGAAGAAAGAAGGCGATGTGAAAATTCCCTGAGATGATTTCTGAAGTTGCCTTTGCACTCGTTATAACATTTATGAGCTTGAATGATGCCAATGGTGTTGGCTAGAATAATCATGTTTTTCGTGTGTTTTGGACAATTTGTCATAGTATGACATTGTGTTGTGTTCTAAAACGAAAGAAGAACATAGAGATTATTGGTGAGACGACCCTTTGTTCTGGAAGAAAATTTTGATTGACGTTCAGAAAGCATAGTAGACAACCCTACCTTATATAATGTAAAGACAGAGCTTTCACAAGAGGGACCAAGATTGAAGACCGTTATCGGAGTTTGAAACCTGGTGGAAGAGTAGTAGAAGATGGTTGCGACAAGCATTATCATCGAAGAAGCATACAAGAAGAAGAGAGGAACTGGGATAGTGCTCAATCATACATCATGCAACACGTGAAGATTTCAGTTTGGGCATCAAGACAACCAGACCAAAGAAGACGAACCATTCAACACATAACCTGGAGTCGACAACAACAGCATGTACCTTAAGACCTGGAGCTATGTTAGAAGACCTGTCAAAGATACGCAGTCTTATTCCTCTATTCATTTTAGTTGTACTAAGATGAATTGAGAGCAGAAGCAGACCTGCGGATGGAGGAATCCACAGTGATTGCGTCAGAGACTGCCGTTACGATACCACACTACCAAGAGGAGCTGCTGAAGACCGGAGGAACCAGACTCGAGTTTTAAATTCTTTTAATCATAAGGTAAGATGGACAAGAGTAAACAGACTACCCCAACATGGAAGAAATTTTGAAATTTGTATTTGAGTGGACGGATTTTGAAGCGGACATTGTGTTTAGACGAGATGATGCTGTAAAGAATTGACGTTACTGATGACGTACCTTAATTTTGAATGACATTCTCGGATCTCCGTTACCCTTCGAGTAATTTCGTTCTCTTAGTTATGTTGTTTGTTTCTGATGATCTTTGAGACTGTAGAAATACTAGGTGGATTAAGATAGGTGGTTTTGACTCACGACTTGAGATAAAGTATGACCAGCATGAGGGCATATGTATATGATGCCAGTATTATGACGTTTGGCCAGCGTGATAATACTTACATCATATAACGTGCACTTATGGTGGGCATGTGATATTTCGAGGAATGCCTTAGAAGCTTAAGAATTCTGGCGTCTGGTCAAGATCATCTGAGTTTAGTGAGACTTTAGGTTCATTCTACCTATACGTTTGATATGCTGTCCTTGTTATACGATTCGATACGTTTGGACTCTCGACACGTGTTTTGCTGATCTTAGGTTCCATTATGAAACTTCTGCCGTTGACGATATCTAACGATATGCTTTCTGTCCGTATACGATTCGCATTCGTGAAGTTGTTCATTATGATCTGCTATGAGTAAAATATGTGATTGTGGACTTTGAGGAAATAAGACCTGTTTGTTTATGAGAATACCTTTGGAAGGTTATCTAAAAGACGAGACTACTTGAGAATCTGAAGAGTTAAGTGTGTATATCATCCTCATATCTTTTGCAATTTGTTACGTTCTCATCTGATTTTGTCTAATCAAAATCCACAGACGATATATCCATCAAATCCTACGTATTCCCTGTATCTCTTCCGAGGGGATACGATCATCATCTGTTACGTCTGGTATACTATTCTTTTGAATCGGATTCAGTATGGTATGTTTTTTTTTTTGAGGAAGCCAATCTATTCTGATCAACAAGATAGAATCATGAGAAACAACATTCACATCTTTGTTCACTGTCCGTTGTGTTTTCCGCTTCGTTTTTATTTCAATTTCGCGGACGAAATTTTCTTTTTAGAGGGGAAGAGTTGTAAAACCCGAAAATTTTGAACATATAAAATACCCAAAATTCCCTCTAAAATTTTAAACTTCTGCAGAGACGTTAAATAATCTAAAACATTTCATTTCGATTTTAACCTACGTATTTAATCTGTTAATAGTTTAATAAATAAATGTCATACGAATATAAAACTTATGGATAACTAATATACATAACAAAAATTTGTCACACGTAATATGTTGACCAAATACGAATATTTATATAAGTTGTACAATTTGTACACAACTTTAATTCACAATTTGAAAGTATGTTATGGATTATACCGAATATTAAGAGTTAAAATTTGGAAAAGATTTAGTCTTCCCAATCCCCTTAAAACTCGGCAATATCCCAACCATTATCTCCCATCTGTCACGACATATTCCAAATTGAAAACTCCTTCCATTTGTTCCTTTTGTTAAAAACGTATAATAAAAATCCTCTCACACGAAAACCCTAAAACTAAATCACAAATGGCGGCATCTATTCCCTCTCCAAGAAATCAAGATCGGCTGTGTGTTTTCTCCAAAGAAAGAAGGAGGTGCGAAGGGGTGAGTGATCGGTGTGGAGGTATACCAGCTGTGGTGAAATCGTACGTAGGAGTCGGGTTCGAAGGGTGTTTTGTTCATGGGTTTAGTTCAAAACGCAGAGCTACTTTTGTCCTTGCCTCGTTCATAATCAACCTAAGGTAACCCCTACATCGTTTTGACGTTTTCTCAATACTAGTAACATGATTTTGTACGCATATAATATGAAAACCAAACCTTTTGTGTCGTTCACATGGATATACAAATGAATAAACGTCACGTAAAATCTTTGTAATACGCCAATTGTGCCTATAATGTATGTCGCATAAGAGTAAATAAAACATGAATCGTATTTACATGCCGAGTTTGTTTCGATAAAATGGTAAGATGAATAACATAAATATATATGTATACTAACTGAAACAAGTAATGAAGGCTTCGAAAACGGTTTCGGTAATACGTTGTGTATCAGTCATTCATGGCTCCAAGTGTACATGTATGTCGTTGGTTGGTAACTAAATAGACTTAACGTAATGAAGCTTTACATATTTATATATGGAAATTTTGTTTGAGTCACTAGTCGAATCGGGTTTCGGACGTTTTAACGGGTCTTATGACATAAAGAACTACATGTAACAAGAATAACAAGTTCAATCAATATCTATATTTACCATACTGTATGAGTCAAATGCATGAATCTGGTTGCATCAGTTCTAAATGTCATGAAAAGGTTACTCCAGTGTGCATACTAACTTAATATAATCAGTCCATAGGTAGGATAGCATGCATGGTAAATAAATAAATAAATGATAGATCGATATGTATTTATATACATGGGTGTTTTGTGCTCGTGTTATTGTTTGCATCTGGTGTCGAATACATCTACAATCCGCGAACATAAACATGCAATAATAATTAGTGTTATTCGATACATATAAATCGCGGTCGAATAAGTGTAATTGTTATACATGTACATGCACGTTAATCTGGTCTATAAAAGAAGAAGGTTTTGTTTTGTCTCCCATACAAGTTAACGTGATGCAATCTGTCACGTATAAAACTTTCATAATAAATTCGAGTATTTTTGGTTCCATGAGTAAATAAAGAAGGCTATGTACATACTACTTTCAAGTAAGGATATGGGCTGGTGTATGCATGCATGCATGAAACAAACATATACTAGTAAAAGACATGATGATATAATAAATTCTAAGCATGATAAACTAATATTATGGGTTTAACGACTAATAAGGTGCTAAGAACCATAATCCGATAAGTCATTAAATAATAAATGAACTTATAAATAATAGACGATTCCTTAATTCGTGTAGATTCGCTGAAGAAGGAGTAACTTCCTATCCTTGTCTTCTGATATGATTTCATTGCGGTTTGAGGTACAGATATTCTGACCTTTCTCAAAAGGTTTCTCATGATCTCTTTCATATTCTGATCCGTTAGTTCCCGAATTGATGCCATTGCTATGATCCCCTTTACTTGAACTTTCTCTGTTGATCCCACTTGATATGACCTCCGTTATGAACCTATGCTATGAAAACCTTCTTAATGATACCATGGAAATGTTTTGAGAAGAACCAATTTGAAAAGATGTTTATAAATGATGCTAAATTTCTTTTTAAAAGAAAGATTATTTAACTTTCATGAACACTATATTTTGAAAGACCATTTTTATGAAAACTATTTAAAAGATTATTTAAATTGGACTTTTAATAGAAACTTTTGAAACGGACTTTTGAACTGAACCATGAATTGATTTTTGAATATGAACCTTGACCTGATAAATTCTGATTGGACCTTGAATACTATTTCTGATATGAACCCTTCGTTGTGAACTGCTATTATGAACCTTTGATATGATTCTGAGATAAACCTTTGCTATATGACCTTTTGCATGACTTTGAGACCGGACTCTTAGTTTGATACCCGAGCCATTTATGTTTCTCCTACCTATGGAGGTACCATAGGCATGTCTGTGATGCACCACTGGCATGACTCATGTGTGGGTGAGTGATTTCTCACGCCGTCCCTTTTATGATTATCTGCCGGCTATGATGACTTTGAGTATATGACTTTGAGATTGACTTTGAGTAAGGGGCGTATGGATTGCAATCCTAGATATGTATGCTTAGTGGATTTAACTACGACTTTGAGTTGACTTTGAGGTGACTGGTGCTGTGTGCAATACACGCCTTTCACAACTTCTGGGAGCTGATCACTCCACCCTTATGATACATGAGGACACCCCTCATATTATCTGGTTGCCTGAGAGGTATCCCCTCTGATTGTGAGAGTATGAATTGAAGGCTTATGACTTTGAGATATGACTTTGAGTTTTGGGCTCGTGGTAGATGACTATCCTATTTTTCATTTCTATTATTCATTTGTTTATTCCTTATTCTATTTCCCCAATGCACTATATTTCAGTTCTGTTTCATTATCATTGCTTTGTATATGTATCTGTTCACTGGGCTTTTTAAGCTCAGCCGCATTTCCTTTTCCTGCGGCAGGTTTTAGTAGGAAGCTGGGTTATGGGAAGAGAGTGTGACTGGACTTAGAAGACTATGCTTTGGACTGGAGACGATTAGATGAAGTTTCACTTTATTAGACATAGTATTTATTGTTTTGTAACTTTGTAGTTTCAGATTTTCATTGGTAACCCTGAATTTCGTTGTATGTATGAATTATATGCTTGTGTTTGTGCTGATATGTCACTGTAATGTAATACTTCTACCCTTATCGGGTTGGGGTGCTACAAGTTAAATCGTTGCGACTCTTGAATTTCCAAGATAGCAATGATATTAGATTTATGCTTCACATTTTCCAATGATTTCTCTCCTAATCTGCTGGTATATCCGAGACGACGACGTTCTGGCCAGTGTTGAATCCCATGTAAAGCATCTCTGTCGTAAGCTACGATGGAGTTGCTGAAAACTCGAGTAGTTTCTTCAATTCCAGGAACTTCGTATCTTGCGGCTGGTACTGAGATTGTGAGTGAGGAAGCATATTTCTTCTTAGATGTCTCTTGGGTGTGTTGGATGTTACGAAGATCTTTGTTGAAGAAGTAGCAGTAGGGTAGCTTGGGTTTATCTGGAAATCCTGTCAAAGGTAATGGTTTAGTCCAGTCAGTGAAGTAAGGCTTTTCATGGTTTTTGGAACTCAGGTCGATATTCATTTCAGGATTTAGCCAGCCAAACTCGGCAGACATTGCACTAGCTATATTCTGCATGTGATATTCATATTCCACTTTGTTTCCAGATCTGGACATAAGGAATTCCTGTACATCCCTATTGATTCTTCTGAGCTCCGTCTTCGTGAGTTTGTTAATCTGAAGATCCTTCAATATGACTTGGGTGAACTGTAGAGTATTACCAAGAAGGGGTTCTTCATCTTCGAGAGGAGGTTGAGCTTGAACCATTTCTGTTAACCAATCATTCTGAGGTGTGTCATCATTGTCGAGCCATGAATGACGTCTTTTCTTCTTTGATTTCTTAGACTTAGATGTAGCATCCTTGTCTTTAGCCTTGGATGGTGACGATGGTCCAGCATGAGAATCGGGAATTGGTGAGGCACGGTAATCAGTGTCAGGTTGACCTTGGTAGTCATCAGTTGGTTCCATGAGAGTTTCTTCTTCTTCAGTTGGACCTTGACCGGTAGCTGAGGTGTGTTGTTGATTACCAGGAGGAGTGGAGTCCTTATGTGGTTGTTGAGAAGATGAGGGACCGGTTCCAGACTTATGTTTCTTAGCTTTTGAATTCGGGTCCGGGTCGTCATCTTTCCTTGACCTCTTTAAGGTTCCAGCAGCATCTTTGCATGACTCTTTTGACAAGTTAGCAGATATAGCATCAACAAGTGCCGTTTCTTCTAGAGTCTGTGTGGTTTTGTAGGCAACTTTGTCGTAGAGTTGAGCAAGTAGGTCATCGAAGGATAATTCAGGGACGGTTGGAGTTGCAGTAGAGGCTTTTGTAGTGTGAAGCGTGAATGGTGTCGTTGACAACATTTTCCTTACGACACTTCTGATTCTGTGATCCAAGTTGTCCTTGATAGGTTCAATGAGGTTTGCAACTTCAGGAGTGACAATCTCAACTAGATTTTCAGTAAGATAATCTTGTGTGACTGTCTTAATAAATTCTGTGTAATCAGAGTTCAAGAACTTATCGATCAACTGCTTTGACTCCCGAAAATCTTCAACTTGTTTGGCAAGACCGGTAACCATGGTAGTAAGTTTGGTGACTTGCTCCTGAAGATCATCTGGTTTAGACGGTTCATTAATTGAATGTTGTTTTGATGCGGTTTCAGAAGGTGTGGGAGATGAATGCTCAGGTGATGATTTGGATGACGACTCATTATGAGAGCTTGAAGAAGAAGCAGGAGGAGTCGGATCCTTTGGTGGAGAGTCTTGGGGAGGTGGAGGTTACGCTGAGGAAGTCTGCTGAGAAGATGACTTAAGAAATATGTTGGTGTCGAACGCGTTCTTCTCTTCATTTTCTTTTCTACGACGTTCCTCTGCTTCTCGTGCAAGAAACTCTGGAGTAATGAGGTATTCATGTTCCTGATCCGTAGCAATATTCTCTTGTCCGCCAACATTCTCCTCTACATTAGCAGTCTCAGTCATAATGACATCTCCCGTATCATCTGTATCTTTAACAATGTCATCAGGCTGTGGAGCTGATTCTAAAGTAGTGGACACAACGGGAGGAATCATGCTGCTTGTAGCTCCTTCATGTTCTGACTGATCGACAGGTGGTGGTGGTGAAGTTTGAGACATAAGTCGGCTTTCGAGTGCTGCTTTCTTTTGTTCTTTGCAAAGTTGCTTTTCTTCAGCTCGTGTGTCGACAACTATACTTTTCAGTTTGCGTTTATCGACCAATTGTTCAACGATTGGATTGTCTTCAACATCATCATTAGGCTCATTAATCGTGATCCCTTTCCTTTTTCTAGACTCTGCTTCAAAAGTTTCAAGACTTTGTTGTATAGCTATTTCCGTTGCAGGAAATGTTTCTTCAGGTACTCTAACTCTTCTTTCAAAGTCTTGTTCTTCTTCTTCAGATTTCGTGTCGAACTCAGATTCTCTTTCAGAAGGCGGAGGTGTAGGTTCATCCTGAAGAATGTACTCATGAGTTACCTTCTTCTTTGGTTTGGTAGCAGGCTTAGGTTTGGATGTTGGTTTAGGTTTGGCGGAAGTCTTGGGTTTAGCAGATGGTATTGTCTTGGGAGCAGCTTTAGTCTTAGTCTGAGGTGAGCCAGTGGTGCTTGTAGTACTCCCAGTCTTCACACTTCCTTTGCTTCGAGTCTGTATAGTAGCTTCTTCCTGTACCCCTTTGTAAGCATTATCATAAAATTTGTAGTTCAGTCTTTTCTTGATTTTGTCATCAAGAAGATATTCGGGAAGCCTCATTCCTTTGATCTTGGTAGAGGAAGTGGTCGTTTTGATGAAAGATGTGGTGAAGTCGTCCTCGAAGAGGTGCTTCGGCTCATTAGGATCTGCCATCCTTTTGATAAATTATGGAGTATCTTTGCAGAAATGTTCTATAAGAAGCTTGGTGAATCTTGTGAACGGGATCATAGTCTTTACACGTTCAGTTTGAATGCTGTAGACTATATCGTTCATGATTGGAACTGCAAAGTCAATAGGTGTCAAAGTCACCAATCCCCAAAATATTTGTAAATGTTCAAGCCTAGGATGTTCATGACCACTTTTTCTTCCTGATATCGATCTTACAACCAACAGACAGAATGTTCTCCAGGGCTGAGGTATATTCTTGGCATTGTTAAATATATCGATCTTACAATCAACTCGTGGATTGTTGTTGCCAATCATAACGTCGTAGTTAGCGGGAGTGATATCATCCATGGTGAGTAGTGGGAGAGTTTGTTCAGGGACATTCTCGTTGTGTTCAGCCATGTTATTCTGAAAAGCATTATCATAAACCAAACATCGAGATTTGTTACGAGTTAGCACGATTGTAAAGTTTGATTATAGATAAGCATTTAGAATCATGTAAGCACGTATGGTTCAATTATTGCATGTATATTTATAAGTGACGTATATATAGAAAGTCATACGAATTAAAGCATATCATATCACATTATACATGACTAGAATCCATTATCACATTGTCACATAAAACATGTTTTCGAAATTACATAATCACAATGTTCTCGAAATGATACAAGTGAAGTACAAGATACAACATTATTAGTAATTTCGAAAAAGTGCACTACTGAACAATATTTCGCAAACCCAGTCACAAGTGCCAATAGTTTCGAAAAACAGTCATTAAGTAACATTTTTCGCAATCCTGTATACTAAGTATTTTCCAAAAAATTCAAGTGTGTTCTCGATAAAAAATTTATCGAGAACAGACCACTAGAAAAGTTTTTCGAGAATACTTATTATAAGGGATTTCGAAAGTATTAGTTTAAATGATGATTTCGAAAAAAATATGGCCAGGGACGAAATAATTTCGCAAACACTTAAATGTTTTCGAGAAGATGACAAAATGGGTATTTTCGAAAAAATACAACATTTTGAGATTTCTCGAAAAAATGGTGATTGCGAAAAATTTCATTATGTTTGCGATACAGTTTTTCTCGAAAATTCTTATACAAGAATTTCGAAACAATGCCAACGTACGTTTCTTTGTGAAAATATGAATTCCAAGTGATATAACCTGTTGCAAATGATGATATTCAACAATTAGAAACAAACTAATCAATCGAGTACAGTGATTTCGAAAAATATCCAAGAACATATTCTCGATAAAATGCAAAATCATGAAACAATCGATGATGACAGGTACTTGCATATCACAAACGCGCATTAGAAGCATTTAGGCACAATAAGCATCACATTTGAACACAATATGAGAGAAACCCACTTTGACCGAAACCCTATCTATCGAGAATCATGCATTCATGTAAAATATTTGAATTAAGAAGCATAAACATGATTAATACATCCATGAGACCATATCCCACCAACAAGAATAACAATAACATCAACAATTCAATAAAACCCAATTCGTACTTAAAAACCTAGGTTTCAAAAATTACACAAACATATGTATTTGAGAGATTAAACGTGATAGGAAAGTAAGAAACATGTTTTAGCACAAAACCCCTATCAATAATTAACCGTCCAATCATGAATTGACAAAATTCAAAACTTGAAACCCTAGTTAAAGAAAAACCGATTGCAAAGCTTCTAGCCAAATAAATCAAGATTAATCGAAAACCTATGTGTAAATAACCCTTAAGAACATCAAGGAACTTACAGTTTGAAGATTAAGACTCGAAAATTATGGTAGGATTAAGGAGCCGTGGTTTTTCGAGAAAGGAGGGTTTTGAGGTTTTTGAAAAAAATTGTTTGTGGGGTTTATGAAAAAACGGGGGGGGGGGGGGGGGTGTTTGTTTTGTTAATTTTTGGAACTTTTGAAACTTGTCACATTTAGTCCCCTAGTTATCAATATTGCAACATAAGTCCTAAAGTAAGATATAAGTAAGGACTTAAAGAAATTCTAACTTACGACACCATATAGAGAAAAAGAATATGATATATCTTATGAAATTCCGAAACAACGCATCAAAGGAAATATGCAAGTATATCGTTTTTGAAAAAAAATTATAAAATTTTAGGCGAGTCTCCCCCTCAACACTTGTAAAATAACAAGGTGTTGAAAGAGAGCGATATACATGCAGTTTTTTTTTTTTTTTTTTTTTTTTTTTTTTTTTTTTTTTTTTTTTTTTAATTGCAAGAAGAGAAAATATTTTTTGTGTTTTTGAGGTTTAATAAAAAATAGGAAAACATTTATTTTACAAAGATAGGTGATGTTTGACACTTTACTTTTGTTTTAAAAACTTTTGCAAATCAAATGGTGTTAAACATCGCATACCAATTTGGTGAACTAGACTTGCAAACCTTGATGGGGCTAAAGGTTTTGTAAGTAAGTCCGCTAATTGGTACTCAGTACCCACAAAATATAATTCAACTGTACCCTTCTCAACATGCTCTTTGATAAAATGGTATCGGAGATCAATGTGTTCGGATTTGCAATGATGAACTGTGTTGCAAGAGATTGCAATGGCACTCTTAGAATCAAAGTAGATCAGAATCTTATTGAATAAGTAGCCATAGTCTTTAAGTTGTGATCTCATCCAAATGACTTGAGCACAACAAGCAGACATAGCTACGTATTCAGATTCTGTTGATGATAGTGATGTGCAGTCCTGCTTCTTTGATTGCCAAGACACAAGTTTATCTCCAAGAAACTGTAAGCCACTTGATGTACTTTTACGCGAGTCTAAGCATCCTGCATGGTCAGCGTCTGAAAAAGCTATTAGATCAAACCCAGAATCCTTCGGATACCAGATCCCCAAGTGGATGGTTCCCTTTATGTATCGAAGGATTCTTTTTGCCTCATTAAGGTGTTTTTCAGTTGGATTAGCCTGATAGCGAGAACACATAAAGACAGCAAATACAATATCAGGTCTACTGGATGTGAGATACATGAGGGACCCAATAATACTTCGGTATTTGGTAGGGTCAACTGGAGTCCCATGTATGGCAGCATCTAGTTTAGTAGAATTGGCCATCGGTGTATTCATAGTATCACTACTTTGCATTCCATGTTTCTTTAAAATCTCAAGAGCATATTTGGACTGATTTAGAAAAATTCCACGGGGTGATTGATGAACTTGTAGTCCTAGAAAGAACGTAAGTTCACCCATCATGGACATTTCAAAATTATCTGTCATTAATTTTGCAAAATCCATAGAGTAATTAGTGTTGGTTGAAGCAAAAATAATGTCATCGACATAAACTTGAACAATTAATAAGTCCATCCCGTAGGTTTTTGTAAACAGTGTTGGATCCACCGAGCCTAGAGTAAAATCATTAGCCAACAGGAATTTAGAAAGCTTGTCATACCACGCCCTAGGGGATTGCTTAAGACCGTAGAGAGACTTCTTAAGCTTGTAGACATGATTGGGACGTTCTGGATCAATGAATCCTTCAGGTTGACTGACATAAACCACTTCTCGGAGTTGACCGTTCAGAAAATCCGTTTTCACGTCCATTTGGTAAACAATCATATTCCGATGAGCAGCAAATGCTAAGAATATCCGTACAGCTTCAAGTCTAGCCACAGGAGCAAATGATTCTTCAAAATCGATACCTTCTTCTTGAGAATAACCTTTTGCTACCAAGCGTGATTTGTTGCGTATGACTGTGCCTTCTGCATCCAGTTTGTTTTTCCAGATCCATTTTAAACCAATGACAATGATGCCTTCTGGTTTTTCAACCCATTCCCAGACTTCTAATCTTTGAAAAGTTTCGAATTCTTCCTTCATAGACTCAATCCAGTTTTCATAAGTCATTGCTTCTTTGACGTTTTTAGGTACGGTTTCACAAACTGTGAGTGCATAAATGCAAGTTTCACCATCTGTGTGAAGGCGTTGTCTTGTCAAGATAGGTGCATCTGGATGGCCAATAATTTGAACTAAGGGGTGATCTCTAGTCCATTTGTGTGTCGAAGGATGAAGTTGATAAGTATCTCGCAAGTGAGCAGGACCCAAATTGCGTGTAGATGACTTAGCAATGTCTGGGACAGGTTGAGCATTTGCAAATGGATTAATGAATGGTTCTGGGTCATGCTCTGCGGGTTGTGGAACTGATAAAGGTATGGAATTTCCAGCTGATTGTCGTGAGTTGGACCCGGTTTGTTCTGTTGTGGTAGGTGATATGACTGGAGGACCGTCTCTTTCAACAGAAGTTGTTGTTTGTTGAGGTGTATCAGGTACTTGATGTTGTTCAAGATGTGCAGCGGAATTTGGTGTGGCCTCAGATGGACGGTTAACAGGCGTATCATCAAACAATGGAGCAAACAAGGTTTCCACTTCTTTACGAAAAAGTGACAATGGTTCAGCCGAAGAGACCGAAAAGTTAAGACAGTTGGTTGCGGGTCCTAAGCCGTGTTGCTCAGAAGCCATTTGAGTGAGTTCATCGAAATTAGCATGAATAGTTTCTTGAATTTCCCGAGTACGACGATTCCATATCCGATAGCCTTTTGAATTTTCACAGTATCCTATGAATATTCCAATGTCAGCCTTTGCTTTAAGTTTACCTAGATCATCACGATCATTGACTGGGTAGCATAAAGCACCGAATACATGAAAGTGACTGATGTTTGGTTTCCTTTTGTGAACAATCTGATATGGGGTTTTGTTTTGGCGTTTTGTGATCATGCACCGGTTTTGAGTGTAACAGGCAGTTGAAACAGCTTCTGCCCATAAGTAATCTGGTAATTGAGCATTGATTAACATCGTTCGAGCAGCTTCCACTAACGTTCTGTTGCGTCTTTCGACTACTCCATTCTGTTCGGGTGTGCGTGGAATAGATGTTTGATGTTTAATTCCCACTTTCTCAAAATACGACCTTAGAGTCTGATTCTTAAATTCTGTGCCATTGTCAGTTCGAATAATTCTGATTGTGTTTCGAAGCTGAACTTGTATTTTGGTGAGAAAGGTGATGATCATTTGAGGAGCTTGATCTTTACTTCGAAGAAAATAAACCCAAGTCCAGCGAGAGTAATCATCAACAATTACTAAAATGTAGCATTTACCGTTGATTGTTTGAACACGCATCGGACCATACAAATCCATATGAAGCAATTGTAAAACATGATTAGTACTGTGTTCAGGTTTTGAGGGAAAATGAGCACGAGTACTTTTTCCTTGTTCACAGGCTGGACATAGATGATCTTTGGCATAACGGAATCTTGGAAAGCCTTCAACTAATTTGTGACGACTGAGATCAGTCATCATTTTGAAATTCAAATGAGAAAGGCGTTTGTGCCATAACCAAGATTTAGTCGATTCAGCTTTGGATAGAAGATAAATTGGAGATGAAGCGATCATGTCTGACATTGAAATATTATAAAGGTTAGTGCCACGTTTGCCAGACATCAAATCATTGCCTTGTAGATCACGAACAAAACAGGTTCTCTCGCGAAATGCTACTTCTAAATCTCCATCACAAAATTGACCGACTGAAAAGAGGTTGTGACCCAAGCCTTCAACATAATAAACTCTGCTAATTTCAATGTTCCCATGCATGTAGTCTCCGTAACCCATGATTAAAGCGTATTGATCATTCCTGAATCTGACAGTTCCAATAAACTTTGAAACAAAGTTCTTTAACAGTTTGAGATTGCCTGTCATATGTCAGGTGCAACCGCTATCAACAATCCAGAGAACAATATAAACCACCTACATCAAAAGAAGATGACAGAGATGGAACAGAAGTAAGGGTGGAACCCGAGGAAATTGTGGGTTCCTATCGGTTAGAAAAACAAATATTTAACAATTTAGGAATCCATTTAAAATTTGGTTTGTATTGTAACCAATGTTGCCAGTTCCAACTAGTTTTTGCTTTGTTCTTAGTGAATGTACTAGCTTTTGGCGTGTTCCTAGAATTGTTGATTGCTGCTTTTGGGTTGACTACAACATTATTTGAAACTGTAGTAGGCGTTTTTCTTAAGGTAGACTTAGAGGCATTAGTGGACCTAGAAGAAGAGCCGGATCTACGTTTCTTTTTACGGTGTAAGAGATGATTAGCTACACATTTGGTATGATCACCAGATAACACACTTTTACGACAAAACACACAAGATGCATTAATATTCAAAACATTAGAAGGTTCAGTATTCGTTACATTAAGATTTGGATTACAATCTGCCACATTAGAATCTAGATCAGATGCAACATGAGTTTTATTCGAGTTCCTAAGGTGAGGTTCTACTTCTTGCACTTCTAGTGTTCCACTCTTACGTTGCGAAAGCCTAGTCTTTTTAGCCTTCTTAACGCTTTTTGGCTTTGGGCTTCTAACGCTCTTAGGGGAAACTAGACCTGTGGAAGTGGAAGAGCTAACATTAGAACTCTTAGCATGCTTACCCTTATCTGTTATGTCTATTTGAAACATTCCTGGTGCAATCACAGTGGTGTCAATGAACTTTCCTTTTTGAAGTAGCTTAATTTTCTCTTTCAAATCAATGATGATGTGTTTTTTGTCCTGAATATCAGACACAAGTAAACCATTGCAATAACGAATGTCATCGCGGTTTTGTTGCCATTCGGCGTTTTCAATTTTTAACTCCGCAATTTCAAGTTTTAACTCCATAATTTCATTTTTAAATCGACGACATTTGTTTTTACGAGACCCAATTGTGGTACATAGTTGCAATTCAGTTTCAATACTTTGAGCTTGACACCAATCACTCTTTTGTTTGAGTTGACAAATTTCGTTTGAAAGTTTGTTTATCACATCATCACTGTTTTGACGCAACGTTTCATATTGATGTTTCAATGTTTCATTTTGTGTCTTCACCGAAACAATTTCAGCACAGTATTATGCAAAAACTTTAGCATTGCTGGAATAATAGAGTTCATTCATGAGAAAAGTATGAATATCAGCTTGAAGAAGTTGTTCTAAGAGTCGATCCGAATCTGTTTTCAAAAAACGGTTTTTATGTTGTTGAACCAAAATTGCATTTTCATTAAGAGCGAAAATTTCTTTCATATCTTTAACTTCTTTTTGGAGTTCCTGTTCCCAACGAGTAGCACAATAACGTAAATTGTGAACTAAAGGCAGAAGTTGTTTTTGAAAAATGTCTCGTTTTTCCTGCTCGTAAGCTGATTGAAAAGTAAGAATTTTAATTTGCGAATGATGTTCAATTTCGTTTTCCAAGTTCTCGATGCCTTTCATGAATGTTTGAAAATAGTCTAAAACTTTACATTGTGTAGGTAATGGTGTCACATGACCAGAAGATGGTAATGGACCATTAACCTATGCCACGGGTTTGACAGGAGCTCCATTAGAAGAGACATATGACTCAGTAACATACCATGATTTCTCAGTTATTTCTCTTGACGGAACAAAAGATTTTGAAATGTGAGGAGCTTTTGAGTAATCATATGGTTTGTAATAATCAACTTTACTCATTTTAGATCGACTCTTCTCTTCAAGTTCGTATTCTTCCTCAGTATCATGTACAATAACACGCACAACATTATTATCCATCAATTGGTCCAGACTGTAAAGCTTAGGATTTGTTTTGAACACAGTGCGAAGAAAAGAGGATCTGTAATCGCCGAGGCCAAAACCTTTACCTGGTCTTGGTTTTAAAGAAAACTTTTGAATTGTCGTTACAAATTCCCCATGTTTATAAACGATGTTTTGAAAAGCTTTAATTTGACTTTCGAGAGCGATATTATCATCAAGTAAAGAATTTTCTTTTTCTCGTTTTTGCACTTTATGTTCATAAAATTCCTGTTTGCAAGTTATCACCTCTTTTTATGTTTTTGAAAGTTCCTGTTGGAGTTGAACAACTTGTTTTTGAAGATCATGTTTTTCATTTTCCAGTTTGGAAACCAATTTACCGTTTGACTTAACAATGTCATAAATTTGCTTTTGAAGATTTTGTTCTTTAACATATGATTCTTGAAATGACTTTTCAAAGCTTTGTTCACGATGAACGACATATTGAAGGTTTGAAAGTTGCTTTTTATAACATTCAATGTCCTTTTTCAAATTGGCATTTTCTTTCAAAAATTCAGTTTGCTCGTCCGTTATGTGATTAGAAAGAAGTTGATCATTAAGTAGTTTGGCCGTAATTGTACAGTCAGGAGCTGGATCAGAAGGAGGTTCATGTTGTTCACTAAAGTCATTTTCGTCTTGCTCAATAGGATCATCAAATGAGACGACAGTGTCATCATCAAATATAACAACTGTGTCTAATTGTTCATCCTCTTGAGAAGAGAAAAATGTTTCAGAAGGAACAACTTGTGCCTGATCTGATTTAGAAACAGAGGGTGATGCATTAAATTGTATGGAGCTTGTGGTTAGGTCATTTACCTGAGACAAGCCATCAGTGGAGAACACTGGGCCTGAATCATTCAACTGATGTTCCTGCATGTTGGCCATAAGCATCACAGCTGCATTGGCTTCAAGATCTTCCATTTCATCATCGTTGTAAGCATTAGCAAAGAAACTGTTCTCATGAGCATTGAAAGTTCCTCCCTTTTCATCTTTGAGAGCCATAAGTAATGCCTGCTTGTGAAACTGACTACCTTTTCCTGGGTGAGGGCATGCAGTTGCAATATGACCTTTTTCGTTGCAGTTGTAGCACCATATCGCATTCCTAGAGACTGTGTTGTACTAGCAGAATTGTCATTACTTCGCTGAGGAGCACCTGGATTGTTTCTGAATCCCCTATTGTTGTTAACTCTTTGTCCATATCTAGAATTTCCAGTATACCCACCTGAACGTCCTGAATTACGATTCTGAATCGCAACTCGACCATCTTGAATGATAGCTTGGTTTCTTGTATTTGATGAAGAACGAAGACGGTTGTTGGTTTTGTTAGAGAATTTGCTAAAAGCACGAGCAACAAGAGCAAGTCCTTGATTCAACGTATTGACGTCATCATCATCATCTTCAATCTGATTAGAGTAATACATGCTATCATTGTTGTCATATGGAGCAAGTTGAGTAGAAGCGTGTTGAGAAGTAGGAGGTTGCTGGTGACTGAAATAATTCGGTTCCTGATCATAAGCATGAGTAGACATCGGAGGATGTGAAGCAGGAGTTTGAGCAACGAGTGCATGGGGATTAGAAGTAGGTGGTGATGTATATCCTCCTCGGGCGAGTTTGTCTTTTTCAACTTCAGACTCATAATGCATGAGATAGTCGTACAACAAACCATATGGATCCCTGTGAAGATTCTTAGCTTGTCTCACAAATGTCACATACTTTTGCCACTCAGGACCCAGACTGCTAACAAACTTTGTATTGACAGCGATTCTTGGAAGAGTTATATCATGTCTCTCTAAATCATTGACGACATTAGTGAAACGATGAAAGTAAGACTCAAGAGATTCCCCTGGTTCGATCATGATATTAGTGTATTCCAAATAAAGTTTAGATTCCATGTCTTCCTTGTTCAGTTGTGTGCCTTGCATCAGTAGATAGACGTGTTCCCACATAGCTTTTGCAGTTGTTTGAGCATCAACACTTCTGAATATGATATTTGGTACCCCTTGAAGTATGTAAGACATAGCATACTCATCTGCTTCACGATGGTGATTTTGTTCAGTAGTAAGTTGAGTCTCAGGAACACGCACAGCAGTTGGAGCTACTGGAGGATCAGCCTGTGGGTCACCGCCAACGTAGTTAACAGGCCAAGGAAATGGTCCTTCATGGATAACTTGTTTCATGTACTTACCATTGGGTTTTTTGAGTTCAATAAACCTTAAGAATCGACTTGCCCATTGAACATAATTACCCGGTGTTAGCATTGGTGGGGTGTCAGGAGAGCCTACTTCGTGTCTGGATTGTTGAGTTGAAATGACTTCACACATCCTGTCAAACCAGTGAGTAGGTTTTGGTGGAAGTTGGCTTTGTTGTTGATACATCGGATAAGATTGTTGTATCGGAACCATTTGTTGCATAAAGTTATGTTGTTGTGAGTAAACCGGTTGATGATAATATTGTGGTGATTGTTGATACTGTTGCTGTTGGTGATGATACTGTTGATACTGATGTTGCTGAGGATTGTTAAAGTTGTAATACGGTGGTTGAGACATTATGAAACACTTTTTGTGAAAAGTTGGATCTTGTAGAAGGTATAGGTTTGCCAAATCTAGAAAAGTTTGCCCAAGTAGATGTTTTTCGAAACTTTGTCACAGAACTGGAGATTGCGAAAACTAGACTTTTAGGGATTGCGAAAAATTGTTACTCAAGGATTTCGAAAAATTTGAGATTTCGAAAGAGAGTTTCTCGAAACCTAGTAATTTTTCGAAAAAACTTGGAGATTTTGAAAAACCAAAGAAGTTTTCGAAAACTTTGTGATTTCGAAAATAAGTGAAATTTTCGAGAACACAAAAAACACTTTCGAAATTATACAATTTCGAAAGTTAACCAAAAGACGAAGTACTTTTCTTCCTTATACAAGAGAGAAAAGACTGAGTCCGCAATTCGTAAGGCGATTAGAGGCACTAGAACACGATCTCGAAACTTGGTCAATAAGGTGATTTCGAAAATTTGCAAAACGTTGTATTTCAATGAAAGCAATCCAAAAACGAGTTTTTAGTGCAAGATTTTTGTACTTCAAGTTGTAAAATGATGAAATATTGAAGAAAGTTATAAACTTGACAATAATTTTCAAAAAATTAACAAATTTCGAAAAATATTACAAAAAATCCAAATCGTTAAGTTGATGAAAAGATTGATACTTTTGTGTTTGAAATGATGTGTAGCACAAATTTGTAAGCAAATATGTGATAGAAACCAAAAGAACAACAAGAAAATACAAATTTGAACAAAAAATAACGACTTAAAAAAACTTTTATGGGTCAAATTTCAAAGAGAAGCAAACAACACCTTCATATGGCGAATGATACCACTTGTTAGGTCACCATATTGATTTCACACAAACAAGATTGAGATAGATATAAGGATGGGATGAATATTTGAATGAGAGAAATGTAATTGCAAGAGTTTCCTTATGATTTCAAATAAACAACCAAGTTTACAATGAGACCTAAGACTAGTATTTATAGGTAAGGAGCTAGGGCAACACTCCTAGTCCTTCCCATCATGTAATTCGTGTGGGCTTAAGGCCCATGGACCACATTCTTAAGCCTTGTAAACTTAATACAAAATGTAAATGAAAGTAACTAATAACTAAGCAACCTAATATTATTACAAATGACCGAGACTTGATAAAATAGTAAAACTTTGATCCCAACACCTTGAATCGGCATCAAAGTCAACAATCACAAAATCTGCCAGAAAATAGAACTTTCTTACTTTAACGAATACGTCCTCGGCAATGCCAAGTGGACGTGAGATTGAACGATCGGCAAGCTCTAAAGTCATGCACGTGGGAGTGAGCTCGGGAAGAGATAGTTTCTTCCACACAGAATATGGCATCAGGTTAATGTTAGAACCATACCTGGAAAAGTACAAGGAATGAGAAATTTCCTGGGGTCTCCAAGCTTTTCAGGAAGCTTTTTCAAAAGAACTGCTGAGCAGTTCTCATTCAAGGGAGTTCTAGCCATCTCAAATAGTTTTTCCTTATTACTTAACAGATTCTTGATTGTTGATGCAAACTTGGGCATCAAGAGAATAGCGTCCGCGAAGCTAATGTCAAAGTGCAAATCTGGATTCTAGAATAACCTGCGGTTGGACGTGTGCGGTACTTCGTGAGCTAGGAGTTTGCACCTTGTCCTTTGTCACCTCAGGTTCACATTCCACTACCTTTGGAGGAGAGGAAGAATAGGTAGTAGGAATCGCGGGTTCATCATATGAAGCACCACTTCTTGTTGTGATCGCCTTAGCATCGCCCCTCGGGTTAGCGATCGTGTTGCTCGGAAGTGTTCTTGAGCCCGAGCGTCGATCATTTAAAGACTTCTTGATTTCAGAAATCTGGCTAACCAACAACTTGTTCATCTCTTCTTGGGATTTCATGAATTGCTTTAACAACTCATCAGATGAAGGCCCAGTAGGAACAATAGCTTGAGGTGGATTATTGAAATTTTGAGCGCAATTGTTTTGGTTGGGACCTTGATTGAAATTTCCTTGATTTTGATGTTGGAAATTCCCTGGATTCTGGTTGTTGTTTCCATGAAAATACCCGGGATTGAAATTATCCTGACCTTTGTTCCGGTTAAAGTTTCCTTGATTTTGATGTTGCAAACCTTGATTTTGGAAATCTTGGTTTTGATTCTGAAAAGCGTGACCCTGATTGAAGTTACCTTGGTTTTAAAAACCTTGATTCCATTTATTTTGATTTTGGCCACGGTTTTGGACATTTTGGTTTTGATTAAAACCAGGAGGTCCAGGATAGTGGTAGGACGATAGTTCGGGTCCATAGGAGGGCGGTATTGATTTCCTCCTTGATTTTGGGACTCAACAACAACATGAGCTTCATATGGAGTACCATCAGTAGCTGTGCAATTGTAGTAGGCATGCGGCCCACCACAAGTCACACAGACTTCCAATTTTTTAACCTCAGCAGGTGGAGGATGTTGTGGAAAGGAAACTTTCTTTTGTTGGGCGAGAACCAAAGCTTGAATAGCTTCGGTGAGCTTGTCAATCTTAGCATCCGTGCTAGACTGACCCACAGAAGATGTAGTGGAAGGACCCGCATTGAATTGAGAAAGAACCGGCTTGCTTCGTGTTGAGCGGACCTTGGACTTGTTTTCTATGATTGCCAAAGCTTCTTTGGTGGTTCTACTCAAGAAATTACCTCCCGCGGAGGCATTGAGAGAATCCTGATCAACCTGGCTCACGCCATTGTAGAAAGTGTCGAGTTGCATCAACTCTGAGAAACCATGATGTGGACACTTGCGAAGTAATTCTTTAAAATGATCCCACGCTTCACCAAATGATTCATCATATTTCTGAGTGAACTTGGTGATTTCGTTTTCAAGACTCGTGGTATTGGAAGGTGGGAAGAATTCATTCACAAACTTTTTGACAAGATCTTCCCATGTCTCAATAGATCGAGGAGGTTGTTTTTCAAGACAAATCCGGGCTTGTCCCTCGAGTGAGAATGGGAAGAGAAGAAGTTTGATTGCTTCGTATGGGACATTCTTGTACTTGATGGTTGAAGTGATTTTATTGAACCATCGAATATGAGCATGAGGATCGTCCCTCTCAAAACCGTAGAATTGACTTGAGGTTACAAGATTGAGTAACCCGGTTTTGAGCTCAAAATTATCAGCCACGATGGCTGGAACAACAATGGCATCTCTGTAACCCTCGATGGGTGCTTGGAGAAGCTCACATATGGGGCGGTCTTCCGCCATGGTGACAGCAGATGTGGCAACTGTACGGATCTCACATCCGACTGCTAGTGCTGAACGTCTACGATGTCTTCCAGGTATTCTTACAAGCTCAAGAAATGGGCTAGTAGACCTAGAAGAGTGAGTGCGCATGCACTAAAAACAAAACTCACTCAAAACAAATCGAGGCAAAACTACAGTGAACTTAAACCAATAATCACAAGCAAGTGGCTTCTTTAAGAAAGGTACACCACTCATAGGGATACAAAGGCAAGTTTTGATCTTATGTTTGGGAACTTATTATGTCCACACCCCCAGTTGGTAGGTGTTTTGTCTTGGTTTGCGATGGTTTATTTTTATGTATTATTATTATTCACAAGAAAAGACGGATGTTTTGGGTTTTTGTTTATATGTGAAAAACTTTTGGACAATATTTTTGGTATCGTCCCGTAATCTAAAATCGTTTCTCTTTAAGAATCACCTTAAAAGAAACCCGATTCAGAAAACGTTACGATCTGTTTTGTTGTTTTTAAATTTTTCTTCTGTTTTAACACTTTAGGAAAAGTGTTAATGACTTTTTTGTGTTTTGATTTGAAAATTTAGAAAAGTGGTGGATTTTTACAATGACGATGGTGAAATAACACTAATCTCGAAAGACGCTGCAGAAATGCGCACACCTCCCCGGCATCGGCGCCAAATTTTGATTTGCCCTAAACAGTCAACTTATATTGACTAAGGAATGGTCAAAAAAGTCTAATAGCCTAGAGTCAATCTCCGGGTAATATAGGGTATCACCAGGTCGTTAAGTCCCGACGAGGTGTGAATTGTGCCTTAGCGTGCTTTGTGATCGGGTGAATCTCACATGAAAGGGTTTTGATGAGAATTATTTGAGAATTATGAAATAAAATAGCTTAGGAAAGCTATATGATTGATTATGTGAATTAAGATTAAGAGGAAACGAGCTAAAACCTAAAAACGTACGTTTTAATTAAAAACGTGAACTGACGTACGTGAGAAAAAGTGAAACTAATTAACTAAAAAGGCTACTGGTATAAAAATGATATTTTTAAAAACCTAATGATTAAAGAAAATTTTTGGATAATTAAAATTAATTCTTACACTATTTATATAATTATTATTAATTAATTACTAATTTCCTAATTATTTTTAATTATTTAAATTAACCTAAAATACAAATAATTATGAAATTAACCTAGAAAAATAAAATTTAAACTTAGAAAAATTTAAAATAATATAAAACTAATTTTAGAACTGAAAATATATTTTTAAGACTATTTAATTAATTATTAACTATTTATTAATTATTAAAAACTAAATTAAATTAAGAAAATACCAAATGATGAAAGAAAAATCAGAGAAAATTACTAAAGTTATTTTTAACTATCAGAAGCCTAGGAAAAATTTAAAAATGAGAATTGCTTATAAATAAGCTGAGAAAATAAGCCAATTGGCTTAAATAGAAGCTATCACTTCTATTAAATTTGGATTTTTTGGAATTTTCTTTTTCACAAC
Source organism: Artemisia argyi (assembly GCA_030686995.1). Taxonomy (NCBI): domain Eukaryota; kingdom Viridiplantae; phylum Streptophyta; class Magnoliopsida; order Asterales; family Asteraceae; genus Artemisia; species Artemisia argyi. The sequence continues at coordinate 136,569,758 of CM060694.1, forward strand.
TGCTTTTGGATAGTTTTTGAACAACTTTTGTGAAGCAAGTTTGCTTGGAACTCAATAATAAGCAATATTGTGAGCTTATTAACTTGACAGTTAAGCTTTTAAGCTTATTAGGACTTTACTTATGAATAAAAAGCTACCAAATGAGATTGTACACACAAATCAGCTTCAAACAGATTGAGATATACTTATAATAAGCCAAATGAAATAAAAAAGCACAAGGAATAAGCACTTAGTAAGCAATAAGCAATCCTAGTACCAAACAATCCAAAACAGGTCACAAGGGGCACTTTTGAAAGCCTCTGGGGTCCACTAGAGACTTTGGAAGGCCAAACAAAAAGATGAGCCAATAAGCTGAGCTTATTGGCTTTCTAAAAAGCCAAGGCATGGTCCCTGGGTCCCACAGATGAGGGCAGGGGAGGGCTTGGAACTTGGGTGTTTGGGACTGAGTTATCAGTACACAAGCAGAATGGGACAAACTAAATGGGACTTGCAGCCCTATCAAATGAGCTTCAAACCACTGAATAAGATAAAAACCTTGAAAATTGGCTTATTGGCTTTCCAATAAGCCAATAAGCAGGGTATGGGGCCCACTGGTTAGCTTTGTGGGGTCCATAAAAAATAGGTGAATGGGACTGCTAGCAGTGCACAGGGGAGTACCTTCCCCTGCAGCTCACTTTAAGCTTGTGCACAAGCTTATGAAAAAATCACAAAAATAAGCTAAAAGTGTGATTTTGAAGTTTAGCTGGTGTATTTTACACCTAAGAAATTTCAGATCCTCAAACTTAACACAAAATTCTACAAAATTCTTTCAATTTTTGAGATTTCCGAGAATGGTGACTTTTGACTTTTTTTAGATTATGAACTAGATTGACTAATTTGAACTTTGATCACTTCTAATCTACTGAGAAGGGTGTAATGAGCTATTATAAGACTAAAATAAGCTAAATTAACAATCTATGAACTAGTATGCATGGTTATTGAACCTAATTATCTAACAGTGAACTAAAACCTTAGATTAAAGACTAATTTTGACTATTGAACAACTAAGGCTCGGATTTAAAGCTTTAACTGTGTTATTAGGACCTAAGGTGATATGTCAAAGAGTTTAACTGAAACACAGGGGAACCCCTTGAACAACACACAACCAAACACTCCTTAAATCTATCTGTCAAAGTGAATTATAGAGAACAACACTGATTCAAGTTATACCACTTATTTATGATGAACCAATAAGCTATTTGACACCTGTTGAAGCTACTTTTGTGTAGGAGTAAACACTAGACCGTGTTATAACTAGAAAAGCCAAATGTGACAGTTGAATCTTAATAATTAGTAACTTAGGTTTTTAATGAGCAAACAACTAGAATTAAGAAATATTCTAACTAGCAAATACTAAATAAGCAGAATGAAGCAAACTAAGCAGAGATAAGCTCTTATACAATAGAAATGCAAAGTCTGAAAAATTAGCTTACAAAGGTGTTCTTGTGCACAGGACCATAACCCAAGAACAAATGAACAACCTAACACCTCCCTGAGGTAACTAAACCATAAACATCCAAATCTCCACCTTGGTTCAGCTGTCTTTCACCATCAACCCATGATTTTTTTATTTTATTTCTAATTTTTTTTTTATGTTTTTGAGATTTTCTTATGAACCTGAATGAAAATGGTGTAGAAACTTGTAAAGCTTCTAAAAGCTTTCTGTTTGAGCTTATGGGAGTTTACAAACAGCTTTTGTTCACTACTACACTCTATATTGAAAATTTAAATATTGGATAAAGCTTGAAATTTAAGAAACAAGAAAATAAACTTAAACTGGCATTTTCATTACTTGAAATTGATTACAAAGGAAAACTAGATATTACATTAACTAAAAATTACAATACTACATGCCTGCTTGGCTTACAAGAGCTTAATATATATATATATATATATATATATATATATATATATATATATATATATATATATATATATATATATATATATATATATATATATATATATATATATATATATATATATACGAGATAATACTAGGTGCCCTAGGCTTCTACATGGCTTCTCTTTGAAAATTGGCACTCCCTTTGGTATTTTTGTTGCCCTTGACCATATCCTCACCCTTAATTTGCACCTTGACTCATCCTAGCTGTTGGATTAAGAATTGGCACCAAAAAATGGAATGGGGCAATGTAAGTGGGACGGGTGGAGTTATTAATTATGGATGGTGGGGGTTGGTGTGGTAGTTGAGGATCATTAATTGTGGATGGTTAGTTTGGTGAAAAGGTGGAGGGGGGGGAGACATAGTAGCAGAAAAACGGGGGACTTTGGTGGGGAAGACGGTCTGTTTGACCGTGGTTTGACTTGGGGTTTATATTAAAAGGGGAGTGGGCCGGATGTGGTGATGGGCCATGGGTGGGGTGTTGGGCTTGGGGTTTGGTTTGGTATTGGATTTGGTTTATAGAAATAACAAAGGGTCCGGTTTGGTGGTATCATTTACAAGGACCAATTTTGCAATTTCCCAAAAGTTTAGGGACTGAAGTAGTACATTTCCCAAAGTCATTCCAAGGACCAATGTTGCCACATATCAATAATCCAAGAACCAAAACTTCAATTTTTCATTTTTAAAATTCCCAGGGACCTGATTTGCCAATTTTGAAACTTCAAGGACCAATTTTGTAATTATTTGAAACATTTGAAACAAATGACCCAAGTATCAATGTTTGACTTTCAAAAAGACTTAGGTTGACTTTTCTTTAAAAATAAATGCATAGGGACTATTTTTGACAAGTTTTGAAATTTGGGGGACTGAAATTGCCAATATTGCAAACTTTGATCATTTTTCATTTGTTTTTGCTCATTTTGTATTTAAAACATATAAAACACAATCCCTAGGATAATTTCGGTATTTTGATGACTTTTTGATTGTTTTTGTATGTTTTGCAGTTCAGATTGATAAAAAAATGATGAGTGTTTGAGCACTCATCACAAGGCTATCACATGTCCGAAAAATGAAACCGCGGATATGATAAATTCAAAAGTTCTTGATATGCTTCATGGAAATACCTACAATTTCAAAAGCAATGACGAAGCGATTCCTAAAACGAATGATGGTGGTTCAACTGAGATGCTGTATCCTACACTGTCTTACCCTCAAAATAGGTGCCCCAGTAATGCTACTAAGGAATCTGAATTTAGCCGGAGGGTTGTGTAATGGTACACGCATGATAGTTACACAGGTACTTACGAAGATTATAGAAGCAAGAATCATTATAGGTACACGAATGTCAGAGAAAGTATTCATTCCACGTATTTTGTTAATTGAAATAGACGAAAGATTGCCGTTTGTGTATAAAAGAAAACAACTCCCAATTAAGCTTTGCTACGCAATGACGATAAAAAAAAAGCCAGGGACAATCACTAAATAAAATTGGTGCGTACTTACCGGAACCTGTATTTGATCATGGCCAACTATACGTGGCGCTGTCTAGATCAACATCTCCTCAAGGGTTAAAAATGCTCATCAAACAACAGTTGGGGAAAGATCCAAATACGACTAAAAATATTGTATACAAAGACTGCTTAAGCCAAGTTACACCTACATAGGTTCCTTTTTAGATAAATCAAATGCCACTTTTACCTATTAGTTTACATGCATTTGCCATTGGTACATCCATTAACTATTATACTGCAACTTAACATGCTTAATTATTCTGCATCATAACTGCATATTAATGTTCCACTATATTAAATAAATACATACAACATATTATCTAACACTAATTTTGATTCTGCATACAGAATAATGGCAGGTACCTCTGGCAGTGCTTTTTTTACAGAATCTAAGGGCAAAGAAATTGTCACTCAACCACAAACAATGAAACTACTGTTGGGAATTATAATAACAGTTACCACGGCTAGTGAAGACATTACAACTGCTGAAGAATGTACTTGCAGTGGAAACTCATTACCACTGCAAAAACATATGTTACCACCGCTGTTTAGATAACTGTTAGGAAACGTGTTTAGATAAATATAGAATAGATCTTGTGTATATCTTATTCTATTAGCATTATACTTATCTTGTAGAAGAGGACTTCTTGTGCTATATAAGGAGATCCTAGGTTTAAGGTTAGATACACGTTTTCTAGAGCTTCAAGGTGTAACCCTAGTGATACAAAGATCACTCGTATTATTATCATTAATAATATTGGAGCTAACTGTTTGTTACATATATTGTTCTCATTCATTAAACTGTTTCATTCACTCACAATCAAACTTCTAAGTGTTACTAAGTAAATTCCGCATACTTAGTGATATAACTCAAAGTATCAATCTAACACAGTTCAACGTGTTTAGATCAATCAAGTGGTATCAGAGCCAGGCTTTGATACTTTGATTTAGAAGACTCTAGTTCACTCAGAAGAATCAATGGAGACAGAAACCAGTCACTCAAACATTGCTGCTAAGCTTCCAAAGCTTAAGTTGAATGACTTTGAGATGTGGAGGCTAATGATCGAACAATTCTTTATGGTCCAAGACTATACACTCTGGGAGATCATTATGGTTGGAAATTCCTTCAAACCAAGTTCTACTTCAGAGATGGTTGGTGGCAAGGAAGTAATAAAGGTTAACATTGGACCTGTTACTAATGATGAAAGAATTTAGATGAAGAATGATCTGAAGGCCATAGGTTTGTTGCTGATGACACTTCCTAGAGACCAAGTTCTAGCATTCAGCAAGTACATGACTGCAAAGACTCTTTTTGAGGAGATCTGTAATGTTTTTTGGTGCTAATGATTCCACCAAGAAGACTCAGAAGACCCTGTTGAAGCAGACTTATGAAAACTTTGGTTCAACAAGTAATGAATCTATTGATAGCATCTTCACAAGGCTACAAAAGATTGTTACTCAACTCATTGTTTTTGGAATTGAGGTGGAAAGGGAAGACCTCAATCTAAAGTTCTTAAGAAGCTTACCCTCTGAGTTTGGAACCAATGCTGCAGTGTGGGAAGATAAGCCAGATTTGGAGACCATGAAACTTAATGATTTGTACAATAACTTTAAGGTTATTGAACAAAGATTGAAGAAAGCTGGAAAATTAAGCACAGGTTCAGGAAGTGTAGCACTCATATCATCATCTCTTGATGATAGTTCAGATGAAGAATGTTGGGAACACTTGAAGTGACGATCATTATTGAGTCAATGAGTCTTGTAATAGGTTGCAATGTTATATTAGTACGTTAAAGTTTTAATATGTTTAGAATATATGTTTTGTTAAAGTCTAAGGGCCATTAGTGATATTATGTGAAACATGTAAAATGCCCTAGACAATGAGTATAAATACTCTTGTAAACCCTCCAAGGAGGGTAGTGGTTCATTAATGAATAAGAAACTTTCTCTTATTTTCCTCTCTTGTACTCTCTCTCTCTAAAATACATCGTCATCTCTCTAAACATATCTTATGTGTGAAATGATATAAACTTGGGTCCTAACAATTGGTATCAAGAGCTAGAAGATGATATAGAAGTTATTTATGTTTTTTTAAGTTTTCATTTGCTTATTTCGAGCTTATTGTCTTATTCGTAGCCTATTTTTCTGCTTATTTAGTGCATATTGAGTCTTATCAAAAGCTTTTCAAACTGTTTTTCGTATCTTATATTTAAGCTTATTTAATAAAGTTTAATACTTTTAGTTGAGCTTATTATGGTCCAAAGTCCAAACTGTTTTTTACTTGCTTAAATCGTCCTTATTATTTTTTTTGTATTCTGTCAAAAAGGTCAAAGTTTTTCTTTTTCGAATACCAATAACAGTTTTATTAAGGGTATTAAATGGTATTTCAGTCCACAGTTTACAGTTATTATGACTTTGTTGTACCAAACATGTGAGATTTTTATGGTCAAATATTGGTAAAATACGGGTCAAGATATTGTGGTTGGAAACTTGGACAATAATACTGGTTCTAACAATCTATGGTCAAAAGGAGGTCGGAATCTGGTTGGAACATCATCGGAAAAGTAGTAAAAAATAGTCAAACCCCATTCCTACGTTTAACTTCAGAACTTTAGCAAAAAACCCTCTTTTTACGCGTAAGTCACTACTCTTACGCGTAACTCATCTCCAGAAGTATACGCATAACTTGGAAAGTTATGCGTAAGGTATTTTAGGCGCAAACCCCTAAAACTTATGAGTAAGACTACGTCTACGCGTAAGGTCTTTACGCATAAGCACCAAGGCTTACGTAAAAGGTTTCTTACGCCTAAGATTTACGCACAAGGATTGAATTTTCACAATAGATGGTTTACGCGTAAGATTAGTATTTACGCGTAAGATAAATAAAAATAAATTGAGAAGTGTAGTAGAGGAAGAAAAGATATTGGATCTAACCTGTTTACCAAAAAAAATAAAAAAATAAAAAAAAAAAAAAAGATACAAAAAGTAAAAAGAATACGAGAACAGTGAACGAAACCAGATTCAAACTTCTTCGTACTACACCTCACGTACACCAACAACTAATCCTACACTATTCTAAATCCCATCCTTCATCTCAGTCCCACAACCAAGAAATACAAAAGGAAATATTCAAGATCTCAGTTCGCTCTTATAATTATCAACGATTCGATTCTAAGATCAAACCCAAAAGAGTTAACCATCATCGATCTGTTTTTGAAGCTTAACTTCTTTCAATTTTCGAACAATATTAAAGAAAGAACAAAACCTTAAGTTTCATTCTTTCTTTTGTTCGATTTAAATCAAAGCAACATATAACAATCAAACCTACCCGTGTCATAAGATATAAGATCTTGAAGCAGCCTTTTGAAACCAAAACACGTGTTTATTCTTGGTTTATTCGTTGGCTGTGAAAAGAAACCAAGTATCATATAGGATTATTGTTTGTATTTGGATTACATGAATCAAGGGACGAATATTTGTTTGGGTTGTGAGTTTGTTTGAACGTGTAAGAACAGTAATATAAGAAAGGGGTATGTGATTCGTTGGTGTTGTCATATGATCAAGGGACGAAGTTATTTGTGGTTGACTGAGTTATTTGTAAGAATGGAGAGAAAAGTGTAGTGGCTGCAAAGTGGGAGTAAAATAAAAATTAGGGCTGTGAGATTAAGTGGTCTTAAATAGCCGAAAATTAGGGTCAGCTAATTGTCTTGGGCTGAAATTGATATTGGACTGCGTGGCTGATTTGTTGTAATTATTTTGAGCCTGGTGTATTTCATTTGGACCATGAGATAACACAAGATTTTGTGCAAAACTTTGGTGATTTAGGCTAATATTCTTGGGGATATAATTTTGAGACCACGATTTGATTAAGTTTCGATACCGAGATTGAGAATTATTTTGAGATTGAATTTTTTTTGGATACCGAGATTGTGTATTATTTTGGGTTGAGATTATTCGGGTCCGGGTGGACATAACTACCGAGCTAGTTATTGAGAAATCGTGAACAATGGACAAGAGATTCATTTGAGAAACACAATTACTTCTTTATCGTCTACAAGATCCACTTTCATTTCACACATACAAAACTGGTTTTTGGCGGGAAAATTTGAGTAAAATTTATTTTTTACAGGAGACTAAACGTTCAATTTTTACGCGAAATTCAAATTTTGGCTTAACGGTGAAATTTTTGGCCCAAAATTCAAATTTTTTAGGTCAAAATTCAAATTTTTTCGGTAAAATTTGGTGGAAAATTTTTGAAACTCAAATTTTTCTTGCAACCTTTAAATTGTATTTCATAGTGATTTTAAAAATTTTGGGAGAGAAAATTTTAAAATTAAATTTTGGAGGGAAAATCAGAAATCACATTATCGACCTTGTGTATGACATTTTTGGTTGATTATTTCGATTACGTCGCAACAATCACGGGGGAGAGAAAATGTATCAATCAAGTTCACAAGAGAGAAAGATGACTGAAGTTGAGAAAAGAGCCATCAATTCTACAGAAAATTGTTTAGCACATTTTGAATCAGTTAAGATTCAATGCAAGATTCTCTCAGATTCAAGGTTTCCTTCCTGGAGTACCTTTACTGCATTCTTCGAAACTGAAATGGACCGTCTAACCTTCCAAAGGAAACTCCAAGAAAACATCGTTCAACTAGAAAAACAAATTGAACTGGGAAGTGATTGCATGGAAGAATTTAGAGCGCTCAAGACACAGTTCAAATGGTTCATGACCATGGATTTTAAAGCTTCTCTTATACACTATAAATTTGAAAGCAATTTATGGAGAGAGAACATCACTAGTATGGAAGTTGAAGCTTTTAGAGATCAATTGGTTTCACGACTGAGACGCTTAGAATATGAGCTTAATGAAAGATCACTTCATCTGAGTGTTGTCAAAGAACTGGAGATGCAGAAACGAGGAAGAGAATTGAATGTATAGGAAAATGGAAGTAAAAGGCAGACACATGAAGGAACTGTCAACAATGAAGGGATGTTGGATGATAGTTTGGTATTCACGGGTAACAATGCATTATCAGAACTACAGACAAAAAGCAGCACGTCAAGGAATGATTCAGATGCTGACGGGAAACACAAATGTAAGGATGGTTTGAATAATGCAGCTGCTATCAGTCCTTCACAAAGTTCAGTCGCACTCGTTCAGATTCATCAATCTAATAATGATAATGATATATTTGAAAATGTGTTTGCTTATGAGACACAAAGTCATGGACAACCAGAGTACATTAACGACACATATGTAGTGAATCAGGATGATAGAAATATTACTCCTGAATCTCCACATGTGGATCTTAATGGAGGTAAGGTTGAACATAACAATGTGACTCATGATCAAGAATGTGCTTCAACTGCTTTAATGATTAAGAATATGCAAAACGAAGTTGATCGATGTAACAGGCTCAACTGTGAACTAAAAGCAAAAAATGTGTCATTAACAAGGGACATTGAGTGCTATAAAATACAACTTTCAAATCATGAAAACAAAGCCAAACGTGAAAAAAGTTTTGAAGTGGGATTTCAAGAATATTACAATAAAGAACAAGATCTTCAACACAAAATACGCGAATTAATTGAGTCGAACGGAAAATTGGTTTCAAAACTCGAAAATGAAAAATGTGAACTCAAACAACAAGTTGAACAACTTCAAAAAGAGCTTTCAAAAACACAAACAGAGTTGTCAACTTGCAAAAAGGAATTTTGTGAACATAAAGTGAGAAAAAGGAAAAAGGAAGACTCGTATCTTAATGACATTGTTGATTTAGAAGCTAAATTGAAAGTTTTTGAAAAAACAGCTTGTGATAAATCATTGAATGTTGAGTCTGAAAACTTAAGAGTGGAAAATGGGATGTTGAGACACGAAAATGAGAAGATTTTAAAAGAGACAAGCGACATCCAAGAGAAACTTAAACGTCAAATATTTTCTCTTGAACAAAATTTTCAAAGATGTCAAGCACAAAGCATTAACTTTGAGCTAGCTTTACAACACAATCTTGAAAAGCAGTCTTTTGAAAACCCCTGGATGTCACAGCTTGAACAAGTTGAAAATGAAAACGTGTCAATGAAATGTCAAATTTCAAAATACGAAAAAGAAATTGAGCGTTTGAAACAGATTTACAAAAACCTGTTTGATTCAATCAAAAGTTCACGAGTTCAGAAACAAAACTCAAACTTGAAACAAAAAGAGACTGAAGATTTGAAGTCTCAATTGAATGAATTTGCAGATAAAAAGTTTGAAAATGTTTTGCAAAAGATTGAATCAATGAAAAAGAAAAATGTTGATTTTCAAATCACAAAAGTTTCCTTCCTAAAACCCGTGTTCAATTCTAATACTCCAGATTTTAAAAAGGAAACGGGGGAGAAAATGTATCTTTTTGAAAATGAAAATCATGTACTTCAAACGAAAGTGGTTGAGCTTGAAATGGTTTTAGCTCAACAAACAAATGATTTTGAGGATGCCAAAACCGACTTTTTCAGCAAAGTAACCAAATTTGAAAATTATTTTGAAAGACTTGAAAAAGAAAATGTTGAGTTCGAACGGAAATTGGCTCGTAAAACGGATGATTCTAAAGCCGAAAAGGATCAACTTTTGAAACAAATTGCTTCTTTAGAAACAAAGTTGGCATCCCAAGATCATCTTTCTCTTCAAAAAGAATACAATGATTTGAGAATTTCATACAATGCTTTAAAAGTGAAGTTTGATACTCTTAACCGATTAAAGGGTAAAGCTCCAATTTCAAATGTTTCAACACCAGAAGTTAGTGTTTCGAAGAAGGTTTACACGGGTGAATCTTCAATACCATTTTCGAAAAGGGTTTCCCAGTTTACAACCTATTCTTTGTAAAAAGGAAGGAAGTTTTCAAAGAGACCAAGTTTTTCCGAAACATTTACTTCTATAAGTTTTTCAAATTCAAATGCTTCAAAAGAAAAGAATCATGTTTTTCAAACTCCACACTCTCGTTTTACAATGGTAAAGCAAGTGTGGCGACCAAAACAAAGTTTTTCGAAGCATCCAAATGCTTCAAAAGAAAAGAATCATGTTTTTCAAACTCCACACACTCGTTTTACACTGGTAAAGCAAGTGTGGAGACCAAAGCAAAGTCGTTCTAAACCTTTCAAATATTCTATATCAGAATTGCTTTCGCTGCAACGTGAAAATGACTCTGCTTTGAACATTCCAAATACCGGAAGGTTTCCATTTATCACAGAAACAAATCTTCAAAAAGAACCCATGAGGTTCAACTCTAGATGGAAATCTTCTTCTTCATATTTTAAAACTCCAAGAGAAACACCGAGTTTCTCAAACAATTTTCAACAGAAAATGAGTTTTAAATCTCCAATGATTCCACGAGTGTTATTTCAAAATGAAACACCGGTTTTCAGTCCTCGTTGGAATTCAACATCTTTAAATCAGATTGACACAACTTACAAATGGATTTCAAAATTTGGTAAACCCGTTGGCGCCGTGCTTAAATAGGTTCCCAAGGTTGTTGTCTAATCTATCATTTCTTGATGGCTTGTAAGTATTTCAGCTTACAACCCGAGCTTAAACATTACGACTTGTGCACACATCTCAGTGTACAACTCGGGTTTCAAATAAAGGAAAGTGTCTTGCTAAACCATTATTTAAAACCATATGTGCACTTATCCTTGAAAACAAGAAGAAGTTCTCATGCAAAGCTTATCTAAAACTTCTTAATCTTGAGCAAAATTTATTCAAAATTTTTCAAAAGGTTTTTCAAAACTTTTCAAAATTTTGCTCAAGATTCTTTTAAATCAATACTCCCCAATTCGCTCCAAAGTTTAAAAATGTCAAAACATATGCTAGTTTTGAGGGGGAGTATTTAAGTGTATAAAGTTTTAGTTACCTTGAAGCAAAATTTATTCAAGAATTTTTTCAAACTGGAATTTCTAAATCTTTCAGAATTTTGCTTCAAGAAGACTCCTTCCCTCAAACTTTAAAAAGTTTAAAATTTTCAAAACATATGCGAGTTTTGAGGGGGGGGTATTTCAAAACCAAAATGTTCCGTAAAAATCATGCTTAATGGCTTGTGCACGTATTACAGTGCACAACCTGAACTTGTAAAGAAAGGACCCTGAGGTACGCGTCAGTGCCTCAATCCTAACATAAGGAGCGAAAGCTTCTTACTTTTGAGTTGAATTACTCAAATTTTCAAAGTTTTTTCTAAATTCTACTCAAAAGGACAAGTATTCCCTCTCGTTATCAAAACCTCAAAAAGTTATTTCACTTATTGAGGGGGAGTATTTGAAATAATCTTTGTTCAAAATGATAAGTTCTTGGTGAATCTCCCCATAAGACTCAAAAAGCATATTTTAATCCAAAAGAATGTCAAAAACATCATGTCATATGCTATTATTGAGGGGGAGAAAAGTAAAAGTGATTAAAATATGAATGTTTAAGGATGCTAAAAGTTCAATCTCGTGCGAGCTCGACTCAGAATTGACCCTAGAATTGACGAAACAAAAAAAAGTTATTAATCAAAAAGACTTATCCTCGACGGGTAATAACTTCAAGTTAGTTACTAGGGCTAGTTGTCACCTAAAAGCTGACAATGCATCTCTTTAACTAATCACGTAAGCGTGTCTCGAAAAGGATATGTCTTAGTAGAAATGTACCGTCTCGAGAAACTTTCTGTGGACTTGACCAGGCCGGGTAATAACTTCAAGCTAGTCTAACTAGTGATGTAAGCGTGTCTCGAATCGGTCTTGTTCACTGAAAGTGGATCAATTCAAAATGCTTGCTCCTCCCGCATGTGCAAATTTATTATATAATTATGAGCACATGTGAAGGGGGAGCCCTTCAAAAGTTTACACAAAACTCTCAAAGTGTTAACCAAAATATTTGATTATCACAAAACACTTTGAGAGATTTTCAATCAAAGGTTTCTTGGCTACTGTCGGAGTTATAAGGTGATTAAGTAGGAATATTCGTCCTATGATCCACCAGAGCCGGAGGGATCTACCCAAGGACATCTCCCATAGTTAGAATTAGAAGTCCTTAGGTATAATACGAAAAAGGAGAAAAGAATGAAAGGGAAAGAAGGAGTTGAAGAATTAAAAGGAAATGTAAAAGAAAATGGTGAAAAGAAATAGCCCTCCATATGTTCAACCTTAGGGCAGACACCGGGTTCAATTCATATGCTACTGGTTCTTGCTAAGGCGACATCGGTATTGAAGATAAAGTCGTCATGGACCCAGTGACGCAATGCACTAAACCTTCTTAACCACTCAAGTTCTCTTAAAAGAGCTTGTTTCATTCTCACGGGGAACCGGTGTAATCTATCGACTTGTCTCTTAGAGATGGTTGATATTGAAACAGGAGACCCCTCCCTAGTCTCCGCATAGGAAACCTAGGTGTGCACTTATCGAGTCTAGAGCCATGAGATACATCAAAGATCTCTTAGGAACACTTAGTATTTCTACAACTGGTGTTCTACATCAATGGACACCTGCTGTAAATTATCGAGTCCTTCGCAGATCTTAGCAATCTGCCAAGAACGTTTATGAGAGAATTACAAATGTATTTCTCAGTGATTCAACGGAAATCCTGCCAGGGTCAACATCAAACAACCCTGACAGCAGGTCACTTCGGTAACCCCACAAGGGTTATGCTTAGTGTTTGCGGTGGTTCCATAGCGGTCTACAGTCGTAGAGTGATCCCCAGCGACTCACCCAGTCATTGAGCTACTTAGTAGGTCTCGTAAGCTCCTTCGGGAGTATCTGATATAGGAACGGCCTGGATAAGGATTAGATGGAGTCTTCACAATATGCTGTTGATGAACTCTAATTCCTTATCTGTAAGTACTGGGTATTTATTGCTAACTGTTTACTTGCAGGTACCTCTCTTCCATGATGATAGATTCCGTATGCTCATACATACATCTTGAAGTCAAAGAAAGCTCCCTCAAAGATCTAAGCAACACAAAGTTCAAAGAAAGATTCTACGCCAAAAAGAAGAATCTACAAAGTAAAGAGACTAAAGATCAAAGTGATAGAAAGGGAACTATGTGCATGTGAAAGTCAAAGTCCAAAGATGTATGAGCATGTTGGAATGGCGGACAACCACCACAGACGCAGAAGTGATGAATGGCAGATTACACCATCATTTGATCACAACAATAAGAACGAAGAACAATGATCACAAAGCATGATTGGAACAAAGAATCTAGCAAAGCTATTACACAAAGACTCAAAGCTCAAAACAACAAGCATTAAAGAACTCAAAAGATCTGTCATTTCTATTGGTGGACCCATAACCCACATGTCGCAAAAGAGATCTCAAATGATCACCCCTTTAGGGGGAGATTGTTGGAAACGCAAAAGTGATGATCATACATGCAATCAAAGAGAGATCTCAATGATCGTCCCTTAGGGGGAGATTGTTGGGAACACTTGAAGTGACGATCATTATCGAGTCAATGAGTCTTGTAATAGGTTGCAATATTATATTAGTACGTTAAAGTTTTAATATGTTTAGAATATATGTTTTGTTAAAGTCTAAGGGCCATTAGTGATATTATGTGAAACATGTAAAATGCCCTAGACAATGAGTATAAATACTCTTGTAAACCCTCCAAGGAGGGTGGTGGTTCATTATGGAATAAGAAACTTTCTCTTATTTTCCTCTCTTGTACTCTCTCTCTCTAAAATACATCTTCAACTCTCAAAACATATCTTATGTGTGAAATGATATAAACTTGGGTCCTAACAAAGAAAGTGATAGTGATGATGACAGTGCTAACATTGTTGTTTCCACTAGTAGTGGAAGTGTTTCCACTGGTAGCTCAAAGAGATAGATTGCAGGACTTAGTGATACTACCTTTTATGCTTTTATATCAAGTCAAGTAGGTGGTTCAATTCTCATTTATGAGGATTTGGATCAAATTGATGAGGATGATATGGTGGAGATGGAAATTAAATGGCAGGTGGCATTACTAAGCTTAAGAACAAAGAAGTTTTGGAAGAAGACTGGAAGAAAGATTAACATCAGTGGCAATGAAATAGTAGGTTTTGAAAAAAAAGGTGGAGTGCTAAAATTGTCATAAGAAGGGGCACTTTGCCAGGGAGTGCAGGAAGCCAAGGAAATCTGACAACAGGTCAACTTGGTATAAGCAGGACAAGAAGAAGGAACCTACTACTGATGAGCCAAAGGGGCTATTGGCTATTGATGGAGTGAGCTTTGATTGGAGCTTTATGACTAAGGATGAGGAAGATGATTCAGAGTCTGCAATGATTGCCACTGAGCTTGCACTAATGGCTTTTTCTGACTCTGAGGTACAAATTAATAATGCTTGCTCTAAAACTTGTAAGGCCTTAAAAGAGTATGAGAAAATTAAAGCACAATATGATGAACAATTGCTAGTGTTAAATCATACTGATTATAACTTAGCAAATCATAAAAGAGGCCTAGGTGTTTTAGAAACTCAATTAGAGCATTATAGGGCAAATGAAACTAAGTTCAATGATGATATTGCAGTATTATGGAGAGACTTAGATTATTAGGTTGCTGTAAACAAGGTTCTTAGGGAAGAACTAGAAAAGGTTAAGTTAGCTAGTGAGAATATAAAGATAACTTGCAATACACTGGATCACCAATCCAAGTGTATTGCCAAAATTTGGGAAGCCCAAGTTGTGAACAAAACCAAATCAAGAGTTGGATACAAATCAGTTCCACCACCTCTAAGAGGTGTTCCATCAGCTCCTGGTATTGACTTAGCTTACACAGGATTAGAAGAATTCCAGGAACCACCTATGACCTATGGACCAAAATTTGTTAAACCAGTTGTTATTGAAAAGGTTTAGGTTGAGGTTGATACATTTGATAGTGCTAGTGACTCATCTTTTAAAGATGAAAGTTTAAATGTTGAGTCTAAACCTAGTGTTCCTGAGAATGTAAAAGCGGAGGTTAAAAGAAGTATTCCTGATGTTGTCAAAGAGAAGCCTAGGTCACAACCTAATTTCACTAGGCCCACTACTAGATATGCAGAGATGTACAGAAATAGGTCACCAACTCCTAGGGGCAATATGAGGAGTTGGAATCATGTTAAATCTAGGCAATTTGGTAGTGATTTTGTGTTCAATAACAAACCCTGTTATATATGTGGTAGCTTTGACAATTTGTCTTATAGTTGTACCTACCACTTGGGTAGAAGGGAAGTGTTTGGGAATACTAGGGTGAATGGCCACAATGCTAATAACTTAACCCACCCAAATCCTCTTAGCAAGATGATTCCCAGGTCTGTTTTGCTTAATTCTGGCATAAAAGCAACTTCCACTGCTAGACCAGCAGTTACCACTACCAGCAATAAAAACATAGTTTACCCTAAGTCCCCTGTTACTAATTTTGTTAAATCTAATCAAACAGGGAAAAAGACCAATTTTGAAAAGAAAGTTTATAATAATCACAAGTGGGTACCTAAAATTTCAAAGCCAGCAGTTTCCACTGCTAAGCCAGCAGTTACCATTGCAAGGTCAAAGGTTTCCACTGGTGGGTCTGTGAACAATAAAAGGGTAAATTTGGGAAATGATGTTAAGGCCTCAGCACGTTGGGAATGGAAACCAAAAGGAACTATCACCTCAAACAATCCCAATGGTGTATCAATGAACTTTGACAAATACAATTATATTGATACACGAGACAGATCCAAGTCATTTGTGGCTTGGGTCCCCAAAAGGAACTAATTCCTTTATTTTGTGTGCAGGAACATTCAAAGACTACAAATGATCAAGGATACTCAGATAGTGGATGTTCCAGGCACATGACTGGCAATAAGTCCTATCTTCCAGACTTTCAACCTTATGATGGACAATTTGTCAGCTTTGGAGGAGGAATTGGTGGCAAAGTTTCTGGCAAAGGAACAATCAAGGCTTGAAACATAGACTTTGAAGATGTGCAATATGTGAAAGAACTCAAGTACAACCTTTTTAGTGTGTCACAGATGTGTGACAAAAAGCATAGCATTCTATTCACAGAACATGAATGCTATATCTTATATAAGGATTATAAGCTCCCTGATGAAAGTGACATTTTGCCTAAAATCCCTAGAAAAGGAAATTTGTATAGCATTGACATGAAGAACATAGTGGCTAATAATGATGTTACTTGCTTGCTTGCAAAAGCCACTTTAGATGAATCAATGCTTTGGCACAAAAGACTTGGTCATGTTAACTTCAAGACCATCAACATGATTGTGAAAGATGGACTTGTCAGAGGTCTACCAGATAAAAGATTTGAAAATGACCAAACTTGTGTTGCTTGTCTCAAAGGAAAGCAACACAGAGCTTCATGCAAGACTATAGCATTCAATTCTATTGATCATCCACTCTTTATGCTGCATATGGACTTGTTTGGTCCTACTTCTGTGAGCAGCATCAATTTGAAGAAGTATTGTCTTGTTGTGACTGATGATTTTAGTAGATTCACATGGGTTTTCTTTTTAAGAACCAAGGATGAAACCACTGGCATCCTTAAGACATTCATCACTGAAGTTGAAAATCAATTTGAAAAGAAAATCAAGATCATCAGGTGTGACAATGGGACAGAGTTTAAAAATAAAGTAATGGATGATTTCTGCAGAGACAAAGGTATTAAAAGAGAATTTAGTGTTGCAAGAACTCCTCAACAAAATGGAGTTGCAGAAAGAAGAAACAGAACACTAATTGAGGCTGCTAGAACCATGTTGGCTGACTCAAAGCTTCCAGTGACTTTTTGGGCTGAAGCAGTTAACACTGCTTGTTACATTCAAAATAGGGTTTTAGTGGTCAAAACAAAGAACAAGACACCTTATGAGTTATTCAGAGGAAGACCTCCTACTTTGGATTTTATGAGGCCATTTGGGTGTCATGTTACTTTTCTCAATACCATTGATCATCTGGGTAAATTTGAAGAAAAGTCTGATGAAGGCTTCTTTGTTGGATACTCTATGGTTAGCAAGGCTTTTAGAGTCTATAACTTAAGAACAAAGAAGATTGAAGAGAATTTGCATGTTGAGTTTCTTGAAAATAAAGCTAACATGGCAGGTTCAGGACCAGATTGGCTATTTGATCTTGAAACATTATCCAATACAATGAATTATGTACCTCTTACTTCAAGCACTGGAGACAAAGATCTTGAAGATTCAGAAGAATTCATTGATGAAGATGAAGCTTGCAAAGATGATGAAGATCAAATTGTTATGCCACTTTGGGACTTTGTTGACAATTCTGAAAAGTCAAGTGATGCAGATGGTGTGAATTTTGATGAATTGAATAACGAAATTCCTACTAGCAGTGGTAATTCAATTCCCACTGCTACACCAGAAGTTTCCACTGACAGCCCAAATGTGGAACATACTTCTCAAGAATCACCAAGTGATGATGTAGAAATCACAAACATGCCAACAACTTATGATATTCCTAACACATCACAGACTTCAATTCACAAAGTGCATCCACTTGATAATGTTATTGGTGAACTTCAATCAGGTGTGAAGACTAGAAGACAGACAAAGAAAGATGATATTCATGGGTTCATTAGTGAAGTGTATGAGTCCAAGAAGCATAAAAGGAAGAATGAGTGTTTGTTTTTCTGTTTTCTCACAGGTGGAGCCTAAGAATGTTTATATGGCTCTAGAAGAATCTAGCTGGGTTGAAGCAATGCAAGAAGAGTTGTTGCAGTTCAAACTTCAAAAGGTTTGGGTTCTCTGTGACTTGCCTGATGGTATGAAGGTCATTGGTACTAAATGGGTTTTCAGAAACAAGAAAGATTAAAGAGGTATTGTAATCAGGAACAAAGCTAGATTGGTTGCTCAAGGATACACTCAAGAGGGTATTGATTATGAAGAAGTTTTTGCTCCTGTTGCAAGGATTGAGGCTATTAGACTGTTTTTAGCCTATGCATCCTTTATGGGCTTTACTGTCTATCAAATGGATGTTAAGAGTGCCTTTCTGTATGGTACTATTGATGAGGAGGTATATGTCTCTCAACCTCCAGGCTTTGAAGATCCTCAACACCCAAACAAAGTGTATAAAGTGGTTAAGGCTCTTTATGGCTTACATCAGGCTCCAAGGAAGTGGTATGAAAGCTTAGCTACTTATTTGTTGAATAATGGGTTAAATAGAGGCAAGATTGACCAAACTTTGTTCATCAAGAAAGACAAGGGTGATATTTTGCTTGTTCAAGTATATGTTGATGATATTATCTTTGGGTCTACTAGACAAGAGATGTGCAAAGAGTTTGAAAAGCTGATGAAGGATGAATTTCAAATGAGTTCTATGGGAGAACTTACATTCTTTTTGGGGCTGCAAGTACAACAGAGTAAAGAAGGCATCTTTATCAGTCAAGACAAAAATGTGACTGAAATTATTAGGAAGTTCAAGTTTCAGGATGCAAAACCTTCAAATACCCCTGCTCACAAGACCACTCATCTATTGTTGAAGAATGCTAGTGGTGCTAATGTTGATATTCACACTTACAGATCTATGATTGGTTCTTTGATGTATCTTACTTCATCAAGGCCAGACATTATGTTTGCTGTATGTGCTTGTGCAAGATTTCAAGTAACACCAAAGACATCACATATGACAGCAGTGGAAAAGATTTTTAGGTACTTGAAGACTTATCCTAATCTAGGATTATGGTATCCAAGAGAATCCCCTATGGAATTGATCACATACTCAAATAGTGACTATGCTGGTGCAAGTTTGGATAGAAGGTCAACTACAGGAGGATGTCAATTTCTTGGATGTAGATTGATGTCATGGCAGTGCAAGAAGCAAACTATGGTTGCTACTTCAACCACTGAAGCAGAATATGCTGCAGCTGCTAGTTGTTGTGCTCAGATCCTATGGCTTCAGAATCAATTATTAGATTATGGGTACAATTTCATGAACACCATTATCTATATAGATAATAGTAGTACCATATGGATTATTAAAATCCTGTGCAACACACTAAAACTAAACATATTGAAATTAGACATCATTTTATTAGAGATTGTTTTGAGAAAAAGCTTATTAATGTTGTCAAAATCCATACTGATGACAATTATGCTGATTTATTAACAAAAGGGCTTGATGTGGGTAGGTTTCAATACTTGGTAACATGTATTGGAATGCTAAATCCATAACTAATTGATGTCTAATACTTTTCAGTGTTGCAGGATAGTTTTTAGGTACTAGTATTGTTTGTATTGTATGTATGGTTTTCTACTAATTTGTATGCAGAGTTATCAAGAGTACAGTGGATATAATCATACAACAGTGGAAAGATTGGTGATACAAGCATAAAGAAAAAGTACTTTTATTGATGGCAAAAGAAAGTACATAACAACCATTCAGATTACATAATCACCAGAAAAGAAAACATTACAAAACATAAACCAACAACCTAACATCTAAACCTTCAGCACAACTACTCCATGGGCTTCTTCCACTTTCCCTCATAATCATGCTTGCCTTTGGAAGCTTTCTTTCTCTTGTCATCAAAAGAAAGTTGCTTCCTTGGACAAGCAAGTCCCAGAACTTGCTTGGGAGGCCTTGGTGCTTGGGTAGGCTTCTCAACAGCATGCCACTTCATGTTGCTTATGGCAGTCTTCAATGCTGTTGTGAGGGCCTTTGGAAGCTCTTTGGAAAGGTTGAAGGTTGGATCATCATCATCATCAGAGGAAGAACTGGAATAGAACTCCAATGATGGAGCAAATGAAGCTTCAATCTTTTTGGATGTCATGTTGGATGTTGTGGATGTGGTTGCCCTTGGAGGAAAGTAATCACTCCATCCTGTAGAATATTCCTCTGAGTTTGAACAATAGCTGATTTCTTCATCTGATGAATCATCTGAGGATATGTAGACTAATGGAAACCAGCTCATTGTGTTGATAAAGGGTTTGTGTTATTGAAGATGTTTGTTGATGAGAGATAAAGGTTTTTAAGCCCCCTTTTATAAGCAAAGTCAAGGTCGAATTCTAATTAATGAAGAATATTTACTCTTACCTATTTTGGTAGGTTGGAGGAGTAGATTTGGTTATTATTGGGTTGACTTTTGGAAGATATTTTTGTGAATAGTAGCTTGGTTAAAAAGTTACTTTGGGTTAAATTTTTATGGGTTAAGTTGAGTATTATTTTGTTCTGCAGTATACAACCCATATTATTGGAGTCAGTGGAGTTATAAGGTGTGTATCATAGATACACAAACAAATGGTTATTGATTCACCATGTCTAATCCACATAAGAATCAACTAGTCCAGAGCAAACGGCTCCTGATAAAGACTTCTCAAATCCGTTTATGGTTGATAGTTTACCAAAAACTATATGGTTATCAACTCACCATACTCCAAGCGATCAAGAGTTGGCTAGTCCATAGCAAACAGCTCATGGTAAAGATATATCAAATCCGTTGATAGCTGGTAGTTTGCTAAAAACTATGATAAGAGCAGCTAATTTTCATGTTTTCTTTACCACTGCTCTTTGATATGTTGTGAAAATTTTACCACTGCTAGTTCATTAGTTACCACTGCAAGAGTAATTTTTCCACTGATGAACTAGCCGTTACAACTGTTGTGTCAGTAATCTATTTTTTACTAGCCGTTGTAAATATAACTGTCTTTCCTTATTAACAGGGTAAATCTTTTGTGAATTATCTACTTACTTATTATAATTTATTCTTTTCCAAAGATAATTCTTTCTAAAGATAATTCACATTGCACAACCTCCTCAAACCCTATTAGTATAAATTGGTCATCATACGGCTTGACTTTTATCTTGATTACTAACACTTTTATTCTCTTTTTAACAAATATCATGGCGATTCTAAAATTTTTCGAGGAGCACAACCAAGTGGCCTACCTACAAAAGTCATACGAGAAGAGTGGCCCTGTTTTTAATCAGATTGTGGATTTTCTAAACACAACTCATATAAGGTATGCCTTAACTATTAATCCCACAATCTATGTCTCTTATATCAAATAGTTCTGGAACACTGTAGAGTCCATAACTCTTGAACAGGGAGACACACATGAATCTGTGGAAGCTTTAAGAGCCACAGTGGATGGGGTAACTATTGATGTTACTGAGTCATCCTTGAGGAGAATTCTCCAATTGGATGATCTCAATGGTATCATCACATTACCCAATTCAGAAATTTTAACTAATATTGCTTTAATGGGGTATGATACATCTGAACAAAAAGTAACTTTCAGAAAAGGATGTTTTTGTCCCCATTGGAGATTTTTAATTCACACTCTTTTACATTGTCTAAGTCCTAAGAAAACATCTTATGAACAATTTGCATCAACAATGGCTTATCCTTTGGTTTGTTTGGCAACTGATAGGACTTTTAATTTTTCAAAGTTTATTTTCAATAATATGAAAGGCAATGTAAAGAGTCAACATAAATTTTTGATGTATCCAAGGTTTGTGCAACCAGTGTTAAATGAGTTTCAACTGCAACCTCACAATAGAATTTATGAGACCCCCTGTCTTAAGCCAAAAGTTTTTCAAAACATGAGTAAGGCTTCAGATCTTTGGAATGGGGAGGTTCGTCCACTTTTTCCTCAAATGCTTGCTAAAATTTCACAAGTACAGGGTGAAGATGCAACTATCCCAGTTGTATCTCATAACACACCCAATATTGTTGTTCCACCAATTCACCATACCAACTTCTCTCATCTTAACATTGCATGTTGCTGAACCTTTTGGTTTAGGGACAAGCGGTGGTGGTTCAAGGCTTAATCCTAGTCTTACTAGGGAAGAGCCTGAATCAATGCCCCATGATTCACCTCTCCCAACAGGTCACACAGTTGGAAGTGATGAGGGCAGTGTGCAACTACCTGAATTGATGGACATATGTACAAAACTAGTCAAGCAGGTTCAAGCTATGGAGAAATATGTGGCACAGACCAAAATACAACATGCCACAGAGCTAAATAAACTGAAGGCTGAGATTCAAAGATTGCAGAATGAAGTTGAAAATCTCAAGAAGAAAAGACCTGCTAAAGTTGTGTTCTCTTCATCATCTTCACTTCAGGATGAGTCTTCTGCAGGTTCTAGTAAAGATTTGGGAGATTCTTCCAAATAGGGGAGGAAATCAGATGCAGAGTTTACGGGGAGGAGAATTAATTTTGATAAGGAATTTGCTGAGGAGTCATCTGATTCTGACAATGTTCAAGCAAAGGATGATGCAGCTGAGATTCAGGGGAGGAAGTTAGATTTTGAAGATATGGATGCTGATGCTGATTTTCACTTTGATGATACAGTTGGAACTGCTCAACCAATTTCCACTGATGCAAAAAAAGTTCCCACTGATCAACATATTTCCACTGCAAGTGAAACTGTTCCCACTGCTACTCAAGAAATTACCACTGCAGAGGAAGAAGCTGCCAGAATAAGATCAGTCCAAGGAAAAGCTATTCTGACTAGTTCAGAACAAGAGCAAACGAGAAAGATTTCTAAGAAAGAACAAGCTCAAATTGATTTTCATGTAAGATTGGCAGAGCAACAACAAGCAGCAGAGAATGAAAGGAAGAGAAATATAGAGGAAGATGAAGTTGCTAGTTTTATGGAAGCAAAGAGGTTAGATAAACTTGAAGCTGTAATGGCACAACCACTTTCAGTTGTTCCACCAACTGTCATACATGAGAAACCTCCTATGTTCACTTATGTGCCAACAGAAGAAGAGATTGACTACTTGATTAATAATGATCAAATAATCAGAAAGAAGGCTATTGAACTTATTGCAAATACAACCTTGAATGAAGAACAAAGGTCTGCTCAACTAAAAGATTTCATTCAAATGAATAATCAGCAGGCTCTTGATGATGTTATTGAGGATGTTAGAAAAGGTCAAAAGAAGCCAAGGAAACTTACAAAGGCACAGATCATTGCTGAGATGAAGACTTTTTGTTTTCATGTTGGCAATATGAAGATGGCTCAATTCAAAGGAATGTCACATGATCAAATTGAAGGCATTTACTACAGGATTAAAAGACAAGATAGTAAATTCATTCCAATGAATCAAGAACCTGTAGTGATGAAGGCAAAAAGGTCAGGAGTGAGTCTTGGATCAAAAGATGTTAAGAAATTGAAGACTCAGGAATCATCTCAAGCAGAAGAGGGTCCTAGCAAGTTGACAGAAGAGCAAGTTACAAAAACATGATGTTTATAGAGACTGATGTGCTTAATATTGAACCTCTACAAACAAAATATCTAGTTGTTGGTTGGGAGATCTATTCTGATGATTTTGAAGTTGCTTGGAAGAATCAGAACTGGAAGTGTCACAAGTATTTGCAGAGATTTTGAAGACATTGTTAGATCTTGTGATAGAGAAGACTTGGATACTTTGTGGAGAATTGTTCAACATCAGTTTAGAAAGGATGAACTTGTTGATGTCAAAGCTAAAGAGTTATGGGTTCACTTCATAAGACTATATGAACCTGACCCAAGTGACAGACATTGGAGATTTGAAGCTCACACCATGAATACTTTGTGGAAGTTTTATGACTCAAGTGCTGTGCATCATCTTTCTACTCAAGATGGAGTTGATGTGTTTATGCTTGCAGAGAAAGAATATCCATTAAGAGCTGGAGTATTGACTGTGATGATGTCAGTAAAGCTTAGGTGCTGGGAAAGAACTGAAGTCATAGAATATTTGCTGCAAAGAATTTAAGATCAAAGTGTGAGAGCTGATAGAGAGTTAAGAAGAAGAAGATAAGTGTTTGGAAGAATTCCCATATCCTCATGTTTGCTGATT
Source organism: Artemisia argyi (assembly GCA_030686995.1). NCBI lineage: Eukaryota > Viridiplantae > Streptophyta > Magnoliopsida > Asterales > Asteraceae > Artemisia > Artemisia argyi. Next base: position 136,593,972 of record CM060694.1, read on the forward strand.
ACTAGAAGAAACTTTTGATTTGTTTCCTAATCATAAGTTTAGGGGAGGATTGTTGGGAATTATAATAACAGTTACCACGGCTAGTGAAGACATTACAACTGTTGAAGAATGTACTTGCAGTGGAAACTCATTACCACTGCAAGAACATATATTATCACTGCTGTTTAGATAACTGTTAGGAAACGTGTTTAGATAAATATAGAATAGATCTTGTGTATATTTTATTCTATTAGCATTATACCTATCTTGTAGAAGAGGACTTCTTGTGCTATAAAAGGTGATCCTAGGTTTAAGGTTAGATACACGTTTTCTAGAGCTTCAAGGTGTAACCCTAGTGACACAAAGATCACTCGTATTATTATCATTAATAATATTGGAGCTAACCGTTTGTTACATACATTGTTCTCATTCATTAAACTGTTTCATTCACTCACAATCAAACTTCTAAGTGTTACTAAGTAAATTCCACATACTTAGTGATATAACTCAAAGTGTCAATCTAACACAGTTCAAGGTGTTTAGATCCATCAACTACTAACCCTAAAACCAACAGACCTTGATAAACCCATCTACATAAAAGTCTAATGCAAATGGACGGTAACAAACAAAGCATCAGTACTAGTAATGAATTGCTGCATCTTGCTTGATCAAGAGGTATATTCTCACATTCTAATGCAAAACTACATCAAAAACTTATTAACTTATTACTTTTACTACTTCTTTTGATAAAGGGAGGAGCAATACAAGCTAACCTAAAGCCACGTGAAAAAGACAGGTTTACCATACTTGAAAACAATAGACATACACAAGTAGTGGCTTTGGATTTCAAGATGCTACAACGTGGATGCAGACATTACCACATCCATTGTCGCAAGCTTTTGGAAGATACACAAACATAAAGGCGGTAGTTGATACAGGATTCACGGCCAGCTCACTATTTCAACTTTGTTCAATGTAGTGAACTTTACTCACAGGTCGATAAAGAAGAAGGGATGCTAACAGGTAAAAAAAACAAATGAACATATGTTAACTATACAAAAAAAAACACATAAGTTACTGGTTATGACCAAGAAACACGTTCCGGAGGTCGCGGTTGATCGAAATATGTATAAACCATGGTTATTTCTAGAGACAGAAAGTAGAGAGAGAAAGGTGGAGAACTATATGTTTTCTTAGAATGATAAAGGAAATGAAGCTTACACACACTTTCCCATACCCCTCATGGAGAGTCATGAGGGGTATTTATAGGCTCCAAACACTACATGTTTGCCTACTTGACAATAGTAGTTCTTGTAGTTTCTAATCTAGTCCAATTTACTTGTGTGACGTTATCTTTATAAAAAAGCGAGGCTAACAATCTCCCTCCAAGATATCGTCACACGTGAATGGTTAGAATGAGACCTATAAATACATAAACAATGTAAATTACAACAATAGTAAATTATGTTGATGTTGTTGAAGCGCAGAGTCTCTGTAGTCTTGATATGAGGCAGACTTGAAGTTCTCTCTTTCGACGATCTTGGCGTATGATCTTCGGCACTGACGGCAAAGGTCTTTGTAGCTCTGAATTTCAACTGTAATGGTCTAGTTAGGTTATTACTCCCTCCTAACTAGTGAGCCGTTATTCTTTTTCCTGCTCCCTCCTGAATCGACAACTCTTCTTTCATCTCGCAGCGGATAAAGTAGATTCAAAAGTGTAGGAACATGGTTGTCGTTCGGGTGGCAGCATAACAACATAACTCACATAACATTGCATAGAAGGTTGGTAATAAGCTCTGATGAACACATACTTGGTACCTCATGGTACTTCTTTGGTATTAAGCACAGTTCCCTTGATCAACCAACATACTGAAGACGAAACACTACTTCTTTTGGCATGTTCTTCTCCCTCCTGATGGTTGCGAGTTATCGGAATCATCATAATCTTGTGTACATGCCATACAATTACCTGTACTTTACACTTCTGCTGCAATTTCGAAGCCATAACAGCTTTTTAAAGCACATTCTGTGAGTATATGTCGCTAGGATATGACTCTCTTTATCTACAATCTCATCTCTTCTCTTCAACCTATAAGCGACCTCTTCAAATTCCAACCATCTAGTAAATGACCAATGACTAGAGAAACAACCCAATATAACCAATCTGAAAATGAAGTAAACATCCCTTAGATATGTGAGTTAATCTTGTACGTTGGTGTGACTAAGAACCTATACTGAGCACTACAACGTAACTCCTTTAAGCATAGGTAGTGCCATATACCCAAACAACAAACAGTACATGAAATATCCACCTCTTGGAATCTCCACAACTTCATGTGACACTGAGTACTACAACGTAACTCCTTAAAATGATAGCTATAACCCGTGAGTACTACAATGTAACTCCTCTCATCGGGTATAACTAGATAATCCAAGTCTTAATCACTATCTCTACCAGTGTTAGCCCAAACAAGTATCTCCGAAAGTCATGCATCCATCAACCCCTAGACTATGAGATAAATAAGCACACATACCCTTAAAATGAACTTTAAACCCAGAAAAGTGATAAAGAATTATCCCCATAATCACAAAAATCCGATACTAGCCGTTGTCATTTGATTGTGATTCTTGATCAGGATCTTTTAAGCAATCCGTGGTGTGTTTTTGGTGTGCGATATATTGGTATTAGGATAATGAAACAAGAAATTGAATCATGTTCTGTAAAATGTTTACCAATTATATCAAGTGTTTTAGGTGAAGTGGAAATTAAGGTTTAGGGTAATAGATCAATGCTTAAGTTACACGATGAGGTTTAGGGTTTTGTTTATATGATACACTTTGGTTATTTCCTTACTCAAAATCCCATATCCTTACTCGATATCCTAAGTCAATTTCGACAGAGTTTCGTTTAGGTAAGTCCCAAGTGAAGTCCTTACTCGATATACGATAAGGTATAATGGCTAACTCGCCAAATATGATCATGATAACCAATAATCCCTAACTCACAAACTTTCCCTAACTCGCCAAAAAATTTACTAACTTGATAAAAAATTTTCTAACTTGCTAAAAATTTTCTAACTTGATAAAAATTTTCTAACTCGCTGAAATTTTTCTAACTCGCTAAAAATTTTCTAACTTGATAAAAAAGTTTTCTAACTCGCTAAAAAATTTCTAACTCGCTAAAAAATTCTCTAACTCGCTAAAAAATTTCTAACTCGCTAAAAAAAATTTCTAACTAGCTAAAAAAATTTTCTAACTCGATAAAAAATTTCTAACTAGCTAAAAAAAAATTTTCCAAGTCGCTAAAAAATTTCTAACTCGCTAAAAAAATTTCTAACTCGCTAAAAAAAATTCTAACTCGCTAAAAAAAATTTCTAACTCGCTAAAAAAATTTTCTAACTCGCTAAAAAAAATTTATAACTCGCTAAAAAATTTCTAACTTGCTAAAAACAATTTTCTAACTCGCTAAAAAAATTTTCTAACTTGATAAAAAATTTCTAACTCGCTAAAAAAAATTTCTAACTCGCTAAAAAAAATTTTCTAACTCGATAAAAATCATAATTTTTCTGAGAAAAAACACCAAAAAACACGATTTTTCACCCAAAAACACCACGATTCACCCCCGGTTAGCTCTGATGCCACTTGTTATGACCAAGAAATACGTTCCGGAGGTCGCGGTTGATGGAAATATGTATAAACCATGGTTATTTCTAGAGAGAGAAAGTAGAGAGAGAAAGGTGGAGAACTATGTTTTTTATTAGAATGATAAATGAAATGAAGGTTACACACACTTTCCCACACCCCTCATGGAGAGTCATAAAGGTATTTATAGGCTCCTAACACTACATGTTTGCCTACTTGACAATAGTAGTCCTTGTAGTTTCTAATCTAGTCCAATTCACTTGTGTGACATTATCTTTATAAAAAAGCGAGGCTAACAATCTCCCTCCAAGATATCGTCAAACGTGAATGGTTACAATGAGACCTATAAATACATAAACAATGTAAATTACAACAATAGTAAACTATGTTGACGTTGTTGAAGCGCAGAGTCTCTGTAGTCTAGATATGAGGCAGACTTGAAGTTCTCTCTTCCAACGATCTTGGCGTATGATCTTTGACACTGACGGCAAAGGTCTTTGTAGCTCTAAACATTCAACTGTAATGGTCTAGTTAGGTTATTATGGTATCAGAGCAACCTAAATCACTTGCGAATCTTGCGTATATCCTAGAGAGAGAAAGAGCGTAGAAAGAGAGAGTGGGAAGGACAACTAGTGTGTATAAATAAGAACATGATATTACTAGTGAACCAACTAACCTCAAATGAGAGGTATACATGAGTATTTATAGTGTCCAAGTCTAGGGCATAACTAACTTTGGGCTTATACATATTTAGCCCCTATACTTTGGAATAACATGAATACTAGAACTAAATAACTTGAAATGATATACTATCGCAACCTATTACATGACATAAATGACCAACACTTTTTATAAATAAAATACATTGCTAACAATCTCCCCCTAAGTGTTGGTTATTGAAGGTTGCGCGACGTCATCGTCTTTGTCGATTAACTTTAACATTCATTGCTTGGACGTCTTTAAGAATCATTAGATAAGTCATAGTTCATTGTTCATCGTTCTTTGTTCCTTTATGCTTTGTGATCTTCGATAAATGACTTTTCTTTGTTCTTTGTTGTTGTTGTGGATATATCTGCCTTTCGTCACTTCTTTGTCATTGATGGTTGAACGCCTTTCCAACATGCTCATACATTTTTAGTCTTTGTCATACATACATTTTTCGTCCCGTTCTTCTACTTTGATCTTTGTCACTTTACTTTGCAGATCCTTCTTATTGGCGTAGAATCTTTCTTTGACTGTTGCTATCCTTTGATCTTTGTGAGAACTTTCCTTTGACTTTGTGATGTATGTATGAGCATGTGGAAACTTTGTGTCACGATGGTGGTTGTAGCTGCTTAAAATTTGTTAGTAATAAAACAATCGGTACTTACAGATAAAGAATTAGAGATCGTCAACAACATAGTGTGAAGACTCCTTCTAATCCATATCCAGACCGTTCCCATATCAGATACCCCCAAAGGAGCTTATGAGACCTACTAAGTAGCTTAATGACTGGGTGAGTCGCTGGGGATCACTCCACGAATGTAGACCATTTGAAACCACCGCAAACACTAAGCGTAACCCATAAAGAATTACCGAAGTGACCAGCTGTCAGGGCTGCTTGATGTTGATCCTGGCAGGAATTTCCGTTCAATCATTGAGAAATACATTTGTAATTCTCTTATAAACGTTCTCGGCAGATTGCTAAGATCTGCAAAGGACTCGATAATTTACAGCTGATGTCCATTGATGTAGAACACCAGTTGTAGAAATACTAATTGTTCCTAAGAGATCTTTAATGTATCTCATGACTCTAGACTCGATAAGTGCACACTTAGGTTTCCTATGCGGAGATTAGGGAGAGGTCTCCTGCTTCAATATCAACCATCTCTAAGAGACAGGTCGATAGATTACACCGGTTCCCCATGAGAATGAAACAAGCTCTTTTAAGAGAACTTGAGTGGTTAAGAAGGTTAAGTGCATTGCATCACTGGGTCCATGACGTCTTTATCTTCAATACCGGTGTCACCTTAGTAACAACCAGTAGCATACGAATTGAACCCGGTGTCTGCCCTAAGGTTGAACATTTGGAGGGATATTTCTTTTCACCCTTTTTCATAGCTTTTCTTTTTAATTCTTCAACCCCTTCTTTCCCCTTTCTCATTTTCTCCTTTTTAAATCATACCTAAGGACTTCTAATTCTACTCTATTGGAATTGTCCTTGGGTAGATCCCTCCGGCTCTGACGGATCCTATAATTGCCATGAAACCATTTATGAAAATCTTCTCAAAGTGTTTATGATCATGAAACATATTTTGTTAACACTTTGAGAGTTTTGATTTCTTTTTGAAGGACTCCCCCTTCACATGTGCTCATGGATTTTTAAGAAATTTGCACATGCGTGAGGAGTTTGCACTTTTTGAATTGATCCACTTTCAGTGAACATGACCGATTCAAGACACGCTTACATCACTAGATGGACTAGCTTGAAGTTATTACCCGTCCTGGTCAAGTCCAAAGAAAGTCTCTGGATATGGTACATTCTACACAGACAAGTCCTATTCGAGACACGCTTACATCACTAGTTAGGCCGTTTTTTGGGTTGAAATTTGAATTCAAAATATTTATTTTGAATAAAATATTTCTTATAAATACAAAAATGTTTTGTATAAGTTTAAAAATGTTTGTCCCACTTTAATAAAATGTAAGGTTTGTAAAAATAAAAATTCTTTTGATCATAAAATGCATTAGACACTTTGTTTATTCATACCTTAAGTGATATGGATGCTAAAGCAAATATTTACGACTAAATACTTGTTTACGTCATAATTTGTAGTTCAATGAGTTTACGTTTTGTGATTATCAAAACATAGAGATATCGATATATGTTAATAATGTTTTTAGGCATTATTTATATCAACAATCTCCCCCTTTTTGATGATTACAAAACCTAAACTCATCAAGTCTAAAAATTAATTTTTAGACATGTATTTAGTGAGTTTATATTCACTTCTCCCCCTTTTTGTAGAATCAAAAAGGTTATGCCGACTAGCTTCATAAATGAAGTCAGATGGGATAAAAGCTCCCCCTTGATGTGTGCTCCCCCTCGTTCGATGGCACCAAGGGATCGAGATATGAAATGCTCGCAAGAAAAATATTAGAAGCACAAGCATATATAGAAGAATATGCAATATACAAATAACAAGCATAGCAAACAAATATTAATGATACATAACAATTAATTCAAAGAGATTATGTTAAAGATCCTAATTTGCCAAAGAGAGCCATCGGACTTGCTTGTAACAAAAGGTTGGTTGATTCGTATTTGAAAGTGAAAATCATAAGCATATAGTATGCTTAGATGGTTGATGATGGAGCGTTTGGAATGAAGATGGTTGAGTTAGGGTGAAGTTGTTGGATTAATGGAGGTATATGTTTGGGTCATGAATGTTGGAGAGTTTGGTTGTGGAGAGTTTGTAGCGGAAGAGGTTGATTAAGGTTTTGGATGTTGTTCAAATGAGGGTATTGGATGTGATCTAGTGAGAAGATATTCAATCCAAGTGAAGTGTTCATTGAATGCAATGGTTTTTAGGAGAAAGATGCAACAAGGTCAATTGTTGACATGTTTCTCAAGTTGATTTATGTTGTGTGGTGATGAGGGTGATCTAGATGAAGGTGGATCCAAATTACGTTGAGCAAGATGTAAGGCTAAAAGAGCACTAAACTCATGGGATTCTTTTAGCGCCTCAACGAACATTAAGTGTTCGGAGGAAGGTGATGGTGGTGGAGCATGATAGTTGTCTTGGGTGAGGGTTTAAACATGCAACATAGGAATGGCATGTGAAGTTGTAGGATGTGGTGGTGATACTCTTGGTGGTGGAGACATGTTTGAGCTTGGGTAATCATGAAAACAAGATATGGGTGGAAGAGATGCTTCATGAGTGGATGGTGTTTTTGTTGAATGAGCAACATGTAAAGTGTTGGTAATGAGGTTGGGATTAATGTTTTGGGATTGTGCATGCTCATCATAATAAGGAGCATTAGTGGAAGCACGAATGGATGATTTGTTGTTAAATGGATCATTTGTGTGAGAGTGAGGTTTAGGTGTTGGTTGATTATGAACAACATCGCTTGAGTTGTGAAAAGATTATGAGGTTTGAGTGTAATGTAGAAGGATATGGGTGAGTAAAGGTTTTTGAGATGTAATGTTGGTGAGAAGGAGAGTGAGGTGTTAGGTATGTAATGTTGAAGACATAGGAGGAATTTGGTGTTGGATGTTTGACAACATCATTTGGTTTGACGGGCTTTTAATGGAAGTTAGGCTTTCTTCTCCAAACGGGTTATTTGGTGGTTTTGGTTTAATGGGAGAGGTCATGAAGAGATGAGTATAGATTGAGAGGAATGAGAGTGTTTATAATGTAGGATTGGTGGGATTAAGGATGTATAAATTTTGATAGAAGGTTTAGGATAAAATAGGTTTATGAATTTTGGGAAGTGTAGGATGAAATGGGCTAAAAAGTAGAAAAAGGAAACAACACCTTCGACCATCAGATGGTCGGTCCCCTTAATTGGAGGCCGGTCCCCTTAATAATTAAGGGGGCCGCCTTATGATTTAAGGGGGCCGCCCATCTGGTGATTCCCAGATTGCCAGAAAAGGGTTTTTGGTAGTGAATTGCAGAAAGGTTATGTTTTTGGTTTCAAAGAAGTCCAACTCTTCGAGGTAATTAAGCATATACCAATTATGTAGCCAAAGCATGTTAATCAAAGAGATTAAGTAAACAAGCAACTTCATCTAGCATGCAAACATACTCATCAACCAAAGCATGTTAATCAAAGAGATTAAGTAAACAAGCAACTTCATCTAGCATGCAAACATACTCATCAAGCAAGTAAAATATAAGTGCTAGGAAACAATAAGCAACATCAAGTATTTCATAACTACATAACTAGGAGGATTAATCCTAATGTGTATCAATGTGCAATAAGTGGGTAGTTACGATAGCATGGATTTCTAGACTTGTTACAAACGAAGTCTTAATGAACAAACCATGGTCCTCTTGATTTGATTTAGTTCACTTATAAGTGTCATTTATATAAATATAGATGAAAAATATGAGATCACCATGTATGATTTTAAAAGAGACGTTTTTAGCATTATTCAACAATGTTTGAAAGTAAGTTTTCACTTAGATGTGAGAGTTATTTGAATAAAATAGATTGGGTTTTTACTTCAAAATGTGTGAATGAACGGTAAAGAATATTTTCCCAATGTTTAGTTTTGATCAAAACAAAATTGTGGATATTGATAGTGAAAACATGTTATTTAAAAGTGGGATAGTTATTTGAAGAACTATTTTCCAAAATGTGAGGTTTTTGCATATTTTTAGAGATATTAGATTTTTGACAACAAATATCATAAATCAAATATTTTAAAAAATGTTTATTAAAGATCTCATGCTCAAGAGGATTGGTTAAGCCTATTATTATCTCATGCTATCGTTTCTACATATCCTATGATCCTAAAGGAAATGAAGACGGTAATTTATATGTTAGATGCGAGAGTGTTGAATGGGGTATAACCTAACATCTATAGTTCCTTTGTTTTCGCACGCTTATCTAACTTAATGCCATAGTCTACGAGAGCTTGTTTCATCCATAGTTTTCTTACGCGAGGGATCTAATCCTACTTCTATATTAACGATCGATCCACTTAACTCATTTCACTTCATCACCATGAGTTTGTTAATAGTGGATATAGAAGATTTCCATTTTCTATTTCATTCGGCAATGAACAATTTTATCTTATTCCTAGGAGAGTCAGCCAATGATGTTTCTAGGTTATAAGAATATAAGCTATTATGTACACATATATGTATAGCTAAGCATTAATTTAACTAATCATATATCTAAGCATGTAAATTATAGCGATGAACTTAAAAAAAACGCGTACCTTTTAGTCTTTAATGGAATATCTTCAAGCACTTCAAGTGACCATGTTGACTTATAGAAGTCATTTGTAGATGATATTCCAACTTCTTCCAAGATTGACAGCTTACCCACTTGGTTCCCATTGTCTCATTGGTCCAAAGTTGTTTGGTCCAAACATATTCAACATTTGGCTAGGATGCATGTATGGTGGTAGTATTCCCCAAGGATTGTAACTTGGTTGATAATTCCACATTTGATGACTAGTATTATTGTAGTTTTTTCAATTTTGGTTTCTTCTAGGTTGAGGTGTTTTAGATCGAGTATGAAGATTATTTGGTTTTCTCGGTGGTGGAGTTTTAGATCTTAATTTAAATTTAGAGGATCCTACTTCGGTCTTTAAGGATGGTTTATAAAAAGTTTTTACTTTTTCATCATTCGCAATGGGTATTTTTCTATCTTTTGTAAGTTTATACTTAGGTTTTGATTCTAATGATTTTTGTTTACTAGATTCACATTCAAACTTTATACTTTTATTTTCACTAGTTGAAACATTAGTTGAGGTTAATCCTAGACCGGTTTTATCTGCCGAAGTTTCTTGAACCCTTATTATTTTCTTAAGTGGGTTACTACTATTTTTAAACTTGTCAAGTTTGAAAATTTCATCTTTAAGTTTTTCGTTTTCATTATTAACCTCTATGCATGTTTTACATTCTATAAAAACTTCTTTTTCTTTTTCCAAATGTTGTAGTCTAATTTTTAATTCGAGTACTTCATTTTCTAATAGATTATTAATATGTTTTAGTGACTTATTTTTAGCTATAACCTTTTGACCTAATTTGCATAACCTATTATATTCACTATCTAGGTCTTTTTCGTCTAATGATAAATTTTCGTCACTAAAGTATTCGGTTTCAAAACGTACCTCGCTTGATGTCTTAGCCATAAGACATTTCTCCTCATTTGTGATTTCTTTCTCATCGTCATCGCAATCACTCCAAGCGCCTCCAACAAACGCCTTTTGATTTTGATTTCTTGACATCACTGGACATTTTCTGATGAGATGATTTGGATCACCACATTTGAAGCACTTCCAATCACTTTTGCCATTTTTGTCATCTTTATTTCTTTGGTTTGCTTTCCTTTCATCATGCGGTTGTCTAACGAATCTTCCTCGCCTTTTGAAGAATTTCTTGAAGTCTCTTACGGCCATCACATATTCTTTGTCATCACTTTCGGAGGTTGAGCTATCCTCGTTACTAGATTCCTTCCTAGCTTTCAACGCAATTGACTTGCTTTGCTTTCTTTTTCCATTGACCATCTCGGAGTCTTTCTTTATTATTGCTTCATAGACTTTCAGGTTGCCGATCAACTCATCAAGTTGAAGAGTTGACAAGTTCTTCGATTCTTCAAACGCCGTAACTTTAGCTCGCCATTTTGGATGAAGAGCCCTAAGAAATTTCCTAACAAAATTCTTACTAGAAAAATTCTCACCAAGTGCTTTTAAACTTGTAACGATAGTGTTAAACCTAGCAAAAGCATTATCTATTGATTCTCCTCCGGAATCGTAAATTGTTCATATTGTTGAACAAGAAGATCTCTTTTGTTATCTTTAACTTGACTATTACCTTGGTGAGTGATTAGTAAATAATCCCAAATTTCTTTTGCGGTTTTACACATAAAAATTCTTTCATATTCTTTGCGTGGTAACGCATTATAAATAATCATTTTAGCCTCATTATTTTTCGCTAGTTTCTTTTTCAAATCATCATTTTGTTTTTCAAAAGATACAATTTCATCCATTTTAGTTTCAAAATTATATTGAATAGGGGGAAAATCACCAAAGGTAATGACATGCCAAAGATCAAGATCTTTTGAGTCACATAAGTTTCGAATCTATTTTTCCAATAAAGAAAACCATCACTTTCAAGTAGTGGTGGTCTTTGCATAGATTGACCTTCTAAATATTTTTTCGATTCCATAGATCGATACAAGTTTTAAAATACAGTATATTTTAAAAAACTTGTTTAACGTAGCTCTGATACCAATTGTGGAAAACTAGAAAGGGGGGTTGAATAGTTTTACGTCTTTTTAATTTTATTATGAAAACTTAGTTTAGTTTTAAAACCTTGTTTGCTTTTAAAACTTTGATTCAATCTTATTTGAACTCAAATCTTGAACAATATGAACAACTATATCTAAGTATGAACAATAATAATATAAGCTAAGTATGTGAAATCAACACATGCATAATATAAACAATTATAGCTATATACGAGAGATAAGTAAGTAATCGTTTATTTTATGATCCTTAGTTATATTTTTTATGAAAACTATACTTGATCGAAATGATCAATTATATGTATGTTACCTTTTTAGTTTGATTGTAAAAACTTTGTTTTGAGAATGAAACTTTCGTTTGATCTTTAAGTAAAATCAATACTAGCACTAGATGAGCAATATATATATATATATATATATATATATATATATATATATATATATATATATATATGTCTACGTCTACACAAGTAATAACGATATAAGCAAGATAATAAGTAAGATATAGAAAGATCTAATCGTGAGACAAAGGATTTATAGTGGTTCGGCTACAAGGACACCTTCTGATGGTAATCAAAACGAGTTTGTGATAGGGTGAATTTGGACAGAAAGGTAAGGAATTTGGTTTGTATGATTACACTAAGATATGGGGAATGAAAACAACTTAGAAACACTATATAAACAATTACTGATGATCGGATATACTAAAAACGTGAGCTAAGTCTAAAAACGCGTTCGTATGATTTAATTCTACATAGACGTACGAAATAAAATGCGAGTTTTGTAAAATAAAATACCTACGGATATGAAAATTAAATTTTTACAATCCTAATGATAAAAGAAAATTTTTAGAAAAAGAATAATAATTTTTACACTATTTAATTAATTATTATTAATTAATTACTATTTATTAATTGCTTTAAACTAATTAAAATTAAGAAAAATAGAAAATTAAGAGTGAAAATTATGAAAAATTTCCTAAAATTATTTTATGATATATAAAACCTAGAAAAAATATAAAAAAGTACTGTTGTTTAATAAAAATTAATAAAACTATTTAATTAACTAATATTACTTAACTATTAATAAATTAATATTAATTATAATAAATACTAAGTAAAAAGGGAAAAATCTGAAATTATTCCTACAAATACTTTAATATACTAGGAATTTAAGAAAAATATAAAAATAGATAAGTACTTGACAAAAATTAAAAAGCTAAATTACATTAAATAGAAGCTATCACTAGAGATTAAATTTTGTCTTTTTCTGATTTTTCTTTTACAAAATTATTTACCAACTGAAAACAAGAGATTTTTGTAAAACCAACTTTTTTGAAAATCCAAAATAAGCACTGTGGAGGGCTTATTGCCCAACAGTTGGGTAAAATGAGCTCAAAATGGATTTTTGGCTTGAATGAGCTTACAAAAAGCTCTCAAGCTGCAGCCAAAGGGTAAAATAAGCTAACACAAATGAGATTAACTTAAAGGAAACTAAAATAACAAGAAAAACACAATAAAAAGCTGAAAAGTACAAAATAAGCAAGCCAAACACCCACTGAAACCAAACAGGTCCAAGTGGTGACTTGCAGGCCACTGTAGGGCCCACCTGGGTGATCAAGGGACTAAAGCAGGGCTTGGTCCAAGAAGTTGGGGTGGTAGGCTTCCCAATGAGCTAACTTTCATGTCCTGGGGACCACAAATAAGCTTAGGAGGGGGTTTGTAAAAAGGATGCATGACTGAGTACCCAGCATGGAAAGTAGAAATGGACAGACAAGGTGATCAAAAATAAACAACCAAATAAGCAATTTGGTGGAAATCAAGATCATGCACAACAACTAGGCCATAAGGGCTTCTAAAAGAACCAAATAACACAGGCTAATTCTAACTAGTGAACATTATGCAAGCTTGTGAAAACTGGGCTTAACAAACACAGATCCTGGAGCAGGGGAGGTCAAAGCTTACACAGGCAACTTCAAGGCCAAATCTAGCTATGCAAACAAGTTTGTAATCCCAAATTCTTTGTTGATTGAGCTTGACAGGGTACCAATGATCACAAAACAGCAAAAATTAACTACTTTCAATCCAGAATTACTCCTACAAAGGATCTAGAAAAATTAACCATTTTGACAGATGAACTTTTGATTTTTTATGAACATGAACTAAGATTGACTAAAATGAATTTTGATTGATCCTAATTGACTGACTATGAAGTACTAAGGTAAAATAAAATTAGATTAAGCTATCATAAGCACTTATGCAACTGAATTATCCAACATGTAACTAAAATCTATAACAGTTAATGAAAATTTAAGATTAGACTTGCATTTTTACTGTTTCTCAAATAAGTATTGTGTTTTATGCTTGAACTAACCTAATTGGGTCCAATATAACCTGTAACAAATATAAACAACCAATGAAACTAACTTTGGCTTAGTGAAATTCACTGAGCCAAATACCCCTTTATCTTGAGCTGTTTTGTGATTTACAAAGAGAATGCCTGATTTAAGTATTCAAATTCAAAGTTAAGCACCCAACATTCAATATTATGGTAAATTAAGCAAGCTGGGTCCAATGATGATTAGTATGCAATAAGCTACAAACAAAAAGCTATATATGACTACATGGATTAAGCTAATCTTCCAAATACTAACACTACCACAAGGATTACACTAAGTTACAACTAAACATTAACCAACAACATGAATAAACAAAGAAAATCAGAAGGTAATCAGTGAACAAGCAGTGCTCTAGTATACTTCAAACAAATTTGGAAAATGAGACTTACAAAGGGGTCTCAGCACAAAACATGGTACTAAGGCTCAAATCACACAACCCTATTACCCCCCATGGGGTTCTAAACCAGAAAGCATCCATCGTTGCTCTTAATTTCTTTTTCTTCTTTTTCAGATATTTTCACTACTTTTGTATTTTTTGGATTTTCTTTGTATTCCCTTTTTTTTTTTTTTTTTTCTTTTCTTAGTTTTTTTGCTTTCTTCTCTTTCAAATGACTTTTTTAAAAGTCTTAATGGAGATTGTAAAACTCTCTAAGATGCAATTTAAGTAAAATAACAAGGTACTTAATACTTGAATATAAAATACGATTTGCTTAAAACTGAAAGATCACTTAAATTAACTTGAATACTTAGAATTACAACTGAAAACTGAGTCTAATTAAAGAAAATTACAAGAGAAAGGATTACATAATTTAAAATTAAACTAAGGTCTAAAAATACAATGAACTGACTAACTCCTGCAGCTTCTTTCTTCCTTTTATATCATCCAATTAGGGTTTTGAAGTGTCTTTGTCCTTTCCCAGCATAAACAATGACCATAGGATGAGCTACTTTTGATCTTGGCCATTGGGACGTTTTGGCGCCAAAATCAACTTTGGCTTGTTCCTTTTGAATACTTGTGCCAGGAGTGTTATTTTGGACTGGGGTATTTGTTTGGGGATAGGGGTAATGATGGAAGAGTGTTGAGGTGATGATGAGGGAGCGGAGGTCACATGTAACTGGTTTTGGGTGGGTGGTTTGTGCAGGGGAGAGTGGTATTGTGGGAGAGGGTTGACCAGGTCAAACCTGGTGGGAGTTAATAAAACGGGGAGGTGGGTTTTACATGTTTGGGCTTGGGTTGATGTAGGTTTGGGCCTGGGGGTAGTACTAAGGGTGGACTGGATTTGGATTTAGGGGTTGTAGGGTTTGGTTTAAATTTAAGGGTCCGTTTGTATATATAACCCTAGGGACCAATTGTGTAATTCACTGATTTAAGAGAGGTGTAATTTATAACTGTCCCAAAGTTATCAAAGGACTCATCTTGCCAAGTTTTATAAATACAAGGACCAATATTGACATTTTTTCATTTTATAACATCCGGGGACCTTTTATGTAATTTATGAAACTTGAAGGGCTAAATATATAATTTCCCAAAAGTTATCAAAAGGGTCTAAATTGTCACATGTGAATAGTACAAGGGTAATATTTGATATTTTCCAATTTTAAAAACTCGAGGACTAGTTTTGCCAATTTTGAAACTTGAGGGGTAAAAGTTGCCATATGTAGAAAACTTTCATCCAAGGACTAATATTGAACAAATTTGATTTCCCAAGGACTAAGGTTGACTTTTCTTTCGTTTTAAAACTTCAGGGACTAGTTTTGTCAATTTTTGAAACTTGAGGGACTGTAACTGCCAATTATGCAAACTTTGTTCGTTTTTCATTTGTTTTTAAACATTTTGCATCTAAAACATATAAAACACACTTTTGGGATAAATTTTGTATTTTGATGCATTTCTGAGTGTTTTTGGATGTTTTGCCAGTTCAGATACGATAAAAATGATGAGTATTTACACACTCATCAATCCCCCACACTAAACTATTGCTAGTCCCTAGTTTTGAGAAAACTTAATGGATTTGAAACTCTTTACCAAAATCCATTACTTCTGGAGTAGCCAAATGTATCAGTTCAAGTAAGAACTATGGTCCACTTGATAACCATGTGATTTTGAGCAAACCACCAGCTGTCAACGGATTTGATTTGTCTTTACCAAAAGCCGTTTGCTTCTGGACTAGCCAACTCTTGATGGAATAGTCAACATCTTGGTGAGCTGATTACCAATTATGGTTTTTCCACTGCCTTTACCACAAGCCATAATCTTCCGGGCTAGCCAACTCATTCACTTTTTTGGATATGGCGAGTTGATATACCATACAATTTTTGGCAAATTGCAAGCCATCAACGGATTTGAGATATCTTTACCAAGAGCCGTTTGCTCCTGGATTAGCCAATCCTTTTGTCGTTTAGACACGGCGGACTGATAACCACAAAAATTTTGAAACTCAAGTGAAAAAATTTTAAAATTTTTGCAATTTTGGCCAAAAACGGGGGTACTAGATAATAAAATGATATAAAATTCGCTAGAATAGCGAAATACCCCCCCCCCCCCCCCCCCCCACTTAGAATGAATATTGTCCTCAATATTCAAAGTCCCGGCTATTATGCCGACTCTTAGAACGTAAAAAGACAACATTACAAGCTAAATGTTGAAATACCATTTTTTCACTTTTTTTGTAACCATAGCAGGGGTAATTCCCCCACATTTAGGGTGAAAACCGTATAAGCATGCTACTGTTTTTGTTTACCGAGTCGCTAGCTTGACTCGACCCAGAATTTATTTGTCCTTGGGGAAGCATGATGTGGAAGAATCAATCTCAATCGGACTTTCATTCAAGATGTTTGGACAAACATTTGAAGCACATGAAAGTTCCACACCGATGAGATAAGTACCCGGCTGTAAATAGTATAAACTATAAGCGGTGATGCCGGGGTCAAAGATAATGTCTTCATTCCCGAAGGAGTGAAGAACAGGAGAAGTCACCCGGTAGGTGAAAAAGAGAAAGAAAGTCATGATAAACATCATGACTAACTCATCATCATCAGGAGGAGGATTCATGGATTCATCATCATGAATCTCATCATTTAAGCTCATGTGATCAAGACATATCCCGGGTGTGTCTAGATCAAAATAGAAGTTATCATACTCCGGTGGAGATATGATATGAGTGAGTTCACAGGAGAACTCATCGAATGTGAATGAATCATATTCTGGATTGATGTGCGTGAGTTCACAGGAGAACTCATCGAAGGTAAATGATTCATAATCGGGGAAAGAATTATGAGAATGAGAAGTGGTACTGCCACTAATCTTCTCTCCCATAGGATCAAAAGTAAAGGCTTCAAACTCCGGAATAGGATCATTGGAGAAAATGTCACTATCCTTAATGAGGATAGGAGATGAAATATGTTTCTCTTTGAAAGCCTCTATTTTTGAGATGAGGAGATTGACATTCAATAATGTTGCACGAAGTGCTTCATCCTTGATTTCAATGTCAATCTCATCATTCACTTCTTCTAAGCTGACTAGCTCAGAAGGTAATCCTTCCACATGACTGATGTCTCCAGAAGATAAAGAATTTTCATCAACATGTGAAATACTAAGCTCGATGTTGGGATTAGGGTTTAAAAGATTTTCAGTTTCTCCCATATCGACTTCAAGGTCAAACAGATCATCATCACTTCCCAATGGAAGTGGATTGATGTGAGTAAGTTCATCTGTAAACTCCTCAATAAGAGGGTCAACATCAGAATAAGGCAGTGGTGCCTCTTCATACTCAACTTCTCCATAAGATGTACAATCATCATTAAAATCAGAGAAAGTCTCAAAATGATCTTTTGGATTTTCAGGGTGAGAAGGTAGGTCACACACATGATCAAAAGTTCCCTGTGACTCTCCTGGGATTGGGACAAGGTTCTCAACACTAGACTTTATGAATTCGTCTGATTCCTTATCAGGAACAGTGCTAAGATGCTCATCCCCCATGTTCAAAGAGTGAGGATGAACTTCAGGTGTGATAACAACAGACTGAGGGAGTTTAGAAGTACTAGCAGTTATGAAATTTTCAAGTTCCATTTGATCAATGACTAGTGACTTCGTCACATTATTTTCTCACTGATTCTCCATGGAAGGAATCACAACAGATGAATCTGATGAATCTTTTTGAATAATAACAATGTTATCTTCATCATCATCACTGTCATCATCGTCATCATATAGAGCAGCATAGCGAAGATTGGCACGTATTTTAGCCGCTCTTTGCTCAGCAAGTAATTCTTCCATGCTCAATTTGTTTCTAGCATCTCGTTCTTCAGCAAGTAATTCTGCCATTGATTTTTCACGAGAATCTTGAAACGATGTAGTAGCTAACCTCTCCTTAAATTTTTTAAATGCTTCAAGAACCTCATGACAAAGGTCTTGCGGGTATTGAGGAGTTGCTTGGGTCAATTGGTTCTGTGGAGGTTGGTCTTGAGATGAATAGTCATAATTGTTACAAGGAAATGGATTCCTTGTTTGACAATCAGAACTGCAGTGAGGACCTCCACAGTATTCACAACAGTAAAACTGATGTGGTTGTGAGTCGTATGTGCTAGAGTCATAATTGTTATCAGGAAACTGCTCATAGACAAGCGTGTTGCCCGATTGACAATCAGAACTGTAGTGTGGGCCACCACAGTACTCACAACAGTAAAACTGTTGAGTCTGGTTTGGTGAATTGCATGGATATTGGTCATAACCAAAATTTTGACTATTATGACAATCAAAACCTTGGTGAGGACCTCCACAATATTCACACGAAAAGTTTGGTGCATTTTGATACGAAGCATCATTGTGATTTGGATAATATGATTCTTGCTCGTATGAATGTGATGGGTAATTGGAAAAATTTGAAGAGTTGTTGAATGAGTTGTGATTAGGATCATAAGTAAATGAATTCCTCGAACCACAAAACAAACAACTTCCGTCTCGAATATCATTACCACATTGTTCACATGTACACCAACGACATGGTAAACCAAAAAGAGGCTCACCACAACCAACACAAGGAATAAAATCCGGAGGTGAGACAAGTGGTGTGCTCTTAGAGCTAGGAATTTCCACCACTTTCGTTATGATCTCGGGTTTTTGTTCTTGATAAACGTGAAGATTGGGTAAGTCGTTCTCTTCAGTCACTGCCCTAAGCTCTGTACGTTTGCTTGACAAACTTTTAACCGTAAACCGTGAAAGGTTAGGATCAATTCTTGACGGTTTGTCATTAATAGCACGTATCTCGGGCTGTGAAGGGTAGTTGGAAGAATTTGGTGAATCATTGAGAGAATTTGGACTTATGAACAGATTGCACATAGTACAAAATCTGTTACTACAATTATTGCCACATTTCTCACAAATACACCGGAGACAACGAAAGCCGTTCTCAATCGGGCTTTTATAGTGAAAACACGTGTAGCCGAGAGATGCCATAAGAATTATACATGAGAGGGGTATAAGAAGGTAGAATCAAATGGATAGAGGGTAAAGGTGAATATTTTCGGATTTTTGGAAAGACATTTTATACAAATAAGAAAGAAAATCTTTTTGGGTTTTTTGTGTTCGTTGAAAACTGATTTTAAAAAGTTTTCGGGAACAATTTTGTTTTTATAAGATAAGAAAATATGAACAAGGAATGGTAAATATACAATGAGTGTATATCCAGAATCACTAATCTGTAAAACCGTTTAGAATACGCGCACGACCTCCCCGGCAGCGGCGCCAAATTTTGATTGGCTCCAAACGGTCAACCTAAATTGACCAAAGGATGGTCAACTAGGTCAAACAGCCTAAGAGTCAATCTCCATAGAAGTATAGGGTTTCCCCAGGTCGAACAGCGAGGTGTGATGGTAATCAAAACGGGTTTGAAACGGGTGAATTTGGACAGAAAGGTAAGGAATTTGGTTTGTATGATTACACTAAGATATGGGCAATGAAAATAACTTAGAAACACTATATGAACAATTACTGATGATCAGATATACTAAAAACGTGAGCTAAGTCTAAAAATGCGTTCGTATGATTTAATTCTACGTAGACGTACAAAATAAAACGCGAGTTTTGAAAAATAAAATACCTACGGATATGAAAATTAAATTTTTACAATCCTAATGATGAAAGAAAATTTTTAGAAAAAGAAAAATAATTTTTACACTATTTAATTAATTGTTATTAATTAATTACTATTTATTAATTGCTTTAAATTAATTAAAATTAATAAAAATAGAAAATGAATAGTGAAAATTATGAAAAGTTTCTTAAAATTATTTTATGATATATAAAACCTAGAAAAAAATATAAAAAAGTACTGTTGTTAAATAAAAATTAATAAAACTATTTAATTAACTAATATTACTTAATTATTAATAAACTAATATTAATTATAATAAATACTAAATAAAAAGGGAAAATCTGAAATTATTCCTAAAAATACTTTAATATACTAGGAATTTAAGAAAAATATAAAAATAGATAAGTACTTGACAGAAATTAAAAAGCTAAATTACATTAAATTGAAGCTATCACTAGAGATTAAATTTTGTCTTTTTATGATTTTTCTTTTACAAAATTATTTACCAACTGAAAACAAGAGATTTTTGTAAAACCAACTTTTTTGAAAATCCAAAATAAGCACTGTGGAGGGCTTATTGCCCAACAGTTGGGTAAAATGAGCTCAAAATGGATTTTTGGCTTGAATGAGCTTACAATAAGCTCTCAAGCTGGAGCCAAAGGGTAAAATAAGCTGAGACAAATGAGATTAACTTAAAGGAAACTAAAATAACAAGAAAAACACAAGAAAAAGCTGAAAAGTAGAAAATAAGCAAGCCAAACACCCACTGAAACCAAACAGGCCCAAGTGGTGACTTGCAGGCCACTGTAGGGCCCACCTGGGTGATCAAGGGACTAAAGCAGGGCTTGGTCCAAGAAGTTGGGTTGGTAGGCTTCCCAATGAGCTAACTTTCATGTCCTGGGGACCACAAATAAGCTTAGGAGGGGGTTTGTTAAAAGGATGCATGACTGAGTACCCAGCACAGAAAGTAGAAATGGACAGACAAGGTGATCAAAAATAAACAACCAAATAAGCAATTTGGTGGAAATCAAGATCATGCACAACAACTAGGCCATAAGGGCTTCTAAAAGAACCAAATAACACAGGCTAATTCTAACCAATGAACATTATGCAAGCTTGTGAAAACTGGGCTTAACAAACATAGATCCTGGAGCAGGGGAGGTCAAAGCTTACACAGGCAACTTCAAGACCAAATCTAGCTAAGCAAACAAGTTTGTAATCCCAAATTCTTTGTTGATTGAGTTTGACATGGTACCAATGATCACAAAACAGCAAAAATTAACTACTTTCAATCCATAATTACTCCTACAAAGGATCTAGAAAAATTAACCATTTTGACAGATGAACTTTTGACTTTTTATGAACATGAACTAAGATTAACTAAAATGAATTTTGATTGATCCTAATTGACTGACTATGAAGTACTAAGGTAAAATAAAATTAGATTAAGCTATCATAAGCACTTATGCAACTGAATTATCCAACATGCAACTAAAATCTATAACAGTTAATGAAAAATTAAGATTAGACTTGCATTTTGACTATTTCTCAAATAAGTACTGTGTTTTATGCTTGAACTAACCTAATTGGGTCCAATATAACCTGTAACAAATATAAACAACCAATGAAACTAACTTTGGCTTAGTGAAATTTACTGAGCCAAACCCCCCTTTTATCTTGAGCTGTTTTGTGATTTACAAAGAGAATGCCTGATTTAAGTATTCAAATTGAAAGTTAAGCACCCAACATTCAATATTATGGTAAATTAAGCAAGCTGGGTCCAATGATGATCAGTATGCAATAAGCTACAAACAAAAAGCTATATATGACTATATGGATTAAGATAATCTTCCAAATACTAACACTACCACAAGGATTACACTAAGTTACAACTAACTATTAACTAGCAACATGAATAAACAAATAAAATCAGAAGGTAATCAGTGAACAAGCAGTGCTCTAGTATACTTTAAAAAAATTTGGAAAATGAGACTTACAAAGGGGTCTCAGCACAGAACATGGTACTAAGGCTCAAATCACACAACCCTATTACCCCCATTGGGTTCTAAACCAGATACCATCCATCCTTGCTCTTAATTTCTTTTTCTTCTTTTTCAGATATTTTCACTACTTTTGTATTTTTTGGATTTTCTTTGTATTCCTTTTTTTTTCTTTTTCTTTTTTTTTTTTTTTTTTTTTTCCTTTTCTTAGTTTTTTGCTTTCTTCTCTTTAAAATGACTTTTTTAAAAGTCTTAATGGAGATTGTAAAACTCTCTAAGATGCAATTTAAGTAAAATAACAAGGTACTTAATACTTGAATATAAAATACGATTTGCTTAAAACTGAAAGATCACTTAGATTAACTTGAATACTTAGAATTACAACTGAAAACTGAGTCTAATTAAAGAAAATTACAAGAGAAAGGATTACATAATTTAAAATTAAACTAAGGTCTAAAAATGCAATGAACTGACTAACTCCTGCAGCTTCTTTCTTCCATTTATATCATCCAATTAGGGTTTTGAAGTGTCTTTATCCTTTCCCAGCATAAACAATGACCATAGGATGAGCTACTTTTGATCTTAGCCACTGGGACGTTTTGGCGCCAAAATCAACTTTGGCTTGTTCCTTTTGAATACTTGTGCCAGGAGTGTTATTTTGGACTGGGGTATTTGTTTGGGGATAGGGGTAATGATGGAAGAGTGTTGAGGTAATGATGAGGGAGCAGAGGTCACATGTGACTGGTTTTGGGTGGGTGGTTTGTGCAGGGGAGAGTGGTATTGTGGGAGAGGGTTGACTAGGTCAAACCTGGTGGGAGTTAATAAAACGGGGAGGTGGGTTTTGCATGTTTGGGCTTGGGTTGGTGTAGGTTTGGGCCTGGGGGTAGTAATAAGGGTGGACTGGATTTGGATTTAGGGGTTGTGGGGTTTGGTTTAAATTTAAGGGTCCGTTTATATATATAACCCTAGGGACCAATTGTGTAATTCACTGATTTATAAGGGGTGTAATTTACAACTGTCCCAAAGTTATCAAAGGACTCATCTTGCCAAGTTTTATAAATACAAGGACCAATATTGACATTTTTTCATTTTATAACATCCGGGGACCTTTTATGTAATTTATGAAACTTGAAGGGTTAAATATGTAATTTCTCAAAAGTTATCAAAAGGGTCTAAATTGTCACATGTGAATAGTACAAGGGTAATATTTGATATTTTCCAATTTTTAAAACCCGAGGACTAGTTTTGCCAATTTTGAAACTTGAGGGTAAAAGTTGCCATATATAGAAAACTTTCATCTAGGGACTAATATTGAACAAATTTGATTTCCCAAGGACTAAGGTTGACTTTTCTTTCGTTTTAAAACTTCAGGGACTAGTTTTGTCAATTTATGAAACTTGAGGGACTGAAACTGCCAATTATGCAAAATTTGTTCGTTTTTTATTTTTTTTAAACATTTTGCATCTAAAACATATAAAATACACTTTTGGGATAAATTCTGTATTTTGATGCATTTCTGAGTGTTTTTGGATGTTTTGGCAGTTCAGATACGATAAAAATGATGAGTATTTACACACTCATCACCTTCCTTGCCCTACTCCACTCCTCGAGTCACCTACTCGAGAGTTTTCTTCACTATGTCAACAAGCTCCCTTATGGCGGAGAAAACCTTACACACCAATATACACACCACAACTTCGTCACAACTTATTCACACCTTCTACACAACTTCTTCACACCTAGTCACTACTTAATCACAACACTACTTCTTCACACCTGTCTATCTTCACAACTATCTACTTCACAACAATCTTCTTCACAACTATCTACTTCCCAACTTCTCTACTTCACAACTATCTATTACACACTCACTCTATCTACACACCTTGCTAATCTATCTTCTATCATATATTCACAACTAGTTACATAAAGAAATAGATATAATGGATGATGCTCTAACAACTTGGATGTGGAGGTCACAACAAGTTGTAATACTTCTTCTCTTGAAGGATTGAAGTATTCTTCTCTTGCACTTGAAAGGTAGAGGTTTGGATCACTTTGAAACAAAGATTTATGTATGTATGATCAAAGGATTTTAGAGAATAGAAATGAGATCTAGAACAGAAAGTTTTGGGGTGCAAAAGGTGAGAAAAATATGTGGAATGAATCAGTATTTATAGGGGGAAAATACTGTTTGGGAGCGTGGCCGATCTCCTTAATTGGGTGCCGGTCCCCTTAATCATTAAGGGGACCGCCTAGTATAATTAAGGGGGCCGCCTAATAAAAAATATTTTTTCTTCAGATTTTTTGTCTTTTTGTGAGGGAGGTTTTTCCTAAAGAATGTAGCCGTTTTTTAGGTTTAAATTTGAATTCAAAATATTTATTTTGAATAAAACATTTCTAATAAATACAAAAATGTTTTGTATAAGTTTAAAAATGTTTATCCCACTTTAATAAAATGTAAGGTTTATAAAAATAAAAATTCCGTTGATCATAAAATGCATTAAACACTTTGTTTATTCATACCTTAAGTGATATGGATGCTAAAGCAAATATTTATGGCTAAATACTTATTTACGTCATAATTTGTAGTTCAATGAGTTTACGTTTTGTGATTATCAAAACATAGAGATATCGATATATGTTAATAATGTTTTTAGGCATTATTTATATCAACAGTGAAATCTAAGTAAACACAATTCTCCCATATATGCTCACACCTCTAGTTAATTTTGTTTTATTTTCATTTTTAGTATTTTATTTTGATTGCATCTTAGTAATTGGGTTAGTTGACTAGCAACTAATTCCGCCCAACTCCTTCAAAACCAAGATTTTTAATTGCTTTACATAAAATATAAAAATACAATAAGAATCATCCCTCATCTCTAGACCTAGTCTTTAGGTTTTCTAATCCTAGCGACACTATTCCTAGCTGAACGATCAATCCCCTGGTACTTGTCATTATACTATACTACATCGATCAGGTACACTGCCTGGTGGGGGTTGTAAGCTTCTCAAGATCCCTTGAGAGGTAAAGCCTGGTGCAATCCTTACGCATCAAGTTTTTGGCGCCGCAGCCCGGGGAATAGTTATTGTCTAGGTTAGAATCTCTTTTTATTAGGTCTACTTGCTAGATTCCTTTCTAGTAAGATTTTATTTTTATTTTTAGGTTCTCTTTAGTCTATCTTCTTTCTTCGTGTTTTTGTTTGTACTAGTTTGGTCTTCATGGATTTAGAGAGTCTTATAGCGCATAAAAGAAGAAAGAGAGAAGTTAAAACATTTAAGGAATTCATTAAGCCTTTCCAAATGAAAATTGAGTTAACGGACTTCGCTCCAACCCCGGATGAATTGAGTTACCATAGGTTCCTTTTACAACACCCTTGCCCCTCAAAATATAGAAAGACACCATGGATTAGGAGGCATAACTTCAGGAACATAAAAATTTCTTGCATGATTGGGTACATGTCTAGAGAGCATACATACATTTACTTAAAAGCACCCATGAATATCATGTCTAAGCTCTATTACAATTGGATAATGAACGAAAGGTTAAGCCCTAGAAAAGACCCTTACAACTCTAATAGGCTATGTAATTTCGTCAGGAGAGTTAAAGGGGTACACATCTTTATAGGAAATTTTACTTATCAATGCGACTTCGTAATCCTAGAAGATGTCAGAGGCATTATAGATCCACACCTAGGAAAGATAGTTCTAGGACAACCTTTTGTTGAAATGACTAAGATGTATTATGACCATGAGAAGGGGATAGCTCAGTTTACTGATGGGAAAGAGAATGTCACTTTTATGATGCCTCACATGAAGGAAGAATTAAAGGGCATCAAGAATCTACAAATTGATGAGATTCGACCCTATGAGATTAAGGAAGATGGAATTACTGATGACGCCTATTATGAGAAAAGGCGAACATACTATTCGGGTTGCATGAATCTAGGCCCGGAATATAAGCGTGATGGGAATTGGGTTAGATGTTTTGAGTTGGCACAAAAGTGGGAAAGGAAAACGTAACCCATAACCTTGAGTCTAGCTACAAGACTCGTAAATAAAAAAAAGCGCTTCTTGGGAGGCAACCTATGTTTTGTGTGATTTTTATTTTTGTTTCTTGATTATTTGCTTCCGTATGCATGCTTTATTTTTATTGTTGGTAGGTCATGTTTCAAAAACTAAAATGGTGAAAATACTTTACTTTGTTGTTTGGCTTAGTCTTAACTTCATCCAAAGGTATTTTTTTGCAAAAGATAAGTGTAAGGGGAAATCCCAAATATGTTTTTAAGAAACAAAACCGATCACGATTCTCCACAATATTAAGTGAACATGTATATTCGTATTTGTTAGAGTCAAATGCTTGTATCGAGTCATAATGATATTTTGCAGGATTTTCCAGGAAGTAGGACGAAGTTTTTCCAGAAATTTTCCGGAAACTTAACATAAAAATTTCTGCAGATCAATTTTGACGGCATCATGAGTTTTACTCTTGACGGCGTCACGTGTAAAAATCTGGAAATTTTACCAGTTTTGTTTTTCTAACGGAATCTTAAAGTTTTTGTTGAATTATTAGTTTTATAATCTCAAGGAGATCTGCAAACATCATTCCACAAGCATTATATCTTATTTTGTTTTCTAGGATTTATTAGCATATGTAGATTGCTGCCGATTTTATGCGAGGTTGCCTTGTCTGTTTTCTCAGTTTTTACAAGTTATGTATGACAAGAAGATGATTTATATTCTGGAAGGGAAGCTTTGATTGTTCATTTTCTTGGAGGAAGATCTAACCTGGCCACCTTATTATCCATACCGAGCGAATCAGGGGAGTATTTGATTTCATTTGTTTTACTTATTTCACTCTTACATTCTTTACTTGAACATTGGGGACAATGTTCATCCTAAGTGTAAGAGGAGGGTAAAATGATGATACCTTACAGATACACTTTCGCTTGAGTTTGTTTGTTTGATGGTAGATGTGTAATAAAACTATGAGAAATATTTGTTAGTATAATTTTAGCGTCAAATTTAAATTTTTTAAAAACATTTAGGAGTGAAACTTTAGCCATAGCAAGCGTCTCATGGATAGGAGATTGTATGACTAGCACAAAACCGTACTATTCAGAAAAATTTTCCACCCAAATATGTGAGGTTCGCCTTTAGATTTGATAGGAAAAGCATTTACTATTAATGCTTATGAGTGTACCGGTAGCATTTAGATTCTAGAACTTGCGTTAGTGATGCATCCCGAGACCGCTAGTGAGACTACATTCGTGTAGTAGGATTTACTACATGATAAGAGGCATTAGGATCACCCTTGTGTTAAACCCATATCATAATTACTTGACCATTTATGTCATATTACTTGGCTAGTTAAGTCAATTAATTTTTCCCACACCTTAGCGTTGTACTCATTTTTAGTACACGAAACCCCTAGTACACCCCTCCGAGCCTATTTTTTCGTTTCTAACTTTAAGCATTTTACTTAAAGGAAGAATTTGTTACACCCCACTTAAATGTACACCCAAATCGCCTTAGCCTTCCGTGTATGCACTCATCTTTAGAGCATTATTGTTATTTGTTAAACCCTAAGTTAATTATCTAATTGATTACATGGTTGCTAAGTCGAGTCAAATCCTTGTACATATTGTTTTGGGACGATTGGGACTTATGGGTAAAGTACTTATTTTATGGAGTAATGGGGAAGAACATCATATTATTACCCCCGTATGTACGTTAATCTTAAAGTACTCCAAGTGTTTTGATTATCTTAATTCGAGTCATTAGATTAGTTATTTGTAAAGTATGTAAAAATTCAAGTGTAAGGGGAATGTTCATTCCCTATGATGTATTATTTTGGATGGTAGGGTAAGAGTGTATGCAAAAAAAAAAAATAAAAAATAAAAAAAATCGAAAAAATCAAGAAAAAGAAAAAAAAATAGAAAAAAGAAAAGAGAAAAACATACGGACTACCGTCCAGTTTCATTCTATATTTATTTTATGTTTTTGTTATTTTTTATTTATTAGCTTAAGTCGAGTCTAGTCTTGGCTTAGCAACGCCATATTGTACATGTAATTAACCAAGATTGTTAACTCGCCACCAGTAAAGACTGCCTATATCCAACCAAACCGTGTATTCCATATCCCTACACCTAACATTATAACCCTTTAAAAGACCTCTTTGATAGTTTATCCTAGGTGCTTACGCCATGTGGTGGAGGTTTGATCCTTTCCCAAACCTATGGTAATCTATTTTGCTATGACAAGTAGTGAGAGATGTTTTCCATTTCCATATTGTGATATTACTTTATTACACCCGAGAGATGTGAGTATCTAAACACTATTTGTGAGGTGCTAGTATATGACCTTTGTGCTTGTCTTTGGTCTTTAGTGGAACGATTATTTGTTGTAATTACTTTTATATTAGTGTTAAATGACCCATAACCTGTATTTTGACTAGAATAAAAGCGCATTTGCTTAAGGACAAGCAAATCTCAAGTGTAAGGGTATATGATGAGGCGAAAAATGAACCACTTTTAGGGGGTCATTTAAGCCCGGAATTGAATTTATTTGATCAAATATTGCCCTAAATCGTTCCTTTTGTGATTTTAGGTACTTTGGGAGTGAATTCTGGAAAAGGAAGCTATTCGGACGTTTTTGGAGCATAAAAGTGAAGAAAACGGCAAAGACTTAATTTTCCATGGTGAGAACGGTACCTGACGGCGTCAAGAAGAAAATCATGACGGCGTCAAGAGTAAAATCCGTGACAGCCCAGTGAAAACCTGAAGGCGTCACAAGAAGGGCGTCAAGAGTTAATGTTGTGACGGCCTACAATTGGAATACACATGACGGCGTCAAACCCAGATCTAGGCAGTCTGAGAAATTATTTGGCGGCGAGATGACGGCGTCAGAAATTTGTTCTTGACGCCGTCACCTATCAGAATCTATATATAGTTTTTTATTTTTTATTCATTAAAGAGGAACTTGTGTAGAGAATACTAGGGCCGAACTTTGTAAACCCTATGTCGTATTTTATAGTATTTTCAAGGGTTTTCACCCCTTGAATCCTTTCATGTTCAATTGAGATAAGTCTTCTTTCAATTCAATCAATATGTCTATGTGTTGTTTGAATATATCTTATGCTTGTCTTGATTTCAACATGCTAGGCTAGATCTATCATGTGTTTGCTTAGATGTAATGAAACCTAGATGTTAATTATATGTTGATTACTTGTTTATAGTTGTAATGGATGAATGATTTCAATGTTAGGTTGAAGAAAACTAGCAGATCTCCATTGTGTAACATGCTTGAACGTCTTAGGAAACATGAACCGATGTGTACTAGGTTTTATTGGTTGTATTTAATGCATGAACAAATTCTAGTGATCCCATGTTAGGAGCTTCTTAGCCGGCTCGACATAGGAGTGAAGTAGGCGCTTATAGGATTGGGGAAGTAAGTACGCCACCCCATGAATGGTATTAAGGAATACAACCCGTCATCCACGCAACTGTAACAAGTAATTAACATGTAAAAGATATCTAGGGAGTAGTGAAATCTAAGTAAACACAATTCTCCCATATATTGCTCACACCTCTAGTTAATTTAGTTTTATTTTTATTTTTAGTATTTTATTTTGATTGCATCTTAGTAATTAGGTTAGTTGACTAGCAACTAATTCCGCCCAACTCCTTTAAAACCGAGATTTTTAATTGCTTTACATAAAATATAAAAATACAAAAAGAATCATCCCTCATCTCTAGACCTAGTCTTTAGGTTTTCTAATCTTAGCGACACTATTCCTAGCTGAACGATCAATCCCCCGGTACTTGTCATTATACTATACTACATCGATCAGGTGCACTCCCTACGCATCACAAAGCCATCACAACTCAATAACCAAAAGCCCATTTATAAAATATAACACCACAAAACTAAAACAACATCAAACTTTTAAATTTTTATGCAAAAAAAGTTAAAACGTTTCATACAACATACTAAACAATAATTAAGCATACACTCACCAATATACAAAAATAATACGTGATTAACAATTAGATTCGAAGCCTGCGCGTAGCACGGGTTCTGTGTGCCTCGTATACTCAAATAAATATGTCCATTTTAATGTAGTTATTTATAATTTGAAATTCTAAATTAATGTTTAATCTCATGTACTTTCTTTATCCAATATTAAATGTCCAGTTTTAACTTTTTGAAATCTTTCTAAAGACACAGATAATAACATTACAATTTTAAAAAACACATAGATAGAACTAAAGACAGAGATAATAACATTACAATTTTAATTAGTTTGTACATGCATTTATGCACATGTACATTCTTAGCCATGACATAAGTATACATATGTGTTCATCAACATGCGTATGTATATTTGCGTTACGCGTCCTTTTTAGTTCATCGTACATAATCATCTTCATCGTTCTTATCATCTTTATCAACCCAATTAAATCGTAAACCAAATAAAAGAATGCATATGTGCAGTCGGGTTCATCCTTAAGAATGCATATGTGCAGTCAGGTTCATCCATCTGCTCTTGTGTGTACGTATCTCCTTTCATTTAGATGCACTTGTATCTCATGCTTGCACTTGTGTACTTACACCTTTAGCATGATCAAATTCTCACTAGAAAGCATTTACGTTGTTCTCTTCTTGAGGTATGCACTTATGTATCTTCGTCATAATTTTTAACCATTATCCACATCCACATCTCTTCTCATAAGACTGTTTCAAAATATTCAAATCGAAAAACAAAAGTCATAGTCATATATATATATCCAAATTAGAACTAAAATATTGACTTGGTATAAACTTACAATAGAAATATATCCATGTGCATTTCCTTAAACATTGATTACCTTGATTTAAAACACGATTCGTAGATTCATATATAAACGCACCAACAGAAAATATACATGTGCATTTCATTAACAGTAACATTTAGAAAGGCCTAAATATAACCAAATTTTGTAGAAGTAACCCACGAGCCTAAGCCAAAAATAACTAAATTTAAATCACTATGAAAAGCTAAATAAAATAAACTGTATTTGTATGCAAATAAAATATGAAACATGAGTAATGAATCAAAATTAACTCACGAAGAGACTTTTACAATACTAAAAAAAGAAAAAAGATGTGGTGTGGCCTGATAGATAAACATGAAAAAGCGAAGGCAACATGATGATGTGAAAATAACTGGTTTACTGTGGGAAATGATTTGTGCACCATTTATTTTTGGCATACACCACTAAATCATACCAGTAATGCATAGAGTACAAGACCGCTATACATAATTTAGTGGTGGATGATAAAAAATGATGTACAAATCACCTCCCGTTTACTATATGTGCTACCAAAAGGAGCCACCAGTCTTACGTTAACCCCATACATATCTGCCAGATGATCGAGAGTGCAATACCCAGTAACAACACATAACAAAATGATCAAGAGTGCTGGTGAAATTAATATCCAAAAAGAGAAAGAGCTTGATGATGTTTCGTTTTTTTTCTTTAGATCTGAGTACTGTAGAGAGAGAATTGTTGGTGTGGAGGCTAGGGTTTGAGAGAGAGACGAGTGTGTGTGTGTGAGAGACAAAAAAAGTAACTAATCCCTTAAAATCAGTTTCAATAAAAAATATTATTATAAAATACCATTTATACCCCTTCTTCACTAACACAATCATATTCAATCTTCTCATTAATTACTTAAATGCCACCATCCAGTATATTCGTTGATTAAATATTTAATGGTTAAGATTGGTTCTCGCAGTTCTTGCAATTTATTTGGTTCTGAAAAGAACCTCACACTATATATATATATATATATATATATATATATATATATATATATATATATATATATATATATATATATATATATATATATATATATATATATATATATATATATATTATCCAATGGGGAGAAAATTAATCCCCTTGCGACCGCGGATGTTCACCTGCACCGACTCCGGGCTATCCAAAAAGGGTAGTCGCCGTGGGATTAGTCGGCTCGCGATGTCGAGTCGGAAACCCATGATTACCAAAATATATATATATATATATATATATATATATATATATATATATATATATATATATATATATATATATATATATAAGACCAAGAAACACGTTCCGGAGGTCGCGGTTGATCAAAATACATCATTGTTTTAGAGAGAGAAAGGTGGAGAAAAGGGTTTATATTAACAAAGAATAAACGAAACAATACACACACTTTCCCACACCCCTCATAGAGAGTCATGAGGGGTATTTATAGGCTCATTACATCACATGTTTGCTTATATTACAATAATAGTCCCTAAAGTACTATTTGTATGATATCTAGTCCATTTCTTTATGTGTGACGTTATCTTTTATAAAATAGCAAGGCTAACAATCTCCCTCCAAGATATCGTCACACATGAATGGATACAATAAGACCTATAAACACATAAACATGTAAATTACAACAATAGTAAACTATGTTGACGTTGTTGAAGCGCAGAGTCTCTGTAGTCTAGATACTGAGGCAGACTTGAAGTTCTCTCTTCCGAAGATCTCGGCGTATGATCTTTAACACTGACGGTAAAGGTCTTAGTAGCTCTGAACTTCAACTGTAATGGTCTAGTTAGGTTATTACTCCCTCCTAACTAGTGAGCCTTTATTCTTTATCTTCTGCTCCCTCCTGAACTGACAACTCTCTTCTCATCTCGCAGTGGATAAGGTAGACACTAATAAGTTTGCACCATGGTTGTCGTTCTAGGAGCATCATAGCATAACTCACATAGTATTGCACAGAAGGTTGGTAATACGCTCCGATGTACACATCATTAGTACTTCTTCGGTTCTAGTGTAAGCACAATTCCCTCGATCAACCAACGTACTAGAGATGAAACACTACTTCTTTTGGCATGTTCTTCTCCCTCCTGATGGTTGCGATGTATCGAAATCATTATACTATTGTGTGTACATGCCAAAATTACCCGTGCTTTACACTTCTGATGCAATGTAGATAGACCATGAAAGCATAATTTGTGAGAATATGCTGATAGGATATGACTCTCTTTATTCTACAATCTCTTCTCTTCTCTTCAACCTTTAAGCGACCTCTTCAAATTCCAACCAGCTAGTAAATGACCACTGTATGGAGAGAACCCAATATAACCAATCTGAGAATGAAGTAAACATCTCATAGATATGTGACTTAATCTTGTACGAAGGTGTGACTAAGAACCTATACTGAGCACTACAATGTAACTCCTTTAAGCATAGGTAGTGCCATATACCCAAACCAACAAACACTATATGAAATATCCACCTCTTGGAATCTCCACAACTTCATGTGAC
This sequence comes from Artemisia argyi, assembly GCA_030686995.1. Lineage (NCBI taxonomy): Eukaryota > Viridiplantae > Streptophyta > Magnoliopsida > Asterales > Asteraceae > Artemisia > Artemisia argyi. The sequence goes on from CM060694.1 coordinate 136,627,411, forward strand.
ACTGAGTACTACAACGTAACTCCTTAAAGTGATAGCTATAACCCGTGAGTACTACAATGTAACTCCTTACATCGGGTATAACTAGATAATCCAAGTCTTAATCACTATCTCTACCAGTGTTTGCCCAAACAAGTATCTCCGAAAGTCATGCATCCATCCACCCCTAGACTTTGAGATAAATAAGTACACATGCCCGTGAAATGAACTTTAAACCCAAATAAGCAATATCGTACAAAAACTCCGTAGTCACAAAAATTTGATACTAGCCGTTATCATTTGAATGTGTTTCTTGATCAGGATCGTTTAAGCAAAACGTGGTGTGTTTTGGTGAAGCTTGAAATTTTATTTCGGGTGATTCGTAGTGATTTCGTATTTTCCCTCCAAAAATAAAATTGGAAAATTTTCTCGGCCATAATATGGAAATCACTATGAAATACAATACAAAGGTTACCTGAAAAATTTGAGTATAAAAAACTTTTACGCAAAATTTTGTCAAAAAAAATTTGAATTTTGGGCAAAAAATTTGAATTTCGGGCCAAAATTTTCAACGTTATACCAAACTTTGAATTTCGCTTAAAAATTGAACGTTTAGTCTCCTCTCAAAAATAAATTTTACTCAAATTTTCCCGCCAAAAATTGAATTTTGGCCAAAAAATTTGAATTTCGGGCCAATTTTTTTTTTTTTTTTTTTTTTTTTTTTTTTTTTTTTTTTTTTTTTTGCTAACTCGATAACCTTGTAACTCGGTAAAGCTAGAGAAATTTTGGCAGAGTTTCGTTTAGTGTTAACCAAATAAAAAAAAAACCCTTACTCGATAAACGATAAGGTGAATGCCTAACTCGGCAGAAATGGCTAACTCGCCAGAAAACCTAACTCGATAAAATCCAAACTCGCAAGAATCCTAACTCGCAAGAATCCAAACTCGCAAGAATCCTAACTCGCAAGAATCCAAACTCGCAAGAATCCTAACTCGTCAAAATCCAAACTCGCAAGAATCCTAACTCGCAAGAATCCAAACTCGCCAAAATCCAAACTCGCAAGGAACCTTAACTCGCCAGAAATTATCTTAACTCGATAAGAAATTTCATAACTCGATAAAAATCAAATCCAAACTCGATAACACGCCGATGAACAGTACCAGATCCGATTTTTTTCACCAAAAAACACGATTTTTTTTCACCCAAAAACACCACGATTCGCCCCCGGTTAGCTCTGATGCCACTTGTTAAGACCAAGAAACACGTTCCGGAGGTCGCGGTTGATCAAAATACATCATTGTTTTAGAGAGAGAAAGTAGAGAGAGAAATGTGGAGAAAAAGGTTTATATTAACAAAGAATAAATGAAACAATACACACACTTTCTCACACCCCTCATGGAGAGTCATAAGGGGTATTTATAGGCTCATTACATCACATGTTTGCCTATATTACAATAATAGTTCCTAAAGTACTATTTGTATGATATCTAGTCCATTTCTTTATGTGTGACGTTATCTTTTATAAAATAGCAAGGCTAACACACACATATATATATATATATATATATATATATATATATATATATATATATATATATATATATATATATATATATAGGGGGCCATTCATGTGAGAAATCTAATTTTTGTGAGAACGCGAGAACTAATCCTATCCACTCATTTTATCCTCCTTAAACTTTGATCTAATGGCTATTATTAGCTAACTATTTTTTTTGAAAAATTTCAACAATTTTCAAAAAAAATTCGAAAAAATTTCAAAAAATCTTCGAAAATTCTTTTGAAAAATTTTCAAAAAATTTTCGAAAATTCTTTTGAAAAATTTTCAAAAAATTTTCGAAAATTTTTTTGAAAAATTTTCAAAAATATATTGGAAAATATTTCAAAAAATTTTCGAAAATTTTTTTGAAAAATTTTCGAAATTTTTTTTTCACGTGTGTCGAAATTTTTTTTCACATGTGACAGAATTTTTTTTCACGTGTGATGAAAAAAAAATGCGACGAATTTTTTTTTTCACACGTGACAAAAATAATTTCGTGAAAAGTTCAAAAATTTTTTTCACATGTGATGGAATTTTTTTTTCACATGTGACGGAATTTCTTTTTCACATATGACGAATTTTTTTTCACACGTGAAAAAAAAAATTTCGTGAAAATTTCCAAATTTTTTTTCACAAGTGACGGAATTTTTTTTTCACATGTTACGGAATTTATTTTCACATGTGACGAAAAATTTTTTTTACATGCGATGAAATTTTTTTTCACATGTGACGAATTTTTTTTTCACACGTGTAAAAAAAATTTCGTGAAAATTTCCAAATTTTTTTTCAAATGTGACGAAAATAAATTTCAGAAAAAAAAAATTCGGAAAAAAAATTTTCGAAAAATTTTTTTCGGTTCGAAAAAATTTTTTCAAAAAAATATTTTTTCAAGAAAAAAAAATTCGAAAAAAAAAATTTTGGAAAAAAACATTTTGAAAAAATTTTTTTTCAAAATTTTTTTTTTCGAAAAAAATTTTTTCTAAAAAAATTTCGAAAAAAAATTTTCGAAAAAAAAAATTTCGAAAAAGAAATTTCGAAAAAAAAAATTTTCGAAAAAGAAATTTCGAAAAAAAAAAATTTCCGAAAAAAAAAATTCGAAATTTTTTTTAGATGTAATATATGACATTTAATGCAAAATATATGAATGGATTATGTTTTAGATGTTTTTTTTAATGGTATAACGTTTATAAAATATTATATACGACAGAAAAAAATATTTAATCTCAAAGTTGAAAAAGACATATTTTAAAAAGTTAAAACTTAACATTTAATATGGAACGGATGGAGTAATATATATTATTTGAATTTCAATACTAAACTAGGTGAAAGCGAAAAGTGAAAAAAAAAAACAAATGAATAAATAAATAATTACTTCAAAAGTATATGAAAGTGTCCGTTTATATAAAAATATTAAAATGTTCATTGCAACGGTATAATAATTTGTTTTGGTTAACGATTAATACTTATTTAAGTTATAAACAAACGTGTGTATTTCATTTTTAATTAAAATATTAATTAATCTCTTATGCATGAAACTTTTGCTATGTAAATGATGTATGTTTCAACCATTTTCTTTATTTGTTTACTGGATGTTGTTGGTGGGCGGTGGCGGAACTTGAACACTTATTTTGGGGGGGGCGAATTTATTTTAGGAGGGCCGAATCGGAGATTTGTTTGTAAACTTAACTAAATTACCTCTAAAATCTACAATATTTACACTAGTTGGCGCAACTTTTGGGGGGACCAGGACCCTCCCCTGCCCCTTAAAAGGTCCGCCCCTGTTGGTGGGAGAATCCCGACTCCTTTTCAACCAGGGATTTCATTTTTATTATAATTGCAAACAATTTACACGTCGTTATTTAATCAATGATGTAACGTTTTTGTTTTGTTTTGCCTTATTTTCTATGTTGCGCAATAACATTTTGGCAGCATACAGAAACCAAAACCTTACTACATTGTACATATGACATATCACTTTCATGATTTGTGGTAGCAAAACATTATTTGTATTGTCCAAGTGTTTTGCATCAAGTGGTGATTCCATAAATTTGTGCCAATGGCTGAGAATAATTCTGCAACAAGAATGTCCAGGTGGTCGCTAGCAGGAACCACGGCTCTTGTAACTGGTGGTACACGTGGAATTGGATATGCTGTGGTGGAGGAATTAGCAGAGTTAGGTGCTTCGGTTCACACCTGCTCTCGTACCGAGGCTGAGCTCAACAATATGTTGCAAAGATGGTCCGCAAAGGGCTTTGATGTCACAGGTTCGGTTTGTGATGTAGCTATTCGTTCCCAACGCCAACAGCTTTTAGAGACCGTATCGTCTCATTTTAGTGGCAAACTCAACATTTTAGTAAGTTTTTACTTTAGAGATCCTCATAAATTAAATGAGATTATGTTCCCTGTTTCAAGAGGAAAAGTTTACAGGATGATCATATCTTCTCTCAGTCTTTTCTTTTACAAGATTAATAGGTGTCCCAATTTGTAGGATGTTAGACACGGTAATAGTGATCATTTAGTTTAATAGATCTTATTTTGTTGCTTTTGTGTTGGACGTCGAGAGTTTTTATTTTAATAACATATACCAATTACAGTACAAAGCATTTTTGGGCATCTAATTCACAACAGGGTATACAGTGTCCGTATATGATGCTTGTTGCAGTTATTGTAGGTTATGCCAAACCTCCTATTACCTATGTCTGACATTCTTTACTTTCGTAATTGTGATGTCACACTCTGGAACATGTTATTTTGGTTCCTGGCTTCATTAAAATATTTGCTTTCTTCTCTTATAAGTCATATACATTAAAATGACAACCGTTTGCCATTACTGAACATTCTTTAAAAGCGTGTGCACATCCTTATATTTCTTGATAGGTGAATAATGTTGGGACATACATTAAGAAACCGACTACTGAGTTTACGGCAGAAGAGTACTCTATGATCATGGCGACGAACTTAGAATCCTGTTACCACATATCACAACTGGCACATCCTCTTCTTAAGGCTTCTGGATCTGGACGCATTGTGTTTATTTCCTCAGTTGCAGGTCTACTTAACGCATACGCTGGATCGCTTTACTCAGCCACTAAAGGTATATATCACTGCATAACTCACTTGCGCCAATCTATACGAAAGGGGATATAATTTATGTCCTTTTTCTGTGTATAGGAGCTATAAATCAGCTTACAAGAAATTTAGCTTGTGAATGGGCCAAAGACAACATTCGGAGCAACTGTGTGGCACCATGGATCACTAAAACCTCACTTGTTGAAGATGTATTAAACCAATTTCCTTTTTTTCTACTTATAAGGTTAAGGTTTCCTTATTCTCATACAATAGCTAGCTAGAGCTCAACAAGAAATGTTTGTTTTGTACAGGTAACTGGAAACACAGAATTAATTGATAATATGTCATCCAGAACTCCTCTGAGGCGCCCTGGAGAAGCAAATGAAGTTTCGTCACTGGTGGCATTCCTTTGTTTACCTGCTGCTTCATACATTACGGGCCAAACCATAGCTGTCGATGGAGGGTTTACAGTTAATGGTTTTGAGTGAGTGTGATTTTTCTTTTCAAGGGACCGGGGTTCCTCTTAGGGATTCTTGTTAGCATGATCATGATGTTTTCTCATTGGAAGTTTTAGTTTGTAAGCAAAACCAAAGAATGCAATTATGTCTTCTCGTTGGAAGTTTTATTAGTGTATTGACAATGTTTTCTTATTGGAAGTTGGAAATAAATGTTGGGTCATAGAAATCCAAATTTCCTTATACTTATTAAATGTTGGTGGGAGAATTATTTCAACTCCTTTTCAGTAAAGATTTCATTTGTTTTTACATATCAAAAATTTATATGTCGTTATTTAATCAAATACTGTAGCGTTACTGTTTTGTTTTGTATGTTATGCAGTGGTACACAAACCAACATTAGACAAAATTTATGTTAAGAGACCGGTTTGATACAGTTAATCTCATAAAAACTAGACTTTCTCGATAAATTTCCTTCTTTTACATGCAAAGTTGCACTTAAATATAAATATTAGGAGAATGCACACTAACCTATGGAATTGATACAACAAAAAGAGAAAATAAAATAAGAATAATGAGAAATGTTTGTAGCCATACATTTCAACTGAAGATAAAAAGTTTCATGAGAGATACATCTTATTTTGTGGTGCATCTTAAATGGGAGTTGATACTCCCATCACATTTTTTGATTCAAATATCACAACTATGCATTTCAGTGTTGTACGGTACAATACTGTAATGCACAAGTTGTGGTGCAAACATTTAAAAATGTGGTGTGACTATCAACTCCCATCTTAAATATGCGGCTATAATTATTTCTCTTTCTAATTTTATTTCTCATTTGATCCTTACTCCACGTATTCATTCGTTTGCACCAACGTGGGCACAAAAACTAAAAACATGGAAAAATTAATGTAAGCGTGGGACTAGGTGGTAACCTCCTTTATTCCTAAAACTATGCATCGCAAATACTTTTTCAATTTGCATGGAAAAGTAGTTCAAAGGTTTGTTAGGGTGATAACAACCCGACACTCCGAGTCATGGGAGAATTCTCACTAAATAATCACAGAGTGCCATGTGTCAGGAGGATTCTGAAGACAAAACTGTTGGCAGTTGGAGAATTCTGGAGGATTCGAAATCATGCCTCACTTTATTCATTTAATAAATAAACACATGCCTCACTTTATTCCCATCACACTCACTTTATTCCCATAATTCAGATTCTTCACGGAGCTTCCAAAACCCATGATTCTAGAATCTTGGGGGTTGGCGGCGGTGTTCAATGGAGGATTCGAAATCATGCCGCTGGGAGGATTCTACCGTTGCCAACACCCTTAGCCTCCTCTTTGTAAAGTGTAATGTGATTTGATTCTTGATAATGAATGGTTTGTTACAAAATATATATAACACTAGAGTTGAGATTAACACTAGACTTGATTCTCAAAAAAAAAATATTTTCCACTTTTTTTTTTTTTTTTTTTTTTTTTTTTTAAATAAAATATCTTGTTAACAGAAAATCGTCAAGCGAAAAAAAAAATAAAAAAAAAACAAAAAAAAAAGCTATCACGATGAGTATTTTTTTTCATCTTTCAGTAGACGGCTATTTTGATATACTTTCGACGATTTTTTTTTTCTTTTTTCAGTTATGTCTGGAAAAATCACATGTAATTTGTATCACAAATCACATGTGATTTTTCCAATCACATGTGATTTTTTTAGACGTAATTGAAAAAAATAATCCAAAAAAAAAAAAAATAATTCGTCAAAAATATATTGAAGTGCCCGTCTATAGAAAGATGATTTAATTCTCGTCGTGATGGTATAATTTGTTTTGCGTAACGATTAACAGTTTGCGTGATATTTAATTTTTTTAAAAACAGTGAATGTTTATTATTATTATTATTATTATTATTATTATTATTATTATTATTATTATTATTATTATAATTATTATATTTTTTTAATAACCATCGTTTTATTAGAACCATGAAAAGTTTACATAAAATTGGATGGGAGTATAGACACAATCTGTGCTCCCACTCCTTTAAGAATACAAAAACTAACTCGATAAAAAATAAAAACACCACTCTTAACGTTATTTGAATGGCTAATAGCAATAGACTTAGTACGAGAAAGTGTATCCGACGCTTCCGCATCGAATTCCCCAAATGTAGAAAAAGCAAAAGGTATGAACTTATATCCATTGTCCTCACATTTGGACGCATACCCTTTTTTTCTTATCCACCGCGTTACACAATCCCACGCCAGGAGCCCATGAAGTCGCCCTACTACCAGCAAATGGAGAGATTCCGGTCACATCCAAACATGCATCTTTACCTTAGAGCCAATTTAATAATAACAAATATGCAGGACGTAACTCCTTCCCCTCCTCTGAAAGGAACCCCATTGGAGCCTCCTTACGTACCATGATCCCAACCTTGGAGCATATATCGACAAGAATATCACGCACCAGATTATGCCTGAACTACACACCTACTTCACTAGAGCAGTGAACCGCGTGATCTCCCCATTTATCCATACGATGCACATTGCAACTCGGGCAAAGGCTACCTTCAGACAACATAGGTACAGTAAGCCTATAACATAACACAGATCGGAATTGGCGATAGTTCATCCTCTGTCCCAAGCCGTCAATAGGGATGGTGAAAAGAAAATCCTGTGCATGTGGGGCGCGTATATAACTGAGAATAGCCACCTGTCTTGGACTCAGCGAGTACTTAGAAACAAGGTCTTTCTCAATGACACCAAAGTAACACTTTGCAAGCTTTTCATCATTTGGGGGCAGAAGCGCCATTGGTGACAGAGAGAGCGTCCATGTTACAACTAATTATCCTGTAGATCACTCTTTTGCATACGAGAGGCGAGAAAAGCATACTGGATAATATCACCCGCTGAAAGGATACCAAGATCACCCAACTTAATTGGAAGAGTGGCAAGCCGCCACTGCCAATCACCAAACCCTGGCCTTGAGGCAGTAACAATCTTCTCTAAGGAAGTACGTAACGACTGATCAAACTGAAACTGGGCCTCTTGTAAATACAAAGGGGAGCATTTCCTCAAAGCATAAGATAATTTTGCAACCTCGGCACAACTGCGAAGAAGAATGAGCTCACATTAGGGATCATGAAGTTTGTGGATTGCCTCCATTAAGGTAATAGTTTTAGAAACCCTTTTCAAAGCCAAATCTCGACAAAAACTATTATCCAAATTTCTGAACCACCAAGAAGTTTGACACCATTGAGCGGCCGAGATATATTTATAGGAAAAACACCCTCAAGCCTGCTTCTAGGATCTTCCACAGGCCAGAAGAGTTCTGTATTATGAACATTTAAAAACAAACCACGAGCCGGACCATCTGTCATAATGATGTCAAACGCCTTGGCAACCATATGGGTATCTCCAACAATAGTGCCATCATCAAGATACCAAGCCTGAAGGGTAAGCTCACAAGACTGATTAATAGTCTGGACCAAAGGGTGTAAAGCCAGATCAAACAACAAAAGACCTAACGGATCCTCTTGTTGAACCCCTTGATTCATTTGATGATTTGATTTTAAAAAAATAATAATAATAAAAAATATTATTATTATTATTATTATTATTATTATTATTATTATTATTATTTAATCAAAAAATGCATTGCCTTCATTGATTCATTTGATGATTTGATTTTTAAAAAATATTGGATCTACATTGAAATTAAAGAATAGATAGGTTTGGCCCAATATACATCCTACATTATGACACATTATCAAGGATTTATATGCCACCTCAATGCCATATCATTCCCTGGCACACACAATTCATGCACTAATTCCAAAATTTTTAAAAAAATTGTTACTTATGGGACTTGAACATGCGACCTTATATCTGACCCACGAGAGAGTCAACCACTAGAACACTTGAGTGTTTTTGTTGAAGGTTTTGACAACAAAATATACATGCGTTAAATCGCATCCATAAATCAGTTATATCCACATTCCGATCAACATTAGTCAAAGACTTTGTAGCTGCCTCCTATTTCACGGGCACTAAAAAAATCCACAAATCAACCAACAAACCTTAGGGTGCGTGTTAATACAAATAATGTCAAAAAAGTTATTCGCATTTTTCGGTCCTCTCGTGTTTTGATAACTACAAAATATAAAGACATGTTACGTAAAGTTACGGTTTATAAGTTTTTAATCGAGGAAGCTCGTTTCTTCCACGTAGCTACTACAACGTCACTTCAGGTATGAACAAACTTTATACCGTCATTAGTTAAGTAATCAAAGAATTTTATTTTCTCCTAAACACACATTTTTAAGTTTGACAAAACATTTTCGCAAAAGTATTTTTGTATTTTTTAAAGAAATGTGTTATTAAAAAAATATATTCAAATTCAAACTTATAACAGCTATATTTCCCCCTAATTCAGTTCAGCTTGCAACAGATAAGTTTTCACCATATCAGGACAAAATGGGAGCGCTTGTCGGGACGGTCCCTTAAAGAGGTCGACGGTCCCTTAGTGATAAAGGATCGTCACATGTTTAAAGGACCGTCGCCTCCTTTCCTATCATCTATAAATACCGAACTGTTCCCTTTCAGAAAATAAGCTTCCACATACAAAAAAACTTTCTGTTTTATTTTTATTTTGACTTTGATCACTATAACATGTCGGTATATGTTTATAAGTGATTTCCTCTTCCGCAAAGTGCAAGAGAAGAACTCTCAACGTAGATGAAGATTCAAGATGTTATAGGTGTCCAGACACAAACGTAAAAAGTGTTACGGTTATAGGTTTTGTAAATATTGTAATACTTCCGACTTGTGTGTGAGTCGAGGATGGAGATATATGTGTGTGAACTGGGAGAAGATGAAGATCCAAGAAGTCTTGTAATAGATTATTTCTTTTATTTGTTGTTAGGAGAGTGATGTCCTAAGTGGTTAGGTTAGGACTTAGTTGAGTCTTTGTGTGAAGGCTTGGATCAGGAAAGAATCCACGTGTGTCGTGTGTGAAGGATTGGATCGGGAAATGATCCAAGTGTGTCGTATGTGAAAACTTGGAATGGGTGAATTAAGATTTTGCCGTTTTCTTCACTTTTATGCTCCAAAATCGTCCAAAATGCTTCCTTTTCCAGAATTCACTCCCAAATTACCTAAAATCACAAAAGGAACGATTTAGGGCAATATTTGATCAAATAAATTCAATTTCGGGCTTAAATGACCCCCTAAAAGTGGTTCATTTTTCGCCTCATCATATACCCTTACACTTGAGATTTGCTTGTCCTCAAGCAAATGCGCTTTTATTCTAATCAAAATACAAGTTAGGGGTCATTTAACACTAATATAAAAGTAATTACAACAAATAATCATTCCACTAAAGACCAAAGACAAGCACGGAGGTCATACATTAGCACCTCACAAATAGTGTTTAGATACTCACATCTCTCGGGTGTAATAAAGTATATATCACATTATGAAAATGGAAAACATCTCTCACTACCTGTCATAGCAAAATAGATTACCATAGGCTTGGGAAAGGATCAAACCTCCACCACATGGCGTAAGCACCTAGGATAAACTATCAAAGAGTTCTTTTTTAAGGGTTGTAATGTTAGGTGTAGGGATATGGAATACACGGTTTGGTTGGATATAGGCAGTCTTTACTGGTGGCGAGTTAACAATCTTGGTTAATTACATGTACAATATGGCGTTGCTAAGCCAAGACTAGACTCGACTTAAGCTAATAAATCAAAAATAACAAAAACATAAAATAGACATAGAATGAAACGGGATGGTAGTCCGTATGTTTTTCTCTCTCTTTTTTTTTTTTTTTTTCTTTTTGCATACATTCTTACCCTACCATCCAAAATAATACATCGTAGGGAATGTAAATTTCCCTTACACTTGAATTTTTACATACTTTACAATAAACTAATCTAATCACTCGAATTAAGATAATCAAAACACTTGGAGTACTTTTAAGATTAACGTACATATGGGGGTAATAAATGATGTTCTTTCCCATTACTCCATAACATTAGTACTTTACCCATGAGTCCCAATCGTCCCAAAACAATATGTACAAGGATATGGCTCGACTTAGCAACCATGTAATCAATTAGATAATTAACTTAGGGTTTAACAAATAACAATAATGCACTAAAAATGAGTGCATACACGGAAGGCTAATGCGATTTGGGTGTACATTTAAGTGGGGTGTAACAAATTCTTCCTTTAAGTAAGATGCTTAAAGTTAGAAACGAAAAGATAGGCTCAGAGGGGTGTACTAGGGGTTTCGTGTACTAAAAATGAGTACAACGCTAATGGTGTGGGAAAAATTAGTTGACTCAACTTGCCAAGTAATATGACATAAATGGTCAAGTAACTATGATACGGGCTTAACACAAGGGTGATCCTAATGCCTCTTATCATGTAGTAAATCCTACTACACGAATAACTAGCGGTCTCGGGATACATCACTAACGCAAGTTTTAGAATCTAAATGCTACCGGTACACTCATAAGCAGTAATAGTAAATGCTTTTCCTATCAAATCTAAAGGCGAACCTCACATATTTGGGTGAAATTTTTTTCTGAATAGTACGGTTATGTGCTAGTCATACAATCTCCTATCCATGAGACACTTGCTATGGCAAAAGTTTCACTCCTAAAAGTTGTAAAAAGTTTTAAATTTGGCGCTAAAATTACACTAACAAGTATTTCTCATAGTTTTATTACACATCTACCATCAAACAAACAAACTCAAGCGAAAGTGTATCTGTAAGGTATCATCATTTTACCCTACCCTTACACTTAGGATGAACATTGTCCCCAATGTTCAAGTAAAGAATGTAAAAGTGAAATAAGTAAAAAGAATGAAATCAAATACTCCCCTGATTCGCTCGGTATGGATAATAAGGTGGCAAGGTTAGATCTTCCTCCAAGAAAATGAACAATCAAAGCTTCTCTTTCAGAATATAAATCATCTTCTTGTCAAACATAACCTGTTAAACCTGAGAAAACAATCACAAAAAACCCAAAGCATCAATCCGAACAAAGAGAACTCACAACTAGATGTAATTCCAGACTTAGGAATAGAAACAAAACAATTAAAAATATAATGCTTGTGGAATGAATGTTTGCAGATTTCCTGGAGTTTATAAAACTAAAGAATCAACAAAAACTTTAAAACTCCGGTATAAACAAAACTCACAAAATTTTTCTGAATTTTACACATGACGCCGTCAGGAATTAATTCCTGACGCCGTCAGAAGTGACCTGCAGAAATCTGTATGTTAAGTTTCTGGAAAATTTCTGAAAAAACTTATGTCCTACTTCCTGGAAAATCCTGCAAAACATCATTATGACTCGATACAAGCATTTGACTCTATCGAATACTAATATACATGTTCATTTAATATTGTTGTGGATCATGCTCAATTTCGTTCTTATAAACAAATTTAGGTCTCCCCTTACACTTAACTTTTGCAAAATACCTTTATATGTAAATAAGACGAAGTTAAAAACAAAATAAAGCATTTTCACAATTTACTTTAAAAAATGAACCACAAACAATAAAAATAAAGCATGCATACAGAGACAAATAAAATCAAATTAACAAACAAACAAACAAATAAATAAATAAAGCTTGGGTTGCCTCCCAATAAGCGCTTGTTTTTGTTCGAGTCACGAGCCTGACTCTACCCTTATTTAACGGAAATAGGGGAGGTTTTCCCTACACTTAGGATTAAGTGCGGGTGAAAGTAGCGATACACACCCTTAGGGTGGAAATATGCCACGTGAGGTGAAGGGGGTGAGTGAATGGCTTCCTTCATCCTAAAACTACCCGGATAATATTGGTTGATGGGTGGGTCGGTTCGTCTTTTATCTCCTAGATGTATATCTAACGATGGAAAGTTGTGTAAAGGTTGAGGTTCCGGTTCATCAACATTAGGAAATTCCCTAGAACTAGGAGTAAGGTTATAACTACAAGTATTCAAACCTATATCCTCTAGTGGTGCCTGGTCCAAGGTTTCTACCTCTAACGGAATTCCTAAAGTTTCTTCTACTTCTTCCGGGTAAGTCACGGGCGGTGTGTGTGCCTCAAATGATGGTAGGACTTGTGGGGTACTTAGTGGGCTTGGGTTTTCTACTATCTCTTCCATCACATCAATATCACCTATGTGTTCATCTTGTATTATGGTAGTGCCTAACCATGACATGCAACTAGGTGGCTCAACTCTAACCTCATGTGTGTCGTATGTTTTGGTGAAATCTATCCCGCTCATGCAACTAGGTAGTTCAACACTAACCATTTCATAATTTTGGTTTGATTCTAAGTTCATGTTCTTAGAAACTAGGTCATCTCGCTCATACGAATCCACCAATTCATTGAACTTATGGGTAATGGTTAGGAAGCTTTTCTCAAAATTCATCCAAAGGGTCTCACTAAAAGGAATTGATCCTGATAATGATCGTCTAATAAAAAACACACATGCATAAAATTCATCAAACCCATCTGACTTTCACCCATCTCCTCTTGTATATATCTAAGATCACTTAAAAATTCATTGGAACAACAGGAGGAAAATCGATCCGAGTAAACTAATTTTTCCTCTATAGTTAATGATCTAAATGGAATTTCCTCCGCCATGGAGACAAATGAAAATGGTTTTACAAACAAAGGGCACAAAGAAAAAGATAGACTACAAGAAAACTAATAAAAAGAAAATAAAAATCTCACTAAAAAGGAATCTAATGAGTAGACCTAATAAAAATCAAATTCAACCTAAACAATAAATATTCCCCGGCAGCGGCGCCAAAAACTTGGTACGTGGGAATTGCACCAGGCTTTACCTCTCGAGGGATCTCGAGAAGCTTACAACCCCCACCAGGCAGTGTACCTGATCGTTGTAGTATAGTATAGTGACAAGTACCGGGGGATTGATCGTTCAACTGAGGAATAGTGTCGTTAGGATTGAAATTAATCTCACTAAGTTTAAAGGTGAAGGATGATTCTTTTTGTATTTTTATATTTTATAAAAAGCAGGTAAAAATCTCGGGTATTGGAAGGAGGGGCGGAATTAGTTGCTAATCAACTAACCCAAAAGCTACTAATTAAACTAATGTGCAAAAAAACTAAACTAAGGTTCTACAAGATAAGTGAAGCATGTCTACCCATGACATGTTACTCCTTGCTAGCTATCCAATTCTACCTATTGAATTGTCACACCTTGTTTTAATTGACGGGTTGTATTCCTTAATACCAATCATGAGGTGGCGTACTTACTTCCCCAATTCTATAAGCTCCTACTTCACTCCTATGTCGAGCGGCTAAGAGGCTCCTAACATGGGATCACTAGAATTCACTCATGCATTAAATACAACCATAAAAACCTAGTACACATTGGTTCATGTTTCTTAAGACGTTCAAGCAAGTTACACAATGGAGATCTACCAGTTTTCTTAAGCCTAACATTGAATTCATTCAAATTAACAAGAGACAATAGGAAACAAGAATTATAAGCTAAACCAACTAGATCTATTGAAGTTGTCACGCCTTAATTGATGGAGATAGACACACCATCAACAAGCCCTCATTGATGGAGATAGACACAAACATCAACAAGAAATCAATGAGATCTAATCAATTATATACAAGTTTCACATAATCATAAGCATACACAAGGTGAATTAGCAAATCATCATCAAAGAAGAGCAAACAACAATGATAATGGAAAACATAATTAAGATAGAATCATCAAACCAATAAATGATGTTTATGGAGTGATTGAAACCCTCTAAGTTTCTAGAAAAACACCTACCCAAACCCAAGAATCGACCTTAGGGTTTAGGGCTTACAAAAAGTGAAGTTATGATGTTATATTTATAGGCTATTTTTCTGTTGGCCCATCTAGACGGCGTCAGCTCGTTTCTCTTGACACCATCACGACCATTTTTTCTCGAAATTGTAGATCTCTTCGTCCTCTTCATGTGGGCTTTTGAATCACCTAAATCCGAGTTCGTATGCAAAAGTTATGACCAAAACAATATCAGCTACTCCGCGCGCAAGTTTTGACAAGTTAACACGTGACGGCCTTGGGTGACGCCTTCACGTTTCTTCTGGGCCGTCACAACTTTTACTCTTGATGCCGTCATAAAAAGCCTCTTGACGCCGCCAGGTACTGTTCCCAGCAAGGAAAATTAAAACTTTGCCTTTTTCTTCACTTTTATGCTCCAAAATCGTCCAAAATACTTCCTTTTCCAGAATTCACTCCCAAATACCTAAAATCACAAAAGGAACGATTTAGGGCAATATTTGATCAAATAAATTCAATTCAGGGCTTAAATGACCCCCTAAAAGTGCTTCATTTTTCGCCTCATCACCTCTCCTGTTCTTCACTCCTTCGGGAATGAAGACATTATCTTTGACCCCGACATTTTCATTTACCATTCTAGGTAAAGCCGGGTACTATATCTCATCGGTGTGGAACTTTTACGTACTTCAATGTTTGTCCAAACATCTTGAATGAAAGTTCGATTGAGATTGTCTCTTCCACATGATACTTCCCCATGAACAAATGAATTCGAGGTCGAGTCAAGCTAGTGACTCGGTAAACAAAAACATTAGCATAACATGGGTTTTCACCCTAAGTGCGGGGGAGTTGCCCCTGCTGTTGTTACCATGTATGTATATTAAAAATAAATAAAAAATGTATGTATATATATAAATAAAGTGAAAAATGGTGTTTCCACATTTAGCTAGTAATGTTGCCTTTTTTACGTTCAAAGAGTCGGCATAATAGCCGGGACTTTGAATATTGAGGACAATATTCAATTCTAAGTATGAGGGGGAAATTCTAGCAAATTTGATCACATTATACCTTCTAGTACCTCCGTTTTTGGCTAAAATTTTAAAAATTTTCACTTATTTTCAATTTTTTTCACTTAGTGGAAGTGCTTTGCACTTACATAACAAATGGTTACCAGTCCACCATGTCTAATCTACATAAGGACTGGCTAATCCAGGAGCAAACGGCTCTTGGTAAAAATATCTCAAATCCGTTTATGGCTGACAATTTGCCAAAAAATTGTATGGTATTCAACTCACCATATCCTAAAAAGTAAAGAGTTGGCTAGCCCACAAGGTTATGGCTTGTGGTAAAGGCAGTGGAAAACCATAATTGGTAATCAGCTCAACAAGATGATAATAACTGCATCAAGAGTTGGCTAGTCCAGAAGCAAACGGCTTCTGGTAATGACAAATCAAATCCATTGACAGCTTATGGTTTGCTCAAAATCCATTGACAGCTTAGTCCCTGGGATTTTCAAACTTGGAAAATATCAAAATGGTTCTTGTACTATTAAAACTTGGCAAATTATGTCCCTTTGTTATATTTTGGAAAATTGGCAATGCAGACCCCTAAACTTTCAGCAGTTGACATTTTTGGTCCTTGTGGTTTTTGCTTACTTAATCCAAACGGACCCAAGTTATATTATAAACCAAAAAATCCAAATCTGGTCCAAACACAAACACACCAAACCCATCCCACCCAATCCAGTCCATGTACCCCTGGCCCAACTCCAAGCTCAAACACAAATAATAAAATCCACCCTTTACCTCATTTTTATTACTCCCTTCCAAGGTCAAAACTTTGACCCTTCATCCACCTCCTTCCTCACACGTGAACCCTGCAAAACCACCAACCCCTCTGCCATACTCCAAGCTCCCTCACCTCCAGCTCAACTCTACCCCTCCTACTACCACTAATACATCCAAGTGTATTAAATGCCCTTAAATCACTCCAAGCTACCCCTAACTGCCAAAATTCCATTTCCCGCCATAATCCTTTCTAAGGCTAGGATTGAATTCACTAATCCAAGGGCCGATAACAGAAGTGGGAATGAGAGAGAATCACACCTGAGTCTATAAAAGTCAAGAAAGAATGAAGAAAGCCCAAGTAGTTAGTTGTAGTGTAGCTTAGGATAGTTTTAATTTCGTTCTAGTAAATTTTCCATTTCAAGTGTACTTTTTAGATGTCAGTTGTTGTATTAAGTTCTATCAGTGTAATTTCAACTTAATTCAAGCATTAAATCCAAGTTTTCTTTTTTAATTCAGTTTTTTCCATTTTAAGTGAAAATTTCGTTTTGACTTTTATGTTGTTAAAATTTGTCAATTCCTGTTTCTTTGGACTCATTCAAGCTTTCATGTAAGTTTTTAAAGATTAGAAAGCAATCAAATCAGTTTTAGATAAGAAAACCAAAGATATCAAAAATATAAGATAAATAGTTTTAAAATAAAAAAAGCATATTGGAGGTTGATTGAAGCAAGATGCAAGGTTGATTTGGAATGGTCCTGGTTTAGCAGCCTTATGGGAGGCATTAGATTGTGATTTGAGCTCTTGGTTCATGTTCTCTACTTGGAATCCACTTGTAAGCGATACTCTAATTTTTTGTCATCTACTGTAGCAAGAGCTAATTTTCTTATTCAATAGCTTATTTATGCTTACTCCATTTGTTTAAAGCTAATTGAGTAACTTTTGTTAGCTTGTCTGTGTCTTAGCTCATAATTCCACCTTAACTGCCTTCAAATAGCTTAGGTTGCATCTGCTTATTCTTGTTGTGTTTAGTGTATTACTTTTGCTTATCCAGCTTCTATTTAGCCTAAGTAATCTGTTTCAAGCTTAAAAATTGGAGGTTGTAGTTTTAAATCTGCAAGTTGTTGTTTAGAGCTTAATTAAAGGAGTGTTTGGAAGAAGTTTGTTCTCTGTAATCTAGTTATTTTTCTCTGTTAAATTCAGTTTGCACATGTCAATATAGGTCTTATTAGTTCATCCAAACCATAAAACACATTGGTCATTTGTAAAATAGTCAAAATTAGCCTCTATCTCATTTTGTCAGTTAACTGTTAAGATTTTGGAATCCAACATCACTCATATCAGTGTAGTAGTTGATAACATAGCTTGTTTTAGTATCATTCATACTTATTATTACATTTTCAGTAAATAGATTAGGATCTAAGCTCACCATAGTCAACTTTTAGCAAAAAGCTCAAAAAGTCAAATTTCAAAGTTAAGAAAATGGCCTGAATTTCTAAGCAACCTGTAGGGTCTAATAGGAATTGGAAATAGTAGATTTTTGTTGATTTGTATTGTTCAGAAGCTTGTTTATCAATTTCAAAAATAAAATTGAGGTTTGAAAACCATTTGCTTATAAATAAGCTCACTTGCTTTGGCTTGTTTCACTGAATACTCCCCTGCACCAGGGGGTGTTGTCTCACAAGCCCAATTTCATGAGCCTGTATCTTGGACATTAGTTGATATTAGCTTAAGTTTTTTATGTTTCTGAGTAGCCCTTCTTGTAGACTTACTGTGCTTATGCTTTTTATTCCATGTATTGCTTATTTCATCTGCTTAATTTGGATTCCAAAGATACCTCAATCACTCAGGTACACCGAGTGATCAGTGCACATAAGCTCTCTATCATAAGCTCTTTTGAGCTTGACAGTGGGTCCCACAGTAAGTTTTTGAGTTCTTTGAGAAGCCCTTTGACTCAACTTGTTGTTTCCAAGCTTATTTTGGATTAGTGAGCTTATTTGATAAGCTCAATAAGCCTCCCAAGTGGCCTGGAGGCCTGCTTGTTGTTTAGTGGTACTTGGATTAGCTTATTTCAAATTTCTAGCTTATTCCATTGTGTTTTCTCTTTTCTTTGGCTTTTCTTAAGCTTATCTCACTTGGTTCTAGCTTATTTTTCCTTTGTTACTTAGTTTTTAGCTTATTGTCTAGCTTTTCTAGTTTAAAAATCCACTCCTAGTTAAATTAGCTAACTGATGAGCTCATAAGCTCCCAAACAGATTATTTCTAGTTTTCAAAAAATTCATCTTTATTAAAGTTGCTTATAATTGGTGTGAAAGTGATTTTGTAAAGTTAATTTCAAAAAGAAAAATAAAAATAGAAGTTGTCACTTGTGGGACTTGAACCAGTGGCCTCTTGGTCAAAAACTGGTCAACACCACCACAAACACGTGCACCAACTGGGCTAGTGGTTTGTTACTGTTTAATGTTTCCACTATTTTATTTATATTACACATTTTGTTTATTTAGCTTATATAAACTTATTAGCTTATTTTTCTGCTTATTTATAAGCTCACCACCACTTTTGTATTTTTCCTAGGTTATTGATACTACTAAGTATTTTTTGAAAAAGTTTTAGAATTTTTACATTTCATTTAGTATTTTTAATAATTTAAATTAGTATAATTAGTTAATAAATAGTTTTTAATTAATAATAAATAATATAAACGTCTAAAAAATATTTTTGTTTTTCTCAAAATTTTCTTTTATCATTAGGATCATAAAAATGTAATTTTCATAACCGTAGGCTTTTTATTTCACAAATTTTACATTTTGTTTCGTACGTTTACGTCAATTCAATTTAAACGTACGCGTTTTTGTTTTTAAAACGTTTCTAGGTTATTCGTCTTCACAACTTTGTTAATATAGCTTATGTAAGCTATTTCCTTTCATATTACAATAGTGTAATCGATCACGACCCTTTCCTGTCCAAATTCACCCGATCACAAGTCCGTTTTGATACCATCACACCACGTCGGGACATAACGACCCGGGGAAACACTATATTCCACGGAGCATTGACCCCAAGCAGTTTGACCTTGTTGACCATTCACATTGGTTGATTTAGGTTGACCGTTTGGAGCCAATCAAGAGCCCAAGAATGTTAAAGAAGCCTTAACTTATGAGAGCCAGGTTCAGGCCATGAGAGAAGAGTTGGAACAGTTTGACAGGAATGATGTCATGAACCTTGTTGAATGCCCTAAGGGTGTTTTAGTCATTGGAATGAAGTGGGTCTACAAAAACAAGACTGGTGAATGTGGAAGAGTCATAAAAAACAAAGCTAGAATTGTTGCAAAAGGATATAGCCAACAGGAAGGTATTGATTATGAGGAAACCTTTGCACCTGTTTCTAGAATAGAAGCCATTAGGATCTTCCTAGCCTGTGCAACATACATGAACTTTAAAGTTTACCAAATGGATGTAAAAAGTGCATTCCTAAATGGTAAAATTAAAGAAGATGTCTATGTGCAACAACCTCCTGGCTTTGAAAGCAGTGAGTTTCCTCACCATGTCTGCAAGCTTAACAAAGCCCTTTATGGACTAAAGCAAGCACCCAGGGCATGGTATGAAACACTTTCAGCCTTCCTGATCCAAAACAAGTTTGTCATAGGAAAGATTTACAACACCCTGTTCATCTATAGAACAAAATGTGATGTCATCCTTGTTCAAGTATATGTTGATGACATCATCTTTGGCTCAACAAGTTACAAACTTTGTAAACAGTTTGAAAAACTCATGACCACAAAGTTTGAAATGAGCATGATGGGTGAACTCACTTACTTTCTTAGACTTCAAATTGAACAGACTGACAAAGGCATATCCATTTGTCAAGAAAAATACATTAGGAACCTACTAAAGAAGTATGAGCTTTCTGATTACTCTTTAGTGAAAACCCCTATGGTTCCTCCAAACAATCTTGGTCCTGACCTCACTGGTAAATTAGTGAATCAAACCCTTTACAGAGGAATGATAAGGTCACTGATGTACTTACTTGCCTCAAGGCCTGACATCCAATTCTCGGTTTGCCTTTGTGCTAGATATCAGTCTGAACCAAAAGAGTCTCATCTCACTAATGTAAAGAGAATCATCAGATACCTGAAGGGTACACCTAACCTTGGTTTGTATTACCCTAAATGTTCAGGGTTTGATCTCAAGGGATACACTGATTCAGACTATGCAGGCTGTAATATGGATAGAAAAAGTACTTTAGGATCCTTCCAATTCCTTGGTGGCAAACTTGTGTGTTGGAGAACAAAGAAACAACAGTCAGTGGCCATGTCCTCAGCTGAAGCTGAATATGTAGTTGCTGCAGGGTGTTGTGCAAATGTACTTTGGATGAAGAGCCAACTGAGTGACTATGGCATTCAGTACAAGATGGTACCCATCTTTTGTGACAACACCAGTGCCGTAGCCATCTCCAATAACCCAATGCTTCATCAAAGAATCAAACACATTGACATAAGATACCATTTCATCAGGGACCACATCATGAATGGAGAAATTGAATTACATTTCATCCCTACTGAGTATCAGTTAGCTGATATCTTTACCAAACCCCTGGATGAACCCACTTTCACCAGACTGAAAGCTGAGTTAGGCATGTTGGACACTGAATCAGGGAACTGATTAAAATATTCCACCTGATGTAAATTCTCTTGGACCCTTAATAAACCCATTTCTCAAAGATATACACCTCATCACTGATCATCAACACACTTAATGATAAATCATTCAGGGGGCTCAAGATATCAAATGGCACTGAATACCCTAACTAAATGCTCTAAGTACTTAGTTAGTTAATGTCCCAGTTAGGTAACTGATTCCTATTAAATATATGAATATATGTTGCTTACACAACTGGCATCCACATCTTGGGCCCCCACACCTACCTCACCAATACCACTGAGCATTAAATGCTCTCACTTACATAATTATATATGTGGTGACATCACTCTGCAAAAGTGTCTTTTGTAGAGCCATGCAACTGTTCATCTGATAGTGTTGCGAAAAAAGAGGAGAGATGGGAAATGTGGTTTAATGCGGATATCAAACCCACTTTATATCAGAATTCAAATTTATAAAAACCAATTGATATCCACATGATCCTAACCCTAATTCCATCCCCTATAAATACCCCCACAAAGAGTAACACACACACGCTTTTAAAAATTAAGAAAACTCTTGCAAATTTTCTTTAAGAACTAAAACTTGATTTCAACTGTGTGTTCTCTCTTAAACCAAAACCTTTCTCTCAAAATCCGACCATTTTACCTTCATAATGGCTTCTTCCAACTGTTACATACGCCCTCAATGTGGAATTCTAGATTAAGAGTGTTGACCTGACCAAAAATAATGTAGTGGGAAATTTTTCTTACCCTGAGGGGTTCCTAGAATACAGGGATGTGGTTAAATAACTCCAAAATTGTTTTCTCACCACTGCATTTACAAAAAACCCCTCCATAATATATCATGATTACCTGAGGGAATTCTAGTGCACCGATGTGGTTGAAAAACCTGATGCACCTAAGGATGCCATTATAAGGTTCTCAGTGGAGAATGGGACAAAGTCCCTTACTCTCAACTACAAGACCTTTGTTAAAGCCATAGGCCTTGACTACACTGAGACCTTTGCTGCCCACCCCACTAAACATGAAGTGAAGGCAATGTTGCTAGAACTAGGGCCCTACGATAAACTTTACCCTGATGTTACCCCAGGGGCCCTCCTTGCCAAAGCCCCAATAATCAAAACATGGTTTCTGATACGTGGGAATCGCACCAGGCTTTACCTCTCAAGGGATCTTGAGAAGCTTACAACCCCCACCAGGCAGTGTACTTGATCGTTGTAGTATAGTATAGTGACAAGTACCGGGGGATTGATCGTTCAGCTGGGAATAGTGTCGCTAGGATTAGAAAACCTAAATACTAGTTCTAAAGGCGAGGGATGATTATTTTTGTATTTTTATATTTTTTTAGAAAGCAAGTAAAAATCTCGGGTTTGAAGGATTTTGGCGGAATTAGTTACTAGTCAACTAACCCAATACTAGAGATGCAATCAAAATAAAATACTAAAAATGAAAATAAACTAAATTAACTAAGGTTGTGAGCAATAAGCGGAGAAAATGTGTTTACTTAGATTTCACTACTCCCTAGATATCTTTTACACGTTAATTACTTGTTATAGTTGCGCGGATGACGGATTGTATTCCTTAATACCATTCATGGGGTGGCGCACTTAATTCCCCAATCCTATGAGTGCTTACTTCACTCCTATGTCGAGCCGGCTAAGAAGCTCCTAACATGGGATCATTAGAATTTACTCATGCATTAAATACAACCAATAAAACCTAGTGCACGTCAGTTCATGTTTCCTAAGACGTTCAAGCATGTTCCATTTGGAGATCTGCCAGTTTTCTTAAGCCTAACATCGAATTCATTCATCCAATACAACCATAAACAAGTAATCAACACATAATTAACATCTAGGTTTCATTAGATCCAAGCAAACACAAGATAGATCTAGCCTAGCATGATGGAATTAAGACAAGAACAAGATATAGACAACCAACACATAGACATATTGATTGAATTAAAAGAATAATTATTTCAATTACACATGAAAGGGATCAAGGGCTAAGAACCCTTGAAAAACCTGTAAAATTCGTACCAAGTTCGTACTTAGGGTTTCTCCAAAACTCCTTTCCTTTTAATGTGAAAATTAGAAAACTATATATAGGAAATAGGGTCTGACGGCGTCAAGAACAATTTTGTGACGCCGTCACCTCGCCGCCAAAATACTCCTCGGACTGCATTGATCCAGATCTGACGCCGTCAAGTGTTATATGTTTCCAGGCCGTTATGCTTTTTCCTCTTGACGCCCTACCTTGTGTCACCGTCAAATATGTACTGGGCCGTCATGGAAATTACTCTTGACGCCGTCAAGATTTTCTTCTTGACGCCGTCACCTACTGTTCCCAGCAAGGAAAATTAAGACTTTGGCGTTTTCTTCACTTTTATGCTCCAAAAAAGTCCGAATTGCTTCCTTTTCCAGATTTCTCTCCCAAAGTACCTAAAATCACAAAAGGAACGATTTAGGGCAATATTTGATCAAATAAATTCAATTTCGGGCTTAAATGACCCCCTAAAAACGGTTCATTTTTTGCCTCATCATATACCCTTACACTTGAGATTTGCTTGTCCTCAAGCAAATGCGCTTCTATTATACTCAAAATACAAGTTAGGGGTCATTTAACACTAATATAAAAGTAATTACAACAAATAATCGTTCCACGAAAGACCAAAGACAAGCACGGAGGTCATATACTAGCACATCACAAATAGTGTTTAGATACTCACATCTCTCGGGTGTAATAAAGTATAAATTACAATATGGAAACGGAAGATATCTCTCACTACCTGTCATAGCAAAATAGATTACCATAGGCTTGGGAAAGGATCAAACCTCCACCACATGGCGTAAGCACCTAGGATAAACTATCAAAGAGGTCTTTTTAAAGGGTTGTAACGTTAGGTGTAGGGATATGAAATACACGGTTTTGTTGGATAAAGGAAGTCTTTACTGGTGGCGAGTTAACAATCTTGGTTAATTACATGTACAATATGGCGTTGCTAAGCCAAGACTAGACTCGACTTAAGCTAATAAATGAAAAATAACAAAAACATAAAAACATAGAATGAAAAGGGATGGTAGTCCGTATTTTTTTTTTTTTTTTTTTTTTTTTTTTTTTTCATACACTCTTACCCTACCATACAAAATAATACATCATAGGGGATGAACGTTCCCCTTACACTTGAATTTTTACATACTTTACAATAAACTATTTTATTGACTCGAATTAAGAAAATCAAAACACTTGGAGCACTTTTAAGATTAACGTACATATGGGGGTAATATATGATGTTCTTCCCCATTACACCATATAATAAGTACTTACCCATGAGTCCCAATCGTCCCAAAACAATATGTACAAGGATATGACTCGACTTAGCAACCATGTAATCAATTAGATAATTAACTTAGGGTTTAACAAATAACAATAATGCACTAAAGATGAGCGCATACACGGAAGGCTAAGGCAATTTGGGTGTACATTTAAGTGGGGTGTAACAAATTCTTCCTTTAAGTGAAATGCTTAAAGTTAGAAACGAAAAGATAGGCTCGGAGGGGTGTACTAAGGGTTTCGTGTACTAAAAATAAGTACAACGCTAAGGTGTGGGAAAAATTAGTTGACTTAACTAGCCAAGTAATATGACATAAATGGTCAAGTAATTATGATACGGATTTAACACAAGGGTGATCCTAATGCCTCTTATCATGTAGTAAATCCTACCACACGAATGTAGTCACACTAGCGGTCTCGGGATACATCACTAACGCAAGTTCAAGAATCTAAATGCTACCGGTACACTCATAAGCACTAATAGTAAATGCTTTTCATATCAAATCTAAAGGCGAACCTCACATATTTGGGTGGAAAATTTTTCTGAATAAACGGTTATGTGCTAGTCATACAATCTCCTATCCATGAGACGCTTGCTATGGCTAAAGTTTTACTCCTAAATGTTGTAAAAAATTTTAAATTTGGCGCTAAAATTGCACTAACAAGTATTTCTCATAGATTTATTACACATCTACCATTAAACAAAACAAACTCAAGCGAAAGTGCATATGTAAGGTATCATCTTTTTACCCTCCCCTTACACTTAAGATGAACATTGTCCCCAATGTTCAAGTAAAGAATGTAAAAGTGAAAAAGTAAAAAGAATGAAATCAAATACTCCCCTGATTCGCTCGATATGGATAATAAGGTGGCCAGGTTAAATCTTCCTCCAAGAAAACGAACAATCAAAGCTTCCCTTCCAGAATATAAATCATCTTCTTGTCATACATAACCTGTAAATCCTGAGAAAATAGACAAGACAATCTTGCATAAAATCGGCGGCATCCTATATAAGTTACTAAATCCTAGAAAACAAGATAAGATATAATGCTTGTGGAATGAAGTTTGCAGATTTCCTGGAGATTATAAAACTTAATAATTCACAAAAACCATAAGTCTCCGTTAGAAAAACAAAATCGGTAAAATTTCCAGATTTTTACACGTGACGCCGTCAAGAAGAAATTCTTGACGCCGTCAGAAGTGACCAGCAGAAATTCTTATGTTAAGTTTCCAGAAAATTTCTGGATAAACTTGGTCCTACTTCCTGGAAAATCCTGCAAAACTTCATTATGACTCAATACAAGCATTTGACTCTAACAAATACGAATATACATGTTCATTTAATATTGCGGAGAATCATGATCGGTTTTGTTTCTTAAAAACACATTTGGGGTTTCCCCTTACACTTATCTTTTGCAAAAATACCTTTGGGTGGAGTTAAGACTAGGCCAAAACAACAAAGTAAAGTATTTCCACTATTTAGGTGAGAAACATGATCAACCAACAATAAAAATAAAGCATGCATACGGAAGCAAATAACAAACAAACAAAATAAAATCACACAAAACATGGGTTGCCTCCAAGGAAGTGCTTTTATTTATTTACGAGTCTTGTAGCTAGACGCAAGGTCATGGGTTACTACGTGACCTCATCATTGGTTCCACTCTCTAGGTCGTCTTCTAAACCAGTTTTGTATTCCGGACCTAGTTGCAAGCATTCTTTGTAGAAACCAAGCATCCTACTCTTTACATACTCTACTCCTCTACGTCTATCCTCCTCATTCCTATAATAAGCCGCTTGCTTGTGTTCTTTTTCTAAATTAGAGAGAAGGCGGTATTGCTCAATTTTGTAAGGCATTTGATAGGCAACCTCATCATTCTCTTCCTTGAATCTAACTATCCCTAGAGTCGGGTCATAACTCATCCTAGTGGCCTCAACAAATGGTTTTCCAAATATTACTTGGCTTAGGCAATCATCTATCACTAGACGGGTGTCTTTCACTATCATAAAATCGATCTCATAGGTGAGATTTCCTATAATCACATGCAATCCCTTCACTCTTCCTACAAAATTACTTATCAAATTACTATTGGGCATCATCCTAAAATCAAGTTGTTTCTTCATCACCTAATTGTAATAAGTCCTAGTCATGATGTTAACAGGAGATCTAGGGTCGATGTAAGCTTTCCATATATGCATATGCCCTATGTTGCATGGTATGTTAATGTTAGAGGGGTCTCCCATTTTGATAAGGGGTGTGCCAAGGATATATGGTATCTCGGGACTATCAAATAAATCCTTATGGTATTCCCGTTCTTCCTTGGTGGGCAACTTATCAAAGTACTTTTCTATAGGCTCTACCTCCTCTAATTCCTCTTCCTTTTTAACCTCAATTTCCCTACTTTCATCCCTAGTCTTGGTTTCTACTCCAACTTCATCCTTATCACTTTCCTCTACTCCCTTATCTATTGGCCTAATGGTGACAACATTGACAAAGTGGACATGTTTGGATGATGAGGGGTCCTTAATTTGGATTCCGTTATTGGTGTCCCTAGTGTCCTTCCTAGGTGTGGCTAACGCTTGGTTGTTGAGGGCCTTCAACAAGTTGTCAATCTTGTTGGTCATCTCCATTTGTCGTTGGTTGAATTCGGTTTTGAACCTAGCTATGCGAGCTTCTTGAGATGCCATAAACTTAGACATCAATCCTTCAAGATTGTTGGTACTACCATAATTGTTAGAAGGATTGTTGTTGAAAGTACGGTTGGAGGGTGGACCGTTTGGTTGATAACGATTAGGCGGGTTGGAAGAATTGGGTTGATTTTGTTTCCACCTAAGGTTTGGGTGATTTTTCCAAGAGGGGTTGCATGAATCACCGTAAGGGTTTGGCTCGGGCTTGAAAGTGTACCACTTATCTCCCGCTTCATCGGTACGCGTGGATGCGTAGTCCACGAAAGCTGTTCCGGGGAGTTCCACACAATCACGAGTGTCGTGGGGACCACTACATAATTCGCATGAAGAAGTGATTTTGTTCACTTGGCTTGAAGGTTTAGGAGCTTCGTAAGATTTCATGAGAAACTTGACTTGGTCCTCAAGTTCCATGATCCTATGGTCGGGAGTGCTAGAATTGTTCGAAGGCAAATATATTGCCTTGACCGTTTTGTTCAAATCACGGGGATCATTCCAGCTTTCGTTGTCATAGAGAGCAAGATCTTCTATGAGTTCCCATGATTGTTCCGCACTTAGATCACGCAGCTTACCACCGGCCGATTGGTCAATGGCTTGCCTCGTGGAGAGATCGATATGGTCATAAAAGATTTGGACTTGGAGCCAAAGATCTATGCCATGATGAGGGACTTTTTGGAGTAAGTCCTTGAAACGAGTCCATGCTTTATAAAGAGATTCATTTTGACGTTGTTGGAACATCAAGATGTCATTTCTAAGCTTAGTAGTTCTCCCCGGTGGGAAAAATTGAGCAAGGAAACGAGTGGTGAGATCATCCCATGTGGTGATGGATCCCGCGGGTAAACGCTCAAGCCATTGACTAGCTTGATCCCGTAGAGAGAATTGGAATAGGCATAATCGGGTTGTCTCTCTAGTTTCAACACCTAGGTATATGGAATCTACGATTTTTAGGAAGTCCTTAAGATGTTAGTTTGGATCTTCAGAACGAAGTCCATGGAATGCACATCTGCTTTGCACCAACCGGATGGTGTCGGATCGCAAGGGAGTCACATTGGCTCCGGTGAGTTCAATGGTGTTTCGGAAGCCTTGGTGGCTAGGTCGGGAATATTCTCCTAAGGTTCGGGGCCTAAGGGGTTCTAGTGGTGGGTTTTGTTGTGGTGGGATGACGGGTTCAAGGATGTTCCCATCATCCATGATGTCAGGTGGTGAAGGGTTACGAACAAAAACACAAAGAAATAAGATAGACTAAAGAAAACCTAAAAAAATAAAAATAAAGTCTCACTAGAAAGGAATCTAGCAAGTAGACCTAATAAAAAGAAATTCTAACCTAGACAATAACTATTCCCCGGGCTGTGGTGCCAAAAACTTGATACGTGGGAATCGCACCAGGCTTTACCTCTCAAGCGATCTTGAGAAGCTTACAACCCCCACCACGCAGTGTACCTGATCGTTGTAGTATAGTATAGTGACAAGTACCGGGGAATTGATCGTTCAGCTGAGAATAGTGTCGCTAGGATTAGAAAACCTAAATACTAGTTCTAAAGGTGAGGGATGATTATTTTTCTATTTTTATATTTTTTTAGAAAGCAAGTAAAAATCTCGGGTTTGAAGGATTTGGGCGGAATTAGTTGCTAGTCAACTAACCCAATACTAAAGATGTAATCAAAATAAAATACTAAAAATGAAAATAAACTAAATTAACTAAGGTTGTGAGCAATAAGTGGAGAAAATGTGTTTACTTATATTTCACTACTCCCTAGATATCTTTTACACGTTAATTACTTGTTATAGTTGCGTGGATGACGGATTGTATTCCTTAATACCATTCATGGGGTGGCGCACTTAATTCCCCAATCCTATGAGTGCCTACTTCACTCCTATGTTGAGCCGGCTAAGAAGCTCCTAACATGGGATCATTAGAATTTACTCATGCATTAAATACAACCAATAAAACCTAGTGCACATCAGTTCATGTTTCCTAAGACGTTCAAGCATGTTACCATTTGGAGATCTGCCAGTTTTCTTAAGCCTAACATCGAATTCATTCATCCAATACAACCATAAACAAGTCATCAACACATAATTTACATCTAGGTTTCATTAGATCCAAGCAAACACAAGATAGATCTAGCCTAGCACGATGGAATTAAGACAAGAACAAGATATAGACAACCAACACATAGACATATTGATCGAATTAAAAGAATACTTATCTCAATTACACATGAAAGGGATCAAGGGCTAAGAACCCTTGAAAAACCTGTAAAATTCGTACCAAGTTCGTACTTAGGGTTTCTCCAAAACTCCTTTCCATTTAATGTGAAAATTAGAAAACTATATATAGGAAATAGGGTCTGACGGCGTCAAGAACAATTTTGTGACGCCGTCACCTCGTCGCCAAAATACTCCTCAGACTGCCTTGATCCAGATCTGACGCCGTCAAGTGTTATGTGTTTCCAGGCCGTCATGCTTTTTCCTCTTGATGCCCTACCTTGTGACGCCATCAAATATGTACTGGGCCGTCATGGAAATTACTCTTGACGCCGTCAAGATTTTCTTCTTGACGCTGTCACCTACTGTTCCCAGCAAGGAAAATTAAGACTTTGGCGTTTTCTTCACTTTTATGCTCCAAAAATGTCCGAATTGCTTCCTTTTCCAGATTTCTCTCCCAAAGTACCTAAAATCACAAAAGGAACGATTTAGGGCAATATTTGATCAAATAAATTCAATTCCGGGCTTAAATGACCCCCTAAAAACGGTTCATTTTTCGCCTCATCAGTTTCCTGCCCCCTGAAGGATCCTGATGACCTTTGTCATTCAGGTCCTTGGGGGAAACAAATCCTCCACTGAGCAACTGAACACTACTCAATCAATGATAGTGTATTGTCTCCTAGAGGGTATAAAAATTGATCTTGGAGAAATTATCTTCAAGGACCTCCTTGCAAAATTGGTGGGAAGTCTAGGAAAAAACTTATGTCATACCCTAGATTTATTTCGTGTGCCTTGCAAGATTTGTTGGGGTCCAAGTACATTAAGTCTGATGGCTTAGGCTTTGACCCTGAGGTCTTACACAAGACCAATTACTCTCGTGACCCCTATGAGGTTACACCTGTCACCCTTACCACATATATGCTAACTGCTATCCAGGGTGACAACAAGATTTCACTTGTTCCCTCTCCCACCAAGAAGTTGAAGAGGAAGAAGGGACAGGGGTCCAGGAAGGTAGCTCAACCCAAGTCACTCGCTACTGGTACCTCTGTCTCTAAGCCTAACAAAAGGGGGCAACAACAACAGACCTTGACTGCTGACACCCTTAGAGTTATAACCGAGTCACTGACCCCAAAACAAAGGCCAACGGAAGGCACTGAGACATCACACTCAGTGTCCTTGGGCAAACCCATTCCCAATGGCTCTGCTGATATAAACAAGTCAGTAGAGTTGGAATCAACGCAACCTCCACATCCTGTTGAAGGATCTGGAAAATCACGACTAGAGTCTCAAGGAGCAAGGTGTCCTATATCCTCGGTGGGCCAGCATTACTCCACTGAGAAGGGGACCCACACCCTTTCACATCCTGCTAAACGATCGGGTAAATCATAACCCAAGCATCAGGGAGTTAACTCCCCTAAATCTTTGACCGGCCAGCGCAACCCTGTTGGGAAGGGGGAAAACCACTTAGGTGCCTGATGTGGACATTCGCAAATCAAAGATTTTGTCTAAGGGCACAACAACTCTTCCCAAAGACTCTGAGGGAATTATACAACCCACTGATAGGGACACAACAATCATGATTCCTAAGGATGGCACTAGAAAATGCTCATCAGTGTCTGAAGGTATCCCGGGTGACAAAGACTCAGAGGGAAACATACCACCCGCTGATACGGAACCCAAACCCACTCATGGAGGTGCCCAAAACTTGGGAACTGGCTCTAAGGACCAGGCAGATAAAATCAGGCAGATAAACTTGGGAACGAAGGTAAGTCTTCTTATGAAGAGGAGCCTAATAACCTTCTTTTGCAGATTCAGTCAATGGCTGACGTTCAGGCAACCTTGTTCTCAGATGATGAATTCCACATTGATGAGGAGGTTTTTAAAGCCGAAGATGACATGGAGGTTGAGGAGACTATCCCTAAACTAATCTCTCAGTCTGCTCAATCCTCTAACCATAAAGCTACCGAGTCCCACTCCGAGTCAGAATCCTCAGATGATGATCAAGCTCCTCTCACTAGGAAGTTCTTTTCCAAGTTCATCAAAAAGGCCACCAATGCCTTATTCAGGGGAGTCACTGATGAATTGTTTGATATCCACACTGAATAGGCAGTTCACTACTTCAGTCTCAAGGAGTCAGTTGAAGAATTCAATGAGATGTCAGGGAGCAGAACTCCTCCATTAACTTCTCCCTGACACAGATGGTCTCCCACCTTAACCAGTTCCTTGAATCCCTCAACAAACTGAATACAGGGGTTCAGTCCATTCAAGAATCAGTTAAGGATGATCCTGAAATCATCAGGAAGCTCCTTCAGGCATCAGAGCCTATCTTCTCAACTCTGTGCATCTCACTGAGCTACTCAACCTGCTAAAATCCTTCAATCTTCAGGCTCTCAGTAGCTCAGTGGAGTCTGTCAAAACCTCCCTTGCTGCCTCAGATCAATCAGTGCAGTTCAGTCTCAGAAGTCAGCCTCTATAGCTTGGAGTTTTGGTTCTCACTTGATAGCAATGGAAAGTAGGCATCACTTGAAGCTAAGGTGTCTACCATTCAGCAGGACACCTCATACATCAAGACTATGATGACTGAGATCTATCAGGCCTTCAAAGGTTCCTCTCCCTCTGCATCAGTCACTCCAACTCTTTCCATCACTACAACTAAGGCAACAGTTGAGGGGCAGAATGTCACTAATGCCCCTCATACTAATGCACAAGAAGAAGCTACCGATGTTGCTTCAAGAGGACAACCCTCTTACACTGAGGGGGAGCATATTACTGAGGCCACTCTTATCTCATCAGTTCAACCTCATGAAGAAATAGTCTCCTCATCTCATCAGCAGGATAAAGGCAAAAGCATTGCTACAACACCTGAACCTGAAATAGTGCTAAAGCCTGCAGGTATGTGCTATTTTACACATACTTTTAGCCTTAATAAACGGACAAAAAGACCAAAAACCGAGCCAATTATGCCAAATATATGTTGTTTTTGTGTTAGGAATGTGCAGGCACGGATATTTCGAGAAAAGGATAAAAAATGAAGCAAAACGGACAAACCGAGCACGAGAATTGGAAAATGGATCAAAAGTCGAAGCCGAAGAAGCATTTATCTATATGGATCACGTTTGAGCTCAAAATGTCAAAATCAATCCCTAAGTCACATTACATTACAAAAAATGGTCCTTGGTGCATATTTGCAAAATCAGTCCTAAAGTTAACATTAGTTATCTATCCTATTATTACAAAAGCCCAAAACAAAATAAATAAAACCAAACCAAATCTGAAATCCACTTCTATCCTGAATCCCAAATTATACCCAACTCGTACCCAAAGTCAGAAAGGTCAAACAATGTTAATTAAATACCCCATTTACCCCACCATTCCCTGTACATCTTCTTCCACCTCTCACCAAAATACCATCCGTACCCCTTCACCTAGCATCGTACTAAGAATCTTTTAAGCTGACAAGGATGGAATGATGAAAGGATCGCCAAGGTGGACTAAAGGAGCAATTCTATTGGATGAAACACATCACCAATCTAATCAAACGGCTGTGAATTGATGATATGTGATGGGATATGATCTAAGGACGAGATTTATGGATCTAGATGCTTCCAAAGAGAATCCAGGACCTTCTCTCAGTTACTATATAAAGCACTCCTCAGCCACGATTTGGAGCTGTTAGCTAGGAGTAGGAGTAGCCATAATATAGTGTAGTTTAGGAGTAGCTTTAGTGTAGCTTGTTATCAGCTTTCCACTTTCTAAAGATTTGTAATTCGAATTTTTTAGTTTAATGCAATATTGAGTTTTCATTTAAATTTCTTGTACCATTTATATCTTAAGCTTTTACATTGTTCTAAAATTGTTTCAAGTCTTCAATTACTGTTTACACAAACTCATTCAAGCTTATTAGTAGCTTGTAGTGAGAATTGTACATTAGTTTCTACTTAAATTGGTTAAAGAACTGCTAGTCAACGAAAATCAAAGGTGAGGGCTTATGAAGAATATAGGTTAGTCAGTGGTGGTTATTGGTTGCAGATGTGATTTTTGAGTCTATCTAAAGACAGGCTTTGGTTGGATTGTGATTTACCCTATGTCAGTTATGGTATGGATTCTGTAAGTCCTTAATTTCACTTTTAGTTCATCATTCTATTTCATAAGCTTTGGATTAGATCTGTGTTAATGTAGTTGTCTGCTGTGGATTGCTTATATTTGATCATGTTACTAGCTATATTTAATATATTTAAGTCTGTTTGGACATTTATCTTTGATTCGCTTTGAATCTGTTCCTATTATACATCATATTATTGATCTGTGATTCAGAGCTCTGGTTGTTCATTGTTGTTGATTGCTGTCAATTTAGCTTTAGTTGATAGATTTACAACTGTTGTGATTATTGCTTTGGTGATTGTTAGTTTAAATCTAAGTTTGATAGCGCAATTGTGTTTTTAGAGGATGTTTGGATCAGTTGCCTTCTTTAAGTCAAAAATTGATATGGCTATTTAGTTTTACTTTGATCTGTCATATTATGATTAAAACAGTAGATGAGAATGGAAATTGAGTAGGTTCAGTTAGTATTTAAGAGTTTACATCAGTAGTGAAAATTGTGGGGATTTAAGAGGTTTAAGCAGTTGTATATTAGAATCAATAGCCATTGGTAACATTAGTCATTAAAAAAATAGAATCTTAAGTAGTCATTTCAGAATTTTAGTTGTGCAAATTTCTGGTATTAGGCTTTTGTTAGTAACGATTCATTATTCATCCACTTTAACCCATTGCATCAACAGCCTCTTAATCTCTTTTCACCTTCAATTTTAATTGAGTTAGATTTAGATTTAGGTTTAATAATCAGTTAGTAGTTTAATCTTCATTTAGGATAGCTTAGTTTTCAATTGAGAAGAACTTTTTCTAGCTTAGCTAGGTCCTTAAAGTAGCCTTCATCAACCTTTTGTACCTTGCATCAGTTATCTTTTGTTTAAATCCATTTTGTTTTTAATTTTTCATTTGCTTATTAATGGATATTTTCAGTTGAGATTTTTGTCTATTTCTTATTCGGTTGCTGTCTTTGTTTACCCCATTTTTATGAAATTTTAGATAAGCTTTTTGTGTTGCTTTTGACTTGCTTGTAATTGCTCCTTATCGCCTGTTTATCCTGCACCAGCAGCCTGTCCCTTTTCATTCCCTTAGAACTGATTGTGTTTTGCTTCTTTTTAGATAAATTTTGGTTTCATGGATTACTTGTTGTACCAGCTTGTGATAGTTTTTATTTGGTAATCTAGCATATTGTTTTATATAGCTTTTAGGTACCTTGTATACACCTCAGCAAATTTACATACCTCTGCTCAGTTTTAATCCATTTTGCCATCTGCCATCGTTAGCTTGTTTAAACTTGTTATTAGCTTGTTTTAGCTTTATTAGGTTTGCCTTTAGGACTTCATCTACCCTGCACCATCAGTTCATAATTGACCCAAAGTGCCCTCACATCAGCAGCTTATTGTCTCAGCTGCAATCTCTTTGTTCTTAATTATCAGCTATGATTATGTAGGATTTAGGATTGGATTTTGCATTTATAATTAACCTGTAGTATAAGCTATTATGATTTGAATTTTGTTTGCATTTTTGAGTTTATCTACTTAGCTTATAATGGTCTGCTATATTCCCCTTTAGGGACTGTTTGCTTAGCTTGCATTTATTGGTTATTTGATCTTTGAAGTTTGTTGCTATCATTATTTATGCTTGTTTTAACCTATTTGTGTCGTCCTCAGTTGGTATAAACTAGTAGTAAGTTAGTTAGAACATGTAGGTTCCTTACGATAGCTTCTTCACCATTTAGTGTAGTTTCTTAAGTTTGCATTTTTCCCTTTTTAGTAACTGTAGTAACTACTGAAATCATAAATTCTTTCTGATCTTTGGTTAAACTTTTCATAAGTTTGGTTTTTATTATAGTTGTTGAAATTCACGAGCTTGTTTAATTTTGCAAAAAGAAAAAAAAATAATAATAAAGAGCAAAAAGCTGAGGTCCAGGTTCGAACCTGTGACCTCTAGCTCACAGCTCACAAAGCACACACCTTACCATACGCACTAGAGACTTTTTCAATAAACCTTTGCACTTTTTATTACTTATACCCTTTTCCTTTTTTGGCTTATATAGCTTATCCAATATTCCTAATAGCTTAATCTAACTGCTTTTTCCAAATTCGTATTTTTCTTAGTTTAATAATAGACTTGCACATTTACTATAAAAATTTCAGATTTTATTGAAATTTTTTTCTATTTTTAAACATTTATTTTCTTTTAAATAGTTTTTAATTCATAATAAATAAATAAAAAGTCATAAAAATATTTTTCTTTTCACAAAATTTTCTTTTACCGTTTAGAATGTAGGAAAAGTATTTTCATACCCCGTAGGATTATTTTTGCTCTCATTTCACTTTTTATCTTGCGCACTTATGTAGTTTTTAGATATTTTTGCGCGTTCTTAGTTTAGATCTCGTTTTAGGTTTATATTGATTTACGCATTAATTTTAGTTGCTTTATTTTAGTCTCGATTTGCTTTCCGTAGTTATAATATCACAATTTTCACTTTTCCGCTTTTCACGACACGATTTGCGAATCGAATTTCAGGATTCCATTCAACCTTCGTTGGTAGAACGGCCCGGGGAAATACTTTTCTAAGCATTTCTTCGGAAACACAAACCTATACTAAAACGACTAAATCAATTTTTGGTGCCGTTGTCGGGGAAGGTTGAAGTAAGTTTTTGAATATTCGTTTTGAAAAATCGTTTTTTGATAAGCCTTCCTCTATCTTGTATATATTTTCTATAAAAATATAAAAATTGAAAAATCAAAAACACTTTTCCTAAAGTGTTTACAAAAATACAAAAATAAAGTTACAGCCTCGACTCTCCCGTGGAAGGGAGGGCGTTGTAAACCAAATAAGCCTTACAACATAAGAAAAACGTGAAATTAGTTGTTTATCGGATTGCTTCAATTCATCAACCGATTCAGCGGGAAAATTCTTTTCTCTCGTTTCGTTGCGAGTAGTTTTGAAGAAAACGATTACGATTAATGTAACGTTTGAAAAAAGAAAATAAAAGTTTGAGATTTGTTTTTCAATATATAATAAAAGTCCAAAAATATTTTTCTTTTTCATATTTGAATTTTCACTTTTATTTTGATTTATTTTTATGATACAAAAATAATCTTCTTATCCTCTTATCATTTGATTCTTCTTCTTTAACCTTCTAAACCGATTATTCTTTTTCTATCCCCTCTTATGTTTAATTCTTATGGATCCGATTTGTGTTAAATGTGGAGAACCGTTCTTCAAAGGTTCATGTGTTTAGTGTACATGCGAACAATGTTGTAGTAATATTCATGATGGAGTTTGTTGGTTTTGTAATTCTCCTGCGTATGTTCAAAACGTTCCCGATTACTATCCAACACCACCGCCACCTTCGTTTACGTGCTTTAATTGTGGAAATCCATCCGACGAAGGATTACTGTGTGGACAATGTTTTTGTAATCAATGTAGATATATCAATTGTATGTGCTATACCCCGAGTGTTGAAATGTCTTACGCTTGTGATTCGAGTTTTGATAATGATCCTCAAAATGATTTTAATCTTCCTTCTCAAAACTTTTATGAGCAAAAACCGTATTTTATTGGTAATTCGTTCCAAAGTTCATCAAATTTTTAAAATTGTGGGGGATCGTTTGAAAATTTTTATTATGAGCCGAATTCATGTTACGATTCTCATGGTTTTAACCAACCCCCACAAATTCCCGACAAGTTTCAAGTTCAGATTGAATTTATTGCTGAAATGAAACCCGTTATCGAGAAGTTAAAAGAGTTGGTGGCTAATCGTTAAACTAATACTCCTGAGCCTCGTGAGAAGTCTATTGCAGAATTACTTGCTGAAGAGAGATCGTCTAATCCTTTTAAAAATTTTATTTACTATGATTCCAATGACGATGATGAGAAAATTACGATCGTTCTTAATCCTCACAAAGCTTTCGATGTTTCTCTCGTAGAACCCGAGGACTCTCTAAAAATGGGGGACGAGCTCCATAACACTATTCCGACAACGTAATCAGACGAATTCGATAAGTCTAGTGTTGAGAACCTCGTCCCAATCCCAAGAGAGTCTGGGGAAATTTCTAACGGTGATTGTGAATTTATTGAAGATAAGCCGTAAGATCCTTTGGAGCACGTGCTCTAGGATTCTTTACCCGATTTTGAGAAATATGTTTTTGATACGGCCGAAGAATGTGAGTTATCTCCGATTGATAATCCGAATGATCGTGTTGAGATGTTTTCCGATTCTGACGATGATGATTCTATATCTTGTGGAGACATCGAATATGTTGAAGAGTTACCTTCTGAGCTCGTCAGCTTAGAAGAAGAGAATGATGAAGATATTGAAACGGAAATCCAAGATGAAGCACTTCGTGAAAAATTATTGAATATATTCTCATTTCTAAGATCGAGGCATTGAATGATCCTTCGACTTCTTCTCCTATCCCCGATATGGATAGTGATTTCTTACCCGAGCTTGAAATTTTTTGATTTGAAGAGACGAGTAGTTGGAATCCCACTATTCATGCTGATATCTCTATTCCGGATTATGAGCGTTTTGATTTTGAGATTGATTCTGAGCTTATTTCCGATAATCCGACACGTGACCCTCTTTTAGAGGATGTTGATCTATTTCTTGCTGCGGATAACTTGATACCACCGGGTATTGAAAATGACGAGAATGGCCTTCGAAGAAGTGTTCTTAAAGAAATACATAATGATGATTTACTTTCCGGAGCTGGCTCATTTCTCTTCAATCCTCCTTCGTCTCGTTCACTTGAAAAACCGCTGGATGTAGTTTGTGAATCCGATATGAATAAAGATATTTTTGGAGTGGTGGACGAGATTTCTGAACAAGATGTTCCTGTGCTTGATATTTTACCCACCCAACCCACCCATGATTCAGAACTCGACTTTGCTTTTTTCATCCATGTGTTTCACCCATTCTTTATTTAACCCATCATTTCTTCACTTTTGTTGACATAAATAATGCATTAAAACGTTAT
This sequence comes from Artemisia argyi, assembly GCA_030686995.1. Lineage (NCBI taxonomy): Eukaryota > Viridiplantae > Streptophyta > Magnoliopsida > Asterales > Asteraceae > Artemisia > Artemisia argyi. Next base: position 136,666,032 of record CM060694.1, read on the forward strand.
TTATATTCTTCGATATCTCTATATTTTGACGATTACAAAATGTAAAATCATCAAACGTAAGATTACTACGTAAACAAGTATTAAGCTAGTTTGTATCATTATATCCAACTTAATCACTTAAGGTATGGATAAACAAGTGCATAATACATCTCATGATCAAAGGGATATTTAATTAATTAATTCAAAGTTTATTTAATTATATAAACATATTATATATTTTTGAAAAACACTTTTGGTAATAAAGAAAAATGTTTTAATCATACTAAATATATGAATTCAAATTTTTAACGAAAATCAGTTAGTTTTTCACAAAATAAACTTTCCCCACTAAATGAAAAGTTTTCTGGCCGTTACAGCTGGGCGGCCCCCTTAATTATAAGGGGCGGTCCCCTTAAAATTAAGGGGACCGGCCAGGTACCTGTGTCAGAAACTGTCAGAATTTTTCTCCTATAAATACCACCTTAAATCTGAAATTTTGCCCCACCTTTTGCACAAAAAATTTCAGATCCAAAGCTCTTTAAACATCCTCCAAAACCCTTTGATCATTAGAATACTTATCCTTGTTTCATGTGATTTAATTCCTTCTCATCCATCCTCATCCAAAGTGCAAAAGAAGAACACTCCTTCTACAACTAAGTTCAAGAAGCACTGAAGAGTAGTTGTGTATATTGTATATATTATGTGTGAAGTTGTGTTGTGCTTGTAATTAGTAGTTTAGAAGAAATAGAAGTTGTGTAGGGAGAAGAAGTTGTTTAGTTGTGAAGTAGTGTAGTTGTGAAGAAGACAGGTGTGAAGTAGATTGGTGTAAAGAAGATTGGTGTAAAGAAGATAGGTGTGAAGTAGATTGGTGTGAAGAAGTTGTGATTAAGTTGTGACGAAGTTGTAGTGTGTAAATTGGTGTGTAAGGTTTTCTCCGCCATAAGAGAGTTTGTTGACATAGTGAAGAAAACTCTCGAGTAGTTGACTCGGGGAGTGGAGTAGGAACAAGGAAGGTGGCCTTGTAGCCAAACCACTATAAATCCTTGTGTTGTGGTTTGATCTTTCCAACTCTCTTCTTTACTTACTTATTCACTTATACAATATTAGCTTAGTTTGTTAGTTATTATATAATTGTTCATATAGTGTAAGTATTGAGATCACATAAACTAGAATCAAAGTTTTTAAAACAAACTTGTTTTTATAAATTTTAAAAACGGACGTAAAACTATTCAACCCCCCTTCTAGTTTTCCATAATTGGTATCAGTAGCCACGTCTTGCAAGATCTTTAAAATATATTGTATTTTAAAACTTGTAACGATCTATGGAATCTGAAAAATATTTAGAAGGGCAATCTATGCAAAACCACCACTATTTGAAAGTGATGGATTTTTATATTGGAAAAATCGATTCGAAACTTATGTGAAGTCAAAAGATCTAGATCTTTGGCTTGTTATTACCAATGTGATTTTTTACCTATTCAAAATAACCCCGAAACAAAGAAAGATGAAATCGTACCTTTAAAAAACAAAATGATGATTTAAAAGAAAACTTGCTAAAAATAATGAAGCAAAAATGGTTATTTATAATGCGCTACCACGTAAAGAGTACGAAAGGATCTTTATGTGTGAAACCGCAAAAGAAATTTGGAACTCTTTATTAATAACTCACCAAGGTAATAATCAAGTCAAAGATAATAAAATAGATCTACTTGTTCAACAATATGAGCAATTCACGATTTCGGAAGAGGAATCAATTGATAATTGTCACAACCCACAATTTCAGGTCATTTTTCCAAACTTCGACATTCTACTATTCACAAATTACTATTCATCGATCACTATTCATCGTTTTACTATTCATCATTTTTGAGGTCGATTTGACATTCCGAGACACATTCAGAAATTTTACTATTCACTTGACACTATTCATTTCCGAGAGGAAACCACTATTCACGTGCATTATTCATGTCATCGTAAATTTAGTTTACGAGTGTTCAAATTCGCGTAACCGTATTGGTTCAGGAGCGAATTCATGCATTATTATCAGGGACACTTCATACGGACTGGAAATAGTCGACATATCATCATTAGGGCACTTGCATACTATTCCACTCGTAGGATAACTAAATTAATACTTTTGGTACAATTAACGATTTACGTATGTTTATTTTGAATAAACGCTAATACGCGAACTATAAATGTGTCTAACATGTTCGACACTCCCGACTATGATCCCAATACATTTTTATACTCATTTTTACAATATAAAAACTATAATATTAATTTACCCGGTATTTTGGAAATTTAACTAGTACGTATCGTACGTTTAACTTAATAACGACGGTTTTCACCAAAATTAAACGATAATCACCCTAACTCTCCGTAGTTGTACCCGACATATTTTTACAATTTTTATAACTTTATTATGACCCGAATAACTTCAATAAAATTTATTTTTAGTTAACCCGGTACCCGACTAAACTTAAAACTAATAATACTACACTAAAACCACTAACTTTCTAAAATAAATCACAAAACATTTCCCCCCCTTTTCCTCCTTTAGAACCGGCCAACCCCCCCCCCCCCCCCCCCTATAGTCTTCAAACATTAAAAACTTCACCAACACTCTTAAATGCTACCAAACTTTTGTCTACAAGTATATATTAAACTCTTTTCACTCAATTATCACAAAACTCATTTTACTTGCACTAGAAAAACTTTTTCTCTCTTTTCTCTTGAGGATTGGATCGACCAAGGTGGTCAAGGAAGCAAAAATCATAAATTTTTACAAGATCATATTGTAAACTTGTTCATTTAGTAGTCCTTGTTAGAGTTTTGAAATAAAAACTCAAGGATTAGTAGACTTTTTATCATCTAAACTCTCTAAACCATCAAGTAAGTTAACAAACTCATTTTTATGATTTTTACAAGTTATTATTATGTTTATATAATTTTCTTACAAGATCTTATACATGCATCAACTTGTACCACTCCATTTTTGTATATATTAACTTTGAAGCCCTAGAAATGGAAACATATGAAACCCATGTTAGACCTAGTGGATTGATGATGTTTAAGGACCCATGACACCCTAAGAAGGTGTATGGTAGGATTAGATTAGCTTTGTGGTGTTTGAAAGTGGTTTGATGGAGGATGGAACTAGTTTGGAGACTTGAAAATGGTTTTTGAAACTTTTGATATACCTACTGTCCCTATTTTAAATTCGTGGGAAAATCAGTAAATGGTGGCTAAGTTTTGACCAAATATTTAGAAAATACATTCAAAAACGAAACTTTAGGCGAAAGAACGGATTAAAACGAGTTTATAACGAAGGAGATATGATTTTTGCAAATTTAACGACGAAAACTATTTCTTAGAAAACTGCTTGCTGATTGGCAGAATACGACGGGTAATTTGAGGCATTAAACGTAACCTAGAGGAGCCGAGTTATCAAAAATATACTAGTATACACAAAGACGAATCCGTGGACATAAAGAACAAGGAAAACGAGCCTAAAACGACCGAGTTATACCCGTTTTAACATTTTCAAAACTATATATATATATATATAGTCACAAATAAAAATAATAACGTACGTACTAAACAGTATATTTTCTAGAAAATATTACTAAGGACTATTTTCTTATCAAATGAATACGTACGACCTGAAGGGAATACTTATACGACTTAACGACGTATTTCAAGGTTTTCAATACAAGGATTATAACGCTAACTTTTTCGTACGAGTTAATATGACAAGTTATATACTCCTATATATGGATATATTTTCCTAAGTATGGAAACCATTTCTCTACGACGATAACTAGTATTTTCAAATTACGAGTGGTATGAGTATCATGTGCATGTGCATTCATTTCATTACGGCTTGATCTAAGTTAGATCATGATTATTCATTTAGGTTGCGGCTAGTACTCGCGCCTCATTGTCCCGACTACTTTTACCTCATTGCACCATCTTTGTACCATCACTTCGAGGTGAGTTCTCATAGCCCCGTTTTAATTCTATATTTTGATTTCAAATCCCACGGGGGAGAATACATTGCATTACTTATTTTTGTGTACATGCCTAAGTATAAAATTCATACATTGCTTAAGTTGCCTATTTACCACGTCTTGAAAAGTCCCCTTTATTATCATGGACCGTTAATTTCTAGTACTAAGCGAGAGTGAGTGGATAGATCTATCGAGGGTGACGCCTCCATTCGTGTTTGGGTTGCTCCAAATGGAACGAATGCATTTCATGTCTTTATTATTAAAGTGCCTGGTAAACACTCATTGGGGCCAAGTAACGTCTAGCTTCGGGGTCATGAGCTTAAGAGCCAATGTATATACTTTCCGGACATCCTATTTCTTGGCATTACTTATGGCATTTGTACACTAGATTTTACTTATTAAACCTATGATTATTCACCAACTTTATGTTGACCATTTTTCGCAATGTATTTCTCAGGTAACTAAGGCATATTCTCATGGCATTGCATGGAGTCACTTTGTGTATCAAGGATGACGCGTCACTTTTGGATTTCATGCACTTTGAACTATCGTTTGATTGTACTAAACTATTTCCTTAAACCTTTTCCAACTTTTGGGACCTATGTCTTTATAACTCTGATTATATTTTGAATGAATCAAACGATGTATTTTATAAACGACACTTTAGGTCGTTCAATATATCCTGGTTGTGTGCTATGATCCGTTACACCCTCAGGTATTCCATTCCGCTGCCATTCAGGTATTTTGGGGGTGTGACAGATTGGTACCAGAGCTAAGGTTATAGCGAACTAGGTTGCATCATAGACCCTAGACTATAACCACACCATCATAGCATATCATCATTTCATCATAAGTGCGTATTTACTTATTTTTAGGTGATGCCATTATTGCGAGTTATTTATTTATTTCACCTTGATTATCACAGAGTCATGTCTTCGAATCCCGACACTGTCATACTTTACACTATATCAGATTCTGATGATGAGGGCTCTGTGTCCTCCACTGCTGTTTCACCATTTGTTTCTCCTACACCTGAGTTGCCACTTTTGGCGTTAGATGATGATACCGAACCTTTCGAGGAGGAGGAGACGGCTCCTACTCCCCATGTCCATCCTACTATACCTACTGACATACCATCATCTCCTACTACTACTATCCATTCAGAGCCGAGACTTATGTTTCCTAGGGATAAGACTATCCAGACTGCTAGGAAGAGAGTTCGTATTGCTACATCTACTTATAGGAGTCTCCCTAGTCCTACTGTGCCTACACCACCACCACCAGCCTTACCCATTACTACTCCTGTGCCTACCTCACTCTTGCCGCTCAGGAAGCGTGCAAGGCTTACCACTCCAGATTCACCTACCACTGAGACTGATGACTTTTCACCACCACCAGTATACCACATAGGTGAGAGTTCTAGAGCGGCTGCGGCTAGGAGCCCTACAGCCGTCACACTAGAGGATCAGATGAGTGCTCAGCAGGAGCAAGTAGATAGGTTGGGGTATAGAGTTGATGAGATCATTACCACACGACTTGAGACTGTTGAGGAGCAGGTTGAGGATTTGATACAGGGCAGGGTTGGTATTGATGTGTCTTACCATGGACTCGAGGCACGACAGTTGAGGCATCAGGAGGAGATTGAGCTACTTAGGGATGAGTTACCTGAGATTCGAGATAGAGCTCAGGCGACACAGGAGACCCAGTGGGAGCAGGTAGACCAGTTGACACTGCTTCGAGAGAGGGTAGTTGTATTGGAGCGTAGGGATGCTTCTTCTCGGTTACGACTTGAGCATCTTGAGGAGATCGTGGTTGCGATGGATCGTGAGATTCGCCGCTTGAGGGGAGAGCCTGGACCATCTAGAGCACCGGGAGGAGCCTAGACGTAGACTGGTATTATATTAGCTTGTATTATTTTCCTAGTCCCGGGATGTGGGACATAGTTCAAGAACTTGTAGTCTTTTGGTTGTTGTACAAACAAATATATCAAGTGCGACTCTACTATGTTGGAAATGTTGTGCTATATATTATATCGGTCCATGTAGGCCGAAATTTTCATGTATTATATTCATGTGTTGTGATTATATTTATGATGTTTCGTGGTTGCTCTTTATTATTGTCGCATTTATACAGATTGTGGTTGTATTCGTACATGTTGTGGTTGTATCGACACAGGTTGTGGATGTATATATACGTGACGTGGTTGTTGTGGTTGTATATATATACTTGTCGTGGTGATGTTTAGACAGATTGTGGTTGTACTCGTACATGTCGGGGTTGTATTTATACTTGTTGAAGTTGTATATATGTATACATGTTGTGGGTGTACATCTTTGGTTCGATGACTATTTCTATTATGATTTTTCTCATGGGTATTTCCATTGTGATTTATCAGAAATATGGCACCAAGGAAGAGTAAGACTGCACCAGAAACACCCGCTATGACTCAAGCCGCTATCCGCAAATTGGTCAGGGATAGTATTGCAGAAGCTCTAAAGATTGAGAGAGCTGAAGTTGCTGCAAGGGCTGCTGAGGCTGCTTCTAATACAGAGATCGTTGAACCGCCCACTGCTAGGCGTGAATGTACATGGAAAGATTTCAAGATTAGTGATCCTGTCAAATTTAAGGGCACTGAAGGAGCGGTTGCTTTAATCCGCTGGTTTGAAAAGACTGAGAACGTATTTCTCATGTGCGGATGCCCGGACGTCAACAAAGTAAAATTTGCTACGGGTATGCTTCTTGATGAAGCTATGTCTTGGTGGAATTCGTATGCTCAGCCGATTGGTATGGAAAATGCTTACAAGCTTACTTGGGAGGAATTCAAGAAATTGATGACAAAGAAGTTTTGCCCTCGTACCGAGGTGCAAAAGATGGAAACGGAATTTTATGAGCTTGTGACTAAAGGTGATGACATTGAGACTTATTTCAGGAGATTTCAGGAGTTGGCTGCACTATGTCTAACTATGGTTCCCGATGATGAGAAAAAGATGGAAAACTTTGTTGGTGGATTGCCCGAAAGTGTTCGAGGAGATGTGATTTCTTTTGACCCTCAATCAATGGAAGAGGCTATTCGTATAACTCAGAAACTTATGGTCCAAGTGGTAAAAGGAAAATCTGCTGTCAACAACAACTACCGTTCAAACAACACCAACTACACCAACATTCGGAACAACAACAACTATAACAACAATCGGAACCGCAACTATCCCAATAACCGAAACAACAATCCAAATAACAACAACAACAAGAGAAGGTTTGATTACAACCAAGGTGGATATGCTGTTCAGCCGCCACCTAAGAGACAGGAGGTAGCAAAGGTTTATGCTGCAGGACCAAATGACAGGAAAGGTTACACTGGTAACTTACCTAAATGTGAAAGGTGTCAGAAGCATCATAACCCAGGTCGTTGTCCAGATATTTGTGGAAATTGCAAGAAGCTTGGTCACCACATCAAAGATTGTAGACTTCCAATCGTGGGTGACAATCAGAAACCACCAGTAACATGCTATGGTTGCGGAGAAATTGGACATTTTAAGAGTGATTGTCCAAAGAAGGGGAAGAATCAAGGAACTGGAAATCAAGATGGAAAAGCTCGAGGAAGAGCTTATGTCATGGGAGGAGACGATGTCAAAGAAGACCCGAATGTTGTTGCGGGTACGTTCCTCGTTAATAATCGTTATGCATCCATTTTATTTGATTCAGGAGCGGATAGAAGTTTTGTTTCTATTGCATTTGCACCTTTGCTTAACATAGAACCAACCCCATTAGACATTTCCTATATCGTCGAATTAGCCGATGGGTCTTTAGTTAACACCAACACCATTATCCGTGGTTGCACTATAAATTTCCTAAACCATCCATTCAATATAGACCTTATGCCCGTAGAACTTGGAAGTTTCGACGTTGTGATCGGTATGGATTGGTTATCTCGGCATCGAGCGAGAATTATTTGTGATGAGAAAGTTGTTCACCTTCCTTATAACGGTGAAACTTTGGTTGTTCGCGGAGAGCGAAGTGGAACTAGACTCAGTATTATATCGTGCATTAAGACCGAGAAGTACATAAAGAAGGGTTGTTATGCATTCTTGGCTCACATCACGGAGAAGAAGTCGGATGAGAAACGACTTGAAGATGTGCCAATTGTTAAGGAATTTCAGGAAGTTTTTCCGGAAGAATTGCCAGGACTTCCGCCTACACGACAAGTTGAGTTTCAAATTGAATTAGTGCCAGGAGCTGCACCGATTGCACGAGCACCGTATAGACTTGCACCTTCGGAAATGCAAGAATTGTCGAATCAACTGCAAGAACTTTTGGACAAAGGATTCATTAGACCGAGTTCCTCGCCTTGGGGAGCGCCGGTTTTGTTTGTGAAGAAGAAGGACGGAACTTTCAGAATGTGCATCGACTATCGTGAGCTGAACAAGTTAACGGTTAAGAACCGTTATCCACTCCCCAGAATTGACGACTTGTTCGACCAGTTACAAGGTTCTAGTTTTTATTCCAAGATTGATTTAAGATCCGGTTACCATCAACTTAAAGTTCGGGAAGAGGATATCCCGAAGACGGCATTTAGAACACGCTATGGTCATTATGAATTTCAAGTGATGCCTTTTGGATTAACCAACGCACCTGCGGTATTTATGGATCTCATGAATAGGGTGTGCAAACCGTATCTTGATAAGTTTGTGATCGTATTCATTGATGATATCTTGATTTATTCCAAGAGTAAGGAAGATCACGAAGAACACCTCAGAACAATACTGGAACTACTCAAGAAGGAGCAATTGTATGCCAAGTTTTCTAAGTGTGATTTTTGGATACGAAGAGTTCAATTTCTTGGTCATGTTATTGATAGCCAAGGTTTACAAGTCGACCCGGCAAAGATCGAGGAAGTTAAGGAATGGGCTACGCCCAAGTCTCCTACGGAAATTCGTCAATTCCTAGGACTTGCCGGATATTACAGAAGGTTTATTGAAGGGTTTTCTAAGATAGCAAAATCGTTGACAAAGCTGACACAAAAGAATGAAAAGTACGAGTGGGGAGAAAAACAAGAGTCCGCATTTCAATTATTGAAACAAAAGCTTTGTAGCGCACCGATTTTGTCACTACCTGAAGGTATTGAGAACTTTGTGGTATATTGCGATGCTTCGCATCAAGGACTTGGAGCTGTGCTACTGCAAAACGAGAAGGTGATAGCTTATGCATCTAGACAGCTTAAGATACACGAGAAGAATTACACTACGCACGACTTGGAGTTGGGTGCGGTAGTTTTTGCACTCAAGATTTGGAGACACTACCTTTATGGTACCAAGTGCGTAATTTTTACCGACCACAAGAGCTTACAGCATATACTCGATCAGAAGGAACTTAATATGAGACAACGTCGTTGGCTAGAGTTGTTGAGTGATTACGATTGTGAAATCCGATATCACCCAGGGAAAGCAAATGTTGTAGCAGATGCACTTAGCCGAAAAGAACGACTCAAACCTTTGAGAGTTAGGTCATTAGGAATGACTATCATTTCGCCATTACCATCGAAAATTTTAGAAGCTCAGATTGAGGCTCTCAAGGAAGAAAACCGACCGCATGAGAAACTTTATGGTATGCCAGAAAGCGAAAATGGCTTTGTAAAGAGATCGGATGGAGTGTTATGCTTCAAGGACCGAAGTTGGATACCACTCTATGGTGGAGTGCGAGAATTGATTATGCATGAATCACACAAGTCGAAGTACTCTATTCATCTAGGTTCTGATAAGATGTATCAGGATCTCAAAAAGCTTTATTGGTGGCCGAATATGAAGGCAGAAATAGCTACGTACGTCAGCAAATGTATTACTTGTGCTAAAGTGAAAGCCGAATACCAGAAACCGTCAGGGTTACTCCAACAACCAGAGATTCCACAATGGAAGTGGGAACGGATTGCTATGGATTTTGTCACTAAACTCCCAAAGACGTCAGGAGGTTTCGATGCTATTTGGGTAATCGTTGATCGTCTTACCAAATCAGCTCATTTCATACCCATTAGAGAGACTTATTCAATGGAACAACTTGCTAGACTTTATGTCAAGGAAATAGTCTCAAGACACGGTGCACCAGTTTCCATCATTTCCGACAGAGATAGTCGTTTTACTTCAAACTTTTGGCGGTCATTACAAGATTCTTTTGGATCCAAATTAGACATGAGCACTGCGTACCATCCTCAGACCGATGGTCAGAGTGAGAGAACTATTCAAACACTTGAGGACATGCTTAGAGCATGTGTGATTGATTTTGGAAATGGTTGGGCTAACCATTTGCCGTTAATCGAGTTTTCCTATAACAACAGTTACCATTCGAGCATTAAAGCTGCACCATTCGAGGCACTTTATGGTCGTAAGTGTCGATCTCCAGTTTGTTGGGCCGAGGTCGGAGAAGTACAATGTACTGGCCCGGAGATGGTACAAGAAACAACAGAAAAGATAATTCAAATTCGAGAGAGACTCGAAACTGCAAGAAGTCGACAGAAAAGCTACGCAGATGTTCGACGCAAACCATTGGAATTTCAGGTCGGGGACAAGGTTATGTTGAAAGTCTCGCCTTGGAAAGGCGTGATACGATTTGGAAAACGCGGGAAGTTGAACCCGAGATACATTGGACCATTCAAGATCCTGGAGAGGATTGGTCCGGTTGCTTACAAACTTGAACTTCCATCAGAACTTAGCAACGTACACAACACGTTTCATGTTTCGAACCTTAAGAAATGTCTTTCGGACGAGTCTGCCATTATACCATTAGAAGAAATACAACTCGATGACAAGCTTAACTTTGTGGAAGAACCAGTTGAAATAATGGATCGCGAGATCAAACAGTTGAAACAAAGTCGAATTCCGATCGTGAAGGTTCGTTGGAATTCTCGAAGAGGACCCGAGTTTACTTGGGAACGAGAAGACTAAATGCGACGCAAGTATCCACAACTTTTCACCGAGCCTAGTACCGAGACCAACACTAACTGAATTCAGGGACTGAATTCCTTTTTGGATGGGCGACTGTCACAACCCACAATTTCAGGTCATTTTTCCAAACTTCGACATTCTACTATTCACAAATTACTATTCATCGATCACTATTCATCGTTTTACTATTCATCATTTTTGAGGTCGATTTGACATTCCGAGACACATTCAGAAATTTTACTATTCACTTGACACTATTCATTTCCGAGAGGAAACCACTATTCACGTGCATTATTCATGTCATCGTAAATTTAGTTTACGAGTGTTCAAATTCGCGTAACCGTATTGGTTCAGGAGCGAATTCATGCATTATTATCAGGGACACTTCATACGGACTGGAAATAGTCGACATATCATCATTAGGGCACTTGCATACTATTCCACTCGTAGGATAACTAAATTAATACTTTTGGTACAATTAACGATTTACGTATGTTTATTTTGAATAAACGCTAATACGCGAACTATAAATGTGTCTAACATGTTCGACACTCCCGACTATGATCCCAATACATTTTTATACTCATTTTTACAATATAAAAAACTATAATATTAATTTACCCGGTATTTTGGAAATTTAACTAGTACGTATCGTACGTTTAACTTAATAACGACGGTTTTCACCAAAATTAAACGATAATCACCCTAACTCTCCGTACTTGTACCCGACATATTTTTACAATTTTTATAACTTTATTATGACCCGAATAACTTCAATAAAATTTATTTTTAGTTAACCCGGTACCCGACTAAACTTAAAACTAATAATACTACACTAAAACCACTAACTTTCTAAAATAAATCACAAAACATTTCCTCCCCTTTTCCTCCTTTAGAACCGGCCAACCCCCCCCCCCCCCCCCCCTATAGTCTTCAAACATTAAAAACTTCACCAACACTCTTAAATGCTACCAAACTTTTGTCTACAAGTATATATTAAACTCTTTTCACTCAATTATCACAAAACTCATTTTACTTGCACTAGAAAAACTTTTTCTCTCTTTTCTCTTGAGGATTGGATCGACCAAGGTGGTCAAGGAAGCAAAAATCATAAATTTTTACAAGATCATATTGTAAACTTGTTCATTTAGTAGTCCTTGTTAGAGTTTTGAAATAAAAACTCAAGGATTAGTAGACTTTTTATCATCTAAACTCTCTAAACCATCAAGTAAGTTAACAAACTCATTTTTATGATTTTTACAAGTTATTATTATGTTTATATAATTTTCTTACAAGATCTTATACATGCATCAACTTGTACCACTCCATTTTTGTATATATTAACTTTGAAGCCCTAGAAATGGAAACATATGAAACCCTTGTTAGACCTAGTGGATTGATGATGTTTAAGGACCCATGACACCCTAAGAAGGTGTATGGTAGGATTAGATTAGCTTTGTGGTGTTTGAAAGTGGTTTGATGGAGGATGGAACTAGTTTGGAGACTTGAAAATGGTTTTTGAAACTTTTGATATACCTACTGTCCCTATTTTAAATTCATGGGAAAATCAGTAAATGGTGGCTAAGTTTTGACCAAAGATTTAGAAAATACATTCAAAAACGAAACTTTAGGCGAAAGAACGGATTAAAACGAGTTTATAACGAAGGAGATATGATTTTTGCAAATTTAACGACGAAAACTATTTCTTAGAAAACTGCTTGCTGATTGGCAGAATACGAAGGGTAATTTTAGGCATTAAACGTAACCTAGAGGAGCCGAGTTATCAAAAATATACTAGTATACACAAAGACGAATCCGTGGACATAAAGAACAAGGAAAACGAGCCTAAAACGACCGAGTTATACCCGTTTTAACATTTTCAAAACTATATATATATATATATAGTCACAAATAAAAATAATAACGTACGTACTAAACGGTATATTTTCTAGAAAATATTACTAAGGACTATTTTCTTATCAAATGAATACGTACGACCCGAAGGGAATACTTATACGACTTAACGACGTATTTCAAGGTTTTCAATACAAGGATTATAACGCTAACTTTTTCGTACGAGTTAATATGACAAGTTATATACTCCTATATATGGATATATTTTCCTAAGTATGGAAACCATTTCTCTACGACGATAACTAGTATTTTCAAATTACGAGTGGTATGAGTATCATGTGCATGTGCATTCATTTCATTACGGCTTGATCTAAGTTAGATCATGATTATTCATTTAGGTTGCGGCTAGTACTCGCGCCTCATTGTCCCGACTACTTTTACCTCATTGCACCATCTTTGTACCATCACTTCGAGGTGAGTTCTCATAGCCCCGTTTTAATTCTATATTTTGATTTCAAATCCCACGGGGGAGAATACATTGCATTACTTATTTTTGTGTACATGCCTAAGTATAAAATTCATACATTGCTTAAGTTGCCTATTTACCACGTCTTGAAAAGTCCCCTTTATTATCATGGACCGTTAATTTCTAGTACTAAGCGAGAGTGAGTGGATAGATCTATCGAGGGTGACGCCTCCATTCGTGTTTGGGTTGCTCCAAATGGAACGAATGCATTTCATGTCTTTATTATTAGAGTGTCTGGTAAACACTCAATGGGGCCAAGTAACGTCTAGCTTCGGGGTCATGAGCTTAAGAGCCAATGTATATACTTTCCGGACATCCTATTTCTTGGCATTACTTATGGCATTTGTACACTAGATTTTACTTATAAACCTATGATTATTCACCAACTTTATGTTGACCATTTTTCGCAATGTATTTCTCAGGTAACTAAGGCATATTCTCATGGCATTGCATGGAGTCACTTTGTGTATCAAGGATGACGCGTCACTTTTGGATTTCATGCACTTTGAACTATCGTTTGATTGTACTAAACTATTTCCTTAAACCTTTTCCAACTTTTGGGACCTATGTCTTTATAACTCTGATTATATTTTGAATGAATCAAACGATGTATTTTATAAACGACACTTTAGGTCGTTCAATATATCCTGGTTGTGTGCTATGATCCGTTACACCCTCAGGTATTCCATTCCGCTGCCATTCAGGTATTTTGGGGGTGTGACAATAATGCTTTCGCTAGATTTAACACTATCATCACAAGTTTAAAAGCACTTGATGAGAATTTTTCTAGTAAGAATTTTGTTAGGAAGTTTCTTAGGGCTCTTCACCCAAAATGGCGAGCTAAAGTAACGGCTATTGAAGAATCAAAGAATTTGTCAATGTTGCAACTTGATGAATTAATTGGAAATTTGAAAGTCTACGAAGCAATTATAAAATAGGAGTCCGAACTGGTTAAAGGAAAACGAGAACAAAGCAAGTCAATCGCCTTGAAAGCTAGAAAGGAATCCAACAACGAAGATAGCTCATCCTCCGAAAGTGATGACGAAGAATATGCCATGGCCGTAAGTGATTTCAAGAAATTCTTCAAAAGGCGAGGAAGATTCGTTAGACATCCACACGATGAAAGGAGAGCACCTCAAAAGAATAATGATGACAAGTATAGTAAGAATGAGAGAAAGTATTTCAAGTGTGGTGATCCAAATCACCTCATTGGAAAATTTCCAATGATGACAAGAGATCAAAATAAAAGAGCATTTGTTGGAGGAGCTTGGAGTGATAGCGATGAAGATGAGAAAGAAATAACAAAGGAAGAAAAGTGTCTCATGGCAAAGACTTCAAGTGAGGTACGTTCTGAAACCGAATACTTTAGTGATGAAAATTTATCATTAGATGAAAAAGATTTAGATAGTGAATACAATAGATTATGCAAACTAGGACAACAAGTAATGGCTAAAAACAAATCACTAAAATACATAAACAACCAATTAGAAAATGAAGTACTAGAACTAAAAATTAAAATACATCAACTTGAAAAAGGTAAAGAAATTTTTGAAGAAAGTAAATCATGTCGAGAGCTTAAAAGTGAAAACGACAAACTTAGGAAAGAAATTTGTAAACTTGATAAATTAGAAAATAGTAGTAACTCACTTAGTAAAATTATAAGTATTCAAAGAGTATCCGGAGATAAAAACGGTTTAGGATTTAACTCAACCGAAGCTTCAACAAGTGAAATTAAAAATGTTAAATTTGAAAGTGAACTCAAGGAACTAAAACCTCCAAAATCTAATCCTAAGTATATACTCATAAATGATAAGAAAATACCTCTTGCTAGTGATGAAGAAATAAAACCGTTTTATAAACCATTTTTGAAAACCGAGGTAGGATCGCCTAAACCTAAAACAAGATCTAAAACTCCACCACCTAGGAAACCAAATAATACTTACCCTAGACCTAAAACACCTCAACCAAGAGCAAACCAAAATAGACGAAACTTTAACAATAATCAACAAATGTGGAACTTCAATCCGTGGGGAATGTTTCCACCATATATGCACCCCAAGTCAAATACAAAACATGTTCGGATCAAATAACTTTGGTCAAATGAGACAATGAGGATCAACGTAGAAAATTCGCCATTCAAACATGGAAATTTTAGTTGTCACCTCTTGTTCGGACTATTCCTTGAAGAATTTGAAGATAAACGCATTGAAGACGAAAGGCACACATTTCCTTTTATTTCCTGTCAAGAAATGATGCCTAGTTTAGTCTTTATTTTTTTATGTGATTTTGTTTGGCTCATTATTTCTCTAGATTTTATATCTATACATACATATATATATATATATATATATATATATATATATATACTTATCTATTTATATTATATATATATATATATATATATATATATATATATATATACTTAGCTATATCTAGGATCTTATAACCTAGAAAATTCATTTGTTGATTTTCTAGAACTAGAAATTGTTCGTTTATGAACCTTTTCTTTCCCCCCATTTGCCTTATTGAACTTTAATGTTCAACGAAACTCATGCTGATGTAGAGAGATGAGTCGAAAAATATATGGATGAAACAAACTCCCGTCTTCCATTGCATACGTCTCCCTTCTATATTCTCGTCTTAAAAGCCCATACTATATACGTATATATATATATATATATATATATATATATATATATATATATATATATATATATATATATATATATATATATACATACATACTTATAAACCTTCCACAACTCTCTCGTCCACTTGGCAACTTGATAAATTTTATCCGAAATGAACAAGAAATTTTAATTGACGAAATGTCAAGTAAAAGTGTCAAGTAATTCCTTTCATGCGAATTCTCTCCAACGTATTTTTGATTAAATATAAATCTAATATATATATATATATATATATATATATATATATATATATATATATATATATATATATATATATATATATATATAATATTTCCTTGTTCTTTCCAGAAACCAAAACCACGAAAAATCAAATTTTGGAGGGCGGCCCCCTTAATGTTTAAGGGGACCGGCAGCCAAATGAAGGGCGGCCTCCTAAATGTTTAAGGGGGCCGGCCATCTGATGGTTCCAACCCGTTTTTCCTCTTGTTTCTTTTGCCAAACACTCCACTTTTCAAACACCTCTTCCATTTTCTGCTGCTGTGACGAATCCCAAACCCCAAAACACCTAAAAACCACTTCCAAATCCTATGATTCGGGTTATTTCGCAAAGGGCAAATTCACCTAACACGATCACCATTACATATTGTAAGTTTTTCATAACACATATCATCTAATTCCATCTAATTTGGTCAAACTCAAGATTATGCATGTTTTAATAATTTTTTCAAATTCATAATTTCTTTCGAATTGGGTCTAAAATTTCGATAACTAAATGCTTCCCTTAAGATTAGGATGCTTAATTAACACTAGAAACTAGTAATTATAAACCCTCTTGTCGAAAATTTTTGAAAAATTTTATACTTTTCTTTTCAAAAATTTTGGTAAACACATTCGTGAAAAATGCTATAAAAACTTGTTAAAACTAATCACATTATATTTTTATAACTTGTAAAACATTAAACTACATTTCTTGACTAAGTAAAAATATTTTTGTAAACGATAAGAGGGTATTTGGATTATATCCAAATACTGTCGAAATTAAGTCGTTATAATTTTTATAAAACGTTGTCAAGATTATAAACATAAAATTTGTAATTCGGACTTGTCAAGATATATAATTCATATATATATATTGACATACTTGTAGTGTAAGTGTCTAGTTATGGAAGCGTTTGGTTTAATACAAAGAATGACATGTTTGAGTCAAAATATAAACCATCTTTTTCAAAAACTAATCACATGCATAAGAGACTCGTAAGAAATGGCTAGTTTTACAACCTAATGTTAATCTAGTAAATTTCATGATATATTAAGACGTTTAAAAGGGCATTTGGATTTGTCCATAACTACTTACTAAACATCGTAAAATATATCTAGAACGAGTTAAAAATAATATTAAGGAACATGGTAAACTACTTCTTAGGATTATCATCTTACAGTCGAAGTATGTTTATGTTCCAACATAACTCTTAACAATATGTATACACTTTTATTCTTCTTTATATTTATTTTGGCCTTTTGTATTGTTGTTGTGTTTAGGTGAAAATGCCCAAAGTGATTACCGAAGACATTTCCTTAACCAAAAACTACATTCCCAAAGTCTCTCAACTTCCCACTACCTCTCCCTCCATTGCACGTATCTATCGTCAAATAGAAGATAGAAACATTCATGAAGGTCGAGTCATAGATCAAGCTTACTATCAATCCGATTTCATCGAAAGTTCATTCACAAATATCCATTTCGAATGTCTCCTCTAAATTAATGAACCCATCATTCCTCGCTTCATTCTTGACTTCTATAGCCAAGTCACGGTTCAAACTGACGACTTTGGCTCCATCTTCATTTCATTCATGATCCAACATGAATTTATTACTCTCACTCTTGCACAATTTGGTCAAATCCTTCAAATTCCTTTTTCCGGTCAATCCGTATTGACAAATGAATGGGATCTTTGCGCTCTCCAACATTCTCATCCTACTCATGGTCCTTATATCTCCGAAATTCCATCTCCCGAAGATATTTGTCAAATGCTCGGGTTGGAATGTGAAACTTCCACCCAAAGCATCATACCCAAACATGTCTCAAATCCTAAAAATCAAATTCTTCGTAAAGAATTAAGGCCCGACATGGAGTATTGGGAATAACTAGTTCGAGAGAATGCGTTTGGTTCCGAAGAACACTCCGACCATCTCCCGGCTTGTCTCGTTCGTATGTTGTATTGTATTGCTGCTGAGCAACCTTACAATTTGGCTTTACTTCTTTATCAAACGTATTGAATGTGCAAGAGCAAATCCTAAAGCTATTCTTCTGTATGGTATGTTTCTCACTCGTCTCCAAAAGCATGTCATTGAAAACTATCCTAATCTTGATGATAGTATTTATCAATCTATCTATCCAACCCTCCGTCCTCTCGTTCTTCCTCAAACCCGCAAAACCCGTAAGTTTAGACCTAATCGTCCTAGCATTCTTGTTTCGTTCTCTTTTCCAAGGGATGACGATAAGGAGGACTTATAGTCATTTGCCACTGCTGCTGATGGGGTGCTAGGAAAGAAATAGTAGTGATGATGTCTATGAAATTGGCCTTATTTTTCCTCTTAAACTATTTGTAATATGTTACTTATGTGCTATTTATCGCTATGTTTCTAGACATATTCGAACCATGTTGCCATTTACTTCTTATTATTATTTCCTCTACATGTATGCATGTTTTTATACTTGACTTTAATCTATGCTTGCATGACTTGTGTAGGATTATATATATATATATATATATATATATATATATATATATATATATATATATATATATATATATATATATATATATATATATATATATATGCTTCCTAATAGACCAAAACAAATGTGAAATGTCCAAATAGAACTTGCTGCAAAAACAAAACAGAATATAACGTTTTTCCAGAAATTTTTTGAAAAATTTTGATTTCTGGATCGTCAGATGGGCGGCCCCCTTAATTCATAAGGGGCGGCCCCCTTAAATTTAAGGGGACCGGCCATCTAGAACAGTTTTTACATTGTTTTCTTTTGCAACTTGTGACCTCTTTTGCTAGTCCCAGCTACCATTTCCCTTAAAAACTAAACTGATTTTTGAATCTAACAATACAATTTCAAATTAATTCTACTTCTAAACATGTTTTCATAATATATAATTCCCATGCATGTTTAATTCACATTCCATCATCCTCAACCTTCATCAAACCTCATCCTTTTATCATGTCATCACCAAGAACCACCTATTCAAAGAATGCCAAGAAAAAAAAAAACTTGTCATTATTCCACCAAAACAACTATTCATTGACCTCACAAATAAAGACAACACCAACACCTCAATGCTCATCTCCTAGTGCACCAAATGCACCTTCCAAAACACCATCAACAAATGGAATCTCTACTTCTTCCATACCATCCACTTCATCCATAAATGACTACATAAACACCCACTTGTCTCCTCCACCAATAGTTCAACCATCACAACCTACCAATGAAAACACAACTCTTGCATTAACCCTCTCATTATCACCATTAACACCTCTTGATGCACACTTCTCATCATCCCCTATCAATCCACCAACCTATAACCCCGTCCCATGGAGCTTACTTGAAGCTCATGGTGACACTTGCCTTTGTTGCATCCACAACCAAACAATTGTGTTTGGACTAAGAGATGAGATACAATACATGTTTTCACACATTCAAAACTTGTTGCATCAACCACCAACAACAAAGACATCTCCTCCACTACCATCAACAAACACTCCTCTACCATCACCATCTCCATGTTCAACATCCATTCCACCTAATTAAACATGCTTGGTACTTTGCAAATAAAATTGTCTTAAACCATTTTGGATGGCAAGCTCCAGAGAGGACCTTCATGTTAGAGCTATGGTTTATTTTAGTTATGATTGTAAGCCTTCAAGGCTTTTATTGTTTACACTACTTTTTGATGTAATGCATGTTGTAACCTTTTAATCAATGATTATAGTTATGTTTAGTATCTATTCTTGCATGCTATATATATATATATATATATATATATATATATATATATATATATATATATATATATACATATACATATAAATACATACATATATATACATATACATATATATACATATACATATATATACATATATATATATATATATATATATATATATATATATATATATATATATATATACATATACATATATATATATATATATATATATATATATATATATATATATATATATATATATATATATATATATATATATATGTTGCTTGTCCACTAAATATTTTTTGCAAGAATTCCATATCTCGATTTCTTTATGACCTCAAAACAAGGGGGAGTATACATAAAGGGGGGGGGGGAGGCTACAATAAAATCGGGATAACCTTTTTGATGCTAACAAAAAGGGGGAGAATTAATATAAACTCACAATAATACTTGTATATACACTAATCTTCGCTTAATGAGTTTAGATTTTGTAATCATCAAAAACGGGGAGATTGTTGACATAAATAATGCATAAAAACATTATTTATATTCTTCGATATCTCTATGTTTTGACGATCACAAAATTTAAAATAATCAAACGTAAGATTACTACGTAAACAAGTATTAAGCTAGTTTGTATCATTATATCCAACTTAATCTCTTAAGGTATGGATAAAGAAGTGCTTAATACATCTCATGATCAAAGGGATATTTAATTAATTAATACAAAGTTTATTTAATTATATAAACATATTATATATTTTTGAAAAACACTTTTGGTAATAAAGAAAAATGTTTTAATCATACTAAATATATGAATTCAAATTTTTAACCAAAATCAGTTAGTTTTCACCAAATAAACTTTTCCCACTAAATGACAAGTTTTCTGGCCGTTACAGCTGGGCGGCCCCCTTAATTATAAGGGGCGGTCCCCTTAAAAATAAGGGGACCGGCCATGATTTAAGGGGACCGGCCAGGCTCCTGTGTCAGAAACTGTCAGAATTTTTCTCCTATAAATACCACCTTAAATCTGGAATTTTGCCCCACCTTTTGCACAAAAAATTTCAGATCCAAAGCTCTCTAAACATCCTCCAAAACCCTTTGGTCATTAGAATACTTATCCTTGTTTCAAGTGATTTAATTCCTTCTCATCCATCCTCAACCAAAGTGCAAAAGAAGAACACTCCTTCTACAACTAAGTTCAAGAAGCATTGAAGAGTAGTTGTGTATATTGTATATATTATTTGTGAAGTTGTGTTGTGCTTGTAATTAGTAGTTTAGAAGAAATTAAAGTTGTGTAGGGAGAAGAAGTTGTTTAGTTGTGAAGTAGTGTATTTGTGAAGAAGATAGGTGTGAAGTAGATTGGTGTGAAGAAGATTGGTGTGAAAAAGATAGGTGTGAAGTAGATTGGTGTGAAGTAGATTGGTGTGAAGAAGTTGTGTAGAAGTTGTGATTAAGTTGTGACGAAGTTGTGGTGTGTAAATTGGTGTGTAAGGTTTTCTCCGCCATAAGGGAGTTTTTTGACAGAGTGAAGAAAACTCTCGTGTAGGTGACTCGGGGAGTGGAGTAGAAACAAGGAAGGTGACCTTGTAGCCGAACCACTATAAATCCTTGTGTTGTGGTTTGATCTTTCCAACTCTCTTCTTTACTTACTTATTCACTTATACAATATTAGCTTAGTTTGTTAGTTATTATATAATTGTTCATATAGTGCAAGTATTGTGATCTCATAAACTAGAACCGAAGTTTTTAAAACAAACTTGTTTTTATAAATTTTAAAAATGGACGTAAAACTATTCAACCCCCCCTTCTAGTTTTCCACAACTTTTCCACTCCACCGGGAGTGAGGATACCGTCTTTGACCCCGGCATATCCGTTTTTCATGTCGGGTTTCTATTGCTTCCCCAAGATTAAGTAAATTTGGGGCGTGTCTAAGCTATACAACTCGATAAAAAACAAGCACTTCGTGCGAGGCACCCCATGCTTATCCTTTTCATCTTCTTAAATTTCTATTTTTTTTCTAATGTCACATAAGGAGGGAAACCTCTTCCAAATCTTGTGTTTCGTGGTTGTTTGTTTATGTCCAGGATTTGCCCGAATAATGAAGACTCTCGTGCTCGTTGTTTTGTCTCCACTCGAGTTTCATCATTCGTTGCTTATCGATATATCCTAATCTTATCGACTAACATTTATCTTTTGGCATAATCAATAAACAACATTAGATTTATGTAGGAGAACCCTTACCTCTTAAACATTGAGGACAATGTTTCGTTTTAGTCTCGGGGGTGATCTTTCGATCGGATTTTTGCCTTGCACTTTGTTGTGAACTCACGCAACTCCGTTTTTCCTAAAAAAAAATTGAAAAATTTTGAACAAAAATCAATGAAAATGTTGTGAAAAAGCATACAAAAAAATGAGAAAAATTGAAAAGTTGTGCAAAAATATAATAAAGTTTGAATAAGTGTTTTGACACATTGTTGACTTTCTTGCTGGCGAGAGTAGGAATAAATATTTTGACTTGACCAGGTGTGTTGAGCCCTAGATTGTTCCCTTAACCAATGATAGTCACATAAGCTTATGCTAGTCTTGTACACCAGGAGCTATAAAATGCGAATTCTTTCTTAAGAATCTGTAAGTTACCGTACTTGACTTTATACATGCGCAGCTTAAAAGCTTTCTCTTGTCTTTTAAATCAAGAGCTAGAAAACGCGAATTCTTCTTCTAGAATTTGTAAGTTTCCGTATCTGACTTTATATATGCGTGGCTGATTATCGGCTAAGTATTCGTTGGTTTCATTATGTCACACCCCCAATTTACCTGACTTGCAGCGGAATGGAATACCTGGGGGTGTCTGTCACAGCATCACAGTTACAGTTACATTGAACGACCTAAAGTGTCATTTGGAAAATAATGCATTTGATCATTGAAATAATCCAGAGTTTACAAAATGAGGTCCCCAAAATGTGTTGCAAGTTTATGGAAACAAGTCCTACTAGATCAAATGTTTACATAAGTGCATTAAATAATGATGAGACGCGTCGACTCCGCGACTCCATGAAGGTCCAAATGCATGTCACATGAGCTACCTTAATAACCTGAAATGCATTGCTAAAATGTCAACACGAATGTTGGTGAATTCCATAGGTTTGTAAATTGTAAAGATGTACGGCCACCACAAGTAAAAGTGCATAACAAAAGTTAAGTAAAATTGTACAATAGACCTTAAGCTCATGACCCTAAAGCTATAAATGATGAAATTATATGCCCCTCCCGAATGTTTTACCAGAACACTCGTAACTGTGTCAAAATGAAATGCATCCGCTTACGGTTGGTAATCACTACCACGGATGGAGGCGTCACCCTCGATAGATCTATCCACTCACTCTCGCTTAATTGGCAAATTAACGGTCCATGATAATAAACAGGGGACTTTAACTGAATGGTAAGGCAACTTAAGCGATGTACATATGTTTTGGTACTTGGGCTCGTACTAAAATGATTGATGCAATGTATTCCCCCGTAGGATTTGAAAACAATAAAAAATGTTGAATTGAAAACGGGGCTATGAAAACTCACCTGATATGATGGTACCATGAACATGTAATGAGCTGAAAAACAAGGCGCGCACACTAGCCGCAACCTAATATGAATGATGAACGATCTACTTTAGATCATGAAATGATGTTATGAATGTCCATGCACATGTTTCCTATACCACTCTACTCTTTGAAAAATACTTGTTGTTATAAAAAATATACATTTTCCAAGACTTAGGAAAATAAGGCAACTAGAAAAATAAAACTAGTTGATATATATATATATATATATATATATATATATATATATATATATATATATATATATATATATGTCGTATGTATCAATGTTAGTGTTGAAATCCTCGGTTTGAAATCCTTGATATAACGCCTTGTAGTGATAAAAATATACTTGTAATCACTAATACTTCATTAGTTATGAATTTGGGTACTTGGTTAATATTTCTAGAAAATCTAGAATTTAGTACGTAGAAGTAGTATTATTATTATTATTACTAGTGAAAGCTGCCAATTATAGAGGATTTTTGCCGATATTGAAACGTGAATATCTTTGTCGTTATAAGTCCGTTTTACTTGTTCTTTATATCCACGGTTACGTCTTAGTATGTAGTAATATATTTTGGAAAGCTTGGCTCCTCCGGGTTACGTCTAAAGCCTCTTTTCGTCAATAAACTTGCACAAATCATAACTTCTTCGTTATAAACTCTTTTTAATCTGTTCTTTCGCCTACGGATTCGTTTTTGAAAGTATTTTCTAAAAAATTTTCCAAAGTTTCCTTTGTTTTTACTGATTTTCTAGGATTTAACAAAATAGGACAGCATGTTTATTTACTTGTTACAAACCCATTTTTCTTGCTCAAAACTAGTTTCAACCTCAACCAAAACTCTTGCAAACTCCACAAAGCTATACTAATCCTACCATAAACCTTCTTAGGGTGCCATGGGTTCCTAATGACTAGTAAACAAGTTAATTAAACAAGGGAGTACCAAAAACCAATTCTGGGGTTTGTATGTTTCAAAAGTCTACAAAAATAAAGTGGTATAGCTAGTTTGTGCATGCAATTAAGCATGAATACTATAAGATACATATGTTAATTAGAGGAAAATATGAAAATAAATTTGAATACTCACTTTGAAATAATTGGTGGTGAGATGATGAGAAACCTTGGACTACTTGTGTTTTTGTGTTATGATTCTTGATTAGAATGATGAAATGAACAACTTTGTAGCTTTGTACTAAGAAAAATAATGGATTTTGGTTATGGATCTTGGTTGGGTCGTGGTTATGAAGTAGAGAAAGGGAGAAAAAAGATGAACTTTGATCTAGAATTTCTAAGTGTGAAATGGGAAATGAGTTTGTAGATATTTTGTGATGTTTAAGTAAATTAAAGAAACTTTAAAGCATGAGGTCAAGGGGGGGGGGGGGGGGGTTCATGGCCGGTTCTAATCATGAAACAAAGAGGTCAAATGGGTTTTGAGTTACTAATAATCCCTAGTGTTGTATTAATGTTGTATAAGTATAGGTTTTAGGTGTTAATTTTAGGTATTCGTAGTTAGTTTTTAATTATAATTGAGTACCGGGTTTGATAGAAATAAATGTTAACAAAGTTAACCGGGACTTAATAAAGTCATAAAAATGATAAAAATATGTTGGGTACAATTACTGAGTGTTCGGGTGATTATTGTTTAGTTTTCACGAAAACCGTCGTAATATTCATAAGCTCACGTTATAAATAAAATAAATTTCCAAAATACTAGGTAAATGAATGTTATAACTTTTATGGTGATAAAATGGATATAAAAATATGTCGGGACCATTGTGGGAATATTTAGATATATTCGTTGTGTATAAGCCGGGTGTTAACATTTATTTATAAATAATTATAAGGAAAACGTTAAATGTATCAAATATATAAATTTGAAAATCCTAAGAGTGGTATAACATGTAAATAACCTACTGATGATATGCAGACTATCTCTAGTCCGTATGCAGTGTCCTTACTGATAATGAAATGAATTCGCACCTAAACCCATACGGTTATGCGAATTTTAATACCCGTAAACTAAATTTATGATGAAATGTGTAATGCAAGTGAATAATGAAAACTTTTCCAGCAATGAATAGTGTTCAGTGAATAGTAAAATTTCTGAATGCTTCTCAGAATGTCAAACTGACACAAAAAATGATGAATAGTAAACTAATGAATAGTGCTTTGATGAATAGTGTTTGATGAATAGTGTTTTTCCAAAGTTCGGGAAATGACCTGAAATGACCTGAAATGGTGAGGTGTGACAGTCTTCCCCTCTAAAAGGAACTTCGTCCTGAAGTTCAGTTTATGTTGGTTTCTGAAAACATAATGGTGAAAAGGTGATGATATTCGAGAATTTCAGGGAACTCTAACGATCGGAATTCGACTCTGCTTCAACTGTTTGACCACACGGTCCATGATTTCTGTTGATTTTCTTACAAGGTCTGAGATTGTCATTTGGGTTGGATCCCTTCCAATGGAATCATGAGTGACTCATCTGAAAGTCATTTCTGGGGATTTGAAAATGTGAAATATGTTTGTGTAATCCTGTTGTTCTCTGACAATGTTCAAGTCTGACGGCCCCTATGCCTTCTCTGTCAGAATATTAAATGGTCCAGTGTATATTGGTGTAACTTTCCAAGTTTTCTGAATGATATCATGCCTTTCCTAGGCAGAAATTTCAACATAACTCTGCCTACCAACCTGAAGTTTTAATGGTTTACAACTTAGTGAGTTGAGCTTTTTCTGAGTTTGGCCCATCAATAGATGGTCTGCGCTTCTTAATGTTTTAAATGTGATACTGGTAATATATAGGGTAAAAACCATACAATAGCCACGTACTTTCCAAAATTGTCCGTCTAGAACCACTTACTTTTTTATTACCTTACTTCACCAACGAACTATCAAATTCTGTTCGACTTCACCAATATAACCTTGAAGTGACAATTTTACCCTTATCTTCTATACTCTCACTTGCATCGTTAGTCCTTAATACTAACGTCCGTTAGTCCTTTTGCACCTTTTTGTTCGTTTTTTAGAAAAAATATTTTTTTTCGAAAATTTTTTAGAAAAATATTTTTTCTAAAATATTTTCGAAAAAAATATTTTTTTTTATTCAAATATTTTTCTAAAATTTTTTTAATTTTTTTCTAAAAAATATTTTAGAAAAAAAATATTTTTCTAAAAAATTTTCGAAAAGAAAATATATTTTCGAAAAAAAAAAAATTCTAAAATATTTCCCAAAAAAATATTTTTTAGAAAAAATAATTTTTTTCGAAAATATTTTAGAAAAATATTTTTCTAAAAAATTTTCAAAAAAAAATAATTTTTCTAAAAAATATTTTTTTTCGGAAATAATTTAGAAAAAATATTTTTTTTCGAAAATATTTTATTCAAATATTTAAAAAAAAATATTCGAGAAAAATTATTTTTTCTAAAAAATATTTTTTTTTCGAAAATATTTTAGAAAAAAAAAAATTTTTCTAAAATTTTTTATTCAAATATTTTTTTAAAATTTTTTTATTTTTTTTTCTAAAAAAGGTGCAAAAGAACTAACGGACGTTAGTATTAAGGACTAACGATGCAAGTGAGGGTAAGGAAGATAAGGGTAAAATTGTCACTTCAAGGTTATATTGGTGAAGTCGAACAGAATTTGATAGTTCGTTGGTGAAGTAAGGTAATAAAAAAGTAAGTGGTTCTAGACGGACAATTTTGGAAAGTACGTGGCTATTGTATGGTTTTTACCCTAATATATACTGCTGAATTCTGCCATAACTCAAGTTTGTATGTAGTTGGTCGATTCTAAAATGAATCTTAGATGTTCCAATATGCTAAAAGTTCGACCTCTTTTGTTATCCAATTCGTATCATGCCAAACCAAGGCAATGCTTTTAACTTAATTTGTTCTCCCACTTGAATCTGGATTGTTTGTTGTTCAGGATACCCAATCCAAATGATGTGTGTTATGTACCAATCTAACTTCTGCCAGTTTCTCGCTGTTGGTTTGATAACTATTGTTGTAGATGAATTTGATTTATGTTAAATGATTAGTCCAACCATTTCTAAGGTCATTCACTCATGTTCTGAGCATACTTTCCTATGTTTGAATTGTTATCTCGCTTTGACCATCGGTCTGAGGGTGATAGGTGATGTTCACATCTAAATGAGTTTCTGAAGGAAATCCTGAAATGATTGCTTGAAGTCCAAGGTGAATCGGTTTCCTTATCAGGAATAACTGAAATGGGTACAATGAATCTTTGTGACTAATTCCACAACGTTCGGTCCTTCGAACTTGGCGTTATCTGAAAGGGATAGAATATAGGTAAAAATTTGATTCCTTGTGTTTCGTTCCAACGGATGATAAGACATATGTCCTTCTTTTTCTATTGGGTTTGGTCTCCACTACTGAAGTTCGTGATTAATTTGTGATGTCCTTCCTAATTCCTTCATCACATATTCCAAATATTCTTTATTGTCAAGTCACAAATCCTAAATGCATAAGCGATGTTGTAGGGAAAGTGGTTCTGGAAGTTTGTCTCGCGATTGTGAGTTTTAGTTGAAATCCTTTTCTGAATAAACGAATTTAGAAAATGGAGCAAATGATTTACTAAGTAATATTTTTCCTGATGATTCAAAATTTCAGTAGTTATGAAGTAGAAAAATGTTTTCAAACATGTTGTGATTAAACTGCTTACCAAAGTTTGGTGTTTATGTATATTTCTCATTGCACAATAGTGTTGCTAAAGATTGACCAAAAAGGATCGTACTTGTTCAAAATAGGAATTTCAGAAATTATTTTTCTACAAGGTATGTGATTTATGTAAACGCATCAACTTTATTTAAAAGTGAAAACACTAACAAGGATAAAATGGTAGAATGGGAAATGTTCGCTTAAATGCATAGATGTCTAACATTTAGGTCCTGAGGTTGAATAATGCCTATTGGTGGTTATCAGGCATAACTGCAAGCATAGGTATTTAGACTAACTTAAGTCCTGAACTGGTTTATCGTTGTAATTGGCAAGGCGAATGCATCACTTGATGTTGTGTCGATGAATGTCTATTCTGTTTTCCCATGTAGATAAGGAGATATGTTCCGGTTTGATCCCTTGCTTGGTATGAAGGTGAGGTTATCGGAAATTCCTAGTGACATATTGCCTTAGGGGAATCTACATCGATATTCTTGATTTAAACAATTGTCCTTTGTGAAAACTTACTGCAGGAAGTTTATGTATGGATGAGGCCATGTTTAAATGAAATGCTCTACAGTCTCAATTAGCAGCTTGGTTTATTTCTATTGTGTTGTCCTGCGGACATTTATATTGAGTTCAATCCTGTAGCTCAGTCTAGCTAGTACCTTTAAATGATAGAATTTGACAACTAAGTCAGAGATGGTGATTCGGATGGTCTCGAAGTATCTTAGAATTTGTTGTTGAGTTATGAATTCTCTCACTATATACTTCTAGTCTTGGTTAGTAGTTTTGTAATCCTTTCATTGCTTTTATTGTATAGAGGAATCCTGCATGTAATTGATATGGAAAGTCTCTCTTAGGGAAGTCAATGGGAAAATCCAACTTAATGGCTAAGTGGGTGACAGGTGGGGTAAGTATCCAGGGATAGTTCGGCAAGAGGGATATTTATGGAAGAGTTCCTTTGTTTACAAAACTTTTAAATGAAGATTGTTATTAACAATCATTTGAAAAAGTAATTATTTCCTTCATGGCATAATCCTTCCTGAATTTTACATAGGTGATCAGGCTATGTACAATTGAGGACTAATGTTGCGATGTTAGATTTTGTCAAAATATCATAACTTTTCTCAAAAGTTTTAGATGGTGTTCAACGCACTGTTATTAAAAATGGTATCCTGATGTTTTCTTTCAAGTAACATGAAAATTGCCTCGCGTAATAATAGTAAATACTTGGTGTAATGACAGAAAATCAATTTATAGGATGATAATAAAATAGCTTACTTCAGAAATTTTTCTGTAAAACAATTTCCCCATATGATAGTAAAATAGCTTGAATGGTGTATTGGATACATGGGTGAATCTTGTCGAATGGTAATAGTCTACTAATTCGTCAAAAACGAAATCAACCTAATCCCTAATAGTCTAAATGATAAAATGTTGCGAAACGATTGAAGTCTGAGCAATTGGGATAGAAAATGCTTAATACAACTAGGTTATGTCATCGTACCAACGGTAAGTACAAAAGGAAAGATACAACCCTAAAAGGGCTCGAACTACAGTTTATATATTGAAACAAAGCTCCTCCTGCTGAAGCATTGTTGTTATCCTTGATGTTGCTAATATCCTGGCGGTTCTCTTTCAACAGCTCACGCTATTCCTCGAGTGATTTAGTCTTGATTCCAAGTTCCTGATTTTTCCTTGTTCCTTAGCTCCGGGCAGTCATTCTTGAAATGCCCTAAGTTTCCACATTTGAAGCAACTCCCTGGGATCTTCTGATTTGTGAGTTTCCTACAGTATTCAGTCTAATGACCCCGCTTCTTGCACACTCCACACGTTTTACTACAATGACCTCGGTGATGTTTATTACACAGATTGCAGTGAGGTAACTTTCCAGTATACCTTCTCTTTGTGTGCGGCTCTGCAACAAAGGCTCTATTCACTTCTTGTCCTTTGGGTGATTGTTGAGCAGCGTTGCAACCTAGATTGTTGTTCCACCTCCTTTTATTGTCACTATTGTTTCCTGATGTCTCGGCATGAACTATGAGTTCCTTTACCTCGATCGCCATTTTGATAGCTTCAGACATGGCATCGGGTTCCCATGCGATGACTAACATACGAATTTCATTTGAGAGTCCCCCAATGTACTTTTCAAGTTTCTTGCTTTCCGGTTCATCCATTGGAGAACCTAGTCGTGTTAATTCATAAAATGAGTAGTGTACTCGTCAACCTCATTTCCTACCATGGTAAAGTTTAGTGTTTCCTGTTCCTTTGCTCGTAATTCATTTCCTACACAAAATGTTATACTCATCATCCTTCTTAGTTACTCCCAAGAATGTGAGTAGGCAGCATCAACTCCCACCATCTTAATATGTTTGGTCCACCATTCCTGGGCATGATCCTGAAAAGTGCATGTGGCGAACTTAACCTTGTCTTCCTTATGACAGTCGCCACATCGAAATATTGTTTCTATTTCTTCGAACCATTTGAGAAATTCCTTTGTGTCTCTAGTTCCGCTAATGGAGGGAGGATTGCACCCCATAAATTCCACGTGAGTAAGTTCCTTAGTGAGGGCAGTGGCTATGTTCTTGGCAATGACTTGTCCATCAGCAGCTTGTGTCATGTTTGGAGTGGTTTGCTTAAATCTCTCTTCATCAAATCATAAGTGACCATGAGGATATAGTCAATCAAAGGCATCATATTCACAACACATGAATATAATACATGAAAATTTCGGTCTACGTGAACCGATATCACAAATAGCACAACCATTTCTTACATAGTAGAGTCACACTTGATATATTTGTTTGTACAACAATCAAAAGACGCACTGTGGGACGACCAATAGTGTAATAATTAACTGATGGTGGTGGTAGTACCTGAATAGTGAGTGCTCTACTAGTGAAGGAAAGAAAACACACTATCTTCCTTGATATAAGCATCCTAATAAGTTCATTAAAATTAAGTCTGAATACTCTACCAAAAGGCATTCTATGTATGGGCTGAATGATAGGAAAACCCTGTTCCTATGACAGATCAACGGTGCTAATGGTGGTATAAGTGCAACTGGTGGTATAATGGTAGTGGAAGATGACAAGGCATCTTCAATGTCGGAATCCGGTAAAAGGATGTCAGGGTGAGTATCTGAAGGCATGTCACTAGTGAACCAGGTCAATAAAATGATATACATATATAAATATAAGTATAAATAACTCGCACAGGGTATGCATGAAACAACATGTATCATGATTATGCACTTATGATGAAATGATGAGATGCTATGATGATGTGGTTATAGTCTAGGGTCCAAGATACATCCTAGTTCACTATAACCTTAGCTCTGATGCCAATCTGTCACACCCCCAATTTACCTGACTTGCAGCGGAATGGAATACCTGGGGTGTCTGTCATAGCAACACAGTTACAGTTACATTGAACGACCTAAAGTGTCGTTTGGAAAATACTGCATTTGATCATTGAAATAATCCAGAGTTTACAAAATGAGGTCCCCAAAATGTGTTGCAAGTTTATGGAAACAAGTCCTACTAGATCAAATGTTTACATAAGTGCATGAAATAATTATGAGACGCGTCGACTCCGCGATTCCATGAAGGTCCAAATGCATGTCACATGAGCTACCTTAATAACCTGAAATACATTGCTAAAACGTCAACACGAATGTTGGTGAATTCCATAGGTTTGTAAATTGTAATGATGTACGGCCACCACAAGTAAAAGTGCATAACAAAAGTTAAGTAAAATTGTACAATAGACCTTAAGCTCATGACCCCGAAGCTATGACTGATGAAATTATATGCCCCTCCCGAACGTTTTACCAGAACACTCGTAACAGTGTCAAAATGAAATGCATCCACTTACGGTTGGTAATCACTACCACGGATGGAGGCTTCACCCTCGATAGATCTATCCACTCACTCTCGCTTAATCGGCAAATTAACGGTCCATGATAATAAACAGGGGACTTTAACTGAATGGTAAGGCAACTTAAGCGATGTACATATGTTTTGGAACTTGGGCTCGTACTAAAATGATTGATGCAATGTATTCCCCCGTGGGATTTGAAAACAATCAAAAATGTTGAATTGAAAACGGGGCTATGAAAACTCACCTGATATGATGGTACCATGAACATGTAATGAGTTGAAAAACAAGGCGCGCACACTAGCCGCAACCTAATATGAATGATGAATGATCTACTTTAGATCATGAAATGATGTTATGAATGTCTATGCACATGTTTCCTATACCACTCTACTCTTTGAAAAATACTTGTTGTTATAAAAAAATATACATTTTCCAAGACTTAGGAAAATAAGGCAACTAGAAAAATAAAACTAGTTGAAATGTATATATATATATATATATATATATATATATATATATATATATATATATATATATATATATATATATATATATATATATATATATATATATATATATGGGGATATGTTGGCTACAATTTTTGAAGCCAATTGGCTACAATCCTTCACAAAAATTACACTAGCAATTAATCAGGGACCCACATTTTATAGCTTAAAATTGTAGCCAATTAGCTACAATAAATTGTAGCTAATATATTCCCTATATATATATATATATATATATATATATATATATATATATATATATATATATATATATATATATATATATATATATATATATATATCGTATGTATCAATGTTAGTTTTGAAATCCTTGATATAACGCCTTGTAGTGATAAAAATATACTTGTAATCACTAATACTTCATTAGTTATGAATTTGGGTACTTGGTTAATATTTCTAGAAAATCTAGAATTTAGTACGTAGAAGTAGTATTATTATTACTAGTGAAAGCTGCCAATTATAGAGGATTTTTGCCGATATTGAAACGTGAATATCTTTGTCGTTATAAGTCCGTTTTACTTGTTCTTTATATCCACGGTTAAGTATTAGTATGTAGTAATATATTTTGGAAAGCTTGGCTCCTCCGGGTTACGTCTAAAGCCTCTTTTTGTCCGATGAAAAATGTCCAACAGCATGTATTTTCAGAAAATATACTTTTCGTCAATAAACTTGCAAAAATCATAACTTCTTCGTTATAAACTCTTTTTAATCTGTTCTTTCGCCTACGGATTCGTTTTTGAAAGTATTTTCTAAAACTTTTGCCAAAGTTTCCTTTGTTTTTACTGATTTTCCAGGATTTAACAAAATGGGACAGCATGTTTATTTACTTGTTACAAACCCATTTTTCTTGCTCAAAACTAGTTTCAACCTCAACCAAAACTCTTGCAAACTCCACAAAGCTATACTAATCCTACCATACACCTTCTTAGGGTGCCATGGGTTCCTAATGACTAGTAAACAAGTTAATTAAACAAGGGAGTACCTAAAACCAATTCTAGTGTTTGTATGTTTCAAAAGTCTACAAAAATAATGTGGTATAGCTAGTTTGTGCATGAAATTAAGCATGAATACTATAAGATACATATGTTAATTAGATGAAAACATGAAAATAAATTTGAATACTCACTTTGAAATAATAGGTGGTGAGATGATGAGAAACCTTAGATTACTTGTGTTTTTGTGTTATGATTCTTGATTAGAATGATGAAATGAACAACTTTGTAGCTTTGTACTAAGAAAAATAATGGATTTTGTTTATGGATCTTGGTTGGGTCGTGGTTATGAAGAAGAGAAAGGGAGAAAAAAGATGAACTTTGATCTAGAATTTCTAAGTGTGAAATGGGAAATGAGTTTGTAGATATTTTGTGATGTTTAAGTAAATTAAAGAATTTTAAAGCATGAGGTCAAAGGGGGGGGGGGGGTTCATGGCCGGTTCTAATCATGAAACAAAGAGGTCAAATGGGTTTTGAGTTACTAATAATCCCTAGTGTAGTATTAATGTTGTATAAGTATAGGTTTTAGGTGTTAATTTTAGGTATTCGTAGTTAGTTTTTAATTATAATTAAGTACCGGGTTTGATAGAGATAAATGTTAACAAAGTTAACCGGGACTTAATAAAGTCATAAAAATGATAAAAATATGTTGGGAACAATTACTGAGTGTTCGGGTGATTATTGTTTAGTTTTCACGAAAACCGTCGTAATATTCATAAGCTCACGTTATAAATAAAATAAATTTCCAAAATACTGGGTAAATGAATGTTATAACTTTTATGATGATAAAATAGATATAAAAATATGTCGGGACCATTGTGGGAATATTTAGATATATTCGTCGTGTATAAACCGGGTGTTAACGTTTATTTATAAATAATTATAAGGAAAACGTTAAATGTATCAAATATATAAATTTGAAAATCCTAAGAGTGGTATAACATGTGAATGACCTACTGATGATATGCAGACTATCTCTAGTCCGTATGCAGTGTCCTTATTGATAATGAAATGAATTCGCACCTAAACCCATACGGTTACGCGAATTTTAATACCCATAAACTAAATTTACGATGAAATGTGTAATGCAAGTGAATAGTGAAAACTTTTCCGGCAATGAATAGTGTTCAGTAAATAGTAAAATTTCTGAATGCTTCTCGGAATGTCAAACTGACACAAAAAATGATGAATAGTAAACTGATGAATAATGTTTTGATGAATAGTATTTGATGAATAGTATTTTTTCAAAGTTCGGGAAATGACCTGAAATGACCTGAAATGGTGAGTTGTGACACATTACTTGGAATCTTAAATTACGAAGAGCGAGAAATGATAGAGTTTATTTTGAAGTTAGATGCTAAACGTGGAGTAGTGCTTCTCTTTATAGCTCATGAGAGGTACTTGTGGCTTTTTACTCCCATAAAATACGTCACCGATATATAATAGATGTTCTAGGTTAATTAGTGGTATTTAGATTTGGATAATATTTAGTTTTTTATTTTCTTAAAAGAATATTTTTTTTAGAAGTTGGGTACATATCAAGGAACATAAAAAATAAGAGCAAAAATGAAAAAAAAAATCAAAAGTCAAAAGTTGATTATATATGTGGTTTTGGAGCTACCCGATAAGCTTCCATTGATGTTGAGAAAAGTAAAGAAAGAAAAAGTGAATAAGCTTCCATTGATGTTGAGAAAAGTAAAGAAAGAAAAAGTGAAAAATATGAGAAAAGTGAAAAAAAAAATGATGAAAATGAAAAAAAAGTGAAAAGTGAGAGTTATGATGAATAAGAGCTTGAATGTAAATAAGTTGTTGGCGCGTGAGGTGCATGTGGATGATTCTGAATTGGACACATGAGGTGCACATGTAGTACTCCGCAACTTATCTATGATATTGTATGCACCCAAATTCCTTGATGTGGACCAAATTTCTATTGCAGTGGTTCTTAAGAGAAAATGAAAAACTACTTAGCATTTAAACTTGGTATCTCTATCGGACTAAAAAGTATTGAAACGAGAAAATATGAAGAAATTCATTTCTCAACAAAAGTAAAATCTTGAGATACAAAACTTAGGATATGGGAGTAAGAGGTTTCCACAAGTAACTATTATGAGTAGTGTTAGCATCTAACTTATAGATAAGCTGCGATCTCGTTTGTACGCTTAGTTTGGGGGCTTGTGAAAAATCAAGGATGACGATTTTTATCCGTATGGTCATTTCTCCATGAGAAGTGTTTCTACTCTTTAACCCTAAAAGTTATTGCAAAATAATGAAAGTTCAACATACCGTCACAAGAATAAAGTGAGAAAAAGCCAAAAAAAAGTAGTGAAAAGTATAATAAAGAATAAATTTTGGAAAATGGAGCTAAATGATTTTGTAATCTCTTTTGAACCTCCTTGCTACTTTTCAAAGTTAGTAGAAAGAGTATCAAAATTATTTATCTCAAAAGCGTGATGTGATTATATTGCGTGAGGACACGCAATACCTTAGTCTGGGGGATTTTAGTATGTGTTATTTTACACATACTTTTAGCCTTAATAAACGGACCAAAAGACCAAAAACCGAGCCAATTATGCCAAATATATGTTTTTTTTTTGTGTTATGAATGTGCATGCACGGATATTTCGAGAAAAGGACAAAAAGTGAAGCAAAACGGACAAACCGAGCACGAGAATTGGAAAATGGATCAAAAGCCGAAGCCGCAGAAGCATTTATCTATGTGGATTACGTTTGAACTCCAAATGTCAAAATCAATCCCTAAGTCACATTACATTACAAAAAATGGTCCTTGGTGCATATTTGCAAAATCTGCCCTAAAGTTAACACTAGTTATCTATCCTATTATTACAAAAGCCCAAAACAAAATAAATAAAACCAAACCAAATCTGAAATCCACTTCTAACCCGAATCCCAAATTATACCCAACCCGTACCCAAAGTCAAAAGGGTCAAACAATATTAATTAAATACCCCATTTACCGCACCATTCCCTGTACATCTTCTTCCACCTCTCACCAAAATACCATCCGTACCCCTTCACCTAGCATCATACTAAGAATCTTTTAAGCTGACAAGGATGGAATGGTGCAAGGATCGCCAAGGTGGACTAAAGGAGCAATTCTAGTGGTTGAAACACATCACCAATCTAATCAAATGGCTACGAATTGATGATATGTGATGGGATGTGATCTAAGGATGAGATTTATTGATCTAGATGCTTCCAAACAGAATCAAGGACCTTCACTCAGTTACTATATAAAGCACTCCTCAGCCACGATTTGGAGCTATTAGCTAGGAGTAGGAGTAGCCATAATATAGTGTCATTTAGGAGTAGCTTTTATGTAGCTTGTTATCAGCTTTTCACTTTCTAAACATTTGTAATTCGAATTTTTTAGTTTAATGCAATATTGAGTTTTCATTTAAATTTCTTGTCCCATTTACATCTGAAGCTTTTACATTGTTCTAAAATTGTTTCAAGTCTTCAATTATTGTTTACACAAGCTCATTCAAGCTTACCAGTAGCTTGTAGTGAGAATTATACATTAGTTTCTACTTACATTGGTTAAAGAACTACTGGTCAGTGAAAGTCAAATGTGAGGGTTTATGAAGAATATAGGTTAGTAAGCGGTGATTATTGCTTGCAGATGTGATTTTTGAGTCTATCTAAAGATAGGCTTTGGTTGGATTGTGATTTACCCTATGTCAGTTAGGGATGGATTCTGTAAGTCCTTAATTTCACTTTTAGTTCATCATTCTATTTCATAAGCTTTGGATTAGATCTGTGTTAGTGTAGTTGTCTGCTGTGGATTGCTTATATTTGATCATGTTACTAGCTATATTTAATATATTTGAGTCTGTTTGGACATTTATCTTTAATTCGCTTTGAATCTGTTCCTATTATGTATCATATTATTGATCTGTGATTCTGAGCTCTGGTTTTTCAATATTGTTGATTGCTGTCAATTTAGCTTTAGTTTATAGATTTACAACTGTTGTGATTATTGCTTTGGAAATTGTTAGTTTAAATCTAAGTTTGATAGCGCAGTTGTGTTTTTAGAGGATGTTTGGATCAGTTGACTTCTTTAAGTCAAAAACTGATTTGGCCATTTAGTCTTACTTTGATCTGTCATATTATGATTAAAACAGTAGATGAGAATGGAAATTGAGTAGGTTCAGTTAGTATTTAAGAGTTTACATCAGTAGTGAAAATAGTGGGGATTTAAGAGGTTTAAGCAGTTGTATATTAGAATCAGTAGCCATTGGTAACATTAGTTATTAAAAAATAGAATCTTAAGTAGTCATTTCAGAATTTTAGTTGTGCAAATTTCTGGTATTAGGCTTTTGTTAGTAACGATTCATTTTTCATCCACTTTAACCCATTGCATCAACAGCCTCTTAATATCTTTTCAGCTTCAATTTTAATTGAGTTAGATTTAGATTTAGGTTTGATAATCAGTTAGTAGTTTAATCTTCATTTAGGATAGCTTAGTTTTCAATTGAGAAGAACTTCTACTAGCTTATCTAGGTCCTTAAAGTAGCCTTCATCAACCTTTTGTACCTTGCATCAGTTATCTTTTGCTTAAATCCATTTTGTTTTTAATTTTGCATTTACTTATTAATAGATATTTTTAGTTGAGATTTTTGTCTATTTCTTATTCGGTTGCTGTCTTTGTTTACCCTCATTTTTATGAATTTTTAGATAAGCTTTTTGTGTTGCTTTTGACTTGCTTGTAATTGCTCCTTATCGCCTGTTTATCCTACACCAGCAACCTGTCCCTTTTCATTGCCTTAGAACTGATTGTCTTTTGCTTCTTTTTAGATAAATTTTGGTTTCATGGATTTCTTGTAGTATCAGCTTGTGATAGTTTTTATTTGGTAATCTAGCTTAGCTTGTATACACCTCATCAAAGTTACATACCTCTGCTCAATTTTAACCCATTTTGCCATCTGCCATCGTTAGCTTGTTTAAACTTGTTATTAACTTGTTTTAGCTTTATTAGGTTTGCCTTTAGGACTTTATCTACCCTGCACCATCAGTTCATAACTGACCCAAAGTGCCCTCACATCAGCAGCTTATTGTCTCAGCTGCAATCTCTTTGTTCTAAATTATCAGCTATGATTAGGTAGGATTTAGGATTGGATATTGCATTTATAATTAACCTATAGTATAAGCTGTTATGATTTGAATTTTGTTTGCATTTTTGAGTTTATCTACTTAGCTTATAATGGTCTGCTATATTCCCCTTTAGGGATTGTTTGCTTAGCTTGCATTTATTGGTTATTTGATTTTTGAAGTTTGTTGCTATCATTATTTCTGCTTGTTTTAACTTGTTTGTGTCGCCCTCAGTTGGTATAAACTAGTAGTAAGTCAGTTAGAACGTGTAGGTTCCTTACGATAGCTTCTTCACCATTTAGTTTAGTTTCTTAAGTTTGCATTTTTCCCTTTTTAGTAACTGTAGTAACTACTGAAATCATAAGCTCTTTCTGATCTTGGGTTAAACTTTTCATAAGTTTGGTTGTTATTATAGTTGTTGAAATTCATGAGCTTGTTTAATTTTGCAAAAAGAAAAATAAAAAAATAATAATAAAGAGCAAAAAGCTGAGGTCCAGGTTCAAACCTGTGACCTCTAGCTCACACCTTACCATACGCACTAGAGACTTTTTCAATAAACCTTTGCACTTTTTATTACTTATACCCTTTTCCTTTTTGGCTTATATAGCTTATCCAGCATTCCTAATAGCTTAATCTAACTGCTTTTTCCTAATTCTTATTTTTCTTAGTTTAGTAATAGACTTGAGCATTTACTATAAAAATTTCAGATTTTATTGAAAAGTTTTTCTATTTTTAAACATTTATTTTCCTTTAAATAGTTTTTAATTCATAATAAATAAATAAAAAGTCAGAAAAATATTTTCTTTTCTCAAAATTTTCTTTTACCATTTAGAATATAGGAAAAGTATTTTCATACCCGTAGGATTATTTTCGCTCTCATTTCACTTTTTATCTTGCGCACTTACGTAGTTTTTAGATATTTTTGCGCGTTCTTAGTTTAGATATCGTTTTAGGTTTATATTGATTTACGCATTAATTTTAGTTGCTTTATTTTTGTCTCGATTTTCTTTCCGTAGTTATAATATCACAATTTTCACTTTTCCACTTTTCACGACACGATTTGTGAATCGAATTTCACGATTCCATTCAACCTTCGTACGGATACGACTCGGGTGATCCGTATTTCTCACGGATCTCCTCGATACTTAATATATATACTATAATTGAGAAATCACCTGCCTCCACCTTAGTCAGATAGGACCCTAATGAACCCATCAAAGTTCCATTTGAGATCAATGGAGTGATTCATCACCTCACTGATGCTGAAATCCAGGCCTATTTGGAAAGAGATGAGATACTGAAAATGGTGGCTGTGGAAGAAAGGATGAGCAAACCTGTCCTTATAAAGGTTGTTTATGAAGAGGCTGAGAAGATTCGTTTGGCACTGAGGAATTGTCTACTGGGCAAGCTGGTGCTGTCTTAAAAAAGGCTTAGGAGGAAGAGATGAGTGCTCTAAAAAAGCAAAGAGAACAAAAGCTCAGGAAGGACGCTCAGATCAGAAAAACCAGGAATGAGAGGTACACGTGGGTGATGAAAGAAAGACTAAAACCTGAAACCATCACCGACATCCAAATCCATCGCAACGCCAATCCTGCAGTTGTTACTGTCTTCAGGGGACCAGATCAAAGAATAATGGACATCCATGATCCATTCAGGTTCGCTGACTTTGGCATCTCCGAACTGGATGAGCTTTGACCAATCATCTCCAAGAAGCAGAATATGTGTAACACCCCCAATTCATGGTTGCAGCGGAATTCGAACTGGGTGTTACTCGACGGCACAATAGTCACAATAATAGAAAACGAACTCCAATTGAGTCGTTTTAAAAGATGTATCATTCAAATTATATAAATATCAGAGATTTCAAAATGAGGTCCCAATTGGTTCCATGTTTACAATGTATAATAAATGAGTTTTGAATGATAATAAAATTTATAGCCCTCTTGAGTATCCGTGTCCTTCCGTGCCATCCTTGATCATCATGAACCTGAAATACATGCTTGAGAGGTCAACACAAAGGTTGAGTGATATTCATAGAGTTTGTTAAATCGATTGAACACAATATGTTGGTAGTGTGAGTTATAGGCTCACACCAATGTTTGGAAAACAAAACAGGTAGGCTACGTTATTATACGCCCGGAACATGTATTATACACTAAGCTTATGACACCATAACGTTAACGTGTACCAATATCGATCGGCAGATTTATCCCGGTAGGTACTTTGCTAACATACCTAAATCTCAAATATTAATGCATTTGTTTGAACTTAGTCAATACAAATGGGATTCGTCAATCCCAATAGGCCTATTATTAATATTCGCGCTCACTATTTCTAGTGATTAAATGGTTCATAATAAGGGATCTCGGTTTAGCAAGGTTGGTACTTAGTGATAATAAAACATCGTCGTGAAGCATACATTAGAAAGCATTGTATTCGATTTAGAAATAGCATGTATT
Organism: Artemisia argyi; assembly: GCA_030686995.1. Classification (NCBI taxonomy): domain Eukaryota; kingdom Viridiplantae; phylum Streptophyta; class Magnoliopsida; order Asterales; family Asteraceae; genus Artemisia; species Artemisia argyi. Next base: position 136,707,240 of record CM060694.1, read on the forward strand.
CCCCCCAAGGATTTGTAAAACAATTAAGTAATGGAAAGTGGGGCTATGAACTCACCTTAAGTTAAGATAGCAAGAAATGAATGTAACGGTTGAATCGTGAAGGTTTCTACGAGCAACCTATAATCGAATGTTGCGACTTAGGATCGGAGTAAAGAATATGAAGTAGTGCCTATATATATATCTTGCATTTAGTCCATGATGAGGTATGATGTATATTTGTAAGTCTTTGTAAGAAAGATTTATGAACATGTATATTTTGGTATATCTTTTACTACCGTTCGGGCTGACATATTTCAGAAGTCATGTTAGTAAGCGTTCGAGGAGCCAGGACACTTTAACTCGTAAATCCACAACTCAACTCGACGGCTTACATAATGAACTCCTCACATGAGGCTCCCTACTATTGTAGTAGTTGATGAAATATATAGATATAAGTTTTGATCCGAAAGTTACATGTCCGATATTTGTATAAACTTAGGAAAGTTTATTTGTACATGAAGATTGTTATTAGGGTATGTTTCATAAGTTTTGTATGACCATTTTATCTTGGTAATATCTCATGGTTTCCTTTTAGTGAAGTAGATCCAAATTGCTTGTTCATATTATCGCCTAATTCATTGTTTCATGTTTACGCCTATGTAAGTTGGTATGGTCATTTCGTCATGGCCTAGCCATGACCTTTGGTCCTTGTTTCAAGGTCATGAGACACAACCTTGGCTCTAGCCATGGTTGTGGTCTTGATTATAGGTCATAAAACCTCTTGTTCCTTTCAAAGTATAACCATAATCTAGTGACTTTTGCCTAAAAATGGGCTGTTTAGAATTTGAAGAATTTTATCACTCGGAAAGCATTTTTAGGTCTCGAGCTTCTTTGTCCCTGAACGAAAACGTCGTTCCGGACAACTTTCGTGTTTTAACTTTTTGATGAATCGGACTAGAAGTGGGACTTTCAAAACCCAAATTTGATCAGGAAGCTATTTGGCAGTTTTGCCGGAAATCTTTGGTAATTTCAAATGGGCGTAACTTTTGACTCGTATACTCGTTTTGGGTGGTTCAAATTGCTATGGTTTCCTTTTTAAGTCCTCTACTACAATATGTAATAATCCAATATCATAATTTTACCATTTTGGTCGTGGTTCTCCAAGAAAGTCACTAGTTTACTTGTTTTAGTAACTTGTTGTAACAATCAATAACAATAACTTGTTTTGCTCACTTTTATACATCATGGACATAACTACAAGACATAATATAGCAAGAATAACATGTAAATAACATGAACATGATTATTTAACAAGAATCAAGTTAGGGTTTGGCTCACAACTTTTGGCTTTCAAAGATGAAAGGAAGTTAACATGTAAGGATAGGACTTTGATAGACTTGCTTCAACCCACTTCACTTCATGCAATCTTTCTACCCTTGGTATTCTTGAAAGATGGATGATGAAGGTTTAGGTGACTTGAGTGGATTTAAACTCAAGAGAAATCACCAAGTATATGAGGTTATGGAAGTGTTTGATGAATGATAACCTATCTAGGGTTTCAACCTTGAAAAATCACTTGAACCATGCATGAAACTAGAAGGAAATGAGCTAAGAATGGGATGGTTATGGGGGTTGGGGATGCACGGCATAACAAGGATGGGAGGGAGTATTTATAGTCCAAGTTAGGAAGCTTACTAGGAAAGTGTTACAACTTGGTGACCAAGTTGTAAATAAGTGTTGATTTTAAGGGTAAATTCATAAGTTTGAGCCACATAGTGTGAAACCCCCCTCCTAGGGCGGTTCACATGGATAAGGGAGGGTGAGGTGTGCCTTGGATGATATTATCCAAGTTACTAGATGAGTTTTGACTCCGGGAAATGCCAATCGTAAATGATTAAGCCTCAAAACGTAAAACCGGGTGTCGTAAAATTATGGAATTTGAAAGTATGGTTAAACTTGTCAAAATACTCCATAATAAAATATAAAATGAGTGGTAGGTTCTATCGGGTGCTAAAACCCTGTTAAAAACTGGAAACACGGGTCTAAAACGCGTAATTCGCGTAAAACGCTGAATATTGCGTAAAATTGAGAAAAGTAAAATATTACTTTTCTAATAGGTTATAAATGATTTAAAATGACTTATAATGTCTAGACTGGGCTCAGTCTAGTGTCGGTTGGTATTAAATGTCTTTTAGACATCAAACCGTAAGCCTAAAAATCACGAAATGACTTATAACATCAAGGGATCATTTTTGGTCAATGGAGGAGGGAAAGAATATGTTGACTTTTTCTAATAAGTTGAAAACTCAAATCTTCTTAGAAACGCGTTTTGTGGTCTAACGGTTAATCGCCCAAACGGTTAAGCGTGCTCATGCGAGAGTAGTACAGGCTTGGGTGACCTGCTGGGAAGTCTTTGGTCATGTTTTTCTCAGTCACGATTAATTCTCAAATAAATCATGAGTGTGTCAAACATTTTTCCGATGTGGGGTCACCTGACGGGGTTGAATTTCGTTGTGCGTAGAATTTCTGATTGACGTTTTACCCTAAAACGTGTAATTCCGTGTAATTCCTTAATAACTTTTACGAAAATGATCTGACGGATGTCAAACATTTAATTTGCCATGGAAATGATTTATCACTTGAGAATATCAAATAAAAATCAACTTTCGGGAAAATTCCGGAAAAAAATGAATAGTAAAAATGAATAGTAACATGAATAGTAAATGTGAATAGTGAATTTCCCGGGAATAGTAATTGTCCTGAAATTGCGAATTGTTACAGTCTCCACCCCATATGAGAGCTCCGTCCCGGAGATCAATTTGTGTTAGGAGTAGAAACTTTGTTGGTAAAAAGATGTGGGTATTTCTTACGTATCTAGTCCTCTTGTTCCCATGTGTATTCAGGACCAAGTTGTGAGTTCCAACGAACTTTGACAATTGGAATACGGCTTTGCTTGAGTTGTTTGACCTCTCGGTCCATGATTTCTACGGGTTCCTTAATAAATTGAAGATCGTCATTGAGTTGAATTTCATCGAGTGGAATCACGAGTGATTCATCTGACAAGCATTTCTTTAGGTTAGATACATGGAAAGTGGGGTGTACACTACTGAGTTCTGATGGAAGCTCAAGTTTGTACGCCACAGGGCCAACCCTGGCTAGGATTTTGAATGGTCCGATGTATCTTGGGTTTAGTTTTCCTCGTTTACCGAATCGTATCAAGCCTTTCCAAGGCGATACCTTTAGCATAACCCTATCTCCGATTTGGAATTCTAGGGGTCTGCGTCATGTGTCGGTATAACTTTTATGTAGGAAAGGTATGGTAATAGTCGAATATCAAAGGAAATTGATATAGCAGTCGAATATTAATGGGAATTGAGATAGTAATTGAATATCAAATAGAACTTGATATAGTTGTCAAATATCAATAGCAATTGATATAGGAATCGAATAATGGATTAAGTGTTGAACATGTGGTTGGACCAAGTCCTGTTTGAATTGTACGGCTGCCCATGCATATGGCTACATGGCCTCGCAATGAGTTTGTTTGTTATTGCACTATCATTATAAAAACCAAAATGTAAACCTCGTACTAATGGAAATTGGGATAGTCGTTGCAATCATAGCCTAGTAGGTAATCTGTTGTTGTATCTAGTGTTTATTGACTTCATACTTATGTTATTTCGGATATAATTAAGCCCACTTGTTTATAATTCTTTATTTACATAGAGAGGCATCCCAAACAATGTAACTAAAGGAATATAAATGTATGGTTCGATGATTTATAATTTCTTTATTTAAATAAAAAGGCATCCCAATCCATTCAAATAAGGACATTATAAATCATCCTACTCAAGAATTCCCGACACAACATTCATACTTAGCCGGTGAGTTACAAGGTAGTGTATTATGAGATGATACTGGTGTTCCAAAAGTACAAGATGAATATTCAAACTTGTAAAGCTGATAAGGGTGCTTGTGGTGTAACTAAGGATGATTTGAGCTTTAAAAGTGCATCAAGATCTGTTAATGAGCTTGTGGTTTCAACGATTGTAAAGATAATGATGTGATATGTTGACGAACAAAAGTGTGTAGTGTATGCTTAACATTAATACTCTTAGGTATAGATGTTGAGTTTGCTTTAAAAATCTTAAGAGATTTTAAAGGTTTATGATGGAATGGTATTCTTAGGACCTAAACAGGATAGTACTTCTACAGGATGAAGAGAAGAATTGGTAACTATCCCAAGATAGTAATTCGGATTAACTCATAAATGAAAATTTCAAGAATGAATTTAGATGATACAAATAAGGTGTTAAGATCTTGCTGAGTGGTAAGGCACTATCGTGTCTCTAGATCGTTTTAATGTATTTTGGTGGTTTATCGTGTTCATGTAGGAAATCAATCTAAACATAACCCTAGTACAACTATTCTCAGTATTTGAAAATTTTAAGTCGAATATAGTTAGTCAGACTATATTCCACTGTCCCTAGGTTAAATATAGGTGACTAGTCTATATTTAGCCAAGGTTCGATAAAATTTTCAAATACCTAAATTAGGTATACTTGTGATACGTCCGTTGCTTTCGGGAAACTGTCCACTAAACAAAGGCGATGTCAAACCATTCAGTTGCAAGTCCCGCCATAAGAGACTTGTAACGTATGTTTTCACATTCCATTGCATAGAAGATAGTACGGGTAGATATGTGTGGAAAGGAAGTTGAAGTAATTCTAAAACAGTCTATACTGGGCTAGAATTACAAACTTTTAACAATGAAGGTTTCAGAAGAAAACTTTGATGGATGTAGAGAAAGTTCAACTTTTGTCGATGATGGATTAGTTTGTCCTTTAGAAATCTCATATTTCTTGTTTGGAAATCGATAGATTGTGATGGGTTTTTGATATCATATGAAATGATATTGATGAGGTGGTGGAATAATTCGAGAGACCATTGCACAAATCACAATGTCGCGGAAGTAGATTAGACCATTGTGTCATACAATGTTCGGGAAATAGAAAAGACCATCGTAATTCGTTACAATATCTTGGATATAAAATGTTGGAGTAGGAACATGGTTGGGAGAATGTGGTTGTGTCGAAATGCCATAGAATAGGCATGTGTAGATATGTTTAGATAAAATGATTGAAAATAACTCGAATGTATATATAAATATACTTATATGTTTGTGTAGCATAACATGCTTACAAAGTCCATAATCGTCTGGAGGATGGAAGACACGGAGAGCGGAAGGCTATAAAATGGTTTTGCTTGTAGTTGTAGTTATAGTTTAGGTCTCAATTAGACCCGTTTCTCTATAACCATGGCTCTGGTACCAATCTGTAACACCCCCAATTCATGGTTGCAGCGGAATTCGAACTGGGTGTTACTCGACGGCACAATAGTCACAATAATAGAAAACGAACTCCAATTGAGTCGTTTTAAAAGATGTATCATTCAAATTATATAAATATCAGAGATTTCAAAATGAGGTCCCAATTGGTTCCATGTTTACAATGTATAATAAATGAGTTTTGAATGATAATAAAATTTATAGCCCTCTTGAGTATCCGTGTCCTTCCGTGCCATCCTTGATCGTCATGAACCTGAAATACATGCTTGAGAGGTCAACACAAAGGTTGAGTGATATTCATAGAGTTTGTTAAATCGATTGAACACAATATGTTGGTAGTGTGAGTTATAGGCTCACACCAATGTTTGGAAAACAAAACAGGTAGGCTACGTTATTATACGCCCGGAACATGTATTATACACTAAGCTTATGACACCATAACGTTAACGTGTACCAATATCGATCGGCAGATTTATCCCGGTAGGTACTTTGCTAACATACCTAAATCTCAAATATTAATGCATTTGTTTGAACTTAGTCAATACAAATGGGATTCGTCAATCCCAATAGGCCTATTATTAATATTCGCGCTCACTATTTCTAGTGATTAAATGGTTCATAATAAGGGATCTCGGTTTAGCAAGGTTGGTACTTAGTGATAATAAAACATCGTCGTGAAGCATACATTAGAAAGCATTGTATTCGATTTAGAAATATCATGTATTCCCCCCAAGGATTTGTAAAACAATTAAGTAATGGAAACTGGGGCTATGAACTCACCTTAAGTTAAGATAGCAAGAAATGAATGTAACGGTTGAATCGTGAAGGTTTCTACGAGCAACCTATAATCGAATGTTGCGACTTAGGATCGGAGTAAAGAATATGAAGTAGTGCCTATATATATATCTTGCATTTAGTCCATGATGAGGTATGATGTATATTTGTAAGTCTTTGTAAGAAAGATTTATGAACATGTATATTTTGGTATATCTTTTACTACCGTTCGGGCTGACATATTTCAGAAGTCATGTTAGTAAGCGTTCGAGGAGCCAGGACACTTTAACTCGTAAATCCACAACTCAACTCGACGGCTTACATAATGAACTCCTCACATGAGGCTCCCTACTATTGTAGTAGTTGATGAAATATATAGATATAAGTTTTGATCCGAAAGTTACATGTCCGATATTTGTATAAACTTAGGAAAGTTTATTTGTACATGAAGATTGTTATTAGGGTATGTTTCATAAGTTTTGTATGACCATTTTATCTTGGTAATATCTCATGGTTTCCTTTTAGTGAAGTAGATCCAAATTGCTTGTTCATATTATCGCCTAATTCATTGTTTCATGTTTACGCCTATGTAAGTTGGTATGGTCATTTCGTCATGGCCTAGCCATGACCTTTGGTCCTTGTTTCAAGGTCATGAGACACAACCTTGGCTCTAGCCATGGTTGTGGTCTTGATTATAGGTCATAAAACCTCTTGTTCCTTTCAAAGTATAACCATAATCTAGTGACTTTTGCCTAAAAATGGGCTGTTTAGAATTTGAAGAATTTTATCACTCGGAAAGCATTTTTAGGTCTCGAGCTTCTTTGTTCCTAAACGAAAACGTCGTTCCGGACAACTTTCGTGTTTTAACTTTTTGATGAATCGGACTAGAAGTGGGACTTTCAAAACCCAAATTTGATCAGGAAGCTATTTGGCAGTTTTGCCGGAAATCTTTGGTAATTTCAAATGGGCGTAACTTTTGACTCGTATACTCGTTTTGGGTGGTTCAAATTGCTATGGTTTCCTTTTTAAGTCCTCTACTACAATATGTAATAATCCAATATCATAATTTTACCATTTTGGTCGTGGTTCTCCAAGAAAGTCACTAGTTTACTTGTTTTAGTAACTTGTTGTAACAATCAATAACAATAACTTGTTTTGCTCACTTTTATACATCATGGACATAACTACAAGACATAATATAGCAAGAATAACATGTAAATAACATGAACATGATTATTTAACAAGAATCAAGTTAGGGTTTGGCTCACAACTTTTGGCTTTCAAAGATGAAAGGAAGTTAACATGTAAGGATAGGACTTTGATAGACTTGCTTCAACCCACTTCACTTCATGCAATCTTTCTACCCTTGGTATTCTTGAAAGATGGATGATGAAGGTTTAGGTGACTTGAGTGGATTTAAACTCAAGAGAAATCACCAAGTATATGAGGTTATGGAAGTGTTTGATGAATGATAACCTATCTAGGGTTTCAACCTTGAAAAATCACTTGAACCATGCATGAAACTAGAAGGAAATGAGCTAAGAATGGGATGGTTATGGGGGTTGGGGATGCACGGCATAACAAGGATGGGAGGGAGTATTTATAGTCCAAGTTAGGAAGCTTACTAGGAAAGTGTTACAACTTGGTGACCAAGTTGTAAATAAGTGTTGATTTTAAGGGTAAATTCATAAGTTTGAGCCACATAGTGTGAAACCCCCCTCCTAGGGCGGTTCACATGGATAAGGGAGGGTGAGGTGTGCCTTGGATGATATTATCCAAGTTACTAGATGAGTTTTGACTCCGGGAAATGCCAATCGTAAATGATTAAGCCTCAAAACGTAAAACCGGGTGTCGTAAAATTATGGAATTTGAAAGTATGGTTAAACTTGTCAAAATACTCCATAATAAAATATAAAATGAGTGGTAGGTTCTATCGGGTGCTAAAACCCTGTTAAAAACTGGAAACACGGGTCTAAAACGCGTAATTCGCGTAAAACGCTGAATATTGCGTAAAATTGAGAAAAGTAAAATATTACTTTTCTAATAGGTTATAAATGATTTAAAATGACTTATAATGTCTAGACTGGGCTCAGTCTAGTGTCGGTTGGTATTAAATGTCTTTTAGACATCAAACCGTAAGCCTAAAAATCACGAAATGACTTATAACATCAAGGGATCATTTTTGGTCAATGGAGGAGGGAAAGAATATGTTGACTTTTTCTAATAAGTTGAAAACTCAAATCTTCTTAGAAACGCGTTTTGTGGTCTAACGGTTAATCGCCCAAACGGTTAAGCGTGCTCATGCGAGAGTAGTACAGGCTTGGGTGACCTGCTGGGAAGTCTTTGGTCATGTTTTTCTCAGTCACGATTAATTCTCAAATAAATCATGAGTGTGTCAAACATTTTTCCGATGTGGGGTCACCTGACGGGGTTGAATTTCGTTGTGCGTAGAATTTCTGATTGACGTTTTACCCTAAAACGTGTAATTCCGTGTAATTCCTTAATAACTTTTACGAAAATGATCTGACGGATGTCAAACATTTAATTTGCCATGGAAATGATTTATCACTTGAGAATATCAAATAAAAATCAACTTTCGGGAAAATTTCGGAAAGAAATGAATAGTAAAAATGAATAGTAACATGAATAGTAAATGTGAATAGTGAATTTCCCGGGAATAGTAATTGTCCTGAAATTGCGAATTGTTACAATATGGTGGTTCCTGATCTCTTGAAATCACTGAAGCTAAGGTATGAAAGACTGATGAACATGCCTGAAGCTCTTGGCATTCCTTCTCTACTTCCTGCTTCATCTACTCAAACTGCTCCATCAAAGGCCTCCAAAAGGAAAAGGAAGCAAATTGAGTCAGAGCCTGAGATCAAAGTCCCAGGACTGGAGTGTGACAGATCTCTTCCTGAAGGGATCACCTTTGTGAACAACAAGGTTCTGGAAGCACCTGAAAGAGGCATGTGCTTTACTGATGAGTATGGAAATCCTGCCTTCAAAAGGTGTTCTGACATTGATAAGGCTGGGATTAAGGCGATGCTTGTGTACCTGATGCTGGCTTCCCCTGTCAGGTGTGCTAAAAACATGAGGTTCTGCCTGGACCTAAAAGCTAAGATTGAGGAGACCCTGAGAAACATCTCCTGAGATCTAAGAAGGCAAAGCTTGATGCTCTTGGTTACCAACTGAACATCTAAATCTACAACAACTATCTTTTTTTTTGTTTTTTTTATTATCAGTAGGATCTGTAATAACTATTAATAAACATTGAAGTTCTTTCAAGTTATCAGTGTCCCACTCTAATTACATTAATACTCAGTGAGAGATGAAGACTCCTGCCAACTCACACTGAATCATGAAACACTTAGGCTATTTGTATATCCAAATAGGGGGAGACTGTTGGGTTACTTCCCCAATCTTCTTCTAACTAGGAATTGAACATAAAATAACCTAAGTGTTTAATATCCATAAACACAAACAAGTCACTGAGTGAACAGTATCCCAGTGAGTCATCTTCAGGATGCTTAGAATGAGCCTGTGAAGAAAGGTTCACCATTCAGTGAGGCGGAACTCAGCGAGTGGCATCTAAGCCAAGAAGAAGGTGATGGGTTCAGTGAGGATGACAATAACTCACTGAACCCCCAAGACTCCTCAACAACTATTGAAGTACTGAAGACTGAAGTATGGGCGGAACAAGGCGGGAAAGTTTGAACGTATCAACAGGTGTCCTTATCAACCTGAAGTCAAACTTTCCCTGAATGGCATAACGTCAGGATGGTGTCATCACTGTGCATCAGAAAGGCACATTGTCTTTTACCCAATATAGTCTATTGTAACAGAGACAAAATATGTAAGTATTTTGTCTCTACTAGTTAGGTCATCATTTTGTCTTATTCAGTAATATTGTAATTTACTTATGTATAAATAGGTAGCATAAGTGAGGAGTAAAAGTTGACAAGTTTGTGCAATTAATGCTTAGCATTCACAAACCACTTTTACTCCTCCAAAGAATAACACAGTCCCTGAGATAGCTCAGTGTGACCTTTAGTTCCCACTCAAACTCTGTTTGGGTTTAGTGAGGAGTCCATACCATACTTGTCATTTCAATCCCAAATGTTATTCCGCAAACACTTGGGTATAATTCTTTGATTAACTTCTAATAAGAATAAAACATTGAAAATATTGTGTCTCTTTTCTTTACGTTTATCTTTGTTGTTAATCATTAATATATGTGTTAAATAACCATGGAACTTGGTTAGATTAACTCTCTAGTTAACTTTTAATCAAGTAAAAGGGACCAACAGTCGTTAGGATTGAAAACTACTTGAACTAGGTCTAGAGGTGAGGGATGATTCTTTTTGTATTTATATATTTTTTATAGAAGCATGTAAGATCTTGGGTTATGGAAAAGTGGGCGAAATTAGTTGCTAGTCAACTAACCCAAAAACTACTAATTACCAAAATAAAATCAAAATAACAAGAAAAGTAAATTTGGTGAACTTCTTATGATGAGAAAATGTGTTTACTTAGATTTCACTATTCCCTAGTTATCTCCTATTGAATTATTGATTTATCACGATTGCTTGGATGAAAGGATTGTATTCCTTAATATGATTCGTGGGGGTATGTACAGCCTTCCCCAACCCTATGAGTTTCTATCTATTCTTATGTCGACACATTTAGTATCCTAACATAGCCTCATTACTAGTCACTCATGCATTAAATACAACCAATAAAACCGTAGTACACATCCGATTACGTTTCTTAAGACGTTCAAGGTAGTTACCGAATAGGAGATTTAGCCAGTTTTCTTAAGCCTAACGCTAATCAATCAACCAAGCAATCAATAACAACTCAACAATCAATATTTAACAACTAGGTTTCATTAGATCCAAGCAAACACTAATAGCTAGCATGTTAAAGAAAAGAAAAGAAAAACAATTAATCAAACAACACATAGACATATTGAATGATTAAAAGGAAGACTTATATTTAATTGAACATGAAAGAAAAGAGGGCTTGGAAACCCTAAAGTTGCTGCGAAATTCGTCTAGGGTTTGACACACACCAAAAAGTTCCACACTAATGAATGAAAAATCGAAAAAAACATATATATACATACATATATATATATATATATATATATATATATATATATATATATATATATATATATATATATATATATAGTGTGTGTGTGTGTGTGTGTGTGTGTGTGTGTGTGTTTGTGTGTGTGTGTATACAAGTGTGACGGCGTCAAGTTATAATTCCTGACGCCATCAGGTCGCCGTGTCTTAGGGTTTTGTATTGCCCAAGAGACCTCTAACACCGTCCCGTTGTATAAGTTCTAGGCCATCTCGTGTAAGCTTAAAGCGAGGCGGCCTTGCCTCAAATGCACCTGACGCCGTCAGGTTATAAACTCCAACTTCTTTTCTGGGGCGCCTAGTGTGAAATTCCATCGCATATCATCAAAGGGTGATGGCGTCAGCTCCAAAGCCTGACGCTATGTGGTGTTATTTCCAGACTTTTCTTGGTTTCTTGTTTTCTTGTTTTCTTTATTCTTGAGCTTAAAAACGTCCGAAAAGCTTAAAAATGCTCCATTTTCCAAAATTCGTGTCCCAATTACCTAAAATGACAAAAGAAATGATTTAAAGTAATATTTGACCATAAAAACATGATTTAGGGACTAAATGACTCCCTAAAAACGTATCAAATAAATCCTTATCAAATACCCTTACACTTGGGATTTGCTTGTCCTCAAGCAAATGAGCTTTTATACCAATTAAAATACAAGCTAGGGGTCATTTAACATTAATATAAAAGTAATTACAATAAATAATCGATCCTCCTTAATCAAAACAAGCACGGAAATTGTATACTAGCATCTCACATATAGTGTTTGGATACTCTCATCTCTCGGGTGTTATAAGTGTATATATCACAAAAAGAAATGAAAGAAATATCTCTCACTACCTGTCATAGCAAATAGATTACCAAAGGCTTGGAAAAGGATCAAACCTGCACCACTTTGCCGTAAGCTCCTAGTATAAACTATCAAAGAGGTTTTTAATAGGGTTATAACGTTAGGTGTAGGGATAAGGAAAAACACGGTTTGTTGGATAAGGGATATTTTACTGGTGGCAAGTCAATTGTCTAATTAATTACATATATAATGCGGCGTTGCTAAGCCAAGACTCGACTCAACTTAAGTTAATTATGATCAACATAAATATAAAAGAAATGGGATGGTAGTCCGTATGTTTTTTTCTACTTTTCTTTTTTATTTTTTTATTTGATTTTTTGCATACACTCTTGCCCTACCACCCAAAATAATACATCAAGGGGGCTCATTTCCTCCCCTTACACTTGAACTTTTACATAATTAAAAATGACTCGAATAAAAATAATAATTGAAACACTTGGAGTATTTTAAAACATTAACGCATATATGGGGGTAATAAATGATGTTCTTCCCCATTACTCCACAACACTAGTACTTTTACACATGAGTCCCAATCGTTCCAAAACAATATGTACAGTATATGACTCGACTTAGCAACCATGTAATCAATTAGACCATTAACTAAGGGTTTAAACAAATATCAATAATGCACTGAAGATGAGTGCATACAAGGTAGGCTAAGGCGATTTAGGTGTACATTTGGGGGTGGATTGTAAACAAATTCTTCCTTTAAGTAAGATGCTTAAAGTTAGAAACCAAAAAGATAGGATCTGAGGGTTGTACTAGGGGCATCGTGTACTAAAAATGAGTACATCGCAAAGGTGTTGGAAAATTACTTGACCAAAGAAGTCAATGTAATTATAAGGGATAAATAATACAATAGCCCAGTTGCCCAACGGTTAGGCATATCTAGCCTCTTTTTTTGAAAATTTCCGTAATAGCCCGGGCAACTTTTAAGATTGGGCAACATCCATCAAATGGAGACACGTGTCACGTATTTGTATTTTGGGCAACTATTTTTTTTTGGGCAACCGTGACAGGGCAACTGGTTTTTTGGTCATTTTACACATTATACATTATTTTCCTATACCCTCCCCCTATCTCAAAATTTATGTTCATCTAAAAAGGGGCTAAATACAGATTGTTACACATTATACCTATTATTTCTCAAAATTTCTGTTCATCTAAGCCGATTTGTTAGTACTTTGTTTTAGTTTTTCACATTATACGTGTTCTGTCTTTTTCTGTTCTTTGCTAACAGCCTTTCGGCTGTGAATGTTGTGAGATCTAAAATTTTGTTTACATTTGGATGGGTAAATTCATTAATCAAACCTCATAAGTTTTAAACATCATTGCCGCCGATAGTTATAATGTTGATGCACAACATTGATCTATGATCTTGAACTATGTATTTTAGACCTATATTTACTCATTACAAAACAACATCATTAGTTTGATAGTATCTAAATCTCCCAATTGGATTACAGAAGCATTGTATGGTTAGAGATATCAATACGCCACCGTAGATAGTAGAATACTAATCGCAATGAAGTTTCTCATCCAGAGCATGAAAACAAAAAGTCAGAAACTATTTACAGCATTATATTCATGCCGAAGTAAGGTCATATATGTTTGGCTGCAGACTCTCATATCTACTTGCCTATCTCTATTTCTAAAACTATACTTGTCCCTACAATTTAAAAACTAAACCAGAACTCATTTGACGACGCCAGAAATTATAAACAAAGCACAACCGAGCAGTGTTAATATATGATGGCTTCGGTAGCTGAAATTCCCGATCATGAGTTGGTTAGAACTGGCCTAGATGCATAACCAACACGCATGCCTTCTTCAATATCAGTAGGTGAAACCTTGTCACCCAACCCAACAACAAACTAAAAAATTACAGAAAAGGCGGGTCAAATTAACTGGTTCATATATCAACATAACTGCAATTAAAAGAACGAACTCGATGCTCAACTAGTTGTAGGGAAAAACTATAAGTAGCCTTTGTTAATTCTATACCTTGGCAATTTGCTTGACATTTATTACGTATTTCGCATCTTCCGTATTTGGGTTGATAATCTTCATGCATCTAGCCACTTGCTTGCAAGAACGATACCACATTTGTGATTAGGAAGAGAAAGAATAAAAAGATAAGGAAGGTTTTTTTAGCGATTAACAGATAATTTGAACCTGAATAGGTTGCTCCTCTTGCATCATTTGTTTATCGGAAACAAGATCCCACTGACTAGGTGCAGCTAAACCAGTGTCTGATTCCTTAATACTTATTATGGTTCAGGAGGAAATCGATGGTTATGAACAAAAAGTTCATAGTTTCATATAAGTTGGATGTCTTGAATAAGTGAACATACTGCACAAATCATTGATCCTTTTGGCCATGTCTTTTACATCCTTTTCGGCTTTCTTGTTGCTGGTTGAATAAGGCCCCAATCCCTACAAAAATTATATACCATGTAAGTATATCTTAGTCCTTATCAACTCTAACATAATGTCAAAATGCAATGAATGAGATACGGTTTGGACATGCTTCTAACTGAAACAAAATACAAACTCTCAAGTGGCTGGCATAAGTACTGCTCTTTTGAAGATTTGGAAGTTAAGAATATAACTATATAAGCAATTTGAAACTTACGATAATCAAAACATAAGAAGTTTGAACTTTTAATATATAAATTCAAAATTAATGAGTGGTGTTTGGAATTGCTTATTGTTGCTTTTTTTCTAAAGAGACCCCAAACTGTTTATTTCCTTCGTAGATAATAATATAGCGGTTTGGATAACAATCCAAAAAATGCTAAAAATTGCTATATGTTGTATTTAAAAACAGATAAGCAACTTTAATATGCAATCTCAAACACCAACATAATCCAAATCAGATTAATTCTATCCAAATGCTCAAGAATGATCAACTTCTATATCAACCGAAATGTTAACAAGTAATTTTACTCCCCAGTCTTTAACAATCCCTAAGTATTTACATATAAAATAACCTAAATAATCAGAATCAGATTTGTCACAACTACTCATCAACTAAAAAGCCACAAAAATTAGATAACTACTATTAAATCTAACTCCCAAACACCACAACTAACATCAACTAAAAGAACAACAAAATTTACAAACTTTTCAACATACAATTAAATGTTAATCCTCTAATACACCATAATAACTACCTAACGAATAATAACATGCTAATCTAGCTCTAAATTATAATTAACACCATCAGATCAAAGATTGTGACTTTATTTCCTTTTGCTGTAACAGAAGACATCAATCATGAGTGTTTGACAAATTGCTGCTAAGTTAGAAACAAAAGAGGTAAAATTATGATATGAGCAACTCTGAAGCTACTACTCAAAACTGCCTAGGAAGTGTTCGCCATTGCTTATACATCTGTCTAGTGGCCTGCCTCATTTTAATAGCAAATACAATGCTTTGAGTGCATGGGTAGAAGCAAACAACTTATCACCCCCATCTAAACACTAAAAACTGTTTATCTTCTATATTGAAACAAAACAAGCAGAGAAACAGATTTAACATAACCTAAATGACTAGCTAACCACTATCAATATTTCACAACTACTCCTGTAATTACTTTTACCCTTACCAACAAAAATGACATATTTGCTTCCACCACACACAAACAACTTAGAGGGTGTTTGTTTAAGCTTATTGTGGGCTTATGAGCTTATGTGATATCAGGTTATATTTCAAAAGCTCGAATTTTCTGGCTTAATTCGAGACTTATGTCTATATAACTTTATTATATCATAATAAGCTTATATAAGCAAGAAAATTCGCGCTTATGAAATACAAGCCAGAATCAACTAAGCTCGTAAGCCCACAAATAAGCTTAACCAAACACCCCCTTAAAAAAAACCTCAAAAACCAAATACCCACTTCCAAATCACAATCCCAAACACACCTTAATTCACAAACAGCAGAAAAACCTAACAAACCCACAAATCTTTCCAACCTAAACCCCCAAAAATCAAATCTTTTTCATCATACAATCAATAAAACTCAAATCTTGAACCTAATAAAACAAACCTACATCATAAAAATAAAATCTTTATATCAAAGAACAAAACTTTATCAAAATCAAGATTAGGGTTTTCATACATAGGTTTTTAGAAGCGCGAAGTCATCTTCGTCTAAGGGTCTTGGGTTCTTCTCGTCCTTGATCTCATCTTCAATGTCTGTAGGCATCTTTGATTTGTTGTTTAATAGTGTTATTTAATCAGCGGTGTTTTCGATATAAGAAGATGAAATATTAGTAGGTTTATATTAGTAGGTTCTTCTCGTCCTTGATCTCGTCTTCAATGTCTGTAGGCATCTTTGATTTGTTGTTTAATTGTGTGGTTTAATCAGTGGTGTTTTTTATCTAAGAAGACGAACGTATTGTATTCTGGAGAGGAGAGAAGGATTGTGAGATGTTTATATTAGTAGGTTTAGTTAATATTTTGAGTGTAAAGAGTAAAATGACCAAAATGCCCAGTTGCTCATGTATTGGTTGCCCAAAACACAAAAGTTGCCCAAAATACAATACGTTCATATACCTCATACCAACAGTGGTTGGTCGGACAAGTGTCACCCTGTAGTTGGATAGACGTTAGTTGCCTAGGGCAACCCAGGCTAAAACGAGAATTTTCAAAAAAAAAGGGCTGAAAATGCGTAACCAGTAGGGCAACGGGCCATTTTAGTAATTTTCCCTAATTATAATACAGGCTTAAAACAAGGGTTATCCTAATGCCTCTTATCATATAGTAAATCCTAACTACACGAATGTAGTCTCACTAGCGGTTTCGGGATGCATCACTAACGCAAGTTCTAGAATCTAAATACTACTGGTACACTCACAAGCACTAAAGATAAATGCTTTTTCCTAATAAATTTAAAGGCGAACCTCAGATTTTTGGGGTCCAAATTCTTGGGTGGTATGGTTTTTGTGCTAGTCATATAACTCCTATCCATGAGACGCTTATTAAGACCAAAGTTTCACTATTAAATGTTGCAAAAAAATTTAAATTTGGTGTTAAAATTTTCTTACCAAGTATTTCTTTCAGTTTTAATACACATCTACTATTAAAAAAAACAAAATCAAGCAAAGTTGTAGTTTCTAAGGTATCTCAATTTACCCCCTTACACTTAATTCAAACATTGTCTCCATTGTTCAATTAAAAGATGTAAAAGTAAAAATAGATAAGAATGACAAAAACTAGTACTCCCCTAATTTGCTCGGTATGGAAAATGTGGTAACATGGTTAAATCTTCCTCCAAGAAATTGCACATGTAAAACTTCACTCCTGAAATATAATCATCTTCTTGTCAAATATATCCTGTAAGCAACAAAGAAAACAAACACGAAACCTCGCGTAAAATCGGCAGTATACTATATATAAAAGTAAATCCTAGAAATCAAGTAAAGATATAATGCTTGCAAAATAAATGTTTGCAGGTTCCTGGAGTTCAAAAAATTTGCGATTTTACAAACTTTACAATTCCTGCAGAAAAAACAAAATCTTGAAAATTCTCAGAAAATAGGTCTTGACGTCGTCAGGTTGTGACTCCTGACGCCGTCAGGATGATCCTGACAGAATTTTTATCTTTTGTTTCCGGAAAATTTCTAGAAAAACTTGTGTTTTAAGACCTAGAATTCTTAGAAAACATTCAGTTTGACTCGATACAAGTATTTGACTAAAAAAAAATACTAATATGTACATTCATATTTCGTTATTATCGTTCATGTTCAACTCGTTATTTTAAAACAAGTATGAGCTTCCCTTACACTTATCTTTTACAAAATACCTTTATATATAATTAAGACGAAGTTAAAAACAAAATAAAGCATTTTTACAAATATATTTGAGACAAGAACAATGAGTAATGAAAATGAAAAATACATACGGAAACAAATAAAATCAAATAAACAAACAAACAAACAAAATAAAGCTTGGGTTGCCTCCCAAGAAGCGTTCTTCTTTATTTATGAGTCTTGTAGCTAGACTCAAAGTCACACGCTACGTTTTCTTATTCTTAATCTCAATCGCCTCCCTGATTCTCCTAACAAATTCCCAATCGACACAAAGTCACACCCTACTTTATACTTAGGTCCAAGGTTTAAACAATTCATATAGAAAAGGCTCCTTTTTTTCCCATACATAATCCATGCCCTATTTCCTATCCTCCTCGTTAATATCCTCAAATGCACTGATATTATCTTTGTCTAGTTGAGGTACGTAACGAAACTCCTTCATCTTATTATGCATCCTATATGTTATTTTATCATTTTCAGTTTTCAACTGAACCGTGCCTTCTAGCCTATCGTACACTAACTTGGAATCCTCGACAAACGGCTTACCTAGTACCACATGAGATAAAAGGCAGTCTACAACACTTGCCAAATCCTCTAAAATCATAAAGTCAGCGACATAGATAACACACCCAATAAAGATATGCACACCTTTAATTCTCCTAACAAAGTTACAAACTCCATCGGGGTATTTCGGATCTCTCCTACGCTCAAGTTGTGCATTCATTATATAGTTATAAACACTCGAGGACATAACGTTGATTGGGGATTCACAATTAATGTAAGCTTTCTCAATGTACTTGTACCCAATTATACATGGTATTTTTACATTCCAAGGGCTACCCTTCTTTATTTTTGGATCAATTTTGACAAAGGGAGGTCGAGGGTTATCAACTATATAGCTATAGTTGGCGATTTCTTCTTTAGTAGGGTATAAATCGAAATATTCTGATCTACTTCCCCATCTCCTTGTGCCTCAACAACTTCAACAACCGCAAAATCATCAGGTTCTAAGTCCTCATTTGAGTACATGGCGATTGCTAGGTCATTTACTGCACTATCAAGCTCAATATCAATCAACCTATTCAGCTCACCGAGCTCTCTAATTTTGCTCTCAATTTTGTTATGCACTATCACTACTTACTCAGGTGAAAGGGGTGGTTCATAAAGTTCCCTAAACGCATTAATTTCCCTCACCCTTCGGTTACGCTCTAAAAGTCTAGTGTCATGTCATCCATAGTGGCTAACAGAATACTAAATGGAAACTTTTTACGAACAAAGGCACAAAGAAAAAGATAGACAACAAAGAACCTAATAAAAAGAAAAAAATAAAAATCTCACTAAAAAGGAATCAAATGAGTCGACCAAATAAAAATAAAATTCAACTTGAATAATAACTATTCCCCAGCAGCGGCGCCAAAAACTTTGATGTGGGATTACAAAACTCGCAAAAGTTGTACTTCTCAAGGGATCTTGAGAAGCTTGCAATCCTCCAGGCAGTGTACTTGACCGGTGTAGTATAGTGAGTGGCAAGTACCGGGGGATTGATCGTTCTCTAGGGGAATAGTGTCGTTAGGATTGAAAACTACTTGAACTAGGTCTAGAGGTGAGGGATGATTCTTTTTGTATTTTTATATTTTTTATGAAAGGAAGTAAGATCTTGGGTTTTGGAAGAGTGGGCAGAATTAGTTGCTAGTCAACTAACCCAAAAGCTACTAATTAACAAAATAAAATAAAAATAACAAGAAAAGTAAATTTGGTGAACTTCTTATGATGAGAAAATGTGTTTACTTAGATTTCACTACTCCCTAGTTATCTCCTATTGAATTATTTATTTGTCACGATTGCTTGGATGAAAGGATTGTATTCCTTAATACCATTCGTGGGGGTATTTACAGCCTTCCCCAACCCTATGAGTTTCTCTCTATTCTTATGTCGACACGTTTAGTATCCTAACATAGCCTCATTACTAGTCACTCATGCATTAAATACAACCAATAAAACCGTAGTACACATCCGATTACGTTTCTTAAGACGTTCAAGCTAGTTACCGAATAGGAGATTTAGCCAGTTTTCTTAATCCTAACGCTAATCAATCAACCAAACAATCAATAACAACTCAACAATCAATATTCAACAACTAGGTTTAATTAGATCTAAGCAAACACTAATAAATCTAAGCTAGCATGTTAAAGAAAAGAAAAGATAAACAACTAATCAAACAACAGATAGACATATTGAATGATTAAAAGGAAGACTTATATTTAATTGAACATGAAAGAAAAGAGGGCTTGGAAACCTTAAAGTTGCTGTCAAATTCATCTAGGGTTTTTTACACACCAAAAAGTTCCACACTAATGAATGAAAAATCAAAAATATATATATAGATATACAAGTGTGACAGTGTCAGGTTATAATTCCTGATGTCGTCAGGTCGCCGTGTCTTAGGGTTTTGTATTGCCCAAGAGACCTCTGATGCCGTTCCGTTGTATAAGTTCTGGGTCGTCTCGTGTAAGCTTAAAGCGAGGCGGCCTTGCCTCAAATGCACTTGATGGCGTCAGGTTATAAACTCCAACTTCTTTTCTGGGGCGCCTAGTGTAAAATTCCATCGCATATCATCAAAGGGTGACAACGTCAGCTCTAAAGCCTGACGCCGTCTGGTGTTATTTCCAGACTTTTCTTTGTTTTCTTGTTTTCTTCATTTTTGAACATAAAAATGTCTAAAAAGCTCCAAAATGCTCCATTTTCTAGAATTCATGTCCCAAGTACCTAAAATGTCAAAAGAAATGATTTAAAGTAATATTTGACCATAAAACATGATTTAGGGCTTAGATGACCACCTAAAAACATATCAAATAAATCCTTATCAGTGTCCGAGTAGGATTCATCAGATGGTGGAGGAGTAGGTTCATCTCGAAGAATAGTTGCTGGCATTTTCTTCTTTCTCGGCTTAGGTGTAGGCTTGGGTTGTTTGGAACTTGTTGTGCTACTGAAGCTGCCTGTTTTGCCACCTCTTCTTCTGCGAGTCTGTATCTTGGATGGTGCATCATCATCTTTAGTAAATCCAACCTTTCCAATGATATATGCTGCATCATAAAGCTCATAATTCTTGGTTTGCTTGATCTTGTCATCCAGGAAGTAATCTGGAAGTCTCTTTCCTTGCAGCTTAGTACTGAACTTGGTAGTTTTGACAAAAGCAATCGTATAATCTTTGTGGAGGATATGCTTGGTTCATTTTTGTTGAGGAGTCGTTTAATGAACTCTGGGTGACTCCTGCAAAAATGTTCAATGATTAACTTTGTGAATCTGACAAACGGGATCATAATCATGTCACGTTTAGATTGGAGAAGATAGATCATGTCTTTCATTATTGGTCTTGCAAAGTCAATTGGTCACATGTTGACCATACCCTAGAATGTCTGTAAATGCTGAAGGCAAGGATGCTTATGTCCACTCCGTCTTCCAGATACTGAGCGTACAATGATCATGTATAAAGTTCTCCATGGTTGATACAAGAACTTTATGTTAAACTTGAAACGTTTGAGCAGACACTAGTACAGATTTGGCCTTTCGTCACACATAGCATATTTCGAATGGTCATACAGCAACATATTTACGTGACTAAATGTACAAGCCTTAAATAAACAGCCACACTTGATTCGACTTGTGTGACCATTTTGTAAAATATATGTCACACATTGGTGTATATATGTGACTAGAGGGTAACTGGTAAATACTTTTTGACATTTTAGTCACTTTTAATTCGAGATGTGTGACTGATATAAATCAGCTCGAAACATTAGTCACACTATAGATATACATATGTGACAAATATATGTCACACAATTGAACAGTGTGACTAAAAAAGATATATGGTCACATGAAGTACTTGCATATGTAGCTAAATTATATAGTCAAGTTTGTCACACATTATATAAACGTGACTGCTATTTTTTGCTAAATAGTTAGCCACATATGAATTTGAAATGTGTGACAACTAAAAATTCAGTTTGAAACGTTTGTCATGATATGCATTTAAGAGTGACAAATATATGTCACACACTTGAAGAGTGTGACAAAATGTCATATATCGTCACACTAAACCATATAAACATGATTAAGCATAACGAAAATTCGATACATATGGTCACATAAGTTAATATGTGTGTCAAAAGTTTAGTGTGTGTTTGCTTTCCAAATCATAATGTGTATAGTCACATATATTTGCAGCACGATCATGTGACTTTAGGCTTTATAATAGTCACACCATATCACAAATGTGTATCTAAATCATGATTATGGCCACGTTATAAGGGTATTATCTGTGACCATTAACCATGTACACATTTCTCCTTGTAACATAAATGAAGTTGTTGTAGTCTACTTAAATTATGTTAATCATTACCTAAAAATAGATTTAGTTAGTTGAAAAATGAATTTAGATAGGATTGTTTTGTTTTTTAAAAATTTACAAAGATTTGTTGTTTTAATATTGTAGTTTTAAATGTTTGTAACAATCATTTAAAACTATAATGTAAAAGTTATAATCTAATTAAAATTCTTGTATTTACAAACGAAATAAAGTTAAAACATCAAGTTAAATGAAATGAAGTAGTTGTACGTAATCTACTTTAATTATGTTAATGCTGCTTGGCATGACTTAATGCTGCTAGGCATAAATTAATGTTGTGATGCGTAGGGATTGCACCAGGCTTTACCTCTCGAGGGATCTCGAGAAGCTTACAAGCCCCACCAGGCAGTGTACTTGATCGATGTAGTATAGTATAATGACAAGTACCGGGGGATTGATCGTTCAGCTAGGAATAGTGTCACTAGGATTAGAAAACCTAAAGACTAGGTCTAGAGATGAGGGATGGTTCTTTTTGTATTTTTTTAGTTTTTATAAAAGCAAATAAAAATCTCGGTTTTGAAGGAGTTGGGCGGAATTAGTTGCTAGTCAACTAACCCAATAACTAAAGATGCAATCAAAATAAAATACTAAAAATGAAAATAAACTGAATTTTACTAAAGGTGTGAGCAATATATGGGAGAATTGTGTTTACTTAGATTTCATTACTCCCTAGATATCTTTTATAGGTTAATTACTTGTTACAGTTGCGTGGACGACGGATTGTATTCCTCAATACCATTCATGGGGTTTGCCCTTTGAACTCATGTGTGATGCTAGTGATTATGCAATAGGGGCAGTCTTGGGGCAACGAAAAACAAAACACTTTCAGCCTATACACTATGCAAGCAAGACAATGACCGAGGCTCAAAGTCATTACACCACCACTGAAAAAGAGTTGTTAGCTGTGGTGCATGCCTTTGAAAAATTTCGGCCATACTTGATATTGACCAAGAGCATAGTGTATACGGATCACTCGGCTTTGAAGTACCTCTTTGCAAAACAAGATGCAAAGCCGAGACTACTCCGTTGGGTTCTCCTCTTGCAAGAATTTGATATCATAATTCGTGATAAAAAAGGAGCTGAGAACCTAGCTGCAGATCATCTCTCCCGATTGGAAAACCCCCACCAAGATGTCTTCGAGAGAAAAGAAATTAATGAAACCTTCCCTCTCGAGACACTCAATGCGGTTGCCTTTCGTGGAGATTCTATTACCCCATGGTTTGCCGATCTTGCAAACTACCATGCGGGTAACTTTGTGGTGAAAGGGATGTCGTCCCAACAAAAGAACAAGTTCTTTAAAGATGTGAAACATTACTTCTGGGATGACCCCTACCTTTTCAAAATCGGTGCGGATCAAGTCATCCGGCGGTGTGTTTATGGTCAAGAAGCCACTGAAATTCTCAAGGCTTGCCATGCTGGTCCCACGGGGGGCCACCATAATCCAAACTACACCGCCAAAAAGGTGTTTAATTCCGGTTTCTACTGGCCCACAATTTATAAGGATGCCCAGGAGTTAGTCAAATCCTGTGACGCTTGTCAACGTCACGGGAATCTTTCATAAAGGAATGAAATGCCTCAAAACGCAATTCAAGTGTGTGAAATCTTTGATGTATGGGGCATTGACTTTATGGGGCCATTTCCGTCATCTTATGGAAACAAGTACATGTATGGGGCATTGACTTTACCCACTAATGATGCCCGAGTAGTTGTAAAATTCTTGAAAGCTCTTTTTGCTCGATTTGGAACTCCACGGGCTATAATTAGTGATCGTTGTACGCATTTTTGCAATGACAAATTTGAGAAAGTCATGCAAAAGTATGGTGTAACTCACCGTCTTTTTACTGCGTACCACCCTCAAACAAGTGGACAAGTAGAAGTTTCCAATCGAGGCATTAAGAGAATATTGGAAAGAACTGTAGGTGAGAATCGTGCATCGTGGTTGGATAAATTAGATGATGCACTCTGGGCTTTCCGTACAGCTTACAAAACACCCATCGGGTGTACGCCATACAAGCTTGTGTACGAAAGAGCGTGCCATCTTCCGATCGAGCTTGAGCATAAAGCCTATTGGGCCCTCAAGCATGTAAATTTTGACCTTAAAACTACGGGTGATCATAGGAAAGTTCAATTGAATGAATTAAATGAACTTCGTGATCAAGCTTACGAGAACTCTTTGATCTATAAAGAAAAGACAAAGAAGATTCATGACTCCAAAATCAAGGACCGCGTTTTTAACGTTGGTGATCGAGTCCTTCTTTTCAACTCTAGACTCAAGATCTTCTCGGGGAAGCTCAAAACCCGATGGACTGGTCCATTCACTATCATTAAGGTTTATCCTTATGGCACCGTCGAATTATCTCAAAATGACGGTCCTAATTTCAAAATGAATGGACATCGTTTAAAGCACTACTTTGGAGAGGACATACCATCCATGGTTGTCCCGGATCTCCAAACTTTCCCCAAGGACAATTAAATTCGGGGATCGAGTCAAGCTAGCGACTCGATAAACAAAAACAGTAGCATGAACATGGGTTTTCACCCATGTCTCTGATTTCTTTCTACTTTCTAATACCCTAGCGTGGGGGAGTGGCCGTCCCCTGCTGCTGTTTTCAATGTATATGTCTTCAAAAAAAAGTGTGATTGTAAGTGTGGGCATAATAGCCGGGACTTTGAATACTGAGGACAATATTCAATTCTAAGTGTGGGGGGAAAAATTCTAGCGAATTTTATCACATTATATCCTCTAGTACCCCCGTTTTGGCCCAAAATTTTCAAATTTTTTTTCACTTTATTTCAAAATTTTTGTGGTAATCAGTCCGCTATGTCTAAACGACAAAAGGATTGGCTAATCCAGGAGCAAACGGCTCTTGGTAAAGAAATCTCAAATCCGTTGACGGCTTAAAATTTGCCCAAAATTGTATGGTAAATCAACTCGCCATATCCTAAAAAGTGAAAGAGTTGGCTAGCCCGCAAGATTATGGCTTGTGGTGAAGGCAGTGGAAAAACCATAATTGGTAATCAGCTCACCAAGATGTTGACTATGTCCATCAAGAGTTGGCTAGTCCAGAAGCAAACGGCTTTTGGTAAAGACAAATCAAATTCGTTGACAGCTGGTGCTTTGCACAAAATCACATGGTTATCAAGTGGACCATAGTTCTTACTTGAACTGATACATTTGGCTACTCCAGAAGTGATGGCTTTTGGTAAAGAGATTCAAATCCATTAAGTTTTCATAAAAGATTGCTAGGGACTAGCAATAGTTTAGTGTGGGGGATTGATGAGTGCTCAAACACTCATCATTTTTATCATATTTTAACTACCGAAACATCCAAAAACACTCAGAAATGCATCAAAAATACTGAAAATATCCCAGGGATCGTATTTTATACGTTTCAGATGCAAAATGAGTAAAAACAATGAAAAACGAACAAAGTTTGCACAATTGGCAGTTTCAGTCCCGCAACTTTCATAAAATTTCAAAACTAGTCCCTCGTTATTTAAAAATATGAAAATATCATTAACTCCTCGGGATTTACAAGTTGTCAAAATAAGTCCTTTAAAGTTCAAAATTCCAAAACTTACAACTTTGGTCACCCAAATTTTAAAAATGTCAAAAACGGCCCCTGGGATATTTAATTGTGGAAAACTCAATCTTGGTCATTTTAATATTGGAACGTGGTAACTTTGATCCTTGTAACAACTTTGAGAATTAGACATAACAGGCCCCTCAAAAATTAGGAAATGATACAATTGGTCCTTGGGCTTACCTAAGTTACAAACCAAACGGATCCTAGTTACTATCCCTACCCATCCTTCACTAATAAACCAATCCACCAAATCCAATCCAAACCCCAACCCCTGATCCACCCAACACCAGGCCCAACCATCACCCTAGCCCAAAAACCTCCCTTTTTCATTTCAATATAATGAGCCAGGGACAACAAAAGTCTCCCACCTCCATCCCCTTCACTTTCCCAGGATATCACAAGCAAGACAAAACATACACACCCTCCTAGCAAATAAAACACAACTACACATCCTCCCAACTTCTTGTCTCCCCCAATGTTGGGACCCTTGATATAATATCTTACACAAGTTATATAGAGATAATAGAAGAGATTAGTAAAGAGAGAGAGAGAGATGGAGAATAGAGATGGATACTTCTAGTGAGAGAAAGGAAAGATGTATTATGTTTAAAGAAAGAAATACATAGAATTACACATAGAAGCACCACCTCCAAATGGGAGCATTTGCAGGTTTATATAGCTAAGATAAAGAGATGGGCCGGGCTTGGGCTTTTGTAATGAGCTAGACCTAAACTTATACAATATTAGATTAAACCAAGCCCGTTTACCCTTAACTAAACTACAAGACTATTACAACATTATTACAAGACTCGTTGATACAATAATGATCGTCACTTCTATTTCTAACAATCTCCCCCTAAGGGGCGATCATTGAGATCTCTCTTTGATTCCATTGATGATCAACACTTCCAATGCTAACAATCTCCCCCTAAGGGTGATCATTGAGATCTCTCTTATGTGACCTCGATCTTTGTTCTTTGAAGCTTGTACTCTTTGAACTTTAAGTCTTGTTGTGTAATAGTTTTGGCTAGTTCCTTTGTTCCAATCATGCTTTGTGATCTTTGAATAATTGACTTTTCATCGTTCTTTATTCATTTGTGTGGTGGAGCGATCTGCCTTTCGTCACTTCTGCGTCTGTGGTGGTTGTTCGCCATTCCAACATGCTCATACATCTTCAGTCTTTGTGATACATGCATTTGTAGTTCCCGTTCTTACATACAGATCTTTGTCACTTTACATCTGTAGATTCTTTCACATTGCGTATAATCTTTCTTTGAACCTTTCTTTGCTTTGATCTTTGTGAGAACTTTCCTTTGACTTCGAGATGCATGTATGAGCATGTGGAATCCTTCGCCATAGAGATGATGTGTCCCTGGATGAAAACTTAGCAATAAATCAACCGGTACTTACAGATAAGAATTAGAGATCTGATACGTGGGAATCGCACCAGGCTTTACCTCTCAAGGGATCTTGAGAAGCTTACAACCCCCACCAGGCAGTGTACCTGATCGTTGTAGTATAGTATAGTGACAAGTACCGGGGGATTAATCGTTCAGCTAGGAATAGTGTCGCTAGGATTAGAAAACCTAAATACTAGTTCTAAAGGTGAGGGATGATTATTTTTGTATTTTTATATTTTTTAGAAAGCAAGTAAAAATCTCGGGTTTGAAGGATTTGGGCGGAATTAGTTGCTAGTCAACTAACCCAATACTAAAGATGCAATCAAAATAAAATACTAAAAATGAAAATAAACTAATTATACTAAGGTTGTGAGCAATAAGTGGAGAAAATGTGTTTACTAAGATTTCACTACTCCCTAGACATCTTTTACACGTTAATTACTTGTTATAGTTGCATGGATGACGGATTGTATTCCTTAATACCATTCATGGGGTAGCGCACTTAACTCCCAATCCTATGAGCTCTTATCTCCTCCTATGCCATGCCCAGCACAACCATAGGGATTATAAACAGAGGCTCATGCATTAAATACAACCAATAAAAACCTAGTGCACATCAGTTCATGTTTCCTAAAATGTTCAAGCATGTTACCATTTGGAGATCTGCCAGTTTTCTTAAGCCTAACATCAAATTCATTCATCCAATACAATTATAAACAAGTAATCAACACATAATTAACATCTAGGTTTCATTAGATCCAAGCAAACACAAGATAGATCTAGCCTAGCATGATGGAATTAAGACAAGAACAAGATATAGACAACCAACACATAGACATATTGATTGAATTAAAAGAATACTTATCTCAATTACACATGAAAGGTATCAAGGGCTTGGAACCCTTGAAAAACCTGTAAAATTCGCACCAAGTTCGTACTTAGGGTTTCTCCAAAACTTCTCTTTTTTAATGTTTGAAGATTAGAAATATATATATAGGAAATAGGGTCTGACGGCGTCAAGACAAATCTTGTGACGCCGTCACCTCGCCGCCAAAATAATTCTCGGACTGCCTTGATCTACTTTTGACGCCCTCATGTATTATGCATTTCCAGGTTTTCATGAATTTTACTCTTGACGCCCTACTTCATGAGGTCAAATCAGTACTGGATCATCATGGAAATTACTCTTGACACCATCAGGAATTCCTTCTTGACGCCGTCACCTACTGTTCTCAGCAAGGAAAATTAAGACTTTGGCATTTTCTTCACTTTTATGCTTCAAAAACGTCCGAATTGCTTCCTTTTCCAGATTTCACTCCCAAAGTACCTAAAATCACAAAAGGAACGATTTAGGGTAATATTTGATCAAATAAATTCAATTCCAGGCTTAAATGACCCCCTAAAAGTGGTTCATTTTTCGCCTCATCATATACCCTTATACTTGAGATTTGCTTGT
Source organism: Artemisia argyi (assembly GCA_030686995.1). NCBI lineage: Eukaryota > Viridiplantae > Streptophyta > Magnoliopsida > Asterales > Asteraceae > Artemisia > Artemisia argyi. The sequence goes on from CM060694.1 coordinate 136,735,995, forward strand.
CCTCAAGCAAATGCGCTTTTATTCTAATCAAAATACAAGTTAGGGGTCATTTAACACTAATATAAATGTAATTACAACAAATAATCGTTCCACTAAAGACCAATAGACAAGCACGGAGGTCATACACAAGCACCTCACAAATAGTGTTTAGATACTCACATCTCTCGGGTGTAATAAAGTATAAATTACAATATGGAAACGGAAGATATCTCTCACTACCTGTCATAGCAAAATAGATTACCATAGGCTTGGGAAAGGATCAAACCTCCACCACATGGCGTAAGCACCTAGGATAAACTATCAAATAGGTCTTTTAAAGTGTTGTAACGTTAGGTGTAGGGATATGAAATACACGGTTTTGTTGGATAAAGGAAGTTTTTACTGGTGGCGAGTTAACAATCTTGGTTAATTACATGTACAAGATGGCGTTGCTAAGCCAAGACTAGACTCGACTTAAGTTAATAAATGAAAAATAACAAAAAACAGAAAATGAACATAGAATAAAAAGGGATGGTAGTCCGTATGTTTTTTCTCTTTTTCTTTTTCTATTTTTTTTTCTTTTTCTTGATTTTTCGATTTTTTTTTTTTTTTTTTTTTTTTTTTTTTTTTGCATACACTCTTACCCTACCATCCAAAATAATACATCATAGGGAATGAAGGTTCCCCTTACACTTGAATTTTTACATACTTTACAATAAACTAAACTAATAACTCGAATTAAGAAAATCAAAACACTTGGAGTACTTTTAAGATTAACGCACATATGGGGGTAATAATATGATGTTCTTCCCCATTACTCCATAAAATAAGTACTTTACCCATGAGTCCCAATCGTCCCAAAACAATATGTACAAGGATATGACTCGACTTAGCAACCATGTAATCAATTAGATAGTTAACTTAGAGTTTAACAAATAACAATAATGCACTAAAGATGAGTGCATACACGGAAGGCTAAGGCGATTTGGTTGTACATTTAAGTGGGGTGTAACAAATTCTTTCTTTAAGTAAGATGCTTAAAGTTAGAAACGAAAAGATAGGCTCGGAGGGGTGTACTAGGGGTTTCGTGTACTAAAAATGAGTACAACGCTAAGGGTGTGGGAAAAATTAGTTGACTTAACTAGCCAAGTAATATGACTTATATGGTCAAGTAATTATAATACGGGTTTAACACAAGGGTAATCCTAATGCCTCTTATCATGTAGTAAATCCTACTACACGAATGTAGTCTCACTAGCGGTCTCGTGATGCATCACTAACGCAAGTTCTAGAATCTAAATGCTACCGGTACACTCATAAGCACTAATAGTAAATGCTTTTCCTATCAAATCTAAAGGCGAACCTCACATATTTGGGTGGAAAATTTTTCTGAAAGTACGGTTGTGTGCTAGTCATACAATCTCCTATCCATGAGACGCTTGCTATGGCTAAAGTTTCACTCCTAAATGTTGTAAAAAATTTTAAATTTGGCGCTAAAATTGCACTAACAAGTATTTCTCATAGTTTTATTACACATCTACTATTAAACAAAACAAACTCAAGCGAAAGTGCATATGTAAGGTATCATCTTTTTACCCTCCCCTTACACTTAAGATGAACATTGTCCCCAATGTTCAAGTAAAGAATGTAAAAGTGAAAAAGTAAAAAGAATGAAATCAAATACTCCCCTGATTTGCTCGGTATGGATAATAAGGTGACTAGGTTAAATCTTCCTCCAAGAAAATGAACAGTCAAAGCTTCCCTTCCAGAATATAAATCATCTTCTTGTCATACATAACCTGTAAATCCTGAGAAAATAGACAAGACAACCTCGCGTAAAATCGGCGGCATCCTATATAAGTTACTAAATCCTAGAAAACAAGATAAGATATAATGCTTGTGGAATGAAGTTTGCAGATTTCCTGGAGATTATAAAACTTAATAATTCACAAAAATCATAAGACTCCGTTAGAAAAACAAAACCGGTAAAATTTCCAGATTTTTACACGTGACGCCGTCAAGAGTAAACTCATGACGCCGTCAGAAGTGACCTGCAGAAATTCTTATGTTAAGTTTCCGGAAAATTTCTGGAAAAACTTAGTCCTACTTCCTGGAAAATCCTGCAAAACTTCATTATGACTCAATACAAGCATTTGACTCTAACAAGTACTAATATACATGTTCATTTAATATTGTGGAGAATCATGATCGGGTTGTTTCTTAAAAACATATTTGGGGTTTCCCCTTACATTTATCTTTTGCAAAAATACTTTTAGGTGGAGTTAAGACTAGGCCAAAACAACAAAGTAAAGTATTTCCACTATTTAATTTAGAAACATGATCAACCAACAATAAAAATAAAGCATGCAAACAAACAAAATAAAATCACACAAAACATGGGTTGCCTCCCAAGAAGCGCTTTTCTTTATTTACGAGTCTTGTAGCTAGACTCAAGGTTATGGGTTACTATGTGACCTCATCGTTGGTTCCACTCTCTAGGTCGTCTTCTAAACTAGTATCGCTTTCATAGTGTAAGTACTTCGGGTCTTCAAACTCGAAGATATCTTTTCGATACTTAGAACCAAGCTTACTAACATCCTTAAAGAATCCACATGATAAATCAGAAGTGTCCTTACACACTCTCCGAACATCTTCATCGCACAAAATAAGTTGGGAACTTATCTTATCAAGCCCGTCACAATCGATTTCCTTAAGGTCTCTTCTCTTGTATGGCATTTGGTATGAAACCCTCCTAATTCCATTAGTGAAGGTAATAATTCCGTTCCGGTCATCAATTATCAGATTAGTGATCTCGCAAAATGGCGCCCCAAAAACAATTTGTGATAATCTCGGGTCGACATAGTCTTCGATGTTGTCCACGATCGTAAATTCCATAGTAAATGCCATATTTCCTACAAACACCTGGATTTCATGATCCTTACCAACCACTTTCTCTCCCTTGTAAATCATTCCCCATCTGCAGATATTGTTATAATGGAATAATGACTTAAAATTCTTCGGCAGGAATACGTTAATGTAGATGTTATCGAAGTACTTATGACCGATCATGCAGGGGATTTTGAGATTATTCGGATCACACCGTCTTATCTTCCCTGACTCTCTATCCTTTGACCCATATAGATTCCCCTCAAGGGAAGGACGATACTCGTACACCTCCTCATTACCCCTACGAAAAATTACCTTTTTAACACCATTGGTAAATAATGCACTGCCATTTTTCTCATCAAGGATCACTCCCGATTCATTAATAAATGGTTTCCCAAGAACAAGGTTGGTTAACGTTTGATTGGTAAGAGGGTCCACGTCATCGACCACTGTGAGGTCAGTATTGTAAACAAGCTCTCCAATCTTGATTGATAGATTTTTCATTACTCTCTCGCACGCAATGCGTTCTGGGAAGGTTTCATGGTGTAAGGAAAGAGGGATTATGTTGACTGGAAAGCTAGGATCTATATGACTATCGGTTAAGAGCTTTTCCTAAATGGTGTAGGAGATCTTGAAAACTTTAGGGCTACTTTCCTTAGTCCTATCGCTACTCCCACTAGTAACATCCTCCATTTTTCTCTCGGGTTCTTCTGTAATAGATTTACCCAAAATGGTTGGATTTCCCTCATGCTCTTCCGATCTCTCTCTCCCTTCATCTGATTTGCCAGATTCTCGCGCGGTGTACTGCTCGGATGAGTTGGTAGGTTCTCTGGCCGAATCGTGGTCTACCCTTAAAGTCTCATCTTTAGCTGTATGACCAAATTTGTTAGTTTGTTGTTGGGTTGGGTTGGGTGTAGAAGCAGATATCGTGGTGATGGTGTTTACGAAATGGATTGGTCCTAGGGGGTTGACAGGTTCTTTTCCTTTAAGGGATAGATGTTTGAATAACTTGCTAGGACTTTTTATTTTCACAGGGGATGTTGGTGGACTCATGACGGTAACAGACTTAATATCATCAATGTGAATGGGTTATTAACAACATGCTCTTTGATAGTAGTTAACAGATTACAAATCTTGTTGTTCATATCAGCCTGCTGTTGTCTAAATTTAGCCTCGAGCGTAGAGAGCTGTAATTCTTGAGATAGAATGAATTTTTTTAGAGCATCTTCACAGCTTTGCCTAGGAGTGCCTTGTGATGGAAAATGCTCGGACCAAGTGAGTGATGAGGAGTCATTGAAAGATACGCTTCGCGTTTGGTACCCTCTAAAATTAGGTTTATCCTTCCATGCTTCATAGGCCTCGCCAAAAGTTCGAGGACCTTGACCCGCGTGTGATGACGTGAATTCGTTATAAGCCCGTTTTGGAAGCTCCATGCAGTTATGAGTCTCGTGAGGGCCATTACATAATTTGCATGTAGAAGCGATTCTGCTTACTTGGCTTGAGGATTTTTGAGCTTCGTAAGGTTTCATGAGAGACTTGACTCGACCTTCAAGTTCCATGATCCTACGGTCAGGAGTGCTAGAATTGTTCGAAGGCAAAGATATTGCCTTGACCATTTTGTTCAAATCACGGGGATCATTCCAACTTTCGTTGTCATAGAGAGCAAGATCTTCTATGAGCTCCCATGATTGTTCCGCACTTAGATCACGTAGCTTACCACTGGCCGATTGGTCAATGGCTCGCCTCGTGGAGATGTCGACATGGTCATAAAAAAATTGGACTTGGAGCCAAAGATCTATGCCATGATGAGGGACTTTTAAGAGTAAGTCCTTGAAACGAGTCCATGCTTCATAAAGAGATTCATTTTGACGTTGTTGGAACATCAAGATGTCATTTCTAAGCTTAGTAGTTCTCCCCGGTGGGAAAAATTGAGCAAGGAAACGAGTGGTGAGATCATCCCATGTGGTGATGGATCCCGCAGGTAAACGCTCAAGCCATTGACTAGCTTGATCCCGTAGAGAGAATTGGAATAGGCGTAATCGGGTTGTCTCTCTAGTTTCAACACCTAGGTCTATGGAATCTACGATTTTGAGGAAGTCCTTAAGATGTTGGTTTGGATCTTCGGAACGAAGTCCATGGAATGCACATCCGCTTTGCACCAACCGGATGGTGTCGGATTGCAAGGGAGTCACATTGGCTTCGGTGAGCTCAATGGTGTTTCGGTAGCCTTGGTGGCTTGGTCGGGAATACTCTCCTAAGGTTCGGGGCCTAAGGGGTTCTAGTGGTGGGTTTTGTTGTGGTGGGATGACGGGTTCAAAGATGTTCCCGTTGTCCATGATGTCGGGTGGTGAAGAGTTACGAACAAAGACACAAAGAAAAAGATAGACTAAAGAAACCTAAAAAAAATAAAAATAAAAATAAAAATAAAAATAAAATCTCACTAAAAAGGAATCTAGCAAGTAGACCTAATAAAAGGAAATTCTAACCTAGACAATAACTATTCCCCGGGCTGCGGCGCCAAAACCTTGATACATGGGAATCGCACCAGGCTTTACCTCTCAAGGGATCTTGAGAAGCTTAGAACCCCCACCAGGCAGTGTACCTGATCGTTGTAGTATAGTATAGTGACAAGTACCGGGGGATTGATCGTTCAGCTAGGAATAGTGTCGCTAGGACTAGAAAACCTAAATACTAGTTCTAAAGGTGAGGGATGATTATTTTTGTATTTTTTAGAAAGCAAGTAAAAATCTCAGGTTTGAAGGATTTGGGTGGAATTAGTTGCTAGTCAACTAACCCAATACTAAAGATGCAATCAAAATAAAATACTAAAAATGAAAATAAACTAATTATACTAAGGTTGTGAGCAATAAGTGGAGAAAATGTGTTTACTTAGATTTCACTACTCCCTAGACATCTTTTACACGTTAATTACTTGTTATAGATGCGTGGATGACGGATTGTATTCCTTAATACCATTCATGGGGTGGCGCACTTAACTCCAAAATCCTATTAGCTCTTATCTCCTTATATGCCATGTCCAGCACAACCATAGGGATTATAAACAGTGGCTCATGCATTAAATACAACCAATAAAAACCTAGTGCACATCAGTTCATGTTTCCTAAGACGTTCAAGCATGTTACCATTTGAAGATCTGCCAGTTTTCTTAAGCCTAACATCAAATTCATTCATCCAATACAATTATAAACAAGTAATCAACACATAATTAACATCTAGGTTTCATTAGATCCAAACAAACACAAGATAGATCTAGCCTAGCATGATGGAATTAAGACAAGAACAAGATATAGACAACCAACACATAGACATAATGATTGAATTAAAAGAATACTTATCTCAATTACACATGAAAGGTATCAAGGGCTTGAAACCCTTGAAAAACCTGTATAATTCGCACCAAGTTCGTACTTAGGGTTTCTCCAAAACTTCTCTTTTTTAATGTGTGAAAATTAGAAAAATATATATAGAAAATACGGTCTGACGGCGTCAAGACAAATCTTGTGACGCCGTCACCTCGCTGCCAAAATAATTCTCGGACTGCCTTGATCTACTTTTGACGCCGTCATGTATTATGCATTTACAGGCCGTCATGAATTTTACTCTTGACGCCCTACTTCGTGACGCGTCAAATCTGTACTGGATCGTCATGGAAATTACTCTTGACGCCGTCAGGAATTCCTTCTTGACGCCGTCACCTACTGTTCCCAGCAAGGAAAATTAAGACTTTGGCGTTTTCTTCACTTTTATGCTTCAAAAACGTCCGAATTGCGTCCTTTTCCAGATTTCACTCCCAAAGTACCTAAAATCACAAAAGGAACGATTTAGGGCAATATTTGAACAAATAAAATCAATTCCGGGCTTAAATGACCCCCTAAAAGTGGTTCATTTTTCGCCTCATTCCCTATGATGTATTATTTTGGATGGTAGGGTAAGAGTGTATAAAAAAAAAAAAAAAAAAAAAAAAAAAAAAAAAAAAAAAAAAAAAATAGAAAAAGAAAAAGAGAAAAAACATACGGACTACCATCCCTTTTTATTCTATGTTCATTTTATGTTTTTTGCTATTTTTCATTTATTAGCTTAAGTCGAGTCTAGTCTTGGCTTAGCAACGCCATCTTGTACATGTATTTAACCAAGATTGTTAACTCGCCACCAGTAAAAACTTCTTTTATCCAACAAAACCGTGTATTTAATATCCCTACACCTAACGTTACAACCCTTTAAAAGACCTCTTTGATAGTTTATCCTAGGTGCTTACGCCATGTGGTGGAGGTTTGATCCTTTCCCAAGCCTATGGTAATCTATTTTGCTTTGACAGGTAGTGAGAGATATCTTCCGTTTCCATATTGTAATTTATACTTTATTACACCCGAGAGATGTGAGTATCTAAACACTATTTGTGAGGTGCTTGTGTATGACCTCCGTGCTTGTCTATTGGTCTTTAGTGGAACGATTATTTGTTGTAATTACTTTTATATTAGTGTTAAATGACCCCTAACTTGTATTTTAATTAGAATAAAAGCGCATTTGCTTAGGACAAGCAAATCTCAAGTGTAAGGGTATATGATGAGGCAAAAAATGAACCACTTTTAGGGGGTCATTTAAGCCCGGAATTGAATTTATTTGATCAAATATTGCCCTAAATCGTTCCTTTTGTGATTTTAAGTACTTTGGGAGTGAAATCTGGAAAAGGAAGCAATTCGGACGTTTTTGAAGCATAAAAGTGAAGAAAACGCCAAAGTCTTAATTTTCCTTGCTGGGAATAGTAGGTGATGGCGTCAAGAAGGAATTCCTGACGGCGTCAAGAGTAATTTCCATGACGATCCAGTACAGATTTGACGGCGTCACGAAGTAGGGCGTCAAGAGTAAAATTCATGACGGCCTGGAAAATGCTAACACATGACGGCGTCAAAAGTAGATCAAGGCAGTCCGAGAAATATTTTGGAGGCGAGGTGACGGCGTCACAAGATTTGTCTTGACGCCGTCAGACCCTATTTCCTATATATATTTTTCTAATTTTCACACATTAAAGGAGGGGAAGTTTTTTTTGAGAAACCCTAAGTACGAACTTGGTGTGAATTTTACAGGTTTTTCAAGGGTTCTAAGCCCTTGATACCTTTCATGTGTAATTGAGATAAGTATCCTTTTAATTCAATCAATATGTCTATGTGTTGGTTGTCTATATCTTGTTCTTGTCTTAATTCCATCATGCTAGGCTAGATCAATCTTGTGTTTGCTTGGATCTAATGAAACCTAGATGTTAATTATGTGTTGATTACTTGTTTATAGTTGTTTTGGATGAATGAATTTGATGTTAGGCTTAAGAAAACTGGCAGATCTCCAAATGGTAACATGCTTGAACGTCTTAGGAAACATGAACTGATGTGCACTAGGTTTTTATTGGTTGTATTTAATGCATGAGCCACTATTTATAATCCCTACGGTTGTGCTGGGCATGGCATAGGAGGAGATAAGAGCTCATAGGATTGGGGAATTAAGTGCGCCACCCCATGAATGGTATTAAGGAATACAATCCGTCATCCACGCAACTATAACAAGTAATTAACATGTAAAAGATGTCTAGGGAGTAGTGAAATCTAAGTAAACACATTTTCTCCATTTATTGCTCACAACCTTAGTATAATTAGTTTATTTTCATTTTTAGTATTTTATTTTGATAGCATCTTTAGTATTGGGTTAGTTGACTAGCAACTAATTCCGCCCAAATCCTTCAAACCCGAGATTTTTACTTGCTTTCTAAAAAATATAAAAATACAAAAATAATCATCCCTCACCCTTAGAACTAATATTTAGGCTTTTTAATCCTAGCGACACTATTCCAAGCTGAACGATCAATCCCCCGGTACTTGTCACTATACTATACTACAACGATCAGGTACACTGACTGGTGGGGGTTGTAAGCTTCTCAAGATCCCTTGAGAGGTAAAGCCTGGTGCGATTCCCACGTATCAAGGCATAGTGTGAAGACTCCTTCTAACCCTTACCAAGGCCGTTCCCATGTCAGATACTCCCGAGAGAGCTTACGAGACCTACTTAGTAGCTCAATGACTGGGTGAGTCGCTGGGGATCAACCCACGACTATAGACCATTTGAAACCACCTCGAACACTAAGCGTAACCCATATAGAATTACCGAAGTGACCTGCTGTCAGGGCTGTTTGATGTTGACCCCGGCAGGAATTTCAATTCAATCATTGAGAATCACTTTAGTGAATTCTATCATAAATGTTCTGGCAAATTGCTATGAGATCTTTTGATGAATCTCGGGGCTCTAGACTCGATAAGTGCACATTTGGTTTCCTATGCGGAGATTAGGGAGAGGTCTCCTGCTTCAATATCAACCATCTCTAAGAGACAGGTCGATAGTGTCACACCCCCAATTTACCCGACTTGCAGCGGAATGGAATACCAAGGGGTGTCTGTCATAGCATCACAGTTACAGTTACATTGAACGACCTAAAGTGTCATTTGGAAAATACTTCGTTTGATCATTGAAATTATTCTGAGTTTACAAAATGAGGTCCCCAAAAGGTGTTGCATGTTTATGAAAAACAAGTCATACTAGATCAAACGTTTACATAAGTGCATGAAATAATGGTGAGACGCGTCGACCCCGCGACTCCATGAAGGTCCAAATGCATGTCACATGAGCTACCTTAATAACCTGAAATACATTGCTAAAACGTCAACACGAATGTTGGTGAATTCCATAGGTTTATAAAATGTAATGTTGTACGGCCACCACAAGTAAAAGTGCATAACAAAAGTCAAGTAAAATAGTACAATAGACCTTAAGCTCATGACCCCGAAGCTAGACTGTTGAAAATATATGCCCCTCCTGAATGTTTTACCAGAACACTCCCAAAATGTCAGACATGAAATGCATCCGCTTACTGTTGGTAATAACTACCACGGATGGAGGCGTCACCCTCAATAGAACTATCCACTCACTCTCGCTTAATCGGCAAATTAACGGTCCATGATAATAAATAAGGGACTTTAACAGGTTGGTAAGGTAACTTAAGCAATGTACATATGTTTTGTTACTTGGGCTCGTACTAAAATAATTGATGCAATGTATTCCCCCGTGGGATTTGAAATCAAAATATTGTATTGAAAACGGGGCTATGAAAACTCACCTTAAACTGATGATACTGTGATGAAGTGAAATGAACAACAATGAACGGTTAGCTGCCTCAAGCTAATATGAATGATTGGAAAATACTTGTTGTTATCAAAAATATACATTTTCCAGGATTTAGGAAAATATGGCTACTAGAATAAATAAAACTAGTTGAAATATATATATATATATATATATATATATATATATATATATATATATATATATATATATATATATATATATATCGTATGTATCAATGTTAGTGTTGAAATCCTCGGTTTGAAATCTTTGAAATAACGACTTGTAGTAATAAAAATATACTTGTGTTCACTAATACATCATTAGTTATGAATTTGGGTACTTGGTATTATTTCTAGAAATCTAGAGTTACTACGTAGTATTAGTATTATTATTTTCAAAAGCTGTCAAAATAATATGAGTTTTGCCGAGATTGAAACGTGAATATCTTTGTCGTTATAAGTCCGTTTTACTTGTTCTTTATATCCATTGTTACGTCTTAGTATGTAGTAATATATTTTGGAAAGCTTGGCTCCTCCGAGTTACGTCTAAAGCCTCGTTTTGTCCGACGAAAAATGTCCAACAGCATGTATTTTCAGAAAATATACTTTCGTCAATAAACTTGCAAAAATCATAACTTCTTCGTTATAAACTCTTTTTGATCCGTTCTTTAGCCTACGGATTCGTTTTTGAAAGTATTTTCTAAAAATTTTGCCAAAGTTTCCTTTATATTTACTGATTTTTGCTGGATTTACAAAAATGGGACAGAATGTATAAATACTTGTTACAAATCCATTTTTCATGTTCAAAACTAGTTTCTACTTCAACCAAATCTCTTGCAAACACCACAAAGCTATACTAATCCTACCATACACCTTCTTAGGGTGCCATGAGTTCCTAATCACTACTAATCATGTTAATTTAACAAAGGAACACCTAAATCAAAATCTAGGGTTTGTATGTTCAAAAAGTTAACAAAAATAATGTGGTATAGTTAACTTGTACATGAAATTAAGCATGAAAATCATAAGATACAAGCATTAATTAGATGAAATCTTGGAAATAAATTTGATAACTTCCTTTGAAATAATAGGTGATTAGATGATGAGAAATCTTGTGTTGCTTGTGTTTTTGTTGCAAGAATCTTGATTAGAATGACAAAAGGAACAACTTTGTAGCTTTAAATCTTGAAAAATAATCACTTGATCATGGAGATTGGGTTGGGTCGTGGGTTACAGAGAAGGAAGGGGGAGGATGAAAACTTTTTGGATCTTGAAAAGTGATATTATGATTTTGGTTTTTGGTTTTGATATAATTTTTGAGGTTTATAGTATAATAGTAGTACATAAATGCATGAGGTTAAGAAAATATAAGTTATGTGTCTAGGGGTGTGCTCATGGCCGGTTTTTCATGGGAAAAAGAGAAGAAAAATCGGTTTTGGTAACTTTGAAAATGTAGTGTAATGTTAGTTGTAGTTTAGTGTAAGCATTAGTTATAATCGGGTACCGGGTTTGCTAGAAATAAATATTAACGAAGTTAACTGGGACTTAATAAAGTCATAAAAATGTTAAAAATATGTTGGGTACAAGTATTGAGTGTTCGGGTGATTATTGTTTAGTTTTCACGAAAACCGTCGTAATATTTATAAACTTAAGTTATAAATAAAATAAATTTCGAAAATACTGGGTAAATGAATATTATAACTTTTATGATGTTATAAAGGGTATAAAAATACGTCGGGACCATTGTGGGAATATTTAGATATATTCTTCGTATTTATTAACCGGGTGTTAACGTTTATTTATAAATACTTATACGTAAAACGTTAAATGTATCAAATATATAAATTTGAAAATCCTAAGACTGGTATAACATGAAAATGTTTTTATGATGATTTGCAGACTGTCTCTAGTCCGTATGCAGTGTCCTTACTGATAATGAAATGAATTCGCACCTAAACCAATACGGTTACGCTAATTTTAATACCCGTAAACTAAATTTATGATGAAATGAGTAATGCAAGTGAATAGTGAAAACTTTTCCGGAAATGAATAGTATTCAGTGAATAGTAAAATTCTCAAATGTTTCTCAGAATATCAAATTAACCTCGAAAATGATGAATAGTAAACTGATGAATAGTGTTTTGATGAATAGTGATTTATGAATAGTAAAATGTCAAAGTTTGGGAATGACCTGAAATGGTGAGTGGTGACATTCTTCTCCTCTTAAAGGAACTTCGTCCCGAAGTTTAGTTTATGTTGGTCTCTGAAGACATATTGGTGAAAAGGTGATGATATTCGAGAATTCCAGCGAACTTCACGATAGGAATTCGGCTCTGCTTCAACTGTTCGACCTAACTGCCCATGATTTCTACTTGTTCTCCTACAAGGTTTATGTTTGTCTTTGGGTTGGATTCCTTTCCAAATGGGATTATGAGTGACTAATCTGAAAAGATGATAATACATGGTTGTGTAATCCCGTTGTTTTCTAACAAGGTTCAAGTCTGACAGTCACTAGGCCTACTCTGTCTAAAATATTACATGGTCCGGTGTATATCGGGTTTAACTTTCCAAGTTTTCTGAATGATATCATGCCTTTCATAGGCAGAACTTTTAACATAACTCTGACTACCATATTGAAGTTTTAATGGTTTAGAACTTATTTAACTTGTAACTGATTCTTGACTTGTAGAAAATTTCTGGTTATTTCATGAATGCCTACTAGACTAGTATGTTGGGCTTTTCCAAATTTCGATCCGTCAATGGATAATTGCACTTCGACCATTGAGTGCCTCAAATGGTATAGTCTTTATGCTCGCGCGAGAACTATGATTGCAACTGAATTTGGTTTATGATAACTGGTTAGTCTAACCATTTCTACGGTCAATCACTCATGCTTTGAGCATACTGTCACACCCCCAATTTACCTGACTTGCAGCGGAATGGAATGCCTGGGGGTGTAACGGTCATAGCACCATAACAAGGATATATTGAACGACCTAAAGTGTCGTTTGGAAAACACATCGTTTGATTTATTTAAAAACATCCAGTGTTACAAAACATAGGTCCCAAAGTCTGGACAAGTTTAAGGAAATAAGTCTTGTACGATCAAACGATAAAATACAAGTGCATGAAAAATCCAAAATGTAGTGCGTCATCCCAGGCACACCCTAATGTGACTCTATGCATATGATATGATAATGCCTTTAGTTACCTGAAAATACATTGCGAAAACGGTCAACATAAAGTTGGTGAATAATCATAGGTTTATAAAATGTAATGTTGTACGGCCACCACAAGTATAAGTGCATGACAAAAGTCACGTAAAATAGTACAATAGACCTTAAGCTCATGACACCGAAGCTAGACTGATGAAATGTATGCCCCTCCTGAATGTTCTGCCAAAATACTCAAATGTAACAGACATGAAATGCATCCGCTTATTGTTGGTAAATACTACCACGGATGGAAGCATCACCCTCAATAGATCTATCCACTCACTCTCGCTAAATAGGCAAATTAACGGTCCATGATGATAATAGGGGACTTATCACAAGGCAGACAAGCTACTTAAGCAATGTACATAAGTTTTGATACTTGGGCTCGTACTAAAATGGTGCAATGTATACGGGGCTATGAAAACTCACCTTAAACTGATGATACTGTGATGAAGTGAAATGAACAACAATGAACGGTTAGCTACCTCAACCTAATATGAATGATGAACGATCTATTTTAGATCATGAAATGATGTTATGAATGTCCATGCAAATGTTCCTATACCACTCTACTCTTTGAAAAATACTTGTTGTTTATCAAAAATATACATTTTCCAAGACTTAGGAAAATATGGCTACTAGAAAAATAAAACTAGTTGAAATATATATATATATATATATATATATATATATATATATATATATATATATATATATCGTAGGTATCAACGTTAGTGTTGAAATCCTCGGTTTGAAATCCTTGAAATAACGCCTTGTAGTGATAAAAATATACTTGTAATCACTAATACTTCATCAGTTATGAATTTGGGTACTTGGTATTATTTCTAGAAATCTAGAGTTACTACGTAGTTTTAGTGTTATTATTTTCAAAAGCTGTCAAAATAATGAGTTTTGCCGATATTCAACCGTGAATATCTTTGTCGTTATAATTCCGTTTTACTTGTTCTTTATATCCACGGTTACGTCTTAGTATGTAGTAATATATTTTCAAAAGCTTGGCTCCTCCGGGTTACGTCTAAAGTCTCTTTTTGTTCGACGAAAAACGTCCAACAGCATGTATTTTTAGAAAATATACTTTTCGTCAATAAACTTGCAAAAATCATAACTTCTTCGTTATAAACTCTTTTTAATCCGTTCTTTCGCCTACGGATTCGTTTTTGAAAGTATTTTCTAAAAATTTTGCCAAAGTTTCCTTTATGTTTACTGATTTTCCTAGATTTACAAAAATGGGACAGAATGTTTATATACTTGTTACAAATCCATTTTTCATGTTCAAAACTAGTTTCTACTTCAACCAAATCTTTTGCAAACACCACAAAGCTATACTAATCCTACCATACACCTTCTTAGGGTGCCATGGGTTCCTAATCACTACTAAACATGTTAATTTAACAAAGGAACACCTAAATCAAAATCTAGGGTTTGTATGTTCAAAAAGTTAACAAAAATAATGTGGTATAGCTAACTTGTACATGAAATTAAGCATGAAAACCATAAGATACAAGTATTAATTAGATGAAATCATGAAAATAAATTTGATAACTCACTTTGAAATAATAGGTGATTAGATGATGAGAAACCTTGTGTTACTTGAAAAATGATCACTTGATCTTGGTCCTTGGGTTTGTGTCGTAGGTTAGAGAGGAAGAAAGGAAGGAAGAAAACTTTTGGATCTTGAAAAGTGATAATATGATTTTGGTTATTGGTTTTGGTATAAGTTTTATAGGTTTATGGTTTAATATTGGTACATAAATGCATGAGGTTAAGAAACGTTTTCATATTACCTTGGTGAGGACTTTAGGGGCCGGCCTTGGTGGATGAGGGGGGGGGGGGGGGGGGGATTGGGGTAGCTTGGATTTAATTAGGAAATCTAGTGTAGTATAAGTGTAGATAGGTGTTATTTGTTAAAATCGGGTACCGGGTTTGATAGAATTAATTGTTAACGAAGTTATTCGGGATAAAATAAAGTTGTAAAAATGTTAAAAATATGTTGGGTACAAGTACTGAGTGTTCGGGTGATTATTCTTTAATTTTCACGAAAACCGTCATAATATTTATAAACTTACGTTATAAATAAAAAATAAATTTCCAAAATACTGGGTAAATGAATATTATACCAATCTGTCACACCCCCAATTTACCTGACTTGTAGCGTAATAGAATACCTGGGGGTGTCTGTCATAGCATCACAGTTACGGTTACATTGAACGACCTAAAGTGTCGTTTGAAAAATACTTCGTTTGATCATTGAAATTATTCAGAGTTTACAAAATGAGGTCCCCAAAAGGTGTTGCATGTTTATGAAAAACAAGTCATACTAGATCAAACGTTTACATAAGTGCATAAAATAATGGTGAGACGCGTCGACCCCGCGACTCCATGAAGGTCCAAATGCAAGTCACATGAGCTACCTTAATAACCTGAAATACATTGCTAAAACGTCAACACGAATGTTGGTGAATTCCATAGGTTGATAAAATGTAATGTTGTACGGCCACCACAAGTAAAAGTGCATAACAAAAGTCAAGTAAAATAGTACAATAGACCTTAAGCTCATGACCCCGAAGCAAGACTGTTGAAATTATATGCCCCTCCTGAATGTTTTACCGGAACACTCCCAAAATGTCAGACATGAAATGCATCCGCTTACTGTTGGTAATAACTACCACGGATGGAGGCGTCACCCTCAATAGAACTATCCACTCACTCTCGCTTAATCGGCAAATTAACGGTCCATGATAATAAATAGGGGACTTTAACAGGTTGGTAAGGCAACTTAAGCAATGTACATATGTTTTGGTACTTGGGCTCGTACTAAAATAATTGATGCAATGTATTCCCCCGTGGGATTTGAAATCAAAATATTGTATTGAAAACGGGGCTATGAAAACTCACCTTAAACTGATGATACAGTGATGAAGTGAAATGAACAACAATGAACGGTTAGCTGCCTCAACCTAATATGAATGATGAACGATCTAATTTAGATCACAAAATGATGTTATGAATGTCCATGCACATGTTTCCTATACCACTCTACTCTTTGGAAAATACTTGTTGTTATCAAAAATATACATTTTCCAAGATTTAGGAAAATATGGCTACTAGAAAAAATAAAACTAGTTGAAATGTATAAATATATATATATATATATATATATATATATATATATATATATATATATATATATATATATCGTATGTATCAATGTTAGTGTTGAAATCCTCGGTTTGAAATCCTTGAAATAACGACTTGTAGTAATAAAAATATACTTGTGTTCACTAATACATCATTAGTTATGAATTTGGGTACTTGGTATTATTTCTAGAAATCTAGAGTTACTACGTAGAATTAGTATTATTATTTTCAAAGGCTGTCAAAATAATATGAGTTTTGCCGATATTGAAACGTGAATATCTTTGTCGTTATAAGTCCGTTTTACTTGTTCTTTATATCCACGGTTACGTCTTAGTATTTAGTAATATGTTTTGGAAAGCTTTGCTCCTCCGAGTTACGTCTAAAGCCTCGTTTAGTCCGACGAAAAATGTCCAACAGCATGTATTTTCAGAAAATATACTTTTCGTCAATAAACTTGCAAAAATCATAACTTATTCGTTATAAACTCTTTTTAATCCGTTCTTTCGCCTACAGATTCGTTTTTTAAAGTATTTTCTAAAAAATTTTCCAAAGTTTCCTTTATATTTACTGATTTTCCTGGATTTACAAAAATGGGACAGAATGTATAAATACTTATTACAAATCCATTTTTCATGTTCAAAACTAGTTTCTACTTCAACCAAATCTCTTGCGAACACCACAAAGTTGTACTAATCCTACCATACACCTTCTTAGGGTGCCATGGGTTCCTAATCACTACTAATCATGTTAATTTAACAAAGGAACACCTAAATCAAAATCTAGGGTTTGTATGTTCAAAAAATTAACAAAAATAATGTGGTATAGCTAACTTGTACATGAAATTAAGCATGAAAACCATAAGATACAAGTATTAATTAGATGAAATCATAAAAATAAATTTGATAACTCACTTTGAAATAATAGGTGATTAGATGATGAGAAATCTTGTGTTACTTGTGTTTTTGTTGCAAGAATCTTGATTAGAATGACAAAAGGAACAACTTTGTAGCTTTAAATCTTGAAGAATAATCACTTGAACATGGAGATTGGGTTGGGTCGTGGGTTAGAGAGGAGGAAGGGGGAGGATGAAAACTTTTTGGATCTTGAAAAGTGATATTATGATTTTGGTTTTTGGTTTTGATATAATTTTTGAGGTTTATAGTATAATAGTAGTATATAAATGCATGAGGTTAAGAAAATATAAGTCATGTGTCTAGGGGTGTACTCATGGCCGGTTTTTCATGGGAAAAAGAGATGAAAAATCGGTTTTGGTAACTTAGGAAATGTAGTGTAATATTAGTTGTAGTTTAGTGTAAGTATTAGTTATAATCGGGTACCGGGTTTGCTAGAAATAAATATTAACGAAGTTAACCGGGACTTAATAAAGTCATAAAAATGTTAAAAAATGTTGGGTACAAGTATTGAGTGTTCGGGTGATTATTGTTTAGTTTTCACGAAAACCGTCGTAATATTTATAAACTTACGTTATAAATAAAATAAATTTCCAAAATACTGGGTAAATGAATATTATAACTTTTATGATGTTATAAAGGATTCAAAAATATGTCAGGACCATTGTGGGAATATTTAGATATATTCTTCGTATTTATTAACCGGGTGTTAACGTTTATTTATAAATAATTATAAGGAAAACGTTAAATGTATCAAATATATAAATTTGAAAATCTTAAGAGTGGTATAACATGAAAATGCTGTTATGATGATATGCAGACTGTCTCTAGTCCGTATGCAGTGTCCTTACTGATAATGAAATGAATTCGCACATAAACCAATACGGTTACGCGAATTTTAATACCTGTAAACTAAATTTACGATGAAATGAGTAATGCAAGTGAATAGTGAAAACTTTTCCGGAAATTAATAGTGTTCAGTGAATAGTAAAATTCTCAAATGTTTCTCAGAATATCAAATTGACCTCGAAAATGATGAATAGTAAAATGATGAATAGTGTTTTGATGAATAGTGATTTATGAATAGTAAAATGTCAAAGTTTGGGAAATGACCTGAAATGGTGAGTGGTGACAGTCTTCCCCTCTAAAAGGAACTTCGTCCCGAAGTTCAGTTTATGTTGGTCTTTGAAGACATATTGGTGAAAAGGTGATGATATTCGAGAATTCCAGCGAACTTTCACGATAGGAATTCGGCTCTGCTTCAACTGTTCGACCTAACTGTCCATGATTTCTACTTGTTCTCATACAAGGTTTATGTTTGACTTTTGGTTGGATTCCTTTCCAAATGGGATTATGAGTGACTAATCTGAAAAGATGATAATACATGGTTGTGTAATCCCGTTGTTTTCTAACAAGGCTCAAGTCTGACGGTCACTATGCCTACTCTGTCTGAAATATTACAAGGTTCGGTGTATATCGGGTTTAACTTTCCAAGTTTTCTGAATGATATCATGCCTTTCCTAGGCAGAACTTTCAACATAACTCTGCCTAACAACTTGAAGTTTTAACGGTTTACAACTTATTGAACTTGTAACTGATTCTTGAACCGTGGATATAAAGAACAAGTAAAACGGACTTATAACGACAAAGATATTCACGTTTCAATATCGGCAAAACTTATATTGTTTTGACAGCTTTTGGTAAAATAATAATACTAATACTACGTAGTAACTCTAGAATCTAGAAATAATACCAAGTACCCAAATTCATAACTAATGAAGTATTAGTGATTACAAGTATATTTTTATCACTACAAGGCATTATTTCAATGATTTCAAACCGAGGATTTCAACACTAACATTGATACATATGACATATATATATATATATATATATATATATATATATATATATATATATATATATATATATATATATATATATATATATATATATATATATATATATATATATGTAACACCCCCAAAATACCGCAGCGGAAGACTGTGTCACTGGGGTGCTACTTTATAATACAAAGTACAAGTTATAGAAAACGAACTCTAAATGAGACGTTTTGAAAAGTTACCATTCGATTAATAAATTCAAAGTTACAAACATGAGATTCCAAAGTATGATACATAAATGTATACAAAATGTTTTGAATGGTAAATGATAAAAGCGTAAGTCTTCAGAATATGCAGCTTGACTCTAAGTTCCACGCACTAGCTATCACTTTACTAACCTGAGATAAACATGCTAAAGTGTCAACACAATGGTTGGTGAGTTCATAGAGTTTGTCTTAAAACAGTTGAAAAGTCTTTAAAGAATATTCGCACAGCAAAGGCATCGCGAATCCACTCAGTTACAAGTCCCGCCATAAGAGACTTGCAACCTGTGTGTTCACAACCCACTGCTAAAAATATAGTATAATAAAGACATGTATAAGTTCATTAAAACAGTTAAGCAATTAGTCGTGAGTCTACACTTCATCTCCGAAGACCTCACGTTTATGATGTATCCAACATTCGCAAATGTTAGAATGTATCAAAGCCTCAATGGTCATCCAACAACTTAATTTGGAGCCACCGGAAGTCTCAATGGTCATCCAACAACTTAATTTGGAGCCACTGGAAGGCTCACAATTAGGTATAACGCAATCATGTATATATGAAATCAAGTATAATGCGATCAAGTATAGGACAATCAAGTATAAATGTTTTTAGTATTTGTACAAGTAAACAAGTAGTTGTGCATGTATCTCCCCCAAAGAGTTAAAACAAGTATGAAAAGAGTAGGGGCTATGACTCACCTTAAGTCTATGTAATGAGAAATGAAAGTGATAGTCGAATCGCGAAAGTCTCTAAGAGCAGCCTATAATAGAACGTTGCGACTTAGGTTGGGAGTAACGTCTAAGAATATGAAGAATTTCCTATATATGTCTTGCATATAGTTGATGATGTAGTACTTAGTATATAGTGTAAGTCGTTGAATATAAGTGGTCTATGAAACATGTATAGTTTGTATATCTCTTACTACTGTTCGGGCCGACATAATTCAGAAGTCATGGAGTAAACGTTCGAGGAGCCAGGACACTTTAATTCGTAAATCCACTACTCATCTCGACGGCTTACTTAATGAACTCCTCACATGAGGCTCCCTACTATTGTAGTATTTGATAACATATATATAAGTTTTGATCTTTAAAAGTTATATGGTCTTTAGCCGTGGCTTTGCCGTGACCTTGGTCATTGTTACCATGGTCTTGAGACTCAACCTTCGCTTTAGCCATGATTGTGGTCTTGGATTTAGGTCATTAGTCCTCTTGGTCTTAGTAAATCATAACTATTATATAGTGACTTTGGTCTAAAAATGGGCTGTTAAGAATTTGAAGAAAATATCACTCGGAAAGCGTTTTCAGGGCTCGAGCTTCTTTGTTCTTAAATGAAAATGGCGTTCCGGACAACTTTCATGTTTTAACTTTTTGATGAATCGGACCAGAATGGTGACTTTCAAAATGGCAGAATGCAAAACAGTAGGGTATTGGCAGTTTTGCCGTTTTGGTTTCGCTAACTTCTTATGGCCATAACTTTCGACTCGTGTACTCGTTTTGGGTGATTCAAATTGCTATGTTTTCCTTGTTAAGTCCTCTTTAAATGTAAGTAAGTGTCAAATATCATAGTTGTACTATTTTGGTCGTGGTTCTTCAGAAAAGTCACTAGTTTACTTGTTTAAATATCATAAGTTAACATATATATACCATAACTTGTTTTACTAGTTTTTATGCATCATGAACATAATACAAAGACCATATATAGCATGAAAGAAACATAATAAGCATGAAAATTATATTGAGCAAGAAAGTGTAATAGGGTTTTCTTACAACTTTTGGCTTTCTAAAAAAAGGAAGTCAAGTTTGAAACTAGGACACTAAACCTATGCTTGTAAACCCTTCACCACAACTCTTGTAACCCTTGCTAGCCTTGATATAAACCTTGTGAAAACCATTTAACTTCAGCCCCTAATCACCTTGTGTAGCTCCTAATTCAACCATGGAATCACCAAACAAACTTAAGAACTAGGTAGAGAATACTAAGACCTTGAACTTTGTAGTATAACTTGTAGTTTGAAGATCAAAGGATCATGGTGCTAGGAATTAATGGTGTGGCGTTTTGGTGATAAAAAGATGAAGGTATGAGCTTGCTTTTATAGCATGAATGAGGAGGTTAGGAAGGTAACTAGGAAAGTGCCTAAACTTGGTGACCAAGTTTAACTTGGAGCCAAAGTTAAACACTTGTTCTAATCCTAGGGCTAAAGGCATGAGATCAAGACACATGGGATGATTCCCCCCCCCCCCTAGAAGCGGTTCACTATACTTGGGGAGGAAGTTTTGGCTTTTGATGGTATTATCCTACTTATGTAGCTAGTTTTGACTCCGTAAATTGCTAACCGTAAGTTGTTAAGTCACGAAACGTAAAACCGGGTATCCTAAAAATATGAAACTTATAAATATGCTAGAACTTATCAATATACTCCATAATAAAATATAAAATGAGTGGTAGGTTCTATTGAGGTGCTAAAACGGGTCTAAAACGCGTAATACGTAAAACGTACGAAAGTTGCGTAAAATTGAGAAAAGTAAAATGTAACCTTTCTAATAGGATACTAATGACTTAAAATGGCTTATAATGTCTAGGCTGGGCTCAGTCTAGTGTCGGTTGGTATTTAATGTCTTTAAACTTAAAACCGTAAGCCTAAAAATCAAGGAATGATTTATAAAATCAAGGAATGATTTTTGGTCAAAGGAGGAGGGAAAAATATGTTGACTTATTCTAATAAGTTGAAAACTCAAATTGTCTTAGAAACGCGGTGTAGGTATAGACTAAGGTTACGGCTGAGTAAAAACGCTTAAAACTGAAAATTCCAGTTTTTCACGGCCGAGGCTTATTTTGGTCATGTTTTTCACAGTCATGATTAATTCTCAAATAAATCATGAGTGTGTCAAACATTTTTCTGATGCGGGGTCACCTAACGCGGTCGAGTTTCGTTGTGCGTAGAATTTTTGAATGACGTTTTACCCTAAAACATGTAATTCCTTAATAACTTTCACGAAAATGATCTGATGAGTGTCAAACTTTTAATTTGCTATGGGAGTGATTTATCACTCGAGGCCAAGAAACAAAAATCAAATTTTGGGAAAAATGAATAGTAAAAGTGAATAGTAAAATTTTCCGGGAACAGAAATTAACCTGAAAATGTGAATTGTTACAATATATATATATATATATATATATATATATATATATATATGTATATATATATATATATATACATATATATATATATATATATATATATATATATATACACACACATTTCAACTAGTTTTATTTTTCTAGTAGCCATATTTTCCTAAGTCTTGGAAAATGTATATTTTTTGATAACAACAAGTGTTTTCAAAGAGTAGAGTGGTATAGGAAACATGTGCATGGACATTCATAACATCATTTTGTGATCTAAATTAGATCGTTCATCATTCATATTAGGTTGAGGCAGCTAACCATTCATTGTTGTTCATTTCACTTCATCACAGTATCACCAGTTTAAGGTGAGTTTTCATAGCCCCGTTTTCAATTTAATATTTTGATTTCAAATTCCACGGGGGAATACATTGCATCAATCCTTTTTGTAAGAGCCCAAGTACCAAAACATATGTACATTGCTTAAGTTGCCATACTAACCTGTTAAAGTCCCCTATTTATTATCATGGACCGTTAATTTGCCTATTAAGCGAGAGTCAGTGGATAGATCTATTGAGGGTGACGCCTCCATCCGTGGTAGTATTTACCAACAGTAGATCACAAAATGATGTTATGAATGTCCATGCACATGTTTCCTATACCACTCTACTCTTTGAAAAATACTTGTTATAAAAAATATACATTTTCCAAGATTTAGGAAAATATGGCTACTAGAAAAAATAAAACTAGTTGAAATGTATATATATATATATATATATATATATATATATATATATATATATATATATATATATATATATATCGTATGTATCAATGTTAGTGTTGAAATCCTCGGTTTGAAATCCTTTAAATAACAACTTGTAGTAATAAAAATATACTTGTGTTCACTAATACATCATTAGTTATGAATTTGGGTACTTGGTATTATTCCTAGAAATCTAGAGTTACTATGTAGTATTAGGATTATTATTTTCAAAAGCTGTCAAAATAATATGAGTTTTACCGATATTGAAACGTGAATATCTTTGTCGTTATAAGTCCGTTTTACTTGTTCTTTATATCCACGGTTACGTCTTAGTATGTAGTAATATGTTTTGGAAAGCTTTGCTCCTCCGAGTTACGTCTAAAGCCTCGTTTAGTCCGACGAAAAATGTCCAACAGCATGTATTTTCAGAAAATATACTTTTCGTCAATAAACTTGCAAAAATTATAACTTATTCGTTATAAACTCTTTTTAATCCGTTCTTTCGCCTACAGATTCGTTTTTTAAAGTATTTTCTAAAAAATTTTCCAAAGTTTCCTTTATATTTACTGATTTTCCTGGATTTACAAAAATGGGACAGAATGTATAAATACTTATTACAAATCCATTTTTCATGTTCAAAACTAGTTTCTACTTCAACCAAATCTCTTGCGAACACCACAAAGCTGTACTAATCCTACCATACACCTACTTAGGGTGCCATGGGTTCCTAATCACTACTAATCATGTTAATTTAACAAAGGAACACCTAAATCAAAATCTAGGGTTTGTATGTTCAAAAAATTAACAAAAATAATGTGGTATAGCTAACTTGTACATGAAATTAAGCATGAAAACCATAAGATACAAGTATTAATTAGATGAAATCATAAAAATAAATTTGATAACTCACTTTGAAATAATAGGTGATTAGATGATGAGAAATCTTGTGTTACTTGTGTTTTTGTTGCAAGAATCTTGATTAGAATGACAAAAGGAACAACTTTGTAGCTTTAAATCTTGAAGAATAATCACTTGAACATGGAGATTGGGTTGGGTCGTGGGTTAGAGAGGAGGAAGGGGGAGGATGAAAACTTTTTGGATCTTGAAAAGTGATATTATGATTTTGGTTTTTGGTTTTGATATAATTTTTGAGGTTTATAGTATAATAGTAGTATATAAATGCATGAGGTTAAGAAAATATAAGTCATGTGTCTAGGGGTGTGCTCATGGCCGGTTTTTCATGGGAAAAAGAGATGAAAAATCGGTTTTGGTAACTTAGGAAATGTAGTGTAATATTAGTTGTAGTTTAGTGTAATTAGTTATAATCGGGTACCGGGTTTGCTAGAAATAAATATTAACGAAGTTAACCGGGACTTAATAAAGTCATAAAAATGTTAAAAATATGTTGGGTACAAGTATTGAGTGTTCGGGTGATTATTGTTTAGTTTTCACGAAAACCGTCGTAATATTTATAAACTTACGTTGTAAATAAAATAAATTTCCAAAATACTGTGTAAATGAATATTATAACTTTTATGATGTTATAAAGGATATAAAAATATGTCAGGACCATTGTTGGAATATTTAGATATATTCTTCGTATTTATTAACCGAGTGTTAACGTTTATTTATAAATAATTATAAGGAAAATATTAAATGTATCAAATATATAAATTTGAAAATCCTAAGAGTGGTATGACATGAAAATGCTGTTATGATGATAGGCAGACTGTCTCTAGTCCGTATGCAGTGTCCTTCCTGATAATGAAATGAATTCGCACCTAAACCAATACGGTTACGCAAAATTTAATACCCGTAAACTAAATTTACGATGAAATGAGTAATGCAAGTTAATAGTGAAAACTTTTCCAGAAATGAATAGTGTTTAGTGAATTGTAAAATTCTCAAATGTTTCTCAGAATATCAAATTGACCTCGAAAATGATGAATAGTAAAACGATGAATAGTGTTTTGATGAATAGTGATTTATGAATAGTAAAATGTCAAAGTTTGGGAAATGACCTGAAATGGTGAGTGGTGACAGTCTTCCCCTCTAAAAGGAACTTCGTCCCGAAGTTCAGTTTATGTTGGTCTTTGAAGACATATTGGTGAAAAGGTGATGATATTCGAGAATTCCAGCGAACTTTCATGATAGGAATTCGGCTCTGCTTCAACTGTTCGACCTAACTGTCCATGATTTCTACTTGTTCTCATACAAGGTTTATGTTTGACTTTTGGTTGGATTCCTTTCCAAATGGGATTATGAGTGACTAATCTGAAAAGATGATAATACATGGTTGTGTAATCCCGTTGTTTTCTAACAAGGCTCAAGTCTGACGGTCACTAGGCCTACTCAGTCTGAAATATTATATGGTCCGGTGTATATCGGGTTTAACTTTCCAAGTTTTCTGATTGATATCATGCCTTTCCTAGGCAGAACTATCAACATAACTCTGCCTACCAACTTGCTACCAACTTGAAGTTTTAATGGTTTACAACTTATTGAACTTGTAATTGATTCTTGACTTGTAGAAAATTTCTGGTTATTTCATGAATGCCTACTAGACTAGTATGTTGGGCTTTTCCAATTTTCGATCCGTCAATGGATATTGGCACTTCGACCATTGAGTGCCTCAAATGGTATAGTCTCTATGCTCGCGAGATAACTATGATTGCAACTGAATTTGGTTTATGATAACTGGTTAGTCTAAGCATTTCTAGGGTCAATCACTCATGCTCTGAGCATACTTTCCTATGTTTGAATTGTTCTCTCGCTTTGACCATCAGTCTGAGGATGATAGGTGATATTTACATCTAAATGGGTTTCTGAAGGAAATCCTGAAATGATTGCTTGAAGTCCAAGGTGAATCGGTTTCCTTAACAGGAATAACTAAAATGGGTACAATAAACCTTTGTGACTAATTCCACAACTTTCGGTCCTTCGAACTTGGCGTTATCTGAAAGGGATAGAATATAGGTAACAATTTGATTCATTGTGTTTTGTTCCAACAGATGATAAGACATATGTCTTTCTTTGCCTAGTGGGTTTGGTCTCCACTACTGAAGTTCGTGATTAATTTGTGATGTCCTTCCTAATTCCTTCATTACATATTCCAAATATTCTTTATTGTTAAGTCACAAATCCTAAATGCATAAGCGATGTTGTAGGGAAATTGGTTCTGGAAATTTGTCTCGTGATTGTGAGTTTTGGTTGAAATCTTTTTCTGAATAAATGAATTTAGAAAATGGAGCAAATGATTTACTAAGTAATATTTTTCCTGATGATTCAAAATTTCAGTAGTTATGAAGTAGAAAAATGTTTTCAAACATGTTGTGATTAAGACGGCTTACCAAAGTTTGATGTCTATGTATATTTCTCATTGTACAATAGTGTTGCTAAAGATTGACCAAAAAGGATTGTACTTTTTCAAAATAGGAATTTTAGAAATCATTTTTCCACAAGGTATGTGATTTATGTAAACGCATCAACTTTATTTAAAAGTGATAACACTAACAAGGATAAAATGGTAGAATATGAAATGTTAGCTTACATGCATAGATGTCTAACATTTAGTTCCTGAGGTTGAATAATGCCTATTGGTGGTTATCAGGTATAACTACAAGCATAGGTATTTAGACTAACTTAAGTCCTGAAATATTTTATCGTTGTAATTGGCAAGACGAAGGTATCACTTGATGTTGTGTCGATGAATGTCTATTCTATTTTCCCATGTAGATAAGGAGATATGTTCTGGTTTGATCCCTTTCTTGGTATGAAGGTGAGGTTATCTGAAATTTCTAGAGACATAATGCCTTAGAGGAATCTACATCGATATTCTTGATTCAAATAATAGTCCTTTGTGAAAATTTAATGTAGGAAAGTTTATGTATGGATGAGGCCATGTTTAAATGAAATGCTCTACAATCTCAATTAGAAGCTTGGTTTATTTCAATTGTGTTGTCCTGCGGACATCTATATTGAGTTCAATCCTGTAGCTCAGTCTAGCTAGTACCTTCAAACGATAGAATTTGACAACTAAGTCAGAGATGGTGATTCGGATGGTCTCGCAGTATCTTCGGATTTGTTGTTCAGTTATGAATTCTCTCACTATATACTTCTAGTCCTGGTTAGTAGTTCTGTAATCCTTTCATTGCTTTTCTTGTATCGAGGAATCCTACTTGAAATTGATATGGAAAGCCTCTCCTAGGGAAGTCAATGGGAAAATCCAACTTAATGGCTAAGTGGGTGACAGGTGGGGTAAGTATCCAAGGATAGTTCGGCAAAAGGGATGTTTATGGAAGAGTTCCTTTGTTTACAAAACTTTTAAATGAAGATTGTTATTAACAATCCTTTGAAAAGGTAATTATTTCCTTCATGGCATAATCCTTCCTGAATTTTACATAGGTGATCAGGCTATGTACAATTGAGGACTAATGATGCGATGTTAGATTTTGTCAAAATATCATAACTTTTCTCAAAAGTTTTAGATGGTGTTCAACGCATTGTTATTAAAATGGTATCCTGATGTTTTCTTTCAAGTAACATGAAAATTGCCTCGCGTAATAATAGTAAATACTTGGTGTAATGACAGAAAAATCAATTTATAGGATGGTAATAAAATAGCTTACTTCAGTATTTTTTTTGTAAAACAATTTCCCCATATGATAGTAAAATAGCTTGAATGGTGTATTGGATACGTGGGTGAATCTTGTCGAATGGTAATAGTCTACTAATTCATCAAAAATGAAATCAGCCTAATCCCTGATAAGACAATGCTAAAATGTTGCGAAACAATTGAAGTTTGAGCAATTGGGATAGAAAATGGAGTAAACGATGGTTATGATTATCACAGAGGTAACAAAGGATAGATACTACATTGGATGGAAAAGTGCTTAATACAACTAGGTTATGTCATCGTACCAACTGTAAGCACAAAAGGAAAGATACAACCCTAAAGGGCTCGAACTACGGTTTATATATTGAAACAAGGCTCCTCCTGCTGAAGCATTGTTGTTATCCTTGATGTTACTAATATCCTGACGGTTCTCTTTCAACAGCTCACGTTATTCCTCGAGCGATTCAGTCTTGATTCCAAGTTCCTGATTTTCCTTGTTCCTTAGCTCCGGGCAGTCATTCTTGAAATGCCCTAAGTTTCCACATTTGAAGCAACTCCCTGGGGTCTTCTGATTTGTGAGTTTCCTATAGTCTTCAGTCCGATGACCCTACTTCTTGCACACTCCACACGTTTTACTGCAATGATCTCGGTGATGTTGATTACACAGGTTGCAGTAAGGTAACTTTCCAATATACCTTCTCTTTGTGTACGGTTCTGCAGCAAAGGCTCTATTCACTTCTTGTCCTTTGGGTGATTGTTGAGCAGCATTACAACCTAGGTTGTTGTTCCACTTCCTTTTATTGCCACTATTGTTTCCTGATGTCTAGGCATGAACTATGAGTTCCTTTGCTTCGATCGCCATTTTGATAGCTTGAGACATGGTATCGGGTTCCCATGCGATGACCAACATACGAATTTCATGGGAGAGTCCCCCGATGTACCTTTCAAGTTTCTTGCTTTCCGGTTCATCCATTGCAGAACCTAGTCATGTTAATTCATAAAAATGAGTAGTGTACTCGTCAACATCATTTCCTACCATGGTAAAGTTTAGTGTTTCCTGTTCCTTTGCTCGTAATTCATTTCCTACACAAAATGTTATACCCATCATCCTTCTTAGTTTCTCCCAAGAGTGTGAGTAGGCAGCATCAACTCCCACCATCTTAATATGTTTAGTCCACCATTCCTGGGCATGATCCTGAAAAGTGCATGTGGCGAACTTAACCTTGTCTTCCTTACGACAGTCGCCACATTGAAATATTGTTTCTATTTCTTCGAACCATTTGAGAAATTCCTTTGTGTCTCTAGTTCCGCTAAAGGAGGGAGGATTGCACCCCATAAATTCCACGTGAGTAAGTTCCTTAGTGAGGGCGATGGCTATGTTCTAGGCAATGACTTGTCCAACAGCAGCTTGCGTCATGCTTGGAGTGGTTTGCTTAAATCTCTCTTCATCAAATCACTAGAGACCATGAGGATATAGTTAATAAAAGTCATCATATTCACAACACATGAATATAATACATGAAAATTTCGGTCTACGTGAACCGATATCACAAATAGCACAACCATTCCTTACATAGTAGAGTCACACTTGATATTTTTGTTTGTACAACAATCAAAAGACAACAAGTTCTTTAGACTATGTCCCACACTTTCTGTGTCCCTCTGTGTGAAATCAGATTTGTGGCATCATAAGGTCGAGATAGTCCTGAAGTGGTGTCTGAAGTTGTGCATCTATCAAATCTTAGATAATGTAGGTTCTGAACCATTCCTAAAGAATCTGCGGATGTTCCTGTTGAGTCCGTGATATTGGTATTATCTACTAGGTGTTATCTAGTTCATGGCAAATGGGAATGGAAAAGGAAAATGACAATGGTGGTACTAGTGAATGGAATACTATCCTCTTTCGCGCTACCTCGCGACATCTAAGAGGTAAAACTAAAGTACGCACTGTGGGACGACCAATAGTGTAATAAGTAACTGATGGTGGTGGTAGTACCTTAGTAGTACGTGCTCTACTAGTGAGGGAAAGAAACATACTATCTTCCTTGCAATAAACATCCTAATAAGTCCATTAAGATTAAGTCTGAATACTCTACCAAAAGGCATTCTATGTATGGGCTGAATGATAGGAAAACCCAGTTCCTATGGCAAATCAATAGTGCTAATGGTGGTGTAAGTGCAACTGGTGGTATAATGGTAGTGGAAGATGACAAGGCATCTTCAATGTCGGAATCCGATAAAAGGATGTCAGGGTGAGTATCTGAAGACATGTCACTTGTGAACCAGGTCAATAAAATGATATATATATATACAAATATGAGTATAAATAACTCACACAGGGTATGCATGAAACAACATGTATCATGATTATGCACTTATGATGAAATGATGAGATGCTATGATGATGCGGTTATAGTCTAGGGTCCAAGATACATCCTAGTTCGCTATAACCTTAGCTCTGATGCCAATCTGTCACACCCCCAATTTACCTGACTTGTAGCGGAATGGAATACCTGGGGGGGTCTGTCATAGCATCACAGTTACGGTTACATTGAACGACCTAAAGTGTCATTTGGAAAATACTTCGTTTGATCATTGAAATTATTCAGAGTTTACAAAATGAAGTCCCCAAAAGGTGTTGCATGTTTATGAAAAACAAGTCATACTAGATCAAACGTTTACATAAGTGCATGAAATAATGGTGAGACGCGTCGACCCCGCGACTCCATGAAGGTCCAAATGCATGTCACATGAGCTACCTTAATAACCTGAAATATATTGCTAAAACGTCAACACGAATGTTGGTGAATTCCATAGGTTTATAAAATGTAATGTTGTACAGCCACCACAAGTAAAAGTGCATAACAAAAGTCAAGTAAAATAGTACAATAGACCTTAAGCTCATGACCCTGAAGCTAGACTGTTGAAATTATATGCCCCTCCTGAATGTTTTACCAGAACACTCCCAAAATGTCAGACATGAAATGCATCCGCTTACTGTTGGTAATAACTACCACGGATGGAGGCGTCACCCTCAATAGATCTATCCACTCACTCTCGCTTAATCGGCAAATTAACGGTCCATGATAATAAATAGGGGACTTTAACAGGTTGGTAAGGCAACTTAAGCAATGTACATATGTTTTGGTACTTGGGCTCGTACTAAAATAATTGATGCAATGTATTCCCCCGTGGGATTTGAAATCAAAATATTGTATTCAAAACGAGGCTATGAAAACTCACCTTAAACTGATGATACTGTGATGAAGTGAAATGAACAACAATGAACGGTTAGCTGCCTCAACCTAATATGAATGATGAACGATCTAATTTAGATCACAAAATGATGTTATGAATGTCCATGCACATGTTTCCTATACCACTCTACTCTTTGGAAAATACTTGTTGTTATAAAAAATATACATTTTCCAAGATTTAGGAAAATATGGCTACTAGAAAAAATAAAACTAGTTGAAATGTATATATATATATATATATATATATATATATATATATATATATATATATATATATATATATATATATATATATATATATCGTATGTATCAATGTTAGTGTTGAAATCCTCGGTTTGAAATCCTTGAAATAACGACTTGTAGTAATAAAAATATACTTGTTTTCACTAATACATCATTAGTTTTGAATTTGGGTACTTGGTATTATTTCTAAAAATCTAGAGTTACTACGTAGTATTAGTATTATTATTTTCAAAAGTTGTCAAAATAATATGAGTTTTGCCGATATTGAAACGTGAATATCTTTGTCGTTATAAGTCCGTTTTACTTGTTCTTTATATCCACGGTTACGTCTTAGTATGTAGTAATATATTTTGGAAAGCTTGGCTCCTCCGAGTTACGTCCAACAGCATGTATTTTCAGAAAATATACTTTTCGTCAATAAACTTGCAAAAATCATAACTTCTTCGTTATAAACTCTTTTTAATCCATTATTTCGCCTACGGATTCGTTTTTGAAAGTATTT
This sequence comes from Artemisia argyi, assembly GCA_030686995.1. Classification (NCBI taxonomy): domain Eukaryota; kingdom Viridiplantae; phylum Streptophyta; class Magnoliopsida; order Asterales; family Asteraceae; genus Artemisia; species Artemisia argyi. Next base: position 136,767,949 of record CM060694.1, read on the forward strand.
TCTAAAAATTTTGCCAAAGTTTCCTTTATATTTACTGATTTTCCTGGATTTACAAAAATGGGACAGAATGTATAAATACTTGTTACAAATCCATTTTTCATGTTCAAAACTAGTTTCTACTTCAACCAAATCTCTTGCAAACACCACAAAGCTATACTAATCCTACCATACACCTTCTTAGGGTGCCATGGGTTCCTAATCACAACTAACCATGTTAATTTAACAAAGGAACACCTAAATTAAAATCTGGGTTTGTATGTTCAAAAAGTTAACAAAAATAATGTAGTATAGCTAACTTGTACATGAAATTAAGCATGAAAACTATAAGATACAAGTATTAACTAGATGAAATCATGAAAATAAATTTGATAACTCACTTTGAAATAATAGGTGATTAGATGATGAGAAATTTTGTGTTACTTGTGTTTTTGTTGCAAGAATCTTGATTAGAATGACAAAAGGAACAACTTTGAAGCATTAAATATTGAAAAATAATCACTTGATCATGGAGATTGGGTTGGGTCGTGGGTTAGAGAGGAGGAAGGGGGAGGATGAAAACTTTTTGGATCTTGAAAAGTGATATTATGATTTTGGTTTTTGGTTTTGATATAATTTTTGAGGTTTATAGTATAATAGTAGTACATAAATGCATGAGGTTAAGAAAATATAAGTCATCTGTCTAGGGGTGTGCTCATGGCCGGTTTTTCATGGGAAAAAGAGAAGAAAAATTGGTTTTGGTAACTTAGGAAATGTAGTGTAATATTAGTTGTAGTTTAGTGTAATTATTAGTTATAATCGGGTACCGGGTTTGCTAGAAATAAATATTAACGAAGTTAACCGGGACTTAATAAAGTCATAAAAATGTTAAAAATATGTTGGGTACAAGTATTGAGTGTTTGGGTGATTATTGTTTAGTTTTCACGAAAACCGTCGTAATATTTATAAACTTACGTTATAAATAAAATAAATTTCCAAAATACTGGGTAAATGAATATTATAACTTTTATGATGTTATAAAGGATATAAAAATATGTCGGGACCATTGTGGAAATATTTAGATAAATTCTTCGTATTTATTAACCGGGTGTTAACGTTTATTTATAAATAATTATAAAGAAAACGTTAAATGTATCAAATATATAAATTTGAAAATCCTAAGAGTGGTATAACATGAAAATGTTGTTATGATGATATGCAGACTGTCTCTAGTCTGTATGTAGTGTCCTTACTGATAATGAAATGAATTCGCACCTAAACCAATACGGTTACGCGAATTTTAATACCCGTAAACTAAATTTACGATGAAATGAGTAATGCAAGTGAATAGTGAAAACTTTTCTAGAAATGAATAGAGTTCAGTGAATAGTAAAATTCTCAAATGTTTCTCAGAATATCAAATGGACCTCGAAAACGATGAATAGTGTTTTGATGAATAGTGATTTATGAATAGTAAAATGTCAAAGTTTGGGAAATGACCCGAAATGGTGAGTGGTGACAAATAGATTACACTGGTTCCCCATGAGAATGAAACAAGCTCTTTTAAGAGAACTTTTGTGGTTAAGAAGGTTTAGTGCAGTGCGTCACTGGGTCCATGACGTCTTTATCTTCAATACCGGTGTCACCTTAGTAACAACCAGTAGCATACGAATTGTACCCGGTGTCTGCCCTAAGGTTGAACATTTGGAGGGCAATTTCTTTTCACCCTTTTTCATAACTTTTCTTTTTAATTTTTCAACCCCTTGTTTCTCCTTTCTCATTTTCTCCTTTTTTCAATCATACCTAACGACTTCTAATTTTAATCTATTGGAATTGTCCTTGGGTAGATCCCTCCGGATCTGGTGGATCATAGGACGGTTTTTCCTAACCTTACTCACCTTATAACTTCATTACTATCCTATAATTGATCACTTGCCAAAAAACCTTTTTGTGAAAAATCTCTCAAAGTGTTTATGATAATAAAACACATTGTTGTTACCACTTTGAGAGTTTTGCAATTTTGAAGGACTCCCCCTTCACATGTGCTCATGAATATTTAAGAAATTTGCACATGCGAGAGGAGTTTGCACTTTTTAATTGATCCACTTTCAGTGAACATGACTGATTCGAGACACACTTACATCACTAGTTAGACTAGCTTGAAATTATTACCCGTCCTGGTCAAGTCCAAAGAAAGTCTCTCGATATGGTACATTCTATTCAGACAAGTCCTATTCGAGACACACTTACATCACTAGTTAGACTAGCTTGAAATTATTACCCGTCCAGGACAAGTCTTTTCGATTACTGACATTTTAAGCTTCGTCAATTCGAGGGTGATAACTGAGTCGAGTTCTTTCGAGATTTAGCCATAATCATTACACATTTTGATCACATTTTAATCATGTCTTCTCCCCCTCAAAAATTGCATAACGTGATATTTTTTATATCAACTGATTAAGAAAAAGCTTTTTGGAGAGATAGACAGATTTGATTTTGCATGAAATCGGAACATTTTTGTTTTTTTATACTCCCCCTTAATGATAGCTCATTTAAAATCAAATTTAAGGGTTTAGAGGGAGTTCTCTTGAGCACAAATTTTGAGAGATTATGAGAAATCTTTTGAACAATCTTGAATAAGTGCTCAAGAATTCTGTTTTAAAACGAGTTTATGCTTGAAATCTTTTTCGTTTGTTTAGACTCGAACTTTTTGAAAAAGATTTCATCATTGAACGTACGAGTCCTTGATTTGAAAATAATCAGAAGTCATCATTTAAGTACGGGTTTCGTACTGAAGTATGCGAAAGCCATAGTGAAGAAAATTTTGAGAAACGACATGTTTTAGAAAAACATTTTAAAGAACTCCCGCTCAAGCATCTGTACATGTCCGTATCATTGTTGAATGACATTTCTAGAAACGTACAGAATATCGATTATACAAGAGACATGTCGTGAGAAGAATATTTTTTGTATTTTTAGATTTTATATTGTTTTTGTATTTTTGAAAATTTTCTATTTTTGTATTTTGTTTTTGTTTTTATAAAAGAAAAGGAAAATCAAAAATAGAAGATTGAAAGAATGATTTTATAGAATTTACAGAATTTGAACCCTTTGATGAACTGGGTTCTGAGATAGTTGAAGCACCTGCAACTGAAGACGAAGAGGTTTCATGAATAACAGTGTTAGAAGTACATGAATCATCACTCTACGGGTGTTGACTATCAACGGTTGTAATGGTTTCTACTTCCTTAATCTGATGATTATCACTATTATTTGTCTTGGTGCAACTATCAAAAATCTTTCCTGTGGGAATCCATCTAAGACCAACTGTTTTTAAAACTTTTTCCTATAGGAATCCACCTAAGGTAAGATCTAGACGTAGTTTTCTTATCAGATGCAGCAGAAGTCTCAGTTTTGGAAAAACTACATCTTTTAGATATCCACCTATTAGGTTCTTTACCATTTTGCTGCTTATCAACGGGTTTGTTTTGATTAGGTGTCTTAGTGGATTGTGTCCTGACACTTGACTTTCTTTTCTTGAAAAATTGTGCAATACATGCATCGTGATTAGCTGAAAAACACATTTGTGACATGTAGGACAGACAAATTCAACATTCTTATTTAACACAGCAACTTTAACTTTGTCACTACATTCATTTGGAAATTGCTTTTTGTTCGAAAAAGACTCAGAATTCTTTGTGTTTCATTCTACGTTCCTAGCATTCTCTTTTGTGCTACTACTCTTAGATGCAAACCAATCCCTAGTAGTTTGAAGATAGTTCCTAGGTAATGGTTTACTACTACTAGCAGTGCTTTGGAATCTTGTAGAATTCATCACACTAGGTTTTGCGCCTAAAATTCCGTTTTTACGACGTTGTGCCTTTTTCCTAGCTTCTTCTAGATGGTGATTAAGGACCATGTCATTAGAGCCAACAAATTCCTTTACAGATTTTGTAGTCACATTAGTTGTACTATTCCTAGAAGAGCCAGGTGCACTCACATTTGTGTTTCTTTCAACAATCAATTTTCGTTTTTCAACAATCTTTTCCATTTCTTTTTGCTTGATCAAGGGTTGTGGAGTGACTGGTTTTGACAAATCTTTCTCTCATCGACTTTTGGAGCAAACCGTGAAATTGACATTTTTGGTTTCTAAACCGTGTTTGGTTTCTCCGAAGTTGATGGTTTTGCAAACTTAGTATCCACACCCTTCCCTTTTATACTTTCAAGCTGAGCTCTCAAAAGATCATTTTCCTTTTTCATGTCCTTGTAGGCATGCTCATACGACAATTTGTCATACTTGCATTCCTCTGATTTTTGATCAAGTTGTTTAAAATATGACGCGTTTTCTTTTTCAAGCTTTATAAGAGCATTTTCATATTTTGAAACAATTGCGGAGGTCTCAGCTCTTAGTCGTTCATCGTCTTGAGCAGAATATGTTTGTAAAATAATGGACATAATGTCATTGGTCATAAAAGCTTCGAAGAGAGAATCATTTAGGTTTTCCAAAACATTGATTTGCTCAAAAGATTCATTAGCCTTCTTTATCAGGGATTTGTGATCCGTGACGAAGTCAGCTGTTTCTTTCAAAAATGCTTGGTCAATATGAATTACACGAGCATGAATGTTATTAATTTGAGGAGCAAATTCATTTTCAAGAATCTTTTTAAGCTGTAAATGAACCGTGGAATTCCAGTTAATCTCATTAAGTCTCGTTTTAGATTCCAAAGTCGTTTTAAGTTGCCCAACTCTTGTTTTAAGATCATCAAGATATCCTCTGGCAGCACTTGTGTTAAAAGTGTTGTTTGAAGACATCTGTTCCATGTTTGAAAGCGATTTGGAAGCAACTACTTTCTTAGAAAACATTTTGGAGAATGGTCGTTTTATGGAAAACACAGATGGTTCTTTTTGTGGAACAAAAGTAATACCTGAAAGTTTGTTCAATTTGTTGTAATCAATGGGTTTCAAATCCTTTTGTTTCATTTTAATAATGCTCTCTTCGACATGTTCTATCGTTTGCACAGAATCCCGAACGAGGGGAGGATCATGTTTAGTGTAAAAAACACTACCATTATACAAAACATTTTGTTCTTCCTGAGCTTTCTTGAGATTACAAGGATTGTTGTTACTAAGAGCCATTTTGTGTTTCGTATGGTAAATCGGATTAGTTTGGTTTGAAATCATTTTTATTGTTTGACTTAACTGACCCGACTTAACTACTAATTCTTCTAGATGTGCAATCTTGTGTTCTGACTCTACGATTTCTTCCAAAAGTTTATCTTCTTTCATTGCAAAGTCCTTTTTCAACTCATCCCGTTCTTTTTCAAGATTGGTATAAGCTATTTTTTGTTTTGAAAGTTGGTTTGTTAATTCAGAAATTTCTTGTTTTAAAGAGTTAATGGTTTTTGTTGAAGTTATTTCGAGATTAGCAAACTTGTTTTTCGATTCCCTATCTTTAACAAGTAACTTCTTATAACCAATTTCAAATTCACACTCGCGTTCTTTGTGAATTTGAAAACTTTTTGCATTTTCCTTGTACATCTCAAGCTCAGTGGTCAATTTCTCATTCGCAGCCTTAACATCGCGATTGACCTTTTTCACTTTCTCGATTTCAATACCACAATTATTTAATAATGATTCAAATAAAGCATTGGTTTCCTCATCATTAGCACCATTTTGTGCAACTTGAACTTCATTAGGATCCATGTATGGAGTTGCATAGTTAACATTGGTATTAACTTGCTCCCCCACATATGTATCGTAATTAGGTTCAGGTGGCACATAATGTGGCTTCTCATGAGCAAACAGATTAGCATTATTACCATAATTTGATACCTCATGGAATGGATTTGTATCATAAGTAGGAGGAAGATCAGAATCACTGCTTGATGTTGTTGCCTGATGATTTGCCATAAAGAGGTAGTTTCCATTGATAGGTTCCACGTCCGTTGATGGAAAGAAATTTTTGAGATGTTCCATGCACGTGAAGCTTAATTAAAATGCTTTTCGAGTTTTCCGAGAGAGATCGACATTTCCCTCCAAAATATAATTTGAAAATTTTTCTCCCCCAGAATTTTTGAAAACACCTAGAAATGCAATTTGAAGGTTACAGAAAAAATTTGATTTTGAAAAATTTTGACGCCAAATTTTACCGAAAAAATTTGAATTTTGGCCTAAAAATTTGAATTTTGGGCCAAAATTTTCACCGTTATACCAAAATTTGAATTTCGCGTAAAAATTGAACGTTTAGTCTCCTGTAAAAATTAATTTTTTTTTTATTTTTTATTATTATTATTATTATTTTTAGAGAAATAGAAAGAAGATAGTAAGAAATATATTAGAAAGAAACTTGTGTAATTATGGATCTTGTAGAATGTATAGTTAGAGCCAATTCACGAAAACAAAGCACTAATCCAAATACTCCAAGTTTTCGAAAAAAAATCAAAAAACAGTTTTCGAAAACAGTGATTGCGAAATTTGTGTTCTCGAAATTTGTGTTCTCGAAACTTTTTAAAAAATATGTGTTCTCGAGAAATATGTGTTCTCGAAAAACTTTTTCGAAAAATGTTGATGTGTTCTCGAAAAATATCAATTTTTTCGAAAACCCAATCTCACACAAAAAATTTCGAAATTATACAATATCGAAATTTAGCCAAAAGTCGAAGTATTTTCTTTCTTATACAAGAGAGAGAATACCGATTATCCAACTGTGAACACGAAAGGGGACCGCGGCTAGTAATCTCGAAAGTGTGACAAAGAGTGTTCTCGAAACTTAGTATATGGTGTGATTTCGAAATTATGGCTGTTTATGTTTTTGATAAAAAGTAATCCAAAAACACCTTTTTAATCCAAGATTCTTGTACAACAATCATTAAAATGATGAAATCTTAAAGAAAGTTGCAAACTTGAACCACTTTTCAAAAAAAATTAGAAATTTTGAAATATAGTACAATATTCAAATCGTGATTTTATGAAAGAAAGTTTGAGACTTTTTTGTTTGTTATGGTTTGTAGCACAAGTTTGTAAGCAAAGATGTGATAAAAGCCAAAAACAAACACGAAAGTACAAAAATTAAAAAAAAAAAAAAAAAACAAGATGAACAACAAGGTTTTGAATCGATTTAAAACAAAAACCACCTACTACACCTTCTTCCGGCGAATGATACCACTTGTTAGGTTACAATTTATGTAAACACAAGTATAAGGATGATAGAAATAAGATGAGAAGGAGAGATGGTTGATTAAGACACTATGAGAAGTAGAAATGGAAAAGAGTTTTCTTACAAAGTTGCTATCACTTTAAGGAGTTACGTTGTAGTGCTCAGTGTCTCACGTTGTTGAGGATATGTCAAGATGGATTGTTCTTATTACACTTCTTTAAGGGTATAAGGTACACCGTTCTTAGTCACAAGGATAGTACAAGCTTAAGTTACATGTCTGGGGGATTTTACTTCACTCTCAAGTTCGTCATATCGGGTTATCTTCATATGTGGTTACTACAAAAAGCCGTTGTTTGATAAAGGGGTTGGTAAAGAGTTAGACAATATCAAATGGTATTGTTAGTAGATTGGGTTTATCGACATCTTCTCATGGGCTGATATGATTTATGACAAAGTGCTTCCAGTTAATGCTTCTCGTACACATTATTATGTTGATTCCGATAAATCGTAACCATCAGGGGAGAGAAATGTGTACATCGAGGATGCACAACAAGTTCATGTGATCGGTTTTAATGATTTATGAAATGATTTGTGTTAGAGATTGGTTGATTCTATATCCTTATCTTCTCAACTTTTTCTACGTACTTCTACCTTATCCACCTTCACCAATTTCGGGCAACAAATTCAAGATGATCAGTGTTTCAACTTGTTACTTTGGTGTTATCATTTCATGTGTACATTATGGGCTAATTTGTTATATGTAAGATAACTGGAATACGTTTGGTGAGATGAAGATGTTGATATTTTATTCCTCCGAATGGACAATCTTGAAGAAGGTCGAGTCTACAGTCTGTTCTACATTTTCCGCTGCGTGTCTAAAGACTAAAGACGGTTTGCATTTAATTATCAAAATACTTCTTCATATTCAGGGCATTCATCAGAAAGGTTGTTAATTTGGGGGAGAGCACTAATTAGGGGAGAGTGTAAAGCCAGATTTAATCCCTAATTAGATTTGCTCACATTGTTCTTCTGCAATTAAAGAGATGGCAGCTGAGAAGATTCAGGAAGCTGAATGAAGCAATGAAGTTTGAAGACCACTTACAGAGCTACTGCGCTTATGTTTTGTATTTAATTTTACTTGTAGGGAACGTTGTAAACAATTCCCATATGACATCACTTTGGGGAGAGATTGTTAGCCTTAAAGTTATGTCATTGTTGGGAATTGCAATAGTATTTAAGTACAAGGACTAGTCTTGCCATTAGTGTATAGATTAGCTAGTAATCTTGTATAAATACACCTCCTAGTCACAACTAGGAGGGTGGATGTCTCATTTGTATTCATAGGTGTGTGTGTGTGTTTCTCCTTCTTCTCTCTAAAATACACACACATCTTCTCTTTCATTCTTATTAATAATACCATGTCTTATCTTTACTTTGAGCTTCCCCGACCCCCCGAACCACATGAATCAATAGTATTTTTGGTCCTACACCCAACATACCTGCTCTAGCCACCTTCTTGTTCCCTCAGTATCTCCACAAGATATTTTCTCCAGGCTAGCACATCACAACTCCAAATTTGGCGCCAAAAACACAATGAAGGGCTGAGATTGTTTCAAGATAATTCAATGGTTGGGATTTTGTTCTAAACAAGCATAAGTGAAAACCTTTTGGTAATTTAGTATAAATAAGATTGCACGTAAGCCTTTGATGGCAAGTAGGTTTTTAAAGATAGCTTTAGTTTAATTATTGTAGTATGCTATTTCAATATCAGTTTTTAAGATTTTAGTGTCAAGCTTTGTAATCCCTTTTTTAGTTATAATAGAAGTTTGAAGTTTTAGTAAAAGTTCTTGTAACACCCCAACCCGATAAGGGTAGAAGTATTACATTACAGTGACATATCAGAACAAACACAAGCATATGATTTATACATACAAAAAAAAATTCAGGGTTTACAAATGGAAAATCTGATACTACAAGGTTACAAAAATAAATACTAAGTCTAATGAGGTGAAACTTCTTCTAATCATCTCTAGTCCAGCGTAACTATCAAAGCATAGTCTTCTAAGTCCAGTCACACTCTCTTCCCATAACCCAGCTTCCTACTAAAACCTGCCGCAGGAAAAGGAAATGCGGCTGAGCTTAAAAAGCCCAGTGAACAGATACATATACAAAACAATGATAATGAAACAGAACTGAAATATAGTGCATTGGGGAAATAGAATAAGGAATATATAAAAGAGAGTAATAGAAAAGAAAAGAAGAAAGGATAGTCATCCACCACGAGCCCAAAACTCAAAGTCATAACTCAACATCATAATCTCAAAGTCATAAGCCGTCAATTCATAATCTCACAATCAGAGGGGATACCTCTCAGGCAACCAGATAATATGAGGGGTGTCCTCATGTATCATAAAGGTGGAGTGATCAGCTCCCAGGGGTTGTGAAGGGCATGTATAGCACACAGTACCAATCACCTCAAAGTCAACTCAAAGTCATAGTTAAATCCACTAAGCATACATGTCTAGGATTGCAATCCATACGCCCCTTACTCAAAGTCAATCTCAAAGTCATATACTCAAAGTCATAGCCGGCAGATAATCATAAAAGGGACGACGTGAGAAATCACTCACCCACGCATGAGTCATGCCAGTGGTGCATCACAGACATGCCTATGGTACCTCCATAGGTAGGAGAAACATAAATGGCTCGGGTATCAAACTAAGAATCAGGTCTCAAAGTCATGCAAAAGGTCATATAGCAAAAGTTCATCTCAAAGTCGGCTCAAAATCATATCAAAGGTGCATCTCAAGGTCATATCTCAAGGTCATCTCAGAGTCATAATATCAGAAGTCACATCAATGGTTCGGAATATCCAAGGTTCATTTCCAAAGGTTCATTTCAAAAGAATCATTATTAAGTTTCAAAAGTTTATAACAAAATGTGAAAGAGTTAAGAGAAAACAGATTTAAAAACTTTAATAGTCATTTACCCATTTCATCACAAAGATTTCCCTTTTAAAACATTCTTCATAAAAGCCAATTAATCCTTCATTTTAAAATGGTTTCGTATCAAAATCATAGAGTGTTATTTCAAAACAGTTTCCTTCCATAACATCAAGTTATATTTTCAAAAAGTTTTCATATCAGATTATCATAAAAGATGAACCAGAGATATCGGGTATACAAAGGTCAGAAGTCATAGCAACGAAATCGAATTAGAAGCTAACATATCAAAGCTTAACAGGAATCAGAGGAAGTTCACAACAGAAGGGAGCATAGCAATGGCTTGGGGAATCTTAACTGAATCATAGCTCAAAGTCATAAGAAGAATATAGGAGCCCTTACTGAAAAGGCAGAGTATCCGTACCTTATTGCAAAGCACAAATGAAACAAACACAGAAACGGAAAGGACTCAAGATCTCTCATTCTTCACACCTAGAGGAGAAGAGGGGGAATCATAATTCATTCTTAATTACATATCTTTCCATTTTAAGTAACTCTCCATTTTAAGTAACTTTCCATTTTTAGCAGGTTTCCATAAATAGTAAGTTTCCACTTTTAGAAGGTTTCCATAATTAGAAGGTTTCCACTTTTAGAAAGTTTCCATATTTAGTAAGTTGAATCATTATTAATGGAAATAAGTATCTTTTAACATATTTACACCTTTGATCCTTAGGGTTTCATAATTCTACATTTTATACCCTTTACTTTCCAAAATTACACTTTAACCCTTTTAGTTCTCAAAGTTACATTTTAAACCCTTAACTTATCTATTTTACATAATGATCACTTATTTTATTAAGTTATTCGAATGTATCCCCAGGAATTCATAATTTACACTTTAAGTCCCTCAAGTTATAAAAGTTACATATTTAACCCTTTAATTTACAATTTCAACTTTTAATTATCAAAATTTACATATTAACCATTTAAGTACCAAAATGACACAAAACCCCTTGAATACTTTTAATTACTCAAAACAACCTTAAGTTTCCAGAAATTACATATTTAGTCCATCTCTTTTAATTATTTTCAAAACAAACCCTAATTAGGTTTAAAATACATTTTAATCCATTTAAATGCAAAACTTACACTTAGCACCCTCATCTTATATTTTTCCCATATTCCTACTGATTTATATGACATTACAAAAATATCCCAGAAGTTTCAAAGTTGGCAAAACACCCCCTTATACTTTTAAAACCAATCGGATTCCTATTAAAATTAACCCAAAAAATGTTACAAGCCCTAAACTAATTCCCAATCATTACTCCATCATTAATTTAACCTTAAAACATCAATAATGATCAGATCTCAAGTACCAAACCCTAACTATAAACCCTAGCCCACGATTTTATTTCCTTCCCTTTTATTTTATTTTTGCCGATTTAATATATAATCCAAAATAATTCGAAACACAAGATTTAAGCTATAACAATTCTTTCCAATATTTTTCCAGATCATAATACATCATAACAAGCCTATAATAATTTTATTAAATATTATTTTGGATCGGAACATATGTTTTACGATTTAACATGTTTTTAGGGTTTTAATTCACGAATATGATATAGAGCATGCATGGATCGATTCAACCATTTTATTTGATGTTAATATGATGTAAGGGACCTGAGAAAAATACCAAACCAAGGTTTGAACGTGTAGAAAAGGCTGGGCGAATTTCTTGTATGCGCTTGAATAAATCGAACCCAAAAACGATCACGACCACACGAACGATTCTACAACCTTGTAAACATTTTTCGTGGGTCTCATATCATGTAAGGAACTCAGGAAAAATAAGAAATAATTTTTATATGGATCGAATCAACCAAAATGGATTTACCTTTAAAATCGGCTCGCTAAGAAGAAAAAGAGGACCACGATCGAACCAAGCCACCACAATTCGAAAGGGATTTTTTTAGGGTTCCTTGGATAGTGTATGATCTCAGAAAAATGCTTAGGAATTTTGGTATTGTCGAATGGAGGCTATGGAGTTTATTTGTGTGCTTGTTAAATCGAATTTAGGGTTTTGGGGAAACAAATGAGATCTTTGACTTTTATTCTGATTGTGGCTGGTTAGGGGGGGGAATATGGGCCAAAAATTCGGCCTAGTAGCTAAGGATAAGCATTGATAGGTATTTTCCATATTTAAAATGTTCTTATCACTTTTAATTCAAAGTAAACGTAAATTAAAATATCATTCGGCTATTAAGGGGTATTTTGGTAATTTCACAACTTGTATAAATGTTTAATGTAATTGTTAAAATTATTTGGATGTATAACTTGTGCATTGTTTGAGGTTTGGAATTAATTTGGAGACTTTATAAGCTTTTAATTAAGTTTTAATCATGTAGGGGTATTTTGGTCTTTTCACATGTTCTCGGATTTTAGGTGTTACAACTTCTTCCCCTCTAAAAAGAAAAATTTCGTCCTCGAAATTTGAACTCGCAAAGTTAGACGAAGTCGTAGTAAACCGCAAAAGGTCATTACAACATTCTCACGCTCGGGGAGGTTCTTCCAAAAAGATCTTCAGACAACTTAGTTTCTCATGACTCGTAACTATTATCAAAACAGTTTCAGATTTCCCGGAAAGACATATCATATTGAATTTGAATCAAAAGGATGATGTACCAAACATAACGGATGATAATCGAATTCTCCGGAAGAGGTATAGAAATACATAGGATTTTCATCGAATTGATTAAGCGAATCAGATGAGAATACATTGAATTGTAGCAGCATGGGATGATATAATGGTTTAGCTCTTCAGCTTCTCAGATAGTCTCGGCTTTTAGATAACTTTCCAAAGGTATTCTCATAAACAAACAGGTCTCGTTTCCTCAAAGTCCATAATCAGATATTTTACTCATAGCAGATCATAATGAACAACTTCAACGAATGCGAAACGTATACGGACAGAAAGCATATCGTTAGATATCGTCAACGGCAGAAATTTCATAATAGAACCTAAGATTCTTATCAGAAGTTGCAAAGATCAGCAAAACACGTGTCGAGAGTCCAAACGTATTGAATCGTATAACAAGGACAGCATATCAAACGTATAGGTAGAATGAACCTAAAGTCTCACTAAACTCAGATGATCTTGATCAGATATCAGAAATTCTAAAGCTTCTAAGGCACTCCTCGAAATATCACATGCCCACCATAAGTGCACGTTATATGATGTAAGTATTATCACGTTGGCCAGGCGTCATAATACTGGCATCATATACATATGCCCTCATGCTGGTCATACTTTATCCCAAGTCGTGAACAACATAAACTTATCTAAATCCACCTAGTCCACCTACAGTCTCAGAGGTCACCAAAATCAAACATCATAATTAAGAGAACGAAATTACTCGAAGAGTAACGGAAATCCGAGAATTTCATTCAAAATTAAGGTACGTCATCAATAGCGTCAATCCTTTACAGAATCATCTCCTCTAAACACAATGTCCGCCTCAAAATCCGTCCACTCAAATACAAATTTCAAAATTTCTTCCAAGTTGGGGTAGTCTGTTTACTCTTGTCCATCTTACCTCATGATTAAAAGAATTTAAACTCGAGTCTGGTTCCTCCGGTCTTCAGCAGCTCCTCTTGGTAGTGTGGTATCGTAACGACAGTCTCTGACGTGATTACTGTGCATCCCTCCATCTGCAGGTCTACTTCTGCTCTCAATTCATCTTAGTACAACTAAAATGAATAGAGAAACAAGACTGCGTGTCTTCGACAGGTCTTCTAACATAGCTCCAGGTTTTAAGGTACATGATGTTGTTGTCGACTCCAGGTTGTGTGTTGAATGGTTCGTCTTCTTTGGTCTGGTTGTCTTGGTGCCCAAACTGAAATCTTCACGTGTTGTATGATTGAGCACTATCCCAGTTCCTCTCTTCTTCTTGTATGCTTCTTCCATGATAATGCTTGTCGCAACCATCTTCTACTACTCTTCCACCAGGTTTCTAACTCCGATAACGGTCTTCAATCTTGGTCCCTCTTGTGAAAGCTCTGTCTTTACATTATACAGGGTAGGGTTGTCTACTATGCTTTCTGAACGTCAATCAAAATTTTCTTCCAGAACAAAGGGTCATCTCACTAATAATCTCTATGTTCTTCTTTCGTTTTAGAACACAACACAATGTCATACTATGACAATTTGTCCAAAACACGCGAAAACATGATTATTCTAGCCAACACCATTGGCATCATTCAAACTCATAAATGTTATAACGAGTGTAAGGCAACTTCAGAAATCATCTCAGGGAATTTTCACATCGCCTTCTTTCTTCTTCAAGAACTGAAATACTTCACAAAGGTTACTCTCGGTTAGTTAACCCCATTCTTAGAAGTTCTTGTGGTTGCTTCTTCCGATACAATCAGATGCGGAGTTTCAAAGGAAGACCAAATTAATTATTGATACTCGGAAATAGATAATGATTAGTGATAGTGGTACGTTTAAGTTCACGATAGTCGATACGTCATTGCATACTTCTCTTGTTCTTCTTCATAAACAAACAAGAGTATCCAAGAGAATCACAAAGGGTCAACAAAATCATATTCCATTAGCTCCTTCCATCTCTCAACTTCTATGGCACCATGGTTTCTTCAACTGAAATCAGTTCAATGCCCACTCTACTTCCTAAGCAGGAAGGAGTACCAAAAGGTTCATCAGAGAATACCGGAAAATCTTCGTACAACAAAATATTTCCCAATAGCAGAACTTTCTAAGGGTTGATAATAATGGTTTTCAGGAAAAACTTGATAATCACATGAGTTCGGGGTTGGTGTTTCCATAGTGGCAGAAATTTTAGTAGATGTAGAGAATCATCATAACGAAATAGGGTGAAGCAGATTGTTAAGGTCACATTTCAGATACGGTAGTCTATGGTATCTTCACGAATAGTCATTCAGTCCAAAAGACCGTACAGTCAGACTTCTCAAAGTCAAAGGATTCATAGAGTGGATACAGTCGTCAAATTATACAGATAGTTCATATATCAGAGTCAAGTACATGATTCAACAAAAGTGTTGGGATGGATAAACGAACAGTTCAATGTGTGGGAATTTTGTTTAGTTTCTTAGAATAAGTAGCAGGCAGGATGTGTATCATTGGTAATACGAATATCGTATAATCGTCAATTGTAAGAGGTACAGAATCTCAGTCATCAGCATCATTATGCTTAGTTAACAAATCCATACAGAGATAGTATTTACATCATGCCCTTCCAAAGGAAACGGTTGGCAGAACAAGGTTCGTCATTCACAGAGAGGAAACAAAACTTCTCATATTTGTGGTTCATAATTACCAGAATTCTCATAGGAGTAGCAATGGATCATACAGAGTTAAGTAGTATCGGATGATACATTCATACCTAACATAAGTAATAAATTTATAGAATGTGTCGAACACATTGTGGTTGAATGACCTACGATATGGTCGAAAAGGTGTCAAACAACTTATCAAACAAATCGGAGGCGGAGATCAAAATCTGAAGGTGAAACTTAAATGTGTAAGGTATCCAGGTAGCTTTCCGAGGTATTCCAAACTTACTTGGTTACTAAGCTTAAGTTGCAAAACTCCTAACTTCTGAAACAAGGGTCCTTATAAGGCTTATCCAAGAGCAAAGGCACGATCAGAGTGATGCGGAAGCAAATGATACTTACATAAATGTCTTAGTCTACCCATTCCTCACCGGTAATAACTTGGGTTCCTATGGGGAATCCTAATGTAAAGTTTCAAAGGTTGTCTTATGAGCGCCTACAGTGGAAACTTAGGGGTCCAAACTTCACAGGTCAAGGGTAAATGTATTACGAATCACAGCCTGGTCTCTGATACCATAATTGTAACACCCCAACCCGATAAGGGTAGAAGTATTACATTACAGTGACATATCAGAACAAACACAAGCATATGATTTATACATACAAAAAAAAATTCAGGGTTTACAAATGGAAAATCTGATACTACAAGGTTACAAAAATAAATACTAAGTCTAATGAGGTGAAACTTCTTCTAATCATCTCTAGTCCAGCGTAACTATCAAAGCATAGTCTTCTAAGTCCAGTCACACTCTCTTCCCATAACCCAGCTTCCTACTAAAACCTGCCGCAGGAAAAGGAAATGCGGCTGAGCTTAAAAAGCCCAGTGAACAGATACATATACAAAACAATGATAATGAAACAGAACTGAAATATAGTGCATTGGGGAAATAGAATAAGGAATATATAAAAGAGAGTAATAGAAAAGAAAAGAAGAAAGGATAGTCATCCACCACGAGCCCAAAACTCAAAGTCATAACTCAACATCATAATCTCAAAGTCATAAGCCGTCAATTCATAATCTCACAATCAGAGGGGATACCTCTCAGGCAACCAGATAATATGAGGGGTGTCCTCATGTATCATAAAGGTGGAGTGATCAGCTCCCAGGGGTTGTGAAGGGCATGTATAGCACACAGTACCAATCACCTCAAAGTCAACTCAAAGTCATAGTTAAATCCACTAAGCATACATGTCTAGGATTGCAATCCATACGCCCCTTACTCAAAGTCAATCTCAAAGTCATATACTCAAAGTCATAGCCGGCAGATAATCATAAAAGGGACGACGTGAGAAATCACTCACCCACGCATGAGTCATGCCAGTGGTGCATCACAGACATGCCTATGGTACCTCCATAGGTAGGAGAAACATAAATGGCTCGGGTATCAAACTAAGAATCAGGTCTCAAAGTCATGCAAAAGGTCATATAGCAAAAGTTCATCTCAAAGTCGGCTCAAAATCATATCAAAGGTGCATCTCAAGGTCATATCTCAAGGTCATCTCAGAGTCATAATATCAGAAGTCACATCAATGGTTCGGAATATCCAAGGTTCATTTCCAAAGGTTCATTTCAAAAGAATCATTATTAAGTTTCAAAAGTTTATAACAAAATGTGAAAGAGTTAAGAGAAAACAGATTTAAAAACTTTAATAGTCATTTACCCATTTCATCACAAAGATTTCCCTTTTAAAACATTCTTCATAAAAGCCAATTAATCCTTCATTTTAAAATGGTTTCGTATCAAAATCATAGAGTGTTATTTCAAAACAGTTTCCTTCCATAACATCAAGTTATATTTTCAAAAAGTTTTCATATCAGATTATCATAAAAGATGAACCAGAGATATCGGGTATACAAAGGTCAGAAGTCATAGCAACGAAATCGAATTAGAAGCTAACATATCAAAGCTTAACAGGAATCAGAGGAAGTTCACAACAGAAGGGAGCATAGCAATGGCTTGGGGAATCTTAACTGAATCATAGCTCAAAGTCATAAGAAGAATATAGGAGCCCTTACTGAAAAGGCAGAGTATCCGTACCTTATTGCAAAGCACAAATGAAACAAACACAGAAACGGAAAGGACTCAAGATCTCTCATTCTTCACACCTAGAGGAGAAGAGGGGGAATCATAATTCATTCTTAATTACATATCTTTCCATTTTAAGTAACTCTCCATTTTAAGTAACTTTCCATTTTTAGCAGGTTTCCATAAATAGTAAGTTTCCACTTTTAGAAGGTTTCCATAATTAGAAGGTTTCCACTTTTAGAAAGTTTCCATATTTAGTAAGTTGAATCATTATTAATGGAAATAAGTATCTTTTAACATATTTACACCTTTGATCCTTAGGGTTTCATAATTCTACATTTTATACCCTTTACTTTCCAAAATTACACTTTAACCCTTTTAGTTCTCAAAGTTACATTTTAAACCCTTAACTTATCTATTTTACATAATGATCACTTATTTTATTAAGTTATTCGAATGTATCCCCAGGAATTCATAATTTACACTTTAAGTCCCTCAAGTTATAAAAGTTACATATTTAACCCTTTAATTTACAATTTCAACTTTTAATTATCAAAATTTACATATTAACCATTTAAGTACCAAAATGACACAAAACCCCTTGAATACTTTTAATTACTCAAAACAACCTTAAGTTTCCAGAAATTACATATTTAGTCCATCTCTTTTAATTATTTTCAAAACAAACCCTAATTAGGTTTAAAATACATTTTAATCCATTTAAATGCAAAACTTACACTTAGCACCCTCATCTTATATTTTTCCCATATTCCTACTGATTTATATGACATTACAAAAATATCCCAGAAGTTTCAAAGTTGGCAAAACACCCCCTTATACTTTTAAAACCAATCGGATTCCTATTAAAATTAACCCAAAAAATGTTACAAGCCCTAAACTAATTCCCAATCATTACTCCATCATTAATTTAACCTTAAAACATCAATAATGATCAGATCTCAAGTACCAAACCCTAACTATAAACCCTAGCCCACGATTTTATTTCCTTCCCTTTTATTTTATTTTTGCCGATTTAATATATAATCCAAAATAATTCGAAACACAAGATTTAAGCTATAACAATTCTTTCCAATATTTTTCCAGATCATAATACATCATAACAAGCCTATAATAATTTTATTAAATATTATTTTGGATCGGAACATATGTTTTACGATTTAACATGTTTTTAGGGTTTTAATTCACGAATATGATATAGAGCATGCATGGATCGATTCAACCATTTTATTTGATGTTAATATGATGTAAGGGACCTGAGAAAAATACCAAACCAAGGTTTGAACATGTAGAAAAGGCTGGGCGAATTTCTTGTATGCGCTTGAATAAATCGAACCCAAAAACGATCACGACCACACGAACGATTCTCCAACCTTGTAAACATTTTTCCTGGGTCTCATATCATGTAAGGAACTCAGGAAAAATAAGAAATAATTTTTATATGGATCGAATCAACCAAAATGGATTTACCTTTAAAATCGGCTCGCTAAGAAGAAAAAGAGGACCACGATCGAACCAAGCCACCACAATTCGAAAGGGATTTTTTTAGGGTTCCTTGGATAGTGTATGATCTCAGAAAAATGCTTAGGAATTTTGGTATTGTCGAATGGAGGCTATGGAGTTTATTTGTGTGCTTGTTAAATCGAATTTAGGGTTTTGGGGAAACAAATGAGATCTTTGACTTTTATTCTGATTGTGGCTGGTTAGGGGGGGGAATATGGGCCAAAAATTCGGCCTAGTAGCTAAGGATAAGCATTGATAGGTATTTTCCATATTTAAAATGTTCTTATCACTTTTAATTCAAAGTAAATGTAAATTAAAATATCATTCGGCTATTAAGGGGTATTTTGGTAATTTCACAACTTGTATAAATGTTTAATGTAATTGTTAAAATTATTTGGATGTATAACTTGTGCATTGTTTGAGGTTTGGAATTAATTTGGAGACTTTATAAGCTTTTAATTAAGTTTTAATCATGTAGGGGTATTTTGGTCTTTTCACATGTTCTCGGATTTTAGGTGTTTCAACTTCTTCCCCTCTAAAAAGAAAAATTTCGTCCTCGAAATTTGAACTCGCAAAGTTAGACGAAGTCGTAGTAAACCGCAAAAGGTCATTACAACATTCTCACGCTCGGGGAGGTTCTTCCAAAAAGATCTTCAGACAACTTAGTTTCTCATGACTCGTAACTATTATCAAAACAGTTTCAGATTTCCCGGAAAGACATATCATATTGAATTTGAATCAAAAGGATGATGTACCAAACATAACGGATGATAATCGAATTCTCCGGAAGAGGTATAGAAATACATAGGATTTTCATCGAATTGATTAAGCGAATCAGATGAGAATACATTGAATTGTAGCAGCATGGGATGATATAATGGTTTAGCTCTTCAGCTTCTCAGATAGTCTCGGCTTTTAGATAACTTTCCAAAGGTATTCTCATAAACAAACAGGTCTCGTTTCCTCAAAGTCCATAATCAGATATTTTACTCATAGCAGATCATAATGAACAACTTCAACGAATGCGAAACGTATACGGACAGAAAGCATATCGTTAGATATCGTCAACGGCAGAAATTTCATAATAGAACCTAAGATTCTTATCAGAAGTTGCAAAGATCAGCAAAACACGTGTCGAGAGTCCAAACGTATTGAATCGTATAACAAGGACAGCATATCAAACGTATAGGTAGAATGAACCTAAAGTCTCACTAAACTCAGATGATCTTGATCAGATATCAGAAATTCTAAAGCTTCTAAGGCACTCCTCGAAATATCACATGCCCACCATAAGTGCACGTTATATGATGTAAGTATTATCATGTTGGCCAGGCGTCATAATACTGGCATCATATACATATGCCCTCATGCTGGTCATACTTTATCCCAAGTCGTGAACAACATAAACTTATCTAAATCCACCTAGTCCACCTACAGTCTCAGAGGTCACCAAAATCAAACATCATAATTAAGAGAACGAAATTACTCGAAGAGTAACGGAAATCCGAGAATTTCATTCAAAATTAAGGTACGTCATCAATAGCGTCAATCCTTTACAGAATCATCTCCTCTAAACACAATGTCCGCCTCAAAATCCGTCCACTCAAATACAAATTTCAAAATTTCTTCCAAGTTGGGGTAGTCTGTTTACTCTTGTCCATCTTACCTCATGATTAAAAGAATTTAAACTCGAGTCTGGTTCCTCCGGTCTTCAGCAGCTCCTCTTGGTAGTGTGGTATCGTAACGACAGTCTCTGACGTGATTACTGTGCATCCCTCCATCTGCAGGTCTACTTCTGCTCTCAATTCATCTTAGTACAACTAAAATGAATAGAGAAACAAGACTGCGTGTCTTCGACAGGTATTCTAACATAGCTCCAGGTTTTAAGGTACATGATGTTGTTGTCGACTCCAGGTTGTGTGTTGAATGGTTCGTCTTCTTTGGTCTGGTTGTCTTGGTGCCCAAACTGAAATCTTCACGTGTTGTATGATTGAGCACTATCCCAGTTCCTCTCTTCTTCTTGTATGCTTCTTCCATGATAATGCTTGTCGCAACCATCTTCTACTACTCTTCCACCAGGTTTCTAACTCCGATAACGGTCTTCAATCTTGGTCCCTCTTGTGAAAGCTCTGTCTTTACATTATACAGGGTAGGGTTGTCTACTATGCTTTCTGAACGTCAATCAAAATTTTCTTCCAGAACAAAGGGTCATCTCACTAATAATCTCTATGTTCTTCTTTCGTTTTAGAACACAACACAATGTCATACTATGACAATTTGTCCAAAACACGCGAAAACATGATTATTCTAGCCAACACCATTGGCATCATTCAAACTCATAAATGTTATAACGAGTGTAAGGCAACTTCAGAAATCATCTCAGGGAATTTTCACATCGCCTTCTTTCTTCTTCAAGAACTGAAATACTTCACAAAGGTTACTCTCGGTTAGTTAACCCCATTCTTAGAAGTTCTTGTGGTTGCTTCTTCCGATACAATCAGATGCGGAGTTTCAAAGGAAGACCAAATTAATTATTGATACTCGGAAATAGATAATGATTAGTGATAGTGGTACGTTTAAGTTCACGATAGTCGATACGTCATTGCATACTTTTCTTGTTCTTCTTCATAAACAAACAAGAGTATCCAAGAGAATCACAAAGGGTCAACAAAATCATATTCCATTAGCTCCTTCCATCTCTCAACTTCTATGGCACCATGGTTTCTTCAACTGAAATCAGTTCAATGCCCACTCTACTTCCTAAGCAGGAAGGAGTACCAAAAGGTTCATCAGAGAATACCGGAAAATCTTCGTACAACAAAATATTTCCCAATAGCAGAACTTTCTAAGGGTTGATAATAATGGTTTTCAGGAAAAACTTGATAATCACATGAGTTCGGGGTTGGTGTTTCCATAGTGGCAGAAATTTTAGTAGATGTAGAGAATCATCATAACGAAATAGGGTGAAGCAGATTGTTAAGGTCACATTTCAGATACGGTAGTCTATGGTATCTTCACGAATAGTCATTCAGTCCAAAAGACCGTACAGTCAGACTTCTCAAAGTCAAAGGATTCATAGAGTGGATACAGTCGTCAAATTATACAGATAGTTCATATATCAGAGTCAAGTACATGATTCAACAAAAGTGTTGGGATGGATAAACGAACAGTTCAATGTGTGGGAATTTTGTTTAGTTTCTTAGAATAAGTAGCAGGCAGGATGTGTATCATTGGTAATACGAATATCGTATAATCGTCAATTGTAAGAGGTACAGAATCTCAGTCATCAGCATCATTATGCTTAGTTAACAAATCCATACAGAGATAGTATTTACATCATGCCCTTCCAAAGGAAACGGTTGGCAGAACAAGGTTCGTCATTCACAGAGAGGAAACAAAACTTCTCATATTTGTGGTTCATAATTACCAGAATTCTCATAGGAGTAGCAATGGATCATACAGAGTTAAGTAGTATCGGATGATACATTCATACCTAACATAAGTAATAAATTTACAGAATGTGTCGAACACATTGTGGTTGAATGACCTACGATATGGTCGAAAAGGTGTCAAACAACTTATCAAACAAATCGGAGGCGGAGATCAAAATCTGAAGGTGAAACTTAAATGTGTAAGGTATCCAGGTAGCTTTCCGAGGTATTCCAAACTTACTTGGTTACTAAGCTTAAGTTGCAAAACTCCTAACTTCTGAAACAAGGGTCCTTATAAGGCTTATCCAAGAGCAAAGGCACGATCAGAGTGATGCGGAAGCAAATGATACTTACATAAATGTCTTAGTCTACCCATTCCTCACCGGTAATAACTTGGGTTCCTATGGGGAATCCTAATGTAAAGTTTCAAAGGTTGTCTTATGAGCGCCTACAGTGGAAACTTAGGGGTCCAAACTTCACAGGTCAAGGGTAAATGTATTACGAATCGCAGCCTGGTCTCTGATACCATAATTGTAACACCCCAACCCGATAAGTGTAGAAGTATTACATTACAGTGACATATCAGAACAAACACAAGCATATGATTTATACATACAAAAAAAAATTCAGGGTTTACAAATGGAAAATCTGATACTACAAGGTTACAAAAATAAATACTAAGTCTAATGAGGTGAAACTTCTTCTAATCATCTCTAGTCCAGCGTAACTATCAAAGCATAGTCTTCTAAGTCCAGTCACACTCTCTTCCCATAACCCAACTTCCTACTAAAACCTGCCGCAGGAAAAGGAAATGCGGCTGAGCTTAAAAAGCCCAGTGAACAGATACATATACAAAACAATGATAATGAAACAGAACTGAAATATAGTGCATTGGGGAAATAGAATAAGGAATATATAAAAGAGAGTAATAGAAAAGAAAAGAAGAAAGGATAGTCATCCACCACGAGCCCAAAACTCAAAGTCATAACTCAACATCATAATCTCAAAGTCATAAGCCGTCAATTCATAATCTCACAATCAGAGGGGATACCTCTCAGGCAACCAGATAATATGAGGGGTGTCCTCATGTATCATAAAGGTGGAGTGATCAGCTCCCAGGGGTTGTGAAGGGCATGTATAGCACACAGTACCAATCACCTCAAAGTCAACTCAAAGTCATAGTTAAATCCACTAAGCATACATGTCTAGGATTGCAATCCATACGCCCCTTACTCAAAGTCAATCTCAAAGTCATATACTCAAAGTCATAGCTGGCAGATAATCATAAAAGGGACGACGTGAGAAATCACTCACCCACGCATGAGTCATGCCAGTGGTGCATCACAGACATGCCTATGGTACCTCCATAGGTAGGAGAAACATAAATGGCTCGGGTATCAAACTAAGAATCAGGTCTCAAAGTCATGCAAAAGGTCATATAGCAAAAGTTCATCTCAAAGTCGGCTCAAAATCATATCAAAGGTGCATCTCAAGGTCATATCTCAAGGTCATCTCAGAGTCATAATATCAGAAGTCACATCAATGGTTCGGAATATCCAAGGTTCATTTCCAAAGGTTCATTTCAAAAGAATCATTATTAAGTTTCAAAAGTTTATAACAAAATGTGAAAGAGTTAAGAGAAAACAGATTTAAAAACTTTAATAGTCATTTACCCATTTCATCACAAAGATTTCCCTTTTAAAACATTCTTCATAAAAGCCAATTAATCCTTCATTTTAAAATGGTTTCGTATCAAAATCATAGAGTGTTATTTCAAAACAGTTTCCTTCCATAACATCAAGTTATATTTTCAAAAAGTTTTCATATCAGATTATCATAAAAGATGAACCAGAGATATCGGGTATACAAAGGTCAGAAGTCATAGCAACGAAATCGAATTAGAAGCTAACATATCAAAGCTTAACAGGAATCAGAGGAAGTTCACAACAGAAGGGAGCATAGCAATGGCTTGGGGAATCTTAACTGAATCATAGCTCAAAGTCATAAGAAGAATATAGGAGCCCTTACTGAAAAGGCAGAGTATCCGTACCTTATTGCAAAGCACAAATGAAACAAACACAGAAACGGAAAGGACTCAAGATCTCTCATTCTTCACACCTAGAGGAGAAGAGGGGGAATCATAATTCATTCTTAATTACATATCTTTCCATTTTAAGTAACTCTCCATTTTAAGTAACTTTCCATTTTTAGCAGGTTTCCATAAATAGTAAGTTTCCACTTTTAGAAGGTTTCCATAATTAGAAGGTTTCCACTTTTAGAAAGTTTCCATATTTAGTAAGTTGAATCATTATTAATGGAAATAAGTATCTTTTAACATATTTACACCTTTGATCCTTAGGGTTTCATAATTCTACATTTTATACCCTTTACTTTCCAAAATTACACTTTAACCCTTTTAGTTCTCAAAGTTACATTTTAAACCCTTAACTTATCTATTTTACATAATGATCACTTATTTTATTAAGTTATTCGAATGTATCCCCAGGAATTCATAATTTACACTTTAAGTCCCTCAAGTTATAAAAGTTACATATTTAACCCTTTAATTTACAATTTCAACTTTTAATTATCAAAATTTACATATTAACCATTTAAGTACCAAAATGACACAAAACCCCTTGAATACTTTTAATTACTCAAAACAACCTTAAGTTTCCAGAAATTACATATTTAGTCCATCTCTTTTAATTATTTTCAAAACAAACCCTAATTAGGTTTAAAATACATTTTAATCCATTTAAATGCAAAACTTACACTTAGCACCCTCATCTTATATTTTTCCCATATTCCTACTGATTTATATGACATTACAAAAATATCCCAGAAGTTTCAAAGTTGGCAAAACACCCCCTTATACTTTTAAAACCAATCGGATTCCTATTAAAATTAACCCAAAAAATGTTACAAGCCCTAAACTAATTCCCAATCATTACTCCATCATTAATTTAACCTTAAAACATCAATAATGATCAGATCTCAAGTACCAAACCCTAACTATAAACCCTAGCCCACGATTTTATTTCCTTCCCTTTTATTTTATTTTTGCCGATTTAATATATAATCCAAAATAATTCGAAACACAAGATTTAAGCTATAACAATTCTTTCCAATATTTTTCCAGATCATAATACATCATAACAAGCCTATAATAATTTTATTAAATATTATTTTGGATCGGAACATATGTTTTACGATTTAACATGTTTTTAGGGTTTTAATTCACGAATATGATATAGAGCATGCATGGATCGATTCAACCATTTTATTTGATGTTAATATGATGTAAGGGACCTGAGAAAAATACCAAACCAAGGTTTGAACGTGTAGAAAAGGCTGGGCGAATTTCTTGTATGCGCTTGAATAAATCGAACCCAAAAACGATCACGACCACACGAACGATTCTCCAACCTTGTAAACATTTTTCGTGGGTCTCATATCATGTAAGGAACTCAGGAAAAATAAGAAATAATTTTTATATGGATCGAATCAACCAAAATGGATTTACCTTTAAAATCGGCTCGCTAAGAAGAAAAAGAGGACCACGATCGAACCAAGCCACCACAATTCGAAAGGGATTTTTGTAGGGTTCCTTGGATAGTGTATGATCTCAGAAAAATGCTTAGGAATTTTGGTATTGTCGAATGGAGGCTATGGAGTTTATTTGTGTGCTTGTTAAATCGAATTTAGGGTTTTGGGGAAACAAATGAGATCTTTGACTTTTATTCTGATTGTGGCCGGTTAGGGGGGGGGAATATGGGCCAAAAATTCGGCCTAGTAGCTAAGGATAAGCATTGATAGGTATTTTCCATATTTAAAATGTTCTTATCACTTTTAATTCAAAGTAAATGTAAATTAAAATATCATTCGGCTATTAAGGGGTATTTTGGTAATTTCACAACTTGTATAAATGTTTAATGTAATTGTTAAAATTATTTGGATGTATAACTTGTGCATTGTTTGAGGTTTGGAATTAATTTGGAGACTTTATAAGCTTTTAATTAAGTTTTAATCATGTAGGGGTATTTTGGTCTTTTCACATGTTCTCGGATTTTAGGTGTTACAGTTCTTTTTGTGATTTTTGCTATTTAAGCAATTAAGATATGTTCATGCTTTAATTGTAGTCGAATGTTGTAATCTTTTTTCTCAAAAATTAATTTAAGTTTGCAGCTTGTTGTTTGTTTTTAAAAAGGAATGATAATTTTAAGTTCTTGAGTCAGAACTCTTGTTTATGCTTATTCGTGGTTTCACGCTTTCATAAGCTCGTAAGGAATCCTCAAAATTATAAAAGGCAGCATAAAGAAAACAGGAAAACAAGAAAAGAATAAGAAGCTGTAGCGGTGAGCATCGTGAATGGAAATGGTTTAGAGCTTACCTGGAAGGATTAGGATCGAGAGAATTCGATATGACCATCCTTGTTCAGTCGGATTGAAGGTGCTATATTTTGTCTTCTCCCTTTGAATCTCTAGTATAATCGTGCATAACCTGCCATTATTAATTTGTGTGGTTAATCGTTATTTTACTTGCTTAGTTGTGTTGTTCTTTATTAAGTAAAAGTTTGTGTATCAGTTTCATAACCTCTTTTTAGTTTGCTTAATTGACTTTATAAAACAGTTAGATAAAAAGGGTGTTTGGAATTGTTTGACTCATATAATCAATCTTAGTTTTAGTCACTCTTTAGATTTTGATTTGCTGAGCTATGATAACAGGAGTCGTTGAGATTTGTTTCTTGCTTGTTTCTAATCGTAATTCAGGTTGTGCTCACCTCGTTTAAAAGTCATATATTAATAACAACATAGGTTTGCTCACATAAGGAATTTTAGATTTAAAGCGTTGTAGTTGTTTAAATGGGCACATACTAGTCTAAATCTTACATAAGTAACTCTGCTGCAACACTAGTTTGGCGCTTTTAGTTTTTTTATCAAATCTGACCCGTTTGCTATGGCCCCTCCCTTGTTTATTTTCTGAGCTTGTTGTGTGATATTCAGTATTTAGGAAAGATGGCATTAGTGTTTCAGTAGATCTTCATTTTTCTTGGCCTTAATTGCTTTTTCTCTTAGCTTATTTGAGGTCTTAAGTTGCCCTTTAGGAACTAGCACCTGCTGTGCATCAGTGTGAATTGAGCTTATTTTACTTTTATTCCTACTTCATTTTAGCTTGGTTTAATGTTGTTGTAAACTTATTTATTCGTGCTTATGGTTTCCTGAGCTTGTGTGTTTAATTTTGGTATATATTCCGTTCGTGTCAACTACAAGTTACTGCGATAGTTGTTAGTTCTACTAATATCACTTTACGCATAATTGGTTTTTAGTCAGCATCTCTTGTTAATATCTTACTGATATTTGTGGCTTTTTTACTTGATCTGAGACATATTAGGGAATTAGTATTACTGCCTCTTTGAATCTGTGGTTTGCTTGGATTTGATAGGTTACTTGATGAGTTTGTTTCACCGTTGAAGTTGCCTTTAGCCGCTGGTATCTAATGAGATTAACTCAGTATGCACTGAACCTATTTGATTACCATCCTAAGTTTTTCCCTTAGCGTATGATACAGCTTGTGTGGTTGTGAGTTCTAGTTTTATTGTGATAAGTTTGGGGTTGTATTTCTTCTTGTCAACTTAAAAGTTACTGTGATATTTGCTTAAGTCTTTTAATTTCGCATTAAGTATTCACTCAAATCTAATGGATCTTTAATCTTCCAGAAGCTGCTCTAAAGTTTTTCAACTAAAATTCTTTCACAACAGCTACTAGAAACCTAGTGTTTAGAGTATTGCAAAAAGAGAAAATCTGAAAATAAAAAGTTTGCAAAAAGGGTACTAAAGGGATTCGAACCCCTGGTCACCACTCTCACAGCACTAACACACCACACATAACCAACTCGCCCTTGGGACTTCTTTGTTTATATTTCCTATCCTCTAATATTTAACCCACCTGTCTGTTTTACTTATTAATAAGTTTCTGAGTTAGATAGCTTATTTTCTGCTTATTTTTGCACTAGGTTGCACCTTCTAATATTTTTCCTAGATCAGTAAATATTCGTAGTATTTAGTTAAAAAGGTTTTAGATTCATTCGAGTAGTTGTAGTATTAATTAGGATTTATTTAGTAATTTCAAGTTTACTTTTATTCATAATAAGTAGACCTTTAATCAAATAATTATTTTTTTTTTAAATTCTCTTTTGTCATCTAGATTGTAAAATTAGTTATAGGCCCGTAGGACTAATCGTACTTAGAATTCGTTTTGTATTTTGCATAGTCGCGTAGATTTTTATGCTTTTATTGTAAAGCTTGTTTTTAGTTTCTTGTACAATTTCAAATTTGTAGCTCACGTTTCTGATTCATATTCACAAACCAATTCTCATACCCAATTCTTACAAGCAACTTAATCCCGAGCCTCAAACGATATTTGCCTATTCACACCTCGTTGGGACACGACCCGGGTGATCACTTGCCCGGTATCACACACACACACACACACACACACACACACACACACACACACACACATATATATATATATATATATATATATAGTATTCATGGGTTTTGCACGTCGGTCTTTTCACAAAGGTCGACTAATCAAATTCCTCATGTACTTTGTATATATCATTGATATCCGTTCACACTAAGAATCACACAGTATCAATTTTGGCGCCGCTGCCGGGGAGGTTGTGTGCGACAATATCGTTAAGGTTTTAACGATTAGTGGCTTGTAGATCCTTCGTCAAGAAATTATCGCTTTCATAAAACATAAAACACAAAAATACTTTCCTTTTTCTTTGTATATATATATGTAAAAAATAAAAACCCAAAATCATTTTTCGTTTCGTTGATAATAAAAACATAAAATATTACCGTCGCAAACCAAGGCAGAACACCTACCAACTGGGGGTGTGAACATAATAAGTTACTAAACCAAAGATTAAAACTTACCTTTGTATCCTTGTGAGTGGTGTACCTTTCTTAAAGAAGCCATTCATTTGTGATTATTGGTTTAAGTTCACTGTTGATTTGCCTCGATCTTGTTTTATTGAAATTTTGTTAGTGCATGCACACTCGTTCACAATCGAAACGAAATCGTCAACTGATAAACGTAACTGAGTTACGTCCTATTGTTGAGGATCTAGTTCCGAAAATGGACGGTAACCAAGAACCACCCATCATAGATGATGCAGCTCCTGATCTCCGAACGATGGAGGAGTTGTATCAACCGACTATGCTCGGGAGAGGTGGGCCCATTGCCCCTCTCAACATTACGGCCACTGATTTTGGACTTAAGCATCACATGATACAACAAGTCCAAAATTCGTGCCAATTTCATGGCTTACCTGGTGACGATGCAAACAAGCATCTTGATAAATTTCTTACCGTCACCCAAAGCAGGAAGCAGAATGGTGTCTCCGATGATGCCCTTCGTCTATCTCTTTTCCCCTATTCTCTAACCCATCATGCCACTGCATGGTTTGATCGACTCCCGAAGAATCCGATTCACACTTTTAAAGAAATGGTGACTAAATTTTTAGCCAAATACTTTCCACCATCCATGGTTACCAAGTTACGAAATGACATTAGTAACTTTCGTCAGCATCCCGAAGAGTCTCTATTTAAAGCATGGGAACGCTATAAGCTGTAACACCCCAACCCGACAAAGGTCAAAATGTCACATTATGGTGTCAATCAGAACATAATAAACGCGAGCGGAGATCTTAAATAAATAAAATACAAGTCAATAAACAGAATGACTTCTAAGAAATACAAATCGGTTCCAATCTTAAATGAAAAGAAGTAACCAAAAATATAAATCTCAACTAAATCAAGATGACAAGGAAAACTAAGGTTGGGTCGTTCCACTAAAGCTCCTACTCTCAACTCTCAATCCCAGCATCCCGCTTAATACCTGCCGCAGAGAAAAGAAAATGCGGCTGAGCTAACGCTCAGTGAACAGATATAAATAATGAAAAAAACAATAAGTCAAAAAAATGAGTAAGCGAAACGAATCCAACGAAAAACCTGCTGAAATAGACTGTTAACGAAATATGGAATATATGAATAAATGAGGAATCATAAATATCGAAGGATTATGAAGGAAAAGCAACTGTTAAGGAATGCCCAAATGCCTAAACATGATACATGAATCAAACAAACATATCATAATCAATCATAACAAATGGAGTGTACGGCTCCCAGAAGTGTATGGCACACACATATCAAATCTGAACTGAGTACCTAGGATGCATCCATACGCTCCCTGCAAAATAAACATCATGTCCCTAATACACCTGCTTTTGGCAAATATATAGGCGCATGGAAATAATAACAATACTATTCAATTGCTAGCACAAAAGGGAACGCCGTGGACAAATCACACCTCCACAGATAGTGTCATGCCATTGGTGCCTCAATGACATGGCCATGGTACCTCCATGATTAGTTAGTACCTTGGGCAATGGATTAGGTCAAACAATACAAATAAACATGGGTAACGATCAACGGTTGTTCATCAAAGATAATGGAATGAAATGAATAAGCATCAAATGGCGTAATCAAAACAAACATCTAAACAGATATAGAATCATAACATAATGGGATAAAGTAGAATATCAGAATTTAGAGATCAAGTCATGAGAATATCCTTACTGATAAAGGACGGAATATCTGTACCTTAACGCAATGAAAAGAAAGCAACGAATGAATTGAATGAACACAAGGAGACGTCACGTCTTCAACGAATCTACATGGATTAGGGTTCATAATATACTTATTAGCTCATTAATGTCATAAAGGATTTTGAATACTTGTTATTAATCACATTCTCATATTTAGGGTTTACGTAAGTTAATTAATGCATGACCAAATTAGGGTTAATGTATCAATTTAGAGACTTAGGGTTATATCGAATTAGATAGAAAAAGAAAAACCGGATTTAAACACCAAACCAATCTCGAAATAATTATGGCACCGAAATCCTTTTTAAAACCAATTCTAAGTGAGGTACCAAATAACGAGACACACCCTTTCAACCTTTTCTCGAAATAATTATAATACCAATTTCTATTATAAATAAAAACCCCACGAGACCGGATTAACGACACAACCTTTATTAATTCGATTTAACAATATATAGGTACACTATTTTAAACATTAACGACACACCTGGCCTAACTCTTTTTATTTATGCTTATCTACATGAAATCACAAAATCATCCACATATATCGCCATTTAAAAATTGACTTAACACTATTACACGCGCCCCATTTAAATTCAGATTTGCAACCAGTTTACACACACGTTTCAGACCTGGTTTGATATAGAATGATACACATAGCCACTCAGATATTTTACACCTTTAAAACCAGTTTATACCATGTCGACACTCATAAGATAACCACCATACAACATAACCACACAAAGGTTATGAAAGAGATGAAAATTGGTTTGAATATTGTAACAATAATTGTAACACCCCAATCCGACAAGGGTCAAAATGTCACATTATGGTGTCAATCAGAACATAATAAATGTGAGAATATTGAACCACTTTTAGGGGGTCATTTAAGCCCGGAATTGAACTTATTTGATCAAACATTGCCCTAAATCGTTCCTTTTGTGATTTTAGGTACTTTGGGAGTGGAATCTGGAAAAGGAAGCAATTCGGACGTTTTTGGAGCATAAAAGTGAAGAAAACGCCAAAGTCTTAATTTTCCTTGTTGGGAACAGTAGGTGACGGCGTCAAGAAGGAATCCTTGACGGCATCAAGAGCAAATTTCCATGATGATCCAGTACAGATTTGACGGCGTCACGAAGTAGGGCATCAAGAATAAAATTCATGACGGCCTGGAAATGCATAATACATGACGGCGTCAAAAGTAGATCAAGGCAGTCCGAGAAGAGTTTTGGTGGCGAGGTGACGGCGTCACAAGATTGGTCTTGACGCCGTCAGACCCTATTTCCTATATATAGTTTTCTAATTTTCACATTAAAAGAGAGAAGTTTTGGAGAAACCCTAAGTACGAACTTGGTGTGAATTTTACAGGTTTTTCAAGGGTTCTAAGCCCTTGATACCTTTCATGTGTAATTGAGATAAGTGTTCTTTTAATTCAATCAATACGTCTATGTGTTGGTTGTCTATATCCTTTTCTTGTCTTAATTCCATCATGCTAGGCTAGATCTATCTTGTGTTTGCTTGGATCTAATGAAACCTAGATGTTAATTATGTGTTGATTACTTGTTTATAATTATATTGGATGAATGAATTTGATGTTAGGCTTAAGAAAACTTGCAGATCTCCAAATGGTAACATGCTTGAACGTCTTAAGAAACATGAACCGATGTGCACTAGGTCTTTATTGGTTGTATTCAATGCATGAGCCACAGTTTATAATCCCTATGGTTGTGCTGGGCATGGTATAGGAGGATATAAAAGCTCATAGAATTGGGGAGTTAAGTGCGCCACCCCATGAATGATATTAAGGAATACGATCCGTCATCCATGAAACTATAACAAGTAATTAACGTGTAAAAGATGTCTAGGGAGTAGTGAAATCTAAGTAAACACATTTTCTCCGCTTATTGCTCACAACTTTAGTATAATTTAGTTTATTTTCATTTCTAGTATTTTATTTTGATTGCATCTTTAGTATTGGGTTAGTTGACTAGCAACTAATTCCGCACAAATCCTTCAAACCCGAGATTTTTACTTGCTTTCTAAAAAATATAAAAATACAAAAATAATCATCCCTCACCTTTAGAACTAGTATTTAGGTCTTCTAATCCTAGCGACACTATTCCTTGCTGAACGATCAATCCCCCGGTACTTGTCACTATACTATACTACAACGATCAGGTACACTGCCTGGTGGGGGTTGTAAGCTTCTCAAGATCCCTTGAGAGGTAAAGCCTGGTGCGATTCCCACGTATCAAGTTTTTGTGCCGCAGCCCGGTGAATAGTTATTGTCTAGGTTAGAATCTCTTTTTATTAGGTCAATTTGCTAGATTCCTTTCTAGTAAGATTTTATTTTTTATTTTTAGGTTTTCTTTAGTCTATCTTTTTCTTTGTGTGTTTGTTCGTAATTTCCATTGACTCTTCCGTTCACCATTATGGAGTACGCGAATCCACCATACCACCAACCACAAAGGCCATTCTACCCTATTGACATCTCGAATTTCAAACAATATCGAGATGAACCCATATATGATGAATGGACTCGTTTTAGAAATTTACTCTTAAAATTCCCTCATCATAGTTTCGCTTTAGCATCCCTAACCCGAACCTTTTACTATCGTGTTGGCCAATATGACCAAATGCGCATTGAGGATTTTGCCAATGGGGACTTTAGGGAATTAAGTGTTGAAGAAGCATGGGATACCATAGAAGATTGTGCCCAATATTATTATAGGGTAGACAACCCAGCAAACATTAGTACAAGTCAATTGAATATAAATTAGTGTTGAGATACCTAAGTGGTTGTCATGTAATGCCATAGTACAAGCTGAACAGATACGTGACCTTGATATGATGGAGGATTTAGCCGAACATGATCACATTGATCAAAAAGACCTAGGTCCTATGATCGATGATGATGAATCTCAAGAAACATATGATGAATCTTTTGGGCAATATGTATATAGCAGTCAGAATATTGAGGATGATCCATATGATTCGGACATAGAAGTTGAGATGCCTAAAGAAGTACGTGAGATACTTGGGAAAATGTTAGGGTTGGATTATAATGAAACACATGTTGAGGATATAGGTGATCTTGATAAGATGGATGATAAAGTAGAAAATCTAAGCTCACCAAATACCCCACAAGTCCTACCATCATTTGAGGCATACACACCACCCGTGACTTATTCAGATGGAGTAGATGAGACTTCAGGAATCCCAATTGAGGTAGAACCTTTGAACCAAACACAACTAGAGGATATAGGTTTGAATACATATAATGATAACCCTACTCTTAGTTCTAGGGAAGTTCCTAGTTTTGATGAACCAGAGCCTCAACCAAAACCGTTACCTAATCTTCCATCCTTGGATGAAAATTTAGGAATTGAAATAGGTTCCGATCCACCCATCAAACCATATAGTCCGGGTAGTCTTAGGACAAAGGTAGTGGACTCTAAGCCTTTTAGAGAGGAGGCCAATATAGGAGTGGAAAATGACCTTACATGCTTACATCACCCATTTATGATTGATTACAAGAAACATTATGGGTTTAAACCGGGTTTATTAGGTCAAGATGGATTCCCAACTAGGAGTCTCTTGAAGTTGATTGAAAATGATCCCTTTCTAGGAGAAAATCTTAATCCACCCACTAACCCGATTGAATTAGGTAAGGTTATGATGATAGGAGCACACCCCTTTGATCATATAATTCATCCACCACTCTTTCCTCATGAAGCATATTTCTACCATAAGGGTGTGTATCGCTACTTCCACCCACACTTAATCCTAAGTGTAGGGAAACCTCCCCTATCTTCGTTAAATAAGGGTAGAGTCAGGCTCGTGACTCGAACAAAAACAAGCGCTTCTTGGGAGGCAACCCATGTTTTTTGTGATTTTGTTTGTTTGTTTGTTATTTGGTTCCGTATGCATGCTTAATTTTTATTGTTGGTAGATCATGTTTCTCAATTAAATAGTGGAAATACTTTACCTTATTGTTTTGGCCTAATCTTAACTCCACCTAAAAGTATTTTTGCAAAAGATAAGTGTAAGGGGAAACCCCAAATATGTTTTTAAGAAACAAACCGATCATGATTCTCCACAATATTAAATGAACAGGTATATTCGTACTTGTTAGAGTCAAATGCTTGTATTGAGTCATAATGAAGTTTTGCAGGATTTTCCAGGAAGTAGGACCAAGTTTTTCCAGAAATTTTCCAAAAACTTAACATAAGAATTTCTGCAGGTCACTTCTGATGGCGTCAAGAGTTAACTCTTGACGGCGTCAAGTGTAAAAATCTGGAAATTTTACCAGTTTTGTTTTTCTAACGGAGTCTTATGGTTTTTGTGAATTATTAAGTTTTATAATCTCCAGGAAATCTGCAAACTTCATTCCACAAGCATTATATCTTATCTTGTTTTCTAGGATTTAGTAACTTATATAGGATGCTGCCGATTTTATGCGAGGTTGTCTTGTCTATTTTCTCAGGTTTTACAGGTTATGTATGACAAGAAGATGATTTATATTCTGGAAAGGAAGCTTTGATTGTTCATTTTCTTGGAGGAAGATTTAACGTGGCCACCTTATTATCCATACCGAGCGAATCAGGGGAGTATTTGATTTCATTCTTTTTACTTTTTTCACTTTTACATTCTTTACTTGAACATTGGGGACAATGTTCATCTTAAGTGTAAGGGGAGGGTAAAAAGATGATACCTTACATATGCACTTTCGCTTGAGTTTGTTTTGTTTGATGGTAGATGTGTAATAAAACTATGAGAAATACTTGTTAGTGCAATTTTAGCGCCAAATTTAAAATTTTTTACAACATTTAGGACTGAAACTTTAGCCATAGCAAGCGTCTCATGGATAGGAGATTGTATGACTAGCACATAACCATACTTTCAGAAAAAATTTCCACCCAAATATGCGAGGTTCGCCTTTAGATTTGATAGGAAAAGCATTTATTGTTAGTGCTTATGAGTGTACCGGTAGCATTTAGATTCTAGAACTTGCGTTAGTGATGCATCCCGAGACCGCTAGTGAGACTACATTCGTGTAGTATGATTTACTACATGATAAGAGGCATTAGGATCACCCTTGTGTTAAACCCGTATCATAATTACTTGACCATTTAAGTCATATTACTTGGCTAGTTAAGTCAACTAATTTTTCCCACACCCTTAGCGTTGTACTCATTTTTAGTACACGAAACCCCTAGTACACCCCTCCGAGCCTATCTTTTCGTTTCTAACTTTAAGCATTTTACTTAAAGGAAGAATTTTTTACACCCCACTTAAATGTACACCCAAATCGCCTTAGCCTAACGTGTATGCGCTCATTTTTAGTGCATTATTGTTATTTGTTAAACCCTAAGTTAACTATCTAATTGATTACATGGTTGCTAAGTCGAGTCATATCCTTGTACATATTATTTTGGGACTCATGGGACTCATGGGTAAAGTACTTATTTATGGAGTAATGGGGAAGAACATCATTTATTACCCCCATATGTACGTTAATCTTAAAAGTGCTCCAAGTGTTTTGATTTTCTTAATTTGAGTCATTAGATTAGTTTATTGTAAAGTATGTAAAAATTCAAGTGTAAGGGGAATGTTCATCCCCTATGATGTATTATTTTGGATGGTAGGGTAAGAGTGTAAGCAAAAAAAAAAAAAAAAAATCGAAAAAACAAGGAAAACAAAAGAAAAAAATAGAAAAAGAAAAGAGAAAAAACATACGGACTACCATCCCTTTTTATTCTATGTTCATTTTATGTTTTTGTTATTTTTGATTTATTAGCTTAAGTCGAGTCTAGTCCTGGCTTAGCAACGCCACATTGTACATGTAATTAACCAAGATTGTTAACTCGCTACCAGTAAAAAAACTTCCTATATCCAACAAAACCGTGTATTTCATATCCCTACACCTAACGTTACAACCCTTTAAAAGACCTCTTTGATAGTTTATCCTAGGTGCTTATGCCATGTGGTGGAGGTTTGATCCTTTCCCAAGCCTATGGTAATCTATTTTGCTATGACAGGTAGTGAGAGATATCTTCCGTTTCCATATTGTAATTTATACTTTATTACACCCGAGAGATGTGAGTATCGAAACACTATTTGTGAGGTGCTAGTGTATGACCTCTGTATTTTGACTAGAATAAAAGCGCATTTGCTTGAGGACAAGCAAATCTCAAGTGTAAGGGTATATGATGAGGCAAAACATGAACCACTTTTAGGGGGTCATTTAAGCCCGGAATTGAACTTATTTGATCAAATATTGCCCTAAATCGTTCCTTTTGTGATTTTAGGTACTTTGGGAGTGGAATCTAGAAAAGGAAGCAATTCGGACGTTTTTGGAGCATAAAAGTGAAGAAAACGCCAAAGTCTTAATTTTCCTTGCTAGGAACAGTAGGTGAC
Organism: Artemisia argyi; assembly: GCA_030686995.1. Lineage (NCBI taxonomy): Eukaryota > Viridiplantae > Streptophyta > Magnoliopsida > Asterales > Asteraceae > Artemisia > Artemisia argyi. The sequence continues at coordinate 136,805,479 of CM060694.1, forward strand.
GGCGTCAAGAAGGAATCCTTGACGGCGTCAAGAGCAAATTTCCATGACGATCCAGTATAGATTTGACGGCGTCACGAAGTAGGGCTTCAAGAGTAAAATTCATGACGGCCTGGAAATTCATAATACATGACGGCGTCAAAAGTAGATCAAGGCAGTCCGAGAAGAGTTTTGGTGGCGAGGTGACGGCGTCACAAGATTGGTCTTGACGCCGTCAGACCCTATTTCCTATATATAGTTTTCTAATTTTCACATTAAAAGAGAGAAGTTTTGGAGAAACCCTAAGTACGAACTTGGTGCGAATTTTACAGGTTTTTCAAAGGTTCTAAGCCCTTGATACCTTTCATGTGTAATTGAGATAAGTGTTCTTTTAATTCAATCAATATGTCTATGTGTTGGTTGTCTATATCTTGTTCTTGTCTTAATTCCATCATGCTAGGCTAGATCTATCTTGTGTTTGCTTGGATCTAATGAAACCTAGATGTTAATTGTGTGTTGATTACTTGTTTATAATTGTATTGGATGAATGAATTTGATGTTAGGCTTAAGAAAACTGGCAGATCTCCAAATGGTAACATGCTTGAACGTCTTAAGAAACATGAACCGATGTGCACTAGGTCTTTATTGGTTGTATTTAGTGCATGAGCCACTGTTTATAATCCCTATGGTTGTGCTGGGCATGGTATAGGAGGAGATAAGAGCTCATAGAATTGGGGAGTTAAGTGCGCCACCCCATGAATGATATTAAGGAATACGATCCGTCATCCATGCAACTATAACAAGTAATTAACGTGTAAAAGATGTCTAGGGAGTAGTGAAATCTAAGTAAACACATTTTCTCCACTTATTGCTCACAACTTTAGTATAATTTAGTTTATTTTCATTTCTAGTATTTTATTTTGATTGCATCTTTAGTATTGGGTTAGTTGACTAGCAACTAATTCCGCCCAAATCCTTCAAACCCAAGATTTTTACTTGCTTTCTAAAAAATATAAAGATACAAAAATAATCATCCCTCACCTTTAGAACTAGTATTTAGGTCTTCTAATCCTAGCGACACTTTCCTAGCTGAACGATCAATCCCCCGGTACTTGTCACTATACTATACTACAACGATCAGGTACACTGCCTGGTGGGGGTTGTAAGCTTCTCAAGATCCCTTGAGAGGTAAAGCCTGGTGCGATTCCCACGTATCAAATATCCTTACTGATAAAGGACGGAATATCTGTACCTTAACGCAATGAAAAGAAAGGAACAAATGAATTGAATGAACACAAGGAGACATCACGTCTTCAACGAATCTACACGGATTAGGGTTCATAATATACTTATTAGCTCATTAATATCATAGAGGATTTTGAATACTTGTTATTAATCACATTCTCATATTTAGGGTTTACGTAAGTTAATTAATGCATGACCAAATTAGGGTTAATGTATCAATTTAGAGACTTAGGGTTATATCGAATTAGATAGAAAAAGAAAAACCGGATTTAAACACCAAACCAATCTCGAAATAATTATGGCACCGAAATCCTTTTTAAAACCAATTCTAAGTAAGGTAACCAAATAACGAGACACACTATTTTAACCTTTTCTCGAAATAATTATAATACCAATTTCTATTATAAATAAAAACCCCACGAGACCTGATAAACGACACAACCTTTATTAATTCGATTTAACAATATATAGGTACACTATTTTAAACATTAACGACACACCTGGCCTAACACTTTTTTATTTATGCTTATCTACATGAAATCACAAAATCATCCACATACACCGCCATTTAAAAATTGACTCAACACCCATCCAACCTCAGTTATATCGTGACCCACCATAGTAGCAAAACACACAATCTATACTTGTTTTCTATATAATTCAAATCAGGTTCATTATTAAAACCCAACACACATATATGGTGTAACACCCCCAAAATACCGCAGCGGAAGACTGTGTCACAGGGGTGCTACTTCATAATACAAAGTACAAGTTATAGAAAACAACTTCTAAATGAGACGTTTTGAAAAGTTACCATTCAATTAATGAATTCAAAGTTACAAACATGAGATTCCAAAGTATGATACATAAATGTATACAAAATGTTTGGAATGGTAAATGATAAAAGCGTAAGTCTTCAGAATATGCAGCTTGACTCTAAGTTCCACGCACTAGGTATCGCCTTACTAAACTGAGATAAACATGCTAAAGTGTCAACACAATGGTTGGTGAGTTCATAGAGTTTGTCTTAAAATAGTTGAAAAGCCTTAAAGAATGTTCACACAGCAAAGGCATTGTAAATCCACTCAGTTGCAAGTCCCGCCATAAGAGACTTGCAACCTGTGTGTTCACAACCCACTGCTAAAAATATAGTATAATAAAGACATGTATAAGTTCATCAAAACAGTTAAGCAATTAGTCGTGAGTCTACACTTCATCTCCGAAGACCTCACGTTTATGATGTATCCAACATTCACAAATGTTAGGATGTATCAAAGCCTCAATGGTCATCCAACAACTTAATTTGGAGCCACCGGAAGTCTCAATGGTCATCCAACAACTTAATTTGGAGCCACTGGAAGTCTCACAATTAAGTATAACGCAATCATGTATATATGAAATCAAGTATAATGTGATCAAGTATAAGACAATCAAGTATAAAACAATCAAGTATAAATGTTTTGAGTATTTGTACAAGTAAGCAAGTAGTTGTGCATGTATCTCACCCAAAGAGTTAAAACAAGTATGAAAAAGTAGGGGCTATGACTCACCTTAAGTCTATGTAATGAGAAATGAAAGTGATAGTCGAATCGCGAAAGTCTCTAAGAGCAGCCTATAATAGAACGTTGTGACTTAGGTTTGGAGTAACGTCTAAGAATACGAAGAATTTCCTATATATGTCTTGCATAACGTTCTTGATGTAGTACTTAGTATATAGTATAAGTCGTTGAATATAAGTGGTTTATGAAACATGTATAGGTTGTACATCTCTTACTACGGTTCGGGCCGACATAATTCAGAAGTCATGGAGTAAACGTTCGAGGAGCCAGGACACTTTAATTCGTAAATCCACAACTCATCTCGACGGCTTACTTAATGAACTCCTCACATGAGGCTCCCTACTATTGTAGTATTTGATAACATATATATATAAGTTTTGATTTTTAAAAGTTATATGGTCTTTAGCCGTGGCTTTGCCGTGACCTTGGTCATTGTTACCATGGTCTTGAGACTCAACCTTGGCTTTAGCCATGGTTGTGGTCTTGGCTTTAGGTCATTAGACCTCTTGGTCTCATCTAATTATAACCATTATATAGTTACTTTGGTCTAAAAATGGGTTGTTAAGAATTTGAAGAAAATTATCACTCAGAAAGCGTTTTCAGGGCTCGAGCTTCTTTACGCTTGAATGAAAACGTCATTCCGGACAACTTTCGTGTTTTAACTTTTAGATGAATCGGACCAGAAGGGTGACTTTCAAAATGGCAGAATGCAAAAGAGTAGGGTATTGGCAGTTTCGGCGTTTTGGTTTCGCTAACTTCTTATGGCCGTATCTTTTGACTCGTGTACTCGTTTTGGGTGATTCAAATTGCTATGTTTTTCTTTTGAAGTCCTTTATAACAGTAAGTAAGTGTCAAATATCATAGTTGTACTATTTTGGTCGTGGTTCTCCATAAAAGTCACTAGTTTACTTGTTTAAACAAAATAAGTTAACATATATATACCATAACTTGTTTTACTAGTTTCTATACATCATGAACATAATACAAAGACCATATATAGCATGAAAGAAACATAATAAGCATGAAAATGATATTGAGCAAGAAAGTGTATAAGGGTTTCTTACAAATTTTGGCTTTCTCTTAAGAAAGGAAGTCAAGTATATAACTTGGACACTAAACCTAAGCTTGTAAACCCTTCACCATAACTCTTGTAACCCTTGCTAGCCTTGATATAACCCTTGTGAAAATCATTTAACTTCAGCCCTAATAACCTTGTGTAGCTCCTAAATCAACCATGGAATCACCAAACAAACTTGAGAACTAGGTAGAGAATACTAAGACCTTGAACTCTTATGTGTAACTTATAGTTTGAAGACCAAAGGATCATGGTGCTAGGGATTTGTTGTGTGGCATTTTTGGTGATGAAAAGATGAAGATCAAAGTGTTTCTAGTTGGCTATTTATAGCATGAATGAGGAGGTTAGGAAGCTAACTAGGAAAGTGCCTAAACTTGGTGACCAAGTTGTAAATAAGTCTTGATCTAATGGCTAAAGTCATGAGGTCATGCCACAAGTGTGAATCCCCCCCCCTAGAGGTGGTTTCACAAGGCTTGGGGAGCAAGTGTGGACTTTTCATGATATTATCCAAGCTTATGTAACTAGTTTTGACTCCGTAAAATGCTAACCGTAAGTTGTTAAGTCATGAAACGTAAAACCGGGTATCCTAAAAATATGAAACTTATAAATATGCTAGAACTTATCAATATACTCCATAATAAAATATAAAATAAGTGGTAGGTTCTATTAAGGTGCTCAAACCCTGCTAAAACTGGAAACACGGGTCTAAAACGCGTAATACGTAAAACGTACGAAAGTTGCGTAAAATTGATAAAAGTAAAATGTAACTTTTCTAATAGGATACTAATGACTTAAAATGACTTATAATGTTTAGGCTGGGCTCAGTCTAGTGTCGGTTGGTATTAAATGTCTTTTAGACATAAAACCGTAAGCCTAAAAATCAAGGAATGACTTATAAAATCAAGAAATGATTTTTGGTCAAAGGAGGAGGGAAAAATATGTTGACTTATTCTAATAAGTTGAAAACTCAAATCGTCTTAGAAATGCGGTGCAGGTATAGGTTAAGGTTACGGCTAAGTAAAAGTGCTTAAAAACGAGAATTCCTGTTTCTCACGACCGAGGCTTATTTTGGTCATGTTTTTCACAGTCATGATTAATTCTCAAATAAATCATGAGTGTGTCAAACATTTTTCTGATGTGGGGTCACTTAACGCGGTCGAGTTTCATTGTGCGTAGAATTTTTTAATGACGTTTTACCCTAAAACGTGTAATTCCTTAATAACTTTCACGAAAATGATCTGATGGGTGTCAAACTTTTAATTTGTTATGGAAATGATTTATCACTCGAGGCCAAGAAACAAAAATCAAATTTTGGGAAAATTTAGGGGAAAATGAATAGTAAAAGTGAAATGTAAAATTTTCCGGGAATAGTAATTAATCTGAAAATGCGAATTGTTACAGTCTCTACCCCTTAAGGAGAACTTCGTCCCGAAGTTCAGTTGATGTTAACTACTTACGGTGTGTTTAAGAGAATTCGGGATCTCAGGATCTCTAAAATAGTGGTGTTTACTCTGATTTGTCTAAGGTTCTCGTTAAGGAGTCGTATCGGCTACAATTAAGCCCACTTATTTATAACACATTACTTACATAAAGAAGCATCCAAATTTATGTATGTAAGGTCTCATAAACTTATGGTTCGGTGATTTACAATTTCTTTATTTAAATGTAGAGGCGCCCCAATCCATTTAAATAAGGAGATTCTAAAACATCCTACTTAAGAATTTCCGACACAAAATCCGCCTTCTGAGGCCGATAGTAAGATAATCAAGTCATCAAATCACTAAAGCTAAGCAATAATATTATTTAACTCAAATCTTGTGTCTCATCAAACAAGAACTGTCACAAGATCAAGTTAAATAATTAGTTATTACTGAGCTCCATGTTTTTAATGACTCAACTAATCTCTGGGGCTCCTTATAATACTAAAGTCACATCATCTAACAGCGTGGAACTAAGCAAACCTCTAACCAAAAAGCATATGGGTATGTATTGTGTGTAAGGCAAATAAAGAGGAAGGTCTCAACGTATATAGCAGTTATAGTCTAGGCACTAAATGCAACCTAGTTCTCTATAACCAAGGCTCTGGTACCAATCTGTAACACCCCCAAAATACCGCAGCGGAAGACTGTGTTACAGGGGTGCTACTTCATAATACAAAGTACAAGTTATAGAAAACAACCTCTAAATGAGACGTTTTGAAAAGTTACCATTCGATTAATGAATTCAAAGTTACAAACATGAGATTCCAAAGTATGATACATAAATGTATACAAAATGTTTTGAATGGTAAATGATAAAAGCGTAAGTCTTCAGAATATGCAGCTTGACTCTAAGTTCCACGCACTAGCTATCGCCTTACTAACCTGAGATAAACATGCTAAAGTGTCAACACAATGGTTGGTGAGTTCATAGAGTTTGTCTTAAAATAGTTGAAAAGCCTTAAAGAATGTTCACACAGCAAAGGCATTGTAAATCCACTCAGTTGCTAGTCCCGCCATAAGAGACTTGCAACTTGTGTGTTCACAACCCACTGCTAAAAATATAGTATAATAAAGACATGTATAAGTTCATCAAAACAGTTAAGCAATTAGTCGTGAGTCTACACTTCATCTCCGAAGACCTCACGTTTATGATGTATCCAACATTCGCAAATGTTAGGATGTATCAAAGCCTCAATGGTCATCCAACAACTTAATTTGGAGCCACCGGAAGTCTCAATGGTCATCCAACAACTTAATTTGGAGCCACTGGAAGTCTCACAATTAAGTATAATGCAATCATGTATATATGAAATCAAGTATAATGCGATCAAGTATAAGACAATCAAGTATAAAACAATCAAGTATAAATGTTTTGAGTATTTGTACAAGTAAGCAAGTAGTTGTGCATGTATCTCCCCCAAAGGGTTAAAACAAGTATGAAAAAGTAGGGGCTATGACTCACCTTAAGTCTACGTAATGAGAAATGAAAGTGATAGTCGAATCGCGAAAGTCTCTAAGAGCAGCCTATAATAGAACGTTGCGACTTAGGTTTGGAGTAACGTCTAAGAATACAAAGAATTGCCTATATATGTCTTGCATAATGTTCTTGATGTAGTACTTAGTATATAGTGTAAGTCGTTGAATATAAGTGGTTTATGACACATGTATAGGTTGTACATCTCTTACTACCGTTCGGGCCGACATAATTCAGAAGTCATGGAGTAAACGTTCGAGGAGCCAGGACACTTTAATTCGTAAATCCACAACTCATCTCGACGGCTTACTTAATGAACTCCTCACATGAGGCTCCCTACTATTGTAGTATTTGATAACATATATATATATAAGTTTTGATCTTTAAAAGTTACATGGTCTTTAGCCGTGGCTTTGTCGTGACCTTGGTCATTGTTACCATGGTCTTGAGACTCAACCTTGTCTTTAGCCATGGTTGTGGTCTTGGCTTTAGGTCATTAGACCTCTTGGTCTCATCTAATTATAACCATTGTATAGTTACTTTGGTCTAAAAATGGGCTGTTAAGAATTTGAAGAAAATTATCACTCAGAAAGCGTTTTCAGGGCTCGAGCTTCTTTACTCCTGAATGAAAACGTCGTTCCGGACAACGTTCATGTTTTAACTTTTTGATGAATCGGACCAGAAGGGTGACTTTCAAAATAGCAGAATGCAAAACAGTAGGGTATTGGCAGTTTCGGCGTTTTGGTATCGCTAACTTCTTATGGCCGTATCTTTTGACTCGTGTACTCGTTTTAGGTGATTCAAATTGCTATGTTTTCCTTTTGAAGTCCTTTATAACAGTAAGTAAGTGTCAAATATCATAGTAGTACTATTTTGGTCGTGGTTCTCCATAAAATTCACTAGTTTACTTGTTTAAACAACATAAGTTAACATATATATACCATAACTTGTTTTACTAGTTTTTATACATCATGAACATAATACAAAGACCATATATAGCATGAAAGAAACATAATAAGCATGAAAATGATATTGAGCAAGAAAGTGTATAAGGGTTTCTTACAACTTTTGGCTTTCTCTTAAGAAAGGAAGTCAAGTATAGAACTAGGACACTAAACCTATGCTTGTAAACCCTTCACCATAACTCTTTTAACCCTTGCTAGCCTTGATATAACCCTTGTGAAAATCATTTAACTTCAGCCCTAGTAACCTTGTGTAGCTCCTAAATCAACCATGGAATCACCAAACAAACTTGAGAACTAGGTAGAGAATACTAAGACCTTGAACTCTTATGTGTAACTTATAGTTTGAAGATCAAAGGATCATGGTGCTAGGGATTTGTTGTGTGGAATTTTTGGTGATGAAAAGATGAAGATCAAAGTGTTTCTAGTTGGCTATTTATAGCATGAATGAGGAGGTTAGGAAGCTAACTAGGAAAGTGCCTAAACTTGGTGACCAAGTTGTAAATAAGTCTTGATCTATTGGCTAAAGTCATGAGATCATGCCACAAGTGTGAATCCCCCCCCCCCCTAGAGGCGGTTTCACAAGGCTTGGGGAGCAAGTGTGGACTTTTCATGATATTATCCAAGCTTATGTAACTAGTTTTGACTCTGTAAAATGCTAACCGTAAGTTGTTAAGTCACGAAACGTAAAACCGGGTATCCTAAAAATATGAAACTTATAAATATGCTAGAACTTATCAATATACTCCATAATAAAATATAAAATAAGTGGTAGGTTCTATTAAGGTACTCAAACCCTGCTAAAACTGGAAACACGGGTCTAAAACGCGTAATACGTAAAACGTACGAAAGTTGCGTAAAATTGATAAAAGTAAAATGTAACTTTTCTAATAGGATACTAATAACTTAAAATGACTTATAATGTTTAGGCTAGGCTCAGTCTAGTGTCGGTTGGTATTAAATGTCTTTTAGACATAAAACCGTAAGCCTAAAAATCAAGGAATGACTTATAAAATCAAGGAATGATTTTTGGTCAAAGGAGGAGGGAAAAATATGTTGACTTATTCTAATAAGTTGAAAACTCAAATCGTCTTTGAAACGCGGTGCAGGTATAGGCTAAGGTTACGGCAAAGTAAAAGTGCTTAAAAACGAGAATTCCTGTTTCTCACGGCCGAGGCTTATTTTGGTCATGTTTTTCACAGTCAATATTAATTCTCAAATAAATCATGAGTGTGTCAAACATTTTTCTGATGCGGGGTCACTTAACGCGGTCGAGTTTCGTTGTGTGTAGAATTTTTGAATGACGTTTTACCCTAAAACGTGTAATTCCTTAATAACTTTCGCGAAAATGATCTGATGAGTGTCAAACTTTTAATTTGCTATGGAAATGATTTATCACTCGAGGCCAAGAAACAAAAATCAAATTTCGGGAAAATTACGGGAAAAATGAATAGTAAAAGTGAATAGTAAATTTTTTTGGGAATAGTAATTAATCTGAAAATGCGAATTGTTACATATGGGTCTATACTTCCTATTCAAATGCATGTACACTCACAGATTACCACACGACACAGTTATAGCCTTTCACCAAAACACTAATTTGATACACCAAACACATGCGTACAATCAATAGTATATACTCATGCACATACAATCACAATCCTAACAACCCTTGTTTTACGAGGCACACATGCATGCAAAACACGACACACCCATATAGACTAATGACCTCTCTAAACATGCCTCACACCCATGACAATATTCAGACCAATCACTATTACACACGCCCCATTTAAATTCAAATTTGTAACCAGTTTACACACACGTTTCAGACCTGGTTTGATACAGAATGATACACATAGCCACTCAGATATTTACACCTTTAAAACCAGTTTATACCATGTCGACACTCATAAGATAACCACCATACAACATAACCACACACACACCATAAGGATTAGCAAGACTCGAAACCTGGCCACATAAAATCACACGCGACACCAACAGCAACCAGACCCAATCGACACCCATATTTTAATCCATAACTCACACATAAAATCACGACACCAAAATGAGTACACCAGCCCTTATATCGACATACTCACACCGTACACATACTCATAAAATAACGCCACAACCTCTTCACCAAGCCTTAGTTCGCCACGTATTAAATGTACGCCCCATCATTTGTTTTCCTAGGTTTGATAGCAGATTTAGTAGTGCGTTACTGAGATCATATTAGGTCGAATATCAAGGGGGTCGAGTAAAGATGGGTCGATTGAAACAACAGCCATGGGTCAATATACACAAGGTTTTAGTAGGTTGCTATTATTATGATTTCATGTGGCGTTTTTCAAAAGCAAAAGATTAACGAGCCAGTAAACAAAATAAAGGGCCTACACATTTAGAAAGAATGCCATTGAATAGTTTTTAATGTTGTTAATATTCTGATTATGTACATATGTTTATGTGTCGAATGGATTAAAGGAACAAGAAAGACAATGGTACCTTTCTTGGCAGATAGACGGAACAACGGAACGAGAACAAAGAATACCACAACAACAAACTTCTACCCCTTCTTGAACTGGAGAGAAAGATAATAGCCAGGAACTTTGTGTAGTTTTGTGTCGAATGCAAAAGAAGAGGGAGGGCCGAATATATATAATAGGTAGGAAGGCGTGAGATTGCTTGGAAAGAAATAAAAAGAAACGTATATTTAATTTGGCAAGTAGATAGGAGTAATATTTGTCAAAAGGGTGTGTCATGAAGATAGGGTCAAGGAGGGACAATGAAATCTCTCAAATGTATAAAGATGTACATTTAACAAATTGTATTTATCTCTTATATTTTCAGTTTCTAACTGGAAAGGAAAACAAACGTGTGGGTGTTTGTAAGAAAAGGAACAAGTCGTTTGATGGCTTAGGAAGGATTTAGGAATGTCACAAATTTTATTTACGTAGTTAACTTTAGGTTATGGTTCATACAATGTAATTATAACATATAACATACAATTTAGGTGTATTATTAATTATTATATAACATATAACATACAATTTAGGTGTATTATTAATTATTATATAACTTAAGTATTCACAAGAGAGAGTATGTGAACAACCACAACAAGTGCCTCAAGATGCAAAGGAAAGATGCATAGAAGGCTTTCGGAAACTTCGTTCACACCTCTCGGTACTTTCTAAGGGAACTAGCGTCAACATGGGATTCGAACGTGCATTTGCAATACTCTTTGGTCAAGATGTTCATACTTTCACAGGCACAATGATTCTTAACTTAGTTAAACTACAAAAACAACTTGACCAAGAAGAATCTTCCAAAATTGGATCCCTGGCTGCCCTTTGTGTGATCAACGAACAACTCCAAGTGTTCATCAATTTGAAATTCACTGTGAATTATGACTATGATAGTCATATGACGAAACAGTGTTTTGCTGATCACACGGGAATCGAGGTTGACATGTTCAGAGTTACACTACTCCAACTCATGGGTAATCTTAAGAAGTTCATTGAGGAGAGAGCACAAGACAAACCCAAGTGTGACATCAAGATGAATGAAAGTCGGGTGCAATCAAGAGATACCAATGTTGATCCGGGTAAATCATCAGATGTTGGATCAATTGTCACTGAGTGCAGAGAAACAGAGACAGAAAAGCTTAACCCAAGCAGCAGTTCTACAACCTGTAGTACACAAGATGCGGATGCAGATATCAGACCGTCAAATGAACAGGCATCATATGCTAAGGTACTCGAACTATATGACATGGTTGATGAACAAAAGATTCCTAACAAAGTTCAACTGACAAACGTTATTGATTCAGATGTTGTGGACATGGGAAATAGCAATGTTGTCCCATGTGAACAACATATGAAACACAATGAAGTGTCTGTTGAACCTTGTTGTGCATCCTCTATTCTAAATGATGATTCTGTGTTGCATGAGAATACTGCATTTATCCCTGATGACTCATTGACCACTAGACTTAATACCCTTAAAGAACAGGTGACCATATATGAACAACGTGCAAAGTTTGAGCTAACCGAACGAGAGCAGAAAAAGGATTGGCAGATGTGTACATATGTATCAGAACATAACAAAAAGGAAGAAACAGTAAAAAGGGAGTTAGAATCTTTGAAAAAACAACTTGATCAGACTGTTAAACAAAAACAGGAGATACAAAAAAGTATGATCACGCAAAAACTGGATTTTCAGAAAAAGGAAACAAAACTCTTAAATGATTTTTCTTGCCTCAAAACGTTAAGGAATAAGCTTGAAGATAAATTGTACACGCAAGGCCAAACCATCCAAACTGCTCAAATGATACAAAAACATAGGAAGTTAAGTGATGAACATAGTGATAAGGACATAGACAAACCTAAGACCAACTACCTTAGGAATGGTATAGGTGCTCAGCCTGCGTTATATGATGCAAATATTATGCTTGAGCCTGATCATGCCCCTCCTGATGTGAGATCCGATGATGAGACAAATGAGATTGAAGATAGAACTACGGAAAAACTTGCTAAGAAATTAAAGGATCCCCTGTGCACTGCTAATAATCTCGTGTTTCAATATGACTACACTGATGATAATCATTCAGCCATTTTTGTTCCTCAAAAGAAGTTCCTCCCTGAGAAAGTTTTTTGGAATATTGACATGGAGAAAACGAAAGCAGAAAAAATTGTGGGTAACACACGCACTGTCTTTAGGATTGCTGACCCAACTATTTACCCTTTGAGAACACCCAGGCATCTAGTGCCACTTACTCTTCCCACACAGTGTAATACTCTAATTGGGTTATATGTTCTAGGTCAATTGTTTAATGACTTTAAGAAAACATGCAAAATAAGAATTACACCAACGGGGATTACAGAAGGGGAAAGGGGTTTTGTGCAAACCAAACAGTGTTACCTAACTGAAGTCATGCCATTTTTCGATCTTCTCAAAAAACATTTTGAGGGCCTTAAAAATACCATTAATGATGATGTGGCTCAAATGAAAAAGGTTTTTCAAGATGTGGAAAATGAGGGCAAACAATTGGCTATTGATCTCAAATACAGTGAAATTGACAGGAAAAACGTTCTCATTATGAATGAAAACTTGATTGCTCATGGCATTGCACAAGATGTATTCTACACTGTCACCGACTCTGCATTATCTGCTCGTCAATTTCATGAGATGTCGGTTACATTGAATGTTTTCCAAAATCGTGTTGTTGAGCTTGAGGGGGAGAATTTAAAATTGCGTGAGAAAATTCAAAACGATGACCATGATAACATGGTCAGGCATTTGTCAAAACCAGAAGCTGGTAATCTTAATTTGCAATTAAAGTGTCAACATTTAGAAGAAAGAATTAAAATCTCAAATGCCAAGACATCTTCGGATGCTCCTGAATTTGATGCATATTTTGAATTAGCCAAACGTGATGAAAAGATTCAAGCTCACACTAACACGATTCGGAAACTGAGGGTTCAAATTGCCCAATTGAAGTCTTACGAGAGTGATGTGATTGGCACCCAAAAACCGCAGCCTATAGATTCTCAAAATTTTCAACTTCAAGATACCATCAATAAATTGCAACATGAAAATGACTGGTTTCGTACTGAAAATTCGAATGTTAAACAACATTACAAAGAGTTATATGATTCAATTAAGATCACACGTGATATAAATAATGAAAAGATAACTTCTTTGCTTAATGAGATTGAGAATCTAAAGACTCAGGTGAAAGGGAAAATGCCAATCATCACTTGTGATAATGTTGTTCAAGAGGTTTCTGCTTGTAAGAAGTACGCAATTGATGTTGTGAATATTCCTCTTCCCCTTAGGAATAATAAGTTAGTTCATAGAGACTATCTTAAACATCTTAAGGAGTGCCTTGACTTGCTTCGTGAAACCATTGAAGAGGATAGGATAGCAAAACCACTTGATGATGCTATTGTAGGTGCCTGCTTTCTCACTAATAGATCTCAGGAACTCTTAGAATATGCTATTGGTACATGTCCTAAAATTGATAGCAAGCGAGATAAGTCTACTGCATCATCATCTATGACTAAGAACAAGCATGTTACCTTTGAGGTACCCTTGGAAACTTCAGATCCCAACACATCAAAACATGTTCAACAACCGGAAGTGAAAAAGACTAAAATTCCCATTAGTCCGTCTACAGGAGTAAATAGTAACACTAAAGCTAGAGAGTCTAAACCAAGGAAAAATAGAAGGAATTACAGGACTTCACCTGCTAAAAGTGTTCCTAAAAATAAAGTAGACGACCACATGAGGAACATTAAGTCCAACTTGAGTAAAATGAGTCATAATTCAAAACCTAATTCACGTTGCAAAACATGTAATGAATGCATAATTTCGAGTAATCATGATAAATGTGTTGAGAAATTTCTGAAGTCGTTTAACAAAACCCCAGTTAAGAAAGTTTGGAGAGCTAAACAAAGTAAGCAAATTTGGAAGGCAATAGGTAAACTGTTTGCCAATGTTGGTTATCAATGGAAGCCCACAGGAAGGAAATTCACTTTAGGAGAACAGTGCCCTTTAACTAGGATAACCAACTCTAATGTAGTGCCTATTAAGGAATGGAAGACAACTGGTAGAACTTTCCCTTTGGAGACCCAATGTCCTTTAACTAGGCCCATTGCATCTACTAGTGAAATTTGCACCATTGAAACGAATGCACCTAAGGTCTTAGTCGCTCTAGAACTTGTTTGCACTAACCAACTGGAACCCAACTCAAGTTGGGGATCCGACGCTCCAAATTTTCTGCTCTCGTCTGTTTCCAAATGCAGGTCGTACATTTTGTCCTTTGATGTTTGGACTCAGGCTGCTCTAAACCTATGATTGGGATCGCTCAGGGCTCGAGAATTTCGTGAATAAGTTTATCGGGACAGTTAGATTCGGGAACTATCATTTTGGGGTAATTATAAGTTATGGAGATTATGTTTTTGGAGATAGCTAATTTCCTGGGTATATTACGTGGAAGGACTTGGGCATAATTTGTTCTCTGTTGGTCAATATCTTGATTCCGATCTTGAAGATTGCCTTCAGAAATTACACATGCTTCGTCTGAGAATTGGTTGGTATTGATCTTCTTAAAGACAGTCATGGCAAAAATCTATACACCTTTTCTATCGAAGACGTGATGCGGTCCTCTCCTATTTGCCTTCTCTCAAAGACCTCAAAGAACAAATCGTGGCTATCGCAACAAAGTTTTAATCGCTTGAACTTTGGTACCATCTATGATCTTGCTCACAATGATCCTGTATGAGGTCTACCCAGATTAAAGTTCGAAAAAGAACTTCTTCATTCGGCTTGTTAACTAGGTAAGCCAAAGAAGCATACTCACAAACCCCAAATTGTCAACACCAACAAGGATGTTCTTTACACCCTTCACATGGACCCAGACAGACCAATAAGTGTGAAGAGTATAAATGGGAAGTAATGTGTACTCGTTGTTGTCGACGAATACTCTCGGTTTACATGGGTAAAGTTTTTGAAAACCCAGGACGTGACTCTAGAAGTTATCATAAAACTCATCAAACAACTGCTAGTAAGACTCACATATCTGTCAGAATCATTCGGACAAACAATGGAACGGAGGTTATCAACAAACAACTTGTTGTACTTCTCCAAGGCACCGATGATCCTATGGGCGGAAGCAATTGCTGCAGCTTGTTACACCAAAAACCGATACTTGATACATACTCTTCACAACAAAACTCCATATGAGCTGATATATGGCAAAGAAACCGGATCTCTCCTCTCTATTTGTGTTTGGTGCTTTATGCTACCCTACAAAATGACAGTCAAGATCTGGGAATGTTATAAGCTAAAACTGGTATTGGATTTTGCGTTGGTTACGCTCCAGATAGTAAGGGATACCGAGTCTACAACAAACGAACCCGATAAATCTTGGAAATCATTCACGTCACATTCGTTGAGCTGACTGAGCATATGGCTCCTGTACACATCAGTGCAGGACCCGCGCCTAAACTTTTGTTCCCTGAACCAATCAGTTCAGGCCTTATACAGTATTCCATGCCTGCAATACTTTATGTACCTCCTAGAAGTGAGCATTTGAAGATCTTATTTGAATCGATGTTTGATGAATTATTTGAGACACCTACTGATGATACACCGACAACACCAGCTGCCGCTGCTCCAGGTTTTTTACAACTCAAATGGTTCATCAGTGTCTACTTGAATTGATCAAGATGCTCAATCTGCAAGTTACTCACCATCATCGTCAAACCTTCAATCTCCTTCAGTACATCAAGGCACTGCAGTCGACTATTCTTTTGAAGTGAATTCATTTGCTCTTTTTGAAGATGCTCTTTACTGAAACCTGTTTGCTCATGAATCTTCTTCTGATACATCCTCTTCAAGGAATACAAACGCGGCTTCTTCATGTTCCTACCTACATCCACATGAACATCTTAGAAAACGAATATAGGATCATCCGATTGACTACATTATTGGATATCCTTCTCAACCGGTGTTCACACGAAAGAAACTTACCACCCATGCCTTGTGGTGTTGTTATAATTCCATACTATCCAAATTCGAACCCAAAGATTCCAAGACTGCTATCTCTAAAAACTGTTGAGTTAATGCGATGCAAATGAAGCTCACACTTTCGATCGACTTGAAGTATGGGAATTGGTACTACCTCCAGACTGTGCAATGATTATAGCTCTAAGTGGATCTTCAAAGTGACACTTGATGAGCATTATGTCATTCTGAAAACAAGGCAAGGCTTGCTGCTAAGGGATATCGTCTACAAGAAGGCATTAATTTAGAGGAATATTTTGCTCTAGTTGTTTGTATTGAAGCTATCAGAATGTTTCTCGCCAATGCTGCAAGTCAGAACATGACGGTCTATCAAATGGATATGAAAATTGCATTTCTAAATGGCGAGCTCAATAAAGTTCTTTATATCAGTCAACCGGAAAGATTTGTATATTTTGATCGTCCTAACCATGTCTATCATCTGAAAAGGGCTCTTTTTGGCCTAAAACAGACACCTAGGGCATGGTTTGATACACTATCAAAGTTTCTCCTGGGAAACGGGGTAGTGGAACTTTACTTCGTGAGGACAAAATTTCGGCTAGCAGATTTCTTCACTAAGGCTCTCTCAAGAGAACGATTTCAATTTATTCTCCAGCGCTTTGGAATGAAGAGTCCTTCACCAGTATCTCTCAAACGGCTTCAGGAAGAAAATGAGGAGAAATGGTTTTGCTTCACATATCCTTGTATATATCTTATACCATAAAGAAAATAGAAAAATATAAAACCTATAAAACCCATAAAAACCAGAAAAATCATAAAAATCCAAAAATATTCTTCTCACGACATGTCTCTTGTGTAATCAATATTATGTAAGTTTCTAGAAATGTCATTCAATAATGACACGGAAACATACATATGCTTGAGCAAGAGTTTTTCGGTTTCAAATAAAGTTTTTTTCTAAAACATGTCGTTTCTCAAAATATTCTTCAAAATAATGGCTTGTAGTCATTTCAGGCTACAACCTGGACTTCAAAATTATGGTTTGCTATTACTTCAGATAGCAACCCGGTCTCAATATTGGGGAAAGTTCGTCACCAAGAAGACGACTGCTCCTAACAGAGGCATGAATTACTTTATATTCGTGGCCTTCTGATCTAATGTATGTTTCAGTGCATTATTTCTTGTTTAAGAAGAGAAGTCTTCTTTTTATCAAAACAAATAATTTTCTTTTATGATTCTTTGGAAAATTATTTGAGTAATACATGGTGGTAACGTGTTGTTTGTAAATCAATCAGTCTTAGATACTTCATACAATTTGTCACTCAATTAATGACAATGGGTCATCAATTGAGGGGGAGAGTGATTTCCAATGTTTATCATCAAACGGATTTCTTGGTTGTCTCATAATTGTTATAAAAGGTTTTGTAGTTAATGGGGTACTAGTTGAAGAGGAACTTACTAAGCTTTATCTTAAATGGCCAAATGTGATAGTTGTTGGAAAGTTGAGGGCATTATGTGCTATTTGCGTATAGTTTCCTAGCTTTATGTAACTAAAAGGTCCATTTGTCTCACATTGGTATCCTCGCTTAATCCCCTAAATACGTTTTAATCCAAAATCTTAATGATGTTAGAAAACCATTGTGTTTGATGCTCTTGTTCTCTCCTCTGGCATTCATATAATCTGATTGATTGTGTTTTGTTTGTTGTTTGCTGATAATTGTTTGATTGTTGCTGATTATGTGTTCGTGTTCTCAGGATTTGCTTAGGTATGTAGTTACCGGGTTAGAATCTTATTCCTAAGCTCCTGATTTGAATGTTGAAAATATGCGTGAATTGCCATGTTAGTGATTGTTGTTTATGTCTGATAGAAACTTGCAATGAATGTTCATGATTGCTAGTTTCTCTTCATGCTAGATAGCATTTTGATGAGTTGCTTGAATGTTCTTTGATCATGATATGAGTATGGTATTATGAGTAGGCTAGCTGCTACGTGGTAGCAGTTAATTAAGAGTGAATATGTATGTATGCATATCTTTGTTGATACTCTTATGCAGATTCCATGGCTGATGTGAATGTGCCTGCTCTTGCTCTAACCATTTGATCAGATGTTCAAACTTCATTGGCTGGCTTTGATTTCACCACAACAACAACATCGGTAGCAACAATGACAATAACTTTTTCACTACCACCACCAGTTATCTTGTGCGTCATAAGTAGTGTGGTATCAAATGTTATGTGTTAGTACATGATTTTTTTATTTTCATGAGTTTCTCGTTAAACGTTAAATCATTTATAAACTCATCATAACTGACACTAACATTCTCTCTCATTGATTGAGGGGGAGTAATGAAACTGTCTCAATATCAGAATATCGTTAATCAGACCACATCTTGCTCCTAAACTTTTCTAACTTATTTAAATCACTTGGGATCACAAATCTCAAATGGTTTGAAATTTTTGATCGAGGGAAAAAATGTGATTTAAATATGAAATCTGATATAAAATGTGATTGTTTTGGACTTTAACAAACGCTCCCCTATATGTGCTAAACTCTTTTGTATATCAATGCACATATTGAGGGGGAGCAAATGGTTTGTGAAAAAGGATCTTTAGCATCTCATGTGAGCAAGACTCAGACTTCACCAATGAATTGACGAAACAATAATTGTCATGAATCGAAAGGACTAGTCCTGGACGGGTAATAACTTCAAGCTGGTCTAACCAGTGATGTAAGCGTGTCTCGAAAAGGGCTTGTCTGAGTAGAATGTACCGTTTCGAGAAACCTTTGGTGAATCTGATCGGGCCGGGTAATAACTTCAAGCTAGTCTAACTAGTGATGTAAGCATGTCTCGAATGCCCGCTCATATTCACTTAAGGTGGATCAATTCAAAAAGTGCAACTCTTCCCGACATGTGTAAATTTTCAAATCAAAACTTATGAGCACATGTTAAGGGGGAGCATTTGAAAATGACAAAACTCTCAATGTGTTAACAAAATGTGTTTCTCAATCATAAACACGTTGAGAGAATTTTCAATGATTTGGTGTATGGCAACATAGGATAGTCATGAAGTTATAAGGTGGCTAAGGTTAGGAAAACCGTCCTATGATTCGCCAGAGCCGGAGGGATCTACCCATGGACAATACCAAATAGATAGTATTAGAAAGTCCGTAGGTATGATTATGAAAAAAAAAAAAAAAAAAAAAAAAAAAAAGGAGAAATGTGAGAATGGAGAAAGAAGGGGTTGAAGAATTAAAAAGAAATGAAATAAGAAAGGGTGAAAAGAAATAGCCCTTCAATTATTCAACCTTAGGGCAGAAACCGGGTTCAATTCATAATCTACTGATGGTTCCTAAGGCAACATCGGTATTGAAGACAAGACGTCATGGACCAGTGACGCAATGCACTAAACCTTCTAGCCACTCAAGTTCTCTTAAAAGAACTTGTTTCATTCTCATGGAGAACCGGTGTAATCTATCAACTTACCTCTTAGAGATGGTTGATATTGAAGCAAGAGACCTCTCCCTAATCTCCGCATAGGAAAACCAAATGCACTTATTGAGTCTAGAGCCTCGAGATACATAAAAAGATCTCATAGGAACACGTGATACTTCTACCCTGGTTGTTCAACATTAAGGACACCAGTGGTAAACTTATGAGTCCTACGCAGATCTTAGCAATCTGCCAGAACATTTATGAGGGAAGTTACTATTGTAACTCCCAGTGATTGAATGGAAATTCCTGCCAGGGTCAGCATCAAGCAGCCCTGAAAGTAGGTCACTTAGGTAATTCCTTGTGGATTACGCTTAGTGGTCGCGATGGTTATAAACGGTCAACAGTCGTGGAGTGATCTCCAGCGACTCACCCATTCGTTGATCTACTTAGGTAGTTCGCGTAAATCCTCTCAGGGTTTACCGATTGGGAACGGTCTTGGTAAGGGTTAGAAGGAGTCTTCACACTATGCTGTTGACAATCTCTAATTCCAAACCTATAAGTACCGGACGATTTATTGCTAACTGTCTGCTTGCAGGAAATTCTGACGGTTGCTGTCGATTGCAGAAAAGATGCTGATCCATCACCACATGCTCGCACTTCAACATCACTGTCTAAGAAATCATGATCATTCATTAGGCTTCATCTATGCTTCCACAACTCTGATGCAGAAGATCATGATCCAGAAAAGTGTGAGCATGTCAACTCAAAGATGTTCAAATCACATGGAGACATTACTACTCTAAGATGACTTGCAGATACTCATTTGGATGATGAACTCGAAGTAATGCCAAAGATCATCCAACTCATTGAACAAGCCATCTAGAGTCTGCTGCTGAATGTACAAAGACATGTTTGAAGAATCAAAGTCTACGAGCTACAAGATTTCCTGGATGCAAGAATTCCGTACTTATCTTCTGGGGTGACCTCCCTTAGGGGGAGATTGTTAGGAATACGATTATTCAGTTTAAGACTCGGTCACCCCAAGTATTGCTAAGCGTTACGTAGCTCGTAGAATTATCCTTATTATAGTTAGTACGTAGTTTATTAGTAGTTAATATATGTAAATAGTATTCGTAGAGTGGGTCGGATCTTTACCCTCTGTCAGCTCACTCTACAGCTCGTTTCATGGAGCACCAAGTATTGTAGTATAAATACCCTCTCCCACCCAAGGGAGAGGGTTGGACCTTTCATTAGTTACAAGCTAATACACACATTGTTTCTCTCTCCAAAAGGCTCCCACCTTTCTTTCTACATCTCTCTAATCTCTTCATCTAATTCGATCCATATAACCATAAGAAACCATATGTGGTTAAGATTATGAGTATCCTACAGGGGATTCATTTCAATCATGTCCCTCCTATTTAGACAACATGCTCAAACGTTGTGAAGACACAAGGTTATGTCTAAATTGGGAGAAAAGCCACTTTATGGTCATAGAGGGCATTGTCCTCGGCCATAAAATTTCAAAGAACGGGATTGAGGTTGACAAAGCCAAAGTGGATGTCATCGCAAAGTTACCTCATCCCACTACCGTTAAAGGTGTTAGGAGCTTTTTGGGTCATGCCGGTTTCTATCGTAGGTTTATTCAAGATTTTTCTAAAATCGCCCGGCCTATGACCCATCTCCTCGAAAAGGATGCTCCTTTTATCTTCTCACCCGAGTGCATCGAAGCTTTTGAAACTTTGAAGAAAAAGCTTACTGAGGCACCGATTCTTGTTGCCCCCGATTGGGATTTGCCCTTTGAACTCATGTCTGATGCTAGTGATTATGCAATAGGGGTAGTCTTGGGGCAACGAAAGACAAAACACTTTCAGCCTATACACTATGCAAGCAAGACAATGACCGAGGCTCAAAGTCATTACACCACCACTGAAAAAGAGTTGTTAGCTGTGGTGTATGCCTTTGAAAAATTTTGGCCATACTTGATATTGACCAAGAGCATAGTGTATACGGATCACTCGGCTTTGAAGTACCTCTTTGCAAAACAAGATGCAAAGCCGAGACTACTCATGTGGGTTCTCCTCTTGCAAGAATTTGATATCATAATTCGTGATAAAAAAGGAGCTGAGAACCTAGCTGCTGATCATCTCTCCCAATTGGAAAACCCCCCCACCAAGATGTCTTTGAGAGGAAAGAAATTAATGAAACCTTCCCTCTCGAGACACTCAATGCGGTTGCCTTTCGTGGAGATTCTATTACCCCATGGTTTGCCGATCTTGCAAACTACTATGCGGGTAACTTTGTGGTGAAAGGGATGTCGTCCCAACAAAAGAACAAGTTCTTTAAAGATGTGAAACATTACTTCTGGGACGACCCCTACCTTTTCAAAATCTGTGTGGATCAAGTCATCCGGCGGTGTGTTTATGGTCAAGAAGCCACTAAAATTCTCAAGGCTTGCCATGCTGGTCCCACGGGGGGCCACCATAATCCAAACTACACCGCCAAAAAGGTGTTTGATTCCGATTTCTACTGGCCCACAATTTATAAGGATGCCCAGGAGTTAGTCAAATCCTGTGACGCTTGTCAATGTCACGGGAATCTTTCACAAAGGAATGAAATGCCTCAAAATGCAATTCAAGTGTGTGAAATCTTTGATGTATGGGGCATTGACTTTATGGGGCCCTTTCTGTCATCTTATGGAAACAAGTACATACTCGTGGCTGTTGACTATTTGTCAAAATGGGTTGAAGCAAAAGCTTTACCCACTAATGATGCCCGAGTAGTTGTAAAATTCTTGAAAGCTCTTTTTGCTTGATTTGGAACTCCACGGGCTATAATTAGTGATCGTGGTACGCATTTTTGCAATGACAATTTGATAAAGTCATGCAAAATTATGGTGTAACTCACCGTCTTTCTACTGCGTACCACCCCCAAACAAGTGGACAAGTAGAAGTTTTCAATCGAGGCATTAAGAGAATATTGGAAAGAACTGTAGGTGAGAATCGTACATCGTGGTCGGATAAATTAGATGATGCACTCTGGGCTTTCCGTACAGCTTACAAAACACCCATCGGGTGTACGCCATACAAACTTGTGTACGGGAAAGCGTGCCATCTTCTGATCAAGCTTGAGCATAAAGCCTATTGGGCCCTCAAGCATGCAAATTTTGACCTTAAAACTGCGGGTGATCATAGGAAAGTTCAATTGAATGAATTAAATGAACTTCGTGATCAAGCTTACGAGAACTCTTTGATCTATAAAGAAAAGACAAAGAAGATTCATGACTCCAAAATCAAGGTCTGGGTTTTTAACGTTGGTGATTGAGTCCTTCTTTTCAACTCTAGACTCAAGATCTTCTCGGGGAAGCTCAAAACCCGATGGACTGGTCCATTCACTATCGTTAAGGTTTATCCTTATGGCACCGTCGAATTATCTCAAAATGACGGTCCTAATTTCAAAATGAATGGACATCGTTTAAAGCACTACTTTGGAGAGGACATACCATCCATGGTTGTCCCGGATCTCCAAACTTTCTGCAAGGACAATTAAATTCGGGGATCGAGTCAAGCTAGCGACTCTATAAACAAAAATAGTAGCATAAACATGGGTTTTCACCCATGTCTCTGATTTTTTCTACATTCTAACACCCTAGTGTGCGGGAGTGGCCGTCCCCTGCAGCTGTTTTCAATGTATATATTTTCAAAAAAAAAATAATAAATAAAATGTGTGATTGTATGTACATATAAATAAAGTGAAAAATTACAAAACGATATTTCCACAGTTAGCTTATAATATTATCTTTTTACGTTCAAAGAGTCGGCATAATAGCCGGGACTTTGAATATTGAGGACAATATTCAATTCTAAGTGTGGGGGGGAAAATTCTAGCGAATTTTATAACATTATATCCTCTAGTACCCCATTTTGGCCCAAAATTTTTGTGGTAATCAGTCTGCCATGTCTAAACGACAAAACGATTGGCTAATCCAGGAGCAAACGGCTCCTGGTAAAGATATCTCAAATCCGTTGACGGCTTACAATTTGCCCAAAATTGTATAGTAAATCAACTCGCCATATCCTAAAAAGTGAAAGAGTTGGATAGCCCGAAAGATTATGGCTTGTGGTAAAGGCAGTGGAAAAACCATAATTGGTAATCAGCTCACCAAGATGTTAACTATGTCCATCAAGAGTTGGCTAGTCCAGAAGCAAACGGCTTTTGGTACAGACAAATCAAATCCGTTGACAGCTGGTGGTTTGCTCAAAATCACATGGTTATCAAGTGGACCATAGTTCTTACTTGAACTGATACATTTGGCTACTCCAGAAGTGATGGCTTTTGGTATAGAGATTCAAATCCATTAAGTTTTCATAAAATATTGCTAGGGACTAGCAATAGTTTAGTGTGGGGGATTGATGAGTGCTCAAACACTCATCATTTTTATCATATTTTAACTGCCAAAACATCCAAAAACACTCAGAAATGCATCAAAAATACTGAAAATATCCCAGGGATCGTATTTTATACGTTTCAGATGCAAAATGAGTAAAAACAAAGAAAAATGAACAAAGTTTGCACAATTGGCAGTTTCAGTCCCACAACTTTCATAAAATGTCAAAACTAGTCCCTGGTTATTTAAAAATATGAAAATATCATTAAGTCCTTGGGATTCACAAGTTGTCAAAATAAGTCCTTTAAAGTTCAAAATTGCAAAACTTACAACTTTGGTCACCCAAATTTTAAAAATGTCAAAAACGGCCCCTGGATATTTAATTGTGGAAAACTCAATCTTGGTCATTTTAATATTGGAACGTGGTAACTTTGATCCTTGTAACAACTTTGAGAATTCGACATAACAGGCCCCTCAAAAATCAGGAAATGATACAATTGGTCCTTGGGCTTACCTAAGTTACAAACCAAACGAATCCTAGTTACTACCCCTACCCATCCTTCACTAATAAACCAATCCATCAAATCCAATCCAAACCCCAACCCCTGATCCACCCAACACCAGGCCCAACCATCACCCTAGCCCAAAAACCTCCCTTTTTCGTTTCAATATAATGAGCCAGGGACAATAAAAGTCTCCCACCTCCATCCCCTTCACTTTCCCAGGATATCACAAGCAAGACAAAACATACACACCCTCCTAGCAAATCAAACACAAATACACATCCTCCCAACTTCTTGTCTCCCCCAACATACCTGCTCTAGCCACCTTCTTGTTCCCTCAGTATCTCCACAAGATATTTTCTCCAGGCTGGAACATCACAACTCCAAATTTGGCTACAAAAACACAATGAAGGGCTGAGATTGTTTCAAGATAATTCAATGGTTGGGATTTTGTTCTAAACAAGCACAAGTGAAGACCCTTTGGTATTTTAGTATAAATAAGATTGCTTGTAATCCTTTGATGGCAAGTAGGTTTTTAAAGATAGCTTTACTTTAATTATTGTAGTATGCTATTTCAATATCAGTTTTTAAGATTTTAATGTCAAACTTTGTAATCCCTTTTTCAGTTATAATAGAAGTTTGAAGTTTTAGTAAAAGTTCTTTTTGTAATTTTTTTCTATTTAAGCAATTAAGATATGTTCATGCTTTAATTGTAGTCGAATGTTGTAATCTTTTTTCTCAAAAATTAATTTAAGTTTGCAGCTTGTTGTTTGTTTTTAAAAAGGAATGATAATTTTAAGTTCTTGAGTCAGAACTCTTGTTTATGCTTATTCGTGGTTTCAAACTTTCATAAGCTCATAAGGAATCCTCAAAATTATAAAAGGCAGCGTAAAGAAAACAGGAAAACAAGAAAAGAATAAGAAGCTGTAGCGGTGAGCATCGTGAATGGAAATGGTTTAGAGCTTACCTGGAAGCATTAGGATCGAGAGGATTCGATATGACCATCCTTGTTCAGTCGGATTGAAGGTGCTATATTTTGTCTTCTCCTTTTGAATCTCCAGTATAATCGTGCATAACCTGCCATTATTAATTTGTATGGTTAATCGTTATTTTGCTTGCTTAGTTGTGTTGTTCTTTATTAAGTAAAAGTTTGTGTATCAGTTTCATAACCTCTTTTAGTTTGCTTAATTGACTTTATAAAACAGTTAGATAAAAAGGGTGTTTGGAATTGTTTGACTCATAACCAATCTTAGTTTTAGTCACTCTTTAGATTTTGATTTACTGAGTTATGATAATAGGAGTCGTTGAGATTTGTTTCTTGCTTGTTTCTAATCGTAATTCAGGTTGTGCTCACCTCGTTTAAAAGTTGTATATTAATAACAACACAGGTTTGCTCACATAAGGAATTTTAGATTTAAAGTGTTGTAGTTGTTTAAATGGGCACATACTAGTCTAAATCTTACATAAGTAACTCTACTGCAACACTAGTTTGGCGCTTTTAGTTTTTTTATCAAATCTGACCCGTTTGCTATGGCCCCTCCCTTGTTTATTTTCTGAGCTTGTCGTGTGATATTCAGTATTTAGGAAAGATGGCATTACTGTTTCAGTAGATCTTCATTTTTCTTAGCCTTAATTGCTTTTTCTCTTAGCTTGTTTGAGGTCTTAAGTTGCCCTTTAGCAACTAGCACCTGCTGTGCATCAGTGTGAATTGAGCTTTATTTACTTTTATTCCTACTTCATTTTAGCTTGGTTTAATGTTGTTGTAAACTTATTTATTCGTGCTTATGGTTTCCTGAGCTTGTGTGTTTAATTTTGGTATATATTCCGTTCGTGTCAACTACAAGTTACTGCGATAGTTGTTAGTTCTACTAATATCACTTTACGCATAATTGGTTTTCAGTCAGCATCTCTTGTTAATATCTTACTGATATTTTTGGCTTTTTTACTTGATCTGAGACATATTAGGGAATTAGTATTACTGCCTCTTTGAATCTGTGGTTTGCTTGGATTTGTTAGGTTACTTGATGAGTTTGTTTCACCGTTGAAGTTGCCTTTAGCCACTGGTATCTAATGAGATTAACTCAGTATGCACTGAACCTGTTTGATTACCATCCTAAGTTTTTCCCTTTGCGTACGATACAACTTGTGTGGTTATGAGTTCTAGTTTTATTGTGATAAGTTTGGGTTTGTATTTCTTCTTGTCAACTTAAAAGTTACTGTGATATTTGCTTAAGTCTTTTAATTTCGCTTTAAGTATTCACTCAAATCTGATGGATCTTTAATCTTCCAGAAGCTGCTCTAAAGTTTTTCATCTAAAATTCTTTCCCAACAGCTACTAGAAACCTGGTGTTTAGAGTATTGCAAAAAGAGAAAATCTGAAAATAAAAAGTTTGCAAAAAGGGTACTAAAGGGACTTCTTTGTTTATATTTCCTATCCTCTAATATTTAACCCACCTGTCTGTTTTACTTATTAATAAGTTTCTGAGTTAGATAGCTTATTTTCTGCTTATTTTTGCACTAGGTTGCACCTTCTAATATTTTTCCTAGATCAGTAAATATTCGTAGTAATTAGTTAAAAAGGTTTTAGATTCATTCGAGTAGTTGTAGTATTAATTAGGATTTATTTAGTAATTTCAAGTTTATTTTTATTAATAATATGTAGACCTTTAATCAAATAATTAATTTTTTTTTTAAATTCTCTTTTGTCATCTAGATTGTAAAATTAGTTATAGGCCCGTAGGACTAATCGTACTTAGAATTCGTTTTGTATTTTGCATAGTCGCGTATATTTTTATGCTTTTATTGTAAAGCTTGTTTTTAGTTTCTTGTACAATTTCAAATTTGTAGCTCACGTTTCTGATTCATATTCACAAACCAATTCACGGGTTTTGCACGTCGGTCTTTTCACAAAGGTCGACTAATCAAATTCCTCACGTACTTTGTATATATCATTGATATCCGTTCACACTAAGAACCACACCGTATCACATAGCAAAATAGATTACCATAGGCTTGGGAAAGGATCAAACCTCCACCACATGGCGTAAGCACCTAGGATAAACTATCAAAGAGGTCTTTTAAAGGGTTGTAACGTTAGGTGTAGGGATATGGAATACACGGTTTTGTTGGATATAGGCAGTCTTTACTGGTGGCGAGTTAACAATCTTGGTTAATTACATGTACAATATGGCATTGCTAAGCCAAGACTAGACTCGCCTTAAGCTAATAAATCAAAAATAACAAAAATATAAAATGAACATAGAATGAAAAGGGATGATAGTCCATATGTTTTTCTCTTTTCTTTTTCTTTTTCTATATATTTTTTTCTTTTTCTTGATTCTTTCGATTTTTTTTTTTTTTCTTTTTTTTTTTGCATACACTCTTACCCTATAATCTGAAATAATACATCATAGGGAATGAAAATTCCCCTTACACTTGAATTTTACATACTTTACAATAAACCAATTCTAATGACTCGAATTAAGAAAATCAAAACACTTTGAGTACTTTTATGATTAACGTACATATGGGGGTAATATATGATGTTGTTCCCCATTACTCCATAACATTAGTACTTTACCCATGAGTCCCAATCGTCCCAAAACAATATGTACAAGGATATGACTCGACTTAGCAACCATGTAATCAATTAGATAATTAACTTAGGTGTAACACCCCCAAAATATCGCAGCGGAAGACTGTGTCATAGGGGTGCTACTTCATAATACAAAGTACAAGGTATAGAAAACGAACTCTAAATGAGACGTTTTGAAAAGTTACCATTCGATTAATAAATTCCGAGTTACAAACTTGAGTTCCATAATACAATACATAAGAGTTTTAAAACATATCGAATGGTAAAGATAAAATCATAAGTCTTCAAGACAAGCCAAGCGACTCTATGCTCCATGCAACAGCTATCACCTTACAGACCTGAGATAAACATGCTAAAGTGTCAACACGAGGTTGGTGAGTTCATAGAGTTTGTCTTAAAACAGTTGAAAAAGCATCAAAAGAATGCTTACACAGCAAAGGCATTGTGAATCCACTCAGTTGCAAGTCCCGCCATAAGAGACTTGCAACCTGTGTGTTCACAACCCACTGCTAAAAATATAATATAATAAAGACATGTATAAGTTCATCAAAACAGTTAAGCAATTAGTCGTGAGTCTACACTTCATCTCCGAAGACCTCACGTTTATGATGTATCCAACATTCGCAAATGTTAGGATGTATCAAAGCCTCAATGGTCATCCAACAACTTAATTTGGAGCCATCAGAAGTCTCAATGGTCATCCAACAACTTAATTTGGAGCCACTGAAAGTCTCACAACTAAGTATAATGCAATCATGTATATATGAAATCAAGTATAATGCGATCAAGTATAAGACAATCAAGTATAACACAATCAAGTATAAAACAATCAAGTATAAATGTTTTGAGTACTTGTACAAGTAAGCAAGTAGTTGTGCATGTATCTCCCCCAAAGAGTTAAAACAAGTATGAAAAGAGTAGGGGCTATGACTCACCTTAAGCTTAAGTAATGAGAAATGAAAGTGGTAGTTGAATCTCGAAAGTCTCTAAGAACAGCCTATAATAGAACGTTGCGACTTAGGTTTGGAGTAACGTCTAAGAATACGAAGAATTGCCTATATATGTCTTGCATAATGTTCATGATGTAGTACTTAGTATATAGTGTAAGTCTTTGAATATAAATGGTTTATGAAACATGTATAGGTTGTATATCTCTTACTACCGTTCGGGCCGACATAATTCAGAAGTCATGGAGTAAACGTTCGAAGAGCCAGGACACTTTAATTCGTAAATCCACAACTCATCTCGACGGCTTACTAATGAACTCCTCACATGAGGCTCCCTACTATTGTAGTATTTGGTAACATATATATAAGTTTTGATCCGAAAGGTTACATGTCTAATATTTGAATAAACTTAGGAAGGTTTATTTTTACATGAAGATTGTTATTAGGGTAAGTTTATATGGTCTTTGGTCATAGCTTCGCTGTGACCTTGGTCATTGTACCATGGTCTTGAGACTCAACCTTGGCTTTATCCATGTTTGTGGTCTTGGATTTAGGTCATTAGACCTCTTGGTCTTAGTAAATTATAACTATTATATAGTGACTTTGGTCTAAAAATGGGCTGTTAAGAATTTGAAGAAAAATATCACTCGGAAAGCATTTTCAGGGCTCGAGCTTCTTCACCCCTAAACAAAAACGTCGTTCCGGATAACTTTCGTGTTTTAACTTTTTGATGAATCGGACCAGAAGGGTGACTTTCAAAATGGCAGAATGCAAAACAGTAGGTATCGGCAGTTTCGGCGTTTTGGTTTTGCTAACTTCAAATGGTCATAACTTTTGACTCGGGTACTCCTTTTGGGTGATTCAAATTGCTATGTTTTCCTTGTTAAGTCCTCTTTAACAGTAAGTAAGTGTCAAATATCATAGTTGTACTATTTTGGTTGTGGTTCTCCATAAAAGTCACTAGTTTACTTGTTTAAATAACATAAGTTAACATATATATACCATAACTTGTTTTACTAGTTTTTATACATCATGAACATAATACAACGACCATATATAGCATGAAAGAAACATAAATAGAATGAAAATGATATTTAGCAAGAAAGTATGTTAGGGTTTTCTTACAACTTGAGGCTTTCTAAAAGAAAGGTAAGTAACTAGTAAGGTACGGACTTAGATAGACTTAAGCTTCACCCTACTTTGCTTCAAGCAATCTTTCTACCCTTGTATTCTTGAAAGAAAGATGATGAAAGTTGAGGTGACTTGAGTGGATTCAAACTCAAGAGAAATCACCAAAGTTCTAAAGATTGGAAGTAGTTTTGATGAATTAAAACCAAACTAGGGTTTATGTGTTGATATAGCACTTGATCCTTGCACAAAACTTGGAAGTAAATGAGCAAAGGAGATGGTGTTGGTGTGTCGTATATGGGACGGCCAACAAAGGGGAGGGGGGCTTATATAGGGTCTTGAGGAGGTTACATTTCATTGACTTGTCAACCCTTGGAGAGCAAGGTTAACACATGTAAGGATCTAAGGCCTCCTAGCATGAGATCAAGCCACATGGGTGGTGAATCCCCCCCCCCCTATGGCGTTTCATGAACTTGGAGAGGAAGTATTGGTTTGTGATGATATTATCCAAGCTTATGTAGTTAGCTTTGACTCCGTAAAATGCTAACCGTAAGTTGTTAAGTCACGAAACGTAAAACCGGGTATCCTAAAAATATGAAACTTGAAAGTATGGTTAAACATGTCAATATACTCTATAATAAAATATAAAATGAGTGGTAGGTTCTATTGGGTTGCTCAAACCCTGCTAAAACTGGAAACACAGGTCTAAAACGCGTAATACGTAAAACGTACGAAAGTTGCGTAAAATTGAGAAAAGTAAAATGTAACTTTTCTAATAGGATAATAATGACTTATAATGTCTAGGCTGGGCTCAGTCTAGTGTCGGTTGGTATTTAATGTCTTTAAACTTATAACCGTAAGCCTAAAAATCAAGGAATGATTTATAAAATCAAGGAATGATTTTTGGTCAAAGGAGGAGGGAAAAATATGTTGACTTATTCCAAAAATGTGAAAACTCAAATCATCTTAGAAACGCGGTGCAGGTATAGGCTAAGGTTACGGCTGAGTAAAAACGCTTAAAAGTGAGAATTCCAGTTTTTCTCGGCCGAGGTTTATTTTGGTCATGTTTTTCTCAGTCATGATTAATTCTCTAATTAATCATGAGAGTACTAAACATTTTTCTGATGCATGGTCACTTAACGCGGTCGAGTTTCGTTGTGCATAGAATTTTTGAATGACGTTTTACCCTAAAATGTGTAATTCCGTGTAATTCCTTAATAACTTTCACGAAAATGATCTGATGGGTGTCAAACTTTTAATTTGCCATGGAAATGATTTATCACTCGAGGCCAAGAAACAAAAATCAAATTTCAGGAGAATTTCGGGAAAAATGAATAGTAAAAATGAATAGTAAAATTTTCGGGAATAGAAATAAATCTGAAAATGCGAATTGTTACAGTTTCTACCCCTTCAGGAAACTTCGTCCCGAAGTTTAGTGTGTCTAGGTCTCTTATCTTAATAGCGGCATAATAAAGCTAGATTTAGAACAGAATAATATGGTAGGATAAGGTACGTACCCGTTACGCATTGCGGGCTTCCTTAGCACCCAAATAGTATGCTCGACCCCGAGGTGGACTAACATTGTATCCACGGTTTGGGCTATTTTCTTCAAGCATTACTGCTAGAGTCGGGTTATCCAACACTTGTCTCTGTGCCCTATTTAACTTAGGACAAGTATCTCGGAAGTGGTTTGGGCTGTTGCACTCATAGCATGTCTTTTGGTTGTTTCTTATATTGCTCACCGGTGTTACTTGCCTTGCCGTTGCTTTACACTGATTTGTAAAATGGCTCTTCTGATTGCAATTAGTACACATTCGACAGGGCTCAGACCTCTGATGATGATAAGCACATTTATTACACTTAGGATGTGGACCTTCATACTTTCCCTGATCATAAACTGTTGCCGCAAATCCTCTTGCTCTCTTATTATCAACCATTGTACCCATTTGCTCGCCCGATTCACCTACTCCCTTCCTTTTATCACTATTCTTCAAAGTTCCATTCCTAACCATCTTATCTGTTAGGGTCCCTGCTCTTAATATTGCACTTTGAATTGTGGAAGGCTCGGTTGTTTTTACTGTCCCACGAATCTCAGGAACAAGGCCATAGATGTACCTCTCAATCCTTTTGGATTCAGGGGTAACCAGATGAGGAACTAGTTTAGCTAGTTCATGAAACCGATCTGTGTAGGTTGCATGACCAGCCCCTACCATAGAGTGATGTCAAAACTCGTCCTCTAGTTTTTGCATTTCATTAACCGGGCAGTACTCTTCCTTAAGTTGTCCCTTAAAGTCGTCCCATGTCATGCCTACAGCTGCTTCGCTACTCCTTGCTTGAATCTGCATGTTCCACCATGACAATGCCTTTTCTGATAGCAAGCATGCAGAATATTTCACTCTCTGGTGGATTGCACAGTTACTGATATCGATCACTAACTCCATCTTCTCGACCCATCGTGTATATGCCAATGCACCTCCTTTACCATTAAACTCAATTGGTTTGCATGACGTAAATTCCTTATACGTACATCCAGCCCTATGGTTGTTGTTGTTGTTGTTGTTGTTGTTGTTATTGTTGTTGTTGTTGTTGTTGTTGTTGTTGTTGTTGTTGTTGTTGTTGTTGTTGTTGTTACCATTCCTTCCTCCATCATTTGTAGCGTCATTTATGCTTCCGTGGTTTCCCGAATTGTTCATGTGATTGCCAACTTGTGTAACTATGGTGGGAAGTAGGTTTTGTAGTTGTTGGGCAATAATGGTGGAGACATCTGGATTTCCACCATCGTTAGTAGGGTTACTAGTGTCGTGAGCATCTCCTCTACCTCCACGTCCACCAGTTCTTCCACTATCATTACTAGGGTTACTAGTGTCGTGAGCAGCTCCTCTACCTCCACGACCACCAGTTCTTCCACCCCTTGGTGTTGCACCACCTTGGCTAGTGCTACGAGTTACTCTCTTTGGTGCCATGATATCTACAAGGAGGGACATTTTGTCGACGTCAGATATGAGGTGATATTCCTAGACTACTTAGTCTTAAATCGTGTCAATTTGAGTCAACATTGATTAATGTAAGCATGGTCACATATGTCTACGTGAGTCGTGACGCATTTATAATTATGTTGGCCACCATAATTATAATTGCTTCCTTTCACACGTATACATATTACCAGGCACACATATCTCAACAATTGATACTACATAATTGGGTAGACTTTCTATCATCTGCTCTTAAGTTGTGAAAGGGTAATGTAGTGTAGGTATCTAGAGAAGGTGATATGACGAAAAGGACTAGTCGCGCTTGTAGAAAGGTTTGAGTGTCGTACTACGACATATGAATCACTTCTAGGTATTAGAATCATATAAAGTAAGTATAAGACAAATCATCAAATCTCTACAGGAAACAAATAACCTTTATTTAACTTAATCTTATGTCTTATCAAACAAGAACTGTCACAAGATTAAGTTAATTAAACAATTATTACTTAGCTCTAAATTTTTGATGACTTGACTATTGTCTGGGGTTTCTCCTAAACAAACAATTAGCAATAAGCATATGCGCATGAAGTCTGTGTAAGGCAAAGTAAAGAGGAGAGTCTTAATGTTTATAGCAGTTATAGTCTATATGCAACCTAGTTCTCTATAACCAAGGCTCTGGTACCAATCTGTAACACCCCCAAAATATCGCAGCGGAAGACTGTGTCATAGGGGTGCTACTTCATAATACAAAGTACAAGGTATAGAAAACAACTCTAAATGAGACATTTTGAAAAGTTACCATTCGATTAATAAATTCCGAGTTACAAAGTTGAGTTCCATAATACAATACATAAGAGTTTTAAAACATATCGAATGGTAAAGATAAAAGCATAAGTCTTCAAAACATGTCAAGCGACTCTATGCTCTATGCAACAGCTATCACCTTACAGACCTGAGATAAACATGTTAAAGTGTCAACACGAGGTTGGTGAGTTCATAGAGTTTGTCTTAAAATAGTTGAAAAAGCCTCAAAAGAATGTTTACACAGCAAAGGCATTGTGAATCCACTCAGTTGCAAGTCCCGCCATAAGAGACTTGCAACCTGTGTATTCACAACCCACTGCTAAAAATATAGTATAATAAAGACATGTATAAGTTCATCAAAACAGTTAAGCAATTAGTCGTGAGTCTACACTTCATCTCCAAAGACCTCACGTTTATGATGTATCCAATATTCGCAAATGTTAGGATGTATCAAAGCCTCAATGGTCATCCAACAACTTAATTTGGAGCAATCGGAAGTCTCAATGGTCATCCAACAACTTAATTTGGAGCCACTGAAAGTCTCACAATTAAGTATAACTCAATCATGTATATATGAAATCAAGTATAATGCGATCAAGTATAAGACAATCAAGTATAACACAATCAAGTATAAAACAATCAAGTATAAATATTTTGAGTATTTGTACAAGTAAGGAAGTAGTTGTGCATGTATCTCCCCCAAAGAGTTAAAACAAGTATGAAAAGAGTAGGGGCTATGACTCACCTTAAGCTTAAGTAATGAGAAATGAAAGTGGTAGTTGAATCTCGAAAGTCTCTAAGAACAGCCTATAATAGAACGTTGCGACTTAGGTTTGGAGTAACGTCTAAGAATACGAAGAATTAGCTATGTATGTCTTGCATAATGTTCATGATGTAGTACTTAGTATATAGTGTAAGTCTTTGAATATAAATGGTTTATGAAACATGTATAGGTTGTATATCTCTTACTACCGTTCGGGCCGACATAATTCAGAAGTCATGGAGTAAACGTTCGAGGAGCCAGGACACTTTAATTCGTAAATCCACAACTCATCTCGACAGCTTACTAATGAACTCCTCACATGAGGCTCCCTACTATTGTAGTATTCGATAACATATATATAAGTTTTGATCCGAAAAGTTACATGTCTAATATTTGAATAAACTTAGGAAAGTTAATTTTTACATGAAGATTGTTATTAGGGTAAGTTTATATGGTCTTTGGTCATAGCTTCGCCGTGACCTTGGTCATTGTACCATGGTCTTGAGACTCAACCTTGGCTTTAGCCATGTTTGTGGTCTTGGCTTTAGGTCATTAGACCTCTTGGTCTTAGTAAATCATTACTATTATATAGTGACTTTGGTCTAAAAATGGGCTGTTAAGAATTTGAAGAAAAATATCACTCGGAAAGCGTTTTCACGGCTCGAGCTTCTATACTCCTGAACGAAAACGTCGTTCCGGAAAACTTTTGTGTTTTAAATTTTTGATGAATCGGACCAGAAGGGTGACTTTCAAAATGGCAGAATGCAAAACAGTAGGTATCGGCAGTTTCGGCGTTTTGGTTTTGCTAAGTTCAAATGGTCATAACTTTTGACTCGGGTACTCGTTTTGGGTGATTCAAATTGCTATGTTTTCCTTTTTAAGTCCTCTTTAACAGTAAGTAAGTGTCAAATATCATAGTTGTACTATTTTGGTCGTGGTTCTCCATAAAATTCACTAGTTTACTTGTTTAAATAACATAAGTTAACATATATATACCATAACTTGTTTTACTAGTTTTTATACATCATAAACATAATACAAAGACGATATATAGCATGAAAGAAACATAAATAGCATGAAAATGATATTTAGCAAGAAAGTATGTTAGGGTTTGCTTACAACTTGAGGCTATCTAAAGGAAAGGTAAGTAACTAGTAAGGTACGGACTTTGATAGACTTAAGCTTCACCCTACTTTGCTTCAAGCAATCTTTATACCCTTGTATTCTTGAAAGAAAGATGATGAAAGTTGAGGTGACTTGAGTGGATTCAAACTCAAGAGAAATCACCAAAGTTCTAAAGATTGGAAGTAGTTTTGATGAATTAAAACCAAACTAGGGTTTATGTGTTGATATAGCACTTGATCCTTGCACAAAACATGGAAGTAAATGAGCAAAGGAGATGGTGTTGGTGTGTGGTATATGGGACGGCCAACAAAGGGGAGGGGGGCTTATATAGGGTCTTGAGGAGGTTACATTTCATTGACTTGTCAACCCTTGGAGAGCAAGGTTAACACATGTAAGGATCTAAAGCCTCCTAGCATGAGATCAAGCCACATGGGTGGTGAATCCCCCCCCCCCTATGGCGGTTCATGAACTTGGAGAGGAAGTATTGGTTTGTGATGATATTATCCAAGCTTATGTAGTTAGTTTCGAATCCGTAAAATGCTAACCGTAAGTTGTTAAGTCACGAAACATAAAACCGGGTATCCTAAAAATATGAAACTTGAAAGTATGGTTAAACATGTCAATATACTCCATAATAAAATATAAAATGAGTGGTAGGTTCTATTGGGTTGCTCAAACCCTGCTAAAACTGGAAACACGGGTCTAAAACGCGTAATACGTAAAACGTACGAAAGTTGCGTAAATTTGAGAAAAGTAAAATGTAACTTTTCTAATAGGATAATAATGACTTAAAATGACTTATAATGTCTAGGCTGGGCTCAGTCTAGTGTCGGTTGGTATTTAATGTCTTTAAACTTAAAACCGTAAGCCTAAAAATCAAGGAATGATTTATAAAATCAAGGAATGATTTTTGGTCAAAGGAGGAGTGAAAAATATGTTGACTTATTCCAAAAATGTGAAAACTCAAATCGTCTTAGAAACGCGGTGCAAGTATAGGCTAAGGTTACGGCTGAGTAAAAACGCTTAAAAGTGAAAATTCTAGTTTTTCACGACCGAGGTTTCTTTTGGTCATGTTTTTCTTAGTCATGATTAATTCTCTAATTAATCATGAGAGTACTAAACATTTTTCTAATGCGGGGTCACTTAACGCGGTCGAGTTTCGTTGTGCGTAGAATTTTTGAATGACGTTTTACCATAAAACGTGTAATTTCGTGTAATTCCTTAATAACTTTCACGAAAATGATCTGATGAGTGTCAAACTTTTAATTTGCCATGGAAATGATTTATCACTCGAGGCCAAGAAACAAAAATCAAATTTCGGGAGAATTTCGGGAAAAATGAATAGTAAAAGTGAATAGTAAAATTTTCGGGAATAGAAATAAATCTGAAAATGCGAATTGTTACATTAGGGTTTAACAAATAACAATAATGCACTAAAGATGAGTGCATATACGGAAGGCTAAGGCGATTTGGGTGTACATTTAAGTGGGTGTAACAAATTCTTCCTTTAAGTAAGATGCTTAAAGTTAGAAACGAAAAGATAGGCTCGGAGGGGTGTACTAGGGGTTTCGTGTACTAAAAATGAGTACAACGCTAAGGTGTGGGAAAAATTAATTGACTTAACTAGCCAAGTAATATGACTTAAATGGTTAAGTAATTATGATACGGGTTTAACACAAGGGTGATCCTAATGCCTCTTATCATGTAGTAAATCCTACTACACGAATGCAGTCTCACTAGCGGTCTCGGGATGCATCACTAATGCAAGTTCTAGAATCTAAATGCTACCGGTACACTCATAAGCACTAATAGTAAATGCTTTTCCTATCAAATCTAAAGGCGAACCTCACATATTTGGGTGGAAAATTTTTGTGAATAGTACGGTTTTGTGCTAGTCATACAATCTCCTATCCATGAAACGCTTGCTATGGCTAAAGTTTCACTCCTAAATGTTGTAAAAAATTTTAAATTTGGCGCTAAAATTGCTCTAACAAGTATTTCTCATAGTTTTATTACACATCTACTATCAAACAAACAAAGTCAAGCGAAAGTGTATCTATAAGGTATCATCATTTTACCCTCCCCTTACACTTAGGATGAACATTGTCCCCAATGTTCAAATAAAGAATGTAAAAGTGAATCAAGTAAAAAGAATGAAATCAAATACTCCCCCGATTCGCTCGGTATGGATAATAAGGTGGCCAGGTTAGATCTTCCTCCAAGAAAATGAACAATCAAAGCTTCCCTTCCAAAATATAAATCATCTTCTTGTCATACATAACCTGTAGAACCTGAGAAAACAGACAAGGAAACCTTGCATAAAATCGGCGGCAATCTACATATGCTAACAAATCCTAGAAAACAAAATAAGATATAATGCTTGTGGAATGATGTTTGCAAATTTCCTGGAGATTATAAAACTAATGATTCAGCAAAAACTTTAAGACTCCGTTAGAAAAACAAAACTGGTAAAATTTCCAGATTTTTACATGTGACGCCGTCAAGAGTAAAACTCATGACGCCGTCAAAATTGACCTGCAGAAATTCTTATGTTAAGTTTCCGGAAAATTTCTGGAAAAACTTCGTCCTACTTCCTCGAAAATCCTGTAAAACATTACTATGACTCGATGCAAGCATTTGACTCTAACAAATACGAATATACATGTTCACTTAATATTGTGGAGAATCATGATCGGTTTTGATTCTTAAAAACATATTTGGGGTTTTCCCTTACACTTATCTTTTGCGAAATACCTTTGGATGAAGTTAAGACTAAGCCAAACAACAAAATAAAGTATTTTCATCATTTTAGTTTTGAAACATGATCTACCAACAATAAAAATAAAGCATGCATAGGGAAGCAAATTACAAACAAACAAAACTAAAAATCACACAAAACATGGGTTGCCTCCCAAGAAGCGCTTTTCTTTATTTACGAGTCTTGTAGCTAGACTCAAGGTCATGGGTTACTACGTTTTCCTTTCCCACTTTTGTGCCGACTCAAAACATCTAACCCAATTCTCATCACGCTTGTATTCCAGGCATAGATTCATGCAACCCGAATAATATGTTCGCCTCCTCTCATAATAGGCGTCATCATCAATTCCATTTTCCTTAACCTCATAGGGTCGAATCTCATCAATTTGTAGATTCTTGATGCCCTTTAATTCTTCCTTCATGTGAGGCATCATAAAAGTGATCTTCTCTATCCCATTAGTAAACTGAACTATCCCATTCTCATGATCATAACACATCTTAGTCTTCTCAACAAAAGGTCGTCCTAGAACCATCTCTCCAAGGTGTGGATCTATAATGCCTCTAACATCTTCTAGGATTACAAAGTCGCATTGGTAAGTAAAATTTCCTATAAAGATGTGTACCCCTTTAACTCTCCTGACGAAATAACATAGCCTATTAGAGTTATAAGGGTCTTTCTAGGGCTTAACCTTTCGTTCATTATCCAATTGTAATAGAGCCTAGACATGATATTCATGGGTGCTTTTAAGTCAATGTATGTATGCTCTCTAGACATGTACCCAATCATGCAAGGGATTTTTATGTTCTTGAAGTTATGCCTCCTAATTCATGGTGTCTTTCTATATTTTGAGGGGCAAGGGTGTTGTAAAAGGAACCTATGGTAACTCAATTCATCCGGGGTTGGAGCAAAGTCCGTAAACTCAATTTTCATTTGGAGAGGCTTAATGAATTCCTTAAATGTGTTAACTTCTCTCTTTCTTCTTTTATGCGCTATAAGCCTCTTACTAACTTATAAACGGCGACTCTCAAAATCCATAAAGACCAAACTAGTACAAACAAAAACACGAAGAAATAAGATAGACTAAAGAAAACCTAAAAATAAAAATAAAATCTTACTAGAAAGGAATCTTGCAAGAAGACCTAATAAAAAGAGATTCTAACCTAGAGAATAACTATTCCCCGGGCAGCGGCGCCAAAAACTTGATGCGTAGGGATTGCACCAGGCTTTACCTCTCAAGGGATCTCAAGAAGCTTACAACCCCCACCAGGCAGTGCACCTGATCGATGTAGTATAGTATAGTCACAAGTACCGGGGGATTGATCGTTCAGCTAGGAATAGTGTCGCTAGGATTAGAAAACCTAAAGACTAGGTCTAGAGATGAGGGATGATTCTTTTTGTATTTTTTTAGTTTTTATAAAAGCAAATAAAAATCTCGGTTTTGAATGAGTTGGGCGGAATTAGTTGCTAGTCAACTAACCCAATAACTAAAGATGCAATCAAAATAAAATGCTAAAAATGAAAATAAACTAAATTTTACTAAAGGTGTGAGAAATATATGGGAGAATTGTGTTTACTTAGATTTCATTACTCCCTAGATATCTTTTATAGGTTAATTACTTGTTACAGTTGCGTGGACGACGGATTGTATTCCTTAATACCATTCATGGGGTGGCGTACTTACTTCCCCAATCCTATAAGCGCCTACTTCACTCATATGTTGAGCCGGCTAAAAAGCTCCTAACATGGGATCACTAGAATTTGCTCATACATTAAATACAACCAATTAAACCTAGTACACATCGGTTCATGTTTCTTAAGACGTTCAAGCACGTTACACAATGGAGATCTGCCAGTTTTCTTAAGCCTAACATTGAAATCATTCATCCATTACAACTATAAACAAGTAATCAACATATAATTAACATCTAGGTTTCATTACATCTAAGCAAACACATGATAGATCTAGCCTAGCATGTTGAAATCAAGACAAGCATAAGATATATTCAAACAACACATAGACATATTGAATGAATTGAAAGAGGAATTATCTTAATTGAACATGAAAGGTTTCAAGGGGTAAAAACCCTTGAAAATACTGTAAAATACGACCTAGGGTTATTAGGGTTCGGCCCTAGAATTCTCCACACAAGTTCCTCTCTAATGAATGAAAAATAGAAAAGTATATATAGATTCTGAAAGGTGACGCCGTCAAGAACAAATTTCTGACGCCGTCATCTCGCCGCTAAATAATTTCTCGGACTGCCTAGATCTAGGTTTGACGCCGTCATGTGTACTCCTTATGCAGGCCGTCACAATATTAACTCTTGACGCCCTTCTCTTGACGCCTACAGGTTTTCACTGGGTTGTCACGGATTTTACTCCTGACGCCGTCACATTTTTCCTTTTGACGCCGTCAGGTACTGTTCTCAGCATGGAAAATTAAGTCTTTGCCGTTTTCTTCACTTTTATGCTCCAAAAACGTCCAAAATGCTTCCTTTTCCAGAATTCACTCCCAAAGTACCTAAAATCACAAAAGGAATGATTTAGGGCAATATCTGATCTAATAAATTCAATTCCGGGCTTAAATGACCCCCTAAAAGTGGTTCATTTGTCGCCTCATCATGTTGCTAGGAAATTTTGGGATGCGTATGTTGGTAACCCAAACATTTAGCATTTATTACCCAAACACGCCAAAAACACATTTTCACATGTAATTACCCCGCCTATTTATATGCTATAACCCAAGTAACTTCCTTATTCATCCAGTAAACAAAAACAGTAAAACATAAATTGTATCAAAGGGTGTAAGAATGTCTCAATTTGTGCTTCTTCAGGAACTTGAAGTGGTTGCTAACTCAACTGAGTTACCATACCAAATGCGGTGTATTTTGATAGGGGGACACAACGTGATGTGAAGTATGCGAAAGATCTGTTTAAGGCATATCAAGAGTTGCTTGATATTGTTCTTCAAAGGAACAAGTACATGGCTGAAATGGAACTTGTGCGTCCTTTGGTGCAGATGTTCAAGTGCTTGGAGTATTTTAAGAAGCTTCAAAAGTCCGACGTTATCGAGCTTTTGGAATTGAAGAAGAAGATTGCCGAAGTGAAGCTCAAGCTTTTCAACAAGCACGTATTTGTCAAGGGACTTTAGAGTTTCTTTCAATGTTTTTTATCAACCATGTTATGTTCCTTTGAATTTTAATGTTATGTTTTTATCATGTCATGTTATGTTTTTTTTTAATCAATTTTAATGTTATATTATTAATTATGTTGCCTGCAAGTAGATATACTAGTGAAAACTGCAAATTTTTTCATTGCCATAGAAAAGCTTGACTCTTTGGAGTCTTAATCCATTACAATAGGCTAAATTACACAAAGAACTATTGTAATAGCAGTAGTAACTTAATAATAGCATTAGTAACTTTTGTACAAACAACAGAGAAGCTACAATTCTCTGTTTAATGAAAACAGAGAAGCTACACCGCTGCTACCTCCAAACACCTTATCTTCTTTTATTCCATTCTTGCATTTGTCTCTCATACTGAGAACGAATTCTTTCAATGAGATCTTTAACTACCTCTGTAATTTCTTCACATATGATCTTTTTAGATATCATCACAGCAAGTAAATTAGCACTCAAAGGATACTCTTTTTCTGCAAGCATAAAAACATCAACTCCACCTTGTGTTGATAACTGATGTATATTGCAGCTATCATAAAACTTCCATGAAGTTGAGAGATCATAAATTGGGAAGTTCCAATAGATATCAGCTGGATTAGGTTCATATCACCTGTGTAACTCAACCCATAGTTCTTTCTCTTTCACATCTGGCTTCTTGATTGTTTTGAGTTTTTTTAACCAACTCCGTATGTTTGTTTGTTTTTTAGGCTAAACTTATATTTGGGACATCTAATGTTGTCATCTTTTATGTTAGCATTAATCACGTTACTTGTTTCTTCCAGGGGCTACATGCTATTTTCACGGGTGAGGATGATACATGGGATGCCTGGCTAAAAATTCCCTCAGCTGGATTTTCTGGCACACTTCATTTTCGAGGCGTGGGTATGCTCCATCTCAGTCACCAAAGCCAACCCATGTATATTTTTACTATTTCATGGTTGGTAGATCTTATATTATGTAGCGTTATTAGTGCCTTAGTTTCTTAGACTCCCCATATTTTTTTTGCAGAAAGAAACTGTCATTAGACTCAGATGTAAGCCATTTTTTATGTTGTTAACAATTTCATTTTCTCATGATAACGCCATTGTATTTCTTAATTTATATTGCAGGTGACCACTCCAATGGCCATTCAAACTTTGGAAAATGTACCAGTAATGGAAACAGGGGTAAGAAATAAAACATCCACCTTTGATTTTTTAAGTTTTACATACATGACAAATGTACCGTGTTTTATATATACATATAGGAACCTGTTAAAACTATCGGACATACGAAAACGCTTAAGCCACGACAAACCGGTTCTACAGGTTACACCACCAACTATGATACCAAATATTAGTGAACAAAATACTGGACTAAAATTAGTACCAACGAAGCGAAAACATTTGGTCTCTAGTGAAACCTTTCAAAAGCAAGCTAAGGCGGCGAAGAGTCAACAGGTTTTAACTTATGATAGTTAAGAATTTGATTATATACGACATTACAATTTTATATATATTTGCTTCATTTATATACATTCGATTTTTATTGAATTTGAAATACAACTGTATATATACTTGCTTCATTTATATACATTCTATTTTATACATATATATATATACAAACAGTAGTAACTCTGCTCCGGCAGTACTAACGTGGTACTAGTATTAACTCTCCTATCATGTTTGTGCAGATAGTTGAAACAGTGGCTCATCTAGTTCTGTTATGTTGTGAGCTTTGACATGTTCTAGTTCTGCTCTCATCCTAATGTGTTGATATGCAGCAGCCTACATTTTCAAGGCTTTTATATCCAGATGATGAGATTAGATCAATGGGAGAAAAACTTGTAAGTTTAACCGCAAATTTTATTATTATGTTCATTGTTTTGGATTAAAAGTCTTCATGATGTTGTTTGAATTACTGATGATCATGTTTGTGTTAATATTGCTTAGATGGATTTAGTGCAGCTTATGAACTTCAAAGAAAATGTGCCAAGTATTTACTACTACTAGTACAAAAGTTAATACTGCTAGTTAAAGTTGGTACTGCTCAGAGATTAAGACCGCTAGAAGTTGCTACTTGCTTATGGAAAAGATTATAGATACTTAAGAAACTATTGTAAGCCGACTAGGACTCCTTGGTGTATAAAAGGATGTCCAATTTTATATTTTGTTCAGTTATATACATTCCAATTTTATTGT
The DNA here is from genome assembly GCA_030686995.1 of Artemisia argyi. Lineage (NCBI taxonomy): Eukaryota > Viridiplantae > Streptophyta > Magnoliopsida > Asterales > Asteraceae > Artemisia > Artemisia argyi. The sequence goes on from CM060694.1 coordinate 136,849,557, forward strand.
ATTTGAATTTGTTTGGATATATATTTGAATTGTTTTGATATATATTGATTTTTTAAATGTGACTAAAAGATGCATATAGTCACACTTATTAATACTTTTGGTCACTGTTTGCTTTATTCGTTGTGTGACTAAATATTACAGAAGGCCACACAAACATAAAATTCATGTGGTCATTGGATGATCTATAGTCACACAAAATACACATTTCTTCACTTTAAACAGCATACGGCCACACTTATTAACACTTTTGGCCATTGTTTCCTAAATGGTATGTGACTAACTACCCAAAACAAACATGCTTTGTGTGACTAAATATTACAAAAGGCCACACAAACATAAAATTCACGTGGCCATTGGATGATCAATAGTCACACAAAATACACATTTCTTCACTTTAAACAGCATATGGTCACACTTATTAACACTTTTGGCCACTGATTGCTTAATGGTATGTGACTAAATACCCAAAACCCAAAACAAATATGCTTTGAGTGACTAAATATTACAAAAGGCCACACAAACGTAAACTTCATGTGACCATTGGATGATCAATAGTCACACAAAATACACATTTCTTCACTTTAAATAGCATATGGTCACACTTATTAATACTTCTGGCCACTTTGTGTTAAATTGTATGTGACTAACTCTAAAATTAAAACACCCATTGTGTGACTAAATCATCACAAACGTCACATTTATTGTATATTCATGTGGCCATAGGACGGGAAATAGTCGCACAAAATACACATTTACTTGAATATATCATCTCAAATGTCACATATATTATATATTTATGTGGCCAAAGGTTGAAAAATAGTTACTCTCAAAAAACATTGGCGTGACTATAAAGTGTTTACGGTCACTGATAATGACTAATCCAACAAAACTTGTGCCTAATTTGTCACACATATTTGGGGTTTTGGTCACTCTTTTTCGATGGAAAAGGCCACGAAATCAACAATGTGACCATATGCCACCTACGGTGGCGGGACCTTTAGTGACACACAACAAAAAAATGTGTGTGACTATATGCATATCGTCACACATTTTTGGCGCGACCAATAGAACTTTTTGTACCAGTGAGAGGCTTGTCATCTTGAACGGCGTACCCTAAATCTATTATGAATTCCAGGATTTCACGTTCAGATATGATTGGAGCATATTCAGTCATTGGTTTTGGAGGAGTTAAAATAAGAAGAACAGTTTGAAGGACCTCCAGCTCCACAGTGTAGACTTTTCGGTCCAAAGTGACAATGAACGATTCATTATCCAAGTTGACTTGTGCAGTGTGCCAAAATTGATGGAGATAGAAAGTTGGAACTGACATAGATTTACTGAGCATGCTTTTGCAAGGACGAGCTAATAGAATGTCTTTGACGATTCGGCACAAGTCTTCAGGAATTTTCAACTTGTTGAAGTCTACTCGTGCATTGTTACTTCCCATATCGATGTTGTATTCATCAGGGACAATGTCCTTGAGTGTGAGGATAGGAAGGGCTTGTTGAGGGGCACTCTCAATTTGTTCAGCCATTGTATTCTGAAAAAGTCACAATCATAAAACAAACATCCTGATTTGTTAAGTGTTGGCTCAATTTTAAAGTTTGAGTTACGAATTAGTGTCCTTTTTATGAATACATTGATTGTTCAATTTGTGATATTACATGTGAATTGATCATTATCGAATGTTCATGTTTAATTGTCTAATGTCCAAAAGTCCAGTTTCATCATGTTGTAGTTTCAATAATTGTACACATTGAATTTCAAGTATGTCACAAATGACTGAAATACTCAAATGATAGAAATCAAGTAACAGTACAATCATTTAGAAACAATCCTACAATCAAGTTCTCTAAAGTTTGTACTTATAGAAATTGTCGAAAGATATTCAAAAAAAAATTTCGAAGCATTAGAATGTTGTGAAATTTTTCAAAACATTTGTAATTTTGAAACTTTTAGCACAACAGAATTTTCGAAGCTTTAGCAATGACTGAAACAATTTTCAAAACAATTTGCACTTGTTGAAAACATTTTCGAAACTTTTGAAAATTGAGAAAATTTTGAAACTTTTTGGAAATATGAGATTTTTGAAACTTTTGAAAAATTAAATTCTCGAAAGTCTTTGAAAAATCCCAATATTTTCAAAAGTTTTGAAACTTTCAAAATTTTCAAAAGATTCAATAATTTTGAAAACAATACAACAGTTTTCAAAAATTCTTATACAAGAATTTTGAAATCATCGAAGACGTACGTTTTTTTAAAACAGTTTGATTCCTGATGTATAGACCTGAGATTATGATAGTAAAACAAGTGAAAAAACATAATTAGGCACAACAAATCACATTTTCAAAAAAGTAAGAACACAAAATCATTCGCAAATTTTCAAAACAGTTGGAATGATGTATAATCCTTGGAAACTGATCAATTAGAATGTAATGGAACACAACCCAATCAATTAATTAGCCTAAAACATTCACAAGAAAAAATACCTAATTCGAACAAAACCCTAAATCATCGAAAATCATGCAATCGAGATACTGAGAACAATTAAAGTATATACACATGATAAGCACACTCAAATCAATATATCCCACCACTAATATCCATCGAATCACCTCAGAATAATTTTGCCCCAAATCGTTCATAAAACCTAATCTACGAAAATCAATCAAACTTGTTTTTGGGTTAAATTACTTGATGAAACATGTTAATAGCATCATAAACAATAATAGCCCTCAATAAAATCAAACAAAAACATGTTCAATCGTGATTCCCCAATTTTACGCAAAACCCTAAACTTAGAGATCAAATTCTGGCCAAATTTGCCATTGGATTGACGAACTATGAAAAACCATTTCTTAAACTAGTCTAGGGAATGCTAAAACACTTACGGTTTGAAGATTTGATGCATAGATTTATTAAATGATTGTAGATCGTGGATTTGGTGGTTGTGTAGTGATAAATGTTAATGAGAATTTTTACAAGTTGTGAGATTTAGATATTTTTGAGTGAAATTAAATCAACTTTTAGCATATGTCACATTTGGTCCCTTAACTGATAATTTGCATGTAAAGTCCCTTATTGACTAGTAAATCTTGACGAAACACACCTTTTTGGAAAGAAACAATTTTGTAACTCCCCCTCGACTTATGATATGTTAGAAAAAATTTGAATATCAAGGCAGAAACGACAAAGAAATTCATTCACCATATAAACAAACAACATCTTTTGGTAATATGCAATTACAAAATTTTAACATTTGATCAAATTTGAATAACTGACTCTCCTTCAACACGTGTTTATGAATTTTGAAATTATTTATGAAAACACCGTGTTGAAAGAGAAATTTGTACTTGCATTTAGAACGAGTAATAATTATAACTAAAATATTTAAAATGAAAAATCTTTTTGATTTTTTTTTATGTTTTATATTTTTGTATTTTGTTTTTGATAAAATATTTACAAAGAGTTTTGGTGTTTGACATTTGTTAATTGTTTTTCATAACATTTTGCAAATCATCTGGAGTCAAATACCGAATACCAATTTTGTGAACTATATCAGCAAATCTTGTTGGAGGTAGTGCTTTAGTTAGCAAGTCTGCCAATTGGTATTCAATACCAACAAAGTATAATTCAACTGTACCCTTTTCGACATGTTCCTTGATGAAATGATAATGGAGATCAATGTGTTTTGACTTGAAATGATGAACGGTGTTGTAGGAAATGGCAATGGCACTCTTGGAATCACAATACAATGAAATCTTGGCCGCAGTCCATAAGTTGTGATTCTGTTGATGATAAAGATGTGCAATCCTGCTTCTTTGACTGCCAAGACACAAGTTTATCTCCCAAAAACTAAAGACCACCAGAAGTACTTTTGCGTGTGTCTAAACATCCTGCATGATCGGCATCTGAAAAAGCAATTAGATCAAAACCAGAATCCTTCGGATACCAGATACCCAAGTTAATGGTTTTTTTTACGTATCGAAGGATTCTTTTAGCCTTAAAGAGGTGTCTTTCAATAGGATAATGTGAGCACATATATACAGCAAAAACAATATCTTGTCTGCTAGTTGTGAGATACATGAGTGACCCAATAATACTTCGGTATTTGGTAGGGTCAACCGGTGTCCCATGTAAGTCAGCATCTAGCTTAGTTCTATAAGCCACTGGAGTATTATAGGAATCACAACCGGTCATTTCAACAGTCATGGACATTTCAACATTTTGTTTCATTAATCTTGCAAAATCGTTTGAATACTTTTTATGTGTAGAAGCAAAAATAATGTCATCGACATAAATTTGAATAATTAATATGTCCTCCCCATGTTTTTAAAAATAAAGTGGATCCACAGAACCTTTTTTAAATTTGCTTTCAAGTAAGAAAGTAGACAGTTTATCGTACCATGCCCTCGGGGCTTGTTTAAGGCCGTAAAGGGCTTTCTTGAGTCTGTAGACATGATTAGGATGTTCTAGATCGATGAAGCCATCTGGTTGACTAACATACACCACTTCACGAAGTTCACCATTCAGGAATGCCATTTATATATCCATTTGATAAACGACCATGTTTTTGTGAGCAGTATATGCCAGAAACATTCGAACAGCCTCAAGACGAGCCACAGGAGCAAATGATTCTTCAAAATCAATTCCTTCTTCTTGAGAATATCCTTTAGCTACCAACCAAGATTTGTTACGAATTAATGTGCCTTCTGCATCCAACATGTTTTTCCAAATCCACTTAAGCCCAATGACAAAGACACTGTCAGGTTTTTCAACTAAATCCCAGACTTCTAATCTTTTGAATTGATGAATTTCTTCTTGCATTGATTTAGTCTAGTTGTCGTGAGTCATTGCTTCTTTAATATTCTTAGGTTCATCTTGACAAACCGTGAGTGCATAACTGCAAGTCTCACCGTCTGTGTGAAGTTGTTGTCTTGTCATTATTGGTGCATCTGGATTACCAATAATTTGACCTAATAGATGGTTTTTAGTCCATTTATGTGTCGAAGGGTGATGTTGATATGCATCGTGCAAATTAGATGAATCCAAATTGCATGAAGACGACTTTGCAATGTCAGAAGCAGTTGGAACCGGAGCAAATGGATTAAAGAACACATTTGGGTCAAAATCTGTAGGAGCAGGTACTGATTGTTGTGGTAGATCTTCAGCTGTATTGTCAGTGTTAGAAGCAGTTTGTTCTGTTGTTGTTGGAGATTCAATTGGAGGTGCATCAGTTGCAATAGTAGTTGTGGTAGGAGCAGGTATTGAAATGTTATCAGGTTGAGAAGCGGAACTTGTAGATACATCTAGTACACTTTGTTCAAAGGAATCATCAAACGGTGGAGCAAACAGGGTTTCCAAATCATTATGGGTTAGTGACAATGGTGCAGCTGAAGGATCTGGAAAATTTAGACGGTTGATTTCCGGTCCTAAGCTGTTGTGCTCAGAAGCCCTTTCTGTAAGCTCATCAAAATTAACATGAATGGTTTCTTGAATTTCTCTAGTACGATGCTTCCATATCCAAAAGCCTTTGGAGTTTTCACAATATCCTACGAAGATTCTGATGTCAGCCTTTGCCTTAGGTTTTCCAAGATCGTCACAATCATTAACCGGGTAACACAGAGCACCAAAGACATGAAATTATTTTATGGTCGATTTACCTTTGTGAACAAGTTCATAAGGAGTTTTGTTATGGCGTTTTGTGATCATACAACGGCTTTATATGTAACATGTAGTTGATACGGATTCAGCCCATAAGTAATCTTGTAACTGACCATTGCTGAGCATCATTCTTGCAGCTTCTACTAATGTCCTGTTGCGTCTTTCGACAACTCCATTCTGTTTGGGACTTCTTGCGATTGATGTTTGATGTTCAATTCCCACTATCTCAAAATAAGTCCGAAGAGTCAGATTCTTGAATTCCGTTCCATTGTCTGTTCTAACTTTTTTGACTGTGTTACGAAGCTTAACTTGAATCTTTGTGAGAAAGGTGATGATCATTGAGGGAGCTTGATCTTTACTTCGAAGAAAATAAACCCTAGTCCATCTAGAGTAGTCATCAAAAGTTATTAGGATGTAGCATTTCTTGTTGATAGATTGAACACGCATGGGGCCACACAAATCCATATCAAGAAGTTGAAGAACATGATCAGTACTATGTTCAGTTTTAGAAGGGAAATGTGCACGAGTACTTTTTCCTTGTTCACAAGCTGGACATAAGTGATATTTTGTGTAACGAAACCTTGGAAGACCATCAACAAGTTTGTGACGAGCAAGGTCAGTCATGGTCTTGAAGTTAAGATGAGAAAGTCGTTTGTGCCAAAACTATGATTTTGTAGATTCTGCTTTGGAAAGTAGACATATTGGAGAAGACACAATCATGTCAGACATTGAGATAGTGTAAAGACTTGTTGCATGAGAACCTGACATAAGAACATTTCCTTGTAAGTCACAAACAAAGAAAGTTTTCTCTCGAAAGGCTACTTCTAAATCCCCATCACAAAATTGACCGATAGAGAAGAGATTGTGACCAAGGCCTTCAACATAACAAACTTGACTAATTTTGATGTTTCCACTGACGTAATCACCATATCCCATAATTAGAGTGTAATGATCATTCCCGAATCTGATAGTGCCGATGAACTTTGAAACAAAGTTTACTAACAATTTGAGGTTTCCGGTCATGTGTCGGGTACATCCGCTATCAACAATCCAAAGAACTATTTGAACCACCTGCGTCACACAAAGAAGACGAAGATGGAATGATGGTAAGGGTGGAGCCCAAAGAAGTTGTGGGTTCCGTTGGGTTAGAAGCACACACATTAAGCATTTTAGGAATCCATTTAAAGTTAGGTGTTCTTTGTAATCATTGTTGCCATATCCAACTAGTTCATGCTTTCTTCTTAGTGAATTTGCTAAGTGAGGGCATATTCTTAGCTTTGTTATTTGCAACTATGGGGTTAACTACGGCAGTCTTAGAAACTACACTTGGTGGTTTTCCTAGCATAGTAGAAGCAATAGTGGGCCTAGAAGGAATACCAAATGTACATTTCTTTTTATGATTTAAAAGAGAATTAGCTACACATTTCGCATGATCACCAGATAACATACTTTTACGACAAAACACACAAGATGCATTAACATTCAAAATATTCAAAGGTTCACCATTTGTTACACTGATAGTTTGATTACAATTTGCCAAATTAGAATCTAAATCAGATGCAACATGATTTTTAATCAAATTCCTAAGTTAATCTTCTACTTCTGGGGCTTCTAGTGATCCTCTTTTATGTTGCGAGATCCTATTCTTCTTTTTACTTTTACGCTTTGATCTCTAACGCTAGTAGTGGAGACTATTCCTGTAGAAGTTAAAGCATGCAAATTAGTGCTCTGAATGTCAGTTTTCTTAGGTGTTATGTCCAATTGATACATTCCTGGCGTTCCTTTTTTCAAGTAGCTTAATTTTCTCTTTTAATTCAATGATGATGTGTTTTTTCATCATGAATTTGAGACTCAAGTCTTCTATTGAAATGAGAAATGTTATCACGGTTTTGTTGCCATTCAGCGTTTTCAACTTTTAATTCCTCAATGACCTTTTCATATTTTAAACATTTATTTTTGAAAACCTCATTGTCATTGCAGTGTTGACATAACTTTGAAACATTTTGATTCTTCAATTGCAATTCAAAATCAAGACTTTGAGTTTGCCACCATTGAAGCTTTTGATTGAGTTGAAAAATCTCATTTGAAAGTTTACTTTGCACATCATCATTGTATTTTCTTATTCTCTCATTTCTTTGTTTTAATGTTTCAACAAATTGTTGTCAGCAGTGTGATCATCAACAATCATAGAAGTTCCGGTTTCATAAAGAGCATTCATGATAACAGAAATAATATCAGCATTGAGAACTTGTTCCAAGAGTCGATCAGCATCATTTTGTAAAACCTTGTTTCTTTGCTTTTGAGTCAAAAATGCATTTTCATTTGCCTTGAAAATATTTATCATGGATGTGACTTCTTTTTGAAGTTCATATTCCCAACATGTAGCACAAAGACGCAAATGTTGAACAAATGGCAAAAATTATTTTTGAAAAACTTCTCTATTTTCTCTTTCATACGCAGATTGAAAAGTGGCAACTTTTATCTCTAAGTTACGTTAAATTGCATTTTCCAAAATTTTGATGTCTTCCATAAACGAGTTAAAATACCGAAGTACAAGACAATGTTTAGGTAAGGGTGTAATTTCACCAGAAGTTGGTAAAGGACCATTTATTTGTTCCATAGTTTAAACGAGAGCAATATTTAAAGATGAGGTATAAGATTCCGTCACATACCATGATTGCTCAGATCTTTCTTTTTTAGGGACAAAGGTTTTATAAATATGAGGGGCTTTTGAATAATCATAAGGTAAACAATACTGTTTAAGACTCATCTTTTATCGACTCTCGTCTTCTAGTTCCTCTTCTTCCTCAGTATCATGCACGACAACACGTATAACAGAATCATCAAGAATTTTTTCAATACTATATATTTTTGAATTTTCCTTGAGTGCTGAGTGAAGAAAACGTGGTTTGTTGTCACCAAGAGCAAAGCTTCCGTTAGGATTTAGTTTCAAAGTAAACTTTTGAATGGTAGTGATAGATTCTCCAGTTTTGTAAACATCATTTTGAAATTCTTTGAGTTGGCGTTCAAGTTCAATAATTTGACCAAGTAAAGAATCTTCACATTTCCTTTTCGATTTTTTATGTTTAGAAAAATCATCTTGACAAGTTGACAACTCGGTTTTTGTTTTTGAAAGATCGGATTAAGTTGTTCAACTTGTTTTTTGAGCTCACTTTTTTCATTTTCCAATTGAGAAACTATTTTTCCGTTAGAAGCAATTAATTACCTCATTTGATGCTGAAGATTTTGTTCTTTGTGATAATATTCTTGAAACGCAGCTTCAAAACTTTTTTCACGTTTTTCTTTGTTTTCAAAAGTTGTTAATTGTGATTTATAGCACTCAAGATCCTTAGTCAATAATGCAATTTTTGCTTTTAATTTCAAATTGAGTTCATTGCATTTCTAGCCATCGGATTGGGTGGTCAAAAGTAAGGTCTTGAGATCTAAATTTGAATTAGACAAAGGTTCACTTTGTTCAACGTAATCATTGTTATATTCAATTTGATCATCAAATGAAACAACTGGATTAATTTGATCATCATCGTCAAATGTAACAACCGTGTTCATTTGTTCATCCTCTTGATGAGATAAAAAAGAGTTATTTTGAACAACTTGCTCCTTTTCAGATGCAGATGCAGACGGAGACACAATTTCATGTATTAGGCACGTGTTTCGATCATGCACCTAAGAGGCTGAGACAGACAATCAGTGTCATACACTGGGCCTGAATCACTCATGTGGAGTTCCTGCATGTTGGCCATAAGCATTACAGCAACATTAGCTTCCAAGTCTTCCATATCATCATCAGAATATAGATTGGCCATGAAGCTGTTTTCCTTTTCAGTGAAAGTTCTACCTGCTTCATCCTTTAGAGCTAGGAGTAATGCTTGCTTATGAAACTTGTTGCCTCGAGTTCTTGGTTTAGGACATGTAGTAGCCAAATGACCTTCCCCATTGCAGTTGTAGCACCTCACCATAGTTTTTCCAGAGTCAGAATTCCCAGTTTCAACAATTTCAACCCTTTTCTGAGGAGCACCAGCATTGTTCCTATATCCCCCAGCATTGTTAAACCGTTGTTTATTTCCTGAACTTTCCATGTAACCACTTGAACCAGATCTTCCATAGTTACGATTCTGTATCTCAACTCGTCCATCTTGAACAATAGCTTGATTCCTGGTGTTTGATGAAGTACGAAGACGATTGTTAGACTTGTTTGAGAATTTGCTGAAAGCTCGAGCAATGAGTGCAAGTCCTTGATTCAAGTTTTTGAATTCCTCATCATCATCATCATTTGAAGTATTAGTGTGGTACACAACATCATTGTTCTCATAAGAAACAAGTTGATTTGATTGAGATTGCATTGGTGACTCATAAGAAGATGCTTGGTGAGAGGTGCTTTGATGAGGGTAGTTAAAGTAGTTTTGTTCTTGGATATAAGCATGGTTTGACATCGGAGGAGGAGCAACATGAGATTGAGCAACGAGAGCCAAGGAGTTTAAGGATGTAGGCGGTTAATAGCTTCCTCGAAGAGCTCGATCCTTGTCAACTTCAGACTGATGATGCTTCAGATAGTCATACAACAAACCATATGGTGCATTGTCAAGATTTTTTGCTAGGCGAACAAATGTCACGTACTTCTGCCAATCTGGACCAAGACAACTTTTGAACTTTGTATTGACGGAAATCTTAGGTAACTTGATGCCGTGTCTGTCCAGATCATTGATTATGTTAATGAAGCGGTGGTAGTAAGACTCAAGTGTCTCCCCGGGTTCAATCATGAAGTTTGTATATTCCATGTAAAGTTTAGATTCCATATCCTTTTGATTCAGTTCAGTGCCTTCCATTAAAAGAAGAACATGTTCCCATATAGCCTTAGCTATTTTCTGAGCATCAACGCTTCAAAAGATCGGATTCGGTATTCCTTGAAGAATATAGATCATAGCATATTCCTCTGCTTCACGATGAAGTATTTGTTCAGTAGAAAGTTGAGACTCAGGGACAGGAGTTACAGATTCATGTCTTGTATCATCTACAGCAATTGTTTGAGTTGGCCACTGAAATGGACCTTCAAGGATAACCTTTCACATGTATTTTCCATGCGGTTTCTTGAGTTCAATAAACCTTAGGAATCGACTTACCCGTTGAACATAATTTCCGGGTGTTAGCATAGGGGTGTATCAAGTGATCCTGCTTCATGACGTGATTGCTGAGTAGTGATTACTTTGCACATTTGATCAAACCAATGAGGTCGTTTTGGAGGAGGGTTGAGTTGTTGCATGGGTTGTTGTTTCATTAGGTATTGAGGTTGATGAGGTATGATTTGATGTTGTTGCATCATGAGGTGATGTTGAGGATATTGCTGTTGTTGATGATATTGTTGTTGTTGTTGAGGATACTGTTGTTGTTTAGTTTAGAAGTTATAGTACGGTGGTTGAGACATTGTTGCACTTGTGATTAAATGGATCTTGTACAAGGTACAGAAGTTTAGGTTGATTTTCGAAACTTGGTCAATTCACAATTCTCGAAACTTTGGTCTTCAGAAAAAATTCTCCAAACTTTTGTCTTGAAAATTCTCAAAACTTTTGGTCTTGAAAAATTCTCGAAACTTTTGGTCTTGAAAAATTCTCGAAACTTTTGGTCTTGATAATTCTCGAAACTTTTGAATTCTGAAAATTCTCAAAAGTTTTGAACAAAAAATTTCAAAAATTTTGCTAAAATTTCGAAACTTTTAAATATTTTTGAAAATTTGTAAGAATTTCGAAACTTAGTGAGAATTTCGAAACTTTGTCAAGATTTTGAAATTTCAAAGAATTTTGAAACTTTTGAAAATTTTTTGAAAATGAGTACCAAAACTTTCTAAATTGTACAATTTAGAGAGTATATCATGAGTCGAAGTGTTTTCTATCTTATACAATAAAGAGAAACATCAGGTAACCCACGTTTGCCAAAATGGAGACTTGGAGAAAATTTTCGAAAGTCAGGGCTTTGCCAAAAATTTTGAAAGTTAGGGTTTTTGGAAAATTATCGAAAGTTTTCAATATTTTTTATTTTCAATAAAGTACACTTCAAACAAGTTTTTAATCCAATATTCTTTTACAACTAACCTTAAAACTATGAAATCTAAAGGAAAGTTGCAAACTTGATGATTTTTATAAAAGTTAGAAAATTTTTGAAATATTGTAAAAGTACAATTCAAATCTTATGAAAAAACCAAAACTTTTGCAAAAGATTGAAACTTTCTTGTTTGTAAAGGTTTATAACATAAGTTTATAAGCAAAATGTGTTAGAAACCAAGAAACAAACAAAAAAATAACAAAAAATTAAAATAACGTGACAAAATAAATATTATGGTTCGAAAATAATGGAAAACCCAACTTCAACACTTTCTTTTGGCGATTGATACCGCTTCTTAGGTTCCATTATTATGAATAACATAAGTATTGCTATGGTAAGAATGAGATATATATATATATATATATATATATATATATATATATATATATATATATATATATATATATATATATATATATATATATATATATATATATATAAGGATTTGATGATTTATATGATGAGAGAAATGTAAGAGCAAGAGTTTCACTAATATATCAAATAAACCAACAATTGTTAAGCATATATGAGCTTGGTATTTATAGGGGAAGGACTAGGGCAACATTCCTAGATCCTTCCACCTTTCATATGTGGGCTTTAAGCCTGGGTTTTTACACTTACCCCATTTTACATAAACATTAAGTAGAATTAACTAAAGCAACCTATTACATAATATTAAATGACCGAGACTTGATATTATATGAAACGTGTTCCCAACACTAAGATTCTACTATAATGCTATTTTTTAATGATTTTTGTAATATCATTTAAGTATACAAATTATTATATATTATAAACAGAAAATTATATAAATATTTCATGAAAATATTGTCCTAAATTATGAATATGAAATTTTAAGAATAATTACATGCTGTTTTTTAAATTGCATAAAAATATAAACCATAAATTTGTAGTTTTTTAGTTTATGGTTCGAGAAAAAAGTAAGGCCGGATCGGAGTAGATCTTAAGATCCTAAAGTTAAGATCGGGATCCTATAAGATCTTAAGCTTGTTAAGATACTGCACAGGATCCGGATCGTTTTTGTTTTATAGAATCTTAAAATTGTAATATCCTAATATCAGGATCGGGATCTTAATAACTATGGTTTGAAGCATTATACTATAAAAATATTTTGAAACATTAATAGTCGTAGTGACATGCTCAGTATCGAGTTTTTAATCAACGACATCAACATGTAGATGCTCATACAAAATTAAAAGATACATGAGAGAAAAACATTAAAAATTGGGTAAATTGCAAAAATGGTTCTTAACGTTCCACGAATTTGCAAAAACGGGACCGAGACAAAAAGTAGCGCAAAAAAGACATCAATGTTCCACATTTTCGGAAAATCGCTACCGAGAGGCCTTTTCCGTTAATTTTCCCGTTAAGTGCCACGTAGTTGAGGGTAGTATCGTCATTTCATGTCCTTTTTTATCTCCCGCCAACTTTCGGGGGACTATTTTTTGTGAAAAGGCCTCTCAATGGCTAATTTGCAAAGTTATTTTCAGGTTTCATATTAAATTATCAACGCCTTCACACACACACACACAAGCAGAAAAACACACACACACACCCGTAATCAAATAATTACCATTCCCTTTTCCAGAAACATGTCTCGCTGTCTTGATCTCGTGGTTGCTTGCAACTCGTTTGTCATATCGGAAATGATGCTAACCCATTACCGGCTAGAGGTTGAGGAGGACATTCATCATGCACAAGAGTTGATAAGTAGGTGCCAAAAGCTGTCTGATATGCTCCGTCTTAGGGGGGGACCTGATTTTGGAGCTCCAAAACATAAGGGGCTTGAGAACTGCAAGGGCCAATGTGAACAAGCTTAGGAGGATTCAATCAGCTGATATGAGAAATATGAGGGGGTTGACGAGGATACTTAGGCAAACAAACGACAGCATTGTTTCCAAGATTGAGTTTGCTGTGAGGCAAACTTACATGTGAAGGGGTTGGGTGCTGGATGCTGGGGGTGGGTTTTTTTGTTGTGTTTTGTTGTGTATGATGAATGTAGGTAGTAGGTGGTTGGGCACTTATGGTTTCTTTTGTTCATTTTAGTGCCACTGTCGTAGTGTCGTAAGCTAGGTAGATGTAGGTGATGATGTAGTTAGGGGTTGTGGTTTTCCGTTGAGGTTGTAAATGTATCCCTATAGTTTATGAATGGAAGGGGTCGTTTGATCCCGTTTGTCTTGATATACATTGTTCGATTCATATCACAAACACATTCACAAACATGAAACTGACATAATTGAAACCATAATACAATACACAAACACATATGTTTAAATGCTACTAATCGAAGCAAATAACAGAACCACAAAACAAACAGAAACATATTATGCATAGGAGTCAAGCTTGACTAAACATTTAACCCCATATGAAATACTTCAATTTACATAATATTGTTCGGCATGTACCGAATAAGTTTAACCCATCACAATGCCTGCCCACACCCTTTGGTGTATTCGAAACAGAGGTAGAATAGTTCAAGTTACATTAGTCAAATTACATTACTAAATACAACCAAATTTAAGTGTTCTAGTTTCTACACATTACATATTCCCAATAGATGGACCCATATGTCAATCTTCAAAACTTCTACTGGATGAATATTCAAACTTTCTACTGGATGAACCAACATGTGATCAACAACACCTGCACAGTCAATATATGCAATGAAATGAGGTTACTATAATAGGCAATACAATGTGTCCAAAATATTTGCTAAACAGTTCATTATACTCACCTAGTCAAAATAACACCACATTGTTACCCATTGATCCTGGTGCCCGTAGACCCAGTACGCAATTAGTTATTCTTGGTCTCAAAATACCACCACCCTTTGCTCCCACATTCACTGAACCAATACCTGGTGGGTTCTTAATAGAACCACCGTCTCTAATGACAATACCAGCCGTTTTATTCCTATTAACAACATCAGCCTCATCAACCTCATCAACCATCTTTCCTTTTCCCTTATCCACAGACCTCTTCACCCTCTTTTTATGCTTCCCGAATTCTGGTTGTGAAGCATCTACATCATCCACTTTCCTGTAAGTTTTTGAAGTGCTAGTCCTAAAAGGAGTTGAAGTAATAGAGCACCGCAAGCTAGCATCTTCTTCTACCCACCCGACAACCTCCCCACCATCACCCTCTGCATCAATGTTGTTTAAATAGTAGGGAGATAACACCTGTTTTGTGTGAGCAACAAACAAGTCTACAAAACCGGCACAACAACCTAGTTCAATCATTGTATGCACATCATTGTTTGTGTGAATCATCTTCAAACCTTCTTCTAATGATTTGCCAGGCACACAAAAGAACACAACACATTTTTCTCCCCTAATGCGTGAAAACATATCATCCATACCTAGGAAAAAGACATGTCTATCACAGACAAAGCCACACATTGTAGAAACATTCCCTTGTACATACCTTAATTGACCAAATTCTAAGACTCCATTATTGTGCATGCGGAACAGAACTTCACCCCCATAACCAATTAAATCTGCCACAATTTTAAATTCAAACTGTCAAGACATACCAGCACCTACGAAACTAATGGTATACATGCTAAAGTCAATTCAGAAGTAGTCAACGAAACAATTATGCAGGCTCAAGTGAAGCAGAGTAATGCAGTGTTGTATATCTCACCGCATAGTTGTACTTTGGTTAATAAGTTAATGTGGTGATATAGAAACCAATCTATTTTGTTCCTGATACACTCAAGATACACAATGTGAAGACTTACTTACAACCAATGTGAAGACTTACTTACAACCAGTGTGAAGACTTACTTATAACCAATGTGAACACGCAGTACTTTCGTAATGCAAAACACTCTCTATAGCAGTACTTTAGTAATGCCAAACACTCTCACTTATGATATTCTAACACCCTACTTAATGCAAATACTCTGTTTATCCTAAACCTAGGAAAGGGGGTGCATATAAAAGTCTATCAAACATATCATAGCATCCTACGTAAACAAATTTAAAATGGCACATAAATGAAGTATACCACATTAACATACCAAGATCCGTATGCTCTTCCTTCACATTCCTCTTCTTGCCAGTCCCATTTGCCATTCCCCTCTTCATTTTTTCAGTAACTGTACTCGGATTAGAACTCCCCTCCTTCTTCTTCTTGCCAGTCCCAACAGGCCTTCCGCTATTCCTTTTTTCTGTAACTGTACTCGGATTAGGACTCCTCTCATTCTTTTTCTTGCCACTCCCAACAGACCTTCCCCTCTTTCTTTTTTCTGTGACTGTAGTCGGAATAGGACTCCCCTCCGTCTTCTTCTTGCCACTCCCAACCGGCCTTCCGCTCTTCCTTTTTTTCTCTGCAACTACCTCATTGGAGCAACGGCTACCACTTCCAATGGTAAGAATAGATATGGCACCGCTAGCTCCCACATTTGGTTTGTTGAAGGTTCTATTCCACATCCATTGAAGAATTTCTTCAATCATCTCCTTCCCTATGTTTGCATACGAACCATACTTGGCAATAACTTTATCACCAAATTCATCCAAAACATCCTCAAAGACTTCATTATTTAATAAAACCTTGCCCCACGATATTTCGGATGATTCCTCCCCCCCCCCCCCCCCATCAACAAGCACTTTCCCTTTTCATTCTTATCATTATTCGCCATAGCTGGGTTTAGTTGTTGCAATTTGATTTTTTTTATGTTAGGGTTTGACGGTTGATTATCTACACAGTACACAATGGTTGGTTAGTTTTGGGGATTTATTGTACCCTGAAAAAGCACACAGCTAGTGACCATCGTGGGTTTTTAGCGACACGCCATAATTAAAAAATCACGCACAAATACTGTTTTAATGTTTTTTAAAGATGACATCATAATTTTAATTATGTATCTCCGCCTTAAAATTATTGTCCCCTTTTGACTTTTTCGGTCTTTACTTTTCAATTTTGACCTTAAGTATTTTTGTTTATATTACATAATACTTGATACAAAATATATGAATGGATTGAGTTTTAAATGTATTTTTATTTGGTATAATTCTTATCAAAAATTGTATAACACAAACACAAATATTTATGGTCAAAATTAAGAAAGAAAAACTGAAAAAGTCAATAAGGGACAATAAATTTGGAACGGAGGGAATATTACAGTAGGCCACTCATATCACAACACATCATCAAAATGACTTCAGGAAAAACCTTTGTTTGACAAATTAAAAATAGAGATATCCACCGTTGGTAACACACAAACACCAAACTAAACTCACCCTCCGAACATGTCTACATCTGCCTCCAATCCTGTCGCTAAAAACCCACGATGGTCACTAGCTGGAATGACAGCTCTAGTCACAGGTGGTACACGTGGCATCGGATACGCTGTGGTGGAGGAGATAGCTGAGCTAGGGGCTGTTGTGCATACATGCTCTCGCAACGAAACTGAGCTTAACCAACGGTTGCAAGAATGGTCGCTAAAGGGGTTTACTGTCACTGGGTCTGTTTGTGATGCAACTTCTCGTACTCAACGTGAAGAGCTGATGGAAAAGGTGTCGTCTGTGTTTAATGGGAAGCTTAACATTTTAGTAAGTCTGTTTAATTTAGGTCATTGTTCGATTACTGATACATGCTAATCGTGTTTTGATACAATGAATAGATAATGTTGTGTTTATATATAGGATTGTTTTTTCGGATTATTTTCGTATAAGGTTACACCCTGAAACAAGCTTTTGTTATGGTGTATGATTTTAGTGCTATGGGGGTAATAACTAATAAGTAATTCATCTAGTCTCTAACAGGTAAATTGCATTTTGGCATTTAGTTTTCAGTTTTTTGTAATGGTTCATAAGTTTTGTTTACCCGCTTTTTTGATTCAGTTAGATAAGCAGTTTTGAGTGTTTGGATAGAAGCACATTGGTTTTCCAAGTGTCAAATAAGCAGTTTAGAAATTCCTTATACAAACTGGTTTTATGATTATATCATTATTTTACCTCTTGAATCCTTTAGATAAGCAGTTTCAAAATACCTTTTGGAGCATAGTCTCATTTTGCTTATTCCATAGAGCACCAGCCTTGACTAAGCTTCTTTAGAGTACTAACTGGATATTAGCAAGAAGTTTGCTAACGGGTGAACAGATAAATTTAGTGAAAGATAAATGCAGATTCGTAAGAAACTGAAAAACTTTTGTTTGTTGCTAAAAGGGATAATATCCTATATTCCAATTATCAAATTTCCTTGGTTCTTCGGTTGGTAAACTTCTTACTAATATCCAGTTACTCTGGAAGTAGTAATAAGTTCTTAAACTACCAGTTCCTAAAAGGACTAAAAGTTATACTCAACAGAATGAATCTGCAACGACAAAAATGGTAGAAATTAGTGATAAGAGATCATAGATTCATAACTGAATGCTTCTTGCAATGATTTTACAAGCTCACATGTTTTTCAGATCACTAACTTTCATAGTCGCCTTTCGTGTAGGTAAACAATGTTGGGACCAACATAAGGAAATCTACGGTGGAGTATACTGCAGAAGAGTATTCAATGCTAATGGCTACCAATTTAGAGTCTTCTTATCACATGTGTCAACTTTCACACCCCCTTTTAAAGGCTTCTGGAGTCGGTAACATTGTCTTCATTTCCTCTGTTGGGGGTCTTGTTCACCTTTTCTCTGGGTCTATATATGGAGCCACTAAAGGTACGGTCTGTGTCTTTTTTATGAGACTACAATTCATGTAGGCAAAGGGGTATTAACTTCCTTTTCCATCAACAGGTGCAACGAATCAGCTTGCAAGGAATTTAGCATGTGAATGGGCCAAAGATAACATTCGGGTTAATAGTGTAGCACCATGGTACACTAAAACTTCGCTTGTCGAACATGTAATGTTCTTGGATTTTGCCTTTCTTTTAGTGCTACGTTTTGTATGGGCTTGATATAACTATTTTGTTTTATGCAGATGCTAAGTAATGAGCAGTTTTTGGAAAGAGTTGCATCTAGAACTCCACTGAAACGCCCCGCAGAAGCAAATGAGGTTTCATCACTTGTGGCATTCCTCTGCCTACCTGCTGCTTCTTACATCACTGGTCAAACAATTGCTGTTGATGGAGGATTTTCTGTTAATGGTTTCGCATGACTGCAACTTCAAATCTGCATAATAATTGAGAATTTTGGCTTTTGGTCGGTCTTTTATCTTCATGTGGACAGCGTTTGGTAAAAATCTGTTGCTATTTAAGATCATTATCTTTGTCATTTCTGTAGTGAAGCTACACTGAAATGTTAACTTTTGTCCTCAATGTTCTTATATCACCTACCTTACTGTTTTTGTTTGGCTGTCATAAGTCGGCCGACCGGTTTGGTAATTTCCCGACTGTCTATATGATTCAGGTTGGAATTTGAATGTTGAAAGTTTGGATCTTTCCATACAAGATGAACCAATCCATATATCTTTTCATTTTATTCTGTTCATATATAAATGAAGTCTGCCTCATGCAATAGCACACTAATTTCCAAGCAAGAGTATGACCATTGAATGAGATTATCTACTGTTGAAAACATTGTGTGACTCTTTTGTTAGCAAGTTGAACTCTTTCACTTTCACATTACATATACAATGGGGCATTCACATTGATAATATATAGGCCAGTGATCTAACATTTTTAACTGAAAAGCATTTAAAATTTCTGTCATAACAATTTTGCCTGGTATGGCACTTAAATTCCAACATTTTTCCAGAAAAGAATGGAGTAATTTAGTAGCGTTATGTCATTATTAGCTTTTAACAAAAACCCCAATATGTAATGGATTAAAGTATTTATATATGTTAGTTTTCTTACATTTCTGACGTTTATCTCACTTAAGAAAAAGGTACCTGTGAAATCGCCTCGACTGATCGGAGTGTTTGTATGAGATATGAGATATCTCCGAATACCCTATTTTTGAAGATTTCCAGTATTGATACCTTATCCTGAAACAATTCAAGGAATAAGTTCATTTTAATATATTGCATTTGTCATTAATTTGCAGCAACATTATAGTGTTACCTCATACATGCTCGTCTTATTTTGTCTAATAGTTCATATCATCTATCTATCTATATCTATCTATACAATATAATAAACCAGAAAACTTTACAAGCCCTCTAAGCAGCCAATGCAATTAATATTTTGACTTGTCTTTGTTGTGATTGGTAGATGATTTAATGCGTACAACCTCCATATGCAGCTCATTATTCACACCTTATAAAAAATGCACAACAAACTCATTCAATTACAGATTCAAAAAAATCAAATAAATGATCTTATTTTTGGTATGCAATAACTCTTATGAATGTAACCGAATGTCAAACTTCAATTCAAAACCTAATCAATCAATACAATCAAGCATTTAAAACACAACCAAAAATAACCTACGAATTGATGTTGATTCATACCATAACACCACCTTCTCCAACAATTCACGATTAACAGGTTGAATTAAGTGTGTGTTTAAAGAAATAATGCATCACTGTCTAGTAAGTATCCATTTAATTTTAATTTTATGTTTTTGATTTAAATGTTACAAGTTACAATTATTTATGAGATTAATGACTTGATGAATTAATTTTAATATTTGTATTTGATCACAACCCTACATGTTTAGTGATAGTTACGTAGTTCCCTAGAAGTATGTTATGTAAAATATTTATGATGATATGTAGAACTTTTGCATTCATGGTGGCTGGTAGGGTGTTCTAGATGCGTTATGGCATAACTTTGGTTTTGGGATTTAATAAACTTATGTACATTTCATAATTCTTACCCCTTTTAAAACTGCATTTTTTTACTTTACATAATAGGGGGTTTGTCCACCAGCTCCCAAGCTTACATGTGTAAGGCAGGATGTTGATGTTGATGTTGTTAAACTGATTACCTGTGCTATTATTATTAATTTGGTTAAGAGGAGTAGGATTAAAATAGGACCAAATTAGCGCTAGATGGCTTAATATTGGGAGACATGTGTGAGGTATTGTGATTTAGTAGGTAGTGGTGTTGCTGATAAGATATGGGTTTGGATCATGATATGTGCAACTATTAAAAATTGGTACCTGGTATCGCTCTTATAATTGGGTTTGTTGCCTATTATATAATCAATTAATTAAACTTACACATACAAGAACTATTTGTTTAACTTTTACGATATAATGATGAATTTGAGAGGACGTCCACGAGGATTTGCTTTAAATATTGCACTATTGGTTGATCCGAAAATTGTTCGGCTAAATTATTAAGTTTGTTCTAAAACTAATTAATGTGGCAAATACAATTAAAAATAAATAAGAAACTACTTATAACATTTACGTACTAGTATTTCTCTATATATTTTACAATTTGTGATACGTATGGCTTATCGTCACTCATTTCTCACAAGTTCCTTACTCTCAGGCTCAGTTCGACCAACTGGTGTTGTTTTCCAAAAGTTATATTGGTAAAGCAAAATAACCAGGTAATACTATGGACCAATTTTTCAAACCCATTGTTATTATATATCTAGACACTGTCAACTGTAAGAAATTTTTAATGTATCTTGATTATTGCTACCAGGATCTATGTTGTAAGCTCAACTTGGTGTTGATACTATGCTTGATGCGTGAATACATGCTCATTATGTCCTTTGTTGGCTCAACTTGGTGAATGGTGATGATGATATGCATGATTACAGGAATGTTAAAGATGGCAAACTGGTGGTTATTCATCTTTGAGACTGTTTATGGAAGGAAAGAAGTAATGTAAGTGTTATAATTTAATGGGTTTTTCTTTTAAGTGAATTAGTGTTAATGACCTATTTTGACCTATTTTGTTTTATTAAAATGTCTCCAATAACCTATGTGTTGACCCATTTTGTATTATCAAGTTATTTTAATATTTTTTAGAGGATAGTTATAAAAATACTGTTGTTATTAAAAGTAAAAGCTAATGAAGTACGTTTCACTCCTGCTATGTACCAACAAGCATAGTGCCTAAACCTCAAAGATCCCAATTAAAAGAAATATATAAACATGTAAAGGTGAACCGTTGCAAACAAATGGAGACATCCAAATTGCTTAAATGTATTAACTAAAAAAGTGAGAAACCATTGGTTGCTATATATTCGATACCATTTTTTTTATAACAAGTCATTTAAATGGGTTAACTAAAATTATAGTTCATATAATAGAATTTGTTTGGAGTTTGACTTGCTTTTGCACTTAAATTAATTTGATTCAGGGAGTATGGTGTTCAAATTCTCACCTGTTGGTTGCTTTATGTTGCCTATTTGATAATTTATGAGTGTTTTATTATGATGGGAAAAAAAGATTTATGAGAGGCAAACAAATGTGCATGTATATGGGTATATGAATGCATTTTGGGTACTTTGATAAGTATGTATTGATAAATTATTGGTGTCAAGGCTAATGAATTTGATTTTGCATCATGTTCCTATATGCTCAGTTTTTGTTTTTATTTTTTGTTTCAATATTATGGTAGTTTTGATGTTGATGAGAATTATTATCCCTTTTGTTGCTTTCGGTCATGATACTAGAGTGTCTAAAAATTCTACATGTGCTACAGGATACAACGGAATTTTATTTTTTAAAAGAACATTATAATGGGTGATGCTATTTTTGTTTACATAGAGGTATGTTTTCAAGATTTAATCTTCTGTAAAGTTATTATATATTTGCATTCGGCTTGCATGAATATTCATCTAATTATAACTTGGATGTTATAATAGTCTTTAATGAAATTATAATAGTCACTATAGCAAGAACATAATAGTCATTAGTGTCACGGTTATTCAGCGAATGTCTCTTTGGTTATGTAGTCTTTAATAGTGTCACGGTTATTGATAGTCTTTAATGAAATTTTTGCATGTTTAAGAAACCATTTATTATACTAATTTGCTAAAATTGTTAGCTAATTTTGACCCGGTAAGAGGTTATGTATCTTTCATGATTGTGGTTAACATTGGATTTATACTGATATATAATATGGGTCTATACTTGGTGAGGTTTCAACAGTTAGTAGCATTGCTTCCTACATATTTTCATCTTTAGAAGTCGTAATCATGGGATTTAAATGTTAGATATGTATAACATGGTATAGCTTAAAGAATCACGAGGATTAACAAAACAAGGTTTTCATGCACACAATCCATCATTTGCTACAGATTTTGGGCTCTCAGCAAGTACCAGCACATGATGTTGATCATGGACTCAACCTAGAAAAGGATGGAGCCTAAAATACGGTAGTTTCCTGTTTCCATCTTATCACTATTACTAACAAAATGAGTTGAAATGTGTAGTCATGATAATCATTAAACACACCTTATATAATGCGTGTAACTTTGAGTTGAAAACTGCTGAAGGTCGTGTCAGAGACAATAAAACTAAGTTTACTGTTAGCATCTGCTATTCTTAACAAGTAAGCAGAAATTAATAGTAGATCTAGATCATAATTTGTTACTCATATAAATTTTTTTGGTTTTTGCCACACAATGTTATTATCAACCAAGGTATCTATGAACAGTCGTATATTATTTTGTTGTTTTTTAACTTGGTTTGTTTTATTGGCTAAATTTCCAATGTCAGAGATATCAGCCACTATCAACAAATTCATATCCCGCCATCTAATTACTAAGGTATTTAATCTTAATGTGTTACATATTTATTCCTTTACCACAAATTTGAGGTTGTAAAATCAGAAGACATGTTGATTAGTTACTTATCAGGTTAACATGAAACTCTAAAAATATTTTTTGGGCGGGTTTGTCAATTTGATTGGTTTCTTCTTTAAGTAATACTCCCTTAAGGATCAAACATAACATGAATCGACATATTTGTAACATGGGTCGAAATTGCCACATCAACCAGACAGGATTATTAATTTTATTTTTTTAAACATGAATCGACACATCGTCCCTTATAGGACTTGAACCCACAACCTATTGATTGGGGACATAACCACCATCTCACTCATACCATTAGACCAAAGGCACATTGGTCACAAGATTATTAATTTCAATAGACCTATTAAGCATGTTGCTTTGATATTGCATTATGTAGCTCTCTTGGGGACATAACCACCTCGGAAGCAAGTGGAAACTCCCTTGGCTACGGATTCTCACGGATGATGTCCAAATTTAAACCTAAACCTGCTTCGATTCTTCCTCTGATGATAATCCGGATCAATGAAGGAACACTTGCAACATAAAACCAGTTGGAAAAAAAAAAAAAAAAAATCAAATACAGATTGTTATTACCCCTCCAATACATAAATTTAAGGAACGGATAACAGGTTATTGCCCTTCCAATACAAATTGTACAGATACATTTAGTCGCATTGCGCTCCTACGTAGTATTTGATTTCCTTTTTCCGGTAGTCCATTGCACAATTCCTTTAGAATGATAAGACCAAGTTATAAATTATTAAAATTTTCACTTCGGTATTACTCATTTGTAATAAATAATCTATTTGGCCACCTTTTCCTTATTGGCTAATTTTATTGATTTTGTCAGATTGACCTGTTAGATATTAAAATTACCCAAATTGACCCATTCATAACTAAACAGGTTAAAAGGGCCGCTTCTCAATGTTTGAAACACATGGAATGCCGATAAGTGGGACTATATGTTCATATACAGTGGCGAAGCTTGGAATTTTTAAGTGGGGGGTCGGGATCTAAATTTTTTTTTTCCTAAGGCTATATTTCAGGTATACCGAAATTTTCGGGGGGTCGAAACCGAATATACCGAAATTTTTCTACACGAAAACTATATACCCCCTACATCGCAAAAAAAATTTCGGGGGGTCGGGCGCCCCCCCCCCCCCCCCCGGCCCCTTAAAAGCTGCGCCACTGTTCATATATACTTGTAGCTTTGCTCTCCAAAATTATCTATCAGTTGGAAAGCATGATATATGCACGTTTATTATTTTAATAATTATAAACCGAATTGTTTATCAAATCATTGATTACTTATTATTCCTTAAAAAAAATGATCGAACGTGTTTACGTTCGTTGTTGTTTCTTACTTTATTCAAACACGTAACCTCTTAATGAATAATTTCATTAAAAATCCTCGTGATTTTACTTATCCAAACCTTTTGAATCGCATAGATGATCCGTCATACTTCCAAGAAAATACCATTCTTGCTTCGACGAATGAAGTTGTGGACACTCTAATTGATCATTTGTTGAAGACATTTCCAGGTGAGGAAATGGTTTATCTAAGTGGCGACAACATAGATAAAACTGAATGTGGCGCAACCATAGATTAATCCGTTGTCTCACTAGAATTTATCAACGGGTTGAAATTCTCAGGTGTGTTCCAAACCACATGCTTGTGTTAAAAGTTGGTGTCTCGATAATGTTGCTCAGGAATATTGATCAATCTAATGGATTGTGTAACGGGATACGACTTCAAGTTTTACGATTATCACGGACTTCTATTCAAGCACAAATCATTAATGGGACACATTTTAGAACTAAGGTTATCATACCACGATTGAGAATTACTCCATCTGATAAATGTTTACCTCTAAAGATCGTGAGGAAACAATATCCCATTTCGGTGTCATTTGCCATGACAATAAACAAGAGCCAAGGGCAACCGCTTTCAAAAGTCGGATTGTATCTACCACGTCCTGTTTTCACACATAGACAGTTATAAGTGGCTCTTTTGCATATCTAAAGCAAAAGAGGTTTGAAGGTTGTTGTTTTAGATGCGGATGATAACCTAACAAAAACTAACGTAAATGTGGTAGATAAAGAAGTTTTCAAGGTCTATGATCAAACGGTCAATAGGTATGTACTATGTGGTATATAAAGAAGTTTTTCAAGGTCTATAATCAAATGGTCAATTGGTATGTACGGTAAACATATTACATGTTTTGTGAAATTTTTCTTATTTACACTTATTATAAATCCAAAATTCTTTTACTTACATATTTTTTAAAACTTATTAGGTGTTCACGCAATAGACCTTTTGTTGAATTGTTAGAATGGTCACTACATACATGTGCTTTTGAAGTCAAAAATATTGGAGATCACCGGGCAATGAACGTTTATTACAAATATATTTACAAACATTGTATTTTATACTATCAGTCACTTATAACTTATTATTCGGTTTCAAGAAAATTTCATAGCATTTACGTTCGTTGTTCTTTCTTACTTTATTCACGTACTTACTTTTTGAATCAAAAACCCTCTAAAATCCCGTGGATGCCACGGGTCTATAAGCTAAGTACATGTCTTATCAAATTTAGTGGCTTATGAAAACATTTATGTTATCATACGCTAAGTACACGTCTTATCAAATTGGCCTCTTTCAAAAATTAAATTACCACATCTCATAGGAAGGTGTTTAATCTAATATGGAATCTGTTGATGAGATGGTTGCAAAAAATCCCTAAATGGCACCATGTCTTGGTGGTGCAAGTTATTGTTAGTTGTGGCAAATGGGCAAATTAATTGACCCATTTGACCCGTTTATTAACTTACCCCAAGTTCTTTTTGCCCCAAAAGTAGGGATGAGCACGGTATCGATCCGGTACCGAATTAGTAGTACCGATTTTTTTTCACCTAATTTCGTAGTCTCGGTACCGTACTGTATATCGGGAATCAGTACCGTTTCGGTAGGGTACCGGTACGGTTCCGGGATTCGGCTCGAAATGTTCATCCCTACACAAGTCATATGTTAGAAAATGTTTAGCAGGTCAAGTAAAATTTTAATCATTTTGGTTATGTTGTTAAAGAGTACAATTAGCAATTTTCAACCATTTATCTATAGATGAAATTTACTGGTCATGTATGAAAAAGAGAAGTTGAAAGAGAAACAAGATAAAACAAGTCAGAGAGTTATTTTATTAAGATGAAAACTGCTTTGTGGCTACCTGTATTATTTTGCTCTTTTCATGATATATTCCAATAAATTTTGGACACAAAACTGGTGCCATGTTACGGTAATACACATACCCGTCTTCTTTTAAATTTGAAAGGAGTGATATTTATGAGTTTTAATTCCTACTTCCATTTGTCGAGAGGCTAAAATGTTGAGGCAATTACAAAAATGCACGAATGCGTTATAAAACTCGTGATTTTAAATTTGGACTAACTGAGTTTACGATATTAAATATTCAAGCATTGTTGAGTTCTTGAGTAAAGAGATTAGAATATGGTGCACAAGTATTTAATCGTGCACAAAAATAGTTCAACCTGTTTACCTTCATTGTTTTTTCTTACTTTACCTACACACTTAATTTCTTGAAGCATTCATTCTTCTAAAAACCCGTCAATTTGACGGGTCTATAAGCTAGTTTTAAATATAAGGCTACCTCCATCCCTCACACAATTTCACCTTCCACATCAGCGCCACGTCAGCTTTCTCTCTCTTTCACCACTATTTCACTTTTCACCCCAACTATCTCACACTACTTCACCTTTCAACACATTTTTTATTCATTAAAATACCCATTAAATGTTGGTTATGAGCCCAGAACAGGGTTAAGATAATCAATAACCTAACTACGTACCAATAAAGGTTACCGGATATCACTTGAAATCTTGTTATCACTTTTTAAAGTAAACTATTCGACCCTAATGTCTGGGTATCACAAATATCTACTTGGGATAAGACCAAATGTTGTTAGTGATTTAGGCACAAATCAATACCCTTCGTGTATAAGTGTTATATGTTTTCTGTGTCCTTCATGCTTTATTTGGTTTCCTATTTATAAGAAGATACTCATGGCTAGTCAAATGTAATTATAAGAATTAATCGTCCCATTAATCTCCACATAATTGTCCCCATTATAGCCTAAAATAGTGTTTACATGACCAATTAAACGTGGTCATAAGTGCAAATATAACTGTCATTTGAATAGGTCAAATCAGTTACATTCCCATCAGTAGAATCAACTTTGCACTAGCAGCAGAATCACTGCTCAGCAGCAGAGTCATACTACTAGCAGCAGAAACCACTATCAGCAGGAACCACTAGCAGCAGGATCCACAACAGCAGAAACCAACACTAGCAGCAGGATCCTGCCCTACCACTATTGAGTCAGGGTAATCAGGGACTTGATAGGTGTACACTCCGTACCTCCAAACCCATTTCCAAGTATGATTTGATCCCTCAAGTGCACTAAATTTTCCAACAATCCTCCCTAAATTTAGTTCACTTCCTTTGCATGAAAATCAAACATTAACAAAACATATGCATAAACGAAAATATCCTGAGGATTGAATTTCCATCTTAGTACATTACACGTTCAAATATTCGAGAATCAGGGTGTTCTAAGAATTGAACCCTTCAACCCATTTGAATACCTGAAGATAAAATACACATACATTTTCAAACACTTAAAACACTCCTGACACTATATAAGCCATGTGTCCATATCCAATTCATAAATGTTGTAAAAGCTAAAAGTCCATAGCTTCCTGAAGCGGCAAAACTTCAACATTTACATAGGTGGTTCCTCTTTATTCATGCTCTTGCTTAGCATTTTTCCAAAGAAATTAACCATTGAGAAGTAAAGACTTCATCCTCCTTTTCAGCAAGTTATGAGCACAACCTTGGGATGTAGTATAATACATGTGCTCCAGTACACTGAATGTTCAGCTTTCTACATTGAACTCAGCTCCCAAGTTTCGTCAGGAGGGAGTTGGGTGTCCTAGCATTCAGTGACCAAGTTGGACTTCAAACCCATCCCTTTAGCAGACTTTATAACCAAGTCTCTAGCAAGACCCTTCGTTAAGTGATCAACTAAATTCTGTTGAGATCTAACAAACTCTATAGAAATCACCTCATTCATGATAAGTTCACGAATCATGCTATGCCTGACACCTAAGTGTCTAGACTTCCCATTGTACATCTGGCTATAAGCCTTTGCCAATGTAGCAGCACTATCACACCGGATAGAAATAGGTGCTATAGGTTTAGGCCACAATGGAATCTCAAGAAGCAAGTTTTTCAACCATTCAACTTCTTTGCCAGCAGCTGCTAAGGCCACAAATTCTGATTCCATTGTTGAACTGGTGATGCAAGTTTGCTTCTTGGATGCCCAAGAAATTGCACCTCCACCAAGTAGGAATACCCAGCCACTGGTAGACGAATTGTCTTCAGTGTTACTGATCCAACTTGCATCAGTGTATCCTTCCAACACTGAAGGATAACCAGTATATGAGAGACTATCGTCCATAGTTCTCTTCAAATACTTCAGTACCCTCTGAATTGCTTGCCAGTGCTGAGCACTAGGATTACTAGTATACCTGCTCAGTTTACCCACAGCAAAAGCAATGTCAGGCCTTGTACAAGTCATGGCATACATCAGGCAGCCAATCACCCTGGAATACTCAAGTTGAGATACAGCTTTGCCAGTATTAAGCATAAGATTCTCAGTGGTATCCATGGGAGTACTCACTAGAGTACAATCAAAGCAATTAAATTTCTTCAGTACCTTCTCAATGTAATGAGACTGAGAAATTGATATACCATTGCTTTTATGTTTAATACTTATACCAAGGATAACATCAGCCTCCCCCATGTCCTTCATGGAGAACCTTGATGACAAAAATTCCTTTGTCAGGTCAACTTGATTTTGGTCAGTGCCAAAGATCAACATGTCATCAACATATAGACAAATGATGACTCCTTTACCAGATTCATCAAATTTGCTATATACACATTTGTCAGCCTGGTTAAGAACATAACCATTAGACAAAACCACTTCATCAAACTTTTGAGGCCATTGCTTAGGTACCTGTTCCAGTCCATATAAAGACTTAATCAGTTTGCACACCTTGTTTTCATTTCCTGGCATGATGAAGCCCTGAGGTTGGTTCATATAAACCTCCTCATCTAATTCACCATTCAAGAAGGCTGTCTTCACATCCATCTGATGAATAATCAGATTGTGAGTTGATGCCAAAGCAATCAGCAGCCTGATGGTACTGATACGTGCCACTGGGGCATAAGTATCAAAGTAGTATATCCCTGACTTTTGTTTAAAGCCCTGAATGACTAGTCTAGCCTTGAACTTTTCAATAGTTCCATCTACCTTCATTTTCCTTTTGAAAATCCATTTGCAACCAAGAGGTTTGCAACCTGGTGGTAGATCAACCAACACCCAAGTGTTGTTTCCCATGATGGAGTCAATCTCATCATTTATTGCGTCTTTCCAGAAAGCAACATCCTGGGACTTCATTGCTTCTTCAAATGTTTTGGGATCATCCTCAACAATGAAGCAATAAGAATATTGGTCAGAGACCTCATTCCTTGTACCTTCAATTAAGTATAATTGAAACTCAGGTCCAAATGACTTTGGAGTCCTGACCCTTTTGCTCTTCCTGAGCTGATGTTCAGATTGTTGAGCCACAACCTCATCAGGGACCTGAGATGATAATTCATCAGGGACCTCTGATACACCAATGTCATCAGTACTTTTTGGTATCCTGTGACTTGGTCTAGGGACTGATGAGAATCTATTCTCATCAAAGAGTGCATCACTTGATTCAATTATAGAGTTAATTGAAACATATTCATTAGGTTCAATAACATAGAACCTATAAGCCTTGGAATGCTCAGCATATCCAACAAAGATGCAATCAATGCCTCTTTCACCCAAAGTTTTCAATTTTGGATCAGGGAGTCTTACAACAGCCCTACAACCCCAGACCCTGAGATAATTTAGGTTGGGTTTCCTTTTAATCCAGAGTTCATAAGGGGTAACCTTGTTCCTTTTGTTTGGAACCCTATTTAATAAATAGCAAGCTGTAAACATAGCTTCACCCCAGAACCCTTGACTTAGTCCTGAATAGGACAACATGGAATTAACCATCTCCTTCAGTACCCTATTCTTCCTTTCAGAGATACCATTTTGTTGAGGAGTATAGGGAGCAGTCGTTTCATGGATTATACCAACAGACTGAAAATACAAAGTATCCATGTACTCACCTCCCCTATCAGTCCTGAATCTTTTGATCAGTGACCCAAGTTGCAACTCAACTTCAGTTTTAAATATTTTGAATTTATCTAATGCTTCATCCTTGGTATGTAATAGATAGACATAACAAAACCTAGAAGCATCATCAATAAATGCCACAAAGTACTTCTTATTCCCCAAAGAGGGAGTAGCATGCAAATCACACAGGTCACTGTGTATAAGCTCCAAGAGCTCAGTCTCACGTTTTACACCCTAAAAAGGTTTCTTAGTTATTTTGGTCAACATGCAAGTTTTACACTTTTTAGTGTCCATGTCAAATGCTGGGATTAACCCATCTTTAGACATATCTTGCATCCTTTTAAAATGTACATGGCCAAGTCTAGCATGCCACAGGGTAGAATCATTCAGTTTAGAAGTTGACAAAAAGGCTGAATTAACAATGTCAGTGACAACATTAAGCCTGGACATTTGATTACACAAATAGCCAAAACCAATAAACACACCATGTTTGGACAATATAAATTTATCAGATTCAATAACTTGTTTATATCCATGATTATTCAAAACACTACTTGAAACCAAGTTCTTCCTTATATCAGGAACATGAATAACATTAAACAAAGTTACAATCTTTCCAGAACTAAAATTAAGTTCTACACAACCACGACCATGCACCAAGGCTGTTGACTCATTTCCCATGTGAAGAATAGAACCATCATTCAGTGACTCGTAAGTCTTGAACCATCTTCTATCTTTGCACATATGAACAGTTGCTCCAGAGTCAACCCACCATGCAACATCATCATCCTGTACATAGATTCAGATACATATGTAACATAATAAACCTGAAGAGATTCATTAAACATATTCTGACCTTTCAGTGAGTTGGCAGAACCACCACTCCCTGAACCACTAGTGCATGAACCATTGGTTTTACCACCAACCTTAACACCTTTGCAATCCTTTTTAATGTGACCAGTTTTGCCACATTTCCAACAAGTAGGTGTTGCCTTCTTGTTAGGATCAGCCCTTGTGTTATCCTGATGTTTACGTTTGCCTTTATTGTCATTGTACCTGGTGGAATTGTTATGTTCCACCATATTGACAACAGATGCACCAGTAGCGTTGCTACTCTTTGGCTTGTCATTGTCCTGCGCCCTGAGAGAATCCTCAATACGTAGATGACTACCCAACTGAACAAGTGTCAGTTCTTCCTTCTTATGTTTCAAGGTATGCTTGAAATCTTTCCAAGAAGGAGGGAGTTTGTCAATGATACAAGAGACTGATATCGCCTCATCCATGTTCATTTTATGTTGTGTAAACCTTCCAAGTATTGCAAGAAGTTCATTGTATTGTTCCATGACTGGTCTTGAATCAGTCATTTTGTAATTTGTGAAATTACTTACAAGAAACTTCTTACTTGAAGCATCCTCAGCCATATATTTCGCATCCAAGGAATCCCAAAGTTCTTTGGAAGATTCAACATTCTGATAAATGTCAAAGAGAGAATCAGACATACCATTTAGGATTAAACCTCTGCAAACGTAATCATCATTCTCCCACTTGCTTCGATTCCTTATCTGTTCCACAGTAGCATCATCCCCATGATCCTCAGGAATGGCAGTGCTTAGAACATACACCACATTCATGCTTGACAGCAAGAAGTGC
The DNA here is from genome assembly GCA_030686995.1 of Artemisia argyi. NCBI lineage: Eukaryota > Viridiplantae > Streptophyta > Magnoliopsida > Asterales > Asteraceae > Artemisia > Artemisia argyi. The sequence goes on from CM060694.1 coordinate 136,881,954, forward strand.
ATCTTCTTTTGCCATCTTCTGAAATCAACACCTTCAAACTTTTCCAATTTGGAAATTTTAGTAGCCATATGCCTCATAGTAGCAGCCATTGATTATCACAAAATAGTTTACTTTGATTGTTGGTGGTTATGAGCCCAGAACAGGGTTAAGATAATCAATAGCCTAACTATGTACCAATAAAGGTTACCAGATATCACTTGGAATCGTGTGATCACTTTCCAAAGTAAACTATTCGACCCTAATGCCTGGGTATCACGAATATCTACTTGGGATAAGACCAAATGTTGTTAGTGATTTAGGCATAAATCAATAACCCTTCGTGTATAAGTGTTATATGTTTTCTATGTATCCTTCATGCTTTATTTGGTTTCCTATTTATAAGAAGATACTCATGGCTAGTCAAATGGAATTATGAGAATTAATCGGCCCATTAATCTCCACATAATTGTCCCCATTACAGCCTAAAATAGTGGTTACATGACCAATTAAACGTGGTCATAAGTGCAGATATAACTGTCATTTGAATAGGTCAAATCAGTTACATTCCCATCAGTAGAATCAACTTTGCACTAGCAGCAGAATCACTGCTCAGCAGCAGAGTCATACTACTAGCAGCAGAAACCACTATTAGCAGGAACCACTAGCAGCAGGATCCACAATCAGCAGAAACCAACACTAGCAGCAGGATCCTGCCCAACCACTATTGAGTCAGGGTAATCTGGGACTTGATGGGTGTACACTCCGTACCTCCAAACCCATTTCCAAGTATGATTTGATCCCTCAAGTGCACTAAATTTTCCAACACTAAATATATCACATACACTCACAAACAATAAAAATAAAAAATAAAAACTCACCCACTAACACGTTGCCCCAAAAGTGATAAACTCACTTTTCGTTTGTGTGCCATCACCTCACGCCCAACCTCCCAGCCATGCATGGTGCGTGAAGATGCTTGCCAACACCTCACTTGGCTTGCGATGGGAGGAGCCTAAGATATTTCAATCAGTCAATAGTATTCAAACTTGGGGGCTTTACATTTGCAAGTTGGCATTGTACTAATATAATATGTCACTGCAACAAATATTTAAAAAGATGTCTAAGTCACGTTAAGCAAGATGTCTATGTTACGATATTTAAAAGGGCTAGCGGCTCACTTTGTTGCTCGTTTGCCTTTCAACTCTATGTAAATTCAAATTAATTCATGAAATAAGTAAAGCATGATAGATAACTAGCAAACAGAACCTAGGAACATGTCCACATCGTCAGTTAGCAGTTCTGCAACTAGAAAATCCAAGTGGTCGTTAGTTGGAATGACCGCTCTGGTCACGGGTGGTACACGTGGGATTGGATACTCTGTGGTGGAGGAACTGGCTGAGCTAGGGGCTGTAGTACACACGTGCTCTCTTAACTAGGCTGAGCTTAACTAACAATTACAAGAATGGTTTGTTAAGGGCTTTACTGTCACTGGGTCTGTTTGTGATGCAACTTCTCATCCTCAACGTGAACAGCTTCTAGAAAAAGTGTTGTCTGTCTTTAATGGAAAGCTTAAAATCCTTGTAAGTTTTTTTTTTCTTTTTTTTTTTTTTTTTTTTTTTTTTTTGGCCTTTTGATATTGGGTTTTTATCATAAGTGTATTTGATTATTTCTTTATTTAAAGTTTGTTTTGATACGATATATTATCTAATTTTTTATTATATGTCACATAGTCAGTTTTTAAACTGTACCAAATTGTGGATGTGAAGTTACCAGATGCCTATTTAGGACTCTAACGATATTTTTCGTGTAACAGGTTCCATAGTTAACTGAATTAAACTGGATAGAACCCTTTATTGTGTAGTGTTTTATGGACTTATTTCTATTGTGTTGTTTAGTGTAGATAAACAATGTTGGGATGACCATTTATAAACCTACTATAGAGCATACCGCAGAAAACTATTCTATTCTCATGGCTACAAATTTGGAGTCTTGTTACCATATATGTCAACTTGCATATCCTCTTTTAAAAGCTTCAGGAAATGGTAGCATTGTTTTCATTTCCTCTGTTGCAGGTCTTGTTCACGCTTCTGCATCAATCTATGGAGCAACTAAAGATGCATTTTTCTTCGTCCTATTCTTTATTAAGTGAGGATATGTGGTGTTAACTTGAGTTCTCCATTCATAGGTGCAATAAATCAGCTTACAAATAATTTAGCATGTGAATGGGCTAAAGACCAGATTAGGACTAATAGTGTAGCACCATGGATCACTAGAACTCCTTTGTCGATACAGTGATACTATTGGCAAATGCGCTGCCAGTGGCTTCACCATCACTGATGCAACCTCTCATACACTACAAGAAAAAAGGCTTTAGTGACCAAACTTTAGTGACGACATTTTATTTTGGTCACTATTTAGATGAAAATAGTGACGATATAATTTTTTGTCATTATTTTTGGTCATCGGTAGAAAGTCAGTGATGAAACTTATAAGTGGTCACTATTTAGTCACTAAATTACATGAATAGTGACGAGAAATTTCGTCATTAAATATTAATGACAAATTTTGGTCACCATTTCACTTATTGCTAATTCTATAAAATGATTAAGAACAAGGGCATTTAGATATGTACTTATTAAAACTTGCATATTCGTATATTAATCCAAAAATCGTAAACACTATGAAACGTTATAATAAAACTTGTATTATAAAAAAATAACTCATATAAAATCATCACTAACATAGTATTATTTTGTAAAAAATTCCAAAATAAAAAAAAAAAAAAAAAAAAAAAAATGAAAAAAAAAAAAAAAAAAAAAAAAAACTTTCACTTAAACATTTGAAAACAAATAAAAAAAAATCCCCCAGAACACTTTTCACTCCCTCCCCAATCACCTTCTCTCGGTTATCTTCTCTCATCTCAGCAAAACTATAATCTCCTCCATTATCCCCAATTTTAATCTAATCTTCTCTCATCTCAGCTCAGGTATGAATCGAACACCACTCTCTCCATCTCAGGTCACCATTGCTATGTTTGAATATTTAGTTGTGTTACTTATTTATGATGTTTAACTGAGTGTTTGATTATTTAGCTGTGTTAGTATATGATTATGCAATCGATATGCTTATGCAATCGAGATGTGATTTTAACGTATTGACTGTATTTGTAGAGTGTAGACCAACTATTCGACGAAATGTCTCACTAGTTTTGTGTATTTTATTTTGTTGAAAAACGTATTGACTGTATTTGTAGAGTGTAGACCAAGTGTTTAATGAATTGTCTCAATAGTTTAGATGATATGTTTAATTAAGATTGTTAGGTTAGATCTAATTTAATGGAATGTGTGTTTGGCTTAGCGTCTTGTCAGTTTGTCTCGGGAACTGGACGTGTAGGTAGTTTAGCTTTGGGGATCAAGTGGTTGATTTACGTAAATGTGATATTTAAATTACGTGTTCACTAGCAGAACGAGTACGAGGTTATTGTGTGTAAGTGTCGTAGTTCTGTGTTTTCTGTAGGATGAGCAAATTATCAAGTAAGCGGAGTCATGCTCTAGGGTTGAAGCTTTCTTTTTTTGGCTTATTGAACTTTTGAAAAACTAATAAGCTAAAATATTATGGCATATAAGCTTATTAACTTGAGTTTATGGCTTAGTCAACTTCATAAGCCAGCCCACATTAACTTTTTATATGATAATGACTGTTGCATTGAAAAGGTTTTGATTACTGATTTGTTGTAGAGAGGATTGAAGGCGGTTAATGTATCTGGTGGTAAGTTAGGAATAGCGGTGACTACAAAATGTTTTGCGTCTCTGCTCAGTTAAAGAGCGCTAGAGAAGATATCAAAGAGCTTCTCGAAACTAACTTCTGTCATCCTATTTTGGTTAATACTTTTCACTAATGCTTTTACTTGTTTTGCTATTTTCATATATAATTATAAAATTATTGCTGCTAAATTGTTGGATATTATTAGAATTTGGCATACAAGTTATTGTAAGTTGTAGTAATGGATGCGGAGTTTAGTTTAGTTTTTGGCGTTTCTGTATATTCTTATATTCTCAAAGACAAAAATTAAGGGGTTTTATATGCTAGTTTCTTGTGTTTGTCTTGTTTGATAGAATCTGATTACCAATTGGCTATTTGGACAACTTTTATTTGTAGTTTAGTGTTAACTTGAGGGTCATGGCAAGTATAATTGTGTTACATGTCTTTCATATTCTATATTAATGTGATACAGCGGTAAATATTTTAATCACCACTAAGGTGACTTAGTGGTCAGGCATCATGATGGCCTCACAAGAAGTCTTAGGTTCAAACCTCACTAGATAAATATCTTGGGAGTGGCCAGGGAAAGGGCTTGGAAACGGTCACGTGGATATACACTGATTAGGGCGCATACATATTTTCTCATATGTGTGAATATCTTTTTGTAGTTGTCTGATACTTAAGGAATGTTACAGGTCATGGATCATCTTTTCTCATATGTGTGAATATCTTGACTGGCTACACTGAGACATATCTTTTTGCAGCTGGCTTCAAACTTGCTTCTTTCACTAGGTAAATGACATCTCTGCTTTTGCATCATTATTAGGATTTTTTATGTACACTCCTATGTTTATAATTATCCTTACCAGTTATCGTGCATTGTATGGACAGAGAAGACTCCCCTGTAACAGAAGTCGAGCAATATATCCCATTTAATATTAATCCATCGGAAATGCAAGCTGTCCTCACTACCAGCTATCTATTGAGTTTTCCTTCTCTCGTGGCAAGGTTCGATTAAATCATTGTTCTAATTGTTTATGTTTATGTGATTAAATCAAGGTTCGAATATACCAATAGTTCTTTGATCTATTAAGAAAAAAGATCCGACCTATTCGACCCTACCCAGATAAAAAAACGCGGATCCAACCTTAGCCTTCTCAATGATATTAGTAGAACTTGAATCCCCATTCCTCGTTTACTGCACATCTGACCCGGATATAACTTCAATTACTCTCATATCTCTCATAACTCAACTACACAATGACGTAACCCCTTAGACTACATAAAAGAAGCTAAGGCAGTCATTGAGCGAAAAAAAGCATCATTGGAACCTCTGTACACTTATTTTGTTCTTTACGTAGTCCTCAAGCTGTTCGGGATTAAGGTATGTACGCGACCTCACACTAGATTTAAGCACTTGTAGGGTTTCGTATCTTACCGTGCATGGTGAATTTGGGATTTGAACAGGCTGCATGGAAACTAAACCACAAAGGTGTTTTTAACACAACTTAGTGGTTCACCAATGGCCTGGACCACAAGAAGAAATCACATTTTGTGGGTTAGTGGCTCCTAATTGCTACACCCATACTTATTCATATCGTGAGTTATATAGATAAGTTCACATTTATTTACTTGAAGTGAAGCTGTTAAGGGTGCAATTTTATTCCATCTAAATAATATCTACTGCAACTCCATTGATAGATTCAGGACCGGGCAAATGATCAGGATACAATTAGGAGATAAGATTGGTACATACGTGGACCAATGTGTAGATGTCATGGAAAGGTAATTTTATGATACATGTGTAACTAAGGAGCCCACATAACAAAGCATCACGTCATTATCGGTTTTGTATCCATGTTACAACCATCTTTGCTAGTGATCCGGCTAGGATATTGTAGGAATACCACAGCCTCTAGACTTACCTACTACCATAATGGACAGTTGACGATGTTTCTAATGAGTAAAAGATATGATATTGTGGCCCTTGGTGTAAGCAGATTTACATGCTTGCTGGGAACTATTTTCTTAATGGTGGACCACAAGGAAAAATGAAGAAGGACCACCTTAACAATCTAATGTAGCAAAATGATCCTCTACCTAAATATTACTGTTACGAGCCCTAGTTATGTAAATTTATACTTGATCCGAATTCGTTTCCTTGAGCTCATTGTTTGCATAATGCTACTGTTAACAAGACATTCGAAATTAGTCAGGGTTCATGGATAGAACTATGCTAGAAATCAATGAAATTAATGTAGTCATATGTACGTATCCCATGACAATCTCGTTAACATCTGGTATTCTTTTGATGATTGACAGGTGGACATTTTATTTGTTGACTTTCTATTTTGCGGTACGCAATGCTGCTAATCTTGTCTCTATGAGTTTTATAAACTGTATAGCTCTCATATGCACTTTCTCTTTCACAACTATTGTTTGTAGCTTGCGTCCTCGCTCTCCATTTATGGCTATTACCAATATTGGAATGAAGTTGGAGACAATAATATCAATCATGTAGATTTAGACATAGAACAAGGCACGTTAGAAGATCCTTTAATAGAAGATGGCCTGGCTTCTCAATGTATGCCAATGAACCCGAGGAACCACGAAAAAGTTCATGTTCGAAGGACTAATGGGTCTGTGGGGCTGATGGATAGTGTTTTTTGGCTTATAATCCATCCATTTCTTACTCCTCTAACTTACCAGCTAACTTTTGTAAGTGTTACTTATTCGCTTATTTACGATTAAGCTTCATATTGGTAATGTACATCCATTATTTTTAAGCTTATAGATTAACAATATAGTTCTTTCCAAATTATTTTGAGAGTTATCTGATCTTTCTTTGTGACAGTTACATGTCAGCGTGCATTCTGTCAACGTTGTTCTCCTCATTGAAGTGTTTCTTAATCACCTAGTAAGCTATATTTCTTTCCTGGACAACTTTCATTCAGTTTTGGCATTCATACATCTAACCCCTTAAAAGCACTTGTATTGCATTCGGTAGTATCAACTAATAAAAGCTAGAATCTGCAAGAAGTAAGACTTCTAAATTATGAAAATATGAATTGAGAAAATGCAACTTAATAGATACAATTCATTTAGCGTAAATTCAAATGAGCCAAAAGCTTAATCGCCTAGTAAGCGGTAAAACTACTTAGGGGCAAGGGCAGTAATTGAGGAATGTTTGCGTAAGTGGGGCATTATACAAATGAGTCGGTTTTAGATATGACAAAGAGTGCATGAACTGGTTCCAACTTACCAAATAACCTTTTGGGTGTTTTAGAGTGCATAAAGTTGTAAATTTTGTTGTGCTTCAAGGCTCGTTCTCCCTAAATATGTATGCAAAACTTAAGGGTGTTCTGTAAACTCATGATAAACTGTGATCTTTGGTTCTTGTTCTTCTAGAGATGCTATTTTTCCTTGGATGACATTATTTTTTTTTTCTTTAGTGAAAGAATTGCATATTATTTGAAATTTGGTATCTGAATGCTATTTTTGTACGCAACATTACTTTGATGTTGTCCTTCTCAGCACTTCCTGTAGAAGGGAACTGCAAAATTTTCATTTTTTTACTGATCCTTGTCTCAACATGTGTAGGACGCAAGGGAGTATGGATGGCAAGTGAATGAGAATGTTGATTTTGACCGGAAAAAGCTACTACAAAAGAAGGTATGTTCTGATGTTTAGTAGGCAATTTGTTTAAGCTTAAAATCAATGAAAAAGGATTTGTTGTTTAACGTTTTTTATTTAACCATTTCTATTCCTAGTTTATCTGTGCCATTAAGAGTTGCCTTAACAGTATCCTAACTAGTGTAAATGGTAGATTGTCATACTTATTATTTCCTTCTCTCATCTCTGTAGTTTCTTTGTACTCTGTGTTAATAGTCATAGATGGTATTGGTCTCATTCACTCTACTAAGCCACATGACCTGCACTGCTATCATTTTCTTATAATGTTGAAACTTGAATTCGAAATTAATTGTATCACAATTAGCTATAGTAGTACTAGTTCAGCGTAAGTGTAGATATATTGATCCGAGTAGACATTTTATTGCTTTGACTACCGTTTACGTTTACTGATTATTACTTTGCTGATATATAGAAATTTATATGATGTTCGCATTCTGTGATCATTTGTGATAAGCGTAGTTTTAGTTGTTGTGAGTATTGAATGATTGTTAGCATGGAGCTAGTGAAATAGTTAAATAATTAAACAGTTTTGGTATGTGCCAGACCTTAATTACATTACTCGAAGTTAACAGAATTCCGGTTGATGGTTTACACGCATAATAACTTTTATTTATATATAGGATAGAGAGATGGAGAATTCAAGTCATAAAAGCCTCAAACATATGTCAAGGAAAACCAAGGTGAGATTTGTAAGTTTGACCTTAAAATGTGGTGATTACCAAGAAACATTAGTGTGAAAAAGTTAAAAACAAAATGATTGGCAATTAACAAGGAACTTCATTTTTTATTTATTTACAGATATCTCATCTTTTGAGAGTGAATTCTAACAACTCAAAGATGGTATATTCCCAATAAAGCTAACATTTAAAGTAACTTTTTAACAGTAATTATTCTGAAAGAGTGTTAGTGTTCCTCAGATGAAAATAGGTGGGCCTGGAAAAGGAGTATTCAGAAGCAACGATCATCAGAACAAGTCAAGCATCATCAAGCCAAGTAGTAGCAAGCCAAGCAGTGACAAGCCAAGTATACCAGATGTGATGTTTATAAGGGACAAGGTTATTTACTCATGCAAGATAAAATATTAGTTAAGAGTCTTTGAGTTTGAAATATGTAAACCAGTTTCCATTATGTGCAGGGTAGTGAATGAACCGCTTGAAAGCATTTCGCATGATCTTGGTTTCAATGGGAATAGCCTAGCAGAAGGTATCTTTTTGTTTTCACAGAATCTGCAAACTTTAAGGTATCTACATTTAAACTATAGCTTATTATCTTCTGTGTGTGGTAACTAAAGGTCTGGTGGTTAGTACGTGTCTTGGTGGTGCCTTCATTGGTTCTCTGTTTAGTGGTTGGATTGCTGATGAATTTGGGTGCTGCAGGACTTTTCAGCTGTGTGCTTTACCTCTGATCATCGGTAGATGATGTAGATGCAGACAGGAACTTGAAGGCCTTGAAGAAACACAGTGCTTTTAACCTTTTACTGGAACTGTTCTTTGATGGTGTCAAATACATGTTTGCAATGATTAGGGAACAAATCGTGTTGGGTGAGTTTGATAGGTTATTAGTTAGGTTTGTGTCGAGTTTCGACCATACTTTTTGTAAAATCAGTTTTTGTGACTGAAATTTATTATGTAATATTTGCATTGCCAAAGGCTTTTGGATTTTGGTTTGTTTGCATAAACATTTAAGCAGTAAAACGAAAACTAGATCTATTTTTTTTTGTTATATGCTTGTAATTAGTGACGACGTATTTGGTCTCTAACTTTTGGTAGTCTGTGACGACTTTCTCGTCACTAATAGTAAATGCATGTGACCATTTTTTCATCACTATCAAAACTATGACGAAAATTTTCGTCACTATGGGATCAAAATCGTCACAAATTAGTGACGAAGCATATTTTCGTCTCTAATTGATTTTGTGACGGAGCTTTAGTGACGACTGGAGACGACTTGAGTTTGGTCACCAAACAGTTTTGTGACCACCTTTTACACTGTTAGTGACGAAACCGTTTTTGTCACTAAAGGCCAAATTTCTTGTAATGCATCCTGAACGCGAACAACTTCTAAACGTTGTGCATCATCTTTTTTCATTGAAAAGCTCAACATCCTTGTAAGTTGATGCAAGTTTTACCGACCAGGTTTTAATATTTATAATTACTCGTTTTACCTAAGGTCTACCTATTTGTACTAACGGAGAGAGAATCCGGTCGTGAGTAGAATAGTAATGGTAACTCCGAGGTCGTCCCAAGAGCTATGTGGTGCGGACTATATCTAAGTCTAATGTCATTAATTAAAAGTAAATTAAAGGAAATGATTGATAGTTGGAAGTGAAATGAAACTACAAAACAAATAGCAGATAAAGTAAAGGTTGTGAGTTGTGGGAGAAAAGTGTACTAGCCTAGTTACTCATCCTATATCATTTCATGTCACGTTCCCTATTAAACTAATCTTATGCTTTAGCTGGGGCGGACATATATCACTAGGTAAATATGGTCAAGTTCCCTAGCCTATCTCCCCCGAATCCTGTCAGGAACCATAGGCACTACCCTATGCAAGTAAGCCGACGTATGGTATACAGGTTTGAGTCATTAAGTGCCACTACATGCTAGACTTATCTCTAATGGCCCGTTGTCACGATCATAGGCCATTTCTCTAACTTCTTAAGTTCATCAAATACGGAAGGTGATCCTATAGTCAATTCGCACACGAGGCAATATGGTCATTTATCATCCCTCCCATTTCCTCGCAATCCATCAGGCTAGTGTCCTATGGTCAATTCTTCTAGCCTACTAACTCAATTGGGGTCTTAATTCAATTAAAGCTAGCGTAATGGATACAACCACATATCAAAACTACCGAAATAAAAGGTTCTCAAGATAAATTAAGCATGCACACACGTAAAAGCATATAAGAAAAGTACGGAAACATGATTAAAACAATATAGGCATCAAAACTAGGCTGGCACCAGAGGTGCTTAGCCAATCATATTAGAATTAACACTCGAAACAACGTTTACAAGATCCATGTATTCGAAATGTAAATGAAATAATGAAATGCTAAAACTTATGGTGATTTAAGTGTGATTTCTCCCTTGGAAAGCCTTCGTATGCTGCTGTAGAAGGGCCTCTTAAAAGCTCATAACAATCTCTGACTTTGTGTGTAAGAACGTTGTTGTCAAAATGTAGAAATTAGGGTTGTATTTATAGGCCCGTCAGGAGTTACGGCGTAACTATGAAATGTGTTACGCCGTAACTGGTGAAATCTTATCCATATCCATAGTTTACGGCGTAACTGATGAAATGTTACACCGTAATAGTGATTTATGGTTTCTTCTCCGTCATAATCTCCAAATGTATTACGCCGTAAAGCGACAAAGGAAATGATACATGACCAGAACGCCGGGCAAGACACCGAGACCTGCTCGAATCCTTCACCTAAGCATGATTCACGACTAAGGGTAGGAATAGACATGGGATTTCATAAAATTGGTGTAAAATGAAAAATAAAAAGCAAATAGTCTAAGCCTACAACTAAGTCATCATCATTTACCGTTCGCCCAAGGTCTAAACTTCGGAACGCAGAAACTGGATCATAGCAAGCAAATGTGCCATTAGAGGACGTCATTATGGGCACAAAACTTGATCTTCATGTTGGTGTAGAATTATTCACCAACCCTTGTCTTCAAATGTGACCGAAGTGGCCTCTTCGATACTAAATCTTTGATAAGATCTTCATCAAGGTGCTATACATTGGTGCACCTATTTATTTCAAGTATCTACATATGGAATTTCACTTTTTTATTTTTAATTTTTTTAGGCAATCAACAATATATATCCCCCCACTTGAGATGAACAATACATGAGAATTTGGGGGGTCTTCAAATGATCTTCAATGATATGTCTTTGTAGGTGTGATTCCTGAATTCATCCACTTAGACCTCGAACTAGGGCAAACAACAACTTTCCAATCATAGACTAGACTACGCGGTAGGCTAAGGTGTAATGGTGTATCGAAATAATATATCTTGGGTAAGAAACGAAAGGAATGGCTCAAAAGGGTGTACTAGGAGTATCTTGCACTAAAGATGAGTGCAACAAAAGGGTTTACATGGGGGTCGAGAAGTCAATGTGACAAATCGATAAACACACACATATAAGGCTATTTGGTTGAGAATCCTAAAACATTGCCGTCTAAAATTGTCCCTTCCAGACGTGTCTAGCACATTACTCATCTATGGGTTTGAAATGATGTAAAAGCCAAGTTCTAAAGTTTACAAAACTACCGGCACACTCAATATTTAGGTGGATTTGGGTAAACAGGGTGAAACTGAATAGGCTAATCCTTACCATATTAATTCAAGGGTTAAATGCACTCGGCTAAGGTCTATTCTAGTTCGGTTTAGAAAAAACATGTCAAAAGTTTAAAAATGACAAAATTTTTCAAAATAAACTAGAAAAATGAGGGCTAATAAAGTTCAAGATAATTCTACTCCCGTCCCCCCACTTGAAATGTACAAAATCCCTTTTGTACTAAAATTGGAGTAAATGTGAAGAGAAGGTAGAATTAGAGCGAGAACTTCCCTGAAATTTGCTCCAAAATGAAAGAAGGATCACGAGAAATCTTCGTGCCTTCGACTAGCCTTGATGAGCAAACTCTATTTCCCTCAAATCACAACACTACCACAAGCATAAATCTAAAAAAATAAAAATAAAAAAAAAGAAAATCCTAACTCACTTTCGTAGGAATAACGGTTGCATTTAACATATGCAACAAGCCTTTTAAACCACTAGGTGTCCCAAGTGGACGAGTTAAGTCTCGTGAGGGCTTACAGGGAACATACCGACAAAGTTCATTTAATTACTAATACAAGCTTAGTATGTTTGAAAATATTATAAAGGATACACCTCAGAGACGTGTCACGGCGTAACCATTAGAATGAGTTACGCTGTAATTAGAGAAAACCTGGAGAGATCAGCTTCGGAAGGATGGTTACAGCGTAGTCATAAGACTTGGTTACGTCGTAATTGCTGACTCGAAAGCATCAGTTTCTGCAGTAAACAGATTCTCTCGCTCCTCCATGCTCCAATTCTTGCAAAAATATAAGACACTTAAAAACCATAGAAAACAAAGAAAATGATAATACGGGTTGTCTCCCGTAAGAGCACTTTTGTTTATTAACGAGTCTTTAAGTTAGACTCATTCCCATGGGTCTTGATGAGGCGAAAAATGAACCACTTTTAGGGGGTCATTTAAGCCCGGAATTGACTTTATTTGATCAAATATTGCCCTAAATCGTTCCTTTTGTGATTTTAGGTACTTTGGGAGTGAAATCTGGAAAAGGAAGCAATTCGGACGTTTTTGGAGCATAAAAGTGAAGAAAACGCCAAAGTCTTAATTTTCCTTGCTGGGAACAGTAGGTGACAGCGTCAAGAAGGAATCCTTGACGGCGTCAAGAGCAAATTTCCATGACGATCCAGTACAGATTTGACGGCGTCACGAAGTAGGGCGTCAAGAGTAAAATTCATGACGGCCTGGAAATGGATAACACATGACGGCGTCAAAAGTAGATCAAGGCAGTCCGAGAAGAGTTTTGGCGGCGAGGTGACGGCGTCACAGGTTTGGTCTTGACGCCGTCAGACCCTATTTCCTATATATATTTTTCTAATTTTCACATTAAAAAAAGAGAAGTTTCGGAAACCCTAAGTACGAACTTGGTGCGAATTTTACAGGTTTTTCAAGGGTTCCAAGCCCTTGATACCTTTCATGTGTAATTGAGATAAGTATTCTTTTAATTCAATCAATATGTCTATGTGTTGGTTGTCTATATCTTGTTCTTGTCTTAATTCCATCATGCTAGGCTAGGTCTATCTTGTGTTTGCTTGGATCTAATGAAACCTAGATGTTAATTTTGTGTTGATTACTTGTTTATAATTGTTTTGGATGAATGAATTTGATGTTATGCTTAAGAAAACTGGCAGATCTCCAAATGGTAACATGCTTGAACGTCTTAAGAAACATGAACCGATGTGCACTAGGTCTTTATTGGTTGTATTTAATGCATGAGCCACTGTTTATAATCCCTATGGTTGTGTTGGGCATGGTATAGGAGGAGATAAGAGCTCATAGAATTGGGGAGTTAAGTGCGCCACTCCATGAATGATATTAAGGAATACAATCCGTCATCCATGCAACTATAACAAGTAATTAACGTGTAAAAGATGTCTAGGGAGTAGTGAAATCTAAGTAAATACATTTTCTCCACTTATTGCTCACAACCTTAGTATAATTTTGTTTATTTTCATTTCTAGTATTTTATTTTGATTGCATCTTTAGTATTGGGTTAGTTGACAGGTGTCAGAAGTGAAAATTAATTAACTTTGGATTTTTTTCTGTCAAATACTTTATTGTTATTTGATGTTAGGCTTAAGAAAACTGGCAGATCTCCAAATCGTAACATGCTTGAACGTCTTAAGAAACATGAACCGATGTGCACTAGGTCTTTATTGGTTGTATTTAATGCATGAGCCACTGTTTATAATCCCTATGGTTGTGCTGGGCATGGTATAGGAGGAGATAAGAGCTCATAGAATTGGGGAGTTAAGTGCGCCACCCCATGAATGATATTAAGGAATACAATCCGTCATCCATGCACCTATAACAAGTAATTAACGTGTAAAAGATGTCTAGGGAGTAGTGAAATCTAAGTAAATACATTTTCTCCACTTATTGCTCACAACCTTAGTATAATTTTGTTTATTTTCATTTCTAGTATTTTATTTTGATTGCATCTTTAGTATTGGGTTAGTTGATTAGCAATTAATTCCGCCCAAATCCTTCAAACCCGAAATTTTTACTTGCTTTCTAAAAAAATATAAAAATACAAAAATAATCATCCCTTACCTTTAGAACTAGTATTTAGGTTTTCTAATCCTAGCGACACTATTCCTAGTTGAACGATCAATCCCCCGGTACTTGTCACTATACTATACTACAACGATCAGGTACACTGCCTGGTGGGGGTTGTAAGCTTCTCAAGATCCCTTGAGAGGTAAAGCCTGGTGCGATTCCCACGTATCAAGTTTTTGGCGCCGCAGCCGGGGAAATAGTTATTGTCTAGGTTAGAAACTCTTTTTATTAGGTCTACTTGCTAGATTCCTTTCTAGTAAGATTTTATTTTTATTTCTAGGTTTTCTTTAGTCTATCTTTTTCTTTGTGTGTTTGTTCGTAACTTCCATTGACTCTTCCGTTCACCATTATGGAGTACGCGAATCCACCATACCACCAACCACAAAGGCCATTCTACCCTATTGACATCTCGAATTTCAAACAATATCGAGATGAACCCATATATGATGCATGGACTCGTTTTAGAAATTTACTCCGAAAATTCCCTCATCATAGTTTCGCTTTAGCATTCCTAACCCGAACCTTTTACTATCGTGTTGGCCAATATGACCAAATGCGCATTGAGGATTTTTCCAATGGGGACTTTAGGGAATTAAGTGCTGAAGAAGCATGGGATGCCATAGAAGATTGTGCCCAATATTATTATAGGGCAGACAACCCAACAAACGTTAGTACAAGTCAGATGAATATAAATTTCCAGGATCATGAAAAAAGTTTGTTTGGGGATGAATATATTAGTGTTGAGATACCTAAGTGGTTGTCATGTAATGCCATAGTACAAAACGAACCCATAGGTGACCTTGATGTAATGGAGGATGTAGCCGAACATGATCACATTGATCAAAAAGACCTAGGTTTTATGATCGATGATGATGAATCTCAAGAAACACATGATGAATCTTTTGGGCAATTTGTATATAGCAGTCAGAATATTGAGGATGATCCATATGATTCGGACATAGAAGTTGAGATGCCTAAAGAAGTACGTGAGATACTTGGGAAAATGTTAGGTCTGGATTATGATAAAATACATGTTGAGGATATAGGTGATCTTGACACAAGGAATGATGAAGTAAATAACATAAGCTCACCAAGTACCCCACAAGTCCTACCATCATTTGAGGTACACACCGCCCGTGACTTACCCAGAAAAAGTAGAGGAGACAATAGGAACCCCAATAGAGATAGAACCTTTGAACCAAACACAACTAGAGGATATAGGTTTGAATACTTATAATGATAACCTTACTCTTAGTTCTAGGGAAGTTCCTAGCTTTGATGAACCGGAGCCTCAACCAAAACCGTTACCTAATTTTCCATCTTTAGATGAGAATTTAGGGATTGAAAAAGGTTCCGATCCACCCATCAAACCATATAGTCCGAGTAGTCTTAGGATAAAGGTAGTGGACTCTAAGCCTTGTAGAGAGGAAACCAATATAGGAGTGGAAAATGACCTTACATACTTACATCACCCATTTATAATTGATCACAGGAAGCATTATGGGTTTCAACCGGGTTTATTGGGTCAAGATGGATTCCCAACTAGGAGTCTCTCGAAGTTGTTAGAAAATGATCCATTTCTAGGAGAAAACCTCAATTCGGCCACTAACCCAATTAAACTAGGTAAGGTTACGATGATAGGAGCACACCCCTTTGAGCATATAATTCATCCACCATTCTTTTCTCACGTGGCATATTCACACCCTAAGGGTGTGTATCGCTACTTCCACCCGCACTTAATTCAAAGTGTAGGGAAAACCTCCCCTATTTCCGTTAAATAAGGGTAGAGTCAGGCTCGTGACTCGAACAAAAACAAGCGCTTATTGGGAGGCAGCCCAAGCTTTATTTGTTTGTTTGTTTGTTTGATTTCATTTGTTTCCGTATGCATGTTTTATTTTTATTGTTTGTGGCTCATGTTTCAAAGTAAATTGTGAAAATGCTTTATTTTGTTTTTAACTTCGTCTTAATTGCATATAAAGGTATTTTGCAAAAGATAAGTGTAAGGGAGATCCAAATTTGTTTATAAGAACGAAATTGAGCATGAACCACAACAATAATAAATGGACATGTATATTCGTATTTGTTAGAGTCAAATGCTTGTATTGAGTCATAATGAAGTTTTGCAGGATTTTCCAGGAAGTAGGACCAAGTTTTTCTAGAAATTTTCCGGAAACTTAACATAAGAATTTCTGCAGGTCACTTCTAACGGCGTCAAGAGTTAACTATTGACGGCGTCACGTGTAAAAATCTGGAAATTTTACCAGTTTTGTTTTTCTAACGGAGTCTTATGGTTTTTGTGAATGATTAAGTTTTATAATCTCCAGGAAATCTGCAAACTTCATTCCACAAGCATTATATCTTATCTTGTTTTCTAGGATTTAGTAACTTATATAGGGTGCCACCGATTTTACGCGAGGTTGTTTTGTCTATTTTCTCAGGATTTACAGGTTATGTATGACAAGAAGATGATTTATATTCTGGAAGAGAAGCTTTGATTGTTCATTTTTTTGGAGGAAGATTTAACCTGGCCACCTTATTATCCATACCGAGCGAATCAGGGGAGTATTTGATTTCATTCTTTTTACTTTTTTTTCACTTTTACATTATTTACTTGAACATTGGGGACAATGTTCATCTTAAGTGTAAGGGGAGGGTAAAAAGATGATACCTTACATGTACACTTTCGCTTGAGTTTGTTTTGTTTAATGGTAGATGTGTAATAAAACTATGAGAAATACTTGTTAGTGAAATTTTAGCGCCAAATTTAAAATTTTTTACAACATTTAGGAGTGAAACTTTAGCCATAGCAAGCGTCTCATGGATAGGAGATTGTATGACTAGCACATAACCGTATATTCAGAAAAAATTTCCACCCAAATATGTGAGGTTCGCCTTTAGATTTGATAGGAAAAGCATTTACTATTAGTGCTTATGAGTGTACCGGTAGCATTTAGATTCTAGAACTTGCGTTAGTGATGCATCCCGAGACCGCTAGTGAGACTACATTCGTGTGGTAGGATTTACTACATGATAAGAGGCATTAGGATCACCCTTGTGTTAAGCCCGTATTATAATTACTTGACCACTTAAGTCATATTACTTGGCTAGTTAAGTCAACTAATTTTTCCCACACCCTTAGAGTTGTACTCATTTTTAGTACATGAAACCCCTAGTACACCCCTCCGAGCCTATCTTTTCATTTCTAACTTTAAGCATTTTACTTAAAGGAAGAATTTGTTACACCCCACTTAAATGTACACCCAAATCGCCTTAGCCTTCCGTGTATGCGCTCATTTTTAGTGCATTATTGTTATTTGTTAAACCCTAAGTTAACTTTCTAATTGATTACATGGTTGCTAAGTCGAGTCATATCCTCGTATATATTGTTTTGGGACGATTGGGACTCATGGGTAAGTACTTATGTTATGAAGTAATGGGGAAGAACATCATTTATTACCCCCATATGTACGTTAATCTTAAAAGTGCTCCAAGTGTTTTGATTTTCTTAATTCGAGTCAATAGAATAGTTCATTGTAAAGTATGTAAAAATTCAAGTTTAAGGGGAATGTTCAACCCTTATGATGTATTATTTTGGATGGTAGGGTAAGACTGTATGCAAAAAAAAAAAAAAAAAAAAAAAAAAAAAAAAAAAAAAAAAAAAAAAAAAAGATCGAAAAAAAATCGAAAAAAAAATAATAATAATAATAGAAAAGGAAAAAGTGAAAAAAAATATACGGACTACCATCCCTTTTTATTCTATGTTCATTTTGTGTTTTTGTTATTTTTCATTTATTAGTTTAAGTTGAATCTAGTCTTGGCGTAGCAATGCGACATTGTACATGTAATTAACCAAGATTGTTAACTCGCCACCAGTAAAAACTTCCTTTATCCAACAAAACCGTGTATTTCATATCCCTACACCTAACGTTACAACCCTTTAAAAGACCTCTTTGATAGTTTATCCTAGGTGCTTACGCCATGTGGTGGAGGTTTGATCCTTTCCCAAGCCTATGGTAATCTATTTTGCTATGACAGGTAGTGAGAGATATCTTCCGTTTCCATATTGTAATTTATACTTTATTACACCCGAGAGATGTGAGTATCTAAACACTATTTGTGAGGTGCTAGTGTATGACCTCCGTGCTTGTCTATTGGTCTTTAGTGGAACGATTATTTGTTGTAATTACTTTTATATTAGTGTTAAATGACCCCTAACTTGTATTTTGACTAGAATAAAAGCGCATTTGCTTGAGGACAAGCAAATCTCAAGTGTAAGGGTATATGATGAGGCGAAAAATGAACCACTTTTAGGGGGTCATTTAAGCCCGGAATTGAGTTTATTTGATCAAATATTGCCCTAAATCGTTCCTTTTGTGATTTTAGGTACTTTGGGAGTGAAATCTGGAAAAGGAAGCAATTCGGACGTTTTTGGAGCATAAAAGTGAAGAAAACGCCAAAGTCTTAATTTTCCTTGCTGGGAACAGTAGGTGACGGCGTCAAGAAGGAATCCTTGACGGCGTCAAGAGCAAATTTCCATGACGATCCAGTACAGATTTGACGGCGTCACGAAGTAGGGCGTCAAGAGTAAAATTCATGACGGCCTGGAAATGGATAACACATGACGGCGTCAAAGGTAGATCAAGGCAGTCCGAGAAGAGTTTTGGCGGCGAGGTGACGGCGTCACAGGTTTGGTCTTGACGCCGTCAGACCCTATTTCCTATATATATTTTTCTAATTTTCACATTAAAAATAGAGAAGTTTTGGAGAAACCCTAAGTACGAACTTGGTGCGAATTTTACAGGTTTTTCAAGGGTTCCAAGCCCTTGATACCTTTCATGTGTAATTGAGATAAGTATTCTTTTAATTCAATCAATATGTCTATGTGTTGGTTGTCTATATCTTGTTCTTGTCTTAATTCCATTATGCTAGGCTAGATCTATCTTGTGTTTGATTGGATCTAATGAAACCTAGATGTTAATTATGTGTTGATTACTTGTTTATAATTGTTTTGGATGAATGAATTTGATGTTAGGCTTAAGAAAACTGGCAGATCTCCAAATGGTAACATGCTTGAACGTCTTAAGAAACATGAACCGATGTGCACTAGGTCTTTATTGGTTGTATTTAATGCATGAGCCACTGTTTATAATCCCTATGGTTGTGCTGGGCATGGTATAGGAGGAGATAAGAGCTCATAGAATTGGGGACTTAAGTGCGCCACCCCATGAATGATATTAAGGAATACAATCCGTCATCCATGCAACTATAACAAGTAATTAACGTGTAAAAGATGTCTAGGGAGTAGTGAAATCTAAGTAAATACATTTTCTCCACTTATTGCTCACAACCTTAGTATAATTTTGTTTATTTTCATTTCTAATATTTTATTTTGATTGCATCTTTAGTATTGGGTTAGTTGATTAGCAGCTAATTCCGCCCAAATCCTTCAAACCCAAGATTTTTACTTGCTTTCTAAAAAAATATAAAAATACAAAAATAATCATCCCTCACCTTTAGAACTAGTATTTAGGTTTTCTAATCCTAGCGACACTATTCCTAGCTGAACGATCAATCCCCCGGTACTTGTCACTATACTATACTACAACGATTAGGTACACTGCCTGGTGGGGGTTGTAAGCTTCTCAAGATCCCTTGAGAGGTAAAGCCTGGTGCGATTCCCACGTATCAGGTCTTCACGTGGGTGGTCGACGAACTTGTCCAAGTCCGTCCATTTCCTTCATTAAGTTCTGGCGGATCCATGCTACATTTGCTGATGTTCGTGAGAACTCCTTCCTCTCTTGACAAACGATCTTGGTTAACTTTTCATCCCGACTGATTGAATATCTAGTAACCTCAAAAGTTTCAGCATGAATAGGTGGAGGTTTCTTGTATGGGATCCCGAGCAACTTACAACGGCGTTGCTCGTAAGCTTCATCGTCCAAATTGGTGAATTCGTCGTATCCTTGAAGATCAAGGTATTTAACAATTCCGTTAAGATCATCATCATCCAATTCCGATCCTTTATACCAACTGTCCTCCAGCTTGTCTTCGATTAAATTCAAAATTTGCTGGTTTCTATCTTCACTTGTACTTGCCTCGCAAGTCTCATCAAGATCTTCATCGGAATCTTCTTGTTCTTCCTTGTCCATACTTCTCGTATCTTCTTGCCAGATCTTTTCTTTAGTCAAGTAGTCAACTATACTTTATTTTTACCCAATCGTTAAAACTTAGCCTATCGACCCATGGTAACTCACATTTTTGGCAATCATTAGTGGATGTCCAGTAGTAGGACACATCTCCAATATGTTTGTTTTTGCTTCCACCATTGCACTCATCTCCATAGGGGTCACATGATGCCCAAAAAGATTCCCCATCATCATTACAGATTCTGATTCTTTCGCACCAATGTTCCATGACTACCTTGTTCTTACAGTCTTCCTTCTCTAGTTGGTCATTGGTTTCCTTAATGGGGAATGGATCCTCATTGGTGGCACGTTTCGATTCCTTACCTTTTTTATTTTGGTTTCCATTGTACTCCGTTGGTAAGTTTTCATCGTTGATGCGGTTTACTTCTGCCCATATTTCAAACTTTTTATCTCTATCAACATTCCTATAAACAATCAATACCCATTCGTCGAAAGATATTGTTCCTCTCCATTTTAAATTCTTCCGAACATGATCAAGAGGTGATGTCGACAAATGTTTGTTTCCACTCAGCCTTTCTTTGTCTCCACCTCCATCACAAAGTTCTTTGTTTGGATCCCATGAAGGCCATAGGTCATAAGACCATTTGTTTTCGACGGGAATAGCTATGCACCAATGGTACCTATTTTCAATAGTACATTGAGCTTTAGGTGGTTCTTCTGTTGTGTGGTGTCAATGTGGTTTTTGCTAGTGACAATCTTCAACTCTTCTTCATCCACCTGATTGCTTTTCCTGGGATTGCCGGCTTTCCATTGTCTGACATTTCATCATGCTGTAATTGTGGTACAGAGTTACAGCGTAACTCGGTTTCATAATGCATGGGTCCTTCGGGGATAGTATTGATATGTTCCTTGCTCATGGGTATAGCCACGCAAACTTTAGCTTTCTCGATTACCGTTTGTTCCTGCAAATCTTTAGATAGTAACTCGATTTTTGCTTCAAGGTTCTTTAGAGTCTCGTTATGAGATTTTAAATTGGCTTCCGTTCTTTCTTGAAAACTTTTAAGCCGAGGTTCTTTTTTGGTTTCCCTTTTAGCTGATTCTTCTAGGAACTTGCTGATGGTTTCTTCGAGAGATGGTCTTCTTTCACCATACGTTCCCCGGTTGTTAAATCGGGAGTTAAATCCTTGTCCACCCATCCGGTGTCCGTTGCTATTACCCTGGAATGGTCTTCCATCCCCATATTTCACTTCCTCAACTTTTTTATCATCTTCGTCCCTTAATGGGCAATCCTTTGCGAGTTGGGCTCCTTCACAAATCTCGCATCCGACTTGGATGGCATGAACACTTTTTTTGAGCTTCTTCACTTCCCTTCCTAAGTTTTCGAGTTGATTAGTAAAGGCATTCATACCTTCCAAACCTCCTCCGGTACTTCTTGTGCTACCTCAATCGTGCCATTTTTGTGAGTGGTCAGCCATATCTTGAATTATATCCAAGGCTCGAGCAGGTGTCATTCCTGGGATAGGTCCTTGTGAATCAACCATCCATCTAGTTGCAATGTTGATGCCTTTGTAGAACGAGTTGACCTTTTGTTGAATGTTCACGTCATGTGTAGGGCATCTATACAAGAGATCATTAAATCTGTCCCATGCATGGTACAATGTCTTGTCTTCCTCTTGTTTGAAATTATGAATCTCTTTCAACTGTTTTGCTGTTCTGGAAGGAGGGCAAAAACGTTGAATAAAGTTCTTCTTGAGGAGATTCCAAGTGTTGATGGTCCCAGCAGGCAACCTATCAACGCATCTTTTAGCAGCCCCGGAAAGTGTCATAGGGAACACTCGGAGCATCACTGCGTCATGAGAAACACCTGGTATGTTGAAGAGACTAGTAATGTAGAGCACATTTTCCACGTGCTCATAAGCATCTTCTGTCTTGAGTCCAGCAAATGGTTTCTCTCTTAAATCTCTCATAAACTGCGTCTTGATCTCGAATTGAACATCCACTCCAACCACTGGTCTTACAAGCCCCGGTCCTTGCTCGTCCCTAGTCATAGCAAGGTACTCTTCCAAAGTAAGAGTATCGATGTCGATTACTTCCATGGTACCTAAAACTAAAAACAAAAATATTAGAAAAACAGAATAAAACTAGAAAATTTAAAAACTTAAACAAAAGTCCTATTATAGCTCTCCGGTAGTGGCGCCAAAAACTTGATGCAGGTTTTACCGACCAGGTTTTAATATTTATAATTACTCGTTTTACCTAAGGTCTACCTATTTGCACTAACGGACAGAGAATCCGGTCGTGAGTAGAGTAGTAATGGTAACTCCGAGGTCGTCCCAAGAGCTATGTGGTGCGGAGTATGTCTAAGTCAAATGTCACTAATTAAAAGTAAATTAAAGGAAATGATTGATACTTGGAAGTGAAATGAAACTACAAAACAAATAGCAGATAAAGTAAAGGTTGTGAGCAGTGGGAGAAAAGTGTACTAGCCTAGTTACTCATCCTATATCATTTCATGTCATGTTCCCTATTAAAATAATCTTATGCTTTAGGTGGGGCGGACATATATCACTAGGTGCATATGGTCAAGTTCCCTAGCCTATCTCCCCCGAGTCCTGTCAGGAACCATAGGCACTACCCTATGCAAGTAAGCCGACGTATGGTATACGGGTTTGAGTCATTAAGTGTCACTATGGCTAGACTTCTCTCTAATGGCCCGTTGTCATGATCATAGGCCATTTCTCTAACTTCTTAAGTTCATCAAATACGGAAGGTGATCCTATGGCCAATTCGCACACGAGGAAATATGGTCAGTTGTCATCCCTCCCATTACCTCGCAATCTATCAGGTTAGTGTCCTATGGTCAATTCTTCTAGCCTACTAACTCAATTGGGGTCTTAATTCAATTAAAGCTAGCATAATGGATACAACCGCATATCAAAACTACCAAAATAAAAGGTTCTCAAGATAAACTAAGCATGCACACACGTAAAAGCATGTAAGAAAAGTACGGAAACATGATTAAAACAATATAGGCATCAAAACTAGGCTAGCACCAGAGATGCTTAGCCAATCATATTAATATTAACACTCGAAACAATGTTTACAAGATCCATGTATTCGAAATGTAAATGAAATAATGAAATGCTAAAACTTATGGTGATTTAAGTGTGATTTCTCCCTTGGAAAGCCTTCGTATGCTACTGTAGAAGGGCCTCCTAAAAGCTCCTAACGATTTCTAACTTTTTGTGTCAGAAAGTTGTTGTCAAATTGTAGAAATTAGGGTTGTATTTATAGGCCCGTCGGGAGTTACGGCGTAACTGGTGAAATCTTATCCAGATCCATAGTTTATGGCGTAACTGATGAAATGTTACACCGTAATAGTGATTTAGGGTTTCTTCTCCGTCGTAATCTCCAAACGTGTTACACCATAGAGTGTTTATCGGATCTGAGATAACTCTTGTAGTCTTCATTACGTCGTAATCCAAAAGGTGTGTTACGCCGTATGTTAATTCTTTGAGATTGGACTACTCTCGTACTCGTTGCTACGATGTATTCCATAATTGTGTTACGGCGTAGTCTTTAGATCTGAGGATTCTTCAAGACTTGTGATTGTTACGGCATAAACCATCAAATTAGTTACGACGTAACTCTTGATCCGTGTTGACTTTGGTCTTCTTAGTAGAAATCCTAGCTACGGCATAGTTGAGAGATTGAGTTACGCCGTAGCTTCTTCCAGCATACTTGGATTTGTCTATCTTTGCACGTACTTTCCAATTTCCTCATCTCTTTAGCTCCTATGCTCACTTGTGGCCTGGATACAAAATATGAAGGAATAATAGCATATATCCGCATAATTATTAATATAAATGAGCATAATAGGGGGAAATTGACACATAAATATCAGGGTTATTTGATGTTATCATAAGTTCTTTTGATTTTCTTTAAATGATTTTATGTTTCGAAACAGTTAATTTATATGATGTCTATCTTCTTATGACTCTTTGGTTATTCCATATCACATCATTATTTCAAGATGCAACCCAAACACTCCCTATATGTTGAGTCATTTTAGTAACTAGATAGGACTTTTCTAGCTAAAAAAATTGCAGCAATTAATACACAACTTCTTAGAGTAAATTTAAAAATACATTGTTGTGGTTTACCAAATTTCATAGTTAACATCTTTGTCTGAAAAGTTGGGACATCTACATCCCTAAGGAAGAACTGTAGAAACTAGAAGGAGAGCTGAATAGTTTCACTGTTTTTTTTTACTTGATAAAACATTTCGCCGTTTTTATGTCCGGTTAATATTCTTTTGCAAACTTGTTGAATTCTACTTGTTATGTGATACCTATTTAGCTACTAACAAACATAAACAAACAAGTAATGTAAAGAGTAAGGAAAAAACATAACCAAAAGACAAAGCGATTTATAGTGGTTCGGCACAAAGCTCACTCCTTCGTCCTACTCCACTGCCCGAGTACCACACTCGAGAGTTATCAATCACTATATCAACACACTCTTTCAGGCGGAGCAATCCGTGCACAAGCTTACATAAGGTTTAATGACACTAAGCGGAATGTCGAGTTCTAATCATAGCTAGAACCAATCTACTCAAGGTCCACGTGGCCACACGAACAAGCACTCTTGTCCAACTTGGATCTTCACCCAATCCAAGCCTTCATACAAATAATATACTTGGGTCTTCATCAATCCAAGTCTTCACATGAGACACACTTAGATCATCACCCGATCTAAGCCTTCACACTAAGAATTACTTGGATCATCACCTGATCCAAGCCTTCACACAAGACACACACTTGGATCATCACCCGATCCAAGACTTCACATAATGACTCTACTAAGTCCTAACTTACACACTAAGACATCACTCTCCTTACAACAAATACATGAACTAATCTAGTTACAAGACTTCTTGGATCTTCATTTTCTTCCAAGTTCACACACATAACTCCATCCTTGACTCACACACAAGTCGGAAGTATTTATAATATTTACAAGACCTATAACCGTAACACTTGTTATGTTTGTGTGTGGACGCCTATACCATCTCGAATCTTCATCTATGTCGAGAGTTTTTCTCTTGCACTTTTGCGGAAGAGGAACACACTTTAACATCT
The DNA here is from genome assembly GCA_030686995.1 of Artemisia argyi. NCBI lineage: Eukaryota > Viridiplantae > Streptophyta > Magnoliopsida > Asterales > Asteraceae > Artemisia > Artemisia argyi. The sequence goes on from CM060694.1 coordinate 136,907,578, forward strand.
CGAATCTTCATCTACGTTGAGAGTTCTTCTCTTGCATATTTCGGAAGAGGAAATCACTTATAAACATATACCGACATGTTATAGTGATCAAAGAACAAAGAAAAATGAAAAAGAAAGTTTTTATGTGTGGAAGGCCATGTATTCTAAATCGAAACAGTTCACTATTTATACACGACAGGAGGGAGGTGTCAGTCCCTTAAATAGGCGACGGTCCTTTATCACTAAGGGATCGCCGACCACTTTAAGGGACCGTCCCGACAGACGCTCCCATTTTTGTCCTGACGTGGTGAAAATTTATCTGGTGAAAACTCTACTATTTTGGGGGGAAATATAGCTGTTACAAATTTGAATTTTGAATATATTTTCTTAATAAAACATTTCTTTAGAAACACAAAAATACTTCTGTAAAAATGTTTTGTCAAACTTAAAAATGTAAGTTAAGGAGAAAATAAAATTCATTGATCACTTTACTAATGACAGTATAAAGTTTGTTCATACCTGAAGTGACGTTGTAGTAGCTACATAGAAGAAACGAGTTTCCTCGATTAAAAACTTATTAACCGTAACTTTACGTAACATGTCTTTATATTTTGTGATTATCAAAACACAAGAAGACCGAATAATGCAAATGACGTTTTTGACATTATTTGTATTAACAATATCCCCTTTTTGATGATTACAAAATATAAACTCATTTTAGATAAAATTATGCATTGATAAATTTTTAATGAGTTTTCCCGTTACTTCTCCCATTTTTTGTAGAATCAAAAAGGTGTCGTCAGTGTTGAGGAGAGGAGATACAAGCATCCTTGAAAGGGCATCGTCGTTGTTGACAGAATACTATCATCCTGAATAGGGCGTCGTCGAAGAGATCAACGGAATACAAGCTCCCCCTAGCTTAGTACTCCCTCTAAATTAGGGCACCGGGGAATCGAGCTATGGTGATGTGCTACAAAAACAAGTTAGAAGCAAAGCACATGCATATATATAGGAAGATATAGAGAAATAAGATAGATATATAGGTGAAATCAAGTAGATAGAGCATGAATCATATAGCAAATCGAAGAGAAAAATCTCAATTAGCTCCTACTGGGGACGGTCTCGTAAATGGGGGGACAGTCCCTTAATGATTGAGGACCGCCAATCCAATAAAGGACCGCCGGAAGTAGGCGTCCTGGTTGGCAGATGTGTTGTGATTTTAGTAACTTTCCATTTTTAAGGTTGAATAATTTTAGTCCATTTTCAAGTCAACCATGACAAACATCACAACATGTTAACATAGTCTAAACGTCCAATCATTCATTCATTCCATACATAAAAAGCATACAAGATCATTCCTTCATTCAAGAAGGCATACAAAAGCAGCCATAATCATCATACAACTAAGACATCATCAAACTACAACAATTAGTCATCAACTAATACAACAAGCTATCTCCTAAAGCATGTTTAGCCCAAGATATAGCTTCCACTTGATTATTCTTAACTAGACATTTGAAGATATCTAGTTAGAGGGTGGAGTGGATGATGGTGAGGATGAAGATGGAGCCAAAGGTGGTATGGTGGAAATGAGAGTTGGTTGCACATTTTGTTGAGCAAGAAGAGACCCAATGTGGCCAAATATGATGTGGAGTTCATCTCTTAGATAGTGGATGAGATGAAAGTTGTGGAAACAACAGGCACATCCTATGGTGTGGTTGTTAACAAAGTAGTAATGAATGAGGTTTCCAAGGTTCGGAGATGATGGTGGAGTGGAAGGAATGTTTTCCAAATGCCCATTTGGTGATGTGTTGGAATGTCCATTAGAAGGTGATGTGAGTTTCTTGGTGGAGAGCTAGATAGTTGATTAATCACAAATGGAGTGTAAGCACCCGAGCTAGATTGGTGAGCAAAGGTGACAAGTTTTTGATGAATTATGAGAAAGGTGATGTGGTTGGCTTTGAGCTAGAGGATGGCTTTGATGAAGTGTATGATGTTCCATTGGTGGATGGTGTTTAAAGTGGTGCACTTGGTTGTTGAGGTGAGGATGGTGGTGACTTTGGAGATGGTGTGGTGTCATAGAGTGTGAGATCAATGAAATTGGTTTGTGGTGGAATGATTTTGATCTTAGGCCTTTTGTTTGGTGGTTGTGAATTGAGTGAGGTTATGGATTCTTTGTTTGAGGGAGGTAAGGAAGTGGAGGATGAGCCCATTGTAAGTGATAAAGATGAAATGAGATGTGATTGTGATAAGGTTGAAGAAGAGGAGTGGTGGTTAAATAATCAGGCATGGTTATGATTTGGGCAAAGCGTGCATTAGGAAATATTAAGCACTTCAAGTTGTTTATCTAAACATGGTAAGGTGGTGATAATCATGCAATAGGTTTAGGATTGCAGGAAAGAAGAAAACAGTGCAAAAATCTGTGATCTCATAGGGGCGGCCCGTTAAATGCTGGATGGTCTGTTATCACTGGAGGACCGCCTTGATGTTAAGGGACCGCCGCCAGTAGGTTTACAGAATTTTGCCAAGTTTCTCATTTCTGCAACATGCATACACAATACATTCCTAATCATCACATAACTGCATAAACACAAGTTTAACAAATAAAGAATGTCATGCACAATCTAAATAAACCAATAACATCATCAACAAACATTCATATCTAATAATTATGAGATTAGTTCACATAAATGTTAAACATAGCAGTTCGAAGAACAACAATAAATAGAAATTCCATGAAACAATCAAAGTCATAATACAAATTCTAAAACAAATCAGCCAATTCTAATTCAACAAACACATAATTGTTGACTTAAGTCATCTTCGATGTGTCTCATCCTTTATGGTCCGATGAATCATGTGATTTGATTTCCCGTTATTGGTTCTAACACTCTGACAACAAGGTTGTACTGATCATTTTGAAGGTAGGGATAAGTTCTCATGAAGTAGTGATAGACACGGGTTAAGAGCATCCCATAGGGCATTGACTTACTATCACCATCCTTGAGATGCATAAATCGCATAGCGAAGAGATAAGCGAGATTGTACGATTGTCTAGTGAGAATGCAATAAAGCATATGTGCTACACATGCTGGTATGCAATTGCGATCTTTTTTGCTAGACCTAGTGCATTTTCTCGCAAGTTAACCGCCATGGGTTGGAGAAATTGGGGGAGTTCATAGACACGGATATTATTAGGATAGAAAGTGTCGGAGTAGTTGCAAAGAGAAGTGATAAGTTCAGTTTGAGAGGGAACGTAGGTGACATAAGGTCCTTCACATTTACGTTCCTCAACTAGGGAATTTAACTCATGATCTTCTGAATAGGCACATTGCCCATGACATGGAATACCAAGAATCTGAGCGAATTCCTCAAGTGACAAAGAGAAGCCATAGTGGCTTATACTAAAGGTAAGATATATTGAGTTTTCATGAATACGTTTGACCTTAATTTCACGAAAGAATTCTAATATAAAACTTGGACAAATGTGTTCGTTACTAGTGAGAAGACACTCAAGACCTATTGGTTGAAAGGCTCTTTCAATATGTTCTTGAGTTACATATGAACGATCGATAATTCGACCTTCATGAATGTAACGAGACTCAACGTCTCTGAAGCTTTGAACAGAGTTGGGTGGTAGATCTAAAGAGATTTTTGGTATGTAAGAGTATGTACGATGAAGATCATAATCAAATATGTGAGGCCTGGTTGTACCTATATGAAATTAACATTAAGTTAGGTAGACAACAATTTTTATACTTATCCAAAACAATCCCATATACCATAATACATTTTAATTTTGAAATTCCTGATTCATTTCGTTGCATGGTTATGGAAACGTTTTTGACATGTATTAACAATGCATAATTACGTTATTGTTACGTGATTAAACAATATTATCAACAACAAAATCGAATTAGGGATGATCTCATTTTTGACCCATTTTCAAAACTCACAAATTAGATTAATTATTTTGTTAATTCACATATTGTTAATGATGCATTGTTGAAACTTGCTTTCAATTGTTGTTAATTTTGAAAGAAATGAGAATCCCCAATTTTTTATTTTATGTTCATATGAACCCTAATAATTCAATTGTGAATTAAATAAGTGACATTGAAGAAATTAACTTACAATAGATTAATTAGTATGTATTAGTGATTGATGATCTTGAATTGAAAGACTTTGAATTGATTTGATTATGGGTGAATGAGAGTTTGAGGTGTTATGGTCGAGTTTCGTCACTTCTCTAGCAAAGGGGAGTGTTTGGTTTAGTTTTAGATGTTCTACACTAAGAAAAATGGGGTATGGCCAAAAATTACTGGACGATCCTTTATCGATATGGGACCGCCGGTCGATAAAGGACTGCCGGCAGTAAGTTTGTGGTTTTTGCCCGTTTTTGCTATTTTGGTCTTTATGAAAAATCTTTGGTTTTAGATGGTTTTAAAATATAACTCTTTGTATTTTAAGACACGGAATAGACTCATTACGCACGAGTAGGCTAAGGAATGGGTATGGATTAGAATCGAGATAGAAGAAAAGGAAAAGACTCGATATTTTTGAATAAAGAGTGGAATTTGAGTCAAAACAGAAGAAGTGAAAATGTAGTGCATGAGATGAAGCTTAGGTACGAGATTTGCATCGGAGAGGCTAGAAGTCAATCATGTCAATTTCAAGAAAAATCATAGACGAAAACTAGAGAAGAGATAAAGAGTGAAACAAGTGTGCATCGTCTATAGTGATTAATTGACGCAAAATTTCGATATTAATAATGGTTGTCGTAAGACCATTATTTTTCCAAATAGTTTGCTTGAATCCAAAGAAGGATAAGTAATTAGACATAATGTTTAAGTAACACAAAGCATCTAGCACATATTAGCACACAAATACTATCTAGCATGCAGGCAAGTAATAATTAATCACATAGTCACGTAAGTATATTGCAATTACTCAATTAACAAGCATAATAGTCAAGGTTGTAAGAAAGCTTACCTTGGGCTCTAGCTATCCTTAATAACACATTACCATAACATGTGTTGTATGTGATGCAAAACTTGATGACACTCACTTGGCGAATCAACCTCTTTATTAGTTTCACATTCTAGGCACACATTGTCTTCTTCATCGACATTGCTTCAAGACTTGTAGATTGGTACACCAACTAGGTTGCTTGTGTGATCCATGTCGGCGACATTACCTGCAAAAAAAATATTCAAACTAGTAGTACATGAATCTACTTAAATTAAGTTTTTTCTAATAACGTATTTTCATCATCTTTGGCTTAAACATTTCCTTGATGGAAGTTTAAACTATTTTACCATGTGTCATTTGCCAATTGACATAAAATTGTTTTATCAAAATCAATTTTCGGCAAAGCTTTATAAATCAATATTTTTGCTTCAATATTTCGCAAAAGTTTCTTATGAAATTTTGATTTACGAAATTTTCTTTCATTAGTTAAAAATACCAATTGAAATCACATGTCAAAGATTTTGATCTATTGATATCACGTAACTTTCAAATTCATTTATCCAAATGACAAAATTTTCATTTTTGAAAAATGGTGGCTCATTCAAAGAACGCCCTTCTAGATAACTTTCAGACTCCATAGATCGATTCAAGTTTTAAAGTACAGTATACTCTAAAGATCTTGATAACCTAAAGCTCTTATACCAGTTGTAGAAACTACAAGGGGGGGGTTGAATAGTTTCACCGTTTCTTTTTATTTGCTAAAACTTTTCGCCATTTTATGTCCGGTTAATATTCTTTTGCAAACTTGTTGAATTCTACTTGTTATGTGATATCTATTTAGCTACTAACAAACATAAACAAACAAGTAATGTAAAGAGTAAGGAAAGAATATAACCAAGAGACGCGGCGATTTATAGTGGTTTGGCACGAAGCTCACTCCTTCGTCCTACTCCATTCCCCGAGTACCACACTTGAGAGTTATCAATCACTATATCAACACACTCCTTCAGGTGGAGTAATCCGTACACAATCTTACACAATGTTTAATAACACTAAGCGGAATGTTGAGTTCTAATCATAGCTAGAACCAATATACTCCAAGGCCCACATGGCCACACGAACAAGCACTCTTGTCCAACTTGGATCTTCACCCAATCCAAGCCTTCACACAAATAATATACTTGGATCTTCACCCAATCCAAGTCTTCACACGAGACACACTTAGATCATCACCAGATCTAAGCCTTCACACTAAAACTTACTTGGATCATCACCCGATCCAAGCCTTCACACAAGACACACTTGGAGAGTTGGATCATCACCGGATCCAAGCCTTCACACAATGACTCAACTAAGTCCTAACCAACACACTAGGACATCACTCTCCTCACAACAAATACATGAACTAATCTAGTTACAAGACTTCATTGATCTTCATCTTCTTCCAAGTTCACACACATAACTCCATCCTCGACTCACACACAAGTCGGAAGTATTTACAAGACCTATAACCGTAACACTTTTTACATTTGTGTGTGGACACCTATAACATCTCGAATTGTAACACCCCAACCCGAAAAGGGATAAAATGTAACATTATGGGGTCAGATCAGAACATAAGCAAGCGGAATACATTAATAATACAAGGTTCACAAAACCGTTCTAAAGAAAAGATAAAGGACTAATTCTAAGCATTTCAACTTCCAAATTAATTAAAAGTTAAGAACTGATGCATGGGATTGTTCCCTCGCAAAAGGTTTTACCTCTCAAGAGATCTCAAGAGGCTTGCAATCCCCACCAGGCAGTGTACCTGACCGATGTAGAATAGTGTAGTGGCAAGTACCGGGGGATTGATCGTTCTCTCAAGGAATAGTGTCGTTAGGATCAAAACTTAATTAAACTAGGTCTAGAGGTGAGGGATGATTCTTTTTGTATTTTGATAGTTTTTTGGAAAGCAGGTAAAAATCTCGGGTTTTAAAAGAGTGGACGGAATTAGTTGCAAGTCAACTAACCCAAATATCTACTAATTCAATGAAAATAAAATAACAAGACGAGAAAGTAAACGTGGAGAAAAACAATAATAAGAGAAACGTGTTTACTTAGATTTCACTACTCCCTAGCTATCTTTTACTAGTTGATTAGTTTGTTACAATTGCGTGGATGACGGGTTATATTCTTTAATACCATTCGTAGGGCTGTGTACGATCTTCTCTAACTCTATAAGCTTCTACCTATGTCGAGCCAACTACTAGCTCCTAACATGGCCTCCTTTGTAGTTACTCATGCATTAAATATAACCAATTTATTGTAGTACACATCCGATCATGTTTCTTAAGACATTCAAGCATGTTACCAATTGGAAATCTGCCAGTTTTCTTAAGCCTAACATCGATATCAATCATCTATTACAATTAATAACAAACAACCAACCAACAATCAATAGCTAGGTTTCATTACATCTAAGCAAACACAAAGAAAACCTAGCCTAGCATGTTAAAGTAAAGACAAGCATAAGATAGAATCAAACAACACATGGACATATTGAATGATTATTTAAAGACTTATCTTTATTAGAACATGGATGATAAAAGGGTGAAAAACCTTGTAAAATTCGACCTAGGGTTTCCCCACAAGTTCTCCCAAAAGTCTCTCCAAAATTCTCCCCCTATTACATATAGATTTTGTGGGCTGACGGCGTCACGTGTGGAGTCTGACGCCGTTAACTCGCCACCAAAGAAATCATCGTATTGCCTAGATCTAGATTTGACGCCGTCATGTATTAATCTTCTCATGGCCGTCAAGAGCAAATTACACGTGACGGTCTTGGTGACGCCGTCACGTGTTAAATTCCAAAAACATTATGGCGCGTCTCGTTATACCTTTTTATCCAGCTCTTTGCCATAACGTGACGCCGTTACATGCAATATGTGACGCCATCAGGTACAAATTCCAGCTTGATTTGGAGACTTTGCCGTTTTCTTCACTTTTCGCTCCAAAAACGTCCAAAATGCTTCCTTTTCCAGATTTCTCCCCCTAAAAGCGGTACACTTTTTGTCTCATCAAATACCCTGACACTTGAGATTTGCTTGTCCTCAAGCAAATGCGCTTTTATTCTAATCAAAATACAAGCTATGGGTCATTTAACACTAATATAAAAGTATTTACAACAAATAATCATTCCACTTCAACCCAAAACAAGCACGGAAATTATACACTAGCATCTCACAAATAGTGTTTTGATACTCACATCTCTCGGTTGTAATAAAAGTATATATCACAATATGAACATAGAAAATATCTCTCACTACCTGTCATAGCACATAGATTACCATAGGCTTAGGAAAGGATTAAACCTCCACCACTTGGCATAAGCACCTAGGATAAACTATCAAAGATGTCTTTTAAAGGGTTATAACGTGAGGTGTAGGGATATGATAAACACGGTTTTGTTGGATAAAGGCAATCTTTACTGGTGGCAAGTTAATCATCTTGGTCAATTACATGTACAATGTGGTGTTGCTAAGCTAAGACTTGACTCGACTTAAGCTAATCATAAACTAACAAAAACATAAAACAAACATAAAAGGAAACAGGATGGTAGTCCGTATGTTTTTCTTTTTTTCTTTTTCTTTTTATTTCTTTTTCTTGATTTTTCGATTTTTTTTATTATTTTTTTTATTTTTATTTTTTCTGCATACACTCTTGCCCTACCATCCAAAATAATAAATCGTAGGAAATTTGCATTCCCCTTACACTTGAACTTTTACATACTTTACAATCAACTATTATAATGACTCGAATTAAGATAATCAAAACACTTGGAGTACTTTTTAAGTATTAGCGCACATATGGGGGTAATAATTGATGTCTCCTCCAATACTCCAAAATAATAGTACTTTACCCATGAGTCCCAAAACAATATGTACAAGATATGACTCGACTTAGCAACCATGTAATCAATTAGACAATTAACTAAGGGTTTAAACATATAACAATAATGCACTAAAGATGAGTGCATACAAGGACGGCTAAGGCGATTTGGTTGTACATTTGGGGTGGATTATAAACAAATTCTTCCTTTAAGTAAGATTCTTAAAGTTAGAAACGAAAAGGATAGGCTCGGAGGGCTGTACTAGGGGTATAGTGTACTAAAAATGAGTACATCGCAAAGGTGTGAGAAAAATTAATTGACTTTACTAGTCAAGTGATTATGACTTCATTGGTCAAGTAATTATGATACGGGTTTAAACACAAGGGTGATCCTAATGCCTCTTATCATGTAGTAAATCCTACTACACGAATTTAGACTCACTAGCGGTCTCAGGATGCATCACTTACGCAAGTTCTAGAATCTAAGTACTACTGTTACACTCATAAGAATCTTTTCCTAACAAATCTAGGGGCGAACCTCACATATTTGGGGTGAAAAATTTTGAGTGGTACGGTTTTTGTGCTAGTCATACAACTCCTATCCATGAGACGCTCATTAAGGTTAAAGCTTCACTTCTAAATGTCGTAAAAAAGTTTAAATTTGATGCTAAAATTGCCCTAACAATTATTTCTCTTAGTTTTATTACACACCTACTTTTGAACAAACAAACTCAAGTGCAATTGCATTCTTTAAGGTATCATCATTTACCCTCCCCTTACACTTAAGTTGAACATTGTCTCCAATGTTAAATAAAAAGGATGTAAAAGTAATTGTTGGACCCTTTTTACTTGGTTATCAGTAACTAAAAAGCTAATGTAACCAAGATATATGACTTTTAATACATATGTATAATTGATTAACAATAAAGCAACGTAAAGATAAGAGACAATATTTTTCAATGTTTAATTCTTTATTAGATGTTAATCAAAAAGAGTCGTACCCCAAGTGTTTGCGGAATAACACTTGGGATTGAAACGACAAGTATGGTGTTGACTCCTCTCTAAACTCAAAATAATGTTTGAGTGACAACTAAGGTCACACTGAGCTATCTCAGGGACAATGTTGTTCTTTGGAGGAGTAAAATTGGTTTATGAATGCTTTGCATTAATTGCACAAACTTGTCGACTTTTACTCCTCACTTATGTTGCCTATTTATACACAAGTATGAACAACTCTAATATACAATGGACATAAGCATTCCTTAATAAAATCTTGATAGATTTTATTCTCTGGCAAGGGAAACTTCTTTGGGTTAAGTCCAAAAGGTGCTTTCTGATGACAGACTGGATTTAACCATTTGGGGAAACTTTGACCTTAAAATGATAAAGCACTTTAGTGAACCATTTCAAACTTTCCCGCCCAGTCCTGCCAAATCTTCAGTCTTCAAGTCATCAGTCTTCAGTACCTTCATAGTTGTTGAGGAGTCTTGGGGTTCAGTGAGTTATTGTCATCCTCACTGAACCCATCACCTTCTTCTTGGCTTAGATGCCACTCACTGAGTTTCGCCTCACTAAATGGAGAACCTTTCTTCTTAGGCTCGGTCTAAGCATCCTGAAGATGACTCACTGGGTTATTGTTCACTCAGTGACTTGTTTACAATTAGGTGATTTTACATTCAAATCCTTGTTAGAAGAAAATTGGGGAATTCAGTGACCCAACAATCTCCCCCTATTTGAACATACAAATAGCCTACGTGTTTCTTGATTCAGTGTGAGTTGGCAGGGGTCTTCATCTCTTACTGAATGTTGATGTAATTATAAGTAGGACACATAACTTAAAACAAAACATCAAAGTTTATTAATAGCTATTACAAGTCCTACAAATTACAAAAAATAAAAGTGATAGTTGTTGTAGATTAGATGTTCAGTTGATAGCCAAGTGCATCAAGCTTAGTCTTCTTTGATCTCAGGAGGTGTCTCTCAGGGTGCTCCTCAATCATAGCTTTAAGGTCCTGGCAGAACCTTACGTTTTCAGCACACCTAACAGGAGAAGCCAGCATCAGGTACATCAGCATCGCCTTAATCCCTGCCCTGTCCATGTCTGACCATCTTTGGAAAGCAGGGTTTCCATACTCATCAGTAAAGCATAGACCTCTTCCAAGGACTTCAAACACCACATTGTTCATGAAGGTGATGCCTTCAGGAAGGGACCTGTCACAATCCAATCATGGGACCTTGATCTCAGGCTCTAACTCAACTTGCTTCCTTTTCTTTTTGGAGACCTTTGGTGGAGCAGTCTCTGTTGTTGAAGCAGGAAGAAGGGAGGGAATGTTCAGAGCTTCAGGCATTGATTTCAGTCTGTCATACCTTTCCTTCAGTGACTTGAGAAGGTTGGGTACCACAACATTGTTCTTCTTGGCAATGATGGGACGAAGCTTATCAAGTTCAGTGATGCTAAAGTCAGCAAACTTGAATGGTTTGTGGACGTCAATCACACTTTTACTTGGTCCCCTGAAGACAGTGACCACTGCAGGATTGGTGTTCTGATGGATTTGAATGTCAGTGATGGTTTCAGGTTTCAGCCTTTCTTTCATCACCCAAGTATACCTTTCAATCCTGGTCTTTCTTATATGAGCGTCCTTCCTGAGCTTCGCTTCTCTTTCCCTTTTAAGAGCACTCATTTCTTCTTCCTGAGCCTTTTTAAAGGCTGCACCAGCTTGCTCAGTGGCTAGTGCCTCAGTATCCAGTCCAATCTTTTCAGCCTCCTCATGAACAACCTTAATAAGAGCAGGCTTGCTCATCCTCTCTTCTTCAGCCATCTTTTGTAGTATCTCAACTCTTTCCATGTGAGCTTGAATTTCAGCATTGGTGAGATGATGTACGACTCCATTGATTTCAAACGGGACTCTGATAGGTTCATCAGGGTCATATCTGACTATGGTTGAGGCAGGCTTGAGCACAAATTCAGGTTCAGAGGTGGTAGCAATACTTTTTTCTCTGTCCTGCCTGAGAGTTGAGGAGACTGGTTCCTCTTGTGGTGGAACTTCTGTGATTGGAGTGGCCTCAGTGACATGCTCCCCCTCAGTGACATGCACCCCCTCAGTGTGAGAGGGTTGTCCAGCTTCTTGTTCTTCAGTATTAGGGGCTTCAGTAACATTCTCCCCTCAACACTTGCATGAGCGTCAGTGATGGCAAGAGTTGGAGGTATTGACGAAGAAGTAGACGTACCCTTGAAGGCTTGAAAGAGTTCCATCATCATAGACTGGATTTCCGCAGTATCCTATTGAATGATAGATACTTTTGAGTCAAGTGCACCCTGAGCATTTTCAAGGGCTGTCATCCTAGATCCCATAGTCGATGCCAGAGAAGTGGACTTTTGGGATTGAGCTGCCACTGATTCTTCCAATGTTGTAAAGGAAGATTTTAGAGACTCCACCGTTGAGCTGAGACCCTGAACATTTGATCCCTTTAGCAAGCCAAGTAACTCAGTGCCTGAAGAAGCTTCCTGGTTAGCTCAGGATCATCTTTGACTGATTCTTGAACAGACCGAACCCCTGCATTCAACTTGTTGAGAGATTCCAAAAACTGGTTCAGGTAGCTGACCATCTTTGTCATGGAGAAGTCAAGGGAGGAGTTTTGTTCCCTGACATCCTCATGAAATTCAGCAACACGTTCTTTGAGATCACAGTAGTGAACCTCTTGTTCTGTATGCATATCAAAAACTTCATCAGTGACCCCTCGGAACAAAATATTGGTTACCTTCTTGATGAACTTGGTAAAAACTTTCTCAGCGAGAGGAGCTTGATCATCATCTGAGGAATCTGATGCAGAGTTAGTTTCAGCAGCCTCAGTGTCAGAGGGTTGAGGAGACTGAGGGATTGGTTCAGGGACTGTCTCCTCAACCACCATATCATCTCCAGCTTCAAAAATCTCCTCATCGCTATGAAAGTCATCATCAGAGAATAGGTCTGCCTGAGCATCAGCTAGGGAGTGAATCTGCAACAAAAGGTTATCCGGATCCTGTTCATAAGAAGACTTGCCTTTGTTTTGGCTAGGTCCTGACCCCTCTAATCCAGTAGACTGGGTTTTATCTACCTGGTCCTTAGATCCAGTTCCCAAGTTGTGGGCACCTCCAAAAGTGAGTGTTGTTTCCCTATCAGCGAGTTGTTTATTTCTCTCTGAGTCTTGGGGGAAGAGTTTGTGTGCCCTCAGACAAAAGCTTTGATTTATGAATGTCCTCATCAGGTAAATGGGTGGTGATGGCCCCCCTTTCCAACAGGCTTGTTCTGGCTTGTCGAAGGTTTAGGGGCGAAAACTCCCTGTTGCTTGGGTTGTGATTTACCCGAGCCTTTGGCAGGATGTAAGTGTTTATGGGCCCCCTTCTCAGTAGAGTAGTGCTGCCCTACTGCGGATCTAGGACCCTTTTCTCCCTGAGACCCTGATTGTGATTTGTCAAAGTCTTTAACAGGATGTGATTATTTATGGGCCCCCTTCTCAGTGGAGTAGTGCTGCCCCACCGAGGATATAGGACCCCTTGCTCCCTGAGACCCTGGTTATGATTTCCCAGAGCCTTTAGTAGGATGTGGAGGTTGGGTTGGTTCCAACTCCACTGACTTATCTATGATTAGGTGTATTATTTGTGTCGTATGAATAGAAAATGAAGAGATTGAGATACCTCTTAGGTTGGATGTATGAGCGAAACAAAGACCACGAAGAACCTAAACCAAAACGTTGACGTACCATAGCCACACGTACACGAACCATACAAATCACGTACCAAAGTCTATAATCCCCGCACGAGCCAACCCTTAAACAGCTCAAGTAGTTTCCACACTCGAACAACTAAGTACAACGCCAACTCAAACCCAAAACCCTAGTCGTACACAACAGCTAACCGAGTCTAAGTCGCGAGCTAAACGCCTCCAACGAATGAGAGTACAAACCCGATTAATGCCAACGTGAACCCACAATCATACACACACACACTCACTTCTGTTCATGCGAGATATTAATAAGTTGGAAGTTTTGTTTAGGGTTTAACGTGTGATAGGAAAATGTTATTCGGTTGGGAGAAGAATGAGCAAAAATAGGAAATATAATGGGAGAATACTATCCGAGTCGTGTGGATGACCAAGACTTCTCCACATTTCAAATTTATCATCTATCTAAACCTAGTTTTACATGTTTTTATTTTGTGTACTAAATAAAAATATAAAATAATATGGCCCTATATAATTAATGTCGTGTGATATCATCTTAAGTAGAACAAATTGTGTACAAAGTTAATAAATATTTGGCCCAGGTGACATTGTAACATTTTATACTTTTAGTTAGGAACAAAATGTGAGTCAAATTATATCATACATAAGTTATAGATTATACCTTAGTTAGCTTTCCGAATTATAATATTCCACATCTTAGGTTATGTTCACAAAGCTTATGAAAATTTCAATTTATATGGAAATTTAGGAGAAACGGATTTTAGGGTTTTACAACATAAGACTCATGAACGAGAGCACCAAACACCACCATGACACAAAATCATACTTATGCAACACACGTATACTTATTTACTGGATTTATTACAAAATTAAGTAAAATATATGAAGTTTTGAAATGTATCAGAAGACCAAACTAAAATTCAAGAAAATTCCCAAAAAAGCCCATATGTCTTAAAGGTCTACTTGAATTTTTCCAGAATTTATTACCAAATGGAAACCCCTTTCAAAAATGGTTTCCCCAAAACATGCCTAGAAAGTTAACTGCAGAAACACCCCGAACGTTTGCATTTAATAGACATACCTAGACCTCCCAGAAAAATCCACAAATATTCCAGGAAGTCCCACATGACCCAAACATTACCCCTGTAAAAGGAGAGACCTTAACTCTTTATAGTTTGAAAATGAAAAATCAAAAACTGCTACTGGTTTTCAGACCCGATTTACTCAGCTTTAACACTTAATCTTATAAAAATGAAAATGCTTACCTCTCGACGTCCAATCACCATGAAACTTATATTTCCAGAAAGTAGACAAGCATTACTTATGTTTAGACTAAAAAATCAAGCAAAAACGCGTTGGCATCAACAGTTTACACATCCATCAATCCGACCCAATTTTCCTGTCAGCAAAATACTTTCTAGAATCACAACCAAAACCCGAACCCATTAACCCTAATCGACCCATATTTAATTCTAGGGTTTTCCTCATTTAATTCCATCAATTGTACCTTTGTTCTTAGGGTTATATATCATATTTAGGGTTTAATATATTATGTCAATCAAAATAGAAAACCATTAGTCAATTGAGCTTGTTATTCTTATGATTTCATGTGATGTTCCATGATTTTATGTAACTTCTCAACCGTATAACTCTAATATATATGTGTCGATTATCATAGGGTTTCAATTAAAGATTATGACATGTTTATGAGAGATCAAAACAACAAGAAAACAAGGCTAATGATGATACCTTGTGTCGAATTGAAGGCAAAAAAATCGGACACAAGACTATTCAAACCGAATAAAAAACAAACCCATATCTTCCAATTTGTTTTCCAACGAGTAGAATCACCCTGTTTCTCAACACCACGAATTACAAACACCTTCTTCAGCTTGGAATGGATCGAATTGGGATAGGAGCCTAAAATAGCATCCGTATTTTTTTGTGTTGGGTTTTTTTTATGAAACGTAAATAATTTTTGTGTGGGAAAAAAAAACACCGGTCCTCTGATTACAAAAGGGGCCTCGAATTTGTGCTTAGAGAGGCCTAGTGGGTTTATGGGCTAAGTACTTTGGTCCATGGATTGTTTATGTTGGGTTATGGTTGCGTAACAAAGAAAACAAGGCCCAAACTGGTATCACGTGCAGCCAAAATGATTCCTCGAATTTATTTTATGTTTCAAAAATATTTTAGAGTTCAAATATGTTAAGAGATTTCCATAATGAAAATTTGTTTTAATTATTTGGAGTAACGGTAAATTCGTTTAGTTATTTTCGGTTTTATAATTAATCGTATCTATAACTTAGAAAAATTTCAAATTAGACGTAAAATTAGGTATTTAGAATTTAGGGTTTTACACGAATCTTCATCTACGTCGAGAGTTCTTCTCTCGCACTTTGCGAAAGAGGAACACACTTTAACATCTCTGTGGAAAACTAGAAGGGAGGGTTGAATAGTTTTTCCTCTTTTTTAATTTATTAAAACTTTGTTTTAAAAGACTAGATTCAAGTTTATTCAATTTGTATGTTTGAAAAACCTTTGATTATATTTTAGTATGAAAACACCAGTATTATCTATTAATCCTATATTCTTTTAGAATGGTTATTAGGAAATTTGTTTTATGAATGGATCTTAGTTTGATCTTTATGTGAAATCAATGAATGCACAACACAAGCTAATATAACTATATACGAAACGTAATTAAGTAAGTAAGCAAAAAGTGAGAGATAGAAAGATCAAGCCGAGAGACAAAGGATTTATAGTGGTTTGGCTACAAGGACACCTTCCTTGCCCTACTCCACTCCCCGAGCACCAAAATGAGAGTTTTCTTCACTAAGTCTACGAGATCCCTTATGGTGGAGAAAACCTTGCACACCTTAGCTTACACCAAATTAACGACACAAAGCTAAATGTCGGGTTCTAATCGTAGCTAGAACCAATCTCACAACTTCAATCACACCACAACTTCTTCACACCTTTTCACCTCTTCTTTTCTTCTTCACAACTCTTTCTTCTTCACTACTTGATGTCTTCTATCTTTTCACTACTTCACAACTTTTATCTTATCACTACTTCAAGGCCTCTAAGTCTTTACTACTTCATGTCTTCTTAGCCTTCACTATTTCAAGGCTACTAAGTCTTCACTACTTCAAGGCTTCTACGGCTTCACTACTTCACTACTAATCACTATTTCAATACACTACCACTCCCTTACTTCTTATACTTCCTAGCACTAGTCCTATACACCTCTACTTCTTTACTTCTTGTACTACTTTACACTTTCAACAAGTCTAGATCCTATATCTAAATTTAACTAACTAATATACACACCTTATACACCAAAGAATAAACGATTTACAAGAAGCAATGAGCAAACAACTTAGTTAGCAAGATGATACTAAGTTGTAATACTTCTAGTCTTGGTTGATAGAAGTATTCTTCTCTTTGCACTTAAGTGTTGAAGCTTGAATCACTTGAAAACAAAAGCTTATGATTATATGATCAAAGAATTGATTTAGAGAGAATTGGACAGAAAGTTTTTGTGTAAAAAGGTAAGGAAAAAATCCAGGAATAGTCCAGTATTTATAGGGGAGAAAATATTGTGCAGGAGCATGGCCGGTCCCCTTAATTAGGGGCCGGTTCCCTTAATAATTAAGGGGGCCGCCCATATGAACGTTGCATAGAATTTTCTTTTTGTGGGAAAGGTTTTTCTAGACCATTTTTGCCATTTTTTGTTGAATATTTGAATTTATATATTTATGGTTAATTAAACATTTTAATTTAGTACCAAAAATGATTTTCTAAATGATATAAAATGTTTGTGACATTTTATAAAAATTCTAGTGATTAAGAAAATGTTCCTTTGATCATATAATGCATTAGTCACTTTGTTTATTCATACATTAAGTGATTAGGTTGTTGAAATGAACATTTATAACTAAATACTTGTTTATGTCACAATCTCTAGTTTAATGAGTTTACATTTTGTGATTATCAGAACATAGAGATATCGAAAAATATGAATAACGTTTTTAGGCATTATTTATATCAACAATCTCGAATCTTCATCTACGTCGAGAGTTCTTCTCTTGCATATTTCGGAAGAGGAAATCACTTATAAACATATACCGACATGTTATAGTGATCAAAGAACAAAGAAAAATGAAACAGAAAGTTTTTGTGTGTGGAAGACCATTTATTCTGAAGAGAAACAGTTCACTATTTATACACGACAGGAGGGAGGTCGCGAAACCTTAAATAGGCGCCGTCCTTTATCACTAAGGGACCGCCGACCACTTTAAGGGACCGTCCCGACAGACACTCCCATTTTTGTCCTGACATGGTGAAAACTCAACTGTTTTGGGGCGAAACATAGCTGTTACAAATTTAAATTTTGAATATATTTTTTTATTAAAACATTTTTTTTAAAACACAAAAATACTTTTGTGAAAATATTTTGTCAAACTTAAAAATGTAAGTTAAGGAGAAAATAAAATTCTTTGATCACTTTACTAATGACGGTATAAAGTTTGTTCATACCTGAAGTGACGTTGTAGTAGCTACGTAGAAGAAATGAGTTTCCTCGATTAAAAACTTATTAACCGTAACTTTACGTAACATGTCTTTATATTTTGTGATTATCAAAACACAAGAAGACCGAATAATGCAAATGACGTTTTTGACATTATTTGTATTAACAAGAACGATGCAATTCTCTTCTGTTATTTGCTAAGGTGGTTCTAACATTAGGGTATCTTCATCTTTTTACTTGTAACAGGAGGT
The DNA here is from genome assembly GCA_030686995.1 of Artemisia argyi. Taxonomy (NCBI): domain Eukaryota; kingdom Viridiplantae; phylum Streptophyta; class Magnoliopsida; order Asterales; family Asteraceae; genus Artemisia; species Artemisia argyi. The sequence goes on from CM060694.1 coordinate 136,925,901, forward strand.
ATTTTGTAGTTTACTCTTATTATTATTTTTTTAACATTTAATTATTATTATTATTATTATTATTATTATTATTGTTATTATTATTATTATTATTATAAAAGAGCAAGGTTATATCAAGTGGTTAACACCCTTGACTCTGGAGACAGAGGTCAAGGGTTCGATCCCCACCTCTTGCAAGGCTGGAGGTCCTTTTCTACCTTTGTTAGAACCGGAAGCAGCCTCTCTATCTTAGGTATGGGTAAAGTTGTCTACGTCTCAACCTCCCCCATACACCGTGAAAGACGGTATTGGGACCTATAACCCGTGAAAGACAGTATTGGAAGTTACTTTACTTCTTTTTTTTTATTGTAGGTCACAAATAATACCAAGATTCACAATTATATATAAAAGTTTTAATCTTAAAGAAAGAAAGAGAGAGGAATAGATTAAAAGAGATGGTGAGTTTCACACACATATAAATGAGACAAACCCTCACACAAGCATGTGTGAGGGGTCTTAATTTAGTTTAGGACCGGTTGGGCCGTGTGATGGACCATCTAATGGACGTAGGTCCATTAGTTACATTAATACTTAACATAACACACGTCTAGGCCCATTGAGCTATTAATAACCTAATACACCTATTACAAGACTCGTATAAACTCTAATGATTGTCACTTCAAAAGCTAACAATCTCCACTAAGGGGTGATCATTCACTCCAAATCGATGATAACACCTCATGGCCTTGATCATTGATTTTCTAGTCTTGTTGTATAGTAACCTTCTTAGTTCTTTTAGTTCCAACCATGCTTTGTGATCTTTGTCTTAAGCTCTTTCATTCATGTCTTTGTCGTGGCCTTAAATCATTTCTTCTTGCCTTTGATAACTATATATCTTCATTCATTAGCCTTGACCAACACACTTATACTTTTTGTCACTTTGAAAGCAAACAATCTTCCTCATGTAGAAGTAATACGTCTTCATAAGCGTAGTAACTTTGGGAAAGTCCTTTATCTTCATGAATCTTTAGCTTTCTTCTTCTTTACTATTGGCTATTTGATGCCAAATGTAGTCTTTGATCTTTGAGTATGAGGTGTTGAAGATGTAGTATCAGTCATTGTGTATGATGGTATTGGATCAGAATAAGTTTCTTTCGTCGGTACCTGTTCACTCACAAAATAGTAGGTACAAAGACTCGGTTGTGGTGTTGTTATTATGGCTGGTCTAAAGGACTGCTAGATGTATTTGGATAATCTATTAGTAACATAAATATTTCAAAATTATACATGGTAAATTTCAAAAAAATTAATTACACTTTTCTAATCACCTTTAGATCATTGAAACATAAGCATTAGCATTGTTGGTATCTTTTTTTGGTTTATGAAACACAAGTAGGGTGAAGATAATCAATAGCCGGATATTACTTATAATTGTGTATTCACTTTCCAAAAGAAACTATTCAACCCGAATGGCTGGGTATCACAAATATCTCTTTGGGATAAGACCAAGTGTTATGTTCTAAATTTAGGCACAAATCACATAACCCTTTTTGCCTCTAAGTGTTTAGGTTTTTTGTTGTGTCTATCTTATGAAGATTGTTCTCATTATATAGAGAGTACTCAAAAACAACGGAATTAATTAATTGGCCATTTAATCTCCTTATAATATTCGTCTATAATAGTTAAGTGGTTACAAGACCTATTCATCATGGGACATTAAGCCGAGTTTAAACTGTCCATTAAATAGTTCAAGGTAGTTACAAATAATTAAGAAATAACTCCAGCAAGGGTACAACATCAGCATTAGCTCACTCGCAGAAGAGTTCGCTTGTTGATGGAATACTTGTGCTGATGATTATACTCGTTGAAAGAGTATACTTCTGATGTCAATGAAGGGTTACTCTTGTGATGAACTTGCTGAGAGTCTATTCACTGAAGAGTAGAACTCTCTTATGAGCTTATCAGCTACTTTACATTATTTCTTCAACACCACTTTTGAGTCATGGAGGTTCAGAGAGTTTATAGAGACACGCTCCGTACCTCCATTCCCATTTTCAAATATGACAAATCCCTCTATTGCACTAAGGTATGATTTTCATATATAAGCTTGACTTCTCTATAGATCAATTTACATGCTAAATTATTGTGAGGAATAAAAGTAGATAAGTCGACATCAACAAAGATATAATTATAACATAACAAGTGGATGGTTGATACAAGTATGCCAACTGTAAAAGACTAAGTCGAACAAATAATGTTCGTGTGCTAAGCCTTGAGTAAAAAGCAGAGAGCGACATTGAAAATGACCCCCATACAACGTTAGAATTTTACAAAAAAAATCCTTAAAAGTTAAAACCGTTTTCATATCTTAAAGTTTTAAATCCGATATAATACCTGGTTCTCCTTGCTCGAAGCTATAAGGATATCCTATACAAAAGGCAACTTCATCAATTGGAGATGAATCGCTGTTGATGCAAACATATTAATTAAGGCAACCTTTGATAATCGTGTAGCAAAAATATTAATTGACCATGATATTTTAGGAGTTAAGTCCATTGCTTCAGCTTGTTTGTACATAGATAACTAATACAACCTTTGAGTAAGAAATGATGCTTAGCAAGTTAGCTTCATGATCCAACTATGCACATAACTAAAGTTTTGTGGTCAGCATAAGAGACGACAAATCCATCTCTTAGAGATCAGATTATCCATGGCAGGTGGCTCTCGAGCCATCCCACCCGCCCACCCTATGGCACCAGATATCAGATCTCGTGTAGTTGGCTTTCACGCGTTTATTATTATTATTATTATTATTATTATTATTATTATTGAGTTATGTGTGAGCAAATGACACTACTTTTACCTATGACACCACTTTTGTTGGAAGAATAATGTTTTGTATTGAGTTTTATGGAGTAAAATTTAGTGTTATAGAAAAATGTGCTAATATGACAAAACATTTACCTATAACAAAAGACCCATGACACCATAAATACGTTGTGCTCTTACAATGAATTATAAGGTTTTAAAAAGTATGCAAAGCATACCTTGAAAAATGACATCCTAAGAAAATACAACTACATAGATGTTATACGTAAAAGTAAAACATAAGTTATCAAGATCGCGATCTTATTTATGATCGTTTTTGTCTTCACAAGATCGAGATCTTAAGATCTAATCGAGATCGTAAGATCATACAAAAATGTAAAATTTTTAGATATGCGTTGTAGTGTTATATAGTTCTATATAAAATTTGATATAAAAGACCAATTTAATTAAATATAGATGAAAATTTCAAAGTTTAAACATCGTAATAATATAAACAATGCAATACATGCAATTACTTAATGCTTCAGTTGTTTGATAAATGATTTGGGTAGAAACGAAATAGGACACGAGCAAGGTTTGGTCATGTATAAGGGTAAAATTCTGTCAAAATTTAGGAAGTGGGATTAATTTAACTAAAAAGTTTGTTTAATAATAAAAATTAGGCTTTATAGTAGGATCGTGATCGATAGCGATCATACGATCTTACTAGTTATCTTACAATCTTACTTCGATCGTATGCTATCTCCGATCCTACTTAGATCTTGCAAGGTTTACTAACGTATGATCGTAAGATCGTACGATCCTACGATCAAGATCGCGATCTTGATGACCATGCGTAAAACCATTTAAACATGCGTAACAAAAGCTTTATACTACTGAATATATTACAACTTTTCACATAAATATACACGCACGCTGAAACTCACTTTGACAAAAATAGAAGATGGAAAAAGAAAATTAAATAGCCGTTTAGTTGGTGAAAAACTTTCTATTTTTCAAGGAAAATTTTCATATAAAAAGAGAAAAACTGAAAATCCGTTTAGTTTAACTTTTTTCCAACAATTTTCAAAACATATGAAATTCTCATTCTCTAAATTTTAACTAAAGGTTTGAAAAGCCCATTATACTCTTCTCACTTTTTTTATTCATTAGAAATTTAGAAACAAAAAAACATGAAAAATTTTCACCAACTAAACGCCCCCAATCTTCTACAAATTATTGAAAAATTCTAGTCCTATTACGAGAAAGTAAAAATCGAATACACAAAAACAAGAATAAACACTAGTGCATGTTCGCGAATAAATACTTCTCACCCTTAGTACATGCTAACGATACATAGTACAAACTTCTAAAATACTCTATTACGTAGTAACTATTACTCCCTATGACATACTAATGTAGTAACGTGGCTAGTTCCCCAAAGGAAAAATGTTGTCTATTAGTAACAAAACGAGTGTTGGTACCCGCGCATTGCTGCGGAATTCTTTTGTTGTCGTTAGCTACTTAACGTGAAGTTAGTTACTTAGGACTGACTTTGCAATTAATGTATAACATGAAGGACCATTTATGTTAATTATGTGAGGATTAAATTTGCAATGAACCGCTGAGATGAAGGACAAAGTGTGTACAATTTTTTTTTAAATGTTAAAGTAACGGTCGTTAGTTAACAGCCGTTAAATAACTAACGGTTGTTAGTACCGTACAAATAGGACTAAATTTGCAATTGATGTATAACATGAAGGACCATTTATGTAAATTATTTAAAGACTAAATTTGCAATGAACCGCTGAGATGAAGAACAAAGTGCGTACAAATTTTTTAAAAAAAGGTTAAAGATAACGGTCGTTAGTTAACAGCCGTTAAATGACCAACGACCGTTAGTACTAAAAAAAAAAAAAAAAAAAAAAAAAAAAAAAAAAAAAAAAAAAAACCTGTAGAAACCACTGTAGCAGCTACAGTGGGTGTCTCATCATCCTCCCCTCTTTTAGTATATATATATAATTTGATGACTATTCCAATTAAGTCATTTAAACTTTAAATTAACCACAAAAGTCATCAGAGTTTCAATATTGTTTCATTATTGTGTAATCGTTAAATAAATAAAAAATTCTAAGATATTTATATGTGCATTGTTTGGTTGTACTGTAATAATAAATACTCACCTTCTGAATTTCATTAATCCCAATCAACTTAATGTGCAACCAACTTATGCACAAGTAAAAAGAGATATACGCCATAAAATAAAACCAAGTTTGAAAAGTGTTTCGTTTTATTCACTCAAACATAAAAATTACATAATAATAATACACTATTCAAACTTTAAGTACCTAAAATGGAACATTTTTCAAACTTGGTTGTTATTTTATAATCAAATAAAAGTTGCAATGACTAAATTGGAACAAAACTGAAAGTTGGTTATGGTGTGTTTAGTTAGAAAAAAAAAATTCTCTTGTTTCTTATCTCTAATTTTGTAAAAAATTGTAAGGGAAATTTATCTACAAAAAACATTAGAAAATATATAAAACGTGTTTAGTTGATTTTTGTATATTCTATTTTTAAGAATGAGAGGGAGGGTTGTAGGTTAAAAAGGAAAACAAAGAAAACAACTACGGTGCGTTTAGTTGGAGAAAAAAATCTCTTGTTTTCTATCTCTAGTTTTGTAAAAATTTAAAAGAGAAATTTATCTCCACAAAATACTTGTAAATATGAAAAACGCGTTTAGTTGATATTTGTATTTTCTATTTTCAAGAATGGGAGGGAGGGTTGTGGGTTACAAGGGAAAATAAAGAAAACAACTAAAATTTGTTTTGTAGTTTTTCTTGTTAAGTTACGAAATAAGGGATTTTGTGTTTTGCAAAATATTTTGTTGGAAAACACTTATTTGAACGCGATATCTGTTTTCCTTGTTTTCCACAAAACATTTTGTGGAAAAAATGGTATTTTTTCCCAACTAAACGCATCCCTAAAATTATAATTTTACTTGTTAAGTTAAGAAATAAGGGTTTTATGTTTTGCAAAATATTTTGTCAGAAAACACTGATTTAATCGCGATCTATATTTTCTTTATTTTCTACAACACATCTTGTAAAAAGCAAGTATGTTTTCTCCCGACTAAACACACCTTTACTATTTCAATGATTTTCACCCTTGTGAAAATTTCATATAGTTTGACTGTTTTGACTAGGGCTGAGCATACCAGACCGAAACTCGATTAGCCCGACAAATTGACCGACCCAAAATAGGCCCAAAACCGAACCGACAACATACGGGTCGGGAGTCGGTTGTAATATTGGGCTTGTGTAGGTATCGAGTCGGGTCGGTATCAAAACCGTTGGCAGCCCGTTATAGCCCGAGTGGCCCGATTTCCATTTAGGTTTAGTAAAAGAATGCACCTACATCCTCAGTATCTCACACCCCTTCTTTGTTTGTTTCACATTTTTAGTAAAAAATACACACACAAATAATTAGAAGAAAACTTATATGTATCAATCTCATCTAAAAGACATAAGGAGTGAATCAATATCATGTTCTCTACCAACATACGAATCATTCTCAACTCAACAAAACAATATAATGAAAGTAAGCATTTACTATTTATTTACTATTTAGTATTCATTCTCAACTTTGTATTCTGTATTATGTATTCTGTAATGCTTATGCCTTCTAGTTTGTATTCTGTATTCTGTAATGCTTTTACCAATTGTAAATTGGATCTGTTACTAGGTTTGGATCTGCTACAGGTGTGTTTGGTTGAAGGCTTTGATTTGTTTCTGGCCGGCCATCATAATGCTTCTGGGCCGGAGGAATTTTTAGATTCGGGCTTGGCATTTAAGCTCGACTACCACCCGACTTATCTCAAGATTAACCAGAACCGACCTGACATAAATCGGTTCGGGAGTCGGTATTACATTTTTCCTTCAATCATATAAGGTATTGGCAGGTAGGGTCAGGTCAGGATCCGGCTCGATGCTCAGCCTTAGTATTAGCGGGTAGTAATCGCAGTATTGCTCTATTTTTTCATTTTTTAATACCGTCCAGATTTTATAACAAATCAATAAAAATCGGAGAGAAGTTCGGGTCGGGCCGTCCCAAACAGGGACCACACTCGTGTTAGTAAAGAAACCTTGTTCCCTCAATACAACGTTGTTCACTTCTTATTGGGCCACGTTAACCCCCAGCACCAACTAACTTTCCACGTGGTACCCTACGATTAACCATCTTAAATTCTATATTATAATCAACGGTCTTGATCACATCCTCGTGTCACATATCTACGTCGTACCAACTATATGTCTTGCCCGGGTCGGTGCCGGGCAGCTGCCCGTACCCCACCACTCTTCCAACAGGTATAATTATTGGTATAATTACAATCAGTTTTTATTAAGTTTGAAGGGCTGAACAGATTTGTGTTAAAGAGATATTTTTGTTAAAGGATTTAGTTTCTATATTCTTTTTCCATATGGCTGGTGCATGTATTGGTGTTGTTGGTGAAACCGAGACTCCGTCTACGGTTGAGTCCAGCAGTGGGCGTCATGCGCGTCGCCGCAGGATGGAGATTCACCAATTAAAGTTTCTCTCTCCTGCAGCAACGACAACAGATGTCGTGACGCCTTTGCTGGAGAACGGAAAAAAGCGGAGAAAAGTCGAAAATATTGAAAATATCGAGATTTTGCCCGTGATTGAGACTGTACGAAATATAAAAAAGGATGAACCGAGATTTGGAGTTACGACAGTTTGCGGGAGGAGAAGAGATATGGAAGACGCGGTTGCTGTCAAACCGTTGTTTTGTAAGGATACGCATTTTTACGGTGTTTACGATGGCCATGGATGTTCTCATGTAATAAATCTGATATGAAATTATTCGAAAATTTAATAAATTATGCTTCAGGATTTAAAAAATATCGTTTCTTATATTAAAACTTGTTTAATTTCTGCAGGTAGCGATGAAATGCAAAGAGCGAATGCACGAGATCGTGAAAGACGAGGTAGAAAAAAGCAGTGAATCATTGGAATGGAAAGAGATGTTAAAGACGAGTTTTTCGCGTATGGACAAGGAAGTGACCGAGTTGAGTGAAGCTGACTCGAGTTGGAATTGTCGATGTGAGCTTCAAACTCCACAATGCGACGCAGTTGGATCAACCGCGGTCGTTTCTGTGGTGACTCCAGAAAAAATCGTAGTTTCGAATTGCGGTGATTCGCGTGCGGTTCTTTGTAGGAATGGTGTTGCTATTTCTCTATCATCTGACCATAAGGTATAGCTTTTATAGAGATTTTTGTTATTTAAGTTAGGGGCAATTCCATATCTAGATCTAGTTAATTGAATGACTGACTTATGATTTGTTTGTATTTTAATGTAGCCTGATCGACCAGATGAACTTGCTAGGATTGAAGAGGCGGGTGGGCGTGTGATATACTGGGACGGGGCTCGAGTTCTCGGCGTGCTAGCCATGTCTAGAGCAATCGGTATGTCGCTTATTCCATGGTTTCGTTTAGCAACTTTTGAATTCATGCTTCAATTCGAAGTACTAATTGATTTGCTGTTTTAATATCTCAGGTGATAACTATTTGAAACCATATGTGATACCGGAACCGGAAGTAACCATAACCGAACGTACTCCGGAGGACGAGTGCCTAATCTTAGCCAGTGACGGGCTATGGGATGTTGTATCAAACGAGGTCGCTTGTAGTGTTGCGCGCATGTGCCTGGCATCCCAAAATCCCCCGTCGCCTGTTCGCTCACCAGGAAATGAAGCGAACATCGCCGGTGGTGAAAATTCTGATAAGGTGTGTTCAGATGCTTCGATTCTTCTAACGAAGCTAGCTTTGGCTCGACATAGCTCAGATAATGTGAGCGTAGTTGTCGTTGATCTAAGAAGAAACCAATAACAAGAGCTTAATCAGATCCATTGTTGAAAGATTAAATCTATTGATTGTTGCAAATTGTTAATTAACGTCATGGGTCTAATATGAGAGATCTGATGTATCATTTCATATACATGTATAGATTGATCTTATGGTATATTTTTAAGTTGATCAATTCATTCTTAAATCAAATTGTTAAAGTTAATACAATGAATCCAAATTGGTAAATTAGTACTATGAAATTAGTATGACTTGTTAATCTTTTTTTTAGTATGACATATCTTTTCTTTAGAAATAGTATAACATACGGAGTATCTGATATTATCATTTATGCACGTATTGATTGATCTTATGAAGTATTTTAAGTTTTTTAGAACGAATAATGTATGTTAAGTTGAAAAATGTTACAGTAACTTCTGAAAGTGAAATACTCCGTATTCTTCAAAAAAAAACTTCTGAAAGTGAAATGAAGATGAAATATTAATTGGAGGGTGGTAGTTGATAGTTGGAAAAATCAGGTGGAGAGTGGGGTTCCACAAGGGATTCGAATCTGTTTGACATGATGATGACTAGAACACAAGTCAGCGACAGGTGAAGCCACGTCTACATTTTGTATTTTGGTCCAAACAATGATGTCAATATCTATGTGCTGGATTCCACTACGTTAAAGGAAATGAAAACAACAGTGGAAAATATCAGCGTGTCTTAAATTCCATTATTAAATAAATAATGGTAAAATTGCATATATATATCCCCAAAATGAATAATTGAATATATATATATATATATATATATATATATATATATATATATATATATATATATATATTGTACAAGTTTTTGATATATATAATACAATGGTTTTTATACACGTTTTGAATATATATGCAATTATGCATTTTTGAAAAGATATATATTAAATAATCCACCATTTCAATTTCAATTGTCACTTTTACTAACTTACAAGACTATACTTCAATGCTAATTACAACCGTAAATATCAATCTTGCAAAAAATGGCCTAGGCAATTGTAATCGGCGATTAAAGGTATACGGCCTTTCACCTTATTGAACTTTACAAGGTAATCGGTAATTACAAAGTAATCAGCCTTGTAATCGATTGTTACACGCTACAGGGTGATCAACCGCCTCATTACCGACTCACGATTTTACAACATTGATAAATATTATAGTCATTCTTTATTACATCAGATTTTTCTCTTTAGGATTATATTTTGAATACAATTAACTAGTAAGGCGACCGCAATTATAACAAAAAACATATCTCATAAAAACAAATAATTAAAAAAAGCTACAAACACAAACAAAACGAAAGTATCGGTTGGGTAGCCAACCAAAGGATTGAAAAAGTTAAGGTGGGACTCGGTTGCATCCGGTTGAGCTAATGGGAGAAACTCGGTTTGAGTTGGTAGGTTGAGGGTATTCGGTTGTCATTAGGATTGGCCTAAGAGCAATGGGTGTCATGGCATCCCAAAACTACTTATTTGGTTCCCACGGGGTGCCACGTCACCATAACAAACCTCTCTTTACAACCCCCTTATTATAACATAACCACAACTTACTTATTTGGGTCCAATCACTTCCTATTTTTTTCTCTCACACTCACACTCACACTTCTAACATAACACTAACACTTCTAACATATAAGGACGAAAATTACATTACTCCACCTCGCCGTGTAGACGAGTAGATAGGAAGTGGCGAGCTACGACAAGTTGGGCCGGTGTCATGGCGAGTCACGGTGAACCATGGCAAAGCCTACACCATCCGCTCAAAGGTCATCAAACGTATAATATTCATAAAAGTGTCATCTTGTCATTCAGCGCATTATCAAACTCATCACATTATACGGGCTATTATCACCTTCAAAGACATTATCAATCTCACTTTTTCTATCAAATTAAAAAAAATAAAAAATAAAAAATAAAACTAAATCAAACTGTTTTTTATATTAAAAATCATTATATTAATAGTTAAAAATATAAACTTATGAAATTAAAAATCTAAATTATACTTCTTCTTGATCGTCTGCTTCATCTACAACACATTTCAAGTTGAGTTCCACTCAAGTGATCAACATGGCTCATATAAAAAAAATCGTCTTCTTGTCATTATTTTTGTTGTTGGAAGATGAACAACTGTTGCTTAAGTTCGAACTTCTTTTGTTCTATTTTCATTTCCTACCTCTTGATTTCCAAAAATGTATTGTGGTATGTTTTCTTCATTATCATAAACGACGATGTTTGACTTGTAAATTCGTTGACCAATAACCTAGCCAACGCTTCATCACTACCCGCTGCTGATGATGCCGACGAAACAGATGATGTCGATGCTTTCTTTTTCGTCCTGTCCCTGCGCATTGGTCAAACTTCCTACACCCCCTCTATCTTCCTCGTCTCCAGCCATTTGATGGAGATTGAAACTACCATCTGTTGACTCCGATGTGTGGAACGAAGTAGACCCCAATGACTTGTAACTCTTAAAAGCTTACTAGTTCACTTCTTAAAATCTTGGACTTTCCACATCCTTCCATTGTGGAGACTTTTTTAAAATTCTCCATGCATGAAGAAGTGTAAAATGTACTCTATACTCAGCACCATATTCGTCAAGTCCTTGTTGGATGTTATTAGAGAAAAAAAAGTGTAAATTATAGTATAAGATCTTCTACGTAATTTACTACTCCCTCCGTCTCAAAATTATTGTCCCATTTTGACTTTTTAGGTCTTTCTTTCTCACTTTTGACTATAAATATTTTTGTTTGTGTTATACAATATTTGATTAAAATTATACCAATGGAATACATTTAAAACTCAATTCGTTCATATATTTTGCATAAAGTATTATGTAATATAAACAAAAATATTTAAAGTTAAAATTGAAAAGTAAAAACCAAAAAATTTAGAAGGGGACAATAATTTTAGGACAGAGAGAGTATTAAATATAGGACGAATTGTATTGTTTTGTTGTTGAGAGACCACGTACCCTCGCAACACTTGTATAGTTGCGAGGGGAAGCTTATATGTTGTGAGGTCTCTCAATGTTTGGTTGTAAGGGTATAAATTGTTGGACCCTTTTACTTGGTTATGGTTAACTACAAAGTTAATCTAACCAAGTTCCATGATGTAGTGAAGTATTGATTAAATAATAAAAGTAAATAAACGTAAAAAATAAGACACAAAGTTTTCAACGTTTATTTCTTTATTAGAAATCAATCAAAAGTTGTGGCTTCCTTATTAACTGTGGCTTCCTCATTAACCACTTCAATGAGAGTAGCCTTGCTTGCTTGTTCCTCCAGGGCTACTTTCTTCAATCTTTCCACTTTATCCATGTGAGCTTGGATTTCATCTTCAGTCATCAGATATGTAACACCATTCATCTGAAAAGGAACCCTGATAGGTGCATCAGGATCTGGTCTAATGACTGAAGAGGCAGCTACCAGTGTTGTAGTAGGTTCAGACACAACAGTGAGAATGCCTTTGCCCTTATCTGCCTGATTTGTTGGTTGAGTGGTTGTGTCAGGAGACTGAAAAGAGGAGATTGGAGTGGCTTCAACTATGCGCTCCCCCACAGCCTGAGAGGAAGGTTGACTGGTGGAAGTTTCAGGGACTCCGGTAGGTGGAACTTCAGTGGATCTCTCCCCCTCAACTGTTGCTACAGCATCAGCGAGAGCAAGAGTTGGTGGCACCACTGAAGGACCCATGAAGGCCTGGTAAAGTTCTGTGAGCATGCTCTTGATGTCAGTAGTATCCTTTTGAATTGTAGATACTTTGGCATCCAGGGAAGCCTGAGATGATTCGCTGGCAGACATCCTTGGCCCAAGATTCCAGGCCAAGGAGTTTGAAGACTTAGCCCAAGTAGCCAAGTTTTTCTCCATGAGACTGAGTAATGAACAGATGGATGTCACTGAAGATTGGAGACCCTGAAGATTGGCAGACTTTAGCATATCTACCAGCTCAGTGAATTGAGCAGAATTCTGTTGGTATGTCTGAGCAGCCTGAAGTATCTTCCTGTTGAGTTTAAGGTCATCTTTGACAGACTCTTGAATGGTAGAAACGCTCTTGGTGATTTGGCTGAGCAATTCATTGAACTTGGTGAGGTGCCCATTAAGAGAAGTCAGTTTGAATGCAACATCAGCCTGCTGTTCGAAAGTGTTGTCATGAAAGTCTTCAACTGAGTCTCTAAGGTTGAAGTAGTGAACAGCCTACTGATTGGTCCTAAACGGTCAACTAAGTTTCCCAGGTGATGGTTAACCAAGTCAAACGTCTAAAACCAACTAACCAAGGAGTACAGTGTCTTCCCGGGTCGTTATGTCCCAGCGAGGTAAGCAATTGTATTCAAAAACGTTTAAAGTGATCGGGTGATTTAACAGGAGGATCAGAAATTTGGTTTGAGTGATTAAACTACGAGATTATGAATGAAAATGGCTTAGAAACACTATTTGAACAATTACTGATGATCAGATAACCTAGAAACGTGAGTTAACCTAAAAACGCGTGTTTGAATTAGAAATAACGCGAACGCGCAAGATAAAAAGTGAAACGAGAGAAAATAAAATCCTACGAACGTGAAAATTATATTTTTACAATCCTAATGACTTAAGAAAATTTTTAGAAAAAGAAAAATAATTTTTACACTATTTAATTAATTACTATTAATTAATTACTAATTTCTAATTACTTTTTAATTAACTAAATTAAACTAATTATTAATTAATTATGAAAATTAACTAGAAAAATGAAAATTAAATTTAGAAAAATCAAAAATATTATAAAACTATTTTTAAAACAGAAAACCTAATTTTTCTACTTTTTAATTATTTAATATTAATTAAAACTAATTATTTAATTAATTTAAACTAAAATAAATTATAAAAAATACCAAATGAACTAGGAAAAATCTGAAAAAATTCCTAAAATTATTTTAAGTTATAAGAAGCCTAAGAAAAAATTGAAAATGAGAAGTGCTTATAAATAAGCAGAAAAATAAGCGAAATGACTTAAATAGAAGCTATCACTTTATTTATTTTTGTCTTTTTCTTAATTTTCTTTTACACAACTGTTTTACAACTAAAAATAAGGACTTTTTGTAAAGAGACTTTGATTGGAACTTAATAATAAGCTGTGTGCAAGTGAATAAGCAATTCAGAGAGCTTTTTGAGCTTGTATTGTTGAGAAAAGCTATCACAATGAGATCCAGAGGTGAGACAAACTTCTAATAAGTTAAAAATGCTCAACTTAAGCTTAAACTATTGAAACAACACACTTACTTAGCTTATAAGCTCAATAAGCAGTTTCACACCACTTAAAGCCAAACCAGTTCAAGGTGGCAACTGCAGCCCAATGTGGGGCCCACAGGTGTGTTTGGGGATCTAAAACAAGCTGAGATCTGAGAAGTAGACCTGAGGAGCTTTCAAATGAACCAGGGTTCAGGGGATGGGTCCCACAATCAAGCTCTGTGAGGGCTTGGGAATTTAGGGATCCAATACCTGTTTACTCAGGATGAGTGTTTGGTTAGGGCACAAGCAGGAACGAAATAAGCTGTGGCAAGATGCCACAAGGGTAAAAATAAAACTATAATTGGACAACTAGCTATTAGGGCTTGGTAAGAAATTCAATATCAAGCAACAAGCGTGGCTTTGGGAAATTTACTCAGTAGGCTAAGTCCAAATGAAGTCTTTGAAATAAGCAATGTGGGCAAAAAGAGCACAAGTGTAAAAATCAACATAAGCACAGTTAAACCAAGTCACAAACATCTAATTTAAACTAAAAACATCACCACAGCAAGTCTTAATCAAATAGATGCAAAAATCAATGAGCTATTTTCTATCAGATGCACAGGGGAGATACTTACCCTGCAAGGTAGTTTGAGCACTGATTTAACCACTAGAAAAAATTTCCAAAAATAAGTTGAGAGTGGAAATCAATAGTTTAACTGATAGGATTCAATTAGGAAAAAGTTTTAGACCCTAACTCTTAGTACAAAATTCATAAAAATTCTTGCAATATTTGGATTTTTCCTGAACCATGCCTTTTGACTTTTGAACATTTGCACCACTTTGACTTTTATGAGTTTTTGTTGAGTCTAGTGAACTGAAAATGACTTATTACCACTAATTGGACCTAATCTAAACTAGATTAACAAGTTGCAAACCAAAATGGTGAATATGGCTACCTAAAATTTAAACAGATAAACAGAATTAAGGTAAACTTGAATTTTTGACTTTCTCACTAAAAACACCAAACCAACAGCTTGACTGAGCAATATTGACCCTAGGATTGAAGTTTGAGCAGTTCCTAATTACTAAAAATCACCACAACACTGCCAACTCAATAATGCCAAACACCCTTTTAATGGCAGTGATGGTGAGATTTTGAAGGAAACAGATACTAATGAACAAGGGTATGAATCTAATCAACTTATTAGGTGTTACTGAGCTTATGATAACACAGAAACAAAAGATAAACTTGTCATTACTGAATGCATCCTTTTATACTATCATGACAGTCAAAACAAAGAATTAGCTCAACTATAAAACTTGATAAACCAACAACAATAACTAGTAGAAACCAAACTCAATTAATCACCTAATGAACACACAATACTGAACATTAAAAAGGATAAGTGATAAAAGGATTATGATACAGTTGAGAGTAAAAGGAATGATCTCACAGTGTGCTTCCAAGCATGCTTTTTATAAACCATGGACCTCAAATCAATCCCTAATCCTCCCCATGGAGTCCTAATATACCCATTCCATTTTCTGAATCACTTCTGCACATCTTCTTCCCTTTTCATTTTATTTCTATTTATTCTTTAATTTTTTTTGTATTCTTAATGAAACTGAGAATTTAAAATTGAGCTTGAATGACTGAAATAATAACTTATATTATCAATGATTGCAATACATTACAACTGAGTTTTTGATTGAAAATAAAATTACAAGACTTGGGAAATAAACTAATTTTACAACTAAAAATCTAACCAAACTCCACAGCTTCCAAGCTTTCATTATATAGCCTCCAAATTAGGGTTCTGAGCCTCTTTGGACCTTTCCTAGCTCAAATACACACCCTTGGATGAAATGAACCAATCTTGGCCTTTGAATGTTTTTTGGCGCCCAAATGATTTTTTGGCTGTTTCTTCGAATAATTGAAGCCAGGGAGTGAATTTTGGAAGGTAGTGTTTGGAGGGTGATGCAAGGGGGAGGGTTGAGTGTAGCAGAGGGGTAAGGTTGGGTTTGTGATGATTGTGTTAGGGGGAAGTTGCAGGCTAGGAGGTAGGCTGAGGTGGATGGTGATGGTTGACCGAGGTCAAAGGTTGGGGGTTTTATTTTGCCGGTTTATAATAAAAAGGGGGAGTGGGCTGTGAGGGTGTTGGGCTAGGTGTGAGATGGGCCAAAGGTAAAGTGAGTGAGTGGGCCGGGGTATTTATTATTTGGATTAAAGGAGTAGTATTAAGGTCCGTTTGGTATTTAGAAATTTCACACAAGGACCATATTTGTAATTTACTGAAAATTGAGGGGCTGGTTGTGACACTTTTCTAAACTTGATTCAAAGGACCACTTATGCCAAGTTATATTTCCACAAGGACCTTTCACGTAAATTTACAATTTAAATTTCCTAGGGACTGAATTTGCAAACTGCTGAAACTTTAAGGACCAAAACTGCCAATGTTACAAAGTTGCAACAAGGACTATTTTTGACACATGTGAATAGTACAAGGGCAATTTTTTGATAATTTTTATATTTCAGAACCCCAGGGACCATTTGTGTAATTTTCCAAACTGTAGGGACCATTTTTGCCAAATTGCAAAGTACAGGGACCAAACATGTAATTTTTTCAAACTTTTTACCCAAGGATCGTTTTTCATAATTTTTGACTTTTCCATGCCTTGGGTTGACTTTTCTTTCGTTTTAAACTTACAGGGACTAGTTTTGTCAAATTTTGAAACTTGAGGGACTGAAACTGCCAATTGTGCAAACTTTGTTCGTTTTTTCATTTGTTTTTAAACATTTTGCATCTAAAACATATAAAACACACTTTTGGAATAATTTGTGTATTTTGATGCGTATTTGGGTGTTTTTGGATGTTTTGGCAGTTCAGATACGATAAAAATGATGAGTATTTACACACTCATCAATCCCCCACACTAAACTATTGCTAGTCCCTAGCAATCTTTTGAGAAAAACTTGATGGATTTGAAACTCTTTACCAAAAGCCATCAATTCTGGAGTAGCCAAGTGTAAGAACTGTGGCACACCTGATAACCGTGTGATTTTGAGCAAACCACCAGCTGTCAACGGATTTGATTAGTCTTTACCAAAAGCCGTTTGCTTCTGGACTAGCCAACTCTTGATGGAATAGTCAACATCTTGGTGAGCTGATTACCAATTATGGTTTTTCCATGACCTTTACCATAAGCCATAATCTTGTGGGGTAGCCAACTCATTTGTTTTTGGGGAGTTGAGGAACCATACAATTTTGGGCAAATTGCAAGCCGTAAACGGATTTGAGATATCTTTACCAAGAGCCGTTTGCTCCTGGATTAGCCAATCCCTTTTGTCGTTTAGACACGGCGGACTGATTACCCCAAAAATTTTGAAATAAAGTGAAAAAATTTTGAAAATTTTGGGCCAAAATGGGGGTACTTGAAAGTATTTTGCGATAAAATTCGCTAGAATTTCCCCCCCACACTTAGAATTGAATATTGTCCTCAATATTCAAAGTCCCGGCTATTATGCCGAATCTATGAACGTAAAAAGATAATATTAAAAGCTAACTGTGGAAATATCGTTTTGTATTTTTCACTTTATTTATCTATACATACAATCACACACATTTTTTTTTTTTTTTTTTTTTGAGATATATACATATATACATTTTTCAAATAGCGGGGGGTTGGCCATTCCCCCACACTAGGGTGGTAGAAAGTAGAAAGAAATCAGAGACACGGGTGAAAACCCATGTTGTTGCTACTGTTTTTGTTTATCGAGTCGCTAGCTTGACTCGATCCCCGAATTTAATTGTCCTTGGGGAAAGTTTGGAGATCCGGGACAACCATGGATGGTATGTCCTCTCCAAAGTAGTGTTTCAAATGATGTCCATTCACTTTGAAATTAGGGCCGTCATTTTGAGATAACTCAACGGTGCCATAAGGATAAACCTTAACGATAGTGAATGGACCAGTCCATCGGGTTTTGAGCTTTCCTGAGAAGATTTTGAGTCTAGAGTTGAAAAGAAGGACTCGATCACCAACGTTGAAAACGCGGTTTTTGATTTTGGAGTCATGTATCTTCTTTGTCTTTTCCTTGTAGATCAAAGAGTTCTCGTAAGCTTGATCACGGAGTTCATTTAATTCATTGAGTTGAACTTTCCGATGATCACCTGCAGTTTTGAGGTCAAAATTTGCATGCTTGAGAGCCCAATAGGCTTTATGCTCAAGCTCGACCGGAAGATGGCACGCTTTCCCGTACACAAGTTTGTAAGGCGTACACCTAATGGGTGTTTTGTAAGCCGTTCGGAAAGCCCAAAGTGCATCATCTAATTTATCCGACCAAGATGCACGATTTTCACCAACGGTTCTGTCCAAAATTCTCTTTATGCCTCGATTGGAAACTTCTACTTGTCCACCTGTTTGAGGGTGGTACGCAGTAGAAAGACGGTGCGTTACACCATACTTTTGCATGACTTTGTCAAATTTTTCATTGCAAAAATACGTACCACGATCACTAATTATAGCACGTGGAGTTCCAAATCGAGCAAAAAGAGCTTTCAAAAACTTCACAACAACTCAGGCATCATTAGTGGGTAAAACTTTTGCTTCAACCCATTTTGACAAATAGTCAACAGCCACGAGTATGTACTTATTTCCATGAGATGACGGAAATGGCCCCATAAAGTCGATGCCCCATACGTCAAATATTTCACAAACTTGTATTGCGTTTTGTGGCATTTCATTTTTTTGGGAAATATTCCCGTGACGTTGACACGCATCACAGGATTTGACTAATTCTTGGGCATCCTTGTAAATCGAGGGCCAAAAGAAACCGGAATCAAACACCTTTTTGGCGGTGTAATTTGGATTGTGGTGGCCCCCCGTGGGACCAGCATGGCAAGCCTTAAGAATTTCAGTGGCTTCTTGACCATATACACACCGCCGGATGACTTGATCCGCACAAATTTTAAAGAGGTAGGGGTCGTCCCAGAAATAATGTTTGACATCTTTAAAGAACTTGTTCTTTTGTTGGGACGACATCCCTTTCACAATGAAGTTACCCGCAAGGTAGTTTGCAAAATCGGCAAACCATGGGGTAACAGAATCTCTACGAAAGGCAACCGCATTGAGTGTCTCGAGAGGGAAGGTTTCATTAATTTCCCTTTTTACGGAGACATCTTGATGGGGGTTTTCCAAATGGGAGAGATGATCAGCAGCTAGGTTCTCAGCTCCTTTTTTTATCACGAATTATGATATCAAATTCTTGCAGGAGGAGAACCCAACGAAGTAGTCTCGGCTTTGCATCTTGTTTTGCAAAAAGGTACTTCAAAGCCGAGTGATCCGTATACACTATGCTTTTAGTCAAGATTAAATATGACCGGAATTTTTCAAAGGCATACACCACAGCTAATAATTCTTTTTCAGTGGTGGTGTAATGACTTTGAGCCTCAGTCATCGTTTTGCTTGCATAGTGTATAGGCTGAAAGTGTTTAGACCTGCGTTGCCCCAAGACTGCCCCTATAGCATAATCACTAGCATCACACATAAGTTCAAAGGGCAAGTCCAAATCGGGGGCAACAAGAATAGGTGCCTCAGTAAGCTTTTTCTTTAGAGTTTCAAAAGCTTCTACGCACTCAGGTGAGAAGATAAAAGGAGCATCCTTTTCGAGGAGATGGGTCATAGGCCGGGCGATCTTAGAAAAGTCTTGAATAAACCTACGGTAAAAACCGGCATGACCCAGAAAGCTCCTAATACCTTTGACGGTAGTGGGATGAGGTAATTTTGCAATGACATCAATTTTGGCTTTGTCAACCTCAATCCCATTCTTTGAAATCTTATGACCGAGGACAATGTCCACTTTGACCATAAAGTGACTCTTCTCCCAATTTAGACATAACTTTGTGTCTTCACAACGTTTGAGCATGTTGTCTAAATGGGAGAGACATGATTGAAACGAATCCCCAATGACCAAAAAATCATCCATGAAGACCTCCATAGTTTTCCCGATCATGTCAGAAAATATGGACATCATACATATTTGAAACGTGCCCGGAGCATTACATAAACCAAATGGCATACGTTTATAAGCAAAAGTTCCGTAGGGGCACGTGAAAGTGGTCTTTTCTTGATCTTGCGGATCAATGGGAATCTGAAAGTAACCCGAGAAACCATCGAGGAAGCAATAGTACTCATTCCCCGCTAATCTCTCGAGCATCTGATCCATAAAGGGCAGAGGAAAATGATCTTTGCGGGTGGCGTCATTTAACTTGCGATAGTCAATGCATACACGCCAACCCATAACCAATCGAGTTGGAATCAACTTGTTTTCCTCATTTGTGACAACAGTAATGCCACCCTTTTTTGGAACACAATGTATTGGGCTAACCCAAGGACTGTCCGAGATAGGGTAAATCAATCCGGCATCAAGAAGTTTTAAAACTTCTTGTTTAATGACCTCATGAATTTTTGGATTCACCCTTCTTTGGTGTTGGACTGCTGGTTTGAAGTCATCCTCCATTAAAATCTTGTGAGTACAAAATTCAGGGTCAATGCCCTTGATGTCGGAGAGTCTCCAACCAATTTCCTGTTTATGCGACTTCAAAACCTTTATGAGAGCAGCCTTTTCTTCAACAGTTAAATTTTTAGCAATTATGACGGGTAATTTATCATCACCTTCCAGAAATGCATACTCAAGGTGAGGCGGCAAGTCCTTAAGTTCAACCACAGGCAAGTCATCAGTTATTTCACCATTTTTGACATTTTTGGAGGGAGAGGGGGAGATGGATCTTCGTTTAACAATTTTTCTAGCAAAAGAATATCCCCCTCAGGATCAAGATAGTTCTCATCAAATTCACCCAAAATTGAACTATCTTGGGCGAGAAAAGCCTCGACCTCTTCCAAAAGGAAGTCACTTCCCTCAAAAGGAGTGAGAGAAGGGGAAGAGTCGGATATGATAGGCTCAGTAGATGGAGTGGGACTGCCACTCGGTAAGTAACCAAGAAGTTCTTGAGAGTACTCCTCAGACGCAACATCAATGACATCAATTCGGTTAACCGTTTCAGCGTCATAATTAGAGTAGTACCTCGAAGTTTGATCGAGGTTAAACGTTACTGCTTCATTACCAACACGAAGAGTTATTTCCTCTTCGTGCACATCGATTAATGCACGACCCGACCTTAAGAATCCTCTCCCAAGAATGAGAGGAACTCGTGGGTCAGCATCGAAATCAACAACCACAAAACCTGCCGGAAAGTGGAAGTTCCCCACCTTTACAAATACATCCTCGGCAATGCCAAGGGGACGAGATGTTGAGCGGTCTGCAAGCTCGAGAGTCATGCAGGTGGTGGTGAGTTCCGAAAGAGAGAGCTTTTTCCATATGGAATAAGGCATCAAGTTGATGCTTGCACCTAGATCGGCCAAGGCGAAGCACTCAACCATTCCGGGGAAAACACATGGAATGAGAAATTTTCCCGGATCTCCTAGCTTCTCGGGAAGCTGTTTCAACAGAACCGCTGAGCAGTTCTCATTGAGTGGAGTTCGTGCCATTTCAAATAGCTTCTCTTTATTGTTCAACAGATTCTTGATTGTCGATGCAAATTTAGGCATCAAAAGGAGAGCATCCGCGAAGCTGATATCAAAATGAATATCTCGGAAAATTTGAAAGAACTTTTCTATTTGATGATTTGCTTTTTCGCGGAGCTTTTGGTCTTGTAACCGAGATGGGTATGGTAGTGAAGGTTTTGATTTAGGGTTCTCTTCAGGAGTTGTTGGTGGTTCAAACACAACTCCTGGTTTTGGTACGGTTTCTGGTACAACCTGAGGGTGGACGTGTGCGGTACTTCATGTACTAGTAAATTGCACCTTGTCCTTAGTCACCTCATGCTCATTCTCTACTACCTTGGGAGGAGAAGAAGAGGTAGTAGGAGCTTTGGGTCCATCATAGGAAACACCACTTCTCGTTGTGATCGCTTTAACATCGCCCCTCGGATTAGCGATCGTGTTGCTAGGTAAAGTATTACCTGAGCCTGAGGGTTGATCATTTAAAGACTTCTTAACAAGGTCAGCGATCTGAGTCATCATCACCCTATTCATTTCCTCCTGAGATTTCATGAATTGTCTCAACAACTCCTCATGTGAAGGACCCGTTGGAACAATTGCTTGAGTATTGTTGGGTGGAGCTTGGTTAGGGTAATTCTGAGTAGTTGTAGTGATGGCTTGATTTTGATTGGGAAAATTTTGACCCCGGTTATTATGATTAGAACCATGGTTTTGAAAATTTCCCTGATGTTGGTTGCCATGTCCATGAGAATTGTTTCCCTGATAGTTGTTTTGACCTTGGTTTCGATTGTAGTTTCCATGATTTTGGAAACCTTGATTTTGGTTAGATGGAAACCTTGGTTTTGGGTTTGATTGACATTTCCTTGGTTTTGGTAACCTTGGTTTGTTCGATTTTGATTTTGGTTCTGGTTACGGTTTGGGACATTAGGGTTTTGATTGAATCCGGGAGGTCCAAGGAAATTGTTAGAATGATTGCTTAAAAGATTGCGGTCCCCTTGCGGTTGGTAGTTATTACCTCCCAAGTTATAGGAACCTTGAGCAGCATATACGTCCTCATGAGGGTAACCACTAGTGGCTGGACACTCGGAATAAGCATGTGGACCTCCACAAGTTTCACAACTTTGACTAACGGCTTTGGCTTGTTGAGTTTGGACTTGTTGATTTTGGATACTTTGGTTCATCCTCAACATAGCCATAGCGAAATCATCCATCTTTTTAGTGAGGATCGCTATTTCAGAAGATGCTGGAGTGACAGACTTACATGACTCTTCCCTCTCAGCTGAGGAATCCCAGAAATTATGATGGGCGGTCATGTTCTCAATGAGATCATAGCACTCTTCGGGGCGCCTTTTCATAAAGGTCCCACCAGCAGCAGCATTGAGAATATCACGGTGTCTCAAGGTCAACCCATTATAGAAAGTATCTATTTGGGTAACGAGTAACATGTTATGGTTAGGACACCGATCAATTGAGAGCTTATAGCGTTCCCATGCCTCAAATAGAGACTCTTCGGGATGCTGACGAAAGTTACTAATGTCATTGCATAACTTGGAAACCATGGATGGTGGAAAGTATTTGGCTAAAAATTTAGTCACCATTTCTTTGAAAGTGTGAATCGAGTTCTTAGGAAGTTGATCAAACCATGCATTGGCATGATGGGTGAGAGAATAGGGGAAAAGAGATAGACGAAGGGCATCATCGGAGACACCATTCTGCTTCATGCTTTGGGTGATGGTAAGAAATTTATCAAGATGCTTGTTTGCATCGTCACCAGGTAAGCCATGAAATTGGCACGAATTCCAGACTTGTTGTATCATGTGATGTTTCAGTCCAAAATCAGTGGCAGCAATGTTAAGAGGGGCAATGGG
The DNA here is from genome assembly GCA_030686995.1 of Artemisia argyi. NCBI lineage: Eukaryota > Viridiplantae > Streptophyta > Magnoliopsida > Asterales > Asteraceae > Artemisia > Artemisia argyi. The sequence continues at coordinate 136,949,231 of CM060694.1, forward strand.
GCCCCCTCTTCCGAGCATTGTGGGTTGACACAACTCCTCCATCGTTCGGAGATCAGGAGCTGCATCATCTATAATGGGTGGGTCATTGGGATTACCGTCCATTTTCGGAACTGGATCCAAAACAATAGGACGTAACTCAGTTACGTTTTTAAGTTGACGATTTCGTTTCGATTGTGAATGAGTGCGCATGCACTAACACAAAATTTCAACAAAACAAGATCGAGGCAAATCAACAGTGAACTTAAACCAATAATCACAAGTGAATGGCTTCTTTAAGAAAGGTACACCACTCACAAGGATACAAAGGCTAGTTTTAAATCTTTGGTTTGGGAACTTATTATGTCCACACCCCCAGTTGGTAGGTGTTCTGCCTTGGTTTGCGACGGTTTATTTTTATGTAGCTTATTGTTCACAAGAAAGAGATGAATGTTTTTGGGTTTTTGTGTATGGGTTAAAAACTTTTGGACAATATTTTTGGTATCGATTCGTTTACCAAAATCGTATCTCTTTAAGAATCACTTTAAAGAAACGCGATATAGAAAACGTAACGATATGTTTTGTTTGTTTTTGATTTTTTTGGTGTTGTTAACACTTTAGGAAAAGTGTTAATGACGTTTTCGTTTTATGATTTGAATTTACAAAAAGGGTGGTGGGTTTATACAGTGATGAATGAAAAATCACTAATCTCTAAGAAACGTTTTAAACACGCAGCTACCTCCCAGGCAGCGGCGCCAAATTTTTGATTGGTCCTAAACGGTCAACTAAGTTTCCCAGGTGATGGTCAACCAAGTCAAATGTCTAAAACCAACTAACCAAGGAGTACAGTGTCTTCCCGGGTCGTTATGTCCCAGCGAGGTAAGCAATTGTATTAAAAAACGTTTAAAGTGATCGGGTGATTTAACAGGAGGATCAGAAATTTGGTTTGAGTGATTAAACTACGAGATTATGAATGAAAATGGCTTAGAAACACTATTTGAAAAATTACTGATGATCAGATAACCTAGAAACGTGAGTTAACCTAAAAACGCGCGTTTGAATTAGAAATAACGCGAACGCGCAAGATAAAAAGTGAAACGAGAGTAAATAAAATCCTACGAACGTGAAAATTATATTTTTACAATCCTAATGACTTATGAAAATTTTTAGAAAAATAAAAATAATTTTTACACTATTTAATTAATTACTATTAATTAATTACTAATTTCTAATTATTTTTTAATTAACTAAATTAAACTAATTATTAATTAATTATGAAAATTAACTAGAAAAATGAAAATTAAATTTAGAAAAATCTAAAATATTATAAAACTATTCTTAAAACAGAAAACCTAATTTTTCTACTTTTTAATTATTTAATATTAATTAAAACTAATTATTTAATTAATTTAAACTAAAATAAATTATAAATAATACCAAATGAACTAGGAAAAATCTGAAAAAATTCCTAAAATTATTTTAAGTTATAAGAAGCCTAAGAAAAAATTAAAAATGAAAAGTGCTTATAAATAAGCAGAAAAATAAGCCAAATGGCTTAAATAGAAGCTATCACTTTATTTATTTTTGTCTTTTTCTTAATTTTCTTTTACACAACTGTTTTACAACTAAAAATAAGGACTTTTTGTAAAGAGACTTTGATTGGACCTTAATAATAAGCTTTGTGCAAGTGAATAAGCAATGCTGAGAGCTTTTTGAGCTTGTATTGCTGAGAAAAGCTATCACAATGAGATCCAGAGGTGAGACAAATTTCTAATAAGTTAAAAATGCTCAACTTAAGCTTAAACTATTGAAACAACACCCTTACTTAGCTTATAAGCTCAATAAGCAGTTTCACACCACTTAAAGCTAAACCAGTTCAAGGTGGCAACTACAGCCCAAGGTGGGGCCCACAGGTGTGTTTGGGGATCTAAAACAAGCTGAGATCTGAGAAGTAGACCTGAGGAGCTTTCAAATGAATCAGGGTTCAGGGGATGGGTCCCACAATCAAGCTCTGTGAGGGCTTGGGAACTTAGGGATCCAATACCTGTTTACTCAAGATGAGTGTTTGGTTAGGGCACAAGCAGGAATGAAATAAGCTGTAGCAAGATACCACAAGGGTAAAAATAAAACTAGAATTGGACAACTAGCTATTAGGGCTTGGTAAGAAATTCAATATCAAGCAACAAGCTCAAGATTTGAGCTTGTTGTGGCTTTGGGAAATTTACTCAGTAGGCTAAGTCCAAAGGAAGTCTTTGAAATAAGCAATGTGGGCAAAAAGAGCACAAGTGTAAAAATCAACATAAGCACAGTTAAACCAAGTCACAAACATCTAATTTAAACTAAAAACATCACCACAGCAAGTCTTAATCAAATAGATGCAAAAATCAATGAGCTATTTTCTATCTGATACACAGGGAGATACTTCCCCTGCAAGGTAGTTTGAGCACTGATTTAACCACTAGAAAAAATTTCCAAAAATAAGTTGAGAGTGGAAATCAATAGTTTAACTGATAGGCTTCAATTAGAAAAAAGTTTCAGACCCTAACTCTTAGTACAAAATTCATAAAAATTCTTGCAATATTTGGATTTTTCCTGAACCATGCCTTTTGACTTTTGAACATTTGCACCACTTTGACTTTTATGAGTTTTTTGAGTCTAGTGAACTGAAAATGACTTATTACCACTAATTGGACCTAATCTAAACTAGATTAACAAGTTGCAAACCAAAATGGTGAATATGGCTACCTAAAATTTAAACAGATAAACAGAATTAAGGTAAACTTGAATTTTTGACTTTCTCACTAAAAACACCAAACTAACAGCTTGACTGAGCAATATTGACCCTAGGATTGAACTTTGAGCAGTTCCTAATTACTAAAAATCACCACAACACTGCCAACTCAATAATGCCAAACACCCCTTTAATGGCAGTGACGGTGAGATTTTGAAGGAAACAGATACTAATGAACAAGGGTATGAATCTAATCAACTTATTAGGTGTTACTGAGCTTATGATAACACAGAAACAAAAGATAAACTTGTCATTACTTAATGCATCCTTTTATACTATCATGACAGTCAAAACAAAGAATTAGCTCAACTATAAAACTTGATAAACCAACAACTATAACTAGTAGAAACCAAACTCAATTAATCACCTAATGAACACACAATACTGAACATTAAAAAGGATAAGTGATAAAAGGATTATGCTACAGTTGAGAGTAAAAGGAATGATCTCACAGTGTGCTTCCAAGCATGCTTTTTATAAACCATGGACCTCAAATCAATCCCTAATCCTCCCCATGGAGTCCTAATATACCCATTCCATTTTCTGAATCACTTCTGCACATCTTCTTCCCTTTTCATTTTATTTCTATTTATTCTTTAATTTTTTTTGTATTCTTAATGAAACTGAGAATTTAAAATTGAGCTTGAATGACTGAAATAATAACTTATATTATCAATGATTGCAATACATTACAACTGAGTTTTTGATTGAAAATAAAATTACAAGACTTGGGAAATAAACTAATTTTACAACTAAAAATCTAACCAAACTCCACAGCTTCCAAGCTTTCATTATATAGCCTCCAAATTAGGGTTCTGAGCCTCTTTGGACCTTTTCGAACTCAAATACACACCCTTGGATGAAATGAACCAATCTTGGCCTTTGAATGTTTTTTGGCGCCCAAATGATTTTTTGGCAGTTTCTTCGAATAATTGAAGCCAGGGAGTGAATTTTGGAAGGTAGTGTTTGGAGGGTGATGCAAGGGGGAGGGTTTAATGTAGCAGAGGGGTGAGGGTGGGTTTGTGATGATTGTGTTGGGGGGAAGTTGCAGGCTAGGAGGTAGGCTGAGGTGGATGGTGATGGTTGACCGAGGTCAAAGGTTGGGGGTTTTATTTTGCCGGTTTATAATAAAAAGGGGGAGTGGGTTGTGAGGGTGTTGGGCTAGGTGTGAGATGGGCCAAAGGTAAAGTGAGTGAGTGGGCTGGGGTATTTATTATTTAGATTAAAGGAGTAGTATTAAGGTCCGTTTGGTATTTAGAAATTTCACACAAGGACCATATTTGTAATTTACTAAAAATTGAGGGGCTGGTTGTAACACTTTTCCAAACTTGATTCAAAGGACCACTTATGCCAAGTTATAATTCCACAAGGACCTTTCACGTAAATTTACAATTTAAATTTCCCAGGGACTGAATTTGCAAACTGCTGAAACTTTAAGGACCAAAACTGCCAATGTTACAAAGTTGCAACAAGGACTATTTTTGACACATGTGAATAGTACAAGGGCAATTTTTTTGATAATTTTTATATTTCAGAACCCCAGGGACCATTTGTGTAATTTTCCAAACTGTAGGGACCATTTTTGCCAAATTGCAAAGTACAGGGACCAAACATATAATTTTCTCAAACTTTTTACCCATGGATCGTTTTTCATAATTTTTGACTTTTCCATGCCTTGGGTTGACTTTTCTTTCGTTTTAAACTTACAGGGACTAGTTTTGTCAATTTTTGAAACTTGAGGGACTGAAACTGCCAATTGTGCAAACTTTGTTCGTTTTTTCATTTGTTTTTAAACATTTTGCATCTAAAACATATAAAACACACTTTTGGAATAATTTGTGTATTTTGATGCGTATTTGGGTGTTTTTGGATGTTTTGGCAGTTCAGATACGATAAAAATGATGAGTATTTACACACTCATCACCTACTCAGTGTGCATGTCGAACACATCTTCAGTGATATCATTGTAGATGACTTTGCAGGCCTTTTGCAGGAATTTCATCAGCTTTCTTTCACTAAGGGGCCTGAAGTCATCATATTTAGCCAATTTTTTAGGAGAGGAAGATTCTGGTGCATTTTCTTCTGGAGGAGCAACGGGAGACTGAGGAGATTGTTCAGTTGCTGTTGCCTCAGTCTCCATATCATCACCAGCTTCATAGAACTCTTCCTCACTGACCTTGCTATCATCATCATTTGAGTCAAGAACAGCCTGAAAGGTAGCCATCGAATCAATTGGCAAGAACAGGTTAGCCGGCTCCTCTTCAAAAGAAGATTTGCCTTGGTTTTGGTCACTCCCTGACCCCTTTAATCCAACAGACTGGGTTTTGTCTTTTTGGCGACTAGAGTCAGTTTGTGAAGTTTGGGCAACTCTGTGAGGGGTGTAGGTTCCATATCAGCGGGTGGTTTTAATCCCTCTGAGTCTTTGTCCCCTATGACTCCTTCAGACACTGACGGGTGTGCTTCAGTGTCATCATTAGAAATCAGTGAAATGTTGAGGCCCCCCGTTCCAACAGGCTGGGGCTGGCCTATCGGAGATTTAGGGGCCGCCACTCCCTAAGACTCTGGCTGTGATGTACCAGAGACGTTAGTGGGAAAGGTGGAAGGCGCTCCCCTGCCAGCGGGTTGTATGTTTCCCTCTGGATCTTTGGGAGTAGTCGTGTGGACTAAGGACACTGACTGTGATTTGTCAGTGGCCTTCGTTGTCCCTAGGGATGGTGGAACCTGGTCATGGGTGACTGTTTTATGCTTGGGTTGTCTTTTTGGCTTAGAAGCCTGTGTTCCTGAAGCCTCAGGGCCCTGTGCCTTTGGTTTGGTCTTTGGCACAGTCTGAGACTTCCCTGTCCTCCTAGGAGGGGAAAGTGGGTACACTGAGTCCCTCCGGTTGTTTATGGCAACCATATGGGCCGTCAATTCTTTGTTGGAGACTGAGGATGGGTCTTTTGAAAAATTTGAAGAACTCAGGATGGCTAGTAAAGAACTTAAGTGTTCATCCTGAGTGTAGTCACAACCAGTAACCTTTGAAGAGCACATGAGATAAACCTAGGATACGACACATAGTGTAGCCTAGTTTTATTCAGTAGCTTGGTTACAAGATCACCATAACTGATCTCTCCAATGTCGACAGTGACCCCGTTCATTAGGCAATAAGCCATCATCATTTGAACAGAGTTAATCTGTTCAGTGGATGAATGGTTCCCGCCGAGAACCTGAATCAAAAAAGTGAACAGGATCTTCCAAGCCATGGGAAAGGAGCTCTTGGTGACAGGGGACTTGTCCAAATATTTTCGATCCAAAGCAATCTTTTCTAACCATGATTTAACATTGTTTGGGTCAGGGTGTGCAACATATTTTCCATTGTTATAATCAAGTCCTGTTGCTGAGCAAAAAGTTTTGAAATCCAGGACAAATTTTCTTTTCCCATTTAAAACAGAGAAGCTGATGAGAAACTCCTTGAGGGGCCTGAGTTCGTTCTCATCAGCACTGGGTGTCGGGTCATGGGCCTGAGCAGTACACCAGAACTCCCTCAGGAGGTGATGGTACTAAAAGTAGGGTGTTGAGGTGAAGGCTGTTTTCAAAGGACAGTTAAACAAAAACTTCATGATTTCCTTGTAGGCAGGGACATTGGTTGGGTGGTTAAAATTGCCTACAACATTGTTGGTTTTGAATTGTACATCAGCCAGAGTCATTTTTGCCCATTGAGGTGCAAGCCTGATTCCTTGGTCTTCCGCCATTTTTAGGTCAAGAAAAGGTTTTAAAATTTTTAATGGCAGAATATCACACACCAGATGATCCACAAGTTAAGTCCAACTTGTTTTCTATCGTGAAATGGGTGATATTGTCATCAAGATGTTTGCAAACAGGAAGGATTTCTTGTTGCAAATTTCTTAACCAAGAAAAGATGTTTTTAAAATACCTTTTGTTTTTGAAAAGATTGCATACAACTTTGCAATAGAGAAATTTTTGTAGAGTTTCTTTAAGAAATTTTTATGTGTGTGTTTTGTGTGTTTGGAAAGGGGTATTTATAGAGGGTGAGGAATACCATTGGTTAGAGATTTTGAAAATCAAAATGAATAACCGTTTTGGGATCCGAATAAAATGCCACCACTCCACATACCTAAGTTTTTCGCAACTGTCGAGGTAAACAGTGCAAAGAGCCTACACAAAATGCACTTTTGCAGACATTATGTCACAAAAATATCAAGAGATATTATTTGTGAGGGAAGACATTAAATGCCTAGTAGGATTTTGATGTGTAAGTGGGGGCTCAAGGTGTGGATGCCGGTAAGGCAGAGACATATATTCCTATATTAAATAGAAAATTCAGTTACGAACCTAGGACATTTACTAACTAGATACTTGAAGCATTTAGTTATGCGTTGAATTGCATTAGTATAATGTCCTGAGCCTCCTGAATGAGAATTCATTCAGTATGAATTGTTTTAGGTAGGGAGTTCAGTGAGTTTTAATCTCAAAGTGAGAAGCTTCATGTGAATAATTTTGGTGATGTTGAAGGGTTTCATTGAGGAAGGTTGATTATCAGGGGATAAGAATATAGACCATGTATGATATCTCAATCAGAGATCTGATTATCAATATCTAACATGCCTAGTTCTGCTTTCAGCCTAGTGAAAGTAGGTTCATCCAAGGGTTTTGTGAAGATATCGGCTAGCTGATACTCAGTGGGAATGAAGTGTAATTCAATATCACCTTTCATGATGTGATCCCTGATAAAATGATATTTGAGATCAATGTGTTTTGCTCTTTGATGAAGCACAGGGTTGTTTGAAATGGCAATTGCACTTGCGTTATCACAAAAGATGGGTACCATTTTGTAATGAATACCATAGTCACTGAGCTGACTTTTCATCCATAGCACATTTGCACAACAACCTGCAGCAGCAACATATTCAGCTTCTGCTGAGGACATTGCAACAGATTGTTGCTTTTTAGCACTCCAACAGACTAACTTTCCTCAAAGAAATTGGCAGGAGCCTGAAGTGCTCTTTCTATCCATGTTGCATCCTGCATAATCATAGTCTGAGTATCCTTTGAGATCAAACCCTGAACATTTGGGATAGTAGAGTCCAAGACTGGAAGTGCCATTAAGATATCTCAAAATCCTTTTGACAGCAGTAAGATGAGATTCTTTAGGATCGGACTGATATCTTGCACACAAGCAGACTGAGAATTGAATATCAGGCCTTGAGGCAAGAAGATACATCAGTGACCCAATCATGCCCTTGAAAAATGTAGGATTAACTGATTTTTCAGCAAGGTCAGGTCCTAGATTGTTAGGAGGAACCATTGGTGTTTTCATTGAGGCACAGTCACTGAGGTCATACTTTTTGAGTAGGTTCCTAGTATACTTTTCTTGACTGATGGAAATACCTTTCTTAGTTTGTTTGATTTGTAGTCCAAGAAAGTAAGTGAGTTCACCCATCATGCTCATTTCAAACTTCTTTGTCACCAGTTTTTCAAACTGCTTACAAAGTTTGTAGCTTGTTGAGCCAAATATGATGTCATCCACATACACTTGGACTAAAATCACATCCTCTTTTGTCCTATAGGTGAACAATGTATTGTCAATTTTACCTTTGACAAACTTGTTTTGTATCAGGAAGGCTGAAAGAGTTTCATACCATGCCCTGGGAGCTTGTTTTAGTCCATATAGGGCTTTGTTAAGCTTGTAGACATGGTTGGGAAACTCACTACTTTCAAAGCCAGGTGGTTGTTGCACATATACATCTTCTTTAATGTTACCATTTAGGAATGCACTTTTTACATCCATTTGGTAGACTTTAAAGTTCATGTATGTTGCATATGCAAGAAAGATCCTGATGGCTTCCATCCTAGCAACTGGTGCAAAGGTTTCTTCATAGTCAATACCTTCTTGTTGATTATATCCTTTTGCAACAAGTCTTGCCTTGTTTTTGACTACTGTTCTAGACTCATCCATCTTAATCTTGAAGACCCATTTCATTCCAATGATAAACACTCCCTGAGGACATTCAACTAAGGTCATGACATCATTTCTATCAAATTGTTCTAATTCATCTCTCATGGCCTGAACCCAACTCTCATATTTAAAGGCTTCTTTAACATTTTTAGGCTCTATTTCTGAGAGAAAATCAACATAGAGACATATATTGGCTGAAGCCGCCTTGAGTTTGGCAGCCATGCTCCTTGTAAGCATGCCTTTAGAGGGTTCACCTATGATGTTAACAAGTTCTATTACTTTGGACTTGGTCCAGCTATCCTGAGGTCTTGGATAGGAATTGGAACTTGTAGAGGCCTGATGTATACATGGAGTGGGGTCTAACATGGGTGCCTGAGGTACTTCAAGATTGAGATTTTCAACTGCCTCAGTATGGTTAGCTTGAGTTGTGGTATTCTAAACAATAGGTTCAGTGGTGGTAGTCTCATTGAAGACTGGTTGAGTTTCTATGAACTCACTGATGCTAGGTTGAGGTAGGTTGTGTGGATTGATGTAGTATTAGACATCAGCATCAGCTTGATATTGTGTAGAGATTACTTTCAGGGTGAAACTCATCAGGAGGATATCTTGATGAGTTATCAATACCAATTTCTTCCACTGTGGAATTTGAAAATCTAACAGCTTCAGTACTCTCATCAAAAGTGACATGGAAGGTTTCCTCAGTCTGTTGTCTCCTTGTGTTGAATACCCTGAAGGCTTTTGAGACAAGGGAGTACCCTAGAAAGTACCCATCATCAGCTTTTGTATCAAACTTTCCAAGATGATCCTTATGATTATGGATAAATACAGGACATCCAAACACATGGAAATAGTTGATATCTGGAATTCTTCCTTTAAATTACTCATAGGGAGTTTTGATATGTCTCTTCACAATGATGGACCTGTTTTGAGTATAGCAGGCTGTTCTTACTGCCTCAGTCCAAAAATGTTTGGAGAGAGCAGATCCATTAAGCATTGTTCTAGCAGCCTCAATGAGGGTTTTGTTTTTTCTTTCAGTAACTCCACTTTGTTCTGGGGTGTAAGGAGAGGTAAAGTTTTGAGAGATACCCTTCTCATCACAGAAATATTCAAGGTCATTGTTTTTTAATTCAGTTCCATTATCAGTTCTGATTTGTTTGACCCTGATGTCATTTTGGTTTTCAATCTTCCTGATGAAGGACATGATTGTTTCAGCAGCCTGACTCTTTTTTGTCAGAAAATATACCCAAGTGTATCTTGATTATTCATCCACAATGACCAGAGTGTACTTCTCATGATGGATAGACATTGGACTGATGGGTCCAAAGAGATCCATGTGAAGTAGGTGTAAGCAATTGGTGATAGAGGAATTTTGTTTGGTTTTAAAGGATGCCCTGTGGTGTTTACCTTTCTCACAGGCAGGGCAGGGTTTATCTTTAGAGAACACTAGTGATGGTAAGCCAAGGACTTTGTTTTCCTTGGCCAGGTTGTTTATGTCTTTGAAGTTCAGATGGGAAAGTCTTTTATGCCAAAGCCAATTGACGGTTTCAATGGCTTTAGCAAAGAGACATGTTTCATTCTGAGTGAGTGAGGACATATCCAAAACATAGACATCCTGCATTCTTGGTGCAATAAGAACAACTTCTTTGTTTGCATTAAAGATAGTACCTTGCTTATCATCAAACTGAACTATGTATTTTGCATCACATAGTTGACTGACACTAATCAAGTTGTATTTAAGATCATTAACATAAGCAATCCTAGTAAAGACTATTCCACTACAGTTTACTGAACCATAACCTTCAGTGAGACAAGATGAATTATCAGCAAATACCACCTTTGGTCCTGGTTCTTCTATATATTTGTGCAGATATTCCTTCATGTCAGTCATGCTTCTTGAACATCCACTATCAAGATGCCAAACAAGATCTCTCGCATGTCTATGCACAAATGTAAACTAAGTTAGTTTTTCTTGTGAACCCACTTTCTGGTGGGTTTGGCTTTAATGGCCTTTTTGAACTGAGATATTGATCCATGATCAGTGGTGGTATGAATGTTGCTTCCACAGATATTGCATCTGGGAGAAGGGGTAGTTTGTTGGGTTGGCTTGGTAATTCCTCTCCTGGACTGAATAACATGTTCATGTCCTGAACCGTCATGAGTGGGATCTCCACAGATATCACAACATGGATACATCAAACAATCATCAGGGAGATGATCATTGAATCCACAGTGAACGCAAGGTGTGAATGGTTTAGTTTTCTGCCTTATCTGTTTGGATCCTGAGGCATAGTTATGAGACTGAGCATTGTGATAGGATACAACACTTGATGAGAGTGTGTAAGATAGATGATTAGAGGTTCTGTGATCATCCTTTTTACATATCATGCAAAAAAGGATTCTATAACAGTCATCAGTGGTATGTGTTAACTACACAATTCACATCTCATTTTTGGTTTAGATGTTGCCTTGGATTTGGCAGAACTTGAGGAAGCTGGTTTAATTTCCTTTTCCAAAGGTTAAGTTTTCTTCTCAGATGATTCAATCTTTTCACTCAACTTTCTAACAAGTTCAGCCAACTGATCAAATTTGGAATCAGGGCTATCAGTGATAACCTCATTTGAGACTGAGGTTGTGGAGTCATCATTTATGGTAGAGACTTCAGTGAGTGGTCTTTTCAAGATAGTTTTTCCTAAACCAGCCTTCTCTCTTGGAGAGTGTTGAGTATACACCAAGGGTGTTAGCTCAGAGCTAGGTTCAGCTCCCTGAAGAACTTTCAGTGGTGGGAGTGGACTCTGTGATATAGGTTCAGACTCATTTATGGACTCAGGGAGACTAGACTCATTAGTGACATCAAGCATATTTTTGATGACCTGACTTTCGAGTTCCAATATTTTACCAGTGTTAAAGTTTGGAAGTTTGCTATCTGGGTTGACTCTTTCAATCCAGTCACGGGGTTTTGGTGCCATTTCCTTGTTAAAGGATATGCCTGAAGGCAGAAATGCCTTTTCACCATGATTCTCACTTGAGAGCTCAGTGGTTTGATCATCACCAATAATAGCTTTCTTATTACTTGGTATGAGACTCACTGAGTCACAGACCCTAGGGTTTTTCTGAGTCCACTTATATATCACAGCCTTTTCTTTCTTAAGTTCATCATGAAGAGCCTGATTTTGTTTTACTAGTTCATTGTTTTGAATTTGAAGTGTAACAGCCTCAAGTTTTGCTTGTTTTAAAACCAATAATTCATCTCTACACTTGTTTAATTCAAAAGCTAACTTATTGAATTTTGAAAACAGATTTTGTCTTTGCTCTTCAACAAACTTAAGATCTACATTTAAGTAGTTTAAGTAGGATTTCCAATCAGCATCAACATCCATAGATAACAAAATGTTTACCTTTTTCATGGTGATGTTAACCCATTCTCCATTTCTGGGATCGCCTTTTCCAACAGCCATCTTGTTGACATCTGAAAGTGCCATCAATGCACTGACCCTTACTTCTTCATCAGAGGAGACATCTTCCTCATCCCAATCATAGGCTTCAGCAACAAGGACCTTGTTCTTGCCTTGAGCAGGTTTGGAAGGTGAAGCCTGAGATACTGAGGGAGTTGTCTCAAGGAGAGCAAGCTTTGCTTTGGCTTTTCTGTACTTAGCTTCAAAATTCTTTTGAATGTTTGCATTTTGAAAATGTTGAGTAGATTGAAGCATTTTTGGTTGAAACTTGTTAGTTCCTGAGGAAGAACTACTAACAGATGGTTTGTATGAAGGGTCTGAGGTTGTTTTTGAAAAAACAGTCTTTAGCAAAGTGACCCTTTTTGCCACTGTTGAAACATTCAGTGGATTCATTTGCCTTAGATTTTTGAAAATTTGACTTGTTTCTTTTAATAAAACGTTTTGAGTTTGCTAAAAGAGCCCTTTCTTGAAATTCAACATGAAGATCATTGAGGTACTCTTCACTGGTTCTCATATCAACCTCATCATCAGAATCATCTTGAAAATCCTGCACAACACCATTAGAATAGAAGGCAGTGGATATGGGTGAAACAGTCAGGGCCTTTTTGTTTTCTTGAGCCTTTTTAGGGTATCTCCTTGCGATTAAGTTGTCTTCATAGACAAACTTCCAATATATTTGAGGCAACTCAAGATTCTGAATGTGATTAGCATTCCTGAGACCCTGAGAGAAGTTTAACCACTTCTCAGGGAGACTGTTGACAAAGCCAACGTTGATTTCATGCTTAGACAGTACTACACCATAATTTGAGAGCTCATTGAGCAAGGTTTTGTATCGGGTATAGGTCTGAGAGAGACTTTCAGATTCTTTGGCCCTGAAAGTGTTATACTCAAGTTTCAGGTCCATGATCCTGTTTTCCTTGGTATCTGAGGGACCTTCAAAGCTATGAACCAAGTCAAGCCAGGTTTGTTTGGCTGTAGGACAGTTAATGACTGATTCCATTGTATCGTCAGAGAGACACGATATAATGATGCTTTCAGGCGTTGGTCCTGATTGACCACCCGCCTCTCATCAGGAGTCCATTGTGCTTCAGGTTTGGGCAAACCTTACGCAGTCGTTGGGACAAAGGAACCTTCATTGATGCACTTGATGTAGTATGGTTCCATACCAGTCAAGTATCAAAGCATACGCTTTTTCCACTTGCTAAATTTTCCAGCTTCTAGTCTAGGAGCGACAGCTGAATAGCTACCTCCTTTTTTATCAACTAGCTAGGGTACATCACTATCAGCCATGGTGGGATCTTTGATTTTAAAAACTGAGCACTCTTTTTGTACGAAAGATTTTGAAAGTTTTACAAATCAGAGGCTCTGATACCACTTGTTGGACCCTTTTACTTGGTTATGGTTAACTACAAAGTTAATCTAACCAAGTTCCATGATGTAGCGAAGTATTGATTAAATAATAAAAGTAAATAAACGTAAAATATAAGACACAAAGTTTTCAACGTTTAATTCTTTATTAGAAATCAATCAAAAGAATTATACCCAAGTGTTTGCGGAATAACACTTGGGATTAAAATGACAAGTATGGTGTACTCCTCACTAAACCCAAACTAAGTTTGAGTGACAACTAAGATCCTGCTGAGCTATCTCAGGGATTGTGTTGTTCTTAGGAGAGAGTAAAGATTTAGTTTGTGAATGTCTAAGCATTGAGTCCACAAACGTAATCTTTACCTCTCCCACTTATTCTCTATTTATACACAAGTAGATTCTAACACATACCTAATGGACAAAGACTACATGACAAATTACATCATCCTACATTGGACAAAAACATAGGTATTTTGTCCCTGTTGCAAATGGCTATAAGTAGTAAAGGACAAGGATGCTTTCTGGTCTTCAGTGTTGACACAAGTCTTGGTATTATACTCATTCAGGGAAAGTTGACCTTTGCATGATAAGGACCATCCCTTATCCATTCAAACTTATCTCGCCTAATCCCGCCTTTACTTCAGTCTTCTTATCTTCAGTCTTTGTTCACTCAGTGATCTTAGTTGGTGAGGAGTCATGGAACTCGGTGAGTTATTGTCATCCCTCACTGAGTCCATCATCTTCTTCTTTAGCTCAGGTATCATTCACTGAGAAACGCCTCACTGAATGGTGAACCTTTCTTTATAGATTCGCCCTGAGTGTCTTGAGGATGACTCACTGAACAACTATGCATTCAGTGACTTGTTTGGTGTTCTCGGTTATCAAACACTTAGGATATTTTATGTTCAAATCCTAGATTAAGGAGTTTTGGTTTTAGCAGACCCAATATAAATACCTCTACCTCATGGGTTATGAGGTGTGTGTGTGTGAATGTCAAGTCCTTGCTAAACCTTTACCTCATTTCTCTCATTTCTCTTTCTAGAATAGAAGTGTCCACACCCACTCTCTCTCTAGAATAAAAAACTAGTTTAAGATTAAAGTGACAAACAATTGGTATTAGGGCCATTATATGATAGGTTTAGTGATTAGTTGTGTTTGTTTTTAAGCTCAAATTGTCATTAGGATAAATTTTTATATGTTTTTTAGTCCTAAAAACTCGTTACTCTCTCTAGAAATATTTTTCGCGTCTAAAATTATGTTTAATCATATTACGTGGTTAGATTGCAAAAACGTTTGTGGTATATCATCTAGGCGATTAGAGATACGTTTTTAACAGATTACATAAACAATTTTATGCTGAAATGTTGATTTTTTGGTTAAAAGTATGTGTTTTTGTTAGGTTTTGTTTAAGTGGTTTTTGAAAGTTTTGAAAGCTTTGCAAGTTTATATCATCATTATCTTTAATGAACTAGTTGAACAGATGTAATCCATGTCTCTGTCTCCATTATGCGTCCTTCAACAGGAACTAATGTACACTCCACAAAATTAAGCCACTTTAGGGGGAAGTCTTCGATGGGATAATCATCATTAACGGGTTAGACGAATAAAATTAAGGTTTGTACATTGGAAAATCATCAACACTTAATAGATGAATGAGAGACATAGGTGGAGATGGTGATGAAGAACCGACAATAGGGTTAGACATACAGATTGTACATTTATGGTTGATAAATATTTAATTGTGGAGGTATTGTCACACCTCGCTAAGGCGGAAACGCGAGTATGTAACTTCATGGATATCATCACAACGCATAGTGTCAATATAGAGAATAACTACATGCATAAAATAGAGCAAGTACAGACACGAAGTGTTATAACAATACCCTAAAACAAAAATAACCAAAACAAAATCCAAAACAATACATAAATCCAAACATAGATGATAAACCACTTCCAATGCAACTAAGGTCTCGTCTAATCACATCCTTCTATCTTATCCTTAGAAATCTCACCTGAAAATGATGCTTAAAACGTCAACATAATGTTGGTGAGATTCATAGGTTTAAGACTCATACACACTAGGCAACCAAATCACTGTGATTATAAAACTTAGCTGGATAAATAATTATAGTTATCATATAAGCTACACGTATTCGCAAGGCAACCAACACACATAAGGCAACCATTAGGATGGAATGTGTCCCCTGCTCCCATTTCAACATCAATTAGGTCGCATGCGCGAGCAACAGGATAAGCATCCTCCCAATTGAATACACATCACAACATTCGGGCCGGAACGTGACCCCCACCCCCAATCGTATCATCAATTAGGTCGCATGCGCAAGCAACAGGATAAGCATCCTCCCAATTGAATCCCATTTAAACTACATAGCATTATATCGAGTAGGAGTTATTACTCTTCAATTGGATACTCCCCCCCCCCCCCAATTGGACCACACAACATTATCATCACATTATCCAATCCACATAACATTATCATCACATATAGCAATTGATTGATGCAAAAGCAGTCAACTTAAATTGACCAAATATATGGTCAACACAGTCAAACTTCCTAGAGTCAATGCTCCGTGGAAGTATAGGGTTTCCCCAGGTCGTTATGTCCCGACGAGGTGTGATGGTTATAAAACGGGTTCGTGATCGGGTGAATTTGGACAGGAATAGGGTTTGAGAAAGGTTACACTACTGATTTATACAATGAAATAGCTTAAACAAGCTATATGAATAAGACTGGAAAAGTAGAAAAACCAGAAACGTTTAAAACCTAAAACGTATACGTTCACGTTTCAAATAACGTAAACGTACAAAATAAAACGTGAAAACTGAAATCTGAAAACCCCCAGGGGGTGAAAATGACTTTTTTACAAACTAAAGGACAAAAGAAAATTTTTAGAGAAAGAAAATTAATTTTTACACTATTTAATTATTTATTATTAATTAATTACTTATTAATACTAATTATTAATATTTAAAATACTTAAATACAATATAATATTAATTTAATACTAGAAAAATGAAAATAAAATTTCTAAAATTATAAAATAACTAAAAACTAATTTTAAAATTAAAAATAAGTATTTTTGTCTTTTTGTGATTTTTATATTAACTAATTACTAATTAAATATTAATTACCTAATTAAACTATTTTAAATTATAAAAAATAGCAAATGAACAGTAAAAATTCTAGAAAAATTCCTAAAATTATATTATATTATATAAAATCTAGGAAAAATATAAAAATAGGTCTTACTTGATAAAATTTAATTATGCTATTTAATACTTAATTATTGATTAATTATTAATAAAACTAATATTAATTCTAATTAATACTAAATGACAAAATAAAAATCTAAGAAAATTATTAAAATTACTTTAACATAAAAGGTAATTAATAAAAATTTAAAAATGCCAAGTACTTAATGAAAATCTAAAAATGAAAATTAAAATTAAAATTACATTAAATTGAAACTATCACTTATTATTAAATTGGTTTTTCTTGATTTTTATTTTGGAATTATATTTTATACCTAAAAACTAACAACTTTTGTAAAAACAACTTTTTTGTAGCTTAAAAATAAGCACTGTTGAAGCTTATTTCCTCCATAGTTGACTTTTGTTGACCAAGAAGGAAAATAAGCTAAAATGGGCTTCAGTGGGACCCACTAAGGTTGATTCTGGTTCACTTGAGTTTATGGGACATGTATAAGCCAGAATAAGCAATTGGGGGCAACAGAATAAGCAATTAAGCACTAAATAAGCAAATGGATTACTTGTGTGAACACTGAAACGGGACAAACTTAAGGCATGTCTAGGGGGCCCACAAGGGTGATTGGGGGCACAATCTTGGGTGCAATGGGAAGCCACCCACCTTGGGAGTTCAAAGAACCAAGAGGTGAACCATGGGGCTCACTGTGGAGGGCTGCAGCCACCACCAAAGGTGGTGGTTGTGTGGTGGCCTGCTGATGCAGGGGAGGATACTCCCCCTGCAAGTGAGTTTGGAGCTCAGTGGGGCCCAGGGAAAAATTCACAAAAATCAAAGAAGAGTGGGATCTTAAAATAGAGCTGGTGAACTTCAAATCCTAAAAAGCACAAGGGTTGATTCTAAACAGAGAATTCAAAACAAATCCTTGAAAAAAAATGAGATTTTCAGCAAAAGTGCAATTTGACTTTTCTTATGAACTAGCTATTTTGACTTTTTTGAACTTTGGATGATTCTAATGGACTGATTAAGCTAAGATAAGCTAAATTAAGGACAAATTAGACTAAAGCTCAAGTTTATGCACTGATATGGGGGCTTGTGGGTCAAAAATACCCAACAGTTAACTGATATGGGGGATTGTTGGTGATTTTGACTTTTTCAAGGTTTAGCACTGGATTTTAAGGTTTATAGATCCCAAAGAAACCTATTGTGAGATGTGGAAACAACAATCAAGGTCTCAAACACCCTAATGCTCAGTGGGTGCAACTGAGCCAAACACCCCTATATGAGACAGTTTTGAAGTTTTTATAAATCTAACCAACAATTTAAACCATGAACTAAATTCTTAACTTATACTAACATTAAATAAACTTAAATGAACTGAGTTTAGCAATAAATTAAGTACATGAACTTTGAATTCCAAAAGAAAATGGAAACTGCTTACAATGAAGGCCAAACTGAGACAGATGATCAAGATACCAAACCATAACCTAGATGTCTCCCCTGAGACACTACACCCACAAGAATCCAAAACTAACCATGATCCTGCTTCCTTTCCTCTTGAAACTTGATTTTTTATTTTTCTTTTATTTTTCTCTATTTTTGGTTTTTTTTTTTTTTTTTTTTTTTTTTGGTTTTTCTACTAAAAAGGTTTCTAATACTTAGGAAACTTAAGAAAACCTATGAATAAGCTAAAGTAAGCTTAATCAAGCAAAGAACAACAACTTTCACAACTAATACAGTGGAATGAGATTTTCAAATTAAAATGGTAAATACAAATTTGAACAATAGAACTTTAAATTACTTGGTTAGAACTTAAAAACAACAATATTAGACTGATATTACATTCTTGATACTAAGTTTACAAGTTTGTAAATGACATTGCACTTAAAATGATAAGCTACACTACACTACTACTACTGCTACTCTAATGCTTCTCTCTTCCTTTTTCTTGAGTTATATAATCCCTGGGGGGTTCCACTCTCTTTCCCACACCTGTTCTCAACCATTGGATGGCTTGGTTTAATCTTAACCCTTCAAACAATTTTTGGCGGGAAATGGGGATTTGGTAGTTGGGGTTTCTTGGAGCAATTCAAGGATAATTAATGTTGTTTGGATGGTATTGGAGGCTAAGGGAACAATGTATGGGTGAGTAAGAAGAGTTGGTGAAGGTGGGGGAGGGGGTACACAGTAACAGCCAAGTGGGGGTGAAGGAGATGGTGTGGTTGACTGGGATTTGACCTTTTGACTATTTGACCATGGCAAAAAGGGACGGGGTGTTTATATTTATTAGGCATTGGGCTGGTTTTGTTTGGGCTTAGGTATTTTGGGTGGATTGGGTTTTGTTGGGTTTGATTTGGATTTGTAAATAATAAAGGGATCCGTTTGGTTGTAATGTTCTACAAGGACCATTTTTGTAATTTGGCCAAAGATGAGGACCTGTTGTAGCATGATTCAAAAGTTATCATAAAGACCATTTATGCCACATGTGAATAAAAGAAAGACCAAAATTGCAATTTTCCAAAATAAAATACCCGGGGACCAAAATTGTCATTTTTGAAAGTCCAGGGACTAAAACTGTAAATTTCTCCAAACTTCATACCAAGGACTAAAAATGACTTTTGTAACATCCCAAGGACCCAAAATGATTTTTCTTTCAAAAATATCCCACTAGGGACCAATTCTGCTAAAATTTGAAATTCCAGGGACTAATTTTGTAATTTTCCAAAACTTTTCCAATTTTTCACCAAAGGACAAAATATGACAACTTATGATTGTAAAAGGACCTTTGGTGATAATTTTCCATATTTTGAATGACCAGGGACTAGTTTTGACATTTTATGAAAGTTGGGGGACTGAAAATGCCAATTTTGCAAACTTTGTACGTTTTTCATCTGTTTTTGCTCATTTTGCATCTAAAACATATAAAACATAATTTTGGAATATTTTCAGTATTTTGATGCATTACTGAGTGTTTTTGTATGTTTTGCAGTTCAGATTAGACAAAAAATGATGAGTGTTTGAGCACTCATCAGCAATTGTTAGATTACAAATATTATTTTAGTAGTTGTATGTTAGGATCGAACTCGAGATCACGGGATTGCACACAATACGTATGAAGAGTAAAAGTATAATTATTTATAAATATTATATGTAATTATTAATAAACACAAAACTAGTAACGACCATTAGTATTTAACGGAGAATGACTAACGACCGTTAGACGAAGAAAAGGAAAGTAATACTTATGAATAATTGGAAACAAGAGAAGGTTCCGGAATCCCTTGGGGATACCAATACCAATCGGCCAAGGGGTGTTCTCTACCTCCTTTGTGCCTTGAGCTCCAAGTATTCACTAGTATATAAACACCTCATGGGTTATTGGTTTTCATATAACTTGTACACACATAATAGGTGTTTTTCTCTCTTCTCTTCTTGTCTTAAAATCGATCCATCAAAACCCCATCTTAGGGATTCAATTTTCATAAACTAAAGTTTTGTGTTTTATTTACTTGCATAAACTTTTACTTGAATTAGTACGTGTGTACAAGAACGCGATTCAAACACACTATCGTTTGATTCTTGGATTGAATTACAAAAGAGGTAAGGGGTAATTCTTATAATCCACATAAACCCTAAATAGGGTTCTTGATTTGAAGATTGCATTTGATTCTTGTTAGGGCTAGAATCACAAAGGTATGTTTACTTTTATATTTGATTAATTAATTACATGTTATATGATCTTGTTATAATTGCTTCCGCTATGCTCACTTGATGTGTTTGGTTTATTTTATATGAATGTCATGATATCATAATTCCAACAGTGGCATCTAGAGCCGTTATAATGTGTAATTAATTATCGAAACGCATAAAAATTGGATCCTAATCCATTTAGTTACATGTTTTTAGGGTTTTTTGATTCCTAACCCTAATTTTTTATGGGTCAATTTAGACCTTAAAGGGTTTTAGGGTTTTGGTTTTGATTTTTTAATATGATTAGAAACCCTAGGATGTCATGTAATTTGTTATGTGTTTTTGTAAACGATCTTGGTGCAATATGTTAATTGTTAAGCTTAATCCATGAAAAAGTGCATATTTGCATGGATTTTATTGTGTGATAATTTAAATGGTTTAAATTGGATATATAAATATAAATTAATTGTTAAGTTATATCGAAACATGTAAATTTATTAATAGATGTCGAATTGGGGAAGACTCCGATATTAAGTAATCAATTATGTGCTATGTGGTATTTGTTTAGTTTTGGCTTACGCAATCGATTTATCGATGTATGTGGCTCTTTTTCTTAGAAGAAGAAAGCCTTAATTGAATAAATACGTTATACACCTAGATTTGATTATTAATAGGACTATTGAATAAGATTTGCATGTGGCTGCATGTTTTATACATATTTAATTGTTATGTTATGTATATGTTGATTTAGTTGTTTTATTTTTTATTTTATATTACTTGTTTTTGTTTATTATTATGTTAGATATGTTTATAAACGAAAAGGGTAATTTTTTTAATAGAAAAATAATACGGACTAAATAAATGGCGAAATTGTTTTGGTTTTAAGAGTAAATTTCAAAGGATTGGTTGATTGTTGTTTTTGTACATAGTGTGAGAAAGGCGGACCGAAGGTTGCCATCCAATGTACTTGTAGAGAGTGGTTTTTAAAGCTCATGCACCTACCGGTTCTCTACAAGTGCTTGGTTGTCGACTCTAGACTTACCTATATCACTATATTACGTACATTTTCATCTTAAGGGTGAATTCACCACAATTCCACAATGATTATCCGAAACACTAAGCCTTAGGGCTTATGCAAAAGTACGATATAGTGGACGATAATTGTTGGTAATTGTTTAATTGGTGAACCCGATACCTCAATCAAAACTTTTTTGTTTTACTCTTAGCAAATTGGTAATAAAAATGTTTTGTAAAACCAATGTTATGAAGTTGTATGCATGCTTCTTCATACATTATTTTGATCACGTCAAAATTAATACCCTTATAAAATTAAGTCAAATGCCATCTAATTAAGAACACTTGAAGTTGTAATTTACGTCATGTGAGAACTTGGCGATATTGCAATGGAAAGGTAAATTTCATAAATTTATTGCTAGCAGATCAACTGATGTGATGGATTTGTGAGTTTGCAGTTTTTAAGTTAGACGACTTAAATTGAGTAGGAAGTGAGAGCTTGGATTCAAGGCATTAAGATGGGGATGAAACATGCTTACATTGCAAAAGGTTTTGTGAATGTAAATCCCATAATGATCTAGGAATTGCAATATGATATTGGCAATTATTGTTCGACAATTACCTTGTTGAATACTATCATTACTAGCAGATCAACTGATGTAATGGTACTATGTCAATTAGGATCCTAGCTTTAAGGAAATACTATGGTTTATAAGAATATTTACCAATGGGTATTTTATTTTCTTAAAGATCTAATTATCGAAAATACTGAAATTGAATTTTGTAATTCCTTTTAATGTATTAATGCATCGCTCAAACCGTAAACGTATTTTGGGCTTTGGTAAATTGATATCGTTCTATTTTCAAACAAATGTTTGATTAAGAATAATTTACTTAAAAGACAAAAGAAGTCTACTTTCTATGAAAGAAGAGTGAGATACAATCCTATTTCTTTTCATGAATGAAAAAGGATAATAGGAATATTAGATATGTCTAAATTCTAATATATAACTCATAGCAAATTTTTTAATAGTTAAGAAAATTGCGAATATTTTCCATAGGGATTTCATCATCCTCATTTGGTGATTAAATTCTTAGTAACAAATATGATATTTGGTTAACAAAAAATTATGTATGACATTTTATGAGTTATTATAATTAGAAGCTAGACTCATTACTGCAAAATGTTTAAAAACAAACTAGTTGTTCTGACTATTTTAAAGGTGCTACATATATTGTAGGATGGTAGACCTATTAAAGAAGAAATTGCATGCCCAATTTTTCAAGTTAATAGCATTTGATGAATAGTCCATCATTTACGTAGTAGAATACACTTTTTAATGCATAAGTAATTGTTACGTATGGACATTTAAAGGTGTAGGAAAGTTAAAAACACACTATTTTCTTTTACTGGATATGAAACACTTTTTAATGCATATGTAATTGTTACATATGGACATTTAAAGGTGTAGGAGAGTTAAAAGCACACTATTTTCTTTTACTGGATATGAAACACTTACAATGTTGTCATATTCAGTGGGAGTATTGTGTACTTATTACTAAATAAGGAATTATTGTAATGATCCTTAATTCAGTAGGAGTTACAAGCTTTGACATCTTGGTAGCTAAAGATAATTACTTTCCAAGTGTAAACACTCATACTTTTAATGATAGTCTTGTACGTTTCCTTACTAGACATTGGTGTTCTACATCTACTTGTTATGCTAAAATCTATGACACAATCATATTGATCACATAAACAAATGCATGGCGTGTTGTTTATCAACTATATGAGGTTGTTCCATGCACAAGTGGGAGAAATGTTATCTTTAATGTGTGCAAGAAACAACTCATAAAGATATGATTTAATGGATTCTCTTGACTGCAAGGTTAGAGAATAATGTTCTAATATGAATTATACTAATCTAATTCAAGAAACACTTGGTGTTACAATTTATGTTATGTGAGAGCTTAGCTAGATTGCAACAACAAGGTGAATTTCATATTTTCATTACTAGCAGATCAACTGATGTAATTGAACTATGAGAATTTGCAGTTTCTAAATTAGATACCTATTAGAACATGTGTCAATATGATATCAAGACTACTTTAATTTGAATATTTATGAATTCATGGAATGACATAAATTAATAAAGTAATCTAATGCTGCCTCTATCTGAATATTTATGTGTTCTTGGAATGATATAAATAAATGAATCAATAATGTTGTTTACATTATTGTGAAGTAATATATTAACTTGAAATTACTATTGAAACCAAAAGATGGTGTTCATAATTACTTTAGTTAAGCATGTTTATGTTTCATTGTAAAGATATAAACATAAAGTCTTTTAATTGTTACAAGACTTATAATAAAGTAAGACGTTATATTGTTATGTTTTTTAATTAAGACATATACATGAAGTTATTAAATTGTTAAATGACTTATAACGTATAGTGGGGTTATAACAGTTTATGTTTTCTTGTAAAGACATGAACATGAAGTGACTTTGTAAAAAGTACTTGTGTTATAAAGCATGTAATTGGCTTGAAAATAATTATACCATTAAAATGAATTAGTTGGTAAATAGACAAGTCAAAACGAATATGGTTATCTTAAATATTGTTAGATTGTCTTACAATATTAATACTAATGAAATACCAAATGTTTATGGTATGTTCAGTTAGAAAAATCAAACTCTTGTTATATTGTTTGATTAAAGATAACTATGACTTCTTTTCTTTCAAAAGTTATCAAGGTTAGAATGTTGAGTATGACTTGGACATATTTAACAAAACTCCAACCTAGAAGATTAATAAGACATCATCATATGATGGAATGTGATGAATTACATTAAGTCTTAAATTGAAGTTCTAAATTTGTTTAACTGCTTATGAAGAGGTTATTAACAAAGTAAAGTCAGGAACTGTCAATATGTATTTGTAATATCCCAAAAGAGAATATTGTATTGTTGCTTTATTTGCTAAGTATTTAAAGATAGTCTTTAAATTGCTAAAAGCAAGTGGGAGTGTTGATCTTTAAAAGATAAAATTACAAGATATATAATCTTTTAAAATACACTAGTAAATATCATGATGAAGTTTGACATTTGAATGTTAAATCTCAACATGATAATAAAGTTTGACATTTAAATGTTAAATCTCAAAATGATGGAATTATCATTCATAGAATAGTAATATATCTCAGATATTTGATTAATATGCTGAGGGCTATGATTTACAGGATTATTGAAAATCTGATAATCATTACGATACATTACCTAATACGAAATTGGGTAAAGTATACATGATATGAATGATTAAGATGCTGTCCATAAAGATAATCAATTTTAGAAATGTGGTTTATCTTAATAGTAGACTAGAAAATGAAGATGAGTTTCTTCAAAGATAAAGTAACTCTTGTGATTTAAATCTTTGTATAGAAATCATATGGACAATATTGTGCACGTATTTAATGCATGTCTTATGACAAGATTATTAATCACACTTAAGTAATTAACTGTGATTGAATAGTTTATTATAAACACATTAAATATATAAAGATTATGATTGTCATATTAAGTTTCATTAATATGAAATTGACAATGGAATATCAAAACTCTTTCTTGAGTGATTACTTGAGCGAGGACGGTATGTAATCAAAAGGAGTTTATGAATTCAAATAAATCTTTGGAAGTGTACAAAGTGCAATAATCCATGGATGGATAAATGCATGCATCTAAAAGATTATTCTTATGTTTAATTATTAATTCCATATTTTGATTTATATTTGAAATAAGATAATTTATAACTATTCCTAAAAGCTAGTGGGAGTATTATGTTTAATTTCTTAAATCATATATGTTGTAGAACATGTAAAAGTTAACATTCCATATAAGTTAAAAGTTAAGTCTTAGTTTGGAATAAAAATTTAAAGATTTGGAAAATAAGACATACAACCTTGGAATGAATGTTTATTGTTGAAACATGTGCGGTAAATGAATCTAATATAACATGATATATCATTTAGAAAGTCTAAATGGATATGAATGACATGAATAAAATCTAAGTATGACTCAAAGATTTTTTATGTACATCATGTTTTGTTGTATCATGCTTGATTACAAGATGATTTGGCAATATTAATATTTAAGTAAAAGGTTATTAGATAACTTGTGTAATATTCTAAAAGAATATGTTTGATTATAGAATCACATCATAAATCTGGAATAGCTTCCAAATTCTATAGATGAACAATTTTTCAATTGTTGTGAAAATTATCATAGTCAACAAACTTGAAAGTTTGAAGGGCATCAAACATTATACAATAGATATTAATGTTTATGGGAAGTTTTAATAGCATATTGTTGTAGCATACAATGATGCTAATGAAATTGAGATGACACTCAATACTAGTTATGGTAAAGATTTCATCTTTGGCTATATGTACTAGTTGTGCTTAATAAGAGCATAGTTGCATTATACATTAAGAGAATAAGAATACTTTAAACTTTAAAATGTTTGAAAGTTTGATTATCATAAATTGGTGGTTAAGGATGTCACACATTTTATGAAATAATATATGGCATAATCAAAATAGTTGAATATGCATATACAAGAACTTCAATAGTTGAATTCTTGAAACAAGTATTCTTAAAATTCTGATAGATTAAAGTTGGATGATTTATGTCTTGTCAACAAGTATGAATGTAATTACTTGAGATATAATTCATCAAAAAGAGTTATCATGCATTGATCTATTTAGTATTTGGATAAGGGATGTTAAACAATATATTATAATAAATTTAAATACATGGTATGTTTAATTTATAATATATATTGTATCCTATTTTTACATTTTTAATCCATGAATAAATGTTATTCTAAATTATCCGTTGTCAATTAATAATATGGGAATATTATTAAATCAAGACAAAGCTGAAGGTTGGTATAATATACTTAAAGTATATTGATGCGTAGTCATGCCATTTCAGATGATATTCAATGATACCGAATATATGATTTATCCCAACTACATGTTGTTACTTTATGGATTTTGTTATTAAGTAAATCATGAGAAGTTATCCTCAGACTTGAGATGCAAGATAAGTGTCATGAATGTAGTACATTTTTGTGGAACAACTTAACGCTATACGTAACTGGTAGTCATAAGAATTGTTTTCGAAAGTGTTACAAAGTTTGTGGGTTTTGCTTGTAGTCAAGATAGAATTTGTTCCTTCAAATTTAGTTTTGGAGTTTAATACTGCTGGGCCCCTCGTAGGGTTGTCAAGATGTTTGTATGGCCGTGCCCAAGATCTCCCCTGAATATGTTCAGAAGATTTGGTAATCTTGATCAATTATAAACAACGAGAAACAGAATGGTTAATTAAGGAATGACTTTAATCTATATCCTTATTAACGTGGTATTAGAAACAAAAGGATAATAATAATGAGAAATCATTAAAAGGTTTTTCTAGGAGCCTTACTCGAGATCGTACTAGAGGCATCGGCGTGTTGCAAGATGCTAACCGATGTGATTACACTATTAAAATATGTCCAAGTGGGAGCTATTAGATTATGGACATTATTTTAGTAGTTGTATGTTAGGATCGAACTCGAGATCACGGGATTGCACACAATACGTATGAAGAGTAAAAGTATAATTATTTATAAATTTTATATGTAATTATTAATAAACACAAAACTAGTAACAACCGTTAGTATTTAACGGAGAATGACTAACGACCATTAAACGAAGAAAATGAAAGTAATACTTATGAATAATTGAAAACAAGAGAAGGTTCCGGAATCCCTTGGGGATACCAATACCAATCGGCCAAGGGGTGTTCTCCACCTCCTTTGTGTCTTGAGCTCCAAGTATTCACTAGTATATAAACACCTCATGGGTTATTGGTTTTCATATAACTTGTACACACATAATATGTGTTTTTCTCTCTTCTCTTCTTGTCTTAAAATCGATCCATCAACAATCCCATCTTAGGGATTCGATTTTCATAAACTAAAGTTTTGTGTTTTATTTACTTGCATAAACTTTTACTTGAATTAGTACGTGTGTACAAGAACGCGATTCAAACACACTATTGTTTGATTCTTAGATTGAATTACAAAAGAGGTAATGGGTAATTCTTATAATCCATATAAACCCTAATTAGGCTTCTTGATTTGAAGATTGCATTTGATTCTTGTTCGGGCTAGAATCACAAAGGTATGTTTACTTTTATATTTGATTAATTAATTACATGTTATATGATCTTGTTATAATTGCTTCCGCTATGCTCACTTGATGTGTTTGGTTTATTTTATATGTATGTCATGATATCATAATTCCAACAGCATTTACACAATAACATTATAAGTCCAAGCTTTTTAAACCACACATAATCACAGTAACTCAAAACAATTAACACAAGTATCATTCCCATCCCAAGTTTAAAACAAAGTAAAAAGTGGGACTATGAACTCACCTCAAACTTTGCATCTTTCACAAACCCAAATCACAAATCTAAAACACACAAAATAAGTCCACATTACACATGGCAAAGCTAAAAGCTATAACCCATGTAATACACATATGATGGATTTCTAAGATTCAAATGACCCACCATGGATCTATTAGACCCCATACCAATCACCACCAAATCCTAATACTCACTAAATCCCTTGCATTTTTAAAATCAGAAAACGCAAAATTTTAGGATGCATTCGCCCACATAAAATAATAACTTTAAAAGCTCAATAACTCACACCAAAAATTAACCATAGTCCCTTGGATGTATACAAGATACTACCAAAAGGCTGTGGTCTAAAAACACACATACAAGTACGAAAAGAAAATTATCATTTTCACAACAAAGTTTTTAAAAATAGATTTTCACCCTTTATAAATGTATAACACACAAAAACAAACTCCTCTTAACTTTTTAACGCTCAAATACTTGAACGAAGACTTGTTACGCAAAAAAACAAAAACACCAAAACTTCACAAGTTATTTCTACACCACAAAGGCGAACAAAATGAACTTATCCAAATATCAACATTACTCACCCATAAAAACAACACCACATAAAGGGATTTAGTGCTAAAACTCACCTATATTACTTCAAACACCTAAGACACACCAAACAAATGTTAACCGAGTCAAGACTATCAGTCAAACTGACCTGCTAAAACCACGGTTGTTACAGGTATGAATGGTGGGTTTTGGTATTGTGGGCTTTGTGTTATGTGAACAAATGATGGGGCTCGAAAGTTTTACCCGTCGTGAAGGATCGAGATGGAAATTTGAATTAGGTGTTTGGGCGTTTGGTTGTCGACATTGTTTTGAGGTTTTATTTTATTTTATTTTTTTTGAGTGTTTTGAGATATTTTATATAAAAGAGATTATTGAGAGAAAATATAAAGATAGTATGAGAAGTTGTGTATAAAAATGATGGGGTATGGGATATTTATAGATAAATAAAATGATAAAGTTTAGTAAAAAGACTTTTCCTTTAGAAAACACAAAGAATGTTAGGAGGGTTTTTTTTCCTCGTTGGAAATGAGACCACAAAAAGCAACCATCGCACGCAATAGTACTTGGGTGTTATGGTCTTTCGCGCATGGTGGCACCATCACGCTTTATTAACTATTAGCAAGTCACCGCATACTTATGAAATTTTAGACCATCAATAGCTATAGATTGGAAAATCGTGAAATTAGATAAATATTGTATGTTGGGTGAAACTTTTAACTTACAAGTAGTAAAGGGAGTATTTATATAATTTTGTCTTAGAGCACTTAGTATCGTGATGTCGTTCACTTAGTGTTATGGGAAAAAATGTTGTCACATTAGCATATTTTCTCATAATACCATAATTCATCGCAACACCAAACCCCTTCCTTCTTATGATACCAGTTTTTGGTGCTATCGTGTGCTTTTGAACCCCACATATTTTTTTTCACTTATTCAATAAACTAACAATTAGTAAAAAAAAAAAAAAAAAAAAAAGAAAAAAGAAAAAAACCAATATACTAAGAAAAGTAACATTTGTATATTAGTACAACAACATTTGGATATTTTTTTATTTTCTTTTATTTTTTTTATTATTATTATTATTTTTCTTCTTCTTTTTCTTTTTCTTCTTCTTCTTTTAGCGAAGAGAGTGTGAAGGGTCTACAACTATATGAGCCACTTATTGGAAAGGGCATTACAATTCATGCTTTGTGACTATAGACCAAATGAGAGAAATAGTAGGTCCTACTTAAAAAAATATAATAATTAATGGGTTGTGGACTCATTCTCTTAAATCCCTTAGTCTGGGCATAAATAAAACAAGCAACACCCTAATTTATCTTATAACATAACCCAAAATCACGCCATCAACACTTACGGTGCGTTTGGTTCACAGAATATTTTTGAAGGAATTGTAGGCTTTAGAAGGAATTGTAATTTGAATGAATTATAATTCAAAGAATTGGAATGTGTTGTAAATGCAATCTGTTGGAATTTTAATTGTGAAATTTGTCATTTTGTTTGGTTGACTCGCAACGTAATATAATTCAGGAAAATAATAATAATAATAATAATAATAATAATAATAATAATAAAATAACAATAACAATAAAATATTAATATATTAATAAAATATTAATAATAAAAAATAATATTATTATTATTTATTAAATAATAAATAATTTAATAATATTATTATTTATGAAATAATAAATAATATAATAATATTAAGATTAATAATAATAAAATATTATTAATGGTCAAAGTAATATAATAATAATATTAATATTAATATAATAATAATAATAATATAATTTTATAATAATAATTATTATTATTATTATAATAAAAAAATAATATAATAATAATAATAATAATAAAAATAATAATAATAATAATAATAATATAAAATAATAATAATAATAAAATATTAATAATAATAAAATACTAATATTATTATTTATTAAATAATAAAGAATATAATAATAATAATAATAATAATAATAATAATAATAATAATAATAATAATAATAATAATAATAATAATAAACTATTATTAATAATAAAAGTAATATAATAAAAATATTAGTATTAATATAATAATAATAATAATAATAATAATAATAATAATAATAATAATAATAATAATAATAATAATAATAATAAGAGCGGTGCTTTTATTTTTCATCGAATTAGTTTGTGTATTAAAAAATGAGTGAGAGCACAGATTGTGTCTAGACTCCCCTCCAACTTCTTGTAATTTCCTTGGTTTCAATGAAATTATTATATAATAATAATAATAATAATAATAATAATAATAATAATAATAATAATAATAATAATAATAATAATAATAATAATAATAATAATAAAGAATACTAATATTTTTTAATAATAATAATAAATATTTTTTAATAATGATATTGATATTATTTTATAAATACTGATGCTTGGAATTATAAAATACTGAATTACAACGTAATTCAAAACTTTCCACCCAACTTGTTGTGTAATAGGAATTCCCTCCCTTGATGTAATTAGAAGATTGAATTACAATTACATTGCAAACCAAACAGTCTACGTAATGTAATTTGAATTACAATTACGTCTATTATGCAAACCAAACACACTACGTAATGTAATCAAATTACAATTACATCAAATTACGTCCGATTACAACGAACCAAATGGGGCCTTAGTATTCTCTACGCTT
This sequence comes from Artemisia argyi, assembly GCA_030686995.1. Taxonomy (NCBI): domain Eukaryota; kingdom Viridiplantae; phylum Streptophyta; class Magnoliopsida; order Asterales; family Asteraceae; genus Artemisia; species Artemisia argyi. Next base: position 136,980,427 of record CM060694.1, read on the forward strand.
TGTTCTCGAGTTTAACTTTTAAAGAATGGAAGGGGATGAGATGTGAAGGGTAAAGTAAGGGATGCCAATGTAAAGAAAGTGGTTATTGTAATTTGTGTTCTTGAGTTTGTATTTTTAAGTAGCAAGAAAAGATAAGGAAGCTAACAAAATTACCAATATATCTACGAAACTATATACTGAATTTTTTGAGTTGTTTGACCCGTTTCATTCTTATATTTTGTAAAACTATTTGATATGTAACCAAACACGACCCAAGTGACCCACCTCACGGGGTAGATTTATGAGGTTGAAACTAGTTGCAACAAAATTGAGAGAAAATTGCAAAAATCGTCCTTATGGTTTGGTTAAATTGCACGTTTCATCCTTACTGTTAATTAATTGCAAAAATAATACGTTGACTGCACTGTTCCGAGCACTTTTAGTCCTTCGACTTAACTGGCGTTAAATGGACTCAATTAGCAGTTACACTTTACCCCCTTTTGGTTAACCACCATTGCAACACCCATCCTTTAACCTATAATTTAATTTTTTATTTCGAATTTTTTGTAAAGAAACAAATTCCTCCGTTTTTTTTTTCGAAATTTTAATATTTCTTTTCGTCAAGTAATTTTTTTCGAAAATGTATTTTATATAAAAATGTTTCGTCAAGTAATTTTTTCTTACGTTTTGTCCGTTTTTACGTTGTTGTCCGTTTTCATCCGTTTTTGTCCATTTTTCTTACGTTTTTATACGTTTTTGTCCGTTTACGTTATGTCCGTTTTTCGTGCATTTTAGTCCGTTATTATCCATTTTTATATGTATTTATCCGTTTTATCCATTTTTCTTATGTTTTAGTCCATTTTTATCCGTTTTTGACATATTGAAAATTTTGATTTTTTTTCAAAACACAAAAAATAGAAATTATGAATAAAATTGAAAATTCTTTGTAAAAAATAATTTCCAAAAAGATTTTCCAAAAATATTGATTTTTATTAAAAATTTTCAGTGTGCCGCAAATACTTTTTTGAAAAAATTTGAAATTTGTTTTTGTAAAAAAAGTTGTCCAATAAAATATTTCAAAAAAAAAGTGATTTTTTTTTCAAAAAAAATTTATATAAAAAGGTTTTGTATAAAACTTTTTTATATAAAAGGTTTCTATATAAAACATTTTTGCGACATACTTAAAATTTTGAAAAAAAAAATGCATGAAAAATGGATAAAAGCAGACCAAAACGTAGAAAAATGGATTAAATAGGAAAAAAAATGGATGAACACATATAGAAATGGATAAAAACGGACAAAAAAGAATAAAAACGTATAAAATTGTATAAAAGAATGTAAGAAAAACGGACAAAAACGTGAAAAAAAACGGACAAAAGGGGCTAAAATGTAACTGAGGAAAAAAATTCGAAAAAAACGAAGGATTTTTTTTTTCAAAAATTTTGAAATTTTTTTAATTATAGGTTAAAGGATGGGAGCTGCAATTGTGGTTAACCAAAAGGGGCTAAAGTGTAACTGCTAACGGAGTCCATTTAACGTCAGTTAAGTCAAAGGACCAAAAGTGCACGACAGTGCAGTCAACGTACCATTTTTGCAATTAGTGAACAGTAAGGACGAAACGTGCAATTTGGCCAAACCACAAGGATAATTTTTGAATTTTTTCACCAAAATTGATTATCAAGAATCAAACAGAAAATTATATGTACTGATGTTCCGTTGTTGACAAATACTCTCAATAACATCTACATTTAAGAAATAAAATATCCAACCACTATCCCTGGAACATGCGATCTAATTCTAAAACCAAAAACAAATATGTTTCAAGACATTTTCAATTCGTTGAAAAAATACCTAGGGTAGGCTAGCATATCTAATAACCAAATATAATTAGTTTAGTTTTTTAAATAGGACGATTTAACAATTCCGAAATTGACATGCTATACGTATTTGGGAAAGATCAAGATAAAAGGCTTACTTGCTTCAAGGCAGCAGGTTGAAGTTATGCAACGTGAATAAAGAAAATGAGAATATAATCGTAATTTAACACAAGCCCATGATGTTAGTGACTCCCTTCCCTTCTTAATCCTCTCAATTTTGGGAGGAACAAATCTACAAAAAAAAAGCCATAGCTTCCCTCCCTCACGTTTTCCCATCCCCTACCTTTCCATCTAAATAAAACTAAAGAACATTCATATTTGTAATTTCCCTTTTCATTCCCTACCTTTTCATCTTAAAAAAAAAATGCAAATACATATCATCTCCTTGCTGCCATGAACAAACTAAAATTCGTCCCATTTAATCCAAAACCTTAAAACAAACCGAAACCTCCTATTTTTATTCTTGGATCAGTTTGTATGATTGATTCACTTTATGTGTTTGTATTCATGTGGTTATTTGAAAAAGAAGAAGAAGATGCCAAAAAAGAGAAAACATGAGGCTCCGTACCGTGTTCGCGCCGCCCCGTCATGTTTTTGGAGACTATTTGGGCTGGTCATGACGACTCAGGACGGGAAAACGCGAGGCCCGGTGTGGTTGTGGCGTGCTCGTGTTGCATTTTTCGGGAAAACACCTCTCATGGCATTGGATAGCCTCCCCTCTTAGGGGTACCAATAGTTGCACCGTAAGTATATAAGATTAGATTTAGATGAGTATTAATTTGAAAATATTTTCGTCTTTTATTAACTCCGAACAATTTTTTCGTATTTTATTTCATATCCGTGCTAGATTTCACGAGTGACATTAGATCATAAAGTAGATATGGAACAAGAACCAAATTATAAGACAAATATCGATCATTATAAAAAAAAATAGTTGATTTTACACGCTGTTATTTTCACGCACTTTTAAAATATGTTATTACTTTATTACAAAAGTTCAATGCAGAACCATTTTTTGCTAAAGATCAAACCGGATCTCAACCATCCATCATTTTAACATTTAATGGCTAAGATTAGTTATTATTTTAATTTTATTAAATATTAAACGGCAAATTTGTAACTACCCATTCAAAAGTAATACACTCGTCGGGGTCACACATTTCCTTCATTTTTTCATTTATCACATTACTTCTCTCTCTCACCAACCACTTTCCCCATCCCCACAAATCAAACCCTAACTTCTTTCAATCAAAATCAAATGCAAAATTAACCAAATATCTTCTACATAATGGATCTGCTAAAAGAAGTAGTGCAATCTAAATAATCGTTGCGTGTATTGTCTTTTTTTGGGGGCCATCGGAGATGTTGATGTTGCGGTGGTGGTTTTTGTAACCGCCGTTGTAACTGTCGTGCCGCCGTTGTTGCTTGCTTTGATGGAGTATTGAGTTTATTTTGAACTTTGGTTATAAGTTTGCAGTTCAAACCTTTATTTTAATTCGTTAATGTCCGAAACTCACATACGCTTTTGTTGCTTGCTTTGTTTTTCTAATTGAAATCATAATTTTTGGGCCTACTATAAGTTAAGGTAAAGTAAATTACTTACTGATTGTGTTCACAAAAATGTAGATTTATGATGAGATGTTCTTCTAGTTTTGTGCTTTTTATTTGTGCATTACCTACCTTGTTCGTCATTTCTCGATTATTTATATTAAAAAATTGCATTTTTGGTTTTTTATGTCTAAGAATCAAATTGGACTTAAGTGGTTAGTGGAAAGCTAAAATATTGTTTCTCAATGAATGATCCACATACATGACAAAATATTGGTTATTGTTTACACGCGATTTACATTTTGTTTCAAATTAGATATAGATTAAAACAGAGAGTAAATCACATGTGATTTTACCTCAAATTATTAATTTTAAGTGAATCACAAGTGATTTACATACGAATCACATGTGATTTACACACGAATCACAACAAAAAACAGAATCACGTGTGATTTACTCATTTTTAGATTAAAACAGAATCACATGTGTTTCAGTTCATAACAGCAAAGAGTAAATCATACGCGATTTATATTTTTTCGTAAAAAAAAAAGTCACGAGATTTCACGAATTTGTTTTATAAATGGAAGGAATAAGTTAATTTGATATTGAAGATCACATGTGATTTATTACTTTAAAGATCGCATTGTGAAATCATGTGATCTTTTTTCTAAGCTGCGTTTTCGACTCGCGAGCCAGCTAAAATCACATGTGATTTTGTGATTTTTAAAATAACAAATCACAAGTGATTTTACAAAATGACGTGTGATTTTTCTGGGCGAAAATTTTGAAAAAAAAGAAAATAATCGTCGAAAGTATATAATAGTGCATATCTATAGAAAGATAATAAAATTCTCGTCGCGTTGGTATATTTTTCTTGACTTGAAGATTTACCATTTGTAAGATATGTTATTTTCTAAAAAAATGTGAAAAATAGCTTTTTATATTAAATGAACTAGAAGTACAATTTTGCCCTTGGTTTGTTATTATTTTATTCGATCTCTCTACCGTTGGATAAAAATAAGATAAATGGCTATGATTCACTCTCGTGTTCTTTAGAAAATTGATGATCCGTATGGATCTCATCTCATTAATTTATTAACATTTAATGATGTGTAAAAATTAATAACATTAAGGGTGGTGGCTGTCATGATCCCATACCTCAACCATACCTCACCACCCACCAATAATATCATTTCACCTCAACCATACCTCACCATACTTTTTTAGTGGCAACCATGATCCCATACCTCACCTATTTTTCTTTTATTCATAAATTATATTAAACAATTTAATAAAAACATAATATTTCGTTAATAACTAAAAAAAATTACATAATACTTAAAAAAACATAATTAAAAGAAAATTACATAATAATTAAAAAAACATCGGTAGGCCATCCATATTTGTCCACGTACTCACATTTTTTTGGCAATAGTGATATCTGTTGGGAATAAAATGCAGAAGTTAAAGAGCCTGCCAGAAGAGCCTGCCAGATGATAGTTAAGCCTGCCTCTTCAGTTTTGTTGATGTTGAAGATATACTAACAGTACCTTCAGGGTAAGAAGGTACTGCTAGTTGATGAAGGTCCTACCAGTTTTAATGACAAGTTGTTATATTTTATTTAGAGATATTTAGTTGTATTATTAGTCTTTGTACAAAGTTATACGTTAAGTAGAAGTAGTACAGAAGTCTCAGTAGATATAATGGAGTGTTTTACCTTGAAAGGTGTAATATTAGGATAAGATAAGTCTCTAATATTATATTAAGCAACTTGACAACTTGTAATAAGGGCTCCTTATACTATAAAAGGAACCCTTAAGTCACCTTCTTAGACTGATCACATGCACAACAAGTAAGCATACTTGACAACTAGATCAATCACTACATGCATAACTTCCACCTTTAAAATCCTTTTCACGTATCAAAGATTCAAGGTTACACTTGTAATCCTGGTGATAGTTTAGATCACCCGTATTATCTCATCAATAATATTGAATCGTTTTGTGTTATTCATGTTGTGTTCATCACTCTAAAATTATTCACGTTTACTTATTCACTACCTTTGTTCCTTCAGTGTGTTTTAGTAAATTCCGCGTGCTAAATCACATTCATTCATAAATATCTCAAACACATTATTAAGATTAACATCCCAAGTGTTTACACAAATCCTTCCACAAGTGGTATCAGAGCAAGGCTGATATTTACGACATAAAAGAACAAAGCAAAAATGGATGTTGAGCACATTCAAACCAATGTGGATGCAAAACTTCCATTACAAAAACAGAATGAGTTTGAGATGTTGAGACTGAGGGTTGAACAATACTTCCAAGTGCAAGACTATGTACTTTGGGAGATTATTGAAGAAGGAAACTCATTTAAACCAATAACCACTACCTCCACAGTAAACGATGCACTTGTCACAACTGTACAAGTAAACCCAACAACCGCAGAAAAAAGAATTCAAAAAAGAAATGATCTTAAAGCCAGGAGTATGCTTCTCATGTCTATTCCAAATGACTAGCTCTTAATCTTTAACAAGTACAAATGTGCTAAAACCCTTTTTCAAGCTATTGTGGCTAGATTTGGTGGTAATGATGCCACCAAGAAAACTCAGAAAACACTTTTAAAACAACAGTTTGAAAACTTTTCAGCCACAACAAATGAGTCTTTGGACAGCATGTTCAATAGACTACAAAAGCTTTCTAGTCAGTTAGCCATTCATGAGGTGATAATATCTCAAGAAGACTTAAACTCCAAATTCCTTAGAAGTCTACCCTCTGAATGGGCCATGCATGTCATTGTCTGGAAAAACAAACCAAATATTGATTCCATGAGTCTTAATGATCTTTACAACAACTTCAAAATAGTAGAACATGAACTGATGAAGTCTACTAGTTCAAGCTCAGGAAATATGGCCTTTGTGTCATCTCATGGTACTTCCAAGAAAGTTGATGAAGAAAAAGATGGTAGAGAAGAAGGTATTGCCAACACAAATTTTGGTACTCTCAGTACTTCCAGCAGTATCAAAACCATTTTAGATGAAACAATTGGTTGTGCTTTCGTAACATCACAACACAATGGTTTCACATTGACCTTTGAAGATCTTCATGAGATCAGTGATGATGATCTTGAAGAAATGGACATAAAATGGCAGCTTTCACTTCTTAGCATGAGGGCTAAGAAATATTTAATGAGGACTGGAAAGAAGATTGTCATCAATGGCAATGAACCTGCTGGGTATGACAAGTCTAAAGTGGAGTGCTACCACTGCCACATGAAGGGTCACTACTCAAGAGAATGTAGAAGACCAAAGAAGCAGAGTGATAAGGGAAGAGGCTTTGAGAACAAGAACAGGGGAAACAATGAGAACAAGAGCAAGGAAGTGGACATCACTGAAACAAAAGCTATTGTAGCTATTGATGGGTTGGGTTTTGATTGGAGCTTTATGGGTGAAGAAGAGTCAGCTTCAAATGAAATGGCTTTAATGGCTCTCTCCAATCCTGAGGAACATTCAAATGATATTGCAGATCAAGGATATGTAGATAGTGGATATTCAAGGCACATGACAGGCAACATGTCTTACCTCACAGACTTCAAATCATTTGATGGAGGATATGTTACCTTTGGGGGAGGAATCAAAGGAAAGATTACTGGTACAGGTACAATTAAAACCAGTAAATTAGATTTTGAAAATGTGTACTTTGTGAAAGAACTACAGTTTAATCTCTTAAGTGTCTCACAAATGTGTGACACAAAGAACAATGTTTTTTTTACTGACACTGAATGCATTGTACTTTCTCCTGATTTTAAAATTCCTGATGAAAGTCAGATTCTTCTTAAAATCCCTAGAAAGAACAATATGTACATTGTTGATTTAAAGAACATTGTTCCTAAAGAGAGTTTAACCTGTCTAGTAGCAAAAGCCTCATTGGATGAATCTATGCTTTGGCATAGAAGACTTGGTCATGTAAACTTTAAAACAATCAATACAATTGCAAAATGTGATTTGGTTAGAGGTTTACCCAAAAAGATTTTTCAAAATGACCAAACCTGTGTTGATTGTCTGAAAGGCAAACAACACAGAGCTTCTTGTAAGCCCAAGACACATAACTCAATTTCTCAAGCTTTATACATGCTTCATATGGACCTCTTTGGTCCTACTTCTGTGAATAGCTTGAATGGTAAAAAATATTGTCTTGTAGTTACTGATGATTACAACAGATTTTCTTGGGTTTTCTTTTTGAGAACTAAGGATGAAACAAGTGAAATCCTTAAGTCCTATATTACAGGGATAGAAAACCAAATAGATAAGAAAGTAAAAGTAATTAGATGTGACAATGGGACATAATTCAAGAATAGAGTTATGGATGAATTTTGCAAAGAAAAAGGAATAAAAAGAGAATATAGTGTAGCTAGAACCCCACAGCAAAATGGAGTAGCAGAAAGGAAAAATAGAACTCTTATAGAGGCTGCTAGAACAATGTTAGTAGACTCTAAGTTACCTATTTCATTTTGGGCTGAAGCTGTAGGTACTGCTTGTTGTGTACAGAACAGGGCTCTTGTGATTAAACCTCATAGAAAGACTCCCTATGAACTTTTGTTTGGTAGAACACCATCTTTAAGTTTTATGAGACCTTTTGGATGTCATGTCACTATTCTCAATACCAAAGATCATCTAGGAAAGTTTGAAGGAAAAGCTGATGAAGGCTACATGATAGAGTATTCTTTGCAAAGTAAGGCCTATAGGGTGTATAATAGATGCACTAGGCTAATGGAAGAAAATCTGCACATAGAGTTTCAAGAGAAACTACCAAATGTTGCAGGCATTGGACCAGATTGGTGTTTTGACATTGATAAGCTTTCAGAATCTATGAATTATGTGTCTGTCATAGGTACAAATACAAATGATAATGCAGGTTTTAAAGACAATGTTGAAACAGCTGAGGATCAAGATTACATATTGATGCCAATTTGGAAAGATTTGGATTCATCTTCAAGTCATGAAGAGCCTTCAAATACAACAAATGAAGGTGTTGAAGATGATCATGGAACTCAAGATCAAGGGAATCAAGAAAATTCTGAAAATGAAAATGGTACTGCCAATTCACAAGATGGTACTGCCAGTTCAACAGATGGTACTGCCAGTTCACAAATTGGTCCTGCTGAACCATTAAATGTTCTATCAGATGATTCCTTACCAGAAGATGTAGGGATTGGAAACCTTCCAATTTCCTATGATGTTCCTACAACACATAACACAAGAATTCTCAAAGATCACTCCATTGATAATGTGATTGGCAGCATAGATTCTGGGGTTAAAACAAGAACTCAAGTCTTATCTTCAGACAAGGATGGGTTTGTCCTAGCTGTGTATGAAGAAAAGAACCATGAAGTTGCCCACATATGCCTGTTTTCATGCTTTCTCTCACAAGTAGAACCCAAAAACATTACAAAAGCCTTAGATGATTCAAGCAGGGTTGAAGCAATGCAAGAAGAGCTTCTTCAGTTCAAACTTCAGAAAGCTTGGGTACTGGTTGATTTGCCCAAAGGTTACAGGGCAATTGGAACCAAATGGGTTTTCAAAAATAAGAAAGATGAAAGGGGAATAGTGATAAAAAACAAAGCCAGATTGGTGGCCCAAGGGTATACTCAAGAAGAAGGAGTGGATTATGAAGAAGTTTTTGCTCCAGTTGCAAGAATTGAAGCAATTAGGCTATTCTTGGCCTATGCTTCTTTCATAGGCTTCACTGTATACCAAATGGATGTCAAAAGTGCCTTTTTTATATGGTACTATTGAAGAAGAGGTGTATGTTTCTCAACCTCCAGGCTTCATTGATGCAGAATATCCAGAAAAGGTGTACAAGGTTACCAAAGCTCTTTATGGTCTACACCAAGCTCCTAGGGCATGGTATGAAACATTTGCTTTCTATTTACTGGAAATTGGATTTCAAAGAGGCAAGATTGATCCAACTTTGTTCATCAAAAGAACCAAGAAAGACATCTTGCTGGTACAGATTTATGTTGAAGACATTATCTTTGGATCCATAAACCAGGAGTTGTGTGTAGAATTTGAAAAACTTATGCATAATAAGTTTGAAATGAGTTCCATGGGGGAACTTACTTTCTTTCTGGGTCTCCAAGTGAAACAATCAAATGAAGGCATATTTATCAGCCAAGATAAGTATGTAGCAGAGATCCTAAGGAAGTTTGGGTTTGCAGATTCAAAGGTTGCAAGTACACCAATGGATCCAGAAAAAGGGTTACTCAAAGATGCTGAGGGTGAAGATGTTGATGTGCACAATTACAGATCAATGATTGGGTTCTTGATGTACCTTACATCATCAAGACCAGATATCATGTTCTCAATATGTGTATGTGTAAGGTTTCAAGTAAATCCAAAAGTTTCTCATCTCACAGCAGTCAAAAGGATCTTCATATACCTCAAGGGTCAACCTAAGTTGGGTCTATGGTATCCAAGGGAATCATCTTTTGATTTAGTAGCTTATTCAGATAGTGACTATGCTGGTGCAATCCTAGACAAAAAATCCACAACTGGTGGATGTCAATTTCTTGGCTGCAGACTCATATCATGGCAATGCAAGAAGCAAACAATGGTGGCCAACTCTACAACTGAAGCAGAATATGTTGCAAGTGCAAGTTGTTGTGGCCAAGTTCTTTGGATCCAAAATCAATTGCTTGACTATGGGTACAATTTTCTTAACACCATTATTTACATTGACAATAGCAGTACTATTTGTATCATTAAAAATCCAGTTCAACATTCAAAAACAAAACACATTGAAATCAGACACCATTTCATAAGAGATTGCAATGAGAAAAGGTTAATACAAGTTGTCAAAATTGATTCTGAAAATAATTTTGCAGACCTTCTCACCAAAGCTTTTGATTTAGGTAGGTTTAAATACCTGGTAGCAGGTATTGGTATGATAAATCTTTGAAAAACATGTGTTTTTGTATATAAATAAACAAGTTCTGGCCTTTAAACATGGTACTGCTAGTTAGTCATAAGGTACTGTCAGTGCATAATTGGTACTGCTAGTTCAAAGTTTGCTCTGTTTTTGTTCATCTTGATGTTTGAATGTTAAAAATGCTATAAAACAAGTGCGTTGCACTCTGTTCTTTTGGTCTACAACTAACCATTTCAGGTTACTCAAGATTGCTAACAAAATCAGGATGTGGAAATGGTAATCAGTTCACCAAGTTTTTCAAAACTTAAGAGCTGGCTAGTCCAAAGCAAACGGCTCTTGATAAAGACTTCTCAAATCCGTTGATAGCTGATAGTTTACTAAAAACTATAAGGTAATCAGTTCACCCAGTTTTAAAAAATTAAAGAGCTGACTAGTCCAAAAGCAAACAGCTATTGGTAAAGACTTATCAAATCCGTTGATAGCTGATAGTTTGCTAAAAACTATAAGGGATTTTTACTAAAATTTCAAAGAGACTGCCAAGTTATATTTCTAAATACAAGGTACTGGTAGTTCAAATTTTAGTACTGGTAGAGTAAATTGGTACTGCTACATAGCCGTTGAGTCTGTCAGGTTAAAAATATAGCTGTTGTTTTAAAGGGTATTTTTGTGAATTACTCATGTTTTCCTCGAATTAAGGATATAGTTATTATAATAAAAGATCTTTTTGACCGCCTCTTCAATTACTTATCCATATCTTAAATAATCGGTCAAAAGTAATTTTCTCATAATCAATCCTTATCATAATTCACACTCACCATTCATCTTCTACCAGTACAACAATAAAATCCCACCATCATAATCAAATTTTTCATCAAACCTCTCACCATGGCTCGTCTAAGTTTTGTCAAACGTCACAACCAATTAGCATTTTTGGAAAAGTCTGATGACAATGAATCTTTTCATCAAGCAGTGGATTTTCTAAACAATTCTTATGTCATGTTTACTTTACTCGTGAATCCCACTATTTTTGAATCTCAGATTTTACAATTTTGGCAAATTACTAGAGTTAACACTCTTAGGAATGAGATTCAAGAGTTAGAGGTCAAAGTCGATGGTAGAACCTTGACTTTTACCAAATCATCCATTAGAGGACATCTTTATTTGGATGATTCAGATGGCATTAGTCAACTGCCTGATACTAAAATCTTTGAAAATTTGACAAAAATGGGGTATAATGTAACTTCTACAAAGCTTACATTTCTTAAAAAGCATTTTACCCCTCAATGGAGATTTTTGATTCATACCATCCTTCATTGTTTAAGCCAAAAGAAAACCTCATAGGAGCAGTTTAGTGGTAACATGGCTGCAGCTCTCATTTTCCTGGCAACAAACAAGAAATTCAACTTTTCAAAATATATTTTTGAAGGATTGTTTAAAAATGTGGACAGTGAAACAAAGTTTTTGATGTACCCAAGGTTTATTCAGCCTCATCAACAAATCCAAACATTTGTTACTTCCCCCCAAATAAACCTTTTAAAACTCCCAAACTTACACACAAGGTGTTTTCAAACATGAAAATTGGTTTTCAAGGAGAAGAAGTACCACTTTTTGAGGAAATGTTACCACAACATTCTGAAGAACCATCCACATCATCTGATCATTCATCACCACACCCATCACCAGTACCATCTCTCACACCACCAGTACCATCAGTCACACCACCATCACCAGTACCATTACCATCTCACCATCCAACACAAACACCATCTGCAACATCACCATCATTATCACATCATAACTCACCACCACAATCTCCTCAATAACAAAGTGTAGATGCTCAGACTGTCAGGGAATTAAAGGAGCAAGTGCAGCACTTGCAATCTACTATTGAAAGTCAAAACAAACATTTTATAGAGATCAACACCAAGTTAGTTAAGAGGGTTGAGAAATTAGAGTTGAAGGTGAAATTGTTGAAGGGTAAAAGAACATCTCAGTTGGTTATTTCTATTTCCTCAAGTTCAGATGAAGAAGGTTTGGGTCTCTCTTCCAAAAAGGGGAGGATGGGTAGTTCTAAGAGTGAAGAAGAGATTCAATTTCAATTTCATGAAGGAACTCAAGTGATTGATGAAGAGCCTGCTATTCAAGAAAAAGAGCATGTTAGTGAAAAAGAGCTTGTTAGTGCAAAAGATACTGCTAAAGCAGAGCAAGAGCCAGCTGGGATTCAGAGGCTATTGGCTATGGAGTTAAAAGGTTCTGATCAAATGTTTTACAAAAGAAAGAGGGGATCACAGCCTCAGGGGAGGTTTCTTGTTTCTGATGAACAATCTGCTGCTTCAAGTCTAGAATCATCACCCAAAGACAAGGGTAAGAAAATTGTGGTTGAAGATGAACCAAAGCCTAAAAAGTTGAAGAAGAAAGAGCAAGCACAATTAGCTGTAGATGAAAGGTTATCCAAACAGCTTCATGAAGAAGAAGTTATGGGGGCTAAAGAAGAATCAAGAATGCTACAAGAAAAATGTGATGCTCAGCTGCAATACATCATTTCCATTGATCTAATTGTAAGAGGTGAAGCCTATACTCTGGTGTGTGATGAGTCTCTTAGCTCAGATGAAATGACAATCAAGCTCAATGATTTCATCACTAGGAAATACAATCAAGAGGCATTGGATGATGTCTATCAGCAGATCCAGAAGAATCAGAAGAAAGGATTTAAAATGCCACATTCTGAAGCAGATCAGATGAAATTCTTCAAGATATATCTGAAAAGAGAAGTGAACATGAAGGATCATCAACTCAATGGTAAATCATTTGATTAATTGAAGCTTCTATACTTAGAAGCTTACAGAAGAAACAAAACCAGTTTTCTCATGGATACACAAGAAAGGCCTTCCAAAAGAAGAAGAGATGATCAGAAGGATCAAGCAGAGAAAGCAGATTTGCCTCCTGTTCAATCAAGAGAAATGGTTGTCCGTGTTCCACAAGTTGTATTTGCTGAACCTTTACATGCAAGGCATCCAATTATAGATTGGGAAATCTATAATGACGAGTTTGGTAAAGCATAGAAGATATCAAGAGTTGGAAATAAGGTTGAAATTTTCAAGAATTTTGAAAATTTACTTAGAGCATGTAGCAGAATGGATTTAGATGAATTATGGGACTTAGTTCAAGAGAAGCTGAAAACCAAGTATAAGCCTGATGCAAAGGAGCAAGAGCTATGGGTGGAGTTCAGCAGATTGTATGATCCAAATCCTACTGATACACATTGGAAATTTCCTTACTATGATCTATCTGTTATATGGGAATACTTCAGCATGAGCCATGTTCATCATCTTTCCACTTAGAGTGGAATTGAACTCTTTATGCTAGGTGAGAAAGAGTATCCTCTAAGCTATGAAGTATTATCAGTCTTGATCTCCAATAAGCTATTGTGTGAAGAAGAAACTGATGCAGTCAAAAGATTGAAGGAGAGCATATTTGATCAGTATAAATCCTAAGGAGAAAAAGATAAGGTTTTTGGAAGAGTTCCCTCAAATCCTCAAGGTATGAATTTTATTCACAAGAAACTTGGTTATTTTAAAAGGGAATAACAAGTTTAGGGAAGGATTGTTGGGAATAAAATGCAGAAGTTAAAGAGCCTGCCAGAAGAGCCTGCCAGATGATAGTTAAGCCTGCCTCTTCAGTTTTGTTGATGTTGAAGATATACTAACAGTACCTTCTGGGTAAGAAGGTACTGCTAGTTGATGAAGGTCCTGCCAGTTTTAATGACAAGTTGTTATATTTTATTTAGAGATATTTAGTTGTATTATTAGTCTTTGTACAAAGTTATACGTTAAGTAGAAGTAGTACAGAAGTCTCAGTAGATATAATGGAGTGTTTTACCTTGAAAGGTGTAATATTAGGATAAGATAAGTCTCTAATATTATATTAAGCAACTTGACAACTTGTAATAAGGGCTCCTTATACTATAAAAGGAACCCTTAAGTCACCTTCTTAGACAGATCACATGCACAACCAGTAAGCATACTTGACAAATAGATCAATCACTACATGCATAACTTCCACCTTTAAAATCCTTTTCACGTATCAAAGATTCAAGGTTACACTTGTAATCCTGGTGAGAGTTTAGATCACCCGTATTATCTCATCAATAATATTGAATTGTTTTGTGTTATTCATGTTGTGTTCATCACTCTAAAATTATTCACGTTTACTTATTCACTACCTTTGTTCCTTTAGTGTGTTTTAGTAAATTCCGCGTGCTAAATCACATTCATTCATAAATATCCCAAACACATTATTAAGATTAACATCCCAAGTGTTTACACAAATCCTTCCACAATATCTCGCATAACCGGATTGGCTATGTGATCGTGCGGTACGTTGTAGAACTTCAGCACACGTAAATAATCCTGTTCTTCAACACTACGGAGTTGTGCCGCCATCAACTTTTCGGCAATGTCATCCTTTGCAATCCTTTTCTCCACCACCGTCTCCAATAGTTGTGTTTTCTTTACCGTGTAGGATTTGAAGCTCGCAACAAAACTTCCCTTTGTCGACGCCTCGCTATCGGCCTTTTTCCTTTTTCTTTTCCGTGTACGGTTTTGTCGTCATTTAGATCCGGAATAACAGTCTCAACATTGTCATTGCTTCCGGACTTGTAGTAGCTAGATTCCGACGACTTTCTTCATTTTTCGGAATTAGATGCCGAAGATGTTTGAACAAAACATGTTTGTTGCAACCATTTGTCTTCTACCCTAATAACCTCCCATGTAGAGATGGCAAAAAAACTCCAAACCCGACGGAGAATCCGATACCCGAACCCGATTTGATCGGGTAATCCCCAAGTTGACCGGGTATGGGGATGGGGCGGGGAATCCCCGATACTAAAAAGTGGGTATGGTAATACCCTCGGATCCCCGAATCCGGCCCCATACCCGTCCCCGAATATAATTTTTGTACAAAATACATTTATATATGCATATAATATTCTTGTCAATCAATAGTTAATATCCTTTGAAAATAGTCTTCCTGGATTTTAGAAACTAGCTTGTAATCATACTATGGTTTTGTATTTACGATAAGTCGTACTTTTTGTTATGTTTTGTAACGAATTTTTGAATCTACTTTAATAAATGAATTTTGTTTAATGTTAATATGGTTGCACCATTGGGAATATATTATATATGTCAACTTTGTATAGGGGAAATCCCCGATTCCCTAGTGGGGATTGTTAGGTGCCCATATTGATGTCACACAAGTAAGAATGAGATAGATATAAGGATTGGTTGATTATATGATATATCAAAAGTAAAAGTGCAAGAGTTTCATTAACATATCAAAATAACCAACAAAATAAAAGTAACCATACATGTAGTATTTATAGGAGAGGATGCTAGGGCAACAATTCTAGATCCTTCCTATGTTAGGCGTGGGCTTTGTTAGCCTTTTGGGCTTTAACACTTTGCCCATTAACTTAAACATAATGAATAATAATACTAAAGCAACCTATTACAAAATGTAATGACCGAGACTTGAATAAATATAAAATTATGTTCCCAACAATCTCCCCCTAAGGGTCGGTTATAACGGTTCTTGGACGTCTTCATCTTTGTCTTTGACTTTTGACTTGTATAACTTATGACGTCTTCACAAAAATGTTGTTAGATGATTGTTCTTTGCTCATTGTATTTGTTGTTTGGTGATAATGTTGTGATTGTGTAGTCATCTACCTTTCGTCACTTCATCGTTTTTAGTGGTTGTCCGCCATTCCAACATGCATGCTCATACATCTTTGGACTTTGACTTTCAAGTGCACGAAGTTCCTTTACATTCACATTGATCTTTGGTCTTTATACTTTGTAGATTCTTCTTTTTGGCGTAGCATCTTTCTTTGAACTTTGTGGTGCATAGATCTTTGGGGGAGCTTTCATTGACTTCAAGATGTATGCATGAGCATGCTGGAATCTACCATCATGGAGGTGATATGTACCTACAGGTAAACAGTTAGCAATAATCAACCGGTACATACAGATAAGGAATTAGTGATTGTCAATAGCATATTATGAGGACTCCTTCTAACCCTTATCAAGGCCGTTCCCATGTCAGATACTCACGAGGGAGCTTACAAGACCTACTTAGTAGCTCAATATCTAGGTGAGTCGCTGGGGATCACTCCATGACTGTAGACCGTTATAGAACCACCGCGAACACTAAGCGTAACCCGTGAGGGGTTACCGAAGTGACCTGCTGTCAGGGCTGTTTGATGTTGACCCTGGTAGGAATTTCCATTCAATCATTGAGAAGTACATTAGTAAATTCTCTCATAAACGTTCTCGGTAGATTGCTAAGATCTGCGAAGGACTTGATAATTTACAGCTGGTGTTCATTGATGTAGAACACCAGTTGTAGAAATACTAAGTGTTCCTAAGAGATCTTTGATGTATCTCATGGCTCTAGACTCGATAAGCGCAGACTTAGGTTTCCTATGCGGAGACTAGGGAGAGGTCTCCTGCTTCAATATCAACCATCTCTAAGAGATAAGTCGATAGATTACACCGGTTCCTCATGAGAATGAAACAAGCTCTTTTAAGAGAACTTGAGTGGTTAAGAAGGTTTAGTGCATTGCGTCACTGGATCCATGACGACTTTATCTTCAATACTGGTGTTGTCTTTGCAACAACCAGTAGTATACGAATTGAACCCGGTGTCTGCCCTAAGGTTGAACATATGGAGGGCTATTTCTTTTCACCCTTTTCTTTACTTTTCGTTTCAATTCTTCAACTCCTTCTTTCCCCTTTCATTCTTTTCTCCTTTTTTCATATCATACCTAAGGACTTCTAATTCTAACTATTGGTGATGTCCTTGGGTAGATCCCTTCGGCTCTGGCGGATCATAGGACGATTTTCCCTAACCTTAGTCACCTTATAACTCCATGACTATCCTATAATTGCCATTGAAACCTTTGATTGAAAATCTCTCAAAGTGTTTGTGATTATCAAACATTTTGTTTAACACTTTGAGAATTTTGTGTTAACTTATAGAAGGGCTCCCCCTTCACATGTGCTCATGAGTATTTAATAAATTTGCACATGCAGGAGAAGCAAGCACTTTTTAAATTGATCCACTTTCAGTGAACAAGACCGATTCGAGACATGCTTACATCACTAGTTAAACTAGCTTGAAGTTATTACCCGTCCTGGTCGAGTCCACAAAAAGTTTCTCGAAACGGTACATTTCTACTTAGACAAATTCTTTTCGAGACACGCTTACGTAGCTAGTTAGAGAGTTCCATTGTCAGCTTTTAGGTGACAACTAGCTCTATTAACTAACTTGATGTTATTACCCGTTGAGGATAAGTCTTTTTGAGATTACTAACTTTTGTGTTTCGTCAATTCCTAGGTCAATTCTGAGTCTAGCTCGCACAAAATACAACTTTAGCATTTTGACCACTCATATTTTAATCACTTTTACATTTTCTCCCCCTCAAAAATAGCATAGTAAATGATGTTTTTGATGAACTTTTTAGATTAAAATATGCCTTTTTGAGTCTTATGGGGAGATTCACCAAGAACTTTTTACTTTTAAGAACAAAGAATTTTTGTTTGACAAGTGCTCCCCCTCAACAAGTGATTAGGCTTATTGAGGTGAAATACTTGTCCTTTTGAGCAGAATTATGAAAATCATAAAATAGTTGATTAATTCTACTAAAAAGTAAAAAGCTTTCGCTCATTATGTTAGGATTGACGCACTGAAGCGTACCTCAGGGTCCTCCTCGAAGAATTTGGTTGTACACTGAAATTTATGCACAAGCCATTAAACATGATTTTGACAGAACATATTGTTTTGGAAATACTCCCCCTCAAAAATCGCATATGTTTTGAGAATTTTAAACTTTGGAGCGAATTGGGGAGTAAAGATTAGAAAAATCTTGAGCAAAATTTTGAAAAGTTTAGAAAAACCTTTTGAAAAATTTTTGAATTAATTTTGCTCAAGATTAAGAAGTTTTAGTTAAGCTTAGCATGAGAACCTCTTATGGTTTTCAAGGAAAAGTGCACGTTTGGTTTTAAAGAATGGTTTAGCAAGGCACTCTCCTTTCTCTAAAACCCGAGTTGTTTAGAAAAACAAAATTAGTTTTCTTTAAACAAAATACTCCCCCTCAAATAATGAAGTTTATTCAAGAGATAGTCTTCTTGAGCAGAATTTGAATTGTATTTTAAAATACTTTTTGAAAATTCATGAGATGATTCTGCTCAAGGTTTTAGAAAACATAATCAAGTATTATACAACAAAGAATGCTTGAAATTCAAAACTCTTTTACTATTGAAAGTTGTTTGAGACCCGGAGTCTCTTTTTTGAGTTTTAAAATCTGAAAAAGAAGATTTCCATTTAGAGTTGAACCTCATGGGTTCTTTTTGAAGATTTGATTTTGTGAATGAAAACCTTCCCATATTTGGGATGTTCAGATCAGAGACATTCTTTTATTGAAGCCAAAGCATTCCAGATTTTGAAAATTCGAAAGGTTTAGGAACGACTTTGCTTTGGTTTCCGTTCTTGCTTTACTGGTGTAAAACGAGAGTTTAGAGTTTGAAAAACTTGTTTCTCACCATTTTGAATCCTTTTACCAGTTTTAGCCTTTTCACACATTTAACCCTTTGACCTCAAAATATGTTCCATAAGAAATATTTTGACAATTGTTGAAGTTTTGACTTTCAATGGGATGACATGTACTTGTACATAGAGAAAGTGCATTAGGCACAAACAGGTATACAGATGTATAAAAAAACTCATTCAAAATCTTCCTCAGTGCTCCGAATTCTCAGATTAATACACAAAATCAAAGATAAATTCAATCTTTCGCTCGAGATTTTCCATATGAAAATGAAAGTAATGCCCCGATCGATAATAACATAAACCGTAGTTTTTGATTATACCTTTTTGACCGTTGAAAACATTTGAAACATTTAGGAAATGATTAGACAACAACAATGAAGAAATTATAAACTCACAATCTGAAACAACCGAGGAAAAAAATTGTTAGCCTGAATCATTGAGGTTTTCGATTATATGTGATACTTTTGAGAATATATGTGGAAACATTTATTAGAGCCCATTTTATTTTCCATGCAAGGTCCTTTTACCTAAGTTAAAGACTTTTGTGAACTTTACTTATTAAAGGTTAATTACTTTCCATATGAAGTCTAAACATGGTTAACTTGGAATCATTGTAGAAAAAAAATTCTTTCTCCCCTCGAATTAGCATAAATTTTGTGAAACCTTTTTGCACATTTTAATTCGAGAGATCATAGAACTTTTTGAAAAGAGTTTATAATCTGAATGATGAAGAAACATTTTATTTTCTTGAAGAATTATAATAAGGTGTGCAAACTTCTTGATTTTGTGAAAGTTTTCTCCCCCTCAAAACATGTTCCATTTTGACATTGTAAAGCAAAAATTGTTTTAATGAAGGAACATAGTTTTGAAGATACGAAGTTTGTACACAGAGAAACAAGATTTATTTATTTATTTTTTTTTTGATAAAATATTTACAGAAAAAAAGAGTTTGATGTTTGACTCACTTAGGATTTTTTTTTTTTTTAAATAAAACTTTGCAAAGCATCTGGAGTCAAACACCACATACCAATATGGTGAACTAAATCAACAAACCTTGATGGAGGTAATGTCTTTGTAAACAAGTCCGCTAATTGGTATTCAGTACCCACAAAATCTAATTCAATTATACCCTTCTCGACATGCTCTATGATAAAATGGTAGCGGAGAGCAATTGTTTGGCCTTGGAATGATGAATGGTGTTTCATGAGATAGCAATAGCACTCTTTGAGTTGCAGTACTTCAGGATCTTGTCAAACACATAGCCGTAGTCTGTGAGCTAAGTTCTCATCCAAGTGACTTGAGCACAGCAAGTAGACATTGATACATACTAAGCTTTTGTTGATGACAGTGTGTACATTCTTGCTTCATTGACTGTATCCTTTTGCTACTAAACTAGATTTGTTGCGAATCACTGTGCCTTCTGCTTCCAGCTTATTTTTCCAAATCCATTAAAGTCCAATGATGTGTCGAAGGGTGATGTTGGTAGAACATATACATATTAGACGGATACAAATTGTGAGAAGACAACTCTACTATATCAGAAATGGATAGAGTCGGTGCAAATTGATTGAAGAAAGCATTTGGATCATACTTTGCGGGTTGTGGAACTGATTGTGGTGTAGAATCTTCAGCCGATTGTCATGAGTTGGAAGCGGTTTGTTCTGCTGTAATCGGATATGCAATTGAAGGGCCGATTGTCATGACTTGTATAACTTATGACGTCTTCACAAAAATGTTTTGGGAATACTAGGTTGTATGGACAAAATGCTAATAACTTAACTCACCCAAATCCAATTAGTAAGATGATTCCCAGGTCTGTTTTGCTTAACTCTGGCATTAAACCAATTTCCACTGCTAGACCAGTAGTTTCCACTACAAGACCAGCAGTTGCAACTGCCATAAACAAAAACAGAGTTTACCCTAAGTCCCCTGTTACAAATTTTTTTATATCTAATCAAACAGGGAAAAAGACAAATTTTGAAAAGAAATTTAACAATAATCAGAAGTGGGTACCCAAAGTTTCAAAACCAGCAGTTTCCACTGCTAAGCCAGCAGTTACCACTGCAAGGCCAAAGGTTACCACTGGTGGGTCTGTTAACAAGAAAAGGGTAAATATAGGAAATGTTGTTAAGGCCTCAGCACATTGGGAATGGAAACCAAAAGGAACCATCACCTCAAACAATCCCAATGGTGTATCAATGACCTTTGATAGATATAATTATATTGATACACGAGGCAGATCCAAGTCATTTGTGGCTTGGGTCCCCAAAAGGAACTAATTCCTTTATTTTGTGTGCAGGAACATTCAAAGACTACAAATGATCAAGGAGTACTCATTTTGAAAAAGAGTTTGCTGAGCTCACTGATTCTGACAATGCTTAAGCAAAAGATGATGTAGCTGAGACTGAGGGGAGGAAATTGGATTTTGAAGATATGGATACTGATGCTGGTTTTCACTTTGATGATATAGTTGAAACTGCTCAACCAATTCCCACTGCAAGTGAAAAAGTTCCCACAGCTACTCAATTAGTTACCACTGTAGAGGAAGAAGCTGCCAGAATAAGATTAGTCAAAGGAAAAGCTATTGTAACTGCTTTAGATCAAGAGCAAACAAGAAAGATTTCAAAGAAAGATCAAGCTCCGATTGACTTTGATGCAATATTGGCAGAGCATGAGCAAGCAGCAGAGTATGAAAGGAAGAGAAAGCTAGAGGAAGATGAAGTTCCTAGTTTTATGGAAGCAAAGAGGTTGGATAAACTTGAAGCTGTAATGGCAGAACCAATTTCAAGTGTTTTACCAACTGTCATTCATGAGAAACCTCCTTTGTTCACTTATGTGCCTACAGAAGAAGAGATTGACTACTTGATTAACAATGATCAAATAATCAGGAAGAAGGCTATTGAACTTATTGCAAATATAACCTTAGATGAAGAACAAAAGTCTGCTCAATTAAAAGACTTTATTCAAATGAAGAATCAGCAGGCTCTTGATGAAATCATTGGGGATGTTAGAAAAGGTCAAAAGAAGCCAAGAAAACTTACAAAGGCACAAATCATTGCTGAGATGAAGACTTTTTGTTGCCATGTTGGTAATATGAAGATGGCTCAATTCAAAGGAATGTCACATGATGAAATTAAAGGTATTTACTACAGAATCAAAAGACAAGATAGTAAATTCATTCCAATGGATCAAGAACCTATAGTAATGAAGACAAAAAGGTCTGGAGTGAGTCTTGGATCAAAAGATGCAAAGAAATTGAAGACTCAGGAATCATCTCAAGTAGAAGAGGGTCCTAGCAAGTTGACAGAAGAGCAAGTTACAAATATGTTGTTCATAGAGACTGATGTACTTAATATTGAACCTCTACAAGCAAAATATCCAGTAGTTGGTTGGGAGATCTTTTATGATAGTTTTGGTGTAGCTTGGAAGATCATCAAAACTGGAAGTCTCATAAGCATTTGCAGAGATTTTGAAGATATTGTTAGATCTTGTGATAGAGAAGACTTGGATACTTTGTGGAGGATTGTTCAAGAACAGTTTAAGAAGGATGAACTTGTTGATGTCAAGGCTAAGGAGTTATGGGTTCACTTCAGAAGATTATATGAACCTGACCCAAGTGATAGATATTGGAGATTTGAAGCTCATGACATGAGAACCTTGTGGAAGTTCTATGATTCAAGTTTTGTGCATCATCTTTCTACTCAAGATGGAGTTGATGTCTTTATGCTGGCTGAGAAAGAATATCCATTGAGAGTTGGAGTATTGGATGTGATGAGGACAGTAAAGCTTAGGTGCTGGGAAAGAACTGAAGTCATAGATGATTTGTTACAAAGGATTTATGATCAAAGTGTGAGAGCTGATAAAGAGTTAAGAAGAAGAAGATAAGTGTTTGGAAGAATTCCCATATCCTCATATTTAATGAATACTTGAAGAAACTTATTGATTTATTTACTAATCATAAGTTAGGGGAGGATTATTGTTGGGAATTAGACTAACAGTTACCACGGCTAAGTGAAGATGTTACAACTGCTGAAGATTGTACTTGCAGTGGAAACTCATTACCACTGCAAGAACATATATTACCACTGCTTATTAGATAACTGTTAGGAAACATGTTTAGATAAATATAGAATAGATCTTGTATATATCTTATTCTATTAGCATTATACTTATCTTGTAGAAGAGGACTCCTTGTGCTATAAAAGGAGATCCTAGGTTAAAGGTTAGATATACGTTTCTAGAGCTTCAAGGTGTAACCCTAGTGATATCAAGATCACTCGTATTATTATCATTAATAAAATTGGAGCTAATCGTTTGTTACATACATTGTTCTTATTCATAAACAACTGTTTTACTCACAATCAAACTTCTAAGTGTTACTAAGTAGATTCCGCATACTTAGCGATATAACTCAAAGTATCAATCTAACACAGTTCAAGGTGTTTAGATCCATCAAAGTAAGAGTATATAAATTAACTAATTTGCGTTTTAGAGTGCGTATCAAATTAATACAAAGTAGACATGAGTGGAATTTACCAATCAAGCTTTAGGAAAAGCGAGACTTGTAAAAACTCGTGAATACAATATATATATGTGATACCGGGTAAGTGATTACCTGGGTCGTGTCCCAACGAGGTGTGAATGGGCGATATCGTATGAGATTTGGAGATTAAAATGCTTGTAAGAATGGTTGAGAACTTATTTGGTATTGTGAAATTAGTAGAAATTGCAAATAACATAGGAAAAATTTAATAAACGAAACTAAAACACGAATACAAACAAGGAATGCTAAATAAAACTTAAAAACTACCTAAAAATCTACGGGAACAATAATCGGGAATAGGGGAAACCTAAAACGTAATCTAATATTTAAAAACATAAAAGTAATTTAAAAAAATGTAAACGCGCAAAATTAAACGTGAATTTTAAGCTATGCTAATCCTACGGGAATGAAAATGGTTTTCCTATGTTTCTAATGACAAAAGAAATTTTTAGAAAAAAGAAAATTATATTTTTTGCTTTCTTAATTAATTACTATGATTTAAAAACAATTTAAACTAAATAAATTCCTAATAAATAGTAAAACAATTTAATTAATTCTAGGGAAATTATGGCAAATTAGTTGTATTAAAAAGGCCCTAGGAAAAATAAATACAAGGAATAAGCAGTTCAAACTAAGCAGAAATAAGCAGGACAGAAGCTGAGATTAAATAAGCTAGTAAACAAGGCTATAATAAATAAATGCCAACAACAAAGATGCGTAGAGCAGATGGTTTGTGGGAGTTGTTTGTGTGGTCTGTTATTAGAAGGAGGTCAGGGTTCGAATCCCCTTGCCCACATTTTTTCACAAAACATTTTTTTTAAATCACAGAAAACCAATGAACTTTTGTAAAGGCTTTTTGGTAAAACTCAAAATAGATAAGCTGAGAAGAGCTTATCTACTGAACATAATTGACTAGAAAAATTACAAGCACCAAATGCTTAACAGTCAAGGAACCAAAAGTTCAACATAAGCTAATGAGGGCCTTATAAGCTAAAAGATGATGCAACTATCCTAAATAATCAAGACTAAACTAAAATAAGTAGAAAAACAAGCTGAGAAGCAATTTAAACTAAAGTAAGCAATTACCTGTACCAACAGTTCTCAAATAGCCCAAAGTAGCACCTATGAGCCAATGTATAAGCCAAACCACAATAAGCTAATGCTCAAAAAGCTTATGCACCTAAAGTTAAATCACAAGAGATCATGCAAAAGCAAATTTATCTAAATTGGAACTTCTAAAGGGGCTAAAAAATGAAGCTGATATGGGGCTATTTGGAGACTGTAGCAGCAGGCTTAGAGGGACACATTTGGGGAAAAATAAGCTACTAGCAATGAGCCAAAGAGGCCAATAAGCTCACAAACATGGGGATAATCTACTAGAGAACAAGAGTGGGCCAAGTTTGAGCTTATATCAAGCTTATAGCGACGCTGATGTGGGCGTGTTTGGACAGCAGGCAGTGGTGGCCAAAACAGTCAAATGGGGCAACTGGCAACGAGCTCTCAAGGCTATAAACAAGCTACCAAAAAGTAGTCCTAAAGGGAAATAAGCACTAGGGACAGAATAACAAGCAATTTATACTCTAATAAAAAAACTATACTAAGATAAGAGAAACACACTAGGGGCTGCAAATTGGCAAAACAGGCTTAAGGGGTCTACTTTGGGGGTATAAAAGCTGCTAAAAAAATTATAAAAATAATATAAAAATACTAGCTTATAAAAAAGCTAGCAAATATTCTACAAACCAAAATCCAGGGCAAATGAATGAGAGATGATCAATTGAAAAATGGTGGAGTTAAAGGTGTTGGGACACTTTTTAATTGATGCAACAATTATGGAATATGGGTACAAAAGTGGTTTCTGACTTGGAAAATCAAACACCAAACTTCTAAAACCTATATTGAACTAAATGAATATAAAAACTACTTTCTTAACACCTAAATCAGTTTCTCTCCTAGGTTTACTTTGAAAACAGTTAAAATAATTGAAACTTAGAAAACTATTGCGAAAACTTAAATCTGAGATGTAAATGCAAAACACTAGTAAAAATAGATAGTTAAGGCTGATTGTATTTAAAGAAATGCTAAAAAACTATTTTTCAACACCAATAAAGCTTATGCCAAACACCCCTTTAAGTGTCAACTGTGGGATTTTCTCAAAGTACAAGTAAGATTGAGACCAAGGATTTGAAGGACTAAGATGCATAATGCTAATCTAAAAGTAAATAAGCAAAAATAGACTGTGAATAAGCAATCAAATAAGCAATTTGAAAAGAGCAGTGTTATAGTAACAAGAAGTTAAAAAAAATTCTCAACTTTCATTGAATTTTAAAGAAAAGAGAATACAAAGGATTTTAAATAAAACTAAAAATACAGAATTTAAAACTAAAACCTACTGCCAATCTTTGGCTACAAAGTCTTGATTAGGCAAAAATTGTACCGCTTTTAAGGGGCCATTTAAGCATGAATTCGTGATTATTTGATCAATTACTGCCCTAAATCGTTCCTTTTGTCATTTTAGGTACTTTTGAGAAGAAATCTAGAAAAGGAATCATTTTGGATGTTTTTGGAGCATAAAAGTGAAGAAAACGGCAAAGTCTCAAAATCCTTGCTGGGAACAGTACCTAACGACGTCAAGACTTCACACATGACGGTGTCAAGCTTGGCAAAAGAGGTGGAAGTGGAAAATACACATGACGGCCCAGAACATTTTTAGTGTAATTGACCTGACGACGTCACTAAGGCCATCAGGGTCAAAATGTATGTGACGGCCCAGAGCTTAATTCCTTCTTAATGATGTCAAGATTAGATCTAGGCAATACAATCCTTAATTAGGCGGCGAGTTGACGGCGTCAGAAGCTACAACGTGACGCCGTCAGGATGTATTATCTATATATATTTTCCAATTTTTCATTATAAAGTGTGGAACATTGGGAGAACATTGGAGAGCTTAAACCCTAGACTTTCTGTAAAAATAAGGGTTTCAACCCTTGTTCCATCTATGCTTAATTGAAGATAAGTTTTCCAATAATCATACGATATGTCTATGTGTTGTGTGATTCTATCTTATGCTTGTCTTTCTTTTAACATGCTAGGCTAGGTTTTTATTGTGTTTGCTTAGATGTAGTGAAACCTAGATGTTGATTATTGGTTGATGGTTTGTTTATAATTGTTGTGGATGATTGTATTTGATGTTAGGCTTAAGAAAACTGGCAGACTTCCATTGGTAACTTGCTTGAACGTCTTAAGAAACATGATCGGAGGTGTACTATGATTTTTGGTTGTATTTAATGCTTATGTGAATTTTAGTGATCCCATGTTAGGAGCTTTTAGTCGGCTCGACATAGGAGTGAAGTAGGAGCTTATAGAGTTAGGGAATATTGTACACGGCCCTACGACTAGTATTAAGGAATATAACCCATCATCCATCCAATTGTAACAAGCTAATCAACCGGTAAAAGATATCTAGGGAGTAACGAAATATAAGTAAACACATCTTTTCTCATTATTGTTTCTACTACATATTTACATTAGTTTATTCTCATTTATTTTTTAATTTATTTTGATTGCATCTTTAGTTAATTGAGTTAGTTGACTAGCAACTAATTCTGCCCACTCCTTCAAAACCCGAGATTTTACTTGCATTTAAAAAATACAAAAATACAAAAAGAATCATCCCTCACCTTCTAGACCTAGTTTAGTAGGCTTTCTAATCCTAGCGAACACTATTCCTGAGTTGAATGATCAATCCCCCGGTACTTGTCACTATACTATAATACAACGATCAGGTACACTACCTGGCGGGGATTGCAAGCTTCTCAAGATCCCTTGAGAGGTAAAACCTGTTGCGAGGGTGCAATCCCGCGTATCAAGTTTTTAGCGCCGCAGCCTGGGGAATAGTTATTGTTAGCATCGTATTTCATTTATAAAAAGTGTCGGTCATTAACGTATTGTTTTAGGTTGCTTTAGAATATCATTATGATGAAGTTTATGTGTAGTTTTCATGATTTTATAAAGTCTAAGGGCTAGTTATGTAATAAGGTCAAAGATTAGAGAAGCCCTAGACTTCAACTATAAATACTCTTGTAAACCTCATTTTAGAGGTTGGTTCTCTTAGTGGTTCTCTTAGTCATTAACAAGGTTATTATTTTCACACACTAGAGTTCCCATCCACTCTCTCTCTCTACTTACTTTCTCTCTCTAGGTTTAGGCTTGATTCAATGTGAAATAGGTTGTTCTACGGTCCTACAAGTGGTATCAATCGCCTAGGGATAATATAGGTTGTTTTAGGTTTGATTTGGTTGAAAAAAGTTGGTATAAAAGTGATTTTTCATTCGAAGTTACTGTTCATCGCCAAAAAATTTTCGAGTTAGAATTAGTTTTTCGAGTTTGGAACAAGTTCTATCGAGTTTGGGACTAAACTTCTATCGAGTTAGCAGTTTTTTTTCGAGTTAGAGGTTCATTTAAGGTGTTATCGAGTTAGGTGATTCAATATTATCGAGTTTGAAGCAATACCTATCGAGTTAGGTGTATGTCTTATCGAGTTAGGTGTAAGTCTTATCGAGTTTGAAGCAATACCTATCGAGTTAGGTGTAAGTCTTATCGAGTTTGGTGTTTTCTTGGCTTATCGAGTTTGGACTTATTTTGGCGAGTTAGCCTTCATTCCCTAATCGTTTATCGAGTTAGGTTTATTGCTTATCGAGTTAGGGGAACTCTGCCCAAATTTTTCAGACCTATCGAGTTAGAAACCTAAAGACTTATCGAGTTAGAAACATTAAAGACCTATCGAGTTAGAAGACATCTTGACCTATCGAGTTACAAACCTTAAAAACCTATCGAGTTAAAAAAAAAAAAAAAAAAAAAAAAAAAAAAAAAAAAAAAAAACCTATTTTTGGCGGGAAAAGTTGAGTAAAATTTATTTTTCACACGAGACTAAACGTTCAATTTTTACGCGAGATTCAAAGTTTGGTATAACGTTGAAAATTTCGGCCGAAAATTCAAATTTTTTGGCCAAAATTCAAAAAATTTCGGTAAAATTTGGCGAAAAAATTTTCAATACTCAAATTTTTCTGGTAACCTTAGAATTGTATTTCTTTGAGATTTTCAAATTTTGAGAAAGAAAATTTTCACACTCGATTTTTGGCAGGAAATTACGAAATCAATCAGATCAACCGAGAACGAACTTTCATCTTCACCAAATCAACTAATCTTCAACAACAACCTTTGTTATCTTTCAAAAGATCCTCAGAACAACGTTTCACTTTGAATTCAAATCATGGCAACTCAACAAGACATTCATGCTGCCGGTGCCGAAAACCGACCTCCAATGCTTGAAAAAGGTGGATATCTTCCATGGACAAGCCGCATGCTTCGTTACATCAAAACAAAGCCTGATGGTAAATTAATGATCAATTCCATTACAAATGGTCCATTCAAGCCAAGACAAGTTCAAATTGAAGGTAATCCAAATGACACACCTCCTACTCAACCATTCGTGCGTGAACAAACAGAAGCAGATTACACAGAGGAAGACAAGAAGCAGATCGCTGCAGATGATATGGCAATGCATTTAATCCAACTTGGATTACCACGGGAGATCTTTGCTGCGGTCGACAGCTGTGAAACTGCTTATGCTATGTGGGAACGTGTTAGACGGATATGTCATGGAACTGAGATTGGACAACAAGATGTTGAGAACAAACTTCTTACTGAATGGGAGAATTTCACATCCACTAAAGGTGAACAAATTGAATCATACTACACAAGGTTTTGCACTTTGATGAATGAGTTAATCAGAAACAAGTTGACACCTCGACCAATTGCAACAAACATCAAATTCATCAATAACCTTCCAGAAGAATGGGGTCGTTATGTTACAATTGTCAATCAAACAAAGGACTTACATAAGGTGAATTACGATCAACTCTATGACTTTTTGAAGCAAAACCAAGCTGAGGCTAATGAAGTAAGGAAAGAAAGATTGGCAAAGAATCATGATCCTCTTGCATTAATTGCTAATACACCAACACCATTACCAGTGAACACTCAACCACCATCATCATCTTCCACTCACAACTACATGCAACCATCATGCATTCTACAACCAACACCGGTCTACCAACAACAGTTCTACCCACAACAATAACAAGTTATTCCACAACAGCAATACCCACATTTCCAAGAACCAGAATTCACTGACAATGATGAAGCTACTGCAGCCTTGACACAAGCGTTTGCTTTTCTGACAAAAGCATTCCAAGGACGCTATTCTGCTCCAACAAACAACAACCAAAGGATTTCATCGAACACTCGCAACAAGCAGTTTGCTCAGCCGAATTTCAATATGGTCAATGAAGGTCAAATGGTTGGAGTTTATGGGAATCAGAAGGGATATCAGAATATGCAAAATGCAGGGAATCAGAATGCAGGTCAGTTTGCAGGGAATCAGTATGGTCAGTATGCAGGGAATCAGTTTGGTCAGTTTGTTGGAAATCAGAGGGGTCAGAATGTTGGTAATCAGGCTATGGGTAATCAGAATAGAAATGTTGCAGCTCCAGTAGTTGGGAATTTGGGAAATGTGAATCAGGGTAATCCGGTAAAGTGTTTCAACTGCCAGGGTGTAGGTCATATGGCAAGGAACTGTCCTACTAAGCCGAACAAAAGAGACTCAGCGTACTTGCAGAAAGCAGTGATGTTGGCACAAAAGAAAGAGGCAGGATTTCAGTTGAACGCAGAGGAGAATGACTTTATGGCTCTTATGGATGACATGGAAGACATAGAGGATATCGATGCGAACTGCATTTTTATGGCAAATCTTCAGGAGGCAAAGTATGACACAGATTCTGACACACCTCCGGTCTATGACATCAATGCAGTCTCTGAGGTATCAAATTTCAACACATGTCACAATAATGATATATTTGATATGTCTCCTCATGAGGAACAGCATTTTGAGAAGCAAGCACCCACTTATGATACATATCTGGACACGCCAAGTAGTAGCAATACTCCTTCAGCAACTCCAGCTGTGAATCATAATGGAGACTTTGTTTCACAGCATGCTGTGAATGATGAGGAAACACGTGCTTTATTTGAATCATTATTAAATAATTGTGGTATTGAAATCGAAAAAGTGAAAAAGGTCAATCGCGATGTTAAGGCCGCGAATGCTAAATTGACCGCTGAGCTTGAGAGTTACAAGGAAAACGCTAAAGCTTTTGAGTTTCATAACAAAAGATTGTCTGAATTAGAAACTGGTTATCAAAATTCCGTTTCAAGGGAAAAACAATTGCAACTCAAGTTTGATACACTTGATGTTAATTCTTTCAAGAAGATAAAAGCTTAAACGCGGAAATTTCTGATTTACAAAACCAACTTTCTAAACAAAAAACAGCTTATACCAATCTTGAAAAAGAAAGGGATGAGTTGAAAAAGGACTTTGCAAAGAAAGAAGACAAACTTTTGGCAGAAATCGTAGAGTCAGAACACATGATTGCTCATTTAGAAGAATTAGTGGTTAAGTCAGGTCAGTCAAGTCAAACAATGAAAATGATTTCAAATCAAACTAATCTGGTTTACCATACGAAACATAAAGTGGCTCTCGGTAACAACACCCCCAGTAATCTCAAGAAAGCTCAGCAAGAACAGAATGTTTTGTACAATGGTAATGTGATTTACACTAAACATGATCCTCCCGTCGTTCGGGATTCTGTGCAAACGATAGAACATGTCGAAGAGAGCATTTCTAAAATGAAACAAAAGGATTTGAAACCCATTGATTACAACAAATTGAACAAACTTTCGGGAATTACTTTTGTTCCACAAAAAGAACCATCTGTGTTTTCCATAAAACGACCATTCTCAAAAATGTTTTCTAAGAAAGTAATTGTTTCAAAATCTCTTTCAAAAATGGAACAAATATCTTCTAACAACACTTTTAATACAAGTGAGGCTAGAAACATTCTGGATGACGTTAAAAAGAGAATTCAAGAACTTCAAAACATTGTTGCTTCTAAAACTACAATCGATATTAACAACTGGCATTCCAGTTTTCATATTGAGCAGAAAAAAGTTTTTGAAAACGAAATTACTATCCCACTGAATAACATCAGTGCGAGGGTAATCCATTTTGAAAAAGCTTTCTTAAAAGAAACGGCCGACTTTGTCAAGGACCACAAATCCCTGGTAAACGAAGCTAATGATACTCGTGAAAACATGAATGTTTTGGAAAACCTAAATGATTCTCTCTTCGAAGCTGTTATGACCACTGACATTATGTCCATCATTTTACAAACATACTCTGTTCAAGACGATGAAAGACTGATAGCTGAGACCTCCGAACTTGTTTCCAAATATGAAAATGCTCTTATAAAGCTTGAAAAAGAAAATGTATCATGTTTTAAACAACTTGATCGAAAAAAGGAAGAATGCAAGTATGACAAACTGTCGTATGAGCGTGCTTTCAAAAACATGAAAGAGCAAAATGATCTTTTGAGGGCTCAGCTTGAAAGTCAGAAAAGGAAGGGTGAGGAAACTAAGTTTGCAAAACCATCGACTTCGGAGAAACCAAATGTTCCAAATATGGTTCAAAAACCAAAAATGTCGATTTCACGGTTTGCTCCAAAAGTCGATGAGAAAAAGGATTTGACAAAACCAGTCACTCCAACACCCTTGCCCAAGAAAATTGAAAAGGAAAAGATTGTTGATAAAGGAAAAGCGGTTGTCGAAACACCAAAAGTTCTAGCACCTGGCCTTTTTAGGATTAGTCCCACTAATGCATCTGCCTCCACATCTAAGACAAATGCGTGCACAAAGGATAATTCTAAAGAGTCTAGTGATGCTAAAAAGGACAACAATATAAATTCTAATGTGTGTGCCTCAACTTCTACAGGATTAGACAGCACCTCTAGGAGCAGCAGACTAAAGCCTAGGAGCAATACAAGGAACAATAGAGTCTCGCATGCCTCTAAGAGTAGTTGCAAGAATAAAGTTGAAGAAGTAGAAGAACACCCTAGGAATTTATCGCTTTTTAATAAGAAACATGATTCATCTGAATGTAATGTTGAGAGTACTGGTTCTAATACTGTTTGTTTAATATGCAAGAAATGTTTAATTAATGATGTTCATGATGAATGTGTTTCTAAGAATGTGAATGGTACGCCAGAACAGAAGAGCGTTTTGAAAGGTACTAGTGCTAAATCTAGATTTGTTGGAAACCTAATTAACAGAATTAGGAACACCACTAATAGTCGCACGCCTAGGAACTATCTTAAGTATTGTGTTTGGATTCCAACGGGTAGAGAATTTATACTCAATGATGGAAAATTTGAAATAGTTCAAGATAAACATGTAGAAACTGTCTTTGAGTGTGATTTAGAATGTACCCCTAACCCCATGGAACCAAATTCAAAACGGTTTCCAAATACAAATTCTTCTGTTATTGGCAGGTTATCGAAATATGTCTTTGGATCGTCGACTCGGGTTGCTCCAAGCACATGACCGAAAATTTAAAGCTGCTGATCAATTTCATCTGGAAATTCATGGGAACTGTACGCTTTGGAAATGATCATGTAGCAGCTATTCAGGGTTATGGAGATCTTAAGTTTGGGAATTTTTTGATCACTCGAGTTTACTACGTCGAAGGGTTGGGACACAACTTGTTTTCAGTTGGGCAGTTTTGTGATGCAGATTTAGAAGTTGCATTCAGGAGAAACACGGTTTTCATAAGAAATTTGGTTGGTGATGATCTCTTAACTGGTAATCGTGGTACAAACTTGTATGCTATCGACATCAACCAAATGGCTTCTACATCACCAATTTGTCTTATGACAAGGGCAACCGAAACTAAGTCCTGGCTGTGGCATAGAAGATTATCCCATCTCAATTTCGACACTATCAACAAGTTAGCCAAAGACAACATCGTCACCGGACTTCCTAAGTTCAAATTCACCAAGGATCATCTATGTCCATCATGTGAACAAGGAAAAAGCAAAAGAGCATCATATAAACCCAAACCCGTACCTAGTTCGGAAGCAAGGTTACATTTGTTGCACATGGACTTATGTGGCCCAATGAGAGTTGAAAACATTAATGGGAAGAAGTATATTCTTGTTATTGTTGATGATTATTCAAGATACACTTGGGTAAAGTTTTTGAGATCAAAAGACGAAGCACCAGGCATCATCATCACCTTTCTGAAGCGTATCCAAGTTCTACTTCAAGCTCCAGTAAGGATTGTAAGAACAGATAATGGCACAGAATTCACAAATCAGGAGTTAAGAACCTATTTTGAAGATGTTGGAATCACTCACAAAACATCAGTTGTTAGAACTCCACAACAGAATGGGGTAGTTGAAAGAAGAAATCGAACTCTTGTGGAAGCTGCTCGCACAATGCTGATTTATTCTAGTGCACCACTATTCTTATGGGCGGATGCTGTTGCCACTGCTTGTTTCACTCAAAACCGATCCCTAGTACATCCAAGATTCAAT
Source organism: Artemisia argyi (assembly GCA_030686995.1). Lineage (NCBI taxonomy): Eukaryota > Viridiplantae > Streptophyta > Magnoliopsida > Asterales > Asteraceae > Artemisia > Artemisia argyi. Next base: position 137,014,400 of record CM060694.1, read on the forward strand.
AAAACCCCATATGAGCTAGTAAACAACCGTAAACCTGACATCTCTTACCTTCACGTGTTTGGCGCTTTGTGCTATCCGACGAATGACAGAGAAGATCTAGGGAAGTTAAAAGCTAAGGGTGATATTGGAATCTTCATTGGATATTCAGAAAACTCAAGGGCATTCAGGGTGTATAATAGAAGAACGAAAAAGATAATGGAGACGATGAATGTGAAGTTTGACGAGATTTCACAAATGGCTTCTGAGAGATACGCTCTAGAACCCACGCTTAATCCTATGGCTTCTAATCAAACCAGATTAGGACCCGCACCAAACAGTCAGACTTCTGGACACATCAGTTCAGGACTCGTGCCTAATGGAGCTCAGTCAACAAACACGGACAAACCTTCAGAACAAGAACTGGAAAATTTCTTCGAGTTAATGTTTGATGAATATTATGGTGGAACTTCGACAAATGCATCTCAACAACATTCCGCTGCACCCGCTCAAAATCAACCACCACCACCACCACAGGATGCATCTACCACAATCGAAGCTGAAGCACCAACTCCCTCAACATCATCTACATCTACTCAACCAACTCCAGTACTTGAAACTGAACAACCAAGAGTTGATGAGCAAAATCAAAACACAAATTTTCAAGAAGAACCAACAACTAATTCAAACGATGTTGCGTTAGAAGAAGAAGAAGCATTTGAAAACCCGTTTGCATCAGACTCTGCTGAATCTTCTTCAAGGTTACAAGAATCATCTAACACACATTCGTTCAACCAAAGGTACCCTTCTACGTTTCAACAAAAGACCATCCGTTAGTACATGTTATTGGTGATCCTTCAATGCCAGTTCAGACGAGGAGACAACTTGCCACCGATCTCGAATTGTGCATTTACATTTGCTCAATAAGCACCAAAGTACCAAAGAACATTCGAGAAGCAATGGCAGAAAACCCTTGGATTGAAGCGATGCAGGAGGAATTTCTTCAATACCTGTTACATGATAGTTGGGAACTTGTTGAACGACCACTTGATAAACGCGTTCTTGATCTCAAGTGGTTGTGGAAGAACAAACTGGATGAGGAAATGACTGTTATTCGCAACAAAGCTCGTCTCGTGGCTAAAGGATATCCACAAGAAGAAGGGATAGATTTCGAAGAATCATTCGCGCCTGTAGCTAGACTTGAAGCAGTCTGGATTTTCTTAGCCTATGCCGCTCACAAAAACATCACAGTCTATCAGATGGACATTAAGACAGCCTTCTTGAATGGAACTCTGAAAGAAGAAGTGTATGTGAGTCAGCCAGAGGGATTCATCGACAAAGATCATCCAGACTACGTCTACAAGCTTAAGAAAGCCATCTATGGTTTAAAACAAGCTCCAAGAGCGTGGTATGACGAACTATCATCTTTCTTGCTCAAAAACAATTTCACAAAGGAACAGTTGATGACACCTTGTTTATCAAAAAATTCAAAGATGACATTTTGATTGTTCAGATTTACGTGGACGACATTATCTTTGGGTCCACTAATCCGAATCATTCAAAACATTTTGAAAATCTCATGAAAAGCAAATTTGAAATGTCCATGATGGGGGAACTAAAATTCTTTCTTGGTTTACAAATACATCAATCCCCTCGTGGTATTTTTATCAATCAAGCTAAATATACTATAGAGATTTTGAAAAAACATGGTATGGAAAACTGTGATTCTGTTGGTACTCCAATGGTCACTACACCAAAAATAGGTGCTGATTTGTTTGGGAAACCCATCGATCCGAAGAAATATCGGAGCATGATCGGTTCTCTCATGTACCTAACTGCTAGCCGACCCGATATTCAATTTGCTGTTTGTTTGTTAGCACGGTTTCAGGCTAAGCCTACCGAACTTCACCTCAAAGAGGTTAAACGGATCTTTCGGTACCTACGAAGCACCATTAACATGGGACTTTGGTATCCGAAGGATTCGGAGTTTAATCTAACAGCATTTTCAGATGCAGATCATGCCGGTGATCAAGTTACAGCAAAGAGTACATCAGGTGGAGCACAATTTTTGGGTGAAAAGCTAGTATGCTGGTCGTCAAAGAAACAGGATTGTACTGCGCTATCAACCGCCGAAGCCGAGTATGTGTCTCTATCTGCGTGTTGTGCCCAAGTTCTTTGGATGAGGACACAACTCACAGATTATGGCTTTACTTTTGACAGAATACCTATGTATTGTGACTCAAAAAGTGCCATAGCCATCTCGTGCAATCCCGTACATCACTCTAAGACGAAGCATATCAAAGTCCGCTACCATTTCATCAAAGAACACGTGGAAGAGGGTACTGTTGAATTATTTTTCGTTAAGACTGATTACCAACTCGCCGATCTATTTACTAAAGCCCTTCCAAAAGAAAGGTTTGACTATTTAGTTCGACGAATTGGCATGCGAAGCCTAACTCCTGAGGAGCTAGAACGTCTTCTCGAATCTTCTTGAAAAATGTTTTCAAAATCGCTTCGCTGTAAATTTTTTTGAAAAAAAAAAAACAAAATACAAAATTTGAAAAACCAACAAAAACAAAATACAAAAATATAAAATTTCAAAAAATACAAAAACAATATAAAATTAAAAAATCCAAAAATATTCTTCTCACGACATGTCTCTCGTATAAATCAATATTCTGTACGTTTCTAGAAATGTCATTCAACAATGATACGGACATGTACAGATGCTTGAGCGGGAGTTCTTTTTAATGTTTTTCTAAAACATGTCGTTTCTCAAAAGTTTCTTCACTATGGCTTTCGTATACTTCTGTACGAAACCCGTGCTTCAAAGTGAAATCTTTTCAAAACATGGGTCCGGGTTTAATAACTCGAAAAGATTTCAAATAAGGACCCGAATGATGACTTCTGATTATTTCAAATCAAGGACTCGCATTTTCAAGGACGAAATCTTTTTCAAAAAGTTCGAGTCTAAACAATCGAAAAAGACTTCAAACAAAAACTCGTTTTCAAAATAGAAATCTTGAGCACTTTTTCAAGATTCATCAAAAGATTTTTCAAAATCTTTCAAATGAGTGCTCAAGATAACTCCCTCAAAACCCTTAATTGATTTTAAAATGTGCTATCATTAAGGGGGAGTACAAAAACAAATTTGTTCCGAATTCATGCAAAATGAAATCTGTCTATCTCTCCAAAAAGCTTTTTTCTTAATCAGTTGATATCAAAAATATCAAGATATGCTATCTTTGAGGGGGAGAAGACATGATTAAAAAGTGATCAAAGATGTTTAAAGATTGTGACTGAATCTCAAAAGAGCTAGACTCAGAATGTACCAATGAATTGACGAAGCTTAAAATGTCAGTAATCGAAAAGACTTGTCCTGGACGGGTAATAATTTCAAGCTAGTCTAACTAGTGATGTAAGCGTGTCTCGAATAGGACTTGTCTGAGTAGAGTGTACCATATCGAGAGACTTTCTTTGGATTTGACCAGGACGGGTAATAACTTCAAGCTAGTCTAACTAGTGATGTAAGCGTGTCTCGAATCGGTCATGTTCACTGAAAGTGGATCAATTCAAAAAGTGCAAACTCCTCACGCATGTGCAAATTTCTTAAAAATTCATGAGCACATGTGAAGGGGGAGTCCTTCAAAAGAAACAAAAACTCTCAGAGTGTCAACAAAAATGTGTTTATATTCATAAACACTTTGAGAGATTTTCAATCAAAGGTTTCATGGCAATTATAGGATTCATGGAGTTATAAGGTGACTAAGGTTAGGGAAAACCGTCCTATGATCCACCAGAGCCGGAGGGATCTACCCAAGGACAAATCCAATAGATTAGAATTAGAAGTCCTTAGGTATGATTGAAAAAAGGAGAAAATGAGAAAGGAGAAAGAAGGGGTTGAAGAATTAAAAAGAAAAGTTATGAAAAAGGGTGAAAAGAAATAGCCCTCCATATGTTCAACCTTAGGGCAGACACCGGGTTCAATTCATATGCTACTGGTTGTTACTAAGGTGACACCGGTATTGAAGATAAAGACGTCATGGACCCAGTGACGCACTGCACTAAACCTTCTTAACCACTCAAGTTCTCTTAAAAGAGCTTGTTTCATTCTCACGGGGAACCGGCGTAATCTATCGACCTGTCTCTTAGAGATGGTTGATATTGAAGCAGGAGACCTCTCCCTAATCTCCGCATAGGAAACCAAATGTGCACTTATCGAGTCTAGAGCCCCGAGATTCATCAAAAGATCTCATAGGAACACATGATATTTCTACACTGGTTGTTCATCATTAAGGACGCCAGATGTAAACTTTAGAGTCCTACGCAGATCTTAGCAATCTGCCAGAACATTTATGAGAGGATTCACTTTTGTGATTCTCAATGATTGAATGGAAATTCCTACCAGGGTCAACATCAAGCAGCCCTGACAGCAGGTCACTTCGGTAATTTTTGTGGGTTACGCTTAGTGTTCACGGTGGTTTCAAACGGTCTACAGTCGTGGAGTGATCCCCAGCGACTCACCCAGTCATTGAGCTACTTAGTAGGTCTCGTAAGCTCTTTCGAGAGTATCTGATATGGGAACGGCCATGGTAAGGGTTAGAAGGAGTCTTCACACTATGCTGTTGACGATCTCTAATTCCTTATCTGTAAGTACCGGTTGTTTATTGCTAACTGTTTACCTGCAGCTATACATCATCTCCATGGCGAAAGATTCCACATGCTCATACATGCATCACAAAGTCAAAGGAAAGTTCTCACAAAGATCAAAGGATAGCAACAGTCAAAGAAAGATTCTACGCCAAAAAGAAGAATCTACAAAGTAAAGTGACAAAGATCAACGTGAAAGAACGGAAACAACAAATGCATGTATCACAAAGACTTAAGACGTATGAGCATGTTGGAATGGCAGACAACCACCACAAACACAGAAGTGACGAAAGGCAGATGACATCATCGGATCACTTCATCAACAATGAACAAGGAATAATGAACAATGTACACTGACTCATCTAGTGATTCTTAAAAGACGTCAAGAGCTATGAATGATAAAGGTTAAAGACAAAGATGATGACGTCGCGCAACCTTCAATGACCAACACTTAGGGGGAGATTGTTAGCATCGTATTTCATTTATAAAAAGTGTCGGTCATTAACGTATTGTTTTAGGTTGCTTTAGAATATCATTATGATGAAGTTTATGTGTAGTTTTCATGATTTTATAAAGTCTAAGGGCTAGTTATGTAATAAGGTCAAAGATTAGAGAAGCCCTAGACTTCAACTATAAATACTCTTGTAAACCTCATTTTAGAGGTTGGTTCTCTTAGTGGTTCTCTTAGTCATTAACAAGGTTATTATTTTCACACACTAGAGTTCCCATCCACTCTCTCTCTCTACTTACTTTCTCTCTCTAGGTTTAGGCTTGATTCAATGTGAAATAGGTTGTTCTACGGTCCTACAGTTATTGTCTAGGTTAAAATTTCTTTTTATTAGGTATACTTGCTAGATTCCTTTCTAGTAAGATTTTTATTTTTATTTTTATGTTTCTATAGTCTATCTCATTTCTTTGTTCCTTTGTTCGTAACCATTACCATCCGACATCATGGAAGGTGGTAATATCTTTGAACCCATCAACCCACCACAACAAAACCACCTACAAAACCTACCACAACCAAACCAACCTCCTAGACCCCGAACTTTAGGAGAGTATTCCCGTCCTAGCCACCAAGGCTATCAGAACACCATTGAGCTCACTCAAGGAGCCAATGTGTCTCCCTTGCGATCCGACACCATCCGGTTGGTGCAAAGCGGATGTGCATTCCATGGACTTCGTTCCAAAGATCCTAATCAACATCTCAAGGATTTCCTAAAAATCGTAGATTCCATAGACCTTGATATTGCAACTAGAGAGAAGACCCGATTATGTCTATTCCAATTCTCTCTACGTGACCAAGCTATTCAATGGCTTGAACATTTACCCGCGGGATCCATCACCTCTTGGGATGATCTCACTTCTCGTTTCCTTGCTCAATTTTTCCCACCGGGGAGAACTAATAAGATTAGAAATGATATCTTGATGTTCCAACAACGTCAAGGTGAAACTCTCTATGAAGCATGGCCTCGTTTCAAGGACTTACTCCAAAAAGTCCATCATCATGGCATAGATCTTTCGCTCAAAGTCCAAATCTTCTATGACCATATCAATCTCTCCACAAGGCGAACCATAGACCAATCGGCCGGTGGCAAGCTACGTGATCTAAGTGCGGAAGAATCATGGGAACTCATAGAAGATCTTGATCTCTATGACAACAAAAGTTGGAATGATCCCCGTGATTTGAACAAAACGATCAAGGAAATATCTTTGCCTTCGAACAATTCTAGCACTCCCGACCGTAGAATCATGGAACTTGAGGACCAAGTCAAGTTTCTCATGAAATCCTACGAAGCTCCTAAGCCTTCAAGCCAAGTGAACAAAATCACTTCTTCATGCGAATTATGTAGTGGTCCCCATGACACTCGTGATTGCGTGGAACTCCCCGGACAAGCTTTTGCAGATTACGCATCTTCACGTACCGACGAAGTGGGAGACAAGTGGTACACTTTCAAACTCGAGCCAAACCCTTACGGTGATTCCTACAATCCTTTTTGGAAAAATCACCCAAACCTTAGGTGGAAACAAAGCCAAAACATGCCCCAAAACAATTCTTCCAATCCACCTAATCGTTACCAACCAAACGGTCCACCCTCTAACCGTACTTTCAACAACAATCCTTCCAATAACTATGGCAGTACCAATAATCTTGAAGGATTGGTGTCCAATTTTATGGCATCTCAAGAAGCTCGTATAGCTAAGTTTGGATCCAAATTCAATCAACAACAAACGGAGATGACCAATAAAATTGACAACTTGTTGAAAGCTCTCAACAACCAAATGCTTACCACACATAGGAAGGACACTAGGGATACTAGTAGCGGCATCCAAATTAAGGACCCCTCATCATCCAAACACGTCCACTTTGTCAATGTTGTCACTATTAAGCCAATATATAAGAATATAGAAGAAAGTGACAAGGATGAAGTTGGAATAGAAATTGGACCTAAGGATGAGATTAAGGAAGTTGAGGATAAAAAGGAAGGAAAGTTAGAGGAAGTAGAAAATGTAGAGGAATACTTTGATAAGTTACCCACCAAGGAAGAACGGGAATACTATAAGGATCTATTCGATGACCCCAACACACCATACGTCCTTGGTTCACCACTTATTAAAGCGGGTGATCCCTCTAACATCAACATACCATGCAACATTGGACATGTGCATATGTGGAAAGCCTACATCGATCTTATATCTCCCATAAACATTATGACTAGGACTCATTACAATTGGGTAATGAAGAAGCAACTTAGATACAGGATGATGCCCAACACGAGTTGGATGAGTAACTTTGTGGGAAGAGTGAAGGGATAGCACGTCTTTATAGGAAATTTCACTTATGGTACCGACTTTGTGATTGTAGAAGATATTCGTCCGGTAATAGATGGTTGTTTAAGTCAAGTAGTATTCGGAAAGCAATTTGTTGAGGCCTCTAAGATAAATTATGACATGTTGCTAGGGATAGTTAGATTCAAGGATGAGAACGATGAAATAGCTTACCAAATGCCCTATAAGATTGAACAATTCCGCCTTCTATCAAACCTTGAAAAGGAACACAAGCAAGCGGTCTACTATAGGAATGATGAGGATAGACGTAGAGGAGTAGACTATGTCATGAGTAGAATATTCGGTTTCTACAAGGAATGTTTGCAACTAGGTCTGGAATACAAAACTAAGATTGAGGATGACCTAGAGAATGTGACTGATGACGAGGTCACGTAATTTCCCGTGACCTTGAGTCTAGCTACAAGACTCGTAAATAAAAAAAAACGCTTCTTGGGAGGCAACCCATGTTTTGTGTGTTTTTATTTGTTTAACTTTTATTTGTTTGATTTTATTTGCTTCCGTATGCATGTTTTATTTTTATTGTTGGTAAATCATATTTCAAACTAAATTGTAAAAATGCTTTATTTCGTTTTTAACTTCGTCTTAACTACATATAAAGGTATTTTGCTAAAGATAAGTGTAAGGGAAATCTAAATTTGTTTATAAAAACGGAATTGGACATGAACCACAACAATATTAAATGAACATGTGTATTAGTAATTGTTTGAGTCAAATGCTAGTATCATGTCATAATGATGTTTTACAGGATTTTCCAGGAAATAATGCATAAGTTTTTCCAGAAATTTTCCGGAAAATTAACATAAGATTTTTCAAGGAACATTCTGATGGCGTCCGGAGTTACAACCTGACGGCGTCAGGTACTAAAATTCTGAAAAATTTTACGAATTTTGTTTAAACCGGAGTCTTAAAGTTTTTGTTGATTCTTTAGTTTTATAAACTCCAGGAAATCTGCAAACATTCATTCCACAAGCATTATATCTTAATTTGTTTTCTAGGATTTTTTAGTATATATAGATTGCCGCCGATTTTACGCGTGGTTTACCTTCATTGTTTTCTCAGATTTAACAGGTTATATATGACAAGAAGATGATTTATATTTCTGGAGGGAAGCTTTTAAAGTTCATTTTCTTGGAGGAAGATCTAACCTTGTTGACACAGTATCCACACTGAACGAATCAGGGGAGTATTTGTTTTCATTCTTTTACTTGCTTTACTTTTACATCCTTTAATTAAACATTGGGGACAATGTTCATCCTAAGTGTAAGGGGAGGGTAAATGATGATACCTTATAGGATACAATTGCACTTGAGTTTGTTTGTTCGATAATAGGTGTGTAATAAAACTAAGAGAAATACTTGCTAGGGCAATTTTAGCACCAAATTTAAATTTTTTTTACAACATGTAGGAGTGAAACTTTAGCCTTAACAAGCGTCTCATGGATAGGAGTTGTATGACTAGCACAAAACCATATCACTTAAAAAAATTTCCACCCAAATATGTGAGGTTCGCCTTTAGATTTGATAGGAAAAGCATTCATTATTAGTGCTTATGAGTGTACCGAAAGTATTTAGATTCTAGAACTTGCGTTAGTGATGCATCCCGAAACCGCTAGTGAGACTACATTCGTGTGGTTAGTATTTACTACATGATAAGAGGCATTAGTATCACCCTTGTGTTTAAACCCGTATCGTAATTACTTGACCATTTAAGTCATATTACTTGACTAGCGAAGTCAATTAATTTTCCCACACCTTTGCATTGTACTCATTTTTAGTACACGAAACCCCTAATACACCCCTCCGAGCCTATCTTTTCATTTCTAACTTTAAGCATCTTACTTAAAGGAAGAATTTGTTAACAATCCACCCCAAATGTGCAACCAAATCGCCTTAGCCTTCCGTGTATGCACTCATCTTTAGTGCATTATTGTTATTTGTTTAAACCCTTAGTTAATTATCTAATTGATTACATGGTTGCTAAGTCAAGTCATATCTTGTACATATTGTTTTGGGACGATTGGGACTCATGGGTAAAGTACTAGTGTTATGGAGTAATGGGGAAGAACATCATATATTACCTCCATATGTGCGTTAATATTTAAAAAGTACTCCAAGTATTTTGATTATCTTGATTCGAGTCATTAGAGTAGTTTATTGTAAAGTATGTAAAAATTCAAGTGTAAGGGGAATGCAAATTCCCTATGATGTAATATTTTGGATGGTAGGGTAAGAGTGTATGCAAAAAAAAGAAAAAGAACAAGAGAAAAACATACGGACTACCATCCCGTTTCATTCTATGTTTGTTTTATGTTTTTGTTATTTTTGATTTAATAGCTTAAGTCGAGACGAGTCTTGGCTTAGCAACGCCATATTGTACATGTAATTAACCAAGATGATTAACTCGCCACTAGTAAATATTGCCTTTATCCAACAAAACCGTGTTTTCCATTTCCCTACACCTAACATTATAACCCTTTAAAAGACCTCTTTGATAGTTTATCCTAGGTGCTTACGCCAAGTGGTGGAGGTTTGATCCTTTCCCAAGCCTATGGTAATCTATTTGCTATGACAGGTAGTGAGAGATGTTTTTCATTTCTATATTGTGATATATACTTTATTACACCCGAGAGATGTGAGTATCTAAACACTATTTGTGAGGTGCTAGTGTATGACCTCCGTGCTTGTTTTAGATTTTTAGTGGAACGATTATTTGTTGTAATTAATTTTATATTAGTGTTAAATGACCCCTAACTTGTATTTTGATTAGAATAAAAGCGCATTTGCTTAAGGACAAGCAAATCTCAAGTGTAAGGATATTTGATAAGGCGAAAAGTGTACCACTTTTAAGGGATCATTTAAGCCCAAATTCATGATTATTTGATCAATTACTGCCCTAAATTGTATCTTTTGTCATTTTAGGTACTTTTGAGAAGAAATCTGGAAAAAGAAGCATTTTGAACGTTTTTGGAGCATAAAAGTGAAGAAAACGGCAAAGTCTCAAAATCCTTACTGGGAACAGTACCTGACGACGTCAAGACTTAACACATGACGGCGTCAAGCTTGGCAAAAGAGGTGGAAGTGGAAAATACACATGACGGCCCAGAACAATTTTAGTGCAATTGACCTGACGGCGTCACCAAGGCCGTCAGGGTCAAAATGTATGTGACGACCCAGAGCTTAATTCCTTCTTGACGGCGTCAAGATTTGATCTAGGCAATACGATCCTTAATTTGCCGGCGAGTTGACGGCGTCAGAAGCTACAACGTGACGCCGTCAGGATGTATTATCTATATATATTATTCCAATTTTTCATTGTAAAGTGTGGAACATTAGGAGAACTTTGGAGAGCTTAAACCTTAGATGAATTTTCTGTAAAAATAAGGGTTTCAACCCTTGTTCCATCCATGCTTAATTGAAGATAAGTTTTCCAATAATCATACGATATGTCTATGTGTTGTGTGATTCTATCTTATGTTTGTCTTCCTTTTAACATGCTAGGCTAGGTTTTTATTGTGTTTGCTTAGATGTAGTAAAACCTAGATGTTGATTATTGGTTGATGGTTTGTTTATAATTGTTGTGGATGATTGTATTTGATGTTAGGCTTAAGAAAACTGGCTGACTTCCATTGGTAACTTGCTTGAACGTCTTAAGAAACATGATCGGAGGTGTACTACGATTTTTGGTTGTATTTAATGCATAAGTGAATTCTAGTGATCCCATGTTAGGAGATTTTAGTCGGCTCGACATAGGAGTGAAGTAGGAGCTTATAGAGTTAGGGAATATTGTACACGACCCTATGACTAGTATTAAGGAATATAACCCGTCATCCATGCACTTGTAACAAGCTAATCAACCGGTAAAAGATATCTAGGGAGTAATGAAATCTAAGTAAACACATATTTTCTCATCATTGTTTCCACTACATAATTACATTAGTTTATTTTCATTTCTTTTTTAATTTATTTTGATTGCATCTTTAGTTAATTGAGTTAGTTGACTAGCAACTTGTTGATATAAATAATGCGTAAAAAAATTATTAATATTTCTCGATATCCCTATGTTTTGACGATCACAAAATGTAAAATCATTAAACGTAAAATCATTACGTAAATAAGTATTTAGAGACAAAATATCATTATATCCAACTAATTCACTTAAGGTATGAATAAACAGTTGCCTAATACATTTTATGATCAAAAGAAGGTTTATTTACTAATTACAAGTTATATAAAATGGTATAAATATTTTATATATTTAGAAAAATACTATTGATAATTAGAAGAAAATGTTTATTTCATAATAAATAAATGAATTCAAATTTTAACCAAATTCAGTTAAACTTTCACCAAATAAACTTTCCCCAGAAAAGACAAAACTTTCTGGCCATTACAGGTGGGCGGCCCCCTTAATTATAAGGGGAGGCCCTCTTAATTTTAAGAGGGTCGGCTATGAATTAAAGGGGCCGGCACGCTTCTGTGTCAAAAAAGTTTGGCCTATAAATATTGGTTCAAATCTGTAATTTTTCCTTACCGTTTGCACTAAAACTTTCTGTCCAAAAACTCTCAAATCATCTTCCAAAATCCTTTGATCATAAACATATTAGTTTTTGTTTCAAGTGATCCAATCCCTCATTATTCAAAGTGCAAGAGAAGAATACTCCTTTCATTTCAAATCCAGAAGTATTGAAGATTAGTTGTGTAGTATATATATATATATATATATATATATATATATATATATATATATATATATATATATATATATATATATATATTGTAAAGTTGTGTAGTAATTGTATTAAGTAGATCTAGGTGGGTTTGTAAATCTAGTATTGTATAAGTAGTGGTGTGAAGAAGAAGTAGTGTATAATTGTAAAGAAGTAGTGGTGTGCTCAAGTTGTGAAGAATGTGTGTCTAGTCGTGAAGAAGTCATGAGATTGGTTCTAGCTACTATTAGAACTCGACATTTAACTTAGTGTCGTAAATTGGTGTAAGCAAAAGTTGTGTAAGGTTTCTCCGCCACAAGGGAGTTTGTTGACATAGTGAAGAAAACTCTCGAGTACGTGACTCGGGGAGTGGAGTAGGGCGAAGAGGTGCTTCGTAGCCCAACCACTATAAATCCTTGTGTTGTGGTTTGATCTTTCTATCTCTATCTTTTCATTACTTTTATACTTACATTATAATTGTTTAGTTAGTTAGATCAAATATTTTATATTATGCAAGTGTTGAATTTCACATAAATAAGAATTAAAGTTTTTGAAAACAAAGTTTTTTAAAATACCAAATTGACGTAAAACGATTCTACCCCCCCCCCCCCCCTTCTAGTTTTCCACACAACTAATTCCGCCCACTCCTTCAAAACCCGAGATTTTACTTGCTTTTATAAAATACAAAAATACAAAAAGAATCACCCCTCACCTCTAGACCTAGTTTAGTAGTATTTCTAATCCTAGTGAACACTATTTCTGAGTTGAACGATCAATCCCCCGGTACTTGTCACTATACTATACTACAACGATCAGGTACATTGCCTGGCGGGGATTGCAAGCTTCTCAAGATCCCTTGAGAGGTAAAACCTGTTGCGAGGGCGCAATCCCGCGTATCAAGTCTCTATTTATACTAGTTTCCTCAGCTAGGGTTTCTCCTCTCATGTTGTCCTCTTGTGTTGTGCTTTCTCTGTGAGAGTAAACATCCAATGGTAGATAGTTGTGCTTCTTGAAAACAATTCCCACCATTGGATTTGCTTTCCATTCATCTCAATCTTTGAATCAATTTTGGCGCCCAATTGGTGGTCGTGGATTGCCAGCGTGGAAGGGGGGTTAGTAGGATTGGTATTTGAGCTGTGGTATCATGTGATGCCTGGGGAACATTTGAGGAGAAGGAGGCGTATAGCAGTAGCAAAACGTGGGGAAGGAGTTTGATATGGCGGGTAAAGAGGGGAGGCAGGGAGGTAGAAGAGGGTGTTTGAATATGTTTTGACCGAGGATAAAACGGGGCGAGGGATTTTATTGTTTTAGGGTGCGTTTAGTTCTATGGACTGGGTTAGAGTTGTGTTTGGGCTAGGGTTTGGTGTTGGATTGGGTTGGATTGGTGTTAGGTTTAGGATTAGTATTAGGTATTAGTAGTAATTTATAAAAACTGATTTTATAAAAATAAATTTTGTAGTTTTTTTTCTTTTTTTCTTTTTTTTTAAGAATAATATTAATAATATGAATATTTATAATGATAATAATAATAATAATAATAATAATAATAATAATAATAATAATAATAATAATAATAATAATAATAATAATAATAATAATAATAATAATAATAATAATAATAATAATAATAAAAGTGATAGTTTATAATAAAAAAAATAATAATAATAATAATAATAATAATAATAATAATAATAATAATAATAATATAAAATACCTAATAAAACGTTTTGACAAAAAGGGTTTGGTGATTTTATTTTGAAAAGTGGTTTAACGTTTTGAAAATGATTTTGCATTTAAGCTTTCGGGGTAAAAAGGGTAAAAAGGTAATTTAGTGTCGGGTTGAGGGTATTTTGGTAATTTAAGGTTATGGGTAAATGGGTGATTACGGGTTTTGGGTTTGGTTTTCCACACTCCCCCATGTCACATTCCCGGGATTGACTTGATCTTTGAGTCTTTGTCTTTTTCTTCGTTTTTCTTCAAAAGTGTGTCAAGTCGATTCGGTAATGCTCCATTATGCTCCGTTTCCCATCCAATTGACAATTTTCAAAATCTCGTGCTCGTTTTTGTCGTTTTGGCCTCAATTATGCCTGTTTTTGCAATATTCGCCCCTACACGATCACAAACACAAAAATACAGTATCTTTGGCATTTTTGGTTAGTTTTTGGTTGTTTTGGTTTTAATTTGGCCAAAAAAAGGTGTGTGAATAAGCACACACCAAAATCCCCTAGACTAAGGTATTGTCGTGTCTTCACGCAATGGGATCAATTCATGCCCTACAAGATAAATAACTTTCATAACTCTTTTTACTAGCATTGAATAAGTACCAAAATGTTCAAAAGAGAGTAAAAATCATTTATTCCTGAGAACGCCCTATTTTTCCTTTATTTCCTTTACTAATATTTGTATACTTTTTCCACTTATTTTGTGATAGAATGTTGACTTTCATTATCTTTTTCAATAAGGTTTAAGGTCACAGGGTAAGAAACACAATTCATGGAAAAGTGTCCATACGGATAGAATTCATCGTCCCTGATTTTTCACCAGTTCCCATGCTAAGAGTAAAAATGAAGTCATAGCTTAATTACAAGTTAGATGCTAACACTACTCATGGAAGTTACTTGTGTAATAACTTTTGGCTCCCATTTTCCTATTTTCCTTTATTTATTTTATTTTTTGTGAGAGATGAATTTCTTCATATTTTCTTGTTTCGATAAATTTTATTCCGATAAAGACACCATATTAAAACGCTAAGTAGTTTTCTATCTTTTCTCGAGAGTCGCTGCTTAAAAAATGAGGTCCACATCAAGGAATTTGGATACATACAGACTCATAGACATTAGTTGAGGAGAAATACACGTGCACCTCATCTATCTGGTCTAGGACCCTGCACATGCACCTCACGCGCCATCAACTTTTGTCTAATACTCAAGCACTAATCACTCTTATTCATTTCTTCTTCTTTTTTTTTCTTTTTTTTTTTGAATGTTGACTCACATAACATGGGGTATTTCCACTCTAGACATTCCTGAAATGAGGACCCAAAGGTTTTAGGTCAAGACCTCACATATTTCCAAAAAGAGGTTCAAAAGTCCCATTTTTAGAATTGAAGCTCATAGAATGACCTTGATGTGTACCCAACTTTTAAAGCAAAGATTCCCTTAAGAAGATAAAGAACTAAGTTTCGTCAAAAAATAATGTCTTTAATTATTAGTTCTACAAATAATAAGGTGAGACAATTTTGTGGGAGCAAAAAGCCATAAGTACCTACGATGAGCTCTAAAGAGAACCAACTACTCCACGTTTAGCATCTAACTTCTAAACAAACTCTATATTAGTAGCTTGCTGGCACGAATATTTCGACGCTTCAACTAACGGATGGACAGTAGTGCACTTCTTGGCTCGCTGGCGCGTTATTTGTATAACGGATGGTCACCAAGTCATACACTAGCTCGCTGGCGCGATTAGACAATTGATCTAATAATCGGATGGTCACTACCTCAAGAAATGAGATTCGCGAACACTTAGCCTTACAGAGTTAAGGGAATAGCTAGGGCTTAATGTTCCCGGTCAGGTCAAAATTCTATTCCTACTCTACCCAGCGGAAAGTCAAAAAAGGTGTCAAAACTTATTATATTTTTGCAAAAATTTTCAAATTTTTCTCATTTGTTTGTACTTTTCTGATCATTTTTATCATTTTTTTCGATTTTTTCGGGAAAAACGGGGTTGCATGAGTAAACGGCTATATGAAAGTGCAAGTCAAATTAAATCGAAGATACCCCCAGACTAAAGTTAGACATTGTCCTCAATGTTTCAAAGGTAAGGGTGATCCTACACAACATCTAAGGCCGTTTATTAATTATGCCAAAAGATAACGTTAGTCAATAAGATTTTTGGATACCAGACTTCTTTGGGCACAGATGAATGATACTCAAGTGGAGTAAAGACAAAACACGAGCACGAGAGTCTCCACACTTCGGGAAAATCCTGAACATACACAACAAGCACAAAACACAAGATGCAGAAGAGGTTGCCCCCTTCTCGTTATTTATTAGAAAATAGAAAGAAGTCAGAAACGCGGGTTGTCACCCATGCAATGCTAGTGTTTTTGTTAACTGAGTCACTATCCTAACTCGACCCGGAATTCATTGGTCCATGGGGAAAGTTTGGAGATCCGGGACAACCATGGGTGGTATGTCCCCTCCAAAATAATGCTTTAACCTATGACCGTTCACTTTGAAGTTTGGTCCGTCAGTTTGAGAAAACTCAACGGTGCCATAAGGAAAAACTTTGGCAACGGTGAATGGTCCAGTCCAGCGGGTTTTGAGCTTACCCGAGAATATCTTCAATCTAGAGTTAAAAAGAAGGACTCGGTCACCAAGGTTGAAAACGCGGTTCTTGATTTTGGAGTTGTGGATCTTCTTTGTTTTCTCTTTATAGATCAAAGAGTTCTCGTAAGCTTGATCACGGAGCTCATTTAGTTCATTGAGTTGAACTTTCCTATGATCACCCGCGGACTTTAGTTCAAAGTTGGCAGGCTTTAAGGCCCAATAGGCTTTGTGCTCGAGCTCCAACGGTAGATGACACGCTTTTCCATACACGAGCTTATAAGGGGTACACCCGATGGGTGTTTTGTAAGCCGTGCGGAAAGCCTAAAGTGCGTCATCTAACTTGTCCGACCAAGAGGCACGGTTTTCGCCTACGGTCCTTTCAAGAATTCTTTTTAACCCTCGATTTGAGACCTCTACTTGGCCGCTTGTCTGAGGGTGATACGCGGTAGTAAGGCGGTGAGTAACACCATACTTAAGCATGACCTTTGCAAATTGTTCGTTGCAAAAGTAAGTATCACGACCACTAATGATAGCACGGGGAGTTCCAAAACGAGAGAAGAGAGATTTAAGAAACTTGACAACAACTCGGGCATCGTTGGTGGGGAGCGCTTTCGCTTCAACCCATTTCGATAAGTAGTCGACAGCCACGAGTATGTATTTGTTCCCTCGTGAAGACAGGAATGGGCCCATGAAATCGATGCCCCATACGTCAAAGATTTCGCAAACTTGAATGATATTTTGTGGCATTTCATCTCTTTGTTAAAATTTTTCCTTGACGTTGACATGCGTCACAAGATTTGACCAAGTCATGGGCATCTTTATAGATGGTAGGCCAATAAAATCCGGAAGCAAACACCTTCTTGGCGGTGTAATTCGGGCCATGGTGTCCCTCGGTAGGCCCATGATGACAAGCTTTGAGAATGTCATTGGCTTCTTGCCCGTACACACACCTTCGGATGACTTGATCCGCACAAATTTTAAACAAATAGGGGTCGTCCCAAAAGTAATACTTCACGTCTTTGAAGAACTTGTTCTTTTGTTGGGACGACATCCGTTTCACCAGAGAATTCCCCGCATGGGAATTTACAAAATTGGCAAACCATGGGTTACAAGAATCACCACGAAAAGATACCACATTAAGTGTCTCGAGAGGAAACGTTTCATTTATTTCCTGCTTCTCGAGAACACTTTGACGAGGGTTCTCTAATCGGGACAAGTGATCAGCAGCAAGGTTCTTGGCTCCTTTTTTATCACGTATGATGATATCAAATTCTTGTAGGAGGAGAGCCCATCAAAGCAATCTCAGCTTAGCATCATGCTTTAAATAGGTATTTTAAAGCCGAGTGATCCGTATACACTACGCTTTTCAACAAGATCAAGTATGGCTGAAATTTCTCGAAAGCATACACCACGGCCAACAATTCTTTTTCTGTTGTGGTGTAAGAGCTTGAGCCTCGGTCAAAGTCTTGCTTGCATAGTGTATAGGCTGAAAATGCTTGGTTTTCCGTTGCCCCAAAACCGCACCTATGGCAAAATCGCTTGCATCGCACATAAGCTCGAATGGAAGGTCCCAGTCAGGGGCAACTAAGATAGGTGCCTTAGTGAGCTTTTTCTTGAGTGTTTGAAAAGCTTCAATGCACTCATCAAAAAAGACAAATGGAGTTTCTTTTTTAAGAAGTCGGGTCATTGGCCGGGATATTTTTGAAAAATCTTGGATAAATCTACGATAAAATCCGGCATGACCCAGAAAACTCTGAACATCTTTAACAGTTGTGGGAGGAGGTAGTTTAGCAATGACATCAATTTTAGCTTTGTCAACCTCAATCCCGCTCTTAGAAATTTTATGGCCAAGGACAATGCCTTCTTTGACCATGAAATTACTTTTCTCCCAATTTAGACAAAGATTCGTATCTTCACAATGTTGAAGCATTTTGTCTAAATTGGTGAGACATGATTCAAATGAATTCCCAACGACCGAAAAATCATCCATGAAGACCTCCATTGTTTTCTGGATCATGTCTTGAAAAATGGCCATCATGCATCTTTGAAATGTGCCAGGAGCATTGCACAAGCCAAAAGGCATGCGTTGATAGGCAAATTTTCCGTATGGGCATGTGAAAGTCGTTTTCTCTTGATCTTGCGGATCAATGGGAATTTGGAAGTAACCAATCCAAAATAGGGTAAATCAATCCGAAATCAAGAAGTTTTATGACCTCTTGCTTGATAACCTCATGGATTTTTGGATTTACCCTTATTTGTTGTTGAACCGCCAGTTTAAAGTCATCCTCCATCAAAATTTTGTGCATACAAAATTCCGGGTTAATACCCTCGATGTCGGAAAGTTTCCAAGCAATTGCTCGCTTGTGTGACTTTAAAACTTTGATGAGAGTGGCTTTGTCATCCTCATTAAAGTCTTTAGAAATAATGACGGGTAACTTATCGTCACCCTCCAAAAATGCATACTCGAGATGAGGCGGTAAGTCCTTAAGTTCGACCTCAGGAGGATCATTAGAATTTTCATTAGATTTGACCTCCTCGTTATGAAGTTCTTTTGGAGGAAGAGATGATAGATCAGCATTGAGCAACTTCTCAAGGAGAAGTATGTCTTCCTCGGGATTGATAGAATCACGATCAACACGAGAATCACATGATAAACAAGCTTCGATGTCTTCCAAAATGAAGTCACCTCCCTCAAACGGAGTGAGAGAGGGGGAAGAGACATCGATGGTAGAATCAATTGATCCTTTCACATTTAACACTTCATGAAAGTATTCATCACGTGTAACGTCGACGACATCAATTTGGTTAATTGCTTCTCGTTCAAGGTCGAGAAGATCTTTTGAAGTGTTTTCAATGTTAATGACCAATTTTTCATCGCCAACTCTTAGAGTCATTTCTCCTTTGAAGACGTCAATTAATGCACAAGCCGTTTTCAAGAATGGTCTTCCCAAAATGAGGGGAACACGGGGATCGGCATCAAAATCGACGACTACAAAGTCGGCAGGAAAATGGAACTTGCCAACTTTCATAAAGATATCTTCAGCAATACCCTTCGGAACCGTAACAGTTCGGGTTGCTAATTCTAGAGTCATTCGTATTGGGGTAAGCTCGGGAAGTGAAAGCTTTTGCCAAATAGAGAAAGGCATGAGATTGATGCTTGTGCCAAGATCGGCCAATGCGAAGCATTCTTCAAGCTTTTGGAAATCACAAGGAATGAGAAATTTCCCAGGGTCTCCTAACTTTTCAGGAAGTTTCTTTAGAAGCACCGCCAAAAAAATTTCATTCAAACGAGTTTTACTGAGCTCAAACAATTTCTCTTTATTACTAAGAAGACTCTTGAAAATGGAAGCAAACTTGGGCATATAGAGAAGAGCATCCGCGAAACTAATGTCGAAGTGTAACTTTTGAAATATCTCAAGAAAATTCTTCATTTGATTATTAGTTTGGTCACGGAGTTTTTGATCATTAAGCCTCGAAGGATATGGAATTGAAGGTTTAGGAATGCTCTTTGGAAAATCAAATTCGGGAATTGAAGTTTGGACAACCGAAGGTTGGACGTGTGCGGTACTTCGTGAGCTTGAGGATTGCACCTTGTCCTTTGTAACCTCGGGCTCTCGTTCCGCTTCATTCATTGGTGGAGGAATAGGAGTCGAGGGTCCATCATAAGCTTTACCATTACGAGTGGTAATGGCTTTCAATTCACCATTCGGGTTGGGAATGGTATTTCCCGGGAGAGTACCCGAAGTAGAAGCTTGATTCATTTGATTCATAAGACTAGCAAACATGTTCTCAATCTTGCTTTGAGATTGTTCAATCTTGTGATTAGCGTTTCGAAGTTCATTTTTAAGCTCATTGCCTTGTCTCGACATTGAAGATTGAAAATCATTCTTCAAAGTGTTGATTTGATTTTGCATTCCCCTCATGTTAGCCTCATTTGCTTTGATGTAATTAGCAAGTTCACTTGAAGCAACATTAGGAGCTTGGTAATTAGGAGTTTGAAAACCTTGATTGAAATTCACCCCTTGATTTGGAAATTGGTTAATCGGGGCATGAAATTGATTTTGAACATTTTGATTTCTTGGTTGATTTTGATTGAATTGATTTGGATTATTGGGTTGAGAAAATCCGGGTGGACCATTTTGATTGTTAGCACGATAGTTCGGGTCAACTTGAGGACGGTATTGGTTACCTCCTTGGTTGTAAGTCCCGACTACGGCTTTTACATCAAATTGACTACCATCGGTGGTAGTACAATTGTAATATGCATGAGGTCCACCACAAGTGACACAAGTTTCATCAACCGCTTTGACTTGAGCGGGTGAAGAAGTTTGTGGTGATGATAGTTTCTTTTGCTTGGAAAGAACCAATGCTTAAATAGCTTCCGTGAGTTTATCAATCTTAGCATCGGTGCTAGAATTGTTCACGGGTGATGATCTAGACGAGGTTGCATTCACTTGGGAAACAATGGACTTGTTTCGTGAAGTACGAACCTTAGACTTGTTTTCAATAATGGCTAAAGCATCTCTAGGAGTCCGATTCAAGAGATTGCCACCTGCGGCATTGTTTAAAGAATCTTGATCGGTTTGGTTCAAACCATTGTAGAAAGTATCAATTTGATGCAATTCGGAAAAACCATGATGAGGACACTTGCGAAGTAAATCTTTAAAACGATCCCACGCCTCGCTAAAAGACTCATCAAAGTTTTGAGTAAACTTTGTGATTTCATTCTTTAAGCTTGTTGTTTTAGACGGGGGAAAGAATTCATTCGCAAATTTGGACACGAGGTCTTCCCATGTCTCAATAGAACGAGGGGGTTGTTTTTCAAGCCAAATCCGGGTCGTACCCTCGAGAGAGAAAGGAAAAAGAAGAAGCTTGATAGCTTCTTGAGGGACGTTTTTGTATTTGATAGTGGATGTGATCTTGTTAAACCATCGAATGTGAGAATGAGGATCGTCCCTCTCAAAACCGAAGTATTGACTCGAAGTTACTAATTGTAGCAACCCGGTCTTGAGTTCAAAATTATCGACAACGATTTCTGGAACAATGATGTCCTCCCCATAACCCTCGGTGGGTGCTTGGAGAAGCTCTGACATGGTACGATTATCATCCATGTTTGGTGGAATAGTACGAATCTCGGGTTCGACTATTGGATTGGTACGTCATCGATTACGCCTTCTAGGAATGTTGTTGAGCGATTGTAAAGGACTTGATGACGTAGACGAACGAGTGCGCATGCACTACAAAAAACAACTCAATTAAAACAAGACCAACTTGAAAGACAATTGTGAACTTAAACCAATAACCACAAACGCAAGGTTAACTTTTAAAGAAAAACGCAAAAAGGAGTGGGAGAGAAGAATGGATCTCTCGCTAGGGCGAAGTTCGTTGGGTCGCCCTATACCGTTTCGACTCCTCTTAAAGTTTGTTTATCGTTTAAAAGTTTTCCAAAACGCAAGTGATACAAAGGCAAGTTTTGAATCTTTGGTTTGGGAACTTATTAATGGTCATACCCCCAGTTAGGTAGTATTCTATCTTGGTTCTCGACAGTTGTTTTTTTATGTTTATTTTATTTAACAAGAAAAACGGAAAATGTTTTGTATTCTTTATATATATATATATATATATATATATATATATATATATATATATATATATATATATATATATATATATATATATATACACAAAAGAAAAGGAAAATATTTTTGTGTTTTATACCTTTTTGAAAGCGATAACTTATTGACAAAGGTTCTACAAGTCACTAATCGTTAAAATCGTAACGATATTGTCGCAACACAACCCCCCCCCCCCCGGCAGCGGCGCCAAATTTTGATTTGCGTTTTAGAGTGCGTATCAATTTAATAGAAAGTAGACGTGAGTGGAATTTACCAATCAACCTTTGGAAAAAGGGAGACTTGTAAAAACTCGTGAATACAATATATATATATATATATATATATATATATATATATATATATATATATATATATATATATATGTGTGTGTGTGTGTGTGTGTGTGTGTGTGTGTGTGTGTGTGTGTGTGTGTGTGTGTGTGTGTGTGTGTGTGTGTGTGTGTGTGATATCGGGTAAGTGATTACCCGGGTCGTGTCCCTTCGAGGTGTGAATGGGCGATATCGTGTGAGATTTGGAGATTAAAATGCTTGTAAGAATAACAAGCAATTTATACTCTAAAAAAATACTATACTAAGCAAAGAGAAACACACTAGGGGCTGCAAATTGGCAAAACATGCCTAAGGGGTCTACTTTGGGGGTATAAAAGCTGCTAAAAAAATTATAAAAATAATATAAAAATACTAGCTTATACACAAGCTAGCAAATATTCTACAAACCAAAATCCAGGGCAAATGAATGAGAGATGATCAAATGAAAAATGGTGGAGTTAAAGGTGTTGGGACACTTTCTAATTGATGCAACAGTTATGGAATATGGGTACAAAAGTGGTTTCTGACTTGGAATGTCAAACACCAAACTTCTAACACCTATATTGAACTAAATGAATACAAAAACAACTACTCCTAACACCTAAATCAGTTTCTCTCCTAGGTTTACTATGAAAACAGTTAAAATAACTGAAACATAGAAAACTATTGCAAAAACTTAAATCTAAGATGTAAATGCAAAAAACTAGTAAAACTAGATAGTTAAGGCTGATTGTATTTAAAGAAATGCTAAAAAAACTATTTTTCAACACAAATAAAGCTTATGCCAAACACCCCTTTAAGTGTCAACTGTGGAATTTTCTCAAAGTACAAGTAAGATTAAGACCAAGAATTTGAAGGACTAAGATGCATAATGCTAATCTAAAAGTAAATAAGCAAAAATAGAATGTGAATAAGCAATCAAATAAGCAATTTGAAAAGAGCATTGTTATAGTAACAGGAAGTTAAAAAAATTTCTAAACTTTCATTGAATTTTAAAGAAAAGAGAATACAAAAATTTTAAATAAAACTAAAAATACAGAATTTAAAACTAAAACCTAATGCCAATCTTTGGCTACAAAGTCTCTATTTATACTAGTTTCCTCAGCTAGGGTTTCTCCTCTCATGATGTCCTCTTGTGTTGTGCTTTCTCTGTGAGAGTAAACAGCCAATGGTTGATAGTTGTGCTTCTTGAAAACAATTCCCACCATTGCATTTACTTTCCATTCATCTCAACCTTTGAATCAATTTTGGCGCCCAATTGGTGGTCGTGGATTGCCAGAGTAGAAGGGGGGTTAATGGGATTGGTATTGAAGCTGTGATATCATGTGATGCACGGGGAACTTTTCAGGAGAAGGAGGCGTGTAGCAGTAGCAAAACGTGGGGGAGGAGTTTGATATGGCGGGTAAAGAGGGGAGGCAGGGAGGTAGAAGAGGGTTTTTGAATGTTTTTTGACCGAGGATAAAACGGGGTGAGGGATTTTATTGTTTTAGGGTGCGTTTAGTTCTATGGACTGGGTTGGAGTTGTGTTTGGGCTAGGGTTTGGTGTTGGATTGGGTTGGATTGGTGTTAGGTTTAGGATTAATATTAGGTATTAGTAGTAATTTATAAAAACTAATTTTATAAAAATAAATTTTGTAGTTTCTTTTTCCTTTTTTTTTAAGAATAATATTAATAATATGAATAATAATAATAATAATAATAATAATAATAATAATAATAATAATAATAATAATAATAATAATAATAATAATAATAATAATAATATAAAATACCTAATAAAACATTTTGACAAAAAGGGTTTGGTCATTTTATTTTGAAAAGTGGTTTAACGTTTTGAAAATGATTTTGCATTTAAGCTTTCGGGGTAAAAAGGTAATTTAGTGTCGGGTTGAGTGTATTTTGGTAATTTAAGGTTAAGCGTAAATGGGTGATCACGGGTTTTGGGTTTGGTTTTCCACACTCCCCTATGTCACATTCCCGGGATTGACTTGATCTTTGAGTCCTTGTCTTTTTCTTTGTTTTTCTTCAAAAGTGTGTCAAGTCGATTCGGTAAAGCTCCATTATGCTCCGTTTCCCATCCAATTGACAATTTTCCAAATCTCGTGCTCGTTTTTGTCATTTTGGCCTCAATTATGCCTGTTTTTGCAATATCCGCCCCTGCACGATCACAAACACAAAAATACAGTATCTTTGGCATTTTTGGTTAGTTTTTGGTTGTTTTGGTCTTAATTTGGCCAGAAAAAGGTGTGTGAATAAGCACACACCATTAACGAAATCATATAAATTAACGCAAGTATATAGTTTAAAAATTACTTGTTGGATGAATAGCCCGTTAAAGACACCCATGGCGGTATTCATATTTTGCCACTTTGTGTTCAAGCTATGATGAGTTCGAGTAGTATCTTTCACACTATCCTTGAAATGCTCTAGAATTCTGTAGAACCCAAGAATCACCTTCTGGAGGACGAGGTTGATCAAATATGCCATTATTCTAGAGAGAGAAAGTAGAGAGAAGGTGAGGTGAAACAAAGATACTTTTATTATGATAAATTATGTTGCACACCCACACCCCTCAAGTGAAGCCTTGAGGGGTATTTATAGTCCTTACATAAGACAACTTTTACAACATTACATTAGTAGTCCCTGCACTTTATGCATTCTAGTTGTCTACTCCAATTCACGTAAATATCGCTCAGCTTCATTTCTAACAATCTCCCTCCAGCTGGAGATATACGTGAATTGGTTACAATGATTCCTAACAAGTAAAATAAAACAATCAAAGTAAGCGCAGCAATACTGAGGAGGACTTCATAGCTCTTTTCTTCATAAATATCCCCAGCAATCTTTCTTTACTTGTAGATGAATCACTTGCTAATCTAATTGGGTTATTACTCCCTCCCAATTAGTAAACCATTTTCTTTTACATGCTCCCCCCCAAATAGACAACCCGTTTGATATAACCTTGATGCTTGTTGAAGAAGTATCTTTGAATTCTGCCCAAATAATCTTCAGTCTCATGCACAGCGGAAAATGAATCTTAGACTAATAATATGTAACTTCTTCACAGGTTTGTTTGGGGAGCATCATATCGTCATCTTCAACTCACTTAGAATGCTTTCAGTTCTTCAATAAAAGCCCCGATGTACACTTTTCTCCCTCCTGGATGATGACGATCTCTCGGAATCATCATAAATATGTATACATAAACATATCAACTGGAAGCAACATACAAATCAATACCCCATGAGTGAAATAGCAATAACTATTCTCTCTACAATTCATCTCAGATCAACCTCTTTTCACTTCCATTGGCTAATAGTAGGTGACCACGTGTGGAGACAACCCGATATGACAAACTTGAGTGTGAAGTAAAATTCTCTAGACTTGTGACTTATGCTTGTACTATCCTGATTAAGAACATATACTGAGCACAACAACGTTACTCCTTACAATATAGGTAGTGGCATATACCCAACCATCCATCCTTTATTGTATATCCGTCTTTTGAACAATCCACAACCTTGTGTGACACTGAGCACTACAACGTAACTCCTTAAAGTGATAGCTATTGTGAGCATTAAGAACCAACTTATGCGTTTATAGATCTCACACATAGCTAGATGTCCAAGTCTTAATCACTATCCCATGAATGCTCAAACAAGGATCTTCAAAAGTCTTCATCCAACCAACCCCTAGACTTTGAGATACTAAGTGCATGAACCCGTGAAACGTCACTTCAAGCTCAAATAAGTAATAAACAAATTATCCCCGTAGGCACCTTTAATAACGTTCAAAATTTAGCCATTGATCTTTGGTGAATCTTGATCAGGATCTTTTAAGCAATTCGTGGTGTGTTTTTGGTGAAGTATGAAATTCAATCTCGTTGATTCGTAGTGATTTCAGATTTTCCCTCCAAAAATATAATTGGAAAATTTTCTCCCTTAAAATTTGGAAATCACTTTGCATACTCGATAATGTCCCTAACTCGGTAACCTTTGTAACTCGGTAAAGCTTCCTAACTCGGTAACCTTAAAACCTTTTCTAACTCGGTAACCATCAAACTCGGTAAATCTTTTCTAACTCGATAAGATCTTTGTAACTCGATAAGCTCTTGTAATTTTGGCAGAGTTTCGTTTAGTGTTAACCAAATAAAAAATCCTTACTCGATGAACGATAAGGAACCAAGGCTAACTCGCCAAAAAGTTGAACTAACTCGATAAGCCTTTCAAACTTGGTACCCTAACTCTATAAAACCTTTCAAACTCGGTACCCTAACTCTATAGAATCTTTCGAACTCGGTACCCTAACTCTATAAACCTTTCAAACTCGGTACCCAAACTCTATAAACCTTTCAAACTCGGTACCCAAACTCTATAGAATCTTTCGAACTCGGTACCCTAACTCTATAAACCTTTCAAACTCGGTACCCAAACTCTATAAACCTTTCAAACTCGGTACCCAAACTCTATATAATCTTTCAAACTCGGTACCCTAACTCTATAAACCTTTCAAACTCGGTACCCAAACTCTATAAACCTTTCAAACTCGGTACCCAAACTCTATATAATCTTTCAAACTCGGTACCCAAACTCGGTATACCACTCCAAACTCGATAAAATTTTTTCTAACTCGAAAAATTTATTCTAACTCGACAAAATCAAATCCAAACTCGATAATCTCCCGATGAACAGTACCAGATCCGATTATTTTCAACCAAAAACGCGATTTTTCACCCAAAAACATGATTTTTCACCACAAAACACCACGATTCGCCCCCGGTTAGCTCTGATGCCAATTGTAGAACCCAAGAATCACCTTCTGGAGGACGAGGTTGATCAAAATATGCCATTATTCTAGAGAGAGAAAGTAGAGAGAAGGTGAGGTGAAACAAAGATACTTTTATTATGATAAATTATGTTGCACACCCACACCCCTCAAGTGAAGCCTTGACGGGTATTTATAGTCCTTACATAAGACAACTTTTACAACATTACATTAGTAGTCCCTGCACTTTATGCATTCTAGTTGTCTACTCCAATTCACGTAAATATCGCTCAGCTTCATTTCTAACAAATTCTACCCAAAAAACTTTCTCTATTTTGTTCATTCCTGACTTTTCGACATGTCGAGACATGAACCCACGCTTTTGCCAAAGCCACCTCTTCGACCGACGTCCAATTTTTTTATCCACTTTAGTTTTTTTTTTTTCCCCTTGAACTACTTGAACTTCTTCATCATCTTGTATATCAAATAATAATATAACAAATAAATTACCAAAAGTATAACAAATAATAATATAACAAATAAATTATAACATATAAAATAATAATATATCAACGAAATTATAAAAATAAAATTATAAATTAATACCGATTTGAGTTTGTGGTTGCGTTTCGGGAACAAAATCAACATCATCATCCTCGTAATCATATAGCGGTAGTTGTCGTTCAACACTTGGTTCACGCTGCGAAGGACCTTCACGGTAGTCTATGAACGGCTCGAAATCACTTGTCATTGATATATTGTATTGGCTAGGATTCATCGGTGGAGGTTGGGTAAAATATTGGTGTTGATGGTATTGTGGATTCATCGGTGGAGGTTGGGGGTAGTAGGCCGATTGAGGACTCATTTGGTGTTGATGGTATTGTGGATTCATTGGTGGAACTTGCGGACGAACGGGTTGTGATCGAGAGACCCGTCCACTACCTCTTGTTGAGGTTGAAACACCTTTTGATTTCCTTGGATGCATGCTACAATTTTTTTTTATAAGTATGATATATAGAAGGTAATGGTAATTTGAATTGGAAGTGATTTTTTACAAATGTAAAAGTCCAGTATTTATAAAGGAATTTTTATTTATTTATTTATTTTTTATTTTTTTTACCTCGCTCCCCCAACGGATCTTTTATCTCCCAACGTTCAGAATAATTAATTCCCAACGTATACTTTTGCTCTATGCCGTTGCAGTATGCTTTGCCGATTTGCTCCATACCGCTGCCAAACCGCATGGGTAGCAACGGTGTTGCCGTGCGGTTTGGATTGATACCGAAGGCAAACCGCAACCATTGCCACCACCCTAACAAGTATGAAAAAAAAATATGAAACAATAGATATTTCACATTCATAATTGTGTAAAAAAAAAGGCTACACTTTTAATTGTGAAGAATATAAGGGCTCGTTTGGTATGTGGGATTTAATTGGGTTTGAGATTTAATTAATGCAAATGTAATGTTTGGTTGAATTTAGTGGATTAGAATTTGGGAGTGAGACCCACAAATATGGGAATGTGTAAAAGTTGGGGGCATGGGTAGGTTTTGTGAATTTTGTGGGACTAACTCCCCTTTATTTTTGTCTCGTTCTATTTATTTCTTTTGTTTAGCATTATAAAAGTATAATTTTGAATTAAAATTCATTTATTATTTTTATAAACTAATTATTATTAATTAAATATACTATTTTCTTTTTCTTACATCAAATCAAAATCCAAATCCAAATTCAAATCCTAGTTCAAATTTAAATCCAAATCCAAATACAAATCCTAATCCTAAACCCATCTACGAACCAAACGGACCATAAGATTTGTCCACACTTTTATTTGTAACACCTAAATTCTCCACAATTCCTCAAACTGTGAAGAATTTGGGTGTTACTAATAACCTCCACACCTATAATGCGGTCATTTTTTAGATTTCTTCACGCTTAAAAGTGTTATTTTTTTAACAAAACTACAAGTGTAAAATATTTATTGTTTTACATTTTCTTCCACATTTATTAATATAACCAATTTTTACACATCACTAAGTGTTAATAAAATAATATAACGAGGTTTCAAACCCGCGCATTGCCGCGAGGTGTTTTTATACAACTAATTCTCATACACATGTAAAATTCAAAATACAGTTTACGTATAACACATTTATAATTGACTAAAATTTTGTTGGTCTGCTCCAAACAAATCTTTATAATGCAGTAGTCTGGTTTAAACTTGCTTCAAAAACCGGTTCACTCATACAATCTGGTATCTTTTTGTAATCCATACTTGTTTCGTCATAGTATCCGTTCAAAATAGTTCCATTCCTGCACCTTTCCTAGCATTTCAGACTTTGCTATATTCAACCAAACTGTTCCACTAGTCACATACCTAAACAAATCGAATATTACGGCATATGCCATTATGCAGAATTTCATACCATAAGTTATGTAGCACCTATGATGCTACCATATGACTTGTTTGCAATACCCTTGGCCTCATATAGAATCCGAATTAGTGATTTCAGTTCACTGTATTTAGCATATAATAGGTCCCATATTTATTTGTAAAAGATTATAAGTAATTATTAAAGCACCTATTATAAAAAATGCAGAACTTCAGATATTTTATGACCAACTATAAGCAAGAGTCAGGCAAAGAAGCATCAACAGAGACATGTAGAGTGGATGGCAGCACTAAATGCAAAAGCATCTATTATGTCTATAAGGTAATTTCCTCCACCATCTATGTCACACCCCTAAAATCGGGTCCAGCGGAAGCATACATGTAGCTGGGGTGTAACTCAATTGGTATTAGAACACAAGTTCAAAAATGGTTTTCACTTGAATCATTTAGTATAAGATAGCTTAATCAAAAAAATGTTGAATTTACATTTTTAATAGTAGTGCGGAAGTAGGCCCGTAAAATAGTTTTAAATGGTCCCCAAGTGAATATCAGAGTCTTCTATGACCATGCCATGCCCTGCCAAAACCTCTTGTAGCGTGCCATTGCTTAATACCTGAAAATACATGCTAAAAAGTGTCAACACGAGGTTGGTGAGTTCATAAGTTTGTATTAAAAACAATAGTGTTGTGAGTACAATAGAGAGTTTTGTGACCATTGTGTAACTCACAATGTCATAAAAAAATAAAGTTTACCTTACAGCAAAATCAGGATTGTGGACCATGAGTAGAGTGTGTGATCATTACAACAAATATAATATCACATAGAAAAATAGTCTATTACGCTAGCGCTAAGTTCATGCAACCGAAGCTATAACAGTGTGCATGCTCTAGAAGCATGTTAAATATAAAGGCACGGCAAGTGTTTATCCCGTTACACTTGTAATTCGACATGTTATACGCTCGCGTTTGCCTATCCGGTCAAACCGAACGGGGGAGTCACCACCAATAGATCTATTTATAACATTCGCGCTTCCCAGCAGGAATTGACGGTTCATGAGTTTGGGCATAGTGGGATTCAAGGGCTTAGGCTAATCCGCATAATAGTTTAGATAAAACATAAGTTTCAGTATGGTCCATAAAAGTGTTTGCATAAACGCAATAGTTCATAAAGTGTGTTGCATAAAAGCAAGAGTTCATAAAGTGTGTTGCATAAAAGCAAGTGTTCATAAAGTGTGTTGCATAAAAGCAAGAGTTCATAAAGTGTGTTGCATAAAAGCAAGAGTTCATAAAGTGTTTTGCATAAAAGCAAGAGTTCATAAAGTGTGTTGCATATTTATCAAACGCTTGTGTATGCGAGAAAAATAATCAAGTATGCAACTGATATACCCATAGGTGCATTTAAATAATCAATCAAGCCTTCAAAGAACAGTAGTGTTTAAGTAAACAATTGCGCATTCAAGCATTAAGTTTAGTAAAAAACGAGCATGTATTCTCCCCCAAAACAGTTATAAAAACAGGTAAAAGTAGGGGGTATGAACTCACCTGGTGCGATAGCTATGATGACAAAAGTGGATACACTGAAATGAGGCACGATCTCTAATCGCAACCTAATATGAATGATAGTTTCTAATGTAAGAAACGAAATGATGCTACACATGCAAGTACGTATGTTATCGATACCACTCGTTAGTTTTGAAAATAGTGTTTATCGTCAAAAATACATTTTTGACGTCTCGTTAAGTTAATAACCACTTTTCATGTAGTTGTGTTGAAAAGGTACTCCACGATCCTCGTTTGGTGTTTTATCGGTAAATATAAGGTTTTCGCCGCAAAAATAACGTTTTCATTACTTGAAACTATGACCAAAATGGCCTCGCAAAACTAGTCGCGAAATATTGTACGTTAAGTGTTAATGGTCAAGCTCGGCGTTTTTGAAAACCTTGTAACAATATCTTGAAGTCGTGTTATTTAACTTTTGGCTATACGGGTCTTGATCAATGAGAGAATCGACTCTTATTGTTGCTATTTGAAAATATTATGTTCAACACTTAGAAAATTTCATTATAGCAAAAGCTGTCAAAATATATAGTTTATCGGGTATATAGATGAGATCGTAGTTTATTCGTTACAAGTCCAATGATCAAACGGCCAATTGATTTGAAAAGCTAGCTAGGAGATCTTGATTTCATAAAACTACGGCTCGGACTCAAACTGATCCGATCATAAAGAAAAACAGCCGTGAAAGTGGTGTCTCGCAAAGACAGTTTACGTCAAAACTCTATTAGTGTACAAAAGCTGATGGAAATTTATATATATCGTCGGATTTCAAACACTTGTATCTTTTTCGTTATAAGCTCGTTTTCTATGTTCTTTATATCCCCGCGAAGGTAATCAAGTATACTTTAGGTTTCTCAAGGTCTCGGCTAGTCAAGATATCACTAAATCTCAGTTTTCCTAGCTAGAAAAATCGGGACAGCTTCAATATTTCAGAAAATATAGTTTTCGTCGTAAATCTTGAAAATAGCATATCTTTTTCGTCGTAACTCGGATTTTATCCCCGTTTTCGGCCATAGTTTCGTCTCGGAATGTATTTTCTAAATATTTGGTCCAAAGTTACACCCTAGACCCTGAGTTTCCCACGTTTTACAGAAATGGACAGCAGCTTTGAAAGTTTGTCAAAATCAACTTTTCTAGTTCAAAGGTTGTTCAAAGCTTAACCAAACTATCTCAAATCAACTCCACAAGTACCCAATCCTACCATACACCTTCTTAGGGTGTCATGGGTTCTTAGTCTTCACCAAAAATGGTGGATCTCATGAGATTGTTAATAAAACTTATAGATCTATGTTTATAAAAACAAAATGAGTAATAAGTGGTATGGATCTTACATACTTGCATGTTTTACCAATATATCTTGAAAATACATAAAAATATAAAGTAAATGAAAGTATGAAAGGATCAAAAGTGTTTTTGAAGCTTACTTGAGATATTGGAGTGATTTGATGAGAAATTGATTAATAAATCTTGGGTTTTTACCACAAAACCCCAACTAGATCTTGATTAGGACTTGATTCAACACTTGATCTTGAAAATTTAATGGTTTCTTCTTGGTTCTTTGCCTTGGTCGATCCACCCCAAGAGAGAAAGAAAAGGAATTGGTGCTAGTTGTTTAGTGTAAAATGAAAATGTGGTGGAAAAAGGAGTATATATATATGGTCCAAGTCAAAGTCTTTGGTCTAAGTCAATGGTCAAGGGGGGGGGGGGGCAAGGGGGCGGCAAACAAGGAGAGAAAAAAAGGGAGCTTGGTGGCTCATTAATAATCTTGTCTCCCCTTTGTATGTATAAGTTAGATATTTTGTATTTTAGGTGTTATCGGGTACCGAGTTAACTAAAAATAAATGTTAATAAGGTGAAATAAAATACGACGAAGTTGTAAAAGTTGTAAAATATTATTCCTGATGAGAATCGGGTGTTGGAATAATTATTGAATTGAAATAACGCAAACCGACAAAGTAATAAGCTCCGACCGTAAGGTATAGCCATTGGTTTTAAAACACCGGGTAAATTAATAATATAATTTTTATATTATTATTATGAGTATGTAAATATGTTAGGATCATAGTCTGGAGTATTGTGTATACGTTAGTAGTAAAACTGAGTGGTATCGTTAATTACCAATTAAGCATACGTAAATGGAAATAATGCATATCCGTGTAGGTTCTCAAGTGATGATGATGTGTAGACTATTCTAGTCTATATGAAGTGTCATTAATGAATGATACATGAATTCGCAGCTAAACCTAACTGGTTACGCGAATTTGAAGACTCGTAAACTCAGTTTACGAAATGACGAACGATGATCATGAATAGTGATTTCCCTTCGGGAATGAATAGTGTCACATGAATAGTAAAATTTCTGAACGCTTCTCGGAATCACAAACTGACTCCGAAAACGATGAATAGTAAAAGGATGAATAGTGACTGGTGAATAGTAAATGATGAATAGTAACCGATGAATAGTGAATAGGAGAAATGTCCCGAAAATGCGGGTTGTTACAATCTACTTTGTAAACACGTAGTTCGATGTTTTATGCATTTCATCTTTTCCATCAGAACATTAAATCTAATGCTATGACATTTTTAATTAAAAGGGGCATACTTGTGTATGTTGTGACATGAAATATATGTTTAGGTAGAATGAAACATGGAAAAAGAGTAATTGGGTCCTAGCATCTAAAATAACTTGATATGTTTTCGTAACATGAAACACATCACTCACCTAAACATAAACCCCTAACATTCTAATCCCTATCTCCCGACATCCTTTACCTTTTTTACATTGCAATCCAATTTTATTTTCATTTCATGTATTTCAAAAAAAAATTTAATTCTATTAGAAAGTAGTCCGACCATCAAAAGTCAAAGTATGCAATTAGAGATACTTGGCAGTTGGCACTTGGCAGCCACATTCTAACATGATAACACAAATTACTCGAGAATTATACATGTACTCATACTTGCAACATACAATGAAGATATATATAAGTTGAAAATACCTGATCATTTGAGAATCTTTCAGAATGCGAAGAAATGGATCATCCAGAGCTTCCGGTTTCGGCTATTCCCAACATCTCTCTAAGTTCACCCTTTACCCATATTGTCAGATATATTCCTACCATTTACTTACTCGCAACTAAACAATACCCATTTGACCTGTTGTAAGCAAGATCTGGATCATAACCGCTGAGCTGGTTCCTGGCCACAATCTGGTCTGAAAAGAGGGTCAGTTGATACCCATCTCATTATTATTTATCTTCATGTTGCGACTCCATGACTGATGCACCTAAAAAAATAAGTAAACCATATAAGCTATAGTTGGAGTTAACCCCGGTATTTGTTAAACTCAGAATATAAAACTGCACACCCTTACCCATGTCAACTGATAAGTACTAAAATCATCATGCATTGCATATAATATCTAACTTCTGAAAACCAAAATCTGCTATATGGGGTTTGTGATCCAGTTCACCTTCAAAAAAGTATTCGTATCTAGTTCGCCCTCAAAGAGTATAAATATCCGGCAGCAGGAGAAGTTAAATTCCACGATTGCTGCAAAACAAAAAACTATATTATTAACTTGACTCAAGGCATTTGACAATGTAGTAAACTGTTGCCTAATAAGCAGGTTACTAGTAGAAGAAATTCCAAGATGACCAATTTTGAAAACTGCTTATTTTGACCCAAATTACGCTGATAACAGCAGCAGCTAACTCGACGCAACAAAGAAGCATATTTTGGTGTTCAATGTGTTATAATTTACCAAGTGGCCGAAGTATAGGGTGTACTAAACATCAACAATATCCGACACGTAAAGCTCTTCTAAATGGATTAAATAGATTACTTTGTCGCCACATTCTCATTATAATTTAATTGTTCTTGCCTATATAATTGTTTGCATTAATTCGCCTTTACTGGGAGCACTTACACTTTCACCAACTCTGAGAGCTTGCCTATATAACTTCAAGACTCGCGCACGTGGAATTAAAGTCTGCAAATTAAAGGAGACAACCATAGTTGACTATATGATCAAAAACACCAATTTGTTAACAGAAATTTTGTTCCCTAACCTGTCAGCAACAATTGCTGATGTTTTGTGACTGAAATGTGTAATAAGTCAAGTTTTTGTGAGCTTTGTCTTTCGACAAAGTAAAATTCCTGTCAAGAAGTAAGAAAATGAATAGAAATGAGCACACATTATCAATATTACAATTATTTATTATTTACAGTGAAGTCAGTAGGGAAAAAATGGTACTTGATGTGCCTCTTCAAAGTTGATGAACACGAACATGACATAACTCCGAAGACCATGGTTTGTTGTCATTAGATAGCTTTCCATTTCCGTTCTAAATCCATTGACATCACATTCTGTTACTAATTTTTTGTTTAATACCTATTTACAGCCTATGAGCTTTAATTAGACAGCTTCTATTTGGAAAATAAGAACATGTTACTGTGAATTAAAGCTGTAATATCTTACTTTGCAGGGCAACTTCGTTTTTCAAGCAACGCTTAGTCAGTGAACTTCCTCATGGAATTTCATCCACTATACAACTCACTAACCAAACTTACGCCAAACTGTCCTAGTTTCCCTTTTCCTATTTCAGGCATGCAAACATAAAATCAATCAGTTAAAAAAGCAAAAGAGATCTGGGCACGATTCTAGAACATGTAACAATCTGTACAGCCATTGCAACAACAACAATTTTCCCCTAATGAGCTTAATACAAACATCTTAGTACACTATTTAACTTGGAATTTTGCGTGATGCTAAAATAAGCATAGAAGCATAGGCATTATTCCTTCAAACAAAGTTTTAAGCAAAAAAAGTGCTGAGGGTCTTCGGGATTGCCTATTTAAGTGCCTAGCTGCTTCTTTTTTAAAAAATTAATGGAGTATTGAGTGTTTGGCCAAACCTGCCTATGTACTGACTATTTTGAAGTAAACCACCACTTTAGTGTAACCGTTCTAAAATGTTTGCAGATGAAGCGTACTTGTACCAAGACTCTTTGTTGCTCTAATCCAGCCCACCGATAGCTAAATACCCATCACACATACATACGCACCCACTGAAACACACATAATGAAACCTAAATATGTTGTGTCCTAGCCATATAATCGAAAATAGGTCATTGATTTTCAGTTCACAATATGGGGCTCAGCTTGATTAGTAATCTCATAAAGCGAATACATCCGACATGGCTGCAAACCTAATACTTTGCCCCACCAAGACACGGAGATTTATGGCTTTAATAAACCCATTCAAATTCATCATTGCCTCTTATAACCAACATCAGCAACAATTTCGTTTCACAGTAAACATAAATTATTATCATCGCCCACATCAGCTTATAACAAAAGTTAACAACCAAGTCATGTGATTCTACCGTCTCGACAAATAGTCGATAGTCCGCCATGGCTGCTAGCTTAGCAAGCCTACCTTGCCACGACGACACCCGGCACCCGAACACATGACAAAGTCACAAACATCCGTAATGACTCGTGGCTGCAACCACAGTTTGAATGTGATTGCCCTGACACAATATTGTTAATTCCCACGTGTTAAAGTTGGAATAAAAAAGAGCCTCAGATCTACAAATATACCACTGGTTTGAAACTCCCGTCATGGCTGCAACCACATTGGGAGTGTGGCTGCCTCCCCAAGATTCGGCATAAGTAAAATGTGCAGTCTAGGCTCATGATATGACTATGAAATCATAATGCAAGCATTAACAAACAATAGCCTCCTGGGCGATTTGGATCATAACAGAACCAAGCGATGAGTAATGCTTCGGCCTTATGCATCTCACTCAATCCTACAGATAACAAAATCATACTTTAGAACCAAAATTAAAAAGAACAAAATAAAGATTAGAAATAAATAGTAACAATAACCGAAAGCAACAAAACCTAAAATTTAAAAAATAAGCCAATCCAAACACCTTTTAAGGAGGGAAAAAAAGTAGTCAGTTAAACCCTTAAACCGGTAAAAGTTACATAAAAAGCTACTCATATGGTCAACAAATAAGGCCAAAAATAAGCTGAAAAAATAAGTCAATCCAAAGATCCCCTAAGAAAATAGTAAAACTAATCACTATAAGCTCTTATACAACACTCTAAAATTTATACAAATAAAAGACAACAAACTTAACGAAATAAGAAAACCGCTAACCAAATCAAGCCAACAAATTAAAAGCTAAAGCTTACGCCTAAGAAATCAAAAAGACCCAATTCATTAAAACACAAACACAACTAAACCCTAATCTTAATTTACAATAAAAAAAAAAATCAAAACTTTAAATCATCTTATGCAGGCACCTGTCAGATAATTCAACCTAACATAGACATACTAACACTCATAACATAAGCTTATGTCCAAAGGCTAATCCAAAATATCAAGTGTTAAAGAGCTCAAACATGTAATTACACACACAAAAAGTTAATAGAACCAAAAATTAAGGATTCCAAACCTATTAATAGTGATTATCTGATGCAACACACAAAAGGTAGAAGTTCCAAAAACCATAACACGAGTATATGATCTAGAGAATATTTTTAAGCATATCAACTAACAAATATGTGGCTGTGGAAAAAGCCCTTGTACCGGCTAACATTTGGCTCAAAAACAGCCACAAAAAGTGCATTCTCTCACAATGGTATTGTGCCCCCATTAAAATAATCAAGTCGTGTAGATAATACTGTAGTTGCACACACATAAATCACTATAGTTGCCCCGAATTCGGTTGGATTCGGTTCGGGGTGGGTTGCCATTTGAGTTTTTTTGGCTCCACTGGATCGGCGGTTCACCTGAGAAGTTGTGAGAGAGATGTGAGAGGGATAACGTATATCCCGGATCCGGGTCTTAATATTTCACGTGGGTTTGGGCCTATCAAATAAACCAAACGGGCCAAAAAGGAAAACAAAACATCACGGCTAATGTGGGATCAACTATTTTTTTTCAGTGGATGTTTGATAGCACTTCAAGTAGCGAAAGTCAACAGACACAACCCTCTCAATGTTTTATGTATCTTTTAGCCGAATGAAGTGCTATTTCAAATTATCTTTTAGCATTTACACTTATGTTTAAATGTTAATCACTTGAGTGGAAACGAGAATCAAATCCATAGAGATACTATGCTTACGTTTCTTGTTTCTCAAGTCAAGTGGGATACACATACGCAAGATCAAATTATTTGATTGCTACCATAAGGTATTCACATATATTTGTGTATTGTAAAGCATGATCAACATCATATTAAACGAATCAAGTCTAGTCGGTTGATTTGAAATAACTTTTTCTAGACACCCATACATTCACTTGTGTCGAATTTTTTATTTACGCAAACGTATGATATATAACGTTCCAAGAAGATCATCTTGAGACATTGATCCAAAGGTATAATATAAGGTTCCAGATTATTATTTTGTAAGATCGATGCAAACTATGTTTAAGCGTCCGCATTATGATATGAATTTTAATGTTTGTTGACTGTAAAAACTATATTAGAAAAATGCTTCTAAGAGCATGCACATCCGTAACTTGAGTTAAGTTATAACTCAGCGCCACATCAGCTTTACCACTTTAACTTTAACTCACAAAAAAACACCCACAACAATAACTCAACCTTAACTCAACAACAATTTACAAAAACACTCCTTCATTTAGGGGGAAAAGTGATTTTTTTTTTTTTTTTTTTTTTTTTTTTTTTTTTTTTTACAAACAAGCACCTTAACTCAGCGTTAACTGGGTAACGCCCCGCGTTAACGCCCAACTAACGCAAGTCAAAACAACAATAACGCAAGGATAACGTGAGTTAATAAGCCTTAACGTGGATCCCCATGTTACGCATGCGCATGCTCTAAAGGATGCGTCTCAGAAATGTATCAGACTATCAGCAATCTTGTACTCGTAATTGATAGTTATGGACTGGTGTATCAAATTAGCCCATAACCTGATGGGCTTAGAAGGGAAATAGAGAAACGGGGGTGTTCACAATTCGGGTTATCCACATTCTAGATTGGTGGGGACACCTTAATTCTGGATGCTTTTTGGCACTAGCCATTATTCATTCCACAAAGAATAGGTCCGGGCAACTCTCCTGACCTAGTGGGGTACCAACTGGAGTAAGCCAAGACTTTCGGATGTGGGTAATTATCTGGGAGCAAAGTGCCAGGGATGGGATTCCAACCCGAGTCTAATAACTCAAGAATGAAAGCCCCACTCACTGGACCAATTCCCTAGTGGTCACAATTCGGGTAATATCCGCATAAATCGAAAACCAAAATCCAACTAAAAAACCCGAACCGAATTTTTAATCGAACCGAATATTTCAAAACCGAACTGAACTGAGTTAGATATTCGGTTTTCGATTCGGTTATAGATTTGACAAAATATAACCAAATTGAATCGAAAACCGAATTCATATAAATATATATATATTTTTTATATGTTTATATACATAAAAAAAAAAAAAAAAAAAAAAAAAAAAAAAAAAAAAAAAAAAACCATTGAAACTTTTTATTAGTATAAATTAAACACTTTTTAAGCTTGATGTATTTTTTTCCCTTAAAAATCTAATAATCAAAGTTAAAAAATAAATAAATAAATAAATTATGAATGGTTATTCGGGTCAACCTAAAAACTGAACCAAATTCAAATTCAGCTTTTGGTTCGGTTAAGTAAAATTTGAATTCGGTTTGGTTACCCCCGGTATTACCCATCTGCCAGGAGTGTTTATAAACAAATACATATCTTTTGTATCATCCTTGATACTGAGATATATCATAAGACCAATAAGTTGATTTGAGATCTCACTATCAACTTGTTTACCTTAAAAATAAAAAAAAAAAAAAAAAAAAAAAAAAAAAAGTAATCTTTCTCGATAAAGTCGGTTGATTAGGGTCAAATTGTATCCCCTCGAAACCGTACAGGCGCCTTTTGACGCATACAGTTAAAAAAAATCAATGTGTAGATTCCAATACTTTTTCTTTTTATCATAGCAAGTTCTTTCTAACTAAAATGATTTTCTTTGATTTTTCACTAAACATGAGTTTGTCTTCCTTTCCTTATAACATATATACTATATAAAAGAATTCATTAAACTTATCAAATTGACTTTTCATTGATGGATTGTTTCATTGAGATTCAATCCAAATTACGATATCATTTTCTTATTCTTAAATGGGCCTCTTTAATTTTTTTAGGTTTATACTCTACTCGGGTAAAGATCTGTCCAACTTTGATTTGGACATATAGTACAAATGCTCTCGGTTTTTGGTTTTACCAAAAATAAATAAATAAATAAAAATAACCAAACTAACCAAATCAAATAAACCGAACAACCCAATAACCGAAGTGATGAACACACCTCGTAATCCCGTGACAACCGACAAATGAAACCTGGTGACAAATGTATAGAGTGAAGCAAATTGATAAAGTAAGAATTTTTATTAAAAAAAAGGTAAGTTTTAAACAAGCCATAACAAAAAGTAATTGTATACATTGACATATTTTGTATTGAGTAGGGCGTTTAAACACATCATTCTATAAACGAAAACTTAAAAAGTCAACAGTGTACTATAATTATGGGACGAATATATATTGCAATTAGCGTATTCAGTTAGTTAAAATTATAAATAAAAAATGGTTTCGTTTTTTAAAACCGAAGCGAACTTTAGTATAAACCTAACAAAAAACGAGACATAACTTCTAATATGGTTTGGTTTTGTTTTGGTTTGAGTTATAAGAACTTTAAAATTCAACAACTTGAACCAAACAATCCAGTTCTTTAATTCATCAAATCATTAATCTAGTCAGTCAATTGATCAACGATATTGATATTTTGAAAATGGGTTGGTTAAACTTGCAAATTCACTCATTGAAATTGAATAGGTAAACTTGACCCATTCACTCTTCCATTCTTGCCATAAGACCCTACTCAAATTCTTACTCATACACGTCATTAACAGCCCTTCTTCTCGGAGGCATCTTGATTAGGAACTTTAACTCCGATACCAACTGATGTAATACTAGAATTGTGATAAACATATTGAACCTGTTGATTCACACGAATGCCAGGATCAACTCTTTCAATCATCGTTGATTCACAGAATACCGATTATTAGGATAATTCTGTGAAAACTGCCAAAAATAGACTTTTCGTATTATTTGGAATTCATCAGCAAAAATTGGCAATACACTTATTAAATAGGCATATAAAGTCGAAATGAGCCTCAAAAGACAAACGGGCAAAAAACTAGCCAAAAAACAATGCCTAACAAAACTAGGAAAAACATAAAAATGCATATAACTTTTAAAATAGAGCGTTTTGAGGCTCAAAAGTTCCGTAAACTGACGAGGTCTGTTTACCACGACGTTCTTGTTCCAAGGTTAGATTTGACTTGTCATGGGCTTGAAACGGAGCCCCGTAGCCCAAGTTATGTAGATTTTAGTGAGACACATTTCTTCACACGATCTTGGGCCTTCAAATACATGATAACCCATTCCTCAACGCTTGGGCCCGCATCACCTAGACTCTCATTTGTTTTTCTAAAATTTGAACTAATATTCATAATTCATTCTCTCTAGTTATGTTATATCTCTCACTGTAGAATTAGCTAGGGTTAGAGTTTCTTAATTAGCGTTTGATTTTGTGATCTTGGTTGTATATAGAATGAGTTGTAATTTTTATTGTTTTTTTGTGAAGACAGGACGTTTGTTGAAGATATCTTTGTGTCTTGTATTTGTTCTTGTCCTGGGAATATGATGAAATTGTTGGATCAAGTTTTGCGGTCACAATTAGTGTATATGATATTAGTCGATATTATTATGTCAATATATGTTAGCTTCCTAAAATAATTAAACATTCATCTATCCGGATACTAGAATAATATCGACGAGTAGATTATTTTTAACAATGTGACTTACCAACTACTGCTATTGTACTAATTCTAATTGCCGACTAAAGTGTGCATAGTGTCAGGGGCGGAGCCACCTTGTAAGGAGTGGGGGGAAATGCCCCCAATAAAGCTTCACCGGAATAGCTAATTTAGTAGAGAAAATGGTTGAATTAGTTGCA
This sequence comes from Artemisia argyi, assembly GCA_030686995.1. NCBI lineage: Eukaryota > Viridiplantae > Streptophyta > Magnoliopsida > Asterales > Asteraceae > Artemisia > Artemisia argyi. The sequence goes on from CM060694.1 coordinate 137,056,640, forward strand.
AAAGTAAGTGGTGCCCTCATCATAGAAGTTAAAGTGCCCTCTACAAGAGAGAAAATAACTTAAATTAAACCTTCAAATACTTTTACTGGAATCGTAAAATGCCTTAAGGAGACTGCTAAAGTAGGTTGAAGTAAAAGAAAAGAGAAGATGAAGATATTGGGAAGTGTGTTACATTAAATATATTATCTAGTTAATATAATTTGTTTTAATTTGTTATTTTACTTTTGGTATATATACTAATAAATAAATGCTTTACTTTTAGTTTAGAATTGTACTCGTAGTGTCCAATGCATTTCGTCTTTACTTTTGTGTGTCACTATTTTGTCCAATCTTCATAAAAGATTTATGTTAACAATTCCAAAAATATATATATATCTATATAATAAAAAAAATCCATACTATAAAATTTTATAAATGTCTAATTTCTATAAGAAATTTATGAAGATCTAATTAATTTGATATAAGTTTAGCAGCTTTTAGCTTTACATTTATATTTAGTTACTTTTTTTTTTATAACATGGGTTTCCGACATGACATTGCGAGTCGACTAATCCTACGGCGACTACCCTTTTGGATAGCTCGGAGTCGGCACAGGTGAACCTCCGTGGCCATAAAAGGATTAATTTTCTCCCCGTTGGATTCGAACCCTTGACCTCCTCTTTGAAAGGCAGGTATTCTTACCGCTGGGTCACCTATTGTGGTTTTATATTTAGTTACTTTTTGTATCTAATAAGTGATAATTAGCTGCAGGTAACTTAACAAAATTGCACTATCAATATGGTCTCATTTTGGATATATCACATCTTTAGTTAATGTTAGTTGCATGAAAGAAGCACTATATTATTTTGTGTATAATTAAACTGACCCGACCCGGGCCATTTTGAATTTTGCTATAATCTTCGTAACCTTTATCGAGTTATTCTTGTCGCTCGTTGCCCCCTTCGAGTTGATTTCCTGGCTCCGCCACTGCATAGTGTTGTATCATTACATTTCCTATACATAATACATTACATGAAGAAATGAAGAATGCTTAAATTTAAATGCTTTATCTCTAAGATTACTTAAGCATATTAAGGTATTTGTGGCGCCGTGGCGGTGGGTTCCAACCCGTGAATTAGTCGACTAAAAAATCGGAAATCATGGTTAAAAGCATATTAAAAAAAGATTAAAAAATATATTAAAGTATGTGCTATGTCTTAACTCTTGACCATTAAAGATAAAAGAAATCTGTTATGTGTTTGCTTTACTTTTTTCAGTTTTTAACCTGAACGAGATATTCTGATATTTTGAGCCATATTTCGCCAGCAAAGATCAAAAAATTACACCAAAATTTTGTGAAGAACGAAGAACACAAACTAAAAATGCCCAAATCTCAAAGTATCAATACCACTGAAGGCGGATGATGACTTGCTCAGGGCGGTGCTTTCGCAATAATGACTAGAACAGAAAATTGATAGGATAAAGATAATTATATTTATTACACGAAAACTCTATTATCCCATCGGCTTATTCCTAAAAGTCGCAAGTACATGTTAACTAAACTTTCTTCTTGCGCAAAAAGGACCAAAGAGTTGGTGAAGCGGAGCAAATCTTTCCATTATGGCGGTAGCGTTGTGCTGCAAGATGATCATGGTAATTAGTAGGCGGTTGTTGTGATGGCCAAAGAAAGGCACCCATTGCAAACTCCCTCTTAGACTCCAAATCACGATGGCCACTAGCAGAAAGACCATATTGAGCAAGTAACCAGTCAAGCTTCCACTCGGGTAGTTCCTTGTAGTCCTCCTTTGTATACCTCGGATAATGGAGTGGCATTTGGAAACTAGAACCACCATCGCTAGTGGTGGCAATGTTCTTTCTTCTGCTTTCCATTCTGAATGTTGATTTGGTTGAGTAGTTGATTGATTTGTGTGTTTTGTTATGGTAGTTGTCGTGATTGTTTTATATGCGTGTTTCATGAAAATGGGATGGTTTACCTTCTTATTCAGTAGTTAAAGGTTCTCCTAACGTGACTTATTTCAGCCCAAGGTAAAAATAGTTAAAATTCGGTTTAAATATACTTGTAAAACTCAATTTCAAGTTGTGTGTTGACTAATGTATTATTACACGTATTGCAGCGTTAACTTTTAACAGGGCACCGGTAAACCGTGTAAATTACTAGAAAATTAGAAGAAACTTTGTTGTTTGTTTTGTTCTTAGATGTAACATGTTATAAACTTTTGTTGTTTAAATATGTAATAGACATGTGGATACAATTTTCGGATCATAAAATCGAAAAAAATAAGGGTTATATTCAATAGTTGGTAAACATAACGTACTTAACTGTGAAATGCAAGACTGTTGGCAAAAGAAATGAACTCGCTCCTCCAACTTAAGATTTTTTAAGAGCGCAACCAAAGTTTTGTTAACAATAATCATTACAAGATGTTTACAGATTGATTTGGTTCATATGCTTTCCCAAGATTGTAATAGTTTAGCAAATAAAGTAACATTCTTATTTAGGAGTCAAAAGATTATATGCCAGTTGACACATGAACATGCATTATGCATGTAAACCTAGGAGTCAAAAGCTGAAAAATAAAAAACACTTGAAGCAAAAATGGAAATACAGTTTAATTTGCTGGCGGTGCTAAAGCTCCGAGTGAAGAGTGGTTCGACTGCTAAGACGGCGGTTCATCAATTGAGGGAGAGTGACCACTGGTTGTGTTTGGGAAATGTATGATATATCATATACTTTTGTTGCTTCCAGGGCTCAATCATGGGAGTTGCAGGATCATATCTTGCGTAACAGCGGAGTTTTTAGCCTTGACCCTGATTATGGGCAAGCGTTGGGGCGTTTGCAAGCGTCCCTCCCAGATTTTGATTTCGACGGTTTCACTAGTAAGGACACCGCCCCCCCCAAAACCCCAGGAGTCTTTGGCGAGTGCCCTCTACTGTAAAATCTCCCAGAATTTGGGAATGGACTTTGGTTTGTCCCAGCGACAGAAGGCTGTTATGGAATGTCTGCAGCAACCGCACACACAGGATTTCCTTACCGTCATCCCCATTGAGGGGCTAGGGCAGCACATGTCTCCGATCGAATATCGGGCGATCCTTAAATATCGTCTAATGATCCCGTTGTTCCCAGTGGACGAGCCTTGACCTGTGTGTCATAAGGTCGCCTTGGACAAGTTTGGGGAACATGCGGTGCACTGTAAAGAGCTCCCCCGGGTTTAAGTACCGTCACGACTTGGTGCGGGATGTGTTGTTTGATGTCCTTCGGAGGGCGGGGATTTCGGCAAAAAAGGAAGCTCCAGTAAATTTCCTTACGGACCCTACTGAGGGGAGGTCCACCCTGCGGCCCGCTGATGTTTTGGTTTTTGGATGGGCAGGGGGAAACATGCTTGTGTGGACCTCACTGGTGTGTCCCCTCTTGTGGATCTTCGGGGTAATGGGTTTACGGCTGGGCAAGCGGTTTTGAAGGCTGAGATGAAGAAAGTGGACAAACATGATAAAGCATGCTCCGAGAATCAACACGTGTTTGTTCCTTTTGCATTTGACACTTTTGGTTCCTTAGCCCCTCAAGCTGTGCGTTTCTTGGATCGGGTTCGTAAGGTTGTTCGCAGTAATATATCGGCCCCGAGTGGTCACGATTATGTTTTCAGTAGAATAGGGTTTGCTATTCAGAAAGGGGTAGCGGCGCAGCTTGTTGCCCGCTTACCTACTACCTTGATGTAAAACCTTTTATATATTTATCTGATCAAATTAATATCATATACCAATTCTATTTTTATAGGTTAATGTGGGTTATTGAACTTTGCCAAAGAGCTCCCTAAATTTGGGATTACTTCTTGCAAAAATATTAAAATGGGATCATCTTTTCATGTGATAACCGTTTAATGGTCATAGAAATGCAGAGTAAAGTGCAACTCTCTGGTTCAAATCTATGCCCAGTGTCCCATGTCTGCCAGTTTCTTTGTTTACGAATTTACATGATGTACATTCTCCATGATGGATACGAGACGGGCTAGTGGAGCTCCCAGAGGGTAGGTTACTCTTTATGATACCAAATTCAATGTTGCTGACCAAGTGTGTGTGACATTTCGAGACCGGCCTCTTACATACTCAGACGGGGTGTTGTTGCACATTTCATAGTCTAACACCGTTTATTTTCATTATGAACTAAATTTTGATCACTTTATTGAGTTTATGGAAGAGTGTGTATTAACTTTTAAATTAGAAAAAGTTAACTTACTAGTTACTGTAAAGTTGAGATATGATCCCTCCTAAAACGCAGAAATGCATAACTACATAGTTTCGGCCAGGGTAGTAGGGTACTGTGAAATGAAAATAAAATTCATTAGCTGATTCCCAAACCTTGACCAAACGCCACCTTAAGGTTTCTTAAGTTTAAAGAAAACAGTTCGCAAATCATGAGTACATTCCTAGCAAAGTTTGGTTTTATAGATCGTAATGAAACTTAAAGAAAAAGGGGTTCAAGTAACTGTAGGGGATAACAAGAACGAACACAACCGGATATGTTTGAATCTCTGAAAGGCGTGTAAACACTTTCATATCGAATCAATTCGGTGGTTCTCCCGAATTATTCAATCAGATACAATCCAGAGATTGAGAAAGTTTTGTATGGTTTTTGTTTGAAAACTTATGAACCAGAGAACCAAAATTGACCAAGAGAAAACATATATGTATGAAAAACGGGATTAGGGCCATCATAACCGTCTTTTGGCAGGTTTCAAAGTTGTCAAATTTAGTATCTCAATTTCCGAAAATTTGATTTTCTGAGGAATTTTTAACATAGCAACTTAATGGAAATAAAAAAAATTTTGGCAGCTCGACCCCAGCCAGGGGCGCTGCCCCTTGGACCCTACCAGGGGCTGTCGCCCCTTGGACCCTGCTACCAGGGGCTGCCGCCCCTGGAACCCCGCTCCCAGGGGCGTTGCCCCCGGACCCCCGTCCCTTAGGGGCTTCGCCCCTAACATCATAATAAATTCACATAGGTGTGCACTCCGCACGTCCAAGCCTAAATAACGTTTTATTATGACGAAATTGGTCAAACAAGTTAATCCAATTACACTAAAATATCCAACATTCCTCCCCTATTTTAGTGCAATCATTGATTAACTAAAACAAGTAATATCAAACAATCAAACTTTTGCATAAATGAAATGTCGTGACGATTGAATTTCACATTAGTACATTACACATTCCAAATATTCGAATGCCAGGGTGTCGCTAAGGATTGAACCCTGGGAATTCATTATGAACACTCGAAGATAATGTACACAAAAGTTTACATACATAGTAATTCTATCTTGACACATGTTTTACTAGCCTATGTCCTTATCCTTCATAAGCATGTCAAAGCCAAGTCCCAGCTTCTTGAAGCGGCTAAACTTCATGCTCATATAGGTAGCTCTTTTATTCTTGCACCTACAACGCAATTTGTCAAAAGAGCTATTAAGAATATAACCATTCAACCTCCCTAACTTGTAGGTCTGAACACATGCCTTGGGATGATTCTTCTAATGTGTTCCAATCTCTAAATATTAAGCCTTCCACATTGAATTCAGCACCTAGCATCATACTAGATGGGAATTGGGTATCTTGATATCATTAATCCCATCCCTATAGCCGATTGTTTCACGAGATCTCTATTCAACCTTTTGGTTAAATGATCGCTAAATTGTGTTGTGTTTTCACAAACACCACAGATATCACACCGTTCATGATAAGCTCACGTATCTTGCTATGTCTAACACCTAAGTGTCTAGACTTCCCATTATATACTTGACTGTATGCCTTAGCCAAGGTAGCTGCACTATCATATCTGATAGAAATGGGTGGTATCGGTTTAGGCCACAATGTAATTTCATAAATTAAATTCCTTAGCCATTCAGCTTCTTTACCAGCTGCTGCTAATGCCACAAACTCAGATTCCATTGTTGAATCAGTGATACAAGTTTGCTTCTTGGATGCCCAGCATATGGCACCACCTCCAAGTAGGAATACCTAACCACTTGTGGAAGAATGATCTTCCTTATTGGAAATCTAACTTGCATCTGAACAACCTTTAAGAACAGAAGGAAATCCAGTATAAGTCAACCATAATCCATTGTTCCTTTCAAGTACTTAAATACTCGATTAATTGCTTGCCAATGGATTAAACTTGGATTGTGAGTATATCTACTCAACTTTCCAACAGCAAAGGCTATATCAGGTCTAGTACTAACCATGGCATACATGAGAGATCCAATAGCCCTTGAATATTCAAGTTGATTCACAGCAACTCCCTTATTAGGCACAAGTTTTGTTGTGGGATCCATAGGAGTACCTATTGGAGACGAATCTTTCTGATTAAATTTATCTAACATCTTCTCAATATAATGTGATTGAGAGATAGTAATACCATGTTCTCCACGTATGATCTTAATGCCAAGAATCACATCAGCCTCCCCCATGTCCTTCATATCAAATTTAGAGGACAAGAATTTCTTAGTTGTATCAACTTGATCTTGATCAGTGCCAAAGATCAACATGTCATCTACATACAAGCAAATGATTACTCCTTTACCAGAAGTATCAAATTTGTTGTATACACACTTGTCTGCTTGATTTAATGCAAAACCATTAGACAAAACAACATCATCAAATTTCTGATGCCACTGCTTGGGGGCTTGCTTCAAGCCATAAAGAGACTAACCAATTTACAAACCTTATCTTCGTTACCAGGCATGACAAAACCTTCAGGTTGTTTCATGTAAATCTCTTCATCCAATTCACCATTCAGAAAGGCTCTTTTAACATCCATTTGGTGAATTACAAGATTATGTATAGCCGCAAGTGCTAACAATAATCTAATGGTGGTAATCCTAGCAACAGGAGCATAGGTATCAAAGAAATCAATACCTTCTTTTTGTCTAAAGCCTTGGATAACCAATCTGGCTTTATACTTGTCTATGCTTCCATCCACCTTCATCTTCCTTTTGAAGATCCATTTACTACCCAATGGTTTACACCCAGGTGGTAAATCAGACAGTTTCCAAGTATTATTGTGCATAATAGAGTCAATCTCATCTTGGATTGCCTCTTTCCAAAATGCATCATCCCTTGAAGCCATAGCTTCACTGTAGGTCCTAGGATCTTCATCAACATTAAAACAATATTGATATTGAAAGTCAATTTCATTCCTTGATCCTTCGACCAAATATAGTTGGAAATCATCTCCAAAAGATTTGGTTTTTCTTGCTCTTACACTCCTCCTAGGCTCAGAAGGCTCAGGAGGGGTAACAGTCACTTGGTTAGATGTACCAAAGTTACTAGAACTTGCAATCATGTCTGCAGGTTTAGGTAAAGATGTAAACCTATCCTCATTGCCAAAATCAGTATCCCGTGACTCAATAACAGAGTGCACGGATACATAGTCATTAGGTTCTACTACATAGAACCTATAGCACTTAGAATTCTCAGGATAGCCAATGAATACACTATCTATACCTCTTTGACCTATATTATTTATTTTAGGATCAGTCAATCTTACCACAGCTCTACAACCCCAAACTCTGAGATAACTCAGTTTTGGTACCTTTTTATGCCAAAGCTCATAAGGGGTTAACTTGTTCCTTTTATTAGGAACTCTATTTAATAAATAACATGTTGTCAACATAGCCTCACCCCAAAATCCGTCACTTAGGCCAGAATAGCATAACATGGAATTAACCATTTCTTTTAATGTCCTATTCTTTCTTTCAGATACACCATTTTGTTGTGGTGTATATGGAGCAGTGGTCTGATGTATTATACCAGTAGATTGAAAATATACTGGATCATAATACTCACCTCCCCTATCAGTGCGAAGTGTTTTAATCTTCACACCATAACGAAGCTCTACTTCTTATTTATAGATTTTAAATTTATCAAGAGCTTCATCTTTTGTATGACACAAGTAAACATAGCAGTATCTAGTAGCATCATCAATAAAAGTAACTACATACTTTTTATTACCCAGTGATGGAGTTGAATGAAAATCACACAAGTCACTGTGTACAAGTTCTAATACCTTAGTATCTCTAATGACATTTTTGGCGAAAGGTTGTCTAGTAATCTTAGTCAACATACAAGTTTTACACTTTTCACCATTCAATTCAAAAGAAGGTATTAGACTCATTTTTGACATGTCTATCAATCTCTTGTAATGTACGTGTCCTAGTCTAGCATGCCATAATTCAGATTTACCACAATTATTGCTAGAACTAGTAGAAGCCATGCAAACAGAATTATTAACAAATGAAACATCTAAATTTAATTTACACATGCCATTCAAATATCCAAAGCCAATAAAGTTTCCTTGTCTTGACAAGATATACTTGTCACTTTCCAAGACTTGCTTGTAACCACACTTATTTAATACAATACCAGATACTAAATTCTTACGAAGTCCAGGTACATAAACAACATTTGAAAGTAAAGAGTTTCCAGAAGTAAAAACTAGGTTAACAGATCCTAGTCCTTTAATTGGTTCAGTTGCAACATTGCCCATCTTTAACACAGATCCATCTTCAATTGGCTTAAAGTCCTTGAACCATTGAAGATTTTTGCACACATGACATGTTGCTCCTGAATCCACCCACCATGATAAATCATCATCCTGCACATAAAATGTTTCAGAAATTATTGATACATAATGATTCTCAACAGAATGATCAGTAGGCACCAAAAACAAACCTGAATGCTTTCCGGGATCCTTGGATCCACTTGAACCAGCCTAGTTTTTCCCTTTACTTCCACCCTTTCCAGACCTGCAATCTTTCTTAAAGTGTCCAGGTTTCCCACACTTCCAACAGGTTACTTTTGGTTTCTTATCGGAACCTTTATTGTTATTGCCTTGAAACTTTCGTTTCCCTTTATCAGCCTTGGAGGATTCACCCTCCTCCACCATGTTCACAGAAGAACCGGTCATGGTTTTAGTACCACCAATAGAACCCTTTTCCATATCACGTATGGATTGTTCAATTTGGAAATGACTTCCAAGTTCAATCAGATTCAATTCCTCTTTCTTATGTTTCAGATTGTTTTTAAAATCATTCCAAGAGGGGGGCAGTTCATCTATGATACTAGAAACAGAAATAGATTCATCCATTCTCATATCATATTGTGCAAACTGTCCAAATATCCTTTGCAATTCGTGATACTGTTCCATGACAGGCCTAGTGTCTACCATTTTATAGTTAATGAAATTACCAACAAGAAATTTCTTACTAGACGCATCTTCTGCCATATATTTGGCTTCAAGGGAATCCCATAATTCTTTTGCAGACTCTACGTTTTGATAAACATCAAACAAGGAATCAGACATACCGTTAAGAATATGACCACGACATATGTAGTCTGCGTTTTCCCACTTTGAACGAGTGCGAGTCTGTTCCGGGGTTTCATTCTCAACAGCCTCGGGGCATGGGGTACTTAGAACATATACCACTTTCAAATTCGTGAGATAAAAGTGCATCTTTTTCTGCCATCTACGAAAATCCTGCCCAGAAAACTTTTTCAATTTCGCAAACGTCTTATACATATCCTTCACAGAATCAGGGTTCGTCATCTTCAATAATTGATTCGATCTTTGTAGGGGATAACAATAACGAACACAACCGGATATGTTTGAATCTCTGAAAGGCGTGTAAACACTTTCAGATCGAATCAATTCGGTGGTTCTCCCGAATTATTCAATTGGATAAAATCCAAAGATTGAGAACATTTTGTATGGTTTTTGTTTGAAAACTTATGAACCAGAGAACCAAAATTGACCAAGAGAAAACGTATATGTATGAAAAACGGGATTAGGGCCATCATAACCGCCTTTTGGCAGGTTTCAAATTTGTCAAATTTAGTCCCTCAATTTTCAAAAATTTGATTTTCTAAGGAATTTTTAACATAGCAACTTAATGGAAATAAAAAATTTTGGCAGCTCGACCCTAGCCAGGGGCTGCCGCCCCTTGGACCCTGCTACCAGGGGCTGCCGCCCCTGGAACCCTGCTCCCAGGGGCGTTGCCCCCGGACCCCGTCCCTTAGGGACTTCGCCCCTAACATCATAATAAATTCACATAGGTGTGCACTCCGCACGCCCAAGCCTAAATGACGTTTTATTATGACGAAATTGGTCAAACAAGTTAATCCAATTACACTAAAATATCCAACAGTAACTGTGCTAATAACCAGTACTGTGGAGAGTAAACATCTAAAACAGCAAACAAACTAGCATGTATCCAGACATTATTAACTAAAATTTCAATTCCCGTGGAAAATTAACTTTTAAAAAAATAATGCATTTCTAATAACAATTAACTTAATATCCATAACCATTTACCTTCAGTTTGCTCTGGGTGTAGCCCACTCGACACGTAGAATGAGATTATCATACCCATAACCATTTAATTTCATTATAGCCCTTTCAGCATCTTCCTTGTTAACAAAGTTAACAAACCCAAACCCTCGGCTTACACCCGTCTTCTGATCAACAGCTACATAGACACGGCTCAGTGGTCCAAAAGTTCTAAAAAGTTCAAGCAAATCAGGCTCACGAGTGTCTTCAGATAAGTTAGTAACTCGAACCGAATTCTCTTCATTCCTGCGCCTCATATCTAAACCAGCAGGTCTCTCTGCACCTGCACGCATGCTTGGAGGAACATATGCACCCGTTGCTGAACCTGATTGCACAACTTGGTCAGAGCCAGGTGGTTTATCCATTAACGAATTAGGTGATGGGGCTAGGTCTTTGTATGGACACCGTGATGTCCAGTGGTCGCCTTTTTTGCCACACGTTCTGCATACTATAAGAACAGTTCCTTTGCCTAGTTGTAAGGGATCCCCTGAGGTTTTTTCTTCACCTTTTGAACCTGTAAAAATTTAACATCGATGAGCATTGAAGTGAAGCATTTAAGGTTTCAAACGGCATAGACATGCATGCACACTGCACAACAAAAGAAATAAAGATACAATTGTGAATTTGTGATTGTGGTTCCCATTCAATGGTGTTAGAAAATGAGAAGGAACCACAAAACGAGGAACCAACGGAGGATGAGGAAACGAGGAAATTAAATGGTAAAGTCGTAAAGACAAAAAGAAACTAGAACGATAATCGCAACTGCATATGTTTTCACATCCTATAAATGGGACCGGCAAACAGAAGGTGCTATATGGACAAAACCTAGATCGTAAAATATTCTGATTATATGCATGTTCATATGGCAGGTCATGTCATCTTGTTACCAAATCATCACAAACTTAAACCAATTAATCATGTTGCTTCAAAATCTTTTTTGGAATACATTTTCCTTCACATGAATAACATAATTGGTTGGATTTAAGTTAACTAACACTTGACACACGTTATTGGATACAATATGATCTCCAGTTCTCCACATATATGTACATGCATAATAATATTTTGAATATCATCATGATGATCTGTTAGAGTCTTCTTGGGATGAATTATGTGGTTCAACATTAAAAGAATAACAAAATGAATCAATATATATTTATGTTAACAGACTAGAAATTTTGCAATAACACCCTGTTCCAGGCATGATTTATAAAATGTGAACATAAAATACTTTCAATCACCGATATCCAGCCCTTAGTCTATTTAGTCCATCCATACGCTACATAATGTTTCGACAAATGACACTAAAGAGAAACGAATAATGTACCACACAAACACTTAAAAATAATCTCACAACAAGAAGGACAGTCTTACAACACTCGTAGCTAATTTCAAAAATGCACATGGCATGTCCTGAAAAAGTATTTCGATATTTCATAACCCATCAACAAAATAATAAACACTTATAGAGACGAAAACAAACAAACCGGGAGCCCGAGGTCGTTCAAGCAAGATCTCTTCAGTAGAAACCATAGTAAGCTTAGCACCAACGTCTTCATGAACCGCATCACCAAATTTAGCCCAACCCCTGCGTTCCATAGCTTGTTTGCTAAACCGAGCCTTAGCCAATTTTCTAACACGTGTAGTAGTCGTAACCTTAACCTTATTTCCATCATCATTAAATTTATATTTGATAACTTTCTTGATCCCATTGGCATCAGGCCCGATCACCTGTCTAGGTGGTAACAAAAACTCCAACCCTTCACCATCGTCGTCGTCGAGTTCTCCCCATCGGAGTTTGGCTGGTTGTTTATAGGCTGATCCAGTTCTTTCTAGTGCCATGATCCGGTAATGGTGATTAAGAGATGGATGTGGTTTGTGTTTTTTTTGTTGTCGAATATAGTGGCAGTTTCTATTATGGGATTGTAAAGTTTGTAAGATGTCGTTTTGTGTGCAATGATGTTGATATTTTATACTTAAATATATTTATCATAGGTAAATATATACATTTTAAAGTTTTTACAATTACTTTTTACCTCTTTATAAAAATATTGGCATATTCTAATTTGCTTTTTATTTTTATTTCATTTTGTTGCACTTTTCTCATTACCAACTTACATGTTCCATTTATTGGACCGGTCTTGTTTAGGATTGAAGAATCTCCTTCAAACAACGTAGGAACATTTAACTGACTGTCCAAATTAGCATTACGCAACTTGTATATTTGGTCCTTCAATTCCTTTACTTGTTGGCGAAGTTCTACTAAAGTTTCTCCTGCGTTGATAGATTCTCTTGACTTTGTCCTTTAATAAATAGATTAGATAGTCTGCATTTTCAGCATCACCAAACTTTTGTTCCTTTTTCTTTTTGATGGATTGTTCAGCTACTTCTACATAAAGTTGTGGAAAGCCTGACCCTATAGGTCTCGTTTGGTCATCATCTCTTCCTCAGTCTAACCAAATTCCTCAGGCATGTTATCACTCTCATTGAGAGTTTTGAAATATGTTGTCTCATCCTGTTTCGGATAGCTTGTCATTGGCATTTAATCCTTAGGCTGGTAGGCAAGGAAGGTTTTTTTCACAATACACATCAGCGCTGCATGAGCTTTCTATCTCCTCTCACTCCCCTACACCTCACTTCACCATTTAGTAGTAAAGGTCACCTTTCAAGAAATACCCACTTTATACAAATATACCTCACTAAATACCCGACACACACTCACACACAAAATAAAAAATAATAAAACTAAGTGGGAGAGAGAAAGGTGGTCTGACCACCAAAACTTGTTTTGGGTTTCGTGCTTAGCGCGTGAGATGGGGAAGAAGGCAAGGCAACTCCCGCGTGAATATGGGTTGCATGGTGAAGGGTTCACTCCCTTGCCTAGCAGCCTTACAAAACAAATGAAAGTCAATAAACGTGGTTTTAATGTTATTATTCACTGGAAAATTAATCAACAAAGTATCGGTGGAGGTACCTTTGTTGGTAGATGCTTTCGCACTTCGTCTACTTTTGGAATACTTTTAGACAGCCAGTTAAGCATCCTACGATAACCACCTTTTGAGTTATAATGGCCATACATAAAACCAATCTTAAAATCCATAACCTGATACACCCAAATCTGTAACGTCAGAGGATAGCCATAAAAATTGTATTTGGCATTGTGTCGTGGATAGTTTGCCTTTTCTTTGTCTTTGTTCTCTAACAACAATTCCTCCATCCCATGTAAGTCATCTTGTGACTTAAAAACACTTTTACATCCTTCACTTTTATTTTTGTTTCTTCATCACAACTTCTTCTCTTCATGAACACTTTTATTTTACTCATTTCAAGTTTACATGACTTGGTCTATTGATTCAATGCACTCTTACCCTAAGAGAATGACTCAAAGAATCCCATGCCATTCACCATTTTTAGCATTTCATTGCTAACATGAAATTTTTTTGGTTTACCAAGCAAAATACCCCTCAACAAAAATGCACATACCTAATTTGTACAAAGTATCGTCATCCAAACAACAATGCTTAAAATTGTAAAATAATTCTTCTAACTTAATTATTTCTTTGCGGTTAAATATTTCAACAATGAGAGAATCAAGTTGACAATGGGCTTTAATTTCATCATCAAATGGTGTTTTGAGTAATTTGGCGCGGGAATTAGGCAAAATCATCACGCCCAAATCTACATATACTTTAGAATATGGTCTTAGTTGCTTACATACCTCACGGATAAGCAAATCGTGTATTGGATTACCTGAAAAATTGAATCCTTTTACCGAGAAAAATTGCTTGAAAACAGATGGGATAATTACTAAAATAGATCGGGCAACCAAGTGGTTGGCGGTTTCTACCCCGAGATCAGAAAATGATTTTATTAGACCAAGGTAACTTGTACTTTTTGGGCAACTGAAATCTGCAAGTGACAAGTGTCACTTTTCTGACAATGTTTTGGGCAACTTGTATAATTTTTGGGCAATAGTCGCCATTTTTTGGGCAACTGAGGACACTTGTCATCATAGGGTTGAGTTGCCCAGTTGCCCGGTCTAATAAAATCATTTTCCGATCTCGGGGTAGAAACCACCAACCACTTGATTCCCCGGTCTATTTTAGTAATTATCCCAAAACAGATTGGGCCCGTTTGAACATACCTTGCTTTTCAAGTACTTCAATCCGGATTTGCAAATAGCCACCACCAAGGTATGTAACACTAGCGGGGAATACGTCACCCTCACTAACAACTAGAGTTACTACAAATAGGACAAATAAGGTTACAAAATATTCCAAAAATGAACTAAATCAACATAACATAAAAGGAATTAAATGATCGTTATCTGTAATCATAAAAAATTGCATTTGTTTACGTATGGTATGTAAATCGGTATTAAGAATGGGTTGGGATGGTTTTATCTTTTGGTTTCCTGTGTTGAACGGTAAAGACCCGGTGAGAATGATTGAGATCATGAAGCTCGTGTAACACTTAAACAAAGACCAGTTGAGACTGCGCGTGAGGCAGCATTTGCCCAAGTGTGTGAAACTTATAAAGTTGTGTGCGAAGATTTCTATTTATAGAGAGGAGAGTAGGGTTTAGAGATAAACCCTTGAGGGATGATCAACGACTATGAAGAAGCCAGGTGTTGATCATCTGAAGAGCAGAAAAGGAAGACATGTGGACTCTCTTTCTTAGCTCGTACAAAGTAGTGCTTGTCGTGCATCCCCATTGACCTATGCGGATGGTAAATCTTAACCGTTAGTTACAGTATGAGAGCAGTGGTACTATGTGTTCAACGTAGCCTGATGAGTTCTTTCAGGCCAAGCATGGCCTGAGATTATAGTCGGGCCGCTATCAAGTGTTTATTGATGGGCCTTGGTAATGAGTTCGATTCATGTGTGCATTTAGTGGGATTGGGCTACTATTATTGTTACACTATCTAAAGGAATAATGTGCACAAATAATATATATACGTAATACGTAATTATATATACGAGAAATCACAACCAGTAATTAATAATGCATAAATTAACGTTAATGATCCACTCGTCACTAAGTTGGAGGCTCATACTCCCTCATAATTTTTGAACGCAAAAGTTCTTGTTCCCAAGAGGTACCGGAGGGGCGTACGTACAAACCAAGAGTTACATGACCACCATTCTCACGACATTCTCTTTCACACCGCATTCTTCATGTGCGTCAAATAATAGCTCAAGCTAAACGCAACAGAGATAGATGAGTTCAATATCAACTCCAAACCTTAACTACACAAGTTTAAGATTTTCAAGCACACAAGGAAGAAGTAGATGGACTCATGAATATAGATCTCAAGGGCATGATAGATAAAGCAGATCAAGAACCTGTCATTAATGAAGTAACAAACACTTTGCAAACCTTAATCCATGATGAATTGGAAGCTATTATTCGACCATAGCTCGAAGGACTTGTTCTCCGCACCATGAAGTCTCATCCTATCACTCTCACAACATAACCCAAAACCTTAACAATCAACGAAATTATGACCCAAATCCTTGACATGATGAACAAAGACCCAAGCTCCATTGAAAACGGTGTTACTCGTGAAGTCTACAATGCTCTGCTTAAAACTACATGCAAGCAAGACGTTCTTCGAAAAAAGATCCCATGGCAACCATGATCATGATCCCCATGAGGGGGAGAAGTCGAAGAAGTCTAAGATCGTTGGAGAATCTTCATCAAAACAACCATCATCTACACAAACACATGATCATAACCCTACACCTTTATTACAAGAACAACCAAAAGATGCAGAAGTGTCACATACGAAAACAGAAGTTATATCTGGAAAAGGATGGAGATGCATAAATGATGATCAATGAAGAGGATAATAATATGAACATTGAAGCAAATGATGGTAATGAGGATTGCTGCATATCTCTCAAAGAGATTGTAGAAATGAGCAAGAAAATAGTTGATGATTATCTCGGGTTAGTTGATTTAGGAGATGATGGGGGTCAAGATAAGGATGAAACAGTGCTTAATGATGAAGTGTATGAATTACATGAGCATGAAGAAAGGGGAATATTAACTGAGCGGTAGATGGGATCAAATGAGTTCAGAAAATGTCAAACTGAAATGGAGAGTTGGAGAAAGATTCCAACCATCGAGGACTATGAAAGAATGGAACACATGATGAATGAATTTCTCAGACTGAAATGCAAGGATACCTCGAAGTATGAGTATGATATCCATGGAATGAACAAGTATAAGGAATCACAAATTGTCTGGGAAGACAACATAGAAGTTCTTGAAGATCCTTCTCCAACACGACGTCCTCGTGTTTATCTTCGTGCTGACAGAGATCCATCGAAACCTACACCAGAGTACTTGAACTACGATTTGGATTTTCTTAAACACGGGAATATTGATAAGAAGGCATATATTTTATCTACCAACATGCTCTATGCAACTAAATTCAAAAAAGATGATATTGAAGAAATTGTCACAAAGAAATGGATTCAAAGGGTCATCAAAATGAAAAAATTTAATGAGGAAGCAATTATATCGATTCAGCATTGGAATGATGAAAGCCGAAAATGGGTATTCAAAGTCATGCACAGAGTTAAAAGAAGAGATGTAGACAAGCTGGACAAACTTTACTCGGATTCCAAGATAACGGAGGTACTGAATGTGAGAACCGAGTCCTAATGCGGCTATCAATTCATGTCAGTTATAACGGTGAAAAGACCAGTAGAAAATAGATGATAAGATAGGCTACAACTTCCATGAAATGGAAGTACTATAAAATTTATGAAAGGTAAGACATAAATCCTTATAAGCCATCGTTGACTCGTTTAATTTACTTGCACTTATACCTCCGAAATTTAACAGTACATTGCAACACAGAAAGTACACGCAAGTCAGGATGAAATGAACCGACTCATTCACGTCTAGATTCCTATTAATATACAAAACCACAAATCACTGACGAGGCACAGCTGGTGGGGTTGGCTGATGGTTTTGCCCATAGAATCCAATATCCGGAGGCCTGTAGTATTCGCTACTTGTAGTTTGTTGCTGTTGCTGCTACTGTAGTTGTTGTTGCTGCTGCTGTAGCTGTTGTTGCGGCAAAGGCGGCAGATGGCCGGGCCACATCATACCCATTGCAACATGTGGCATTGAGGGTGGCGGCGGCGGTAGGCTACTAGCACCGTATACAAAGGGCATACCATTACCACCCATCATCATGCTGCCAGAAGACTGAACGAACTGATTTGAGGGAGAATTTGTACCAACTGTGGATGGTGGTAGAGGTGCTTGTGGATGTTGAAGCAGCAAGTTTTGCAGCCATTGCAGCGGCAGCAACCTTTTTACTTTCTTCTTCACTGACATGTGTAGTACTTCCAACAGACATGGATTCAGGCAGACTCTCAACAGCTGTAGCTTCACCAGCAGGAAGGGAAGGCGATATCAGTCTCTTCCTCAATTTTACAGCATGGTCAATTTGAACTGAACCGCAACATGGGGAACCCGAACATTATCTCTGCTAAAAGGTCATGCATACTTCTACAACCAACTGCACAACAGATACATATCGTCAGCAACCTGCAAAAGATTGCAAAGAAAATATCAGCAAACATTAACATTCAGAGTCTTTGAGCGAACAATAGCATCTTAGAGCCACAAAATAAGGAAAAAGCGGTTTATCAGCTTTCCCAATGATGAAACCATTCGGTTTAAGTATTTAATGGTCCCAAAATAAGGAATAAACTTTGGGTGACTTTCATCCCATTCAGCACATTGGACCCATTAGTTCTTTTTATTTTCTTTAAACCATTTGAGAATAAAACAATTAAACGTGCTCATAAGCAGATGGGTCTAGATTGCCACCTCTAACTATAAGAGTGTAATAATCGTTCCACAAGATTCGTTAGTATACATTTTAGAATTTTGACAAAATTTGCTTAAAACTCATGTCAAGTCAAGAGAATTACAATTTCTATAGTAGAAATAAGTAATGAAATCAAAACTATAGTTCTATACATGTTAAAGAGAGAAATTAAAAGGCCTGAGGTGAGCAAAAAACTTAAATCAGCTGTTTCGGCTACCAATTCATGTGCAGGTGAGGAAGTAGTCGTATAATGAAATGCTTGTATTCCGGCACCGATGGCATCAAGCAGTCAAAGGTGACAAATGTTGGATTGGTCGATATAGTGACACAAAGTAAGTATTTGATATAATAATAAGTTCTATAGTAAAATATCACTATCAAGTTCGCTGTGTGCATACCCTATCAAGTTCGCTGGTCTCGCAAGCCATTCATGATCTTTGTATATAGTATAAGTGATAACTAAACTTCTAGTATTTTTTAGTGGCTAGTTTCTTGTGCACTGTCCAGTTTACATTTGCTTGTTTATTCTTTAACTAGAATATTTGTTGCTGCTTGAAATTGTTTATAACGCGCAACTCAAAAGAAATTTATAATGACTGCCGGTTTACATCAGAACGTTTATGTTCCTGGTAGGCCGTTTTTTTTATAATTTCCTGTAACATAACCGGTGAACTCATCAAAAACAGCAAACACCACTTGATAAGCCTTGTATATAGACTATCAACACACGCCCTTTACCTCTGTGTACACTCCAGCAAAACCACTTAAAAGTGTCATAACCTTCAAAAAAAATAATGAGGTCACATTAGAACGCTCCTTAGTTGAATGAACACTTTGTTTGGTAATATAAAGAAATCGGCTCACAATCGCCATCATCCAGCCTAGGAAAGGAGTCTGAAGAACATGATCAGAACTGTAACAAAGTGAAACAGTGTAAAGGGCCAGAAGGTATGTCCATTTCCTTGGTAGCTGTAAATCAAAATGGAAGTGCTTATCAGGTGCTAATCATATGAGTCGAAATGAAGTTTTAAAAATAAGCAAACCCAATTAATTAATTAACAGCTAAAAGTATCTGATTTTGATATAATTTCATATCTATCATATATTCATATAATCCAGGATTAAGTTATCATCATCTAACAACCAAAGAAACAAATTAATATGAGTTAGATGACTGTCACCTGTGCCGGAGAGATGTTTGATTGAATTGCATGTGTACGATTACAATGAGCAGATCAAGATGATCTGAAATGAAACACACGATTAGAGAGATTCTTCGAGAGTTGCAAACCAAAGGATGAGTTTGAGTTTGTGGATGGAACAAAGTGAGTTTGATCGAATTAAAAATGGAGGAAGAAGAATAGATATACTCCCCTCCGGTTTACGCTCTGTTCTTGATTTTTTTTTTTAAGTAAAAGAAGGGGATGGCTGCGAGGAAAGACAATGGGAATGAGTTTGATAGTAGTGGTGGGTTTCTCAATTATAAAAGAATTCATTCCCTCCTCTTTAGTCATATATGGAGTCATAGTGGTAGGCCCAACAATCTTAAACAAACACTTGCAATGACTATCAAAGTCATTGTTTTATTCCCTTAGTAACATACTAAACGTGCCCTGAGTTTTTATTAAGATGGGAAGGTGAGAGGGAGGGTAGGGATAGGTTTTTGTATGTATTTTTAATCCGCCCATATTTGGAATTTGTACAACTGAGAACATGGGTTTTAGTTAAGGAAAATGATTAAGAGACCTAATTGGTATGCTTAAAAATATACCTAACAAGAAGATTAAGACAAGTGGTAAATGGATGGTGAATATGAGGAAAGATAAAATGTAAAGTGGGGCCTCATGATGTTACCAATAAGAGGATGACACCTCAGTTTAGGCATGCTTTTAGGCATGCCAATCAGGACTCGTTCTTTAGTTAATTACAATTATATCTTTGTTCTATAGTTCCAAAATGATCACATCTTTTATATAATAAAATAATTACATCATTTCGGAGTGTTTTTGCAAATCCCTTCTCATTGAAAAAAAAATTGGACCAATAGCAGAGCTTGATTTTGTCACGTAGACGAAATTGAGCAACGTGATTGGTCAATAAAAAGTCAAAATTAAATTGATTTTGGTCAAACTTAATAAATTTGATGGAGAAATTTGGTTAAAAAAATGCATAAAAATATAGGTGTCAAATTTATGAAAACAAAAACTTAAAAAAAGAGAAAGTAATTAATAAAACTTTAGTGAATGAATTTTAAATTTATATAGAGTTAAGTGTAAAATTACAAATTTCCATGTTTTTTAATAACTTTATAAAAACACAAATAACCCCTTACACTTTATACCCCCCTTTATACTTTATAATATTAACTTTGTTTAAAATTACTTGAGTATTAGTATTAGTTTTTAGACTTTTGATACGTGGGAATCGCACCAGGCTTTACCTCTCAAGGGATCTTGAAAAGCTTACAACCCCCACCAGGCAGTGTACCTGATCGTTGTAGTATAGTATAGTGACAAGTACCGGGGGATTGATCGTTCAGCTAGGAATAGTGTCGCTAGGATTAGAAAACCTAAATACTAGTTCTAAAGGTGAGAGATAATTCTTTTTGTATTTTTATATTTTTTTAGAAAGCAAGTAAAAATCTCGGGTTTGAAGGATTTGGGCGGAATTAGTTGCTAGTCAACTAACCCAATACTAAAGGTGCAATCAAAATAAAATACTAAAAATGAAAATAAACTAAATTAACTAAAGTTGTGAGCAATAAGTGGAGAAAATGTGTTTATTTAGATTTCACTACTCCCTAGACAACTTTTACACGTTAATTACTTGTTATAGTTGCATGGATGACGGATTGTATTCCTTAATACCATTCATGGGGTGGCGCACTTAACTCCCCAATTCTATGAGCTCTTATCTCCTCCTATGCCATGCCCAGCACAACCATAGGGATTATAAACAGTGGCTCATGCATTAAATACAACCAATAAAGACCTAGTGCACATCGGTTCATGTTTCCTAAATCGTTCAAGCATGTTACCATTTGGAGATCTGCCAGTTTTCTTAAGCCTAACATCAAATTCATTCATCCAAAACAATTATAAACAAGTAATCAACACATAATTAATATCTAGGTTTCATTAGATCCAAGCAAACACAAGATAGATCTAGCCTAGCATGATGGAATTAAGACAAGAACAAAATATAGACAACCAACACATAGACATATTGATTGAATTAAAAGAATACTTATCTCAATTACACATGAAAGGTATCAAGGGCTTAGAACCCTTGAAAAACCTGTAAAATTCGTACCAAGTTCGTACTTAGGGTTTCTCCAAAACTTCTCTCCTTTTAATGTGAAAATTAGAAAACTATATATAGGAAATAGGGTCTGACGGCGTCAAGACCAATCTTGTGACGCTGTCACCTCGCCGCCAAAACTCTTCTCGGACTGCCTTGATCTACTTCTGACGCCGTCATGTATTAGCATTTCCAGGCCGTCATGATTTTTACTCTTGACGCCCTACTTCGTGACGTCGTCCAATATGTACTGGGTCGTCATGGAATTTACTCTTGACGCCGTCAGGATGTTACTCTTGACGCCGTCACCTACTGTTCCCAGCAAGGAAAATTAAGACTTTGGCGTTTTCTTCACTTTTATGCTTCAAAAACGTCCGAATTGCTTCATTTTCCAGATTTCACTCCCAAAGTACCTAAAATCACAAAAGGAACGATTTAGGGCAATATTTGATCAAATAAATTCAATTCCGGGCTTAAATGACCCCCTAAAAGTGATTTATTTTTCGCCTCATCATATACCCTTACACTTGAGATTTGCTTGTCCTCAGGCAATTGCATTTTTATTCTACTCAAAATACAAGTTAGGGGTCATTTAACACTAATATAAAAGTAATTGCAACAAATAATCGTTCCACTAAATACCAATAGACAAGCACGGAGGTCATACACTAGCACCTTACAAATAGTGTTTAGATACTCACATCTCTCGGGTGTAACAAAGTATAAATTACAATATGGAAACGGAAGATATCTCTCACTACCTGTCATAGCAAAATAGATTACCATAGGCTTGGGAAAGGATCAAACCTCCACCACATGGCGTAAGCACCTAGGATAAACTATCAAAGAAGTCTTTTAAAGGGTTGTAATGTTAGGTGTAGGGATATGAAATACACGGTTTTGTTGGATAAAGCAAGTTTTACTGGTGGCGAGTTAACAATCTTGGTTAATTACATGTACAATGTGGCGTTGCTAAGCCAAGACTAAACTCGACTTAAGCTAATGAATCAAAAATAACAAAAACATAAAATAAACATAGAATGAAACGGGATGGTAGTCCGTATGTTTTTTCGCATTTTCCTTTTTTTTTTTTTTTTTTTTTTTTTTTTTTTTTTTGCATACACTCTTACCCTACCATCCAAAATAATACATCATAGGAGATGAACATTCCCCTTACACTTGAATATTTACATACTTTACATTAAACTAATCTAGTGACTCGAATTAAGAAAATCAAAACACTTGGAGTACTTTTAAGATTAACGTACATATGAGGGTAATAAATGATGTTCTTCCCCATTACTCCATAAAATAAGTACTTACCCATGAGTCCCAATCGTCCCAAAACAATATGTACAAGTATATGACTCGACTTAGCAACCATGTAATCAATTAGATAGTTAACTTAGGGTTTAAACAAATAACAATAATGCACTAAAGATGAGTGCATACACGGAAGGCTAAGGCGATTTGGGTGTACATTTAAGTGGGGTGTAACAAATTCTTCCTTTAAGTAAAATGCTTAAAGTTAGAAACGAAAAGATAGGCTCGGAGGGGTGTACTAGGGGTTTCGTGTACTAAAAATGAGTACAACGCTAAGGGTGTGGGAAAATTTAGTTGACTTAACTAGCCAAGTAATATGACTTAAACGGTCAAGTAATTATGATACGGGTTTAACACAAGGGTGATCCTAATGCCTCTTATCATGTAGTAAATCCTACTACACGAATGTAGTCTCACTAGCGGTCTCCGGATGCATCACTAACGCAAGTTCTAGAATCTAAATGCTACCAGTACACTCATAAGCACTAATAGTAAATGTTTTTCCTATCAAATCTAAAGGCGAACCTCACATATTTGGGGGGAAAATTTTTCTGATTATACGGTTATGTGCTAGTCATACAATCTCCTATCCATGAGACGCTTGCTATGGCTAAAGTTTCACTCCTAAATGTTGTAAAAAATTTTAAATTTTGCGCTAAAATTGCACTAACAAGTATTTCTTATAGTTTTATTACACATCTACCATTAAACAAAACAAACTCAAGCGAAAGTGCATATGTAAGGTATCATCTTTTACCCTCCCCTTACACTTAGGATGAACATTGTCCCCAATGTTCAAGTAAAGAATGTAAAAGTAAAAAGTAAAAAGAATGAAATCAAATACTCCCCTGATTCGCTCGGTATGGATAATAAGGTGGCCAGGTTAAATCTTCCTCCAAGAAAAAGAACAATCAAAGCTTCCCTTCCAGAATGTAAATCATCTTCTTGTCATACATAACCTGTAAATCCTGATAAATAGACAAAACAACCTCGCGTAAAATCGGCGGCATCCTATATAAGTTACTAAATCCTAGAAAACAAGATAAGATATAATGCTTGTGGAATGAAGTTTGCAGATTTCCTGGAGATTATAAAACTTAATAATTCACAAAAACCATAAGACTCCGTTAGAAAAACAAAACCGGTAAAATTTCCAGATTTTTACACGTGACGCCGTCAAGAGTTAACTCTTGACGCCGTCAGAAGTGACCTGCAGAAATTCTTATGTTAAGTTTCCGAAAAATTTCTAGAAAAACTTGGTCCTACTTCTTGGAAAATCCTGCAAAACTTCATTATGACTCAATACAAGCATTTGACTCTAACAATTACGAATATACATGTTCATTTGATGCGTGGGAATTGCAACAGGCTTTACCTCTCGAGGGATCTCGAGAAGCCTACAACCCCCACCAGGCAGTGTACCTGATCGTTGTAGTATAGTATAGTGACAAGTACCGGGGGATTGATCGTTCAGCTTAGGAATAGTGTCGCTAGGATTAGAAAGCCTAAATACTAGTTCTAAAGGTGAGGGTTAATTCTTTTTGTATTTTTATATTTTTATGAAAGCAATTAAAATCTCGGGGTTTGAAGAATTTGGGCGGAATTAGTTGCTATTCAACTAACCCAATACTAAGATGCAATCAAAATAAAATACTAAAAATGAAAATAAGCTAATTAAACTAAGGTTGTGAGCAGTAATTGGAGAAAATGTGTTTACTTAGATTTCACTACTCCCTAGACATCTTTTACACGTTAATTACTTGTTATAATTGCATGGATGACGGATCGTATTCCTTAATACCATTCATGGGGTGGCACACATAACTCCCCAATTCTATGAGCACTTATCTCCTCCTACACCATGCCCAGCACAACTATAGGGATTGTAAGCAGTGGCTCATGCATTAAATACAACCAATAAAGACCTAGTGCGCCTCGGTTCATGTTTCTTAAGACGTTCAAGCATGTTACCAAGTGGAGATCTGCCAGTTTTCTTAAGCCTAACATATAAATCACTCATCCAAGACAAAGATAAACAAGTAATCAACACATAATTAACATCTAGGTTTCATTAGATCTAAGCAAACACAAGATAGATCTAGCCTATCATAATGGAATTGAGACAAGAACAAGATATAGACAACCAACACATAGACATATTGATTGAATTAAAGGAACACTTATCTCAGCTACAATGCAAGGTATCAAGGGTTTGGAACCCTTGAAAAACCTGTAAAAGTTGCACCAAAAATCGTACTTAGGGTTTCTCCAAAACTTCTCTTTTTTAATGTGTGAAAATTAGAAAACTATATATAGAAAAAATAGGTTTGACGGCGTCAAGAATAAACTTGTGACGCCGTCACCTCGCCGCCAAAACTCTTCTCGGACTGCCTAGATCTACTTCTGACGCCGTCAAGACTTATACACTTCCAGGCCGTCATGACTCTTTTACTCTTGACGCCCTTCCTACGTGACGCCGTCAAATCTGTTCTGGGTCATCATGGAAATTCATGAAATTTGCTCTTGACGCCGTCAAGGTTTTGCTCTTGACGCCATCACCTACTGTTCCCAGCATGGAAAATTAAGACTTTGGCGTTTTCTTCACTTTTATGCTCCAAAAACGTCCGAATTGCTTCCTTTTCCAGAGTTCTCTCCCAAAGTACCTAAAATCACAAAAGGAACGATTTAGGGCAATATTTGATCAAATAAATTCGGATTCGGGCTTAAATGACACCCTAAAAACGGATCATTTTTCGCCTCATCATATACCCTTACACTTGAGATTTGCTTGTCCTCAAGCAAAATGCGCTTTTATTCTACTCAAAAGACAAGTTAGGGGTCATTTAACACTAACATAAAAGTAATTACAACAAATAATCGTTCCACTAAAGACCAATAGACAAGCACGGAGGTCATACACTAGCACCTCACAAATAGTGTTTAGATACTCCATCTCTCGGGTGTAATAAAGTATAAATTACAATATGGAAATGGAAGATATCTCTCACTACCTGTCATAGCAAAATAGATTACCATAGGCTTGGGAAAGGATCAAACCTCCACCACATGGCGTAAGCACCTAGGATAAACTATCAAAGAGGTCTTTAAAAGGGTTGTAACGTTAGGTGTAGGGATATGAAATACACGGTTTTGTTGGATAAAGGAAGTTTTACTGGTGGCGAGTTAACAATCTTGGTTAATTACATGTACAATATGGCGTTGCTAAGCCAAGACTAGACTCGACTTAAGCTAATAAATGAAAAATAACAAAAATATAAACTGAACATAGAATAAAAAGGAATGGTAGTCCGTATGTTTTTTTTCTCTTTTCCTTTTCTATTTTTTTTTCTTTTTTTTTTCCTATTTTTTTTTTTTTTTTTTTTTTGCATACACTCTTACCCTACCATCCAAAATAATACATCATAGGGAATGAACATTTCCTTTACACTTGAATCTTTACATACTTTACATTTAAACTAATCTAATGACTCGAATTAAGAAAATCAAAACACTTGGAGCACTTTTAAGATTAACGTACATATGGGGGTAATAAATGATGTTCTTCCCCATTACACCATAAATAAGTACTTTACCCATGAGTCTCAATCGTCCCAAAACAATATGTACAAGGATATGACTCGACTTAGCAACCATGTAATCAATTAGAAAGTTAACTTAGGGTTTAACAAATAACAATAATGCACTAAAAATGAGCGCATACACGGAAGGCTAAGGCGATTTGGTTGTACATTTAAGTGGGGTGTAACAAATTCTTCCTTTAAGTAAAATGCTTAAAGTTAGAAACGAAAAGATAGGCTCGGAGGGGTGTACTAGGGGTATCGTGTACTAAAAATAAGTACAACGCTAAGGGTGTGGGAAAAATTAGTTGACTTAACTAGCCAAGTAATATGACTTAAATGGTCAAGTAATTATGATACGGGTTTAACACAAGGGTAATCTTAATGCCTCTTATCATGTAGTAAATCCTACTACACGAATGTAGTCTCACTAGCGGTCTCGGGATGCATCACTAACGCAAGTTCTAGAATCTAAAAGCTACCGGTACACTCATAAGCACTAATAATAAATGCTTTTCCTATCAAATCTAAAGGTGAACCTCACATATTTGGGTGGAAAATTCTTCTGAATATACGGTTATGTGCTAGTCATACAATCTCCTATCCTTCAGACGCTTGCTATGGCTAAAGTTTCACTCCTAAATGTTGTAAAAAATTTTAAATTTGGCGCTAAAATTGCACTAACAAGTATTTCTCATAGTTTTATTACACATCTACCATCAAACAAAACAAACTCAAGCGAAAGTGCATATGTAAGGTATCATCTTTTTACCCTCCCCTTACACTTAAGATGAACATTGTCCCCAATGTTCAAGTAAAGAATGTAAAAGTGAAAAAGTAAAGAGAATGAAATCAAATACTCCCCTGATTCACTCGGTATGAATAATAGGGTGGCTAGGTTAAATCTTCCTCCAAGAAAATGAACAATCAAAGCTTCCCTTGCAGAATATAAATCATCTTCTTGTCATACATAACCTGTAAAACCTGACAAAATAGACAAGACAACCTCGCGTAAAATCGGCGGCATTCTATATAAGTTACTAAATCCTAGAAAACAAGATAAGATATAATGCTTGTGGAATGAAGTTTGCAGATCTCCTGGAGATTATAAAACTTAATAATTCACAAAAACCATAAGACTCCGTTAGAAAAACAAAACCGGTAAAATTTCCAGATTTTAACTCCTGACGCCGTCAGAATTGACCTGCAGAAATCCTTATGTTAAGTTTCCGAAAAATTTCTGGAAAAACTTGGTCCTACTTCCTGGAAAATCCTGCAAACCTTCATTATGACTCAATACAAGCATTTGACTCTAACAAATACGAATACACATGTTCATTTAATATTATGGAGAATCATGATCGGTTTGTTTCTTAAAAACATATTTGGGGTTTCCCCCTACACTTATCTTTTGTAAAAATACCTTTAGGTGGAGTTAAGACTAGGCTAAAACAACAAAGTAAAGTATTTCCACTATTTAGTTTAGAAACATGATCAACCAACAATAAAAATTAAGCATGCATACGGAAGCAAATAACAATCAAACAAATAAAATCACACAAAACATGGGTTACCTCCCAAGAAGCGCTTTTCTTTATTTACGAGTCTTGTAGCTAGACTCAAGGTCATGGGTTACTACGTGATACGGGTGAGTTCCTCATTGAGGACATCTTTGGGATCAAACTTAGGTTTCAACTTCCTATCGGTTTCCTTAGTATGGTATGACCTTTCAAACTTTTCTCCATCCGGATCATATAAAGTCATCCTCATATGCCATGTTCCATCACCTTCTTTAGGTGGCTTGTCCCACCTCCATTTACACTTGTCTCCCTCTCTTTTCCACTTATTCATCTCTATATTAATAGGCATTACGCTCAAGAACTCAATCATCTTCCTAAAGACTAAGGGGTCCTCAAAGGGGTCTAGCTCTTCATCTCTAGCTATTAGTTGTTCTACCGAATGTGTCTTTTCTACGAAATCTTTCTCTAGATAAAATGGGCATTGAGGTCCTATGAAGTTCCTTTTTATCCAAGGTCCATATCTAGATGGTCTCCTATTCATCTCTACCCAATGCGGTGTCGGTTCATCATCACAATCATAACTATGCTTCTTTACATCGTACACCGACCAAGTATCGCCTTCACCTACCGCTATCTTAGACTCCTTACAATCTATCATGGCGCTAGCGGTTGCTAAAAATCCTCTTCCTACCAATAATGGGCATGTAGTGTCACTAACCATGTCTAGGACGTGAAAATCCGCTAATATAGTTAACTTTCCTACGTGAACAACTACATCCTTAATCATTCCAACCGGGTGGGCAATACTCCCATCCGCTAGCCCTATCAATACCTCCGTTTCCTCTAACTTTCCTAGCTTAAGAGCGGTGAATAAGGATAAGGGAATCAAGTTGAGGCTTGACCCTAAATCGGCTAGTGTGTCGAAAGCTTCGGATCTTCCTATCTTACAAGGCAAAACAAATATACCCGGATCATCGAGCTTTTTAGGCAATTTGTTTTGAACGAAGGCGGTCCCATTTTTACCTAGTTTAAACTTCTCATATTTTTCTAGGAAGGCACTATAGTAAGGAGCACGCGCTAAGACATCAATGACGGGGCGTTCAAGGTGAAGTTCCTTGAATTCATCGTCAAGGTCTTGCGTAGGAGGTGTTTCAACTATACTTTTGACCGGCTCTATATTGGGTGTTTTATTTGATTGGTCCTTTTGTAGAACTTGGTTTTGTTTGAAACACGTGCTCGTTGATTTGACCGAGTAGTATTGTGGACATGAAGTGGGTGACGAAACTGAAGATATGGAATTAACGTTTAGTTTCGGATTCTTGATTGTGTCGCTTGGGAGTTATCCCATTTCTCGGTCATTGAGAACTTTCAACAATGCGTCAATTCTAGTGGTCATCTCGCTTTGCTTGTGTTTGAAATCGGCTTCAAACTTAGATATGCGAGCTTCTTGAGATGCCATAAACTTTGACATCAACCCTTCAAGATTGTTGGTACTACCATAGTTGTTAGAAGGATTGTTGGTGACAGTACGGTTGGATGGTGGACCGGTTGGTTGGTAACGGTTAGGCGGATTGGAGGAATTTGGTTGATTTTGTTTCCACCTAAGGTTTGGGTGATTTTTCCATGAGGGGTTGTATGAATCACCGTATGTGTTTGGCTCGGGCTTGAAAGTGTACCACTTATCTCCCGCTTCGTCGGTACGCGTGGATGCGTAGTCCGCAAAAGCTGTTCCGGGGAGTTCCACACAATCACGAGTGTCGTGGGGACCACTACATAATTCGCACGAAGAAGTGATCTTGTTCACTTGGCTTGAAGGCTTAGGAGCTTTGTAAGATTTCATGAGAAACTTGACTTGGTCCTCAAGTTCCATGATCCTACGGTCGGGAGTGCTAGAATTGTTCGAAGGCAAAGATATTGCCTTGACCGTTTTGTTCAAGTCACGGGGATCATTCCAACTTTCGTTGTCATAGAGAGCAAGATCTTCTATGAATTCCCATGATTGTTCCGCACTTAGATCACGTAGCTTACCACCGGTCGATTGGTCAATGGCTCGCCTCGTGGAGATGTCGATATGGTCATAAAAAATTTGGACTTGGAGCCAAAGATCTATGCCATGATGAGGGACTTTTTGGAGTAAGTCCTTGAAACGAGTCCATGCTTCATAAAGAGGTTCATTTTGACGTTGTTGGAACATCAAGATGTCATTTCTAAGCTTAGTAGTTCTCCCCAGTGGGAAAAACTGAGCAAGGAAACGAGTTGTGAGATCATCCCATGTGGTGATGGATCCCGCGGGTAAACGCTCAAGCCATTGACTAGCTTGATCCCGTAGAGAGAATTGGAATAGGCGTAATCGGGTTGTCTCTCTAGTTTCAACACCTAGGTCTATGGAATCTACGATTTTGAGGAAGTCCTTAAGATGTTGGTTTGGATCTTCGGAACGAAGTCCATGGAATGCACATCCGCTTTGCACCAACCGGATGGTGTCGGATCGCAAGTGGGTCACATTGGCTCCGGTGAGCTCATTGGTGTTTCGGTAGCCTTGGTGGCTAGGTCGGGAGTACTCTCCTAAGGTTCGGGGCCTAAGGGGTTCTAATGGTGGGTTTTTTTGTGGTGGGATGACGGGTTCAAAGATGTTCCCGTTGTCCATGGTGTCGGGTGGTTACGAACAAAGGCACAAAGACATAAGATAGACTAAAGAAACCTAAAAATAAAAATAAAATCTTACTAGAAAGGAATCTAGCAAGTAGACCTAATAAAAAGAATTCTAACCTAGACAATAACTATTCCCCGGCATCGGCGCCAAAAACTTGATGCGTGGGAATCGTAACAGGCTTTACCTCTCGAGGGATCTCGAGAAGCTTACAACCCCCACCAGGCAGTGTACCTGATCGTTATAGTATAGTATAGTGACAAGTACCGGGGGATTGATCGTTCAGCTTAGGAATAGTGTCGCTAGGATTAGAAAGCCTAAATACTAGTTCTAAAGGTGAGGGATGATTCTTTTTGTATTTTTATATTTTTATGAAAGCAATTAAAATCTCGGGGTTTGAAGGATTTGGGTGGAATTAGTTGCTATTCAACTAACCCAATACTAAGATGCAATCAAAATAAAATACTAAAAATGAAAATAAGCTAATTAAACTAAGGTTGTGAGCAGTAATTGGAGAAAATGTGTTTACTTAGATTTCACTACTCCCTAGACATCTTTTACACGTTAATTACTTGTTATAATAGCATGGATGACGGATCGTATTCCTTAATACCATTCATGGGGTGGCACACATAACTCCCCAATTCTATGAGCTCTTATCTCCTCCTACACCATGCCCAACACAACTATAGGGATTGTAAACAGTGGCTCATGCATTAAATACAACCAATAAAGACCTAGTGCGCCTCTGTTCATGTTTCTTAAGACGTTCAAGCATGTTACCAAGTGGAGATCTGCCAGTTTTCTTAAGCCTAACATATAAATCACTCATTTAAGACAAAGATAAACAAGTAATCAACACATAATTAACATCTAGGTTTCATTAGATCTAAGCAAACACAAGATATATCTAGCCTAGCATAATGGAATTGAGACAAGAACAAGATATAGACAACCAACACATAGACATATTGATTGAATTAAAGGAACACTTATCTCAATTACAATGCAAGGTATCAAGGGTTTGGAACCCTTGAAAAACCTGTAAAAGTTGCACAAAAATCGTACTTAGGGTTTCTCCAAAACTTCTCTTTTTTTAATGTGTAAAAATTAGAAAACTATATATAGAAAAAATAGGTTTGACGGCGTCAAGAATAAACTTGTGACGCCGTCACCTCGCCGCCAAAACTCTTCTCGGACTGCCTACATCTACTTCTGACGCCGTCAAGACTTATACACTTCCAGGCCGTCATGACTCTTTTACTCTTGACGCCCTTCCTACGTGACGCCGTCAAATCTGTTCTGGGTCGTCATGGAAATTCTTGAAATTTGCTCTTGACGCCGTCAAGGTTTTGCTCTTGACGCCGTCACCTACTGTTCCCAGCATGGAAAATTAAGACTTTGGCGTTTTCTTCACTTTTATGCTCCAAAAACGTCCGAATTGCTTCCTTTTCCAGATTTCTCTCCCAAAGTACCTAAAATCACAAAAGGAACGAGTTAGGGCAATATTTGATCAAATAAATTCGGATTCGGGCTTAAATGACCCCCTAAAAACGGATCATTTTTCGCCTCATCATCATTTAATATTGTGGAGAATCATGATCGGTTTGTTTCTTAAAAACATATTTGGGGTTTCCCCTTACACTTATCTTTTGCAAAAATACTTTTAGGTGGAGTTAAGACTAGGCCAAAACAACAAAGTAAAGTATTTCCACTATTTAATTTAGAAACATGATCAACCAACAATAAAAATAAAGCATGCATACGGAAGCAAATAACAAACAAACAAAAATAAAATCACACAAAGCATGGGTTGCCTCCCACGAAGCGCTTTTCTTTATTTACGAATCTTGTAGCTAGACTCAAGGTCATGGGTTACTACGTGACACGGGTGAGTTCCTCATTGAGGACATCCTTGGGATCAAACTTAGGTTTCAACTTCCTATCGGTTTCCTTAGTATGGTATGACCCTTCAAACTTTTCTCCATCCGGATCATACAAAGTCATCCTCATATGCCATGATCCGTCACCTTCTTTAGGTGGCTTGTCCCACCTCCATTTACATTTGTCTCCCTCTGTTTTCCACTTATTCATCTCTATATTGATAGGCATTACGCTCAAGAACTTAATCATCTTCCTAAAGACTAAGGGGTCCTCAAAGGGATCTAGCTCTTCATCTCTAGCTATGAGTTGTTCTACCGAATGTGTCTTTTCAATGAAATCTTTCTCTAGATAAAATGGGCATTGAGGTCCTATAAAGTTCCTTTCTATCCAAGGTCCATATCTAGATGGTCTCCTATTCATCTCTACCCAATGCGGTGTCGATTCATCATCACAATCATAACTATGCTTCTTTACATCGTACACCGACCAAGTATCGCCTTCACCTACCGTTATCTTAGACTCCTTACAATCTATCATTGCGCTAGCGGTTGCTAAAAATCCTCTTCCTACTAATAATGGGCATGTAGTGTCACTAACCATGTCTAGGACGTGAAAATCCGCTAATATAGTTAACTTTCCTACGTGAACAACTACATCCTTAATCATTCCAACTGGGTGGGCAATACTCCCATCCGCTAGCCCTATCAATACCTCCGTTTCCTCTAACTTTCCTAGCTTAAGAGCGGTGAATAAGGATAAGGGAATCAAGTTGAGGCTTGACCCTAAATCGGCTAGTGTGTCGAAAGCTTCGGATCTTCCTATCTTACAAGGCAAAACAAATATACCCGGATCATCAAGCTTCTTAGGCAACTTGTTTTGAACGAAGGCGGTCCCATTTTTACCTAGTTTAAACTTCTCATATTTTTCTAGGAGGGCACTATAGTAAGGAGCACGCGCTAAGACATCAATGACGGAGCGTTCAAGGTGAAGTTCCTTAAATTCATCGTCAAGGTCTTGCGTAGGAAGTGTTTCAATTATACTTTTGACCGGTTCTATATCGGGTGTTTTATTTGATTGATCCTTTTGAAGAATTTGGTTTTGTTTGAAACACGTGCTTGTTGATTTAACCGAGTAGTATTGTGGACACGAAGTGGGTGACGAAACTGAAGATATGGAATTAACGTTTAGTTTCGGATTCTTGACCGTGTCGCTTTGGAGTGCTCCCATTTCTCGCTCATTGAGAACTTTCAACAATGCGTCAATTTTGGTGGTCATCTCGCTTTGCTTGTGTTTGAAATCGGCTTCAAACTTAGATATGCGAGCTTCTTGAGATGCCATGAATTTTGACATCAATCCTTCAAGATTGTTGGTACTACCATAGTTGTTGAAAGTACGGTTGGGGGGCGGATCGTTGGGTTGGTAACGATTAAGTGGATTGGAAGAATTGGGTTGATTTTGTTTCCACCTAAGGTTTGGGTGATTTTTCCAAGAGGGGTTGTACGAATCACCGTAAGTGTTTGGCTCGGGCTTGAAAGTGTACCACTTATCTCCCGCTTCGTTGGTACGCGTGGATGCGTAATCCGCAAAAGCTATTCCGGGGAGTTCCACACAATCACGAGTGTCATGGGGACCACTACATAATTCGCATGAAGAAGTGATTTTGTTCACTTGGCTTGAAGGTTTAGGAGCTTCGTAAGATTTCATGAGAAACTTGACTTGGTCCTCAAGTTCCATGATCCTACGGTTGGGAGTGCTAGAATTGTTCGAAGGCAAAGATATTGTCTTGACCGTTTTGTTCAAGTCGCGGGGATCATTCCAACTTTCGTTGTCATGGAGAACAAGATCTTCTATGAGTTCCCATGATTGTTCCGTACTTAGATCACGTAGCTTACCACCGGCCGATTGGTCAATGGCTCGCCTCGTGGAGAGATCGATATGGTCATAAAAAATTTGGACTTGGAGCCAAAGATCTATGCCATGATGAGGGACTTTTTGGAGTAAGTCCTTGAAACGAGTCCATGCTTCATAAAGAGATTCATTTTGACGTTGTTGGAACATCAAGATGTCATTTCTAAGCTTAGTAGTTCTCCCCGGTGGGAAAAATTGAGCAAGGAAACGAGTGGTGAGATCATCCCATGTGGTGATGGATCCCGCGGGTAAACGCTCAAGCCATTGACTAGCTTGATCCCGTAGAGAGAATTGGAATAGGCGTAATCGGGTTGTCTCTCTAGTTGCAACATCTAGGTCTATGTAATTTACGATTTTGAGGAAGTCCTTAAGATGTTGGTTTGGATCTTCGGAACGAAGTCTATGGAATGCACATCCGCTTTGCACCAACCGGATGGTGTCGGATCGCAAGGGGGTCACATTGGCTCCGGTGAGCTCAATGGTGTTTCGGTAGCCTTGGTGGCTAGGTCGAGAATACTCTCCTAAGGTTCGGGGCCTAATAGGTTCTAGTGGTGGGTTTTGTTGTGGTGGGATGACGGGTTCAAAGATGTTCCCGTTGTCCATGATGTCGGGTGGTGAAGAGTTACGAACAAAGACACAAAGAAATAAGATAGACTAAAGAAAACCTAAAAAAAATAAAAATAAAATCTTACTAGAAAGGAATCTAGCAAGTAGACCTAATAAAAAGAGATTCTAACCTAGACAATAACTATTCCCCGGGCTGCGGCGCCAAAAACTTGATACGTGGGAATCGCACCAGGCTTTACCTCTCAAGGGATCTTGAGAAGCTTACAACCCCCACTAGGCAGTGTACCTGATCGTTGTAGTATAGTATAATGACAAGTACCGGGGGATTGATCGTTCAGCTAGGAATAGTGTCGCTAGGATTAGAAAACCTAAATACTAGTTCTAAAGGTGAGAGATGATTCTTTTTGTATTTTTATATTTTTTTAGAAAGCAAGTAAAAATCTCGGGTTTGAAGGATTTGGGCGGAATTAGTTGCTAGTCAATTAACCCAATACTAAAGATGCAATCAAAATAAAATACTAGAAATGAAAATAAACTAAATTAACTAAAGTTGTGAGCAATAAGTGGAGAAAATGTGTTTACTTAGATTTCACTACTCCCTAGACATCTTTTACACGTTAATTACTTGTTATAGTTGCATGGATGACGGATTGTATTCCTTAATACCATTCATGGGGTGGCGCACTTAAGTCCCCAATTCTATGAGCTCTTATATCCTCCTATGCCATGCCCAGCACAGCCATAGGGATTATAAACAGTGGCTCATGCATTAAATACAACCAATAAAGACCTAGTGCACATCGGTTCATGTTTCCTAAGACGTTCAAACATGTTACCATTTGGAGATCTGCCAGTTTTCTTAAGCCTAACATCAAATTCATTCATCCAAAACAATTATAAACAAGTAATCAACACAAAATTAACATCTAGGTTTTATTAGATCCAAGCAAACACAAGATAGATCTAGCCTAGCATGATGGAATTAAGACAATAACAAGATATACACAACCAACACATAGACATATTGATTGAATTAAAAGAATACTTATCTCAATTACACATGAAAGGTATCAAGGGCTTAGAACCCTTGAAAAACCTGTAAAATTCGTACCAAGTTCGTACTTAGGGTTTCTCCAAAACTTCTCTCCTTTTAATGTGAAAATTAGAAAACTATATATAGGAAATAGGGTCTGACGGCGTCAAGACCAATCTTGTGACGCCGTCACCTCGCCGCCAAAACTCTTCTCAGACTGCCTTGATCTACTTCTGACGCCGTCATGTATTAGCATTTCCAGGCCGTCATGATTTTTACTCTTGACGCCCTACTTCGTGACGCCGTCCAATATGTACTGGGTTGTCATGGAATTTACTCTTGACGCCGTCAGGATGTTACTCTTAACGCCGTCACCTACTGTTCCCAGCAAGGAAAATTAAGACTTTGGCGTTTTCTTCACTTTTATGCTCTAAAAACGTCCGAATTGCTTCCTTTTCCAGATTTCACTCCCAAAGTACCTAAAATCACAAAAGGAACGATTTGGGGCAATATTTGATCAAATAAATTCAATTCCGGGCTTAAATGACCCCCTAAAAGTGGTTCATTTTTCGCCTCATCAACTTTCATCCATTAAAATTACAAAATTTGGTAAATATGCGAATTAGTTTTAATATACGTTAAATACTTTTTTAAACTAATGTTAGTTTTAAACTTTCATCCATTAGAATAGTTTTTTAAATAAGGGCTCATGTTACTATTTAAAAGTTTAATTTATGAGAACACGGGTTTGAAATACGGCTAAATTATTAGTAACGGGAATATAAATATCAAACGGTAAGCACGATAATGTGATATGAAAATAAATATAAGCGATTCTACTTATAACAACGATTGATGAAATTGTTATTTAAAATTCGTATATGGATATCCATAAAAACATTTTAAAAACTTTACAGAGCATATTTTAACTTCATCAACGCTCATTATGTGCTACTAAATTCACACATTTTGTACAACATGATATCAATAGTTAAAGTTATTTCGAATTAAAAGTATGTACATGATAATTATTCAGCAAGAATATATAGTTTTAATCAGGTTATTACGTTACTATACTGCGATAATGTTATTGAGTTGGTAATCATGGATGCGAGATACAACCATTATTATATACTTATGATTTATGTGTAAATCTTTTTTTGCTTCTGAATAGAATGCGAAAGAGACCTCAACAGAACTTTGGCTTATTCATTATCTAGTTGATAGTATTTAGTAACCTTTTTTATGGTTTAACTTTTTTGTCATACACACCAACTTTTAGTAACTTTTTTTTATGTTT
Organism: Artemisia argyi; assembly: GCA_030686995.1. Taxonomy (NCBI): domain Eukaryota; kingdom Viridiplantae; phylum Streptophyta; class Magnoliopsida; order Asterales; family Asteraceae; genus Artemisia; species Artemisia argyi. The sequence goes on from CM060694.1 coordinate 137,093,930, forward strand.
TATTGAAAACTTACACTTAATATTTGGGTTTTTACTATAAACACACTAAGCTATAATAGAATTAGTTGTGAGTTCACGGGTTTTTCACTAAGCTTCTAAAAAAAGCCTATAGCTTTATCATACACTTATTGTGTTATGGTAATTGAATAAGCCAATAAACACCTTTAATAAGCATAACCAAACACCCCTTTAGTTCTAATATGAAGTTTTCTTATTTGATGTTATGACTAACTTTGTTGTTATCCTCATCATAATGCAAAATGTTAGTGGTTTTTGCAGTTTTATTATCTTATCGCACACACAAAAGTGTAATGCAATTTGTTGTGTACGTATTTTAGAGGAGGGTTAAGTATCAACACGTGATTGTCGTGAAAGGATTTTCTACGCATGCTTAAGGTATGAATGCATAATTTAGTTGAGTTGCTGATTTAGATAATACATTAATGTATTTTAATGTACTAAAGTTGTGTTTTAGTGCCTATATGGGGAATTTTATGGTGCGAATTCTTTTCGGAGTGTAATTTGTCTTTGAATGAGTTAATGAAACTTAGCATGTGTTTGCTGTCATTGATAACCCTGTGGGTGTCAACCAACGGTCTAAAATATGGGTGTCTTTTACCTTGATGATTTAGGCCAATTGTGAAGAAAGTTGCATTAAAGTGAAAAGTCGGTAAGGATTCAAACAATCTTAAAAGACTTGCGAATATACTCTTTGTCATTTTTTTCATGCATTTATAATTTACTTATACAAGTAATAATAATTTCCTTATATAGTTCGTGCAGATGTATTATAACTAGTTTTATAATACAAAAAGTAAGCTTCGGATAACTTTGGCCTCCATTCTTTCTGCCTTTTATAATACAAAAAGTCTTAATTTTTTTCAAATACGTAAACCCTTAATATTCTTCACAACCGGACAATCGACCCTTCTGATACGATTTCCCTGCAAAAACAAGCCACCCATTATGTTGCTAACAAAATGATTGCACGGGCAGATAAGGAACTTCAATTACATTAGGACTTAGGTAAAAGGCTAATAACCATAACACCATTTTATAATTTTATATTCTATAGCATTTCCTCGAAGCAAGACGGAACTTAATTACATATGAAACCCGATTATCATGTTCATAAAAATGTTTTCATAACTGCAATTCATTTTCAGAAATTATGTTTGAGGCTATATTTGTAATCTGGGTAGCTTCCTTTCCTTTCCTTGCAAATTAAATAAAAACTCAATAACACAAATAAAAATAATCACTTTCTTCGCAATGTCATTCCATACTTTTCCCTTCCCATCCCATCCCCTTCCATTCTTTAAAAATTTTAGTGGGTCAGATGATATGAAAGAATTTTAGTTTTGCAAAAACAAGAGGGTGAAATTATGAAAGAAAAGGAGGGTAAAATAGTCATTTCACAAGGCATTTAACGGGCTCCCTAACGAGCGTTAGGCCAAAAAACCGTTTTTGCAAACAAACGTTATCCTCAAGGACACTTTTTGCCTAAGGAAACCTGCTCAGGGACACTTTTTGCTAAAAATATTGTATGAGGACAACTTTTGCAAAATCGCGAAAGTTTAGAAACATTTTTTACAGTTTACCTAAAATATACTCTCTTTTGTATAAGAACGCACTTGATAAATATTATTTGCTAGAAAAGAATTAAGACTAAACGTAATCACTTCATTTTTTTTGGTTGGTCTACCTTATTTTATTCGGTCCCCCCTTACCTCAACCAAACTCAACGTGTCCTCCTCTCTCAAAATCATATGTTTTGGTCTACTTGCAGAGCAAATGAAATAGTTTTTGTTTGTGTGTTTGTTTTATGTTTTTATTTAATTTTGTGAGGCATGTTTTTTTGTTATGAATGCGATCCATTATCTGTTAGTGTTTGGTTTTAGTTTGATCCAGGAGAGATAAAGCTAACGTACCGCTGATGTGGTCTTATTACTCTTAGCCTTAGAATCTTTTATATAATAAAACAAAACCCCTAGTGGGTACTTTCGTATTTCAGAAAAAAAAATATTTTCTTAGGTAATATTTTAATTATTATTTTTTAATTTAAAATTTTAAAAATTTGTTTTATTGATATACTACACAAGTAGAATATAAATACAAAAAATATAAATAAGATGCAATACTACACAAGTAGAATATATAATAAAAAAAAATATTGATAAGATACAACTAACAACAGGATTAAATTTTTTAAATGATTATCTTTAATAATAAACAACTATAATTAAAAATCATAAATCAAATAAAAAAAGATTAAATTATTTATTTTTCAAGAAATAAAAATATATTATTAAAAAAAATTTAAAAACTCGCGCGGGTATTATAACTGGTAACCATAGAGGTGAGTTCTTTTAATGACTAAATATTTGTTGCATACTGAGAGACAAATACTCACCATTTATCTAATTTGATCTAATGGTGGAGATTAACCTAAGATTAAATATGAAAACCTAAGTCCATGTCTTTTTTATTACTCGTATTCACTTTCTTTATTTCTTTTTTTCCCCTTTTTTCCATTTCTTTTCAAATTCACGTTTTTTTTTTTTTTTTTTTTTTTTTTTTGCTTTTTCTAAATCAAGTTTTTTTTTCTTTTTTTTTAAAATAAATTCACGATTTTTTTTTACTTTATTACGTTTTTGTCTGTTTTCACATGTTTATATACGTTTTTATCCGGTTTCATACGTTTTCGTCCATTTTTTACGTTTTCGTCTGTTCTCAGACATTTTCGACCGTTTTTTTTATGTTTTCGTCTGTTTTCAAACGTTTTCGTCTGTTTTTATACGTTTTCGTCCGTTAGTTTATATACGTTTTCAGCCGTTTTCATACGTTTTCGTCTGTTTTTATACAATTTTGACCGTTTATATACGTTTCCGTCCATTTTTATACATTTTCGTCCATTTTCATACGTTTTCATCTGTTTTGAGGCGTTTTTGTCCGTTTTCGTCCGTTCTTTTTACGTTTTCGTCTGTTTTCAAACATTTTCGTTTATTTTTATACGTTTTTGTCCGTTTTCACACGTTTTCATCCATTTTTATATGTTTTCATTTGTTTTTGTCTGTTTTCGTATGTTTATATACGTTTTCATCTTTTTTATACGTTTTCGTCCGTTTTATATGATTTTGTCCGTTTTTATACGTTTCCGTCCATTTTATACGTTTTTGCCTGTTTTCATACATTTTTATATGTTTTCGTCCGTTTTCATACGTTTTCGTCCATTTTTAAACATCTTTGTCCGTTTTCAAACGTTTTCGTACATATTCGTCCGTTTTCTTACGTTTTCGTCCATTTTCATACGTTTTCGTCCATTTTAAAATATTTTCGACCATTCTCAAACGTTTTCATACGCTTTTGAATATCAAAAGTATTATTCTTTGATACTCAGAATATCACAAGTGATATTCTAAATATCACAGGTGATTTTCAACTGATGTTTTGTAAAATGAAAATCACTTGTGATATTCAGAATGTCACAAGTGATATTCAGAAAATCACAAGTGATATTCCGAATATCACAAGTGATTTTCAGCTAATGTTTTGTAACATGAAAATCACAAGTGATTTTCAACTAACGTTTTGTAACATGAATATCACTTGTAATTTTCTGAATATCACTCGTGATATTCAGATTATCACTTGTGATTTTTATGTTACAAAACATTAGTTGAAAATCACTTATGATATTCAGAATATCACAAGTGATATTCAGAAAATCACAAGTGATATTCAGAAAATCATAAGTGATATTCTGAATATCACTTGTGATATTGAGAATATCATATATTAAAAAAATCACAAGTGATATTCTGAATATCACAAGTTATATTCTGAATATCACAAGTGATTTTCAACTAATGTTTTGTAACATGAAAATCACAAGTGATGTTCTGAATATCAAAATTGATATTCAGAAAATTACAAGTGATATTCAGAATATCATAAGTAATTTTCACTTTTTTTTTAATTCACATTTTTTTTTACTTTTTTACGTTTTTGTCTATTTTTGTTCGTTTTCATACGTTTCTGAATATCACAACTGATATTGTTAATATCACAAGTGATATTTTGAATATCACAGAAAATCACTTGTGATATTAAGAATATCAATTGTGTTATTTAGAAACGTATGAAAACGGACGAAAACATAAGAAAACGAACGAATACGTATGAAAGCGTAAAAACACGCCTGGAAAGGGACGAAAACGTATGAAAAATTGATGAAAACGGACGAAAATGTATAAAAACAGCTGAAAAGTATGAAAACAGACGAAAACGTCAGAAAACGGACAAAAATACATAAAAACGGACGAAAATGTTCATAAACTTATGAAAACGGATAAAAATGGATGAAAACATATAAAAACAGAAGAAAACGTCTTAAAATTGACGAAAATGTATAAAAACAGACGAAAACGTCTGAAAACAGACGATAATGTAAAAAATCAGATGAAAAGGTTTAAAAACGGATAAAAACGTCTGAAAACGTATAAATACTGCCGAAAACGTATGAAATGGACGAAAACGTTTGAAAACAGACAAAAATTTACAAAAACGGACGAAAACAGACAAAAACGTCTGAGTATCACAGAACATTACTTGTAATATTTAGAAACGTATGAAAACGTCTAAAAATGGCCGAAAAAATTTAAAAACGGACGAAAACCTATGAAAGTGGACGAAAACGTAAGAAAACAGACGAATGTGTAGGAAAAAGGACGAAAACGTTTAAAAATGGATGAAAACGTAAGAAAACAGAAGAAAACGTATGAAAACAGACGAAAACAAATGTAAACATATGAAAATGGACGAAAACGTATAAAAACGGACAAAATCGTGTAAAAACGGACGAAAACATATATAAACGTATGAAAACGGACAAAAAAGGACGAAAACGTATAAAAACGAACTAAAACGTCTTAAAGCGGACGAAAACGTATAAACCGGATGAAAACGTATAAAAATAGACAAAAACGTCTGAAAACGTATAAAAACTGCCGAAAACGGATAAAAACGACTGAAAACAGACGAAAACGTAAAAAACGGACAAAAACGTATAAAAACGGACAAAAACATCTGAAAACGGACAAAAACGTCTGAATGCGTATATAAACATGTGAAAACAGATAAAAATGGACGAAAACATAATAAAGTGAAAAAACCGTGAATTTATTTAAAAAAGAAAAGCTTGATTTAAAAAAAATAAAAAATATATAAAAAGGAAAGGAAAAAAGGAAAAAATAACGTTAATTGGGAAAAAAAAGGCAAAAAAGATAAAAAAATAAAATAAAAAAAGAATAAAGAAAGTGAATAATAAAAAGGACAAAGAAAAAAAAAATCATGGACTTAGGTTTCTATATTTAGTTTTAAGTTAATCTCAACTATTAAATCAAATTAATTGCTCTAGAGCAGTTAGCCACCGGGCTTCACCTTGAAGCTTGGGAGGGGTTGTTGCCCAGGTTCGAATCCCGGAAGGGACTAGAATTTGGGATTTTCCTCTTAGGCGAATCGGGAATAGGAGTGGGGTTATCCCCAAAGGAGAGGCTCGCGGTTGGTATCTCTGCCCGAGGATGCGACACTAACTCGAGCCAAGAACTAACATCTAACAACTAACCCGCCGTTAAAAAAAAAAAAAAAATGAATGTTGAGGATTTGTAACATAATAATTGACTTGATTTCTTTGATTCCATCATTCGATATTGGATTTGTCCGTCCTTGTTGATTAGTACAAAAAGTTAAAATTAAAAATAAAAATGGAAAGAGATGAAACGTAGCCTCAAATCGCAAGTCCGCATGTGAAAAGATAACTTGTCATTATCCAGCTCATAAATAAACCCGTCTAAATTCGTTTATTCACTTACATATATACCCCATTCGCCTATGCTACTAATTTGTTCATGCTCCCTAATTACTTACTAACTAACAACTGAAGCTGTGTTGTAACTGAGGTAATAATTTTCTATGTTTTGAGGCAATTTTATATAATTGTTTGTTATAGTTTTTATAAAAATGTCCCTGGGTCTTATTTTATTGTGATTTGGTTGATTAGCAGATCTGGGAAGTTACAGTATATGTTTTCTTTTATGGATATGTTTATGGGTGAAAGTTACATAATGTAATTGATTTATGAAATTCAGCATTGCATTCTTAGCTGGCTAGGAACTTAGGATAGATATACCTTATATAAGCATTTTGACTGTTTTTTATGCTTAGGTCATTAGTTATAGTTACATCATTGGCTAACAATAGATCTAGTTTTATTTAGGGTCTTAATGTGGCTCAGACCGTGCTAGTGAGTCGATATCATTGATCTGAGGTTGGGCTTACACTTGCACAAGCGATACATTTTAGAGCGACTTAGGTTAGGTTCCTGTATCAGCTTGGGCGGCTTGCCAAAGGGCTTGTAGCCTAGCGGTTTCATGTAGTGTGAGATGTTCCACAACCAAGTGGCTGTTAGGACTTAGGCCGTATGTCAACAATCAGTCTACACACTTAACTATACGTGATCCCATAAAGTTTAAATTTTGTTTGTATTTGCTATATTAGTAAAAAGCAAAAGCAGAAATGTATATGTGAAGGTCAAGCAAAGACTAGAAGCTTAAAGGAAACCACTAGTTATATACAAATAAAGTAGTATGTTTGTTATATGAATCTTGTAAGCAACATGTTTGCCTTTTTCGATCTATCAATCTTGGATTGCTTTTGTTTTGTTCATTTAGGAGGTGTTTGGTTACTTATTTGTTTTGCAAATAAGTACTTATAAGCTGTTTAAAGTTTAAACTCAAGAACTTCAAGAAATAGTGTTTGGATCTGCTTATTTAGTAGTAAAAAGATGCAATAAGAGTATAAGACAAAAGAAAAGTAAAATAAATATTCAGTTTAATGCATCTATAATGGTTATGATGGTTAAACAAGTAATTTACTAATTTTTGTTTAATCTGAAAAAAAGCACTTTGAAATAAGCATGTGCCAACCTGTGGATTGAAAACTTCTTATTTTGCCAAAATAAGCAGAAGCAATTTGAATGATCCAAACACTTTGCTTATGTGCTTAAAAAACATAAGCAGATAAGCAGAAAAAAAGCAATTCCAAGCACCCTCTTAACATTTTTTATCATGTGCATTTATATGGTCTAGGAAGATAAGTCGATTTGATTTTATGACTTAATTATTTATAATGTAAGACGTAAAGACGGCATCCACATAACAGAGTAATAGAGAAGTGCTAAAACCAATGAACCTTATACTTATTATCTTATTTTCTTTATAATTTCTTACTACTTATATTGTTACAATTTTGCATCTGTCTGATTAGGAAGTTACTTCATTCTTGTTGTGCAGTTATATATATTTTCACTTACCCATGTGTTAAAGAACTTCCATAATAAAGCTAGTGAAGCGCTAGTAGCAACCTTCTTCAACTGATTATAGAACTAAATTTTATCCTTTTGAATTGCTTGCGAAAATGCCCCGGCTCCATAAATGACCCTATATTCTAACTGTACTAAGATATCATATTTTTAAGGTGCATTGTATAAGAAGTGACAATCTTCTTGTTACAGATATGCCTAATATCTAGGTCCTCATTTTCATATTCTCTTATTACTCATGCTTTATATAGAACTTCTTCTTGCCATCGTCAGCCCAACTAGTTGTATAAGCTTTTCAAATAGAACAAGAACTTCTCCAAATTTTCAAATATAAATTACGAGTAATTTTTTATAAAGAGAGTTAAGATAACTAGTATATGTCACTTTGGGCCAAAGTTATGAAGAATTTCATTGTTATGTTATGTCATACGCATTGCTAGCTCCAGCTTGTAGTAAGCTGGATTTTTTTTTTTTTTTTTTTTTTTTTTTTTTCTTTTTCATTTTTAAAATCATCTTTGTCATGTTTCACGCCACGTACGACTCTTAAGTCTTCTTTTTTACTATGACCACCAAGAATAGTGTTCATTTTGGGTACGGAGCTCAAAAATAGAAAATTGTTCTTTACACGAGATCATTATTTCACTGATAAATAAATTTCTTAAAAAGTTTATTCTTGATAGTTTAAAGATAACTTGTTTGTCTTATCCTTTTTTATCTAAATTTATCTAATAATGCGTATAAACCTTCTCTGTATATAATATAGAGTTGTTGACGTATTAAAAGAATTCTTATTATGCACCGGATGTTGGTGAATTGTTAAAAAAACTGTGATGTATTGTTTATAATTGTTAATCCTCACAGATAGATGCGTATAAACCTTCACTGTATATAATATAGAGTTGTTGACATATAAAAAAAATTCTTATTATGTACCGTATGTTGGTGAATTGTTAAAAAAACTAAACAGATAGATGTGTATAAACCTTCACTGTATATAATATACAGTTGTTGACATATAAATAGAATTCTTATTATGTACCGGATGTTGGTTAATTGTTAAAAAACTGTGATGTATTGTTTATAATTGTTAATCCTCAGAGATGGATGCGTATAAACCTTCTCTCTATAATATAGAGTTGTTGACATATAAAAAGAATTCTTATTATGTACCAGTCAGGCAGCTTGGTTAACATGTTAAACGGGTTCAGGTCAAAATGCATAATTGTCCTAATTTTTATATATTTTTTTTATGAATAGTTAGGGTCAAATATGATTCCAGTTGTTTTTGTGCACTAAATATACCCTCCACTTTCAACCCATTTGACCCGTTTTCTTTTAAGCAATGTTTTCACGTGGTAACCATGTGACTCATTAGAGATAAAACATAACGTAAATCAGTACATTCATTAAAGAAGGCTTGTAACTGCCACCTCTACACACAAGTCATTTAAAGACCTTTTTCTGTACATGATGTATGCATGTCTATTCTTGGCATAGACCGTCGGTCGAAGCACCGTGGCTTTTATAATTGTAGGTAGGATTGGTAGCTTTGATGACCATTAAACAAATGTCACAATAGAGTTCCGTAAATGTACATCTTTCTTGCTTAACAGCTTTAAATAGAAGCCTCAAAGTATCTTTCCTCAACTGTGCATTAGTCACATTCTCCTTTCAACATTTTAATAGTTTCCTTAATATTACAGATCTTCACACCATGAAGGCACTCATTCTTGTTGGAGGGTTTGGAACTCGATTGAGACCGTTGACTCTCAGCTTTCCAAAGCCGCTTGTTGACTTTGCCAACAAACCCATGATTTTGCACCAGGTATGTAATCTTGAGTTCTTGACTCTTTATCTGTGAAAACATACTTTATGGTTATTTTGCAATTAAATTGAGTCTTATCTATTGTTTTTTATCAGATTGAAGCTCTCAAAGCTATAGGAGTTACTGAAGTGGTTCTGGCTATCAATTATCAACCAGAGGTAACTTTTATATACTTTTTTTTTTTTTTTTTTTTTTTTTTTTTTTTTTTTTTTTAATTTATTTATTTATTTTTCCCCTCTTGGGACTAATTGCATACAAAAGTTACCAATTTGGTTTGTTTTCTGTTTTCGGTAACAAACTTCATTAAATCCACAATTAATATTTAATATTTTTCGATAAAACACCTTAAACTTCGCAAAGTTCCAATTTAAGGTAATCTAATGTGACCCAGTTACACGGTCAAAGTGATTTACATGGTTGTCGACTTCAACTTAGACCATGCTTATTTGGCACACCTGGAAACTGGTTATAACTAAAACTATATAACTTTAATTAAAAACTCATTGTAAGTTTCAGACGTGGGTGTAAATGAAATGTCTCCTAAAATAGAAATCAGGCCAAAGTTCGTTTTCATTGATGTAATTATATTTTTGCCCTTCTTTTATCCTATAAAATTGATTTTTATGTTTCGGGTCATGTTTTTATAAAATTATCGTTATGCAGGTGATGCTTAATTTCTTAAAGGATTTTGAAAGTAAGCTCGGAATAAAGATCACATGCTCACAAGAGACTGAGCCACTTGGAACCGCAGGGCCTCTGGCTTTGGCTAGAGAAAAACTAGTCGATGAATCTGGTGAACCGTTTTTTGTGCTCAATAGTGATGTCATCAGTGAGTATCCCCTCAAAGAGATGATTGCATTCCACAAGTCCCATGGTGGTGAAGCCTCATTAATGGTGACCAAGGTAACATTCGCTTAAATACTTGCCCTTTTTGGCTTTCTGTCAAATGTGGGAAATTGGGCGGGTTGGGTAACAGGTTAAGTATGATTAGAAACACTAATAATCCATTTTTTAATAGTTTTATAAATTACTTGCATGTTAAATATGATTAGAAAAAATATCTTTATTACGGTAATAAGCTAATTTCTTCCAAGTAATGGAGTAAGGTAATTTTACCATTTTACCCGTCAGAGATTAAACATAACCCGCATCGATCCATTCAAATAAATGGTTTGAAATTGCCACCTCTACTTTTTGTTTTTTAAGGTCAAGACAGGTTTCTAATAATTTCTCATAGGTTGACGAGCCTTCTAAATACGGTGTGGTTGTTACGGAAGAATCAACTGGGAAAGTCGAAAGATTTGTTGAAAAACCAAAAATATTTGTGGGTAACAAGATCAATGCTGGGATCTACCTTCTAAACCCATCTGTTCTTGATCGAATCGAGCTCAAGCCCACTTCGATTGAAAAAGAAATCTTCCCAAAAATCGCAGCAGAGAATCTGTTGTTTGCAATGGTTTTACCTGGGTTTTGGATGGACATTGGACAGCCAAAAGATTACATCACTGGACTAAGACTATACCTCGACTCTTTAAGAAAGAAATCCTCTTCTAAACTTGCTCGTGGAGCCCACATCATAGGTAACGTGTTGGTAGACGAGAGTGCTAAGATTGGCGAAGGGTGTTTAATCGGACCCGATGTTGCTATTGGGCCTGGGTGTGTAATCGAGTCTGGGGTGAGACTCTCCCGGTGCACTGTGATGCGTGGTGTCCGCGTCAAGAAACATGCGTGTATCTCTAGTAGTATTATCGGGTGGCACTCAACAGTGGGCCAGTGGGCACGAATTGAAAATATGACTATACTTGGAGAAGATGTTCATGTCTGCGATGAGATCTATAGTAATGGTGGTGTGGTTCTGCCTCACAAGGAGATCAAGGCGAGTATCTTGAAGCCGGAGATAGTTATGTGAAGAAATGATAAATTTATGTTTATATACTTATGCTTTGTTATAGTTTTCATGATCTGTTTTATTTTCTTTGCTGTGTGTCTGTTTACTGTCAAAAGGGTTGTTTTTTTTTCTTTCTTGGTGCTATGTAATTTTGTGGTGTATATAGAATAATCATTTGTTGAGTTATTTAGCTCTTTGTTGCATAAGTGTAAGCTCTTTGTTTTTATGAATATTGGTAATTTTGTAACTTTTATGCAGCTAATTTACATGGTTTAACCATTATCTGTATTCTTATATTCATTTTAGACATTGTTAGTTTGACGGATAATAAATTAGTGTAGCATTACCGGATTCGAACTTGGGACTTTGGGATTGCATACTTTACGTAAAAGATTTAATGTTTTAATAATTAATATATTAATTTATATTTAGTTATTAAATCACAAAATGAACACTTAACGGTTACTAACCACCGTTAGACGAAAGAAGAGAGATTAGAGTGAAACAAGAGACAAGGAAGGATCCGGAAGCCCTCCCTTGGGCTATGTTCGCAACTTGCGAACTACAAGGGTAAAGGCGCTGGAAAGGGCAAATAAGTTGTGACTCACCAACAAAAGCCTAAGAAGCAAAATCCTCCTCTTAAGAAGGAGACTCCTAATAAGGATTTGGCTTCATGTCACTACTGCAACACTACTGGACATTGGAAGCGGAACTGTCTATAGGAGTTGCACCTCAACGAGAGTAAAATGCCTGGTAATGTCGCAAGCACTTCAGGTATGTTTATAATTGAATTGTTTTCTTTTCCTCGTAAGAATAATTCCTGGATATATGATACAGGATGTTGTACTCACATTTGTAATACATTGCAGGGACTTAGAGGAGCAAGGAAGCTGGCCTATGGCGAAAGATACTTGTACGTAGGGAATGGCATACGTGCAGCAGTTGAAGCCATAGGGACTTTTGATTTAGTTTTACCTTCGGGTTTGATACTAGTATTGAATAATTGTTATTATGCACCCTCTATTGTTAGAGGTGTTGTTTTAGTTTCTTTGTTATTGGATATTGGTTTTGTTCACACATTTATTAATAATGGAATTTCGGTTTCTTTAAATAATGCTTTTTACTTTAATGCAATTCATGTAAATGGTGTGTTTGAAATTAATATGGAAAACCATGTGTCCAATAGAAATAATTCTATGTATAGCATTGGCAATAAGAGAATCAAGTCTAACTTGGATTCGTCTTATCTTTGGCATTGTCGTCTTGCACATATTGGCAAGGATCGCATGGAAAATCTACAACATGATGGGCTTTTGCAAAAGATCAATGATGAATCATTTGATAAATGTGAATCTTGCATATCTGGAAAGATGACAAGGAAAACTTTTTCACATCAAGTGGAAAGGGCTACAGATCTACTTGAGTTAATACACACAGATGTGTGTGGTCCACTTAGACATGTGTCAAAACACGGTGCTAGCTACTTCATAACCTTCACGGATGATTATAGTCGTTATGGTTATGTTTATTTACTTTAATATAAACATGAAGTCTTTAATACATTCAAGGTTTTCAAAAGTGAAGTAGAATTACAACTCGGTAAGAAGATTAAGGCTCTTCGATCCGATAGAGGAGGAGAATATATAAGACAAGAGTTTAAAGATTATTTAGCTGAGTGTGGTATAGTCCAGCAACTCACATCTCCTTATACTCCACAGCAAAATGGTGTATCTGAAAGGAGAAATCGTACTTTGCTGGACATGGTACGATCAATGTTTAATCTTACAACTCTACCCTTATCCTTTTGGGGTTATGCCCTTGAAACTGCGGTTCGCATATTGAATATGGTTCCAACTAAGAAGGTTGATAAGACTCCATATGAATTATGGACAGGAAAAGCTCCCAACTTTTCTTACTTAAAGGTCTGGGGTTGTGACGCGTTTGTTAAACGTGATTCACCAGATAAACTCCAACAAAGATCTGTTAAGTGTATCTTCGTAGGATACCCAAAGGAAACGATGGGTTACTACTTTTACTTTCCACTAGAGAATAAAGTCATTGTGGCTAGGTATGGAGATTTCTTTGAAAAGAATCTTATATCTCAAGACTTCAGTGGGAGAGTTTATGATCTAGAAGATGAACAAAAAGATACATCACCTTCTGAAAACACTAGCACACTTCCTGTGGAACCTGAAAGTCTAGGTCCTCCACCTGAAGTTGAAGTGGTTCCCATTCGCAGGTCTTCAAGAACTGTGAAAGCACCTAAGCATCTATGTCTTAACGTAGAGTGTGAGGAAACTATACTAGGGGATCTTGATGAACCTACTAGTTATAGTGCTGCCATGAATAGTCCTGAAAAAGGAAAATGTCAGGTTGCTATGAATGGGGAACTGCAATCAATGAGAGACAACGAAGTCTGGATAGAAGTAGACCTTCCTCCCAATGCCAAGGTAGTTGGAAGTAAATAGCTCTACAAGAAGAAAACAGACATGGATTGTAATGTACACACCTATAAAGCTCGTTTGGTAGCTAAAGGCTTTACTCAAACATATGGTGTTGACTACGAGGAGACCTTTTCTCTTGTATCTAACATTAGAGCTATTAGGATTCTATTAGCTATAACAGCTTACTATGACTATAAGATATGGCAAATGGATGTCAAAACTGCTTCTTAAATGGTCGCCTAGATGAAGATATCTATATGGCGCAACCTGAGGGGTTTGTGAATCCAGAATTTCCAAAACGTGTATGCAAACTTCAAAGATCCGTTTATGGATTGAAGCAAGCATCCCGTCAATGGAATAAAATATTTGATGCAGAAATCAAAAGTTTTTAATTTACTCAAAATCTTGATGAGCCATGTGCATACCAGAAAGCTAGTGGGAGTAATGTTACTTTCCTTATCCTGTATGTCGATGACATATTAATCTTAGGAAATCACATACCAAGTTTAAAGGAAGTTAAATCCTATCTTGGTAAATGTTTTTCTATGAAGGATTTAGGAGAAGCAGCATACATCCTTGGAATCAAAATCTACAGAGATAGATCAAAGCGGTTGATTGGATTAAGCCAAAGTGCTTACATTGATAAAGTATTGAAGAGATTCAATATGCAAAATTACAAGAAAGGATATTTGCCAATGCAAGTAAAACATGGCTTAAGTATCAAACTGTGTGCATCAACACCTGAAGAGGTGGCACTCATGAAGAAAGTTCCATATGCTTCGGCAGCAGGATCTATCATGTATGCAGTGAGATGCATGGTGTATGCGTAATCATACACCTTTTATAAGACCAAAACCGGGCCAAATAAGACAAAAAACTGACCAAATATGCCAAATATGTTGTGTTTTTGTGTTTATGTTTGTGCAGGTACGGATATTGTAAATATGGACAAAATAAAGATCAAAACGGACAAACACGAGCACGGGAAATGGAAAGAGTGTATAGAAGCCGAAGCCGGGGAAAGAATTTACCAAAGTGGATCATATCTATGCTCAAGTTGTCATAATAAGTCCTTGAAAGATACTTTACAAGTTTGGCAACATTGGCCCTTGAAGTTTCAGAAATTACAACTATGGTCCTTGTTATTACTAAGCCTACTATACACTAATCCAACAACAAATGAATATGGTTCATGTTTCATAATCAACCAAAGCCCAACACACCATCACCACTATACCCGGTCCAATCCCTTCCCCTTTAACCCGTGACCCATTTTATTTATATAACCCGAAGTCAATAAACCCACACTAAGTCAACATCCAAATCAAAATATAATATAAAAAATCCAAAACTACCCCGCTAGTACCCTTCTTCTTCCCCTTTTCTCTCCTGAAATACCGTACCTACCCTCACATCAACTTCGTACTTGGAATCTACATGGCTGACAAGGACTGATTTGAGTCACGGATTGCCACAGTGTACAAACCAAGCACTCTCATTAGTCGAAACACCTAAGCAATCTAATCCTAGGGCTATGAATGAATGATATATTAATGGAATTGATCTGATGGTTATGATTGATGGATCCAGAAGTTCCCCAAGCTCCAGAGAACTCCTCACCTCAAGGCTATAAATAGAAGACCTCTCTCACAATTTGAAGCCGTTAGTTCTACGAGTAGGAGTAGTGTAGTATAGCTTATCTTAGTGTAATCATTTAGCTTTTATAAATGTTTTCTAGCTTATTGTTACTTTTTGAAGCTTCCTCATTGTACTCATTTAAAGTTTTAATGAAATTTTTAGTTTGTAGTTAATTTCCTTGTCATTTAAATTTTCAAGCAATTTATTGTTGATAATCTGTTTTCTAGCCTTCGTTTACTGCTCTTAGTAGCTCATTCAAGCTCAATAATAGCTTGTTGTGAGTTTTATCACATTAATTCTCCTTTAAACTTGTTCTTATGGTTTTGGTCAACGTAAGTCAAAGAGATTCATGTTGTTGATTCTGGTGATTCTGGTGTTGGATCCATGTTTTCTGGAGTTGAATTGGCCTATCCAAAGATAGGCTAGGATCAAAAGACCCCTCTGTTGAGCTGAGGGTTTAATTTGTAAGGACTTCATTTAATTTTCCACTCAAAATTGCATATTCTGCTTAGATTGATTGTTGTTGTTTGATATTGCTTTAATTCTCAGTAGTTTATTTGATATTTGATATTAGATCTATTGTTAGAGTTGTTTGATTTCATGTTAGTATAGTTTGATTGCATAGTATCTGCTTTGATTTAGTAAATCTGAGTTTCTGAGTTATAATTGTTCATAGTTTGATTTAGTGTTTGAATTTGCCTCATACATTGTTGTTTGATCTGTTGTGATCATTGAATTGGTGTTTGCTGGTATTAGTTTGCAGTTGATAGTATAATCAGTTGGATATAGGGTGTTTGGTACAAGCTTGATCTTGGTGCTCTTATTGTTATTCTATTGATTTCTTTGCTCCATTAGTATGCACTAAGCTATATTAGATCATTAGTGGCTTAATTTTGGTATTTTACTTGTTAAAAGTCAAAATCTTCATTTAATATCAATTCTGCTGGTGCAAGTGATATTTGGAATCTGTTAGCTTGTGGTTTGTTGCTAAATATGTTTATGTAAGTGAATCAAGTGATTTGTTAGCTTCATTATACATATATTGATAGTTTTGATCAATTGAGTTTCACTTTAGGCAAAGCTTTGTGTTCATCTTATAGTCAAACTGCTCCAAAAATAGGTTCAAGCAGTCAAGTTGCTCATCAATTTTAAGGCATTGAATGTGATTAAAATTGTTTGGGATTTGTGGAAAACTAGAAGGGGGGTTGAATAGTTTTACTTCTTTTTAATTTGTTATAAAAAATTTGTTTGCGCGTTTTGTTTACTTACAAAAATTGTAGATTCGATATTATGTGAATTCAAGTCTTGCACAATATAAACAACTACAATTAAATACTAAGGCTATATTAATGTAAGAAATGAAATAAGTAAGAGATGGAAAGATCGAACCGCGAGACAAGAGATTTATAGTGGTTCGGCTACAAGGACACCTTCCTTGCCCTACTCCACTCCTCGAGTACCTAACTCGAGAGTTTTTTTCGCTATGTCAACAAGCTCTCTTATGGCGAAGAAAACCTTGCACACCAATATTCACACCACAACTTCGTCACACCTTAATCACACCTTCTACACAACTTCTTCACACCTAGTCACAACTTAATTACAACACTACTTCTTCACACCTATCTATCTTCACAACTATCTTCCTCACAACTATCTACTTCCCAACTATCCACTTCACAACAATCTACTCCTAAATCTTTCTATCTACACACCTTGCTAATCTATATTCTACCAAATATTCACAACTAATTACACAAAGAGATATATGTTATGAATGATGCTCTAACAACTTAGATGTGGAGATCACAAAAAAGTTGTAATACTTCTTGTCTTGATGAATAGAAGTATTCTTCTTTTGCACTTGAAAGGATGAGACTTTGATCACTTTAAAACAAAGATCAATGTATATATGATCAAAGGATTATAGGAAATGGAAATGGGGATTTAGATCAGAAAGTTTTGGGGTGCAAAAGGTGAGAAAAATTTGTGAAATGAACCAGTATTTATAGGCAAGAAAAATATTGTTCTGGAGCGTGCCAGTTCCCTTAATTATTAAGGGGGCCGCCTAGGTGATTAAGGGGGGCGCCCCTCCAGAACGTTGGACTTGTTTGTATTTTTGTGGGGAAGATTTTTCTGGATTACATTTGCCATTTTTGGTTAAAAATTTGAATTCATATATTTATAATGATTTAAACATATTCTTTTAATTCCAAAAATGATTTTGTAAAAGATATAAAATGTTTGTGACATTTTATAAAAAGTCTAGTGATTGAGAAAAAATTTCCTTTGATCATAGAATGCAATAAACACTTTGTTTATTCATACCTTAAGTGATTTGAATGTAAGGTGAGATATTTATCGCTAAATACTTGTTTATGTCATAATTTTTAGTTCAATGAGTTTACGTTTTGTAATTATCAAAACATAGAGATGTCGTTAAATATTAACAATGTTTTTAGGCATTATTTATGTCAACAATCTCCCCGTTTTTTATGATTACAAAACCTTAAACTCATTAGGTCTAAATATTAATTTTTAGACAAGTATTTAGAGTTTAATATTCTCTTCTCCCCTTTTTTGTAAAATCAAAAAGGTTATGCCGATTAAGATTCATAAGAGAAGTTAAACGGGTAGAAAGCTCACCATTGATGTGTGCTCCCCCTCATTTGAGAGCACCAAGGAAACGAGCTATGAAATGCTTGGCTACAAAAAATATGTGAAGAATACAAGACATATATATATATATATATATATATATATATATATATATATATATATATATATATATATATATATATATATATATATATATATATATATATATATATATATATATATATATATATGCAAAACAAATAAAAATAGATTCATTCAAGCATTTAAGATGATCATAGAAATGAACATCATTACAACATTCAATATGCTAGAAGCATATTGATTACAATAAAACAAAAGAAACAACATAGTCCAAAATTTGCCAAAGAGAGCTCTTGGACTTGCTTGCAACCCATGGTTGAGTGTTTTATTTGGTTGAGGGGTGCATAAGCATAAAGCTTAGTTATTTGATGGAGAAGGATATGGAGTAGGGTATGGAGCGGAAGAGGTGGATCTCACGATGTTGTATCGTGTCAAGGGTGGTATTGGATGGGGACGAGTGAGAAAATATTCGATCCAAGAAATATCTTCACTCAAGTAGAGGATTTGTTTTTGAAGGAAGATGCAACAACGGCAAAAGTGAGTGTGGTTTGTAACTTGATCCAAGCTGAGAGAGTGAGGTAAGCAATTTGCATAGGGTGATGAAGGAGGTTGCCCTTTGTTGCGTTGTGCAAGATGCATAGCAAGGAGATCACTTAGATCATGAATTTGGTTTATTTCTTCACGGAACTTTTGTTTTTCCGTGGAAATGTGGAGAGAATCATTTTGTTGATATGGATGAATTGGGGTTGTGTAGTTGGAATTAAATTGTTAGAAGTGTAGGATGAAATGGGCTAAAAAGCAGAAAATATTATGTAAACCCGACCATCAGATGGCCGGTCCCCTTAATTAGGGGCCGGTCCCCTTAATCATTAAGGGGGCCGCCTTACATAATTAAGGGGGCTGCCCATCTGGTGATTTCCAGATTGCCAGAATTGGGTTTTTGGCAGAAAATTTGCAGAAAGGTTGTGTCTTTGGGTTTGGATTCAAGCAAGTTCAACTCTTTGAGGCAATTTAGCATCTAATCTATTCATAATATAGCATACATGCAAAATTACTTAAATAACAGAACAATCAAGCAATCAATAATAACCAAGAGTAAGCAAGAAAAGGCAAGAGCAATCAATTCTACCTAGAGTAACTATCTTAAATCAAAGGCAAAGGCAACTAGTGAGTGAGTAACTAGTGATGGAACAAAAAGACAACATTGTATGTGATTTTGTCCTAGTGTGTGCCTATATGCAACAAATGTGGAGTTGTGATTGTTTTGACTTCTAAATGCAAATAAGAAAACTTCCTAAGAAACAATCCAAAATCTCCTTGATTCGATTTTTGCTCAATTCATGAATGTCAATGATATATATTAGACAATATATTTTGACGATTCATGTGAGATTTTATGCATGATTTAAGAAAAAGTTTTTAGCATTTGTCAACAATGCAAGAAAGATGGTTTTCATATGTTTCCTAGATGTGAGAATAGTTTTTAAAGAAAATTCGATTGGGTTTATAAAAATGTTTATGCAATAAAATGAGGTTTCCCAATCTTTAATTTTGTGCAAAATAGATTCCTAGACTCAGATATGAAGAAGCGGAGGAATAATAAAAATAAATTGTATGCAATGAATAAGTGATATAAATGTAGTAAAATTTAGTCAATTTGTTCCATCATTCCTACTCCTAAACGCAAGTGGTTAAATAGTTCACGCTTAAGGGGTTTAGTGAATATATCAACAATGTTATCTTCCGATGCAACCTTTTCTATAGATATGTTTCTTTTTTGTACATTATCCCTAAGGAAGTGGTGGTGTATTTATATATGTTTAGTCCTAGAGTGTTGAACCGGATTTTTACTTAAATCTATCGCACCTTTGTTATCGCACATAATAGGAACATTTTCTAACCTATTGCCATAGTCTTTGAGAGCTTGTTTCATCCATAGTGCTTGTTGACATGCCTTTCCAGCGCTTACGTATTCGGCTTCGGTGGTAGAAATAACAAGAGTTGTTTGCTTCTTCAAAAACCAAGATGTTAGACAACATCCCATAAACGTGCAAATACCGCTAGTGCTCTTTCTATCTACGTAGTCTCCCGCATGATCCGAATACGCATAGACGATGGTTTCTATGCCGGATCCCTTAGGATACCATAATCCTAAGTGTATAGTGCCTTTAATGTATCGGAAGATACGCTTAACCGCTTCTAGGTGAGAGGTTTTGGGATCCTCTTGAAAGCGGGCACAAAGGCAAACGCTAAACATGATATCGGGTCTACTTGCCGTTAAGTATAGTAAACTACCTATCATTCCTCTATACTTAGTATTATCCACGGACTCACCTTCATCATCTTTTGTAAGCTTCACTTCCGTAGACATGGGAGTTTTCATGGGTTTTGACTCTTCTAGGCCAAATTTCTTAAGCATTTCCTTAATGTACTTAGATTGGTTAAATAATATTCCATCTTCTAATTCTTTTATTTGTAATCCTAGGAAAAAGTTTAGTTCACCCATCATACTTATTTCGAACTCATCATGCATGGTTTTGGCAAATTCATTACACATTTCTTGACAAGTTGATCCAAATACAATGTCGTCAACACATATTTGAACAATGATGAGATTTCGGTCTTTCTTTTTAGTGAAAAGAGTGTTATCTACCATTCCCATGGAATAATTATGTTTGATAAGAAAAGCTTTTAATCGATCATACCAAGCCTTAGGAGCTTGTTTGAGTCTATATAAAGCTTTCTTTAGTTTATAAACATAATCAGGTTTTGTGAAGTCAATGAATCCTGGAGGTTGTGCCACATAAACCTCCTCATTGATAAAACCGTTGAGGAATGCACTTTTCATGTCCATTTGGAATAACTTAAAGTCTAGGGCGCATACATAGGCAAGTAATATTCTAATAGATTCTAGTCTAGCTACGAGGGGATAAGTTTTGTCATAATCAATTCCTTCTTGTTGATTATAACCTTGGGCAACTAACCTAGCTTTGTTCCTAGTTACTATTCCATTTTCATCTAACTTATTCATATATACCCACTTAGTTCCTATGATGGTCATGTTCATTAGATTTGGGACTAATTCCCAAACACCATTAGCCTTAAATTGGTTTAATTCTTCTTGCATAGCTATAACCCAACTTTCATCCTTTAATGCTTCATTAATATTCTTAGGTTCTATTGCTGAGAGGAAACAAAAGAAGTTATTTTTATCTTGGGCTTGTGACCTAAGGGTTCTTTGATTAAGACTTCCTATTATTTTATCTAATGGATGTGATTTAGATTCCTTAATATTTACGACTTCATTATTTCCTAAGTCTATGGTTTCATTATCATTTCCTAGGGGTTTTGTTTTACTAACCTCAATAGCTTCATCTTCGACTAAGTCATCATCTTCTAAAGGTAATGTTTTAGGAGGTGGTGGTGTTTCATCAAATGTTACATTTAATGATTCTTCTACTTTCATAGTGTGTTTGTTAAGTATTATATATGCTTTACTATTTTGCGAGTAGCTTAAAAATATTCCTTTGTATGATTTTGGGTCAAACTTAGTAAGGTAATCCTTAGTGTTCAAAATATAACATTTACTTCTGATACCCTAAAGTAGCTTAACTTGGGTTTTCTACCTCTTAGCAACCCATAAGGAGTTATTCCCTAAAATTCTCCTAATTGATACCCTATTAATTATATATGTTGATGTATCTACAGCGTGACACCAAAATTTTTGTGGGATGGATTGTTCATTTAACATTGTTCTACTCATTTCTTGTAGTGACCTATTCTTTCTTTCTACTACGCCATTTGATTGAGGAGTACGAGGAGCGGAGAAATTGTAAGATATTCCATTTAAATCACAATATTTTCCGAATTGTACTTCGTTATCAAATTCCCTACCATAGTCCGTCCTAATAGATACTATTGTGCATCCTAATTTATTTGAATCATTTTACTAAATATTTCAAATTTTTCAAAGGCTTGGGTTTTGTCACTTAAAAACCTAGTCCACGTGTATCGTGAATAGTCATCTACTATTACTAAGATACAGTGTTGCAAAAATCGGCTGAGGCGGCCGATTAATCGGCCTCGGCCCTGGAACTTGTAGGAAATTCCAAGGTAATCGGCTGATTAATCGGCCGAGTCAAGAAAATCGGCCGATTAATCGGCCAAAAATCGCAACTCGGCCCCCGACCGCCTCGGGACCGATTCACGATTTTTTCAACATTGCTAAGATATAATGGTTTTCTCCATAGCTCCGTACAACGGATGGACCAAATAGATCCATATGTAATAATTCTAGGCACCTAGTAGTGGATACTATATTCTTAGCTTTGTGACTAGCATGAGCTTGTTTTCCAATTTTACAAGCATCACAAAAGTGTTTGTCATATTTTAGGTTAGGCAAGTTTCTAACTAGTTCTTTAGAGGCTAATGTATTTGTTGCATGTCCTAATCTCCTATGCCACAAAGTGGAGTTTTCGTCTAGGGTTGTTAGGCATGTCCTATCTTCCGGTTTGTTTCCTAGTTTCATAACATATATGCCTCCTTTCCTAATTCCTCTACCTATGACCTTTCCATTCTTAACTATTTCGCTATCCCTATCATAAAGGTAACCTTACATTTATTATCGCATATTTGGCCTATACTAAGCAAGTTATATGTTAAATTATCTATATGCTCAACATTTTCAATAGTAAGTGAGTCTTTAGAGATCGTACCTTTACCAATGATTTTTCCTCGCAAGTCACTACCGAAAATAACGTTACCTCCATTGTATGACTTATATGTAGAAAATAGCTTGCAGTTCCCCGTCATGTGCCTCGAACATCCGCTATCCTTGATCCATTTATCGGGCTCCAAGTCTATTCCTAAAAATATTTCATCGGTCGCTTTGGCCACAAAACATTTTTTGTCTCTTGGTTTTTTCACTTCTTCTTTGTCACTATCACTCCATGTTCCACTAACGAAGGCGCCTTGATTTTCATAATCCGGTGGCTTTAGACATTCACCAATGATAAGATTTGGACTTCCACATCTAAAGCACTTTCTTTTCCCGTAGTTATCACTTCAATTTCTTTGGAACGACTTTCTTTCGTCTCGTGGTAATCTAGTGAATCTTCCTTGTCTTTTGAAGAATTTCTTGAATTCTCTTACGGCGATTGCATATTCTTCGTCTTCACTCTCGTCAGTTGAATCATCATCGTCACTAAGTTCCTTTTTGGCTTTTAGAGCAATGGATTTAGTTTGTTCTTTCTTGACTTTGACCATTTTCGAATCTCTTCTTATAATTTTTTCATAGACCTTCAAGTTGCCAATAAGTTCATCAAGTGATAACGTCATCAAATTCTTCGATTCTTCAATTGCCGTGACCTTAGCTCGCCCTTTTGGATGCAATGCCCTAAGAAATTTCCTAACATAATTCTTACTAGAAAATGTCTCATCAAGTGCTTTTAAACTTGTGATAATAGTGTTAAATTTAGCAAAAGCATTATCAATTGATTCCTCTTCCGAAATCGTAAATTGTTCATATTGTTGTACAAGAAGATCTATTTTATTGTCTTTGACTTGACTATTACCTTGGTGAGTAATAAGTAGTGACACCCAAATTTCTTTGACGGTTTTACACATAAAAATTCTTTTATATTCTTTACGCGGTAACGCATTATAAATTACCATTTGCTAGTTTCCTTTTCAAATCATTATTTTGTTTTTCAAAAGGTACAATTTCATCCATTTTAGTTTCCAGATTTTGTTGAGTAGGAGGAAAATCACCAAAGGTAATAACATGCCAAAGATCAAGATCTTTAGATTTACATAAGTTTCGAATCTATTTTTCCAATATAAAAATCCATTACTTTCAAATAGTGGTGGTCTTTGCATAGATTGCCCTTCTAAATATTTTTCAGATTCCATAGATCGTTGCAAGTTTTAAAATACAATATATTTTGAAAATCTTGCTTGACGTGGCTCCTGATACCAATTGTGGAAAATTAGAAGGGGGGGTTGAATAGTTTTTCGTCTTTTTAATTTGTTATAAAAAATTTGTTTGCCCGTTTTGTTTACTTACAAAAATTGTAGATTCGATATTATTTGAATTCAAGTCTTGCACAATATAAACAACTACAATTAAATACTAAGGCTATAATAATGTAAGAAATGAAATAATTAAGAGATGGAAAGATCGAACCGTGAGATAAGAGATTTTTAAGTGGTTCGGCTACAAGGACACCTTCCTTGCCCTACTCCACTCACCGAGCACCTAACTCGAGAGTTTTTATCACTATGTCAACAAGCTCCCTTATGGTGGAGAAAACCTTGCACACCAATATTCACACCACAACTTCGTCACACCTTAATCACACCTTCTACACAACTTCTTCACACCTAGTCACAACTTAATTACAACACTACTTCTTCACACCTATCTCTCTTCACAACTATCTACTTCACAACTATCTTCCTCACAACTATCTACTTCCCAACTATCTACTTCACAACAATCTACTCCTAAATCTTTCTATCTACACACCTTGCTAATCTATATTCTACCAAATATTCACAACTAATTACACAAAGAGATATATGTAATGAATGATGCTCTAACAACTTAGATGTGGAGGTCACAACAAGTTGTAATACTTCTTGTCTTGAATAATAGAAGTATTCTTCTTTTGCACTTGAAAGGATGAGACTTAGATCACTTTGAAACACCGATTAATGTATATATGATCAAAGGATTATAGGAAATGGAAATGGGGATTTAGATCAGAAAGTTTTGGGGTGCAAAATGTGAGAAAAATCTGTGAAATGAACCAGTATTTATAGGCAAGAAAAATACTGTTCTGGAGCGTGCCGGTCCCCTTAATTATTAAGGGGGCCGCCTAGGTGATTAAGGGGGCCGCCCCTCCAGAACGTTGGACTTGTTTGTCCTTTTGTGGGGAAGATTTTTCTGGATTATATTTTCCATTTTTGGTTAAAATTTTGAATTCATATATTTATAATGATTTAAACATATTATTTTAATTCCAAAAATGATTTTGTAAAAGATATAAAATGTTTGTGACATTTTATAAAAAGTCTATTGATTAAGAAAAATTTCCTTTGATCATAGAATGCAAAAAACACTTTGTTTATTCATACCTTAACTGATTTGGATGTAAGGTGAGATATTTATCGCTAAATACTTGTTTACGTCATAATTTTTAGTTCAATGAGTTTACGTTTTGTAATTATTAAAACATAGAGATGTCGTTAAATATTAACAATGTTTTTAGGCATTATTTATGTCAACAGGCTTGTTACTGGTTGAAGTTCAAATAGTGAACTTCATTATATTACAAATTCAATCAATTCTAAATACATTTAATGGTGCTAAATTGATATGCAATTTGAAGGTTCATTCCTATTCATAAGCATCTATAGGATAATCTGTGTAAACTCTTCTGATGTAGGCTCTAGTTAGAGATGTAATTGAACTTAAACATTAGGTTTTTCTGGTTATACGTAGCTTATAATATAGAGTTTAAGATTCTACTTTTTGATTTTCACTATTAGCTTATTTGGATAGCTTATTCTGGTAACTAAGTAGCCCTTTTAGCCACTGTTTCTGCTTCATAAGTTGAAATCTGTTTGTGTGCTTTTTAGCTTATTGTTTGAGCTTTTCTGAGTTTCTAGTAGATTTGAGTTTGCTTAAGTGTTTTGCATGGTTTTTGAGTTTTCTACTTATTCTAGTTCAATATTTTTAATTCTAGTGCTTATTCATAACTGCTTATTGCTTAATTTGAGCTTTCTAGTGTACTTTTTGGCTTTTTTTTCTATTTGTTAAAGCTTATTTGAGTATTTTGAACCTTCTGAGTAACTTTTGAACTAATTGGTGGCAAGTTCTTATTAATAAGCACTTGTCCAAATTGCTTTTTGAGCCATAAGCACTTTTTCTGCTTATTTTTCCATTTCTTTTATTTTTCCTGGATTTTAAATATTATTTTAGATTTTTCTTGAAAATTTCATATTTTTCTGATTTCATTTGCTATTTTTCTCATTTTATATTAGTTTTTAATACCTTTTAAATAAAGAAAAATCAATAAAAAATCAGAAAAAGCTTTAAAAATTCCAAAAACAGTTTAGAAAATTATTTTTAGTTATTCTCAAAATTAATTTTGTATTTTTTTGAAGTTTATTTTCACATTACTTGTATTTTTAATCATTTTTAATAAATCTAAAATAGAAATAAATTCATAATAAATAAAAAGTCAAAAAAATATTTTTCTTCTTCCAAAATTTTCTTTTTACATTTAAAACATAAAAAATTAGCTTTCACACCCGTAGGAGTAGTTTTGCTTTGAATTCACTTTTTAATTTTGCGCTCGTACGTTCTTTTTTAATTAATTCGCGCGTTTTTAGTTTTAATTTCGTTTTAAGTTTAAATATCTTTACGTTATCGTTTTGTTTGCTTTCTAAGTTTAAATTTATCTTTCGTAGTTATAATTTCCCAAAATTTCACTTTTACCACTATTCACTACATGAATCACGAATTGATTATCACGATTCCATTCACACCTTCACACGAACTACGACCTCGGGTTATCCGTATTTCCTTCGGATTTCTTTGAAAAAACTATACTATATATTTGATTTTCACACATCAATGCACAAGGCCAGATGTGGTGTTTGCACAAAATATGACCAGTCATTATCAACAGAATCCAGGTGGAAAGCACTGGCATGCTGTTAAGAGCATTCTTAAGTATTCAAGGAATACTAAAGATATGTTT
Organism: Artemisia argyi; assembly: GCA_030686995.1. NCBI lineage: Eukaryota > Viridiplantae > Streptophyta > Magnoliopsida > Asterales > Asteraceae > Artemisia > Artemisia argyi. Next base: position 137,120,574 of record CM060694.1, read on the forward strand.
CTAGTGTATGGGGGAAATTCAGATGCAGAACTTGATGTTATAGGTTACTGTGATGCGTCTTTTGAAACAGATAAAGATGATACGAAGTCTCAGACGGGTTATGTCTTTGTTATTAGTGGAGGAGCAGTTGACTGGAAGATCAAGAAGCAGACTACAATTGCAATGTCTCTTACAGAAGCTGAGTATATTGCTGCATCGGAAGCTGCAATGGAAGCTGTCTGGATTAGAAAATTCATTTCGAGGCTAGGTGTTATGCCGTCAATTGAATTGCCTATTAATATGTATTGTGACAATTCAGCCGCAGTTACATTCGCCAATGAACCTGGAGTTATGAAAGGCGCCAGACATTTTCCTAGAAGATATCACTATGTTCGAGAACAAGTCGATATAGGTGAAATTAATTTACTCAAAATTCACACAGATAACAATCTAGTTGATCCATTTACGAAGGCTTTATCTAAGTAAAAGCTTACTCAACAGGCCAATGGCATTGGACTTCGTTTAGCTAGTAGTTTCATGTAAATCTGTGGTTAGTATTTGGATAAATGATATTTTAAACAATAATTATCTTAATGAAATGAAATATTTTGTTATGTTTATTTCCATTTAAAATATTGTATCCTATATTGGCATGTTTAATCCATGGATAACTTGAGTTATTCTAAATAGTCCGTTGTCAATTAATGATATGAGAGTATCATTAAATTAAGACAAATTTGAGTTTTGGTATAACATACTTAAAGTATACTGATGCGTAGGACATGCCAAATTCACATGATATTCAATAAATTGAATAATATAGGACAAAATCCCAATTGCATGATTATACTTATTGATGTTATCATTAAAGAAAATCATGAATATTTATCCTCAGACTTGATATACCAGGTAACTACTGTGGATGTAGCTCATTTTCTGTGAGATAGTCAAACGCTATCCGTAAATGGTAGTTATAAGAATTATTTTCAGAAGTGATGCGTGGTTCATGGGTTATGCTTGTAGTCAATACATAATTTGTTTCCTTCAAATTTGTTTTGAAGTTTAATACTATTAGGCCACTAGTAGGATTGACAAGATGTTTGCATGGCCATGCCCAAGGTCTATTTGGAATACGTTCAGATGAATTGGTAATCTTGCTCGATCATAAATAACAAGAGATAGAAAGTTAATAAATGACTTCGATCCATATCCATATTAACAAGTATTAGAATCAAAAGGATAAGTATGATGATGAATCATCAAAGGTGGTTTTACCAGGAAACCATACTCAGGTTGTTCTGGGAACATTGGCGTGTTATGCTAGACTAACCAATATCATTACTACATTAATCTATATTCGAGTGGGAGCTGTTAGTTTGACGGATAATAAATTAGTGTAGCATGACCGGATTCGAACTTGGGATTTCGGGATTGCACACTTTACGTAAAAGATTTAATGTTTTAATGATTGATATATTAATTTATATTTAGTTATTAAATCATAAAATAAACACTTAACGGTCACTAACGGCCGTTAAACGAAAGAAGAGAGATTAGAGTGAAACAAGAGACAAGGAAGGATCAGGAAGCCCTCCCTTGGGCTATGTTCGACCGACCCATCCCTTAGGGGATTAGGGTTGTTGTCTCGAGCTCCAAGATTTCAAAAACTATATATAGATGGCCTTGGTTCATTCATTCATTTATCTCTTGATTCTCTAATCAAATCTCTCTTCTTTCTTCTCCCCTCCTTTGTGTTTTTGGCCGATCACCATCCCTAAACACCTTAGGGATTCGATTTCCCAATAACACAAAATAAAGTGTTTGATTTGGTTTTGTGATCTTGAACCTAGCTTTTCACATTAAATCGTTACTATTACGTGTGTGTGAGAACGAAGTTTTAACATACTTTTGTTAACAAGATTTTGCCCACTCGACTTAACCTAAGTCGATTCACATTAAACCCTAGTTAGGGTTTATATTGTTCCTAATTCTTGATTTCTTGTTATTGCTAGAAAACACAACAGTACGCATACTCTTTTATATTCGGTTAATTATTATTACATGTATTTGATTCTAGTCCGCTGCGTTGCTCGATGATGTTTTATGTTTTATATCATTGTTATGATTATATATTCCAACATGATTAAGCATGTTTCATGCACACGAACCTTTTCCTTGCTAAAAGTACCAACTGACCTAAATACCACATTTCTTTACCAGAGCTTGTATACCAAACTTTTGACACTATTAAAAAACATTAAGAAAGGTAACTAAAACTTAAGAGGCAAAATGCAATAGCATGAACATGAAGTAAAGCTGAACTACAATGAACGCGTAACTGTAAAATATGAGCAACCACCCTTGGTGACACGATAAAAACCCGACCACAACCGATGTTGAGAATGAAACTCTATACCTTGTGAAGCAGAACATGTAGCGAGGTCTAGCTATAAGAATATATGATAAACTTTTGAAAAGATTTAAGTTGATCATATCATTTAATATGGAAGTGATTGGCACACTCCCAAATTTTATTGGGACACTCCAATGTACTAGCAGTTAAAGCAGATTATACTTAAAGTACAACTGTTTATTGCACAGAATGGAGTGTCCCAATAAATTTTAGGAGTGTGCAAATCATTTCCCCATTTAATATCCCTAAGTGGCCCTAACTGATCATAAGCTTGCTGATTTTCATTATTATGCATAAATCGTTATATTTTTTAACAGATATACAAATGAATTACGAAATAATTTCATTTCATACTACACACGCGCACAAATTTATAGAAAGTTACTGTGAGTAAAATAGAGAACAATCTTTTGTTAATTTGAACAATTTTTTTAACAACGACTTTGATATGTTTGGTAAAAATATTGGCAACAAAAAGCGATTTCAAGAAGCAAAAACCAATAGCAAAAAACGGGGCAGTTGTTTATTTAGTGGTAGTTGTTTATCTTTACTACATTATAAAGTTTTTGGGACATTTCTAAAATGAAAGGCTTAAAAAATTAAGATTTAACACTTGCTTATAATGACAAATTTAATAAGTACATCTATAATAGCATTAGTTGTAACCTTTTAAAGCACTTTTTGTAGACATGTTTTTTTTAATAAATATAAAAAATACAAAGTAATTTAATGTAAGAAAAAAACGTCTATAACAATGATTACCTAATAAATGTTATTTTTAAAACACCTCTAATATGAAGAATACTTGTTATTATGCATATTGTACGTACAATATAATAAAACACACAAAGCTTCATACAATTTATATGTAAAAACAAGTTAACGGTACATATGGTTTTAAAATACGGACCGGACCAACGGGTTCAATCGGGAACCGGAGTCACCACCGGTTCAGCTAGCGCATAAAAGTCGTTCGAAAACGATATTATCAAATTAATAGAGTTTCAAAATGCATACTAATTTACAATGTTCAAAAAAATATTATTAAATCGCAAGAGTGCCCCGAGAACCAACATACATACCTTTTAGAATTGTTTTGATAAAACTTACCGTAAAAGCTAAAACCTTTTGTTTTATAAAAATCAAACGATTTTTCAAAGCAAAGTATGCAAAGTGCTAAATGCTTAGTATATATTTTATATTTATTATATATATTTGTATAATAATAATGATACTTATTAAAGTAACCCACACGACTTATTTAATATATATATATATATATATATATATATATATATATATATATATATATATATATATATATATATATATATATTTCTCTTTATAAGTAGTCTTTTACTTGTATCATCCTTTTATGTGGGACAAATATAACAAACATTATTTTTAGAGAACTAAATCTTCTTAGTATAATATAAGTGGTTTTTAAAGTTCGCTATGGTGTTATTATTTAATGATAACTTGTGTCTACAGGTTATTGTCAACTACTTTAACCTCATACTTTTACAATATACCAGCTACCAACTCAGTTTTATCACAATATCACTTGGATAATCTACAGTTATTATATGAAAAATATTGTTATTGCATTAAATGATTCAAAACTAAAATTGTCATCATCCGTATATCTATGTATCGTAAAATATAGAATTAAAAGAAATTTCCGCTAAATATTACAATTGCATGGTACCCGCCGCTGCAACGCGCGGGTACCTTGCTAGTTTTGATAAAGCATTTGGTGACATAATTTTATCGCTATAACTAACTAGGCGAGTACCCCGTGCATAGCAACGGAAATTCCTAGCATCATACAATTAACGATATGCGATATTGTAGTAAGAGTTTCGTGTAACTTTCAAAATAGATTACGAAAATATCAAAATGTAATTGCAAATGGTTGTAAAATGCGATAATTCAACTCAAACAAAAATTCTTAACATGTATCAAAGAACATATAAAAACATTTAGTGAAACGAAAAATAAAACATTACATCAGTTATGAGACAATAAGTAACAATTCAAATTTTCGCAAACATTCATAAATCGTTGTTTGATTCCATTTCAGCCTGCAATTCGGCAAGCTTAGCTTCCTCACCCTTCAATTTAACAAAGAAAAGAAAGAAGAAAAACAACACTCTTTTGAGGTTTGCGAAGCAAGCCGATTTCAACACCCAAACCCACCCAACTCAGACTCCACGTCAGCACCCAAATGTACCCATTTCAGCCCCCGTTTCAACATAAAAATCCACCTAATTCAGCCCGTAAACACACCCATTTCAGCATCCAGACGCACCCATTTCATCCCCGTTTCAGCACCCAAATACGCCTATTTCAGCCTCCAAACTGATACCCACTTGAGCCCCCAAACCCACCCATTTTAGCTTCCGTTTCAACACCCAAACCTACCCATTTCAGCACACAAACGCACCCATTTCAGCTCTGCTTCAGCCCCCAACAAACGCACATATTTCAGCCTCATTTAGCCCCGGCTTCAGCATCAAAACCCACCCGTTTCAGCCCCAATCTCAACACCCAAAATGGCCCGATTTCAGCCCCCAAACCCACCCATTTCAGCCCCCACTTTATCACCCAAAGCTATCCATTTCAGCCCCTGTGATCTGTGAACTTCCCCGTCCAACTAAGTCCCCTTTTTTTCTAATCAATATACAAATTTGAAATACTCAGGCTATGTTATAACGGAAACAATTATATAACTTGGTTGTTAATATGGATCATCGTAGTAAAAGAACCTGGTATGAAAAAATTCAGTCATTCATTTTTCTCCAATTGTGGCTGATGCTATGATGAGTCCTATATCAGGTATGTGGCGTTGTATCCGTCAAATCAGTAGTTATCAGCAATAATTGAAGTTATCAAGACTAAATGCGTAGACAGTAACATACTTCACTCTAACCTCGTAACAGTACTTTAGGATTGACACCAGTGTTAGGGATCCGGCTTTGTGGCCTGCACCTTTTTCAAGCTTCCATTTCTTGGCAAACCTTCGGTTACCAAACGAAAGAAAAACATCAAGATTTTTTCATTTCTATAAAATCAAACCGTTATCTCTTGGTTCCGGTCGGTTAAACCAATTATGCTTCATGTCTTGGGCTCATCTCCTAAACAAACTTAATAAATGAATTACACCAAATACCAAAATCAAAAATCTTATACCTTAAGATAGTATTGCAACTAGTAAAACCGCCTCCCGACGCACTCCACAACTACAACCGCACCCTGCAATTATATTACTGATATAAACAAACTCATTCCATGTTTTTCATCCTTGAAACAAAATTCCAAACAATAAACAAATTTGATGAGTAAACATTATAGAAAAATCAGTGATTTTCCATACCTTAAAATTTATTCTTTACGTTTCGCGTGGGTTTTTGTGTTTGGGTTTGAGGGTTTTTTTTTTTTTTTTTTTTTTTTTTTTTTTTTTTTTTTTTTTTTTTTTTTTTGTGCGTTTTAGTTGTGTGGTGGTGAAAGAATGGGGTGAGGGTTGTTAGGGTTTCTGTTTGAAAGAGAACGAACATAGAGAGAATGGTGATATCGAGTTGTATGTTTTTTTGAATGTGAATGTGCCAGCTTTACAATCATAAATGTCCAATAAATATCCAGTTATGTTGCAATAGTATGAGAATCAAAACATTCCGCATAGTGGACTTTCCTTAGATAGATTTCAACTTCACATTAAAAATTTTCCGCAATTTGAAATTTCCAGCCATGTTTCAATTTCACATACAATACTTTTCGTTATTAAGTGTTATAAGGGCATTATTGGGATTGACCAAAAATTCAGTTTTCACATTTCACTTTGACTGTTTTCATTTTATAAGTAGTATAGATAAGTTGTAAATGTTAGTTATTACTAAATTAAGGTCAAACAAGTATTGTATAACTAATAGGTAACTAGAAAAATTACAAATGTGAATTACCTGTTGTTGAACGAGCATTATGTACAAATCGTCAAACATTAGTTGCTAGTTGGTTCGAAGCACTCTTAAACGCTCACCGACAAACAAAATTTGGATCCATTAAGAATAATTTAAAGTGAGAAGAGGTGATATATGTTAAATGTTACGTATAAACATTAATAAGTAAATGTCTAGTATCGAACCCGAGACCTTGGGATTGCACACTTTACAAACAAGAATAATGTAAAATAAATATGTATATATTAAATGTATTGAATATATATATTTATAAACACTTAATGGACTAAATGGTCGTTAGTTATTAACCGTATGGACTAACTATCATTAGTAACGAAAGATAAGGACTAGAGTGTAACTTGGGAGTCAAGAAAGATCTAGAAACACCCTTGTGGGTGCATGGCCGGTCGAAGCCCATCCCAATGGGTCGACCCATGCTTTCTTGGTCACCAAGTTTCATCTAGTATAAATACAAGGCCAAGGATTAGGGTTTCACATCTTTTATGCACACACACTAAACCCTAAAACTTTGTTTTCATTCTTTCTTGTCTTGGCCGATCGTCCAACCCCCCTCCTAAGGGATTTGGGTCGATTTTGGTTAAACCAAAATTAAGTGGTTTTGTTTACTTGCATCAAACCTTTATTCGTTGGTAGTTTGTGTGTACAAGAACGAGGTAATTATTTACTTTAGTAATTATCAAGAGATCGATAAACAAAACGGTAAGGGGTTTATCATTGATCTATTTATACAAGAATCAAGGTTAATTTGAAGTGCATCGGGTACGTTTACTATTTATGTTCTAGTTAATATTTATGTGTTATACTTGATCATAGCTTCCGCAATATGTGTTATTTAATTGTTAAACTCTAACAGTGGCATCACGAGCCATGTATAACATGTAATTGATTACTAAAACGCAATAAAAATCGGATCTTTAATTGTTTTAGATACATGTTTTTGATCTAGGGTTTTTCCTATTTTTTTTCTTTTCTAAAAATTTCGAAACCCTAACCCTAATTTTTTTTTGGGGGGGGGGGGGGTCGATTTTTCCATGAAACCCTAATTAGGGTTTTGTGGTTTTCTTGAATTATGTGTAATCACTAGAAACCCTAGGTCATTAACCGGTTAATTGAACGTATCTTGTGACCTATGTGCTAATTGTTAGGTTTTAATCTGTGACTTACATGCATGTTAGTCATGGATCTTGTTTATTTATCACATGTTTTATATAGATCTTAAATTGGGGAAGACTCCAATACATATTAAAATCAATTTATATATGCTATGTGGTATGTTTATTAGCTTTGGCCTACGCAATTGATTCGTCAATGTATGTGACTCTCCTCCATCAAGAGGAGAAGGCCTTAGTTGATTGCATGCATAAGTATACCTAGAATTGATTTTATTAGGATCTTTTCTAATACGGATTGCATGTGGCTAATTGTTTCACTTATTTATTATTGGTTGTTTTGATTTTCTTTGATACTTGTTTTATTGTTATTAGTTGGACTTGATGTAAGCAATAAAAGGGTTGTTTTTATAAAGAAAATAAATACGGACTAATAATGGTGAAACCCTAAGTGGTAAAGTAAGAATCTTGCAAGGTCTTAGGTGCCGATAGTGGTCCGATTCGCACGGTAATCAGCTCCCAGGCGAGACTAGCAAAATTCACACTTTATTACTATTTTGAGATTGAATCCATAAACTTTTGCTTGATTGATGTTTTGTACAAATATGCTTTTAAAATTAAGTCTTTTAAGATGATATTCATAACCGTGATTTGAAGGCTTAGAAAAGAGCCTTAGATTCTGCTTGGTTATCACAATCTTGAATATATCTTAAACGAATTACTTTTAAAATCATATATTGTAGAAAGTCATCTTAGGGTTTTGGCATAAACCTCAAGTAAAACTTTGTGTATTAATTTCACGAATTGGATATAAAAAGTTTTTATGAAAACTTATGTTATAAAGATGAGTGCATGCATCTTTGTACATATTTTGATTTACATATCAAAAATAATACCCTTAAATAATTTAAGTTACGTGCCATCTATCTATAAGGAACACTTGGAATTTTAATTTAGTAAACGTGAGACCTAGGCTAAATTACTATAACAAGGTAAAATTCTTTTAACGCGTGAGACCATAATTGTAATTTTACAGTTTCTAAGGTAGACGACTTAATTAAGTTGTGCGTGAGACCTAGAACTTAAGGCATGAGATGGGATGAAACATGCTTACAAGGCAAATTGATGAATCAATTTGATGTAAATCCCATAATGATCTAGGAATTGGAAATCTTGTTTGCCAATTATTGTTCGACAGATTACCAACTTTTATACTTTCACCACTAACAGATCAACTGATGTGGTGGAATCTATGTAAAGTTGGATCCTAGGTTTTCAAGAAAATTAGTTGGTTATATGAATATAGCCTTGGGTATTTTATTTTTCTTGAAGATATTGATTATCGAAAATACTAATATTTGAACTTTATCTGTAGATATGGCTCAACCCGATAACCAAACTGTGATTTCTGCTTTCAAGAGTCATCTTGAGAAAGAAAAATTGACTGGAAGGAATTTCAATGACTGGCACCGTTCGCTCAGAATTGTCTTGAGGGCGTCTGGTAAGCTAGACTATGTGACCGAGGAATGCCCTGCTGAACCTGCTGCTACTGCAACACCAGAAGCAAAGGCAGCATGGAAGGTGACTAATGCTAAGTACAATGAGGTTGCTTGTTTAATGCTCACTAGCATGAGTGCTCAATTACAAAAGAAGTATGAGTACTCGTCTCCTAAGAATATGCTTGATAACCTCAGGCAGTCTTATGAGAAGCCACCTGCAGTTGAATTGTATGATGAACTCGACAAGCTACACAACTGCAAGCATGGTGATGGTAAACCAGTAGCTGATTATGTAGATGAGATGAAAGATTCGTTTGATCAACTTCACAGAATTGGTTTTGGTTACCCCGACAATGTGCAAGTGCACTTGATCAACAGATCCCTCAACAGGGATTTTGCTGGTTTTGTGCAGAATTACAACATGCATTGCTCGGGGAAGACAGTCTCAGAATTACTCGCATTGCTTGTTGATTATGAGAAAAGTCTACCAGCCAAGGTCAAGGATCCTACCCCACAAGTGTTGGCAATTCATGGGGGGAGAATCCAGAAGAAATCGCATGTGAACAAAGGCAAAGGTAAAGGTGATAAAGGCAAGCAGGTCATGGCCTATCAACCACAACCAAAGATGAAACAGCATCAGCCTAAGCAGAACAAGACAAATCCTCCAAACAAGAAGGATCAGGCTTGTCACCACTGTCATGAAAAGGGCCATTGGAAGCGCAATGGTCCTCTATACATTCATGACTTGCGACAGAAGAAGCAGGGGAATGAAGCTGGTAAAGCCAGTACTTCAGGTGCGTTCTTTATGATTGAATTATTCACTCTTACTCCTAAATTGAATTCATGGGTATATGATACGGGATGTGGCATTCATATTTGCAATACATTGCAGGGGTTTAGAGTTGAGAGAAAGCTGGCCTATGGACAACAATTCTTGCACGTTGGTAACAGAGCGCATGCAGGAGTTGAAGCTATAGGAGTTTTTAATTTAGTGTTGCCTTCGGGCTTAGTACTATCTTTAAATAATTGTCATTATGCACCGTCAATTGTTAGAGGTGTAATTTCATTTTCATGTTTGTTAAACCTTGGTTTTCATCATACTATTTCTAGCAATGGAATTTCAGTTTCTTTAAATGATGTTTTTTATTTTAATGCTATTGCTGTGAATGGTGTATTTGAAATTGATATGAATGATAATGATAATGCTTTTGTTAAAAATAATTCAATGTATAGCATCAACAATAAGAGAATCAAGAAAGGTCTGGATTCATCTTATCTTTGGCATTGTCGACTTGCTCACATTGGCAAAGATCGCATGAAAAAGCTGCAACAAGATGGGCTTTTAAATAAGATCAATGATGAATCATTTGATAAATGCGAATCTTGCATTGCTGGGAAGATGACTAAGAAACCCTTTAAAAATAGGATTGAAAGGGCTAATGATCTACTTGGTCTTATTCACACAGATGTGTGTGGACCACTTAGACATGTGTCAAGGAGAGATGCTAGCTACTTCTTAACATTTACGGATGATTACAGCCGTTATGGTTATGTTTATTTACTTAAACATAAACATGAGGTATTTGAAACATTCAAAGTGTTTAAAGCAGAAGTAGAGTTGCAACTTGGAAAGAAGATTAAAGCTCTTCGATCCGATAGAGGTGGTGAATACCTGAGTCAGGAGTTCATAGATTATCTAGCAAAGGAGGGAATTGTCCAGCACCTTACTTCTCCATATACTCCACAACAAAATGGTGTATCTGAGAGAAGGAATTGTACATTGTAAGACATGATACGATCTATGTTTAATCTAACAACTCTTCCTTTTTCGTTTTGGGATTATGCCTTAGAATCTGCGGTTCGCATTCTAAATATGGTTCCAACAAAGAAGGTTGATAAGACACCATATGAGGTATGGACTGGAAAAGCTCCAAACCTGTCTTATCTTAAGGTCTGGGGTTGTGAGGCGTATGTTAAACGTGACTCAGCAGACAAACTCCAAGAAAGATCTGTGAAGTGCATCTTCGTAGGATACCCTAAGGAAACTATGGGATACTACTTTTATTACCCACCTGAAAACAAAGTATTTGTTGCAAGGTATGGAGACTTCCTTGAAAGGGAGCTCATATCTCAAGAATTCAGTGGGAGAGTATATGATCTGGAAGACGGTCAAGAAGATGTAGAACCTTCTGAAAACACTAACCAACTTCCGGTAGAACCTGAAAGTTTAGGTCCTCTACCTGAAGTTGAAGTGATTCCCATTCGTAGGTCAACAAGACCAGTAAAAGCTCCTACTCGTCTATGTCTTAATGTAGAGAGTGATGAGAGTATACTAGGTGATCTTGATGAGCCTACAAGTTATAAAGCTGCCATGAATGGTCCTGAAAAGGCCAAATGGAAAGAAGCTATGTATGGGGAAATGCAATCCATGGAAGACAATGAAGTTTGGGAAGAAGTAGACCTACCTCCGGGTGCCAAACTAGTTGAGAGTAAATGGCTCTACAAGAAAAAGACTGACATGGATGGCGTTGTACACACCTATAAGGCCCGTTGTGTAGCTAAAGGCTATACTCAAACTTTTGGTGTTGACTATGAGGAGACCTTTTCTCCTGTAGCTGACATAAGGGCAATTAGGATTCTTATAGCCATAGCTGCTTACTATGACTATGAGATTTGGCAAATGGATGTAAAAACCGCCTTCTTAAATGGTCGCCTAGATGAAGACATCTATATGGCGCAGCCTGAGGGGTATGTAAATCCAGAATTCCCAAATCGTGTATGCAAGCTTAAAAGATCCATTTATGGATTAAAGCAAGCATCACGACAATGGAATAAGAGATTTGATGGTGAAATTAAAAAGTATGGATTCACTCAAAATCCTGATGAGCCATGTGTATATCACAAAGTTAGTGGGAGTAATGTAATTTTCCTTATATTATATGTTGATGACATATTGATCATGGGAAACGACATTCCAAGTTTGCAAAAGGTTAAGGCATATCTTGGAAAGTGTTTTTCTATGAAAGATTTAGGGGAAGCTGCATTTATTCTGGGAATCAAGATATATAGAGATAGATCTCAGCGATTAATTGGATTAAGCCAAAGTGCTTACATTGATAAAATATTGAAGAGATTCAATATGCAAAATTCCAAGAAAGGATATTTGCCAATGCAAGAACAACATGGCTTGAGCAACAAGGTTTGTGCTTCAACACCTGCTGAGGTGCAACGCATGAAGAGAGTCCCTTATGCTTCGGCTGTGGGATCTATTATGTATGCGGTGAAAAGTACAAGACCTGATGTGGCGTTTGCACAGAATTTAACCAGTCGATATCAGCAGAATCCAGGTGGAGCTCACTGGATTGCTGTTAAGAATATTCTTAAGTACCTTAGGGCTACTAAAGATATGTTCTTGGTTTATGGGGGAAATCCATCAGCAGAACTTGATGTTACAGGTTACTGCGATGCTTCTTGGAAAGGTGATAAGGATGATACGAAGTCTCAGACGGGTTATGTCTTTGTCATTAATGGAGGAGCTGTGGATTGGAGGAGCAGAAAGCAGAGTGTACTAGCAATGTCTGCTACAGAAAGTGAGTATATAGCTGCTTCAGAAGCTGCAATGGAAGCTGTTTGGATTAGGAAGTTTGTTTCAGGGCTAGGAGTTATGCCTTCGATTCAAAGACCTATTAAAATGTATTGTGACAATTCAGCTGCAATTACATTTGCCAATGAGCCTGGAATCATGAAAGGCACCAGACATTTCCCAATTAAGCATCACTATGTTCGAGAACAAGTCGAAATAGGCGAAATCGAAATGCTCAAAGTTCACACAGATGATAACTTGGCAGATCAATTAACAAAGCCTCTACCTGGCAACAAGCTTTACAAGCATGCTGAAGGTGTAGGACTTAGATTAGCTGAAAGTTTCATGCCCATTTGTGATTAGTGTTTGGATAAAGGATGTAACGTACAATTATTATTTTAATGAAATAAAATATGTTTTATGTTTATTTATTCATTGTCTTAATAATATATCCTATATTTGCATGTTTAAGATCCATGAATAATTTATTATTCTAAATTGTCCATTGTCGATTAATGATATGGGAATATCATTAAACTAAGACAAATTTGAGTATTGGTTTAGGATATACTTGAAAGTATATTGATGCGTAGTCATACCAATTTCACATGATATTCGATGAATTGAATATTGGACTTATCCCAATAATATGATTTAATATTTAATGTGAGAATCATATTCAAAGTTATCCTCAGACTTGAGATACCAGATAAGTGTCATGGATGTAGTGCATTTTTGTGAAGCAATCTACCGCTCACCGTAACAGGGAGTTATAAGGGTTGTTTTCAGAAGTGTTGCAAAGTTCATGGGTTATTCTTGTAGTTAAGAAAGAATTTATTCCTTCTGATTTGTTTAGAAGTTTAATACTGCTGGGCCCCTCGTAGGGTTGACAAAATATTTGCATGGCCATGCCCAAAGTCTATCCGGAATACGTTAAGATGTTTTGGTAATTTTGTTCAATCATAAAGAAACGAGAAACAGAAATTTAATAAAGGAACTCACATCTTTATTAATGTGGTATTAGTAATGAAAGGATAATTATAATGATGAATCATTAAAGGTATTTCCAGGAAACCTAGCTCGGATTGAACTAGGGGCATTGGAGTGTTGCAAGACGCTAACCAATGTCATTTTACCATTAATGGATATACGAGTGGGAGCTGTTAAATGTTACGTATAAACATTAATAAGTAAATGTCTAGTATCGAACCCGAAACCTCGGGATTGCACACTTTACAAACAAGAATAATGTAAAATAAATATGTATATATTAAATGTATTGAATATATATATATTTATAAACACTTAATGGACTAAATGGTCGTTAGTTATTAACCGTATGGACTAACTATTATTAGTAACGAAAGATAAGGACTAGAGTGTAACTTGGGAGTCAAGAAAGATCTAGAAACACCCTTGTGGGTGCATGGCCGGTCGAAGCCCATCCCAATGGGTCGACCCATGCTTTCTTGGTCACCAAGTTTCATCTAGTATAAATATAAGGCGAAGGATTAGGGTTTCACATCTTTTGTGCACACACACTAAACCCTAAAACTTTGTTTTCCTTCTTGCTTGTCTTGGCCGATCGTCCAACCCCCCTCCTAAGGGATTTGGGTCGATTTTGGTTAAACCAAAATTAAGTGGTTTTGTTTACTTGCATCAAACCTTTATTCGTTGGTAGTTTGTGTGTACAAGAACGAGGTAATTACTTACTTTAGTAATTATCAAGAGATCGATAAACAAAACGGTAAGGGGTTTATCATTGATCTATTTGTACAAGAATCAAGGTTAATTTGAAGTGCATTGGGTACGTTTACTATTTATGTTTTAGTTAATATTTATGTGTTATACTTGATCCTAGCTTCCGCAATATGTGTTATTTAATTGTTAAACTCTAACAATATATTTTTAAATTCGATTCAATTTTTCAAGTGTATAATCATTGTAATGTGATTCTAATTCATAATGTGTAAAAAATCGAAGTAATGTTGAAAATTTCACATTTTGCGATATAAGTACAATTGTGAATGATACATACGAAATTGGTAATTGATGAGGTATAGTCTCCTCCGAATACTCAGGAAGAGATACTCTTAATTAATCGTCACTAATCCTAAGGTAAACTATGAGAAGAACAGTCCTTCGGAGTAACTGGGGTGATGAAGGCCACCTCAGGTTCGGAGGCAATGACGATGGAGCAGGTTCTACATCGGAGCTAGTACAATGGTAGCTGACATACATTGTACGATGATGCACGAATAGCACAGAGCTTGGTCCATATCTAGTACTTGGGACATAGCAACAACTTGGACCCTAAAAGCCAGGCCTGGTACTCACCAGTGACTTACACACTGCACCTAAACAACAACCTTCCCTCCACAGTACTCGTGTCATGGAGTTAAGGCCATATAGTATAAATAGATTCGCTCACGTAGTTACAGACTCTTACTTTCTCCCTACTTTTTCTCACTATAATCTATACCAAGTAAACACTTACTCTCACGCCCGGAGCTTGGTCTTAGATTAAAATTCGAGAGGGAGCTAACAACGTTCTTTCTTATATCAGCTTAAGAGACGAAGGAGCAGCTACAAGAGCTACTAAGGATTAAGGCCGGAGAGCATCTATTAAAATTTGCTCAAACAGTAATCACTACCGTAACTCGATTTTTACAAGATTTTTGGATCTTTTTATTTATAACTTTGATTTACTATCAAGTGATTTACACTAGTTAATTTAATCCTAAGTTATGAATCAATATCAATATCTCTCAACATAAGGTTGCGTTTGATTTTTCAAAAATAAAATCTCTTTATCACTTTTTACATCTCTTATTGAGAAGAGAATGTACAAAGTACTTTTCTTACACCATGAAGATTGTTTGTTTTATGAAAAAATAAGTGCTTGTAAATAGATTTAATCAGATGATATAAAAAACTGATTATCACTTATTTTCCAGCCAAATCTTGTTAAATCGGAGGTTATTGGTTCGTCAGAAAACAGAGGTGAGGCGTTGCTGGAAAGTGAGGTTGGTTGCGGTGGTGCAAATCCATTCGCGGCAAATGTGCCGGTGGTGGCAGATATAGGCGTTGTGGAGACGGAAATGTATTGCTTAGTGCACGAGACATCGTTAAAGTCTTCAAAATAAAAAGGAAATAAGTTATTTTTACCACTTTTCACTCTAAAAAACAAATAGTGTGCAACAAAAATGTTCGCACACTTGCAAACACAAAAAGCAAAATGATCTTATTTTAAAAAATCTGCTTAAGCCTTCTCAATAGAACCGAATCCCCGCAAACATATCCTATTTCTTCAATTTTAACATGCCAAAACTACAACATTCGATACAAAATATTTTCCAATTTCAAAACAAATCTTTTTTTCAATTCCAAAACATACATTTTCCTTAAAAAAAAAACCAATCCAACGGCCCATATTAAACTTGCTCCCTACGAAAATCACACACATAAAACCAAACAGCCGCACACTTCTTCATTTCATTCACAATCACAAAACCCTAAAAACAAATTCCTTAAACCCCAAAACCAAAACACAAAATGGCTTTCAACACCATCATCCGCCGATCAGCCCCACTGGCGGCGCGTCTCTTCTCAACCCCCACAACTCAACGCACCTTTGCTACTGCCACTAGGGGTGCTTTGGTTTCAACAGCTCTGAAGAGCAAAAACATTGGGTCTTCAAATAGGTCATGTTTGGGTCCATGTGTTTGTAAGTATTGTTACTCTGCTTCTGTTGAGAAAACAACTGCTTTGAAAAAACCAAGTTCTGATGAGGCTTTGTTGAAGGTTATTGAGTCTGAGATTCAGTGTTCTGTTGAAAGCTTTGAGGAGGTACCCTTTTTGCTTATTTTACTTTTATGGTTTTATATTCTATTAGTATGTTTGCTAGGAACTGTTTGTTTAAAGTAAAACACTTGAAATGAAAGCCATTTGGGGGGTATTTGTTTCAGCTTATTATGGGCTTAAGATCTTATCTGTTTTCGGCTTATGTTTCATATGCTCAACTTTTTCAGCATATTCTGAAATTTGTGTGTTTATGTAATTTTGTTGTGACAAATAAACTTTTATAAACCCATAAGGGGTGTTTGTTTAAGCTTATATGTGGCCCTACGAGCTTTTCGGTTTTCGGCTTATGTTTCATAAGCTCAATTTTCCGGCTTATTTTCAGACTTATGGGCTTATATGAGTTCATCATATCATAATAAACTTATATAAACAAGTCTTAAAATTAGCTGTAAAATTGAGGCTTATGAAATATAAGCTAAAAAACAATAAGTCCCAGAATAAGCCAAAAAAGTTATAAGCCGAAAACAGATAAAGCTTCTAAGCCCATATATAAGCTTTAAACAAACACTATTAACATTTGAGTTAATGTTATTGTTAGGAATCTTTTGTTATTTGTTTATTATTGAGCTAATATGGTAGTAATTAAATGTATGTTATGAAAATGGTTTTTGTTTTGGTTATTATTTTATTGTTTTTAGTACTTTTTTTAAGGTTAAGAGGGTATTTGTTTATGTTTGAACTGAATTGATTTTATGTGTTAAATATTTGAAATGAAAGACATTTTGTGCAGTTTGTGCATACATAAATCTTTTACAATTTTTTTTGTAGTTAAGAGTTTATCTCTGCTTATATTTTCGTGTTTTGTATATAATGATTTTGAATTTGTTTGCTAGACAATATTTGTGAAGTGATTAAATATGTTGAAGACTGAGTTATTTTCTTTCTTGTTATTTATGGGTTTTGTTTATAGATGATTAAGATATTGTTTTTGTTCGAAATGGGAATTTGTAATGAAAGATGATATATAAGCCCAACCCTCCTTGAAAAAGCCATAACGTTGTGGCTTATCAGCACCCCTTGTATAAGCTCATAAGCCCACTTACATAAGCTTAGCCAAACACTTGGTTGGGGCTTATTTGAATTTGAGTCATATAAGCTAATAAGCTCATCGTATAAGCTTAGCCAAACACCGTAGCTTTTATAAGGTGTTTTTGTTTTGCATAATATGCCCTCACTAGTAATGGTATTGTTTTTTCAAATCATCTCTGTGATCTGTGTAGGTCATTTGTATGTGGAAATACCTTTAAATCCTGGCTTTTAGAAATGATAATTTGTGTGTAAGTGTTATAATGTGATCAGCTACAAGAAAATGCTAAGATTACAGGGTATGAAATGATATAAGCTTGTAATTTAACCTTCTTTAAATGACACATATGGCAATTACATTTTTATTTCCCAGTTGCAATTAAAATAAAAAGGGGAATGCGTTGTTTATTTGATTATGCTGCCTATTGATATCGGTTTCAATTTGTCGTCATTTTTAAGTACTGATGATTACTCAGTTACTGTAAAGCTTTGTAGGTTTGACATGTTTTCTATTGTTGTAGATACTAGTGAATTTGTTTTGTTATGATTTTTTTACTAATATCATCACCTAGTTCTGCACATTTAGGAATGCCTTTTAGTTATATCTCTAAACAATCTTCTTTAGTGAAGATCTTTATGTGTCGATAACAGTTCTCTTTCTGTTTTCATTGTTGCACCAATTGCTCACTATCTATTTACTTGACTCTAAACTGTATTGCATCTTATATTTGGTCACAATCATAGACTTTTTTTGCTCGGAAGTTGTTTAATCTTTAAATTGGTAGTCTGGCTAGCTTTCAAGTTTATATGTGTCATGTTTAAAACATTAATCTTTGTTGCTTTCCGCTTAGTAATGATAGCATCTTATATTCTTCAAAAGGTCATTCTATAATGGAAGATAATTTATGCTTTTTTCTTTGCAGGGTGAGGATATTCCGGAAGGCTTTCCGTTTAAACTTGAAGATAATCCTGGGCAGCAAACAGTATCTCTGACCAGAGAATACCTAGGTGAAACCATCCATGTTGAAGTTGAACCATCAAGCCTTACTACAGGTCAGGAAGATGACGATGATGATGCGGATGATGATTCTGAGAAGGGCAGCCAGTCAAGTCTCCCGATGGTTGTCAAAGTTTCTAAAACTGGTGGGCCTTGCTTGGAATTTGGTGTCACCGCGTATGCTGATGAGATTGTTATTGATAGCTTGTCTGTTAAAGATCCAGATATGACTGAAGATCAACTTCCTTACGAAGGACCCAGATTTGAGTGAGTACTTTCTTTCTAAACTCTTTTCTTTTCAGTATATTTGTTTTTGACTTGTACACTTTCTTCAAAGTTTACCCATTTGACCTGTTAAGATATATAGCAACTCAAATTAACCAGTTTTAAATAAATGGGTTGAATTTGTCGCCTTCAGAATGTGGGATATTGAGCTCATTGTATTGTTCTGGTATTCATACACTTACTTCAATCTAAATTTTATTTGCAGTGAATTGGATGAGAATCTTCAGAAGGCATTCCACAAGTATTTGGAGATCAGAGGGATCAAGCCGAGTGCAACAAACTTTCTGCATGAATACATGATTAACAAAGAGCACAAAGAATACACAAACTGGCTCAAGAACCTTAAGAAGTTTGTTGAGGCTTAGTAATGCTTCTTTTGGAGCATTTTTTAAATGTCAATGGCTATTTTGGAACAAACGGTTATTGAATGCTTTTGGGGTTTTGCACCATCAGAGACTTATCAATGAGAATATAAAAGATGTTATGTTTTAGTGTCTAATGAAACGGAATTCTTGTGTAAGTTAATGTGGAATTATTAATAACTACTAATTGCTGCTTTTGTTGCTGCAACAGTGCAACTGTTAGTTTGGCTGTGGCACATGAATTCAATTTAATTTATTTTGAGTCACCACATAGGCACATTTCACTTTAATGCCTGTACGTTTGAGATCCTTTCTTTGTTGATTGTGCTGATATTGGAGGCTAAGTTAATCTTTCCCTGGCAAACGATAATGTTCTAACGTCAGACATACTTATTGACATGTTACTCTTCTTGATGTCAAATTTAAGGAAGTACTATATATTGACGTGTTAGTTCTCGAGTACTATTTAAGTTTTGATGTCTTTCTTGTAACACAAAAGTTTTCTGCAAATATACATATCCGTGATCATTTTATTCCAAGTTGATATTGTTATCTCTATCTTTGGACGCATCATTTCTGATTTGGTTGCTACGTCATTATTGATCTCTTTATTATAGCTTGTTAATCTCCATATTAAGCAAGAGACTAGCATTGGGGTTAGGGTTGGAGACCGACCCATTTGGTTATAAATGGGTCAGTATGTGTTACGTTTCATCTTATATCGGTTATAAATGGGTCAGTATGTGTTACGTTTCATCTCATATAAGTCGGACAAAAAAATTAACAAAAAAAAAGAAACACATCAAATAGGTGAAGTTTAAATGTTAAGTGGGTCACCATAGTTTATTTTGTTTATAAAACCTCACTAAAATGCTAGCCGTTTAACCAAGGACCTTTGTCCTAACTTTTTGAACCAGTAGTTGTAGGTCCAAGTGGTACAACAGACATAATCCTCATGAACCTAGAAGAAAACAAGCTAGTAGAAAACAACATAGCATAATATTTCTTACATGAACCTCTTAATATGATAGTCGATGAAGGCATAAAAACGTAAACTTAAAAAGCTAGCAAGGAGCTAGAAAAACGTAATTAAAAAGTGGAGAATAGAGTGTTACAAGGATTGCAAAACCACTCTATTCAATTAAGGGAACATTTCTTAGATCTGCTAGAAATCCAAGTGTGAGAGTAGTGTTTGCAAAACCACTCCACCAACGATACGAAGTTATGGACTAAAATCTTAAGTTTGCTGAGTCACTGAGCGAGGTCTCTATGAGTATAGACGACCCCTTTATCGTTATCCACCACTTGTCCACTTCCTCTTCCTATCCTGAAATATAAGCACCCAACATTACATCATTTCAAATATGTAGAAATGAGGATTCTCAGAAAGTAAAACACAAGAAAAGCTTAAATGTACCATTTTGTTGTCAGTAAACCTTCAACTCCTACTGGTCCACGAGCATGAATCCTACTCGTACTTATACCAACCTGTTTCCCAATAAACAATGACTCGTATATGGACTAAAAACAATATTAAATATTGACTATACACTATTTCCAAATATTAATGCCTATATAATACCTCTGCACCAAGACCAAAACGGAATCCATCACTAAATCTTGTGCTTGCGTTGTGAAATACAGCAGCACTACAAAATGTGACCGGCCAGAGGATAAGTATAAAACACCAATATAGTTTTTCATTTGTCTTAGTAGTAGAACTTTTTGTTTTAGGTCACATGAGCCACTGAAAAGGGTTCTGACATGTTTGAGTCATTTTGTACCAAGAAAAAACCCCCCTTAAATAGTGAATTTTTAAAATAACTTTCTTATGAAAATGCTAGGTACATATCTATATAACTTGAAGTATTATAGAAATATGTTAAAGAAAAAAGGGTACAAAATGACCCAAACGAGACACAAAACCATATTTTAATGACTCAGATACGCAAAAAAAAGGCACATTTAAAAACGGAACAAATAAATAAAATATGCTGGTGCTTATGCAATAAGACCTTTATTTAACTGAAAGAGCTTTTAGCTGAATTAATACTAGTAAGAAATCATGAGCACCTGCCAATTCGACGTATAAAAGCATCTGCAGCTTCAGGGTCTTCTGTAACAATACAATCAGTATGCGCACTGCAGAAAATTCATGGTAGCATAGCATAAGTATCTTTTATAAAATAGCAGAACAGACACAATTTATATAAATATCATATCAGGTAACAGGCCTTCCATGCTTGTTGATGTGATCTATAGCAGCATCCAAATCATCCACAATTTCAATTGTGCAAGCCAATGAACTGTACTCATGATGTAATGTAGGTGCTTCTGTAATATCCAGCAAAGAACTCGCTTTTGGGCCACCATATATATTAGCACCTGACAGACACACATCATGATGATCTTTCTGGTGTATGATCATTGAAACTTAATAACAATACTTATATGTGACTTTAGATTTATTCACGAAGTACAACCTGATGTAATCTTCTGATGGTGAAACCGTGAAAGAGTATACCTTTAGCAACAAGTTCAGAAAGAAGCTCACTAGCACCACCATTTTGCACCAAATCCTTATGAAGAAGAAGTGTTTCCTGGTGAAAATGAGAAATAGTTATAACAATAGGGATATGCCGAAAAATATCACAATACACAACCAAGAGAAACAAAAAAACAGAAAAGCAAACGCGAGATTTTAGTATGACAGATATTAAATACCATAGCATTACAAGCAGCTGGATAATCTGTTTTTGCGTCCAACACTATCTTCTTTGCCATTTTCATACAAGCTAATTTGTCAACATAAACATGACAAACTCCATCTAGAACATTATAAGAAAGTAGAGTTAATGCCATCATTAGCAAGAGTATATTCATCAATGTAAATTAACACTACAGGAGGAATACTCAACTTCTGATAGTTATAAATGGGGCGACTTGTGTTTTGTTCTAAATTAACATGCTAAACGGGCAAAAACGCTAGATAAAGAAAACGGGTAAATGGGTTGCAATTTGCTCAAAGCGTCTTTTTAATTGCAGCAAGTCTCCCGCATGATATTACTATTATAGATAGACTAAATTTTGGGCGATAAGGCTTCCGGATCAACCCGACCTGCATACAAAATAACCATTCTAACTCCATCCCGTATGACTTCTTACTCAACTCATCTGCCCTGTTCATTTTAGTTAACACCACCTTACCAGCATGACCCATAACAGGAACTTTGGTTGATGACTTAATTTGAGAAACAAGTTTGTTGCTGCCTCTTGGAATCACGAGATCAATAACATCATCGAGCTTAAGCAATTCTGAAATCTCTTCTCGAGATGTCACGAGTCCAATTAGCCCTTTACCTACTGTTTCCGGGATGGCTGAAGTAATAATCTAAATTTTTAAGGAAATTATAGCAATAAGTCAAAATTTTAGGACATTGTAAGAAAGGTGGACTCATATATACTGATTATATATCCTACAGTAACCTTGTGCAAGATTGCATTTGATTGTTTGGCTTCCTTTCCGCCTTTCAGTAGTAGCCCATTCCCAGTTCGGATAGCTAGTGATGCTATCTGGCCAATTATTTCACAATCAAATTCATTATGCACATGACATGTAACAGTTCAGCTTAACATAGTAACTATTTTTTTCTTGGGAACGTGAGCTGAAAATAACATAAAAATACTAACACTTTACAAAAAGGCTTCCATTTACATACCTGGACTAGTGCCTCAGGTCGAGACTCGAAGATAACAAGAAGAACACCTAAAGGAGATGATATCTTTTCTAAGACAAAGCCAACTGAAATCTGGATACAACAATAATGGATCAATAAAATTCCAAAATCATTAATTCTGCATAAGGTTCAATTAGTAATACTTTGAACTGACTCGTCAGCAAAAAGTTTGTATAACGTGTGAAGCAAAAATTGCCCCTTTTAGAGAGAAACACCATTTTCTTACCTCGATTTTCTTTAATATCTGTCCAATTGGTTCTTCCATTTTTGCAAGAACACGTATCGCTTTCACAAGACTAGCAACCTGCTAAAAAGAGGTAAATCAAGACTCGGAAACATAAATGAGGCACACACACACTAACTACATGACGAAAGACTATAAGTTCAACAATAACTTGCCTTTCCAGCATTCAGTGCCAACCGACAGATTAAAGATGTTTCATATCCAGCATCTTTTGCAGTAGCAATATCAGCTTCATTTTCATGTATAATCACCTTCTCATTTGCTTCCAGTGCATCAGCTATACCCAATAAAATCTTACTCCTTTGGTCCGAAGAGATTGCTTGAAGTCTTCTAGAACTTTCTCTTGCAGCAACCGCCATTTCACGTGCATCTAACTCTCCGTCTAAAACACATAAATGAGCATCTCGATGAAAGAGTGTACCGATTTGTTGTCCACCAAGAACTCTGACAATATTGTCTCTCGTAAACCCGCTGCAAATACAATTTCATAAAAATCGTGACTTGTTTACTATGATACATGAGTTTAACATAAACTGCCAAAAAAGTATACCTTGTAATGACGACGGGGGTACCACCTTGAGACGCGCAAACAGCAGCTTTGACTTTAGCAATCATGCCACATCGTCCTAATCTGGACTTATCACCAAAGGTAATTGTATTCTCGAGCTTTTCTTTGATGTATGTATAAATTAGCTTTGAATGTGGATCACTAGGGGGCCCACTGTAGAGACCATCTACATCACTCAATAGCACAAGAAGATCGGCTTTTAGCTCTAATGCTAGTAGAGCTGCCAAACTGTTATTATCCGAAAATATACCAAAAGAATCCTCGTATGGAGCTTTTCTGGTACTAACAGCATCATTTTCATTAAAAATAGGGATAACTTTTAATGACAATAACGAAACGACTGTTGCAACAAGTTGCTTCCTAAATTCTGGACTTCTAAAGTCGTTATCAGTCACGAGGAGCTGTGCCGATGTCACATCTAGCTGGAAAAGATACAGTACAAAATTCAGCCAGCCTGTTATATATCACTTTGGTTAGGAATATAAAGACTAATATGTTGGAATTTACCTGGCTAAACAATGTATCATATAGTGCCATGAGACCATTTTGTCCAACAGCTGCGCATGCCTTACCATCTATTTCATTTTGTGGTTTTTGTAGGTCGGCAAAGCTTCAGGGAAAAAAAATAGTCATTACATTAAAAGCTCAATTTGGGTTATAACTTATTGTTAACAAGTCTAACGGGTCGTCATTCAAAGATTTAGCTTACAAATGAAACAAGTCAAATGGGTCAGAGGGATTAAGTACCTGCTGTTGACTAATTTTCTGTGTCTAAGGCGTTGTTGACCAGCACCAACAGCACCTGATGACACCAAGATAACCTCAAATCCTTGATCATTTAGTTCTTGAATCTGCAGTGAGTTTTTAACATATAACCAATCCCCTTTCAAAAAAAGATATGGAAAGGAAAACACAAAAATAGAGTAGCAAATTGTGTGTTTATAATAACCTGCTCACAAATTGCTCCTAATCTTCCGAGAGCAAGTCTTCCATCATTTTGGGTGACAACAGCTGTCCCAATCTTATTTCCAAACAATAATTAGTACAAAATTTTGAAACTAAAATAGCATGATGCAGTTAAATTTAGTATAGGTCTCATTTCACACACCTCTGTCGCGCTTAGACCTATGTAGCACATAATCTACCTTAATTTGCCTATCGAAATTCGACCATCATTACATTAGTAAGACAACAATAATATCTCCTGAAAACTTGAAATCCAAAAGACACAAACAATGCTAGTCTAGTTTCCAAAAAAATAATGATAGCATGTTATTACAAAGCCAAATCGATACACACATAAACACACTCTTCAATTTCCAACAGAACACGGTTAAACCAAATACATACGAGGGCGTGCTACCGCACATGGCCTCAAAATTCACTTCCAACAAAAATTTTATGTTTTAATTAAATATTTGGTAAAACTTTAGATAGATCATCAAAACACTATGATTTTGGTTTCCATAATCGGTATATATATTTGCTACCATCGCATTTATTTATCGTATAAGCTTTAGCTACGGCACTCTACATGATATTAGTATTGCCACTTTA
Source organism: Artemisia argyi (assembly GCA_030686995.1). Taxonomy (NCBI): domain Eukaryota; kingdom Viridiplantae; phylum Streptophyta; class Magnoliopsida; order Asterales; family Asteraceae; genus Artemisia; species Artemisia argyi. The sequence continues at coordinate 137,145,774 of CM060694.1, forward strand.
AAAATGCACAAACACAAACAATGCTAGTCTAAGTTACAAACTTACAAAGCATTAACAAGTTTTCGCAAAGCCAAATACTTACATAGGTAAGTATATGCGTTAGTTATCAAGAAAACACGATTAAACTTTGCATGATTACAATTACAGAACTACTGTACAAAACACACACAATGAAATAAAACATCCAGTTCTTGTCTAAAAAACCAACCAGAATTTTTCGTTTATGTTTTTTTAGTCATTTGTAGGGGCGTTAACGAGCCAAGCTTCTAATGAGCCAAGCTTCTAACGAGCCAAGCTTTTAACGAGCTACTTGAGCTCTACTCACGAGCTCGAGTCAATCTCGAACAAATATTAGTGCTCGATTAGTTTGACAAGCTGAGTTTTGAAAACTAATATTTGGCTAGACTAGTTCAAAAACTTGTTTAATTATCATGACTGAAACGAGCTAGTCGAGCTTAACGAGCCGAATGAGCTACTCAAGCTTAACAAGCCAACACTTGATCTATATAAGTTTTATGCTTATTTATAAATTTTAAATTAAATTTATGTTTCTAATATGATTTAAATTTAGGTAGCTTAATAATTCTAAGTATATATTTACTTAAAGGTAAAGATCATTCATTCTTTTTCATGTACTTTGTTTTATAGGCTTTTTATTTTTCTTTTTTTCTTCTTTTTTCTATGTGAGGTGTGCTTTCTTTTACTTTTTTTTTAACATGTGTTTTCTTTAACTTGCATCTTTTATATCTAATACGCTGTTTTCTTTTTAGTTATTACAAGTTTGTCAACTAACTACATGACAAATCTTTTAAGTTTAATCTATATAAATACACTTGCTTATCTTATCTAAACTACTGTAATATAAAGCATTTGACTGTGTTTTTATTTGTAGAAGTGTTAAGTGATTCAAGTTTACACACTTTTGCTTTATAAAACAATCTATAAACATGTAACAATCAAAGTATATTAATCTATAAACATGTAAAAAGCGGTATCATTCTTTCTAAAAAACTAAGATATTAAAAACTAAACTTGTCCGTTCAAAAAAAAAAAAAAAAAAAAAAAAAAGAACTTGGAACGTTCACGATATCTATAACACTCAATGCAATATCACTACAAAATTCAAAATGCTAAAAATCAAGAATTAGACATCCAAAAATTTCTTTACACAATGCAAAATCTTTAACCGAGCCATTCACATATAGCCACTATAGACATGACATACACCACGGATTATGGAGTATCAAAGTAAAATTCAAACTGATTTGATATTTGATTAAGTTGAGTGTGACATTGAGCTCATAAGGTGTAGGACCTCAAATAAAGCTTTATCAATGGTGGTTAAAGAGAGAAAGTAACGAGAGATAGAAAGATGATAAATTTGAGTACTGGGCTTTTCTATTTCTTTCTAAATGTTACAATGAGTGAATTACATCATATGGTGGCTTAATGCCTTATTTATAGTTAGTGATGTGGCTAAGGATATAGATACAATAATAGTCCTAGACTATTTACTCGTAAGCACCTTGATATGAATCTAGTTACATTCTATCTTTACATCATGAATGAAATTCATCTCATATTCCAACATAAAGGTTATGTTATCTTTTTCTCTTACGAGTTGATTCAAGATATAAAGTTATGTGTTAAAATATATAATTTTGAATCAGAGCAAAGATGCAAGTTAACAACTATATGTTATACACACAAATACATACAAACACGTAACACACAATAAAAAACATACATATATGCACACATGCATACAACACGTATATACGCGAATTCTTTAAATTATTCAAATAACAAAACATGCAGTTGATAACAACCCGATTTGTAGAATTTTATTCACTATTTTTATATTTCGACTTTGTATTTTCAAAGAAATAACAATTAATAGTTAATAATAATAATAAATACGGAGTATATATTATATCTCGAACAACAACAAAAATTCAAGTTTGAGCTAGAGCAACTTTATAAAAGTTTATTCGAGCTCGAGCCGAATAGTTGGTAAACGTGTCTAGGTTGTTTAGGCTGAAACTCGACTTGACTTAAATCGTTAACACCCTTCTAATTTGTACCTTTTCCGGTCATTACAAAGAAAACAAAGCAGAAAATGGAAGTAAGTTACTATGTCAATACCTTAATAACAATTCGCTTAACATCTTTAAGAAAAACTCGAGTTGGATGGATTGCCTCCATAGTTTTTCTTCACTGAACGCAGATCAAGTCCGTTCAATACTTGCATATATAGTCCCCTGTGACAAACGACCAATGACTAGATGACTCGTGGACTAATAATCTGTAAAACTGATGTGGCATATTGCTGGATTGAACATGCAGCCCAAGTACATATTCGTCACCTTTTCATTTGTCAAAAAATTAGATATTGAATTTTAACACATGAAATTTTTCGTTATTCTTAATTTAGTGATCGACTTGCTATATTTACAAATACATGCAATCTTTTGGGGAGGTGATTTGCACACTCCAAAAAATGATTGGCACACTCAAATTTTGAGTGTGTTGACATTTATACCCTTACAGGATAAGAATAAGTCCAAATAATGTGAGGGTATAAATGTCAACACATTCAAAATTTGAGTGTGCCAATCATTTTTGAAGTGTGCAAATCAGTTCCCAATCTTTTGAGTATAAATTCAACTATTTTTTAATAAAAGCAGTGTACAAAACTTATTAGGGGTGTGCACGGTTCGGTTTGGGGCGGTTTTTGGGTAAAATCGAAACCGAACTGACATGTTCGGTTTTTATAGAACCCAAAATCGAAACCGTTCATTTTTTGGCGGTTCGGGCTTTTCTGTTTATTATCGGTTTCGGTTCGGTTTTTCAGTTTCTAACCGTTTATATTTGGCCATGACAAATTTATACCAACAAACTTGTATTACATAGAAAATTAGTTTTTATTTTATTTTCTTTTTATTTTTTTAATCAATCTAAGCATAATAATGTTTATTTCATAATTCTGTAATTACACACATGCAAGTGAACATACACATAATATGATCACCGTTATATATTTATTAATATATTCTCAAGTAAACATATAACACGACAAACACGTATATAAAAATAAACGTTAAGATAAATATATTATAAATCTATCAACAAAATGAATATGAATTTATAAATTTGATTTATTTAGTTACTTATTCATATTATATTAATTATATATAATAAAATCGGTTCGGTTCGGTTTTTGGACGAAAACCGAAACCGAACCGTATTTTTCAGTTTTTGAAAAATTAAAAACTGAACAATCGGTTTTTAGTTTTAGTCGATTTTTTCGGTTCGGTTTTTTCGATTTTTTATTCGATTTCGATTTTTTCAGTTTTGTTTGCTCACCCCTAAAACTTATGTAGTGTTGATGCGTGTTACAAATAAACATCTCCATCTAAAAAATATTGTAACATTATTGTTTCCCATCTTAAGAATAAGGCTCGAGGCATATAAATATATGAGGAAACATAAATGGGGTAGGCCTCAACAAACAATAAACCAGCGGAGCTCTAAACTGATAAACATAATATAACTATCCACTAACAGCACTCCTGCAATTTGAGCGGGAGATGAACGTACGCTCAAACTGGCTCGAAAATCATCAAACAATGCATAAAGTAGTCCCTTAATAAAAATATCTGCAAACTGGAAACGTGAAGGTACATGCAACACACGAACAAGTCCGGCGGCAACCTAATCCCGAACAAAACAAATATTTATCTCAACATGCTTCGTTTCCTAATGTTGTATGTGATTATATAAGAGATAAACCGCGCTAACATTATCACAATAAACCAAGGTAGCCGTAGACAACGGAGAATGAAGCTCACGAAGCAAGTTTCGCAGCCAAGCAGTCTCAGCAACTGTATTAGCAACACTACCACCAGAAGTGGAGCCAAAAAGTTTTGCTCGAGGGGGCACACTTTGAAAATTTTTAGAAACTGTATTACAAATTTATTCTTATAGGTGGCAAATTACAATATATATATATATATATATATATATATATATATATATATATATATATATATATATATATATATATATACACACACACTAGATTTCGAAGCCCGCCCTATGGGCGGGCATGACTTATGAATATCGTTAAAAAAAATTAGTTAACAAAACATAAGATATAAACATAGAATGTTATTTATTTAATACATTAACAACGGGAGAAAATAAATGTTTAGTGAATATGAGAGAAACAAAATTACAAAGTAGTACGTAAGAAAAAAGTATACAATGAAATAAACAAAACCAAAATAAGTGCGTTAAGCAGTGATGAAAAATCTCAAGTAACAAAAAAGTCAAATACGGAGTAAACTGCAATGCACAAAGCCACCACAGATGACCGCCCTCACCACCTGCCCCTACAACATATTTAAGAATGATTGCATTTCAGCAAGTAACTAAAATTCTAATACCGAAGACTACCTATTTGTGCTACTAATAAATATGTAAAGTTATGTGATTGTGCTACTTATAAAGAACCTTTGGCAACTTAAGATTGGTTAAACGTTCAAACAGCTAGCTGTAATAAGTACCCAGGACTCATTAGAAAACACATATAGTTCTTTAAATGTAATCACCAATTAATTTCCAGATTTGTCAAACAACAACTATCAATAGCATGAGTATTACTGTAATGGGTTAAGCATTAACATACTGGTTATAATGCTTTTCCCATATGATGAAAGTCCAATATAAATGATACACTTATATCTAATTATATAGCAAAAGAAGGATGGTTAAAAATGGTTGAAAAGTGTATATGTTGGAAGAATTGAAAGAAAATGTTGTACATAAAAACTTTTAGGTTTAGTTGTCTTCACTTGTCGGATATCGGCGGCGGCTATTTGCATATGTGACACCTAAAGGCCAGTTACTTACAACATGAATAAAGCAAATGAAAATAATAAATGATTATGCTATGGTGCCAAAGGCAATATTATTCATCATGCAATCAAAATATTAAACCTTATGTAGATCATCATTGCAATCAATCATTTTTAAGATCACCATCAATGAGTTAATCTCCTGCATCGATTTATATACAATATAAGTAGCTTAGTTTATATATAGTGCTATAAGTTAACGCTTAATATATGTTTGGTTGAAAACTTTAAACAAACATTTTTAAGATGTGTTTGATATTCACTTCAGTCATCCTGAAAATACATTACCAACCATGTGTATTATTTATACTATTATATATCATTATGAATAGGCGAATCGACTCCTACCGAATTCACCAACAGGCTTTCACTCCACATATAAGCATCTTTTGCTAACTTAAAACCAAATGGCAACCTCATTTTATCAGCAACTTTTTGAGTATCATACAATCTTTCACAAAAAAACAAAGGCTATGGTGAAAAGGTGCGGAACCCATGACGTCTTATTAAGATGTGTTTGATATTCACTTCACTCATCGCGCAAATATAAAAAAATAAAGTTTCCAAATTAGCTTTGAATTAGAAAAAATAAAGTTTCCATTGGCTGCATTCTCCCACGACTTGCATGATCGTTACGGCTCCATTGGCTGCACTTTTTAATTGTTACCTTAAATTGTAACTTCTAGCGAGAAAAAACTATACTATCCTGTTGGACGACTTCACACGTAATACTTTGTACAAAAGTATTTGGGTAATTGAAAAACAAATATATAGTAACAATAATAACATGTGCAACGGGATAGGTTTATCCTTCAAAGGCAAGAAAACATATTATATTGCATACATTTAGTACTTTATAAAATGGCTAGCTAAACCACACTATGTGATTTACAAAAATCATAAGTAGTGACAAAAATCACTGGCTTTAGTGTATGATTGAACTATTTGGTTTCAGCATCGGACTTCAACTTTCCATCATCTATTCACAAAAATAAAAACGAAGACTTCATTTGTGAATATCATTAAGATTTAAAGTGTGAGTATAACAAAAGAAAATGGCGGGTCAGTATCGGGTTGAAAGCTTAAAATGAGTACTCTTGCACAGGTTGAGATGACCATAAAACTGTGTCCACATCTTATATTTTTAAATCAAATTAGTGTTAGTTTTATATGATAGCAAACATTACTTTAATACAAAAAATAGTAGATTTAGGAGCTTTTATGTAAAAGAAGAACTTTGTGTGGTTTTAAACCTATTTGACCGGTTTCATTTACTAACTTCATTTATTTGACCCATTAGAAATAAAAAATAACCCAAATCAGCCCATTTATAAGCAAAAGGGTTGAATTTTCTATCTCTATCCACTTACCAACAGTGGCTATATCACACTTCCCATCATGGTAAGTGATGCGTGTGGATCGCACCAGGCTTTACCTCTCAAGGGATCTCGAGAAACTTACAACCCCCACCAGGCAGTGTACCTGATCGTTGTAGTATAGTATAGTGACAAGTACCGGGGGATTGATCGTTCAGCTAGGAATAGTGTCGCTAGGATTAGAAAACCTAAATACTAGTTCTAAAGATGAGGGATGATTATTTTTGTATTTTTATATTTTTTAGAAAGCAAGTTAAAATCTCGGGTTTGAAGGATTTGGGCGGAATTAGTTGCTAGTCAACTAACCCAATGCTAAAGATGCAATCAAAATAAATTACTAAAAATGAAATTAAACTAAATTATACTAAAGTTGTGAGCAATAAGTGGAGAAAATGTGTTTACTTAGATTTCACTACTCCCTAGACATCTTTTACACGTTAATTACTTGTTATAGTTGCATGGATGACGGATTGTATTCCTTAATATCATTCATGGGGTGACGCACTTAACTCCCCAATTCTATGAGCTCTTATCTCCTCCTATACCATGCCCAGCACAACCATAGGGATTATAAACAGTGGCTCATGCATTAAATACAACTAATAAAGACCTAGTGCATATCGTTCATGTTTCCTAAGACGTTCAAGCATGTTACCATTTGGAGATCTGCCAGTTTTCTTAAGCCTAACATATAAATTCATTCATCTAAAACAAACTATAAACAAGTAATCAACATATAATTAACATCTAGGTTTCATTAGATCCAAGCAAACACAAGATAGATCTAGCCTAGCATGATGGAATTAAGACAAGAACAAGATATAGACAACCAACACATAGACATATTGATTGAATTAAAAGAACACTTATCTTAATTACACATGAAAGGTATCAAAGGCTTGGAACCCTTGAAAAACCTGCAAAATTCGCACCAAGTTCGTACTTAGGGTTTCTCCAAAATTTCTCTCTAATGTGTAAAAATTAGAAAACTATATATAGGAAATAGGGTCTGACGGCGTCAAGACCAAATAGGTGACGCCGTCACCTCGCCGCCAAAATAATTCTCGGACTGCCTTGATCTACTTCTGACGCCGTCATGTGTTAGCGTTTTCCAGGCCGTCATGACTTTTACTCTTGACGCCCTACTTCGTGACGCCTTCAAATCAGTTCTGGATCGTCATGGAAATTACTCTTGACGCCGTCAGAAATTCCTTCTTGACGCCGTCACCTACTGTTCCCAGCAAGGAAAATTAAGACTTTGGCGTTTTCTTCACTTTTATGCTCCAAAAACGTCCGAATTGCTTCCTTTTCCAGATTTCACTCCCAAAGTACCTAAAATCACAAAAGGAACGATTTAGGGCAATATTTGATCAAATAAATTCAATTCCGGGCTTAAATGACCCCCTAAAAGTGGTTCATTTTTCGCCTCATCATATACCCTTACACTTGAGATTTGCTTGTCCTCAAGCAAATGCGCTTTTATTCTACTCAAAATACAAGTTAGGGGTCATTTAACACTAACATAAAAGTAATTACAACAAATAATCGTTCCACTAAAGACCAATAGACAAGCACGGAGGTCATACACAAGCACCTCACAAATAGTGTATAGATACTCACATCTCTCGGGTGTAATAAAGTATAAATTACAATATGGAAACGGAAGATATCTCTCACTACCTGTCATAGCAAAATAGATTACCATAGGCTTGGGAAAGGATCAAACCTCCACCACATGGCGTAAGCACCTAGGATAAACTATCAAAGAGGTCTTTTAAAGGGTTGTAACGTTAGGTGTAGGGATATGAAATACACGGTTTTGTTGGATAAAGGAAGTTTTACTGGTGGCGAGTTAACAATCTTGGTCAATTACATGTACAATATGGCGTTGCTAAGCCAAGACTAGACTCGACTTAAGCTAATAAGTGAAAAATAACAAAAACATAGAAATGAACATAGAATGAAAATGGATGGTAGTCCGTATGTTTTTTCTCTTTTTCTTTTTCTATTTTTTTTCTTTTCTTTTTCGATTTTTTTTTTTTTTTTTTTTTTTTTTTTTTTTTTTTTTTTGCATACATTCTTACCCTACCATCCAAAATAATACATCATAGGGAATGAACATTCCCCTTACACTTGAATTTTTACATACTTTACAATCAACTATTCTAGCGACTCGAATTAAGATAATCAAAACACTTGGAGCACTTTTAAGATTAACATACATATGGGGGTAATAAATGATGTTCTTCCCCATTACTCCATAAAATAAGTACTTACCCATGAGTCCCAATCGTCCCAAAACAATATGTACAAGGATATGACTCGACTTAGCAACCATGTAATCAATTAGATAGTTAACTTAGGGTTTAACAAATAACAATAATGCACTAAAAATGAGCGCATACACGGAAGGCTAAGGCGATTTGGGTGTACATTTAAGTGGGGTGTAACAAATTCTTCCTTTAAGTAGAATGCTTAAAGTTAGAAACGAAAAGATAGGCTCGGAGGGGTGTACTAGGGGTTTCGTGTACTAAAAATGAGTACAACGCTAAGGGTGTGGGAAAAATTAGTTGACTTAACTAGTCAAGCAATATGACTTAAATGGTCAAGTAATTATAATACGGGTTTAACACAAGGGTGATCCTAATGCCTCTTATCATGTAGTAAATCCTACTACACGAATGTAGTCTCACTAGCGGTCTCGGGATGCATCACTAACGCAAGTTCTAGAATCTAAATGCTACCGGTACACTCATAAGCACTAATAGTAAATGCTTTTCCTATCAAATCTAAAGGCGAACCTCACATATTTGGGTGGAAATTTTTTCTGAAAGTACGGTTATGTGCTAGTCATACAATCTCCTATCCATGAGACGCTTGCTATGACTAAAGTTTCACTCCTAAATGTTGTAAAAAATTTTAAATTTGGCGCTAAAATTGCACGAACAAGTGTTTCTCATAGTTTTATTACACATCTACCATTAAACAAAACAAACTCAAGCGAAAGTGCATATGTAAGGTATCATCTTTTTACCCTCCCCTTACACTTAAGATGAACATTTTCCCCAATGTTCAAGTAAAGAATGTAAAAGTTAAAAAGTAAAAAGAATGAAATCAAATACTCCCCTGATTCGCTCGGTATGGATAATTAGGTGGCCAGGTTAAATCTTCCTCCAAGAAAATGAACAATCAAAGCTTCCCTTCCAGAATATAAATCATCTTCTTGTCATACATAACCTGTAAATCCTGAGAAAACAAACAAGACAACCTCGCGTAAAATTGGCGGCATCCTATATAAGTTACTAAATCCTAGAAAACAAGATAAGATATAATGCTTGTGGAATGAAGTTTGCAGATTTCCTGGAGATTATAAAACTTAATAATTCACAAAAACCATAAGACTCCGTTAGAAAAACAAAACCGGTAAAATTTCCAGATTTTTACACTTGACGCCGTCAAGAGTTAACTCATGACGCCGTCAGGATTGACCTGCAGAAATTCTTATGTTAAGTTTCCGGAAAATTTCTGGAAAAACTTGGTCCTACTTCCTGGAAAATCCTGCAAAACTTCATTATGACTCAATACAAGCATTTGACTCTAACAAATACGAATATACATGTTCATTTAATATTGTGGAGAATCATGATCGGTTTGTTTCTTAAAAACATATTTGGGGTTTCCCGTTACACTTATCTTTTGCAAAAATACTTTTAGGTGGAGTTAAGACTAGGCCAAAACAACAAAGTAAAGTATTTCCACTATTTAGTTTAGAAACATGATCTACCAACAATAAAAACAAAGCATGCATACGGAAGCAAATAACAAACAAACAAGATAAAATCACACAAAACATGGGTTGCCTCCCAAGAAGCGCTTTTCTTTATTTACGAGTCTTGTAGCTAGACTCAAGGTCATGGGTTACTACGTGACCTCATCCCTCGAAATGATATACCCCATGTAGTTGCGATCATTACTGTTATGGTTGTAGTGCCTTAACCTATCGATACTTGCAATCACCATTCCACCAACTTCGCTTCTCAAGTTAGCTATCCCATCTTGGCTCACACCTTCAATTGTAAAAGGCCCATACCACCAAGGACTTGGTTTACCGGGTGGTATTGTTGTTTCCAAGTGTCTCAAGAGTACCAAGTTCCCTTCCTCAAAGGGTACATGATTTTCTGCGGGTTGAGTATGTTCGAATTCGACCTGAACCTTTTTGCTTTTGCTTCTTTCATTTTTAGCGTCCTTATAGCTTTTGATCCTTGCCTCCCATGCAAGAATTTTATTCTGAACACGAATGGATGTCGTGTCAATGTTGTTTTTGATCTTTCTCCAACTCAAATTCTCATGTCCACTTCGCGGAGTCATGGGGAAGCTAATCTTTCTTTTTCCAGATTTAAGCTCAATCTTCCTACCTTCATACTTAATGACAGCCCTAGCGGTGGCGAGGAATGGTGCCCCAAGGATTATTGGCATGCATCCATCTCCTTTATCATCGATGATCATAAAATCAATGGGGTACATGAATCCTGCGACATTAACTAATACATCTTCTGCGATTCCTAGGGGTATACGTACGAGTGTCCAGCGAGGGATAACCTAACACGAGTAGGAGCTGGCATTTTTTACGTTAGTTGGATGTAGATAGTTAGAGGCATAAGATTTACTTCCGATCCTTGGTCGGCGAAAGCACCAAGATATTTCAAGTCCCCGATGCTGGTTGGTATCTCAAAGTTCCCACATGCTATCTGTTTAGTAGCCACTTTTTGTACCAATAGCCTCTCGAATACTGATCCCCCAGGTAACGTATCATACTCATCTCTTAACTTTTCCTCTTTCTCAGTACCCTGTTTGGAAGGTTGGTTACGCCCATCTCCCTTAATCCAATTTGTTATGGTGTTTTCGTTTATATCATGTTTCAGGTAGTGACTCAAAGGCTGGGATTTTGGCGGTTTTTCTAAGGTCTGTTTAGCAGGGATTTCTACCTTCTCGTTATCCTTATGGATAATTGTGATGGAATTAACAAATTGGGTAGTGGGAGTGGTGCTTTCTTTCCTTAGTAGCATTCTTTCGGGGGTTCTCTGGTTGGCATACTCCTCTAATAGACTCATCATCTCATTCATTTTTTTTTTCTGCATCTCCTCTTTTTGCTTATAGACTGCTTCCTCGAATCTAGCAAGCCAATCTGAGTGAGTTGCCATATATTCTCTCATCCTAGCTTCAACTCCGAGCTAAGCTCCTCGGGAGGGGAACACGGTGGGGTATAGTTTTGAAAACTCTCGACATTTTCTCTAGAGGGTGACTCGGATAATGGTGCCGAAGTTGGTTTTGAGACAGAATTGATGGTAGCCCGTCTAGGACTTAAAGGTCTCCTTTGCCTTTCCTCAAAATAGTCCACTTTTGCCTCAAGTTTACATAGGAGTTCATCGGGGATTTCGGTGGTTCCCCCAGATGTTGAGACTGCATTGATAGCCGCTTTTATTGTATGATTAAACTCCCACATCTCATGATTATCAGTGGCGAGCTCCTCAATAATTGCCCAGGACTCCTCGGCATTCTTATCACGCAGTTTACCTCCCGCGGCCCTATCGATTGTGCGCTTGGTGTGATAGTCAACATGGTCGTAGAAAATCTGGACTAATAACCAAAGGTTTATACCATGATGAGGGACCTTATGGAGGAGATCCTTAAAACGGGCCCATGCTTCGTAGAAAGTTTCACCCTGACGTTGTTCAAACATCAAAATGTCATTTCTAAGCATTGCAGTCTTCCCCGGTGGGAAGAATTTAGTAAGGAAGCGATTGGTGAGATTATCCCATGTAGTGATGGATCCCGTGGGTAAACGCTCAAGCCATTGACTAGCTTGATCCCGTAGAGAGAATTGGATTAGGCGTAATCGGGTTGTCTCTCTAGTTGCAACACCTAGGTCTATGGAATCTACAATTTTGAGAAAGTCCTTAAGATGTTGGTTTGGATCTTCGGAATGAAGTCCATGGAATGCACATCCGCTTTGCACCAACCGGATGGTGTCGGATCGCAAGGGGGTCACATTGGCTCCGGTGAGCTCAATGGTGTTTCGGTAGCCTTGGTGGCTAGGTCGGGAATACTCTCCTAAGGTTCGGGGCCTAAGGGGTTCTAATGGTGGGTTTTGTTGTAGTGGGATGACGGGTTCAAAGATGTTCCCATCATCCATGATGTCGGGTGGTGAAGAGTTATTAACAAAGACACAAAGAAATGAGATAGACTAAAGAAAACCTAAAAATAAAAATAAAATCTTACTAGAAAGGAATCTAGTAAGTAGACCTAATAAAAAGAGATTCTAACCTACACAATAACTATTCCCCAGGCTGCGGCGCTAAAAACTTGATGCGTGGGGATCGCACCAGGCTTTATCTCTCAAGGGATCTCGAGAAGCTTACAACCCCCACCAGGCAGTGTACCTGATCGTTGTAGTATAGTATAGTGACAAGTACCGGGGGATTGATCGTTCAGCTAGGAATAGTGTCGCTAGGATTAGAAAACCTAAATACTAGTTCTAAAGATGAGGGATGATTATTTTTGTATTTTTATATTTTTTAGAAAGCAAGTTAAAATCTCGGGTTTGAAGGATTTTGGGCGGAATTAGTTGCTAGTCAACTAACCCAATGCTAAAGATGCAATCAAAATAAAATACTAAAAATGAAATTAAACTAAATTATACTAAAGTTGTGAGCAATAAGTGGAGAAAATGTGTTTACTTAGATTTCACTACTCCCTAGACATCTTTTACACGTTAATTACTTGTTATAGTTGCATGGATGACGGATTGTATTCCTTAATATCATTCATGGGGTGACGCACTTAACTCCCCAATTCTATGAGCTCTTATCTCCTCCTATACCATACCCAGTACAACCATAGGGATTATAAACAGTGGCTCATGCATTAAATACAACCAATAAAGACCTAGTGCATATCGGTTCATGTTTCCTAAGACGTTCAAGCATGTTACCATTTGGAGATCTGCCAGTTTTCTTAAGCCTAACATATAAATTCATTCATCCAAAACAAACTATAAACAAGTAATCAACATATAATTAACATCTAGGTTTCATTAGATCCAAGCAAACACAAGATAGACCTAGCCTAGCATGATGGAATTAAGACAAGAACAAGATATAGACAACCAACTCATAGACATATTGATTGAATTAAAAGAACACTTATCTTAATTACACATGAAAGGTATCAAGGGCTTGGAACCCTTGAAAAACCTGCAAAATTCGCACCAAGTTCGTACTTAGGGTTTCTCCAAAACTTCTCTCTCTAATGTGTAAAAATTAGAAAACTATATATAGGAAATAGGGTCTGACGGCGTCAAGACCAAATAGGTGACGCCGTCACCTCGCCGCCAAAATAATTCTCGGACTGTCTTGATCTACTTCTGACGCCGTCATGTGTTAGCGTTTTCCAGGCCGTCATGACTTTTACTCTTGACGCCCTACTTCGTGACGCCTTCAAATCAGTTCTGGATCGTCATGGAAATTACTCTTGACGCCGTCAGAAATTCCTTCTTGACGCCGTAACCTACTGTTCCCAGCAAGGAAAATTAAGACTTTGGCGTTTTCTTCACTTTTATGCTCCAAAAACGTCCGAATTGCTTCCTTTTCTAGATTTCACTCCCAAAGTACCTAAAATCACAAAAGGAACGATTTAGGGCAATATTTGATCAAATAAATTCAATTCCGGGCTTAAATGACCCCCTAAAAGTGGTTCATTTTTCGCCTCATCAGTAAGTATCTTTGATATGCTGAACAACCGCTAATGCTTTAACCCTTTCTTGAATGCATGAATTGGAACCATTGAACTGCAATATCTTATTAGTGGCATCCAAGATAAATATGTCATCCTGATTGAGCAGAAGGATTCTGCTACCGATCAATTAAAATTTAATAAACTGAATAATCCAAAATGAACGATTGTAACAATGAAGCAGTGAGAACACAAACTTACCTCTTTTACATGAACTACATGTTTTCCTTGGCAAGTAAACATACGAATCTTATACTCTTCAGCTTCAACATGCTTAAAACCAAACGAATTCCACCTTCTTGAGGTATGTGCATGGCTTAAAGTAAGAAAGAAACCTCTCTGTTTCATGACCTTGTACTTCCCGATACTAAACAACACGTCCTCCAAGAGCTGCATCAAGTTCAATTGTCTTCAGGGTTGCTGCTCCAGCTTCATCCTGTAACCAAAAAAGTATATAGAAAAAATAAATTTAATAAAAGAGTAGGACTAAAATTTCAGGAAAAGGGATATGAGATTTAGATAAAATAGATAATTACGCACCTGAGTTGTGTCTTTACCTAGCCAATAATGGATGTCATGGCGTAATGTACCAGTTTTCAAAGCTATAATCTGCAAATTGAGTGTAAATGTATGATTTAGTAACAATGAAAACTAAAAAAAGTAAATCGTTTTTGAACTTTGGAAAACGAAGTATAGTATGGTAACTCATAACCACTTAGAAAAAACTACCTGAGAGGAATCACCAGTTGAAGTGCCAATTTTTACTCATTGACTCCATTTTGACAAGCACAAAAAATGCCCCGTTTTGGCCCATTAACCCTTGCCTATTTCGCTACCTTTAATTGAAACGATTTAAAGCCAATATTCTTTAGTAAATCTACTGCCTCCTGAGTAGATGTATTCACTTTTCCATCAACTCCTTTGTCAAAAGAGCCTAGTCTCACAAACCTGCAGCAAGAAAACTATTTTTTTTCATTGTTCAAGTCTAATAGTATAGTTCAGCTAACACAATTAATACTCTTGCGTATGTCAATCATTTAGATGTCCAAACACCCGACTCTATTTTCATTGTGCGTTATCTAAACCCCAAGCCCAGTTGTTTGTGTAAGCTATTAATTCGATGGCGCAAGTTTGTTTTTTTATTGCAAACAACCCCATTAATTTGCTGATCTATGTGTCTGTGTGATAACTATCCAAACACCTCGTTTGCATGCTAATTTTATGCCAATAGAATGAGTGTGCCTAGCTGACATTCATGAGCTTTTAACTCCATTTATATAAAAGATATTTGACGACATTTTACATGTCTTTCATAACTGGTTCAGGTGCATTGACCACACTTTGAGTTGGATTGCGTTTAGTCTTAGTAAAAAAATGATCTCTATAATCACTTTCATAACGCAGTTCCAAGCATGCCTTAAATATGGCTAGATTACTATAGAATAACCAAGTGATTATGGTTTTGAAGTTTTGTGTTGAGCTTGTTGTGAATACATGGTTGTTGCTACGGTGGTGCATGTATATATTTTTCCTGAAGCATCTTATAAACGGGGAGAAAGATGTGTCCGCAATGTTGCTGTGATGACTGGCTATGCATATAAAGGAACAGAACCTACTCCAGATGAGGTTCGGGATTGTGGGAGAACCTCTAAACTGAGGTTGGTCATCACGCTGACATAGAGAAGCGTATGAAATTGCATCAGCTGTTCGTGACATGGTCGTAGGAAGAGTGCAAATTTTGAATTGACAGAAACAATGGATGATTACAGGCTAAACAAAAGCTAGTTACGGATTCATTTGAGAAGCTCAATTAATCTACTCGAGAACTCAAGAACAGCTTGAGAGTCTCAGACACACACATGACATAGAGAAATTTGTTCATTCATACCTTCTAAATCTAGTTGCACTACTATTTGCTCAAAAATATAAACTGAGGTTGTCCAACATCACTACCTGAAAAGGCAATCCTCTAATACCTAAAACATAACCAAACCTCGTAAGTAGAAAAATAAGCTTAAACAAATAAAGCCTTGGATTTTAAGGATTAGCCGAAACCCTTAATCACACCAAACTAACATTTTAATGATAAAACATGATTGAAAATATTAACCTGCATCAGCATATTCATGCACATGGTCTTTTATCTTCTCTTCAAATTGACACCCATGTTTTGAAATTCTTTCAAACATAACACTAAAAGAACCAAAAACACATTGCACATTACCGATATTGGTCAAATCTGTATCACAACATACATTCAAAAAGCAGAAATTGTGTATCTGTAACACAACATACATCCAAATTCTTACAGTGGCAGAATATAATGACAGAGTTAATGTCGTTCAAGAATGAAATTTGATCTTTAAAAGTACGAATCTATATAATTATGAATGTATAAAAACCAACCAACCTCCAGTCCACAATCTGTTTTGTCTTCATAACCACAACTGATGACATGAATGGCTTCTTTAAGTAAAGTCTCGGGAGTTGCGGACTGTGGCACACCTCCATTCTCCATAAGTGTTAATGCCACAAAAACGGTCGATTAATGTTTCTATACTTGCTTTTGTTATGTGGACGAAATATTTACCCATTTCTCAACAATGGTCGGTGAGCCATACCAAGGTCTTGTTTCAAATATCAACCATCAAGTGAGTGCACTCCCTCAAAACTAATGTTTAAAGCACCCTCAAGATGAGTCGATACTCATGGCACAACTCCATCACCCCATACATCTGCCTGCCTACACATATTTTGAAAATACATTAATGTTTATATACTTGCACCTAAAGTTAGAGGAGGCACAATTGGTGGGTCAGCGGCCTTATGGGTCATATGGGTAATTTTGTATGAATCTGGTCGGGTGACCCTAATCACTCCATGTCCAGAACTTTTGACTCTATTTTTAAGAATTGTAAATTCTTGAATAAAATGATTTAGGACATTTTATGCATCAAGAGTACACCCATATTTAACTTTTCTAAGATTATGTACATGTAAAAAGAATGTAACTGGATATACTATATGTGGTGTTCGCTAAATGAAAAAGCAATGAATGGGTCATGATGTATATAATGTTGTCAGGGTGATGAGCCAACAAAGAGGAGGGGTGTGTAGTCAAGAATCTGACCTGAATACCTCAACTGCATGTCGTCTTTAAGAATGTGGGTTGTATTAACGTTTTAACGGTTGCGGGATTTCTATGTCTTTTTTGTTTTACAATGATGTGCTAACGGTGTGTACAAGTTTTAAATTAATAAACACGATTACCGGATCTAAAAATAACACATACAAGCAAGTGAACTCGTCCGTTATAGCAAGATTGGGTTGGTAAGTCGGGATCGTTCGCAGGGATTTGTGAGTGAATCTAAGCGTAAGTTTAAAATTAAATCTCTAATTCTAGCAATAATGATTATAAGATAATTCAAATGATTAAAAACTACATTTGCTTAGACTAGTTAACTACTCATAAGAAAAGCATGATTGTGATAACTTCCTTAACATGTTGGTAATTAGAATTAGTTGGTGTTCTAATCTATCGTTTCTACAAGTTAAATCTTCGTCAAGATTTTAGTTTATAAAAACAAGCATTAGGTTTGGACCAATCAATTCAAGATCAATTCAAGGTTCATAAAGTTGAATTAACAACCTTAAACACAAAAATAGTTTCTTGTTTAATCAAATACTCTTAAGAAATGGTCAATACAAAAGGTAACCGAATCATAGACAACAAGGTTACAATTGATTATAAACTACTAAAACTTTCGACCAATTAGGCATTTATAATCAATCCGATTTGATTAACAAAAAGTATCCTCATTAAAATTATACCTTAGTTCGTTTGTTTAGTCAAGAATAATTATGGTGAAAAACAATCTTTTATAGACAAAAGATTATAACTAGTTGAATGATAACAACCCTTTCGGCCAATGATATTATAAGCAACTAGTTAAACTTGACTCAACAAATGTCACTATGAAACTTTAGTCTAATTGGGTTTTAGAATTGACTTGAAATTGAATTAAAACATGTTATCACAATTATAGACTAATCATTTAGTAATTAACATCATCTAAGCAAATGCAAAAAGGTTACTAGCCACTCATAGCAAACATGAACATAAACTCAGAATATTGAACATTAGAAATCATGATTAAAGTCTTACAAATGTTTGGAAAATGATTACAAATGAATAGGAAATGATTTCCTAAGTGTTGATGTTGACTTTTTGAGAATTTGACCTCTGGATGTTGACTTTTTGGACTTCCAATGCCTCCTGAACTTTTATGGACGAATTTGAGACTTGTGAGTCTAGTAAAGGATTGCTTTGTTGTTGGTGTATTGAGTTGTAATAGTTGTGATGAATTGTGTGTTGAAATGAGATTGCAAAGCCACTATTTATACTAATTATCAAGCCTAGGCTCATCAATGCAACAACTTGGCCTCCAAGGTGAATAGAAGGACCTAGAATGGCAGAGAGAAGGGCCTAGAATCGGGTAGAATGAGATAGAAAACATCTTGCAAAACTTTAACGAGCTGACCAACCGATCGGTATCGGGCTCTGACCGATCGGTTGGTTGTGACCTCTGCGACTAACCGGTCGGTTGGAGTTATAACCAATCGGTTGCTTGTGACCAATTCCTCTGACCGATCGGTTAGATGAGTGACCGATCGGTTGCTTTTGTTCTGACAGCAACAAACTTGATCTTTACTTGGCTCTTCGTTCCTTGTCCAAACTTGATTATTCCTTGTCAACGTTCTTTGGAATGATGAAAACTTGGATTCTTCTTTGTGAAATGCTTGAATGAATTGAGTCTCGAGATGAGAATGACATTTCCTTCATTTTCATCACTTTTTCCTGTTTTTGGCTACAAATGCTTGCAAACACACTTTGATACGATTTTGGGACAAAAGTATATAAAAATAGCCAAAAAAACAAACGAATAACGCCACTAAAAACATGCACAATTTGAGCGTTATCAAATCCCCCACACTTGAACTTTGCTTGCCCTCAAGCAAATCTAGAAATAAAATATCATCGACATGGTATTTGAAAGATGTTTTGGAAAAATGTGATGCAAATCTTCCAAGTACAAGTACAAGTTAGATCCATCATTTTGAGCTTAGATGGTTGAAACTTTGAGATGTTTGACAATACCCAAATGATGTTCTTGCTAGATAAACATTACTAATCACCTCACGAAAAAGGAATAAGATATAATTCACTCGAAACACTCATTTTTGGGTGAAGTATAAGATAAATCACACTCATTGCTCAGTCATGATTTAAATATTACCATATGCTTGTACAAGAAACATAACTACACCGTAAAGGCGTAAGCACCAAGTATTCATATCAAAGAGGGCTTTTAATTGGGTTTAAGGCTAAAAAGGGATAATAAAGACTTTCGTTCAACTATCTTATGTAAAACAAAATAGATCATTGGCGCGAATTCTTGCATCAACACAATGGATGGTCACCAAGGATAACCTTAGATTGCTGGCGCATTGTTATTTCCTCAAGAAATCGGATGGTCACTATATGTTAAACACCTGATAATTTTACTTGAGTCAAGGGTAGGAATAAGACATGGGACAAGTTTATAGACTATGAATGATAAAGAATATACAAAATAGTCAAAGTCTACTAACCAAATGTTGCTAGCTATTCTTGAACCACTATCATGTATTCTTTAGAACTCCATTCTTGAGCGATCAATACTACTCACTATAGCTCATTGGCTATTTTATTCGATGTATACCTTTTTTTTTTTGGACATAAACTCACTTGTCACCATCAATTTTGATGACTTATTCTTATCTTGCTTTGATTGCTGCTTCTGGAATTACTCCTTTCTTCATACTTCATGATTTCCCACATAACATCCAACTTGTCATATAGCTAGCAACCAACTGAGACTTGACTAAGGGTAAGGCTAGGCTAAAAAGTGTAAAATCTTTTTGTATTTTTATGAATTTAATCAAAAGAAAAGATAGGCTCAGAAGGTGTGACTAGGGGTATCTAGCATTAAAAATGAATGCTAACAAAAAGGGTTATGTTGGTGGTTAACTAGTCAATGAAACTAGCTAAAAATTAAAATGGAAGGCTATTTGGGTTAGATCCTAAGATTGCCTCTTATCACATATGCATACTTATATCACAAGAAATGTGATCTCACAACGGTCTCGAAATGATATACAAACACAAGTTCTAGAATAAAAAAAATCACCGGCACACTCATAACAAAAGATTTAAGCATAAAAGATGTATGCTATATATAAAAAATAGGCTCAAATCCTATCAATTTAGTGGAAAGGGTTACAATATGTGCTAGCTAATGTTATCGATCCCAGAATGGATTGCAATATTAATCAGGACACATCTCAAATTTCAAAAATTACCATTTTTACCAGTGGATGGATCCAGTTATTCTAATATATTAACCTAAAAGCGTGAAAACAACTTAGATCATTGGGGCAGCAAAATTCTTATTTACCTATTCACCCCCCCCCCCCCCACACTTAAGTTAAGCATTGTCCTCAATGTGATAAACGAACTTCAAGGTATGAAAATAGGAAAATAAGATAATGAACCGTATTTTTACTTTGTAGTTCTTTATTCCAAGTGTCCAAGTTTCTTTATCATTACCTGTAGTAATCATAAAACAAACAAACACAAGTCTATATGTTTTATTAAAATTAGTGAAACACCCCCACACTTAAGTTCAACCAAGTGGTTTAAACTTTGGGGTGTAATCACTGAAAATAAACTAAGAATAAAATAAAATAAGAAACACACGGGTTGCCTCCCGAGAAGCGCTTGTTTTATTTATGAGTCATCAGCCTGACTCAAACTTCGCAAAAACTACGTTGACGCGGTTTGGGATTTCTTCTTCGGATATTTTGGTATGAACAATACGTTTTCTACCACAATTCCTTCTCCAGTTTCATCTATATCTTCCAATTCGACTTTTTCCCATGCTCTAGGAAGAGCATCATAGATAAAACCTTTTTCATGGGCCCATGGTATATTTTTCATATGAGCTGCCATGAATGTGATAGCTTTGTATTCAGATTCGGCTGGATATTCAATAGAAATTTTTCTCATTTGCTCCTTATCATAATACAACTTAATGCGGTGACCATTAACAATGAAACTTCCACCATGCTTGTCATAAAGTTCGACATATCCAGATGGAAATCCATGTTTCACTATATACGGTCCCATCCATTTGGGTTTGAGCTTAGGAGCTTTGAACTTGTATTTCATATTGAAAAGCAGAACTTTATCTCCAACTTTGAATTCTTTTCTGATTCTAAGCTTTCGGTCATGATAAGCTTTGGTTCTGGCTTTGTATAGCTTAGAGTTTTCGTAGGCTTGGAGCCTCAATTCATCGAGTTCATGCAATTGCAAGAATCTTTTCTCTCCCGTTATTTTCATATTGGAGTTACAATTTCTTAATGCCCAGTAAGCACGATGTTCGATTTCGAACGACAAATGACATGTTTTTCCATACAGGAGTCTGTATGGTGTTGTTCCAATTGGAGTTTTATAAGCCGTGCGAAAGGTCCATAGAGCGTCATCGAGTTTCCTAGACCAAACGGAAGGATTTTCTTTATCCGTTTTTTCTAGTATTCTTTTTAATACTCTATTAGTATTTTCGACTTATCCACTGGTTTGTGGATGATATGCTGTGGCAAAAAGATGATGAACTCCATATCGTTTCATGATTTTCTCCATTTGTTTATTACAGAAATGGGTTCCTCTATCACTTATTAAAGCTTTAGGGATTCCATATCGAGCAAAAAGCTTTTTGAGAAAATTGACAGCAACTCGTGCATCGTTTGTAGGTAAGGCTTCAGCTTCAGCCCATTTGGAAACATAATCGATTGCAACGAGAATATATTCATATTTGTAGGATTTAGGAAATGGTCCTATAAAATCGATTCCCCAAATATCGAATATTTCGCAGACTTGAATGCTCTTCTGAGGCATTTCATCTCTACGAGAAAGACTACCGGATTTTTGGCACACGTCGCAGTTTTGAATAAGAGTATGAGCTTCTTTGAAAATTGTTGGCCAATAGAATCCAGCATCAAAACCTTTTTTAGCCGTGGTGGTAGGACCGTAATGTCCCCCTGTTGGGCCAGGATGGCATTCATCAAGAATTTTCCTTATTTCTGCTCCAGAAACACATCTTCGGATCATTCCATCAGGACACATTTTGAAAAGAAAAGGTTCTTCCAATAATAGTGTTTTAAATCCGAAAAGAATTTACTTCTTTGAGCATGAGTTAATCCTTTCTTGAGAATGTTTCCACCAAAATAATTTGCAAAGTCTGCAAACCACGGTATTTCCTCTTCATCAATTTTATTGATGGTCATAAGAGTTTCATCGGGAAAATAATCATCAATTTCGTCTTTAATTCTTCCAAATTTGGGTTCTCAAGACGAGACAAATGATCGGCAGCAAGATTTTCTGCTCCTTTCTTATCTTTTATTTCGATATCGAATTCTTGGAGTAGTAAAATCCACCGAATAAGACGCGGTTTTGCATCTTGTTTAGTAAACAGATATTTGAGTGCTGAATGATCGGTGAAAACAACTGTTTTGGAAAGCACGAGATAAGATCTGAATTTTTCAAAAGCAAAAACTACGGCTAATAATTCCTTCTCCGTAACCGTATAATTTTGTTGGGCATTGTTAAGTGTTTTGCTAGCAAAGTATATAGGACGAAAATGTTTTCCTTCACGTTGTCCTAAAACAGCTCCAACAGCAAAATCGTTTGCGTCGCACATAAGCTCAAAGGGTAGTGACCAATTAGGTGAGACCATAATCGAGGCACTCGTCAATTGACTCTTTAGTGTTTCAAAAGCTTTAATGCAATCTGCATTGAAATCAAAAACAGAATCTTTTTCAAGAAGTTTTGTCATAGGACGAGATATTTTTGAAAAATCCTTTATGAAACGACGGTAGAAACCGGCATGTCCTAAAAAACTTCTAACGGCTTTAACGTTAGTTGGAGGTGGTAATTTGGTGATAACATCAATTTTTGCTTTATCAACCTCCATTCCTGAACTTGATATTTTGTGTCCTAGCACAATTCCTTCGGTTACCATAAAATGGCATTTTTCCCAATTGAGAACAAGATGTGCAGCTTCACATCTTTCAAGCATTTTGTCTAGATTTGAAAGACAAGCTTCAAAAGAATCTCCAAATACTGAAAAATCATCCATGAAAACTTCCATGGATGTCTCAAGCATATCTTGGAATATAGCAATCATACACCTTTGAAAAGTGGCAGGTGCATTACAAAGACCAAAAGGCATACGCCGATAAGCGTAGGTTCCAAAAGGACATGTGAATGTGGTCTTTTCTTGATTAGAAGGATCAATGGGAATTTGGAAATAACCTGAAAAACCATCGAGGAAACAAAAGTATTTGTTGCCTGCTAATCTTTCAAGCATTTGATCCATGAATGGGAGAGGAAAATGATCTTTCCTGGTGGCTTTGTTCAATTTTCTATAATCAATACATACTCGCCATCCAGTGACTGTTCTAGTAGGAACTAATTCATTTCGTTCGTTGGTCACTGATTGAGCCCAAACGGTCAACCTAAATTGACCAAGGAATGGTCAACAGGGTCAAACAGCCTAGATTCAATGCTCCGCGGAAGTATAGTGTTTCCCCGGGTCGTTATGTCCCGACGAGGTGTGGATTGTAATTCAAACGGTTTCGTGATCGGGTGAATCTGGACGGGAAAGGGTTTGTGAGTGATTTATGATGATTACACTACTGGAATATAAGAGAAAATAGCTTAAATACACTATATTAACAAGACTGGAAAGTTAGAAAGACCAGAAACGTTTAAAACTTAAAACGCGTACGTTCACGTTTAACTAAAACGTAAACGTACAAAATAAAACGTGAAAAGTGAAATATGAAAACACCCAGGGGTGAAAATGACTTTTTTACAAACTAAAAGGTAAAAAAAAAAAATTAGAAAAAGAAAATAAATTTTAACACTAATTAATTATTTAATATTAATTAAATACTAATTATTACTAATTATTAATATTTAAAACACTTAAATACAATATAATATTATTTAAACACTAGAAAAATGAAAATAAAATTTCTAAAATTATAAAATAACTAAAAATAAGTTTTAAAATTAAAAATAAGTGTTTTTGTCTTTTTGTGAATTTTCTATTAATTAATTACTAATTAATTGTTAATTACCTAATTAAACTATTTTAAATTAAGAAAAATAGCAAATGAACAGTAAAAATTCTAATAAAATTTCTAAAATTATTTTACAACATATAAAAGCTATAAAAAATATAAAAACTAGGTTTCACTTAATAAAAACTAATTATGTTATTTAATACTTAATATTAATTAATTATTAATTAAACTAAGATTAATTCTAATAAATACTAAATGATAAAATAAAAATCTGAAAAAAATTATTATAAATACTTTAATATAAGACGAATTTAATAAAAATATAAAATAGCTAAGTACTTAATAAAAATTTAAAAATGAAAATTAAAATTAAATTACATTAAATAGAAACTATCACCTAAAATTAAATTGATTTTTCTTGATTTTTCTTTTACCAATCTATTTTAAAACTAAAAACAACAAACTTTTGTGAAAACAAATTTTCTACAACTTAAAAATAAGCACTGTGGATCTCATAAGCCTTGACAGTTGACTATCATTGACCAAACAAGGAATTGAGTTAAAATTGGCTTAAGTGGGACCCACAAGGGTAAAATCTGGTTCCAGTGAGTTAAGGAAACATGTTAACGCAAGAATAAGCACAATTTTACCACAGAATAAGCAATAAGCCAACAAATAAGCACTTGGCTTATTGTGTTAGGACTGAAAATGGGACAAGAGTTTGTGGCTAAATCAGGTGGGACCCACAGGTTTCTAGGTCAAACCTAAGGTCAAAATAGGAAGCCCACCAGGGGGGGGTTGAAAGGTGCAAGGATGGGGCCATGGGACCCACTGGATTGGCAAGAAAACCACCACCAAGTGGTGGTGGTGAGTGACAGTTCTGCTGCAGCAGGGGCTTAGCAGCCCTGCAAGCCACTTTGATCCAAGGTAGGATGCACAAAAAAAATCACTAAAATATAATAGATGTGGGAAACTGAAGATGAGCTGGGGGGCTTTGAGATGGAATAAGTTTCACCTCCTGAAGGCAAACACAAAAATCTACAAAATTACTTGAACTTTTGTAAAAATCTGAATATCATGCAATTTGACTTTTGAATGAAACTTGAACTTTTGACTTTTTTCAACTTTGAAAGCTTCTAATCTGACTTAAATGGGTATGTTAAGTTACATTATGGCTAAAAGAACAAATTATAATCACAATGGGTGAGATTTGGGTGGACTTGTGGTCTCACATCCCCAACAGTTAACTGTTAGGGACCTTGGTTGTGAATTTTGACTATTGCATACAAAGGGACCAATTTTATACTTTACTAGACCTATTTAGACCTAAGGTGAGATGTTTCAATAAAGATTAACCACAACTACAACCTGGAAGGTAGTGATCACATCACAACCAAACACCCCCTAAGAAACTGAAATGGCAGATTTTCAAAGCAAACTAGCAACTACAACCTAAAACATGAAACTAAATCTAATCTTAACACTAAATAAACACATTTGAACTGAAATTAACACTAAATAACCTATGCTACAGTGGATTACAAAAAATTATAAAAAGGCTTACAGTGGGGACCAAACTGAGACAGATGATCAAAATACCAAAGAACAATCCTAAAGCCTACCACTAGGCACTAAACCATTTAGAATCCAACATTCATCCTTCTTCTTGCTTTCTTCCTTTCTTCTTTTCTGATTTTTTTTTTTTTTTTTTTTTTACTAATTTATTTTCTATTTTTGAAGATTTTTGGATTTCCTTATACTAATCTGTTTAAGGTTCTTTAAGAGCTTTGAAAAGCTTATTATTTACTGTAATAAGCTTAAACCAACAACAAACAATAACTTATAACAACATTAAGTAATTTTGGAAATTCCAAGTAGAAAAATGGCAAAATAGAAATTGAAATGCAAATGATTGAACTTTAGATTGAAAACTAATTAGAGTATACTGGAAACACAAATTACAAACTTTTTGAGTGAAATTACAACTTGAAAAGCTAAAATTAAGTTAAGTCGACATAAGAACCTACATTACAACTATGCTACTCCTAACTACTGCTTCTTTCTTCCATTTTTCTGACTTTTATAGCCCTAGGAGACATCTCTGACTTTTCCCACTTCAATACAAGCCGTAGATGCTTCAATTCAATCTCCACCCTTTAAATTATTTTTGGCGGGAACAGGGGAAAGTGGGGTTTGGTGTGGTATTAATTGAAGAGGGGGGGGGGGGGGGAAGGTAAGGGCTGGTGAAAGATATTAATGAAAGGTGAATGGTTGGTGAGACTTTGGGAGGAGGGGGGAGACAAATACCTGGTAATTAGGGGGATAGTTAGGGACGATGAACAGTAAAATGGCTTGGGGGTTGACTGTGTTTGACCCTGCATGTTTAATATTTAAGGGGAGTGGGCCGGGTTATGGTGTTGGGCTAGGGGTTGTGTTACTGGATCAGATTTGGATTGGGTTTGGGTGGGCTTGGTTTTGTTGTTGGGTTTAAATAACTTAAAGGGTCCGTTTGGTTAAATAACAAAACACCACAAGGACCTATTTTGTAATTTTGCAAAAGTTGGGGGACTGAAAATGTAATTTTCACAAAGTCATAAAAAGGATAAAAATTGCCAAGTTTGAATATTACAAGGACTAAAATTTATTTTTTTTCCAAAATAGAACACCCGGGGACCAATTTTGCAAATTTCCAAACTCCGGGGACTAAACTTGTAATTTTCACAAACATTTTACCCAAGGACCAAAAAATGACTTTTGTGACTTCCAAAGGACCAACATTGAATGATTTTCCAAAAATATCCCACCAGGGACCTTTTCTGCCAATATTTGAAACTCCAGGGACCAAACTGTAAATTTCCAAAACTTTTCTAATTTTTCACCAAAGGACTAAATATGACAACTTATGATTTCAAAATGACCTTTGGTGATAATTTTCCATATTTTGAATATCCAGGGACTAGTTTTGTAATTTTATGAAAGTTGAGGGACTGAAACTGCCAATTTTGCAAACTTTGTACGTTTTTCATTTGTTTTTGCTCATTTTGCATCTAAAACATATAAAACACAATTTTGAAATATTTTCAGTATTTTGATGCATTACTGAGTGTTTTTGTATGTTTTGCAGTTCAGATTAGACCAAAAATGATGAGTGTTTGAGCACTCATCAGTCACTACAGTCATTCCTCCTTTCTTGGGAACACAATGAACAGGACTTACCCAAGGACTATCTTCTATGGGGTATATGATTCCAGCGTCAAGAAGTTTAATGATTTCTTTCTTGACAACTTCTTTCATGTTGGGATTGAGTCGACGTTGTCTTTCAACAACAGGTTTAGCACCTTCTTCGAAATTGATTTTGTGTTTACAGAAATCAAGACTAATTCCATGGATATCAGAAGTTTTCCACGCAAAAGCGCGTTTATGCTTCTTAAGGACTGAAACGAGTTTTTCTTTTTCATCATCTTTGAGCAACGAAGATATGACTACAGGGAGAAGTGAATTCTCCTCCAAGTAAGCATATTCGAGATTATTTGGAAGTGGTTTAAGCTCAAGATCGGTGGGTGGTTCTTGAAGAGATGTCTTGATCCTCATTTGATCATTAATCGTAATTTCTTCGAAATTCTCCTCAACTATTTCTCCTTCCTCAACTTCTTCTTCAAATTTAACTTCCATAAATTCAGCGAACTCTTTATCAAAATTCATTTCATTTATTTTCTCAGAAGTGGTTGTGAGAGGATCAGAATCGTCAAGTAATGCATCCAACTCTTCCTCAGTGACTTCATCGATTACATCAATGTTAAAACAAGTGTCATCACTGGTATATGGATATTTCATTGCTTTGTCGATTAGAAAGGTAATTCTATCTTCTCCAACTCCTAAATTGAGTTCTTTACCTTTAACTTTGATTATAGCATCAGCGGTGTTTAGGAAAGGTCTTCCTAAGATTAAAGGTACTTGTCTATCTTCCTCCATTTCTAGAATTACAAAATCTACTGGGAAAACAAATTTACCAACTTGGAAAAGCATGTTTTCAGCAACCCCAACAGGATATTGGTATGTATGGTTGGCTAATCGAATACTCATCTTTGTGGGTTTCAAAGTATTGATGGAAAGTTTAGAATACAACGAATAGGGCATCAAATTAATACTCGCACCGAGATCGGCTAAAGCATCACATGTGATGTTGTTTCCTAACGTGCAAGGAATCAAAAAACTTCCGGGACCTCCTAGTTTTGGTGGAACTTTGTTTTCAATGGTGGCTGAATATTCTTCATTGAGGAAAGCAGCAGATATTTGCTCTAACTTATTTCTGTTATTAAGAAGTTCTTTCAAAAATTTCCCATATTTGGGCATTCCAGCTAGAACATCAACAAGGGGTATATTGAGTCTAACTTCTTTGGTAATTTCAACAAACTTCTTAAAACGCTCCTCCTTTTTCTCTTTTCTAAGAGCTTGTGGGTACGGAATTTTTGGAGTGTATGCTTTGATTGGTAGGGTTGTTTCAGGAATATCTTTCTTTTCTGTTTCAGCTTCTTCTTCTTCTTCACTTTCATCATCGATGACTTGGGTTTCATTGGGATTGGGTGGTGG
Source organism: Artemisia argyi (assembly GCA_030686995.1). NCBI lineage: Eukaryota > Viridiplantae > Streptophyta > Magnoliopsida > Asterales > Asteraceae > Artemisia > Artemisia argyi. The sequence goes on from CM060694.1 coordinate 137,174,638, forward strand.
ATCGTAAGAAAGGCCACTTCTTGTGAATACAGCATTGATATGCTCATTCCTGGTTTGTGGTAGACGATACGTTTTGTCATTTGATCCATAAGGCTTTGGGTTGGATTGGGTATTACTTGGTAATGTTCCAGGTGTTCGTGAAGAAAATTGATCAGAGAGTCTACCAAATTTTTGTTCAAGATCCTGAATAGAAGCTTGATGATTTTTCTGACCTTGCTCAACTTTGGTTTTGATATTTAAAAATTGGTTTTTAACAAATTTATTTGTGGATCTTTGAGCAGTCACGAAATCTCGCATCATTTTTTCAAACTCAGGTTCTTCTGGTTTTTTTGTCAGAATTTGGTGGATTTGGATTGTCTACTCGTGGTTGAGAATCACGGTTGTTGTCCCTTTGGCGATCTTGCCAATTTCCAGAATTTCTTCCGTAATAATTACCACGAAAACCTCCTCCACGGTATCCTCCTTGAACATAATTGACTTCCCCTTCATTGGATCCAACCATGGGTTGGTCGTCACATTCGGATGAAGTGTGATTACGTCCACAGTTGTTACAACCTTCTCGCATTTCTTTCATTTCTCCTTTGATATATTTATATTGCGAGTCAATTTTGGAAGTTAAGGCTTCCATTTTCTCCATGAGTTTAGAAGTATCGGAACTTTTAGCAAAAGCAACGGTCTTTCGTAAAGGTTTGGTTTTGGAATCTTTTGACCAATCAAGTTTAAGAAGCACTCGATCTTCGAGCAACTGATATGCCTCGTTGGGAGTTTTATAAAGATAAATTCCTCCAACATCAAGAATTCCTTGAGATGTTTCATCGAGTCCATGGTAGAAGATTTGGATAACGGTTCCTCGTCCTAAACCATGTCCGTGACAACTACGAAGTAAATCTTTCATACGAAGCCAAGCTTCGACAAGAGATTCATTGGGGTTTTGTGAAAAATCACGAATTTCTCCCATGAGACGATCAAACATGGCAGGTGGAAAGAATCGGCTTACAAAAGCTTGCCTCATCTCCTCCCAAGTATTGATAATTCCTGGGGTTAATTCTTTATACCATACTTTGGCATCTCCAGCGAGTGATGATGGAAAAAGTTTGAGTTTAATGGCATCGACATCGGTGTTGCCATATCGAAACATGCCGCAAATTTCAATGAATTCGGCGATGTGTTTGTGAGGATCGGCCCTCGAACAACCATCGAATTGACGGTCTTTGATCATAGAAAGATGGTGTCCCTTTACGGTGAAGTTATCACCAATGTTAACGGCAACAATAGCAGCTCCAGGAGTGGGTGCTACGGTTCGGTTTGTGGCCCACATGGGTTGGTCATCGGCCATTGAAAATGGTTGATTGGTGAATGGGTTATAAACAATTAAAGCTTCGGAAAGGTTATCAAAAGGTGTGTTTGTGATAACGCTCAAAATTAACATGTTTTTATGAGCGTTATTGTGGATTTTATGATCACTTTTATGAACTTATAGTACTTAATTGAGCATAATTCGTGTTTTAGGTTCATGGAAGCTAAAGTACAAGAAAATGATGAAAAAGACGAAGAAACGATCAATAAACGAAGATTTATGCATGTACGAAGAATTCCCGACAAATGAAAGTCTCTTGGAGTATGTTCGAGAAGATAAAAGTCATGAAGTTGTCACTCCAAGGACTTGAGAATAAAGTACAAGAGGGAAAACGAGAAGTGAAATGAAGGAAAGAAGCTAAAACGAAGAATTATTGGAAGACTCGTTGTTCCCGACACACCTTCACCATTTTGGCCATAACTTGAGCATACGGACTCCGTTTGACCTCCCGTTCACGGCCACGGAAAGCTAAAAGAAAGATCTACAACTTTCATGTTTATGACTTTTGCCCAACCGATCGGAATGGTCCCGTAACCGATCGGTTTCTCAGCTCGTTAAACTTTTGCAAAACTCATTCTACCCGATTCTAGGCCATTCTTTTTGGTATTCTATGTCCTTCTAAACTCCTTGGAGGCCAAGTTGCTGCATTGATGAGCCTAGGCTTGTGGAATAGTATAAATAAAGAACTTTGCAAGCATTTCTAACCACCACTTACCATTTCTCTCTATCTCAACTTGAAAGAACACTTCTCTTACCACCATTACTCCCTCTCATACCAAAATTCGTCCATAAAATCCCAGGAAACTTTGGAGGTCCAAGAAGTCATCATTTGGAGGTCAAAACATCAAGAAGTCATCACCAATACTTGAGGCATCATTACTACATCATTTTTAATCTTATTCCAATCATTGTAAGACTTTTAATTATGATTTCTAATGTTCAAAATTCTGAGTTTATGTTCATGTTTGATATGAGTAGCTAGTGCTTTTGTGCACTTGCTTAGATGATGTTTATTATTTAATGGTTTGCTTATGATTGTGATAACATGTTTTAATTCAATTTCAAGTCAATCCTAAGAACCAATTGTACCTTAAGTTTCATAGTGACATTGTTGAGTCAAGGTTAACTAATTGATAATAGTTTCAAGGGTCGAAAGATTTGTTATTATTCAACTAGTTATAATCATTTGTCTATGAATGATTGTTTTTCACCATAATTATTCTTGACTAAACAAAGAAACAAGAAGTATGATTGTAATGAGAATGCTTTTATAACATCAAATCGGATTGTTTGTAAACCTTTAGTTGGATGAAAGTTTAGATGTTTATAAACAATTGTAACCTTTTTGTCTATGAATGGGTTACCTTTTGTAATGACCATTTCCTAAGAGTATTTGATTTGGAATAAGAGTTTGTTCTTGTGTTTAAGATATTCACCATACCTTATGAACCTTGGATGGATCTTGAATTGATTGGTTTACACCTAAAGCTTGTTTTTATAAACTAAGATCTTGGCTAAAGTTTAATTTGTAAGAACAATAGATTAGACCACCATCTAATTATCACAACCAACATGTTATCAAAAGTTATCACAATCATGTGTGTCATTAAGTAGTAAACTAGTCTAAGCAAGTGTAGTTTTTAATCTTATTGAATTTACATAACCATCATTTTCGTGTTACTTATTGCTTATATGGTATTTTGGATCGTGACAACCAATTACCACCCTTTTATTGCTTATTGTTACATAGATTCTTCACAATTGAAAACACCCAAATCCCTCCGAACGATCCCGACTTACCATCATATCTTGCTATAACGGACGAGTACACTTGCTCGTATGTGTTGTTTCTAGATTTGGTAATTCACCCTTATAAATTTAAAACTTGCACTAATAAAACGCACATCAGTTTTGTACTCTTGGTACACGGTTGTTTGGTGGAACAAATGGTGTTCTTCTTCTTATTGGTCTACGGATTAGACTTTCGGGATTAGAAAGAGGTGAAATTGGTTCTACTCCGGTTGATCGAGTGTTCATACAATTACCGAGTGAATCTTGGAAACTTTGAAACAAACGAGCAAAGAATGTAAACAATTTGGAAAATCAGGTAAAAAGGAACCGATCGGTTAGATTGAATACCGATCAGTTGGTTTGAACAATTTGAAATGCCGATCGGTTGGATGAATGACCGATCGGTTGGTTGGCTCGGATTTTTTATTTATTTATTTATTTATTTTTTTTTTATTTTTTATTTTTTATTTTAGAAAACGAACAAGAAAAGAAATGGAACTTTAAAACTTACAGAAAACACAATCAAAATCCCCGGCAGCGGCGCCAAAAACTTGATGTGCTAACGGTGTGTACAAGTTTTAAATTTATAAACACGATTACCGGATCTAGAAATAACACATACGAGCAAGTGAACTCGTCCGTTATAGCAAGATTGGGTTGGTAAGTCGGGATCGTTCGCAGGGATTTGTGAGTGAATCTAAGCATAAGTTTAAAATTAAATCTCTAATTCTAGCGATAATGATTATAAGATAATTCAAATGATTAAAAACTACATTTGCATAGACTAGTTAACTACTCATAAGAAAAGCATGATTGTGATAACTTCCTTAACATGTTGGTAATTAGAATTAGTTAGTGTTCTAATCTATCGTTTCTACAAGTTAAATCTTCGTCAAGATTTTAGTTTATAAAAACAAGCATTAGGTTTGGACCAATCAATTCAAGATCAATTCAAGGTTCATAAAGTTGAATTAACAACCTTAAACACAAAAATAGTTTCTTGTTTAATCAAATACTCTTAAGAAATGGTCAATACAAAAGGTAACCGAATCATAGACAACAAGGTTACAATTGATTATAAACTACTAAAACTTTCGACCAATTAGGCATTTATAACCAATCCGATTTGATTAACAAAAAGTATCCTCATTACAATTATACATTAGTTCCTTTGTTTAGTCAAGAATAATTATGGTGAAAAACAATCTTTTATAGACAAAAGATTATAACTAGTTGAATGATAACAACCCTTTCGGCCAATGATATTATAAGCAACTAGTTAAACAAATGTCACTATGAAACTTTAGTCTAATTGGGTTTTAGAATTGACTTGAAATTGAATTAAAACATGTTATCACAATCATAGACTAATCATTTAGTAATTAACATCATCTAAGCAAATGCAAAAAGGTTACTAGCCACTCATAGCAAACATGAACATAAACTCAGAATATTGAACATTAGAAATCATGATTAAAGTCTTACAAATGTTTGGAATATGATTACAAATGAATAGGAAATGATTTCCTAAGTGTTGATGTTGACTTTTTGAGAATTTGACCTTCAGATGTTGACTTTTTGGACTTCCAATGCCTCCTGAACTTTTATGGACGAATTTGAGACTTGTGAGTCTAGTAAAGGATTGCTTTGTTGTTGGTGTATTGAGTTGTAATAGTTGTGATGAATTGTGTGTTGAAATGAGATTGCAAAGCCACTATTTATACTAATTATCAAGCCTAGGCTCATCAATGCAACAACTTGGCCTCCAAGGTGAATAGAAGGACCTAGAATGGCAGAGAGAAGGGCCTAGAATCAGGTAGAATGAGATAGAAAACATCTTGCAAAACTTTAACGAGCTGACCAACCGGTCGGTATCGGGCTCTGACCGATCGTTTGGTTGTGACCTCTGCGACTAACCGGTCGGTTGGAGTTATAACCAATCGGTTGCTTGTGACCAATTCCTCTGACCGATCGGTTAGATGAGTGACCGATCGGTTGCTTTTGTTCTGACAGCAACAAACTTGATCTTTACTTGGCTCTTCGTTCCTTGTCCAAACTTGATTATTCCTTGTCAACGTTCTTTGGAATGATGAAAACTTGGATTCTTCTTTGTGAAATGCTTGAATGAATTGAGTCTCGAGATGAGAATGACATTTCCTTTATTTTCTTCACTTTTTCCTGTTTTTGGCTACAAATGCTTGCAAACACACTTTGATACGATTATAGGACAAAAGCATATAAAAATAGCCGAAAAACAAACGAATAACGCCACTAAAAACATGCACAATTTGAGCGTTATCATACAACTTTAAATGTATCGGTATTGGTGTGGAACCATAAGTTGTGGGATTCTTTTTAAATGCTTAAAGAAAAAAAGATAGAGAGCTGTTTATTCATGTTACATATTGGCTTGTTTCTATTATATGCTACAAATTTCCTGTTTTATGGGTAGAAGCGGGTTTCCAAGATTTTATAATTTTTGTTGAACGGTAAATAGGTTACTTGTTTTCTCTTCAACATGAAAATTGGTGTAATAGAAAGCTATTTTTATCAAAACAAATTGGGTGATACTAAAACAAATATATTATATGATTTCACAAACCTGCCATTTGACCTTGTATCCCTATCTGAATGTTGGGCCAGAACAAACTGAGCGGAACTTTAGAAGACATCAGAAAACAAATCGTTAGGGTAAAAGTCAGTCTGTAAGGGATGATTTTCGGTTGGGAGGGGAACATAACCTGCTTGGGCATACTTGTCGAGGCTGCAATAACTGCTGCATTAGCAAAATACGTAGTTCCATTCTCAACAGTTACCTTTACACCATTCTTACGTCTATTTATACTTTTCACCCTGTAAGAATCAAGAAATAAAGACAAAAAAGAGGATATAAGTTATAGGACACAAAACAATACTTCAACATTTTTTGTTAATTTGTTGCTTACAATTAGTATAACGTGATACTTAATAATCAGACTAACATAACCAGCTATAAGTCGGGTCTAGAAAATAGTGTTTTGGGTAAGCATCTGCTTCAGAAATTTACCAAACAGATGTCAAAGTATTCGGAAAATACTGGGTCATCTATAAGATTTACCGATAAAATTACCGAAACGGACATTCTTGTAATAAAAAGTTGGGACATAAAATAGTAGTCTATCAAGTTTAAAGAATGTATAGATATTTGATTTAATTTTACCCAAAAATAACCAGATTTGTTGCAGATGGTATAAAACCCATTTAAACTTGGATCAGATGTTACATGTGACCTAATCGGATATCAAGGCCTTTGGAAAGTGTATTTATAACTGGAAAATAATGCCAAACCATAAGTCCATGGCCACCAGGAAGCAATTCTTCCTATACATCATAAATCAGGTATAAGATGGTGGAATCTTAAAATGATAAACTTATGTCTAGAAAGAGCTAAGAAGATGATTTTAAAAAATAAAATAAAAAAATACATGCCTTGTCCCAACATTTAAGCGATACGGTTTCAGCATCTGCAGCAAACCAGCCCTCCATTCTACACAAGTACCACTGCAATACCTTGTGAGAAAGGCCCTCCAACCTGTAAAAAAATACAATTTAGAGCCGATAATATGAGCAGTCGAGCAGGTCGGAAAACATATTAGGATTGAAACAGGTATTTCCTTAATTCATGTCAAAAAGGGCCGTCGGGTTGGATTGTACCACAAAATATCATTTCGTACACTAATAATTTAATTTTATAAGAGGTTGTATGCATACAAAAATAGACATTTGGTGACTTGCCTCATTCCTATAACAAAAAAACGGTGAAGATTACTTAAGAGATAGTTATACCTTAGGTTTGAGTTTCAGTCAAACACATTTGATATTGCACGCTGTATAGACATGTCTTCAGGGAACTCATCCCTCACTTTATTAGTCTGCAAGTCATAAAACAGCAAACCAAAACCAATAATGATTAAAGGAAACTCTAATATGCTACTTTCAGCCAAATAATTGACGATAGAGAAAGAGAGAAGATGTACCTCTTCCAATATGACCTATATACATAAGAAAAACATCAGTAAAAATCTATAAAGTAGTAAACTCATATCATCTAGCTTTGATGTTTAAATTGAACAAATTAATAGCATTCTATTGTTGTAGTTCTATCGGTTTGAACACGATAAATCTCCTATATGTCCACTAATTGGGGACTTGGGATTCTCCAGTTGAGACCGACGTTCAATCCCTACACACTACAATTTTGACGCTAATTCTCCTATCCTAACATGTTATGATCGATTCACAACAACGATCAAATTCCATAAGAACCTATATCTCGAACATGAAAGTAGGTAATGTATCCTATTGATCCATATTTATCCTATATCTGGATCACAAAAGAAAACCTAATAATGCTATCCTAACCTATTACTGTGTGACAGATCTTCCTATAATCATCATACAACTAATTAAACACTTTTATAGAATATTCAACTTAAAATTCCACGGAAATTCACAAATAAAGTTCGGTTACAACTATCGATTCTAATCACCTCAACATTGAAACAAACTTACACAAACTAATCACCACAAAACTACTCTAAACTAACAAACAAATCTAATAAGACTATATTTGCTCATAATGGTAATCAATATCTAATCAGAATATCATCAAATCAGATTCACAACACTTAATCACTAATAGACACTAACCTAAATATAATAAGAATTCTTATTCCAATAATAAAACCTATAACTCCTTTAAATGTCAGTGACTTTAAAACCTCAATTAAAGCCTAAATCTAATCATAATTTGATCAAAATTCTTAAACCTATAATAAAAACTCAAATAACATTGCTTCTATAATAAGTCATGAACCGAGACGACAAATGTATTTAAAACTCGTTGAGTTATCTTACTTCCACTTGCCGCCATGCAAGACACTGTATGACGAATGAAGTTGGAGCAAATTTCTTACATCATATTCTTCACGTCATTAAAATTCATATAACTGAAATACGAAAAACTAAATACGATATTAGGGTTTGAGAAAAAGGTTTCATATGAATGATATTAGGGTTTGTCACTAATGAATGAATAAAATACCATATGATTTTTTGGGAGGCGTATATATTAATAATATTAGATTTAGTTTGCTAAATATTTAGCCGTATATTTACATTGTTTTCGGTTATCGATCACAATTAATGGCTTGACTCCAATGGTTGAGATGTTGTTGATTTGTGCCAAGCATCCCAAGTTTGAATCCTACACATTTAATTTTTAAACTAAATTATTAAATCCGAAATTTTAAAAATTAAATTCGGAATTTTAAAAATACTACTACCAACATGGCACAATATTAATTTGTGATGACATGGAAAATGCAAATAAAATAAATTTAAAAAACTGCTTACATGGCGATAATGTGATGACATGACTGATGACATGGCTCATAATGAATTACTGGGCAATGAGGTGGCATTAATGACGTCATACGCCTCATGTTATATATATATATATATATATATATATATATATATATATATATATATATATATATATATATATATATATATTAGAAAATTTCCATTTACACTATTTTTTTTGCTATGGGGGCACGTGCCCCTATCTCCGCCCATTAACACCACGATATTCTGCTTCTGCACTAGAACGTGAAAGAGCAAAGTGTCACTTAGAGGACCAAGATAATAAGCTGTTACCAAGGAATACACAATACCCAGAAGTAGACCACCAAGTGTCAAGACACCCCGCCCAATCCACATCGGAATAAACGACCAATGATATAGCGAAGGAAGACTACAACTGAAGACCATAACCAAGAGTGCCATAAACATAGCGAAGAATGCGGTTGAGAGCTGTGAGATGCGGCTCTTGGGGGTCGTACATAAATAAACATACTTAAAACTGCATACGATAAATCAGTTCTGGTAAAAGTAAGGAACTGATGGCACCGGCAAGGTTCTTATACAGAGTCGGGTCCGAAACCGAAATACTACCATATGCACCTAATTTACTCTTAGTGTCAACCAGAGTATGACAAGGATGACAATTGAGCATACCAGCTTGCTCTAATATCTCCTTATTCAATTTCTTCTGAGCAAGGAGCATATCCAAAGAACCACATGAAACAAAGATCCCTAAAAAGTAATTCAACGAGCCAAGGTTAGTCAAAGAGAACTCATGATGAAGTGAGGACATAATACGTCCCAAAACAACTGTAGATGATGTTGTCAAAGCAATATCATCAACATATAATAATAGGAAAGCGATGTCAGATCCCTACCGAATATATACAATGAGGAGTCACAACGGCTGTGCCAAAATCCAACTCTGGTAGCATAACCTGCAAAATGCTAAACCAAGCCCGAATAGCCTGCTTAAGACCATACAATGACTTCTACATAAGGCAAACATGATTGGGATGTTGCGGATCCCGAAAATCAGGAGGCTAATGCATGTAAACATTCTCTAAAAGCTCTCCATGAAGAAAGACATTCTTGACATCAAGCTGATGAACATTCCAACGTCGAGATACCACTAAACTAAGCACAGTACGAATTGTAGCCGGGTTAACCGCCATACTAAACGTCTCATCACGATCAACACCAAGTTGTTAACTGCGACCGTTAGCAACAAGACAAGTCTTGTATCTACTAAGGTATCCATCTACCAAATAGTTGTGCTTAAACAACCACATGGAATGAAGAATGTTCGTGTCAAGTGGACGAGGCACAAGAATCCAAGTTTCATTTTTAATAAATGCAGTATATTTATCAAGCATAGCGTTATGCCAATTAGGGTTTGTGAAAGCAGCACTGTATGATTTTTGTTTTCCCACATCATAAAAATAAGGGTTGAGCCGTATAAATACATGAGGAAACATAAATGGGTTAGGCCTCGACAAACAATAAACAAGGCCGAGCTCTAAACTAATAAACATAATACAAATATCCATTAACATATACTCCTTCGTCTCAATTTATTTGTCCACTTTTGACTTTTGAAGTCTTTCTTTTATAACTTTAACCTTAAATATTATCTTTTGTGTTATATAATACTTGATGCAAAATATATGAATAGATTTGGTTTTTTATGTATTTTCATTGGGTATATTTTTCATCAAATATTAGATTAAAAAAAAATAAATCAAATTTGAAATAGAAAGACTAAAAAAGTCAAAAGTGGGTAAATAAATTGAGACGGAGGAGGGAGTATATGCTAGCTAGATCTTCAAAGACAATGTAAACGAACAAATGTTGCAACCTTAAGAGATGAAAGAAATTACTCTCTCCGTCCCATAATAATTGTCCACTTTGACTTTTTTAGTCTTTCTTGTTCAACTTTGATCATTAATATTTTTATTTGTGTTATATAATACTTGATGAGAATTATATAAATGAAAATACATTTAAAACCCAATATATTCATATATTTTTCATCAAGTATTATATTACACAAATCAAAATATTTATGATCAAAGTTGAATAAAAAAACTTAAAAAAGTCAAAGTGGACAATTATTATGGAACGAATGTAGTAATATATCTACGTCTAAACATTCGTTAGACTGTCATATATGTAATTCAAACTCAATATATAACCTTTTGTATTTGCTTAAAAACTAGTAGGGCAACTGTGCATACCGATTTATATGTTTTTCTTGCCTATTACGAAAAGATTCAAATAATTATATTGTAAGTCGAGTTACATGGTTCAGCTAGCTAAAATAGTAAAAGAATTACTACGTATAAGCAATCATGAAATGTAAAGTTTTATAACTTTACAAAGGGTCTCATTCTAACACCACTCTTGGCGCAGAGCCGCAGATGATGTCGATGACGTTTTCATTAACGGATAAGCGATGTCGATGTCCATGTGTACTTAATCTTGACGGGTTGCACTTATTTGTCATGTTATGACCTATGAAGTGACATGCTGGTTAACTTTAGCTTTATGAAATAGAAGACTATTGTCCAATGCATTTTACTACTTGGTATTAATGATATACGTAGTAAAAAAATATTAGGGTGCGTTCGGTTCGCAGTATTTTTTGAAATGAATTGTAATTTGTTAAATGAATTGTACTTTGAATGAATTGTAATTCAAAGAGTTAAAATGTGCTGGAATTGTAAATAATGTATTCTTTCACTGTGTTTGGTTGGTCCCAACGTAATTTAATTCAAAAAATTTTTAAAAAAACATAATAATAATAATAATAATAACAATAAATTTATATAAAAATAATAATAATATAATAATAATAATAATAATAATAAATATTATTATTATTTTTATATAAATTTATTGTTATTATTATTATTATTATACAAATATTATTATTTTAATATTAAATATTTATTATTTTATTTTATTATTTATTTATTATTATTATATGAATATTATTAGAATAAATATTTATTATTATTATTATTATTATTATTATAAGTATTATTATTATTAAATATTTATTATTATTATTATTATTATTATTGTAAAATTCTGAATTACGACGTAATTCAAAAATTTTCATCCAACATCATATGAAATCTGAATTCCCTCTTTTGATATAATTGTAATGACTGAATTGCAATTACAACGCAAACCAAACAACCTACGTAATGTAATCTAAATTACAATTCCTTACATTATGCGAACCAAACAACCAACGTAATGTAATCTGTATTACAAATACATCCAATTACGCCATATTACGGCGAACCAAACGCCCCCTTAGTAACCATGCCTTATTATAAATTAGACGAGTAACCGTATGTATTAACGAGATTTTATTGCGGCAAATAATTATACTAGCGATATTTTGGTTATTTATTTTCATCATAAACTAATAAATAATAATAAAAAATGTTGTAATATAGTGTCTTATATATAGTAAAGTTTGTGGAACAACATTTTGTTAAACTGAAAAAAGTCTCCTCTCTTTTCTAATTTTATTATTATTTCTTTTAATATAGAAACTCATTCAAGAAATCTTGTCAAGAGTTGTCATTTTTATTAAGTTGTCATTATTTTATTAAGGCACATTATTTGAACTTTAATGTGGGAATTTATGTTTTAAAGGCATATTTTCGAAATTAAACATTCATTATTTTTAAGTTTTTTAAGTTTAAAAAAAAATATTTGTGTTTTATATGTAGTATAAATAAAGTATGGTTTTTAAGTTATATATATATATATATATATATATATATATATATATATATATATATATATATATATATATATATATATATATATAATATTTGTGTTTTATATGTAGTATAAATAAAGTATACCGACCATGATTAGTCCAATAGGCATAATTCTATTGGAATTCGGTATTTAAAAGTACGTCGACGGTCGACATAAAAGAGAAACAAAAAATTGCATTTAAACTATACCCTAAGAAAGATATAAAATTGATTAGAATTTGATACTTGAAATATAAGTATATATTATAACGTGGCGGACATCGACATAAAGTGATAAAAGTACCTCAAAAGTTCCTAAACATTAAAAATAAAATAAGTGATAAAAGTACCTCAAAAGTTCCTAAACATTAAAAATAAAATACTAGGCTATGGATTTAACGTGTGGGGGTTGCGAATGAGCCGTTGTGGTTGTTTTATGGGTACTAATGTACTTTATCTCTATGTCGACAACACCTGATTTGTTTCTGTCGTCAGCCTTTAGTCGATGGCCGAAAGTGATGTGTTACTAGTTTTAACATACGAATGAATGAATGATTTTGACATAAAGTAAGGGGCTGTTTGATAAAAATTATGATTTAGCACTGAATGAATTAAAAGTGCTGAATGATTCAATGTTACTGAATGATTGTGATTCTGAGTGAAAAAGATTGTTTGACAACCATTTAGAAAGAAAGGAATAAGATTACTAGTGTGACTTTTTTTTGTGTGATTTAGCACTACATAAAATATGTAATTTCATAATTATTTTGACATGATGGAAAAAGTTACATGGCACTACATAAAATACGTAATTTCATAATTATTTTGATGGAAATTTTAATTTAACAATAGTTAACAATACATCGTATAAATATGTAAAAAGAATAAAAACTCATTAATTATCATGAGGAGGTGACATAGTACAACATAAATAAAAGAAATGATTGCATAATAATTATCTGCTGAATGAAAGGGCATCTCTTTGATGCTGGCCCACTCAGTAATGAGTTGAAGCATCCAGTGTCTATTTTGATAGTATCAAACAAACTCTTCACTGACCGAATAAGAGATGAACTCTTAATTATCCTATTAAGCGGGTATGTTCTGAACCTCGCAAGGAAAAATTATAACTTGTAGGTGTAACGTGGGCCTTAGAGCAATGGGTGTCTCTTAACCTTGTGTTAAACTTTAACACACTTTCAAATCAGCTTTAACATTTTCTCCTTAACTCACAAAAAAATACTCCTTACCTTAACTCAACTTTTATTCAAAAATTTTCAAGTTCAACCCTTACACTAAAACAAATACTACATTCATTAAAAAACATAACATTCATTCTTAAAACAAATATATTACAATACGGAATTTAATATATATATATATATATATATATATATATATATATATATATATATATATATATATATATATATATATATATATACTAGACTTCTAAGCCCGCCCGATGGGCGGGCATGACTTGTAATTATAATTTGGATGATTATAGTTAAGGTAAAATTATTTTAAAGGATGCCGATTTTTTTTTTTTTTTTTTTTTTTTTTTTTTTTTTTTTTTTTTTTTTGTTAGGCTATTAGTTTACGGCTTCAAAATTTTTAAAGAAAGTTAATTATAATTTAGATGCAAATTGGCCCGTGCGATGGTTGGGTGAGCCTTATGAATATTGTTGAAAAAATTTAGTTAATGAAAATAAGTTATAAACATACCAATTTATTTTATTGAATGCATTAATAACAAAAAGAAATCAACGTTTTCTCCAATCCTTATTAAAAAAATTCGCAAAGTGATACGCAAGAACAAAGCTTGTAACCAAATAAACTCAAATATGAATTAAAGCTTATTTGTATACAACGTTTACATACAATGTACGGTGTTTCTTATGTTTCGTGTTAACTCATAACTATGATACATGTCACTTGCATATACATAATTATTTATACATGTTGATTTTAGTTGGTTGATTGCTTCATAAGAGATAATGGTGCAGATGCATACGAATGTTGTATTTGTGTGTAAATAATGTGTTAGGAAGTTACTATTAATTGTTAATTATATGTGTTTAGTTAGATATATGAATATTTGTCTATAAATTTCAAGATGGTTATAAAATGACACTTGTCTATTTCGAAAACGTTAGTGTTTTCCTTGAGCATATTTGTGTTGGTACAGTGGGAACATATCTTTCCATAAACCTAATCTACATGAATTTCGTTAAAAAAGATAAGTTAACGAAAAATAAGCTATAAACATACCAAATTTTTCATTCAATGCATTAATAAGGAAACGTAATATATATATATATATATATATATATATATATATATATATATATATATATATATATATATATATATATATATATATAACTAACCTTCTTAAATTAATTTTAGTTGGCATGTGTTATAATTTTACTTTTGTTGGTGTTACTTAACGGAAATTTGTTTTTTAACTACGATGATTTTTATTATTGTTAAGAATGTATTAGTTTATGTTAAGTTTTATTTTATTATTTATTTATTTATTTATTTATTATTATTATTATTATTATTATTATTATTATTATTATTATTATTATTATTATTATTATTATTATTATTATTATTATTATTATTATTATTTATTTTAATTTAAAGATTGTTTTTAACTTGATTAAATCAACAAGAACGATGGGTGAAAATTTTAGAGCCGCAGGGACCTTTTATGTACTTGACTCAAGGGCAAATGTTTCAATTGTTTAGAGCCACATGGACAATTTATGTAAATTTTGTTGACATAAATAATGCCTAAAAAACATTATTAAGTTTTTATCAATATCTCTATGTTTTGATCATTACAAAATATAACCTCAAAGAACTAAAACTTATGACATAAACAAGTATTTGGTGATTAATATTTCTCTTTACATCCAAATCACTTAAGGTATGAATAAACAAAGTGTTTAGTGCAATGTATGATCAAAGGGGTATTTAATTAACTAATACAAAGTTTATTTAATTATATAATCTTATTATATATTTTTGAAAAACACTTTTGGTAATAAGGAAAAATGTTTTAATCATACTAAATATATGATTTCAAATATTTAACCAAAATCAGTTAGTTTTTCACCAAATAAACTTTCCCCACTAAAAGACAAAGTTTCTGGCCGTTTCAGCTGGGCGGCCCCCTTAATTATAAAGGGCGGTCCCCTTAAAATTAAGGGGACCGGCCATGATTTAAGGGGACCGGCCACGCTCCTCTGTCAGAAACTTTTGCCTATAAATACCACCTTAAACCTGGATTTTTTCCCCACCTTTTGCACTCCAGAACTTTCTGTTCTAGATCTCCATTTCCAATCTATAAATCCTTTGATCATACATTCTTAAATCTTTGTTTCAAAGTGATCCATACATAATCCATTCAAGTGCAAGAGAAGAATACTTCTATCCCTCAAGACAAGAAGTATTACAACTAGTTGTGATCTCCACATCTAAGTTGTTTGAGCATCATCATTGATTATTATTTCATAGTGTGATTAGTTGTGAATATTTGTTAGAGAATAGTTGTGAAAAAGATAAGTTAGGAAGAAGATTGGTGTGTAGAAGAATTGGTGTGTAGAAGTATTGGTGTGTAGAAGATTGGTGTGTAGATTAATGATGTGTAGAAGATAGGTGTGAAAGAAGTGGTGTGATTAAGTAGTGAATTGGTGTGTAGTAGTTGTGATCTAGGTGTGAAGATATTGTGGTGTGTAAATTGGTGTGTAAGGTTTTCTCCGCCATAAGGGAGCTTGTTGATATAGTGAAGAAAACTCTCGAGTTAGGTGCTCGGGGAGTGGAGTAGGGCAAGGAAGGTGCCTTGTAGCCGAACCACTATAAATCGCTTGTCTCTCGGTTTGATCTTTCCATCTTTTACTTATTTCATTACTTACATAATTATTGCTTCATAGTATATATACTTAGTGTTGTTCATATTGTGTATAACTAGATTTCATATACCATCGAATCTATATTTTATAAATCAACGAAAACTTTTAAACAATTTGTTTTATAACAATTAAAACGACGTAAAACTATTCAACCCCCCTTCTAGTTTTCCACAATTGGTATCAGGAGCCACGTCTAGCAAGATTTTTAAAATATATTGTATTTTAAAACTTGTAACGATCTATGGAATCTGAAAAATATTTAGAAGGGCAATCTATGCAAAGACCACCACTATTTGAAAGTGATGGATTTTTATATTGGAAAAATAGATTCGAAACCTATGTGAAATCAAAAGATCTTGATCTTTGGCATATTATTACCTTTGGTGATTTTCCTCCTATTCAATATAATGTTGAAACTAAAATGGATGAAATTGTAGATTTTGAAAAACAAAATGATGATTTGAAAAAGAAACTAGCAAAAAATAATGAGGCTAAAATGGTTATTTATAATGCGTTACCACGTAAAGAATATGAAAGAATTTTTATGTGTAAAACCGCAAAAGAAATTTGGGATTCTTTACTAATCACTCACCAAGGTAATAGTCAAGTTAAAGATAACAAAATAGATCTTCTTGTACATCAATATGAACAATTTACGATTCCGGAAGAGGAATCAATTGATAATGCTTTTGCTAAATTTAACACCATCATCACAAGTTTAAAAGCACTTGATGAGACATTTTCTAGTAAAAATTGTGTTAGGAAATTTCTTAGGGCATTACATCCGAAATGGCGAGCTAAAGTCACGGCTATTGAAGAATCAAAGAATTTGATGACATTGTCACTAGATGAGCTTATTGGCAACTTGAAAGTCCATGAAGAAATTATAAGAAGAGATTTGGAAACGGTCAAAGTCAAGAAAGAACAAATCAAATCCATTGCTCTAAAAGCCAAAATGGAACCTTGTGACGATGATGATTCAAGTGACGAGAGTGAAGATGAAGAATATGCGATGGCCGTAAGAGAATTCAAGAAATTCTTCAAGAGACGAGGAAGATTCACTAGATCACCACGTGACGAAAGAAAGGTGTTCCAAAGAAATAGAAGTGATAATTACGTGAAAAGAAAGTGCTTTAGATGTGGAAGTCCAAATCATCTCGTTGGAGAATGTTTAAAGCCGTCGGGTTATGAAAATCAAAGCGCATTTGTTAGTGGAACATGGAGTGATAGTGATAAAGAAGAAGTGGAAAAACCAAAAGAAGAAAAGTGTTTTGTGGCAAATGCAACCGACGAAATATGCCTTGGAATTGACTTGGAGCCTGACGAATGGATCAAGGATAGTGGATGTTCGAGGCACATGACGGGGAATCGCAAGCTATTCTCTACATACAAGGCATACAATGGAGGTAACGTTATTTTCGGTAGTGACTTGCGTGGAAAAATTATTGGCAAAGGTACGATTTCTCAAGACTCACTTACTATTGAAAATGTTGAACATGTAAATAATTTAACATATAACTTACTTAGTGTAGGCCAAATATGCGATAATAAATGTAGAGTTATCTTTTCCGAAGAAGATAGCGAAATAGTTAAGAATGGAAAAATTATAGGTAGAGGTATTAGGAAAGGAGGAGTATATGTTATGAAAATAGGAAACAAACCTGAAGATAGGATATGCCTAACGACCCTAGATGAAAACTCTACATTGTGGCATAGGAGATTAGGACATGCTAACATGCAACAAATACAATCTTTGGCCTCTAAGGAATTAGTTAGAAACTTGCCTAATCTAAATTATGACAAGCATTTTTGTGATGCATGCAAAATTGGAAAACAAGCTCATGCTAGTCACAAAGCTAAGAATATAGTATCCACTACTAGGTGCCTAGAATTATTACATATGGATCTCTTTGGTCCATCCGCTGTGCGGAGCTATGGAGGAAACAAATATACCTTAGTAATAGTAGATGACTACTCACGATACACGTGGACTAGGTTTTTAAGTGACAAAACCCAAGCCTTTGAAAAATTCGAAATATTTAGTAAAATGATTCAAAATAAATTAGGATGCTCAATAGTTGCCATTAGGACGGACCATGGTAGGGAATTTGATAACGAAATACAATTCGGAAAATATTGTGAGTTAAATGGAATATCTCACAATTTCTCCGCTCCTCGTACTCCTCAATCAAATGGGGTAGTAGAAAGAAAAAATAGGTCACTACAAGAAATGAGTAGAACTATGTTAAATGAACAATACATTCCACAAAAATTTTGGTGTCACACCGTAGATACATCGACTTATATTTTAAATAGGGTATCAATTAGAAGAATTCTAGGAAAAACTCCTTATGAGTTATTAAGAGATAGAAAACCAAACTTAAGCTACTTTAGGGTATTTGGAAGTAAATGCTATATTTTAAACACTAAGGACTACCTCACTAAGTTTGATCCAAAATCATATGAAGGAATATTTTTAGGATACTCACAAAATAGTAAAGCATATATAATACTTAACAAACACTCCATGAAAGTAGAGGTATCACTAAATGTAACATTTGATGAAACACCACCACCTCCTAAAACGCTACCTTTAGAAGATGATAATTTAGTCGAAGATGAAGCCATTGAGGTTAGTAAAACAAAACCCATAGGAAATAATAATGAAGACATCCACTTAGAAAATAACGAAACTATTAATATTAAAGAATCTAGATCACATCCATTAGATAATATAATAGGACATCTTAACCAAAGAACCCTTAGGTCACAAGCCCAAGATAAAAACAACTTCTTTTGTTTCCTCTCAGCAATAGAACCTAAGAATATTAGTGAGGCTTTAAAGGATGAAAGTTGGATTATAGCTATGCAAGAAGAATTAAATCAATTTAAGGCAAATGATGTTTGGGAACTAGTCCCAAATCCAAAGGATATGACCATCATAGGAACCAAATGGGTATATAGAAATAAGTTAGACGAGAATGGAATAGTTACTAGGAATAAAGCTAGGTTAGTTGCCCAAGGTTATAATCAACAAGAAGGAATTGATTATGATGAAACTTATGCCCCCGTAGCTAGACTAGAATCAATTAGGATATTACTTGCCTATGCTTGCGCCCTAGATTTTAAGTTATTTCAAATGGATGTGAAAAGTGCATTCCTTAACGGTTTTATCAATGAGGAGGTATATGTGGCACAACCTCCAGGATTCATTGACTTCGCAAAACCTGATTATGTTTATAAGTTAAAGAAAGCTTTGTATGGACTCAAACAAGCTCCCAAAGCTTGGTATGATCGATTAAAAGCTTTTCTTATTAAACATGATTATTCCATGGGAATGGTAGATAACACTCTTTTCACTAAAAGGAAAGACCCAAATCTCATCATTGTTCAAATATATGTTGATGACATTATATTTGGATCGACTTGTCAAGACATGTGTGATGAGTTTGCCAAAATTATGCATGATGAGTTTGAGATGAGTATGATGGGTGAACTCAACTTCTTCCTAGGATTACAAATAAAACAATTAGATGATGGAATATTCTTTAACCAATCTAAGTACATTAAGGAAATGCTTAAGAAATTTGGCCTAGAAGACTCAAAACCCATGAAAACACCCATGTCTACGGAGGTAAAGCTCACAAAGGACGATGAAGGTGAGTCCGTAGATAACACCAAGTATAGAGGAATGATAGGTAGTTTACTATACTTGATGGCAAGTAGACCCGATATCATGTTTAGTGTCTGCCTTTGTGCCCGTTTTCAAGAGGATCCCAAAACCTCTCACCTAGAAGCGGTTAAGCGTATCTTCCGATACGTTAAAGGCACTATACACTTAGGATTATGGTATCCTAAGGAATCCGGCATAGAAACCATTGTCTATGCGGATTCGGATCATGCGGGAGACTACGTAGATAGAAAAAGTACTAGCGGTATTTGCACGTTTATGGGATGTTGTCTAACGTCTTGGTTTTCGAAAAAGCAAACCGCTCTTGCTATCTCTACCACCGAAGCCGAGTATGTAAGCGCCGGAAAGGCATGTCAACAAGCACTATGGATGAAACAAGCTCTCGTAGACTATGGCATTAGGTTAGAAAATGTCCCCATTATGTGCGATAACAAAGGTGCGATAGATTTAAGCAAAAATCCGGTACAACACTCTAGGACTAAACACATAGAAATACGTCACCATTTTCTTAGGGATAATGTACAAAAAGGAAATATATCTATAGAAAAGGTTGCATCGGAAGACAATATTGCAGATATATTCACAAAACCCCTTAAGCGTGAATTATTCAACCACTTGCGTTTAGGATTAGGAATGATGGAACAAGTTGACTAAATTACATTGAATTAATTCTAAGTTATACTTGCATGAAAATTTATTTTTCTTTCGTTCCATCTTCTCTGAGTCTAGGAATCTATTTCGCACAAAACTTAAGATTGAGAAGATTTATTTTCTTTGCATAAATTTAAAAAAAAAAAAAAAAAAAAAAAAAAAAAACTCAATCAATTCTCTCTAATCTTTATTCTCACAATCTAGGAATCACATGAAAATTATTTTCATTGCATTGTTGACTAATTCTAAAAACATTGTATTTCAAAATCATGCATAAACTCTCACATAAATTGTCAAGGTATATAATCTAATATATGTCTTTGACATTCATGATCGAGCAAAAATTGAATCAAGGAGATCATTTGGATTGTTTCTTAGGATCGTTATTTCTTTTTGCTTCTAGGTGTCGAAACAATCACAACTCCACATTTGTTGCATATAGACACTCACTAGGACAAATTCACTAGTAATGGTGTCATCTTGATCCATCATTAGTCTTTCACTCACTAATTGCCCTTGCCTTTAATTCAAGATAGGTGCCTTAGGAAGCTTAAGTGTGCTTGCATTTACTTACCTCCTATTGCTTATTATGTGTTGATTATTTGCTCTTGTGCCTATGTGTTTTTGCATGATATCTAATGTTAGATTAGATGCTATATTGCCTAAAGGAATTGAACTTGCTTGAATCCAAGTCCAAAAACACAACCTTTCTGCAAATTTTCTGCCAAAAACCCAATTATGGCAATCTGGAAATCACCAGATGGGCGGCCCCCTTAATTATGTAACGCGGCCCCCTTAATTTTAAGGGGACCGCCCCCTAATTAAGGGGACCGGCAATCTGACGGACGGGTTTACAGAATCTTTTCTGCTTTTTAGCCCACTTCAACCTACATTTCCCATTTTTCACCAACACATTTTGTCCTAATCCTCCAAACAAACCTTATCCATCCTTAAACACACAAATCCTACACTATAAATATCCCCAATCCTCAAAACTCTCCACTCATTCCATCATGAACTCTCCAAACAAACCAAAATCAAAAGCCTCAAGGCTAGCAAGGATGACGGAAAAACCCGTTTGGCGAAGAAAAAGCCCTCGAAACAAATCCATCACCATTAATGAAGTTGGAAGTCATTCCACACCCCCAACTTCTTACTTCCCAAACTTTGCATCAAACCAACAAGGTCATTCATTTGATCCTCTCTACAAACCATACAACATTGGTCAAACATCTTCCTTCAAACCAAACTACACATCCCAACCTCCAACCACTTATAATGATCCATACAAGTTTGATCAACCATCAAACTACAATTCCAACTACACAAACCCAACTCTTCCATACCAAACCTATGATCCCCTCCACATTGCCACGGAAAAACAAAAATTCCGTGATGAAATTAACCAAATCCATGATCTTAGTGATCTCCTTGCTATGCATCTTGCACAACGCAACAAAGGGCAACCCCCATCATCACCCTATGCTAATTGCCTTCCCCACTCTCTCAACTTGGATCAAGTTACTAACCACACTCACTTTTGCCCTTGTTGCATATTCCTTCAAAAACAAATCCTCTACTTGAGTGAAGATATTTCTTGGATTGAATATCTTCTCACTCGTAATCATCCTATACCACCCTTAACACGATACAACATCGTGAGATCCACCTCTTCCGCTCCATACAACACCCCATATCCACCTCAATCAAACATCTAAGCTCCATGCTTATGTTTTCCTTCAAGCAAATAAAACAAATCAACCATGGGTTGCAAGCAAGTCCAAGTGCTCTCTTAGGCAATATAGAACTATATCTTTTATTTTGTTTTATTGTAATCAATATGCTACAAGCATATTGAATGTTGTTATGCTAATTATTTCTATCATGCTTGAATGAATCTATTTTTATTTGCATAATTGTTGTTTTTGCATATATATGTGTGTTGTTCTCTTCAAAATATTTTTGTAGCCAAGATTCCAATTGCTCGTTCCCTTTGTGCTCTCAAACGAGGGGGAGCATACATCAAGGGGGAGTTCTCTACCCGTTTAAACTTCTTTCACGAAGATTATTCGGCCTAACCTTTTTGATTTTACAAAAAGGGGGAGAAGAGAAATGGTAAACTCTATAATACTTGTCTAATAACAAGTTTTAAATCTTTTGAATTTAAGGTTTTGTAATAATCAAAAAGGGGGAGATTGTTGACATAAATAATGCCTAAAAAACATTATTAAGTTTTTATCAATATCTCTATGTTTTGATCATTACAAAATATAACCTCAAAGAACTAAAACTTATGACATAAACAAGTATTTGGTGATTAATATTTCTCTTTACATCCAAATCACTTAAGGTATGAATAAACAAAGTGTTTAGTGCAATGTATGATCAAAGGGGTATTTAATTAACTAATACAAAGTTTATTTAATTATATAATCTTATTATATATTTTTGAAAAACACTTTTGGTAATAAGGAAAAATGTTTTAATCATACTAAATATATGATTTCAAATATTTAACCAAAATCAGTTAGTTTTTCACCAAATAAACTTTCCCCACTAAAAGACAAAGTTTCTGGCCGTTTCAGCTGGGCGGCCCCCTTAATTATAAAGGGCGGTCCCCTTAAAATTAAGGGGACCGGCCATGATTTAAGGGGACCGGCCACGCTCCTCTGTCAGAAACTTTTGCCTATAAATACCACCTTAAACCTGGATTTTTTCCCCACCTTTTGCACTCCAGAACTTTCTGTTCTAGATCTCCATTTCCAATCTATAAATCCTTTGATCATACATTCTTAAATCTTTGTTTCAAAGTGATCCATACATAATCCATTCAAGTGCAAGAGAAGAATACTTCTATCCCTCAAGACAAGAAGTATTACAACTAGTTGTGATCTCCACATCTAAGTTGTTTGAGCATCATCATTGATTATTATTTCATAGTGTGATTAGTTGTGAATATTTGTTAGAGAATAGTTGTGAAAAAGATAAGTTAGGAAGAAGATTGGTGTGTAGAAGTATTGGTGTGTAGAAGATTGGTGTGTAGATTAATGGTGTGTAGAAGATAGGTGTGAAAGAAGTGGTGTGATTAAGTAGTGAATTGGTGTGTAGTAGTTGTGATCTAGGTGTGAAGATATTGTGGTGTGTAAATTGGTGTGTAAGGTTTTCTCCGCCATAAGGGAGCTTGTTGATATAGTGAAGAAAACTCTCGAGTTAGGTGCTCGGGGAGTGGAGTAGGGCAAGGAAGGTGCCTTGTAGCCGAACCACTATAAATCGCTTGTCTCTCGGTTTGATCTTTCCATCTTTTACTTATTTCATTACTTACATAATTATTGCTTCATAGTATATATACTTAGTGTTGTTCATATTGTGTATAACTAGATTTCATATACCATCGAATCTATATTTTATAAATCAACGAAAACTTTTAAACAATTTGTTTTATAACAATTAAAACGACGTAAAACTATTCAACTCCCCTTCTAGTTTTCCACAAATTTATTTAATTAACACTATGCCACGTCAGATTTATGGTTACAATTGGAAGATTAAGAAAATTTATGGTTACAATAGAAAGATTAAGAAAGTTTGTGTATACAATAGGAAAAAAAAGTTTGATCTAATAGGAAAAAGTGACAAGTTCGATGTGTTTGTAGACCATTTTCCCTTCATTAAATTTAAAAGCTTCTTTGAGTGTAAGAAATTTTGAAAGTGAGGGGGAATTGTTTTGTGTGTCTATTTTTAGAAGGTGAAATTGTGGGGTATAAATTGTAGGGGAGATCCACAATAAACTTGTAAGAGTCACCACTTGGATGCAAAACATCGACAATAAACATGTAAGAGTCACCACGCGTTGCATACAAAACATCGCCAAGCCAAATGTTACTATAGAAAATAGTTTCACAAGTCAATGTCAGTCAATGCAAGCTCACATTCAGCAGATGATAGAGCTTCACAAATCATGAATATGTTGTGCTACTATAATTTATAAGATAATTGGGATGAAGCAATAACATTCACTCGTAACTTTGTACATTTAAGTGTTGGGTAGCGCACGGCCACCTATTATCACATTGAGGTAGAGCATAACATGTGGACCAAATTACGATAATTATTAAACATAGTAGAAGTTGGTATAGGACAACATCAGTCACAGAAAACGGAAACTAATATAAATAGATAACAATGAAATAAAAAACATCAAAGAGCATAGCATGTAAAAAAACTTGGAGCATACAAATTTTGTCATCAGGAAAACATATTATTTAATTTCCGTTCAAGTCAACTCAATACGTTGAAACCGGAAAGAATAAAAGAAAGAGAGTTTTTGAATTTCAGTGTAAAACCCTTAGCAAGTAGCAATGAACATAAATATTGTAAGAGACATAGGAATACCCCTTTCAATTAGTTTCCCAACCATTGACGTGTTTCCTTTAGCTTCTTCCAACTTGGCCGCAGTAATCAAAATCTCCGGTTCTTTAGGAAGCAATTATCGTGCCTTATTTAGTACTTGCTTCTCAGTATCATACTTTTCTTACCGAGCCAAAGCTCGTCACAATTCAACATGTGACAAGCAACACTCAACTCCCCCGGTTATCACAGCCTTGCTTTCTGATTTTTTTCCGCAACTTTTAATCGTCCAACTGCAATCTAACCAGGTGCATGTTTCAGATTAGTCTGAATAACAAAATTCAACAACAGTCTTGCCTTTTTAATATCTGATATCTCAGCATCGTTACTAATCTTCAGCAAATCAGTCAAACACCCTTTAGCATCAACAACTGTTAAACCACAAACATAATCCGAAGCCCTATCCAACTTATAACCCATAACAGTTCCTCGACCCTCCCCAACCGCAGTCAAATATTGCATCGTAGAATCCAAGACAATATCATATTCCTTCTCTCACATAGCTTTCTCAAGCAATGTATCAAACACCGGTTCATAACTCTCAAAAATTTTCTTCTTATTCCTAAGCGAATAATCACCAATCTCAGGAATCCCATCCCACTCCGCATCAGACAATGTCCCCAACTTCCTCTTCAAATCCACAAACTGCTTAGTAATATTCGGATTACTCATACGATACTATTCAATCTCCTCCTTGAGCCTTGCCATCAATCAGGATGCCATCATTGTAAAAGCTAATACTGGGACACTTTTTTAATAAAATACTTCCTGCTTCAGTGTGTTTGAAGGAAGTCTTCTGCCATTGCAGCGATTAACCATGAACGCATATCCTCTGAGAAGCTATGACCATGTTAAACATGGCTAGGGTAAGCTTCCTCATTACGTGGCTTTCCATGAGTTTTGAAACCCCCCATCTCTGTTACAATATGTTTGGGTTAGGTGGTGACAGTTACCATTTCTACCATACAGATTTGAACGCCTTCATATATAGCACTGAGAATATAGAACACGACATTATGTTACATTTGATCTAAACCAATTAAAAAATAATAAATCCACGTCAAAATCACAACACAGAAAACAAAGACCAGAAGAATCTGTAAGTTTAACCATTTTCAAAAGATTTTGAAGCATGAAATAGATGTAAAAAATAATACTCGGACCAACTAATTAACCTATTAACTGATTAAGGTACTGATCATATCCCCCGCAAGAGTGTTCAACACTTCTTAGTTCCAGGCCTCATCTTGGTGGGAACCAACCAATCATCTAATTCTATTACAATGCATTCGGATTCACAAAAACTACAAAATTCATTGGTAATTTTGTGTCTTAAAAAGCCAAATTTAGGAAATAAATTAAAATGTACCCATTAAGTTACTGTAAATTTTACAGCAGTTATATCCAAACCTTTCAAATTCACGCTCGAAAACTTTTGTAACCAGAAAATAAGTAGAGAGTTAAATGCAACATGCATCTAGCATTCCTAAACAGCATAATGGTGATATACATGAAAATAGTAATTGCACATTTCACACCATTTACCTACAAACAGGTCAATTTAGGTTATATCAAACATGTCAAATGTAATGACTTTTAAAAAGTTGGTCAAATGGGTCAAACCGTTTGTAATTAAATGATTGCAATCATACTTCTTACATATTTATTACTTGGTAAAATGTAAGCAATCAGAAGTACTTGTGAGTCAACCTTTGTATGAAAACCTTCCTGTTATGGCCTTTTTATTATAACCCACCTATTTTGTCACGTCTAATAACATCTAATATTCTGTGAATCTGTGATTAGAAACTTCAACAACATTCAACATAAAAAATTACGCACCATAATTATGACATACAGAGTTGCAAACAACAGATTAAGTTAAAGGAGCGAAAGTCTATATGGTTTGGTCAAACTATAAGAAGAATTAGGCAACACAAAATTAGTGTATCACTGTAACGAAGAAAAATAAATAAATTACCTTTCCTGATCTTCCCTCATAGACGTTTGTGTCTGATCTTGAATGATGAGACTTGGCACTAATATGAAAGGTTTGCATTTGGAATGAATATAATTATATATGCATCTGATCCAGCAAGTATTACACCTTTTCTAGGATATATATTGAATAACTTGGCATTGGAAAAGAAAACATAACTCATTTGAATCAGTCAAGATTGATCGAACCAGTGTCCAAACACAAAACTGTATCTTCTAGAGTCTAGAAATAATAGTGAATATGTGGAAAGATCAATGGGTTAATTGCATTTTGTGCTTTTAATGCGCTCATTCTACATATTTTGAATGAGCATTATTCCCCCTGGAAGCAAAGACTATAACACAATTAGCCTCCCCTACTCATGGCGGAAAATTTGCTCCATTATTAAATTTTTTTGGTCAAAACGTCCGTCCTAAATGCATACTGATCATCAATATTACGTGATTCCATAATGACATGATTTACGACTCGCCCCGTAGAAACACAAAGATATCATTAAAGTTAATTATCTCATTACATTATTATTATAACCGAATAGTTACAAGCTAGGTGAGACCCCGACCTGCAAATAAAAATACTAATCTGTAAGCATATATTAAAAGTTACACTTATTTGTTGGACAATACCTTCATCTTACTGGTTTAACTGCATTAACCAATATTAGTAAGCAAGTAGGAAAGAAATGGACCTGTGCTGGGCCATTGACGTTACAGTTATCCCTTTGATCCCACCACTTCATATCAACTCCTTTATCGTTGCCCCTACCAACATAGCCCTCCCTCGCCCCATCTAAGTTCTGCCGATTGTTGTGGTTAGTGAACTCCGATACTATCGTCGGTGTTTACCAAACCAGCCTCAAGATTAGCAGTAGCTAGAAGTATACTGATGATGCAAAACTTCAGTTGGCTCTTAGCGTGGCTGAGACTAAATTGATGATAGGTGTACCCGTCATTTTTTATTTGATAAAAATAAAATCTGCACCATGAGGTGATTGAAGCATCACTCTCATTTAGAATCTTGATATATTTGTATGTTCATAATAGCTTACCTGAAACCTCTACTAATTTGAGCAATAAAATGATAAATCTGGTTCAGGCTTATGTTCTAACTCTATTGGGTCGATCGGTACCTAGTAACTGTTTATAAAAACTTCAACATTTTTCGTTTGCAACTGCAGTAACAACAGGTTGAAAAAATTAAATATGATGTAAATAATTGCGTACATGTTTCGTACATATGGACTGTTTTTAAAGTTTTCTTGTTAACAAAAATAGGTAACTTACTTACACACATACGCACCATGTAATTCACCTGGTGTAATGTTTAGGAAAGAAAAACTGTTAAAAGAATAAAAATCTATGAGCCACAATGTGACTTGAAGAGTGACCAATTAGTAAAACGAACTACTACGTATTTTTCAATGGAGCAGTTTCAGTGTACCACCGTCACTTGGATGCTTTTGTTTTCGACCTTTCCCCTTCCTCCAGAGCTATTGAATGATGTGAGTGTCGGTGTCTTCCTTTGACTTTCCTAATTCCAGAACAATGTAAGAAGTCTTTAATTGAGCATTAAATAAATTATAGAAGACATAGAGATGGATAGATTATGGGGTACCCTTTGTGCAGTTTCTATGCCAGTTATCCATCTGAGGGCTTTTGCTGCTCAACTCATCTGGTGATGTATGCAGAATAATTGTACCAAAAGTTGAAGTTTATTGGATAGATATTTCATGCCATTGGGATATGGTTAACAATATCAGAAACAACATGAGGGCTCCCCAATGCATAGAAAACCAATTTATGTAATAGTCTGACCCACATACCTCATTCATAAATCTATAGCCGGCCATGAAGAACACACCTATTTCTGCATCGTACGTAACGATGCCTCTTTGAGGCCATCTTTATCAGGCATTATAACCTTAAAACCCTGCATTTTATCTGTAATATCAAATACATATAGGACTACAAAACATGTACAAATTTTGAAAGATGCATCATCAAAACCTTTTTGTCACTTGTAGCTAAGAGACATATATATTCTGTGGGCTGTTATTTTGTTACCAATACAATTTTTATATAATTTGAAATTATCAATTTGGAACCA
This sequence comes from Artemisia argyi, assembly GCA_030686995.1. NCBI lineage: Eukaryota > Viridiplantae > Streptophyta > Magnoliopsida > Asterales > Asteraceae > Artemisia > Artemisia argyi. The sequence goes on from CM060694.1 coordinate 137,203,751, forward strand.
CAATTGATTATTGATACTAACACTTTTTGATTTGACACCTGCATATCAATCACGATTTTGATCACTGCAATGAAATCCAACTAAATAACAATGGCTCAAAAGTGACTGTTTCAAAATATTACCCCGAGCTTCATGTTGAAAATCAACGAAGACTTTGGCAACGTTCCACGAATGCTAATCTTGCAGAACCACTTCTTCGGCATCAATACAGAAGGAACCACCCTAACATTATACACAATTGCATAATACTGAAGCTTCAATCAAGATACACCAAATACAGAACACACCCACAGAATTTGGAACCACAATTGATTATTAATACTAAAACTTTTTGATTTGACACCTGCATATTAATCACGATTTTGATCACTGCAATGAAATCCAACTAAATAACAAAGGCTCAAAAGTGACTGTTTCAAAATATTACCCGAGCTTCATGCTGAAAATCAACGAAGACTTTGGCCTGTGACTGTAACGTTCCACGAATGCTATATCCCAATCTTCCACAATCTACTTATACCATGTCACATCAGATTATCACCTAATAAGCATTAACTTGAGCCAAATAAGCATGCCAATATTCTGATTATGATGGAATCTAGTCTTAGTAGTATTTTAGTTTTATCCCTCTGCACCTAATTTACTCAATAGCTTACCTTCATACGACATGATTCCATGCTAACAGCTGATATGCTCTGAAGTTTCTCTCCTAAACTCAAGTTTGGTGTCTCGCATGTCTTATGAAGAATATCATCAATCAGAACCTTCCCCATTACGCACTTACCCGCATATGCTGTTAAGCATGCTAACAAATTAGATGAGAAAATGAATAGAAGAAAATGAAAATTGAAAGTAACGTATGCCCATGAAATATAAAACAACGCATATTACATTGAGTAAGCATCTGATCTATAGTTAGATCCATCTCATTTGGATTAGTGTCGTCAACTAAAATTTCACAGATATTAGCAACTGAAACAATCGCTCAATATTCATCTTGAATACAAAAAACAGATAGACAACGTAACATACCACCGCTCACTAACAATATGGAAAAAGATCAATCCTCGATTTCTGTTAATAGTTTTTTAATTAGTCACTTACTTTTTTATGTGCTTCTCTTGTAGTTTGTAACGCATACCTCTTGTCAAAAATGATGGCTGAATGATTATCACGAGGAACCATAAATTTAGTTAATAAATCAATCATTCTTTAAAATATAAATATGTGATATAAATGGAGAAGCATATAAAATAAATATGTGATTGTATTTCCCCTCGTAGATGTTGAGCATATCACAATGACGTTAATAATTGTTAACATGATACGTTTGATTGATATTTGATCATATTTTGCTACTGCTACGTACTATATAATCATTTGATCTAGCTTGACTGTAAAAATAATGCTTCAAAAAGAGAATGTCATCATGAATATACATAATCAATACTTGAACATAGATTAGTTTGTGTGAACATGAACATATTAGGGCTTTGAGAAAAAAAAGAAGAAGAATGTCATCATGAATATACATAATGAATACTTACTCGAGAGAATTGTGATAATTTGTACATGAATAATAATAGAAGAAAATTATGATCGTGTACATTAATAATTAAAAGCCTTACATCTAGAGTTGATGCATTCTTCTCTTTTCCAGCAAACAAATCTGCAAAAAAGAAAAGGCATGCAGGGAAAAAAAACAAAACAAAGAAGACATCATACATACCTCAGCCACCATGGTTCGTTGATGGATTTTTATTAGGGTTTCAAAGTAACCTGCAAAAAAGAAAAGGCATACAGGAAAAAAAAAACCAAAACAAAGAAGACATCATACATACCTCAGCCGCCATGGTTGGTTGATGAATTTTTATTAGGGTTTTGAGAAAAAAATTAAACTGTAATGAATAAACTGAGATTTTTTTTTACGTGGATATATGTTTTGTATTGTTTATTTGTTATAATTTAGGGTTATTATTGTTAAAATAGTAGTTTATGTGGCTTTATTAATTTTGTTTTGGAAAGAAAATAACAAAAGTTCCATTGTTCTAGTGGTTGAGATGCTTTTTAGTGTTAGTAGGGATCCAAGGTTCGAATCATGTGCACTACATTTTTACAATCCGAATTTTAGCACATCAAAAGTATAAAATAAAAGTAATTCTGTAATACATTTAAAAAATTTCGAAATATAATTTAAAAAAAATTATAAATATTGCTTACATGGACAGATTGTGATGACAGGGCTGATGACATGGCAGAAATTGAATTACTGGGCAATGAGGTGGCATTTTCTTCAAATGTCTCCTGTTATATATATATATATATATATATATATATATATATATATATATATATATATATATATATATATATATATAGGGTACGGTTCTAGAGAAAAGTGTATTTTGATAGAAAAGTGGGAAAAAAAAGTTATATAGTAGATTATGAAAATGTTTGAAAGTTCAGGGTTAAAAAAGAAAAAAAAAAAAAAATGAGTTGACTTTTTTTTTTAATCCAGAGTTCCAGATACAAACATACACAAACACTGACCTCACCATCACCATCACCACCACCACCACCACCACCGTCGCCGCCGTCATCGTCACACCACCACATACTCCGATACATCACCAATCACTTCTCACCATCTCCATCACCACCATCATCATTCTCGTCACGAATCCACTGTCATCATCTCCACCATCGTAATTTCTATCATCATCTCTTTTAATTTTTTATGTTATTTTAGTGCATCATTGTGAAAATTATAAAATAATTAGTGTTATTGGGGAATGGAATGACATTTAATGAATTTGTATGTATAAAATTTCATTTTAGTGCATCTGAGTAAATAATATGTTGTAGCATTTGTTTGTATGAATAAGTGTATCAGTATAAACATTATGTAAACAAGTGTAGATGATTATATTATAAGGAGTTTAATTTAGTGCATATTTTTGTTAGATTAGATCATTGTGAGATAGATTAATGTATCCATTATGTATTGTTAGAGCATCGTGAGTATGATTAATGCATCAGTGAGTATGATTAGTGCATCAGTGAATAATGGTTAAGGCTTTAGTGAGTGTGATTAGGGCATCAGTGAGTATGATTAGGGCATCAGTGAGTAATGATTAGAGCATCAGTGAATAATGGTTAGGGCATCAGTGAGTATGATCAGTGCATCAGTGAGTATGATTAGGGCATCAGTAAGTAATGATTAGTGCATCAGTGAGTAATGATTAGGGCATCAGTGAATAATGGTTAGGGCATCAGTGAGTATGATCAGTGCATTAGTGAATAATGGTTAAGGCTTTAGTGAGTATAATTAGGGCATCAGTAAGTATGATCAGTGCTTTAGTTTACCCTTAGTGAATCAGTTTTTTTTATATGTTTTTTAGGCATTTTCCCTTCTTTTGCTTTGACTTTATTAGAGGTGACAGATCGGCGGGTTAAGTAGAGTGGATAACATGTAGAATCATGTAGTGGTCGAGATGGTTTATTTTAAGAAGTATCTATTTTGTTTCCTAAATAAAAATGATTTATCAGGTTTTTTAGTTAGCTCCATCACTGGATATCAGTGGTGAAAGAACATTAGATAATTAAAAAGTTGGCTTTTAGTTAAACATCTTAGATGGGAGACTATGATTGAAATATGAGTTAACGATTCAGGCTTTATTTGTGGTGGAAATGATTAGTAAAAAGTGGTGATGGGAAGATAGAAAGCTAGGGGCCGTTTAGTTGGTGAAATTTTTTTCTGTTTTTCCATTTCTAAATTCCTAGAGAATGAAAAAAGTGAGAAGAGTAGAATGGGCTTTTCAAACCCTTAGTTAAAATTTAGAGAATGAGCATTTCACATTTTTTGAAAATCGTTGAAAAAAAATTTAACTAAACGGATTTTCAGTTTTTTCTCTTTTCATATGAAAATTTTCATGGAAAAAAAGGAAAATTTTCACCAACTAAACGGCCCCCTAGCTTCCTTGGGATCAAAAGGCCACTACATATTTATACCTAGGTATTCATAATGTTTGAAATACTCATATCTCATATAGTATGACATCTGTTTGTATCTTTACTGCAGCGCTTGAAATATTAGGGCATCACTCAGTAGACACATCATCTATATATATATATATAACTTTTACATCTAACAAGTTGATGGTACATATGGTTTTAAAAAATGGACCGGACTAACAGATTCAACCAGAAACCGGAGTCACCACCGGTTCGGCTAGCGTATAAAATTCGTCCGAAAATGATATTATTAAATCAATAGAGTTTCAAAATTAATACTAAATTACAATGTTCAAAAAATATTATTAAATCGTAAGATTGCCTCGAGAAACACATACACCTTTTAGAATTTTTTTGATAAAACTTACCGCAAAAATTAAAACCTTTGCTTTATAAAAATCGGATGATTTTTTTCAAAGCAAAGGATGCAAAGTGCTAAGTGCTAATTATATATTTTATATTTATTATACATATTGGTATAATAATAATTATACTCTTTTAAGTAACACACATGACTTCTTGAATATTTAGTTTTTTCTTTATCTTTATATATGTACTTTTTTACTTGTATCATCTGTCTATGTGGGACAAATATAACAAACATTGTTTTAGAGAACTATATTTTCTTAGTCTAATGTAAGTGATTTTTTAAATTCGTTATGTTGTTATTATTGAATGATAACTTGCGACTACGGGCTATTGTCAACTAATTTAACATCATACATTTAGAATATACTAGCTACCAACTCAATATTTTGACAAAATTACGTGGATAATCTACAGTTTTTAAATGAAAAATATTGTTATTGAATAAAATAATTCAAAACTAACATTGTCGTCATCCATATATCTATTGTCTCGTAAAATATAGAATTAAAAGAAATTTCCGCTAAATATTACAATTGCATGGTACCCGCCACGGCACCGCGCGGGTACCCTGCTAGTACTATATAAAATATCTGGGACATTTTATTTATGGAAAGCTTAAACTTTTCAGATTAACTACTTTCTAGTAGTAGAATCAAGTAAAATTATAAAAATAATCCTTGCTGGAATCGAACCCAGATCTTAAGGGTGAGAGCCAAACATGTTAACCACTCGACAACAATGATTTTTTGTTTACTTTTTGCAAAACCATATATATAAACAACATTTGCAAGCGAACTTTCTTTTATTTGCATTTAGCCCATATGAAACACTAATGTAACTCTATTAGTCCCTGTACATAAATACTTTACAAACTAAGAAACAACACAAAAGTTCATACTCCACCGAATAAATGAAAAAAATCTTACATGTCAAAAAAGATTTTTAGAGGATTTATGAAGTATGATAATGTGTAAACACATAAAGAACAAAGAAATGTGATCAAAAAAATTATTATCACGAAAAAATGTTATCGAAAAATAATATTGTTCACCAAAGATTTTGATAACAGGTACCCGTCGCTGCAACGCACGGGTACCCTGCTAGTTGCTTATATATGCCTCCATAAGCCTATATGACAAACAAGACTTATTTTATAATCCGACTTATTTTAGAAGTTTAAGCCTTTAGAAGCCTCTCCCAAATACAACCTAAGATTAACGTATAAATTATCGAGTTAATTGCATAGATGGTCACTGTGGTTTGGTGGATTTTTCACTTTAAGTCACTGAAGTTTTTTTTACTGGTTCAGTAACTGTGGTTTGCATATGTTACCGGTCCAGTCCATATCTGAATTGAAATGACCAAAAAGCGCTTGTCATCTTCTTTTGACAATTAAGTAACGGCTGTTAGTCCTTATACTAGCGATCGTTAGTCCTTTACATGTATTCGTCTGGTCTTTATACGTTTTCGTCCGTTTTTACACCTTCTAGTCCGCATTAACATGTTTTCGTCCGTATTTACATGCTTTCGTCCGTATTTACACATTTTAGTCCGTTTTTGCACGTTTTAGTCCATGTTTACACGTTTTCGTCCGTTTTTACATGTTTTCATCTGTATTTACACGTTTTCATCTATATTTACACATTTTCGTCCGTTTTACACGCTTTCGTCCGTTTTTACACGTTTTCATCCGTATTTACACGTTATCGTTAGTTATTACACATTTTCATCCGTATTTACACGTTTTTGTCTATATTTACAAGTTTTTGTTCGTTTTTACATGTTTTTGTTCGTATTTACACGTTTTCGTCCGGTTTTACACGTTTTCATCCGCTTTTACACGTTTTCATCCGTATTTACACCTTTTCGTCCGCATTTACACGTTTTCGTCTGTTTTTAAACGTTTTCATCTGAATTTACACGTTTTCGTCCGTATTTACAGATTTTCGTCAGTATTTACACGTTTTCGTCTATTTTTACACGTTTTCATCTGAATTTGCACATTTTCGTCCGTATTTACATATTTTCGACTGTATTTACACGTTTTCATCCGTTTTTACACGTTTTATTCGTTTTTACACGTTTTCATCCGTATTTACATGTTTTAATCCACTTTTACATGTTTTCATTTGTATTTACACGTTTTCGTCCATTTTTACACGTTTTCGTCCGTTTTTACACGTTTTCATCCGAATTTACACGTTTTTCATTCGTATTTACACGTTTTCATCTGTTTTTACACCTTTTTGTCTGTTTTTACACCTTCTCGTCCGTTTTTACATGCTTTCGCCCGTTCTACACATTTTCATCTGTATTTACACATTTTCGTCTGTATTTTCACGTTTAAAACTTGTAAAAACAAACAAAAGCGTGTAAGGAAGGTCGAAAACATATAAAAACGAACGAAGATATGTAAAAACAAACAAAAGTGTGTTATAAATGTTGAAAACTTGTAAAAACAGCCGAAAAAAATATACAACTGAACGAAAACGTATAAAAACGGACAAAAATGTGTAAACATGGATGAAAACGTGTAAATACAGATGAAAACGTGTAAAAACAGACGAAATCGTGTAAATACGGATGATAACATGTTAAAACGAACAAAAATGTGTAAAATGGACGAAAATGTGTAAATACAAATGAAAACGTGTAAAAACAGACGAAAATGTGTAAAAACGGACGAAAACATGTAAATACAGATGAAAACGTGTAAATACAGAAGAAAACGTGTAAAATCGGACGAAAACGTGTAAATACGGATGAAAACGTGTAAAAACGAACGAAAACGTGTAAATACGGACAAAAATATGTAAATACGAAGGAAAATGTGTAAATTCAGATGAAAACGTGTAAAAACGGATGAAAACATGTATATACTAACAAAAATCTGTAAATATGAACGAAAACGTGTAAATTCAGATGAAAACGTGTAAAAACGGATGAAAACGTGTAAATACGGACGAAAACATGTAAATATGGATGCAAACGTGTAAAAACGGATGAAATCATGTAAAAACGGCCGAAAATGTGTAAAGACAGACGAAAACGTGTAAACATGGAGAATGTGCGACTCCACTGAATGTGCGACACGTGTCCACTTTTTTAATAATAAAAGTACCGTGGTAGGTGAGACTTTGACTTGATTTTTCTTTTAAATGACAAATCTACCCTTTTTAAATATTAAATAAATACCATTTTATCTCCTTCATCTTCTTCCTAATTCACCACCCACCCACCACCACCACCTCCAAATCCGTCGTCATCACCACCACTTGCCGCCACCACCATCACCAACCCAGATCCGACACCATCACCACCCCCCGCTTCAAGATCTAAAGTGGCTTCAAGATCTTTGAAGATCTCGGGTAGGATTTGATAGTTGTATTCATATATGTCAACTGGAACAAGGAGAGAGTATAACATATTTAAATTGAAGCCAAGTCTTATTCTTTCTTTTTGATTTTCGTATAGTTAAATTGAAGTCAAGTCTTCAATAGGGTCAATGATGATATATCGCTTTGTGGTTATGTTCATGAATTACATCTTTTGAATACACAAAGAAATAGACTGAGATCTAAAATATTTAATTTTTCATTTCAGTCGAATTTTCTTTATTGTTTGAGAGAGTTGGGGAGTGAATGGCGAGGGTATTGGTTGAGTCATAGTGCAGGATATATGATTATTTGTGTTCGGATGATGATAGATACAGCCTTTACTTTTCGTCTTCTTTTCAATTTGTTCACTATTCAAGGCTCTTGGACTTGATGGTGGTTGACTGTTGATAGGTATAAATTGAAGTCAACATAAAGAGCAGATATTTTTTGTTCAATTTTGAGGGTGTATTAGGATGTGGTAGTTTGGAAATGGTAATAGATGTCGCCGGAATAAATGGGTGTCGCCAGAATAAATGATAATAGAGGTCGACGGAATAAATGGTTGTCGTCGGAATAAAAGGTTGTCACGCGGCTGGGAATAAATGGTTGTCGCACATTCGCACATTACCATGTCGCACATTAAAAAGAGGGTATTTTGGTCTTTTAAATACTCTTGTAACAAGACTAAAAAAAAGAATCTATGGGAAAATTGTTGGTTTATTTACATAAATTAATAGACGTATGTTAGGATCGAACTCGAGATTACCCAATTGCACACTTTACGTATAAAGAGTAAATGAATAATTATTTATAAATGTTACATATAATTATTAATAAACATAAAACACTTAACGACCGTTAGTATTTAACGGATAATTGATAACATCAAATAATCTGATATTTTGCATAACAAATTCCAGTTTTTATTGCCTCATTTGTTATAAATGTTGTACTTAATTCGTTTATATCTGTTTATAATGACATGTCAGGATAAATGAGGCGTTGGAGCAGAAGAGATACGAGTAAAGGCCAATTGAGTGCAAAATATATTCTGAAGACAAGTTACGGCGTAAGTTGTACTTTGGACTACGCCGTATCTACCTTATCGAGGCCAAGCATCTAAGTATTATGAAGTTTACGCTGTAACCATAACATGAGGTTACGGCGTAGTTATGACACTGAGAAGAATTTGTGAGACTAAAGAGATTACGGCGTAACCATGATGAATATTACGCCGTAATTAATTATTATGAAGGCTACGACGTAGTTAGTAATTGGACTACGCCGTAGAGATATTAATGGAGTGGATAAGTATTGACAAACGAAGAGTTACGGCGTAACATGACTAATTAGTTATACCGTAATTAATTACGTGGGCGCGAAAGAGAAGGTTTACGACGTAACTTGGTGATTTAGTTACGCCGTAGTTTATTGCGTGGGCACAAAGTTTTGAAGTCTAGGGACTAAATGCGGAAAAAGAATATGAAGTTCAAGGTTTTCAATCATCAAGTGTGGTTTTCGTATTTCTGTGGAGCCGCCGACAAGAGAAAGAGGACAGCAGCAGTACGAGGTTTTTGAAGGGGCAAACCCTTCGGGGTTTCGCCCCCGGTATTCAACTAGCGGATCAGTGATAACGCTTAAAGTTAACATGTTTTTATAAGCATTATTAGTGTTTTTGTGTATGTTATTTGGTTGTTTTTATATGCTTTTGCCACTAAATCGTATCAAAGTATGTTTTTGTAGCATATGTAACCAAATGTAGGAAAAATGGAGAAAAAGTGAAGAAAATGAAGTATATGCGATTACACGAAGATTCCCAAGTTCAAAAGTCCAATATGTGACGCATTTCATAAGGAGAACCTAAGTTTTGTCATCTCAAAGTTCCAAGTTCAGAGTTAATCAAGTTTGGATAGTGCATAAAGAACTACACAAGGAAAAGTCAAAGTCCAAAGCAACCAGAACCTACCATCTGATCGGTTGGAGTACAACCGATCGGATAGCCACAATTACCACATCCATCCGATCGGTACCAACCCGCAACCGATCGGATGGACATCTCTGCCTGTTTATACCAACTTCTTGTGCATGAATCTTGGTCTTTTGTCCCATTGTTCTAGGCCCTTCTTAGTGTCTTGTTGTCCAAGCTCCAGCATTTATGTCCCTATTCATTACTAGGAGTATTTGACAAGCCTAAAAGGACCCCAAGAGTACACAATTGAAGACACAATTCAAGAGATCATTTACTCTCATTACTACTCTCAATTATTATCATCATCTAGCTCTCAAAGAAGGTAAATTCGTGCAGAAAGAACCAGGAACTTTGGAGGACCAAGGAAGCAACATTTGGAGGCCAAAAATCTCAAGAAATCATCACCAATACTTAGGTTATCAATACCTTGTCATTTGTTATCAATTCCAAAGCATTGTAAGACTTAAAACCATGGATTCTAATGTTAAATATTCTGAGTTTATTTGCATGTTTGCTATGAGTGGCTAATAGTCTTTTTACACTTGTTTTGATGATGTTTTATGCTTAGTGATAGTTATGATTGTGATAACATGTTTTAATTCAATTTCAAGTCAATCCTAAGAACCAATTGTACCTTAAGTTTCATAGTGACATTTGTTGAGCCAAGGTTAACTAATTGATAATAGTTTCAAGGGTCGAAAGATTTGTTATTATTCAACTAGTTATAATCATTTGTCTATGAATGATTGTTTTTCACCATAATTATTCTTGACTAAACAAAGAAACAAGAAGTATGATTGTAATGAGAATGCTTTTATAATATCAAATCAGATTGTTTGTAAACCTTTAGTTGGACGAAAGTTTAGATGTTTATAAACAATTGTAACCTTTTTGTCTATGAATGAGTTACCTTTTGTAATGACCATTTCCTAAGAGTATTTGATTTGTAATAAGAGTTTGTTCTTGTGTTTAAGATATTCACCATACCTTATGAACCTTGGATGGATCTTGAATTGATTGGTTTACACCTAAAGCTTGTTTTTATGAACTAAAATCTTGACAAAGGTTTAACTTGTAGAAACAATAGATTAGACCACCATCTAATTATCACAACCAACATGTTATCAAAAGTTATCACATTCATGTGTGTCATTAAGTAGAAAACTAGTGTAAACAAGTGTAGTTTTTATATTATTGAATTTGCTTATTATCTTATTTGCGTACATTAGAGATTTACTTTTAGACTTATATTTTGATTCTCTCGCAAATCCCTGCGAACGATCCCGACTTACCATCATATCTTGCTATAACGGACGAGTACACTTGCTCGTATGTGTTGTTTCTAGATTTGGTAATTCACCCTTATAAATTTAAAACTTGCACTAACAAAACTCACATCAAGTTTTTGGCGCCGCTGCCGGGGATTTTGATTGTGTTTCTTTTAAGTTTTAAAAGTCCGTTTCTTTTCGTGTTCGTTTTCTAAAAAAAAAAAAAAAAAACAAAATTTTTATCAGAAGTATCCAACCAATCGGATAGACATCCGACCGATCGGTTTCCCAGGTTTTCCCAGTTTTTTTAATTTTATCGTAGCATCCTTCCGATCGGTTTGACATCCAACCGATTCGGATAGAACTCTCTGTTTTCGAAAATTTTATTTTCTTGTTCTTTTGTTTAGGTAATTGACTCGATTCTCTTGGTAGTTGTATGAACACTCATTCTACTACTGAAAAGCTTAGTACACCTTTATCCAATCCTGAAAGTTTGTTTCGTAAGAAGAGATCTTCATCTATTCTTAATTGGTTTGATAATCTTTCCGAAGAACTTCCGATTTCCGATCTTTTTAAACCAATACCCATGGCTGACGATCAACCCATGTGGGCCGCCAATCGAACCGTAGCACCTACTCCTGGAGCTGCTATTGTTGTCGCCGACCTTGGTGAAAACTTTACCGTTAAAGGTCACCATATTTCTATGATCAAAGACCGTCAATTTGATGGCCGTTCGCGGGCCGATCCGCATAAACACATTGCCGAATTCATTGAAATTTGTGGCATGTTTCGTTATGGAAATACCGATGTCGAAGATGCCAAAGTATGGTATAACGAATTAACCCCAGGAACTATCAATAATTGGGAGACGATGAGGCAAGCTTTTGTAAGCCGATTCTTTCCACCTGCCATGTATGATAGACTAATGGGAGAAATCCGTGCTTTTACACAAAATCCTAATGAATCTCTTGTTGAAGCTTGGCTTCGCATGAAAGATTTGCTTCGAAGTTGTCATGGTCATAATTTAGGACGAGGAACAATAATTCAAATCTTTTATCATGGTCTTGATGAAGCATCCCAAGCAATCCTTGATGCCGGAGGAATTTTTCTTTACAAAACACCTAACGAGGCATATCAACTTCTCGAAGATCGAGTACTCCTTAAACTCGATTGGTCAAAAGATTCCAAAACCAAAACCCTACGGAAAACCGTTGCTTTTGCCGAAAGTTCAGATAATTCAAAACTCATGGAGAAAATAGAAGCCTTGACTTCTAAAATCGACTCGCAATACAAAGATATAAAAGGAGAAATGAAAGAAATGCGAGATGGCTGTATTAATTGTGGAGGAAATCACACATCATCCGAGTGTGATGACCAACCTATGAATAGACCCAACGAAGGGGAAGTCAATTATGTCCAAGGAGGATATCGTGGAGGAGGTTTTCGTGGTAATTATTACGGAAGAAGTTCTGGAAATTAGCAAGACCGCCAACAAAGGGATAACAACCGTGATTCTCAACCCCGAATAGACAACCCAAACCCACCAAATTCCGATAAAAAGGAAGAATCTGATTTCAAAAAAATGATGCGAGATTTCGTAACTACTCAAAGAGCTACAAATGAGTTTGTAAAAACTCAATTTTTCAATCTCAAAACCAAAGTTGAGCAAGGTCAGAAAAATCATCAAGCTTCTATCCAGGATCTTGAACAAAAATTTGATAGACTTTCTGATCAATTTTCTTCTCGAATTCCTGGTACATTACCAAGTAACACCCAATCCAATCCAAAACCGTCCGGATCAAACGGTAAGAGTTATCGTCCACCACAAACCAGAAATGAGCATATCAATGCTGTATTCTCTCGAAGTGGTCTCTCATATAATCCACCACCCATTCCTACCGATAATACTATTATTCAAGATGAGGAGGAGGAAGAAGCTGAAGAAGAAGCAGCTAAAGAAAAACCAACCCAAACACTAACCAAAGAAAATACCGTTCCACCAATAAACCTTATACACCGAAAATACCATATCCACAAGCCCTAAGAAAAGAGAAAAGAGAGGAGTGAAATAAGAAGTTTATAGACATGATCAAAAAAAGTTAGAATTAACGTACCACTCGTTGATGTTCTAGCTGGAATGCCCAATTATGGGAAATTTTTGAAAGAACTTCTTAATAATCGAAACAAGTTGGAACAAATTTCCGCTACCATTCTCAATGAAGAATGCTCTGCTATCATTCAAAACAAAATTCCACCAAAACTAGGAGATCCCGGAAGTTTTCTTATACCATGTACATTAGGAAACAACATCACATGCGATGCTCTAGCCGATCTAGGTGCAAGTATCAATTTGATACCCTATTCGTTGTATTCTAAACTTTCCATCAATACATTGAAACCTACTAAGATGAGTATAAGATTAGCCAACCATACATACCAATAACCTGTTGGGGTTGCTGAAAATATGCTTGTTCAAGTTGGTAAATTTGTTTTTCCTGTGGATTTTGTCATCTTAGAAATGGAGGAAGATAGTCGAGTACCCTTAATCTTAGGAAGACCTTTCTTAAACACTGCTGACGCCATGATCAAAGTCAAAGGCAGAGAACTCAATCTTGGAGTAGGAGAAGATTGAGTCACATTCTTAATCGATAAAGCAATGAAATATCCAAATTCCAGTGATGACACATGCTATAACATCGATATAATTGATGAAGTCACTGAAGAAGAATTGGATGCATTACTTTTCGATTTGAAACCATTCATGACTACTTCAGAAAAGATCAGTGAAACAGATTCTGATAAAGAATTTGAGGAATTCATGGAAGTAAAATTAGAAGAAGAGAAAGAAGAGAAATTTGAAGATATCACTGAAAAAGATCAAATGAAAATCAAATCATCTCTAGAAGAACCACCCACTGATTTGGAACTCAAACCCCTTCCCAATAATCTCGAATACGCCTACTTAGAAGAAAATTCACTTCTTCCAGTAGTCATATCGTCGTTGCTCGAAACAAATCAAAAAGAAAGACTCGTTTCTGTTCTTAAGAAGCATAAACGCACTTTTGTGTGGAAAACTTCTGATATTCCAGGAATTAGCCCAGATTTTTGCAAACACAAAATCAATTGTGAAGAAGGTACTAAACCCGTTGTAGAAAGACAACGTCGACTCAACCCCAATATGAAAGAAGTTGTTAAGAAGGAAATCATCAAACTTCTTGACGCATGAATTATTTATCCTATCGAGGATAGCCCATGGGTGAGTCCAGTTCATTGTGTTCCGAAGAAAGGAGGAATGACTGTAGTAACCAACGAAAGGAATGAATTAGTTCCTACTAGAACTGTCACTGGATGGCGAGTATGTATTGATTACAGAAAACTTAACAAAGCCACCAGGAAAGATCATTTTCCTCTACCGTTCATGGATCAGATGCTCGAAAGATTAGCAGGAAACAAATACTTTTGCTTCCTTGATGGTTTTTTGGGATATTTCCAAATTCCTATCGATCCAGCCGATCAAGAGAAAACCACATTTACATGTCCTTTTGGAACCTACGCTTAGCGGCGTATGCCCTTTGGTCTATGAAATGCACCTGCAACTTTTCAAAGGTGTATGATCGCAATATTCCAAGACATGCTTGAGACATCTATGGAAGTTTTCATGGATGACTTTTCAGTTTTTGGTGATTCTTTTGAAACTTGTCTTTCCAATCTCGATAAAATGCTTGTGAGATGTGAAGCTGCACATCTAGTTCTTAATTGGGAAAAATGTCATTTCATGGTAACTAAAGGAATTGTGTTAGGACACAAGATATCAAGTTCAGGAATGGAAGTAGACAAAGCTAAAATAGATGTTATCACCAAATTACCACCACCAACTAGCGTTAAAGCCGTTAGAAGTTTCCTAGGACATGCCGGTTTTTACCGCCGATTTATCAAAGATTTTTCAAAAATATCACGTCCTATGACTAAACTTTTAGAAAAGGATTCTGTATTTGATTTCAATGCAGACTGCATTAAAGCTTTCGAAACATTGAAAAGTCAATTGACTAGTGCCCCAATTATGGTTGCACCTAATTGGTCACTACCATTTGAACTCATGTGTGATGCAAGTGATTTCGCTATTGGAGATGTTTTAGGACAACGTGAAGGAAAACATTTTCGTCCTATATACTTCGCTAGTAAAACACTCAACAATGCTCAACAAAACTATACGGTTACGGAAAAGGAATTATTAGCCGTAGTTTTTGCATTCGACAAATTCAGATCTTATCTCGTGCTTTCAAAAACGACAGTTTTTACAGATCATTCCGCACTTAAATATCTGTTTACCAAAGAAGATGCAAAACCGCATCTTATCAGATGGATTTTACTACTGCAAGAATTCGATATCGAAATAAAAGACAAGAAAGGAGCAGAAAATCTTACAGCTGATCATTTGTCACGTCTCAAGAATCCGAATTTGGAAGAATTAAACGAAAATGAAATTAACGATTATTTTCCAGATGAAACTCTCACAACGATAGATAAAGATGATGATGAGGAAGTACCATGGTTTGCAGATTACGCAAATTATCTTGCAGGAGATATTCTTAAAAAATGGATGAGTCACTACCAACGTAGTAAGTTCTTTTCAGAACTAAAACACTATTATTGGGAGAAACCTTACCTTTTTAAAATGTGCAAGGATGGAATGATACGAAGATGTGTTTCGGGTGCCGAAACAAGAAAAATTCTTGATGAATGTCATCATGGCCCAACTGGGGGACATTATGGTCCTTCCACTACAGCTAAAAAAGTTTTTGATGCTGGATTTTATTGGCCTACGATTTTCAAAGAAGCATATACTCTCATTCAAAACTGCGATGCGTGCCAAAAATCCGGTAACCTTTCTCGAAGAGACGAAATGCCTCAAAAGAGCATTCAAGTCTGCGAAATATTCGACATTTGGGGAATTGATTTTATGGGACCCTTCCCTAAATTACACAAATACGAATATATCCTCGTTGCAATCGATTATGTTTCCAAATGGGTTGAAGCTGAAGCTCTTCCTACTAACGATGCACGAGTTGTTGTCAACTTTCTCAAAAAGCTTTTTGCTCGCTATGGAATTCCTAAAGCTTTAATAAGTGATAGAGGATCCCATTTCTGTAATAAACAAATGGAGAAAGTAATGAAACGATATGGAGTTCATCATCGTTTTGCTACAGCTTATCATCCACAAACTAGTGGTCAAGTCGAAAATACCAATAGAGCTATAAAAAGAATACTTGAAAAAACGGTTAAGGACAATCCTTCCGTTTGGTCAAGGAAATTAGACGACGCTCTATGGGCATTTCGTACGGCATATAAGACACCAATTGGTACAACACCATACAGACTCTTGTATGGAAAAACATGTCATCTACCGTTCGAACTTGAGCACCGTGCTTACTGGGCGCTAAGAAGCTGTAATGCTGATCTAAAAATAGCTGGAGAAAAAAGATTTTTGCAATTGCTTGAACTCGATGACTTAAGACTTCAAGCTTATGAGAACTCCCAGCTATACAAAGCAAGAACCAAAGCTTACCACGATAGAAAGCTGAGAATTCGAAAACAATTCAAAGCTGGAGATAAAGTTCTACTCTTCAATATGAAATACAAGTTTAAAGCTCCGAAACTCAAGCCAAAATGGTTTGGACCATATGTAGTGAAACATGGATTTCCATCAGGTTATGTTGAACTTTATGACAAACATGGTGGAAGTTTCATTGTAAATGGGCACCGAATTAAACTCTATTATGATAAAGAGCAATTAAATGTAATTTCTAATGAAGAAATTCCATCCGAATTTGAATATGAAGCTATCACATTCATGGCTCCGCACAAGGGAATGATCCCTTGGGCACACAATAATGGTTTTATCTATGATGCTCTTCCTAGAGCATGGAAAAAAGTTACATTGGAAAACATAGATGAAACAGGGGAGGGAATTGTGATAGGAAATGTGGTGTACATCCCAAAAAGGAAATGTAACACTACAGCTACATAATCTATTCGAAGTTTGAGTCCGACTAAGGACTCGTTAATAAAACAAGCGCTTCTCGGGAGGCAACCCGTGTGTTTATTTTTAATATATATATATATATATATATATATATATATATATATATATATATATATATATATATATATATATATATATATATATATATATATATATATATATAAGTGTCTACACCCCAAAGTTTTACCACTTGGTCAAACTTAAGTGTGGGGGTGTGCCACTAATTTGAATAAAATTGCAATGCTTTTTGTTTGTTTTGTTTCTAATAATGCAGGTGTTGATTGCAAGAAACAGAAGATTGGAAAGAAACATAAAACCGGATATCATGGTTTATTTTCTCATTTTCCCTACTTTCATACTTTTAAGTTCGTTTATCACATTGAGGACAATACTTAACGTAAGTGTGGGGGGGGGGGGGGGTGAGTAGGTAAATAAGAAATTAAGTCTAATATCGAGTTAATTTTTAAATTTTGTTTGTCCTTATAATCTAGTTGTTTTCACACTTTTAGGAGTAATTTATTAGAATAACTGGATCTATCCACTGGAAAAATCAGTAATTTTGAAATAATTGAGATGTGTCCCGATTAATATTGCAATCTACTTTTGGATCGATAACATTTGCTAGCACACATTATAACCCTTTCCACTAAATTGTGAGGATTTTAGCCTGTTCATATCTAGCATACATCTTATATGCTCGAATCTTTTGTTATGAGTGTGCCGGTGATTTTATTTATTCTAGAACTTGTACTTGTAAATCATTACGAGACCGTTGTGAGATTACATTTTTGTAATATAAGTATACATACGTGATAAAAGGCAACCTTAGGATTTTAACCAAATAGCCTTCCTTATTGATTTTTAGCTAGTCACATTGATTAGTTAATTTCCAATTTTTAACCCTTTTGTTAGCGTTCATCTTTAACGCTAGATACCCTTAGTTACACCTTCTGAGCCTTTCCTTTTCTTTTGATTAAAACCATAAAAAAATACAAAAAGATTTTACACTTTTTAGCCTAGCCTTACCCTTTAGTCAAGTCTTGATGAGTTGTTAGTTTTATGAGGTATTATATTATGAATCACAAAGAAAGAAATGAGAAAGTGGAAATTCAGGAATCATCGATTGAAGCAAGTAAAAGTATAGTCATCACAATATATATGATGACAAGTGTTTCCAAGTGTTATGAATTTCAGTTATTTGTAAAGTATAAAAAAAAAAAAAAAAAAAAAAAAAAAAAAAAAAAAAAAAAAAATTGTTAGTTTGATATGTATAGTTTTATGTATAGCCAATGAAGCTATAAAATAAAGCATTGACCGTGAAATAATGAAGTTCTCAAAGACTACGAGGTTATGATTCAAGGAAGAAAAGCTAATAACATTTGATCTATAGACTTGGACTAGTTTGTATATTCTTAATCATCACTTACCCTTCAATAATCCCATGTCTTATTCCTACCCTTAACCCTTTTTAGCCTAAACCCGAATAAAAGACCTCTTTGATATGTAGACTTGGTGCTTACGCCATTGTGGTGTAGATTTTTTTCTTGTACAAGCCTATAGTAATAATTAGATCATGACTGAGCAATGAGTGTGATTTATCATATACGCTACCCCATATATGAGTGTTATGAGTGAATTATATCTTATTCTTCTTTCGTGAGGTGTTTTAGAAGTGTTAATCAAGCAAGAAAATCGTTGGGTATTGTCAAACGTCTCAATATTTCAATTATAAAAGCTTAATAAGGATGATCTAACTTATACTTGTATAAGGAGGATTTTCATCACAATTTTCAGAAATCACTTCCGGTTACCATGTGGATATTTAATTTTCTTCTAGATTTGCTTGAGGACAAGCAAAGTTTAAGTGTGGGGGATTTGATAACGCTCAAAGTTAACATGTTTTTATAAGCGTTATTAGTGTTTTTGTGTATGTTATTTGGTTGTTTTTATATGCTTTTGCCACTAAATCGTATCAAAGGATGTTTTTGTAGCATATGTAGCCAAATGTAGGAAAAATGGAGAAAAAGTGAAGAAAATGAAGTATATGCGATTACACGAAGATTCCCAAGTTCAAAAGTCCAATCTGTGACGCATTTCATAAGGAGAACCTAAGTTTTGTCATCTCAAAGTTCCAAGTTCAGAGTTAATCAAGTTTGGATAGTGCATAAAGAACTACACAAGGAAAAGTCAAAGTTCAAAGCAACCAGAACCTACCATCCGATCGGTTGGAGTACAACCGATCGGATAGCCACAATTACCACATCCATCCGATCGGTACCAACCCGCAACCGATCGGATGGACATCTCGGCCTGTTTATACCAACTTCTTGTGCATGAATCTTGGTCTTTTGTCCCATTGTTCTAGGCCCTTCTTAGTGTCTTGTTGTCCAAGCTCCAGCATTTATGTCCTTATTCATTACTAGGAGTATTTGACAAGCCTAAAAGGACCCCAAGAGTACACAATTGAAGACACAATTCAAGAGATCATTTACTCTCATTGCTACTCTCAATTATTATCATCATCTAGCTCTCAAAGAAGGTAAATTCGTGCTGAAAGAACCAGGAACTTTGGAGGACCAAGGAAGCAACATTTGGAGGCAAAAAATCTCAAGAAATCATCACCAATACTTAGGTTATCAATACCTTGTCATTTGTTATCAATTCCAAAGCATTGTAAGACTTAAAACCATGGATTCTAATGTTAAATATTCTGAGTTTATTTGCATGTTTGCTATGAGTGGCTAGTAGTCTTTTTACACTTGTTTTGATGATGTTTTATGCTTAGTGATAGTTATGATTGTGATAACATGTTTTAATTCAATTTCAAGTCAATCCTAAGAACCAATTGTACCTTAAGTTTCATAGTGACATTTGTTGAGCCAAGGTTAACTAATTGATAATAGTTTCAAGGGTCGAAAGATTTGTTATTATTCAACTAGTTATAATCATTTATCTATGAATGATTGTTTTTCACCATAATTATTCTTGACTAAACAAAGAAACAAGAAGTATGATTGTAATGAGAATGCTTTTATAACATCAAATCAGATTGTTTGTAAACCTTTAGTTGGACGAAAGTTTAGATGTTTATAAACAATTGTAACCTTTTTGTCTATGAATGGGTTACCTTTTGTAATGACCATTTCCTAAGAGTATTTGATTTGTAATAAGAGTTTGTTCTTGTATTTAAGATATTCACCATACCTTATGAACCTTGGATGGATCTTGAATTGATTGGTTTACACCTAAAGCTTATTTTTATGAACTAAAATCTTGACGAAGGTTTAACTTGTAAAAACAATAGATTAGACCACCATCTAATTATCACAACCAACATGTTATCAAAAGTTATCACAATCATGTGTGTCACTAAGTAGAAAACTAGTCTAAACAAGTGTAGTTTTTAAATTATTGAATTTGCTTATTATCTTATTTGCGTACATTAGAGATTTACTTTTAGACTTATATTTTGATTCACTCACAAATCCCTGCGAACGAGCCCGACTTACCATCATATCTTGCTATAACGGACGAGTACGTATGTGTTATTTCTAGATTTGGTAATTCACCCTTATAAATTTAAAACTTGCACTAACAAAACGCACATCAATCAGGAGCATTTATTTGGCACAATTTTTGACTTATCTCGATACTCAATATTTTATTCAGTTTCATTATTAATGACTATAATTTTGATCCTGTTTGTTTATCGATGCTTTGTTATATATTGTGTTTTATTTATTTGGTCTTGGCTTTTAATTAATTAATTTATCTAGTCAATTAATTAATTAATTATATTGGATGATTAATTGTTTTGGTGTTTATTCTTTTTATTATGCTTTCAATTATTGCTATTAGTGTGTGCTTGCTTAGTCCATTCATGTGACCTAGTTTCGGTAGTGTTATAAGCTTGTTTGTATCTGTTACGCTTTATGCGGTTGACTTGACACCTCAATCCATTCAGTAGGCTAGAAGAATTGACCATATGACACTAGCCTGACAGATTGCGAGGAAATGGGAGGGATGACAACTGACCATACTGCCTTGCGTGAGAATTGACCATAGGACCACCTTACAAGCAGAGGTACTTAAGAAGTTAGAGAGATCTAAGATTCCGAAAGGCCGAATCTCTACCGAATGTGATCTAGCGTGTAGTGGCACTTAATGACTCAACCAAATATCTAACCTCGGCTTACTAGCATGGGGTAGTGCCTGTGGTTCCTGAGGCGATAGGAAGGGAAGATAGACTAGGATGACCTTACCCTGCAATTCTTAGTGAAATATGTCCGCCGCACTTGTAGTGATAAAAAGCTTAATTTGAGAATTAAACCATTTCAATTATCTTCGCCATTAGTTGTTTGCCTTAGAACCAATCCAATTGATCACGTAGAATAATTATATAATTTCATCATTTATTTGAACATAATATTAAAACCCTTTATTATTGTGACAATCGTTTTAATTGAAACAACTAGAAATCAACCGTTCTTGGGACGACCTCGGTTTTACCAGTTACTAATCTACACACGACCAGATTCTCTATCCGTTAGTGCATTAAGGTAGACCTAGGGTAAACGAGACTTTATAAATATTAAAACTTGGTCAGAAATCCTGCATCAAGTTTTTGGCGCCGCTGCCAGGGAACGGTCTTCGTATTTTTGTTTGTTTGATTGAAATTCTATGTTTATTTTCCTTTGTCTTGACGTACGGCGTAATCTAGTAACAATGGTTACGCCATAACTTGTTCTTATTATAAAAAATTTTGACCTCTGATAGGACCTACGGTGTAACATGGTGATGGTTGTTACGGTGTAACCTCTTCATAGGCCTAGTTGCGACGTATTTAGTAATGAGACTATGCCATAACCCTATCCGAAATATATTATAATTGAATATTATATCTCGCTTGTTGCTCATGTTTATTATTTTTACACATTTAATGCACTAGGTTGTAATAGTGTGCACGATTGAGCAAGAATGAACAAGTAGAGATGGAGGTTAGCTAGCCGTGAAGTTGAAAGAAATGGACATGATAGGAGAGGTCCAATTGATGGTTGTTGATGAAGAAGAATGAAGTCTAACTTAAAGACTCGTGGAGATTAAAGAAAAGTGCTCGTCGGGAGACTACCCGTCCCTATCCTAGATTTAGTTTTTGATTTTGTTTTAGACCTTATGAACATTTTTTGTTAGATTTTAGGAATTTTGGTTTGGTTTGGATTGTTTGGTATGACATTTTGCAGGTTTCTACAACAAAGGAGGTCAAGTGAAGGTTCCTGTTGAGCATCAAAGGTGAAACCAAGCTGGGATTGATTAGTAGAAGTTGACTATGGCGTAACCCAGTAATAGAAGTTACACCGTAACCTTCCCCAGAATACAGAAGAATGACAGGTTAACTCTTTTACGGCGTATCCCAGTGATAGAAGTTACGCCGTAACTTCCTCCTGTATGCAAAAATTGTTTTTCAAATCTTTTCATTCTATAATCTTGCATTAGTTTTTAAATGAACTTTGTGGGTGTGTTCCCTGTAAACCCTCACGAGACTTCACTCGTCCACTCGAGACACCGAGTGGTTTAAAAGGCTTGTTGCATACGCTAAATGCAACCGTGATTCCTATGAAAGTGAGTTAGGTTTTATTTCATTTTTATTTTTGTACATTTCGTGCTATTTTTGCTTTTATCCGGATTTATGCTTTGTTGGTATTAGTTTTCTTGCTAGCTCACAGGTTTGAGGATGATATGATGTGGTGCATAGCTGCAAGAAAACACTTTCTATCCAATCTAGTTGAATATCAAGATGGTGGTGATGAAGAATCGATGATGGAGTTGGATGTTGCTCGAGGAATACATGCTATAAGCATGTTTTTGGACACACGTATTGATCATACCGAGCAAATCCAGGGGAGTCCGTTCCATTTTTAACCCTTCTTATTTTTCATTTTTATGCTTTAGTATGACCCAAGTGGGGGGAAGGGATTAGAAATAAACACCCACCTGGTTTTACTTGTTTTTATTTTTCTAGTTTTTAATGAAAATGTTCACTAATAAATTTTTGACATGTTTTTCATTACTTAACTAGATTAATCTAGACTGAGCACACCTACCCTATATTTCCATTGTGTGAGGATAAGCCTTTCAGTTTTCCCCTTATACATAATACCACTAAAAATGAGTGTGCCGGTGGCTATAGTAGACTTTAGAACTTGTCATTGTATATCTTTTCGAGACCATTATAATGAGCATTACACTAAGGTAACTTGGTGTAATCGGTGCAGCTAGGATAAAAGGCAATTTTTAGGATAAACCCAAATGGCCCAAAAATTATGTATTGTGTATATTGACTTTTCACATCGACTAGTCAATCCCCCTGTGAAACCCTATTGTTGCACTCATCTTTAGTGCAAGATACCCCTAGATACACCCTTCAGAGCCATTCTTTTCGTTTTGTTCACCCTATATTTTTTTCGTTACACCTATCGCCTAGTCTACCCTGTAGTTTCTTATAGTCCATGGTCTGGGCGTTGTTGGTTAATTTTGGTTCACTGGTGGAATTCGCGGGTTTTGATTAAAGGGAATTTGAAGAAGATCGGGTTCAGAAGATAGTTGATCTCAAGTGGGGGGATACCTTATGTGTCTGTATTATTGTATACCTTGTCTTGCATAAAAAAAATAATAAAAAAAAAATAAAAAAAAAAATAATAAAATAAAGAGCATGCAAGCAAGGGTTTGTTTATTAATTGTGTCAGTATAGTATAGTAATCAGTATTCTCACATGGTTCAACTGGCGTAACTTTTACATACCCGTACATTTCTATCTCACCTTACAAGTTTAAGTCATTATTTGTACAATGAGGGCATTGTACATCTCAAGTGGGGGGATGGGAGATAGAAATGATTGAAAGGAGAGATTTTTGGAGAGAATATGTGCAAATTTCACCCAAATTTTAAATTTTTAAGCACATAAATTTTTTTCCATTGATGATGAAGGCCGAGTTAATGCATTTTACTTGCCTAGTTTATGGATATTATGAGGCACGATGCTACCATTCATATGCATTAACTCGTGTAATCATGATATTTGAAGACCCCTTGACTCTTGACCCTTGGTTTTTGCTATAGGGTTGAATGCGACTAATGACAGGGCGATTGTGGACTTAGGAAACTATTTGTTTTGTGTCTTTTTGTTTACACCCATTAAATGTTTCCCATGTGTAACACCCCCAAATTTGGGATACGCAGCGGAATTAAAGCTGGGTGTTACTCGACGGCACAACAGTTATAATAATAGGAAAACAATCTCTAATTGAGTTGTCTTAGAAATTTTATTATTCAAATATCAGAGTTTACAAAATGAGGTCCCAATAGTTTTACAACTTGTTAAATACTTTATGAAAGAATAATAAAATTTTAGCCTTCCTTCCGTATCCATGCTCTTTCATGCCATCCTTGTTTGTTATGAGCCTGAGATAAACATGCTAAAAGCGTCAACACAAAGGTTGAGTGAATTCACAGCGTTTGTGAATAAGTAATACTTGAACACAAGTCATATAGTTATAAAACGAAGTAACGCAGCGTATTGCACTAAGCCTCATGGACTCAAACCTTAACAGTTTGGACATTATAGTAATGAGCTATAATGTAACGTTGCTACCATTATAATAATAATGTGAGTAACAGAGCCCTCGAGTAGGAGCTTGCCAACATCCTATTGTTCTTCAAATATAATGCATTTGGCCACTTATCCAGCGACACAAATGGGGCGTCAACTGCCAATAGATCTATTCACTATATTCGCGTTCACTCGCAAGTGATTAATGGTTCATGATATTAGGGACTTTTACAAAATGAGGTCCCAATAGTTTTACAACTTGTTAAATACTTTATGAAAGAATAATAAAATTTTAGCCTTCCTTCCGTATCCATGCTCTTTCATGCCATCCTTGTTTGTTATGAGCCTGAGATAAACATGCTAAAAGCGTCAACACAAAGGTTGAGTGAATTCACAGCGTTTGTGAATAAGTAATACTTGAACACAAGTCATATAGTTATAAAACGAAGTAACGCAGCGTATTGCACTAAGCCTCATGGACTCAAACCTTAACAGTTTGGACATTATAGTAATGAGCTATAATGTAACGTTGCTACCATTATAATAATAATGTGAGTAACAGAGCCCTCGAGTAGGAGCTTGCCAACATCCTATTGTTCTTCAAATATAATGCATTTGGCCACTTATCCAGCGACACAAATGGGGCGTCAACTGCCAATAGATCTATTCACTATATTCGCGTTCACTCGCAAGTGATTAATGGTTCATGATATTAGGGACTTTTAATGGCAAAACGTTTAACTTAGGCAATACCAGATCAGGATAACATACAGAAAAATACTTGTGTTCGGTTTTTTAGCATGTATCTCCCCACAAGTTTAGAAAATGTATGAAAAAGTGGGACTATGAACTCACCTTGGTAATAAAGCAGTCTGAATGAAAATCAACTTAAATAAAGTTGATAAACGTCTCCGACATGAAACCTGAGTTTGATTATGTCAAGTTTCAATATTAGTATTTACTTATATATGAGTTTCATATTTGTTAGCGTAAAGATTTTGTTAAGGATTATTTATTTAGTTTTGATAACATGAAGTCTCTTCAAAAGTTACTGGTATTAAGATTTTACTATTTTTCTAATTTATGGTTTGTTATTCAATTTCGGTATATTACCTATATATAAGTTTTATTACAAGTCGTGAATCATTATAACTTTAAATATATTTCCTATATAAGTTGAATAAAAACTCGTTCCCGACGTATAACTATTATATATTTTATAAAATATCCTGAGTCGTTTAAATGTGTTAAAACATATTCCCGGATCATTATATAATGAAAATATATCATTGGACTTTTTATATAAAAATATTACACTTTTTACCCTTATAGTTTCAAAAATGACACTTTATACCCACAACTATTGTTTGTTGACAAAACAGCCCTTGTACTAATTAATTTATAAAACTTACATTTTTCGCCCAAGAAAACTCCATCTTTTATTTATTACAAAATATACCCCTTTAGTTTTTAAAGAATAATTATAAAAGTATTTTTTTATTTAATTATCAGGTTCAAGATAGCCAAAAGTATAGCTCTATATGATCAAAACTACTTGATCTTTTTTCTACATTCTCGATCCTACTTAATCTATGCTAGAAGGTCTTTCTTTTGACCCCGAGTTTAGGTTCTTAGGTACACGTTTGATAGGGTAAACAAGTGCTCGAAGTTGGGTACCTGGAGCATATGCTCGACTTACATTAGGTTACAAAAACAGTTTTATTTTCGAATTTTAAACTTCCAAACCAACGTTTTGAGCATTGTAACATGTTATTAGGTATATATAAGTTATATTTTAACAAAGTTTGAGGTTTCATGATTAGTAATACATGTCGAAATGAAAATTAAGGGTGTTTGGTCTAGTGATTCGCGACAAGAAAAAGACGCCTGAATAAAACGTAGAGTGCGCATCTTTTGGCCAGGTTTTGGCGGCAAATTGAATTATGCTAGGTGGTGTTTAAAATAGCTTATTGGCTGGGCTTATAAGCCTCAGCTTATGGTAGAAAAATGTGGCAAAAGTGAGGCGTTTAAGAAAAGATTTTTGGAAATTCAAATGTCGGGTTTAAAAACAGTCCGCACCTACAGCTCTTGTCGTGCGTTTTTAGGACCCGTGCTCCTGAGTTTTTAAAGAAAACGTCGTTCCGGACAACTTTTGTGTTTTAACTTTTTGATAAATCGGACTAGAAATGGCTCGTTTTGCGTGTTTTCAGTTTCTGTCACAAAAACTTTGTTGACAGCTTTTCGACAAGTTTTTGATAATTTCATTTGGCCGTATCTTTTGACTCATGTACTCGTTTTGGGTGATTCAAAAGCCTAGATTCTTGTTTTTATTACTCCTAACTGATTGTTAAGTTTATATATGCTCATAGATTTTAGAGTATAATAGAGAGGGTATTTGTTTTGGTTTGCGACAGAAAAAGAAACATGATCTTTATCCTAAGGTTTCTGTTATAACATGTATACTAGTGAGTTTAAGATTAATGGGAATGCACAAAAGAGTTGGAAAAGGAATGAGAGTACTCACCTATAGGTGATACGCGTTAGAGAAAGGTTTTGGGACCAAGGGCTTGAAACTTGTACTCCCTAGTCTCCTTTATTCTTAGGCTGCTACCAGCTTCTTCTTTATCTTTTCTTAGACCCCTAATATCAGTAACTTGCTATGTATCTATATATGTATGTGTATCGAGCAGAATATGAGTGAAAAGGAAATGCTAGGGCTTGCTATTAGGTCTCTAATATCAGTAGGATATGAGTGTGAGGCTGTTTAGTATGGTTCGAATAGGTGGTGAAGTAAAACTGGAAATGAGGATTGACTTATATAAGAGAAAGGAAATAGAGATTTAGGGCTTACTTGATAGCTCCAGGTTATCATGTAGTTAGAAGATGTAACAAGGTGAGGTGGAGCTTGAAATTTATATGGTGCACATGTTGTGATATGGAGAATTGAATTGGATGCATGGTGTTCGAAGTTTTGGCCAAAGAATCTTCCCACCATATTTGACCATAGGTAAAAATTAAGGAGACAAGATGAGGTGGTGTATCTTGGAGCTAGTAAAATCCTTGTGGCCTAAGATTTACCAAATAGCTAGTTTAAATTGTTTGGTATCATATTTATGTGTTATCTACATGAGTAAAGAGATTGAAAATGGTTAGAGACTTACAGAAGTGAGTACTCGATATCTAGGAAAATTCAACAAAAGTGGATTTCAAAATGAAACCAAGATTTTCCAAGCTAAGCTTCAAAGGAAACTTTATTCTACTCCTAGTGACTTAGGATCAGTAACTATAAGAGTGTGAGATTGTTTGGTGTGATTCGAATGTGTGTAAGAAAAAATGGAGGAGAGGTGCTCGATTTATATAAAGCAATTTATCAAGGCTTCACCCAATGAATTTAGGCAACTTGTACACCTGTTGGAAGTGATAAGGAGACATGACGAGGTGTTTTTGCATAGACATGACGAGCTTAGTTTAAATATATAGAAACAGGATCATGTGTCGTGAAGTTTCAACTAGGTTCTAGATCATCATGTTGCCTTGGAGGGAACATGTTGATGTGTTTTGAGGTCATGAGCTGCTATTTGTAACGAGAAGGAGTATATGAAAATGTGGAATTTATGTTGGCCATGAAATTAACCTACCACTTTGACACTTGGTAATATATATAGGAAACATGGATATGTGGAAGTATAGGAGGCCTAATAGATGACTTGTGGCTAGGGATATAACAAGTATCTAGTTGGTTTTAGTTTTTGTTGAGATCGAACTAAGTAGTAACCAAGGGGGTCGAATGGATTAGCTAAGTGTACATTGTCTATGATATGTTGCACATGGAGGTTTATGGAAGTGACAAGGTTGATTGAGGGTTTAGTAGAAATTCGTTTAGGGTTTGTTGGTTTAGGTTTATTGTTGAACTAGAATATAACTAGGTGGTCAAATGGCTTTAGGTGTACTAGCTTGGCTTAAGTGAGTTGTACATAGGGTTATGAAAAATATATCTTTAGTATTTTGTGAAACTATAGTTTTAATAATTTATGGTTTTCGTAAATACTTTAGAAAATATTAAATTTGAACGTTAAATATAAAATGACGTAAAGTGGTTAATAAGAAATTGAAAACGTTGATACTTGACACAAATATGAACTCGTTTATTTATAATATAAGTTACGTCATATTAATTATTTGTTATGATTAGTTTAACCGATAACGTTTAAATAAAAAAAAATTTAAACGTGAAAAATGATTAAATATTAGTTTAGTTTAAGTGAAAATTTACCGATGGTTACACCATGTCTTATCATACCCTTTAGTCATGAATCATGCTTAGGTGATTGTCAAGCAGGCATTGGTGTCTTGGCCAGCGTTCTGGTCATGTATCAATGTTCTTTGTCGCATTTGCCGTAGTATGTTAGTAATGACAATATAACCCCATAAACCTTTGTGTCAACCCTTTTGCCTTTTGGAATAGCTGCATCTATAGACTCTAGTGGTGGAGATTAGTATCTTTGCCAAGCCTATGATAGAATACTCGCCATGACTGAGCAGTTGAGTGATCACCCCAAATATTACACATAGATTAGTGAGAGAGAGTGTGATTTCAATTCCCTTTTCGTGAGGTGCTCGGTTTGGAAATTTTCTAGCTTAGGTAATTTTTAAATTCATATTTTCCAAGTCATCTTGGGAAATATCTTTTTAGAAATAATTTTAAAAGTCTACTTGAGGGCAAGTAGAGTTCAAGTGGGGGGATATTTGATAACATCAAATAATATGATATTTTGCATATCAAATTCCCGTGTTTATTGCCTCATTTGTTATAAATATTGTACTTAATTCGTTTATATCTGTTTATAATGACATGTCAGGATAAATGAGGCGTTGGAGCAGAAGAGATACGAGTAAAGGCCAATTGAGTGCAAAATATATTCTGAAGACAAGTTACGGCGTAAGTTGTACTTTGGACTACGTCGTATCTACCTTATCGAGGCCAAGCATCTAAGTATTATGAAGGTTACGCCGTAACCATAACATGAGGTTACGGCTTAGTTATGACACCAGAAGAATTTGTGAGACTGAAGAGATTACGGCGTAACCATGATGAATATTACGCTGTAATTAATTATTATGAAGGACTACGCCGTAGAGATATTAACCGAGTGGATAAGTATTGAAAAACGAAGAGTTACGGCGTAACATGACTAATTAGTTACGCCGTAATTAATTACGTGGGCGCGAAGGAGAAGGTTTACGGCGTAACTTGGTGATTTAGTTACGCCGTAGTTTATTGCGTGGGCACAAAGTTTTGAAGTCCAGGGACTAAATGCGGCAAAAGAATATGAAGTTTAATTTATTCGGGGACTAGAGATAAACATATAATGAACATGGAAGGACTAAATGTGTTTTAATTCAACACATTTATTTAAGTAATAGAAGACAAGGACCTTGGAGTGCAATATGGCAAAGTTGGAGGCTAAAGTGAAAATATTACTATTATAAAAGAAAATGAAGTACGAGGTTTTCAATCATCAAGTGTGGTTTTCGTAATGTTAAAATAAAAAAAAAAAAAAAAAAAAAAAAAAAAAAAAAAAAAAAAAGTGTGGTTTTCGTATTTCTGTGGAGCCGCCGACAAGAGAAAGAGGACAGCAGTACGAGGGATCAGGAGCATTTATTTGGCACGATTTGTGACTTATCTCGATACTCAATATTTTATTCAGTTTCATTATTAATAACTATTGTTTGTTTTGATCCTGTTTGTTTATCGATGCTTTGTTATATATTGTGTTTTATTTATTTGTTCTTAGCTTTTAATTAATTAATTTATCTAGTCAATTAATTAATTAATTATATTGGATGATTAATTGTTTGGTGTTTATTCTTTTTATTATGCTTTCAATTATTGCTATTAGTGTGTGCATGCTTAGTCTATTCATGTGACCTAGTTTCGGTAGTGCTATAAGCTTGTTTGTATCTGTTACGCTTTATGTGGTTGACTTGATACCTCAATCCATTCAGTAGGCTAGAAGAATTGACCATAGCACACTAGCCTGACAGATTGCGAGGAAATGGGAGGGATGAGAACTGACCATAGTGCCTTGCGTGAGAATTGACCATAGGACCACCTTACAAGCGGAGGTACTTAAGAAGTTAGAGAGATCTAAGATTCCGAAATGCCGGATCTCTACTGAATGTGATCTAGCGTGTAGTGGCACTTAATGACTCAACCAAATATCTAACCTCGGCTTACTAGCATGGGGTAGTGCCTGTGGTTCCCGGGGCAATAGGAAGGGAAGATAGACTAGGATGACCTTACCCTACAATTCTTAGTGAAATTTATCCGCCCCACTTGTAGTGATAGAAAGCTTAATTTGAGAATTAAACCATTTCAATTATCTTCGCCATTAGTTGTTTGTCTTAGAACCAATCCAACTAATCACGTAGAATAATTATATAATTTCATCATTTATTTGAACATAATATTAAAACCCTTTATTATTGTGACAATCGTTTTAATTGAAACAACTAGAAATCAATCGTCCCAAGAACGACCTTGGTTTTACCAGTTACTAATCTACACACGACCGTATTCGCTGTCCGTTAGTGCATTAAGGTAGACCTAGGGTAAACGAGACTTTATAAATATTAAAACCTGGTCAGAAATCCTGCATCAATAATGGCTAACGACCGTTAGACGAATAAAAGAAAAGTGATACGTATGAGTATTTGGAAAGTCAAGAAGCATCCGGAAGCCCCCCTTGGGCTTATGAACGAGCAAAAAGGGTTCCCTAACCCTAATCCCTTGTTTGATCTCCAAGTTAACTCAACTATATAAGCAAACACAAGGTTCATTGTTCCATATCTTTTGTACACACAATACCTTGTGTTTTCTCTTCCTTTCTTTATTAGAAATCGATCAAACATCCCTAAGTAATTAGGGATTCAATTTTTGAGTTCAAAAGTGTTTTTGTTTTCAATTACTTGCATAATCTTTTACTTGGTATTAGTACGTGTGTATAAGAACGTGATATAACCACATTATTTGTTATATCTTGGATTGAATAACAAAAAGGTAAGGGGTTATTCTTATAATCCACATAAACCCTAATTAGGGTTCATAAGTTGAAGATTTGCTTTAATTGATTCTTGTTTGAGCTAGAATCACAAATGTGCGTTTCTTATTTATTATTGATTAATTAATTATATGTTATATGATCTTGTTATAACGCTTCTGCATGTGTACTTGATGTTTATTGTTTATATTTAATGATTGTCATGTTATATAATTCCAACAGTGGCATCACGAGCCGTTATAATGTGTAATTAATTATCGAAACGCATAAAAATTGAATCTTGATTAGGTTTTGTTACAGTCTTGTAGATTTAGGGTTTACGTAATCCTAACCCTAATTTTTTTGGGTTGATTTACCTAAATAATTTTTAGCGTTTTGGTTTTGATTTTTAATATGATTAGAAACGATTGTCATGTAATTGTTTATGCGTTTTAGTAAACGATCTTGGTGCAATATGTTAATTGTTAAGCATAATCCATGGAAAAGTGCATATTTGCATGAATTTTTTTGTGATTATTATTTAAATTGGATATATGAATTAAATTGTTAAGTTATATCGTAAACATGTAAATTTATTAATAGATGTCAAATTGGGGAAAACTCCAATATTAAGTAATCAATTACGTGCTATGTGGTGTTTATTTAATTTTGGTTTACGCAATCGATTCGTCGATGTCTATGGCTCTACTTTCTTTGAAGTGAAAGCCCTAATTGAATAAATATATAATACACCTAGAATTGATTTTTAATAGGATTATTGAATAAATTTGCATGGGGCTACATGTTTTATACATATTTAATTGTTATGTTGTGTATAAGTTTATTTAGCCGTGTTATTTTTTATTATGTATTACTTGTTTTTTGTTTATTTTTTATGTGAGACATGTTTATAAACGAAAAAGGGTAATTTTGAATAGAAAAATAATATGGACTAAATAAATGGTGAAATTTGTTTTGGTTTTAAGAGTCAAAATTTCAAGGTTTAATTGATTGATGTTTTTGTACGTAATGGTTAACTAGGCTCGACCGAAGTTTGCATACTATAAGATGGGTATAAGATTGGTTTCGCATTAAATTGTGACCTCAAAGAGACAACATTCTATCTTTCCGCTCGTTTGTGTGTAACTTAGACTTACCGAACGACCATTACATGTACACTGTCATCTTAAGGGTGAATTGACCACAATTCCATAATGATTATCCAAAACACTAAGCTTTAGGGCTTATGCAAAAGTACGATATAGTGGACGATAATTGTTGGTAATTCTTTAATTGGTGAATCCGATACCTCAATCAAAACTTTGTTATTTTGCTCTTAGTGAATTGGTAAATAAAATTGTTTTGTAAAACCAGTGTTATGAAGTTGTATGCATGCTTCTTCATACATTATTTTGATTACGCACATCAAAATTAATACCCTTATAAAATTAAGTTGAATGTCATCTAATTAAGAACACTTGAAGTTGTAGTTTATGTCATGTGAGAGCTTGGCTAGATTGCAATGGAGAGGTAAATTTCATAATTTCATTGCTAGCAGATCAACTGGTGTAATGGAATTATGGGTTTGCAGTTTTTAAGTTAGACAACTTAAATTGAGTAGGAAGTGAGAGCTTGGACTCAAGGCATTAGATGGGGATGAAACATGCTTACATTGCAAAAGATTTTGTGAATGTAAATCCTATAATGACCTAGGAATTGCAATATGATATTGGCAATTATTGTTCGACAATTACCTTGTTGAATACTATCATTACTAACAGATCAACTGATGTAATGGTACTATGTCAATTAGGATCCTAGCTTTAAGAAAATACTATGGTTTATATGGATATTTACCAATGGGTATTTTATTTTCTTAAAGATCTAATAATCGAAAATACTGAAATTGAATTTTGAAATTCGTTTTAATGTATTAATGCAAAGTTAAAACCGTAAAAGCACTTTGGGATTTGGTAAATTGATCTCGTTCTGTTTTCAAACAAATGTTTGATTAAGAATAATTACTTAAGACAAAAGAAATCTCCTTTCAATGAAAGAAGAGTGAGATACAATCCTATTTCTTTTCATGAATGAAAAAGGATAATAAGAATATTAGATATGTCTAAATTCTAATATAACTCATAACAAATTTTTTAATAGTTAAGATAATTGCATATTTTCCATAGGGATTTCATCACCCTCATTCGGTGATTAAATTCTTAGTAACAAATATAATATTTGGTTAACAGAAAATTATGTATGACATTTTATAAGTTATTAAAATTAGAAGCTAGACTAATTACCGTAAAATGGTAAAAGACAAACTAGTTTATTCATCTAGTTGTTTTTGCTATTTAAAAGGTGCTACATACATTGTAGGATGGTAGACCTGTTAAGGAAGAAATTGCATGCCCAATTTTTCAAGTTAATAGCATTTGATGGATAGTCCATCATTGACGTAGTAGAATACACTTTTAGTGCATAAGTAATTGTTACGTATGGACATTCAAAGGTGTAGGAAATTTAAAAGCACAATATTTGTTTTCACTGGTTAATGAAACATTTATAATGTTGTCAAATTCAGTAGGAGTATTGTGTACTTATTACTAAGTAAGGAATTATTGTAATGATCTTTAATTCAGTGGGAGTTACAAGTTTTGACATCTTGGTAGCTAAAGATAATTACTTTTCAAGTGTAGATATTCATACTTTTAAGGATAGTCTTGTACGTTTCCTTACTAGACATTGTTGTTCTACATCTACTTGTTATGCTAAGATCTATGACACAATCATATTGATCACATAAACAAATGTATGGTGTGTTGTTTATCAACTATATGAGGTTGTTACATGCACAAGTGGGAGAAATCTTTAATGTGTGCAAGAAACAACTTATAAAGATATGATTTAATGGATTCTCTTGACTGCAAGGTAAAAGAATAACGTTCTAATATAGATTATACTAATCTAATTCAAGAAACACTTTGTGTTGCAATCTATGTTATGTGAAAGCTTAGCTAGATTGCAATAACAAGATAAATTTCATATTTTCATTACTAGCAGATCAACTGATGTAATGGAACTATGAGAATTTGCAGTTTCTAAATTAGATACCTATTATAACATGTGTCAATATGATATCAAGACTACTTTAATTTGTATATTTATAAATTCTTGGAATGACATAAATTAATAAAGTAATCTAATGTTACTTCAATCCGAATATTTATGTGTTCTTGGAATGACATAAATAAATGAAGAAATAATGTTGTTTTACATTATTGTGAAGTAATAAATTAACTTGAAATTACTATTGAAACCAAGAGATGGAGTTCATAATTACTTTAGTTAAACATGTTTATTTTTCATTGTAAAGATATAAACATAAAGTTTTTTAATTGTTACAAGACTTATAATAAAGTAAGACGTTATTTTGTTATGTTTTTAATTAAGACATATACATGAAGTTATTAAATTGTTAAATGACTTATAACGTATAGTGGGATTATAACAGTTTATATTTTCTTGAAGAGACATGAACATGAAGTGACTTTGTCAAAAATACTTGTGTTATAAAGCATGTAATTGGCTTGAAAATACTATTATACCATTAAAATGACTTAGTTGGTAAACAGACAAGCCAAAAGGAATATGGTTATCTTAAATATTGTTAAATTGTCTTACAATATTAATACTAATGAAATATCAAATGTTTATGGTATATTCAGTTAGGAAAATAAAACTCTTGTTATATTGTTTGATTAAAGATAACTATGACTTCTTTTCTTTCAAAAGTTATCAAGGTTAGAAAATTGAGTATGGATTGAATATACTCAATAAGACTCCAATCTAGAAGATTAATAAGACACCATCATATGATGGAATGTGATGAATAACATTAAGTTTTAAATTGAAGTTTTGAATTTGTTCAACTGCTTATGAAGAGGTTATTAACAAAGTAAAGTCATGAACTGTCAATATGTATTTATAATATCCCAAAAGAGAACATTGTATTGCTACTCTATTTGCTAAGTATTTAAAGACAGTCTTTAAATTACTAAAAGCAAGTGGGAGTTTTGATCTTTAAAAGATAAAATTACAAGATACATAATCTTCTAAAATACACTAGTAAATATCATAATGAGGCTTGACATTAAAATGTTAAATCTCAAGATGAGGAATTGTCATTCATAGATTAGAAATGATATCTCAGATATTTGATTAATATGCTGAGGACTATGAATTACAGGATTATTGTAAACCTGATAATTGTTATGATACATTATCAAATATGAAATTGGGTAAAGTACACATGTTATGAATGATTAAGATGCTGTCCATAAAGATAATCAATTTTAGAAACTTGGTTTATCTTAATAGTTAGACTAGAAAATGAAGATGAGTTTCTTCAAAGATAAGGTAACCCTTGTGGTTTAAATCTTTGTATAGAAATCATATGGAAAATATTGTGCACATATTTAATGCATGTCTTATGACAAGATTATTAATCACACTTAAGCAATTAACTGTGATTGAATATTCTTTTCTAAACACATTAGATATATAAAAATTATGATTGTCATATTTAGTTTCATTAATATGAAATTGACAATGGAATATCAAAACTCTTTCTTGAGTGATTACTTGAGCGAGGATGATAAGTAATCAAAAGAAGTTTATGAATTCAAATAAATCTTTGGAAGTGTACAAGGTGCAATAATATATGGATGGATTAATGCATGCATCTAGAAGATTACTCTTATGTTTAATTATTAAATCCATGTTTTGATTTATAATTAAAATAAGATAATTTCTAAGTATTACTTAAAGCTAGTGGGAGTATTATGTTTAATTTCCTAAATCATATATGTTGTTAAACATATAAAAGTAATATTCCGTATAAGTAAAATGTTAAGTCTTAGTTTGTAATGAAACTTTACTTGAAAGATTTAGAAAATAAGACATATAACCTTGGAATGAATGTTTATTGTTGAAACATGTGTAGTAAATGAATCTAATATAACATGATATATCATTTAGAAAGTCTAAATGGATATGTATAACATGAATAAAATCTAAGTATAACTCAAAGATTTTTCATGAACATCATGTTTTGTATCATGCTTGACTACAAGATGATTTGGAAATATTAATATCTAATTAAAAGGTTATTAGATAACTTGTGTAATATTTTAAAAGAATATGTTTGATTATAGAATACATCCTAAGTCTAGAACAGCTCAAATTCTATAGATGAACACTTGGTCAATTGTTGTGCAAATTATCATAGCCAACAAACTTGAAAGTTTGAAGGGCATCAAACATTACACAAATAGATATTAATGTTTACAGGAAGGTTTTAAGAGCATATTGTTGTTTGTATACAATGATGCTAATGAAATTTAGATGACACTCAATACTAGTCATGGTAAGGATTTCATCCTTGGTCATGTGTACTAGTTGTGCTTAATAAGAGCATAGTTGCATTATATATTAAGAGAATAAGAATACTTTAAACTTTAAAATGTTTGGAAGTTTGATTATCATAAATTGGTGGTTAAGGATGTCACACATTTTATGAGATATTATATGGTATTATCAAAATAGTTGAGTATGCGCATACAAGAACTTCACTAGTTGAATTATTGAAATAAGTATTCTTAAAATTCCGATAGATCAAAGTTGGATGATTTATGTTTTATCAACAAGTATGAATGTCATTACTTGAGATATAATTCATCAATTAGAGTTATCATGCATTGATCTATTTAGTATTTAGATAATGGATGTTAAACAATTATTATAATAAATTTAAATACATGCTATGTTTAATTTATAATATATTGTATCCTATATTTATATGTTTAATCCAAGAATAAATGTTATTCTAAATTGTCCGTTGTCAGTTAATAATATGTGAATATTATTAAATCAAGAAAAATCTGAAGGTTGGTATAATATACTTCAAGTATATTGATGTGTAGTC
The DNA here is from genome assembly GCA_030686995.1 of Artemisia argyi. NCBI lineage: Eukaryota > Viridiplantae > Streptophyta > Magnoliopsida > Asterales > Asteraceae > Artemisia > Artemisia argyi. Next base: position 137,241,423 of record CM060694.1, read on the forward strand.
ATGCCATTTCAGATGATATTCAATGATACTGAATATAGGACTTATCCCAACTACATGATGTTATTTTATGGATCTTGTCATTAAGTAAATCATAAGAAGTTATCCTCAGACTTGAGATACAAGATAATGGTTGTGGAAAACTAGAAGGGGGGTTGAATAGTTTTACGTCTTTTTACTTTGTTATAAAAATTAGTTTTAGAGTTTTGCTTAGCTTTTAAAAACTTAGATTCGAAAATATGTGATCTCAAGTCTTGTACAATATAAACAATTAATACTACACAAAGTATAATAATGATAAGTAATGAAATAAGTAAGATATGGAAAGATCGAACCAGGAGACAAGAGATTTATAGTGGTTCGGCTACAAGGACACCTTCCTTGCCCTACTCTACTCCCCGAGCACCTAACTCGAGAGTTTTCTTCACTATATCAACAAGATCCCTTATGGCGGAGAAAACCTTACACACCAATATACACACCAATCTACACACCAATCTACACACCACTTTTCACACCACAACTTCGTCACACCTAAGTCACACCTTCTACACAACTTCTTCAAATCTATCTACTTCACAACTAACTACTCCACACCTATCTTCTTCACACCAATCTAATACCTAGCTTATCTTCTTCACACCAAGCTACTAACTAATCACACAATCAATATCTAACACAACTATCTACAATCAAATATTCACAACAATCTTCACAAAGAATAATGTAAATGATCTTTGATGATACACCAACAACTTGGATGTGGAGATCACAACAAGTTGTAATACTTCTTGTCTTGAGGGATAGAAGTATTCTTCTCTTGCACTTGAGAGGATGAAGGTTGGATCACTTTGAAACAAAGAATTTATACACTTATGATCAAAGGATAAAAGAATGGAGATTTGGATCTAGATCAGAAAGTTTAGTAGTGCAAAAGGTGAGGAAAAAATTCAGGTTTAAGGTGGTATTTATAGGCAACAGAATCTGACAGAGGAGCGTGGCCGGTCCCCTTAAATCATGGCCAGCCCCCTTAAAATTAAGGGGACCGCCCTTTATAATTAAGGGGCCGCCCAGCTGAAACAGCCAGATTCTTTGTCTTTTAGTGGGGAAAGTTTATTTGGTGAAAAACTAACTGATTTTGGTTAAAAATTTGAATTCATATATTTAGTATGAATAAAACATTTTTCTTAATTACCAAAAGTGTTTTTCAAAAATATATAATATGTTTATATAATTAAATAAACTTTGTGTTAGTTAATTAAATACCCCTTTGATCATAAAATGCACTAAACACTTTGTTTATTCATACCTTAAGTGATTTGTATGTAAAGAGAAATATTAATCACTAAATACTTGTTTATGTTACAAGTTTTAGTTCTATGAGTTTATATTTTGTGATAATCAAAACATAGAGATATTGATAACATGTTAATAATGTTTTTAGGCATTATTTATATCAACAATCTCCCCCTTTTTGATTATTACAAAACCTTAAACTCAATATATCTAAAACTTGTTTTTAGACAAGTATTATGGAGTTTACATTTCTCTTCTCCCCCTTTTTATATAATCAAAAAGGTTAAGCCAAGTAAGCTTCGCGAGGGAAGTTTAAACGGGTAGAATGCTCCCCCTTGATGTATGCTCCCCCTCATTTGAGAGCACCAAGGGAACGAGCAATGGAGATCTTTGCTACAAAAATATTTGAAGAGAGCAAAATACACATATATGCAAGGCAACAATTATGCAACTAAACATAGATTCATTCAAGCATTATAAAAATGATAAGCATTACAACATTCAATATGCTTGAAGCATATTGATAAAAAATAACACAAAAGAAAAGACATAGTCCTATATTGCCTAAGAGAGCACTTGGACTTGCTTGCAACCCATGGTTGATTGTTTTATTTGCATGAAGAGAAACATAAGCATAAAGCTTAGATGTTTGATTGAGAGGGATATGGAGTGGAGTGTGGAGCGGAATAAGTGGATCTCACGATGTTGTATCGTGTTAAGGGTGGTATTGGATGATTACGAGTGAGAAGATATTCAATCCAAGAAATATCTTCACTCAAGTAGAGGATTTGTTTTTGAAGGAATATGCAACAAGGGCAAAAGTGAGTGTGGTTTGTAACTTGATCCAAGTTGAGAGAGTGGGGAAGGCAATTTGCATAGGGTGATGATGGAGGTTGCCCTTTGTTGCGTTGTGCAAGATGCATAGCAAGGAGATCACTAAGATCATGGATTTGGTTTATTTCATCACGGAACTTTTGTTTTTCCGTGGCAATGTGGAGGGGATCATAGGTTTGGTATGGATGAGTTGGGTTTGTGTAGTTGGAATTGTAGTTTGATGGTTGATCAAACTTGTATGGATCATTATAAGTGGTTGGAAGTTGAGAGGTGTAGTTTGGCTTGAAGGAAGATGGTTGGCCAATGTTGTATGGTTTGTAAAGAGGATCAAATGAATGATCTTGTTGGTTTGATGCAAAGTTTGGGAAGTAAGAAGTTGGGGGTGTGGAATGACTTCCAACTTCATTTATGATGATGGATTTGTTTCGAGGGCTTTTTCTTCGCCAAACGGGTTTTTCCGTCATCCTTGCTAGCCTTGAGGCTTTTGATTTTGGTTTGTTTGGAGAGTTCATGATGGGATGAATGGAGAGTGTTGAGGATTGGGGATATTTATAGTGTAAGATTTGTGTGTTTAAGGATGGATAAGGTTTGTTTGGGGGATTAGGACAAAATGTGTTGGTGAAAAATGGGAAATGTAGGTTGAAATGGGCTAAAAAGCAGAAAATATTCTGTAAACCCGACCATCAGATGGCCGGTCCCCTTAATTAGGGGGCGGTCCCCTTAATGATTAAGGGGGCCGCCTTACAGAATTAAGGGGGCCGCCCATCTGGTGATTTTCAGGTTGCCAGAATTGGGTTTTTGGCAGAAAATTTGCAGAAAGGTTATGTGTTTGGATTAGAATTCAAGCAAGTTCAATTTTCTTAGGCAATATAGAGTCTATTCTAATCAAGAAATAGCATGCATGCAAAAACACATAAACAAAAGAGCAAATAATCAACATATAATAAGCAAGAGGAGGCAAATAAGGGCAAGCATAATTAAAATTCCTAAGGCATCTATCTTAGATTAAAGGCAAGGATAAATAGTGAGTGAAAAACTAGTGATGGATCAAGATGACACCATTATTAGTGAATTTGTCCTAGTGAGTGTCTATATGCAACAAATGTTTCGACTCCTAGAAGCAAAAAGAAATAACGATCCTAAGAAACAATCCAAATAATCTCCTTGATTCAATTTTTGCTCAATTATGAATGTCAAAGACATATATTAGATTATATATCTTGACAATTTATGTGAGAATTTATGCATGATTTTGAAATACAATGTTTTTAGAATTAGTCAACAATGCAAGGAAAAAGATTTTCATGGAGTTCCTAGATTGTGAGAATAATTTTTAGAGAAAATTGATTGAGTTAAAAAAAAATTATGCAAAGAAAATAAATTTTCTCAATGTTTAGTTTTGTGCGAAATAGATTCCTAGACTCAGAAAAAGATGAAATGGAAGAAAAATAAATTTCATGCAAGTATAAATTTGAGATAATTCAATATAATTTAGTCAACTTGTTCCATCATTCGTAATCCTAAACGCAAGTGGTTGAATAATTCACGCTTAAGGGGTTTTGTGAATATATCCGCAATGTTGTCTTCCGATGCAACCTTTTCTATAGATATATTTCCTTTTTGTACATTATCCCTAAGAAAATGGTGACGTATTTCTATGTGTTTAGTCCTAGAGTGTTGCACCGGATTTTTACTTAAATCTATCGCACCTTTGTTATCGCACATAATGGGGACATTTTCTAACCTAATGCCATAGTCTACGAGAGCTTGTTTCATCCATAGTGCTTGTTGACATGCCTTTCCGGCGCTTACATATTCGGCTTCGGTGGTAGAAATAGCAAGAGCGGTTTGCTTCTTCGAAAACCAAGACGTTAGACAACATCCCATAAACGTGCAAATACCGCTAGTGCTCTTTCTATCTACGTAGTCTCCCGCATGATCCGAATCCGCATAGACAATGGTTTCTATGCCGGATTACTTAGGATACCATAATCCTAAGTGTATAGTGCCTTTAATGTATCGGAAGATACGCTTAACCGCTTCTAGGTGAGAGGTTTTGGGATCCTCTTGAAAACGGGCACAAAGGCAGACACTAAACATGATGTCGGGTCTACTTGCCGTCAAGTATAGTAAACTACCTATCATTCCTCTATACTTGGTGTTATCTACGGACTCACCTTCATCATCCTTTGTGAGCTTTACCTCCGTAGACATGGGAGTTTTCATGGGTTTTGAGTCTTCTAGGCCAAACTTCTTAAGCATTTCCTTAATGTACTTAGATTGGTTAAAAAATATTCCATCTTCTAATTGTTTTATTTGTAATCCTAGAAAGAAGTTAAGTTCACCCATCATACTCATCTCAAACTCATCATGCATGATTTTGGCAAATTCATCACACATGTCTTGACAAGTCGATCCAAATATAATGTCATCAACATATATTTGGACAATGATGAGATTTGGGTCTTTCCTTTTAGTGAAAAGAGTGTTATCTACCATTCCCATGGAATAATCATGTTTAATAAGAAAAGCTTTTAATCGATCATACCAAGCTTTGGGAGCTTGTTTGAGTCCATACAAAGCTTTCTTTAACTTATAAACATAATCAGGTTTTGCGAAGTCAATGAATCCTGGAGGTTGTGCCACATATACCTCCTCATTGATAAAACCGTTAAGGAATGCACTTTTCACATCCATTTGGAATAACTTAAAATCTAGGGCGCAAGCATAGGCAAGTAATATCCTAATCGATTCTAGTCTAGCTACGGGGGCATAAGTTTCGTCATAATCAATTCCTTCTTGTTGATTATAACCTTGGGCAACTAACCTAGCTTTATTCCTAGTAACTATTCCATTCTCGTCTAACTTATTCCTATATACCCATTTGGTTCCTATGATGGTCATATCCTTCGGATTTGGGACTAATTCCCAAACATCATTTGCCTTAAATTGATTTAATTCTTCTTGCATAGCTATAACCCAACTTTCATCCTTTAAAGCCTCGCTAATATTCTTAGGTTCTATTGCTGAGAGGAAACAAAAGAAATTATTTTTATCTTGGGCTTGTGACCTAAGGGTTCTTTGGTTAAGATGTCCTATTATATTATCTAATGGATGAGATCTAGATTCTTTAATGTTAACAATTTCGTTATTTTCTAAGTGAATGTCTTCATTATCATTTCCTATGGGTTTTGTTTTACTAACCTCAATAGCTTCATCTTCGATTAGATCATCATCTTCTAAAGGTAATGTTTTAGGAGGTGGTGGTGTTTCATCAAATGTTACATTTAGTGATTCCTCTACTTTCATGGAGTGTTTGTTAAGTATTATATATGCTTTGCTATTTTGTGAGTATCCTAAAAATATTCCTTCATATGATTTTGGATCAAACTTAGTGAGATAGTCCTTAGTGTTTAAAATATAGCATTTACTTCCAAATACCTTAAAGTAGCTTAAGTTTGGTTTTCTACCTCTTAATAACTCATAAGGAGTTTTTCCTAGAATTCTTCTAATTGATACCCTATTTAAAATATAAGTTGATGTATCTACGGCGTGACACCAAAATTTTTGTGGGATGGATTGTTCATTTAACATAGTTCTACTCATTTCTTGTAGTGACCTATTTTTTCTTTCTACTACGCCATTTGATTGAGGAGTACGAGGAGCGGAGAAATTGTGAGATATTCCATTTAACTCGCAATATTTTCCGAATTGTACTTCGTTATCAAATTCCCTACCATGGTCCGTCCTAATGGCAACTATTGAGCATCCTAATTTATTTTGAATCATTCTACTAAATATTTCGAATTTTTCAAAGGCTTGGGTCTTGTCACTTAAAAATCTAGTCCAAGTGTATCGTGAGTAGTCATCTACTATCACTAAGGTATATTTGTTTCCTCCATAGCTCCGCACAGCGGATGGACCAAAAAGATCCATGTGTAATAATTCTAGGCATCTAGTAGTGGATACTATATTTTTGGCTTTGTGACTAGCATGAGCTTGTTTTCCAATTTTACATGCCTCACAAAAATGCTTGTCATATCTTAGATTAGGCAAATTTCTAACTAATTCCTTAGAGGCCAAAGATTGTATTTGTTGCATGTTAGCATGTCCTAATCTCCTATGCCATAGTGTAGAGTTTTCATCTAGGGTTGTTAGGCATATCCTATCCTCAGGTTTATTTCCTAGTTTCATAACATATATGCCACCTTTTCTAATTCCTCTACCTATTATTTTTCCATTCTTAACTATTTCGCTATCATCTTCGGTAAATGTGACTCTACATTTATTATCACATATTTTTCCTACACTAAGCAAGTTATATGTTAATTTATCTACATGCTCTACATTTTCAATAGTAAGCGAGTCTTGAGAGATCGTACCTTTGCCAATAATTTTTCCACGTAAGTCACTACCAAAAATAACGTTACCTCCATTGTATGCCTTGTATGTAGAGAATAGATTGCGATTCCCCGTCAAGTGCCTCGAACATCCGCTATCTTTGATCCATTCGTCAGGTTCCAAGTCAATTCCTAAACATATTTCGTCAGTCTCTTTTGCCATAAAACACTTTTCGTCTCTTGGCTTTTCAACTTCTTCTTTGTCACTATCACTCCATGTTCTACTAACAAAAGCACCTTGACTTTCGTAACCCGGTGGCTTTAGACATTCGCCAACGAGATGATTTGGACTTCCACATCTAAAGTATTTTCTCTTCCCGTAGTTGTCACTTCTATTCCTTTGGAATGCTTTTCTTTCGTCTCGTGATGATCTAGTGAATCTTCCTCGTCTCTTGAAGAACTTCTTGAATTCTCTTACTGCCATTGCATATTCTTCGTCTTCACTTTTGTCACTTGAATCATCATCATCACTAGATTCCTTTTGGCTTTTAGAGCAATTGATTTGGTTTGTTCTTTCTTGACTTTGACCGTTTCCGAGTCTCTTCTTATGATTTCTTCATGAACCTTCAAGTTGCCAATTAGTTCATCTAGTGATAACGTCATCAAGTTCTTTGATTCTTCGATTGCCGTGACCTTAGCTCGCCATTTTGGATGCAATGCCCTAAGAAATTTCCTAACACAATTTTTACTAGAGAATGTCTCATCAAGTGCTTTTAAACTTGTGATGATAGTGTTAAACTTAGCAAAAACATTATCAATTGATTCCTTTTCCGGAATCGTAAATTGTTCATATTGTTGTACAAGAAGATCTATTTTATTATCTTTGACTTGGCTATTACCTTGGTGAGTAATTAGTAAAGAATCCCAAATTTCTTTGGCGGTTTTACACATAGAAATTCTTTCATATTCTTTGCGTGGTAACGCATTATAAATTACCATTTTAGCCTCATTATTTTTTGCTAATTTCTTTTTCAAATCATCATTTTGTTTTTCAAAAGATACAATTTCATTCATTTTAGTTTCAACATTATATTGAATAGGAGGAAAATCACCAAAAGTAATAATATGCCAAAGATCAAGATCTTTTGATTTCACATACGTTTCGAATCTATTTTTCCAATATAAAAATCCATCACTTTCAAAGAGTGGTGGTCTTTGCATAGATTACCCTTCTAAATATTTTTCAGATTCCATAGATCGTTACAAGTTTTAAAATACAATATATTTTAAAAATCTTGCTAGACGTGGCTCCTGATACCAATTGTGGAAAACTAGAAGGGGGGTTGAATAGTTTTACGTCTTTTTACTTAGTTATAAAAATTAGTTTTAGAGTTTTGCTTAGCTTTTAAAAACTTAGATTCGAAAATATGTGATCTCAAGTCTTGTACAATATAAACAATTAATACTACACAAAGTATAATAATGACAAGTAATGAAATAAGTAAGAGATGGAAAGATCGAACCGGGAGACAAGAGATTTATAGTGGTTCGGCTACAAGGACACCTTCCTTGCCCTACTCCACTCTCCGAGCACCTAACTCGAGAGTTTTCTTCACTATATCAACAAGCTCCCTTATGGCGGAGAAAACCTTACACACCAATCTACACACCACTTTTCACACCACAACTTCGTCACACCTAAGTCACACCTTCGTCACACCTAAGTCACACCTTCTACACAACTTCTTCAAATCTATCTACTTCACAACTAACTACTCCACACCTATCTTCTTCACACCAATCTAATACCTAGCTTATCTTCTTCACACCAAGCTACTAACTAATCACACAATCAATATCTAACACAACTATCTACAATCAAATATTCACAACAATCTTCACAAAGAATAATGTAAATGATCTTTGATGATACACCAACAACTTGGATGTGGAGATCACAACAAGTTGTAATACTTCTTGTCTTGAGGGATAGAAGTATTCTTCTCTTGCACTTGAGAGGATGAAGGTTGGATCACTTTGAAACAAAGAATTTATACACTTATGATCAAAGGATAAAAGAATGGAGATTTGGATCTAAATCAGAAAGTTTAGTAGTGCAAAAGGTGAGGAAAAAATTCAGGTTTAAGGTGGTATTTATAGGCAACAGAATCTGACAGAGGAGCGTGGCCGGTCCCCTTAAATCATGGCCAGCCCCCTTAAAATTAAGGGGACCGCCCTTTATAATTAAGGGGCCGCCCAGCTGAAACGGCCAGATTCTTTGTCTTTTAGTGGAGAAAGTTTATTTGGTGAAAAACTAACTGATTTTGGTTAAAAATTTGAATTCATATATTTAGTATGAATAAAACATTTTTCTTAACTACCAAAAGTGTTTTTCAAAAATATATAATATGTTTATATAATTAAATAAACTTTGTGTTAGTTAATTAAATACCCCTTTGATCATAAAATGCACTAAACACTTTGTTTATTTATACCTTAAGTGATTTGTATGTAAAGAGAAATATTAATCACTAAATACTTATTTATGTTACAAGTTTTAGTTCTATGAGTTTATATTTTGTGATAATCAAAACATAGAGATATTGATAACATGTTAATAATGTTTTTAGGCATTATTTATGTCAACAATGGTCATGAATGTAGTGCATTTTTGTGGAACAACTTAACGCTATACGTAACTGTAACATCCGGTACTTTTCCTAAACCTGATTTCCGAGCCAAAACATTTACTTCTTATTTTCATCAACTTTTAAACTTTTTTGGACTTGTTTGGGTTTGAAAAACCGTGAAATATCTTATTTAACGTGAGCATTATCCCATTATCGAGCCGGCACAACCTAGAAAACTCAAATCGTATTGCATTTGCCAAATTATTTGAATGCTTTTGAGTTTGAGAAAAACTCTAACGTTTATGCTTGATGTTATTGGAAAAATTATTTCGTGAACAATGGCGCAAGTTTCGTAATTTTTCGAGTTCGTTTGCTATGTCGTTTGGATCCCGAAGCGTTTTTCGTGAGAAGTTTATTACGTTGACATATTTGGTCCCTTAATTTACTTTTTCATTTCACCCTACATTTTCATTTGCTCAAAAACTACCCTATACTTTTATTTAATATATATACCCCATTTACACCCATTCTTCTCATTTTCACACAAATAAACACACACACACACACACTCACTCTTAATTCTCTCTCTCTCTCTCTCTCTCTCTCTCTCTCTCTCTCTCTCTCTCTCTCTCTCTTGGATTTCCAGCCGCCGCCACCCCTGCCGGACCAGTATCAGTTTCCGGCGACCGCCGCCGGAATATTTTCTGACCACCCATTTTTATTACATCAACTTGTAGATCGGGACACCCTCGTTCCGTTCGTACCACTCACACCTCTATGCTCCCTCCGTACGCGCTCCACGCGCCACCCCCACTTCAGCCACCACCGCCACTCTCTTGTGTTTTCTGACGGTAAAATCGTCCCTACGCGCCCCTATATTTACTTTTTACTAAATATTTTACAAACCCTAGCTTTGACTTTTTATTAAATTCGATTTTAAATACTTTTCTTTTATCAAACTTGATTAAAACCTTATAAAAACAACTCGTGTGGATCTCTCTTGCTCTCGTCTTGGCCGCAACTCGGATGGACTCACCGAGTCAACTCGTGACTCGGTGAGGGCTTGATGTTTTTATTATTGTTTCGAGTTGTGATGACAAGGGAGTATGTATTCTTGTTGTTGTTGGAATTTTCGAGGGTCCGTTTGGTTGGTTGTGTCTCGACAGCCGGCAGCCACGACCACCGAGACTCTGGTGGTGGTGGGGATGATGTTATATATTGATGTTGTTGTTGTTGTTGTTGTTTTGAGTGTTTGGATTGGACTAGGTAGTGTTTGGTTCGGATTTGCATTGGTTTTGGTTTGAGCCGAGAAGGGGTAAGGCTCGGTTTAGATTTGGTATTGACTTGGGTCGATTTTGAGTTGTTGTTATTGTTGTTGTGATTGTTTCGGGATTTGATTACTAGTCTCGGGATTATTATGATTATTAGTTTAGAAACGGTAAAAATAATAAAACGGATAATAAATATGAAACCTAAAATCTATTTGTTATAGCAAAGTGGATTTGGATATCGTACTTGGATCCGGGATTGTGATGTTATATATATATATATATATATATATATATATATATATATATATATATATATATATATATATATATATATATATATATATATATATATTGTGAGCTTGATTTGGACGTACTGGATTTACGATATTAGTTCTTTGGACATTATGGACCCTTTGGTACACGAGACGGTAGGGTACGTTAGGCCCGTAAAGATCTTAACGTACCTGGAACCCGAACAATACGAAATGGTCGATAAAACTAAACAACTAATATTCACGCGAATGGTATATTCAAACATATTATATTGTGTTGTTTAGTAATAATAAGAGATTTTGACGATATTTAATAATTATTCAAGAGTCGTTGACTCGGGAAAATGTTGTATAAACGGGAAGGTCATGCCGAAATTTCGCAAAATTCTTTATAAACTTTAAATTATTTTACCAAACTTTATTATTTCAAAACCCTTTTCATTTCAACGTTATTTGGGAAAATGGGTAAATACCGAAACTATCTATCGATGTTTTCTTTTGTCTGCTTTATCTTCTTTCTTCTATTCTTTTATTCTTTTTCTCTTCTCGTTTATTATTTCATTGAGGTTTCTATTTGTTTTGACGTGAGTTATTATTTATATTTTATACGACTTCTTCTTGAGAGCGTTTTACTCTTATTTGTCGTTCTTTTCTAATTGTTTGATTTCATTTCGCCGACTTCCTTCGTCTTATTCTCGAAACTATATTTTTCCTGAAATCCACACGAGATTACAAATGTTTACTTCTTTTATCGCCATTGAAAAACTAAACCTTTTTATAGTTAACGAGTATTCAACGAATGTTACATTATAAATTACTTCAGGATTGTTTTCTGAAAGATGTTGTTTATTAAGGTTGTGCCGATCCGGTTTCGTTGAACTTGTACTACTTGATGCCTTGTGACTATACTTTTGATGCCGTTGTGCTCTCCTACTTTTGATGCCATTGTGTTTGCTAGTTGATACTAGCTGTGATATCTTGCATTGCTACATACTCAGGTGAGTTCATAGCCCCACTTTTATCTATTTTAATTGTTTTGCGAACTAATTGGGGTGAGATACATGCTTTGTTTTTACTATGATCACAATGGTTTGAAAACTGTTTATGGAACTGAAAACTGATATTTCTGGTACTGTGAGTGAAGTAGTAGCCATTTTGATAAGCACTAAGTACGATTTTTTCCACTATTAAGTCTCTCAGATCATGAGCCATTAATCACTTGCGAGTGAGCGCGAATATAGGGATATAGGCCTATAGGAATTGACCCTCCCACTCATTTTGCTAAATAGGCAATTTGTGGTGTACTATATTCGAGGTTTGCTGGGTACTTGGCAAGTGCCCGGCGTTGGGGGCATTTGTTATATTATGAAATTCTGCGGTTGTTGTCGACTTATGGTGTTTGTTAACGCTTTGGTCTCATGAGCTTAGTGCAGTGGGCATATAACAACGTAGCCCCTTTATCTTAAAATTTGGAATATTGTGATCAATTACTTTACTTTAAACCTATGGATTCACTCAACCTTTGTGTTGACTTTAGCATGTTTATCTCAGGTGTTAGATATTGCCGCTGCATATTTTACTTTGGAGGAGCTTGACGAAGGGCATGGCTTGGTCATAGAAGACTCCGAAAACCGTTTGGGACTTATTTTAGTTAAATTTTGAATTATAGCTTCCGCACTATTTTAACTATTGTAAATTGAATGTTTTCAATTATAAAGTTTTCTTCTAAAATGGTTTATGTAAAACCATTCTTTGTACTCCTTGTTTTGATAACAATCAAGTAGCACCCCCAGACTTGTATGCTTCCGCTGATCCGGTTTTCGGGGTGTTACAGTAACTGGTAGTCATAAGGGTTGTTTTCAGAAGTGTTACAAAGTTCATGAGTTTTGCTTGTAATCAAAATAGAATTTGTTCCTTAAATTTATTTTTGGAGTTTAATACTGCTGGGCCCCTCGTAGGGTTGTCAAGATGTTTGCATGGCGGTGCCCAAGATCTCCCCTGAATATGTTCAGAAGATTTGGTAATCTTGCTCAATCACAAACAACGAGAAACAGAATGGTTAATTAAGGAATGACTTTGATCCATATCCTTATTAACGTGGTATTAGAAACAAAAGGATAATAATAATGAGAAATGTAGGACCGAAAATATTAGTGATTCATGTGGTTCGGGGGGTCGGGGAAGCTCAAAGTAAAGATAAGACATGGTATTATTATATTAAGAAAGGGAAAGATGTGTGTGTATTTTAGAGAGGAGGAAGAAACACACACACACCTATGAGTACAAATGAGACATCCACCCTCCTAGTTGTGACTAGGAGGTGTATTTATACAAGAATACTAGCTAATCTATACTCTAATGGCAAGACTAGTCCTCGTACATAAATACTATTGCAATTCCCACATATGACTTTACTTTAAAGGCTAACAATCTCTCCCTAAAGTGATGTCATATGGGAATTGCTTACAACGTTCCCTACAAGTAAAATTAAATACAAAACATAAGCGCAGCAGCTCTGAGAGTGGTCTTCAAACTTCATTGCTTCATTCAGCTTCTTGAATCTTCTCAGCTGCCATCTCTTTACTTGCAGAAGAACAATGTAAGCAAATCTAATTAGGGATTAAATCTGGCTTTACACTCTCCCCTAATTAGTGCTCTCCCCCAAACTGACAACCTTTCTGATGAATGCCCTGAATCTGAAGAAGTCTTATGATAATTAAATAAAAATCGTCTTTAGTCTTTAGACACGCAGCGGAAAATGTAGAACAGACTGTAGACTCGACCTTCTTCAAGATTGTCGATTCGGAGGAACAAAATATCAACATCTTCATCTCACCAAATGCATTCTAGTTATCTTACATATAACAAATCAGCCCGTAACGTACACATGAAATGATAACACCAAAGTAACAAGTTGAAACACTGATCATCTTGAATTTGTTGCCCGAAATTGGTGAAGGTGGATAAGGTAGAAGTACGTAGAAAAAGTTGAGAAGATAAGGATATAGAATCAACCAATTTCTGACACAATTCATTTCATAACTCATTAAACCCGATCACGTGAACTTGTTGTGCGTCCTCGATGTACACATTTCTCTCCCCTGATGGTTATGATTTATCGGAATCAGCATAATAATGTGTACGTGAAGCATTAACTGGAAGCACTTTGTCATTAATCATATCAGCCCGTGAGAAGATGTCGATAACCCAATCTACTAACAATACCATTTGAAATTGTCTAACTCTTTACCAACCCCATGTATCAAACGACGGCTATCTGTAGTAACCACGTGTGGAGATAACCCGATATGACGAACTTGAGAGTGAAGTAAAATCCCCCAGACTTGTGACTTAAGCTTGTACTATCTTGTGACTAAGAACGGTGTGCCATATACCCCTAAAGAAGTGTAACAAGCACAATCCCTCTTGACATATCCTCAACTACGTGAGACACAAGTGATAGCTACTTTGTGAGTATAGAGAGAAAGAATCACAAAAGTAACTAGAAATCCAAGTCTTTGTCAACATTAATATATGCCCAAACAAGTCATCTTCGCGGAAGGGAAGAAAGAAAGAAGACGAAATAAGTGCACGCGCCCGTCAAACGTTACTTCAAACCCAAATTAATAATAACGAATTATCCCCGCAGTCACATTTGATATTCATTAAAAACTTTAGCCGTGTAATATGTATCCCCGTGAAATTTATAATACAAAATACCACTCAATTTTACCAATCTAAAAAAATTGTATCCAAAATTATGTAAATAAAATTCGGATAACAACATTGATATAATCATTTCTAGCCCACTGCACGATGCAGTCCAACCAAGTATTGTATTATATCAAAGCAGTCTTGTCCATATCATTGTGATATCTTTTAAGCCCAAGATACTGATATAGCTATAAGCCCGATAAAACCCAATAGCATAACCCGGTGCACAATTTGATCCAATCCATTCCAAAGAATAAAACCCGGTGTAAGATATAACCTAAAAACATGGTTATAATTTCACTCATACCTAACCTAAAGCACATATTCTTCAAAGTATCCGCCCCCTCACCCATCATTTTGATGAGTGTGTAAATACTCATCATTTTTACCATTTCTGAGCTGCCAAAACATCTAAAAACACTCAATAATGAATCAAAATAGTGAAAATATCCCAGGAAAGTGTTTTACATGTTTCAAATGCAAAAATACCAAAAACAGATGAAAAATGCACAAAGTTTGCATAATTGGCAGTTTCAGTCCCCTAACTTTCAAAAGTTGTCAAATCTAGTCCCTGGTCATTCTAAAAACTTGAAAAAGTCACCAAAGGTCCTTATAAATCAAAAAGTTACATAATTAGTCCTTTGGTGAAAAGTTTCACAAAATGTCAAGTTTAGTCCCTGAACTTTAAAATTGTCAAAAATGGTCCCTGGGATATGAAAAACTTTGAGAAAAATAAATTTTGTCCTTGCACTAACCTTTTATGACAGGATTGGTCCTTGGTGGAAAGTTTTGTGAAAATTACACAAATGGTCCCTGAAGTTTGAAAGTTTAACGGTTTCAGTCCCTGGTGAAAATAAATTGGAAAATTCATGCCAGGACCTTATACTATTCATGATATGGCATAATACACCCTTGGAGATAAATTGGAAGCATGCCAAGATCACACCTCAAACTTTCATCAAATTACAAAAAAGGTCCTTGTGAAAATCAAAAACCAAAACCGGACCAACAATAATAATACTACTCCATACTAGTCCAATCCATGCCATAGCCCACCTAACATCCTATTTTTATCTTGGGCCCAAAATTATACCAGTCCACACCACAAACCCATTGCACCCTTAATATTATACGGGTCAATGTTTGACCCCCAGTCAAACACCACCATCCCCTTTACCACTTTCCCACCAAAAACCACCCCCCTCACAGACCAATACCACCCTGGTATTGCCCACCACCACCACTTTCAAACCCATCATCACATCCCACACCTCCCTGCACCTACCCTCCCATCACATTTAATGCTGCCACCCCCTTGCCTGAAAACGTCCAAACCTCTTTTCCCGCCAAAAATACGTGGCATCAGATTAAGGGCCTGCAGTGATCCAATGGATGTAATTCAAAGTGGGAAAAGATCAGAAGCTCAAGGGAACCCTAATCATGGGCTATAAAAGGATAAAGATGCAAGGATTGAAGCTGTGTAGATTCTTAGATAAAAATTAGTGTCGTTTTTAAATTTAAGCTTTCCATTTTCAGTGTAACCTTCAAATTAAGCTTTGTAATAGTTAATCTATGTACTTTTAATCTTTTCAAGCAATTAAATCAAGGTTTCATTTCTTTCTTGTGCAATTTCAAATTTTCTCAATCTAAGGATTCCCAAATAAGTTTGATTGTGAACTGTGCCTGGTTTAATGGATTGAAAGAAGCTCACATAGGTTCCAAGAAGCTTATTAAAGCTTTAGAGACTATAAAATCCAGTTATATTAGAAGGAAACTAAAAATACAAGAAAAGTCAACCTTGGTCAACTGTGGTGTTTGATTTTTGTTTTCAGGTTGAAAGAAGGTTTGGTGAGCAATATTGGAGCTGGAATTAGCCTATATAAAGATAGGCTTCATAAGGAAAACCCTCTGTTCATGCTGAGGGTGTCCTTGTAAGTATTTGCTCATTTTAATTTTCACTCAAAAATCTTAGTTCTTAATAGATTCTGATTCATTGCTTGAAGTTAAGATTCTGTGTTTGTTTGAGTTAATTGGGTATTGTTTAGTTAAGTTGTAGCCTAAATGATATAACTTGCTTGTTTAAATTTGTAGTTAATTCATGTCATAGTTTAATCAGTCATAATAACTTATTTGATAATATAGTGTAATTGATCTTGTTTTCTGTTCCTAAGTGACTAATTAGACTTAGTATATCAGTATAAGGCTTTTTGGTTTGGTTTCATAAGTTTCCATAGCTTCTAGCTCTTTAAAACTCCACACAGCCTAGTATAAAGGGGTGTTTGGATTTGGTAATTCAACTGTGTTGTAAAGGTTCTTGGTTGGTAGCTTTGTGTAAAAACTTTGTCTCAGCATCAAAACAGTTCAAACAAGTCTTAAAAAATGGGTAACATTGAACAAAAAGTCAAAATCTCAAGGAATTAATTACTCACAGTTAACTCTGAGAGTTTTTGAACATAAAATCATCTCATTAGCTTAAAAAGTTGTTAAAATAGAGTAGAATAGCTTAAGTACATCTTATTACATAACTTTGAATCAGTAAGGATCATTGGAATTTCACCAAAGTCAAAATTTGAGTTTTCATCAAAAAGTCAAATTTCATATTCTCAGATTTTTTGCAAAATTTCCAAGTTCAATTGTGATTTGTGTAATGGGAGTTAAGGATTGAAACTTGTTATAGTTAAAGTCTATTAGCTGATCTTTAAGCCCCAATTTTTGTTTTACTTTTGTGAAATTTTGTGTGGGTCCCACAGACCCCCAAAGTGAGTTGCAGGGCAAGACTCTGCCCTGTGCACACAGACCTCACCCACACCACCACCTTAAGTGGTGGCTGCAGCCCACCTCAGTGGACCCCACTTGCCAAACTTGGTCCCATTGAACCCCCCTCCTACCAGGGTAGATACATTGACCCTTGGTTTGACCTAGGACCCAGTGGACCCCACCTAGTTTAGCCCCCTAAGTCTGTCCCATAACTGAGTGAAACTCAGATTTGCTAAAGTGCTTATTTGAACTCATTCAGCTTATTTGTGCTTAAGTCTTGTTGTTTCTGGCTTATTTGAGATTGTTGAGCTTGTTTGCACCCATTTCAATCATTGTGGACCCCACCATCAGTCAATTGAGCTTATTTGACCACACAGTCAACCAAAGTCAAACTGCTTATGTTTAGGGGGTGCTACTGCTTATTTATAAGCTGATTTTAAAAGTGTGTTTACAAAAGTTTCTCATTTTCAGTAGTTAAGTAGGTTTGTAAAAGAAAATCCAAGAAAAAATCAATTTAAAATAAGTGATAGTTTCTATTTAATTTAACTTAATTTTAATTTTCATTTTTAGATTTTAATTAAGTACTTAGTGTTTTTATATTTTTATTAATTACCTTATATAGTAAAGTATTTTTAGTAAATTTTTTAGATTTTTATTTTGTCATTTAGTATTTATTAGATTTAATTTTAGTTTTCTTAATTATTAATTAATATTAAGTATTAAATATCATATTTAGTTTTTATAAAATAAAACTTAGTTTTTATATTTTTCCTAGGTCTAATATAGTATAATATACTTTTAGAAAATATATTTTTGAATTCTACTGTTCATTTTCCATTTTTCTTATTTTAATTATTTAAATTAGACTTAAGTTAATTAAAAGGTAATTAATTAGTGGATTAATCTTAAATATAATTTTTAGAGGTTTTTATAATTTTTTAGGATTCCTGTGATGGTTAAGTAATTTTTTAAATTTTTTCATAATTTTCTAAGTTAATTTAGTATTAATATTAATTAAAAGTAGTTTAATTAGTTTAATTAAGTTAAATAGTTTTTAATTAATAAAAAAACCCATAAAAAGACAAAAATATTTATTTTTATTTTTTATACTTTCTTCATGTTCTAATTTAAGTTTAGAAATTGTTTTTGCAAATTTTTAGTTTAATTTGTAATAGTTATAATTATTAGTTAATTTAAATTAGGTTTTAATTTAGATTTTAAATAGTTTTATTAATTAAATAATATTTAAATAATATTTTAATCATTTTCATAATTTCATTTTCATTTTTAACTTTTAAGTTTCAAAAAGTGTCAAAAGCACCCCCTGTAGTTTGTTAATTACCAAAACCCACTTTTTCAGCCCGATTACGTGAAACCTGATTGTGAATTTGTGCATATATCTGGTATCTAATTTTTGTGAATATTATATATGTGTACCAATACCAAAATAACAGTAGCAAAATCAATTCCACATCATCTGGGCTACTGTCCTCAGTCCCACTCACTCATAAACGATTTCCAAAGCACCATTTCAATCTCGCTGGGACATAACGACCCGGGGACACACTATACTATCCACGGAGAATTGGCTTGATTAGTTTGACTTTTACGGTTGACCATTCACAAGTGGTTGACTAATAAAAGTTGACTAGTTTAGACCCAACCAAAATTTGGCGCCTCTGCCGGGGAGGTTGTTGCGTGTTTTATAAAATCGTTTTAAGTTTAGTGGTTTTCAAAACCCTCCCTGTACAAATTTCACACAAATTTGTAAAAAGTTTTTGTCAAAACATAATCATATCGAAAACGTTCATTAACACTTCTCCTGAAGTGTTGAAAAACACCAAAAAAATTAAAAACAATCAAAAACAAACTGTGAAGTTAAATTACTTCGTGTTCTTTAAGATTACAACCTGAAACAGTTGGTTTAAGGTAAGTTATGACATTAAATTGCGATCTGAAGAGGAAACCTATTTACTTCCTCCCGCCAGCCTACGAGTAATCTTAAAGGGACGATTTCGGTTAACGAATCAGTTCCAAAAATATTTCCCAAGTTTCTGCACACACACCCATAAGCCTAAAGCAGTTTTTCAAATTAATAAATACAAACCCATAATAAGTTCCCAAACAAAAGATAAAAACTTGCCTTTATATCCCTGTGAGTGGTGTACCTTTTTCACGTGTGAATGATCAAAAGAACTGCGAAAGAGCTAATCATCAGATGGAAAAATTTTATCAAATTTTCCAAGAATTACACTTCGATATTAGCTTCGCGGACGCTCTTCTTCTCATGCCTAAGTTTGCTTCGACAATCAAAAATCTGATAAGCAACAAAGAAAAACTCTGTGAGATGGCAAAAACTTCACTCAATGAACATTGCTCAGCAGTGCTCTTGAAAAAGCTTCCCGAAAAGCTTGGAGATCCCGGGAAATTTCTCATTCCTTGTATTTTCCCGGGGATGGTTGAATGCTTTGCCTTGGCCGATCTTGGCGCAAGCATTAACCTGATGCCTTACACAGTCTGGAAAAGACTCTCACTTCCTGCTCTCACTCCGACCTGCATGACACTCGAACTTGCAGACCGTACTATATCCCGTCCTCTCGGCATTGCCGAAGATATCTTCGTGAAAGTAGGAAAATTCCATTTTCCGGCAGATTTTGTGATTGTTGATTTCGATGCTGACCCAAGAGTTCCTCTCATTCTCGGGAGGGGATTCTTAAGAATGGGTTGTGCTTTAATCGATGTATTCGAAGAAGAAATCACTCTACGTGTTGGTGGTGAAACCATCACATTCAATCTTGATCAGACTTCAAGATACTCCTCCAACTATGACGCTGAAACGGTTAACCGAATTGATATCATCGATGTTGCATCTGAGGAGTATTCTCAAGAGGTCCTTAGTTTCTCATCCAGTGGCAGTATTTCTACTGACCCTATCATTTCCGACTCTTCCCCTTCCCTCACTCCGTTTGAGGGAAGTGACTTAAGTGGTCGAGGCTTTTCTTGCTCAAGATAGCTCAATCCCAAGTGGGGTTGATGAAAACTATCTTGACCCGGAGGGGGACATTTTTCTCCTTGAAAGATTGTTAAATGATGATCCTTCACCCTCTCCGTCTCCACAAATACTTCATAAAGCGGAAGTCAAAAATGTTGAAATAACTGAAGACTTCCCCGAGGTTGAGCTCAAGGACTTGCCTCCTCATCTAGAATATGCATTTCTGGAGGGTGATAATAAATTACCCATAATTATTGCCAAAGACTTAAAAGATGAGGAAAAGGCTGCACTCCTAAAGGTTCTTAAGTCAAACAAGCAAGCAATTGCTTGGAAACTCTCCGACATTAAGGGCATAAGCCCGAACTTTTGTACTCATAAAATCTTAATGGAGGATGACTTTAAGCCAACTGTGCAACATCAGAGAAGGGTAAATCCCAAAATCCACGAAGTTATCAAACAAGAAGTTCTTAAACTTCTTGATGCGGGATTGATTTATCCTATATCTGACAGTCCTTGGGTTAGCCCAATTCATTGTGTTCCCAAAAAGGGTGGCATTACCGTTGTCACCAACGAGGATAACGAGTTGATTGCAACTCGTTTGGTCACGGGTTGGCGAGTTTGTGTTGACTATCGAAAGTTGAATGAAGCCACCCGTAAAGACCATTTTCCTCTCCCTTTTATGGACCAAATGCTCGAAAGACTTGCGGGGAATGAATACTACTGCTTCCTCGATGGCTTCTTGGGTTACTTCAAAATCCCCATTGATCCCCAGGATCAAGAGAAGACTACCTTCACATGCCCCTACGGAACTTTTGCTTACAGACGTATGCCTTTCGGCTTATGTAATGCACCAGACACGTTCCAGAGGTGCATGATGTCTATTTTTTCCGACATGATCGGGAAAACTATGGAGGTATTCATGGATGACTTTTCAGTCATCGGGGATTCATTTCAGACTTGCCTCTCCCATTTGGAACAGATGCTTAAACGTTGCAAAGAAACGAATCTAAGTCTCAACTGGGAGAAGAGCCACTTTATGGTCAAGGAGCGCATTGTCCTCGGCCATAAAATTTCAAAAGACGGGATTGAGGTTGACAGAGCTAAAATCGATGTCATTGCTAAATTACCTCATCCCACCACCGTAAAAGGTGTTAGGAGCTTTTTGGGTCATGCCGGCTTCTACCGTAGGTTTATCCAAGATTTTTCTAAGATTGCCCGGCCTATGACCCATCTCCTCGAGAAGGATGCTCCTTTCATCTTCTCTCCTGAGTGCATCGAAGCTTTTGAAACATTAAAGAAAAAGCTTACCGAGGCACCGATTCTTGTTGCCCCCGATTGGGACCAACCTTTTGAGCTTATGTGCGATGCTAGTGATTTTGCCATAGGTGCGGTCTTGGGGCAACGAAAAGCAAAATACTTTCAGCCTATACACTACACAAGCAAAACTATGACTGAGGCTCAAGGTCATTACACCACCACTGAAAAAGAACTCCTAGCTGTGGTGTATGCCTTTGAGAAATTCCGGTCATATTTAATCTTGACTAAATGCGTAGTGTACACGTATCACTCGGCTTTGAAATACCTATTTGCAAAACAAGATGCAAAGCCGAGGCTTCTCCGTTGGGTTCTCCTCCTGCAGGAATTTGATATCATTATCCGTGATAAAAAAAAGGAGCCGAGAACCTTACTGCTGATCATCTCTCACGATTAGAAAACCCTCATCAGGATGTGTCCAAGAAAAAGGAAATAAATGAAACATTTCCTCTCGAGACACTTAATGCGGTTGCTTTTCGTGGTGAATCTACTACCCCATGGTTTGCCGACTTTGCAAATTACCGTGCGGGTAACTTCATAGTGAAGGGGTTGACGTCCCAACAGAAGAAAAAATTCTTCAAAGACGTTAAACATTACTTCTGGGACGACCCCTTCCTCTTCAAAATTTGTGCCCATCAAGTCATCAGGCGATGTGTATACGGACAGGAAGCCACTGATATTCTCAAGGCTTGCCATGCTGGACCCACCGGGGGCCACCATAGTCCTAACTACACCGCCAAAAAGGTGTTTGATTCCGGTTTCTATTGGCCCACAATCTATAAGGATGCCCACGAGTTAGTCAAAGCCTGTGATGCTTGTCAGCGTCACAGGAATATTTCACAAAAGAACGAAATGCCACAAAATGCCATTCAAGTTTGTGAAATCTTTGACGTCTGGGGCATTGACTTTATGGGGCCATTCCCATCTTCTCGTGGAAACAAATACATACTCGTGGCTGTTGACTACTTGTCAAAATGGGTTGAGGCTAAGGCCTTACCCACTAACGATGCCCGAGTTGTTGTGAAATTCTTGAAATCCCTCTTTGCTCGTTTTGGAACTCCACGTGCCATCATTAGTGATCGCGGTACTCACTTTTGCAATGATCAATTTGCAAAAGTCATGCTTAAGTACGGTGTTACTCATCGTCTTTCTACCGCGTATCACCCCCAAACAAGTGGGCAGGTGGAGGTTTCCAACCGTGGTATTAAAAGGATTCTTGAGAGGACAGTAGGTGAAAACCGTGCTTCCTGGTCGGATAAACTAGATGATGCACTCTGGGCCTTCCGTACAGCTTACAAAACACCCATCGGGTGTACTCCATACAAGCTTGTATACGGGAAAGCGTGTCATCTACCGATCGAGCTCGAGCACAAAGCCTACTGGGCCTTGAAACATGCAAACTATGACCTTCATAAAGCGGGTGATCACCGTAAGGTTCAAATCAATGAATTAAATGAACTTCGTGATCAAGCCTACGAGAACTCTTTGATCTACAAAGAAAAGACAAAGAAGATTCACGACTCTAAGATTAAGAACCGCGTTTTCAACGTCGGTGACAGAGTCCTTCTTTTCAACTCAAGATTAAAGATCTTCTCGGGGAAATTAAAAACCCGATGGACTGGACCATTCACTATTGCTAAAGTATATCCATACGGGACTGTTGAGTTATCTCAACCCGAAGGTCCCAACTTCAAAGTGAATGGTCATAGATTGAAACATTATTTTGGAGAGGACATACCACCCATGGTTGTCCCGGATCTCCAAACTTTCCCCATGGACCAATGAATTCGGGGATCGAGTCAAGCTAGTGACTCGGTGAACAAAAATTAGCAACATATATGGGTTTTCACCCGTATTTCTGACTTCTTTCTACTTTCTACCACCCTAGTGTGGGGGAGTGGCCGTCCCCCACCATTTGAAAAGTAAATATGTATATAAGTTCTCAAAAAAAAAAAAAAAAAAAAAAAAAAAAAAAAAAAAAAAAAAGTCCGATTGTATGTACAGATGAATAAAGTGAAAAATAAATCGATATTTCCACAGTTAGATTTGCATATTAGCTTTTTCCATTCAGAGATTCAGCATAATAGTCGGGACTTTGAATATTGAGGACAATATTCAATTCTAGTGTAGGGGGGGAGGAAATTCTTACGAATTTTATCACAAAACTTTCTAAGTACCCCCGTTTTTAGGCCTAAATTTTTCAAAATTTTTCACTTTATTTCAAAATTTTTGTGGTAATCAGTCCGCCAAAGTCTAAATGACAAAGGGATTGGCTAGTCCAGGAGCAAACGGCTCTTGGTAAAGACATCTCAAACTCGTTGATGGCTGGCAATTTGCCAAAAATTGTATGGTTCCTCAGCTTCCCCGTATCCTCATAAGCAAATGAGTTGACTAGCCCGCAAGATTATGGCTTGTGGTAAAGGCAGTGGAAAATCCATAATTGGTAATCAGCTAACCAAGATGTTGACTTAGTCCATCAAGATGCTGGCTAGTCCAGAAGCAAACGGCTTTTGGTAAAGACAAATCAAATCCGTTGACAGCTGGTGGTTTGCTCAAAATCACACGGTTATCAGGTGTGCCACAGTTCTTACACATGGCTACTCCAGAAGTGATGGCTTTTGGTAAAGAGATTCTCAAATCCATCAGGTTTTTCTCAAAAGATTGCTAGGGACTAGCAATGTTTTAGTGTGGGGGATTGATGAGTGTGTAAATACTCATCATTTTTACCATTTCTGAGCTGCCAAAACATCTAAAAACACTCAATAATGAATCAAAATAGTGAAAATATCCCAGGAAAGTGTTTTACATGTTTCAAATGCAAAAATACCAAAAACAGATGAAAAACGCACAAAGTTTGCATAATTGGCAGTTTCAGTCCCCCAACTTTCAAAAGTTGTCAAATCTAGTCCCTGGTCATTCTAAAAACTTGAAAAAGTCACCAAAGGTCCTTATAAATCAAAAATTTACATAATTAGTCCTTTGGTGAAAAGTTTCACAAAATGTCAAGTTTAGTCCCTGAACTTTGAAAATTGTCAAAAATGGTCCCCGGGATATGAAAAACTTTGAGAAAAACAAATTTTGTCCTTGCACTAACCTTTTATGACAGGATTGGTCCTTGGTGGAAAGTTTGGTGAAAATTACACAAATGGTCCCTGAAGTTTGAAAGTTTGACGGTTTCAGTCCCTAGTGAAAATAAATTGGAAAATTCATGCCAGGACCTTATACTATTCATGATATGGCATAATACACCCTTGGAAATAAATTGGAAGCATGCCAAGATCACACCTCAAACTTTCATCAAATTACAAAAAAGGTCCTTGTGAAAATCAAAAACCAAAACCGGACCAACAATAATAATACTACTCCATACTAGTCCAATCCATGCCATAGCCCACCCAACATCCTATTTTTATCTTGGGCCCAAAATTATACCAGCACACACCACAAACCCATTGCACCCTTAATATTATACGGGTCAATGTTTGACCCCCAGTCAAACACCACCATCCCCTTTACCACTTTCCCACCAAAAACCACCCCCCTCACAGACCAATACCACCCTGGTATTGCCCATCACCACCACTTGCAAACCCATCATCACATCCCATACCTCCCTGCACCTACCCTCCCATCACATTTAATGCTGCCACCCCCCCTTGCCTGAAAACGTCCAAACCTCTTTTCCCGCCAAAAATACGTGGCATCAGATTAAGGGCCTGCAGTGATCCAATGGATGTAATTCAAAGTGGGAAAAGATCAGAAGCTCAAGGGAACCCTAATCATGGGCTATAAAAGGATAAAGATGCAAGGATTGAAGCTGTGTAGATTCTTAGATAAAAATTAGTGTCGTTTTTAAATTTAAGCTTTCCATTTTCAGTGTAACCTTCAAATTAAGCTTTGTAATAGTTAATCTATGTACTTTTAATCTTTTCAAGCAATTAAATCAAGGTTTCATTTCTTTCTTGTGCAATTTCGAATTTTCTCAATCTAAGGATTCCCAAATAAGTTTGATTGTGAACTGTGCATGGTTTAATGGATTGAAAGAAGCTCACATAGGTTCCAAGAAGCTTATTAAAGCTTTAGAGACTATAAAATCCAGTTATATTAGAAGGAAACTAAAAATACAAGAAAAGTCAACCTTGGTCAACTATGGTGTTTGATTTTTGTTTTCAGGTTGAAAGAAGGTTTGGTGAGCAATATTGGAGCTGGAATTAGCCTATATAAAGATAGGCTTCATAAGGAAAACCCTCTGTTCATGCTGAGGGTGTCCTTGTAAGTATTTGCTCATTTTAATTTTCACTCAAAAATCTTAGTTCTTAATAGATTCTGATTCATTGCTTGAAGTTAAGATTCTGTGTTTGTTTGAGTTAATTGGGTATTGTTTAGTTAAGTTGTAGCCTAAATGATATAACTTGCTTGTTTAAATTTGTAGTTAATTCATGTCATAGTTTAATCAGTCATAATAACTTATTTGATAATATAGTGTAATTGATCTTGTTTTATGTTCCTAAGTGACTAATTAGACTTAGTATATCAATATAAGGCTTTTTCGTTTGGTTTCATAAGTTTCCATAGCTTCTAGCTCTTTAAAACTCCACACAGCCTAGTATAAAGGGGTGTTTGGATTTGGTAATTCAACTGTGTTGTAAAGGTT
This sequence comes from Artemisia argyi, assembly GCA_030686995.1. Lineage (NCBI taxonomy): Eukaryota > Viridiplantae > Streptophyta > Magnoliopsida > Asterales > Asteraceae > Artemisia > Artemisia argyi. The sequence goes on from CM060694.1 coordinate 137,267,494, forward strand.
CTTGGTTGGTAGCTTTGTGTAAAAACTTTGTCTCAGCATCAAAACAGTTCAAACAAGTCTTAAAAATTGGGTAACATTGAACAAAAAGTCAAAATCTCAAGGAATTAATTACTCACAGTTAACTGTGAGAGTTTTTGAACATAAAATCATCTCATTAGCTTAAAAAGTTGTTAAAATAGAGTAGAATAGCTTAAGTACATCTTATTACATAACTTTGAATCAGTAAGGATCATTGGAATTTCACCAAAGTCAAAATTTGAGTTTTCATCAAAAAGTCAAATTTCATCTTCTCAGATTTTTTGCAAAATTTCCAAGTTCAATTGTGATTTGTGTAATGGGAGTTAAGGGTTGAAACTTGTTATAGTTAAAGTCTATTAGCTGATCTTTAAGCCTCAATTTTTGTTTTACTTTTGTGAAATTTTGTGTGGGTCCCACAGACCCCCAAAGTGAGTTGCAGGGCAAGACTCTGCCCTGTGCACACAGACCTCACCACACCACCACCTTAAGTGGTGGCTGCAGCCCACCTCAGTCGACCCCACTTGCCAAACTTGGTCCCATTGAACCCCCCTCCTACCAGGGTACATACATTGACCCTTGGTTTGACCTAGGACCCAGTGGACCCCACCTAGTTTAGCCTCCTAAGTCTGTCCCATAACTGAGTGAAACTCAGATTTGCTAAAGTGCTTATTTGAACTCATTCAGCTTATTTGTGCTTAAGTCTTGTTGTTTCTGGCTTATTTGAGATTGTTGAGCTTGTTTGCACCCATTTCAATCATTGTGGACCCCACCATCAGTCAATTGAGCTTATTTGACCACACAGTCAACCAAAGTCAAACTGCTTATGTTTAGGGGGTGCTACTGCTTATTTATAAGCTGATTTTAAAAGTGTGTTTACAAAAGTTTCTCATTTTCAGTAGTTAAGTAGGTTTGTAAAAGAAAATCCAAGAAAAAATCAATTTAAAATAAGTGATAGTTTCTATTTAATTCAACTTAATTTTAATTTTCATTTTTAGATTTTAATTAAGTACTTAGTGTTTTTATATTTTTATTAATTACCTTATATAGTAAAGTATTTTTAGTAAATTTTTTAGATTTTTATTTTGTCATTTAGTATTTATTAGATTTAATTTTAGTTTTCTTAATTATTAATTAATATTAAGTATTAAATATCATATTTAGTTTTTATAAAATAAAACTTAGTTTTTATATTTTTTCTAGGTCTAATATAGTATAATATACTTTTAGAAAATATATTTTTGAATTCTACTGTTCATTTTCCATTTTTCTTATTTTAATTATTTAAATTAGACTTAAGTTAATTAAAAGGTAATTAATTAGTGGATTAATCTTAAATATAATTTTTAGAGGTTTTTATAATTTTTTAGGACTCCTGTGATGGTTAAGTAATTTTTTAAATTTTGTCATAATTTTCTAAGTTAATTTAGTATTAATATTAATTAAAAGTAATTTAATTAGTTTAATTAAGTTAAATAGTTTTTAATTAATAAAAAAACCCATAAAAAGACAAAAATATTTATTTTTATTTTTTATACTTTCTTCAAGTTCTAATTTAAGTTTAGAAATTGTTTTTGCAAATTTTTAGTTTAATTTGTAATAGTTATAATTATTAGTTAATTTAAATTAGGTTTTAATTTAGATTTTAAATAGTTTTATTAATTAAATAATATTTTAATCATTTTCATAATTTCATTTTCATTTTTAACTTTTAAGTTTCAAAAAGTGTCAAAAGCACCCCCTGTAGTTTGTTAATTACCAAAACCCACTTTTTCAGCCCGATTACGTGAAACTTGATTGTGAATTTGTGCATATATCTGGTATCTAATTTTTGTGAATATTATATCTGTGTACCAATACCAAAATAACAGTAGCAAAATCAATTCCACATCATCTGGGCTACTGTCCTCAGTCCCACTCACTCATAAACGATTTTCAAAGCACCATTTCAATCTCGCTGGGACATAACGACCCGGGGACACACTATACTATCCACGGAGAATTGGCTTGATTAGTTTGACTTTTACGGTTGACCATTCACAAGTGGTTGACTAATAAAAGTTGACTAGTTTAGACCCAACCACATTTCTTTCACCAAACAAACAAATAAAAAAAATAACGTGATTTCATCAATCTCAGTCAACCCATTACATCAATCACAACTCCATCTGTAATCCGAACAACAAACGATGCAGCCCCATTTTTTACCATACCATGACCTTTCTTCTTCATAGACTTCTTAAGACGAATCAAGAAAATGTTATACAAGGCTTCAAGATCCTTATGTGGGTCACGGGTAGATATAAGTTGGTTATGTTTTTGTTGTTTAACGAACCAAGAGAAGGAAATAACATAGTTGTTATTAGCCTTATCTTAATGTTCGGATATTCAATGAAGTGAAGCTTAAAAAAAATGATCGATGATGAAGTTGGTTTCTTTTTGTGGTATGATCATTAAAGATTATTGGGCTGTTGTTGTACCACACGAAAGAAAAGAAGCAACTGAGATCTTTGTTTTGTATCATTTATATTTGTAACTCAGTTTGATTGAGATGGGTTTAGATAGAGATGTAGACTTGAGGTGGATTGTATTGGGATAGATGTTGGTTTGGATATGTTGGTCTTGGTCGAGGCTGAGGTAACTGAAGTCACTGAGTCGATATGGTATTTGGTTTTGGTCAAGTGGTCTTCATCTCGTCATCTTAATCTCTTTTCGAAACTTTGCATCTTTTATTTTCGAAACTTTGCATCTTATCGAGAATACACATTTATCGAGAACGTGACAGTTTTCGAAGAAGTAAAAATTTCAAAAATATGTATTCTCGAAAAAATAGTGCATTTCGAAAACGTATTCTCGAAAACAAGTACATTTCAAAAATGTATTCTTGAAAAATAGTACATATCGAAAATTTCTTATACAAGAAATTCCGACCAGATTCCGGCGACTTTTCCGACCAACTTCCGAAGAGTTTCCGATGAGTTTTTGACCATTTGTTTCTTCACAGTATATGGTATAAACAGAATATTAGTTTTGAACAAAGACTGATAACGTGGACTTGACAAAAAAGACCACATAATCAGTTTTGAAAACTGGTATGAAATGGGTCGAGACTGTTTTAACCATAAGGATACAACAAATATGAGACGAAACTGTTATTAATAAAGATAAGGAAAAAAAATTCCAGATCCGAAAAAGTGAATAAAAACAGCTTCAAAAACATATTCGAACCACAGAAATCAAGAAAAACAAACACCGTGGCTCTGATGCCAATTGTAGGACCGAAAATATTAGTGATTCATGTGGTTCGGGGGGTCGGGGAAGCTCAAAGTAAAGAGTAAACATGGTATTATTAGAATAAAGAAAGGGGAAGGTGTGTGTGTATTTTAGAGAGAATGAGGAAGAAACACACACACACACACACCTATGAGTACAAATGAGACATCCACCCTCCTAGTTGTGACTAGGAGGTGTATTTATACAAGAATACTAGCTAATCTATACTCTAATGGCAAGACTAGTCCTCGTACATAAATACTATTGCAATTCCCACATATGACTTTACTTTAAAGGCTAACAAGAAATCATTAAAAGGTTTTTCCAGGAGCCTTACTCGAGATCGTACTAGAGGCATCGGTGGGTTGCAAGACGCTAACTGATGTTATTACAATATTAAGATATGTCCAAATGGGAGCTGTTGGTTTATGGACATCAATTAATAGACGTATGTTAGGATCGAACTTGAGATCACGAGATTGCACACTTTACGTATGAAGAGTAAATGAATAATTATTTATAAATGTTATATATAATTATTAATAAACATAAAACACTTAACGACCGTTAGTATTTAACGGATAATGGCTAACGACCGTTAGACGAATAAAAGGAAAGTGATACGTATGAGTATTTGGAAAGTAAAGAAGCATCCGGAAACCCCCTTGGGCTTATGAACGACCAAAAAGGGTTCCCTAACCCTAATCCCTTGCTTGATCTCCAAGTTAACTCAACTATATAAGCAAACACAATGTTCATTGTTCCATATCTTTTGTACACACAATACCTTGTGTTTTCTCTTCCTTTTCTTTGTTAGAAATCGATCAAACATCCCTAAGTAATTAGGGATTCGATTTTTGAGTTCAAAAGTGTTTTTGTTTTCAATTACTTGCATAATCTTTTACTTGGTATTAGTACGCGTGTACAAGAACGTGATATATCCACATTATTGGTTATATCTTGGATTAAATAACAAAAAGGTAAAGGGGTTATTCTTTTAATTCACATAAACCCTAATTAGGGTTTATAAGTTGAAGATTTGCTTTAATTGATTCTTGTTTGGGTTAGAATCACAAAGGTGTGTTTATTATTTATTATTAATTAATTAATTACATGTTATATGATCTTGTTATAATGTTTCCGCATGTGTACTTGATGTTTATTGTTTATATTTAATGATTGTCATGTTATATAATTCCGACAAAAACACCCACCTACCACTGTACTTTAGTATTAAAAAACTGGACAGGTGTCGCACATTCAGTAGAATCGCACATTCGCACGTTCGCACATGACCAAATTGAGAAAGCATGTTATTTTTGTACCTTTTTTAAAAGAATGATGGGTTTTTGAACCTTTTTAGAAATTAACTCTTATCAGAGAGATGTTGGGTCGACAACTTATATTCGGAGATTATGACATCATAAGCAATACATTATGATCTACATAACCAAAAGAACAAAGTTAACCCAACACATAGTTTTCGCAATGTTTGTTTGTTTAGTAATACTCCGTATATAAACAAAGGTGAGAAAGCGATCTCAACTTATGAGATTGAGTTTACATACAGTTTAGACAAGTTTTACAATCTTTTGGGTATTCTCTATTTATAAAGTCCCTTAGGAGTCACAATAGAAAATAATGCTAACTTATCTAAGGAAACTTATTTATCATCTTTACCAATCTTCAAGTGACCATGCTTTTTATGCAACGCTTCTCTTGAATCTTCTAGAACATATCTTAAAGTTTTATGTCTTCCGAATTTCACATCTTTTGAGCTGAATCATTACTGAGCGAGTGTGGGGTTTAAGCGGACTTCTCCATGCGCCACTTCATATCACAACTCTAAAGTAACAACTTATCTTACTTACCAATAGGACTTTGTTCGGTGGTGTCAGTCCGATAGTTATGCCCCCAACTATGGGGCTGTGGGTTCTAGTCTAGACTCTAGTAGTGTCACAAAACAGAAAGTGAGATAGTTGTTGATTGTAATAGTGTGAATATGCTATAATTGTGTGTAAAAATAAAAAAACACGTTTCCGGGTGTGACGGCAGTGGTGCACCGGCGGAACCTCTTCCTGCTTCTTCATCAACTGAAATGGGTAATCACACAAACACATGTTATCACCACATAACAAATAAACACGAAAAAAATCAAAATAATAAAAACACATGACTGTAATTTTTTATTTTTTATATATTTTTTTTTAGAATAACATGACTGTAAATTAAAACCTTTTTTTTAATACCCTAGCCTTTTTTGTAATCCATGAATCTCACTCAAAGAAGTTGGAACCTGCAATTAAACCAAACCATAAATAAAAGCACAAGCTTTTTATAAGTAAATTAAATAAATAAATAACTTGCCTCTTGATTAACTGCAATTAAATCTTTAACCAAACCCTAAAAATCAACAGAGCCGATCATTTGTGGGTTTATTTTCCCCTGCTTTTTCGATTACCGATAATTAAGAAAATAGAGATGATCGATCCTTTGTGGGTATGTGTGTGTTTGTCTGTGTGGTTTGTGAGTTGAAGAAAGTGAAAGTGGGAGAGAGTTCCGGAAGGGAAGGAGTATAATATTATAATGCACCCACTCTTCACTCACTCACAAAACACTATAGCAGAAAATGTTATTTAAAGTTGGGAATAGTAACCTCACGGTAAATGTAATATTGTATAATTAGCCTTTTAAAAAACAACTTATCTTACTTTTTTCATGGACTATTCTATACATAACTACAATATATCTTAAAAATGTTTAAATCAACGGGGGAAACTCTATTCCATGCACCTTTTTGGGTGTCGATTGACTCTTCCCCAAAGATCAAGCCTTAGGCAATGACCATCTATTCCTTTTAGCCAAGAGTTGGGATTGAACCCATGACTTATTTCTTCAAAAATCCTTCTTGACCGGTTATATGGATGTTTGCGAGACCATTAGAGCACCAATGGTTACATAATACATGATTACAATATATGAGCTAAGTTAATCATAAGATATCATCAAATTTATAAAAAAAACATGAAGGATTTGACTAACAAGAAACACTCCGATATAATTTTAGCAACATGTTTTTCTTTCTATTTTCATGGGTAAAGAAATTTTGTATTATAGTATCACATGTAGATATATGGTGCGAACTTGAACTTCACAGATCGTTATTGAGTGCCTTGAGTTTTTAAGTGATATAGGGTTTTCAGGCTATGTAAGTATGTAACGTAACACATTTTTAAGTCGTTTGTTTGAGAGAGACACTGTTTTTTTGGCTTCAACCATATGACGTCATATTTTTCATCGTTTATATGATGATTGTGATTTCATTTTTCATGTCGAGTTCGGTTTACTTTACAACTGAACTCATCAAGATGGTAACTCAACAGGGGTGACTCCCGGACCATACCGGACTGGACTGACAAGACCGATGACCGAATTAGCCAAAAAGTTTAGACCGAGGACCGGACCGAATGTGATCGGTCCGGTCCAGTCCGGTCTCGGTCGGTCCATCGGTCGGTCCGGTCCAACAAAGCCAAATAATCGGTTTATGGTCCGGACCAGATCGGACCGACCGGACCGACGACCGAATTAGCCAAAAGTCTAGACCGACGGCCGGATCGAATGTGGTCAATCCGGTCCGGTCCGATCCTATCTCAGTCGGTCCGTCAATCGGTCTGATTCGTTCGGGTCGTTGCTTAGCCCTACTCAACATTATATCGAAATTAACTTTTATGTTGTCTTTGTTTGTTTTTGTTATCAATGTTTGTTAAGTAATCTCATGAATCACTGTTTGCTTATTAGGTCATTAATTATGATGAATCTTTGTAAAGATTTGTAATAGTATGAGTCATCTTACAACACAACACAGGGTGGACTTGCATTGTAGATTTGGGGTGGCAGCGCCCCTCATGGTTACTTAACAAACATTCAAATTGCCCCCCTCCCCCCACCTAAATACTAAAATCCAACATTCAATACTCTCAAACCTTATAAATCAATCATTTCCAAGTAATAATACTCGATTTATCATTTTGATCATACTTTTTACTTTCACATTTTGTTGCTATTGTCGAAAAAAAAAAACTTTTTGCCCCACACATCTTATTTTTCTGGGTCCGTCACTGTTACAGCACAATCATAATTAAAAAAAAAAAAAAAAAAAAAAAAAAAAAAAAACTCTACTATGTATAAATTTGTTAAAACTTCATAAAAAATTTATTAAACAATAATGCGTTAAATTTAGAAGATGTTCAAGATGTTAGATTTTTTCATTCCACATAATCATAAAACACATTTTTATTATGGTTAATAAAATGATAGACTTTTTTATAACTTTGGTATCGACCTTGTATTGGATTCTTGAGCGTGTTTCCTTATAATGTTATTGGGCCAAAGGTTATTTGATCACGTGGGTTTACACATAAATCTTGTTTACTATATGAATATATAAGAATTTACCCGTGAAAATTATGATATAAGTACAATTAATAAGTATGCATGAGTTTTTCATTATTTATTAATATCAATTAATATTTTGTAGAAATTTTATTGGATGAAAGATTTAACTTTGTTTAGCTGACATAGATATTAATGTTGAAGTTGATGTTGTTGTATAGCTTTAACTATTGATATCATGTTGTACAAAATGTGCGAGTTTAGTAGCACATAATGAGCGTTGATGAAGTTTTTTAAAATTGTTTTTCCGAATATCCGTAAAATAAACTTTAAATAATAATTACAAGAGTCGTTAAAAGTACAATCGCCTATATTTATTTTCATAAGCAACTCGTACTTACCATTTGATATTTATATTACCGTTAATAATAATTTAACTATATTTAATATTCAAACCTGTGTACATATAGATTAAACTTTTAAATAGGATAACATGAGTTCTTATTTATATTTAACGTACATAGTAAAAAGATATTTTAATAGATGAAAGCTTGAAACTAATATTTATTTTAAAAGTATTTAACGTATATTAAAACTAATTCGTTCATTTATAAAATTTTATAAGTTTAATGGATGGAAGTCTCAAAGCAATACTAATACTCATGTAATTATAAAGAAAGTTTATATTATAAAGTGTAGGGGGTATAAAGTGTAAATGGTTATTTGTTTATTATCTAAAGTTATCAAAAAAACATGTAGATTTATAATTTTACACTTAACTCCACATAATATATTTAAAATTTAACCACTAATATTTTATTAATTACCTCATCTTTTTTTAAGTTTTTATTTACATAAATTTGACACCTATATTTTTATTTGTTTTTTTCCTCAATCAAATTCTCCACCAAATTTATTAAAGTTTGACCAAAATCAATTGAGTTTTGACTTTTTATTGGCTAATCATATTGCTCGATTTCGTCTATGTGTCAAAATTGAGCATTCCTATTGGTCCAATTTTTTTTCTACTAAGATATTTTTGTCAAAAAAAACTCTAAAATGATGTAATTCCTTTATTATATAAAAGATTTCTACTCTATAATTAAGTGACATTGTGCGTGTGGATTTATTTTTATAAAAATTATATGATTGTAGCATTTTTCTCAGGTTATTAACTAAGTTATCTATGATCAATCACGTCTTTTTGTAAGTTTTCTTTGATAAAATAACGGGATGATCGAAAAATATAATGCACTACTTTATTATCTTTATATAACTAATATATTATGATTATATAATATTTTTCTTTTGAAAAACATCGTTATATGATATTTAGTAGGGTGGCAAATCCAGACACGATTCGAAACACGACCTAAGATCGATATGAAAATAAACGGGTTGGTTCGAGGCTAAATATATTAGGGTTAAAATACTCGACACGATTAACTAACTTGTAAGGTTTACGTTGAGATCTTTGAACCAGCAAACCCACCAACGTGAACCCACCGACCAGACACTACCTAAATTGGCACCCTAGTAATCTTTAAATTATACTTGAGCTTAAATATTGGTTAGAAGTTAAAGAAAACCTATTATATAATCCGTAGCTTTACACTTTTACATACAGTTATCCGTTACATTCGTTTATTGTTTAAACGAAAGGTTATTTTGATATCATTTTAATCGTTCGCCAACTAATATTATACATTTTTTAGTTAACAAATTGTAACTGTTACTTATGAGTTTAACGCGTTCGCCAACTAATATTATACATTTTTTAGTTAACAAATTGTAACTGTTACTTATGAGTTTAACGTATCAACTAAATGCAAATTTTATGATGACAAATATCTTGGAGCATCTACAATAAAAAATCCATGAGTAGGTAGGGGGTCTCGGAGAGGTGTGTAATATGTGTTGTCATACAAAGCTTCCACTTAAAATGAAAAATACATTTTTTATTAGTTTTGCATATAAATACATATAATATTAAACATATAAGAGTCATATAATTCAAGTTAATATGCAATTTCTTTTTAGTTTACAAGTGTGATATGACCTCTTTGTTATTGTTGCCTAAGTCATCGAAAATCACGAGACAGCCATGTGAATAGATTTAAGATAGAGAATGTTTATTAAATGAATCTTTATGCTAATGGATTACGAAAATGAATAATGCATATCTATTTTACGAAAATGAACTTTTGAGCGATGATTCATTAGATATAGTATACGTGGCTTATCCAACAATTCACGTGCAGGCGCTCATTCCTTTGACACTAGCTAAGGGCACATCAACTTACTAGCGCGAAAACCCTCATGCGCGCTCAAGCCACAAACTCAAACGTACTTCTAAATAATTACAACAAATTCAGTTTCACTAAATTATCCGTGGATTGAATTAGTAAATTAAGTTAGGGCTTTTTGTACTTCTTGTCTCTTGTTGAGTTGATGGAAAAGGGTTCGAGAGAGGAGGATGTAAAGCACTATTTTGGATAATTTTGTTGGTAAGATTAAGAACATTGAAGGTGATATGAGTGGGAAGAATGATGATTTCCACATGGTTCATGAATCGTTGAGGAAAGTTAATACTCCTTCATTTGCAAACATTGTAACTACTGTGAAGTCCAATCCTGAAATTGCTAATAAATCAACAACTAAGGTTAACTTCAGGAAAGTGACTATACATGGCGCAACAAATGGGGAGTTTGAAGCTATGATCCCTAAATCATCTGTGATGGAAGTCAATGATAGGTTGAGCAATTCTATCTACGGGTACTTCATCGAGAAAAGGATAGCATTCCCAGTCGTGGAAAACTACGTGTTCAATGCATGGGGTAAGTTTGGTATCCAAAAAATTATGATGAATGCGAAGGGTTTTTACTTTTTGAAGTTTTCATCGGAAAAGGGAGTGGAAGACATAATTCAGAATGGACCGTGGATGATTAGAACCGTTCCAATCATCTTAAACAAATGGACACCCTCGGCTAGCTTGACTAAAGAAGATCACACGCGTGTTCCTCTATGGGTTAAATTGTATGATGTACCTCTAGTCGTGTTCACAGCCGATGGTCTTAGTGTTATCGCATCTAGACTTGGGAATCCCGTTATGTTAGACACATACACTTGCAACATGTGTAATGAATCGTGGGGTAGGATCTCTTATGCAAGAGCCATGATTGAAGTGGAAGCCAATTCTGAACTCAAAGAGAAAATCACCGTTGCTGTTCCAGATTTGGAGGGTGATGGGCATACATGTGAAACGATTACAGTATGTCCTAAAGCTATAAAGAAGTTCCCAAGAAGAATGCAGAGGTCCAAGATGATGGATTCCAAGTGCCTAAAGGGCGAAACAAAGGTAAGAAGTCGATGGATAAAAACTTTGTGGTGAAGCCAAAGACTAATATGGCTTTTAAGCAAGTTCATAAACCTAAGAGTCAATGAGTGTGGAAACCTAAGAGTGATGATAAAAAAACCTCCAATCCTTTTGATGCTTTGGCTAGTTCTAGTGGTGATAAAGAAGAATCTGATTCTCGTACAATAGGTAGTGTAAAACAAGGATCAGTGGAGGATATAGAAGAATCTAATGACGATGATGTTGAGATTGTGTATGACGAAACTGATCCAACGGGGGCAAGCACTCCCAAGGTCAATGTTTCCAATGTTTAGCATTACATCGTGGAACATTAGGGGGTTGAACTGCACCCCTAAACAAACGGAGGTTCGCCAGGTTATAGATGAAAATAATCTTAATGTGTGTGCCATTATTGAGTCTCATGTTGACATGGGTAACCTGGATCGAGTGTGTAGTAATGTTTGTAGGAAGTGGAAATGGGCATCGAATGGGAGTTTTTGCCCAAAAGGTTCTCGCATAATTATTGGGTGGAATGATGATGCAGTGGATGTTATGGTTTTAGCATACACGAGTCAAGCCATACATGTTCAAGTTATTCTTAAAGCAGACCGCAAAGCTTTATTTTGTTCATTTGTTTATGCGTCAAACTCTTATATGACTCGAAGGGATCTTTGGAAAACTCTTGAGCTCCATAAGCACTTTGTAAATCATAGGCCTTGGGTAATCATGGGTGACTTTAATGCTGCCGTGTTTATTGAAGATACATTTCATGGGTCGAAAGATATCAATATTTCAATGCGTGATTTCAATGAATGTCTTAATAATATTGAGGTTGAGGATGTCAACAGCACAGGTATGCACTATACTTGGAATCAAAAGCCTAAAGGTGATATGGGAATCTTGAAGAAAATTGATCGTGTGATGAGTAATATCGATTTCAATATCGTGTACCCTGGTTCATATGCAATTTTCCAACCATATCGCATTTCAGACCATTCTCCTGCAGTCTTGAAAGTTCAAAAGCTATCAAAGGACAAGCCTAAACCATTCAAGTTCATTAATGTTCTTGCTTATTAGCAAGAGTTTATGAAGTTGGTGGTTGATAATTGGGGAATTGAGGTTAATGGTTGTAATATGTTTAAACTGGTTAAAAGGTTACGGTTCATGAAAAATCCATTGAGGAAGCTGATGCATTCTCAAGGGAACATTCACAATCGAGTGGTTAATCTTCGACAAGATTTGGATGAGATTCAAAAGGCTCTCGACAAAGATCCTTCGTTAGTTGTCCTTCGTGAAGAAGAAGTGCTTCACTTACAGGCTTTTACCCAAGCTTGTTTAGACGAGGAGCATTTTCTTAAGCAAAAAGCTAAGCTTCAATGGCTTCATGAAGGTGATTCCAATACAGCGTACTTTCACCGTTTAGTTAAAGCTAGTACCAGCAAAAGGCGAATTGATTGCATCACGGGGACTGATAATGTGTTATACGAAGGTGATTTTGTGCCTAGTGTGTTTGTGCAATATTATACTCAATTCATTGGGACTGAAAGCGATGTCACACAACTTAATCAAGAAGGGTTGTTCGTGAAGCGGTTACGTAGGGATATAGCTGATAACATGGTCCGTAGTGTTTCTAATGAGGAGATTAGATGTGCTATGTTTGGTATTGCTAATGATAAAGCTCCGGGACCGGATGGGTATACCTCGGTTTTTTTCAAGAAGACTTGGGATATTGTTGGTGGTGATGTCTGTAAGGCGGTGAAGGATTTTTTCTCCAATGGGAAGATTTTGCACGAAATTAATCACACAATTATTTCTTTACTTCCAAAGGTATCTACTCCTTCTCGTGTTAACGACTACCGTCCCATCTCGTGCTGTAATGTTATTTACAAGTGCATAAGTAAAATTATTACTAACCGTATCAAGGACGGGTTAAATGATATTGTGAGTGACAACCAGTCAGCTTTCGTGCCGAGGAGGTCTATCTCGGATAATATTTTACTTGCACAAGAACTAATGCATAATTACCATTTGAACCGTGGCCCACCGAGATGTGCCTTCAAGACAGATATTCAAAAGGCGTACGATACTGTAAATTGTAGTTTTTTGGAGGACATTCTATGGGCGTTTGGTTTTCATGCGGATATGGTTAAATGGATTATGGCGTGTGTCACAAGCACTTCATTTTCTATTAATATCAATGGTAATTTACTTGGGTACTTTCGTGGTAAACGGGGTCTTCGCCAAGGTGATCCTATGTCGCCTTATTTGTTCACTCTTGTCATGGAGGTCCTAACGCTTATGTTGAAACGTAAAGTTCGTCAGAATGGGGAGTTCACATATCATCACAAATGTAGTAAGCTAAAGATTATTAATATCTGCTTTGCTGACGATATTTTAATGTTTGCTCGTGGTGATGTGAAATCGACTAGGGTGTTAATGGATGCATTGGAAGATTTAAAGATGTGTCGGGCCTAGTTGCTAGTATTCCTAAGAGTACCATCTTTATGTGCAATGTAAGTGACCATGAAAAGGCAACTATGCTGCAGCTTATACCTTTCGAACGAGGTTCCCTCCTATCAAGTATTGGGGCGTGCCCCTCATTTCTGCTAGACTGCTATATAAAGACTGTAAAATCCTCGTTGAAAGTGTTCACAAGCGTATTGGTGATTGGAAGAATAGGTGGCTTTCTTTTGTAGGTCGATTTCAACTTGTGAAATCCGTTTTGTCTTCCATGCACTTGTATTGGGCATCCGTGTTCATTCTTCCAGCCGGTATTATACATGACATCGAGATGCTAATGGTTTTTTTTATGGTGCTAAGGAGTCATGAAGCGAGGGAAAGTAAAGGTTTCGTGGGATGATGTTTGCTTGCCAACTTATGAAGGCGGGCTTGGAATTAGAAGGCTTGAATCGTTTAATGTCTCGTTGATGACATCTCACTTTTGGAAACTGATAACGAACAAAGAAACCATGTGGGTAAAATGGATTCATGCTTATAAACTTAATAAGCGTAGTTTTTGGGATGTTTGCTTAATGTCTAATGTAAGTTGGGGTTGGAGGAAGCTGCTACAAATCCGTAACATCATTAGACCTCATGTGCGGTATAAGATTGGAAATGGGGGTACCGCTTCTGTTTGGTTGGATTCTTGGGATGACTTATGTCCACTGATGAACTACTTGACTCATAAAGCTATTAGTAATGCCAGATATGATAAGAGTGAAGCGGTATATGATGTTATTATCGATGGTGCATGGGCTTGGCCAAGCGCATGGTACAATGACTTTCCTATACTAAAACAGATTAATGTTCCGTATCTACACCATGATCAGGCTGATACCCTCCAATGGAAGCACCATGATGGTACTTTATCATCTTTCACTGTTAAGCATGCATGGCACTCAATTCAGGTTCGTGGAGATGAAGTAGATTGGTACCATATTGTTTGGTCGAAACATGTTATTCCTAGACATGCTATTCATCTATGGCTGGTAATGAGGAGACGCCTTCTAACCCAAGATAGAATGAGACAATGGAACACGGGTAATGATGTTGATCTAAGTTTACTTCGGTGCCCGCTTTGTAAAATGCAACAAGATTCGCATGATGATGCGTGAAATTGCGCCCTCGCAAAAGGTTTTACCTCTCAAGGGATCTTGAGAAGCTTGAAATCCCCACCAGGCAGTGTACCTGACCGTTGTAGTATAGTATAGTGACAAGTACCGGGGGATTGATCGTTCAACTCAAAGAATAGTGTTCGTTAGGATTGAAATTAATCTAACTAGGTCTAGAGGTGATGGATGATTCTTTTTGTATTTTTATATGTTATTTTGAAAGCAAGTAAAATCTCGGTTTTGGAAGGAGGGACGGAATTAGTTGCTAATCAACTAACCCAAAAGCTACTAATTAAACTAATATGCAAGAAAAGTAAATTAGGGTTCTACAAGGGAAGTGAAGCGCATCTACCTATGATGTATTACTCCTTGCTAGCTATCCAATTCTACCTATTGAATTGTCACACCTTGTTTTAATTGACGGGTTGTATTCCTTAATACCATTCGTGGGGGTGTGCACAAATTTCCCCAACTCTATAAGCTTCTATCTCTTCCTATGACAGACACCCAGTATCATATCATGGCCTCCCCAATAGTCCCTTATGCATTAAACACAACCAATTAATCGTAGTACACATCCAATTCATGTTTCTTAAGACATTCAAGCATGTTACCAATTGGAATTCTGCCAGTTTTCTTAAGCCTAACATCGATATCACCCAATTAAACAAGAGACAATAGGAAGCAAGAATTATAAACTAAACCAATTAGATTAATTGCATTTGTCACACCCTAATTGATGAAGATATACACAAGCATCAACAAGAAAACAATAAGATCTAATTGATTATAAACAAGTTTCATACAATCATAAGTAGACACAAGGTGAATTAGCAAACCATAATCAATGAAGAATAAGCAACAATGATAATGGAAAACATGATTAAGATAGAATCAACAAACCAATATAAGATGTTTATGGTGTGATTGAAACGCTCTAAGTTGCAGGAAAAACACCTACCCTAACCCTAGAATCGGACTTAGGGTTTGGGGCTTACAAATAATGAAGTTATGATATTTTCTTCACTTTTTCGCTCCAAAAATGTCCAAAATGCTTCCTTTTGTAAATTTCCTCTCAAAAGCACCTAAAATGACAAAAGGAACGATTTAGGGCAATATTTGATTAAATAATCTCGACTTTGGCCTTAAATGACTCCCAAAAGCGGTACACTTTTCGCTTCATCAAATACCATTACACTTGAGATTTGCTTGTCCTCAAGCAAATGCGCTTTTATTCTAATCAAAATACAATTTCAGTGTCATTTAACACTAATATAAAAGTAATTGCAACAAATAATCGTTCCACTTCAACCAAAAACAAGCACGGAAATTATACACTAGCACCTCACAAATAGTGTTTAGATACTCACATCTCTCGGGTGTAATAAAGTATATATCACAATATGGAAATGGAAAACATCTCTCACTACCTGTTATAGCAAATAGATTACCATAGGCTTCGGAAATGATCAAACCTCCACCACTTGGCGTAAGCACCTAGGATAAACTATCAAATAGGTCTTTTAAAAGGGTTATTACGTGAGGTGTAGGGATATGATAAACACGGTTTTGTTGGATAAAGGCAATATATACTGGTGGCGAGTTAATCATCTTGGTCAATTACATGTACAATGTGGCGTTGCTAAGCCAAGACTCAACTCGACTTAAGCTAATCAAAAAGTAATAAACATAAAAGGAAACGGGATGGTAGTCCGTATGTTTTTTTGTTTTTTTTTTCTCTATTTTTTTTTTCTTTTTCTTGCTTTTTTCGATTTTTTTTCTTTGCATACACTCTTGCCCTACCATCCAAAATAATACATCATAGGGAATTTACATTCCCCTTACACTTGAACTTTTACATACTTTACAATCAACTATTCTAATGACTCGAATCAAGATAATCAAAACACTTGGAGTACTTTCTAAGATTAACGCACATATGCGGGTAATATTTGATGTTCTTCCCTATTACTCCATAACAATAGTACTTTACCCATGAGTCCCAATCATCCCAAAACAATATGTACAAAATATGACTCGACTTGGTAACCATGTAATCAATTAGACAATTAAATAAGGGTTTAAACATGTAACAATAATGCACTAAAGATGAGTGCATACAAGGAAGGCTAAGGCGATTTGGGTGTACATTTGGGGTGGATTGTAAAAAAATTCTTCCTTTAAGTAAAATTCTTAAAGTTAGAAACGAAAAAGATAGGCTCGGAGGGGTGTACTATGGGTATCGTGTACTAAAAATGAGTACAACGCAAAGTTGTGGGAAAATTAATTGACTTTAATAGTCAAGTGATTATGACTTCATTGGTCAAGTAATTATGATACGGGTTTAAAAACAAGGGTGATCCTAATGCCTCTTATCATGTAGTAAATCCTAACTACACGAACGTAGTCTTACTAGCGGTCTCGGGATGCATCACTAACGCAAGTTCTAGAGTCTAAGTACTACCGGTACACTCATAAGCACTAATAATGAATGTTTTTCCTAACAAATCTAAAGGCGAACCTCACATATTTTGGTGGAAAATTTTTTGAGTGGTACGGTTTTTGTGCTAGCCATACAATTCCTATCCATGAGACGCTTATTAAGACTAAAGCTTTACTCATAAAAGTTGTAAAAAGTTTTAAATTTGGCGCTAAAATTGCCCTACCAAGTATTTCTCTTAGTTTTATTACACACCTACTATTGAACAAACAAACTCAAGCGTAATTGTATTCTCTAAGGTATCATCATTTACCCTCCCCTTACACTTAGGCTGAACATTGTCCCCAATGTTCATTTAAAGGATATAAAAGCAAATAAGGTAAAAGAATGAAAACAAATACTCCCCTGATTCGTTCGATGTAGATAAATTGTTAACATGGTTAAATCCTCCTCCAAGAAAATGAACTTTGAAAGCTTCTCTTCTGAAATATAAATCATCTTCTTCTCCAATATAACCTGTTAAACCTGAGAAAACAAACATAAAAAATCCAAAGCATCAAACCGAACAAAGAAAACTCACAACTAGATGTAATTCCAGACTTAGAAATAAAAATAAAATAATTAAAGATATAATGCTTGTGGAATGAATATTTGCAGATTTACTGGAGTTTATAAAACTAAAGAATTGACAAAAACTTTAAGAGGTAGAAAAACAAAACTTGCAAAAATTTTCAGAATTTTACACCTGACGCCGTCAGGTTATAATCCTGACGTCGTCAGAGTGTTCTGACAGAAATCTTATGTTAAGTTTCCGGAAAATTTCTGGAAAAACTCACGCCTTAATTCCTGAAAATCCTGCAAAACATCATTATGACTCGGTACAAGCATTTGACACAAACAAATACTAATATGCATGTTCATTTAATATTGTTGTGATTCATGTTCAATCCCGTTCTTATAAACAAATTTAGACTTCCCTTACACTTATCTTTTGCAAAATACCTTTATATGTAGCTAAGACGAAGTTAAAAATAAAATAAAGCATTTTCATAATTTACTTTGAAACATGAGCTACAAACAATAAAAATAAAACATGCATACGGAAACAAATAAAATCAAATAAACAAACAATCAAACAAATAAATAAAATAAAAACATCAAACACTTTAAAACATGAGTTGGGTTGCCTCCCAAGAAGCGCTTGTTTTTGTTCGAGTCGCGAGCCTGACTCTACCCTTATTTAACGAAAATAGGGGAGGTTTTCCCTACACTTAGGATTAAGTGCGGGTGGAAGTAGCGATACACACCCTTAGGGTGGAAATATGCCACGTGAGGTGAAGGGGGTGAGTGAATGGCTTCCTTCATCCTAAAACTACCCGGATAATATTGGTTGATGGGTGGGTCAGTTCCTCTTTTGTCTCCTAAATGTAAATCTAAGGATGGAAAGGTGTGTAAAGATTCAGGTTCCGGTTCATCAACACTAGGAAATTCCCTAGAACTAAGAGTAAGGTTATCACTACCAGTATTCAAACCTATATCCTCTAGTGGTGCTTGGTCCAAGGGTTCTACCTCAATTGGGGTTCCTATAGTCTCTTCTACTTCTTCCGAGTAAGTCACGGGCGGTGTGTATGTCTCAAATGATGGTAGGACTTGTGGGGTACTTAGTGGGCTTGGGTTTTCTACTATCTCTTCCATCACATCAATATCACCTATGTGTTCATCTTGTATTATGGTAGTGCCTAACCATGACATGCAACTAGGTGGCTCAACTCTAACCTCATGTGTGTCGTATGTTTTGGTGAAATCTATCCCGCTCATGCAACTAGGTAGTTCAACACTAACCATCTCATAATCTTTGTTTGATTCTAAGTTCATGTTCTTAGAAACTAGGTCATCTTGCTCATGAGAATCCACCAATTCGTTGAACTTATGGGTCATGGTTAGGAAGCTTTTCTCAAAATTCATCCAACGGGTCTCACTAAAAGGAATTGATCCTGATAATGATTGTCTAATAGAAATCACACATGCATAGAATTCATCAAACCCATCTAACTTTACACCCATCTCTTCTTGTATATATCTAAGATCACTTAAAAACTCATTGGAACAACAGGAAGCAAATCTATCCGAGTAAACTAATTGTTCCTCTATAGTTAATGATCTAATGGAATTTCATCTGCCATGGAGACAAATGAAAATGGTTTTACAAACAAAGGGCACAAAGAAAAAGATAGACTTAAAGAAAGCTAGTAAAAAGAAAATAAAAATCTCACTTGATATGAATCTAATGAGTAGACCTAATTAAAATTAAATTCAACCTAAACAATAACTATTCCCCGGCAGCGGCGCCAAAAACTTGATGCGTGGAATTGCACCCTCGCAAAAGGTTTTACCTCTCAAGGGATCTTGAGAAGCTTGCAATCTCCACCAGGCAGTGTACCTGACCGTTGTAGTATAGTATAGTGATAAGTACCGGGGGATTAATCGTTCAACTCAAAGAATAGTGTTCGTTAGGATTGAAATTAATCTAACTAGGTCTAGAGGTGATGGATGATTCTTTTTGTATTTTTATATTTTATTTTGTAAGCAAGTAAAATCTCGGTTTTGGAAGGAGGGGCGGAATTAGTTGCTAATCAACTAACCCAAAAGCTACTAATTAAACTAATATGCAAGAAAAGTAAATTAGGGTTCTACAAGGGAAGTGAAGTGCATCTACCTATGATGTATTACTCCTTGCTAGCTATCCAATTATACCTATTGAATTGTCACACTTTGTTTTAATTGACAGGTTGTATTCCTTAATACCATTCATGGGGGTGTGCACAAATTTCCCCAACTCTATAAGCTTCTATCTCTTCCTATGACAGACACCCAATATCATATCATGGCCTCCCCAATAGTCACTTATGAATTAAACACAACCAATTAACCGTAGTACACATCCGATTCATGTTTCTTAAGACGTTCAAGCATGTTACCAATTGGAAGTCTGCCAGTTTTCTTAAGCCTAACATCGATATCACCCAATTAAACAAGAGACAATAGGAAGCAAGAATTATAAACTAAACCAATTAGATTAATTGCATTTGTCACACCCTAATTGATGAAGATAGACACAAGCATCAACAAGAACACAATAAGATCTAATTGATTGTAAACAAGTTTCATACAATCATAAGTAGACACAAGGTGAATTCGCAAACCATAATCAATGAAGAATAAGCAACAATGATAATGGAAAACAAGATTAAGATAGAATCAACAAACCAATATAAGATATTTATTGAGTGATTGAAACCCTCTAATTTGCTGGAAAAACACCGACCCTAACCCTAGAATCAGACTTAGGGTTTGGGGCTTACAAATATGATGTGGTATTTATAGGCTATTTTCTGCCCGGCCCGATCTGACGGCGTCATCCCTAACACTTGACGGCGTCAGCACCATTTTTTTACCAAATTGTAGATCTCTTTGTCCTCTTCGCGTGGGCTTTTGAATCACCTAAATCCGAGTTCGTATGCAAAAGTTATGGCCAAAACAATAACAGCTACCGCGCGCGCAAGTTGTGACTAGTTAACATGTGATGGCCTACGTGACCCATTCAGGAAGTCTTCTGGGCCATCACTCTTTAATCCTGATGGCCATCTCTCTTTGCATTTACACGTGACGGCCTTGGCGACCCTAAAGGGTGACGCCGTCATGAACTCTTTAGAAAACTCTCTGGCGCGTCACATTTATTTGATTTATCCACCTCTTTGTCAAGTCTTGGCGCCGTCACTAGCATCCTGTGACGACGGCAGGTACAATTTTCAGCATGATTTTGAGACTTTGTCGGTTTCTTCACTTTTTCACTCCAAAAACGTCCAAAATGCTTCCTTTTGTAAATTTCCTCTCAAAAGTACCTAAAATGACAAAAGGAACGATTTAGGGCAATATTTGATTAAATAATCTCGACTTTGGCCTTAAATGACCCCCCAAAAGCGGTACACTTTTCGCTTCATCACATGACCATCTAATTTTTGAGTGTGGTTATTCTTCACAAGTGTGGAACCGGGTTCTTAGTAGGTCTGGTATGAGTTTTGGGTCGTCAAGGTGGAGTGGCATAGTGGCTTGGTTGCTTCCCATGGCTAGGCGTAATAGCATCACGACCATTGTGGCGCGCCGTATTGTGGCTGCATCTGCGTATTTCATTTGGCAGGAGCGCAACATTAGGATTCATAGGAAAGGTGCTAGAGTTCCAGATGATGTGGTGAAGGTCATACTTTATGTGGTTCGGTTAAGGTTGACAACTGTTCAGTTCAAAAAGAATACTCGAGTGGATCAAATGCGAAGAACATGGAGCATTGCTAGTGTTATCACTGATGAAGGGTAATTCTTATCCGATTAGAGGATTGTGTTTTGTTTAGTGATGTATCTTTGTAATTCTCTAGCCGTTTTGTTTCTTGTGGTTGTTGTGTTTTGAACATGTTCAAAACATAGATTGTTAGGTTTAGGGAGCTCATTACCTCTCTCTCGTGTACCTAAACAATTTTTTATTTTTAATATATATTCATCGGGTATAATTCTTTTAAAAAAATAATAATAATTACAACACGTGGATATCGATGCATCTTTTGATGAAAAGTGGATATCAATGCATTTGATGGTGACCATTTGCAACATTTATTTGAACGAAAAAAAGACACCTACTTTTACACAACTATGCACACTACCTTTATGACAAAAGTTGCATTTATTTGACAACTAAGTTTAGTTTAGTAAAATGTTCAAAAAAAAAAAAGTTTAGTTTAGTAAAATGTTAAAGTCTAGTAAAATGATAAAAGTTAATCCATTTCGTAAAAGTTGTACGATATTAGTTCATTTAGGCAATTTATGTTTTAAAAAACTTAAAAAGTTTATATCTCATATCAACGTATCATATTAAAAAATTATTTCATATTTATGTGACATGAAAATGTCTTAAATATTAAATTTCTTCAAAACTTAACACGACTAATGCGTGTGTAATGTGAAATAACGATAAAGTTAATGTTTATGATTTATTGATACGTGATTATCGACATGAAACACTTAAAGCTTTATAAAATTCAATCACATTGAATGCTGTAATTTAGTATGTAAAATGATACTAATTTATTGCTGTTAATTACGCTAAATACTAAGGGTGCGTTTGGTATGTAATAATCGTTTGGTATGTAATAATCGGAATGAAATTATACTTTCATTGCAAAACAAGATGTTTGTTTAAAGAATTTAAAATTTAACTATGCATATGATAGTGAGATATAAGCGATACTCCATTCCTCATTAATTTGACTCCTTTCATATCTATCAATTTCGACTTTTCCTTTTCCTCTTAAATGGGTTCCACTGTACCCAACTCAAATGTTTCAACCTCCATCCCGACTTCTCTACTTCCACCTCCACCACCACCATATCCAAACAGTGAAACCCTACCGCCACCACCACCATCTCCAAACAGCGAAACCCTTCTTGTCTCAAATGACGGCCAGGAACGAAGATATCAGAATGGGGGTTTCGACGATTTTCGAGCAAGAAGACATCAAACCCCAATTTCGACTGTTTACTTGGGTAATTTAGCAGAAACGTCCTCACCACATGTTATTGCTAATGGTTTTCGAAGGTTTGGGTGGATCCAAGGAATCTCATGGAGAAAGAACAGAAACTTTGCTTTCATCAAATTTGGGACTCGCCGCCAAGCTAAAGAGGCCATTGCAACAATGAATGGTAAGTCATGGCTAAATAGGAAAATCAAGGTTGGGTTTGCAAGAATGGATATGAGGATTAATGTATCAGGTACAACTCCCCATAAAGGTAATTGTTCCTTCATTTCTAGCAATGCTGTTAAGCGGTTTGATTTGGTGCCAAGTCAAGAATTGCAAGCAACTTTTAATTTATCAGCATTAGTCATTGATAAAGAAGTCATGGCGATTGAGAAACTTATCAGTTGGTTAGAGAAACGACAAATTGAAGTAGTTAAGTGCTCTTTTTGGGGATCTTATGGTGCAATTATTCAGTGTAAAAACGAAGATAGTTTTAACAGACTCATCCAAAGACCATCTGCGTCCAAAGATGATTTCTTGAAGGTACAGCCTATGATGGAAAGAGCAAATATGTATTCCCGTATTGTTCGACTCAGAATTAGGGGTATTCCTTTTGAATTATCTTCTATAGAGAATATAACTCAAGCTGCTAGGGTTTGGGGTCAAGTTTTATATGTGGATAAGGATTCATACAATCTTGGAGAGGCGGATTCGCTCTATTGTCTAGCTGAGGTTAAGGACCCTCGTAAGATTCAGGAATACGGGAATGCCTACATCACGAAAGAGAAGTTTGCAAGAGTGTGATGAATCAACAAAGGTTGATTGCAAGAAAATGAGGACATTTATGGATAAATTCATTGTCCAAATGAGTTCAGGGGTAGAACATAATGATCGAAATGAAGCTTCGGCAATGGTTGTGCAACATGTGCCTACCCCAATTAATAGATCTCCTCTTGAAACTAATTCGTCAACTTTTTCATCCCTTGAAAAAAATCATTCAAGGACAACGACTCGGGAAGATGTTCAGACACGCTTATCGGAAAATACAGTCATGCTTTCTACTCCAGAGGCTTTGGATAATTTGAATTTGAATTCGAATAATGGTGTGGGGGAGAATATTGTCCAGGGGGTTTTAACCGAGCAGGTACAAAAAGTTGTTTTATTTGATCAAACAAGTAAGAGAGATAAGGCAAATTCAAGTGATCAGGCAACTTTATACACCAAAGTGTTTAATATGATGAAAGAGGCTGTATCACATGAGTGTCAAGGCATCAACAGTAGCCCTATTAAGAAAGCTACCTCAGCTGACTTGGTTTTTTCAAAGGTTAATCCTTTGGATAAAGTGGTAGGAAAAAATAATAATCAGTCTTCACTTTTGTTTCAAGACACCTTTATTGATGAAAATGCCCATAACAACCCTATGTCCAGTTCCACTTCACAACATAAACAAGCCTCCATTTTAGATCCATCTGGTTCAAAAGATACCCAAAACTCAGCACCTATCCAAAATTCACATCTTGATGAGGAATGCGACAATGAAATTTGCCTTGGAAAAGATTGTAGATCTTCTTGTGCTATCTTTAGGAAAAATATGCATAAATCTAAAGATCGAAAGACGAATGGGAAGTCAAAGGTGATCGAAGCTAGTCAAGATACCTCTCCAAAAACAGCTCGTAATAAAAAGGGTAGGTCCAAAGTTGGTGTACGAGATGATCTTTTCGAAGATCTCCCTCATTGTAGCTCTTTGATCGAGTTAACCGGTGATGAAGCGTCTGTGTTCAAAGGAGCTAGAAAGCAGAACAAATCTTTGGGAAAATTCATTAATATGAAGAGTCAAGAAAGTGAGATGGAAAAATTCGGAAACTTTATTCAAGGAATGGTTGCAGATGATGAATCTCCTTCAAAGAGACAATGAGGTTGCTGTCGTGGAACACAAGAGGATTGGGATGTAAATCTAAAGGGAGGATGGTGGGTAAGGCGGTTTCTCATTTTCAAGCTCAGTTCGTTGCAATTCAAGAGACACAAGTAGCTGAAGTTTCTCAAACGGTTCTTAATCTAATTTGGTCAAATTTTACTTTTAGCGGTATTCAGGTGGGGTCTACAGGTAGATCAGGAGGGTTAGTATCTTTATGGAGAGATGATTGTTTTCGGTTAATATCTCATTGTGAACGAAAAAATTGGATTGCCACAATTCTTTCATTCATTCCAGATGATGTAAATATTCTCATTATTAATGTGTATGCCCCACAAGAAGAGTCTGATAAGAAGGTGTTATGGAGACATATTACATCGATGGCGTCCTCTTGGTCCGGTCCTTTGTGTGTTGTTGGAGACTTCAATTCTACTTGTACGCCCGAAGAAAGGCTAAGATGCATGATCGATCATGCTAATATGGCAAACTTTAATAGTTTTCTAGCTGAAGCTAATCTCTTGGATCAACCTTTACAAAATGCTTCATTTACTTGGGAAGGGGGCAGAGGTAAGAAATCAAGACTTGATCGTGTACTTCTCAATGTGTCACAACTCGTAATTTCCGGTCATTTTCTAAACCTCGACAATTTACTATTCACAAGTTACTATTCATCCTTTACTATTCATCGATCACTATTCATCGTTTTCGAGGTCAATTTGACATTCCGAGACACGTTCAAAAATTTTACTATTCACTTGACACTATTCATTTCCGAGAGAAAATCACTATTCACGTGCATTATTCATGTCATCGTAAATTTAGTTTACGAGTGTTCAAATTCGTGTAATCGTATTGGTTCAGGAGCGAATTCATGCATTATTGTCAGGGACATTTCATACGGACTAGAAATAGTCAGCATATCATCATTAGGGCACTTGCATACTATTCCACTCGTAGGGTATTCAAATTATATTTTTAATATAATTAACGAATTACGTATGTTTATTTTTAAATAAACACTAATACGCGAACTATAAATGTGACTAACATGTCCGACACTCCCGACTATGATCCCAATGTATTTTTATATTCATTTTTATAATATAAAAAGTATAATATTAATTTACCCGGTATTTTGGATATTTATTCCAATTATTAACTTAAGTTTACTAAAACTTCGACGGTTTTCGTAGAAATTAAACTATAATTATCTAAACACCCAATAATTTTACCCAACCTATTTTTATAATTTTTATAACTTTATTATGACCCGGTTAACTCCGTTAAAATTTATTTTTAGTTAACCCGGTACCCGGTGCATTTTAAAACTACAAAGAAACACACAATAATACAAATTACCTCAAAAAGTCTTACACCAAGTTCCCCCCCCCCCTTGACTTTGCCGCCCTCCCTTGCTTTTTTTCTTACAAAAACTCACTTACACACTCTTTCTCATTAATACCTATCACTATCTAAATATAATAAATTATAGTAACCAATAATACATATATACTTGTACAAGACTTTTACCTCATTTTCAACTAGTAAAAAATACATATTCTCTCTTTTGCTCTCTCTCATTCACGGCCAAGGAGGAAGAAACAAAGAAGACCAAAATTTTTCAAAGATCTTAGTGTTAATCTTGTGTTTATAGCATCCTTGTTAGAGTTTTGAAATAAAAAACTCAAGGATTATTAGGTTTTAATCATCCTAACTTCATTAATCTTACAAGTAAGTTTACTAAACTCATTTCATAATTTTTACAAAGTTATTACTATGTTTATACATGTTTCTTGCAAGATCTCATACATGCATTAACTTATACCACTTTATTTTTGTAAACTTTTGATCATACAAGCCCTAGAAGTGATTTTTGGTTAGATCCTTGTTAGATCTACTTGGTTTTGGTGATTAGGAACCCATGACACCCTAAGAAGGTGTATGGTAGGATTAGATTAGTTTTGTGGTGTTTGAAAGTGGTTTGATGGATGATGGAACTAGTTTGGAGACTTGGAAATGGTTTTTGAAACTTTTGAAATACCTACTGTCCCTATTTTAATTTCGTGGGAAAATCAGTGGGTGATGGTTTATTTTTGACCAAAGATTTAGAAAATACATTCAAAAACGAAACTTTGGGCGAAAGAACGGATTAAAACGAGTTTATAACGAAGGAGTTATGATTTTTGCAAAGTTAACGACGAAAACTATTTCTTATAAAACTGCTTGCTGTTTGGCAGATTTCAATGGGTAAAAAGAGGTATTAAACGTAACCTAGAGGAGCCGAGTTATCAAAAATATACTAGTATACACAAAAACGAATCCGTGGACATGAAGAACAAGGAAAACGAGCCTAAAACGACCGAGTTATACCCGTTTTAACATTGTCAAAACTATGTATATATATATATATAGTCACAAGTAAAAATAATAATGTACGTACTAAAAGGTATATTTTCTAGAAAATATTACTAAGGACTATTTTCTTATCAAACGAATACGTACGACCCGAAGAGAATACTTATACGACTTAACGACGTATTTCAAGGTTTTTAATGCAAGGATTATAACGCTAACATTTTCGTACGAGTTAATATGACAAGTTATATACTTCTATAAATGGACCTATTTTTCCTAAGTATGGAAACTATTTTACCATGACGATAACTAGTATTTCCAAATTACGAGTGGTATGAGTATCATGTGCATGTGCATTCATTTCATTTCGGCTTGATCTAAGTTAGATCATGATTATTCATTTAGGTTGCGGCTAGTGTTCGCGCCTCATTGTCCCGATTTCTTTACCATCGTTGTACCATCTTTGTACTATCACTCCAGGTGAGTTTCATAGCCCCGTTTTAATTCTATATTTTGATTTCAAATCCCACGGGGGAGAATACATTGCATTACTTATTTTTGTGTACATGCCTAAGTATAAAATTCATACATTGCTTAAGTTTCCTTATTACCACGTCTTGAAAAGTCCCCTTTTATTATCATGGACCGTTAATTTCTGGTACTAAGCGGGAGTGAGTGGATAGATCTATCGAGGGTGACGCCTCCATTCGTGTTTGGGTTGCTCCAAATGGAACGAATGCATTTCATGTCTTTATTATTAGAGTGTCTGGTAAACACTCATTGGGGCCAAGTATCGTCTAGCTTCGGGGTCATGAGCTTAAGAGCCAATGTATATACTTTCCGGACATCCTATTTCTTGGCATTACTTATGGCATTTGTACACTAGATTTTACTTATAAACCTATGATTATTCACCAACTTTATGTTGACCGTTTTTCGCAATGTATTTCTCAGGTTATTAAGGTAGCTCATGTGCATACATTTGGACCTTCATGGAGTCGCGGAGTCGACGCGTCTCGCTATATTTTCTGCACTTATGAAACGTTTGATCTTGTTGAACTTATTTTAACTATATTGGCAAACTCTTTTGGGACCTATGCTTTGTAAACTCTGAATGTTTTAATGATCAAACGCTGTATTTTCTAAACGACACTTTAGGTCGTTCAATATATCCTGGTTGTGTGCTATGATCCGTTACACCCTCAGGTATTCAATTCCGCTGCCATTCAGGTAAATTGGGGGTGTTACAGATTGGTACCAGAGCTAAGGTTATAGCGAACTAGGATGTATCTTGGACCCTAGACTATAACCACATCATCATAGCATCTCATCATTTTATCATAGGTGCATATTCACTATACTTGTTGCTTTACGCACACACTGTTCGAGTTATTCATACCCATACTTATATATATATATATATATATATATATATATATATATATATATATATATATATATATATATATATATATATATGATTATATTGACCTGGTTCACTAGTGACATGTCTTCAGATACCCACGCCGTTATCCTTTCGTCAGATTCCGACATTGAAGATGCCTTGTCATCTTCCACTACCATTATACCATTGTCTTATTAAGGATTTGACCGATTTCGTAATCGACGGATTAATAGATTATTACCAATCCATAGTATTTACCCATGTATCCAATAAACCATTCAACGAGTTTTATTTCAAACTATTTTACTACCTTATGGGGAAATTGTTTTTACCGAATTTCTAAAATAAGCCGTTTTGTTACCGTACTATAAACTGATTTTTCCGATATTACACCAAATATTTACTATTATTACGCGAAACAATTTTTATATTACTTTGAAAGGAAATGACTAGAATACCATTCTTCGAAACAAAACGTTGAACACCATCTAAAGCTTTTGAGAAAAATAATATTATTTTGATTAAATCAAGCATCGCATCATTAGTCCTCAACTATACATAGCCTGATCACCTATGTATACTTCAGGAAAGATTATGCCATGAAGGAAATAGTTACTTATAAAGTATTGTTAATAACAATCTTCATCCAAAAGCGTTTTAAACAAATAAACTCTTTTATGAATATTTCTTTCTGACAAATTTTCTCTGGATACTTACCCCACCTGTCACACACTTAGTCATTAAGTTAGACTTTCCATTGACTTCTTTAGGAGAGACTTCCCATATTAAGTACTAGGAGGATTCCTTGATACAAGAAAAACAATAAAAGGATTACGGAACTATTATACCTAGACTGAGAAAAATTTATAACTCAACAACAATCTTAAGATACCAAGCGAACATCCGACTCACCATCTCTGACCTAGTTGTCCGATTTTATTATTCAAAGGTACTAGCTAGACTGAGCTACGGGATCAAACACATTGTGAAGGTACGCTAAGCAACATCATGGGAATAAACCAAGCCTCCTAACCGATACTGTAAAGTGTTTTGAGTTAACATGGTCTCATCCATACGCAAACTTCCCTGCAATGAGTTTACGACAAGAATGATTGATTCCAATTATGGATATCGATATAGATTCCTCTAAAGCATTATGTTCTCTAGAACTTCTGGATAACCTCACCTATACATCGAGAAAGGCATCAGACTCAAGAATATCTCCCCAGCTACATGTGAAGACAATACGGAAATTCATCGACATAGTATCAATTGAAACCCTCATATTGCCAACATGATGACAATTTCAACGATAAACCATCTCAAGACTTAAGTTGGTTGAATACCTAGACTTGTAGTTCTGCCCGATAACCACCAATAGGCACCATCCAATATCAGGAACCGAACGTTAGACATCTATGCATTATGCGAACATTGCCTATCCTACTATTTTATCCTTGATAGTATTTTCACTTTAAGTAAAGTCGATTTAAAATTTGTGTTTATCCAAATCACATATCTCGTAGAAAATAATTTTTGAATTGCCTATTTTGAACGAATACGATCCTTTTAATCAATATTTAGCAAAACCATTGTAAAATGGGAAATATATAAACACCAAACTTTGGTAAACAGTCCTATTCACCACCTGTTTGAAAACCGCGTCCCATTTCCTAACTATTGAATTTTGAATCATCAAGAAAGATGTTATTTAGTAAACCATTTGCTCCATTTTCTAAATTCGTTTATTCAGAAAAAGATTTCGACCAAAAACTCAAAAATCGCGAGATAAATTTTGAAAACTAATCACCATGCTACGTCGCTTATGCATTTAGGGCTTTGTGATTCGACAATAAGGAATATTGGAATATGTGATGAAGGAAACTAGGAGGAACACCATAGAACGATTACAAACGTCATTAATGGAAACCAAGCATAGTAGGCAAAGAATGACACATGTCTTAGCAATCCATTAGACCAAAACACAAAGAATCAAACATTGTTACCCATATTCTATCTTCGTCGTATAACGCCGTGTTCGAAAGACGTAACATTGTGGAATTAGTCACAAGATTTATTGTACCTATTTCAATTGTTCCTGATAAAGGTGATCGAATCACCTCGGATTTCTAACAATCATTCTAAGATTTCCTTCGGAACCTCATTGAGATGTGAACACCGCCTATCATCCTCAGATCGATGGTCATAACGAGAGAACGATTCAAACATAGGAAAGTTATACTCAGAGTATGAGTGATTGACTCTAGAAATGGTTGGACTAACCATTTACCATAAATTGGATTCTTTTACAACCATAGTTATCGCGCGAGCATAGAGACTACACCATTTGAGGCACTTTATGGTCGAAGTACCAATTACCCGTTTACAAACTGAAATCGGAAAGTTAAAATTCACTGGTCTAGAACTAAACCATGGAACAACAAAGGAAATTTCACAAGTCAAGAATCGGTTACAAGCAACGAGAAACTGGTAGGAGTTATGTTGGTACATGACGCACATCATACGGATTGGGTATCCTTGAACAGCAAACTAACCAGATTCACGGGAAAGAACGAACTAAGTTGAAAGCTTTGCCTTGGAGAGGCATGATACGATTTTGGTAACACGAGAGATTGAACTTTTAAGTATATTGGACCATTTCAGATTCATTTTAGAATCGACCAACTGACGTATAAGATTTGAGTTCTGACAGAGTTCAGCAACATATATTACCCATATTACATTATAAATCTGAAGAGACACTGATCATCTATTGACGAACCAAACTCGGAAAAAGCCAAACTCACTATTCCAATAGGCATTCATGAAATAACCAGAAATTTCCTACAAGTCGAGAATCAATTACAAATTCTATAAGTTGTAAACCATTAAAACTTCAAGTTGGTAGCTAGATCACGTTGAAAGTTCTGCCTAGGAAGGGCATGATATTATTCGGAAAGATTTGGAAAGTTAAAACCGATATACACTGGACCATGTAATAATTCAGACAGAGTAGGCCTAGTAGCCTTCAGACTTGAGCCTTGTTAAAGAACAGCCGGATTACACAACTATGTTTCACCTATTTGAATCCAGGAAATGACTTTCAGATTAGTCAATCATAATCCCATTTGGAAGGGAATCCAACCCTGAGACAAACGTAGACTTGGTAATAACCAATAGAAATCATGGACCGTGAGGTCGAACGGTTGAAGCAAGTCAAATTCCTATCGTGAAAGTTCGCTGGAATTCTTGAAAAGGACCCGAATTTACTTGGGAACGAGAGGACCGAATGCAACTCAAGTATCCACGTCTTTTTACCAAATATACTCCAGAGACCAACCAAAACTGAACTTCGGGACGAAGTTCCTGTTAGAAGGGAAGACTGTCACAACTCGTAATTTCCGGTCATTTTCTAAACCTCGACAATTTACTATTCACAAGTTACTATTCATCCTTTACTATTCATCGATCACTATTCATCGTTTTCGAGGTCAATTTGACATTCCGAGACACGTTCAGAAATTTTACTATTCACTTGACACTATTCATTTCCGAGAGAAAATCACTATTCACGTGCATTATTCATGTCATCGTAAATTTAGTTTACGAGTGTTCAAATTCGTGTAATCGTATTGGTTCAGGAGCGAATTCATGCATTATTGTCAGGGACATTTCATACGGACTAGAAATAGTCAGCATATCATCATTAGGGCACTTGCATACTATTCCACTCGTAGGGTATTCAAATTATATTTTTAATATAATTAACGAATTACGTATGTTTATTTTTAAATAAACACTAATACGCGAACTATAAATGTGACTAACATGTCCGACACTCCCGACTATGATCCCAATGTATTTTTATATTCATTTTTATAATATAAAAAGTATAATATTAATTTACCCGGTATTTTGGATATTTATTCCAATTATTAACTTAAGTTTACTAAAACTTCGACGGTTTTCGTAGAAATTAAACTATAATTATCTAAACACCCAATAATTTTACCCAACCTATTTTTATAATTTTTATAACTTTATTATGACCCGGTTAACTCCGTTAAAATTTATTTTTAGTTAACCCGGTACCCGGTGCATTTTAAAACTACAAAGAAACACACAATAATACAAATTACCTCAAAAAGTCTTACACCAAGTTCCCCCCCCTTGACTTTGCCGCCCCCCCCCCCCCCCCCCCCCTTGCTTTTTTTCTTACAAAAACTCACTTACACACTCTTTCTCATTAATACCTATCACTATCTAAATATAATAAATTATAGTAACCAATAATACATATATACTTGTACAAGACTTTTACCTCATTTTCAACTAGTAAAAAATACATATTCTCTCTTTTGCTCTCTCTCATTCATGGCCAAGGAGGAAGAAACAAAGAAGACCAAAATTTTTCAAAGATCTTAGTGTTAATCTTGTGTTTATAGCATCCTTGTTAGAGTTTTGAAATAAAAAACTCAAGGATTATTAGGTTTTAATCATCCTAACTTCATTAATCTTACAAGTAAGTTTACTAAACTCATTTCATAATTTTTACAAAGTTATTACTATGTTTATACATGTTTCTTGCAAGATCTCATACATGCATTAACTTATACCACTTTATTTTTGTAAACTTTTGATCATACAAGCCCTAGAAGTGATTTTTGGTTAGATCCTTGTTAGATCTACTTGGTTTTGGTGATTAGGAACCCATGACACCCTAAGAAGGTGTATGGTAGGATTAGATTAGTTTTGTGGTGTTTGAAAGTGGTTTGATGGATGATGGAACTAGTTTGGAGACTTGGAAATGGTTTTTGAAACTTTTGAAATACCTACTGTCCCTATTTTAATTTCGTGGGAAAATCAGTGGGTGATGGTTTATTTTTGACCAAAGATTTAGAAAATACATTCAAAAACGAAACTTTGGGCGAAAGAACGGATTAAAACGAGTTTATAACGAAGGAGTTATGATTTTTGCAAAGTTAACGACGAAAACTATTTCTTATAAAACTGCTTGCTGTTTGGCAGATTTCAATGGGTAAAAAGAGGTATTAAACGTAACCTAGAGGAGCCGAGTTATCAAAAATATACTAGTATACACAAAAACGAATCCGTGGACATGAAGAACAAGGAAAACGAGCCTAAAACGACCGAGTTATACCCGTTTTAACATTGTCAAAACTATGTATATATATATATAGTCACAAGTAAAAATAATAATGTACGTACTAAAAGGTATATTTTCTAGAAAATATTACTAAGGACTATTTTCTTAACAAACGAATACGTACGACCCGAAGAGAATACTTATACGACTTAACGACGTATTTCAAGGTTTTTAATGCAAGGATTATAACGCTAACATTTTCGTACGAGTTAATATGACAAGTTATATACTTCTATAAATGGACCTATTTTTCCTAAGTATGGAAACTATTTTACCATGACGATAACTAGTATTTCCAAATTACGAGTGGTATGAGTATCATGTGCATGTGCATTCATTTCATTTCGGCTTGATCTAAGTTAGATCATGATTATTCATTTAGGTTGCGGCTAGTGTTCGCGCCTCATTGTCCCGATTTCTTTACCATCGTTGTACCATCTTTGTACTATCACTCCAGGTGAGTTTCATAGCCCCGTTTTAATTCTATATTTTGATTTCAAATCCCACGGGGGAGAATACATTGCATTACTTATTTTTGTGTACATGCCTAAGTATAAAATTCATACATTGCTTAAGTTTCCTTATTACCACGTCTTGAAAAGTCCCCTTTTATTATCATGGACCGTTAATTTCTGGTACTAAGCGGGAGTGAGTGGATAGATCTATCGAGGGTGACGCCTCCATTCGTGTTTGGGTTGCTCCAAATGGAACGAATGCATTTCATGTCTTTATTATTAGAGTGTCTGGTAAACACTCATTGGGGCCAAGTATCGTCTAGCTTCGGGGTCATGAGCTTAAGAGCCAATGTATATACTTTCCGGACATCCTATTTCTTGGCATTACTTATGGCATTTGTACACTAGATTTTACTTATAAACCTATGATTATTCACCAACTTTATGTTGACCGTTTTTCGCAATGTATTTCTCAGGTTATTAAGGTAGCTCATGTGCATACATTTGGACCTTCATGGAGTCGCGGAGTCGACGCGTCTCGCTATATTTTCTGCACTTATGAAACGTTTGATCTTGTTGAACTTATTTTAACTATATTGGCAAACTCTTTTGGGACCTATGCTTTGTAAACTCTGAATGTTTTAATGATCAAACGCTGTATTTTCTAAACGACACTTTAGGTCGTTCAATATATCCTGGTTGTGTGCTATGATCCGTTACACCCTCAGGTATTCAATTCCGCTGCCATTCAGGTAAATTGGGGGTGTTACACAATGACTCTTGGATTTTAAAATGGCTTCAATCAATATTGATTTCAGGAGATAAGAAATTGTCTGATCACAATGTTATTGTATGGGGTAAGCAATTGTTGTATTGGGGTCCAAAACCATTTCGTTTTTACAATGGTTGGTTTTCATTTCCGAAATTCACTGAACTGTGTAAGCAAAAGTGGTTGTCGTATCAGTTGAATGGATGGGCTGCCTTTGTATTTTCTAAAAAGCTCAGACTTTTAAAATCGGATCTCAAGGTTTGGAATAACCAGGTGTTTGCAAAAGGTCAACAAGAGATTAAGTCATATGATGCTCAAATGAAAAGGCTCGGAGCAGTTTCTAATCAAAGGGTCTTGTCTCATGTTGAGGTCCAACAGCTTGTTGAAATCAGAATTAAGAGGCGTTGTATTAAAAGACAAGAAGAAACGAAAAAAATGTTATCTTCACGCGTTCAATGGTTAAAATTAGGTGACAAAAACACTCGTTTTTTTCATCTAATGTCAAGAATTCGGTGCAACTCTTCGTATATATCGGGAATTCAGATCGGCGATTCGTGGGAGGAAAACCCCGTGATCATTAAAAACTACATTCTGAACCATTTTGCGCGTACCTTTTCATCTCCATTTCACTCACAAATTCAAATTAATTGGAGTTCTTTTGGTCTTGCAAGCTTATCGACTAATGAGGTAAGCCTATTAGAAAGATCCTTTTTAGTTGACGAAGTATCTGGTGTTGTGTCTTCTTGTGACGGAAATAAAGCCCCAGGTCCAGACGGTTTCTCCTTGATGTTTTTCAAAAAATGTTGGCATTTTTTGAAAGACGATTTTATGGAATTAATGCTGCAGTTTCATTATAATTCTACATTCCCCTCGGGTTTCAATTCTTCTTTTATTGTGCTAATTCCAAAGCACAATGTTCCAAGAGAGATCACTCATATGAGGCCAATTAGCTTGCTAAATGCCCCATATAAAATTCTAGCAAAGGTTTTAGCTAATAGGTTGCGTTCAGTTCTCCCTCGCTTGGTGAGCTGCAACCAAAATGCTTTTGTTAGCTCCAGACAACTTTTAGATGGGGTTATGCTTTTGAATGAGGTTTGGCACTTCGCAAAGAGGACGAAACAACAAGTAATTTTTATAAAAATTGATTTCTGCAAAGCTTACGATAATGTATCACATTCTTTCCTCCTATCTACCCTTGAACAGATGGGTTTCGGCAGTAAGTTTAGGGCATGGATAAGAACTGCTATTTCTGATATAAAGTATTCCATTCTCATCAATGGAACCCCAACAGCTGAACACACTTTGAAAAGGGGTCTGAGACAGGGTGACCCCCTTTCTCCGTTTCTTTTTATCTTGGTTACAGAAGTGCTGAGTAAAATCCTTAGTAACGGTCTGCTTTGTGGGGTGCTCAAAGGTATTAAATTAGGGGATCATGAAAGGATCAATCACTCTCAGTATGCTGATGATACCATCATTTTCGCTCATCCCTCCATTCAAGAAGTTCAGAATTTGAAGTCTATTTTTTCATCAAATCTCTGGTCTGAAGATGAACCCTCTTAAAAGTGCTATATATGGTATTAATGTTCCAGCCTCTCAAATTTCAGAACTTGCTGATGTGTTTCAATGTCAGATTGGATCATTTCCTCTTCAATACCTTGGATTTTCAATTGGGTCCAATCCGAGAAGGATCCACACATGGGCACCGATTATTCAAGCTTTTAAAAAGAAACTTGCAGGTTGGAAAGGCCGTTGTTTGTCGTTTGGAGGTCGGCTTACCATGCTCAATGCAGTGTTATCTAACCTTCCATTACACTATATGGCCTTGTATAAGGCTCCCAAGGCTGTTATCCTGCAGTTGGAGCGTATGCGTAGGAACTTTCTTTGGGGTGGGGATGCAACAAAGACAAAACTAAGTTTGGTGGGTTGGGATCTAGTTTGTCGGCCTAAGGCTCTTGGAGGTTTGGGTATCATTCCTCTAAGAATTAAGAATATGGTCCTTTTGGCAAAATGGTGGTCAAAATTGAACTCTAATAAATTTTTGTTGTGGAAGGCAATTCTATGTAATTCGCAAAGGTCAAACTTCCCGAAAAGGCTGATGGGAGATGTATCTCTCATTCAAACTTCTAAAGTTTCACAAGTGTGGCGTGACCTGTTATCCTTACAACGTTCAGATTCCATCTCTGAAGTGTTAGGTCCTCATAATTAGGCATGGAAATGCGGTGATGGTCAATTAATCGAGTTCTGGGGAGACGTTTGGATTGAAGATTTCACGTTGCGGAACAAGTTTCCAGAGCTATACCTTATATCAAACAATCGCTTTGGGAAGGTTTGTGAATTTTTCTCTTTTCAAGATCATTCATGTATTGCATGGAACTTGTATTTTAGAAGACCGTTATCCCGTTATGAAAGTGGTGAGTTAAGCTCTCTGTTTCGATACCTGGAGAAGATCATTCCTGTCTCTTCTCGTGAAGATGTAGTTGTTTGGAAACCAGCCGAAGATGGTGAGTATTCAGTATCTCATGGGTCACTCATAATGTTATCAGACCCATCTTTTCATGTCCCATCTTGGGCTCAGTTCTTATGGAACAATAAGATCCCATCCAAGGTTCAAGGCTTTCATTGGTTGGCAATTCAAGGGCGCATTTCAGTTAAAGAAGTTCTTAATTCAAGGGGTATTATTCCAGGTGGCCAACAAGTTAATTGCATTTGGTGCAATGATGCCACAGAGTCTGTTCATCATCTTCTTCTTCATTGTGCGTGGTCTTTTAGGATTTGGTCCGCTCTATTTAGATGGGGGAATGTTGAATGGATTATTCCCTCAAGTCTCGCCGAGTTCTCGGAGGATTGGAATCAGGGGATGGGAATCAATGCCAAAAAGTTTTGGTGCCTCATAGGTCTGTGTACGATTTGGGTAATGTGGTTAGTGAGAAACGAAGCTATATTCAAAGAGAAGTTCACGTGTTTGGCATCGATAATTCGCAATATCAAAATGAAGGTATTTCTTTGGGCATCCGCTTATGGAATGTGTTATGCGCACGATTTTCACATTTGGGAAAGTCAACCATGGGCTCTCTTATGAAGTCCATTGTCACATTAGTTTCGGTTTTTAATTGTATCAGTTGTATTGTATTATCTTTTTTGACATTTCAACAGTTTTTCGCAAAAAAAATAAAAAATAAAATAAAATAAAATAAAATAAAATAAAATTGGCCCACATATTTATTTCACATAAAAACAAAAAGACATGTACATATTTTATTTCACATACTCACATATCAATGTGGCCCACATATTTATTTCATATAAAATATACTCCTTTCATATCTATTAATTTGGCCCACATATTTATTTCACATAAAAACAAAAAGACATATACATATTTTATTTCACATACTCACATATCAATGTGGCCCACATATTTATTTCACATAAAATATACGAATCATACATTTGATTCCAAAATCTACTTCAACAATCCAAACAACATGAATGGAAATGATACATTTGATTCAATCCATTGTAATTCCATTTGATACCGAAACTCATACCGATTGTGATTCACGATAACAAACCAAACGCACCCTAATATTCTTGAAATAAACTATGATATTAATATTGACAAATTAAAATAGGACCCAGAGTATAGATATATGATAAAGGTTTGTATAATATTCAATGGGTTTACAAAAGTGACCCGGATCCAAAGATACCTGCCCCTTGACAGTAAGGGGCAACCATTACAAATACGATTCGAAACAAACTCAAAGATGAACGAGTTATGATTTGATACGACTAGGCCTCGAGTCATACAGGGTTTCACCCCGTCTAATACAAGTTCCAATTTGAGCACTTGAGCAGGGTATCGGTTAAACGTTTGTAGGATGAACGAGAACTATTCCAACTTTGGAGATGATATTTGTTGCATTGGAATCAATATTGTCGAGAAACTGTGGCTCTCCCAACTTTGGAGATGATCAAATCTTGTAATTCATCCTTGTTATCCACCGTTAAATTGCAATATCTCATCACATACATTGACATGTAAGGATCGATGTTCACAAGTTGCTTTTAGGAGCAGACTCGAGTCTCGTTACTAATAAATCCAAGGCTTCCTTCATCCAAGTATACTGGCAAACTTCTTTAGCTTTAGAAACACTCACCCAAACTCTTTTGCGAATGTCTTGTTCAGGCCAAAACTCGAGTTGCTCCTTTACTAGCAGCGGAAACATATGGCCTTCGTAGTATCCATCGTTTCCTTTGCTCTTAAAAGACCATTTACCCAATTCTCCCTCAACTATTCCGTAAACTCCTGCTTCTTCTACTGACTCTCTTAGTGCGGCTTCTTTGATTGATTCATCTGATTCCCAACCTCCTTTAGGAAACAGCATTCCTTTACCTTTTCTTTGTGCACTAATCACAAGTACTTCCAATGCATTGTTGTTAATTCTGTATGGTATGCATCCAACGACTTGACGTTGTTGGCCTTTATTGTAACGTTGCAACTGTCGTCCGCTGCGAGAAACCATTGGTACTACGTTTTTGAATTCCATTTGAACTATTGTTTTTTTGTTTTTTTATATGTTATGACAAGAAAATATCAGAAGATGAATATTGATTGGTGCTGATCTTTTTGAGTTGAGAAGAGATGTGAAGTTGCTTTTATAGAAGAAATGAGAGTTTATGAGTGGCTGAAATGGAAGCATTAATATGGTTTGTGTGTCCCACGGGGTATTAAAGAATAATGAAAGCGCGGTAGCGTAGGTAATGCGTGTTGCGTGAGTACGTGACACGTGTGTACTTCGATATATGCTGCATGCATTGGGTGTGTGGTTACTTCCTTTGCTGCTTACATAATGTATATGTCGATAGAAAAACAAATTTCTTGCTATCTCATAAACAGGCTTATCGAAAAACAAATTTCTTGCAATCTCATAAACAGGCTTATCAACTACAAAATGAAGGATATTGTCTGATGCTTGATTAGTTATATTATAAAAGGAGCAGTTATAGTTCTAAACTTCTAAAACATTTAATATTGAGTAGTGGTGGAACTATATTTTTTAATTAAGGAGGGTCGGCCGTGTTTAACGTAAAAAAGTTTAATATATGGTATTGTCTTTTGTTGTTTAAAGTTATTCATTTATGATTTTTGTAAACATCTACTCCCTCCATCCCTTATTAAATGTCCATGTTTGACTTTTCAAGTCTTTATTTATCAACTTTGACCTTGAATATTTTTACTTGTGTTATATAGTATTTGATAAAAATTATATGCAATGAAAATACATTTAAAACTTAATTCATTTATATATTTTGTATCAAATATTATATTACACAAATAAAATTATTTAAGGTCAAAATTGAGAAAGAAGGACTTTGAAAATTCAAACAGGACATTTAATAAGGGACGGAGGGAGTATATAGAATAAGGGACACTAA
The DNA here is from genome assembly GCA_030686995.1 of Artemisia argyi. Taxonomy (NCBI): domain Eukaryota; kingdom Viridiplantae; phylum Streptophyta; class Magnoliopsida; order Asterales; family Asteraceae; genus Artemisia; species Artemisia argyi. The sequence goes on from CM060694.1 coordinate 137,307,646, forward strand.
ATATAAAAACTAGTAGAAAAGCGACTTGTAATATAAATACTTAATGAATGAAATGAATTGATTAGGGGTGACTCAGCACCCACTAATTGTCTTACTACCTCCGCCCCTGATCCAAAGTGCGAAGTGATAAAATAACACTTTTCATAAATTTTCAATTTGTTTCAAGTCTAAGGCATCGTTTGTTTTTTTTCTTTTAAAAGCACTTTTTTTCTCTTTTGTCAGCCTACAATAGAAAATGAGAAATGTGCGTTTACTTTGTCATCTCAGAGAGAAAGATGTGGTCACATTTTTCTCATTGTTTCCAATATGACACGCAAAATGACGCTGCCATTTGCACGTTATTGCACCGCCCTCTAGCGGGGCCATTAGTAATGAGTTAACTCACATTCACCATTTGTGGTTTGTTGCTAGCTTTATTATTATTATTATTATTATTATTATTATTATTATTATTATTATTTAATAATAAACATCACTTTCATTAGAAACAAAACTATAAGATTACAAGAAATTAGTGGGGAGCCTCGAAACTAACTGGGCCCCCACACCTTTATTATTATTATTATTATTATTATTATTATTATTATTATTATTATTATTATTATTATTATTATTTTCTTTTTTTTTTCTAGTTGTTGCAGGAAAGTGATGGTAAAAAAGAATCATTTTTCTTAATCCCACCTTTACAAAAACTACTTATTTAACCATTTTTCACACAACCATCTTAATTCTTTCTATCAAATCCAAAAAGTAACTTCTCTCTAACAAAAATTAAGGATTATTCACTTTCATATACCGTTGATGAAATCAAAGCTGATGTTTAGAAACTAATTGATAGGATACCATTCGTAAGCAAGCGATTATCGACTTAGCTGTGCAGTTTGACATTGCACAAACGCTAAAAATGATATAAGCAAAGCATATGCAGAATGCAAAGATATTCCGTAAGAAAACTAGCTTTAATTGACACTTTCTTAGAAGAAGAAGCTTGGAAAGATTAGGAGATGAAAGATGTTTTGTTAAAATGGCGGGAACAATACAAGATAACATCAGTGCTGAAGTTAGATGGATGCATTAAAAAAAAACAAATCGGAAGTTCGTGTTTTTCTTTTCATGTAATGTTTATAATTTTCGTATTGCAGTTTGTGTCTTTATTTAAATGAATGAAAATTTAATTTGTTTGAAAAAAATTAAAATAAAATAAAATGTGTGTGGGAGGGGGGGGGGGGGGGGGTTTAAAAACTGCGAAACGACATGCAAACGGATTGAGCCACTGCAAAATGGTATTTTTGGTGTGTGAAAGTTAAATGTGAAATACTGAAGTGACGTTGATTTAGCAAAATGGCATGCCACCACACTTGACGCTCTTATGTTTGCAAGCGAGAAGAGAAAGTGAAAGAATGGTGTTTGTTTACTTTTAGACATAAAAGCTAAAAATTGATACTTTTTTTTTTCTTTCTTCAATTTTACAGATTAGAAATAAAACTGAATACAAAGTTCTTACTATATTGACTAAATAGATCGCCTAATTGGTGTGGAAAAGACACACACAAAAAAAAAACTATTTTTTTTTTCTTTTTTAGTTTTATATGTGAGTGTAGTGTTTTAATTGGGTATGGTAAGACCAAAATGGCATGTGAAAGGTGTTTTGGTGTGCGAGTGTTAAAAGTAAAGATGTTGAAATGACGCGAGGTGTCGTAAGAATTAGCATGTCACCACACCTGATTCTCTTATATGGTGATTTAGATACTATTAATTGCATTTAGAAATAAGGGATTTAATTAGGAGATAATCCAATTTATTATTTTTAATTGTTTAGGGTGTGTTTGTTTCATTAAAATGTTTCAGATCTGAATTTGACTACCACATTTTATCAGTAAGAGGTTGCTAGAAAGTCTAAATTTAAACGAAATAATGTTGTTTGTTTTTGTATAATTGTGCGAACGATTTTAAGTGCTCATTTCTGCAATTTATTTAAGTAACTTATGTAAATATGAAACAAGACTTTTATCATAAATATAACATAGTTAATAAAACATCAAATATATTATATTGACACGATTCTTCAATCTCTTATCTAGTAAGAGACAGTAAGACAAGTCCCCCACCTTTTACTGAGCAAGATGTTATATATCTTACTGAGTCAGAGTCAAAATAAAAAAAACAAACAAGCAAAACGTATGCTCACCTCTTGCGATAAGAGTAAGAGGGCTAGTAACTTAAAAAAAAAAAAAAAAAAAAAAACCTAGACTTTTCCAAATCAAACTGACCGGGTCTGAGGGTGTTGTCACTTAAAGTTGAACGTTACGTGACTATTACAAGGTTGATATGATCACACTAAGGTGTCGTTTATTTTTTCAGAGCTTTTACCTCTTCATCTGCAAACCATGTCTGCAGAAGAAGAGGTGCACATAAGCTCTTCATCTACAAGAAGAAGACCGTTTATTTTTGTGCTATTGAAGTACTTCTTTCTTTCTTTCTTTTTTTTTCACTGGTATTTTTTGTGCTATTAAAATACCTTTTTTTCCTTTCCTTTTTCTTTTTCACTAGTTTTTTACGTTTTCGTCCGTTTTTTTACGTTTTGGTACGTTTTTATGTTTTTTACGTTTTCGACCGTTATTTTACGCTTTTTCTGTTTATTTACGACTTCGTCTGTTTTTTTACGTTTTCTTCCGTTTTTTACGTTTTCGTCTGTTTTTCTTACGTTTTCGTCTTTTTTGTACATTTTCATCCGTTTTTTTACGTTTTCGTATGTTTTTTTACGTTTTCGTCCATTTTTTACATTTTGGTACATATTTTTACATTTTCGACCGTTTTTCATGTTTGTCTTTTTTAAATTTTCGCCGATTTTTTTACATTTTCGTTTGTTTTTACGTTTTCGACCGCTTTTTTACGTTTTCGTCTGTTTTTTTGCTTATTCGTCCATTTTTTTAACGTTTTTTACGTTTTCGACATTTTTTACTTTTATGTTAGTTTTTTTAGGTTTTCATCCGGTTTTTTACGTTTTCGTCTGTTCTTTACGTTTTGACCTTTTTTACATTTTCGTCTGTTTTTTTTACGTTTTCTTCTATTTTTTTACGTTCTTGTCTGTTTTTTTTACGTTTTCATCCGTTTTCATATGATTTTGTATGTTTGTACGTTTTTTACGTTATTGTACGTTTTCTTACGTAAGAACATGTAAGAAGAAGGTCGAAAATGTAAAAAAAAAACAGACGAAAACGTAATTAAATACGAAAATGTGAAAAAGATATAAGAAAAAGTAAAAATCGGTTGAAAACGTAAAAAAACAGATGAAAACATAAAAAAAAGCAAACAAAACGTAAAAAATGGTCGAAAACGTAAAAAACAGACAAGAACAGATGAAAATATAAAAAAAATACAAAAACGTAAAAATAACGGACAAAAACGGACTAAAACAAATGAAAATGTAAAAAAATAAGGCGAAAACGTAAAAGAACGGGAGAAAACGTAAAAAAAAAAGGACGAAAACGTAAAAAAAAAGGCGAAAACATAAAAAACGGGCGAAAACGTAAAAAAAGAGGCGAAAACGTAAAAAATGGGCGAAAACATAAAAAAACGGACGAAAACTTAAAAAATGGGAGAAAACGTAAAAAAATAGACGAAAACGTAAAAAAAATGAGCGAAAACGTAAAAAAATGGACGAAAACGTAAAAGAACGGACGAAAACGTAAAAAAAACGGGCGAAAACGTAAAAAAACGAGCGAAAACGTAAAAAAATGAGCGCAAACGTAAAAAAACGGGCGAAAACGTAAAAAAACAAACGAAAACATAAAAACAAACGAAAACGTAAAAATTCTGTCGAAAACGTAAAAAACTGTCGAAAACGTAAAAAAACGGACGAAAACGTAAAAAAACAAACGAAAACGTATAAAAACGGATATTGAGAAAGAGATGTAAGGTTTGTGAAAAAAGAGGCAAGAAGTGAAAAAAGAGGTAAGAATTGAAAGATAATGTCTGAAATCTAAAAGAGGAAAGAAGTGAAAAGGAGCACTTATGTCTGAAAAAAAAAAAACAAAAACCTCTGCCCTCCTGCACACAAAAGAAGTGAAAAGAGGAAAAAAATGCTTATTGTGAAAAAACAAACGACACCTAAGAGTGATTCAGATACAAGATTACCTACTATATGATGAAAGTAAATTTGAGTAACACATTTTGTATAAATTTTTTCAAGTGATACTTGTTAGCGAGGCTGTGATTGTTTTTTTAGAAAGTACTTTTTGCCACATTTCTTTTCGGCGAGAAGAGGAAACTGGAATGAGGTTGTTTGTTTTTTTCATACATAAGTGATGATAGTTACTTCTCTCTACTTCAATCTTGAAGACATTCACAGTACCCAACCTCTATTTCTTATCTTTCTCTCTTCTCTTCTCACTTCTGAGCCACCACAAAAACAAACAATAGATTCATACTTTAGATATCTCTTTTCTAGCAGTCTTGCAGACATGGTTTTGCAGAAAAGTGGTAAAACATCTTAAAAACAAACGACACATTAGTATAAGTAGGCCACAAGGGCTAAACCGTATCATGCAAAAAAATTGATTATTACTGGAATATTGTAGCGCATATATTACACATTTAATTTTTTATGGCAAAGGACAAAAAAAAAAAAAAAAAAAAAAAAACTACTCAGTTTGACCCATTACTCAACTGCCCATTTTGACACTTTTAGCTAGGATTAAAGACATCATAGCTCTGCAGTCTGCACTTCTTATTGCACACACTTTACGCCTTTAAGTATCTTAGCATTTGCCAAAATCTCTTGACGAAAGAAAAACATTCACGTATCCAGCGTTTAAGTAACTTGCCTTTCCAGCCTTTATTATATCCAAACGAGAGACTAAAGATGTCTCGTAATCACCATCTTTTCAATAGCAACATCAGCTTCATTTTCATGTATAATCATCGTCTCAGTTGCTTCAGGTTCATAACTTAAACCCATCCTAGCTTTTAAAGAGACAGTCTGGAGTCTTCCAGAACTTTCTTCACGGGCATTTAGCTCTCCATTTGAAACCCCTGTATTAGCAGCTCGATGAACGAGTGTACCGATGGGTTGTCCTTGTAAAACTCTAACAATATTGTCTCCCGCAAACCTGTTAAGAAATCAGCCCAAAAAACACCAATAAAACTACACCTGACAATGGGTTCAAGTCTCGTCGGATACATTTGTGAGATAGGATAGGTGTGTGAAAAATTGCCATTCTAAAAAAGAAATAGTAGTTGTACCACAAAGTTTAATATAAACTACCAAAAGTTACCTTGTAATGACAACGGGGATGCCACCTTGAGACGCATAGACAGCAGCATTGACTTTAGTAGTCATACCACCTGTTCCTAAGCTCGATTTGTCACCAAAAGTAATTGTGTTCCCGTGTTTTTCTTCAATGTATGTATAAATGAGTTTTGATTGAGGATCACTAGGAGGTCCGGAATAGAGACCATCTACATCGCTTAAAAACATAAGAAGGTCGGCTTTAAATTCCAAAGCTAGTAGAGCTGCCAAACTGTCGTTATCCCAATGTATACCGAAAGACTACAACAATAACCATAATTATAACTCTTCATCGATAAGTGTTTACTTATAAATCTAAGGGCAGTATTGGTACCTCATATGGAGCTATGGTGCTAATGGCATCATTATCATTAAAAATGGGAATAACTTTTAATGATAATAAAGAAGAGACTATATCAGTAAGTTGCTTCCTAGATTCTGGACTCCTAAAGTCATTATGAGACACAAGGAGTTGCGCTGATGTCAAGTCTAGCTACAAAAAGGATAAGAATTTAAGTCAAGCATGTTATATAAAACTTAGGTTAGGAATAAAGAGAATATAGTGAGAAATGGATTCACCTTGCTAAATAACTTATTGTAGAGTGAAATGATACTAATTTGTCCAACAGCTGCACAGGCCTTACGATCCATTTCAGCTTGTGGTTTTTGGAGGTCGGCAGAGCTTAAATAAAAACGTTTTAGCTGTTACGCTAAATAGAGATGCCAAACAAGTCCTATGGGTAAATATCACATAGCTTGAATTGGAAAAGGTCAAACAGTTTTTGTACCTGCTGTTGACTGATGTCCTGGTACTAAGGTGTTGTCGACCAACACCAATAGCACCCGATGACACCAAAATCACCTCAATCCCTTGAGAATACAGTGCTTGAATCTGCAGTTAATACTTGAGAAAATGCAGTGATTGTTTAAGAAAGAGCACTAAAATTATGTAACTTATTGAATTATTCTTTATTATAACCTGCGTGATTGTTTAAGAAAGTGCTCCTAATCTTTCAGGAGCAAGTCTTCCATCATTTTCAGTGACCACAGAAGTCCCAACCTTAAATCCAAACGAAAATCAGTTAGATGTCTTAGAACTATAACATGGTACATCCAAACAAAATCAATTCTTTCATGAGTATATGAATAGGCAAGATTATCTGAATTTCAAAAAAGTTGCATACAGTTATCTACTTATATCTATTGTTCAATAGTGATCAAGTTATCATACAGAACTAGTAATCTAACCACAACACACACACTGTTTGATTTTTTTTATTATTATTATCATTATTATTATTTTTAATTTTTTTTCTTTTACGATACAAAATGTTTGTGTTTTCTAGTTAGAACTGTAGTCTGCAGAAGCATACATTCATTTGGAATTTATATATTTTAGCGTTTCAAAGTTATATGGCACACACAATTAATTTAAACTCATTGACTAATTAACAAGGTAGCTTCAATGAAACTAGATAACAATTAGATCAATTAAGTACCTTCATGAGACACTGAGGACATCATACATGATACACATTTTATCCCTCATACAAGAATACTAAGACACTCAACATAGCGAGCAAAGTAAAGGCAAAGAATACTTCAAGTCATTTCAAACAGACATTGTGGCCATTCAAAACCAAAACTAATTAAGGAACCAATATATCTAGTAAATTGGTCATTCTACATTCAAATCAATATATCTAATATTTCCTCAACACATTATTACTAAAAAGTACAGCTACAAAAAGTACTTTGATACTTTGTTACATGCAAATTTTGGAAAACAAACAGTTTAGGCATTATTAAGCATTATAATAGAGAATGAAATTAATTAACAATTCATATACCTTAATAATAATCCGTTAAGCATCATTAAGAAAAGCACGACTTTGAAGAACTGCCTCCATAACTTTAACTCGATTGTATGTATTAAAAGATATTAGGGTTTCTGTGAAATATGTTTTCAATACTCCAATCGATTTACAAAGGAATGCTATATAAGCGAGATGTACATTTGACTAGGACTATTTAGGAGCTACTAACGATCATTTACTAGCTAACTATGCGATAATATAGGATAGTTAGCTGTAATATAGGAGAGTGAGAGGTTTAAATAGCGGAAACCGAAATAACCGCACCGACCACTACGCCATATTCAAATTTCCGCTTGGTTTAAAGTGCAGAAAGGGAATGGGAAAAAAAATTGCAAAGCAATGATTGAGGTGGGTAATCAATACCTTTGCACTTTTTAACCAAGCAGCATATACTGAATAATGTGGGCCCTTTTAATTAAGGGTGATCACGGTCCAAAAACCGGACCGGACCGGACCGAAGACCGAGAACCGGAAAAACCATAGACCGAGACCGGACCGAATGTGGTCGGTCCGGTCCAATTAGGCAAGATTTGGCAAGTTTTTTCGGGTTTTTGGTCGGTCCGGACCGGACCGGACCGAGGACCGAATTAGCCAAAAAGCTTAGACCGAGGACCAGACCGAATGTGGTCGGTCCGGTCCGGTCCGGTCCGGTCGGTTTTGTCGGTCGGTCCGGTCCATCCGGTCCGTTTGCTCAGCCCAGTTTTTAATTATCTTACCCATTCCACACCCCCTTTAACCCCCCACCAAGTACCCTCTTAGTTTTTCAAATAAACCACCACTCCGCATTTATGAATGCAATTTAGTTTACGGTTTTCTAACTTGTGCCATGGGGGCATGGGTTAAAAGCATTAATTAAAAATGATTATTTCTTAAATTAAATTCATTTTTATGTAAAATGATGTTAAATTTGACAATTAAAAGAAATTTTAAAAACTAATCATATCAACTTACATTTATTTATGGTAATTTTACTTCATTAAATGATTTAAACATGTAACACAGTAACACTATGAAACATTATCAAACTGTATAATGCTCACCCCTGCCTTTGATGAAGAGAAAGAGATAAAGTTAAAATAAATGTTTTTCAGAATATCATTATATAAACTTTAAAAAAAAATTATACGAGTTGTTTCTATATGTACAATCGCGTGTATAATTTTCATATCTCAGTAACCTGACTTTCATTTGGATACTTATATTTCCGTTAATAATAAATTTACTTGCATTTAATTTAATACACGGGTAAACTTATAAAAAAGAATAACATGGGTCGTTATTGAACGCCGGTAGTAAAAAATATTTGATCTTTAATAATAATAATAATAATAATAATAATAATAATAATAATAATAATAATAATAATAATAATAATAATAATAATAATAATAATAATTGATACGTGGGAATCGCACCAGGCTTTACCTCTCGAGAGATCTCGAGAAGCTTACAACCCCCACCAGGCAGTGTATCTGATCGTTGTAGTATAGTATAGTGACAAGTACTGGGGGATTAATCGTTCAACTCAGGAATTGTTAGAATCGTATTTTTATTTATAAAAAGTGTCGGTCATTAATGTGTAGTAATAGGTTGCTTTAGAATATCATTATGATGAAGTTTATGTGTAGTTTTCATGATTTTATAAAGTCTAAGGGCTAGTTATGTAATAGTTTCAAAGATATGTGAAGCCCTAGACATCCACTATAAATACTCTTGTAATCCTCATGTTTGGGGTTGGTTCTCTTAGTAATAACATAGGTCATTATTTCACACACTAGAGTTCCCTCTCTCTCTCTCTACTTACTTTCTCTCTCTAGGATTAAGCATGATTCACAAGTGATTAAGGTTGTTCTACGGTCCTACAAGTGGTATCATTCGCCAAGGGATAATATAGGTTGATTTAGGTTAGATTTGGTAGAAAAACTTGGTTTTTTAAAGTGATTTTTTGAGAAATCCGCTTACTGTTCATCGCAAGTTTGCGAGTTTGAAACGGTTTCTATAGAGTTAGGAAATTTCCAAGTTTGCAAGTTTGAAACGGTTTCTATAGAGTTAGGAATTTCCAAGTTATAGAGTTAGGATTCTTCAACTTATAGAGTTTGGGGTTACTTTACAAGTTAGCGAGTTAGGATTTTTTAATCTTAGTGAGTTTGGGATAAAAAGTTAGCGAGTTTGCTTTTGTTTTATCAAGTTTCAGTTATTATTGGCGAGTTAGCCTGTTTGCCTTATCGTACATCGAGTAAGGTTATATGTGGCAACTTACTAAGGGGAAACTCTGCTCAAATTTTCACTAAATTACCGAGTTTGATAATACTCAAAACATACCGAGTTTGCTTAACTTTCAAGACATACTGAGTTTGGATCTTTTCTCAAGACATACTGAGTTTGGATCTTTTCTCAAGACATACTGAGTTTGGATTTTTTCTCAAGACATACTGAGTTTGGATCTTTTCTCAAGATATACTGAGTTTGGATCTTTTCTCAAGACATACTGAGTTTGGATCTTTTCTCAAGACATACTGAGTTTGGAAATTTTCTCAAGACATACTGAGTTTGGATCTTTTCTCAAGACATACTGAGTTTGGATCTTTTCTCAAGACTTACTGAGTTTGGATATTTTCTCAAAACATACTGAGTTTGGATTTTTTCTCAAGACATACTGAGTTTGGATCTTTTCTCAAGTCATACCGAGTTTGGATTTTTCACTACATTTCAAAAACCTTTAATCATACCGAGAACGAACTTTCATCTTCACCAAAAACATCTAATCTTCAACAACAACCTTTGTTATCTTTCAAAAGATCCTAAGAACAACTTTTCACTTTAAATTGAATCAATGGCAACTCACCATGATCGTTTCACAAGTACTTTGTCCAATGGTTTTGCTTCACTCTTCAAGGAATTAAACATCCAACAACACAACAACAATCCGCAAGGATATGCTTCGAGTATACAGATGGGGAACAAGATGCAATATGCAGGGCAGTATGTAGGAAATCAGATGGATCAAATTATGAATCAGAATGTGCTTAATCAAAATGGGATTAATTGTTTCATGACTTCGATTCAGAAACCTACATCAGCAAGTCACAGCAGTGATATTGGGAATAATTACAATGTCAATGCAATGACAAAGGTTGAAAAGATCCAGTACTTGTTGATTCTAGCCAATAAAGAAAAATCGGGAATACCATTGACTGCTGAGGAAAATGAGTTTAGAGCTACAACAAGATTTAATGACAATTCAGCAGATCTCAATGAAACCTACAACTTTATGGCAAATCAGCAGGCAACAACATCAAGCAGTGATTCTGATCTTCCTCCTACTTATGATTCAGATCCTTTCCATGAGGTACCAAATAATGGTAATGATGCTAATCCGTTTGCTCATGAGCAGCCACATTATGTGCCACCTGAACCTAATTACGATACATATGTAGGGGAACAAGTTAATAGCAATGTTAACTATGAAACTCCAGATATGGATCCTAATGGAGTTCAAGTTGCATAAAATGGTGCTAATGATGAGGAAACCCATGCTTTCTTTGAATCATTATTGAACAATTGTCGTATTGAAATTGAAAATGTGCAAAAGGTCAATTCTGATGTTAAGGCCGCGAATGTTAAATTGACCGCTGAGCTTGAGAGTTACAAGAAAAACGTTAATGCTTTTGAGTTTCATCACAAAAGATTGTCTGAATTAGAAACTGGTTATCAAAATTCCGTTTCAAGGGAAAAACTTTTGCAAATCAAGTTTGATACACTTGACGTTAATTCTTTCAAAAAGATAAAAGCTTTAAACGCGGAAATTACTGATTTGCAAAACCAACTCTCTAAACAAAAATCAGCTTATTTCAATCTTGAAAAAGAAAGGGATGAGTTGAAAAAGGAATTTGCAAAGAAAGAAGATAAACTTTTGGAAGAAATCATAGAGTCAGAACACATGATTGCTGATTGGCTCCAAACGATCAACCTAAATTGACCAGGGATGTGGTCAACAAGGTTAAACAGCTTAGAGTCAATGCTCCGTGGAAGTATAAGGTTTCCCCGGGTCGTATGTCCTGACGAGGTGTGAATTGTTAATAAACGGTTTCGTGATCGGGTGAATTTGGAGGGAAAGGGTGTTTTGAGTGTGATTGAACTAAGGAATCTACAATGAAATAGCTTAAACAAGCTATGTCAATAAGACGGAAAACTAGGAAAAACCAGAAACGATTAAAACCTAAAAACGCGTACGTTACGTTTAAATAAAACGTAAACGTACAAAATAAAACGCGAGTTTTAACAAAATAAAATACTTACAAAAGTGAAAATCACATTTTTACAATCCTAATAATAAAATAAACTTTTTGGAAAATTAAAATTACTTTTTACACTATTTAATTATTTAATATTAAATAAAAACTATTTAATACTTATTATTAATACTTAAATAACTAAAATACACTACAATATTATTTAAATACTAAAAAGGTGAAAATAAAATTTCTAAAATTATAAAATAACTAAAAATAAGTTTTAAAATTACAAATAAGTGTTTTTGTCTTTTTGTGGTTTTTCTATTAATTACTAATTAAATTCTAATTATCTAATTAACTATTTTAAATTAAGAAAAATAGCAAATGAACAGTAAAAATTCTAATAAAATTTCTAAAATTATTTTATAACATATAAAAGCTAGGAAAAATATAAAAACTAAGTTTTACTTAATAAAAACTAATTATGCTATTTTAAACTTATTAGTAATTAATAATTAATAAAACTAAAATTAATTCTAATTAATACTAAATGAGAAAATAAAAATCTGAGAAAATTAATATAAATACTTTAATATAAGATATAATTAATAAAAATATAAAAATGACAAGTACTTAATAAAAATTTAAAAATGAAAATTAAAATTAAATTACATTAAATAGAAACTATCACTTAATTTTAAATTTGTTTTTCTTGATTTTTCTTTTACAAACCTATTAAATACTTAAAAACAAACACTTTTTGTAAAAACAAACTTTTTGGAAATTAAAAATAAGCCAGAATAAGCCAATAAGTTGTGACAGTTGACTTTTGTTGACCCAAAGGGAAAATAAGCTAAAATGGCTTTGAGTGGGACCCACAATGGTTTAATCTGGTTTAAACTAGTTAATAGAACATGAATAAGCTAGAAAAATCTAAGGATGACCACTGAATAAGCCAAAAAGCTAAAATTAAGCACTTGAAACTTTGGAAGAACTCAGAACTGGGACAGATTTGGTGGCTAAATTCAGGTGGGTCCCAATGGATCTCAGGTCAACCCAATGGTCAAAAACCCAACCCTGGTAGGAGGGGGTGGAAATGAACAATAATGGTGGCCTTGGGCCCACTGGGATGGTCATAAACCACCACCAAAGTGGTGGTGGTGGGGTGGATATCTGCTGAAGCAGAACAGTGGTGTGCCCTGCAAGTCACTTTGTGGCTTTGTGGGGCCCACAAGAAAAATTCTAAAAATCTAACAAGGCTGGAAACTTGAAGACTAGCTGGGGGAGAACAATTAGAAACAAATTTTATAGCTTCAATCCAAACACTAAATTCAATAAAAATCCCTCATTATTTGGAAAAATCTGAATTGCAAACCTTTGACTTTTTTCATAAACTTGGAAATTTGACTTTATTGAACTTCTATGGATCACTGATGATTATATAAGCTATATTAAACTGAATTGAAGCTAAATTGAGCTAGGGGAATTACCTACAAGCTAAAATGAAGGTTTGTGGAACTCAAAACTCACACAATGGACTGTGATGATGAAGGGAATGGATTTTTGACTTTGGCTATGAAAAACTTGGATTTTAATGTTTATTAAGTCTCACTACACCTAGTGTGGTAAGTCTAAACTAAAACAACATCAAAACAACAACTAGAACTTAGCTAGATGGGCAGATCCAAACACCCCCTTAACAGCTGAAAATGGCAATTTGTGATAAAACTAGCATATGCAAACCATGAAACTGAAATTGATGCTTGAGTTAACCAATAATGAACATGAATAAATAAGATTGAACAATAATTGACCATACAATACTAATACAGATTATATAAAAAAAATAAGGACAAATTGCTTACAACTGATATAGGTGCCCAGGGTAATCAGAACACAACCTACACACTCTCCATAGAGTTCTAAACCAGGGAAATCACAAATCCACCATGCAACTTTGCTTCTTATCTGTCTCTCACTGATTTTTGAATAAAAATCTATTTATCACTTGTTTTTTTTTTTTTTTTTTTTTTTTTTTTTTTTTTTTTTTTTTTTTTTTTTGAGAATTTTAATAAAAACTTGTGTAACTGCATCTGAAACTTATGGAAGCTTGTAAATAACTTATATTGAGCTTATGGACTACTGAAACAACTTATAACAAGATTGAAGTGAAGTTGTCAATTTCACAAAATGCATAAAATGAACTTTTAACTTGTAACTGAAATTGAAGCTTGAAATGAGTTTAAGATACAATGAAATTACTTAATACACATTATTAAACTTAGAAATTACACTGGACATGGAAATTTAAGTTAAATGACATGAAAAACTAAACTACACTAGTTTACTACATATATAGGGACTGAGGTGAGGTCCTGAGACTTTCCCACTTCTGTTTGGACCGTTGGATAGCTTGCTTTGATCCCCACCGTTTAAATCCCATTTGGCGGGAAAACGGGGGATTGGCAGTTGGGGGATTTGGTAGAGGCAATTAATGAGGTTTGGTATATTTAATGGAGGGGGGGGGGGGGTATATTGGTGAGGGATTGGTGAGGGTTTTGTGGAGAGGAGGGGGGATAAGGGAGACAAATACCTGGTAATTAGGGAGATGTTAAGGACGATGAACAGTAGATCGGGGATGGGGTTTGACTTGGTGTTTGACCGGGGCTAATATTATCAAAAGGGTAGTGGGCTAGGTTTAGTGGGCTGGGGTGTCATGTTTGTGGACTGGGTTTAGTAATTGGGTGGGTTGTGTTTGGTTTATTGGATTAGTTTATTTGTTTGGTTTACATTAATAAAACCATAAGGACCAAACATGTAACTATGCTGAAAATGAGGGGCCTGAATTAGCAAGTTTCAAAAGATATCAAAGGGACTAATCTTGCCATGTTTAAATAACCAAAGAACCAAAAAATGTAATTTTCCCATTTTAAATCACCCGGGGACTATTTATGCCAATTTTCAAAACCCGGGGACCAAACTTGTAATTTCCTCAAACTTTCCTCCCAAGGATTAAAAGTGGTTTTTATGAATTCCCAAGGACCAAAATTGATTTTTCATTCAAAATTATCCCACCAGGGACTGAATCTGTCAAAGTTTGAAACTCCAGGGACCAAAAGTGTAAATTTCCAAAACTTTCTAATTTTTCACCAAAGGACTAAATATGACATTTTATGATTTCAAAATGACCTTTGGTGATAATTTTCCATATTTTGAATATCCAGGGACTAGATTTGTAATTTTATGAAAGTTGAGGGACTGAAACTGCCAATTTTGCAAACTTTGTGCGTTTTTCATTTGTTTTTGCTCATTTTGCATCTAAAACATATAAAACACAATTTTGAAATATTTTCAGTATTTTGATGCATTACTGAGTGTTTTTGTATGTTTTGGCAGTTCATATAAGACAAAAATGATAAGTATTTGCACACTCATCAATTGCACATCTAGAAGAATTAGTGGTTAAGTCGGGTCAGTCAAGTCAAACAATGAAAATGATTTCAAATCAAACTAATCCGATTTACCATACGAAACATAAAATGGCTCTTGGTAACTCAACTCCTTGTAATCTCAAGAAAGCTCAGCAAGAACAGAATGTTTTGTATAATGGTAATGTGATTTACACCAAACATGATGCTCCCGTCATTCAGGATTCTGTGCAAACGATGGAACTTGTCGAAGAGAGCATAACTAAAATGAAACAAAAGGATTTGAAACCCATTGATTACAACAAATTGAACAAACTTTCGGGTATTACTTTGGTTCCACAAACAGAACCATCTTTGTTTTCCATAAAACGACCGTTCATGAAATTCTTGTCTAAAAAGAAAGTTGTTTCCAAATCTCTTTCAAAAATGGAACAAATGTCCTCTAACAACACTTTTAATACAAGTGAGGCTAGAAACATTCTTGATAACGTTAAAAAGAGAATTCAAGAACTTCAAAATATTGTTGAATCTAAAACTACCATCAATATTAATAACTGGCATTCCAGTTTTCATATCGAACAGAAAAAGGTGTTTGAAAACGAAATTACTATCCCACTGAATAACATCAGTGCGAGGGTAATCCATTTTGAACAAGCTTTCTTAAAAGAAACGGCCGACTTTGTCAAGGACCACAAATCCCTGGTAAACGAAGCTAATGCTACTCGTGAAAACATGAATGTTTTGGAAAACCTAAATGATTCTCTCTTCGAAGCTGTTATGACCACTGATATTATGTCCATCATTTTACAAACATACTCTATTTAAGACGATGAAAGACTGAGAGCTGAGACCTCCGAAATTGTTTCCAAATATGAAAATGCTCTTATAAAGCTTGAAAAAGAAAATGTGTCATGTTTTAAACAACTTGATCGAAAAAATGAAGAATGTAAGTATGACAAACTGTCGTATGAGCGTGCCTTCAACAACATGAAAGGGCAAAATGATCTTTTGAGGGCTCAGCTTGAAAGTAAAAAAGGGAAGGGTGAGGAAACTAAGTTTGCAAAACCATCGACTTCGGAGAAACCAAATGTTTCAAACACGGTTCAAAAACCAAAAATGTCAATTTCACAGTTTGCTCCAAAAGTCGATGAGAAAAAGGATTTGACAAAACCAGTCACTCCAACACCCTTGCCCCAGCAAAGTGTAAACAAAAAGATTGTTGAAAAACAAAAATTGGTTGTTGAAAGAAACACAAATGTGAGTACACCTGGCTCTTCTAGGAATAATACACCGAATGTGACCACAAAAATTGTTAAAGAATCTATTAGTTCTAATGACATGGCCAAAAATCATCATCTAGACGAAGCTAGAAAAAAGGCACAACATCGAAAAGACGGAATTTTAGGCACAAAACCTAGTGTGATGAATTCTACAAGATTCCAAAGCGCTGCTAGTAGTAGTAAACCATTACCTAGGAACAATCAACAAAATACTAGGGATTGGCTTGCATCTAAGAGTAGTGGCACAAAAGAGAATGCTAGGAACGTAGAATGTAACACAAAGAATTCCAAAGTCTCATCGAACAACAAACAATTTCCAAAAGACTGTAGTGACAAAGTTACAGTTGTTGTGTTAAACAAGAATGTTGAATTTGTCTGTCCTACATGTCAAAAATGTATTTTTTCAGCTAATCACGATGCATGTATTGCAAAATTTATCAAGAAAGGAAAGTCATGTGTCAAGACACAATCCACTAAGACACCAAATCGAAACAAACCCGTTGATAAGAAGCAAGAGGTTAAGAAACCTATTAGGTGGATATCTTCAAGATGTAGTTTTCCCAAGACTGAGACTTCCGCTGCATCTGATAAGAAAACTACGTCTAGATCTTACCTTAGGTGGATTCCCACGGGAAAAGTTTTTAAAACAGTTGGTCTTAGATGAATTCCCACAGGAAAGATTTTTGATAGTTGCACCAAGACAAATAATAGTGATAATCATCAGGATAAGGAAATAGAAACCATTACAACCGTTGATATTCAACACCCGCTGAGTGATGATTCATGTACTTCTAACACTGTTATTTGTGAAACCTCTTCGTCTTTGGTTGCAGGTGCTTCAACTATCTCAGAACCCAGTTCATCAAAGGGTTCAAATTCTGTAAAATCATTCTTTCAATCTTCTATTTTTGATTTTCCATTTCTTTTATAAAAACAAAAACAAAATACAAAAATATAAAATTTCAAAAAATACAAAAACAATATAAAATCAAAAAATCCAAAAATATTCTTCTCACGACATGTCTCTCGTATAAATCAATATTCTGTATGTTTCTAGAAATGTCATTCAACAATGACACGGACATTTACAGATGCTTGAACGGGAATTCTTTAAAATATTTTTCTAAAACATGTCGTTTCTCAAAAGTTTCATCACAATGGCTTGTAACTACTTCAGCTTACAACCCGTGCTTCAAAGGGAAATCTTTTCAAAACTTAAGTCCGGGTATAACAACTCGAAAAGATTTCAAATAAGGACTTAATCTAATGGCTTTTGGACACATCAGTTCAGGACCCGTGCTTCAAAGAAAGGAAAGTGCTTAATCAAAACAGAGATTTCAAATATTTTTCTGAGCACTTATCCTAAAACATAAACTAAACTTATCTGGCTTGAGTTTTCTTTAGAAAAACTTTCAAAATCTTTAAGCTCAAGACCATGATTGGTGATCTAATGTTAAAATTAGATTTTCAAAATTCTCTTACATTCTGATCACCACCTTTTCAAGATTTTTCAAAAAGATTTTCAAAATCTATCAAAATCGGTGCTCATCATCAAAATGACTTGTGTACACCTTACAGTGCATAACTCAAGTTTTCAAAGAAAGGAAAGTGTTACGCAAAATGATTTTCATCAACAAAGTGCACTTATCCTAAAAATAGACACTGTTGTACGCCTCAGTGCGACATTCCTATCCAAACAAAGAGAAGTCTTTGTTTTTCCAAAAAACCTTGATGCAAAATTCAACAAATCTAAAACTTCTTTATCTTTCAGAATTTTGCTTCAAGAAGACTCCTTCACTCTAAACTTTAAAAAAAAAAGTTTAACATTTCTCAAAAACATATGCGAGTTTTGAGGGGGAGTATTTCAAAACAAACTTGTTCTGAATTCATGATAAATGAAATCTGTCTTTCTCTCCGAAAAGCTTTTTCTTAATCTGTTAATATCAAAAATATCACGATATGCTATTTTTGAGGGGGAGAAGACATGATTAAAATGTGATCAAAGATGTTTAAAGAATGTGACTGAATCTCAAAAGAGCTCGACTCAGATAGTACCAATAAATTGACGAAGCTTTAAATGTCAGTTATCGAAAAGACTTGTCCTGGACGGGTAATAATTTCAAGCTAGTTCAACTAGTGATGTAAGCGTGTCTCGAATAGGACTTGTCTGAGTAGAATGTACCGTATCGAGAGAATTTCTTTGGACTTGACCAGGACGGGTAATAATTTCAAGCTAGTCTAACTAGTGATGTAAGCGTGTCTCGAATCGGTCATGTTCACTGAAAGTGGATCAATTCAAAAAGTGCAAACTCCTCACGCATGTGCAAATTTCTTAAAAATCAATGAGCACATGTGAAGGGGGAGTCCTTCAAAAAGAAACAAAAACTCTCAAAGTGTCAACAAAAATGTGTTTATATTCATAAACTCTTTGAGAGATTTTCATAAATGGTTTCATGGCAATTATAGGATAGTCATGGAGTTATAAGGTGACTAAGGTTAGGAAAAACCGTCCTATGATCCGCCAGAGCCGGAGGGATCTACCCAAGGACAAATCCAATAGATTAGAATTAGAAGTCCTTAGGTATGATTGAAAAAAAGAGAAAATGAGAAAGGAGACAGAAGGGGTTGAAGAATTAAAAAGAAAAGTTATGAAAAAGGGTGAAAAGAAATAACCCTCCATATGTTCAACCTTAGGGCAGACACCGGGTTCAATTCATATGCTACTGGTTGTTGCTAAGGTGACACCGGTATTGAAGATAAAGACGTCATGGACCCAGTGACGCACTGCACTAAACCTTCTTAACCACTCAAGTTCTCTTAAAAGAGCTTGTTTCATTCTCACGGGGAACCTGTGTAATCTATCGATCTGTCTCTTAGAGATGATTGGTATTGAAACATGAGACCTCTCCCTAATCTCCGCATAGGAAACTAAATGTGCACTTATCTAGTCTAGAGCCCCGAGATTCATCAAAAGATCTCATAAGAACACATGATATCTCTACACTGGTTATTTATCATTAAGGACACCAGATGTAAACTTAAGAGTCATTCGCAGATCTTAGCAATCTGCCGAGAACGTTTATGAGAGAATTTACTTATGTATTTTCTCAATGACTGAACGGAATTTCCTGCCAGGGTCAACATCAAACAGCCCTGACAGCAGGTCACTTCGGTAATTCTTTATGGGTTACGCCTAGTGTTCGTGGTGGTTTCAAACGGTCTACAGTCGTGGAGTGATCCCCAGCGACTCACCCAGTCATTGAGCTACTTAGTAGGTCTCGTAAGCTCCTTCGGGAGTATCTGACATGGGAACGGCCTTGGTAAGGGTTAGAAGGAGTCTTCACACTATGCTGTTGACGATCTCTAATTCCTTATCTGTAAGTACCGGTTGATTTATTGCTAACTGTTTACCTACAGCTATACATCATCTCCATGGCGAAAGATTCCACATGCTCATACATGCATCACAAAGTCAAAGGAAAGTTCTCACAAAGATCAAAGGATAGCAACAGTCAAAGAAAGATTCTACGCCAAAAAGAAGAATCTACAAAGTAAAGTGACAAAGATCATAGTGAAAGAACGGGAATAACAAATGTATGTATGACAAAGACTTAAGATGTATGAGCATGTTGGAATGGCAGACAACCACCACAAACACAGAAGTGGCAAAAGGCAGATGACATCATTGGATCAATTCAACAAACAATGAAGCATGATGAACTGGAACTATGATTCATCTAGTGATTCTTAAAGACGTCAAGAGCTATGAATGATAAAGTTTAAAGACAAAGATGATGACGTCGCGCAACCTTCAATGACTAACACTTAGGGGGAGATTGTTAGAATCGTATTTTTATTTATAAAAAGTGTCGGTCCTTAATGTGTAGTAATAGGTTGCTTTAGAATATCATTGTGATGAAGTTTATGTGTAGTTTTCATGATTTTATAAAGTCTAAGGGCTAGTTATGTAATAGTTTCAAAGATATGTGAAGCCCTAGACATCCACTATAAATACTCTTGTAATCCTCATGTTTGGGGTTGGTTCTCTTAGTAATAACATTGTCATTTCATTTCACACACTAGGAGTTCCCTCCCACTCTCTCTCTCTACTTACTTTCTCTCGATAGGTTTTAGCAAGATTCATAAGTGATTAAGGTTGTTCTACGGTCCTACAGGAATAGTGTCGCTAGGATTAGAAAGCCTAAGAACTAGGTCTAGAGGTGAGGGATGATTCTTTTTGTATTTTTTTATTTTATGAAAAGCAAATAAAAATCTCGGATTTTGGAAGAGTGGGCGGAATTAGTTGCTAATCAACTAACCCAATAACTAAAGATGCAATCAAAATAAAATAACAAAAATGAAATGAAATCTAATTAAACTAATGTGGTGTAAACAATATTAGGGAAAGTTGTGTTTACTTATGTTTCATTACTCCCTAGATATCTTTTACAGGTTGATAGTTGGTTACAATTGCATGGATGACGGGTCGTATTCCTTAATACTAGTCGTAGGGCCGTGTACAATATTCTCTAACTCTATAGGATCCTACTTCACTCCTATGTCGAGCCGTTAGAAGCTCCTAACATGGGATCATTAGAATTCTCCTACGCATTAAATACAACCAAAAATCATAGTACACCTCTGATCATGTTTCTTAAGACGTTCAAGCATGTTACCAATGGAAGACTGCCAGTTTTCTTAAGCCTAACATCGAATACAATCATCTGTAACAACTATAAACAAACAATCAACCCATAATTAACATCTAGGTTTCACTACATCTAAGCAAACACACAAGAGATCTAGCCAAGCATGTTAAATTGAAGACAAATGTAAGATATATTCAAACAACACATAGACATATTGAATGAATTGAAAGAGTACTTATCTTAATTGAACATGAAAGGTTTCAAAGGGTAAAAACCCTTGAAAAAGCTGTGATATTGGACCTAGGGTTTCTCTCCAAAGTTACACCCTAATTGTTACACACTAATGAATGAAAATTGCAAAACTATATATAGATTTTACAGGGTGACGGCGTCAAGAAGAAAATTCTGACGCCGTCAACTCGCCGCCCATAATGAAATCGGATTGCCTAGATCCACTTTTGACGCCGTCATGTGTAATTCTACTCTGGGCCGTCACTAACAATTGGACCATGACGACCTTGGGTGACGCCGTCATGTCCCTAGTACAAAACTCTTCTGGATCATCACGGACTTTATCCACTTCCACCTCTTGTATTGCTCTTGACGCCATCATTAAGAAACTTGTGACGCCGTCAGGTACTGTTCCCAGCAAGGAAAATTAAGACTTTGCCGTTTTCTTCACTTTTATGCTCCAAAAACGTCCAAAATGCTTCCTTTTCCAGAATTCACTCCAAAAGTACCTAAAATGACAAAAGGGACGATTTAGGGCCTCATCAAATACCTTTACACTTGAGATTTGCTTGTCCTCAAGCAAATGCGCTTTTATTCTAATCAAAATACAAGTTAGGGGTCATTTAACACTAATATAAAAGTAATTACAACAAATAATCGTTCCACTAAAGACCAAAGACAAGCACGGAGGTCATACACTAGCACCTCACAAATAGTGTTTAGATACTCACATCTCTCGGGTGTAATAAAGTATATATCACAATATGGAAATTAAAAAACATCTCTCACTACCTGTCATAGCAAAATAGATTACCATAGGCTTGGGAAAGGATCAAACCTCCACCACATGGCATAAGCACCTAGGATAAACTATCAAAGAGGTCTTTCAAAGGGTTATAATGTTAGGTGTTGGGATATGGAATACACGGTTTTGTTGGATAAAGGAAATCTTTACTGGTGGCGAGTTAATCATCTTGGTTAATTACATGTACAATATGGCGTTGCTAAGCCAAGACTAGACTCGACTTAAGCTAATAAATAAAAAATAACAAAAACATAAAACAAACATAGAATGAAACGGGATGGTAGTCCGTAGTTTTTTTCTCTCTTTTCTTTTTCTATATATTCTTTTTCTTAACTTTTTTTTTTTTTTTTTTTTTTTTTTGATTTTTTTTTTGCATACACTCTTACCCTACCATCCAAAATAATACATCATATGGAATGAATATTCCCCTTACACTTGAATTTTTTACATACTTTACAATAAACTAATCTAATGACTCGAATTAAGATAATCAAAACACTTGGAGTACTTTTAAGATTAACGCACATATGGGGGTAATATATGATGTTCTTTCCCATTACTCCATAACACAAGTACCTTACCCATGAGTCCCAATCGTCCCAAAACAATATGTACAAGATATGACTCGACTTAGCAACCATGTAATCAATTAGATAATTAACTAAGGGTTTAAACATGTAACAATAATGCACTAAAGATGAGTGCATACACGGAAGGCTAAGGCGATTTGGGTGTACATTTAAGTGGGTTGTAACAAATTCTTCCTTTAAGTGAGATGCTTAAAGTTAGAAACGAAAAGATAGGCTCGGAGGGGTGTACTAGGGGTTTCGTGTACTAAAAATGAGTACAACGCTAAGGTTTGGGAAAAATTAGTTGACTTTACTAGCCAAGTAATATAACTTAAATGGTCAAGTAATTATGATACGGGTTTAACACAAGGGTGATCCTAATGCCTCTTATCATGTAGTAAATCCTACTACACAAATGTAGTCTCACTAGCGGTCTTGGGATGCATCACTAACGCAAGTTCTAGAATCTAAATGCTACCGGTACACTCATAAGCACTAATAGTAAATGTTTTTCCTATCAAATCTAAAGGCGAACCTCACATATTTGGGTGGAAAATTTTTCTGAATAGTACGGTTTTGTGCTAGTCATACAACTCCTATCCATGAGACGCTTGCTATGGCTAAAGTTTCACTCCTAAATGTTGTAAAAAATTTTAAATTTGGCGCTAAATATACACTAATAAGTATTTCTCTTAGTTTTATAATACACCTACCATCAATCAAACAAACTCAAGTGCAAGTGTATCCTATAAGGTATCATCATTTACCTTCCCCTTACACTTAGGATGAACATTGTCCCCAATGTTCAATTAAAGAATGTAAAAGTGAAATAGGTAAAAGAATGAAATCAAATACTCCCTTGATTCGTTCGGTTTGGATAGTGTGGTAACAAGGTTAGATCTTCCTCCAAGAAAATGAACATTCAAAGCTTCCCTTCTAGAAAAATAAATCATCTTCTTGTCATACATAACCTGTTAAACCTGAGAAAACAAATAAGGCAACCTCGCGTAAAATCGGCGAAAATCTATATATACTAACAAGTCCTAGAAAACAGAGTAGTATTGCGGTAGATTGGAAGAATTGTTTTGGTTTTGTTTCCACCTAAGGTTCGGGTGATTTTTCCAAGAAGGGGCGTTCAAGGTGGAGCTCCTTGAATTCATCGTCAAGGTCTTGTGTAGGAGGTGTTTCAACTATGGTTTTGACCGGTTTGATATCGGGTGTTTCATTCGATTGGTCCTTTTGAAGAATTTGGGTTTGCTTGAAACACGTGCTCATCGATTTAACCGAGTAGTATTGCGGACAAGAAGTAGGTGACGAAACCGTTGAAATGGAATTAATGTTTAGTTTCGGGTTCTTGACCGTGTCACTTAGGAGTGCTCCCATTTCTCGGTTATTGAGAACTTTCAACAATGTGTCTATTTTGGTGGTCATCTCGCTTTGCTTTTGTTTGAAATCGGCTTCAAACTTAGATATGCGAGCTTCTTGAGATGCCATAAACTTGGACATCAACCCTTCAAGATTGTTGGTACTACCATAGTTGTTGGAAGGATTGTTGTTGAAAGTACGGTTAGAGGGTGGACCGTTTGGTTGGTAACGATTAGGTGGATTGGAAGAATTGTTTTGGTTTTGTTTCCACCTAAGGTTCGGGTGATTTTTCCAAGAAGGGTTGTAGGAATCACCGTAAGGGTTTGGCTCGGGTTTGAAAGTGTACCACTTGTCTCCCGCTTCGTCGGTACGCGAGGATGCGTAGTCCGCAAAAGCTTGTCCGGGGAGTTCCACGCAATCACGAGTGTCATGGGGACCACTACATAATTCGCATGAAGAAGTGATTTTGTTCACTTGGATTGAAGGCTTAGGAGCTTCGTAAGATTTCATGAGAAACTTGACTTGGTCCTCAAGTTCCATGATCCTACGGTCGGGAGTGCTAGAATTGTTCGAAGGCAAAGATATTGCCTTGACCGTTTTGTTCAAATCACAGGGGATCATTCCAACTTTCGTTGTCATAGAGAGCAATATCTTCTATGAGTTCCCATGATTCTTCCGCACTTAGATCACGTAGCTTACCACCAGCCGATTGGTCAATGGTTCGCCTTGTGGAGAGATCGATATGGTCATAGAAGATTTGGACTTGGAGCCAAAGATCTATGCCATGATGAGGGACTTTTTGGAGTAAGTCCTTGAAACGAGTCCATGCTTCATATAGAGTTTCACCTTGACGTTGTTGGAACATCAAGATATCATTTCTAAGCTTGGTAGTTCTCCCCGGTGGGAAAAATTGAGCAAGGAAACGAGTGGTGAGATCATCCCATGAGGTGATGGATCCCGCGGGTAAACTTCAAGCCATTGACTAGCTTGATCACGTAGAGAGAATTGGAATAGGCGTAATCGGGTCGACTCTCTAGTTGTAACATCAAGGTCTATAGAATCTACTATTTTAAGGAAATCCTTGAGATGTTGATTAGGATCTTCGGAACAAAGTCCATGGAATGCACTTCCGCTTTGCACCAACCGGATGGTGTCGGATCGCAAGGGGGACACATTGGCTCCTTGAGCGAGCTCAATAGTGTTTCGATAGACTTGGTGGCTAGGACGGGAATACTCTCCTAAGGTTCGGGGCCTAAGAGGTTGGTTTGCTAGTGGTGGGTTTTGTGGGCGGTTTTGTTGTGGTGGGTTGATGGGTTCAAAGATGTTACCACCTTCCATGATGTCGGATGGTAAAGATTACAAACAAAGACACGAAGAAATAAGATAGACTAAAAAAAACCTAAAAATAAAAATAAAATCTTACTAGAAAGGAATCTAGCAAGTAGACCTAATAAAAAGAAATCCTAACCTAAACAATAACTATTCCCCGGGCTGCGGCGCCAAAAACTTGATACGTGAGAATCGCACCAGGCTTTACCTCTCGAGGGATCTCGAGAAGCTTACAACCCCCACCAGGCAGTGTACCTGATCATTGTAGTATAGTATAGTGACAAGTACCAGGGGATTTAATCGTTCAACTCAGGAATAGTGTCGATAGGATTAGAAATCCTAAGAACTAGGTCTAGAGGTGAGGGATGATTCTTTTTGTATTTTTTTTATTTTATGAAAAGCAAATAAAAATCTCGGTTTTTGGAAGAGTGGGCGGAATTAGTTGCTAATCAACTAACCCAATAACTAAAGATGCAATCAAAATAAAATAACAAAAATGAAATGAAATCTAATTAAACTAATGTGGTGTAAACAATAATAGGGAAAGTTGTGTTTACTTAGGTTTCATTACTCCCTAGATATCTTTTACAGGTTGATAGTTTGTTACAATTGCATGGATGACGGGTCGTATTCCTTAATACTAGTCGTAGGGCCGTGTACAATATTCCCTAACTCTATAGGATCCTACTTCACTCCTATGTCGAGCCGTTAGAAGCTCCTAACATGGGATCATTAGAATTCTCCTACGCATTAAATACAACCAAAAATCATAGTACACCTCTGATCATGTTTCTTAAGACGTTCAAGCATGTTACCAATGGAAGTCTGCCAGTTTTCTTAAGCCTAACATCGAATACAATCATCCGTAACAACTATAAACAAACAATCAACCCATAATTAACATCTAGGTTTCACTACATCTAAGCAAACACACAAGAGATCTAGCCAAGCATGTTAAATTGAAGACAAGTGTAAGATATATTCAAACAACACATAGACATATTGAATGAATTGAAAGAGTACTTCTTAATTCAACATGAAAGATTTCAAAGGGTAAAAACTCTTGAAAAAGCTGTGATATTGGACCTAGGGTTTCTCTCCAAAGTTACACCCTAATTGTTACACACTAATGAATGAAAATTGCAAAACTATATATAGATTTTACAGGGTGACGACGTCAAGAAGAAAATTCTGACGCCGTCAACTCGCCGCCCATAATGAAATCGGATTGCCTAGATCCACTTTTGACGCCGTCATGTGTAATTCTACTCTGGGCCGTCACTAACAATTGGACCATGACGGCCTTGGGTGACGCCGTCATGTCCCTAGTACAAAACTCTTCTAGATCGTCACAGACTTTATCCACTTCCACCTCTTGTATTGATCTTGACGCCATCATTAAGAAACTTGTGACGCCATCAGGTACTGTTCCCAGCAAGGAAAATTAAGACTTTGCCGTTTTCTTCACTTTTATGCTCTAAAAACGTCCAAAATGCTTCCTTTTCCAAAATTCACTCCAAAAGTACCTAAAATGACAAAAGGGACGATTTAGGGCAATATTTGATCAAATAAATTCAAATCCGGGCTAAAATGACCCCCTAAAAACGGTTCATTTTTCGCCTCATCAATAATAATAATAATTAGACAAAAATACACCGTTAGTCCCTAAACTTTCCAGAAAACATCACCAGGCACCCTAAGTTTGCATTTTCGTCGCCGTGCGTCCCCTTTTTCAAGTTTTTGAGGCCAAATGCGTCCCTTGACCCGTTTTTCGTTAGTCAACGCCCCGTTATATCTCATCAGTTCCCGTTATTTTTGCTAAATGACTATTTTGCTCATACATAATGTGATCCATCACCTTTTCTTCATTTCACCCACACAAAAAACCCATTTAAAAAAAACCCAATTTCTTAACAATTCAATTTGAAAACCCTAATTTAAAATCTAGAACAATTAAACCAAAACCCACAATAATGATGTCAGTAGAACGATCATTCGAAGTCAACATTTGATGAGTAATATTTTAACTGTTGATTTATTTTGATTAGACTTTTGATACGTTATTCTTTGATGAGAAAAATGTGGACCCAGAAACAGTAGCTTCAATAATCTTGGGTGAAGGTGCAGGGACTATAGTGTTTCTTCTTATACATTTTGACTAGAAGGTATATGATAAATTAATCCACATTTAGTTTTGTGTTTTCTGATAACATCTCTGACATATATGTTGATTGACTGATATATGGTGATATTGCTTAATTAAACTGATAATAACAGCTGTGAACAAAGTTACGATGATTCAATTAGAAAATAGCTTTAGAAAATTTGATTACAAGAGTATCAGATCAAGTATATTACTTACATGTGAATCCGGAAATATGAATTGGCTCACAATACAAACCAATGGAGCTGGCAAAAGTAGACTAGGCAACAATCAGGAAGCCTCCACCATGGCCAATTGATTCTTGGGGTTTAGGTAAGCTTTTGTTTACCCCATATGTTTGTAAACTGACTCCTTCTGTTGCTTACCTTATTGCCACTATTGGTAGGATACCCGATCAATTCTTTCTATAATTGGTACTATACAATATTTCTACCACCTTTTATGCATTAAAATGCATTCAGGAAACTTCAATAGTAGAAGTCAAAAGTTGTCCTGATAATTAATCAATAGTCTGTTAGGAGAATTAGCTTGACACAATGAATTCATCAAAGCTTCCAGATTATCAATGACTCTTGAGTTCTATGCCATCTCGTAGGTTGAATTCATCAAAGCTTGCTGAGAATTGTGGTTTGTCCTAAATCTTGTCTTAAACTTTGATTTCTGTTTTTCTATTTTGATTTTCATTAATTTAATCCTCATGTTCGTGTTAATTGTATTTCATGATTTCAATTTGCTTCGTAATTATTTTTCTTATTTAATTTCCCTTGGATTTTGGTCATTCTTGTAGATTTTACCAACAATTGTGAAAATTTTTGCTTCTAATGACCGAGCTATCAGAGTTGGTCTACTGCAGCATATTGATCAGTATGGGGAATCATTTTCCGCACAAGTTGTTGATGAGCAAGTAAGGATAGAAATATACTGGCTGTATATTCTGCTGCAAACAAATTGATTGGTCTCACCATGTTTATCTCATTTATCAATGTCTGATAATGCTTGTGATTAGGTCTACCTGCATATTGCTATTGGTTTTTCAGACACATCTGCCTTATTGCGTGAGTTAACATTGAAATCTATGCTTGTTCTTGCTCCAAAGGTATCTTCATCTCTCTGTTTGCATCCTTAGCTAGTTACTTGATTTTAACAATTTGTATTTGCAATCAGTTATCTGCTTTATTGTTATATTATGTAATTTTTGTGATCTTATCAAGTTGTTTGCTTGTTTACTATTCACTTGCAGCTGTCCCAACGAACATTATCTGGGTCACTTTTGAAGTATCTTTCACTAGTTGTATTTGCTAAGCCTTTCTTGACCAATAAGAGAAAAATCCTTCACATCATGAACCCACGCATTGAAGGCCAATACGCTTCAGCATGCAACACGAGCAGCCTTACTTGCAATGAAGTGTCTCATGAAAGAACCCAAACACAGGCCAAGTGCGGACGAGTTGGTAAAAGCATTGGAACAAATTCAAGAATTGCAGAAAGCTACAGAAAGTTTGAGTACTAATATAATAATAACGTGACAAATGCATTAAAGTGACAAATTCATTAAAGTTTGTAGTTACTAAATTTAGATTGAAATTTTCAACTTCTTTCGTTGTGTAATATTGTACTTTTATAACTTTCTTATCGACAAATGAAATATATGAATATTTTGGTTGAAATGAATCAAGCATTATGCGTTGGTTGCCGCATCTATGGATCATCCCAAGAAATTTTGTGGGTTTTGATATTGTGTTAGTATGAAGACGATGAATAAAGATTTTTGTTTGATTAAGTTTATGTGTTTAGTGGAATGGTTTACGAGATTTTAAAATGGTAATTGTGTTAATTTTAGAGAGAGAATTAGAATTTTAGAGAGAGAAGCACAATTTTAGAGAGAGAAGCAGAAAAATGAGATAAAGATAGGGTGGTGGTAGTGATAATATAACTTTTTGATAAAATACACCGCTCGTCCCTAAGGTTGTACGACCATAATAATTAACCAAAATGATGAAATGACAATTTTGCCCTCATGTGCAAGGCACATGGGGAAAATAACAGAAGTTGACTAACGGATTACGGTTAGAGGGATGCATTTGGCCTAAAAAACCTGACTTTTGGACGTATAACGACTATTTTCCAAACTTAGGGTGCATGGTGATGTTTTCTGAAAAATTTAGGGACCAACAGTGTATTTTTGTCTAATAATAATAATAATAATAATAATAATAATAATAATAACAACAACAACAACAACAACAACAACATATTTGTTTTTTTTAAATAAAAAGTTTAAAGAGTATTTATTAAATTTATAAAGTTATTAAAAAAACATGAAAATTGATATGCATCCCTAATCTTTTAGATGCACCATAATATATTAGAGATACATTGACTTCAATTATATGCATCCCTAATCTTTTAGATGCACCATAATATATTTTCTAGCTAAAAATTATATGCATATACATATATTAGATGCATTTTAGCAAGTTAGAAAATCCTATGTATTTTTCGTCCTCTGCGGGTCAAATTTGTTGCAAGTACTACTTTGCATCGTTTTTACTTCAAAATTACTTTCGAAACTAATTGGGATGCATCTAAATGAATAGAGATGCATCTAGTTTATGTCGACGCATCTCAAATACGTGATTATAGTTATTTCTCATCATTCTAATTATAAGTTTTCTTCTCACTGGATCCTTACCCTACAAAATATATTTAAAATTCAACAAATAACGTTTTATTTTGATTACATAATTTTTTTTAGTTTTTCTCCTTTTAAAAAATCTTGTAAATGTTTATTTTGCTGGATGAAATTTAGATGTGATTATTGACCAAATTAAAATTAATTGTCTAGTATTAGCCAATAGAGGACTCGATTAAAAAATGAGTCATCCTATCAGTTACTTGATTGCAACAAAATATTTCTCTCTTATTATCTAAAAGATTAATTTGAAATTTGAAACTAGGGTTTTAGTTGGGAGATAATCCAATTATTATTATCTTTAGTTGTTTAGATCATAACTTACTAAGTTAGATACTCTTTTTATTTTAAAATTAGAGACGAGTTATTTTAAATATCACAGTTTTCACACATACTAAGGGACTTATTCCCACCATTTATCTAAAAAGAAATCAATTGTTGAGATTAAAAGCATTTTAATATTTCACCTATTTTTTATAATTTAAATATCTCTTAAACCGTTAATTGTTAAGCGAAAATAATTACACCATCACGACGAGCATTTAATTATCTTTATATAGACGGGCACTTTGATATACTTTCGACAAAAAAAAAAAAAAAAAAAAAAATCTTTTTTTCATGTTTTTTTTCGTGACTGAAAAAATCACATGTGATATGTAATATCACATGTGATATGCAATATCACATGTGATATTAGTGTAATATCACATGTGATATGTAATATCACATGTAATATATCACATTGATTTTTTCAGCCGCGAAAAAAAACGTGTAAAAAACAAAAAAAAAAAAAATTATGTCGAAAATATATCAAAGTGCCTATCTATAGAAAGATAATTAAATGCTCGTCGTAACGGTATTTTTTTTCGTTTAACGATTAACGGTTTGAAAGACATTAATATCTGTATAAAAGGATGAAAGTGGGTTTTTTAAATTGTTGGGATTAATCTCATCTATTAGATCAAATAAAGATAAAAGGAGGAGATTAGTCCGTTGGTATGTAAATAAAGTTTGGTCCTCAAATGATTTTAATTATTAAAATTATTGTCAATAAACAAAACACAATACTTTAAAGAAAAAAAATACATTAATCACTGCTTTGTTTCTACGAAAGCAAAAAAAGACGGTTTACCCCTTGCCAATTAACTAATTTTTTTTTGTTAAATATTAATTTTGACTAAAGGTAATATAGTAAACTTTTCCCAATTATTATTTTTAGTAATGGACAATTATTTTGTACACACTAAAAATGAAAGATGGACAATAAAATTGTGACAGAGTTAGTAACAATTAAATTTTTTTTTTCAAATATGTTGTTCAATTAATGCCGATTAAACTAACAAGGTCCGAGTTTATCATCACACAAAGTAAAAAGATTGTAAATTCTAATGAGAAGTGATTGGGAGACATAAAACTTATGCCTAATCTATGCCTAAATCCATGTGGCAATCATTTATTGGATGTAGGAACCGGGTCCATAACCCACTAAGCTAATGACACATATGTTAGGCAAGTCAAACAACAATCAGATGGATTGTTTATTTCTCAAGACAAATATGTAGCTGACATGCTGAAGAAGTTTGATTTTACAAATATGAAAACAGCAGTTACACCAATTGAGAACAAAGTGCCCTTACTAAAAGATGAAGATGCTAATGATGTGGATGTGCATCAATACAGATCCATGATAGAATCTCTCATGTACCTAACAGCCTCTAGACCAGATATTATGTATGATGTGTGTAACACCCCCAAATTTATGGTTTAGCAGCGGAAAAGTAATTTGGGTGTTACGGGGAGGATCGAAGTCATAATCACATAAAACGGCTTAAAAGAGGCGTTTTGTAAGTTATTTGTCATTCAAATAATATTTTTGATAAAAGATGAAACCTTTGATTTAAAATCTCATTAAAAGATATAAAGGTTTGTAAGAATGACATATTTGATTTTTACACCATTTTAATTTATCAGTAATAAATCTCCGCTCCGTGTCTTGTCTTGCTCCGTTAATTACCTGAGATACACATGCTTAAAAGTGTCAACACAACGGTTGGTGAGTTCATAGAGTTTAATGGAAAACCATTTATGTCAATGGATTCAATAGTATTTAGTAATAATTGTAATGAATACTAACAGTGTTAAATAAGTATTAAGTGATGTTGATTATAATCACAGATAAATCATACATGTATTCAATCAAATTCAAGTATTGGATCATAATCCTAACATGAGATGGAAACTCATGATACTAATGTAGTGAGATTTATAATTCAAATCTGGTCAATTACCTATACAGCTGTATCTAGATATATGTTTGAAGACATATATTTTCTTATAGATATTGCCCCAAGCCTAATGACACGCAAAACGTTAACAAAATACCGTAAAACGGAGGTGATCATCAAGTCAATGATGATAATAATGCTCTCGTGTAATAGGTGATTTGCCAATTCCTGTTTTTACTTAAATATAGTGTATTACGACTAATAAGACTAGCCACAAAGGCATTCCGTCAAGTATTTAGTGGGATAGGATGTCAAGCCTCAACAGGTTTCGAAGCTGTTCACTATATTCGCGCTCACAACAAGTGATTAATGGCTCATGATAGAGGGACTTTATGGCGATAAGGGTAACTTAGGCAATATCATGGTAATGATGTAACTAGAGTATTTGTGCTCTTCCTAGCAATTATTTTCGTTGAAACATAGACATATCATATAGAGATAAGGGAATCATTCAGGATGTTATAGTAAAATCAAATATCATCTTACAATAATCAATTTGGAAACATTATTATCTGAGTTCAGTATTCTAGTTAAGCAATTTGCCAGTAATATATATATATATATATATATATATATATATATATATATATATATATATATATATATATATATATATATATATATATATTTAATTAGGAAATTGATTTGAATCATGTAAGTTATTCATATACTTATAAAATTATCAAAGTATATGTAAGCATGTATCTCCCCCAAAAAGTTAAAACAAGTATTGGAAATGGGGCTATGACTCACCTTGAGCGATACTGGAAATAATGAAAAGTAAATTCGAGTGAGATTATGGGAACGATTATGGAAACGTCTTCAATACGGAACCTGATTATAAGGAAGGTATTAAGATTTTGACTTTATACTAATGAGAACGTTAGAGTGAGAATATGATATGCTTAAAATGCCTAAAGTTCAGAAATAATATTATTCTTAATATTATCTTATTTTTATGTCTTTGAAACCAATATATCGTTTCCTCGAAAGTGAGGAAACGATTCGTTAAGTTAAATCGTTTAAAAATGTTTTATATAAATATAACGAAAGTTAATTATTAAATAAACGAATTATACAAAATGCACGTGACGTGATGGGGTGACGTAAAATGGAAAACAAAATAAGAATGTCAAAAATAATATGTTGGTCCCTGTCCTTTTTCCAGTTTTTACACTTTTTACTCTAACGGCGTTTAGCGTTACACTGTTAGTCCTTTATTAAATATAATTCTCATTTATAGTCCACTACATGTCCAATATAACAATCTGAGCTTGGATATTAATAATATGTCAATTTCTACCCTAATGTTTCTGTTTTTACAGTTTCAATCCTTACTTTTAACAGTTTGACAGTTTTAGTCCTTCTAAGTGTCGTCGCGTTACATTTTAAATCCAAAGTCATAAAAATTATGGGGAAAAAGTATCCGAGTTTTTCTGGAGCTTATTGAAGCTTATTAAAACTTATTCCAACTGCTTATTTGGAAAAATAGATTATTTTTATATAAATGGGCCTTAATGAATCAAAACAAAGGCCCGTTAAGAAATCTAGAGGCGAGGACATGGAAATTATTTTGGTCTTGGTCTTGGGCTATTTTTATGATTCTAAAAATGTTTCATATGGGCCCAGTAGGCTTATGGATCGTTAACTCTTGTTGGGCTCATAATAAGCCCAACTGAATAACTTAATTATATTTTCTGAAAATTTAGAATCTTAAAACTAGCGAGATGCAGTTTGGTTTGAGCTTATTCGAATGTCTAAACGAGCTTATCTTTATAAATTGTAAACATGAAACATGTAGCTTGCTAGGTGGTCTATTAGATGGTGTAAAAATATTGTATGCTCGTTAAACTAAATTTCAAAATATACGTTCGATCCGTAGGTAGCTTGGGACGTATTTCACAAACAAAAAGACTTAGAATATTTCCTAGTGTTTAAGAGTTTTAGTATCCTGTTTGAATAGGTTCGATTGATGCATGTAGCGTAAAAATAAACATGAAACAAGTGTGTGTCGTGACTCCTAGGCCTTCCAAGATAGAGGCTAGTCACGTTTGTGGTGCTACTTATTTATACGTACGTATATAAACATATTGAAACTATATACGTTCGATATGAAATTTTTGCATGATGCATGGATATGAATTTCATATAAAATGAATTCAAAAGAGGCTGTAATGACTTACTATAATTCTAGGGTGGTAGAGAGTCGAGAGTGGAGAAGGAAAACACAAGAAATAATCACGTTCGATTATAACCCAAGTAATAAATTTATATATTAAACCCGATAATACTTGTTTTCTTCCAACTCATACGAGAGTTTTGCTTCTGCTCGATCAGAGATTATTTGTGGATAGTATAAGAGTTTATTATGCGTGTGTTGAATGAAAGAAACAAGAGAATGAGGATTATGTACATATAGTATGATTTTAGAACACGTAAGTTGCAAATATGCCAAGGAAACATGTACTACTATTTATGTCAGTGAATGGAAAACATTTTTAGTCATTTTATGAATAAAATAAGAATGTGTGAGAGCTTAGAATAAGGAATATGTCCTTGTGATTCATGGTGTATGTCGACTAGCATTAAAAGACATACACGATTTGGAAAAATCGTGTAGTATCGGGTTCTAGCTGGTGAAACTTAATATTAAGCATGAAATCATGCTTGAAATGTTATTAGGATCACATAGAAACAAACCGGAGTTGAAACAGTTAAGTTTTGGATTAATTATATATATCGAATGGGTTGATTTTTGCCAAACACTTTGCCTTCCAAAAACATAGCTAAACTCGATATATTTTTATGAGATTTGGCACGTTAAGAGTTTACCAGGTGAGAAAAGAGATGGTATAAAAACATATATACGTCTCGTGTAAAAATTGAGAGAACTAGAGTCGTTTTGTAGCATGTTTAGTCGAGTATTACTAGAAATAAGAAAATAAAAATGGCTTATGGTTTGGACCGATTGGGCTAAGAAAATAATTAAGGCCCGTTTAGTTTGTAATTAGTGTTTAAGTAGGATTAGTTAAGGATTAGTGAAATATTAATATTTCGATAAACGTGTCAAAAACTGGTTCCGTCATTTCGTGAATTATATTATATCGTAATCATGACCATTTAATATAATAAGAAAAATTTCAAATTTTTATGTAAAAATGGTGATTGAAATAATGACAGAGATTAATATATAATTAACTGTTGTTAATTATATGGATTTTTGCAGTTCTCTACAGTACCCACCCATCACTCTGAATTTCGTCCCGAAATTCAAGTTTATCGTGATTACTTGAGTAGAGAATTTTGAACAGAGGGTTGTCGAGAGATTTTTATTCCAAAAATTAAGGAAACGTGATTCAGTTAGATTTACCTGTACTAGACAAGACAAAGTAACTTATGTATCTAAGGGTTGTGAATATTGGAAATAGTGGTCGTGAATAGTAAAACAACGGCTAGTGCACAATATTCTAACGGTCAGGAATAGTGAATTCCAACGGCCGTGAATGGTGCCCTAACGGCCATATTTTAGCCTATAAATGCCCCTTTCTAATTTCCATTTCTTCCATCAACCATTTTCCTCTTATATCTCATCTTAAAAATGCCGCAACTTCATCACTATACTAGCGATTGTGTATGTCGTCCTTGCCGCTATCTACTTAGCGTATGTTCCAGATGAAGACTTTGGATTCTTGGTCGTGATCTTGTTGTTTGTCGTACCCCTTACTGTCCTAGCCATTACCGTAGACAAGATATGGGGGTAATAATCTTGAGCTATGGTTGTTAAGTTCTTGTTGTGTTTTTATGTACTCTGTAACGAATATGGAATAATACTCGTTTTGTTTTTACGTTTAGGAATTTATCTCGTTATTGTTTTTAATGGTTTGTTCATTTTATCTTTCAGCATAATTAGGGTGATTCATCCTGTGGTGGCTCTTGTTATTGTTGTGTTGGTGGGGGTCTTTGTTGCCATAGCGGATCAAGCTATTGAAGATTCCATGATTTATATTGTAATTATTATAACATTATCACTTCCGATGCTAATTATTTGTTTATTTATTAATTTCCACGGATTCAAATAAAATTTTTGCTATTTGAGTTTTCTATTAGTCTTTGTGAATTATTAGTGTTTTCCTACTTGTACTTTTGTCGGTTTCTCATCATAATGATGAGGGGATAAGATAGGTATTTATTGTGGTTTGTCTAATGTAATATTTATGAACAGTTCATTTTATCTTTATATTTTGCTTTTGAATGAAGATTGTTATTTAGAAAATCTGAAATTATGACTGTTCCCTTCATAACATGATTCTTCCTAAATTAGACATAGTTGATCAGGCTATGTATAATTGAGGACTAAATGATGTGATGTTTGGCTCAATCATATGTTTCTCTAAATTGTTTTAGATGGTGTTCAACGTGTCGTTTTTATAATATAACACGTTATTTCTTTTAAGAATAAAGTAGAAATTTTTTTTCATACTATGATGATGAGTCAGAAATTTCTAGGGTAATAACAATATATTGTTATTTGGTAAATGGAATAGAAATTGAAATTGACGTAGATTATGATTATTATGGAAATATTACAAGGTAGATTTTTCGATACGGTAGAAAGATAGTTGTTATACTTAGGTTACATCCATCGTAACTACAAGAAAGAGATACAACTTAGGAAATTTTTGAACTAGAGTTTATTTATTTACAACAAGAATTTATTCATCTGCTTAAATCTATTTGTCATTCCCTTGATACTATCGAAGTCTTTAAAGATTCTTCATTCTCTTGCGAAAGTCTTGGCCTTCCAGTTGATATCGTAGTTTGAACATTGGCTCTTGTAATGCCCTTTTACACCACATCCGTGGCATACTACAGTTGTTGGTTGTCCTTTTCTGTCCGGAGCCTTACAGCTATTTGCCTTGTGACCTGTTTTCTGACACTTCCTGCACTTAACAATGCAGATTACTGTGTGATGCATCTCGCATTTTTGACACAGGGGTTGATTTCCACGATAACCACTTTCAGTAACAGGTGTGGCGAGGCAGTCTCTACTAGCATTTTGTTTGTATTCTAGCTGACGATGATAGTTGATACGATCTTCCAGATGTTTACGATAGCAGTCTTGAGCATTGGTGAAATTGCAGCAGATGGGGTTGATGGTTCATATTTCAATGAGTTTTCGCTTTTGGTTATTTCCATTAGATATAACTCCTTGCCAAATCCCTTGGTTAGGGGTGATGGTAGGGTTAATCATTCTTTCTGGAGTTTTAAAGTGGGCTGGCCTATATTCCATAAAACTTTCATGGTTATGCTTACCAGGTATACCCGTCTCTCTTCTTGGATAAACTATGGTAGTCCCTTTGAGTACTACTGACACGATGTTGTTTACCAATTTCTTGATGGCTTCAGGAGTCATGTTGATTTTAGATGATGATGGAGTATATGTATTTGTTAATACAAATATCGCCTAAAAACGTTATTTATATTTTACGATCTTCGCTAAGTTTTGTTAACGACAAAATATAAACTTTAGTTTCTAAGTAAAACATAATCTTAGTTTTAAAGACTTGCATAAACTAGACTTTTGCTACATTTTACATTTCATAAAACACAACACTTTGTATTTTCTAAAAATTGAATTGTCACATCACATTTATGGCAAGTTTTGTCATTATATATTTATGGAAAGAACTGTGTTTGACTTACTAAGATGTTGCTTGCAAGTTTAGTGTTTGACTTGATATTATGAGATGTGACATTGTTTGGTTTGCAAAGAGTTATGAGATGTGACTTTGTTTAGTTTGCAAGATTTATTGCAAAACCAACTGCAAGCCCGGTGGTACCCTGGGGGTACACGGGCGGAACCCTTCTGAGGGGTCCGCCTGATCCGCCAGACCTGCAGAAGGTTTGGCTATAAATACCAAGCCACAAGTTGATTTTTGGCTTATCACTTTACATCATATTTTACACACACATTCATTCTTTCATCTAACCTCTTAACATTTCATATGTGAAGTTTCTTTTTGTAGCAAAGAGATTCACGAGCTTACTAAAAGTAACAAGTATTCAACACAACGTTGCAAGACTTGTTAGCTTAGCATTGTGTAGACTTGTGTAGTTTACACTTCATTTGATTGTGTATTTTCAGTAGTGATCGGTTAGTATTTTAGTCCTCAAAATACAAAGTGTATCGGGAGTAGTTGTACCCTTGTAAAAGAACTAACGGGAGTGGTTGTACCCTTGGTAAAGAACTCGACATCTAGCTTTGTGTCGGTAAAAGTATAAGCGACGTGTAAGGTTTTCGCCGCCGGTGAAAGGAGCTTGTTGACTAGTGAAAGAAACTCTCGAGTTGGATACTCGGGGCGTGGACGTAGGGCAAGGAAAAAGAGTCCTTGTAGCCGAACCACGATAAATACTCGTGTTGTGGTTTGATCGTTTCTTTCATTTACTTGCATGTTATATATTGTGTTTGTGTATATATCTTTGATCAAACGGAAAGTTTCAAAGCTAACTTAACAAGTTAAAAAGATTTTAATCGGTAAACTATTCAACCCCCCTTCTAGTTTTTTTCACAATTGGCATCAAGAGCTACGTTACTCAAGCTTTTAAAATATATTGTGTTTTAAAACTTGAAACGATCCATGGATTTTGAAAATTACAAAGAAGGGCAATCTATGCAAAGACCACCACTCTTTGAAGCAAATGTTTTTATATATTGGAAAAACCGTTTTGAAATTTCCGTGAAATCTAAAGATATAGATTTGTGGTATATAATCATTGATGGTGATAACGTAGTTACTAACATTAAAGATGATGATCAAAAGAAATTAATAGGTAAAAATAATGAAGCTAAAATGATGCTTTACAATGCTTTGCCTAAGAAAGAATATGAAAGAGTCTTTTTGTGTAAAACCGCCAAAGATATTTGGCAATCTTTAATTGTCACTCATCAAGGAAACTCACAAGTTAAAGATAACAAAATTGATCTTCTTGTTCAACAAATCATGTGAAGAGCTTAAACTAGAAGTTGAGAAACTCAAAATTACTCAAAATGATCTAATAAAACAAACCACAAAGTTTAAGAAGTTCGATAAGAGCATTTCTTGTGCGGATGAAATTATGAAACTTCAAAAGTCACCCTTTGATAAAACAGGACTAGGATTTACGAAAATAGAAACTTCATAGGGTCAAATGAAACAAGAAAAGATTGCACAAGAAACAAATAAAATTGCTACAGCAGCCTGCGGATCAGGCGGAACCCAATTTAGGGTTCCGCCCGTTGGTCCCGAAGGTTCCGCTAGGTCTGCTGCAGCAGTAACTCCATCCACTTCGGATCGTTCAAAATTTGTTAAAGTTACATACAAAAATGGAATAAAACCTGTGTTTAAAACTGGAGTAGGATTTAGTAAAAATGAATTTAGAGCTAAAACTACTCAACCAAGACCTAAGACTCCAATTCCCAAACGCCCATTTCCAAAGAGCAACTTCAATGCTCGACCAAACTACCAACATGTTTAGAACCAAAACACTCCTAGACATTACCAAACTCCAAACCACATGCCATGGAACCCTTATGCTCTATTTTCATACTTGGAACAAATTAATGGTATGCTTAACCAAAATGGACCCATGAGAAATTGAGGACCAAATGTTTGAGTGTTTTTCATAAAATAGGTGTGCCTCAAAGTTTGTTTGGAACCGGATGAATGGATTAAAGATAGTGGTTGTTCAAGGCACATGACGGGTAACAAAAGCCTCTTCACGTCTTATCACAAATGTGACGGAGGTAATGTTACGTTTGGTAGTAATGCTAAGAGCAAAATCATCGGAAAAGGTACAATCTCTCATGACTCCCTTTTTATAGATGATGTAGCTCATGTTGATAACTTAGGTTTTAATCTCCTTAGTATTAGTCAACTTTGTCGTAATAAGTATAATGTTCTTTTTAGTGAAAACGGAAGTAAAATACTTAAAGATGGTATAACCATAGCCAAAGGTGTCCTTAAGAACAACGTATATGTCATGAAGATGGATCCAACATCTAGAGACAAACTTTGTCTTACCTCATTAGATGAATCTTCAACTTTATGGCATAGACGTTTAGGACACGCTAACATGAGACTAATCCAAAACCTCTCCTCCAAAGACTTAGTTCGAAACCTACCTAAGTTGAAATATGACCAACACTTTTGTGATGCTTGCAAAGTCGGTAAACAAGTCCATAATAGCCATAAGGCTAAAAACTTGGTTTCTACATCTAGGTGTCTAGAACTTTTGCATATGGATTTATTTGGTCCATCCGCTATACAAAGTTATGGAGGTAACTTCTACACTTTGGTCATAGTTGATGATTACTCAAGATATACTTGGACAAAATTTTTGAAAAGTAAAAATGAAGCTTTTGATAAATTTGAAATTCTAAGTAAGAAAATTGAAAATCAAGTAGGGTCTAATATTGTGTCTATTAGAACGGATCACGGTCGTGAATTTGATAATGAATTTCAATTTGGAAACTTTTGTGATAATAATGGAATAACTCATAACTTTTCGGCTCCACGTACTCCTCAATCTAATGGTGTAGTAGAACGTAAAAACCGGACATTGCAAGAGATGAGTAGAACAATGCTTAATGAACAAAACATTCCACAAAAGTTTTGGTGTAATGCCGTTGACACATCAACGTAAATTTTAAATCGAGTCTTAATTAGACCATTTTTGAATAAAACTCCTTATGAACTATATAAAGGTAAAAAGCCTACATTAGGATACTTTAGAGTGTTTGGGAGTAAATGTTTCATTCTTAACACCAAGGATTATCTCACCAAATTTGACCCAAAGTCTTATGAAGGTGTATTTCTTGGATATTCACAAAATAGAAAAGCATACATTGTTTTGAACAAAGAAACCTTAAGAGTCGAGGAATCGTTGAACGTAACATTTGACGAGAGTCCACCTCCCTCTAAGACATCACCTTTGGTAGATGATGACTTAGTTGAAAGTCAAGCAATAGAAAATCAAGAAATTTTAAGTGATGACAAAGAAGATGAACTATTGAACAAAAAACTTGTCAATGTCAAAGAATCTAAAAGTCATCCATTAGATGGTGTCATTGGCAATATTAACGAAAGAACACTAAGGTCAAAAGTTCAAAATGAAAGCAACTACTTTTGTTTCGTGTCAACCATTGAACCTAAAAATATTAATGAAGCCATTAAAGATGAATCTTGGGTAATTGCAATGCAAGAAGAGTTAAACCAATTTCTTAGGAATGATGTATGGACATTAGTTCCTCAACCAAAGAGTCAAACTATAATTGGAACAAAATGGGTATTTCGAAATAAAATGGATGAAAATGGAATTGTGTCTAGAAACAAAGCTAGGCTAGTTGCACAAGGATATAACCAACAAGAAGGCATTGACTACGATGAAACTTTTGCTCCGGTTGCTAGGCTCGAGTCAATTAGAATCTTACTTGCATATGCATGTGCACACAATTTTAAACTCTTTCAAATGGACGTCAAAAGTGCATTTCTAAACGGAGTCATTAATGAAGAAGTGTATGTTGCTCAACCACCGGGCTTCATCGATTTTGAAAAACCAAATCATGTCTACAAACTTAAAAAAGGCTCTTTACGGACTTAAGCAAGCTCCAAAAGCATGGTATGATCGACTCAAAACATTCCTAGTTGACCATAAGTATACCATGGGCTTAGTTGATAATACTCTCTTCACTAAGAAAAAAGATTCACATATTATCATAGTCCAAATCTATGTTGATGACATTATATTCGGATCAACTTGTCAAGAATTATGTGTGGATTTCTCAAAAATCATGCATGACGAGTTTGAAATGAGTATGATGGGAGAACTCAACTTTTTCCTAGGACTCCAAATTAAACAACTAGAAGATGGTATCTTCTTTAACCAATCTAAATATATTAAGGACATGCTTAAGAAATTTGGACTAGAAGATTCGAAACCTATCAAAACTCCCATGTCCACGGAAACTAAACTCACCAAGGATGAGGAAAGTGAATTCGTAGATAGCACTAAATATAGAGGTATGATTGGTAGTCTACTTTACCTAACGGCTAGTAGACCCGACATTATGTTTAGTGTTTGTCTATGTGCTCGTTTTCAAGAAGATCCTAAAACTACCCATCTCGAAGCCGTTAAAAGGATTTTTAGGTATATTAATGGCATTACACATTTAGGTTTATGGTACCCCAAAGGAACAGGAATAGACACCATAGTGTATGCCGACTCGGATCATGCCGGTGACTATGTCGATAGAAAAAGTACAAGTAGTATTTGTACTTTTGTTGGACATTGTCTCACCTCATGGTTCTCTAAGAAGTAAACGGCTCTTGCTATCTCAACACCGGAAGCCGAGTACGTTTCGGCCGGAAAGGCATGTCAACAAGCTCTTTGGATGAAGCAAGCTCTTGTCGACTACGAAATTCAACTCAACGACATCACAATTCTTTGTGACAACAAAGGTGCCATTGATCTTAGCAAAAACCCGGTTCAACATGCTCGTACCAAACATATTGAAATCCGTCATCATTTCCTTCGTGACAACGTTCAAAAAGGAAATATCTCAATTGAGAAAGTTTCTTTAGAAGACAACATAGCCGACATTCTCACAAAACCCCTTAAACGTGAACCTTTTAACCTTCTTAGGCTAGGCTTAGGACTCATGGAACCTACATTATAGTTCTGGACATTAGACAAAAATCACAAAAATCAAAACAAATCCATAACTATTGTTCTCAGCAGGGTCGGCGGAACCCTCAGACATAACGGGCAGAACCCATTCCAGGGGTCCGCCGTATCCGCCGACCTGCAGAATCAAAATCTTTGTTTATATTAAACCAAACACCCATTATCTCATACCACCACTTCCAAACTGCTACTATTCACTTTACCATCCATCCATACCTACGAATTCTTGGTCCTCCATTCATTTACATTGCAAATCAATCATCATTGTAAGTATTCTAAACATGATTACAATCCTGATCTGAGTCTAGGAATTCTATTTCTTGCACAAAAACAAAAACTTGGGGTTATGCATTAACTTGAAAAACACATGCATAAGATTAGGTGTTTAATAAAACTAATCATGTTTCCCATAGTTAGGAATTGCAACCTTAATTAGTATAAACATGTTTGCTAAAACACCCCATGTCAAATCCTTCCAAAAATTTCTCACAAGTAGGACAAATATTTTTTCGTCTCACATTGAGAATACAAAATCAAAACGTTATGTTTAAAACATCACTTGCATAATGTCTCTTAAATGCTAAAGGGAATACATAACCAATATGTATTTTCGGGTACATTCAAACGAAGCTACATTGAACTAGGAGCGTTTGGGTTATCTTTTGTTTTATAACAAAACTTGCATAAAACGATTTTGAAGCATCAAAATGAGTCAAGATAACCGCACCTCCACATTGTTTTGATATAGGCACACACTAGAACATCCACATTATAATAGTGGTTTACGTAAACTAAAATGTGAAATTTTGTTGTTCTAGGAATCATCATGCCTCCTCTAACCCACTACGACCACAAGGACACCATTAAGTACCTACCAAAACACCACAAAACCAAAGGCCTTACCCCAAACCAAGTAAACGTTTTCAAAGCCCTAGAAAAACACTATGTCCATGAGGGTAGAACCATTGACCCGTCTTTCCTAGAAGGCACAAACCTTTACGCCGAATTTGCCACAATCAACTTTGAGTGTCTTTTGAATATCAACGAGCCTATTTATCCTAGGTTCATTCTAGAGTTCTATGCATCCTCCGTCCTCTCCACGGATGATTATGGTCATATGTCTATCAACTTTAGGGTTAGTGGTCATCAATACTCCTTCACTCTTGAGGAGTTTGCTCAAATCCTAGGTGTCCCAAACCGTGGTACTTGCTTCTATTCCAACTCGCACTCCCTCTTAACTCTTGACAACCTCCAAGACCGTATCCATCCTTATGACACACCCCTTGTCTCAAAAGATGTACTCCGTGACCACCTCTTTGGTAGGACCACCAACACTAGGAGAACCCGTTTGGGAAATGCGGTCGATAAGGACCCATATGGAATGGAAATGAATGAACTTAAGCCCCAATTCAAGAAATGGGAGGAAGTCCTTAGAGCCAATGTCATTAGCACAATAGGAAACCGAGATCATATCAACCTTTGCCTTTGCTACATGCTCTACTCCTTATTCGTTAGGCAACCCTTCAACCTTGCCTACTACATGGCCAAGAGAATGGCCGACATTCCCGTGCATGGCACAACGGCTATGCCGTATGGAATGCTCTTGACCCGTCTCTTTAGGTTCATCTCACCCATTCCACCAACCCCAAACGGTCTCCGCCTTAACTACTTTCTCATTCCACACACCTTTGTACCACTAAGTGATAAGAGAGTGTACAAAGCCCAAGGAAAACGTCCACATCCTCCTACCTCATCTTCGTCTTCCTCAATGAGTGAAGATGACAATTTGCCAAACTCTAGGCTCCCACCTCTCGAATACCTATCCCAACTTTCGGATATTCCTAATGAGTCGGAGGAGTTCAAGC
Source organism: Artemisia argyi (assembly GCA_030686995.1). Lineage (NCBI taxonomy): Eukaryota > Viridiplantae > Streptophyta > Magnoliopsida > Asterales > Asteraceae > Artemisia > Artemisia argyi. The sequence goes on from CM060694.1 coordinate 137,352,432, forward strand.
AAACAAAGGGGATGTTTAAGAATCTTGGAAGATTCCTTGGAAAGCTCAAGAACAAGATTGACCGTCAATGAGAGCGGGTGTGTAGGAGTGTTTGGCACTAGGTGCTATTTGAACTAATTTGGTTGTTTAAACAACGTTCGTGATGTACTTGTAGGTTGGTACAATGTTTGATACTATTTGGAACTTGTTTTATCTAACTATGATGCAGGAAGACAACTTTTGGCAAGTTGTCAAATTTTCAAAGTTATGATATTTTCACTAAGTATAGTGAAATTCTCGACCTCAAGATCAAAGTCCTATGAAATGTGTGTTTACGTGTCTATTTTTTGCATTGCCTAACCAGAAATGCCTTATCATTTTGATTTTAGGAGTTTTTGAAAATTTTGAAAATCGTCTCGCGGGTCAAAAACGCGGACTGCCTATTTTTGGAGCTCTGGCGGATCTGGCGGTACCCAAATTTGGGTTCCGCCAGTGCAATTTCTGGGAATCCCATAAATGGCCCAACGGACCAGGCGGCACCCTCAAATGGGTTCCGCCTGTGTATTCTGAGGGTTTCGCCAGAATCCTGCAGAATTTTTGTTTTTGTTTTCAACATTTCAACATCCAAACACCAAAATCCAATCCTTTTAGATAGAGACCCATTTCCTGCAATGTGTTTAAGCATAATAGGGTACTTCTCCTTCCATAAACTTAACCAAAACCATTTCCCGCCAAAATTCAAAAATAGCCATAACAACCTCAAGGACCCCTCGCACATAAAGGAAGGAACCCTTTTAAAGGATCCTTGAAATCCCTGAGATTTATACTCCAACAAATCCACCAAAACCACTAAGCATTTAGTGCAAAACTAGTCTTCTCACTTCACCATTTTCATTGGATTGACTTCCATGATTTGACAACCCACAATTAGTTTTCCAAATCATTAGAAACCTCCATTTTTGTATGGACTAACATCAAATCCAAACACTCCTTTCCACAATCCTTCAACACTATAAATTAAGCCATCCTAAACACTATCAAATCACACCTTCTTCATCACAATTTCTGAACTTCTAAACCATTTTTCACCATGACTAAGTCAACAATCACCTCTCAACCATCACGACCCATCCGGAAAACCGCCCGGATTAGTGTTAAACCACTATGGTCTAATCAACCCATCAACCTAAGCTCCTCATCTTCGGATGAATTCACCTCACCTATCAAAAATGAACACTTTTTGAACCTTGCATCTCCATCACCATCACCAAATGAACCCAATGAGCTCACTCCACCACCAACTAAATCACCCATTGACCCAACTCCACCAAGTGCTCCAACCCAACCATCCAAAACTTCATCACCATCACCATTACCCAAAATTGAACCTATGGAGTTATTTGGGTCTCCTCCCACATCACCACACCCTTTTGTCCAAGATCTAAATGATCTCCCACCAAGACCTTCACAACCACCACCTTTTTCACCAAGGTCAATTCTTGACCAAAATGAGCTTTTTAACCACACCCAACCACTACAACAAGTATACCATCAACCCAAACCATTGTTGTTTCACCCCATCTACAATGACATCCATGGTCCTCTTTATGGAGAACCAAACTTTGAAAACCATGATCACCCAACTCCACCACATTCTCAAGCCCAAACCTTTGAATCTTTCTTTCCCTCATATGAGGATATACAAAGCATGGTTGAGAACCACCTCCATCAAGCAATGGAATTTCAAACCACCTTGCTTGATTCAATACCAAAACCATCATCTACCCAAGAACCAAAAACCAACCAACCCTCAAACCAAGAAACCAAAACCAACCCATTTCCACCCACTCATCCTCATGTTTGCTCATATTGTGAGCAAATGGGTGCAAGCATCAAAACGTTGCTTCACCAACTCCAAGATGAAACCCGGTTTGCATTCCAACACGTCATAGAACGTTTGGATGCTCTTTCCCACCCAAACAAGTCCTAGACAACCATTTGGAGGCCGTTTGCCCCAATTTAGGAAAATAGGCGTTTATTTTTCTTTCTTGGTTATTTTTTAAGTTTTTAGAAGTAGAAGAATTTTACCTATTTCTTGTCCTTTGACTTTTATAAGTCAAAATTTTACTTGGAATGCTAGTTCTTTCTACTTACTTTCGTGCATTGTTGGTTGATCACTTTTGTGTTGTCATTGTGGTTGCAATGTGTGTGGTAACTACAAGCTTGACTATATATATCACCAACTAACCATTTTTTTTGTAGGATCCAAAATCTACGTTTCCCATCTTGGCACTCCTTTTAGGGGGAGTAACAAGCAAGGGGGAGCAAGTGCATTTTTCCGCTTCGCTACTCTACTTTTTGTTTCGACAAAAAGGGGGAGAAATATATTAAACTTTCAAAACTTAATATGATTATCATAACTTAAGTAAAACAAGTTTAATATTAATTTTTTTAAGTCTTAAAAACCAAGATTTTGTGAGTTACTTCAAAACAAAGTTTATGTTTTGTCATCAACAAAAAGGGGGAGATTATTAATACAAATATCGCCTAAAAACATTATTTATATTTTACGATCTTCGCTAAGTTTTGTTAACGACAAAATATAAACTTTAGTTTCTAAATAAAACATAATCTTAGTTTTAAAGACTTGCATAAACTAGACTTTTGCTACATTTTACATTTCATAAAACACAACACTTTGTATTTTCTAAAAATAGAATTGTCACATCACATTTATGGCAAGTTTTGTCATTATATATTTATGAAAAGAAATGTGTTTGACTTACTAAGATGTTGCTTGCAAGTTTAGTGTTTGACTTGATATTATGAGATGTGACATTGTTTGGTGTGCAAAGAGTTATGAGATGTGACTTTGTTTGGTTTGCAAGATTTATTGCAAAACCAACTACAAGCCCGACGGTACCCTGGGGGTACACGGGCGGAACCCTTCTGAGGGGTCCGCCTGATCCGCCAGACCTGCAGAAGGTTTGGCTATAAATACCAAGCCACAAGTTGATTTTTGGCTTATCACTTTACATCATATTTTACACACACATTCATTCTTTCATCTAACATCTTAACATTTCATTTGTGAAGTTTCTTTTTGTAGCAAAGAGATTCACGAGCTTACTAAAAGTAACAAGTATTCAACACAACGTTGCAAGACTTGTTAGCTTAGCATTGTGTAGACTTGTGTAGTTTACACTTCATTTGATTGTGTATTTTCAGTAGTGATCGGTTAGTATTTTAGTCCTCAAAATACAAAGTGTATCGGGAGTAGTTGTACCCTTGTAAAAGAACTAACGGGAGTGGTTGTACCCTTGGTAAAGAACTCGACATCTAGCTTTGTGTCGGTAAAAGTATAAGCGACGTGTAAGGTTTTCTCCGCCGGTGAAAGGAGCTTGTTGACTAGTGAAAGAAACTCTCGAGTTGGATACTCGGGGCGTGGACGTAGGGCAAGGAAAAAGAGTCCTTATAGCCGAACCATGATAAATACTCGTGTTGTGGTTTGATCGTTTCTTTCATTTACTTGCATGTTATATATTGTGTTTGTGTATATATCTTTGATCAAACGGAAAGTTTCAAAGCTAACTTAACAAGTTAAAAAGATTTTAATCGGTAAACTATTCAACCCCCCTTCTAGTTTTCCACAGTATTGTTCATGTCGTCCATCTTCTGAAATCATTAATGAAACTCAACTTAGAATCCATCTAATGTCAGAATAATTCAAATAATGAAGCTAATTATTTCATTGATGATAGACTAAATTGAATCCCTACTGTAATCTAATTTCAAGATATGTCGGGTTGTATCATAGATAAATGATCAACTCTTGATATAGGATTACTAAGGAAAAAACTGATTTATCTACTAAAGCTGAAGTTCAATAATCTTCTCTCCATTCTTCAAGTTCTCTCTCGAAAATTTATTTTTAGACAATTCTTTGGTTATTGGTTAATTATGGTATGTTTAAGAAATCTTAACAATTGTAAGAAATCTTACGGTAGATTTGAATAACATTGCAGAAGTTAACATAATATTAATAACTTGACTGATTGTTTTTGCCAAACAAACGATACAAGATCTTTTATTAATACTCCATTGATCTGCATTGAGTCATTTGTTTATCAAAGAAAATAACAAATGATGAGATTTTTGCATGAAGGTATGAGGATTCATTACATGCATGTTTGATATGAAAGAAAAGATTGATTCATAACAGAGAGATATAACAGAAAAGGAGGTTATTATACATTATGATTCGATTACAAGTTCTGAAAGTTTCATATTTATTGAACATTACAAGAAATACTAACCAAAACTATTTGGTTTAGTAGGTACAACAAGGATACTTGTAAACTTAAGATTAGTTACGCCTCTGACGTAAATATCTAACTTCTTTCTCAAGTTCAAGTTGTGCAGCTTCCATGTTTGAGAAACGTTCCTGACACATGTTCATTTGATTAGCCAACATAGTCTCTAATGCTGAAATCTTTTGACCCTGGGTTCTGGCTGTGTCTCTGGCCATCCATAGGGTTCTTTCAATATCTTCAACTCTACCATGTGTATGACCGTGTTCTCTTCTTGCATAACGGATCCTGGAGTCCAAGTTTCCAAGCTCCTGGTTGGTTTTGCCCTTTATCTCACCAATCTTTATTCCTAATTCAAACATTGCTCGTTTTTCAGCATCCGCTCTTTTGAACAACGTGTCAAGGTTACAGTCGTACCATTCAAATTGCGTTGGTTGTAAATCTTTTAGCTGTTCAGTGTGAGTATCTAATATGCTGGCTTGTTGATAAATAAGAGTCCATATTGAATCAGGAGTGCTTATATTGTAGTCGGGTGAATTAGGTGAGGATAAATTATTTGGAATATCTGCTATTGAGGAATCTGAAGTATAAGGTAACGGAGAATTTGGCTCAACATTCTTCCACGGCATCTCTTGGCGTGACCTTTGTCCAACTTTGAATGTTGCCTGACCACCAATCAAATCTTCATATGATTCAGTAGCTCTCCTGAGTTTTTGACGTAAAGGTGAACAAACAGGTGACGATGGAAAGGATCTCTGAGTGAGTTCTATATCAAACTGGGGATGTGATATTTGTACGTAAGGGCCTTTAGTATTCGGAGAATTTTGATTGATAGGTGATGTACTAGTATTACGAAGAGTAGTTTCGACATTCACGGGAGTTTCAGGAGACATGTTAGTGTAGTAACCGAGAATAGTATTTTATGAGTAATTTTTACGTTAAAGATGTAACAGTGCGGATGAAATAATAATTGTGTAAGAGTAATTTCTAAACATGTATAATAATCTTAACAGGTAATGTATTGAGCACGGCAGTCTGCAGACATGGAAGGCATAAAATGATATGGTGTAAAATCATTCATTTTGAAAGTGTAGTTATAGTTTAATGTTTGAAAACATTTAGTTCTCTATAACTTTAGCTCTGATACCAATCTGTAACACCCCCCAAATTTATGGTTTAGCAGCGGAAAAGTAATTTGGGTGTTACGGGGAGGATCGAAGTCATAATCACATAAAACGGCTTAAAAGAAGCATTTTGTAAGTTATTTGTCATTTGATGCGTAGGGATTGCACCAGGCTTTACCTCTCGAGGGATCTCGAGAAGCTTACAACCCCCACCAGGCAGTGTACCTAATCGATGTAGTATAGTATAATGACAAGTACCGGGGGATTGATCGTTCAGCTAGGAATAGTGTCGCTAGGATTAGAAAACCTAAAGACTAGGTCTAGAGATGAGGGATGATTCTTTTTGTATTTTTATATTTTTATAAAAAGAATTAAAAATCTCGGTTTTGAAGGGGTTGGGCGGAATTAGTTGCTAGTCAACTAACCCAATTACTAAGATGCAATCAAAATAAAATACTAAAAATGAAAATAAACTAAATTATACTAAAGGTGTGAGCAATATATGGGAGAATTGTGTTTACTTAGATTTCACTACTCCCTAGATATCTTTTACAGGTTAATTACTTATTACAGTTGCGTGGATGACGGATTGTATTCCTTAATACCATTCATGGGGTGGCGTACTTACTTCCCCAATCCTATAAGCGCCTACTTCACTCCTATGTCGAGCCGGCTAAGAAGCTCCTAACATGGGATCACTAGAATTTGCTCATGCATTAAATACAACCAATAAAACCTAGTACACATCGGTTCATGTTTCTTAAGACGTTCAAGCATGTTACACAATGGAGATCTGCCAGTTTTCTTAAGCCTAACATTGAAATCATTCATCCATTACAACTATAAACAAGCAATCAACCTATAATTAACGTCTAGGTTTCATTACATCTAAGCAAACACATGATAGATCTAGCCTAGCATGTTGAAATCAAGACAAGCATAAGATATATTCAAACAACACATAGACATATTGAATGAATTGAAAGAGGACTTATCGCAATTGAACATGAAAGGTTTCAAGGGGTGAAAATCCTTGAAAATACAGTTAAAAACGACCTAGGGTTTATTAGGTTCGACCCTAGTATTCTCCACACAAGTTCCTCTCTTTAATGAATTAAAAATAGAAAAGTATATATAGATTCTGTGGGGTGACGGCGTCAAGAAGAAATTTCTGACGCCGTCATCTCGCCGCCAAATAAATTCTCAGACTGCCTAGATCTGGGTTTGACGCCGTCATGTGTACTCCTTATGCAGGCCGTCACAACATTAACTCTTGACGCCCTTCTCTTGACGCCTTCAGGTTTTCTCTGGGTCGTCATGGATTTTACCCCTGACGCCGTCACATAAATGCTCTTGACGCCGTCAGGTACTGTTCCCAGCAAGGAAAATTAAGACTTTGCCGTTTTCTTCACTTTTATGCTCCAAAGACGTCCAAAATGCTTCCTTTTCCAGAATTCACTCCAAAAGTACCTAAAATCATAAAAGGAACGATTTAGGGCAATATTTGATCAAATAAATTCGAATTCGGGCTTAAATGACCCCCTAAAAACGGATCATTTTTCGCCTCATCATATACCCTTACACTTGAGATTTGCTTGTCCTCAAGCAAATGCGCTTTTATTCTAATCAAAATACAAGTTAGGGGTCATTTAACACTAATATAAAAGTAATTACAACAAATAATCGTTCCACTAAAGACCAAAGACAAGCACGGAGGTCATACACTAGCACCTCACAAATAGTGTTTAGATACTCACATCTCTCGGGTGTAATAAAGTAATATCACAATATGGAAATGGAAAATATCTCTCACTACCTATCATAACAAAATAGATTACCATAGGCTTGGGAAAGGATCAAACCTCCACCACATGGCGTAAGCACCTAGGATAAACTATCAAAGAGGTCTTTCAAAGGGTTGTAACGTTAGGTGTAGGGATATGGAATACACGGTTTTGTTGGATATAGGCAGTCTTTACTGGTGGCGAGTTAACAATCTTGGTTAATTACATGTACAATATGGCTTTGCTAAGCCAAGACTAGACTCGACTTAAGCTAATAAATGAAAAATAACAAAAACATAAAATGAACATAGAATGAAAAGGGATGGTAGTCCGTTTTTTTTTTTTTTTTTTTTTTTTTTTTTTGTTCATACACTCTTACCCTACCATCCAAAATAATACATCATAGGGAATGAGAATTCCCCTTACACTTTAATTTTTACATACTTTACAATAAACTAATCCAATGACTCGAATCAAGATAATCAAAACACTTGGAGTACTTTTAAGATTAACGCACATATGGGGGTAATAATATGATGTTCTTCCCCATTACTCCATAACATTAGTACTTTACCCATGAGTCCCAATCGTCCCAAAACAATATGTACAAGGATATGACTCGACTTAGCAACCATGTAATCAATTAGATAATTAACTTAGGGTTTAACAAATAACAATAATTCACTAAAGATGAGTGCATACACGGAAGGCTAAGGCGATTTGGTTGTACATTTAAGTGGGGTGTAGCAAATTCTTCCTTTAAGTAAGATGCTTAAAGTTAGAAACGAAAAGATAGGCTTAGAGGGGTGTACTAGGGGTTTCGTGTACTAAAAATGAGTACAACGCTAAGGTGTGGGAAAAATTAGTTGACTTAACTAGCCAAGTAATATGACTTAAACGGTCAAGTAAATATGATACGGGTTTAACACAAGGGTGATCCTAATGCCTCTTATCATGTAGTAAATCCTACTACACGAATGTAGTCTCACTAGCGGTCTCGGGATGCATCACTAACGCAAGTTCTAGAATCTAAATGCTACCGGTACACTCATAAGCACTAATAGTAAATGCTTTTCCAATCAAATCTAAAGGCGAACCTCACATATTTGGGTGGAAAATTTTTCTGAATAGTACGGTTTTGTGCTGGTCATACAATCTCCTATCCATGAGACGCTTGCTATGGCTAAAGTTTCACTCCTAAATGTTGTAAAAAATTTTAAATTTGGCGCTAAAATTGCACTAACAAGTATTTCTCATAGTTTTATTACACATCTACTATCAAACAAACAAACTCAAGCGAAAGTGTATCTGTAAGGTATCATCATTTTACCCTCCCCTTACACTTAGGATGAACATTGTCCCCAATGTTCAAGTAAAGAATGTAAAAGTGAAATAAGTAAAACGAATGAAATCAAATACTCCCCTGATTCGCTCGGTATGGATAATAAGGTGGCCAGGTTAGATCTTCCTCCAAGAAAATGAACAATCAAAGCTTCTCTTCCAGAATATAAATCATCTTCTTGTCATACATAACCTGTGAAACCTGATAAAACAGACAAGACAACCTCGCATAAAATTGGCGGCAATCTATATATGCTAATAAATCCTAGAAAACAAAATAAGATATAATGCTTGTGGAATGGTGTTTGCTGATTTCCTGGAGATTATAAAACTAAAGATTCAACAAAAACTTTAAGACTCCGTTAGAAAAACAAAACTGGTAAAATTTCCAGAATTTTACACGTGACGCCGCCAGGAATTTCTTCCTGACGCCGTCAGAAGTGACCTGCAAAAATTCTTATGTTAAGTTTCCGGAAAATTTCTGGAAAAACTTCGTCCTACTTCCTGGAAAATCCTGCAAAACATCATTATGACTCGATACAAGCAGTTGACTCTAACAAATACAAATATACATGTTCACTTAGTATTGTGGAGAATCATGATCGGGTTTGTTTCTTAAAAACATATTTGGGGTTTCCCCTTACACTTATCTTTTGCAAAAATACCTTTGGATGAAGTTAAGACTAAGCCAAACAACAAAGTACAGTATTTTCACTATTTTAGTTTTGAAACATGATCTACCACAATAAGAATAAAGCATGCATACGGAAACAAATAACAAACAAACAAAATAAAAATCACACAAAACATGGGTTGCCTCCCAAGAAGCGCTTTTCTTTATTTACGAGTCTTGTAGCTAGACTCAAGGTCATGGGTTACTACGTGATACGGGTGAGTTCCTCATTGTGGACATCTTTGGGATCAAACTTGGGTTTTAACTTCCTATCGGTTTTCTTAGTACGTTATGACCTCTCAAACTTTTCTCCATCCGGATCATACACAATCATCTTCATATGCCATGATCCGTCACCTTCCTTAGGTGGCTTGTCCCACCTCCATTTACACTTATCTCCCTCTCTTTTCCGCTTGTTCAACTCTATATTAATAGGCATTACGCTTAAGAACTCAATCATCTTCCTAAAGACTAAGGGGTCCTCAAAAGGGTCTAGCTCTTCATCTCTAGCTATGAGTTGTTCCACCGAATGTGTCTTATCAATGAAATCTTTTTCTAGATAGAATGGGCGTTGAGGTCCTATAAAGTTCCTTTCTACCCAAGGTCCATATCTAGATGGTCTCCTATTCATCTCTACCCAATGTGGTGTCGGTTCATCCTCACAATCGTAGCTATGTCTCTTAACATCATATACCGACCAAGTATCACCCTCACCTACGGCTATCTTAGACTCCTTACAATCTATCATGGCGCTAGCGGTTGCTAAAAATCCTCTTCCTACCAACAATGGGCATGTAGTGTCACTAACCATATCTAGGACGTGAAAATCCGCTAAGATAGTTAACTTCCCTACGTGGACAACTACATCCTTGATCATTCCAACCGGGTGGGCAATACTTCCATCCGCTAGACCAATTAATACCTCCGTCTCTTCTAACTTTCCTAGCTTGAGAGTGGTGAAAAGGGATAAGGGAATCAAGTTGAGGCTTGACCCTAAATCGGCTAGTGTGTCGAAAGCTTCGGATCTTCCTATCTTACAAGGCAAAACAAATATGCTTGGATCATCAAGCTTTTTAGGCAACTTGTTTTGAACAAAGGCGGTCCCATTTTTAACTAGTTTAAACTTCTCATACTTTTCTAGGAGGGCACTATAGTAGGGAGCACGGGCTAAGACATCAATAACGGGGCGTTCAAGGTGAAGCTCCTTGAATTCATCGTCAAGGTCTTGCGTAGGTAGTGTTTCAACTATGCTTTTGACCGGTATTATATCGGGTGTTTTATTCGATTGGTCCTTTTGAAGAATTTGGTTTTGTTTGAAACACGTGCTCGTTGATTTAACCGAGTAGTATTACGGACAAGAAGTGGGTGACGAAACTGATGATATGGAATTAACGTTTAGTTTCGGGTTCTTGACCGTGTCGCTTGGGAGTGCTCCCATTTCTCGGTCATTGAGAACTTTCAACAATGTGTCAATTTTGGTGGTCATCTCGCTTTGCTTTTGTTTGAAATCGGCTTCAAACTTAGATATGCGAGCTTCTTGAGATGCCATGAACTTGGACATCAATCCTTCAAGATTGTTGGTACTACCATAGTTGTTAGAAGGATTGTTGTTGAAAGTACGGTTGGAGGGTGGACCGTTTGGTTGGTAACGATTAGGCGGATTGGAAGAATTAGCTTGATTTTGTTTCCACCTAAGGTCTGGGTGATTTTTCCAAGAAGGGTTGTAGGAATCACCATACGGGTTTGGCTCGGGTTTGAAAGAGTACCACTTATCTCCCGCTTCGTTGGTACACGAGGATGCGTAGTCCGCAAAAGCTGTTCCGGGGAGTTCCACACAATCACGAGTGTCATGGGGACCACTACATAATTCGCATGAAGAAGTGATTTTGTTCACTTTGCTTGAAGGCTTAGGAGCTTCGTAAGATTTCATGAGAAACTTGACTTGGTCCTCAAGTTCCATGATCCTACGGTCGGGAGTGCTAGAATTGTTCGAAGGCAAAGATATTGTCTTGACCGTTTTGTTCAAATCACGGGGATCATTCCAACTTTCGTTGTCATAGAGAGCAAGATCTTCTATGAGTTCCCATGATTGTTCCGCACTTAGATCATGTAGCTTACCACCGGCCGATTGGTCAATGGCTCGCCTTGTGGATAGATCGATATGGTCATAGAAGATTTGGACTTGGAGCCAAAGATCTATGCCATGATGAGGGACTTTTTGGAGTAAGTCCTTGAATCGAGTCCATGCTTCATATAGAGTTTCACCTTGACGTTGTTGGAACATCAAGATATCATTTCTAAGCTTGGTAGTTCTCCCCGGTGGGAAAATTTGAGCAAGAAAATGAGTGGTGAGATCATCCCATGAGGTGATGGATCCCGCGGGTAAACGTTCAAGCCATTGACTAGCTTGATTATGTAGAGAGAATTGGAATAGGCATAATCGGGTTGACTCTCTAGTTGTAGCATCAAGGTCTATAGAATCTACGATTTTAAGGAAGTCCTTGAGATGTTGATTTGGATCTTCGGAACGAAGTCCATGGAATGCACATCCGCTTTGCACCAACCGGATGGTGTCGGATCGCAAGGGGGTCACATTGGCTCCTTGGGTGAGCTCAATGGTGTTTCGATAGCCTTGGTGGCTAGGTCGGGAATACTCTCCTAGGGTTCGGGGCCTAAGAGGTTGGTTATCTAGTGGCAGGTTTTGTTGGTGGTCTTGTTGTGGTGGGATGATGGGTTCAAAGATGTTACCATCGTCCATGATGTCGGATGGCGAAGAGTTACGAACAAAAACACGAAGAAATAAGATAGACTAAAGAGAACCTAAAAATTAAAATAAAATCCTACTAGAAAGGAATCTAGCAAGTAGACCTAATAAAAAGAAATTCTAACTTAGACAATAACTATTCCCCGGCAACGGCGCCAAAAACTTGATGCGTAGGGATTGCACCAGGCTTTACCTCTCGAGAGATCTCGAGAAGCTTACAACCACCACCAGGCAGTGTACCTGATCGATGTAGTATAGTATAATGACAAGTACCGGGGGATTGATCGTTCATCTAGGAATAGTGTCGCTAGGATTAGAAAACCTAAAGACTAGGTCTAGAGATGAGGGATGATTCTTTTTGTATTTTTGTATTTTTATAAAAGCAATTAAAAATCTCAGTTTTGAAGGAGTTGGGCGGAATTAGTTGCTAGTCAACTAACCCAATTACTAAGATGCAATCAAAATAAAATACTAAAAATGAAAATAAACTAAATTATACTAAAGGTGTGAGCAATATATGGGAGAATTGTGTTTACTTAGATTTCACTACTCCCTAGATATCTTTTACAGGTTAATTACTTGTTACAGTTGTGTGGATGACGGATTGTATTCCTTAATACCATTCATGGGGTGGCGTACTTACTTCCCCAATCCTATAAGCGCCTACTTCACTCCTATGTCGAGTCGGCTAAGAAGCTCCTAACATGGGATCACTAGAATTTGCTCATGCATTAAATACAACCAATAAAACCTAGTACACATCGGTTCATGTTTCTTAAGACGTTCAAGTGTGGACGTATGGTCCGGACTGGGCCAGGAATGGGCCAGGCCCGGGTAGCCAGCGGCCCACTTTACGTACTTTGTGGATGTATGGTCCGGACTGGGCCAGGAATGGGTCAGGCCCGGGTAGCCAGCGGCCCACTCTACGCGTAAACCCTAATCCGTATCCTATAAATACATGGCTGGGGTCTCATTCATGAACAGATTATAACAGGTTATCCTAACCCTAATTCTCATATATGCTCCGCGCATCACATACTAACTTGACCGTCGGAGGTGGATCCCGGGGCTACGGCCTCGGGTCCACTCCTAACGGGTTATCTTTGTTGTACAGGTCTAATAGGGCTTATGAAGACGACTAACGGCCCAAGGAGAGTCGTTGAATTAGTCCGCGCCAGATTATGCATCAACAAGTTGGCGCCATCCGTGGGACATAGCTACGACAAGTGTCGTGCTCTCACCGGACTAGAACGCAACTACGCGTTGCATCGATCTATAATCATGCGGTAACTTTATTTTTGTCAACTGCATGTTGAATCTCGTAACAACTACAAGTTGAAATTCGTAATTCTTGGTCAAACATATCAAGCTTACAAAATAATTGCTTTCGTAGTACGCAAAACGTAACTTGGTCGATTTAAACTAGTTGCGTAATCTTGTGTCATATTTTCTAAACTTAAAAAGATATGCACAACAATATATCTTTTAAATCTTTTAAGATATATTACCTTTTAAAGATTGAAAAGATCTTTTAACTTGATAAACACGATTTTATCTATCGCTACGAGCGCATTAAATCCGCACGATCGGATCTATTTTATCTTTTAGCCGCGAAACAGCGCAGTGGCGATAAATCTACCCGCGTTAGATCATGCGTTAGGAAATCTTCGCAGATTGGCGACACGATCGCACTGTCACGTACAGGCACCACGATGCTAGTCATTCGCCATGAGCGCTTTGTCACTGTTACATACATGCACTGGACGTAAGCCGTGGTCAACTGCGAATATCCACAAAACGTTAGAGTCCATGCGGTCACGATAAATCTATCTGTGTCTGTGCGTGCACGATAAATCTATTACTCGCGGTCATGGTACATCCATCCGCGCCATTATTTTTATTATCATAATTATAATAAAATATCAATTAATCGCCATGTGCGCACTATTTTTATTTTTTAGCTACGTGCTATTTATTTTATGTAGTTTGTAAAACCTCACGCTAGGTGTAATTCACACTATTATTTATTTTATATGCTATGTGCTATATCTTGCTATGCGCTAATTTTTTACTTTATTAAGTTTTATATGTCACGATTCGCGGCATATACTTTTAATGTTTGCATTAAGTGTTTTTCAGGGTAAATTAAGTTTAATGCTCCTACACGAGTAGCACCATCAAACTTGGGGGGCTACCAGGGTATATAATACCACTGTTGGCGCACGCGTCACGCAGGTATATTTGGAAGCAGATCGTACGTAAGAGGTACTGCAGGCCCAGTACAAAGACGAATTTTAATATTCGCACCATCTTGCCACATGGGAGACGTCCTATGTCGGTTATAAAGACGCGAACAGCGCGCACCTCTGTCGCGAACAACGCGCACCTTTGTTGCGCGCTGCGCACATCTTTGTTGCGGACAACGCACATCCTTGTCGCGGACAACGCGCACTTCTGCCACAGAAGCACGTCTTCTGTCGCACAATGTTGTATCGCTACTGGTATAAAAGGTATGTCCTTACCCAGGATACAGCATAGGAATCCACCTTCGCCACGGACACTTTTACCATTGTGAGACAATCACAATCGCAATCCCAGTGCGCACTGTCGCATATGGACTGCGCAGTATGATTCGTCCCTTACGCGCATATAAACCCAGTGCGCACCGTCGCATTTGGTTGATTGAGCCTACGCAGCCATGAATAGAACTTAAGTTTAGCATAACATAGCCATGTGCTATGTCATACTAAACTCGGGGGCTTGTGGACGTATGGTCCGGACTGGGCCAGGAATGGGCCAGGCCCGGGTAGCCAGCGGCCCACTTTACGTACTTTGTGGATGTATGGTCCGGACTGAGCCAGGAATGGGTCAGGCCCGGGTAGCCAGCGGCCCACTCTACGCGTAAACCCTAATCCGTATCCTATAAATACATGGCTGGGGTCTCATTCATGAACAGATTATAACAGGTTATCCTAACCCTAATTCTCATATATGCTCCGCGCATCACATACTAACTTGACCGTCGGAGGTGGATCCCGGGGCTACGGCCTCGGGTCCACTCCTAACGGGTTATCTTTGTTGTACAGGTCTAATAGGGCTTATGAAGACGACTAACGGCCCAAGGAGAGTCGTTGAATTAGTCCGCGCCAGTCTATGTGTTTCTTAAGACGTTCAAGCATGTTACACAATGGAGATCTGCCAGTTTTCTTAAGCCTAACATTGAAATCATTCATCTATTACAACTATAAACAAGCAATCAACCTATAATTAACATCTAGGTTTCATTACATCTAAGCAAACACTTGATAGATCTAGCCTAGCATGTTGAAATCAAGACAAGCATAAGATATATTCAAACAACACATAGACATATTGAATGAATTGAAAGAGGACTTATCTCAATTGAACATGAAAGGTTTCAAGGGGTGAAAATCCTTGAAAATACAGTTAAAAACGACCTAGGGTTTATTAGGTTCAACCCTAGGATTCTCCACACAAGTTCCTCTCTTTAATGAATGAAAAATAGAAAAGTATATATAGATTCTGTGGGGTGACGGCGTCAAGAACAAATTTCTGACGCCGTCATCTTGCCGCCAAATAAATTCTCGGACTGCCTAGATCTGGGTTAGATGTCGTCATGTGTACTCCTTATGCAGGCCGTCACAACATTAACTCTTGACGTCCTTCTCTTGACACCTTCAGGTTTTCTCTGGGTCGTCATGGATTTTACCCCTGACGCCGTCACATAAATGCTCTTTACGCCGTCAGGTACTGTTCCCAGCAAGGAAAATTAAGACTTTGTTGTTTTCTTTACTTTTATGCTCCAAAAACGTCCAAAATGCTTCCTTTTCCAGAATTCACTCCATAAGTACCTAAAATCACAAAAGGAACGATTTAGGAAAATATTTGATCAAATAAATTCGAATTCGGGCTTAAATGACCCCCTAAAAACGGATCATTTTCGCCTCATCATCATTCAAATAATATTTTTGATAAAAGATGAAACCTTTGATTTAAAATCTCATTAAAAGATATAAAGGTTTGTAAGAATGACATATTTGATTTTTACACCATTTTAATTTATCAGAGTAATAAATGCCCGCTCCGTGTCTTGTCCTGCTCCGTTAATCACCTGAGATACACATGCTTAAAAGTGTCAACACAAAGGTTCGTGAGTTCATAGAGTTTAATGGAAAACCATTTATTTCAATGGATTCAATAGTATTTAGTAATAATTGTAATGAATACTAACAGTGTTAAATAAGTATTGAGTGATGTTGATTATAATCACAGATAAATCATACATGTATTCAATCAAAATCAAGTATTGGATCATAATCCTAACATGAGATGGAAACTCATGATACTAATGTAGTGAGATTTATAATTCAAATCTGGTCAATTACCTATACAGCTGTATCTAGATATATGTTTGAAAACATATATTTTCTTATAGATATTGCCACAAGCCTCATGACACGTAAAACGGTAACAAAATACCGTAAAACGGAGGTGATTATCATGTCAATGATGATAATAATGCCCTCGTGTAATAGGTGATTTGCCAATTCCTATTTTTACTCAAATATAGTGTATCACGACTAATACGACTAGCCACAAAGGCATTCCGTCAAGTATTTAGTGGGATAGGATGTCAAGCCTCAACAAGTTTCGAAGCTGTTCACTATATTCGCACTCACAACAAGTGATTAATGCGTCATGATAGAAGGACTTTATGGCGATAAGGGTAACTTAGGCAATATCATGGTAATGATGTAACTAGAGTATTTGTGCTCTTCCTAGCAATTATTTTCATTGAAACATAGAAATATCATATAGAGATAAGGGAATCATTCAGGATGTTATAGTAAAATCAAATATCATCTTACAATAATCAATTTGGAAACATTATTATCTGAGTTCAGTATTCTAGTTAAGCAATTTGCCAGTAATATATATATATATATATATATATATATATATATATATATATATATATATATATATATATATATATATATATATATATATATCACATCTTAAATCGTAAACTTCATCAGGTAAATATTAATTAGGAAATTGATTTGAATCATGTAAGTTATTCATATACTTATAAAATTATCAAAGTATAGGTAAGCATGTATCTCCCCCAAAGAGTTAAAACAAGTATTGGGAATGGGCTATGACTCACATTAAGCGATACTAGAAATGATGAAAAGTAAATTTGAGTGAGATTATGGGAACGATTATGGAAACGTCTTCAATACAGAACTTGATTATAAGGAAGGTCTTAAGATTTTGACTTTATGCTAACGATGGAAATGATAATGAGAACGAATAACGATATGATCGTTAGAGTGAGAATATGATATGCTTAAAATGACTAAAGTTCAGAAATAATATTATTTTTAATATTATCTTATTTTTATGTCTTTGAAACCAATATATCGTTTCCTCGAAAGTGAGGAAACAATTCGTTAAGTTAAATCGTTTAAAAATGTTTTATATAAATATAACGAAAGTTAATTACTAAATAAACGAATTATACAAAATGCGCGTGACGTGATGGGGTGACGTAAAATGAAAAACAAAATAAGAACGTCAAATATAATATGTTGGTCCTTGTCCTTTTTCCAGTTTTTACACTTTTTACCCTAACGGCGTTTAGCGTTACACCGTTAGTCCTTTATTAAATATAATTTTCATTTATAGTCCACTACATGTCCAATATTACAATCTATGATTGGAAATTAATAATATGTCAATTTCTACCCTAATGTTTTTGTTTTTACAGTTTCAATCCTTACTTTTAACAGTTTGACAGTTTTAGTCCTTCTAAGTGTCGTCGCGTAACATTTTTAGTCCAAAGTCATAAAAATTATGGGGAAAAAGTATCCGAATTTTTCTGGAGCTTATTGAAGCTTATTAAAACTTATTCCAACTGCTTATTTGGAAAAATAGATTATTTTTATATAAATGAGCCTTAACGAATCAAAACAAAGGCCCGTTAAGAAATCTAGAGGCGAGGGCATGGAAATTATTTTGGGCTTGGTCTTGGGCTATTTTTATGATTCTAAAAATGTTTCATATGGGCCCAGTAGGCTTATGGATCGTTAACTCTTGTTGGGATCGTAATAAGCCCAACTGAATAACTTAATTATATTTTCTGAAAATTTGGAATCTTAAAACTAGCGAGAGGCAGTTTGCTTTAAGCTTATTCGAATGTCTAAGCGAGCTTATCTTTATAAATTATAAACATGAAACATGTAGCTTGCTAGGTGGTCTATTAGATGGTGTAAAAATATTGTATGCTCGTTAAACTAGATTTCAAAATATACGTTCGATCCGTAGGTAGCTTGGGACGTATTTCACAAACAAAAAGACTTAGAATATTTACTAGTGTTTAAGAGTTTTATTATCCGGTTTGAATAGGTTCGATTGATGCATGTAGCATAAAAATAAACGTGAAACAAGTGTGTGTCGTGACTCCTAGGCCTTCCAAGATAGAGGCTAGTCACGTTTGTGGTGCTACTTATTTATACGCACGTATATAAACATATAAAAACTATATACGTTCGATATGAAATTTTTGCATGATGCATGGATATGAATTACATATAAAATGAATTCAAAAGAGGTTGTAATGACTTACTATAATTCTAGGGTGGTAGAGAGTCGAGAATGGAGAAGGAAAACACAAGAAATAATCACGTTCGATTATAAACCAAGTAATAAATTTATATATTAAACCCGATAATACTAGTTTTCTTCCAACTCGTACGAGAGTTTTGCTTCTAGTCGATCAGAGATTATTTGTGGATAGTATAAGAGTTTATTATGCGTGTGTTGAATGAAAGAAACAAGAGAATGAGGATTGTGTACATATTGTATGATTTTAGAACACATAAGTTGCAAATATGTCAAGGAAACATGTACTACTATTTATGTCAATGAATGGAAGACATTTTTAGTCATTTTATGAATAAAATAAGAATGTGTAAGAGCTTAGAATAAGGAATATGTCCTTGTGATTCATGGTGTATGTCGACTAGCATTAAAAGACATACACGAGTTGGAAAAATCGTGTAGTACCTGGTTCTAGCTGGTGAAACTTAATATTAAGCATGAAATCATGCTTGAAATGTTATTAGGATCACATTGAAACAAACCGGAGTTGAAACAGTTAAGTTTTGGATTAATTATATATATCGAATGGGTTGATTTTTGCCAAACACTTTGTCTTCCAAAAACATAGCTAAACTCGATATATTTTTATGAGATTTGGCACGTTAAGAGTTTACCAGGTGAGAAAAGAGATGGTATAAAAATATATATACGTCACGTGTAAAAAATTGAGAGAACTGGAGTCGTTTTGTAGCATGTTTAGTCGAGTATTACTAGAAATAAGAAAATAAAAATGGCTTATGGTTTGGGCCGATTGGGCTAAGAAAATAATTAAGGCCCATTTAGTTTGTAATTAGTGTTTAAGTAGGATTAGTTAAGGATTTGTGAAATATTAATATTTCAATAAACGTGTCGAGAACTGGTTCCGTCATTTCGTGAATTATATTATATCGTAATCATGACCATTTAATATAATAAGAAAAATTTCAAATTTTTCTGTAAAAATGGTGATTAAAATAATGACAGAGATTAATTTATAATTAACTGTTGTTAATTATATTGATTTTTGCAGTTTTCTACACTGTGTGTACTTGTTCACATTTTCAGGTTACTCCCAAGACTTCACATCTTCATGCAGTAAAGAGAATCTTTAGATACCTTAAGGGAAAACCCAATTTGGGCCTCTGGTATCCTAGAGAATCATCTTTTAATCTGGAAGCTTACTCATATAGTGACTATGCTGGAGCAAGTCTTGATAGAAAGTCCACAACTGGTGGTTGTCAGTTTCTTGGCAGAAGGTTAATTTCATGACAGTGCAAGAAGCATACTATCGTGGCTACTTCCACTACTGAAGCTGAGTATGTAGCTGCTGCAAATTGCTATGGTCAGGTATTGTGGATTCAAAATCAAATGCTGGATTATGGTTTGAATTTCATGAATACTAAGATTTTTATTGACAATGAAAGCACCATTTGTATTGTCAAAAATCCAGTGTATCATTCCAAAACCAAACATATAGAAATCAGGCATCACTTTATAAGAGATTATTTTGAAAAGAAATTAATTAAAGTGGAAAAGATACGTACTGATTTCAATGTAGCTGATTTGTTAACAAAAGCTTTTGATGGACCAAGGTTTAACTACTTGGTGGTCAATATTGGTATGGTGAACCCATAGATACATTTAAGGGGAGGTTAAATGTATAGTTTGTATTAGATTTCAAAATCTCAGTGTAGTTAAACTGGTCAATTAGAGTTAATTCGGGTTGTCTATACATAGCTGTCTTTTGTTTGGTTTTCAACTAATCTTTTAAAGATAAGCATTCAAGCCACATGGAAGTTGTGATTCTATCTTTGGGTTTGTAAGTTTTGGTACAATGGTTGACCATTTGTTAAGTCTAGTGAGAATATTTTAATACGGGTTGACTATTTTTAATTTTGGTAGTGTTAAATCTGCAATTAATTTTTTACCGTTAAGTATGATCATACGCAGAATGACTTTTGCTGTTTAAATCGAGCCGTTACTATTTCAGGCACCAAATGGTATATATATGAATACATTTTAATTAATTTTTCATCTTTATTCATTATATATTCTTTATACACAAGTAAAAAGTTTTCACCTTGATCATACTTACTCTGTTTTACACACCAGTATCAACACTTCTCATTTCACCAGACTTTACATGGCTCAGCTAGCTTATAATGAGAGACATAATCAAGTGGGTTACTTAAAGAAGTCCGCAAAAAGCAAAGGTTTTGAGCAAATAGTTAACTTTTTGAATAGCTCATATATAAGGTATGTGTTGACATGTAGTCCCACTATCTATGATTCCTTGGTAAAACAGTTTTGGAATACTGCCATTTCTGAAACTCTTGCTAATGGGAAGCTACAGTTACGAGCAACTATTGATGATATTGGATATACGATTACTGAAACATCAATTAGAACTTGTCTTCAATTGAATGATGCCTCAGGGGATTTTAAGTTGCCACATAAATTCCTTATGGAGGGTAGGAAACACATAGGATATCCCATTGATAATACACAAACTTTCTTAAAAAGAAATCTTTCACCTTAATGGAGATTCCTCGCTCACCATCTGCTTCAATGTTTAAGTTCCAAGAGAGGATGGGATCAATTTGATGCCAAACTTGAATCTGCAATGGTATGTCTTTCACTTGGAAGAACTTTCAATTTTTCTAAATTAATTTTTAATGGAATGGTGGCTAATGTGAACAGTACATACAAATTTTTAATGTACCCTCGTTTTCTGCAAATGGTTTTAAATGTTGAAACAACAAATAAAACACTCTATCATGGTGTACCTCTCAGAGAAAAACTTTTCAGCAACATGAAGAGTGGATTTACAGGGGCTGAAATGCCATTATCTATGGCTATGTTGTTTGATTCTTCTAATATTTGTCCAGGTCCATCAACAAGGCCTGAAGCTCAATTTACCCCAGTTCATACACTTGAACTCAGCTCCTCTGCATCACCACCTTCCACTCATGCAGAGCTTTCCAAAATGACTACAGATGATCTTCTCCAGCTAGTTCCCTCACTTTTACAACGTGTAAATGATTTGGAGCAAGAATTGGCCAAGACCACTAAGAAGGTTAAGAAGCTGGAAGTTATTGTGGAAGGACTAGGAGTTCACTTCACTGGGTCTGATGATGCTGGCTCAGAAAATTCATCCAAACAAGGGGGTATTTGGCTCATGCAACAGAAAGTAAATTATCTAAAGATACATCTGTTAGCTCTCCAAGATTAGAAGATGCTGAGTTAGTTATTAATCTAAGCAGAAGTCATAAGCAAAGGAAAAAGTTGAAAGAAAGATCAGCAACAAAAGAAACAGTTAAGTCTGCTTCAATGGATAAGTCTGCTCAAAGTGTTCCTTCTAATACTGGTCAAAGGGAAGGAAAGCAAATTGTTCAAGCATCTTCTAAA
Organism: Artemisia argyi; assembly: GCA_030686995.1. Taxonomy (NCBI): domain Eukaryota; kingdom Viridiplantae; phylum Streptophyta; class Magnoliopsida; order Asterales; family Asteraceae; genus Artemisia; species Artemisia argyi. Next base: position 137,374,481 of record CM060694.1, read on the forward strand.
CCAAAGAAGCAAATCAGGGAGGATGAAGCTAGCTTTGTTGAGATTGAAAAAAATTCAAAATTAAGAAGCATGCATGATTGCACCTTTGAAAAGGCATAGTAGGGTTTGAAACAGATTGCTTTAAGTTGCTGTAAGATATCAAATAATTATATCTTATATGGTTCTTGTGTTTAGATGGAATTAAAGAAAGAAAGAAAGAATAGAAGATGAAAGTTTAGAGAGAGGAAGAGAGTTGGGTGATTTCTAGAGAGAGAGAGAGTTGAGAGAAAATAGAAAAATGTTAGATTGAAAGAAAAACACCAACCCTCTCCACATGTGGAGAGGGGTATATATAGTTTCCTACAAATGCCCACACCCGGGCTGTGGATCAGGCATACAGTGGGTAAAGACCTGTCCTTCTTCCACGGTGTTACTTAAACTAATACTAACTAACTAATATATAAACTAACTACGAGCTAACTTAATGCTATTACAATAATCAGGTGACCGAGACTTTTACAGGAATATTTGTATTCCTAACAATCTCCCCCTAAGCGAGGTCACCTTTGAAATTAAGATCTTTGGTCTTTAAGCATTCTTTAGTCTTTGTAGCTCGTAGGATCTGATTCTTCTCTTTTCAACACACTTCGTACTTCAAGCAAGCGAACTTGTGATTTGAGTTCCTTTGAGATATGTGATCTTTGAGCTTCCTTTGAGATCATCAGCCAAAGTAAATCTCCAAGCTCATCCATAGTTGTATTGCCTTCATGTGATGTAGTGACTAAGGACCATCATGCTCACACCCTTCTTTATCTGGAGACGTTGCATAAGAGTTGTAGATTAGGAGACTTTTTCATCAGAGTTGCGGAAACGTTGTTGGTAGTCTCTCAACATTTGTTGTAGCAAGTCTCTCATCTTCATTGATAGTGTGGAGGATGTGTGAGCATGAGGTATGGATTGACCCGATTCAGCTGGAAACTGGAGCCATCAACGCCATCTTTATATGTGTCCCTGAAATAAAACAGTTAGCAATAAAGATAGAGAACGAATATGGCTTTGTCATTGATGCGTGGGAATCGCACCTTGCTTTACCTCTCGAGGGATCTCGCGAGGCTTACAACCCCCACCAGGCAGTGTACCTGATCGTTGTAGTATAGTATAGTGACAAGTACCGGGGGATTGATCGTTCAGCTTAGGAATAGTGTCGCTAGGATTAGAAAGCCTAATTAATAGTTCTAGAGATGGAAGATGATTATTTTTGTGTTTTTATATTTTATGAAAGCAAGTAAAATCTCGGGTTTTGAAGGAGTGGGCGGAATTAGTTGCTAATCAACTAACCCAAAAACTACTTTATAACTAATTAACTAATGAAATTAAACTAATATTAAACTAAGGTTGTGAGCAGTGGTTGGAGAAATTGTGTTTACTTAGACTTCATTACTCCCTAGATATCTTTTACATGTTAATTACTTGTTACACTTGTATGAATGACGGGTTGTATTCCTTAATACCATTCGTGGAGTGGCATACATAACTCCCCAACTCTATGAGCTCTTATCTCCTCCTACACCATGACCCAGCACAACTATAGGGATTGTAAACAGTGGCTCATGCATTAAATACAACCAATAAAGACCTAGTACGCCTCGGTTCATGTTTCTTAAGACGTTCAAGCATGTTACCATTTGGAGATCTGCCAGTTTTCTTAAGCCTAACATATAATATCATTCATTCAAAACAAGAATAGACAAGTAATCAACACATAATCAACATCTAGGTTTCATTAGATCTAAGCAAACACAAAGGAAATTTAGCCTAGCATAGTAGAATTAAGATAAGAACAAAAGATAGACAACCAACACATAGACATATTGATTGAATTAAGAGTATACTTATCTCAATTACAATGCAAGGTCTCAAGGGTTTGGAACCCTTGAAAAACCTGTAAAAGAGGCACCAAAATCGTCTTTAGGGTTTCACCAAAACTTCTCTCTCTTTAATGAAAAAACTAGAAAACTATATATAGGAAAATCGTCCTGACGGCGTCAAGAGTAAAATCTGACGCCGTCAACTCGCCGCCATATACTTCCTCGAACGCCCTAGATCCAATCGTGACGGCCTATGTGACGCCGTCACCACCCTCGGTAAATTAATCTTGGTCACTTTGACGCCGTCATCTCTTCATCTGACGCCTTCACAACCTTCGGTAAAATATTCATCCTTTCTGACGCCGTCAAGAGTAAATCCTTGACGCCGTCACCTTGTAATTCCAGCTTGGATTTGGTACTTTGTTGTTTTCTTCACTTTATGCTCCAAAAACGTCCAAAATAGCCTCTACCTAAAATCACAAAAGGAACGATTTAGGGCAATATTTGATCAAATAAATTCGGATTCGGGCTTAAATGACCCCCTAAAAACGGATCATTTTTCGCCTCATCATATACCCTTACACTTGAGATTTGCTTGTCCTCAAGCAAATGAGCTTTTATTCTACTCAAAAGACAAGTTAGGGGTCATTTAACACTAATATAAAAGTAATTACAACAAATAATCGTTCCACTAAAGACCAATAGACAAGCACGGAGGTCATACACAAGCACCTCACAAATAGTGTTTAGATACTCACATCTCTCGGGTGTAATAAAGTAATATAACATTATGGAAATGGAAGATATCTCTCACTACCTGTCATAGCAAAATAGATTACCATAGGCTTGGGAAAGGATCAAACCTCCACCACATGGCGTAAGCACCTAGGATAAACTATCAAAGAGGTCTTTTAAAGGGTTATAACGTTAGGTGTAGGGATATGAATTACACGGTTTTGTTGGATAAAGGGGATTTTACTGGTGGCGAGTTAACAATCTTAGTTAATTACATGTACAAGATGGCGTTGCTAAGCCAAGACTAGACTCGACTTAAGCTAATAAATGAAAAATAACTAAAAACATAAAATGAACATAGAATGAAAACGGGATGGTAGTCCGTATGTTTTTTCTCTTTTTTTTTTTTTTTTTTTTTTTTTTTTTTGATTTTTTCGATTTTTTTTTTTTTTTTTTTTTTTTTTTTTTTTTCATACACTCTTACCCTACCATCCAAAATAATACATCATAGGGGTTTGAGCATTCCCCTTACACTTGAATCTTTACATACTTTACATTAAACTATTCTAATGACTCGAATTAAGAAAATCAAAACACTTGGAGCACTTTTAAGATTAACATACATATGGGGGTAATAAGTGTTGTTCTTCCCCATTACTCCATAAAATAAGTACTTACCCATGAGTCCCAATCGTCCCAAAACAATATGTACAAGGATATGACTCGACTTAGCAACCATGTAATCAATTAGAAAGTTAACTTAGGGTTTAACAAATAACAATAATGCACTAAAAATGAGCGCATACACGGAAGGCTAAGGCGATTTGGGTGTACATTTAAGTGGGGTGTAACAAATTCTTCCTTTAAGTAAAATGCTTAAAGTTAGAAACGAAAAGATAGGCTCGGAGGGGTGTACTAGGGGTATCGTGTACTAAAAATGAGTACAACGCTAAGGGTGTGGGAAAAATTAGTTGACTTAACTAGCCAAGTAATATGACTTAAATGGTCAAGTAATCGTAATACGGGTTTAACACAAGGGTGATCCTAATGCCTCTTATCATGTAGTAAATCCTACTACACGAATGTAGTCTCACTAGCGGTCTCGGGATGCATCACTAACGCAAGTTCTAGAATCTAAATGCTACCGGTACACTCATAAGCACCAATAATAAATGCTTTTCCTATCAATACTAAAGGCGAACCTCACATTTTTGGGTGGAAAATTTTTCTGAATATACGGTTATGTGCTAGTCATACAACCTCCTATCCATGAGACGCTTGCTATGGCTAAAGTTTCACTCCTAAATGTTGTAAAAAATTTTAAATTTGGCGCTAAAATTGCACTAACAAGTATTTCTCATAGTTTTATTACTCATCTACTATCAAACAAAACAAACTCAAGCGAAAGTGCATATGTAAGGTATCATCTTTTTACCCTCCCCTTACACTTAAGATGAACATTGTCCCCAATGTTCAAGTAAAGAATGTAAAAGTTAAAAGTAAAGAGAATGAATTCAAATACTCCCCTGATTCGTTCGGTATGGATTTTAGGTTGGCCAGGTTAAATCTTCCTCCAAGAAAACGAACAATCAAAGCTTCCCTTCCAGAATATAAATCATCTTCTTGTCTCAAATAACCTGTAAATCCTGACAAAAGTAGACAAGGCAACCTCGCGTAAAATCGGCGGCATCCTATATAAGTTACTAAATCCTAGAAAACAAAGTAAGATATAATGCTTGTGGAATGAAGTTTGCAGATTTCCTGGAGATTATAAAACTTAATAATTCACAAAAACTTATAAGACTCTGTTAGAAAAACAAAACTGGTAAAATTTCCAGATTTTTGACTCCTGACGCCGTCAAGAGCAATTGCCTGACGCCGTCAGAATGAACCTGTAGAAATCTTTATGTTAAGTTTCCGGAAAATTTCTGGAAAAACTTTGTCCTACTTCCTGGAAAATCCTGCAAAACTACATTATGACTCAATACAAGCATTTGACTCTAACAATACGAATACACATGTTCATTAAATATTGTGGAGAATCATGATCGGTTGTTTCTTAAAAAACATATTTGGGGTTTCCCCTTACACTTATCTTTTGCAAAAATACCTTTAGGTTGAAGTTAAGACTAGGCTAAACAACATAATAAAGTATTTCACATTTTAATTGAGAAACATGATCAACCAACAATAAAAATAAAACATGCATACGGAAGCAAATAACAATCAAACAATTAAAATCACACAAAACATGGGTTGCCTCCCAAGAAGCGCTTTTCTTTATTTACGAGTCTTGTAGCTAGACTCAAAGTCGTGGGTTACTACGTGATTTCATCATTGGTTCCATTCTCTAGGTCATCTTCTAAACCAGTATCGCTCTCATAGTGTAAGTACTTTGGATATTCAAATTCGAAAACATCCCGTCGATACTTAGAGCCAAGCTCACTAACATCTTTAAAGAACCCACAAGATAAATCAGAAACATTTCTACAACCTCTTCTAACATCGTCATCACACAAGACAAGTTGGGAGCTCATAACATCAAGCCCGTCGCAATCTATCTCCCTAAGGTCTCTTCTTTTGTATGGCGTTTGGTATGAAATCCTCCTAATCCCGTCAGTGAAAGTCATGATCCCGTTCAAGTCATCCACTATCAACTTAGTGATTTCACAAAAGGGCGCTCCAAATACAACTTGCGATAACCTAGGGTCAACAAAGTCCTCTATGTTGTCCACAATTGTGAACTCCATAGTGAATGCCATATTTCCTATGAATACTTGGATTTCATGATCCTTACCAACCACTTTCTCTCCTTTGTAAATCATCCCCCATCTGCAGATATTGTTATAATGGAATAATGACATGAAATTCTTTGGCAGGAATACATTAATGTATATGTTTTCGAAGTACTTGTGACCGATCATGCAAGGGATTTTAAGGTTATTCGGATCACGTCGTTTGATCTTTCTCAACTCTCCATCCTTTGACCCGTATGGATTCCCTTCAAGGGAGGGACGATACTCATAAACTTCCTCACCATCCCTACGAAAAATTACCGTTCTAACACCATTGGTGAGTAATACACTACCATCTTTCTCGTCGAGGATTGCTCCCGATTCATTGATGAATGGCATCCCAAGGACAAGGTTGGTCAATGGTTGATTGGCGAGAGGGTCCACGTCATTAACCACGGTGAGGTCAGTATTGTAATCAAATTCTCCAATCCTAATTGATACATTCTCTATTACTTTCTTGCATACAACGCGCTCTGGGAAGGTTTTGTGGTATAGAGAAAATGGGATTACGTTGATCGGGAAGCTAGGATCTATATGATTGTTAATTAAGACCTTCTCCTCAATGGTACAAGGGATTCTGAAAAGTTTAGAGTTGCTCTCCTTGGGTTGGTTGTTACCTATACTTATAAAATCCTCTATTTCGGGTTCTTTTATAACAGATTTGCTCAAAACGGTTGAGTCTTTCTCCTTTTCCACCGATGTCGCGTTCCTATCATCCGGTTTGTCGGATTTCTGCGCGGTGCACTGCTTGGGTGAACTGGTAGGTTTCCTCGCCGAAGCGTGGTCAACCTTTGAGGTTTCATCCTTCGTTGTCTGACTGAGTTTATCAGTTTGTTGTTGGGTTGGGTTGGGTGTTGAAGCGGGTATCGTGGTGATGGTGTTTACGAAGTGGATTGGTCCGGAGGGGTTGATAGGTCCTTTCTCGTTAGGGGATAGATGTTTAAATAGCTTGCTTGGACTTTTTATTTTTACAGGGGAGGCTGGTGGACTCATGACGGTAGCAGATTTAACCTCATCAACGTAGATGGGCTTATTATCAATATGCTCTTTGATAGCAGTCAACAGATTACAAATCTTGTCGTTCACGTCAGCCTGCTGTTGTTTGAATTTTGCCTCGAGTGTAGCGAGCTGCAGTTCTTGAGAAAGAATGAATTTTTTTAAATCATCTTCACAGCTTTGCCTAGGGGAATTTTGGGGCAGAAAATGTTCGGACCAAGTGAGCGGTGAGAGATCATTAAATGATACACTTCGTGTTTGGTACCTTCTAAAATTAGGTTTATCCTTCCATGCCTCATATGCTTCGGCAGAAGTTCGAGGACCCTGCCCTACGTGTGATGATGTGAATTCGTTATAAGCACGTTTTGGAAGTTCCATACAGTTGTAGGTCTCATGAGGGCCATTGCACAGTTTGCATGTAGAAGCGATTCTGCTTACTTGGCTTGATGGCTTATGAGTTTCGTAAAATTTCATGAGAGACTTGACTCGACCTTCAAGTTCCATGATCCTACGGTCGGGAGTGCTTGAATTGTTCGAAGGCAAAGATATTGCCTTGACCGTTTTGTTCAAATCACGGGGATCATTCCAACTTTCGTTGTCATAGAGAGCAAGATCTTCTATGAGTTCCCATGATTGTTCCGCACTAAGATCACGTAGCTTACCACCGGCCGATTGGTCAATGGTTCGCCTCGTGGGGATATCGATATGGTCATAAAAAATTTGGACTTGGAGCCACAAATCTATGCCATGATGAGGGACTTTTTGGAGTAAGTCCTTGAAACGAGTCCATGCTTCATAAAGAGATTCATTTTGACGTTGTTGGAACATCAAGATGTCATTCCTAAGTTTAGTAGTTCTCCCCGGTGGGAAAAATTGAGCAAGGAAACGAGTGGTGAGATCATCCCATGTGGTGATGGATCCCGCGGGTAAACGCTCAAGCCATTGACTAGCTTGATCCCGTAGAGAGAATTGGAATAGGCGTAAACGGGTAGTCTCTCTAGTTTCAACACCTAGGTCTATGGAATCTACGATTTTGAGGAAGTCCTTAAGGTGTTGGTTTGGATCTTCGGAACGAAGTCCATGGAATGCACATCCGCTTTGCACCAACCGGATGGTGTCGGATCGCAAGGGGGTCACATTGGCTCCGGTGAGCTCAATGGTGTTTCGGTAGCCTTGGTGGCTAGGTCGGGAATACTCTCCTAAGGTTCGGGGCCTAAGGGGTTCTAATGGTGGGTTTTGTTGTGGTGGGATGATGGGTTCAAAGATGTTACCACCTTCCATGATGTCGGATGGTAAAGAGTTACGAACAAAAGCACGAAGAAACAAGATAGACTAAAGAAGACCTAAAAATAAAAATAAAATCTTACTAGAAAGGAATCTAGCAAGTAGACCTAATAAAAAGAAATCCTAACCTAGACAATAACTATTCCCCGGGCTGCGGCGCCAAAAACTTGATGCGTGGGAATCGCACCTTGCTTTACCTCTCGAGGGATCTCGCGAGGCTTACAACCCCCACCAGGCAGTGTACCTGATCGTTGTAGTATAGTATAGTGACAAGTACCGGGGGATTGATCGTTCAGCTTAGGAATAGTGTCGCTAGGATTAGAAAGCCTAATTAATAGTTCTAGAGATGGAAGATGATTATTTTTGTGTTTTTATATTTTATGAAAGCAAGTAAAATCTCGGGTTTTGAAGGAGTGGGCGGAATTAGTTGCTAATCAACTAACCCAAAAACTACTTTATAACTAATTAACTAATGAAATTAAACTAATATTAAACTAAGGTTGTGAGCAGTGGTTGGAGAAATTGTGTTTACTTAGACTTCATTACTCCCTAGATATCTTTTACATGTTAATTACTTGTTACACTTGTATGAATGACGGGTTGTATTCCTTAATACCATTCGTGGAGTGGCATACATAACTCCCCAACTCTATGAGCTCTTATCTCCTCCTACACCATGACCCAGCACAACTATAGGGATTGTAAACAGTGGCTCATGCATTAAATACAACCAATAAAGACCTAGTACGCCTCGGTTCATGTTTCTTAAGACGTTCAAGCATGTTACCATTTGGAGATCTGCCAGTTTTCTTAAGCCTAACATATAATATCATTCATTCAAAACAAGAATAGACAAGTAATCAACACATAATCAACATCTAGGTTTCATTAGATCTAAGCAAACACAAAGGAAATTTAGCCTAGCATAGTAGAATTAAGATAAGAACAAAAGATAGACAACCAACACATAGACATATTGATTGAATTAAGAGTATACTTATCTCAATTACAATGCAAGGTCTCAAGGGTTTGGAACCCTTGAAAAACCTGTAAAAGAGGCACCAAAATCGTCTTTAGGGTTTCACCAAAACTTCTCTCTCTTTAATGAAAAAACTAGAAAACTATATATAGGAAAATCGTCCTGACGGCGTCAAGAGTAAAATCTGACGCCGTCAACTCGCCGCCATATACTTCCTCGGACGCCCTAGATCCAATCGTGACAGCCTATGTGACGCCGTCACCACCCTCGGTAAATTAATCTTGGTCACTTTGACGCCATCATCTCTTCATCTGACGCCTTCACAACCTTCGGTAAAATATTCATCCTTTCTGACGCCGTCAAGAGTAAATCCTTGACGCCGTCACCTTGTAATTCCAGCTTGGATTTGGTACTTTGTTGTTTTCTTTACTTTATGCTCCAAAAACGTCCAAAATAGCCTCTTTTCCAGAATTCACTCTCCAAACACCTAAAATCACAAAAGGAACGATTTAGGGCAATATTTGATCAAATAAATTCGGATTCGGGCTTAAATGACCCCCTAAAAACGGATCATTTTTCGCCTCATCAGTCATTCATTCTGCGAGGTCAGACTACCCTCCGGTTTTGTGAAAACCGACCTGTGATCAGGTAGAGTCTCTTTTAAAGAAGACTCTCCTTGACAGGAATTTCCAGCTTGTAGTAATGAGTTTTCCAAAGAATCCACTTCGGAATCTTCATACTTAGCATGTTCTCATACCGGAACGTCTCAAAGCAGACAGCACGATAGAGTGAATCGGTGAATAGATATTCACGGATTGATGAGAAATTGATTTATAGAAATCACTCGCGTGTCATATGATAAACATTTGTGAGACACGACGAGAGTTTTATACTTTGAATCACATTTCCATCAAAAATACTTTTGTTTGAAAGATATTACACAATCAATGTGCTCGAAAGATAAGTTGGTGAGCACATTGAGAGGTTTTGGCAAAAGTATCCGTCAATCCATATCCTGGAACAAGTTTGATTCAAATTTGAATCGCACCATTGTTGCTTTCCAGTTGTCACTTGATCATTGATCCAAGATGGATCTCACATGTCACCTACCAAGAGCTTGAGTGATGTTCGCTCTAGAAGGATTTCCATCGTCATTGTGAATATTTTCATATCACTCGGATGTTCTGGCAATACCACAAGGATAATGCGTAGGACTCTAAATATTTTATCTTATTTTCCACATTATGTGAAACAATAAGCATATTTGGAATGTGTCCTATCGAGATTTATGGATGATCTCATGGCTCTAGACTCAATAGTGCGTTTTGATCCGCTCCTGGAGACTGGGGAGGCGTCTCCTGTTTTAGGTATCAACATAGCTCGCAATGAGCGGTCGATACATTGCACAGGGTTCCCCGTGAGATTGAAACAAGCACTTTTAAGAGAACTTGAGTGGTTGGGAAGTTTTAGTGCAGTGCGTCACTGGGTCCATGACGTCTTGTCTTCAATACCGGTGTTACCTTAGTAACCGCCAGTAGATTATGAATTGGACCCGGTTTCTGCCCTAAGGTTGAATATATGGAGGGCTATTTCTTTTCACCCTTTCTCATTTTATTTCTTTTTCATTCTTCAACTCCTTCAGTGCTTACCGAGACTTCATCACTAGAACCTTGTTGGGTTTGTTCCAGTCCTAGCTCTATCTCAGTCCGCACTCTTCCCTTTCTCACTTTACTCCTTTTTTCAATCATTCCTAAGGACTTCTAATCTATCTATGGATTGTCCCTGGGAAGATCCTTCCGGTTCTGGTGGATCATGGGAACTCATACCTAACCTTAACCAACCTTATAACTCCGTGCAATAAAGTAAATGGTCGGTCTTAGGTAATGCTTCCACAAACGCCTTTTGCTCCCCCTCAATATGTGCATCGATATTCGAAAGAGTTTAGCACATATGTGGGAGCACCTTTATTGAGTCGAAAAGATCACATTTGATTATCAGATTTCTTATTTAAATTACATACTCTCCCCCGATCAAAAATTTCAAATCTTTCGAGATTTTTTTATCTCAATTGATTTAAATAAGTTAGAAAACGTTTTGGGAGAGAGATGCGGTTAATTTTTAATGTTTTCTGATAAACGGAACTTTTTCTTGCTCCCCCTCAAACTATGAGGGAGGTTGTTATGTGTCAGATTTGAAGAGTTTGTAAAAGATTCGAAGTTTTAGTGAAAAAACTCTTTGAAAATTTACTCATTCTGACACATAACACATCACAAATCATTTTGTTGCAAGGTATTATGTACGAAGTGTGGGGAGTTTTGATGATACATAAAATTTTGAGAAATCATTCTCCCCCTCAATCAATGACGGATGTTAAAGCATAAATATTTTCATAAACTAGTAACGTCATTGATTGAGAGAAAATTTTATCAAACTTTGAGTTCAAATTGATTTTCAATCAAAATCTCATGGTACCACCAAGTTTTGCACAAATACTTCCCGGAAAAATCATAGAAGGGAAAGTATTTGGCGATAAAAAGAAGATTTCTCTTCTTTATCAAGAAATAATGCACTGAAGCGTACATTAGATCGAGGGTGCATGAATATCAAGTAATTCACGCTCGGATGAACGGCACCCTTTGTTAGGAACAACCGTCTTATTGGCGACGTGTTTTCCTTAATTTTGAAAAACGGGTTGCTATCTAAAGTAATAGCAAGCCATAATTTAGAAGACCGGGTTGTAGCCTGAAATGACTACAAGCCATAATTTTAAGACCGGGTTACAGCCTGAGATGACTGTAAGCCATTGTTTTGAGGAATATTTTGAGGAACGACATGTTTTAGAAAAAAACTTTATTTGAAACCGAAAAACTCTTGCTCAAGCATATGTATGATTCCGTGTCATTATTGAATGACATTTCTAGAAACGTACATAATATTGATTACACAAGAGACATGTCGTGAGAAGAATATTTTTGGATTTTTTATGATTTTTCAGATTTTTATGGTTTTTTATAGGTTTTATATTTCTCTATTTTCTTTTTGTTTTTATAATATATACAAGGATATTTGAAGCAAATCCATTACTCCTCATTCTCTTCATGAAGACTTTTGACTGATTCTGGCGAGAGACACTTCATACCAAGTAGCAGGAGAATAAATAGAAACCGTTCTTCCTGGAAGTGCCTTTGTGAGGAAATCTGCCAGCTGTCATTCTGTCCTTCTGAAGAAAAATTCCACAACCCTCTTTTCCACTTTTTCTACCAAACCTTTGGAGAATCCATTTGTCAGAAGAAGCATTGACAGTATATCATACCAATAAGGATTATCTTTGCTCCATTTTGCAATATTGTTCATGTGGTTGAGGGTTAGGAACTGATGTATCCCTATCAAGATCTCCTGAAGAATATGCCTTAGAGGAAAATTCAGGAGCAAGTGTGTTGTCGAACGGAACATCATTGGGAGGAGGAAATGAATTAACTTCAAAAGAATTGTCGACTGCAGTGCCTTGATGTACTGGTGGAGATTGAAAGTAGGATGATGTTGACGAATGACTTGCTATTGGAGCGTCTTGACCTATTGAAACAGGACAAGATGAACCATTTTGGATCGTTTGGTACATGAGCTGCGATGGCTGGTGGTACCGGTGTATCACCAATTTGCAGCTCGACATATTCATCAACCATTGGATCAGCCAAGATCTCCAAATCCTTATCGGTAGGAGGTACATAAGGTACATGCAGGAGTGGGATACTATACAAAGCCTGAACTGAATGGTTCATAAGACAAAAATTAAGACGCGGGTCCTGTACTGAAGTGTACAGAAGCCATTTGATCAGTCAGCTCATTGTAGAAGTGTGTAGCCAACATCTCTGAAACATCCACTACCAAAGCTTTCGAGGCTCTTGAGTAATCGTCTAAAGCCATAGATGCCATGATGAGATCTTAAACGGAATTTTACAATTTTGTGACTTAAACCGAGAGATCGGTTCTCTCCCGGGATTTTACTAAAGTCAACAAAAGAAACCGAAAGATGTAATATGTGAGTTAGACTTAGAGTGAGATCTTGGATAAGTTACAACTAGCATTAAGTGTCAAGTCGCGACAAGTCAAGTTACAATAGATCCGATCGTAATAAGTCAAGTTGTAACGATTAACTCACAACGTCAAATTACAATCAGATTAATCGAAAACGACTTAAGTCACAACAATTCACCAAACACAGATTGATAACAAATCATAAGAATCTTACTACCGAGTCAATCGCTAGGCACCACCAAATTGCTAAGTTTTGGCCTCCTCAATGTGAAGCTTTGGTAGCTTCCCCCCAAACCGACAATCATCTTCATGAGATACTTCCCCCAAGTAGTTGAAGTGATGCAAAAAGTCTCATTGCATGAAGCTCGAGAACCCGAAGAGAACGATTACACCGAAGTAACAGGGTGAACCATGGATCATCTCTACGGTTAACAATCCCGGAATGTATGATGAAGCCCGATCACATGACCCTGTTGTACATCCCCAATGTATACATTACTTTGAGGTTTGGAGCAGTTGTCAATTAGGGGGAATCAGATATCAACATCTTCATTTCACTAAATGCTTTCCAGCTATCTTACACATGCCAACTCAATCCGCATGTATCCAACACAAGAAGAAACGATGACACCAAAGTAACAGGTTGAAGCACTGATCATATCTGCGGATATCTCCTCCGGAATATATGATTAAGCCCGATCACGTGAACCTGTTGCGCGTCCTTGATATACACAAATCTCTCCCCTGATGGTTGCGATCTCATCGGAACCATCATACCATTGTGTACATGAAGCATTAACCAGAAGCATTCTACCATAAACCATATCATCTCCTATGAAGATGTCGATAAGCAATATCATCTCACGCTCCAAATATTCTTCTCAATATTTCATCCAACTGAAAGCTGAAGTAATACATACCACAAGTATCAGAAGACCACTTCCCCCACGTAGTTGGAATGATACACCAAACACCACAAGTTAATACACTGATATTCTCTGCGGTTATGACATTTGTCTTCCCGGGATAATCTTCAATAAAGAAGAAGTATTATGTTCATCACGTGTACTCTTAATGCATTCAGATGTATGTCTCCTTCCCCCTTGCTGGTTTTGATACCTCAGAATCAGCAACACATTATAGGCACATCAACTTGAAATCTTGTGAGAAGAATAACATTGGTTTAACAGGATCTGGTGAGAATCAATTGCTTAAAAAAAACTCTCTCTGACTATCTTTACCAACCCTTTTGTAGGCTATTTGAAGTGACCACTAATGAAGTAAATCCGATATACCAAATTTGAAACTGAAGTAGAATTCCCCGTTCTTGTGACTTAATCTTGCACTAGTGTGTAACTAAGAGTGGTGTAGAGAGTTCGTGCAACATCGAATCCCTAAGTACTCTATACTCTTCAACCAACCATCCATCAAGTATAAGACGTACATCACCTCTTGACTACCGACAACTTCGTGTAAGTTGTGACACTCCTTAAAGTGATAGTTATTTTGTGGTAATAAATATGAAGAATCACCAAAATAACTAGATATCCAAGTCTTCGTCATTGTAAAGATAAAAGCTCAAGCAAGGATCTCGAAGAATCTTCATCCAACCAATCCCCGTCTTCAAGATAACATAAGATCACGCCTTTGTGAAACTAAACTTCAATCTCAAATAGGGGATACCAAATAAACTTCGTGATCAATTGACATTTCATGTCCAAATTGTTAGCCGTTTTGACATTTTAACCGACATTTTCCATAATGTACTTCGGGTTGATTTACAAAGTGCACATTGGTAGGAACAACAATCCTTGATTTAAGAACGAAAAGACGGATCATTATTCATGTGTGCAACTTCATACTCATGATAGTCATCATCAACACCTTGAGGGATAACTAAAGATTGGATTACTTGAACAAGTGATCAATCATCATTCTTAATACTTCTAGATGGTGCATCTTGATCAATCATCATTCGTTGAAGCTTGGAAGTAATCATCAAACATAAATCCCAGTCATCCTTAGTAAGTAGAACATTAGGTGTTGGAGGAGAGTCATATGACCATTCTTCAATCATCAATCACCATGTGGTATATTCACACTTCTCCCCCTCAAAAATTGCAAGCGATGTTTGCACTTTTTGATTGAGTAAGTGAATAAGAATACACTCAATCATGTAGTTTATTCACTCTTCTCCCCCTCAAAAATTGCATACGAAGTTTTCCATTATTGAATGAGCAGGTGAATATGAATTCAAGCAAAGATGAGTAGATCCACTTGATGACTGAACGAACATGGAAGAAGCATGAACCGTATTGTTGAGAATGGTCAAAACTAAGAAGATTTCTCTTCTTCCAAAGATAAAGCGCACTGAATCGTACACCTTTCTTTTCTTTGATGAACGGGGCCTGAAGTGTTGACAGCAGACACCATAATGATGACATTGAAGACCGAGGCTTGACCTGATTTGTTCAAACGTCATTATGATGAAGAGTGAGGCCTGAATTGATGTGAACAGACGTCATAGTCTTTGAAGAATGAGGCCTGAACTGAAGTATTCAGACTTCATAGGAATGTGTACATCAACATTGACTTGTCAGACCTCCTGACGAAGGAGATATGCTTGCTTTAGGCCTCCAGACTTTGAGTCTTCTTATGTAGCGAATGATTGATGTACCTGCAACTGAGTAAGGACTACCTGCACTAACATTACAGACTTGATTGCATATATATGGGTTAGTAACAGCAGTATCCAAACCCTTAGGGGTTTCACGTTCAACCATGGTATTGCCATTGGTAAGTATCTTTCCGGTAGGTATCCATTTAAGTCCAACGTGCTTGAAAACTCTACCGGTTGGAACCCACTTATGGCAAGTTCTAGGATTACTCAACATCTTATGCATAGTGGAAGGTTTATCAATATTCCTAGACTCCAATGATTTAGGAGTTGGTATCCACCTAGGAGAAGTTTTCGGTTTGTTTTGCTTCACATGCATTGTGGATGTCTTACAATAAACCCTAGACTTGGCAGGTTGAACCTTAGCATTGTTCCTCAATACACTAGGAGGCATCCTATAAGGTTGTGAACCTAATATACCATCCTTTTGAAGTAGGGCCCGTTTCCTAGCCTTTTCTAGATCATAGTCCTTTTGAACCTTAATGCTTGGTTTCGTCACTATTTTGGAACTATACCTAGAGGAGCTGGGAGCAGTAGCTACTACATGTTGAGGTTTCGCAGAGCTAGAATTATCAGACTTAGGCAAATAATGTGGAGTGACAGGTTTTGTCACAACTTGTTCCGCATCAACTTGGGAGGCAAACCGTGTTTTTGAAAATTTTGTTCGTTCGGATCTAAACGCAGTCGGTTGTCTAATAACCGATTGGTTCCTAATTGATGGTAACACAGGTTTCCCCAAGATTGATGGTTTTGCAAACTTAGTGTTCACACTATTCCCAGTTGCTTTTCTTAGCTCATTTTTCAATGCTGTAACAGTGAAACCCATTTTCTGAAAATGAGCTTTGAATTCATCATTTTGAGCAATCAAAGAAGTTGTTTGTTCAAATGTCTTATTTCTCATTTCTATGATTGCCTCATTAAGATTTTTACAATTCACTTTCAAAGACTCATTTTCATCAAGTAATTTAGCCACTTTTTGTTCAGATTCAATCGCATCACAGTCATGTTTAGCCTTAACTTCACTACACATATCACACATCTCAGTAACACGTTTTTTCAGGTTGTTGATTGTCAAGTTCTTGGTTTCTAGCTGAGCTTTCAAATCATTAATCATAAAGTATTCACGGAAATCAGGAAGTTCCGGATTTTTACATGGTTGATTATTTTGAAAACTTTCTTCCTTTTGTTGCATTGCGATTTCAAGTGAAATACAATGTTTTTCAAGTTGCAAAAATCTCTTTGAAAGTTCAATAAAAGTTTCTTTATCAACCATATCATTTGATTTAAAAGCATCAGCCGTCAACATAGAACTTAACAATTTATCACGTTCAGCATCCTGATCACTTTCTCCCCCTTTATGACTCATATTTGTTGGATTAGACATGGTATTGCTATCAGTCTTTTCCAACAAATTTGTGTCATAAGTGAGTTTGATTTGATCAGTATGCTCTCGTTCATTAGAGAGCACATTATGTTGAACAGACAGGGGTACCTCAGCACATGGCACTTGTTTGTTTACTGATATGAAATCTGGATCCATGTCCAATGTGATAGGAGTCACTGAACTGCTGGTAGTGTCAAGCTTATCTATCTCTGATCCATTGCAAATCGTGACAACTGACCCAACATCCGATGCATTACCCGAATCACCAGTACCCTCACATGATTCCACCCGTGATGCCTTCACCTTGTCGTCATGAATCTGTTCGTGCTGTGCTCTTTCCTCAATGAACATCACATTACCCATGAGTTGGATTAGTGTGTCTCTGAACGTGTCAACTTCAATTCCCGTGTGATCAGCAAAGCACTTTTTCGTCATCTCACTATAATGGTCATACTCCAGAGTGAATTTCGATTCAAAGAACACTTGGAGTTGTTTGTTGATCACACAAAGGGCAGCCATGGATCCCATTTTGGAAAATTCTCCTCGGTTAAGTTGTTGTTGTAGTTGATCTAAGTTAAGAATCATTATGCATGTGAAAGTGTGAACATCTTGACCAAAGAGTGTTACAAATGCACGTTCGAATCCCATCTTGAATCCAGTTCCCTCAAGTAGTACTGATAGGTGTGAATGAAGTTGTTGAAAACATTCTATGCAACAATCTTTTGCATTATCTAGCAATTTTTGCGGCTGATGAAGTTCTCTCTCAGAAGTGACAGAGTCTGAAGTGGTAGACATGATGTAAACGTGCACGGGATTTTACAAGTCTATGATTTAAACCGAAAAATAGAATCTTTCGCGGGATTTTACAAAATCAAGACAAAACCGTGAAACAATGAGAAACTGTTGGAACGGTAAATGATTAGATGAATTTTTTATGAACGTGATGGTTGTAAGATAGAAATCCGAACAAACCCCGTAGATATCCAATAATCCCGAAATAACCCAATCCAACATAAATCTCAATCTCGGAATTCTTTAAGCTCAATCAAACCCGTATCTCACGATTTATCACAACAATTAAATACCAAGAGTAATATGGAAATCCGAAGAATAATGGTAACCAATATTACGTCACTTGGTTCTAACAAAAAATTCGTCCAAGAAAAAATATTGTCCCCTTGTAGCAATGATCTGCTCGTCCCTAATAGCCACAAAAATAATAAGCGCAAGCCCAAATAACAAATCGTCCAGCCCAATTTTACGCATATACACACGGCCCAATAGAGATAGATCAGCCCAATGCTACTAACAGGAAACCACGTCCACCTAAACTGCCCTAATTATACGCAATAAAATACCTCCCTAATCACACTAACTAAACCAAATCCTTAAAACAATCGCAGTCACCAGGAACAATATACCTCTCACCAAGAAATCTTAATTCCTTGTTAACTTGCAAACACTGAATCACCAACTACTTTTTGTTCTTGTACTTCCACGAAAAGCACCTCAAATGTTTGAAGAGATCTAAGGTAGGATCGATTATATGTTTTCTGATCAGTAATATCGAATGAAAGGATAAAATGATAACACTCTTGTTATTGTTTTGTGCTTTATTATTCGTATATTAAAAAGATAGACGGCTTCAATATGGATCTGTGATGAGTTTGTTTCGTGTGTTATAAATCGATTGGGATTTAAAAAAACACCACAAAGCAGAAATTTTGCACTTTACTTTTTCATTCTTTTAATTTACTTGCACAAATTAGGATCAATGATGAAGTAATCTCTTTGGTTTTTGTCTTTAACGATTGTTGAGTGCCAAAATGAGAAAATCTGAGATCATGATTAGTTTTCCTTTTTCCTTTGGTTTCTTTGATTAGAGGTGAGTTGGGTTAAGTGACTGATGAAGTATAAATTGATATGCTGTATTAAACTGCTGTCTAAGTCAAAACGAGGTAACCGCAACATGAATATTAACCGCAACTAGAGAGCGTGAAAGGTAGACGCAAGGAAACCGCAATCAAGATCTAACCGCAAGAACAAAAATGGTTAACCGCAAATCTGTTATAATCGCAGGGAAGAGTAGCGTTTAGTTTAGACAACTCAGACAAACTTAACCGCAATTCACAAGATGATAAACCGGTCACTATCTACCACTTTCGTCTTTTTCCCGATATTGGACAAAAAATGAACCAACCGCAAACAAGGAAAAAGAAACTCGCAAGTAAGAAAGAAAGAAAAAAAAATAGAAAGTAGAATAGTTTTGACAAGAAATTAGTATTGACAAGAAATTACTTTGGTACCACTAATAGCATAGGATACAACACAAATGAAGCAAGAATGACATCTTATGAATACCAAGTAAAACACGATAAAACACAAGAACCGAACCAATCTAAAAAAAAAAACTCCCAAGAATGTAACCATGGCTCTTGATACCAATTGTAAGATATCAAATAATTATATCTTATATGGTTCTTGTGTTTAGATGGAATTAAAGAAAGAAAGAAAGAATAGAAGATGAAAGTTTAGAGAGAGGAAGAGAGTTGGGTGATTTCTAGAGAGAGAGAGAGTTGAGAGAAAATAGAAAAATGTTAGATTGAAAGAAAAACACCACCCCTCTCCACATGTGGAGAGGGGTATATATAGTTTCCTACAAACGCCCACACCCGGGCTGTGGATCAGGCATACAGTGGGTAAAGACCCGTCCTTCTTCCACGGTGTTACTTAAACTAATACTAACTAACTAATATATAAACTAACTACGAGCTAACTTAATGCTATTACAATAATCAGGTGACCGAGACTTTTACAGGAATATTTGTATTCCTAACAGTTGCTATGAACCCTTGGGTATGTTTGAATAAATGTTTCAGAGGTCAATGGGTTTGAGATAAGTAACACTTGGTGAAGGTGGTTTGCACTAACACAACAAATGGTTATCAGTCCACCATGTCTAATCCACATAAGGACTGGCTAATCCAAGAGCAAACAGCTCTAGGTAAAGATATCTCAAATCCGTTTATGGCTGTCAATTTGCCAAAAATTGAATGGTTATTAACTCACCATATCTGATATAGTGAAGAGTTGACTAGCCCCCAAGGTTATGTCTTGTGGTAAAGGCTGTGGAAACCCATAATTAGTACTCAACTCACCAAGATGATGTCTGCATCAAAGAGTTGGCTAGTCCAAAAGTAAACGGCTTTTGGTAAAGACAAATCAAATCCGTTGAAGCTGATGGTTTGCTAAAAATCATATGGTTATCAGTGTACCATGGTCTTGAACTAAAACATTGGCTACTCCAGAGTTAATGGCTAACTAGTAAAGAGACATCAAATCCATTAAATTTTCAATGATTCACCACAGGTGTTAACACACCTGGATGTGATGAGAATAATATGAAACTTTTGATTTGATGTACATATTGTCAATGTTGCTACAAAGAAGGTGCAAAAGATTTGATGATAAATGTTCCTGCAAAGACATCAAGAATCAACAAAGTGTTGCAGCCCATCAATAATTCCAAGAAGCTTGCATTCAAAATCCTCAAGGCATTTCTGAAGAAAGGAACTTGAAGTTCATTAAGCATGAAGATCAAGTTAGGGGAGGATTGTTGGGAATTATTGTAACCAGACTTAAGTCTGGTAGATTAGTTAAGTCGGGTAGATAGTTAAGTCTGGCCAGAACTAAGTTAAGTATGGCAGACATAGTTAAGTCTGTTTATGTTTAGATAGTTAAATCTGTTTTGGTTAACAAGTTAGATATCTTAGGAGATATTATAGGAAAGGATATACACACGGTTAGATATCTTAGGAGAAGATATGTATGCATCCTTTCACATGTGTTGTAGAATTAGGGTTTCCTTATAGTATAAAAGTAACCCTACGGCATAATGTTCAATGCCAAGTTTTCTAAAGTTTAATAGAATACAAAAGTTAGTAAATCTTTGTGTTGTTCTTGTTGCTTGTGTTAATATTCCGCGTTAACATCGAGTTTGCATTGTTTAAGAGTTTCTCACATAGATAATTTGGATTTATCCAAGGTGTCTATTGTCTTACAAAGACTTCTTTGATCCATAACTTTTGGACCTACAGGTTTGATAACGCTCATTTCGTACATGTTTTAGTCGCGTTATTTGTATGTTTGTACATTGTATTTGGTTGTGTTTGTAAACATTTTATGCTTAAAAGGTACAAAAGATATGTTAAGGTTCAGGTACAACCAAGTCCAAGGAATATGCAAGAAAGATGGAGAAAAGTCGTCAAAACAAGAGCTTATGCACAACGGTAGATTCTACTCATAATAAAGACCTCGTGCAGATCATCGAATATAAAGAATCAAGATATAAAGATTCCCGAGCCCAACGAAAAGATCAAGTGTTCATGAAATGAAAGTGAAGTTACATGCAAAGTCCACCATGAATTATGGCTTTCGTCTTCAACCAATGGTTCAAGAAATTACACTCAAGACTTAAGTTCAACCTAAGGTTTAAAACTGCCATTCCAACCTTCTTCTAAACCTTGGGTTAGAACTCCGAACCTCAGGTTGAGACCCTCAACCTTGGGTTGCTACAATTCCTGGCACTCTTAATGACTATCTTTAATGAACTAAGTCACTAACCCTTCATGTGGCTGATCATTTTACCTCATTTACTTCAAGTCCAGATTTTTAATAACACTTTTTGTCCAAGAAACTCACTTGGTGGCCAAGGGGAGTCATTCTATTAATAAGTATGTTTGGTTAGAGAGAAATGTATACTACTTACACCAATTACAATTCCTACAATACTAATTACCAAACATTATTCTCTCAAGAAGGCTCTCAAGGAAGAAAACGCATGAAAGAAGTGAAGCTTACATTCATCAATTGTCAAGGAGTCATTGTTACTCATCTCACAATTGTTCCTAACTCTTGTAATCATCATTACAACATTTGTAAGACTATTTAATTATGTTTTCAAATGATAAATTTTATGTGGTTATTTCTTTGTTTGTCATGAGTGGCTATGTGCTTTATGCACTGTTAGCATTAAAAATATATATATAGAAGTGATGGTCATTCTCATATTATAACTTTGTGTCATTTGTTAAGATTAGTAATAGTTTAGTCATTGGGCTTTGGACTTGGTAAGCTAATATGTTATGTGTTAGTTTATGTAAGCCTTGTTATTTAATCATGTATCCAAGTCCAAGCCCAAGCCCATCAAAGCCTATGTATGGAACTATAAAAGGCACCTTACCTCTCATTTGTAAGGTGTGCTTGTGTGTGTATTGTGTGTGTTTTTAATAAAAGTTCTCTTCATCTCTTATCTCTATTTCTTCATATATTACGCCACACATATCTCATCAAGTCACCATCTTTCCATCTTCTAGTGCTTATATTGGTATTAAAGTTGATATATCTAAGGTCCTACAAGTGGTATCATTCGCTTAACAATGATTTAGGAGTGTGTGGTAATCGTATTTTTCAAGTTTTTTCTTAAAAAGTTGCATTTTTTCTTGTAAAAGTGCACTTTTTCTTTAAAAAGTCTTGATCTTTAAGTGTTTTAGTGTTAAAGTTGTTGTTTTTCTTGAAGCTTTAGTGAGTCTAAGTGTTTTGGGAAAGATTTGATCAAAAGAATCAAGTGGAAAAAGTGTTTTTGGTTGAAAAAATCGGATTTTTTGGCTGTTTGGGACATCTTACGAGTAAGATTTTGAGTATAGTACATAAAACAGCTGTCTACAGTACTTTCTACGAGTAAGTTGAGGTCAAAACCCTTTTCCTACTAGTAACTTTTGGTCAAAACCCTTTTCTTACGAGTAAGTTTCTACGAGTAAGTTTCTACGAGTAAGTTCTTACGAGTAAGTTTCTACGAGTAAGTTTCTACGAGTAAGTTTCAGAGTTCTACGTATAACTTCATCAAAGGTCTTCTCTTCGTGCATCGGTGACTCAGTACTTCCCTAGCTTGGATAAGTTAGTGGAATACTTCGACTTCGGATATCTTTCAAGCTTGGATAAGTTTGAAAGATTTGTTTGGTCTTTTGAACCTTACGCATAAGAATCTTACGCATAAGATTAAAACTTACGCATAAGGTATATCTTACGCATAACTCTAAAGTTTACGCATAAGATCATACTTTACGCGTAACTTTGAAGTCTACGCATAAGTCTCATCTTTACGCGTAAGATTACTGTTTACGCATAAGATTAAAGGTTTACGCGTAAGTTTTTTGACTTTTTGACAACCAAACTTCAAACGGCCATAACTTTTGAACCGTAACTCCGTTTTCGACGAATCAGCTGTCAAAACGACCGTGAGACAGAGGAGAACGACACGCTAAATTGATTTATCGATATAGGCGAAGTTTCGAGGCCTAAAAACGCTCCGAGAAGAAGTTATTGAGGTTTTAAGGTTTTAGATCAAATTTTTCACCATAAAAACTTGCATCAACTTACACTAAACACAACTCCTACTTCGTTGAATCGATCCAAGAATCAACTTTATTTATCTACACTTCATCAATGGCAACTCAGCAAGACATTCATGCTGCCAGTGCAGAAAACCGACCTCCAATGCTTGAAAAAGGTGGATATCTCCCATGGACAAGCCGCATGCTTCGTTACATCAAAACAAAGCCTGATGGTAAATTAATGATCAACTCCATTACAAATGGTCCATTCAAGCCAAGACAAGTTCAAATTGAAGGTAATCCAAATACAAAACCTCCTACTCAACCATTCGTGCGTGAACAAACAGAAGCAGATTACACAGAGGAAGATAAGAAGCAGATCGCCGCAGATGATATGGCAATGCATTTAATCCAACTTGGATTACCACGGGAGATCTTTGTTGCGGTCGACAGCTGTGAAACTGCTTATGCTATGTCGGAATGTGTTAGAAGGATATGTCATGGAACAGAGATTGGACAACAAGACGTTGAGAACAAACTTCTTACTGAATGGGAGAACTTTACATCCACTAAAGGTGAACAGATTGAATCTTACTACACAAGGTTTTGCACTTTGATGAATGAGTTAATCAGAAACAAGTTGACACCTCGAACAATTGCAACAAACATCAAATTCATCAATAACCTTCCAGAAGAATGGGGTCGTTATGTTACAATTGTCAATCAAACAAAGGATTTACATAAGGTGAATTATGATCAACTCTATGACTTTCTCAAACAAAACCAAGCTGAGGCTAATGAAGTAAGGAAAGAAAGATTGGCAAAGAATCATGATCCTCTTGCATTAATTGCTACTACACCAACACCGCTACCAGTGAACACACAACAACCATCATCATCTTCCACTCACAACTACATGCAACCATCATACATTCAACAACCAACACCGGTCTACCAACAACAGTTCTACCCACAGCAACAACAACATGTTATTCCACAACAGCAATACCAACAATTCCAAGAACCAGAATTCACTGAAAATGATGAAGCTACTGCAGCATTGACCCAAGCGTTTGCTTTTCTGTCAAAGGCATTCCAAGGACGCTATTCTACACCAACAAACAACAACCAAAGGATTTCATCGAACACTCGAAATAAGCAGATTGCTCAGCCGAGTTTCAATATGGGCAACGGAGGCCAAATGGTTGGAGTTTATGGGAATCAGCAAGGATATGCTACTGGAATTAACATGGGGAATCAGAATATGTTGAATACAGGGATTCAGAATGTAGGAAATCAGTATGGTCAATATGCAGGGAATCAGTTGGGTCAGTTTGTTGGAAATCAGAGGGGTCAGAATGTTGGTAATCAGGCAATGGGTAATCAGAATAGAAATGTTGCAGCTCCAGTAGTTGGGAATTTGGGAAATGTGAATCAAGTTAATCCGGTAAAGTGTTTCAACTCTCAGGGTGTAGGTCATATGGCAAGGAACTGTCCTACTAAGCCGAACAAGAAAGACACAGCATACTTGCAGAAAGCATTACTGTTGGCACAAAAGAATGAGGCAGGGTTTCAGTTGAACGCAGAGGAGAATGATTTTATGGCTCTTATGGATGACATGGAAGATAGAGAGGATATCGATGCGATCTGCATATTCATGGCGAATCTCCAGGAAGCTAAGTATGACACGGATTCTGATACACTTCCTGTTTATGACACCAATGCACCATCTGAGGTATCCAACTTTAACACATGTCACAATAATGATATATTTGATATGTCTCCTCATGAGGAACAGCATTCTGAGAAGCTAGCACCCACTTATGATACATACCTGGACACGCCAAGTAGTAGCAATACTCCTTCAGCAACTCCAGATGTGAATCATAATGGAGGCTTCGTTTCACAGCATGCTGAGAATAATGAGGAAACACGTGCTTTGTTTGAATCATTATTGAATAATTGTCGTGTTGAAATTGAGAATGTGAAAAAGGTCAATCGCGATGTTAAGGCCGCGAATGTTAAATTGACAACTAAGCTTGAGAGTTACAAGGAAAACGTTAAAGTTTTTGAATTTCATAACAAAAGATTGTCTGAATTAGAAACTGGTTATCAAAATTCCGTTTCAAGAGAAAAACAATTGCAACTCAAGCTTGATACACTTGATGTTAATTCTTTCAAAAAGATAAAATCTTTAAACGCGGAAATTTCTGATTTACAAAACCAACTTTCTAAACAACAATCAGCTTATACCAATCTTGAAAAAGAAAGGGACGAGTTGAAAAAGGAATTTGCAAAGAAAGAAGACAAACTTTTGGCCGAAATCGTAGAGTCAGAACACATGATTGCACATCTAGAAGAATTAGTGGTTAAGTCGGGTCAGTCAAGTCAAACAATGAAAATGATTTCAAATCAAACTAATCCGATTTACCATACGAAACATAAAGTGACTCTTGGAAATAACAATACCCCCTGTAATCTCAAGAAAGCTCAGCAAGAACAGAATGTTTTGTACAATGGTAATGTGATTTACACCAAACATGATCCTCCCGTCGTTCGGGATTCTGTGCAAACGATAGAACATGTCGAAGAGAGCATAAATAAAATGAAACAAAAGGATTTGAAACCCATTGATTACAACAAATTGAACAAACTTTCGGGAATTACTTTTGTTCCACAAAAAGAACCATCTGTGTTTTCCATAAAACGACCATTTTCAAAAATGTTTTCTAAGAAAGTAATTGCTTCTAAATCTCTTTCAAAAATTGAACAAATTTCTTCTAACAACACTTTTAATACAAGTGAGGCTAGAGACATTTTGGATGACGTTAAAAAGAGAATTCAGGAACTTCAAAATATTGTTGCTTCTAAAACTACAATCAATATTAACAACTAGCATTCCAGTTTTCATATTGAGCAGAAAAAAGTTTTTGAAAACGAAATTACTATCTCATTGAATAACATCAGTGCGAGGGTAATCCATTTTGAACATGCTTTCTTAAAAGAAATGGCCGACTTTGTCAAGGACCACAAATCCCTGGTAAACGAAGCTAATGATACTCGTGAAAACATGAATGTTTTGGAAAACCTAAATGATTCTCTCTTCGAAGCTGTTATGACCACTGATATTATGTTCATCATTTTACAAACATATTCTATTCAAGACGATGAACGACTAAGAGCTGAGACCTCCGCAATTGTTTCAAAATATGGAAATGCTCTTATAAAGCTTGAAAAAGAAAATGTGTCATATTTTAAACAACTTGATCGAAAAAAGGAAGAATGCAAGTATGACAAATTGTCGTATGAGCGTGCCTTAAAGAACATGAAAGAGCAAAATGATCTTTTGAGGGCTCAGCTTGAAAGTCAAAAAGGAAAGGGTGAGGAAACCAAGTTTGCAAAACCATTGACTTCGGAGAAACCAAATGTTTCAAACACGGTTCAAAAACCAAAAATGTCAATTTCAAGGTTTGCTCCAAAAGTCGATGAGAAAAAGGATTTGACAAAACCAGTCACTCCAACACCCTTGCCTAAGAAAAATGAAAATGAAAAGATTGTTGATAAAGGAAAAGCGGTTGTCGAAACACCAAAAGTGATAACACCTGGCCTTTTTAGGATTAGTCCCACTAGTGCGTCTGCCTCAACATCTAAGACAAATGACAAGTGCATAAAGGCTAATTCTAAAGAATCTAGGGATGCTAAAAAGGACAACAATATAAATCCTAATATGTGTGCCTTACCTTCTACAGGATTAGAAAGCACCTCTAGGAGCAGCAGACTAAAGCCTAGGAGCAATACAAGGAACAATAGAGTCTCGCTTGTTTCTAAGAGTAGTTGCAAGAATAAAGCTGAAGAAGTACAAGAACACCCTAGGAATTTATCGCTTTGTAATAAGAGACATGTTTCATCTGAATGTAATGTCACAAGTACTGTTTCTATTGCATGTAATGACTCTGTTTGTTTAATATGCAAGAAATGTTTAATTAATGATGTTCATGATGAATGTGTTTCTAAGAATGTGAATGTTACGCCTAACCAGAAGTATATTCCAAAGGGAACTAGTGCCAGGTCTAGATCTATAGAAAGATTAGTTGCACGCTTTAGGTCTACCACTAGTAGTCGAATGCCTAGGAACTACCTTAAGTTTTGTATGTGGATACCAACGAGTAGAGAGTTCATTCTTCAGAATGGCAAATTAGAAGTTGTTCAAAATAAACATGTAGCAACCTTTGAAGTGTGTGATTCGGAATTTACTCCTAACCCCATGGAACCAAATTTAAAACGGTTTCCAAATACAAACTCTTCTGTTCTTGGCAGGTTATCGAAATATGTCTTTGGATCGTCGACTCGGGTTGCTCCAAGCACATGACCGGGAATTTAAAGCTGCTGATCAATTTTGTCTGGAAATTCATGGGAACTGTACGCTTTGGAAATGATAATGTAGCAGCTATTCTGGGTTATGGAGATCTTCGGTTTGAGAATTTTTTAATCACTCAGGTTTACTACGTCGAAGGATTGGGACACAACTTGTTTTCAGTCGGGCAGTTTTGTGATGCAAATTTAGAAGTTGCATTCAGGAGAAACACGGTTTTTATAAGAAATTTGGTTGGTGATGATCTCTTAACTGGTAATCGTGGTACAAATTTGTATGCTATCGACATCAACCAAATGGCTTCTACATCACCAATTTGTCTTATGACAAGGGCAACCAAAACTAAGTCCTGGCTGTGGCATAGAAGATTATCCCATCTCAATTTCGACACGATCAACAAGTTAGCCAAAGACAACATCGTCACCGGACTTCCTAAGTTCAAATACACCAAGGAACACCTATGTCCATCATGCGAACAAGGAAAAAGTAAAAGAGCATCATATAAACCCAAAACCGTACCTAATTCGGAAGCAAGGTTACATATGTTGCACATGGACTTATGTGGCCCAATGAGAGTTGAAAGCATTAATGGGAAGAAGTATATTCTCGTTATTGTTGATGATTATTCAAGATATACTTGGGTAAAGTTTTTGAGATCAAAAGACGAAGCACCAGGCATCATCATCACCTTTCTGAAGCGTATTCAAGTTCTACTTCAAGCTCCAGTAAGGATTGTAAGAACAAATAATGGCACAGAATTCACTAATCAGGAGTTAAGAAACTACTTTGAAGATGTGGGAATCACTCACCAAACATCAGTTGTTAGAACTCCACAGCAGAATGGGGTAGTTGAAAGAAGAAATAGAACTCTTGTGGAAGCTGCTCGTACAATGCTGATTTTCTCTAGTGCACCTCTATTCTTATGGGCTGATGCTGTAGCCACTACTTGTTTTACTCAAAACCGATCCCTAGTCCATCCGAGATTCAATAAAACCCCATATGAGCTAGTGAACAACCGTAAACCTGACATCTCTTACCTTCACGTGTTTGGCGCTTTGTGCTATCCGACGAATGACAGAGAAGATCTAGGGAAGTTAAAAGCTAAGGGTGATATTGGAATCTTCATTGGATATTCCGAAAACTCGAGGGCATTCAGGGTGTATAATAGAAGAACGAAAAGGATAATGGAGACGATGAATGTGAAGTTTGACGAGATTTCACAAATGGCTTCTGAGAGATACGCTCTAGAACCCGCGCTTAATCCGATGGCTTCTAATCAAAACGGATTAGGACCCGCACCAAACCAGCAGACTTCTGGACACATCAGTTCAGGACTCGTGCCTCAAGGAGCTCAGTCAACAAACACGGATAAACCTTCAGAACAAGAACTAGAAAATTTCTTCGAGTTAATGTTTGATGAATACTATGGTGGAACTTTGACTAATGCATCTCAACAACATTCCGCTGCACCCGCTCAAAACCATCAACCACCACCACCATCACAAGATGCATCTACCACAATCGAAGCTGAAGCACCAACTACCTCAACATCATCTACATCTACTCAAGCAACTCCAGTAATTAAAACTGAACTACCAAGAGTTGATGAGCAAAATCAAAACACTAATTTTCAAGAAGAACCAACAAATAATTCAAACGATGTTGCGTTAGAAGAAGAAGAAGTATTTGAAAACCCATTTGCAACAGACTCTGCTGAATCTTCTTCAAGGTTACAAGAACCATCTAACACACATTCGTTACACCCAAGGTACCCTTCTACGTTTCAATGGACAAAAGACCATCCAATAGAACATGTTATTGGTGAACCTTCAAAGCCAGTTCAGACAAGGAGACAACTTGCCACTGATCTCGAATTGTGCATTTACATTTGCTCAATCAGCCTCAAAGAACCAAAGAACATTCGGGAAGCAATGGCAGAATACCCTTGGATAGAAGCGATGCAGGATGAAATTCTTCAATACGATTTACATGACAGTTGGGAACTTGTTGAACGACCACTTGATATACGTGTTCTTGATCTCAAGTGGTTGTGGAAGAACAAACTGGATGAGGAAATGACTGTTATTCGCAACAAAGCTCGTCTCGTGGCTAAAGGTTATCCACAAGAAGAAGGGATAGATTTCGAGGAATCATTCGCGCCTGTAGCTAGACTTGAAGCAGTCCGGATCTTCTTAGCCTATGCAGCTCACAAAAACATCACAGTCTATCAGATGGACATTAAGACAGCTTTCTTGAATGGAACTCTGAAAGAAGAAGTGTATGTGAGTCAGCCAGAGGGATTCATCGACAAAGATCATCCAGACTACGTCTACAAGCTTAAGAAAGCAATTTATGGTTTAAAACAAGCTCCAAGAGCGTGGTATGACGAACTATCATCTTTCTTGCTCAAAAACAATTTCACAAAAGGAACGGTTGATGACACTTTGTTTATCAAAAAATTCAAAGATAACATTTTGATCGTTCAAATTTACGTGGACGACATTATTTTTGGATCAACCAATCCTAACCATTCAAAACATTTTGAAAATCTCATGAAAAGTAAATTTGAAATGTCCATGATGGGGGAACTAAAATTCTTTCTTGGTTTACAAATCCATCAATCCCCTCGTGGTATTTTTATCAATCAAGCTAAATATACGATAGAGATTTTGAAAAAACATGGAATGGAAAATTGTGATTCTGTTGGTACACCAATGGTCACTTCACCAAAAATAGGTGCTGATTTGTTTGGGAAACCCATTGATCCGAAGAAATATCGGAGCATGATTGGTTCTCTCATGTACCTAACTGCTAGCCGACCCGATATTCAATTTGCTGTTTGCTTGTTAGCACGGTTTCAGGCAAAGCCTACCGAACTTCACCTCAAGGAGGTTAAACGGATCTTTCGGTACCTACGAAGCACCATTAACATGGGACTTTGGTATCCGAAGGATTTGGGGTTTAATCTAACAGCATTTTCAGATGCAGACCATGCCGGTGATCAAGTTACAGCAAAGAGTACATCAGGTGGAGCACAATTTTTGGGTGAAAAGCTTGTAAGCTGGTCGTCAAAGAAACAGGATTGTACTGCACTATCAACCGCAGAAGCCGAGTATGTGTCTCTATCTGCGTGTTGTGCCCAAGTTCTTTGGATGCGGACACAGCTCACAGATTATGGCTTTACTTTTGACATAATACCTATGTATTGTGACTCAAAAAGTGCCATAGCCATCTCGTGCAATCCCGTACATCACTCTAAGACGAAGCATATCAAAGTCCGCTACCATTTCATCAAAGAACACGTGGAAGAGGGTACTGTTGAATTATTTTTCGTTAAGACTGATTATCAACTCGCCGATCTATTTACTAAAGCCCTTCCAAAAGAAAGGTTTGACTATTTAATTCGACGAATTGGCATGCGAAGCCTAACTCCTGAGGAGCTAGAACGTCTTCTCGAATCTTCTTGAAAAATGTTTTCAAAATCGCTTCGCTGTAAATATTTTTGAAAAAAAAAAAATAATACAAAATACAAAATTTGAAAAACCAACAAAAACAAAATACAAAAATATAAAATTTTCAAAAAGTACAAAAACAATATAAAATCAAAAAAAATCCAAAAATATTCTTCTCACGACATGTCTCTCGTATAAATCAATATTCTGTACGTTTCTAGAAATGTCATTCAACAATGATACGGACATGTACAGATGCTTGAGCGGGAGTTCTTTAAAATGTTTTTCTAAAACATGTCGTTTCTCAAAAGTTTCTTCACAATGGTTTTCGTATACTTCAGTACGAAACCCGGGCTTAAATGATGACTTCTGATTATTTTCAAATCAAGGACTCGTACGTTCAATGACGAACTCTTTTTCAAAAAGTTTGAGTCTAAACAAACGAAAAAGATTTCAAACATAAACTCGTTTTCAAACATATTTCTTGATGCACTTTTTAAAGATTGTTCAAAAGATTTCTCATAATATCTCAAAATTAGTGCTCAAGAAAACTCCCTCTAAACCCTTAATTGATTTTCAAATGTGCTATCATTAAGGGGGAGTACAAAAACAAAATGTTCCGTATTCATGCAAAATGAAATCTGTCTTACTCTCCAAAAAGCTTTTTTACTCAGTTGATATCAAAAATATCACGTTATGCTATTTTTGAGGGGGAGAAGACATGATTAAAATGTGATCAAAGATGTTTAAAGATTGTGACTGAATCTCAAAAAGAGCTCGACTCAGTAAGTACCAATGAATTGACGAAGCTTAAATGTCATTAATCGAAAAGACTTGTCCTGGACGGGTAATAATTTCAAGCTAGTCTAACTAGTGATGTAAGCGTGTCTCGAATAGGACTTGTCTAAGTAGAATGTACCATATCGAGAGACTTTCTTTGGACTTGACCAGGACGGGTAATAATTTCAAGCTAGTCTAACTAGTGATGTAAGCGTGTCTCGAATCGGTCATGTTCACTGAAAGTGGATCAATTCAAAAGTGCAAACTCCTCACGCATGTGCAAATTTCTTAAATATTCATGAGCACATGTGAAGGGGGAGTCCTTCAAAAGAAATGCAAAACTCTTGAAGTGTCAACAATGTGTTTTATGATCATAAACACTTTGAGAGATTTTTCAATAAATGGTTTCATGGCAACAATAGGATAGTCATGGAGTTATAAGGTGACTAAGGTTAGGAAAACCGTCCTATGATCCGCCAGAGCCGGAGGGATCTACCCAAGGACAAATCCAATAGATTAGAATTAGAAGTCCTTAGGTATGATTGAAAAAAGGAGAAAATGAGAAAAGAGAAAGAAGGGGTTGAAGAATTAAAAGGAAAAGTTATGAAAAGGGGTGAAAAGAAATAGCCCTCCATATGTTCAACCTTAGGGCAGACACCGGGTTCAATTCGTATGCTACTGGTTGTTACTAAGGTGACACCGGTATTGAAGACAAAGACGTCATGGACCCAGTGACGCACTGCACTAAACCTTCTTAACCACTCAAGTTCTCTTAAAAGAGCTTGTTTCATTCTCACGGGGAACCGGCATAATCTATCGACCTGTCTCTTAGAGATGGTTGATATTGAAGCAGGAGACCTCTCCCTAATCTCCGCATAGGAAACCAAATGTGCACTTATCGAGTCTAGAGTCCCGAGATTCATCAAAAGATCTCATAGGAACACATAATATTTCTACGTTGGTTGTTCATCATTAAGGACGCCAGATGTAAACTTTAGAGTCCTACGCAGATCTTAGCAATCTGCCAGAACATTTATGAGAGGATTCACTTTTGTGATTCTCAATGATTGAATGGAAATTCCTGCCAGGGTCAACATCAAACAGCCCTGACAGCAGGTCACTTCGGTAATTCTTTATGGGTTACGCTTAGTGTTTGCTGTGGTTTCAAACGGTCTACAGTCGTGGAGTGATCCCCAGCGACTCACCCAGTCATTGTGCTACTAAGTAGGTCTTGTAAGCTCTCTCGAGAGTATCTGACATGGGAACGGCCTTGGTAAGGGTTAGAAGGAGTCTTCACGCTATGCCGTTGACGATCTCTAATTCTTATCTGTAAGTACCGGATGTTTTATTGCTAACTGTTTATATGCAGGGACACTTCATCTCCATGGCGACAGATTCCGCATGCTCATACATACATCTGGAAGTTAAAGAAAGCTCCCTCAAAGATTTATACAACATAAAGTTCAAAGAAAGATTCTACGCCAAAAAGAAGAATCTACAAGGTATAAAGACTAAAGATCAAAGTGAAAGAAAGGGAACTACGTGCATATGAATATCAAAGTCCAAAGATGTATGAGCATGTTGGAATAGCAAACAACCACCACAGACGCAGAAGTGACGAAAGGCAAATAACTCCACATCACAAAGTAACAAAGAACGATGAAAAATCAGTTATCAAAGATCACAAAGCATGAAGGAACAGAGACTAAAGACTATTCTACAACGACACACAAAGTTAAAGACAAAGAACACGGAAGACCCACTCACGTGGAGCATCATTCGAATGACCACCCCTTAGGGGGAGATTGTTAGCATTAAAAATATATATATAGAAGTGATGGTCATTCTCATATTATAACTTTGTGTCATTTGTTAAGATTAGTAATAGTTTAGTCATTGGGCTTTGGACTTGGTAAGCTAATATGTTATGTGTTAGTTTATGTAAGTGATGCGCGGGAATCGCACCTTGCTTTACCTCTCGAGGGATCTCGAGAAGCTTACAACCCCCACCAGGCAGTGTACCTGATCGTTGTAGTATAGTATAGTGACAAGTACCGGGGGATTGATCGTTCAGCTTAGGAATAGTGTCGCTAGGATTAGAAAACCTAATTTACTAGTTCTAGAGGTGAGGGATGATTATTTTTGTGTTTTTATATTTTTTAGAAAGCAAGTAAAATCTCGGGTTTTTGAAGAGTGGGCGGAATTAGTTGCTATTCAACTAACCCAAAGCTAAGATATATTCAAAATAAAATAATAAAAATGAAATTAAACTAAATTATACTAATGTTGTGAGTAGTAATTGGAGAAATTGTGTTTACTTAGACTTCACTACTCCCTAGATATCTTTTACATGTTAATTACTTGTTATACTTGTATGGATGACGGATTGTATTCCTTAATATCATTCGTGGGGTGGCATACATAACTCCCCAACTCTATGAGCTCTTATCTCCTCCTACACCATGACCCAGCACAACTATAGGGATTGTAAACAGTGGCTCATGCATTAAATACAACCAATAAAGACCTAGTACGCCTCGGTTCATGTTTCTTAAGACGTTCAAGCATGTTACCATTTGGAGATCTGCCAGTTTTCTTAAGCCTAACATATAAATCATTCATCCAAGAACAAGAATAAACAAGTAATCAACACATAATCAACATCTAGGTTTCATTAGATCTAAGCAAACACAAGAGAGATCTAGCCTAGCATAATTGAATTGAGACAAGAACAATAGATAAACAACCACCACATAGACATATTGATTGAATTAGAAGAACACTTATCTCAATTACAATGCAAGGTATCAAGGGTTTGGAACCCTTGAAAAACCTGTAAAAGAGGCACCAAATTCGTCTTTAGGGTTTCACCAAAACTTCTCTCTTTTTTAATGAAAAAACTAGAAAACTATATATAGGAAAAGTAGGCTGACGGCGTCAAGAGTTACATGTGACGCCGTCACCTCGCCGCCATATACTTCCTCGGACGGCCTTGATCTACTTATGACGGCCTATGTGACGCCGTCACCGACCACGGTATTTTATTCTTGCCACTTTGACGCCGTCATGAAGGCGTTTGACGCCGTCACCACCTTCGGTATTTTAATCTTCATGTCTGACGCCGTCAAGATATTACTCTTGACGCCGTCACCTTGTATCTTCAGCATGGAAATTTGGTACTTTGCCGTTTTCATCACTTTTATGCTCCAAAAAACGTCCAAAATGGCTTCTTTTCCAGAATTCACTCTCCAAACACCTAAAATCACAAAAGGAACGATTTAGGGCTATTTGATCAAATAAATTCGGATTCGGGCTTAAATGACCCCCTAAAAACGGATCATTTTTCGCCTCATTATATACCCTTACACTTGAGATTTGCTTGTCCTCAAGCAAATGCGCTTTTATTCTACTCGAAAGACAAGTTAGGGGTCATTTAACACTAATATAAAAGTAATTACAACAAATAATCGTTCCACTAAAGACCAATAGACAAGCACGGAGTTCATACACAAGCACCTCACAAGTAGTGTTTAGATACTCACATCTCTCGGGTATAATAAAGTAATATAACATTATGGAAATGGAAGATATCTCTCACTACCTGTCATAACAAAATAGATTACCATAGGCTTGGGAAAGGATCAAACCTCCACCACATGGCGTAAGCACCTAGGATAAACTATCAAAGAGGTCTTTTAAAGGGTTGTAACGTTAGGTATAGGGATATGAATTACACGGTTTTGTTGGATAAAGGAAATTTTACTGGTGGCGAGTTAACAAACTTGGTTAATTACATGTACAAGATGGCGTTGCTAAGCCAAGACTAGACTCGACTTAAGCTAATAAATGAAAAATAACAAAAACATAAAATAAACATAGAATAAAAACGGGATGGTAGTCCGTATGTTTTTTCTCTTTTTCTTTTTCTATTTTTTTTTTCTTTTTCTTGTTTTTTCTATATTTTTTTTTCGTTTTTTTTTTTTTTTTTTTTTGCATACACTCTTACCCTACCATCCAAAATAATACATCATAGGGGATGAGAATTCCCCTTACACTTGAATCTTTACATACTTTACATTAAACTATTCTAATGACTCGAATTAAGAAAATCAAAACACTTGGAGCACTTTTAAGATTAACGTACATATGGGGGTAATATATTATGTTCTTCCCCATTACTCCATAAAATAAGTACTTACCCATGAGTCCCAATAGTCCCAAAACAATATGTACAATGATATGACTCGACTTAGCAACCATGTAATCAATTAGAAAGTTAACTTAGGGTTTAACAAATAACAATAATGCACAAAAAATGAGCGCATACACGGAAGGCTAAGGCGATTTGGGTGTACATTTAAGTGGGGTGTAACAAATTCTTCCTTTAAGTAAGATGCTTAAAGTTAGAAACGAAAAGATAGGCTCGGAGGGGTGTACTAGGGGTTTCGTGTACTAAAAATGAGTACAACGCTAAGGGTGTGGGAAAAATTAGTTGACTTAACTAGCCAAGTAATATGACTTAAATGGTCAAGTAATTATAATACGGGTTTAACACAAGGGTGATCCTAATGCCTCTTATCATGTAGTAAATCCTACCACACGAATGTAGTCTCACTCGCGGTCTCGGGATGCATCACTAACGCAAGTTCTAGAATCTAAATGCTACCGGTACACTCATAAGCACTAATAGTAAATGCTTTTCCTATCAAATCTAAAGGCGAACCTCACATTTTTGGGTAGAAAATTTTTCTGAATATACGGTTATGTGCTAGTCATACAACCTCCTATCCATGAGATGCTTGCTATGGCTAAAGTTTCACTCCTAAATGTTGTAAAAAATTTTTAATTTGGCGCTAAAATTACACTAACAAGTATTTCTCATAGTTTTATTACACATCTACTATCAAACAAAACAAACTCAAGCGAAAGTGCATATGTAAGGTATCATCTTTTTACCCTCCCCTTACACTTAAGATGAACATTGTCCCCAATGTTCAAGTAAAGAATGTAAAAGTGAAAAAGTAAAGAGAATGAAATCAAATACTCCCCTGATTCGCTCGGTATGGATTATAGGTTGGCCAGGTTAAATCTTCTTCCAAGAAAACGAACAATCAAAGCTTCCCTTCTAGAATATAAATCATCTTCTTGTCAAACATAACCTGTAAATCCTGACAACAATAGACAAGGCAACCTCGCGTAAAATCGGCGGCATCCTATATAAGTTACTAAGTCCTAGAAAACAAGATAAGATATAATGCTTGTGGAATGAAGTTTGCGGATTTCCTGGAGATTATAAAACTTAATAATTCACAAAAACCAAAAGACTCCGTTAGAAAAACAAAACCGGTAAAATTTCCAGATTTTTAACTCCTGACGCCGTCAAGAGTAATACTCTGACGCCGTCAGAATGGACCTGCAGAAATTCTTATGTTAAGTTTCCGGAAAATTTCTGGAAAAACTTTGTCCTACTTCCTGGAAAATCCTGCAAAACTTCATTATGACTCAATACAAGCATTT
This sequence comes from Artemisia argyi, assembly GCA_030686995.1. Taxonomy (NCBI): domain Eukaryota; kingdom Viridiplantae; phylum Streptophyta; class Magnoliopsida; order Asterales; family Asteraceae; genus Artemisia; species Artemisia argyi. The sequence continues at coordinate 137,411,726 of CM060694.1, forward strand.
GACTCTAACAAATACGAATATACATGTTCATTTAAAATTGTGGAGAATCATGATCGGTTTGTTTCTTGAAAACATATTTGGGGTTTCCCCTTACACTTATCTTTTGCAAAAATACCTTTAGGTTGGAGTTAAGACTAGGCCAAACAACATAATAAAGTATTTCCACATATTAATTGAGAAACATGATCAACCAACAATAAAAATAAAACATGCATACGGAAACAAATAACAATCAAACAAATAAAATCACACAAAACATTGGGTTGCCTCCCAAGAAACGCTTTTCTTTATTTACGAGTCTTGTAGCTAGACTCAAAGTCATGGGTTACTACGTGATCTCATCATCAAACATCACATCCTCCTCATTAATCATTTCATTGTTATTTTCTTGGTAATGTTTTACACGTTGTATGTTAACCGTGAATTCCCTACCTTCATCATCAATTAACACTGCCGCTCCAAATCTAGAAGAATTCTTTACCGTGAACGGCCCGTACCATCTAGACTTAAGTTTCCCGGGAATAATCTCAACCGAGAATTGTATAATAGGACCTTGTCTCCTTCTGAAAATTCTTTGGGTTTCTTAATTCTTTGATCATGCCATCTTTTAGCTCTCTCTTTATATGTGATGGAGGATTCGTAGGCTTCCAGTCTAAGCTCATCAAGCTCGTGTAACTACAAAAACCTATTATTCCCAGCAGTTGTATAATCTAAGTTGCATGCCTTAAGCGCCCAATAAGCCTTGTGTTCTAATTCTACCGGTAAATGACATGCCTTACCATACACCATGCGGAATGGGGTCGTTCCAATAGGTGTTTTGTAAGCAGTTCGGAATGCCCATAAGGCTTCGTCGAGTTTGAATGACCAGTCCTTTCTGTTTTGACTAACCGTTTTTTCAAGTATTCTTTTAATAGCTCTATTGGTGTCTTCAACTTGGCCATTGGTTTGTGGATGGTAGGCGGTGGAGAATCGATGGGGTACTCCATACCTCTTCATGACCTTTTCCATTTATGCATTGCAAAAATGTGTCCCCCTATCACTGATGAGAGCTTTCAGAATCCCGAATCTTGTGAAAAGCTTTTTCAGGAAATGAATGACTACTCTTGCATCATTGGTCCTAAGGGCTTGTGCCTCAACCCATTTCGAAACATAGTCAATAGCGACTAAGATGTACTCGTTTCCCCCTGAGGAGGGAAAGGGTCCCATGAAGTCAATCCCCCAAACATCGAATACTTCACAAACTTGTATAAAGTTCTGAGGTGCTTCATCCCTATGTGATATATTTTCGGCTCGTTGACATGCATCGCACGCCTGCACCATTTCTTTTACATCACGGAAAATTGTGGGCCAATAGAATCCCGCATCGAGAATCTTTCGAGCGGTAACGTTTATCCCATGATGCCCGCCAGAGGGACCAGAGTGACATTCCCTCATAATCTTAACTGCCTCATTTTCCGAAACACAACGCCTTATAATGTGGTCAGGACATCTTCGGAATAAAAAGGGTTCATCCCAGAAGTAGTATTTTAGTTGGGAAAAGAACATCTTCCTCTCGTACTTAGTCAGGTGTTCTGGAACAAGCCTACATCTACTCGCGAAGTAATTAGCAAAGTCGGCGTACCACGGCTCCGAATCCATCATTGACATTAGTTGTTCGTCAGGAAACGAATCCCTAATCTCACTTCTATCGTGCTTATCCAAGGGGTTTTCAAGACGAGATAGATGATCTGCGGCTAGATTCTCTGCCCCCCTCTTATCGCGAATCTCAACATCGAATTCTTGTAATAACAAGATCCACCGAATTAGTCGTGGCTTGGCATCCTGCTTTGCAAACAGATATCGAAGAGCTGAGTGATCAGTGAAGACGACTGTCTTTGAAAGGACAAGATATTGTTGGAATTTGTCAAATGCAAATACTACGGCTAATAATTCTTTTTCGGTGGTGGAGTAGTTCTCTTGAGCGGGATTCATGGTTTTGCTAGCGTAGTAAATAGGTTGGAAAAGCTTGTCACGTCGTTGACCTAATACAGCCCCGACGGCGTAGTCGCTGGCGTCACACATGATTTCAAATGGTAACTCCCAGTTGGGTGTGATCATGATTGGAGCTTGAGTGAGTTCTCTTTTTAGGAGATCGAAAGCATCTTTGCATTCTTGGGAAAAATCGAATGGAGCATCCTTCACAAGCAACTGAGTCATTGGCCGGGCAATTTTTGAGAAGTCTTTTATGAATCTCCGATAAAATCCAGCGTGCCCCAAAAAGCTGCGTATTGCCTTAACAGTCGTGGGGTATGGTAGCTTAGATATAGCTTCAACTTTAGCTTTGTCCACCTCTATTCCGTTCCCTGAGATCTTATGCCCTAACACAATCCCTTCCTTTACCATGAAATGACACTTTTCCCAGTTTAACACCAAGTTGGTTTCCTCACAACGTTTAAGCATCTTTTCTAAATTAGCAAGACAGCGGTCGAAGGAGTTTCCGAAGACTGAAAAGTCATCCATGAAAACTTCCATGCTGTCTTCCATGAGTTCGTGAAAGATTGCGGTCATGCAACGTTGGAAAGTGGCGGGGGCATTGCATAGCCCAAAAGGCATCCTTTTGTAGGCAAATGTTCCATAGGGGCAAGTAAACGTGGTCTTTTCTTGGTCCTCGGGTGCTATGGGGATTTGAAAATATCCAGAGAATCCATCCAAGAAGCAATAGTACTCGTGTCCAGATAATCTCTCTAACATCTGATCAATGAATGGTAAGGGAAAGTGATCTTTCCTCGTGGCATCATTGAGCTTTCGATAGTCGATGCACACCCGCCATCCAGTGACAGTTCTCTGGGGCACCATCTCACCCTTATCATTCTTTACTACAGTCATTCCACCCTTTTTAGGTACAACCTGCACAGGACTGACCCATGGGCTATCCGAGATCGGGTAAATCAGTCCTGCATCCAAAAGCTTGATAACTTCTTTCTTCACTACTTCCTTAATGTTAGGGTTCACTCGCCTCTGGGGTTGCACAGTAGGTTTATAATCTTCCTCCATAAGAATCTTATGGGTGCAAAAAGTTGAGTCAATCCCCTTAATGTCGGCCACACTCCATGCGAGTACCCCCCTTGTATTTTTTTAGGACCTCTAAGAGTTTAACTTTTTGTTCTTTTTCCAAGGAAGAGTTTATGATTACCGGGAGTTGGTCCTCCCCCTGAAGAAAGGCATATTCCAAATGATTAGGGAGCTCTTTAAGATCTACGTCAGCGGGCTCGATAATAGAAGGTTTGAGCTTGTTTTCGGGCTTTCGGAGCTCGAGATGCTCCGTTGCCTCTTGTCTGGGGTAGAAGGAGACTGCATTAACATTCTCCGTCTTTTCCACCTCTAGCAAAGGCAGAAAACTTTCGTCCCGTAGCCAGCCTTCATCGATTTGTTCATCGATGCAACTATCAATGACATCTGTGAGTTCATCTACTTCCCCGATAAAGTAGAGCCGGTTGGCTGCTTCGAGGGAGAGGTCCATAGAATCCTTAATGTCGAAGGTTGTGCTATTGTCTCCCACTCGTAAGGTTAATTTGCCATCGTAGACATCGATGACTGCACGAGCTGTAGCAAGAAATGGTCTACCTAAGATGATAGGGACCAAGTCATCCTCCTCCATATCCAGGATTACGAAGTCGACCGGGAATTTGAATTTCCCAACTTTGACTAGCACATTCTCGCATATCCCTACGGGGTACTTGACTGATCTATCGGCTAGTTGGATGTTCATACGGGTAGACTTCAATCCAGAATACCCTAGTTTACGGAACATAGAGTGAGGCATGAGATTGATACTTGCTCCCAAATCAGCAAGAGCATTCTTGATTGATAGAGGTCCTATGGAGCAAGGCAAGGTGAAGCTGCCCGGATCGTCTACCTTCTTTGGTAGCCCTCAATGGGTTACCACTGAGCATTCTTCCCCCAGGGTTACAAGACCCTCGAGCTTCTTCCTGTTAGCGAGCAGCTTTTTGAAGTATGCGCTATACTTTGGCATGTGATAGCAAACATCAAGGAGAGGTATGGTGACAACAGAGTCTTTTAGGTTTGACAAGAACCTCTTGTTATCATTCTCAGTTTTCTGGTTCCTTAATCGGGATGGGTATGGAATTCTCACAGGTGGGTTAGGAAGGGGTTGTCACGGGCGGTTGGTCTGGGGTGCCAATGCCGACATCCTGCTCCTCCTCCCCAGGTTTGTCTGAATCGAGGGTGACGGGGGACGAGTTTGGGTAAGGGGGGTCCTTGGTTGTCGTTCCAGCTCATGTGGTTATCGCGAGCATGGGGTCTTTTTTTCTTTCTAACGGCGTTTGGAGGTGATCTAAGGCTGAGTTAAGCTTGTTGAAAAATTCTCCAATACCCTCCTGCTGCTCATCGAAAAGCTCATTAAGCCCTTTCATTTGCAAGTCTTTTTCTTGAGTGAAGTGACCAAGGTCATCTTCGAAATTGCTCCTGATTTTGAATTCAGGGCCTTCCTCCCCTTCTCTTCTCCTTACCAGATTTCCCCAAAGGGTGTAATCGTCATTTTGGTAAAAAGGTAAGAGGGAGGGATCAGCATAAATGTCCCCTCCTGACAAGCATTCATGTTCAGTTGTGGCTGCTCCTCCGCATTCTTCTACCTCATGCGGGCCTCCACAGTAATCGCAGATCAGGTAGGGATTCGACAGCTGTTTAGGTGACCGCGATCCAGCTATGTATTCCGCTCTTTTGTGAATTTTGCTCAACCGATCCGCGGTGATCTCAGAAATGCTGACAGTCGACTCAGGTTCATCCCAAGTGTCATCCTGATCTTGAGCATATTCTTCAATCCTATCCCATCCTTCTTCGGCACTAAGATTTGCCAATCTTCCTTTCCTAGATTGGTTAATTCCGTTCCGGTCATTAGAGGAGATATTTTCGTAAAAGATTTGGACCAAGAGCCAAAGTTCAATGCCATGATGTGGAACTTGTCTTATTAAATCTTTGAATCTAGTCCACGCTTTATGGAAGGGTTCATCCTTCCCCTTTCGGAAACGAAGGATCCTATCCCTAAATGCTGAGGTTTTTCCAGGTGGAAAGAACTTCTCATAGAACTTGGATATGAGTTACTCCCATGTGAAAATAGATTCGGAAGGGAGTTTGTTATACCATTCTTGGGCTTTTTCGTATAAGGTGAAAGGGAAGAATCGCATTCGGGATGTGTTTCTAGTAGCCCCATCCGTATGGATGGTGTCCACTATTTTTAGGAAGTCCTTGATGTGTTGGATTGGATTTTCCTCATCAAGTCCGTGGAATTTACACACACTTTTGACAAGCCAAACATCATTTGCATGCAAGACCTCGTTGGTGTGTTCATTTGGGTAGACAATGGCATTGGAAAACCCACGAGGAGTTGGGGAAGAGTAGTCCTTGAGATGCTTAGGAGGAGGTATTATAGGGGTATTCATCTCGTTGTGGGAGCTAGGGGTTGTGATGTGATTTTCTGAATTTTCTTCAGAGAGAGGTGCATCAAAGTCGATAGCAATGCTGGATGGTTCAGGTGTTGAGTGAGTTCGTCTTAACCTACACATTTCTCTTTCAGGTTATGCATAAGGCAAGACAAGGTCTTTAGTGGTGCTACGACTCCTAGTGATCCTAAGGTTGGAAAATTCGTTGGTTGCCATGATGGTGGATGGTGAAGAGTTACGAACAAAGGCACGAAGAAATAAGATAGACTAAAGAAGACCTAAAAATAAAAATAAAAATCTTAATAGAAAGGAATCTAGCAAGTAGACCTAATAAAAAGAAATCCTAACCTAGACAATAACTATTCCCCAGGCTGCGGCGCCAAAAACTTGATGGCGCCGCACTCTTTTGTGAAAGTTTTAGGAATAAATGTAAAGATAGACAATCCCCGGCAACGGCGCCAAAAACTTGATGCGTGGGAATCGCACCTTGCTTTACCTCTCGAGGGATCTCGAGAAGCTTACAACCCCCACCAGGCAGTGTACCTGATCATTGTAGTATAGTATAGTGACAAGTACCGGGGGATTGATCGTTCAGCTTAGGAATAGTGTCGCTAGGATTAGAAAACCTAATTTACTAGTTCTAGAGGTGAGGGATGATTATTTTTGTGTTTTTATATTTTTTAGAAAGCAAGTAAAATCTCGGGTTTTTGAAGAGTGGGCGGAATTAGTTGCTATTCAACTAACCCAAAGCTAAGATATATTCAAAATAAAATAATAAAAATGAAATTAAACTAAATTATACTAATGTTGTGAGCAGTAATTGGAGAAATTGTGTTTACTTAGACTTCACTACTCCCTAGATATCTTTTACATGTTAATTACTTGTTATACTTGTATGGATGACGGATTGTATTCCTTAATATCATTCATGGGGTGGCATACATAACTCCCCAACTCTATGAGCTCTTATCTCCTCCTACATCATGACCCAGCACAACTATAGGGATTGTAAACAGTGGCTCATGCATTAAATACAACCAATAAAGACCTAGTACGCCTCGGTTCATGTTTCTTAAGACGTTCAAGCATGTTACCATTTGGAGATCTGCCAGTTTTCTTAAGCCTAACATATAAATCATTCATCCAAGAACAAGAATAAACAAGTAATCAACACATAATCAATATCTAGGTTTCATTAGATCTAAGCAAACACAAGAGAGATCTAGCCTAGCATAATTGAATTGAGACAAGAACAATAGATAAACAACCAACACATAGACATATTGATTGAATTAGAAGAACACTTATCTCAATTACAATGCAAGGTATCAAGGGTTTGGAACCCTTGAAAAACCTGTAAAAGAGGCACCAAATTCGTCTTTAGGGTTTCACCAAAACTTCTCTCTTTTTTAATGAAAAAACTAGAAAACTATATATAGGAAAAGTAGGCTGACGGCGTCAAGAGTTACATGTGACGCCGTCACCTCGCCGTCATATACTTCCTCGGACGGCCTTGATCTACTTATGACGGCCTATGTGACGCCGTCACCGACCACGGTATTTTATTCTTGCCACTTTGACGCCGTTATGAAGGCGTTTGACGCCGTCACCACCTTCGGTATTTTAATCTTCATGTCTGACGCCGTCAAGATATTACTCTTGACGCCGTCACCTTGTATCTTCAGCATGGAAATTTGGTACTTTGCCGTTTTCTTCACTTTTATGCTCCAAAAACGTCCAAAATGGCTTCTTTTCCAGAATTCACTCTCCAAACACCTAAAATCACAAAAGGAACGATTTAGGGCAATATTTGATCAAATAAATTCGGATTCGGGCTTAAATGACCCCCTAAAAACGGATCATTTTTCGCCTCATCAGTAAGCCTTGTTATTTAATTATGTATCCAAGTCCAAGCCCAAGCCCATCAAAGCCTATGTATGGAACTATAAAAGGCACCTTACCTCTCATTTGTAAGGTGTGCTTGTGTGTGTATTGTGTGTGTTTTTAATAAAAGCTCTCATATTTCATCTCTCTCTTTCTAGTATTCGAAATACGTATCTATACATATCAAGTCACCATCTTTCCATCTTTCCTTCTTATTGTGTGTATTAAAGTTGATATATCTAAGGTCCTACATGCACTTACCTAGATGATGTTTGTAACATGATGTAATTGGTTGATAAGTTAATACTAAAATCGAATCGTACTTTTAAAGTCTTTCATATAAAAAGAGTTTATCAAGTTTGATTGATTATTAATGGTGTAATAGGTAGAAAGAGACATTGTTAACTAATCAATTGTAACCCTTTTTCTATGAAGGTTTTACCTTATGTATTGACCATTTCATATGTAACTTGGCTAAACTAAGAAAACTAAAAAGTATAGTTGTCGATTACTTGTGAAACTATCACGAATCAAGTAATTGAATTGTGTTAGTCTTGTGTGATCAAAATTTCATATTGTTTTTGTCATCTTAAAATCTTGACAAGGATTGAAAGTGTTGGAAACAAAAAGATTAGTACACCAACTAATCAAATTAGAACACCATCTAATTTATTGATCAGAAACCATGAGAACTATTGTAATAATCATGATAAGTGGATTGTTCAAACTAGTCTAGGCAAGTGTAGTTTTAATCTATGAAATTTTAATCGTCATCATTATTTGCTTGCTATTTAGAATCATCGTTAAGCTTATGCTATATTCAACTCACGTTTCAAAAACCAAACAAATCCTTGTGAACGACCTCGGCTTACCGAATCATTTCTAGCTATACACGGACGAGTATACTTTCTCGTATGTGTTTCGTTTCAATCATTGGTAGATCATGTTTATAAATTTAAAACCTGCACTCTCGACACACATCAAGAGGTCTATGAGGTGTTGGCAAAACACTATGTCCACTATTGGTGAGTATAATATAACCATCTCTAACTGAGAAAGATGGATATATACACATATTTAAAACATCACTATGACTAGTAACCGAATCATTAAGGTGACAACCCGCACCTGTATCCATATTCCAAGCACCCATGGAACCCAAATGTCCAGCATGAGAAGTGGGTTGGGCCTGCTGAAAATGAACTTGCGAGTTGGTAAAACCTGGTGGGCCAGTGGCATAGCTAATGGGCTGGGCTGATGTATTTTGATATATCACTGGTGGGCTGATGGTAAAGCCTGATGGGGCTGTAGGTTGTTGATCGGCCAAACGTGAAAACCACATGATAAACCAACTCTGTGACTCCTAATATAATACTAGCAGGGTACCCGCGCGTTGCAGCGGCGAGTACCATGAAATAATTTTTTTTTGATAAATAATGTATTTTAGTTTATTATGTTATTTTTGACAATAAATTTACGGATATCAAGAATTTTGTATAGCTCGTGCCCGTTCGGGCTCGAACCCATTGGCCCGTGCCTGTTCGGGCTCGAGCCCGTTTGGTCCGCACCCGTTCGGGCTCAAGCCCATGTCACAACTCGTAAATTCTGGTCTTTTCCCGAACATTCAAATTTACTATTCATCGGTTACTATTCATCAATCACTATTCATTATTTTACTATTCACCTTTTTCGGAGTCAGTTTGTGTTTCTGAGAAGCGTTCAAAAAAATTTACTATTCATAAAACACTATTCACCTCCGGAGAAAATTTGTCATTTATGCGTGAGTTTCGTCATTTCTGTATACGTACGGTTATCTACCGAATAAACGTTATCTTATAAACTATTACTATGAATAATTGATCCGACAATCCCAACTATGGTCCTAACACATTTTTATACTCATAATAATAATATAAAAATTATATTATTAATTTACCCGGTGTTTTGAAATCAATTACTATATTTTACGGTCGGAGCTTATAACTCCGTCGGTTTGCGATATTTCAACCCAATAATTATTTTAACACCCGATTCTCATCAGGAATATTATTTTACAACTTTTACAACTTTGTCGTATTTTATTTCACCTCGGTAACATTTATTTTTAGTTAACACGGTACCCGGTAACACCTAATACACCTAAAAACCACTAATACTTGCACCATGGGACAAGCTCATTTATGAGCACACACACTCTTCCTTATTTTACTCTTTGTGCCCCCCCCCCCCCCCCCTAGCCCCCCTAAAAACATGGATCTTGCTCCATGTACAAAATATCTATACATATATACTCATTTCACCACATTTGTTTTTCATTTACACACCAAACATAACTAGCTCAAAAACTTTTCTCTCTTCCTTCCCCTTTTGTGTATAATCGGCCAAGGGCAAGAATCAAAGAAGAATCCATAAATTTTTGAAGAACAAGTATTAATCAAGTCATCTACATGTACCTTGTTTGGATTTTGAAATAAAAATCCCTAGGTCTTTTATTCATTTTCATCCAAATCATCTCAAATCTTTCTAGTAAGTTGTCAAACTCTTTTTCATAATTTCTTCATGTTATTTTTATGATCATGTGATTTCCATTCAAGATCTTCATGCATATGTTAGTTATACTACTCATTTTTATTTATATATAACTTTGAAACCTTAGAAATGGAAACCCTTGTTAGATCTACTTGGATGATGATGTTTGAGAACCCATGACACCCTAGGAAGGTGTATGGTAGGAATAAATTAGTTTGGTGGTGATTGAAAGTGATTTGGTTGGATTAGAAACTAGTTTGGAACACTAGAAATCAATTTTTGAAACAATATATAACCTACTGTCCCTATTTGCAAAACGTGGGAAACTCAGGGGTTCCTGGGTAATTTTGGCTTAAAGATTCAGAAAATAATTTCAAAAACGAAGCCGTGGGCGAAAGAACGGATTAAAACGAGTTTATAACGAAGGAGATATGAATTTTTCAATATTAACGACGAAAACTATTTTTCTGAAAACTGCATGCTGTTTGATAGTTTTCGACGGGAAAATAGAGACGTTAGACGTAACCTAGTGGAACCGAGTTATCAAAAATATATTAATACATACTAAAACGAATCCGTGGATATAAAGAACGAGGAAAATGAACTTAAAACGACCAAGTTATACACGTTTTAAAATCGTCAAACTATATATATATATATATATATATATATAGTCACTACTAGAAAATAATATAACTACGTACTAAATAATATATTTTCTAGATTTCTTATTCAAGGAGTTTATTTTTAACTAAACGAGGTACGTACGACTCAAGAGTTATTACGCGACTACTAGACATTATTTTAAGTTTTTCAAGACGAGGAATATAACGCTAACATTTTATATACGATATATTACGACAAGTTTTTATAACTCTATTTGGACTTATTTTTCCTAAGTATGGAAAATATTTTACTTTGACTATAACTAGTATTTTCAAGTTACGAGTGGTATAGGTATCATGTGCATGCATATTTCTCTTCATCATTTCATGATCTAAGTAGATCACTATCATTCATATTAGGTTGCGGTTAGAGATCGAACCTCATTTCTGTGTATCCACTTTTGTCATCGTAGCTATCGCATCAGGTGAGTCAAAGCCCCTACTCTTTTAAATTGTTTTGTTAACTTTTTGGGGGAGAATACATGCTCGTTTTTACATGAATTACTACTTGACCTTTTGAACTTGACTTGACTTTTGAACTTGACTTAAACTTTTGACCCTAATGTACCGTACGTACTATGACCTAAAGTCTCGCCATTTTTGGTGGAGCGTGCAAAGTCTCACCTTATTGATGGAGCGTTCTTAACCCTAAAGTCTCGCCTTATTGGTGGAGCGTGCTAAGTCTCCCATGTTTGGAGCGTTCTTAATCGTATATAATAGTTGTATGATGTACTGTTCGTACATTCGCATTGTTCGACACCTATTAGTAGTATGGATAGCGCTATTAGAGGTCGGCCAACCTCTCGTCCACCATGTTACGGGACGCATATTATTTAATTAGGGGCTTTGCATGGCATACATTATTATATATGTGGTGCTTATATTGTGACTTATTATTGACCACAGGTGCTTGACTACCAGACATATAACTTTTGGCAGTGGGTTGTGAACACACAGGTTGCAAGTCTCTTATGGCGGGACTTGCAACTGAGTGAATTTACGATGCCTTTGCTGTGTGACTATTTTTCTATAAACTTTATTTGTTAAACAAACTCTATGAACTCACCAACCTCGTGTTGACACTTTAGCATGTATTTTCAGGTTTTAACCAATGGCACGCTACTGGAGGTTTTGAGAGTATTTATATGGGGACCGTTTTAAACTACTTTTAAGGGCCTACTTCCGCACTACTTTTAACGATGTAAATTCAACATTTTTGATTAAACGATTTTATTCTAAATGATTAAAGTGAAAACCAATTTTTGTACTTGTGCTGTAATACCAATTGAGTTACACCCCAGCTACACGTATGCTTCCGCTGGACCCGATTTTGGGGGTGTGACAGCCCATTTGGCCCGTTGCCCGTTCGAGCTTGAATATTTGTATAATGTGCTTTAATGCAGGAATTGTGTTTAATTTGGTTGTACAATATGCTTGATAATTTGTATTTGTAAGGGGTGTTTTAATAAATGTATTAATTGTATTTATTGATCAGTTAAATAATTGACTACATTAAATAGCATTAATGTGGTGTTTTATGCTTCTTGTCTTGTACGTCTAAAAATTATGTGCATTAAAGTGTTGTACACTATGTTTCTTTTCTTGTAAGTAGTAGTCATTATAGTCATTAATAACATTGACCACTTTAATAGCATTAATGTTGTAAGTCTGAAAATTACATCATGCTTATTTTGTTGTATAATATGCTCATTTTGTTGTAAATCTAAAAATTGGTTGCAGCTATTGTAAATTGTGCTTAAATGGTTGTAATTTTTGGTGATATGGTATTTTTAATAGCATTAATGTTGTTTGTTAGAATTTTGGTCTTAAAATGACACCATGCTTTATTTTGTTGTAATTCTGAAAATTTGGTGCTTTAAAGTATGATATAAGATCATTTGAGGACCAAACTTTTTTTACATACCAAGGGGAGAAAATTGCAAAAATCGTCCCTGTGGTTTGGCGAAATTGCACGTTTGGTCCGTACTGTTCATTAAGTGCAAAAAACGTCCGGATTTGGCACTGTTACATGCAGTTTTGGTCCCTCATGTTAACGCCGGTTAAGTGAGTTCCGTTAAGTGGCACTGTTTAATTCACTTTAGGTCCCCAATGTTACACGTTAGCCCCTTAAGGCAGAAATCATTGCAGCGCCCGTCCTTTTTTGGAAAATAATTTTTTTTTTAATTCAATTTTTTTTTAAAATTTTGAAAAAATTTATATAAATTCGAAAAAACTTATAAAAATTCAAAAAAACTTATGAAAATTCGAAATTTTTTTAAAAATTCTAAAAAACTTATAAAAATTCGAATTTTTTTTAAAAATTCCAAAAATTTATAAAAATCCGAAAAAATTATAAAAATTCGAAAAATATAAAAATTCGAAAAATATAAGAATTCGAAAAAATTTTATAAAAATCCGAAAAAATTTATAAAAATTCGAAAAAACTTATAAAAATTCGAAAAAAAATTATAAAAATTTGAAAAATATAAAAATTCAAAAAATTTTATAAAAATCCGAAAAAATTTATAAAAATTCAAAATAATTATAAAAATTTATAAAAATTCGAAAAAACTTATAAAAAAATTTTCGAAAAAAATTATAAAAATTTATAAAAATTCGAAAAAACTTATAAAAATTTTTATAGATTTTTCGATTTTTTATAGATTGTTTCGAATTTTTATAAATTTTTTCAAATTTTTATATTTTTTGAATTTTTATCATTTTTTCGTATTTTTATAAGTTTTTTCAAATTTTTATAAATTTTTTCGGATTTTTATAAATTTTTCAAATTTTTATAATTTTTTTTTTGAATTTTTATAATTTTTTTCGGATTTTTATAAATATTTTCGAATTTTTATATTTTTTTTTGAATTTTTATAATTTTTTTCGGATTTTTATAAACTTTTTCTAATTTTTATATTTTTCGAATTTTTATAATTTTTTTCGAATTTTTATAAGTTTTTTCGAATTTTTATAAATTTTTTCGCATTTTTAAAAAAAAATTCAAATTTTTATATTTTTTGAATTTTTATAAGTTTTTTCGAATTTATATAAATTTTTTCGAATTAAAAAAAATCGAATTCAAAAAAAAAAAAAAAATCCAGAAAAAGGACGGGCGTTGCAATGATTTCTGCCTTAAGGGGCTAACGTGTAACATTGGGGACCTAAAGTGAATTAAACAGTGCCACTTAACGGAACTCACTTAACCGGCGTTAACATGAGGGACCAAAACTGCATGTAACAGTGCCAAATCCGGACGTTTTTTGCACTTAATGAACAGTACAGACCAAACGTGCAATTTCGCCAAACCACAGGGACGATTTTTGCAATTTTCTCTACCAAGGGACTAATCTCCACCCTCCATCTTTATTTGATCTAATGGATGAGATTAATCCTAACAATTTAAAAAACCCACTTTCATCATTTTTTTCAAATATTAATATCTTTCAAACCGTTAATCGTTAAGCGAAAAAAAATATACCGTTACGCCGGACATTTAATTATCTTTCTATAGATAGGCACTTTGACATATTTTCGACAAATTTTTTTTTTTCGTTTTTTTCACGTTTTTTTTCGTGACTGAAAAAATCATATATGATATGTAATATCATATATGATATGATATGTAATATCATATATGATATTTTTTTTCGACCACGAAAAAAAATGTGAAAAAAAACGATTTTTTTTTTTATTTTTCGAAAGTATATCAAAGTGCCCGTCTATAGAAAGATAATTAAAATGCTTTTAATCTTAACAATTGATTTCCTTTTTAGATAGATGGTGAGGATGAGTCCCTTAGTATGTGAGGAATGTTTGGTTTGTAGAATAACTCGACTCTTAAAGTATTGTAAACCATGCTTAATTTCTTGTAAGTCTTAAAATTTTGGAGAGAGAGTCATTTATGCTTTATAATACGCTTCTTTGCTTTCTTTATGTGTGAATGACCCCTAATATAAAAAAAACCCTAAACGATTTTCTCTCTGGTGACTAAGGCGATTTTCTAATCCCCTAAAACCCTAAATCGTTTTTTCTTAAATTCGTTCCTTGATCTCTTGTTTTCTGATTCCACTTGTTAATCTAGTGATTTACATTCGTGTTTATCATTGATTAATCTTGTTGGTTGATGTTAACATTGATTTCTTGGTTCGTTTTTTGAAAAATACGATTTAGGGTTTGTTCTTCAAATCGATTTTCCTCTTAACCTGGCCTAATTCCTTTAATTCTTGCAGCGAATTGGTTATTCTGGTGATGAAACTTTGTGGTTGTCATTGGTTTAGTTGAATTGCTGCTTGTTTTTTTAGGGTTGGGACGGTTTTGAGTAGAATCGTTCTTAGGGTTTTTTAAATCGCTTCTTATCCTCCAATCGCATCTTATTACCCTTAAATCCTTAAAGTCGGTTTGTTTGATCGACTGTTACATTAATAAGGTCGATTCTTTATTATTGGTGCACAATTCTTAATTCTTTTCGATTCCCTTACTTAGGGTTTCGTGGTTATATGTGCGTATTGGTTTGTGTGGGATTCTTTATTGCTATATATATTGATCGTTGTTGTGGGTATTGAAGCTTCAAAGTGATTATCTAACCTGCTTAGGGTTTGGGTTCTAATCGTTAATGCTGTAACTAAACTCAGTTGGGTTTGGTTTCCTTTCTCATTGCAAGTAACCCTTTTTAGGGTTTATTTGGTTCGTATAAGTGCACTTGGTCCTGCTGCTGTATGTTTATCACTACGTGGGTTTTTGAGAGAAATGTTGGTGTTGATTCAAGCATTCGAAGTTAGAGTTTCTTAATAACTCTATGTACGTTTTGCAAAATCCATGGTCGAGGTTATGAAGGTGAATATGTTGCTGATTTACTTCATGGGTTTGGCTGATTATTGGTATTCTTATTTGTGCCATAGTGTTGCTGCTGGTGGTACTTGGAAGTTAGGGTTTGTTCCCTAGATTAGTTGTATGGTGACCTCATTCATGGTGTTCTATGATTCACCTTGCTGTTTTGAAGGGGGTTATCATGACATGCATACTATTGATCCTTTGAATGGTTGTAAGGGTTCTACAATTCTACTTGCTTTGTTACACGTTCATGATGCTTTATGCTGGAAGTAGGGTTGCTTATACCCTTGTGTTTGTGTTCAAATCTGTTTGGCTAGATTTTGCAGTCTTATTTTGTTAATAGATTATGCTTCTTGCATAATTCTAACAGAAGTAGCAAATGGATTTGATTTGACAAGTTGGAAGATTCTCCATGGAAGTTGATGGACTACTTTAGTGACTTAGAAGGCTCAAGTTCGACCTTGAGTAGTATTGTAATGTGTATTTACTTTGTCATTGTGGGTAGGTTCATCATTGTAAGTTATAAGAATGGCATGTCATTCTTATATCGTTGGTTTTTTGTTCCTTTGTTAGTTGTTTGGCATGTAAGTGTCCTAAGGGACTGAGATGAGGGATACACCCTCATCCTTTGTACTTCAATGTTTTTTGGTGTAATGTATTTTGCCGGGGTGAATTAACCCTTTTACCCAAAAAAAATGACCCCTAATATAATATACCGAATTATATGTCTCCTGTAAAACTCTAGTTCAAACAGCAAAATACAGATCCTACAAAAGAAAAATAAATCGGCCTAAAACCCAAGTAGACAAAAGAATATCCGTAGTGCCGCAACCAAACAAATTATATACTACCAAATTGAGTTTGTATCTCAACCAAAAACCAATACTAAAAAAAATTAAAAAAAAAATTATAAGAAAACCAATTTTTTAATTTTTTATTTTATTTTTTATTTTATTTTATTTTAAAAAAAAACATATTTTTTGTTAAGTATAAACGGCCGTTAGTATAAAGGACTAACGGTGCAAATGTTTGTTGCAAACGGTCGTTAGCTAACGGAAAAAACTAACGACAGTTAGCCAGAGGCACCAAACCTGTTATGGGTATAAACCACGGGGAGAGGATCCGAGAAAAAATCTTTCGAGAGACCAAATTCGTTAAACCCGTTAAACCACATGGACGATTTATGAAATTTACTCCTAAAATTATATATGCCTGAAGTCAAAATGTGTACCACCGTCTCACTAATGAATTCCAATTCCATGGCACCAATTAAAATCAAACAATATGCGCAAAACTTACTTGAACAAAGACGCAGAAATCGAGGCAAGCAAACATACGTCAAAGACAAATAACATTCGAAGACAAAAGATCTCTTCTGCTACTTGCCGCCAACAGTATAGACAAACTGTGAACCAACGAACAAACAAAGAAAAACAAGATCATATCCCGTGAACCAAAGCACGAGAACAACTGGATTTGTGAACCAAAGCACAAATCACCTATACGATATATCGACGACTTGTTAACCAAAGAACAAGTCACAAAACTGTTGTTGTTATTACGGATCTGTTACACACGAAGACTGGTTATCAACAAAACCAATGAGTAAAACAGAGAACGCGTCAACTGGTTATCAACTATACAACGATCGACGAAAAAGGGTTTGAACAGTAATGAACGTGGGATTTGTAGGGTTCGGTGTTTGTAACTAGGGTTTATGCAGGGTCATTTATAAATTTTTTGAGGGCCCTGGACAAAATTAAATAATGAGTCATTTCAATAAGGAATACTATATATATAAAGGGTTTTTCTAACTTGTGCCCTGGGGGCACAAGTTAAGCACACCAAAAAGACAGAGGGTACCAGGAAAAAGTACAAGAAAGCACAACAAAATTCATGAGTCCCTGAGTACTTTCTTGTACTTTTTCGTGGGACTCTCTGTCCTTTTGGTGTTCTTAACTTGTGCCCCCAGGGCACAAGTTAGAAAAACCCATATATAAAGTGTCACTATTTATAAGATATAATATAATTAGTTAGCTAAACGATCTAATATATTACTTATTTAAGATACTTTCTCATCTATATACTTTTTTCTTTGTGAAAAATATGCGTAGACATGCATATGATTATTAACGGGACAAATTTTGAGGCCCTTACAAATTTTGGGGCCCTGTGCGGTCGCTCACCTTGCACACCCTCAAAGCCGGCCCTTGGTTTATGGATTGAGAGTGTCTGATATACTGTAAAGGTTCGTTTATTGAATTGATCAGAAACACAAGGTTTGGTACAATATATAACATTGAATGGACTATTCTAGAATTGGGCTTGAGTCCAATATCTAAACTAACATACAAACTATAACTATCGACTAACAGAATGTGCATCAAACGTACAATGTTCACAAGTGTAGCTAAGCCCATTAGTGTAGCTACACACAAACGTCACAATAGTGAGAGTTTGGGGGCGGCTGACTAGGACAAGCTGGTGGCCGGGGTGGATATTGGAGGAAATATAGTATGGACAAGTAGCACAAAGTTCATGGAGGTCAAAGCGTCGGTAACTAGTACCATGTCCACGAGTGTTGCAACCATCGCAACTGAATTCAAATGGCATATATAGTTTATGAAGGGCATGGTGATGGGTGAAGTGTTGGATCTGTTGATGAGATTGAGTTGCTGTTGGTACCATCATACAACATGAAAGCTGATAATCAAGATGAGGTATGAGCAGCAGACTATATAAGGGTTATTTTGTATTATATAAAAGATAATAAAACATAATATTTAAGTCGGATGACACCTCTAAACTAGTTAACGGACTTTGTATGCGTATCACTCCCAACACCATATATATGACTTTCTATAATGTTGAAACTAAAACGTACAACCAAAAGAACATATACTCAATGCACATACTGCAATGTGTACGTGGACTTAGTCATAGAACAAAAATAATATTTTCATAACAACGTTCGGGGACGTTAAATCTGGGGTTGTATATAACGTATCTGTAAAACACACATTTTCATCACATATTAAATTACCAAATTGCCCCTAACAATTAAAAATTCAATAAAACACTTATAAAAATATAAATTAAATCCCATAAAATTATAAATGCACAACATATGAACACTAATATTTTTGTAAATGCTTCTTCATCATTTTAAACATTGTAAAAATGTTTGTGAATTACAAAATATTAATTGGGATGATTTAATTATAATTACACACTAAAATTTGCATTTAAAATTAAATAAAATTAAGATAGACACAAGTTAATTTGGGAAACTTATAAAAATCAGGAAATATGTTTATGGGACATTATTAGGGCCGAAATTCCTTCCATCTAATTTCATATTACACGATATTCTTTATTTCTTTCCCATTTACCACATTTTCCTAAACCCTAAACACATCAAAAATCACACCAGAGGCTCAAAACTTTATGGAGGCTCTTGATCATTTTTCCTGGTCGTGTTATAATTTACAAAAGGTGGGAAAAATAGTCTTGAGGCTGCTGGGTCGATTGTGTGGGCTGGTGACATTTTTGGTTCGATTTTATGCTAGCCGAGAAGGAGAAATGTGATTCTGCTTATCCTCACGTTCTAAATTCTTTCTGGTAATTTTATATCATCCTAAATATAATATATAACCTGTAGTAAATGTTGAATTTGGTCAATGCAAGCCATATCTATCGTACGTAATTTTGGTAACATAAAACCCTAAAAACGACTATAAATAAAAAACGGCTGTAATATAATTTTTTTTGTGGCTTCCTATTATTTTTCACAGCTCCTATATATGTCATATAATTTTTATAAAATGGGTTTTTTGATGTTCGAAGTGAGAAAGGCATTTTGTGGATTTAATTGTAAATCAGGTTTTAATTAAAAGGTTTTAAAAGAAAATAAATATGATCGGGGTTAGGGTTAGGGTTTATACGATTGAAAATGTGTTTTAATACTGGTTATGATTGTGTGATGATTCCTTGTGATTGGGAAAATTCGTTCAAGGTTTATTGGAATTTAAAATGGTTAATCGTATGGATTTTTTTTATAACTTCAAGGGGTGTTTTGTAATTTATTAAACTCAAGGTTATTTTTGTACATTTTTATAAGACCTGGGATTTTCTTATAAAATATAAACTCAGGGGTTAAGTGTAATTTTTGATATTAAGGATTAAAATGGTTTAAATAAATATTTCATATATATTTTATGTCCGAATTGTAAATAATTAAAGTAAAGGGTGAAAATGGTAAATTCTGGAAACATGAGGGTATTTCTTTACTTAAAATGTATTTAAGGGTGTAATGCGTAAGTTTGGTAATTTAAAAGGTTTATTTGTAATTTATATAATTATAAAGGTATAAATTGTATTTATTTTAATTAAAGGACTGAATTTGTAATTTATGAGAGTTAAGGGGTTGTTTTGAATAAATATTATATTAAGGTCTGAAATGGTATACTTTTGATAAATTAAGGGTTAAAAGTGTTAATTCAAATTAAATGTGGTTGTAATTGTAAATTAAATATTAAGGAAGGACTCGGTTGTAAATAGTATAACTTGAGGGGTTTAAATTGTAACATTTGTATACTTGAAGGAATTAAATATCATATGTGGTTAACATTTGTATAAAATGTGGAAATTTGGATAATTACACTTTAAACCTTTAACTTTGTAATATTTGCATCTAAAAACCCTAATCTTAGAAAACTCGTATAATTTGAAATCCTTAACTTATCTAGTTATGAGAACTTGTTAAAATGATAAAACTAATTATATTGAATATGACTATCATTGGAAAATTGCTAAAACGGGATTTCTGCTATTTATGAAAACCGGTTAATTTTGGAAAGTACTATTTATGGAAACTTCTAAAGGTGGAAACCTTCTAAATAAGGAAACTTACTAAAAATGGAAAGATAACTAAAAGAGGCAACTTACGTGATTTGGACTCTTCTTAATTCGAATACACTCTCTTCTAGGTTGGTGAAGAGGGAATGACCATTCTCTTTTCGTTTGGTCTCGGTTTGTTTTGACTCGGCAAAGGTACAGATATTCCGTACTCTTTCAGTAAGAGTGCACACTTTCTCTCTCTTGACTTTATCTTTGACTTGATTAACATGTTATGAATTATGTTTGGTCTTGGTTATGATCCTTCGTACTTGGCCCTATGATTGATGGGTTCCACCGGTATTTGTGATCCTATTGTTATTCGTTTGGACTCTTATGGTATGGTGTTGACATGACCCATTCGATAACCTTTCGTGACCTCAACCTTTGAACCCTTGGGGAACTTTGAATGTTCTTTGGGATATTATAACGGGAGGTGAAATCTCTTTTCTTAAAGTTATGACATGGAAACATTTAAAGGAGAAATTATTTTATAACGACACTTTTAATATGATTTAAGACTAATCTTATATGGGATTTTATAAATTCATGAAGACCACTTTTAAAGAATATCTTGTGAAAACCGTTATTAAAGAATCACCTTTATAAATGTCATCTTTTGGAAGATCTTTTCTAAATGAACTTTTGTTATAAACCTTTTAAATGGGATTGTATTACGAACCTTTTTAAACAAGTGATGGGAACCTGCTAAATTGATCTTTTGTTTTAAACTCTCATTATGACCCTTTTGATCATGAACTATGGGACTTTGGAACTTGGAATAATGAACCCTGTGGATTGGAACATTGGCTTTGACCTCTCCATTTTGACCCGTTGATATCACATCTTTGATTGATCCTTTGATATAGATCCTTTGACATTGATCCTTGATATTAATCCTTGATATTGAACCTCGATATTGAACCTTTGATATTGAACCTTTGAATACTGAACCTTTGATATTGAACCTTTGAATACTGTACCTTTGTATATTGAACCTTTGAATACTGAACCTTTGATATTCAACCTTTGACATTGAACCTTTTGTGGAAAACTAGAAGGGGGGTTGAATAGTTTACCGCTTTTTAATTTCTTTTTAACTTGAGTATCTATAAAAACTTTTACATTTGCTTAAAGATATAAACACAACGTTATATGTTTGATTCTTTGAAAAGCTTTTCATGTGAATAATAGTTCTAACTTTACTAGTTTCATACTTTGAAAAGCTTTGCTTGTGATGATCCTAACTTTGCTTGTTTAGTTCTTTGAAAAGCTTTACTTTTGTTTGAAGGTATAAACACATCTTTACTTGTTTAGTTCTTTGAAAAGCTTTATATGCAACTAGCAATTCTAACTAAAGAACAACATGTAATAAGCAAAGATAAAGAAATAAACGATCAAACCACAACACGATTGTTTATCGTGGTTCGGCTACAAGGACTCTTTTTCCTTGCCCTACATCCACGCCCCGAGTTTCCAACTCGAGAGTTATAAACACTAATCAACAAGCTCCTTTCACCGGCGGAGAAAAACCTTTACAACGTCGCTTACACTTTTACCGACACTAAGCTAGATGTCGAGTTCTTTTACACGGGTACAACCACTCCCATCGTCGCTTACACTTTTACCGACACTAAGCTAGATGTCGAGTTCTTTACCAAGGGTACAACCACTCCCGTTAGTTCTTTTACAAGGGTACAACAACTCCCGACACACTACGTATTTTGAGGCCTAAAATACTAACCACTTACTTCTACATACATGACACAAATGAAGTATAAACTACCAAAGCTTATACATGACCAAGCTACCAAGACTTGCAACTTTAGAGTTGAAGCTTGTAACTTCTTGAATGATCTTGTGAAGTCCCTTGCTACATAAGAGAATCACACAAATCAAAATGTTACTGAGTTAGTTGAGAGAGTATGTGAAAATATGTCCTAAAGGGGTTACTCAAAACTAACAAATGGTTTGGTATTTATAGAAAACCATTCTGCAGGTCTGGCGGATCAGGCGGACCCCTCAGAAGGGTTCCGCCCGTGTATCCCCAGGGTACCGCCAGGCTTGCAGTTGGTTTTTGCAATAAATTTTCCAAACCAAACAAGGTTACATCACATTACTTCTAGTCAAACACAAGACTTGCAAGAAAGCATAAGGTTAGTCAAACACTCTTTCTTACCAAAAATGTATATGGACAAAGCTTACCCTAAATGTGATGTGACATTACTATTTTAAGAAATAAATTTGATGTGACAAGACACTTTCTAATTTAAGAAATAAAAACAATGTTTTTGTTAAAAGGAAATGTAAACCTTAGTTAAACAAGACTTAAACACTTAAAGTGATGATTTACTTATAGCTAAACTTCATACTTTGTCATTAACAAAACTTAGCAAAGATCGTAAAATATAAATAACGTTTTTAGGCGATATTTGTATTAACAATCTCCCCCTTTTTGTTGATGACAAAACATAAACTTTATTTATAAGTAAGTCACTAGTTTTAGTGTTAAGTCTTATAAAGTTAGTATAAAAACTTGCTTTTGCAAAGATGAGGTGATAAGCACAAGTTTATATAAATTCTCCCCCTTTTTGTTGAAACAAAAAGAAGAGTAGCGAAGCGAAAGTATGCACTTGCTCCCCCTTGGACGATACTCCCCCTAAATGGAGTGCCAAGAGAGGAGACATGGATTTTGAACCTACAAGAAAAAGGTTAGTTGCCGCACAAGACAAGTCATGAAAGCATTTCATGTCTAAAACACAACTAAGAGTTGTGAAGCGGAATAATGCAATACTCATGCTCCCCCTTGAATATTACTCCCCTAAATAGAGTATCAAGGAAAGAAAACATGGAAAATGATCCTACAAAAAGAAAGTTAGTTTCTAAAACACAAGATATACAAGTTACCATAACAAGGTATAGTGCAATCACAATACTTTAAATGGTCAACAAACAAAGCATATCTCATAGTAGGATAAAATTAATTTCATGTAAAATTTGACTTTTAGGAAGTCGAAGACGAGAAATGATGTGAATAACATCCTACTTCTAAAAATAAAAGACAAAATAAAAAGAAACTAAGAATATAAAAATCCTACATCTATAAAAAGGAAACCATCACTTTCCTTAATGAGAAACATTCTTCCAAAACAAGGGTAAGGTTGTTTGAGAATAAAAGTAGGTGGTGGAGAATGTAGCGGGTTTCATTTTGAATGTTGTGGGGGTGACACGGTTTTGGTTTGTTTGTTTAAATGGTGAAACATTTTCCAAAAGAAACGGTTTTGTTTCATTTTGGAGACTCTAAACTTGAGGTGGTGTTGGTGCTCTAAACTTGGTTTGTTGGTTTTAATGAGCAACATTTTCCAAAAGAAACGGTTTGTTTCATTTTAGAGACTCTAAACTTGAGATGTTCCACAATGTGGTTTAGGATAAACCTCATTTCATTGTTTAGAGGATCATGGATGTCTTTGTAAATAAGGTGAGACAACAATGGTTTTGGGTGGTGATATTCTTGTTGTGGTGTTTGGTTGTGGTCAAAAGACTCATTTTGGTCAAGCAATGACCATGGTTTTTCATTTGTGAAAGGTGGTGGTTTTGTTGGTCTTGATGGAAGATCATTGAGATGCTTCTATTTTCTTATACGAAGAAA
This sequence comes from Artemisia argyi, assembly GCA_030686995.1. NCBI lineage: Eukaryota > Viridiplantae > Streptophyta > Magnoliopsida > Asterales > Asteraceae > Artemisia > Artemisia argyi. The sequence goes on from CM060694.1 coordinate 137,435,620, forward strand.
ATAGAGATTCAAAGTGTTGGGAAGGTTCATGTGGTGGTGGTAGTTGAACAAAGTGACAAAGGCTTGGTTTTCCGGATGGATTACCATGAAGGTTTTTGTAAATGGGGTGAAACACAAATGATTGTAGGTGTGTATGACCTTGATCATTTGGAAAAATTTAGGGTCTAGCATAACGATAAGCTAAACTCTCAAGCAATGACGGTGGATGAGGTGCATCATCCAATGACTCATTTGGTTGAAATATTGGTTGTTGTTGGGTTTCCGTTTCGGCAATGGTGTCAAAGAGTGACAATGATGGAGGGCTTGATGGTTTAGGTGATAGGTTTTCAAAAGTTTCCAATAGTGGATGTGGTGATGTTGGTGGTGTATGGAAAAAGTTCCATTGGTGTAAATGTTGGTGATCGATGGTTGAAAAAGTTTTTGATGGTTGAAAAGTGTATATGTTTGTATTGCCATGTTTGGGAGAGGATGTTGAAGTAGCAAGATTGAGGAAATCTTGAATAGTAGTCATGTTGATGTTGCAAGGTATTGAATATGGTGTTGAGGTAGTAGGTTTAAGGAAGTTTTGGATAGGTGAAGAAATGTCAAGTGATGAGCTTGATTTGATGGTTTTGTTGAAGCAACAAGTTTTAACACTAATCCTAGTGGCTTTAGCTTGATGATTAGGATGAGGTGTTTGATTAAGTCATCTCAAATCTTTGGTTTGCAAGAGTTTTGAGATTGAGAGAAGTAATGGTGTTGGTGTGAGTTTTGGGGTATTCTAAAGTGATCAAACTTAAAAAGAATTGTGGGAAGGGGTGTTTGGATTTGATGTTCTACCATTCAAAGATTAAGGTATCAAATGATTTTCATGAACTTGTCACATCATTTGATGTCAATCCAATGGAATAGGGTGGAGTGAAAGACCAACATATGCACTCAATGCTTTGTGATCATGGGATGTGATTTGGTTGAAAATGTTCCAATGGTTTGAAGGATCCTTTAAAAGGGTTCCTTGGGTTAGTTATGTTTGAATTTGAACTTTTGGCGGGAAGTGACTTCCTAATTGTTTTAGTGAGTGAGAGTTGTCCTAATATGGTTATTGGAGGTAAGGGAAGATGTTTCTCACTAAAGAAAATGGTTTGACACGTTACAAGTTTTGAACTTAAGAAAAATGACAAAAATTTTCTGTAGGTGTCTGGCGGAACCCTCGCTGTACACAGGCGGAACCCATTTGAGGGTACCGTCTGGTCCGTTGGGCCAATTATGGGTTTCCCAGAAAATACACTGGCGGAACCCAATTTTGGGTACCGTCAGATCCGCCAGGGCTGAAAAATTAGGCAGTCCGCGATTTTGACCCGCGAGACGATTTTCAAAATTTTCGAAAACTCCTAAAATCAAAAAGATAATGCATTTCTGGTTTGGCAATGCAAAAATTATACACGTAAACACACATATCATAGGACTTTGACCTTGAGGTCGAGGATTTCACTATACTTAGTAAGAATTGCAATAAGCATAAAAAATTGACAAACACCTCAAACATTGTCATTATGCATAAAAGCTCATACAAACATGATCCGACAAATGTAATAAAACATGTAAGTGAAAAACAATACAAATCACGTAGTTTAACACATAAAAGGTTCTAAAACATTCATAAGCCAAACACTCCTTAATCGTCTCATAACCGGTCTATCTTCTTATTGAGCTTGCTTAGGTACCTTCCAAAGCACTTGAAAATTCCTTTGGTTTGCTTGAACTCTTCGGATGCATTTTCAATGACGGGGAGTTCTAGAAGGTAGTCTAAAGGAGGTAACTTAGAGTTAGGAAGTTTATCATCCTTGCTCATGTCAGATGATGATGATGATGGTGTAGGTGAGCGAGTACGTTTGCCCTTACCATTGAAAACTCGTTTATCAATTAGAGGAACGAAGATATGAGGAATGAGAGAATAGTAAAGGCACATTCCATTATCGTTAGGAGGAATGGGTGAGATTGTTCTAAAGAGGCGGGTGAGAAGCATTCCATAAGGAAGAGCGGTTGTTCCTACCAAAGGTATGTCGGCCATTCTTTTGGTGAGGTAATAGGCTAAGTTAAAAGGTTGACCGGTGGAAATGCTATAGAGCATGTAGCTAAGACATGTGTTGACATGATCTCTATTTCCTATGGAACTTATAACGTTGGCTGATGCGTGGGAATCGCAACAGGCTTTACCTCTCGAGGGATCTCAAGAAGCTTACAACCCCCACCAGGCAGTGTACCTGATCGTTGTAGTATAGTATAGTGACAAGTACCGGGGGATTGATCGTTCAGCTTAGGAATAGTGTCGCTAGGATTAGAAAGCCTAAATACTAGTTCTAAAGGTGAGGGATGATTATTTTTTGTATTTTTATATTTTTTAGAAAGTAATTAAAATCTCGGGGTTTGAAGGATTTGGGCGGAATTAGTTGCTAGTCAACTAACCCAATACTAATATGCAATCAAAATAAAATACTAAAAATGAAAATAAACTAATTTATACTAAAGTTGTGAGCAGTAATTGGAGAAAATGTGTTTACTTAGATTTCACTACTCCCTAGATATCTTTTACACGTTAATTACTTGTTATAATTGCATGGATGACGGATCGTATTCCTTAATACCATTCATGGGGTGGCATACATAACTCCCCAATTCTATGAGCTCTTATCTCCTCCTACACCATGCCCAGCACAACTATAGGGATTGTAAACAGTGACTCATGCATTAAATACAACCAATAAAGACCTAGTACGCCTCGGTTCATGTTTCTTAAGACGTTCAAGCATGTTACCATTTGGAGATCTGCCAGTTTTCGTAAGCCTAACATATAAATCATTCATCCAAGACAAGAATAAACAAGTAATCAACACATAATCAATATCTAGGTTTCATTAGATCTAAGCAAACACAAAAGAGATCTAGCCTAGCATAATGGAATTGAGACAAGAACAAGATATAGACAACCAACACATAGACATATTGATTGAATTAGAAGAACACTTATCTCAATTACAATGCAAGGTATCAAGGGTTTGGAACCCTTGATAAACCTGTAAAAGTTGCACCAAAATCGTACTTAGGGTTTCTCCAAAACTTCTCTCCTTAATGTGTGAAAATTAGAAAACTATATATAGAAAAATAGGTCTGACGGCGTCAAGACAAACAATGTGACGCCGTCACCTCGCCGCCAAAACTCTTCTCGGACTGTCTAGATCTACTTCTGACGCCGTCAAGACTTATACATTTCCAGGCCGTCATGACTCTTTTACTCTTGACGCCCTTCCTACGTGACGCCGTCAAATCTGCTCTGGACCGTCATGGGAATTCATGAAATTTGCTCTTGACGCCGTCAAGGTTTTGCTCTTGACGCCGTCACCTACTGTTCCCAGCTTGGAAAATTAAGACTTTGGCGTTTTCTTCACTTTTATACTCCAAAAATGTCCGAATTGCTTCCTTTTCCAGATTTCACTCTCAAAGTACCTAAAATCACAAAAGGAACGATTTAGGGCAATATTTGATCAAATAAATTCGGATTCGGGCTTAAATGACCCCCTAAAAATGGACCATTTCTCGCCTCATCATATACCCTTACACTTGAGATTTGCTTGTCCTCAAGTAAATGCGCTTTTATTCTACTCAAAATACAAGTTAGGGGTCATTTAACACTAATATAAAAGTAATTACAACAAATAATCGTTCCACTAAAGACCAATAGACAAGCACGGAGGTCATACACAAGCACCTCACAAATAGTGTTTAGATACTCACATCTCTCGGGTGTAATAAAGTGTAAATTACAATATGGAAATGGAAGATATCTCTCACTACCTGTCATAGCAAAATAGATTACCATAGGCTTGGGAAAGGATCAAACCTCCACCACATGGCGTAAGCACCTAGGATAAACTATCAAAGAGGTCTTTTAAAGGGTTGTAACGTTAGGTGTAGGGATATGAAATACACGGTTTTGTTGGATAAAGGAAGTTTTACTGGTGGCGAGTTAACAATCTTGGTCAATTACATGTACAATATGGCGTTGCTAAGCCAAGACTAGACTCGACTTAAGCTAATAAATGAAAAATAACAAAAGCATAAAATGAACATAGAATAAAAAGGGATGGTAGTCCGAATGTTTTTCTCTTTTTTTTTTTTTTTTCTTTTTCTATTTTTTTCTTTTCTTTTCTTGATTTTTCGATTTTTTTTTTTTTTTTTTTTTTTTTTTTTTTTTTTGCATACACTCTTACCCTACCATCCAAAATAATACATCATAGGGAGTGGGAATTCCCCTTACACTTGAATTTTTACATGCTTTACAATTAACTAAACTAATGACTCGAATTAAGAAAATCAAAACACTTGGAGCACTTTTAAGATTAACGTACATATGGGGGTAATAAATGATGTTCTTCCCCATTACTCCATAAATAAGTACTTACCCATGAGTCCCAATCGTCCCAAAACAATATGTACAAGGATATGACTCGACTTAGCAACCATGTAATCAATTAGAAAGTTAACTTAGGGTTTAACAAATAACAATAATGCACTAAAAATGAGCGCATACACGGAAGGCTAAGGCGATTTGGTTGTACATTTAAATGGGGTGTAACAAATTCTTCCTTTAAGTAAAATGCTTAAAGTTAGAAACGAAAAGATAGGCTCGGAGGGGTGTACTAGGGGTTTCGAGTACTAAAAATGAGTACAACACTAAGGGTGTGGGAAAAATTAGTTGACTTAACTAGCCAAGTAATATGACTTAAATGGTCAAGTAATTATAATACGGGTTTAACACAAGGGTAATCCTAATGCCTCTTATCATGTAGTAAATCCTACCACACGAATGTAGTCTCACTAGCGGTCTCGGGATGCATCACTAACGGAAGTTCTAGAATCTAAATGCTACCGGTACACTCATAAGCACTAATAGTAAATGCTTTTCCTATCAAATCTAAAGGCGAACCTCACATATTTGGGTGGAAAATTTTTCTGAATATACGGTTATGTGCTAGTCATACAATCTCCTATCCATGAGACGCTTGCTATGGCTAAAGTTTCACTCCTAAATGTTGTAAAAAAATTTAAATTTGGCGCTAAAATTACACTAACAAGTATTTCTCATAGTTTTATTACACATCTACCATCAAACAAAACAAACTCAAGCGAAAGTGCATATGTAAGGTATCATCTTTTTACCCTCCCCTTACACTTAGGATGAACATTGTCCCCAATGTTCAAGTAAAGAATGTAAAAGTGAAAAAGTAAAGAGAATGAAATCAAATACTCCCCTGATTCGCTCGGTATGGATTATAGGTGGCCAGGTTAAATCTTCCTCCAAGAAAATGAACAATCAAAGCTTCCCTTCCAGAATATAAATCATCTTCTTGTCATACATAACCTATAAAACCTGAGAAGATAGACAAGACAACCTCGCGTAAAATCGGCGGCATCCTATATAAGTTTCTAAGTCCTAGAAAACAAGATAAGATATAATGCTTGTGGAATGAAGTTTGCAGATCTCCTGGAGATTATAAAACTTAATAATTCACAAAAACCATAAGACTCCGTTAGAAAAACAAAACCGGTAAAATTTCCAGATTTTAACTCCTGACGCCGTCAAGAGTAAACCTCTGACGCCGCCAGAATGGACCTGCAGAAATTCTTATGTTAAGTTTCCGGAAAATTTCTGGAAAAACTTGGTCCTACTTCCTGGAAAATCCTGCAAAACTTCATTATGACTCAATACAAGCATTTGACTCTAACAAATACGAATATACATGTTCATTTAATATTGTGGAGAATCATGATCGGTTTGTTTCTTAAAAACATATTTGGGGTTTCCCCTTACACTTATTTTTTGCAAAAAATACTTCTAGGTGGAGTTAAGACTAGGCTAAACAACAAAGTAAAGTATTTCCACATTTTAATTGAGAAACATGATCAACCAACAATAAAAATAAAGCATGCATACGGAAGCAAATAACAAACAAACAAATAAAATCACACAAAACATGGGTTGCCTCCCAAGAAGCGTTTTTCTTTATTTATGAGTCTTGTAGCTAGACTCAAGGTCATGGGTTACTACGTGATCTCATCATTGGTTCCACTCTCTAGGTCGTCTTCTAAACCAGTTTTGTATTCTGGACCTAGTTGCAAGCACTCTTTGTAGAAACCAAGCATCCTATTTCTAACATACTCTACTCCTCTACGTCTATCCTCCTCATTCCTATAATAAGCCGCTTGCTTATGTTCCTTTTCGAAATTAGAGAGAAGGCGGTATTGTTCGATCTTGTAGGGAATTTGATAAGCAACCTCATCATTCTCTTTCTTGAATCTAACTATCCCTAAAGTCGGATTATAACTCATCCTAGTGGCCTTAACAAATGGTTTTCCGAATACTATTTGACTTAGGCAAGCATCTATCACCGGACGAATGTCTTCCACTATAATAAAATCGATTTCATAGGTGAGATTCCCTATAATCACATGTAATCCCTTCACTCTTCCTGCAAAATTACTTATCAGATTCTTACCGGGCATCATCCTAAAATTGAGTTGCTTCTTCATCACCCAATTGTAATAAGTCCTAGTCATGATGTTTACGGGGGATCTAAGGTCGATGTAAGCTTTCCATATATGCATGTGCCCGATATTGCATGGGATGTTAATGTTAGAGGGGTCTCCCATTTTGATAAGGGGGTCGCAAAAGATATATGTTCTCTCGGGACTATCGAATAAATCCTTATGGTATTCCCGTGCTTCCTTGGTTGGCAACTTATCAAAGTATTCTTCTATAGGTTCTACCTCCTCTAATTCCTCATCCTTATTAACCTCAACTTCCCTACTCTCATCCTTACTATCGGCTTCTACTCTAACTTCATCCTTGTCACTCTCCTCTATCTCCTTATCTATCGGCTTAATGGTGACAACATTGACAAAGTGGATATGTTTGGATGATGAGGGGTCCTTAATTTGGATTCCACTATTGGTGTCCCTAGTGTCCTTCCTAGGTGTGATTAATGCTTGGTTGTTGAGGGCTTTCAACAAGTTGTCAATTTTGTTGGTCATCTCCGTTTGTTGTTGGTTGAATTCGGTTTCAAACCTAGCCATGCGGGCTTCTTGAGATGCCATGAACTTTGACATCAATCCTTCAAGATTGTTGGTACTACCATAGTTGTTAGAAGGATTGTTGTTGAAAGTACGGTTGGATGGTGGACCGTTTGGTTGGTAGCGATTAGGCGGATTGGAAGAATGGGATTGAATTTGTTTCCACCTAAGGCTTGGGTGATTTTTCCATGAGGGGTTGTATGAATCACCATAAGGGTTTGGCTCGGGCTTGAAAGTGTACCACTTATCTCCCGCTTCGTCGGTACGCGTGGATGCGTAGTCCGCAAAAGCTGTTCCGGGGAGTTCCACACAATCACGAGTGTCATGGGGACCACTACATAATTCGCATGAAGAAGTGATTTTGTTCACTTGACTTGAAGGCTTAGGAGCATCGTAAGATTTCATGAGAAACTTGACTTGGTCCTCAAGTTCCATGATCCTACGGTCGGGAGTGCTAGAATTGTTCGAAGGCAAAGATATTGCCTTGACCGTTTTGTTCAAATCACGGGGATCATTCCAACTTTCGTTGTCATAGAGAGCAAGATCTTCTATGAGTTCCCATGATTGTTCCGCACTAAGATCACGTAGCTTACCACCGGCCGATTGGTCAATGGCTCGCCTCGTGGAGATATCGATATGGTCATAAAAAATTTGGACTTGGAGCCAAAGATCTATGCCATGATGAGGGACTTTTTGGAGTAAGTCCTTGAAACGAGTCCATGCTTCATAAAGAGATTCATTTTGACGTTGTTGGAACATCAAGATGTCATTTCTAAGCTTAGTAGTTCTCCCCGGTGGGAAACATTGAGCAAGGAAACGAGTGGTGAGATCATCCCATGTGGTGATGGATCCCGCGGGTAAACGCTCAAGCCATTGACTAGCTTGATCCCGTAGAGAGAATTGGAATAGGCGTAAACGGGTAGTCTCTCTAGTTTCAACACCTAGGTCTATGGAATCTACGATTTTGAGAAAGTCCTTAAGATGTTGGTTTGGATCTTTGGAACGAAGTCCATGGAATGCACATCCGCTTTGCACCAACCGGATGGTGTCGGATCGCAAGGGGCTCACATTGGCTCCGGTGAGCTCAATGATGTTTCGGTAGCCTTGGTGGCTAGGTCGGGAGTACTCTCCTAAGGTTCGGGGCCTAAGGGGTTCTAGTGGTGGGTTTTGTTGTGGTGGGATGATGGGTTCAAAGATGTTACCACCTTCCATGATGTCGGATGGTAAAGAGTTACGAACAAAGGCACGAAGAAATAAGATAGACTAAAGAAAACCTAAAAATAAAAATAAAATCTTACTAGAAAGGAATCTAGCAAGTAGACCTAATAAAAAGAAATCCTAACCTAGACAATAACTATTCCCCGGGCTGCGGTGCCAAAAACTTGATGCGTGGGAATCGCAACAGGCTTTACCTCTCGAGGGATCTCGAGAAGCTTACAACCCCCACCAGGCAGTGTACCTGATCGTTGTAGTATAGTATAGTGACAAGTACCGGGGGATTGATCGTTCAGCTTAGGAATAGTGTCGCTAGGATTAGAAAGCCTAAATACTAGTTCTAAAGGTGAGGGATGATTATTTTTTGTATTTTTATATTTTTTAGAAAGCAATTAAAATCTCGGGGTTTGAAGGATTTGGGCGGAATTAGTTGCTAGTCAACTAACCCAATACTAATATGCAATCAAAATAAAATACTAAAAATGAAAATAAACTAATTTATACTAAAGTTGTGAGCAGTAATTGGAGAAAATGTGTTTACTTAGATTTCACTACTCCCTAGATATCTTTTACACGTTAATTACTTGTTATAATTGCATGGATGACGGATCGTATTCCTTAATACCATTCATGGGGTGGCATACATAACTCCCCAATTCTATGAGCTCTTATCTCCTCCTACACCATGCCCAGCACAACTATAGGGATTGTAAACAGTAGCTCATGCATTAAATACAACCAATAAAGACCTAGTACGCCTCGGTTCATGTTTCTTAAGACGTTCAAGCATGTTACCATTTGGAGATCTGCCAGTTTTCTTAAGCCTAACATATAAATCATTCATCCAAGACAAGAATAAACAAGTAATCAACACATAATCAATATCTAGGTTTCATTAGATCTAAGCAAACACAAAAGAGATCTAGCCTAGCATAATGGAATTGAGACAAGAACAAGATATAGACAACCAACACATAGACATATTGATTGAATTAGAAGAACACTTATCTCAATTACAATGCAAGGTATCAAGGGTTTGGAACCCTTGATAAACTTGTAAAAGTTGCACCAAAATCGTACTTAGGGTTTCTCCAAAACTTCTCTCCTTAATGTGTGAAAATTAGAAAACTATATATAGAAAAATAGGTCTGACGGCGTCAAGACAAACAATGTGACGCCGTCACCTCGCTGCCAAAACTCTTCTCGGACTGTCTAGATCTACTTCTGACGCCGTCAAGACTTATACATTTCCAGGCCGTCATGACTCTTTTACTCTTGACGCCCTTCCTACGTGACGCCGTCAAATCTGCTCTGGACCGTCATGGGAAATTTGCTCTTGACGCCGTCAAGGTTTTGCTCTTGACGCCGTCACCTACTGTTCCCAGCTTGGAAAATTAAGACTTTGGCGTTTTCTTCACTTTTATACTCCAAAAACGTCTGAATTGCTTCCTTTTCCAGATTTCACTCCCAAAGTACCTAAAATCACAAAAGGAACGATTTAGGGCAATATTTGATCAAATAAATTCGGATTCGGGCTTAAATGACCCCCTAAAAACGGACCATTTTTCGCCTCATCATTGGCTCTAAGAATCTCTTCCCATTTCTTAAATTGTGGTTTGAGTTCATTGAATTCCATTCCATATGGGTTCTTGATGACCTCATTTCCGGTTCTAGTTCTCCTAGTGTTGGTGGTCCTAATGAAGAGGTGGTCACGAAGTTTATCTTTGGATACAAGAGGGGTATCATAGGGATAGATGCGGTCAAAGAGTGTGTCAAGAGTTGAGAGGGAGTGCAAGTTGGAGTAGATGCAAGTACCATGGTTTGGGACACCTAGGATTTGAGCAAACTCCTCGAGAGTGAAGGAGTATTGATGACTACTAGCCCTAAAGTTAATAGACATGCGACCATACTCATCCTTAGAGAGGGTGAAAGATGCATAGAATTCTAAAATGAACCTAGAACAAATAGGCTCGTCGATTTCTAAGAGACACTCAAAGTTGATTGTGGCAAATTCCGTGTAGTGGTTTGTACCTTCTAAGAAGGATGGATCAATGGTTCTACCCTTATGGACATATCGTTTTTCTAAGGATTTGTAGACAATGATTAGAGTTTGAGTAAGACCTTTGGTTTTGTGGTGTTTGGGTAGGTACTTGATGGTGTCCTTGTGGTCGTAGTGAGTTAGAGGAGGCATGATGATTCCTAGAAAATCAAAATTTCACATTTTAGTCTAAGTAAACGACTATTGTAATGTGTATGTTCTAGTGTGTGCCTATATGAAAACAATGTGGAGGTGAGGTTAACTTGACTCATTTTGATGCTTAAAAACGTTTTCTAATGCAAGTGATGTTTCAATGACGTTTTTCATTTGTTTTAACAATGTGGTGAACGGTGGTAAAGTATGGTTGACGACCGAGAGTGGATATGTGAAATGAGGTGGTGATTGCTTGACAACACTTAAAGCTTGGATATCTTCTTTGTGTTCTTCACTTGCTAGAAGAGACGCATTTCATAATGAAATTCACTTGACTTTTGACGACATAGACAAATATGTTGATGAGAGTATGGATATGACAATTGCCCTTTGTTTCAAAGAGCGACACAAGGGTGACCATAGGTTTATGTATCATGAAAGGTGGTTTAATCTTAATAGGTTAGGTTATAGTGGGGATGACACACTTGTTTGGTTACATTGTGGAATCTTCTTGTGAAGATGACTCGGTGGAGTTATTGGTGAAGATGATATTAACTCTTGGTTTCTTTGAGGGCATGGAAATGGTGGATGACTCGATATTGATAGGACAAAGGTTAACTCGGTTTCTCATTTCCCATTGGTTGTTTGAGGTTTGAGTGATGAAAGGTTATGAGGAAGATGCTTGAAGTTTTGCTCATTTTGTGAATCTTATGGGCTGATGGTAAGTTGGAGTTGTGAGTAAAGAGGTGTTTGGTTTTGAAATTAAAAATAAAACATCCTGTAGCTTTGGCGGACCAGGCGGAACCAAAAAATGGGTTCCGCCCGTATGGTCTGAGGGTGCCGTGGGAGCTGCAGAGAAAAACTCAAAAGGAATTGTCTTGATTTTTGTGGTTTTATCCTAATGTTCAAAACTAAGGTTTTAGGTCTTATGAATCTTTGACTAAGCCTAGGAATTATGAATGCTTCACATTCAAGAGATTTTGTGAAAGCGTTGATGGAATAGTTAACGTGGAACACTTTCTTAGTTAAGACGTTCCTCAATGAACAATCTTACCAAGGCGATGATAAGGGATCACAATATGTCTATTAAGAACATAATGGAATGAATTGTCGCCGAATTCGATGCTTCTTTTGTTGAAGGGATAACAATGTTGATGAGATGAATTCTGTTGTCGACGTGAGTTAGCTTGTTCAAGTGGAGCTTGTTGATGTGCTTCTCCATCCAAAACTAATTTGAGAACCTTACGTGTTTTGGAGAATCATTGGGTAAGTAAGTATAAAAGTGCAAGTACCACTTGTGCTTTTCTTATCAACTTATTACCGACATAATTCCATTTTGCATACACTATGGTTTCTATTCCCGTTCTTTTGGGATACCATAATCCTAGTTGTGTAGTACCTTATGATGTATCCAAACAAACTCAACTAAAGAGTTTTTCGAGGATCTTCTTTAACACGAGCACATAGACAAATGCTAAACATAATGTTGGATCTAATTGTTATGATAACAAGTAGTCTTCCAAACATTTCTCTATGTTTAGTTTTACCTATGGATTTACTAATCTCATTCTTGACAAGTCATCAATAACTTAACCATTGAAAACAAGAGAGTAACTAAGAATGTCTTTAAGTTAAAATCCCTTGCTTTTGGAGTTTGCTTTTATTATCAAAAAGGCTTTCAAATATTGACACATATAATCACATGATTACTTAGAAACGTATATTTTGTTTCACTAGTTGTTTTACTGTAAATTCCAAAAATTGTTTTTGTTGAATTTGTTTAGACACAACTATGATCTATAAATCAAGTTTTATAACTATTGTCAATTTTGCTTGATTCAATGTTTGACTCAAGGTGAGAAGATGTTATTTTGTACTTTTACTCCATGCTTGTCTTGTCATCATTGGACTTTCGACTAAGTCATCATCTACCAAAGATGATATCTTAGAAGGAGGAGATCACTCGTTAAATTTTATATTCAACGACTCCTCGAATCTTTGGGTTTTCTTACTTAAGAAACTATGAACTCTATTTGTTTTGAAAAAGTCCAAGAGGTACAACATCATGAGACTATGTGTCACATTTGATGTGTAAATCCTAGATGTTGAAAACTCATTTTATTTCACACATCCAAATGTATGCTTGTGTGATTAATTTCACCTTGTGTGTTTTATGTTAGATTATCATAAAAGAGTGATTAAAGAAAAACACAATTTAAGACTCAAAGTATAGTATTAGAGAATGTTGTTTAACAAAAGTTTGTTTTTCAAGCATCACAAAAGTGTTAGACATTTTAACACTTAGGAAATTCTTAGTTAGCTTCCTTGTAAGCAAGAGTTGTGTGAGACTCACTCAAGAGTTTCTCGTGTTTATCTCTTGATGGTTAAAGAACCAAAACACCTTATATCTCCTACATAGAATCTAATCTTAGTTATTCCTTGTTACATAGAATCTAATCTTAGTTATTACTAATAGCAAGTAAACACTTTTAGAGTATTACTAATAACACATATTCCAACACATAATGCTAGAAACAAGAGACAATTAAAGACAAGTTGAAGTAATGCGTACCTTTTAAATTGCATAGAGATGCTATCAAGAGGATAAACATTACGCGTAAAATCTTGGTTTGATGACACGCTTTGAAACTCAATAACTCATGTATCCAAGAAGGTTAGATAATAATATAGAAGCATAAAGCATGATAATCTTAATCCTTTTATCATGAGTTTCCATTAGAGATTGAATTATCTCTAAAACTCTCTTCTAGGTTTGACAAATTTTACTTGTGTTACTTTACTAGTTGATGGTGCTTTTGAGTTAAATTCTAATCCGGTTTTATCTTTAAACAACCTTTGACTCCTCAAAAATATTTCAAGAGATTTTGAGCTTTCATCAAATTTAACTAATGATTTTCCTTTCTCATTTTGCTTTTTAATCTTATGTTTGTAATCTAGACATAATTTGCATTCTAGATCAATATCAACATAACTCTAAATTCTAGACATTTTATCTTCTAACAAGATTTCTTTTTCAAAGATATTCTTAAAAGATTTTGAAGACTCATTCTTGAAGATAGCTTTTAGGTCCATGTTGCATAAATGTTTAGACTCATTTTCTAGTTTAGAACACTCTAGGATAAATTTCTCAAAGCAAAAGTGTTTGGTTTCAAAATGTACCTTGCTTGATGTTTTATCTAGTTGAGAATCACAAACCGGATGGTTGGCTTCATCTTCATCCGTGTTATTCCATGAATCGTAGGCAAGTCCACTAAGAGCTTGACATGAGTAATCATCTTCACTTACACCTTCATTTAAAACATTTAAACTAGTAGTACATGTATTTATCTCAACTAAATGTCTATCAATTAATATTTCTAAGACTTCTAATTTATATGTGAGATCAAATTGATCATCTTTGACTTGACATATTTCTTGATGAAAGTTTAACATATATTTCCAAATATCATTAGCCGTTTGACACAAATACATTCTTTCATATATGGTACTAAAGCTTTAAAAATCATTGTTTTAGCTTTAGTAATTTTATCAAGTTCAAGATAGATATCTTGGTTTTCAAAACTTGTTTTCTTTGGTTTGAAATCACCAAAAAAAAATAATATTCCAAAGATCTTGATCAATTGATTTCACATGGTTTTCAAAATTACTTTTCCATTCAAGTAAGTTTTCTTTTTCAAATAGCGGTGGGTTTTGAATAGGTTGTCCTTCTTTGAGATTTTCAAAATCCATGGATCGATCCAAGTTTTAAAATACATTCTATTTTAAAGATCTTGAGTAACATAGCTCCTGATGCCAATTGTGGAAAACTAGAAGGGGGTTGAATAGTTTACCGCTTTTTAATTTCTTTTTAACTTGAGTATCTTTAAAAACTTCTACGTTTGCTTAAAGATATAAACACAACGTTATATGTTTGATTCTTTGAAAAGCTTTTCATGTGAATAATAGTTCTAACTTTACTAGTTTCATACTTTGAAAAGCTTTGATTGTGATGATCCTAACTTTGCTTGTTTAGTTCTTTGAAAAGCTTTACTTTTGTTTGAAGGTATAAACACATCTTTACTTGTTTAGTTCTTTGAAAAGCTTTATATGCAACTAGCAATTCTAACTAAAGAACAACATGTAATAAGCAAAGATAAAGAAAGAAACGATCAAACCACAACACGATTGTTTATCGTGGTTCGGCTACAAGGACTCTTTTTCCTTGCTCTACATCCACGCCCCGATTTCCAACTCGAGAGTTATAAGCACTAATCAACAAGCTCCTTTCACCGGCGGAGAAAAACCTTTACAACGTCGCTTACACTTTTACCGACACTAAGCTAGATGTCGAGTTCTTTTACACGGGTACAACCACTCCCATCGTCGCATACACTTTTACCGACACTAAGCTAGATGTCGAGTTCTTTACCAAGGGTACAACCACTCCCGTTAGTTCTTTTACAAGGGTACAACAACTCCTGACACACTACATATTTTGAGGCCTAAAATACTAACCACTTACTTCTACATACATGACACAAATGAAGTATAAACTACCAAAGCTTATACATGACCAAGCTACCAAGACTTGCAACTTTAGAGTTGAAGCTTGTAACTTCTTGAATGATCTTGTGAAGTCCCTTGCTACATAAGAGAATCACACAAATCAAAATGTTACTGAGTTAGTTGAGAGAGTATGTGAAAATATGTCCTAAAGGGGTTACTCAAAACTAACAAATGGTTTGGTATTTATAGCAAACCATTCTGCAGGTCTGGCGGATCAGGCGGACCCCTCAGAAGGGTTCCGCCCATGTATCCCCAGGGTACCGCCAGGCTTGCAGTTGGTTTTTGCAATAAATTTTCCAAACCAAACAAGGTCACATCACATTACTTCTAGTCAAACACAAGACTTGCAAGAAAGCATAAGGTTAGTCAAACACTATTTCTTACCATAAATGTATATGGACAAAGCTTACCCTAAATGTGATGTGACATTACTATTTTAAGAAATAAATGTGATGTGACAAGACACTTTCTAATTTAAGAAATAAAAACAATGTTTTTGTTAAAAGGAAATGTAAACCTTAGTTAAACAAGACTTAAACACTTAAAGTGATGATTTACTTATAGCTAAACTTCATACTTTGTCATTAACAAAACTTAGCAAAGATCGTAAAATATAAATAACGTTTTTAGGCGATATTTGTATTAACACCTTTGATTATGACTTGGCACTTATACTTGACATTGAACCTTGACTACATGACCCTTCAGTATTTACCCAGGTATTACTTATTGTGGAGTTGTCACAACCATAGCATTGATGCACCAATGTTATGTACTCTAGTGTGGTTGGAGAGATGTACCACACCGTCCCTGATTATTGTTATCGACTACTGCTATGATTGTTATTGGCCTGCAGGGGCGTATGGATGCATCCTAGATTTGATTGATTAATTGATTGATTGTGACTATTGTATTGACTACATTGATATTTGCTACATTGATTGGTGACTGGGTGTGCGTGCATTGCAACCCCTCACATATTGGGAGCTAGCTACTCCATATTAGACTACTATTGTATTGTATTGATTGATTGATTGGGCGTGGGGAAAATACTGAATTCCACATACATTACATCTTACATCTTACACTTAACCTTTGACAACCTTTGACTATCCATTGACACCATATGTAAACTATCTTCGTATTCCTTTGTTTATCATATCTCTTTTGTATTGTATTGTTATTCGATTGATATCTGTTCACTGAGCTTTGTAAGCTCAGCCGCATTTATTTTCCTGCGGCAGGTTTAGTAGGAAGCTGAGTTATGGAAGAAGGTTTTGCTTTTGGGCTTAGAAGACTTCACCCTGTTAGATACTTGTTGGACTTAGAGATGATTAGAAGCATCTATATTGGGCTTAGATTATTGTTGCCCTTTTGTACCTTGTATTTTGATTAGTTTTCTTTTGTTATCTTGTAAGTTTTGAATTAGTATTGTATCTCCGTTTCACTTGTGTTCTGAATTGACTCCATAATGTTGCACTTTAGCCCTTCTTGGGTTGGGGTGTTACAGTATCTTTAGTTAACTGTGTAAGAGAATCAATGATGTCTATATTTATATAAAAGAATTATGGAGAATAATCGTTGATAGTAAATGAAAGGGAATTTCGGAATGTTGAAGATGTAGAAGAGTCATTCACCATATAAAAGAAAGAAAATAAATAAATAAATAAATAATTATGTTGTACAAGAGTCATTGTCTATAAATAAAGAATGTAAGCATGTTAGTTTGTGCAGAAGTGTAGAGCTTGGTATTTGAAATGGTTAGATTAACCATAACTATACATGTTAAGGATAAAGATTATGGTACGTGAGTAACTAGTCAACCAGATGATTGTGGGTTCTAGTCTCGAATGAGACATGTGTAAGGTATTATTAGATGGTAAAGTTGTATACTTGTGTCCCAATACAATGTTTGGCTCCTGTGAAGTGATTCGTCTAATATGAGTAATTTGTAGCACATAATTAGTTCTTTTGCCATCTCTCTAAAATTAGCTGATATTACAAGCTAGCATGTGTATTTGGGATGTTGATCCTTTGCGACTATTCTTTAGAAAGAACCAAAACAATCTAAAAATGAAGGTAGTTTCATCATTACTTTAAAAATAGGGGCCAAAAGCTACCCGTGATGGCACATTAGCGGTCAACTGGTCAAGGTTATGCAACTCTAATGTGTTTAGATCCCTATCTCATGTCTCTTGCATGCAGTTTTTTTTTCCTGAAATGGTGAATTTTATTAAATAATGAATCAGCAACTTACAAAGATTATACAAAGTAGTCCAAATGAACATGCTCATTTGACTGATACAATACTACCGATTCATTCTATATTAGCATTCAAGAAACTAACTGATTCAAAATCCACCATTCTTCTAGACTTAGCAACTACATGCTAACATCTAGGCAACCATGGAGAAATATCCCTTGTTGACTACATTTCCACTGAACAAACACCCTTCCTAATTCCATCTGCAGCCCATACAAATGAAATTAGAGGCTCTTGTTCAGGGCATCACCAACAAGGAGATCAAAACTCCTGTTCCATTGGGACTCTTATGCAGTAAGCTACATTTCCTTTTCAGGCATCACTCAACTTGCACAGAGTTGCCCAAGGATACATCCCACCTTGACTACATTTCCCTTTCTTTATACTCCATAAGACCATCACCATGAAGAACAGAGATAAGGGCATCATCAGGTTGGCACTCCACCAAAAATCTGGAAACCTACTTTATGTGCATGTCTACTAAGCTGAAATGGACAGAGCAATACACTCAATTAGTTGCCACTCCAAGCACCCCTAATGTGAATGCATTGGATATCCATCCACCCTTTCAACACACACAAGATACAAGGCCCTCAGTACACCATGGACAGTAAAATTGCAGCTTTCACAGTTTCACATTCCTTGTCCCAAAACACCCCTTTCAGGGAACTGTTTCACTACTTAACTTCTTATTCTTTGCAAAATTCATTTCCACATTCCATCTTTGAGCTATCTTTAACACATTGACTGTTGTATGAACATTTAAACACTTCAACTGTGGTTTAATGTTGTCTTCAACAATCTTTCATAAGCTTGTTTTGTCAATCTCATTACCAGTGAACAATCTAGCATTCCTCTCTTTCCATAAGTGATAAACACATGTAGCCAGTCCTATTCTCTTTAGTACACTTCCAATGGAACTATTACAGGGGTCATTGGCATAATGCTCGATAACATCACACCATGAATTTGACTGCCACACAATCTCCATTCTGTCTTTAAGCTTTTCCCATATATCACTGGAGTATTCACATTCAAAGAATAAATGATTATGAGAATCATTTACTCTTTTGCATAAAGGGCATTTCATGTTAGGATCATTTTTCCACTTCATTACTCTATCTTGAGTTTGCAGTCTACCTTTAATTGCCATCCACAGAATGAAGGCCATTCTTGGATTGCATTGAGAAAACCATACCACCTTGTACCACTTTACATTGTCATGTTGACTACTAATATGTTCCCAGGCTACTTTTGATGAGAATTCACAAATATTACCATCATTGCACTTCCACTTTGTAATGTCTTCCTCAGGTACCAACTGTGGAACATCAAGATTTGCAAGAGTAGGGTACTGCTCATTCCACTCAATAGGCCATCTCCATTGATTATTTGCAATTGCCTCCTTAACAGTTGTGGTTTCAGAAAATCTAGCATTAAGAATGCTTCTTGTGGAAACAATATCTTTAATAACCCCTAGACTACTCCATTGATCATACCACAAATTTGTTTTCATTCCATTGCCAATCACCTTATAAATGTTGTATTTCACTTTAGACCTTAACTCAAGTAAGTTCTTCCATAGCCAACTGTCATTGTATTCCTTCTCAACTTGCCAAATGCTCTTACCTTTTAGTTTAACTACATGAACCCACTTGACCCATAAGGTTTCTTTTCCTGCTGCAATATTCCACAAATTCTTGATCATCAATGCCTCATTCCATTCACTTAACATTCTAAGACCCAATCCACCTTGACTCTTAGGTTTGCATACCTCTTTCCATGCCACTTTTGCCTTCCCCCTTCTTAGCTCACCTTTACACCATAAAAACCCTTTAAGAACTTTATCAGTGTCACTTACACTGGCTTTGGGTAGTAAAAAGACTGCAGCCCAATATACACTTAGGGTGGACAGAACAGATGCAATTAACTGTAATCTTCCGGCATATGATAAGTACTTGTTCTTCCAATCTTCAACTTTGTTCTTCACCTTATCCACAAGTTGCTTACAATCACTTGTACTCAACTTTTTAGTTATCAATGGTACTCCCAAATACTTCACTGGTAGCTTCCCTACTTTAAAAGGTAGAATCTGAAGTATTTCATTAACTACCTCATCTTTCACATTACCAAAAAATATTGTGCTTTTAGCCATGTTTGGAAGCAAACCTGACATGCTACTGAATTCAAACAAGGTCTTCTTAATAATTGATACAGATTCAACATCCCCATTACATACTACAAGTAGATCATCAGCAAAGCATAGGTGTGTTAGCTTGAGATCCTTGCAGCCTGCATGATACTTGAAATTACCATTGTTCTGAGTATTTTTAGTCATAAGTAAAGTAAACACCTCCATGACAAGAGTAAAAAGGTAGGGTGAGATTGGATCACCCTGCCTTAAACCCCTCCCACTTGTGAAGTATCCTCTTCTCTCACCATTGATGCAGATAGTAAATTTAGCAGTTGTGACACACACCATTATCCATTTGACCATCTTCTCATGAAAACCAAATTGCACCAATATTTGCTCCAGGAATCTCCAATCAATAGTATCATAGGCTTTGGCTAAGTCAATCTTCATACAACATCTTCTAGGACCACTCTTTCTATCATAACCTTTAAGAATTTCTTGTGTAATTAAGATATTGTCTTGAATTGCTCTGCCTTTGATAAAAGCACTTTGGTTCAAATTTACCAACTTCTCTAGACCAGACTTGATTCTCTCAGTTATAATCTTGCTTATGCACTTGTAGATCACATTGCAACATGCAATTGGTCTGAAATCAGAGACTTTATTAAGGTTATTGATTTTGGGTACCATTGACAATAAAGTTGCATTAACTTCTCCTAATAGCTTCCCTGTTCTAAAAAATTCTTTGACTGCCAAACAAACATCTTTTCCAACTATTGACCATGCTTTTTTTGTTGAATGTTGAAGTGTATCCATCTGGGCCAGGGGCCTTGTTGCCATCAATATCAAACATAGCCATTTGTATCTCCTTATCAGTAACATCATGAATCATTATCTCTGCTTCATCAGTGCTAAGTTTAATACCAAACACCCCATTAAAGTCCCATTCACCATCATTTGTATTTCTAGCCCCAAGGAAGTTATGAAAGTGTTTAACAAACTGGTCTTCCATATCCTTTCCTTCATATCTAATTCCATTCTCATCACATATACTCAAAATTCTACTAGATTGCCTTCTACTTTTAATAAGTTTGTGAAAATAGGTGTTGTTTCTGTCTCCCTTACTCATCCAGTCCACTTTAGCCTTTTGATAAAGAAACTCCTCTTCATCATTAACAGCTACATTGTACTCATTAAGTGCTTTAATTTCTTTATTCTTTAACGCTTCATAGTGAGGATTGGTATCTAGAGCATTTTGAACAGTCTTCAATTTCTCTCTGCATACTTTGACTCTTTCAAACAAGTTACCATTCTTCCAGTTAAGTTTATTCATCTTGCTCTTCAAATGTTTCATTTTCTTCACAAGACAATACATTTTGCACCCCTTTACCTCATTTTCCCATTCACTTGCCACAGTAGGTAAGAAATCGTCTTTATTGACAATATAATTGGCAAACTTGAATGGTTTTATCTTCTTTGTAAAGCATTGTGGGAACTTCACCTTAATTGGACTATGATCAGAGACTAGATAAGGAAGAAATTCAGCAACTGCATTTGGAAATACATCAAGGAAAACTTCATTAACCATAGCTCTGTCCAGCTTTTTCATAACACTATTATGAGGATTGAGAGGGGATTTAATCCAAGTAAAGTATAGCCCTGTACTGCATAGATCTTCCAATTCAGCTCCATTCACACAGTCAATCAAATCCTGCATATCAAGAGTAATAGAAGACCCACCAGCAGAGTGTTCCACAGGCTTCATTTTTACATTAAAATCTCCCAACACTAACCATGGACATCCAGTAGTTATATTTTTTGCCATACTTAACTCCTTCCATGCTTCTTTCCTTTGTCTTCCTGTATTTGCAGCATACACAAAACTGCAATATACCTTGATTTTATTTGGAATAGTCTCAATAACACATAACATAGTTTGTTTAGAACTATGTAAGACCATCAAACTGGCTACTGCATTATTCCACCCTACTAAAATTCTACAACCATTCATGCTACGATTGACATTCGAAACCCAACTCCAATTCCCAAAAGCTTTATCACAGACTTTAGGCAATTTGTGAGGCTTAACATGTGTCTCTAATATAGCACAAACTTGAATACTTTCTTCTAAAATCATCTTTTTTATTTCTTTTTGTTTTTTCAATTTATTCATACTTCTAATGTTCCATGTAACTATATTAAAATCCATAGTAAACAGAAAAACAAGTTCCTAACTATTACTAATTCCAACTGAACTTCTAATTCAACGCAGACTTACTCAACCCTATGACATTATCAGCTGCCATAGTCTGAGCTAATTCATTCCTGTTCTCCAATACCTCCTCCTGATTCATACTTATTCCTTCTTGTTCTTTAAGCCTATCAATTTCCCATTGATCTTTGAAGTATCTTATCATGTCTTGTGTCCACTTACTAAACTCAGTACAACTTGGTTGCAGTTTCTTGTTCAAAAATTCATCCACCACCATTCTACCTTTCATAATCCTCAATTCAACATCATCATTTTTCATTACCTTATTCAGCACTTCAAATTGATTACCCCTCTTGATTACTTCTGTAGTATTCTTGGTATTTGACTTGCTTCCTGAAGTTGAGGCTTGTTCTTTACTCTTACTATTCTTCTCACCATTTGTATCATTGTTCACAGTTGCATTTCCCACATTCTTTTCTCTATATTCTTGTCTATTGTTGTTCCTTCTATGTAGCCCATTCTTGTTCTGAACTTGCCACTTCCTATTTCTAGCTTGTCTCTCTTCATTCTCTTTAGCAACTTTAGCCTCATGTTCTTTCTTAATTCTTTCCTCTTCATCAGCCTTGGCTTTTATTTCCTCACTTGTCCTAGGCCTAATTTTACACTTCTCCAAACAATGTCCAAATACCTTGCAATGAGCACAAATTTCAGGCATCCAGTCATACAATACATACACCATTTTAGTACCCTTAACCTGCTTCCCTTTATCAGTATATTCAATCTTAATATCAATCTTCATTGCTTTGCATGCATCAAATTCCACCAATACCCTAGCATAGTCTGTTCTTCCAACACCATTTTGACACATTCTAGCAGTCATTTCATCCATCTTAAGTGGCTTTCCTAGGCTACTAGATAGTGCACTAATACCTTCCATACTCCATGCCTCCATTGGTATATTCATGAGCTTTACCCAAACAGGCAGTTTGGTAGGTTCCACTTTCTTCATCCCTATCTCAGGATTCCATTTCATCACAAACAAAGGCCTATTATTCATCATCCAAGGACCTTTTGCTAGAACTGATTGCATTCCCTCAATAACATTGAATTTGAACAAATTAATACCACTATCATTCACTATTACATCCTTAATCCCAAATTTACCCCACATTCTTCTGATATGGTATCTTAGCTCATTAAACCCCATATTTTGTCCAACAAAATAACCATATAGAGTAGTTTGCCATTTGATACACCCTTTTTGGACGATTTCATCATCAAACAAAACAGTTTCAACACCTTCTTCATTGATCCTTGGGGCAATGAATATCAAATGATTATCAATACTAACATCATTCCCCTTAACCACATTAACATAATGATTTTTACTCACATCAGTGGTGTTATCATCAGTATTATTCTTATTGTTATCAGCACTATCCATATTATTCATCTCAGTGTTTACAACTTCATCATTAATGGTTTCAACATTCATGGTAACAATTGGAGTAACACTTACATCACTATTAACAGCAGTTCCATCACTACTTTCCATCTTTGTATTCCCAATCTCCTTGGATTCAACAATTTCCCCCGATTCAACACTTGCCTGACTCAACACCACTGGATCAGCCTGTTTGCTCTCATCTTCCTTTACCATACTTGAACTGCTTCCATTCCCAGTCTTCATAGCTCTTTTCCCAGAATTAACATCGGAATTATCATATCTCTTAGGTAACCTCACATTTCGTTTCAAACCTTGCCTATTTGAAGACATGATTGCTTATTCGGAACAATTAATGACTCAAATAGTGAAACGTAACACTAGGTATACTATTAATCAATAGTTAAAACAGATTACTAAAGCTCAATTTTGATGAATTGTAAAATTAGGGTTTCAGCAAAATTGGGCAAAATGAAAATAGAAAGTAACAATCTGATCGGAATGAAATTCTGAATTGAAACATGAAAACTAGATTAAAAATGGATCAGTAATTGATGATGAAACAGGGATTTTAAGCTTTTTTAATGGCGATAGATGGCGTGAAATGATTATGGAGAGAGAAAAAAGGAGAGAGAGTCACCAAGAGTT
This sequence comes from Artemisia argyi, assembly GCA_030686995.1. Lineage (NCBI taxonomy): Eukaryota > Viridiplantae > Streptophyta > Magnoliopsida > Asterales > Asteraceae > Artemisia > Artemisia argyi. The sequence continues at coordinate 137,459,400 of CM060694.1, forward strand.
TTTTTCCTCTTGCATGCAGTTAGCACCAATACCTCCTCCATGTTGGCTAAGGGGCATAGCGGTGGAGGCCTACACATGCAAGTTCCCTTTACCATTACTTTTAAACAGGTTCCCTTTAGCATTACATTAAAACAAACCAAAAACTAAAACTGTTCATTACCAATCCAGAAAACTAGAACACGGATAACATGATTCAGTGAATAACTTTGACACACCTCAACAATCTTATGTATCAACAAAAAAGTAGAAAACATGAGCACACGAGATAACCCTAAACCAAACGTTTAGACTAAGCTTGAAAGAATGACGTACAATGACCCCTCCCCCCTCACCTCTTTATTATAGAGATGAGGGGGGAAGAAAACCAACTCTAGAAGGAGTTGAACTTGGCTGCTACAAAGGAGAAAACCAAACTCACGAAGGCTTATTGACTTAACAGATCATATGCCATATATATAGCATGTAAACCGACCTATATATTCCTATTTGACTAAAGTTACACTATGACCCCCTAGACTTAGTAATACTTGCTAATATGGATATTATAATACAACAATTTCCACCTTAGTATCATATTAGCCATCTCCGATACGCAGCAGCTTCAACCAGCGCTGGAACATCGGATAGGGGTGTGCCTTCATCCACGCACTAGTAGCAATAACCGCTACTAACATTATCTTAGCTCCTGACTCTATCGAGAGTCCCTTTAGCCAAATAGCCTCCTTTGCAGCCTCTGTAAGTGTCATATGCACCGCTTCAGTTGTTGAAAAAACCTCCATGTGCAGCATCATAGCTTCCAAGCTTCCTGCACATCCTTGTATCATAAACCCGTACCTTGTGATTGATCTACCCATGACAGTGATCGATCTACCCATAGCGTAGTCAAATCCACAAAACCTGTACGTTTATCTGTAATCCACGATCGAACCTATCCAACATACCCACATCTACAGATGCTATGTCAGGTCTCGTGCAGACCATCTGATACTCCCGGCTTCCAACCGCATATGTATATGACAACTTATCATTCTTTTCCACATCACAGTCCCCTGATAGACTACCCTCCAACGACAGTATGAAGTGTCCCTCCAACAAAGTCTGTACCAACTTTTCGTTGTGAACCCTGGACTGTGACCCACTCAGAGTATTACCACTCTGATCCATGATGATCTCCATACCAAGTATATTTACTTTTGCTTTATCCAGCAAACCCTTGGTAACCCAGATCTCAGCCTTGCATCCGCAAGAAAAAACCATACCATCAATATAGAGAAATAGATGTATGAACATACCTGGTGTATACTCCCAGTAATGGTCGTCGCTGTCGTCACTGCTTTTCCTGCAACCGTTGCTGAGCACACACACATCTGACCGAGTATCCATTTCTTCTTTCAATCCAGTCTTCCACTTGGAAATCACCTCACAAGCAACTGTATTAATGAAAGTCAATGACTCATGTGCGTATATCTTCTCCACTGCAGCAACTGCAAAAGCAGCCTCATTATTGTTTTCTCTATACCTGTATAGTTCCCGTGCTGAGTGTTGCTCCCTATCACGTGCTAAATGATAGTCCATCAAATCCCGAGTTTGTACTTCCTGTGAACCAGCTACCTGACCGACATTCCCCTGAGGTTCCACCTCAAATGTATGATCCCCAAGCGGTTCCACCTCAAACTCGACTCCCTGCAACACCTGCACTGAACCTGTACCTACACCAGAACCAATGAAAGTTTTCTTGTATTCCCCGCTCTCATTGAAATCCATATTCCTGTAAAGCACTCCCCTTGGAAGTAACGTCATCAAACCTCCAAAGCTGATAATCCACCATAGTTTCACGGTATCCCAGGAATATGCACTTGACCTTAACTGGTTCAAGCATCCCTTGCTTATTACTAGCAAGCCAACCGAAAAACCCTAACATATCTATAGGCGTCTTGAATACAATCGCTGATGATGGTGACCTATTAACTAGATATATAGACCCGGTTGTATCCTCTGCCCAAAAAACCTTGGACAGACCAGACTGAATCAGAAAACAACGTACCTTAGCTAAGAGTGTCACATTCATCTTCTTAACCAACCCATTCTGCTGCTGTATCCCTGCAACACCCAAATGTTTGGAGACCCCACTCTTCATACATTGTTGTGTAGACCTCTGATTACAAGACACAAGAAAATTACCTTTCTTGATCTTCCTTCCAGTCTGAGATTCTCCTAACTGCTTCCTACCCTTCAATGTCTTCCCAGTCACTGCCTGATCGTCCAGGGTATAAACACAATTAGCCTTCCTTGTTCCTGATAAAACCACCAGTGAACCCTTTATAACCTTGATCCTGCCCGATTGCAATTTCACGGTAAAACCATCTTTTTCAAGAGTACCCAGCGATATCAAGTTTCGCCTTAATTCCGGAACATACCTGACGTTATCCAAAACGAAACTTGACCCATCCTTCATTTGTACTTGAACCTTACCCGTCCCACGTACACGGCATTCCCTGCCATCACCCAGCAGTACATTGCCACCGTCATACTCTTTAAAATCAAACAAGTAATCTCTCCTGTATGTCATATGGTATGAGCCCCCTAATCCATGATCCAGTCTAACAACTTTTCAACACTCATAGCCATCATAACATCAGCATTGTCATACCTATCAGCTCCAGAACCGGATACTTGATCTTTATGCCTGACAAAACCTTGAGATTTCTTGTGATTATACCTGGGACAATCCCTCTTCAAATGCTCCTCAGACCGACATGTATAACACTTGAGTCTGCTGCTTCTTCCCTGTGACTTTGACCACGCACTACCTTTACCCTGCTGCATATCACTTTGATCAGATTTTCCCCTCACAAACAACCCTTCACCAACACCAACCTTTGCTTCCGTCATCTTCTAAAGTTCCCTAGAATGAAGTGTCGCGACCACGTCTTCTAGCTTCAAAGAATTCCGACCATATAGCAAAGTATCCACGAAATTACCGTAAGACGATGGTAAAGATGTGAGTAATAATATTGTCTGATCCTCATCCGATATAGCAGTTTCTATAGCCGCTAAGTCACCTACCAGCTTGTGAAACTCATCCATATGTTCAGTCTGACTCTTACCCGGATGCATATGAAAAGTATATAACTTCTTCTTCAAGTACAAATGATTAGCTAAAGACTTTGTCATGTATAAAGTCTCTAGCTTTTTCCAAATCCCCGCTGCAGTCGTCTCCTTAGTGATCTCCCATAGGACCTGTCATAGCGCGAAGTCATTCTTCCCATCGAATTTCTCGATGTCAACCATGGTCTCCGTCATCTTTTTCTTTTCTCCCTTTGTTGATCAATTTAACCCTTGTAATAAACCTTACAAAAATCAATCAAACCAAGAAACCCTTCAAAAAAAAGAAAGCCCTTTCTTACTCAAATATTGATTGAACCTTGGATCAAACCATCCAACAAATCGACAACCCTTGAATCAAGAAAGTACCCAACGATTTTTGAAGTAACCCTTGTCGGACTTTATTTTTGCAAAACAAATTTCTTGTAATCTAAGAAACCTTGCAACCTCGACAAGTCTTGAACTTTCTTTTCAGGGACCCTTTGTTTATTCTTAAAACCTTGTGATATAAACCTCACAACACCGAACTAAACAAAGTACCTTGTGCAAAAACTTCAAAGTAATAATCTTTTGCTTTAATAACAAACAAAAGAAATATAAAATACCAATCTTTAAATAACTCTTAGACTTATCTTCCAACCAATATTTAAAGAATGATTTATTGACCCCTTTGTAGTTTTTCCACTACCTTGTGATAAATAATCACAAGCCAACAACTAGAAATAATACGAGAAAAGGCGCCGCGTCTGGGCGGGCGGGCGGAATGGATGACCGAAAGGTGTCATGCTCTCCCTTCAAAGTATATTTAAAAAAGATTAAAAAAAACTTATTACCAGCCAAAAACCAATCGTTTAAATATACCTATGAAGTAAAAAATTGACTTTTAAACCAAAAAATCAACCGCCTGGTAGTTTCTTCTTCTTCGTCTATATTCAGACGAAAACCCGAAACGACACCAGAAACCTTGTCAATCTTTAAACCAAAAGAATCAACAAACCTTAAGTTTCCTTTAACCCTTGTCGAACCTCGACAAATCGAAAACTTAAGAACCCTTTTTCGTCGATCCCCCTGCTGCTACCGTTACTGCTCACGAACCGGAAACAATAACTTTTCTTGTTTTCGTCGAACCTGGTAGCCCAAACAGAAAACCTTCTGCTCCTTCAGTAAAACGAAAAACAGAAACAACCTTCACTGAATCGAACCTAGCTTCCTCGACTTCGAACCAAGCTCTTGATACCACTTGTTGTATTGCCGTACAACAATCCAAAAAACTAGAACACGGATAACATGATTCAGTGAATAACTTTGACATACCTCAACAATCTTATGTATCGACAAAAAAGTAGAAAACATGAGCACACGAGATAACCCTAAACCAAACGTTTAGATTAAGCTTGAAAGAATGACGTACAATGACCCCTCCCCCTCACCTCTTTATTATAGAGATGAGGGGGGAAGAAAACCAACTCTAGAAGGAGTTGAACTTGGCTGCTACAAAGGAGAAAACCAAACTCACGAAGGCTTATTGACTTAACAGATCATATGCCATATATATAGCATGTAAACCGACCTATATATTCCTATTTGACTAAAGTTACACTATGACCCCCTAGACTTAGTAATACTTGCTAATATGAATATTATAATACAACAGTTCACGTTACGGTTTGGGATAGAACTAGTTCTAAAAGACTGATACTATCTGTATAACTTCTTAACATTTTGGATTCCTATTTCTGGTTTCCTATAGTAATAAGGTATAATTTTGTAGCGCACGCCCTAAATATATGTAACAATAAGAACATTATTCAACTTAATACTTTGTTCATAATATGCTGCATAAATACATCTAAATATCTAATATAATTAAATGCATTCTTTCAATATACAAAGTTCCAAACCCACAAAGCAAATCCCAACATTATGACCTATCATGTCTAAACAAACAACAAACAAGTTGCATATAACTATGATAGAAGAAGTTGACTTTTAATATCAGTTCATTGTTTTGGTGATCTTCAAGGATCAACCATTGTAGCAACTAGCAATAAATTACAATATTTGCCAAAATTATTACAATGTAAATACTCGACAAGAACATATCTTTTCTTTTTTGCATAGTAGATCATCCCTTCGCAGAGAAATTGATTAGAGAGATCAAGCATGTGTTAGGGGGAAAAAAAGTAAATAAAATATGCATAATGTAATTTGAAAGGGAAATCACACTTTGAAAAGGATATACAATTGATCATTGTACTTAAACCACAAATTAAAGAAAACCAACCAAATTTGGGACTAGCATCAAATAGATGTGGAAATTGGAACGGACTTTGCATGGCTAATCCGTTGGCAAAGTTGTCGCTAGACCTTGGACAACGGACTTAGCCATAGCGAAAGCTGATTACCTTCTGGTGCTAAATATCGGAATCCCAATAAGAGAAGTAGTAAGAATATTAGCAGCAACCTTCCCCACCTTCGCGTAATTACTAGAGCTCCCAGGTTGCAGTTGCGGCTTCTGCTGGTTCATCATCATATTTTGATTATTGTTGACTACATTATAACCGCCATACATCGTCATAGGCATCTGCTGCTGTTGGGGGTTCATCATCATTTGATTGGTGTTTACTCCTGGATAACCACAAATTTGTTGTTGCTGCTGGTTTAGCATAACAGGCTGATTAGCACTAATCATTTTATTATTATAAAATTGCTGCTGTTGGGGATGCTGATGGACCATCATTTGCTGGTTGATCATCATTTGTTGATTAGTATTCCCTCCATTATAACCAACAAACGCTGTCGTAGGCATACCTGGCTGCTGTTGGTGATGGTTGACCATCATAGGCTGAGTATTATTCATTCCATTATAACCATTAACCGCGGTCATTGGCATTCCTTGCTTCTGCATCTGTTGTTGCTGGTGCTGGAACTGTTGCTGTTGTTGCTGGTGCTGGAACTGTTGCTGTTGTTGGTTCATCATTATCGGTTGACTATTACCAACACCATTAAAACCCCCAACAGCGGTCGCAGGCTGTCCCCACGACATCCCACCTGCGCTCTGACTACGATCCAAAGTGGACGGGACACCTTTCGCCACAGGAATCTCGATACACAAAACATGCACATCAAACTCACATGTCTGGCACTCACATGTGTAGCTTAGCCCATTGGTAAACCCTCTACACACGTTGCAAAAGTGCGAGTCACCAGGACGGTTAACAAGGATAAGCTGATGCTGCGGGTGTAAGTGTGAGGCAGTACGATGAGGAGCCGTGGCACATTTTTCATGTAGATCAAAATCGCAAGCTGAACAACGATATCTTACACCGTGTCCACCCGTGTTGCATCCGTTGCAATTGAAGTCAGACATGTATACTTTATGAAGTATGTGTGGATGTGCGAAGTGTTGGATTTGCAATTGATCAGCTTGAATTACAGAATTTGATTTCTGTAATAGAGGAGCCATTTTTTTGTGAATGCAAAATAAGAATTCAAAGTTAAACTTTATGTCTTAAACACAAGTTATAAACTTTTTCAGACTTTTGACTTACTAAAATATTAAGTGAGTACAAACTTTCATTGCATGATATGAATGTTGGTATAGACTAGTGGTTTTTAATCAACAAATCATGTTCTGGTAAGTTGGCCTAGCTTAGTCAACTATTCGTACAAATCACTACAATACTCTTAAAATAAATAAATAAAATAAAATAAAAATAATTAATTTACAAGTTTTAAAGCAAATTATACAATAAGTGATTAGGTTGGTGAAGGAACAAATTAGTGAATGGAGTATGCATAAGTTGGTGGACTTGGTCAAATATATGAAATAATATCTATAACATGTGGATTGTATTCGTTAACTTATTTTGTTTTGTTATAAAATTTACGCGCATAGACTTTTGGCAGTAGACTTACCAAAATGAGATTAAATCAAACATTCGCTGAAAGCAACTGCACAACTTGGTAATTGTTTTAGTAAGTTAAGGTCAACTAGTGCCAAAAGCTAGCTGCCGATTTTTGTAAGAAGTGAGGTATTAGATTCGAGCCGTTTTGATAAAATAATTTCTCGTAAGAGTTGTGACAGCATATTTTTAAAGATGCTATTATATCTGTCGATAAACTCATACATCAACATGACGTGTTGTGAGCGTCAACTTCAGAAATGTTCTACCGGACTTGAAGGAAAGAAACGAATGCCAAATTATAAACAATATATTAGATTCGAGCCATTTTGATGTAATAAATTCTTCAACGACTCATGTCAGTTCTTGCGAAAGAAAATTTATCTGGTCTTAGATACATCAGACAGTAAGTTAATCATCAAAATGAAATATCATGGTTACTATAACAAAAACTAACTGGACAACTTAAGAAAACGTAGTATAGAGCTCTCAAAATATTTTATGTCTGAGCCCGGGTTCGAACCGGGGACCTCTAGTGTGTGAGACTAGCGTGATAACCGACTACACCACCCAGAGGTAAGCCAAAATATATTTAACCGAGTTCAAGCTCATGGACACGAAACCAAAATAATTTGTGCATAAGTAAAGCCACAACTGCTGTTATGCTTATAGATTGATTAATGCTAATTCTATAAACTAGACGAATACCCGTGCATAGCAACGGGATTTTATAACGACAGATCGTTTAGTGATAAAAGAAAGTTTATAGGTTATAAATGAAAAATAATAAAAGTTAGGGGTGGCAAATCTTGCCCAATTTGTAACTTTTTGACGATTTTTGACACTTTTTTAGAAGTTTAGGGCGTTTTTTGCCCCCTTGCATTTATTTGATGGGCTCTTACACGCAAAAGATAAAAACAGATATTATTAGATGGGCTTTCGAATCACACAATTCAACTTTCAAGCAATTACTCTCATTTTTTTACGACCAATTCACTTGTCACTGGTAACTATAAAACATTCCAACTATTTTAATTTTAATTTATCTCATTTATTAACTATTTTATGCATAATTATTTAATACTCTAATTAATTGATAGATATATTTAATTAGTTGCATTTTTATTCATTTAATACTCTATTTTTTTTTTTTTTTGTAAGAAAAAAATAATTAAATATAGTTAAGACTTAGATGCTTGATCTTTTTTTACAAGATAAATTAAAGGGGTTTTTAGGACTGTTCCGAATGTTTTTAATAGTTGAATTATAATTTGCTAGTTTTAGCCCGTGCCCGTTTGGCCCGATTTATAATTTGTCCGTTTAGCCCGTGCCCGTTTTAACCCGTGCCATTTTAGCCCGTGCCAATGCCCGCCCGTTTTGCCACCTCTAATAAAAGTTTGAAGATTTAGGGATTAAATGTGTTGACTTATTGACTTTGTTGACTTATTGACTTTGATACTTAAGCTCATGTCAACATAATGTTTTGAAACCCGATTGAACCGTTCCGGTCGAAAAATGGGTCGATTTAAACCGAGTCATGCTTTTAATAACTGAACCCGTCGTGTCCAGTTTTCAAAACTATATGTTTTTCCCAGTTGAACCCGTTGGTCCGGTCCAGTTTTCAAAACTATATGCAACATCAACTTGTTAGCTTGTATAAAGTTTTGTGTGTTTTATTAATTTGTATAATGTGTATAATAACATATACTTTTCATTTTAGGGTGTTTTAAAAATAACATGAATTAGTGTGTTTAATTATTTTATATTTTATATTATGTTGTAGCTTGTTTAAATTGTATATTGTGAAAATTTTATTGTACTTTTTTAGTAAGGGGTGTTTTAATTGATTTTTTTAATTTGATATAGATGCTTTTAATTGGTTGTACCATATGAATAAATTATTGTAATTTTAAGTTATGGGGTGATTTAATAAGAGCATTAATTACACAATTCATTTTCTCTCACCCTTTTAGTATAGAAGGGCAAAATGGGGATTGACTGAAAATTCAGTTTTTCACTTTTCCCCTTTGACTAAATCTACATCATAAGTAGCTAAGATATGGTATTGTCTATATATTTTATTTTGATACTATTAAATACAATTATTTTTTAATAACTTAGATGGTGTTTGTTTAAGCTTACACTTTACACGTGAATATATGAGCTTATTTGATTTCGACTTATATTTCATATGCCCGAATATTTTGCTTATTTTGAGACTTATGAGCTTATATAAGCTTATTATGATATAACATGCTGACATAAACCTATAAGTATCAAAATAAGCCGAGAAATTGAAGCTTATTAAATATAAACCGAAATCAAATAAGCTTATAATCTCTCATATAAGCTTAAGCAAACACGGTGAATTTTGTTAAAACAGAAAACTGCAACTACAAAGCTTAAAAAACTTCTTTAGTTTGAATTTTGTTTTGTATGCAATCATGGCCCCATAACTGTATTATTTTTTGTTGATAACTTGATATAGAGTTGATTCTAAGCTCACGAATAAGTTCCACACCTAGAGTAACAATGACTCGTAAATAATAATCGAGGTTCAGTTAGCTAATTAATTTGATGTAGTTTCAAGTTGTAATGAATAAAAAAGTGTGTGTAGTTTAACGCAACGTGGTCAAGTTTAACCCAAACTACCCGACCCAACCCACAAATTTTGCAACCGCTCAGTGGCGGCGATTAGCATGTGTAACTGGTGCAACAATACAAGATCCCTCATTGTAAGGGGGTTCCAATTTAGTATATATTCATTAATATTTACTAGAACGGTACCCACGCAATGCGGTGGCGGGTACCATGTGAATATATTTTGCGGTCGGTTTCACGTTTAATTGTCTTCATGATTTATAAGTAGAAATTTCTGCTTTTCTGCTTTTACTTTTTTGTTTTTATTTTAAGTTTTCTGTTTTCAACTTTTTGGTTTTGCGGTTTTTCGGTTTTTTAGGTTTTCAAGTTTTCAGTTTTTCAGTTTTTCAGTTTTCAGTTTTTAGTTTTTCAGTTTTTCTAGTTTTCAGTTTTTTAGTTTTCCAGTTTTCAGTTTTTATTTTTTTCAGGTTTTCGGTTTTCTGTTTTCTGTTTTTTGCAATTAATGTTTGAAATTCTTTTTCAATCAATATTTGAAATCTTTCCATAATAAGAAATAAAAAGTCTGAATTTTAAACCTTTCAAATTATAGAATAGTCTCAAATGCATTATAATGTAGTATAGATAGTTTTATACATATCTAAGTATATAATGTTTTGAATTTTTAATGTCTTTCTTAAATATTATCAAAGTTAAATTTTTATTGTCTTTGTGTAATATCAAAGAACTTTTTATTTTTCATAATAATTGAATTTTTCGTGATTTATAGGGGCGTGATTCGTGATGTTGCACCGGACCACTCAAATCAATTGGATAGCCCTGCAAGGAAGGGGTTTGACTATTGTGTTCATACTCTCTCATTTGTGGAAGGAAAATGTCGGGAGACCTAATTATGTGCCTAAATTCATGTCTAAACATATGTAGCATGATCCTGATAATTTATAAAAAAGTGAGTCCCTAACTATTGCCATCTGGATGATGACACGCAAGCTTAGGCACACATTTAGACACATAACTTAGGCCTCTCAATCAGGACTTTTTATGGAAATGGTAATGATTCATGTTGTTGTCGTGTTCATATCTATTTGTTGTCGAAGTATTTAAAAATCTCTTTCCCGTGCACAAATCAAGAAAATCACATTGCTCATAGGACTACTCGCGTTATTTCTTCTTCCACTTTGTCAATTAGTTATGCTATGATGTTTCATTTCATTTTGAACTAACCTCGATCTCTAGTTATTGCTTGTATTGTATCTGAGTACTTTTATATGGATAACATGTGTGAATCAATGGCGGCTATAACCGAGTCGAGCCATCTTACAAAATAGTAAAAATCGATTTGATTTGAGCTTGAGTTACACAAAATGTCTAGTATTTGAATCTTCATGTTATAAAGCTCAGTCGTAAGTCTTAAGACATTATATGTCATTTTACATTTTTATGCTCTTCGGGTACATATATTCACATAGGTACTATCGTGTTTATTGAGTGAAGTTTATCAACGCGACTGATGCAAAATTTGGTTCAAGTAATCCGTTCTAAAAAAATCAGTTCAAGTAATAATAACCAAGTTGAGTCAAGGTGAACCAGAAACTTGGAGTGTAATCGAGTCAATCTGACTTATACCACGTCAAGCTCAAAACTCGATTTGAGCACAATCTAGTATTTAGTTCCAAAGAAAGCTATTGATTTTCAAGTTTGAGATTGTCAAAGCTCTTCAAGTCTCCATCTTGAAAGCCTGAATAAAGGTGTTTTTAGTGGTGTCTTCGTTCATGATGGTGGCCCGAATATATCATTGCTCCGATATGTATATGATGTATTATTTTTTGGAGAATGGTCTATCTTCAATTTAAAAAGTTTGATCTAAGGTCTTAAATGTTTTGGTGACGCGTCTAGTCTACATGTTAAATTGTTAATCTTTCAAAAAGATGTGATTATGGCATTAGGTGGATATTTTAAAGAATAAAAGCATTTAATGGAAGATGTACTAAATGGTTGACATGTCTTAGCAAGCTTCATGTGACATCCTCATTTGTCTTCTATATAAAGAGAATGTTAATCCGAGTAAATGCTAACTCTTTCACATTTATTATCACATTAAAGAAAAGCATTTACTCTCTTTCAACTTTTTATTGTCCCTGATCCAATAAGAGACTTAGAGTTCACTTGCAAACTTCAACTCTTGTTTGAGTTCGTTTGATCACAGAGCAAAACCTTATTATCATTCAATTAATTGTTTATCCGCAAAATACTTTGTAATTCTTTTATTCATCCAAATAAAAATTATACATTGAAAAGTTTATACTTGTGCCATTGCTTTAAATACTTTTATTCATTTTTTCCTTAAACTACCATGGATTAGGGAACTAAAAAGGGTTCAATAAAAAAGTATGTTTGGAATGGGTCGAAACGGGCCAGAGTTGGCCTTCCAACACTTCTTTTTCAAATGTTATGAATTCTTATATCTCTTTTTATAATATACGAATTTTGATTACAAAAGTACAGGAATAATGATCTGACTTTTTTTATGAAGCAACTAGCTAGGGGATTGGATACACTTAACATGCTTGCTAAGATAATTGTTTGAACCATTATCAATATACTACTGCCATAATGTCATATTTACCCAAAACATGTTTTAAGTTTTAACGACATTGTACATCTTGCATTCAAAATGTGTATTTATATATATATATATATATATATATATATATGACATTTTGATGTTTAAATCGGGTATATATAGAATTATCCTAAAATTTTCACCTTTACAGTTAAACCGTAGACATCACCTTGAAACCAAATCATCTTTTTGGGTGAAAAATCTGAATTTGGGACCATTAGGTTATCCCTTTCGAGCTTCAACAACATAAGTAAGCGTAGTTGGAGTGATGATACATTTTTCTAGAATTCTCAAAATATAGTTTGGGTTTTCGCCACCTTGAGATGACTTACGCCATTGTTTAATCATCTAGGAACATTTAAGGATGTAATATTGGTCGTTAGATGAAGCTGAAACAAGAAGAATCAGAACTGGTCATCTGAAAACAGTCAAATTCCTTGGATCCAGTGGAAAAAAAGCGGAAACATGGCTATAGCATGTCACTTGCTGGAGCACGGAAAGGCATTAATTGGAGGAAATGGTTTCTAGATGGCGTAGCAAATTAAGTGAAGTATCATGAGAAGTCAATGATGATGAGGAATACGATTTCGAAGTTCTAAAAGGCTTCTTCAACCGTGAAACTGATCCCTGTTCTCGAGGACTGAGCATCGATTTAGGTGACTTTCGAAGTTCATGAGACTAGCTATCACTATTAGGTACGTCATGTTATCAGCCAGGTAACTAGATTTCTCATGTAGGTGCTTGTTTTTTATTTGGAATTTGCAATACCCTAACCTTGTTACTTTAGTTGTCTACTATTGCTTTGCATAAGCTCGGTTATGGACTGAAATTAATTCATGTCAAAACAGGTCAGATCTCTTGCCACATATAGTTATTTAGAACTTTTGTTAGATATCTTGCCATATATGACAAATAATTATAAGGAAAATGATTGTCATGCCTAAAATGTATGCCTAAAAACAAGATGATCACAAGTGGCAAAATCAAAAATGAAGATTTAGAGAGACAAAATGCATGAGTGATTTGTCATATTGTTAATCGACATGTCTATTAGATCTCTCTATCATTGCTCTAATTGTAAACCGTGAACCTTTATAAGTCTGCTTTCATTCATTATGTGTGCCAGAATGACTTCTAATCGTTTTAGCATATACAGCTCTTCTAGTAAAGTAGTTCAATACATCTTGATATAAACTGTTTTTTGTGTCGATATTAAAATACTCAAATACAAAAGTTCATAGCGACATATAATGCTCATTTTGGATAGAAACAAAAACAGAAGATAGACCACACACGTGTTTGTTTTATTTCGAAATTGCAAGGAAAACCAATCCAACTTGTTTCAAACGTTTATACACACGACATTGATGAACCAAATTGAAACAAAAGCAGAAACCACACTTGTTCGTTTTGTTTGAAACTGTTACCAAAAGCAAGCACACTTGTTATAGACATTAAATACACATTACGTACACAATAATCCCTGTCTCGCGAGAGGTGATTCCAGTCTTAACAATAAGGAAAACAAGAAAACGTTTTCGCCAAGCCTTATGTGATAGACTGTTGTGCGTCACAAATCTGTTCAATTGGAGGAGAAAAGGCCTGATAAATCACCAGTAAGGGAACTCAAAAGAAGCTTAGAAGCAAACTGGCCCACTTTTGAGTGATTACTAGAACCCTTTTGGTGTCGCTGTTGATTGATCATCACAGGATGGTAATTATTCACCCCATGATAACCACCAAAGGATGCAACAGGTATCGCCGCAGGAATTTGAGTACATAAAGGATGTGCATCAAAGTTACATGTTCCACAAGTGTAGCTAAGCCCATTAGTGTAGCCACGACAAATGTCACAACGGTGAGAGTTTGGGGGGCGGATGAGTAGGACGAGCTGGTGACCAGGGTGGGCATTGGAGGAAATATAGTTCGGACAAGTAGCACAAAGTTCATGGAGGTCAAAATCGCATGCTGGGCATCGGTATCTAGTACCATGTCCACGAGTGTTGCAACCATCGCAACTGAATTCAAATGGCATATATAGTTTGTGAAGGACATGGTGATGGGTGAAGTGTTGGATCTGTTGATGAGATTGAGTTGCTGTTGGTACCATCATACAACATGAAAACTGCTTATTTAGATGAGGTATGAGCAGACTATATAAGGGTTACTTGCATTATATAAAAAGATAGTAAAACATAATTTAAGTCGGATAACACCTAACCTAGTTAACTGGTTGTATGTGCATCACTCCCAAGACCATATGACTTTCTGTAGTGTTGAAACTAAAACAACCCAAAGAACATACCTAATAATGCACATACTGCAAAGTGTATGTGGACTTGGTCACAGAACAAAAATAATATTTTCATAAGAACGTCCGGGGACGTTTCATCTGGGGTTGTCTATAGCGTATCTTTATTATATTAACTGTGTAAGAGAATCGGGGATGTCTATATTCATATAAAATATCTATGATATAATTTAAGGGAATTTTGGAATGTTGAAGATGTAGAAGATCGAGTATCTCAAAATAATAATAATAATAATAATTAATATATATACATAGGAATTTACTTCATATAGGGGTGGCAATTTCTGACCTGACACGAAACCCGACCTGAAACTGATACAAAACTTAACAGGTTCGGGTTGAGCAAAATACATTTCGGGTCAGGTTTGGGTCGACATATCTAACCCATTTATTAAATAGGTCAGGTTCGGGTTAGGAATAAAATAAACGGGTCAACCCGTCAACCCATTTAAGATTTTTTTTTCTTAAATTAAAATTATTTATATTTAATTATACGGGTTAAATAGGTTAAACGGTTCGACCCGCTAACCCATTTAACTGGTGTAATGTGCTAACTTTTGTATATAGGTTAAATGGGTCAACCCGTTTAACATATTCAACCCGTGTAACTTATTTAACCCGTCAACCCAAGTATATATACGGGTTAGGTTCGGGTTACGTGTAAACAGGTTCGGGTTGACGTAGCTGACCCGATTATTTAAATGGGTCAGGTTCGGGTTGGGGTTTTCTGACCCCCAACCTGACAACCCGAACCCGACCCGAATTGCCACCCCTAACTTCATACACATAAATTTAGTGGGATCCACATAAATTTTACAAATAAAAGTTATGTGGGCCCCACTAAAATTATGTGTATGGAGTAAATTCCTATATAGAGATATCATTTCCCTGTATGTATATATATATATATATATATATATATATATATATATATATATATATATATATATATATATATATATATCATGTACAAGAGTCATTGTCTCTTTAAAAAAAAAGAATAGTTAATCGCTCATGTGGTTTACACATTTTTCCTTTCATCCTAACACTTCAAAAATTACATCGCCCATCTTTATACTTGACACTTTGTAACAGACCCGTCCTTTAACCGTTAGTTCTTTAATTGTTTTCTGTTAACTCCATAATCTAAGGGTATTTTAATCATTTTATACTTCATCTTCTACCACTGAAACAACAACAACATACTCAATACCGTCGGGGCGAGGTATGAGGGAGGTAGAATGTAGATAGATCCTACCTCTACCTAAGGGTAAACCCGAGAATAGGGAGACTGCTTCCAGAAAAACCTCCGACAAGTGTAAGTGTGCTGTGAGAGTGCTCAGAAATAACTGCATGTGCAATAACAAGGATAAGCCGTCAAAAGACAAAAGGATAAAAAAGCATACAAAGTATATACGCACAATACCGCCAAAAGAACATAAGAGAAAATGACATAAACATAAATAAGCAAAACGCCGCAAGAACCCCAGAAAATAGAAAAGATAAAATGCTAAAGAGGCAGGGGGACACGAACAAAATCATACAAGAGCAAAAACATAAACGCAAAAAGCAAAAGGGTAAAAGCACCAAGAAAAACGTAAGCAAAGAAAAGAGCGCAAAAAGTAAAACAAGACCAAGGCCTAAGAAAGCAGCAAAGATGTAGGCAGGACAACGTTATGGGGCCTATAGCTAAGGCAAAGCAAAACAAACAATAGAGGCACTAAACACCTAAAAAGCCTAAAGGGAACTAGCTAAGGGGCTCTATTTCTAAAACGCAAGTGGCAAAGCTACTAAGAGACTCCTATAAGGCCTAAACCCAAAAACTACCTCACACCCTCATACAACCTAGCCCGAACTACCCGTAGATTCTAATTCTATCTCTCCATTCATTCCTAGGTGAGGTCGATACGCGGGATTGCGCCCTTGCAACAGGTTTTACCTCTCAAGGGATCTTGCGAAGCTTGCAATCCCCGCCAGGCAGTGTACCTGATCGTTGTAGTATAGTATAGTGACAAGTACCGGGGGATTGATCGTTCAACTCAGGAATAGTGTCGCTAGGATTAGAAAACCTACTAAACTAGGTCTAGAGGTGAGGGATGATTCTTTTTGTATTTTTTATATTTTATGAAAGCAAGTAAAATCTCGGGTTTTGAAGGAGTGGGCGGAATTAGTTGCTAGTCAACTAACCCAATTAACTAAAGATGAAATCAAAATAAAATAAAAAGAAATGAAAATAAACTAATGTAATTATGTGGTGAAAACAATAATGAGAAAAGATGTGTTTACTTAGATTTCATTACTCCCTAGATATCTTTTACCGGTTGATTAATTTGTTACAATTGCATGGATGACGGGTTATATTCCTTAATACTAGTCGTAGGGCCGTGTATAATATTCCCTAACTCTATAAGCTCCTACTTCACTTCTATGTCGAGCCGACTAAAAGCTCCTAACATGGGATCATTAGAATTCACTTATGCATTAAATACAACCAAAAATCGTAGTACACCTCCGATCATGTTTCTTAAGACGTTCAAGCAAGTTACCAATGGAAGTCTGGCAGTTTTCTTAAGCCTAACATCGAATACAATCATCCACAACAATTATAAACAAACCATCAACCAATAATCAACATCTAGTTTTAACTACATCTAAGCAAACACAATAAAAACCTAGCCTATCATGTTAAAAGAAAGACAAGCATAAGATAGAATCACACAACACATAGACATATCGTATGATTATTGGAAAACTTATCTTCAATTAAGCATGGATGGAACAAGGGTTGAAACCCTTATTTTTACAGAAAATTCGTCTAGGGTTTAAGCTCTCCAAAGTTCTCCTAATGTTCCACACATATGAATGAAAAATTAGAAAAATATATATAGATAATACATCCTGACGGCGTCACGTTATAGCTTGTGACGTCGTCAACTCGCCGCCAAATTAAGGGTCGTATTGCCTAGATCCAGTCTTGAGGCTGTCATGTAGAAATTGAGCTCTGGGCCGTCACTTGCAAAATGACCCTGACGGCCTTGGTGACGCCGTCAGGCATTTTATACTTGAAATAGTTCTGGGCCATCATGTGTATTCTTCATATCCACCTCTTTTGCCAAGCTTGACGCCATCACGTGTGAGGTCTTGACGTCGTCAGGTACTGTTCCCAGCAAGGATTTTGAGACTTTGCCGTTTTCTTCACTTTTATGCTCCAAAAACGTCCAAAATGCTTCCTTTTCCATATTTCTCTCCAAAAGTACCTAAAATGACAATAGGAACGATTTAGGGCAGTAATTGATCAAATAATCACGAATTCGGGCTTAAATGACCCCCTAAAAGCGGTACACTTTTCGCCTTATCAAATTCCCTTACACTTGAGATTTGCTTGTCCTCAAACAAATACGCTTTTATTCTAATCAAAATACAAGTTAGGGGTCATTTAACACTAATATAAAAGTATTTACAACAAATAATCGTTCCACTAAAAACCAAAAACAAGCACGGAGGTCATACACTAGCACCTCACAAATAGTGTTTAGATACTCACATCTCTCGGGTGTAATAAAGTATATATCACAATATGGAAATGAAAAACATCTCTCACTACCTGTCATAGCAAATAGATTACCATAGGCTTGGGAAAGGATCAAACCTCCACCACTTGGCGTAAGCACCTAGTATAAACTATCAAAGAGGTCTTTTAAAAGGTTATAACATTAGATGTAGGGATATGAAAAACACGGTTTTGTTGGATAAAGGTAATATTTACTGGTGGCGAGTTAATCATCTTGGTTAATTACATGTACAATATGGCGTTGCCAAGCCAAGACTCGACTCGACTTAAGCTAATCAAAATCTAACAAACTATGAAATAAACATAAAATGAAACGGGATGGTAGTCCGTATGTTTTTTCTCTTTTTCAATTTTTCTATTTTTTTTCTTTTCTTTATTTTTTTCTTGATTTTTTTGATTTTTTTTTTCATACACTTTTACCCTACCATCCAAAATAATACATCATAGGGAATTTGCATTCCCCTTACACTTGAACTTTTACATACTTTACAATAAACTATTCTAATGACTTGAATTAAGATAATCAAAACACTTGGAGTACTTTTTAAGATTAATGCACATATGGGGGTAATATATGATGTTCTTCCCCATTACTCCATAACACAAGTACTTTACCCATGAGTCCCAATCGTCCCAAAACAATATGTACAAGATATGACTCGACTAAGCAACCATGTAATCAATTAGATAATTAACTAAGGGTTTAAACAAATAACAATAATGCACTAAAGATGAGTGCATACACGAAAGGCTAAGGCGATTTGGTTGCACATTTGGGGTGGATTGTAAACAAATTCTTCCTTTAAGTAAGATGCTTAAAGTTAGAAAAGAAAAGATAGGCTGGGAGGGGTGTACTAGGGGTATCGTGTACTAAAAATGAGTACAACGCTAAGGTGTGGGAAAATTAATTGACTTTGCTAGTCAAGGTAATTGACTTAAATGGTCAAGTAATTATGATACGCGTTTAACACAAGGCGATCCTAATGCCTCTTATCATGTAGTAAATCCTACTACACGAATGTAGTCTCACTAGAGGTCCCGGGATGCATCACTAACGCAAGTTCTAGAATCTAAATACTACCGGTACACTCATAATTAGCACTAATAATGAATGTTTTTCCTATCAAATCTAAAGGCAAACCTCACATATTTGGGTGGAAAATTTTTTAAGTGGTACGGTTTTGTTCTAGTCATACAACTCCTATCCGTGAGACGCTTGTTAAGGCTAAAGTTTCACTCCTAAATGTTGTAAAAAAATTTAAATTTGGCGCTAAAATTGCCCTAGCAAGTATCTCTTAGTTTTATTACACACCTACTATCAAACAAACAAACTCAAGTGCAATTGTATCCTATAAGGTATCATCATTTACCCTCCCCTTACACTTAGGATGAACATTGTCCCCAATGTTCAATTAAAGGATGTAAAAGTAAAGAAGGTAAAAGAATGAAAACAAATACTCCCCTGATTCGTTCGGTGTGGATAGTGTGCCAACAAGGTTAGATCTTCCTCCAAGAAAATGAACTTTGAAAGCTTCCCTCCAGAAATATAAATCATCTTCTTGTCATATATAACCTGTTAAACCTGAGAAAACAATCAAGGCAAACCTCGCGTAAAATCGGCGGCAATCTATATATACTAAAAAATCCTAGAAAACAAATTAAGATATAATGCTTGTGGAATGAATGTTTGCAGATTTCCTGGAGTTTATAAAACTAAAGAATCAACAAAAACTTTAAGACTCCGGTTTAAACAAAACTTGCAAAATTTTTCAGAATTTTAGTACCTGAAGCCGTCAGGTTGTAACTCCTGACGCCGTCAGAATGTTCCTGGAAAAATCTTATGTTAAGTTTCCGGAAAAATTCTGGAAAAAGTTATGCCTTATTTCCTGGAAAATCCTGCAAAACATCATTATGACTCGATACAAGCATTTGACTCTAACAAATACTAATATACATGCTCATTTAATATTGTAGTGAATCATGCTCATTTTCGTTCTTATAAACAAATTTGGATTTCCCTTACACTTAGCTTTTGCAAAATACCTTTATATGTAATTAAGACGAAGTTAAAAACAAAATAAAGCATTTTCACAATTTACTTTGAAACATGATTTACCAACAATAAAAATAAAACACGCATACGGAAACAAATAAAATCAAATAAAAACAATCAAACAAATAAAGCTTGGGTTGCCTCCCAATAAGTGCTTGTTTTTGTTTGAGTCACGAGCTTGACTCTACCCTTATTTAACGGAAATAGAGGAGGTTTTCCCTACAGTTAGGATTAAGTGCGGGTGGAAGTAGCGATACACACCCTTAGGGTGGAAATATGCCATGTGAGGAAAAAGTGGTGGATGAATTATATGCTCAAAGGGGTGTGCTCCTTTCATCATAACCTTACCTAGTTCACTTTGGTCAATGGGTGAGTTAAAGTTTTCTCCTAAGAAGGGATCATCTTCTATCAACTTTGAGAGATTCCTAGATGGGAATCCATCTTGACCTAATATACCCGGTTTAAACCCATAATATTTCTTGTGATTAATCATGAATGGGTGATGTAAGCATGTAAGATTATGTTCCACACCTATATTGGCTTCCATTCTACATGGCTTAAAGTCTACCATCTTTATCCTAAGACTACCCAGACTACATGGGTTGATGGGTGGATCGGGACCTTTTTCAATTCCTAAATTCACATCTAACGATGGAAGATTAGGTAACGGTTTTGGTTGAGGCTCCTGTTCATCAAAACTAGGAACTTCCTTAGGACAAAAAGAAAGATCATCACTACAAGTGTTAAAACCTATATTCTCTATTTGTGCTTGGTCCAATGGTTCTACCTCTATTGGGGTTCCTATAGTCTCTTCTACTTCTTCCGGGTAAGTCAAGGGCGGTGTGTGTGCCTCAAATGATGGTAGGACTTATGGAGTACTTAGTGAACTTGGATTATCCACCTCATCCTCTATTGTATCTAGATTACCTATGTGTTCATCTTGTATTATGGTGGAATCAAACCACTCTATGCACCTAGGTATCTAATCAATAGGCTTATTATCCCCAAACAAACTTCTTGCTTGTTCCCTCAAACTTGCGATCAATTGATCTGTAACAACGTTTGTTGGGCTGTCCATTTTTTTGGAAAGTATGGCACAATTCTCTATGGTTTCCCATGCTTCATCAGCACTTAATCCCCAAAGGTCCCCATCTGCGGCATGGTCAATGTCCATTTTGGTATAGTGGTCGACACGATGGTAAAATATTTCAATTTGGGACCACAAATAGAAACTATCATGAGGGACTTTTCGAAGTAAATATTTAAAACGAGTCCATGCATCATAGATAGGTTCATCTTGATGTAGTTTGAACATCAAGATGTCATTTGGAGTGGGTAAATTTCATGGTTGGTAGTATGATGGATTCGCGTTCTCCATAATGGCAAACGGAATAGTCAATGAACTTAGTTTACAAACAAAGGCACAAAGAAAAAGATAGACTAAAGAAAACCTAGAAATAAAAATAAAAATCTTACTAGAAAGGAATCTAGCAAGTAGACCTAATAAAAAGAAATTCTAACCTAGAAAATAACTATTCCCCGGGTTGCGGCGCCAAAAACTTGATGGCGCCGCACTCTTTTGCAAAAGTTGAGGAATAAATGTAAAGATAGACAATCCCCGGCAACGGCGCCAAAAACTTGATACGCGGGATTGCGCCCTCGCAACAGGTTTTACCTCTCAAAGGATCTTGAGAAGCTTGCAATCCCCGCCAGGCAGTGTACCTGATCGTTGTAGTATAGTATAGTGACAAGTACCGGAGGATTGATCGTTCAACTCAGGAATAGTGTTGTTAGGATTAGAAAGCCTACTAAACTAGGTCTATAGGTGAGGGATGATTCTTTTTGTATTTTTTATATTTTATGAAAGCAAGTAAAATCTCGGGTTTTGAAGGAGTGGGCGGAATTAGTTGCTAGTCAACTAACCCAATTAACTAAAGATGCAATCAAAATAAAATAAAAAGAAATTAAAATAAACTAATGTAATTATGTGGTGAAAACAATAATGAGAAAAGATGTGTTTACTTAGATTTCATTACTCCCTAGATATCTTTTACCGGTTGATTAGCTTTTTACAATTGCATGGATGACGGGTTATATTCCTTAATACTAGTCGTAGGGCCGTGTACAATATTCCCTAACTCTATAAGCTCCTACTTTACTCCTATGTCGAGCCGACTAAAAGCTTCTAACATGGGATCACTAGAATTCACTTATGCATTAAATACAACCAAAAATCGTAGTACACCTCCGATCATGTTTCTTAAGATGTTCAAGCAAGTTACCAATGGAAGTCTGCCAGTTTTCTTAAGCCTAACATCGAATACAATCATCCACAACATTTATAAACAAACCATCAACCAATAATCAACATCTAGTTTTTACTACATCTAAGCAAACACAATAAAAACCTAGCCTAGCATGTTAAAAGAATGACAAGCATAAGATAGAATCACACAACACATAGACATATCGTATGATTATTGGAAAACTTATCTTCAATTAAGCATGGATGGAACAAGGGTTGAAACCCTTATTTTTACAGAAAATTCATCTAGGGTTTAAGCTCTCCAAAGTTCTCCAAATGTTCCACACATATGAATGAAAAATTGGAAAAATATATATAGATAATACATCCTGACGGCGTCACGTTATAGCTTGTGACGCTGTCAACTCGCCGCCAAATTAAGGGTCGTATTGCCTAGATCCAGTCTTGACGCTGTCATGTAGAAATTGAGCTCTGGGCTGTCACTTGCAAAATGACCCTAACGGCCTTGGTGACGCCGTCAGGCATTTTATACTTGAAATAGTTATGGGTCGTCATGTGTATTCTTCATATCCACCTCTTTTGCCAAGCTTGACGCCGTCATGTGTGAGGTCTTGACGTCGTCAGGTACTGTTCCTAGCAAGGATTTTGAGACTTTGCCGTTTTCTTCACTTTTATGCTCCAAAAACGTCCAAAATGCTTCCTTTTCCATATTTCTCTCCAAAAATACCTAAAATGACAATAGGAACGATTTAGGGCAGTAATTGATCAAATAATCACGAATTCGGGTTTAAATGACCCCCTAAAAGCGGTACACTTTTCTCCTTATCAGAGGTCATGTCCTCGGATAACAAAATCACCTTCATGTCTTGCTTAAGTATATCCTCCCACCTAAGTCTAACTCATAAAATCACCTAAACACCTCAACTACACAATAATCTTAAACTGTTCAAAACATACTTGTATTCAATTCACATAACCATGATCTCATTATAATTTTACACATAAATTCATCATAATCTCCTTTTTATCATCATAACATGTTGTATATAACCAAAACCCTCAATTGCTAATTACTAAAACTGGAATTTAGAGGATTTCTAATAATCATACGGTCATACCTTAGAGTTAACTTGAAAGAACACCAAATTTCAGCCTCTAACTCCTTGTAAACACAATCCCTAAGCTTGGTAAATCTTGATTATTGATAGAAATATGAAGTTATGGCAAGAACATGTAGTCTCCACTTTCCCTCATCTTTGAAACGTGCCTATGGAGATGAAAATGAGATACTAATCTTTCCGTAGGCTTAAGGAAGGTTTATAAGAGAGTTATTATTTGACTTTTGAAGTTTGACGAAGTTATTCCTTGTTAGTCTAGCTATTGTAGCTCATCCTTTTTCTTTAATACTTGTTTTCATGAAGGGTCCTTTTTACTAAAGGAACCTTATAAATATGACAGGAGTTAACTTGGAAGCTTTAAAATATGTTAAAATCATTATTATAAAAATTAGAGTGTTAAAGACCGGGTTTTATGTTATAAGGACCGGATATGTTTATTATATTAGGACTGAGTATGAATATTATGTTAGGATCGGGTGATCATCAGGTATGAATGTGATGTTACGACCAGGTGATCTCCGGTTATGAACATGATATGAGGACCAGGTGACCTCCAATTATGAACATGATATAAGGATCGGGTTATTACGGGTACGAACATGATATGAGGATTGGGTAATCGTCGGGTATGAGCATGACATTAGGATCAGGGGATAGCCTGGAATGAATGTGAGTTTCGGGAATAACCGGTTATATTATGTAATAGGATGTACGAAAAATGGACCATATAGTAAATATGAAACTTATTTGATTATAATACTGTATCGTCTACTCACTAAGTCAAAGTGACTTACTGGTTCAATGTTTACCTTTTTGTAGGTAAATGATATGGCTTGGGGGCTTGCAGTTAAAGTAATGTGATTTTGAGGGAACGGTAATGCTCGGAGTATAGGTGACAAGCATTATCATTCGCACCCATTTGATAACACCTTGTTAATTCCTGAAATGTTGTAGTCTCAGTCAATTCTTTGAGTCTTAAACAGATTTAGTTAAGCTTATGGGTCATTCGCCCATAAACTTAACTAAAACTATTTCAAAGAACTAAAATGAAGTTATGTTATTTATGGTCAGAAAAGGGTGTTTGGGTTAACACCCGCACTTTTTGTATTTAGTGCTTCCGCGCGTCGTTTTTTGTGAATCTTTTGTATGAATACGATATTCAATATACAAAAGTATGTTTCTAGGTTTCATGAATTATCAACAAGTAGATGTATGAATTTCGTGGAATGAGCTTTCGTACATCAGTAGGTCTATACGGCGTATAAGGTAGAAGCATATATGACGCATGAGGTTATAAGTGTTTATACTATAAATGCATTCTTTCAATATTCAAACCCACAAAACCAATCCCAAAATTATGACATATCACACCTAAACAAGAAACGATCAAGTTGCATATAAACTATAATAATGACTATTTATATCTATTCATTGTTTTGTTGATTTTCAAGGATCGACCATTGTAGAAAAAATCAATATTTGCCAAAATTATTAAAATGTTAATTAATACTCTACAAGAACATAATCTTTCCTTTTCTTTTTTTCATAGTAGATCATCACTTGTTCGCAGAAAAATTGATTAGAGAGATTAATCATGTGTTAGAAAAAAAAATATGTAAATAAAAATCCGCATAACATAATGTAATTTGAAAGGGAAATTACACTTTGAAAAGGATATACAATTGATCATTGTACTTAAAACCACAACGAAAACCAATCAAATTTGGGACTAACATCAAATAGATTTGGAAATTGGATATGGCTAATCCGTTCACAACGCTGTGGTAGATATCTTTTTGGACTGATTTAGCCATAGCAAGGGTTGATTACCTTCTTGTGTTAAATATCGGAATCCCAATAAGGGACATCGTAAGAATATTAGAAACAACCTTCCCCACTTTCGTGTAGTTACTAAAGGTCCCTCATTGTTGTTGCTACTGCTTTTGTTGGTTCATCATCATATTTTGATTATTTTTTACTACATTATAACCACCGAACATTGTCATAGGCGTCCCTTGTTGCCTCTGTTGGGGGCTATCATCATCATCTGATTAGTGTTTACTCCGGGATAACCTCCAAATTGTTTTTGCGGTTGGTTTACCATAAGAGGCTGATTAGTGTTCTTTTTTTATAAAATTGTTGTTGTTACGGCTGCTAGTTGACCAGCATTTGTTGGTTAACCATCATTTGTTGATTAGTATTCACTCAGTTATAACCACCAAATACTATTGTAAGCATACCTTGATGGCGAAACCGTTGTGAAGGAAAGTAACCACACAAGAACAAAGGAGTTTCTATAAACCCTCAAGGGGTGCCCATACGGGATTTTAAGAGAAACAATCTTTTCTTATTTGATAATCAATAAATGTCCTTAAACATAAACGTATTGCAACATATACTCTAATAGAGTCTTGGAAAGAAAGCCAAAATCTCTTCTAAAACTAATAATAAGGAAACAAATCATAACTAATAAATCTAATAATCTAAACAAATCTTTATATAAAAATAACATAACGCCTAATATTAAAAAATAGATTATGACAATTATAAACTGTCATCTCTACCATTCCATCTTCTCCAACTAATTGACTTGACTTCCATGTTGACCGAAGAACCGGTGGCTAAGCCAGAGGATTCCCTGCATCATTCTCCTCCTCTTGGAAAAAGACTCATCCTCGAGTCTTGTCTTTCCAAGTCTCAAACTCTTAAACTTTCTAACCCTCCTCCATTTCCTTAACATGGCCTCTCTATGGAGAACCACATTTCGTCATCCAACACATTCGATAAGATCATCCACGTGAAGTGACATCATCCTCACTCACGTGACCATTGCCTCATTCAGCAACTCTACGGTTAGCTTGTTTTTGGAATCTGTCTGAACTTCCTTCACTTGTTTAATGAGGTCTTGATGTGTTTCGAAAGCTTTAAATTTATAATATTAGTTCTACCGATTCCTTAATACACAAAACACACGGGTAAAAGTATAACCCCCGTTTATAGTAAAGGTTTAGGTAAGACCAAGTCGTCCCAAGAAAGGAAAATATTTTTCTTATAAGTGTTGTCTAACAAAATTAAATTCCAATGATTGTCACTTATCATTAAAACCATTTTTGTTGGATTTAAGATTTTTGAAATGTTTTGCCAAGTTAATTTAAAGATATGTTTGTCCAAGGCTGAGCACAAGAGATAAACAAGCAAGTGTAACATGAAGAGTACACGAACAAAAAATAAGAGTAATGCATGACTGGTGATCATGTAAACTAGTATATCTACTCAACATAAAAAGGTATCCTTTCGGCCTTTAACCCTTAATATATAAAGTGCATAAAGTATGGTTCGTGCATGAAGTATAAAATATGTAATTCCTCTAATCAAGTCGTTAGACATGAGATTAGTCCTTAAACATGTCATAATCCAGGCTATCGATTGTTTTACAATCCAATTCTCACAAGAATAGCAATGACTCGTTATAGACAGACGATTCATAATATAACTAGTATATTGCATCTTTCGACCTTTAAACAATCATAATGACCAATCAAGACAAGTGATAGTATACTAAACAATGACATATCAAATACACACTTCATAAATTCAGAATTCATAGTACATTTCATGTTATTAACTCATGGCCACAATGCCTTAGACAAACATAATACGACTACTCAATACTTATAACAAAGTAACAAACGTAACACGAGTAAACAATAACCAATTTCATAATAAAGTAGGTTATACCGAGATTACAAGGTAGAACCACGTTCACAATTCTTCTTCCACAAGTACTACTTGCTTCCAACTCCTTAGCAAGTGGTTTTAGGTGCAAAACCACTTCTATTCTTCTTATGATTACAAGAAGATGATTCTTGATTCACGTGTGTGTATTACTCCAATTTGAGCTTCTATTTATAGTTGATATGTAGCCCTAAGAAGTCCCTGGTTAGTAATGATAGGTAAGTGATCGGCCTCATCATTAATGTAGCTCATTAATAGAAAAGTATAACTATCAGGGGAAGTACGACGCACACTTGATATAAAACCGTTGGGCTTCTCCTCACGTAACCGGCACTCTTGAAGTAATAGACCGGCGCACCTCAATATTGACTCGTAAGTACATAGTTGACCAAAGGTGCCCGTAAGCGATGTAATCTTTTCCAATTATATAAACTAATAAAATGGAACTTGATGTAATCTTTTCACTTTCTCTTCTCATTGGTTTTCTTATTCATTGATTTTTTTTTCCTAATAGAGATTACTTTCATTTATAACAATTTAAATAAACTGATGTAATGTAGTAAGTCTTCAAGAGTTCAAAAATGTAGTTGTAAAAAGGCACTTTTGTCTTATCATTTATAATAATTTACTAGTTTTAATATTGTTTCGTTTTTCATATGACTACAGACCCCCCAGCTCCCCCCAAGCAAGACGAGAAGCTCAGCCATTGAGCTCATGGACACCAAACCAAAATAATTTGTGCATAAGCAAAGCCACAACAGCTGTTATGCTTGTAGATTTATTTTAACATGTAATTTTTGTAGATTGATTAATGTTAGTTCTACTATAAATATTCCTATATATTTTATTTTGATTATATTATATACAATTGTTTTTTAATAACTTTTGTTGCAAAAAATGTTGCAACTACCAAAGCTTAAAAAACTTCTTTAGTTTGAATTTTGTTTTGTATGCATCCATGCCCCATAAGTGTATTAAGTTTTGTTGATATAGAGTTTATTGTAAGCAGCGGTGCATCACGAATATGTTCCAAACACTCGTAAATAATGATCGAGGTTCAATTAACTTGATGTAGTTTCAAGTTGTAACGGATGACTTGTAACAAAATGACATGTTACCCAAACTTCCTGGCCCAACCCATTTATTTTGCAACTGATATAGGTCTACACAAGGAAGAGAAGGGGTTTGACTATCGTGTTTATACTCTCTCATTTGTGGTAATGGTAATGATTCATGTTGTTGTTGTGTTTATATCTATTTGTTGTCGAGTATTTGAAAATCTCTTTCCCGTGCACAAATCAGGAAAATCACATTGCTCATTAGACTACTTGTGTTACTTCTTCTTCCACTTTGTCAGTTAGTTACGATGGTTTGTTACATTTAGAACTAACCTCGATCTCTAGCTATTATTTGTATGGTGTCTGGGTACTTTATATAGATAATGATACAGGATTTACCGACCAGGTTTTATATTTATAAGTTGCTCGTCTATCTAAGGTCTACCTAATGCACTATCGGGCAGTGTACCCGGTCGTGTATGGTATAGCTAATGGTAAAGCCAATGTCGTCCCAAGAGCTATGCGTCCGGATTATATCTAAGTCTAATGTCACTGGTTTTAAAGGGGGTTTTAATGATTGATTAATTATTAAACTAATGAAATGAAAGTAAATGAAATAAACAAAACAATAATAAAATAATGAAGAGAAATCAGTCGGGAGAGGAGTGTCAACCTAATTACTACTCTTGTTATTATTATGACGAGTTTTATAATTAATGCATCCTATCGTTTCAGCTGGGGATTCAATTCGGCTGGACTTAGATGGTCAAATCGTCTAATCTTATCTTTCACCTTGCCCTATTCCGTAACCTAATGATTACAAGAGTTCGCTGGCAAATACAAGGTGAAAGAGTCATTAAGAGCCTTTACTAACTTAGAATATTCTAAGGGGATGCGGCCGGTCGGAACTTACATCCCCCCTCATTCCTTAAGCAAATCAGTTTGGTAGGTGGTCGTTCGTTGAAATTTCCACACGAATGGTGATAGTCCTATGGTCAATTCCTATCACCAAACACACCCTTATCTGCTATGGGTCATATGGTCAATTCGCCTAGCATCAATGGAACTACCAAACATCATTACTACTGAAACAAAGGTGTCCTAAGACATGCTAAGAAAGTATTCAAATAAAACAATACGAAATGTGAGAAAACTAAATCATAATAACAACAATTTCATAACTAGGCTAACACTAAAGGTGTTTAGCCACTCATATTTATAAATGCAGAAAAATAGATGTTTAACATGATTAATGAAAACATAAATTCGATACAAAGATTATGAATGATAAAACTTATGATTGTAGCGTGAATTCTCCTTTGGAAATCACTTGTATGCTTGCAAAACTTTGTCCTCCTTGCTCCCTAATTCCTTCCTGACTTTTGTGTGTGTGAAAGTGATGTTTAAAATGTGGAATTAGGGCATGTATTTATAGTCTCAACTTTGCTACAGCGTAGGAACTAGGAAGCTACGCCGTAGCCTTTCTTATTTCCAACTACGCCGTAGTTGATTCTTCTGCTACGCCCGTAGAACTCTCGTACAGCCATCTACGGCGTAGTTAAATGAGGGACTACGCCGTAACTTTCTCAAGGATAACAAAAATTCATCTAAGTATAGGAATGAAGAAATACGACGTAGCTTTAATGATAGCTACGCCCGTTGAAGTCTCGTAGTCACAACTATGCCGTAGCCTGAAAGTTGGCTACACGGTAGGTCTTTGGTCAGCGTTGACTTCAGTCTTCGGTGTAAATGGTAACTACGGTGTAGGTAGAGAATGCCTCTACGCCGTAGTTAGTGCAATTTCAGCATACTTCAATAATTTTCATTTATAACCTTCCAAATCCGCGTCCTTTCGTTCAATTGCTCATCTTTGTCTTGAAAATGGAATATAAAAGAATAAGAGTATATATTCTAGCAAAATGGCATAAAAATTGAGCATAATATGGGGAAATTAATACTAAAATATCATAACTATTTGATGCTATCAGACAACTTGTGTGAATCAAGGTGGGGATCAACGACAGCTATAACTGAGTCGAACCATCTTATTTTAACGTTCGGGTTATAAAGCTCAGTCACAAGTCTTAAGACATTGTGTCATTTTATAGTTTTATGCTTTATGAGCACATATATTGACAAAAGTACTATAGTGTTTATCAAGAAATGCTATATTTAGTTCAAAACTCAATTTGAGCACAACCTAGTATTTATTTCCAAATAAAGCTATTGATTTTCAAGCTTGGGATTGTCGAAGCTCTTCAAGTCTCTATCTTGGAAGCCTGAATAAAGGTGTTTTTAGTGGTGTCTCTACTCATGATGGTGGCCCGAATATATCATTGCTCTGATATGTGGATGATGCATTATTTTTTGGAGAATGGTCTATCTTTAATTTAAAAAGTTTGATCCAAGGTCTTAAATGTTTAAGTGACGTGTGTGGTTTACATGTTAATCATTCAAAAAGATGCGATTATGGTGTTGGGGTGGATATTAACGGGTTGAAAATGTTGCAGCACATTTTAATTATAAGTGGGACTACTTACATTTCACATACCTTGGTCTTCCAATTGGTAAAAAAAATAATAAGAAAAAAATAAAAATAAAAAAACAAAAAAAAAACTGTATAAGCTTGACTCTTGGATGGAAAGTATTGATCTTTTTCCGAAACAATTGACTTCTTGGAAGGCTAAAAATCTTTTTATAGTGGTGCGTCTCATACTCATAAAATCGGTTCTTGGAAACTTTCCAAAATACTTTCTATCTTTCATGCTCCTAATGGAATACTTACATTCTTTAAAGAATTGGTCAAGGTTTTATCGAAGAAGACCCTAAAGGTATTTTTTGGATTAAACGGTTGGATGTCTTTCCTTGTAGGGGCGAAGGTGAACTAGGAGTTAGTACTATTGGTGAGTGCTTATTCACTCACCTTTTCTTAGCCAAAATAAGACTAAATAATCCAAAATCTAACCCAAAATGCCAAAGAAAGTGTGTTTTTGTGATTATGAATGTGAAGGTACGGATATTTCACAAAAAGACGAAAAACAAACGAAAACCGGCAAAAACGAGCACGAGAGTGGAATGAGTGCAGAAAGTCAAAGAAAGTCAAAAGTTGAGCTTACAAATTCAAAAGAGATCCTCATATTTTGAAAGATTTGCAAGATTGACCCTTGTTGTGAAAGATTGAAGAAAGTGCAAGATTGGTCCATATACTTTCAAAAGTTGACAAATTCAGTCCTTTAAAGATATTTTTATAGTCAAGTCAACATCAGCCCTTCATCTATTCAAAATTGGCAAAATTGGCCCTTGATAACTATTTGTGAAGATTGGCATTTCGAGCCATTGTAAATTCAGAAATCTACACATTTGGTCCTTGTGATTTTGAAGTAATAAAATTCTGAAAATAGAAATACATTCCAAAAGTTTGGTCCAATTAATAAATCCAAGTCCAAAATCATGGCCCAATCCCATAAATAACCCGAGCCCACCTCCTTGGTCAACACCTCATACACGGGTCAAACTAATACTTTTACCCAACCTTCCCGCCCCCTATTTTACCCAGATAAAAATCCCATGAACCCTAAAATACTGTTCCGGTCAAATTACAGCACGTAAGGGTATAATAGTACAATTGCTCAGTTTCTAGAAGAAGTCAATGATGTCAGAAGCATGTCAGTGCAAAAGAAACACAAGGAATGACAGTTGGCAGCTAGTTATTGGTCCTCACACGTCATAATGATTGATCAAAGGGTTATTAGTGAATGGTAATGATTAGATGATGATCATACGGCTCATAATAGAGGCAAAGAAGCACAGCACACGGATTGCCAAGATGGCAATCTGTGACCCCCTCCCTACTAGATCTTTCCATCCACCACTATAAATAGAGGTGTTTGGATAGCTTATTGGAGTAGTAGTTAGTAGTAGCGAAGCTCTGTTCAATTTTCTTTCAAATGTATTAGTTTCTTTGTATTGTATTTTTTAAGCTTTAATAAAATTAGTTTTTACCTTTTCATACTCTTAGCTTATTGTTTACCTCTCATTAGTTAAGCTTTTATTTCTGTCATACTTAGTTTTCATCTCAATTTCTATATAGCTTATACATATTTTTCTTTCAATTCAGTTTTATTATTTTTCAAAAACTTTTAAAAAAATTCAGAAAAAAATAGAGTTTGATTAAAATCCAGCTTATCATATAAGCTTGTTGGAAGTTTTTGCATCTTATTTTAGCTTTGTAGCTATTGTAAGATTGATTTAAGTTCAAATCACTCAAAAGCTCAAATAAGTCAATAAAAGTCAACTAAGATATAATCATGGTGAATCCTGGTGAATTTTGATAGACCAATTGGTGAATCCTGCTGAAATGGTGTGAAAACACCAACTTGGTTCTAAATTAGGAGAAGTTCCACTTCATGGTTAAAGAGGGCATTGTCCTCGCCTCCTCGGCCATAAAATCTCCAAATATGGGATCGAGGTAGATCGTGCCAAAGTTGATGTAATTGCTAAACTACCTCATCCTACCACCGTTAAAGGAATCCGAAGTTTCCTTGGTCATGCTGGTTTTTACCGACGTTTTATACAAGACTTTTCTAAGATAGCCCGGCCTCTGACCCACCTTTTAGAGAAAGATGCTCCGTTTAACTTCACAAATGAATGCATTGATGCATTTAATTTCTTAAATAAGAAGTTAATGGAGGCACCGATCTTAGTTGCCCCCGATTGGAGCTTACCATTTGAGCTAATGTGCGATGCAAGTGATTATGCTATTGGTGCAGTTCTGGGGCAATGAAAGACAAAATACTTTCAGCCGATACACTATGCAAGTAAGACAATGAATGACGCTCAATCTCATTATACGACTACTGAAAAAGAGATGTTAGCCGTTGTCTATGTTTTTGAAAAATTTCGACCTTATTTGCTTTTGAAAAAATGCATAGTGTATACGGATCATTCAGCTCTAAAATACCTAATGGCAAAGCAACATGCTAAGCCACGCTTGATGCGGTGGGTTCTACTCCTTCAAGAATTCGACGTTGAAATTCGAGATAAAAAAAGGAGCTGAGAACCTTGCTGCTGATCACCTTTCGCGTCTAGAGAATCCCCATCAAAGTGTTCTCGAGAAAAAGGAAATTACCGAAACATTTCCTCTCGAGACACTTGGGAGTGTGTCTAATAGTGACCCAAGTACCACATGGTTCGTCGATTTTGTGAATTACCATGCGGGAAACTTCATACGAAAAGGGATATCGTCCCAACAAAAGAAGAAATTTTTCAAAGATGTTAGGCATTACTTTTGGGACGACCCCTACTTGTTCAAAGTTTGTGCGGATCAAGTGATCTGGCGGTGCGTTCACGGCAAGGAAGCCACTGAAATTCTTATGGCATGCCATAGTGGACCCACGGGGGGACATCATGGTGCCAGTTTCACCGCTAAGAAAGTTTTTGATTCCGGCTTTTATTGGCCGACGATTTATCGGGATGCCCATGAATTGGTGAAATCATGTGATTCTTACCAACGTCAAGGAAAAATCTCTCAAAAAGATGAAATGCCTCAAAATGCTATTCAAGTATGTGAGATTTTTGACGTTTGGGGTATCGATTTCATGGGACCATTCCCATCTTCTAGAGGAAACAAGTATATTCTCGTGGCCGTCGATTACTTGTAGAAATGGGTTGAAGCGAAGGCGCTCCCCACCAATGACGCCCGAGTTGTTGTCAAATTTCTGAAAACTCTTTTTGCCCGATTCGGAGCACCTCGAGCTATAATAAGTGATCGTGGGACCCATTTCTGCAATGACCAATTTTCTAAAGTTATGCTTAAATATGGTGTCACACATCGTCTTTCTACTGTTTATCATCCGCAAACAAGTGGTCAAGTTGAGGTGTCCAATCGTGGTTTGAAACGAATATTAGAAAGGACCGTAGGAGAGCACCGTGCCTCATGGGCTGATAAGTTAGAAGATGCATTATGGGCTTTTTGGACCGCTTACAAAACACCCATTGGGTGTACTCCTTATAAGCTGGTTTACGGGAAGGCTTGCCATTTGCCCCTAGAACTTGAGCACAAGGCCTACTGGGCCTTAAAACATGCAAATTTTGACCTTAAGACAACGGGTGATCAACGAAAGTTCAATTGAATGAATTAGTCGAACTTCGTGATCAAGCCTACGAGAATTCTTTGATCTATAAAGAGAAACCTAAAAGACTTCATGATGCTAAGATTAAAGACAGCGTTTTCAACGTTGGTGATCAAGTGCTTCTTTTTAACTCTCGATTGAAGATTTTCTGGAGTAAGCTTAAAACCCATTGGTCTGGACCATTCACCATAACCCAAGTATTCCCTTATGGCACCATTGAGTTAGCTCAACCCGATGGTCCCAATTTTAAGGTGAATGGTCACCGTTTGAAACATTACTTCGGAGGGGACGTACCAACCATGGTAGTCCCGAATCTCCAAACTTTCCCCAAGGACGAATGAATTCGGGGATCGAGTCAAGCTACGTGACTCGGTAATAAAAAACAAAGCGCTTCGTGGGAGGCAACCCATGCTTATCCAATTCATCTTCTTATTTTTCTTATTTCTAACAAATAACGTGAGGAGGGGGTGCATCTTCCATTCTTGTGTTTCGTGGTTGTTTGTGAATGCTTGTCCAGGATTGTCCCTGATTTATGATGAATCTCGTGCTCGTTGTTTTCTCTCCACTCGAGTCTCATTCATCGATGCTTTTGGAAATCCTATATCCGATAATCTTATCGACTAACGTTTTCTTTGGCATAATTAATAAACGGCCCTAGAATTTTGTTAGGATTGCCTTTACCCTTAAAACATTGAGGAAAATGTTCCATTCTAGTCCGGGGGAGGGTGAATGTTCGATTCGATTTGACCTTGAAACTTTCACCATGTCGTGTACTCTCGCAACTCCGTTTTTCTAAAAAAATTGAAAATTTGAAAATTTTTGAAGAAAAATGAATGAAAATGTCATGAAAAAGCACAAAAAAAATGAGAAAAGTTGAAAAAGTTGTGCAAAAATATAATAAGTTTGAATAAGTGTTTTGACACCTTGTTGACTTTCCAGCTGGCGAGAGTAGGAATAAATATTTTGACTTGACCGGGCGTGTTGAGCCCTAGCTTGTTCCCTTAACCAATGATAATCATATAAGCTTGCGCTAGTCTTGTACACAAGGAGCTATAAAATGCGAATTCTTTCTTTAAGAATCTGCAAGTTCCCGTACTTGACTTTATACATGCGCAGCTTAAAAGCTTTCGCTAGTCTTTTACATAAGGAGCTAGAAAACGCGAATTCTTCTTCTAGAATTTGCAAGTTTCCGTAACTGAGTTTATATATGCGTGGCTGATTATTGGCTAAGTATTCGATGGTTTCATTATTTGAGATCTTAAATTGCGAAGAACGAGAAATGATAGAGTCTATTTAGAAGTTAGATGCTAAACGTGGAGTAGTTGGTTCTCTTTAGAACTCATGAAAGGTACTTATGGCTTTTTGCTCCCGTAAAATTGATTCACCAATATATAATAGATGTTCTAGGTTAATTAGTGGTATTTATGTTTGAATAATATTTAGTTTTTTTTTCTTAAAAGAATCTTTGCTTTAGAAGTTGGGTACATATTAAGGAACATAAAAAATAAAAGCAAAAATGAAAAAATCAAAAGTCAAAAGTTGATTATGTATGTGGTTTTGGAGCTACCTGATAAGCTTCCATTGATGATGAAAAAAAAGTAAAGAAAGAAAAGTATGAAAAAAAGTGAAAAATGAAAAATGAAAAAAAAGTGAGATTGTATGTACCCAATTCCTTGATGTGGACCGAATTTCTAGAGCAGTGGTTTTTGAGAGAAAATGAAAAACTACTTAGTGTTTAAACTGGGTATCTCTATCGGACTTAAAAGTATTGAAACGAGAAAATATGGAGAAATTCATTTCTCAACAAAAATAAAATCTTGAGATACAAAACTTAGGAAATGGGAGTAAGAGGTTTCGACAAGTAACTTTTATGAGTAGTGTTAGCATCTAACTTGTAGATAAGTTGTGATCTCGTTTGTACGCATAGTTTGGGGGCTTGTGAAAAATCAAAGACGACGATTTTTATCCGTATGGTACTTTTCCATTAGAAGTGTTTCTACTTTTTGACCCTAAAAATTCTTGAAAAATAATGAAAGTTCAACAAACCGTCACAAGAATAAAATGAGAAAATACAAAAATAATAGTGATAAGTAGAATAAAGGAATAAATTTTGGAAAACGGGGCGTTTTCGAGAATAAATGATTTTGTAACTTCTTTTGAACCTCCTTGATACTTTACAACGTTAGTAGAAAGAGTTATGAAATTATTTATCCCAAAAGCGTGAATTGATCACATTGCGTGAGGGCACGACAATACTTTAGTCCGGGGGATTTTGGTGAGTGCTTATTCACTCACCTTTTCTTAGCCAAAATAAGACTAAATAATACAAAATCTAACCCAAAATGCCAAAGAAAGTGTGTTTTTGTGATTATGAATGTGCAGGTACGAATATTTCACAAAAAGACGAAAAACAAACGAAAACTGGCAAAAACGAGCACGAGAGTGGAATGAGTGCAGAAAGTCAAAGAAAGTCAAAAGCTGAGCTTACAAAGTCAAAAGAGATCCTCATATTTTGAAAGATTTGCAAGATTGACCCTTGTTGTGAAAGATTGAAGAAAGTGCAAGATTGGTCCCTATACTTTCAAAAGTTGACAAATTCAGTCCTTTAAAGATATTTTTGAAGTCAAGTCAACATCAGCCCTTCATCTATTCAAAATTGGCAAAATTGGCCCTTGATAACTATTTGTGAAGATTGGCATTTCCAGCCCTTGTAAATTCAGAAATCTACACATTTGGTCCTTGTGATTTTGAAGTAATAAAATTCTGAAAATACAAATACATTCCAAAATTTGGTCCAATTAATAAATCCAAGTCAAAAATCATGGCCCAATCCCATAAATAACCCGAGCCCACCTCCTTGGTCAACACCTTATACACGGGTCAAACTAATACTTTTACCCAACCTTCCCGCCCCTCTTTTACCCAGATAAAAATCCCATGAACCCTAAAATATCTGTTCCGGCCAAATTACAGCAAGTAAGGGTATAATAGTACAATTGCTCAGTTTCTAGAAGAAGTCAATGACGTCAGAAGCGTGTCAGGGCAAAAGAAACACAAGGAATGACAGTTGGCAACTAGTTATTGGTCCTCACACGTCATAATGATTGATCAAAGGGTTATTATTGAATGGTAATGATTAGATGATGATCATACGGCTCATAATAGAGGCAAAGAAGCACAGCACACGGATTGCCAAGCTGGCAATCCGTGACCCCCTCCCTACTAGATCTTTCCATCCACCACTATAAATAGAGGTATTAGGATAGCTTATTGGAGTAGTAGTTAGTAGTAACGAAGCTCTGTTCAATTTTCTTTCAAATGTATTAGTTTCTTTGTATTGTATTTTTTAAGCTTTAATAAAATTAGTTTTTACCTTTTCATACTCTTAGCTTATTGTTTACCTCTCATTAGTTAAGCTTTTATTTCTGTCATACTTAGTTTTCATCTCAATTTCTATATAGCTTATACATATTTTTCTTTCAATTCAGTTTTATTATTTTTCAAAAACTTTAAAAAAAATTCAGAAAATAAAAAAAATTAAAAAAAAAATAGAGTTTGATTAAAATCCAGCTTATCATATAAGCTTGTTAGAAGTTTTTGCATCTTATTTTAGCTTTGTAGCTATTGTGAGATTGATTTAAGTTCAAATCACTCAAAAGCTCAAATAAGTCAACAAAAGTCAACTGAGATATAATCATGGTGAATTCTGGTGAATTTTGATAGACCAATTGGAGTTGTGGAAGCCATTGGCCTGTCTATAGATAGGCAAGCTTAGTGAACCTCCTCTTTTTGAGCTGAGGAGGATTAACTTTGTAAGTTTGTAATCTCAATTTAAATTTCTCAATGCATAGTTAAGAGTAGTAGAATAGATCTGTTTTATTTAGTTGATTACTGTTTCATTAGTTACATCTGATCATAGTTGAGTGAATTTGTTTTACTTTAGAGTAATTCCACTAGATAGCTTGTTGATTCATTGATTGTTCATCAATAACTGTTATTTGAGCTTAATACTGATTTTAACTGAGATTTGATAGAGATTGATGATTATAGTTGTTGGCTACTGCTTATATTGTTGTAATGATTGATTTGGAATAAGGAATAATTAGAATTAAGAGTGGAAGTTGTTGGATCACAGATTTGGTAGTGTAATTCTGAGGTTGAAGGGGTGTTTGGATCAACATAATTAGCTGAGTTTAGTGTTAGTTTGTTTGATAGAATTGCATCAGTAGTTAGTCTAGGTTGTTAGTAGATAAAATTTAGCATAATAATTGTAGTTTAGTTCACTAATAGTCAAACCTTGATTTAAACTTTCTTAACTGTTTGAAATAGTAAAATCAGTTAGTGAGTTTATTGTTGTAGGTATAATATAGTATAAATTAGTCTAATCTAGTGTTAAATCAGCTTATAATGACTTGTAAGGTTAGTTCTAATAAGTAGAAATTAGATTAAGTCAAAAAGTTTGCATACTGATAAGTCAGTATAGAAGTCAACTAATTCAGCTTTCAAGCTTCTACAGACTGCTGAACTTAAAGTCAATTAAGTGATCAATTGGAATTGTATGAGAGGGCTTTTGTGGTTTTTAGAATTTCAGTAGTTCAAAGTAGCTTTTGCCCCTCTTAGCTTGAATTTCTGAGCTTATTTTAACTGCTTATCAGAGACTGCAAGTTAAGTGAGTAGAACTAGAAAGCTAATGATAGCATAGGCCTGCAATTTGTGTAATTTGTTTGTAACTTCAGTTAATTTGAGCATTCTGAGTTTCTGGAAGTTTGTTATAGTGAAATACGTTGTTCTTTGGACTTTGGCTTATTCTGAGATCAAACTGCTTATCCATTGGCTTATTACTTACTGCTTATTGCATCATACTTGTGTTTTTTGAGCTTATCATGGTCTGAGTTGAGTTTACTGAGCTTATTTGAGTATAAGTAACTTTCTGTATCAGTTTCACATAGATTGGTCACAAGTGCTTATTATTTAGCACTTGTGATAAGCTGTAATAAGCTCAATAAGCACTTTTCTGGCTTATTTTCTTTTCAAAAATTTTCCTCGAGTTCCTTTTAATATTTTAGATTTTCTGTGAATTTTTCATATTTTTCTGATTAGTTTTACTATTTTTCTCATTTTATTTTAATTTAAATTCACTTTTTAAATACTTTTTAATAAACAAAAATCAAATAAAAATTAGAAAAAGTCTGAAAAAATCCAAAAATATTTTAGATAATTCTTTTCTGATATTTTAGATTTTTCAAAATTAATTTTGTATTTTTCTCCTTTATTTTTTAAATTTTCCCTTATTTTTAATTACTTTTTATATTCCAAAAATAGAAATAAATTCATAGAAAATTAATGAAAAGTCAAAAAAATAATTTTCTTTTTCTCAAAATTATTTTTAGTTGTTTAAGATTTTTAGAACGTCATTTCATATTTTTAGGATAATTTTTCATTAAAAGTTACGTTTTAATTCGTACGTTACGTTTTAAAAATTCGCGTTTGATTTTCCATTTTGAGTTTTTAGATAATTGTGCTTCATTAGCTTGTACCTTCTGCATAACTTGTGATTACTTATCATATTTTGAATTTCTTAATCACAATTTTCACTTTTTCACTTTTCACGACACGATTTCACGAATCGAGATTTCACGATTCCATTCACTCCTTCACGGGATACGACTCGGGTAATCCGTATTTCTTGCGGATTTCCTTGGATTTATAGATAAATTATATATAATTGATTTTCACACAATCAACTATTAGGGCTAAAATCCTTAGTTTGGTAGGAAAATGGCATCAGAGATTCTTAAATGAAGGTGATGCTCTTTGGTGCAAGCAGTGACGGAGCTAGGAATGTGGCACAGGGTGGGCCAAAAAACTTTTTTGCAAACAATAAAACGTTTAAAAAACTATAATTTGGTGACTATGTTAACGAGACAAACTTATTCATTCATATATATGCAACGGTAACTAATAAAAAAAACCGTATGACAACAATCGTACAGAATGTTAGATAAAACTCAGATTAATTATATTCATTTATGAATTGAGCTTGATTGGATAAAAGACGAATAGCACTAAGCATATTAAAAAAGATACGAGTATCATCAATCGAAAAATATGACTTGTGACACTGTGCATAAGTTTGATTATTTAATTGAGTGGGCCAAATCACTTTTTTATATAGACAAAAGTAGCAAATTACATGTAATACATTTGAAACAGATTACATAATACACTTTCAAATGGAGAGTTTGGGTTGGCCATGGCCCATCCTACTCCATGAGTAGCTCCGTCCCTGGGTGCAAGGTTATTAAAGCTATTTAAGGCTCCAATGGTGGCTTTAGTATTCACCTTCAAACCAACCGACATCGTGTCCCTTGCCGTGACATTTTAAAAGGTATTCGAAATTGAAAAGGCTTGGATCCCCTTCTATGATTCTTTCTCCAAATATGTTGGATACATGGTTCACGCAGTTGTTTTATGAATGCTTTCTCAAGCTTATTTTCTTTTGAAAATAATAAAAGACTGCAAGCTCATGGATCGGTGGAAGTATACTAACGGTTATTGGGAAGGTGACTAGGATTGGCGTTGTTCTTTTCATGGAAGATCTAATGATGACCTTGCTAATCTTTATTCTCTTCTTCAGAACTTCAACTCAATACTGAATCGCGAGGTTGTGCAGGATCTTAATTAGTAAGAAATATTCGACTTTGCTTATGCAAATTATCATGTACCAAAACCAAATAATATCGTCGATAGAACCTTCAACTCAATACTAAGTCTCGGGGTTGTTGGAAGTGGAACTTGGATGCTACTGTTTGTTTTACTGTTAATAAGTTGTCATATATTATTGACCCGTAATTTTACTCCAAGCAATAGTGA
Organism: Artemisia argyi; assembly: GCA_030686995.1. Classification (NCBI taxonomy): domain Eukaryota; kingdom Viridiplantae; phylum Streptophyta; class Magnoliopsida; order Asterales; family Asteraceae; genus Artemisia; species Artemisia argyi. The sequence goes on from CM060694.1 coordinate 137,500,747, forward strand.
GCCAGTTTCTACGTGAAATACTTCGATGCCTAAATAGCCCAACCACAACCTAAGCTTGGGCCATATCTATGAGCTAATAGGTGAACATGTTGTGGTGGAGGATTACTCTTGATCAATTACCTCATTTATCTAATCTCAGCAATGAAGTAGTGGATGTTCCTCGATCTTGTGTCCATTGTGTGAAGACGATATTGAGGATCTCTCTCATATGTTAGTAAATTGTCGTAAAGTGGTAGGTGTTTGGAAAAAATATTTTTGCTTGGCGGCAAATTCGATGGCAACCTTCATGTATATCATTTAAAAACTTGGTTAAAACATTCATAAACAACAAATGGAGAAATAAAATTTTCCGTGGTGTGTGTTTGGTTGTTAAGTGGGTTGTTCGGAGATGGCGAAACCACATTATTCATACTCATTTGGAGGATAGACCAGCGATTAAGGGAGCTGATGTGTTCCCGAGCATTTAATTCTTTCTCTTCTTTGGATCTCCGGTAGATGCTTGAGAATTGGTTTCGATTGGTCAAGTTGGGTTTCAAGACATGGTGCTTCTTTTCAATCGGCTTTGAGCTAGCTTTACTTGTTGTGTTGTATCTTCGGGTGTTTTTGGGCTAGCTTCTTTAGTGGTCGTTTGGATTTTTTGGCCTTTCTAAAGTTGTAGAGTAGTTTTTATTTCTCTATAAGGTCTCCTTATTGGAGTCTTTTTTTGTGTATCTTTCGCCTATGCTATTTTATTTAGTTGACGCTTCATTATAAAAGTTATGCATTTCTAACAAAAGATTTAGAGAAAAATTTCCACTCTCAAGTTAAGACGACTCGACTCAGTCACCAATTTTAATCAAAATTAACTATTCATATACTACTTTCGAGCTCAAGTCGGTTATATAAGTATACGTAAATCTATATACGCGCAGAAGTTAAAAATTATGAGTTGAATGTTTTGATACTCGAACTTTACTAAAAGATCCAATGTTTTGAAACCCGGTTCAACCTGCCCGGTTGAACCGGTTCTGTCGAAAAAACAGGTCAAACTAAACCGGATTTTTCATTTTCAAAACTCAGTTAGACCCGCCGGGTTTGAAGCGACCCGGGTCAACCCGGTTCTCGAGACCTGACCGGGTTTTGATTTTTTTCATGTCTTTTTACGAATTAAGCAAGTTATATATATATATATATATATATATATATATATATATATATATATATATATATATATATATATATTTGCGACTTAATTTTATTTTTACATGTTATATTTGTTAGTAAATGGTTTTTAGGCTTTATGGAATAATCATGATTTATATATATACTTTTATTATCATTGGAAATAATAAATTTTTTTGGTAGACCGGGTTGACTTGATGGTCGAACCGGTTGAACCCAGTGTTTTAAAACTCGGGTTGACCTAATCGGTTGAATCGTGACCTGATTACTTAACGGGGTCAATTAGAAAAGCGGTTTTTTAAACATTGGTTGAACTGGTAACCCGGTGACTCGGTCATTCGACCGGATCGATTAAAAACATCGAAAAAATTAGCTAGTGATTGAGTGAGTCGATATCTTGAGTTATTGTCGAGTATCATGCGAGTTGTAGGGATGAGCATCTGTCCAGGATCGGACCGAATTAGCCAAAAAGTCAAGACCGAGGACCGGACCGAATGTGGTCGGTCCAGTCCGATCCGGTCTCGGTCGGTTCGTCGGTTGGTCCGGTCCAACAAGGCCAAATAATCGGTTTGTGGTCCGAAAACCGGACCGGACCGAAGACCGAATTAGCTAAAAAGCTAAGACCGAGGACCGGACCGAATGTGGTCGGTCCGGTCCGGTCTCGATCGGTCTGATCCGTTCGGGTCGTTTGTTCAGCCCTAGCGAGTTGTATTTGAATAAATATAATACTCTATCCGTCTCAAAATAAGACAAAAATCACAATGTTTAATAAAAGTGAGTCCACTTTATTTTTTAACCACTTAAATAAAATATTTTCTCATTAAATTTTATAGTTTTTACTTTAAAAAAATGGATGATTTAAAATATGGACAATTAATTTAGGAAGGAATTACTATCCAAATAAGGTTGTCAAAAGAGTATTTGGATGATAGTGAAGTGACGTGTGTTTCCTCCCTTCCTCACCAACCCAACCCAATCTGCCTGCGCCCACTCTCACTTTTAAACTCACACATCAACCCACCAACCTATATCCATCCGATACATTTTTTTTATTTTTTTTTTTTCAAATCATCCTTTAGTTTCAAATACTATCACTCGGTTACATAATCCAGTCAACTAACCATGGCACAAGGTATTACTATTCTTCTTTCCAACAGTTTTTCATTTAAAAAAAATGAATTGACATGATGACGATGTTGTTTTATTGATGTAGACAGTGGATCCACTGAACGTAGTAGTAGTGTTTCATCTTACGATGAAGCGATGGATGCTTTGTCATCTCTCATTACTCAAAAGTATCGCGCTGATGCTAGTAATAACGGCAACCGATTTGAACTCATGTTTGACTACGTTAAGGTACTCAATATTTTGTTTCCTGTTGCATTTAAATTCACTACACCTTTTCTTTTATATAAACCAACTTTATATTCACATATACTAAAACTAGACGACGGGATTTTATAGCGGCATATAGTTGTAGTAATAAAAAAAGTTTATGGGTTATAAACGAAAAATAATAAAAGTTTAAGAATTTGAGGATTAAACACGATTTAAAAGACTGAAAATAATATGGGTTATAAACGAAAATAATAATAAACGTATATATAGTTTTCTTAATTTGTCACTTTCAAGAATAGATAGATATAGATATAGATATGGATCAGTTGACTGGTATACTAGTATTTTTTCCCCTGTTTAGGTACTTCGCTGTGTCACTTAATTGATCAATAGTGACGGAACCCTTCCGAACAAGTGCCATGTTTAAACATTTATCCTATGTTTAGTGACGTTCATTACATGTATATTAGCGAAGTACCTAACCCGACACAAAAAAAGTGAAAGCAGACAACCATACTAGTCAATTAGAGTATCATTTTACATTCTATGTAGAATTTGGACTTTGTTTGAATGGCTACTTTGCTATTAGTACATCTAATTTTAAGGTACTGTCTTTTTTATATAGATTTTAGACTTGGAGGAGTCGATTTCAAAGATGAAGATCATTCATGTTGCAGGCACTAAAGGAAAGGTAATTTGTTGGTCTATACTTGATTTTCATAATTAACCATCAGAAATTCTTCTGGTTCTTGTACGGAAATAGTGTCGAATTTAATTTCTAGCAAATGCATGTAGCTGCAACTTCAGAAATGTTGATTGAGTTCCAGCAGACGGATAAGCATGTTGCTTATATCAATCTATTTTAATGTGAGATCATTCAACTGTCAATTAATAGGAAAACTCGGCTATGTTTTAACATACACACACATGATGGTTTTTCTGGCTTATGAATCTGTGATCACCATATAATCTTGTGTAGAAAAATATAAACCAAATGATTTTATTGATGAAAACCAACGATTACAAACCAAACTGTTCTCAAACAGAGGTACACAAAGCTTGATCTCAATCAAGAATAAGAACCAGAATATAGTAAACGAATGAATGTTTTCTGGATGATTCAAAATGAGAGAGTAGATCCAAATATATAGAAGAAATCAAGCACAAGTCGTTTTCCAGAAAGGAGCCAGGAAAACGGCTAGAGGAACACTAAACTAAAAGATGAACACAATGAGACAACCCTAACGGGAGTATATCTCCCAAGGTTATAATTTGGTCCTTGAGAAAATAGCATAGAGACCCATCCGTGCTTCATCTTTTATGCAACAGCCACAAAACTTTGACAGAGAGACATATCAACCCCTTCATAACCAGCAAGCAACACAGAGAGATCCCCAAAGGACTAAAACTGAAATGACAAATAACCAAGTTAGTCCCTGAGGTTAATACCCGATATCTGATGAGTCCTATTTTCTCAACATCTTGCTTGTCGGAATGCCAAGTTGAAGGGATCATTTTTGTTTCCAGATCAACTTCCTAGAACTTTAGGAAATGAAATCAATATACATTTCTGAATAAAAATGAAGAATTCGTGTCCTAAGATTCTCGCTGTACCTCAAAACAGGTCTAGTGTAAATTCTTTATGTTATTCATAGTGCATTTACATGGCAGGATATTGATCAAAGAAACAATAGATGTAAATGCTGTTTTTAGGCTGATGTAATGTGATATTTGTATTCTATTATAGGGATCAACGTGCACATTTACTGAAGCAATACTACGCAGTTGTGGCTTTCGCACTGGGCTTTTCACTTCCCCTCACCTTATTGATGTTCGAGAAAGATTTCGATTGGATGGGTGAGTCATCTACTGAGATGTTATTATTTTATATCTTGTTTTATGATAGAGTGATTTTGTGGGATTATGTTTTACTTGTTTATGCATGTTATACTTAAAAATATAAATTTAATCACTGTCCAAAATTCTTCATTTAGACAATTATGTTTGATGCTTCAGGGTGGATATAGGTGAAGAGAAGTTCTTGGCATACTTCTGGTGGTGTTGGGATAGACTGAAGGCATGATTTCTGATCCATAAACATTCTGAATGTAATTTACCAATATTCACTGTTCTCATGCTGCAGTTTCAGCCCTTTATAATTATCGTTGTTCCTGCAATTTCATATTTTTTATTGCCTCTTAATAACTATTGACGTTTCTTATAATTTGCCATGAATCCTATTAAAATTGATATGGTCAATAATGTAGCTATGGACAAATTTATTTACTTTCACTTGTATTTTTTTTCTACATAAACCTGGTTGTGTCTTGATTGAGTATGTTTTATATATGCAGGAAAAATGCAATGATGATATACCAATGCCAAACTTATTCCGCTTCCTTGCTTTACTTGGTTTCAAGATTTTTGCAGCAGAGCAAGTATGTGAAAATTTTATACCAACTTCCTCCCCTTGTCGGTAAATGAAATTATTAATACAACCTATATATAATAGATTACCTAATAAGAACACATACAACTTGATCCAGGTAGATGTTGCTATTATGGAAGTTGGACTTGGCGGAAAGTTTGATGCAACAAATGTGGTATGCATACGTTTAGTTCTCTGAACTTCATTTATGTTACTTAAGTGTGTACCCTTGTAGATGGTAAGTTCAGATAGTCATGATTAATATTTATAAATGTGGTGTGCTGCTTTTCAGGTTCAAACGCCAGTAGTATGTGGTATTGCATCCCTAGGGTATGACCACACAGAAATCTTAGGTTAGTTTCAACATATTATTACCTCTATTTTCCCAAACAGTCATTAAACACAACCAGCTTCTATTTGTGGCACATTACATGTTTTACTTTCTTTCAAGTATAAAGTTCACATGTTCTATTTTGCAAAGTTTACTAAATTTCTATTCCATTTATTGTCATTCATAATTATTTATTACTTGTTTTGTATTTTTGGTGTCATGTCTATATGATGGATTTTTGTTGTTCTTCGAGTAGGAAATACTCTTGGAGCAATTGCTGGGGAGAAGGCTGGTATCCTTAAGGTGAGGCATAAAATTACAAGCCTTTTGTCATAAAAAAACTATCCATTTTGTTCTTTGACTGGTGGCCATTTCGCCCATTTACTTATGAATGGGTCAATTTGGGTTTGGTTTCATCTCAAATGAGTTAAAGGGTGAATGGGTCCAATGGTTGAAAGTCACCCACAGTCCTACACTGCTTATAAGTTGCAACCTCCAAAATTGTTTTTATTTAAAAACTTATTTTTGCTATTGTAATAATATTTCTCTTTCAATTATATTCAACACGTTAGCTCTTTATAAAAATAAAAATAAATAAATAAATAATTGACAAAAATTTGTTTGGGGCACGATCCTAACCGCCACGGTCCTTTTTGACCCATACTATATATGTCATGTTTCAACTTGGACCTGTTTGTGCCTGCCCATCCTGCCACACCTATATTTTCCAGCTACGTGTAATCTACATTACTGTCTCGTTTCTTTCTCCATTGCAATGTCCAAATTGTGCTCATCTTTTTCACGCAGAAAGGTGTTCCTGCATTTACTGTGCCCCAACCAGACGAAGCTATGGAAGTACTCAAGGAGAAGGCTGCACAGTTGGATGTAATTCTTATTGACCTTCTTAGTTTCACTAATTTGAAGCATGATATCATTATTAATAGAAATTCTGCTTTTACAGGTTCCACTTCAAGTAGCACATCCATTGGATAGCAAATTGCTGAATGGATTACATCTTGGGCTTGTAGGTGACCACCAGTATCTTAATGCTGGACTTGCCATCAAGTTATGCTCTACATGGCTCCAAAACACTGGTCATCTAGAACCCGATTCCATGGACCAAGATGTAAGCTCCTAAAAAGAAATTCACATATGCCAACTTATTTAAAAATATATAAAAAGCTGATCTTTTATTGTTAAATACAGACCTCACTTCCTCACCAGTTTATTAAAGGGCTAACAACAGCAACACTACAAGGACGGGCCCAGATCATTCCTGACCCATCACTTGATATTGAAAGTCGAGAAGATCTGGTGTTCTATTTAGATGGGGCCCATAGTCCTGAAAGCATGGAAGTTTGTGCACACTGGTTTTCTCTAGCCATTAAAGAAGATGACAGACATCAAAGTAACCAGAAACCTGATAGTTCTGGAACATCAAATGAACTTGTAACTCTCAAACATGGCGAAACCACCAGCAAGGAGTCTGCACAGGTTAGTGATAAGACAACACGTAGCATGCGTTTGAAGGAACACAATTATTAATGAACGGATGTACATTTTATTTTATTATTATTATTATTATTATTATTTTGACAACTTTAATTAGCTAAACTGTATGGAAATGCAGATATTATTGTTCAATTGTATGTCAGTGAGGGATCCGCAGTTGCTTCTTCCTCGGCTGGTAAAAGCATGTGGTGGTCATGGTAAATATCTCATTCAGAAGAATCATTAACTTTTTGATTTTCAATTGTGTAATTTTTAAGTAATAGTGCACTCTATAAATTAATGTTGATGTTTCAGGTATCAACTTTAACAAGGCACTATTCGTACCAAACATGTCCCTTGTCACGAAAGTTGGATCTAGCTCATCCTTGCCATCAACTGATTCTGCAGTTGATATATCATGGCAGCTCACACTTCAAAGAGTATGGGAGAACATTATACTTGGTGAAAAAGATATGATTTACACTTTACACACTTATTTTCCAGAACTGATCTTGATGATTTGTAATTGACTGATGCGCCAAAAGTGTGATTTTTGTAACTTAGCTATATGCTATGTATTACAGGGAATACCAATAATGGTGGTGAGTTAGTTTCTATTGAGAGCAAAGGTCATAGTGAAACAAGTATTAAGACCTGCGAAAACAGTGTGGTATTTTCGTCACTTCCAATGGCTATCAAGTGGTTGAGAGACGCTGCTAAACAAGATAGATCTGTTCGATTGCAGGTAATAAGGCCTTCTACTTCATCTTAATTTTTCTGCTTTTGTTCGTCAAAGATCACTAATGTATGTGTTTGATTTGCTTCTATTAGGTTCTTGTAACGGGTTCATTACATTTGGTGGGCGACGTCATTAAATTGCTTAAGAAATGAGTTCGCATACTTTTTTTGGATTGATCTTGTGCAATATACATGCCATAACTGAAGAAATAGTGAAGCTGGAAACAAGCAGATACATACACAGAACACAAAAGCATTCACCACAGGTAGTTTAAGAAATGCTACATTGCAAAACACAGATCGAGTTTTTCTTTTTTTCTGCTGTCGATTATATGGCATATTGGTAATGTATGTCCAATACACAGTTGTCCTTATGTAACTTGTAAAAGACATTGTTGGTTACTGGATTGTATTGAATTAGTCTTTGTAATGTTTAATTAGACATCTTAAGGTTTTCTCGATACCATTTATTAGTTATATACTTATATTTAAGTTCTCGTTTACAATCATTATAACCTTATTTTCTCGAGTCTTGTCAGGAACGAAGGTAGTGTTAGTGGGTGTTCGTAATAACTAAAATTGTGAACTCTTTAGATATGTTGAGCAACAGGTTAATATGCAAATATAAGGGGGGGGGGGGGGGGGGGGGGGGGGGGGGGGGGTGGGTTTCAAACATTGATGCATCCTTTTTTATCAACCTCATTTTTGATACAGAAAACCAAACACGCACCTAACCTCATTTAGCAGTTTCAGTTCGGTTAACCTGAATTTGAGTTGGGCATGTGGTCCAATTTGGTTAACTGCTATTTTTTGAAATACAAACCTAAGACTAGTTTTTATGGTGACTAGACCATTATCATCAACTCCACGTCAGTGCCACATCATCATTCAGCACATTATCAAACCCATCACCTTTTACCTTTTATAGTCACAACTCACCACCATTAAACATACCCACTTTCGACAAACATACTTCACAAAATACCCCTCACACACTCACAAACAAAAAGAAAAGAAAATACAAAATTAAAAAAAAAATAAATAAATAAATAAATAAAAATAAAAAGTGGTGATGATCACCACTATGTGCAAAAAAGAGAGGTCATGAGGCTCTTTAATGGGTGATCACGCGTGATGGCCACCATAATGGTCGTCCATCACCCTTCATAAAAACCATCCTAATATGATCCACATTACTCGGATTGCTAGATTTTGGCAGTGCTTAATGTCTATTGCAACTCGATTTGGTTCATGATTCGACCAATATGACCCCTAATTAAGAAAAACACACGTCTAACCACCTAAGTCTAATTTCATGGACTCACATCAATGTGAACATATACTTCAGGAAGATAGAGTGGAATCTTTTGATAACATGGAAGACAGTTTTGATAAATCATGGACAATATTACAACACAGAACTATCTCTTTGGGCATTATTTTTGAGCAAAACCTTTGTGTTGATTGAAAATTTTATGGGACATAGACTCCATGTGAAAACAAATGACAAGCAACACAAGTTTCCCTCGATTTAATATGGTTAAGGAAATTTCCGGACACATAACTAAAGCCAAAACTCACATCATATGACGTGTAAAAGCAACAATGCCAGATTGCCAAATTGCCCTTTCCAAACAGAATCTGAATTACTTATCTCTGAGTTTACACATCTCGGATTATGGAACGCCTACAAGTCCTGATATCATGGATACAACCCAGTTGCTCATAATGACAATTTTCCAAACGATCAAAGCATTCGCATTGTCTGCACTCAAACTAATTAACCTGCATACAAAGCTAAAATATAGACACATTCCATACAGTAACTTTAAAAACACAAATTTTTTGTCATCATTTATGAACGATCTGCTCCCTCGATTCTTCTGCTGATGTAGCCTCACAGTTCCTCCGATAAGACACAAATGAAAGGAGTCACATGGTGGAATCACCCACTTCTTCTTCCTTACAATCGACAACATTATCTGCGGGAGAGAAGAGATAGAACAGCAATAAGAATCAGGTTTGAACATTGAGAATTGAAATGATCAAAAGATGTTTACTTTTCAAATGGGTTTCAACTTTTGTATAGAAGAAACTATTAATCACATAAAAGTCTATTAATCTTAAACTTTTGAGATAGCTAGGGTCTAAATGACAAATAATGTTTCCTTATCTTGCAAAGAGTTGTCATCGTAACCAATAACAATATTAAAATGTGTGTACATGCATGTTTTGAAAAATGATTATGATATTGAATAATGAAAATTTTAGTTCTAACAGAATGTGCAGCAAGAGAGTATTTGGATGTAGTTCGACTGCGTAAACTGTTGATACTGTTTGACAAACTTAGATAACTTGATAAAATAAAATAAAAAATTTGAGAATTCTAGTAATTTTGCATTGGTTACTTAAATATAAACGTGCATCCAAACAAGGCTTGAAGATATTGATTTTGGTGTATATTCAAGGTTATTCAAGAAAACTGAGGACTGCCACAAACATTTTAACTGGGGTTAAATCGAGCTAACCTTCAGAAACTAGGGAGTCAAAATAATGCAACAATTACATCTTGGTAGACATTAGGAACTTATTTTTCTTCTCAGCCGGCTTAAGTATTTGAAACGAACACATCAAATTCTCATCGACACTCATCATTGCACCAGCATTGTCAAATTCACCACAATAATTTGGGGCTGAAAATATGGTAACAAGCTGCCTGTCAGCAAAGAATTCGTAACCATCCTCCACAACCTGCAGCATAAGTGGTGTTTTAGTGAACAAAGTACTAAAACATATACATAATAAATGCAATTGTTTCATTTATGAGATGTCCTAAAAGAACATAACTTTTCCTTTTCAAATAAGGCAATAATTTCCATTACGGCCCATCCCAAAATACTAACATGATTTCCTTTATAAAATCATTTTAGGGCAAAATTACCTATTTGCAAAAATAACAGCAATTATAGTCCTCAAGATCACCTTGTCTTACATATGGGTATTCAAACATTTGGCTGAATAGACTTAAATTAGACTAGCGTCTGCTCATTAGAGGTGACACAATGGGTGGGGAGGGCAGGTTGGGTAACAGGTCAAAGCTGGTTTGGATCGAAAATTCGAAATAGAAATTTAAATGCGGTCGAAAGTTCAAAACGGGTTGGACTGACCCACAAACAGAATTTTGTCCTTATCTTTGAAGTTTTTTAAATAATAAGGTATGCTAAATATCAGAATAAGAATATACCCTTTATGTAAATAAAACGACTCAGATGGTTATATGCATATTATAATTTTATATACACTTCAGATGCTTTCAACCTCTTTACTTTTATATTAGATCTTTAACATAACCCATTTGACGCATTATACTCAAACAAAACCCAAAGAATGTTAATCACATGTTGCTTTTATTTGTTACACTGGAACAAAAAGGTAGGAGAGAATGTCTATGACCTGGTGAGCCCGACAAACAAGATCAAGATCATGCTTTGTTAAAAATTCTGACACCTTATCAGGACCAAAAGTATATGAAACCCCTCTATCATTCATTCCCCATCCTTTCACATCTTTGCTAGGATCCGACCACAACAAATCACAAAGTAGCCCGGTGTCAGGAATAGCAGTTGGTCGCGGTAAATTTCTAATTTGATCCAAATCATTAAGATCAGGGGAAAGTCCACCATGCATGCACAGTATCTTGTCATCAACAAGAGCCGCAACAGGTAGACAGTTAAAGCAGTCTGTAAAAGCTTTCCATAACTTCACATTGAACCGTCTCTTACATTCATCATAGAACCCATAAATCCTATTTATGGAAGCACATTCGTGGTTTCCTCTAAGAAGAAAGAAATTTTCTGGGTACCGGATTTTATAAGCGAGCAGCAGGCATATTGTTTCCAAACTTTGTTTTCCTCGATCGACATAATCACCCAGAAAAAGATAATTCGCTTTAGGAGGAAAACCACCATATTCGAAAAGTCGCAACAGGTCACTGTATTGTCCATGAATGTCGCCTAAAACCAGAACCAAAAAGAGGTGAGCCGGATGGTGAAAAAATCAGATATAGTAAAGGGGTTGAAATTGCCAACTATCATTTTCTTTACATCATGCAACACAACAACATGCATTAGTCTTTGAACATTCGAGAGCTGGCAAAAAGTTAAAAAGTGTTGGCACTAGATTAAAATCATATGAAATATCTTAATAGTTTTCAGCACACAGAAAAACCCTGAATCAAGAGTGTTATATTTACCATTTGAAGTAATTAAGGCACATATTGATGCCCAAATAAAACCTCAAATCATTAAATCGAGTTTAAAGGAAAAAGAGAGCTACTTAAAACATGAAGGCCATATATGCCATGGAGTGATTGACCAAAGAAGACATTTAAAACCGACGTTTTACCAACAAAACTAAGTTCACTAAGTGTGGCAAAATGGGCAGATCTGGAAAAGGGTCAAAATAGATCAGGGTGAACTGACCCTCAATTTCGCAAACACTTTATTCTATATTTAATAAAATTATACCATGTAAATCATGTTTACGAAACTATAGTATTACAATTATATCATAAATTACATCAATTATAAGGAATTTAGATGCTTTTAATACATTTATAAACCTTGCAAGAAATAAACAATCATGAATAAAAGTGTCTAGAGTCTGTGAATACACCGTCTCACAGTCACATAGCAGTTTTTGTCCATATTTATTTATATACTTACAGATTGTAGTGCTTTATTTTTACAAAACAATGGTTTGCTTAAGGTGAAATGTAATGTAAGATGATTTGAGAAGTCGATAACCTTTTCAAGATTTACCTTGTAGCAACATTTTTAGTGTTTCTAATAGAATGGCTCTTAACTTTATTCTGAACAAAAGAATGATGGCTTTACACGGTTTGAGTCTTTGTAGCGGTGGCTCAAACCTCGTGGTGGATTAGCAGGCCAAAAGGTTGGAAACCATGGTTAAAATTTTAGCCTTATGGGGTGTTTGTTAAGCTTATATGTGGGCTTATGAGCTTATTTGATTTTGGCTTGTATTTTATAATCCCCAATTTTCTGGCTTAGGGGGTGTTTGTTTCTGCTTATGGCTTATTTGGTTTTGGGCTTACGTTTCATAAGCTCTTATGTGGCTTATTTTGAAACTTTTTGGCTTATATAAGTTTGTTATGTCATAATCAACTTATATGAGCCAAAAAAAGTTTGAAAATAAGCCACAAAAAGTGAGCTTATGAAACATAAGCCCAAAACCAAATAAGCCATAAGCCGACTATATGAGCCGAAACAAACACCCCCTTATTTTGATATTTATGGGCTTATATAAGTTTATAATATCATAATAAACTAATATCAAATAAGCTCATAAGCCACATCTAAGCTTAAACAAACACCCCCAGCTTAAATCCCTAATCTAACAAACAATGACATAAAAAGTCAAAACACCAAATCCACAAAATCACACAATGCAAAAACAAAAACCAATTAATAATTATTTAAAAAATAAAAATAAAGGGTTACCACAAATCTTGATGGGGGCTTCAAGTTCAAGAAGATTAGGTTGTTTAATGAAGATATCCCTAGAAGCAACACAAAGCTGTTTAATTTCAGCTTCAGATAACTGAACCAACTTCCCTGGTTTTGTTGACCTTACTTCAATTAATCTCTCAATTATCCTATCAACTGTTGCAGAGTCCATTTTTATATTGGGAATTAGGTTAAATGATTCAAAGGGTGTCCAAGATTTAGAATCTTGTTAATGGGTTTTGAAGGGATTTTTATAAAGATGATTATGGTAAAAGATTCATTTTTTTTTTTTTTTTTTTTTTTTTTTTTTTGGTGGTGAGGTGACGGCTGATGATGGGATTCAAATGTGACGGAGTCGCACACACTAATGTGTGCGTGTGTGTGGTTGTTTCTGGATTGGTGTGATTGGTTGGTTTTTTTTTTTTTAAATATTTATTGAAGGTATAGGCGGGGCGGGGCGGGCAGTCAAAGGGGCACGGGTCACGGGTCAAATGGACTACGGGCTAAATGGGCGAAGGTTAAACAGGCACGGGTCAAACGGACACGGACCAAACGGACACATGTTATATGTATCGTTTTAGAAAATACCTAAAACGACGAAATAAAATTTTCAAACTTAACACCTCATTTATATTTAAAAAATTAAATATATTATATTTATAAGTTTTTATTTAAAAACAATTGTAATGTTATCTAATTGAGAGAAAATATATGCCCATTTTGTGCCCATTTAGCACATTTTTTTTTTTTTTTTTTTTGGGCACAAATTGCCTCTAATTCAAGGGGTTGTTGAGAGGGGGTGTTTGGGTTTCTGGATTGTTATGATTGGTTGGTTTTGTTTATAAGGGAGCATTTTGTTTTGTGGGTTTTAGGGGGTTCGGGATTTGAAAAGACATATTATTTGTTTGGTTGAATTAGATAGGGTTTGAAATTGAGAGTGAAGCTCACATTAGAAAAGGATAGACAAATACCATTGGTGAAACATAGTTTAGTGACAAATCTACTATTTCATTCTTTTTCTTTTTTTATTCTTTCAATTCGCCATATCTATAGAATTATGGTCTGTCTTGTTTTTATAGGGTTTAGGATTTGGATTTTGATTAAGATTAGGACTTGAATTTGAATTCAATCTGTCGGTACGTGGCACGCATGCATTTGAGTGGTCCCAAAGATTCAATTTTGTAAAGACACAAACACTAGTTCATTTTGGTAATGTGAGTAGGAAAATAATGTGTTTATGTAATTTCTTTTATTAAAAATGTATTTATATGTGAGGGAAAAAAATGTGCAAGTGAGAAAATCACAACACTCTTCCAACCTTTTGGTTTTGTGAGCCATTTTTTAACCCAAACTCTTTGGGCTCCTACCAAATTACAAATTTTGAGTTTGAACTCAAGCCCTTTGTTCAAAACCTAGCAAACAAAAGCACCTTAAAATTGGAAGCGTGTTTTAGAAAAGAGGGCTTAGTGTTTTGTTTTCTATAAAAGCAATATTTTTCAAACGCTTTTTGAAAAAGAATTCAGTATTAACGTTTAGCATTTACATCATTTTACTCTTTATAATCAATGATACTAGTACATTACCGCATTTTGATATACAACAAATAGCTATCGCTCACAAAAATTGTTAACTCTTCTGCTGTTAATGCGAACTATTAGTTTGCCAAACATATCTTACGTGCTTGGACTCAGGGACTTATTCACTTTGGTAGCAAGAAATGGAAGAGAAGAATTGGAAGTAGCTTGATTTCCCATGTTTGGTACCCTAGAGAATTCAAAAAAAAAAAAAAAAAAAAAAACTAGAGAATTCAAAAGGCGGAGAAATTCGAATTCTCATGAATTTGTTCCTTTGTAAAATGATTTCCGCTCTATTTCATGGAGAAATTTGGAGAAATCATCCGGCTTATTTAATTTAGAAAAAGGTTCAAGCTTAAAAAGAAAGGATTATAACATGAGTAGTTCACGTGCTACACACATGATACACACATTTGTAACCCAAACATGACAACTGATCAATTTTGTGGTTCTGGATCTTTTCTTTACAACAGCCAAATATTTTATTATGTACTTTCGATGATCGACACTTAAGTGGTGTTTTTATATTTTATGCTCCGTCCTATTTAGTTGTTTGATGAACAATTTGATCGACTTGTATTGATTATTCAACTTTTATATTGCAAACTTGTTACAGATTACAAGTTTGGTAGAGTTTGATTAAGGAGTATTTGTTAATACAAGTTCAATCCATCACTAGTCTTGTTTTTGTATAAAATAATTAGAACCCATATTCTTCATAATTTAGACATTTTTGAAGAAGCAATGGTAAAAGGAGAAAGAAACAACCAAATGCCTCTTGGCTCAGCGGTATGTGAGTGGCCCATCAAGCTAGAGGTTGTGGGTTCAAGTCGTGTTAGAGACATATGAGATAGAATTTGTGAGATGGGTGGTGTAGGTTAAAAAATTTTTTTTCTAAAAAAAAGTTTAAAGAAACAAGTATGTAAAAGGTTTTTGATTCATATAAAGAAAAATACAAATTGTTTTCTTTTTAGTTCCTCAAGTCAATTTCTTATTCTTACCAATTTCATTTTCTTAAATTTATTTTCTCTAGTCCATTTCATTTCATGAATTTCGCTCTACTAAACATGCCTTAAGTAGTTTATGAATTGAACGATAGTCACACTGTAACACTAATAAACATTTTTCTTTTCTTTTTTACTTTTTTTTTAATCATGAAATTATAAATAATAATTTATTTTGAAACATACCAAAATAAGAAGACGAACAAGTTTTTGACGGTTGATGTAACTTGTTATACTAGTAAACTCAAAAGTCCAAAAATAAGGTATAGCTTTGGTTGAAAACACTATTTCCAACAACCAATGTTATTAAGCAAAAGCCGAGTAAGATAAACTCATAAGTCCAAAAATAAGCTAAAACAGACACCCCCTTTGTTGTTACAAATGTCTCCTTGTGCCGGTCTCACTTCTTCTAGAGTTGAACCGTGTCATGAGAATGAAGAATGGTAACGTTCTTTTAATACGTATTTACAAAGATTCAGCTCAGATGACGACTCGTAACAGAACATTATATGCTCAAGTTTAATCATTTCATAGTTGTTTGGATCTCATTATCTTGAATTTCAAGACAACAACGAAAAGAAAGTATTGGTCAAAGATGGATGCTCAAAGCAATTAGATTAGGTGTGTCTGGAATACATTGAGGATGTTATTGTCATCAAGTAGTTATATGATCCTTTCAAGATTGGTATGGAGTTGCTGCTCTCTTCAGCAAGATTACCTAATTGTTTTACTATAGAAATACCCTATGGACTTCTGGTCTAATTAATTGTCTTCCCTCTTCAGTGAACCAAAACAACATGACCCTTGCCACAATTTCAACTGTATATTATTTTTAGATTCGATGATTATTATATGTTCAATTGACTATTATTTTCTTAAGGCCGGTGGTAGTGGCTCGGAATAAATCGATCGAGGCTATCGGTCGATCGATAGTAATATCGAGCGTTCCCACTGTGGGAAATCGATCGCCGGACATTGGGTTGCAAAATCGATCGAGTTGCCGACCGATATTCCACAAACTTTTCAAATTTAATTCCACCTTTTGAAGTAGACGTTCGGTGCTAAAAAAAAAAAAAAAAAAAAAAAAACTTTTTTTCAAAAACATTTACCACTTTTCATCCTATAAATACCCACATCAACCTCACTTTCAAACATACAATTTCAAAAATAATTCATCCAAATTCACATAAAAAAACACACAATGTCAAAGAAAAACACTCCACAATAAAAAAACCGACGATCCCGATTAACACAAAATGCACCCGACGGGATCAAAAGGAACTCTTGAGAACTACCAAACGGGATCAAGAATTTATTTTTTACAACTCGGCTATCGACCCAAATTTGCCCGAACGACAACGAGAGGAACTTATGCGAATGAAAGCGGACATCAAGGCACGCCACAACCTAAATTACTAGTTTTTAAATAAGTGTTCGCGTGTTTAATTTTTAGTCGTTTAAGTTTTTTTTTTTTTTTATGTTTTTAATTCCGTATCGTATCGTTTATGTAATGTTTTTACGTTTTATTAATAAAATGTGTGTTTGTGTTAAAAATGTTTTTTTTTTTTTTTTTTTTTTTTTTTTTTTTTTTTTTTTTTTTTAAAAAAAAAAAAAAAAAAAAAAAAAGATGCAATATGGGTTGCCACTGTGATGAGAGAGATGAATATGGGTTGAAGAGAGAGAAAGCTGAGGTGGCAGCCGGAAAGATGATGCAATATGGGTTGCCACTGTGAGTAGCCTAAAGAATAAGAATTAAGTATCCACTAAAACGAAAACCCACACGTCAGAGATCAGATCAAACATGACTCCTACCACTAGGCCTCAAGTTGAATAGCAGTCAAGTACCCAAATACCCAAAAAGGTGACAAGTTGTTTCGATACTTTTTTTTAAGGAGTACGTAAAGAGACTCAATTTGAAGATCTCATGTTGTTATGATTCCTTGTGGGTTGTGATAATCACATCATCCATAAGTGCGAAATTTACCCAATTCATGTGCGTGTAATGACCAAATCAAGTCGAATCAGACCTTTGTATATCATAAAAGCCCATTCAGCCTAAATTAGACTAAGGTTGTCAAGTCAAGCTCGGGTCAACTTGTTTAGCATCCTAGTTAAAGATGCACGAGAGTTGTCTCAAGTAGACGGATAAAAATACAAAATTACAAGAAAACATGAAAAAAATACAATTAGACAAGTATAACCTTAGCAACTTATCTGGTGTGTGTGAAATGCCCGAATCATCTCCATTATTTAGATATACATAAGAGATCAGTTATTGGAACCATTACTCAATGAATATAAAATAAATAACTTAATATTATAATCTTACATGTTTAAAGAATATTACAATTTCCATGAAACGTTTGGTCTTGCAGTTCTGCAATTCTAAAACAGAACCAAAACCTTCTACATCGACACTTACCCATTGCCTCTTTCAGTATAGAAGTTTAATTTCCACACCCATCTGAAAGATAAATAAAGGTAAAACTTGCTACAAATGTCGAATTTCCTAATATTGGCTAAATGTATACCTCTCATGGAAAAACAATAGCAATATGAAGCAAATAACTCTCTCCCCCCCAAGAAAGGGACCATCTATATCATGATATAATTTGTGTAGAAAACATGATTTCTAATGTAAAAGAAGGTGATTATCGGGTGTTTAGTCTGTTACCTATAATGTTTTTTTCATCATCATCTGCAAGCGTCAATATTTGACAATACTTGCTTGAGTTTCTCGTACGTCATGAAGACAATTCCAATGCTGGGCACAACCTTGTAATATTCCGGCAAAATTCCTCTGTATATACCACGCAGCCCTTCAGCTTTTATTATTTGCCCAAACGTCCCCAAAATACCCGTCTTATATACACGGGCCCGACCACCTGCTCCTTCCAACTGCATTCGCCGCCTCACAAGATCCAGTGGAAATGTTACTGCAACAAATTTTGTTATATGTTTTTTACTCTTTCCCCTTCAATAGAAGGGGATTTAGAAAACTGTAGAACTAAATAAATCAACTTATTTGTAAGCAATAGTAATGAACAAATAAGTAACAGTGACTTCAAAAGTTCAAATCATCCAAAAGAGAAGTAAAAATTATTTTTATAATGACTATTGATATGCTTCTGTTCTCCTAACCAATAAATAACCAGCATAAACTGATATATATCCAAGAAGCTTCTTAATATATACATACAATATCCCAAATAGGGAAAGTATTTGTACCAAGAACCCTGAAGACCCAGAAAAGACGACCCTTATGCATGGAACAACATGAATATATAGCTGTCAATGTACGCGGGGATTGGTAATGTATAAAAACAACTCATTATTATACGGAGTAAAAACGGTTTTGTTACGGGGTCGTAATGGTCCAGCCGGCCAGGTTGGGTTAACCCATGTTCGCTTTCTATTAAATTCAATCTATTAGCGTGTTAATTATACAAATAAAAAATATTTACATTTATTGTCTGCCTTTTCATAAAACCATGAGAGAGTTATGCCGTTATGCATTAAAGATAGACTTGGTGACTATTCACCCATTTGACCTGTAAGACCCATTTGGCCTGTTTCCCTTTTAACTAAACTCTTCGAATTGACCCGCTTGGCTGCATTGACCGCATAAAGAACTAACTTCGGTTTTAGAAAACCAAGTTAACTAAAATCATCCAAGCAAGATTCTGAGCCGGAACATTGGAGATTGCTCCCTTACGGGTGAAAATTAACTAAAAGTTACGGAGTTTGTTATATTGCTCCCTTACAGTTTTGAAAAGGATTGTTTTCCATACTAAATCCTCAAGTGCCAACTCCATGGCTCTATAGGAAAATCTTGTTAGATATTTAGTACAAAGCCTGCCTCGCAACCTGCTTCTCTGCACCAAAAGCATCGAAGAGAGGTACAGGCATTAACTTCCTTTGTACCAAAATATTATCCTACGCCAGTTTTATAAACACCAATGTCATGATCTTTATATTATTGAGGTATTTTTAGTGCACATGAATATATAAATCTCCATTTCATGCTCCCAATGCACCATGAAAACAAGGATTTACCAGCTTCCTCAATAATGAAAGGAGTAAGGGAGATACCTCCATAGTTCAATAGTACTGTTGTACATAACTCTACTAGAGAGCAAACACACACTTTCTAGAATCTTTTCGCTCCCATGATTGATTTGTTTAAACACTAACTGATGAAACATCCAGTATATGAAACCATTAGATGATGATACAAACAGATAGATTTGATCACTAACCTGTTGATGATGCAATGCCTGAAAGACTGCCACAAGCCAGGCTGACCAGGATAGTAGAATCTTGTGGTCTGTCACCAACAAAAGTTGACATCAGACTTTTAAATGTCAATATCCCAAGTCACAACCATCCATCACATAAAGCAATAAACATAAAAAAGCAGGCAGCAAAATAACGTCTACAGTTACCGTTGCAACTGCCAATATGATCTTGCCGTGTCATAAACTGAAAAACTAATTGCTAGGTTGGGGCCAACACCCTGTAATAAAACAAGTAGTCGGTTATGAGGGAACAAGTGTATAAAACGACGGTGAAAACTTAAGATATGAGCACATAGAACGATACCAATAGACAAGCACCAAGTCCTTTGTAGAGGCCAAAAAAGCCCTCCTCCCTGCTGATGGTGCGTAAAGCATGCCATATACCTTTATAATAAATAACATTTCTCTGCAAAACAGGCAATAGAAAACAGTTAAAATCAGACACAACGGATAAGCACATACTAAAATTCAAGTTTCAGAGGCTTTATAAAAGTCTGGTTGAAATTAGCAGTCCAGTGTATGCTAATTGTTTATTACCTGTGCTGAAAGGCGTGTTCTTACAAGATCCAAAGGATAGGTAACAGAAGCTGCAGTTATACCAGCTAAGCCACCACCTGCCAGTCGTATAAATAAGTCTGTGCTTATATTTGTCCCGTGATTCTCAACTCCCATTAGCAAGTGTAATAGCTGTAAAATCAAATAAAAACATTATAAAACCCGATGATAATCAAATTACATGGTAAATCATGATAAAACAGCATAGAACGTTTGTACCAACATTCTTGTATCGTTCGAATGCATAGAAACTGATGGAGGAATAAGGCAGACGATGAGCAATTGTCACTAAGTTCCCTTTCCAAAATGCACGAAATCCTTCTTCATTTACTATACGTGAAGCCTCACGCCATATAGTCGTCTTTCTTAATGTGGAAGCATCAGAGTGCATACCTTGCACCTGTAGAATCAAAGAATGCCATATTCAGATATATAGAAAAGACAAAAAATAAAGAAACAACGGTTCGTACCAATCAAAAGAAGCAAGTTCAAGCACGCCTATAGCCAAACCAAATTCATACATTTCCAAACATTAATTGCATTCATAAATGCATTCCCTAAATCAATCAATCAACAACCAGTGACTAAGTGAATAGTCTAACTATATCCAAAACGACTAATTGCAGCATCAAAATCAAACGTGTTTTCCCCTTTTTTTTTTGTCATTGTATACTTTATTTTTTCCAATCGTACTCCCATACAATGTAATGCAGTTATATGTAAAACATTTCATCGAAATGAAACATACTTACATTTTATTACCAGTTAGACTTGCTACATTCAAGTATCTCAAACTGTAAATATGTTACATACATCGAAAGATGAATAAAGTATGTAATATTACACATTTCTATCAAATAATATGTAAAACAATTATACGCAAAATGAAATATACTTTCATTTCATTACCAATTAACTCATTACATACACAACTGAAGGAAAATGTATGTACGTTACAACAGATTAAGATGAAAACAGTTATGTTAGTATACAACAACCGAAAAGGTGAGACTATGCTTACATTTTGGTGCAACTGCGTGTAAATAACACTAAGGGTGTGTTTGGTTGGGGTATATTGGGGGGATTTCGTGCCATTTGCATTTTAAGTTCCTCTAAATATTGTGTTTGGTATGTCAAATGAAGTAATTTAAAATTCCATAAATTGGGAAAATGAGGAGAATTAGAATGCCTACAAAATTTGGGGAATTTCAATTTATTTGAAAACACCTGTTTTTTATAAATGACCAAAATACTATTTTTACTTTATTTTTTTTGGTTGTTTTTTTGCTGTTTTTTATTTTTATTTTAGAATCAAAGTAAGCCACTTACTAAAAAATTGCAATAACAAACATAAGAACATATTTCAAAAGGGAGGTGATTTGCACACTTTTATCTTGATTGGGACACTCAAGTGTACAAACTGTAAATACCGTATAACTATGTAACGCGCACAGTAGAGTGTCTGATTAAAAAAACATGAGTGTGCAAATCAATTCTCGTTTCAAAATACTATGAAATTATGTCAACCAAACATGTGAAGGTATTTTTAATTCCGAAACTCTAAATCCTCAAGAATTGAAATTTCCCAAATTGACGAACCAAACGCCACCTAACAGAAAACACAATTTCATTTAATTCCTTACATTACAATACAACATATGAAAAAAGAACAAGTAGGTGAGTATTACAATGACAAAAAATGAATGAAACACAATTCAATTCATTACAACTGCAGCAAAATGTAAATAAATTAACCCTGAGATAAAAATAAATATAATAATTGGAAAAATAAAATAAAAAAAAAAGGAAACCTGGAAGAGAATGGTTAAACGAGCAAGAGGAGCAGTGGCAGTTTTACTAACGGCACCAGCAACACCACCCGCAATTAATTGAGACACCGTACCCACCTGCGACTGTTGCTTTTGTTGCACCGGTGGTGGTGGTCTGACCACCAATTTACGGGCGGTGGTTGCAGCTGCTTCCGTTTGCATATTTTGGAATTTGGATCTATGTGTGAAAAGGAATAGAAATGAGGAATTAATTGATTTGATTGCGTATGTATGTTCCTTGAGGATGAAGATAAAGTTGCTGCTGTTCTAATTGGAGAGCACTCAAAATAATACTAATAATATCACCCCAATTGAATTTATTCAAGCTTTTTTTCTCTTTTGCTTGTGGGTTAAAGAAAGGTTAGATACTAGGCTTTCAAACTGGCTTGTTAAGTGTGCCAATAAGAGAGTAGTAACGGATGGGTAACTATCCGGGAAGTCCTCTTTGATCATAGTATCTGTTGATACTATGCTTTCAAAATCCTTCAATGAAGGTTTCAACCCACTAGGGTTCGAATCTATGAAGGTTTCAACCCACTAGGGTTCGAATCTAGAGAAGGCATGGTTTATTTCAAATTAAGTGTCGTACCTTCGGGCGGCTTAAGTTGAAGGTTTTCCTCCCATCGGGTTTCGAATTTGTCAAGGATTTCTCCGAAAGAACCGTTCCAAAAAAAAAAAGAAAGGTTAGATTGTCTACTTTTTTTGAATCAATACTATACGTAGGTCGGTCACTCGCCGTTTAAAACATGATGATAAACTAGTCTATATCCTATTAACCTACTATTTTTTACGGAGTACTATTATTTTCAGATAATTAAATTAAAATTGTATGCACAACTTTTAAGTATGAAGATCAAGTTAAAATGCAACATTACTCGTTATTTTCTCTCATATATAAAAGTTTATTAGACTTTTTTTATTATTATTATTATTATTATTATTATTATCATTATTATTATTATTATTGTTTTTGGAGAACATAATCGAACATGTTCATCTAAACTTGAGAGGATCTCAATCCTTTTAATTATGTTTTAGTGGTGCAGACGAATCAAGTTATTCATGAAAAGCTGGAAATCGAATCGGTGAAAGTTTGAAATTACTTGAGTATAAATCGGGGCTCATTTAATTATTGAGCGTCGAGATCGAGCTGTATACATGAAGATTTAGTAGGAGAGCAAAAACGAGCTATAAAATATATGTGTAAATACATAGTGTATACGTGTTCGGTTCAAGAGAAAAATGCATTTCGGTAGAAAAGTAAAAAATAACTGTGATCCGCTAAAATTTTTAACTGTGATGCACCAATTTTTATTTTAGTGCATCACAATTAAAAGAAAAAACGATGCATCACAGTGTTTATTTTATTGCATCACAGTTATTTTCTCACTTTTCTATAGAAATGCACTTTTCTCTAGAACCCTACCCTAATATATAAATATTCAAATATGTATAAACAAGCTCAAAATAAATGAACGAGCATGAGACTAGTGTGCTTAATTACGTGAGTTTGATTTGAGCTTTGTTTAGCTTATCTCGTCAAAATAATTAGTTATAATACTTGTGCATGCACAGGGTTTTTAAAATTTCGTTTTAATTATGTATTATTATCGATTAAGAAATGAACCATTTAACATGTTTCAAATGATTTTACTTGGTGGACTAAAAATATATGTATATGTTATAACCTACCTATTATTTTAGGAGAATGCTTTTGGATTAAAAATTATATTTTATTATTCAAGTAAAATCACATGATAATACTTGACTTGTATGAGATGTTAGTGATATATGCTTTTAGTTTTGCAAACCCTTGCTATCAATTTGCGATGTGTTTTGTAATTGTGCTATTTCTTTTACTTATATTTTCGTTAAAATATGTAGCATATTTAGATAGCTTTGAAGATTGATTCATTTCCTTAATTATGAATAACCATCACATCATTTTTATTAATGTACCTTTTTGCTTGGAAAGTTGTATTTTCATAAGTTTGTGTTATTTACTTCTCATGTTTGATCATAAAATTACCAAATTAACATAGATACTTACACTATAGCTTCTTTATTACATAAAGAGAAACGAAAAAATATGTAATGGGTAGAACTTAAATTTAATCTTACGTTTATGTATAATGTATAATAATAATTTTTCTCTAAGCCCGAACTATATAAGAAAATTATTATTACTTGTATAAGTAAATTATAAATGCATGAAAAAATGACGAAAAGTATATTCGCAAGTCTTTTAGGATTGTTTGAATCCTTACCGACCTTTTACTTTAATGCAACTTTCTTTACAATTGGTCTAAATCATCAAGGTAAAAGACACCCATATTTTAGGCCGTTGGTTGACACTTATAGTGTTATCAATGATAGCAAACACCTGCTAAGTTTCATTAACTCATTCAAAGACAAATTACACTCCGAAAAAAATTCATACCATAAAATTCCCTATATTGGCACTAAAACACATCTTTGGTACATTAAAATATATTCATGTATTATCTAAATCAACAACTCAACTAAATTATACACTCATAACTTGAGCAGGCATAGAAA
This sequence comes from Artemisia argyi, assembly GCA_030686995.1. NCBI lineage: Eukaryota > Viridiplantae > Streptophyta > Magnoliopsida > Asterales > Asteraceae > Artemisia > Artemisia argyi. The sequence goes on from CM060694.1 coordinate 137,525,578, forward strand.
ATCATTCCACGACAATCAAGTGTTGATACTTAATCCTCCTCTAAAAAACGCACACAACAAATTGCATTACACTTTAGTTTGTGCGATAAGATAATAAAACTGCAAAAACCACTAATGTGTTGCATTATAGCGAGGATAACAACAAAGTTAGTCATAACATCAAATAAGAAAACTTCATATTAGAACTAAAGGGGTGTTTGGTTATGCTTATTAAATTTGCTTATTGGCTTATTCAATTACAATAATACAATAAGTGTATGATAAAGCTATAAGCTTTTTTTAGAAGCCTAGTGAAAAACCCCTGAACTCACAACTAATTCTATTATAGCTTAAAGTGTTTATAGTAAAAACACAAATATTAAGTATAGAAGTTTTCAACAAAACATAAAAAAGAGTTACAAAAAGTTGGTGTGTATAACAAAAAAGTAAAACCATAAAAAAAAAGTTACTAAATAGTATCAGCTAGATAAAGCATAAGCCAAAGTTCTGTTGAGGTCTCTTTCGGATTCTATTCAGAAGCAAAAAGAGGTTTACACATAAATCATAAGTATAGAATAATGGTTGTATCTCACATCCGTGATTACCAACTCAATAACATTATCGCAGTATAGTAACGTAATAACCTTATTAAAACTATATATTTTTGCTGAATAATTCTCATGTACATACTTTTAATTCGTTTACAACGGCCAACTAATACGTTTTTTTTTATTATTATTACTTTTTTTAATAAAACATCACGTCAATGAATAAAGTTAAGGAAAACACCAATGTTTTTTTTTTTTTTTTTTTTTTTTTTTTTTTTTTTTTTTTAATTTTTTTAGGAGGTGATTGTTATCAAATAAGAATTGTGATGCGTGTATTTTTTTAATATAATTTAAGGAAAACACCTTCTATATTAAACAATGACTATCTAACCCAAGTGTTTGTTTTTTTCTTTTTCTTTTAATAATTAGCTTTGTATAACGTTTTAACTGACAGACATGTTGAGGTTGAGGTTGATTTTGTTGTTTAACTTTAACTATTGATATCATGTTCTATAAAATGTGTGAAATTATTAGCACATAATGAGCGTTGATGAAGTTAAAATATGCTCTGTAAAGTTTTTAAAATGTTTTTATGGATATCCATATACAAATTTTAAATAACAATTTCATGAGTCGTTGTTATAAGTAGAATCGTGTATATTTATTTTCATATCACAGTATCGTGCTTACCATTTAATATTTATATTCCCGTTACTAATAATTTAGCCGTATTTCAAACACGTGTACGTATAAATTAAACTTTTAAATAGTAACATGAGTCTTTATTTAAAAAAATATTCTAATGGATGAAAGTTTAAAACTAACATTAGTTTAAAAAAATATTTAACGCATATTAAAACTAATTCGCATATTTACCAAATGAGTTCTTATTTAAAAAAATATTCTAATAGATGAAAGTTTAAAACTAACATTAGTTTAAAAAATTATTTAACGTATATTAAAAATAATTCGCATATTTACCAAATTTTGTAATTTTAATGGATGAAAGTCTCATGTAATTTTAAACAAAGTTACTATTATAAAGTATATGGGGTATAAAGTGTAAGGGGTTATTTGTGTTTTTTATAAAGTTATTAAAAAACATGGAAACTTGTAATTTTACACTTTACTCTATATAAATTATTTAAAATTCAATCACTAAAGTTTTATTAATTACTTCATCTTTTTTTAAGTTTTTGTTTTCATAAATTTGACATCTATATTTTTATGCATTTTTTTCTTAACCAAATTTCTCCACCAAATTTATTAAATTTGACCAAAATCAATTTAATTTTGACTTTTTATTGACCAATCATGTTGTTCGATTTCGCATACGTGGCAAAATTGAGCTCTCCTATTAGTCCAATTTTTTTTCAATGAGAAGAGATTTTCAAAAACACTTCGAAATGATGTAATTATTTTATTATATAATAATAATAATAATAATAATAATAATAATAATAATAATACATCCGTCCCATAATTATAGTCTACTATTGACTTTGTAAGTTTTTGTTTTGCAACTTTGACCTTACATATTTTTAATTGTGTTATATAATACTTGATAAAAATTATACCCATATAAAATACATTTATAACTCAATCCATTCATATATTTTCCATCATGTAATCTATAACATAAATAAAAATATTTAAGGTTAAAGTTGAAAGCTTAAGACTTTAAAAGTCAACAGTGGACTATAATTATGGGACGGAGGGAGTAATAATCAAGCTCATGCTTGTAAGTGTCATGAGTCGAGCTCGAGCAAAATTACATGTCTTTATATGAGTTTGAATTCGAGCTTAAGCTTTATAAGTATAAACGAGTTGAGCTCGGCTCGACTTGTTCTCATCAATAGCAAAAGGCTTGTATCCTAATATTTTGTATGTTGTGTAGGAAGCTTCCCAACTAAATGGTTGTGGGTTCAAGTCCTGCTTAGGACATGTGAGTAAATTTTGTGAGATAGTTAAAATTATCGTTTTTAAAAATAATTTAAGAAAATGATCGATTCAAGTTCAGGTTTGTCTCATGGTTTTCGATAGCCCTACACAATAACAAGAAAGAGACCCTATTGCACTTATACTCTAAAAAGAAATTGTATATAAACTTGAATATATTTTAATATTATACGTATTTACATGTAAAACTAATAAAAATGTGAATTTAAAAAAATAAAATAAAATAAATAAAGACTATGTATGATGATATTTATTGCCCAACTCTCCAAGACCCTTTAAATTCTAAGATGTGATAAATGATGTGTCACGGGTTATCTAGCATACATAGTAGGACAATTATGGACTTCGATTTAATAAAGTCACTTAATATGAACAAAAATAAAAGCAAATGAGCAATCGGTATTTTATTTTTTTAAAATAAATGAAAAAAAGAGAAAAGGGGGTTTGATGAACGTAAAATAATTTTATTGCAAGTTATTTTAGACTGACCATCCTTTTACTTTTTATATTTTCCATATACGGTTTATAGCAGCTTACCTAAGTAGTAAATTATCAGTTATATTTTCCTTATGTTGTCTTTAAAATGTTAAATAGTCTTTCTTATTGAGTTTTTTTTCAAAAACTAGTTTTTTATGTCTTATAAAAAGAGGCCACAATAAACATACTCCGTATAATTTTGGTGCATGTTTACATGGTCATAAAGGAAAAGGAAAACAAGTTTTTGGGACCATCTCCTTTTATTTGTCATCTTTTAAACATGATTTCTTTTGTTTTTAATCTTGGCGAAGAATATCTCTACTTGTGGCCTAGGAATATTCTTCAATTCATGTTTTTCAATAATTAAGAATTGTTATTTTTTCAACTCTTGGTTTGAATTGGCTCAAAGTTAAGTATCTAAATGACTTATCAATCAAATACATATTTAAAAAAAATTTGTAGACCATAATAAATAACTCGTGTACATGCTTTCTAAAGAACAATCATGTATTATTATTCTTCAGAGATGTACAGAATCCAACTTCCATACACGATGTCATAATTCTTGTATTCTTATTCTTATTCATCAGACTATATGGTTATTAACCAAATTGCACACTTAGTTATTCGGATTTAAAAATAGTACTAGTATAACTAGGCTCTTGCTAGAAATTTATTTACACGGATAGCCGACTTCCGTTGACTAATAGATGGGAACGATCCATGTGCATAGTTTGGGAAATAGTGATACATGACGTTAAGAAAACAAAATAGAATGCTACCAGGAACGAATCATGCTAAAGTGATGCTAATCGTGACCGTAAATATTGTGGTCACCTCCTATCACATCTGCGCTTCTTTCTTCAAAACCACACCCAATCACAATTTGCTAATAAAGCGACTACAACCATAACCGGAAACATACCCCACAAAAATAAATAAAATTAAAACTACACACAAAACAATTGAAACTTATGGTTGGTTGACAAACCATAACTTTAAAAAAATTAAGATGATTCAATCATTAATTCAGTTAAGCTAGTGGTAAAATGCGATCACCCATTCAATTAAAGGGTCAACCAACCAAATCATTAGCATCGGCCTAAACAGAAAGTTTGTAAAAGAGTTATGAGCAGAGAATTTATATAATTCGTGTTAATATTTTACCAAAGACTCGTTTAAATGCATGTGCGGTGGAACTTACATTGTAATTTGCCAAATACCCCTCACCATAAGTGTTAAAAAGATAGCTGTCAAATGCCCATTTTCATCTTTTTCCAACTTTCATCTTATCTTTTCTTTTTTCCATATATTATTTTGTGGTAGTTAATGTTAATCAAAGATTCCTCTTATCTTGTCTTTTATGTCGATTGTGTTTTATGTCGCGCGCATGGATTTTATGCACTTGAATTTTTCATACGTTATACTTTGTCTTTTATGTGGCTTGCCTCATCCTGCGCACTAGCGCTGTAAACGAAGCGAACGAATACGAACGCTTAAATGGACAAATTTTCTTGTTCATGTTCGTTTATTAAGAAAATGAGTTGTTCATGTTCGTTTTATTTTCGTTCATTAAGACACTAAACAAACGCTAAACGGATATAAACGATCGAACATAAATGAATAGACAAACAAACATTAACTTTATTAAATTATTTATCTAATATTGCTTTATAAATGTTGTTTTGTTTAAACAAACTAATTTTAAAATTATATAAATAAAAGAAGTTAACGAACGCCTAATTGGACGTTCACGAACATAAATAAACGGATGTAACTTTTGTTCAGATTCGTTCATTTAACTAAACGATCGTAAAATATTGTTTATGTTCATTCATTTAATAAATAAACGAACATAAACGAACTTTTTATCGAACGGTTCATGAAATGTTCAATGAACGTTCAGTTCGTTTACAGCCCTACTGCGTGCATTGGCTGCCTAGTATGCGCAAGTGTGTGAGTCATTTATCAATTTTGATGTGCGTCAGAGTTTGTCTTTTATAAAATTTTGTCTACTTAGTTGTTTTGGCTTATTAGCAGCAAGCATAGGCTACAAGCGCGCATGGCAATTGTGTGCGCAGGGTAGTATGCACGCGAATATTTTGACGCGCGCTAGTTAGTTTCGTAGAACGAAATTTAAATGAAGGAAGCTCGCATAGTTAATTATGTGACGCTAATTTTGACACGTAAACGGTTACAAAGTTGTTGATGGACTAGGTGTAATATATTTAACGGAAGATTGATCGAAAGTTCATTTTGATAACATACATATGCAAAGTTCATTTTGATAATCTACTATTAAAAAAAAAAAAATCTATTTATAAATTCTCTTTTTCTTAATCATAACAAAGATGAAATAAAAAGTAAGCTAGAGTATACAATTTCATTAAAACATTAAAAAGATTTACTATATACTAGTAGCCTAACTAAACAATACTAGTAATACGATCTTTTTACTGGTTGCATTCAAAAAATATTAGATTTGTTTAAAAGTTAGCACCACGACGCACAAAATCCATTAGTGTCTCAAGACTGACTTTGTTTCCATTCGTGGAAGTGACAATGTTTGTTGTTACTAGGGTGTACCCGACCCGAATAAGCCATTATTGACTCAGGCAAGTTGCTTTGACCTTATTAAGCTCTTTGGTATGTCAGATTCGAAGTTTAGTTTGGGTAACAGGGGTTGGGTATAATCAGGTCACATGGGTTGTGGCATAAAATTAAACCAAAAAGTATGGACAACAGGACAAGTGCATTAGAATGAGTTTATTAACTCAACAAGATTGGCTTAAATCTTAATCAAGTATATGGGCTACATAAGAAAAGTAGAAAAAAAAAAAATAAATAAAAAATAAAAAAATAATAATAAAAACTAAAAAATCGTTATATATCCTTGGACCAATAAAAATAAATGTTTTTGCTTAGAAAGTTAGTTTGGATAAATTACCTACAAGGTTTAATCTTTCTATTCGTGGGATGGACATAAATTGTATTTTATGCCCCATTTGTGGGGTTCAAGCTGAAACTACGGACCATCTATTTTTCTCTTGTACTATGGCCTTAGCTCTTCTTCAAAAGGTAACTCAATGATGGAGTATTGGGTTTCCGGATGTTTCAAACTATAAAGATTGGTTGAGATGATTCAAGGGGCTCCATTTTGGTACTAAAGTTAAACAAGTATTGGAAGGCATCTTCTATGTAATGTGGTGGAAGATTTGGCGGTTTCGAAATGTGATTATTTTCGGTTTAAAACAATCGAAAAAGGCGACATTGTTTGATGATTTAGTTATGATATCTTATAAATGGTGTAATTCTAGAGGTAGAGCAAACATTTATTGGTAGGATGGTTACAAAATCCTATACTTGTTCTTTTGTAGTTTTTTTCTTTTTTCTAGCTTCTTGCTAGTTTTTATAAAATTCGATCTACAAAAAAAAAATAAAATAAAAATAAGTGGGTAAGAGTGATATCAAGCTTAGTAGCTTACCAACATGTAAGTATTTTTTTTTTTTTTTTTTTTTTTTTTTTTTTTTTTTTTAACCAACATATTATTAAGAACCCAAAAAAAAATCGAGTTACAATACATAAGGTCTCACCTCAATTAAACAAGATAATTAATAAAAGATGAGACCCAAAATACAAAAATAAACATACACTCAGCAACTAAAACGATGTATAAGTACTTGTTTGTTTAAATTTTATACTAAGTTATGTTTAAATAAAAGATGATTTAATGTAGACATCTTGAGTTTTATCATTTTATATTTTCAGTCATATTTTTCTGTTAAATCATAAACAAACAATTTTCATATGACTTTAAGAATTCATTTTTTTTTCTTTTTTTTCATATTAAGTGAATTAAATCGAATTCAAAAACTGTTAAAAGTTACGTATAAATATTAATATGTAAATGACTAGTATCGAACCCGAGACCTCGGGATTGCACACATTACAAACGAGAATAAAGTAAAATAAATATATATGTTATATGTATCGTATATATATATTTATATAAATACTTAAGGGGCTTAATGATCGCTAAATATTAAGTGTAAGTACTAACTATCATTAGGAACGAAAGAAAAGGACTAGAGTGTAATTTGAAAGACAAGAAGGATCCGGAACACCCTTGGAGGGTGCATGGCCGGTCGACCTAGGCCCAAAAGGGTCGACCCATGCTTGCTTGTTCCCCAAGAATTACATCTAGTATAAATACAAGGCCAAGGGTTAGACATTCACATCTTTTGTGCACACACACAAAACCCTAAAGTCTTTTCTCTCTTTCTTTTCTTCTTGGCCGATCGGCACAACACCCTCAAAGGGTTTGGGTCAATTTTGGTTTATACCAAATCAAGTGTTTTTCGTTTACATGCATAAACCTTTATTCGTGGGTAGTTTGTGTGTACAAGAACGAGGTAATTACTCACTATAGTAATTATCAATAGATCGATAAACAAAACGGTAAGGGGTTTATCATTGATCTAATTTACACAAGTTCAAGGTTTATTGAAGTGCATCGGGTACGTTACTATTTATGTTTTAGTTATCTTTATACGTGTTATACTTGATCCTAGCTTCCGCATAATGTGATTATTGATTGTCAAACTCTAACAGTGGCATCAAGAGCCATGTATAACATGTAATTGATTACTAAAACGTAATAAAAATCGGATCTTTAATTGTTTTAGATACATGTTTTTGATCTAGGGTTTTTCTTAAAATTTTTTTTATAAAATTTAAACCCTAACCCTAATTTTAAGGGGGGGGGGGGTGTTTCGATTTCCACATAAAACCCTAATTAGGGTTTGTGGTTTAACTTGATTAATTTGTAATCACATAGAAACCCTAGGTCTTTAACCGGTTATGTGAACGTACTTGTGACCTATGTGCTAATTGTTAGGTTTAATCCATGACGAAACATGCATGTTAGTCATGGATCTTATTTGTTTTATTTATTTGTCACATGTTTTAGATAGATCTAAAATTGGGGAAGACTCCAATACATATATATTAAAATCAATTTATATGCTATGTGGTGTGTATATTATCTTTGGCCTACGCAAGTGATTCGTCAATGTATGTGGCTCTCCTCCATCAAGAGGAGAAGGCCTTAGTTGATTACATGCATAATTATACTTTAGAATTGATTTTATTAGGATCTTTTTAACAAGGTTTGCATGTGGCTAATTGTTTCACGTTATTATTATTAGTTGTTTATTTTTCTTTAAGTTACTTGTCTTTTTATTGTTTCTTAATTGTTGACTAGTTGTAAGCAATAAAAAGGGTGATTTTCATAAAAGAAAATAATATGGACTAATAATGGTGAAACCCTAAGTAATAAAGATTGAATCTTTATTACATGATTTTGAGATTGAATCCATAAACTTTTGCTTGATTGATGTTTTGTACAAATATGCTTTTAAAACTAAATCTTTTAAGACGATATTCATAACCATGATTTGAAGGCTTAGAAAAGAGCCTTAAAGTCTGCCTTGGTTATCACAATCTTGAATATGTCTTAAACGAATTACTTTTAAAATCATAATTGTAGAAAGTCATCTTAGGGTTTATTAAACCTCAAGTAAAACTTTGAGAATTAATTTCACGAATTGGTAATAAAAAGGTTTTGAAAACTTATGCTATAAAGATGAGTGCATGCATCTTTATACATATTTTGATTTACATATCAAAATTGAATACCCTTATAATTTAAGTTACATGCCATCTATCTATAAGGAACACTTGGAATTTTAATTTAGTAAACGTGAGACCTAGGCTAAATTACTATAACAAGGTAAAATTCTTTTTAACGCGTGAGACCATAATTGTAATTTTACAGTTTCTAAGGTAGACGACTTAATTAAGTTGTGCGTGAGACCTAGAACTTAAGGCATGAGATGGGATGAAACATGCTTACAAGGCAAATTGATGAATCAATTTGATGTAATTCCCATAATGATCTAGGAATTGGAAATCTTGTTTGCCAATTATTGTTCGGCAGATTACCATCTTTTGTACTTTCACCACTAGCAGATCAACTGATGTGGTGGAACTATGTAAAGTTGGATCCTAGGTTTTCAAGAAAATTTTGGTGGTTATATGAATATAGCCTATGGGTATTTTATTTTCTTGAAGATATTTATTATCGAAAATACTAATGTTTGAACTTTTATCTGTAGATATGGCTCAACCCGATAACCCATCTGTGATTTCTGCTTTCAAGAGTCATCTTGAGAGAGAAAAATTGACTGAAAAAAATTTCAATGATTGGCACCGTTCGCTTAGAATTGTCTTGAGGGCGGCCGATAAGCTCAATTACTTGACTGATGAATGTCCTGCTGAGCCTGCGGTTACTGAACCAGAAGCAGTTAAGGCGGCATGGAGGGAGAAACATGCTAAGTTTAATGAGGTTGCTTGTTTAATGCTCACTAGCATGAGTGCTAAATTACAAAAGAAGTTTGAGTACTTTTTCCCAAAAGATATGCTTGAAGTACTTCAGCAATCTTATGAGAAACCTCCCGCAGTTGAATTGTATAATGAACTTGACAAGCTACACAACTGCAAGCATGGTGATGGTAAACCAGTTGAAGATTATGTGACTGAGATGAAGGAATCCTTTGATCAGCTTCACAGAATTGGATTTGGTTACCCTGAGAATGTGCAAGTGCACTTGATCAACAGGGCCCTTAACAAGGACTTTGCTGGTTTTGTGCAGAATTTCAACATGCACTGCTAGGGGAAGACAGTCTCAGAATTACTCGCACTGCTTGTTGATTATGAGAAAAGTCTACCAGCCAAGGTCAAGGCTCCTACCCCACAAGTGTTGGGAATTCATGGGGGGAGAATCCAGAAGAAATCGCATGTGAACTGTTGACATAAATAATGTATGAAAACGTTATTTATATTTTTCGATATCTCTATATTTTGACGATCACAAAATGTAAACTCGTCAATCGTAAGATTACTACGTAAACAAGTATTAAGCTAGTTTATACAACTATATCCAACTTAATCACTTAAGGTATGGATAAACAAGTGCTTAATACATCTTATGATCAAAGGGATATTTAATTAACTAATACAAAGTTTATTTAAATATATAAACATATTATATATTTTTGAAAAACACTTTTGGTAATAAAGAAAAATGTTTTAATCATACTAAATATATGATTTCAAATATTTAACCAAAATCAGTTAGTTTTTCACCAAATAAACTTTCCCCATTAAAAAACAAGTTTTCTGGCCGTTACAGTTGGGCGGCCCCCTTAATTATAAGGGGCGGTCCCCTTAATTTTAAGGGGGTCGGCCACGATTTAAGGGGACCGGCCAGGCTCCCCTGTCAGAATTCTTCTCCTATAAATATCACCTTAATTCTGGAATTTTTCCTACCTTTTGCACGAAATTTTCAGATCTATAACTCTCTAAACATCCTCTAAAACCTTTGATCATTTGTATATTAATCCTTGTTTCAAGTGATTCAATCCCTCATCATCCATTCTCATCCAAAGTACAAAAGAAAAACACTCTTTCTACAACCAAGTTCAAGAAGTGTTGAAGAGTAGTTGTGCATAGTGTATATATATTCATTTGTGAATATTGTGTTGTGCTTGTGATCAATTGTGTAGAAGATATAGAAGTTGTGTAGATATTAGAAGTTGATAAGTAGTGAAGTAGGTTAGTTGGGAAGATAGGTGTGAAGTAGAAGATTGGTGTGTAGAAGATAGTTGTGAAGAAGATTGGTGTGTAGAATATTGGTGTGAAGAAGTTGTGTAGAAGTTGTGATCAAGTTGTGAATTTGTGTGGTGTGTAAATTGGTGTGTAAGGTTTTCTCCGCCAAAAGGGAGTTTGTTGACATAGTGAAGAAAACTCTCGAGTAGGTGACTCGGGAGTGGAGTAGGAACAAGGAAGGTGTCCTTGTAGCCGAACCACTATAAATCCTTGTGTTGTGGTTTGATCTTTCTAACTCTTCTCATTACTTATTTATTTACCTTTACTATATTAGCTTTGTTAGTTAGTTACCATACAATTGTTCATATAGTGCAAGTATTGAGTTCACATAAACTAGAATCGAAGTTTTTAAAACAAACTTGTGTTTATAAATTTAAAAGGACGTAAAACTATTCAACCCCCCCCCCCCTTCTAGTTTTCCACAATTGGTATCAGGAGCCACGTCTAGCAAGATTTTTAAAATATATTGTATTTTAAAACTTGTAACGATCTATGGAATCTGAAAAATATTTAGAAGGGCAATCTATGCAAAGACCACCACTATTTGAAAGTGATGGATTTTTATATTGGAAAAATCGATTCGAAACTTATGTGAAATCAAAAGATCTAGATCTTTGGCATATTATTACCAATGGTGATTTTTTACCTATTCAAAATAACCTCGAAACTAAGAAAGATGAAATCGTACCTTTTGAAAAACAAAATGATGATTTAAAAAGAAAACTTGCTAAAAATAATGAAGCAAAAATGGTTATTTACAATGCGCTACCACGTAAAGAGTACGAAAGGATCTTTATGTGTGAAACCGCAAAAGAAATTTGGAACTTGATGAGTGTGTAAATACTCATCATTTCTGTTACATATAAACTGCAAAAACATATGAAAACACACAGGAATGCCTTGAAATACATAAAATTATCCCTGGATTGTGTTTTTATGCATAAGGATTGAAAACTGATGAAAAACAAAACATTTCACATAATTTACAGTTTCAGTCCCTGAACTTTGGAAAATTGGCAAAACTAGTCCCTGGTAAATCAAAACTTATACAAATGTCATAAAAGGTCCTTGGAATTCATAAGTTGTCAAGAAAAGTCCTTTAAAGTTTAAAAATGGCAAAATGACAACTTTGGTCCCTCAACTTTTGAAAAGTGTCAAATTTAGTCCCTGGGTGTTTAAAAATGGAAAATTATCAAACTACACCCTTGTACTAGTCTAAAAAGACAAAATTGGTCCTTATGATAACTTTTGAGAAGTTACAAATTCAACCCTTCAAAAATCAGAAAGTTACAGTTTTGGTCCCTGAAGTTTGTGGAATTTGCAGAATTGGTCCCTGAGGTTTAAAATGATAAAATTTATAATTGTGGTCCTTATACTAATGGTTTATTGCAGGTTTAGTCCTTAAATAAAGTTTGGAAAAATCACAAACAAACCCCTCAACTTTGGCCGAATTACACATTTAGTCCTTTTGATTTTTCCTAAGCTACAAACAAACCGGACCCTTTGTTTTATTTTAACCCAAAACCAATTCCATAATCCAAATCCTGATTTAGTCCACCACTTGGGCCCAAAAACTTACCCAGCCCACCCCTTTGTAAATAAATAAAACAAACACCCCCGTATTTCCCTCATCGTCCTCCACATCCCTCCCCCTTTACACCTGTAACTCATCTTCACACCCAACTCACACCCCAAAACCACCACTGTAGCATACATACCCATAGTATTGAACCAATACCACTCAACTTAGTCCAAAACTTCACCAAACATGTCCCCTACTCCTCCATATACTCCCAAGACACATTAATTGTGACAGAACTGCCTCAGTACCAGGTGGTGCGTTTTGGCGCCAAAATGAGTTTAAACGGTTTGGATCAATTTGACTGGATGGAAGGCCAAGATTTGAAGTGGGATAATATCTTTGGACTAGTGGGATGAAAGATGGTGATAAATACTGAAGAAAGAAGACAGAAGAAAAATATATAGAATTTGTAATCCTAGTTTATGATAAAAGTAGAATAATTAATTAGTTTTCACACTAGTTTAATCTTCAATTTCTGTTACTTAAGTGTTTGTTAACTTTTCTAAAGTGTAATAAACAGCTTTGTACTCAGTTTCAATCTATCTTTTAAAGTTTTCAAGTTATTGTACCATTGTCCATTTTCAATTCAAGTATCTTAAATTCTGTGAATGATTGTTGTTTAAAAGGATCTCTTAAACACTACTCAGCTCTTAGTAAGCTTTTGCAAGATTTCGGATTCAATTAACCATCAATAATTCATAAAAAAGGAAAATACCAAAAAGAAACAAGTAAAATAGGAAATTTAAACTAGAAGGTTACTGTAGAAGCAAAGGAGCAAGGTTTATCTTGGATTGCCTTGGTTTAGAGCTTTGTGGAAAGCATATAGGTGTGGTTATCTGTTCTTGGTTCTCAGTTGTGCCCTGGATTCAAGATTGTAAGCTATTTCTTGATTTTTTGGCATTTACTGTTTTAGTTCTTAACTTAGTGTAATCCTTCTTGTTTCCTGCTTAGTTGGTATTTGTTAGTGATAATATAAAATAAAATCAGTAGTTTATTAGTTGATTTGCATAGTTGTTAGTAAATAGAAATTAGACAGTCAAATTAGTATAAGTAGTGATTCATAGTTATTGTTGTTGTTTGCTGTATTATTGTGCTCATTTAATCTAAGTTCATCATAATCAAGTATCTGGAATCAATTTCATGTTCTATCTTATTGTTATACAACACTAATCTAAAAATAGCCTTGCTAAAAGCCTGTTTGGATCAAGCTGTTTCAGTGAGTTAGACCTGTTATTGTTGCTTTATTCTTGATACTTCATGTTTGTTTAGGTTTATATAACTCATATCTGTCACATTAATTAGGTCTCATTAGTATAAAAGTCAAAATAGAACTTAATCTTGTCTAGTTGATTAACTGTTAGAGTAAACTAGTTCTAAATCTTCATACTGGCTTAGATTTGGGTAAACTAGCTAAATCTCATCTTATTATAGCTTATTATAACTATATAAATCATATAATCTAGATTCAAGCTCAGATAAGTCAAACTTAGCCTTTAATTAAAAAAGTCAATTTGCAGCCTACCAATTTTTGAATAAACTTTGGATTTTTGGTGTGTGTTTGTTAATTGATCATAGGACCTGAGCTTGTAGGTTTTAAATATCTTGTTGCTGATCTCTTTGTTACTATTTTTCATAATTTTTTATCTAGCTTATTAAGAGCTTAATTGTGCTTAACTTTTGGTAATTCTTCATAGACCTCCCCTGTGCACAGTCCTACCACTCAACTTTAGAAGCTTGCATAAGCTTGTATAGTTAGTGTAAGCCTGTGTATTTTGGATCTTTGTGATGCCCATGTGGCTAGTTGCTTGAAATAAGTGCTTATTTGCTTTTGACTGCTTATCTGTTACTGCTTATCTTGCTTAAATTTGTGCTATCAAAATAAACACAACACTGATCACTCAGTGCAAACAACCAACTTCTCAAGCTCATCAAAAGCTCATCACTGAGCTTTAGCTTGTGATCTAAGGTTCTTTTAGAAGCTAAGCAGTCCATCTATTAAATTCAAGCTTAAATTTTCATTCACATAGCCTTTTACTAGGGCTGCAATCATCTATAAGCTTGTTCATTCACTCAGTCCTCTGAGTGACTCAGTTAAACCATCAAACTTCATAAGCCCTTGACAAGCTCATCTGTGGTTCACACAGCTTAAGCTTGGCAATTTGGAATCCTTACCAACCCATCTTTAAACTTCAACATTCAATAAGTCCTCTTGAGCTTATTACATAAGCTTAATTTGACCACTTTGGTTGTCTGTTTGGGTGTTTGGATCTCAGCTTTATTGGAATTTCTTATAAGCTTTTCACAAGCTTATTAGCTTATCCCAGTAAACTCACTTGTCCATACCTGTTAATACACTATCTATATATAATAATATCTTTTTATTTTCTTTGTTTAGCCTGTTTCAAAGCTTGTACTAAGCTTATAAGCTCAATTTCACTCAATCACTTAACTGAGTGAAAACCCAGTTGGACCCCTCACTTCCCAAGCTCATTCTGAGCTCATCAGTGGGTCCCACAACTTAAAACTTGGTTCTCCCAACCCCCCTCCTACCAGGCTTGAATCATTGACCCTTTGTTTGACCTAGACCCTAGTGGACCCCACTTGGTTTTACCTCACAAAGCTGTCCCATTTTCTGTCTCAGAATCAAATAAGCAAGTGCTTATTTGTGTTCTTTGGCTTATTCAAGTTACTAATTTGATTGAATCTTGTTTAGTATTGTATAAGTAACTTATTGGAACCAGAATAGACCCTAGTGGACCCCACATAAGCTCATTTGAGCTTATTTCCTTCAAAGTCAACTGTCAAGGGTAATAAGCACTCTAAGTGCTTATTCTGGGTTTCTAAGCTTATTGTTTTTGTATTAGTTTCTTATTTTAAGTATTTTAATAAGTTTATAAAAGAAAAAACCAAAAAAGCCAAACTTACATATAGTGATAGCTTCTATTTAATAGAAACTATCTATTTAATTTCCCTTTTTAGCTTATTTATAAGTACTTTTACTATTTTATATTTTTATTAAATCTCTTATATATTAAAGTAATTTTATAAATTTTTCCAGAATTTTCTTTTGTCATCTAGTGTTATTTAGAATTAATATTAGTTTATTTAATAAATTAAATAATAAATAAGAATTAAATAGCATAATATATTTTTATAAGGTAATACTTATATTTTATATTTTTCCTAGCTTCTATAAGTAATAAAATAATTTTAGAAATTTTCTTGTGATTTATACTGTTCATTTACTAGTTTTTATAATTTAATTATTAGATAATAATTAATAAATAGCATAATAATTAATAGATTAAATTAAAAATACATAAAATAAAGTTTTTATAATTTTTAGGATTTCCATGATGGTTAATTAGTTTTATAATTTTTTTCATAATTATCTAAGTTAGTTTAATATTATTTGTAATTTAAAATAGTTTAATTAGTTTAAATTATTATAAATAGTTTTTAATTAATAGAAAAAGACAAAAAGATTTATTTTTATTTTTTATACTTTCTTCAAGTTCTATTTTAGGTTTAGAAAATATTTTTATAAATTTTTAGTTTAATTTGTAGTATTTATAATTTTTAGATGAATTTTAATTAAATAGTTAAATAGTTTTTAATTAAATAATTAATAATAAATAGATAAATAGTGTGAAAAATATAATTTTAATTTTAAAATAAGTTTTATAATATTTTAGATTTTTAGAAATTTTAATTTTAATTTTCTAGACTTATTTTACATTTTCATAATTAATAGTTAATTATTAGATAATTAATAAATAGTTATTAAATAAAAATAATTAATTAAACAGTTTTTAATTATAAAGTAAATATTTAAAATTTATTTAATTTACATTTAAGCCCCTAAGGCTTATAAAATCCTACTATAAGTAAATTTGTTTTTGTTTACGTTTAATTAATAAACGTTTACGTTTTTTAGTCCCTTTTTCACGTGTACTTATCTGATTTCACGTTTAGGTTAATTTAGCTTATTAAAGCTATTTTCTCTTATATTTCAGTAGTACAAATCATTTAAACCTTTTCCTGTTCAATTCACCTGATCTTAAAGTCGTTTTATTTCAGATTTCACATCTCGTTGGGATCTAACGATCCGGGGAAACACTAAACTCACCGGAGTATTGGTTTAGGCTGTCTGACTTGTTGACCATAACTTGGTTGATATTATCTGACTGTTTAAGGCCAATCAAAATTTGGCGCCGCTGCCGGGGAGGTGTGCTGCGTATTACGACTTTTTGAAATATCTGTGAGTTTGAATTTTTCACCCTTTATTATATATCATCTTTTTGTTCATATTTTATTTGTAAATTTCCCGTCACTCTAAGTATTCTTAGAGTCGTCTCTAGTGCATGCGCACTCGTTCTTCTAGGTCCACAAGCCCTTTACGTGAGCTTGTCAGAATTCCTCGAAGACGCCGTAGACGTTCTGCCCCAACAGCCGTATCTGAGGAACGTGCTGTTTCACCAAAGAAAGTTATCATGGCGGAAGACCGTCCGATGAATGAGCTTCTCCAAGCACCCATTGAGGGTTACGGAGACGCTATTGTTGTCACAGCCATCGTGGCTGAATACTTTGAGCTCAAAACCGGGTTACTAAATCTAGTGACTTCAAGCCAATTTTATGGTTTTGAGAGGGATGATCCCCATGCTCACATTAGATGGTTTAATAAAATCACTTCAACCATCAAATACAAGAACGTTCCTTCCGAAGCAGTCAAACTTCTTCTTTTCCCATTTTCCCTTGAGGGAGCAGCCCGGATTTGGCTGGAAAAACAACCTCCTCGTTCAATACACTCATGGGAAGATCTAGTTACCAAATTTGTAAACGAATTTTTTCCCCCGTCCAGAACGACAAGTCTTAAAAATGAAATCATCAAATTTACTCAAAGGTTTGATGAATCGTTTGGTGACGCTTGGGATCGTTTCAAAGAATTGCTTCGTCGATGTCCTCATCATGGTTTCACTGAATTAATGCAAATTGACACGTTTTATAATGGTGTGAGTCAATCTGACCAAGATTCTCTCAATGCCTCCGCGGGAGGTAATTTTTTGAGCAAAACCACAAAAGAAGCTTTAGAAATCATTGAAAATAAGTCCAAAGTCCGCACTACACGCACAAAACCATATAACTCCCAAGTGAGTGCTGGTCCTTCTACTTCATCACCCGTGAGTACTTCTAGCACCGATGCTAAGATAGATAAACTCACGGACGCCATTCAAGCTTTGGTTCTCTCAAGCCAGAAAAAAGTCACTTTCACACAAAACCCTTCACATGCTGAAGTTAAAAAAGTGGAAGTTTGTGTCACTTGTGGTGGCCCACATGCTTACTACAATTGTACTGCCACGGATGGTAGTCCTTTTGAAGCCAATGCCTTAGCCGGTACTACAAATCAGGGGGGTAATCAATACCGTCCTCAAATGGAACCAAGTTACCGTGCTAACACACATATGGGACCACCCGGGTTTAATCAAAACCCAAATTTGCAAAACAGAAACCAGAACCAACCCAGAATGAACCAAGGTTATCAAAACCAAGGGAATTTCAATCCTGGACAGAATCAAGGTTTCCACAATCAAGGAAACTTTAACAGAAACAATTTCAACCCCGGAAATCATTTTCAGGGAAATGGTAATCCAAATCAGGGAAATTTTCAGCCACAACAAGGTTATAATCAAAATAACCGTGTCCAAAATTTTCCTAACCAAACACAAGCCATTCTCCCAGCTCCACAACCATCATCAGATGAGTTGTTGAAGCAGTTCATGAAAACTCAAGAAGAGACAAACAGGTTGTTGGTCAGCCAGATTTCTGAACTTAAGAAATCTTTAAATGAACAACCCTCGGGCTCTGGAAAACTTCCGAGCAACACGATCGCAAACCCGAGGGGCGATGCAAAGGCGATCACGACCAGGAGCGGAGTTTCATATGATGGACCTACTATTCCCACTACCCCTTCTTCTTCTTCTCCCAAGGTAGTGGAAAATAACGTCGAGGTAAATAAGGATGAAGTACTTCCTACTCATAAGGGAGGTACCCAAAACGTCCCACCTCATGTTGTCCCGAAACCCAAACCAAAACCTAGAGTTGTTTTTGAACCAAATGATATTCCAGTTGAAACACCTCAGTCCAGACCTTCTACTTCCTCTATTCCTTATCCCTCACGTTTGAGTGAACAAAAACTCCGTGAAAAAGCTAGTCACCAGATGGATAAATTCTTTCAAATTTTCCAAGATTTGCATTTTGACATTAGCTTTGCGGATGCTATTATTCTGATGCCCAAATTTGCATCGACAATCAAACACTTGTTAAGCAACAAGGAGAAACTGTTTGAAATGGCAAAGACTCCCTTGAATGAGAACTGCTCTGCAGTTCTTTTAAAGAAGCTTCCCGAGAAGCTGGGAGATCCTGGAAAATTTCTAATACCATGTGTATTTCCGGGAATGGTTGATTGCTATGCCTTGGCCGATCTTGGTGCAAGTATCAACCTAATGCCATACTCAGTTTGGAAGAAACTTTCTCTTCCTGATCTTACTCCTACCTGCATGACTTTAGAGCTTGCAGACCGATCGATATCTCGTCCTATCGGCATTGCCGAGGACGTGTTTGTGAAGGTCGGAGAATTTCATCTCCCCGCTGACTTTGTAGTGGTTGATTTCGATGCCGATCAAAGGGTCCCTCTCATTGTTGGGAGGGGTTTCCTTAGAACGGGCCGTGCTCTTATCGATGTATTTGAGCAAGAAATCACTCTTCGTGTGGGTAATGAAGCTGTTACATTTAACCTCGATCAAACCTCGAGGTACTCCTCCAATTATGATTCTGAAGCAGTTAATCAAATAGATATCATAGACATTGCTTCTGAGGAGTACTCTCAAGAGTTTCTTGGTTATTCTCATAATTCTGTGAGTGGGGATGCCACTCCATCATCTGAACCTATCATTTCCGACTCTTCCCCTTCTCTCACTCCGTTTGAGGGAAGTGATTTCCTTTTGGAAGAGGTCGAGGCTTTTCTCAAAAGTGATTCAGTTCCATTGGGAATTGATAACACTGAGATTGATCTGGAGGGAGATATTCTTCTCCTTGAGAGATTGCTAAATCAAGACAATTCTCTTCCACTCCCTCCCGTACAACTTCATAATCAGGAAATCAAATATGTTGAGGAAACTGATGATTTTCCTGAGGTCGAACTCAAGGACTTACCTCCTCATCTTGAATACGCATTCTTGGAGGGTGATGATAAATTACCCGTCATTATTGCTAAAGGTTTAAGTGTTGAGGAGAAGAGTGCTCTCATAAAGGTCTTGAAGTCAAACAAGCAAGCAATTGCTTGGAAACTCTCCGATATTAAGGGTATTAACCCAGATTTTTGTACACACAAAATCTTGATGGAGGATGACTTCAAGCCTGCAGTGCAACATCAAAGAAGGGTAAATCCAAAAATCCATGATGTGATTAAACAAGAGGTTCTTAAACTTCTTGATGCAGGATTGATTTACCCTATCTCTGATAGTCCATGGGTTAGTCCCATTCATTGCGTTCCAAAAAAGGGTGGCATTACTGTTGTCACTAATGAGGAAAATGAGTTGATTCCAACTCGGCTGGTTACCGGATGGCGTGTTTGCATTGACTATCGTAAGTTAAATGACGCCACCCGCAAAGACCACTTTCCGCTGCCCTTTATGGACCAGATGCTTGAGAGATTAGCTGGAAACGAGTACTATTGTTTCCTTGATGGTTTCTCAGGATACTTTCAAATCCCCATTGATCCATCGGATCAAGAAAAGACTACCTTTACATGCCCTTATGGAACCTTTGCTTATAAACGTATGCCTTTTGGCTTATGTAATGCACCAGGTACGTTCCAGAGGTGTATGATGGCCATATTTACCGACATGATTGGTAAAACGACGGAGGTCTTTATGGATGACTTTTCGGTCATTGGGGATTCATTCCAAACATGTCTCACCAATTTAGAAACAATGTTGAAAAGGTGTAAAGACACCAATCTATGTCTAAATTGGGAAAAGAGTCACTTTATGGTCAAAGAGGGCATTGTCCTCGGCCATAAGATTTCCAAGAATGGGATTGAGGTTGACAGAGCTAAGGTTGATGTCATTGCAAAATTGCCTCACCCTACTACCGTCAAAGGTATTAGGAGTTTCTTGGGTCATGCCGGTTTCTATCGTCGATTTATACAAGATTTTTCTAAAATCTCACGGCCTATGACTCATCTCCTTGAAAAGGATACTCCTTTTATCTTCTCACCAGAGTGCATCGAAGCTTTTGAAACATTAAAGAAAAAGCTTACTGAGGCACCCATTCTTATTGCCCCCGACTGGGACTTACCCTTCGAGCTTATGTGCGATGCAAGTGATTTTGCTATCGGTGCAGTCTTGGGGCAACGCAAAACGAAACACTTCCAGCCTATCCACTACGCAAGCAAAACTATGAACGAAGCTCAAACTCATTACACCACTACAGAAAAAGAACTATTAGCTGTGGTGTATGCTTTTGAGAAATTTCGGACATACTTAATCTTGACTAAAAGCGTAGTGTATACGGATCACTCGGCTCTTAAATATCTATTTGCAAAACAAGATGCAAAGCCGAGATTACTCCGTTGGGTTCTCCTCCTCCAAGAATTTGATATCATTATTCGTGATAAAAAAGGAGCTGAGAACCTGGCTGCTGATCATTTGTCCCGATTAGAAAACCCTCATCAAAATGTGTATGAGAAAAAGGAAATAAATGAAACATTTCCTCTCGAAACACTCAATGCGGTTGCTTTTCGTGGAGATTCTACTACCCCATGGTTTGCCGATTTCGCAAACTACCATGCGGGTAACTTTGTTGTGAAAGGGATGTCAACCCAACAGAAGAATAAATTCTTTAAGGATGTTAAACATTACTTCTGGGATGACCCCTACTTATTCAAAATCTGTGCGGATCAAGTCATCCGACGGTGTGTATATGGACAGGAAGCCACTGAAATTCTTAAGGCTTGCCATGCTGGACCCACTGGGGGACATCATAGTCCTAATTACACCGCCAAAAAGGTGTTTGATTCCGGATTCTTCTGGCCCACAATTTATAAAGATGCCCAGGATCTCATTAAAACCTGTGACGCCTGTCAGCGTCATGGAAACATTTCACAAAGAAATGAGATGCCACAAAATGCTATTCAAGTATGTGAAATATTTGATATCTGGGGCATTGACTTTATGGGGCCATTTCCATCATCCAGAGGAAACAAGTACATACTTGTGGCAGTTGATTATTTATCAAAGTGGGTTGAAGCTAAGGCTTTACACACAAATGATGCCCGAGTTGTAGTGAAATTCCTGAAATCTCTTTTTGCCCGTTTTGGAACCCCACGTGCTATTATAAGTGATCGTGGTACGCATTTCTGCAATGACAAATTTGATAAAGTCATGCAAAAGTATGGTGTAACCCACCGTCTTTCTACCGCGTATCACCCACAAACAAGTGGGCAAGTGGAAGTTTCAAATCGTGGTATCAAAAGGATACTTGAAAGGACTGTTGGTGAAAACCGTGCTGCCTGGTCGGATAAATTAGATGACGCACTATGGGCCTTTCGTACAGCTTATAAAACACCCATTGGGTGTACACCTTACAAGCTTGTGTACGGAAAGACATGTCATTTACCGATGGAACTTGAGCACAAAGCCTACTGGGCTTTGAAACATGCCAACTTTGATCTCAAAACTGCGGGTGATCACAGAAAAGTTCAAATGAATGAACTAAATGAACTACGTGATCAGGCTTACGAGAACTCTTTAATCTATAAAGAGAAAACAAAGAGAATTCATGACTCAAAAATAAAGAACCGCGTTTTTAACGTCGGTGATCGAGTACTTCTCTTTAACTCTAGATTAAAGATCTTCTCGGGTAAATTAAAAACCCGTTGGACTGGTCCATTTACTATCACTAAAGTTTATCCATATGGTACCGTTGAGTTATCTCAAAATGACGGTCCATGTTTTAAAGTAAATGGCCATCGTGTGAAACATTACTTTGGAGAGGACTTCCCAAACATGGTTGTCCCGGATCTCCAAACTTTCCCCAAGGACAATTAAATTCGGGGTCGAGTCAAGCTAGTGACTCGGGAATCAAAAACAAGCTACCTCATGAACAAATCAATTCGAGGTCGAGTCAAGCTAATGACTCGGTAATCAAAAGCATAGCAATATGGGTTTTCACTCATATTTCTGACTTCTTTCTACTTTCTACCACCGTTTCAAAAGTAAATATGTTTCAAATTTCAATAATCATGTTTTGTATGTATATTATTTACTTTATCATTCAACTCCCGGGCTGTCAGGACAAATTTATTACAGTTAATCATTCACAAGTGATTAGCTAGCGTGGTAAACCTGACACAAGCCTGGCAGGTAGTGATTACTCAAAAAAAAAAAAAAAAAAAAAAAAAAGTTTAAAACAAAAAGAAAAAAGTGAGTTTGTATGTAAATAGCCTAAAATAAAGGTTATAAATATTTCCTTCTTACGTTCTAAATATCGGTTTAACACCCGGTGTTTTGAATATTGAGGGCAATATTCATTTCTAAGTGTGGGGGGGGGGATTCTCACGAATTCAAACACATGTTCCATCAAGCACCCTCATTTGATCAAAATTTAAAGTTTTTTCACACTTAGAAATGCAATAAATGGTATCAATCCTCCATGTCTAACCCACAACAGGATTGGCTAGTCCAGGAGCAAATGGCTCTTGGTAAAGACATCTCAAAACCGTTGATGGCTTGCAATTTGCCAAAAATTGTATGGTTCCTCAACTCCCCATTATCCTAAAAAGCTAATGAGTTGGCTAGCCCGCAAGATTATGGCTTGTGGTAAAGGCCGTAGAAAATTCATAATTGGTAATCAGCTCACCAAGATGTTGACTATTCCATCAAGAGTTGGCTAGTCCAGGAGCAAACGGCTTCTGGTAAAGACAAATCAAATCCGTTGACAGCTGGTGGTTTGCTAAAAATCACACGGTTATCAGGTGTGCCACAGTTCTTACACCTGGCTACTCCAGAAGTGATGGCTTTTGGTAAAGAGTAAAAATCCATTAATTTTTTCTCAAATAGATTGCTAGGGACTAGCAATAGTTTAGTGTGGGGGATTGATGAGTGTGTAAATACTCATCATTTCTGTTACATATAAACTGCAAAAACATATGAAAACACACAGGAATGCCTTGAAATACATAAAATTATCCCTGGATTGTGTTTTTATGCATAAGGATTGAAAACTGATGAAAAACAAAACATTTCACATAATTTACAGTTTCAGTCCCTGAACTTTGGAAAATTGGCAAAACTAGTCCCTGGTAAATCAAAACTTATACAAATGTCATAAAAGGTCCTTGGAATTCATAAGTTGTCAAGAAAAGTCCTTTAAAGTTTAAAAATGGCAAAATGACAACTTTGGTCCCTCAACTTTTGAAAAGTGTCAAATTTAGTCCCTGGGTGTTTAAAAATGGAAAATTATCAAACTACACCCTTGTACTAGTCTAAAAAGACAAAATTGGTCCTTATGATAACTTTTGAGAAGTTACAAATTCAACCCTTCAAAAATCAGAAAGTTACAGTTTTGGTCCCTGAAGTTTGTGGAATTTGCAGAATTGGTCCCTGAGGTTTAAAATGATAAAATTTATAATTGTGGTCCTTATACTAATGGTTTATTGCAGGTTTAGTCCTTAAATAAAGTTTGGAAAAATCACAAACAAACCCCTCAACTTTGGCCGAATTACACATTTAGTCCTTTTGATTTTTCCTAAGCTACAAACAAACCGGACCCTTTGTTTTATTTTAACCCAAAACCAATTCCATAATCCAAATCCTGATTTAGTCCACCACTTGGGCCCAAAAACTTACCCAGCCCACCCCTTTGTAAATAAATAAAACAAACACCCCCGTATTTCCCTCATCGTCCTCCACATCCCTCCCCCTTTACACCTGTAACTCATCTTCACACCCAACTCACACCCCAAAACCACCACTGTAGCATACATACCCATAGTATTGAACCAATACCACTCAACTTAGTCCAAAACTTCACCAAACATGTCCCCTACTCCTCCATATACTCCCAAGACACATTAATTGTGACAGAACTGCCTCAGTACCAGGTGGTGCGTTTTGGCGCCAAAATGAGTTTAAACGGTTTGGATCAATTTGACTGGATGGAAGGCCAAGATTTGAAGTGGGATAATATCTTTGGACTAGTGGGATGAAAGATGGTGATAAATACTGAAGAAAGAAGACAGAAGAAAAATATATAGAATTTGTAATCCTAGTTTATGATAAAAGTAGAATAATTAATTAGTTTTCACACTAGTTTAATCTTCAATTTCTGTTACTTAAGTGTTTGTTAACTTTTCTAAAGTGTAATAAACAGCTTTGTACTCAGTTTCAATCTATCTTTTAAAGTTTTCAAGTTATTGTACCATTGTCCATTTTCAATTCAAGTATCTTAAATTCTGTGAATGATTGTTGTTTAAAAGGATCTCTTAAACACTACTCAGCTCTTAGTAAGCTTTTGCAAGATTTCGGATTCAATTAACCATCAATAATTCATAAAAAAGGAAAATACCAAAAAGAAACAAGTAAAATAGGAAATTTAAACTAGAAGGTTACTGTAGAAGCAAAGGAGCAAGGTTTATCTTGGATTGCCTTGGTTTAGAGCTTTGTGGAAAGCATATAGGTGTGGTTATCTGTTCTTGGTTCTCAGTTGTGCCCTGGATTCAAGATTGTAAGCTATTTCTTGATTTTTTGGCATTTACTGTTTTAGTTCTTAACTTAGTGTAATCCTTCTTGTTTCCTGCTTAGTTGGTATTTGTTAGTGATAATATAAAATAAAATCAGTAGTTTATTAGTTGATTTGCATAGTTGTTAGTAAATAGAAATTAGACAGTCAAATTAGTATAAGTAGTGATTCATAGTTATTGTTGTTGTTTGCTGTATTATTGTGCTCATTTAATCTAAGTTCATCATAATCAAGTATCTGGAATCAATTTCATGTTCTATCTTATTGTTATACAACACTAATCTAAAAATAGCCTTGCTAAAAGCCTGTTTGGATCAAGCTGTTTCAGTGAGTTAGACCTGTTATTGTTGCTTTATTCTTGATACTTCATGTTTGTTTAGGTTTATATAACTCATATCTGTCACATTAATTAGGTCTCATTAGTATAAAAGTCAAAATAGAACTTAATCTTGTCTAGTTGATTAACTGTTAGAGTAAACTAGTTCTAAATCTTCATACTGGCTTAGATTTGGGTAAACTAGCTAAATCTCATCTTATTATAGCTTATTATAACTATATAAATCATATAATCTAGATTCAAGCTCAGATAAGTCAAACTTAGCCTTTAATTAAAAAAGTCAATTTGCAGCCTACCAATTTTTGAATAAACTTTGGATTTTTGGTGTGTGTTTGTTAATTGATCATAGGACCTGAGCTTGTAGGTTTTAAATATCTTGTTGCTGATCTCTTTGTTACTATTTTTCATAATTTTTTATCTAGCTTATTAAGAGCTTAATTGTGCTTAACTTTTGGTAATTCTTCATAGACCTCCCCTGTGCACAGTCCTACCACTCAACTTTAGAAGCTTGCATAAGCTTGTGTAGTTAGTGTAAGCCTGTGTATTTTGGATCTTTGTGATGCCCATGTGGCTAGTTGCTTGAAATAAGTGCTTATTTGCTTTTGACTGCTTATCTGTTACTGCTTATCTTGCTTAAATTTGTGCTATCAAAATAAACACAACACTGATCACTCAGTGCAAACAACCAACTTCTCAAGCTCATCAAAAGCTCATCACTGAGCTTTAGCTTGTGATCTAAGGTTCTTTTAGAAGCTAAGCAGTCCATCTATTAAATTCAAGCTTAAATTTTCATTCACATAGCCTTTTACTAGGGCTGCAATCATCTATAAGCTTGTTCATTCACTCAGTCCTCTGAGTGACTCAGTTAAACCATCAAACTTCATAAGCCCTTGACAAGCTCATCTGTGGTTCACACAGCTTAAGCTTGGCAATTTGGAATCCTTACCAACCCATCTTTAAACTTCAACATTCAATAAGTCCTCTTGAGCTTATTACATAAGCTTAATTTGACCACTTTGGTTGTCTGTTTGGGTGTTTGGATCTCAGCTTTATTGGAATTTCTTATAAGCTTTTCACAAGCTTATTAGCTTATCCCAGTAAACTCACTTGTCCATACCTGTTAATACACTATCTATATATAATAATATCTTTTTATTTTCTTTGTTTAGCCTGTTTCAAAGCTTGTACTAAGCTTATAAGCTCAATTTCACTCAATCACTTAACTGAGTGAAAACCCAGTTGGACCCCTCACTTCCCAAGCTCATTCTGAGCTCATCAGTGGGTCCCACAACTTAAAACTTGGTTCTCCCAACCCCCCTCCTACCAGGCTTGAATCATTGACCCTTTGTTTGACCTAGACCCTAGTGGACCCCACTTGGTTTTACCTCACAAAGCTGTCCCATTTTCTGTCTCAGAATCAAATAAGCAAGTGCTTATTTGTGTTCTTTGGCTTATTCAAGTTACTAATTTGATTGAATCTTGTTTAGTATTGTATAAGTAACTTATTGGAACCAGAATAGACCCTAGTGGACCCCACATAAGCTCATTTGAGCTTATTTCCTTCAAAGTCAACTTAAAAGTCAACTATCAAGGGTAATAAGCACTCTAAGTGCTTATTCTGGGTTTCTAAGCTTATTGTTTTTGTATTAGTTTCTTATTTTAAGTATTTTAATAAGTTTATAAAAGAAAAAACCAAAAAAGCCAAACTTACTTATAGTGATAGCTTCTATTTAATAGAAACTATCTATTTAATTTCCCTTTTTAGCTTATTTATAAGTACTTTTACTATTTTATATTTTTATTAAATCTCTTATATATTAAAGTAATTTTATAAATTTTTCCAGAATTTTCTTTTGTCATCTAGTGTTATTTAGAATTAATATTAGTTTATTTAATAAATTAAATAATAAATAAGAATTAAATAGCATAATATATTTTTATAAGGTAATACTTATATTTTATATTTTTCCTAGCTTCTATAAGTAATAAAATAATTTTAGAAATTTTCTTGTGATTTATACTGTTCATTTACTAGTTTTTATAATTTAATTATTAGATAATAATTAATAAATAGCATAATAATTAATAGATTAAATTAAAAATACATAAAATAAAGTTTTTATAATTTTTAGGATTTCCATGATGGTTAATTAGTTTTATAATTTTTTTCATAATTATCTAAGTTAGTTTAATATTATTTGTAATTTAAAATAGTTTAATTAGTTTAAATTATTATAAATAGTTTTTAATTAATAGAAAAAGACAAAAAGATTTATTTTTATTTTTTATACTTTCTTCAAGTTCTATTTTAGGTTTAGAAAATATTTTTATAAATTTTTAGTTTAATTTGTAGTATTTATAATTTTTAGATGAATTTTAATTAAATAGTTAAATAGTTTTTAATTAAATAATTAATAATAAATAGATAAATAGTGTGAAAAATATAATTTTAATTTTAAAATAAGTTTTATAATATTTTAGATTTTTAGAAATTTTAATTTTAATTTTCTAGACTTATTTTACATTTTCATAATTAATAGTTAATTATTAGATAATTAATAAATAGTTATTAAATAAAAATAATTAATTAAACAGTTTTTAATTATAAAGTAAATATTTAAAATTTATTTAATTTACATTTAAGCCCCTAAGGCTTATAAAATCCTACTATAAGTAAATTTGTTTTTGTTTACGTTTAATTAATAAACGTTTACGTTTTTTAGTCCCTTTTTCACGTGTACTTATCTGATTTCACGTTTAGGTTAATTTAGCTTATTAAAGCTATTTTCTCTTATATTTCAGTAGTACAAATCATTTAAACCTTTTCCTGTTCAATTCACCTGATCTTAAAGTCGTTTTATTTCAGATTTCACATCTCGTTGGGATCTAACGATCCGGGGAAACACTAAACTCACCGGAGTATTGGTTTAGGCTGTCTGACTTGTTGACCATAACTTGGTTGATATTATCTGACTGTTTAAGGCCAATCAGAACTCTTTGTTAATAACCCACCAAGGTAATAATCAAGTCAAAGATAACAAAATAGATCTACTTGTTCAACAATATGAGCAATTCACGATTTCGGAAGAGGAATCAATGGATAATGCTTTTGCTAGATTTAACACCGTAATCACAAGTTTAAAAGCACTTGATGAGAATTTCTCTAGTAAGAATTTTGTTAGGAAGTTTCTTAGAGCTCTTCACCCAAAATGGCGAGCTAAAGTGACAGCTATTGAAGAATCGAAGAATTTGTCAACACTACAACTTGATGAATTAATTGGTAATTTAAAAGTCTACGAAGCAATAATAAAGAAGGACTCCAAAATGGTTAAAGGGAAACGAGAGCAAAGTAAGTCAATCGCCTTGAAAGCTAGAAAGGAATTCAACGACGAAGATAGCTCATCTTCTGAAAGCGAAGACGAAGAATATGCCATGGCCGTAAGAGATTTCAAGAAATTCTTCAAAAGGCGAGGAAGATTCGTTAGACAACCACACGATGAAAGAAGAACATCTCCAAAGAATAATGATGACAAGTATAGCAAGAATGAGAGAAAATGTTTCAAGTGTGGTGATCCGAATCACCTTATTGGAAAATGTCCAATGATGACAAGAGATCAAAATCAAAGAGCGTTTGTTGGAGGTGCTTGGAGTGATAGCGATGAAGATGAGAAAGAAACAACAAAAGAAGAAAAATGTCTCATGGCTAAAACATCAAGTGAGGTACGTTCCGAAACCGAATATTTTAGTGATGAAAATTTATCATTAGATGAAAAAGACTTAGATAGTGAATACAATAGATTATGCAAACTAGGACAACAAGTTATGGCTAAAAACAAATCACTAAAATACATAAATAACCAATTATAAAATGAAGTACTTGAACTAAAAATTAAAATACATCAACTTGAGAAATGTAATGAAACTTTTGAAGAATGTAAATCATGTCAAGAGCTTAGAAGTGAAAACAACAAACTTAAGGAAGAAATTTGTAAACTTGATAAATTTGAAAATAGTAGTAGCTCACTTAGTAAAATTATAAGTATTCAAAGAATATCCGGAGATAAAACCGGTCTAGGTTTTAACTCAACCGAAGCCTCAACAAGTGAAGTTAAAAATGTTAAATTTGAATGCGAACTCAAGGAACTAAAACCTTCAAAATCTAATCCTGAGTATATATTCATAAATGATAAGAAAATACATCTAGCTAGTAATGAAGAAATAAAACCGTTTTATAAACCATCTTTAAAAACCGAAGTAGGATCGTCCAAAACTAAAACAAGATCTAAAACTCCACCACCTAGGAAACCGAATAATTCTTACCCTAGACCTAAAACACCTCAACCAAGAGTAAACCAAAATAGACAAAACTTTAACAATAATCAACAAATGTGGAACTTCAATCCATGGGGAATGTTTCCACCATATATGCACCCAAGTCAAATACAAAACATGTTCGGGACAAACAACTTTGGTCAAATGAGACCATGAGGACCAACGTGAAAACTTTCGCCATTCATACATGGAAATCTTTGATGTCACCCCGTGTTCGGACTTTCCTTTGAAGATTTTGAAGTTTAATGCATTGAAGACGAAAGGTACACATTTCCTTTTATTTCCTTGTAAACAAATGCATGCTTAGTTTAGTATCTAGCTTTTATGTGATTTTGATTAGTTCATTATTCTCTCTAGTCTTTACTTCTATACATATATATACTTATTTACTTATACTATATATATATATATATATATATATATATATATATATATATATATATATATATATATATATATATATATATATATATATATACTTAGCTATATCTAGGATCTTATAACCTAGAAAACTCATTTGTTGATTTTCTAGAACTAGAAATTGTTCGTTTACGAACCTTTTCTTTTCCCCATTTGCCTTATTGAACTTTAATGTTCAACAACACTCATGCTGATGAAGAGAGATGAGTCGAAAAATCTATAGATGAAACAAACTCCCGGCTTCCGTTGCATTCGTCTCCTTCCTTTATTCTCGTCTTATAAGCCCATACTACATATATATATATATATATATATATATATATATATATATATATATATATATATATATATATATATATATATATATACATACATATACTTATGAACCTTCCACAACGTTCTCGTGTACTTGACAACTTGATAAATTTCATCCGAAATGATCAAGAAAATTTAATTGGCAAATTGTCGATTAAAAGTGTCAAGTAATTCCTTTCGTGCGAATACCCTCCAACGTATTTTTGCTTAAATATAAATACATATGAATATTTTCTTGCTCTTTCCAGAAACCAAAATCACAAAAATCGAATTTTGGTGGGCGGCCCCCTTAATGTTTAAGGGGACCGGCAGCCAAATGAAGGGTGGCCCCCTTAATGTTTAAGGGGGCCGGCCATCTGATAGTTCAAACCCGTTTTTTCTCCTTTTTCCTTTTGCCAAACACTCCACTTTTTCATACTTCCCTTCCCTTGCTTCTGCTGTGACGAAAACCAAAACCCAAAAACACCTCAAATCACTTCCAAATCACAAATTTCGAGTTAATTCGCAAAGGGAAAATTCATCTAACACAATCACCATTACTTATTGTAAGTTTTTCATAACACATTTCATCTAATTTCATCTTATTTGATCATACTCATGATTATGCATGTTTTATAAAATTCGTCAAATTTCACAATTCCTTTCGAATTAAGCCTTAAAACTCCATAACCAAATGCTTCCCCTAGGATTAGGATGATTGATCAACACTAGAAACTAGTTATTATAAACTATCGTGTCGAAAATTTTTGAAAAATTTCATACACTCCTTTTCAAAATTTTTAGTAAACTCATTGTTGAATAATGATTTGAAAACGTGTTAAAACTAATCACATTATATTTTTGTAACTTGTAAAACTTGAAATTACATTTTTCGACTAAGAAAAATTATATTGGTTCACAATATAGGGGTGTTTGGATTATGTCCAAATATTATCGAAACATAGTCATTATAATTTTTATAAAACTTTGTTATAACTATAAACCTAAAAATTGCTAATCGGACTCGTCAAGATATATAATTCATATATATATTGACATACTAGGGGTATAAGTCAATAGTTAAGGAAGCGTTTGGTTTATTACTAAAAATGACATTTTTAAGTAAAAATACAAACCATCTTTTTCAAAAACAAATCACATGCATAAGAAACTCGCAAGAAATAGCTAGTTTTACAATCTAATGTAAATCTAGTAAATTTCATGATATATTAAGATGTTTAAAGGGGCGTTTGGATTTGTCCATAACTACTCATTAAACATCGTAAAGTATATCTAGAACGAGTTAAAAACAATATTAAGGAACATGGTAATCTACTTCTTAGGATTAGTAATGAAGTATGTTTACGTTCCAACATAAGCCTTAATAATAAACATGTACTTTTATCTTTCTTTATATTTATTTTGGTCTTTTTTGTATTGTTGATGTGTTTAGGTGAAAATGCCCAAAGCAACTACCGAAGATCTTTCTCACACTAAAAACTACATTCCTAAACTTTCCCAACTCCCTACTACATCTCCTTCCATTGGACTTATATATCGTCAAATTGAAGATAGAAATGTTCATGAAGGACGTGTAGTAGATCTTGCTTTTGCTCAATCCGACTACATAAATCGCGTGTTTACAAGCATCAACTTCAATCGTCTTTATGAAATAAATGAACCTATCATTCCTCGTTTCATAATGGATTTCTATAGCCAAGTCACCGTCCAAACCAATGATCTTGGTTTCATCACCATCTCTTTCATGATTCAAAATGAATTTATCACCCTCACTCTCGAACAATTTGGTCATATCCTCCAAATCCCTTTTAGAGGTTAAGCCGTTTTCACAAACGAGTGGGACCTCGAATCTCTTAATCGCTATCGACCAACCTTCGGTCCCTATTTCGACGAAATTCCTCATCCCGACGAAATTCGTCAAATCCTTGGTGTGGACCGTGCCACCACAAGCCGAAAAATAAAATCCAAAAATGTTCAAATCTCTCCATACCAACTTCTCCTCAAAGAATTAAGCCCCCACATGAAGCGTTAGGAAGAACTCATTCGTGAGAATGCGTTTGGTACCGGAGGTCACCGGGACCATCTCCCGGCGTGCCTTGCTCACATGTTGTATTGTATAGCTGTCGAAAAGCTGTACAATTTGGCCTACTTCTTCATCAAATGGATTGAGTGTGCTAGAAAAACTCCCAAAGCCAATCTTCCATATGGAATGTTCCTCACTCGTCTCTATTGTCATGTTATCGAGTACTACCCCGATCTTGACAATAGTATCTATGAGTCCATGTACCCCACTCTACGTCCTCTCGCTCTAAAACAAGCTCGACGAACTCGAAGTGACAAGGGTAAACCTCGTCATCATAGCTTTCATGGATCATCCTCAAGGCAAGACGATGACGATGAGGAGGAAAACATCCATGATGCTAGTACCCCTTCGTTTTCTGAGTTCGTTGACAATTTAGAGGATCTTGACTATCCCGAGTATTTTACCCCATCTCCTAGTGATCAAAACGAAGAAGTGCTTCATGAACGAACTACCGAGATGCTTAGAAGACAAAAGAGCTTGCACGAAGAAGTTAGAGGTGGCTTCAAATCTACCGGAAAGACTTTGAAGGGCATCTTAGGGAAGAAAAAGAAATAATATGCTTGGATTATGTTTGTTAAACAATATTTAATTTTTATGTCTTGTGTGCTATTTGTCCGAAGTATATTCGGAAGTACTTGTTATTTGGATATTTGTTTAGGATGCTAACTTGATTGTTTTTTATATGTGCTTTTTAATGCATGCTTCTCTTAATCTATATATATGCTTGCATGATTAGTTAATGTTTATATAAATATACGACATGTATGCTTTCTAATAGACCAAAACAAATGTGAAATGTCCAAATAGAGCTTGCTGCAAATACAAAACAGAACATAACATTTTTTCAGAAAATTTTTGAAAATTTTGATTTCTGGGTCGTCAGATGGGCGGCCCCCTTAAATCATAAAGGGCGGCCCCCTTAAAATTAAGGGGACCGGCCTCCATTTAAGGGGACCGGTCATCTGGAACAGTTTTTACACTGTTTTTTTTTGCATCTTGTGATCCCTTTTGCTAGTCCCAGCTACCATTTCCCTTAAAAACTAAACTGATTTTGGAATATAACATTACAATTTCAAATTAATTCCACTTCTAAACATGTTTTCCCACTATATAATCTCCATGCATGTTTAATTCACATTCCATCATCCTCAAACATTCATCAAACATCATCATGTCATCACCAAGAACCACCTATTCAAACAATGCCAAGAAACAAAAACTTGTCATCATTCCACCCAAACAACTCTTCATTGATCTTAAAAATGAAGACAACACCACTCCATCTCCACCACCTCAATGTTCATCTCCTAGTGCACCAAATGCACCCTCCAAAACACCTTCAACAAATGGAAACTCCACTTCCTCCATACCATCCACTTCATCCATAAATGACTACATCAACACCCACTTGTCTCCTCCAACAATTGATCAACCATCACATCCTACCAATGAGAACACATCTCTTGCACTCACTCTCTCATTATCACCATTAACACCTCTTGATGCACATTTCTCATCATCTCCTATCAACCCACCAACCTATAACCCCGTCCCATGGAGTTTACTTGAAGCTCATGGAGACACTTGCCTTTGTTGCATTCACAACCGAACAATTGTGTTCAGATTAAGAGATGAGATCCAATACATGTTTTCTCATATTGAAAACATGTTGCATCAACCACCAACAACAAACACAACACCTCCACCACCATCAACAAACACACCTCCACCATCACCATCTCCATGTTCACCATCCATTCCTCCCAATTAAACATGCTTGGTGTTTTACAAATAAAATTGTGTTAAAACTTTTTGGATGGCAAGCTCTAGAGAAGGACTCTCATGTTTGAGCCTTGGTTTATTTTTTATCTTAGTGATGATTCTAAGCCTTTAAGGCTTTTGTTAGTTGCATTACTTGTTATGGTGGTTAATGTAATGCTTGATGTATTTTTTTTATTATTAATGTTATGGTTATGTTTAGTCTTTACTCTTGCATGCTATATACATATATATGTTGCTTGTCACTAAATATTTTTGCAAGATATCCATATCTCGATTCCTTTTTGACATGGGATAACCTTTTTGATGCTAACATTGACATGGGATAACCTTTTTGATGCTAACAAAAAGGGGGAGAAGTGATATAAACTCACAATAATACTTGAATATATACTAATTTTTTATTAATGAGTTTAAATTTTGTAATCATCAAAAAGGGGGAGATTGTTGACATAAATAATGTATGAAAACGTTATTTATATTTTTCGATATCTCTATATTTTGACGTTCACAAAATATAAACTCGTCAATCGTAAGATTACTACGTAAACAAGTATTAAGCTAGTTTATACAACTATATCCAACTTAATCACTTAAGGTATAGATAAACAAGTGCTTAATACATCTTATGATCAAAGGGATATTTAATTAACTAATATAAAGTTTATTTAAATGTATAAACATATTATATATTTTTGAAAACACTTTTGGTAATAAAGAAAAATGTTTTAATCATACTAAATATATGATTTCAAATATTTAACCAAAATCAGTTAGTTTTTCACCAAATAAACTTTTCCCACTAAAAGACAAGTTTTCTGGCCGTTACAGTTGGGCGGCCCCCTTAATTATAAGGGGCGGTCCCTTTAATTTTAAGGGGGCCGGCCACGATTTAAGGGGACCGGCCAGGCTCCCCTGTCAGAATTCTTCTCCTTAAAATACCACCTTAATTCTGGAAATTTTCCCTACCTTTTGCACGAAATTTTTAGATCTATAACTCTCTAAACATCCTCTAAAACCTTTGATCATTTGTATATTAATCCTTGTTTCAAGTGATTCAATCCCTCATCATCCATTCTCATCCAAAGTGCAAAAGAATAACACTCTTTCTACAACCAAATTCAAGAAGTGTTGAAGAGTAGTTGTGCATAGTGTATATATATTCATTTGTGAATATTGTGTTGTGCTTGTGATTAATTGTGTAGAAGATATAGAAGTTATGTAGATATTAGAAGTTGATAAGTAGTGAAGTAGGTTAGTTGGGAAGATAGGTGTGAAGTAGAAGATTGGTGTGTAGAAGATAGTTGTGAAGAAGATTGGTGTGTAGAATATTGGTGTGAAGATGTTGTGTAGAAGTTGTGATCAAGTTGTGAAGTTGTGTGGTGTGTAAATTGGTGTGTAAGGTTTTCTCCACCAAAAGGGAGTTTGTTGACATAGTGAAGAAAACTCTCGAGTAGGTGACTCGGGGAGTGGAGTCGGAACAAGGAAGGTGTCCTTGTAGCCGAACCACTATAAATCCTTGTGTTGTGGTTTGATCTTTCTAACTCTTCTCATTACTTATTTATTTACCTTTACTATATTAGCTTTGTTAGTTAGTTACCATACAATTGTTCATATAGTGCAAGTATTGAGTTCACATAAACTAGAATCGAAGTTTTTAAAACAAACTTGTGTTTATAAATTTAAAAGGACGTAAAACTATTCAACCCCCCTTCTAATTTATAAAACCTAGAAAAAATATAAAAACCTACTGTTTCAGTTTTTGCAAAAATGGGAAGATTATTTGTGATTAATGTGACACTTGTCTTATTTTATATCTATTATTTGGGAAAAGATATAAAAACCTACAAATAATCTTCCCAAATAATCTTTTTACCTAGGAAAAATATAAAAACCTACTGTCTCAGTTGACTAATGTGACTTTTTACCTAGTTACCAAGTCTATTAGTGACAACATATAAAATAGTGAAAAGACATGAAATTAATTTTGATGTTGTGTTGGGTTTGATGGTACGACAGAAAAAAAAAAAAAAAAAAAAAAAAAAAAAAAAGAACAATTGGACTATTTGAGATTTAACTTGCATGAATAAATGAGGTGGTGACTAGGTAGTTGAATGGAACATGCAATCTTTGTAACACCCCAAAAATATCGCAGCGGAAGACTGTGTCATAGGGGTGCTACTTCATAATACAAAGTACAAGGTATAGAAAACGAACTCTAAATGAGACGTTTTGAAAAGTTACCATTCGATTAATAAATTCCGAGATACAAACTTGAGTTCCATAATACAATACATAAGAGTTTTAAAACATATCGAATGGTAAAGATAAAAGCATAAATCTTCAAAACATGCCAAGCGACTCTATGCTCCATGCAACAGCTATCACCTTATAGACCTGAGATAAACATACTAAAGTGTCAACACAATGGTTGGTGAGTTCATAGAGTTTGTCTTAAAATAGTTGAAAAAGCCTCAAAAGAATGTTCACACAGCAAAGGCATTGAGAATCCACTCAGTTGCAAGTCCCGCCATAAGAGACTTGCAACCTGTGTGTTCACAACCCACTGCTAATATAGTTTATACAATGCACCGGATTATATTCACCCAAGGTCAAGAATAGACACAAGGGCGAGGGCCTCTCCCCAAATAGTACTACGACATCCAAGGTCAAGTATAGACACAAGGGTAGGGGGCATCTTCCCATGAGTACTACCAATACCTCTCCGACAGAATAGAGTATTATGTATGCACGTAAATACGAATCTTGTATTTAAATTAAGCAAGTATAGTGTAACAAGTATGTATAACGCAATCAAGTATAATGCCAATCAAGTATAACGCCAATCAAGTATAACACAATCAAGTATAAATGTTTAAGAGTATTTGTACAAGTAAGCAAGTAGTTGAGCATGTATCCCCCCCAAGAGTTAAAACAAGTACGAAAAGAGTAGGGGCTATGACTCACCTTAAGCTTATGAAATGAGAAATGAAAGTGGTAGTCGAATCGCGAAAGTCTCTAAGAGCAGCCTATAATAGAACGTTGCGACTTAGGTTTGGAGTAACGTCTAAGAATATGACGAATTGCCCATATATGTCTTGCATAATGTTCATGATGTAGTACTTAGTATATAGTGTAAGTCGTTGAATATAAGTGGTTTATGAAACATGTATAAGTTGTATATCTCTTACTACCGTTCGGGCCGACATAATTCAGAAGTCATGGAGTAAACGTTCGAGGAGCCAGGACACTTTAACTCGTAAATCCACAACTCGTCTCGACGGCTTACTCAATGAACTCCTCACATGAGGCTCCCTACTATTGTAGTATTTGATAACATATATATATATATATATATATATATATATATATATATATATATATATATATATATATATATATATATATATATATATATATATATAAGCTTTTTGATCTTTAATAGTTATATGGTCTTTAGCCGTGGCTTTGCCGTGACCTTGGTCATTGTTACCATGGTCTTGAGACTCAACCTTGGCTTTAGCCATGGTTGTGGTCTTGGCTTTAGGTCATTAGACCTCTTGGTCTCATCTAATTATAATGATTATATAGTAAATTTGGTCTAAAAATGGGCTGTTAAGAATTTGAAGAAGTTTATCACTCAGAAAGCGTTTCCAGGGCTCGAGCTTCTTTTTTCCTGAACGAAAACGTCGTTCCGGACAACTTTCGTGTTTTAACTTTTTGATGAATCAGACTAGAAGTGGGACTTTCAAAATCATAATTTGATCAGAACGCTATTTAGGCAGATTTGCCGTTTTGGTTTCGCTAACTTCAAATGGTCATAACTTTTGACTCGTGTACTCGTTTTGGGTGATTCAAATTGCTATGTTTTCCTTGTTAAGTCCTCTTTAACAGTAAGTAAGTGTCAAATATCAAAGTTATACTATTGTGGTCGTGGTTTTTCATAAAAATCACTAGTTTGCTTGTTTGCTTGTCATAAGTTAACATATGTATACCAATACTCGTTTTATCCATTTTTAAACATCATGAACACAATACAAAGACCATATATAGCATGAAAGAAACATAATAAGCATGAAATGATATTGATCAAGAAAGTGTAATAGGATTTCTTACAACTTTTGGCTTTCTCTTAAGAAAGGAAGTCAAGTATGAACTAGGACACTAAACCTATGCTTGTAAACCCTTTACCACAACTCTTGTAACCCTTGCTAGCTGATGAGTGCTCAAACACTCATCATTTTTGGTCTAATCTGAACTGCAAAACATACAAAAACACTCAGTAATGCATCAAAATACTGAAAATATTCCAAAATTGTGTTTTATATGTTTTAGATGCAAAATGAGCAAAAACAAATGAAAAACGCACAAAGTTTGCAAAATTGGCAGTTTCAGTCCCTCAACTTTCATAAAAAGACAAAACTAGTCCCTGGATATTCAAAATATGGAAAATTATCACCAAAGGTCATTTTGAAATCATAAAATGTCATATTTAGTCCTTTGGTGAAAAATTGGAAAAGTTTTGGAAATTTACAGTTTGGTCCCTGGAGTTACAGATTTTGGCAGATTCAGTCCCTGGTGGGATATTTTTGAAAGAAAAAAAATCATTTTTACCCTTGGAAAGTCAAAATATGTTAAAAATGGTTCTTGGGTAAAATATTTGTGGAAATTACATGTTTGGTCCCCGAAGTTTGGCAACTTGTCAATTTTAGTCCTCGGAAATTTAAAAAAAAATGGAAAAATGAAATATTTGATCCTTGGGATATTTTAACTTGGCAAAAGTGGTCCTTTAAACAAATTTTGGAAAATGGCAGATTTGGTCCCTCATGTTTCGGCTAATTACAAACTTGGTCCTTGTGTGAAAATTTCTACAAACCAAACAAACCATGCCTTATTACTACTCCCAAAACCCAATCCAACTAACACCCCAAGTCCACCCAGGCCCACTCCACTTTACCCAGCCCACCACTTTTAAAATAAAAATTTCACCTCCCCGTTTTATTTCCACTTCGGTCAACTCATTTGACCATCACCCCCAAACACCCACACGTGAACTCTGCTACTTCCCCTCACCTAGCCTGCAACCCTACACCAACATCCCATCATCACACCTCCTGCCACACTCAACACCAGCCACCCTCTACTACCTTTCCACCACTTTACTCCAAAACATGTCCCTGACACAAGCAATCCCATCCAATTTGGTAAATAAAGTTTCCCACCAAAAATTGAGGGCTGAGATGATATTAAAGAGATCCAAGGGATGAGAAGAAGCTCAGAGGAAAGAGACAAAGTGGACCAAGTGGAACTCTGATTTTTAAGTTTTAGTATAAATTAGTCATGTTGTAAGCCATTTCGGGGCATTAGGTTTTAGAAGTAGGTAATTGTAGTGTAAACTTAGTTTTAAGTGTAGTTTTTATTAAGTAATGTAGCTATCAATCTCAGTTTGTATTCTCTTTTTTAAATGCAATAAAAGTTTGAGTTTTCTTCACTGTTTCTATAGCTTTTCAAACTGCTTATGTTAACTGCTTATTTGCTGCTCATTGCCTTTCATATTATGCTTATTCAGTCTAGCTTTACCTTTGTTCATCTCTGTTTTTTAAGTTTGTGTTAAATTTATTTGGTTTAAGTTGAAAAATTAGCAAACAGTCCCCTTAAGGAGTGTTTGGTTTTTGTTGACCCTCATAGTCAAACTTACTGTAGATCAAAACTTGGATTTGCATTAGCTGTAATTTGCACATAGGATTAGTTTTTTAGTGGTTTGATTCATTTTTATATAGTTTAGTAGCATATGCATTAGCCTCTTGAATCTTGAATTAAGCTGTTTAGTTTTGCATTTATAGAATTATTTAGATTAGGATCTTTTTAGTTGCATAAAACTACTCAACTTTGTGTTTTAAACTTATGTAATATCTAGTAGTGGAGTCCTTTTGTTTGATCAAACCTCTGTTTTTACCCATTACTGCTAACTGCATCAGCAGCTCTTGCTGATGCACCAAGGGATTTCCATTCACAATTTCAGCTTCTGTTTTTATCTTAATTCCACAAATTTTGTTTTTAGATCAAGATTGATAGCTTATCTTTAGAATAGAGTTAAGATTTCAAGTTTTCAAAACCTCTCACTCATCTAAATTTGGGTTCAAAATACCCTCTTAAACCTGTTGCTGAATAACTTTTTCTACGTAATAGGGAAATGAAGAGATGGTGACCTGTCAGAACTTGAGCACTTTTCCCTTAGCTTGATCCTTTTCCAAATTTCTTCATGTTGATTATGTGAGTAGTTTAGTTACTATAGTTTCACTGTTTTAGCTTTTTATCTTATAGCTCAATCATTTACTGCTTATTTGATAGTCCATAATACTTCCCTTTAGCTAATTTTCCCTATTGCAGCCCAACTTCGTTCATTTGATCTCCAACAGTGAGCAACATAGGATTAGATTTTAGATTTGGTCTTTGGAGATAGTTGGTAGTTTAAATAGTTTTTATGCTTGAGCTTATTCTTGAAATTAGTATGTGTTTGATGGCTGAATTTCAAGGCTGCACTCAGCATCCTACCCATTGCACCATCTGTCCCATAAGCCCTTTTTGATTTGATCTTTTAGTTAGATTTTGTAGGTTTCAGTTAATGGTTTAGATTTCATGAGTGATCAGTAGTTTAGAGCTTATATTTTTTAGCTTGTTTCAGTTTGAATGTGGTTTATTTGATAGTTTACTAAGGCTGCCCTGCACCAGGGGATCTGTTTGCATGACCACTTTTTCATGAGCTTGTAATTCGTTCATTTATAAACCTTAGGTTGAGATTGTTGTGATTTTGAAAAGTTTATTGCTCAGACTTTCCACCCATGTGCCTTTGATCCCATGTATTGCTAGTTCATCAGCTTATTTTTGGTCCCTAGTTTGTCTTTTCGGACCCAATGTATACTGATGCATCAGCATAAGCATTGGGCTTGTTGGTTTCATATTTCAGTTAATAGACTTATAGTTGGGTTGTGGTTATGAGTTTAATCAAGGTTGCTTATGATTATGCTTGTGAGTTTTTACCCTTTGTCTTAGCTTATAGGCTCACTGGAGCAGCTTCTTGCCTTTAAAGATACCACTGATTGGATCATTGCCAGTTAATTGCTATTTTCATTTAATCTAAAGTTAATATTCATTGTTGGAAGTCTATTACATGCTCAGATGAGTCAGCTTAAAGATTTGAATGTTTGTGATTTGCTCATTTTTAGCCTGTAAGCTTGCCTTGTTCAAACTGCCATATCACCAGTTACTTGAATTTTTGTTTCCTGCACCCTTTTTCCCAAGCCCATTATAAGCTCAATTCTTGAGCTTATAACCTGTTCTAGGTAGTTTTGGAAAGCTCTCCATGCCACCTGCTTGGATCAACCCTTACTTTGCCCCTGCAAGCACCCAGGTGGGCCCCACTGTGGGCTGCAAGTCCCTCTTTGGACTGTGTGACAGGAAGTGTAGCTAGGTTAGCTTATTTTGCTTACTTGTGCTTAATTCCTTAGTCTCTGTGTTTCTCTGTTTATTTTAAGGTTATTTAGATATGTTTAGTTAGCCTTTAGCTTATTCCATCCATAATTTAGCTTATAGCTCATTTCTAGTAGCTTTTTAGTTTTCTAAAAATTCTTTTTTTTAAGCTTCTATGTAAACTGCTTAGGATTTGCTTCTTTATCTGCTTATTTAATAAGTTTTGGAAATAGTACCTGTTATAAATTATGTTCCTTTTTATGTGTTTTATAAAGTG
Source organism: Artemisia argyi (assembly GCA_030686995.1). Lineage (NCBI taxonomy): Eukaryota > Viridiplantae > Streptophyta > Magnoliopsida > Asterales > Asteraceae > Artemisia > Artemisia argyi. The sequence goes on from CM060694.1 coordinate 137,567,666, forward strand.
GTGTAAAAAGTTTTGAAAAATCAATGTTTTGCAAAAAAGGGACATAAGCCAGGGTCGAACCTTGGACCTGGTGGTTTGACCTGGTCAACATCAGACCAAAGCTGAGCACCAACTGCCCTAAGTAAACCTTAGTGTTACTTCTTTCTTCTCTTATTTTTATACTTTAACCATTTCAGTTTTAGCTTACAAGCTTTTTCAGCTTAATTTTCCAGCTTATTTATAAGCAATTCCAACTTTTTAAATTTTTCTTAGCTTATTAATAGTATAAAGTAATTTTAGAAAAAGTTTTGTAATTTTCATAATTAGTTTAATATTTTTAATAATTAATTTTAGTTTAAATAGTAATTAATTAATGATAAATAATTAAAAAGTCAAAAAAAAATAATTTTCCTTTTTCTAAAATTTTCTTGTGTCATTAGGATCGTAAAAATATTATTTTCATGTTCGTAGGGTTAGCGTAGCTTAAATTTCACTTTTAATTTCGCGCACTCGCGTTTATTTTAATTTTAATTCGCGTTTTATTTAAATAACTTTTACGTTTTTAAATTTAGGTTACATTAGTAAAAGTAGTTTGTAAAATTAAGAAAAAACCAAAAACATAAATAAAGTGATAGCTTCTATTTAAGCCATTTGGCTTATTTTTCTGCTTACGTATAAGCAATTTCTGATTTTAAGTTTTCAGTTTACGTTTTAGGTTAACTAGGTTTCACGTAATTGTTAATATAGTTTGTTTAAATCGTTTTCATTCGTTTTCCCTTAGCGTAATCACTCAAAACCTTTATAAACCCTTTTCCGTCCAATTTCACCCGATCACAAACCCGTTTTAATACCATTCACACCTCGTCGGGACTTAACGACCCGGGGAAACCCTATATTCCACGGAGCATTGACCTAGGCTATTTGACTTTGTTGACCATTATTTGGTCCACATAAGTTAGGTAGTTTAGCATCAATCAACTTTTGGCGCCGCTGCCGGGGAGGTTGTGTGCGTATCTAAACGGTTTTTCTGATTAGTGTCTTTGGAATTCGTTCCATTGTACATTTATCCATCCTTTGTTCATATTTTCCTATTTTCAAAACAAAACCGTTTCCGAAAACTTTTTAAATCAAGTTTTCAACGAACACAAAAAACACAAAAACATTTTCTTTCTCATTTGTACAAAATGTATTTCAAAAACACCAAAAATATTCACCTTCACCCTCTCACATATTTGATTCTCCATTTCTTACCCTCCAAAACCTTTTGATTCTTTCTATGTCTCATCCACACTTTCTGGTTTGCCATTGGTGTGGTAATCCTTATAATGGTGGCAATTGCCCCAGCTGTGGCATGGTAGAATCCGGAAACGGGTCTGTCTATAACCCAGATCCCTATTCCTACCATGACACGACTGATTCATTCCATCAGTTACCACACCATGATACTCAGCAGTTTTACTGTTGCGAGTACTGTGGTGGTTCACACTACAGTTATGATTGCCAATCGGGAAACACGCTTGTCTATGAGCAGTTTCCTGATTACAATTATGACTCTAGCACATACGACTCACAGCCTCAACAGTTTTACTGTTGTGATTACTGTGGAGGTCTACACTTCAGCTCAGATTGTCAATCAGGGAATCCATATCCTTGTGACAATTTTGACACACCTTGTTATGACCAACCTCCACAGTACGACATGAATCAAGCACTTCTTCCAGAAATGCAAAATATGATGAAAATCGTTGATGAGCTTAAGGGTTTAGTTCAAGACTTTGCCCAAAGACATACTCATCAAAAATCCATGGAAGAATTGCTTGCTGAAGAGCAGGCTGCTAGAATAAATTCCCAAGATGCATATGAAAAATCTGTGAGGGAATCCATTGCAAGAGAAAAAGCAGCCAAATCTAGCTCTTTGTTCCGTTTTATTCCTGATGACAGTGATGATGAGGATACACTTGACATCCTTGAATTTTATAAAACTTCAAGTTCATCAGTTGATACCCCAGCAGTTGAGATTCCATCCCAAACAACTGCTATCACACCCGAGGTTCCCACTCACTCTTTGATCATGGGGGACGAGCATCTTGACACTGTTCCTGCAAGGGAATCGGACGAATTCATAAAGTCTAGTGTTGAGAACCTTGTTCCAATCCCGAGAGAGTCACAGGGAACTCTTGAGCACATGTGTGATATTCCTTCACCCATTGAGTGTCCTAAAGATCAATTTGAGACTTTCTCAGATTTTAGCGATGATTGCATATCTTATGGAGACATCGAGTATGTTGAGGCATCAGTTCCACAAACTGATGCTGATCATCTTCTTGAGGAGTTCGCTGATGAACTTACTCACATCGATCCACTTTCATTGGAAAGTGATGATGGTCTCCTCGACTTTGAAACCGATCTGGGAGAAATTGAAAGTCTCCTATATCATGATCCGTCACTCACTTCTGATCCCAGCAGTCCAACAGAGAATAATATTCACTTTGTTCCCGAAACATTCGATACGACTCTCACTAATCCTCTATTTGAATTCGATTCTGAATTCACTATGATTTCTAATAATCCAATCTTTGACGAGGATTGTGATGAGTCCACTATGGAACATGAGTCCACAGATTCACATCTTGTGAATGATTCTCTTCATGAGGAGTTCTCCGGTGAACTCGCTCATCAGTTTGATATCCCGGGGGGAGATGCTCTCAATTATGAGAATTTGCAAATTCCCACCCACCCTCCCGGGTTGTTTACGAGCTTACATTTTGAAATCCAAACTCAGGCTACGGAGCCTCTTCTTGAGGAAGAAGATCAAATCATGCTTTTTGTCATGGTTTTCTTCCTTTTCTTCACCTACAGGGTGACTTCTTCTCTCCTTCACTCCTTCGGGAGTGAGGACACTATATTTGATCCCGGCATTTTCATGTATCATTATCTTGAGCCGGACACTTATCTCATCGGTGTGGAACTTTCGCGTGCTTCATATGTTTGTCCAAACATTTTGAATGAAAGTCCGATTGAGATCGCTTCTTCCACATCATGCTTCCCCCAAGGACAAATGAATTCGGGGTCGAGTCAAGCTAGCGACTCGGTAAACAAAAACAATCGCATGCTTATAGGGTTTTCACCCTAAGTGTGGGGGAGTCCCCCATGCTATGGTTACAAATGAGTGAAAATACAAAATGGTGTTTTCCACGCTTAGCTTGTAATGTTACCCTTTTACGTTCAAAATGTCGGCATAATAGCCGGGATTTTGAATATTGAGGACAATATTCATGCTTAGTGTGGGGGGGTATTCGCTATTCTAGCGAATTTTATCACATTTTACTATATAATACCCCCGTTTTTGCCAAAATTTCAAAAATTTAAAAATTTTTTTCACCGGTGCTTCAAAATTTTTGGTAATCAGTCCGCCTTGTCTAACCGACAAAAGGGATTGGCTAGTCCAGGAGCAAACGGCTCTTGGTAAAGACATATCAAATCCGTTGACGGCTGGCAATTTGCCCAAAATTGTATGGTTCATCAACTCCCCGAAAACAAATGAGTTGGCTAGCCCGCAAGATTATGGCTTGTGGTAAAGGCCGTGGAAAATCCATAATTGGTAATCAGCTCACCAAGATGTTGACTATTCCATCAAGAGCTGGCTAGTCCAGAAGCAAACGGCTTTTGGTAAAGACTACTCAAATCCGTTGACAGCTGGTGGTTTGCTCAAAATCACACGGTTATCAGGTGTGCCACAGTTCTTACACCTGGCTACTCCAGAAGTGATGGCTTTTGGTAAAGAGTTTTTCAAATCCATCAAGTTTTCAAAACAGTATTGCTAGGGACTAGCAATAGTTTAGTGTGGGGGATTGATGAGTGCTCAAACACTCATCATTTTTGGTCTAATCTGAACTGCAAAACATACAAAAACACTCAGTAATGCATCAAAATACTGAAAATATTCCAAAATTGTGTTTTATATGTTTTAGATGCAAAATGAGCAAAAACAAATGAAAAACGCACAAAGTTTGCAAAATTGGCAGTTTCAGTCCCTCAACTTTCATAAAAAGACAAAACTAGTCCCTGGATATTCAAAATATGGAAAATTATCACCAAAGGTCATTTTGAAATCATAAAATGTCATATTTAGTCCTTTGGTGAAAAATTGGAAAAGTTTTGGAAATTTACAGTTTGGTCCCTGGAGTTACAGATTTTGGCAGATTCAGTCCCTGGTGGGATATTTTTGAAAGAAAAAAAATCATTTTTACCCTTGGAAAGTCAAAATATGTTAAAAATGGTTCTTGGGTAAAATATTTGTGGAAATTACATGTTTGGTCCCCGAAGTTTGGCAACTTGTCAATTTTAGTCCTCGGAAATTTAAAAAAAAATGGAAAAATGAAATATTTGATCCTTGGGATATTTTAACTTGGCAAAAGTGGTCCTTTAAACAAATTTTGGAAAATGGCAGATTTGGTCCCTCATGTTTCGGCTAATTACAAACTTGGTCCTTGTGTGAAAATTTCTACAAACCAAACAAACCATGCCTTATTACTACTCCCAAAACCCAATCCAACTAACACCCCAAGTCCACCCAGGCCCACTCCACTTTACCCAGCCCACCACTTTTAAAATAAAAATTTCACCTCCCCGTTTTATTTCCACTTCGGTCAACTCATTTGACCATCACCCCCAAACACCCACACGTGAACTCTGCTACTTCCCCTCACCTAGCCTGCAACCCTACACCAACATCCCATCATCACACCTCCTGCCACACTCAACACCAGCCACCCTCTACTACCTTTCCACTACTTTACTCCAAAACATGTCCCTGACACAAGCAATCCCATCCAATTTGGTAAATAAAGTTTCCCACCAAAAATTGAGGGCTGAGATGATATTAAAGAGATCCAAGGGATGAGAAGAAGCTCAGAGGAAAGAGACAAAGTGGACCAAGTGGAACTCTGATTTTTAAGTTTTAGTATAAATTAGTCATGTTGTAAGCCATTTCGGGGCATTAGGTTTTAGAAGTAGGTAATTGTAGTGTAAACTTAGTTTTAAGTGTAGTTTTTATTAAGTAATGTAGCTATCAATCTCAGTTTGTATTCTCTTTTTTAAATGCAATAAAAGTTTGAGTTTTCTTCACTGTTTCTATAGCTTTTCAAACTGCTTATGTTAACTGCTTATTTGCTGCTCATTGCCTTTCATATTATGCTTATTCAGTCTAGCTTTACCTTTGTTCATCTCTGTTTTTTAAGTTTGTGTTAAATTTATTTGGTTTAAGTTGAAAAATTAGCAAACAGTCCCCTTAAGGAGTGTTTGGTTTTTGTTGACCCTCATAGTCAAACTTACTGTAGATCAAAACTTGGATTTGCATTAGCTGTAATTTGCACATAGGATTAGTTTTTTAGTGGTTTGATTCATTTTTATATAGTTTAGTAGCATATGCATTAGCCTCTTGAATCTTGAATTAAGCTGTTTAGTTTTGCATTTATAGAATTATTTAGATTAGGATCTTTTTAGTTGCATAAAACTACTCAACTTTGTGTTTTAAACTTATGTAATATCTAGTAGTGGAGTCCTTTTGTTTGATCAAACCTCTGTTTTTACCCATTACTGCTAACTGCATCAGCAGCTCTTGCTGATGCACCAAGGGATTTCCATTCACAATTTCAGCTTCTGTTTTTATCTTAATTCCACAAATTTTGTTTTTAGATCAAGATTGATAGCTTATCTTTAGAATAGAGTTAAGATTTCAAGTTTTCAAAACCTCTCACTCATCTAAATTTGGGTTCAAAATACCCTCTTAAACCTGTTGCTGAATAACTTTTTCTACGTAATAGGGAAATGAAGAGATGGTGACCTGTCAGAACTTGAGCACTTTTCCCTTAGCTTGATCCTTTTCCAAATTTCTTCATGTTGATTATGTGAGTAGTTTAGTTACTATAGTTTCACTGTTTTAGCTTTTTATCTTATAGCTCAATCATTTACTGCTTATTTGATAGTCCATAATACTTCCCTTTAGCTAATTTTCCCTATTGCAGCCCAACTTCGTTCATTTGATCTCCAACAGTGAGCAACATAGGATTAGATTTTAGATTTGGTCTTTGGAGATAGTTGGTAGTTTAAATAGTTTTTATGCTTGAGCTTATTCTTGAAATTAGTATGTGTTTGATGGCTGAATTTCAAGGCTGCACTCAGCATCCTACCCATTGCACCATCTGTCCCATAAGCCCTTTTTGATTTGATCTTTTAGTTAGATTTTGTAGGTTTCAGTTAATGGTTTAGATTTCATGAGTGATCAGTAGTTTAGAGCTTATATTTTTTAGCTTGTTTCAGTTTGAATGTGGTTTATTTGATAGTTTACTAAGGCTGCCCTGCACCAGGGGATCTGTTTGCATGACCACTTTTTCATGAGCTTGTAATTCGTTCATTTATAAACCTTAGGTTGAGATTGTTGTGATTTTGAAAAGTTTATTGCTCAGACTTTCCACCCATGTGCCTTTGATCCCATGTATTGCTAGTTCATCAGCTTATTTTTGGTCCCTAGTTTGTCTTTTCGGACCCAATGTATACTGATGCATCAGCATAAGCATTGGGCTTGTTGGTTTCATATTTCAGTTAATAGACTTATAGTTGGGTTGTGGTTATGAGTTTAATCAAGGTTGCTTATGATTATGCTTGTGAGTTTTTACCCTTTGTCTTAGCTTATAGGCTCACTGGAGCAGCTTCTTGCCTTTAAAGATACCACTGATTGGATCATTGCCAGTTAATTGCTATTTTCATTTAATCTAAAGTTAATATTCATTGTTGGAAGTCTATTACATGCTCAGATGAGTCAGCTTAAAGATTTGAATGTTTGTGATTTGCTCATTTTTAGCCTGTAAGCTTGCCTTGTTCAAACTGCCATATCACCAGTTACTTGAATTTTTGTTTCCTGCACCCTTTTTCCCAAGCCCATTATAAGCTCAATTCTTGAGCTTATAACCTGTTCTAGGTAGTTTTGGAAAGCTCTCCATGCCACCTGCTTGGATCAACCCTTACTTTGCCCCTGCAAGCACCCAGGTGGGCCCCACTGTGGGCTGCAAGTCCCTCTTTGGACTGTGTGACAGGAAGTGTAGCTAGGTTAGCTTATTTTGCTTACTTGTGCTTAATTCCTTAGTCTCTGTGTTTCTCTGTTTATTTTAAGGTTATTTAGATATGTTTAGTTAGCCTTTAGCTTATTCCATCCATAATTTAGCTTATAGCTCATTTCTAGTAGCTTTTTAGTTTTCTAAAAATTCTTTTTTTTAAGCTTCTATGTAAACTGCTTAGGATTTGCTTCTTTATCTGCTTATTTAATAAGTTTTGGAAATAGTACCTGTTATAAATTATGTTCCTTTTTATGTGTTTTATAAAGTGGTGTAAAAAGTTTTGAAAAATCAATGTTTTGCAAAAAAGGGACATAAGCCAGGGTCGAACCTTGGACCTGGTGGTTTGACCTGGTCAACATCAGACCAAAGCTGAGCACCAACTGCCCTAAGTAAACCTTAGTGTTACTTCTTTCTTCTCTTATTTTTATACTTTAACCATTTCAGTTTTAGCTTACAAGCTTTTTCAGCTTAATTTTCCAGCTTATTTATAAGCAATTCCAACTTTTTAAATTTTTCTTAGCTTATTAATAGTATAAAGTAATTTTAGAAAAAGTTTTGTAATTTTCATAATTAGTTTAATATTTTTAATAATTAATTTTAGTTTAAATAGTAATTAATTAATGATAAATAATTAAAAAGTCAAAAAAAAATAATTTTCCTTTTTCTAAAATTTTCTTGTGTCATTAGGATCGTAAAAATATTATTTTCATGTTCGTAGGGTTAGCGTAGCTTAAATTTCACTTTTAATTTCGCGCACTCGCGTTTATTTTAATTTTAATTCGCGTTTTATTTAAATAACTTTTACGTTTTTAAATTTAGGTTACATTAGTAAAAGTAGTTTGTAAAATTAAGAAAAAACCAAAAACATAAATAAAGTGATAGCTTCTATTTAAGCCATTTGGCTTATTTTTCTGCTTACGTATAAGCAATTTCTGATTTTAAGTTTTCAGTTTACGTTTTAGGTTAACTAGGTTTCACGTAATTGTTAATATAGTTTGTTTAAATCGTTTTCATTCGTTTTCCCTTAGCGTAATCACTCAAAACCTTTATAAACCCTTTTCCGTCCAATTTCACCCGATCACAAACCCGTTTTAATACCATTCACACCTCGTCGGGACTTAACGACCCGGGGAAACCCTATATTCCACGGAGCATTGACCTAGGCTATTTGACTTTGTTGACCATTATTTGGTCCACATAAGTTAGGTAGTTTAGCATCAATCACTAGCCTTGATATAACCCTTGTAAAAACCATTTAACTTCAGCCCTAGTAACCTTGTGTAGCTCCTAATTCAACCATGGAATCACCAAACAAACTTAAGAACTAGGTAGAGAATACTAAGACCTTGAACTTTGTAGTGTAACTTGTAGTTTGAAGATCAAAGGATCATGGTGCTAGGAATTAATGGTGTGGCATTTTGGTGATGAAAAGATGAAGGTATGAGCTTGTATTTATAGCATGAAGAGGAGGTTAGGAAGGTGTCTAGGAAGGTTCATTGAGGAGGTTAGTTTTTAGGATATTTTTGCTAAACTTGGAGACAAAGTTGTAAATAAGTATTGATCTAATGGCTAAAGTCATGAGATCATGCCACAAGTGTGAATCCTCCCCCCCCCCCCCTAAGTCGTTCATATAGAGATAAGGGTGACTAGATGCAAAAACTTGGTATTATCCTACTTATGTAGCTAGTTTTGGACCTGTAAATTGCTAACCGTAAGTTGTTAAGTCACGAAACGTAAAACCGGGTATCCTAAAAATATGAAACTTGAAAGTATTGTTAAACATGTCAATATAGTCCATAATAAAATATATAATGAGTGGTAGGTTCTATCGGGTGCTAAAACCCTGCTAAAAACTGGAAACACGGGTCTAAAACGCGTAATTCGCGTAAAACGCTGAACTGAAAAACGTAAAATTCCGAAACTTTTGGAATTGTCCTAAAATGATAGAAAATCATATTTCTATTGTTTATAATGTTTTATGGATATATCGGGATGCTGGAAGGACGTTTAAACCTAAAAGTAAATCTCGGACACGGCTTTGTGATTTTTGCAGAAATGATCCGACGAGCGTCAAATTCTCGGATTATCATTAAAATAGTTTAACTTACGAGAATATGAAATAAAAATTTTGGATATGAATAGTAAAAAGTGAATAGTAAAAAGTGAATAGTAAATTTTTCGGGAATTAAAGTTAACCTGAAATTGCGAATTGTTACAATCTTGAGTTACACTTGTCTTAACAAGTCACAAGTGTTTATGGTTGTTATCTAGGCATGTCAAAGAGATAGGAATTGTGGAAGATTTATGTTTATCATATGTTTATCATGTGTAAATATTGAGCAGTAGTGTGTAGTTTGATCTTGGTAATTACTAATGGTAAGACTTTAAATTTCAAAACTTAAAATCGGCCAACATAAAAATTTAAAACTTATACAAATATTATAACTTGTCAAAATAACAAAATTTATTATTTTAGATGAGTCACGAGCTTGCTGGAGTGTTAAAATGTTGTTAAAATTGAAACGTATCTCGTAGACGTGAAAAAAAAAATGTGCACAGTTTATTTATAGATGGAAGAATAAAAATGTGACATATAAAATATGTTTGTAAGGTAATTAAAATGTATAAAATAAATAGACTAATCATAGTCTATAGTTTGTTTAAATTAAATGTACGTTTAACGACGTACATGGATAACTTCCGACGAAGTTAATTAAAAAAAATAGAATATTTAAATAATAAAATACAATAATTAATGACATGAAAATTTTGAAATGTCACAGCACGTACCCCTTAAGAGAGCGACGTCCCGGCACTCAATTCTTCTTAATCATTTTTGGTCGTTTTAAAGATTTTTGGGATGGAAGCATGTATAAAAACCATGTTGAAACTCGGGTTTATGGTTGTGATTGTAGAATGTCTATTTTCAAAATTTTAGGAATCATTAGTTGAAACGAAGTTTAAATCAGTCATATCCTCAAGACGTGATTAAAATATGATGTATAAAAAGTGTAATTTGAAATATAGGGCATGGTGTCATTATAAATATTGGTTATAATTTTTACAAAAGAGGGTGGTTAGAACCGACTCTTTAACTTAAGAAGTTCATTTTGGTAATTTAAACACTTGTGAAATATTTGTACAATTTTTATAAAGATGTATAAAAAATTTATAGAAGCCCATGGAGGTGCTTAATGCATTTTGTGCTCGGGATTTTTGAAAAAAGTATCAAGATATCAACGAAAATAGAACAAGTAATAGAAATCACCTAATGTGTAAGCAATGGTATGAGGGAACGAATAGAATGTCATGAGAGTTCTTAAAGGAAAGGATAGAATAAAAGTGTTGGCAATAAGAAAATAGGAGACAAGGATTTTATCAAGTCATCAATTCTTGAAAACGGATAATAGTACATTACTATTAGTTTATCAAACTCGCGGCGGTCGATACAAAATCGGAAAAATACACATAATAAATTACGAGTTGAGAGGAGTTCATAGCCCAAAGAATGATTCGTACACACGCTATGGTGGATACACATAAGCCCACTCATTCATAACTCGTCACTTACATAAAGAGGCGTCCCAATCCATGTACACAAAGATTTATGGATTTATGGTTCGGCGGTTTATAATTTCCTTATTCAAATGAAGAAGCGTCCCAATTCATTTCAATAAGACGATTATAAATCATCCTACTTAAGTATGTCCGTCACAAAACAAAATACACAACAAGATCAAGTGCTACTATGATGCCTAATTAACGATATGATTCACCAAAATCATAAGAAGAAGTAAAGAGAATAATAATATGACATTAGTCAATTGCATTCGCAAAGGTAAGTACTAAAGGATGACACGATCTGAGATGACAAGTTAAGGTCGTACTCCCACAATTGGAAGATTTCAAAATAATGGATAACGAAAACAACATACGTGATTCAAAAGCTGATGAGTGTGTAAATACTCATCATTTTTACCTTTTCTGAGCTGCCAAAATATCTAAAAACACTCAATATTGCATCAAAATAGTAAAAATATTCTAGGAATGTATTTTACGTACTTCAAATGCAAAATAATCAAAGACAGATGAAAAACGTACAAAGTTTGCATAATAGGCAGTTTCAATCCCTCAACTTTCAAAAGTTGTAAAATCTAGTCCCTGGTTGTTCTAAAAACTTGAAAAAGTCACCAAATGTCCTTTTAAATAAAAAAGTTACATAATTAGTCCTTTGGTGCAAAGTTCACAAAAAGTCAAATTTAGTCCCTGAAGTTTGGAAAATTGTCAAAAATGGTCCCTGGGATATTAAAACTTTGAGAAAAACAAATTTTGTCCTTGTACTTCTCACATATGGCAGGATTAGTTCTTGATTGGCAAGTTTGGTGAAATTTCACATTTGGTCCCTGAAGTTTGAAAGTCTGGCAAAAATAGTCCCTGGGTAATTAAAATGGAAAAATCATCTTTGAACCTCATACTATTCATCATTGGCAGAAAATAACCTTGTGACAAACTTTGGAAAAGTGCCAAAACTCACCCCTCAAAATTCGGGAAATTACAAAAATGGTCCTTGTGCAATAAAAACCAAACCGGACCCTTATTACTATTAAAACCAAATCCATGTCCAATCCACAACACCACCAGCCCACTTCCTTTGTTTTTATTTCTGGCCCGTATGATCCCTGAGCCCAAAACACAAACAAAACCCACCCTTTGTAATATACCGGGGTCAAACATTGACCCTTGGTCAATCGAGTCAAACAACCACCCCTACCCCCTTTCCCTCTCAAGTTGCACCCTGCAAGCCATCACTTCACCTCCCCATCTTATCCCACGGCCCAAGCCACTCACCCCCACCATGTATACCTAACATCCCCTCCACATTTAATGCACCACCCCCCCTTGTCTGATTATCAGAACCAATTGCAAAAATCATTTTGGCGCCAAAATATAATCAAGAGCCAAGATCACTCTACTTCACAATTCATGGTTGGGATTTAATCAGGAGGTCAAGTGGAAGCCTGTGGACCATTTTATCTCACAGAAGAGGCACTCAAGAGGAAGAAACCCTAGTTTTAGGAAATTAGTATAAATAAGAAGTTCATGTAAGCCATAAAGGCATCTCACTCTTTTTCTTGTATTCTTAGTTAAATTAGATTTAATCTTCAGTGTACTCAGTTAATGCAAGTGTTGTTCAAGTTTCATGAAATTCGTATTTTTAGTTAAAATTTAAATTCCTTGTTATTTGTTTCACAAGCAACATATTTAGTCTCAGAATGAACCTTTAATCTTGTTAAAGTTATTTTGAATCAAAAGAAAGCAAAACTCAGAAAAAGAAAAAAAAAAAAAAAAAAAGGAAAATACAAAGAAAAAAAAAGTTTAAAGTAGCAGAAGAAGGATAAGCAGCAGCAGGGAAGGAAGTGGAAAATGGTTTAGAGTCTCATGGGAGACAATAGGTGGTTCTCTTGGTTCTCTGATCTCAGTAACTAGTGGGCATGGATGTCAAGTAAGCTTTTGAGTATCATTTTGCTATAATCTGTGTTCTTTAGTAGTTGTTGTTATTAGCTGATTAAATCTGTTTAAATAGACTCATTACAGCTTAATATAACTTAGTTTATAAGATTAGTGGACTGTTATAATCCTTTGCCTTATAAATTTAGTAAATCAGTTGCAAATAGGGGTGTTTGGTTTAATGGATTGCTGTGGTATTTAGTGGTCATTGTGCCTTGACAGTTGTTCCTTTAGATTGCATTAGGTGTAATTAGGCTTGAAGAATCATAAAACTAGCACTTATAAAAGAAAAAGTCAAAATTCAAAAGAAGTCATCCCCACAGTTAACTGTGTGGGGATTTTAGATCCACAAACCCAAGGATCTTAGTATAAGTTGAAGTTACATACTTATTTGGTCTCACTTAGGCTTATAACATATTTCTCAGCTTATATGATTGGATCAAAACTCACATTAGTCAACTGAGGAACAAAAAGGTAAAAAGTCAAAGTTGCATGTTTCAGTTTTTGCAAAAATGGGAAGATTATTTGTGATTTTTGAGTAAGGATCTAGACCTTGAAATTTCTAGGTTTAGTAGCCCCTCAGCTCTTCTTTAAGGTCTCACCTCCCTTTTATTTTAGTGAATTTTGTACTGGGCCCCACACTTAGCCAAACACACCTGCAGGGCAATACCTTGCCCTGTGCATCAGTACACCACCACAACACCACCACCTTTGGTGGCTGTTGTAGGCCACCTCAGTGGTCCCACAGACCCAAATTTGGCTTCTCACAACCCCCTCCTACCAGGCTACAAGATTTGACCATTTGTTTGACCATAGGCTTAGTGGACCCCACCTGGAATGAACCCTGGAGTTTGTCCCATTTCTGTGTTGAGTTTAAGATTTCAAAGTGCTTACTTCTGTCTAATTAGCTTATCAGTGATTATAGTTTGTTGTTTCTAGCTTATATAAGTCACTTGTGCTTAATTGAACCAAGTTTCATCATTGTGGACCCCACACATAATCATTTGAGCTCAATTTCTTACTTGGTCAAAGATAGTCAAACTGTTTTGATTAAGGGGGTGGACACAGCTTATTTTTAAGCTATATAAAAAGTTGTTTTACAAAAGTTTCTTATTTTCATCTCATTTTTAGCTATCAAAAAGAAAAACACCAAAAAAATCAAATATAAAATTAGTGATAGCTTCTATTTAGTAGAATCTATCTTTTTCATTTTTCATTTCATCTTATTAATAAGCACTTTTCCATTTTTATAATTTTCTTAATTTCCTTTTACCTTTAAGTATTTAAAATAATTTTCTTAGATTTTTCCTAAAGAGTTTACTATTTATTAGAATTAAAAGTAGTTTAATTAATTAAATAGGCAATATTAGTAATTAATTAGTTTTCTTAAATTTTTATTAACAACAGTAGGTTTTTATATTTTTCCTAGATTTTATAAATTAGTTAAGACTTTTGGAAAATATTTTTTTAATTTCTACTGTTCATCTTCCAATTTTCTTATTTTAATTATTTAAATTAGATTTAAATTAATTAAAAGGTAAATAATTAGTGAAATAGTCTAAAAATAATTTTTAGCAACTTTTTATAATTTTGTAGGATTCCTGTGATGGTTAATTAGTTTTAAAAATTTTTCCATAATTTTTTAAGTTAATTTAGTGTTATTTGTAATTTAAAATAGTTTAATTAGTTTAATTAACATAAGTAGTTTTTAATTAATAAAAAAAACTCATAAAAAGACAAAAATATTTATTTTTATTTTTTATACTTTCTTCAAGTTCATTTTTAAGTTTAGAAATTAGTTTTGCTTATTTTTAGTTTAATTTGTAATCTTTATAATTTTTAGTTAATATAAATTAGATTTAAATTAGATTTTAAATAGTTTTATTAATTAAATAATATTTAAATAGTAAAATAATCATTTTTATCATTTCATTTTCATTTTAAATTTTCTTTAAATTTTAAGTTTTCAAAAGTTCACTTGCACCCCCTGTAGTTTATAATCTGATAAAACACACTTTTTTGTCTGTTCCTGATTCCAAGTTGTGCATTTGTGAATATATCTGTATATCTGTTATTGTGAATATTATATCATTGTGCAAATACCAAAATATCAGTAGCAAATTCAATTCCAAATCATCTTGGCTACTGTCCTCAGTGCCACTCATTCTCATAAGCGTTTTTCAAAAACACCATTTTAATCTCGCTGGGACTTAACGACCCGGGGACACACTATACTATCACCGGAGAATTAGAACGAAGCTGTCTTTGACTTGTTGACCTTGGTCAATAATATCTGACCATTTCGGGACCAATCAAAATTTGGCGCTGCTGCCGGGGAGGTTACTGTGTGTTTTTAAAATCGTTTTAAGTTTAGTGGTTTTCAAAACCCTCCCTGTACAAATTTCACACAATTTGTAAAAAGTTTTTGTAAAAATATCAATCATATCAAAAAAGTTCATTAACATTTTTCCTGAAGTGTTAACAACACCAAAAAAAATCGAAAACAACAAAACAAACTGTGAAGTTAAATTACTTCGTTTTCTTTAAGATTACAACCTGAAACAGTTGGTATAAGGTAAGTTCTGACATTAAATTGCGAACTGAAGAGGAATCCATTTTTTCCTCCCGCCAGCCTGCGAGTAATCTTAAAAGAACGATTTCGGTTAACGAATCAGTTCCAAAAATATAATTCCCAAAGTTTTCTGCACACACACCCATAAGCCCAAAAGCAATTTTTCTGTTAATAAATACATAAAATCTTACCACCGCAAACCAAGGCTGAACACCTACCAACTGGGGGTGTGAACATAATAAGTTCCCAAACTTAAGATTAAAACTTGCCTTTATATCCCTGTGAGTGGTGTACCTTTTTTAAAGAAGTCATTCACTTGTGATAATTGGATTTAAATTCACTGTGGTTTTGCCTCGATCTTGTTTTGAAAAATTGTTTTTGGTGCATGCGCACTCGGTCACAAACAAAACGTAAACATCAGAAAAACGTACCTGAGTTACGTACTGTTATTGAAGAACCAAAAACTGAAATGGCCGATGGGCCACCACCACCCCCTGACCCTCCTAGGGATGAGCCAGCTCCCGATCTCCGAACGATGGAGGAGTTGTGCCAGCCTACCATGCAAGGGAGGGGCGGATCTATTGCACCACTCACTATTGAGGCTACGGACTTTGGCCTCAAGCACCACATGATCCAACAAGTCCAGAATTCGTGTCAATTTCACGGATTACCAGGTGACGATGCTAACAAGCATCTTGATAAATACCTTACCGTCACCCAAAGCATGAAACAGCATGGTGTCAACGATGATGCCCTCCGGCTGTATCTCTTCCCCTATTCTCTCACTCATCATGCCACTGCATGGTTTGACAGACTCCCAAAGAATTCTATTCGTACCTTTGATGAAATGGTAACCAAGTTTTTAGCAAAATATTTTCCACCTTCCATTGTTACCAAGTTACGAAATGATATCAGCAACTTCCGACAACGTCCCGATGAGTCTCTTTTTTAGGTTTGGGAACGTTATAAGCTAGCTATTGATCGGTGCCCTAACCACAATATGTTACAAGTTACCATCATAGACACCTTCTATAATGGTCTGACATTGAGGCACTGGGATATTCTCAATGCTGCTGCTGGTGGGACCTTTATGAAAAGGCGTCCCGAAGAATGCTATGACTTGATTGAGAACATGACTGCCCACCATAACTTTTGGGATTCCTCTGCGGAGAGGGATGAGTCATGTAAATCAGTTATCCCTTCATCATAATCTCCTGAAATAATTGCTCTTACCAAAAAGATGGATGATATTTCTACGGCTGTGTTGAGAATGAACCAAACGTTGCAAAATCAGGTTCAAAATCAACAAGGTAAAGCCGTGGCCCGAAGTTGTGAAACTTGTGGGGGCCCACATCTTTATTCTGAGTGTCCAGCTACTGCTGGTTTTCCTCAAGAGAACGTTTATGCTACTCACGGTTCTTACAACATGGGGGGTAATTCTTACCAACCACAAGGGGACCGTAATCTCTTAAGCTATCGTTCCAACAATTTTCTCGGACCTCCCGGTTTTAACAAAAATCAAAACCATAACTCGAATCAGAATCGAGGAGATTTTAACCAAGGTCAAAACTCAAATTTCCAAAACCCGAACCAAAATCAAGGTCATTTTAATCAAAACAATTTTCAAAATGGCAATCAAAATCAAGGTTTTCAAGGAAATTTTCAAAGAAACCAAAATCAAGGGAATTACAATCAGGGTAATTTCAATCAGAGAAATAATTTTCAGGGTAACAACAATCAAAATCAAGGGAATTTTCAAAACAACCGTGTTCAAAATCTTCCTAATCAAAATCAAAACGTTGTTCCACCCTCGTCTTCCTCCGATGAAGTGCTAAAACAATTCATGAAAGCACAAGAGGAAACGAACCGGTTATTGATCAGCAAGATCTCTGAGCTTCAGAAGTCTTTAAATGATCGACCCTCGGGCCTGGGTACACTACCGAGCAACACGATCGCTAACCCGAGGGGCGATGTTAAAGCGATCACTACCCGAAGTGGGGTATCATACAATGGACCCACGATTCCCTCTACCTCTTCTTCTCCTCCTACTAAGGTAGCGGAACGTGAACGTGAGGTTACCACAGACACAGTACTTCCTACTAATAACGGAGGTATCAACAACGTCCACCCTCAAGTTGTCCCGGTCCCGACTCGTAAGTTGAAAGTAGTATTTGATCCTCCTGTGAGTTCTGATGAAATTCCAAAGAACGATCCTAAGCCTTCAATTCCATATCATTCACGTTTGAATGATCAAAAGAACCGAGAAAAAGCTAACCATCAGATGGAAAAATTTTAACAAATTTTTCAAGAGTTACATTTCGATATTAGCTTCGCGGATGCTCTTCTTCTCATGCCTAAATTTGCTTCAACAATCAAAAATCTGATAAGCAACAAAGAAAAACTCTGTGAGATGGCAAAAACTCCACTTAACGAGCATTGCTCTTGAAAATGCTTCCCGAAAAGCTTGGAGATCCCGGGAAATTTCTCATTCCTTGTGTTTTCCCGGGGATGGTTGAATGCTTTGCCTTGGCTGATCTTGGTGCAAGCATTAACCTGATGCCTTACTCAGTCTGGAAAAGACTCTCTCTTCCTGCTCTCACTCCAACCTGCACGACTCTCGAGCATGCAGACCGTACTATATCTCGTCCTTTCGGCATTGCCGAAGAAATCTTCGTGAAAGTAGGAAAATTCCATTTTCCGGCAGATTTCGTGATTGTTGATTTCGATGCTGACCCAAGAGTTCCTCTCATTCTCGGGAGGGGATTCTTAAGAACGGGTCGGGCTCTAATCGATGTATTCGAGGAAGAAATCACTCTACGTGTTGATGGTGAAGCCATCACATTCAATCTTGATCAGACTTCAAGATACTCCTCCAACTATGATGCTGAAACGGTTAACCGCATTGACATCATCGATGTTGCGTCTGAGGAGTCTTCTCAAGAAGTCCTTGGTTTCTCAGCTAGTGGCAGTACCACTCTTTCTACTGATCCTATCATTTCTGACTCTTCCCTTCTCTCACTCCGTTTGAGGGAAGTGACTTCCTTTTGGAAGAGGTCGAGGCTTTTCTTGCTCAGGATAGCTCAATCCCACATGGGCTTGATGAAAACTATCTTGACCCGGAGGAGGACATTCTTCTTCTTGAAAGATTGTTAAATGACGATCCTTCACCCTCTCCGTCTCCAAAAATACTTCATAAAGAGGAAGTCAAAAATGTTGAAATAACTGAAGACTTTCCCGAGGTTGAGCTCAAGGACTTGCCTCCTCATCTAGAATATGCATTTCTGGAGAGTGATGATAAATTACCCGTCATTATTGCTAAAGACTTGAAAGATGAGGAAAAGGCAGCACTCCTAAAGGTTCTTAAGTCACACAAGCAAGCAATTGCTTGGAAACTCTCCGACATTAAGGGCATAAGGCCGGACTTTTGTACACACAAAATCTTAATGGAGGATGACTTTAAGCCAGCAATGCAACAACAGAGAAGGGTAAATCCCAAAATCCACGAAGTTATCAAACAAGAGGTTCTAAAACTTCTTGATGCGGGATTGATCTACCCTATATCTGACAGTCCTTGGGTTAGCCCAATTCATTGTGTTCCTAAAAAGGGTGGCATTACCGTTGTCACCAACGAGGATAACTAGTTGATTCCAACTCGTTTGGTCACGGGTTGGCGAGTATGTATTGACTATCGAAAGTTGAATGAAGCCACCCGTAAAGATCATTTTTCTCTCCCTTTTATGGACCAGATGCTCGAAAGACTTGCGGGGAACGAATACTACTGCTTCCTCGATGGTTTTTCGGGTTACTTCAAAATCCCCATTGATCCACAGGATTAGGAGAAAACTACCTTCACATGCCCCTACGAAACTTTTGCTTACAGATGTATGCCTTTCGGCTTATGTAATGCACCAGGCACATTCCAGAGGTGCATGATGTCTATCTTTTCTGACATGATCGGGAAAACCGTGGAGGTATTTATGGATGACTTTTCAGTCATCGGGGATTCATTCCAGTCTTGTCTCTCCCACTTGGAACAGATGCTTAAACGTTGCAAAGAACGAATTTAAGTCTCACCTGGGAGAAGAGCCATTTTATGGTTAAAGAGGGCATTGTCCTCGGCCATAAAACTTCAAAGAACGGGATTGAGGTTGACAAAGCCAAAATTGATGTCATCGCTAAATTACCTCATCCCACCACCGTTAAAGGTGTTAGGAGCTTTTTGGGTCATGCCGGCTTCTACCGTAAGTTTATCCAAGATTTCTCTAAGATTGCCTGGCCTATGACCCATCTCCTCGAGAAGGATGCTCCTTTCATCTTCTCTCCTGAGTGCATCGAAGCTTTTGAAACATTAAAGAAAAAGCTTACCGAGGCACCGATTCTTGTTGCCCCCGATTGGGACCTACCTTTTGAGCTTATGTGCGATGCTAGTGATTTTGCCATAGGTGCGGTCTTGGGGCAACGAAAAGCAAAATACTTTCAGCCTATACACTACGCAAGCAAAACTATGACCGAGGCTCAAAGTCATTACACCACCACTGAAAAAGAACTACTAGCTGTGGTGTATGCCTTTGAAAAATTCCGGTCATACTTAATCCTGACCAAATGCGTAGTGTATACGGATCACTCGGCTTTGAAGTACCTATTTGCAAAGCAAGATGCAAAGCTGAGGCTACTCCATTGGGTTCTCCTCCTCCAAGAATTTGATATCATTATCCGTGATAAAAAAGGAGCTGAGAACCTTGCTGTTGATCATCTCTCACGATTAGAAAACCCTCATCAGGATGTGTCCGAGAAACAGGAAATAAATGAAACATTTCCTCTCAAGACACTCAAGGCGGTTGCTTTTCGTGGTGACTCTACTACCCCATGCCGATTTTGCAAATTACCATGCGGGTAAATTCATCGTTAAGGGGATGACGTCCCAACAAAAGAACAAATTCTTCAAAGACGTTAAACATTACTTCTGGGATGACCCCTATCTCTTCAAAATCTATGCCGATCAAGTCATCAGGCGATGTGTATACGGACAGGAAGCCACTGATATTCTCAAGGCTAGCCATGCTGGACCCACCGGGGGCCACCATAGTCCTAACTACACCGCCAAAAAGGTGTTTGATTCCTGTTTCTATTGGCCCACGATCTATAAGGATGCCCACGAGTTAGTCAAAGCTTGTGACGCTTGTCAACGTCACGGGAATATTTCACAAAAGAAGGAAATGCCACAAAATGCCATTCGAGTTTGTGAAATCTTTGACGTCTGGGGCATTGATTTTATGGGGCCATTCCCATCTTCTCGTGGAAACAAATACATTCTCGTGGCTGTTGACTACTTGTCACAATGGGTTGAGGCTAAGGCCTTACCCACTAACGATGCCCGAGTTGTTGTGAAATTCTTGAAATCCCTCTTTGCTCGTTTTGGAACTCCACGTGCCATCATTAGTGATCGCGGTACTCACTTTTGCAATGATCAATTCGCAAAAGTCATGCTTAAGTACGGTGTTACTCATCGTCTTTCTACCGCGTATCACCCACAGACAAGTGGGCAGGTGGAGGTTTCAAACCATGGTATTAAACGGATTCTTAAGAGGACAGTAGGTGAAAACCGTGCTTCCTGGTCGGACAAACTAGATGATGCACTCTGGGCCTTCCGTACAGCTTACAAAACACCCATCGGGTGTACTCCCTACAAGCTTGTATACGGGAAGGCGTGTCATTTACCGATCGAGCTCGAGCACAAAGCCTACTAGGCCTTGAAACATGCAAACTATGATCTTCATAAAGTGGGTGATCACCGTAAGGTTCAACTCAATGAATTAAACGAACTTCGTGATCAAGCCTACGAGAACTCTTTAATCTACAAAGAAAAGACAAAGAAGATTCACGACTCTAAGATTAAGAACCGCGTTTTCAACGTCGGTGACAGAGTCCTTCTTTTCAATTCGAGGTTAAAGATCTTCTCAGGGAAATTAAAACCCGATGGACTGGACCATTCACTGTTGCTAAAGTATATCCATACGGGACTGTTGAGTTATCTCAACCCGAAGGTCCCAACTTCAAAGTAAATGGTCATCGTCTGAAACACTATTTTGGAGAGGACATACCACCCATGGTTGTCCCAGATCTCCAAACTTTCCCCATGGACCAATGAATTCGGGGATCGAGTCAAGCTAGTGACTCGGTGAACAAAAATTAGCAAAATATGGGTTTTCACCCATATCTCTGACTTCTTTCTACTTTCTACCACTCTAGTGTGGGGGAGTGGCCGTCCCCCACCTTTTGAAAAGTAAATATGTATATAAGTTTCACAAAAAAAAATGTATACAAATGTTTATATGTACAGATAAATAAGGTGAAAAATAAAATCGATATTTTCACAGTTAGATTCGAATATTAGCTTTTTCCGTTCAGATTTTCGGCATAATAACCGGGACTTTGAATATTGAGGACAATATTCAATTCTAGTGTGTGGGGGGGGGGGGGGGGGTGGGAATTCTTACGAATTTTATCACAAAATACTTTCTAAGTACCCCTATTTTAGGCCTAAAATTTTTCACTTTATTTCAAAATTTTTGTGGTAATCAGTCCGCCATGTCTAAATGACAAAAAGGATTGGCTAGTCCAGGAGCAAACGGCTCTTGGTAAAGACATCTCAAACCCGTTGATGGCTTGCAACTTGCCAAAAATTGTATGGTAAATCAACTCGCCATATCCCATAAAGCGAATGAGTTGGGTAGCCCGCAAGATTATGGCTTGTGGTAAAGGCCGTGGAAAATCCATAATTGGTAATCAGCTCACCAAGATGTTGACTTAGTCCATCAAGAGTTGGCTAGTCCAGAAGCAAACGGCTTTTGGTAAAGACTAATCAAATCCATTGACAGCTGGTGATTTGCTCAAAATCACATAGTTTTTCTCAAAAGATTGCTAGGGACTAGCAATGTTTTAGTGTGGGGGATTGATGAGTGTGTAAATACTCATCATTTTTACCTTTTCTGAGCTGCCAAAATATCTAAAAACACTCAATATTGCATCAAAATAGTAAAAATATCCCAGGAATGTGTTTTACATGTTTCAAATGCAAAATAATCAAAGACAGATGAAAAACGTACAAAGTTTGCATAATTGGCAGTTTCAGTCCCTCAACTTTCAAAAGTTGTCAAATCTAGTCCCTGGTTGTTCTAAAAACTTGAAAAAGTCACCAAAGGTCCTTTTAAATCAAAAAGTTACATAATTAGTCCTTTGGTGCAAAGTTTCGCAAAAAGTCAAGTTTAGTCCCTAAAGTTTAGAAAATTGTCAAAAATGGTTCCTGGGATATTAAAACTTTGAGAAAAACAAATTTTGTCTTTGTACTTCTCACATATGGCAGGATTGGTCCTTGATTGGCAAGTTTGGTGAAATTTCACATTTGGTCCCTGAAGTTTGAAAGTTTGGCAGAAATAGTCCCTGGGTAATTAAAATGGTAAAATCATCTTTGAACCTCATACTATTCATCATTGGCAGAAAATAACCTTGTGACAAACTTTGGAAAAGTGCCAAAACTCACCCCTCAAAATTCAGGAAATTACAAAAATGGTCCTTGTGCAATAAAAACCAAACCGAACCCTTATTACTATTAAAACCAAATCCATGTCCAATCCACAACACCACCAGCCCACTTCCTTTGTTTTTATTTCTGGCCCATATGATCCCTGAGCCCAAAACACAAACAAAACCCACCCTTTGTAATATACCGGGGGTCAAACATTGACCCTTGGTCAATCGAGTCAAACAACCACCCCTACCCCCTTTCCCTCTCAAGTTGCACCCTGCAAGCCATCACCTCACCTCCCCATCTTATCCCACCGCCCAAACTACTCACCCCCACCATGTATACCTAACATCCCCTCCACATTTAATGCACCACCCCTTGTCTGATTATCAGAACCAATTGCAAAAATCATTTTGGCGCCAAAATATAATCAAGAGCCAGGATCACTCTACTTCACAATTGATGGTTGGGATTTAATCAAGAGGTCAAGTGGAAGCCTGTGGACCATTTTATCTCACAGAAGAGGCACTCAAGATGAAGAAACCCTAGTTTTAGGAAATTAGTATAAATAAGAAGTTCATGTAAGCCATAAAGGCATCTCACTCTTTTTCTTGTATTCTTAGTTAAATTAGATTTAATCTTCAGTGTACTTTTAAATTATCAAGTTAATGCAAGTGTTGTTCAAGTTTCATGAAATTCGTATTTTTAGTTAAAATTTAAATTCCTTGTTATTTGTTTCACAAGCAACATATTTAGTCTCAGAATGAACCTTTAATCTTGTTAAAGTTATTTTGAATCAAAAGAAAGCAAAACTCAGAAAAAGAAAAAAAAAAAAAAAAATACAAAGAAAAAAAAATTAAAGTAGCAGAAGAAGGATAAGCAGTAGCAGGGAAGGAAGTGGAAAATGGTTTAGAGTCTCATGGGAGACAATAGGTGGTTCTCTTGGTTCTCTGATCTCAGTAACTAGTTGGCATGGATGTCAAGTAAGCTTTTGAGTATCATTTTGCTATAATATGTGTTCTTTAGTAGTTGTTGTTATTAGCTGATTAAATCTGTTTAAATAGACTCATTACAGCTTAATATAACTTAGTTTATAAGATTAGTGGACTGTTTTAATCATTTGCCTTATAAATTTAGTAAATCAGTTGCAAATAGGGGTGTTTGGTTTAGTGGATTGCTGTGGTATTTAGTGGTCATTGTGCCTTGACAGTTGTTCCTTTAGCTTGCATTAGGTGTAATTAGGCTTGAAGAATCATAAAACTAGCACTTATAAAAGAAAAAGTCAAAATTCAAAAGAAGTCATCCCCACAGTTAACTGTGTGGGGATTTTAGATCCACAAACCCAAGGATCTTAGTATAAGTTGAAGTTACATACTTATTTGGTCTCACTTAGGCTTATAACATATTTCTCAGCTTATAGGATTGGATCAAAACTCACATTAGTCAACTGAGGAACAAAAAGGTAAAAAGTCAAAGTTGCATGTTTCAGTTTTTGCAAAAATGGGAAGATTATTTGTGATTTTTGAGTAAGGATCTAGACCTTGAAATTTCTAGGTTTAGTAGCCCCCCAACTCTTCTTTAAGGTCTCACCTCCCTTTTATTTTAGTGAATTTTGTACTGGGCCCCACACTTAGCCAAACACACCTGCAGGGCAATACCTTGCCCTGCGCATCAGTACACCACCACAACACCACCATCTTTGGTGGCTGTTGTAGGCCACCTCAGTGGTCCCACAGACCCACATTTGGCTTCTCACAACCCCCCTCCTACCAGGCTACAAGATTTGACCATTTGTTTGACCATAGGCTTAGTGGACCCCACCTGGAATCAACCCTGGAGTTTGTCCCATTTCTGTGTTGAGTTTAAGATTTCAAAGTGCTTATTTCTGTCTAATTAGCTTATCAGTGATTATAGTTTGTTGTTTCTAGCTTATATAAGTCACTTGTGCTTAATTGAACCAAGTTTCATCATTGTGGACCCCACACATAATCATTTGAGCTCAATTTCCTAATTAGTCAAATATAGTCAAACTGTTTTGATTAAGGGGGTGCACACAGCTTATTTTTAAGCTATATAAAAAGTTGTTTTACAAAAGTTTCTTATTTTCATCTCATTTTTAGCTGTCAAAAACAAAAACACCAAAAAAACCAAACATAAAATTAGTTATAGCTTCTATTTAATAGAATCTATCTTTTTCATTTTTCATTTCAGCTTATTAATAAGCACTTTTCAATTTTTATAATTTTCTTAATTTCCTTTTACCTTTAAGTATTTAAAATAATTTTCTTAGATTTTTCCTAAACAATTTACTATTTATTAGAATTAAAAGTAGTTTAATTAATTAAATAGGCAATATTAGTAATTAATTAGTTTTCTTAAATTTTTATTAACAACAGTAGGTTTTTATATTTTTCCTAGGTTTGATAAATTAGTTAAGAATTTTAGAAAATATATTTTTAATTTCTACTGTTCATCTTCCAATTTTCTTATTTAAATTAATTAAAAGGTAAATAATTAGTGAAATAGTCTAAAAATAATTTTTAGCAACTTTTTATAATTTTGTAGGATTCCTGTGATGGTTAATTAGTTTTATAAATTTTTTCATAATTTTCTAAGTTAATTTAGTGTTATTTGTAATTTAAAATAGTTTAATTAGTTTAATTAACATAAGTAGTTTTTAATTAATAAAAAAAAACTCATAAAAAGACAAAAATATTTATTCCTATTTTTTATACTTTCTTCAAGTTCATTTTTAAGTTTAGAAATTAGTTTTGCAAATTTTTAGTTTAATTTGTAATCTTTATAATTTTTAGTTAATATAAATTAGATTTTAAATAGTTTTATTAATTAAATAATATTTAAATAGTAAGATAATCATTTTTATCATTTCATTTTCATTTTAAAATTTCCTTAAATTTTAAGTTTTCAATAGTTCACTTGCACCCCCTGTAGTTTATAATATGATAAAACCCACTTTTCTGCCTGTTACCTGATTCCAAGTTGTGCATTTGTGAATATATTTGTATATCTGTTATTGTGAATATTATATCATTGTGCAAATACCAAAATATCAGTAGCAAATTCAATTCCAAATCTTCTTGGCTATTGTCCTCAGTGCCACTCATTCTCATAAGCGTTTTTCAAAAACACCATTTCAATCTCGCTGGGACTTAACGACCCGGGGACACACTATACTATCACCGGAGAATTGGAACGAAGCTGTCTTTGACTTGTTGACCTTGGTCAATAATATCTGACCGTTTCGGGACCAATCAAAAGGATAAGAAGAATGTTCACACTCGGAGTTGAACAATAAAATTACTAGTGGAATTGACAAAGTACACCGAATGTCAATATCATCAAAAGGAAATAAAGTAAAGTAGTGAAAATGTTTCGGAGATCACCGCATTGTTCATAAAAGGTTAGAGTAAACGAACTCATTAATACATACAATAGTACTACACACATGTGTAAGGATTTGAGAAGAGAGTAACACATATATGTACGAGTATTCTCATACAATACTAGTATCGATGTTCGAGGGAGGAAATAAGAAAACACAAAGTATACGATAATCGGAGTGGTCAGGGTATAAATAACTGACCGATATATAGTAAATAGTATGACATCATAAGATAGGCATGAGAGAGCGAAATCATGAATAAGGGATATATTCATTAGTCATCTAATATAAGTATGGATGCAAAACAGAGCATATAAGTTACCTGGGAGCAAGCGTACGCGGATATCGAACAATGGTGAAAGACTTAAAAAAAATTACGAAAATCAGTTATAGTTTAGGTTTTGAAAACGACCTAATTCGCTATAACTAATGCTCTGATGCCATTCTGTGACACCCCCAAAATTTACAACGCAGCGGAATACCAATTTGGGTGTCACTTCATAGTTCATACACACAAGTTACATAAAACGACCTCAAAAGAGACGTTTAATAAAATGTCACATTCGATTTGATAAATCAGAGTACAAAGGTCCCAACAATTTTTATTCAAAACTTTAAGTTACAAGAGTTCAAACATGACTCATTTGCATATTAAAAAAAAAATAATAATAATAATCGAATGTGAAGAAAACAAGTCATTCAATATCTGATATCCACGCGACTCCGATTGCTCCCAATGCTCAGCTAGCAAAATAATACCTGAGAAAATACATGCTAAAAAGTCAACATAAAGTTGAGTGAATTCGTAGAGTTTAATAAGTAATAAGTTGAATACAAGTATAAGTCATTATAAAAGACATATAACAAATACATGTCGGGAAATCAGATTATAGTATAGAGCTCATGAAACCGAACCTTGACCTAGATTAATAGTGCCCCGAAAAGGTAAGATTTGCCATTTACCACGTAATCTCTCAATATTATGTGACCGTTGATGTATGAGCGCTACTCACCCGGTCAGGCCCGCCAGGCCAAATATGCATATTCATAATACTAGCGTTTCCTACGGAATTAACGGTTCATGATGGGGACTTAATTGGCAAGAAATACTCAATGTGTATAATCATGTAATCGGGTCAAGCATACCAAAAACTACTTGTATTCAGTTTGTAAAACTAGCATGCATCCCCCTCGCGAGGTTTATAAACAATTTAAATGAGTAAAAGCGAGGCTATGAACTCACCTTAGAGTGTAGTGGCGTAAGTATCGCAAGATAGAATCAAGAAGCAAATCATAACCGTACACGGTTGGCATGACCTAGAAGATAATAACTTATCTTATAAATATGATACGCGAGATTTAAGTAATGCGTCAAAGATGTTGTATCATTGTTATCATATCATTTGTAAAAAGGTTTTGTATCATCGTTCGTGTTGTGGTTTGAATGTTAAGACTCGAGTACACATACCAAAGTATAAAACATATAGCACACCTATGAAAGGAAATAAACATGTAAGGATCAAGTAGCAATTAAGTGAGAAAATAAGTAGATTAGTTAAGTTTAACTAATAACTAGTGTTAGAAGTTTCAATTTATATTTATTGGTTATTAAGCTTTTCGGCCCGATAATAGTCCAGTGTCAATACAAGTTTATTGTGTCTACTATTTTATAGTCCGTCGTAAGTCTAAATAGTCAAAATCGCTTACTAGTTCAATATGTCCAATGTATACTTAGTTCCATAAATATTCCATGTTTTAAAGTAAGCAAATAAATAAACATCTATATCAATAAAAATAAACAAATCAAACACCCATCGGCTGTCTTGTTTTGACCGAAACAAATAAAACCAAGCACACCCTTTCGAGGGCTGAAATAAGCAAAACAAACACCTTGCGGTGTAGGCCAACTAAACCAAACCTAACACCTTGCGGTGTGGGCTGGAAACAAGCAAAACCAAACACCCTAAGTGGGCTGTGTTGGTGAACCAGATAAGCAAACCCAAGCGCACCTTAAGGGAAGAAAAATCAGCAACAATTGCAAACTTATTGTGCAGAAAACTAGTAGACAAGCACTCTCTTTTTGCGCAGAAAATTCAGCAGCTAACGCATCCTATATGTGCAGAAAATTTAGAAGCAAACGTGCCCTTTTTGGGGCTGTAATGCAGCAAATAAACGCCCCTCATTGGGGCTGCGTTTTAGCATACAAACACCCCCCAAAATAAGCAAAAACAAATATAACCATGATCTAATAAGCACTTATCCAAACAACAAAAATAAGCCATGAAATAAGCACCTTGAGCAAAACAATATCAAAACCAAAACCCACGATTTAACGATGATACATTAAGTTACAAAACCATATCTGATCCGTTCGCCTAAATTAATCATTACACAATTTTTAATCTCGTGATCGAATACAAAATTAAAAAGAATAAGCTGAGCTTAGTGGGTTTTCGACATACCCACAAGAAGGAAGACGATGATGGTGGCGGCGTTATCAAGTGATGATGGAGCGAAGCACGACCCAGATACGAATCAAAACTGTAACCGATCCTTGATCCTTCTTTGATCTACTTCATCTTGCTCGACCCCGCAGCGGATGGAGATGCGTGTGATGGTGTTGTCGTGACTGTGGTGGCGGCATGCAGGTGGTGAGGTAGTGGTGGTAGTTGGCTCGAACCAAACGAGATCCTTATCAAACCAACATCCACGGCCTTCAATCATTCATTATAAGATAAGTGAAAACAAAAGATGGAATTGATGTTGTTGTGTTGGGTTGTACGGCAGAGGAGAGGACAAAGAAAATGGGAGAGCTTTTACTTTTATCAAAATAATTTGGATGAAGTAGTTACCAAGTCTATTAGTGACAACATATAAAATAGTGAAAAGACATGAAATTAATTTTGATGTTGTGTTGGGTTTGATGGTTACGACAGAAAAAAAAAAGAAAAGAAAGAACAATTGGACTATTTGAGATTTAACTTGCATGAATAAATGAGGTGGTGACTAGGTAGTTGAATGGAACATGCAATCTTGAGTTACACTTGTCTTAACAAGTCACAAGTGTTTATGGTTGTTATCTAGGCGTGGCAAAGAGATAGGAATTGTGGAAGATTTATGTTTATTATATGTTTATCATGTGTAAATATTGAGCAGTAGTGTGTAGTTTGATCTTGGTAATTACTAATGGTAAGACTTTAAATTTCAAAACTTAAAACCGGCCAACATAAAAATTTAAAACTTATACAAATATTATAACTTGTCAGAATAACAAAATTTATTATTTTAGATGAGTCACGAGCTTGTCGGAGTGTTAAAATGTTGTTAAAATTGAAACGTAGCTCGTAGACGTGAAAAAAAAAATGTGCACAGTTTATTTATAGATGGAAGAATAAAAATGTGACATATAAAATATGTTTGTAAGGTAATTAAAATATATAAAATAAGTAGACTAATCATAGTCTATAGTTTGTTTAAATTAAATGTACGTTTAACGACGTACACGGATAACTTCCGACGAAGTTAATTAAAAAAAATAGAATATTTAAATAATAAAATACTATAATTAATGACATGAAATTTTTGAAATGTCACAAGACTAGTTATGTTTTTGTCATTAATGGAGGAGCTGTGGATTGGAGGAGCAGAAAGCAGAGTGTACTAGCGATGTCTGCTACAGAAAGTGAGTATATAGCTGCTTCAGAAGCTACAATGGAAGCTGTTTGGATTAGGAAGTTTGTGTCAGGGCTTGGGGTTATGCCTTCGATTCAGCGACCTATAAAAATGTATTGTAACAACTCAGCTGCAATTACATTTGCCAATGAACCTGGAATCATGAAAGGCACCAGACATTTCCCGATTAAGCACCACTATGTTCGAGAATAAGTTGAAATAGGTGAAATCGAAATGCTCAAAGTTCACACAGATGAAAACTTGGCTGATCAATTTACAAAGCCTTTACCTGGCACCAAGCTTTACAAGCATGCTGAAGGAATAAGACTTAAATTAGCTGAAAGTTTCATGCCCATTTGTGATTAGTATTTGGATAAGGGATGTAATGTACAATTATTATTTTAATGAAATAAAGTATTGTTTATGTTTATTTAGTCATTGTCTTAATAATATATCCTATATTTGCATGTTTAAGATCCATGAATAAGTTATTATTCTAAATAGTCCGTTGTCGATTAATGATATGGGAATATCATTAAACTTAGACAATTTTGAGTATTGGTTAAGGATATACTTGAAAGTATATTGATGCGTAGACATACCAATTTCACATGATATTCAATGAATTGAGTATTAGACTTATTCCAACAATATGATTTAAAATTTATTGTGAGAATCATATTTAAAGTTATCATCAGAATTGAGATACCAGATAAGAGTCATGGATGTAGTGCATTTTTGTGGAGCAATCTACCGCTTACCGTAATTGGAAGTCATAAGGGTTGTTTTCAGAAGTGTTGCGAAGTTCATGGGTTATTCTTGTAGTCAAGAGAGAATTTGTTCCTTCTGATTTGTTCAGAAGTTTAATACTGTTGGGCCCCTCGTAGGGTTGACAAAATGTTTGCGTGGCCACGCCCAAAGTCTATCTGGAATACGTTTAGATATTTTGGTAATTTTGTTCAATCATAAAGAGACGAGAAACAGAATTTAATAAAGAACCTCACATCTTTATTAATGTAGTATTAGAAGCAAAAGGATAATTATAATGATGAATCATTAAAGGTTTTCCAGGAAACCTAGCTCGGGTCGAACTAGGGGCATTGGAGTGTTGCAAGATGCCAACCAATGTCATTTTACTATTAATAGATATACGAGTGGGAGCTGCTAAAAGTTACGTATAAATATTAATATGTAAATGACTAGTATCGAACCCGAGACCTCGGGATTGCACACATTACAAACGAGAATAAAGTAAAATAAATATATATATGTTATATGTGTGTGTGTGTGTGTGTATATATATATATATATATATATATATATATATATATATATATATATTTATATAAATACTTGAGGGGCTTAATGATCGTTAAATATTAAGTGTAAGTACTAACTATCATTAGGAACGAAAGAAAAGGACTAGAATGTAATTTGGAAGACAAGAAGGATCCGGAACACCCTTGGAGGGTGCATGGCCGGTCGACCTAGGCCCAAAAGGGTCGACCCATGCTTGCTTGTTCCCCAAGAATTACATCTAGTATAAATACATGGCCAAGGGTTAGACATTCACATCTTTTGTGCACACACACAAAACCCTAAAGTCTTTTCTCTCTTTCTTTTCTTCTTGGCCGATCGGCACAACACCCTCAAAGGGTTTGGGTCGATTTTGGTTTATACCAAATCAAGTGTTTTTCGTTTACTTGCATAAACCTTTATTCGTGGGTAGTTTGTGTGTACAAGAACGAGGTAATTACTCACTATAGTAATTATCAAGAGATCGATAAACAAAACGGTAAGGGGTTTATCATTGATCTAATTTACACAAGTTCAAGGTTTATTGAAGTGCATCGGGTACGTTACTATTTATGTTTTAGTTATCTTTATACGTGTTATACTTGATCCTAGCTTCTGCATAATATGATTATTGATTGTCAAACTCTAACAAAAACTACCTAAGAATTATCGATGTCCCAGTTTTTTCATCCGGGTGAATCCTAAGGTGGAGAAAGTTAAGTTGACATTTCAGAAGCTCATTTGAGATATGTGAACTTCATTCTTAGTTGACAAAAGTTTTAAAATGATTAAATTTCATATTTTATAGTTATGTAAAAGTTAAATTGACACATATCCTACGGTTCCTAGTAGCGGTAGACTATAGTATTTATCAGATTCAGTTGAAACGTAAATGAAAATGAAAGTGAAATCATACTTAACCTAGACTATTAGTATCTACTCAATAACTGAAAACGTCTATTTAGTTGTTGTAGGGTTGTTTCCATTTCAGTTCGCGAATAAGATCACATGAGAAGATCATAATTTACAAGCAGATATATACCAAATAGAATCTAATAAGGTAAAGATGGGAATAGCATATGTGCTAGTGAAATAAAAAATTGGCATTTGAATTGTCATACTTTCTTTTTGGCTTATTTGAAACATCTAACCTTTTTAGATTAAACATGATGCCCATACGCAGAACAAAGAATAGTCGGCAATTTCTAAAATGGGTGTTTCTAACATGTGCATAAAAATGTTAGAAAAATGTACTTTTGTACAGACAAATGTACTTGTTAGATTAAACATGATGCCCTAGGGCACATGTTAAGCATAACAAAAAGTACATAAAAATACTTATGGACTCACGCAAAAGTACAGACAAATGTACTTTTGTATGTCCTTTTTCGTAGGTCCCATAGTACTTTTAGTGTGCTTAACATGTGCCTTAGGGCACATGTTAGAAAAACCCTTATAAAATTCCCAACTTTCAAAATTTTGGCATTGATCACATGTCAACTGTTCGCGAATATAATCATATATATTCCTGATAAGAAAAATATTCCAAATATCAAAATCTTAGACGGAATTTTTTGAGCATATAGAAAGTTGAATGCCTTTTAAGCTTTGACTCGGTACTCCTTCCATGAGGTGATACATTGATCATTTTCAGATCAGAGTATAAATCATCATGGAAAATCAGTTACGTATATGTATTATAAACATATTTTGATACAGTATCTTATACTTGTTTTATGCAAAACTAACAAACTTAAAGACGCAAGGTATAGTCATTGGTGGTGAACATTATGAAAACGAGCCCAATTTTTGGCAAGAAAGATGACTACTTATCCAATTAGCATCCAATTAGCTTAGAAGTTAAACTTGTAGACTTAATACCCATCAGATGGCCCACTTAGGATTATTAAAATTGACACTTGCATAAAATATGACAAATGATATGTACACGGACTATCCTATGATTTATACACAGAAATTTATTTTGCATGGACTATTATACCTCTATGCAATATTAACCCTTCCTCATACAGTCATACCTTACCAAAGGTGGTGTTTGTTTTTTTTTTTTCTTTCTAAAATGTCTTAAGAGACTCTTAATGAGTCAAACCTCTTAATCGGTCAGACATTTTGGGCGGTCAAACCGTTTATTTTTTTTTTTCTTTCGTCCAGATGCGGTCAGATGTAAGAACATTTTAATGGTCTAGACTTAGAAGGAGTATCTTAATGATTCTTGTTGACACTTAAAAAAAAAATTAATTAAAAAAAATAAAAATCCTTCTCACATAGTCCCTCTCAAACCTATCTATGCCCTAAATACATGATTTTTTTTCTTTCGTTCAGACGCGGTCAGATTCAGACATTTACGCCTCAGATTCAGATTCAGATTCAGATTCAGATTCAGATGTGCGGTTCAGGTTCAGATTCAGATTCAGAGCCTCTTATTAAACAAACACCACCTAAGCCTGATTCATTTGGTAATTGGCATTGACCGGTCCATGTGGATGTCTTTTCCCATCTTTTGTTTTACTTCGCTTGGAAACCAG
Organism: Artemisia argyi; assembly: GCA_030686995.1. Lineage (NCBI taxonomy): Eukaryota > Viridiplantae > Streptophyta > Magnoliopsida > Asterales > Asteraceae > Artemisia > Artemisia argyi. Next base: position 137,601,282 of record CM060694.1, read on the forward strand.
TAGGGTATTAGTCTTGGTGTTTTTTATGCGCTGTTATTGCTTTTGATGTATATCTATTTTCTTACCCTTAGCTCTTTTTTTACCTTTTATTATTTTTATTTTTTTTAAAATTAAATATATTTGTCTTTTCCCAAAAAAAGAAAAAAGAAAAAAATGCTAGTCAATCAGACCTTAGATTATGTGCATGATTTATACAATACAATCACAATAATATCACAGTAACGTATATATACCATATATGTGACGGTGAGTTAAACGACTGATTAACCTGAAATCACTCCGGTAAAATTAATGTTACGTGATGACAAAATCGAAGTGTTGGTGAAAATAATGTCACGCCGGTAGAAGCACTTTGGGAAAGGAAGGTTGAAAGGTGAAATGGTTTATGTGTAAAGCATTGAGAGAGAAATGTATACGAGGACATTTCCACAATGGGAAGTCAACACAATAGGAAATATTATATTCGCACCCCCACTTGTTATGAAAACATGCTTAAAATCATTTGATTCTATAGTTGACTCAAACTTTCATTGTTTGGAAAACGTCCCTCTCTTCTTAATTGACAAGATAAACGTTATGTCACGATTCCTTTTTGGACCCTATAAATATGTGAAAGCCGTTTGTTATGTTCAACATCAAACTACCATCTCAAGTATTCCATCTCTTTTGCTTCTCCATTGCCATACTCGATCGGATAGATACTCATCTGTATATCACTTGATCAAAGTAGCTTTCGTTTGTTAATAGCGATTCATCTTAGAAATTTGATTCAGTTACGTGTTAGAAACATCAAGTGATAATGGAGAACAACAAGCACCAATCGGGAGGTTCCTCGTCTTCATCATTCACTGATACTCTCTTTGGCCCTAAGGACAATGGCGCCTCCTCAACCGGCCATTTTGGTGCAGTTTTTGGCCCTTCTTCCATGGTATATATATTCCTTCGTGTTTTCGTGTTCCTTACATCATACATGACTAAAGCAATTGTTTCATGTACATAAATAGTACTATATTTTAGTCTAATAAACCATTTAACTTGGTGCTATATTATCATCTCTTTTTTACTAGCTTATTTAACTAAACAGTATTACTCTTTATATTTCAGGGATTAGGCAAAGACACATCTCACTGTAAGTACACAGAATCATCATCAAAAAAGCAACCAAGCAATTTAAGTTCATCAATCTACTATGGCGGCCAAGATGCTTATCCACCAACTAACAAGAACGCTTGCTCTCTGCCTACCGTGAGTATTTTCTCTTGATAAGAGGTGTTCTACACCCACCTTTCCGTTAATATGCAAAATGACTATGATTTTGACCTAACGGTGTTTCTTGATCGTTTTATAGTTTAAAAAAGGGGGAGGCAATGAAGATCCTAATGGAAGCAGTGCTGCAAGAGGAAATTGGTGGCAAGGTATTAGTTTGCACAATTAAAACATACACAACTAATGATAGTGATTAAAATTTTCAAGATTCTTCTTTTTGTGGCTTGAATCTAATATCGATTGTTCGTTTGTTTTGACAGGATCTCTCTACTATTGAATGCCCGGTGAGCGTTTATGCTATTTCTAGTGTTGCATGGACGTATGGGATATTGTTTAGTGAAAACCTTATGTTTCAAGAACTAATTTAGTCTTTATATATCTAGTCTTAAGAAGTCATATTATTAGCTACTTCAGTTGCTCATTTTGTGTTTAATGTTGCAATAGAGAAAGACCTTTTTGACTAGAGTTGTGACTTGTAACATTCACCTTTATACTTGTTTTAATTTCATTTTGACTTTTGAATTAAGTACTAGTTAGAGGCTTTCATATAAAAGTAAACACAAGAGATGCATAGACAACAGAAAGAACATAGGATTTATTCAAAGGACATGAACAAACTAACTTATAAAACATCACAACATACATAACTCTAACTGAAGACCAGCACCCTTTCAAGGCAATGTATAATCTGCAACGGAAAATGTAAAAGTTGGTCAGCCTATACAAACTACATACGGAGTAATAATTAAGCTAGATGTGGCAATTTCTACCCATTTGTATTTCTTTGGGTTGATTCAGGTTATGTTTTGTTCATAACGGGTCAAATGAGTAAAGTCGAAGTACAGCAAAAAAGAAACTGGTCAGATGGGTCGATAATCACCAGATGGGTCAGAGTCAGATGGTTACTATTGAAACTTTATATTTTTTGTTCACCCACTATATATTGATAAAAAAGTTTCAATAAAAAGGACAAAAGTATATCGGGTCAGTCTAACCCAACCAGTACCAAAATTTACCCATTTGATCCGTTTTGACTTGTTAACCAATTTAACCCGTTCATTTTGTCATCTCTAACTACAACTATGGGTTAATCAAAGAAACCAACCTCCACACTTATAACCAATAGGCCGATCAGCGATATTGCATCGTTTAGGAATGGTCATGGCGATCTCGGGTGAAATCTTAGATTTCTTGGCCGTATCTGACAACAAAACCGCAGAGAAAACCGCACACAGACATTCCGGATTCTTTCCAAGTTTCTCTACTTGTTTGCAACAACGTTCCGAAACTGGAGCGGTTTCATCTTCTACAGCTGATGCACACGGTACCAGCTTTAAGGCTTCTGTATCAAGCTTCACTATGCCACATTCACCTTCTCCATGTACTTCACTTAATCCAGTGATCACAAGAACAGCAACAAACAAGTGTAACAGTTTCATTGCAAGCTGCCATTTATGTATGAGTATGATCAGTTGTCCATATCATTACAAAATTATAACATGCATCATAGTTTTCTAACTAGATATTGTACAAATTATGGTTATAATGATATAAATGAAGTAAGTTCAATAATTAGCTAGGTTAAAATATAATTACCCTCGATCGATGTTGGAAGTAAGCTGGAACCAAAAAGCTCGAAACCGTGTTAATGCTCGTTATTTAGTGATACTACTAGTGTGTGTTTATTTCCATCTACTTACTGATGTATTTATGTATAGTTTGCAGCTCCAATCTGTGACACGTAACGACTTTTATCACACGTATCATAACTGCTTGCAATATTTGCATCACTGTCTATTTATCTATTCATATTGTTACCATTGTGCGCATGTAATAATAGTGTGTTACATTTAGTCCTTTTACTTACTAGTTACTACATACATTATTTATGTTCTTTTCGATTTCTACTGTCACAAAGACGGAACTTAGAAGAGACCGAAGGGGGTTTAATCGGTTATGGTTTTCTTAAATTTTTTGACTCTAAATACATTTTATACCCTTTTATATATGGTTTTAGTCATTTTTAATACAAAAATTTTAGCGTAGTGTATATCGCCCCTTGTAAAATAAATATTTGTCAAGTTGGCCCCGGCCTCCACCAACAACGTTCAAGTTCCGTCCCTGACTGTTAGTACTATTTTTTGTGCTTCACCATCGAATCTTGGCGAGTACATTTTCTAAACTAATTAATTTGTACGCCCAAAATGTTTGTCAGTTTGGTACACTCGAATCAAAGTTGAAATAAAATAAGTTACAGTATTTTGGTTACTTAAAAAGTTGTTTGTTTTAAGTTTGGGTTTAAGTTATACCGAACTTTCATATTCGTGCTAATATGACTTTTTTTTTTACCGGCTACTGGTTAAACCAGCTAAAACTGGGAAACTATTACAATCTTTTTGTCTTTTGGGGCCCCACATTTCTTAAACTCAAATTGAAACATCATATGTTTTTTTTTTTTTTTCCTCGAGAAACGCTCCAAACACAATTTGTTACTTTTGTCGACTGATCCAAACGCCTCGCCGGCACGCTAATGAATGTCAACGCAAGGCTGATGCATTTGGTCGACCGGCTAAAGATTTGCGTTGGCGGGCTAAAGAATCGGGTTGATGCATATAAGGCAAGTATACTGGTATATAAACAAGGTTACGAGGAGCTTCATGGGTTTACACGACAGAAGAACACCTCTTTAAGTAGCTTTTATAGCTACTTCAGTAGTTTAGTTTGTGTTTATTGTTCCAAACTGAAATCTTTTTCTGAAAGTAAAACCTCACTTGTTTTAACTTTTTGAAGTTGATTTTGACTTTTAAGTTACATAACTTTCATATGAAAGTCAACATAAAGAGATGCATAGAACAACATAAATATACTGGTATTTATTCAATGGATCATCTCAAATTCCATTTATACATTATTGCAACATACATAACTCTTATATAAAACCACCATCCTTCAAGGCAATGTATAAGCTGCAAACAAAAATAAACAATTTGGTCAATCTCCAAAAAAACGAAAAAAACAATTATAAGGTGTCCAATATGACAGTTACGAATAATTTGCTTTTAATAACTAAATTAATGTGAAATATATATTAAAAAAAGAAAAAAAATGCAAAACTTGGACCGAATGTCTGATATTCCATTTTGTTGCCAAAATTTATCCATTTTGACCCGTTACCAAACCAAGACCATTTCATATTTTCATCACCATTACAATAATAAATGTAAATAAAAGAAACCAACCTCCACAATGATAACCAATGGGCAGATCAGCAATATTGCATCTCTTAGGAATGGTCATGGCAATCTCAGGCTTACTCCCAGAACTTTTGGCAGTATTAGATAGCATAACCGCACACAAACATTTTGGGTTCTTCCCAAGTTTCTTCACTTGAGCACAACAAGACCTAGAAACCGAAGCGTTCTCATCTTGTGCAGCCGATGCACAAGGTGCCAGCTTGAAGGCTTCCGTATCTGGATTTGCTTTGCCACATTCACCAGCTCCATGTACTTCACTTAATCCAAGTAGCAGAAGAACAACAAGAACACCACTAAACAAGTGCAACATTTTCATTGAAGCTGCCATTTTTGTATAGTGTGAGAATATTTAGTTGTGGATTCATTGGGTTTTATAGTGGTTTTTAGGCATTAACAAATGTGGTTAAACTAGTGTCAATGGAGGAAGGAACAGCAAGTGCTGTATATCATATGTGGGATTCTAGGAACAAGCATTGTATAAAGATTATAAAATACCACATTAGAGTGATTTATCGGCTTTTGATGATATGTATATCTTATACGAGATGTGTATCCTTTAACAACAGAAAAAAGGCATACTATAAGAAGAAAACAATATATGGAGCGTCTTTGAATAGTTAAATAGTCTACATTTAGTCGTTAATAAAGAGCATTCCAAATTTTTAGGACATTTAAGTATGATCGTTTGGTATTGGTCTTCCCATTACTCTCTACTGTATGTTTTTTTTTTTTTTTTTTTTTTTTTTTTTTTTTTTTGTAACCATCGTTTCCGACCTTTTGACCGACTAAGGGTTAGAATAGCCCTCCCTTTTCAGAAGGTTAGCGTAACCACTTTAAAGTTGTTTGGACCTAGAAGGAATTGAACTTGAGACCTCACACATTTTAGTATGATAGCCACAAGTTTTTTTGCCAATAGACCACATGAGTGGGTTTTAAAGGGATGCAACACGAAAAGTGTATTCTTTGGGTTGGTTGTTCAGTTTGCTTTGCATAGACATACTGCATGTATCAAGTGCAAGCTACTTTAGTCCAAACTGAGTAAAACATTTAACCTTTTATTTGTTTCCGGAATAAAAATTAACTGATCGACAAGATAAAACAGTGTTTAGAGAAAACTTGTCTGCATGTGAAATGAATCACAGTTGACACTTTTTAGAGTTACTTCAACGTTCACGGTTCACTTTGAAAGTCCATTTGTTATACAGCTTATACACAACTTGGTTCTAATGTCTTATAGTGGCCTTTTTGGCCTAACTATTTAACATAAAGTTTTGTTAATGGTTTGGTGTTAAGTGTTAACTATCTATATATGAGTTATAGTAGCACTTGATCGAAAGATGGTGCTTTCTCCACTACAATTCATTATATTACTTTTGTATTTTCCACTTGAAGATGGTTACTAAAAGAGTTTCAAGATAACTGTTCAAAAGTAGTACTTAAGCAAGTACTTTATTTTACAAAATTTCATACATAATGTTAAGTTTATACGAACTTGTTATTACACTAGTATCATTCATTGGAACACTTCCAATGTTCAATGTAAGAATAAGCTTTTTCGGCGCACCATGAAAACAATAAAATTCGAAGCAATTAAATTTGCATATACTGCACGAACCATTACAAAGTCTGTTATAGAAGAACGAATAAACTCGCATCTTAAAGAACATAGGATTTATTCAAAGCACAATCTCAAACTAACCCATACACTACTTCAACATAACATAACTCCAATTGAAACCATCACCCTTCAAGGAAATATAAAAGCTGCAAAGCATAATCGACAAGTTGATCAGTCTCCACAAAAGATTATAACAACAAATACTAGGATGTGTCAAGTTCGACTTATTTTTTATGTATCTTTAACTGGGATAACGAATAAAATAAGTTAAAAATATTTAGAGGGAAATACGTACGCAGGCAGTGTTTTAACAATAGGACTGTTATAGAATAATGTAACTTTTATAATCATGTTTGACACATGATTTATTTAAGAAAGAAAAACGTTGATGAAATCCATGAAAATGATGTTAATGAAATTAAAGAAACCAACCTCCACATCGATAGCCAATGGGTCGATCAGCAATATTGCATCTTTTAGGAATGGACATAGCAAACAACGGCCTAACACCAGGTCTTTTGGCAAGATGAGCCAGCATAACTGCACACAAGCATTGCGGTTTCTTCCCGAGTCTCTTCACTTGAGCACAACAATGCCTATCAACCGAAGCATTCTCATTCTGTGTAGCCGATGCACAAGATGCCAGCTTTAAGGCTTCCGTTTCAGGATTTGCCAGACCACATTCACCACCTCCATTAACTTCACTCAATCCAGTAATCAGTACTAAAACAACAAGAACAAGACTAAACAAGTGGAACATTTTCATTGAAGCTGCCATTTGTGTATAGTGTGAGAATAGTTAGTTGTGGATTCATGGGATTTTATAGAGGTTTTTAGGCATTACTAAAAGTGGTTAAACTAGTGTTAATAAATGAAGCACGTACCAAAAAGTGTGATATAAGGTGTCGACCCTGTAAAAACATATTACTGTCGTTTATGAAGAACGTTACAAATTTTAGCACGTTTAGGGTATACTAAAATCTTCTATGATAACGTACGTGCGATCAAAGAAAGTCGTTGGTTCCAAATATAAACATATTAAAAATTGCGAACTTGAGGCCTAAGCATCAAGCAAACCCATTATATCCACGATTACTCATTACATCTACTTCTTTAATCACCGGTTGCAGGCCATGTAATTCAAGAATTATGAGTTATGACCGTTCAAAATAGATGTATAATTTAGTGGTGGATGGCAAAAAAAAAAAAAAAAAAAAATGATGTACAAATCACTTCCCTTTCTATTACTCTTGGTTGTTCAATTTGCTTTGCATAACTATACTAGATCTCGTACATGCAAGTTGAGTCCAGATTGGTCTAATTAAAACGCAAGGTATATATATGCACATATGTATGTAAACGAGTAAAACCGTAGGTCGGGCGTTGTGACGGCTTTCGAAGCCTAAGTACCGCAACGGTCGGCCAACTTTTTTAGAATCTACACTCCAGTCACCACAACGGCTTACCGAAATATAAAATTCTGACAAGTACGTAGATATTATATTTTAAACTAGTTTTGGAACTTGTGCATGCACGGGGTTTGAGCAACGGATAATAATATTTCAAGAATTTTGTTTTTAAGTTAAATATTGTGAAAATTAATAAATTCACAGTTTTCTAAAGTTTAAGATTTTTCTACAAAATTATATTAAATCTTTTATACTTATATAGTTATAATATTCGTGCACGTACGTGCAGGTTTTACATAAATTTTGCATTATCAATTAATATCGATTTATATTTTGTATAAATTTTTTTGCACGAACGATTTGACTTTATTTAACTCACATTGTGTTTAGGTTGATGTTGTTTAAATATGACTATCGATATCAGTATTTGGACATTTATATCTACAATCTCATGTATGTATTTTCATCTCACATTAACCCGTGAGGTTGTACCTTCATTTTGATATTTATATTGTTGTTAATAATAGCTTTAGCCTTACTTAATTTTTAAACTCACGTATGCGCGGGTTAAACTTATAAAAAGGAATAATATTGGTCGTTATTAAATGTGGATAGTTAAAACAATTATATTTTTCTTGATATCGTTACTTAATCACCTAAAGAGTGAAACATGAGTCGTTCGTATATATGTAATCTCGTATATGTGTAATCTCGTGTATTTATTTACATATCAGAGTAACTCATTCTTTTATTTTTATATTTATAATTCAGTGCATATAAATCGATTTAGTATATACTAACAATAATATTTATAAATAACAACAACATTAATGTTATATTTTTCTTTTATTAAATATAAAGTGTAAATGGTATAAAGTCTATGGGGCGTTTCTTATATTTATAAAGTTATTAAAAAAACATGTAAAATGATAAGTTTATATAAGTCCATATAAATTATTTAAAATTTAACATTTAAAGTTTTATTAATTACCTTATTAGCTTTTTAATTATTTATTTACAAAATTGGCACATATGTTTTTATGTTTTATGCATATCTATTTTGTTAGATGGAATATAATTGAGTTTGACTGAATTGAAGACAATTTTGAGACATAAACTTAAAAATACAAATACTAATACCAACACATGTATGCCTCCTTAAAAATTTAAGCAAATAATTATTTTATTATTATTACTTTTATTTTTTAAACTTTTTAAAATTTAATGAAAGAGCTATAGCAAACATTTTTAAATTAGAATGTGAAGAATAAGGACTTGAATCTCCTAGCTTTATATGCATGAAGCTAGCTATTAAGCAACTTTCATTTTTATGTCAAATATTACAATTAAGTGGTTTTTATCCATTACTGTAATGGTAAACGTCAAAAAGTCTTTAAAAACGATGATTTGAGGATGATGGATGTATATATTGTTAATGTTAATTGATAATCAGAAGTAATTTACAAATCCCTTCGTCGCTCACATAAATTAAGTCAAGTTGTTACCACAAGTTAATTAGGCCCTCTAGGACACTTTGGTACTAGGCCTTGGATTTAAAATAATGTCCTATGGTGGCCTTTTGGCCTAAATTTTTAAATAAAGTTATATGTAATCGTTTTCGGTGTTAAATATCCATTTATTATGATATAGTTTGTGTAGTAGCACTTTAACAGGATTCGTTAGCATCTCTTGAACAAATTATTACTATTAAAGTTCCAAAATTTTACATATATAACAGCAAGAGCTAAAATTGAGTTTTTACTATTAGTAAACATGATTGTTCAAGAGTGGCCATTACAAGCTGAAAGCTTCATCAACCAGAATTTCATACATGACAAAAACTTGTTATGATACTAGTGTCGTTATCTAGAACACTTTTGATGTTACTATGTTAGAATAAGCTTTTTCTGTGCACCATTAAAACTATACATTTGAAACAACGTACTAAAGCTACACATATGTTTTCCTTTACACTTTTCCATCAAAATATTCTCTCAAGGCTCAAAATTCGTATAGTATGTTACGATACTTCCAAGATATAGTAGACTTTTCCACCATTTTTGCTTGTGCTAGTACTCATACAAGAAACGTCCCGACTTGTTGCGCTCATCCGATCAAACTCGTATTGTGTTGTGACGAATGGCTAATGCTGATGATACAGTAGATGGCATGGCAGTAACGCCTTTTGTTGATTTTCATTTTCCTTTCCTTTGACGATGGTAAATAGGAAAGTGGGCTATTACAATTGGGCTAATATAAGCGAGAGAGCTTCTTAGTAGCCCAGTGTAACGTATTTTTGTTAACATTCTTAGTAGATATGAACCTTCCCATTTATCATTTTAGATTAAAACTAGTAAGGTGGCGGCCGGCCGCGCTGCGGCCTTGCGGTGTTTTTTTTGTCGTTGTGTTTGTCGAGTAATTTATGGTAGCATCGCATTTTTTAATGCTAACGGTTTAAGTTGTCTACATGGTATACAATGATGTTTTTTGATTCACAGTTTTAACAGATGTCTTGTGTTGTTTGCTTAAATGACACAAATAACCGTCGGTGAAGATGATTGCCGGACGTTTAAGATGCATCAAGCATGCACAGAAAATAAGTAAGCTCAGATGCCATTTCTGATATAGGAGTGGAACTAAAGAAGCCTGGAAAGAGTTATGGCAGAGCAATTTAATAACTGTTGATGGGTTTGAGCCATGGGCCAAATGTTCAGGAGCAACTCTCACTTAAGAGTGTATAAAAATGTCATGGAAATTATGTTTCAGTTTGCGATAATAAGCAACAACATATTAGCATCCAATTTGCAAAGATTTGTTTTACAAAGGTAAAATAAATAGATAAAGGAAAAGGTTATTTACAAAGAAAAATCCTAAGTATAAACTAATTAAGACAAAATTCTAATTAGCCCACCACAGCACTTAAGACATTGTACAAAGGCCAAGCCTTGCACCACTAAAAACTATCAACAGGTACACAAAACTTTAGAAGGCAAAATTGCTTCCTGGTATACTTGTATTTCTAGACAAACTATCCAGTTGCGTTATACTTTAACTTCAATGGCTCTGTCAATGAAACTATTCAAAGTACCACACTAAGAGCCATGTCACTGAAATTTACCTGTTTCAACCCACTGTGCAGCACGCACATGCGGACGCAAAGAACACAATGCTTCATTGTTGCTGCATGCGTGTTTATTTTGTAGACATAGATGGCTGCACGGCATATTCTTCAGACACGAAATTAATTTGTGACCAAAACTAAGTAAAAGGTAATTCGTTTATCTAAATATAAGTTTTAAACGCAGCAGATAAATGCAAGTGAGAATAAAAAAAAAAGTGTATACTATTAGTAAAAAGTTTCAGAAGCCAACTTTTCAAGTTTATAAATTCAGATTCTGAGCCTATTTCCACATTTGAGTCACAAAAAGGTGCTAAGTAAAAAAAGAAAAAAAAGAAAAAAGGGCTTAGAACCATTCTAGAAGTCGAAAGGGAAGGCAATAGAAAGGGGTCTCCCTCTCTTTGTCTTCTTCTCGCCGCTATGGCTACTATTGCGGATGAAGTAAGGCTCGCTCAAGTTGTAAACGAAATACAGCACGTAGAAAACAAACTGTGCCAACGCCAGAGCTAAATACTCGACTGGTCACTCATGCTTGAAAGAAAAAGAAGTTGCGATGCCTGTTAGAGGAAGGCTAGAAGAGAGTAGCTCATGCCCGGCAAACTCCGATCGTAGAATAGAAAAGTATGTTTCCCAGGAGTGGTTCAAGCCTATGTGACCAAAGCTGGAAAGAGATGAATATTCTTCACCGAGAAAGGTAGCGAAGTCACCTCTATTCTCGATTTACATTGCGACAGAGGGAGGCGCTAGTAACAGAGTCAAAATCACGATTAGAGTCAGTCCGGATAAAAGGAAAGAAAAAATAAGAGGGTGTTTGTTTAACCTTACTTTCAAGTGTATAAGCTTTGTGGGCAACCCTATCCGAACATACCCGTTTCAGCCCATTCCCATTGCATGCCCCATTTTAACACCCAAACGCACCCGTGTTAGCCCTCATTTCAGTACCCAATCCCAAACCCGTTTCAAGTCCCAAAGCGACCTATGTTAACCCCCATTTGAACCACCGAAGAGAACCAATTCAGCCTATTTAACATTTTTTTATTGTATACACAAACTCTAGAAGTCTGGCATCCTCATACATAACGGTTTTTTGATATATATATATATATATATATATATATATATATATATATATATATATATATATATATATATATATATACACACACACACACACACAAATGGGCATAACATGTAAGTACAATATTCTAGTTTCCAGCTTCTATAAATGTGATTGTGTATGTATGTGCAATACTGGAACCCAACACATTTGTAATATTTATGGAAGAAAATAAATTCAAACCTGATACCAGTATGTAACGCTAGTTGTGAAAACATAATGGACCGCACGTGGTTCAGATATAGCAGCAACAATTTGGTGATGAACTGTTCTTATCCGCAAATACACAAAACTTCAATTCAAAACATGTTGAAGCTCACCTGATCCATTTAGAGTATCCTAACAGCCTATGTGTTAGTCAAACCATAAGATGTTAAGGCTTCACCTGATCTGCAACTTACTAAGTTTCTTGTTTACCTTGTCTCTTTTTAAATCGCCCTTGGACGCCAACTGATGAATTTTTCAGATCATAGTGAATTCTTCACCTTTTCTCAGGTCATACATTACAACAACAACAACATACCCAATCCCGCCGGAGCGAGGTATGGGGGAGGTAAGATGTAAACAGATCCTACCCCTACCTCAGGATAAACCTGAAAGTAAGGAGACTGCTTACATGAAGAGACGACAAAAAATAAATAAAAATAAAAATAAAAATGAATAGATAAAATAAAATATGTAAATAAAAACTAAAAAAATGAAATAGAATATAAAAAATAAAAAATAAAAATAAAAAAATAAAAAATAGTATATATATATGGAATCTCAAAGGAAAGACGAGAAAAGATAAATACAAATAAAAATAAAAATAAAAATAAATAGATAAAATAAAATATGTAAATAAAAACTAAAAAAATAAAATAGAACATAATATATATATATATATATATATATATATATATATATATATATATATATATATATATATATATATATATATATATATATATAATAATAATAATAATAATAATAATAATAATAATAATAATAATAGAGATAATAGAAATAATAAAAAAATAATAATAGTAATAAGCATATAGAGAAAAGAAGCATCGAAGCAAAAACAACATGACAGGCAAAAAGCAGCATACAAGCAAAAAAGCATACAGAGAAAGGAAACAAAAAGCAAAAACGACACAACAAGCAAAAGCAGGAAAGAAAGCAAGCAAAGACCAAAGAAAGCAATGCAAAGGGCCTAAAGCTAAGGCAAAGCAAAGGGGAACAAGCAACGGGGCCTAAAGTCTAACGGGCACAAGCAAAAAGCCTAAAACACCTAAAAAGAGAAGACAACCAAGAGGTACCTAAAAAGCCTAAAACGCCACAAGCAAACCTGAACCCACGACGAGCCAAGCCCAAAGGCTAACCACAAATCCTAATCCTATCTCTCCACGCCTTCCTATTTGAGGTCATGTCCTCGAACATGTAGAGCTCCTCCATGTCGAGCTTAAGTCTATCCTCCCATCTAAGTTATGGTCTACCCCTCCTTCTTAGACCGTCGACTATAAGCGTTTTAACCCTCCTTACTGGCGCTGTTTGTGGTCTTCTCCTGACATGACCGAACCACCTCAACCTACCTTCTCTCATCTTTGAGATAATAGATTCTACTCCAAGTACAGATCTATACACCCCGATCGGGATCATGTCAGACATAATTGTACCACAAGTCCACCTCAGCATTCTCAGTTCCGCTACTTCCACCCTGCTTGCTTGAGCTTTTGTGATAGGACATCACTCTGACCCGTACAGCATAGCCGGTCTAATTGCCACCCTATAGAATTTACCCTTTAACTTAAAGGGTACTTTCCTATCACATAGAACTCCAGACACCACTCTCCATTTCGCCCAGCCTATTCCAATACGGTGGGTGACGTTTTCTTCTATCCTCCCTGAGTTGTGGATGACCGAACCCTGTTTCATCGTTAAACTTCTGTTTCATCGTTGTGCCCGATCTCAATCCTACTGAAAACACATCTCAGGTATTTAGTCTTCTCCATGCTTACTCGAAGGCCATTGTCCTCAAGGGCCTCCCTCCAGTGCACAAGTCTGTTTAATCTGTCCGCTGACTCTGCCACCAACACAATATCATCTGCGAATATCATGTTCCAAGGGATACCCTCTTGGATCCTTCATGAAATCTCATTAAGGATCAAGGCGAATAGATAAGGGCTTATGGCTGAACCCTGATGTAGTCCAACTTTTACGGGGAAAAACTCTGAGGTTCCCACTGTGGACCGAACACGGGTCTTCGCCCCCTCGTACATATCCTTAATGACTCTTAAGTATCTCCTAGGGGTTCCCTTATCTATCAGAGTTCTCCAAATCAACTCATGTGGGCACTATCGTAGGCCTTTTCTAGGTCGAGGAAGGCCATATGCAAGTCTCTTTGCCTTTCTCGATACTTCTCCATGAGGCTTCTTAGGAAGTGGATAGCCTCGATCGAGGACCTTCCTGGCATAAAACCGTACTGGTTCTCTGACTCCCTCGTCTCCCTTCTCAGCCTTCTCTCGATAACCCTCTCCCAGAGCTTCATAGTATAGCTAAGGAGCTTAATACCCCTATAGTTGCTACACACTTGTATGTCGCCCTTGTTCTTGTAGATGGGGATGACTTCACTGAGCCTCCATTCCTCTGGCATCTTATCGCTATAGAAGATCTTGTTGAAGAGGGAAGTCAACCATCTTAATCCTTCATCTCCTAAGCACCTCTAAGCTTCTATGGGTATTTGGTATGGGCCTACAGCTTTGTTTCTTCCCATCTTCTATAATGCAACTTTCACTTCACCTTGGCTGATATCCAGGTAGTCGCACTCGGGAAACAAATCTTGGATAGGGATCTCACTCTCTCCACTTGCTTCCGTACCCCTCTCGTTGAAAAGCGAGGAGAAATATTCCCCCCATCTTTTCCTAATGTCCTCTTCGTTGACAATGCTTCATCCATCTTCATCTTTGATGAATCTAATGAAACCAAAATCCCTATTTCTCTTTTCTCGGGCTTTAGCAATCCTACTTATAAAGAACTTCGTACACTTTATCCTTTGCCTGAGCTACTGGCTTCTTCGCTTCTCTTTTGGCTACTTTATACTTCTCCTCCGCCTCGACCCTATCCGCTAGGTTACCCACTCTACTAAAAAAGGAGCTCTCTGAACCTAGACTGTTTTGCCGCAACCTTGGTTTGCACCTCCTCACTAAACCACCATGATTCCCTACGGATAGTCTGTGTTCTTGTAGTCCCACTAGCCACCCCTAGGGACTCCTTAGCTGCATCATTAATAATGCAGGCAAGGGTGTTCCACATCTGATCCGCTTCCATAACTATTAAGTCCTTCGACCGTGCTGAAAGTCCCTCTGAGGCTTTCGTTGTAAACTCCTCCATCTTTTGTCCGTTCAATTTCTTCCACATAATCCTCGGCATCCCACTCGCTTTCCTCCCGCGTCGATGCCTCACAAAAAGTGTATCCATCGCCAACAATCTGTCTTGGGATGAGCATGTCTCGCCAGGGAAGACCCTGCAATCCCTGATGCTCTAAGGTCCTCTCTGCGCACCATCAGATAATCAATCTGTGTGCAGTGCCCTCCACTCTGGAATGTTACTAGGTGGACATCTCGCTTCTTGAAGAAGGAGTTCACAACGACTAAGTCATGAGCCGTTGCAAACTCTAAAATCGCACGGCCTTCATCATTTCGCACTCCATATCCAAACACTCCGTGGACCCCTGCGTATCCATCCGCTGCAGCTCCTATGTGACCATTCAGATCACCCCCTATAAATAGACGCTGATCCGATGGGCACACTCTCACTAACTCGTCAAGGGAATCCCAGAAACTCCTCTTCTCAGCGAGGCCCACATGTGGTGCGTACGCGCTGATAATGTTAACTGTCTCTTCCTCAATCACCAACGTAATCGCCATGATCCTATCGCTGCACCTGTTAACTTGCACTACGTTGTCCTTAAGGTTTGCAGCCAAAATAACTCCAACTCCATTTCTCGCTTACTTAGAGCCAGAATACCAAAGTTTGTAGCTGTTTCCCTCTCTCATGCGAGACCCTTTCCATTTAGTCTCTTGGAAGCACGATATATGAACCTTATGTCTCCTTAAGGCATCGCCAAGCTCGAAAAGCTTCCCGGTCAACGAGCCTACGTTCCAACTACCCACACTAATCCTACGAGGACCTACATGTCTACCATAACCCCTAGACCCGCCTACCCTCCCTACCCCTCCTACCCCTACCCCTCCCAAACCGCTAGGACACGACCTCAGGTGACCATAACAATCTAAGACGTCTATACTACCTACGAGAAAACAAGGGCAAGCTCAGGCACAAGAAAACAAAAGAGAGAAAACGCTCAGAAAAGCAAAACACAAAGCACCTAAGCAAATAATAATAATAATAAATAAATAAATAAATAAATAAAATAATAATAATAATAATAATAATAATAATAATAATAATAATAATAACAACAACAACAACAACAACAACAACAACAACAACAACAACAACAACAACAACAACAACAATAATAATAATAATAATAATAATATGACGGGGGACCTAAATAACACCAATAAACCACGGGCTGGAAACAATGACAAGAGAAACTATAATAACAGGAAAACAAGGAAAAAATAGGAAACAAATAACAATAAGAAAAAAGTGCCTAAAAAGCAAGAAAAAGAGGAAACAGTTGAAGGCTAAGGTAGAAAGTGATAGCAAAGGAGATAATGAAAAGAAAAGAAAAACTTAGCTGCCGGAAAAAGGGGTTTTCCGGTGGTCAACGGCGGCGGTAGTAGCGGTGAGCGATGGCTGGTGGTGGCAGTAGTGACGGGACTACCTGGATCAGACTCGGGACAGAGAGGGAGACCTCCACTCGCCAGAGGTGATGGTCCACGCTCCCAGAAAGTCGCTGGAAAAATACCAATAGTAAAAAATTAACTGTTACCTCTGTCAGAGCGTGGTGGCGCGTGGAGGCGCCGGTGGGTGTCGGGATTGTGGGGTTTTGCTTGGAATACAGTAATGTAATTATTGATAGTGTTAGATTTGTGACAGATTGGGTAATGGTGAGAAAAAGCTAAAAAAAAGTTATTCCTAAAAAAAATATAACAATGGCTTAGGTCTCAGCACTCGATCTTCCTTTTTTAACATGCTAGGCTATATCTCTTGTGTGTTTGCTTAGATGTAGTGAAACCTAGATGTTGATTATGGGTTGATTGCTTGTTTATAGTTGTTACAGATGAATGATTTCGATGTTAGGCTTAAGAAAACTGGCAGACTTCCATAGGGTAACTTGCTTGAACGTCTTAAGAAACATGAACCAATGCGTACTAGGTTTTTATGGTTGTATTTAATGCATGAGCGAATTCTAATGATCCCATATTAGGAGCTTCTTGCAGGCTCGACATAGGAGTGAAGTAGGAGCTTATAGAGTTGGGGAAGTACGTACGCCACCCCAAAATTGGTATTAAGGAATATAACCCATCATCCACGCATTTGTAACAAACTATCAACCTGTAAAAGATATCTAGGGAGTAAGGAAATCTAAGTAAATAGAATTTTCTCATTTATTGTTCACACCACTAGTTTAATTAGCTTTATTTACATTTTTGTTATTTTATTTTGATTGCATCTTTAGTTATTGGGTTAGTTGATTAGCAACTAATTCCGCCCACTTTTCCAAAACCTGAGATTTTAATTGTTTTTATAAAAATATAAAAATACAAAAAGAATCATCCCTCACCTCTAGACTTAATTTTTAGGCTTTCTAATCCTAGCGACACTATTCCTGAGTTGAACGATCAATCCCCCGGTACTTGTCACTATACTATACTACAACGATCAGGTACACTGCCTGGTGGAGGTTGTAAGCTTCTCGAGATCCTTTGAGAGGTAAAGTCTGGTGCAACTCCCACGCATCAAGTTTTTGGCGCCGCAGCCCGGGGAATAGTTATTGTCTAGGTTAGGATTTCTTTTAATTTGGTCTAGTTGCTAGATTCCTTTCTAGTAAGATTTTTATTTTTTATTTTTAGGTTTTCTTTAGTCTATCTTATTTCTTCGTGTCATTGTTCGTAATCTTTACCATCCGACATCATGGAAGGTGGTAACATCTTTGAACCCAGCAACCCACCACAACAAGACCACCCACAAAACCCACCACTAGCAAACCAACCTCTTAGGCCCCAAACCCTAGGAGAGTATTCCCGTCCTAGCCACCAAGGCTATCGAATCACTATTGAGCTCACCCAAGGAGCCAATGTGTCCCCCTTGCGATCCGACACCATCCGGTTGGTGCAAAGCGGATGTACATTCCATGGACTTCGTTCCGAAGATCCTAACCAACATCTCAAGGACTTCCTTAAAATCGTAGATTCTATAGACCTTGATGTTACAACTAGAGAGTCGACCCGATTACGCCTATTCCAATTCTCTCTACGTGATCAAGCTAGTCAATGGCTTGAACGTTTACCCGCGGGATCCATCACCTCATGGGATGATCTCTCCACTCGTTTCCTTGCTCAATTTTTCCCACCGGGGAGAACTACCAAGCTTAGAAATGATATCTTGATGTTCCAACAACGTCAAGGTGAAACTCTATATGAAGCATGGACTCGTTTCAAGGACTTACTCCAAAAAGTCCCTCATCATGGCATAGATCTTTGGCTCCAAGTCCAAATCTTCTATGACCATATCGATCTCTCCACAAGGCGAACCATTGACCAATCGGCCGGTGGTAAGCTATGTGATCTAAGTGCGGAAGAATCATGGGAACTCATAGAAGATCTTGCTCTCTATGACAACGAAAGTTGGAATGATCCCCGTGATTTGAACAAAACGGTCAAGGCAATATCTTTGCCTTCGAACAATTCTAGCACTCCCGACCGTAGGATCATGGAACTTGAGGACCAAGTCAAGTTTCTCATGAAATCTTACGAAGCTCCTAAGCCTTCAAGCAAAGTGAACAACATCACTTCTTCATGCGAATTATGTAGTGGTCCCTATGACATTCGTTATTGCGTGGAACTCCCCGGAACAACTTTTGCGGACTGCGCATCCTCGCGTACCGACGAAGCGGGAGACAAGTGGTACACTTTCAAACCCGAGCCAAACCCTTACGGTGATTCCTACAACCCTTCTTGGAAAAATCACCCGAACCTTAGGTGGAAACAAAACCAAAACAATTCTTCCAATCCGCCTAATCGTTACCAACCAAACGGTCCACCCTTCAACTGTACTTTCAACAACAATCCTTCTAATAACTATGGTAGTACCAATAATCTTGAAGGATTGATGTCTAAGTTTATGGCAACTCAAGAAGCTCGCATATCTAAGTTTGAAGCCGATTTCAAACAAAAGCAAAGCGAGATGACCACCAAAATTGACACATTGTTGAAAGTTCTCAATGACCGAGAAATGAGAGCACTCCCAAGCGACATGGTCAAGAACCCGAAACTAAACGTCAATTCCATATCATCAGTTTTGTCACCCACTTCTTGTCCGCAATAATACTCGGTTAAATCAATGAACCTGTGTTTCAAGCAAAACCAAATTCTTCAAAAGGACCAATCGAATGAAACACCCAATATCAAACCGGTCAAAAGCATAGTTGAAACACCTCCTACACAAGACCTTGACGATGAATTCAAGGAGCTCCACCTTGAACGCCCCGTCATTGATGTATTATCCCGTGCTCCCTACTATAGTGCCTTCATAGAAAAATATGAGAAATTTAAACTAGGTAAAAATAGGACCGCCTTCGTTCAAAACAAGTTGCCTAAGAAGCTTGATGATCCGGGTATATTTGTTTTGCCTTATAAGATAGGAAAATCTAAAGCTTTCGACACACTAGCCGATTTAGGATCAAGCCTCAATTTGATTTCCTCATCCCTTTTCACCACTCTCAAGCTAGGAAAGTTAGAGGAGACGGAGGTATTAATTGGTCTAGCGGATGGGAGTATTACCCACCCGGTTGGGATGATCAAGGATGTAGTTGTTCACGTAGGGAAGTTGACTATTTTAGCGGATTTCCACGTCCTAGATATGGTTAGTGACACTACACGCCCATTGTTGGTAGGAAGAGGATTTTTAGCAACCGCTAGCGCCATGATAGATTGTAAGGAGTCTAAGATAGCGGTAGGTGAGGGCAATACTTGGTCGGTATATGATGTTAAGAAACATAGCTACGATTATAAGGATGAACCGACACCACATTGGGTAGAGATGAATAGGAGACCATCTAGATATGGACCTTGGATAGAAAGAAACTTTATAGGACCTCAACGCCCATTCTATCTAGAAAAAGATTTCATCGATAAAACACATTCGGTGGAACAACTCATAGCTAGAGATGAGGAGCTAGACCCTTTTGAGGACCCCCTAGTCTTTAGGAAAATGATTGAGTTCTTAGGCGTAATGCCTATTAACATAGAGATGAACAAGTGGAAAAGAGAGGGGGATAAGTGTAAATGGAGGTGGGACAAGCCACCTAAGGAAGGTGACGGATCATGGCGTATGAAGATGATTTTGTATGATCCGGATGGAGAAAAGTTTGAAAGGTCATACCGTACTAAGAAAACCGATAGGAAATTGAAGCCTAAGTTTGATCCCAAGGATGTCCTCAATGAGGAACTCACCCATATAACGTAATTACCCATGACCTTGAGTCTAGCTACAATACTCGTAAATAAAGAAAAGCGCTTCTTGGGAGGCAACCCATGCTTTGTGTGATTTCTATTTGTTTGATTGTTATTTGTTTCCATATGCATGCTTTATTTTTATTGTTGGTAGATCATGTTTCAAAAAAATAAAATGGTGAAAATACTTTATTTTGTCGTTTGAATTAGTCCTAACTTCATCCAAAGGTATTTCCTAAAAGATAAGTGTAAGGGGAAACCCCAAATTTGTTTTTAAGAAACAAAATTGATCATGATTCTCCACAATTATAAATGAACATGTGTATTAATATTTGTTAGAGTTAAATGCTTGTATCGAGTCATGATGATATTTTGCAGGATTTTCCAGGAAGTAGGACATAAGTTTTCCAGAAATTTTCCGGAAACTTAACGTAAGGATTTCTGCAGATCACTTCTGACGGCGTCAGGAATTAACTCCTGACGGCGTCATGTGTAAAATTCTGAAAATTTTGCTAGTTTTGTTTTTCTAACGGAGTCTTAAAGTTTTTATTAATTCTTTAGTTTTATAAACTCCAGGAAATCTGTAAACATTCATTCCACAAGCATTATATCTTACATTGCTTTCTAGGATTTGTTAGTATATATAGATTGCCGCCGATTTTATGTGATTTTGCCTTGTTTGTTTTCTCAGGTTTAACAGGTTATGTATGACAAGAAGATGATTTATATTTCTGGAAGGGAAGCTTTGATTGTTCATTTTCTTGGCGAAGATCTAACCTTGTTACCGCACTATCCACACCAAACGAATCAGGGGAGTATTTGATTTCATTCTTTTGCCAATTTCACTTTTACATTCTTTAATTGAACATTGGGGACAATGTTCATCCTAAGTGTAAGGGGAGGGTAAATGATGATACCTTATAGGATACACTTTCACTTGAGTTTGTTTGTTTGATGGTAGGTGTGTAATAAAACTATGAAAAATACTTGTTAGTTTAATTTTAGCGCCAAATTTAAATTTTTTTACAACATTTAGGAGTGAAACTTTAGCCTTAGCAAGCGTCTCATGGATAGGAGTTGTATGACTAGCACAAAACCGTACTATTCAGAAAAATTTTTCACCCAAATATGTGAGGTTCGCCTTTAGATTTGATAGGAAAAGCAGTTATTACTAGTGCTTATGGGTGTACAGGTAGCATTTAGATTCTAGAACTTGCGTTAGTGATGCATCCCGAGACCGCTAGTGAGACTACATTCGTGTAGTAGGATTTACTACATGATAAGAGGCATTAGGATCACCCTTGTGTTAAACCCGTATCATAATTACTTGACCATTTAAGTCATATTACTTGGCTAGTAAAGTCAATTAATTTTTCCCACACCATAGCGTTGTACTCATTTTTAGTACAAGAAACCCCTAGTACACCCCTCCGGGCCTATCTTTTCGTTTATAACTTTAAGCATTTTACTTAAAGAAAGAATTTGTTACAACCCACTTAAATGTAAATCCAAATTGGCTTAGCCTTCCGTGTATGCACTCATCTTTAGTGCATTATTGTTACATGTTTAAACCCTTAGTTAATTATCTAATTAATTACATGGTTGCTAAGTCGAGTCATATCCTTGTACATATTGTTTTGGGACGATTGGGACTCATGGGTAAAGTACTTGTGTTATAGAGTAATGGGGAACAACATATATTATTACCTCCATATGTGCATTAATCTTAAAAGTACTCCAAGTGTTTTGATTATCTTGATTCGAGTCATTAGATTAGTTTATTGTAAAGTATGTAAAAATTCAAGTGTAAGGGGAATGTTCATTCCCTATGATATATATATATATATATATATATATATATATATATATATATATATATATATATATATATATATATATATATATATTAAGAAAAAGAAAAAAAATAGAAAAAGAGAAAAAAAAAACATACGGACTACCATCCCGTTTCATTTTATGTTTATTTAATGTTTTTGTTATTTTTCATTTATTAGCTTAAGTCGAGTCTAGTCTTGGCTTAGCAACGCCATATTGTACATGTAATTGACCAAGATTATTAACTCTCCACCAGTAAAGATTGCCTTTATACAACAAAACCGTGTATTCCATATCCCTACACCTAACGTTATAACCCTTTGAAAGACCTCTTTGATAGTTTATCCTAGGTGCTTACGCCATGTGGTGGAGGTTTGATCCTTTCCCAAGGCTATGGTAATCTATTGGGCTATGACAGTGTTGATATAAATAATGCTTGTGAATGTTATTAATATTTCTCAATAAACCTATGTTTTGATAATCACAAAACTTAAATCAAATTAAGTCAAGAATAAGACATAAACAAGTATTTGGTGACAAATATTTACTTCTACATCTTATATCACTTAAGGTATGCATAAACTTAGTAACTTATGCATTACATGATCAAAGGAAATTTTATATTAATACATAACATTATATAAAATGATTTTAACATTTTATATATATTTGTAAATCATTTTTGGTAAAGCTTTATTAAACCACAAAAATATGATTTCAAATTTCCAACCAAAAAGGGCAAATTTTATCCAGAGAATCTTTTCAAACGTTCAGGAGGGCGGCCCCCTTAATTTTACTAGGCGGCCCCCTTAATCATTAAGGGGATCGGCCTACAATTAAGGGGACCGGCAACGCTCCCGAACAGTAAAATCTGGCCCTTTAAATACTGGATCATTTTGCACATTTTCCTTACCTTTTTGCACTATAAACTTTCTGATCCAATCCTCTTCTCTAGATCTAAAATCCTTTGATCATATATTTCATAAGTCTTTGTTTCCAAGTGATCCAAAGCTTCATCCATTCAAGTGCAAGAAGAAGAACACTTCTCTACATCCATCTTATTGTAGTGGTGTTGTGTATTGCTAGTTTCATATAGTACTAGTGATAGCTAATTGTTAAGGTGTTGTGAATATTTGTTGATTGTATAATCTTGGTGTGTTGTAAACTAGTTTAGTAGTAGTGACTTAGTTGTGCATAGAAGAAGGTGTGAAGACGGTGTGAAGTCTTGAAGAAGGTGTGAAGGTGTGATTAAGGTGTGAAGATCACGTGGTGTGATATTTGGTGTGAGATTGGTTCTAGCTACGATTAGAACTCGACATTTAGCTTAGTGTCGTTAACTTGTGTAAGCCAAGGTGTGTAAGGTTTCTCCACCATAAGGAGTTTGTTGACATAGTGAAGAAAACTCTCGAGTGTGGTACTCGGGGAGTGGAGTAGGGCAAGGAAGGTGTCCTTGTAGCCGAACCACTATAAATTCGCGTGTTGTGGTTTGATCTTTCTAACTCTATCTTTTCTTCATTATATTTCAATACTTTCAATATTAGTTTTGAATTGCTTATATTGGTTGTTGCTTGAATTCACTTAAGATCGAATCGAAAGTTTTTATAACCAACAAAATATTTTGGAAATAAATTTAAAAGGACATAAAACTATTCAACCCCCCCTTCTAGTTTTCCACAATTGGTATCAGAGCCACGTCGAGCAAGATCTTTAAAATATATTGTATTTTAAAACTTGTAACGATCTATGGAATCTGAAAAATATTTAGAAGGGCAATCTATGCAAAGACCACCACTATTTGAAAGTGATGGATTTTTATATTGGAAAAATCGATTCGAAACTTATGTGAAGTCAAAAGATCTAGATCTTTGGCATGTTATTACTAATGGTGATTTTTTACCTATTCAAAATAACCCGGAAACTAAGAAAGATGAAATCGTACCTTTTGAAAAACAAATTATGATTTAAAAAGAAAACTTGCTAAAAATAATGAGGCAAAAATGGTTATTTATAATGCGCTACCACGTAAAGAGTGCGAAAGGATCTTTATGTGTGAAACCGCAAAAGAAATTTGGAACTCTTTACTAATAACTCACCAAGGTAATAGTCAAGTCAAAGATAATAAGATAGATCTACTTGTTCAACAATACGAGCAATTCATGATTCCGGAAGAGGAATCAATTGATAATGCTTTTGCTAGATTTAACACTATCATCACAAGTTTAAAAGCACTTGATGAGAATTTTTCTAGTAAGAATTTTGTTAGGAAGTTTCTTAGGGCTCTTCATCCAAAATGGCGAGCTAAAGTGACGGCTATTGAAGAATCGAAGAATTTGTCAACTTTGCAACTTGACGAATTAATTGGAAATCTAAAAGTCTACGAAGTCATCATTAAAAAGGACTCCGAAATGGTCAAGGAAAAACGAGAGCAAAGCAAGTCAATCGCCTTGAAAGCTAGAAAGGAATCTAGTATCGAAAATAGCTCATCTTCCGAAAATGATGACGAAGAATACGCCATGGCCGTAAGGGATTTCAAGAAATTCTTCAAAAGGCAAGGAAGATTCGTAAGACAACCGTACGACGAAAAGAAAACATTTCAAAAGAGTAAAGATGACAAGAACAACAAGATTGAAAGAAAGTGTTTCAAGTGCGGAGATCCAAATCACCTTATTGGAAAATGTCCAATGATGACAAGAGATCAAAATCAAAGAGCATTTGTTGGAGGTGCTTGGAGTGATAGTGATGATGATGAGAATGAAACGACAAAGGAAGAAAAATGTCTTATGGCGAATACACCAAATGAGGTACGTTCCGAAACCGAATATTTTAGTGATGAAAGTATATCATTAGATGAAAAAGATCTAGATAATGAATATATTAAACTATGCAAACTAGGACAACTAGTAATGACCAAAAACAAATCACTAAAATACATTAACAATCAATTAGAAAATGAAGTACTTGAATTAAAAATTAAAATACATCAACTAGAAAAAGGTAAAGAAATTTTTGAAGAATGTAAATCATGTCAAGAGCTTAAAGGTGAAAACGAAATGCTTAGGAAAGAAATTCGCAAACTTGACAAATTTGAAAATAGTAGTCAATCACTTAGTAAAATAATAAGTATTCAAAGAACGTCCGGAGACAAAACCGGCTTAGGATTTAATTCAAATGAGCCTTCAACAAGCGAGATTAAAAATGTAAAATTTGAAAGTGAACTCAACAAACAAAAACCTTTAGAATCTAATCCTAAGTATATACTTATTAATGATAAGAAAATATCTCTTGCCAATGATGAAGAAGTTAAAGATTTTTATAAACCGTCTTTAAAGACCGAAGTAGGATTGTCTAAACCCAAAATAAGATCTAAAACTCCACCACCTAGAAAACCAAATAATTCTCATCCTAGGTCTAAAACACCTCAACCAAGAAGAAATCAAAATAGACAAAACTATAATAACAATAGTAATCAAATGTGGAACTACCAACAAAGCTACAACCCTTGGGGCATTCTACCACCTTTCATGCACCCGAGCCAAATGTTAAACATGTTTGGACCAAATAACTTTGGACCAAAAGGACAATGGAGATCAAATGGCTAGACAAACATTCCTTGAGGCAATCTTGGTTTTTCTCTCAACATAGACTTTTTCAAAGTCTATATTTCATCTTGATGATATTGAAGATTTCTTTTGAAGACCACCGGGTACGCCATTCTTTCACAACTCATTGCCATGCTTAGATAAATATGTATTGTTTGATTTCGTTAATTATTTAGATATAATTTGTCATTGTCTTCTATGTGTTAGAATCACATATATACTTATATATACATATATATGCTATTATACGTAATATATTAAATATATATATATATATATATATATATATATATATATATATATATATATATATATATATATATATATATATATATATATATATACACATTCACTTGCACATAATCTAGATACGTCATTTGTTGACTTTCTAGAACTCCAAGAAATCGTTCTTTATCGAACCCTTTCTTTCCCCCTCTCACGTTATTCTAGTAAGTCCTCTTTTAGGAGACTCATGATGATGAAGGGATATGAGTCAAGTGGACTTTTATAATGCAAGAACGCCTTCGCACGTGAACACTATGGATGAAACAAACTCCTCTCGCCAAGTATATCCTATCTCCGTTACTATCCTTCTAATCTCATTCATCAACCCATCTTTCAAACACACTTATACCTATATATATAAACAATATATATATATACTTATTCACATATTCCCGAACACACCTCAAACCCTTCATCAACTTAACACTTTGATCATTTTATCCAAAAATTGTCAAAGGTATATTTTAATTATCGAAACGGTAATTAAAAGTTGTTAAGTATCTTATCATCGTGCCAATAGACGTTTACGTATTTTTGATATATTATAAATCTAAGTATATACGTATGAATATTTTTGTTCCAGAAACGAATTCTGCGAAATTTGGAAAATTTCAAAGGCGGCCCCCTTAATGATTAAGGGGACCGGCTTGCTATCGAGGGCGGTCCCCTTAATGTTTAAGGGGGCCGGCCATCTGACAGTTCCAAATTCGTTTTCCTTCTTATTTCCATTCCCAAACACTCCATTCACTCATTTGTTCTTCCCCACTGCTACTGAGTACGAACCAAAACCCACAAAAACTTCAAAATCCCCCATCATATCACCAATCCGGGGTTATTTCGCAAGGGGCAAACATCAACCAAACATATAACAACATCTTTTGTAAGTTTTCCAACGTGCATTTCATCACATTTCATTCGATTTGGTGTCTAATCAATAATCATGCATTTTATTAAAATTCATTTTAATTTGATTTTAAGAGTAATTGAAGCTAGAAATTGAACTACCAAATGCTCCCCATAAGATTAGGATGATGTTTTGCAACTCAAAATTAGTATAACATATCATCTTGTCAAAATTATTAATCGCCCATAAACCCTAGTCGAATTTTATTTTTTCATAAGTAACATTGTTGATATAACTCTTGAAAACCTTTTAAAACTTACTACATTACATTGTTTTAACGTTCTAAACAATCAAAGCATACTTTTCAAATTGTTGATTAAATGGTTCATGAAGACAACGTGGGCGTTTGGTTCATGAACAAACCATAACTATATGAAGTTATTTGAAACATATAACTAGCTTATAAGTTTTGTTAATAATGCTAGAATCAATAGAGGTCATCAAGATATATAATCAATATATATATTGATATTTTTAGGATATTGTTGTCTAGTTAAGGGAGCGTTTGGTTTATCTTTAAAATGATAATTTTGAAAACTAAAATTCACATTTCAATCTTTTAAACAAGCTTATGTTGCGTCAAACTTTTACGAAATGGAAGATATATGATCTAATATATATCTAGCCTTATTTCGAAATGAATTATGATATCATACCCTTTTGATATTGTACATTCTAAACAAGTTTAAAGTCAAAAAAGGAACAGCATGAAACTACTTCATTTAAATATTTTTTTTTTGTGTCGAAGTAGAATTTCGTTCCACATATATTGCATATAATTATATATATACATATATATATAAACAATATATGCATGATGGTTGTTTTTATATTAATTCTATTCTTGTTGTTATTTTGTTTAGGTGAAAATGCCTAAGACCACGGTTGGTGATGTATCCAAAACCAAACAATACATTCCAAATGTGTCACAACTCG
Organism: Artemisia argyi; assembly: GCA_030686995.1. Lineage (NCBI taxonomy): Eukaryota > Viridiplantae > Streptophyta > Magnoliopsida > Asterales > Asteraceae > Artemisia > Artemisia argyi. The sequence goes on from CM060694.1 coordinate 137,629,248, forward strand.
TAATTTCCGGTCATTTTCCAAACCTCGACAATTTACTATTCATCAGTTACTATTCACCGATTACTATTCATCATTGTACTATTCATCGTTTTTGAGGTCAATTTGATATTCCGAGAAGCGTTCAAAAATTTTACTATTCACTTGACACTATTCATTTCCGGAAGAAATTTCACTATTCACGTGCATTACTCATTTCATCGTAAATTTAGTTTACGAGTATTCAAATTCGCGTAACCGTATTGGTTCGGGTGCGAATTCATGCATTATCATTTGGGACATCTCATACAGACTAGAAATAGTCTACGTATCATCATTGTGTCACTTGTATACTATTCCACTCGTAGGATAATTAAATTTATACTTTTGGTATAATTAACGATTTACGTATGTTTACTTTAAATAAACACTAATACGCGAACTATAAATGTGTCTAACATGTCCGACACTCCCGACTATGATCCCAATATATTTTTATACTCATTATAATAATATAAAAATTATATTATTAATTTACCCGGTGTTTTGAAACCGATTACTATATTTCACGGTCGGAGCTTATTACTCCGTCGGTTTGCGTTATTTCAATTCAATAATTATTTTAACACCCAATTCTTTCAAAGAATAATATTTTACAACTTTTACAACTTCGTCGTATTTTATTTCACCTCGGTAACATTTATTTTTTTAGTTAACTCGGTACCCGATAACACCTAATACACAAAAGATCTAACTAATGCATACTAGGGAGACATAAGCTTTAATTAGCCACAAACTTTCCCCCATTTCTCTCCTAAAAACCGGCCACATGCCCCCTAGGACCAAGACTTCAAGATTTTTTTAGACCAAATATATCTATTTCAATCTTTCATTTTTCTTACATTTCATACATTTCAAAACAAACTAGAAAACATTTTCTCTCTTTCTCTCTTGGTGGGTGGATCGGCTCAAACAAAAACAACAAGAAGAAACATCAATTTTTCAAAGATCAAGTGATAATCAAGGTTATTTAGTACTTCTTGTTAGGGTTTGGAAGTTTAAACACAAGGTTTTGCAAGTTTTTCATCTCCACTAATCCACTAATCCTTCAAGTAAGTTGTCAAACTCATTTTCATAATTTCCTCAAGTATCTTTCAATGATCATACACTTTTATTCAAGATATATATGCATATGTTGATTTATACCACTCTATATACACTTTTTATAACTTACAAGCCTTAGGTATATTATATAGGTGAATCCTTGGTAGATTGTTGTGATGGATGATATTTAGGAACTCATGACACCCTAAGAAGGTGTATGGTAGGATTAGACTAGTTTTGTGGTGATTGAAAGTGGTTTGGTTGAAGTTGGAACAAGTTTGAAACTAGGAAAATGATTTTGGAAAATATACATATACCTACTGTTACTATTTTTAAAACGTGGGAAACTCAGGAACTCAAGGTTAATTTTTGACCAAATATTTAGAAAATACTCTCCGATACGAAACTATAGCCGAAAACGGGGATTAAAATGAGTTAATAACGAAGTGGTATAGGCATCATGTGCACGTGCATTCATTTCCTCACGTCATGATCTAAAGTAGATCGTTATCATTCATATTAGGTTGCGGTTAGAGATCGTGCCTCATTTCAGTGTATCCACTTTTGTCATCGTAGCTATCGCTCCAGGTGAGTCATAGCCCCTACTATTTTAATTGTTTTGGTAAACTCTTTGGGGGATAATACATGCTCGTTTTACTTAAAACGCATTACTTGTTTTACCTGGTTGATTTCTCAAATATTCCCAGCTTTATCTAAATATATATTTAATCACCTGCATTCATTGGTAAGTTTGATTTCCTGTATTTCATGGTATTGATTATCCTTGTTTATATGACCTCATAGTTCCCAATTGTTCTTATATGCTCATTGTAATACTGTGGTATTCCCCACTTGGCTGTGATGTCAAACGTAATATTGTGGTATTCCCCACTTGGCTGTGATGTCAAACGTATTGTGGTATTCCCCACTTGGCTGTGATGTCAAACGTAATATTGTGGTATTCCCCACTTGGCTGTGATGTCAAACGTAGTATTGCTGTTTCCCTACTTGATTGACCTATATGTTCATTGTAATATTGTGGTATTCCCAACTTGGCTGTGATGTCAAACGTATTGTGGTATTCCCCACTTGGCTGTGATGTCAAACGTAATATTGTTGTTTCCTTACTTGACTGAATTGCGATGCCTTTGCATCAACCTTATTACGGGTTTTCCCGCTTGACTGATTTACCATATGGCCTCATTGACTGAATTATTTATATAGCCGTTTTGCTATATTTATCTGGGTATTTGGATACCAGTATTACTTTTGTTCACGTAGACTTTAACACATTTGGCAGTGGGTTGTAAACACACAGGTTACAAGTCTCTTATGGCGGGACTTGCAACTGAGTGGATTTACAATGCCTTTGCTGGGCGATTATTTCTCTATAGGCATTATTTGTTAAACAAACTCTATGAACTCACCAACCTCGTGTTGACACTTTAGCATGTATTTTCAGGTTTTAACCTATGGCACGCTACAGGAGGTTTTGGCAGGGTATGGCATGGTCATAGAAGACTCTGATTATTTATATGGGGACCGTTTTAAACTACTTTTAAGGGCCTACTTCCGCACTACTTTTAACGATGTAAATTCAATATTTTGGTTAAACGATTTTATTTTAAATAAGTAAAGTGAAAACCATTTTTGAACTTGTGTTGTAATACCAATTGAGTTACACCCCAGCTACACGTATGCTTACGCTGGACCCGATTTTGGGGGTGTGACAGATTGGCATCAGAGCTTTGATTATAGCGAACTAAGTGTTTTTAAAACCTAGACTATAGCTACTTTTACGAAAAACTTAACCCTATGACCGTCACGTGCCTGCCTGCCAAGATGATGCCTCACTTGTGGCTTGTTGCTGACTTAGGTGATGAGATTTGTGTCTCATTATCTGGTATATTATGTTCATTTATTCTAGGTGATTTCTATCATTTACTTTCATATAAGCATGTTCACGTATCATATATGTCACCGCGTTATGTTTTCCCTTGCATAGCTTCATCATTTGACGTCGAGTTTGGTCACCTGCCTTTGTCTTTCTGAACGTCTTGGTCTTTGTGAAGGACATAGTATTAGTATAACTGAGCTGAGTATTTCAAAATTCATGGAACCTCGGTGGAATATAGACTAGTCACCTATATTCAACCCGGGATAGTGGGACATAGGCTGACTACCTATATCCGACTCAGAAATGAATTTTGCGACACTGAGAATGGTTATAATAAAATTTTGTCTGGATTGAATTCTCTACTTAATTTTGAAATGTTTCATTTGTGTGTGTGTGTGTGTATACACTCTCGTTGTCGGAACATTCATATTTTTCATCACTTCGTGAACCACCGATTGGAAGCGGGTTAACTGGCCATTTCATCTCATAAATCTTCATATTTATACACAATGCACTTACATTTTCTTTTATCACAATCTCGTTTTGTCGCGTTTGTCACAGTCTTTTCCCTTCTCACCATCACTATCATTTCCTTTTCCCCACCCCCATATGTATATATAAGGAATTAGCTAACACTCTATAGATTCCGATGTCACTCATCCCTCACTACTCCCTATATAGATAAGTGGATATTATCAATGACCTCCCTAGGAAAGACTTTCCATACCATCTATGAGGAGGATCCCTCGGTACAGTAAGACCATTCAAAACTCAACAGAAATCTCAAGATATCACAAAACCATTCGAACCACTATCACTGGCCTAATCACAAAAAAATTCCATCATCTGGAAAGTATTGGCTTGACTAAATTATAAGGATTAGTTTCGATACGAGTGCTCACTAAGCAACACCATAGAGATAAATCCAACTTTTAACCGAGACTATAAATTGAACATGCCCTCACCAATAGACTTTATTCGAACGTGTTAGGCACCTATGCCTTTGTGCAGACATACATACCTGACTATTTTACCCTCTTAATATTTTCACTTTTAAATGGATTTTTCTCCAAACTACAATTATGCAAAACATATATTTTGTAAGAAATACTTTTCTAAGGCACTTATTTTGACAAGCAAATTCCTTTTGGTTAATCTTTTACAAAACTACTAGATGCTAGGAAATTTTAAACATCGATTTTTGGTAAATCATATTATCCACCTTATGTTGAAAATAGTTCTATCCTGCATAACTATTAAATTCTGAAACATCAAGAAAAATGTTACTTAAAAAGCTATTAGCTTAAAGTTGTAAATTTATTTAGTCAGGAAAGGTTTATGAACAAAACACACAATCTCAAAACAAACTTTAAAAATCAATCACTATATTACCTCACTTATACATTTAGGATTTGTGATTTGATGACCTATAACTTGGGGAAAATCTTAGTAATGGAGACTAAGCACCGTAGGTGGAGAAAGACTCAATTCCTGACATTCTGCGGAGGATCCCAACCTTATCCTAATCTATTATTTTCAACAACACCCTTTTACGGATTTAACCCTGTAAGTCTTTCAAAACAAGATTCATGATGCCCATTTCAATTTTTCCTAATAAAGGAATTTAATTCACCTCAACTCCTAGCGATTTCATTAAGATCTCTTTGGAACCACACCACCTATCATTTGTAGACCAATGGTCAGAATTTGAGATTGATTTAAACATGGGGAGATATGCCCAAATCGGGTGTGATTGACACTAGAAATGGTTGGATTAACCATTTGCCATAAATCAAATTCACTTGCAACCATAGTTACCACACGAGCTTAGAGACTACACCATTCGAAGCACTCTATGGTCGAAGTGCCAACATCCATTGACGGATCGAAATTTGAAAAAAAAAAAAAAGCCTAACTCACTAGTCCAGTAAGCATTCATGAAATAACCAGAAATTTCCTACAAGTCAAGAATCAATTACAAATTCTATAAGTTGTAAACCATTAAAACTTCAAGTTGGTAGCCAGATCATGTTGAAAGTTCTGCCTAGGAAAGGCATGATATCATTCAAAAAACTAGGAAAGTTGAACCCGATATACATTGGACCACGTAATATTTCAGACAGAGTAGGCCTGGTGGCCGTCAAACTTGAGCCTTGTTAGAGAACAACCGGATTACACAACCATGTTTCACCTATTCAAATCTCAGGAAATGACTTTCAGATCTGTCACTCATAATCCCATTTGGAAAGGAATCCAACCCAAAGACAAACGTAAACTTGGTAAGAACCAATAGAAATCATGGACTGTTAGGTCAAACGGTTGAAGCGGAGTCGAATTCCAATCGTGGAGGTTCGCTGGAATTCTCAATTATTATCATCTTTTCACCAATATACTTCAGAGACCAACCAAAACTGAACTTCGGGACGAAGTTCCTGTTAGAAGGGAAGACTGTCACAACTCGTAATTTCCGGTCATTTTCCAAACCTCGACAATTTACTATTCATAAGTTACTATTCACCGATTACTATTCATCATTGTACTATTCATCGTTTTTGAGGTCAATTTGATATTCCGAGAAGCGTTCAAAATTTTACTATTCACTTGACACTATTCATTTCCGGAAGAAATTTCACTATTCACGTGCATTACTCATTTCATCGTAAATTTAGTTTACGAGTATTCAAATTCGCGTAACCGTACTGGTTCGGGTGCGAATTCATGCATTATCATTTGGGACATCTCATACAGACTAGAAATAGTCTACGTATCATCATTGTGTCACTTGCATACTATTCCACTCGTAGGATAATTAAATTTATACTTTTGGTATAATTAACGATTTACGTATGTTTACTTTAAATAAACACTAATACGCGAACTATAAATGTGTCTAACATGTCCGACACTCCCGACTATGATCCCAATATATTTTTATACTCATTATAATAATATAAAAATTATATTATTAATTTACCCGGTGTTTTGAAACCGATTACTATATTTCACGGTCGGAGCTTATTACTCCGTCGGTTTGCGTTATTTCAATTCAATAATTATTTTAACACCCAATTCTTTCAAAGAATAATATTTTACAACTTTTACAACTTCGTCGTATTTTATTTCACCTCGGTAACATTTATTTTTTTAGTTAACTCGGTACCCGATAACACCTAATACACAAAAGATCTAACTAATGCATACTAGGGAGACATAAGCTTTAATTAGCCACAAACTTTCCCCCATTTCTCTCCTAAAAACCGGCCACATGCCCCCTAGGACCAAGACTTCAAGATATTTTTAGACCAAATATATCTATTTCAATCTTTCATTTTTCTTACATTTCATACATTTCAAAACAAACTAGAAAACATTTTCTCTCTTTCTCTCTTGGTGGGTGGATCGGCTCAAACAAAAACAACAAGAAGAAACATCAATTTTTCCAAGATCAAGTGATAATCAAGGTTATTTAGTACTTCTTGTTAGGGTTTGGAAGTTTAAACACAAGGTTTTGCAAGTTTTTCATCTCCACTAATCCACTAATCCTTCAAGTAAGTTGTCAAACTCATTTTCATAATTTCCTCAAGTATCTTTCAATGATCATACACTTTTATTCAAGATATATATGCATATGTTGATTTATACCACTCTATATACACTTTTTATAACTTACAAGCCTTAGGTATATTATATAGGTGAATCCTTGGTAGATTGTTGTGATGGATGATATTTAGGAACCCATGACACTCTAAGAAGGTGTATGGTAGGATTAGACTAGTTTTGTGGTGATTGAAAGTGGTTTGGTTGAAGTTGGAACAAGTTTGAAACTAGGAAAATGATTTTGGAAAATATACATATACCTACTGTTACTATTTTTAAAACGTGGGAAACTCAGGAACTCAAGGTTAATTTTTGACCAAATATTTAGAAAATACTCTCCGATACGAAACTATAGCCGAAAACGGGGATAAAAACGAGTTAATAACGAAGGAGATATGATTTTTGTAAATTTAACGACGAAAACTATTTTCTGAAAAACTGCATGCTGTTTGACAGTTTTCGACGGGCAAATATAGGCATTAAACGTAACCTAGAGGAGCCGAGTTATCAAAAATATATTAGTACTTACTAAAACGAATCCGTGGGCATAAAGAACGAGGAAAATGAACTTAAAACGACCAAGTTATACGCGTTTTAACATCGTCAAAACTATATATATATATATAGTCACTACTAGAAAATAATAACTTATGCACTAAATGGTATATTTTCTAGAAATGCTACTAAGGACTATATTCTTAACAAATGAAATACGTATGACCTAAGAGAATATTTATACGACTTAACGGCGTTATTTCAAGGTTTTCGATACAAGGAATTTAACCCTAACATTTTTATACGATATATATTACGACAAGTTTTTATAACTCCAATTGGACTTATTTTTCCTAAGTATGGAAAGTATTTTACTATGACAATAACTAGTATTTCCAAGTTACGAGTGGTATAGGCATCATGTGCACGTGCATTCATTTCCTCACGTCATGATCTAAAGTAGATCGTTATCATTCATATTAGGTTGTGGTTAGAGATCGTGCCTCATTTCAGTGTATCCACTTTTGTCATCGTAGCTATCGCTCCAGGTGAGTCATAGCCCCTACTATTTTAATTGTTTTGGTAAACTCTTTGGGGGATAATACATGCTCGTTTTACTTAAAACGCATTACTTGTTTTACCTGGTTGATTTCTCAAATATTCCCAGCTTTATCTAAATATATATTTAATCACCTGCATTCATTGGTAAGTTTGATTTCCTGTATTTCATGGTATTGATTATCCTTGTTTATATGACCTCATAGTTCCCAATTGTTCTTATATGCTCATTGTAATACTGTGGTATTCCCCACTTGGCTGTGATGTCAAACGTAATATTGTGGTATTCCCCACTTGGCTGTGATGTCAAACGTATTGTGGTATTCCCCACTTGGCTGTGATGTCAAACGTAATATTGTGGTATTCCCCACTTGGCTGTGATGTCAAACGTAGTATTGCTGTTTCCCTACTTGATTGACCTATATGTTCATTGTAATATTGTGGTATTCCCAACTTGGCTGTGATGTCAAACGTATTGTGGTATTCCCCACTTGGTTGTGATGTCAAACGTAATATTGTTGTTTCCTTACTTGACTGAATTGCGATGCCTTTGCATCAACCTTATTACGGGTTTTCCCGCTTGACTGATTTACCATATGGCCTCATTGACTGAATTATTTATATAGCCGTTTTGCTATATTTATCTGGGTATTTGGATACCAGTATTACTTTTGTTCACGTAGACTTTAACACATTTGGCAGTGGGTTGTAAACACACAGGTTACAAGTCTCTTATGGCGGGACTTGCAACTGAGTGGATTTACAATGCCTTTGCTGGGCGATTATTTCTCTATAGGCATTATTTGTTAAACAAACTCTATGAACTCACCAACCTCGTGTTGACACTTTAGCATGTATTTTCAGGTTTTAACCTATGGCACGCTACAGGAGGTTTTGGCAGGGTATGGCATGGTCATAGAAGACTCTGATTATTTATATGGGGACCGTTTTAAACTACTTTTAAGGGCCTACTTCCGCACTACTTTTAACGATGTAAATTCAATATTTTGGTTAAACGATTTTATTTTAAATAAGTAAAGTGAAAACCATTTTTGAACTTGTGTTGTAATACCAATTGAGTTACACCCCAGCTACACGTATGCTTCCGCTGGACCCGATTTTGGGGGTGTGACAAAATGTCTCTTCTACTCCCGGCATGTCTCCTTTAGTTGCGTGTTTCTATCGTCCTATTGAAAATAGAAACATTCACGAAGGAAGAATTGTCGACCCATCTTTCTATGAATCTGATGACACAGAACGAATGTTCTCCAATATTCGTTTTGAATGTCTTTTCCAAATCAACGAACCTATCATTCCTCGTTTTATCCTCGACTTCTATAGCCAAGTGACGGTGCAAACCGATCCCTATGGTCATCTCCTCATTTCCTTCATGATTCAAAATCAATTCATCACTCTTACTCTTGCTCAATTTGGGCAAATTCTTAGAATCCCATTCAACGGCCAAGCCGTTTTCTCAAATGAATGGGATCTTTCCACTCTTGAAATAAATCGTCCTCAGGATGGCCCCTACTATTCTGAGATTCCTAGTCCTGAAGACATTCGTCGAATGCTTGAACTAGAACGTCGTACGACTAGTCGAGTAATCAAGTCGAAGAATGTCGACATTCATGCCAATCAAATCCTCCTCAAAGAGCTAAGCCAAGATATGAAGAAGTGGGAAGAAATCATTCGAGAGAATGCGTTTGGTACTGGTGGTCACCGTGATCATGTCACGGCGAGCATTGCCCACATGCTTTATTGTGTTATTGCTGAAGAGCAATACAACTTGGCTTATCTTTTTATTTATCGAATCATGTCCGCCAAAAACACCACAAATGCCAATCTTCCTTACGGTATGTTTCTCACACGACTTTACCGTTATGTGTTGGAACATTACCCACATCTTCAAAGAGAATACTACATTCATATCCTTCCTACTTTGAACCAACTTACTCGTGTTCGTACTCGTCGTCCTAGTAGTGACAAAGGAAAATCTCGTGTTCCCTTGTACTCTAGGGGTCGTGGTTCTACATCTCATCGTGATGACGATGATGATGAGGAGGAAGACACCTCACGTGTTAGTACTCCATCCCCCACGACCTTTGTGGAAGATCTCTCCGATCTTGATGATACCGAATATCAAATTCCTCTTCCTCATGAACGTACCGATGAGCTTCTATTCACTCGTCAAACGTCTATCATCAATCGTCAACAACAAATGCATGAAGAACTTCGAGGGGGATTCAAATCCATTGGGAAGATGTTTAGGAAGATGGTTGGAAAAAAGAAGAAGTAGAAGATTTTGATGTATTGCTACTTATTATGTGTTTTTAATTTGACATTTGTATGCTTTGCTACTTGTCCGACTTACTCGGAAATACTTGTGTTAGTTCTTGTTCATCTCTTGAATCATTTTTAGTCTTTGAACAATTATCATGCTATGCTATGCCTCTTTTCTAATATGGATTATAATATGATAATTTGCATGCAAAATTTAGTTATATATATATATATATTTATATATCATCATTCCTAGTGTATATGCTTCTAATAGAGCTTGCTGGAAAAACAAACTTGAAAAATGGCCAAATTCTGCAAATTTTGGGTTTCTGGTCGTCTGGAAAAACACCAGATGGGCGGCCCCCTTAATTCCCTAGGCAGTCCCCTTAATGATTAAGGGGGCCGACATACAATTAAGGGGACCGGCCATCTGGAATTGGGTTTATTGTATTCTTTTGCATCTTGTGAATCCTCTCTCTAGTTTCAGCTACCATTTCCCATTTTGATCCAACTGATTTTAGAATCTCTTTCCACCTTTTCAAACATTTACCTAAATTATCCACTTCCATACTATAAATTCCCTCCATTATCCCCATTCTTCATCTCATCATTCATCATATCATCATGACTCCTCCAAGTACCTCAAACTCCAAAACCTCCAAGAAACAAAAACTTGTGGTCATCCCACCAAAACAACTCTTCATTGACTTAACAAATGAAGACAACAAAACACCATCACCTCCACCCAAATGCTCATCCCCAAGTGCACCCAATGCACCATCTAAAACACCTTCCACTCATGGAACTTCTTCATCATCCATACCCTCAACCTCATCAATCAATGACTACATCCACTTACACTTGTCACCACAAGTATCATCACCACCTCCTACACAAGAACCCATGTCTACTCATCTTACCATCTCACTTTCACCAACAACACCACTTGATACTCATCTCTCATCACCACAAATTTCACCACCATTTTTTACCAATCCCATACCTTGGAGGATGCTTGAATCACATGGTGATTTTTGCCTTTGTTGTATCCACAACCGCACGGTCATCTTTGGCCTTAGAGATGAAATTCAATATATGTTTTCATATATTGAACATTTGCTTACCAACCCACCACGACCACCAACTCCACCATCCTCTCCAATAATCCCTCCACCACAATTCTCACCCATTAATCCACCATCACCATCATGCTCTCCAAATTAAGCATATGACATGCTTAATAAATAAAGCCTTTACCCTCCATTTTGCTTGCAAGCTCTATGAAGTCTATGTACCCTTTGCATGATGATGTATTTCTATTGTTGTTAGCTTATGCAATTGCTAATATCTTGTATTTTTCTCTACTTGTACTTGCATTGTTGTGTCTTGACACAACAATTATTCTAATATGAATGCTTCTTTCCTTCCTTATTACATTATATTTGTGTGCATGTCTATACTTGTGCTTCTAATATTTTTGTTTTGCAAGCATTCCATAGCTCGTTCTCTTGGTGCCCCCAAACGAGGGGGAGTACACATCAAGGGGGAGTTTCTACCCGTCAAAATTTTCACAAATGAAAACTTGTCGGCTTAACCTTTTTGATGTTACAAAAAGGGGGAGAAGTACATATAAACTCACTAAAATACTTGTTTAAAAACTAATTTTTGAGGTAATGAGTTTAAGTTTTGTAATCATAAAAAAGGGGGAGATTGTTGATATAAATAATGTTTGTGAATGTTATTAATATTTCTCAATAAACCTATATTTTGATAATCACAAAACTTAAATCAAATTAAGTCAAGAATAAGACATAAACAAGTATTTGGTGACAAATATTTACTTCTACATCTTATATCACTTAAGGTATGCATAAACTTAGTAACTTATGCATTACATGATCAAAGGAAATTTTATATTAATACATAACATTATATAAAATGATTTTAACATTTTATATATATTTGTAAATCATTTTTGGTAAAGCTTTATTAAACCACAAAAATATGATTTCAAATTTCCAACCAAAAAGGGCAAATTTTATCCAGAGAATCTTTTCAAACGTTCAGGAGGGCGGCCCCCTTAATTTTACTAGGCGGCCCCCTTAATCATTAAGGGGATCGGCCTACAATTAAGGGGACCGGCAACGCTCCCGAACAGTAAAATCTGGCCCTTTAAATACTGGATCATTTTGCACATTTTCCTTACCTTTTTGCACTATAAACTTTCTGATCCAATCCTCTTCTCTAGATCTAAAATCCTTTGATCATATATTTCATAAGTCTTTGTTTCCAAGTGATCCAAAGCTTCATCCATTCAAGTGCAAGAAGAAGAACACTTCTCTACATCCATCTTATTGTAGTGGTGTTGTGTATTGCTAGTTTCATATAGTACTAGTGATAGCTAATTGTTAAGGTGTTGTGAATATTTGTTGATTGTATAATCTTGGTGTGTTGTAAACTAGTTTAGTAGTAGTGACTTAGTTGTGCATAGAAGAAGGTGTGAAGACGGTGTGAAGTCTTGAAGAAGGTGTGAAGGTGTGATTAAGGTGTGAAGATCACGTGGTGTGATATTTGGTGTGAGATTGGTTCTAGCTACGATTAGAACTCGACATTTAGCTTAGTGTCGTTAACTTGTGTAAGCCAAGGTGTGTAAGGTTTCTCCACCATAAGGAGTTTGTTGACATAGTGAAGAAAACTCTCGAGTGTGGTACTCGGGGAGTGGAGTAGGGCAAGGAAGGTGTCCTTGTAGCCGAACCACTATAAATTCGCGTGTTGTGGTTTGATCTTTCTAACTCTATCTTTTCTTCATTATATTTCAATACTTTCAATATTAGTTTTGAATTGCTTATATTGGTTGTTGCTTGAATTCACTTAAGATCGAATCGAAAGTTTTTATAACCAACAAAATATTTTGGAAATAAATTTAAAAGGACATAAAACTATTCAACCCCCCCTTCTAGTTTTCCACAGACAGGTAGTGTGAGATGTTTTCTATTTCAATATTGTGATATATACTTTATTACACCCGAGAGATGTGAGTATCTAAACACTATTTGTGAGGTGCTAGTATATGACCTCCGTGCTTGTCTTTGGTCTTTAGTAGAATGATTATTTGTTGTAATTACTTTTATATTAGTGTTAAATGACCCCTAACTTGTATTTTGATTAGAATAAAAGCGCATTTGCTTGAGGACAAGCAAATCTCAAGTGTAAGGGTATATGATGAAGCGAAAAATGATACGTTTTTAGGGGGTCATTTAAGACCGAAATTGAATTTATTTGATCAAATATTGCCCTAAATCGTTTCTTTTGTGATTTTAGGTACTTTTGGAGTGAATTCTGGAAAAGGAAGCATTTTGGACGTTTTTGGAGCATAAAAGTGAAGAAAACGGCAAAGTCTTAATTTTCCTTGTTGGGAACAGTACCTGACGGCGTCACCAAATTCTACATGACGGCGTCAAGAGTAAAACAAGAGGTGAAGTGGATAGAATACGTGACGGTCCAGAGAGTTTTTACACTAGGGCATGACGGCGTCACCGTAGGCCGTCATGGTCCCTTTACACGTGACGACCCAGAGGAAAATTGCTCTTGACGGCGTCAGATCTGGATCTAGGCAATCCGATATTATTATGGGCGGCGAGTTGATGGCATTAGATTTCTCTTCTTGATGCCGTCATGTTGGAAAATCTATATATAGTTTTGTAATTTTCACTCATAAGACAGGACAATTAGAAGGATAACTTAGAGAAACCCTAGCACGATTTTATCAGTATTTTCAAGGGTTTTTACCCTTTGAAATCTTTCATGTTCAATTAAGATAAGTATCCTTTCAATTCATTCAATATGTCTATGTGTTGTTTGAATATATCTTATGCTTGTCTTGATTTTAACATGCTAGGCTATATCTCTTGTGTGTTTGCTTAGATGTAGTGAAACCTAGATGTTGATTATGGGTTGATTGCTTGTTTATAGTTGTTACGGATGAATGATTTCGATGTTAGGCTTAAGAAAACTGACAGAATTCCATAGGGTAACTTGCTTGAACGTCTTTAGAAACATGAACCAATGCGTACTAGGTTTTTATGGTTGTATTTAATGCATGAGCGATTTCTAATGATCCCATGTTAGGAGCTTCTTGCAGGCTCGACATAGGAGTGAAGTAGGAGCATATAGAGTTGGGGAAGTACGTACGCCACCCCACAATTCGTATTAAGGAATATAACCCGTCATCTACTCAATTGTAACAAACTATTAACCTGTAAAAGATATCTAGGGAGTAATGAAATCTAAGTAAACACAATTTTCTCATTTATTGTTCACACCACTAGTTTAATTAGCTTTATTTACATTTTTGTTATTTTATTTTGATTGCATCTTTAGTTATTGGGTTAGTTGATTAGCAACTAATTCCGTCCACTCTTCCAAAACCCAAGATTTTAATTACTTTTATAAAAATATAAAAATACAAAAAGAATCATCCCTCACCTCTAGACTTAATTTTTAGGCTTTCTAATCCTAGCGACACTATTCCTGAGTTGAACGATCAATACCCCGGTACTTGTCACTATACTATACTACAACGATCAAGTACACTGCCTGGTAGGGGTTGTAAGCTTCTCGAGATCCATTGAGAGGTAAAGCCTAGTGCAATTCCCACACATCAAGACCTAATCAATAAGCAAGTTTGCAAAATAATAATAATAATAATAATAATAATAATAATAATAATAATAATAATAATAATAATAATAATAATAAAACAAAAAACAAAAATAAATAAATAACCTTTTAAACATCTGACTTTTTTTATTTTATTTTTATCAAATAATCTGTTATCGCTATTCAAAACCGTTGCAGATACATTAGAAGTTCGTGTAGGCGCTAAAATTGAACGGAAATATAGTCAGAAATATTGGCAACATTGTCTGTATGCACATTTTTTTAACAAATATTTCTTGAATACATTAGTGAAATATTACATGCAGCCTTCCGCTTGCCCTTTGCATTTGCTAAAAATATGTTTAGATTTTTTAAAAAGATGACCCAACAGCTGATACCTATTGTTTGATGTATAGATTTTATATACTCGGTCAATGTTGGGAAAAAATGGTGAAACAAAAACAGTTTATATCAATCCACACATCAAAGGACCTCATGATTCCCACCTTCATCCATCAAAACGGAAAAAACGGGTACCTTTAAACCAATAATCACCAAGCATAGTCCTCTTTAGTCTTCACCCTGCATACATAGAAATCAACCACTAAGGAGTGTTTGGGTGTGTATTTAACTGATTGTTGCAACTTCAAGTTGCAGTAATCATTTCAAGCGCTTGTCCAAAACCGTTTATTGCTATGATTTTCTAAATATTTTAGTATCAAGATAGTTAGAAAAAAGGTTATAGCAATTTATAAAATCAATTGAGTAAGACATTTGAATGACGGCATTTTGTAGGAGGTCCAAAAATACTTTTTTTGTATCTGTATCGACCCATTCAAAGAGTAAATGGGTCAAATTTGTCATTTTTCCGCTCTTTGTTTTCTAATCCCTGACTTTTCCTCATTTTGATGAGTAACTTTTCATCATTCAAAGAGTCACTTAAAACATAAATTTTTAATATGTCTATTAGAAAACACTTACTGCTATCACCTTGAAGACTGTCAGTAAATGTATCATGTCCAAATTCAGTAGTCTCCTTTCCATATGATATACATTGCTGTCTTCCATCAGTTACCTTGGTTGGATTTTTTTGTCGTCTGTCTCTTTTTCCTGATTTGCGCTCAGAGAAAGGCCCATGCTTGAAGATTCCTTCCTCAAGTAAGCCTATAAAAAGAGGGTATGATGTATAGCCTGGTTAATACTTAGTGGGTAGGTTGTGATATCCTGAAAAATATCATATTTAGTATCACCAAAAAATTAAATTCATATTCTTTGTTTGTCTGTACCTACCATTTCCAATGCTCTACGTATATCTTCATTGACTGGGAAAAGCTTCAAAGATATATTTGACCACTTACTTCCATAAAAGGCACTCCAGCCTCCCTGAAATCAGAAAAACTTAGTTATAGTTTCATGTCATGTTATCAATGCATTATCACTACAAATGACTTAAACCAGAATCCTAAATTGGCTCTATACATAAGAACAAAATTTGCTGAAAGCATGGAAACTTCTATTACATGAACAAAGTAAATGCACTTAAATTGCTCTACAGTAATGTTAACCTGAGATAGGCACTTGCTTCCAACGTATTCCACACCCGACAGTCAATGAGTTTGACCTTATTAAATGATCTAATTTGCAATGACTTACATCTAGTGGTAAACCAAACTACTGATAAACAAAGAAACTCGTCCTAGAAATATATAAGCATATTGCCAATCAATAATAATTTTTGGGCGAATAAATGTTGTTCATATATGATCATAGTTCATTGTAGCAAACGCGGAGTAAATATGAAAAGGACTCAATTTTTATATGTTTACCTATGTCAAGTATACCTCAACTTCCTACCAATATGTTATGATTCATGTCATACAATCCTGTTATGAGTCATGTCATCAGAAAACCTGAACCACAAAAAGCGCAAAAGGAAATGTGCACATATAAAAATAAAAAGAGAAGACATATAAACTACCTGATTGCAGGTGACGGTGTAAACTATTCTCAACATAATGCTGAGCCTCCTGCAACCCTGCAACCCTATCTAAGACTCACCTTGTTGGGAAGCCGCCAGCCAGTGATGTCTTTGTCAATTGATCGGCCACTGTTTCAGGCGTTGGGTTGAATGATGTGTACCTAAAACAACAACAGCGTTGGTGGTTTAATACAACCGAATACATATAGCAAAATAACATACGGCGACTGGATAACACATGTGTAGGCACCTCACCTTTGCGTGTAGCTGTTGTTGTATGCAGAGGTGTGTCGACCCCTACTGAACCTGTTGCTGGCATTGTGCTGGTTCTCTTTGTGGGATGGCTCATTGGCTGCCTTGACGAGAATCAGGTTCGCCCAACACAACAATAATATAAGATGTCAAGTAATTTGAACTCATTTAGTTATATTTCGAAAAGGGTTTCACCAGAACACCAAAATAGCATTAATCACTGTATAAAACAAAAGAGAGAAAGAAAGGTACAAATAGTCAAGTAAAAATAATTCCTGAAATTAAGAAACAATTTACAAAATGCCTACTAAAGTTAACATTCAACAATTGGAATTTGAGGCCATTTAGTTCTTAAGTTTATAATAAAGCTCATAAATCAAGCACTGAAATAAAGAAACAAATTTCACAAAACACCCTCTAAAATTAGCATCTAACTCTTAAAAATAATAATTTCAGTTTGTTTATCCATAAACACCCAAATAAACCATGTTTTAGAAAGCAATGAAATCTAACAAAAAAAAGAGCAATAAAAAAAGTACATGATTGCCTAATTGGAGCAAAAATGATGCATAACATTATGAAACACTTTTGACAACATAGCAACTACACATAGCATTCAATAACTAAACTTAGACATCATTTAGCTCTAACTTAAAAAGGGTTTCACAAATAACACCAACTAAAAGCGAGTATAAAAATTTCAAAACATTAAACTTAAAACTCATTTAGCACCAAGTCAAAGTGTTACTAAAAAACATGGCAGTAGAACAAAAGGATGAGTAAGTCAAACCTTTAATGAAGCCAAGCCCAAGAAGACCAATGAAATAAGGCAAGAAAAGAAATAACCTGAACATCTATATCCTAACACTTTCGTAAATATCTTTTCGATGATTCAACTTTAAAAATTACTTCAAAAAATTGTTAAAACAATATTACACTAAGTAAAAACTCACCCAAACCCACAGGCTGAATATTCTCAAGCTTATCCTCCGCACCAAACTTATTCACTGTCGTCGCTCCAAACCTAAAAGAAAAAGTCACACATGGAAAATCAAAACCCCACAAATGAAAAAGGTTTAATAACGTAAACAAAAAAGCTACAACTTACACAATTGATTTTTCTCCTTCAATACACTAAGATCAAACTCAACCCATCTAGCTAAATCATTAGAAAATTATAAAATATGCATTATAAAGAAAAAAAGATTGAATCTTTATAATACTAAAGAAAGGAATCAAACCTTGCGATAAGAAATTCCAAAAGCTACCTTCAAGATCCTTCGGCTGCTAACGCCATAAATCCTTTTCGGGTTAATCCAACCACCAGGATATGTGGGTTTTAGATTGGAAAATGTGTGGTTGTGTGGCAGAGAGCGTATTTTTATTTTGGAAGAAGCTTCTAGGTGAAACCGGAATGAGGATGGTGGATACAAATATCTTGAGGTGAGGTGATAAAACTGGATCAAATAGAAGCAGGATAGGGTTACGGATCAAATAGAAGCAGGCTAATGAGCCGGGCCTTAGCAGCCCACCAATTTTGGCGGGAAATTGGCAAGCAATACGACGTCGCAGCCCTTGGGTTTTAATATATATTCTTAATTCCTATGTATCTACTGTATTTCTTTACTTGTGAACACTAGTCACGAACATATATTTTTGATATTGACGAAATAGCAACTTAGTTTTTTACAAACTATATTTTCTTGAAAGAAAATATATAGTTATGCTCCAATACATTTTAAAGTTTTCTTCACAATAGTTTGGTTTTCATCAAACCATTAGAGAAATTACCCCTATTTATTCCTAATTTGACTAGTGAAAGCCATCAAGAAACCAACCAAACAAAACAATCTATGTTGATTTGATTTAATTTGGGATCTGACTTCTTGCGAGTTTTCCCTTTAAAGACCAATCCATAACGTGTTGTGTTAGCATTGCATTTTAGATGTTGCAAAGATTAGAAAGTATAAGAAAAAACAACAACAATGTAGAATATCAATAATCAAAGCATGTATGGTTTTGTGATTAGATATAGAATTATAGAAGAGGAATAATGGTAAAAGAGTTTAGAGAGAGAGAGAGAAGTTGGGAGGATTTCCTAGAGAGAGAAAGAGAAAATGAAATATTAGATTGATGAGAATTGGAAGCTCCAACCCTCTCCACATGTGGAGAGAGGTATTTATAGTTTCCTACAAAACGCCCACACTAGGGCTGTGGATCAGGCATACAGTGGGTAAAGACCCGTCCTTCTTCCACGATGTTACCTAAACTAAACTAATATCTAACTAACTAATAAACTAACTACGAGCTATCATAATGCTATTACATCATTTAGGTGACCGAGTCTTTTATAGGAATAATTGTATTCCTAACAATCTCCCCCTAAGCGAGGTCACCTTGGAAATTAAGCTCTTTGTTCTTCAAGCATTCTTTTGATCTTGTAGCTCGTAGGTTCTGATTCTTCACTTTTCAGCACACTTTGTACATCCAGCAATGAACTTGTGATTTGAGTTCCTTTGTGATGTGTGATCTTTGAGCTTCCTTTGAGATCATCAGCCACAGAAAATCTCCAAGCTCATCCTTAGTCGTATTGCCTTCAGGTGATGTTGTTACTTTGGGACCATCATGCTCACACCCTTCTGGATTAGGAGACTTTACATTAGAGTTTTGGATCAGGAGACTTTTTCATCAGAGTTGCGGAAACGTTGTTGGTAGTCTCTCAACATTTGTTGTAGCAAGTCTCTTATCGCCATTGATTAGTGAAGAGGATGTGTGAGCATGAGGTATGGATTGACCCGATTCAACTGGAAATAGGAGTCATCAACGCCATCTTTATATGTGTCCCTGAAATAAAATAGTTAGCAATAAAGATAGAGAACGAATATGGCTTTGTCATTCGTTCTGCGAGGACAGACTACCCTCCGGTTTTGTGATAACCGACCTGTGATCAGGTAGAGTCTCTTTTAAAGAAGACTCTCCTTGACAGGAATTTCCAGCTTGTAGTAATGAATTTTCCAAAGAATCCACTTTGGAATCTTCATACTTAGCATGTTCTCATACCGGAACGTCTCAAAGCAGACAACACGATAGAGTGAATCGGTGAATTGACATTCACTGATTGATGAGAAATTGATTTATAGAAATCACTCGCGTGTCAAATAATAACCATTTTTGAGACACGACGAGAGTTTTAAGCTTTGAATCACATTTCCATCAAAAATACTTTTGTTTGAAAGATTTTACACAATCAATGTGCCCTAAAAGTTAGTTTGTGAGCACATTGAAAGGTTTTAGCAAAAGTATCCGTCAATCCATATCCTGGAACAAGTTTGATTCAATGTTGAATCGCACCATTGTTGATTTCCAGTTGTCACTTGATCATTGATCCAAGATGGATCTCACATGTCACCTACCAAGAGCTTGAAAGATGTTCGCTCTAGAAGGATTTCCATCTTCATCGTGAATATTTTCATATCACTCGGATGTTCTGGCAATACCACAAGGATAATGCGTAGGACTCTAAATATTTTATCTTATTTTCCACATTGTGTGAAACAATAAGCATATTTGGAAATGTGTCCTAACGAGATTTATGGATGATCTCATGGCTCTAGACTCAATAGTGCATATGGTGGAATCTCCTGTTTTAGGTATCAACATAGCTCGCAATGAGCGGTCGATACATTGCACAGGGTTCCCCGTGAGATTGAAACAAGCTCTTTTAAGAGAACTTGAGTGGTTAGGAAGTTTAGTGCAGTGCGTCACTGGGTCCATGATGTCTTGTCTTCAATACTAGTGTTATTTTAGTAACAACTAGTAGCTTATGAATTGAACCCGGTTTCTGCCCTAAGGTTGAATATTTGGAGGGCTATTTCTTTTCACCCTTTTCACTTTTCATTTCTTTTTCATTCTTCAACCCCTTCAGTGCTTACCGAGACTTCACCACTAGAACCTTGTTGGGTTTGTTCCAGTCCTAGCTCTGTCTCAGTCCGCACTCTTCCCTTTCTCACTTTACTTCTTTTTTTCAATCATTCCTAAAGACTTCTAATCTATCTAGAGGATTGTCCCTGGGAAGATCCTTCCGGTTCTGGTAGATCATGGGAACTCATACCTAACCTTAACCATCCTTATAACTCCATGCATAAAGATAAATGGTCGGTCTTTGGTATAACTTCCACAAACGCCTTTGCTCCCCCTCAATATGTGCACCGATATTCGAAAGTGTTTAGCACACATGTGGGAGCACATTTATTGAGTCCAAAAGATCACTTTTGATTATCAGATTTCATATTTAAATCACATTCTCTCCCCTGGTCAAAAATTTCAAATCTTTTGAGATTTTGGATCCCAATTGATTTAAATAAGTTAGAAAACGTTTGGGAGAGAAATGCGGTTAATTGTTAATATTTTATGATAAAAGGAACCTTTTTCTTGCTCCCCCTCAACGTGTGAGGGAGGTTGTTATGTGTCAGATTTGAAGAGTTTACAAAAGATTCAAAGTTTTAATGAAAACTCTTTTAAAATGTACTCATTCTGACACATAACCATCACCAATCGTTTAGTTGCTTTTGTACAAAGTGGAGAGTTTTGATGATACATAAAATTTTGAGAAATCACTATCTCCCTCAATCAATGACGGATGTTTAACACATAAATAAGTTATGTCATTGATTGAGTGAAAAATTTTATCAAAGTTTGAGTTCAAATTGATTTTCAATCAAAATCTCATGGTACCACCAAGTTTTGCACAAATACTTTTCGGAAAAATCTTAGAAGGGAAAGTATTTGGCGATAAAAAGAAGATTTCTCTTATTTATCAAGAAATAATGCACTGAAGCGTACATTAGATCGAGGGTGCATGAATGTAAAGTAATTCACGCTCGGATGAACGGCACCCTTTGCTAGGAACAACCGTCTTTTTGGCAACGTGTTTTCCTCATTTTGAAAACCGGGTTGGTATCTGATGTAATAGCAAGCCATTTTTTTGAAGTCCGGGTTGTAGCCTGAAATGACTACAAGCCATATTTGAAGTCAGGGTTACAGCCTGAAATGACTGCAAGCCATAAAGGCATGTTTTGAAAACATTTTGAACTTCTGTTCGAACTTCATTTAAAGACCCGTGTCATTATTGAAGGACATTTCTAGGACCGTAAATGTTATCGATGCTAGAAGACATGCCTTAAAAAGAAACTATTTTTGGTAGTTTCTAATTTTCTGATTTTTATGGGTTTTTTGTTGATTTTATATATCTATTTACAATTTAGTATAATATATGTACAAAGGATACTAATCAGTTTAAGAAGATGTTGACATGAGTACCAAAATGATAGTATCGTTCAGCTCGTTGTAGAAATAAGTAGTCAACATCTCTTAAACTTTCACCACCAAAGCTTTCGAGGCTCCTGAATAATCGTCTGAAGCGGTAGATGCCATGATATAATCCTAAGCGGGATTTTACAACTCTTGTGACTTAAACTGAGAGATCGATTCTCTCTCGGGATTTTACTAAATTCAACAAAAGAAACCAAAAGATGTAATATGCGAGTTAGACTTAGAGAGAGATCTTGGATAAGTGACAACTAGCATTAAGTGTCAAGTTGTGACAAGTCAAGTTACAATAGATCTGATCGTAATAAGTCAAGTTGTAACGATTAACTCACAACGTCAAATTACAATCAGATTAATCGAAACGACTTAAGTCACAACAATTCACCAAACACAGATTGATAACAAATCACTAGAATCTCACAACTGAGTCAATCGCTAGGCACCACCAAATTGCTGAGTTTTGGTCTCCTCAATGTGAAGCTTTGGTAGCTTCCCCCCAAACTGACAATCATCTTCATGAGACACTTCCCCCAAGTAGTTGAAGTGATGCAAAAAGTCTCATTGTATGAAGCTCGAGAACCCGAAGAGAACGATAACACCGAAGTAACAGGGTGAACCATGGATCATCTCTGCGGTTATCAATCCCGGAATGTATGATGAAGCCCGATCACATGACCCTGTTGTACGTCCCCAATGTACACATTACTTTATGGTTCGGAGCAGTCGTCTATTCAGGGGAATAATATATCGACATCTTCATTTCACCGATTGCTTTCCAGTTAACTTACATATACCAACTCACTCCATATTGTACGCATGTGTCCAATCACAAGAAGAGAACGATGACACCAAAGTAACAGGTTGAAGCACTGATCATCTCTGCGGATATCACCTCCGGAATATGTGATTAAGCCCGATCACGTGAACCTGTTGCGCGTCCTTGATGTACACAAATCTCTCCCCTGATGGTTGCGATCTCATCAGAATCATCATACCATTGTGTACATGAAGCATTAACCAGAAGTACTTTGCGATAAATCATATCAACTCATATGAAGATGTCGATAAGCAATATCATCTCACGCTCAAATTGTTCTTCTCATAATTCTTCCAATTCAAAGCTGAAGTAATACATATCACAAGTATCAGAAGACCACTTCCCCCACATAGTTGAAATGGTACACCAAACGCCACAAGTTAATACACTGATATTCTCTGCGGTTATGACATTTGTCTTCCCGGGATAACTTCAAAGAAGAAGTATTAAGTTTATCACGTGTACTCTTAATGCATTCAGATGTATGTCTCCTTCCCCCTTGCTGGTTTTGATACTTTAGAATCAACAACATATATTAGAAGAACATCATTTGCTCAGATATATCCTGTGAGAATCAACTGCTGTAAAAACTCTCTATGACAATCATTACCAACCCTTATGTAGGCTATTTGAAGTGACCACTGATGAAGTAAACCCGATATACCAAAGTTGAAACTGAAGAAGAATTCCCCAAATCCGTAACTTAAGCTTGCACTGTTGTTGATTAAAGAACGATGTAGAAGAATAAGTACAACACCTCTTGAGACTATCCACATTCGCATTTGCGTGTGACACTGAGCACTACAATGTAACTCCTTGAAGTGATAGCCATACCCCATGAGTACTACAATGTAACTCCTTCCATCGGGTATAACTAGATAATCCAAGTCCCAATCATAAACTTTAAGAGTTCACGCAAGTCATCAATCAATACATGAAGTTTCGATGATGAAATAAGTAGACGCCTCCGTAAAATACTCTTCAATCTCAATTAAGGGATGACAAATAAACTCCGTGATCACTTGACATTTCATTTCCAAATTTTTAGCCGTTTAGACATTTTAACCAACATTTTCCATAATGTTCTTCGGGTTGATTTACAAAGTGTACATTGGTAGGAACAACAATCCTTGATTTTAGAACGAAAAGACGGATCATTATTCATGTGTGCAACTTCATAATCATGATCTTCATCATCAACACCTTGAGGAATAACTAGAAATTTGATTACTTGAGCAAGTGATCAATCATCATTCGTAATACTTCTAGAAGGTGCATCTTGATCAATCATCATTCGTTGAAGCTTGGAAGTAATCATCAAGCATAAATCCCAGTCATCCTTAGTAAGTAGAACATTAGGTGTTGGAGGAGAGTCGTATGACCATTCTTCAAGCATCAATCACCATGTGGTATATTCACACTTCTCCCCCTCAAAAATTGCAAGCGAGGTTTGCACTTTTTGATTGAGCAAGTTAATAAGAATACAATCAATCATGTATTTTATTCACACTTCCCCCCTTCAAAAATTGCATACGAGGTTGCCATTTTTTATTGAGCATGTGAATAAGAATACACTCAATCATGTAGTTTATTCACCCTTCTCCCCCTCAAAAATTGCATACGAAGTTTGCCATTTTTGAAAGAGCACGTGAATACGAATTTGAGCAAAGATGAGTAGATCCACTTGATGACTGAACGAACATGGAGGAAGCATGAACCGTGTTGTTGAGAATGGTCAAAACTAAGAAGATTTCTCTTCTTCCGAAGATTAGGCACATTGAATCGTACACCTTTCTTTTCTTTGAAGAATGGAGTCTGAAGTGTTATCAGTAGATGCCATAGTGATGAAGTTGAGGACCGAGGCTTGAACTGAGGTGTTCAAACGTCATAGTCATTGAAGAACGAGGCCTGAACTGATGTGAACAGACGTCATTGGCATGTATACATCAACATTGACTTTTCAGACCTCCTGAAGAAGGAGATATGCTTGCTTTAGGCCTCCAGACTTTGAGTCTTCTCATGTAGCGAATGATTGATGTACCTGTAACTGAGTAAGGACTACCTGCACTAACATTACAGACTTGATTGCATATATATGGGTTAGTAACAGCAGTATCCAAACCCTTAGGGGTTTCACGTTCAACCATGGTATTGCTATCAGTGAGCAACTTTCCGGTAGGTATCCACTTAAGTCCGACATCCTTAAAAATTCTAACAGTTGGAATCCACTTATGGCAAGGTCTAGGTTTGCTAAGCTTCTTATGCACAGTGGAAGGATTATCGATATTCCTAGTCTCAGAAGTTTTAGCAGTTTGAATCCACCTAGGAGTAGTTATAGGTTTATTTTGCTTCTTATGCATTGTGGATGACTTACTATAAATCCTAGACTTAACAGGTTGAACCTTAGCATTGTTCCTCAATATCATAGGAGGGATCATATAAGGTTGTGAACCTAAGATTCCATCCTTATGAAGTAGTGCCCTTTTCCTAGCCTTTTCTAGATCATAGTTCTTGTGCAAGTCATTTATATCATTGGTGTTTTGAACCTTAATGCTAGGTTTCGACACTGTTTTCGAACTAATACTAGAGGAGCTGGGTGTAGGAGTAACTACTTGTTGAGGTTTTAAGCGAACTAGAAGCAGTTATCTTAGGCAAATAATGTGTAGTGACTGGTTTTGTCAAAACTTGTTCCGCATCAACTTGGGAGGCAAACCGTGTTTTTGAAAGTTTTGGTCGTTCAGATCTCAACGCAGTCAGTTGCCTAACAACGGATTGATTTCTATGAGATTGAAAACCTGGTTTCCCCAAGATTGATGGTTTTGCAAACTTAGTGTTCACACTATCCCCTGTTGCTTTTCTTAGCTCGTTCTTTAATGTGGTTATTGTGAACCCCTTTTCAAGAAGTTGAGCTTTGAATTCATCATTTTTGGCAATCAAAGAGGTTGTTTGTTTTATCGTCTTAGTTTTCATTTCTTTGATTGAGTCACCTAAAACCTTTTGATGCTTTTTCAAAGACTCATTATCCTTAAGTAATTCAGCCACATAGATTGACAGTTCACTAATTCTAGTCTTGGCTGCATCAATGCCCTTGTCTGTTTCGACTAAACTACATTTCACATTCATGGCAGAGATATGTTTCTTCAAGTTGGTGATTGTCAAATTTTTGGCTTCCAGCTGGGCTTTTAAATCATTAATCATAAAGAATTCACGGAAATCAGGAAGTTCTGGATTTCTACTTGGTTGGTTTGTATGTAAACTTTCTTTCTGTTGTTGCATTGCGATTTCAAGTGAAATGCAATATTTTTCAAGTTGTAAAAATCTGTTTGAAAGTTCATTAAAAACTTCTTTATCAACCATGTCATTTGATTTAAACATCTCAGCCGTAAACAAAGAACTTGACTCATCATCACATTCAGCATCCTGATCACTTTCTCCCCCCTTATGACTCATATTTGTTGGATTAGAAATTGTATTGCTGTCACTCTTTCTAACAAATTTGTGTCATAAGTGGGCTTAATTTGATCAGTATGTTGCCGTTCATTAGAAAGCACATTATGTTGATTATGTTGATCAGTGAGGGGTACCTCAGCACTTGACAGCTGTTCTTTTACGGGTCTGAAATCAGCATTCATATCATGTGTAACAAGCGTCTCTGAACTGTTGGTAGTGTTAAGCTTATCAGTCTTTGATCCTTTGCATTCAGTGACAGCTGACCCAACATCCGATGCTTTTCCCGAATCAACAATACCCTCACATGATTGCACCCGAGATGCCTTCACCTTGTCATCATATGCAGGTATATGCTATGCCTTATCGTTAATGAATCTTTTCACTTTATCCATAAGCTGAAAAAGTGTGTCACTGAACGAGTCAACCTCAATACCCGTGTGATCAGCAAAGCACTTTTTCGTCATCTCACTATAATGGTCATACTCCAGAGTGAATTTTGAATCAAAGAACACTTGGAGTTGTTTGTTGATTACACAAAGGGCAGCCATGGATCCCATTTTAGAAAATTCTCCTTGGTCAAGTTGTCGTTGTAGTTGATCTAAATTCAGAATCATTGTGTCGGTGAAAGTTTGAACATCTTGACCAAAGAGTGTGGCAAATGAACGTTCGAATCCCATCTTGTATCCAGTTCCCTCTAAAAGTACCGAGAGGTGTGAATGAAGTAGTCGAAAACATTCTATGCAACTTTCATTTGCATTATGAAGTACTTGTTGTGGCTGAATCAACTCTCTCTGTTGTGAATTCATGCATAACGATTCCATATTAGAAATATCTGACACAGCGACGTTTGTCTGTTGTACTTTGTTGGAAATCTTATGTTCATCGACCATGTCGTACACTTTGAGAATCTTAGAAATGGCAGAATCAGAAGCAGTAGGCATGATGTAAATGTGCACGGGATTTTACAAGTCTATGATTTAAACCGAAAAATACAATCTTTCGCGGGATTTTACAAAATCAAGACAAAACCGTGAAACACCGACGAATTGATTTGGTTTGGTTGAAGTGAGTTTGAGTGATGAAGTAGATAGTTCTTTAATAAAATTTAGACAACGTACACGTGTTTGAAATCTGAAGAAAACTCCGTGGGTATAACCAATAAGCTCGAAAGTATCACAACCCCCAAAAAGAATTCAATATCGTTCAACAACTACTCGAAAAATATGTTGTCCAAACATATACCCAAAAAAAATACAACTACGAGTACCTCAATATCTCAAATAAAAAAAAGTTTAGCTTATTTATTCACTAGTCCCTTGTAATAACACAAATCTAGTCCACCTATTCGTTCCTAGTTGGTAAAGCGGCAACCCACACGACAAGTAATACAAACCCAAAAACAACTACAGTCCACGGGCAGAAATATTGCACCACAAAATTGTCCCTGATTGAACTGATCGGCCCAATAATAGTTTGCAAGCCCAAGATACTTAATCCAACCCTAAACTTTAGCAGTATATATTACATAACATCCACAAATCTCACTTAGATAACCCTAATATCCTCAATAAAAAAGAACGCAGTCACCAGTTATCCTCCCTCATTTACTTAACATAACGCAATGCCCAATCCAAAAAAAAAAATTGTCTTGTATTACAAATAACACTAGAACCCACAAATAAAATCACAAACAAACCCTTCGAAGGTACTTAGCAAGACTGTCACAGGTATGTTTGACTGTTGTTTTTGTTTTTGTTTTGTTCTTGAACCGAAAGCAAGAAAGGGTGATAACAAGCTTGTTATTCGTCTTTTACTTATAAGTTTCGAAAAGTCAAGAGAAAATTATCTTCAACAATCGATCTATGAGGGCTCTTGTTCTAATAAAAATGATTTTAAAGGATCCGTATTCCAATTAGAACAAATCTGAGATCAAGTATGATGATGTAAATATGTTCTTTTGTTCTTTTTTGGTCATGTGTTGAGCACGTTTGTAGTTTGTTCTTTATCATTCAATAACTCTTGGGTCATCACGAATCAATGAGGAAAAGATCTCTTGTGAGTTTCTTAGGACGAATCTTGGATTGCACAATGAGATGACTGAGATCGTTTGGTTTCTTATGCTTGTTATTGTTTGAGTCTTGGTTTAGAAGAAAATGGAATTAACAGT
Organism: Artemisia argyi; assembly: GCA_030686995.1. Taxonomy (NCBI): domain Eukaryota; kingdom Viridiplantae; phylum Streptophyta; class Magnoliopsida; order Asterales; family Asteraceae; genus Artemisia; species Artemisia argyi. Next base: position 137,657,806 of record CM060694.1, read on the forward strand.
TGATGGCCGTGGGAATAGGATAAACATAGGTTTGGTATTGATTAACAATATAATCGCTGCCAACAATAGAGTTAAACGCAAGTCTGAATTAACCGCTGAACCAAAAGTTAAACACTGACTTGGAAAATAAACGCAAGACACAAAGATGGTTAACCTCAAAAAAGAGCTAACCGCAATTTTGAGAATGGACCAAACGCAGCAAAGATGGGTAAACTCAAAAAAAATAACCGCTATCAATATTTTGGAGTTAACTGCAAGAAAGTAATGAGGTAACCGCAAGCTATTTTTATTTTGAAAGTTAAACGCAAAGGTAACAGCTGACTATTTTAATTTTGAAAGATAAACGCAACAAGTGAAATGTAATCGCACCCAGGAAAAAAACAGAAACATGTGAACTGCTAACACAACAAGCCAAAGCAGTCACTTTCTCTTCTTTTTGTTTTAATCTCAATTTGCTAATAAATCAAAAACGGTACATAAGCTAGGACCATGGACCCAAAATACTCCTAAGAGACATAAATCCTAATCGCAAATAAGAATATGAGTAATAAACCTAAACGCAAGGAAGAAAAAAAATAGCAACGAATTGTACCAAAAACTTCCAATGACCACAAGAACCAACCAAATCAGTCACCAAACCAAGCAACAATGACAAACTAACACAGGAAGCAAGCATATAACGAATCACACCACAAAATAGATAAAGGTAAGGTTTTCTCGTTACACACTTCGAACCAAAAAAAAAAAAAAAAAAAAAAAAAAAAAAAAAAAAAAAAAAAAGACCAAGCCACAAATTTGAGCACCAACAATCCTAGGATGAAACATTGGCTCTTGATACCAATTGTAGAATATCAATAATCAAAGCATGTATGGTTTTGCGATTAGATATAGAATTATAGAAGAGGAATAATGGTAAAAGAGTTTAGAGAGAGAGAGAAGTTGGGAGGATTTCCTAGAGAGAGAAAGAGAAAATGAAAGATTAGATTGATGAGAATTGGAAGCTCCAACCCTCTCCACATGTGAAGAGGGGTATTTATAGTTTCCTACAAAACGCCCACACCCGGGCTGTGGATCAGGCATACAGTGTGTAAAGACCCGTCCTTCTTCCACGATGTTACCTAAACTAAACTAATATCTAACTAAATAATAAACTAACTACGAGCTATCATAATGCTATTACATTATTTAGGTGACCGAGTCTTTTATAGGAATAATTGTATTCCTAACAAACAACAATATCTTAAACTCTAGACTTATCACTTAAACACAATCACCCTCTCATTTATATGAATTTTGTTAGCGGTTGTTTATAGGGCCTAGCCCAATCATACTTATCTTGGCTTATGTTGCTATCGTAGGCCCATTATATTGTTATTAATACAACGATTGTAATCAGCGAATTCGATATACGATTGACCAAGTTTACATGGTATCAGAGGGCTAAACATCGATTATATGCGCCTTGACCCAAGCCGCCATTATTATACCGCTGGCCCATCATCAAAATCCCAATCCTGTGTCAACTCACCCCATGGTCACTCGCTTTCGTGTTGGTTCTAACCGTCCTGCTCAACGTTTTACATTCCATGTGTCTACCATTTCACCACTTCCCAAGTCATACACCCATGCGTTTCGTGACCCAAATTGGTATAGTGCTATAATAGATGAATATAATGCCTTAATTAAAAAATAATACTTGGATTCTTGTGCCTCGACCATCAGACGCGAACATTGTTCAATCTATGTGGCTTTTTCGACACAAACATAATGCAGATGGTAGTCTTAGCCGCTACAAGGCTCGCCTTGTGGCGAATGGCAGTACACAGCTTACAGGTGTTGATGTGGATGAGACATTTAGTCTGGTTGTTAAACCGGCCACTATACGTACGGTTCTGAGCCTTGCTATTTCTTGACATTGGCTTGTTCATCAGCTTGATGTCAAGAATGTATTTCTACATGCTTTTTTATCTGAGACAATTTATATGCATCAGCCTCCTGGCTTTCGGGATCCCAAACATCCCGATCATGTTTGTATTTTGCAGAGATCATTATATGGGCTTAAACAGGCTCATCGAGCTTTGTTTTAGAGATTTGCTGCTTATGCTGCTCGTGTTGGGTTTGTCACAAACTCACAGTCGATGTGAGTCCTCACTTTTTATTTATCGTAAGGGATTGGATACTGCTTATTTATTGTTATATTTTGATGATAGAGTGTTGAGTGCATCTTCATCCAGTCTTCTACAGCAGGTTATTGCTTTACTGCATACGGAGTTTTCCATGACTGACCTGGGCCCTCTTAATTATTTTTTGGTATCTCTGTGACACGTAATGCTTCGGGGATGTTCCTTTCCCAATCAAAGTATGCTACTAAGGTTCTTGAGCGTGCCGCTATGCTTAATTGCAACCCTTGTCGGACTCCGGTTGACATAGACACCAAACTTGCAGCTGATGGTGATCCTGTTTCTGACCGCACTTTATATCGTAGTCTTGCAGGTGCTTTATAGTATCTTACTTTCACTAGACTGGATATATCTTATGCAGTGCAACAATTTTGTCTTTTTATGCATGATCCTCAGGAGCCACATTTATCTGCTCTCAAAAGGATCTTAGTTATGTTCAAGGGACCTTAGACTATGGATTACAACTTTATTCCTCCTACACATCGTCCTTGGTTGCCTACTCAGACACATATAAGGCTGGCTGTCCGACTACACGTCGGTCTACTTCAGGTTACTGTGTTTTTCTTGGCAACAACCTTCTCTCGTGGTCCCCTAAGCATCAGCTTACGCTTCTCGATCTAGTGCTGAAGCCAAGTCTAGATGTGTTGCTAATGCGGTTGCTGAGACTTGTTGGCTACGTAATTTATTACGGGAGCTTTACACACCACTTTCTACTGCTACTATTGTTTATTGTGATAACGTGAGTGCTGTCTATCTCTCCTCTAATCCCGTGCAGCATCAACGCACGAAGCATATCAAGATTGACATTCACTTTGTTCGTGATTTGTAGCCACTGGTCATGTTCGTGTTCTTCACGTTCCTTCCCGCTATCAGTATGCAGATATCTTCACCAAAGGATTGCCTACTGTGTTGTTTGATGAGTTTCGCTCCAGTTTGAGTGTTCGTTACTATCTCACTCAAACTGCGGGGGCTGTTAGCGGATGTTTATATGGCCTAGCCTAATCATACTTATCTTGGCTTATGTTGCTATAGTAGGCCTATTCTATTGTTATTAATATCGGTGAATTCGATATACGATTTACCAAGTTTACAAATTTATCATTTTACATCACGTAATGAACATTACACATCATTTTTCCACAAAAAGGTAGATTATTAATTACGTAATTGTAATACTTTCAAATATGAGTTAAAGCACGTTCTTAAGACACTACTATTTAAATGCTACTTAAATAGTGTTAGAGTTTATTTTTTATTTCGTTTATACTTTATAAGTATTGATTCAACTACATTGTCAAACACTTTTATTAAACAAACAATTGCTTGCCGATTCTGTCAATTGCTACAACTGCTAGTTTTGACAACATACTCAAGATTGACTTTATCAAATTACAAATGACGTTTCTAGTAATACATTTTTGTTTGAGATAAAAAAAATACAATGAAATGAAATAAATGCAGTACTATGTTGGATGCACAAAAATGGAAAGAAGAAGACATTTTGAATAGAAGTCACCACCTTGGAAAGGTTAATTTCCACTCACCTAAAACTGTGAAAGCAGGAGCGTGCATTCGTCACGCGCATTTCAACCATGATTTATTCTCTCTGTACTATTTGCTCGTGACATTGTCCTTATCACATGCAACAAAATTTAACTTTCAAATTTTGAATGTGGTTTAAATGTGAAAAACTAAAAACAGTAAAAAAGTTATCGCCGTTGCCGGGGATCGAACCCGGGTCACCCGCGTGACAGGCGGGAATACTTACCACTATACTACAACGACTCTTGCTTTACTTTGTTGTTGTTTGTATATTAATTCCACTTATATATCTTTGTTTAACAAAATGATTATTTTATATACTCGAATGCTTTTTACATGGTAGTTTATGGTTCATTATCTTCTTTTTAGTTTACTTATAATTCTTAATCGTATTACTATCTTTTTTCATAATCTCACGTCACTTTCAAGATTATCTTTTGACAAATTTTACACCGGATGATGCTACGTGCATACCCTCTGCCTCAAGTATGTCTGTCCAGAGATTCATGTGGAGTGTGCAAAACTTGGGACAAAACGTATTGAAACCATATTATTAATTGTTGTATCTGATTATTTGACAGACGGTTGGTACTCAGTATCAATGAATATATTGCTTGCCATTGAAAACGATACACATTCAAATTTGGGGTACCAGCAAAGTATGGTACATGCTGATCTGGTATTTAATACTCATTACTTTTGGTACCAACATAGTATGAATACAAGCATGATTTGATTTTGAAATGTTGCTGGCTCATCCATTAATGTCATAAGTGAGTAACTCTACCAAGTTTAATAGAACACGCTCCATACGGTTGCATCGACTTCTTAAGTACACACAAATGTTAAATATCATAAAGAAGATGCACCACAAATTATGGTGAAACTGAAACAATGAAGAGGATAAAAGAATAACAACATGGATCAACAACCTTTGATAATACTATAAAGAAGTCAGCTATGAGAGGGCTAATTATCCTCATTTTGTTGGACATAAACATGTAACTTAATTAACAACTCAACTTTAATACAGCAAATTAAGGCCTAATCATCGTTCCATTCTTGGTAACCTGCTCGGATTCTGGTTCTCTTTCTGACTCAAAGGCCCATCAATGCTACTACGAGCAGGTGGCATATCACCATTTCTTGTTGTTAGACAACCAGGAGGACCTTCAAGCAGCTGACAGTTATTACTACTACTCTTAGTCTTTGTTTCACCAGCAAGGTAGCTTGTCAAAGCACGTTTGACTCCAAAACCCCTTCGTGGAGGCTTATTGCAGCTTCCGTGTAATGAAGGTGTTCTGTCCGTTGTTGCAGGGGCCACGAGGGGCCCTGGTGAAAACTTTGGAGTCCCGAAAGCAGATTTGTATGGCGTTCCTGAAGAAGGTATGCATGGGATAAGGGCTCGTTTGTGAGTGGTAACATCGGTAGTGGATGGTATATTATCTGATTGTCTAGTCAAGTCGTCTACGTAAAGTAAATCATCTATTCGTGCCACAATGTTGAAGGCTAGACTCTCTAGGACCCTTGAGTAGCTCTCCAAGATTGATTTTCCAACGTCCTACAGTATCAGAAGATCAAATTATCAGTAATTGGGATATGGCTTTTGATAGCCGTGCATCTTAAAGTGATTATGTACGGAGTAATATGAAACAAAGCTGTTGTTTGAATTTGTAATAATGTATGTGATTGCTTATTCAAACTGCTTCTCATGTTATTGCTTTTTTGAAATAAACAACGTAGCCTGTTTATTTCACTTTAAGAATTGAGAAAAACAATCTGGATAAGTAATCCCAAATACACAACTGCTTATTTGCTGTATGATAACGAAATAAGTAGATGAGCACTTCTGAAAATCATATCTAAAATGACCAAAATAATCACTATTAATTTTGTTGCAGACTTGCATCTAATCCTATGCTGATTATTTTGACTCCTAAATTATCAGCCTATCTTATCATTTCCACTATACTAAAACACTAAGAAACTAATTATATACAACTTGAAAACAGTACCTTGTTGTGTTGAATCTTGCTGATGTCTAACGAGGTTTGAGTTAGACCAGGAAACCGATGTTTAAGGCAAAGTAAAAGACTTTCGGCTCGATCAGCTAGTGAATCCCTCTTGAAACTATCTGCCATTAGGTCCTTAACCATGTCCCATGAGGCTTTAGCCGCAGACTTATTTGGGTGTGGTACATTAGTTTTGGAGTGAATCCTTTTACGCCAAACATAAATAGCTGTCTCCACACGGTTAGCAATCTCTAGAGCCACATGTTCAGATGAAAGATCAAGACAATCTAACAAACACTCTGCCGAGAATTGCTCTGAAGTTATATAACGATATATAACATCACCTAAACAAGCTCTCCCATTCTACAAACCAGATAAAAGTTTTCCATTAAGCACTGGATTAAAGAACCATTTTTGCGAAATAAATAAAAAAAATAAAAAAATAAAAATAAAAAATAAAAAATAAAAAATAAAAGAAAAAATAAAGATGCTACCTTCGGCAGGGATTCGAAGTATGATTCAGGAACTTCCATATCTGATAAAGCAACACTATTGATTGCCATGGCCGCTTTTAGAATCTGATTAGCACATTCGCGTTTATGTGTCAACTGTTTCCTGGTGTTTTCTTTTAGGCCACCAGCAGGGACACGTGGCACGGGTAGCCACCACTTTTCCTGATGACGTTGAAGTGGTTTACGGAAAGAGCCTGACCCGTCAGTCTCTGGTGCTACTACCCCCTGATCAACATACCAGAACTCCGTTCTAATGAAACTATCTAGTATTTCCTGTAAAACCAACAAAATATGTGTTAGACTTATTAACTGCATTATGATTAGCCTAAAAACTGATGGATCATACTATATCATTTTAGCAGTTTTCCAAATCTGCTTAAATAATTATTCTAGTGGTTAAGTACTCTAAAATAAACTGTTAGTTTTATCCAAACAAGCAACCCCAAACACCCTATTTGTAGACCTTAAACTCATAGTTATCATTTTAGCAGTTTGAACAATTGAAATGAAAAATCAATGTAAAAATTAAAGAAAACTAACCAGAAGCAAGTTGTCTAGTTTCCGTAAAGCCGGGAGATTCATGAAAATATCTGATCTCGGTCTACAAGTCATGACCTCAAGCTTACTTCCATCAGGAAACGTCTGCCACGATGGTATTAATTCAACAATATGATCACTAACACAAAGAAGGCATTCCATCTCTCTTTGCCACATTTGCTTCTTCTCAGATTGCAATGGTTCCAATCTCCATAATTGACCAAATGCGGTGGCTGTATAAACAATCAAAACAAATTAGTACTACTTGATTTCAATAACATCTTTCCGTTACACAAAATTTGAGAAGACGAGAAGAATTACCGCAAAGATTTGTAATGGCGTTTGAAACCGCCAAAGCTGAACAAACCCCTTTGCCACTACCAGACATGTCTTCGCCAAGCAATAATTTAGCAAATCTTTCCTTCATCAACTCCATATCTAAACAGGTTCAATTGCAAATAACAAAGTGTAAAATTACATGAACACAAAAGTCAAACTAATAAAAATTAGACCTACCTATTAAATTCAACTTTCTGGAAAAAAGATGAACAGAAAACATACTCCCTTCATAACATTTTTACCCTAAATTATCCTAGTTACTAAATCTTGCAAATAGTTTCCCATTTTACCTCATTTACTAAACCTTGCAAAGATTTTCCCATTGTACTTCAAATTATCTATATAGCTAAATTCTGCAAATATTTACCAATTTTATCTCAATTACAAAATCCTGCAAATATTTACCCATTTTACCTCATTTACTAAACCTTGCAAAGATTTTCCCATTGTACTTCAAATTAACTATATTGGTAAATTCTGCAAATATTTACCAATTTTACCTCAATTACAAAATCCTGCAAATATTTACCCATTTTACCTCATTTACAAAACCTTGCAAAGATTTTTCCATTTTACTTTAAATTAATTATATTACTAAATCTTGCAGATGGTTTCCCATTTTACTTTATTTCACCTTTATTACCAAATCTTGCAAATATTTTCACATTTTACTCTGAATTACCTCATTTAAGTCAAAGCCAGTTTGTATATCAAAGATAATATTGACTTAAGAACCCCCAAAACATGTTTTTTTAGATCCCAAAAAACAGGAATCTAAAAACCAAAAACAAGACCAACAAACCTGAAACAGTGGACCCCATATTCTTCATTTTCAAATTCAAATCATCATCAACCAAACATTGCTTAATTTTCACCTCATCTTCACATTTTCCATTCACCTGAGCTTTTCTAATGGGCCAACCAAGAGAAGCAGTAGTAGGTGAAGCAGAGCAGCATTCCTTAGAATTCGAGTCGAAATGGCTCGAATTCGAGCTGCTACTAGTAATACTACTGTCAAATGAATCATACCCATCATTATTCTTCATACTTGAATTTTTGTTCATGTTTGTGTTTTCTTCTTCAAGTATTTACAAGCTTCAAATAGCTGGGAAGATTTTATCAAAGATTTAGTATAAAGTTGGAGAGAAAAGTGGTGTTTTTTTTGTTTGAAAAGAATTGTAACGTTGTTTGAGTTTGATTTTTAAAGGGGGAAAAAAGGTAAAGGACTAAAGGGTAAAAGACAATAACGTCTATAATTGTGGTTTTGAATAAATAAATGGAAAGGCTTAGATATAGCCGTAGGGATCTATAATATTTTATTCTCTTGTTAAAAAATTATGTAAAATAATAAACTATTCTAACAAGCAATGTTATGAATGCATGTTATGAATAGCGTGAAGTGTGGTGTGATAGCATGGCGTTTTTAAGGCGTAAATTAAAGCGGTAAAAAATATTTATATATTTATATTATATTTCATAATTATATGAGTGGTAAACATTAGTAAATGCAAACATAAATTTCAAATATTAGTAAATGCAAGCCCAAATATCAAATATTAGTAAATCCTTAAACGCTTCTAAAGAAATCGCCATGCTTTCATTTTTTAGTGCCTTTTCACGCCTCAACTCACGCCATGCCTAGAGCCGACGCCTTAGTGTATTTCGTAACTTTGAGGCCACGCCTCGCGTCTTGTTGCCGCCATAGCACGCCTTTCAGAACCCTGTTAACAGGTGACTTCAGTGGTTTAGTGTGCACTAATTCATACATAAGTTTTCTTTCAAATTAAAAATAATAAATTCAATACAATATATATCCAAAACATGCTTAACTTGCATTATATATCATGCATTAAAAACTTGTATTTAAAAAAAATATGCAAGTATTTAAGTTTTAGTGGGTATTTATGTCATTCTCCTATTAATTAATAAGCATAAAGTTTACCTATTTAATCATCTAACCAATACATTAAAGACACTAGTTAAAGAAACTCAATAATAAATAAATCAAAATAAATATAGGACAAAAATACACCTTTGTCCCTAAACTTTCCATGATACATCTCCATGGCCTTTAAGTTTTCAAAATCGTCATGGGTGTGTCTAAAACTATGGATTTTGAGGCCGAATGCGTCCCTTGACCCGAAATGGTGAGGTCAACGCTCAGTTTTGGTTATTTTTCCAAGGGCAATTTAGTTCAACCACATTTACAACTAGCGTATGGTTAATGTCTAACCCGACATTCTATTAAATTCTATAAAATCCTAAACAATCAACAACGCAGCACACATACATTCAATCAAAATAACTAAAAATGGCACGAAACGATAAGGGGAAGGCTTTGTACAGTGGGTTGAGGAAAGAGGATTGCTCCAAGGAACACCGTTTGGCCGCTAAGAAGAAGAAGAGGCTGCCGACAATGTGTTATCAAAGTTTGATGATTTGAAAACAAGGATTATAAAACTTGAAGCTCTGTTTTAATATCTAAAGGAGAGGAAGGAAATGAAGAAAAATGGTGATAGGGAAAGTTGTGGGTCTAGCTAAGTGTATGTTTAGATGGTAGTGAAGTTTGTAATGGTTGTCAACATGAGATCAATCAATAAAAATCTGGGTTTCGAATAAATGATAGTGTTTGGCAATCAATAATTTGCATGTTGTTGGTAATTCTTTAGTTTGACTGTTATAAGTCAATTTGGCAGTTTGATTATTAGATGTCTAAGTAATTAAACGATTTGCCTTTTTAACTATAGTGGGTGTTTAGATTAGCATTAGCATATTGGAGTTACATGTTAAAATATGTAAAGCATTTGCATTTAAACACATGTAACCATGTACAATTACTGGGTATGGTTTGAACACAGGTTCATCAAATGTTAAGTGGCCACTGTGTTTGGTTTTGCTGATGCAAAGGTGTGATCGATTGTGGTGCATATACCATCACATTTAGCATTTGTTTAGTTTGACTTTTTAAATGTCAACGAATATCTAATATATACAGCCATAAAATATAATGTATTAGACAACATGAGAATGACTTAACACATTGACTTTTTAGCATTTAGCATTTGGATAGTTTGACTTATAGTAGCCAACTGGCCAAACAATGTCTGATACAACATGAAAATGAGTTAAAACATTGTTTGATACAAGGTTCTACTGATAATTAACACAAAATTGGAGAAGACAATGCGGCCTCTACTATAAAACCTTCACCTGATGAACCTTCTAACGATGTACATACTAAAACTGGATTATCAACATACAAAAACATTCATCCGGTCACTGATCGTCAAACTGCAAATGTGCCTGAAAAAACAAGTATCCAAACACCAAAAATTCAAGCTATATAAGGTATAATTGGTGTAACATAATATAAAACACAAGCTATGCAATTCAAAATTGAAACCTTACATAGGATGGTTTGTTGGCACAAAGGGCCAATACGCAATTGGTAATCTTTTCACTGCTTTTAAAACGTTTATTAGCCTCACTAGGCACAACATCACAATCACCAGCACCATTAGCAATGTTTTCACCATCAAAACCAGGAATTTCAACCATTATAGCCTTCCCGTTCCCATCAAAACCTCGCTTATAAGTTTTTACAACTTCCTCGCCTTTTTCCTCTTGCAAAACGTCCTCTTCCAGAATCAGCTTACCCTTTCCCTTATTTTTAATGCTTTTGTCATGGATAACATCCTGTTTGATGCTTTTGTCATGGATAACATCTTTTTTCTCTTTGATAACAACACCAACCTGCAATTTGTTCTTATCTATACCCTTCCATTTACGACGAGTCATTCCCACTTGACATTCTGAAGTTAGCATCTTCCTCTAACCAACGCACAACCTCAAAACCAATGTTTTCTAAGTAAAATACTATGGAAAACTTATTTTAGACTTACATAATACCTTTTTCTAAAATAAGTTAACTTGATCGTTTATGGGCTCAAGGTTGTTACACCTTTGATCTAGGATTTTGGCTATGAAAAGCATGATGATAATGTTGGCGGAATATTCTATGAAAGAAACAATATTATCACAACAAGGTTTTGCCAACTTTTCCGTTTGTTTTTTTTCAACTAGCCCCAATGCTATGTGATCAATTATAGCACGGTTACAATCTAACAGGGATCAAGGATCCTTGAGGCTAAACAAACCTAACAACATTAGACCCCATGTCTAATGTTCATCATACCCCTCGTATGATGTTCCCACACACACTCATTTTGGTGCTTTACATTTTAACACACTTGGTGTTATTGTAATTTCTAAGTACGAAGCACCATGGAGGTGACGTTCACTTTGTTTCACTGTGAAGCATGCACTCACCACCACGTTATATAAAGAGGTGTGATCTCCTTTTTATAGAACAAAGGAGATCATTACAAAAATTAATAAGCTTAGTCATTTACTATCTTGCTTATGACTAGGATGTCAAGTCATCTAAGATACACCACGTATCTATGTTTACAACTCACTTTGGAGTGTTCAATTTGATGACTGATGAAAGATATTATCTTAAAGATATACTTGACTTTTATGCACATAATATCTTCTTTCATCCTTATCCATTCAGTAGTATGACTCACTGATCAGCAGCAGTGTTAATCAGCAGAATCTTTTTTTTGCTCTTCAGCAGAATCCATCAGTGGAACTATTTTGCTCTTCAGCAGAATCTTTGCTCTTCAGCAGAATCCATCAGTGGAACTATTTTGCTCTTCAGCAGAATCTTTGCTCTTCAGCAGAATTGCACTTAGTATATTTTGCTTATCATTTCAGTATTCTTCATGTTTCATTCTCTTTGTTTCAGATCATCAAATCTATCAAATCTATGGAATATTTAATTCCTTACAAATACTACTAACATCTGGGGCTTATGTATAACAAAGATATCAATTGAATCATGTGTTTCCGCAAACTCATATAGCTTAAGGACATCCTGGTCCCTATAAATCAAGTGCAAACCATTTTCTAGCGATTTATTTGGATGACAGAAAAACACCGCCCATTTTGGTTCCTTAATCTCTGATAACAGATTATCTAGGGTTGAACTAAAGATACCCCTATCATACCTAAAAGCATTAACATTAATAATGGATCCGCCTTCATACCTGAGTGGAGTATATTCAAATCTCCCATTTGTGTGAATCCAGAACAACACTTCTCCTTCTTCTTCTGGTTATGTACATTTAAATGTTGTTACAAATTTGTTCCTTTCCATTAACTTGCATCAACGGTGTTTCTCACAATGTGGAATGATTGATTTTTCTATGTATTAGGTTATTATGAAACTTTTTAGGGTTATGTTGGTCGGGTCATTGGGTCGGGTTTATTGGGGCGTAACCCAAACAAAAAACTTAAGTGTATTGGACAATTTTTGTCTAATTTCGCCCTTGGTCCGCAACCTTGCCAACGTTGACGTTTGTATACTTAAATTTCCCGCCATTTAATAACTTTACTCTTTACGATATACTAATATCAAATTTGGTCCCTGAATTTGTAACGTCATTAGTTCAGTTAGTAGTTAAGGGCCCATACCCCAAAGGTTTTGCATACCAAACACACAATTAAGTTACTTCCCAAACTTAAAACACAAAAAAATGTCAGAATTCCAACGCCTACAGGAACTTGAAACCACCACCGGTTCCCACGAACTGTTTGCTAGCATTGCTCTGTACTATCAACGCGAGAACAACAAGGATATAAAGCTTGCAAAAGGACTCCTAAAGTGTTATGTGGATTTGGTTCATGTGACCCACGAAACCTAAGAGTTTATGGCTGAAGTAGAAGGATGGCATACTCCCCTTATGTCATGGAGGCTTATACAAGATCTTAAAAGGATTCAAAAGAAAAATGTCATCAAGGCTATGGAGATTAACAAGATGATTACTGAAACCCATGCTCAGGTGTGGGGCAGGAACAATTTCATTGATTTTAGGAAAACTTGATTTTGTTGTTAATCACTAATGGTGAAACATTTAGTGTGTAATGTTTGTTGTCTTTTGGGCCTTATGAATTATATATTTTTCTTGATCATCTAGTATCACACTATCATGTACTTTTGATCTATGTTATCAAATGAAATGAAGATCTGTCTAGCTTAATCCGCTTTTGTTTTTGGTTTTTGGTTTTTGGTTTTTGCTTGTATAGCATAATCACATATTCACATTGATGTTATATGTTTGGTTCTTCGTGAAACAGTGTAAACATACAAATTTCGTATGTTTTGTCCCTTACCACGTGTTATGGTTACTATAAAGCTTTATGGATGCTTTTATAAGTACGGTTGTATTTTGACTATTAGTATTCTCAAATTCAAATTCAAAATTAGTCTAGTATTTCCCCCCTGAAATTGCTTATCAATGGGTAGATCTAGATCTCGTAAACATATGAAATGCTCTAATTGTCAGACCGTTGGACATAATAAGAGAAGGTGTCACAAGGAACAAGCTCCACAACCCCAAAAAGAAAGTAACATACGAGTAAAAAAAAGGCATTTTGATGGGAGAAGGCAGCAGGTATGCAAACATTTATCATATGATTGACTGATGATCTATTGTGTTTACATTGGATATGATGTATGCATATATTAATTTTTTTTTATCAGTGGATGGATGAAGAGGAGATAAGGTAGGCTATAGAACAAGAGATTCTTGAATCTCTTTTTTTTTCAAGAAGAAGAATATAAAAGGTTGGATGAAGATGAGAAGCAGTTAAGCCTAGTAGAAGAAGCATTCCACCAGTTTTTGGAAGAAGAGAAAATGTACAAACAACTTGAACAACAGGAACCTCATCTGGATAACTTTATACTAAGCTTTGAGGAAAATGTGGCAGCTTATGAAGATAGCTGGAACTCTGACAAGGAGCGGGAACTGAGCAGATTGGAAGCTCAGTTAGATGTAGAGAGGTTTGCGAGCTTTGATCCTTACGACGACGGTTACGACTCAAACAACTCTCAGACTTGGGATCACCCAGAATACAATTGAAGTTTAAGTTTCTGATGTTGGTATTTTGCAATAGTCAACAATTTCAAAAACTTGTAGTCTTTTGGCTGTATTGTATGCATTTACTCGTGTCTTTAATACTACCTACTTGTTCAACAACCTCATTGAACCTTTATCCTTTTTTCATCTATTATATAATACCTTATCTTCAACTCTTTATATATTCAATTGCTTTTCACAATGGATCCACAAAATGGTTGTCAATTGGTCTGCAATGATTGTTGGGTTGAAAGGGAAAACAGGGTTGGATTGATCTTTTTTGCAAGGCGTCCCCCTTACAAAGATTTCATGTGATATACTTGTCCATCGTGCCTTGAAAAAAAAAGGGAACCCCATCTTACACCACAAGAGCTGATGTTACAGGGGAAAAGACAACTACAACCGATCGTGGTGGGTATGTGATTGGCTTAGGTGTTAATTATTCTAGTAGAGGTCGTGCTAACGTGTGTAGTGCTGATGAACAAAGTGAAGCAACTACAATGACAACTACAACTAAAACAGCAAGTGGAGTATGCCCAAGTGAATCAGCTAGTGAAGAATCTGCAAGTGAAACACCCACTGAAAAACCTACAACTCATAAACCAACTGATTAAACTGCTAGTTATTTACCCAAGTAAATAAGCAGCAAGAAATTCTATGTTGTCTTTAAGTTTAAATGCAATTGATCTGATATGTTGTAATTCATATGTTATAACAATGCAGTTTGGTTACTATTTTGTTTTTTGGGTAATGTTGACTTTAATAGTCAAATTAAGTTATTGCAAACACTACAATATACTACATATGCGATTGCAAACTAAAAACCGTAAACAAGTAAAGCAAAAATGTAAAATCCAACTATTTCATTAGCCATCATCATCCTAAAAAATTTACATCTTCATTACATAAACCACTAAAAGTAATAAGTGAACTTTTTGATGGGGGACTTTGTTAATACAAATAATGTCAAAAACGTTATTCGCATTATTCGGTCTTCTCGTGTTATGATAATCACAAAATATAAAGATATGTTACGTAAAGTTACGGTTTATAAGTTTTTAATCAAGGAAACTCGTTGCTTCTACGTAGCTGCTTCAACATCACTTCAGGTATGAACAAACTTTATACCGTCATTGGTTATGTGATAAAAGAATTTTATTTTCACCTAAACTTACATTTTTAAGTTTGACAAAACATTTTCATAAAAGTATTTTTGTGTTTTTAAAGAAATGTTTTATTAAGAAAATAAATTCAAATTCAAACTTTATAACAGCTAGTTTTCCCCCCAAATCAGTTCAGCCTTAACCAGATAAGTTTTCACCACATCAGGACAAAAAGGGAGCATTTTGTCGCGGTGGTCCCTTAAATAGGCCGGCGCCCCTTAGTGATAAAGGATCATCTGGCATTTACGTGACCGTCCCTCTCCCTCCTGTTGCCTGTTAATACTGAATTGTTACACTTCAAAAATAATACTTTTCACACACACAAAACTTTCTGGTCTTTGTTCCTTTTATTCTTTGATCACTATAACATGTCGGTATATGTTTATAAGTGATTTCCTCTTCCGTCAAGTGCAAGAGAAGAACTTTCGACAACTATGAAGATTCGAGACGTTATAGGTGTCTACACACAAACGTAACATGTGTTACGTGATAGGATTTATATCATGCCATTGTTTTCCAACTTGTGTGTGAGTCAAGGATGGGGTATAAACTTAGATGGTGATGAATTTCCAAGTATTGTATTTGTGTGAGCTTGGATGGTGATGTAGTTCCAAGAAGTCTTGTAACTAGATTAGTTCATGTATTCATTGTGAGGAGAGTGATGTCCTAAAGTGTAGGTTAGGATTTGTTGAGTCATTATGTAAAGACTTGGATTGGGGATGATCAAGTGTGATAAGTGTGTAAAGACTTGATTCGGGTAAAGAATCAAGTGTGTCGTGTGTGTGAAGGTTTGGTTCGGGTGAAGAACCAAGTATGTCTAACAAGTGAAGACTTGGATTGGATGAAGATTCAAGATGGACAAGAGTGTTTGTTCGTGTGGCCACGTGGGCCTTGGAATAGATTGGTTCTAGATATGATTAGAACTCGACATTATGCTTAGTGTCGTTAAGCCTTGTGTAAGCATGTGTACGGATTGCTCCGCCTAAAGGAGTGTGTTGATATAGTGATTAATAACTCTCGAGTGTGGTACTCGGGGAGTGGAGTAGTACGGAGAGTGAGCTTCATGCCGAACCACTAAATATCATCGTGTCTCTTGGTTGTGCTCTTTCTTTACTCTTTACTTTACTTGTTTATTTATGTTTGTTAGTAACTAAATTGATATCAGATAACTAGTAGAATTCAACATGTTTGTAAATGAAAAATAACTGGACCTAAAACGGCAAAATGCTTTAGAAAATTAAAAAGAAGCGGTGATACTATTCACCCCCCCCCCCCCCCCCCCCGCTTCTAGTTTCTACAATTGGTATCAGAGCTTTGTTAATCAAGATTTTTAAAGTATACTGTACTTTAAAACTTGAATCGATTTATGGAATCAAAATGATATCTAAAAGGGTGTTATTTGAATCAGCTACTGTCACACCCCCAATTTACCTGACTTGCAGCGGAATGGAATACCTGGGGGTGTCTGTCATAGCATCACAGTTACAGTTACATTGAACGACCTAAAGTGTCGTTTGGAAAATACTTCGTTTGATCATTGAAATAATCCAGAAATTTACAATATGAGGTCCCCAAAAGGTGTTGCAAGTTTATGAAAAACAAGTCATACTAGATCAAACGTTTACATAAGTGCATGAAATAATAGTGAGACGCGTCGACTCCGTGACTCCATGAAGGTCCAAATGCATGTCACATGAGCTACCTTAATAACCTGAAATACATTGCTAAAACGTCAACACGAATGTTGGTGAATTCCAAAGGTTTATAAAATGTAATGTTGTACGGCCACCACAAGTATAAGTGCATAACAAAAGTCACGTAAAATAGTACAATAGACCTTAAGCTCATGACCCCGAAGCTAGACTGATGAAATATATGCCCCTCCTGAATGTTTTACCAGAACACTCCCAAAATGTCAGACATGAAATGCATCCGCTTACTGTTGGTAAATACTACCACGGATGGAGGCGTCACCCTCAATAGATCTATCCACTCACTCTCGCTTAATCGGCAAATTAACGGTCCATGATAATAAATAGGGGACTTTAACATGTTGGTATGACAACATAAACAATGTACATATGTTTTGGTACTTAGGCTCGTACTAAAATAATTGATGCAATGTATTCCCCCGTAGGATTTGAAATCAAAATATTAAATTGAAAACGGGGCTATGAAAACTCACCTCTAGCTGATGATACAGTGTGATGAAGTGAAATGAACAACAATGAACGATTAACTGCCGTAACCTAATATGAATGACGAACGGTCTACTTTAGATCATGAAATGATATTGTGAATGTCCATGCACATGCTTCATATACTACTCTACTCTAAAAAAATTACTTGTTGTTATAAAAAATAATACATTTTCCAAAACTTAGAAAAATAAGGCAACTAGAAAATAAAACTAGTTGAAATATATATATATATATATATATATATATATATATATATATATATATATCGTATATATAATTGTTAGTGTTGAAATCCGCGAAATAATGTCTTGTAGTAATAAAAATATGCTTGTACTCACTAATACTTCATTAGTTATGATTTTGGGTACTTGGGTATTATATTTGGAAATCTAGAGTTACTACGTAGTTGTAACACTATTATTTTTCTAGCTGACAAAGCTGTCAAAATAATATATGTTTTGCCGATATTGAAACGTGAATATCTTTATCGTTATAAGTCCGTTTTACTTGTTCTTTATATCCATGGTTACGTCTTAGTACATAGTAATATATTTTGGAAAGCTTGGCTCCTCCGGGTTACGTCTAAAGCCTCGTTTTGTACGACGAAAAACGTCCAACAGCATGCATTTTCAGAAAATAATACTTTTCGTCAATAAAGTTGCAAAAATCATAACTTCTTCGTTATAAACTCTTTTTAATCCGTTCTTTCGCCTACGGCTTCGTTTTTGAAAGTATTTTCTAAAAATTTTGCCAAAGTTTACTTTATGTTTACTGAATTTCCTGGGTTTACAAAAATGGGACAGTAGGTTTATATACTTGTTACAAATCCATTTTTCATGTTCAAAACTAGTTTCTAACATCACCAATTCTCTTGCAAACACCACAAAGCTATTCTAATCCTACCATACACCTTCTTAGGGTGCCATGGGTTCCTAATCACCACTAATCATGTTAATTTAATAAGGGAATACCTAAATCAAATTCTAGGGTTTGTATGTTCAAAAAGTTAACAAAAATATTGTGGTATAGCTAGCTTGTGCATGAAATTAAGCATGAAAACCATATGATACAAGTATAAATTAGATGAAATCATGAAAATAAATTTGATAACTTACTTTGAAATATTAGGTGATTAGATGATGAGAAACTTTGTGATTCTTGAGTTTATATTTCAAAACTCTTAATTAGAATGATGAAATGAACAATTTTTATGCTTTGATCTTCAAAAATTAATGGATTTTGGTCTTGGATTGAATATGGGTCGTGGGTTTTGAGATGAGGAAGAGAAAATGGGTTTGATTTTGATCTAAAAATTTATAAGGATAATGTGTTAAAGGTTTTTAGATATTTACTTGTTTTTATATTACTATAATAAGTAATTAAGTCATAAGGTTAAAAAGAAAGCACATGGTGTCTAGGGGGGGGGGGGCATGTGGCCGGTTTTACATGAGAAAAAGGGGAAGAAAAAATCGATTTTGGTAACTTAGTAAATTTAGTGTAGTATTAGTTGTAGTTTTTAGTTAGTTTTGTTATAATCGGGTACCAGGTTTGCTAGAAATAAATTTTAACGAAGTTATTCGGGATAAAATAAAGTTGTAAAAATGTTAAAAATATGTTGGGTACAAGTATTGAGTGTTCGGGTGATTATTGTTTAGTTTTCACGAAAACCGTCGTAATATTTATAAACTTACGTTATAAATAAAAATAAATTTCCAAAATACTGGGTAAATGAATATTATAACTTTTATGATGATATAATGGATATAAAAATATGTCGGGACCATTGTGGGAATATTTAGATATATTCGTCGTATGTATTAATCGTGTGTTAACGTTTATTTATAAATAATTATACATAAAACGTTAAATATATCAAATATATAAATTTGAAAATCCTAAGAGTGGTATAACATGAAAATGCTATTATGATGATATGCAGACTGTCTCTAGTCCGTATGCAATGTCCTTACTGATAATGAAATGAATTTGCACCTAAACCAATCCGGTTACGCGAATTTGAATACCCATAAACTAAATTTACGATGAAATGAGTAATGCAAGAGATTAGTGAAAATTTTTCCGAAAATGAATAGTGTTCAATGAATAGTAAAATTTTCAAATGTTTCTCAGAATATCAAATTGACCTCGAAAATGATGAATAGTAAAATGATGAATAGTGTTTTGATGAATAGTGTTTTTCTAAAGTTTGGGAAATGACCTGAAATGGTGAGTTGTGACAGTCTTCCCCTCTAAATGGAACTTCGTCCCGAAGTTCAGTTTATGTTGGTCTCTAAGGACGTATTGGTGAAAAGGTGATGATATTCGAGAATTCCAGCGAACTTTCACGATAAGAAATCGACTTCGCTTCAACTGTTTGACCACCCGGTCCATGATTTCTGTTGGTTCTGTAACAATGCTCAAGTCTGATGGCCACTATGCCTACTCTGTCTGAAATATTACATGGTCCAGTGTATATCGGGTTTAACTTTCCAAGTTTTCTGAATGATATCATGCCTTTCCTAGGCAGAACTTTCAACATAACTCTGCCTACCAACTTGAAGTTTTAATGGTTTACAACTTATTGAATTTGTAACTGATTCTTGACTTGTAGGAAATTTCTGGTTATTTCATGAATGCCTACTAGACTAGTATGTTGGGCTTTTCCAAATTTCGATCCGTCAATGGATATTGGCACCTCATCCATAGAGTGCCTCAAATGGTGTAGTCTCTATGCTCGCGCGATAACTATGATTGCAACTGAATTTGATTTATGATAACTGGTTAGTCTAACCATTTCTAGGGTCAATCACTCATGCTCTGAGCATACTTTCGTATATTTGAATTGTTCTCTCGCTTTGACCATAGGTCTGAGGGTGATAGGTGATGTTTACATCTAAATGGGTTTCTGAAGGAAATCCTGAAATGATTGCTTGAAGTCCAAGGTGAATCAGTTTCCTTAACAGGAATAACTGAGATAGGTACAATAAACATTTGTGACTAATTCCACAACGTTCGGTCCTTCGAACTTGGCGTTATCTGAAAGGGATAGAATATAGATAACAATTTGATTCCTTGTGTTTTGTTCCAACGGATGATAAGACATATGTTTTTCTTTGCCTAGTGGGTTTGGTCCCCACTACTGAAGTTAGTGATTAATTTGTGATGTCCTTCCTAATTCCTTCATCACATATTCAAATATTCTATATTGTCAAGTCACAAAATCCTAAATGCATAAGCGATGTAGTAGGGAAATTTGTTCTGAAAATTTGTCTCGCGATTGTGAGTTTTGGTTAAAATCTTTTTCTGAATAAACGAATTTAGAAAATGGAGCAAATGATTTACTAAGTAATATTTTTTCTGATGATTCAAAATTTCAGTAGTTATGAAATAGAAAAATGTTTTCAATCATGTTGTGATTAAGACTGCTTACCAAAGTTTGATGTCTATGTATATTTCTCATTGTACAATAGTGTTGCTAAAGATTGACCAAAAAGGATCGTACTTGTTCGAAATAGGAATTTCAGAAATCATTTTTCCACAATGTATGTGATTTATGTAAATGCAATTTTTGAATCAACTTTGTTTAAAAGTGAAAACACTAACAAGGAGACAATGGTAGGATAGAAAATGTTCGCTTAAATGCATAGATGTCTAACATTTAGTTCCTGAGGTTGAATAATGCCTATTGGTGGTTATCAGGCATAACTACAAGCATAGGTATTTAGACTAACTTAAGTCCTGAAATATTTTATCGTTGTAATTGACAAGACGAAGGTATCACTTGATGTTGTGTCGATGAATGTCTATTCTGTTTTCCCATGTAGAAGAGGAGACATGTTCGGGTCTGATCCCTTTCTTGGTATGAAGGTGAGGTTATCTGAAATTTCTAGAGACATAATGCCTTAGGGGAATCTACATCGATATTCTTGATTCAAACAATTGTCCTTTGTGAAAACTTATTACAGGAAAGTTTATGTATGGATGAGGCCATGTTTAAATGAAATGCTCTACAGTCTCAATTAGAAGCTTGGTTTATTTCTATTGTGTTGTCCTGCGGACATTTATATTGAGTTCAATCCTGTAGCTCAGTCTAGCTAGTACCTTTAAATGATAGAATTTGACAACTAAGTCAGAGATGATGATTCGGATACAGTATCTTAGAATTTGTTGTTGAGTTATGAATTCTCTCACTATATACTTCTAGTCCTGGTTAGTAGTTCTATAATCCTTTCGTTGCTTTTATTGTATAGAGGAATCCTGCATGTAATTGATATGGAAAGTCTCTCCTAGGGAAGTCAATGGGAAAATCCAACTTAATGGCTAAGTGGGTGACAGGTGGGGTAAGTATCCAGGGATAGTTCGGCAAAAGGGATGTTTATGGAAGAGTTCCTTTGTTTACAAAACTTTTAATTGAAGATTGTTATTAACAATCCTTTGAAAAGGTAATTATTTCCTTCATGGCATAATCCTTCCTGAATTTTACATAGGTGATCAGGCTATGTATAATTGAGGACTAATGATGCGACGTTAGATTTTGTCAAAATATCATAACTTTTCTCAAAAGTTTTAGATGGTGTTCAACGCATTGTTATTAAAAAATGGTATCCTGATGTTTTCTTTCAAGTAACATGAAAATTGCCTCGCATAATAATAGTAAATACTTGGTGTAATGACAGAAAAATCAATTTATAGGATGGTAATAAAATAGCTTACTTCAGAAATTTTTCTGTAAAACAGTTTCCCCATATGATAGTAAAATAGCTTGAATGGTGTATTGGATACGTGGGTGAATCTTGTCGAATGGTAATAGTCTACTAATTCGTCAAAAACGAAATCAGCCTAATCCCTAAAATGACAATGATAAAATGTTGCGAAACGATTGAAGTTTGAGCAATTGGGATAGAAATGGAGTAAACGAAGGTTATGATTATCACAGAGGTAACAAAAGATAGATATTACATTGGATAGAAAAGTGCTTAATACAACTAGGTTATGTCATCGTACCAACGGTAAGTACAAAAGGAAAGATACAACCCTAAAGGGCTCGAACTACGGTTTATATATTGAAACAAGGCTCCTCCTGCTGAAGCATTGTTGTTATCCTTGATGTTGCTAATATCCTGACGGTTCTCTTTCAACAGCTCACGCTATTTCTCGAGCGATTCAGTCTTGATTCCCAAGTTCCTGATTTTTCCTTGTTCCTTAGCTCCGGGCAGTCCTTCTTGAAATGCCCTAAGTTTCCACATTTGAAGCAACTCCCTGGGATCCTCTGATTTGTGAGTTTCCTACAGTCCTTAGTCTGATGACCCTGCTTCTTGCACACTCCACACGGTTCACTGCAATGATCTCGGTGATGTTGATTACACAGGTTGCAGTAAGGTAAATTTCCAATATACCTTCTCTTTGTGTGCGGTCCTGCAACAAAGGCTCTATTCACTTCTTGTCCTTTGGGTGATTGTTGAGCAGCATTGCAACCTAGATTGTTGTTCCACTTCCTTTTATTATCACTATTGTTTCCTGATGTCTTGGCGTGAACTATGAGTTCCTTTGCTTCGATCGCCATTTTGATAGCTTCAGACATGGTATCGGGTTCCCATGCGATGACCAACATACGAATTTCATGGGAGAGTCCCCCGATGTACCTTTCAAGTTTCTTGCTTTCCGGTTCATCCATTGCAGGACCTAGTCGTGTTAATTCATAAAAAAGAGTAGTGTACTCGTCAACATCATTTCCTACCATGGTAAAGTTTAGTGTTTCCTGTTCTATTGTTCGTAATTCATTTCCTACACCAAATGTTATACCCATCATCCTTCTTAGTTTCTCCCAAGAGTGTGAGTAAGCAGCATCAACTCCCACCATCTTAATATGTTTGGTCCACCATTCCTGGGCATGATCCTGAAAAGTGCATGTGGCGAACTTAACCTTGTCTTCCTTACGACAGTCGCCACATCGAAATATTGTTTCTATTTCTTCGAACCATTTGAGAAATTCCTTTGTGTCTCTAGTTCCGCTAAAGGAGGGAGGATTGCACCCCATAAATTCCACGTGAGTAAGTTCCTTAGTGAGGGCGGTGGCTATGTTCTTTGCAATGACTTGTCCAACAGCAGCTTGCGTCATGCTTGGAGTGGTTTGCTTAAATCTATCTTCATCAAATCATAAGAGACCATGAGAATATATAGTTAATAAAAGTCATCATATTCACAACACATGAATATAATACATGAAAATTTCGGTCTACGTGAACCGATATCATAAATAGCACAACCATTCCTTACATAGTAGAGTCACACTTGATATATTTGTTTGTACAACAATCAAAAGACAACAAGTTCTTTAGACTATGTCCCACACTTTCTGTGGCTAGGATAATAGTAAAAGCTAGTGAGGATATAAGTCTGGTCTAGAGACTTCCTGGTGTCCCTCTGTGTGAAGTCAGGTTTGTGGCATCATAAGGTCGAGATAGTCCTGAAGTGGTGTCTGAAGTTGTGCATCGATCAAATCTTAGATAATGTAGGTTCTGAACCATTCCAGAAGAATCTACGGATGTTCCTGTTGAGTCTGTGGTATTGGTATTATCTACTAGGTGTTATCTAGTTCATGGCAAGTGGGAATGGAAAAGGAAAATGACAATGATGGTACCCTAGATGATGAGAATAGAATTGCTAACGATGAGATCCTAGTGGTGAGCTAGGAGATGTTGATGATAATAGTGAATGGAGTACTACCCTCTTTCGCGCTACCTCGCAACATCAAAGAGGTAAAACTGAAGTACGCGCTGTGGGACGACCAATAGTGTAATAAGTAACTGATGGTGGTGGTAGTACCTGAGTAGTAAGCGCCCTACTAGTGAAGGAAAGAAAATATACTATCTCCCTTGAAATAAGCAATCTAATAGGTCCATTAAGATTAAGTCTGAATACTCTACCAAAAGGTATTCTATGTATGGGCTGAATGATAGGAAAACCCTTTTCCTATGACAAATCAATGGTGCTAATGGTGGTATAAGTGCAACTGGTGGTATAATGGTAGTGGAAGATGACAAGGCATCTTCAATGTCGGAATCCGATAAAAGGATGTCAGGGTGAGTATCTGAAGACATGTCACTTGTGAACCAGATCATTAAAATGATATATATATATACGAATATGAGTATAAAAAACTCGCACAAGGTATGCATGAAACAACATGTATCATAATTATGCACTTATGGAAATCTAGAGTTACTACGTAGTTGTAACACTATTATTTTTCTAGTTGACAAAGCTGTCAAAATAATATATGTTTTGCCGATATTGAAACGTGAATATCTTTATCGTTATAAGTCCGTTTTACTTGTTCTTTATATCCATGGTTACGTCTTAGTACATAGTAATATATTTTGGAAAGCTTGGCTCCTCCGGGTTACGTCTAAAGCCTCGTTTTGTACGACGAAAAACGTCCAACAGCATGCATTTTCAGAAAATAATACTTTTCGTCAATAAACTTGCAAAAATCATAACTTCTTCGTTATAAACTCTTTTTAATCCGTTCTTTCGCCTACGACTTCGTTTTTGAAAGTATTTTCTAAAAATTTTGCCAAAGTTTACTTTATGTTTACTGAATTTCCTGGGTTTACAAAAATGGGACAGTAGGTTTATATACTTGTTACAAATCCATTTTCCATGTTCAAAACTAGTTTCTAACATCACCAATTCTCTTGCAAACACCACAAAGCTATTCTAATCCTACCATACACCTTCTTAGGGTGCCATGGGTTCCTAATCACCACTAATCATGTTAATTTAACAAGGGAATACCTAAATCAAATTCTAGGGTTTGTATGTTCAAAAAGTTAACAAAAATATTGTGGTATAGCTAGCTTGTGCATGAAATTAAGCATGAAAACCATATGATACAAGTATAAATTAGATGAAATCATGAAAATAAATTTGATAACTTACTTTGAAATATTAGGTGATTAGATGATGAGAAACTTTGTGATTCTTGAGTTTATATTTCAAAAACTCTTAATTAGAATGATGAAATGAACAACTTTTATGCTTTGATCTTCAAAAATTAATGGATTTTGGTCTTGGATTGAATATGGGTCGTGGGTTTTGAGATGAGGAAGAGAAAATGGGTTTGATTTTGATCTAAAAATTTATAAGGATAATGTGTTAAAGGTTTTAGATATTTACTTGTTTCTATATTACTATAATAAGTAATTAAGTCATAAGGTTAAAAAGAAAGCACATGGTGTCTAGGGGGGGGGGCATGTGGCCGGTTTTACATGAGAAAAAGGAGAAGAAAAAATCGATTTTGGTAACTTAGTAAATTTAGTGTAGTATTAGTTGTAGTTTTTAGTTAGTTTTGTTATAATCGGGTACCGGGTTTGCTAGAAATAAATTTTAACGAAGTTATTCGGGATAAAATAAAGTTGTAAAAATGTTAAAAATATGTTGGGTACAAGTATTGAGTGTTCGGGTGATTATTGTTTAGTTTTCATGAAAACCGTCGTAATATTTATAAACTTACGTTATAAATAAAAATAAATTTCCAAAATACTGGGTAAATGAATATTATAACTTTTATGATGATATAATGGATATAAAAATATGTCGGGACCATTGTGGGAATATTTAGATATATTCGTCGTATTTATTAATCGTGTGTTAACGTTTATTTATAAATAATTATACGTAAAATGTTAAATATATCAAATATATAAATTTGAAAATCCTAAGAGTGGTATAACATGAAAATGCTATTATGATGATATGCAGACTGTCTCTAGTCCGTATGCAATGTCCTTACTGATAATGAAATGAATTCGCACCTAAACCAATCTGGTTACGCGAATTTGTATACCCGTAAACTAAATTTACGATGAAATGAGTAATGCAAGAGATAAGTGAAAATTTTTCCGGAAATGAACAGTGTTCAGTGAATAGTAAAATTTTCAAATGTTTCTCAAAATATCAAATTGACCTCGAAAATGATGAATAGTGTTTTGATGAATAGTGTTTGATGAATAGTATTTTTCTAAAGTTTAGGAAATGACCTGAAATGGTGAGTTGTGACAGCTACCAATTTTCGATAATGAAAATCTTGTCATTTGGAAAATGAATTTGAAGGTTATGTGAAATCAATAGATCATTATCTTTGGCATATCATTTCTATTGATGATTTATAATCAATAATAGAAAGTCTTACTAATAAGTTTTTCATAAATAACTTGCATGAAATATTTGAAGCAAAAATGTTGATTTATGAATCTTTGCCGAAAATTTAGTTTGATCAAACAATTTTATGTCAAATGGCAAATGGCATTTGATAAAATAGTTTGAACATTCGTCGAGGAAATGTATAAGCCAAAGATGATGAAAATGTGATATTTGAAAGACGCTTTGTTTAAGTGAAATCATATACTACTAGTTTGAATGTTTTCATTGTAGGTAATGTTGCCGACAAGAATTTCTTGAACAACCTTGTTGGTGCACCAATTTACTTGTTTTGATGTAATGACTATTAAGAAGACAATGTACGGTTTTATGTGCAATGTGGATAGCTAGCTAAGAATACAATATGCACCTTAAGCATGTAGACAACCTAATGGTCATCTTACCAAGTCGATTGCATCACTAATCTTATGGACTAATTGCCAAGTGAATATCATCTAGTCTTGCATCACCAACAACACTTGTTTTTTGTTATGTGCTAATAAGGATTGCTAAAGGCCAATGTAAGTTTTCTTACCAATCTTAACTATTATGTTTGCTATTTGATTGCTTGCTCTATGTTCATGTAACTACGTGATTAGAGATTACATGCTTATATGCTAAATGATGTTTGTATGCCAATATGTGCTAGATGCTTTGTGTTGTTTAGACGCTTTGTCTAAATGCTTATCCTTCTTTAGATTCAAGCAAATTATTTGGAAAAATAATGGTCTTACCACAACCATTGTTTATAACAAACTTGATGTCAATCAATCACTATAGACGATGCATACTTGCTTCACTCTTTGTTTGCTCTCTAGTTCTCGTCTATGACATTTCTTGAAACTTACTTGATTGACTTCTAGCTTCCTCGATGCAAATCTCATCCAAAAATTTCATTCTCTCTTTTCTTCTGTTTCGACTCAAAATCCACTCTTTAATCAAGCGTATCGAGTCTTTCATTCTTCTTATGTCTCAATTCCACTCCTTACACATTCCTTAGCCTACTCGTGCGTATTGAGTCATTTTCGTATCTTAAAACTCAATATGTTATGTTTTAAAACCATCTGAAACTAAAGATTTTTCATACTAACCAAAACCCCAAAAATCGTCCAAAGACCACAAGCTTCTGGCGGCGGTCCTTTAGCTCTCGGCGGTCCTATATCAATAAGGGACCGTCCATGAATTTTTGCCTATGCCCCGTTTTTCTTTTCGCAGAACATCCAAACACCCCTTTAGTGCAGAAAGTGACGAAAAACTCGACCAACACTCAAATCCTCACTAACTCATTATCAAATTAGTTCAAGGTTTTCAAAGTTAAGATCATCAACCACCTATACTCACTAATTACTCCATTGTAAGTCAATTTTCTCAATTTCATTTAATTAATTTGTAATTGAATTTCTAGGGTTCATATGAACTCAAAATTAAATTGGGGATTCTCATTTCTTTGCAAAATCAACAACAATTGAAGGTTAATCTTAAACAATGTATCACGAACAAAACGTAAATTAATAAGTCAATTGTTTTAATTCGTGAGTTTTTGAAAATGGGTAAAAATGAGATTATCCCTAACTCAAATTTGTGGATGTTAATATTGTTCAATCACGTAACAATAACGTAATTATGCATTGTTAATACATGTCAAAAATGTTTTCATAATCATGCAACGAAATGATTCAGGAATTTCAAAACTAAAGTATATTATGGTACAAGGGAAGTGTTTAGAATAAGCACAATATTATTATCTAGTTAACCTCTTATAAATTTTATATAGGTACAATCATGCCTCACACATATGATATCGATCACATCTGAACTCAATCTTATATTCCCGAAATTTCTTCTGAATTTGACACACCACCTGAATTTATTCCATGTATCAAACCATTTGAGTTAGGTCATGTTCATGAAGGACGAATGGTTGATCCCTTGTATCCTTATAAGGAACGTATCGAAAGAGGTTTTCGTTTCATAGGATTTGATTGTCTTCTAAACATTAATGAACCTATTTGTCCTTGCTTTATACTTGAATTTTACTCTAGTGTTAATATCAAATGAGATCGAAACTACTTTATACACCTTAGGTGTAAAATTGGTCACTACAATGTCCATGTATCTCTTAAACAATTTGCTCAAATCCTTGAACTTCCTAGTAATGGGCAATGTGCTTATTCGGAAGAGTTTGATCTCAACTCCCTCCTTGAGAATCGGGAAGATGAAGGTCCATATCGAACATATGTTCCTTCTTCAGCCAAAATAATTGAGTCAATTTGTCAAACGTCTAACACTCTTCACCCAAATAAAATTCGTGTTTCTGAACTTCGTCCTGGTCTTCAAGCTATGGCTGTTATTCTTCGTGAAAACGTTTTCTGTCTTGTCAAGGATCATGAGTATGTACCAGCATGTTGTGCTCACATGCTGCATTGCATAATCAGTAAATGACCTTACAACCTTGCTTATTTCTTCGCTAAGCGAATAATGCAACTCGAGGACACTAACGACAAGTTAATGCCCTATGGGATGCTCTTTACTCGTTTTTATAACCTCATAATGCAAACATATCCACACCTCCAAAGCACCCAATACCAACTCTTTCGACATGTTATGGATCCTATATCCAAGTCACACATTTCATCATTCCTTGAGTTTGAAAGACTTTCGATTAATGATATTCTCGATGAAGAGTTGTCCATATATCAAGAGAGACGCTTCGAAGAAGACTGAAGTCAACAATCATGTATTTTTAGTTGCTATGTTATAACCTTGAATGTTTCATAGTATTTCTATTTACTGTCGTTCTTCGAATTGCTATGTGTGTCATTTGTATGAACAAATCTCACTTTTATTAGACGTGAATGTTTATTGATGATGTTGTTAGCTTATTTAGAGTATGCATAACATCTTTCATCATTAAACTTTGGTTTATAATGGTCTATGACAAATAGAATTAAAATGTGCCTGCAGGTTATAGAAATGAGAAAATGGGCAAAATTTTGTAAACCCACTGCCGGCGGTCCCTTATTGATCTGGCGGTCCTCCAATGATAAGGGACCGTCTGAGGTTTAAAGGACCGCCCTTGTGGGATCACGGATTTTTGCACTATTTTTTTCATTCCTGCAATCCTAAACCTATTGCATGATTATCACCACCTTACCATGTTTAGATAAACATTTCTAATTGCTTAAAAACTCCTAATGCATGCTTTGCCCAAATCACAACCATTCTTGATTATTTAAACCTTCCTCATCACCCTCAACCTCATCACAATCATCTTGCAAATCAACTTCATCACCTACAATGGCCTCATCTTCCACTTCCTTGCCAACAAAAAACAAATAACCCACAACACAACAATCAAACAAAAGGCCTAAGCTCAAAATCATTCGACCTCAAACCAATTTCATTGACCTCACACTCTATGACACCACTCCATCTCCTAAGTCACCACCATCATCACCTCAAGCACCAAGTGCACCACTCAAAACACCATCCACCAATGGAACATATCACTCTTCTTCTAAGACATCCTCTAGCTCAAAGACAACCACATCACCTTTCTCATCATTTTTCAAAAACTTGTCACCCTTGCTCACCCAATCTAGTTCGGGTGCTTACACTCCATTCGTGAGTAATCAACCATCATCTCCAACTCACTCTATCTCATCTCCAAGAAACCAACATCCTCCTCCAACAAACTCATTTAATCATACCACCACATCACCAAATGAGACTTTAGAGAACAATCCTCTCACTCCACCATCATCTCCAAATCTTGGTAATCCCGTTCCCTACTATTTTGCTAACAACCACACTGTGGGGTGTGCTTGTTGTTACCAGAACTTTCATCTCATTCACTCTCTTCGAGATGAACTTCACATCTTGTTTGGTCACATTGAGTATCTCATTGCTCAACAAAATGTGCAACCAACTCCCCTTGCTTTAATGCCACCATCGGCAACTCCTTCGACTCCACCTTCATCCTCTCCATCATCCACACCACCCTCCGACTAGATATTCTTAAAAGTCTAGTCATGAATAATCAAGTGGAAGTTGTGCTTTGGACCAAACATGCAATGGGAGTTAACTTGTTGTAGTAGTTTCTATGATGTGTTTGTTATGAAATTTCTTTATGATGATCATTGTATGCCTCATTCGGATGAATGAATGAATGATTATGTTTTATGTCATGATAATATGTTGTGTTATTAGTCATTGCTAAACATGAAAATGGACTAAAAATATCCAACCTTGAAAATGGGAAGTTACTTAAATCACAACATACCTGCCAACTTGGAAGCCTACTGCCGGCGGTCCTTTAAATGGACTGACGGTCCCCGAATCAATAAGGGACCGTCCCCCTATTTAAGGGACCATCCCCAATAATGCTCAGAATTAAAATTCTATTATGTGTTTCTCTATCTTATTCCTGCACTACATAATTGATTTCACATCCATATCATATTCTATATATGCATGCATGTGCTTTGTTCTAACTCTGTTTTGTAGCACATCACCATAGCTCGATTCCCCGGTGCCCTCATTAAGGGGGAGCACTTAGCTAGGGGAGCTTGTATTTCGTTGATCACTCCAATGATTATCTTTCAAGGGTGCTCGTGTCTTCTCTCCTCAACAACTACGACACACCTTTTTGATTCTACAAAAAGTTAGAGAAGTAATGGGAAAACTCATTAAAAATTTATCAACGCATAATTTTACATAAAATACGTTTATATTTTGTAATCATCAAAAAGGGGGAGATTGTTAATACAAATAATGTCAAAAACGTTATTCGCATTATTCGGTCTTCTCATGTTTTGATAATCACAAAATATAAAGACATGTTACATAAAGTTACGGTTTATAAGTTTTTAATAAAGGAAACTCGTTACTTCTATGTAGCTACTTCAACATCACTTCAGGTATGAACAAACTTTATACCGTCATTAGTTATGTGATCAAAGAATTTTATTTTCACCTAAAATTACATTTTTAAGTTTGACAAAACATTTTCACAAAAGTATTTTTGTGTTTTTAAAGAAATGTTTTATTAAGAAAATAAATTCAAATTCAAACTTTATAACAGCTAGTTTTCCCCCCAAATCAGTTCAGCATGAACCAGATAAGTTTTCACCACGTTAGGACAAAAAGGGAGCGTTTTGTCGCGGCGGTCCCTTAAATGACCGTCTGGCATTTACGGGACCGTCCCTCTCCCTCCTGTTGCTTATTAATACTGAAATGTTACACTTAAAAAATAAGACTTTTCACACATACAAAACTTTCTGGTCTTTGTTCCTTTTATTTTTTGATCACTATAACATGTCGGTATATGTTTATAAGTGATTTCCTCTTTCGTCAAGTGCAAGAGAAGAACTCTCGACAACTATGAAAATTCGATATGTTATAGGTGTCCACACACAAACGTAACATGTGTTACGTGATAGGATTTATATCATGTCATTGTTTTCCGACTTGTGTGTGAGTCGAGGATGGAGTATAAACTTGGATGGTGATGTAGTTCCAAGTATTGTATTTGTGTGAGCTTTGATGGTGATGTAGTTCCAAGAAGTCTGGTAACTAGATTAGTTCATGTATTCATTGTGAGGAAAGTGATGTCCTAAAGTATAGGTTAGGATTTGTTGAGTCATTATGTAAAGACTTGGATCGGGGATGATCAAGTGTGATAAGTGTGTAAAGACTTGATTCGGGTGAAGAATCAAGTGTGTCGTGTGTATGAAGGCTTGGTTCGGGTGAAGAACCAAGTATGTCTAACAAGTGAAGACTTGGATCGGGTGAAGATTCAAGATGGACAAGAGTGCTTGTTCGTGTGGCCACGTGGGCCTTGGAATAGATTGGTTCTAGCTATGATTAGAACTCGACATTATGCTTAGTGTCGTTAAGCCTTGTGTAAGCATGTGTACGAATTGCTCCACCTGAAGGAGTGTGTTGATATAGTGATTGATAACTCTCGGGTGTGGTACTCAGGGAGTGGAGTAGGACGGAGAGTGAGCTTTGTGCCGAACCACAATAAATTGCCGCGTCTCTTGGTTGTGCTCTTTCTTTACTCTTTACTTTACTTGTTTATTTATGTTTGTTAGTAACTAAATTGATATAAGATAACTAGTAGAATTCAACATGTTTGTAAATGAAAAATAACTGGACCTAAAACGGTGAAACGCTTTAAAAAATTAAAAAAGAAGCGGTGAAACTATTCAACCCCCTTCTAGCTTCTACAGACTTGACATTCATAGTGGGACAATTGAGGTCCTTAAGGGGAGGCACATACCAATGTTTCCTCTTATTGTTGCTGCTTACCTTTGTCGCAACAAGACCTAGTACAACATTTGTAACTATTTTACTTGGTTTTGGACTTTTATGAACAATGGTGCTAACAGGTTGTGCATTTGATGCATCAACCTCTTTTCCTTTAGAATTGGTATCTGGAAATACAACAAAAATACAAGGACATCAAATTTTAACCATTACTACTATCCTGCTTTTCAATCACTATGTCAATGACATAAATAGAGTAAACTAAACTAACCTTTGATCACTTCGGCTTCTTTGGCAAATATGCATAAATCTTCATACATCTCATTAGAAATTTCATACTTTCTAACCAACTATCACCATATTTTGCCTTCACATAGTCCACCATCTTATCCATCACTTGTGGCTTACTAAGCTCCATGTCTGCCATTCTTTGGATTTTTTTTCTTTTTGTTTATGGAATAACTATGGGTAGTATAGTTGAGGGTTGTTTTCAGTATATGTTGTAAGTTACAATGTGTATGATACATCATCGGGACTTACTAAAAAATCAACGGTTAGTTGTGGGTTTATTGGTTCCCTCGAAATAATTAATAAGCGTATCTGAGAAGTTGTGGTCAAGTTGCATAGCTAAAAACTATATTAGAACAAAGTTGGTCCCTGAAATTGAATGTCGGGTTAGACATTAACCATACGCTAGTTGTAATGCGGTTGGACTAAACTGCCCTTGGAAAAATAACCAAAACTGAGCGTTGACCTCACCATTTTGGGTCAAGGGATGCATTCGGCCTCAAAATCCATAGTTTTGGACGCACCACGACGATTTTGAAAACTTAAGGGCCATGGCGATGTTTCGTTGAAAGTTTAGGGGCCAACGATGTATTTTTGTCTAAATATAGCTATAGGGGCGGAAATGTCAATACGATATAAATAATGTCTAAAAACATTATTAACATGTTATCAATATCTCTATGTTTTAATTATCACAAAATATAAACTCATAGAACTAAAACTTGTGACATAAACAAGTATTTAGTGATTAATATTTCTCTTTACATCCAAATCACTTAAGGTATGAATAAACAAAGTGTTTACTGCAATTTATGATCAAAGGGGTATTTAATTAACTAATGCAAAGTTTATTTAATTATATAAACATATTATATATTTTTGAAAAACACTTTTGGTAATAAAGAAAAATGTTTTATTCATACTAAATACATGAATTCAAATTTTTAACCAAAATCAGTTAGTTTTTCTCCAAATAAACTTTCCCCACAAAAAGATAAAGATTCTGGCCGTTTCAGCTGGGCGGTCCCCTTAAAATTAAGGGGACCGGCCTTGATTTAAGGGGACCGGCCACGCTCCTCTGTCAGAATCTTTTGCCTATAAATACCACCTTAAACCTGGATTTTTTTCTCACCTTTTGCACTTCTAAACTTTCTGATCTAGATCCAAATCTCCATTCTTTTATCCTTTGATCATAAGTGTATAATTCTTTGTTTCAAAGTGATCCAACCTTCATCCTCTCAAGTGCAAGAGAAGAATACTTCTATCCCTTAAGACAAGAAGTATTACAACTTGTTGTGATCTCCACATCCAAGTTGTTGGTGCATCATCAAAGATCATTTACATTATTCTTTGTGAAGATTGTTGTGAATATTTGATTGTAGATAGTTGTGTTAGATATAGATTGTGTGATTAGTTAGTAGCTTGGTGTGAAGAAGAAAAGCTAGGTACTAGATTGGTGTGAAGAAGATAGGTGTGGAGTAGTTAGTTGTGAAGTATATTGATTTGAAGAAGTTGTGACTTAGGTGTGACGAAGTTGTGGTGTGAAAAGTGGTGTGAAAAGTGGTGTGTAAATTGGTGTGTATGGTTTTCTCCGCCATAAGGGAGCTTGTTGATATAGTGAAGAAAACTCTCGAGTTAGGTGATCGGGGAGTGGAGTAGGGCAAGGAAGGTGTCCTTGTAGCCGAACCACTATAAATCTCTTGTCTCGCGGTTCGATCTTTCCATCTCTTACTTATTTTATTACTTATCATTGTAATATATTGTGTAGTATTAATTGTTTATATTGTACAAGACTTGAGATCACATATTATCGAATCTAAGTTTTTAAAAGCTAAGCAAAACTTTAAAACTAATTTTATAACAAAGTAAAAAGACGTAAAACTATTCAACCCCCCTTCTAGTTTTCCACAATTGGTATCAAGAGCCACGTTTAGCAAGATTTTTAAAATATATTGTATTTTAAAACTTGTAACGATCTATGGAATCTGAAAAATATTTAGAAGGGCAATCTATGCAAAGACCACCACTATTTGAAAGTGATGGATTTTTATATTGGAAAAATAGGTTCGAAACGTATGTGAAATCAAAAGATCTTGATCTTTGGCATATTATTACCTTTGGTGATTTTCCTCCTATTCAATATAATGTTGAAACTAGAGTAAATTACACCGTTCGTCCTTGTGGTTTGCGTTGACTGGCGTGGTTCGTCCTTTGACCAAAAAAACTGCACCGTTCATCCTTAACGGGCAAACGTTACGCGTCGTTTGTCCCTCCATCCGGTGGGCCCCACTAATGCTGGTTAAGTGTTTTACATATCAAGTCCCATTGAGGGTATTACTGTCATTTCCATCCCCCATTTGCATTTAAAACCCACTCACCCACTACCAAAAAAACTACACCATCCATCCTTAAGTGTTTTTTTATTCCATCTTCTTCCTTCATATAGCCTTATCTCCAACCACCACCACTCATCACCATTTTTTTCCTTTCACAGCTTCCTTAAGCCCACAAACAAAAATTATAATTCAAAATACAAAATCAAAATAAATCAAATCAAGACATCCAATCCAAATACCACCATCAAGATCCGCACAACCTACCACCCCCTTGCCACACTCCACCGATCCGCTGCCACTGTCCAACGCCAATATCCGCTTCTACACCATCTACATTTGCCGCCACCACCAACCAGATCTACCGCCACCACCAACCAGATCTACAGCCTCGTCCACGCCCATATCCGCTGCTACACGGCTACACCATCTTTCTTTTTGAGTATATACATTATAAAACTATTTATCATAACAACATGTTACATCTATTATTTCGAGGGTGTTTGGATTGCTCAGTTATTTTTTTTTAATAGATAATTTTGGACTTTAATTGTGGTATTTAGATACGGATTTGATAATGATTTGGATATGGATTTGTTATGAATTTTTATTGTGATTAGTGTTTTTGGATATGGAGATGGGGTGTTGGTGTTCGTGGTTTTGATTTGGCCGGAATATTGGTATATGGAAGAAGATGAATGTTGATAGGTCTGGTGCGTGTTTGTGGGTTTAATGTGTATTTTTGTTTGCGTTGCACATTCTTTGGAGGATTTTTTTTGGAGCATTTTGTGTTGTACAAACGCCAACGCCTCCGCAGCCACCACACCACCAGATCGCACGAGATTTTTTTTTTTTTTTTTTTTTTTTTTTAATTTTCTAAATCGGTTTTGTTCATAATATGAGGTTTGATATTTGCAGGAATGGATATATGGAAATACAATAAGAAATAAAAATGATAAATTTATAGTTAGTTGAAAAAGAATGCAACAACGACCGGATAAATTTATAGTTATTAGAAAATGATCGGGAAAAAAATAGGTGAATGGTTGGAGTGATTGGATGGTGATGGATGAAGATGGAAAAATAGAAAAGAAAACAGAGTAGTTTGATTGGGTAAATATGAATACTTTAAAATTAAAAGGTACTATTCGTAGTGGGTGAGTGAGTTTTAAATGCAAATGGGGGATGGAAATGACAGTAATACCCTCAATGGGACTTGATGTGAAAAACACTTAACCAGCGTTAGTGGGGCC
This sequence comes from Artemisia argyi, assembly GCA_030686995.1. Classification (NCBI taxonomy): domain Eukaryota; kingdom Viridiplantae; phylum Streptophyta; class Magnoliopsida; order Asterales; family Asteraceae; genus Artemisia; species Artemisia argyi. The sequence goes on from CM060694.1 coordinate 137,694,620, forward strand.
CACTGGATGGAGGGACAAACGACGCGTAACGTTTGCCCGTTAAGGATGGACGGTGCAGTTTTTTTGGTCAAGGGACGAACCACGCCAGTCAACGCAAACCACAAGGACGAACGGTGTAATTTACTCTTGAAACTAAAATGAATGAAATTGTATCTTTTGAAGAACAAAATGATGATTTGAAAAAGAAATTAGCAAAAAATAATGAGGCTAAAATGGTAATTTATAATGCGTTACCACGCAAAGAATATGAAAGAATTTTTATGTGTAAAACCGCCAAAGAAATTTGGGATTCTTTACTAATTACTCACCAAGGTAATAGCCAAGTCAAAGATAATAAAATAGATCTTCTTATACAACAATATGAACAATTTACGATTCCGGAAGAGGAATCAATTGATAATGCTTTTGCTAAGTTTAACACTATCATCACAAGTTTAAAAGCACTTGATGAGACATTTTCTAGTAAAAATTGTGTTAGGAAATTTCTTAGGGCATTGCATCCAAAATGGCGAGCTAAGGTCACAGCAATCGAAGAATCAAAGAACTTGATGACGTTATCACTAGATGAACTAATTGGGAACTTGAAGGTTTATGAAGAAATCATAAGAAGAGATTCGAAAACGGTCAAAGTCAAGAAAGAACAAACCAAATCCATTGCTCTAAAAGCCAAAAAGGAACCTAGTGATGATGATGATTCAAGTGAAGAAAGTGAAGACGAAGAATATGCAATGGCCGTAAGAGAATTCAAGAAGTTCTTCAAGAGACGAGGAAGATTCACTAGATCATCACGAGACGAAAGAAAAGCACTCCAAAGGAATAGAAGTGACAACTACGGGAAAAGAAAGTGCTTTAGATGTGGAAGTCCAAATCATCTCATTGGCGAATGTCTAAAGCCACCGGGTTATGAAAGTCAAGGTACTTTTGTTAGTGGAACATGGAGTGATAGTGACAAAGAAGAAGTTGAAAAACCAAGAGACGAAAAGTGTTTTATGGCAAAAGAAACTGACGAAATATGTTTAGGAATTGACTTGGAACCTGATGAATGGATCAAAGATAGCGGATGTTCGAGGCACATGACGGGGAATCGCAATCTATTCTCTACATACAAGGCATACAATGGAGGTAACGTTATTTTCGGTAGTGACTTACGTGGAAAAATCATTGGCAAATGTACGATCTCTCAAGACTCACTTACTATTGAAAATGTAGAGCATGTAGATAAATTAACATATAACTTGCTTAGTGTAGGACAAATATGTGATAATAAATGTAGAGTCACATTTACCGAAGATGATAGCGAAATAGTTAAGAATAGAAAAATTATAGGTAGAGGAATTAGAAAAGGTGGCATATATGTTATGAAACTAGGAAACAAACCTGAGGATAGGATATGCCTAACGACCCTAGATGAAAACTCTACACTATGGCATAGGAGATTAGGACATGCTAACATGCAACAAATACAATCTTTGGCCTCTAAGGAATTAGTTAGAAATTTGCCTAATCTAAAATATGACAAGCATTTTTGTGATGCATGTAAAATTGGAAAACAAGCTCATGCTAGTCACAAAGCCAAGAATATAGTATCCACTACTAGATGCCTAGAATTATTACATATGGATCTTTTTGGTCCATCCGCTGTGCGGAGCTATGGAGGAAACAAATATACCTTAGTGATAGTAGATGACTACTCACGATACACGTGGACTAGTTTTTTAAGTGACAAAACCCAAGCCTTTGAAAAATTCAAAATATTTAGTAAAATGATTCAAAATAAATTAGGATGCTCAATAGTTGCCATTAGGACGGACCATGGTAGGGAATTTGATAACGAAGTACAATTCGGAAAATATTGCGAGTTAAATAGAATATCTCACAATTTCTCCGCTCCTCGTACTCCTCAATCAAATGGCGTAGTAGAAAGAAAAAATAGGTCACTACCAGAAATGAGTAGAACTATGTTAAATGAACAATCCATCCCACAAAAATTTTGGTGTCACGCCGTAGATACATATAGAATTCTGCGGAAAGCCGTATTCGATGAAAGTCGTATGTACGGCTATATTTTAAATAGGGTATCAATTAGAAGAATTCTAGGAAAAACTCCTTATGAGTTATTAAGAGGTAGAAAACCAAACTTAAGCTACTTTAAGGTATTTGGAAGTAAATGCTATATTTTAAACACTAAGGACTATCTCACTAAGTTTGATCCAAAATCATACGAAGGAATATTTTTAGGATACTCACAAAATAGCAAAGCATATATAATACTTAACAAACACTCCATGAAAGTAGAGGAATCACTAAATGTAACATTTGATGAAACACCACCACCTCCTAAAACATTACCTTTAGAAGATGATGATTTAGTCGAAGATGAAGCTATTGAGGTTAGTAAAACAAAACCCATAGGAAATGATAATGAAGACATTTACTTAGAAAATAACGAAACTGTTAATATTAAAGAATCTAGATCTCATCCATTAGATAATATAATAGGACATCTTAACCAAAGAACCCTTAGATCACAAGCCCAAGATAAAAACAATTTCTTTTGTTTCCTCTCAGCAATAGAACCTAAGAATATTAGCGAAGCTTTAAAGGATGAAAGTTTGGTTATAGCTATGCAAGAAGAATTAAATCAATTTAAGGAGAATGATGTTTGGGAATTAGTCCCAAATCCAAAGGATATGACCATCATAGGAACCAAATGGGTATATAGGAATAAGTTAGACGAGAATGGAATAGTTACTAGGAATAAAGCTAGGTTAGTTGCCCAAGGTTATAATCAACAAGAAGGAATTGATTATGACGAAACTTATGCCCCTGTAGCTAGACTAGAATCGATTAGGATATTACTTGCCTATGCTTGCGCCCTAGATTTTAAGTTATTCCAAATGGATGTGAAAAGTGCATTCCTTAACGGTTTTATCAATGAGGAGGTATATGTGGCACAACCTCCAGGATTCATTGACTTCGCAAAACCTGATTATGTTTATAAGTTAAAGAAAGCTTTGTATGGACTCAAACAAGCTCCCAAAGCTTGGTATGATCGATTAAAAGCTTTTCTTATTAAACATGATTATTCCATGGGAATGGTAGATAACACTCTTTTCACTAAAAGGAAAGACCCAAATCTCATCATTGTCCAAATATATGTTGATGACATTATATTTGGATCGACTTGTCAAGACATGTGTGATGAATTTCCCAAAATCATGCATGATGAGTTTGAGATGAGTATGATGGGTGAACTTAACTTCTTCCTAGGATTACAAATAAAACAATTAGAAGATGGAATATTTGTTAACCAATCTAAGTACATTAAGGAAATGCTTAAGAAGTTTGGCCTAGAAGACTCAAAACCCATGAAAACTCCCATGTCTACGGAGGTAAAGCTCACAAAGGATGATGAAGGTGAGTCCGTAGATAACACCAAGTATAGAGGAATGATAGGTAGTTTACTATACTTGACGACAAGTAGACCCGACATCATGTTTATTGTCTGCCTTTGTGCCCGTTTTCAAGAGGATCCCAAAACCTCTCACCTAGAAGCGGTTAAGCGTATCTTCTGATACGTTAAAGGCACTATACACTTAGGATTATGGTATCCTAAGGAATCCGACATAGAAACCATTGTCTATGCGGATTCGGATCATGCGGGAGACTACGTAGATAGAAAGAGCACTAGCGATATTTGCACGTTTATGGGATGTTGTCTAACGTCTTGGTTTTCGAAGAAGCAAACCGCTCTTGCTATTTCTACCACCGAAGCCGAATATGTAAGCGCCGGAAAGGCATGTCAACAAGCACTATGGATGAAACAAGCTCTCGTAGACTATGGCATTAGGTTAGAAAATGTCCCCATTATGTGCGATAACAAAGGTGCGATAGATTTAAGTAAAAATCCGGTGCAACACTCTAGGACTAAACACATAGAAATACGTCACCATTTTCTTAGGGATAATGTACAAAAAGGATATATATCTATAGAAAAGGTTGCATCGGAAGACAACATTGCGGATATATTCACAAAACCCCTTAAGTGTGAATTATTCAACCACTTGCGTTTAGGATTTGGAATGATGGAACAAGCTGACTAAATTATATTGAATTATTTCAAATTTATACTTGCATGAAATTCATTTTCTTCCATTTCACCTTTTCTGAGTCTAGGAATCTATTTCGCACAAAACTAAAGATTGAGAAAATTTATTTTCTTTGCATAAACCTTTTTGTAAAACTCAATCAATTTTCTCTAAAAATTATTCTCACAATCTAGGAACCCTATGAAGATCATTTCCCTTGCATTGTTGACTAATTCTAAAAACATTGTATTTCAAAATCATGCATAAATTCTCACATAAATTGTCAAGGTATGTAATCTAATATATGTCTTTGACATTCATGATCGAGCAAAAATTGAATCAAGGAGATTATTTGGATTGTTTCTTAGGATCGTTATTTCCTTTTGATTCTAGAAGTCGAAACAATCACAACTCCACATTTGTTGCATATAGACACTCACTAGGACAAATTCACTAATAATGGTGTCATCTTGATCCATCACTAGTTGTTCACTCACTAATTATCCTTGCCTTTAATCTAAGATAGATGCCTTAGGAAGCTTAATTGTGCTTGCCTTTATTTGCCTCCTCTTGCTTATTATATGTTGATTATTTGCTCTTGTGTTTATGTGTTTTTGCATGCATGCTATATCTTGATTAGATTAGACTTTATATTGCCTAAGAGAATTGAACTTGCTTGAATTCTAATCCAAACACATAACCTTTCTGCAAATTTTCTGCCAAAAACCCAATTCTGGCAACCTGGAAATCACCAGATGGGCGGCCCCCTTAATTTTGTAAGGCGGCCCCCTTAATCATTAAGGGGACCGGCCCCTAATTAAGGGGACCGGCCATCTGATGGTCGGGTTTACAGAATTTTTTCTGCTTTTTAGCCCATTTCAACCTACATTTCCCATTTTTCACCAACACATTTTGTCCTAATCCCCCAAACAAACCTTATCCATCCTTAAACACACAAATCTTACACTATAAATATCTCCAATCCTCAAAACTCTCCATTCATCCCATCATGAACTCTCCAAACAAACCAAAATCAAAAGCCTCAAGGCTAGCAAGGATGACGGAAAAACCCGTTTGGCGAAGAAAAAGCCCTCGAAACAAATCCATCATCATAAATGAAGTTGGAAGTCATTCCACACCCCCAACTTCTTACTTCCCAAACTTTGCATCAAACCAACAAGGTCATTCATTTGATCCTCTTTACAAACCATACAACATTGGCCAAACATCTTCCTTCAAGCCAAACTACACATCTCAACCTCTAACCACTTATAATGATCCATACAAGTTTGATCAACCATCAAACTACAATTCCAACTACACAAACCCAACTCATCCATACCAAACCTATGATCCCCTCCACATTGCCACGGAAAAACAAAAGTTCCGTGATGAAATAAACCAAATCCATGATCTTAGTGATCTCCTTGCTATGCATCTTGCACAACGCAACAAAGGGCAACCTCCATCATCACCCTATGCAAATTGCCTCCCCCACTCTCTCAACTTGGATCAAGTTACAAACCACACTCACTTTTGCCCTTGTTGCATATTCCTTCAAAAACAAATCCTCTACTTGAGTGAAGATATTTCTTGGATTGAATATCTTTTCACTCGTAATCATCCAATACCACCCTTAACACGATACAACATCGTGAGATCCACTTCTTTCGCTCCACACTCCACTCCATATCCCTCTCAATCAAACATCTAAGCTTTATGCTTATGTTTCTCTTCAAGCAAATAAAACAATCAACCATGGGTTGCAAGCAAGTCCAAGTGCTCTCTTAGGCAATATAGGACTATGTCTTTTCTTTTGTGTTATTTTTATCAATATGCTTCAAGCATATTGAATGTTGTAATGATTATCATTTCTATAATGCTTGAATGAATCTATGTTTAGTTGCATAATTGTTGCCTTGCATATATGTGTATCTTGCTCTCTTCAAATATTTTGTAGCAAAGATCTCCATAGCTCGTTCCCTTGATGCTCTCAAATGAGGGGGAGCATTCTACCCGTTTAAACTTCCCTCGCGAAGCTTACTCGGCTAAACCTTTTTAATTATACAAAAAGGGGGAGAAGAGAAATGTAAACTCTAAAATACTTGTCTAAAAACAAGTTTTAGATATATTGAGTTTAAGGTTTTGTAATAATCAAAAGGGGGGAGATTGTTGACATAAATAATGCCTAAAAACATTATTAACATGTTATCAATATCTCTATGTTTTAATTATCACAAAATATAAACTCATAGAACTAAAACTTGTGCATAAACAAGTATTTAGTGATTAATATTTCTCTTTACATCCAAATCACTTAAGGTATGAATAAACAAAATGTTTAGTGCAATTTATGATCAAAGGGGTATTTAATTAACTAATGCAAAGTTTATTTAATTATATAAACATATTATATATTTTTGAAAAACACTTTTGGTAATAAAGAAAAATGTTTTATTCATACTAAATATATGAATTCAAAATTTTAACCAAAATCAGTTAGTTTTTCTCCAAATAAACTTTTACCACTAAAAGACAAAGATTCTGACCGTTTCAGCTGGGCAGCCCCCTTAATTATAAGGGGCGGTCCCCTTAAAATTAAGGGGACCGGCCTTGATTTAAGGGGACAGGCCACGCTCCTCTGTCAGAATCTTTTGCCTATAAATACCACCTTAAACCTGGATTTTTTCCTCACCTTTTGCACTTCTAAACTTTCTGATCTAGATCCAAATCTCCATTCTTTTATCCTTTGATCATAAGTGTATAATTCTTTGTTTCAAAGTGATCCAACCTTCATCCTCTCAAGTGCAAGAGAAGAATACTTCTATCCCTTAAGACAAGAAGTATTACAACTTGTTGTGATCTCCACATCCAAGTTGTTGGTGCATCATCAAAGATCATTTACATTATTCTTTGTGAAGATTGTTGTGAATATTTGATTGTAGATAGTTGTATTAGATATAGATTGTGTGATTAGTTAGTAGCTTGGTGTGAAGAAGAAAAGCTAGGTACTAGATTGGTGTGAAGAAGATAGGTGTGGAGTAGTTAGTTGTGAAGTAGATTGATTTGAAGAAGTTGTGTAGAAGTTGTGACTTAGGTGTGACGAAGTTGTGGTGTGAAAATTGGTGTGTACGGTTTTCTCCGCCATAATGGAGCTTGTTGATATAGTTAAGAAAACTCTCGAGTTAGGTGCTCGGGGAGTGGAGTAGGGCAAGGAAGGTGTCCTTGTAGCCGAACCACTATAAATCTCTTGTCTCGCGGTTCGATCTTTCAATCTCTTACTTATTTCATTACTTATCATTGTAATATATCGTGTAGTATTAATTGTTTATATTGTACAAGACTTGAGATCACATATTATCGAATCTAAGTTTTTAAAAGCTAAGCAAAACTCTAAAACTAATTTTATAACGAAGTAAAAAGACGTAAAACTATTCAACCCCCCTTCTAGTTTTCCACAGATATGGTGATAACCATCAAAGTATCAAACCAATCACATATACAAGATCTACTTAAAATCAAGCATACCCTAGACTCCTAGAGGCCACAATACACTCATGCACACAAACAGACAAAAAAAAGAGTTTTGGACGAGTTTGTCAACAAATCACCTCTAAAATATGTTGATTACGCGTGAAAATGGTAGGATATAACGGTTGGCAACGCATTAATGGGGTTGAGGAGCTTGATGGCATAGACCATAGATGCCAGTCTTAAGATAGGTTTATTTTGCAGTTTTGACATTAAAGATTATTGCATTTGATTGTATTAGTCTGCCGCGGGACGCGGAAGCGAATTTAATAAACCTTAATTCAAGGATTGATAAACGAGACATACCTCAAAGAAGTAAAACTCTAACAAGAGTAAAGACTCTATAAAACAATTTTATTAATGACCCAAAAGTGATTACAATGTATCCAAGGCTTTATAATTATAAGGATTTAAAGCTCAAAGGAAAAGGAATATAATTAACTAGGAACAAACCTAGCTGGAAAAAAAAGTTGCGACGCAAAATAGGTTACATATATGTCAATAAACTTAACATTTGTTCAGGGACTTATTGGCATCCATGTTCAACCTAGATGTCAAAAACTTGTTTTCCCTCAATCAAAAAAACTAACAAAACGCCCCTTTTGTACTCTTCACTTTCTTATCCTCATCATTCCCTCTCACTTGAAAAGAACTCGCTCACGAGTTCGCACCATTGGTAAAGTAAAATAATTAACCAATTTTCTCAAAACCAAATTCATAGAACCATAATTGTCAATAATTAAAGAACTACCCTTATTATTGAGCAAATTTTTTGAATAAAATGGCTTAATTGATGGTAGTCAAATCTCCATCTTCATCATTTCCACCCATTTATTAACCCTCTTATTGTTGAACAGGGATTGGTTTCATATACGGATATCAATAGATCCGCATGTAGTTGGACGAATTCGTTGACTCTCGTGTTTGCTACTCCGGTGATTCTTGTGGATTGATGCCCCACGTATGATCACAGGACATAGTTCTTCTAGCATAATGGAATCATGTCGTGTTCTTTCATGGATTTATTTAAGCCATGATCCATGTACTCTCAAGACCATACCTCACAAACAATATGAGTTTTTGAATTTTCTACACCACTCACGATCCAGGATTCTAACAAGCTCTAAATTCCGAGTGACGCATGACGCAGAAGCAGATTCTGTTAACCCTAATAAAAAAGTTGATAATGAGGATGAACCTCATAGAAACAAAACCCTAACAAGAGATAAACTCTTAAAAACACGTTGTTTATTAATAATCAATATTAAAATATTAAATTACAATGAAATAAGCACTATATTTATAGGGAAAAGATAAATTGTGGAGAAAGTAATAAAACTAGAAAAATCAATTACAAACTTAACCCTAAACAAAAGTTATGGCACATTAGTAATATTGACATCTACGTAAAACATAGATATCAATCAAAATGGACATCTATCCAAGGAGTTATTAACATCTATGTTTCTACCTAGACGCTAAACATCTATTTTCCCACGATAAGAAGAACAAACCAAACATCCTTTTTGACAATTTTACATTTTCTTGATTCATATCCTCGTCATCCTCCACACTTTAAAAGAACTAGAACCTGAGTTCTCATGTGTAATTTTGCTTGTGGGTTACACATTTAATCTTTGATTTGTGGCTTTTATCTTTACTCGTTTTCCACATTCCTACAAATCAATATATTTACCGGATCTTCAAGTATTGACTTTATTTTCTTTAATTCCTTCGTGCTTTTTCACACGTTTTTCACACTCCAACGATTTAAAAACAAACCTAAATGTCGGATAAATGTTGGACACAATCGAAAAGTATTTTAAGGACCACAAATTAACGCTCACTACAAAAATTTGTCATCTAATGACGCTTAGAAAAAAGCGTCGCCAAAAGTCAAAAATGTGCCACCAAAAGTATTTAAGAAGTGTCACTAAAAGTTTTATTTGTTTCACTTTCTCCCGCACTTAAAAATGTATAGGTAAAAGTTTATGTACGGTAACACAAAAAAGTGTGAGTGCACATTTTTTGCCTTTGTGACACGTATTGTGTATATAAATTAAATCTTAAAATTTTAAGTTTTTGTCAATATTTTTTAACAAGTGTCACTAGAGTGTTAGAGTTAATGACATTTTTTGTGTCATTAGAATCTCTGTCATTAAATGTCTATATTTTTTTCGTGCGCTCAAGTGTTTTTTAAGAGTCGAAAGAAGTTAAAATCAGGTGCATGAAATATTTTACAGAGGTTATCTTTTCCTATTTGCACACAAAGACGTTTCTGTTACGGAACTTGCGACTAGCCCCAAAATTGTTATTTGTTGGATTTAAACTCTTCCATTAGAGATTTTTAAAACCCCACCACTAAACTACAAAGTTTATAATGTTGTTTTATTAATAGATGGAATTTTACTAATTCATTCGTTTGCAAACAAGACAAAACACAAACATACAGAATGTTATTCTTTGCGTGCCGTTAGAGGACCTTGATTTGTGGAAAGAGATACATCATGTGTTTCTACGTAACGTTTGGTCAATAGTTAATTATTATGGCCGTCTTAAACTGGACCTACAAAACAAGTGAACGACCAAGTGTCATATAGGAGGTGCAAAACATACATTTGATGTTTTCTGGTATTTGATGGGTTTTTTTTTTTTTTTTTTTTTTTTTTTTTTTTATGTCTTTTAGAGCTAAAATAATCTTATTTTTAAAAATCATAAAAGGAATTGTGCGACATAACTAATTTCTAATGATAATACAAGGTGTTTTCTTACCTGTTAGTTGTCTCTAACTTTTATACATCATATATTATCTCTATACTAGTGCTTTTAATTTGATAAACTTTACTTATTAGTCATGCGTGGATTAAGTTACTAGAAAGTATATGTACGTGACATACTATGTGTAGCTTACAAGGTGTGACTATCCATTAAAAAAAAAAACTTTTATTATATTTTGTTTTACGACTATATGGATCAGCTCACTAATGAGCATTACAACCTGAATTTCATTATATTACAAAGCAAAACTTAAGGGAAAAAAGTGATTTTTCATTTTTGGATATAAAAAGTCATACTCCCTTCATCCCAAAATTATTGTCCACCGACAAAAAACACACAGTTTAATAAAAATACATTTATTACAGCTTTCTCTTTCTTACTTTTTGACATAATGACAATTTTCCCCTTAAGTAATTAATTAAAGTCTTCTTTAAAATATGTAATAATAATTTTAAACAAATGTAATATAGTAAAATGTGTTAAATTTCCTTATCTATTTTTAATAGTAGACAATTAAATTGAGACATTTCAAAAAGAAAACGTGGACAATAAAATTGAGACGGAGGGAGTAACTGTTAAAAATTGTAATTTGAAGAATTTGGTGGGACAACTCACAAATTGAGATGAGGATTAAGGCTAATACTGTAATTAAGGAGGAATAGCTTTAGACATCTCTTGACCTCGTCACCCAATGCTATGTTTTATATCCTTTCGGCATTAATTTCAATAGACCCCTAAATCATTAAATAAAAGTTTAAGTTATTGCATCTTGTTTCCAACAAAACCGGAAAGCTATACTGTATTAAACTTCTTATGTGTCCGTAATTTGTTCAAGGAAGTTGACTTTAAATCATTAAAGTTGATAATTTTATTTTTTGTTTATGTATTTTCGTGTGCCTAACCATTTTATTGATGTATAAATCAGTCTCTGTTGCTTAAGATCCAATAAAAATCAAGTGAATATGTCTAACGGTATGATGAGATAATAGTTAAAATAAGTATGCATTTTTTTTAAACAAGAAACGATCAATGTCGGTTATCATAATATATAGGGCGGTGTTATTCGCATAGTACTATAATATTACCACTACAAAATTTTGGTCATATACTCACTAAAACTTTTCCTCACTAAAATTTTTAAAAGTCACCGAAAGTAAAAAATTTAAAACAAAATTATAAAAGTAAAACTTTAGCATATACTCACTAAAAATTTTCCCCACTAAAACTTTTATAAAGTCACCAAAAGTATGTGAAAAATAAAAAAAATAAAAAGTAAAATTTTAACATATACCCACTAATTAGCCAAAGAGTTACTAAAACCTTCTTTGTAACATTTGCTTACTTAAGCCTATCTAAATAAAAGTAAGGAAAAGAGTTACTAAAACCTTCTTTGTAACATTCGCTGACTTAAGCCTATCTAAATAAAAAGTAAGGAAAAGATTTATTTAAATTTTTTAAAAAAACGTCGTGGCACAAACTATTATTGAAATTAAGCCATTTTCTAACTTAATTCTTTTTCTAACTCTCATTTCTCCCCCCACCTCTCCCAATGACCTGCACCATCTCCCATCTCCCAGACCTAAATCCACCATGGTTGCCACCACTGAAACCCTAAATCCGACCTAAATCCACCACTAAAACCCTAAATCCGGCCTAAATCCACCACCGAAACCCTAAAATTGTTAATCCCTATCTCCGGCACCGTCTTCTGTCTCTATCCGGCCTTCTATCCCTAACTCCGGCACCGTCTTCTGTCTCTATCGCACCGTCTTCACCGGCTTTCTATCCCTAACTCCGGCACCGTCTCTATCCGGTCGTCTCTATCGCCGATTGAAACCCTAACTCAGGTATAATACAATGTACGTTTTGTATTTAGAAAGTGTTAATAAGTGATATCTTTGCTATTGATAGTTGCTATTATGTTTGTTTGGTTTGCGAAAAAGTATTAGTATGCCGCGTGTCGATTTGTAGGAATTAGCTGATTGATGTTTAGAGGTGTGCTGAGTCGTTTGATGTTTTGTGATGGTATTTCGGTATACATGTAGGAATGAATCTCAACTTGTAACTGGTTTGGTGGAGTTTGCTATTCGTAGTTCTGGGGATCTGTTGTACGCTGAGATTGTTTAACGTGTGAGCAAGTGTCTAGTTCGATTTGCTTGTAATGCGTGAATAATGATCAATGTGTGTAGTGATGTGTAATTAGGCATTTCATTAGCGTAAGCACAAACACATAAAATCAATATGTTAGTTTTCTGTAGCTCAGTTTGATTTGGAAAAAGTACATGTTTTGCTGTTTGTTACTGGAAGTACTAATTCACATTGTCTACTGAATATCGAGACCGTTAAAAATGTGAACAAGTTTACTGTACTAATTTTATAAAATTACCGATGTTTGGGAGACTGTTTTGATTGTTCAATTCGTTCTAACTGCTAGATTCTATATAAATGTATATGCATGTTATACTTGCAAAACTGAGGAGGCACTTGGTTGTTGGCTTAATTAATCAAATGAGTAATGCTGGTACATATAAGGAGTACGGGATGAAATGCGTTCTCTTATTGCCTTGTTTTACATCACTAAAAGCTGAAGAAACAAATATATACAAAGCATCTTTATGAAAATAACTAAAAGCTAGAATGTTATTCGTATTTCCTGCTACTAGTTGCCATCCTTCATGAGTTGTTGAGACAAAAAATGATGTTATGCTTAAAGAGCGGAATAAACACTAATGATTGACCACCTATGTTGTCAGAACTGCACACAAGAAGTTTCTCATGCAAAATGAAGAGGCAATAGAGACACAGCTCAATGATGCTCATAAAAGAATTGTAGATGTTCATAAAGTGAGTTTCTGTTCTTCTTGTAAACAGTTGACCCGATCTATTACTATCCCTATTATGTGGTTGCAGGGGGCGGATATGTAATTTTTTTTTTGCCTGGCTTAACGCACGTTATGTGCTTGCCTCCCCAACTTAACGCACCTCTTCCCTTTGATACCCGGTAAGTTAACGCATCCCATTTTTGTTGCCCGGTTAAGATATAACGCAGGGGAAAGGGCAACTTACCTCCTGCTCTAACGGGACAAAGTAATTAAAAGTGACTACTGTTGTACCATTATGTATGTAACTTTAAATTTTGTTTTGGTTATTTATAACAGAAAACTATATATCAAAATCAAAAGTGTGTGTTTATCAACTGATTTTGGCGGGAGTTTTTCAGGGCATGGAGTGGGGCGGAAATGATCATTTGACTTCAATTTTACAGGATATCCACCTGCTTCAAACCTTTGGTCGCGGTGGAAATACCTCACTGGTGATGATCTCCTGTCTCTATATGGCTCATTGATAACGTTCCGGTCATCAAAACTTCTTGGAATACGCTGAGGAGAGACATGGCACCTTGTTGGAGGAGCAAGACGTGATTCACTTTCACCGGGCTTACGCAGAGGTAGTCTTGTATCAGGCCTGTAATCTGGACTTTGCTCTTTTGAAGTTTTGATTAATTAATGTTTGTATTGCAACTAGAGGTGTAAATATGGGCAGTTGGGTAATTTTATAAAGTGGATAATTTTATAGTGCTAGTCTGAACATCATGGCTGGGCCGACACTTTTTATCCAGGATTTTTTTTTTTATATATAAGAGGGTTTATGTACTTGAATATAGTTAAATGGTTTTTCACTTTTAGATAAATACTCGATTGTTTTAGCTTTACCTAATTGACCTTTAGACATAAACATAACCCTAATGAACCCAGTTGTAGGCAAATAGGTCAAAGTTTCCACCTATTATTGTAAATATATGCAGCGTTGTGCATCGTCCAGCTTGTGACTGAGTTTCATTGCTTATTTGATAGGATGCTGATCTTATTATGTTGGCTCTAGCCACTCATGAGGTTCACTTCTCAATATTGAGGGAGGTTAGTAAATAATGTATTACTTACTCTGATGCTATCACTTTTGATTCTTGTCTATTTTATGGTCAATGGAAGTGTATTTAACCTTTTAAGTTTCACAGGTAATTACAATGCCGGGTCAGCAAGAAAAATGTTTCCAATGTGGTCAAGTAGGCCGCCTGGCTGTTGAGTGTCGTGGTGATGTGAATGGGAAGCCTGTAAATGATATCCCAATTCACAAGAAGAAATATCAGGTTAAATTCTCATAGCTTTCTTTTTTAACAACTTAGTTTAGCATAAACTTTAGTACGGGTTAGCTTATAAACAATTACAGGTTTATACTAAAAGTGACCCATATCATGCTATTAGATTTAACTAGAATGGCGACATTACGCCGCGTTGTGGGCGAACCTGTTTTTTGGATGAGTTTATGGTGAGATAAAAAAGTTTGGTCCAACTTTAAATGCAACTCAGAATTTACTTCTTATAAAACAAATGAAAGTATGCATTAACTGAGGTTAAGAGTCAATACAGTAGTTGGAATATTTCCAGAACCAATAGTTGTTATCATAGCTTCGGCTATGACCATGGCTTCCATGTCCCTTTTTTTCATATCTACAATGCCTGTATGGACTTCCGCTCCTACCACGGCTACAGGTATGCTGTGTTTTGTACCTGACAAACAGTTGTCGTGCCAATTCCCTATCAAGAAAGTGTAATCAGCAGATTGCAACATACATCAAATGAATAACTGCGCAGGCGATGTGTAAAAAGAAAATTAGCATAATTCATATATAAACAAAATTAATTCAATTTTTATACCTATGGCGCAGGCGATGTATGGTATGCCACAAACCCTTAGCATCCTCAACACCAGAAGTTGCATTTTCCACCCATTAACTTTTAACGCTAGTAGTTCAAACCGGTAAATTTTAGAAAATTAGCTAAAAATAAGTGGTCATTTAGTTTGAGCAGCTCATGATTAAGCACATGTTTATTATTTGATAATTTATACAGTTCAACATGGAGGAGCTTCACTTGTCCGAGAAGGAGGGGTAGACCTAAACTTAGATGGGAGGATAGGCTTAAGCTCGACATGGAGGAGCTTCACTTGTCCGAGGACATGACCTCAGATAGGAACGCGTGGAGAGATAGGATTAGTATTCGTGGTTAGTTTTGGGGCTAGGATGGTTGTGGGTTTGGGGTTTGTTGTGGTTTAGGCTTTTTAGGGTCCCTTGGCTTGCCCCCTTTAGGAGATAGGTGCTTTTGCTTTGCCTTGGCTAGTGCTTTGGTTTTGCCTTTGTTGTGCCTTTAGGCTTTAGGCCCTTTGCCTGTGCCTTTTGCTTGCTCTTTTTGTTTTGCCTTAGCTTTAGGCCCTTTGCGTTGCCCTCTTTGGTCTTAGCTGCTTGGTTGGCCTTGGTCTTGTGTCCCCCTCGCACCCTTTTGCTGGCGCTTGTCTTGGTAGTTTTGTTTTGGTTGTTTTGTCTTGGTTGGCTTGTCGTTTTGCTTTGTTTGCTCTTTTACTTGTTGTGTCGGTTTGCTTTTATACATGTTGTGTCGTATTGCCTATTTGTTTGTATTGCTCTGTTTGCTTTTTTGCTTTCTTTTTCTCGTTTTCTTTACTTCGAGCACACTTTGCACACACTTGCCGGAGGTCTTTCTGGAAGCAGTCTCTCTACCTGCAGGTTACCCTGGGGTAGGGGTAGGATCTGTCTACATCCCACCTCCCCCATACCCCGCCTAGGCGGGATTGGGTATGTTGTTGTTGTAAAATATAAATAAAAATTTCAGAAGATCAATCCAATTGAGTCATTTAGATCTGGTCTAAAAATAACCTGTTTTGACCAGTTACCCATATTGAGCCAGTCAATTTGCTATATATATTCGAGATTCTATATTGTACTGAATTAAAGTCTGAAAAGTACTTGAAAAATAGCAGTTCTTAATAGTAATATCATGATGTAATAACATGATAAAGAATAATGAATAGAGTACCTGTCTTTTCTTCCTTTGCTGTGAAAGTGATGCGTCACAATCCATTACCTCAGTAATTATGGAAGATGCAGTTCCTTGGCAGCTGTGACACCAAGTAACGCATATTCAGTCCTCAAATAACGACATAAATATGAACCTGATTGACCTGCTTATTCAATTACCTAAGTAATTAGGCGATAGTCAATATTAAAACAAAAAGATGAACCTGTTTGACCTGCTTATTCAATTGCAGCATCTCTTATCGAGGTTTTTCAAGTGGAGCGGATTTGATATGAAAATGAGCATATCCTTCAAGATTTGCAGAAAGCCGGCAGGCGCTCAGCGAAGTCCGAGCCAAAACAATTTCAGAAGTTATAATCAGGAAAAGAAAGCGTCCGTCTTTGCCAAACAATCCCTTTGAGCGAAGTACATGTGCATTTGTTAAGAGTAAATTTGGCCTTTTTTTTTTACAAAAGAGGAACAATTATGGTGTGCATTTGTTTCTTTTGCAACGTCGTTCTTCTTTCAAGTAAGTGAAAATATATCTTCTTTTTTAAAATATAAAAGGCATCGGTATTGTCAAAAGTTTAACAACACTTGTTACTTTAGTACGATTTTATATGGTCCGATGATCTTAACTTATTATTCTTAAATAAGGACACATGAGTTGTACTCTATTCCATCTATTTTCCGTCAAAATAATTCATTTTCTAGCTCTAGCTCATTTCTCAAGGTATATTTTAGATGCTTATTATGCTTGAGAATATGCGTATTTCTGCAAGTATGCAAGAACATACATAATTCAATAATTCTAAACTTACAATTAGTAGCAAATGCGAATCAGTATATCGTAAATGGCACTGAGACATTGGGTACCTTCGGGTATTAAAATTATGCACTCGCATTCAGATTGCAATTAGAGTGCAACTTAAATTAAAGAATAAATGCAATAATCGTTTATTATACCTTGTCTAGGGCACCTCTGTCGGTTGTTAGGCATGTATGCAGGGTTGTTCGACCCAAAGAGTCTGGTGTAACTGCAATAGATAGAAGAATACTTGTAACTATCTTAAAAATATTAGTTCTATAATGATGTTGGTCAAAATTGTTGGAGCACTAAACCTTGTGTAAATTGCGGTCTCTTGTCACATGTATTTGCATTGTGAATGATATTAGGTGATGGATATGTTCCTACTGCAGTGGACATAAGGACTGTGAGAGAGTGAACTGTAACATTAATGCTATTATTTTTGCATTGTATGGCGTGGTAATTTTTTTTTCCAAACCTTGTGTAGGTTGTGCTACTCTATTGGCTCGCGTAGTTCCATCTTGAATCTCCGAAGCCGAACAAAACGTATTAACTGTTGTTGGCTGTAAATTGCTGTTAACATCGGGTGACAAATAAGCCGTTTCTGCAGCAGTTGTAAAGACACAGAGGACCATGTAAGTTTTTTTAATTAAAAGGCAAGGTATGAGGCGTAATTTTAAATTAGCTATATTAAAGACTTTGTTTTGGCAGTTTACCTTTTGCAACTGACTCATTTGCTACCTGCAGGTGTACCAATTGTATCGCCTAACAACTGTCTGCTTTTTGTCAATTTTCGACGTCAACCATTGTAGCAAGGAGCTGATCGAAACAACACGTAAGCAATTGCAACAACAGGCTATGAAAGCGAGGTGCTATTAGCTTCTAAAGTGAGGTGTTTGGTTCAGGCTATATTAAGAACAAAATGTGTTCTGAACAAACTACAAATGCATTTATCAGATGTCTATACATTATGACAACACATAAAACTTTTTTTTTTTTTCTGTTTAATCCTATTTTTATGTTTATATATTATAGTAGTTTTTTTAGCCTATTGAATTTAACTCCCAATAAGGGTCAGTCACTATCGCAATGGTGAAACATGTATAATTTATAAGGATTATTATATCTACAAAGACAGACACCTAAGCAAGTGGTAAGCAAGTGGAATTTAAATCAAGGTTATACCAGCGTTTGGAAGTAAAAGGTCGCCCATGTAAGAAGCTTCTGAAGAGGGTTTATGCAATTCCCGTTAACGGGTCACATTGGCAAGACAAACACCCTGTGTCTAAGACTCACCTTGCTTGGCAGGCGATGATTCTTTGTCGATTGATCGGCCACTGTTTCAGCCTTTGAGGTTGAATGATGTGTACCTAAAGAAACAACAGTCATGGTGGTTTAATACAACCGAATACATATAGCAAAATAACATATGGCGACTGGATAACATATATGTACGCACCTGACGTTTGCGTGCAGCTGCTATTCTATGTGGAGGTGTGTCGACCCTTCCTGAAACAAATTCCATATACCATGAGCGGCACCTGTCCAAAACCCAAGAAGAGCACATCAAATTAAGTGAAAGACTACAAACACAAATGAAAACACACCGCATTGAAACTCTTCTCAAACACATATATTTATAATTTACCTGCATTTTTAATTTCGGCTCAACTTTTCTCCTTTGTATTGCTTCGTACTTCCAACTTCCGATTTGAGTGGTCTGCTACTGAACTAATTTTAAAAAAAGGGGGGCCTTTAGTTTTCTTACCGTCGAATCGTCTTAATTTTTCGACCAAACTAAATCAAAGCAAACGCTAACACCATGAATAGAGCCCACTAAATTATAAGTAACTTAATTAGTCGTGTCAAACAACGTACTTACAAACAACAAAGCAATTACTAAGAAACAAACCAATCAGAGTTCCTGATGTATCTTAAAAATATTATATACCATAGCAAACATATTATAGGAAACATAAAGTTTATAAAAACTCCTACAATTTGTAAAGAAACACTAAATTAGCAAAACCCCCAAATCATAGGAAAACCCTAATTTTTTAAACTTCTATACATGTAAAAGCCATGACGGGTGTTAAAAATCTTCGAGTAGACATGATAAAAAGCCAAACCGACAGCATACTAAAAGCAAAAACAATGAGAACCATAACCTACCAGAAGATTCGGAGCAACAGGTCGAGAAGATGGTATCAAAGCAACTTCAACATGTTGATTCTGGGTAAATGAAGATGAATATCATCATTCTTCCCCATCTTCTTCATCATCTCTGATACACAGGTGTGGGTGTGTGTTGATAGTACCTGGGTGAAGTTTCTGGATCTCGCTATCCTTATCTATAGCTTTTTCATGGGCCAGACACAAACACGGAAAAAGACTAAAAACAATGGGCTTAGGAGCCCGTGAAATTTGGCGGGAAACCCAGCCGTAAAACGGCGCCGTTTTAAACGGGGTTTAATAATATGTATAATGGGTCAGTTTTAATCAAACGTCACAATAATCGGGTCCAATTTGTTTGTTCAAACATATGAGATTTTTCTATGTGTAAACCTGTAATTGTTTCCATACATAAACCTGTAAAAGTGACCCATATCAAATTACAAGTTTATACTAAAAGTGACACATATCAAATTCTGAAACTTTATCTTTAAAGTCGTAATTCCCATACATAAACCTGTAATATTTCTTTATGTCGTATTTGCTTCTTTTGATCGATATGAAGTTGGTTAATACTTTTCGTTTTTACTTTTTGATGTAACAGTTTGGGGAGTAAGATGAGGACAGTCGCGAGATGAGTCACGTCACGTGCAAATATGAAGATATTCATTTCCTGTAAATCGTAACAAGCAATAGATTTGTGTTTAGAACCTGGAAAATAATTGTGTTTATAATCAAGAAAATATTTGTGTTTTGAACATGTGATTACTGTTTTTAAAACCTTGTTTTGAATATGATTTTGGGATACAAATTGTCTGAATAAATTGCATGTATAAGAAATATTGGGATAAAATTGCCTGTATAAGAAAACCTTATAGTATCATTTTGGGGATACAAAAAGTGTATTATTTATGAATTAGCTTTACTCACTTATCATTTAGTCACTAAAAGTGAACTTTTGCTCTCTGTTAGTTGTTAAAAAAAGTGGCTAAAACATTTTAAATAGGCTTTGGTGTAAAAGAGAATTGACACCTTTGCCGACTAAAAGAGAATAGTCACTAAAAATTTGACCCTTTTGCTTACTAAATATTGTGTAAGGATAGACTTTTAGTGATGGCTTCAGTAGTGACTGTTTTCTTTTTAGTGGGAGTTGCCAAAATAGCTTTTAGTAACTCTTTTCTTATCTTTTGCTCACTCTTGAATTAGTGAGCAAATGTCACAAATTTTGTAGTGTACAAAAACTATTGTTAATTTTTTTCCTTCACTTCTAAATATATTAATTGCACCCTCTCTAAATACCATAACTTGAAAGAAAATCTTTTTGAGTGCTTGTTATTCCTGCTGCAGTAAACTGACATAAAAATACAACAAAAACCAAAAATATCAAAACAGGTTTATTCATAGAACAAGCCAAAAAAAAATAAATAAAAAAATAAAGGCCACACAAAAGATACTCACTGCTTGTTATATTTGGAACAAACTCACAGTAAAATAAAATCTTATATTATATAAAACTTAAGTAGCCTTATAAATGTAAAGGAGTTATAATAAATGTTTTAAGAATTGATTCTATCATACTAGCAGGGTATCCGCGCGTTGCAGCGGCGGGTACCCTGAAATAAAATTTTTCGATAAATAATGTATTTTAGTTTATTATATTATTTTTTACAATAAATTTACGGATATCAAGAATTTCGTATAGTTCGTGCCCGTTCGGGCTCGAACCCAATGGCCCGTGCCTGTTCGGGCTCGAGCCCGTTTGGTCCGCGCCCGTTCGGGTTCAAGCTCATATGGCCCGTTGCCCGTTCGGGCTTGAATATTTGTATAATGTGATTTATTATTTGTAGTAGTGAAATTTAATGCAGGAATTGTGTTTAATTTGGTTGTACAATATGCTTGATAATTTGTATTTGTAAGGGGTGTTTTAATAAATGTATTAATTGTATTTATTGACCAGTTAAATAATTGACTACATTAAATAGCATTAAAGTGGTGTTTTGTTGTACACTATGCTTCTTGTCTTGTACGTCTGAAAATTATGTGCATTAAAGTGTTGTACACTATGTTTCTTTTCTTGTAAGTAGTAGTCATTATAGTCATTAATAACATTGACCACTTTAATAGCATTAATGTTGTAAGTCTGAAAATTACATCATACTTATTTTGTTGTATACTATGCTCATTTTGTTGTAAATCTAAAAATTGGTTGCAGCTATTCTACATTGTGCTTAAATTGTTGTAATTTTTGGTGATGGGGTATTTTTAATATCATTAATGTTGTTGATAGAATTTTGGTCTTAAAATGACACCATGCTTTATTTTGTTGTACAATATGCTTATTTTGTTGTAATTATGAAAATTGGGTGCTTTAAAGTGTTGTATCCCATGCTTAATTTCTTATAAGTCTTAAAATTTTTTAGAGAGATTCATTCATGCTTTATATGTAGTATAGATGAAACCTTCAACATTGATTCCAAGCAAATCAAACATCTCAATTAGTATGTGTACATTGATTTCAAGCAACTCAAACATCTCAATTAATAGTTGTTAGTCTTTTTATATTCCCATCCATGAGTTACAAATATTTTATCAACTATATAATGTGTCAAAAATAAAAAATCACACACAACAAACCACAATTCCTCCATACCGCGTGCACATTGGGGTACAACTTATTATAGTAGTAAAGTAAGCATCATATCATCTTACTTATTTAGCATATTGATTTACATTATTTTATGTAAATTTCACGTGTGTTTTGTGTGTTTAACAATGTTGGACATAAAGATGGTGCTTCAGAGGTTTGGTAGTAACATCATCTTCTCTAATGGTTTAAGAGATCCTACACATCGTTGTCTTATCAATTAAGTGAAACATGCACGAACATTTTCAATTTTATCGAAAATGCAATATATTAATTAACTATATTTAAGTTACTAACGATCAACTATATCTAATTGTTTTTTGCAGCGCGTCAAGAACCATTAAAGAAAGAGATCGATAAGTCACAAAAATTGTCAAGAACAAAACATACAAAAGGCCAATGAACAATAACGACAACGACAACAACAACAACAACAACAACAACAACAACAACAACAACAACAACAAGAGCAACGCCACGGCCACCGGTGGATTGAATACTTAGCATTCATATTAATAGTATGTTACAAATAAAACATGCAATATTTCACTTCATGTAATACCGATAAACGGGCTAATATTATTGATTCGTTAGCAAGTAAGTTTATTGAAAATAATGTGACGAGCATTCAATTTTTAGTCAATAATTATTACTACACTTTGTTGGTGCATTTTAATATTTTTGCTGTTAATGTAGTTTTTTGTCTTGCGGTGTGTTAATGTCACTTTCTTAATTAAACGTCTTGAAATATTGCGTGACTTTGATATTTGATATGACTGTGTAAATTATGTCGATGTTACATATTGAAAATGGTAGTATATAATAAAAATATCTTCACACTATCATCTTAACAATGAGAATCTTCTAAATCGAATAAGTATATAAAGGAGAAGAAAATTGTGTTTAGTTAAATGTCGGGTCTATTGATTGATTGGAGCAAGTTTATGATTCGGACTTGGGTCATTGGATCTGATTTTCTATTATACGAGTTATAATTTATACTCTTGAATATACTAATTACTTTAATGTTTTGTGTTTTTATAGTTTTGTTAAAAATGAAATTTATTTTATAGTTCGCTTTTAATAATGTCATTTATTTGAATAACGAAGTCCGTCTTTCACAAAAAAATGAGAGTTTCAAACATGAACCGAAAATTAGTCCCTAACATTACGAATAAAACAATTAGATCCAACATATGTTCATTGCATAGGTCCTGAGGCAGTCCAAACCAGTGTGCATCGCACGGGGATGAACATAAAAGGTCTCCAACATTAATGTCATCGCTTCATATTTAAAATAATTTATGTAACTTATACATATTAAAAAAATTACATGTGAAGAGACTGTTTTCAATATAACATCTTGAAAAAAATCTCTTCACATATACTCTTTTAATGTCAATAAACTATTGTTGTATATTTGGGCTTCACCATCATACTAACAAGCCGGAAATTTACACAATTATTTTCACACGGGTCTTGAGGCAGCCCAAGTTGTTTATGACGAAAATTAGTGGCAAACATAGTTTTTGACTCGACCTCAATTAAAACTGACAGAAATAAAGGTACAAACATTTTTCATGCCATGCTAACAAAAGTTGTGATAACATCACAACTTAGGAACTTATTGACCAACAAAAGTTGTTGTAACATCACAGCTTAGGAACTTATTGTCAATAAACTATTTTAAATGTGTGTCATGCTTAAAAAAGGTGTGATACAATCACAATTTAGATATATAATGATGAAAATAAGTGCCGAAGCTTACATGTCAATAAACTATTTTAAATTTGTGCCATGCTTAAAAAATGTGTTATACAATCACAACTTAGATATATAATGACGAAAATAAGTGCCGAAGAGTACATATTAGTTTTATATCAAAATATAAGGATGTTACAATTTTGAGAATAAATACAAAATCTAAACTTTATAAATAACTACTAATATGTCATAAAAAGTTTAAATATAATGTTACAATCTTGAGAATAAATACAAAATATAAACTTTATAAATAACTACAAATATGTCATAAAAAGTTTAAATGTAAAATTTACCGATCAACTAATGTCATACTTACAAAAGTCAAATAACGAAAAAAATTACTGCACATTACACTATGACCAATTAGATCATAAAAAAGGTTATAAGTTATCTTTAGTTTTATATCAAAATATAGGGATGTTACAATTTTGAGAATAAATACAAAATCTAAACTTTATAAATAACTACTAATATGTCATAAAAAGTTTAAATGTAATGTTACAATCTTGAGAATATATACAAAATATAAACTTTATAAATAACTACTAATATGTCGTAAAAAGTTTAAATATAAAATTTACCGATCAACTAAGGCCATACTTACAAAAGTCTAATAACGAAAAAAATTACTGCACATTATACTATGACCAATTCGATAGAGCCTGTGTGCAACGCACGAGTCTGAATTACTCGTACAAGTTAAAGAAAATAAAGGTAAGGAGTGCAAACATGATGGATGATGGGGTTAGGGTGGGGGGACGGGGTAAGTCTACCCTAATTTATATTAGGATTGTGCTCAAATTTTATAA
This sequence comes from Artemisia argyi, assembly GCA_030686995.1. Taxonomy (NCBI): domain Eukaryota; kingdom Viridiplantae; phylum Streptophyta; class Magnoliopsida; order Asterales; family Asteraceae; genus Artemisia; species Artemisia argyi. The sequence goes on from CM060694.1 coordinate 137,719,081, forward strand.
CTAGTTATTATTTCACTTTAAATGTTAGGTTTGAGTGCTTGACATAGGTTTACTTTAAGTTATTTTAAAATGGTATTATTGCATAAAAAGTGGAGTACTATATCCAATTTAGTTATCACTTGATTATATGGTCGATTGAGAGCGAAAAGACAAAATACACTATGACATGAAACGTGTAACTTCCAACGCAATTTAAAGTAAATCCTCATTTGACTTGCTATCCCATTTCTCGTGGGGAGAATATGAATGATATAGTCGGTAGCTCTGGTTATGCTAGCTCTTCCATAGCATCATGTGACCAAGTATGCGATCTTATTTGTGCAAATTTCTAGCAATATCAATAGAAAGTAAAATACAATTAAGAGTTATGGCATAAGGGGTTGGTTCACTTTACCTTCTTCGTTCGAAGCTTTGCAAAAGCTAAGTCATATTCTCTTTGGTGATGTTATAGCACATATCATTCCCTCATGATTAACGTGATGTGGTTGTTCTATCGGGTTTTTATAGAGAGATCAATCATTCAAGATATTCTTGAAATGTGGATTGACAAGAGCGACTAGGAGATGGAGATTTCTGAAAAAACTACGAATAAGTAAGGGAAATATTGACTTATATGTTCAACTCAAGCAGCGAAAACTTGAATTACGTACATGCATACTTTAAAAACCGGTGCTATTGTCGCTACACTAGGAGTGTGGATGTTGAGAATGCCCTTAGTCTATATAGATAGGCTTTAAGGGGGGTGACAACCATGCCTAAGGATACTTTTATCATAATTGTAATTAGCCACTAATATTCAACCAACTCATATCATGTCTAACCATGCCTAAATCAATAATTTTAGCGACAATGTGATGCCTAACCATGCCTAATTTTTTTTAATTATATTTAACAATTTAATTTAAAACATCAAATTCAATTAATAATTCAAATAAAAGTTACATAATACTTTAGGAAAATAAAAACAAAACAAAAATTAAATAAAGAAATCACTACTCATCGAGGTATGGTAAGTCTTGCGCCGCTACGTGCTCCGTAACATCATATTGAAGACGGTTATGAATATCTTCGTCCAGTAACTCTTCTAGCACACTATCGTCATAAACTGGCGTAATCGGCTGATCCATTATATGAACCGGTGATATTGCCACACCATCGTCTTTTAAAATCATATTACCCAATATAATACACGTATAAACAATTTGTCGAATCTTTGCGACGGTCATAGGTCGTTGAGGACGACTCAGAATAAATCATTTTCCCTTCAAACGACCAAAAGCTCGCTCAACATCCTTTCTTGCCGACTCTTGTAGTTTCTTGAACTTCTTTTCCTTCGGGTCAATGGGATACGGATATGCTTTAACAAGAGTTGAATATTTAGGATATATTTCATCGGCAAGATAATATCCACGTTTGTAGAGACGACCACATAAATAAAAAGAACTGTTTGGCGTCGTACCATTTCGCTCATTTACATATAATGGAGACTGATTCAAAACATTGATATCGTTGTTTGATCCGGGCGGACCAAAAAACGAATGTCAAATCCACAAATCATATGAAGCCGTCGCTTCAAGCATAATTGTTGGGTATTGGTGATCACCTCTCTTATATTGTCCTTTCAAATATTTAGGACAATTTCGCCAAGTAAAATGTGTACAATCAATGCTACCAAGCATTCCAGGAATGTGATGTTTTTCTTCATGTACCTCGAATAACCGAGCAATGTCATGGGTTGTCGGCCTACGTAAGAACTATCGGCCGTATAACTTTATAATCGCATCACAAAATTTATCAAGACATTCACCTATACAAAACAAAATATTATTTTATAAAAAAAATATATATTGAAACAAAAAATTACTAACGAGTTACAAATTGCGAATAAATATAATAAATAACAAAAAAAAATTAATAAGTAACAAAAAAAAAATTAATAACGACAAAAAAAATGAATAACGACAAAAAAAATGATATTAACGAAAAAAAAAATACTAACGAAAAAAAAATTATTACTAACCTGAAGTTCTTCGTGCCATGTTTAAATAGTCATCGAATCTATCCGGAGGTTCACCCGTTGCGAGTTGCCTTATTGCCGATGTGAATTTCTGTAACGCCGAGAAACTAGTCTTTCCATACGCGTCTTGACCCTCTTGAAACCATTCAAATTGCGCTTCAATGTCATTTACAATTTGTAAATACAATCTTTTACTCATACGAAAACGATCACGAAAAACATCTTCATTAAACTTTGGTTGTTCAACGAAATAGTCATTCGTTAAATTTTCTAAAGCTTTATCACGAAAACGTTTTACATAACCACGAATGAAGGTAGAGCTTCCCGTGTCTTCAAGAGCTTCATACGCGGCTAAAAAGGTTTCAATTGTACTACCGGATAACCATTCTTCGGATGAGTCGGGTGGAATAATTATGTCGTTTGAGGATGAACCCGATGATGACATGGTTTTAGAATGTAAATTGTATGTGTGAATTGATGTTAGTTTAGATGTGAAAATGAAAAGGAAAATGGTTTAGTATTTAAAGATTTTTTTTTTTTTTTTTTTTTTTTTTTTTTTTTTTTTTTTGAAATTGCTTCAAACGGTACAATAATAAATGCATGTAACGGTCCAATTTTTGCTCCTTCTCCTTCACACCGAATCGGTAATCTTTACCGAAGGTGTCGCCGATTCCTGAATGCCGATCAAGTGGTTTTGTAACGCCGAGCCATGCCGATGCTTGCCGACCCTCCATGCCGATACGTTGCCACCCCCTAAGAAAAAAAGAAAAAAAAAAAAAAAAAAAAAAAAAAAAAAAAAACAAGTAAGCTGTAAGCCTAAAATAAAGCTTTAAATGATCTTAAATTGCTTATAAATGCTAATAATAGATTTTTTTGCGTCTTTCGAGATAACTTCCTTATTTACAACCTTCTTTTTCATATGACAAAGACCATAAGGTAAGCCAAAATTTTCTTTGGGGTGCTATTATTCTCACCAAGAAAATACTAATCTCCATTGTAATTTGTGATATTCAGTTTTGGTAGAATATTAATTAGTGGGGCCAAGCCTAATTTAGTCAAAGACTAGGCAGTTCATATTTTACCTTTATGTTTGATTATTATTATACTTTTAAACTTGTTTTAATCACAATGTTTATTTAAGTTTTACTTCGTAACTTTTATAATTTTAATTTCATAAAAAAACTAATTGACGTATCAAATAATCAAATACCAAAAAATGCATAATATATATGTTTTTAGTTTCACAGTTTTGTTATTTATATAAACTTAAACAAAATAACATTTAAACTGATGAGGAGAATTATTTTGGATACTAAAAATTCCTTATTATTATACCATCACGACAAGCATTTTGATTATCTTTTTATAGACGGGCATTCTGATATATACTTTCGACAACTATTTTTTTTTTGGATTTTTACGTTTCATCTACACCATCCATTTACCTATACTACACTACAACGGTTAGGTACACTGCCTTGGAGGACCGTAAAACTTAGTGATTTTGAAAAATTCTACATAAATAATTGTTAATACAAATAAACCATAAAAACGCTTATTTATATTTTATGATCTTCTAAATTTACGATCTTTAAAAATATGATTATAAGAAACCAAAATGTATAAAAAGTTTAGAGTGAGCATAGTCTAGTGTCGGTTTGAGTTAAATGTACGTTAATCTATGTATGTGATTAAACTAATCCGATTTCTAATAAAAGTAAGTTTACTTGAAATTAAAAGATTAAATGATGTAAATAATCAAATAATGATCTCATAAATTGAGAATGGTTACAATTATTATCGTATTCCCGAAATTATTGACCTAACAAAGTAATTATGTAATGGTCTTTATATTCCATTTATAATTATTTGTTATTAATGAAAATTGTAGTATTTTTTCACTTATATATAAGTATGTATATTTAATTATTTATATGACAAAAGTAAAAATAATTATAAACATAAATAAATAAACAAAGAAGAAAAATAAAATTATAAAGATAAATAATGATTAACTAATCATAACTCAAAAGTAAAAGTAAGAGACACGTCGATTCTTTACATAATTTTATGTAACTTTTGATAATAAAGATAAAATATATAATAATTATTTTTATAACAAGCCAATGATTAGATAATCATATTGGTTTATTTAGACTATCCCTTTCTTTGGATCTCGAAGCACCACCCACAACACCGATTCCTCGACAAAACCCATGACTTCCTTAACAGACGTGGAATCAATTGTATGTGTTTGGGTAAAAGTTTTTGAAATCGCTAATTTTGGCCCTCATATTGCATGTTCTACAAAAAAAAAAATAAATAAATAAATAAAATAAAAAGGGTTCTCTATGTAATGGTCGGCCTTCTATAAAGCTTCTCTAGAAGCGACTAGCTGCTTTCTGAATGCCCCTTTCCTTCGGTACCAAGAGAGTCGTTACCTTGCTAGTATTCTAGGGGCGATAGCTTCCACGCCCTTCCTGCCTACTAAAATAGATATGATTGATCATGACAACCCTTAAATCATATCCAGATTAATTAGATATGTCATTCAAAGAAAGTGAAATAATTCCCTCTTTGTTTCCAGGATTCCGAGGATGAGCCGACCCATCTTATCCTAACATCATTTATGTGGAGCCAGACGACAAAGCCTCCTCCTCAAATAAAGATTTCTCTGACGTAACTCTTTTGGGAATAAAAAATGTATCTGATTATACGTTTGTTTTATGTTGGGTCGGTTAAAATGACAAAAGAGGGATGTTTTCTATCAATCAAAAATAGATATGCCTTTCTAGGAGCATTACGATCTGCATCTCAAATGATCTCTTATGAAATCTCTATTGGTCTTATTCTTATGGTGTGCCTTGTGAGATAAAGATACCAAAAGCCAAAAGATCTTTATGAATGGTTCAATTTATTTCTCTCTAACGAGCAAAATTAGTTATTCACCTATTATTGTATTCTCATAAAATGTTGATAACCGGTTAGGACCACTTAAGTTACCTACATTGGAAAAGGTCGGAAACGGTTACAAGAATATATCGGTTAGGCCGCACATATCTTAGTATAAAACTTGCCACCTCAGACAATTTGAACAAAGAAAACCTCGACTCTTTATCCGTTTACCTTGGTAATACAATAATGGTGTTAAATTTTTTGGACCATGATTGTGTCAAAATCAATTATATAATATAGTAGTATGGTATCGAGGAAATCCGCAAGAAATACGGATTGCCCGAGTCGTATCTGTACGAATGTGAATGGAATCAAAGAATATTGATTCGTGCAAATCGTGTAGTGAAAAGTGAAAATTGTGATCAAGTAATTCAAGTTATGACAAACAAACACAAACTATGCAAATTGTACAAGCTAGGTATGCACTAAAGTTAAAAATCTAAAAACGGAAATGCAAACGCGATTATTTAAAACGTAACGTACAAAATAAAACGTAACTTTAATTGAAAAAATGACCCTACAAACGTGAAATAATTTTCTAAAAATCTTAAACTAATAAAAAGATTTTCTAGAAAAAGAAAAATATTTTTTTGACTTTTTATTTAATTTCTATGAATTTATTTATGTTTTTGTATTTTTAAATGAATTAAAAATAAAGGAAAATAGAAAAATTCAAGGGAAAAATGTAAAATAATTTCTGAAAAATCTAAAATATTCTAAAAAGAATTTCCTAAAAAAAATTTGTATTTTTTATGGCTTTTTCTGAATTTTTATTGATTTTTGTTTATTAAAAAGTATATTAAAATGATTTAAATCAAAGTAAAATTAAGAAAAATATCAAATAAACTCAGGAAAATCTGAAAAATTAACCGAAAATCAAAAATGATAAAAGAAGTTTGGAGAAAAATTTTGAAACAAAAATAAGTAGAAAAAGTGCTTATTCCAAGCAAACTGCTTATCACAAGTGCTTATTTTTAAGCACTTGTGACCAAATTTGAATGAAACTTTTAACACAAATGTATGATGCTCAAATGTACTCAGAGAACTAAAATTATGATCAAAATTAGCACACAGAATCAAGGAAAACTCAATAAGCAGTGAGAATAAGCCAATTGATAAGCTCAGTCACAATCAAATAAGCCAGAAGTGACAAATCCATATACAACACTAGTACAACTTCAAATGAACTCAGAGAATACAAGTAAACTCAAGTTCAAGCAAGAAATGGGACAAGCAGGCCTATATCTCACAACAACTTATCTGTTTACTCAACTAACTAGCAGCCACTGATCAGCTATCCAATTAAGCTCAGATTAAGAATCTTAGTGGGGCAAAAGTTCAATTATATAGCTGAGTCTCTAAATTTATCAAATGCCTTATCAGAAACAACTGTATACTATTCTAAAATTAATCAAATTCAACAGCCAATGAAATTTAAACTAAAGTAACAGTTGACTATTATACTACCACTAAACTTTGACCAAGTTTGATTCCAATTAAGCAAATCTACTCCTATGTGTAGTTTTAAGCTATTTTGAAACTAGTTTAAGCTACTTAATACTATATTGCAATTATCTCTAAAGATATACTAATTATTTTTAAAACTACACTAGCAGTTAACCAATTTTACAAACTACTCTTGACTTTTGTAAACTACTAATCTGTTTTTATGATTCAACACTCTATTATTATATTAAATGAACCTATGTGAGACAGTGAACCAACAATTCAATAACAAAACAACTCATCAAATCATAGATCCAAACACCCTCTTATTTTGACAATTACACAACAATTTGATGAAACAGACAACAAATCACCAATCAATGTATCAATATCAATCTCTAATCACTGTATGAATCAAAATTCACAATCATAAACCACTAGATCCAACAGTATTGCACAATCTAAGATCTACACCAAGACAGTTGTTCAAATAAGCTAATCTAACACAGATTTAACAAATAGATGCAATCAAATGATCAAAAACAAGCTCAATCACAACAATTACAACTACAATATCAGCAAATGTATATCAATGAAACAGTAATGCTACAAGCTAAACCAATCTAACTCAGATCAAGTTATAAACTAAAGATTTGAACAAAACTTACAAAGCAATTCTACCTCAGCAAGAACAGAGGTGGATTCACTAAGCTTGCCTATCTTTATGATAGGCAGAGACCATCCATGCCTGTCTCCACTTATCCAAATCACCTCAGGAATCAATGGAACAATAGCAGCTGACTTTTGTTGACTGAAATTACTTGATATTGAACAATTATATGAAACAGATCCACAATAAGCTATTGAGCTTATATGGACTACAATGAAACTAAATAAGCTAAATTGTAAGCTTATATGAATAGAATGAAAACTTATTTTTTATTTTTATTTTTATTTTCTGATTTTTTTTATAATTTTGATGATTATGAAAACTTGAATGATAAAATGAAAATGATTAAACTATTTGAGAAACTTAAAGCTGAATAAGAGTAACAGATATAAAAACTAAAGTAACTAAAGTTGATTAATAAGCTGTAAGTAAAAGAGTAAAATGAATTTTATTGAAACTAAAATTGAATTACAAATACAATACACTAATCTAAATACATCGTTACTAAAAACTAGCAGAGCTTTGCTACAATTCTACACTACTCATAAATCAGCTCACAAAGGCATCTATATATAGGAGAGGTGAGGTGAGGGTTTACGGATTGCCAAGCTGGCAATCCGTGTGCTCTGTGTTTCTTTGAAGCATCTGAGAGCCGTTTGATCATAATCCCATCATTGCCACTTGATATGCACCCTTGGATTACTCCTTATGACGTGGTTCCACCAATCACGAGCTGCCAACTGTCCCTTTGTGTGCTTCTTAGATACTCTGACACTCTAACACATCACTGACGCCTTCTAGAACACCTTTGATTTGACACAATTAGCCTTAATTGTGGTAATTGTGTACGGAGTAATTTCTAGGGTTCATGGCTGGGTAATTTGGGGAATTGGGAAAAAAGGGGGCGGGGTAAGTTTTTTTTTTAATTATTGTTTGACTTTTATGACTTTGACCCGTAATATATCTGTTGACCGAGGGTATTGTGGACCGGGTATGGGATGATTGGGCTTGGGTATTTTCTTTGGACTTGGGCTTATGGTTTTTAATATGGATTAGTGAATTGGACTTGGACCTTTGGTTATATAATATGAGATTTCAGATTTCATACTCAAGGACCAAATGTGTATTAATGAAACTTTAAGGACCCAATCTGCCATAACTCAAAACTGAACTTCAAAGGGTTTATTTTGCCAATATTGAATAGATGAAGGACCTTTCTTCAAAATATAAATTTGAGGGACTAAAGTTGCCATCTTTGAAACTATAAGGGTCATTCTTGTCATTCTATCAAACTTCCACAACAAGGGTCACTTTTGTGCATTCTTCAAACTCTGAGGACTCTATTTGACTTTGTGAGCTCAACTTGATTTCCAGCTTTGACTTTCTGACTCGTTCTACTCTCGTGCTCGTTTTTGCCGAGTTTTTGTTTGTTTTTCGTCATTTCACGAGATATCCGTACCTACACATTCACAATCACAAAAACATGTTTTCTTTGGCTTTTTATGGTAGTTTTTGGATTATTAAGTCCTGTTGGGTCGTGAACACCTTGAACTTGTGTTAATAATGATACTTTGAGTGATACCACTAAGTATGCGGAATCTACTTAATGATACTTAGAAGATTGATAGTAAGTGAAACAGTTTTATGTATGAACAATGAATGTAACAAAACAAATAGCTCCAATATTATTAATGATAATAATACGAGTGATCTATGATATCACTAGGGTTACACCTTGAAGCTCTAAGAAAACGTATTAGAAAGATATATTGACAACTGATATATCAAACCCTAATCCTAGGATCTCCTTTTATAGGACACAAGGAGTCCTTTACAAGATAAGTATAATGATAAATAAATAAGATATTCACAAGATCTTTTCTATACTTATCTCTTAACAGTTATAAACTAAGCAGTGGTAACTATATGCACTAGCAGTGGTAATGACGTTTCCACTGCTAGTGTATTCTTCAGTAGTAGGAATAATGTTTCCACTGTTAGTGTATCTTCCAGCAGTGGGAACTCTAACAGCATTAGTTTAATTCCCAACAATCCTCCCCTAAACTTGTGATTCCTCTACAAATCCACAAGTTTCTTGAATTAAACTTCCTCCTTGATGTTGGGGGAATTCTTCCAAACACATATCTTATCAGTCATGCAGTTCTCATCTTTCAAACTTATGAACTCTTCTGTATGCATTATAGTACAACCTTCATTGGTGGTCTTTCTTCTTCTGCTTCAATCATGATACCATCAGTAGAAACTAATATTCTATCAGCAGAATAAATTTAAACTTTTGGCAGCAACATTAAATGAACTCAAGACATTAAATTGAGTTTCTTTCACCTGAGAGCAATCCTCCCCTGAACCTTATCATCATTGTTCCTCCCCTGTTTGGGAGAATCACCACCAAAATCATCACAATCAGATAAAATTCAAAAGAACTTGAAGATTCCACTGTGTTTACTCTCCTCTTTGCTTTCAAACTTTTGACATTATCATGCAGCATTATATTCTTCAAGAGTATCCACCTTTTATGATAATTTGGTACACAGTTCCATCAATTCCTTTATTTGCAAACTACCCTCAGCACTTCCAGATGTGTTAACTTCTGGGAGAGGTGCATCATGGAGCATAGATTCAGTTTCTCCCCTAGTTGGACTAGGAAGTACTTCTGAACCACCCAATATTTCAATTTGGCTTGGGATTCCACCATCTGTATCCAATTCAAAAGGATGAGACACATTAGGTGTTGCCATGGTAGAGATCAGAATGATGTTATCACTGTCATGTCCTGCATCTACACATATTAAAGATTAGTTACTGATACAGCAGTTGCAACGGTTAGTCATCAGTGGAAAAATTACTCTTGCAGTGGTAACTGATGAACTAGCAGTGGTAAAAATCAACAAAATCTTTCAAAGAGCAGTGGAAAGTAAAACATGTAAAATTAGCTGCTCTTATCATAGTTTTTTAGCAAACTATCAGCTATCAACGGATTTGATATGTCTTTACCATGAGCCGTTTGCTATGGACTAGCCAACTCTTGATCACATGGATGTATGGTGAGTTGATAACCTAGTTTTTGGTAAACTATCAACCATAAACGGATTTGATAAGTCTTTACCAGTAGCCGTTTGCTCTGGACTAGTTGGTTCTTGGTGTGGGTTAGACATGGTGAACCAATTACCATTTGTTGTGTATCCAGGTCACACACTCCAAACTCTATATCAGCATACAATCCAATTCTTATATCAAGCAATCTGATAACTCCAAATCATTTGCTTTATCAACCTGCATTTGTTAGTCCAAAACCAAGAAAATACAAGACAAAATATTTTCCTTTTAACAATAATGAATATGACTAACAAAACATACTATAACAAACAACTAAACATTGGAAATCCAAGCCATTACTGACTTGACTCTCCCTCTTGCATCAATATAAGTGTGTTTCTTTAAAACCATAGATGCTTTGTCACCTGTTATTGGTCTCCAAATCCATTGTGCTGTGACTTTCATGCCATTTCCCATATTACCCTTAACAACTTTCTTTTGCCTATCAGTGGAAACTTTTGGCCTACCAGTGGGAATTGCTGGCTTAGCAGTTGAAACCTTAGGTTCCCATTTTTTATTTTGCCTAGCTGTTTTATTGAAAAAGGAATGTTTAACTGTTTGTGCTTGATTTGAAAATCTTGGTTTAGCACTTAGAACAGTTTGCTTGGGGTAAAGAGTCTTGTTTGGCCTAGCAGGATAAAGAGGTTTAGTGTCAGATCTTATCCTGACAACTCTGGGTATCATATTAATATTAGAGTGAGTTTGATTTGAAGCATATTTGTTCACTCTAGGTTGTTTGGTTTCAAATACCCTTGTATCCCTTGAAGTTACCTTTTTCCATGGGTTATGATCACAATAAGCAGCAAAGTGGTCAAAACTACCACATACAAAACAAGTTTTGTTTTGCATAACAAAATCACTGCCTAGCTGTTGAGATTTCATATTATTCCAATTTCTTTGGTTACCTCTAGGTTGTGACCTGTACATCTCAGCATATCTAATAGTAGGCCTAGTGTAATTTGACTGTGTCCTAGACTTCTCTTTGACTACTTCAGGAATACTTTTTCTAACCTCCACTTTAACATTCTCAGTAGTACTAGGTTTAGACTCAACATTCAAATTATCATCTTTAAGAGATGAGTCACTAGCACTATCAAATACATCTACCTCAACCTGAACCTTTTCTGAATTAGCTGGTTTAACAAATTTTGGTCCATAGGTCATAGGTAGATCCTGAAATTCTTCTAAACCAGTGTGAGCTAGGTCAATGCCAGGAGGTGCTGGAACACCTCTTAGAGGTGGTGGAACTGATTTGTACCCAAGACCTGATTTGGATTTGCTCACAACTTGAGCTTCCCAGATTTTGGAAATACTCTTAGATTGGTGGTCTAGTGTTTGATTAATTATCTGAATGTTCTCACTAGCCTTCTTAACTTTTTCAATCTCTTCCCTAAGAGCTTTATTCACTTCAACATAAAAATCTAAGTCTCTTTTTAAAATAGCAATGTCATCACTGAACTTAGATTCATTTGCCCTATAATGCACTAATTGTTTTTCTAAAACACCTAGGCCTCTTTTATGATTTGATAAATTATAATTAGTATGAGTTAATTCTATGTGTTGCTCATTAAATTGTGCTTTAAGTTTCTCATACTCTTTTAAGGCCTTACAAGATTTAGAACAAGCATTATCAATTTGTACCTCAGAGTCAGAGAAAGCCATTTGTGCAACCTTTGTAGACTCTGAATCATCTTCCTTAATCATAGAGCTCCAATCAAAGCTCACTCTGGTTTCTGTCTCCATTATATCTTCTGAGTGAACTTTAGGGTCTTCTAAATCAAAATATCAAAGCCTGGCTCTGATACCACTTGTTGGATCGTGAACACCTTGAACTTGTGTTAATAATGATACTTTGAGTGATACCACTAAGTATGCGGAATCTACTTAATGATACTTAGAAGATTGATAGTAAGTGAAACAGTTTTATGTATGAACAATGAATGTAACAAAACAAATAGCTCCAATATTATTAATGATAATAATACGAGTGATCTATGATATCACTAGGGTTACACCTTGAAGCTCTAAGAAAACGTATTAGAAAGATATATTGACAACTGATATATCAAACCCCTAATCCTAGGATCTCCTTTTATAGGACACAAGGAGTCCTTTACAAGATAAGTATAATGATAAATAAATAAGATATTCACAAGATCTTTTCTATACTTATCTATTAACAGTTATAAACTAAGCAGTGGTAACTATATGCACTAGCAGTGGTAATGACGTTTCCACTGCTAGTGTATTCTTCAGTAGTAGGAATAATGTTTCCACTGTTAGTGTATCTTCCAGCAGTGGGAACTCTAACAGCATTAGTTTAATTCCCAACAAGTCCTATTTTGGCTCAGAAAAGGTGAGTGAATAAGCACTCACCAGACCAACAAATTGAGTAGTCCATCAACACAAGAACAATAGTCAATCTAGCCGAGCAGGGTATGCACATAGATTTAGTTTGTTGCGTCAAAAAACATTTTTGCATATAAAAATTAAAACAGATCAGATTGAATTTGATTGATTGCGGATAAAAGCTATAAATGCTTTATTTACAAATGAAAAACAACTCATTATGTTTTCTCTACTTTTAAAAAACCATATTGTTTTTTCAGTTTGATTTATTTTGTCATTGCACTCTATTTACTAACGAAAAAAACTCCTTCTACTTTCTCAATAATTAAGTCGAATGACAACTCAAATCATACTAAGTAAAAGAGCTACAAATATGCCTATACTCATGATCGTAACAAAACATAACATACATCAGATAACATGAAGTTATCTCAGACAACCAAGAATCTCAACAATACAGAATAGCTACATTTAGCCTTCAATTCCACACAAGTCTGCAGGCAAATTGTCAACAGTTTGTAATCTTTTCTACAGCTTTCCAATTCACCTTATATGCACCAATAACCATCTAGCTACATTTCCACCACATCTACCCATCATGGCCATTCAACCTGCCACCACAATAACCATGACAAGCTAGATGAGTGGCGTCACTAGGAACCCCTTACCCCTCAAAGTCAAAGGCTATACCAACTATGCTACATTTCTATCTACTACAATGGCTTCACACAGTTGGGAACACACACCTTGATGGAGGACCAACCTAACCTCCTATGGGTAGTGTATAGTATGTATTGACCCCTGTTGAACACTTGATCAAATTCTTTAGCTTGTAAAGAGATAGTTATCTTAGATAAATCTAAAACCAATTTTGTATAGAAACTGACTTGAATGTTTATTAAGCATAATGCAGAATTTTGTATTTAATCTTAAGAAGAACAATGAACATAGTTGTAACTCACAAAACACTTCAATATATTACATATACAAATACTCATAAGTATTAGGGTTACAAAACCTTTAAGTGATTCAACTTTATGAATGATACGTACACTATCTTTAGCCCTAGGACCTCCTTTTATAGTCTAAGGAGTCCTAGTAGGTTTATAATAACTTTCTACCCAAAATAAATCTTTTTGAATCTATTCCATAATTATCTAACCGACTATACAAAGTTACCACATAAGCAGTAGAACCTAACTCTAGCAGTACAACCTATAAGTCTAGCTGAAGTATCTACTTAGTGTATTTTGTTGATCTTCTTTAGCATATCGAATAGTAGTAAAATACACTAGCAGTAGTATCATTCAGTCTACCAGTAGTATCATACTTAGAGAATTTTCCTTTAAGCAGTTGTATCAATATGAGCAACAAAACCTCAAAACCCAACAGTATGGACCAAGTAGGTTTATTTTTCACTCCTCACTATTCCATACTTCATACACTACCCCACCATAGCTCACATACCCTTCCAAATAGGAAGCATACTTTATGATAGTATAACACTACATTATGACAATGCTACACACTGCTTAGGGATTCCCTCCCAAGGCCAAATGCTAGAACAGTTTGTTACACCATGACAAGATATGCTAACTATCAAGTTACAAGGCCATCTATTTGAGGAGCTAATACATCATCCTCATTCTGTAAGTGTTATAGAGTATGAGAGGAATTGTAATCACCAAATTGTTGCAGCTTATTCAATTCACAATCTGCATAATCCCAAGATAGAGTGTTTTAGCAGGAAACTACATCTGCTATACTTCCTTAATCTACACACTCCATCAGGACCGTTTTCAAGGGATTATTTTCCAATTATGTCCAGGCTAACATCCCAATCTTTTTGATCTTGGATAACAGCCTTAGACAATTTAACTTTTATACTTAGTAACCTCATTATGATTATTTCACATAACTGCTCATACAACTCACTTGAACTCCTTCGTTGATCTCTAAACAATCTCCAATTTCTCTCTTGCCAGATAAGGTATACACTTGCAGCCAACCCAAGTCTTCTAATAACACTTCTAATAGAATTTCCTGTGTACACACCAGTGAAGCAACTTACCAACTCATTTCCAGCCCATATCTGCACACTGAATTCCCAACTTCAATTTAACTTTGGTCCAAAATTGTTTGGCATAAGCCCATTGAAAGAACAAGTGTTGATGTGAATCCATATCAGAGTAGCACAAGGGACAAATCATCAAATCATATGATCCCCATCTTCTAATTTTATCTTGTGTTGTCAATTTATTCAGAATTGCCATCCACAAAATAAATGAATGTTTTGGTATGTTTTAGGAAAACCATACTAGCTTACACCACTCAATATGCTCCTCTGCCCCTTTAAAATCAATATAAGTCTGCTTCACACTAAACTTCCCTTCATTTCCATTACCACTTTTCCATATCATTTGATCCCTTACATTATCATCAATAACAATACTTTGGATATTTGGTAACCCATTCAGTAGGCCAATTAAACACACCATCAATAGTTATTTCCCTAATCACAATATTAGCTTCCAATCTAGCATTGTACAAATCTCTATTGGTGATAAAATCTTGTAATATACTAATAGAACACCAATGATCATATACCACAGATTTACTTGCACCATCACCAATTTTCATTATCATGAACTCTTTGACCTCATTCCCGAGTCTAAGAATATTCTTAAACTATCAACATTCTCTTCATGAACAACCCATGTACTTCTCCCTTTAAGCTTTTCAGTGTTAATCCATTTGATCCATAATGATTCTTTGTCAGTAGCTACATGCCATAAGTGCTTAATGATCATAGCCTTGTTCCAAACACCAAGATCTTTGAGTCCCAAACCACCTTGACATTTAGATTTACAAATGTTTTTCTAAGCTACTTAAGCTTGCCCTTTAGACACTTCACCTTGACTCCAATGAAAGCTTTTTAAAACCTTATTAATGTCTTTTATAATAGTTTGTGGAAAAAGAAATACTGAAGCCCAATAAACATGAATGGATTCCAAAATATAAGCAATCAATAACTGTCTCCTATCATAAGAAAGGCATCTACTTTTCCAATTAAGGACTCTGCTTTTGATTTTATCAATTAGTACTTACATTCTTTGACAGCAATCCTTTTTGAGGTCAATGGAACTCCTAAGTATTTGACTGGGAGTTTTTCAACCTTAAAAGGTGCCACTACTAGTATTTGCTGCTTATCATCTTCAGTCATATTTAATAAAGTGAGCATGTTTTAGATGTATTTAATTATTTACGAACTAAAACAAGTATACTCTCATGCAATAAACATAGTCTAAGGAAAACCATCTCAAAAACCCTAGATCTAAAGAGAACCTCCGCCGCACCGCCTCCTCCTCCGGCCGTCGGCTTTGGCCGGCGGTCCATAGGTTCCTTCCTTTCACTCTTTTCTGTACATAATCTCTTTTTCTTTTCTTTTCTTTCATAAATCTTGTTTGTTAGGATTAAGAAAAAGGTTTGGTCACCCCATGTATTTACATACTTAGCGTAGCTCTTAGGTTTGTATATATTAGATTAGATATAGTCACATCGTGGAGGACGGACGGGTCTATACCCACTTTACACCTGATCCACAGCCCGCAGGAGGGCGTATACTGTAATTGTATATATACCCTCTTCCCACCAAGGGAGAGGGTTGGTTGTTCATTAATTCACACACACAACTAGTGTGTTTCTCTCACTAGAACTTCCCACTCTCTTTACTCTCTCTCTCTCTCTCTAAAACTCTTACAATGGTTACCTTCATCTTCCACAATCCAAGACCTCCTGAATCCACATAATCAACATTTGTATCGATCCTACATTGTTGCATAAATGTTACTAGTTTTTGGGTCATTTCGCTCTTTGGCTTCATACACATTTCGTCAGCCTACTTTATGTTGAAACTGTGAGCTTGTGAGGTGATTATAGTTGGGAAGAGATTACAGTCGTGAGATGGTTAGGATGTCAACGGTTAAGGTTGTGAAGAGAGTTCAGGGTGGGAAGATCTTTCAGGTTGTGTAGATGATTTAGGTTATTGAAGGTTGTTTGAGTTGTGAAATGGTTAGGCTGTGGAGTTGGCGAGGTCATGAAGATGGTTTGGTCTGTGGAGATGGTGTGGTAGTGAGGTCGTGAAGATGGTGCAGTCGTGAGTATGATGTGGTCGCAGAGATGGCGAGTATCTGATGTGTTCAGGTAATGGAGATGGTGATTCGTGAGGTGTTAAGGTATTAGTGATGGTGATTCGTAAGGTGTTCAGGTAATGGTGATGGTGAATTCATGAGGTGTTAAGGTAATGGTGATGGTGATTCATAAGGTGTTCAGGTAATGGTGATGGTGAATTCGTGAGGTGTTCAGGTTATAGTGATGGTGATGGTATGTTCGTGAGGGCTTCAATTCATGGAAGTGAGTTCGTGAGGTGTACAAGTCATGGAGATAGCGAGTTGTGAGGTGTTTAGGTGAGCTACCCGATATTCAGATCGTGAGATGGTTAAGGATATGGAGATAGTAAGGTTGTGAGGTATTTCAGGCCGTGGGATGTTGAGATTGTGAGGTGATTCGGCTCATCGGTGAGATGGTTCAGAGGGGGAGATTGTGAGATGGAAAGGTCATTAGATGTTGAGGTTAAGAGTTGATTTAGTTCAAGGACGTTATATGATAAGGAGAAATTTGTTACGCTTTTAGGGGGTCATTTAAGCCCTTAATTGTGTTTTTATGATCAAATATTACCTCAAATTGTTTCTTTCGTCAATTTAGGTACTTTGGAGAAGAATTCTGGAAAATAGAGCATTTTGGACGTTTTTGGAGCATAAAGTGAAGAAAACGACAAAGTGAAGAATCCAAGCTGGAAACAGTACCTGACGGCGTCAAGTGTCACAAAGTGACGCCGTCACATGAAGATCAAGAGGTGTATAATTGCTTTACATTTGACGCGCCAGAAAGAAAATTGGAAGATTACACGTGACGGCGTCACGTTATAAAACGCCAAGGTCACGTGTTAACTTAAAGAGAGACGCGCCAGAACCTTTTGCACCAGACGGCGTCAAGAATAGATTTAGGCAATCCGAGAAATTGTACGGCGGCAACTTGACGGTGTCACGACCCAAAAGGTGACGCCGTCAGCTTGTATTTTCTATATATATTTTTGGATTTTTCTTTCATTAGAAGAGGAACTTTTGTGCAACAAACCCTCGACGATTTTACAGCCTTTGTAAGGATTTCAAACCCCTTCTTTCATCCATGTTTAATTGAAGGTAAGTTATCCATTAATAATTCAATATGTCTATTTGTTGTTTGATTATCTAGTATGCTTTTCTTTCTATTAACATGCTAGCTTAGGTTTATTTGTGTTTACTTAGATCTAATGAAACCTAGTTATTGATTATTGATTGTTGGTTTGTCATTGATTGTTGTGGGTGATTATTTTAGTGTTAGGCTTAAGAAAACTGGCTAATCTCCTATACGGTAACTTGCTTGAACGTCTTAAGAAACGTATTCGGATGTGTACTACGGTTTTATTGGTTGTATTAAATGCATAAGTAACTATTAATGAGGCAATGATAGGATACTAAACGTGTCATCATAGGAAGAGATAGAAGCTTATAGAGTTGGGGAAGATCGTACACGGCCCCACGAATGGTATTAAGGAATGCAACCCTTCATCCACGCAATTGTGACAAATCAACTAATCAATAAAAGATTACTAGGGAGTAATGAAACCTAAGTAAATACGCTTTTCTCCATATAGAAGTTCCTACAATTTATTTTCTTGTTATTTTATTTTTATTGTTTAAGTAGTTATTTGGGTTAGTTGGCTAGCAACTAATTCCGTCCACTCTTCCAATACCCGAGATATTTACTTGCTTTCCATAAAACATAAAAATACGAAAAGAATCATCCCTCACCTTTATACCTAGTTAGATTAGTTTCAATCTTAACGAACACTATTCCTCGAGAGAACGATCAATCACCCGGTACTTGCCACTCACTATACTACATCGTTCAGGTACACTGCCTGGTGGAGATTGCAAGCTTCTCAAGATCCCTTGAGAAGTAAAACCTTTTGCAAGGTTGCAAAACCACACATCATTATAAGGTCGTGAGATGGTTCAGGTCATTGATATAGTGAGGTTGTAAGATGGTTTAGGGGTGGAGATGGTGAGTTGTGTGAGGTGTTCTGTCACATGGCGAAGATAGTAAACCCGTGAGATGGTGAGATCTCTATTTTTTGATATGGTTTGTGAGATGGTGAGAGTTTAGATTTGTCCCCAAAGGGGCGGTAAAGCAAGAGTCGAGGGACGATCGTTTTGTGTTTGGGGTTTGCATTAGCCGTTGTTCATACTTAGGGGTTATTTTCTTCAATCTACCATCCCACTATTCGCAATGCCACCACTTGGTTTAGATCGCATGTTCGGATTTGTGTGTTTTGAGGCTTTGATGTAGGGTTATGTTTCTTGTGTGAGGTGTATGAGGTCATTGTTTGTGGTTGGTTGTCAATTCGTGACATGCTTTCTGCAAGGTGTTTGCCCTTATGTGTTTTTGCGCTTTGGTGTGTGTGCTATGTCGGAGTTATAGCTTAGTAAGTATGATATCCACTTTGTGATATCCCATGCAGGTGGTAGGATCAATTCGCGGCTGTAATAAGTTTAGATTTAGTTTGGTCAGTTTATTATAGTTGTTTCCGTATAATTTTAGCATCTTGCTAGTTTATATTTTGCCTTTCAAAAAAAAAAAAAAAGTATACTCTCTTTTTTAGATTAAAAAAATTGATAAGTAATGAATTCATATAGATGACTAGATCACGAGTCACCGTAATGTCCCATAAAATCAGGTTGAAACTATCAACTCAGCCTTACGGCAGATTAATGTGATCATGGTGGAGCAGGTGCAACCGATCCTATTAATTTATTAACAATACTTAGAAAACTAAACGAAGAATAATAAACAACGAGGATGTAAGCCACGCGTTACCGCGGACATTATACAATATTACATTGTGAGGACTAAATTTACAATGAAACTCTAAGATGATGGACGAAGTTCGTATGGATTGTTTTTTAAATTGTTGAAGATAACGGTCGTTAGCTACTTAACGTCAAGTTAGTGATCAAGGACTGACTTTGCAATAGATGTATAACATGAAGGACCAATTATTTAAATTATGAGAGGAGTAAATTTGCAACAAATCTCTGAGATGAAGGACCAATTTTGTACGGAATTTTTTTAATGTTAAAAATAACGGTCATTAGTTAACAGTTGTTAAGTAACTAAAAACTATTAGTTACTATAGCAGAAATTATTATTTTAAATGGGGAACAGTACACCCACGCTAAATGTAATGTATATATAATATTATTCCGAAAGAGTTATTTTAAATCCCTGAGGAGATTGATCAATAAAGATATGAATGAAAACATGCGGTATACATTATTCTTGATGTGAGTATATGTCATGACTTATGAGCGACCAATAACTACGTTTAGCTTACCCCAGGGGTGAATTTAAAACTTACTAAAGCCGTAAGCCCGTAATAAAAAAAACGTTAAAGATTTGAACCACATCACTAAACCGTTGAGCAAAGTAAATATTGACTTTACATATAATGCGTCCTCTCTCTTTTGCAAAAGAAACCTTTTTCTCATTTCAAAACCTTTAACGTCAAAAGAGTAACTTTGTATTTTCTAACGGTTAGATAACATAAAGTTAAATGTGTAATAAATTTATTTGTTGACATTCACGTAATACAATTCAATACCTTTCAATGGGTTGGCACAGTTTTGGAAGTAATCAAAATTCACAACCACTTGACAATTATAGCTACTTGTTATCTTCTAGTACTCGTATTTAACTTGGGTAATTTACTTTTATTATTTTTTTATTATTATTTTTTAATTTCTTCATAATTGTCAAATAAAAGCCTAGCTATTAAGAAACGGTTTAAACATGTCAAAAGATGTCCATGTGTATCTTAGATGTGTTGATTCGTTTAATTCACGCTATTATAACTAGTTATAAGTTCCGTGCATGCACGGTGTTTACACATAAATCAAATTTATTTTAAAATTTTGGTTTACTATGTGAACATATAAGAATTTACTCGTGAAAATTGTGATATAAGAACAACTAATAAATATACATGAGTTTGTCATTATGTATTAATATCTATTAATATTTTGTACAAAATATTATCTGATGAAAGATTTAACTTTATTTAGCTAACATAGATGTTGATGTTGATATTGTTGTTGTTGTTTAACTTTAACTATTGATATCATATTGTACAAAATATGCGAGTTTAGTAGCACCTAATGAGCGTTGATTAAGTTAAAATATACTCCATAAAGTTTTTTAAAATGTTTCTCCGAATATTCGTATATAAACTTTAAATAATAATTACATAAGTCATTGTAATAAGTACAATCGCTTATATTTGATATCATATTGTACATAATATGCGAGTTTAGTAGCACGAGCGCTGTCGTTGTTATAAGTTAAAATCTATTCGTATACAAACTTTTATTTAGCTGACAAAAATGTAGAAGTTGATGTTGTTGTTTAACTTTTAACAATTGGTATCATGTTATACGAAATATGCGAGTTTAGTAGCATATAATGAGCTGATGAAGTTAAAATATACTCCGTAAAGTTTTTCAAAATTTTTTTCAGGATATCCGTATATAAACTTTAAATAATAGTTACTTGAGTCGTTGTTATAAGTATAATCGCGTATATATTTTTTATATCACAGTAATTCGTGATTAAAATTTGATATTTATATTACTGTTAATAATAATTTAACCGTATTTAATATTTAAATCCGTGTACGCATAAATTCAACTTTTATATATGATAATATGAGTCCTTATTTAATGTACATAGTAAAAAGAATATTTTAATAGATAAAAGTTTAAAACTAATATTTATTTTAAAAATATTTTACGTATTTTAAAACTAATTCGTATATTTATAAAATTTTGTAAGTTTAATGGATGGAAGTCTCAAGCTAATACTAATACTCATATAATTGTAAACAAAATTC
The DNA here is from genome assembly GCA_030686995.1 of Artemisia argyi. Taxonomy (NCBI): domain Eukaryota; kingdom Viridiplantae; phylum Streptophyta; class Magnoliopsida; order Asterales; family Asteraceae; genus Artemisia; species Artemisia argyi. The sequence continues at coordinate 137,740,681 of CM060694.1, forward strand.
ATATTATACAGTATATGGGGTATAAAGTGTAAGAGTTATTTGTTTATTATATAAAGTTATTAAAAAACATGGATGAAAGTTTAAAACTAATATTTATTTTAAAAATATTTAACGTATCATATTTATAAAATTTTGTAAGTTTAATGGATTGAAGTCTCAAGCTAATACTAATACTCATGTAATTGTAAAGAAAGTTCATATGATAAAGTATAGAGGTATAAAGTCAGTGGCTGACTCAGGAAAACAAGAAGCGAAGGGCATTTTTTTTTGGACAATAGCAACAAAATGCGGAAGAAAAAAGTATGATCGAAATGATAAATCGAGTATTGTTACTTGGAGATGAATGATTTATAAGGTTTGAGAGTGTTGAATGTTAGATTTTAGTATGTAGGTGGGGGCAATTTAAATTTTTGTTGGGGGGCACTTTCGAAAAAAAGTGAAAATAAAATAAAATTACACTAAAATCTTATCTTTTTCGGCTAGCCATGGGGGTGGTGCCGCCCCAAAGTTAATATATAGGTCCGCCAGTGTATAAAGTGTAAGGGGTTATTTGTTTATTATCTAAAGTTATCAAAAAAACATAAAGATTTATAAGTTTACACTTAACTCCATATAATATATTTAAAATTCAACTACAAATGTTTTGTTAATTACCTCATCTTTTTTTAAGTTTTTATTTTCATTAATTTGACACCTATATTTTTATGTGTTTTTTTTCCTCAATCAAATTCTCCACCAAATTTATTAAAATTTGATCAAAATCAATCTAATTTTAACTTTTTATTGGTCAATCACTTTGCTCGATTTCACATATGTGTCAAAATCGACCTTTCCTATTGGTCTAATTTTTTTCCACTAAGATTGATTTTGCAAAATCACTCCGAAATGATGTAATTCTTTTATTATATAAAGGGATTAATATAAATAGCCCGGTTGCCCTGGGTCTAGCCATATTTAGCCCGATTTTAAAATATTCTTGTTTTAGCCCGTGTTTCCCTGGGCAACAAATGTTAGCCACCCGCATGATGACAAGTGTCAATTTTTGGGGCAGCTTTTGTGTTTTTTAGGCAATTTTGTAATTTTTGAGCAACTGGAGGACACGTGTTATCATGCGGTTGGCTATACGTTTGTTGCTCAGGACAACCCGGGCTAAATCAAAAATATTTCAAAATCGGGCAAAAAATGCCTAAACCGCGAGACAACGGGCCAATTTTGTAATTATCCCTTATATAAAAGATGATTTAGCTTGTGATTTAATGTTAACTGATAAAAGTTTAATAACACTTATTGTTGGTCTAACAAGTCAATCTTTAACATCCTTATGCTCCTCTGATGTCTAGCCCAGCCTACAACCAAACTTTGTTGCTTTGAGTACTATTTAAATTTTATCCGGCAAAATAAATATGCATAAAATAAATGTGTTGATTTTATATATAAGAAAAAGGAAACTAAAAAATAGAAAGTAATTAATAAAATTCTAGCTGTTAAAATTTAAATAAATTTTATGAATTTAAGTAAAAGTTTATCAATTATCATATCTTAGGGTGCGCTTGGTTTGTTGATACTTTAGGATTTGGTTTATGATTTGGATTTGGATTTGAAATTGGATTTAAATTTGGATTTAAAGATAAAGTGTTGTTTGTTTAGTATGTTGGGATTTAAATTTTTGTTAAGAACAATTTTATATAAAAATAAAAATAAATAAATGGGGCCTACTAGAAAATCATAAACTATAATTGTTGGGACAAGAGTAGATATTATAAAGCTGTCATTTACTCATGAAAAACAAAACATAAATAAAAAATAATATATAAAAAGAAGAAGGGTAAATTGCAAAAATGGTCCTTAACGTTCCACGAAATTGCAAAAACGAGACCGAGACAAAAAGTAGCGCAAAAAAGACACCAACGTTCCACATTTTCGCAAAATCGCCACCGAGAGGCCTTTTCCGTTAGTTTCATCGTTAAGTGCCATGTCACCGAGGGTATTATCGTCATTTCACTGCTTTAAGGTCCACTTGGCATATCACTATTGATTTAGGGACTAAATTTGCAAAGTTATTTTTATCTTTTATTTCACATCTACCACCACCACCACTCTCTACAACCACACAACCAATACCACCACCCTTCACCCTTCATCTTCTCCGGTGATCAAACCCAGATTCCGGTCACTTTTTCCTTTTCTTTTTCTTTTAACCCACAATGGACTAAAGCGCTCAAATACTTCAAGCTCAAATTTTACACATCAAGTTGTTACTAGCTATTCATGACCATTTAACCCACAATGGATGACAAGATTTGCTCCTATGAACTATCTATTATTAGCAAACATTTGTTATAATGTGTGATCTCATCACAAAGTAAATATTTCCTTACTGGAACTAAGGAATATAATTTAGGAAATAGAAGTGGAAAGATGTAGAAAGTTATGCCAAATGTACATCAACATCATAAATGGGATATACATGATCGCTTAGACATTCCTGAAAAATTGATCCAATTTCCTTTGAAATAAACTACTCCGTATGAGTCCGTAATAAGTTAAGGAGATTTCAATGTATAGTGATCGATATGTAGTAAAAGGATCTTTTCTTTCATTCTTGTTTACTGTTTTGGTATGCTTCTATATCCTTCTTACACCCAAATCTTGAAAAAGTGAGGGCAAAGAACTTTCAAATCAACATCTAATCTTAATAATGCTAGTAACCTCTTCCACCACAACCCTCAAACAACAACAAGAACAAGATAAACAAAAATGGGGAGAAAGAAGAATTCATAGACAAGAAAAAATCCGCCACTTTCCAGCTCATCTCACGCGACACTTCCGACCCACTTTACACCGACGACCCCACCAACGACCGTGTCTTTATCAGAGTAGACAACAACTCAGAAGCACCTTTCTTCGACGACGTTGACAGCGACGGTGACGAGACATATGACGACGCTCCTGAAGAAGGTGGGCCCAGTAGGCCAAGGAATTTGCCGGATGAAGTGAGGAGGGAGATTGTTGAGCTGGGGTTTCCTGATGATGGGTATAATTATTTGTCTCATTTGAGGGAGATTAAAGCTGCTTCTGAGTTTTATCATAATCCTAAGGCGAGGTTTGAGCAGCTGCCTAGTGATGTCAAGGTTTGTGTTCTTTTTTTATGTTTTGTTCAAGCTATTATCGGGCTTATACCTTATTTAGTTTTCGGCTTATGTTAAATGAGCTCACTTTTTGTTGATTAATTTGGATCTTTTACAGCTTATATAAGCTTATTATGTAAAAATAAGCTTGAATCCAATGTCTTTCTTCTTTATATTATGGACTACAATCAAATAATACAATCTATTATGCTAGAAATCGAAATATCTATATGCTGTTTTAGCTCACGAAATTGAAGATTGTTGTACAGTAAAAAAAAAAGAAAAAGAAAAGGAAAAAGTGATCGGAATCTGGGTTTGATCACCGGAATTTGGGTTTGGTCACCGGAGAAGATGAAGGGTAAAGGGTGGTGGTGTTGGTTGTATGGTGGTAGAGAGTGGTGGTGGTGGTAGATGTGAAATAAAAGATAAAAACAACTTTGCAAATTTAGTCCTTGAATCAATAGTGATATGCCACGTGGACCTTAAAGCAGTGAAATGAAGATAATACCCTCGATGACATGACACTTAACGATGAAACTAACGGAAAAGGCATCTCGGTGGCGATTTTGCGAAAATGTGGAACGTTGGTGTCTTTTTTGCGCTACTTTTTGTCTTGGTCCAGTTTTTGCAATTTCGTGAAACGTTAAGGACCATTTTTGCAATTTACCCAAAGAAGAAAGAAAATATGTTGTCAGAAATCCTAAGGAAAAGTAAGGCATGACCCAAAGATTTGCAGATGCCCCAATTTTTAGAAGTCAGTCCCAATTTCAAATCCAAAATACACCAAACCAAATGAAGGATTTCATCTTAATCCTAAACCTTTTGGAGAAATCCGACAAAGCAAACAGCCCCTTAAATAACTTACAAAGTTAATAAATGCCCTTCTCACTTTGTAAATATTTTTGAAAACAACGTATATGTTATTGTTATCTATAAATATAATTATCATTTTATAAATATCAAAATGAATACATATACGAACGACTCATGTTATTCGTATTTATAAGTTTAACTCTCGCGTACACGAGTTTAAAATTTAAATACGGCTAAACTTAAATTAATGGATATAAATATCAAAATGAGGCACGATCTCACGAGCTACTGTAAGATGAGAATAAATACATGAGATAATACATATGAAAACGACGCATGTAATTCCTCTTTTAATTTTAAATAAGTGTCTTCGGAAAATCATTTTTTTCAATGGACACCACGTGCTATTAAATACGTACAATATCTAAGACATGTTATCAATAGCTTTATTTAAACCACATCAACCTCAACAACATGCTAGTTTGAAAAAGTCAAATCATTCATCGAACAAAAATATATACAAAGTATTATTCAATATTAATACGTAATAAAAAAATTTATGAAAAAATCCGTACTAACACGAGTATTATAATTATATAAATATAAAAGATTTTAAATGATTTATAGAAAAATCTTGTTTAACAACCCCGTGTTGCATATGGTTAAATACTACCCCCTACTTTTATGCTCCATACGTCCTAAATTATAAGTCAATTTTTCTATTTTTTGTTGTCCTTAAATACATATTCATTTTCTTATGTTAAGAAATCAAAAAAACACTTTAATTGAGACACAAGATATTTAATTTGTGAATAGATTAGTTAGTGATGTTATGAATAATTATTAGTGGATGTCCAATAGTCCATAAGAGGCCCACGACCCAGTTAGCTATTAGGGTTTTTATTCTACTGTTTATCTTATATATACCCATGTATATCTGACATTATAAATCAATTGAAGAATACTTTTCATTCTCATAATCTTGTATTCACAACACATTATCAACACGATACTCTAACTAACTGAGCTATTAGGCCAATAATGTGCTTTTGCTGAAACGTTTATAAAACGTCTTCAGTTGATTGCAAAGCTAATAATTATGAGAACAAATTTAAGGGGCATGTTATAAAATATAAATTCGCATCTTGCCAACAATTTATAATGAATCTTTCCCATTGGAATGGTTTTTGGTCACAAACCATATTTCCCATGTGAGATTTTCTAATTGTGTGAAATGGGATGTTGAAATTGATAATTCATTCAGGGGGAAAGAATGATCAGCGAGAAATATAGAATGAATTATGATATAAAATGTTGATCCTCACACTAATGAAAATAAACTTAAAGTTCAAGGGACACTTTACATTTCAGATCTAGTAGTTGCCAAACAAGTTTGTGACATAAATAAAGTGACTAGATCATACATACGCTGTTAATGCTCCAATTAAAATGTCCCAACATTAAACCAATGATTGATAGTAAGTCTATAGCACGGTTGCAGCGTGATAGACAAATCGATTACAAATAAAAGTCCTCGAATGATTAGATAAAATGGATCAAGAAAATGAAGATTGTCAAATCGAGGTAATAAGACCCCATTAATAGTCAAGAGACACTAGACATGAAGCTTATTAAAAAACCCCAGGTACATGAATAACTATGAGATCTCAATAAATGATATATGATGTCTAGTAAAGTGTGAAATCGGAAATAAATGAATCAACGTCGATAGTACTATTGTATATGATAATGGGAATGGTAATGATTATAAAATATATAAGATAACGCTATAATCATGGTGAGGATCATGTAAGCATACATGCAAGAAGTGCAGATGTATAAATGAGTGGCCAAAGGATGTAAAGACGCAAAGAAGTAATGAAAGAATGAAGTCTCTTGTGATGAGACATAGTTAATGGGACTTGAAGTCCGTACATATGAATATGTAAACTTATTGGATATGCATCAGTCTTTATGAGAATATGAAATAAAATTATGCATAAGGTACAAGTGATGGCACACGAATATTTTCTCAAAGATCTGTAAATGATCATGGAGATGCATGTTCACATGTTGTGGATCAAATAATGTAGTTTAATATGGTATAAGTCTGGCAATGTAAGAAATAAGTATGCGTCTAACATAATAATACAAGAGCTCGTTTGATGTTGAGATTCCTTAAGGAATATAGAATGCATAAATCACGTGTAATGATTTAAAATTCTCGAGAATACTAATTGATCAATTGAACAAGTCAATGGAATGGAATAATGTAAATGTTTTGATATCTTTAAGGTACAAGAAACGTGGGTTTATATTTTACTAACCCATCAAAACAAGTTTAGTTGGTTTTACAGATGCAGGATATATGTCTAGTCCTAACAGTGGTCGACCTTAAAGTAGATACATACTCACGAGTGACGGTAGTGAAATCTCATGGCGTTCGGCAAAGCAAACAATCGCGGATAGTTCATCTAACCATTTAGAAATTCTGTGAAGAAGGCACCAACAGTTTTGCATGAAGATAATGTAGCATGCATTGCTTAATTCAAAGAAGGTTACATCAAAGGTGTCAAGACAAAACATATTTTGCCAAAGTTCTTTTCCAATCATGACTTACAGAAGAATGGTGATATTATTGTTCAACAAGTTCGTTCATGTGACAATTTGGCGGATCTATTTACCAAGGCGCTTCTACATCAACATTTAGGACATTGAATCACAACATTGGAATGCACCTACTCAAAGAGCTCAACTGATGTAGTTATCAGAGGGAGATAATACGCGCTGCACTCTTTTTTCCTTAGTCATGATTTTGTCCCACTGGGTTTTTCTGACAAGGTTTTAATGAGGCAGCATTTCCTAAGCATGTTAACAATATAGATATCTGAGAGGGAGTGTTATGGATAATTATTAGTAGATGTCCATATAGTCTATAAGAGGACCATGACCCAGTTAGCTATTAGGGTTTTTATTCTACTGTTTATCTTATATATGCCCCATGTATATCTGACATTATAAATCAATTGAAGAATACTTTTCATTCTCACAATCTTGTATTCACAACAAGTGAGATTTTATTAAACTTTTCGTAAATTAAAAATGGACTTATAATTTGGGATGGAAGGAGTACGTGAAACTATTAGATTTATCTTAAAAATACTAAATTTGACCTATGAGAATATTCACTATGGTGAAAACTCGTATAAAAACTACTAATATTCCTAGATACAAACATGGATCTCACGGGACGCACAACAAAAAGAAAGTAAAAATATCTAGTAGGGTTCTAAATAATTTGACTGAGAAGTCTTTTCGAGGATGATTCGTGTAAACAATTTCTTTCTGTGGTACTGTAGTGTTGAAGATGATAGTCAAATTGGGCCTTATCAGCACTAATCGGACCGGGATTGTTATCGGGCCAGGCTTAAAACCAGTCTTTCAACAAAAAGTTGACTTGATATAGGCCTTGTCTGCCTGGATCACATCGAAATCAGGCCTTATCGGGCCAGATATTTCAGTAATAATATGCCTATCACTTTCTCTGCGAGTAAACATAGGACGAATGCTGTTTTTTAACGCGTTCTCAATACTTTTTAATAACTTCCACGCTACGAAAACTACGTCGATATAATGATTACAAATTACTGTATTTTATTAAAAAAAGTACCTTAAAAACTTGAATATAAAGCTTATCGACCTTCATTTTTCATGTCACCTTAGCTTTCCTCTTATGCTATCTACAGCCGACCTTTTAAGAACAGTAAAACGACATACACTATAACAAACAAACATACCCAAATAAAAAAAGCACAAGACCTTGGTCTCCAAAATAGTACCTACCGACCCACACCGACCGACCTTCATGCTGCAGTAGACGCCCTCATGCCGACCCACAACGACATGATGGTCGACCCCTTGTTGCGTAGCCTAACAAAATGGATCTATTATACCCGTTGACATAACCTAACCCAACCCAACCGAACTCACATGACCCAAGAAATTTAAGTCAACCAATCCTGGCGGATAAGTGTAATCTTACCAAAAAGAATATAAAAATTCATTAACGAACCTTCCTCTGTTTTATTATTATCACAACAACCGGTAACGTAAAATAACAAAAAACCGTTACGCCAACTTGAAGATATTGCAAGAAAAAAAGGACCCCAAATTTTCAATCAGATCCATTTCAGATCACCCAACAAGGTTTCCATCCAACAGGTTTTGTTTTTTTGTCTGTTTGTTGCTTCTTTTTTTGTTTTGATATGTCGACTTAATTTGTCCAGGTTTATTTTTAGAATTATGCTGATTGTTTATCTTTGCTAATGTTGTTTTCATATTGTTTGGATAAAAACAAATTGGTTATGATTATCTTTTTGTCTCTGGGTGAAATAAGCAGACAGATAGTTTCAAATAAGCAATCACAAACAACGCCTTATTAAATTTTGTTTATGACCGAGGTTTAAGCACTTGCTGTTTATTCGATGATTGATTTGCATAGTTTGTTGTTTATGTATATGTAATAACTCCTAGTAACTTGCATATAGGTGCCGTTCAACAAAAAAATAAAGTAACTTGCTTTTAGGTGTTCAAAAATAAAGTACCAACTTTTTTCTTTGAAAAGAGAAAAGGAAACTATCAGAAGATAAAGTACTAGTTTTTATACATCACAAGTTCTTTGTTTGAAAAGAAAAAAGGAAACTATCAGAAGATAAAGTACTAGCAGGAGTTGAATGTATGCTGGATTTGATTGTTCAGGTTTATCTTACAATGATCAAATATCTAACTAACTATATAGTCTTTTTCCAGATAGTGTAACGGTGTCATACTATTCTTATTTTTTGGTTAATCGTGCAATTTCTAACTATTTTCTTACTTGTGCTGAACTATAGCACAAAACTCATTGGTGTTGTAACTTTTTTTAGCAAGATGTATTTGCGTTTATTATTGATCATGCATATTTATGATGCCAGGTATTATCCTTTTGGAAATAGCGTTAGCAAATTGTACATTGATGAGAAGCCTTTTCCGTGACTAAACTTTTGGTGATATATAAACCAAGTTCTTTATAGATGTGGCTTCTACATAATCTCATAAACAAACTATTGATTGGAGGAAATGATGTCAGTGTAGAGGTTGATGATATCAACTTGGTTGAATCATACAACTTCAATTTGCCATTGAGAAACGAAAACGGCAAGAAAGATGTTTTGGTCGGGTCAAACTTCACTGATGTACGTCTATCTACTCCGACTCATTTTATTATGCTCTATGCTTTAAATGTAAGTACGATGTTAAGTTGAATTTTTGGTATAGGTTCCGCATATAAAACAAGAACGCAAATGGGATTGTGGCCTTGCTTGCGTTTTAATGGTTTTGAGAACCCTTAACATCAACCATTATGATATTGAAGATTTGGAGGCATTTTGCCCTACAACTAGGTATTCTTCTTCATATAAAGCTTGAAGCTTTAGCTAGGATAATTATTATATTTAGTAAGGTAAATGATTTAGATGCGTCGATTCGAGGCTGGCACGGACTACCTTCTGGGTGGGTTTGTACTGTGGAATTGAATCACTAATTGTTATTCGAGGTTGGCAGGGACTACCTTCTAGCTAAATACTGTAGAATCGAATAACTAACTTAGTATTGTACGAAGTATTAACTTTGCCGTTCAAGAAAAAAAAAAAAAAAAAAAAAAAAAAAAAAAACCGACTACATATATGTGTTTGGCTGAAAGTATGTAATCAGTATAGATGTGGCAAAGTGGGCAAGCTCGTTAATAATGGGTTTGGGTTGAAATGGCTCATCTTTAGTATGGTTTGAAATAGTTTTAAATATACACTGCTTTTAATATGAACACCAAAACATTTATTGTTAAATCTTCGCCTAAAACGATTAGGATGTTGTATGCATACAAAAATTAAGACATTTCGAGACTTTCAATCTGTTAGACACATTTGACATTTTATTCGACCCACTTGACTATTTGAGAGAAAACACATCTCAAATCAACCCATGTATTAGTAAAAAAACTATTGCCACACATCTACAATTTAGAGTTGGATAAGTAGTATGAACTAAGTTCTAATTATGTTGTGTATCATTAATAGTATAACTAAATTTTTTCACCCAATGGCTACTGTGCGGTTGTTTTGCAGTATATGGACGGTGGATCTGGCATATTTACTGGAGAAGCTTTCTATTAGCTTCTCTTACATTACTGTAACTTTAGGCGCTAATCCTAATTTTTCATTGGAGACATTTTACGAGGTAACTTCTTGTTTTTCAAACAGAGTTGTATGTCTATATCTTGTTTGAGTCTTATTTTATTATTGTTTAAACTTCCTTTTATGCACTCAGTTAGGCTATCTGTTTTTATGCACTTTTGAAAATCAGTATACTAGTATTTTATCTTATACAGATACTATTTATGGCAGGAGCAACTGACTGATGATATTGTAAGAGTTAATAAGCTATTCCAGAGATCACAGGAAGCCGGGATAAAGATAGAGGTATGGGCTATGAACTTTCCACATGTTTTGCCTGTATAAAAAATGGCCCGAGATTCTGCACTAAAAGCTTCACAGTCCCCTTTTGCTACATATAAGTAATTAGTAGCTTTAATAATTGTTTAGTTGCTTGAGACAAGGAAATAAACTCGTTTTTCTAACAGTGCAGGTCAATAACGGGGAATGAAATTGCCTTATTAATCCTGTCAGGAGAATATATTGTGATTGCTTAAGTTGACCAATTCATTTTGAGGTACAAGTAACTGTAAATACATCGCTTTTTCATCGTCAATGTCTAAAAAAATGCTAGATAGTAACTATTAAATAACATATGCCGAAGATATTGTTTATGAATAGTAAGGTTGCTTCTTTAGTTCATGTTATGTCTCAAAAAAAGAAAGGCGAAAGGTTGCTACAACTCTTCATTTTTAGACACAGTTAACTTTAATTTAATTTAATTTTTGTTGCCTTTTTTCCTGTTCTTTAGTCAGCCTTGCAGAGAAGACATTTTCAAACAAGATTTCTATAGCGGTTCCTCTAGTTATACTGGTGAGTAAAATTACTCAAGAGACCGTTTAACATTCACTTGCATTAAGAAAGTTCTGAACCATTCTAAGATATTCTCATCTTTGTTAATTAAAATTTGGACTTGTCATGTTTCCGGTTCTAATACTATTAACTATGCTTATGACTTGCATAGGTCACTATATTGTGATATGTGGCTATGATGCTCTTACAGACGAATTCGAGATCCGAGATCCCTCCAGTTCTAGGTATAGTTCAATCTCTACATCGCTTTTTTACTTTCTAATTTCCTGTAGGGGGGATGCAGGATATGTAAACTCTAAGAAATGTAAATAAAATCATTATTCTATTACACTACAGATGGCACTTGCATACCCTTGCCTTAAGTTTGTCCGCCCCTAATATTTTAAGGGGATAATTATCTACAGTGAACTTTTAATTTCCCTATTCAATTTATTAAACTTGCTAATCATTCCTATTGTAGGCATTGTTACTAGTAAGGTTCGATGTGGCCTTTGAAACTTGCTAAGACGTGGCATTTGAAACTTGTGAAACGTCAAACCTTACTCATAACGATGCCTACAATAGGAATGATTAGCAACTTTGACAATTAAATAGGAAAATTAAAAGTTTATTGTAGAAAAAAAGGAAACAGTGGCAAGTTGTATGCATTTCTAGACAAGGGAAATGCTAACACTTGTGGTTAACAACAAACTCCACTTTTCTTGTTTCAAAATAATGCTAACATTAAGACACGACTAAAAACATTTGCCACCTTTTTCGCTTAGACAATTATCCCCTTTATAAATAGGCAGTCATTAATTGCATTAAACTATGCGCCTGCGACTCTCTTGTGTAACATTTATATTTTCCTGGTGGTACATGAATATATATTAGCCCTATTCCCATTTTAGCTTATAAACCAAATGTTATCATTTCTCTCTAACTTCTGAAACTGTAAACTCAGAAGTCGAGAAAGTATCTCTTCAAGATGCTTGGAAAACGCTCGCAAAAGTTTTGGCACAGATGAAGATATCCTCTTGGTAACGTATTCTATCATTTCAATGTATATTATATCAAGTATAATGATATTCCACCTAATAGGATTTGATTCTAATTGCAGATACATCTGGATAATACAAATACATAAAACACCAATCCCATGAATATTGTTTCAGCAATGCGATTATTTTCCTGGGTGTTAATATATTCATCCACTTATATGTATATCATAGGAAAACTGACAATGTTCAGTCATTACTTGTTGAAAAGTAAGTACATGTTTAGTTCAACAAACGCATGTTAAAAAGCATGAAAGCAATAATGAATATGATCAAAGATTATATTCGTATCTTAGTTAACCATCATGTGCGTTTTGGGTCAAAAACACACTTTAAAACCCATGCACTTTTAAATTGTGTCTAAGATGATATTACTAGTAATTGGCTCAAACTCGACATGATATATGTTATTCTAACCATAATATGCTTTTTTTCTTCTGAACGGCTCTAACCATAATATGCTCAGTTGTACAATTATAAGGAGTTAGCTTGTATTTGAAATTGAATAATTGACTATGAAATAAACTGAATTAAAAAAGTCATATGAAAATTGTTTGTTTATAATTTAATAAAGAAAGATTGCTGAAAATATAAAGTGGATAAAACTTTATGTGTCGGTATTAAGTCATCTCTTATTTAAATTCTACGAAACCCCCCAACTAATCCATGATTAAGGAAAGCTATGTTTTTCGGGAAGAATGAAGGTGCGTATGAGGAGATATGACAAATTATGTGCCGCTGAGAGTATAGTAGACTATTAAATAAAATAATATATATGTGAAAAATAGATGTGCAATGGGTATATAAGGATAAAATCAGTAAAATATGATTCGATGTTTTAGTTTTAGTTTTAGCAACATGAGACAAAGCGACTTCAGTCGGAAATATGTGTCTCATGTGGAGGTCATGCAAATGCAAATTTTACTTTAATTTTTGTGACAAAGTGACTTTAGTAGCATTAATAATTTGTCCGATGCATCAGCAGTCCTGTTTTGGTCCAAAAGCATTTAAGTTGTGGTACATCCTTGCCCTTGAATATACCATTAGTCAAAAGAACAACGCACCTATTTTAGATGCCAATGAAGACTATTAACATATATAGGATTCAATCTAAACGATTATCTATAACGTTTGATGAAAATCTTTTTGTTGCTCATAAGTAATAAACAGAGACAAGAATTACCACTTGAATCAGCACACAACACAACATAGCTCGGAAACAAAATGAGCAGCACCGTACTAACCACAAAACCTATGGGCCGCCGGTTGGTGATGCTGCCGTTACCACTCCAAGGACACATAAACCCAATGCTTCAACTTGCAAACATACTTCACTCTAAAGGCTTTTCAATCACCATCCTCCATACTCATTTCAACGCCCCCAATCCTTCTAACTACCCTCTCTTCAGTTTTGTACCTATTCCCGGGGTTGCGGAAGACAACCTCTCGATGTCTAACCTCGGTAACTTGATGCATTTAATCTATTACCTCAATGACAAGTGTCTGGAACCGATTGGGGACTGTTTGTCCCGGTTGATGCTGGAAGATGAAGGAGTTGCGAGTTTAATCACAGATGCTCAGTGGTTTGCAACTCAGAGTGTTGCGGACAAGCTAAAACTTCCTAGGATCGTTCATCGGACCAGCAGTGTCTCATCTTTTCTTTTGTTTTCCTCACTTCCGCTTTTACGGGACATGGGTTATTTCCGAGAGTTCTCCGAGGAAGGTAATATCGATTTACTTTGTTTGAAAGAAACTTACGTTAACAAACATGATTACTTTTTAACATTCAGGATTTCTAATTGTCTATTCTTACAATTGTAAAATATCTAGACCAGGTTACATGTCCAAGATCGTTTAAGAAAAATCAGAACATTTAATAATTTGCGCCCAACACAAATGATCGAGCTACTTCAGTAAATTAATAGCAATTGCTATAAATGAACTGTACCAACAATTATAATCTCTCCCGAAAGTTGAGACAAAGAGTGAGCATTACCTCAAAGGCTCGAACTCACTAAACTGACCATTTATAAACCCTACTGGCAATCAAAGTTTTGTATCCTTGGTCATGATACGTGTAATATTAGAAGCGTGAAATGTGATAAGCGTGAAGAATCAAAATTTTGAATGAAGTTTGGTAAGAGATATAAGCTTGTTCATCGTCAAAGTCTAGTGATCCAATGTCTAAATTAAACTTAACAAAAGTGGGTTCGTTCCTTTGCAGCACTTGCACAACTAAACGAGCAAAAACAAGTATCTGTTTTGTGATCCTAATAGACTCGTAAATATAGTCTTTCAAATTTCAAAATCTAGCCGCGAAGTGAGCCAAAAAATGTGTCACACACGATCATAAATCATGGATCCATCACTTGTCACGTATATAGAACTCAAAATTATTTAATCTACAAATTGAAAGGATAAACATATCAATGGACAATGGTTATCATAGATGTTATTGAAATGGCAAATCTATAAATTCTCTCCTAGCTTGTTATAGTGAGGATTTATGAAAATTCACAGATTAGTTGATTATTAACTACTTAGTAATATTTATGGTACAAATTTACAATCAAAGAAATATGCACCATAACTACAACAACTGTTTCCTATATTTTTTTAGAGCAAATTCCTTCAAAAAGCATCATACTTGCCACAAATGTGACTTCCGTGTACTGAACAAATTTTTTTCCTTATTTGGGTACTGAACTTTCATTTTTTGGACTTTATAAGGTACTTTGTGACGTTTTTGCCCTCAAATTATTAAAAATCCATAGGCAAAAATGTCACAAAGTACCTCAAAAAGTCCAAAAAATGAAAGTTCAGTACCTATATAAGAAAAAAAAAATTGTTCAGTACACAAAAGTCACATTTGTAGTAAGTAATAGTACATTAATAGGTTATTTGCCCTTTTCTTTTTTTTTTTTTTTTTTTTTTTTTTTTTTTTTTTTTTAGAGCATATATCACTGTACCCCCCCCCCCCCCCTCCCCCCCCAAAAAAAAAAAAAATCTCTTCAAGCGAAGACATAGTGGACCAACACGAAGCTTGGGGCGAAATGTCTGAAATAAAGAATGTGAAAGACTTATAGTGAAGATATCCGCTAACTGAAGAGTAGTTGGAACAAACTTGGCATGTAATCGTCCGGATGAAACATGCCCACATACGAAATGACACTCGATGTCAATGTGTTTAGTACGTTTATGGGATATATGATTTTGGCTTAGAAAAAGTGCACTTTTGTTGTCACACAGAATTGTTGGTCGATCACGAGGTAGAACATGAAGTTCACCAAGAAGATGTGTGACCCAAACAATTTCAGTTGTGTTTACAAGAGCATGATACTCGGACTCACAACTGGGACGAGATATAGTGGGTTGTTTCTTTGCACTCCAAGAGACGAGGGTTCCATTGAGAAAAAATGAATAAGCGTAGGTAGATCGCTGAGTTAATTTCAATGCAACGAGCCCAATCCATATCTAAATATCCAACAAGTAAGGGTATTGGAGAGTGCTGAAATGAAATACCATACAAGAGGGTGCCTTTAACAAATTGAAGGATCCGCTTGACCGCTTGAAAATTATCTTGAGTTGGAGCATGAAGAAATGGCTTACTTGATTCACCGCATAAGATAAGTCTAGTCGAGTAATCGTGAGGTATTGTATAGAAACATTCTCGGCAGTAGCAAGGGGTTGGCCACAGGTTTGGATTCAAGCAATCTGATGCGAACAAGGATATCATGAGCGTATTTTGCTTGACTAAGAAAAAGACGGGAGTGGGAGATTTCAAGACCGTAGCTAAGACGTCCAAGATCCTTTATGGAAAATTTACTATTTAAACATGATACGAATGTACAAATAGTAATATCATGATTTCCGGTGAGAATGATATCATCAATGTTGACGTAGAACAGAAGCGTGATAAAAACCCTAACAAGGGTTAAACAAAATCAAAAAAGATTTAAGACTTAAAATCAAAGTTTAATTGATAACTAAATGCCCTAAGCAAACCTCCCAAGCCCTATATTTGTAGGGAGAGAGAACTTGGGGAAAAAGTCGTCAAAATAAGGTCAAAAAAAGTCCTAAGAGTAAAAGTGCAAATCAGACCTAAAAATTAAAAGTGCAAACCAGGCCTTAAAATAAAAGTGCAAAATAGGCCCCAAAAGTAAAAGTGCAAATCAGACACTCGAAGCCTCTATGTCTTTTGATCTTGAATCTTATCCTCATAATTTCCCCTCACTTGAAAAGAACTTGCCCTCGAGTTCAAACTACCTTCAATCAAAAGAATGAACATTGTCTTAAATCCGGTGGTCGTGTACCATTGGGAAGAATATGTTCTTTCCTTACCAGTTAAACACATACAAATTCTTTTACCTCTATGTATTGCATCCACATCAGGTTACCACGATCTTCCTAGCAAAACACGACTAGCTCCTAAGTACACGACATCACAAAGATACCACATCACGATAAGAACAATTGGAATTTTGCAAATCTCATTCACATTTACCTCGGGACATTTCTTTATCCAACCTAATTTATACGGATTAGGATGTTGTTTGGTTGAGAACTAGCTTTTCACAACTTCCTCCATTAATGATCAATGAACAAACATTGTCTTCAATTAAATACTTAGTTTCAAAATCTTGTTTCTTTGTGAAAAATCTTCAGACTTTGTTGAACACAAAGTACGTTGTAGTATTGCACCATCAAATTCACAACCTCACTTTCTACTTGAGCAAATTCATCAATAAGTTCCAAATCATCACCAAAAGCAGTTCCCATATCACCTTCATGAGTTTCCCCAAGATAGGAAGTCAACTTCCTGGTAGGACATGTATTCGACCTATGACCCGATAAACCACACCTAAAACACTTAGGTGGTATAGGTTTGTCATACGAATCAGAATCCTTGTTCTTAGCAATAACCAGTTTTATCACACCACTACCACTAACTAAAACTAGATAAGTCTAACTAGAAGATGTATTTGTTCTTCAAATTCCTTCAATGTAACCTCAAGAACTTACTTTTGTACTCCACCATCGTTCTTTTTCCTTGAACACAATTATGATATTGTTGATATAAAATTTTTATCATTAACTGGGGGTAAAAACCTACCTTTGGTCATCCTCTTCATTCTTGTCCATTTGTTGATTAGATACTTTCCTTATCTCCTATTGTTTTCTTGCTCGTTTTGCCACCAAGCCCCAGCTCTTCCACGGAATTTGTATGCCACAATCTTGACTTGTTCTTCTTCAGGAACATCCATGATGTCAAGGAATTAATCAGCCTCATACAACCAATCCAACACAGCTTCAAGATCAAGATTCCCAAGAAAACTAGTAATCTTAGCCTTAACATGGTACCTTTTTCGATCACCATAACCATGCCGTCCTTCAGTTTTCCTATTCAAAACCCTAGGAACATTAAACCGTCCTTTAGGTTTTCTAGCAAAAATCCATAGCCATCATCTCTTTCTTATAATTAAATACCCCGAACTCATCTTGTCTCCAAAATTGTTTGAGAGATTGGTCACACTCATGATTCTCAAAGAATCCCTCATTGTTAGGACGAGATCTATGATTACCATGATTGTTACCCTCACGATTTGAGTGGTTAACATCACCTACGATCTCAGATCATATCTCTTCAAGAATAATGGATATACTTACGAATTTGGATGTGAGATTGTTGACTACACAATCCATGTCTTCGGTCAACTGTACCCCACAAATAGTACGGGTTTTTGGATCTTCTACACCATTCACCTCAGGATACTAACAAGCTCTGATGCCAACTGACGTAGAACATAAGTGTGAATGAAAACCCTAACAAGGGTTAAACTAAATCATAAAAGATTTGAGACTTAAAGTCAAAGTTTAATTGATAATTGAAAGCCCTAAACAAACCTCCCAAGCCCTATATTTATAGAAAAAGCAAACTTAGGGGAAAGTCATCAAAATAAGGTTAAAAACATCCTAAGAATAAAAGTGCAAATCAGGCATTCGAAGCCTCTCCGTCTTTGGATCTTGAATATTGTTCCCATCATATGTAGACCAAAAGACATTGAATACATGACTCACTGATGAGTGCTCAAACACTCATCATTTTTGACGTATTTAAGCTGCCAAAACATACAAAAACAATCAAAAAGTTATCAAAATGCTTAAATTATCCCAGGGATTGTGTTTTATGTGTTTTAAATGCAAAATGTGCAAAAACAAAGGAAAAACGTACAAAGTTTGCAATATTGGCAGTTTCAGTCCCCCAAGTTTCAAAACTTGTTAAAATTAGTCCCTATGCATTTATTTTGAAAGGAAAAGTCAACCCAAGGTCTTGAAAGTCAAATTTCACAAAATATTACACTTGGATCATAAACTTTCCAAAATTACATGTTTTGTCCCTAAGTTTTCAAAAATGGCAAAATAGGTCCCTGGGAATTTTGAAAAATCAAAATTGGCAAAATTGGTTCTTGGTTTATTGATGATTGGCATAATTGGTCCTTGGAAGCAACTTGGGAAAATTACATATTCAGTCCCTCATGTTTTGCAAAATTGCAAAATTGGTCCTTGTTAAAAACAAACCAACCGGACCCTTCCTTATTATTATAAACCCAAAACCAAAACCATGATCCAGTCCACCCAAGGCCCAGCCCATCTCCCATTTTATATAAAATAAGCCCCGGTCAAACCCACCCTTGACCATCATCTTCCCCCCAACACCCAGCGCAAAACCAGGCATCTTGCCTCCCCCATCCTCTCACCTTTTTCACCACAGCCCCCCCCCCCCCCCCCACAATTAATGCTCTCATCTACCACACCAACCCACACCACCACAATAAATTTCCCCTACCAATTCCACTAATTTTACCTCGTATACATTTTGGCGCCAAAATCATAATCAACGGTTTGGATTGATCCTATCTCAATTAAATGGTGAGGATTTGGTCAAGGGGTCAACACAAAGCTATGGGGACTCTCAGAATTCAAAAAGGAGCCATGTGGGAAGACTTAGGCTTTATTTTTATGTCGTGTATATATATGTAGCTCATATGAGCCTTTTAGTGTGTGTAGTATGTAATTTTTATAGTTTTAGTAGTTCATTGTACTTCTATAATCCATTTTTAGTTAATGAAAAAGTCAGTATTAAGTTAATTCTCATTTTCAATTTTCAAGTTCCATTTAAATTTCTCAAGTGTTAAGTTAAGGTTCCAATGTGTGTTTAAGCTATTCATAAGCTCTTATAAACTTAGAAAACAACTTTTTAAAAGCTTTACAAGCTTTTGTCAACATCTTAAACTCAGTTTCCATAAATACTAAAAATTTAAGAAAAATAAAAATAAAATTAAAAAAAATGGACAAAGGTGGAAGCAGCTTGGGATTTGGTTGATTTCTGGATTGCAGAGGGTAATAGAGACTTGTGGAAGTCATTAGGTTGGTTCATTTGGTCCTTGGTTTTCAAACTGAGCTTGGAAGGCTTTTGTAAGTCTTTGGTTCCATTTTTATTCCACTGTGTTTGTGCTAAATTCTGCTTAGATTTGAATCTTTTATGTTTTATTAGGTGTATTTAAGTTGAATTGTAGCTTAATATTGGATAGTTATAGCTTGGATTTGCTTGTTGCTCAAAATTCTCATTTGACTGTCTTAATTAAATCTTAGTGATCTTTTGTAGTTTTTGTTGTTATTGTTGTTTGTTTGTGTATTTCAGCTTAATAATGGTGATATGTGTTCATGAGATTCAGTAGTGTACGATTAGTTTGAGTTTTGCTTGTCAAATCTCCCTTGCAAATCTGTTAAGGGGTGTTTGGTTATAGGCTGTTTGTGGTGTTCCACCTGTTTCATTGCACAACTCTGTGCTTCATTAAGTTGTTTGGGTGGATAAAGGCTTAGGGAAACCATTTTCTTGTTTACAAATACAACAAAAGTCAAAATCCTAAGAAAACCATCACCACAGTTAACTATGGTGATCTTTGGAGTCCAAAACTCATCAAACCTTTTCACAAATTGGAATTTTTACTAAAAGTGGTCTTTATTTAGCTTATCATAACATATACAAGCAATAAAAAGCATCTGAGTTTCATCAAAGTCAAAGTATCAAAGTTTTTCAAAAAAGTCAAAATCACAAGTTTCAGATTTTGTCCAAAATGGGATGAATTTTCTTGATTTTTGTGGGTGGTTTTAGGGTCTGAAACTTGTTGTGAGTAAAGTATACCAGTAGAATTAGTGATTTTCATGCTTATTTGATTTTTGTAATTTTTTCTGTTGGACTTTTTTGCCCTTAGAAAACACTTGCAGGCAAGGGTGTGCCCTGCACATCAGCTGACTCAGTCACACCACCAACTTGGGTGGCTCATTGTGACCAACTCAGTGGGTCCCACTGACCCAACTTGGTGCCATTCAACCCCCTCCTACCAGGGTTGGTGTTTTGACCACTTGTTTGACCAATTGACCTGTGGACCCCACCTAGAATTGCACCCAATCTCTGTCCCAAATCTGTCTCAGAACCAAATAAGCAAAGTGCTTATTGTGGTGTTTTGGCTTATTCAGCCATCTTAATTGTGTGAAACTTGCTTAGACTTGTTCATAATACTCATTGCATCAGTTTTTACCAAGGTGGACCCCACATTAATTCATTTGAGCTTATTTTCACTCTTGGTCAAAGAAAGTCAACTGTCAAGGGTTTAAGCACTTGAAGTGCTTATTTTCTTGGTCTCAGTCAAACCCACTTCACAAAAGTTGCTTAAAATCTTATAATAAGCAGTTTTGGAAAAGAAAATCCCAAATAAGCCCAACTTAATAGAAGTGATAGCTTCTATTTAAGCCAATTGGCTTATTCTTCAGCTTATTATTAAGCAATTTCCATTTTTATAATTTTCCTAGGCTTCTAGTGTGTAAAAATAATTTTTTTAATTTTTTCAGATTTTTCTTGCATCATTTAGTATTTTTCTTAATTTAAAATAGTTTTTAGTAATTATTAAATAGTTAATAATTAATAATAATTAATTAGAAAATCAGAAAAATATAAATTAAATTTTAAAATTATTTTTAGTTATTTTAGATTTTTCCAAATTTTATTTTCAATTTTCTAGTGTAATTTAATAATTAATTAGAATTTAGGTTAATTTAAGTAATTAAAAAGTAATTAATAATTAGTAATAATTAATTAAATAGTCTTAAAAATATATTTTCATTTCTAAAATTAGTTTTATAGTATTTTAGATTTTTCTAAGTTTAATTTCTATTTTTCCAAGTTAATTTCACATTTATTTGTATTTTAAGTTAATTTAGTTAATTAAAAGTAATTAGGAAATTAGTATTTAATCAATAGTAATTATAAAATTAATAGAAAAATTAGTTTTAAATTTCCAAAAATTTTCTCTCATCATTAGGTTTGTAAAAATACCACTTTCATACCAGTAGCCTTTCCAGATTACCTTATTCACTTTTTCGTACGTTTTTTCGCGTTTTCAGCAAACGTACGGTTTTTGGTTTTAAGTAATTTCTTCTCAACCTTTATTCCCGTAATCGTTCACATAGCTTTCCTAAGCTATTTTGTTTAATAATTTCCAAATAATTCTCATAACAAACCCTTTCTGTGAATAATCACCCGCTCACAAAGCACGCTCAGTCACAATTCATACCTTGTCGGGATTTAACGACCTGGTGATACCTTATATTACCCGGAGATTGTTTCTAGGCTTTTTAACTTTGTTGACCATTCATTGGTCAATATAAGTTGACGGTTTAGCATCAATCACTCACGTTTAAAGCAAATAATAAATGATCATCTCAACTACAAGAAAACCCAAGGTGAATATGAAAGTTGCTAAGTTGTTGGAACCAAGCTCAAGGAGCTTGTTTAAGGCCAAACAATGGATTTTATAGTTGACAAACATTAGTAGATAAACGTGGAGGTTGCTCCTTAAAAAAGTTTTGGTGAGATGACCGTTTAAGAATACATTTATTACATCTAATTGATGAAGAGCCCACTTGTGAAGAATGATGAGAGACAAGACAATGCATATCGCATAAGCTTTGAAAACTAGACTAAAGGTTGCCATGTAATCCAAGACGGAAACTTGAGTGAAACATTAGGAAACTAAACGTATGTTTAGTCGATCAATTGAGCCATACGAATGATACTTGGTGTCAAACACTCATTTCAAGCAACATCATTGGAATATTTTGGCTACGGAACAAGATCCCAAGTTTTATTTAGTTTGTAACGTGTCCATTTCATCATGCATCATGGTTTTCTATGTGGATTTTTAAAGGCTTGTTTGAAACCATTAGGTTCCTTGTTCGCAAAGAGAGCACGATGAAGACCATTAGATATTTTTTTTAGTGCGATGCATAACATCAAACAATTTAATATCCTTGGAAAATATGAATAACCAACATTAGAAATAGGTAAAGCATTATCGTTACGAAAAATTACTTGTTTGTTACTTGAGTAAGGGATGATAGAGTCAAGGTTTGTTGTTGATGTTACCATGTGAGCGGAAGCCCCCAAATCGACATACCATTAGGGAGAGTTTTCACTGACATAGAAATTAGCATGAAAAGCATGAGCAATTTGCACCAATAGATGGCGTGCGCTGAAAAAATGAAGTAGGATCTAGATAAGTATATTCTTAGTGACCGTCTTTGTAGAAAAGTTATCAACAAGGAGGACGACGACCATGACCTTGACCCTTAGAATAATTTCCATGGTTAGAGGAACTAACATAACCATGAGAACCATTAGAGTTCTCACGACTAGTAACATAGGATAGCCGATTTAGGTGAGCTACAAAGGACGCAGGTGGAGTAGGAGATCCATGGACCGAGTTGAGGAACAACTCATGGCTCTCTTCTTGGGAGAATAAATCACGAAAGCTCGCTGAGCTGTTGAAAATGTCTCAGATAAAGAACTAAGGCTACAAAGAAACCAATGACTTTTATCGATATCACCAAATGTGTAACTAATGGTGACGAGCTGGTCACAATGGATTTAAGTTTTCAACTGTAATAAAAAAACACTATAGTTGCCCTTCTAGATTTGTCGAAAAAAATCATGAAGGATGTGTGCAAATGCTTAATGGAGCCATGGCTGTAGGAATTCTCAAGGGCACAAAAAACTTCAAGAGCAGTTCTTAAGCTAAAGACTACCGACATGGCTTCTTTAGAAAAAGAAGATTGAAGTATAATTAGAGCGCGTTGATCATCCTCTTGCTAGGTGATGTATACAGGATTCAGAGAGGATACATCGAGGGGTAAGGATTGTTGATGATGGTGGATCAAGGGTGCCGTCAATATAGCCTCTAAGCTTTTGGTAAGAGAGAAGTGCATGGAAGCACCTGATTTTTCCTTAATAGATAATTTGAAGGAGGGTTTCATGATGAGCATATGAAGTATAGTGGCAAGAGGAAGAGAGCCATCTACGGTTGTGTAGGCTGAACCCATTTGAGAGGCTTAAAATTTAAGATGTAATCTCAAGAAAAAAATAGAATGAAAAGTAAAGGAAGGAAAATAAAAGTAAAAAAGAAGGTAGTAAATGAAAGAAAGTGAAAAAAAAAATTGTGTGTTTTGGGTCTATAAGAAGAAAGAAAGTGAAAGTGAGTATATTGTTGGTTTTACAAAACTGCCACTACACTTTAAAAAAAAGACAATGAATCAAGTTGCAATTATGTGTATTTTTGTCATTTGATTTATATTTGACTATTTGTAGTCGTTTACCCAACTTCATCTAAAAAATAGGATGAAAGTGTTGGCACAAAAAACTATCACTTTCTTCCCTCTTTTCCACACTTTATTTTCACTTGCATTCTTAAAAAAAACTTAAGAACACACCATATTTTTGTTTATCAGTTTCTTTCACTTTACATCCAAGATCAAAATTTGAGAACGCAGTGTTAAAGGAACTAAAAGAGAAGCGGTGGAGGATCAAAATTAGGTTGACACCATGTGAGAATTTATGAAAATTCATCTTGATTGGTGAGTTGATCGTTGATTAATGTTTATCATCATACAAATTCATAATAAAAGAGATATGCACTGTAAGAACATCCAAAATGCAAGACTTTTCAAAAGCTTTTTACTATTCTGAAAAGTCTTTTGATGACTTTTCACTATTACAAGACATAGCTTTTTGAAAAGCTTTACTCAAAAAGCTTTGGGTTTATCAACCGGTTGGAGCATTAATTGGCAAGAGTCTTGTATTTGTTATAGTGCCATAGTGGTATGTTTTTATTATTTTAAAAATCTTTTTGCAATGAAGTAATAGGTTTTTACAAAAGCTTTTTACATACATTATTTAATTGTATTAAATGCCTCACGTCATGAAAGACTTGATGCATTGCTCATGCTATTACTTTTAAGCGATATATACACAAATATTTCTTATATTTTGACTTATCGCTAAAAGTTACCATACAACATATCATAATCACTAGCCGAATCTCAAGCGCACCTTATTGTGATGGTCATTTCAAAAAATAATAATAAATGAGATTATTTAACAAGTACTTATCAATGGTATAATGAATTGATATTTTTAATTTAATACGCATAAATTTTTTTTATTGAATCATTTAAACCATACCTTAAGGGCATTGGTAAGATAAACCCATAGTAAATAGACGCTTTCACAAACTTTTTCGTCACAAATTGTTAGTTTTAGTTTTAGTTGCAAGGTGTTATTTATAGCATTTCGTTTTTTAAGTATTTGGTAACAAATTATAGTGTAACTACAAAGAGTGAAATAAACATATAATCAAACGGGCTTATGAAATCTTATATAAGTCATAAGCCTCCATAAATTCAAGCACATTGAAAGGGACTTGTGAGGCTTATAACTAGTTAAATTACTTAAATACCCTTAAAATATAATGGATTATAATGTAAAAGCCGAAAACATATCTCAACTTAATTTGATGTATTTTTTTGCGATTTTAATTAATAAGCTTCATCTCCAACTAATTCACCAAACAACTTTATAAAAGAAGTAAACCTGAAGTGTTGCGAAAGACTGGGATGGGAAACAAAACGGAATGTACCGGATTTTTAGCACGTACAACCATCAAACCAGAGAACAAAGCAAGGCTCGACAAAACAGAAAGTATCATAGTACGTCGTCCTTCCATGAAATGAAACTTTCATGCTGGAGCAAGAACTAGCATGAAAGTAGATGGATTAGGTCGAAGAATAGCAATGTACTTTTTTAAATGTACCGATTTGGTACGTGAACTTTAAAAAGTTGTGTAAATATAATGAACTTTAATAAGTGTTCCAATTTGGTATGTGATTATGAGTCATACATGAAAGTCTGACACGTTGAACCATTATAACGTGACATGTCATCATCACATACCAAATTGCAACACTTATGAAACTTTCTTATATTTCTACAATTTTTTTAAAGTTCACGTACCAAATTGATACATTTAAAAAAAATACATTCATATTTTATGACCTAATCCCAAATATAAAATCCATCTTTCGGCTTATAATATAATTTATAGCCTCAGTCCAAGCCGTAACTCCAGTTTGAGTCTCAATCCCAACCCCAACTCATTCCGCCAAACTTACCCTATATGCCTTAAAACACTTGTTGCCGAAACTACACCAATTATTTGTTGCCATCAGAACCTAATCCAGTGTTTATTAAATATCGTAAACTCACACGACTTTCAATGCATGAATACAAGGCTTTTAAAACATATGTTGGGGAAATATGGAATTATGGTGTTTGTTTTGGGCAGGGGCGAAGCTTCATAGGGGCCGGGGGGGCGCCCGACCCCCCGAAATTTTTTTTGCGATGTAGGGGGTATATAGTTTTCGTGTAGAAAAATTTCGGTATATTCGGTTTCGACCCCCCAAAAATTTCGGTATACCTGAAATATAGCCTTAGGAAAAAAAAATTTAAATCCCGACCCCCCACTTACAAAATCCAAACTTCGCCACTGGTTTTGGGTATATATGGAATTGCCCCTATTTAAAAATACGTTAAAGTTTGTCTTAGTTATTTAAACTGTGTTCTAGAGCTTGACTATAAGGACTCAAGATATTTTGAAGGAGTAAATGGAGTGGAGAGTAAACGAAAGAGGATTTGAGGTCATTTAGAGGCAAAATGTTTCGCACACTTTTGCGATGGTGATAGAGAAAAAGAGTGTTGAATATAAAGTTGCCAAATTTCTGTTTCAAAGGTTAATATAGTAAATTTGCACTTTTTTTTTTTTTTTTTTTTTTTTTTTAGTAGAGATAATGACAATTTTCAAACATGTATTTTTCTTTACTTTCCAGTCGGCTTAAGAACACCAAATAAACCAATAATAACCTCTTCAACATTTATAGAGAAAACTTTCGTTTCTTTCCGCCTCGAAAAAAATCTGAAGAACACAATATATAGAGAAAATGACTTTCCTCAACAGTTATCGGTAAGCAAGTTTACTCATTTTATCGAAAATAAACAGATAAACAATCCTAAACACTCTCTCGAGAAGTCGACAGCGTTGATAAGTTAAGAAAAACGTGGATGTTTGTAATTTTAATTTTCCTTTTAATGTGAAGAAGGAACATGCAGCAGCACCTAACGCTTGAATAATGAAAAATGTGGTCCAAAAACTGGCCAAAGCCACGTGTGGAAAGATGGTAACTCTCTTGGTCACTTCGATGCATATAGTAGGACCACATCAATTGCGACAAGACGACATAAATCATCTACACATCCATACGATTAAATTTCTTTTTGTAAATGCCGCTATAAAATGTTGAGATAACTTAAATGTTACGTACCGGGCTTGGTCATTGTTGCTGATAAATATCTACAAACAAAATTCAATTTGTCTTTACAAACAAATGGACACCAGTGCTACCCCTATTGCGACCGTCTTAACCAGAAAGCCATTCAACCGCGGCAGGCGGTTGGTGCTGCTGCCGTTGCCATTCCAAGGCCACATAAACCCGATGCTTCAACTCGCAAATATACTTCACTCTAAAGGCTTTTCAATAACCATCCTCCATACTCGTTTCAACGCCCCCAATGCTACAAACTACCCTCATTTCAGATTTTTATCTATTCCTGGTGTAGTAGACGAGAACATCTCTGTCTCTAGCATCGAAAGCGTTTTAAATTTTCTCGAATACCTTAACGACAAGTGTGTAAATCCGATTAAGGAGTGTTTGTCACGGTTAATGTTGGAAGATGAGGGAGTTACGTGTTTGATAACAGATGCTCAATGGTTCTCCACTCAGAGTGTTGCGGACGAGTTGAAACTGCCTAGGATCGTTCATCGGACTAGTAGTGTCTCGTCTTTTCTTTTGTTTGCTGCCTTTCCAGTCATACGTGACATGGGTTATTTTCGGCAGTATTCTGATGAAGGTATCATGAATAAAATTATGTCTGTATAACCTAATATATTGATATATCGTATCATCGTACATGTTCTACGTAGTGCGTAATTGTTAGATAACACTATGGATATAACCAAAAATAGTTTACAACAGTAATTATCAAGTAAAGTTCATCACTTTCGTGTGTAATGTACGAATTATATTAAGGTCATTTACCATAATAGTATAGAATTTTACTCTATTTATCTAAATGATTCTCATATAGACATGGAAATACCACCGTGGTAAATTTAGACGGTTTAGTAGTTAGGAACCTAAGCTTAAGGTACTATATATGTCTTAACCAAAAGTTTCATTTTGAAACTTTACTAGATACACATTCTCAATTATCAGGAAATTTAAAAAGATATAAACGGTCACGTAAATGCTAGGTTATGTACGCGTTATGCAGCGTACATGTAATTTAAAATTAGAAACTTACACTCTTATATAACGTGAAAAAGAAAAAACCTCATTCATTTAAACGTAAGTCGTATAAGATATGGTGCTAACACTTAGATAAATATTGCTGATTTATATGGATTAAAATTATTTATTTTCAAATGATCATACTGGTTCTTTATGATTTTTGATCGGATTAATTGAATATGTGATAACAAGGTGATCGATTAAATAAGTTGACGTGGAGACATAGACCACCAACTATATTTCGAACTAATTTAATGTTCCACAAATCTGGGACTTTGGGAGTTGACTAGCAAATAGCAACAACGATATATTTGTGTTTCATTAATGTAATTTTTCATTTTATAGTAATACTTTTGCTCCTTGGCTTTTATAACTTTTTGTTCGTTTAGGCCTATTTACATTAGCGTGACGTTTTCTAATGAACAAGCATTTACATTGATTTTCACCAGGAGTGACAGGACTAAGGAATTACGTACAAATTATTTAACCAATACGTGAAATTAAAGTATAAGTATAATTCTGCTAGGATTGCATGTATAAAGAGGTGATTGAGAGGTATAAAAGATATTTCTAAATTTATGCCTAAACCTGTGTGACATCAAACATCATTTTTAAAATTTTTAACACTTTTAGAAACTATAGAAAACTAAAGAAATTTTTCTACAAAGTAACACATTTTTACATTATTCGATCTATTTTTCTTTTTTCATTGTATGCTAGCATTCTTAGTTCTCTCACAAAGTTATGGGCATTTCTTTGCAGAAATGAAGTCAGAAGCGCTAGTTAAGGGGCTCGAGCCACTTAAGATTAAAGACTTGCCGAAGTTCCTCACTGGTGATCCCGAGGGTGCTTGCAAGTTGCTTGCACTCATGGTCCAAGGAACCAAGAAAGCACGAGCAATAATATGGAACTCATTCAAGGAGCTCGAAGAACTCGAATTAGCTACCCTTAAAAATGAATTCCCTAATCAACATATTTTGATAGGACCGTTTCACAAGTACTTTCATGCATCGTCCAGTAGCCTCCTAGCACTAGACCAAACATCCATCTCATGGTTAGACAAACACCCACACAACTCTGTATTATACGTTAGTTTTGGCAGTCTAGCCAACATTGAGGAATCCGAGTTCTTGGAAATTGCATGGGGTTTGGCTAATAGCAAGCAACCGTTTTTATGGGTAGTTAGACCAGGGTCCATAAAAGGGTCAGAGTGGCTTGAAACATTGCCAGATGGGTTCTTAGAGAGAATTGTAGAAGGGAGAGGGTATATTGTGAAATGGGCTCCACAACAAGAGGTATTAGCACATCCTTCGACGGGTGGTTTTTGGACGCATAATGGATGGAATTCCACGCTTGAGAGCATTTGTGAGGGGGTTCCCATGATTTGCTCACCTTCTTTTGGTGATCAACTCCCGAATGCAAGATATGTAAGTGATTTGTGGAAGATTGGGACGGTATTGGAAAATGGGTTTGAAAGGGGAGAGATTGAAGGTGCAATAAAGAGAGTAATGGTAGATAAAGAAGGAACAGAAATGAAAAACAGGGTCATGAATTTGAAGGGGAAAGTAGACAATTGCCTTAAGAAAGGTGGTTCCTCATACTCATCACTTGAAGATTTGGTGGATTACATTTTGACATTCAACTGATAAACACTTAAAATCTATAACAATGAACGTTACGGAGTATTACGGTGATATAAATAAGAAGGTAATTAGTATTCAGACTATAAAACATTGCTATGTTCATGTATTTAATTAAGTGTGGCTGTTTTTGAACAAAGAACAAACATCAAAAACACAACCGAAAGAATGATAGCTAATCATTTTGTTTAGATCCCCCACATGTTGAAGATTATAGTGGTGACACATGTTGAAGTTGGATGTACCAATTGTTAATAGGTTGATCGTCAAGTAGCAAGTAATGTTTTTATGTAGTTAACTGTGGACACTTGGGGCGTAACACGTATAGTTATATACTATTGGTCCACTTTACAACACTTGCAATGCTTTTCTATAAACCCATTTTCCCTATTTAGTCTACTCCCATTTCAGTCAATGCTATTATATAGATAGTTAGTTACCAAATATTATTTGTTAATTGTATATATTTATATATGTTTAACTAAAGTTTAACTATTATATAGATAGTTAGTTACCCAAATATTATTTGTTAATTGTATATATTTATATGTTTAACTAAAAAATACCTAATTGTTGCTGCCCATCAATGCACACAACAAAATGTGTTCATTATATATCCTTTTAACATTAGTATACTCCTTAGTAGCTACTTAATCAAATATTTGAATAGGTGCATGCTATACACTTGTACAATAAATAATTGTTGCGTTTTAATGTCCTAAAATAATAACTAACCTATACTTTTGTTAATGGAATAATTGTTATTAATTAAGCAAACAATCTTAATCAATAATTGGTGGGGGCAATTAGGAATCGCCGGCGACAGCAACTATTATAAAAGTGGTGAAGCGGCCATCGACACTTGCATGTTAACTTTGTGGAGTTTTGCACCGGATATATATTTGGCGGTTTGAAGATCATGAATAAAATTATGTCTGTATAACCTAATATATTGATATATCATCGTACGTGTTCTACGTACTGTAATTGTTAGATATACTCACTAGTACAAAGACAACCACCGGCGTCGACTTTTGTTTAACCGTGCCGACGTCATGACGTCGGCAACATACCTTCTCGACGTCATGTCGTCGGCAGAAACTAGTTGACAGAGCCGCGTCGGCAACGTCCCTACCGACGAATGACGCCGACGACAGTGTGGGACCCACACGATTTTTGGTCAAACGAATAGGGTGTCCGACATTTTGTTACCGACGTCAGGTCGTCGGTAATGTAATAATTATTTAACGCATTAATTAGATTAACTTAATATAGTCAACGAAAGTCAAATTTTTTTGTAAATGGTGCCGACGACATATAGTCGGTACCGTTTGAAATTAGTCACCATGTGCGTTATTATGCCGACGACCTGTAGTCGGCATCATTTGAAAATAGTTAATATGTGTATTATATTGCCGATGACATGTAGTCGGCAAGAAGTTATACTGCAGCTGCACAGCAGCCTGCGCAGCTGCCCTGCCCAGATTTTTGCCGCAAAATTGTGCTGCAAAAATCTACCAATTCCAGTTTCATGTCCTGCTCTTATAACAACACATTCCAACACAAAACAATGGCTAAAACGGCTATAAAGTTTATAACGGCTAAAACGGTTATATATAACCACTAAACAATTAATAAACTTTACAAAACGGCCATAAACTTTATAACACCCTCAAAATACATCATAAAGTTTACAAAACGGGTGTTATAATCGCTAAACGTAGCTACTATATCTACAAATGTTGCAATATCCTAAGTGTTCAAAGATAATAAGATTGGGGTCGTCCGGACATAGTTTCAAAGACAAAACAACACAAAATAATACCTCTACAGCCCATCGTCGTCAACCTGATCATCATCAGAACTCCCGCTGCGAGAGCCACTCCCACTGCGAGAGCCACTCCCGCTGCCAGAGTCACTCTCGCTGCCAGAGCCACTCTCGCCGCCTGAGCCCTTCGCGGGAGCGCCTGCGCCGCTCCCAATGCCGCCTCCAGCTGCATGACGAGAACCACTCTGGCTAATAAACGCCTCCCATGTTGGGTTTGTCGAGACAAAACGTGTCAACAACTCAAGCTGCTTCTCAGTTTTCTTGGCTTTCTTTCTTTCTTTCTCCTTCTCTTTCTTAGCTTCATCCACTATCGTTTTAAATTCATCAATCTTCTCCTGAGCTTCAGCAAGCTTCCTGTCAAGCTCGGACGTACCTATAAACGAAATAATCAAAATTTAAAAACGGTCATTTCAATACATAAGATTATCCAACTTTAAATACCTATAAACGAAATAATCAAAATTTAAAAACGGTCATTTCAATACATAAGATTATCCAACTTTAAATACCTGGTGGAGCTGGAGGCGGCAAGTCTACCCGTGGCCTCTTCAAGAAGGGTACCACCTTGCCGACGCCGGGTATATGGCCACGCTGCTTGCCCCCGATTACCCGAGCAAATATCTCCTCCTCCGTGAGGCACGGCTCGTCTGCCGGCATATCGGATCTAGGCTCCCGTAGTCGGACCATCTCTTCCTGTGTAGTTGAAAAAAAATGAGAAAATTAATATATTAGTCGGGTTAATTACTAGATTATGTTTCAATAAATCACTAAGTCCGTGTTTGGAAAAAATAAATAAATAAATAAATAACGATACTTACAAACCGAGCACGAGCCTCGTCCTGCAACCAAACACCATTCTTGAAGTGGGTGTCAAGATAGGTATTGAACAGGGACGGATACCGGTGGTCCTCGCTGTTCTCGAACTGTATAAATATATACACATGCATATAGGATGAAACAAATTAAAATGACTAATCAAACACCATATATATTTTATTTAGTATAAATACTTTTAATTAATATATTATTAAAATTAAATAATCTTATAAAAATAAAATGTGTCTTACATATTCGTGTCGGGATGCGGCAAATGATTTCGAACCGTGGCGGCTGAGAATCTTGTTCTTCTTTCTATTCTCTTTGTTCACAGCCGATCGTGTCTGGGCCTTCTCCGTCATGTACTGGTTGACATACTTGTTCCACTCAGCCGGCTCCAAGTTCGGAGGAGGATTTCTTCTGATCTCGTCCACTCTCGCAGCCCCACCCTTTCTCGTAAAGTAATCGCGTTTCAGATCATGTTTATTGTCACGGTATCGGGTAGCGAAATATGCTGTGAGCGCCGACCGAATGGTCTCCCACTCCGGTCTGGTCTTGTGGCGCTCCAAATTGAACATACGCTGCAATCAAATATAGTTAAAATTAATATAAAGATATAAATAAATAAAAACATGTTAATAAATGTACACATTCAAATAATTAAATATAGAGATATAAATAAATAAACAAATTTAAATAAATATGCACATTTAAATAAATAAACACGGTAACATAACAATATATATAAAAGGAAAATGAAATAACTGACCCCGATACTTGGAAGGAAGTTAGCCGTTAGCTCCGGTTCTATATCGTACCAGGAATCATAGTGTAGCGGCAGCTGTCGAATGAGCTCGCCGACGTAATTGCCAAACCATGCTTGGTTCGTGCCCACATGAGTGTAAGTCCCCTTATCACCAATCTCAAAGTCAATAGACTGTGGGCCACGAAGTCTCACGGCAGCCTTGAGCTTCACATTCTTATTTTCTTCGCGTGGTCGTTGCCTACCGCCATTCTGACCTCCCCTACCCTGCCTCCCCCCTGGCCCGACCTCCTCGGCGGGGTCGCCCTGATCCTGCAATTGGAGTGAGTGAAAACGTCATAAAGTAACTTATATAGATATATGTATATATATATACACATATATCTATATATATACATAATATGTGTATATATATATACACACACACACACACACACACACACACACATATATATATATATATATATATATATATATATATATATATATATATATATATATATATATATATATATATGTAATCTAGAAATTCTTACCACTAGCACGGTGCCCGCCCTCAATCTGACGGGTAGGGGAAGGTGGTGGATCATCGGCACCGTCACCACCATGACTCCGTGCAACTGCTGCTGCCATCTGTAAAAGTACAAGTTGAGTAACATATAGAAATTCGGGAACAAATTAACATAAGCATGCACACATTCAAATACATACACATTCAAAAGAAATATACACTTTTAAACAATCCATAACAATTTCATTAAAATAAGTGTCGTTTTACAAGTTACATTTTAAGATCAATCTGCACAATCAAAATCACTATCATAAACAACATTAGTCGCAACTTCAACTTCATCATCAGAATTGTTTGCGACTTCATTATCAGAATATGCTAAATCATAAGGATCGTCATCTTCATCATCAATAAAATCATCGTCGTCATCAACAGGAATGATTGGTGGTGGTGCCTCAACTAACGTTGATTCACCATCGATATTTAAGGTTCCAGGTTCCAAATCATTCAAATTAGCAGACAGTTGGAGATCGGATGAGTTGTTGCCATGTATCACATCATCATCGTCTTCTACCACGATGACATCCCAGATTGTGTTGTGATTTACTTCTTGGACGACCTTCCAATGGAGTGGTCGTCTGGCAGGATCTTCAAGGTAGAAGACTTGTTTTGCTTGTGTTGCGAGAATGTAAGGTTGATCTTCGAACGCATAGCTACATGCCAAAATTTGTGTCATGTTGTTTCTAGTGGTAAAACGTTGGACTCTACGGTTTTTGTTGCTTAAGTCGAACCACTTAACTCGAAACAACACAACTTTGAACTGGGAATATGCGAACTCCAGAATTTCTTCTAGTTGACCATAATACATTTCTCCCTCCTTCTCACCAGGTGAACAAATTCCGCTGTTCTGAGTTGTATGTTTTATATCGCGGCTGTGTACGACAAACCTCACACCGTTGACTACGCAAGAGTTGACTGAGATTGGGGTCGGTGATGGTCCACAAGCCAAAGCGAATAAGTCGGGAGTACAGCTTGGGTCATCGGCTATGTAAAGTTTACGGATCTATGAAAAAAGATAAGAATAGATGGAGATGAGTAATAGTCATTATTTATACATGGAAATACATACAATAAGTTTACCTTCGTCTCAAACCAGCTCGGAAATGCTTGTTGCATGTCGATATTAGGAAATTCGCTGAAAATGTTCATGATATTAGAATAAATCGAAAAGATAACTTGGGAAACAGAAATTTCAAAATATAAACGCATACCTATCAAACTCGTCCATGTACTTGTCGATCTCAGGACTGTTGTGAAGTACATACCATATCACTCTCTTCATTTCTGGGAGACCTAACTTAATCAATGTCTCTTTACCAGAATTGGTACATAGTGATCGGAACACCTGGAAATCACTGGTTGGGTACATACCATATCACTCTCTTCATTTCAGGTAAATGCATAACCAAGTGAATCATAATGTCAAAAAAAGCAGGAGGATATATTTGCTCGAGACTGCACAAAATACTGATCAACTGGTCTTTAGCTTTCACCATGTCTTTCACCATCAAAGTTCGGGCGCAAATTTGCTTAAAGAAGAAACAAAGCTCGATCAATGGTGTATAAGTCTGTGCGTCCAAGTATTGCTGAAGTCCATAAGGAAGTAACTGTTGCATCATTATATGACAGTCATGAGACTTCATGCCCGTTATATTGTTATCATCTTTGGTCACTTTTGACTTGAACTTGGATCCGAACCCATCTGGTAGCTTAACTGTTTTGATGTATTGACAGAAGAGTTTTCTTTTATCGGGTGTGAAGGAGTACTTTGCATGAGGCTTCGAGCACTTCCCGTTTTGTTTGTTTCCGAGCCACAACTCCTGTCGAATGCCCAGAGCTTCCAAATCTTGTCTTGCCTTCGCGGTGTCTTTAGATTTGTCATTCATTAACAAGGTGTTCAAGATACTCTCCAACACATTTTTTTCGATATGCATGACATCTAAATTGTGTGGTAGAGAAAGAAAAGACCAATATTCAAGATCGTAGAAGATAGACCGTTTAGTCCAGTTCAGCTCGTCGTCATGATTACGTTTTATCTTCCCACCCCCATAATCCGGATGTTTCCCCGGCACACGTGTGGGCAATTTCGCAAGTTGAGTCAAGATATCAGCCCTGGTATCTTTTCTAGGAGGCTCTCTATGATCGGGTTCACCACTGAATGTAGTATCGTCCCTCCTCCATTTATGGTTTTTTTTTAAGAATCTTCTATGACCAACATAAGCTGTTTTGCTTATCACACGCGTAGCCGGAGTGTCTACTTTGCATGTAGGGCAAGCGTAGTAACCTTGCCCTTGCCAACCAGACAAACTACTTCGAGCAGGAAAATCATTGATGGTCCATAAAAGCATCGCTCTCATGTGGAATTGAGTGCCTGTAGCAACGTCCATAGTCAAGATACCTGGTTTTTTCCATAATTTCACAAGGTCATCAATCAAGGGCTTCAAGTAAACATCGATGTCCTTCGCCGGTGATTTAGGGCCTGGAATCAACAACGTCAACATCAAAGAAGTCTCTTTCATGCATAACCACGGAGGCAAGTTGTATGTTGTTAATATAACCGGCCACATGCTGTAAGTCTGACTAAGGTTTCCGAACGGATTGAAACCATCAGCAGCCAACCCTAATCGAACGTTTCTTGGTTCTATAAAAAAATCCGAATATTTATTGTCAAACTTCTGCCATGCTTTACCATCAACCGGGTGTTGCATCTTACCGTCCGTAGACTTTCCAGTAGCATGCCAAGTCATATGTTTTGCAGTGTGAATAAACTTGTACAAACGTTGTAGTCTAGGAATGATAGGAAAGTAACGCAACACCTTGTTAGGAACTTTCTTCCCCGTTGTTTTATTGTCTTTCCATCTACTCGTTTTGCAAACCGGACAATACTCCAAATCTTCGTCATCAACCCCCCGATATAGAAAGCAATCATTTTCACAAAGCATGTATCGACTCATACCCTAACCCGACCTTTTTAAATGTCTTCTTTATATGATAGTATGACGGTGGGAGATTGTAACCTAACCTGGGCGGAAATACCTCCTGGAGAAATTTTAGCGTTTTGTTAAATGAAGTATCACTCCATTTACCGCTGACCTTGAGATGTGTAAACTTTGCCATAAAATCCAATGTTGTCATAAAGTCACAACCCGGGTACAGAGGCTGGTTGGAACTTGCAAGTAACTCTTCATACTCGTTACGCAGAGGAGGTGTCGCTGCTTGAGTAGGCTCGTTACTTGTCTCGCCAATATTTCCGTGAGTCGGCTCATTATTCGAAGGAATATCAAGAATAGCATTTTGATCATTATTCGGAGGAATATCAAGAATATCATTTAGGCATGCACCCATGTCACTCATCTCACGTTGTGTTGTGTTATCAAGAATATCATATTGATCATTATTCGGAGGATCCGGTTCACCGTGATCCTTCCATTGTGTATAAGTTGGGTCCCACCCATTTTGACCTATGTGGTATTTAAGACCTTCGAGAGATACCCATGGAACATTACAACAACGACGACACGGACATTTTATTTTTTCGAAATTATTCAATAACGGTTTGCAATGATGGAGGAAGGCGACAAGACCATCAAGAAATTCTTTTGAACCACGATGATCTATACGGGTCCAACT
Source organism: Artemisia argyi (assembly GCA_030686995.1). Classification (NCBI taxonomy): domain Eukaryota; kingdom Viridiplantae; phylum Streptophyta; class Magnoliopsida; order Asterales; family Asteraceae; genus Artemisia; species Artemisia argyi. The sequence goes on from CM060694.1 coordinate 137,777,763, forward strand.
CTTATCAATTATCATAACTGCATTTTTATGATGCAATCGGTTATTATATGCACTTAATTAATGATTACGAGTTGTTTTGTTCACCTAGCGCAACTATGGAAGACAATCCTAACCCACTCTTTGAATGATTCGTCCCAATATGAATATGTATAACTGATTTACTATTTGAGAAAATTTCGGCAGCATTTCCCCTCAACTCCCCAAATATGTGCATTAAGATGGACATATTCGTAGGAGTAAAGGAGAAACACTGTCGAAATAATCTCAAATAGTAAATCAGTTATACGCATCCATATCCTAAATGAGACAAAACATTCAAAAAGCAGTCCCAAACAGGGGACTTTCCGAAATTAATTTCTAATAAATTAATTCCGGACGGGTTTTCTATAGGATGATTAACTTCGGACGGGGACTTTCCGAAATTAATCACTAAAATCCTAAAACATTCACAAAAGTCTAACAATAGCATATATTTTAAGTTAAACAATTAGAATATAAACAATTATGAAATATAAGCCGAAAACAAAACAATATAAGCCGAAAACCAAACAATTAAAGTTAAACAATTATATAGTTACTAACAAACACACTCTAAAATCACACTATTTTTTTTCTTTCTTCTACTAGTTTAATATTTGCAACATTCGGAATATCCTACTTAATACATACCTTGGTTGTGTCGTTAAAACCAACCAAAAAACTAACCAAACGCAATATCCTACTTAATACTTAATCCGTAAACTAATACTTAATCACATTTCACAATCCGCAACAATTAATCCCTTTTATATCAAAACCTAATATACTAAACTACAACAAAGCATAAAAATGAAAAAAAAAAAAAAAAAAAAAAAAAAAAGGAATACATACTGTCTCGGCTGTGGCTCGGCTGTGGTATCTGCTGTGGTATCGGGCTATAATAAAAGAGTGCAACAATTAATATATATCAAAAGTTTAAACAAAAAACTGTTGTCGGCGACATGTCGTCGGGATACCAAAAGTTAATAAAAAAAAATAAAACGAGGTACATTACCTGCTGTCTTGGTTGTCTCGGCTCTCACCCTCGGCTCTCGCTCTCGGCTCTCACCCTCTTTACCTGCTGTCTTGGATAATAACAAAAAATAAACAAAAATTAAAAAATTAATAAACAAAAAATAAATTAACAATAATAATAACAAAAATTAACAACAATAATAACAATTAAATTAATAATAATAACAAAAATTAGAAAAAAATTTACCTGCTGCTGTTGAAGAAAGGAGGGTTGGGGAAGAAGAAGAATTAAACAAAGGAGGGGTTGGGGAAGAATTAAACGAATGAGGAGGAGGAGGAGGTGCACAGTGGTGCTATTGTGTGGAGCTGCAGTGTGGTGTGGTGTGGTGTGGTGGTGTACGTGGTGTTGATAATCGCCGGAGGAGGAGGAGGAGGAGGTGGTGTGGTGTGGTGGTGTACGTGGTGTTGATAATCGCCGGAGGAGGAGGTGGTAGTGGTGTCGGAGGAGGAGGAGGAGTACAATATCGCCGGCGGAGGAGATAAAAAAGTTATAAGTTTTTTTTTCTAAGTGTTGACCCCAGATCTATTTTTGTTATATCCTTTAATATTACCGACGACATGTCGTCGGTAACGTAAAGATATTTGTCGTTTCTAGTTTGGCGGGATGTATGAAATTTTGGTGAAAATTTTGGCGGTTATATTACCGACGACAAGTCGACGGTAATATTATAAATATTTTTTATAAAATTAAAAAAAAATTAAAAATAGTTTTATAAAATAAAAAAATAAGTAGTTAAATTTTTTATTTATTATAAATACAGTTAGAAAATTAAAATAAAAATAGTTTTATAAAATAAAAAATAAGTAGTTAAATTTTTTATTTCTTATAAATACTTTTATAAAATAAAAAAAAATAGTTTTATAAAATAAAAAAATAAGTAGTTAAATTTTTTATTTATTATAAATACTTTTAGAAAATTAAAATAAAAATAGTTTTATAAAATAAAAAATAAGTAGTTAAATTTTTTATTTATTATAAATACTTTTATAAAATTAAAAAATAAAATAAAAAGAGTTTTATAAAATAAAAAAATAAGTAGTTAAATTTTTTATTTATTATAAATACTTTTATAAAATTAAAAAAATAAAATAAAAATAGTTTTATAAAATTAAAAAATAAGTAGTTAAATTTTTTATGGTTATACACTAGATGATTAACGAACGAGCCGAGATGTTATGGTTCTACACTAGATGATTAACGAACGAGCCGAGATGTTACGGTTCTACACTAGATGTTTAACGAACGAGCCGAGATGTTATGGTTATACACGAGATGTTTAACGAACGAGCCGAGATGTTATGGTTATACACGAGATGATTAACGAACGAGCCGAGATGTTATGGTTATACACTAGATGTTTAACGAACGAGTCGAGATGCAATGGTTATACATGAGATGTTTAACGAACGAGTCGAGATGCAATGGTTATACATAAGATGTTAAACGAACGAGTCGAGATGCAATGGTTATACTTGAGATGTTAAACGAACGAGTCGAGATGCTATGGTTATACATGAGATGTTAAACGAACGAGTCGAGATGCAATGGTTATACATGAGATGTTAAACGAACGAGTCGAGATGCAATGGTTATACATGAGATGTTAAACGAACGAGTCGAGATGCAATGGTTATACATGAGATGTTAAACGAACGAGTCGAGATGCTATGGTTATACATGAGATGTTAAACGAACGAGTCGAGATGCAATGGTTATACATGAGATGTTAAACGAACGAGTCGAGATGCAATGGTTATACATGAGATGTTAAACGAACGAGTCGAGATGCAATGGTTATACATGAGATGTTAAACGAACAAGTCGAGATGCAATGGTTATACATGAGATGTTAAACGAACGAGTCGAGATGCAATGGTTATACATGAGATGTTAAACGAATGAGTCGAGATGCAATGGTTATACATGAGATGTTAAACGAACGAACGAACGAGTCGAGATGCAATGGTTATACATGAGATGTTAAACGAACGAGTCGAGATGCAATGGTTATACATGAGATGTTAAACGAACGAGTCGAGATGCAATGGTTATACATGAGATGTTAAACGAACGAGTCGAGATGCAATGGTTATACATAAGATGTTAAACGAACGAGTCGAGATGCAATGGTTATACATGAGATGTTAAACGAACGAGTCGAGATGCAATGGTTATACATGAGATGTTAAACGAACGAGTCGAGATGCAATGGTTATACATAAGATGTTAAACGAACGAGTCGGGATGCAATGGTTATACATGAGATGTTAAACGAACGAGTCGAGATGCTATGGTTATACATGAGATGCAATGGTTTTACCTAACAACTTTTTTTCTACCTAACACCTTATCCTCACAATATAAACACACACACACACATACTCATCTCACTATATCTCTCTCTCTCTATCTCTCTCTAGCAGTTTCTGTTTTCTGGCGACACCAGCATTTTCCGGCCGCCGGAATCTTTTTCTGGCCACCACCTTTTATCACCTCAACTTGTAGATCAGGCCACACTGGTCACGATTCAACCACTCAACCTCACAACCACAAACATACACTGTTATCATGGTGAAGAAGATGGCAGAATTTGAAGCTTTTCCTTGTCCTTGTGAACGAGGAGACGTGATTCTGCGAGAATCGTGTAAATCTTACTCCCGTGGTAAACTATACTATGCGTGTCCTTTCTCACAGGTGAACAATTACATATTTTTTCGTGTATTATATAAATAATTTGGTTAGTTGTTAAAAATAATAGTTTTTACTCTTTAACAGCCTGCGACAGAAGACCATGGATGTAATTTTTTTTTTATGGAAGGAGGAACGACTCGCCAAAATGATGATCGGTTCTCTGGGAGCTTCAACATCAAGCGGTTCTGGATCTGCTCCAAAAAGGTGCTCAAACTGTCATGAAAAAAAAATCTTAGAATAAACATGCTGGAGGCACAAAAACAGGTGCTGGAGGCAACAAAAACAGGTGCTAGAGACAAAATTAAGGGTGCTGGAGGCAAAACTTGACATGGCAACGTATCCCAACCACGACCACGCATGTCAGTCGGATGCAATACTCCGTGACCTTTTAGGTGACATGGATAAATTTCATATGTAGTACTGTTATCGTTGTTGTTGCTATTGTTTGCTGTTGTTGTTGATGTTATTGATGTTTAATAAAATGTTGTTGTTGTTTAATAAAATGTTGTTGTTGTGGAGCAATAATTATCAAACACAAAGGCAAACTGTTTATTTATAATTTGTACGCACAAATAATAGAACTTAAAATTTGTCATGTGTGTCTTGTAAGAATTGACGATTGAATTATTTGTGACATGTGTAAAATGAGACGGAAATAATTTTGTGAAAATGTATATGTAGATGTGTAAAATGAGACGGAAATGATTTTGTGAGAATGCATATAGGTAAAAAATGAGACGGGAATATATTTGTTAGGTTATATATAGGCTGAATTTTTGGAGAGATATTCCCGTCGACATGTCGACGGGACAAAAACGCAGGAAAATTCCCGCCCAATTATTGGCTATAATGTACACGCGGTTAAAATAAGTGCCGACGTCATGTCGTCGGCGTTGTTAAGGTGCGAAAAAATCCCGCCCAATTATTCGCTATAATTCACAAAAGGGAAAAACCAAAATTTTGACTCAAATTGTTACCGACGTCATGTCGTCGGCGTCGTTAAACTAGGGGCTATTAATTATTAACCATTGGTTAATACCACGCTAACCACAATTATTTGTGTATTTATATATCACCAACGACATGACGTCGGCACATGTTTTGGAGGTCAAATTCCCGCCTATTTTTTCACCAGGTTTATCAATAGTCAAACATGTTGTTATTATACCGACGACATGACGTCGGTAATATTCTAGATTAAAAATTCAACGTAGCCTTGTCTGGGTCAAGCCAATTTTTTGTCGTTTAGCGTATGGTGCCGACGACATTGAGTCGTCGGCATTGTGCTCGTCGCCCGAGGTACGTTTTCTTGTAGTGACTATAACACTATGGATATAACCAAAAATAGTTTACAACAGTAATTATCAAGTAAAGTTCATCACTTTCGTGTGTTTTGAAATGTACGAATTATATTAAGGTCATTTACCATAATAGTATAGAATTTTACTCTATTTATCTAAATGATTCTCATATAGACATGGAGATGCCACGGTGGTAAATATAGACCGTTTAGTAGTTAGGAACCTGAGCTTAAGGTACTATATATGTCTTAACCAAAAGTTTCATTTTGAAACTTTACTAGATACATGATGAGTGTCTAAATACTCATCATTTTATACCTATTTGAACCCACAAAAACAACCAAAAACACACAAATGACTCACAAAATATTACAAATTCATCAAAATGTGTTTTTATGTGATTCAGGTACAAAAGATTGAAAAACAAGTGAAAACTGATAAATTTCACAACAATTGTCGTTTTCAGTCCCTGGAGTTACACAAAATGTCAAAACTAGTCCCTAAATGTTTTAAATGAATGAAATGTCAACTTAATCCTTGGGAAACCAAAAATGTTCACAAAACATCCCTGGTTAAAAGTTTACACAATCTGGCAATTTTTACCCCTCAAGTTACAAAATTGGCAAACTTAGTCCCTGGGTGTTATAAAACTTGAAATTTCACAAAACACCCTTGTACTATTCATGAATATACAAAATGGAACAATTTTGAATAACTTTTGGAAATTACAAGTTTAGTCCCCCAAGAATCCAAAATTTACACAAATGGTCCTTTTAAGCTTTAAAATGTTTTAATTAAACAATATTGGTCCTTGTGTTTATATAAATGGCAGGTTTGGCCCTTCAAAGGAAGTTTGGAAAGTTCACAAGATAAGTCCCTCCAAAAATCAGAAGTTACAACTTTAGTCCTTGGTCTTATTTACACAAAACACAACCGGACCCTTAATATTAATCCAAAACACAAACAGCCCATCCCTTGGCCCAAATAACAAACCCGGCCCACACCCTAAACTATAAAAACAGGGTCAAACCCCGTTTGACCTCCCAAACCCGCCAAACCACCCCAGTCACTGTTCATCCTTCACCCTCACCCCTGTAACACCAATACCAGGGTGGTTTTTACCACCTCCTCACCCTCCAGCTCACCAAACCTACACCTTTAAACCTCTCAAAACCTATCCCACTCCCAATTAATGCATCCCCACCACAATTTTCTCCAAACCTTACCCTTTCCCCTGTTTTCACTCCAACTTGGCCTCCAAGCTCAAAAAGTCATCCCACCTTGTCCCTTACACCTCCACAACACCCCAAGATACATTAATTGCATCTAAACCGCCTCAAAACTGTCAATGTGACTTTGGCGCCAAAAGCATATTTAAACGGTTGAGATCAATTTCTACAATTCAAGGGTCAAGATTGAAGCCAGAGCTTATGAGTGATCACCAAGGCCTTCTGAGGCTATAAAAAGAATAAGAAAGACAGAGGAATACACACTCTTGCCTTATGCAATTGTCAAAGACTTTTGGAATAGCCTTAGTCACTAGTGTAACTTAAAATTTAAAATGCATTCGTAGTGTAATTCTTTACATGTTTTCGTAGTGTAATTGTTCATCAAAGTAGTGTAATGAAACTCTGTTCTCAGTTTTAATGCAAGTTCTCTTTTATATTTCAAGTTTTACTTTATTGTCATTTTAATTTCTTGTCATTTAATTTCCTTGTTTGTAGTTGATTATATGGACTTCTTTAGGTCACATAAGCTCCTTACAAAGCTTGTTGAAGCTTTTAGAAACATTAAATCAGTCATAGCTTTTAAAATCAAAAATCATAAAAAAATAGAGAAAATACAATGAAAAACCAAAAATCAATGTTCTTGGGTGATACAGCTTGGAGCATGGCCATTTTGGATTGCCATTGGTTGTAGTGTCTCATGGGAGACTATAGGTTATGGATTGGTTCATTGGTTCATGGTTCTCAGCAGGATTCACCATGTAAGCTATTTTCCTCAATTTTGCATTTCTTAGTTTTAATCTTTATTCTGTGTTGATCTTCATGTTTTTATGTTTATTTGTTGTTAGTTAATACAATCATAGCTTAATATAAGATTGTTATGTTTTGGAATTTGATTATGCTTAAAATTGCATCTTGACTGTCTTTATATTGATTTTTGATAATCATGGTTTAAACATTGTGTGACTACTTGTTTAAGCTTTAAAGGTCCTAATTTAACAGATGAAAGCCTGTGGATTTGATAAAATTAGTGTAGATAGTCTTATGTAATGAAAAGCTAAAATCAATATTGTTTAAGGTGTGTTTGGTTTTGCTGATTCAGTAGTGATTAACTGAGTCTAGGATGTTATTTTTGATTGCTATTTGATACATAAAGTTCTTTGAGGTCAGACAAACCTTCAAATCTATTAAGTATTCATTCAAAAGTCAGAAATCACATCATTGGCCACTCATTTGATCACTGTAAGGATTTGCAATGCCATACTTACCATATCTGTTTAAATGTTGTTCTTACTTGTTTATTTTATGTTTTTGTAACTTAATATAGCTTAATTAGTCATTAAATTCAGATCAAAGTTGATCAAAGTCAACTTTGATCATAAACCTTAAAAGTCAAAATGTTAGTTTTTCAGGTTTTTGAATAAATGTCTAATTTTAGTGTGATCTTGTTATTTAGTTTTAGAGTTTGTCCTTTTAGTATGTTTTAGTTTAACTGCTTATCTTGTTATGTGATTTTTATCAATTTTTAGTTTAGCTTATTACTAGCTTTTAATTGTGCTTATTTCTACTAGTTTTTGCCCTGTGCACAAGATGGACTGTCAAGTTCATGAGCTTGTCAAAGTCTCATGACTTGACCCATCTTGGTGCTTTTGGCTTCTCTGTAATGTTTTAGTACCATAGTTGTTATGTTTATGCTTGTTTGTTATTTTTTTTAGCTTATTTAGATAAAATAAACAACTCACCTTTTTGTTACTCACCACTCATCACACTGAAGCAAACAGTGTGATGAGTTGATTTCACAAGCTTGGGAAAAGTTCCTCACTGAGCTTAATCTTGTGATTCTTGGCCTTATGTGAGGCCAAATATCCAAGTTTAATGATCAGTGTTTGTTGAGCTCTTTCAAGCTCATTAGATAAGTATTTATGAGCCTTGTTGTTTGCCCACTCACAACATACCCCTGAGCAATCAGGGGTATTACACCATTTCCACAACCTCACCACAAGCTCATTAGTGATCTAAAGCCTAAGTAAATTAGCTTCATGTGAAGCTTAGCTACCCAGCTTTAAGATCCTGTTCTTTATTTTCATCTTGTAGCTTATTCACATGGGCTGCAAGTAGCTTAACTTATCACCATTTGAAAAAGAATACCGAGTCCTCAGTATTTCTTTCCTACACCTAGACATTTTCATAAGCTCACAAAAAGCTATCTAGTTGGACCCAGCTTATGAAATTAAGTTCCATGTGGAGCTTATCAACTAGGCTCTTGGATCCAATGCTTAACTATTAGCTTGCAGCTTATTTACTAGGGCTGCAAGAGGCTTTTTGTTTGTCCCATCCTTGATTCCACTGAGCAATTCAGTGGAATTAAGCCATTTTCTTAAGCCCTCAAAAAGCTAATCAGTGGACCCCACTTGATGAGTTTTGGCTTTTTGGAAAGCCAAACACCTCAGCTTGATACTCCAATTCTTAGTTTGGACTTATGAGCTTATTTACTAAGCTTAAATGGCCTCTCTAGTTAGTTGCAGGGGTGTTTGGAACTGAGTACATCAGGGAAATGCTTATTTGCTTATTCTGAGCTTATAAGCTAATCCCTGTTCACAAGCTTTTGTAAATATGTATATAAAACTTGTATAAATATATTTTGTCTTTTACTTTTCAAGTATGGAGCTTATTATAGGCTTTAGAGGTCTCAATTCCATCCAAGTTAAGCCCAAAAGGCTTAACTGTCTAAACCATAAGCTTGTGCTTATTAAGCACTCTTCAGTGCTTATTCTTGTTCATAAATACTTATTATACATGTACATTCATACCTTTTACCTTTTTACACCACTACATAGCTTTTCTAAGCTTATTCCAAGCTTAAAACTCAGACTGTGAACCTTAAGTTCACTGAATAAGCCATAAGCCCACGAATCTGCTTATTTCTAGATTTCATAAGTTCTATTCTCATAATATATGTATATTATATGTATTTATATAATTTCATAAAAAGAAAAACCAAAACAAACCTTTAACTATAAGTGATAGCTTCTATTTAGGAGTTTTGAGCTTAAAAGCTAACTGAGATGAAAATAAGCTGTTACACAGCTTATTTCTAAGTTTTACAAAAGTTGGTTTAGTTAAAGTCCCATATTATTACTTGTTGTACAGGTTTGCAAAAAGAAAAATCAAAAATAAAATAAAAACAAAAAAAATGGGTGTGGGTGGATTCGAACTCAAGACCTCTCGCTAGTATACATGCATAAGTACCCACACCCCTTCCAATAGCTCTGGGGCACCAGTTCCGTTATACCTTGCACCCTTAATGTATTTAACCCACTTTTGGCTGTTTGGCTTATTTGGACTGTTAAGCTTATAACAGCTTATTGGGATAAGCTGTTGGCCCAAACTTATTTTTCCTAGCTTCTTCATAAGATTTTATACTTTCTATAATTTTTTCATAATTTTTACTGTTCATCTAATATATATAATAATTAATATAATTTACATACCTTTTAAGAAATAATAAGTAATATATTTTTAAAACTGTTTATTTATAATTTTTATAAACTTTTTATATTTTTTATGTATTCCTGAGATGATTAGGAAGTATTATAAAAAGTTTTATAATTTTATAAATAAGTTTAGTATGTATAATAATTAAATTAGTATTAATTAGTTTAATTAAGTAATAATAGTTTTAAATTAAGTTTCCTTATTTTTGTATATAAAATATAGTTTTTATATTTTTCTTGGCTTCTTATAAGTATTTTAGAATTATGTAAAAAGTTTTAGATTTTAGTTTGCTAATTTAGTATTTATAATAATTTAATAATAATATTAGTAATTAAATAATAGTAAATAATTAATAATAAATAGAATACTTGTATAATAAATATATTTTTAGTTTAAAAAATTTCTTTTATATTATTTTAAACTTTTCTAAGTTTTTAGTTTGTTTATTTAGTTTTGCTTTAGATTTTCTTTATTTATAGGTAATTAATAAATAGTTAATAATAGTTTTAATTAATAATAATTAAAATAAGTGTATAATAAATATTTTTAATTTTCTAATAATTTTCTCATTCTTTTATGATTCCAAAAATATAATTTTCACATTTGTGAGAGTTATATTTGACAGTATTCACTTTTTATTTTGTTACAGTTACGTAAGTGTTACATAATCGTAAGCATTTTAGTTTTCTAGGTTTTCTTATTAATATAATAATAATATTATAAATATAGTTAGTTATTTTATTTTCTTTTAATTTGCATTTAAGCCGTTAAGGCATGCAAATTCCTACTATAGTTATATTTGTTGTTTTATACGTTACGTTTACGTTTATTTTAACTTAAACGTACGTTTGTAAATACTTTAATATTTTAAGGTTTCTGATTGTACGTTTCTTAATTGAACTAGCTGTGACAGAGCTATTACTATTCACATTCAGTGTTAGTCAATCAGATTCCTATTTTCCTATACTAATATTATTTTCAACAATTCACAAGTCATTGTATTTAGAATATCACGCCTCGCCAGGACATAAACGATCCAAGGATATTTTAATCCTTGGTAAACTTGCATTCCTCTCCCGGGCTGTCGCTCTCCTTTTATTATTACGGTTGACCATTTTATCCGAGTGGTTAGCTTATAAATAAAAGGGTATGGTCCGGGAGGAATCAATACACGTTCTCAATTATCAGGAAATTAAAAAAATTATAAACGGTCACGTAAATGCTAGGTTATGTACGCGTTAACAAGAAAAAACCTAGACTAATGGGTTGTAAAAAACCAACTATATTTCGAACAATAAAAAACCTCATTCATTTTATCATTTAAACGTAAGTCATATAAGATATGGTGCCAACACTTAGATAAATATTGCTGATTTATATGGATTAAAATTATTTATTTTCAAATGATCATTCTGGTTCTTTATGATTTTTGATCGGGATTAATTGAATATGTGATAACAAGGTGATCGATTAAATAAGTTGACGTGGAGACATAGACCACCAACTATATTTCGAACTAATTTAATGTTCCACAAATCTGGGACTTTGGGAGTTGACTAGCAAATAGCAACAACGATATATTTGTGTTTCATTAATGTAATTTTTCATTTTATAGTACGGAGTAATACTTTTGCCCCTTGGCTTTTATAACTTTTTGTTCGTTTAGGCCTATTTACATTAGCGTGACGTTTTCTAATGAACAAGCATTTACATTGATTTTCACCAGGAGTGACAGAACTAAGGAATTACGTACAAATTATTTAACCAATACCTGAAATTAAAGTATAAGTATAATTCTGCTAGGATTGCATGTATAAAGAGGTGATTGAGAGGTATAAAAGATATTCCTAAATTTATGCCTAAACCTGTGTGACATCAAACATCATTTTTAAAATTTTCAACACTTTTAGAAACTATAGAAAACTAAAGAAATTTTTCTACAAAGTAACACATTTTTACATTATTCGATCTATTTTTCTTTTTTCATTGTATGCTAGCATTCTTAGTTCTCTCACAAAGTTATGGGCATTTCTTTGCAAAATGAAGTCAGAAGCGCTAGTTAAGGGGCTCGAGCCACTTAAGATTGAAGACTTGCCGAAGTTCCTCACTGGTGATCCCGAGGGTGCTTGCAAGTTGCTTGCACTCATGGTCCAAGGAACCAAGAAAGCACGAGCAATAATATGGAACTCATTCAAGGAGCTCGAAGAACTCGAATTAGCTACCCTTAAAAATGAATTCCCTAATCAACATATTTTGATAGGACCGTTTCACAAGTACTTTCATGCATCGTCCAGTAGCCTCCTAGCACAAGACCAAACATCCATCTCATGGTTAGACAAACACCCACACAACTCTGTATTATACGTTAGTTTTGGCAGTCTAGCCAACATTGAGGAATCCGAGTTCTTGGAAATTGCATGGGGTTTGGCTAATAGCAAGCAACCGTTTTTATGGGTAGTTAGACCAGGGTCCATAAAAGGGTCAGAGTGGCTTGAAACATTGCCAGATGGGTTCTTGGAGAGAATTGTAGAAGGGAGAGGGTATATTGTGAAATGGGCTCCGCAACAAGAGGTATTAGCACATCCTTCGACGGGTGGTTTTTGGACGCATAATGGATGGAATTCCACGCTCGAGAGCATTTGTGAGGGGGTTCCCATGATTTGCTCACCTTCTTTTGGTGATCAACTCCCAAATGCAAGATATGTAAGTGATTTGTGGAAGATTGAGACGGTATTGGAAAATGGGTTTGAAAGGGGAGAGATTGAAGGTGCAATAAAGAGAGTAATGGTAGATAAAGAAGGAACAGAAATGAAAAACAGGGTCATGAATTTGAAGGGGAAAGTAGACAATTGCCTTAAGAAAGGTGGTTCCTCATATTCAGCACTTGAAGATTTGTTGGATTACATTTTGACATTCAACTGATAAACACTTAAAATCTATAACAATGAATGTTACGGAGTATTACGGTGATATAAATAAGAAGGTAATTACTTCAGACTATAAAACATTGCTATGTTCATGTATTTAAGTGTGGCTGTTTTTGAACAAAGAACAAACATCGAAAACACAACCGAAAGAATGATAGCTAGTCATTTTGTTTAGATCCCCCACAAATTTAACACTCCTAAAGTTAGGGTTACAAACGACCGTGTGCATACAATGTTATAAAACCAAGCTATTCTAGTGCTATGTTAGTTGGAAAAAAATAAAACATTAAAAAATTTACCGGTCTTTCCATGTCAGTACTTAAAACTCTTTAAAGAACATATAACAAAACTCTTGCATCAATCATAGCATGTGCACAGTTAAGATGCTCGAACATACTTTTGACTTGATATAATGGTATATATGACACAACGTTATATTTACAAAGTAGACGAGAGGTTATGACAACAATGTCACAAGCCTTCAAGTCCTCCGATATTGCCCAAAAGTCCGAGGATCAAAATCCACAACCTTAGAAGCTCCAATCTTTGAATGAAGCCCACGACTCCTGGTGGCTAATAATCGGGCACTTCTTGTTTCACTAACCACAACATCACTTTTTGTATCACTAACCACAACATCACTTCTCGTATGATCACTAACCACAACATCACTAGCCATTTCTTGGTCAGGCATATTCTTTAAGTCACTAGGTGGCAAGAAACAGTCCATCGAAAGACCCTTTATGTTAAAATCCAACTCTTCAATTGACCAAGTCTCTTCCATTTTCGTTCTTGAATGGTTGTCTGACTTCTCACCGGACCTAAACAAAGAAACAGTTGTTCGGCCGCCATGAGCGATATTGATACCTTCAACAGTTTGGTAATCTTGGATGTGTGATTCCATGGTTGTTTCCCAAAACACATTGTCACTTCCAAGGGCTTTGATTCTAATTAGATGTGAATCTTTAAGATGATGCAAAAGGCCTGTTTTTTGACTAAAATATCCCCAAATAGTGTGGTTGATAATTTCCACATTGTTGCTACTTCTTTGTTTAAGAGATGTAGGCTCTGCTTCAAGCTTTAACACAAAGCAATCTTCTCCGTTGATGTTCTTTTCTCCTGTGCAAATAGAGTTTGTGAACAAATTGGCGGTCGCTTTTGGATCAAGACCCTGGAATTGTTCAAAAATAGTATTAGCTTCAAGTTTTAACTCTACAAGATTCATACTACATGTACGCTAAATATTTGTTATAGAAGACCTTGTGAGTTTAAGTCTTGTTTGAGACGAGATGTTATGTATAGTTTTTTGTTAACGTTAATTAATTTAAACGAAATGCAATATTAAATGTACTACTATATGTTATAAATGGCAAATGGATAGCACATCGGTTTGTAAGGTGATGTAAACATAAAGTCAAACTATACCTGCCCGATTTCATTTTAGGTTGGTGCATCACCCACACCCAATTTCGATGGTAGATATCACCCAATTAAACAACTTTGCTTCACTTTAAAATAATCAAACTAAATTTATAAGCATTGTATTTTGATTTGCTACCTATCTTTTAACAAAATGTTTTTAAGTTAATCCTTATTAGTAAGTATATCAAATTATTGTTAAGACAATAACACACATATTACGATTCTTAGATACTAAAAATGTCCTAATACATCATGTAAGCCATTAAATTGTTACACATAGATTATTATAAACTGCAATAGTCTACATACATGATTGTAATTTATTTTATTTAAGTTGTAATAATCAAAATACAGGATAATATATACCTGTAGAGAACGACGAAGAGGTCTAGGGGGTCCTCGGGACGCATGGGAATTGTGCCATGGAGTCTGTCTCCATGCCACCTTCCCATCGCTCCCCGCACTGATCTTGCAACCAGAAACCACTAATTCTAAAGACCAAAGGTCCGGCCTCTTTTGCCACAATACAAAACCACCCATTTCGCCACAACCATTTTTCACGCTTTTGATCTTCATGACACTGCCACCAAGGCTTAAACCGTTACAATTCATGTTTATTCCATCTCCCGCTATAAATTCTGAAGCCACCATCTTCACCTTGCCTATCGCAAACATACTGTCAACTGAATTCAAAGCTCTTTCTCCTCCTGTTGCCGCTATATATTGTTGAACAATATATTTCGCCATTGACGCTTCCTATAAACACAGTATATAACACATCAGCTATACAAGCTAATAGTGTTTAGGATTGCTCATTAAAACTGATCATCTGTCTAATTAATTGTGTCTTGATACATACAAGTATACAACATATAAGCACTTGATTGTGTTTTATATCCAAACAACCTACACCTTTTTTAATACACGTACAAACTCTACTCTACGTTTTTCTTAATCTACCTATTTTTCACATCAAGACTTGATCCTACAAGTTGGTTTGGAGTCGCATAATAGAAATGGTCTATGTTATTATTTCAAAAGACATATAGTATTATTACAATCTTACCATGTTTTTATCGTTGATGTTTGTGTTGACTGCGTTGTGGTGTCCAGGAGAGATAGGAAGAGGTATAAGGGGAGCTCCAACGACGCCTAGCAAGAGCTGAATTTCGGCATTCCTGCCATTATATTCAGTCGAATGAGGCTCCATGGTGCGCCATGGCAACGCGTCGTTTCCTGCAATAAAACTTTCCTCCGGTATAGGAACTTCAAGCACGGTATCGAGAGCATCTTCATTGTCCAAATTTGGACACAAGGTCCTCATTGTTTTAGAGGGAGGATTTAGGAAGGTAGAGAGAAAGAGGTGTTATCTAAGTTTTCAAAAAGAAGTTGATGCCAATATTAAATGGTGTGAGTGACTTTGCTGTAAGGTGAGGGGGCACAAGAATTGAAAATGAAATAATAACTGACGAATGTCGACCGTTTTCCTAACGTCAAAACTCTTGGTCATGTGTCGTGTCCGCACGCTCATATATGGATCCCTTCTAAAGAAATAAAATTTATTAAAACTAAAATGGATAAAATTGGGATTATAGTTTTAGGTTCCACTATTAAGTGATAACGATTCCTATTTATGTTATCATAATTCACATATATTCTTAAACTTTTAAAGTTAACTAAGTTTTGTGATGTTAGTGCTCGATTTTGGTAACGCATAGCCGCATACTATTTGTCATTGATAACTTATACTCCGTATTAGTTATGAACATGTATATTTATCGACTCCTTGATGTCATTTTTTAAAAAGTGGTGTCATTTGTTAATTTTCATAAGTATGCAATTGATGTACGATATAGTTTGTGGTGATTTGTATCATAGTGTCAAAAGTGAAGTACAATACGTACAAGAAGTAATGTTTATGATTATAATTGGCTTGAAGACTTGGTAGAATAGTCAATGTTAACATGTTATCCACCCACGGGGAAAATCCAGCGACAAAGGTGTTAACAATGTTTGAGAAACTCACAATGGGACAACTGAATTATCGGCACAACATATGTCAAGTGGATTTGCTATGATGTATGCACCTAACTCGTTGCGGCCGCGTAGTAGAGAATTTGTAGTCTTGTAGACACAAACTTCAATTCGTCGTTGTTGACCCTAAGCAATTCGATCTTGCCCATTTAGATTTTATTTGCATCGTTTTACTCTTTAACAACATCGATCACCATCACCCAAAATCAGTGAAAACCACCCTATGAGGACTCGCAACGGGATCTTTTTACTCCGTCTAAGAAACATGACTCGTTTATTTTTCGACAATCACTCACTCAAAACTCCTAGTTACTCTCGCTAGTCACTATTGAGTAGGTGCTCATCCATTAGGTTAGGGTTTTGATTATGTGAATTTATTCTTTAAGTCATGTTATATTATAAATAGACATGCAATTTTTTATGTAATTCTGATTTCAAAACTTAGTCGGTCACAATAATGGTGTTGTCCCTATACCACCCTGTTAAAACCTAGTAGCCACCATTTGGGCCAAAACCATACCGCATATTATTTTGACAATAACTTTTTAACCATTTAGAGTTACTTCGCCAATGCCGATCTCTTCGTTTTTGAATTTGGCACGACCAACCAAGATCACCTCTGTCGGCCATTTGCCAACTGACAAAAAAGAGTTTTTTTTTTTTTTTTTTTTTTTTTTTTTTTTTGAAGATTAATCTTTGCTTGTTGTCGGATGTTTTTATCAACAAATTTGCTATTCCTTTCTCTATCGCTTTTATTTGATTTTGTTGCCGCTTGAAATTGTTTCCGTTTGCTGCGGATTTCTTCTTCAATAAATTATTGCTTTATTGCTATAACTTTTTATTTATTTATTATTTTTTTATGAACTTTCACGATTTCCTTGTTCAGACTGCAAGAGTATTAGGCAATAGATATAGCCCAAGCCTAATTGTGTATTTGTATTAATGATAGATATAACACAAGCTCGATATTTGTGCCCATTAAGGTCTCACGCTATGCGTCTAGAATATATACTTTGCTTAATAAAAAATTATAGTTTTCATCATTATTCAACAACAATTTCATATTCTATTTTACACTTTTATCTATTTATTTATTTTTTTCTTCTTCTTTTCTTTTCTTTTCAGTGTACCATTTGTTAATAGTTTGATCGTCAACTAGCAAGTAATGTTTTTATGTAGTTAACTGTGGACACTTGGGGCGTAACATGTATAGTTATATACTATGGTCTACTTACTTTACAACACTTGCAATGCTTTTCTATAAACCCATTTTCCCTATTTAGTCTACTCCCATTTCAGTCAATGCTATTATATAGAATTATAGATAGTTAGTTACCAAATATTATTTGTTAATTGTATATATTTATATGTTTAACTAAAGTTTAACTATTATATAGATAGTTAGTTACCCAAATATTATTTGTTAATTGTATATATTTATATGTTTAACTAAAAAATACCTAATTGTTGTTGCCCATCAATGCACACAACAAAATGTGTTCATTATATATCCTTTTAACATTAGTATACTCCTTAGTAGCTACTTAATCAAATATTTGAATAGGTGCATGCTATACACTTGTACAATAAATAATTGTTGCGTTTTAATGTCCTAAAATAATAACTAACCTATACTTTTGTTAATGGAATAATTGTTATTAATTAAGCAAACAATCTTAATCAGTAATTAGTGGGCAATTAGGAATCGCCGGCGACAGCAACTATTATAAAAGTGGTGAAGCGGCCATCGACACTTGCATGTTAACTTTGTGGAGTTTTGCACCGGATATATATTTGGCGGTTTGAAGATTATAGTGGTGACACATGTTGAAGTTGGAAATTGAATTAATTATTTTGCTTTAAGAAATAAGGTGTCATTTGTTTTTTCAGAGCTTTTACCTCTTCATCTGTAAATCATGTCTGCTAAAGAAGAAGTGCATATAAGCTCTTCATCTGCAAAAAGAAGACCGTTTGTTTTTTGTGCTATTGAAGTACTTCTTTCATTTTTTTTTCAAAACTATTTTTTGTGCTATTGAAGTACTTTTTATCTTTTCCTTTTTCTTTTTCACAAGTTTTTTTACATTTTCTTCCGGTTGTTACCGTTCTGGTACGTTTTTCACCGTTTTTTACTTTTTCGTTGGTTTTTTTTTTACATTTTTGTCCGTTTTTTTATGTTTCGCCCGATTTTTTATCTTTTTATGTTAAAAAACAGGTAAAAACGTAAAAAAAAAAAAAACAAAAAAGTACAAAAAAAACGGTTGAAAACATTAAAAAAAAACAGATGAAAACGTAAAAGAATGACAAAAACGTAAAAAAACATACGAAAATATAAAAAAATAGACAAAAAAGTAAAAAACGGGCGAAAACGTAAAAAGCATAAGAAAATGTAAAAAAAACGAACGAAAACCTTAAAAAAACAGAAGAAAACATTAAAAAAAAGAAGAAAAAGTAAAAATCGGACGAAAACGTAAAAAAACATACGAAAACGTAAAAAAACAGACGAAAACGTAAAAAGCGGGCAAAAACGTAAAAAAAGGGTGAACACATAAAAAAACGGACGAAAACGTAAAAAATCAGACGAAAACGGAAAAAGACGAAAAGGTAAAAAAGGGGCGAAAACATAAAAAAATAGACGAAAACGTAAAAAATGGTCGAAAACGTAAAAGAGTGGACGAAAACGTAAAAAAACAGAGGAAAACGTAAAAAAAAACGGATGAGAACGTAAAAAAACAAACAAAAACGTAAAAAAAATGAATATTGAGAAAGAGATGTATGGTTTGTGAATAAAGAGGTAAGAAGTGAAAGAAGAGGTAATAAGAGGAAGGAGATGTCTGCATTTTGGAAGAGGAAAGAAGCTTTTTTGTCTTAAAAAAAACAAACATGTTCCTCTGCGCGCCCGCAGAAGAAAGAAGTGAAAAGAGGCAATAAGAGCTTTTTTTGAAAAAACAACCGATGCCTAACTTAATCATGTTATGCACGTTCTATCTTTCATTAGATTTTGGTGGGCCAAAGTCAATAGATTACTACTTCTTTGCTTGATTTAATGAATATTGTAGATAATTTACGGTTAGGCGACATATATGTCTAATATGTTGGATGACATTATCATGTCACCGACTATATAATGTGTTTCGAGGATGGTATATAACATTGTTATCAAATTTGTAAGAACTTTAGATGTTGATCAATGTATCTTGTTGAAATAGACCTTCGACAAACCCAAAACATCGAAACGCGAAATTAAGATCACTTGATATTAATCGCACAAGATCAATCTTTAATCGACTGACTTTTTAGAAGAACCCTAAACGAACTAAAACCCAAAAAATATAACCAAACGATTATTGTATTAAACCTCGACTCGGTTACAAAGGAAAGAATATAGATGCGTGTTTGAGACCTTCACCCCTCATCTCTATTTATAGAGATGATTAGGGGAACCGACCTAAGCATGGGCTGCAAACCACGACCGACTCAAACATAAACTTCCTAAAACAAAGCTAATAATGAAAACTACACTTAGCTACCGTCTACTTAATCGACATAACATAACGTAATTGACTTGACAATAAAACAAACAATTTCCACCTTAGTGGCAAGACTAGTTAACCCCGACACCAAGTATCTCCATGAAATACTTGAACTTCGGACCTAGAACCACCTTTGTAAACGCGTCAGCTGCATTATCTTCAGTGCCAATCTTTGCCACTTCAATCTCTTTAGATTCCACGATCTCCCTGATGAAGTGATACCTCATGTTGATATGCTTTGTCCTCTCATGAAACATTGCATTTGAGAGATAAATTGCACCTTGATTATCACAATTCACAACCACTGACCTTAGGTTTATTCCCAGCTCGATTAGTAGACCTTTAAGCCAAATGCTTTCCTTAACAGCTTCTGTAAGCGCCATATACTCCGCCTCTGTAGTAGATAATGCAACAACATGCTGCAGAGTTGCTTTTCAACTCACAACACAACCATGTACCATAAACACGTACCTGGTTATTGACCTACCCTTGTCAGGGTCTTTAGAATAATCTGCATCCACGAAACCGTCAACATCTACGTGTTTCCCTTGATCTCTACCATATACTAGACCTACATTAGCAGTGCCCTTTAAGTACTTCAAAATCCATTTCACTGCCTCCCAGTGATTTTTACCTGGATTCACCAAATACCTGCTCACAATACTAACAACATATGCAATATATGGTCTAGTACATACCATCAAGTACATTAAACTACCTACAGCATTCGCATATGGGACCTTACTCATTCTTTCCACATCGCAGTCACTCGATGGACAATCCTTCAAAGATACCTTGAAGTGTGCTCCCAATGGCACAGAGACCGACTTGCCATTATCCACTCTGTATTTGTTCAGAATTTTCTGCACGTATCCCGACTGAGACACCTTCAGGGTTCGGTTACCCCTATCCCTGATAATCTCCATACCAAGTTTCTTCCTAGCTGGACCCAGTTCCTTCATATCAAACTCTTTTCACAACAGTCCCTTGGTATATTCGATTTCAGACTTGCTTTTACAATCAATCAACATATCGTCTACATACAACAATAGATATATGTACATACCTGGTTCAAATTCCTTGAAGTAAACACAACTATCATAGTTGTTACGGCTAAACCCATTCCTGACCATATACACTTCAAACGTTTTGTACCACTTCCTTGGAGATTGCTTAAGACCGTAAAGAGATTTCTTCAACAAACATACCTTGTTGCCCGTTCCTTCTTCAAAACCAGGTGGCTGCCTCATGTAAATGGTTTCTTCAAGATTACCATGCAAAAATGTTGTCTTCACATCAAGTTGTTCCAACTCGTAATCTTTGCGAGCAGTCAATGAGAGAATTACCCTAATAGATGTATGTCGAACCACATGTGAAAATACCTCATTGTAGTCAATCCCAGGTCACTGTGTAAACCCCCGAGCTACCAGCCTTACCTTATACCTTGGTTTCTGAATGCCTTCAATCCAGTCTTTAATCTTATACAACCACTTGCAGCTTACCAGCTTCTGACCAGGTGGTTGATCGACCACCTCCCAAGTATGATTCTTCTTTAGAGAACTCATCTCTTCCTTCATAGCACGAACCCACTCATCTTTTTCAGATGAATTAGTCGCCTCCTGAAATGTGATAGGTTTATGTGTATCTTCTTCCTCAACAATGGCAAATGCATAAGTTGTCATATCATCTTCATCCCTAAACCCAAATGGTCTAGACAATGATACATTCCCTTCATCCCTATACCTTGCAGGTATAGTAGTTGTTCTTTTAGCTCTATCACGCACCAGAACATAGTTGTCCAGATTCTGTTGTTGAGGCCTTGCATCTTCTACATCTTCATCTTGTCCCTCATCTTTATACCATGGATTTTCCCTAGTATGAGGAGTCAAAGTTGGTTCGACCCTACTGCCATGAAGTTCCACCTCAAACTCAACATCCTTCCCAAAATCTGCGGCACCAGCACCCTTGAGAGTATCCTTATACATAAGGCTCTCATTAAACACCACATCCCTGCTTATGATTATCTTTGGTTTAACATCATCCAACCTCCATAATCTGTATCCATTCACACCCTCAGGATACCCCAGGAATATGCATTTTATAGCTCTAGGCTTGAGCTTCCCCTGATTAACGTGTGAATAAGCAAAGCAACCAAATATCCTCAACATCTCGTAATTCGCCGGATGTCCAGACCATAATTCCATAGGTGTGTTCTTCTCCGATGTTGTAGATGGAGACCTATTGATCAGATATGCTGCAGTCATCGTTGCTTCTGCCCAGAACGAATCTAGCAAACCAGACTGAATCAGTAAACACCTAACCTTGTTCAAGAGCGTCCTATTCATTCATTCATCTAGACCATTATGTTGTGGAGTTCCTACAACTGTCAAATGTCTTGCTATCTGATGAGGCGAAAAATGATCCGTTTTTAGGGGGTCATTTAAGCCCGAATCCGACTTTATTTGATCAAATATTGCCCTAAATCGTTCCTTTTGTGATTTTAGGTGTTTGGAGAGTGAATTATGGAAAAGAAGCCATTTTGGACGTTTTTGGAGCATAAAAGTGAAGAAAACGGCAAAGTATCAATTTTCCATGCTGAAGACAATAGGTGACGGCGTCAAGAGTTATGCCCTGACGGCGTCAGACATCAAGAATAAAATACCGTAGCAGGTGACGGCGTCAAAAGTCATCCTGACGGCGTCAAAGTACAAAGAATAAAATACCGTGGGTGGTGACGGCGTCACATAGGCCGTCATAAGTAGATCAAGGCCGTCCGAGGAAGTATTTGGCGGCGAGGTGACGGCGTCACATGCTTGTCTTGACGCCGTCAGCCCAGTTTTCCTATATATAGTTTTCTAGTTTTTTCATTAAGGAGAGAGAAGTTTTGGTGAAACCCTAAAGACGAATTTGGTGCATCTTTTACAGGTTTTTCAAGGGTTCCAAACCCTTGATACCTTGCATTGTAATTGAGATAAGTGTTCTTCTAATTCAATCAATATGTCTATGCGTTGGTTGTTTATATCTTGTTCTTGTCTCAATTCCATTATGCTAGGCTAGATCTCTTTTGTGTTTGCTTAGATCTAATGAAACCTAGATGTTGATTATGTGTTGATTACTTGTCTATTCTTGTCTTGGATGAATGATTTTATATGTTAGGCTTAAGAAAACTGGCAGATCTCCAAATGGTAACATGCTTGAACGTCTTAAGAAACATGAACCGAGGCGTGCTAGGTCTTTATTGGTTGTATTTAATGCATGAGCCACTGTTTACAATCCCTATAGTTGTGCTGGGTCATGGTGTAGGAGGAGATAAGAGCTCATAGAGTTGGGGAGTTATGTATGCCACCCCACGAATGGTATTAAGGAATAGAATCCGTCATCCATACAAGTATAACAAGTAATTAACGTGTAAAAAATGTCTAGGGAGTAGTGAAGTCTAAGTAAACACAATTTCTCCAATTACTGCTCACAACCTTAGTATAAATTAGTTTAATTTCATTTTCAGTATTTTATTTTGTTTATATCTTAGTTTTGGGTTAGTTGAATAGCAACTAATTCCGCCCACTCTTCCAAAACCCGAGATTTTACTTGCTTTCATAAAAATATAAAAATACAAAAATAATCATCCCTCACCTTTAGAACTATTAATTAGGTTTTCTAATCCTAGCGACACTATTCCTAAGCTGAACGATCAATCCCCCGGTACTTGTCACTATACTATACTACAACGATCAGGTACACTGCCTGGTGGGGGTTGTAAGCTTCTCGAGATCCCTCGAGAGGTAAAGCCTGTTGCGATTCCCACGCATCAAGTTTTTGGCGCCGCAGCCCGGGGAATAGTTATTGTCTAGGTTAGGATTTCTTTTTATTAGGTCTACTTGTTAGATTCCTTTCTAGTAAGATTTTATTTTTATTTTTAGGTCTTCTTTAGTCTATCTTATTTCTTCGTGCCTTTGTTCGTAACTCTTTACCATCCGACATCATGGAAGGTGGTAACATCTTTGAACCCATCATCCCACCACAACAAAACCCACCATTAGAACCCCTTAGGCCCCGAACCTTAGGAGAGTATTCCCGACCTAGCCACCAAGGCTACCGAAACACCATTGAGCTCACCGGAGACAATGTGACCCCCTTGCGATCCGACACCATCCGGTTGGTGCAAAGCGGATGTGCATTCCATGGACTTCGTTCCGAAGATCCAAACCAACACCTTAAGGACTTCCTCAAAATCGTAGATTCCATAGACCTAGGTGTTGAAACTAGAGAGACAACCCGACTACGCCTATTCCAATTCTCTCTACGGGATCAAGCTAGTCAATGGCTTGAGCGTTTACCCGCGGGATCCATCACCACATGGGACAATCTCGCCAATCGCTTCCTTACCCAATTCTTTCCTCCGGAAAAGACTGCAATGCTTAGAAGGGACATTTTGATGTTTGAGCAACAGTGGGGTGAACCTTTCTACGAGGCTTGGGCCCGTTTCAAGGATCTCCTCCACAAGATCCCTCATCATGGCATAAACCTTTGGTTATTAGTCCAGATTTTTTACGACCATGTTGACTATCACACTAAGCGCACCATCGACAGGGCCGCGGGAGGTAAATTGCGTGATAAGAATGCCGATGAGTCTTGGGCAATTATTGAAGAGCTCGCTGCTGATAATAATGAGATTTGGGAATTTAAACATACGATAGAAGCGGCCATCAATGTAGTCTCGACATCTGGAGGAACCACCGAAATCCCCGATGAACTCTTATGCAAACTTGAGGCAAAAGTCGACTATTTTGAGGAAAGGCAAAGGAGACCCTTAAGTCCTAGACAAGCTACTGTCAATTCTGTCTCAAAACCAACTTTGGCACCATTATCTGAGTCACCTTCTAGAGAACATGTCGAGACTTTTTAGAGGTGCACTCCACCCTGTTCCCCTCCCAAGGAACTTAGCTCAGAGTTTGAGGCTAGGATGAGAGAATATATGGCAACTCACTCTGATCGGCTTGCTAGATTCGAAGAAGCAGTTTATAAACAAAAAGAGGAGATGCAGGAGAAAATGAATGAGATGTTGAGTCTATTGGAGGAGTATACCAATCAGAGAACCCCCGAACGAATACTGCTAAGGAAAGAAAGCGCCACTCCCACCACCCAATTTGTTAACTCCGTCACCATTGTCCATAATGATAACGAGAAGGTAGAAACTCCTGCTAAACAGGCCTTAGAAAAACCACCAGAGTCCCAACCTTTGAGTTACTACCTGAAACATGATATAAACGAAAACACCATAACAAATTGGATTAAGGGTGATAGGCATAACCAATCCTCCGGACAGGTTCCTGAAAAGGAGGAAGAAGAGGAAGATGAGTATGATACGCTTCCTGGAGGATCAGTGGTCGAGAGGTTATTGGTACAGAAAGTGGCTACTAAGCAGGTAGCATGTGGGAATTTTGAAATACCAACGAGCATTGGGGACTTGAAACATCTTAGTGCTTTCGCCGACCAAGGATCGGAAGTAAATCTTATGCCCCTAACTATTTACATCCAACTAACGTCAAAAATGCCAGCACCTACTAGTGTTAGGCTATCTCTTGTTGGACACTCGTACGTATATCCCCTAGGAATCGCAGAAGATGTATTAGTCAATGTTGCAGGATTCATGTACCCCGTTGATTTTATGATCATTGATGATAAAGGGGATGGATGCATGCCAATAATCCTTGGGGCACCATTCCTCACCACCGCTAGGGCTGTCATTAAGTATGAAGATAGGAAGATTGAGCTTAAATCTGGAAAAAGAAAGATTAGCTTCCACATGACTCCGCGAAGTGGGCGTGAGAATTTGAGTTGGAGAATGATCAAAAACAACATTGGCACGACACCCATTCGTGTTCAGAATAAAATTCTTGCATGGGAGGCAAGAATCAAAAGCTATAAGAAAGCTGAGGATGAAAGAAGAAAAAGCAATAAGGTTCCGATTGAACTCAAACATACTCAACACGAAAGAAATCATACACCGTTTGAGGAAGGGAACTTGGTGCTCTTGAGACACTTGGAAACAACAATACCACCCGATAAACCAAGTCCTTGGTGGTATGGGCCATTCACAATCGAAGGATTGAGCCAAGATGGGGTAGCTCACTTGAGAAGCAAATTAGGTGGGAAGGTGATTGCGAGTATCGATAGATTGAGGCACTACCACCATAACAGTAATGATCGCAACTACATGGGGTATATCATTTCAAATGATTAAATCACGTAGTAACCCATGACTTTGAGTCTAGCTACAAGACTCGTAAATAAAAAAAAAGCGCTTCTTGGGAGGCAACCCATGTTTTGTGTGATTTTATTTGTTTGATTGTTATTTGCTTCCGTATGCATGTTTTATTTTTATTGTTGGATGATCATGTTTCTCAATTAAAATGTGGAAATACTTTATTATGTTGTTTAGCCTAGTCTTAACTTCAACCTAAAGGTATTTTTGCAAAAGATAAGTGTAAGGGGAAACCCCAAATATGTTTTCAAGAAACAAACCGATCATGATTCTTCACAATATTAAATGAACATGTATATTAGTATTTGTTAGAGTCAAATGCTTGTATTGAGTCATAATGAAGTTTTGCAGGATTTTCCAGGAAGTAGGACAAAGTTTTTCCAGAAATTTTTCGGAAACTTAACATAAGAATTTCTGCAGGTCCATTCTGACGGCGTCAGAGTATTACTCTTGACGGCGTCAGGAGTTAAAAATCTGGAAATTTTACCAGTTTTGTTTTTCTAACGGAGTCTTATGGTTTTTGTGAATTATTAAGTTTTATAATCTCCAGGAAATCTGCAAACTTCATTCCACAAGCATTATATCTTACTTTGTTTTCTAGGATTTAGAAACTTATATAGGATGCCGCCGATTTTACGCGAGGTTGTCTTGTCTATTGTTGTCAGGATTTACAGGTTATTTATGACAAGAAGATGATTTATATTCTGGAAGGGAAGCTTTGATTGTTCATTTTCTTGGAGGAAGATTTAACCTGGCCAACCTATAATCCATACCGAGCGAATCAGGGGAGTATTTGATTTCATTCTCTTTACTTCTTAACTTTTACATTCTTTACTTGAACATTGGGGACAATGTTCATCCTAAGTGTAAGGGGAGGGTAAAAAGATGATACCTTACATATGCACTTTCGCTTGAGTTTGTTTTGTTTGATAGTAGATGTGTAATAAAACTATGAGAAATACTTGTTAGTGTAATTTTAGCGCCAAATTTAAATTTTTTTACAACATTTAGGAGTGAAACTTTAGCCATAGCAAGCGTCTCATGGATAGGAGGTTGTATGACTAGCACATAACCGTATATTCAGAAAAATTTTCCACCAAAAAATGTGAGGTTCGCCTTTAGATTTGATAGGAAAAGCATTCATTATTAGTGCTTATGAGTGTACCGGTAGCATTTAGATTCTAGAACTTGCGTTAGTGATGCATCCCGAGACCGCTAGTGAGACTACATTCGTGTAGTAGGATTTACTACATGATAAGAGGCATTAGGATCACCCTTGTGTTAAACCCGTATCATAATTACTTGACCATTTAAGTCATATTACTTGACTAGTTAAGTCAACTCATTTTTCCCACACCCTTAGCGTTGTACTCATTTTTAGTACACGATACCCCTAGTACACCCCTCCGAGCCTATCTTTTCGTTTCTAACTTTAAGCATCTTACTTAAATGAAGAATTTGTTACACCCCACTTAAATGCACACCCAAATCGCCTTAGCCTTCCGTGTATGCGCTCATTTTTAGTGCATTATTGTTATTTGTTAAACCCTAAGTTAACTTTCTAATTGATTACATGGTTGCTAAGTCAAGTCATATCCTTGTACATATTGTTTTGGGACGATTAGGACTCATGGGTAAGTACTTATTTTATGGAGTAATGGGGAAGAACATCATATTATTACCCCCATATGTACGTTAATCTTAAAAGTGCTCCAAGTGTTTTGATTTTCTTAATTCGAGTCATTAGATTAGTTAATTGTAAAGTATGTAAAGATTCAAGTGTAAGGGGAATGCTCATACCCCTATGATGTATTATTTTGGATGGTAGGGTAAAAGTGTATGCCAAAAAAAAAAAAAAATCGAAAAAATTAAGGAAAAAAAAAAAACATACAGACTACCATCCCATTTCATTCTATGTTTATTTTATGTTTTTGTTATTTTTTATTTGCTAGCTTAAGTCGAGTCTAGTCTTGGCTTAGCAACGCCATATTGTACATGTAATTAACCAAGATTGTTAACTCGCCACAAGTAAAACTTCCTTTATCCAACAAAACCGTGTAATTCATATCCCTATACCTAACGTTACAACCCTTTAAAAGACCTCTTTGATAGTTTATCCTAGGTGCTTACGCCATGTGGTGGAGGTTTGATCCTTTCCCAAGCCTATGGTAATCTATTTTGCTATGACAGGTAGTGAGAGATATCTTCCATTTCCATAATGTTATATTACTTTATTACACCCGAGAGATGTGAGTATCTAAACACTATTTGTGAGGTGCTTGTGTATGACCTCCGTGCTTGTCTATTGGTCTTTAGTGGAACGATTATTTGTTGTAATTACTTTTATATTAGTGTTAAATGACCCCTAACTTGTCTTTTGAGTAGAATAAAAGCTCATTTGATTGAGGACAAGCAAATCTCAAGTGTAAGGGTATATGATGAGGCGAAAAATGATCCGTTTTTAGGGGGTCATTTAAGCCCGAATCCGACTTTATTTGATCAAATATTGCCCTAAATCGTTCCTTTTGTGATTTTAGGTGTTTGGAGAGTGAATTCTGGAAAAGAAGCCATTTTGGACGTTTTTGGAGCATAAAAGAAAACGGCAAAGTATCAATTTTCCATGCTGAAGACACTAGGTGACGGCGTCAAGAGTTATGCCCTGACGGCGTCAGACATCAAGAATAAAATACCGTAGCTGGTGACGGCGTCAAAAGTCATCCTGACGGCATCAAAGTACAAAGAATAAAATACCGTGGGTGGTGACGGCGTCACATAGGCCGTCATAAGTAGATCAAGGTCGTCCGAGGAAGTATTTGGCGGCGAGGTGACGGCGTCACATGCTTGTCTTGACGCCGTCAGCCCAGTTTTCCTATATATAGTTTTCTAGTTTTTTCATTAAGGAGAGAGAAGTTTTGGTGAAACCCTAAAGACGAATTTGGTGCATCTTTTACAGGTTTTTCAAGGGTTCCAAACCCTTGATACCTTGCATTGTAATTGAGATAAGTGTTCTTCTAATTCAATCAATATGTCTATGCGTTGGTTGTTTATATCTTGTTCTTGTCTCAATTCCATTATGCTAGGCTAGATCTCTTTTGTGTTTGCTTAGATCTAATGAAACCTAGATGTTGATTATGTGTTGATTACTTGTCTATTCTTGTCTTGGATGAATGATTTTATATGTTAGGCTTAAGAAAACTGGCAGATCTCCAAATGGTAACATGCTTGAACGTCTTAAGAAACATGAATCGAGGCGTACTAGGTCTTTATTGGTTGTATTTAATGCATGAGCCACTGTTTACAATCCCTATAGTTGTGCTGGGTCATGGTGTAGGAGGAGATAAGAGCTCATAGAGTTGGGGAGTTATGTATGCCACCCCACGAATGGTATTAAGGAATAGAATCCGTCATCCATACAAGTATAACAAGTAATTAACGTGTAAAAAATGTCTAGGGAGTAGTGAAGTCTAAGTAAACACAATTTCTCCAATTACTGCTCACAACCTTAGTATAAATTAGTTTAATTTCATTTTCAGTATTTTATTTTGTTTATATCTTAGTTTTGGGTTAGTTGAATAGCAACTAATTCCGCCCACTCTTCCAAAACCCGAGATTTTACTTGCTTTCATAAAAATATAAAAATACAAAAATAATCATCCCTCACCTTTAGAACTATTAATTAGGTTTTCTAATCCTAGCGACACTATTCCTAAGCTGAACGATCAATCCCCCGGTACTTGTCACTATACTATACTACAACGATCAGGTACACTGCCTGGTGGGGGTTGTAAGCTTCTCAAGATCCCTCGAGAGGTAAAGCCTGTTGCGATTCCCACGCATCACTATCCCGCTCTCCTTGCACAAGTTATTAAATTCTTGATTACAAAACTCCAAACCGTTATCTGTTCGCAGTTTCTTAAGTTTTCTACCCGTTTGGTTTTCCACCAACTGCTTTCACTCCTTGAACTTACTGAACACCTCATTCTTGTGTCTAAGAAAATGAACCCAAACCCTCCTCGAATAATCATCAATAATCGATAAGAAATACCGGAAACCATTCATCGATTCCACCCGAGAAGGACCCAGAGATCCGCATGGACATAGTCTATAACTCCTTCTGTTGTGTGCTGACCTCGACTAAAACTTACCCTAGTCGATTTTCCAAGAACACAATTTTCACAGAATTCGAGCTTACCGAGCAAGGTGAATTCTGGATGGCCTTGGGTTAGAGCTTCTTGGGAAGCAATAGGTTTGGTTCAGTGGTCCTTGGTTCTTGGAATTTGGCAGGAAAGCTATTTGTAAGCTTATTTTCCCTTTTTATCTTTTTACTATTCAAGTGCTTAATTTGTGCTTATTTTTGTGTTTTTGTGCTTGCTAAGTATAGTTTAATCATATCAAGGCTTACAATCAGTTGTTAGTTAATTAAAAAATCATTTTGCTTAAAATCTCATTTCCACTGATAAACCAGTATAAGTTGGATTCTTGGGGCATAGCACTTGTGATCTTTGTTTCTGTGTCCATTTAGGCTTATTTGATTATAATAAGGAGTTTAGAAGTAGTTACCAAGTCTCAGACATCCATTTGTTTAAAAACTCAAAAATCTAATAGTTTATACAGGTTGTTTGGTTTTACTTGTTACTCTATGTTCCGGCCTGCTTTGGTTGTTTTATTTGGCTTTCACAAGTCATATTAGGTCACATTAGTTCATTTAGGCCATAAAAACGAGACCTTGTTTGAAAGAAAGTCAAAATAACTTCTAATCTCACCAAAGTTGATCACGGTTAGGATTTAAGTGAAGCATAAGCTTCAAATCAACTCACAACTAGTTAGAGTAGCCTAAATTAGTTATATTGTAGCTTAATATACCTTAATCAGTCAATAGGATTCAATCAAATTCCATTTTAGTCAACTTTTTAGTTCAAGTAAAAAAGTCAAATTCAAAGTACCTTCAGAAAACCAAAATTTCAAGGAGTTTTCCTGATTTTTGTGTTCACAATTAAGCCCCAAGCTTTTTACTAGTTAAAGTGTACCAGCTTAACTTTCAAAATCCACCATTGGCTTATTTTTAAGATTTTTTCTGTGGCCTGTGCAAGTGCTTAATTTAGGCTGTAGGGAGTGAACCCTCCCCTGCACCAGGCCACAGAAAAAATATCAAGGCTGTAGGGAGTGAACCCACCAGTGGACTGAAAAGCTATTGGACTGAAAAGCTATCTTAAAAATATCAAGGCTGTAGGGAGTGAACCCACCAGTGGGCCCCAGACCTCAAGTCTTGGCTGTTTTAGATAGCTTTTCAGTCCAACTCCACATATCAAGGCTTATTTTGGATCCATGTTCCTTAGACCATAGATTATTCAACCCACAAGATTACACTGATCACAACAAGTACACTAAGGACTCACCGTAGATCACCAAAGTTCATTAGGTCATATCTTATTCATCAGTGGGCCCCCCTTAGTGCTTATTGGCTTTTTGGAAATCCCACAAGCCCATCTTTAAGATTCAGGGTTTATTTGCTTCTTTCTAGCTTATTTGATAAGGCTGCATAGAGTTTTTAATTTGTCCCATCCCTTGAGCTATATTAAGTAACTCAGTATTGAGCCCAAGTTCACAAGCCCACCAAGTGCTTATTTGGAAGCCATAAGCCTTGCTTATTGGCTTATTTGAAAGTTCACCAGTCCATCTTGAAGGTTCCAGCTTTTCTTTGAACTCCTGACCCCCCCTAGTGGTAGGGGTGAGCAAACAAAACCGAAAAAACCGAAACCGAACCAAAAAAATCGACCGAAACTAAAAACCGATGGTTCGGTTTTTAATTTTTCAAAAAACAAAATATACGGTTCGGTTTCGGTTTTCGTCCAAAAACCAAACCGCAAAAACCGAACCGAACCGATTTTATTATATAATAATATATAATTAATATAATATGAATAAATAACTAAATAAATCAAATTTATAAACTCATATTCATTTTGTGGATAGATTTATAAAATATTTATCATAACGTTATGTTTATATGCGTGTTTTTCGTGTCGTGTGTTTACTTGAGAATATATCAATAAATATATAACGATGATCATACTATGTGTATGTTCACTTGCATGTGTGTGTGTCTCATCTATATGTGTAATTATAGAATTATGCAATAAACATTATTATGCTTACATTGACAAGAAAAAACTAAATAAGAATAACCAATTTTCTATGTAATACAAGTTTTTTGGTATAAATTTGCCATGCACACATATAAACGGTTAGAAACCGAAAAAACCGAAAAACCGAACCGAAACCGATGATAAACCGAAAAAACCGAACCGCCAAAAACCGAACGGTTTTGGTTTTGTGTTTTATAAAAACCGAAATATTCGGTTCGGTTTCGGTTTAAGCCAAAAACCGACCCAAACCGAACCGTGCACACCCCTACCTAGTGGACCCCACAGAGGGCTGCATGTCCACCAATTTGGACTGTCTTGTGTTCAGAATTTGGTTAAGTGCTTAATTGTTATTTCTAGCTTATTATTTGTGCTTATTCTGTGCTTTTCAGCTTATTTGTATGCAAATTAGTTATTTGTAGCTTATTTATCAACTTGTAGCTTATTAGTAACTTTTTCCATCAAAATCCAATTTTTCAAGCTTATTAGACCTTCTGTCTTATTTTTGGGATTGCACACTGCTTATTAATAAGCTCTAAATAAAGTGTCTTTGTAAAAGTTTCATATTTTCAGCAGTAAAATAGATTTGTAAAAGAAAATCCAGAAAAAGACAAATTTAAAAAATAGTGATAGCTTCTATTTAAGCCATTTGGCTTATTGCTCAGCTTTTTCAAAAAGCAATTTTCCATTTTATATTTTTATTAAGTTTATAATATATTAAATTAATTTAGTGAAAATTTTCATAATTTTCTGAGTTAATTTAGTATTTATAATAATTAAATTAAGTTTAATTAGTTTTAATTAAAAAAGCAAAATATTAATTTTCCTTCTGCTTATTTATAAGCAATAGTAGATTTTTATATTTTTCCTATATTTTATAATCAGTAACGTATTTTTAGAAAAAATTTCAGAATTTTTACTGTTCATTTAGTATTTTTTATAATTAAATTAGTTTAAATATATTTTAATTATTAAATAAGTAAATAATTAGTAAATTAGTTTAAAAATAATTTTTATAAACTTTTTATAATTTTTTAGGATTCCTGTGATGGTTAATTAGATTTTTAAAATTTTTCATATTTTTGTAAGTCATTTTAGTATTTTTCTTAAATTTAAATTAGATATAAATTAGTTTTTATTAATTATTAAATAGTTTAAATTACTTTTTAATTAATAATAAATAATAAAATAATAATAAAAAAAATTCTTTTTAGTTAAATTTTCTTTTAATATTAAGTTTGTAAAATTTCCATTTTCACCCCTTGTAGTTTTAATTTGTTCAAAACTCACCTTTTTAT
This sequence comes from Artemisia argyi, assembly GCA_030686995.1. Classification (NCBI taxonomy): domain Eukaryota; kingdom Viridiplantae; phylum Streptophyta; class Magnoliopsida; order Asterales; family Asteraceae; genus Artemisia; species Artemisia argyi. The sequence goes on from CM060694.1 coordinate 137,811,149, forward strand.
CTGTCTGTAACCATTTTTGATTTTTAATTTGATTTCCGTTTATTTATATCTGTAATCTTGTAATTGTTTATACTGTTTATTTATCTGAATATCAATCAATTCCAGTAGTGTAATCAAATCCAAAGCTTATTTGTTACTCTCCCTAATCAGTGATTCCTTAAAACGTTTCCCAAAAACACAATTTCAATCTCGTTGGGACTTAACGACCCGGGGATTTCCCTCTACTTCCACGGATTTTATATCTTACAATCTCTACCATACTTCTTGACTTGTTGACCATTCCCGGTTAATTTGTGAGGTTGGTTTGGGAGGAGTCAACTATATATAGCTGTTTGTCAGAGTAATTTACTAATTTGTCGTTAGTTTTTTATATTTTTCTCGCATGTTTCAACTTTATCAATTTAAAAAAATTTATACTAGTATTTAAAGTATTTGTGTTTGAGGGGCCTAATTTTTTGTACTGAACAGAGCACCCAAAATCCATGGGACGGCCCTGCTTATAATGTCCATACTTGGCTCAGTCTAGTGTCGGTTGTTGTATGTGTCCTTTAAGCCAAAAACCGTAAGCTTAAAACTTGTAAATTGCGTAAAACGCAAAAATTGAAAAATATAAAAGTCAATAACTCTTGAAAACGTCATATGAGGTGAAAAACACATATTTCTCTTATTTGTAATGTCGTGTGGAGATATCCGGATTTTTAAATGACGTTTAAACCTAAAAGTTAATCTCATACACAGTTTTGTGAAATTTGCAAAAATGATCCGACGAGTGTCAAACTCTCGAGTTATCACGAAAATAGGTTGACTTAAGAGAATGTGAAATAAAAATTTTGGGAGTGAATAGTGAAAGTGAATAGTAAAATTTTCGAGAATGGATAGTAACCTGAAATGCGAATGTTACAAAATATCCCCCCATTTTAACACTAATTGCCCTCAAGTAGACCTTTTAAATCATTTCTAAAAAGATATCTCCTAAGATGTTTTGGAAGATATGAGTTTAAAAATTGCCTAAGCTAGAAATTTCCAAACCGATCACCTCATGAAAATGGAATTTAAATCACACTCTCACTCTCACTAATTTACGTGTTTATTTTTGGGTGATCACTCAACTGCATAGTCATGGCGAGTATTCTATCATAGGCTTGGCAAAGATACTAATCTCCACCACTAGAGTCTATAGCTGTAGCTATTCCAAAAGGCAAATAGGTTGACACAACAATAAAGGCTTACGGGATTAAATCGCTCTCCACCAATACCATTATTCCAGAAAAGGCTAGAAATCCACAAATGCTCACCCAAATCCATGAACGAGATACCTGTGACTGCTCAATTCCTGAACTCGAATAAACAAGAGGTAAGGAATGACAAGGGTAGGATAAAGACGTGCGAAAACATTTAAATGTGTGTAAAATAAAAAGACACGAAACAAGTAGTTTCCTAAAGTCCACAATCGCCCCGTCAATAGTCGCATTCAATCCCATAGCAAAATTTGAGGGTCAAGAATCAAGAGGTCTTCAATATTTTCAATACACGAGTTAATGCATATAAAATATTGCGAGTACCTCAAAATCTTCATGACTAGACAAGTACGATGCGTTAACTCGGCCTTCATCATCAATGAAAAAGAATTATGTGCTCTAAATTTTTTTAAAAATTAGGTGAAATTTGCACATATTCTCTAACCAAAAACCATATAATCTCTCATTTCTATCTCCCTTCCCCCACTTGCGATGTACAATGCCCCCATTGTATAAATATTGGCCAAAATTGAAAGGTAAGATAGAAATGTACGAGTTTCTAAGTTTATCCGTAAAAGTACATCAAAACGGATATGTAAAAACTGCGCTAGTTGAACAAGGCGAGAATACTAATCACAATACTACAATGACACAACTAATAAACAAACGCTTGTTTGCATGCTATTTATTTACTTATTTATTTGTTATATTATTATTTTTTAATGCAAGACATGGTATACATGATGAAATAAATAAACACGGTACAAATAAATAAAAGCATCCCCCCACTTGAGATCAACTATCATCTAAACCCGATCATCTTCAAAGTCCCTTATTTCAAAACCTGCGACTTCCACCGACGAAACCAAAATTGACTAACAGCGCCTAGACTATGGACCATAAGAAACTATAGGGTAGGCTAGGCGATAGGTGTAACGAAACAAATATATGTTGGGTGAACAAAATGAAAATAATGGCTCAAACGGGTTTACTAGGGGTATCTTGCACTAATAACGAGTGGAATAAAAGGATTTTAACAGGGGGATTGACTAATTGATGTGAAAAGTCAACATACACAATACATAACATAAATTGATGGTCTATTTGGGTTTAATCCTAAACATTGCCTTTTATCCTAGCTGCACCGATTACACCAAGTTACCTAAGTGTAATGCTCATTATAATGGTCTCGAAAAGATATACAGTGACAAGTTCTAAAGTCTACTACTGCCACTGGTACACTCATTTTAATGGTATAATGTATAAGAGAAAACGGAAAAGCTTATTGATGAGTGTGTAAATACTCATCATTTTTACCTAATCTGAGCTGCCAAAACATCCAAAAATACTCAAATATGCATAAAAATACTGAAAATATCCCAGGATTGTGTTTTATATGTTTCAGATGCAAAATGTTTAAAAACAAATGAAAAATGAACAAAGTTTGCATAATTGGCAGTTTTAGTCCCTCAACTTTCAAAAACTTGTCAAATCTAGTCCCCTGGTTAGTCAAAAACATGAAAAAGTCACCAAAGGTCCCTTTGAATCACAAATAAACATATTTAGTCCTTTGGTGTAAAGTTTTACAAAATTACAAGTTTAGTCCCTCAACTTTGCAAAATTGACAAAAATGGTCCCTGGGATAATTTTGGTCCTTGTGCTACTCATCCTTGGCAGGAATGATCCTTGGTTGGAAAGTTTGGGGTAATTACATGTTTGGTCCCTGATGTTTCAAAGTTTAGCAGAAATAGTCCCTCTGTGTTGGTTAAAGAGTGGCTTATGCCCCATTTCCATTTACAAATGAGTGGTCTAGCTTAATTTAGCTTTTATATAGCTTATTAAACCAATATCAATCATAAAATCAAGATTCAAGTTCATTTTAGTCAACTGAGAGCAAAAATCAAAAAGTCAAAATTCATAGTGTTTTCAGAAAACCAAAAATGGGAAGAATTGTTTAGATTTTTGTGATTGGATTTGGACCCTGAGATTTTCACAAGTCTTAGTGTGTCAGCTTAACTTTCAAAACCCACCATCACCTTATTTTTGTGATTTTTATTCAAGCATGTGCAACAGCTTCTTTAAGCCTGCAGGGCAAGTACTCTTTTTGCACCAGGGCACCTTGTGAGTTTGGTCAAACTTTCAAACCCCCCTCCAGGGTGCAAACCAAAACATTAGGATTTGTTTTTAGCTTTTTGGAAAGCTTGTCAGCTTATCTTTTTAGATTATTAATAAAATTGGATCTCAGTTCCCTATAGCATAGCTTATTTGTGCCTTTAAGTTTGCTTATCTCACTGAGTGTTCTGAGTACTCAGTTTTGATCACCAATATTCCTAAGACCATAGCTAGTTCATTAGTGGGCCCCACCCTTAGCTTATTGGCTTTTTGGAAACCCCATAAGTCCATCTCTAAGGTTCTGAGTTTAATTGCTTATTCCTAGCTTATTTGGTAGGGCTGCTAGTATCCTTTAGGTTGTCCGTTTCTTTGAGTACACTGAGTGACTCAGTGTTTGAGTCCATATTCCAAGCCCCACCCAGTGCTCAACAATAATAAGCCATAAGCCTAGCTTATTGGCTTATTACAGAGTTGACCAGGTCAACTTCAAGGGTCATAGCTTAGTTTGGACTTCCCTTTATTTTTGTGGACCCCACAGAGGTCCAAAATCCCTCATTTCAGGCCTATTTTGGCATTGTGTTTTGTTGAGTGCTTATTTGGTTGTCATAGCTTATTCAGTGTGCTTATCTGTGTTATTTTGCTTGTTTCAAGTTTATTTCCATCTGTTTTGTCTCACTTCTCTATTTGGTAGCTTAATATTAGCTTTTTCACACCACCATAAGTCCTAATAAGCTAAAATCCAACTTTTAAGTACAAAGGGGGTGCACACAGCTTATTAATAAGCTACAACACAAGTGTTTTCACAAAAGTTGTTAATTTTTAGCTCATAATCAGTTGTCAAAAAGAAAAACCAACAAAAACCAACTTTAAAATTAGTCATAGCTTCTATTTAATAGGATTTATCTTTTTAATTTTTCTTTTCAGCATATTGTTAAGCACTTCATCATTTTTATATTTTCTTTTTAATTTTCTTTCATCTTAAAGTAGTTTCAGTAATTTTTCTAGATTTTTCTCTTTTAATTTAGTAATTATTAGAAGTAAAATTAGTTTAATAAATAATTAAGTAATATTAGTTAATTAAATAGTTTTATAAAATTTTAGTTAACAACAGTACATTTTTATATTTTTCCTAGGTTTTATAAATCATTAAGTATGTTTAGAAAATAGTTTCTTAATTACTACTGTTCATTTTCTAATTTTCTTAATTAATCTAGTTAAATTAGATATTATTTAATAAATAAGTAAATAATTAGTAAAATAGTCTAAAAATAATATTTATAAGATTTTTATAATTTTTTAGGATTCCTGAGATGGTTAATTAGTTTTATAAATTTTCTCAGAATTTTCTAAGTCATTTTGCTATTTTTAGTTATTTAAATTAATTTAAATAGTTTAATTAATATAATTAATATTTAATTAATAAAAAAACTCCACAAAAAGACAAAAATATATGTTTTTAGTTTTTAAATTAATTTTAAGTCATTGAATTTTAGAAATTAATTTTGCAATTTTCTAGTTAAAATTTGTATTATAAAGTTTTTAAGTTAATTAGTTTTAATTAAATAGTTAAATTGATTTTGTTTAAATAATTAATATTAAATAATCAAATAATCAAAAAAAAATTTCTTTTTAATTTCATTTTCTTTTTGTAATTAAGTTTTTAAACTTTCCATTTGCACCCCCTGTAGTTGTAAATTGTTTAAAACTCACATTTTCTTCTGTCTATAATCAAATCTGATTTTTAATTTGTGTACGTGTAATCATATCTGTGTTTCTGTAATTGTTAATACTGTTTCAGTTGTTCTAGTACCAATTAATCAGTAGTATAATCACTTCCAAATCATCTTTGGATACTGTCCTCAGTGCCACTCATTCCCACAAACGTTCAAAAGCACCATTTCAATCTCGTCGGGACATAACGACCCGGGGAAACTCTATACTATCCACGGAGCATTGACTCTAGGCAGTTTGACCTTGTTGACCAATTTCCTTGGTCAATATTACCTGACTGTTTGGAACCAATCAAATTTTGGCGTCATTGCCGGGGAAGTTGTGCGCGTTTCTACAGCGTCTTAGAGATTAGTGTTATTTTACCATCGTCACTGTAAAAATCCCATCATTTTGTAAATTTTAAATCAAAACACAAAAAAGTCATTAACACTTTTCCTAAAATGTTAAAACACCAAAAAAATAAAAAAAACAAACAAAACAGATCGTAACGTTTTCTATATCGGATTTCTTTTAAGGTGATTCTTAAAGAGATATGATTTTGGATAACGGGACGATACCAAAAAAAAATAATTCCAAAAGTTTTTTTTTTCACATACATACAAAAACCCAAAAATATCCGTCTTTTTCTTGTGAATAATAATACATAAAAATAAACCGTCACAAACCAAGACAGAACACCTACCAACTGGGGGTGTGAACATAATAAGTTCCCAAACGAAAGATTAAAACTTGCCATTGTATCCCTGTGAGTGGTGTACCTTTCTTAAAGAATCCACTTACTTGCGATTTTTGGTTTAAGTTCACTGTGGTTTTGCCTCGACTTTGTTTTGATTGATTTTGCTCCTAGTGCATGCGCACTCGCTCTTCTAGGTCTACTAGCCCATTACTTGAGCTTGTAAGGATTCCTAGAAGACATCGTAGATGTTCAGCACCAACAGTCGGATCTGAGATCCGTACTGTTTCTACCTCTGCTGGCACCATGGCGGAAGACCGCCCCATTCAGGCCCCCATTGAGGGTTATGGAGATGCTATTGTAGTTCCAGCCATCGTGGCTGATAATTTTGAGCTCAAAACCGGGTTACTCAATCTCGTAACCTCAAGTCAATTCTACGGTTTTGAGAGGGACGATCCTCATGCTCACATTCGATGGTTTAACAAAATCACGTCAACCATCAAATACAAGAATGTCCCGTGTGAAGCAATAAAACTTCTTCTCTTCCCATTCTCCCTCGAGGGACAAGCCCGGATTTGGCTTGAAAAACAACCCCCTCGATCTATTGAGATATGGGAAGATCTTGTCAAGAAATTTGTGAATGAATTCTTCCCACCTTCTAAGACCACGAGTCTTAAAAATGAAATCACCAAGTTCACTAAGAAATATGATGAATCATTTGGTGAAGCGTGGGATCGTTTCAAAGAATTACTTCGCAAGTGTCCACATCATGGTTTCTCCGAGTTGATGCAACTCGATACTTTCTACAATGGTGTGAGCCAAGCTGATCAGGATTCACTCAATGCCTTCGCGGGAGGTAATTTCTTGAGTAGAACCACCAAAGAAGCTTTAGCTATCATCGAGAACAAGTCCAAGGTCCACTCTACACGAAGCAAGCCGGTTGTTTCCCAAATTAGTGCGGGTCCTTCTACTTCATCTTCTATGAGGCAGTCTAGCACCGATGCTAAGATTGACAAGCTCACTGAAGCCATTCAAGCTTTGGTTCTGTCACAACAAAAGAAATTCTCATTTCCACACACACCTCCACCTTTTGAGGTTAAAAAAGTGGATGTCTGTGTGACTTGTGGTGGGCCACATGCCTACTACAATTGCACAGCTACTCATGGTACTCCATATGAAGCTCATGTTGTAGCCGGATCCTCAAATCAAGGAGGCAATCAATACCGCCCTCCTATGGACCTGAACTATCGTCCTAATCACTACCCTGGACCTCCCGGTTTTAATCAAAACCAAAATGTCCAAAACCGTAACAAAAATCAAAATAGAATGAACCAAGGTTATCAAAACCATGGTAATTTTAATCAAGGTAACGGTTTTCAAAATCAAAACCAAGGTTTCCAAAATCAAGGAAACTTTAATCGAAACCAAGGTCCGGGTAATTTCAATCCCGGATATTTTCATGGAAACAACAACCCTAATCACGGTAATTTTCAAAATCAAGGTCCCAATCAGAACAACCGAGCTCCAAATTTTCCTAATCAGAATCAAGCCATTGTTCTAACTGGGCCTTCATCTGATGAGTTGTTAAAACAATTCATGAAATCCCAGGAAGAAATGAACAAGTTGTTGGTCAGCCAAATTTCTGAAATCAAGAAGTCTTTAAATGATCGACCCTCGGGCTCAGGTACTACTTTACCTAGAAACACGGTCGCTAATCTGAGGGGCGATGCAAAAGCGATCACAACTCGTAGTGGTGCTTCATACAAGGAACCCGCGATTCCTACTACCACTTCTTCCTCTCTTCCAAAGGTAGTGGAACGTGAACCTGAGGTGACAAAGGACAAGGTGCAATCTACGAGTCCACGAAGTACCGCACATGTCCATCCTCAGGTTGACCCAGAAACCATGCCAAAACCTAGAGTTGTCTTTGATCCACCTAAAATTCCAGTTGAGAACCCTAATCCAAAACTTCTATTCCCTACCCTTCACGCTTGAATGAACAAAAGCTCCGCGAAAAGGCTAGTCACCAAATGGATAAATTTTTCCAAATCTTTCAAGATTTGCACTTTGACATTAGCTTCGCGGATGCTATCATCTTGATACCCAAATTTGCATCAACAATAAAGAATCTGTTAAGTAATAAGGAAAAACTCTTCGAAATGGCTAGAACTCCATTAAATGAGAACTGCTCAGCAGTTCTTTTGAAAAAGCTTCCCGAGAAGCTTGGAGACCCCGGAAAATTCCTCACTCCATGTGTTTTTCCGGGGATGGTTGAATGCTTCGCCTTGGCCGATCTTGGTGCTAGCATTAACCTTATGTCATATTCTGTGTGGAAGAAACTATCCCTTCCCGAACTTACTCCTACGTGCATGACTCTAGAGCTTGCCGATCGTTCAATATCTCGTCCTCTTGGCATTGCTGAGGACGTGTTCGTTAAAGTGGGAAAGTTCCATTTTTCGGCCGATTTTGTGATTGTTGACTTTGATGCCGATTCAAGGGTCCCTCTAATTCTTGGAAGGGGATTCCTTAGAACTGGGCATGCTCTTATCGATGTATATGAGCAAGAGATCACGTTGCGTGTTGGAACTGAAGCAGTCACCTTCAACCTCAATCAAACTTCAAGGTACTCCTCCAATTATGACTCTGAATCGGTTAACCGAATAGATGTCATCGATGTTGCTGCTGAGGAGTACGCTCAAGAGGTTTTAGGTTTCATTGATGATTCTCCGAGTGAAAACTTCACTCCATCTTCCCCTGGTGAGGAGTACGCTCAAGAAGTTTTAGGTTTCATTGATGATTCTCATCCCATCATTGCCAATTCTTCTCCTTCCCTCACTCCGTTTGAGGGAAGTGACTTCGTCTTAGAAGAAATTGAGGCCTTTCTCAAGAGTTATTTGGTTCTCGATGGAATCGATAACCAAGAGATTGACCCCGAGAGGGATATTCTCTTACTTGAGAAATTATTGAACGAAGATCCCTCTCCTCTTCCTATTCTACCACAAACACTTCATAAAGAGGAAGTCAAAAATGTTGAAAAAACTGATGACTTTCCTGAGGTCGAACTTAAGGACTTACCGCCTCATCTTGAATACACATTTCTGGAGGGTGATGTTAAATTACCCGTCATAATTGCTAAGGATTTAAGTGTTGAGGAAAAGACTGCTCTAATAAAGGTTTTGAAGTCACATAAACAAGCAATTGCTTGGAGACTCTCCGAAATCAAGGGCGTTGACCCATAATTTTGTACTCACAAAATTTTAATGGAGGATGACTTCAAACCAGCAGTCCAACATCAAAGAAGGGTGAATCCAAAAATTCATGAGGTCATCAAACAAGAAGTTTTAAAACTTCTTGATGCCGGTTTGATTTACCCTATCTCGGACAGTCCTTGGGTTAGCCCCATACATTGCGTTCCAAAAAAGGGTGGCATTACTGTTGTCACAAATGAAGAAAATGAGTTGATTCCAACTCGGCTGGTTACGGGTTGGCGTGCCTGCATTGACTATCACAAGTTAAATGACGCCACCCGCAAAGACCATTTTCCTATACCCTTTATGGATCAGATGCTCGAGAGATTAGCGGGGAATGAGTACTATTGCTTCCTCGATGGTTTCTTGGGTTACTTTCAGATTCTCATTGATCCGCAGGATCAGGAAAAGACCACTTTCATGTGCCCCTATGGAACTTTTGCCTATAAATGTATGCCATTTGGTTTATGTAATGCTCCAGGCACGTTCCAAAGGTGCATGATGTCCATATTCTCCGACATGATCGGGAAAACCATGGAGGTCTTTATGGATGATTTTTCGGTCATTGGGGAATCATTTCAATCATGTCTCTCCCATTTAGACAACATGCTCAAACGTTGTGAAGATACATGGTTATGTCTAAACTGGGAGAAGAGTCACTTTATGGTCAAAGAGGGCATTGTCCTCGGCCATAAAATTTCAAAGAATGGGATTGAGGTCGACAAAGCCAAAGTTGATGTCATCGCGAAGTTACCTCATCCCACTACCATCAAGATTTTTGGGTCATGCCGGTTTCTATCGTAGGTTTATTCAAGATTTTTCTAAAATCGCTCGGCCTATGACCTATCTCCTCGAGAATGATGCTCCTTTTATCTTCTCCCCCGAGTGCATTGAAGCTTTTGAAACATTGAAGAAAAAGCTTACTGAGGCACCAATTCTTGTTGCCCCTGATTGGGACTTGCCCTTTGAACTCATGTGTGATGCTAGTGATTATGCAATAGGGGCAGTCTTGGGGCAACGCAAATTAAAACACTTTCAGCCAGTACACTATGCAAGCAAAACAATGACCGAGGCTCAAGCTCATTACACCACAATAGAAAAAGAATTGTTGGCTGTGGTGTATGCATTTGAAAAGTTTCGGCCGTACTTGATCTTAACCAAATGCATAGTGTATATGGATCACTCGGCTCTCAAATATCTCTTTGCAAAACAAGATGCAAAGCCGAGATTGCTTCGTTGGGTTCTCCTGCTGCAAGAATTTGATATCATTATACGTGATAAAAAGGGAGCTGAGAACCTGGCTGCTGATCATCTGTCCTGTCTTGAAAACCCTCATCAGGATGTCTCTGAGAAAAAGGAAATAAATGAAACATTTCCTCTCGAAACCCTCAATGCGGTTTCTTTTCGTGGAGATTCGACTACCCCATGGTTTGCCGACTTTGCAAATTACCATGCGGGTAAATTTGTTGTGAAAGGGATGTCGTCCCAACAGAAAAATAAATTCTTTAAGGATGTAAAACACTATTTCTGGGACGACCCCTACCTTTTCAAAATCTGTACGGATCAAGTCATCCGGCGGTGTGTTTATGGTCAGGAAGCCACTGAAATTCTAAAGGCTTGCCATGCTGGTCCCACGGGGGGCCACCACAATCCAAACTACACTGCCAAAAAGGTGTTTGACTCTGGTTTCTACTGGCCTACGATTTACAAGGATGCCCAGGAATTAGTCAAAACTTGTGATGCTTGTCAGCGTCACGGGAACATCTCACAAAAGAACGAAATGCCACAAAATGCCAATCAAGTTTGTGAAATCTTTGACATCCGGGGCATTGATTTTATGGGGCCATTCCCATCTTCTCGTGGAAACAAGTACATACTCGTGGCTGTTGACTATTTGTCAAAATGGGTTGAGGCAAAAGCCTTACCCACCAACGATGCCCGAGTTGTTGTGAAATTTTTGAAATCCCTCTTTGCTCATTTTGGAACTCCCCGTGCCATCATTAGTGATTGCGGTACACACTTTTGCAATGATTAATTCGCAAAAGTCATGCTTAAATACGGTGTCACTCACCGTCTTTCTACCGTGTATCACCCAAAAACAAGTGGGCAAGTGGAAGTTTCAAATCGTGGTGTAAAACGGATTATAGAGATGACCATAGGTGAAAATCGTGCCTCTTGGTCGGACAAGCTAGATGATGCATTATAGGCCTTCCGTACAGCTTACAAAACACCCATCGGGTGTACTCCTTACAGGCTCGTATACGAGAAGACGTGTCATTTACCGATCGAGCTCGAACACAAAGCCTACTGGGCGTTGAAACATGAAAACTACGATCTTCATAAAGCGGGTGATCACTGTAAGGTTCAACTCAATGAATTAAACGAACTTCGTGATCAAGCCTACGAGAACTCTTTAATCTACAAAGAAAAGACAAAGAAGATCCATGACTCAAAGATTAAGAACCGCGTTTTCAACGTCGGTGACCGAGTCCTTCTTTTCAATTCAAGATTAAATATCTTCTCGGGCAAATTGAAATCCCGATGGTCTGGACCATTCACCATTGCAAAAGTATACCCATACGGGACTGTTGAGTTATCTCAACCTGACAGTCCTAACTTCAAAGTGAATGGTCATCGTCTGAAACACTATTTTGGAGAGGACATACCATCCATGGTTGTCCCGGATCTCCAAACTTTCCCTATGGACAAATGAATTCGGAGATCGAGTCAAGCTAGTGACTCGGTGAACAAAAATTAGTAAAACATGGGTTTTCACACATATCTCTGACTTCTTTCTCCTTTCTAACAAACTAGTGTGGGGGAGTTCCCCATGCTGTTGTATATAAAGTAATCTTAAATATATATATATATATATATATATATATATATATATATATATATATATATATATATATATATATATATATATATATATATATATATATATATATAAAGTAATCTTAAATATATATATATATATATATATATATATATATATATATATATATATATATATATATATATATATATATATATATATATATATATATATATATATATATATATATATATATATATATATATATATATATATATATATTCCCACACTTGCCCAAGTTTCAAATTTTCAAATCAAAGTTTTTCAAATATCGGCATAATGGCCGGTACTTTGAATATTGAGGGCAATATTCAGTTCTAGTGGGGGGGGGGGGGGAGGGAATTATGGCGAATTTGATCACATTTTTACCTTATAAAGTGCCATAATACCCCCATTTTAGCCAAAAATTTTTTATTTTTTTATTATTTTTTTTAGTGGAAGTGCTTCGCACTAAACACAACAAATGGTAATCAGTACACCATGTCTAAATCACATAAGGACTGGCTAATCCGAGAGCAAACGGCTCCCGGTAAAGATATCTCAAAACCGTTGATGGTTGAAAATTTGCCAAAAATTGTATGGGAATCAACTCACCATATCCTTAATCGTGAAAAGTTGGCTAGTTCAGAAGCAAACGGCTTTTGGTAAAGACAAATCAAATCCGTTGACAGCTTGTGGTTTGCTCAAAATCACATGGTTATCAGTGTACCATAGTTCTTACTTGAACTGAAACATTTAGCTACTCCAGAAGTAATGGCTTTTGTTAAAGAGACTTCAAATCCATTAAATTTTCTCAAAAGATTACTAGGGACTAGCAATATTTTAGTGTGGGAGATTGATGACTGTGTAAATATTCATCATTTTTAACTAATCTTAGCTACCAAAACATCCAAAAACACTCAAATATGCATCAAAATACTGAAAATATCCCAGGATTGTGTTTTATATGTTTCAGATGCAAAATGTTAAAAAAATAAAAAATGAACAAAGTTTGCATAATTGGCAGTTTCAGTCCCTCAACTTTCAAAAACTTGTCAAATCTAGTCCCTGGTTATTCAAAAACATGAAAAAGTCACCAAAGGTCCCTTTGAATCACAAATAAACATATTTAGTCCTTTGGTGAAAAGTTTTACAAAATTACAATTTTAGTCCCTCAACTTTGCAAAATTGACAAAAATGGTCCCTGGGATGTAAAAACTATAAAAATAAATTTTGGTCCTTGTGCTACTCGTCCTTGGCAGGAATGATCCTTGGTTGGAAAGTTTGGCATAAATACATGTTTGGTCCCTGAAGTTTCAAAGTTTGGTAGAAATAGTCCCTGGAGGTGTAAAAGTGAAAAATCAACATCTGGTCCTTGTACTATTCAATTATGGCAGGAATAAACCTTGTGAGAACTTTGGGAAATTGGAAAATCAGGTCCCTTAAATTTCAGCATGTTACAAAATTGGTCCTTGTTATTAACACTTAACCAAACCGGACCCTTATTATTATTAAAACCAATCCAAATCCATACCATACCATAGCCTAGCCCAACACCCTTCCCTTGGCCCAATCAACCAGCCCAACTCACCCCTTAATATCAACGGGGTCAAACATTTGACCCTTGGTTAAACAAAGTCAAAACCCTCCCAAAACCACTATTTACCTTCTCCCTCAATACCACCATCTCTGAAATACCACCCCTGGTATTCATCCCCCCACTCCCACTTGCCTATCACTTCTCCACCACCCCCTGCAACCCCCTTTCACCTCGCATTAAATGCTCCCACCCTAATTGCACCTAAAAAAGAGAGATACGGCCAAAATTTATTTTTCTGCCAAAAACATGTGTACGGCTTAGGAGGCATCTCAGTCATCCAATGGCCAAGGAAAGAAGTGGGAATTGATCAGAGAAGGTTCCCAAATCCTAATCCTCAGCTATAAAAGGGAGAGAAGCATTGAAGACAAACATATAGTATAATTTTAGTTTTAGTGTGTCGTTTAGTTTGTACATTGTTATCTCAATCAAATCTCAAGCTTTTAAGCATTGTACTAGTTAATTCAAGTGTAATCTCAACTGTTTTCAGTAATAAATTTTAAGTTTCAGTATCTATTTCAGTTTATGCAATTTTCACTTTTATTTAAAAAATTATTAAGCTTTATTATTGTTTCTGTTTGGTGATATGGACTCATAGGCAAACATAAGCTCCTAGAAATCTTAGTAAAGCTTTTAGAAACTTTAAAAGCAGTGTAGGTTCAGGAAAATCAAAAATACAAAAAAAAATAAATAAATAAATAAAAAAGATAAATAAAGAAAAAATCAAAAATTAAGATAATGTTGATCATCAAGCTGGAGCAGGGTGAATCATGGATGGCCCTAGGTTAGTGAACCTGTGGAGGTTCTATAGGAAAGGTTATGTGGTTCTTTGTTCTTGGAAGAAAGCTTGGAAGGCATTTGTAAGCCTAAATCTCTGCTTCCTATCTTTTCTAGTGTAACAGTGTTCCATTATTGCTTATTTTGCTTGCTTATAGCTTATTAGAGTAATATTAGTCAGTACATTGTGCTTAGGTTTCTTTTTACATAAGTTTCTTCATAACTATTTTCAATAAGTAGTGTTTGGATTTATGTGTTACTCTGTGATCAAGCTTGTAACTGTTGTTGTTGATAGTTCATACAAGTCACTTTAGGACCTAATCACTCAGAACAACCATAAAACTCAGGCATTGTTCATCAAAAAAGTCAAAATCACACATAATTAGGCCTAATTAACCCTCTATGTTGGTTAAAGAGTGGCTTATGCCCCATTTCCATTCACAAATGAGTGGTATAGCTTAATTTAGCTTATATAGCTTATTAAACCAATATCAATCATAAAATCAGGATTCAAGTTCATTTTAGTCAACTGAGACCAAAAATCAAAAACTAAAAATTCATAGTGTTTTCAGAAAACCAAAAATGGGAAGAATTGTTTTGATTTTTGTGATTGGATTTGGACCCTGAGATTTTCACAAGTCTTAGTGTGTCAGCTTAACTTTCAAAACCCACCATCACCTTATTTTTGTGATTTTTATTCAAGCTTATGCAACAGCTTCTTTAAGCCTGCACGGTAAGTACTTTTTTTGCACCAGGGCACCTTGTGAGTTTGGTCAAACTTTCAAACCCCCCTCCAGGGTGCAAACAAAAACATTTGGATTTGTTTTTTAGATTTTTGGAAAGCTTGTCAGCTTATCTTTTTAGATTATTAATAAAATTGGATCTCAGTTCCCTGTAGCATAGCTTATTTGTGCCTTTAAGTTAGCTTATCTCACTGAGTGTTCTGAGTACTCAGTTTTGATCACCAATATTCCCAAGACCATAGCTAGTTCATTAGTGGGCCCACCCTTAGCTTATTGGCTTTTTGGAAACCCCATAAGCCCATCTCTAAGGTTCTGAGTTTAATTGCTTATTCCTGGCTTATTTGGTAGGGCTGCTAGTATCCTTTAGGTTGTCTATTTCTTTGAGTACACTGAGTGACTCAGTGTTTGAGTCCATATTCCAAGCCCCACCCAGTGCTCAATAATAAGCCATAAGCCTAGCTTATTGGCTTATTCTAGAGTTGACCAGGTCAACTTCAAGGGTCATAGCTTAGTTTGGACTTCCCTTTACTTTTGTGGACCCCACAGAGGTCCAAAATCCCTCATTTCAGGCCTGTTTTGGCATTGTGTTTTGTTGAGTGCTTATTTGGTTGCCATAGCTTATTCAGTGTGCTTATTTGTGTTATTTTGCTTGTTTCAAGTTTATTTCCATCTGTTTTGTCTCACTTGTCCATTTGGTAGCTTAATATTAGCTTTTTCACACCACCATAAGTCCTATTAAGCTAAAATCCAACTGTTAAGCACAAAGGGGGTGCACACAGCTTATTAATAAGCTACAACACAATTGTTTTCACAAAATTTGTTTATTTTTATCTCATAATCAGTTGTCAAAAAGAAAAACCAACAAAAACCAACTTTGAAATTAGAGATAGCTTCTATTTAATATGATTTATCTTTTTAATTTTTCTTTTCAACTTATTATTATGCACTTCACCATTTTTATATTTTTTTAATTTTCTTTCATCTTAAAGTATTTCAGTAATTTTCTAGATTTTTCTCTTTTAATTTAGTAATTATTAGAATTAAAATTAGTTTAATAAATAATTAAGTAATATTAGTTAATTAAATAGTTTTATAAATTTTTAGTTAACAACAGTACCTTTTTATATTTTTCCTAGGTTTTATAAATCATTAAGTATTTTTAGAAAATAGTTTCTTAATTACTACTGTTCATTTTTTAATTTTCTTAATTAATCTAGTTAAATTAGATATTAATTTATAAATAAGTAAATAATTAGTAAAATAGTCTAAGAATAATTTTTATAAGCTTTTTATAATTTTTTAGGATTCCTGAGATGGTTAATTAGTTTTATAAATTTTCGCAGAATTTTCTAAGTCATTTTGCTATTTTTAGTCATTTAAATTAGTTTAAATAGATTAATTAATATAATTAATATTTAATTAATAAAAAAATCCACAAAAAGACAAAAATAAATATTTTTAGTTTTTAAATTATTTTCAAGTCATTTTAGAATTTTAAAAATTAATTTTGCAATTTTCTAGTTAAAATTTGTATTATAAAGTTTTTAAGTTATTTAGTTTTAATTAAATAGTTAAATAGATTTTGTTTAAATAATTAATATTAAATAATAAAATAATCAAAAAAATATTTTTCTTTCAAATTTCATTTTCTTTTTGTAATTAAGTTTGTAAACTTTTCATTTGCACCCCCTGTAGTTGTAAATTGTTTGAAACTCACCTTTTCTTCTGTCTGTAATCAAATATGATTTTTAATTTGTGTACGTGTAATCATATATGTGTTTCTGTAATTGTTAATACTGTTTCAGTTGTTCTAATACCAAGTAATCAGTAGTATAATCACTTCCAAATCATCTTTGGTTACTGTTCTTAGTGCCACTCATTCCCACAAACGTTCAAAAGCACCATTTCAATCTCGTCGGGAGTCGGGACATAACGACCCGAGAAAACTCTATACTATCCACGGAGCATTGACTCTAGGCAGTCTGACCTTGTCGACCAATTTCCTTGGTCAATATTACCTGACTGTTTGGAACCAATCACTTATCCTCACACAATGTAAATATAGGGTAGGTGTGCTTAGTCTAGATTAAACTAGTTAAGTGGTGCAAAATATGTCAAAATTTTATATATGAAACATTTTTCACTAAAAACTAGAAAAATAAGGCAAGTGAAATCAAATGGGTGTTTATTTCTAATCCCTTCCTCCACTTAGGTCATACTAAAGCATACAATGTAAAAATAAGAAGGGTTAGAAGTGAAACAGAAAAACTCCCCTGGATTTGCTTGGTATGATCAATAGACGGCACTTCCCGTAACATGCTCCAAAAGTGCATCCTCGAGCAACATCCAGCTCCATCAACAACTCATCCTCGCAATCCTCATGGTATAGTCGGATATGAAGTGCTTCCTTGCAGCCAAACATCTCTCCATAATGCTTCAACCTATATTGTTGCAAGAAAAGCTAATACAAAAAGCATAATTCCAGATAAAAATCAAAACAACACTAAATGTACAAAAATAAAAATAAAACAAAATAAAACCTAACTCACTTTCATAGAAATCATGGCTGCATTTAGCGTATGAAACAAGCCTTTTAAACCCCTCGGTATCCCGAGTGGACGAGTGAAGTCTCGTGAGGTTTTATAGGAAACACACCCACAAAGTTCATTTACTACTAAAAATATATAAACTTGGTAATTTGTTTTGTTTTTGTTTTAAAAAAATTGTTTTCTACAGGAAGAAGTTACGGCGTAACCTCATCGACTGAGTTACGCTGTATGTAATGTGACCTGTCAATAATGGGTGCTGGAAACTAGTTACGGCATAACCACAAAGATGTAGTTACGAAGTAGAAACTTTCTGATGAAAATTCATGAAAACTCGACTTCTATAGACCCCTTCCAGCACTTCTCCTTCATTTCTTCATTATAGAAACCTGCGAAAATGATGCACAAACATACCAAGTATAAAATCCTAATAAAATCTAAAGCAAAAATCACAGTAAAAATAAAAAGATAGGCATGGGGTGCCTCACACAAAGCACTTGTTTTTGTTCGAGTCACGAGCTTGAATCTACCCTTATTTACTAAGTAAATGGGTATTCATCCCCTCACTTGAAATCAAGTGTGGGTGAAAATAGCAATAAACACCATGAGGGTGTGAATTTGCTATGATGTAGGAAAATGATGAATTATAGTCATACCTCGAAATGGATGTCATTTCCCTCATTACCTTACCCATCTTTGTCGATGGCTTTGATGAATGGCTCACTCCGTGATGCGGCTGAATAATCGGCCTGCACACCACATTTATCTCCATGTCAATTATGGTAGTGCCTATAATTTCACCTCCAAATTCCTTCTCAAGCTCAACCTAAATCACGTTTGTAGCCGGTGCTACATAACCATCATCGGGAGGTGTGATATGTATGGCGTGTGATGTTATAGGTTGCACCAGTATATAAACACTAGCAAGATTGTGATTAATAAGATTAAAATGGGAGTTAGAATTTCTACCATTATGTTTTCTAGGTATTTCCTCCTTTTCTTGCGAAATTGCTTCATCTTCTTTCCTCACGACCTCCAATTGACTAGGGTATGTAACCGGTGGCATGTACAGTTACATCACCGGCTTTGGTTTAGGGTCGGTTTGCATAGGAGGCATAAGTAATTACCTAAGCCTCTCTACATCTTCAACAGTGATATCCCAAAAATCATCCATATCTCGTTCATCACATTCCTTTTGGACTTCCTCTTTCTTCATTACAGTGTCGAAATCGGCATTATCTATATCCTGTTCTCAAACACTGGCAAGAATATTAGTAATGGAAGAAATAGCAAAGTAAAAAAGGTCTTTACATTCATGGTTTATATTCTCAAATTCTTCATTATTACACCCATTATGAATCTCTTCATGTTGCATTCTCTGAAGATTTTCAGCTCCAATTCTGAACAATTCATCCACCCCTCTTGCAATCATGAAATCTTTATCTTCAGGTTAGGGATCAGGTGTGTTATGTGAATAATCAATAAAGTTGGACGTGAAACCGCGAGTGTGATTATTCAAACTATTCATCCTTCGACATTGCTTGGCCATGTACAATTCATAATCTTGAATGGTCATGTTATCATTGTCCACATCATCATACACATTAGGAGATACAAAACCATCATTGGTATAGGGTTGAAATTTTTGGAGGAAAGGCTCTAGAACAGGCGATCTAGTAGTAGCTTTCCTTGATCAAAGATTCCTCATAAATGTGTTTGTCTGCTTGCGATCATAATCCAAGTATTCTTCTATCGTCATCTCATCAATATCTAGTTCCATCTCCATGATTTCATGAAACATACTAAGAAACAATGAAAACAAAAGAGACGAAAGAAAGAAAACTAAAAAAAAAAATCCTAAAAACTATAAAAGCAAAACACAAATTAAAATCCTAAATAGTTCCCCTGTAGCAGTGTCAAAAACTTGATGTAGGATTCCTACCAGGTTTTAATATTTATAAGTTCTCGTCTACCTATGTCTAGCTAATGCACTAACGGGCAGCGTACCTAGTTGTGTGTAGTGTAGTATTCAGTAAAGACGAGGTTGTCCCAAGAGCTATGGGTGCGGATCCTAATTTAAGTCTATGTCACAATATTAAAAAGGGTTTATGAGTAGAATATTAATTAAACTGTAAATTAAAAATTACAAAACGTGAATATTAAAATGAGGTGAAAAATGTGATCAATAAGCATGGTTTTCTGGCAAACAACTAACGGGATGATAATTGTTTTGATCTAATTCTCAAACCGTATTTACTCACGCATAAAAGTATAGTGAAAGGCGGTAGACTCCTATGGTCAATTTGTCTACCCTATGATCCAAGACTCCCCACTATTTACTATCGCAATACACGGGGTTTTAAGTAAACTAGACTCGGTTGGTCAATTTGTCTAGTCCTATAAGTATTAGATTCCAATTCCCACCATCTTTTAACTCGATGAGAGTCATGGGCAACCTAATCCTCATGAGTGCCACTACAATCTAGACTTATTCTTGCGAAATCCGGCCTTTCGGAACTTAGGTCTCCCCTTAACTTCTTAAGCTTCTTCTTTTGGTAGGTGATCCTATGGTCAATTCGCACACAGAGAAATGGTGGTCCTATCGTCAATTCTTACCATACCTCGCAATCTACCAGGCTAGCGTCTTATGGTCAATTCTCCTAGCCTACTAGATAAATTAAAGAAATATATTCAATTTAAGCCAACATAATAGATATTACCTAATTTCAATGCTATCGAAACGAAAGTGTCAACGAAAAAACAATGAGAATATACATATAAAGCAATACATAAACAAAGAATTAAAATCAAACAATTAACAATGAATAATTACATAAACATAAATAACACTAATTTAAACACAATGGACATCAATTCATCGACAAATTAATCACAGAATCAAAATTATGTCAAAACTGAAATAAATAATGAAGGTCGAAAAATGATTGCATGTCGTGCCAATTAAATGTTATCGATCCCTTAATTGAATACCGGAGCAAAACCCCAAAGGGTTTGCCCTTAAAACCTGCACCACCAAACCAAACTGCTGCTCTCCTCTTCTTTGTCTTGTACGGCGGTCCACCAGAGAAAAACACAACCCAAAAGTTCTTTTTTCTACCCTACGAATGACAATCCTTAGGGCTGTAAACGAATCGGACGAACACGAACGAAACCCTGTTCATGTTCATTCATTTAATTTTAACCGGACAAATAAACGGACACGGAGGCTTAAACGGACGAATTTTCTTGTTCATGTTTGTTTATTAAGAAAATGAATTGTTCATGTTCGTTTTTGTTCGTTCATTAAGATACTAAATGAACGCTAAACGAACATAAACGATCGAACATAAATAAAAATAGACAAACAAACATAAACTTTATAGAATTCTTCACAATATATTGTTTATAAGTGTTACTTTATTTAAACAAATCAATTTTTAAAATTATAAAATTAAATGATATGATATATGAACATAAATAG
This sequence comes from Artemisia argyi, assembly GCA_030686995.1. NCBI lineage: Eukaryota > Viridiplantae > Streptophyta > Magnoliopsida > Asterales > Asteraceae > Artemisia > Artemisia argyi. The sequence continues at coordinate 137,832,152 of CM060694.1, forward strand.
ATAAATAAACATAAACGAACTTTAAGGAACGCCTAATCGAACGTTCACGAATATAAATGAACGAACAAGACTTTTGTTCATGTTCATTCATTTAACTAAACAAACGTAAAATATTGTTCATGTTCGTTCATTTAATAAACGAACGAATATAAACGAACTTTTTACCAAACGATTCATGAAATGTTCACTGAACGTTCAGTTCATTACAGCCCTAACAATCCTATATATAATAATAGGACTATTGACTTGTCCAACTTTAATCCTTGAACTCTCGCTACACTTTACTTTCAGTCCCTTGCTTTCTTTTCTTCCTTACTACCGTATAAGAACACATAAATATGTTTATTTAATTATCAAACGGTTCATGAAATGTTCGCTATATTTTACCAAACGGTTCATGAAATGTTTACTGAATGTTCAGTTCATTTACAGCCCTAACAATTCTATATATAATAATAGGACTATTGACTTGTCCAACTTTAATCCTTGAACTGTCGCTACACTTTACTTTCAGTCCCTTGCTTTCTTTTTTTCCTTACTACCGTATAAGAACACATAAATATGTTTATTTAATTATCAAACCTCATGCCATTATAGCACAAAAGGCCCTAGATCGTTCATCATATTTTAATTTTCAGTCCTCGAAATGAATAAAACTTAATATTATCTTTTCGCGTCCAGTCCCTGAACTTAACACTTCGCGCCCAAGTTATAAATTACAATGCAAGTCCATGACTACTTACGCTGTAACCCTTCGTCAGTTTGTAGTTATCCACATGTATATATATTACTATGGTGTAACTAACCACCAAGTTACACCGTAACCTTCACACTCAGTTACTACGGCGTAACCTCAAGAGTAGTTACGCCCGTAAAACTCTCGTTAATACTTTTACGCCGTAACCTTAGATTAGTTATGGCGTAATCTTCATCAGGTAGGAATGTGGCTAAGTCATAAAATATATACGGCGTAACTTCAATGATATGTTACGCGGTAACCTTGTGTCTTTATCCCTTTTTAGCCATTTCTTGTATATTTTCCGTTCCAGCGCATCAATTAACCTAAAATACAAGTATGAACGAATATAAACGAATTAAGTACCATATTAATATAAATGAGGCAATAAACACGAAATTTGATATATAAAATATAAGGCTAATTTGATGTTATCAAATATGTAACACTTCAAATTTCGTAATACACAGCGAAATTCAAAATGTGTGTTACTCGACAGTACAACAATCATAATTAATAGAAAACGATCTCTAACTGAGTCGTTTTAAAAAAATTTATCATTCGAATTATTGAAATATACCAGAGTTTACAAAGATAGATCCCAATTGGTTCCATGTTTACAAAATACATCAATAATAAGTATCATATTACATTATATTAGTTACATTACATTACGTTATATTGTAGGGTGTTTTATTTCACATTACATTACGTTACCAAGCTTTCAAGACTAGACTCGTTTTATGTATTATATTTAGCGGCGGACCTACATTGTAGGTTTGGGGTGACGATGACCTATAGCTAGCCGAAAAAGATAAGATTTTAGTGTAATTTTTTTTAATTTGGATCTTTTTTCCGAAAGTGCCTCAACAAAAATTCAAATTGCCCCCCAACTAAATACTAAAATCAAATATTCAACACTTTCAAACCTTATAAATCATTCATCTCCAAGTAATAATACTCGATTTATCATTTCGATCATACTTTTTTCTTCCATAATTTGTTGCTATTGTCAAAAAAAAAAAATAAAATAAAATAAAATAAAAAAAATAAAAAAATTGTCCCCCCACATCTTATTTTTCTTGGTCCTCCACTGATTATATTACATTATATTAGTTATATCAAATTTTTGTTAATTATATTACCTTATATTATATTACATTACGTTATATTATAATTTGCTATATTTATATTATAATAATATATGCAGTTAGTATATTGTATTGTATTATAACAAAAATTGTGCTTGTATATATATATAGTGCGGGTGTCTCTGTTTTTAACATAAACCACAATGAAGACCACCTTGTGTTTTATATTGTTAGGATTATGTGTTTTTAGTAAAACATTTGCGTGTACTGACACACAAGGCTACATCATTCAAATCAAAAACTTAATACCAGGCGAAGAAAGTAAAGTATATGTTCATTGCTGGTCGAAAGATGATGATCGTGGAGATCAATGGACAATTTTCAAGGGGTATGTACGTTGGAAATTTTGTCAAAATGTTTCTCAAACTACTCAATATCGTTGTCATTTCGAATGGGCTACGAAAGTACAAGACATGGTTGTTTTTGACGCGGAGCTCAGCCATTTTTGCTCCATGAAAAAGGATATACAAAGCAATGACAATCGTTGTAATTGGTCATTAATGTACGATGGGATATATTTGTATAATAATAATACTTGGATAAAAAAAGCTGACTGGAAACCCATAGGTTGTTGCTAAATTTATGTAATCAATATGCGAAAGAGATATCGTTATCTGAGTTGATAGTGATTTCTTGCAAATGCTATATGAAAATTGTGATTCATTAAAATTTTGTTGTGTATTGCGCTATGTTATCTATTTTTTATGCTTAATGATGCATAAAAACATGTTGAGACAGTAAAATTAATCAAAGATGCATGACAAGAAAAAATGTTTATTTGATGACTATAAACCAAGTCTTGTCACCATACCTCATGGACGGACCACATTGGTACCAGGTGTGGCACGGGCTATACCCAATTTTTAGTCATGAAGTGTAATATTTTTTCGAAAACCGTCATTTCTTGATATGTGCAACCCCGATAATTCTTTTTTAGTACTTTATTGACCGTTTTTTTCATTTTTATAATTATATAACGTTGATTTTTTTTTTTTGTTACTTTCAAATCTTCGTTACACAACCAATCTAAGCATCGATCAGTCATAGCTCGTCTCTAGAAATGCTGCTAACGCCATCACCGACATTGTCACCCATTCTTAACGAGAACCGCTTCTCCAATACACTCCTTTGTTGTTCTTTGAGTTTTGACATATAATTTTCCGGAAAGTTTTGGATATTTCCATCGAGTTTTGGGTATTTTCGGGAGGGTTTTCCTTAAAAAAAAAAATCTTGTAATAGATATAAACATCGACTATTAGTGATTAAAACTAGTTTATAATGAATTCTGGGTATTTTCGCAAGATTTGTAAGTTTTCGGAACGTTTGACCACCGTTGTCAGCCGTTGACCTCCGTTGGCCAAATTTGACCAATTGTTTTGACCGATTCACACAAATCGAAAAGGTTGGTGGCCCTGTAGCGCCTAAATGACGATTAATCAGCCTTGTAGGCTCTTTTTGCAACACGGGTTTTGGACATAGCATATTTACAAGTTTAGTTAAAGAAAAATCATTACAATTTAACGATATAGATGTTATAGTTATAATTTTTTAGTAATTAATAAACGCAATGTATTTATAGGGATATTTTTGTCTCAATTTCATTTCCAATTTGTGACAAACCTAAGGGGAATTTTCATTCCCTATGATGTATTATTTTGGATGGTAGGGTAAGAGTGTATGCGCAAAAAAATAAAATAAAAATAAAAATAAAATAAAATAAAATAAAAAAGTTCGAAAAAATCAAGAAAAAAATACTAAAAGAGAAAAAACATACGGACTACCATCCCTTTTCATTTTATGTTTGTTTTATGTTTCTTGTTATTTTTGATTTATTAGCTTAAGTCGAGTCTAGTCTTGGCTTAGCAACGCCACATTGTACATGTAATTAACCAAGATTATTAATGTTAGGAATACTAATATTCCTGTAAAAGTCTCGGTCACCTGATCATTGTAATAGCATTAAGTTAGCTCGTAGTTAGTTTATATATTAATTTAAGTAACACCGTGGAAGAAGGACGGGTCTTCACCCACTGTATGCCTGATCCACAGCCCTAGTATGGGCGTTTATGTTGTAAGTATAAATTCCCCTCTCCACATGTGGAGAGGGTTGGACCTTCACTTAATCTCAATCTAACATTCTCTTTTTTCTCAAGGTTCCACTCTCCCTCTCTTTCTTTTAATTCCAACGCCACACACAAACCACAAGGAATCATGTTTCCAACTTAGTTAGTATTCTACAATTGGTATCAAGAGCCAAGGTTTCATCTTAGGGCCTTGTAGAATCGGATTTGATGTGGTTTTGTGTAGTTTTTGAGTTTGGAGTAACTTTCTTGTAAAAACTTTTGGTTTGATCTTTCTAGTGTTGTTAAACATGTTAGTGATGTACTTTTATGTTCATTGGTGTTAGTAGAACATTGTGTTTCAGTTGGTTATACCATATCTTTAATCTATTTGAAGTTTGGATTAGGTTTTGGGCTTATTTCTAAGTTGCGGTTAAGTCTACTGTTCCATTGCTTGCCTGCGTTTAATTTCTGATATCTGTGGTTAGTTTGACTGCGATTACTATTTTGGGAATACAAACAAATCGCAAGGAAAGTGACAGATTTGGATTTTTGTATACTGCGATTAGCTCTTGCGGTTAAGTAGTCTGCGTTTAGCTTATTGTGGTTAGCTCATTGTGGTTAGCTTTCTGCGATTAAGTATTCTGCGGTTAGCTCCTTGTGGTTTGCATATCTTGCGGTTGGGGTATTCTGCGGTTGGCTTCCTTCTGCGTTTATCTCCTTGATTGCGGTTATCTCCTAACTTGCGATTTGCTCCTTGATTGCGACTAACTCACCTGAGTTTAGTTTGGTTCTCATATGTGGTAATCTCAGTCCTGCGATTACTCACATTTTGCTACTTATTTGGGTTTTGTGACTTTATCCTGTGTGTTGGCATTTCATCTAGTGGTATGCCTCATTTACAAATGAAAGGACCAGCATCGTATGTTGACTCAAGTGTACAATCATGCTCGGACCCTAATGAGAATACGACTCCTCAGTCAAGCAAATTGCTTGAATTGGCAAGAGAATGTCACATTGAATGTTTTCAAACACTTCAGTCACATCTTTTTGTGCTGCTAGAGGGCAATGGATTCATAATGGGATTTGAACGTGCATTCATAACACTTTTCGGTCAAGATGTTCAAACATTCACAGACATCATGATCTTGAATTTGGATCAATTACGTCAACAATTGGACCGAAAAGAAACAACTAATCAGCTGCCCTATGTGTGCTCAGCAAACAACTGCATAGCTTCCTTAACTCAAAATCCACCATGATCTATGATTACGACAGTCAGATGACTATGAAATGCTTTGCTGACCACACAAATATAGATGTTGACACCTACAGAGATAAGCTACATCAAAACTTAAATAAGGTGAAAGAGTACATCGAGAGACTGCCAAAACATGAACCAATGTTTGATGACAAGGCTGAGACACATGGTGGACAATCAAGTGATTGTTTGGGGTTGGGTTTAACAGTGGATGCTAAGTCTGTCAACACTGAACGTATGGACTCAGAAGATGATACGATTGTCACCTCCGACAAGTTGGTGACCCAGGATATGGAGAACATACTCACACCGGACTCAAGCAATGAGGTATCGTCAATTGATCAACACAATACACCATCTAATGTATGTCACCATACAGATCAAATTAATCTCTGTTATAACACAAATCTGTTGAAAAAGACTAACAGTTTACTCTCCTCTAATTCAACAAATATGTGTTATAAAGGTGGAGAAAATGATCTGTATGAAGTCTTCAAAAATGATCTGTTTGATGAAAGTCCTTGCCTCAAAGCTGAGTTTTCTAAGACAATGGACCAGAACATGGTTGAAAAGGAGACATTTAATCAACTTCAAAAAAGGTTCTCACAATTACAAAAACAATGCATTGAACTTGAAATTAAAATACAACATAAAGAAGAATGTCTTCAAAACTGCAAACCATGTTTAAATCCAGAATTGCCTGATCTTAATGAATATTTTATGATAAACAATATGAAAACTCAGTTGCAAGACAAGGACTCCACTATCAATAACCTTAAAAATCAGATCAAGATGTATGAGCAACGTAATGATGCCAAATGGAAACACGATACTTATGAAACTAAATGCAAAATGGCTAAATTACGTATGGAAAATGAGACTCTGAAAGTAAAATGTAAAGAACTGTGTGAGTCAATCAAAGAAATAAATGCTAAGAACATCAATCTGACTACTCCACAGTTTACTAAACACACTGATCTCACTACTCAAAGTCTGACTTTATGTCCTAAAATTCCTGGTGTGCACATCATGCCAAGTTATGTTTCAAAGAGTCAAATGAGCCTTAATCTTTCAAAACCGTCTATCTTGGGAAAACCAGTCTTGAAAACTGTTGGTAATCATACTACCATTAGACAACCAAATGCCTTTATTTCGGAAAGACTTAAATTCTCGAAAACTCAATGTTTCTCTCAAGTAGATAAAAAACGTGATTTGAGTAAGTTTGTGAGCACAAAACCTAAAATTCATAAATCAAATGGTCATAAACCTGTAATACCTTTGAGACATAGACCAAGGAAATCTGACCATCCAACCACTCACCACAAGAATGTCACTATGCATGAAATACCATATAAGCTTAGATCTTCTTGGATATGGGCACCAACTGGAAGGACATTCATGATGAATGGTTACAAATGGTCACATGTGTGCACTATTGACACTGGTTCCTCAAAGGGTTTACACAACAGGTCCAAGAAAACCTGTGTGTGGCAACCTAAGGCACAGACATCCCCTACTTCTGAAGACAAGTCGGGAAGCATCTGCTAATGAGCCCTCCCTATCCACTAAGTCTGAAAGAACAGTATCCAAGAAACGCAAGGGTGTAACAACCTCAGCTGCGTCTTCTGAAGGAACTAAACGAGTAAAGCGGACCACAGGAGGTAAAAGAACCAGCACCAAGAATAAACCACCAAGTGTTGATGATCCTAAAGTTGTGCCTAGCACCACACAGTTGCCTCTCACAGAAGAAGAAATGGTTCAAATGGCAACTGCTGAAAGTTTAAAGGATGCATATATGCCACCTGTGCCACCAGTCAGTGGTGTCAGCATCAGAGAACCTGCGTCCGACAAGACATCAAAACTCCAGCATGTGGTGGGAAAAGGCAAGGATGTTGCCAAGGAAGAACTGGCTGTACACACTTTGTTGAAAATATCATCTCCTGCCTCCAAATCGACCAGCTCTAAGTATATCCTCAAAAAACGATCACCAACATCCTCATCTGCCAGAATATCTCCTGACAAAGCTTCATCACCAAGTCTTAGGCAACCCGCTAACACAAGCGGATCTGAGACTGATACCAGCTCAGCTATCAAAGGTGATGAATCTAACTTGGTTACACAAGATGTCACCAGCCACCAACCAGTGCAGGACAAAACTGTTGAGTCTGTAACACCAATTGATCCACTCGATGATGAATTCGTATCTACTGCTTATCCCGATCTACAAGGTAACTTCAAACTGAAGACTGATGATCCTAAGCTCGCCGTTGTGTGGATAAGCCGGATGATGCTGAAGGTGACAAGTCTGGTGATGAGCGATAAGAAGTTGTGTCGATGGTTGATGTGCCTATTGAGCAAGACAATTCCACCATTCCTACCAGGTCTGCACCAATTCCTGCTGCAGGTCCTGACAACACTGATACCCCACAAGCAGCTACAACTCAAGAGAAATCGACTGAATCTGCCACTCCTGCTACCACTGAGAAGAAACTGGATCAATGCTATCACCACCAGCTTCGTTCCTCCCTCTGAAGACTCTCTGCTTTCACAAACGGGTGATATGGGGACGTTCATCACATGGTTTTGCAAGAAGCGTGGTTTATCAAGGCTTACTCAGAAAGACCTATAAGGACCGGCATTCAACATTGTCAAAGCATTTCATCAGGATGTAAGTCATCTGTAATACCAAATGGAAGAGTGTCACAAAATGTTCAACGACATTGTGGATGAAGGGATTATGATGTATAACTACAACAATCCACTTCCTTTGGGTGGAAATCCTGGAAATGTCACTATCCAAGCAGAATTCTTCTTCAATAAAGACCTCGAATATCTTAAGCTTGGTAGTAGACAATGCAAGTCGGCCCTGTCCATTACCAAGATGAAAGCTGCCTAATATTCAGATGTCGGGTTGGAACAGCTTGTCCCTGACAGCATGTGGATTGATCAAGAATGTGACTATGATATCTCCGCATCTCTGGGTATTTCTCACTGGTGGCTAAAGAAGCAGTAATTTTACATTGATCGATTTCAAGCTCAAAGTGACCGAAAGTCTGTTCGATCACCACTTCAGATCATCAGTGTGGTTAAGATACAGATTCATCCTATCCACGGATATGATTACCTTAAGAGTGTAACACTCCGTCGAGCCGACTTCAGAGACTACATCATATCCGAAGGTGAATTCAAACATCTTCGCCCTAATGATTTTGAAGATCTGTATTTGCTCCATCTTCAAAGAAAGCTGCATCACCTACCATCTCATGAAAAGAAATCTCTTGTGTTTGCCATACTTCATTGGATCAGGGGTATCGTCATTAGAAAACGGGTCAAAGATTTCCAGCTTGGCATCGAAAGCTACCAATCTCAGCTCAATCTCACGCGACTTCTACGGAATGTCAATAGTCTGGAACAAGTTGCTGATTTTACAGTCATCGAATCTCCTCTGGTTGTAGTATTTCGTGACAAATACAACATTCCTATGGTTTTGCGCTTCAATGAAATACACAAGTTCAGCGATGGTACGTTACGAATGGTTGAAGAGGCTCTAGACTTCAGAATGAAAGAATACCATGTGTATGACTATGGATCTAGACGATATACCAACCACTGGACTGCCCAGGATGTGACACGGAACAAGAAATTCTTGGCTGGTATCCGCAAGAGATTGAAATTGTGAAGAATCTTCCGTAGTTTGGAGTGCTACGTGGGTGGCAGAGTTCGCGCTGGTGACTACCGACTTCTACAACGCACTGAATGAAGTGTTCGGTGGCGGAGCTCTGTGTTATATGTCTATTTTGGTTGATGTGATTGTTTTGTAACTTGTTCTGTATAATGTTTGTGGCATACTTATTGTATCCTTATAATTCTTACATCTCTCATTCGTATCTCCTATCCTATATACGTTATATACTTTATATACTAAATTGTATATAGAAAAATATAAAATCTATAAAACCCATAAAATCCAAAAATATTCTTCTCACGACAGGTCTCTTGTGTAATCAATATTATGTACGTCTCTAGAAATGTCATTCAATAATGACACGGATTCTTACATATGCTTGAGCAAGAGTTTTTCGGTTTCAAATAAAGTTTTTTTTCTAAAACATGTCGTATCTCAAAACATTCTTCAAAAATCATGGCTTGCAGTCATTTCAGGCTGTAACCCGGACTTAAAATCGTGGCTTGCAGTCATTTCAGGCTGTAACCCGGACTTAAAATCGTGGCTTGTAGTCATTTCAGGCTGCAACCCGGACTTAAAATTATGGCTTGCTATTATTTCAGATAGCAACCCGATTTTCTAAATGAGGAAAACACGTCGCCTAAAAGACGGTTATTCCTAGTAAAAGGTGCCGTTCATTCGAGCGTGAATTACTTTATATTCATGCACCCTCGATCTAATGTATGTTTCAGTGCATTATTTCTTGATAAAGAAGAGAAGTCTTCTTTTTATCGCCAAATACTTTCCCTTCTATGATTTTTCCGGAAAGTATTTGTGCAAAACATGGTGGTACCATGAGATTTTGATTGAAAATCAAATTGAACTTAAAAGTTTGATAAAATTTTCACTCAATCAATGACTGTAATATTTTATGAAAATATTTTTTAACATCCGTCATTGATTGAGGGGGAGAGTGATTTCTCAAAATTTTATGTTTCATCAAAACTCCCCACACTTTGTACAAAACAAAAAACAACAATACGATTTGTGATGGTTATGTGTCAGAAAGAGTAAATTTTCAAAGAGTCTTCGTTAAAACTTCGAATCTTTTGCAAACTCTTCAAATCTGACACATAACAACCTCCCTCACAGATTGAGGGGGAGCAAGAAAATGTTCCTTTTATCAGAAAATATTAAAATTGACAGCATTTCTCTCCCAAAATCTTTCTAACTTATTTAAATCAATTGAGATCCAAAATCTCAAAAGATTTGAAATTTTTGATCGGGGGAGAGAATGTGATTTAAATATGAAATCTGATATTCAAAATGTGATCTTTTAAACTCAATAATAGGCTCCCACATATGTGCTAAACACTTTCGAATATCGATGCACATATTGAGGGGGAGCAAAAGGCGTTTGTGGAAGTAATACCAAAGACCGACCATTTACCTTTATGCATGGAGTTATAAGGATGGTTAAGGTTAGGTATGAGTTCCCATGATCCACTAGAACCGGAAGGATCTTCCCAGGGACAATCCATAGATAGATTAGAAGTCCTTAGGAATGAATGAAAAAAGGAGTAAAGTGAGAAAAGGAAGAGTGCGGACTGAGATAGAGCTAGGACTGGAACAAACCCAACAAGGTTCTAGTGGTGAAGTCTCGGTAAGCACTGAAGGGGTTGAAGAATGAAAAAGAAATGAAATGAGAAAGGGTGAAAAGAAATAGCCCTCCATATATTCAACCTTAGGGTAGAAACCGGGTTCAATGCATAATCTACTGGCGGTTACTAAGATAACACCGGTATTGAAGACAAGACGTCATGGACCTAGTGACGCACTGCACTAAACTTCCCAACCACTTAAGTTCTCTTAAAAGAGCTTGTTTCATTCTCATGAGGAACCCTGTGCAATGTATCGACCGCTCATTTGCGAGTTATGTTGATACCTAAAACAGGAGACGCCTCCCCAATCTCCAGGAGAGGATCAAAAGGCACTATTAAGTCTAGAGCCATGAGATCATCCATAAATCTTGATAGGACACATTCCAAATATGCTTATTATTTCACACAATGTGGAAAATAAGATAAAATGTTTAGAGTCCTACGCATTATCCTTGTGGTATTGCCAGAACATCCGAGTGATATGAAAATATTCACAATGAAGATGGAAATCCTTCTAGAGCGAACATCTTTCAAGCTCTTGGTAGGTGACATGTGAGATCCATCTTGGATCAATGATCAAGTGACAACTGGAAAGCAACGATGGTGCGATTCAACATTGAATCAAACTTGTTCCAGGATATGGATTGACAGATACTTTTGCTAAAACCATTCAATGTGCTCACTTACTAATTTTTCGAGCACATTGATTGTGTAATATCTTTCAAACAAAAGTATTTTTGATGGAAATGTGATTCAAAGTATAAAACCCTCGTCGTGTCTCAAAAATGTTTATTATAGGACACGCGAGTAATTTCTATAAATCTATTTCTCATCAATCCATGAATATCTATTCACTGATTCACTCTATCATGTTGTCTGCTTTGAGACGTTCCGGTATGAGAACATGCTAAGTATGAAGATTCCGAAGTGGATTCTTTGGAAAATTCATTACTACAAGCTGGAAATTCCTGTCAAGGAGAGTCTTCTTTAAAAAGAGACTCTACCTGATCACAGGGTCGGTTTTCACAAAACCGGAGGGTAGTCTGTCCTCGCAGAACGAATGACAAAGCCATATTCGTTCTCTATCTTTATTGTTAACTGATTTATTTCAGGGGCACATATAAAGATGGTGTTGATGGCTCCAGTTTCCAGCTGAATCGGGTCAATCCATACCTCATGCTCACACATCCTCCACACTATCAATGAAGATGAGAGACTTGCTACAACAAGTGTTGAGAGACTACCAACAACGTTTTCGCAACTCTGATGAAAAAGTCTCCTGATCCACAACTCCAATGCAACGTCTCCAGATACAGAAGGGTGTGAGCATGATGGTCCTTAGTCACTACATCACATGAAGGCAATACAACTATGGATGAGCTTGGAGATTTACTTTGCCTGATGATCTCAAAGGAAGCTCAAAGATCACATATCTCAAAGGAATTCAAATCACAAGTTCGCTTGCTTGAAGTACAAAGTGTGAAGAAAAGTGAAGAATCAGATCCTACGAGCTATAGAGACTAAAGAATGCTTAAAGACAAAAGAGCTTAATTTCAAAGGTGACCTCGCTTAGGGGGAGATTGTTAGGAATACTAATATTCCTGTAAAAGTCTCGGTCACCTGATCATTGTAATAGCATTAAGTTAGCTCGTAGTTAGTTTATATATTAGTTAATTAGTATTAGTTTAAGTAACACCGTGGAAGAAGGACGGGTATTCACCCACTGTATGCCTGATCCACAACCCGGGTATGGGCGTTTATGTTGTAAGTATAAATTCCCCTCTCCACATGTGGAGAGGGTTGGACCTTCACTTAATCTCAATCAAACATTCTCTTTTTTCTCAAGGTTCCACTCTCCCTCTCTTTCTTTTAATTCTAACACCACACACAAACCACAAGGAATCATGTTTCCAACTTAGTTAGTATTCTACAATTAACACGCCACCAGTAAAGATTGCCTATATCCAACAAAACCGTGTATTTCATATCCCTACACCTAACATTACAACCCTTTAAAAGATCTCTTTGATAGTTTATCCTAGGTGCTTACGCCATGTGGTGGAGGTTTGATCCTTTCCCAAGCCTATGGTAATCTATTTTGCTATGACAGGTAGTGAGAGATGTTTTCCGTTTCCATATTGTGATACTACTTTATTACACCCGAGAGATGTGAGTATCTAAACACTATTTGTGAGGTGCTAGTGTATGACCTCTGTGCTTGTCTTTGGTCTTTAGTGGAATGATTATTTGTTGTAATTACTTTTATATTAGTGTTAAATGACCCCTAACTTGTATTTTGATTATAATAAAAGCGCATTTGCTTGAGAACAAGCAAATCTCAAGTGTAAGGGTATATGATGAGGCGAAAAATGAAGCACTTTTAGGGGTCATTTAAGCCCGGAATTGAATTTATTTGATCAAATATTGCCCTAAATCGTTCCTTTTGTGATTTTAGGTACTTTTGGAGTGAATTCTGGAAAAAGAAGCATTTTGGACGTTTTTGGAGCATAAAAGTGAAGAAAACGGTAAAGTCTTAATTTTCCTTGCTGGGAACAGTACGTGACGGCGTCAAGAGCATTCATGTGACAGCGTCAAGAGTAAAAGTGGTGACGGTCCAGAAGAAACGTGACGGCATCACCCAAGGCCGTCACGTGTTAACTTGTCAATACTTGCGCGCGGAGTAGCTGATATTGTTTTTGTCATAACTTTTGCATACGAACTCGGATTTAGGTGATTCAAAAGCCCACGCGAAGAGATCTACAATTTGGTGAAAAAATGGTCGTGACGCCGTCAAGAGTAATGGGCTGACGCCGTCAAGATGGGCCGACAGAAAATTAGCCTATAAATATAACATCATAACTTCACTTTTTGTAAGCCCTAAACCCTAAGGTCGATTCCTGGGTTTAGGTAGGTATTTTTCCAGCAACTTAGAGGGTTTCAATCACTCCATAAACATCATGTATTGGTTTGATGATTCTATCTCAACTATGTCTTTCATTATTATTGTTGATTGTCCTTCTTTGATTATGTTTTGTTAATTTACCTTGTGTCTACTTATGTTTATGTGAAACTTATATATAATTGATTAGATCTTATTGATTCTGTAAGGAATTATTGAAGATACTGATGACTGATACTGCTGACAGGTTCTTGCAGAAGCTTAGAGTATTTCTGCTGATGACTGGTTCCTGCAGATGTATTGAGATCCTACGGATAGAGTTCATCTGTGGATAGAACTTATGTAATTTAGGACAAGATATGTAGAATATCTTTTATTAGTTTATTATTATTGGTTTCTTGTAAGAAAGGTTAGGGTTTCCACTAGTATATAAGGAACCCTAGGTCATTGTTTAATGTACGAGTTTCATAAGATTATTAGTAAAAGTATATTGATCTATAGAGGATCAAGTTTAGTATATAAGTTTGTTTTTATATTCCGCAATAATTACAAGCTCACAGAGATTATCTAACTTAGTCTTACTGGTGATTACATTAGTAGACTAACGATCTATTGGCTCGAGATCTATCAAGATATAGATCCTAACAAGTGGTATCAGAGCCACTAGATACTCTTTGTAACCTTAACACAATCACATAACTTTTCACTCAGTAGCAATAGGAGACAAACCAGGCAGTGATGTTACTCTCTCAGAAGCAGGCTCTCTCACTCAACAACTACAACAGGTGGCCTTCTCTAACAGCAATGCCAAGCTTCCTTTTCTCAGGAAGGATGAGTATAAGATCTGGGCCATGAAGATGCAAGACTGGATTGCAAGTGTTGACTATAACCTCTGGAATGTTATACTCAATGGCTGTCGTCCTAAAAAATAAACTATAGATGCTGATGGGAAAATTAAGATTGTGGAACCTGTTTCTGCTGAAGAAATTCTTGCTATACAAAAGGAGAATAAAGCAAGAACCATACTACTGCAGGCAATCCCTGATGACCACATGGGAGATTTTCATTCCATGACTGATCCAAGAGAAATCTGGTGGGCAATAAAAGCTAGATTTGGGGGGAATGATGAATCAAAAAGGATGAGAAAGAGTATGTTGAAACAACAATTCCAAGAGTTCAGAATAACTGAAGAAGGGGGTCTCCACAAAGGCTATGACAGGTTTCAAAAGATACTGAGTCAATTGAATCAGCTTCTAGCCAGACCTGACAATGAGGAGGTGAATTCCAAGTTTCTAAGAGCCTTACCTCCCTCATGGTCTCAAGTAAGTATATCATTAAAAACCAAAAGTGGCCTGGACTACCTCAGTTTTGATGACTTGTACAACAAACTCAGAGCTTTGGAAGGCGACATAAAGGGATTCTCTCCATATGTAGCAACTCCTTCACAATCTGCATTTGTCAGCTCTAACTCAAACTACATGCCACATACCTATACAAGTCCATCCCTAGTACCACAGGTTTACTCAAGTCCATCCACTCCAAGTCAAAGTCTTCCCATTACCACATTGTCCTTTTCAAATGATAATCCAATAACTCATTCAAAGATTAGTAATGTGATGGAAGATGTACTTCATTCATTTGTTGCTGAAGTTGACAAACAGCAACAAATAGCTTATGAAGATTTTGAGCAGATTGATGAACTTGCTTTAGAAGAGTTGGACTTAAAGTGGCAAATGGCTATGCTCTCCCTCAAGGTCAGAAGATTTGAGCAAAAGGTTGGTAAAAAGCTCAATGTTGATGGTAGAGATGCAGCTCGGTTTGACAGGAGGAAAGTGAAGTGCTATGCTTGTGGAGAAATTGGCCATTTTGCAAGAGAGTGCACAACCAAGAAGGGTGAAGCTCATACTAGATATTCAGCATACAAGAAGAAAGAAGTGGAGGCTGGAGAATCAAAAGCCTTGGTAACTGCTATATATGCTGGTGTTGACTGGAATGAGCATGAAGATGCAATAAGCAGTTCTCCTCAAATCTCCTGCATGGCAAGCTGTGATGATGACTTTGGCCTCATGGGAATCTCTCCTCAGGTATCTACTTGTGTTTGTGATTGTGATTCTAAATATACAACTCTTAAAGAAGCTTATGATGAGTTGAAACCAAAATATAATGAGTGTTTTATTAAAGCTGCAACATACAAAGAAGCTTTTAAAACCTTAGAACAACAAAAGATGTGGTTTCAGCAAAATCAATTGGCTTATGAGGAAAAGATTAGAGTTTTAAGTAGAGATTTAGAAAATACTAGCAATGAATTAAAGTTTTCCGAAAAAGAAAAAGCTAGGATTATATCTGAGAAAGATGTTTTGAAAGATAAGCTGGATAAAGAAATTGCTTTACATAAAGAGTGGCTAGTCTCAGGTGATAAGTTGTCTAGTTTTCTTTATGGAAGTCAATATGTAACATCTGAGTTTGGTTTAGGTTTTAAGAAATATGTAGGTGTAGAGGCAAACCATCATTTTGATAAGAAAAGTAAAAATAACTCTGCACCTATAAAATTTTTGAAGGAAGGTGAGATGCATGCAGTACCAGGACCTATTAGAGGTGTATTCATGCCTACCACCAAAACCTCTGACTTTGATGGTTCACACCATCTGTTTGGCAAAAAGTCTAAAGACTTACCAAACAAGTCTGAAGACTCTCCAACCACAGGAACCCCTAAGCCTACATCCCATAAGTTGGACTTACCAGAATCAAAGGAAAACACTGGCATTAGGATCAATGACTCCCCTGACTCTAGAAGTATATCTAGTAATGATTCTAACACTTATGTCTCTTGTTCTTCCAGGGACAAGGCCTCAGAGACCTCTAGTTATGCCAGCTGTGATTCCAAGACCAAGTCAGACTCACCCAAGTCCTCAATAAAGCTTTCTGACAAGTCATCTTACAAGTCTGTGGACTCTGAAGTTGCTGCTGATGAAGTTCCTTCTAAGACAGCCTCTTCTGAAGACTTGTTATTTACTTCTTTTGAAAACAATTCCTTTCAGTGTTTACAAAACAATTCTATTTTTGGTGTTTCTTTGAATAATTCTGTGTTTAATAAGACATCTTTTGGATTTAATAAATCTTCTAAGAAGAAGAAGTGTTTTGTTCGTGGTAGCAAATTGCATTTGATTAAGGATTATGATTTTCATGATAAGAGGATGGGTGTTTCTGTTACCAATAATAGACCTCGACAAAAGTGGACTAACACTTGTACCAAACCTTCATTAGTTCCACAGGCAAATTACAATGTCAGCAGAATGTATACCATTCCTGCTGATTGGTCTGTTCCTTCTGATAGGTCTGTTTATCCTAATAGATATATGAATACCAATAAAAATAGATATGGGTCAAGACCATTTAATGGATTTAATCATTGGTATGGATATAATGATCCAATGTTTATGGGAAGGGCTAATTGGGATTCTGCTGAAAGTTCCTCAGCAGATTGTTCTTGGACATATAAATGGCCCTATAACTACAGAGATTCCAGGAACAATTGTGGATCTAACTCATCTTCTTGGGTACATCATAATGATCCACAGGGCAGGCTCAAGTCTTTCATGACTTAAGTCTCTTAACATATTAATGTTGTTGTATATTAACTTTCTTTGTTCTAGGAACATCCTCTTCTTAATAAAGACTTAGGTATTGTTGATAGTGGCTGTTCAAGAAACATGTCTGGGAATCAGGAGAAGCTACATGACTTTGTGCCTATTAATGGAGGTATAGAGAGGTTTGGAAGTGGATTAGGCAGGATCACTGGCAAAGGAACCATTAGAACTCCAAAGGTGGATTTTGAGAATGTCTACTATGTGAAGGAGCTTCAAGGATTCAATTTGTTCTCAGTTTCACAAATTTGTGACAAAAAACTCCCTGTACTTTTCACTGAAGAAGGTTGTCTCATTCTTTCACCTGAGTTCAAAATACCTGATGACAATCATGTATTGCTAAAGGCTCCAAGAAATCATAATCTTTATACATTTGACTTGAATGATGTCAAGCCAGAAGGTGATCTAACATCTTTGGTGGCTAAAGCATCCTTGGATGAATCTACAAAATGGCATAGAAGGATGGCACATGTTAATTTCAAAGTCATCAACAAACTTGCTAAAGATGGACTTGTTCATGGACTTCCTTCCAAGATCTTCACCAATGAGCATAATTGTGTTGCCTGTAACAAGGGTAAGCAACACAAAGCTTCCTATAAGGCCATTATTGCTGTGAGCACAATCTCAGAACCATTACAGCTACTTCATATGGATCTTTTTGGTCCAACATCCATCAGGAGTATTGATCATAAGTACTTTTGTTTGGTAATTACTGATGCTTTCAGCAGATTCAGTTGGACATTCTTTTTGGTGACTAAAGATCAAACCTTTCAAGCATTTAAAGAATTTATGGCTCTCATTGAAAATCAACTTAACAAAAAGATAAAGGGTATAAGGTGTGACAATGGGACAGAGTTCAAAAATACTAATCTCATTGAACTTTGTGGTTTTAAGGGTATTAAAAGAGACTATAGCACTCCTAGGACTCCACAACAGAATGGAGTTACAGAAAGGAAGAATAGAACCCTTATAGAGGCTACAAGATCTATGCTTGCTGACTCTAAACTTCCCACCATGTTTTGGACTGAGGCAGTTGGCACTGCTTGTTATGTATTGAATAGGGTGTTGATTACTAGACCTCATAATAAGACACCCTATGAGCTTCTGACAGGGAAGAAACCTACCATTGAACACATGAAACCTTTTGGTTGTCAGGTGACCATTCTTAACACAAGTGATCACTTAGGCAAATTTGAAGCAAAAGCTGCTGAAGGGTATATTGTTGGTTACTAAGCTCATAGCAAGGCTTACAGGGTATATAACTTGGCTGCAAAGAAGATAGAAGAGACTCTTAACCTGAAATTTTTAGAGGAAAATGAAACTGTTCAGGGAAAAGGTCATGAATGGTATTTTGACCTTGATTACTTAACAGATTATTTGGGGTATGCTAGACACAAAACTAACCCCTCTGCAGGTATACAAGTGTCATCTTCTAACAGTGCAGGTACCCTACATGATGATTCAGATAGTGATTCAGAATGTGATGAACCCACTATTGTTGTAACTACCCTACCAATTCAAATAGCAGATCCTCCTAACAAACAAGCCTCTGATGCCAAATCTGCTGATGATGTGGAAAACTCAACCTATGCAGAAGATCTTGCTAGACTCAAAAAGCAAGAACATGCAGCTGCTGAGGAAGCTAAAAGACTTGGTCTTGAATTTTCTCAAGACACTGAAGCACTCTTAAAACAAGCTGCTGTTGAAGAAAGCAGAAAAACTAGTTCTGCTGATACATCTGCTGATGCAGCTGTTGATTATGCTAATGTAGATTCTGCTGAAGGCATTTCTGCTGCAATTCTTGTTTACACTGAAACTTCCACAAGCTAGGATGAACCTTATGGCAGGTTTCCAATTCCCTCAGATCTTGCTAATGTTGAGCAAGGTGATGGCATTTTTCAATCAGCTTCTTATGATGAAGACTTTGCTCCTACACTAACCAATCTTGATACCTCCATTGATGTTAATCCTGTTGCAACTAAAAGGATCAACACCATTCATCCACAAGAGAATATACTTGGTGATCCAAATGCTATGGTTCTCACCAGGAGTGCCATTAAGAATACCAAGTTTGGGCAATGTGCATTTCTAACTTATGTATCTACTCAGAAGAGAGACAATCACACAGATCAGAAGCATTGTCGGTTTGCTTGTTTCTTGTCCCAAGTTGAACCAACAAGCATTAAACAGGCCTTGAGTGAACCTAGTTGGGTTGAAGCTATGCAAGAAGAGATGCAACAATTCAAGAATCCAGATGTTTGGGTCCTTGTTGATCTTCCTGCAGGGAAAATTTCAATTAGGACCAAGTGGATCTTAAAATGCAAGAGGGATGCCAGAGGTATTGTGGTGAGAAATAAAGCAAGATTGGTGGCTCAAGGTTTCAGACAAGAAGAAGGGATTGACACTGAGGTCTTTGCACCAGTTGCTAGGGTTGAGGCAATTAGATTATTTTTAGCCTTTGCCTCATATATGGGGTTTAAGGTCTATCAGATGGATGTCAAGAGTGCCTTCCTCTATGGCAAAATTGAAGAGGAGGTATATGTTACTCAACCACAGGGCTTTGAAGACCCACATCATCCTAAGAAAGTGTACAAAGTTGTCAAGGCACTTTATGGACTTCACCAAGCACCACGAGCATGGTATGCTAGACTGTCTACATTTCTTTTGAAGCATGGCTACAGAAAAGGAGCTATTGACAAGACCCTATTTATTAAGAAAAACTCCAGGGACATCATTCTAGTACAAGTCTATGTGGATGACATTATTTTTGGATCCACAAAGGAAGCATGGTGCAGGGAATTTGAAGAATTGATGCAAGGTGAATTTCAGATGAGTGCAATGGGGGAGTTAACCTTTTTCTTAGGGCTACAAGTCAAACAACAACCTGAAGGAATTTTTATCCATCAGGAGAAGTATGTTAAAGACATTTTGAAAAAGGTTGACTTTGAACTTTTGAGGACTACTACTACTCCATATGAACCACCCAAGCTTAAAAATCCAAATGAACAAGATGAGGCTGTGAATGTTCATCTCTATAGATTCATGATTGGATCACTCATGTATCTCACAGCTTCTAGGCCTGACATTACCTTTGCTGTCAGTGCTTGCTCAAGACATCAAGTCACTCCACTGACTTCCCACCTAAATGCAGTGAAGAAGATTTTCAAGTACATTAAAGGCCAACCCAAGCTAGGCCTTTGGTATCCAAGGGAATCACCATTTGTGTTGGAGGCATACAGTGATAGTGATTATGCAGGAGCTAATTTGGACAGGAAATCCACAACAGGAGGTTGTCAATTTCTTGGTAGAAGACTCATCTCTTGGCAGTGCAAGAAACAAACCATAGTGGCTACTTCTACTACTGAAGCAGAATATGTTGCTGCTGCCAATTGCTGTGGTCAGGTACTTTGGATTCATAATCAGATGTTGGATCATGGGTTTAATTTCATGAACACTAAAATCTACATTGATAATCAAAGTACTATTTCTATTGTTAAAAATCCTGTTTTTCATCAGAGAACTAAACATATAGAAATTAGGCACCATTTTATAAGAGATGCAAATGAGCAGCATCTAATTCAAGTGCTTAAAATTCATACTGATGATAATGTGGCTGATTTATTAATAAAAGCTTTTGATGGACCTAGCTTTAATCACCTAGTTGTCACCATTGGGATGGTTAACCCTTGAATGCTATGTTTGAGGGGAGGCATATGCCTCAGGGGAGGATTGTACATGTTGTATATTATGTAGATTATTATGTTTACTAACTTTGTTTTGCAGGTTTATTACTAACCTTGTATATTATTATGGTTGTTCTTTTGTGTTTTGTTTGAATGTTTGGTTGCCGGTTATGTTCCTGCTGATGTACAAAGATCTACACTACTTATATCAGTGGAATCAGATATAAAGACAAATTAAAAGATCTTTCATTATATATGGACAACAAAGTACATCCACAACAACACCATTCAACAGACAGATTACAAAAGACATCATTTAACCACATCCAACCAACCAACAAACCACCACCTCCCAAAGACCCAACCTTCTACTCCATCTTTCTCTTCCCTTTGCCCAAGTCTTTTGTGTCAGGAATCCTCTTGTGGACCCCTCTGGATAGCATGTCCTTGTTCCAGAGCTTGGGAGCAGCAAGACCCAGGACAACCTTCAATGGACCCTTGTTCCTCTTTGAGGACTGTGGCTCTCCAGGGACAGAGATCTTCCTCATATCTGCACAAACCCTCTCCATTTCACTTGTCAGGAATGCTGTGACAGGAGTAAAATTAGGGGCAACCATAGCTAGAGGAGTTGGAGCATCCTCTGCTTCATTGGTTTCTTCTGATGAGGTAGGAGATGGACAAAATTCAGAAGGGCCTTCACCAATGTAGTAGTATGCTCTTTGGATTTGAGGTATGTCAAAGGTGGAGTCTGATGATGAATCAGAGGAAATATCAATGATCTTGGGGGATGGTTTCATGATTTGGGTGTTGAGAAAGACTTTGGTGGTATGTTATTAGAGTACTAATGGGTTGTGAGTAGCTTATGCCTTGAAGACTTCTTTATAAAGACTTGATTTGGGTTTAATGTGAGTAAATGCAAGTTAATGGGAGGTAGTTGAGTCAGTAGCAATTACTAATTGTGCAAGTTGTTCACTTAAGTGGATTCTTCGGATGAAAGTCAATGGTTTGACCACATGCTGCTGATAATATCTATTTTGTTCTTAAGTGTGTTCCTGCTGATGGTTGCTTAAAGATCACTTTATTCAGGGGAATGCAAATCTTTCAGAAGAATTAAAATCAAGTAAAACAAACAAGGCAAAACTTTTATTGATTCTTCAAAAGTACAATACAGGACAATAAGATTGAAGGGTTAACACAAACATTAAAAGCCTATCAATCCTAAAATTACTATTCTACTTTGGCCTTGGCCTTGCCCTTGCCTTCCACCATCTTCTCCTTGCCTTTGTTATTGATGTTGAAGATTCCTTACCACTGAGGACAGGGCAACCCCATCACAATCTTTCTTGTCTTTGGCAATGGGGGATTTAATTTTCTTCCTCTTGATGGTCATCTTGGACGAGAGGACTGGGGCTTCTCAGGGGTTGTGGGGTTGTAGAGTGCATCACTCTCATCATCCTCTTCATCAGAAGAAGTGAAGATAAAGGGAGACTCATTAGGATTGGGAACTCTGTTTGCCCTCTCCAATGCATTCCACTTTCTCTCCATCTCTCTCTGGTATTCAGGATCATCAATTTCAGAAGGGTATGGTGGAAGATCTTCTGATGATGATAAACTGGGAGCAGGTACATCATGTTTCTCCTTTTTGGCTTGCTCTTTTGTGAGTCCACGGGGAAGAGTTGGCATTCTTAGTGGTGATGGAGATGTTAATGATTCAGATGAGTCAGAAGAAAGGTTGATGATGCTTGGATTAGATGCCATGGTTGTTAATTGATTGGTGAAATTGTAATTAGGGATTTAATTTGTGTGGAGAGATTTGGGGATAATTGCCCTTTATTTATAAGATCACCCCAACCGCGTGTCTTTATTATCATAAATGCGAGGTGGTTTGGAGATAATTAAGGGTTATTCGAAATTTGAATAAAGAGATTTTTTTTAAAGATATTTGGTTACCGCTGAAGGTGTGATTCTGCTGATTGATTCTGCGGATAGTGTTGGTTCATACATGGTTGACCGTAGTCAATGATTGACTTGTTTCTACGGATTGACCATTTGGGTTCTGCCATTTGACTTGGTTTCAGCTGACGAGTCAATTTAATTGGGATCTTATTAAGTTGGTTATTGGTCAAAAATTACTTTCCAATAATTCATATCAGTTTCATTCCACATTTGGTAACTTCCATAATTAGTCACGACGTGCATATCCCGCTCACAATTAACTGATTCCCTCTCGCTATAAAATTTTAAAACCATTTCACCATTCTTCAGCACTCCCAACCCTAATTTCTTATTCTCAATCAATGGCTGAACTACTTTTCAAAGGTGATCATAACAAACATGCCTTTCTTGGTCGTGGTAAGGGCGATGAAGATTATGTGGGTATGATAGAATTTCTCCAAAGATCCAAGATTCATTATGCCTTGATTCATTATCCTAATGTTATTCATGAATCTCTAGTTGTACAATTGTGGGAAACGGCAAGGACCAGGACTGTTGAAGATGGACCAACAGAGATTGTTGCTATGGTAGATGGGGAAGAATATGTGGTTACTGAGTCTTTGGTCAGAACTCAACTTCAATTGGATGATGAAGGTGGGGAGACTGATTTGCCTAAGGAAGAGATACTTGCAGGTCTTCAGGATACTGGTTATAGTGGTGATGGGAAAGTGTGGTACAAAAATTTGTTTTGCCTTAAATGGAGGTTTGTGACACACACTTTGCTTCAGTGTATGAGTTCTAAGTCTGGTGGACGGGATCAATTCTCTACAGACATTGCTCTTGCCATTATGTGTCTCTCTCAGGGAAGAACCTTTAACTTTTCTAAGTATATCTTTAATGAAATGCTTGATAATGTTAAGGATACCAAACTTAAATATTTAATGTATCCTAGGTTTCTTCAAATTATTTTAGGCATTCAGACTAATGACCCTACCCATTTGCCTGTTAAGGGTTTATCTAAAAAGTTGTTTTCTCAAATGAAAATCAAATTTACAGGAGAACACAGACCCTTACTCCCTGCTATGTTGCCTGCTGGCAATGCTCCTGATGGAGTAGCTGCTAATGCAGCTGCTGATGCCCCTGTGGGCAATCCCCCTGATGGAGTGGATGCTGATGCAGCTGCTGGTGGTCAGGATCCTCCTGATGCTCAAGCATTAGAGGATTCTCCTGACAGGGCTGAAGTTGCTCCTGATGCAAGTGCATCAGTTGCTCCTGATGTTCAGCCACCTCCCTCTCCTAGGTCACCCGCACATGTACCTTCACCAATGGATATTACTTCTCCTGAGCATGTGCTCAATGAGACCTTAGGCCCTGACCAACATGTCCACTCACCCCAATATACAAGACTTCCCACACCTAGTCCATTGAGACCTCATTTTGAGGATCATGTAGATGTAGCTATAGATTTAGATTATTCTACTCACAGGACCAATGATGCTTCCAATGCCACAAATATCCCTGTTGGTGGAACTGAAGGTCCTGTTACTCTTACTTCTGTATCTGCTTTGTTGAACAGGTATGTAACTAAGGTGGACAAGTTGGAGAATGATCTGAAATTCACCAAAAAGAATCTTAGTGGAGCTGTTCTGACTCTCATTGGAAGAGTTAAGAAGTTGGAGGCTAAGCTCAAGAAAAGGAAGAGACAAGGTGTTGTGTATGAATTAGATGAGGAATCTACTAAAGCATCTGACACAATTGATTTGGAAGGCCTTGAACTTCTTGCTGCTACCACATTGGATAGTGTTCAGAAGAATGCTGCTGGTACTAGGCCTGCACCATCTACTCATTCTACTGATGATAGGCCTGCACCAACTACTGATGTTGTTCATTCTGCTGATACAAGTGTTTCAAAGGATTCAAGAGTAACTTATGTTAGAAGAAAGCATTCTGCTGATGCTTCTAGGAAGGAACCTTTTCCTGCTCCTATGCCAGAAGTGGGCACTCATGATACATCAGCAGATATTCAACTTGACTGTCCTGATGATTCTACTGACAAGACTTCTGTTCCTCCTGAGACTACTTCAATTAAGGAAGACAAAGGAAAGTCCATCTTGGTAGACAAGGTGTAAAACCTCGCGAAAATTTGTATAATTAACTTCGATTAATTATATAAATAATCTTTGTCCTTATTGTAATTACCATTTTTACGGGGAAATTTAAAATTTTCTTCGTATATTAAAGTGGTCACAATTACGATATTGTCAAATCGTCAAACGACAAAACAAGTTATCAACAAAATTAACAAAACATTAATTACACTAAACCTAATTAATAAAAACTTAATTACTAAAATTAACTAAAAACCAAATCGGGCCTTAAACCCCCTAAGCCCAACCGGCCCACACCAAAACCCAAAATTCATTTCAATAATAATACAAATCGACTAGTAACAAGCTCCCAAAACGCCCCGTTTATTTCCAATCTATACACACAAAGTACGTATTTTATTATCTCATCTAATAAACCTCCTAGCCGACTATTAGTGTGTCGAATCTCACGTTCACACATTGAGGTTTGATACGTTTTTACGAGGCATTCCGTTTAGTTATGAATCGACCCAAACGATTCATACAAAATTCATTTCTTATCTGTTCTTGTTCCCGTTTGTTCCTATGAGTTTCTAATATTATTCGTAACATGTTTTCATGTGTAAATAATAAGTATGATCGACTAAGACTCCTTGAAAAACGAATGAGCAAATCGTTTGTGTTAAGAAATGGATTTCGACATGCTATTGACTCACAAGGACAATTCTCACTTATCTAACCCTCCCAAACTCATATTATATGTAAGATATTCATCCTAGAAAGCTATGTACTGATATTGCATAGTGTTTCATGTCCCTTGCAAATAATTTGAACGTTACGTAAACAAAACCTTCACTATATTTACTCCCTACTCGTTCCTTTCATTCCCATTCATCAGAAACGCTTATTTTGCTCTCTATTCATTCTAAGATCCTTAAGAACGACCAAGAAAACTTTGCAAGATCATTTGGAAGCAAGAAGTTGTAATCGGTTTGATTATACGATCAATTTTTCCAAGCTATCTTTCGAACGTGAACCATTCTAACGTTTCAATCCTTCCATCTCGACTCTCTACCACCCTAGAGGTGTAGTAAGTCGTCTCTACTCTTTCTCGTCTCATACTATTCGTTATTTTCATATCATGCATCATATATATTTTATTCGAACGTTTAGTAACTTTGTTTCATTATTTTCATACGTATATACTTTACATATATATTACACGTACATATTTGTTTTTAGAACACGAAACGTGACTAGCCTCTATCTTGGTAGGCCTAGGAGTCACGTAGCACCCATAATTCACCTTAGTTGTAACGTTACGATCATTCCATGCATCCATTTCAAACCATGTATCGCACGTATAAATTTCCAAAACACTTAGAAAATATTTCAATGTTTTTCAAAATAAGTAATCGGTCCAAACATGTCACAAAGTACACGTATAACTTTCAATTTCACGTAACAAGCACCCAATATTTTTACTCGACCTAATAGACCACCTAGAAAACTATTAGTTTCATTTATATAACTTATAAAAATAATCACGTTTAGACACTATAAACGAGCCAAAGCAAATCGATATGAATCAGTTTTTAAAATTAAAAGTTATATAAAAATCATATGTTTTGTCGAGTGGGCTAAAACAAGGCCCAACAATACTTTGCGTTTTAACAGCCCACTGGGCCCATAAAATACATTTTTAGAATCACAAAGTAAGCCCAAGTTCAAGCCCAAAAGAATTTTCATGCCCTCGCCTCTAAAATTTTAAATGGGCTTTAGTTTGGTTCGAATTAAGGCCCATAAGCTAAATAAATAAGCTTTTATTAAAATAAGCAGTTGAAATAAGCTTGAAATTCATTAAAGAGGCTAAGGAAATTTTTATAAAATTTTTATAATCACTTTTGCAAAAATTGGACTAAAAATGTAACGCGACGACATATATAGGGACTAAATGTGAAAACTGTGAAAACTAAGGACTAAAAATGTAGAAACAGAAAGAAAGGATAAAAATTGATAATATAGTATTGTTACAAGCCTAGATTGTAATATTGGACAGGTAGTGGACTATAATTGTAAAACATATATAAAAAGGACTAACGGTGTGACGCTAACGCTGTTAGTATAAAAAGTGTAAAACTGGAAAAAGGATAAGGACTACACATAATCTATTTGACATTCTTATTTTATTTTCTATTTTACGGCAACCCTCACGTCATATGCATTTTCGTTTCATTATATATATATATATATATATATATATATATATATATATATATTTATTAAACTTTCGTTAATAGTATATATAACGTTATATTAACTAAAATATTTGTTACGTATTATCATCATCATAATTAAAAATGGAAAAGCTTTAAAAATAATAACATAACTTGTCATATTATTTTAAACATAAGCATATTATTTGCATATCATTCATTCATCATAACGATTATTAAACAATCGTTATTCGCTTCATATTTACCAAATAGTATTTGGTTATATTCTCTGATAAATTTATTTATCAGGTTCTGTGTCAAAGACGTTTCCATAATCGTTTCCATAAATCTCACCCTATCTTACTTTTCATCATTTCCAAATCAATCCAGGTGAGTCATAGCCCCATTTCAAATAATTGTTTTTAACTCATTGGGGGAGATATATGCTTACATATACTTTGATAACTTGATAAGTATATGACATAAAATAAAATAAATGATTCAAATCAATTTCCTAATTGATATTAAAATAATATAAATTGTGATTTAAAATATGTTAATGTTTCCAATGTGATTATTGTGATATGTGAAATATATATTTATTGATGAATTATTTGACTGAAATATTGATACTCATATGAAAATGTTCTCAATTCGATTATTGTGGTATGTGATATAAATGTGTTACTGGCGAAATATTCAAATTGAATTTCTGATACTCAAAAGATAATATTTTCAAACTGAATTTTTGATACTCAAACGATGATATTTTCAAACTGAATTTCTGATACTCAAAAGATAATATTTTCCAACTAAATTTCTGATACTCAAGCGATGATATTTTCAAACTGAATTTCTAATACTCAAGCGATGATATTTCCAAATTGAATTTCTGATACTCAAACGATATTGTTTTCAAATTGATTTCTGTGATACGATACTTGATTTCATGATGTTATGCTAAATGAGCCCATAAGTCCTTGATATTGCCTAAGTTAGCTTATCGCCATATAGTCCCTCTATCATGAGCCATTAATCACTGTAATGTGAGCGCGAATATAGTGAACAGCTTCGAAACCTGTTTCGGATTGACCTCCGATCCCACTAATGCTTGACGGAATGCCAATTGCAATTGGTTAGCCGCATTAGTCGTGATACACTATATTTGAGTAAAAATAGGAATTGGCAAATCACCTATTACATGAGGGCAAAATCTGTCATTGATTTGATAGAACACCCCTTCTGTTAACGTCTTGCGTGTCATGAGGCTTGGTGCAATATCTATAAAGGAAAGATATATGTATTCAACATATATTTAGATACAGCTGTATAGGTTTGACCATACGTGAATTGTTTATCTGATCGATTTAGTATCATGAGTTTCCAGCTCATGTTAAGATTATTAATTATTTATTGAATGTGATTGAATATTTATATGATTTATTTGTGAATATATTCAATACTTGTTTCGTTACCGTTTGTATTTTATTAATACCAAATATTCCTGAAATCTAACAAAATAAAGGGTTTTTCCTAAAACTCTATGAACTCACCAACCTTTGTGTTGACACTTTTAAGCATGTGTATCTCAGGTAATTTAACGGAGCAGGACAAGACACGGAGTGGGCATTTATTACTCTGATAAATTAAAATGGTGTAAAAATCAAATTTGTCATTTTTACAAGTCTTTATATCTTTTTATAAGATTTTAAATCAAATGATTCATCTTTTATCAAAATTATTATTTAAATGACAAATAACTTTCAAAATGTTTCTTTTAAACTGTTTTATTGGTTAAAACTTCAATCCTCACCGTAACACCCAAATTAATTTTCCGCTGCAACAAACTTAAATTTTGGGGGGTGTTACAGATTGGCATCAGAGCTACAGTTATAGAGAATTAAATGTTTTCAAACATTAAAACTATAACTTCATTTTCAAAATAATGATTTTACACCATAATATTTTTTGCCCTCCGTGTCTGCAGACTGCCATGCTCCATACTTTATTTATTGAGATTATCTTACATGCTTAATAGTTACTCATATACAATCGTTATTTCATCTGTACTGTTAAATCTTTAACATACAAAATACTCATAAAATATTATTCTCGGTTACTACTGTAGCATGTCTTCAGGAACGCCCGTGAATACCAAATCTACTCTCCATAATACTAATACCTAGGCAATCAATAAGAATTCTCCAAATAATGAAGATCCTTACGTACAAATAATAAAATCCCAACCTAATATAGAGCTAAATCCGAGATCACCTCCGTCGTCACCTATTCGTTCACCTTTACGTCAAAGAATCCGAAGAGCTACCGAATCATATGAAAATTTGATTGGTGGCCAGGCAACATTCGAAGTTGGACAAGGTTCGAACCAAGAGATATCATGGACGAATGTTGAGCCAATTTCTACGTTACCTTATACTTCAGATTCTACAATACCAAATTCTCCAAATAATTTATCTTCACCTAACTCTCCCGACTACGGTATAAGCACTCCTGAATCAATATGGAATCTTATTTATCGACATGCCGGCATATTAGATGCTCACACTGAACAGCTAAAAGGGTTACTACCAACTCAATTTGAATGGTACGACCGTAACCTTGACGCTTTGTTCAAGAGGGCAGATGCTGAAAAGCGAACAATATGTGAGTTAGGAATAAAGATTAATGAAATAAAGGATAACACCAACCAGGAACTTAGAAGTTTGGACTCCAGGGTTTGTTGTGCAAGAAGAGAACACGGTCAAACACATGTAAGAATTGGAGATATTGAAAGAACCCTATGGATGGCCAGAGATGCAGCCAGAAACCAGGGTCAAAAGATTGCCGCATTAGAGAGTATGTTGGCAAACCAAATGAACATGTGTCAAGAACGTTTCTCAAACATGGAAGCTGCACAACTTGAACTTGAGAAAGAAATTAGATATTTACGTCAGAAGCGTAACTAATCTTAAGTTTACAAGTTTCCTTGTTGTTCCTAATAAACCAAATAGACTTGGTTAATATTTCTTGTAATGTTCAATAATTCTTAAACTTAAGAACGTGTAATCAAAATATCTTGTATATATATATATATATATATATATATATATATATATATATATATATATATATATATATATATATATATATATATATATATATATATATATATGTTATGAATCAATCTTTTCTTTCGTATAAATCATGCATGTAATGAATCCCCATATTTCATGCAAAAATCTCATCATTTGTTATTTCTATAATAACCAAATGATTCTATACAGATCAATGGAGTGTTAATAAAAGATCTTGTATCGTTTATCTTGCAAAAATAATCGGTCAAGTTATTAATATTCTGTTTACATCTGTAATATTATTCAAATCTACCGTAAGATTTCTTACAAATAATTAAGATTTCTTAAAAATTTTCATAATTAACCTAAAACTTTAAGAATCGTCTAAATACCAAATTTTGAAAGTGAAATTAAAGAATGAAGAAAAGATTATTAAACTTCATTTGAAATAGACAAGTCGTTTTGTTC
This sequence comes from Artemisia argyi, assembly GCA_030686995.1. Lineage (NCBI taxonomy): Eukaryota > Viridiplantae > Streptophyta > Magnoliopsida > Asterales > Asteraceae > Artemisia > Artemisia argyi. Next base: position 137,862,691 of record CM060694.1, read on the forward strand.
CTTAGTAATCCCATATCAAGAGTTGATCATTAATAAAATGATACAACAAAGACATATCTTGAAATTAGATTACAGTAGTGAGTCAATTCAGTCTATTATAAATGAAATAATTAACTTCATTACTTAAATTTTTCTGATATTATATGGATTCTAATGTTGAGTTTCATTTATGTTTACAGAAAATGGACAACATGAACAATGCATATCAATCATCATAAAAAATTACCATGACTCCTGGAGCTATCCAGAAATTGGTAAATGACATAGTGTCGATGGTACTGGAAGGGACTACCGTAGTTTATCCGAGAAGAGAGACGGGTATACTTGGTAATCGAAACCCTGCAAACCTCATGAAGTATAGACCACCTCACTTAAAGATTCAAGAAGGAATGATCAACCCTACCATCAACCATCATCAAGGAATTAGGCATGGAATGTTACCAAATGGAAATAATCAGAAGAGGAAACTACCCGACACAGGAACCGTCAATCCCGTCTACTGCAACATCTTCAATGCTCATGATCATTATCGCAAACATCTAGAAAACCGTATGAAGTATCAACATCAACTGGGAATCAATCAGATAGCTAATAGAAATTGTCTTGTCGCACCTGTTTCTGGAAATGGTTACCTTGGAACTCTACCCTGGTGTCAAAAATGCAACCTGCATCACACCGGGAAATGTAGGGTTAGATGCACGAAATGTCAGAAATTAGGTCATCAGACAATTAGCTGCAGGACTAAGGACATAAAAGTACAACCAACAACCATTGTATGTCACGGATGTGGTGGACATGGTCATCATGTGAAACGATGTCCAAACTACAATGTTAATTGGAAAGCCAAGACCTTTACAAGAAAATGAAGAATCTTTAAAGACCTTGATAGTATCAAGGGAATGGCAATTAGATTGGAACAGATGAATAAATTCCTGTTGAAGATAAATAAAATCTAGTTTAAAAATTTCCTAAGTTGTATTTCTTTCCTGTATTTCACTTCAAGTTACGATGGATGTAACTTAAACAATAATCTTTCTACTGCATCGAAAAATCTCCCTTGTAATATTTCCATAATAATGATAAAATAAGTTAATTTCAATTTATGTTTCATTTACTAAATGGCAATATACAATAATTACTCCATAAATTTTTGAATTATAATATAATCCTAAAATTTTCCACTTTATTTCAAAAAGAAATTACGTGTTATATCATAAAAATAGCACGTTGAACAAACATCACATCATTTGGTCCTCAATTATACATAACCTGATCAACTATGTATAATTTAGAAAGAATTATGTTATGAAAGGAACAATGATATTATCAAATAATTTAATAACAATCTTCATTCAAAAGCAAGATAAAAAGTTAAAATAAACTGTTCATAATACATTGAACAACCTATAATAAATACCTATCATATGTCATCACCATTATGATAGGGAATCAACAAAAGTATAATCAAGAAAACACCAATAATTCACAACAACTAATAAAAGACATCAATAGCGAAATTTTTATTAAAATCCATAAAAGTTAATACATAAACAAATAATTAGCATTGGAAGTGCTATCGTTACAATTATTACAATACAAACAAAGGAATCTTCAATAGGTTGATCCGCAATGATAAATAAGACTCCCACCAACAAAACAATAGCAAGAGCCACCACAGGATGAATCACTTTAATTATGCTAAAAAATAAATATAAACCAAATATTAAAAATAATAATGAGACAAATTCTTAAAAATAAAACGAGTTTTATTCATTATTCGTTACAAATACATAAAAACATAACAAGAACTTAATCTAAAACAACCCTAGCTCAAGATTTTACCCCCAGATTTTATCGACGGTAATAGCAAGGATAGTCAGGGGTACGACAAACATCAAGATCGCGACCAAGAATCCAAAGTCTTCATCCGGAATGTACGCCAAGTAGATAGCGGTAAGGACGAGTACAAAATCGCTAAGATGGTTATGAGATGCGGCATTTTGATGGAAAATGAGAGGAAAGTGATTAATGGAAGGAGTGGAAATTGGTAGTGGTATATATAGGCTAAATGTGACCGTTGGGCACTATTCCCGACCGTTGGGGCACTATTTACTAGCCGTTATTTCACTATTCATGACCACTAATTTCAAATGTTCACAACCCTTAAATACGTCAGTTACCTTATCTTGTTGGGTACAAGTAAATCTAACTGAATCCCGTTTCCATAGTTTTAGGAATAAAAATCTCCCGACAACCTCTGTTCAAAAAAATTCTTTACTCAAGTAATCACATTAAATTTGAATTTCGGGACGAAATTCAGAATGACATGTGGGTACTGTAAAACCTCGCGAAAATTCGTATAATTAACTTAGGTTAATTATATAAATAATCTTTGTCCTTATTGTAATTACCATTTTTTCGGGGAAATTTAAAATTTTCTTTGTATATTAAAGTGGTCACAATTACGATATTGTCAAATTCGTCAAACGACAAAACAAGTTATCAACAAAATTAACAAAACATTAATTACACTAAACCTAATTAATAAAAACTTAATTACTAAAATTAACTAAAAACCAAATCGGGCCTTAAACCCCCTAAGCCCAACCGGCCCACACCAAAACCCAAAATTCATTTCAATAATAATACAAATCGACTAGTAACAAGCTCCCAAAACGCCCCGTTTATTTCCAATCCATACACACAAAGTACGTATTTTATTATCTCATCTAATAAACCTCCTAGCCGACTATTAGTGTGTCGAATCTCACGTTCACACGTTGAGGTTTGATACGTTTTTACGAGGCATTCCTTTTAGTTATGAATCGACCCAAACGATTCATACAAAATTCATTTCTTATCCGTTCTTGTTCCCGTTTGTTCCTATGAGTTTCTAATATTATTCGTAACATGTTTTCATGTGTAAACAATAAGTATGATCGACTAAGACTCCTTGAAAAACGAATGAGCAAATCGTTTGTGTTAAGAAATGGATGTCGACATGCTATTGACTCACAAGGACAATTCTCACTTATCTAACCCTCCCAAACTCATATTATATGTAAGATATTCATCCTAGAAAGCTATGTACTGACATTGCATAGTGTTTCATGTCCCTTGCAAATAATTTGAACGTTACGTAAACAAAACCTTCACTATATTTACTCCCTACTCGTTCCTTTCATTCCCATTCATCACAAATGCTTATTTTGCTCTCTATTCATTCTAAGATCCTTAAGAACGACCAAGAAAACTTTGCAAGATCATTTGGAAGCAAGAAGTTGTAATCGGTTTGATTATACGATCCATTTTTCCAAGCTATCTTTCGAATGAGAACCATTCTAACGTTTCAATCCTTCCATCTCGACTCTCTACCACCCTAGAGGTGTAGTAAGTCGTCTCCACTCTTTCTCGTCTCATACTATTCGTTATTTTCATATCATGCATCATATATATTTTATTCGAACGTTTAGTAACTTTGTTTCATTATTTTCATATGTATATACTTTACATATATATTACACGTACATATTTGTTTTTAGAACACGAAACGTGACTAGCCTCTATCTTGGTAGGCCTAGGAGTCACGTAGCACCCATAATTCACCTTAGTTGTAACGTTACGATCATTCCATGCATCCATTTCAAACCATGTATCACACGTATAAATTTCCAAAACACTTAGAAAATATTTCAATGTTTTTCAAAATAAGTAATCGGTCCAAACATGTCACCAAGTACACGTATAACTTTCAATTTCACGTAACAAGCACCCAATATTTTTACTCGACCTAATAGACCACCTAGAAAACTATTAGTTTCATTTATATAACTTATAAAAATAATCACGTTTAGACACTATAAACGAGCCAAAGCAAATCGATATGAATCAGTTTTTAAAATCAAAAGTTATATAAAAATCATATGTTTTGTCGAGTGGGCTAAAACAAGGCCCAACAAGACTTTGCGTTTTAACAGCCCACTGGGCCCATAAAATACATTTTTAGAATCACAAAGTCAGCCCAAGTTCAAGCCCAAAAGAATTTTCATGCCCTCGCCTCTAAAATTTTAAATGGGCTTTAGTTTGGTTCGAATTAAGGCACATAAGCTAAATAAATAAGCTTTTATTAAAATAAGCAGTTGAAATAAGCTTGAAATTCATAAAAGAGGCTAAGGAAATTTTTATAAAATTTTTATAATCACTTTTGCAAAAATTGGACTAAAAATGTAACGCGACGACATATATAGGGACTAAATGTGAAAACTGTGAAAACTAAGGACTAAAAATGTAGAAACAGAAAGAAAGGATAAAAATTGATAATATAGTATTGTTACAAGCCTAGATTGTAATATTTGACAGGTAGTGGACTATAATTGCAAAACATATATAAAAAGGACTAACGGTGTGACGCTAACGCCGTTAGTATAAAAAGTGTAAAACTGGAAAAAGGACAAGGACTACACATAATCTATTTGACATTCTTATTTTATTTTCTATTTTACGGCAACCCTCACGTCATATGCATTTTCATTTCATTTTATATATATATTTATTAAACTTTCGTTAATAGTATATATAACGTTATATTAACTAAAATATTTGTTACGTATTATCATCATCATAATTAAAAATAGAAAAGCTTTAAAAATAATAACATAACTTGTCATATTATTTTAAACATAAGCATATCATTTGCATATCATTCATTCATCATAATGATTATTTAACAATCGTTATTCGCTTCATATTTACCAAATAGTATTTGGTTATATTCTCTGATAAATTTATTTATCAGGTTCTGTGTCAAAGACGTTTCCATAATCGTTTTCATAAATCTCATCCTATCTTATTTTTTATCATTTCCAAATCAATCCAGGTGAGTCATAGCCCCATTTCAAATAATTGTTTTTAACTCATTAGGGAAGATACATGCTTACATATACTTTGATAACTAGATAAGTATATGAAATAAAATAAAATAAATGATTCAAATCAATTTCCTAATTGATATTAAAAAAATATAAATTGTGATTTAAAATATGTTAATGTTTCCAATGTAATTATTGGGGTATGTGAAATATATATTTATTGATGAATTATTTGACTGAAATATTGATACTCATATGAAAATGTTCTCAATTCGATTATTGTGGTATGTGATATAAATGTTTTACTGGCGAAATATTCAAATTGAATTTCTGATACTCAAAAGATAATATTTTCAAACTGAATTTTTGATACTCAAACGATGATATTTTCAAACTGAATTTCTGATACTCAAAAGATAATATTTTCCAACTAAATTTCTGATACTCAAGCGATGATATTTTCAAACTGAATTTCTGATACTCAAGCGATGATATTTCCAAATTGAATTTCTGATACTCAAACGATACTGTTTTCAAATTGATTTCTGTGATACGATACTTGATTTCATGATGTTATGCTAAATGAGCCCATAAGTCCTTGATATTGCCTAAGTTAGCTTATCGCCATATAGTCCCTCTATCATGAGCCATTAATCACTGTAATGTGAGCGCGAATATAGTGAACAGCTTCGAAACCTGTTTCGGATTGACCTCCGATCCCACTAATGCTTGACGGAATGCCAATTGCAATTGGTTAGCCGCATTAGTCGTGATACACTATATTTGAGTAAAAATAGGAATTGGCAAATCATCTATTACACGAGGGCAAAATCTGTCATTGATTTGATAGAACACCCCTTCTGTTAACGTCTTGCGTGCCATGAGGCTTGGTGCAATATCTATAAAGGAAAGATATATGTATTCAACATATATTTAGATACAGCTGTATAGGTTTGACCATACGTGAATTGTTTATCTGATCGATTTAGTATCATGAGTTTCCAGCTCATGTTAAGATTATTAATTCTTTATTGAATGTGATTGAATATTTATATGATTTATTTGTGAATATATTCGATACTTGTTTCGTTACCGTTTGTATTTTATTAATACCAAATATTCCTGAAATCTAACAAAATAAAGGGTTTTTCCTAAAACTCTATGAACTAAACAACCTTTGTGTTGACACTTTTAAGCATGTGTATCTCAGGTAATTTAACGGAGCAGGACAAGACACAGAGTGGGCATTTATTACTCTGATAAATTAAAATGGTGTAAAAATCAAATTTGTCATTTTTACAAGTCTTTATATCTTTTTATAAGATTTTAAATCAAATGATTCATCTTTTATCAAAATTATTATTTAAATGACAAATAACTTTCAAAATGTTTCTTTTAAACCGTTTTATTGGTTAAAACTTCGATCCTCACCGTAACACCCAAATTAATTTTCCGCTGCGACAAACTTAAATTTTGGGGGTGTTACACAAGGACATTCCTTCTAGACTGAAGTCAAAAGTGGAACTTGCTAATGAAAAACTTAGTGAGCTTGTTGCTGCACAATGGCAAGATAAAGAGAATGTTGCAGCTACAAAGGCTCAGTTGGATATGAAAGCCTCAGAAGCACTTGCTAGGAAAATACAAGCTGATTTGGATAAGATGGGAACTCCATTTACTAGTACTCTGCCTGCTGAAAGACAAAAAGAACTAGATGAAATAGCTAAGAATCTTTCTGCAGTGCAATGGGAAAATTTGGCTGAACAGGCTACTACTAAGCCTAATCTGGGTGAATCTGTGCTTGGAGTTAATAACCCTGACTTTGTCCAGATGATGGTTGAAAGAGGCAAGTTGCAAAGACAACAGGAGGAAGAGAGAAAAGCTAAGCATCTTAGGGAAAGACCTTGGACAAAAGCTGAAATCAAGAAATATATGAGGCAATTTGTCAAGAATCAGGGATGTTCTATGTTTGGGTCAGGATGGACTCAAAAGAAGGTTTGGGGATTTTCAGATAAACAGCTCACCTTCTATTATGATAAAATCATTTCCAATCTTCATTCTTCTGGTATCAATGTTGAAGATGTCTTAGAGAAGAGGGGTAGACTTTTGGATGGGCCTGTTGCTAAGAGAACTAGGCTTAATGATTTTGCTGATCAGCCTACTGAATCCACTGATTCATCTTTTGTTGGTCAGGAGAAAGTGCATTCTCCCTCAGTGTTAACTCAGATGGATACTTCTACTGATGCTGATCCTTCTAATGTTGTTCCAGACCCTGTTCCTAATGAAGCTTCTCATTATGCTGGAGTTTCTCATCCTGATACTACTGAAGCTCAACCTGATGATTCACATGATGCTTCAGCAGATGCTCCAATAGAAGTCCCTGATGATGATTCAGAAGATGTTCCTGCTGATGCTTTAGCACAAGTTACTCCTGATGATTCAAAGCCAGTTCCTAAAAAAGAACCTGCTGATGGTCCTTCACTTCCTTCTACTACTGGCACTAGGAGAAAGACTAAAGCTATAAAGAGGAAGGCTTCTAAGGATGCTCCATTAGAGGATAGTACTTTTATTGACTATGATTCTGATGATGGCCAAGATCCAGTTGTTTGGGAGAAAATTGTGAAATGGGAACTTGTTGATTCTCTGTTTGGTCAAGGACAAGTGAATGTCCTTCATAGACAAGATGGCTCTACCAAGACCTTCACTTTTCTGAGTCAAATATTGCACATGGTGGACAAGCAAGATCTTCTCTCACTTTATGACTGGGTTACCAATTATTATCAAACTCATTCCCCTGAAGGAATTGGAATGTATTTGATGGGAGATTTACAAATTCTGTGTGATTCTCATCGTGGTGATTCTGGTGTGAAGTTTCAAGTATGGAAAGGTCAAAATACTTAGGTGGTTGATTATTGGAAGTTCTTTCCTCTTTCTAATGTTCATATGATTGTTACAACCACTGGTAAGACATTATACTGCTGGGTTGATGTTCTTTACCCAATTACAATGGAAGTGATGAATCTCATGCTGGAGGCAAAGCTTTCTGTTCCTCTGGATATGACTGAGAATGATCTTCATCTTGCTGAACAATTGATAAGGTTCATTAGAAGAAGTATCTTGACGAAGCAGGAACTGAAAACTAAGTATGGTATTCAAATGGAATCATATCTGCAATGAGTTGGTATTGGTATGGTTCTTTGTTGTATATTTTATTTCTCTTCTTTAAGTTTAAAAAAAAAAAAAAAAAAAAAAAAAAAAAAAAAAAAAAAAAAAAAAACTAACATTTTTGTATAGTTTTGTGTATGTTGTATGTTGTATGTAGGTTTGGTGTTGAGTCTTATCACACTTTCTCTGGTCATCAACTTACCTGATGTTGCCTATTCCATCAAAAAGTTGGCTAGTCCAAAGGGTACAGCTTTGGTAAAGACTCATCAAATCTGTTGATAGCTGTAATGGTTTGCTCAAAATCATAGGGTTCTCAACTCACCCATGCTTTATTGCTGAGAGTTGAAATGGTTGTCAATTGACCATGGATTTTTCCTTTCTGGATTCCAAATAATTGGCTAGCCCACAAGAGTATGGCTTGTGGTAAAGGCAGTGGAAAACCATATTTGGTATTCAATTGACCAAGATGATTTTCATCAATAATTGACTAGTCCCGAGCAAACGGCTACAGGTAAAGACTTCTCAAATCCGTTTATAGCTGATGATTTACTAAAAATCATATTCTTTGGGTCATCAGTGTACCATGGTTTCTTAACTGAGAACACTTGGCTACTCCAGTAGTGATGGCTATTGGTAAAGAGACATCAAATCCATTATTTCCAATGATTCACCTCTCACAGGAGTTAACACACCTGGATGTGATGAGAATAGTATGAAACTAATTTGTTTTGATGTACATTTGGTCTTGTGTTGCTGCAAAGAATAGTGTTTTTCAAATACTTGTTGATCATAGAGATTCTATTTATGAAGATTCTTTGCTGCTGATGTTCATCCTTAATCCTCTTGTTTGTGCTATTGGTGATCTATCAAGAAATCTTGAACTTAACTGTGTCAAATTCAAGATTAGGGGAGGATTGTAAGGAATTATTGAAGATACTAATGACTGATACTGCTGACGGGTTCCTGCGGAAGCTTAGAGTGTTTCTGCTGATGACTGGTTCCTGCGGATGTATTGAGATCCTACGGATAGAGTTCATCTATGGATAGAACTTATGTAATTTAGGACAAGATATGTAGAATATCTTTTATTAGTTTATTATTATTGGTTTCTTGTAAGAAAGGTTAGGGTTTCCACTGGTATATAAGGAACCCTAGGTCATTGTTTAATGTACGAGTTTCATAAGATTATTAGTAAAAGTATATTGATCTATAGAGGATCAAGTTTAGTATATAAGTTTGTTTTTATATTCCGCAATAATTACAAGCTCACAGAGATTATCTAACTTAGTCTTACTGGTGATTACATTAGTAGACTAACGATCTATTGGCTCGAGATCTATCAAGATATAGGTCCTAACAGATTCCTTGTTGATGCTTGTGTCTATCTTCATCAATTAGGGCGTGACACTTCGATAGATCTAATTGGTTTAGCTTATAATTCTTGATTCCTATTGTCTCTTGTTTGGTTGATTGTATTTGATGTTAGGCTTAAGAAAACTGGCAGATCTCCATTGTGCAACTTGCTTGAACGTCTTAAGAACCATGAACCGATGTGTACTAGGTTTTTATGGTTGTATTTAATGCATGAGCGAATTCTAGTGATCCCATGTTAGGAGCTTCTTAGCCGGCTCGACATAGGAGTGAAGTAGGAGCTTATAGAATTGGGGAAGTAAGTACGCCACCCCATGAATGGTATTAAGGAATACAACCCGTCAATTAAAACAAGGTGTGACAATTCAATAGGTAGAATTAGATAGCTAGCAAGGAGTAACATATCATGGGTAGACATGCTTCACCTACCTTGTAGAACCCTAGTTTACTTTTCTTGTTAATTAGTTTAATTAGTAGCTTTTGGATTAGTTGATTAGCAACTAATTCCGCCCCTCCTTCCAATACCCGAGATTTTTACCTGCTTTTCATAAAATATAAACAACATAAAAAGAATCATCCTTCACCTTTAGACCTAGTTAGATTAATTTCAATCCTAACGACACTATTCCTGAGTTAAATGATCAATCCCCCAGTACTTGTCACTATACTATACTACAACGATCAGGTACACTGCTTGGTGGGGGTTGTAAGCTTCTCGAGATCCCTTGAGAGGTAAAGCCTGGTGCAATTCTCACGCATCATTAATGTAATATGGTTCTATCCCAATTAAGTAGCAAAGCATTCGCTTTTTCCACTTATTGAATTTTCCAACCTCATGTCGAGGGGTAGTAGCTGAATAACTTCCACTCTTTTTATCGACAAGTTGGGGAACATCTGAGTCAGCCATGGTGGGATCTTGATTTTAAAAACTTTCAGCACTCTTTGTTTGGAAAACAAGTTAAGAAAAGTTTTATAAACCAGAGGCTCTGATACCACTTATTGGTCCCGTTTACTAAGTTAATAGTTAACTAAAGAGTTAACCTAACCAAGTTTCATGATTTTTAACTCAGATAAGTAAGATTAACTACAAAGATAAAACGTAAGAAAAGACACACGATATTTTTCAACGTTTAATTCTTATTAGAAGTTAATTAAAAGAATTATACCCAAGTGTTTGTGGAATAAAACTTGGGATTGAAATGACAAGTATGGTGTGGGCTCCTCTCTAAACTCAAACTACGGTGAGTGACAACTATAAGGTCACACTGAGCTATCTCAGGGACTGGGTTCTTCTTTGGAGGAGTAAAAGTGGTTTGTGAATGCTTCGCATTAAATGCACAAACTTGTCAAATTTTACTCCTCACTTATGCTACATATTTATACACAAGTAATTTAGAACTTTACCGATAAAGACAAAAGATGACCTAACTAGTAGAGACAAAAATACTTACGTATTTTGTCTCTGTTACAATAGACTATTTTGGGTATAAGACAATGTGCCTTTCCAGTGCACAGTAATGACACTATCCTGACATGATGCCTTTCAGGGAAAGTTTGAATTCAGGTAGATGAGGTCACCTGTTGATACGTTCAAACTTTTCCCGCCTTGTCCCGCCCATACTTCAGTCTTCAGGTTTTCGGTCTTCGGTCTTCAGTATGTAATAGTTGTTGAGGAGTCCTGGGGGTTCAGTGAGTTATTGTCATCCTCACTGAACCCATCGTCTTCTTCTTGGCTTAGATTCTATACACCGAGTTCCGCCTCACTGAATGGTGAACCTTTCAACATAGACTCACTCCAAGCATCCTGAAGATGAATCAATGAGGTATTGTTCACTCAGTGACTTGTTTGTATATACGGATAATAGACACTTAGGTTATTTTATTTTTAAATCCAAGTTTAAAGGAAGCTTGGGGAATTCAGTGACCCAACAGAGAGGGGGGAGGAGGATTAGCTGTTGGTATTTTAAACTTATTTTTTTAAATTAAAACATTTCTTTTTAATTCAAAAATAATTTGTAAAATATTTTTTTGAAAAAATGTTTTGTCACATTAAAAATGTAAAGTTTAGAAAAATATTAAAAATCTGAAGTCAAAATGTTTTAGAACTCATGTACACAAACGCATCAGAATGTCTAATTTTAATTTGATGTTTAAACCCTCCAACTACCATATATTCGGGCACATGCAGACGTTAAAAACTTATGTTTAGCATGCTATGGGTATCATTGGTGCAAAGATTTTAAATATTAGAATACAAACAGGATAACTTAAAGCTCTATTGACTCGCTAATTTGACATGCTTTTATAATTATTCGGATCTTTAAACTCAACCTATTTGACCACTTTCAACAAAGTGTGGTGGTGGTATGTATCCGTGTCAAGTAGAAGAGTGTGAAGAAGGGTGGTGGTGGTAGAAGGGTGGTAGTGTTGGTGGTTGTGCTTGCATTTCTGCAATTCTATATTTTTGTTTTGGATGTTCTTGTTGTTGTATTAAAATTAAATATTAATTCAAAAGAAATTCAAATGGGAAAGAAGACGAGGGTATATTAGTCATTTCACTGCGTTTGACCTTGACTTAACGAGAGAAGCAAAAAGTCGCTCTCGGTGGCTTTTGCAAAAATAAGAAACATTAATTTCGTTTTTGCAATAAAATTTCTCTCGGTGTATTCCTTGCGCATTTAATTTACCCTGAAATAAATTTAAACTAAAATAGTTTGTTTCCTCGGACGGGGTAAATACACACGGAAATATTGTTTTTTGCATTTTTATCCAATTGAGTCGGTCACTGCATTATTCTTAGGGTAGTGATATCTCCACATAGGAATTTACTTCATAAACATAAATTTAGTGGGACAAACATAATTTTACAAATAAAAGTTATGTAAGCCCCACTAAAATTATGTGTATGAAGTAAATTCCTATGTGGAGATATCATCACCCTTATTCTTATTGCTTTTTTACTTAATGTACTGTTGAAACTTGCTAACTGAGTAAAGTTAGTATCGAAATTTGCTAAATGCGATATGAGATTTTTGCAAAACAATCATTAAGATTAGTTATTAGTATAAGTTTATAACTGATACCTAATGACTAATATCAATCTGTCACGTCATTCCAATTTCCAACTCATTGCTATACTTTATTTGTCAACAAAAATCCTTTTTTCTAAAATAAATAAATAAATAAAAATAAATAAATAATCCTATCTTTAATCTTCAAACATTTTTCTCTAAATTTGTTTCCAAATCTTCTCCATCCTAAAAAGAAAAAATATTTCCTTACCTCAGATTAGGGTAAAGATAATCAATGAGGTACCGGATATTCTCTTGAAATCGTGATATCACTTTCCAATAGAAACTATTCGACCCTATGCCTGGGTTACACGAATATCTCTATGGGATAAGACCAAGTGATGTTCTTGTTTTAGGCACAAACCAAGAACCTGATGCGTATTCAAGTGTTAAGGGTTTTGTGATTTCGTATATCCATGCAGATGTGTTATGACCTCTATTTATAATAGAGAATACTCAAAACCCTAGCCCATGAAATTATATATAATTAACGGCCCATTAATTATATCATAATACTTTCCATAATAGTAGGAATCAATGGTTAAAACTGAGCAGCAGAATAACTGATGCTATCAGCAGATTCACACTAGCAGCAGATTCAGCAGCAGAATCAACACACTATCAGCAGATTCAGCAGTAGAATCAGCAGATTCTTCTCATAACCACTATTGAGTCAGGGTGTTCATGGACCAAATGGGTGTATACTCCGTACCTCCAAACCCATTACCAGGTGTGAACTCATTCCTTTAGTAACAATCCTCCCCAAATTTAGTTCACTTCCTTTGCATGAAAAATTAAAAACAAAACAAAACAAGTGCATCAATGAAAATATCCTGAGGATTGATTCCACATTAGTACATATACTTTCAAATATTCGAGAATTAGGGTGTTCTAAGAATTGAACCCTTCAACCTATTTGAATACCTGATGATAAATACACACAAGTTTTCAAACACTAAAATACTCGTGACACTATACAAGCCATGTGTCCATATCCAATTCATAAATGTTGTAAAAGCTAAAAGTCCAAAGCTTCCTGAAGCGGCAAAACTTCAACATTCACATAGGTGGTTCATCTTTAATTCATGCTCCTGCTTAGCACTTTTTCAAAGAAAATTAACCATTAAGAAGTTATAACTTCATCCTCCTTTCCAGCAGATAACAAGCACAACCTTGGGATGTTTGTGATACATGTGCTTCAGTCTACTAAATGATCAGCTTTCCACATTGAACTCAGCTTCCAGGTTTCCTTAGAAGGGAGTTGGGTATCCTTGCATTCAGTGACTAAGTTGGACTTAAACCCATCCCTTTAGCAGACTTCAAAACCAAGTCTCTAGCCAAACCCTTCGTCAAGTGATCAGCTAAGTTTTGTTGAGATTTAACAAACTCTATAGATATCACCCCATTCATGATAAGCTCACGAATCATGCTATGCCTAACACCTAAGTGTCTAGACTTCCCATTGTACATCTGGCTGTAAGCCTTTGCCAATGTAGCAGCACTATCACAACGGATAGAAATAGGTGCTATAGGTTTAGGCCACAATGGAATCTCAAGAAGCAAGTTTTTCAACCATTCAGCTTCTTTGCCAGCAGCTGCTAAAGCCACAAATTCAGATTCCATGGTTGAACTGGTAATGCAAGTTTGTTTCTTGGATGCCCAAGAAATTGCACCTCCACCAAGTAGGAATACCCAGCCACTGGTAGACGAATTGTCTTCAGTGTTACTGATCCAACTTGCATCAGTGTATCCTTCTAATACTGAAGGATAACCAGTATATGAGAGACTATAATCCATAGTTCTCTTCAAATACTTAAAGACCCTCTGAATTGCTTGCCAGTGATGAGCACTAGGATTACTAGTATACCTGCTTAGTTTACCCACAGCAAAAGCAATGTCAGGTCTTGTACAAGTCATGGCATACATCAAGCAGCCAATCACCCGAGAATACTCAAGTTGAGATACAGCTTTGCCAGTATTAGGCGTTAGCTTCTCACTTGTATCCATGGGAGTACTCACTGGAGTACAATCAAAGTAATTAAATTTCTTTAACACCTTCTCAATGTAATGAGACTGAGATATCGAAATTTTGTTACTTTCATGTTTAATCCTAATACCAAGGATAACATCAGCCTCCCCCATATCCTTCATGGAGAACTTTGATGACAAAAATTCTTTTGTAAGATCAACTTGATTTTGGTCAGTGCCAAAGATCAACATGTCATCAACATATAGACAAATGATGACTCCTTTACCAGATTCATCAAATTTGCTATATACACATTTGTCAGCTTGATTAAGTAAATAACCACTAGACAAAACCACTTCATCAAACTTTTGATGCCATTGCTTAGGTGCCTGTTTTAGTCCATAAAGAGACTTAATCAGTTTACACACCTTGTTTTCATTGCCAGGCATGATGAATCCCTGAGGTTGGTTCATGTAAACCTCCTCATCTAAATCACCATTCAAGAAAGCTGTCTTCACATCCATCTGATGAATAATCAGATTGTGAATTGATGCCAAAGCAATCAGCAATCTTATGGTACTGATACGTGCCACTGGAGCATAAGTATCAAAGTAGTATATTCCTGACTTTTGTTTAAAGCCTTGAATAACTAATCTTGCCTTGAACTTTTCAACAGTTCCATCTACCTTCATTTTCTTTTTGAAAATCCATTTGCTACCTAGAGGTTTGCAACCAGGTGGTAGATCAGTCAACACATAAGTGTTATTGCCCATGATAGAGTCCATCTCATCATTAATTGCTTCTTTCCAGAAAGCAACATCCTGGGACTTCATTGCTTCTTCAAATGTTTTGGGATCATCCTCCACAATGAAGCAATAGGAGTATTGGTCAGAGACCTCACTCCTTGTACCTTCAATTAAGTATAATTGAAACTCAGGTCCAAATGATTTTGGAGTCCTCACCCTATTGCTCCTTCTGAGCTCAGGTTCAGGTTGTTGTTCCACAACCTCAGCAGGAACCTCATCAGATACTTCTGATACACCATTGTCATTGGTTCCATTTGGAATCCTTTGACTTGGTCTAGGGATAGATGAGAATATGTTCTCATCAAAGAGTGCATCCCTTGATTCAATTATTGAGTTAATTGAAACAGACTCATTAGGTTCTATAACATAAAACCTATATGTCTTGGAATGCTCTGCATATCCAACAAAGATGCATTCAATGCCTCTTTCTCCCAAAGTTTTCTGCTTTGGATCAGGGAGTCTTACAACAGCCCTACAACCCCATATCCTAAGATAATTAAGGTTAGGTTTCTTTTTAGTCCAAAGTTCATAAGGGGTAACTTTGTTCCTTTTGTTGGGAACCCTATTTAATAAATAGCAAGCTGTTAACATAGCTTCACCCCAGAACCCTTGACTCAGTCCTGAATAGTACAACATGGAATTAACCATCTCCTTCAGTTCCCTGTTTTTCCTTTCAGAAATACCATTTTGCTGATGAGTATAGGGAGCAGTTGTTTCATGGATTATACCAACAGACTGAAAATACAGAGTATCCATGTACTCACCTCCCCTATCAGTCCTTAATCTTTTGATCAGGGAACTTTGTTGCAATTCAACTTCAGTTTTAAATACTATAAATTTATCTAATGCTTCATCTTTAGAATGTAATAAATAAACATGACAAAACCTAGAAGCATCATCAATAAAAGTCACAAAGTATTTCTTATTCCCCAAAGAGGGAGTAGCATGTAAATCACAAAGGTCACTGTGAATTAACTCCAAAACTTTAGTTTCACGTTTTACTCCTTGAAAAGGTTTCTTAGTTATCTTGTTCAACATACAAGTTTTACATTTTTCAGTGTTCATATCAAAAGCTGGTATTAACCAATCCTTGGACATATCTTGCATTCTTTTAAAATGTACATGGCTAAGTCTTGCATGCCATAGGTTTGAATCATAAAGTTTAGATGTAGATATAAAAGCAGAATCAATCTTATCATGAACAATATTAAGTCTGAACATTTGATTACACAAATAACCAAAACCAATAAACACACCATTTTTAGACAAAACAAACTTATCAGATTCAATAACTTGTTTATAACCACAATTATTCAAAACACTACTAGAAACCAAGTTTTTTCTAATATCAGGAACATGTAAAACATTAAATAAAGAAACAATCTTTCCAGAACTAAACTTCAAATCAACACATCCGTTTCCATGAACCAGGGCAGTTGACTCGTTTCCCATATGAAGAATAGAACCATCATTCATTGACTCATAGGTCTTGAACCAGCTTCTATCTTTACACACATGAATTGTTGCTCCAGAGTCAACCCACCACGCAACATCATCATCCTGCACAAAGTAAATGTCAGATATATATGTAACATAATAAATCTCAAAAGACTTATTAAACACATTCTGACCTTTCAGAGAATTGGTGTTACCATTCCCTCCACCTGTGCCTGATCCATTGGATTTGTTTCCATCTTTACCACCCTTGCAATCTTTCCTGAAGTGTCCAGGTTTCCCACACTTCCAACAAGTCACCTTAGGTTTCTTGTTAAGATCAGATTTGGTATTATCTTGATGCTTACGCTTGCCCTTGTTGTCATTGTACTTGGTGGAGTTGTTATGCTCCACCATATTGACAACTGATGGACCAGTAGCAGTGCTACTCTTTGGCTTGTCAATGTCTTGAGCTTTGAGTGAATCCTCAATGCGCAAGTGACTACCCAACTCAACAAGAGTTAACTCCTCCTTTTTATGCTTAAGCATATGCTTGAAATCTTTCCAAGAGGGAGGCAGTTTATCGATGATACACGAGACTGAAATAGCCTCATCCATGTTCATCTTGTGTTGTGTGAATCGACCAAGTATACTAAGAAGTTCATTGTATTGTTCCATGACAGGTCTAGAATCAACCATTTTGTAATTGTTAAAATTACTTACAAGGAACTTCTTACTTGATGCATCCTCAGCCATATACTTGGCTTCCAAGGAATCCCATAGTTCTTGAGAAGTTTCAACATTCTGATAAATATCAAATAGAGAATCAGACATACCATTGAGAATTAAACCTCTGCAAACATAATCATCATTCTGCCATTTGCTTCTTGCCCTCATCTATTCCATAGTAGCATCTTCTCCAAAATCTTCTGGAATCTCAGTTGTCAGAACATAAACCACATTCATACTTGACAACAAGAAGTGCATCTTCTTTTGCCATCTTCTGAAATCAACACCTTCAAACTTTTCCAACTTGAAAAAGTTAGCAGCCATTTGTCCCATAGCAGCAGCCATTGATTATCACTATTAGTTTCTATTGATTGTTGGTTAATATGTGTAAACAAGTTCCCAGATTAGGGTAAAGATAATCAATGAGGTACCGGATATTCACTTGAAATCGTGGTATCACTTTCCAATAGAAACTATTCGACCCTATGCCTGGGTTACACGAATATCTCTTTGGGATAAGACCAAGTGATGTTCTTGTTTTAGGCACAAACCAAGAACCTGATGCGTATTCAAGTGTTAAGGGTTTTGTGATTTCGTATATCCATGCAGATGTGTTATGACCTCTATTTATAATAGAGAATACTCAAAACCCTAACCCATGAAATTATATATAATTAACGGTCCATTAATTATATCATAATATTTTCCATAATAGTAGGAATCAGTGGTTAAAACCGAGCAGTAGAATAACTGATGCTATCAGCAGATTCACACTAGCAGCAGAATCATTACACTAGCAGCAGATTCAGCAGTAGAATCAACACACTATCAGCAGATTCAGCAGTAGAATCAGCAGATTCTTCTCATAACCACTATTGAGTCAGGGTGTTCATGGACCAAATGGGTGTACACTCCGTACCTTCAAACCCATTACCAGGCGTGAACTCATCCCTTTAGTGCACTAAATTTTCTAACATCCTTTTGATTTGTCTGATGGTTTGCTACTAGATATATTTTGATAACATTATCTAATTTGACATCTAAGTATTAGACACTTTCAATGGTATAACGAGAAATAGCCAATCCAAAACTTTCAAAGTTTCAATAGTATAAGAGTGCTGGGTACCATGGTGTAATTGACACGTTAAGCCTATGCAGCTGGCATTATGGCGGCACCATGACACTAGAGATGCACTGCGCCAAAACCAATTATTTTCTTTTCTTTTTAACGTTGTCTGTTATTTGTATTATAGCAAATTTCATAAATAAAATATCAGTGAAAAGAGTTGTAAAAGAAGAAAAACCTGAATGACATGTCGTGCTCTAATGAGAGGAATAGCCCGTTTCCAAAACTTTGAAATGGTATAATTTGGGCAATAGTCAATTTCCAAAGAATAAAAAAATAAATAAAATAAAAGCATTAACTATGAAATGTCTGATAAACAAAAACTCAAATTACAATGACCTTTTTAAGTATCAACCCGTCTCTAAATTCGGCAATAAAACCTTCTATAATCAAATTTGAAGTAACAACATGCTTAATCGAAATTCGTTGAGATTGTTTATTCAATTATTTTTCAGTTCATTTCACCAATTCAAATAATCAAATTGTACATTTATCTAATTATCTCTTATTTTTCAGACTACACAAACATTCCCCCAACAGAATCAAAACCAACTACCCCTCGCTAACATGCGCATGTAACATACTACACACCTCACTCACTTCTTCTTCATCACACACACACTAAAACACACTAAAAACACACAGTAAACACTAAACACAACAATGTCACACCACCACACTCAAACTCTCACGCTCTTCATAAGCATCATCCTAATAACCGTAACAAGCGCAACGAAAATCGGCGTAACATACATCCCATCCCAATCCCAACCCCCGCCCCAAAAAGTCATCCAAACACTCCACTCCTTAAAAATCACCTCTGTCCATCTTCCCAACCCCGAACCTTCCATTATTCGCGCCTTTTTCTACACTAACATCACTCTGTTGCTAACCATTCCTAACAACCTCATATACAACATTGCCTCCAATACTTCATACGCCTCGCTCTGGCTTTACGCGCACGTTCTACCGTTCTATCCTCGCGCTCTCATCACCGCCATTTCCGTTGGGCATGACGTCATCAATGGAAGAAGTGACGTCATCAATGGGAGGTATGACGTCATCCATGCTTCAGGTGACGTCATCAGTAACGGAAACTATGCCTCTGGTGACGTCATCGGTAAAAGAAATGATTCAGGTGACGTCATCAATGGAAGAAATGACGTCATCAGTAACGGAAATAACGGTCTAGGTGACGTCATCAATGAAAATAATTGTCCAGGTGACGTCATCAGTAAAGGAAGTATTGTTAATGATGTGACGGTTGACGGAAACAATGTGACAGGTGAGGTCATCATACGCGCTGTAAGAAATGTTCATCTAGCGCTTATTGATTTAGGTATACGTAAGATTAAAGTTTCGACTACTCTTTCGTTTGTTAATATTATGATGACGTCATTTCCGCCTTCATCGGCTGAGTTTCAAGAACCGGTTAATGGATTAGTGATCAAGCCGCTGTTGCGGTTTCTAAGCGAGACGAATTCGTCGTTTTTCGTTAGTTTGTTTCCGTATTTTGTGTACAAGTTAAGGCCTGAGATTCCGTTAGGATATGCTTTGTTTCAGGAGCACGCGTTTAATTTTAGAGATGATGTTGTGACTGGTGTTAGGTATAGGAATTTGTTTGATTTGATGGTGGATGCTGTTATAGCGGCGTTGACGGTTTCTGGATACGAGAATATTCCTTTAGTTGTGACACAGACGGGGTGGCCGAGTTCGAGTGATGAGGAGGTTAATGAATTGGAGACGCGCCCGTTGTTTGCGGAGATGTATTTGAGAGGATTGGTTTGTCATTTGCAGTCTGGGATAGGTACGCCTTTGAGGCAGGAAGGTGTTGCTGAGACGTATGTTTATGAGGTGTTTGATACTAATACGACATTTGGGAACCAGGAGGGGCTGAGAGGTGGGACGCCAGGGCTGAATTGGGGGTTTTTGTATCCGAATATGTCGATGAAATATGAAATTGATTTCTCGGGTGGTTTTCGTGCTAGTAAGGGAATGCTGGTGAAGGTGGTTCAGTGGCTGCTATCGCTGGTAATTGGTTTGCTGATATGATTTGATTTTTTGATGATACGATTAGAATACTGTACACATGATGATAACCGGTACACTGTGTTGAAACTGAGGCTGATTACTGATTAATGAGATGTTTAGGTTAATGATATTTGGGAGGGTAGATTAAATTGTATCTTACGGTTGTTATCTTAGCAATTAAATAAAGGAAATGAGTAATTTTGGTAGTATTGTTCTTGTACATGATGATATATTGGTATCTGCAGATGTTTTACTTTTCTTCCTGAAGTTAGTTTTTCGCTTTGATTGTTTGTTTATTCAAAAATTTGAAACATGTATATGGTATTAAAAGTGAGCCAAACATTGGTTAAGATTTAAGACCAGTTGAGTGAAAGCATCGATAGGCCATAACACTAGCTTCTTAGATGTGCTGAGATTGTTTCAAATGTTATTTTGGACGATTAACTAGGAATCATGGAGTTCCAGTAGTTTCAAAAGTATCACGAAATGGCCAAATCCATCTCAAGAACAACCAAGCAATGATACAATTAGGATACATTATTCTCAATCTCAGCTGTTGATTACTTGATTAACGTGACAGACATCTGTTTAGGTAAAATATATTGTTACCATAGCAATCGAATGAAGAACATGAGTAACTTTGGAACAATTGTTTTTCTTCTAAATGACGTCAGCCACAGTGGTTTAGTTTTCTTCGTAATGCAGGTTTTGTGTTTCACATGTTTGTTTGCGTTTTCAAAAAGTTGAAACACAGATCCTATTAGCAAATGAGTCAAGCTTGAAACCACACTTTGTTGATAGCAGTAGAGTAAAAGTACCCAATAACGCTTGAATGTTCACAAATGTTCTCAGTAGGAGGTGATGCAGGTCACTCAACTCCTTTTCTTTCTTTCCCCTGCCATTCTTTATGTTGCCCATACCTTTCCTCTGGCCTGATTTGGTGTGCGGCTGTATTCCCTGACACAAAAGAGAGGTACATTCTGCTGTATCCATTTCCACTTACTACCAACCAGCTCAGACCCTATCCCTGTTCCCCTCTATGGCAGTCATGGCATTCGTTGAGACTCGTCTTAAATTTTCATGACATGTACTGCTGAGGTGTAGATTTCCATCGATTAATGCTATGTGTTGATGTAAAGATTTATGCCAAGATATTTAATGAAGTTACCAAAATAACTGTTCTTGTGTTTCCTGTTAAAAACCTGTTCTTGTAAATAATGGCAAGCATGGGTGGTTATTGAATTTTATGAATGCAATTTTAGAAACCGGTTCAAACCTGATCAGAATGGTCAGTTTAAAAACCGTGTCAAATGGGTCTTCTCTGGTCAGGTCGATCCGACGATTTTCCCCATTTTGATCCCCTACCTTTCTTCATTTCCCCTGCCATAGCAAAATAATGTCTCAGTTTCAATCCTTCCTTTCTT
This sequence comes from Artemisia argyi, assembly GCA_030686995.1. Classification (NCBI taxonomy): domain Eukaryota; kingdom Viridiplantae; phylum Streptophyta; class Magnoliopsida; order Asterales; family Asteraceae; genus Artemisia; species Artemisia argyi. The sequence continues at coordinate 137,884,682 of CM060694.1, forward strand.
AAAGAACTCTGGTTAACATCTAAATACCACATTGTTCACCTATAAACATCTGAACGTCATGTATAATATTATCTAGTGTGGCATTATAGAAGTAATGATATAATAGGATGCTATTGGTATAGCATTATCAATCTATGTATGCTGTGAGAGGATACATTATTTGCATGCTTGCATATCACAAGCTTAAGCAGTTAAGCTGAACTTAGTTAATTTCCAGTGTGTTGTCATCAATTTATCATGGTCCTTTTTGGACCAAATTCCAGTTACTATCACAGAATGCTCAATGTCCTTAGAGAACGATACAGCCAGATTGCATAATTTTACCTAACAAAAGAACAATGCAGATACGGATGTTTACATGAACTTCAAACATCCCCCCCCCCCCCCCCCTCCAAAAAAAAAAAAAAAAGTGGGGTCTCAAACTTAGAATAGTGCAACCTATGTTTTACATAATATGAAATTTCCTAACAGTTTGGCATGGTTTAGTGCACACATGAAGATAGACTGAAGTCAATTGTCCTCAATAAACAAACGGTCAATTTCATGTTGCATACAGTGTGCACCTTATGATCTATCATTTAAAATGCAACGATACCCATATTTAAACAAACGGTCAATTATCATGAAGGTTGAAATGTCAAACATATTTCTTGTAATTAACTTCAATTTCTAATTACTCGTTTCTGTACAACAAAACCATTTAACTCAGCATAGAGTAACTGTTTCATCATTCACAACAATTGTATACAGCTTAACTGCAAACAAGTAAAGCAGAAATCTGGCGGACATCTTCATCGTAAAAACAAAAATGATGAGGGAGTTGACCAGAAGCTGATGTTGGTTGAATTGTTGGAAAAAATTGGATCGTTCATGTGATCTATCAGTCATTGTCGAGGCCTGGGAACTTTTAAATTGCATGCAAGTCTCTTCTTTTGTGACCCATTTAGATGAAATAGCCATCTATGTTGTTCAGCTGTCATCAGGTTGAAATTGGGCAAGGTCATCTGCTATGTCCGTTTTCAGAGTCAATAATGGGGAAAGTGTTGATAAGTTTGGATCATCTTTGTGCTTTATCCAAGCTGCTTCAAACTGCTTGCTTTGGCATCTGAAATTCGAAAGAAAGAAAAGAACCAAACAGTGATAGAAATTAATGCACTGTCATTGAAAGTACTTAAAGTAATAAACTTGGCTTAGGATGTTACTGTTGAAGCAATATGAGTATCTGAAGGATACGAGCTCGTATGTTTTCTCTTTCGACTTTGAGTGATGCATCCTTGTACAGTATGACCAACTCATCCACCAATCTGGGACCAAGTAAAGTACACTATTCATTATACCAATATCATACAGAAAAAGATGTTACTTGTTATAATACGAAGAAGATATCAAATGCATAACGAATGAGAAACATTACTTGTCATAATATGGTGAATATCTTATCCACGTTAACTTTATAACTGTTTTGATACTGTCAAGGACCTGCAGGTTGCAGGTGGTAACTTAACGTATGTTTCACGATTAAAGAAATAAATTAACGGACAAGCTTCAATTATCCTCTGAATCCAACGTTGAAAATATGTATATTTCACATTTACATCATTCTGAAGTATTGAGTTAGATCTAGAAAAATTAGGGTTAAAAAGTATTTTTATGCTTTTCGGGATCATGCAGTAGTTAAAGAACTTCCCTGATTTGAATTTAAACAACCTTTTTTCTTGAATTTGTAGACCTATGAATCTTAAACATCTTTTGATAGCATCAGTTTAACCCTGCCACATGTGAACAATTGCTAACAAGTGCACAGAAATCTGTCAATTCTGATATCCCAAAACACATTATCCTATGCGCCAGTAATACGTTCTATGTGTTCCAAATAATATCTCATTGGTTATAACTTTATATAAATGATATCTCATGGGTTTTAAGCATTAAAATCTCTACTTATGTGTTCAAAGAAAAAACATCCTAATTAAATGGCATTTGGCTGCTTGGGAGACGTAGAGCATTTATATCAACAGAATGAACACATTAAGCTCACGTGATAGTACAACCAGTTCTTACCAGTAAAACAGATTCATCATCATCAGCATGCATCCACTTGAAGAAAAGCGGGAAGATGCGCCTGAAATGACCCAGCAATACAAGACCCATGCCACTGAAAAGTGGCTCGATGTATTTAAGCCATGAAATACGGCGCTCCTTAGATCTTGGTTGTCGCCATAAGTGGCTTAACATCTCATTTAGCAGCTTCTCGTACCTAAAAATATGCCAGTGAAAAGAGATCAATGTGTGTAATCCATTATGCGTATTGTTTCCTCGTTGTATTCTTATTTTCATATCTTTTTTTTTTTTTTCATTTAAGGGTAGCAATGAATAACAAGCCAACCGGTGAAAAATGTTGAAAGGGTAGAGATGGACTATACCATGAGCTGCGAGGATTATTTTGCTGGGTAGAAGTCACAAGGAGCACAGACATCTCAACCACGTATTCCCATATTTCATCATCGGAAGCAATATTCTGGCAGCACGCATCTAGAATCACATCTTCATACAAACTAAACTCAGCAGCCTTCACATGTTTTGCAAGATGTATGAAAGTAATCATTCCCTGCCCCTGATACGAATAGAATAGTAATATTAAACATATAGTTAATACTGTAATATGAGCTATGGCACTTCAACCACATATTGGTCACTGCTAGTGTGGCTCAAGTTGGATTAAGTTCAATAAAACAACATATAATATCAAGGATCCACAAGTGTTTATAGCATTAACTACCAGTAACGCAGTTATCACATCGTCCCACAGGTATCCGACATTGTTACAAATTGTACAAAAGCCATCATCTTTAAGTACGTAAGAAATCACCGTTAAACCAGTAAAGCCAGAAAAGCAGAGAACCCAGTAATGTGGAATGTAATATATACTCATACACATCATGAGATAATCAACACCATATTCAGGTAGTTTATTTAGAGAATATAACCTATGATTAGAACTGACGTATTGTTTTGACTTATGAGACTTTTAAAGATTGTTAATTAGTTCTTGATATACATGACTCATGAATCATAATTCCCTAAATATAGGGAGAGTATTAGTTGATCCTTAAGTTTCATGTCCTAATGCCTGTGTCGTACTCTGTAACCATTACGAGTGTAACAATTATCAGATGCCTAAATTTACTTCCGTATGAATATGTATTGTTCAACTTCCAAGTCAAACAGAATGTCAATACTCCATATTGCATTACAGGCAATCAAGGTAAACCCATTAGTTGCATAGCCATGTGGCGTTCTGAACTTAACCTATGGTCAACCACACCATATTTAAAAGATGGTTAATACTAGGAGTCATACTCGTTCAGTAGCACTACAGAAACATAAGCCTGTATATCTTTCAGAATCCATAAGAAAAACATTAAAGCAACAACGAAACTACAAATACAAGTGAATGAGATTGAAGGTACATACTTTCACTTCCGGCGACCAATGATCAAGAGCTGTGAGTGCACATGGAATGATCAATGTACTCAGTTTTCCCAATTGCCATATATCAACCTATCATAAACATAATGAACCTCTTAGAAAACCATTAATCACCAACCTTAATCTTTTGTTAAGTTAATCGCTCAGAATAACAAGATAGTTTACACGCTTTACCAATTAAGCAAAAATTACATTAATCATCATCAAACGCCCACATTTGCATTAGCAATCATAGGCTCATAGGAGCCAAAAAAACATTATCTTTAACGAAAACAAGAAACTATATTGCTATGATTAGTACTAAAATGCAAATAATTTACCATTCAGTTAGTTGCTATAGTCATATAACCGGTAAAACTAAAATATCGCTATTAGCAAAAAGTCATTTTGATATAGAATTTCTCAACATGCTTTTTCGAAACAGTTTCTAAGAAAACGTTTTCAATCACTTTTTTCAAATATTCTGCCAAACGCTATTTTCTACCAATCTGTGTTTTACAAACGCAGTTATTAACGCAATCCCAAACACCCTTTAACCATCTAGAACAAATGAAAACCTGTGTAACAAGCCACTTAAACTGATAAGCAGCCACAATCGCATACGCAACCGGAACCCTCGCCGAATTTGCGCTAACCTCACCACCGTCCTCACCTTCGCCAATCCCACTCTCCTTAATCCTCATTTTAACCACCCCCAAAACCTTAACCATCATCTCCACCACCAAATCCTTCCCCTCAACCTCAAAATACCCTTTTCGCAGCTCTCGAAAAGCCTCATTCGCAACGTCCGAAAGCGAAAGAGGAACCCAAGAAAGCTGGTCATAAGTTGATGTCTGGGAAGAACATAATGCAGCACAAAGTAAGATAAAGTTGGTTAAAGTTGTATCGAATGATTCTTCTTTTTGTTGGGTGTTTGGTAAATAGGATTGGAGAAGGGTTTTGATTGAGATGTTTGATGATTCAGGGGGTTTGTAGGGTGTTTGGGAGAGGGTGTGTTGGATTGGTTCTGATAACCTGCAAAATTAAGATGGTTAGTAGATAAATAAGGTATGGTTTTGTGAAATGGGTTTAGTGGTTTACCTGATGATGAGGTTGTGAATATTGGAGAATGAGGTCGCCATTTTTTCTCTGATTCCTCTTCCAACACACTTGTTTACAGAGGACACAAAAAAATATTTTATAATTTCCTAGCTTTTATTTTTTATTTTTTTTTTTCACACAAATTTTTGTTTGGCGTTCGAAACTTAGAGCCTATGGAGTCATATAACTTGAGTGATATAACTCATGTTAGCATCACACCATCTCAACACTAAATAACATAATACTAAAAGAATACCAAAAAATTAACACCCAATAACGTCACTTTTTTAGACTCACTAAAAAATTATGAAAAATAGAAGGAAATTATTAAGCCTAAATACCCTGAAAGTGACACCATTTTGACAAAGTAACATTTTATATTGGGCATTTGTTTCGGCTTATAACTTATTTAGTTTTGGGCTTATGTTTCATAAACTCATATTTTATAGCTTATTTTAAAACATTTCAGCTTATATAAGTTTATTTGTCATATGAACTTATAGGCCGAAAGTCGAATGAACTTATACAAACCGAAAAATTTCAAAATAAGTTACAAAAGTTAAATAAACTTAGGCGGTGTTTGATTTCAACCAAATAACACCGGGTGGGAAATGGTTGTAACTTAAGTTGCCAAGTTATAACTTGAGTTACTACAACAACTCAAGTTACAACGCATGAGTAACGTAGTATGCCTGAAAATGGTTTTAACTCAAGTTGCCAAGTTATTTTCGTGCCTCCTAAACAATAACGCCGGTCCAAGTTACCACTCCCCGTGCTCTTATAAAAAATTCTTAAAAAATAATATTCCATAGTCTTTTATAATGATATTCTATTTCATTTAGCTTATAAAAGTTATATTTCTTTTAATCTTTAGTTACAAGAAAAGTTACTTTTGTCAAACTTACCCGAAACTTACTAGCTTATATAAATGTGTTATATTATACTCTTTTTATATCAAAATAAATGTTTTATCATTACATTTTTTTTGTTTCTTACCTTTACATTTTGCAAAATAACAGTTTTATCCGTTATTAATTAATTTATAATTTCATAAAAGTTTTTATTAATAACTTCAAGTGAAAGTAATATGGTAAACTTTATATAAATTCTCTATCAATTTTTAGAAGTTGACAAATAATTTGAGATAACGAAAAAATAAACGTGGACCGTAAATTTTAAACGGATGAAGTACTAAACTTATATGAGTCTAAAAATAGAGTTGAGTTATTTAAAAAACCAAACATTCCTCACATACCAAGGGACTAATCCCCACCATCCATCTAAAAATAAATCAATGGTTGAGATTAAAATCATTTAATATTTCACCCATTTTTTATAATTTAAATATCTCTTAAACCGTTAATCGTTAAGCGAAAATAATTACACCATCGCGACGAGCATTTAATTATTTTTCTATAGACGGGCATTTTGATATATTTTCGACAATTGTTTTTATTTTTTTCACGTTTTTTTCGTGACCGAAAAAATCATATATGATATTACATATCATATATGATGTAACACCCCGAAAATTTGATAAGCAGCGGAAGTCTAATCCGGGTCATTACAGTTTAGTACACAGTCATACTCATAGAAAATAATTCAAAAGATAGTCAATATCATTCCATGAAAACTCAAATATTCAGAGTTACAAACATTTTTCCAAAATGTTAATTGTTTCGCAAAAGCAGTGATGAGTTTGTAAAAAATGATATAATTATTGAAATCAAAAGGGAGGTCTTGTGCCCTTTGCCAGCTCCGTGCCGTCATGCTTGCTAATTTCCTGAGATAAACATGCTTAAAAAGTCAACACAAAGGTTGAGTGAATCCATAGTAGTTTAAATAGTAATAGTGTGAACACAAGTCAAGCATTTGAAATAAACAAGCCAAGATAGATAGGTCTTGACTAAACTGGTGTAATATTGCTCCTAAGCCTCATGAAACGCAAGCCTTAACATTGATTTGACATATCATAAAGATAATAACAATCACCTACACCACAGCGGATGTAAATGACAAGGGGCCCTCGGTGACAGGAAATGTGCCAAATTTCCATAATACCTCGAATATAGCACACCTCCTGCCAAGTGATCACCTTGACAGAGGCGGCATGCCATTCCAATAGATCTATCAACTATATTCGCGCTCACTCACAAGTGATTAAGGTTCGTGATATGAGGGACTTGTAGCACGGGTGTCAACTTAGGCAATATCAGGTGATAACAGCATACAGAAAATACTTGTGTTCGATTTATAGCATGTATCTCCCCACGGGGTTTAAAAACAATTAAAAATGTGGGACCATGAACTCACCTGACAGGTGTGTGAATCTCAACGGTGCTCAAAAGTGATGGTGTATTGCTACGACTAGCAATGAAATTCCTCCGACTTGCGACCTAAATAATACATAGTGATCGGTGTTTTAGATTCGTTTCGTAATTGACATGTGATATGTCTCGTGTACGGTGATATCCGTTCGGGTGTCTTAATATATTCCAAAATAACTTCACATAGTTATTTGTAACGTTGTTACGAACCGGTGTTCGATAAATATTAACTTGTTTGTGAAAATAATATTGTTTTAAAAATATTTATAATTAAATATTTTTAGTGAGGTTATATATATATATTTTAAAGTTACCAAAATATATACATATTTATAGATATATAAATCAATTTATACAAAATAATTAATTATAAAATACTTTTGTCATATTTAACCCTTAACTTTATTCAAGTTACACTTTTTACCCTTTGGTAAAAAATAATTACATTTTAGTCCTTTTTGTACTTTTTACACTTTATTCCCCAAACTTTTGAAAAATACGTTTTCTACCCTCAACTTCTTATTAGAAATCGATATTGTCAAAACTAGTTCGAAAGTTTGTGTTTTTGTCACTTTTAGCCCCTTAACGTGGGACTTTTGCAAAAATGGTCCAAAATCATAGTTTTCGAAAAGTTACTTTTATTTTTATAAAAAGTCACTATTTTTATCTTCTAAAATTTATAAAAATCAGTTTTTATAAATTTTATATCATTTCGAAAATTTTAATTCCAAATCGAAAATCTCATACGAATTTGCATTGGGCTCGTTAGCCCGGTTAAGGCCCAAAATGGGTGTAGTTTGTTTTAAGATTGTGTTCGACTAGGACTTGGTTTTGGTCTTGTTTTCATAGTAATAAATCATGTAAGGTTTGCATGTTTCGTGGGTTTGATTTAGTGGGAGCCAAGGAATTAGTGTGTCGAAGAAAATAATTAGTTTGTACGTATAAAAATGAAATGGTGAGCCCTTTCCCAAGGGTGTCGAGGTGTGTACATATATACTATAAGTGCAACGAATGTAAAATAAATGGTGTGTGTCGTGTGTATGTGATATGCATGTTACGAGTAAAGGTAGAAAATGAAAAGGGAAGTGATTAACTTACAACACCAACTAGGGTGGTGAGGATGTCGTGTGATGTGAGCAACGAGAACTAGCAAACGTGGTGTCCCTTTGTTCAAACGATCCCTTACCCTCAAGAGTTACCCAACTCGTTTCAAACCCAAAAACCTTGCGTGCGTGACCCTTGATTCCTCGACAGTAATCAAGAAGGAGTAGAGAGTGTTTATGACTTGAATTTTTGTGAACTCTTGCAAGTGCGAGGCAAAAGTGCATTTAATATGGTTTATATAGGAGGAACAAAGGTAGTTGTGTGTTTGACATTGTGAAGCATGCTACTTAGTTGTCATTCGAATGGAGACAACCTTGTCTCTTAACCTTGCGTTCTTGTCATGTCGAGTAGAGGTGGTGAGGGACAATAAGAGTTGACCTTGGATTAGTTTAAGTTTAGCTAGGTCTAGTAGAGTAATAAACAATAGAGATTAGGGCTCATGTGGTATACATGTTGGGAGACATGAAACATACGATCCATGGGGTATTAGTTCGAAAGTGGTTATGGTGTTTGTCCAATGGTTCGACGGCTCATGAAACAAAGTCAAAGTAAAGTGGTATGTTTGTGTTGAGTTGTGGGGAACCAAGAAAAGAACAAAGGTGGTGGTTTTCTGTTTCGTGTGGCATGCTACGCAAAAAGGAAGAAAACATAATAAGCCATGTGGGCTTGAGATTGTGATCGGCCCAAGTGAATCAAAGGAAAGCAACAAACCGTGTGGGCTTGTGGTGATGATCGGCCCATCAGTGGGGTGAAAAGAGAATAGTTTTGGGCTAAGGGTGTCGTCCGGCCCAAGAATAACGGTGTATCGGTGATTAGTATAATCGTGACTTTAGTTTCGGTGTCGGTGTCGGTTCGTGAAAACCATAAAATAAATATAAACGGTGTCGTCATACGGGTATATATACTCATATATACATAGTGATAGTAAATTTGTAATAATTAACATATACATATTGTTATATATATATATATATATATATATATATATATATATATATATATATATATATATATATTAATAATATCTCAGTGTCCAAATAGGGTGTCGGGTCGCAAGTGGAAGTTACCGGTGTTAACCTCATTGGGTGACATCCAAGAGTGACATTCGGGTGAAAATCAGGTGACAAAACATAATCGGGTGTCAAACAAACGGTGTTCAAATCAATCGGGTGTCAAACAGTCGGTGTCTCATATAAAAATTTCAAATTAGCCCACAAAAATGGCTTAGTGAGAATAGTGTCGGTAATTAGCATTAATAAATGACCTGGGATTTTACGGTGTATTACATATGATATATCATATATGATTTTTTCGGTCACGAAGAAAAAAAAACGAAAAAAAAAATTGTCGAAAATATATCAAAATGCCTATCTATAGAAAGATAATTAAATGCTCGTCATAACGGTATACGTAGTATTTTTTTTCGCTTAACGATTAACGGTTTGAAAGATATTAAATATTTGAAAAAAAAATGATGAAACCACCGCGACGAGCATTTAATTATCTTTCTATAGACGGACATTTTGATATATTTTCGACAATTTTTTTTTCACGTTTTTTTTCATGACTGAAAAAATCATATATGATATTACATATCATATATGATTTTTTCGGCCACGAAGAAAAAAAAATTGTCGAAAATATATCAAAATGCCTATCTATAGAAAGATAATTAAATGCTCGTCGTAACGGTATATTTTTTTTCGCTTAACGATTAACAGTTTGAAAGATATTAATATTTGAAAAAAAAATGATGAAAGTGGGTTTTTAAATTGTTGGGATTAATCTCATCCATTAGAACAAATAAAGATGGAGAGAAAATGGATGGTGGAGATTAGCCCCTGTAAAAAAAAATTTGGTCCTCAAATGATCTTATATCCTAAAAATAAGCCATAAACCGAACTTTTGAAATATAAACCAAAATCAAATGAGCTCATGAGTTCACATACAAATTAATACAAACACCCCTTCTTAGGATGATTTTATGCGGATTAACGAGTGACTTGTCCATCGATATATTAATAAAAAAGCGTTTGATTTGACATTTGATTCAACACTTACATGTTAAAATTGTAGTTATTTGCTGCTATATAGCATCGTTTTTCGTGAGTATTGTTCATTACTTCAAAGAAATAATCTCTCAAGTTGAGGATATTAGACAAATATCAACCATTGAATCAAATCAATAACTCAAATTAAAAAAAATAGAAAATGATTTGAAGTACTCCATCCGCCCTAAATTTATTGTCCATTATTGACTTTTTTAGTATTTCTTTTTCAACTTTGACCTTAAATATTTTTGTTGGTGTTATATAATATTTGATAAAAAATATATAAATGAGTTGGGTTATAAGTGTACTTTTTCAATGGTATAAATTTTCATCAAGTATTATATAACAAAAAATTATATATTTATGGTTAAAGTTTAACTAGTTTGACTTTGAATATTCAAAGTGGACAATAAATTTGGGACGGAAGGAGTATTAAATTTAATCCGATCGTTAATAATTGTAACTTTATCAATCAAATGTACTTGAAACCTCTCCCATTATTCCGTAAGAGTGAGGGTGCGTTTGGTATCGGTATTTGTTTAAGATGAGAGGGCACACCACTATGATAATGAATGATAGATATAATTCATACTTGATATACATCAAAAGAGGCAGGTATTTATTTTGAGATTTATATAAGGTAGAAAATTCAAAATTATGAAATAAGCTCTTTTTTAATCTTAAACAAACCCCTAAAAAGCGATCAAGATACACCCGACCTCTCTCTATTTTCTGAATCCAAGATTTTGGTTTTTGCTTCTATATCTTCCTCTTCTTTCACCATTTTCACCTATTTTAATTCAATTTCAGATCACTTCTGAATATCATTAATTCATCACTTCAATTTTTATTACAGTATCAATCTTAAGAAAAAATGGCAGCAATTTACAGTCTATACATCATCAACAAATCAGGTGGTCTCATCTTCTACAAGGTACTTACAAATCCTTAATTTTACATATATTTGATCACGTTTCATTTAAGTTATATGACATAGACTAAAAATGGGTTATTTAGGATTATGGGTTACAAGGAAGAATGGACACAAATGATACTTTAAGATTGGCCAGTTTATGGCATTCGATGCACGCCATTTCGCAGCAATTGTCTCCGGTTTCGGGCTGTACCGGTATCGAGTTGCTTGAAGCGGATACCTTTGATCTCCATTGCTTTCAGTCTCTTACTGGTATGCATTTTTTTTTTTTTTTTTTAGTTTTAATCATTGCATTTTGGTACATTTATAGTATTAAGTGGGTGTTTGGATTAGCTTATTTATAACTTTGTATGCAGATTCAAAAAGTTCCGGTAATTTATACACAAATAATCCCATAAGCCCTCAAATAAAGCTCCACTTTTTGGGCTTAGGGGGTGTTTGTTTCGGCTTATATAGCCGGCTTATGGCTTATTTGGTTTTGGGCTTATCTTACATAAGCTTGTTTTTTGTGGCTTATTTTGAAGGGTTTTTCTAACTTGTGCCCCCAGGGCACAAGTTAAGCACACCAAAAGTACACAAGGGCCCACGAAATAGTACACAGGGATCCACATAAAAGTATAGATATGTGTACTTTTATGTGGGTCCCTGTACTTTTGGTGTACTTAACTTGTGTCCCTAGGGCACAAGTTAGAAAAACCCTATTTTGAAACTTGTGAGATTATATAAACTTATTATGACATGATAATAAGCTTATATAAGCCAGAAAATCTCAAAATAAACACAAAAAGTGAGCTTATGAAACATAACACGCTTAAGTCGATAAAGATTTCTTTTATGAAGTATAAGAATAGTTTATTCGTGTGTAACTGAGGCTAGGATATTGGTTGATCGGTTGCCTGAAGATTGTATGTTATCAGTTCTAGGGTTAAAGGGATATACAAGTGATTAAGTTTTATAGATCTATTGAACATCGTAAGATTTGAAGTTGTATGTGGTTTCAGGTTGAATACTGAATTGAAACTAGATGTGTGTGAGAACACGTTGATTAATGCTTTACAACAAGAATGATGATTTCGTACATAGAGCCATTACACCTTGTAAAGGTTTAGGCAGATATGTTTTTATGAAGTGTAGAAAAACATGGGTTACCTTAGTAGTTACTCTAGATTTTAGGTGATCCGTTCAGCTTTTTCATTGTTGCTAAAAATACTTTATTTTATGTCTATCAAGGCATTAAACGCTATGTAGGTTGAAGTTTAAATATTATTGGTTGAAAAACAAAGTAGCGTAGCTTTTAATATCCTTATTTCATAGTTCAAGTATTATTAGTTGAAAAACAAAGTCACGTGCATTTTATTGGGTAAATGAATAGGATTATTTTTTAATATTGCCTATGTCGTCATGTTTGGTGTTTATATACTGGAAAGAACTAAATGTGGTGGAAAAATTTTAAATTGTAAATGTAGGTTCAAATGATACCGACTAATGACTATCTAATACCGGTTTTTCGATTTTTTCTGTAATTGTACACTTTGCTGTATTATTATACCTTCATACTGATCATGATGAACTGACATGAAAAAGGAGTGATTTCATTATATTTTATGAGTGTAATGGCCATCTTACCTTCAAACCTGGTTTGGCTCTTAAAAGTTAAAACTGAAGGTTCCAAATTAAATCGGCTAAGAAACATGTACATTATTCTACGAAGTGAATTGCAGCATTTTTGCACTTAAAAGGATAAAAATGTACTTTTTTTTTTTTTTTTTTTTTTTTTTTCTTTTTTTTTTTATAAATTTGCCAGAATTGATAGTTTTGTTAAGAACCATTGACTTGGAAGGGCAAACATTTACATAAATATAAATCGGCCAAGAAACATCTACCTTATTTGGAACTTGATTCCAATCCTAAGAGTGAAGGGAAATTTGTTTACTTTCACTCTTTGTTTCAGTATTTTTGTTGATGAAAAGGTGAAATGCATTTATAATTAATTCCACACATTGGTAAACTGATAAAGACCTGCCGCCTTCTGATACATTTTAAACCACCTTATCAGACTTCCCTTGCTGGCACAGTCATATTGACCCTCCACGTATCAGCAACTTTGGACGCATCAGGAGAGGCATGAACTTTAAAATCGGCTAGTTTTAGCCTCACAGTTTCAGTGACTATATTTGAAGGTTCTTCCCATTGTCTTGTAATATCTTGGACCATTATGTTTCTTTTATGCCAATTAAATGGTTGCAGCTAACTCCAATCTTCTAAGCACGGGTCCAAATATTGCTTGTATAAGGTTTAGCTTACATACCTTCCAGTTATCATTTAATTCACTCATATGAGCTGACCTTATCATTTTAACTCATAAATGATCAGATGGTTTCATAGCATTTAAAGAACAAGTAGTCATGGGAATCATTAAACTGATTGCATAGCGAGCACAGCATCACTTTTCTGGGATTCCAACAGACACATGTCCGCAATAGCTAAAAACTAACGTGAGAGGGTGCAGAATGGTTATCAAAATCCTCCTCGTAATTTTGTCTTGGGCCATTTGCTTTTCTTTAATTGCCATCCACAATACAATGCATGCCTCAGGATGCAATGTGAGAACTAGGGATGGCAAAAAAATCCGTACCCGATGGGGGACCCGATCCCCAAACCCGATTTGACTGGGGAATCCCCGAAATATGAAACCGGGGATGAGGCGGGGATGGGGAATCCCCGAAATGTCTGAATCTCCACGGGGATCCCCGATCCCCATTGGGGACGGGGATGGGGATGTAAAGCAATTCCCCGATGGGGATGGGAACGGGGATGGGGATGGGAAATACAATCCCCGACATTCCCCGCCCCGTTGCCATCCCTAGACCAAATTTCTCTGTTCCAGTTGGCTTTTATATTTACGCTTCTGATATCTTTCCAAACTCTTCTTATAGAAAACAAACCTTCTCCTCCTTTGTTATCCAACTAAACAGTCTTATCTTATTGTTGATTATTTAAACTTGGGACCTGGAGAGAAGTAATTAATGGGATCTTATTCATCCACCCATGACTCCAATTCCACTCCCTATTCTGCACCACATCGGCAATGGTGGTATTATGTGAAATACCGTTCTACTAATAAAATTGCTTAAACTGCTTACATTGTTCCATGTATCATGCCACGTAGAAATAGTATTCCCGTTACCCGCTTTATAGGTAACATAGGAGACTAGCGAGCTCTAGTTTAGCGTGCAGAAGTAATTTAAACTAGTTTTGGCAACAATCAGTCTAATTCTGATATTGTTTCTGGCTTTTAAATAACTTGTATATTTGCTTCTGCTAATCCATTGTATGGACAACAAATTTTGAAACTGTTAATTGATGTTTTCAAAATAAACTGAAGTTATAATTGGTTTTAATTGTGATTCACGAAAAAGGCCTTTTTTCACATCTGGTATCAAGATATACAACGTATATCACTTGTGATAATCCATAACTGTAGCAATAAAATACTACTGTTCCTGTCTATGGCATGAACGTGTTGAAAAAAAACTTTTTTAAGACTGACCTGTTTTCCGATAGAAGGTTTTATGAGTTGCTGTATGTTTCAGTTCATAATAAAATAAGATATTGTTTATTCTACAAATTTTGTTCATTTATATACAGTTTCTGATTTTGATTGATCCAGTGAAACTAACTCTGTGATAATCGTATTTTGGCAGGGACAAAGTTTTTCGTGGTTTCTGAGCCTGGTACACAACATATGGACAATCTGTTGAAGCATATCTATGAACTATACACGGACTATGTCTTAAAGAATCCATTTTATGAGATGGAAATGCCAATCCGGTGTGAGCTCTTTGATATCAACTTGGCACAGGCAATACAAAAGGACCGTGTTGCATATCTTGGGAGATGAACACGAGCATACAAATCTTTATATCTCCACCTTCTGTTTACAGTCTAAACTTACTATTTGAGCACTTAATTTGAAGAATGTTCCGTGAGTGGTGTTATTACCTTAAAAGTGTACTAGGAGTTAATTGTTGAATCAAGTATTTTTTTAAGCAAATAACTTGAGTATTATTCGACGCCTCTCCACATATATTGTTGAGTAATTGTATTAACGACACAATTGAATTTGCCCAACCCTTTTGCTTCTAAAATGTTTCCATTGCTCTCAAGCATGTTGTATGTCTTCATGGTACCGAATAAACAACCTTCCATTAGTTCATATATCCCTTCAACTTAGGAGACCACTCTCTACTCTGACATGCATTTCACCCTTGTTCATGTGAATTATCAACGCGTGCTACAATGTTGGCATGAGATCTTACATTATAAATTCGGTTGTTGAACCCCTCAAAATTTCTTTTGGTGCGCCTTGTTTAAAGGTTAGCGAGTTCATGGTCAATAATATCCTCGTACTTGACCACATTAATCATCATTCTTGTATTGCAAAAGAAAATCCACATCATCTAATTTTGAGGGTTGAGGATTAGCTATCTTTTGAATCATATAAACCCAATTCTGGTGATTTTGCATTTCCTTTTTGTCCAAAGTAATAGGCAGTTAGTTATTATGTACCTTTAGACTCTTAAAATCGAAAAACCGGAACGAAATTCAGTGTGCTACAGTTTTCACCTGGTACATTTTTGGTTTCTAGTCGGATCTAAGAAGCACTTTCCGAAATGATATAAAAAAAATTTAGAATGTTTTAAATATATTAAAACCACAGGTAAAAAGAAAAAGGGTTAATATAGTTCAAGAATTGTGTGGCTTAGTATTTTCAAATAGCTTACTTCTCATTTCACCTTTTTTTGTTTTGGTACTCATTCATGGTTCATGTACTAGATAAGCAATTCATCTTAAGAAATCGGACTTAAAAATCATATAAATGGTCGTTGTAAAAAGTAAAAACTTTGGCCAACTAGTGCCCCATATATGTGCTGCTAAATGACCACAAAGTATATGAGACTCAAATTACTTGCCAATGATATTTCAAGTATATGATGATAAATCTAACTTTTTGTGCTATAAAACTAGATCTTATAAAACCGGGTAACTTTGAGTTTGATCAAGACTCAATACTAATGAAATGCTTATGCTCTAACAATTCAACTTTTATAAGCGACCATCTAGTTTAAAGGATAAACCCCCCCAAAACCTGTTTTAGTTCAGCGGTTAAACCATGTTGTAGTATATTTCCATAACATAATACCAAAACTGTAACATCCATTCGATTATGGCTCTAGTTAAAGATCATTGTCAAGCCATTTACACAGTACTAAATCAAGATTAGACCATACTTGGTATTTTTCTGTAAAAAGTTTGCAATGGTTCCCAACTAGGCTAGTATTTTTATTTTTTTTTAATGTAAACGAGGTGGGCACTGGTAACACTTGGCAAAGACCCCAAAGGTATGGATTTGTTTGATGAAGTTTGTCATACTTGCCCATCCTCCAAATCCAAATCCAACAACGAGAATCCATACGACTATGAAGATGTTCACAATGTACATAGCCGTCCAGCTTGGAATAAAGAATGGAGGTTTCTCTGCAGCATTCTGAAACCGACAAGTTATAACACAATGTTATAAGGTACAAACTGCATTATATTACTCAAAAGAGGATAGTAAAAACTTGGACTAATTCAACATAAGGTGGCCAGCTTTGATCTCATTTTATTTAGATAACCAACTAATTATAGGCGAAAAGCAAAGTTCAAAAGCATGTCAAGGTATAATTTCATGGAAACTACAATGTCGTTAGAACTCAAGATTTCCGCCAAGTGACTCTTTATGATTAAATGGCATAAATAAGAACATGCGACTATGAATAAGTCACAAAAACAGGATATTAGTTAGAAACTGTTTTGGGATAGGTATTAATCGATGGAATACCTTTCGAGCTGAAGCTTTTCGATAAGTAAGCATATGAGCAAGAGCAGGGATGATGTAGACAGTGAAGGTAACCAAGAGAGCCCCAACAGCTGAATTGATTGGACCAAAGAAAGGGAAGATTATCGCTAAAAACCATATTGGTATCACAACTGGGAGCCTTGCTAACGCCCTTAAAAATATGCTCTTTGTGTCATGCATTCCCACCACTTTCTCCCACACAAAGTACAATGGCGTACAAGCAAACCCGAAAGTTATGAACTGCAAAACAATGAAATAAGAACACCCAAATGGTTTATTACGAAATTTACAATCTTTAGCATGTTTCATTGTAGTCTGATAATTAGAAACAATAAAGTTGACTCTTTAGGTCAAACCTAGTAGTTTTTCGTGTTCAAAAGTATGGAGTTGTAACTAAAACCAAAAGGTATGAACTGAAAGGTTATGGCATAATTAAGGTGGCAAGAAACCCCATTGGTTTATCATTTGAAATTCATCATCTTTAGTAGGTATTGTTGCAGTCCTCATAAGAAGTTGACTAATTTTTGTCAATCCTACCTAGTAGATTTCTTGTTAAAATCGGCATGCGTTGTGTAAGGATTTCACTATCAAAACAGTTTTCAGTTTATACAATTCTCAAGAGCTTGGATTAGTTGCTAATTTGTTTTTGGAGGTATATATATAACCTTAAACAAATTAAAGATTTGAGGAAAAAAAAAAAAAAAAAAAATTGAACATCAAAGTTCTTGTTTTTTTGGTCAAACCTAGTAGTTTTTCTGTTCAAAATTTAAGTTTACCTTTGAACCATTTTAAGTTCATGGGTTTGTTGTAAGATACGATTAAATACATTTTCACTCTTAAAACAACTAACAAATTACGAGAACAGATTGAAGCAAACTGAAGAGTCAAGACTGTCGACTATGAAAATAAAAAAACCTGATGTATGAGCATGAGGATGACTGCTGCATCACGAAAGCCAGTCCGGGGAAGGAGGGAGAACGCGTTTGCGTTGTTAAGAAGTTTATCACCAAAAGCCCAATACATTGCACAAGCCGAGGGAAGCGTTAGTGTGAATACATAGAAGGTGGCAAACAAATATATGTATTTAAACTTCTGAGGCTTCCACATAGCATGCATTATCTCACTGTAAGAAACACCAGATCCCTTTAATCATTACTCTTACTAGCATTATAATGTCACGGAGTTATGCTTAAATCAGGAAGAATAAGCACTTACACTGTGACAGCATGTCCACCAAATGTATAGAGTATATTTGTGGCTCCTGTGAAGTACAAAACCAGATTTTTAGGACCCGAGTGAACCACTCCTTCAACCTACACAACACAAAAGAATCATTAACCACCAAAGTGAAAACAATGAATTCTTGTGTAGAGATAGAAAGTACGACTCATTTACTCATTAATGGGTCGATTCAGGTCAACTTTATCCCTAACGGGCCAAATGAAGAAAACAACCTACTTTATTTACCTATGAATTTGTCACATGTTATTATTGAAATATATAAATTTTGTAATGTGCATGACCTGTTTTGAAAAAAGGTGTATCGGGCCAATCTGGCATGAGCCGTTTTGACCTACACTAAAATGAATCATTCAAACTTGACCTCTTTTTTTTTTTTTTTTTTTTCCTTCCTACTACTCGTATGTCTTGATAATGAAAAGTGTCTTTACCTGGCCATGAATCAAGGCTGCAATGACTAAGTACCAAGCAACGTAAGTAGTCATGCCGAGGCCAAGAAAAGACCAAATTCTGTAATTATGGAACGATGGTACGAAAACTGTAGTAGCACAACACGCTCCAAAGATGTAAGTCCATGTCCTCTTATCCAAATGACTATTTATGTAGTATATATTGCTGCATATGTCATTAACCCCAAGTTTTAAGAAGTCATATATAACCCTTTTTTGAAAGTCGGAAATGAAAGTGATTATATGGAATGAGAGCATCAAACTAACCTTGCACAAGCTATAAGTTGTATAACAGAACCAAACACTAGGAAGGTGCAATTGAAGGCTAACCCAACAGCCTTCCAATGTGGGCCTAATAGACCATCCAACACTTCAAACCACTGCATTACATACATTTCATATAAGCATATGCATGGGCGCATGGCATGAACATGTCACTGAAAAATGCATATATGTATTCACATGAACTATAAATAAAGTTACGCAAACTGGCTACAAAAATAAAAAATATATTAAGAAAATTTGCTTTTACTAACTAAATCACACTCTTTTTGGTGATAATTGAATAAATTTGTCTTGTTGAATGTTTTGGTGTATAGTTGAAGGGTAAATTTGTGAAAACAATAGTCTATGGGATATAAGCATTTATTTGCAACAATACCACATACAAAACAACAAAATTCTGGTTTTCTAGGAATGCTAATTCATGAGCATTTAAGTCTCAAAAAAAAAAAAAAAAAAAAGGACTTGAGTTAAAAGTATCATAAATTTTCTAGCTGAAAAGAATTGCAAAATTGCAATGTTCGACTTTAACTGAAGAAAACTTGAGAACATCAAGGTTGAAAACTTATTATAAATAAGATGCTGAAATTTTTGGACAAATTCCAAAATGTTAAGGTTTCGACATGAATAATATTTTTTTCTTCAAATTTTGCAAGAATCTTACTGTATTATAAGTTTAGTTTTATATTACTCATAAATAGTCCCAATAAACTTAGGAACAAAAGTACCAAGTATAACAAGAATACTTAGGAACAAATAAATAGAAAAGTTAAACTAGTATTACTCCATTAAATGCATCCCCACTTGTGACAAATTTCTTGAGTGTAAAATACATATATGTATGTACACACATAAATTTGACACTCACACTCATCAAGTTTGTTAAAAGTATGTATGTAAGAAATTTTGACATTTAAAATACAAGACATATATGCTCTATGTGTATGAAAGCGGGCAAAGCATTAAATTATGAGATGGGAAATCATGACAAGTGAATCACTAAAAAACTACATTTTTTTATATAAAAAGTACTACTATCTTAAACATGTAGAACAAGATGATTCTGAGGTCATACAATCTTCCCTGTCATATATATTTATGCCAAAAAAATAAATTAAGGGTGCATTATGATATGATAGTTGTACAAGATGAAGAAGTTTGTTTCATAAGCATAGAAAAGGGTTGTCTTTTAAGAAACATAAACCTTTAAATCTTTGATATAATGTTGTTTTAGAAATGTTTATTAAAAAAGAAATTTTATTTCATTTAGAAATAATCAACAAAGTCCTAATTTCAAGATTGATTTATTTATTTTTTCTTAATGTTTATGATTAAAGGGATGTTCTTGAAAATCTTACCTGTATAACATGATTCTTGAAGCTAACACCTTCTTTCTCCTTTCTAGTTCTATATTCAACATACAAAACACTAATGAGATAAGCAGTCCAACTTCCAAGCACACCATAAAACACTTGTAATATGATCCCTGAAAGCATTCCTAGTTGAGAGAATGAGTACGGCAAAGTCAACAACACTTGTGCCACCTGAAAATTAAACCAATAAAATTCAATCTTCATAGTAAACAAACAAAAAATATTATTAAAAAAAAAAAAAAAAAAAAAAAAAAAAAAAAAAAAAAAAAAAATCCCAATGTCCCAGTTTCCATAGAAATGATCCATAATGTGTTAAAGAGGTAAAATAAAAATAGTGTTGGTATTTTTTACATGTATATATGATAATCATATTTTTTTGGGTAAAAGGTCAAAAGACCCGGTAAATAATATATGATAATCATATTCAGTTTAACTATAGCATATTTAGAATCACTTTCACTATACTTAAAAAATGGCTGCAACAACAAGATAATCATATTCACTACATAATGTTTAACACATTTAAAAGTAGTTAAGCAAATCACCTGATTTGAAGCACAACTAAACCAAGCATCATAAACAGAACCACCATGCCAAAGAAAGTTTTTGAAACCAGACATTGACTGTTCTACTCCTAACTCCCTTTCATTCTCATCAACTTCCTCATTTCCACCATTCAATTCCATTGGCACAATAGCACCTTCACCTTGCTTGTTGTTACCATGACCCATTTTCTTAAATAAATATGAAACTGAAAACTGAAACAACAACACACCTTAAATATAGCACAAAAGCCTCTGTCTTGCCTTGCCTTTAATTAGCATTTAAAGCTCATTTTATTAAATTAAATCATCATAATATATGATGCATGTACATCACATATGTTCACACATGTATATAAATCCATAAAACCATAAATAAAAAAAGTTAGTACATTAAATATCAAGAAACCAACTAGCAAACCATATATATAGAAATTGTCCAAAATCCCATGTAGATAATCTAGAAATAACATGTGGGTATACGTATATAGAAATATTATTTTTTTTATATGAGGAAAATAGTGTAGCATACCAAGATAGTGTTTAGCTTTTTCCTTCTGAAATATGATAAGTTTGCAGTAATTCAGTAATAATAATGGGGGTAGCGGTTTAGGGAGCAACCATTGATGAGGAAAATGTAAGTGGCTTTTTTGCAGGGAAAAAGAAACAGGGTGTCGCTGTCTATTTATTTAGTCGTTTTAATTAGGGATGGCAACGGGACGGGTTGGGAGTGGGGTGGTCATCTTCAAACCCGATTACTAAAGTTTTTTTAAAACCCGCCTCGATCCTCATTGATGATCTAATCGGGGCGCCCCATTGGTTTAAGAGATTTAGGTTTTCATTATAGGTTGCTTAAACTTAGACCACTATTAGTTGCGTGTGCCGAAAAAGCAAGTTATGCGTAAGTAACATATGCCTTAGTTATAAGGTATATTAAGTGCTTACGGCAACGATGAGATAATGATAGTGCTTAAACATGATTTGATTATTGTAAACGTGTTATATGAACTATAGACTAAACGAATTGAATGTGATTAAACGTGTTTCAACTTTTTTTTTTTTTTTTTTTAATGAAAAAATAAGTGGCTAAAGTTGGTTCTTCAATGATCTCAACTCTAATTGAGAAAAGTTTACATCATTATCTACCCAGATTTCAATAATATTACAAAAGAAACAAGCCATGTCATAAGGCAAGTAGATGGAATTAGATATCTGATGGCTCTCGACAATAAGTTGAAGTCTGCGTATTTCATGCTTTCAACCAACCTAAAAAAGGCTCTAGAACAAACGTAATGAATTTGACAATATATAGTTTAAGGATGAACCTTCTCTTACAAGTGCAACTTGTTGACAAATAGGAAGGGCATTTGCAATTTCCCCTAAATAGAACTATATTATGTTTTATAGGAGGCGTTTGTTTGGAGACTATAGGAATCAAACAATGACATTCATAGTCATTCAAAGTGTTTGGTTGAAAATTTATTCCCGAAGTATGATTCCAAGAATGATAGATGCATACCAATGGGGATGGGTGACTTTTGTTACCATTCCCATGGGCCCACATATTTTATTATTTCTACCACATAATTAATAGAATTTGATCACTTAAATGGACAATAATAAATGTGATACTCATACCTAAAATTTTATATCAAACAACAATAACGGAATTAATATCCTCAATCTCATACACCCCTTTAATGAAAGTCATACCTTTAGTCATTCCGGATAGCATACCAAACGCACCGATAATACTTGATGCAAAATATTTAAATGGATTGAGATTTAAGTGTATTTTAGTGGTTATTGGCGTATATGTCCGGAGGACACCGTCCTAACGGATCAATAAATCCGTCTGGAACTGACTCTTCCATTTCAGACCAACGGTAACTTCCGGACCAAAGTCAAACCTAATATAAAGAGTAAGTAACAGATAGTCAGAGGAAATAGGAGAAATGGATAGAAGCCATAAAGAGAAAAGGACATAACTGACAAGCAGAGATGACATCATCCTACTTGGCTGTATCCGATGCAGACAAAACTACTACTCCTATATAAAGAGGAGAAATTCTCACATAATGGTAACCAACTCATAACTTTCACCTACATTTTATCTCCTCATTAGATACTTACTCTCATACCGGAGTCGGGTCCTGGGATAAAACCCGGGGCGAGGTTAATGAGCGCTTCTGTTTTGCGAGAATCCGAAGGAACTTAACCCACTCAAAGGACCTAAGGATAATCCGAAAGACCAAGGACCGTCTAGAGGATCTTATTTGCTTGTTTGTGGTAGACGCAGTGTTGCAAAAATCGGCCTACAAGGCCGATTAATCGGCGATTACAAGCTGAACGGCCTTGGACCTTGGAGCGAATTACAAGGTAATCGGCCGATTAATCGGCCTTGGACCTTGGAATCGGCGATTAATCGGCCAAAAATCGCTACACGGCCCTCGACCGCCTCGGGACCGATTCACGATTTTTGCAACATTGGGTAGACGCAAGATTTTACCTCAACAAATTGACGCCATCCGTGGGAGGTAAAATGGATATTAAAAAAAATCAAAATAAGTATTTAAGGTCAAACGGATATTTAGAAAAAAAAATCAAAATAAAACATTTATTTAAGGACGTAAGGAGAGTATATGCTCTTTTTATAGACTAGACGAGTACCCGTGCATAGCGATGAAAATTCCTAGCAGCAGATAATTAACGATATGCGATATTGCGGTAAGTGTTTGGTGTAACGTTCAAAATAAAATGTGAAAAGATCAAAATGTAATTGCAAACGGTTGTAACATGCAATAATTCAACTCAATCAAAAATTCTTAACACGTATCAAAGAACATATAAAAACATTTAGTAAAACTGAAAATAAAACATAAAACTTCAATTATGAGATAATAACTAACACTGCACATTACACGTCGCGTAAAACTTCTTGGTACACGATATTTGAGGTGTAGACTCATCCTTGACCGAACTCTTTGACTGGTTTCACTAATACCTTTATATTTCTATGTGATATCCCTCTAGATAACGCCACATAAAGGTGGTCATGCGAGAAAACAGAGTCGGGAAAATAGACACCCATATTTGAAAGAGAACATGTCTTCCTCGGATGGAGCAAAAGGAATTATTGGTAAGAGCACTTTAACTCCAGCGTGTTGTCCAACAGTAATCTCAGCATTGATGATATTAGGATAAAATTTTTACATATCAACCTCGTGCCATTACATAATCCAATAGCTGAGTACCCGCGCCTAGCGGCAGCGGTGTCTAAT
Organism: Artemisia argyi; assembly: GCA_030686995.1. Classification (NCBI taxonomy): domain Eukaryota; kingdom Viridiplantae; phylum Streptophyta; class Magnoliopsida; order Asterales; family Asteraceae; genus Artemisia; species Artemisia argyi. The sequence goes on from CM060694.1 coordinate 137,908,735, forward strand.
TTCAACCAAATAATGACGGCAAATATATATATTTTTTTAACAAATTGTATTTGTACCGATAGGGATCATTTTTTGATAGCACTATTTTAAGTTGCAATGTTTTCTGAAAATAATTTTTGTTATGGCATGGTTGCATTTTTTTTTTCTAAGAGTGACGATATGTGTGAGTTTTTTTCAATAGCATTGTTTTAAGTTTTGGTAGTCGAGTAAGATTGTAATAATAATAAACTCAAGTGTTGTATATGATAAGATTTAAATTCGAACCGTAATAAACACTCATCGACAAAGGTTATAATAATAACTCGCTAATCATTAGCATTATATTCAATATCACAAATATCAATTTTTTTTTCTTTTTTTTTTCAAGCATGTTTAGTTGTTATACATTACGTGGTGACAGTTTAATGAAATTCCACAATGAGTTAAGGCATTCAATAGATTAATCAAGCCTAATTGTTTTCATCACAACATTTTGAGTGGTAAGGTTTTCCATATGCGGTTGAGGGGCATCTAGCTATTTCGATGGAAATTGACAAAGGTTTGAGTGAAAAAATAATTTGTGATAGAGTTACCAAATATCCTATTAGATAATAAGATGGTGTACAACTCTGAAGTGATTGAACCTGTACTATGCAACCTCCTTTTTGTTATTCAAGTTTCAATACTCATTTCAAATGTACACAAGTTCTTAACAGCCTTTTGGTCTTGTCATCATTTTTACTATTTTTTATCCTTTAATTGAATTGAGAATACAAATTTTACTCCAAACTTACAAGATGTCTTGCCACACATTTGACGTGCTAGAAATTAAATCTATACTACACTTGTTATGTTTTAATAACATTAAAAATCATATACAAAACTACTTTCAAAGCAAAATTATCGGAAGCAAGTCAAAATGAAAATTTCAAAATCAAACATCACTTAAACAACCCGTGAAAGTGAAAATAGAAACTTGATTTTCAACTTAACAAAGCATATTTTAGGACTAAAATGGTTTTTGAGAACACAACTTTTGACATAACGTAAGTTGTAAAAATTTGCAAAAACCAAGCCAAACCTCATATTATCAACATAACTCAAGTCATATTTTAGTTTCGGTTTTCAAGCCACCAAAACCACTAAACACCGAAAAATTCCTTTTTATTTATTACATACCAACAAACATTTTAGCAACACCACATAGACCACCAAACCACCATCGAAACCACAATACTATCTCCAAAGCCACTAAGCATGATTAACCTGCGGGTTTACAATGTTGTAAAAAAAACAACATGAGTACAATACAACTACAACATCAAATCCCTCAAAAATAACATGATGGACTTATTTAGAATGCTGTAAAAAAAACACTTAAAATTGAAGAAAAAAAAAGTGTTATCCGTTTCATCGGTCACCAAAACAATAATAACAAATACAAGTGATGTCATCGACCATTTTTTCTTGTATACCATTATCAACATACACAAAACAAAAATATACTACAATCACACAAAACTATACACCGTTGAAACCAACCTTAACACACCATTACAACTACCACCGAACCAATCGATAGATAGTGGTGTTGGACAGCCGAAATCACTAAAACCACTAAAGCCATTACCATTTTGTTAATACAAATATCGCCTAAAAACGTTATTTATATTTTACGATCTTCGCTAAATTTTGTTAACGACAAAATGTAAACTTTAGTTTCTAAGCAAAACATAATCTTAGTTTTTAAGACTTGCATAAACTATACTTTTGCTACATTTTACATTTCATAAAACACAACACAAGTTTATTTCTTAAATTAGAAATTGTCACATCACATTTATGGCAAGTTTTGTCATTATGCATTTATGGAAAGAAATGTGTTTGACTAACTTTATTGTTGCTTGCAAGCTTTTTATTTGGCTTGTTATTATGAGATGTGGCATTGTTTGGTTGCTAGGAGTTATGAGACAAGACCTTGTTTGGTTTGAAGAGTTATTGCAAAAACCAACTGCAAGCCTGGCGGTACCCTGGAGGTACACGGGCGGAACCCTTCTCTGGGGTCCGCCTAATCCGCCAGACCTGCAGAAGGTTTTGGCTATAAATATTGAGCCACTAGTTAAAATTTGGCTCATCACTTGACATTACATTTTACACACACATTCATTCTTTCATCTAACCTCTTAACATTTCATATGTGAAGTTTCTTTTTGTAGCAAAGAGATTCACGAGCTTACTAAAAGTAACAAGTATTCAACACAACGTTGCAAGACTTGTTAGCTTAGCATTGTGTAGACTTGTGTAGTTTACACTTCATTTGATTGTGTATTTTCAGTAGTGATCGGTTAGTATTTTAGTCCTCAAAATACAAAGAGTGTTGGGAGTTGTTGTACCCTAGTAAAAGAACTAACGGGAGTGGTTGTGCCCTTGTAAAAGAACTCGACATTTAGCTTTGTGTCGGTAAACGTATAAGCGACGTGTAAGGTTTTCTCCGCCGGTGAAAGGAGCTTGTTGACTAGTGAAAGAAACTCTCGAGTTGGATACTCGGGGCGTGGACGTAGGGCAAGAAAAAAGAGTCCTTGTAGCCGAACCACGATAAATACTCGTGTTGTGGTTTGATCGTTTCTTTCATTTACTTGCATGTTATATATTGTGTTTGTGAATATATCTTTGATCAAACGGAAAGTTTCAAAGCTAACTTAACAAGTTAAAAAGATTTTAGTCGGCAAACTATTCAACCCCCCTTCTAGTTTTCCACAATTGGCATCAAGAGCTACGTTACTCAAGCTTTTAAAATATATTGTGTTTTAAAACTTGAAACGATCCATGGATTTTGAAAATTACAAAGAAGGGCAATTTATGCAAAGACCACCACTCTTTGAAGTAAATGGTTTTATATATTGGAAAAACCATTTTGAAACTTACGTGAAATCTAAAGATATAGATTTGTGGTATATAATTATTGATGGTGATAACGTAGTTACTAACATCAAAGATGATGATCAAAAGAAATTAATAGGTAAAAATATGAAGCTAAAATGATGCTTTATAATGCTTTGCCTAAGAAAGAATATGAAAGAGTCTTTTTGTGTAAAACCGCCAAAGATACTTGGCAATCTTTAATTGTCACTCATCAAGGAAACTCACAAGTTAAAGATAACAAAATTGATCTTCTTGTTCAACAATATGAACAATTTGTTATTTCCGAAGATGAGATTATCGATAATGCTTTTGCTAGATTTAATACTATTATTACTTCACTTAAAGCACTTGACGAATCTTTTTGTAGTAAGAACTTTGTCAGGAAATTTCTTAGAGCACTCCATCCGAAGTGGAGAGCAAAAGTGACGGCAATTGAAGAATCCAAAGATCTTTCAAGCATGTCACTTGATGAGCTAATTGGAAACCTCAAAGTTCACGAAATGGTAATGGAAAAAGATTCGGAACTAGTTAGAGGCAAGAAAGAAAAAGTTAAGTCCATTGCCTTGAAAGCTAGAGTGCAATCAAGTGATGATGAAGAATCTACTTCGGATAGTGATGATGAGGAATATGCTATGGCCGTGAGAGACTTCAAGAAGTTCTTTCGTAGGCGAGGGAAGTTTGTAAGGCAACCTAAAGATGACAAGAAAACCTTCCGTAAAGATCGTGATGATCGAAAAGGAAAAGTTGAAAGAAAATGTTATAGGTGTGGAGACACAAGTCATCTTGTAGGTGATGCGTGGGAATCGTAACAGGCTTTACCTCTCGAGGGATCTCGAGAAGCTTACAACCCCCACCAGGCAGTGTACCTGATCGTTGTAGTATAGTATAGTGACAAGTACCGGGGGATTGATCGTTCAGCTTAGGAATAGTGTCGCTAGGATTAGAAAACCTAATTACTAGTTCTAGAGGTGAGGGATGATTATTTTTGTATTTTTATATTTTTATGAAAGCAAGTAAAATCTCGGGTTTTGAAAGAGTGGGCGGAATTAGTTGCTATTCAACTAACCCAAAACTAATATATAATCAAAATAAAATACTAAAAATGAAATTAAACTAATTTAGACTAAGGTTGTGAGCAGTAATTGGAGAAATTGTGTTTACTTAGACTTCACTACTCCCTAGATATCTTTTACACGTTAATTACTTGTTATAATTGTATGGATGACGGATTGTATTCCTTAATACCATTCATGGGGTGGCATACATAACTCCCCAATTCTATGAGCTCTTATCTCCTCCTACACCATGACCCAGCACAACTATAGGGATTGTAAACAGTGGCTCATGCATTAAATACAACCAATAAAGACCTAGTACGCCTCGGTTCATGTTTCTTAAGACGTTCAAGCATGTTACCATTTGGAGATCTGTCAGTTTTCTTAAGCCTAACATATAAAATCATTCATCCAAGGACAAGAATAAACAAGTAATCAACACATAATCAATATCTAGGTTTCATTAGATCTAAGCAAACACAAGAGAGATCTAGCCTAGCATAATGGAATTGAGACAAGAACAAGATATAGACAACCAACACATAGACATATTGATTGAATTAGAAGAACACTTATCTCAATTACAATGCAAGGTATCAAGGGTTTGGAACCCTTGAAAACCTGTAAAAGTTGCACCAAATTCGTCTTTAGGGTTTCTCCAAAACTTCTCTTTTTTTAATGTAAAAACTAGAAAACTATATATAGGAAAACTGGGCTGACGGCGTAAAGACAACCATGTGACGCCGTCACCTCGCCGCCAAATACTTCCTCGGACGGCCTTGATCTACTTATGACGGCCTGTGTGACGCCGTCACCAACCACGGTATTTTATTCTTGGCCTTTTGACGCCGTCAGGATGACTTTTGACGCCGTCATCAACTACGGTATTTTATTCATGATGTCTGACGCCGTCAGGGTATAACTCTTGACGCCGTCACCTAGTGTTTCCAGCATGGAAAATTGATACTTTGCCGTTTTCTTCACTTTTATGCTCCAAAAACGTCCAAAATGGCTTCTTTTCCAGAATTCACTCTCCAAGTACCTAAAATCACAAAAGGAACGATTTAGGGCAATATTTGATCAAATAAAGTCGGATTCGGGCTTAAATGACCCCCTAAAAACGGATCATTTTTCGCCTCATCATATACCCTTACACTTGAGATTTGCTTGTCCTCAAGCAAATGAGCTTTTATTCTACTCAAAAGACAAGTTAGGGGTCATTTAACACTAATATAAAAGTAATTACAACAAATAATCGTTCCACTAAAGACCAATAGACAAGCACGGAGATCATACACAAGCACCTCATAAATAGTGTTTAGATACTCACATCTCTCGGGTGTAATAAAGTAATATAACATTATGGAAATGGAAGATATCTCTCACTACCTGTCATAGCAAAATAGATTACCATAGGCTTGGGAAAGGATCAAACCTCCACCACATGGCGTAAGCACCTAGGATAAACTATCAAAGAGGTCTTTTAAAGGGTTGTAATGTTAGGTATAGGGATATGAATTACACGGTTTTGTTGGATAAAGGAAGTTTTACTGGTGGCGAGTTAACAATCTTGGTTAATTACATGTACAATATGGCGTTGCTAAGCCAAGACTAGACTCGACTTAAGCTAATAAATGAAAAATAACAAAAACATAAAATGAACATAGAATGAAACGGGATGGTAGTCCGTATGTTTTTTCTCTTTTTCTTTTTCTATTTTTTTTTTCTTTTCTTTTTCTTGATTTTTTTTCGATTTTTTTTTTTTTTTTTTTTTTTTTTTTTTTTTTTTTGCATACACTCTTACCCTACCATCCGAAATAATACATCATAGGGGATGAGAATTCCCCTTACACTTGAATCTTTACATACTTTACAATCAACTAATCTAATGACTCGAATTAAGAAAATCAAAACACTTGGAGCACTTTTAAGATTAACGTACATATGGGGGTAATAATATTATGTTCTTCCCCATTACTCCATAAAATAAGTACTTACCCATGAGTCCCAATCGTCCCAAAACAATATGTACAAGGATATGACTCGACTTAGCAACCATGTAATCAATTAGAAAGTTAACTTAGGGTTTAACAAATAACAATAATGCACTAAAAATGAGCGCATACACGGAAGGCTAAGGCGATTTGGTTGTACATTTAAGTGGGGTGTAACAAATTCTTCCTTTAAGTAAGATGCTTAAAGTTAGAAACGAAAAGATAGGCTCGGAGGGGTGTACTAGGGGTTTCGTGTACTAAAAATGAGTACAACGCTAAGGGTGTGGGAAAAATTAGTTGACTTAACTAGCCAAGTAATATGACTTAAATGGTCAAGTAATTATGATACGGGTTTAACACAAGGGTGATCCTAATGCCTCTTATCATGTAATAAATCCTACCACACGAATGTAGTCTCACTAGCGGTCTCGGGATGCATCACTAACGCAAGTTCTAGAATCTAAATGTTACCGGTACACTCATAAGCACTAATAGTAAATGATTTTCCTATCAAATCTAAAGGCGAACCTCACATTTTTGGGTGGAAAATTTTTCTGAATATACGGTTATGTGCTAGTCATACAATCTCCTATCCATGAGACGCTTGCTATGGCTAAAGTTTCACTCCTAAATGTTGTAAAAAAATTTAAATTTGGCGCTAAAATTACACTAACAAGTATTTCTCGTAGTTTTATTACACATCTACCATTAAACAAAACAAACTCAAGCGAAAGTGCATATGTAAGGTATCATCTTTTTACCCTCCCCTTACACTTAAGATGAACATTGTCCCCAATGTTCAAGTAAAGAATGTAAAAGTGATAAAGTAAAGAGAATGAAATCAAATACTCCCCTGATTCGCTCGGTATGGATTATAGGTGGCCAGGTTAAATCTTCTTCCAAGAAAACGAACAATCAAAGCTTCCCTTCCAGAATATAAATCATCTCCTTGTCCAACATAACCTGTGAAACCTGACAAAATAGACAAGACAACCTCGCGTAAAATCGGCGGCATCCTATATAAGTTCCTAAATCCTAGAAAACAAAGTAAGATATAATGCTTGTGGAATGAAGTTTGCAGATTTCCTGGAGATTATAAAACTTAATAATTCACAAAAACCATAAGACTCCGTTAGAAAAACAAAACTGGTAAAATTTCCGGATTTTTAACTCCTGACGCCGTCAAGAGTAAAACTCTGACGCCGTCAGAATGGACCTGCAGAAATTCTTATGTTAAGTTTCCGGAAAATTTCTGGAAAAACTTGGTCCTACTTCCTGGAAAATCCTGCAAAACTTCATTGTGACTCAATACAAGCATTTGACTCTAACAAATACGAATATACATGTTCATTTAATATTGTGGAGAATCATGATCGGTTTGTTTCTTAAAAACATATTTGGGGTTTCCCCTTACACTTATCTTTTGCAAAAATACTTTTAGGTTGGAGTTAAGACTAGGCCAAACAACATAGTAAAGTATTTCCACATTTTATTTGAGAAACATGATTAACCAACAATAAAAATTAAGCATGCATACGGAAGCAAATAACAAACAAACAAACAAACAAATAAATAAAGCTTGGGTTGCCTCCCAATAAGCGCTTGTTTTTGTTTGAGTCACGAGCCTGACTCTACCCTTATTTAATGGATAAAAGGGAAGTTTTCCCTACACTTACAATTAAGTGAGGGTGGAAGTAGCGATACACACCCTTAGGGTGGAAGTATGCCATGTGAGAAAATAGTGGTGGATGAATTATATGCTCAAAGGGGTGTGCTCCTATCATCATAACCTTACCTAATTCAATCGGGTTAATGGGTGGATTAAGATTTTCTCCTAGAAAGGGATCATTTTCAATTAACTTCAAGAGATTACTAGTTGGGGATCCATCTTGACCTAATAAACCCGGTTTAAACCCATAATGTTTCTTGTGATCAATCATAAATGGGTGATGTAAGCATGTAAGGTTATTTTCCACTCCTATATTGGCTTCCTCTCTACAAGGCTTAGAGTCCACTACCTTTATCCTAAGACTACCCGGACTATATGGTTTGATGGGTGGATCGGGACCTAATTCAATTCCTAAATTTTCATCCAAGGATGGAAGATTAGGTAACGGTTTTGGTTGAGGCTCCGGTTCATCAAAACTAGGAACTTCCCTATAACTAAGAGTAAGGTTATCATTATAAGTATTCAAACCTATATCCTCTAGTTGTGTTTGATTCAAGGGTTCTACCTCAATTGGGATTCCTAAAGTCTCTTCTACTTCTTCCGGGTAAGTCACGGGCGGTGTGGGTTCTTCAAGTGATGATGGGAGTTGTGGGGTACTTTGCAGGTTTGTGTTATTTACCTCATCCTTCCTTATCTCAATATCATCTATATCCTCATCATGTGTTCCTTGAGATTCCAAGTCATTGATCATAAAACCTAGGTCTTTTTGCTCAATATGATCATGCTCGGCTAAGTCCTCCATAATTGTTTCTTCAAGTTGTGATGTATACAAACCCATCAATTCATTGAACTCATGGTTTACGGTTAGGAGGCTTTCCTCAAAAATTTTCCAGAGGGTCTTACTAAAAGGAATTGATCCTAACAATTATTGTTTAATATAGGCCACACATGCGCATAACTCATCAAACCTATCAAACTTTACACCCATCTCCTCTTGTATATATCTAAGATCACTTAAAAATTCATTGGAGCAACAGGAAGCAATTCTATCCGAGTAAACTAATTGCTCCTCATTTGTTAATGATCTAAATGAAATTTCATCCGCCATAGTGACAGATGAAAATGGTTTTACAAACAAAGGGCACAAAGAAATAAGATAGACTAAAGAAACCTAAAAATAAAAATAAAATCTTACTAGAAAGGAATCTAGCAAGTAGACCTAATAAAAAGAAAATCTAACCTAGACAATAACTATTCCCCAGGCTGCGGCGCCAAAAACTTGATGCGTGGGAATCGCAACAGGCTTTACCTCTCGAGGGATCTCGAGAAGCTTACAACCCCCACCAGGCAGTGTACCTGATCGTTGTAGTATAGTATAGTGACAAGTACCGGGGGATTGATCGTTCAGCTTAGGAATAGTGTCGCTAGGATTAGAAAACCTAATTACTAGTTCTAGAGGTGAGGGATGATTATTTTTGTATTTTTATATTTTTATGAAAGCAAGTAAAATCTCGGGTTTTGAAAGAGAGGGCGGAATTAGTTGCTATTCAACTAACCCAAAACTAATATATAATCAAAATAAAATACTAAAAATGAAATTAAACTAATTTATACTAAGGTTGTGAGCAGTAATTGGAGAAATTGTGTTTACTTAGACTTCACTACTCCCTAGATATCTTTTACACGTTAATTACTTGTTATAATTGTATGGATGACGGATTGTATTCCTTAATACCATTCATGGGGTGGCATACATAACTCCCCAATTCTATGAGCTCTTATCTCCTCCTACACCATGACCCAGCACAACTATAGGGATTGTAAACAGTGGCTCATGCATTAAATACAACCAATAAAGACCTAGTACGCCTCGGTTCATGTTTCTTAAGACGTTAAAGCATGTTACCATTTGGAGATCTGCCAGTTTTCTTAAGCCTAACATATAAAATCATTCATCCAAGGACAAGAATAAACAAGTAATCAACACATAATCAATATCTAGGTTTCATTAGATCTAAGCAAACACAAGAGAGATCTAGCCTAGCATAATGGAATTGAGACAAGAACAAGATATAGACAACCAACACATAGACATATTGATTGAATTAGAAGAACACTTATCTCAATTACAATGCAAGGTATCAAAGGTTTGGAACCCTTGAAAACCTGTAAAAGTTGCACCAAATTCGTCTTTAGGGTTTCTCCAAAACTTCTCTTTTTTTAATGTAAAAACTAGAAAACTATATATAGGAAAACTGGGCTAACGGCGTCAAGACAACCATGTGACGCCGTCACCTCGCCGCCAAATACTTCCTCGGACGGCCTTGATCTACTTATGACGGCCTGTGTGACGCCGTCACCAACCACGGTATTTTATTCTTGGCCTTTTGACGCCGTCAGGATGACTTTTGACGCCGTCATCAACTACGGTATTTTATTCATGATGTCTGACGCCGTCAGGGTATAACTCTTGACGCCGTCACCTAGTGTTTCCAGCATGGAAAATTGATACTTTGCCGTTTTCTTCACTTTTATGCTCCAAAAACGTCCAAAATGGCTTCTTTTCCAGAATTCACTCTCCAAGTACCTAAAATCACAAAAGGAACGATTTAGGGCAATATTTGATCAAATAAAGTCGGATTCGGGCTTAAATGACCCCCTAAAAACGGATCATTTTTCGCCTCATCAGTAGGAGAATGTCCAAAACCACCCAAGAGCAAACCTCAACAAGCTTTTGTGGGTGGTGCTTGGAGTGACTATGAAGGAGATGATGATGAGCCAAAGAATGATGATATTGCTCTCATGGCTCACAACTCAAATGAGGTACTCTCCTACTCATCTTACTCCTCTATTGATGATGATACTTTACAAAATGAATATAACAAACTTTGTGAGTTAAGCTTAAAAATCATAAACAAAAATAAATTTTTGAAAACTAAAAAGGAGTTTTTAGAAAATGAAGTTTATGAGTTAAAAGAAAAAGCTAAGAGATTAGAAAAGGGTAAAGGTATTGACACATCATGCAAATCATGTGAAGAACTTAAACTTGAAGTTGAGAAACTTAAAATTACTCAAAATGATCTAATCAAACAAACCACAAAGTTCAAAAAGTTCGATAAGAGCATTTCGTGTGCAGATGAAATTATGAAACTTCAAAAGTCAGCCTTTGATAAAACAGGTCTAGGGTTCAGGAAAGTAGAAACCGTTAAGAGTCAAACGAAACAAGAAAAGAATGCACATGAAACAAACAAAACTGTTACAGCAACCTGCGGATCAGACGGAACCCAAAATAGGGTTCCGCCCGTTGGTCCCGAAGGTTCCGCCAGGTCTGCTGCAGCAGCAACTCCATCCACTTCGGATCGTTCAAAATTTGTTAAAGTTACATAAAAAAATGGAATAAAACCTGTGTTTAAAACTGAAGTAGGATTTAGTAAAAATGAATTTAGAGCTAAAACTACTCAACCAAGACCTAAGACTCCAATTCCCAAACGTCCCTTTCCAAAGAGCAACTTCAACGCTCGACCAAACTACCAACATGTTTGGAACCAAAACACTCCTAGACATTACCAAACTCAAAACCACATCCTTATGCTCTATTTTCATACTTGGAACAAATTAATGGCATGCTTAACCAAAATGGACCCATGAGAAATTGGGGACCAAATGTTTGAGTGTTTTTCATAAAATAGGTGTGCCTCAAAGTTTGTTTGGAACCGGATGAATGGATTAAAGATAGCGGTTGTTCAAGGCACATGACGGGTAATAAAAGCCTCTTCTCAACATATCACAAATGTGATGGAGGTAATGTTACGTTTGGTAGTAATGCTAAGAGCAAAATCATCGGAAAAGGTACAATCTCTCATGACTCCCTTTCTATAGATGATGTTGCTCGTGTTGATAACTTAGGATTTAATCTTCTTAGTATTAGTCAACTTTGTCGTAATAAGTATAATGTCCTTTTTAGTGAAAACGGTAGTAAAATTCTTAAAGATGGTATAACCGTAGCCAGAGGTGTCCTTAAGAACAACGTATACGTCATGAAGTTGGATTCAACATCTAGAGACAAACTTTGTCTTACCTCATTAGATGAATCTTCAACTTTATGGCATAGACGTTTAGGACACGCTAACATGAGACTAATCCAAAACCTCTCCTCCAAAGACTTAGTTCGAAACCTACCTAAGTTGAAATATGACCAACACTTTTGTGATGCTTGCAAAGTCGGTAAACAAGTCCATGGTAGCCATAAGGCTAAAAACTTGGTTTCTACATCTAGGTGTCTAGAACTTTTACATATGGATTTATTTGGTCCGTCGGCTATACAAAGTTATGGAGGTAACTTCTACACTTTGGTCATAGTTGATGATTACTCAAGATATACTTGGACAAAATTTTTGAAAAATAAAAATGAAGCTTTTGATAAATTTGAAATTCTAAGTAAGAAAATTCAAAATCAAGTAGGGTCTAATATTGTGTCTATTAGAACGGATCACGGTCGTGAATTTAATAATGAATTTCAATTTGGTAATTTTTGTGATAATAATGGAATAACTCATAACTTTTCGGCTCCACGTACTCCTCAATCTAATGGTGTAGTAGAACGTAAAAACCGGACATTGCAAGAGATGAGTAGAACAATGCTTAATGAACAAAACATTCCACAAAAGTTTTGGTGTAATGCCGTTGACACATCAACATACATTTTAAATCGAGTCTTAATTAGACCATTTTTGAATAAAACTCCTTATGAACTATATAAATGTAAAAAGCCTATATTAGGATACTTTAGAGTGTTTGGGAGTAAATGTTTCATTCTTAACACCAAGGATTATCTCACCAAATTTGACCCAAAGTCTTATGAAGGTGTATTTCTAGGATATTCACAAAATAGTAAAGCGTACATTGTTTTGAACAAAGAAACCTTAAGAGTCGAGGAATCGTTGAACGTAACATTTGACGAGAGTCCACCTCCCTCTAAGACATCACCTTTGGTAGATGATGACTTAGTTGAAAGCCAAGCAATAGAAAATCAAGAAATTTTAAGTGATGACAAAGCAGATGAACTTTTTAACAAAGAACTTGTCAATATCAAAGAATCTAAAAGTCATCCATTAGATGGTGTTATTGGCAACATTAATGAAAGAACACTAAGGTCAAAAGTTCAAAATGAAAGCAACTATTTTTGTTTCGTGTCAACTATTGAACCCAAAATTATTAATGAGGCCATTAAAGATGAATCTTGGGTAATTGCAATGCAAGAAGGATTAAACCAATTTGTTAGGAATGATGTATGGACATTAGTTCCTCAACCAAAGAGTGAAACTATAATTGGAACAAAATGGGTATTTCGAAATAAAATAGATGAAAATGGAATTGTGTCTAGAAATAAAGCTAGGTTAGTTGCACAAGGATATAACAAACAAGAAGGCATTGACTACGATGAAACTTTTGCTCCGGTTGCTAGGCTCGAGTCAATTAGAATCTTACTTGCATATGCATGTGCACACAATTTTAAACTTTTTCAAATGGACGTCAAAAGTGCATTTCTAAACGGAGTCATTAATGAAGAAGTGTATGTTGCTCAACCACCGGGCTTCATCGATTTTGAAAAACCAAATTATGTTTACAAACTTAAAAAGGCTCTTTACGGACTTAAGCAAGCTCCAAAAGCATGGTATGATCGACTTAAAACATTCCTAGTTGACCATAAGTATACCATGGGCTTAGTTGATAATACTCTCTTCACTAAGAAGAATGATTCACATATTATCATAGTCCAAATCTATGTTGATGACATTATATTCGGATCAACTTGTCAAAAATTATGTGTGGATTTCTCAAAAATCATGCATGACGAGTTTGAAATGAGTATGATGGGAGAACTCAACTTTTTCTTAGGACTCCAAATCAAACAACTAGAAGATGGCATCTTCTTTAACCAATCTTAATATATTAAGGAGATGCTTAAGAAATTTGGACTAGAAGATTCAAAACCTATCAAAACTCCCATGTCCATGGAAACTAAACTCACCAAGGATGAGGAAAGTGAATCCGTAGATAGCACTAAATATAGAGGTATGATTGGTAGTCTACTTTACTTAACGGCTATTAGACCCGACATTATGTTTAGTGTTTGTCTATGTGCTCGTTTTCAAAAAGATCCTAAAACTACCCATCTCGAAGCCGTTAAAAGGATTTTTAGGTATATTAAGGGCACTACACATTTAGGTTTATGGTATCCCAAAGGAACGGGAATAGACACCATAGTGTATGCCGACTCGGATCATGCCGGTGACTATGTCGATAGAAAAAGCACAAGTGGTATTTGTACTTTTGTTGGACATTGTCTCACCTCATGGTTCTCTAAGAAGCAAACGGCTCTTGCTATCTCAACAACGGAAGCCGAGTACGTTTCGGCCGGAAAGGCATGTCAACAAGCTCTTTGGATGAAGCAAGCTCTTGTCGACTACGGAATTCAACTCAACGACATCACAATTCTTTGTGACAACAAAGGTGCCATTGATCTTAGCAAAAACCCGGTTCAACATGCTCGTACCAAACATATTGAAATCCGTCATCATTTCCTTCGTGACAACGTCCAAAAAGGAAATATCTCAATTGAGAAAGTTTCTTCCGAAGATAACATAGCCGACATTCTCACAAAACCTCTTAAGCGTGAACCTTTTAATCTTCTTAGGCTAGGCTTAGGACTCATGGAACCTACATTGTAGTTCTGGACATTAGACAAAAATCACAAAAATCAAAACAAATCCAAAACCATTTTTCTCAGCAGGGTCGACGGAACCCTCAACCATAACGGACGGAACTCAACCCAGGGTTCCGTCGTGTCCGTCGACCTGCAGAATCATTTTCTTTGTTTATATTAAACCAAACACCCATTATCTCATACCACTACTCCAAGGCTGCTACTATTCACTTCACCACTCATCCACACCTACGAATTCTTAGTCCTCCATTCATTTACATTGCAAATCAATCATCATTGTAAGTATTCTAAACATGATTACAATCCTGATCTGAGTCTAGGAATTCTATTTCTTGCACAAAAACAAAAACTTGGGGTTATGCACTAACTTGAAAAACTCATACATTAGATTAGTTGTTTAATAAAACTAATCATGTTTCCCATAGTTAGGAATTACATCTTTAATTAGTATAAACATGTTTGCTAAAACACCCCATGTCAAATCTTTCCAAAAATTTCTCACAAGTAGGACAAATATTTTTTTCGTCTCACATTGAGAATACAAAATCAAAACGTTATGTTTAAAACATCACTTGCATAATGTCTCTTGAATGCTAAAGGGAATACATAACCAATATGTATTTTCGGGTACATTCAAACGAAGCTACATTGAACTAGGAGCGTTTGGGTTATCTTTTGTTTTATAACAAAACTTGCATAAAACAATTTTGAAGCATCAAAATGAGTCAAGATAACCGCACCTCCATGTTGTTTTCATATAGGCACACACTAGAACTTCCACATTATAATAGTGGTTTACATAAACTAAAATGTGAAATTTTGTTGTTCTAGGAATCATCATGCCTCCTCTAACCCACTACGACCACAAGGACACCATTAAGTACCTACCAAAACACCACAAAACCAAAGGCCTTACCGCAAATCAAGTAAACGTTTTCAAAGCCCTAGAAAAACACTATGTCCATGAGGGTAGAACCATAGACCCATCTTTCCTAGAAGGCACAAACCTTTACGCCGATTTTGCCACAATCAACTTTGAGTGTCTTTTGAATATCGACGAGCCTATTTGTCCGAGGTTCATTCTAGAGTTCTATACATCATGCGTCCTCTCAACGGATGATTATGGTCATATGTCTATCAACTTTAGGGTTAGCGGTCATCAATACTCCTTCACTCTTTAGGAGTTTGCTCAAATCCTAAGTGTTCCAAACCGTGGTACTTGCCTCTATTCCGACTTGCACTCCCTCTCAACTCTTGACAACCTTCAAGACCGTATTCACCCTTATGACACACCTCTTGTCTCAAAAGACGTTCTCCGTGACCACCTCTTTGTTAGGACCACCACCACTAGGAGAACCCGTTCGGGGAATGAGGTCGATAAGGACCCATATGGAATGGAAATGAACGAACTCAAACCCCAATTCAAGAAATGGGAGGAAGTCCTTAGAGCCAATGTCATTAGCACAATAGGGAACCGTGACCATATCAACCTTTGCCTTTGCTACATGCTCTACTCCTTGTCCGTTAGGCAACCCTTCAACCTTGCCTACTACATGGCCAAGAGAATGGCCGATATTCCCGTGCATGGCACAACGGCTATGCCATATGGAATGCTCTTGACCCGTCTCTTTAGGTTCATCTCACCCATTCCACCAACTTCAAATGGTCTTCGTCTTGACTACACTCTCATTCCACACACCTTTGTTCCACTTAGTGATAAGAGAGTTTACTAAGCCCAAGGAAAACGCCCACATCCTCCTACCTCATCATCTTCTTCCTCAATGAGTGAAGATGACAATTTGCCAAACTCTAGGCTCCCACCTCTAGAATACCTTTCTCAACTTCCGGATATTCCAAATGAGTCGGAGGAGTTCAAGCAAACAAAGGGGATGTTCAAAAACATCGGGAGATTCCTTGGAAAAATGAAGAAGAAGATTGACCGTCAATGAGTGCGGGTGTGTTAGGAGTGTTTGGCACAAGGTGCTATTTAAACAATTTGGTTATGTAAACAATGGTTCTCTTGAATTTATGTGTTGGTAGGATGTTTGATACTATTTGAAACATGTTTCAACTAACAATGATGCAGGGAGACAACTTTTGGCAAGTTGTCAAATTTTCAAGTTTATAATATTTTCACTAAGTATAGTGAAATTCTCGACCTCAAGGTCAAAGTCCTATGAAATGCATGTTTACGTGTCTATTTTTTGCATTGCCCAACCAGAAATGCCTTATCTCTTTGATTTTAGGAGTTTTCGAAAATTTTGAAAATCGTCTCGCGGGTCAAAAACGTGGACTGCCACTTTTTTCACCCCTGGCGGATCTGGCGGTACCCAAATTTGGGTTCCGCCAGTACAATTTCTGGGAATCCCAGAATTTGCCCAACGGACCAGGCGGCACCCTCAGATGGGTTCCGCCTGTGTATTCTGAGGGTGCCGTCAGCAACCTGCAGATTTTTTGTTTTCTTTTTCGCCAATTCAACATTGAAACACCAAAATCCAATCCTTTTAGGTAGAAACCCATTACTTGCAATGTGTTTAGCATAATAGGATACTCCTTCTTCCATGAACTTAACCAAAACCAATTCCCGCCAAAATTCAAATTTAACCATAACAACCTCAAGGACCCCTCAAACATAAAGGAATGAACCCTTTTAAGGGATCCTTGAAATCCCTGAAATTTATACTATCACAAATCCACCAAAACTACTAAGCATTTAGTGCAAAACTTGTCTTCTCACTTCACCATTTTCATTGGATTGACTTCCATGATATGACAACCCACAATTAGTTTTCCAAATCATTAGAAACCTCAATTTTTGTATGGACTAACATCAAATCCAAACACTCCTTTCCATAATTCATCAACACTATAAATTAAGCCATCCTAAACATCATCAAATCACACCTTCCTCAACACAATTTCTGAAACTTATAAACCATTTTTCACCATGACTAAGTCAACAAACACCTCTCAACCATCAAGACCCATCCGGAAAACCGCCCGGATTAGTGTTAAACCACTATGGTCCAATCAACCCATCAACCTAAGCTCCTCATCCTCGGATGAATTCACATCACCCATAAAAAATGAACACTTTTTGAACCTTGCATCTCCATCACAATCACCCAATGAACCAAATGAGCTCACTCCACCACTAACTAAATCACCTATTGACCCAACTCCACCAAGTGCTCCAACTCAACCATCCAAAACTTCATCATCATCACCATTACCCAAAATTGAGCCAATGGAACTATTTGGGTCTCCTCCCATATCACCACACCCATTTGTCCAAGATCTTAATGATCTTCCACCAAGACCTACACAACCACCACCTTTTGCAAATGAATCACCAAGGTCAATCCTTGACCAAGATAACATTGTCAACCACATTCAACCATCACAACAAGTGTACCATCCACCTAAACCATTATTGTTTCACCCCATCTACCATGACATCCATGGTCCTCTATATGGAGAACCAAACTTTGAAAACAATGATCACCTAAATCCCCCACATTCTCAAACCCAAACCTTTGAGACCTTCTTTCCCTCATATGAGGAAATCCAAAGCATGGTTGAGAATCACCTTCATCAAGCAATGGAATTTCAAACCACCTTGCTTGACTCAATACCAAATCCATCCTCCACCCAAGAACCAAAAACCAACCAACCTTCAAACCAAGAAACCAAAACCAACCCATTTCAACCAACTCATCCCCATGCTTGCTCAAATTGTGAGCAAATGGGTGAAACCATCAAAACATTGCTTAACCAATTCCAAAATGAAACTTGTTTTGCCTTCCAACACGTTATAGAATGTTTAGATGCACTTTCCCACCCCAACAAATTCTAGGCAACCTATGAAGGCCATTTGCCGCACTCTAGGAATGTAGGATTTTATTTTATTTTCTTGGTTATTTTTTAGTTTTTGTGTACAAGTAGAAGAATAAGTCCACATTTCTTGTCTTTTGACTTTTATAAGTCAAAATTTTACTTGGAATGACATTTCTTTCTACTTACTTTTGTGCATTGTTGGTTGATCCATCTTTGGTTTGTCAATGTGGTTGCAATGTGTGTGGTAACTACAAGCATGACTATATATATCACCAACTAACCAATTTTTTTGTAGGTCTCAAAATCCATGTTTCCCATCTTGGCACTCCATTTAGGGGGAGTATCGACCAATGGGGAGCATTGGTATTATTCCGCTTCGCTACTCTTCTTTTTGTTTCGACAAAAAGGGGGAGAAAGATATTAACCCTTCAAATACTTGATATGCTTTTCGTCTCTTAAGTAAAACAAGGATAATATAATTTTTTTTAAGTCTTGAAAACCAAGATTTTGCGTGTTACTTAAAAACAAAGTTTATGTTTTGTCATCAACAAAAAGGGGGAGATTGTTAATACAAATATCGCCTAAAAACGTTATTTATATTTTACGATCTTCGCTAAATTTTGTTAACGACAAAATGTAAACTTTAGTTTCTAAGCAAAACATAATCTTAGTTTTTAAGACTTGCATAAACTAGACTTTTGCTACATTTTACATTTCATAAAACACAACACAAGTTTATTTCTTAAATTAGAAATTGTCACATCACATTTATGGCAAGTTTTGTCATTATGCATTTATGGAAAGAAATGTGTTTGACTAACTTTGTTGTTTCTTGCAAGCTTTGTATTTGACTTGTTATTATGAGATGTGACATTGTTTGGTTGCTAGGAGTTATGAGACAAGACCTTGTTTGGTTTGAAGAGTTATTGCAAAAACCAACTGCAAGCCTGGCGGTACCCTGGAGGTACACGGGCGGAACCCTTCTCTGGGGTCCGCCTGATCCGCCAGACCTGCAGAAGGTTTTGGCTATAAATATTGAGCCACTAGTTAAAATTTGGCTCATCACTTGACATTGCATTTTACACACACATTCATTCTTTCATCTAACCTCTTAACATTTCATATGTGAAGTTTCTTTTTGTAGCAAAGAGATTCACGGGCTTACTAAAAGTAACAAGTATTCAACACAACGTTGCAAGACTTGTTAGCTTAGCATTGTGTAGACTTGTGTAGTTTACACTTCATTTGATTGTGTATTTTCAGTAGTGATCGGTTAGTATTTTAGTCCTCAAAATACAAAGAGTGTTGGGAGTTGTTGTACCCTAGTAAAAGAACTAACGGGAGTGGTTGTGCCCTTGTAAAAGAACTCGACATTTAGCTTTGTGTCGGTAAAAGTATAAGCGACGTGTAAGGTTTTCTCCGCCGGTGAAAGGAGCTTGTTGACTAGTGAAAGAAACTCTCGAGTTGGATACTCGGGGCGTGGACGTAGGGCAAGGAAAAAGAGTCCTTGTAGCCGAATCACGATAAATACTCGTGTTGTGGTTTGATCGTTTCTTTCATTTACTTGCATGTTATATATTGTGTTTGTGAATATATCTTTGATCAAACGGAAAGTTTCAAAGCTAACTTAACAAGTTAAAAAGATTTTAATCGGCAAACTATTCAACCCCCCTTCTAGTTTTCCACACATTTCTTTCAAAAATCCACCAACACCACCAACCGAAACCACCTAGCCAACCGTAACAACCCAAACCACCGAAAGGTGGTGGCTATTTTGTCATATGGTGGCAGTTATAGTGGCGGCTGTAGATGAGGTTAAGAGAGAAAGGGGGTTAGGTTTAGAGAGATAATGAAATTAGGGTTATATTTTTGTGGAGAGGGGAGCTTTTATATATATTTAGGGGTCTTGATTTAGGCTCGGGGTTTGATTGGAATACAACCTGTATTATATTAGTTGACCTTTCATTTTAAGTTACCATATTCAATTGAATTTGCAGTTGAGTTTTCACTTTCAGAATTTGGTTTTAGTTATTGTGAATACTTTCCAGTAATAGTGAATAGTTTTGTGAAACGCATTTGTATATTTCTAGTATGTGAAACGCATTTGTATATTTCTAGTTTTGTGAAACGCATTTGTATTATTACTTTCCATCTTTCGGTTGACATTAATTCATCAGGCAATTAAGTTTCAGATGACATTCGCAGGGGTAAAATTGGGATTGACCAAAAATTAAGTTTTTCACATTTTCACATTTCCACTTTGACCATTTCTCTATTATAAGTAGTTAAGATTATCAAATGCCCCTATATATAACTAAGTGACTAAGTGTACAAAGTTTGGTACAAACTATAACTTTGATATACTTTACATTTTCTAAGATCTTATAATAAGTGTGATGATCAACGTTTAAGCTAAATAGGCAAATACTATACTTATAAACTCCATTTAAATCTAGTTCAACTATCTGGAACTCTGTTTTTTATAGCACATTAAGTAAAGTAATATAACAAGACTTTCATTGCTAGAATAGCAAGTAGCAACAAAACATACGTGTATACTATGATACGGCATTGGCTTTATGTCATGTTATATTTATTTAGGATATGTTTTTGTGTCGTATTAAGAAAGTGTCATTATTTAGATATGTTTTTATGTTTGACTTGTTTTACAAGCTAGAATTATTCGGTTATATATACCGAATCATTACTATGAATGAATCAATCAAAGTTTAAGATAAACAAATCTCTAGTTCTTTTCTTCTATTTTCTGACGGAGCTCGCACATGCTAAAAGTGATGCCTTATCCCGATACAACCCCTACAAGGGTCGTATCATTTGGTGTTTTCATTGAGAGCTCTCGTTGAGAGAGTTTTTTATTAGGGTTCCAATAATTAAAAATAAATAAATAAATAAATAAAATTACTATTCAAGACACTATTCGCGGTACTGTTCATCGATCACTATTCACACGCATTGTTCGTCGGAGTTACTGTTCACGTGGTACAGTACATCGGGATTTTTTTTCGAGTTAATGTTCATGGCATCGAGCGGATGTGATCGGGACGCGGAATAATGCACTATTTAAGCTTTTACAAACGGGTACGGTGGCCGAATACGATATGATTTTAAGATTCTTATAAATCAAGTAACGGTGATCTCAGAATCTTTACTTAAATCGATTTATATCTCGGGACTTAAACCACTTCTACAATGTACACTCTTAAGGTTAGCGCCTACAACTTTAGGAGAAGCCTGTTCCGTAGCCTGTATAATGGAGGCTCGTTTTGAGATAATTGTAGGGGGAAAAGCTGAACATTGAAGAGAAAATAGATATCGTTCTATCATGGCCAAGTGAAGAAGCTCCATATGTGATTAAAGAGTCCTTAGATGCTAATAAAGATATTGGTGTTGTTGAGGTTAGTAGCGCGATAAACGATGTTTTTTATATTGGTGAGAGTAATTTGGAAAGCATGGAAGTTCGTAGTGAGTTTAGCAAATTTTCAGAAAATAAAGAAAGTTTGGAAGATGTTGTTGTGGGTGGTGGTAAAGTGCTTAAGGTTGGCGATGATGAGTTGAATAAAGTGATATCGACACTTAAGGATGGAAGTGGTGAATTTGATAGTCGTTGGGATGAAATAAATTTGAATTTAAGCGAGGAATTAGTGGACTCTCAATATGCATCTTCTTCGTATCACCTTGAGGGCAAGGTGATTTTTTAAGGAGTGGAGAATGTTACGATATGGGTAGCGGAAGGCGGAAGAATGGTGTTGTGTTATATCCAAGGTAGTGGAAGGCGGAAGAGGAAACATGTGTTGGTTGCGGTAGCAGAAGGCAGGAGAACTACGGGAGTGGAAGATAGGACTAGGATTAGGATTGAGATTAGGATTAGGATATGGGATCTCGGAATCAAGCCTTCTGCGGAAGTATTGAAAAATTATATTTATGTCATATTATATTTATTTAGGATATGTCTTTGTGTCATATTAGGAAAGGGTCATTGTTTAGATATGTCTTTATGTTTGGCTTGTTTTACAAGCTAGGGTTATTCGGTATAACCGAATAACACTAGCTTGTATTGTTTTACAAGCTAGGGTTATTCGGTATAACCGAATAACCCGAGCTTGTAAAACAAGCCAAACATAAAGACATGTCTAAACAAGAGGTGAGATCCTTGCAAAACATGTATCATTTAAAAAACAAATAAGCCAATCTCAACCATCCATTCACCTTTCATCTAACGGCTAAGATCAAACAAAAAAATAACAAAGGGAGGGTAAAATTGACATTTTAGCTCATTTAATATAAAAACACACTTTCCACCTTTTTAAGAAAATAACATATCTTGCAAACGGTAAATCTTCAAGCTACAAAAAATACACCATCGCGACGAGAATTAAATCATCTTTCTATAGATATGCATTGTTATATACTTTCGACGAACTTTTTTTTCAAAATTTTCGTCCAAAAAATCCCACAGGATTCGTAAAAAACTCCCATGGGATTAGTAAAAAGACGATTTTTTTTTTCAAAATTTCCGTCCAGAAAAATCCCACGGGATTCGTAAAGAAATCCTAAGGGATTCGTAAAAAGACACTTTTTTTCAAAATTTCCGTCCAGAAAAATCTCACGGGATTCATAAAAAAATCCCACAGATTCGTAAAAAAAATCACTTGTGATTTGTTATTTAAAAAAAATCACAAGTGATTTGTAAAAATGAGTAAATCACTGTTTTTGAGTTTTATACTTTTATGTCACAACTTTTTAAAGATAGATGTTTTTTATATGATTGTTGAAATGAGCTCTTGGAATCTCTTTATTAAAAAGTTGTATGTTGTTATACAGAATCCCATGTGATTCTCTCTCATCTCTTGGGATTCATACAGTATCTTATAGGATTTAATAAAGATACTTGACGAGTATTTTTTATGTGATTCATATAGAATATCATGGGATTCTGCATGAATCACATGGATAATCTTGTGAATTTTTATGAATTACAGGTGATTCATCAAAGAATCTCATGGGATTCTGTATGGATCCCATGAGATTCTATATGAATCACAAGGGATCAGAGAGAATCACATGGAATTCTGTATAAATCCCATGGGATTTTTATTTTATTTTATATAAACTGTAAGTACAAAATCACATGAGATTCTGTATGAATCTCAAGGGATTCTGTATGAAATCATATGGGATTCTGTATGATTTATTTTGTCGATAAATCACAAAGGATTCTGTGTGAAATCACATGGATTCAGTATGAATCCCATGAGATTCATTGTGAATCCCATGAGATTCTGTATGAAATCACAAGGGATTCATTGTGAATCCTATGGGATTCGGTATGAATCTCAAAGGATTTATTATGAATCCCATGGGATTCTTTGGTGCATCACATGAGATTTTTTTAGTATTTTAGTATATAACAAGTTGTCCAAAAAAATATACACAACATTAAAAAAATAATAATAAAAAAATATAAAAATATATAAAAAAATCTAAACAAATATTTTCACTACTCACACTCCTCTTTATAACCCCCTTTTCGCCATCTCACCACCACTCATTTCCCATCAACACCTTTCCCATCTCCGACAACTCTCCGATAAATCTCCGATCACAACAAGAAAAATCCAAAAAATGTCAAAACCCACAAATCTTTTACTCCTATTATCACTCCTACTTTTCACCCACATGATCTCAACAACCACAACTTCAGAAAACTGGATCTCCGACACCACCAACCGGATCCCATCAACCATCGGAGATCTTGATCTAGACGAGATAGAGTTCGAAATGGACTCAGAATCATCCAGGCGCATTTTAGCAACTAATAGAAGGTACATAGCTATGGTGCACTAAGCAAGAACAATGTCCCATGTTCAAGATGTGGAGCCTTGTATTACAATTGCCGGTCTGGTGGTCAGGCGAATCCGTACTCGCGTGGGTGTTCTCGGATCTCAAGGTGTCGTCGTTGAAAAATGGTGGTGGTGGTGGTCTTACTATTTAAAATTTTTGTTTTGCTAATCACAAATTTTTTACGGAAGGAACATCACCGTGAACGAGGCTCAGTCGAGGAGCGGAGGTGGCGGTGGACGTCGTGAAGGAGGTGGTGGCGGTGGATATGGTGGAAGAAGAGATGGGGTGGTAGATATGGTGGTGGTTACCAGTGTTTAGTTTGGAATGATATTACAAAAGTACCCTTCAATAGTTAATTATATTAAAATGAGGCTTAATCTAGACCTTTAGATTTAAAATAGATAGATGGTTGAGATTGTGGAAAACTAGAAGGGGGGTTGAATAGTTTACCGTTTAAAATCTTTTTAACTTGTTTAGTTAGCTTTGAAACTTTCCGTTTGATCAAAGATATATACACAAACACAATATATAACATGCAAGTAAATGAAAGAAACGATCAAACCACAACACGAGTATTTATCGTGGTTCGGCTACAAGGACTCTTTTTCCTTGCCCTACGTCCACGCCCCGAGTATCCAACTCGAGAGTTTCTATCACTAGTCAACAAGCTCCTTTCACCGGCGGAGAAAACCTTACACGTCGCTTATACTTTTACCGACACTAAGCTAGATGTCGAGTTCTTTACCAAGGGTACAACCACTCCCGTTAGTTCTTTTACAAGGGTACAACTACTCCCGATACACTTTGTATTTTGAGGACTAAAATACTAACCGATCACTACTGAAAATACACAATCAAATGAAGTGTAAACTACACAAGTCTACACAATGCTAAGCTAACAAGTCTTGCAACATTGTGTTGAATACTTGTTACTTTTAATGAGCTCGTGAATCTCTTTGCTACAAAAAGAAACTTCACATATGAAATGTTAAAGGGTTAGATGAAAGAATGAATGTATGTGTGTAAAATATGATGTAAAGTGATAAGCCAAAAATCAACTTGTGGCTTGGTATTTATAGCAAAGCCTTCTGCAGGCCTGGCGGATATGGCGGAACCCTCAGATAGGTTCCGCCCGTGTACCTCAGAGTTCCGCCGGGCTTGCAGTTGGTTTTGCAATAAATCTTGCAAACCAAACAAAGTCACATCTCATTACACCTTGCAAACCAAACAATGTCACATCTCATAATATCAAGTCAAACACTAAACTTGCAAGCAACCACTTAGTAAGTCAAACAATGTAAAATGTAGCAAAAGTCTAGTTTATGCAAGTCTTTAAAACTAAGATTATGTTTTACTTAGAAATTAAAGTTTACATTTTGTCGTTAACAAAACTTAGCGAAGATCGTAAAATATAAATAACGTTTTTAGGCGATATTTGTATTAACAATCTCCCCCTTTTTGTTGATGACAAAACATAAACTTTGTTTTTAAGTAACTCACAAAATTTTGGTGTTTAAGACTTTAAAAAAAATTATATTAAACTTGTTTTACTTAAGTGATGAAAATCATATTAAGTTTTGAATGTTTAATATATTTCTCCCCCTTTTTGTCGAAACAAAAAGTAGAGTAGCGAAGCGGAAAAAAAAAACACTTGCTCCCCCTTGCTTGTTACTCCCCCTAAAAGGAGTGCCAAGATGGGAAACATGGATTTTGATCCTACAAAAAAATGGTTAGTTGGTTATATATATATAGTCAAGCTTGTAGTTACCACACACATTGCAACCACAATGACAACACAAAAATGATCAACCAACAATGCACGAAAGTAAGTAGAAAGAAATAGCATTCCAAGTAAAATTTTGACTTTGAAAAGTCAAAAGACAAGAAATGTTAAGTATTCTTCTACTTCTAAACAAAAACTAAAAAAATTACCAAGAAAGAAAAAATAAAATCCTACTTTCCTAAACGGGGCAAACGGCCTCCAAAGGTTGTTTAGGATTTGTTTGGGTGGGAAAGAGCATCCAAACGTTCTATGACGTGTTGGAATGCAAACCGGGTTTCATCTTGGAATTGGTGAAGCAACGTTTTGATGCTTGCACCCATTTGCTCACAATTTGAGCAAACATGGGGATGAGTGGGTGGAAATGGGTTGGTTTGGGTTTCTTGGTTTGAGGGTTGGTTGGTTTTTGGTTCTTGGGTGAAGGATGGATTTGGTATTGAGTCAAGCAAGGTGGTTTGAAATTCCATTGCTTGATGAAGGTGGTTCTCAACCATGCTTTGGATTTCCTCATAAGAGGGGAAGAAAGACTCAGAGGTTTGGGCTTGAGAATATGGTGGAGTTAGGTGATCATGGTTTTCAAAGTTTGGTTCTCCATAAAGAGGACCATGGATGTCATGGTAGATAGGGTGAAACAACAATGGTTTGGGTTGATGGTACACTTGTTGTGGTGGTTGGGTGTGGTTAAAATGCTCATTTTGGTCTAGAATTGACCTTGGTGATTCATTTGCAAAAGGTGGTGGTTGTGTAGGTCTTGGTGGAAGATCATTTAGATCTTGGACAAAAGGGTGTGGTGATATGGGAGGATACCCAAATAACTCCATAGGTTCAATTTTGGGTAATGGTGATGGTGATGGAGTTTTGGATGGTTGGGTTGGAGCACTTGGTGGAGTTGGGTCAATTGGTGATTTAGTAGGTGGTGAAGTGAGCTCATTGAGTTCATTAGGTGATGGTGATGGAGATGCAAGATTCAAAAAGTATTCATTTTTTATAGGTGAGGTGAATTCATCCGAAGATGAGGAGCTTAGGTTGATGGGTTGATTTGACCATAGTGGTTTAACACTTATCCGGGCGATTTTCCGGATGGGTCGTGATGGTTGAGAGGTGATTATTGACTTAGTCATGGTGAAAAATGGTTTAGAAGTTCAGAAATTGTGATGAAGAAGGTGTGATTTGATAGTGTTTAGGATGGCTTAATTTATAGTGTTGAAGGATTGTGGAAAGGAGTGTTTGGATTTGATGTTAGTCCATACAAAAATGAAGGTTCCTAATGATTTGGAAAACTAATTGTGGGTTGTCATATCATGGAAGTCAATCAAATGAAAATGGTGAATTGAGAAGACAAGGTTTGCACTAAATGCTTAGTGGTTTTGGTAAATTTGTTGAAGTATAAATCTCAGGGATTTCAAGGATCCTTTAGAAGGGATCCTTCCTTTATGTGTGAAGGGTCCTTGGGGTGGTTATGGCTATTTTTGAATTTTGGCGGGAAAAGGTTTTGGTTAAGTTATAAGGAATGAGAAGTACCCTATTGTGCTAAACATATTGCATGAAATGTGTTTCTATCTAAAAGGATTAGATTTTGGTGTTTGGATGTTCAAATGTTGAAAACAAAATCAAAAATTCTGCAGGCAACTGGCGGAACCCTCAGAATACACAGGCGGAACCCATTTGAGGGTACCGTCTGGTCCGTTGGGCCAATTCTGGGATTCCCAGAAAATACACTGGCGGAACCCTATTTTGGGTACCGCCGGATCCGCCAGTGCTGAAAAAAGTGGCAATCCACGATTTTGACCCGCGAGACGATTTTCAAAATTTTCGAAAACTCCTAAAATAAAAAAGATAATGCATTTCTGGTTAGGCAATGGAAAAAATAGACACGTAAACACACATATCATATGATTTTGACCTTGAGGTCGAGAATTTCACTATACTTAGTGAAAATAACATAAACATGAAAATTTGATAACTTGCCAAAAGTTGTCTTCCTGCATCAAAGTTAGATAAAACATGTTCCAAATAGTATCAAACATTGTACCAACCTACAAGTACATCACAAACATTGTTTAAACAAACAAATTAGTTCAAATAGCACCTAGTACCAAACACTCCTACACACCCGCTCTCATTGACGGTCAATCTTGTTCTTGAGCTTTCCAAGGAACCTTCCAAGATTCTTAAACATCCCTTTTGTTTGCTTGAACTCCGCCGACTCGTTTGGAATATTCGGAAGTTGGGATAGGTATTCGAGAGGTGGGAGCCTAGAGTTTGGCAAATTGTCATCTTCACTCATTGAGGAAGACGATGATGAGGTAGGAGGATGAGGACGTTTTCCTTGGGCTTTGTAGACTCTCTTATCACTAATTGGAACAAAGGTGTGTGGAATGAGAGAGTAGTCAAGACGAAGACCATTTGGAGTTGGTGGAATGGGTGAGATGAACCTAAAGAGACGGGTCAAGAGCATTCCATACGGCATAGCCATTGTGCCATGCACGGGAATGTCGGCCATTCTCTTGGCCATGTAGTAGGCAAGGTTGAAGGGTTGCCTAACAGACAAGGAGTAGAGCATGTAGCAAAGGCAAAGGTTGATATGATCACGGTTTCCTATTGTGCTAATGACATTAGCTCTAAGGACTTCCTCCCATTTCTTGAATTGGGGCTTAAGTTCATTCATTTCCATTCCATATGGGTCCTTATCGACCTCATTTCCCGAACGGGTTCTCCTAGTGTTGGTGGTCCTAACAAAGAGGTGGTCACGAAGTACATCTTTTGACACAAGAGGAGTGTCATAAGGATGGATGCGGTCATGGAGGTTGTCAAGAGTTGAGAGGGAGTGCAAGTCGGAGTAGATGCAAGTACCTTGGTTTGGGACACCTATGATTTGAGCAAACTCCTCAAGAGTGAAGGAGTATTGATGACCACTAATCCTAAAGTTGATAGACATGTGACCATAATCATCCGTGGAGAGGACGGCGGATGCATAGAACTCTAGAATGAATCTAGGACAAATAGGCTCGTCGATATTCGAAAGACACTCAAAGTTGATTGTGGCAAATTCGGCGTAAGGGTTTGTGCCTTCTAGGAAAGACGGGTCAATGGTTCTACCCTCATGGACATAGTGTTTTTCTAAGGCTTTGAAAATGTTGACTTGGTTTGGGGTAAGGCCTTTGGTTTTGTGGTGTTATGGTAGGTACTTAATGGTGTCCTTGTGGTTGTAGTGGGTTAGAGGAGGCATGATGATTCCTAGAACAACAAAATTTCACATTTTAGTTTAAGTAAATTACTATTATAATGTGGAAGTTCTAGTGTGTGCCTATATGAAAACAATGTGGAGGTGCGGTTATCTTGACTCATTTTGATACTTCAAAAACATTTTGTAATGCAAATTTTGTTATAAAACAAAAGATGTAACAACCCGCATTTTCAGGACATTTCTCCTAATTCACTATTCATCATTTACTATTCACTTGTCACTATTCATCATTTTCGTAGTCAGTTTGTGATTCCGAGAAGTGTTTCAAAATTTTACTATTCATATGACACTATTCATTTCCGGAAGGAAATCACTATTCACGATTGCTGTTCATTTCATCGTAAACTGAGTTTACGAGTCTTCAAATTCGCGTAACCAATGTGGTTTCGCTGTGAATTCATGCATCATTCATTAATGACACGTTATATAGACTGGAGTAGTCTACATATCCTCGGTTACATCATCATCACATTTTAGGCCCTACACGGATATGCATTATTTCCATTTACGTATGCTTAATTTGTAATTAACGTTACCACTCAGTTTTTACTACTAACATATACCCAAAACTCCCGACTACGATCCTAACATATTTTCATACTCATTATAATAATATAAAATTTATATTGTTAATTTACCCGGTGTTTTGAAATCAATTACTATATTTCACGGTCGGAGCTTATAACCCTGTCGGTTTGCGAAATTTCAACCCGATAATTATTTTAACACCCGATTATCATCAGGAATATTATTTTACAACTTTTACAACTTCGTCATATTTTATTTTAACTCGTTGCGATTTATTTTTAGTTAACTCGGTACCCGATAACACCCAAAATATACACAAAATACACTAACTCATCCAACAACTAGACAAGAACATTAAATGGCACAATTTCTTCCTTCCTTTTCCCATTTACACGCCAACATGCCCCCTAAGTCAAAGATTTCTTAATTACTTGCACATGTTTTGCATCCAACAAATATCTACCCAAGTATATATTTCATTTCTTTCATTTTATACTTCAAGTAATTAGCAAAAAGCTCTCATTTCTTCCTTTCTTCTTCATATTTTCGGCCAAGCAAGAGCACCAAGAAGAAACCATGGATTTTTCAAGATCAAGTTATAATCAAGTCTCATTTATATTCCTAGTTAGAATTTTGAAATAAAAATCCCTAGGTTACTTATATATAATCTTCTCCAAAAACTCATCAAACCTTCAAGTAAGTTACTAATAATCTTTCCTACTATTTTAAACATCTACTTTATATATTTTCATGATCTAGTAACAAAAACATGCAAATATACTATGATCCATACCACTTATTGTTTATTTTTTTTTATAAACATAGATCTACAATTTTTACTAGCAATCTCATTAGATCCACTAAGATTGGTGATGTCTAGGAACCCATGACACCCTAAGAAGGTGTATGGTAGGATTGGGTACTTTTGGAGTTGATTTGAGATAGTTTGGGTAAGTTCTAAACAAGTCTTGAACTAGAAAAGTTGATTTTTACAAACTATATAAAGGTTTTGTCCAAAAACATGAAACGTGGGAAAATCAGTGGGTTTTGGGTAACTTTGGACCAAAGATTTAGAAAATACATTCCGAGAAGAAACTATGGCCGAAAACGGGGATAAAATCCGAGTTACGACGAAAAAGTTATGACATTTCCAATATTAACGACGAAAACTATTTTCTGAAAAATTACTTGCTGTCCCACGATTTTCTTGGACTGTTTCGAGGCCTAAAACTTGATCTAGCCGTCCCGACTTATCAAAAATATACTAGTATGCCATCCTACGATTCCGGGGATATAAAGAACGTAGAAAACGAGCTTATAACGAAAAAGATACAAGCGTTTGAACTTAGACGATTTTTACAAATTTCCATCAGCTTTTCTATTATTATTTTGCCGCGAAACTGTCTTTGCGAGACACCACTTTCTTGGCTGTTTTTCTTTATGATCGGATCAATTTGAGTCCGAGCCGTAGTTTTATGAAATCAAGATCTTCCAACAAGCTTTTCAAATCAATTGGCCGTTCGTCGAATAGACTTATAACGAATAAACTACGACCTCATCTATATACCCGATAAACTATATATATTTTGACAGCTTTTACTATAATGAAATTTTCTAAGTATTGAACATAATACTTTCAAGTAACAACAATAAGAGTCGATTTTCTCATCGATCGAGACCCGTATCGCCAAAAGTCAAATGAGACGACATTTAGATATGATTACAAGGTTTTCAAAAACGCCGAGTTTTATCACTAACCATTAACGTACAACATTTCGCGACTTGTTTTGCGGGGCCATTTCGGGCATATTTTCAAGTAATAAAAATGTTATTTTTGCGACGAAAACCTTATATTTGCCTATAGAACACCAAACAAGGATCATGGAGTACCGTTTCAACCTATTTCCATGAAAAGTGGTTATTAACCTAACGAGACGTCAAAAACGTATTTGTCGACGATAAACGTTATTTTCAAAACTAACGAGTGGTATCGATAACATACGTATTTGCATGTGTAGCATCATTTCATTTCTTACATTAGATCATATCATTCATATTAGGTTGCGGTTAGAGATCGTGCCTCATTTCTGTGTATTCGTTGTTGTCATCGTAGCTATTGCACCAGGTGAGTTCATAACCCCTACTTTTACTTGTTTCACAACTGTTTTGGGGGAAGATACATGCTCCTTACTATTTAAATTCAATGCTTGTTTTACTTGAACGCGATTCATTTTCTCAAACATTACTGGATGGTTGAAATACTTGATTGATTACTTGAATACATTATGAATTACTTATTCCATCCTTGATTTCTTTCTTATGAACACAAGTTCTTGCTTTTGCGGACATAAATATAAAACTGTTACTTTGCCTGAGTTACCTATTACTGCCACTGAAGTCCCCTTTATCATGAACCGTTAATTACATGCGTGTGAGCGTGAATGCTGTGGATAGATCTATTTGGGTTGACACCCCGTCCGAGTTGGTCGCGCCAACCAGTCAAACGGACGCATATCATTCGGATTACTTCCGAGTGTCTGGCAAACACTTACTTGGGGCATTTTATGCTTGATTGCATACGATTACGTCGAGCTTCGGGGTCATGAGCTTTAGGCACTGTATACCTTATTTTTGGCTGTGACATGGTATTTGTTATATTGTCTTGCCTTCCGCAAAATACTTGTTTACGGGAAATACTTGATTTCTGGAAAATACTTGTTTACGGGAAATACTTGATTTCTGCAAAATACTTGTTTACGGGAAATACTTGATTTCTGGAAAATACTTGTTTACGGGAAATACTTGATTTCTGGAAAATACTTGTTTACGGGAAATACTTGATTTCTGGAAAATACTTGTTTACGGGAAATACTTGATTTCTGCAAAATACTTGTTTACGGGAAATACTTGATTTCTGGAAAATACTTGTTTACGGGAAATACTTGATTTCTGCAAAATACTTGTTTACGGGAAATACTTGATTTCTGGAAAATACTTGTTTACGGGAATGACTTGTTTACTTAAAACTATGAAGTATGAACTCACCAGCTTTATGCTGACGTTTTAGCATGTATTTTCAGGTTTTAAGCAATGGCACACTACTGGAGGTTTTGGCAGGGCATGGCATGGTCATAGAAGACTCTGATATTCATTTGGGGACCGTTTAAAAGTATTTTGAAGGCCTACTTCCGCACTACTTTTAAAAATGTAAACTCAACATTTTTTTATTAAGCTATTTTATTCTAAATGATTCAAGTGAAAACCATTTTTGAACTTGTGTTGTAATACCAATTGAGTTACACCCCAGCTACATGTATGCTTCCGTTGGACCCGATTCTGGGGGTGTGACAAAAGATAACCCAAACGCTCCTAGTTCAATGTAGTTTCGTTTGAATGTACCCGAAAATGCATATTAGTTATATATTCCCTTTAGCATTCAAGAGACATTATGCAAGTGATGTTTTAAATATAACGTTTTGATTTTGTATTCTCAATGTGAGACGAAAAAATATTTGTCCTACTTGTGAGAAATTTTTGGAAGGATTTGACATAGGGTGTTTTAGCAAACATGTTTATACTAATTAAGAATGCAATTCCTAACTATGGGGAACATGATTAGTTTTGTTAAACACCTAATTTTATGCATGAGTTTCTCAAGTTAATGCATAACCCCAAGTTTTTGTTTTTGTGCAAAAATAGAATTCTTAGACTCAGATCAGGGTTGTAATCAAGTTTAGAATACTTACAATGATGATTGATTAGCAATGTTAAAGAAAGGAAGACCAAGAATTCGTAGGTATGGATGGATGGTAAAGTGAATAGTAACAGTTTGGAAGTGGTGGTATGAGATAATGGGTGTTTTGTTTAATATAAACAAAATATTGGGTTCCGTCCGTTGTGTCTGAGGGTTCCGCCGACCCTGCTGAGAAAAAGACTTATGAATTTGTTTTGATTTTTGTGATTTTTGTCTAAAGTCCAGAACTACAATGTAGGTTCCATGAGTCCTAAGCCTAGCCTAAGAAGGTTAAAAGGTTCACGTTTAAGGGGTTTTGTGAGAATGTCGGCTATGTTGTCTTCGGAAGAAACTTTCCCAATTGAGATATTTCCTTTTTGAACGTTGTCACGAAGGAAATGATGACGGATTTCAATATGTTTGGTACGAGCATGTTGAACTGGGTTTTTGCTAAGATCAATGGCACCTTTGTTGTCACAAAGAATTGTGATGTCGTTGAGTTGAATTCCGTAGTCGACAAGAGCTTGCTTCATCCAAAGAGCTTGTTGACATGCCTTTCCGGCCGAAACGTACTCGGCTTCTGTTGTTGAGATAGCAAGAGCCGTTTGCTTCTTAGAGAACCATGAGGTGAGACAATGTCCAACAAAAGTACAAATACCACTTGTACTTTTTCAATCGACATAGTCACCGGCATGATCCGAGTCGGCATACACTATGGTGTCTATTCCCGTTCCTTTGGGATACCATAAACCTAAATGTGTAGTGCCCTTAATATACCTAAAAATCCTTTTAACGGCTTCGAGATGGGTAATCTTAGGATCTTCTTGAAAACGAGCACATAGACAAACACTAAACATAATGTCGGGTCTACTAGCCGTTAGGTAAAGTAGACTACCAATCATACCTCTATATTTAGTGCTATCTACGGATTCACTTTCCTCATCCTTGGTGAGTTTAGTTTCCGTGGACATGGGAGTTTTGATAGGTTTCGAATCTTCTAATCCAAATTTCTTAACCATGTCCTTAATATGTTTAGATTGGTTAAAGAAGATACCATCTTCTAATTGTTTAATTTGGAGTCCTAAGAAAAAGTTGAGTTCTCCCATCATACTCATTTCAAACTCGTCATGCATGATTTTTGAGAAATCCACGCATAATTCTTGACAAGTTGATCCGAATATAATGTCATCAACATAGATTTGGACTATGATAATATGTGAATCTTTCTTCTTAGTGAAGAGAGTATTATCAACTAAGCCCATGGTATACTTATGGTCAACTAGGAAGGTTTTAAGTCGATCATACCATGCTTTTGGAGCTTGCTTAAGTCCGTAAAGAGCCTTTATAAGTTTGTAAACATGATTTGCTTTTTCAAAATCGATGAAGCCCGGTGGTTGAGCAACATACACTTCTTCATTTATGACTCCGTTTAGAAATGCACTTTTGACGTCCATTTGAAAGAGTTTGAAATTATGTGCACATGCATATGCAAGTAAGATTCTAATTGACTTGAGCCTAGCAACCGGAGCAAAAGTTTCATCGTAGTCAATGCCTTCTTGTTGGTTATATCCTTGTGCAACTAGCCTAGCTTTGTTTCTAGACACAATTCCATTTTCAACCATTTTATTACGAAATACCCATTTTGTTCCAATTATAGTTTGACTCTTTGGTTGAGGAACTAATGTCCATACATCATTCCTAACAAATTGGTTTAACTCTTCTTGCATTGCAATTACCCAAGACTCATCTTTAATGGCTTCATTAATATTTTTAGGTTCAATGGTTGACACGAAACAAAAGTAGTTGCTTTCATTTTGAACTTTTGACCTTAGTGTTCTTTCGTTAATGTTGCCAATGACACCATCTAATTGATGACTTTTAGATTCTTTGACATTGACAAGTTCTTTGTTTAATAGTTCATCTTCATTGTCATCACTTAAAATTTCTTGATTTTCTATTGTTTGGCTTTCAACTAAGTCATCATCTACCAAAGGTGATGTCTTAGAGGGAGGTGGACTCTCGTCAAATGTTACGTTCAACGATTCCTCGACTCTTAAGGTTTCTTTGTTCAAAACAATGTATGCTTTACTATTTTGTGAATATCCAAGAAATACACCTTCATAAGACTTTGGGTCAAATTTGGTGAGATAATCCTTGGTGTTAAGAATGAAATATTTACTCCCAAACACTCTAAAGTATCCTAATGTAGGCTTTTTACCTTTATATAGTTCATAAGGAATTTTATTCAAAAATGGTCTAATTAACACTCGATTTAAAATGTACGTTGATGTGTCAACGGCATTACACCAAAACTTTTGTGGAATGTTTTGTTCATTAAGCATTGTTCTACTCATCTCTTGCAATGTCTGGTTTTTACGTTCTACTACACCATTAGATTGAGGAGTACGTGGAGCCGAAAAGTTATGAGTTATACCATTAATATATCAAAAGTTTCCAAATTGAAATTCATTATCAAATTCACGACCGTGATCCGTTCTAATAGACACAATATTAGACCCTACTTGATTTTGAATTTTCTTACTTAGAATCTCAAATTTATCAAAAGCTTCATTTTTACTTTTCAAAAATTTTGTCCAAGTATATCTTGAGTAATCATCAACTATGACCAAAGTGT
Organism: Artemisia argyi; assembly: GCA_030686995.1. Classification (NCBI taxonomy): domain Eukaryota; kingdom Viridiplantae; phylum Streptophyta; class Magnoliopsida; order Asterales; family Asteraceae; genus Artemisia; species Artemisia argyi. The sequence goes on from CM060694.1 coordinate 137,944,703, forward strand.
AGAAGTTACCTCCATAACTTTGTATAGCGGATGGACCAAATAAATCCATATGCAAAAGTTCTAGACACCTAGATGTAGAAACCAAGTTTTTAGCCTTATGGCTACTATGGACTTGTTTACCGACTTTGCAAGCATCACAAAAGTGTTGGTCATATTTCAACTTAGGTAGGTTTCGAACTAAGTCTTTGGAGGAGAGATTTTGGATTAGTCTCATGTTAGCGTGTCCTAAATGTCTATGCCATAAAGTTGAAGATTCATCTAATGAGGTAAGACAAAGTTTGTCTCTAGATGTTGGATCCATCTTCATGACGTATACGTTGTTCTTAAGGACACCTTTGGCTATGGTTATACCATCTTTAAGTATTTTACTTTCGTTTTCACTAAAAAGGACGTTATACTTATTACGACAAAGTTGACTAATACTAAGGAGATTAAAACCTAAGTTATCAACATGAGCTACATCATCTATAAAAAGGGAGTCATGAGAGATTATACCTTTTCCGATGATTTTGCTTTTAGCTTTACTACCAAACGTAACATTACCTCCGTCACATTTGTGATAAGTAGTGAAGAGGCTTTTGTTACCCGTCATGTGCCTTGAACAACCGCTATCTTTAATCCATTCATCCGGTTCCAAACAAACTTTGAGCCACACCTCATTTGAGTTGTGAGCCATGAGAGCAATATCATCATTCTTTGGCTCATCGTCATCTCCTTCATAGTCACTCCAAGCACCACCCACAAAAGCTTGTTGAGGTTTGCTCTTGGGTGGTTTTGGACATTCTCCTACAAGATGACTTGTGTCTCCACACCTATAGCATTTTCTTTCAACCTTTCCTTTCCTAGCATCACGATCTTTTCAGAAAGTTTTCTTGTCATCTTTAGGTTTCCTTACAAACTTTCCTCTTCTACGAAAGAACTTTTTGAAATCTCTAACGGCCATAGCATATTCCTCATCATCACTATCCGAAGTAGATTCTTCATCATCACTTGATTGGACTCTAGCTTTCAAGGCAATTGACTTAACTTTTTCTTTCTTGCCTCTAACTAGTTCCGAATCTTTTTCCATTACCATTTCATGAACTTTGAGGTTTCCAATTAGCTCATCAAGTGACATGCTTGAAAGATCTTTTGATTCTTCAATTGCCGTCACTTTTGCTCTCCACTTCGGATGGAGTGCTCTAAGAAATTTTCTGACAAAGTTCTTACTACAAAAAGATTCATCAAGTGCTTTAAGTGAAGTAATAATAGTGTTAAACCTAGCAAAAGCATTATCAATAATCTCATCTTCGGAAATAACAAATTGTTCATATTGTTGAACAAGAAGATCAATTTTGTTATCTTTAACTTGTGAGATTCCTTGATGAGTGACAATTAAAGATTGCCAAATATCTTTGGCGGTTTTACACAAAAAGACTCTTTCATATTCTTTCTTAGGCAAAGCGTTGTAAAGCATCATTTTAGCTTCATTATTTTTACCAATCAATTTCTTTTGTTCATCATCTTTAATGTTCGTAACTACGTTATCACCATCAATGATTATATACCATAAATCTATATCTTTAGATTTCACGTAAGTTTCAAAACGGTTTTTCCAATATATAAAACCATTTGCTTCAAAGAGTGGTGGTCTTTGCATAGATTGCCCTTCTTTGTAATTTTCAAAATCCATGAATCGTTTCAAGTTTTAAAACACAATATATTTTAAAAGCTTGAGTAACGTAGCTCTGATACCAATTGTGGAAAACTAGAAGGAGGGTTGAATAGTTTACCGTTTAAAATATTTTTAACTTGTTTAGTTAGCTTTGAAACTTTCCGTTTGATCAAAGATATATACACAAACACAATATATAACATGCAAGTAAATGAAAGAAACGATCAAACCATAACACGAGTATTTATCGTGGTTCGGCTACAAGGACTCTTTTTCCTTGCCCTACGTCCACGCCCCGAGTATCCAACTCGAGAGTTTCTTTAACTAGTCAACAAGCTCCTTTCACCGGCGGAGAAAACCTTACACGTTGCTTATACTTTTACCAACACTAAGCTAGATGTCGAGTTCTTTACCAAGGGCACAACCACTCCCGTTAGTTCTTTTACTAGGGTACAACAACTCCCAACACTTTTTGTATTTTGAGGACTAAAATACTAACCGATCACTACTGAAAATACACAATCAAATGAAGTGTAAACTACACAAGTCTACACAATGCTAAGCTAACAAGTCTTGCAACGTTGTGTTGAATACTTGTTACTTTTAATGAGCTCGTGAATCTCTTTGCTACAAAAAGAAACTTCACATATGAAATGTTAAAGGGTTAAATGAAAGAATGAATGTGTGTATGTAAAATATGATGTAAAGTGATAAGCCAAAAATCAACTTGTGGCTTGGTATTTATAGCAAAGCCCTCTGCAGGCCTGGCGGATACGGCGGAACCCTCAGATGGGTTCCTCCCGTGTACCCCCAGGGTTCCGCCGGGCTTGCAGTTGGTTTTGCAATAAATCTTGCAAACCAAACAAAGTCACATCTCATTACACCTTGCAAACCAAACAATGTCACATCTCATAATATCAAGTCAAACACTAAACTTGCAAGCAACCACTTAGTAAGTCAAACACATTTCTTTTCATAAATGTATATTGACAAAACTTGTCATAAATGTGATGTGACAATTCTATTTTAAGAAATAAAAAGTGTTGTGTTTTATGAAATGTAAAATGTAGCAAAAGTCTAGTTTATGCAAGTCTTTAAAACTAAGATTATGTTTTACTTAGAAACTAAAGTTTACATTTTGTCGTTAACAAAACTTAGCGAAGATCGTAAAATATAAATAACGTTTTAGGCGATATTTGTATTAACAGAGATCTTGTTATTTGTTCTTTAGATAAATGTTATTTCGTATTGAACTTTTCTCATCTAAACAATGACACTTTCCTAATACGACACAAAGACATATCCTAAATAAATATAATATGACATAAAGCCCGGGGCGTATCATTTTATAAGTTACAAAAGGTAAACTTTTAATGAGAAAATTTCTGGCTTACGATTAAAGTTTTGATCTTTAAGTGTTTAAGCCCCAAACCGAAACCTCTTTATTGAGTGTCGATTATGTCTAACTTAATGAGAATTTAACTTACTATTTGATAAATGTCTCCTTAAGATTAACATACGCAAAAAAAAAAAGTATTGAACTCATATCCTTAAAGCTTAGTACTCTAGGGCATATTGGTATGTAAAGTGTAGTCTTTATTCTTCCACATATCACACTATCACTGCTAAGTTGTCAACATTAGTCAAAAGCACGTGTTTAGTTTTAGTTATTTGTTTAAGAGTAAGGATTTGTGTGTGAGGGATATATTTTTGTAAAAAGTCAGCAACTAGATAAAAACATAACAAAGAAAGATGTGAGTCGTGATGAAGATGATGATGTAATGTGATCAGGGCCGGTCCTGAGATATTTGATGTTCTGGGCGAGACTATCAAAAAATGCCCTTACTAAATGTTGTAACCAAATAACATGTTTTTTATTTATTTATTTATTTTACCTAAAACAAAACCACATATCGTCTTGATAAAAGTTGAACAACTATATAATCTTTGCATTTGATTATAAATTCTAGTAAGTAATTAAAATATAATTTCTTTTTTTTTTTTTTTTTTTTTTTTTGTTAACCATGATTTTCAACCTTTTAGCCAACTAATTCAATGTTAGTTTACACTTAAAACTCAAAAGTGCCAACAAAAAATTTCTTTTTAAGCCATTGAATATTTTTTTGTTTTTACAAAAAGTAATTGAATCAATTTTATCAAAAATATATCATTTTGACTATTATTTGTCAATCAGGATGTTTAAAATCGAGATATCTTATTAGCACAATTCGGTTCTCAAAGATACTTTTCGCAAAATCGATTTGAATTAAGTCTTTTGTTTTATTATATCAAAAGTTATTAATATCTAACATGCTCAATTTTTCCTGTTACGATTATTTGAAATAATATTATTATTATCTTAACATATATGGGAAGGGATCAAGTAAGAAAGAATAATTAAAATAGGAATGATAAGAAGTAATTCTAGCCACACATTTCAAATTAGGAGGGAAAATTTGAAGAAAGATGCATCCACTTTTGTAGGTGCATCTAAAATATGTGGTTATGGTTACTTCCTATCCTTCCTATTATAATTATTATTCCTATTTAATCATAACTGTAACATATATAATGAATTATTAATTAATTTTATAGAATACCTAAACTCTAAACTATTTCACGAAAGAAACTAAAAGTTGAATTGTCAATTTGTTAAACAAGTAGAGAAATAATAATTTACTTTTACAACAACCTTGATAACATACAAATTTTTACTTTTTCACCCTATCCTGACGTGATTTAATAGCAACTATATCAATTAATTTAATAATTAATTGATATAGTTGGAAAACCCTTTGCCTCTCAACCAAGAGGTCAAGGGTTCGATCCTCACTCCCTACAAAAGGCTGGAGGTCCTTTTCTACCTTAGGTAGAACCGGAAGCAGCCTCTTTATCTTAGGTAGGGGTAAGGCTGTCTACATATCAACCTCCCCCATACACCGTGAAAGACGGTATTGGAACCCATAACCCGTGAAAGACGATATTGGGAGTTACTTTACTTTACTTTACTTTATATCAATTAATTTAATATCTTATTCTACTTTCTCTCTCTTTCAAAACCTATCATCTTCTTCACAAGATTTTGACTACTTTGTATAAATTTGGACTTTAAACAACCACTCTCGATTTCAGTTATCTTCTTCAGTAAAACCATATTTGATATCCCCCATTTATGTGATGCCCTGGGCGGTCGCCCAGCTCGCCCACCCCTAAGGCAGGGCCTGAATGTGATGTATATGTGACACCGATAATAAACAATAATTACTTAGTCATATATACATGATCCTCTTACAAAAGACGCCCTAATAACAGAATTTTAATCTGATTAATCTTCGCTTAGGCCGATTACTAGCTACAAGAGGGTCGACCACCACATCGGCATCTAGCCACTGATTTAATGAATTTTGAAACAGCCTAAAATTGAGTACTATAAGTCTATACTACAACTACATGTTGGAGGGTTAACAATTCCCAGAAGGGTATAGATAATCAATAGCATATAATGTACCAGTGAAGGTTACTAGATATCCCGTGAAATCGTGTTATCACTTTTCAAAGTAAACTATTCGACCCTAATGTCTGGGTATCACGAATATCTACTTGGGATAAGACCATATGTATATTATTGAATTAGGCACAAACCCATAACCTTTGCGCATCCAAGTGTTTAGGTTTTATGTACATCTTCATGCAGATGTTATCATCTCTATTTATAGTACAAATTACTCAAACCTAGTCAATGGAATTATGAGCGATTAACGACCCATTAATCACCACATAATTAGCCTCCATAATAGTACGATGTTGCTAGTTTTTTCGTTGTTGGTAGTTCCTCAGGTCAGGTTAAGGGATTAGTGGTTATACGACCAATTAAACGTGGTCATTAATGCATTTATAACTGTCACATGAATAGGTCAAAGGCGTTACAAGTTAGTCATGATTCAGTCTCAGGCTCTCAGCTTGTTGATGCACTCACTGATGAGCTAGCCACTGAGAGGGCTGCTCCCTGAGTGTTCGTACTAAGAGGTTCACTCACTGATGAGATGAATGTTAGAATTTAATAATCAAAGTACACATATGCGGAAGCTAGGATCAAGTATAACACATAAATATTAACTAAAACATAATAGAAATGTACCGTGGTGATTCTAGCCCGAACAAGAATCAAATTAGCAAATCTTGAATTAATTGATGAACCCTAATTAGAGTTTATGAATCAATGATCAATCCCTTACCGTTTTATTGATCGATTCCTTGATAACAACTATAATGAGTTGTTACCTCGTTCTTGTACACACAAACTAATACCGAATCAAATTAATTGCAAGATTAAACACAAGGAAAATTTTATTAATAAAATTTTCGACCCAAAACCCTTATGGGTTGTAGGTACGATCGGCAGGAAAAGAAACAAGGAAGAAACAAAGTTTAGGGTATTGTGTGTGCACAAAAGGTGAGAAAACAATGACCCTTGGGTTTGTATATATACTAGAGAATACTTGGTGAACAAGCAAAGGCAATGGGTTTCCCCCTTGGGCCTTGATCGACCGGCCACACACCCAAAGAAGGGTGTTCCGGATCCTTCTTGTTACCAAGTTTCATTCTAGTCCTTTCCGTTTCCTTTTAACGATAGTTAGTCCGTACATTTAATAACTAACGATCATTAGTCCTTTAAACTTGTGTTATTTAATAAATATATCTAACAATTAATATTTATTAATCTTTGACTCTCGTTTGTATTGTGTGCAATCCCGAGGTCTCGTGTTCGATACTAGACATTTATCTATTAATGTTATACGTAACATTTAACAATGAACCCTCTGATTGAGATTACTCCCTGATGAGATCCTTCAGTTTATTGCTCAAAGAGTACATAGTTGAACTCATCAGCCTGATTAATACCATTCAGAGTCAGACTCACTGAAGAGTAGACTCTCTGAACTTCATCAAAGACCTAAATCATACTTTACCGCTATCAGAGTTAGGGTGATCAGGGACTTTATGAATGTACACTCCGTACCTCCAAGCCAATTATCATGTGTGAGTAGAACCCTCAAGTGCACTAAAATTTCCAACGCTAGAAAAGGAGGAGGACCTAGATAAATCTTGGAGGAGCATTAGTTGTGACAAGAGGGCTATTGAGTATAGACTAGATATTGAAGTGTCAATAAAGACTTGTGTAGTGTCTCTCATTTTCATTTTGTGATCAGTTCAAACTTCCCATCATTCATCATATCTTTCCTACACCAAATGCTATCTTGTCATAATCTATTTTTACAGATATCTTAGCAATTTCAGGTTTAAGTGAACAACAAAAATGTTGAATCTATGGTCATACAAAAACATGTATATGATTAAACAAAACTTAGTTGCAAAGTTATAACAAATGGATTTTATTGCGGGTCTATTGTATGTGCAATATATATGATGAATTGTATTGTCATTTTACATCATCATGTAGAAGGCTCTTCTAAATGTTGTTGGATAAAATGTTCTGGCAATTATTACTTCTCGGTCGGGAATATGCAATAAAAAGGAGATTTCGTATTCAAATACAGGCATCGTGTACCATATTTGTGTTTTACGCTACTTAACTTTAGCCTGATCGTCATGAAAACAGGCAGTGGGGTTACGAATAAAAGAATCAAACATTAGAAAGAATATGAAAAAACCAATATAGTTACGCACATGAACAAGTGTGCATCATGCACCGAGTCGAATGTAGTAAATGTATATTTGTTAGCATAATTCAAGCACATTGAATTTGATATAACTGTCCACAGGTAATATTTATAATCTCTATGATCGTATGATACGATCATAAAGATTAGATTCGTATGATAGTGTGTGAATCTAGGATATTATGCCGTTATGGTGTGTTAATCTACAAATATCGCACGAAAAGTGAAATGTATTTGACAAGCGACAAGCTTTTTATTTTTTTAAGCTTTTTCTCAAGCCCATCTTATTTGGTTTGTATTACTAATAATGGAAATAAATTTGCATCTTAAAATAGACATTATTTGAGAATCTTGGAACACTTTCAAGCTACTTTTGGTTTGATTACTTACAACAACTAGATGAGAATATGTGGAGCACCAATTGCCATTAAATTTAGAGAAAATTGCAAAAATCGTCCTTGTGGTTTGGTCAAATTGCACGTTTCGTCCTTACTGTTCATTAATTGCAAAAATGGTCCGGATTTGGCACTGTTTCATTCAGTTTTGGTCCTTCGTCCTTGCAACCACAAGGACGAAACATGCAATTTGGCCGAACCACAAGGACGATTTTTGCAATGCCGAAGGACCAAAAGTGAATGAAACAGTGCCAAATCCGGACCATTTTTGCAATTAATGAACAGTAAGGACGAAACGTGCAATTTGGCCAAACCACAAGGACGATTTTTGCAATTTTCTCTTAAATTTATGTCACACCACATCGGTTTTCTTGTCTTGTCTTGTTAAAAAAATTTGCATCACTCTCTCATATCCCTTCAATTTTTCTAATTAAAATAATAAGGGTTTTGCTAACAACAGTGTTTAAAATGATGTTTTTTCTTACAATTTGATGTAATATACTATTTCAACCAATCAGAAATAAGTGTTAGTTATGCATCCATCTTTTTCGGATTATTTCCGCAATTTTAGTGATTTTCATCCAATCATGATAATTAATTAATTAACATTGTAATAATAATCATTTGCTTAAACACAGCCCTAAGGGCTGTTGTTAGCAAAATCCAAATAATAATAATAATAATAATACTTACCAAATATAACGAAACACTAGACAAAAGGTTGTTTTTTCCTCATTTACCGCTCGACATGATAGCAAGTAGAGGTGCACGAAGCCCGGGCCAGGCCGGGCTTGGACCAGGCCGAAAAAAGCCTGGGCTTTTATAGTTTAAAAAAGTTCGGGCCTAAAAAAGCTTGGGCCTGGCTAAATCTGGGCTCTAACGAAAATATTAGGTCTATTTCGGCCAAAATGGTCCGGACCGGGACAAACCGGGCTTTTTCAGGCTTTTTTTTTTTTTTTTTGTAATAATAATATAGTTATTATATGTGAAAATATTTAGTGAACACTAAAAAATAACAAAACAAAATTACAAATTATAAAAACGCACATTAATTGCACAATAAAAGCTCTTTAACAATAAACTACAAACATTCATGTCATACTTATTTATAAGTGATTTTATTTGTGTTGTAATTTCATCATTCATTTCTAAATAATTATTTTGTTGTATGTTATTACACGGAGTATAAAAATAACACATAATTTAGGCCCTCCTTTGAAAAAAACTGGGTTTTGTCCTGTAAAAAACACGGGCTTTCGGGGTTTTTAGTGGGCTATTTAGCGGGCTTTTTGGGCTATGGCCGGACTGGGCTTTGGTTAAAAAAATGACCATTTAGGCCTCTTGGGCCAGACAGGGCTTCGGGCCGGGCCTTTTCAGGCTTTTCCGGGCCGGGCCTAACCCTAGCTCGGGCTTTAGCACCATCTGTGCACCTCTAATGGCAAGCACAAGTAGCGGCCAAAAGAGAAGAACAAAAGAGAGGGAAGGGGTGTTCGGTTAATTTGGTAGCAAGTTGCTTAATGTCGTTAGGGGGTGTTCGGTTAATTTGGTAGCAAGTTGCTTAATGTCGTTAAGTGCAATACAAAATTTTGATGATTGAATACCACAAGAAAAGATCAAAGATTCGTGTCTTCAAAAGCAAATGTTACACACGTTTATTCAAGATGTCTAGAGTCCAAGAGCAAGAGAATAGATTAGATGAATAAGATAACATGATTTTACAACACTCCATACGCATCTTGATAGTGGGTTCTTTGATTATATTCTATTGTATATGCCATAGCAATCTAACAAAAAGTTTTGACATTTTTTTTCACAACTCACACACCTCCTATACTAAAACTTGCATTAATTCCCCCTTCAAACTACTTATAAACACTTTGGTATATGAGACACTAGCTTCTTAAGCAGAAGTATAAACAAAGAAACAAAAACACGATCCATGGCACTCAGAAACACCATTAGAATTTATACAGGAACCAATATAAGTTTAAGTTAGTACATAAATTATAATTATAACCGGAAAGAGAGAGATGAACAGAGTCAATTCTTCTCACGAAAACAAACTAGCTGTAGGGTAAATCCGACTCCTTGCAAAATGAACCTGACAATCTTTGGATGCCCTCGGAAACATCGACAATTTTGCACGCATACATTCTTCTTCTTTTTCAGAAAACATAGTATCACATGTGATTGTTAAGCCCTTCAACACCTTTAAATTTCCCAGCATATATTTCAGAAACTCTATATTCAGATCGTACCCTCGCGTTTCGGTATATTTTATGGTCTTGAGGTTCATAAGCATACAAGTAGGTTCACTGGCATTCCAACGACCTCCTCTTGGCTTTTGATTTAACACAAACAAGATAAACAAAACCCATCGTTATACAAGGATAAAAGAAGTTTAGTAGCACAAAAAGAAGAAAACATGCCAGATATTTAAAACAGCCCAGGTACCTTTTCAATGCATAAATCTTCCAGCTCTGAACCGCTCTTAAGAATTTGACCGATTAGTTGATATCCATGACCCACATATCCCTTTACCTCCAATACTTTCAAATTAGGAAACTGGGGGAAATCACGTCGGTCTTCAATGCTATTGCAAGACTAAAGTTGAATAAACGAAAACAAGAATCAATTAGATTTCAAAATGTAACATATTATGAAAAAATGTCAAATTAAAACTAAAGTTCTTAAGAAAATTGACCTTGAAGGCTAAAATAAGGGATTCCGCTTCACTTATTCCTTTTAAAAGCTCAACCCCTAGATGATCATGATGTACTTCACATGACGTTTTTGTCTTGACCAGTGACGAAGAATTTTCAATTACTAAGTGTGAGCACAAAATCCCGTCAACTAAGAGATGTTCAAGATTAGGAACATTTACAACAACTTTATTGATCAGTGACGTGGATTCTGAGATTGATAGTTCCAATCGCTTCAAAGTAGGCAGCTTTAAAGTGTACTCTTCTTCATGGTTCCACCATCTTATTCTCAGAGATAAACTTTCAAGTTTCGGGCAGCCATGTATGACTTTAAACACACGTTCACAAGGTTCGTTAAGGATAACGATATCAAGGTTTTTCACACAAGGAAGATTGACAGAAGATTGAAGGTCCAAAAAAGGGCAATGGAGGAAAGTAAAATGTAAAGTTAATTTTGTGAGATTCTCGACATTGAAGAGACTCAAAGGCAACTCAAGATGTCTAACCCGTACGTCAATCTCACAAACATTCAACCTGAGTGCTTTATTAATCCACTTCGACAAAGTTGACTCTGGAATATAGAACCTAAAAAAGTTCAACCTGAAAATTTTAACTTGGGTTGTTTTGCAAAGGTCAAAAACACGATCCACAAATTCTGTAAAACGGTCTAATTCAGGGAAGGGGTGATTATCATCAAAGTCAAGGTTATGGACCAAATTCCAAGTGTGTCTCCATCTTTTAGATAAAACGCTAGTTCGCATTGCGAATTTTGTAGGCATTAGAGACAATATCTGTGACAGTATCTCTTCAGGCAAGCTGCTTAGTCTATCTACAATATTACTTGTAGAAGCCATCTTTTAGCCTTTCTCACTTCCTGAAAACATAAACACAGAAAATTTTAAAATAATATCTCAAGACATTTCATATACGCATTCGAACAAAAATCCATTTAACCAAATGGTTGTTATAAAGTGCTAGGTACTAAAATAAAAGTGTCTTGAAGTGCAGTTAATTTGAAAACAAACATTCATTTAAAAAAGACATCCTATTTTAACAAAGCTTGGGGTTTGATGATGCAAACATGATCAATAAAATACCGTTGGATACAAAGATGAACAAATAGAAATGCACTTTAGGTTTAAGATTTGAAAATCCATTTTGTCGTGACAAAACCTTCAAAGGGAAGAACTTGGCCTTGGTGATTTGAGAATAAAAACAATGCATTGCTTACAAAGTGGTTGTGAATATATGCAAACGAGAATGATGCTAGATGGAGTCTAATAATAAGATGCACTTATGGCGATCAGAATGGTATGCTATGACCTGACATATCAAGAAGTCAAAAAGCAATGCTGAACGTGTCGAGAAATATGACTGATGTCGTGAATCAGAACCACCTCAAGAATAACATAATTAAAGACTGGTTTACAATGTTGTTGGGGTGACTTGATAAAATACGGTTTTGGTCAGACATATAGCTCGATAATGTTGAGCTAAAGCATTGAATCCCATGAGTGTATGCTTTACTAAAGATAAAGAAGGCGGGATTAGCTAATTTGGGAAATCAATCAATCAATCAGGTGTGAATGTGGAATATGGAATTTACTCAATTTAGAAAATAACCTTCAGACTACGAAAAAGTATGATAAGTGTATGAAGGTTATCGCAAGTAAAGCCCAACTATTGGATTAAAATGATCAGATTGGTATAAAAAAGGGCAAGTGCAACTAATATTGCTTGGACACAAAGGTTTCAAGAGTACAGAAGTAAAAAGTGTTAAAGTTGGCATGGAAGCTACTAATTAATAAACTTCCAGTTAAAAAAAGCTTGTTAAAAGGGATATATTGCAGAAGCTCAGATGGCTATGCAATGTGCGAGCTAGAAAGTGAAAGTACATATGATATTATCACAAACTCTGATTTGGCTTATGCGATATAAATTGGTCGTGTTCACGCAAGAATGAGTCCCAAATTTTAGATGAAGATGGAAGAACGTCAGGAAAGGGAAGGAGATACAATTCGGACTTCGTATTTTGCAACTATGCAGACAATTTGGGAGGATCGAAACGAAAAGAAGTTTATAGCATGAACCCTGATATTCAGACTCTAATTGACCTAATCATGTTAACAGTTGGGTTTTGGTAAATAGCTTTTCTGTAGGAATTAGGAGTGCATCCCTACGAGTAACGTAACTAGTATAAGTATTTCATTATAAAGCCGAGATGGTAGCTGACTCGCTGGGTGGTGTTTCATCATGGATGGTGTAGCGTGTAGCTTCAACAAGAATGGGGGGCTCGGTGGACTTCTAAAAACCCCCTCAAAAACTCCAAATTTATACAAAACTAGAGATAGAAAACTAGGAAATGTTCTCTCCAGCTAAATGCATCCTTAGTGATTCTGAAATTACATTGAGTGTATCAATTAAAAATGTTTGGACGACATCGTGAAAAAGATAAAAACTGCAATGGCAGGTTTAGTTGAGGACTTAGAGGTAATGATTTTACAAATTGGCAGAGCGCGAAAAGTAAAAGCGGGTGTAATAGCTAAGCATTTCATAAATAAACCATCAGGATCATGTGGCATGGGCGTAGATTTGTGCTTCTGTCAGCCTAAAACGTAGGAATACATGGATACAAGTGAAACGTAAAGACCAGGGCAAATATTTAACATTAGACTGATGCTCTATAAGACACAACATATGATTTTTTATTATTATAGCTAATCAGATGCACATTAGACAACATCAAAGTTTACCGAACAATTACAAAAACAAGGCTTATTTTATTGATCTTAGCTCCAATATTTCTTATTTATTCCAGCAAACACATATACAGTTACATATCACATATAAACTATAAAGTGTTTCTACTAAGTACTAACATCAATTACACACTAATAACTTCCTTAGATTGATATAAAGATTTACAGTATGGCCAGACATGTCAAAAAGTAAAAAAATGTCAAAAGTGTGGAGGAATATAACGATGTTAACCACCTGGGGTGGCCGAGTTGGAAATCGGAAAAAGGACAAGTTCACTAAAATGTGAGAGGTCTTGGGCTCCCCCAAAAGTGTTTATGTTGGCAAGACAACTGCTAATCGATCGGTAGGTATATTGCAGAGTTCAGAGGGTTATGCTCAATGTGCGAGATAGAACGTGGAACAGATCATGTTTTCATACAATCTGATTGGGTACGTACACGCAAGACTGAACTAATTTGAGATGTGGATGGAAGAACAAATGTGATACAATCTAGCAACTTCCTTTATTTGCAACAAACAATTATTCAGACTGTAATCGACCTAATCATTTTAAGAATCAGGTACTTGTTTTTGTTAAGTATGGCCAATGCGGGCTTTTGAAGACACAACATATGTATTTAGAATTTATAACCAATCAGATGCACATTATGCAAATCCGCAATAACCAGCAGAGTCTGAATATTACGGTCCAGCTTATGAGCTTATCAAAATTTTGAAAAGCCTAAGCTTATTTTAAGGAGCTTTAGGCTTAAGTTCATACGCAGATAAGCTCATGCAGATAAGCTTAAGCTCTAACAAAAAAGCTTATTTGCTTATCAAATATGAATTAGCTCGTAAAGGGGGTGTTTGGATTAGCTAATTTTCCCGGCTTATTGGTCTATTGAGATTTAGAAAAGCCAATAAGCTCAGTCTTTTCGCCTTACCAGCTTATCAATCTTAGAGCATGACTTATTTACAATAAGCCATAAGCTAAACTTGATAAGCTGGTAAGGCGAAAAGGGTGAGCTTGTAGGCTTTTCAAAATCTCAAGAAACCAATAAGCGCGGAAATAAGCTAATCCAAACGCGCCCTATATGAGCTCATTCAAATAAGCTAAAGAAACACCCAATTATTAATTCATTAAATCATATAGCTTAAAATACATAATTTAAGAGTTGTACAGTACAAGTGGACGATGCAGTGTGTACGGATTAGAACATTACCTGATTGATTTATGGTGTGGAAACGATTGGAGACTGAAGAAGATGAGTGAATTGAATAAATTAAAGTGTTTTCTTTTATCAAGAAATTGAAATTGAAAACTGGAAACTGGATTTAATTTAAGGGTTTTTTACTTTGTTAGCCTTCATCCCCAAAATATAAATCTGCTTTCTATTTTTGGAACTGGGTGTTGTTAGGAGTACCACAAGTGGTTTAGTGGACCACTTTAAGTCACTTTTATTCACTTTGAGTAAAATGTAAAGGAAAACTCATGCCTCTCAACCTAGAGTTCACTCCTTATAAAAGAGTTCACTCCTTAAAAAAAACCGGGGTCCTTTTCTACCTTTGGTAGAATCGGAAGCAGCCTCTCTACCTTATGTAAAGGTAAGGCTGTCTACGTCTCAACCTCCCTCATACACCATAAAAGACGATATTGGAACCTAGTAAAGGAAAAAAACAATTTTTATTATTTTTTTTCCGTGTTTTACATTTGTTAATATTTTTGATTAATTAAATTTTATATTTTTTGTTCTATATTTTTAGTTTTATAATTTTATACTTATTAAGCTTATGAACTTTATAAGCTCATAAACTAAGTGAATAAGCTCACAATCAAACAAAAATGAGCTTATAAGCGCATGGGTAGAATTAAGGGGTCTAAATGTCAGAGGCCTCGATATAATATCCTTTCGTAATGTTACTTTTGGTAAAGAGAAATCATGATTTTTTCTAATTACATTCGGTTCAAAAAAATTATGTTTCAGGTCCATGTTTAGTTACTCTATTAACCAGTAACAGATAACTTCAAACTTTGATTAAATACTTACGAAGTATATTTTACTTTAATTTTTTTGTCCACCAGATCACTTCGAACGCTAGTTCCATCACAGAATAAGCGTATTAAAGTTTTAATAAACTCATAAACCAATCAAATAAGCTTAGATAAACACCATTAATGGTACATAAATCGGAACCACAAATAAGCATAGAAACACCATCAATGGTACAAGAACCGGAACCAAAAATAAGAAAAACTTTGGAACCAGGACTTGTTCCAAGTCCCACGGCTCGGTTTCTATTCAGTACTCAGGTCTGGTGGAGATATCTGCTTTTCCCCGATTAGTACCAAAAGTCTCTAAAAGATCTGGATTTGTGATAGACTTATAACAACACAAACTATCACGAGAAAAGAACATGATTTCCACATTGATGAATGATGGCAATGTTAATATTTGAAGCTTTGGATGATATTAGTAATTGAAGAACCACTAGTTTGGTGTTACTTGAAAATTATTGAATGTTAGGGTTATAATGTTTAATGGGTTATAGATTTATAGGTTACATAATCATTTTTTTAATTGAAACAGGTATGGATTTTTTATTTTTTTTCGTCTTGTTTATGTGTTTACTTCCCGGAAAGATTAGTCCAAAACGAATCCTCAAATTTCATATTTTTCAAAAGAGTCGGTTATCTTCGGAAAGTACTGATACTGGTTGGTTCCGAACCGGACCACCGTTCCAAAATTCGGCTCAATTCCAAGTCGGTCTCGATTTGGTTTCTCTTTACTTTTGGCCAAGCTTAGTTATATATGTTATTTCTATAGAAACGTATTTGACATGTTAGATATAAATGGACATTTTTAGTTTCATGCTTTTTAGCTCTAGTATCAGCTAGTTTTACCAAATTTTGGTATATAATTGAACTTCGTGTTGATATAAATAATGTTTAAAAACGTTATTAATATTTCTCAATAAACTTATGTTTTGATAATCACAAAACTCAAATCAAATTAAGTCAAGATTAAGACGTAAACAAGTATTTAGTAACAAATATTTACCTCTACATCTAATATCACTTAAGGTATGCATAAACGAAGCATCTTATGCATTACATAATCAAAGGAAACCTTGTCTTAAGACATAACATTTTATAAAATGATATTAACATTTTATATATATTTGTAAATCATTTTTGGTATTGTTATATTAAACTACAAAGATATGATTTCAAATTTTCAACCAAAAAGGGCAAATTTTATCCAGAAAAACTTTTTCAACGTTCAGTAGGGCGGCCCCCTTAATTATACTAGGCGGCCCCCTTAATCATTAAGGGGACCGCCCACTAATTAAGGGGACCGGCACGCTCCAGAACAGTATTTTCTGGCCTTTTAAATACTGGATCATTTCACATATTTTTCTCACCTTTTTGCACTAAAAACTTTCTGATCCAACCTCCATTTCTATATCAAAAATCCTTTGATCATATAATTCATAAGTCTTTGTTTCCAAGTGATCCAAAATTTCATCCACTCAAGTGCAAGAAGAAGAACACTCCTCTACATCCATTTAATTGTAGTAGTGTTGTGATTAGCTATTTTCATATTGTAGTAGTGTTAGATATTTGTAAAGCTGTTGTGAGAATTTGTTGATTGTAGAAACTAGGTGTGTTGTAAAGTAGTGTAGTTGTTGTGATTTAGTTATGCATAGATGTCACAACTCGTAATTTCATGTCCTTTTTCAAACGTCAAAATTTCATTTTTATTCCAAAAAGTTACTATTCATTTCTACTATTCACTATTACTATTCATTTTCACTATTCATTTCTGAAATTTTTATTTCATATTCTCGTAAGATAAACTATTTTAACGATAATCCGAGAGTTTGACGTTCGTCGGATCATTTCTGCAAAAATCACGAAGCCGTGTCCGAGATTTACTTTTGGATTTTAACGTCGTTCCAGCATCCCGATATGTCCATAAAACATTATAAACGATAGAAATATGATTTTCTCTCATTTTACGACAATTCTAAAAGTTTTGAAATTTTACGTTTTCCAGTTCAGCGTTTTACGCGAATTTCGCGTTTTTAACCCGCGTTTCTAATTTTAACAGCGTTTATGCAACCCGATGGAACTTACCATTCATTTTATATTTTATTATGGAGTATTTTGACAAGTTTAGTCATTCTTTCAAGTTTCATATTTTTACGATACCCGGATTTACGTTTCGCGGTTTAACACTTTACGATTAGCGATTAACGGAACCAAAACTGACTCCGTGAATGAGATATTATCAAACTTCCTACATACTCATCCTAAATATCTAAAAGAATATCTAGATACTTTCACTTGTCACTGAAATTACAATTATGCCATTTTAATAAAATTACCAAAATGCCCTTGAACTATATATACAAATCACTAGCTAAAATTCACAATGTTTGCTTCTTTCCTCTTTCTTGGCTCACGGCAACAACAACCAACAAGAAGAATTCATCAACTTTTGAAGATTCAAGCATATATACATTCCTAGTTTACTTCTCTTTATAGTTTTGAAATAAAAACTATGAAGTTATTAAGCACCTTGATCTTTTTAACCTCATCATCCAACTTGTAAGTTTCAAGTAAACTTTATAATCTTTTTATACTTTCATTTGATCCCTAACATGATGTATTTTCAAGATTTATTAGTAACCATGCTCATATATTTATGTTATTCATACCACTTTTCAAGTATTTTTCTAATTATATGAGTTTATATAGAGCCTATGATTATTCTCATGAAACCCACCAAGGTTGGTGATGTTTAGGACCCCATGACACCCTAAGAAGGTGTATGGTAGGATTTAGTAATTGTGGAGTTGATTGGAGTGGATTTGGACAAGCATTAAACAAGAAAAATGAATTTTAGCCACTATATAAATGTTGCTGTCTATTTTTGTAAAATACAGAAAACTCAGGGGTTTCCGGGTAACTTTGGGCTAGAGATTTAGAAAATACTTTCAAAAACGAAGCCGTGGGCGAAAGAACGGATTAAAACGAGTTTATAACGAAGGAGATATGATTTTTGCAAGTTTAACGACGAAAACTATTTTCTGAAAATTGTACTTGCTGTCCCACGATTTTCAATGGGCAATCTGAGGTGTAAAACTTGATCTAGCCATCCCGACTTATCAAAAATATATTAGTATGTTGTTCCACGATTCCGGGGATATAAAGAACGTAGAAAACAAGCTTATAACGACCAAGATATACACGTTTTAAAATCGACGAAACTCTATTTATTTTCATCAGCTTTTTAGCAAAATATTACTGAGTATAGAAAAACAGTTTTTGTAATACACCATGTTGAGAGCCATTTATCTTATTGATAAACCCATTTCTGGAAAATTTACATCATTGACAAAAAGTTAGTTAACGAATAACTTATGCTCTTCCAAACTTTCCCGAAAACTGCCCAGAATTTGCCAAAACAGCCCAAACACCTCACTTGACGGCTATTTATCTTTATGATCGAGACCCGTATGGACAAACTTCATTTCTATGACTTTTTATATATGGTGAAAATCTTCCTAAAACTACTGAGCTTCTTTCCTAACTCTTAATATTCACTATTTTCGCGACTAGTTTTACGAGGCCAATTTGGACATATTTTCAAGTAATGAAAATGTTATATTTTGCGACGAAAACCTTATATTTGCCGATAGAACACCAAACGAGGATCGTGGAGTACCGTTTCAACGTATTTACATGGAAAGTGGTTATTAACTTAACGAGACGTCAAAAATGTATTTTTCGACGATACACGTTATTTTCAAAACTAACGAGTGGTATCGATAACATACGTATTTGCATGTGTAGCATCATTTCATTTCTAACATTAGATCATATCATTCATATTAGGTTGCGGTTAGAGATCGAACCTCATTTCGTGTATCCACTTTTGTCATCGTAGCTATCGCACCAGGTGAGTCATAGCCCCTACTATTTTTAATTGTGATAAGGCGAAAAATGAACCATTTTTAGGGGGTCATTTAAGCCCGAATTCGAATTTATTTGATCAAATATTGCCCTAAATCATTCCTTTTATGATTTTAGGTACTTTGGGAGTGAATTCTGGAAAAGGAAGCATTTTGAACGTTTTTGGAGCATAAAAGTGAAGAAAACGGCAAAGTCTTAATTTTCCTTGCTGGGAACAGTACCTGACGGCGTCAAGAGCATTTTGGTGACGGCGTCAAGAGTAAAAGTGGTGACGGCCCAGAGAGAACGTGAAGGCGTCACCCAAGGCCGTCATGTGTTAACATGTCAAAACTTGCGCGCGAAGTAGCTGATATTGTTTTGGTCATAACTTTTGCATACGAACTCGGATTTAGGTGATTCAAAAGCCCACGCGAAGAGGACGTAGAGATCTACAATTTGGTGAAAAAATGGTTGTGACGGCGTCAAGAGAACGAGCTGACGCCGTCAAGCCTTGCCGACAGAAAACATGCCTATAAATATAACATCATAACTTCACTTTTTGTAAGCCCTAAACCCTAAAGTCGATTCCTGGGTTTAGGTGTGTGTTTTTCCAGTAACTTAGAGGGTTTCAATCACTCCATAAACATCATGTATTAGTTTGATGATTCTATCTCAACTATGTCTTTCATTATTCTTGTTAATTGTCTTTCTTTGATTATGTTTTGCTAATTCACCTTGTGTCTACTTATGATTATGTGAAACTTGTATATAATTGATTAGATCTCATTGATTTCTTGTTGATGTTGTGTCTATCTTCATCAATGAGGGGCTTGTTGATGTGTGTGTCTATCTCCATCAATTAAGGCGTGACAACTTCAATAGATCTAGTTGGTTTAGTTTATAATTCTTGTTTCCTATTGATTCTTGTTTTGATTGAATGAATTTATATGTTAGGCTTAAGAAAACTGGCAGATCTCCAAATGGTAACATGCTTGAACGTCTTAGGAAACATGAACCGATTGCACTAGGTCTTTATTGGTTGTATTTAATGCATGAGTCACTGTTTATAATCCCTATGGTTGTGCTGGGCATGGTATAGGAGGAGATAAGAGCTCATAGAATTGGGGAGTTATGTGCGATACCCCATGAATGGTATTAAGGAATACAACCCGTCAATTAAAACAAGGTTACAATTCAATAGGTAGAATTGGATAGCTAGCAAGGAGTAACATATCATAGGTAGACATGTTTCACTTATCTTGTAGAACCCTAGTTTACTTTTCTTGTTAATTAGTTTAATTAGTAGCTTTTGGGTTAGTTGATTAGCAACTAATTCCGCCCATTCTCCCAATACCCGAAATTTTTACTTGCTTTTCATAAAATATAAAAATACAAAAAGAATCATCATTCACCTTTAGACCTAGTTAAATTAATTTCAATCCTAACGACACTATTCCTAGCTGAACGATCAATCCCCCGGTACTTGTCACTATACTATACTACAACGATCAGGTACACTTCCTGGTGGGGGTTGTAAGCTTCTCAAGATCCCTTGAGAGGTAAAGCCTGGTGCAATTCCCACGCATCACGTTTTTGGCGTCACAGCCCGGGGAATAGTTATTGTTTAGGTTGAATTTGATTTTTATTAGGTCTACTCATTAGATTCCTTTTTAGTGAGATTTTTATTTTCTTTTTATTAGCTTTCTTGTAGTCTATCTTTTCTTTGTGCATTTGTTCGTAGAAACCTTTCCATTGACTCTTCCGTTCACCATTATGGAGAATGCGAATCCACCATACTACCGACCACGAAACCCATTCTACCCTAATGACATCTTGATGTTCAAACAATATCGAGATGAACCCATATATGATGCATGGTCTCGTTTTAAAAATTTACTCCGAATAGTCCCTCATCATAGTTTCGCTTTAGCATCCCTAACCCAGACCTTTTACTATCGTGTTAACCGATATGACCAAATATGCATTGAGGATTTTGCCAATGGGAACTTTAGGGAATTAAATGCTGAAGAAGCATGGGATGCCATAGAAGATTGTGCCCAATATTATTATAGATTAGACAACCTGACAAACAACATAACAAATCATTTGACAACAAATTTGAAGGATCATGAAACAAGTTTGTTGAGGGATGAATATACTCATGTTGAGATACCTAGTTGGATGGCACCTAATATCATAGTACAAAACAAACATATAGGTAATCTAGGTACAATGGAGGATGAGGTGGATAATCCAAGCCCACAAAGTACCCCACAAGTCCTACCATCATTTGAGGCACATACAACGCCCGTGACTTACCCGGAAGAAGTAGAAGAGACTATAGGAACCCCAATTGAGGTAGAACCCTTGGACCAAGCACCACAAGAGGATATAGGTTTGAATACTTGTAGTGATAACCTTACTCCTAGTTCTAGGGAATTTCCTAATGTTGATGAACCGGAACCTCAACCTTTACACAACTCCCCATCCTTAGATTTATTTATAGGAGACAAAAGAGGAACCGACCCACCTATCAACCTATATTATCCGGGTAGTTTTAGGATGAAGGAAGCAATTCACTCACCCCCTTCACCTCACGTGGCATATTTCCACCCTAAGGGTGTGTATCACTACTTCCACCCACACTTAATCCTAAGTGTAGGGAAAACCTCCCCTATTTCCGTTAAATAAGGGTAGAGTCAGGCTCGTGACTCGAACAAAAACAAGCGCTTGTTGGGAGGCAACCCAACCCATGTTTTTAATTGTTTGATGTTTTTATTTTAATTGTTTGTTTGTGTCATATATGCTTAATCATAGTTGTTTAATTTTCATGTTTCGAATAATTTGTGAAAATGCTTTATTTTGTTTTTAACCTCGTCTTAATTGCATATAAAGGTATTTTACAAAAAGATAAGTGTAGGGAAATTTATATCTTGTTAAAAAGAACTAAATTCGAACATGAAAACTTCACAATTCATGATTAGCATATATTTTATCATGTTTGTGTGTCAATAATTATGGATATGTTTTATGAGTTCCTATTTGTAATTCATTCCACAAGTATCCTATCCTTTTGTTGCTTTGTCTTGTTTCTATTTCTAAGTCTGGAATTACATCTAGTTGTGATTTTTGTTCGGGTTGATACTTTGGTTTTTGTGTTTGTTGATTACAGGACAAGAAGATGATTTATATTTCTGGAGGGAAGCTTTCAACGTTCGTCTTCTTGGAGGTAGATTTAACCATGTCGTCACATTATCCACGGTGAACGAATCAGGGGAGTATTAGTTTCTTTCATTCTTATTTATTTACTTTTACATCTTTTATCTAGAACATTGGGGACAATGTTCGGTTTAAGTGTAGAGAGGGTATATTAGAAACTATTACTCCACTTGGTTTTTGTTTTGTTTGATAGTGAATGTGTAATAAAACTGAGAGAAATATTTGTTAGGGCAATTTTAGCACCAAATTTAAAATTTTTTGCAACATGTAGGAGTGAAACTTTAGTCTTAATAAGCGTCTCATGGATAGGAGTTGTATGACTAGCACAAAAAACCATACCACTCAAAAATTTCCACCCTAAATATGTGAGGTTCGCCCTTAGATCTTTAGGAAAAAGCATTCCTTGTTGGTGCTTATGAGTGTACCGGTAGTATTTAGATTCTAGAACTTGTGATAGCGATGCATCCCGAGATCGCTAGTGAGACTACATTCGTGTAGTTAGGATTTACTACATGATAAGAGGCATTAGGATAACCCTTGTTCTACACCTGAAATATAATTATATTGACTTCATAGGTCAAGTAATTCTCCCACACCTTTGCGTTGTACTCATTTTTAGTACACGATACCCCTAGTACACCCCTCCAAGCCTATCTTTTCGTTTCTAACTTTAAGCATTTTACTTAAAGGAATAATTTGTTTACAATCCACCCCAAATGTGCAACCAAATCACCTTAGCCTTCCTTGTATGCGCTCATCTTTAGTGCATTATTGTTAATTGTTTAAACCCTTTGTTAGTTGTCTAATTAATTACATGGTTGCTAAGTCGAGTCATATCTTGTACATATTGTTTTGGGACGATTGGGACTCATGGGTAAAGTACTATTGTAATGGAGTAATGGGGATGATGTCAATTATTACCCCCATATGTGCGTTAATATTTAAAAGTACTCCAAGTGTTTTGATTATCTTGATTCGAGTCATTAGAATAGTTGATTGTAAAGTATATAAAAGCTCAAGTGTAGGGAGGAAACGAGCTCCCTTTGATGTATTGTTTTGGATGGTAGAGTAAGAGTGTATGCAAAAACAAAATAAAAAAAAAAAATCGAAAAAAAAAAGAAAAGAGAAAAACATACGGGCTACCATCATTTATGTTTAAGTCAAATAGTGTCTTGAAAATCCAAAAAGAGTTGTGGTTAGTTTAAGTTGAGTCGAGTCTTGGCTTAGCAACGCCTCATTGTACATGTAGTTAACTAAGACAATTGACTTGCCACCAGTAAAATATCCGTTTATCCAACAAAACCGTGTTTTTCATATCCCCTACACCTAACGTTACAACCCTTTAAAAGACCTCTTTGATAGTTTATCCTAGGTGCTTACGCCATGTGGTGGAGGTTTGATCCTTTCCCAAGCCTATAGTAATCTATTTGCTATGATAGGTAGAGAGTGATATTTCTCCATTTCCAATTATGACATATAAATTTACAACACCCGAGAGATGAGAGTATCCAAATACTTAATGTGAGGTGCTAGTGTATAATTTCCGTGCATGTTTTGACTAAGGTGGAACGATCATTTATTGTAATTACTTTTATATTAGTGTTAAATGTCCCCTAACTTGTATTTTGATTGGTGGAAAAGCTCATTTGCTTGAGGACAAGCAAATCCCAAGTGTAGGGATATATGATAAGGCGAAAAATGAACCGTTTTTAGGGGGTCATTTAAGCCTGAATTCGAATTTATTTGATCAAATATTGCCCTAAATCGTTCCTTTTATGATTTTAGATACTTTGGGAGTGAATTCTGGAAAAGGAAGCATTTTGGACGTTTTTGGAGCATAAAAGTGAAGAAAACGGCAAAGTCTTAATTTTCCTTGCTGGGAACAGTACCTGACGGCGTCAAGAGCATTTTGGTGACGGCGTCAAGAGTAAAAGTGGTGACGGCCCAGAGAGAACGTGAAGGCGTCACCCAAGGCCGTCACATGTTAACATGTCAAAACTTGCGCGTGAAGTAGCTGATATTGTTTTGGTCTTAACTTTTGCATACGAACTCGGATTTAGGTGATTCAAAAGCCCACGCGAAGAGGACGAAGAGATCTACAATTTGGTGAAAAAATGGTCATGACGGCGTCAAGAGAACGAGCTGACGCCGTCAAGACTTGCCGACAGAAAACATGCCTATAAATATAACATCATAACTTCACTTTTTGTAAGCCCTAAACCCTAAAGTCGATTCCTGGGTTTAGGTGGGTGTTTTTCCAGCAACTTAGAGGGTTTCAATCACTCCATAAACATCATGTATTGGTTTGATGATTCTATCTCAACTATGTCTTTCATTATTCTTGTTGATTGTCTTTCTTTGATTATGTTTTGCTAATTCACCTTGTGTCTACTTATGATTATGTGAAACTTGTGTATAATTGATTAGATCTCATTGATTTCTTGTTGATGTTGTGTCTATCTTCATCAATGAGGAGCTTGTTGATGTGTGTGTCTATCTCCATCAATTAAGGCGTGACAACTTCAATAGATCTAGTTGGTTTAGTTTATAATTCTTGTTTCCTATTGATTCTTGTTTTGATTGAATGAATTTATATATTAGGCTTAAGAAAACTGGCAGATCTACAAATGGTAACATGCTTGAATGTCTTAGGAAACATGAACCGATTGCACTAGGTCTTTATTGGTTGTATTTAATGCATGAGCCATTGTTTATAATCCCTATGGTTGTGCTGGGTATGGTATAGGAGGAGATAAGAGCTCATAGAATTGGGGAGTTATGTGCGATACCCCATGAATGGTATTAAGGAATACAACCCGTCAATTAAAACAATGTTACAATTCAATAGGTAGAATTGGATAGCTAGCAAGGAGTAACATATCATAGGTAGACATGCTTCACTTATCTTGTAGAACCCTAGTTTACTTTTCTTGTTAATTAGTTTAATTAGTAGCTTTTGGGTTAGTTGATTAGCAACTAATTCCGCCCATTCTCCCAATACCCAAAATTTTTACTTGTTTTTCATAAAATATAAAAATACAAAAAGAATCATCCTTCACCTTTAGACCTAGTTAAATTAATTTCAATCCTAACGACACTATTCCTAGCTGAACGATCAATCCCCCGGTACTTGTCACTATACTATATTACAACGATCAGGTACACTGACTGGTGGGGGTTATAAGCTTCTCAAGATCCCTTGAGAGGTAAAGCCTGGTGCAATTCCCACGCATCAAATTGTTTGATAAACTCTTTGGGGGAAGATACATGCTTAAATACTTGATTTATACTTTCACAAGTTCTCTCAACGATATACATATTTCTGTGAGTTTTCATAGCCCCGTTTTCAATTCAATACTTTGATTTCAAATCCCACGGGGGAGAATACATTGCATCAATTAGTTTTGTACATGCCCAAGTATTAAATTCCATACATTGCTTAAGTTGCCTTACTACCAAGTTAAGTCCCCTTTATTATCATGGACCGTTAATTATAATGCCAAGCGAGAGTGAATGGATAGATCTATCGAGGGTGACGCCTCCATCCGTGTTTGGGTTGCTCCAACGGAATTACGGATGCATTTCATGTCTAAACTATTTGAGTGTCTGGTAAACACTCCTTTGGGGCCAATACAATATTATGTCTAGCTTCGAGGTCATGAGCTTAGGAGACAATGTAGCATTTTTGACAAATTGTCACCTTACTTTATACTTGTGGCTATTGTACATACGAGTTAATTTATCAAGTATTACTTTTGTTCACGGAAACTAAATCACATTTGGCAGTGAGTCATAAACACACAGGTTACAAGTCTCTTATGGCGGGACTTGTAACTGAGTGGATTTACGATGCCTTTGCTGGGAAATCTTCATTCATATGCATTACATTCTTTTTCACAAGACTCTATGAACTCACCAACCTCGTGTTGACACTTTAGCATGTATTTTCAGGTATTAAGCAATGGCACGCTACAGGAGGTTTTGGCAGGGCATGATATGGTCATAGAAGACTCTGATTATTCATTTTGGGACCGTTTTAAACTATTTTAAGGGCCTACTTCCGCATTATTTTTAACAATGTAGATTCAACATTTTGATTTAACTATTTTATTCTAAATGATTCAAGTGAAAACCATTTTTGAACTTGTGTTGTAATACCAATTGAGTTACACCCGAGCTACATGTATGCTTCCGCTGGACCCGATTTTGGGGGTGTGACAATAGAAGAAGGTGTGAAGTTGACAAGGTGTGAAGAAGATGTGAAGTCTTGAAGAAGTTGTGAAGGTGTGAAGAAGGTGTGAAGTCTTGAAGAAGTTGTGAGATTGGTTCTAGCTACGATTAGAACTCGACATTTAGCTTAGTGTCGTTAACTCGTGTAAGCCAAGGTGTGTAAGGTTTCTCCACCATAAGGAGTTTGTTGACATAGTGAAGAAAACTCTCGAGTGTGGTACTTGGGGAGTGGAGTAGGGCAAGGAAGGTGTCCTTGTAGCCGAACCACTATAAATTCGCGTGTTGTGGTTTGATCTTTCTAACTCTATCTTTTTTTCATTCTATTTCAATACTTTCATTATTATATTAGACGTTCTTATATTGGTTGTTACTTGAACTCACTTGAGATCGAATCGAAAGTTTTCTAAGCTACAAAATATTTTGGTAATAAATTTAAAAAATGACGTAAAACTATTCAACCCCCCCCCCTTCTAGTTTTCCACAATTGGTATCAGAGCCACGTTTAGCAAGATCTTTAAAATATATTGTATTTTAAAACTTGTAACGATCTATGGAATCTGAAAAATATTTAGAAGGGCAATCTATGCAAAGACCACCACTATTTGAAAGTGATGGATTTTTATATTGGAAAAATCGATTCGAAACTTATGTGAAGTCAAAAGATCTAGATCTTTGACATGTTATTACTAATGGTGATTTTTTACCTATTCAAAATAACCCCGAAACAAAGAAAGATGAAATCGTACCTTTTGAAAAACAAAATGATGATTTAAAAAGAAAACTTGCTAAAAATAATGAAGCAAAAATGGTTATTTATAATGCGCTACCACGTAAAGAGTACGAAAGGATCTTTATGTGTGAAACCGCAAAAGAAATTTGGAACTCTTTACTAATAACTCACCAAGGTAATAGTCAAGTCAAAGATAATAAGATAGATCTACTTGTTCAACAATATGAGCAATTCACGATTCCGGAAGAGGAATCAATTGATAATGCTTTTGCTAGATTTAACACTATCATCACAAGTTTAAAAGCACTTGATGAGAATTTTTCTAGTAAAAATTTTGTTAGGAAGTTTCTTAGGGATCTTCACCCAAAATGGAGAGCTAAAGTGACGGCTATTGAAGAATCAAAGAATTTGTTAACATTGCAACTTGATGAATTAATTGGAAATTTAAAAGTCTACGAAGCAATTATAAAGAAGGATTCAGAAATGGTCAAAGGAAAATGAGAGCAAAGCAAGTCAATCGCCTTGAAAGCTAGAAAGGAATTTAGTATCGAAGATAGCTCATCTTCCGAAAGTGATGACGAAGAATACACCATGGCCGTAAGAGATTTCAAGAAATTCTTCAAAAGGCGAGGAAGATTCGTAAGACAACCACATGATGAAAAGAAAACTTTTCAAAAGAGTAAGGATGACAAGAACAACAAGAATGAAAGGAAATGTTTCAAGTGTGGTGATCCAAATCACCTTATTGGAAAATGTCCAATGATGACAAGAGATCAAAATCAATGAGCATTTGTTGGAGGAACTTGGAGTGATAGCGATGGAGATGAGAAAGAAACGACAAAGGAAGAGAAGTGTCTTATGGCGAAGACATCAAATGAGGTACGTTCTGAAACCGAATATTTTAGTGATGAAAGTTTATCATTAGATGAAAAAGACCTAGATAATGAATATAATAGACTATGCAAATTAGGACAACTAGTAATGGCCAAAAACAAATCATTAAAATACATAAACAATCAATTGGAAAATGAAGTACTAGAACTAAAAATTAAAATACATCAACTTGAAAAAGGTAAAGAAATTTTTAAAGAATGTAAATCATGTCAAGAGCTTAAAGGTGAAAACGAAATACTTAGGGAAGAAATTCGCAAACTTGATAAATTTGAAAATAGTAGTCACTCACTTAGTAAAATAATAAGTATTCAAAGAGTATCCGGAGATAAAACCGGTTTAGGATTTAACTCAAATGAAGCTTCAACAAGCGAGATTAAAAATGTCAAATTCGAAAATGAACTTAATGAACAAAAACCTCTAAAATCTAATCCTAAGTATATACTTATTAATGATAGAAAAATACCTCTTGCCAACAATGAAGAAGTAAAAGCTTTTTATAAACCGTCTTTAAAAAATGAAGTAGGATCTTCTAAACCTAAGACAAGATCTAAAACTCCACCACCTAGAAAACCAAATAATCCTCATCCTATATCTAAAACACCTCGACCAAGAAGAAACCAAAATAGGCAAAACTATAATAATAATAGTAATCAAATGTGGAACTACCAACAAAGCTACAATCCTTGGGGTATACTACCACCTTTCATGCATCCTAGTCAAATGTTAAACATGTTTGGACCAAACAACTTTGGACCAAAGAGGCAATGGGGACCGAATAGCTAGATGAACATTCCTTGAGGCAATCTTGAAGTTTTTCTCAACGTAGACTTTTTCAAAGTCTATATGTCATCTTGATGATTTTGAAGACCACCGGGTACGCCATTCTTTCACAACTCATTGCCATTTTCCTCTATTTGTTCGATCATATATATATATATATATATATATATATATATATATATATATATATATATATATATATATATATATATATATATATATATATATATATATATATATATATATATATATATTCTCATACTTATTATACATACATACTTGCACATAACCTAGATACGTCATTAGTTGACTTTCTAGAACTCCAGGAAATTGTTCGTTATCGAACCCTTTCCTTCCCCCTGGCGAAATTCTATTATGTCCACTTTTAGAAGACTCATGATGATGAAGGGATATGAGTCAAGTGGACTATTATCATGTAAGAACATCTTCGCACGTGAACACTATGGATGAAACAAAGTCCTTTCGCCGACTATATTCTATCTCCGTTATCATCTCTCAAACCTCACCTATCAACCCATCATTCACTCACATTTAAACTTATATATATATATATATATATATATATATATATATATATATATATATATATATATATATATATATATATATATATATATATATAACATATGCATGATAGTTGTTTTTATCTTAATTTTATTTTTGTTATTATATTGTTTAGGTGAAAATGCCTAAGACCACGGTTGGTGATGTCTCCAAAACAAAACAATACATTCCAAAGGTTTCCTCTACTCCCAGCATGTCTCCTTCAGTTGCATGTTTCTATCGTCCCATTGAAAATAGAAACATTCACGAAGGAAGAATTGTCGATCCATATTTCTATGACTCTGATCAAACCGAACGAATGTTCTCCAATATTCGTTTTGAATGTCTTTACCAAATCAACGAACCAATCATTCCTCGTTTTATCCTCGACTTCTATAGCCAAGTGACGGTGCAAACTGATCCCTATGGTCATCTCTTTATTTCCTTCATGATCCAAAATCAATTCATCACTCTTACTCTTGCTCAATTTGGACAAATTCTTAGAATCCCATACAACGGCCAAGCCGTATTCTCAAATGAATGGGATCTTTCCTCTCTTGAAAGAAATCGTCCTCAGGATGGCCCATACTATTCTGAGATTCCTAGTCCTGATGACATTCGTCAACTGCTTGAACTAGAACGTCGTACGACTAGTCGAGTAATCAAGTCAAAGAATGTCGATATTCATGCAAATCAAATCCTCCTCAAAGAGCTAAGCCACGATATGAAAAAGTGGGAAGAACTCATTCGCGAGAATGCGTTTGGTACTGGTGGTCACCGTGATCATGTCACGGCGAGCATTGCCCACATGTTATATTGTGTAGTTGCTGAAGAGAACTACAATTTGACTTATCTTTTTGTTCATCGAATCATGTCCGCCAAAAACACTCCAAATGCCAATCTTCCTTACGGTATGTTCCTTACACGACTTTATCGTTATGTCATGAAACATTACCCACATCTTCAAAGAGATTACTACGTGCATATCCTTCCTACTTTGAACCAACTTACTCTTGTTCGTACTCGTCGTTCTCGAAGTGACAAAGGAAAATCTCGTGTTCCTTCGTCTTCTAGGCCTCGTAGGTCTACATCTCATCGTGACAATGATGATGATGAGGAGGAAGTCACCTCACGTGTTAGTACTCCATCCCCCACGACCTTTGTTGATAATCTTTCCGATCTTGACGAAACCGAGTATCAAGTTCCTCTTCCTCATAACATACCGATGAACTTCTCTTCACTCGTCAAACGTCCATTATCAACCGACAACAACAAATGCATGAAGAAATTCGAGGAGGATTCAAATCCGTTGGAAAAATGTTTAGGAAGATGACTGGGAAGAAGAAGAAGTAGATGATGTTGATGTATTGCTACTTATTATTATTAGTTTCTATTAGACATTTGTATGGTTTGTTATTTGTCCGATTTATTCGGAAATACTTATGTTATCTCTTGTTTATTTCTTGGATGATGCTTAGACTTTAACTTTTATCATGCTACTATCTTCATCATATTTTAATGCTATGCTATGTTTCTTTTAAAAGTGAAATATAATATGTTTGTTTGCATGCATAATTTGTTTATATATATATTTATATATCATCATTCCTAGAGTATATACTTCTAATAGAGCTTGCTGGAAATACACACTTGAAAAATCACCCATTTCTGCAAATTTTGGGTTTCTGGTCGTCTGGGAAAACACCAGATGGGCGGCCCCCTTAATTTCCTAGGTGGTCCCCTTAATTATTAAGGGGCTGGCCTACAATTAAGGGGACCGGCCATCTGGAACTGGGTTTACTGTTTTCTTTTGCATCTTGTGAACTCTTTCTCTAGTATCAGCTATCATTTCCCATTTTAACCCAACTGATTTTAGAATCTCATTCAACCATTTCAAATATTTACCTAAATCAACCATTTCCATACTATAAATTCCCTCCATAATCACCACTCTTCATCTCATCATTTCTCATTTAAATCATCATGACTCCACCAAGCACCTCAAACTCCAAGGCCTCTAAGAAACAAAAGCTTGTGATCATCCCTCCAAAACAACTCTTCATTAACTTAACAAATGAAGACAACAAAACCCCATCACCTCCACCAAAATGCTCATCTCCAAGTGCACCTAATGCACCATCCAAAACACCTTCCACTCATGGGACTTCCTCATCCTCCATACCCTCAACCTCATCAATCAATGACTACATCAATTCACACTTGTCACCACAAGTATCATCACCACATCCTACACAAGAACCTATCTCCACCCATCTTACCATTTCACTTTCTCCAATAACACCACTTGATGCTCATCTCTCATCTCCACCAATTACACCACCATTCTTTGTCAATCCCGTGCCTTGGAGGTTACTTGAATCCCATGGGGATATTTGTCTTTGTTGCATCCACAACCGAACCGTAATCTTTGGTCTTAGAGATGAAATTCAATATATGTTTTCATATATTGAACATTTTCTTACTAACCCACCACCACCACCAACTCCACCATCCTCTCCAATTATTCCTCCACCTCAATTCTCACCCATTCCTCCACCATCACCATCATGCTCTCCAAATTAAGCATATGATATGCTTAATAAATAAAGCCTTTACTACCCTTTTGCTTGCAAGCTCTATGAAGTCTATGTACTCTTTGCATGATGAAGTATTCTTCTAGTTGTTAGTTTATGTACTAGCTATCCTACTTGTAATCTTTATTATTGCTACTTGTATTGTTGTGTCTTGACACAACCATTGCTTTAATATGAATGCTTCTTTTCAAACATGCTTAATTATTTTCTTATCACCTTATATATGTTTGCATGTATATACTTGTGCTTCTAATATTTTTGTTTTGCAAAGCATTTCATAGCTCGTTCTCTTGGTGCCCCCAAACGAGGGGGAGTAAACATCAAGGGGGAGATATCTTCCCGTCAAATTTTCACGTTTGAAAATTGTCGGCATAACCTTTTTGATTCTACAAAAAGGGGGAGAAGTAAATATAAACTCACTAAAATACTTGTTTAAAAACTAATTTTTAAGTTAATGAGTTTAATTTTTGTAATCATCAAAAAGGGGGAGATTGTTGATATAAATAATGTTTAAAAACGTTATTAATATTTCTCAATAAACCTATGTTTTGATAATCACAAAACTCAAATCAAATTAAGTCAAGATTAAGACGTAAACAAGTATTTAGTAACAAATATTTACCTCTACATCTAATATCACTTAAGGTATGCATAAACTAAGCATCTTATGCATTACATGATCAAAGGAAACCTTGTCTTAAGACATAACATTTTATAAAATGATATTAACATTTTATATATATTTGTAAATCATTTTTGGTATTGTTATATTAAACTACAAAGATATGATTTCAAATTTCCAACCAAAAAGGGCAAATTTTATCCAGAAAAACTTTTCCAACGTTCAGTAGGGCGGCCCCCTTAATTATACTAGGCGGCCCCCTTAATCATTAAGGGGACCGCCCACTAATTAAGGGAACCGACACGCTTCAGAACAGTATTTTCTGGCCCTTTAAATACTGGATCATTCCACATATTTTTCTCACCTTTTTGCACTAAAAACTTTCTGATCCAACCTCCATTTCTATATCAAAAATCCTTTGATCATATAATTCATAAGTCTTTGTTTCCAAGTGATTCAAAGCTTCATCCACTCAAGTGCAAGAAGAAGAACACTCCTCTACATCCATTTAATTGTAGTAGTGTTGTGATTAGCCATTTTCATATTGTAGTAGTGTTAGATATTTGTAAAGGTGTTGTGAGAATTTGTTGATTGTAGAAACTAGGTGTGTTGTAAAGTAGTGTAGTAGTTGTGATTTAGTTGTGCATAGAAGAATGTGTGAAGTTGACAAGGTGTGAAGAAGGTGTGAAGTCTTGAAGAAGTTGTGAAGGTCTGAAGTCTTGAAGAAGTTGTGAGATTGGTTCTAGCTACGATTAGAACTCGACATTTAGCTTAGTGTCGTTAACTCGTGTAAGCCAAGGTGTGTAAGGTTTCTCCACCATAAGGAGTTTGTTGACATAGTGAAGAAAACTCTCGAGTGTGGTACTCGGGGAGTGGAGTAGGGCAAGGAAGGTGTCCTTGTAGCCGAACCACTATAAATTCGCGTGTTGTGGTTTGATTTTTCTAACTCTATCTTTTCTTCATTCTATTTCAATACTTTCATGATTAGATTAGACTTGCTTATATTGGTTGTTACTTGAACTCACTTGAGATCGAATCGAAAGTTTTATAAGCTACAAAATATTTTGGTAATAAATTTAAAAAAGGACGTAAAACTATTCACCCCCCCCCCTTCTAGTTTTTCACACTTCGTAGTAGTAGAATGATTTAAAAAAAACAAACAAACTTGTATTATAAATTTATTAGAGTGTTTTTTTGTAAATTGGCATTTCAAAAGCTCAAGCTTCATTTAGAGAGCTACTCCCAGAGATGGAACTTCAACTTTTTTGTTTGCTAGCTGAAATCGAAATTTACAAACTAGTTCTTTATTTTCGTAGAAAAATCTGTTAAGACCCAGTCACAAGTAAAATTGCATGTCAACTGTACCAACTAAAATTGCGAAAAGACGTAAAGTCGAACCAAAACCTTAAAAAATAAAGTAAAAGGAACTAATAATCTGAGATAATTGTAGAAACCAAGAAGGAATACTGAAAATATATTAGCAAATTCGATGAATAACGTACATTACACAAGATTAAATAGAAACTAAACTTGACAAACCCTAAATGCCAAATGGTCCTTGACTACTACGGGCCAAATGGGCCTTATTAAACTAACACCCCCTCTCAAACTCACAATGCTATATTAAGAGTTTGACAAGAAACTTGTGACATTAGGCAGACAGCAGCAGACAGATACACATTCAGCGGTAGAGAGATCTCAACAGATATAGAAGAAGAGCAGAATCAGGCAGACAGCAACAGACATATACTGATTCAGCAGCAGAGAGATCCGAATTGAGGTAGATGAAGAGCAGGTTCAGACATACAACAGCAGACAAATACAGATTCAACAGCAAAGAGGTCCGAATAGAGGTAAACGAAGAGCAGAAGATTCAGCAGCAGACAGACAGATTCAGATAAAACCAGGCGGAACTAGATGCAGAACCACATATGAAACCAAAGCAAAACCGGGATGATCCAAAACAATTTACAATTCAACACCAATACCAATATCGAACAAATCAACTTTTTTTCTAAAGTGAATACAGAACAAGCGACATCAAGGTATTCAACCAACGAGCGACAATGACCGAAACAAATAACCAATGAAACTTTTTTTTTTCTTCTTTTTCATCTTTGACCTAGCTCTTGATACCATGTAGAAACCAAGAAGGAATACTGAAAATATATTATTAGATTCGATGAATAACGTACATTACACAAGATTAAATAAAAGCTAAACATGACAAACCCTAAATGCCAAATGGTCCTAGACTACTATGGGCCAAATGGGCCTTATTAAACTAACAATAATGTCATAAAACTAAACTTGCAATAATGATATAATAAGAAATTTAAAGCACATTTGGCAACAAAAAACTACATAAGACATATTACAAGAAAGATGCACCTCAAAATAACCAATATTTAGATTAGACAATATAATAGTTTAAATGTTAAAATATTTAGATTATACAAGTGTTGCATATTTTAGAAGGGTCACTAAGAATATCAAACATAGCAGATTAATCGGCCAAAATTTTGGGGGGATCAGCACCCTCCCTAGCCCCAATGAATTTCCGTCTATGGCTACTCCGTATTTTTAAAGAGTAAATTTAAAGCTATTATTAAAAAATTATATGTCAAACAAAATTTAGCTTATTTGAAAAAAGCATATTCCTGTAACTTTTTATAAACTTTATTCCAAACAAATATTTGCATATTGTTCGCCACGTGTTTTAACTATTTTCTTCTTGCACCTTTTTATTTGAGATGCATGGACGTCAATGAATCAAACTAGTCTAACAAATCAAACAAACCCGATGAAATAGTGTATTGTCCATGTTCATTCGCTTAAATTTACTAAAAGGAACATGCATACTTGAATGAATTTATATATGTTCGTTAAGATATCATGTGTTTTCGTATACAATTATGTTAACATATCTATTTTATTACTCGGGTTAGATCCTGCAAAAGAAAACTCATTTTACACACACGTATATTTTATATAAAGATTTTCTATACAATAAAGATCAGTTATATAAACATATTTTTTTATAACAAATACTGTAATATTTCGGTACTTATAGTAGGTTAATAACTCACGGCGGAAGGCATTTTACCCAACAAGGCGGATACTTTGAATCCTACTTGAACAAAACAGAAGGGACAAATGACATACTCCTTCCGTCTCAAAATAAATGTCAAGTTTGATTTTTTGGGTCTTTTTTGTTCAACTTTAACTGTAAATATTTTTATTTGCGTTATATAATCGTTTATGAAAATTATACCAATGAAAATATATTTAAAACTCAATTCATTCATATATTTTGCATCAAGTATTATATAACACAAATAAAAATATTTACCGTCAAAGTTGAAGAATAAAGACTCTAAAATGTCAAACCTGACGTTTATTTTGGTACGGAGAGAGTACTAATTATTAAAATGAAAGAAAAGTCATTCAAAGTCAAAGTAAAAAAAAAAAAAAAAAAAAAGTTCGTTTACAATCTTATTTGTTCATCGCTTTTTTTATTCACCAATAAACATTAACGAACTACAAAAAACGGATCACTAAACATTCACAAAGATGAATGTTTCTTTTGATACTTCAAACATTTTTTTATAAATTTGCTTTTGTTAAAATCTTACTAACTATTTATTACGTGACCCAAAATTAGTAGTTGTAGAGAGAGAGAAAGGATAGTAACGTTCCAGAGTGTGGTGAGTACAACTTTTCAAGATCAAGAGAGAATGTGAGATCGGGGCGCATAGGAACTAGTGGGAAATACAATGGTAAGCCATTAGGAACCAACTATACCGGTGGAAAACGGAACTCATCGGCTTCATTTATGTTTTACAACTTCCCGGATGAATGGAACATGGGAAACTTGTGGATGATCTTTAAGAAATACGGGACTATGTTCGATATGTTTATGGTTCAAAAACGACTAAAAAATGGACAGAGATATGGCTTTGTTAGATTTAAGTTCATCATCAACGTGGAGGAATTACTGATGAAGCTTCGACAAATTAGAGTGGGGAATGAGTACATGAGGGTGTTTTTAGCTTTCGACAGGAGGAATAAGACCAGTATGCCCGCGATGGGAGAAAATGTCAACGGAGGAGGAAGACGGGATAATGTACCATCTGGAAATGCAATGACTTACAATGGAGATCAAGAGCAGGAGTTGAAAAGGGGAGGTTACAATGGATACAAAAGGAGTTATACTAGAGACTATAGGAGTTATGTTGACGTGGTACATGGAAAAAAGAATGAAAAGGCGAAAGACATGGACAGGATAGTCGAAGTAAGGGAGGAAGACATTGAAAAAGAGCTCTTCAGAAGGAGTTTAGTGGGTGAAGTGAAAAGTATGTATTTTTTGACAAAACTTCTAGAGATTTGTGAAGAGCAAGGACTTAGTAGGGTGGAGGTGAAGTTGTTAGGAGGCTTAGAATTCATGATAGTTTTTGATACAAGTGAAACTGTGGAGAATATTCTGAACGATGTCGACCACGGGATTAGGAGGTGGATTCATAAATTGAGACGATGGGACAGTAATATATCATCAGCTGGAAGGTGTACATGGATAAACATCATGGGTGTCCCCGTATCTTGCTGGACCGAGTCTGTGTTCAGGAATATTGCAGGGGTGCATGGAAACATAATGGGAACTAGTAATTGTAGATTGGAAGGCAATCAAAATGTCATAATTGGAAGAGTTCATATATATACTATCAATAAGGGGCTAATTAATGAGTCTCTGAAAATCAGATTTAGAGGGAAAGAATTCAGAGTGAAAGTGGTAGAGGAGATTAGAGATGTTTCAGAATTAATAATTATGGAAAAAACTAAACATGAACAAGAACAGCAGGAGGATAACGAGTCCGTTCATATGAGGGATGTAAACGGAAATGATAGAGAGGGGAATGAAGAATCGGATGAGGAAGGTGATGACGGTGATGAAGTAGAGGTAATCGGAAAAGTTAATAAAAGTGGTAGTTGCAAATTCCAGACGACGGCGACGGCGGCAGGATCGAAGAAAAAAGATGAAGGGTCAAGAGTATCCATTGGAACTAGGGTTAGTGATTCTTTTGAGGGAGAGCATGTAATTTCCAAGATTAATTCGGCGGGAACAAAGCTCAATGCACCCAAACAAAGTAAGAAAGAAAAAAGTAACCATAGGTGTGGGGAGGCTATAAACCATAACAGTGAAAAGAAGAAGTATGGGGAATTGGAGATGAAGTCACGCGATGAAAATAATAAAGATATCTATTGTGAAAGTCAAAAGAAAATATTTGGTGGACGTACTGAAAATTCCAATGAAAAACAACATGTGAATAATGGGCCGAGTTTAGAGACAAATGGTGGAGTTAATATTGGGCTAGGTGTAGACAAAGATAAAAATAACATTGGGCCAGATGGAGCTGATATGGGACACGATGTTGATATACATAATAAAGAAATGGATCAGCATACATGTATGGAAAGCCTACGAGAAGGAAATGGGAGCTCAACAAATAATAAAGAAGACTTTCTAGGTGGTAGAGGTGAGAAGAGGGATGATTCACCCCTAAATTTGAACACTAGTGGCGGGGATAGATACAGAAAAAAGAGAAAATATGATGCGGATGGGGGGTTCGAAGGAGTAAGTAATGTGAATTTATTCGCGTATGAGGTGGGTAATGAAGGTGCTAATAGCGAAAAAAGGAAAATTGGAAGAAAGAGTATTAAAAAATCGATAATAGTGGCATGAAAAGTTGGGGCAACGGGTTTGGGAGAAGATAAAAAAGGTGTATCTGATACATATAAAGAATTTCACGAGGTGGGAAGCAATAATAGCTTGGCGCGGAAGAATGAGGAAGTGGAGCGGGTGGAATCAGATTCACAAAGTTGTTCGATAACCATGGAACAGGTTAAGGAAGTTGGGGAACTTATTGGTGTCTCGTGGATGATGGCAGAAGGAGTCAAGGAAAAAGACAAGGAAAGCGGCGGAAAGGAGGGGACTCGAGAAGGCAATGAGGGGTGAGGACACCAGTAGATTGGTATGTATTGCTTGTTCGTTTTCTTAATTTTAATGAAGATAGTGTCTCTTAATATTAGAGGTATTGGTGACACTGATAAAAAAAGGTGGGTAAATTCTATAATTAGAGAAGAGCGACCAGACATTATTGGTTTACAAGAAACAAAATGTGGTATTCTAGACGAGGCATTGATAGAAGGGGTATGGGGTGGGAAGGGATTCGGTTTCACACAACTAACTGCAAACGGCAACTCGGGGGGTATTTTGCTAATTTAGGATAATAATAGTTTTACTTATAAAGAAGCAATGGGAGACGAGAGATTCATAGCGGTTAAAGGCGAATGGAAAGGGAGAGTCGGGGATGTATACCTGGTGTGTATATATGGACCACATGTTAGTAGACAAAAGGCATCGCTTTGGGA
The DNA here is from genome assembly GCA_030686995.1 of Artemisia argyi. Taxonomy (NCBI): domain Eukaryota; kingdom Viridiplantae; phylum Streptophyta; class Magnoliopsida; order Asterales; family Asteraceae; genus Artemisia; species Artemisia argyi. The sequence continues at coordinate 137,983,895 of CM060694.1, forward strand.
TAGATTATCGGGGTTAATGGAGAGAATGGGTGGAGCATGGTGTATATTTGGGGATCTTAACGTGATTAGGTCGCATGATGATATATTGAATTCGCAAGTTAATGTGAATGAGATGAACGAGTTCAATAACTTTATTAATGACGCGAGGCTTATGGAGATTCCAATGGGTGGACGGAAATTTACTCGGGTTAGTGATGACGGGGTGATGAGTATGTAAATACTCATCATTTTTATCGTATCTGAACTGCCAAAACATCCAAAAACACTCAAATACGCATCAAAATACTGAAAATATCCCAGGATTGTGTTTTATATGTTTCTGATGCAAAATGTTTAAAACCAAATGAAAAACGAACAAAGTTTGCACAATTGGCAGTTTCAGTCCCTCAAGTTTCAAAAAATGACAAAACTAGTCCCTGTGGGTTTCAAAATTTGGAAAATTGAAAGTATGGTCTTTGGTTATTATTATATGGCAAATTTAGTCCTTGGTTACCACTTTGGAAAAGTTTCACTTCAGACCCTCAATTTCCAGAAAATTACAACAATGGTCCTTGTGTTATTTTGAATACAAACCAAACGGATCCTAAACTATTAATACTACTCCCTTTAATCCAAAAGCCCACCCAATCCATTAACCTTACAAAATCCCACCACCTTATAACCCCTTCCTTGGCCCATCCTTCACCAGCCCACTCCACACCAAAATACTCACCCCGTTTTTATTATATCTCCCCAGTCAACTCCCCACCTTTGACCACCCTCTTCCACATCACCCTCCCCTAGCCTGCCAAAACCTGCCATAACCAAACATCATCATCACCCTTCCACCCCCTCCTCTGCAATACTCCACCCCTACACACCCTATCCACTTTCCACCACTTCAATCCAAAACTTGCCCCCCATGCCAAAGAACTATCTGCCAAATTGCAAGACTCTATTTTCCCACCAAAATTGAAGTGAACGGCCAAGATCATTCAGAGACCATCCAAAGGCTCAAACAAAAAGTGGGAAGGTCACAGGAACAAGAGAGAGGATAGAAACCCTAAAAATCTTAGTATAAATAGATAATGTGTAAGCCATATGTTGGCAGTTAGTTTTTAGGGGAGATTAAGTATGGTTTTTTTGTTTGTAATCTTAGTTTTGTTGTACTCTTTACCCAATCAATCTTAATTTAAGCTTTTCATTAAATTTTCAATCTGTGCACTCTTTATATATATATATCTGCTTATTAGATAGCTTAAGAAAATGCTTATTTAATTTTTGGTTATTGCAACTGCTTACTCTTGAACTCAAGCTCAGTAGTACCTCCCCCTGTGTAAACTAGTGCTTAATTATGTTTGATCATTGCTTGTTTTAATGTTTTCATTAGCATAATCTGTAAGTTGCTTGCTATTGCATATTTTAGCTTGAATTAGTATAATGTAGTTATAGCTTAATAGGTACATTCTTTTCTGTCACTTTAGCTTTTAAGTAAGTAATATAGGTTAGTTAACCAGTTTGTATCATTTGATGGCTTAATTTCACTCAAAACCTATATAAACACAAAAACAGTTGAAACTAAGGGGGTGTTTGGTTCAGCATGGTATGTTGTGGTATTTGTGTTGTTTTGTTGTTTTTTTGGTATGAGCATGCTACCCTAGGCCAATGTAGGTTAGTTAAAGCCTAAAATCCAGGTCTCCATTAGTAGAAAGTCAAAAAATCAAAGTGTAGCCTCATGGATCATCCACTGTTAAGTTTTTACATGGCATAATCAGTAATTTAGTTGTAGTAGTTGTGTTAATAGCTTAATTTAGTTTCATATTACTTCATAACATGATTTCAAGTCACTAGGAGTTACTTAAATCTCACATAAGTCAACTGTGGTTCTAAACTTAAAAAGTCAAATAGTTTGGTTCTCAGTTTTTTCAAAATATTGAGAGATTTTTCATTGGGACATGTGTAGGAGTTAGGACCTGTAACCTTGGATTTCTGATATTTGGTAGTTTGTGTTTGGTGTACTAATTTTAGATTAATTTTTAGATTTTTCTTTCATAGCTTATTAACTGCTTAAAGTTGGATAGTTGTGAGTTAACTGCCCTGCACCCAGGAACTGACCCACTTTTATTCAACCATAGATTGTTCAATTCTTGATCATTTGTTTTGCCCTTTGCTGTTTTAGGTATCCCCTTAGGTGGAATTTAGGTAATTGCTTCTAGTTTTCCCATCAGTGCTTATTAGATTGCTTAACTTAGGTCTAACTTATTGTTGTTCCAGGTCTGCTGCTTCAGTAGCTTATTGCCCCCTTTGATCCTATTTCTAGTTAGGTTAAGATTAGGTCTAGGCTTAGATTATAGTTTTTATTTTGAGTTTGTAGTAGGGCACTCCTAAGTTGCAGCTTATCTTTGTCTTAGAAGCTTGTTTGTGGCTTGTGTGTGGGTTGCTTTACACCTCCCTTTGGCCTGCACTCCATTATGCCCACTTTGATTCCCATTTTGGCCTGTTAGGTTAGGAATGGAAGGTTGGTATTGTACAAGCAGACCTCAAGTTAGTCTCACTACATTTGGCTTGTTTTGCACCTTAGGAAGTGTTAGATAGCTTTTTACATCCCACAAAACCCCCTACATCAGACCTGCACAATCAAACAGGTCCAAACCTCCATTTGATCTTGTTTTCAGCCTAGCTTAAGTCAGTGTCACAGCTTTATTTTTGTCTTATAAGATTTTCATAGTTTGATCACATTTCTTGGCTTATTTGAGCATTTGGTACCTGTCAGATTAGCTTACCTTGGTTTGACATCTAGCCCCCAATGGCTGCACATTTTGCCCTGTCCTCACAGCCATTTTCACAAGCTCACTTTGAGCTTGTTACTTAAGCTTGGGGTTTGCTGTGTAGCATTTCAGAAGCTCACCCACCCAACTTTCTATTTCCTAGCTTAACTTGACTTCTAGCTTATTGAATAAGCTTGAAATCAGGCTTGCTAGTTGGTTTTAGGGCCTGTTTGGACAGGTGCATTTGGACTTGCTTATTGAGTGCTTTTAGCTTATTAAGGGTACTCTTATGGTTGTGTCCACTCATTCTAAGTGCCCTTCACTAATTTTAGCTTATCTCTTTATTAAGTGTAGCTTGTAGCTTGTTCATTCAGCTTGTCAAGGTACTTAATCTCATTTCAAGCTTTTAAGCTTATTTGCCAAACATTTAAGCTTCCAATCTGCTTATTTTTTAGTTTCAAAGGTTTTGTTTTCACAAAAGTTGTTTATATTCAGTATTTAAATAGGTGTGTAAAAGAAAAACCAAACTTAATTTCTAGTGATAGCTTCTATTTAACATAATTTAGCTTTTTAATTTTTCTTTTTAAATTTTTGTCAAGTACTTATATGTTTTTATATTTTTATTAAATTCTTAGTATATTAAAGTGATTGTAGAAATTTTTTCAGATTTTTATCCTTTCATTTAGTATTTATTATAATTAATATTAGTTTAATAGTAATTAAGTAATATTAGTTAATTAAATAGGTTTATTAATTTTTATTTAACAACAGTATTTTTTTATATTTTTCCTAGGTTTTATATATCATAAAATAATTTTAGAAAAAATTTCATAATTTTACTATTCATTTTCTATTTTTCTTAATTTTAATTAGTTTAAAATAATTAATAAATAGTAATTAATTAATAATAAATAAAGAAAAAGTAGGAAAAATATATTTTTAGTTTTAAAATTACTTTTATATTATTTTAGAATTTTTAGAATTGAATTTTCATTTTTCTAGCTTAAATTCATAATTAGTGTAATTTAAATATTATTAATTAGTAATTAAATAGTAATTAATTAAATAGTGTAAAAATTATTTTTCTTTTTCTAAAAATTTTCTTTTATCATTAGGATTGTAAAAATGTAATTTTCATGTTCGTAGGTATTTTATTTTTACAAAACTCGCGTTTTATTTCGTACGCTAATGTAAATTTAAATCAAACGAACGCGTTTTTAGATTTAGCTCACGTTTTTAGTGTATCTGATTATCAGTAAATGTTAATATAGTGTTTCTAAGTTATTTTCATTCCTCATCTCGTAGTATAATCATCTCAAACCCTTTCCTGTCCAAATTTACCCTATCACAAACCCGTTTTGATTACAATCCACACCTCGTCGTGACATAACGACCCGGGGAAACCACTATATTCCGCGGAGATTGACTCTTAGGCTGTTTGACCTTGTTGACCATTCCCTGGTCAATTTAGGTTGACCGTTTGGACTGAATCACGGGGTAAAATTCAGCAAACTTGATCGTTTTCTTTTAAATGACGAGTTTTGTAATCTTTGGGGTAATCTATCGGTAGTGGCTCTTGATAGGAAATTATCAGATCATTTTCCCATTGTTCTAAAAGATGTGGATTTGGATTTTGGTCCAAGGCCATTTCGATTTTTTGATGTGTGGTTAGAAGAAATGGATATTGGTCAAGTGGTGGAGGGTGCATGGAAGAAGGAGGTTAAAAGCTTGCGTCCGGATTGTCGGTTTCGGGATAAACTTAAAAACATTAAGGAAGCGTTAAAAAAGTGGAGCAAAGAAAGATTTGGTTTGAACAAGGAGAAAATTGAATCGTGTAAGAGGGAGGCAATGCGATGGGAGTTGGAAGCGGAGAACAGAAGGTTGAACGATAGCGAAATGTTAGCTTGGATGGAGGTGAGGAAGGAATGGGTAGAAAAGGAAAATATAAATGTTAGTATGATTCGTCAAAAGGCTCGAGTGAGGTGGGACATGGAAGGAGATGAAAATTCAAAATTCTTTCACTCCTTTGTAAAAAGAAGGAATAATAAAAACAATATTAGAGGTCTTGTGGTTAACGGCGTGTGGTGCAAGGAGCCGAGCGTAATAAAGAAGGAAATTACAGGACATTATAGAGCCTTGTTTTCGGAGGGGAGGTCGACACGGCCAATTTTCTGTTGTGAAAGAATTGCAAAAATAACGCAGGAAGATGCATCTTTTCTGGAAAAGGGATTCAACGAAAACGAGGTATGGGATGCAATTAGAGGGTGTGGGGGGATAAAGCTCCGGGTCCAGACGGGTTTAATTTTAAATTTATTAGGAAATTTTGGGACTTGTTAAAACCAGAATTGATGAGCGCGACTAGATGGTTTTGGGAAAAAATGGAGATCTCTAGAGGGTGTAATGCATCTTTTGTAACTATTATTCCTAAGTTGTCGGATCATATCGGACTTGGGGATTTTTGCCCCATTAGTCTAATTGGTTGTTATTACAAAATAACTGCAAAATTGTTGGCGGAAAGAGTTAAAAAAAGTGGTGGGAGAGGTTCAAAATGCTTTTATCAAAGGAAGATTCATTTTAGATGGTATTTTGGTTGCGAATGAAACAATAGAGTTCTTAAAGCGCAAGCAGGACAAAGGATTAATTTTCAAAGTGGATTTTGAGAAAGCTTATGATAGTATTAATTGGGAGTTTCTTATTAATATAATGGAAAAAATAGGATTCGGAATAAAGTGGCGCAAATGGGTGGAGAATTGCTTAAAATCGTCTTCTATGTCCGTATTAGTGAACGGATCGCCTACGGAAGAATTTAAGTTGGAGAGAGGCGTTAGACAAGGTGACCCGCTCTCCCCATTCTTATTGATACAAGCGGCGGAAGGGTTGAATGCAATTGTGAACGAAGCGGTTGAAAAAGGCATTTTTAGGGGTCTTAGAGTTGGAAGGAATAGGGTGGTGGTTTCACATCTTCAATACGCCGATGATACAATATTTTTTGGTGAATGGAGTAGAGATAATGCTAGGTCGTTAATGTGTATTTTGAAGTGTTTTTAAGAAGTTTCGGGATTACGAGTTAATTTTGACAAAAGTAGAGTATATGGTGTAGGGGTAAATGAGGCGGAGATTGAGGAAAAGTCGAGATGGATAAGTTGTAGTAAAGGGGATTTCCCATTCATATACTTGGGTTTTCCAATTGGTGAGTGTATGACTCTGATTAATGCTTGGAATCCCGTGATACAAAAAGTGAAAAAACGGCTCAATGATTGGAAAGCGAAAACGATGTCGTTTGGGGGACGCCTAACATTGGTTAAATCGGTTCTAAGTAGCGTACCATTGTATTACTTTTCAATGTTCCGTGTGCCTTCGAGTGTGATAAAACAACTTGAGAGTATTCGATTTTTTTTTTTTTTTTGGGTGGGGTTGGGGAAGGGAAAAAACTTGCATGGGTTAAATGGGACACGGTTCTAGCCTCAAATGGGGATGGGGGGGGTTAAATACTAGGTCTTTAAAGGCAAAAAATTGGGCTCTTTTAGGGAAATGGTGGTGGAGATTCAAAAAAGAGGGGGGGGGGGTGCATTGTGGGTTAGAGTCATTAAAAGTATCCATGGGGCGGGTGGTGGTCTTGGGGAAATTAGAGGAGGTAGGGGGTGTTGGGTAGAGGAGGAGTGTGGTGGGATATAGTTAAGATAGGAGAGGAATTGGAAAGTATAGGGATAGATTTTACATCGTCGATTAGAGGTGTGGTTGGTGATGGTAAGGATATAGGGTTTTGGATAGATAGGTGGGTAGATGATTCAAGATTGTGTGATAGGTTCAATCGATTGTTTCATTTAGATAGAAGAAAAGAGGAAATGGTTGCGGGAAAAGGGAGATGGGTGAACAATGAATGGCGATGGGAGTGGGATTGGGGTAGGAGTCTTAGCGGGAGGGTATGTAGGGATTTTGAAAACTTATTAGCAGTTTTGCAAAATGTGGTTATTTCTAATGATCGTAGGGATCAATGGAGATGGATGCTACAAGATAATAGAGACTTCACGGTTAAAGCGTTAACAAGATTAGTGGAGGAAAAAGTTTTGCGGGTGGAGAATGGGAATCAAGAAACATTATGGAACAATTGGCTTCCTAAAAAGGTAAATATCTTCATATGGAGGGCTTTGAAAGGAAGACTACCGGTTCGTGAGGAGCTCGACAAAAGAGGCATTGATCTAAATACTTTGCTTTGTCCGTGTTGTGATAGTATGGTGGAAACTTGTGCTCATAGCTTGGTTACGTGTAACCTAGCTATGAGTATTTGGGAAAAAATATTTAGTTGGTGGAAGATTGGGAATGTCAATGCATATTCCATACATGAAATTTTCGCACAAAGTGGGAATGTGGATGTTCCTAGTTGGTCGAGACGCCTATGGCAATCGGTTGTTTGGACTTCCGGATACTTCATCTGGAAAGAGAGAAATGCTCGAGTTTTTAAAGGGAAAGTGACAAGTGTAAATAAAATCGTTCAAGACATTCAACTTAAGAGTTACGAGTAGATAACAAGAAGATCGAGAAATAAAAGTGAGGTAGTTTGGCAACAATGGTTATGGGAGCCACACAAGATTCAGTTACAGTAAATTCGGTTAGTTTTTTTTTGTATTCACAGAAGATGTCGCGTTTGGCTGTCGGTTGTGTCTACATATTCGGGTATCACTTAAGCAATTTAAAGAGGAGATATATTGCACATAAATATTTGGTTTTTTTGGGTCCTGCTATTTGGTTATGTTGTAAAATGCTGTTTGGTATTGGTCTACTGATAAGCTGATGTTTGATGTTGTTTGGATTTGTGTCTGCAAGTCAAAGTAGTCAACATCCCATAATGCTTGTGTCTCTGGTTGTGCATTTTCAAGTAGTCAAGAGCTATTAATGCAATTGTGATTGGTGGTTTCATAGCAATAGGTCACTGGTGGATTTTAATCCATATGGGGTTTTTATATTTCATATATGGGTAATGCAAGGCCTATATCAGTGTTTGGTTTGAAGTTTATTTGGTCATTTTATGAGTTAGTCTATAGTTTTGAGGATATTGTTTGGCTTCTATATTTTGGTTTGTTTTTTCTTGGGTCTCATCATCTTTTAATTAACTTGTTAATTGGGATGAGATGCCTTGTATTGTATTTCTTTTTGTGGTTTTTTAATGACGCCTTTCAAAAAAAAAAATTATTACGTGACCCAACATATACTGAAAATCGTAACGATACCTGAACGCAATTGACCAATTTTTGTGCCAACTCTACTTATAGAGTTCAACATTTCTAACTGTGTTATTTTTCTGCATGCTAGATCTTTAATTTTTACACCTTCCCCCATTTTATCAAATCTTTAGAATATATATTTGAACAATCAGGTTGCTAAATAAAAAACAGTGCCAACTATGGACGACACAGGAAACAAAATCTGGTAGTGAACCAATCTAAATCTTAGGTTTATATGATTATATGCAACGAATGTCAGCAACAAAAATTGCCCTAGGCAACTTGGCAAGAACAAGAATTTTTCTTATCATGAAATCAAGCTAGCTGTGGGATAAATCTGACTCCTAACAAAATGAATCTGACAATCTTTGGAAGCCCATGGAACCACCGACAGTTGTTCAAGCATCCACTGATCTTCCGATAGTTGAGAAAACATATTATCAGACGTGATTGTTAGGACCTTCAAAACCTTTGAATTCCCCAGCATGAAATGCAAAAACTCTATATTCGAATCACACACCCGTGTTTTTGTGTATTTCATGGTCTTAAGGTTCATAAGCATACAAGTGGGCACATACGCTGGTTTTTTCCAACGAACTCCATTTGGCTTTTGATTTAACGCATATAAGATAGACAAAATGCAACGTTATAGATAGATAAAAGAAGTTTAGTAGCATAAAACAAAACAAGCCAAAGCTTCAGAAACAAATAAAGTACCTTTACAATGCATAAATGTTCCAGCTTGGAGCAACTATTAAGAATTTGAGGGATTAGTTCATATCCCAAACCAACGGTTCCATTTAATTCCAACTGCTTCAAATTTGAAAACTTGGGTATATCGTGTAGGTCTTTCAATGTTATTCCAAACTATAGTTGAATGTATCAATGATAACAAGTGTCATTCAAAGTCTAATTACAAATATATTATGAAGATATATCAAACTGAAACTGAAATATTCCGAAAGGAAACTTACCGGAAAGGTTAAAGAAAGGATTATAGCTTTACTCAATCCTTTTAGAAACTCCATACCGAGGTGATCATAACGTGCTTCACATGATGATTTTGCCTCAACCAGTGATGACATATCTTCTATTACGATATGTGAGTACAAAATCCCATCAACAAAGAGATATTCAAGCTTAGGGACATTTAAAACAATTTTTTTGATAATCGATGTGGAGTTAGAGATTGATAGTTCCAAGCGCTTCAAAGTAGGTATCTTGAAATAGCAGTCTTTTTTGTGGTTCCACAAACTTATTCTCAGAGATAAATTCTCAACTACCGGGCAACCACCGATGACTTTGAAAACATTATCACTAGGTCCATCAAGAATAATAACAATCTCAAGGGTTTTCACACAAGGAAGATTGACGGAAGACTGAAGGTCTAAACAATAATGATATAGGGTAGTAAAATGCAATTTTAACTTTGTGAGAGTCTTTGCCATGAAGAGACTCGAAGGAAACTCAAGCTGTATAACTCGTACTTCAAGCTCACTAACATTTAACCTAAGTGCTTCAGTGATCTACTTTGACACAGTTGACACTGGTATATGCTCATAAGAGTTCAACCTGAAATTTTTAATCCGGGGTGTTTTGCAAAGGCGAAACACATGTACCACATATTCTATAAAGCGATCTAATTCAGGTGAGGAGTGAATATACTCAAAGTCAAGATTATGGACCAAAGTCCAAGTGTGTCTCCATCTTTTCGATAAAATGCTAGTTTGCACAGCGGATTTTGTAGGTATTAATGAGAGTATTTGTGAAAGTATCTCTTCATGCTAGCTGCTAAGCCTATCTACACTCTTATGTTTGGAAGTCATCTTTTAGCCTTTTCACTTCCTGACTATATGAACATGAAAATTAAAAAATATATACAGTATCATCTTTAAGACTTTTCATATATGTATTTTAGAAAAAATCCAACGATCCAAAAGGCTATTATAGAGTTCTTGGCAATTTAAATTTTTCTCAAATTTTTATTTATGAAACTGCAATTTCGTTGAAGCAAACAGTCAGTTACAGTAGACATCCTGTTTTTACAAAGCTTAAGGTTTAATGATGCAAACATGATAAACTGAAAATTGTTGGCTACAAAAAAAATGATGCAATTCCGGTTTAGGATTTCAAACTCTATTTGGTCATAATAAAATCTTCAAAGGGAAGGAGGACTAGGCCTTGGCGAGGTGAGAGTGTGAGACTAAAAAACAAGGGATTCCATACAAGTGGTTGCGGAGAGATATGTAAAAGAAAAATGATGCTAAATGGAGTCGAATAATAAGATGCTAGTTTCACGATCATAATGGTATGCTATGACCTGACATATCAACAAGTCAAAAAAATGTCGAAAGTCGGGAGGAATATGACAGATATGAGCCACCACGTGAATTTTAATTGAAGATGGATTTACAATTTTGTTAGGGAGAGGTGATGTTATATGGTTTTAGCAAGACATGTAGGTCGATAGTCTTGAGCTGTATGAAGAGTTTAGAAAGGTTATTGACTTATCACACAAAACAGAAAAGCCCTCTATTTTCCAAAATGATTGGGTGATATTGACAAAAGATAAGTTGGGACGCTTTTAACAAAAAGTTCTGTCAATATTTTTAATGAAAATTGCTAAGACAGAATGGTTTCAAGAGTATGCATGGAAGTTCTGGGCTTCCCTAAAATTGTTGATGTTGGTAGGGCAGCAGCTGATCAGTAATCTTCCGGATAAAGAAAGGCTTGTTGAAATAGGTATATTGCGGAGTTGAGAATTTAAGATAAGTCATGCTGAATGTGAGAGATAGATAGCGAAAGTAAAGATCATGTTTTACATAGACTGTGACGTGTTTGGTGTGGACTTATAAAGTTATTGGAATAACATGCGTGTGTCTACACAAGAATTAGACCCGATATAGTATATAAGACTGAGGACCTACCTTACGAGTAACGCAACTCGTATGCGTATTGCAAGAAACAAAAGAGAAGATGGTTGGTGGGTGGCGTTTCTTCGTGGATGGTTTAGTGCACCCTTTACTTAGAAATGGGGAATCAGTGGACTTGTAAAGGATGACAAGTGTAGTTTCTAAGCATTGTACATCAAGGGTGTGGAGACTTAATTTCAGAGTGGAAATTAAAGAGTACACTGGGTTACAGTGAATTCAAGGTTAGCAAGACAAATTGATGGATCGAGAAACTTTGATGACTGTTAGAATAGAAAAAAGGAGTGATATGATCACAAAAAAAATTCCACAAAGAAGTCCCACAAACTGATGTGGCGGCGTGTCATTGGTGAATTTCCCTCCTCTCTCTCTCATTGAACCAATCACACTCCGCCACATCAGTTTGTGGGACTTCTTTGTGGAAATTTTTTTGTGATCATATCACTCATAGAAAAATCATTCTGTTGTGCCATAGTTTACTTCAACTGACGTGTATTATATCGGTATAAACCATCTGTTAATATAAAAGCAAAGTTATAGTCGTGTAAGATCCATATACCGTGGAGACGATGATAAGACGAACAAGAAGATGTTTCTTATCATTATGTTACTATTGCCATAAGTTTGGCCAATGTTAACAGCCAAAGCACTGCAGCTAGATTATTAGGACAGAGGAAGTGAAACTGACCATACATGGATGGTCTGTTCTCAGATTAACATATGCTAATAATATTACTGAAAGAAAAATAAAATGCGATCCAGGATGGATGAGTTGGGGATTTGAGGTTTTGTTAGAATTGAACACATAACGTATGTGTTTAACTTTATAAGAAATTACAGAGATGTTAAAGATTGTAAAGTCACTTTAATTCAGAGACTGAAAACTACTTGTTTTACCCCTAAAGAATAAGCCAATAAGCATTTGAATTATGCAAACACTCCAAACTACTTACCTTACAAAAGCTCATAATCTCACTTTTTTCGGCTTATTAACTTATCAGCTTGAGCTTAAGTAAGCCATAAGTGCAGGTTCGTAAGCCAAAAAAAGTGGAGTTATGAGCTTTTCCAAACTCAAATAAATTGATCCAAACACAACCTAAATAAGCTGACAACAAGTTCAAAATAAAGCAAATCCCAAACACCCTCATCTGTGCAAAATTATTAATCACAGCTTTAATAATTCTTATTCCATGCAAACGCATATACAAATACATATAGCACTTCAACATATGGTTTTACCACAGCAATTACTAAATACTAATAATAGTTACCTGATCGATATATGACGTGAAAAATATGAAACGACTGGAGACTGAAAGAGATGAACGAATGAATAAAGGGTTTAATGTTATCGTTTTCTCTTTTTGCATGTTTTTATAACGGGGAATGCATATATAACGAATAAAACTTGAATAGTTTTAGGGGTGTCGATAGGGTCGGGTTGACCCGAACCCGATATGACCTTATAGGGTCTGGTTAATCGGGTTAAAAATATTAGTCAACCCCGATAATCCTATATTGTTATAGGGTGGGGTTAGGGTTGAGTTAGTATTTATCTTATCGGGTTGACTCGATAAGACCCATAAAAAAAATACTATTGTAACTTTTTTTTTTAACAAAAGTTTGAAAGCTTTAGTTTAGTTATAACTTTTTTGTTAAAGAAAAACTTGTGCTCATACAATATTTTGCACTAGTAGCATACTGGTTCTTTATTTTTTTTTGGAATGTTGGTTATTGGAAGTGTGCAATACCACTGGTCCACTGATACATTTTATTTGTTACAAGTTGTTGTTTTTTTTTTTTTTTTTTTTGTTTTTTTTTTGGATCAAATTGATGGGAAATTATTAGTTTTTAGCTTTGTCGACTGTTTTTTTTGTATAGTTACCCCTTTGTATTTAAATTTGCTTGGAACAGTAGGTATTGTCTATAGATTCTTTGAGCAACTACTATTATTTGGTTGAAGTCAATGTCAAATAAGTGTCAATGTTTCATTTTGTTGGTAGTTTTATTCGTTGGATCACAATCCTTCTTGTTTCTGTGAATTCAGAAAAGTTGCAACAGTTGGAGACCATTTGAATATCCAAGTTTGTATGGACTTTACTTTGGGTCATAAACAAAGCAACCAATAACCCGAACAACCCGACCCGAATTAACCCGTCCCTATACCAACCCGACAACCTGATTTCTTATAGGGTCGGGTTGTGGGTCAATCTTTTTCGATCAAAAACCCGAATCAACCTCACCCGATAAACCTGATAACACCAGTGGTTGTATATTTTCTTCAAAATACAAGATAGTGTTTAAGCGTGTTTTGGGTATACATGCTAACATTCAAGTTTTAGTGATATATACGTAATTGTCATGGAGTAATTGTTTATTCATAACCTTTTATTGGTTGTCTAATCAATGTAACTATTTTTTTTTTTTTTTTTTTTTTTTTTTTTTTTTTTTTGGTAAAGGGTTGTACCCGGTGAAAAATATTAATAAAAAGAATGAACGTACAAGAAAGAGTAGCTATGAACCACTCTTAACAATGGAAACCTACGTGCTTTGAACAAGCTCAAAACATGACAACCATACTAAGCTAGAGAAAATAAAAAGAACTTACTTAACTTATTCCTCTAGACCATGTGACACTAAACAATTCCCATTAGCTTCCATAAGCCAGCTTCCACGTTCCCATAAGCTTGCCCACTCTTGCATTCCTTTTGAACTTTATAGAAGCTAGCTTTAACCTTACAGAATCAAGAATGAACCTAGCCACCTGCTCAACTTTCTGATCTCCTTTCCCATGCACTCTGAAGTTGCGTTCCCTCCATAAAAAGTATGAGGTTGCTGCCAATAGAAGGCGTGCAACAATACCTTGCACAGATTTGTGTTTGGAGATAGGAAGGATCCATAGAATGATATCATCCCATTTAGATGACACTCCTGAAAAACCAGCCATGTCCAAAACAGTTTGCCAAACTTTAGATGAGAATGTGCATTCGAAAAACAAATGTTCGTGGGAGTCTTGTTGCGTCTTGCATAGCGGGCACCTAAGTGAACTTAGGTCAATATCATTTCCCACGTCCCATTGTTTAAGCCGATCTTGAGTTTTCAATCTTTTCCTCATAACTAACCAAAGGTGTATAGCATGTCTTGGAATTCCATAGCTTGACCATACAAGGTGAAACCAATCTTTTTTGCTATCCCGATGTCTGATGGTATGCCAAACCTCTCGAGTAGAGAACTCTGTAAGAGTACCATCATAGGCTCTCCAAAGCACCTTATCAACCTGAGCTTCATTAAGAAAAGGAACATTTATTTGAAACAAAGCCGGATACCTATGAAACCAAGCAATGGGCCACACCCAATCTCCTTCAGAAATAACATCAAAAACATTAGCTTGAAGATCAAAACCCGCGTTCGTAACAGCACGATACGAAACATGATTCATGAGAGGACATTGAGTATCCCAATTATCAAACCATGCTGATGTGTTTCGGCCATCCCCAAGAACATGCCAAAAATGTGGACGGATAGTATCCCGAATTTGGAGCAACTTACGCCATCCCCAACTCACATTAGAAGCCAAATCCACGTCCCAAAAACTCCTATTTTTCAATTTATACGCATGAATCCATTTCACCCATAAAGATTCCTTGTTAGTTATAATTTTCCATACATGGGTAGACATCAATGCAACATTAAAATCACCTAACTTACGAATGCCAAGCCCACCTTCGGGTTTAGGAAGACAAACATCATCCCAAGAGACCTTCGCTTTACCACGCTTCATATCACCTTGACACCATTAGAACCCGCACATTAATTGTTCAATATCATTCATAATACCAACGGGAAGAATGAAAACGGATGCCCAATATATATGCATAGATGATAAGACCGAACTAACAAGTTGAAGCCTCCCCGCAAAGGAAAGCCATTTATTCTTCCAATCTCCAATTCTCTTACGAACTCCTTCAATAAGAATCTTGCAATCTTTGTATAGAAGACGTGAAGAAATAAGAGGAACGCCAAGATACTTAATTGGGAGAGTACCTTCTTCAAATGGCATGAGTTGAAGAATAGAAGCTCTAACACGGTCACTTACATTACATAAAAAGATTGTGCTCTTCGGGATACTAGGAACCAGCCCCGAGACGCCTTTAAACTCTTCTAGAGACTCCATAATGACTTTAGCTGAATTGATATCACCATGAGCGAACACAATAAGATCATCTGCAAAAACAAACGTTGATAATTTTTTGTTTGCTACATCGATTATGATATGTAAAGCCATCATCTTCCCGAACTCTACGTTTCAGAATAAGAGTTAGAATTTCCATAACCAACGTGAATAAGTAAGGGGACAATGGATCTCCTTGATGAAGCCCACGCTTCCCTTTGAAATACCCATGTAAATTACCGTTGACGTTTATGGAGAATGAAGTGCTTGTGACACATGCCATCACCCATTTAATCAACTTCGAATGAAAACCAAAGCCTCTTAAAATATCTTCCAAAAAGCTCCAACTAACCGTGTCATACGCCTTTTGAATATCAATTTTGAAGGAACATCTAGGAGGGCCTCTATCCAAGTGATAATTATGCATCAATTCTTGAGTAAGAAGGATATTATCTGAGATACTACGACCAGGTATAAAAGCTGATTGATTGCTACTAACCACATCATCCAGCCCGTCCTTAATCCGACTAGTAATAATTTTGCTAATGCACTTATAAATGACGTTGCAACATGAAATAGGACGAAAATCATTAACACGAGTAGGGGTGGATACCTTAGGAAGCAATGCAAGGATCGTGTGGTTAATCTCTTGAAGCAACTTCCCATTTGTGAAAAAGTCTCTAATCGCCTTACAAACATCTCCACCAACAACCTCCCAAGCTTTCTTGAAAAAGACCGAAGTAAAACCATCTGGACCCGGGGCTTTATCATTTCCAATGGAGAACATTGCACCCTTAATCTCAGAGTCAAGCACTTCACGAGCCATATTTTCAGCTTTAAACCGACTCAGGCGTTTGACAAACAAGCCCTCGACATTCAGAACTGAAACTTGTCCTTGAACACCTAAAAAGTTCACATAATGGTTAACAAATACATTAGGAACAGAACTACCTTCGTGGACCATATTATTCTGGTCCGTAATACAATCAATACGACCCCTACTCACTCTAGCTTTCACCGAACGATGAAAATAAGCTGAGTTAGATTCACCGACACTAAGCCATTCAATTTTCGCTTTTTGTTTCAAGAACCTTTCCTCATCTAAAGAGGCCTGATTGAAAGCCTTTAGGTATAAAGCTTCCTCTTCACGAAGAGCAACAGAAGAAGGGTCTTTATCAAGAGCCATTTGAACCTCATCTAACTCGTGACGAAGACGATTAACCCGCTCATGAATATTGCCTTGAGAATGAAGTAACTTTCGGATAGGTTTCTTCAAGAACCTCATTTTCTTGACAAGTTTAAACATGTTATACCCACTTACGCTCATGTTCCAATGATCATTAACCACCTTCATAAACTCCGGTTTATACACTAGAAAATTGTAGAATTTAAACGGCTTAGGCTTTTCCTTCGATACCTTATGAATTTTCAACACAGCAGGAGAATGATCCGATATACGATAAGGTTGGAAGATAGCATACAAGCCCGGGTACTCCTGATTAAACCCAATATTACTCATCACTCGATCAATCTTCTTCAATATTCCAAACTCCGCTTTAGGCTTCTGATTCCAAGTATAATGCAATCCTGTACTATTCACGTCCTCAACTTCAATGTCAGTAACACATTCATTAAATTCACGCATAGATATATTAATATCCTTGGAACCATAATATGTGTCTTCAAGATACAATGCCGCATTAAAGTCCCCCATGATAACCCAAGGCCGACCATGCACAAACTGCTTATGAACTTTTAGACTATCCCACAACTTACGACGAGTTTCATAAGAATTGGAAGCATACACAAAAGAACAATAAAGGGCTTTACCATCAGATTTCAGGATTACCTGAGTATGAATAACTTGGCTTGAAAATGACAACACCATAAGGTCCACAATCTCGTCATTCCAACCAATAATGATGCGAGAACCCTTTGGACATAAACTGCCATTCGACAGCCATTTCCACTTAATACACACTTTGTCACAAACACGTTCCAACTTCCCTATATCCACATGTGATTCCAAGACTGCACAAACATTCAAGTGATTATCGTTAATTACCTGACGAACGTCCTTCTGTTTAGGGGTGCGGTTCAAACCCCTGATATTCCATGATGCTATGCTATACATTAGGAACATTGAATAAGGGAGTGCTTGCCCCCGTTTGGTCTTTTGCAGCTTTGTTCATAACATCCGATTCATCAGATATATTAGCATCATCAGAATCATCTTGCACGTCCACTGTTCCTTCTTGAATCTTACCCAATGTTCTTCCATTTTCCTCCTTATCTCCACTTGTGCCCTCTTGATCCAATACAGAAAAGGTATTAGACGTACTAACACCTCCTTCCTTTCCTTTATTCGAATTCTTTGTGCCATTATTTCTACTAACAGGAACATACCTAAGGTTAGTTTTAGGTTTCATTTGAAAATTTTCACCTTGTTTCTTACCTTTATTCTTTCCTTTGACCCCTTGAAAACCGTCATCATTAGTTTCCATCGAATGTTTAGGGGCCTCTTTAACAGTTCTCGGACATGTATCATAAGAGTGACCAAATATCTTGCAAGTAGAGCACCTTGGGGGCTTCCATTCATATTCGACTGTCACCTTCTCGCACTTGTGCCCATTACCATCAAGGTTAGGAACAGCAACAACCACTGATTCTTTCAATTCGACTTTCGATGTAATTTCAATCATTGCCCTGGCATACGAACTTCTGCCCCATGACTCACTACA
The DNA here is from genome assembly GCA_030686995.1 of Artemisia argyi. Classification (NCBI taxonomy): domain Eukaryota; kingdom Viridiplantae; phylum Streptophyta; class Magnoliopsida; order Asterales; family Asteraceae; genus Artemisia; species Artemisia argyi. The sequence continues at coordinate 138,001,706 of CM060694.1, forward strand.
CATAGTACTAGTGTACGAGTCTAACATTAGAGGATTACCAATTTTAGAGGCAATCACACTTAATCCATCGGCCGTAAAAGCTGGTAATGGTACATCATGTATCTTGACCCACACAGGAACACTCGTATGGTTTTCCTTCGTTAAATTAGAAGATGGAGTCCATTTATCAAGTATAATAGGGACCGTTCTTATCATCCATGGACCATTTTCCAATACGTCTTCCACCCCTTTTTCAGATGAAAACTTAAAGAAATAAAATCCTTTTGCGTTCATCATGATCTTTTGAATTCCATACTTTGCCCATGCATTAAAAACGTAATTTTCGACAACGGGGAAAGCAATCCTTTTCCCTATAAAGTACCCATATATCGAATTACTGAGACGCTCGTTTACTTCCATCACTGACGAAATAGGAATCAAAGCTTCAAACTCACCATCTATGGAACCAACAATATCCACTCGTCTAAAATTCATCTTCTTTTGAGGTTTCTCCAAATTGAACATACTCGCAAACGAAGGTTGTTTTCCTATGTTCACATTAACAGTGGACTCCTTTACCATATTAAAGTCCTCCTTATCCACTTGAGCATGTTCTGCTTCATTAGTCACTGGCTCCGATTGCAAATCAACACCAGGTTCATCACCCATATTCACATCTGATGATGAGAACACAGGTTCATCCATTGTCTTTGAGGCATCCCATTCAACCGAATTTGTCTCAACATCATTACTTGCATCAGTCACACTATCGTCATTCGATTCACCTTGCAAGCGCTTGCTAGACCTCGTTTGTTTACTACTCTTACCATTACCTCCACCCCCTTATTTTCCACATTCTTCGAAGCCTTCCCCATCACAACATTTAAAAACTAAAGGTTTATTGTAAAGTGGGTTTTAAATTGAAAGGGATGTGTAATTAGAGGTAAATGTAAAGTGGGTTTTGAATTAATTTTAATAATACTGAGTTTAGGAATAGAAATTTAATAAAACAGGTAGAATTTTAATTTGGGGGAAATTTGTGTGGTTAGATTTAGTGAAATTGGTTAAAGATTTATGTAATTGAAAATGAGTGTAAAGTGGGTAATCAATGTAACTATCAAAACATCTAAAGATTGTGTTTTTTATACGTAAAATAATTTTGATCAATTAGCAAAATATAGGTATCATGCTTAAGAAGTGAACGAATATAAGTAAACGTACATTATAACATATCACTAAACATGCTTAGATTGTTTGCATCTTTATAATAACCACACACCTTTTTGAATTTAGATGGTGTTTGTTTAGGCCTATAATCATATATAGCCGGCTTATAACTTACTCCGTATTTGGTTTTGACTTATATTTCATAAGCTAACATTTTGTAGCTTATTTTGAAACTTTTCAACTTATATAAGTTTATTATAACATAAAAGTCAGCTATATAAGCCCAAACAAACATTTCTCCCTCAATTAAGTAAATTGATCATCCTTATTACATGCTTTTAACTTTTAAACGTAACTCTTACAAAGGTACATAACAATGGCGGAGTAAGAAATTTTTTTGTGAGAGGGCCAAAACAAAATTTTTTCCGGAAAAATATTAGATGAGAGGGCCGAGGTGAAGTTTTTTTAACACATAAAATCGCAAATAAATACACTAACGAGCTTAAGTTTAGGAGAGCCAGGACCCTTACTGGTCTTCATGGCTCCGCCCATGCTACACAACAACAACAAAACCCAACCCCGCGGGCAAATGCTACAAAATAAGTAAATAACACAACCCAAGTTCCCAACTGAAAAAAAGAGAAGCAAAAGCCGAATAAACCGCTATCAAAATAATTTGGAAGCCTTTTAGCCTTCTAACTTTGTTTGCCATATTTATTAGCCCACATATAATTCACAAAACCCAAAACTCAAAAAACCTAAACCCACAAAAAAAAGCCCATTAACCGAATCTAGGTTTACCACTTTCCCCATATATAAAATCCAAACACACAATCCCTCATTTCTCATAGCAAACTAGGGTTTCCCAATCTCACACTCCCTTCCCCCGGCCGTCACATTTCCAAACACTAGAGGTTAAAGCGACAGCGCCGCCGTTGTCCGCCTTGACAAACACAGTCTTGGCCCTCAGTTTTGTTACTTATACAATCTCTTAGTTTTTTATAAAAAAAGAAAGAAGTTAGAATGGGTAAGGTATCAAAGGCTGATAAGAAGATTGCTTACGATGCTAAGCTGTGCCAGTTGTTGGATGACTACACTCAGGTGCTGGTTGCTGCTGCTGATAACGTTGGGTCAAACCAGCTACAGAATATCAGGCAAGGGTTGAGAGGTGACTCTGTGATCTTAATGGGGAAGAATACTATGATGAAAAGGTCTATTAGGATGCACAGTGAGAAGACTGGTGTTCAGGCTTATTTGAACCTTATTCCACTCCTTGTTGTAAGCTCCTTTTTTTATTACATTTTTTTTATATAATGTTAGTAATGTTTGTTTTTATTTTTATGAAATCTGGTGATATGTAAAAAAAACGTTTTTCTTATATGATTCGTGTTTTTTTGTTTATGGTTTTGGTTTTATAGTGTTAATAATGTTTTGGAATTGTGTATAAGGGGGTGTTTATTTTGCCTTGTATAGCCGGTTTATGGCTTATTTGGTTATCGGCTTATGTTTCATAAGCTTACTTTTGTTTGGCTTATTTTGAGATTTTCTGGCTTATATAAGCATATCATGTCATGATAAGTTTATATAGTCTCACAAGTTTCAAAATAAGACACAAAAAGTGAGCTTATAAAACATAAGTCCAAAACCAGATAAGCCATAAGCCAATGTGATGTATTTACTTGTTTATTGTGAAATTGTATGATATAACTTAGTTGAGCTCAGTGGTGATATCATTCTGAAGTCAATTTGTTTCATTGTTTTAGTATTATTATTATATTAACTAATGGTTAAGTTTGTGAAAATGATGCTGATTTGTAATAATTTGTAGTATATTTGGTGTATGATATGTTTTTTGTATTTTGGGCAAATGAACATTTTGGTAATGATGTTTTGCAAGCTAGATTTAGCTAATGATTAATGTTTGATATGTTTTAGTATTGTTATTATTTTAGTTACTGGTTATGTTTGTGAAAGTGACTGATTTGTAGTAATCTGTGGTAAAACATGTTAGGATTAAAACTAAGTTTTTATTGAATGTCAGTTTTTGGGGTCTGCAATGTTTTTGTATCTTTGGTAAATGAACATTTTAGTAAGCAAGCTAGGTGTAGCTAATGAGTAATGCTTGATGTGTTTTGGTTTGTTTATTTCCAGGGTAATGTTGGCTTGATCTTTACCAAGGGTGACTTGAAGGAGGTCCGCGAAGAAGTTGCTAAGTACAAGGTGAGATTTGTTACACTTTAGTTAAATGATTTATAATTTTCATTGAATAGTGTACTATGATGCTAGATAGTGTTTGAATTAGCATACGGTGGTGTGTATTGTCTTGTTACTGTTTCAAAATACATTAATGTCACAAAATGGATCTTATTTGATGGTTTCTATTATTTTTTAGAATTCTTCTCCATTTGATATAACATGAGCTAGTCATACCACCTCCATTTGTGTGACTGGATAATCAGAAACTGCTTAAGTTGTTAAAAAAGGTCATATTTCTAATTTTGATTAAGAACATGCTTTTTGATAAGCTCATTTGTTGGGTTTATTATTTTTTAAAATTACAATAAGGCAATACTCTGGAGTGTTTGTTTAGGCAATACTTTGTGTGCAAGTTCAGGCATACTATGGAGTGTTTGTTTAAGTCTTTTTTGGCCTTATAACTTGATAAGAGTGTCAGATGTTGAACTACTAAAAATGGAGCTTATAGGATGACTCGTTAATTTTTGATGTCAGACTCTAATGTTTTTGAAACCAATTAAGCTCAAAAAAATGCTTAAGAGTTCATCATTAATAAGCCCATAATCCTTCTAGTAGCTCATTATTTGGGATTATCAATTCGAATATTAATACTTCACTATTTTGACAATTAACACACCCTTCATATATTTTCATTTTGCAAATAGTAAAGACTTCTCACTATTATGCTATGGTTTTAACAGGTTGGAGCTCCTGCTCGTGTTGGATTGGTTGCTCCAGTTGATGTCGTTGTCCCACCAGGCAACACTGGTCTCGATCCATCTCAGACCTCTTTCTTCCAGGTTAACATACTATAATACAGTCATGTAAAATCATACAATATATGTTTATTACAAGATTTTTTTTTTTAACTTGAACTTTATAATCAAATCAGGTCCTTAACATTCCCACCAAGATTAACAAGGGTACAGTCGAAATTATCACCCCTGTGGAGCTTATCAAGAAGGGTGACAAAGTTGGTTCATCCGAGGCTGCTCTTCTAGCCAAGCTTGGCATCAGGCCGTTTTCATACGGTCTTGTTGTTCAGACCGTTTATGAGAATGGTTCAGTCTTCAGCCCAGAGGTTCTTGATCTGACTGAAGAAGACTTGGTTGAGAAGTTTGCTATGGGTGTCTCTATGGTCACCTCTCTTTCATTGGCTATCCACTACCCAACCATTGCTGCTGCTCCTCACATGTTGATCAATGGTTACAAGAATGTTTTGGCCGTTGCTGTTGAGACTGAGTACTCTTTCCCATTGGCCGACAAAGTGAAGGAATACCTTGCTGTAAGTTTCAAGACTTTTCTTTTGTTCTGTTTTCAATTGGTATAATGTTTTTACTTATGCAAGCTAATTTTGTATTGAAACCATTGCAGGATCCAAGCAAGTTTGCCGTTGCTGCTCCAGCTGCTGCAGGTGCTGCTTCAGGTGGTGCTGCTCCAGCTGCGGCTGCTGCTGAAGAAAAGAAGGATGAGCCAGCTGAGGAATCTGAAGATGATGACATGGGTTTCAGCTTGTTCGATTAGACAATCTTCTGAGAGCTTTTCTTTATCTTATCAAGTTATCAGACATTTTGCTTAGTTTTATGTTGAGATACTTCTGTTCTGTTTTTCGACAACAATACTTCAGGTTGTTTTTGGATTTGAATGTTTCTGTGTTATGATTAGCTTCTGGTTTTGCATGTCTGCTGTTTGAATCTTTTTTTTGTTAGCTTGATGCCTTGATCAGTCACATGCTATAGAAAGTTGCATGATGCAAGCGAAATAAACAGGTGTAGAACTGAACTTCTCATTTCAGATAAACTAAATTGTTTTCTGATTTGAACCTTTTGATTATTTGCTACCCAATATAGTATTTCACAATAAAAAGTTCCTCAAGCTGTTTGGTAAATTGTGATTGAGGTTGTTTATTGATAGGGTACTGTTAATGCTCTTTTTCGGATCCTTGCTAACATTAGTTGATGTTTTAAATTATCTTACATCAGCTGAAACCAAAATGACTTGCATCTTTGAAATTTCTGTGAAATAAACTAGTCATGAAATTCATTTGAGCTTGAAAGTTGCAATACAAAATTTCCGATCTGCAAGAACTCATTTGAGCTTGAAAGTTGCAATACAAAATTTCAGACCCCGAAAAGTTGAAGGTTGATGTCTAAACTGTAAAGCAAAACCAAGTGTTGACGATTACCGATCTGCAAGAAGCTAACTTCAAAACAATTACATTTCTGGAATGTAAAATGGTACACGTGTCATTTACATATATCATGAAAAGTTCCCTAACGTTTTTGTCGCCAGTCTAAAACAAACACATAATTCTACAGATCCATGTCCATGTTTCTAAAAAGCATAAATTCAGTTGATGCTATCTAATTAAACAACCTTGGTTGAACAAATTTGAAAGTCTTTCTATATTTAGCCAACATAACTTCCATCACAGAATACCACCAGTTCCATAAGAGAAACTGATTTTTGGTTTGAGAAACAAAAATGCATGGAAAGAAAGATAGTGTTCTTTTAGGAACTCACCAGTTTGGGAAAGGACGGCCACTCGGAACATCAGCTCAAATCCATGACAAAGATTATGAAGATGCTGGTCCTTCTAGACATGTCCTCTTGTCAACAGTCAAAGAATATATATTGATTCTGCTGTTAGACATGTCTTTTTATACTTCTAAATATTTTCTTTATTGCATAACGTTCATGATTCATATACCAACCGCTAACTGAAATGGTGTAAATTGACTGGGTGTGCTCCTCCTGATTGATCACCACAGTAGTGCCAGCCCACAATCTATTGAGTCACGTGCGGTTATGAGACCGTTTGTCTAGCCATTTCCCTATTAACTATGGTAAAGTTCCCTTTTTCATTGTTGTGGTTGCTCTTATGTGTTGATTTGGGTACAAAGTCTTTGCTCAGGGTCTTATTAATAAGTCAGCTTATTTGATGGTTAAGACTTTTTGCCCAGTAGCATATTTAAAACTAATACAATGGTATTGTCAGGAGATTTATCTTTGGGGTACAAGGGTATTTCACAACCTGTTTTTGAAAACCAGTATCATTATTTGTTCTATTATACAGGGCATAAACACTGAAGTCTAAATGATCATATTTTATTGGCATACAATTTAGTATTATTAATGTCTGTGAGTAAAAATGATGTTTGTCTCATGAAGCGATCAAAGAAGGATAATGTGTATAACAACAAGGACATGTGAATTACTAACTGGTATTGTTGTTGCTGTTCTAGAGCGGAGCTGGTAAGAGTTACGTGGAAAACAAAATCTAAAATTGCAGACGATTATTATCTTAAAAGTGGCAATTTTGGTCCATTTATTATGAATGGGTTGATCTGGGTTGTGGCTTATCTGAAAAGGGTTAATTAGTGCTAGAGGATTAACTAACAATCTTGATGTCCATACTCCCCTTTGTGAGGTTAAAAAAAATCATTTTGTTGTTAGTTATGCAACAGGTTCCGGTAACTCCAATCTCAGTTTCTACACTGACTGTACTAGACATTGAAAAGGCTGCATCTGAATGGATTTCTGGTAGGCTTTAAACAGATGTTTATACTTTGTTTCCTTTATGATCTAAACGAGGAATGGATCCCCTGCGCATTGCAGCTGGACAAATGATGTTGGTTTCAAATATATGTTTGGTCTAAAATCACACAATTCATATGTATCGTAGCATTACAAATTCTATAATTAACCCGTAGTTGCAGCTATAGGAATACTTATATTCATATAAATGACTAATATGTGTGTATGATTACTGCATAGTTAGTAGATTTATTCTGTAACAAAAATAGGCTTTTATAAATGAAGGTCTGAATGCTAACAGTCTGCAACCTTACAATGACAACAGCTTCAGGATTTTGATGATCCGAATAGTGAGTATAAAATATTCCTAATGAGCACAAGGGCTGGTGGACTGGGAATCAATCTCACATCAGCCGATACCTGCATTTTAAATGATAGTGACTGGGTAAATAATATCTTTCTGATCTGAACTTAATTGCTGTCATTTGATAATGTTTTTTATTTTAACAGCTTAAATGCATTTGAACTACAGAACCCTCAAATGGATTTACAAGCAATGGATAGATGTCACAGAATCGGGAAGACAAAACCAGTTCATGTGTACAGGCTTGCAACTGCACAATCTGTTGAGGTATTTCATACACTTGATCTGCCTTCTATATTTGTTTTTGCCAGATTAACATTTGGTATTGAATAAAATTTTATAGGGCCGATGTCTGAAACGAGCTTTCAGTAAGCTGTGGCTTGAGCATGGTGATTGCCAAAGGTCAACTTCAACAGGAAAGACCAAAGACAGACAACAAAGTCTTGGACGAATATATATTTTTCTATCAGTAAAAGCTGAGGCTTGAACGGGTATGCCTTTTAAGGGGTGTTTGGGGCTGCTAAAACATGTTATCTCAAGAGTGTGTAATTTCATTAATGACTGTAGAAATGAGGAACACTCCTGACTGCCAACCTGATGTGTACGGTGTACCCATATTCAGTCCTCATAAAATCATGCCTGCATTATCATGAGTTTGACAAGGTGCACTCCTTGCTTTCTGAGATGGTCTCATAGGGTGTTGAGCCCAATACAGTTACATATAATACTCTTATTGATGCATATGGGAAAGCAAAAAGGTAACCTTTTACAAATAATAATCCTTATTGGTGGGGGTGTTTGGATATACGTTTAGATTTTTTATGTGATATTGAAAAATGAGAGTTAGTTATATAGAGTTGTAATGATATGGGGTGTAGAATAGAGTGTCGGATGCGCTTGTGCTGTTTGAAATTGAAACAGTATAACTAATTCTTGTGAATTGAAGCCACAATAATAAGATAATGAGTTCTAAAAAGCAAATCCAAACACCTGGGCTGAACTTAAATAAGATTCTTATTTTTGTTATCTTTGCCAACAGATTTGTGGACATGGAATCAACTCTTGTGGAAATGCTCAGCCAAAGAGAATGTAAGCCTGATGTATTGACCATGAATTCAACGTTAAGAGCATTGGTGGCAGTGGGCAAATAGAAACAACGGAAAAATGCTATGAGAAATTTCTTAGTGCAGGAATTCGACCGAACATCAAAACCTTCAATATACTTTCGGAATCCTATGGAAAAACCGGAAATTATAAAAAAATGAGTGCTGTCACGGAATACATGCAGAAGTACTATAAAAAACAGTGCATTTTTCAAGCATCTTCGGGAAGCGAGCATTAGGAAGCATTGCTATTCAAATTTCTCTTTCTGAATGCATTTGATCTGTAATATATAACATCATTACTGTGTAAGATCTGGTGTCACTGGCGGTAGTGCTTTGATTCATGAGCTTATTCTAGAGAAGTGACAAACCCTACATCTTACAGTCGACTCCGGGTTCAACAAAAAGCTTATCTCCATTAACTTGTCGTTAGGAGAGCAACAACTTGTAGCTCAATTTCAAGAAGTATGTTTGGATCTGTGTATGGCTAAAGCCGAGTGTGTTGGATTCAATTAAAAAACAAGATATACCGATTTAATTAAGTTTCGAACCCACATGATACTAACGGGGTTGTTTGTGCTTGTAAATCATATCCTCAAGATCACAACAGTAGACAAGCTTCCAAGTGATTCGGAAGGAATGTAAGCCACACTAGATCATTTTCCGGCACCTGTTGATAAGGTCTACATACAACAACAACAACAAAAAACCCAATCCCGCCGAGGCAGGGTTTGGGGTTGATAAGGTCTACATGTATGTTAATAATGTTGTGGTATGATCAACTCCTAACACATATTGGTGAAACTTAAGACAGTCGACTAAAAGTGTATAAATAATGCCAAAAATTTAGATAAATGTCCTAATAATTTGCTTTGTAGTATTTTTTACACACTTATGATTTTTATTTTTATAATGAAAAATTGGACACAAAGCGTTAAGGGGCAATCTGACTTGACCAGAACATACCAATTTGACCCGAACCTGTTTTGACCCATTACCTTATCTGCCCAACCCACCCATTTTGCAACCTAATTTAAACACAACTTTTGAGGACATGTTATTCTTACCTTGATTTTTATTAGAGAAAAGTACCAAAAGAGTACAAAAGTACAAGGTCATTTCACTTTGTGGTCACTTTTGTACCTTTTTCCTAAAAGAGTCATGCTCAACTGCTCGACTGCTCAACTCCACTAGAATTGTGCCACGTGTCCCACTACCAAGTGTACCACAAAATCTTTATGTAATCTATTTCACTATTCACAGGTACAAAAAGAAATAGTTTTTTTTATTAAATGACGGTGCTCAACCTAGGTGCTCAACTGACGGTGCTCGACTTATGTGCTCACTTTTTGCTTAAGAAATTGAAACATATCTTGCCCCATCAAATCAAATCTTTTGCTTGTACTTAAAGTTTTCCTTTATTTTTTTTCTTTTTTCTTTTTTGGTTTTTGGTTTTCAAATCAAATAAAAAACTATTTCTTTTTCTTTTTTTTTTCTTTTTACTATTACTATTACTGTTAAAAAAAAACATGCACAAAACACACACTTGTCTTGGTAAACGTACATGGCTTAGATCAATGTAATACAAATCGTTTCTCAAAAAAAAAAAAAAACACACACACACACACACACATACACAAAACACACAAATCTAGTGGTTCTCAGAAGTTCAATCGGTTACCAAAACGATTCCGATTTGCACAGTAACCCAGTTTCTTTGATCATTGATGTTCTTGTGCAATGGAATCTATACAAGTAAGTAAAACGTGTGATCATTGATGTTCTTGTGCAATTTATGTTTTTTTTATTATAATAGATCGTTGTGGTTAGGGTTACCACATCTTTGTTTGTTTGATCCTTTGCTTAAAAATATGCGACTTGCACAGTAACCCACAGTTAGATTGGAATATTGATTACTTGATTTATTGCCATGGCGTTACCAGAAAACTTAGGGTTATGGTTATTGTTTTATTGTATTGGAGGTTTAAGGATTTTAGTGCTTATTACCAGTTTAAGGATTTTAGTAACATAGTTCCGATATATGTCTGATTGTTGTTTAGGCTGTTTATGTTATGTATGTGCCATACTTAAAATAGTTTAACAAAAAACAACAACAAGATACTCAAGATGTTTCGACATAGAACGACCACTAACGGCCTAATGAGACAGTTCATTAAACCTTGAAAATCTACTGAATTCATAACAACTTAGATATTAAAAAGCCTAAACTTACTAATACAACAACAACATTATTCGAGCTTTAGATTGCTCTTAGATTGCCTAATTACTTGAAATTAAGATTCTCCATGTGGGTGCACAGTGATTGAGTTGTTTTCTTTTGAGGATTCTTAAACCATTTTAGCTTTTTCCTGAGTTCCGTTATCTCCTGTTTCAATTTCATGCATTCTACACACACTTTGAAGCATTTTGAACACATTGCACTTTGAGGTCTTGACCCTGAAATTCTGAGACTGGGAGAGTAAGCTGAAGCTTCCTTTTTCGCCATCTTCATTAGTTGTGAGGAGATGGATTGAAACAACCTGTATGTAGGAGTTTATATATAATGTGATTGTGGGTAGATGGATTTTAGGTGAAGCTTCATTTAACGTATCATAAATATATCCATCTCCCCAACTACCAGTCGAGCATGAGACACTTTTTTGGGTTGGAATTTAATGATGTTGGTACTTTTCTCTTATGTTTCTTAGAATTGTTTTATTGTTATATCATAGTTTACAGGTATTAAATCTAATTATAACATTGCCTAAACTTTGAATTTTTCATTATTTGATTTAAACTAATTAACATATGTTAGTTTGATTAATTAAGTGTTTGTTTAATGACAATAATTAATTTGACATTAAGTCTTCTCGACATTAGCTTACAACTTGTGTTTGATAAGCTTATTAGCTTTTCACTGAGTTCATAAGCCTAAACGAATAAGCCAAAGTATATCCATATGTACTGTTTTACATGTTTTCAAATTATGTTATTTTTTCTAGTCTGAGATTATAGTTGTTTACTTATGTGCGTATGCCAATTTCGTAAATATATGCTAATATGTGTATGTTTTGTTTGTTGTTTTATATAAGTGTATGATGCCAAGGTCAGTACTAGAACCAAGCAGCATTATATAAATACGACAAGGCAAAATTTGTGCTCCAATCCTGAACGTCTTAAACTTTTTAAAAACATTGTTTTCGGTCGATGGTTACAGATAAAAACATACGAGCATGATAACCATTTACTTCATTATTTACTTCAACACCAACGATCTGTTGAAAACCCTAATATAAATACTCCCATGTATTTTGATCTCTGGGGAAAAAGCTTAGAATTTCGTCGGGAAGATACGTGCTTAGTATTAGGTTTTCGATTTGGTGATGTTTCTTTAGAGCATTTAAGGAAACGGCAATCTGGTTTTGGTAAGCGTATATTAAGTTTTCTTCTGGAGAGGCGTACTGAGAAAATTAGTAATATAAAGGCCGAACACCTTTTTCGGATTCTTGTTGATAACGTTGAGTTTGATGAACTTTCAAATGATGATGTTGTACGCGTTTGTCTGCTTCTATTTTTAGAGAACATTTTTATAAACAGGAAAGAAATTTAATTTCCAATGAGATCCTGGTTTTAGTAGATGACTTTTATGCTTGGAATGCATTTCCATGGGGCGAGTATATTTGGGTTGAGTTTCATAAGAGGGTTTATAATGCTTTTTCAAAGGTTAGAGACAAACACTTGTTAGAAATTGCTTCCAAGGGTGATCGTTACACTGCAACATATACGTTGTGTGGATTTGCTTTCGCTTTGAAGGTTCGTATAATCCATAATTACAATGATTTTAATATTAGTTGTCTGACTTTTGTATAAGTTATCAGTTTGAGTCCAATCTATATTTATGATAATAGTAAGAATAATTCTTTCAGATTTGGGTGTTGGAAAGCTACCACAATTCAAAATATTGGTGGAATAAAGAAGACAATGTGATCCCTCGGGGTGTTGCATGGGCTGATGGACATAGGTTTGAGAAGACCGATTATGATCTTATTTTTCGTAATACTGAAATGGTTCGTTTCGTGCCGACAGGTTGGAATATTCTGTTTTACACTCATCGTTTATTATTTTTACTGGTATTAAGAGAATGGTGTTAGTGTATAACATTATTTTTATATCCAGAGGCTGAGGTGAATGAACTTTGGTGGGCATCGAGTGTAGACTATTTCCGAAAGTATACCGATATAACACCCTATCCAGCAATTCTCACACCTGCTGTCAATAGATCATGTCGACGTGCAAAGTTGACACCACGGAGAAGAGGTGGTTCTGCTGTTTGTACAGATGTTCATAGGACATGCACGTATCAAGGCATGCCGAACATGGGGGTAGTCGTGCCACCTACAGCAACGCTTATAGCTCAAATGGCTAATATGCAACTGCAAATTAATGAATTACATAAATTTATCCAACATTTGAAACCTGATGGGAAAGGCGACATTCCGATGATTGTTGAAGAATTGCCACCTACGGCAACGCTTATAGCTCAAATGTCTCATATGCAATGGCAAATTGATGAACTTCATAGATATATAAAGAAATTGACGCATGATGGGGTTAGTGAGAATAATGGTGTTTCATCCGACGCTACACGAGCATCCCCTGAAAAGGTTATATTACTTACAATACTTTTAATCTGTTTAATTGTTGGTCCTTAAATATATATAGTTGTCTATTTTTGTGAGCCTTACTGAGTTTATAAAGAAATGATAATCATGTGTCGACCTATGTTTCTGTTTTGGCCATTCGAATATGATGTTAAGGTTGACCTAAACTACTAGAGTTAATTGCTAGGCTAGTATTTATGACACTAGTCACATTGATGTATTTAATAACTTACCTAAACTACTTAACTTCATTAATACACTACTATGAACTACAGAATTTTAGTTTATAAATAAGTCTCAATCTTGTAAACTTATTCACACCTTCATAGTTTTTAAACCCCTTTCTTAACTTCAGTTCTAACTTACAGTCTTTATCAAAAATGTCCGACAACATACCATTTGAGATTCAAATGGAAATCATTAATAAACTTCCTGTACATGCCTTACTTCAGTTTAAAACTGTTTCAAAGACATGGAAGTCTTTCATCGACTCTTCCAACTTCCTTTTTGGTTTTGGTGTTCGCCCGACTCTGCCTTGTTGTTCACTTTTAATGTATAAGCAAGGTTTTGTTGATTCAAAATGTATCTGTTTAGTTGATAATAATGTCAACATGTCACCACAAGTTTACCATTTTCCAAGTCTCCCTACAGTCATTTGTAACACAAGTCTCAGATTTTGGAATCTTGTTCCAATTGGCACCTCTCATGGTTTGTGGTGTTTTTCTGATTCTTTTAAGATGGCTGTTCTTTGGAACCCGTCGATAAGAAAATCAGTTGCTATAGTTATCCCTTATTCGGCAAGTCAATCTGAGTCTGATAAAGTTAATGTGTGTTTTGGTGTTAACCCCCACACCTTTGACCCTACCATTTTAAGGATTTCATATCCGGTTCATGGACAAGGATCGTGGGAGGTTTCAGTATTTACATTGAGCTCCCGGTGTTGGAAGAAGTTAGAAAATCAACATCTGCCTTGTCAATCAATCCGACTCAAACGGTCAAGTCAGGCGGTATTAGGTAGTTTTATTTATTGGGTGGCTTCTGAAAGGATCTTTGATTCTGATGGTGTTTCTTCGCAAAAAAGTTATATGATTGTCTCTTTTGATTTGGTTAACCACAACTTTTCGGTATTAGATATACCTGACAGATTAAGAGTTTTGCTTCCTGTACCTTTCTATATTTCAAAGCTAAGAGAGTACCTTGTTATTTTTGGCAACATGATAGGAAATCAGTGGAACACGTTATTTATATGGCAGTTAAAGTTGGATGGTGTTAACAAAATAAAATTGTTTAAAACACTATTTAACATTTTCACTCCTCATTTATTAAAATTACTTGGGTTTACGAATAGCGGGGATCCAATTGTTGAATCTGATCAGCCATACCAAATGGATCACACTCTTCAAGTCTTCCAATGTCGGTCACAATAATTTACTAATCTTCGTGTTGAAGCTGATCCAGGGTCCTTCTTCATGAGCCCCTACAATGAATCATTATTTCTCTTTACTCTACCAGATTGTTCAATATATTAGTTTGTAACTTTGTATCTTATGTAGGTTTGTTAGATAGTTGGTATGTGTTTATCTGTAGTTGTGGAAATGTTTTAGTTTGTACGTTTTTTATAAATGTTATGTATAATAGAGCCATATTTTTATTTGTGTTCCTTTTGTTTATTCAATATATACATTTTTTTGTAGCCAACTGGCAGTGATGGTATGGATGTTGATGTTAATGAAAATCCGAATGAGCGAGAACATATCTTCAGTTCTTGTAATGATTTATCTACACAAGAAGTGCAAGAAGTAATAGTTGACCTTTTTGGCTCATCTCAAGATCCTATATGTGGTCAGGTAATATATCCAAGTTATTTTGTTTATTTATGATTTAATACATACCCGAAACGAAGTTATTTTGACTGTTTAAACGTGTATTTTATTAGGATGATAATGTATGCGACATTGATCAAGTGATGAATGAACCCGAAACGAAAGATTCACTTTTTAACCTGGTAAACTTGTATTGAACCTTTTAAAATAATAAAAAGTTTAATAAACACGTACATTTAAAAAATGTAAACTTTTTTACAAGTTGGTAGTCGTTTTGAAGTTGATGAAGATGTGGAATTGAATGGCGAGATGAGCGAGAGAAAAAAATTCAGTCTCCTAATATGGTAAATATGCATTAAAAATGTATACTGACATATTAAATTCCTCACACACGCATATTTAAAAGATAGTAAACTGTTTTTTTGCAGGTTGGGCCTGATGTCGAACTCGATCAAGTCGTCGAAATGCCGGGTGTGATGAGTAAGGATAACAACTTACAGGTATTAAATCTAGCTTATCTAATTATAACATGTATAATCACATATAATATTTGTCGTATACGAACAATTAAAAATATATAAATTTTTCTGCAGGTTGGGCCTGATGTCGAACACGATCAAGTCGTCGAAATGCAGGGTGTGATGAGTAAGGATAACAACTTACAGGTATTAAATCTAGCTTATCTAATTATAACATGTATAATCACATATAATATTTGTCGTATACGCACAATTAAAAATATATAATTTTTTTTGTAGGTTGGGCCTGATGTCGAACTCGATCAAGCCGTCGAAATGCCGGGTGTGATGAGTAAGGATAACAACTTACAGGTATTAAATCTAGCTTATCTAATTATAACATGTATAATCACATATAATATTTGTCGTATACGCACAATTAAAAATATATAAATTTTTTGCAGGTTGGGCCTGATGTCGAACTCGATCAAGTCGTCGAAATGCCGGGTGTGATGAGTAAGGATAACAACTTACAGGTATTAAATCTAGCTTATCTAATTATAACATGTATAATCACATATAATATTTCTCATATATGCACAATTAAAAATATATAAATTTTTTTGCAGGTTGGGCCTGATGTCGAACTCGATCAAGTTGTGGAAATGTCGGGCTTGATGAGTCAGGATAACAACTTACAGGTATTAAATCTAGTTAATCTAATTATAACATGTATACTCACATATAATATTTCTCGTATACGCACAATTATGACATTAACACAAACTGAATTGTTTTTCAGGATGAGATTCTTGTTAAAATTGATGAAGATGTGGCATTGAAGGGTGTAATGAGTGAGGCGCAAAACTCAGAGTCTCCTTTTAACCCGGTAAATATACCTTCATACCATGATACTTTTAGATCTGATTTTTTTTAGAGTAAAGGAATTTAAACCAGTGTAGATGACGTTCATGTAATATTTCTTTTGTTAACCCATACTCTAGTTCTGTCTACCATTTAATTTAAGCTGTAAATTAGTTTTTATTTGTTACAATCAGGTTAAATTTATGAATTTTAGGCTTTAATTTTATTTAGTTAGGTTAAAATAACGAATATTACGTACTCCATTTCAAATATTAAAATCAGCCTCAGTTACCATACTATCATAATCTTGTAGATTAGCCGCAAAACTCATAGTATCCTCACACAAATTATACTGTTTTTCAGGAGGATATTTTTTTTGGCGATGAGGAACATGTGTCACCGATGGACGTAAAGTCAGAATCTGCTTTAACCCCTGTAATTAGCACTCCTTTTGACTTTAAAAATGTTGACTCTATTGACTGTGAGAAAAGTAAGGTTACAACCGTACGTGTGCCTTTTCAACGGGAGAGGAAGCTTAGCAAGGTTCTTCAATCCCCATTTATGCAGCAACCTTCGACTACACCAAGAAGGTATATAAAGCGACATCTGAAAACGGAACTTCCTAAGGTCATTGGACCTGATGGGAAAGAAATCAAACTTAAACCGTGGAAAGAGGTATTTAGTTACATCATTTTTTTTTTTTAATTTTAATAACAATGATGTAGCTTATGGTTTTTAATTCATTTATTATTTGCTTTGGGCATTTCAGAATCTTCGTCGTAATGGTTTAGGAACAATGTTCAAAGCGTTTCTCCATCCAGAAATACAATTGTTCTTGGGCTCACAAAGGAAGATTAAGAACACGCGTAAGAGCGAGTAGAACAAGCAGAACGAGCAGTTTTTTGTCTTTCCATGGGGCAACGCATCTACGACTGCTAATGTCGATTTTTGGCTAGGATTATTGGGTAGGGACGAGGGAAACAGTGTTGGCTAGGTGATACGGTAAGTAATTTTTACAGGCTTATAGTTCATGTGTTAGCTGCGGGGGGTATCCTAGCTAATTTATCTTTTGTTCCATTTTTTAAATGACAGCATATTGGATTGTGGGTTGATTTTTTGATGCATTTTAGACCTTCTGATGTTGATTGGGTCATGGTTAGCCCATTTTTTGCCACACAAATCCTTCATTTCCAAATGCCACTCTATTATGCAGACGGGGTAACAAACGGCATCCCGTGGTTTCGTGAAGGCGTCGAAAAGGTGTGTATTTTATTTATCATATATTACAAATCTTAGTGTATAACTTTAACCTATTTACCTTTTGGTGAATAAAGAAGGCATAACAAGCAACATGATACAACCTTACATGTTTTTAGGTGTTCTTTCCGATCAATGAAACTGATAAACATTGGTGCCTGGGCGAATTAGCCATTAAAACGGGTGTTATTACGATGTACGATAGCCTTTTCACTTATGATGATGATTAACCACCTGAAGAATATATTGAAAAACGTAGCTGGTGGTCAAATTTCAGGCCAATTTTTGCTCATCAACTACCCATGTATCTTGTTGAGAGTGAGGGGATGCAACTGAAGAATATAGATCCCAATAACTATCATGTCACCTTTAACTATGCACGTGATGTGCCTATACAAGGTGGAAGGTATGGGGATTGTGGTATTTGGGTCTGTATATTTTTGTACAGGTTATCACATAATCTGTCGTTGAAGGTGAAGAATCCAGTTCAAGCTGCTTTGGCTTATCGTGAGTATTTGGTTGAATTTTACTGGAAATACAAGATTCCGATTCCGAGATGCTCCGTGTTGTTCTAAACATTTGTATCTATGGGCCTTTATGGTTCTAAACGTTTGGCAATGTATTAATATTCTGCAAACACTGACTTGTCTTTTGTTAATGTATCATATGGGTAATGTATGAAATGTAATGGTTGTCTGATTTAATTGCAAATTATCAAGACAATGGTTTTCTTATATATTTGTTTAATGCATGAAAAAGTTGGCTACATTAGGTTATGGTCGTTATATTTGGTTTTGCTCGACTGGTGGTTGGGGAGATGGTAGTTGGGGAGATGTTACATTTAATTATTTGTGTGGTATAAAAATAAGTCAATAGCATATGTAATTCCCACAAAAAAAATTTTATGTACCTTTTTATTTGTTAAAATCTCTATTTCAACGTGAAAATGAATTCACCACCAAACTGGGAAGAATTACTTGACATAGACGACTCGGATCTCCGACTATCAGCCACTTCCCAAATATCCCAAAACATAGTTTCATATGAAAACCCTAAAGTAGATGACTCAAATCTCCGACTATCTGCCACTACCCAAAACATATTTTCATATGAAAACCCTACTGTTGAAAATTGTGTTGAAATGCCGGTTAGGATAATACGAGGTCCTGCAGGTATAGTTGAAAGTGCGAATCATGGTGTAATGGCGACACATGAGTACATTAGGAAAGTAGTTCATGATGTGGGTGAGGATTCTGATTTTAATAGCGGGCCATGGGTTAAGGCGGTTGAGTATGTGAATCCTGCTGGCGGTATTATGATTGGTTATTTTGCCGATATCAAAAAATTTCTCAATAGAGGGAAACTTGACAAGGTTGTTGCGATAATCAAGTCGTGTGCTCCAAATGTGTTGGGTGATCTTACAGTAACATTGAAATATCCTTCAGGTTTTATATCAGGTACAATATATCACAAAGTGGTAAATGATCAAAGATTTGATAAGAAGTTGGTGGTCGGAACTGTTTTGGTACTTCATAACGTCTCCGTTTTTTCTCCAAAACAATCTGGAAATCACTATCTTAACATTACAATAAAAAATATTGTCAAGGTCTTTTATGAGGATACGGTTCCTAAAGATGTAAGTGGTGTTGGAAGTAGTGGAAGTCAATTCTAGGTTTAATTTTAAATGATGTAGTTTTATTTTATTTTCTAGTTGAACTGTAGTCCAAGTTTAATTTTAAATGACGTAATCCATGTTTATTTTATTTTACTTGTTGCTAGATGTGATTTCGACACCTCGACTGATCGACACCTCGATTGATCAACTGGTCGACTGATCGACTGCTAGACTGCTCTATTGCTCGACTAATAATAACTAAAAGGGAACTGATTAACATTAACATTCAACACATTAAACATACGTTGGTACACAAACAACTGTTGTAAGTTCACACTAGACAAAAAGATTTCCAACAGATTCTAACAGGTCATTCAGCAATGCACCTGACATACATGCGTGGTTGTCTGGATTCATTGCCAATTCGAGCCTTGCCTCCAACATCTTTATTTTTGTCTCTAGCATATTTATTTTTAAATCTTTGAACTTGCATTTGGAACAATCAGTTGGTCCCGAAGATGAACATTCGGTTGGTCCCGGAGATGTATTAGAGGAACTAAAACCATAATGCTCATCAAATTCATCCTTCCACATAAAATATTTACATCCATACTCTTTTCTTGATGGCTGTTACATATAAAGAAAGGGTTATTAAGCAACTTTTTATCTACTCAGTTACATATACGTGAAACATTAGATTGCTAACCTTTGAAAGAGGACACGAATAGAAAAGTCTACCATAGCTGTAATCCTTATTTGATTTTCGTAGCTTTATGTTTCCATTTCCACATCGACACATGAATGGATCCATACTAGTTTGTTTGAGCTTAATTTGAGTCTAAGTGTTACAAATATCTAACATATAATAACTCACATTAAATATATGCATATCCCCAACTACCAGTCGATCAGTCGAGCATGGGACACTTGTTAAAATATGTGTTTAGTTGACTGCTTGACTGGTAGTTGCAGAGATGGATAGATTTAATGTGGTGGTGGATGTTAAATTTAAATGTGACTTAATATAGCATTTATAGATATCATCTACCTCACATTAAATATATCCATCGCCCCAACTACCAGTCGATCAGTCGAGCATGAGACACTTGTCAAAATATGTGTTTAGTTGACTGCTCGACTGGTAGTTGGGGAGATGGATATATTTAATGTGGTGGTGGATGTTAAATTTAATTGTGACTTAATATATTATTTATAGATATCATCTACCTCACATTAAATATATCCATCTCCCCAACTACCAGTCGATCAGTCGAGATCGACTGCTCGACCAACTGCTCGACTGCTTGACTGGTAGTTGGGTAGATTAAATTTAAATGTTGTGTTTTAAACTACATAAACTATATGGAAAGGTATGCTATCATATCCTTAAGTAAAATATGAGTCTTTCGAGCACTAAATTTCTTTGTATCTTGTTTTTGAAGATGGCAATAGTTATGGGGTTACACTAAGCCGAGATATTAGATACACTAGGTTAGTATCATATGTGAAGAAAAAGTTCAAAATTAGCAAAGGATACGATTTAAGCTTTTCTTACAAAATGCCGCACGGTCCGGTACACATAGTTGATGATGATGATGTTGAATTTTTCATTAATGAAGTTTGTAGACCGAAAGCTGCATTGCCTAAACTTTTAATTAACATGATTGTCAAAAGCTCAAAGGTAAATCCATCTTCTTCTAACTCACTAGATGTCGATATTAATGATTCTTTATTTCTTGATGATTTTGATCCTCAAAGTTTTTACAATGATTCTCAAATACCAAAAAATGAACATTTGGAAAATTACACCGAATTTAATAGTCCATTAGACAATATTTATGATAACCAACCAAAAAATGAAACTTTTGAAAATTTAGGGAGTACACCTTCATTTTTAAACCATCAAATTGTGCCAAAATGGCAAACAACAGATCCATTCAAATATATGCCTACTCCACCCGATCCACCAAGTCCTGAAATTAAGCTCCCGAATACCATGAAATACAACAACAACGGTTCTATTATCTTAAAGGAGGGTGATGAATTTGATGATAAAAAGTCACTTATGTATGTAATTGGTGAAAAAGCTCTTTTAGAGTGATTTGAATTTAAGCCTAGAAAAATGGATAAGTTCAGGTACGATGTAATTTGTGTGCAAGCTGGGTGCAAATGGAAGATAGTGTCTTCTTTGAACAAAGATGGTGTTAAATGGAGTTTAGGAAAAGTTAACGATGTTCACACTTGTTCCAGAACACAAGTTTATCCTAATCACCGTAATGCTACCAAGAACCTTTTGGAACGTTTACTCTTTCCGAAGATGAAAGATAGCAGTCGAATCTATACCCCAAAAGACATAAAGGCAAATATTAATCAACAATATAACATTGACATATCTTATAAAAAAGCATGGTGGGGGAAAAACCGAGCTTTGGAATTGGTAAATGGTTGCCCTAAGGAATCATTCGAGCAGTTACCATATTATTGTCATAATTTAAAGTTGAAAAATGACGGTACGGTAACACATATTGCTACCAATGACGAAGGACACTTTAAAATGTGTTTTATAGGCTTTGGTGTTGCGGTAAGTATTTATATATTTTTATTCATATTTGTGTTAAATTTTATCTGAGATATTTGAATTATGAATTTACGTTTGCCATAACTTTAATTATATAGAACATATAACAATACTGTTCCTTTAAATAGTTTTTTTTTTTTAAATTTTTTATTTATTATAATGTCATTGTCTAACTAAGAGTTTGTAAATAAAACAGATTCAGAGTTTCTTACAACATATGTGACCATTGGTAATAATTGATGGAGCACATCTTCAAGGGAGGTACCTTGGGACAAATTTGGTTGTCGCTGGAATGGATAGCAACAATCAAATTGTACCTATTGCTACCAGTGTTTGTCAAGGTGAGACTGGGGAGGCATAGACTTGGTTTTTGTCAAAATTGAGAGAATGCATAGGGGAACGACCAGGTTTGTCTATCATATCGGATAGACATTATGCAATTGGACAAGCGTCTAGCACGGTCTTCCCGAATTCATTTCATGGGTATTGTTGTAGACATCTGATGATGAATTGCAGATTGAACGGTAGTAAAAAGCTAAAGGGAAAATTTTGGAAAGCATGCAAAGCTTACACGCAAGAAGAATTTCATATAGCGCTTTCTGATATTCAAAGATATAGACCGGCTGCTTTTGACAAACTTTATGAAGCTGGTTTTGATAAATGGTCACGGGCATATTGCCCTGGTAATCGGTACAACTACATGACTTCAAACAGCGCAGAGTCAATAAATGCATTAACAAAGGATGTCAGGAGAGTAACGATAACATCGCTTATGGAGTGGTACAGAGAGCTTTTACAAAGGTGGTATTGTGAGAAGAGATACAAATATAGCGGTAATACACATTTTCTAAAAAAAAGTTGTTTTAAAAAATCATTGTATGAACTAATTATTACTACTTTTTTTTTTTTTTTTTTTTTTTTTTTTTTTTTTTTTTAATTTATTTTCAGATGCAACCGAGGGTGAACTTAGTGATTGGGCTGCTGCAAAAGTACGGGACATAATTTTCAAGAGTATTAACTGGAATGTATTTGGTATTCAACAGTTTGTACTCTACATGGTAGATGACCGTCGAAGACAACATACCGTGGATCTAGCCAACAAGACATGTACTTGTCGTAAATGGCAACTGTCCGGCATACCATGTGGTCATGTGATAGCGGTTGCTAGAGTTCTTGGATACTCTGATTGTAATCACTTGGTCTATGATTGGTTTAAGAAAACAACATTGCAAGATACATACCAGGGATTGGTTTATCCCGTAGGAGAAATGTCAAGTTGGGAGTTTCCTAGAGGCGTACAAGTTGTGAAGCCACCGAGGATGGTGGCGCGTCAATCTGGAAGACCCAAAAACAAAGATCGTGTTAGATCTCAAGGAGAAGAACCAAAGGTGGTAAGATGCACAAGGTGCCAATCCATTGGACATAGGCGTACCGCATGCAGGGAACCATTCCCAAGTCAAAAGAAAGTAAGAAACTCTGAATTTGTATTCAAAAAAAAATATACTTCCTTAGTTCAATGATTAACGCGAGTCTAAAAAATGTTTAAACTTGTTAGGGAAATGTATCGAACAGAGGAAGATCAATGATGCAACCATCGACGCAGCATGCAATGGTGTTTAGCTATGATTATATAAACTTGAATGACCCGTAATTGAAGACAAATATATCATGTACTGTTATTAAGCTTTTGGTTTGTGTTGAATGGATGTTGTGCAACTATAAGCTCTATCAGGTAATATTTTGTCTTTTGGAAATATTAATGTTGAATATTGTGATATTAATCTTCAATGGCACTTCCATTAAACATGAACCTACAGATGCAAATATAAGAGCAGAAAAAAAGTCCATACATACACAAAGATGGGTATCCTAGTCATCCCATAGGAATATATAAAGATGGGCATCAAAGTCATCCCAGAGTAATACATTAGCATACTAAAACATAGTCGCGAACACAAAAGCCATAACCCATCAACTACGCAAGCTAGTTTTAGACACATCACAAAGTTCAAATGTCTACAAACAGGACAACCAAAATGTCAAAGAACACAAGCACTTAAAACATTCAGGAAACATGGATCTTGTGCCTGTAATAAAAGCTAAGCAGTCTTTCACGGTATGCCAACGCCACCTGAACTGGATTATCCACATCCAAAAGCCTGCCATTCCCTAACCTGTAAATTTTAAAGCACTTCCTAAGATAATAATTTTCAGCTAATAATAATGTCTGAAAAAAACCAAATAATGCAATCGACTTCCTGCAACATATATTTGTATCCCTACGTTCATGTAATCTCATATAGTAAACTAAACCAAAATGGGGAACAACATAAAATTTTTATACCAGAAACTTTTTTGATCAAAAATATAAAGATACTAGCTGAAAATAAAGTAAAAAGTGCCCACTTCGTTTATCATGTCATTTAATAACGCAAGTGTAACACCTCAACCCGAAAAGGGCTAAAGTGTAACATTTTGGGGTCAAATCAGAACACAAGTAAACGGAAATACATTACTAGTACAAGGATTTAAAAAGCAAATCTGAATACATGATAAGGTGCTAACTCTAAATATTAAAACTTCCAAACTAAACACAAACTAATAACAAGGAGAACTCAAAGCCCAAATCTAATCCATGGGAAGCTAACAACGGTGCAGTCCACTAAGAGCTCCTAAGCACTCTTCACCCAACCCAGCTTCCTTCTAAAACCTGCCGCAGGGAAAAGAAATGCGGCTGAGCTTAAAAAGCCCAGTGAACAGATATAAACAAATGAAAACTAATGAACAACGGAAAACGAAAG
This sequence comes from Artemisia argyi, assembly GCA_030686995.1. Classification (NCBI taxonomy): domain Eukaryota; kingdom Viridiplantae; phylum Streptophyta; class Magnoliopsida; order Asterales; family Asteraceae; genus Artemisia; species Artemisia argyi. The sequence continues at coordinate 138,026,148 of CM060694.1, forward strand.
CGAATGTGAAATGAGTCCAAGCAAACCTGTTGAGACAAAGGGCAAGGAATATGGAACATATAGTAGGACTAACAGAATATAATCAAAGGAAATACGAAGATGGAATATCAAACGAATCAAATGAAAATGAAATGGAATCATAAGTGTAAGCAATTGAAAAGAAAACAAACATAAGTTAATCACAATAGAGAAGACAAGATAATAAGGATTATATAAAATAGAACTAAAAGAAATGCCCAACAAATACTAATGCGCACATAGGAGTTGTACACCTCCAATGTACTATGTGAAAGGGGTGTATTGCACACACACTAAACCAATCACCAAAATACTAAACTAAGTACCTAGGATGCATCCATATGCTCCCTGCAAAACAGATATATATGCACAAAGCTCTAGGCTAAGTAAACATATACAATAATAAATATAGGCCTGAATAGCTATAGCATAATAGGGAACGTTGTGGACAAAAACCCACCTCCACAGATAGTGTCAATACCACTGGTGCATCAGTGGCAAGGCCATGGACTCCCCATGACTGGCTACAAATTAATCAAATAATAGGCAATAAATAGGGCACATGAATGCTATAAGAATAAGAACTATAGCATGCAACAAATATCAAGCAAATCATAACAAAACTAGATCAATCAAGTACGAATCAGACAAAGGGAAGCATAGCACTGGCTTAAAAGGGATAGAATCATACATCAAAAGTAAAGAGTCGTGAGAGAAAGAAGGCCTTTACTAAAAAGGTAGAATATCTGTACCTTAAACCGCCAACGAAACCATATCATAACATACGAATAGGAAGTCACTCCTTCTTCAGCGAATCTACACTAATTAATGATCGGCTAGGGATTAATAAAGAGGCGTGACATATGTTTTTAATGTGCACAAATTATTTAGTATAAGCTTTATTGTCGTATTACGTTTTCTTGTTCACATACCAACGATTAATTATTTAGGTTATAATCGAAATGAGATGTCTTGGATTACTTAATGTCTTTTCAGAAATTTAAAATTAGAGGGGCATTTCAGGTATTTCACATGTTCAAAATTTCCGGGTTTTACAACTCTTCCCAAAAGAAAGTTTCGTCCGCGAAATTGAAATGAAGAGATCAAACAGAAACATACCAATTCACGAAATGAAAAGAAAGTGATTAACTTGCTCGAAATGGTTTCTCGAACGAAATTTAATCAAACGGAAAAGTTTCTCATGACTCGATCCAAAAAATAGGATAACCCCGGACTCTCTACTGAAAACAAATCTGATCCAACGAATACGAAATGGACATGAAACCGATGATAGCCGTAATCTCACAAAGAGATACATGAACATCAGATGAATTTGGAGTGAATATGGAAGTGATACTAGATGGTAGAAAACTTCGCGAATCTAATCAGGTTCTAATCGAGCTAAGGAATTTGCTAAAAATCTGAGAAGCATAAATCGAATTATCAGACATAATCAGGATTTCCTAAAGAGGTTGTAACCTATTCGTACTGACGATTAAGTAAGCATATATCGGAGTATCGAGTCGTATCAGAATATATAATGGGATAGGTAGGATAACCGCACGGATAAGAATGAACCAAAGGACTAACGTATCACGAACCAAGTCCTCTTATATGCCAACACGTCTAACTCTTCTGTACAAAAACATCATTCGAAATACACAAGTCCTGGTCTAAAGTTTCAAAGCTCCTCTTCCACAATGATAACTTTTCTATTAGTTGTTATAATCAACTCCAAACATTCAATGAGCGGCTTCTCGACTTAATTCTACTGAATGTTTTCTACATTTACCTTCATACACTATCTGAAAGGACAAACTTGTCACTTGCATGCCATCAATCTTAATGAGCAAACACAATCAGACCACATACTTGTCAACTTCCTGCTCAACACTTCTTCCAAGTTTAAATAGTTGTCCTGCGTATCCATCAGTCTGTAGATAAAAGGCATAACTATACTTGAGTCTGGTCCCTCAAGCCTTTAGTAGTTCTTCTTAGGACTGTGAGGTAAAAGCGCAAATCTCTAACACGATCACTGCAGGTGCGCCATGCAATTGAGAAATCTTATGTCGGAGGATTTATGCCAACTTGCTAACCGAATACACTTCCTAAGAGGCAAAAGTGAGCTGACTAACTCAAACAATCTACCATAACTCAAATTATGTCATCCTTCTTAATTGTGCATGGATATTTCGTTCCAAGGTTCATGAAAATTCTAATCCTGCTTTAGATCCCTTATACGTCTTAGTACAACCAAAAGGGATAGAAAAAGTAGAATTTTGCCTCAATCGTAACAATTTCTTTCCAGTCTCCTAACACAGGTCATAGTTTTCCATCTTGCTCCTGAGTTTTCCTAATATCTGAAATTAGATTCCATCTTCATGTGAGATATTTCTTCAAGTCTTGAGAGCGAACACCACTGTCGCCAACTCCAAGTCACGCATTGAACAATTCTCCCCAAACGGTTCTAGTTGCATAAGCAATAACTTCCCCGTGCTGCGTAAGGGCATAACCAAGTCTTCTTCTCGAAATGTATTAAAATTGATACTCATCTAAAGGTATGGAAGCTAATTTCCATTTCATCTTTTCCAAAACTCCGTTCTCTTCGAAGCTAAGCTTCTCTTCCAAACTCATAAATTCATCAACGGTAACGCAAGTCGTGAACATCTTCCAACCAATGTCATGCTTCCAGAATATACAAATGATTCTCATATTTCCAACATATTACGAAAATGATTCTCATGTTTCTTATTCGTCTCTGAATGTACTAAGATGTCATACTATGACAACTTTGTCTAAGTACTCACAAAAGAAACGATTCACCATGGAATAGTCAAAACATCAGCTAATACTATTAGCATCACTAACAGTCATAAGGGTTGTTACGAATACGAAAGGCAATTCCAGAATAACTTCAAGCCATAACTCCGTTAAAAGAAAAATTCCACGTACTAAAGTAAATCAGACACATCATCAATTCGAAATCGGAAAAATATCGGTTTTCTAACGGTAATGCGGTTCAGCTTCCAGAGGTCAACACATAATCTTCTGCTATCATTCTTCTTCATCGCGAATAAAACTGTAGTACTCCAATAAGATACACTTAGATAAAAAAACCATCTTCTAGTTTTCGGTTGTTGCTCCTCCAGTTTTCTTAATTCAACTGGTGCTAGTCAATACAGAGTTTTCAAAAACAGCAAAACATCGTTTTACACAAAGAAGGTTCTGTCTCATCAAACCTTACTATTCTCAGGCACTTCTCAAAGACGTCCTATGATCCCCATAAGTTCAAGCTATATGATGTAATTATTATCACGTTGGCCAAGCGTCATATTACTTGCATCATATAAACTTGCCTTTATGGAAATCATATTCAACCTCGAGTTGTGACTAAACAATCTCTCAGTGCTAGGTCAAAGCAAATTCACAATCTGGTGTAAATCTTGGTGGTTCATTCAGGGATTATATCAAGAAATCTCAGATCGCAAAATGACTCTCAAGGTGAGATTCATCCCATGGGAACAGGGATAGATGCTAGGAAAAAATTTACAACCGCGAAAATAACATACGAGTTTCTAGGTTAGCAAGGATAATAAAAGTTTAACAATCGGAAATCATGATAGAAGTAAATCAGAGTGGTTCAAATTGTCAAAGGAGATATGTAGTATCATAGTAGTTAGCATCTTGATGCTCAGTCAACCAATCCATGCTGGAATGATATCGAATTTAACATTCCAAGGATGGACAGATCAGCATAGCAAACCTTATCATTCAGAAGTGGGGGAGACATTCCTATACTCGTGATTAATTACCACAAGATTTCTCATAGGAATTGAAATGAATAGGGCAAAATCTAATAGTGTAGGGAGACTTAGATAAGCTCAGCAAAAGTAAGAGAAATCACAGAATGTGTCAAACACCTCATGGTCATACGAATTCTCAGAATGCTCGAAGAGGCATCTAAATGGTTAAAAAATGAATCAGAGGTTGAAATCAAATGGGAATGAAGATTATGTAATGTCAAACATTACTGCAGAATTCTCAACATGTTCTAAAGTTACTTTGTCACTAATTTTATATTGTGCAGAGTCATAAGTTTCAAATCTCCGGGAGGAGAACTAAAAAAAAAGGCTTAACTAAAAGCAAACCACGAATCAGAGTGATGCGGAAGCAAAGGATAATTAAACAAATGCTCTATAGTCTACCAAATCCTGACCGGTCATAACTTAAGTTCCAAAGTGGAAATCCTACAGCGAGTTCTCAAAGTTTGTTTCATAATTCCTATGGTGCAGAACTTAAAAGGCCTAATACTCACAGGTCATAGCCTAAGCTCTACGGGTTTTGAATCCGCCGATCAAACCTGTCTCTGATACCAAAATTGTAACACCCCAACCCGAAAAGGGCTAAAGTGTAACATTTTGGGGTCAAATCAGAACACAAGTAAACAGAAATACATTACTAATACAAGGATTTAAAAAGCAAATCTGAATACATGATAAGGTGCTAACTCTAAATATTAAAACTTCCAAACTAAATACAAACTAATAACAAGGAGAACTCTAAGCCCAAATCTAATCCATGGGAAGCTAACAACGGTGCAGTCCACTAAGAGCTCCTAAGCACTCTTCACCCAACCCAGCTTCCTTCTAAAACCTGCCGCAGGGAAAAGAAATACGGCTGAGCTTAAAAAGCCCAGTGAACAGATATAAACAAATGAAAACTAATAAACAACGAAAAACGAAAGCGAATGTGAAATGAGTCCAAGCAAGCCTGTTGAGACAAAGGGGCAAGGAATATGGAACATATAGTAGGACTAACAAAATATAATCAAAGGAAATACGAAGATGGAATATCAAACGAATCAAATGAAAATGAAATGGAATCATAAGTGTAAGCAATTGAAAAGAAAACAAACATAAGTTAATCACAATAGAGAAGACAAGATAATAAGGATTATATAAAGTAGAACTAACAGAAATGACCAACAAATACTAATGCGCACATAGGAGTTGTACACCTCCAATGTACTATGTGAAAGGGGTGTATTGCACACACACTAAACCAATCACCAAAATACTAAACTAAGTACCTAGGATGCATCCATACGCTCCTTGCAAAACAGATATATATGCACAAAGCTCTAGATTAAGTAAACATATACAATAATAAATATAGGCCTGAATAGCTATAGCATAATAGGGAACGCTGTGGACAAAAACCCACCTCCACAGATAGTGTCAATACCACTGGTGCATCAGTGGCAAGGCCATGGACTCCCCATGACTGGCTACAAATTAATCAAATAATAGGCAACAAATAGGGCACCGGAATGCTATAAGAATAAGAACTATAGCATGCAACAAATATCAAGCAAATCATAACAAAACTGGATCAATCAAGTACGAATCAGACAAAGGGAAGCATAACAATGGCTTAAAAGGGATAGAATCATACATCAAAAGTAAAGAGTCGTGAGAGAAAGAAGGCCTTTGCTAAAAAGGCAGAATATCTGTACCTTAAACCGCCAACGAAACCATATCATAACATACGAATAGGAAGTCACTCCTTCTTCAGCGAATCTACACGAATTAATGATCGGCTAGGGATTAATAAAGACGCGTGACATATGTTTTTAATGTGTACAAATTATTTAGTATAAGCTTTATTGTCGTATTACGTTTTCTTGTTCACATACCAACGATTAATTATTTAGGTTATAATCGAAATGAGATGTCTTGGATTACTTAATATCTTTTCAGAAATTTAAAATTAGAGGGGCATTTCAGGTATTTCACATGTTCAAAATTTCCGGGTTTTACAGCAAGTGTCACATGTAATAAGCATTAAGTAGCAGCAAGGGAGGTGTTTATCTAATGTGAATCTTGAAAAGGACAATAACGCAAGTGTGACATGCACGTATTATATCCACATTAACTATATGGAACACTACTATTGAAAACGATGCTCCTACGTTATACATCCATGGATACTTGGCAGATGGAAGTCAAAGGCAGAATTCTATGTTCATAGAGTATTATATCCACATTTTATAATGTCTACTTTAAGCTGCTAAACTAGTACTTCTAATCATGTATACGAATATGACAAATACTAAATTATTACTAAAACATTTATAACCTCTAACCTGTATAAGAAGATGCAGAGCCACACACTACAATCATCAAACACTCAACCCTGCTTGGGAACATTGAGAGCATTGCTAAAAGTAATCTTATAGGTCTTAGGATCAATTTCCTTCTGCTCAAAAACTCCTACTTGTTCTAGCAATTCAGGAAGGCTAGTCTCTAGACAATTCCACACACTCAGATAGAATGGACGCCTTTCATTCTCATATACAGGTCCACTGTCAAAGAATGTAACTCGACCTGTCTGGATGTGAAACTCGGCAAGTGACCAATGTAATTCTGGTTCATTTATGGGAATGAAAACACGTTCAACATCAGCCCAGCCCAGAGGGTACATTTCTTTAGTTGCGTACCATACAGGCATTGTTCCTTTCATCAATAATGGCAGGAAAAAGCAACTAACCATAGACCAGTCCATATCTGATGGTCTGGTATGCCAGAGGAAGCTTATCCATACATCAATGTGCTGTAGGAAAAACAAACAACAAATATAATAAAGCATAGTATGACAGAAACATTATTCTCTACATGTATTAGATATAACTAAGATAGTTTAACTAGACAAACATCATAATAAGATTGGCACACCATGAATATAAACATCATAAAGTTATATTTACTATACCTCGTCACGTAGCCATCCTTTATGATTATCGTCAAGGCCGATTAAACAATCCCAGAAAGTACGGTCAACAACCAAATCAGACCAAGGGAACACACAATTACTCCACCCCTCCCTTATCAGGAACCGATCAATTTCATAGCTAACATAAATTCTGTCGATGTTTTGGAATGGACGCTTAAGAACCTAAAAAGAAAATAAAATAAACATAAATGACCATCATAAAATATTAACATATATCATACTGATTTGGTTGAGGCTAGGCTAAACTTTAATGAGATTGGCTTCTAAAACCTTTTAGTGTTGTTTTCTTACAAAAATCAAATTAAACATCACATAAGGAGATTGGCTTCTATAAACAATAGACATAAGGACATTGGCTTCTAGAACTCAACATTCATACAAAATAATTAAAGATCACAAAAAATGTCTATAAAAAAAACAGCAATACAATGTATAAAAAACATCATACCTCTACCCACGGTCTGACTTCCAGTAACTTCTCAGCTATAAGAGGATTTTCTATTTTCTTTCGACCTCTCAGTTCTTCTGCGCTAGGAACTCCAGAAGTTTTACTTACCTTCTCGACAAAGGGTGACCTAATAACATCTTCAAACCTCCTCTTCCTATTTACGCTTTGCGCTAGAGCCCTTTGCATGGGAGGCGAATTCAGTTTCTCAATTAGTATCCTTCTTTTTTCAACTTCGTCACTCACTTTCGGACTCTTGTCCTTATAAACTTCCTCACAATTTTGCTTTTCAGCTTTTTCAAGATGTCCTTTTGAGACGTTATCTGCCCCAACCGGTGGCGAATCAAACAACTTGAAAAAATCATCGACTGGAGTGCAATACTCATCAGCAAGATCTATAACCTGTCAATGATATGAAAAAAAAAAAAATAGCGAATTTTTATTATCGCAAAACACAACAGGAAAATTAATATAAGAGAACAATGATTAATTACCTTTACTTTAGAATCTTTGTTCACTTTCTTTTTGTCACTCGTTACAACTTGGGTAAACAAAAAATAAATTAACAGCATAAGTTTTTCATAACAAAGTAAGTGGGTAAACAATTAAAAAAAAAGAGATTTTCATAACAAACTAACTTTAATAATTTGAATAACAGTCTCAAGTTTGAGAGTGCGGAATTCCAAATCCTTAACCCGTTGCTCAAGAGAGACATATTCTAAATCTTTACTCCTGCTTTCCCCTGGAGAACCCTCTCGAATGCTTTTGTACCTGGCCTTCTTTTCATTCACTTTCTGAAAATATTGCTCCAGGGTCCTCCTTTTGCAAGAGGCGGCACCCTCGGGGTATACCACTTAAAAAATTCTTGGCTTCGGGTAAACCATTCAGCTTCAGCCTCACTTGCTGTTGGGGTAACAATCAACTTTGGTTTCGAGTCCTGTGAAAAATAAACAAGTTTGGTTTTCAGTGAACACAGAGGCGTATACCAAATATCCCAACCACCAAAGGCAAATAAAAATTATCCCCATAATTTATTTATTATGGATAATTACACTAATACAGAATGATCAGATAAAAATTACCTAACAAAACTCTAAAACAAACAAAGGTGGTCGAAATAATCAGTTAAAAATTATATACAATTACCTTGGCAAAAAGCTGGTCGAAATAATTAGTTTTTCTAAGTGATGTGTGTTTCGACCATGCAAGTGCTCTTGGGATCACACCTGGAGCCTTGTTCCAATAATTTTTACTCTTCTCAGCACTCTGTATGATCCATATCTACATATAATATTTAGTCATGGAAAGCTTATGTATCTTAAACGTACAAAAAATAAAAATATTATTAACAAAGTGTGTTAATACTAACCTTGAAAGCAGCAATGAATCCTTTCAAGCTATAAGTAGGAAGATCGTCGGATCCTATATTACCCGTTATTTTACGGTAACCCGGTAAATGCTTTGAAGAGACATTTCTAATTGAGTCATAAAGCTGCCTCCAAACAAGCCCCCCCCCCCCCCCCCCCCCCCCATGGAAATGAATTCCATTCGTCTAGATCCTCCACCATCCTCAGGAAAATATCATCAATGATAGACCCCAAGTCTTTACCCATGAATATAACATAAAGTCTTAGCAAAAGGTAAACCCGTATGGCATCCTCATCAGACAGTTTTATAAACGCTTCTTCATCTTCAATAAGTTGGAATATATCAATTAATTTCACATGTTCACCTATCTTGTGTGGAAAAACACGGTCAACGAAAGGGATCAGACCATAACGCCATTTCCTAAAACTGACCATACCAAATCTAAAACCAGTAAGGAGGCAGAATTCATGTCAACCAAATACAAGACTATGTCCATTCAAATGGTACACAAGTGGAAGATCATAGCTCTCATTTGTTTGGTGGAATTGTTTCTGAAGCATGTAATGAACAAGCCCTTCTTCATTATCGACATAGGTCAGATCGAGCTGTGGTCCGAAACACATGTCATTAAACATGCTACGCCGTGGCTGGTCTAAACGATCTTTCATGAAAACAAAGTAATGCAATTTGCTTTTCACGACAAGTCTAGCATCATACACCTACAAGAAATTACATATTGAAAATATTAAAACAAACAATAATATATGAATGCATAATAAGACTAAACAAGTCGCACCACAATCGATAGACTAAGCTTGGCAAATTTCACTGAGACGTATCAATGTATTAAGCAAAGTACTAAAGCCTATCTAGGGCAAATAATGGTCTTAGGAAAGACAAAGTAGCCTAGCACAACATTGTTAACAAGTTTAAACTCATTAATCAGCTACTTATTAACTAGCACTTCCTAATATAATTAAGTAAACAAAAGATCTTTTAAATTTCTATTAGACGACAAACATTCATCGGGTTCTCGTGAACCTAAAAGCCCCCCTAATTCTGCCCTGCGCTTATCTATACTACATTACTACTTCATATACTTCATATATACTTACATTTGCATTATTTTTCTAGTAAATGATTTTCTAAAACAAATTGATGCAAGTAAGAAATATTAAAAATGATTTTATTCTGCACTTGTGTGTCTATCTCGTTAAAAACCTACTACTGATAACGATTTGCTTTATTTATAAGTTCTTATTGAAGCAATCCAAATCAAACCTAAGCATTGCACTAAAACCTAATTGGCTTGAAGCAATCCCAACAAAACAATAAAAAATAATAATAAGCAGTAACAAATCCCAACAAAACAATGAAAAATAAAACCTTATTGCATGGCAATGAACCCATCCCCATTTGAAAAAAAAAAAAAAAAAAAAAAAAATTAAACAGTTACAACAAAAAGTTTGCTAAATGTGTTTTGATCTTCAAGTAGGGAAGATAAACTGAGCCCTAAAAATGAGCCCTCAAAACATGTAATGAAGAAAAACAAAGCCCTAATTAATAAGCAAATAAAAATACTTACCATTTTCGTTATCTTCTTCGTGGATCTGTCCTCGGATCAAAGGTTAACAGTGTGTGATGGATCATACCACTTCATGTACTTCTCGAAATGTGTTTTGATCTTCAAGTGTGTATTGTGTGTGTGTTTTTTGAAACCAGAAAAAAAAGAGAAAAGTAACCAAAAAAGAAAAAAGAAAAAAAAAATAAAGGAAAACTATAAGTACAAGCAAAAGATTTGATTTGATGGGGAAAGATATGTTTCAATTTCCTAAGCAAAAAGTGAGCACATAAGTCGAACACCGTCAGTCGAGCACGTAGGTTGAGCACTGTCATTTAATAAAAAAATATTTTTTTTGTACATGTGAATAGTGAAATAGATTGCATAAAGATTTTGTGGTACACTTGGTAGTGGGACACGTGACACAATTCTAGTGGAGTTGAGCAGTCGAGCAGTTGAGCATGACTCTTTTGAGAAGAAGGTACAAAGTTGACCACAAAGTGAAATACCCTTGTACTTTTGTACTCATTTAGTACTTTTTATTATTACCAGGAAGGTCGTGCAATTCATAAAGTTGGAAAATTCAAAATTTATTTCAGATGTGGTATCCTCCATTCCAAAACTATCCCTACCTGCTATGATTTTTTTTATTTTTTATTTTATTTATTTTTTTATTTTTTTTATTACTTTTTTTGGGTAACAAACCTGCTATAATAAGCTTACTGATAACAGTCTTGGAGTTAACATCTTTTCATTGCAATGTACACAGTACAAAGTTTTCAGGTTAACATCCTTTCATTTTATAAACGTACAAAGTAACGTATCTTGGAACAACAATTTTAAATGATTTCAGTATTATTTGAATATTGCATTTGTCTCCTTTATTGTAGGCTTAATTGATGTTATTGTACTTGTCAAGCATTACAAGGAAACAACCACGCTTAGCAGAGAAATTAAACATTGCCTTTATTCGCTTAGTGCATCTCCTGTTAAAAAAACCCAATATTAATATATTTTGCTTAATTTAATTTTTTAATTCATTGCATTTCTATGTATTTTGATAGTTTAAAGTACATTTAGTGCAAATATATAGTGTACACATTGGAGCAAAAGTTATTTAATGCAAGCATATTCTAATAAGATGCTAGTTTTGCACTATTTTATTGCTAAATTATAATGATGACGTTAGAAATGCTCTAACCAAGAGAGTTTATTATTCGTTCATTGGCTACTTTTTAGGTTAGTGAATTTTTGTAGTAATTTTTTTACATGATAATTTGCTATTAATGGAAAGTTCTAAACTACAAAGTTAAGCCTACACTGCAATGAGGTTTACCACTATCCTAGACGAAACATTGCGTCTTGAGGCTCTTTCAGATACGTCAAGCTGGTCAAGTTAATCTTTTTCTTTCCATTTGGAATACTTCCGTTAAGTGATTGCGGCCTTGCGGGTTAAACATCGTTAGTGGCGTCCTTTTATTTTTTCTTTCCTTTTATGTACCTAAATAGCAAATATGTTATTGGATAGGTTTTAAGGGGTCTTAATATCCTGTTAAGGATACGCTATTAAGGGGCCGAAACACAATCTGCTTTCCTTAAAGATAGATTCATTTTGGATGGGCCCTTGATGGTGAACGAGGTTCTTACCTGGTTAAAAAAGAAGAAGGCTAAAGCTTTTCTCCTTAAAATAGACTTTGAAAAGGCCTACGACAATGTCAATTAGCATTTTTTATTGTCTATTATGGAGCAAATGGGTTTCAATGATAAGTGGAGGGTATGGATTAAAGGAAGTTTTAACTTCGGCTAGAGCGGCGGTCTTAGTTAACGGATCACCAACCTTTGAGTTTATCTCTCATAAAGGTCTTCGCCAAGGCGACCCTTTATCCCCTTTTCTTTTTCTTATAGTGATGGAGGCATTGTCTTGTATGATTGACAAAGCATGTTCTTTGGGGGATTTTAGAAGTATCTCTTTTAGAGATGAAGCGGTGAAGTTGTCTCACTTGTTTTATGCAGATGATGCTATGATTTTGGGTGATAGCGAGAAGAGTAATGTGGAAAATCTTGCTAGAATCCTAAGGTGTTTTTATGTGTGTTCGGGCCTAAAGATTAACTTAAACAAGTCTATTTTTTTTGGTCTTGGACAAGATGAAGATGATATCCTTCACATTACTTCGACTTTGGGGTGTAAACGGGGCGAGGGGGTCCTTTTGATTACTTGGGCATTGTAGTTGGGGCAAATATGCATCGGTGTAACAATTGGACGAAAGTGGTAGATGTTTTTGAGAAAAGACTATCGGGGTGGAAAGCAAAGACTCTATCTATAGGAGGCCGTATCACTCTTATTAAGTTTGTTTTAACTAGCCTTTCCATTTACTATTTTTCCCTCTATAAAGCTCCTACAGCCATCGTATTGAAGCTGGAACGCCTTATGAGGCGATTTCTCTGGTCAGGGAATGCGGATACGAAAAAGATTAATTGGGTGTCATGGAGTCAAGTCACTCTTAGTAAAAATAGGGGTGGATTAGGAGTACCACGGTTAACGGACGTGAATGATGCTTTGTTGTTTAAGTGGGCCAATCATTTTAGAAGTGAAGCGGATACTTTATGGAAGAAGATTGTCTCTTGCTGCCACAAAGCATGATTTCGGTATTTCTCTCTTCCTTGTAATAGCAATGTTGGCGGCGCTTGGAAACCATTGTCAAGACAATAGATGGTTTATAGAGTGGAGGTCGCTCGATAGTTTTTAATATAAAAGCTGATGTTGGAAATGGAGATTCGGCTCGATTCTGGCTGGATACATGGCTGTGCGATGAACCGTTGCATGTGGTGTTCCCAAACCTGTATGAGATGAAGAAAAAGAAATTATGCAGTGTTTCTGATCGAATATGCCGAGTGGGACAGGTATGGACTTTAAACCGAAATCATTTTGTGTCCCCAATGACACTTTTGTGCGACAATGAGTTCAGAGAAATGGAACAGAAAGTATAGCTTTTATCCTATGTTATGGACACGATAAATGGAGATGGAATGAAGGCGGCAACAAAGAATTCAGCTTTCAATCTGTCAAGCGGCTGTTACAGAAGAATACAGAGCTGCAACAAGTTGGTTTTGTTTTAAAATAGGTCAATTGGGTGCCGAGCAAGTGTAACATAATGGTTTGGAGGGCTGAAATGGGTCGTCTTGCGGTGAAAACTGAGCTGCTTAAAAGGAATATTCATGTTGGTTCGCTGCAGTGTAATATGTGTGATTGGGGAGAGGATTCAGTTGTTCACTTGTTTACAGCTTGTTTCATCGTTCAGGAGGTGTGGTCCGCAATCGGGAATTGGTGCCGGCTCAGTCCTATAATAGCTTTTGAAGTCAAAGACCTTTTACAGCTATATAAAGAAGCGGAAGGAGGGAAATGGGGAAAGATTATTGTCCATGGTATTATTGTTATAGCTTGTTGGTTTATTTGGCGTGCAAGGAATGAGAGCGTGTTTCAAGAGAAGAAGACCACGGGTAGAATTATAATTGCAAATATTAAAAGGATGTCGTTCTTTTGGTGTAAACATAGGTCCAAGTTTAAGGATTTGTCGTGGGATAATTGGTTAATCTCTCCTTTGTATATGTTGTATTGAGCCGCTAGTCCTTGCTTTGAGGCCTAAGTCGGTTTGTTTTTGAATGAAGTTGAAGTTTCAAAAAAAATTAAGGGGCCGTTTGACAGAACCACATAATTTAGCGCTGAATAGTTTAAAGACTATGAACCAAAGTGTTTCTGAATAAATACTTGTGGTTTGACAAGTGTTCTCGATACATATATCGTGTAAAACTAATTGTTGAAGTTTTAAACATTTTTTTGTACATCGTATATTATTATTTCTTGTGATAGTATATATTCGTTCACATAATATTTTTCCACAAATTAGTTTATAAAGCGAGTTATTTTAGAGACTAAGTTTTTGTTGCATACTGAGAGACAAATCCTCACCTTCCATCTAATTTGATCTAATGGTGGGGATTAAGCTAAGATTTAATATGCAATCTAAGTCCATGTCTTTTTGTTTTTCTTTTTATTCATTTCATTTTTTTTTGTCTTTTTTTCCTATTCACATTTTTTTTTCAATACTATTCACGGATTTTTTATTTTAATTTTTTTAACGCTCTTTTTTTGTCTTTTTCTTTAATTCACCTTTTTTCTTTTTTTTAAACAAATCACGTTTTTTAAAAAAAATTCACGTGTATTTTTTTAATTCAAGTTTTCTATTTTAATTCATGTTTTCTTCACTTTCTTATTTTTTTCATCCGTTTTCATATGTTTTCTTACATTTTCGTCCGTTTTTATACGTTTCGTCCGTTTCTTACGTTTTCATCCTTCTTCATATGTTTTGTCCGTTTTCTTACGTTTTCACACGTTTTCGTCCGTTTTCATACATATTCGTCCATTTTCGTCCGTTTTCATACGTTTTAGTCTGTCTTCGTCTGTTTTCTTACTTTTTCGCCCATTTTCATACTTTTCGTCCGTTTCATCTGTTTTCTTACGTTTTCGCCTGTTTAACGTTTTCGTCCGGTTTCTTACGTTTTCATACGTTTTAGTCCGTTTTCATACATATTCGTCTATTTTCTTACCTTTTTGTCTGTTTTTATACGTTTGCGGCCGTTTTTATACGTTTTCATATGTTTTCGTCCGTTTTCATACGTTTTCGTCCGTTTTCTTACGTTTTCATCTGTTTTTATATGTTTTTGTCTGTTTTCATACGTTTTCATATGTTTTCGTCCGTTTTCAGATGTTTTCGTCTGTTTCTCTACATATTCGTCCGTTTTCTTACGTTTTCGTCCATTTTTTTACGTTTTCGTCCGTTTTTAAATGTTTTCGGCCATTTTCAAACATTTTCATATGTTTTTTTAACATCACAAATAATATTCTGGAAATCACAAGTGATTTTCATACGTTTGTTTAATATCACAAGTCATATTCTGAATATCACGAGTGATATTCTGAATATCAAAAGTGATATTGATATTCAGAATATTACAAGTGATATTCTGAATATCACAAGTTATTTTCAACAAATGTTTTGTAACATGAAAATCACAAGTGATATTCTGAATTTCATAAGTGATATTCAGAAAATCACAAGTAATATTAAGAATATCACAGGTATTTTACGTTTTTTTAAATTCACGTTTTTTCATTTTCTTACGTTTTTGTCTGTATTCATACGTTTTTGTACGTTTAGTATCACAAGTGATATTCTGAATATCATAAGTGATATTCCGAATATCACAAGTTATTTTCAACAAATGTTTTGTAACATGAAAATCACAAGTGATTTCACGCTTTTTTTAATTAACATTTTTTTTCACTTTCTTATGTTTTTGTCTGCATTCATACGTTTTCGTTCATTTTCATACATTTTTGTTCATTTTCATATGTTTCTGAATATCACAATTGATTTTCTTAATCTCACAAGTGATATTCTGTGATATTCTAAATATCACTTATGATATTAAGAATATCAATTGTGGTATTTAGAAACGTATGAAAACGGACGAAAACGTAAGAAAATGAACGAATATATACGAAAGCGTAAAGATACTTCTGAAAACGGACGAAAACATATGAAAAATGGACGAAAACGAAAGAAAGCACATGGAGATGGATGAAACCGTACGAAAACGTATGAAAACGGATGAAAACGTCTAAAAATGGACAAAAATGTATAAAACGAAAGAAAAGGGATGAAAACGTATATAAACGTATGAAAACAGACAAAAATGGACAAAAACGTATAAAAACAAACGAAAACGTAAAAAAAAGGACAACAACATATGAAAACGAATAAAAACGTCTGAAAACTTATAAAAACTGCCAAAAACATCTGAAAATGAACAAAGTGTATACAAACAGACGAAAACGTATGAAAACGGACGAAAACGGATGAAAACGAACAAAAACAGACAGAAACGTCTGAAATCATACAAAAACGTATGAAAATGTCTGAAAACATATAACAACTGCCGAAAACGTCTGAAAATGGACAAAATGTATAACAACAGACAAAAACGTATGAAAACAGACAAAAACGTCTGAAAACGGACGAAATCGTATAAAAATAGACAAAACGTATGAAAACGGACAAAAGCGTATGAAAATGGACGAAAACATCTGAAAACAAATGAAAACGTCTAAAAATGAACGAAAACTTAAAAAATGGCCGAAAACGGACATAAAGGTCTAAAAACGGAAGAAAACATGTATAAACATATGAAAATGTATGAAAACAGATGAAAACGTATGAAAAATTAAGAAAGTGAAAAAAACGTGAATTAAAAAAATACACATGAATTAAAAAAAAAAAAAAAAAACGTGATTTAAAAAAATGAAAAAAAAGTTAATTAAAAAAACGTTTATTAAAAAAAAGACAAAAAAAAAAGCGTGAAAAAAAATTTTGAATAGAAAAGAAAAGACCAAAAAAAAAAAAAAGAAAAAAAAAAAAGAAAAAAAAGAAAGAAAAACATAGAAAGAAAGACATAAAGAAAAAATAACGTGAATAGGAAAAAAAAGACAATAAAAGAAAAGAAAAAAATAAAAAAATAAGTGAATAAAAAGAAAGACAAAAAGACATTAAAAAAACATGGACATAGGTTGCATATTAAATTTTAGGTAAATTTTTATCATTAAATTAAATTAGATTGATGATGAGGATTTGCCCCTCAGTATATAATAAAGTGTAAGGGTTTTGTTTTTTGTTTTTTTTTTTTTAATCCTGATTGAAAAGGGTGGCTTTGTGCATAATTCGACTTGTTTGTAATAAGAGAGGTTTGAAAATATGGTGTTTCTTTTTTAGGCTATGTTTGGCACAAAGTTTTTTGAAGCTTTTTTGGGCAATGAGCGGTGAACAATGAGCTTTTTGATTTTTAGTGTTCGTTTGGCATAAGAGCTGTGGGCTTTGCTAATTTTTAGGAAAACTCATTTTTTCAATGCTTCTTTATGAAGCTGTGAGCTTTTTTGGCTACTGCTCACAGCTCACTGCTGCTCACAGCTACTTTTGCCAAACATAGTCTATGCTTAATGAAGATAGTTTATAATAGTTAATGACCATATTAACCCTTACATGTAAAACCCAGATCTAAAGAAACCCGATATACAATATAAAATATTGAAAACATAACAAGATCACAACTAAAAAAAACTTGATACTCCAATGAAAAACCCATATCCACACTTTTATCAAAACTAGTAATTGATACTCCATAATCATTCCAAACTAAAGATGTCAAAATCTTATGGCCTACAAAAACAATACATTTCATTTGTCACTTAGGGATTTTTTTTCCATTGTGTCTTTCAAAATCTTGAAGTCATTTTCAAAATTAAAAATATCAAAATACTATATTTGATCCATAAAATATAAAAAGCCCAATATAAATTAAACTAAAAAAATAGAAGATTCATTAATCAAATCTTTTCTATCAAAACTAAAATATAATTAGCATGAACCAATCACCGATTGAGATCTAGTCATATAGTAATTATCCACCAGTCACCTTATTCTTCATACCCATTAAATGTTTGCTTGAAGTATTAGAGTTCAGTGAAGAGACGTCTGGGGAAGATTGCTAACAATAATGGGTGTCGGAGGAGGAGCACCGGCGAGAAGGAGTGGTGTGATGGATGGTAATTGTAAGGGTTGGATGAGTGAAATGGAAGATAGAAAGGTGAAGGTATGTTTGCCAATGTTAATGTATGCTGGTTCCTGAATGGGAAGGAGGCAAGTTTTATTACCCTTTTGTATCCTTTTAGAATAAGCAAAAAGAAACATCGATGTATGCCTGTATCTTGTTTGGATCCAAGTTTGTTACTAAAAGGCCCATTAAGCAAAAAATAAACACCCCTTAGTCCTTAAATGAACTTTTCTCATACGTTTATATATAATTTATTGTTTAATAAGTTACAAAACTTAAGATGATGAAGTGAAAAAACAACGAATTAAAAAGTGTAATAAAATACGTATGTAGAAACAGACTGAAGTAATAAAATGTTCATTTAATAGTAACGAGTCTGGCTCCGGTCGGCCGTGTTGCGGCCTCGCGGGTTTTTAACGTAATTTTTTTGGTATTTTCTTAGCAAATTTTTGGTTATGTCTAATTTTTTTTTCTATGGGTTTCTGTTTCTAGATAACAATCATACTAAAAAATAACAACTTTCTATAAAAATTTAATGAGTAGAATAAATACATAGGTAAATAGGGAAGGTGAAAAACACGAAAAAGGCTCTCTAATTCATTATTCCTTCTTGAGGATCTCTTTGTGAAGATACATGCATGATGTATTGCAGTATTTATAGTTATACCTATGAAGCGGATCTATAGACACCTTACAAAACGTACATATGGTGTCTGATGAGGCTGTAGTATTTGGTTGTGAAGTTGAGGAGTGGAGGGCTGCTATTCTCCTCCCGGCGGCAGCTGCTCTGTTCTCCCTCTCTTCATCATGTGTTTGTTTAATTTTCTCCTGCAATTACAAAACTTATGCTCAATTTTTTCAAAACATTTGTAGAGAATGACAATCTTGGCTCATTCACATGTACCCAGTAAAAGACCGCATTTTTAAAAACTCGCTCATTACTGGTTTTCAAAACATTTATACTCTAATTAAAACTCACTCACAATGTCTTTGGCACTGTGAGTGAGTTTTTATCCTCCGCTAATGACATCTGTACCAATAATAATTAACAACATATATATACCTGGTTGAACACCGGCTGTCATATGTTGAGAGGAGACATTTTGAGGGACAAATGGCTGATGTTCTGGCATTTGATGAACCGCTACCGACTGATGCCTGAAATGTTTGCGATAAGGATCTGCACAATGGCAGAGCAGCGGCCTGTTTACAGGGTCGCTGCGAAGGTCTTTGCCCTAAGATCATGAAAAATCAGATAAGCTAACAACCAATAGCAAAGGATTTTGAAAAAGAAAGTGCAACGATATACCTAAGTATAGAGCTAAACCTTCGGGCATTTGCGTGCATCTCCTTTTGGAAGAACCACACGCAATCATGGCATCAGTTGTAATATACAGAAACATTTGATCATAAAAGGTTGCACTAAGACAACAAACACGAAAAACATGAATGAAATTACCTGCTGTACATAACTCATCAGGTTCACCAACACCATCCAGTTGACATTCAACTACATCATGGCCAATAGTTTCCTCATATGCTGACATCTACTTCTCAACCTTATCCAATATATCTTTCCTGCTAATAGCCTCTTCTTTTGCTTTTATGATCTGATTATCCAAAAAAACGTGAGTGCCTAGCGTGAGATGGTTCGACACTCCCAGAATCAATGAGACCATTTTCTCCTTAGCCGCCTATGTATGAATCTCAATGTGTGCACGTGCAAAAATCTCTTCAAGCTCACCTTGCCTCTTAAAGGCAATCTCCTTCATTCTGCTAGCTTTAAGCTTATCGCCTTTCAACTTCCACCTTAGCTTATAGTAATGTTTCAAGAATCAAAAATACCATGTGACTTGTTGCTGCACATCAAAAATGTCTGCTGGTATTAGTCACAGATATTTGCATCGTCAAGGAGATGTTTGCAAAGAAAAGAAAAAAATAGCGTTAAGAAGATGTTTGTGCGTAGTCATGATAATAAAAGCAAATAAACAGCTTAAAATTATCAAATTTCTTGAAGGTAGCCAAAAAACTAAGTTGTTCCAAACACCCCTTAGCCACCTAATGATTTGTTGCCACTGGTAATACTTCCAAATCTAACGTTTTTCAACAAAGTTAATCGCCTAATAACATCAAAATCACACCGAAGTTTTCATAAGCGGAAGGGAACATGTTTTCGGTGACATAGCATAACTTTGTCGATACATACCTCAAAATTGGTGGGATCTTCAGAGATGCTGCAAGCATGGGCTGCTCACCCTCGAAGACCAGGCTAGGACCTACAGAACATTTACAATTTCCAATTACACTAAAAACTAACGTAGAGAAAACAAAAAACTAAAAGCTTCACGTGGTTACCCTTAACCTGCACGCTAGGATATCAAGAATAAAGAGCTTGCATAGTGCTTATTGGGATTTTTGCAAGAAAACCACATTAAGTTAGTATGACATTGTCTCTTTTAGAAATGAACACGAAATAAGCACAGACCTTTTATGTCAATAAATCAATTCCAATGAACACAACGTAACAAATATGTATCTCATGCACCATAAATGTATAATAAATAGAAACCATAATGTAGTTATTTAAAAAATGTGGCACCCTCATAAAATACGTAACAGTACGTTAATGCAATAGAAAGGCTATTTACATACCGCAACCACCATGAGCAATAACAGACATGTTACGAAAGTCATGCTTGTAATTTATTGTCCTATGAAGCTCCTACCTGTTAGTGTAGAAAATATCTCAATTAAGATAACGTTGCAATAAAAAAAATATAAACCGTAACTATAAAAAAAAGTTTCGCTTTGGAAGTAAGAAGATAGTTACCATTTTTTCTTACTTCCAAATGTCAGCAACAGAAAGCAGTAAAATTACCTTACAAAGGTCCTGAAAAAAAAGGCATCGAGAAAAAAAGGCATGGAGATTAAAAGGAAAGTTAGTGTAACAGAACACCATAAGACTCGAAACAACATTAGTAGAGTTCATGTAATTACCCTTTTAATACAACAAAACAACGTTGACATAAAGATAACCTTCATATAAACAATTAAACATCATACCAAATTTGAAGCCCGAATCGCTAGTAATCCTTGGTCTGCCGTACGGCGGTGAATCCGTTCAAAATTTTGATTAATCGCCAGAGTCGGGTATGGAGGATGTACTATTCTCCCTTGATTTAGGATCCACAATGATCCCATAGTTGACACTACAAATGTGATGCAAAAAGATAAGCACTCGTTATAAATAACACACTAAATAGTAAAGACAGTTTAAGAAAGTCATTATAACCTAATTTATTCATCTTTAGTAGGCACTTCCAGAATCTCATGAGTAGGGTCATGCCTATGAGCCACTACTTCCACCTTCTTGGGTGCCGTACAACCATAACTGAGATGCCATGTAATCTGATAGCTTCTCCAAATTTATATCTCCTAAATGGAATTTTGCGCTTTTCAGACACCATAATTGACACGTAATTCATTTACTTCATGTTGAACTGAATATGAAAGAATAAAGATGACAAAATGAAAGTAAAAAGAAAGCTAGAGATAATCTGAATAACTCTGTAAATCGAAGTTCCAATCTTTTTCCAGAAAATATATCTACAGCTGCAAATAAGATCCAAAAGTATTTTAATAGCCTCCAAGACCTGACCTAAGAAGTAAAAACAAACCATAAAACCTTTATGTGAGGTGGAGGTATCGTTAGTTCTAGAAACATAATCCCCATAAACATCATCATCTACTTCATAAACCATCACCTAAGATCAATAACATAAGTCAAACACAGCGGGTGGTTCAGCATAAACGACACTAAAAAATACGACCAGAATGTAATTACCTGCAACACCAAATTAAAATCTTAAGTTCCAATTATTTCGATTTAACACTATTGACCGAAAGCCTAAATCTCAAATCAGGCAAAACTAAATACAACAAAATTAAACACAAAACCATAAAAGTTTTACCTGGTATAATCGAGTTAGAGATACTTACGAATCCGTTCAGCATCGTATGCAAGATGACACCAAAGTTTTATAGGATTCAGGATATTAGATCGCGTTATCCAAAAAAAACCCAAAGTTCAAGAGGATTCATTATAACAACCATTATGTATTAACCATAGAAAAACCAAAATCAATATAAAGTAAATCTTACTCACCGTATCTTCGAATCCTCCTGAATCAAGACCCCACGGCCTCTATCCTACGACCACAAAAAACTACATCAGTGTGGAATCGACTTTTGATAATATAAAGTAAATCTTACTCACGGATGGTTACTGCTGCTGCTGAATTAGTGAGGAGTCGAATGTTATGAAAGACGCTAGAAAGTTATCCTATATAAAATAGACATGGGCCAGAGAGACGGGATAACTTTTGGGCTAAGGCAAGATATTTGGGCTTAAATTGGGCAAAGGATACTGTTTATGGAGTGACGTCGTTTTAAACGACCTTTAATATATATAGTAATAAACGATTTGAAATAAAATCATAGCGAAAATAGGCCTTGAATAATGAGCTACTAGGTACATATGAAAATGGGCCTTGTAATAACAAGACGCTGGATCATTTTGCATGTATTGAATGATGAACCACTAGGTAAATATGAAAATGGGCCTTGTAATAACAAGACGCTGGATCATTTTGCATGTGTTGAATGATGAGCCACTAAGTAGTTATTGGAATCACTAAGCGACATAGGTTTATTTATTTATTTTATTTTTTTATTTTTTTTTACAATAAACTCGCTGACCGAATTAGGGGTAAGCCATTTGTTCCTCCTATGTTTTTTTTTTTTTTTTTTTTTTTTTTTTCATTTTTCATTTTTATTTTTATAATTTTCTTGTTGTTATAAAACTATAAAACTGAATGTACGAAACATAAAATATAAAAGTTAAAAAGTCAAAAGTATTAAACTGCTAAAAAATACAGAACATAAATTGATAAAAAATTGTGTTCTACTGTTTAAAAGAAAATGCTTATACTTTTTTGTACTTTTTGGTGGACCAGATGTACCAATAGTAGTACCCAGACCAAAAAACAACATGAACAGTTTGCATTTTGTTTCATACTTGTTCCTCCTATGTTTTTTTTTTCCATTTTTTTTAAATTTTCTTGTTATTATAAAACTATAAAAATGAATGTACGGAACATAAAATATAAAAGTTAACAAGTCAAAAGTATTAAAATGCTAAAAAATATGGAACAGAAACTGATAAAAAATTGTGTTCTACTATTAAGAAGGAAATTAAAAGAAATTGATGTATATTTTTTTTTTGTACTTTTTGGTGGGCTAGATGCCTAGATGTACCAATATTAGTACCATTTGGACATGTCTATGAACAGTCTGCATTTTCTGCAACTAAATACAAAATATCAGTCTTTTGTTAAAGGTCTTTCAGTTGCAGATAATAATTGCAACTTGGACATGTCTATGAACCATTTGGACCCGTAAAAGCTGTTGGTTATCATGTCAACCTTTGGTTGAGATTTACCTAAATATCTTCTTAGTCCTTTTCTTTTTGTTGGTTTTTACTTCTTTGTTTGAATTAGAGGACGGCGCCTTTATTCAGTGAATTGATGGTAATACACGAAAGTAGTAATCGGACTTGTCAATATCATACGACAAGTGAGCCCCCGCACATGTGTAGTTATAGTACCTCCAAGGCTCCAATTCTGCTATCGAATATATTGTTTCGTGTTATATCTCTATCAAACTTACTTCTTAATCATCTAATTAGTGTATATTTTTTTGGGAACGGCAAGAATATATTAAAAACTAGCAAGAAGCTAGAAGAAAAATAGAGTACTAGAAGCCATCTAATTTGTGTATTAAAAAAAAAACGTCGTAGCTTTTTTGAAGAAAATATTGTGGTATGAAGAGTCAGGATAGAGTTGATGATTAAGCATGGTGATTGAATGTGTTTGGAATGTACATAGATGGTCCTAAACAGGTTCATTGCACCATGAATCAATTTACCAAGAATGGCATTAACCTCACCCATCACCAACGATCTCATGAAGCCAAGTTGATATATAGGTGGTGGCCAAATGACCCTTCTTCTAATATTTTACCCACACAATCATGAGGAGATGTTGTACACGTTTCAAATGTGAGTTGGTTTTATTCGAATATTGTGAATTTAGTTGTTTAGACCAGTCTAAAAGGATGAAGAAAAAGAAAAAAAAAGTGTTTACTTCAAAACTAATCAAGATTGTTCACTGGTTACTTGGATCCTTCAAGTGTATAACAATATAATCGTATCAATTACTAGTATTTTTTTTTGGTGCAAAATGGTGAATATTATATTAACTCCAATGAATGTACATCATAAGAATAGAGACAAAGATTTAGACATCTCACAAATCTTATACAAACAACATTACATATACTACGCTATTCAATCCTGACACTCTCAATACTATCAAACGACACTTCGTTATCTATATAACTGATACTACATGACTGATTCAAAACAAACTTCACAGTCATCGACTGCACTAATGATCCAAGCTACACTGTAACAGGAACCATGCCAACTTAGATTCTAAATTCACCATATCATTGCACCTACAATCTAACTACATTTCCACATCACTTCCCCATCCTCCCATTCAACCAGCATCCACAATAGGAGGATAGGATAAGTGTGTGGCTTCACTAGGAACCCATTTCCCATCCATAGAAAGGCTCTTCCAATCAACCTACATTTCCCTATCTAAAAAGGCTTCAACTGATTGAAAACACAAACCCCCCATGATGACCACCCTTTCCTCCTGTGATGATGTGTTGGATGGACCAAGAAGTCTCATCTTTCTCACCTCTCTATTCCACCCATCATACATCATCCACCTAAGCTACTTACCTTTCACAATTATCAAACCTTTATTATGGTACATCTTACTGAATTAAACCTCCTTTTTATACCATATGCATAACTGTTCCCTCCCAAGGCCAAACAGAAAGACACATGGATCTAAAAAAAATACAGTTTTACCAGTTAGACTCCAAGTACAAGGTTTAATCAACTGTAGTAGCCTGCAATTAATTCTGCCAAGAGCTTGAACCATAACCCAAGCACTCCTTTATTTTATTGATGCAGAAAACCTACTACATGACAATTACTAGTATGTACACAATAGAAAATTCAATATCTTATGTCATAAATTTAAATGTTTCTCGCTAACTTTTAATAGTATTGTTATAAATAATTATATGAGAAAATTGCAAAAATCGTCCTTGTGGTTTGGCCAAATTGCACGTTTTGTCCTTACTGTTCATTAATTGCAAAAATGGTCTGGATTTGGCACTGTTTCATTCACTTTTGGTCCTTCGTCCTTGCAACCACAAGGACGAAACGTGCAATTTGGCCAAACCACAAGGACGATTTTTGCAATGCCGAAGGATCAAAAGTGAATGAAATAGTGTCAAATCCGGACCATTTTTGCAATTAATGAACAGTAAGGACGAAACGTGCAATTTGCCCAAACCACAAGGACGATTTATTGCTACAGTAAAATCGCAAAAAGATTATTCTACCAACAATGATAACACTATTATGATGATATCTTAAAGATCTAGATACCCAAAACTTACCCACCATAATTCTAGCTGAACTCTAATACATGTTAGAGGTTGCAGAACGCATGTTTATATAAGTTAAAGGCTGTTTGGAATTTCTATTTTTTTCTTCTACTTTTGCTTTAAAAAATGTGTTTCTATTTTGACTAAAAATAAGTGCTTCTGTATAAAGTATAGAACTTTGATTCAAATTTAAAATAAGAAGATACGTAGTTTTTTTAGTATTTGACAAATTCTGCTTATTTAATTAAATGATAGATAAAATGAAAATCTTTTTAATTTGTTACATATTGTTAAGTTAGTTAAACGTAAGAACAACATATACAATTGATCTAACGAAAACTATAAACATATTATACAAATATAGTGAGCAGAATTATTGTGGGTTATACATAAAAGCTAACTTAACATACTTACATAAAAGAAACTGTGAGAAACCGTGGGTTATATCAAAAAAAATTTAGCGTTTGGTGAGTGTTACATACTGTTGATAAAAAAGTTGGGCGTTCCTGATTATGGGCTCTTGCTCTCGTACTAATTCGCTTCTTAATGCTTGAAACCTGCGCACTAAGAAAATAAACAACACCGTTAGGCTTATCGTGGGATTGTCTCCCACGATTAGACTCCGGCGTGAGAGTAAGTAATCGATTTAGGGTTCTCGTAAAGAGTTTTAGAGTTTGTGTATCGTACCTTGAATGAGAATTATGTCATTCCTTATATAGGCGCAGAATCCTTGTAGGGTTCGTGCTCCTTACGTTTCGCACACATGGTGCTTATCCGGGTTAAGGATATTCATTCCGTAGATAGAAGATCTCTATCTATTTCGTATGTAGTTCGGTTGGGCTTGCATGAGCCCATTCCTATTATTGCTGCGGCCCAAGTTATAATAGCCCACGCATGGTGGCTTTAGGCCTTAGCAATGTTTAATATTTGGGCTTGTGGCCCATATATAGACTATACGTCATCATGTCCCCCCAGTCAAGTGTGCGCGGCTCGTAGCCGCGGATGCTAGACTAATCACAACAACGGTAAGCGTGGCGGGAGAACATTGAAATATTGCCGCCCAATTTGGAGTACAATGTACCTAGTCATAGATATTTCAAAGAAATACCTCGAAAATTGGGGGTTGTGTCCACGTGTCCCTCGTAAGTCGGGAAAAAGTGCATGTACCGGTTCGGTTTCTAGTCACATGTTTTGTGAGTGGGATCCACGTGGACATCATCTAGGGTTTTTGACCTCCTTATATAAGAGTCACCGCCCCCATTTTACCAAAACACACAGTAAAAACACATACTCACTTCTTCAAAACGTTTTTTTGCAAAGAAAGTAACTGTTTTATTAGGTAAATTTGTGTGCGTTTCTCGGTAAATTTATGAAAATGGTTGCCCAATTAGAATATTTTCGCTCTGCGATGACTGAGAATGATGTGCGTCAGTTTACATCTGACTACTTCATTTCTCTGGATGTGCATCCAGAGGCCCCAGATGTTGATGCGTGTATAGCCGATTTCCCCGAAGGGAAAATAGGATTATACACGCGTTTTTTCGAGTACGTGAATTACAGCGTACCGATATCTATTTTTCTGAGCAATTTGCTCAATCACTATCGTCTCCACATCTCACAGCTGCACTGTATAGGTGCGGCTAAGGTGTCGAATTTTGAAGTAAACTGCCGTTTACTTGCGATAGAGCCGACCATTGCCTTGTTCCGCGCCTTCTACCACACAACGTGGTCGAATGGATGGGTGTCTTTTGCGAAGCGCCCGGGGGCGCTTCAATGCTATACTGAGAAGGTAGACTCCCTGAGGCATTGGAGGGAGCATTTTTTATGGGTTGATGACGTGGTGTTTCCATCACCCTTTGAGTTTTATACTCAAGATACGTTGCCAAGGGATGGGCGCCCCGCACCCGGTTCCTATAGTCTGACCGATGCGCAGACCCTTGATGCCAACCGCATTCCCATTAACCCTTATCCGGAGGAGTTTTTGGTGCACATGGGGTTGAGTCGCAATTAGTTCGGTAGTGTTGACGAGGTGCCAACCTTCATAGATGAGGAAGGCCGGGGTGGGTGTTCGTCCCTTCTACTTCAAATATGTAAGTTTTTCTATATGCGCACATTTAGTAACTAATCCTTTCTTTTTGCTGTTTTTTTATGTGCGCAGAGATGGATCTATTCGCTGTGGTTAAGCTGTAAAAGCCAAAGCAGGTGACTGTGGGAGTGCGCCCTCTGAGGGAGGGTAAGCAGCCACTCCTGGATGCGACCCAGGGTCATCTGACTGTGCTGGGGGATCTTGGTCACGAGGATACGCCGCCTTTCCAAGTAACGCCCGTTCAGAGCATGGCACCAGATGTGGAGATGGCGCAGGAGGAGGAGGCGCACGCTGAATCATCTGATAGCGTGGAAATCTTGAAGCCTGAGGAGGTGCTGAAGGAAGAGGTAGCGCAGAATCTAAAGCGCAAAAGGGAGGCTGGGAGCAGTGGCACTTCGAAGAGACGACGCCACCTTATTGGAGATGCGGAGTCATCCGCGGAGGAGGATACATCCGCCCCTGGCGCGGATAAGAAGGCTGCAGAGGCCTCTCCATTTCTGTATGTATCTTTGTCTTATATATATATATATATATATATATATATATATATATATATATATATATATATATATATATATTTGTATTACTTGTCGTAATATGATCTAACTGTTTTCTTCATGTATTGTAGGGATGATGCCACGAAGGATGATGGAGCCTTCGTGGAGACCATGTCCCCTCCGCAGAATGAAAACAAGGAGGGGAAAGCTAAGGTTGATGAGGGCGTACCTGCGTAGCAACTGATGGATGAGTTGGCTGTGACTGCTGCACGTCAGACTGAGCTGGTGGCTCAGTTAAGGACGAGGTACGTCGGGGAGAGCAGTACTCTCGCCCCAAAAGATGAGGAGATAACTATGCTCCGTGCGCAGCTAGCTGAAGCGCAGGCGGAAGTGGGGTCCTCCAGGGTGTACAATGAGAAGGTCACCCATGAGAAGTTGACCGCGATGGCTGAGTTGGAGCAGGCGCGCGAACAACTTCATCAGTACAAGGCCAACCTTACTTGGGCAGTAAGGTATTTGGAGGAGAAGAAGGAGGAGCACTTCGCGAATATTGCCTAGTTCAAGGAGCGCATGGAGGAGATTATCCAGATGCAGGAGAACAAGCTGCGTGGCCTGAGCATAGAGTACGATGAGGAGTTATACCCTCATCTGATGTCGACCATTACTGAGCGCAGGTATTTCCTTTTCAGCTTTTTATACTTTATTACATTTTGTTGCGATGCTTTTCCTTAACACAAGTTGTCCTTGTTGATGTAGGTGGTTGATCAGTCACGGACTGCGCCTGGCAGCTATGGGCACTTTGGAGTCCCAAGAGGTGTTGGGTGCCTTTGGGAAGGTGGTGTAGTGTGCCGTGGAGTGCGGGAGGTCACAGGCTATGGAGGATCTCCATGAGGCTAAGCTGTTGAGCAAGGACTTGACTGAGGTACCTGGCTATAACGCGGCTGCATATGATGAGCTAATGCAGGCTATGGAGGGGTTGAAAGTTCTTGAGTTGCCTCATATTGCGCGATTGGTGCGTGACCAAGACAACCCCATAAAGGTAATTATGGCGGGGTTGACCTTGGAGCGCCACATCTTGGAGGATGCTGAGGCGCCACCGGATTACTTCCTTAAGCCCGATGAGTCGCAGCTGCAGGTTCCAGTGTTTGTACAGCCTCGCCATATGCTGAACCCTTTTGCCCTTGAGAGGGAAATTGCTCTGAAGGAGGTACTGGAGCGCCACGCGCAGAGAGCTGCCCAAAAGATAGGTATCCAGGGCAAGGCAGTATTATGCGGTGTGGGTGCTGCACACATTCCCAGGTCTGACGGGGTTCCTGTGAGTGTGCCAACCGTATCTCCCAAGGGTGCATTGCTTTTGAGGAAGCTTCAGGAGGCGGGGAGTTCTGCTGCACCAGAAGATAGTCCTGAGCATCGCCATAGTGTGTAGGCTGTTTCTTGTATATGTATTATGTAAATAATAAAGTGTATCTTTTTCTTGTAATTTTGTGTAAAAATGTTGAATAAGATACTCTTTTATAAATTAAGTGCATGACTTAAAAATATACTTGCATTAATGTTTGCTAAGTTTTATTATTTGACCAAGTGTCTTGGCTCGTTATTTGCTAAGCTTTGTACGGTGTACTTAATATTTGCGCATCCTTCATGGGATGCGCATGTAAAACTTACCTCAACGTCTCAAAAGTAAGGTGCTTAGCAAGGATGCGTGATCCAATATTGATGGGTTTGCAATCCTCTTACTCATCGAGTGAATTAGTAGGTTTACTCATCCTTTATGCCTTCGTGGGTCTTAATTAGTGCATGCACGCCATGTAGGCAAAAATATAAGAGAACAATATCGATATATATAAGTATATACGCAATAAAGTGAAATACGTTATGAAGTTAGCTAGAAACCATAACATTTTATTGATACTTGCAAGTTTTTTTAAAAAGTAAAAATACAATTCCTAAGAAAGAAAAGAAAAAAAAAAAACACTTATTGGGCACATCCTAGAGTGCAAAGGTGTCTGTGTAATGGTCGTGGCCTTGCCTAAAAATAACATCTTTTAAGATTGCAGATGTTCCAGGTGCGTGCTAGGTCGTGACCCTCCATATCGCGCAGCTTGTATGCGCCATTGCCTAGCGCATCAGTGACCTCGTAGGCTCCTTCCCATTTAGGTCCGAGCTTGCATGTGTCCTCTGCGTGGCTCGCATCATTGGCGCGGTATACAAAGTCTCCTGGCCTGAAGGAAGTGTGTTTGACCTTTGCATCATAATACTTCTTCATTTTTGCCTTAGCCTTTGCTTCGCGTATTGTTGCGCATTCACGTCTTTCTTCCAGTAAGTCCAAGTCTATGCGCCGCTCCTCGTCATTTGTTGTGGCTTTGACCTCTGCTGTTCGTATAGTTGGCATTCCTATCTCAGCTGGTATGACGGCCTCTGTTCCGTAGACAAGGGAGAATGGCGTGTCGCCAGTACTGGTTTTGATTGTGGTGCGATGCGCCCATAAGACATGTGAGAGCTCGTCCACCCACCTTCCTTTGTGTCTGTCAAGGCACGCTTTTATTCCTTCACCTAGACTGCGATTTGCGAGCTCAACTAAGCCATTGGTTTGTGGGTGTTTTACTGAAGCGAAGTGTTGCGTGATGTTCAATTGCGCGCACCAATCTTTGAATGGGTTGTCGCAGAACTGTTTTCCATTGTCTGATATAATCTCTCCGGGTAGTCCGAAGCGACAGACAATGTTGTCCCAGACAAAGCGTTTGACTTGGTTTCCCGTGATGCTCACCACCGCCTTTGCTTCAATCCACTTCGTGAAGTAATCTATGGCTACGATGAGGAACTTTAGTCCTCCTGCTGCAACTGGAAAGGGTCCTGCGATGTCAATGCCCCATTTGTAAAATGGCCATGGTGAGGTGATGGGTGTTAGCTCTTGTTGTGGTCGGCGCGGAATTGGCCTATGTACTTGATAATTGCTGCATTGCTTTATCAGATCGCATGCGTCGCGGTGCATGGTTGGCCAATAATACCCCGACCGTAGAGCGCTTGCTACCACAGATCGTGGTCCTGAGTGCATGCTACATGATCCAGTGTGAATTTCTCGGAGTACATAGTCTGCTTGAAGAGGTCCAACACATCTGAGCCAAGGTTGCAAGAAAGAGCGTCGATAGAGTATGTTGTCTCGTAGTTCAAATCGCTGCGCTGTGCACCGCACTCTTCGAGCGTCCGTATTGTCTTGTGGCAAGATTCCTTTGCTAATGAATTCAATGATAGGTGTCATCCATGTAGGATCTTGTTCTTCTATCACTGTGGATACTTCCATTTCCAAGATTGACTTGTTTTGTAGGTTTCTACCAATACCTGTTTTGATAGGTGCGCAAAGCTTGTGGATGCGATCTTGCTGAGCGCATCAGCCTTCCTGTTGTCCCCTCTGGGCACCTGTTTTATTGTGAACCTGTCAAAGTTTTTAATTAAGGACTTGGTCTTTTCCAGGTATTGGATCATGTGTTCATCTTTGGCTTCATATTCACCTAGCACATGGTTAGCGACTAGTCGAGAATCTACATTTGCTTCCAAGTTGCGTACACCCATTTGGATTGCGATGCGTAGTCCAGCTAGTAGGGCTTCGTATTTTGCCTCATTGTTTGTGGCTGTGAATTCGAAGCGCAGCGCATAGGTGAATTCCATACCTTCTGGATTTGTGAGAATAAGGCCTGCGCCTGATCCATCTACACATGAAGACCCATCTGTGAACAGAATCCAGGGTTCCTGCAGATCTGTTTTGGTTGCAGATGTTGGACTATCGCTATCTGGCTTCTCAACAATGAAATCAGCTAATATTTGTCCTTTGATTGCAGTGCGCAGTCTATATGAGATGTTATATTCACTTAACAGTACACTCCACTTTTGTAGCCGTCCTGATGCGTCAGGTTTAGAGATAACTTGTTTGATTGGCTGATCTGTGATCACCTCTATTGGGTGCGCTTGAAAGTATCTGCGCAGTCTTTTGGCTGCGAATACTAAAGCTAAGATCAGCTTTCCATAGCGCTGTAGTTAGTCTCTGTCTTCTTCAATGCTTTGCTTACAAAGTATATGGGTGTCTGGACGGAGTTCCTATCTGTCAATAGCACTGCGCTGACTGCTCCATGAGTTGCCGATAAGTACATGATTAGTTCTTCCCCTGGTCGCGGTGCGACAAGTTTGGGAAGAGATGCCAGATGGTGTTTTAGCTGTTGGAAAGCTTCTTCTGCTTCTTCGGTCCAACGAAAGTCTCCCTTTTTAGTACACTTCGTGAGTGTTTTAAAGAGAGGAAGTGATTTGTCTGCTGACTTAGATAATAAGCGGTTTAGCCCTGCTAGCTTTCCATTTAATGACTGGACTTCTTTGATTGTGCGCGATGAGGGGAGATCAATAACAGCCTTTGTTTTTTCTGGACAAGGCTTGATTCCATCAGGTTCTATTAAGTATCCAAGGAACATGCCTTCGGTTGCGCCAAAGGTGCACTTCTTGGGGTTTAACTTCATGTTTATTTGTCCCAATGTTCTGAACGTTTTCTCGATGTCGCGCACCAATTCATTCTCTGTGTGGCTTTTGATGACAAGGTCGTCAACGTAGACCTCCAAGTTGCGACCCACTTGTTTCTCGAAAGCTGTGTCCACCAATCGTTGGTATGTTGCGCCTGCGTTTTTTAAGCCAAAAGGCATTTTTGTGTAGCAGTAAACTCCTTGACTGGTGTGGAAAGCTGTTTTTTCTTCATCTTTGACTGCCATCTAAATTTGATGATACCCTTTGTATGCGTCTAGGAAGCATTTGAAAGGGTATCTGCACAGGGATTCTACCTTCCAGTCTATTTCTGGCAGTGGATAGCAGTCTTGTGGATATGCTTTGTTAAGGTCTGTGAAGTCCACGCACATTCTCCAACTGCCATCGCTCTTTTTTACCATCACTGGGTTAGAGAGCCAGTCATGATAGTACACTTCGCGCATGATGCCTGCGTCTACGAGTTTGTGTATTTCTTCCAGAATAGCTTTTGCACGATCTGGGGCTTGGCCACGCTCCTTCTGTCGTATTGGGGGATATCCTTGTCGGATTTGTAGCTTATGCTCTGTGATAGAGCGTGGCACTCCTGTCATGTGTTTTTGTTCCCATGCGAAGATGTCTAGGTTCTTTTTTAAGAGTGCGCACACGGCTGCTTTACCTTTGTAATATAAAGATCCTCCAATCGAGACTTGTTGGTCTGGGTAATCGGGATGAATAGCGACCTTTAGGTTTGGTGTTTTTTCTGTGCGCTGTTCTGGAATATTCTCCACCTCAGTGGTTACTGCGTTGCATTCTTTTGGTAGTACTGTTGTGTTGTAGAGGGTAACGACTCCTCCTTCCACTAGGAATTTGAGTATCCCATGTGCCGTGGATGGCACAGCGCGCATGGATGATATTCCAGGTCTCCCAATGATGCCATTGTATGGTGAGGGAGACTTGATTACCATGAAATTTATCCATGTTGCTGGTGAGTGTTGTTCGTCTCCTACAACTACTAGCAAGCGCAATTGACCCATATGCCAAATCTTTTCTCCTGTGAATCCAGTCAACGACGTTGTTGCTGGTATCAATTGACTTTGGATTTCAGGTCGCAGTCTTTTGAAACAATGATCGTATAGGATATCTGCGGATGCTCCTCCGTCAATGTACATGCGGTGGATATCATGTCCCCCCGTATGTATTTCAATGGTTAGAGGTTCTACCACTGCGTTGTTCGCAGCTAGAGTGGGGAAAGATATCTCTTTTTCTGGAGAGAATATTTGACTGACTTTTTGTTTTATCTTGCGTTGCCATGACTGTATCATGTATATGATGTCAGCTTTTTCTTTGGGAGGCTCTTTCTTGCCCCCGTTCCTTTGTTTGTCCTTTCCTTCTTTGATGTTTTTCACAAGGTGGTCCATTCTGCCCTCTCTTACTAACTTTTCAATTAGTTGTCGTAGCTGGACGCACTCGTTAGTTGTATGGCCTTTTTGACCATGGTACTCGCAATATCCATTCCCTACGCGCTTTTCCTCTGCGGTACGCATTGGTGGAGGTTTTGGGAAATTTGCCCCTTCTGTTACAAATATTTCCCTCGGAGTTTTTGTGAGAGGGGTGTACTTGTCATTGTCTCTTCCACTGCGGTAATTCTTGTTGCGGTTGTTATTCTGATCATTGGATTGTCTCCTAGGCTGTTCTTGTTGCCTATAATTCGAGTAACCCTTTTTGCTGTCCGCAGCGGCTGCTTCTCCTTATATGAAGGATCTTGTGCGCTTTGTTAGCTCATCAAAAGTTTGGGGAACTTTGTCATTTAGCTTCCGGATAAGTTCTGGGTTGTTAATCCCATTCATGAACCCTGAAATTTTTAGAATTTCAGGACATGCTTTGACCTGGATGCACTCATCTTTTAAGCATTCCATAAAAGCGCTGGTTGATTCCCCTTGGCGCTGTTTCACTCTGGCTAGTTCAACAGGGTTTTTAGCGCACTTCTTTCTCTAGGTGAAGTTGAGACGGAATGCTTTCCGTAATTCTTCAAACCCACCGATGCTCCGTCGTGGGAGTTTGCTAAACCATGTGCGCGCATTCCCTACCAACGTAGAATTAAACATATGGCACCACACAGGCTGTGGCCAGTTTTCGATAGTGGCAGCTGATTCGAAAACTTTTAGATGATCATCAGGATCACCTGTTCCATCATATGTTTTCACGTTAGTGGGCATGCGCCTCCTTTTGTGATCGGAGTAATCGCTGATACGTCGTGTAAACGCATCAACTTTCTGGCGTCGCCATGGAAGAGATATATCTTCATTCTCTTCTTCGCGGCGTCTTCCTCTTGATTTCCAATGTCCTGTTTCTCTATCCTCGTTGTCCGAGGAGTCACTGGAGGAAGAGTAGTATCTTTTTCGGCGCTTGTGCCGACTTCCTTCAGAAGAAGAGCTTGAGGGGCTTTCACTTGGGGACATTTTTTTCCCCAATCTGTCGTGAATTCTCTTGCTCCCAGATTTGGAGGACCCTTGGCTTGGTGAATGCTGAGGTCCTAGTCGGTCTTGTATCCCTCGACTGCCAAGTCTGGAATGAACATTAGTGCGCCTCTCGCTGCCTTCATATTCCTCTGAATATTGTGAATCAGATGTCGTACCCAGCCTATCGTGGATAGTAGTACGTTTTTCGTTATCTGCGCGTCTCCCTCGTGGGTGACACGGTGGTGATGGTTCGCGTTCAGGACCAAAATTGAGCCGGGCTTGAAGGCTCGCACTCGACCTTCTTCTTGCTTCTTCTTGCATGAGGGCAGTAAGAGTTTCATAGTTTTGGGATACAAAATTTCCCAATGTTAGGTCAGGTGTGTCCTCAGTTACTGCAAGAATATTTGCCTCAGTGTTGGGCGCCCTATCTCGGTTAGGCGCGCCTGGTGGTACAGTGTTGTCCACTGTAGGTACAGTTTGATGAGGAGTAGTGAAGAGGGTGCGCTGGAGTTCCTCAACACTTGGGACCACTGTGGTTTGGGTAGTCCTTATAGGCAGTTCTACCGCTGGAAGAGGTTGGGTTGTCCCTGCCTCTTGGTGACCAGGTACGCTGGTTGTCCCAGCAACCTGCCTAGGGGTCGAATCTTGTTGATTCTTCCTCTGGGGATCACGTTTTTCTGGCTGCGGAGTCCGCTGGCTTGAATTCTTATTCTTCGTCATTCTAGTTCCTTAGTTCTTAGTAGGGTCCCACGAATGGCGCTACTTGTTGATACAAAAGTTGGGCGTTCCTGATTATGGGCTCTTGCTCTCGTACCAATTCGCTTCTTAATGCTTGAAACCTGCGCACTAAGAAAATAAATAACACCGTTAGGCTTATCGTGGGATTGTCTCCCACGATTAGACTCCGGCGTGAAAGTAAGTAATCGATTTAGGGTTCTCGTAAAGAGTTTTAGGGTTTGTGTATCGTACCTTGAATGAGAATTATGTCATTCCTTATATAGGCGCAGAATCCTTGTAGGGTTCGTGCTCCTTACGTTTCGCACACATGATGCTTATCCGGGTTAAGGATATTCATTCCGTAGATAGAAGATCTCTATCTATTCCGTATGTAGTTCGGTTGGGCTTGCGTGAGCCTATTCCTATTATTGCTGCGGCCCAAGTTATAATAGCCCACGCATGGTGGCTTTAGGCCTTAGTAATGTTTAATATTTGGGCTTGTGACCCATATATAAACAATACGTCATCACATACTTACATGTATAACCCACAATAATTATGATTTTATCAGCGTGATTAAAAAGAAGCCATGTTAGTAGTCATGGTATTATGCAATTTATCATGGCTGGAAAAACAACTAGTGATGATTGAATAATTAAAGTTATAATCATTTCAGGGCGATTCATTCTAGTACAACTTTGAGAAGTATCAGATACGGAGTACTGATTATCGCAAACTACATTGTCTCAAAACTCTAATTGCTTGTTAAGTTTAATCACCCTTTACGTGTTTAAATCTCGTTTGGACTTCTTTCTTGGCCAATCCTAATTTCATTTCATTCTGAAAATTAAGGACCATGATAACCAAACTAATTAATGAATCTAATTATATGAACATGAGCATGTGTTTATTGATAAAATCGGTTAATTTGTTAACTGAATATGCAAACCAAAAAAGCTGGTAAACTGATTATCAAATTAACCGAATATGCAAACCAAAAAAGCTGGTAAACTGATTATCGGTTAACAGGTTTTCGGTTCAAACCAAAAAAGCTGGTAAACTGATTATCGGTTAACAGGTTTTCGGTTCATAATATAACGAACCTGTAGGACCGATTAACGAAATATTCGGTTAATTGTTCTCCAACACTCCTAACTAGAATTATTAGTGAGAAAATATCGACAAACACAAATCATAGGGGTCATTATTAATAAACAGTTTCGTTAACCATTCATGTGTTGTAACTTAAGAAAGTTCGTTGAAAAGCTAAAATATAAATCTAACTTGTTACTTGTCTAAGTACTCCGTAATACCTTGATCCTAGTATATGTTGTATATCACCAGTAATATAAAACTTAAAACTTCATTTAATCCCCTACAAACTACAACTAATATTTAATACTCCGTAGTAGATGAAATTGTCCTGTTAACTTAATTTAAGCCTTTTAAAGTTTGATACTGATTTTATCATTATAAACAAAGTTTCTCTGTTCCAAATATGCAAACACTAGATCAAACGAGATAGATTTCAATAAGAAAACAGCTAAAGTCAAATTAGAAATTTGGATTTCCATACTTAGAAAGTTAATAAATTACAACACCACTACTTCACAAACACAACACAAAATCATCATCAGCAATCACTAGTAACATATTCCATAAACTCCGGATCCGATTCAATACCCGCCATCGTCTCTGGCGACAACACGACCTCTAAGTCGACACTTCCACCACCTTCACGCCCTGGAAACGCTGATATCTTCCCATCAAACTTATTTGCTCGCCCACTTCTAATCGCTATCGGCTTCCCCCACCCAAAATCATTATCAAACATGGGAAACCTCGGCGAACTCCCCATTGTCAACATTGCCCCATCAAAATTCCCTAAAGGAAAACACCGTGGGTCGTTTTCCCAATTTTTAACAAAAATACCCACCATAGTGTCATCATGAGACAACACATTTTTATTTAATTGTTCGGCACACCATTTCAGATCATGCGACAATACGTCACCTGCAGTGGCGTATGTTGGAATGCTCTGAATGGCGTTGCCAAAATAATGTTTGTCTAATTTTGGACTCAGTCTGTGCCGGCAATTCACTGCCATTCGAAAAGTTGTCATTTTCGAGTCAGCGAATTTCCGTGCACGTGTCACTGCGCGCCATAGCAGCGCGCAGAGTGACTGAAAAGAAGAAATTTCAGACACAGATATCTGATTATTTTCTTTTTTCAAAACAACAGCATTTCGTAACCAGTTACCTAATAACTCGGTTACTTTCTCATCATTCATTTCCTTTCCAATCAACTCAACCACATTAATCTCACCATCACCATACAAGCTTTTCTTCCTATTATTATTCGTCCGGTTCTTCAACTTCAAAATCGACTCTCTACTAAACCGAAACACCCGCTCACTCAACGGGGCGTGCTCATCAAAAGTCACCTTCAAACCATCTTCAGGAACTTTCAAAACAGCCTCCGAAATCAACACAGAATCACGAACAAAACACGCCTCCTGGGACGACACATTCCCTTCACCTCTACATATCTCAGAATACATATTAATAAAATTCCACAAAGAAGTCCCATCTACAACAGCATGATTAACCGAAAAACCAATAAACACACCATCACTCAGCTCAGTCACCTGCACGCCCAAAAGCGCGTTTTTATGGCCAGCATAGCTAACCATTCTGTCAAAAGCAAAAAAACTTTTAACACAATCTGGCACATGGGTAGGAGCCAACACATCACACACTGATAAAGAAGTACTATTTGCATGCACAAATTCGGCTCCAGCTTCGTTACATGCTATATACACATAGCCCTTATCATCGGTTACTAAGCGCCCTCCTAGCGGGGGGAAATGTACCAGTGTTTTTGCAAGTGCGGATTTTAGCTTAGACACGAGGTCGAGGATTGAGATTGTAGTAGGCTTGGTGAAAAGGTTTCCTTTTTGTATATAGTGACATGACAACATTGGCAAGTCAGATACTGAGAGCTTAAGGTCGGGAAGTGTCGATTTTTTTTCGGGAAAGATTGTTGTTTTCTCGATTATGTTGACATGGCGTTGAGAGGATTGGCAAGGCATTTTGTGTATCGACTTTGTGTTTGTGAAAAATGGTGGTGTGATGGAGAGTGTAAGTGTGTTGTGGTTTATATAGGGGATGTTTGGACAATTGGACGGTTGGGTTCATGCATTTGCCAATGGTTTAAATTTTTGTTTTTTTATGGTCAGATACGTTTTGAAGGAGAATGCATATGACTGGCTGTCACGTGCCATCCAAACGATTTCTAGCTGTGTATTATATTCACTTCACCAAAATAAGTAAAAGTATAAAGTATTACAAATAGAGTTTAATTATATTGAAAATTAATTTAATGATGATAATGATTTTCATGCTAAGAGTATTTCTATTTTTTTTTTTTTTTTTATTTAAATCAGATTATTATGGTAATAAAGTTAAGACCAAATCATGTTTGAATACCATATATAGTAAATGCAGGTCTTTATAACTTTTTATTTAAATCAGATTGTTAAGCTAATAAAGTTAAGACCAAATCATGTTTGCAATAAAACTTTGGAACTTCAATTTCATCATCAATATCTATTTTTTTTTTTTTTTTTTTTTTCTTTCTTCCTCTCTCTTTCTTTCTTTCTTTCTTTCTTCAATTTGACATTTTTCTACTTCAACATTCCTCTTAAACTCTCCCAACCTCTAAACACTATCTTAAACTTTACTTATGATATTTTCAGCTACTCTATATTTACCATTTTACGAAAGTTAACTA
Organism: Artemisia argyi; assembly: GCA_030686995.1. Lineage (NCBI taxonomy): Eukaryota > Viridiplantae > Streptophyta > Magnoliopsida > Asterales > Asteraceae > Artemisia > Artemisia argyi. The sequence continues at coordinate 138,065,638 of CM060694.1, forward strand.
CAGAGTTTAACGGAAACCAAGTACTTTGAAGACTGGTTTTCCAACTGTTCATATTTTCTGACGTTTCCAACGAGATGGTTGCGATAACAACCAAACACTATAGATGTAACAATTCGCAATTTTGATGTCATTATTTAATTGTTTAATTTTTTACTTAATATTTATTTAAAGTAAATTACTCTTGCAAGTAACTAAATAGGTTATTCCGCATACGTCGTTAAACGTACATTTAACTTGAACCGACTCAAGACTATGCTCAATCTACGTAATTTATGCATTTAATTTTCCTTATAATCATATTTTATATGTCATATTTTACTTTTACCATTTTTATGTAAACCTTGTACATTTTAAGTTTTATACGTTTACAACTTATGTTTTTAAGATTAACAATGTATATCACCCCTAAACTTAAACTCGTGTCACATCTAAAATACTCTAATTATTTTGACAAGTTATATTCGTGTTTTAGTTATATCATCAAACGATTAATTTCTAGCCAATATTACACAAACACAATACTTTTTTTTATATAGAGTGGATCGATAATAAGAGCACGCGGTAAGGTGGTGGTGTGTTAAGTCTTAACTCACTGCCACCTCAGCGCCACGTCAGCTTTTCCCTTTTAACCTTAATTCTTGACTTTCCACCCCGGTAAGGTAACTCACCTATAACTCACCTTAACTCACCTCCACCCCAAATATTTTCAATTTCAACCACAAATTTTAACAAACACTTCATTTATTTAAAACATAACATTAATTCTTAAACATTTTACAATACGAAATTAAAACATAAATATTACATTACATAAAACATCTTAATTAAACTACGTTAATTAAACATAAAAACATCTTAATTAAACTACAATTATTAAACATAAAACATCTTAACTAAAACTACGATTAATTAATTAAAACATCAAACAACTAAACGAAAATTAAAAGCCCTAAACAACGATACGACAATGATAATAAAACTACGATTCAGTAAAACGAATCATCCGAGACCCAGCCCTCGTCACTCGAAGCACTCGAATCGTCGTCACTTGTTGACACACGGGGCAATCCATGTTGGATTCGCCATGCACAACGAGCGTTTCTCCGAGCCTGTTTTTCTCGTAAGTACTCCTCACGAGCTCGTGTTTCTTCCTCTTCTTCTGCTTGAACCCTTAACAATTCTTGCATATCCTGTGCAAACAGTTCTTCATCGGACAATGGACGTGGTTGGTTTTGTTGTGGATAGGGTGCCGGTGGATTGTTTAGAGGTGGAAACAGAACTTTCGGTGGCGTGTTTGGTGGTGGGTTGTCATACTGGAAAACCTGAAACAAATCTGGTGGTGTATTGTTGGATTGATGATTGTAGTTTGGGAATACGGGGAAAAGTTCTTCTGGGGGGGGGGGGGGTGTTGTATACTGACGAGTTATCTGATGAATTGTTGTTAGACATTTGAGAGAATTTGTATGATTTGTGTGTGTGATTTGTGTGGGAATGGCTATTTATAGGACCGTTTGTATGATTTGAAATTTAAACGTTAACCGCCTTGTTGTTTGAATTTAAATTTTGAATTTATCCCGCCTTGTTGTTTGAATTTAAGTTGTGATTTGATTTTGAAATCGTACAGGTGGAATTTGTAATTTTTCATTTTCGTATACAAAATGTAAACAAATAATACAAGGGCCAAAAGTGTAAATTTTTTTCTCATTTTTCACACTTTAACGTGCGTTAACCGCTTGCCCAAGCGAGTTAACATACCTCTTGACTTTCAGTGGTGATAAGATAACACAGTGTGTTAAGTTGGTGAGTTAAGGCTTAACACACCCAAGTGTGTTACCTTACCGCTAGCTCTAAAGGCAAGCAATAAAAAAAGATGAGACAACTACTGTACTATTTATGACAAGAGTTCTACTATTTATGACAAGTGTTTAATTAGTTTTAACACATGTTTGAAAGAAAAATAGCAAGTGTCAACACGTATGACAAGTATCACCCAATGTCAACAAGTGGCATGGGCTAAATAACTAGTGTGTGTCTTAAGGAAGAGTGTTGTATAACTTGTTTTATGTTTAAAATATGGAAAGTGATATTTACAATCATTTTTTTTATGGACACATTACAATATTACATCATTAATGTACATGTTACAACATGTTATATGCATAATTATGGTATGTGCATAAAAAAAGTGGTGTAGTATCACTTCTCTTAAAATATACTACGTAAGTAGTACAAGAAACAAAGGCACAAATCAAATTAAGAAAACTTGAGTTGCAAATGAATGTTCCAGTTTAGTCGAACATCAAAAATTAGGTATGATTATTAGTTCAATCCATAACTCGATTGCATGCTTAGCTTCGTTTTTATTCCCCTCACATGATGTTCTCGTCTTTTTATATTCATAACAAAAATAATATGTTCAATCTTATGTATATGCTCGGTTTCAAAAATGATAGTGGAAACACTGATTTTTAATTGTGTTTTGGGTCATGGTCAAGTTAAAGGGGATGCCAAACATGTCAAATTTTTATATTTGTTTCGTACTACTAAAACCAAAGTAATGTCAAATTTTTAGACAATGTGTTTTGATAGAGTTCTTTTCTTTTATACGCATATGTTGCTTAGTACTCTGTATACGATGCCCACTTATGCAAAACATGAATGAAAAATCTTACTAAATGTATATTCTCCTTACCTAACTTTAAATGATTTCAAGTATATGGTATTTTTAGTCATGCTTATGGTTTACGGAAAAACTTCTTTCAGTTTGGCTAGTAAAATTAATATACGAAGAAAAAACTTCTTTCAGTTTGGCTAGTAAAATTAATATACGAAGAAAAAGTTATGAAATACATATTTTATGCAATATCATGCTACTTGTCATTAACTAAAAATGACATTTCGATGATGAAGACATAAGATATCAAATAAAATATATTTTGAGACAAAAAGTATATTGTGTTACTAGTTATAATACTTGTGCACGCACGGGTTATGACAAAAAAATTTGTTATATAAATATTGATTATTGCTAGTCTATATAAATATATATATTAATTTGTTTTGATTTAATTAAAATTTGAAAATGATGCTAGTGTAAGCATCAATTATTGACTTAAAATTATTGTATGATACGTAAACCTTGCTACTTTTTAGCTTCATTTGCTAATATCTATTTTTTTCTATATTAAAGTTTACTAATGTGTTTTGGAGTTAAGATTAATATAATATTTCATATTTGCTATAAATCCAATAAATTAATATTAGTCATCCATTTTCTTTATTAAAATTAATAAAAAATTATTTCCATCTTTTTTTAAAACAAAATATCGTGCAAACGATAACTTTTCAAGCAAATACACCATCACAACGAGAATTAAATTATATATCTATAGATATGCACTTGTCTATACTTTCGATGAACTTTTTTCTTTTCAAAAATTCCGTTCAGAAAAATCACATGTGATTTGTAGAACTCACGTGTGATTTGTAAAACTCACACGTGATTTTTCTGGGCGAAAAATTTGGAAAAAAAAAAGCTTTGGGTGATAGATAATTACTTAAATAAGTGTTTTAAATAATAAATGTTAAATATTTTTTTGTAAGATAGTTTGATCTAACATTTTATGTCGTTTTTTCATGTTTGTGTTATTTTTTTTATATTATTTTATTTTTTAAAAGTAAAAGGCTGGCGAAAGGACCAACGATGCAGCAATGGTGCATCCTCATGTGCAGTTTGGCGGCGTCATAGGGCAAAAAAACACTATGGCGTGTGTTACGCCACTGCATCAGGCACTCAAAGAATTCTTAGGGGATCTTTGAGAGTCTTCGCAAAATAAAATTCTAGTAAGAATATTTATGGACCAATTCTCGTCGGCTTTGACCCATAGCCCATACTAAAGAAATTTTTTAAACCAAATGTATTCAACGTAATAGGAAATTCAAACAACCAACCCATTTTTCCGGGATGAGTAAATTGTAATTTACTTTTTAGCATCTTTTGAGTCTCTGAGGAAGCCTAAATCTTCTCAGCATTTTTGTCTTTATAAGGCCCTTGCATGCACAACAAAGGTTGCATGAATCATTCTTTGCATGTCAACACATTATACAAAAAAGGTTAAGCAATGACTTGCACAAATACTAAGTGCGACTATAAATAAATCAAATTTATTTTAAAATTTTAGTTTACTATATGGATATATAAGAATTTACTCATGAAATGCGATATAAGTACAATTAATAAATATGCATGAGTTTTTCATTATGTATTAATATCTATTAATATTTTGTAAAAAATTTTATTGGATGAAAGATTTAACTTTGTTTAGCTGACATAGATGTTGAGGTTGAGGTTGATGTTGTTGTTTAACTTTAACTATTGATATCATGTCGTACAAAATGTGCGAGTTTAGTAGCACCTAATAAACATTGATGAAGTTAAAATACACTCCGTATATAAACTTTAAATAAAATTACATGAGTCGTTGTCATAAGTACAATCGCGTATACTTGATATTATGATATACAAAATGTGCGAGTTTAATAGCATATAATGAGCGATGATAAAGTTCAAATATACTTCGTAAAGTTTTTAACAATGTTTTTTCGGATATCCGTATATAAACTTTTATTTAGCTGACAAAGATATTGAGGTTGAGGTTGATGTCAAAAAAACTCTGAAATGATGTAATTCTTTTATTATATAAAATATTTTACAACGAAACTAGTATTTTTATGGAAAAATTGCCAAAATGGCTCGTTGTCCTGCGGGTTAGGCATTTTTAGCCCCCCCCCCCCCCCCCCCCCCCTTTTTTTTAAGAAATTTTCATTTTAGCCCGGGTTGCCCTGGGCAACTAACGTATAGCCAACTACAGGATGACACGTGTTTGACCAACCACTGTTGGTACGCGGTACATGCAACATATTGTATTTTGGGCAACCAATACATGAGCAACTGGGTATTTTGGTCATTTAACACGGATTAAAACAATGAACCTTATATTGGTCTATGTACGAGAAGAAGGCTACAGTCATAGATACAAAAATGGTGAACCAGTCAACGTCTCCTGCTCGCCATCGCCGTTACGCAAAGCCGTCGTCTCCATCGTGGACCATCCCGTTGTATCCACCTTAGTCCGTCGTCTCCATCGGAAACTGGCTTATTGATTCTAATTCACGGCGGCTCCGCCCCACTCTACCGCCATTGGTTTTGTGAAGCTTTTTGCAGCTTTTGAGGGATCCGCTTGAATATGATTATAGCCTTTCAGATTAGGTGTTATAATCTTTTTGCAGCTTTTGATGGATCCGATTGAATCTGATTATACCATTTTCAGATTAGGTGTTATACTCCTTGTTTAAGTAAAATTAAGGTACTTTTTTGTTTATTTTTTATGTTGGTTTGATATGCATTTTCACTATATGTAGTTTGTTAATTTTGCTTATTTTTATTAATTTTTTATTTGTGAATTGTTTTTTTTTTTTTTTTTTTTTTTTTTTTTTTTTTTTTTTTTTTTTTCAAATATAGGTTGGTATGTTTTGATCATAATTTGTGTAAAAAAACAAAGGATCTTATCGATACTCTTTATGCTGCACTTCCTCGTCTCCATCGGAAACTGGCTTATTGATTCTAATTCATGGCGGCTCTGCCCCACTCTACCGCCATTGGTTTTGTGAAGCTTTTTGCAGCTTTTTAGGGATCCGCTTGAATATGATTATAGCCTTTCAGATTAGGCGTTATAATCTTTTTGTAGCTTTTGATGGATCCGATTGAATTATGATTATACCCTTTTTCAGATTAGGTGTTATACTCCTTGTTTAAGTAAAATTAAGATACTTTTTTGTTTATTTTTTTATGTTGGTTTGATATGCATTTTCACTATATGTAGTTTGTTAATTTTGCTTATTTTTTATTTGTGAACTGTTTTTTTTTTCAAATATAGGTTGATATGTTTTGATCATAATTTGTCTAAAAAAATAAAGGATCTTATCGACACTCTTTATGCTACACTTCCTCCAGCAAAAGTCAAGTTCAGCTGTCAATTAGAGTGAATAAAAATCGACTCGAAGCTCCATTATGGCCAAGGTATGAGCTTGATTAAGTACAAGCTGATCAACAGATCGATCATATTTATTAGCATTTCTGAATGATTCAAGTTCACCCTGTTTTCACCTTACTCCATGGTTTTAGTAGACTAAGTATAGGGTGAAAATATATTATTATGAAATCAAGTTACAGACTAAGTATAGTTCTTAATGCTTGCAGGTTGTAATTGATTGTGATGGTGGCAAGTCAATCATTGGCAACTTTCTTAACCTCAAGGCTACAAAGATGTTGCTCTTATGTGGACTTTGAGGTTTTGCGAACTATCCATATTGTGAAAAACTAGAAGGGGGGTTGAATAGTTTACCGATTAAAATCTTTTTAACTTGTTTAGTTAGCTTGGAAACTTTCCGTTTGATCAAAGATATACACACAAACACAATATATAACATGCAAGTAAATGAAAGAAACGATCAAACCACAACACGAGTATTTATCGTGGTTCGACTACAAGGACTCTTTTTCCTTGCCCTACGTCCACGCCCTGAGTATCCAACTCGAGAGTTTCTTTCACTAGTCAACAAGCTCCTTTCACCGGCGGAGAAAACCTTACACGTCGCTTATACTTTTACCGACACTAAGCTAGATGTCGAGTTCTTTACCAAGGGTACAACCACTCCCGTTAGTTCTTTTACAAGGGTACAACTACTCCAAATACACTTTGTATTTTGAGGACTAAAATACTAACCGATCACTACTGAAAATACACAATCAAATGAAGTGTAAACTACACAAGTCTACACAATGCTAAGCTAACAAGTCTTGCAACGTTGTGTTGAATACTTGTTACTTTTAATGAGCTCGTGAATCTCTTTGCTACAAAAAGAAACTTCACATATGAAATGTTAAAGGGTTAGATGAAAGAATGAATGTATGTGTATAAAATATGATGTAGAGTGATAAGCCAAAAATCAACTTGTGGCTTGGTATTTATAGCAAAGCCTTCTGCAGGCCTGGCGGATACGGCAAAACCCTCAGATGGGTTCCGCCCGTGTACCCCCAGGGTTCCGCCGGGCTTGCAGTTGGTTTTGCAATAAATCTTGCAAACCAAACAAAGTCACATCTCATTACACCTTGCAAACCAAACAATGGCACATCTCATAATATCTAGTCAAACACTAAACTTGCAAGCAACCACATAGTAAGTCAAACACATTTCTTTCCATAAATGTATATTGACAAAACTTGCCATAAATGTGATGTGACAATTCTATTTTAAGAAATAAAAAGTGTTGTGTTTTATGAAATGTAAAATGTAGTAAAAGTCTAGTTTATGCAAGTTATTAAAACTAAGATTATATTTTACTTAGAAACTAAAGTTTACATTTTGTCGTTAACAAAACATAGCAAAGATCGTAAAATATAAATAACGTTTTTAGGCGATATTTGTATTAACAATCTCCCCCTTTTTGTTGATGACAAAACATAAACTTTGTTTTTAAGTAACCCACAAAATCTTGGTGTTTAAGACTTGAAAAAAAAATATATTAAACTTGTTTTACTTAAGTGATAAAAATCATATTAAGTTTTGAAGGTTTTTAATATATTTCTCCCCCTTTTTGTCGAAACAAAAAGTAGAGTAGCGAAGCGGAATAATGCACTTGCTCCCCCTTGCTTGTTACACCCCCTAAAAGGAGTGCCAAGATGGGAAACATGGATTTTGATCATACAAAAAAATGGTTAGTTGGTTATATATATATATATAGTCAAGCTTGTAGTTACCACACACATTGCAACCACAATGACAACACAAAAATGATCAACCAACAATGCACGAAAGTAAGTAGAAAGAAATATCATTCCAAATAAAATTTTGACTTTGAAAAGTCAAAAGACAAGAAATGTTAAGTATTCTTCTACTTCTAAACAAAAACTAAAAAAAATAACCAAGAAAGAAAAATAAAATCCTATTTTCCTAAATGGGGCAAACGGCCTCCAAAGGTTGTCTAGGATTTGTTTGGGCGGGAAAGAGCATCCAAACGTTCTATGACGTGTTGGAATGCAAACCGGGTTTCATCTTGGAATTGGTGAAGCAACGTTTTGATGCTTGCACCCATTTGCTCACAATTTGAGCAAACATGGGGATGAGTGGTGGAAATGGGTTGGTTTGGGTTTCTTGGTTTGTGGGTTGGTTGGTTTTTGGTTCTTGGGTGAAGGATGGATTTGGTATTGAGTCAAGCAAGATGGTTTGAAATTCCATTGCTTGATGAAGGTGGTTCTCAACCATGCTTTGGATTTCCTCATATGAGGGGAAGAAAGACTCAAAGGTTTGGGCTTGAGAATGTGGTGGAGTTGGGTGATCATGGTTTTCAAAGTTTGGTTCTCCATAAAGAGGACCATGGATGTCATGGTAGATAGGGTGAAACTGATGGGTGTGTAAATACTCATCATTTTAACCATTTCTGAGCTGCCAAAACATCTAAAACACTCAAAAATGAATCAAAATAGTGAAAATATCCCAGGAAAGTGTTTTACATGTTTCAAATGTAAAAATACCAAAAACAGATGAAAAACGCACAAAGTTTGCATAATTGGCAGTTTCAGTCCCCCAACTTTCAAAAGTTGTCAAATCTAGTCCCTGGTCATTCTAAAAACTTGAAAAAGTCACCAAAGGTCCTTATAAATAAAAAAGTTACATAATTAGTCCTTTGGTGAAAAGTTTCACAAAATGTCAAGTTTAGTCCCTGAACTTTGAAAATTATCAAAAATAGTCCCTGGGATATGAAAAACTTTGAGAAAACCAAATTTTGTCCTTGCACTAACCTTTTATGACAGGATTGGTCCTTGGTGGAAAGTTTGGTGAAAATTTCACAAACGGTCCCTGAAGTTTGAAAATTTGGCAAGATTAGTCCTTGGTGATAATTTAATGGAAAAAGTCAACTATGGTCCATGTACTATTCACATATGGCAAAACTCACCCTTGGGAACACTTTGAAAAAATGCCAAAATCCAACCCTCAACTTTAGGTATTTGGCAAAAATGGTCCTTGTGAAATCATAAACCAAAACCGAATCCAACTAAAATAATACTACTCCTAAACCATTATCCAATCCATGTTACTAGCCCATCCCCATTTCCTATCTTGGGCCCAAATGAATACCAGCCCACCCAAACCCAAAGTTAATAAAACCCAGGGTCAAACCCTTTGACTCCGGTCAAACGTGGTCAAACAACCACCCTTTCCCTCTCAGACTCCCCCACACCTTCACAACCTGCCAAACCTCACCTCCCACCACTTGCAAAAAGTATCATCACCCTCCCACCACCCTGCAACTACCCTCACATCACATTTAATGCACCACCACCCCCAATTGATATAAAACAGTCCCAATTGCCCATTGGAATTTTGGCGCGAAAATTTTCAATGGCTGAGATTGATCAACACTAATCCAATGGATGAGATGAGAGATGGGAAATGATCAGAGGATGCTGGGAACCCTAATGGATGGCTATAAATAGTGGAAGAAGTGCAAGGAAGCTGTGTGTAGTTTAATTAGTCTTAAATTGTGTCGAATTTAAATTAACTTTCAAATTAGTGTAATCTTTTCAATTTCAAGCATTGTAACAGTGTTAGTAATGTAATTTAAACCTTTTGAAGTTATAAAATCTCAAGTTCCAAGTCTGTCTTTCATCTTTACAATTTACTCAATTTCTGAATTATTTAAATAGCTTAAGTGTTAATGGTGTGTTGATTCATGGATTGAGTTAGGGTCACATAGGTTCCAATAAGCTTATCAAAGCTTTAGAGACTCTAAAATTCAGTTGTAATAGAAGAAAACTAAAAAACACAAAACAGTCAAACTTGGTCAACTGTGCTTGTTTAATTTTGTTTTCAGGTACTGAGAGGGATTGGTGATCAAGATTTGAGCTTAAATTGGCCTATCTAAAGATAGGCTTCAGTGGAGAAGCCCCTTATTCAAGCTAGGGGTAACTTGTAAGCTTTTGCTAATTTAAGAATTCCCCTAAAAATTTAGTTCTTGATACTATCTGATTCCTTGTTGTTTATTGGATAATCTGTGTTTGTTTGTATTATTTGAGTAGTGTTTGAGTAATTTTTAGCTTATAATTAATAGCTTGTTTGTTTGAATCATTAGTTACTTAATAATTTAGAATTATCTGTCAAAAAATTAATTTAAGTGGTATACTTGTTGTTGTAGTGATAATCTGTTTTCCAGTACTTAAATTAGTTATATTTATCATAAATTGTGGTTTGGAATCAAGCTTACATTCCTTAGTTGCCATTTTCTTTGAAAAAATTCTAAACAGTCAAATAAGGGAGTGTTTGGTTCAGTGAGCCTTGCTGAGCTTTTGCTATTTCTTGGGTGTTCTCTGCTTGTAACATGTTTCATTGAGTCCACTTAGCTCTGTCAAACCTTAAAAATTGAGGTTTCATTGGTAAAAGTCAAAATCACAAGTTGAACCCCCTCACACTTAACTGTGAGGAGTTTGTGTCCTTAAATCTGTCACATTAGTTACTAAAGTTGTTAATTTATCCCTGTGAGTGGTGTACATTTTTCAAAGAAGCCATTCACTTGTGATTTCTGGTTTAAGTTCACTGTGGTTTTGCCTCGATCTTGTTTTGAAAAATTGTTTTTAGTGCATGCGCACTCGGTCACAAACAAAACGTAAACATCAGAAAAACGTACACGAGCTACGTTCTGACACACAAGAACCAAAGACCGAAATGGCCGCTGGGCCACCACCACCTTTACCACCCCCTGACCCTCCCGTAGGTGAGCTAGCTCCCGATCTCCGAACGATGGAGGAGCTGTGCCAGCCTACCATGCAAGGGCGGGGTGGGCCTATTGCACCACTCACTATTGAGGCTACGGACTTTGGCCTCAAGCACCACATGATCCAACAAGTCCAAAATTCGTGTCAATTTCACGGATTACCGGGTGACGAGGCCAATAAGCATCTTGACAAATATCTCACAGTCACCCAAAGCATGAAACAGCATGGTGTCACCGATGATGCCCTCCGGCTGTACCTCTTCCCCTATTCTCTCACTCATCATGCCACTGCATGGTTTGACCGACTTCCAAAGAATTCTATTCGTACCTTTGATGAAATGGTAACCAAGTTTTTAGCAAAATATTTTCCACCATCCATGGTTACCAAGTTACGAAATGATATCAGCAACTTCCGGCAACGTCCCGATGAGTCTCTTTTCGAGGCTTGGGAACGTTATAAGCTAGCTATTGATCGGTGCCCTAACCACAATATGTTGCAAGTTACCATCATAGATACTGTTGGCATGAATATTACGATATTTAATCTAAACATCCTCTTCATGTTTTGATGATGACAAAAATGTAAGTTACAATATATAACGTAAAGTGCTTAAGTTACTTGTAATCACAATTCATCTATGCATTCTTACGTCAACAAGCCTCGACATCTCAACGTCTCAAGTATGGTTCAACAATCACTTAAGGTATGGATAAACAAGTGTTTAATACATTTCATGATCAAAGGGGTATTTAATTAACTAATACAAAGTTTATTTAATTATATAAACTTATTATATATTTTTGAAAAACACTTTTGGTAATAAAGAAAAATGTTTTAATCATACTAAATATATGATTTCAAACTTTTAACCAAAATTAGTTAGTTTTTCACCAAATAAACTTTCCCCACTAAAAGACAGAAAATCTGGCCGTTTCAGTAGGGCGGCCCCCTTAATTATAAGGGGCGGCCCCCTTAATTTTAAGGGGACCGGCACACAATTAAGGGGACCGGCCACGCTCCCCTGTCAGATTTTGTCAGAAATTTTTCCCTATAAATACCACCTCAAACCTGAAATTTTTCCAACCTTTTGCACAAATATTTTCAGATCCAATTCTCTCTAAACATCCTTCTAAAACCCTTTGATCATAAGATTATTAATCTTTGTTTCAAGTGATCCAATCTTTCATCACTTAAAGTGCAAGAGAAGTATCCTCCCTATCATAAACCCAAAGATGTATTAGGATCTAGTTAGTGCTTATGTGAAGTTGTGAAGACATTAGTGGCTTGAAGGTGTCAAGACATTAATGCATTGAAGTTGTGAAGACATTAGTGGCTTGAAGGTGTCAAGACATTAATGCATTGAAGTTGTGAAGACATTAGTGCCTTGAAGGTGTCAAGACATTAGTGCATTGAAGTTGTGAAGACATTAGTGGCTTGAAGGTGTCAAGACATTAGTGCCTTGAAGGTGTGAATATACTCTTGGTGTGAAGAAAGAGTTAGGAAGTATTAAGTTGTGAAGAAGTTAGGAGTGAAGAAGATAGGTGTGAAGAGTATAGAAGATTGGTGTGTAGATGATTGGTGTGTAGAATATTGGTGTGTAGAAGATAGGTGTGAAGAAGTGGTGTGATTAAGTAGTGAATAGGTGTGTAGTTGTTGTGATTAAGGTGTGAAGTTATTGTGGTGTGTAAATTGGTGTGTAAGGTTTTCTCCGCCAAAAGGGAGCTTGTTGAGTAGTGAAGAAAACTCTCGAGTAGGTGACTCGGGGAGTGGAGTAGGAACAAGGAAGGTGTCCTTGTAGCCGAACCACTATAAATCATCGTGTTCGGTTTGCATGTTCTTTCTCTCATCTCTTTTCATTCATTCTTGCATTTATCGCTTTATATCTATGCTTGCCTATATGTCTTAATTGTTGCTTATATTGTTGTGATGATTGAATGTGTTGTACATAGAAGTTAATAGTGTGATAGGATATATAATTGTATGTTATGGTCAAATGGACTAATATATATATTTAACACTTCTCATGTTGAGCTTAACTTAATCGATAATTTGATACAAAACGTTTTAAGATTTTAAAAGGAAAACTTATACACATAAAGTTTGATCTATGCTTCATTCATAAAACTAAGTTTTGAAAACTAATCTAAAAGTTCACATATATAATTGATCATATTGATTATATGTTGCTTTTATACTAAAATCTAATTGAAGGTTTTTCAAACAAACAATTGAATAAATTCTAATCAACATTTTGAAACAAAGTTTTTATAAAACGAAAAAGAAGGAAAAACTATTCAACCCCCCCTTCTAGTTTTCCACAATTGGTACCAGAGCCACGTCGCTCAAATTTTTCAAAACAAATGGTTTTAAAAATTGAGTACGATCCATGTATCAAATTACCCATTAAGGAGGATTTAATATGAAAAGTGTTTTGTTGATTAACTTGTATTAGTTTTGATATTATATACACTAATTATACTAGCTCGAGATAAGATTATACATAAAACAAGTGTTATATGTTCGTTTTTAAAATCAGAAAGTTACACACCTTTCCACAAAGTCAGAAAACAATTTTTAACAAAAATTGCATTTTTGAGTATCAGATGGGCGGCCCCTTTAATTGTCTGGGCGGCCCCCTTAAATTTAAGGGGTCCGCCTGTCTGTTTGACAGTTTTTCAAAAACTTTGAAATATCATATAAAATTAACCGTAACTCCGTAGAAGTCGTGCCACCCGGCGTTTTAAAGGTAATTGAGTCTACTTTCATTTAAAAATACTTACAAGTAACCATTACAAACTTAAATAAGTCAGAAAGTTAAAATACTACACGAAGGTCAAAAATTTGAGTCTTGTTTTAACATAAAACTTGTATTTCAACTTTTCCTTCGAGTCGGGCATTCCTAGTCGATATATCTTTGAAAAATTAAGTATTTATGTTTTCAAAATATTGATCTTTATTAAATTTTAAAATGGATAGGAAACTTTTTTATTTTCAAATAAAATCGAGCTAAGTAAACATTGGTATATATAAAACACAAAACGACGACAAGTGTTTTATGTGCTATGTGAACTCATTTGTGATTTTACTTTGCTAATCGTTGCTATTTGTAATTTAGCTATTTGAATATCTTAGCATATGTGCCTTGTACTCTATTAGTTTATAGTTAGTTATCTAGCTTATACTTAACTTGATCTTATGCTAGATTTCTTGCGTTAGGATTGCATAATTATGCTTGCATTGCATATAGGAATAGATGGCTTAATGTTACTCAAACATCTTGTAAATGAGTTAAATCTAATCACCTAAATATTTCAATCAATTTAATCTATTCTTAACAACACACTTAAACATTTTCAACAAATTACCTTGTCTTACCTTAAGTTGTTTAATATGACAAATTGAATCTTTGTAAAACATTAGTAGTAATATAAAAGAAAAAGTATTTTCAAAATCTAAGTGTGTTCATTATAAGTAACAATGAAGAATCTTTCATATAAACAAAACTTATAACAATCATGAAGTAATAAGTCAAATTTCAATCATTCACCAACCTCACTCATAAATAATCTTAGGATTAATGGAACACACTATCAAAATGCCTATTTATTTTAAATGAGTGTTTGTGAGGGTCAAGAAAGATCTTGATATTATATCAATTCATTATTCAAATTATGGTTGATATATTCATCAAATCTAATTGACATGTTTTTGAGTATGGACAAGAAATTGGATTGTTATTTGTTTAAGTTTCAAGATTACATCAAATGATATAGTCTTGAATCTACATACTCAATCACACTAGATTGATATGAAAATATTTACATCCTTTGTAGATGAAAAGAGTATGCATTGGATCATAACTCACACTTGTGTTGATAATGTCATATTGAATCTACTTGTCCAATAATTGTGTTCCAAATATTAGAATAACATTTTAAACACATTTATAAAATATACAATGAAGTAGGATTGACGACTTGGATGTTTCGTCCGAAATATTCAAGCAATTTACATTGCAATGCAATGGATAAATGTGTCATATCCGAAAAACCAAACATGAGCAAACTAACAACATATGTAAACTTTGCTCACACTACTTAAAATTATCACCACAAGATAAAATACATATTTAAGAACAATACACACTATATATTATATGTATTTCATTTTCTTTGTAGCATGAATGGTTGTGTTACAAGATAATGCACTACACTTTTCTTTTTGAAATAATTTAAGTTATTAGAATTGAAAAACAACTTGTCACAATGCATAAACAAGTAAACTTCATTTTGTTTCAAATACTAGTTAAATTATGATATATATAACATTGGCAAAAATCATAGAAAATAATATTTGCTTTAGAATATATAAATGTCTAGTTTTGATATCATTTGTGAATCACAATCTCGTTTAAGATAAATAATCTTAATGAGATTCATTTTTCAAGATATGCTAAGGAGCATTCATAAATCAAAGCACATTTATTAAATCAAGTAATATGTCATCAAAACCAAATAACCGGTTAATCATGAACAAAAGATTAAAACTTTGCATTTACTCTTATCTTAACATTTAACACATCTCTATTGGGATAGTGAGTAAAATATATCATGTAGACTTACCTTCATAAAAACATGGTGTTTGAGTCACATTATGCCAAGTATTAGTGAATCAAGCAAACTTCATATTTGGTACTCTTCGATAGGTGAATTTAGGAACTCAATTTCTTCAAAAAAGAGAATGACTACTGGAGAATCTATTGACTAGAAACTCAATTTAACCTAACGGTTGGATTGCTTCTATGTGAGAAGTTGGGTGTGTGTAACCCGTAAAAATGGTCGTGTTTAGCCTGAATTGAGCACCACTAGTAATAGTCTCATACTCATTCTCCAACTTGATTAAATCGCTCTTCCTAAATGTACCTAACGCTAAGCTTACTTTTATGAACTTTGCTTCTCATTAGATGATTTCATTCCTAGATTTATGGCATATCGCATATATGTTATTTCTAGATGTTTATTTGCTCCTATGTGATTTGATTGTATGCCTTTACATGATTTACTCTATATGTATCATTCATCTAGGTATATTTTTATTTCTTTTAGATCCTACACCCTTATTTCATATGAACCTTAGTGTCGTTTTCCGATAGGTCATATTAGTCTCATAATATATCCGGATGAGCATGAATTTAATGGGAAGGGAAATGACACTCACTCACATATATCCTTCTACCTCACACCACCTAGAGTACCACCACCACTTCCTACAACCTCACATGCCACTCCCATGTTGCATGTGCAAACCTTCACCCAAGACAATTATCATGCTCCACCACCATCACCTTCCTCCGAACACTTGAAGTTCGTTGAGGAGCTAAAAGAGACTCATGAGCTTAGTGCTCTTTTAGCATTACATCTTGCTCAACGCAATTTGGATCCACCTCAATCAAGCTCACCATCATCACCACATAACATTAACCAAATTGAGAAGCATGTTAACAATTGCCCTTGTTGCATCTTCCTTCAACAACATACCATTGCTTTGAATGAGCACTTTACCTGGATTGAGTATCTTCTTACTAGATCTCAACAAACCTCATCACTTGAACAACATCAAAACCCTCAACCAACAAACCCCACTTCAAATCCACCACTCCATCCATCAAAGAATATATCAACTCACAATTATCTCCACCACCAAAAGTTATCACCACCTCATCCAAGTGAATTTCATTACGAAATGCGTCATTTCCACTTACTAGCAAGTGAAGAACACAATGAAGAAATCCAAGCTTCAAGTGTTGTCGACTCATGATCAAGTGTTGTCGACTCATCACCACCTCATTTCACATATCCACCTTCGGTCGTCAACCAACAAAACACCTAAAAATCCCATGATTCCCTATCATCCACCCTTGTCGAACGATATATTAATCCAAACCATAATTGTCAACCCTTTGTCATCACCTTCCCTTTACATTCACGCTCATCGCTCCTCATTCCCCTACATTTTCCTAGGTTCTAATCTTTGCATTAGATTCTAAATTTTCTTTTGGATTTAGGATTTGTTTTAAAAACAATAATTGCATGTGTCATACTTTTAGTGCATATACCTAATATGTCCATATATTGTTCCCCTATTAGTTTCATGCATATATCCATTATCATCATTATATACATGTGCACTTGTCTACTAACTTTGTTTTGAAGGATTACTTCACCGCTCGATTCTTTGGTAGCCAAAACAAGTTTTGAGCATACACCAAGGGGGAGCATACACCAAGGGGGAGCATTGAGGTTGATAGGATCAAGGCTTCACTTACGATGATGCAAGCTCGCCTTTTACATTCTATCTCAAGAGTTCAAGCATTGTAGAAGTCTCATTTAGAGTCCACCTTTTTGCTTCGACAAAAGGGGGAGAAGAAGTGTAAACAAGTAACTTATACATTTTACTATAAGTTATAGTTTACATAGTTTGTCATCATCAAAAAGGGGGAGATTGTTGGCATGAATATTACGATATTTAATCTAAACATCCTCTTCATGTTTTGATGATGACAAAAATGTAAGTTACAACATATAACGTAAAGTGCTTAAGTTACTTGTAATCACAATTCATCTATGCATTCTTACGTCAACAAGCCTCGACATCTCAACGTCTCAAGTATGCTTCAACAATCACTTAAGGTATGGATAAACAAGTGTTTAATACATTTCATGATCAAAGGGGTATTTAATTAACTAATACAAAGTTTATTTAATTATATAAACTTATTATATATTTTTGAAAAACACTTTTGGTAATAAAGAAAAATGTTTTAATCATACTAAATATATGATTTCAAACTTTTAACCAAAATTAGTTAGTTTTTCACCAAATAAACTTTTCCCACTAAAAGACAGAAAATCTGGCCGTTTCAGTAGGGCGGCCCCCTTAATTATAAGGGGCGGCCCCCTTAATTTTAAGGGGACCGGCACACAATTAAGGGGACCGGCCACGCTCCCCTGTCAGATTTTGTCAGAAATTTTTCCCTATAAATACCACCTCAAACCTGAAATTTTTCCAACCTTTTGCACAAATATTTTCAGATCCAATTCTCTCTAAACATCCTTCTAAAACCCTTTGATCATAAGATTATTAATCTTTGTTTCAAGTGATCCAATCTTTCATCACTTAAAGTGCAAGAGAAGTATCCTCCCTATCATAAACCCAAAGATGTATTAGGATCTAGTTAGTGCTTATGTGAAGTTGTGAAGACATTAGTGGCTTGAAGGTGTCAAGACATTAATGCATTGAAGTTGTGAAGACATTAGTGGCTTGAAGGTGTCAAGACATTAATGCATTGAAGTTGTGAAGACATTAGTGCCTTGAAGGTGTCAAGACATTAGTGCATTGAAGTTGTGAAGACATTAGTGGCTTGAAGGTGTCAAGACATTAGTGCCTTGAAGGTGTGAATATACTCTTGGTGTGAAGAAAGAGTTAGGAAGTATTAAGTTGTGAAGAAGTTAGGAGTGAAGAAGATAGGTGTGAAGAGTATAGAAGATTGGTGTGTAGATGATTGGTGTGTAGAATATTGGTGTGTAGAAGATAGGTGTGAAGAAGTGGTGTGATTAAGTAGTGAATAGGTGTGTAGTTGTTGTGATTAAGGTGTGAAGTTATTGTGGTGTGTAAATTGGTGTGTAAGGTTTTCTCCACCAAAAGGGAGCTTGTTGAGTAGTGAAGAAAACTCTCGAGTAGGTGACTCGGGGAGTGGAGTAGGAACAAGGAAGGTGTCCTTGTAGCCGAACCACTATAAATCATCGTGTTCGGTTTGCATGTTCTTTCTCTCATCTCTTTTCATTCATTCTTGCATTTATCGCTTTATATCTATGCTTGCCTATATGTCTTAATTGTTGCTTATATTGTTGTGATGATTGAATGTGTTGTACATAGAAGTTAATAGTGTGATAGGATATATAATTGTATGTTATGGTCAAATGGACTAATATATATATTTAACACTTCTCATGTTGAGCTTAACTTAATCGATAATTTGATACAAAATGTTTTAAGATTTTAAAAGGAAAACTTATACACATAAAGTTTGATCTATGCTTCATTCATAAAACTAAGTTTTGAAAACTAATCTAAAAGTTCACATATATAATTGATCATATTGATTATATGTTGCTTTTATACTAAAATCTAATTGAAGGTTTTTCAAACAAACAATTGAATAAATTCTAATCAACATTTTGAAACAAAGTTTTTATAAAACGAAAAAGAAGGGAAAACTATTCAACCCCCCCTTCTAGTTTTCCACAGATACCTTCTATAATGGTCTGACATTGAGGCACCGGGATATTCTAAATGCTGCTGCTGGTGGGACCTTTATGAAAAGGCGTCCCGAGGAGTGCTATGACTTAATCGAGAACATGACTGCCCACCATAACTTTTGGGATTCCTCTGTGGAGAGGGATGCATCATGTCATTCAGTTACTCCCTCATCATCATCTCCTGAAATAATTGCTCTTACCAAAAAGATGGATGATATTTCTACGGCTGTGTTGAGAATGAGCCAAACGATGCAAAATCAGGTTCAAAATCAGCAAGTGAAAGCCGTGGCCCGAAGTTGTGAAACTTGTGGGGGCCCTCATCTGTATTCCGAGTGTCTAGCTACTACTGGTTTTCCTCCAGAGAATGTATATGCTGCTCACGGTTCCTACAATACGGGGGGTAATTCTTACCAACCGCAAGGGGACCGTAATCTCTTGAGCTATCGTTCCAACAATTTTCTCGGACCTCCAGGTTTTAACCAAAATCAAAACCGTAATGCAAATCAGAATTTTAACCAAGGTCAAAACTCAAATTTCCAAAACCCAAATCAAAATCAAGGCCAGTTTAATCAAAACAATTTTCAAAATGGCAATCAAAATCAAGGTTTTCAAGGAAATTTTCAAAGAAACCAGAATCAAGGGAATTACAATCAGGGTAATTTCAATCAGAGAAACACTTTTCAGGGTAACAACAATCAAAATCAAGGGAATTTTCAAAACAACCGTGTTCAAAATCCTCCTGTTCAAAATCAAAACGTTGTTCAACCCTCGTCTTCCTCCAATGCTGAATTTAAACAATTCATGAAAGCACAAGAGGAAACGAATCAGTTATTGCTTAGCATGATCTCTGAACTTCAGAAGTCTTTAAATGATCGACCCTCGGGCCCGGGTACATTACCGAGCAACACGATCGCTAACCCGAGGGGCGATGTCAAAGCGATCACCACCCGAAGTGGGGTATCATACAATGGACCCTCGATTCCTTCTACCTCTTCTTCTCCTCCTAAGGTAGCGGAACATGAGCCTGAGGTTACTACGGACAAGGTACTTCCTACTAATAACGGAGGTATCAACAACGTCCACCCTCATGTTGTCCCGGTCCCGGCTCATAAGCCGAAAGTTGTATTTGATCCCCCTGTGAGTTCTGATGAAATCCCAAAGAATGATCCTAAACTGTCAATTCCATATCCTTCACGTTTGAATGATCAAAAGAACCGCGAAAAAGCTAACCATCAGATGGAAAAATTTTATCAAATTTTCCAAGAATTACACTTTGATATTAGCTTCGCGGACGCTCTTATTCTCATGCCTAAATTTGCTTCAACAATCAAAAATCTGATAAGCAACAAAGAAAAACTTTGTGAGATGGCAAAAACTCCTCTTAATGAGCATTGCTCAGCAGTGCTTTTGAAAAAGCTTCCCGAAAAGCTTGGAGATCCCGGGAAATTTCTCATTCCTTGTGTTTTCCCTGGGATGGTTGAATGCTTTTCCTTGGCCGATCTTGGCGCAAGCATTAACCTGATGCCTTACACAGTCTGGAAAAGACTCTCACTTCCTGCTCTCACTCCAACCTGCATGACACTCGAGCTTGCAGACCGTACCATATCCCGTCCTCTCGGCATTGCCGAAGATATCTTCGTGAAAGTAGGAAAGTTTCATTTTCCGGCAGATTTCGTGATTGTTGATTTTGATGCTGACCCACGAGTCCCTCTCATTCTCGGGAGGGGATTCTTAAGAACGGGTCGTGCTTTAATCGATGTATTCGAAGAAGAAATCACTCTACGTGTTGATGGTGAAGCCATCACATTCAATCTTGATCAGACTTCAAGATACTCCTCTAATTATGACGCTGAAACGGTTAACCGAATTGACATCATCGATGTTGCGTCTGAGGAGTCTTCTCAAGAAGTCCTTGGTTTCTCTGCAAGTGGCAGTACCACTCCTTCTACTGATCCTATCATTTCCGACTCTTCCCCTTCCCTCACTCCGTTTGAGGGAGGTGACTTCCTTCTGGAAGAGCTCGAAGCTTTTCTTGCTCAGGATAGCTCAATCCCCGATGGGATTGATGAAAACTATCTTGACCCGGAGGGGGACATTCTTCTCCTTGAAAGATTGTTAAATGACGATCCTTCACCCTCTCCGTCTCCAAAAATACTTCATAAAGCGGAAGTCAAAAATTTTGAAATAACTGAAGACTTTCCCGAGGTTGAGCTCAAGGACTTGCCTCCTCATCTAGAATATGCATTTCTGGAGGGTGATGATAAATTGCCCGTAATTATTGCTAAAGACTTAAAAGTTGAGGAAAAGGCAGCACTCCTAAAGGTTCTAAAGTCACATAAACAAGCAATCGCTTGGAAACTCTCCGACATTAAGGGTATAAGCCCGAACTTTTGTACTCATAAAATTTTAATGGAGGATGACTTTAAGCCAGCAGTGCAACAACAGAGAAGGGTAAATCCAAAAATCCATGAAGTTATCAAACAAGAAGTTCTTAAACTTCTTGATGCGGGATTGATTTATCCTATTTCTGACAGTCCTTGGGTTAGTCCAATTCATTGTGTCCCTAAAAAGGGTGGCATTACTGTTATCACCAACGAGGATAACGAGTTGATTCCAACTCGTTTGGTCACGGGTTGGCGAGTATGTATTGACTATCGTAAGTTAAATGACGCCACCCGTAAAGACCATTTTCCTCTCCCTTTTATGGACCAGATGCTTGAAAGACTTGCGGGGAATGAATACTACTGCTTCCTCGATGGTTTTTCGGGTTACTTCCAAATCCCCATTGATCCCCAGGATCAAGAGAAGACTACCTTCACATGCCCCTACGGAACTTTTGCTTACAGACGTATGCCTTTCGGCTTATGTAATGCACCAGGCACGTTCCAGAGGTGCATGATGTCTATTTTCTCCGACATGATCGGGAAAACTATGGAGGTATTCATGGATGACTTTTCAGTCATCGGGGATTCATTCCAGACCTGTCTCTCCCACTTGGAACAGATGCTTAATCGTTGCAAAGAAACGAATTTAAGTCTCAACTGGGAGAAGAGTCACTTTATGGTTAAAGAGGGCATAGTCCTCGGCCATAAAATCTCAAAGAACGGGATTGAGGTTGACAAAGCCAAAATCGATGTCATTGCTAAATTACCTCATCCCACCACCGTAAAAGGTGTTAGGAGCTTTTTGGGTCATGCCGGCTTCTACCGTAGGTTTATCCAAGATTTTTCTAAGATTGCCCGGCCTATGACCCATCTCCTCGAGAAGGATGCTCCTTTCATCTTCTCTCCTGAGTGCATCGAAGCTTTTGAAAAATTAAAGAAAAAGCTTACCGAGGCACCGATTCTTGTTGCCCCCGATTGGGACCTACCTTTTGAGCTTATGTGCGATGCTAGTGATTTTGCCATAGGTGCGGTCTTGGGGCAACGAAAAGCAAAATATTTTCAGCCTATACACTACGCAAGTAAAACTATGACCGAGGCTCAGAGTCATTACACCACCACTGAAAAAGAACTCCTAGCTGTGGTGTATGCCTTTGAGAAATTCCGGCCATACTTAATCCTGACCAAATGCGTGGTGTATACGGATCACTCGGCTTTGAAGTACCTATTTGCAAAGCAAGATGCAAAGCCGAGACTTCTCCGTTGGGTTCTCCTCCTCCAAGAATTTGATATCATTATCCGTGATAAAAAAGGAGCTGAGAACCTTGCTGCTGATCATCTCTCACGATTAGAAAACCCACATCAAGATGTGTCTGAGAAACAAGATATAAATGAAACATTCCCTCTCGAGACACTCAGTGCGGTTACTTTTCGTGGTGACTCTACTACCCCATGGTTTGCCGACTTTGCAAATTACCATGCGGGTAACTTTATCGTGAAGGGGATGACGTCCCAACAGAAAAACAAATTTTTTAAAGACGTCAAACATTACTTCTGGGACGACCCCTTCCTCTTCAAAATCTGTGCCGATCAAGTCATCAGGCGATGTGTATACGGACAGGAAGCCGCTGATATTCTCAAGGCTTGCCATGCTGGACCCACTGGGGGCCACCATAGTCCTAACTACACCGCCAAAAAGGTGTTTGATTCTGGTTTCTATTGGCCCACGATCTATAAGGATGCCCACGACTTAGTCAAAGCCTGTGATGCTTGTCAGCGTCACGGGAATATTTCACAAAAGAATGAAATGCCACAGAATGCTATTCAAGTTTGTGAGATCTTTGACGTCTGGGGCATTGATTTTATGGGGCCATTCCCATCTTCTCGTGGAAACAAGTATATTCTCGTGGCTGTTGACTATTTGTCAAAATGGGTTGAGGCTAAGGCCTTACCCACTAACGATGCCCGAGTTGTTGTGAAATTCTTGAAATCCCTCTTTGCTCGTTTTGGAACTCCACGTGCCATCATTAGTGATCGCGGTACTCACTTTTGCAATGATCAATTTGCAAAAGTCATGCTTAAGTACGGTGTTACTCATCATCTTTCCACCGCATATCACCCCCAAACAAGTGGGCAGGTGGAGGTTTCCAACCGTGGTATTAAAAGGATTCTTGAGAGGACAGTAGGTGAAAACCGTGCTTCCTGGTCGGATAAACTAGATGATGCACTCTGGGCCTTCCGTACAGCTTACGAAACACCCATTGGGTGTACTCCATACAAGCTTGTATACGGGAAGGCGTGTCATTTATCGATCGAGCTCGAGCACAAAGCCTACTGGGCCTTGAAACATGCTAACTATGACCTTCATAAAGCGGGTGATCACCGTAAGGTTCAACTCAATGAATTAAATGAACTTCGTGATCAAGCCTACGAGAACTCTTTGATCTACAAAGAAAAGACAAAGAAGATTCACGACTCTAAGATTAAGAACCGAGTTTTCAACGTCGGTGACAGAGTCCTTCTTTTCAACTCAAGATTAAAGATCTTCTCGGGGAAATTAAAAACCCGATGGACTGGACCATTCACTATTGCTAAAGTATATCCATACGGGACTGTTGAGTTATCTCAACCCGAAGGTCCCAACTTCAAAGTGAATGGTCATAGATTGAAACATTATTTTGGAGAGGACATACCACCCATGGTTGTCCCGGATCTCCAAACTTTCCCCATGGACCAATGAATTCGGGGATCGAGTCAAGCTAGTGACTCGGTGAACAAAAATTAGCAACATATATGGGTTTTCACCCGTATTTCTGACTTCTTTCTACTTTCTACCACCCTAGTGTGGGGGAGTGGCCGTCCCCCACCTGTTGAAAAGTAAATATGTATATAAGTTTCTCCAAAAAAAAAAAAAAAAAAAAAAAAAAAAAAAAAAAAAAAAAGATTGTATGTACAGATAAATAAAGTGAAAAATAAAATCCATATTTCCACAGTTAGCATTGAATATTAGCTTTTTCCGTTCAGAGATTCGGCATAATAGCCGGGACTTTGAATATTGAGGACAATATTCAGTTCTAGTGTGGCGGGTGGGGGGGGGGGGGAATTCTTACGAATTTTATCTAAGTACCCCCATTTTTAGGCCTAAAATTTTTCAAAATTTTTTCACTTTATTTCAAAATTTTTGTGGTAATCAGTCCGCCAAAGTCTAAATGACAAATGGATTGGCTAGTCCAGGAGCAAACGGCTCTTGGTAAAGACATCTCAAACCCGTTGATGGCTGGCAATTTGCCAAAAATTGTATGGTTCCTCAACTCCCCGAAAACAAATGAGTTGGCTAGCCCGCAAGATTATGGCTTGTGGTAAAGGCAGTGGAAAATCCATAATTGGTAATCAGCTCACCAAGATGTTGACTTAGTCCATCAAGATGCTGGCTAGTCCAGAAGCAAACGGCTTTTGGTAAAGACAAATCAAATCCGTTGACAGCTGGTGGTTTGCTCAAAATCACACGGTTATCAAGTGTGCCACAGTTCTTACACCTGGCTACTCCAGAAGTGATGGCTTTTGGTAAAGAGAATCTCAAATCCATCAGGTTTTTCTCAAAAGATTGCTAGGGACTAGCAATGTTTTAGTGTGGGGGATTGATTAGTGTGTAAATACTCATCATTTTTACCATTTCTGAGCTGCCAAAACATCTAAAAACACTCAAAAATGAATCAAAATAGTGAAAATATCCCAGGAAAGTGTTTTACATGTTTCAAATGCAAAAATACCAAAAACAGATGAAAAACGCACAAAGTTTGCATAATTGGCAGTTTCAGTCCCCCAACTTTCAAAAGTTGTCAAATCTAGTCCCTGGTCATTCTAAAAACTTGAAAAAGTCACCAAAGGTCCTTATAAATCAAAAAGTTACATAATTAGTCCTTTGGTGAAAAGTTTCACAAAATGTCAAGTTTAGTCCCTGAACTTTGAAAATTATCAAAAATAGTCCCTGGGATATGAAAAACTTTAAGAAAACCAAATTTTGTCCTTGCACTAACCTTTTATGACAGGATTGGTCCTTGGTGGAAAGTTTGGTGAAAATTTCACAAACGGTCCCTGAAGTTTGAAAATTTGGCAAGATTAGTCCCTGGTGATAATTTAATGGAAAAAGTCAACTATGGTCCATGTACTATTCACATATGGCAAAACTCACCCTTGGGAACACTTTGAAAAAATGCCAAAATCCAACCCTCAACTTTAGGTATTTGGCAAAAATGGTCCTTGTGAAATCATAAACCAAAACCGGATCCAACTAAAATAATACTACTCCTAAACCATTATCCAATCCATGTTACTAGCCCATCCCCATTTCCTATCTTGGGTCCAAATGAATACCAGCCCACCCAAACCCAAAGTTAATAAAACCCAGGGTCAAACCCTTTGACTCCGGTCAAACGTGGTCAAACAACCACCCTTTCCCTCTTAGACTCCCCCACACCTCCACAACCTGCCAAACCTCACCTCCCACCACTTGCAAAAAGTATCATCACCCTCCCACCACCCTGCAACTACCCTCACATCACATTTAATGCACCACCACCCCCAATTGATATAAAACAGTCCCAATTGCCCATTGGAATTTTGGCGCGAAAATTTTCAATGGCTGAGATTGATCAACACTAATCCAATGGATGAGATGAGAGATGGGAAATGATCAGAGGATGCTGGGAACCCTAATGGATGGCTATAAATAGTGGAAGAAGTGCAAGGAAGCTGTGTGTAGTTTAATTAGTCTTAAATTGTGTCGAATTTAAATTAACTTTCAAATTAGTGTAATCTTTTCAATTTCAAGCATTGTAACAGTGTTAGTAATGTAATTTAAACCTTTTGAAGTTATAAAATCTCAAGTTCCAAGTCTGTCTTTCATCTTTACAATTTACTCAATTTCTGAATTATTCAAATAGCTTAAGTGTTAATGGTGTGTTGATTCATGGACTGAGTTAGGGTCACATAGGTTCCAATAAGCTTATCAAAGCTTTAGAGACTCTAAAATTCAGTTGTAATAGAAGAAAACTAAAAAACACAAAACAGTCAAACTTGGTCAACTGTGCTTGTTTAATTTTGTTTTCAGGTACTGAGAGGGATTGGTGATCAATATTGGAGCTTAAATTGGCCTATCTAAAGATAGGCTTCAGTGGAGAAGCCCCTTGTTCAAGCTAGGGGTAACTTGTAAGCTTTTGCTAATTTAAGAATTCCCCTAAAAATTTAGTTCTTGATACTATCTGATTGCTTGTTGTTTATTGGATAATCTGTGTTTGTTTGTATTATTTGAGTAGTGTTTGAGTAATTTTTAGCTTATAATTAATAGCTTGTTTGTTTGAATCATTAGTTACTTAATAATTTAGAATTATCTGTCAAAAAATTAATTTAAGTGGTATACTTGTTGTTGTAGTGATAATCTGTTTTCCAGTACTTAAATTAGTTATATTTATCATAAATTGTGGTTTGGAATCAAGCTTACATTCCTTAGTTGCCATTTTCTTTGAAAAAATTCTAAACAGTCAAATAAGGGAGTGTTTGGTTCAGTGAGCCTTGCTGAGCTTTTGCTATTTCTTGGGTGTTCTCTGCTTGTAACATGTTTCATTGAGTCCACTTAGCTCTGTCAAACCTTAAAAATTGATGTTTCATTGGTAAAAGTCAAAATCACAAGTTGAACCCCCTCACAGTTAACTGTGAGGAGTTTGTGTCCTTAAATCTGTCACATTAGTTACTAAAGTTGTTAATTTAGCCCAAACTAGTCTTAGATTAGTATAATACAATCAATTCAGTCATTTAGATCCAATAGAAATCAACCAAAGTCAAAAGTTCAAGTTTTTACAAAAGTCAAATTGTGCCTTTTCAGATTTTCTCAAAACTAGTGTGATTTTTATAGATTTGTGTGTTGAGATTCAAGCTCTGAGCTTTTGTGAACTTATTTTCTACCAGCTGATCTTTAAGTTCCCACATTTGTTTGATTTTTATGAAATTGTGTGTGGGCCCCACAAGCTAGGGAAATCACTTGCAGGGCAAGCATTTCCCCTGCACCACCAGACTCAGTCCATCACCACCACTTTGGTGGTGATTTGTGACCACCTCAGTGGGCCCCAATTGCCATACTTGGCACCATTGAACCCCCTCCTACCAGGGATCAGACTTTGACCCCTTGTTTGACCTAGGACTCAGTGGACCCCACCTAGTTTAGCCCCACAAGTTTGTCCCAGTTCTGTGTTCATCTCCATTTGAGAAAAGTGCTTATTTGATTGTGTTCAGCTTATTTGTGCTTATTTCTTGCTATTCTCTGTTTGTTTAAGTTTGTTGAATTTATTTGTATCTGTTTTCACCCTTGTGGACCCCACCTACACCCATTTGAGCTTATTTGCCCAAGCAGTCAACATAAGTCAACTGCCTAGCCAAAGGGGGTGCTTATAGCTTATTTATAAGCTATTTTTCAAAGTGTTTTCATAAAAGTTTCTCATTTTTAGTATTAAAGTTAGTTTGTAAAAGAAAAATCCAAAAAAGTCAAGTTTAAAATAAGTGATAGTTTCTATTTAATTCAATTAAATTTTAATTTTCATTTTTAGATTTTAAGTAAGTATTTAGTATTTTTATATTTTTATTAATTACCTTATATAATAAAGTATTTTCAGTAAAATTTTCAGATTTTTATATTACCATTTAGTATTTATTAGATTTAATTTTAGTTTTCTTAATTATTAATTAATATTAAGTAATAAATATCATATTTAGTTTTTATAAAGTTAAATTTAGTTTTTATATTTTTCCTAGTTCTTATCTAGTATAATAGACTTTTAGAAAATATATTTTGAATTTCTACTGTTCATTTTCCATTTTTCTAATTTTAATTGTTTAAATTAGATTTAAGTTAATTAAAAGGTAAATAATTAGTGGATTAATCTTAAAACATAATTTTTAGAGTTTTTATAATTTTTTAGGATTCCAGTGATGGTTAAGTAATTTTATAAATTTTCTTATAATTTTCTAAGCTAATTTAGTATTAATATTAATTAAAAGTAGTTTAATTAGTTTAATTAAGTTAAATAGTTTTTAATTTATAGAAAACCCATAAAAAGACAAAAATATTTATTTTTATTTTTTATACTTTCTTCAAGTTCTAATTTAAGTTTAAAAATTGTTTTTGCAAATTTTTAGTTTAATTTGTAGTAGTTATAATTATTAGTTAATTTAAATAAGATTTTAATTTAGATTTTAAATAGTTTTATAAATTAAATAATAGTTAAATAATATTTTAATCATTTTTTATAATTTCATTTTCATTTTTGATTTTAAGTTTTAAAAAGTGTCAAAAGCACCCCCTGTAGTTTGTTAAATACCAAAACCCACTTTTTCAGTCCGATTGCGTAAATCTGAATTGTGAGTACGTGTATATATCTGGTATCTGATTTTTGTGAATATTATATCTGTTTACCAATACCAAAATAACAGTAGCAATATCAATCCCAAATCATCTGGCTACTGTCCTCAGTGCCACTCACTCATAAACGATTTCCAAAGCACCATTTCAATCTCGCTGGGACTTTAACGACCCGGGGAAACACTATACTATCACCGGAGTATTGGGACGAGGCTGTCTTTGACTTGTTGACCTTGGTCAATAATATCTGACCGTTTCGGGACCAATCAGAAACAACAATGGTTTGGGTTGATGGTACACTTGTTGTGGTGGTTGGGTGTGGTTAAAATGCTCATTTTGGTCTAGAATTGACCTTGGTAATTCATTTGCAAAAGGTGGTGGTTGTGTAGGTCTTGGTGGAAGATCATTTAGATCTTGGACAAAAGGGTGTGGTGATGTGGGAGGAGACCCAAATAACTCCATAGGTTCAATTTTGGGTAATGGTGATGGTGATGGAGTATTGGATGGTTGGGTTGGAGCACTTGGTGGAGTTGGGTCAATGGGTGATTTAGTAGGTGAGTGAGCTCATTGGGTTCATTGGGTGATGGTGATGGAGATGCAAGGTTCAAAAAGTGTTCATTTTTGATAGGTGAGGTGAATTCATCCGAAGATGAGGAGCTTAGGTTGATGGGTTGATTAGACCATTGTGGTTTTACACTTATCCGGGCGGTTTTCCGGATGGGTCGTGATGGTTGAGAGATGATTGTTGACTTAGTCATGGTTAAAAATAGTTTAGAAGTTCAGAAATTGTGATGAAGAAGGTGTGATTTGATAGTATTTAGGATGGTTTAATTTATAGTGTTGAAGGATTGTGGAAAGGAGTGTTTGGATTTGATGTTAGTCCATACAAAAATGGAGTTTTCTAATGATTTTGAAAACTAATTGTAGGTTGTCATATCATGGAAGTCAATCCAATGAAAATGGTGAAGTGAGAAGACAAGGGTTGCACTAAATGCTTAGTGGTTTTAGTAAATTTGTTGAAGTATAAATCTCAGGGATTTCAAGGATCCTTTAGAAGGGTTCCTTCCTTTATGTGTGAAGGGTCCTTGGGGTGGTTATGGCTATTTTTGAATTTTGGCGGGAAATGGTTTTGGTTGAGTTATAAGGAATGAGAAGTACCCTATTGTGCTAAACATATTGTAGGAAATGGGTTTCTATTTAAAAGGATTGGATTTTGGTGTTTGGATGTTCAAATGTTGAAAACAAAAACAAAAATTCTGCAGGCAACTGGCGGAACCCTCAGAATACACAGGCGAAACCCATTTGAGGGTACCGTCTGGTCCGTTGGGCCAAATCTGGGATTCCCAGAAAATAAACTGGCGGAACCCAATTTTGGGTGCCGCCAGATCCGCCAGTGCTGAAAAAAGTGGCAGTCCGCGATTTTGACCCGCGAGACGATTTTCAAAATTTTCGAAAACTCCTAAAATCAAAAAGATAATGCATTTCTGGTTAGGCAATGCAAAAAATAGACACGTAAACACACATATCATATGACTTTGACCTTGAGGTCGAGAATTTCACTATACTTAGTGAAAATATCATAAACATGAAAATTTGACAACTTGCCAAAAGTTGTCTACCTGCATCAAAGTTAGATACTACATGTTCCAAATTGTATCAACCATTTTACTACCACACAAATACATCATAAACATTGTTTAAACAACCAAATTAGTTCAAGTAGCACCTAGTGCCAAACACTCCTACACACCCGCACTCATTGACGGTCAATCTTGTTCTTGAGCTTTCCAAGGAACCTTCCAAGATTCTTAAACATCCCCTTTGTTTGCTTTACTCGTTTGGAATATCCAGAAGTTGGGATAGGTATTCGAGAGGTGGGAGCCTAGAGTTGGGCAAATTGTCATCTTCACTCATTGAGGAAGATGATGATGAGGTAGGAGGATGAGGACGTTTTCCTTGGGCTTTGTACACTCTCTTATCACTAAGTGGGACAAAGGTGTGTGGAATGAGAGAGTAGTCAAGACGAAGACCGTTTGGAGTTGGTGGAATGGGTGAGATGAACCTAAAGAGACGGGTCAAGAGCATTCCATACGGCATAGCCGTTTTGCCATGCACAGGAATGTCGGCCATTCTCTTGGCCATGTAGTAGGCAAGGTTGAAAGGTTGCCTAACGGACAAGGAGTAGAGCATGTAGCAAAGGCAAAGGTTGATATGATCTCGGTTTCCTATTGTGCTAATGACATTGGTTCTAAGGACTTCCTCCCATTTCATGAATTGGGGCTTAAGTTCATTCATTTCCATTCCATATAGGTCCTTATCGACCTCATTTCCCGAACGGGTTCTCCTAGTGTTGGTGGTCCTAACAAAAAGGTGGTCACGGAGTACATCTTTTGACACAAGAGGTGTGTCATAAGGATGGATACGGTCTTGGAGGTTGTCAAGAGTTGAGAGGGAGTGCAAGTCGGAATAGATGCAAGTGCCACGGTTTGGGACACCTAGGATTTGAGCAAACTCTTCAAGAGTGAAGGAGTATTGATGACCACTAACCCTAAAGTTGATAGACATTTGACCATAGTCATCCGTGGAGAGGACGGAGGATGCATAGAACTCTAGAATGAATCTAGGACAAATAGGCTTGTCGATATTCAAAAGACACTCAAAGTTGATTGTGGCAAATTCGGCGTAAAGGTTTGTGCCTTCTAGGAAAGACGGGTCAATGGTTCTACCCTCATGGACATAATGTTTTTCTAAGGCTTTGAAAACGTTGACTTGGTTTGGGGTAAGGCCTTTGGTTTTGTGGTGTTTTGGTAGGTACTTAATGGTGTCCTTGTGGTCGTAGTGGGTTAGAGGAGGCATGATGATTCCTAGAACAACAAAATTTCACATTTTAGTTTAAGTAAACTACTATTATAATGTGGATGTTCTAGTGTGTGCCTATATGAAAACAATGTGGAGGTGCGGTTATCTTGACTCATTTTGATGCTTCAAAATCGTTTTATAATGCAAGTTTTGTTATAAAACAAAAGATAACCCAAATGCTCCTAGTTCAATGTAGCTTCATTTGAATGTACCCGAAAATACATATTGGTTATCTATTCCCTTTAGCATTCAAGAGACATTATGCAAGTGATGTTTTAAACACAGCGTTTTGATTTTGTATTCTCAATGTGAGACGAAAAAATATTTGTCCTATTTGTGAGAAATTTTTGGAAAGATTTGACATGGGGTGTTTTAGCAAACATGTTTATACTAAGTAAGAATGCAATTTCTAACTATGGGAAACATGATTAGTTTTGTTAAACACCTAATCTTATGCATGAGTTTCTCAAGTTAATGCATAACCCCAAGTTTTTGTTTTTGTGCAAAAAATAGAATTCCTAGACTCAGATCAGGATTGTAATCAAGTTTAGAATACTTACAATGATGATTGATTTGCAATGTAAATGAAAGGAAGACCAAGAATTCGTAGGTATGGATGGATGGTAAAGTGAATAGTAGCAGTTTGGAAAGTGATGGTATGAGATAATGGGTGTTTGGTTTAATATAAACAAAAAAATGATTCTGCAGGTCGGCGGACACGGCGGACCCCTGAAATGGGTTTCGTCCGTTGTGTCTGAGGGTTCCGCCGACCCTACTGAGAAAAAGAGTTATGGATTTGTTTTGATTTTTGTGATTTTTGTCTAATGTCCAGAATGATGCGTGGGAATCGCACCTTGCTTTACCTCTCGAGGGATCTCGAGAAGCTTACAACCCCCACCAGGCAGTGTACCTGATCGTTGTAGTATAGTATAGTGACAAGTACCGGGGGATTGATCGTTCAGCTTAGGAATAGTGTCGCTAGGATTAGAAAACCTAATTAATAGTTCTAGAGGTGAAAGATGATTATTTTTGCATTTTTATATTTTTATGAAAGCAAGTAAAATCTCGGGTTTTGAATGAGTGGGCGGAATTAGTTGCTATTCAACTAACCCAAAGCTAAGATGCAATCAAAATAAAATAATAAAAATGAAATTAAACTAAATTATACTAAGGTTGTGAGCAGTGGTTGGAGAAATTGTGTTTACTTAGACTTCATTACTCCCTAGATATCTTTTACATGTTAATTACTTGTTACACTTGTATGAATGACGGATTGTATTCCTTAATACCATTCGTGGGGTGGCATACATAACTCCCCAACTCTATGAGCTCTTATCTCCTCCTACACCATGACCCACCACAACTATAGGGATTGTAAACAGTGGCTCATGCATTAAATACAACCAATAAAGACCTAGTACGCCTCAGTTCATGTTTCTTAAGACGTTCAAG
Source organism: Artemisia argyi (assembly GCA_030686995.1). Classification (NCBI taxonomy): domain Eukaryota; kingdom Viridiplantae; phylum Streptophyta; class Magnoliopsida; order Asterales; family Asteraceae; genus Artemisia; species Artemisia argyi. The sequence goes on from CM060694.1 coordinate 138,098,890, forward strand.
CATGTTACCATTTGGAGATCTGCCAGTTTTCTTAAGCCTAACATATAAATCATTCATTCAAAACAAGAATAGACAAGTAATCAACACATAATCAACATCTAGGTTTCATTAGATCTAAGCAAACACAAGAGAGATCTAGCCTAGCATAGTAGAATTGAGACAAGAACAAGAGATAAACAACCAACACATAGACATATTGATTGAATTGAAAGTACACTTATCTCAATTACAATGCAAGGTCTCAAGGGTTTGGAACCCTTGAAAAATCTGTAAAAGAGGCACCAAAATCGTCTTTAGGGTTTCACCAAAACTTCTCTCTTTTTAATGAAAAAACTAGAAAACTATATATAGGAAAAACAGTCTGACGGCGTCAAGAGTAACTTCTGACGCCGTCACCTCGCCGCCATATACTTCCTCGGACGGCCTTGATCCACTTATGACGGCCTATGTGACGCCGTCACCACCCACGGTATATTATTTTAGCCACTTTGACGCCGTCACCACCTTCGATATTTAATTCTTCATGTCTGACGCCGTCAAGCTGATGGTCTTGACGCCGTCACCTTGTATTTTCAGCATGCAAATTAGGTACTTAGCCGTTTTCTTCACTTTTATGCTCCAAAAACGTCCAAAATAGCTTCTTTTCCAGAATTCACTCTCCAAACACCTAAAATCACAAAAGGAACGATTTAGGGCAATATTTGATCAAATAAAGTCGGATTCGGGCTTAAATGACCCCCTAAAAACGGATCATTTTTCGCCTCATCATATACCCTTACACTTGAGATTTGCTTGTCCTCAAGCAAATGAGCTTTTATTCTACTCAAAAGACAAGTTAGGGGTCATTTAACACTAATATAAAAGTAATTACAACAAATAATCGTTCCACTAAGGACCAATAGACAAGCACGGAGGTCATACACAAGCACCTCACAAATAGTGTTTAGATACTCACATCTCTCGGGTGTAATAAAGTAATATAACATTATGGAAATGGAAGATATCTCTCACTACCTGTCATAGCAAAATAGATTACCATAGGCTTGGGAAAGGATCAAACCTCCACCACATGGCGTAAGCACCTAGGATAAACTATCAAAGAGGTCTTTTAAAGGGTTATAACGTTAGGTGTAGGGATATGAATTACACGGTTTTGTTGGATAAAGGAAGTTTTACTGGTGGCGAGTTAACAATCTTAGTTAATTATATGTATAAGATGGCGTTGCTAAGCCAAGACTAGACTCGACTTAAGCTAATAAATGAAAAATAACAAAAACATAAAATGAACATAGAATGAAAACGGGATGGTAGTCCGTATGTTTTTTCTCTTTTTCTTTTCTATTTTTTTTTCTTAATTTTTCGATTTTTTTTTTTTTTTTTTTTTTTTTTTTTTTTTTTTTTTTTTTTGCATACACTCTTACCCTACCATCCAAAATAATACATCATAGGGGTTTGAGCATTCCCCTTACACTTGAATCTTTACATACTTTACAATTAACTAATTTAATGACTCGAATTAAGAAAATTAAAACACTTGGAGCACTTTTAAGATTAACGTACATATGGGGGTAATAAGTGATGTTCTTCCCCATTACTCTATAAAATAAGTACTTACCCATGAGTCCCAATCGTCCCAAAACAATATGTACAATGATATGAATCGACTTAGCAACCATGTAATCAATTAGAAAGTTAACTTAGGGTTTAACAAATAACAATAATGCACTAAAAATGAGCGCATACACGGAAGGCTAAGGCGATTTGGGTGTACATTTAAGTGGGGTGTAACAAATTCTTCCTTTAAGTAAAATGCTTAAAGTTAGAAACAAAAAGATAGGCTCGGAGGGGTGTACTAGGGGTTTCGTGTACTAAAAATGAGTACAACGCTAAAGGTGTGGGAAAAATTAGTTGACTTAACTAGCCAAGTAATATGACTTAAATGGTCAAGTAATTATGATACGGGTTTAACACAAGGGTGATCCTAATGCCTCTTATCATGTAGTACATCCTACCACACGAATGTAGTCTCACTAGCGGTCTCGGGATGCATCACTAACGCAAGTTCTAGAATCTAAATGCTACCGGTACACTCATAAGCACCAATAATGAATGCTTTTCCTATCAAATCTAAAGGCGAACCTCACATTTTTGGGTGGAAAATTTTTCTGAATATACGGTTATGTGCTAGTCATACAACCTCCTATCCATGAGACGCTTGCTATGGCTAAAGTTTCACTCCTAAATGCTGTAAAAAATTTTAAATTTGGTGCTAAAATTGCACTAACAAGTATTTCTCATAGTTTTATTACTCATCTACTATCAAACAAAACAAACTCAAGCAAAAGTGCATATGTAAGGTATCATCTTTTTACCTTCCCCTTACACTTAAGATGAACATTGTCCCCAATGTTCAAGTAAAGAATGTAAAAGTTAAAAAGTAAAGAGAATGAAATCAAATACTCCCCTGATTCGCTCGGTATGGATTTTAGTTGGCCAGGTTAAATCTTCTTCTAAGAAAATGAACAATCAAAGCTTCCCTTCCATAATATAAATCATCTTCTTGTCACAAATAACCTGTAAATCCTGACAAAAGTAGACAAGACAATCTCGCGTAAAATCGGCGGCATCCTATATAAGTTACTAAATCCTAGAAAACAAAGTAAGATATAATGCTTGTGGAATGAAGTTTGCAGATTTCCTGGAGATTATAAAACTTAATATTTCACAAAAACCATAAGACTCCGTTAGAAAAACAAAACCGGTAGAATTTCCAGATTTTAACTCCTGACGCCGTCAAGAGCAATACCCTGACGCCGTCAGAATGGACCTGCAGAAATTCTTATGTTAAGTTTCCGGAAAATTTCTGGAAAAACTTTGTCCTACTTCCTGGAAAATCCTGCAAAACTTCATTATGACTCAATACAAGCATTTGACTCTAACAAATACGAATATACATGTTCATTAAATATTGTGGAGAATCATGATCGGTTTGTTTCTTAAAAACATATTTGGGGTTTCCCCTTACACTTATCTTTTGCAAAAATACCTTTAGGTTGAAGTTAAGACTAGGCTAAACAACATAATAAAGTATTTCCACATTTTAGTAGAGAAACATGATCAACCAACAATAAAAACAAAGCATGCATACGGAAGCAAATAACAATCAAACAAATAAAAATCACACAAAGCATGGGTTGCCTCCCAAGAAGCGCTTTTCTTTATTTACGAGTCTTATAGCTAGACTCAAAGTCGTGGGTTACTACGTGATCTCATCATTGGTTCCACTCTCCGATCGTAAATATTCCTTGTAGAAACCAATCACCTTTTTCTCAATCGCCCCCATAATCATTTGGGCAAATTCTTCATCGACCTTATACCTTGGTCCAAGGGCCAAGCAATCTTTGTAGTAAAGACTCCTTTTTTCCCAAACATAGTTCATGCCCTTTTTCTTATCCTCCTCATCAATATCCTCAAAAGCACCAACGTTATCACTATCAAAACGAGATATAAAGCGAAATTCTTTCATCCTATTCGGCATCCTATAAGTGATACTATCGGTGTTACTTGCAAACCGGATCGTGCCTTCTACCTCATCATATTCTAACTTAGACTCCTCAACAAATGGTTTGCCAAACACAACATTGGATAATCGACAATCAATAACATTAGCAAGATCCTCCACAATCATAAAGTCGGTGACAAAAGTGAAATTACCAACAAAGACACGTAAACCTCTAACTCTCCCGACAAAGTTACAAACTCCACCGGGGTACTTGGGATCCCTTCTAGGTTCAAGTCTTGTTTCCATTATATCATTATAAACAGTTGAGGACATAATGTTGATTGGAGATTTGAAGTCAATGTAAGCATTGCTAATGTGCCTATATCCAATCATACATGGTATCTTAGCATTCTTAGGATCGCCTCTCTTGATCTTAGGTTCAATTATCGTGAAAGGAGATCGCGGGTTATCAATAAGATTATTATAATATGCAATCTCCTCCTTAGTGGGGTATAGATTAAAGTAGTCGTTAAGCCTCGGATCCATTTCCTCCTCTTCAAGTCTCTCAACAATACTCACAAAGTCATTAGGCCCTAGGTCCTTATTTGAATACAAGGCGGTTGCTAGGTCACTAAATGTATGTTCGAGTTCAATCTTAATCAACCTATTAAGCTCTCTAAGCTCCCTAATCTCACTCTCAATTTGTTCACGTAACACAGCCACTTCACTAGGGGAACGGGGTGGATTCGCGTTTTCCATAATGGTCAACGGAATAGTCAATGAGTTTAATTTACTAACAAAGGCACAAAGAAATAAGATAGACTAAAGAAGACCTAAAAATAAAAATCTTACTAGAAAGGAATCTAGCAAGTAGACCTAATAAAAAGAAATCCTAACCTAGACAATAACTATTCCCCGGGCTGCGGCGCCAAAAACTTGATGCGTGGGAATCGCACCTTGCTTTACCTCTCGAGGGATCTCGAGAAGCTTACAACCCCCACCAGGCAGTGTACCTGATCGTTGTAGTATAGTATAGTGACAAGTACCGGGGGATTGATCGTTCAGCTTAGGAATAGTGTCGCTAGGATTAGAAAACCTAATTAATAGTTCTAGAGGTGAAAGATGATTATTTTTGTATTTTTATATTTTTATGAAAGCAAGTAAAATCTCGGGTTTTGAAGGAGTGGGCGGAATTAGTTGCTATTCAACTAACCCAAAGCTAAGATGCAATCAAAATAAAATAATAAAAATGAAATTAAACTAAATTATACTAAGGTTGTGAGCAGTGGTTGGAGAAATTGTGTTTACTTAGACTTCATTACTCCCTAGATATCTTTTACATGTTAATTACTTGTTACACTTGTATGAATGACGGATTGTATTCCTTAATACCATTCGTGGGGTGGCATACATAACTCCCCAACTCTATGAGCTCTTATCTCCTCCTACACCATGACCCAGCACAACTATAGGGATTGTAAACAGTGGCTCATGCATTAAATACAACCAATAAAGACCTAGTACGCCTCGGTTCATGTTTCTTAAGACGTTCAAGCATGTTACCATTTGGAGATCTGCCAGTTTTCTTAAGCCTAACATATAAATCATTCATTCAAAACAAGAATAGACAAGTAATCAACACATAATCAACATCTAGGTTTCATTAGATCTAAGCAAACACAAGAGAGATCTAGCCTAGCATAGTAGAATTGAGACAAGAACAAGAGATAAACAACCAACACATAGACATATTGATTGAATTGAAAGTACACTTATCTCAATTACAATGCAAGGTCTCAAGGGTTTGGAACCCTTGAAAAACCTGTAAAAGAGGCACCAAAATCGTCTTTAGGGTTTCACCAAAACTTCTCTCTTTTTAATGAAAAAACTAGAAAACTATATATAGGAAAAACAGTCTGACGGCGTCAAGAGTAACTTCTGACGCCGTCACCTCGCCGCCATATACTTCCTCGGACGGCCTTGATCCACTTATGACGGCCTATGTGACGCCATCACCACCCACGGTATATTATTTTAGCCACTTTGACGCCGTCATGAGTCCTTCTGACGCCGTCACCACCTTCGATATTTAATTCTTCATGTCTGACGCCGTCAAGCTGATGGTCTTGACGCCGTCACCTTGTATTTTCAGCATGCAAATTAGGTACTTAGCCGTTTTCTTCACTTTTATGCTCCAAAAACGTCCAAAATAGCTTCTTTTCCAGAATTCACTCTCCAAACACCTAAAATCACAAAAGGAACGATTTAGGGCAATATTTGATCAAATAAAGTCGGATTCGGGCTTAAATGACCCCCTAAAAACGGATCATTTTTCGCCTCATCACAGAACTACAATGTAGGTTCCATGAGTCCTAAGCCTAGCCTAAGAAGGTTAAAAGGTTCACGTTTAAGGGGTTTTGTGAGAATGTCGGCTATATTGTCTTCGAAAGAAACTTTCTCAATTGAGATATTTCCTTTTTGAACGTTGTCACGAAGGAAATGATGACGGATTTCAATATGTTTGGTACGAGCATGTTGAACCGGGTTTTTGCTAAGATCAATGGCACATTTGTTGTCACAAAGAATTGTGATGTCGTTGAGTTGAATTCCGTAGTCGACAAGAGCTTGCTTCATCCAAAGAGCTTGTTGACATGCCTTTCTGGCCGAAACGTACTCGGCTTCCGTTGTTGAGATAGCAAGAGCCGTTTGCTTCTTAGAGAACAATGAGGTGAGACAATGTCCAACAAAAGTACAAATACCACTTGTACTTTTTCTATCGACATAGTCACCGACATGATCCGAGTCGGCATACACTATGGTGTCTATTCCTGTTTCTTTGGGATACTGATGAGTGTGTAAATACTCATCATTTTTACCTTTTCTGAGCTGCCAAAACATCTAAAAACACTTAATATTGCATCAAAATAGTGAAAATATCCCAGGAATGTGTTTTATATGTTTCAAATGCAAAATAATAAAAAACAGATGAAAAACGTACAAAGTTTGCAAAATTGGCATTTTCAGTCCCTCAACTTTCAAAAGTTGTCAAATCTAGTCCCTGGTTGTTCTAAAAACTTGGAAAAGTCACCAAAGGCCCTTTTAAATAAAAAAGGTGTTACATTATTAGTCCTTTGGTGCAAAATTTCATAAAATGTCAAGTTTAGTCCCTGAAGTTTGGAAAATTGTCAAAAATGGTCCCTGGGATATTAAAACTTTGAGAAAAACAAATTTTGTCCTTGTACTTCTCATATATGGCGGGATTGGTCCTTGATTGGCAAGATTGGTAAAATTACATAACAGGTCCCTGAAGTTTAAAAGTTTGGCAGAAATAGTCCCTGGGAAATTAAAATGGAAAAATCAACTTTGGACCTCATACTATTCATCATTGGCAGAAAATAACCTTGTGACAAACTTTGGAAGAATGCCAAATCACACCTCCAAATTTTCGGCTATTTACAAAAATGGTCCTTGTGCAAAGTATTAACCAACCGGACCCTTAATATTATCACAAACCAATACCAAGTCCAATCCACAAAACAAAGCCCACTTCCCTTGTTTTTATTTTTGGCCCACTCCACAACAGCCCAACACACACCCCTTTTAATATAGCAGGGTCAACGTTTGACCCTCGGTCAAACGAGTCAAACACCACCCCCTTCACCCCTTCCCTCCCCCACACCACTTGCAGAACCATCAAATCACCACCACCCCACCATCCCTGTCCAATCCATCGCCCAAACCACCACTCTCACCTAATATCCCATCCACAATTAATGCCACCCCCCTGTTGCTATATTTTTATATTTCACACTCCTCACTTTTTCCCACCAAAAACACGTGGAAGGCCAGGATCAATTCAGAAGGATTCAAGGGTTGAGATTGAATGGGAAATGATCCAAAAGCTTTGGGAAACCCTAATCCACATCTATAAAATAAAGAGAAGCAAGAAGAAAGGAGATAGTTCACATTTTAGTTTTATTGTAATCGTAGAAGTTGTATTATGCATTTTTAGTTAAATCAAAAGCTTTTAAGCATTTCCTTAGTTAATTTAGTTGTAATCTTAACCTTTTTAAGCAATATAATCAAGTTTCAGTATCTGTTTTAGTTTATGCAATTTTCATCTTTACTTCAAAATTTCAAATCAAGCTTTGTTGTTGTTTATGTTAATGATAAGGACTTTTAGGATCACTTAGGCTCCCATAAGCTCAGTGAAGCTTTTAGAAACTATTTAAAGGCAATAGAATCATAAAACAAGAAAAATAAGAAAAAAAATAAAAAGTTGCAGGTGTGTGATGAAGAAGGCTGGAGCAGGGTGAATCTTGGATGGCCCTGGGTTAGAGGCTTTGTGAAAAGCCATTAGGAAAGATTTGTGGTCCTTAGTTCATGTGGAAGTTGCTTGGATGGCATGAAGTAAGCACAAAATCCATTTCTATTCTGTTTTACCTAGTATTGCTTGTTTATTTTTGCTTGTTTATGTATTTTATATCTTATTAGAATAGATTTGATCTGTTTCTAGGTTTAAATAATTGTGTTGCTTTGAAATTTCAAAACAGTCTTCAATAAGCTAGTGTTTGGATTAGTAAGTTTCAATAAGTAGGGATCTGTTGTTGTTGCTTTTGTGTGTTGAAACATGTTGCAGTAGAAGTAATTAGATCACCTTAGTCATAAAAACTAGGTCTTGTTCAAGAAAAAGTCAAAATAGGCTTTGATTTAGCCTAATCTGTCATCTGTTAAGTGTTATTACTTAAATCATCATCAAATCTTTTCATAAGTAGCTAATCTAGCTTAATTAGGTCTTATTATAACTTAGTATAACTATTTTAGTCCATAGAATCCAATCAAATCTCAGCAAAGTCAAATCTTAATGTTCATTCAAAAGTCAAAAAGTTTCAAATCTATCAAAATAGTCAATTAGTCTAGACCTTGCACAAGCATAAAAGCAGTTTGGAAATCCTAGGTTTTTGTGGATTTGTGTTGGTTTGTTGTTGGTTTACCTGTTTCAAAAAGAAAATCCAAGTTTGAAATCCATTTGCTTAAAAATAAGCAGTGTGTAAGTTGCCTATTTGCTCAGTCACCTCCCCTGCATCAGGGGTGTGACCCTGATTTCACAAGCTCACCAAGAGCTTCTCAGAGAGCTTTAGCCCTCACACCTTAGCATTTTAGGGACCTTGTCAACCCATCTCACCATTCTAATTGTTAGTTTGGACCTTAGAACCCTTGCCCCTAGCCTGCTTGTCCCAACAAGTTACCACCATCATACTGAGTACACTAAGTACTCAGTATAGGCATCAACTTTCATAAGCTTGCCAAAAGCTCAATAGTGAGCCATAAGCTCTGCTTGTTGGCTTATTTGGTAGCCTACCAGACCAGCTTTTAGGTACCATTCTCACTTTGGACCCTTGTGCTTATTTGTGGGTCCCACATAGGCTTATAGTTGCCATCTTGAGACTGCTAGTATATAGTTTGTTGATTTGAGCTTATTTGTGTGTTACAGCTTATTGTTCATATCTCTTGCTTATTTTAGCTTAATTTTGGTTCACTTAAGTTGCTTGTACCTTGTTGTACCTTCTGTGATCAGTGTTTGGCTTATTTCATTTGAAAAATCCACAAAATAAGCTAATAAGCTAACTGTTTTGATAAAAGGGGTGTACATTGCTTGTTTTTAAGCTATTGAAAAAGTTGTTTTACAAAAGTTTCTTATTTTCATCTCATTTTCACCTGTCAAAAAGAAAAACACCAAAAAAACCAAACATAAAATTAGTGATAGCTTCTATTTAATAGATTCTATCTTTTTCATTTTTCATTTCAGCTTATTAATAAGCACTTTACCATTTTGATAATTTTCTTAATTTCCTTTTACCTTTAAGTATTTATAATAATTTTCTTAGATTTTTCCTAAACAGTTTACTATTTATTAGAATTAAAAGTAGTTTAAATAATTAATTAGGTAATATTAGTAATTAATTAGTTTTCTTAAATTTTAATTAATAACAGTAGGTTTTTATAATTTTCCTAGGTTTTATAAATTAGTTAAGACTTTTAGAAAATACATTTTTAATTTCTACTGTTCATTTGCCAATTTTCTCATTTTAATAAGTTAAATTAGGTTTAAATTAATAATTAAGTAAATAATTAGTGAAATAGTCTAAAAATGACTTTTAGCAACTTTTTATAGTTTTTTAGGATTCCTGTGATGGTTAATTAGTTTTATAAAATTTTCCATAATTTTCTAAGTCATTTTAGTATTATTAGTAATTTAAATTAATTTAATTAGTTTAATTAAGATAATTAGTTTTTAATTAACAAAAAACTCATAAAAAGACAAAAATATTTATTTTTATTTTTTATACTTTCTTCAAGTTCATTTTAAGGTTTAGAAATTATTTTTGCAAGTTTTGAGTTTAATTTGTAATCTTTATACTTTTTAGTTAATTTAAATTAGATTTAATTTACTTTTTAAATAGTTTTATTAATTAATTAATATTTAAATATTAAAATAATCATTTTTATAATTTCATTTTCATTTTAAATTTTCTTTTAATTTTAAGTTTTAAAAAGTTTCACTTGCACCCCTATAGTTTGTAATTGTTCAAAACCCACTTTTCTGTCTGTAACCTGATTTCCAGTTGTGCATTTGTGAATATATCTGTATATCTGTTATTGTGAATATTATATCATTGTCCAAAATACCAAATATCAGTAGCATAATCAAACCCCAATCATCTTGGCTACTGTCCTCAGTGCCACTCATTCTCATAAGCGTTTTCCAAAAACACCATTGCAATCTCGCCGGGACATAACGACCCGGGGACACACTATACTATCCACAGAGAATTGGAACTGAGCTGTCTTTGACTTGTTGAACTTGGTCAATAAAATCTGACCGTTTCGGGACCAATCAGATACCATAAACCTAAATGTGTAGTGCCCTTAATATACCTAAAAATCCTTTTAACGGCTTCGAGATGGGTAGTCTTAGGATCTTCTTGAAAACGAGCACATAGACAAACACTAAACATAATATCGGGTCTACTAGTCGTTAGGTAAAGTAGACTATCAATCATACCTCTATATTTAGTGCTATCTACGGATTCACTTTCCTCATCCTTGGTGAGTTTAGTTTCCGTGGACATGGGTGTTTTGATTGGTTTCGAATCTTCTAATCCAAATTTCTTAAGCATGTCCTTAATATATTTAGATTGGTTAAAGAAGATACCATCTTCTAGTTGTTTAATTTGGAGTCCTAGGAAAAAGTTGAGTTCTCCCATCATATTCATTTCAAACTCGTCATGCATGATTTTTGAGAAATCCACACATAATTCTTGACAAGTTGATCCGAATATAATGTCATCAACATAGATTTGGACTATGATAATATGTGAATCATTCTTCTTAGTGAAGAGAGTATTATCAACTAGGCCCATGGTATACTTATGGTCAACTAGGAAGGTTTTAAGTCGATCATACCATGGTTTTGGAGCTTGCTTAAGTCCGTAAAGAGCCTTCTTAAGTTTGTAAAGATGATTTGATTTTTCAAAATCGATGAAGCCCGGTGGTTGAGCAACATACACTTCTTCATTTATGACTCCATTTAGAAATGCACTTTTGACGTCCATTTGAAAGAGTTTGAAATTATGTGCACATGCATATGCAAGTAAGATTCTAATTGACTCGAGCCTAGCAACCGGAGCAAAAGTTTCATCGTAGTCAATGCCTTCTTGTTGGTTATATCCTTGTGAAACTAGCCTAGCTTTGTTTCTAGACACAATTCCATTTTCATCCATTTTATTACGAAATACCCATTTTGTTCCAATTATAGTTTGACTCTTTGGTTGAGGAACTAATGTCCATACATCATTCCTAACAAATTGGTTTAACTCTTCTTGCATTGCAATTACCCAAGACTCATCTTTAATGGCTTCATTAATATTTTTAGTTTCAATGGTTGACACGAAACAAAAGTAGTTGCTTTCATTTTGAACTTTTGACCTTAGTGTTCTTTCGTTAATTTTGCCAATGACACCATCTAATGGATGACTTTTAGATTCTTTGATATTGACAAGTTCTTTGTTTAATAGTTCATCTTCCTTGTCATCACTTAAAATTTCCTGACTTTCTATTGCTTGGCTTTCAACTAAGTCATCATCTACCAAAGGTGATGTCTTAGAGGGAGGTAGACTCTCGTCAAATGTTACGTTCAACGATTCCTCGACTCTTAAGGTTTCTTTGTTCAAAACAATGTACACTTTACTATTTTGCGAATATCCAAGAAATACACCTTCATAAGACTTTGGGTCAAATTTGGTGAGATAATCCTTGGTGTTAAGAATGAAACATTTTCTCCCAAACACTCTAAAGTATCCTAATGTAGGCTTTTTACCTTTATATAGTTCATAAGGAGTTTTATTCAAAAATGGTCTAATTAAGACTCGATTTAAAATGTACGTTGATGTGTCAACGGCATTACACCAAAACTTTTGTGGAATGTTTTGTTCATTAAGCATTGTTCTACTCATCTCTTGCAATGTTCGGTTTTTACGTTCTACTACACCATTAGATTGAGGAGTACGTGGAGCCGAAAAGTTATGAGTTATACCATTAATATCACAAAAGTTTTCAAATTGAAATTCATTATCAAATTCACGACCGTGATCCGTTCTAATAGACACAATATTAGACCTACTTGATTTTGAATTTTTTTACTTAGAATCTCAAATTTATCAAAAGCTTCATTTTTACTTTTCAAAATTTTTGTCCAAGTATATCTTGAGTAATCATCAACTATGACCAAAGTGTAGAAGTTACCTCCATAACTTTGTATAGCGGATGGACCAAATAAATCCATATGCAAAAGTTCTAGACACCTAGATGTAGAAACCAAGTTTTTAGCCTTATGGCTACTATGGACTTGTTTACCGACTTTGCAAGCATCACAAAAGTGTTGGTCATATTTCAACTTAGGTAGGTTTCGAACTAAGTCTTTGGAGGAGAGGTTTTGAATTAGTCTCATGTTAGCGTGTCCTAAACGTCTATGCCATAAAGTTGAAGATTCATCTAATGAGGTAAGACAAAGTTTGTCTCTAGATGTTGGATCCATCTTCATGACGTATACGTTGTTCTTAAGGACACCTTTGGCAATGGTTATACCATCTTTAAGTATTTTACTTCCGTTTTCACTAAAAAGGACGTTATACTTATTACGACAAAGTTGACTAATACTAAGGAGATTAAAACCTAAGTTATCAACATGAGCTACATCATCTATAAAAAGGGAGTCATGAGAGATTGTACCTTTTCCGATGATTTTGCTTTTAGCTTTACTACCAAACGTAACATTACCTCCGTCACATTTGTGATAAGTAGTGAAGAGGCTTTTGTTACCTGTCATGTGCCTTGAACAACCGCTGTCTTTAATCCATTCATCCGGTTCCAAACAAACTTTGAGGCACACCTATTTTATGAAAAACACTCAAACATTTGGTCCCCAATTTCTCATGGGTCCATTTTGGTTAAGCATACCATTAACTTGTTCCAAGTATGAAAATAAAGCATAAGGGTTCCATGACATGTAATTTGGAGTTTGGTAATGTCTAGGAGTGTTTTGGTTCCAAACATGTTCGTAGTTTGGTCGAGCGTTGAAGTTGCTCTTTGGAAAGGGGCGTTTGGGAATTGGAGTCTTAGGTCTTGGTTGAGTAGTCTTAGCTCTAAATTCATTTTTTCTAAGTCCTACTCCAGTTTTAAACACAGGTTTTGTTCCATTTTTATATGTAACTTTAACAAATTTTTAATGATCCGATGTGGATGGAGTTACTGCTGCAGCAGACCTGGCGGAACCTTCGGGTCCAACGGGCGGAACCCTAGATTGGGTTCCGTCTGATCCGCAGGCTGCTGTAGCAATTTTGTTAGTTTCTTGTGCATTCTTTTCTTGTTTTGTTTGACCCTTTGAAGTTTCTATTTTCGTAAATCCTAGTCCTGTTTTATCAAAGGGTGACTTTTGAAGTTTCATAATTTCATCCGCACAAGAAATGCTCTTATCGAACTTCTTAAACGTTGTGGTTTGTTTTATTAGATCATTTTGAGTAATGTTGAGTTTCTCAACTTCTAGTTTAAGCTCTTCACATGATTTGCAAGATGTGTCAATACCTTTACTCTTTTCTAATCTCTTAGCTTTTTCTTTTAACTCATAAACTTCATTTTCTAAAATCTCCTTTTTAGTTTTCAAAAATTTATTTTTGTTTATGATTTTTAAGCGCAATTCACAAAGTTTGTTATATTCTTTTTGTAAAGTGTCATCATCAATAGAGGAGTAAGATGAGTCGGAGAATACCTCATTTGAGTTGTGAGCCATGAGAGCATTATCATCATTCTTTGGCTCATCGTCATCTCCTTCATAGTCACTCCAAGCACCACCCACAAAAGCTTGTTGAGGTTTGCTCTTGGGTGGTTTTGGACATTCTCCTACAAGATGACTTGTGTCTCCACACCTATAGCATTTTCTTTCAAGCTTTCCTTTCCTATCATCACGATCTTTTCAGAAAGTTTTCTTGTCATCTTTAGGTTGCCTTACAAACTTTCCTCTTCTACGAAAGAACTTCTTGAAGTCTCTAACGGCCATAGCATATTCCTCATCATCACTATCCGAAGTAGATTCTTCATCATCACTTGATTGGACTCTAGCTTTCAAGGCAATGGACTTAACTTTTTCTTTCTTGCCTCTAACTAGTTCCGAATCTTTTTCTATTACCATTTCATGAACTTTGAGGTTTCCAATTAGCTCATCAAGTGACATGCTTGAAAGATCTTTGGATTCTTCAATTGCCGTCACTTTAGCTCTCCACTTCGGATGGAGTGCTCTAAGAAATTTCCTCACAAAGTTCTTACTACAAAAAGATTCATCAAGTGCTTTAAGTGAAGTAATAATAGTGTTAAACCTAGCAAAAGCATTATCAATAATCTCATCTTCGGGAATAACAAATTGTTCATATTGTTTAACAAGAAGATCAATTTTGTTATCTTTAACTTGTGAGTTTCCTTAATGAGTAACAATTAAAGATTGCCAAATATCTTTGGCGGTTTTACACAAAAAGACTCTTTCATATTCTTTCTTAGGCAAAGCGTTGTAAAGCATCATTTTAGCTTCATTATTTTTACCAATTAATTTCTTTTGATCATCATCTTTAATGTTAGTAACTACGTTATCACCATCAATGATTATATACCATAAATTTATATCTTTAGATTTCACGTAAGTTTCAAAACGGTTTTTCCAATATATAAAACCATTTGCTTCAAAGAGTGGTGGTCTTTGCATAGATTGCCCTTCTTTGTAATTTTCAAAATCCATGGATCGTTTCAAGTTTTAAAACACAATATATTTTAAAAGCTTGAGTAACGTAGCTCTTGATGCCAATTATGGAAAACTAGAAGGGGGGTTGAATAGTTTACCGATTAAAATCTTTTTAACTTGTTTAGTTAGCTTTGAAACTTTCCGTTTGATCAAAGATATATACACAAACATAATATATAACATGCAAGTAAATGAAAGAAACGATCAAACCACAACACGAGTATTTATCGTGGTTCGGCTACAAGGACTCTTTTTCCTTGCCCTACGTCCACGCCCCGAGTATCCAACTCAAGAGTTTCTTTCACTAGTCAACAAGCTCCTTACACCGGCAGAGAAAACCTTACACGTTGCTTATACTTTTACCGACACTAAGCTAGATGTCGAGTTCTTTACCAAGGGTACAACCACTCCCGTTAGTTCTTTTACAAGGGTACAACTACTCCCAATACACTTTGTATTTTGAGGACTAAAATACTAAACGATCACTACTGAAAATACACAATCAAATGAAGTGTAAACTACACAAGTCTACACAATGCTAAGCTAACAAGTCTTGCAACGTTGTGTTGAATACTTGTCACTTTTAATGAGCTCGTGAATCTCTTTGCTACAAAAATAAACTTCACATATGAAATGTTAAAGGGTTAGATGAAAGAATGAATGTGTGTGTGTAAAATATGATGTAGAGTGATAAGCCAAAAATCAACTTGTGGCTTGGTATTTATAGCAAAGCCTTCTGCAGGCCTGGCGGATACGGCGGAACCCTCAGATGGGTTCCGCCCGTGTACCCCCAGGATTCCGCCGGGCTTGCAGTTGGTTTTGCAATAAATCTTGCAAACCAAACAAAGTCACATCTCATTACACCTTGCAAACCAAACAATGTCACATCTCATAATATCTAGTCAAACACTAAACTTGCAAGCAACCACATAGTAAGTCAAACACATTTCTTTCCATAAATGTATATTGGCAAAACTTGCCATAAATGTGATGTGACAATTCTATTTTAAGAAATAAAAAGTGTTATGTTTTATGAAATGTAAAATGTAGTAAAAGTCTAGTTTATGCAAGTCATTAAAACTAAGATTATGTTTTACTTAGAAACTAAAGTTTACATTTTGTCGTTAACAAAACATAGCAAATATTGTAAAATATAAATAACGTTTTTAGGCGATATTTGTATTAACACATATGGTCATTTATTTGACCACGACTTTGCCCGTTTCAGGAAGAACAATGTTCTTGTTGGAAGGATTACGATCAATGGTAACTTGGTCTACTGGTTTATTGCAGAACCCCACGTTACTACAGGTTTGTTTATCAACATATGTTTGTACATTTCATGTACTTTAGTGTTGTTCCTTTATAAAGCTTCTTCTGTTAGTAATTATGATATATACGATGAATATATAAAAGAATTTGGGAAGATCCTAAGGAGATTCGACGATCAAGTCTAGAGTTATTAAGTGATTTTCCCGAAGATGTTCAAGAAATGAATTGAATTATGAGCCTTCTAACTGTTTTTACAACATTGGTTGCATTACTAGAATTTTTACAGTAATCCGGCTCTGTTGATTGAATGGCATGTCAGAGCTGGACTCATCCAATCAGTCATTGGGTGTCTAACATCTATTCAATCAACAACGCCTGATTGCAGCTAAACATGTGCTCTCTGCTGGCCCCATCGTTAAACCAGGTTATTGACAAGGATAATAAGTGCGTGTGAATCAACTAGGAAGGTCAAGTTGACATTCTCTTTTTATTTATGTTGAAAACTTTGTGATAATAGACACTTGAATTAACCAAAACATTTTTATCATAGGAACTAGGATGGTGGGCACCAGATATATCTAAACCCAAGGGTCTCAGTGATTGATGTTACTATAGTTAAGGTAAAATTTACAAGCAGCAATATGTTATCTTTTTTTAAGCAATGCCATAACTTACAATTAACTGCACCTTATTGTAACAGGTGCACTATTCGCCAAAACCTTAATCCCAACGGTATTGAAACAATCCAACATATGAGCAGACCAAACAAGCAACACATGACGACAACAACACCACAACAATAAAAAAACAAAAAACATGAAAGGTATGTTCCAACATAAATTTCCATTCCATAAAGCTTACATTACTTAAGTAGTAACACAAAAAAACATCTTCAAAAAGACAAAACAAAATGCATCAGTATGGCATGGCCTTGAGCTTCTTAATGAACGACAAAAGCTCCGCTGCTCGCTTTTGTTTCTTCATAACATTCACCAAGATCATTGACACCTCTGTCAAATCTTGGGTTTGCAGATTGGTGAGCTCTGAAATGCTCTGAACAGAGGATTCAAAAGCAAACACCATCCCCAGCTCTCCAAGCACAAAGTCCCTCTCAGCCACATGACTCATTATCTCATTGGCTTTTTTTATTAGCTCCCCTTCATCCACCAATGTGGCAGTGACCTCCCTCTCAAACCTTTCAACCATCATGTCCCTAACCAAGCTTGACCCAGCAGCAGCAGCAGCCACCTTGAAAAATGGCATAGGTGTTGTCATCTTTTTCTTTTTTTATAAAAAAGTTGCTTTTTTATGAGTATATGTGTGTGTTTAGGTTGAGATGTTGCTTTGTTAGTGATTAATTTATCATGTTTGTATGTCACTTATAAGCACAGTGACTTTAATTACCACCCTTGAGCCACACAATAATTACTCATGCTTCATTTCACTTCCACATACATGAACAAATATTAATTTTGTGTGTGTGTTTAATGTTTAATTTATCTTTGGTTATTATTACTAATTTGTGTTTTTATGTGACTTATAAGGCCACATGATTTGATTGCCACCCTTGAGCCACACGAATAAACAGTTAATCATCATTAACTTCCCTTCCACATGCATGAACACACAATAACTACCCATCCTTTCACATCCAATAGCAGTTTGACCAAAAGTAACTATATTTATATCAAAGGTAACACACAACACCTATGAAATAAATAATTTATCTAACATAATTTTTGTAACATAACTTATCATGGCTTCTTCTTCTTCTTCCAACAACATCAATGAAATCAAAGAAGCATCCAGGTCTTATAATTTGGCAACGGAATTCAAGGGTCATTTCAACAATGAAATGACTGAAGAGAAGGGTTGTTTGCAGCGATTCGTGGAAGAGAGTAGTCAACTCGAAAAGAAAGTTGAGGACCGTCAATTTACACTCAACGAGACGCAACATTTGGGTCCATTGAACGTAAAAGCAGTTGCTATCCTTCGTTGTCTAGTTGAAATACAGGAAAGGGAGCGTAACAAGATTATTTTGTTGACTGATCTAATCAATGATATCATTGATGGGATTAGGGAGAAGGAACGCCAAACTAAGCTTATGGAGGTTCATGAAGTCTCATCTGATGAAGATTAGATTATGAACGTGATTCTTGTCTTTTGGGGTTATATTTTCGCAGTTATTTTGTTTCTTTATGTTGAATTTTTTTTATCTAATGGCTGTAACCCTGTAATTGTAATGACTTTGAAGAAGCATTAATATTAAGTTTGTAGTTATATTTATTTATATGATTCAGTAGTGTATGTTTGCTTAGACTATGCATTTGTAGATTGCATTACAATTGAAAACTACCAACTCCAAATTAATAAAACTTTGACTGTATTTGCATTTGCAGATACACTTATGCCATTTGCCATTTGCAGATTGACTTTCTAAAGTCAAACTGCAAATGCTTATTGGCAAGAGTGTATCCATGAGCATTTGTATTTTCCAGTCATAAACTCCAAAATTTGAAAACTTGGGTGTTTGGAATATGATTTGTAGAGGACATTTCCTTTCAAAACATCCATTGTGTTAATGAGTTAGAAAAATTCAAGACTATTTGGTACAATGTGTTGCTACTTTTGCTAAATACTAATTGTGCACATGAACCAACAACCTAAAAAAAACAAATAATGTATATACAACAGACCAATTTCCATTACTGGATATGCAAAATAATTGGTCGTTACATCAATTGTACCATGATCCTAACCAACATACGACATCTTAGATAATATTACATAAACAAAAACACACATAGACTCAAACTAAACCAAAAGACATCCACTAAACCTAAGCTAAAAGTAGGAAATTGGGTTCTTTTATATTTACTTAAGATAACATGGTATTTTACAAGTATATCAAACAAATTGAGTACTTTTATATTTATTTAAGTAGACATGGTATTTTTCAACGTTTCATTATTCCACTACACAATGACACAAGTTTTTTTTAAATATTACATGAACATATTATCATCAAATAGATATGTTGAAAGGATTTGGTTAACTATATAGTTCTGGGTCCGCCACTGGTTGCAATGACACATAAATTGTGTCCACATATGGTACAAATATTCCTAAAAATTACACATAATTTTGGCAATATAACATACTGGATCCAGCTGAAAAAGCCCTTTGCTTTATATTAGCGCTAACGCGTCCCTACAATTGAAAAGTTGGAGTTTCAAATATAACTAAAATTAATGCGAATCTACCAAGATGCCCAATTTTGCCAAGTTGACCTGGAACCCATTTTTGGCTGACGGACGTTGCTTTGCAACATTAGTTGACCAGTCAAGTGGTTTTTTGGTCATTTCATATTTTTTTAACGCAAAGGCTACACAAGAATATAAAACGGCTATTACACAAACCGATCATAACCACTGTTACTGTGCAAACCGATCATTGGCACACACACAAACCTTGAACCCCTAAAACGATTAAACAAATCAATCTCGATCATACCGTGAATATTGCGATGGCGAACAAAGGCTGGGGCAAGTTGAAATACACTGAAGACGTTGTAGACTATATGTATGAAAAGTATAAGAATACATGGAAGCCAGGAGATAATGTGACGGATGAAATGTTAGACGACTTATGGAACTATGCTATGGTTAAAGGTTAGCACATTGTTGCATTGTTCTTGTTTAGAATAATATTTTAACATAATGACTTGACTTGACCTTTTGTTGATCTTCTGCCCCATCTTATTTGACAGTGCTGAAAAAAGGACACAGTGAGGAATTTCCATCCATTCAAGCTATGTTGGGTTAGACCTCAAAACCTATGGAGGGAAAGTAAGAAGCGGCGAATAAAGGTATGCATTGCGGTCAGACCTCAAAACCTGTGGAGGGAAAGCAAGCAGAGGCGAATAAAGGTATGCATTTTTGGGTTTTATTTAAAATGGCAAACATTGAGCATGTCTTTCGACAATTTTGATGTTGATTTACCTTTTTGTTGTTGCCATACTGAATGCCATTTAGGTTACTTTATGATTTGCCTAACTGAAAATGTAATTTGACTTTAGCAATTAAGTGGCTTTACTCATATCGACTTTAGCAAGTCAAAGTGCATTACTTAAATGCAAATGGTGTTTGACTTTACCAATTAAGGCCCTTTCTATTTGAGCTAATAAGTCCTAATTTTCTAGTGTAGGACTTTAGGGGTGTTTGAATGTGTGAAAAGCTTTGTAGAAATAGAGTTACCATATTGGTTGGATATACGTATTATATCTAACATGTGTTAACCTAACAACTTGCAGAAGAGAATAAGGATTATGAAAGCATAATTAAAAAGCTTGAGAAGAAGATACAAAACCTTGAGAAAAGGATGGAACCAGTTGAGGCGGTGTAATTTTACAGAGCAGATTGGCCTGAAAGGAAGCTACAATGGGGAATTGTTAATGAAAAATCCAGTGAAGATGTGGTTGAACACCTTGTAAGGAAGATAAAATGGCTTGAAAAGAGGATGCTAAACCTTGAGTATGAGTGCTACTCGAAGGCAATGAAGGATGTTCCAAGTGATGAGGATGTTTCTAGTGAAGATGATGTTGAAGATGAGGTGTTTAGTGTGTCACTTTCAGAGGATGAAGCTGCTCCAAATATATCCAAACCTTCTAGTTCAAAACTTGCTCCAATAAGATCCACACCTTCCACTTTAAAAGCTGCAGATACAGTAAAACATGAAGACATGAATGATCAACCGATCCAGTGTTCTGAAATGTTGCAAGTTCCTTCAACTTCAAATGCGTCACATGCTCTGAAAAGACCAAGAGGCAGACCTCCTAAAATAGGCAAACCTTCAGGTTCAACTGCTGTAGCTGCTCCCAAAAGACCCAGAGGTAGACCTTCTTCATCTAAAAAAACAGTTGCTCAAAGGAAAACATCTCCCACACAAGATCCTTCAAGTTCAAATCTAAGAGGCAACAGGCCACCACCCATGACTGGAGTGATACTGGGTTTAAGTGCTCCTAAAGCTCAATTCGTTGCCTCTGCAAGCTCTGTTAGAAAGTCCATTGCATGGTTTTGAAGTTGACTTACTTCATGGTTGTTTAAGCTTCATGTTTATAAACAATTTCATTTGTTGGTTGATGCTACTTTATGTAATGGTTGGAAATGTTCCAAATTTTCCCTATTGTTGTTTGTGTATGGTACGTTTATAATTAACATATTAATCAAGGAATATCAAGTCTAGTAATTTTCAATGTTTTTTTTGTTAGCTGACTTTTAAAAGTCAATTCAACACATGAGCATATTTTTGTCTATTAGTTTATGGCTTCTCTGGAGATGCATTTGCAGACTGCAATTACACATTCAAACAAGTTAGTTTGGAAATGTAATTGTGTTAGCCAACACATAGAAAATATAAGATTTTCATGAAGCATAACCACGGAATCTTGAAATCACATTATCTCAAACAGTGTGGGTTCATACTGTTGGGAACCATAGTTTGTACTGTTCGGTGTATTTGGTACTGGTAGGCTAAAACTTAGTACTGGTCGGTTACGCTAGGTACTATGTGGGAATATCCTTTGGGTTCGCTTATATGTTTCACTTAATTGTATATATCATTTATTCACTCGATCAAATCAAAACCTTAAATTACATGTATATCATCTCAATTGGGTTTACCAAGCACACATAATCTTCTAAACGATCATAACATGGTTGCTTACTTACATAAACCAGATGGAAGTCAAGGGTTTCACCAGATATTCGATTACATTTTGTTACAACAACTGAGTATATACTTTGAATCCAATTTATAATGTTGTACAAATGTAATTATTTGACAGGAGAAACTTGATATTGAATCCCATTTTCCAAACACGAGGACTGAATTTTGTGAATCACTTAACAAAATTTACCACAAATTGAATACATTGCCTGTTTCTGATGAAGACCTTGCTCAGGTAGAATAAGTTATTTCAACTCATTTGTCAACCGTCATGTCTTTAATAACATATGTATATGAGTTTTACAAAGTTAACACCAATAAAAAATGCTCCTAACAGTTGCCTTATAGCTGGAATAGTTGGCCAAAAAATAAGAAAAAAGTTGCACCACTGTCCATGTCCAGATATGGTAAAAGTCCACTTGCCCTACCACAATCATTTCCTAACTTGTAATCCTTATTAATAATGTTTGGTTTAGTGTGAAGCCTAATAACTTGACAAGACATTGCTTTTACAACTTGACTTTCCTTATCAATACAATATGGCGTACTTCTACTTGAAGAATCATTATTTTATTTTATTTTTATTTTTTTTGCATATTAAAATGCTCCATCATACCTTCCCTCGTCTACATATTTTCCAACTGCGTCCTTGTATTAACTAAATGGGTTACATTAGATATATTTGGGCATGTAAATCCTACTTAAATCCATTTATACTATAAACTTACATCGTAAATGACCAAGCAAAATCAAAGCTACAAGCATTTATACTTGTTATTTGTGAAACAATTACTTCTTGAAGAGTCATTATTTTATTTTTTTTAAATAACCAAATGTCCCTGATATGTACAACTAAACAATGGACTGTAGTAGTACATCCAAGTATAAAACATACTCTTTATTTTATTAAATTTATAAGTACACACAACTGTCATTGTGTCTTTTTCACTTTAACTTCGCCATTGTGGCTTTTTCACTTTAACTTCTTTTTTAGTTATCTTATATAGGTTTTTTTTTTATTAACTAAATTATTCGTTGCCCAGTACACAGTCTGCCAACTCTGGTTGCCCAATGAACACAATCCAATTCATTTGTTGCCCTATAAAGTAATTCAAACAAAAGTTGATTCTCTCCATATAACTGCATACATTGGAAACCGTTGTCAATTAACCGCAGTCAAGCTACTGTGCCAATAAATACACAAGGATAACATCTAACTTCTCATATATTTTGCATTATATACTTGATTCTAATTTTTTTCTTTGGAACATTAGTGGCTTCATCATCTTCAAATCCTGATTTGAAGAAACATAAACGTTCAAAGGATACTTCTCCCAATGAAAAAAAATTGAGTGTTCAAGAGATGTTTGATAAAAACCATTCTGTCGGACATGAAACTGAACGAGAGTTGGTTGCACTTTACAATAACCGCATCAACAGGTTGGAGGAGCAAAACAGAAACGTTAAAGCGATCATACTGGTACATCAGATTAAAGTTGATCATCGGAATCAAGAAATTGAAGACATCCGTTAAAGAATTGTTGGTGTTTACAATACTATAATTTGATGTTTAAGGTGTTTGTTATAATACTAATTAAGTAAGTTATTTGAATAATTTATGATGTTATTTCTTAATGTTTCATGTTTTAGTGCTTGTAGTTTGAACCTATCATTACATACCGCGTACTTTTGTTTCGATGGGTTATCTTAAACTCTTGATTTGCATTGTTGTTATATGTCTGTTTGTTATAAGGTATTTCGTATAGGGCAACTTGTAATTATCGGGCAACCGTATTTGAGCAACTTTACATTTTTTGTCATTTAGAAAAGTAAAATTGTATAAAATAATAATATAGTACATTTGGCAACTTGTACTTTGGGGCAACTTTTATTATTTATATTTGGGCAACTTTTCTATAAGTACAGTAACCAATTTGAATAACCAATAAGATAAGCAGTTCTTAATAAGCAAAATAACAGCAGTACCATAACCGTATGTAATTATGAATTCCCTAAAACATAAGTATCAATAATGAAAACAATAGCAACACCAAATCGATGTAACGAAATAACTAATAAACAATAAGCAGTAGCAAATTAAATAAACATCATAAAATATGTGGAAAACTAGAAGGGGGTTGAACAGTTTACCATTAAAAATCTTTTTAACTTGTTTAGTTATCTTTTGAAACTTTCCATTTTGATCAAAGATATATACACAAACACAATATATATAACATGCAAGTATAAAGAAAGAAATGATCAAACCACAACACGAGTATTTATCGTGGTTCGGCTACAAGGACTCTTTTTCCTTGCGCTACGTCCACGCCCCAAGTATCCAACTCGAGAGTTTCTTTCACTAGTCAACAAGCTCCTTTCACCGGCAGAGAAAACCTTACACGTCGCTTATACACGTTTACCGACACTAAGCTAGATGTCGAGTTCTTTTACAAGGGTACAACCACTCCCGTTAGTTCTTTTACAAGGGTACAACAACTCCCGTCACACTTTGTATTTTGAAGACTAAAATACTAACCGATCGCTACTGAAAATACACAATCCGATGAAGTGTAAACTACACAAGTCTACACAATGCTAAGCTAACAAGTCTTGCAACGTTGTGTTGAATACTTGTAACTTTTTATGAACTCGTGAACTTCTTTGCTACAAAAAGAAACTTCACATATGAGATGTTAAAGGGTTAGATGAAAGAATGAATGAATGTGTGAAAATATGATGTAGAGTGATAAGCCAAAAATAAAACTTGTGGCTTAGTATTTAAAGTAAAACCTTTTGCAGGCCTGACGGATACGGCGGAACCCTCAGATGGGTTCCGCCCGTGTACCCCCAGGGTTCCGCCGGGCTTGCAGTTGGTTTTGCAATAAATCTTGCAAACCAAACAATGTCACATCTCATTACACCTAGTCAAACACAAAACTTGTGCAAGCAAACATATGGTTAGTCAAACACACTTTCTTTCCATAAATGTATATTGACAAAGCTTGCCATAAATGTGATGTGACATTTCTATTTTAAGAAATAAAAAGTGTTGTGTTTTATGAAATGTAAAATGTAGCAAATGTCTAGTTATGCAAGTCTTTAAAACTAAGATTATGATTTACTTAGAAACTAAAATTTACATTTTGTCGTTAACAAAACTTACCAAAGATCGTAAAATATCAATAACGTTTTTAGGCGATATTTGTATTAACAATCTCCCCTTTTTGTTGATGACAAAACATAAACTTTGTTTTTAAGTAACTCACAAAATCTTGGTGCTTAAGACTTAAAAAGAAATTTATATTAAACTTGTTTTACTTAAGTGATGAAAATCATATTAAGTTTAAGGGTTAAATATATCTCTCCCCTTTTTTGTCGAAACAAAAAATAGAGTAGCGAAGCGGAATAATGCACGTGCTTCCCCTTGGTTGATACTCCCCCTAAAAGGAGTGCCAAGATGGGAAACATGGATTTTGATCCTACAAAAAAATGGTTAGTTGGTGATATATATAATCAAGCTTGTAGTTACCACACATAATGCATCCATGATGAGGCGAAAAATGAACCACTTTTAGGGGGTCATTTAAGCCCGGAATTGAATTTAATTGATCAAATGTTGCCCTAAATCGTTCCTTTTGTGATTTTAGGTACTTTGGGAGAGAAATCTGGAAAAGGAAGCAATTCGGACGTTTTTGGAGCATAAAAGTGAAGAAAACGCCAAAGTCTTAATTTTCCTTGCTGGGAACAGTAGGTGACGGTGTCAAGAAGAAAATCTTGACGGCGTCAAGAGTAATTTCCATGACGATCCAGTACAGATTTGAAGGCGTCATGAAGTAGGGCGTCAAGAGGAAAATGCATGACGGCCCGGAAACTTATAACACTTGACGACGTCAGATCTGGATCAAGGCAGTCCGAGATTTATTTTGGCGGCGAGATGACGGCGTCACAAAATTTGTCTTGACGCCGTCAGACCATATTTCCTATTTATAGTTTTCTAATTTTCACATTAAAAAAAGAGAAGTTTTGGAGAAACCCTAAGTACGAACTTGGTACGAATTTTACAGGTTTTTCAAGGGTTCTAAGCCCTTGCTACCTTTCATGTGTAATTGAGATAAGTATTCTTTTAATTCAATCAATATGTCTATGTGTTGGTTGTCTATATCTTGTTCTTGTCTTAATTTCATCATGCTAGGCTAGATCTATCTTGTGTTTGCTTGGATCTAATGAAACCTAGATGTTAATTATGTGTTGATTACTTGTTTATAGTTGTATTGGATGAATGAATTCGATGTTAGGCTTAAGAAAACTGGCAGATCTCCAAATGGTAACATACTTGAACGTCTTAGGAAACATGAACTGACGTGCACTAGGTTTTATTGGTTGTATTTAATGCATGAGTAAATTCTAATGATCCCATGTTAGGAGCTTCTTAGCCGGCTTGACATAGGAGTGAAGTAGGCACTCATAGGATTGGGGAATTAAGTGCGCCACCCCATGAATGGTATTAAGGAATACAATCCATCATCCACGCAACTATAGCAAGTAATTAACGTGTAAAAGATATCTAGGGAGTAGTGAAATCTAAGTAAACACATTTTCTCCACTTATTGCTCACAACCTTAGTTAATTTAGTTTATTTTCATTTCTTGTATTTTATTTTGATTGCATCTTTAGTATTGGGTTAGTTGACTAGCAACTAATTCCGCCTAAATCCTTCAAACCCGAGATTTTTACTTGCTTTTCAAAAAAAATATAAAAATACAAAAAGAATCATCCTTCATCTTTAGAAC
Source organism: Artemisia argyi (assembly GCA_030686995.1). NCBI lineage: Eukaryota > Viridiplantae > Streptophyta > Magnoliopsida > Asterales > Asteraceae > Artemisia > Artemisia argyi. The sequence goes on from CM060694.1 coordinate 138,125,531, forward strand.
TAGTATTTAGGTTTTCTAATCCTAGCGACACTATTCCTAGCTGAACGATCAATCCCCCGGTACTTGTCACTATACTATACTACAACGATCAGGTACACTGCCTGGTGGGGGTTGTAAGCTTCTCAAGATCCCTTGAGAGGTAAAGCCTGGTGCGATTCCCACGTATCAATCCACAATAACAACTCAAAAATGATCAACCAACAATGCAAGTAAGTAAGTAGAAAAGATATCATTTCAAGTAAAATTTGACTTTTACAAGTCAAAGACAAGAAATGGGAAAGATCCTCCTACTTCAAAAGAAAAACTAAAAATAACCAAGAAAATAAAAGAAAATCAAATCCTACTTTCCTAAATGGGGCAAAAGGACTCCAAATGTTGTCTAGGATTTGTTTGGGTGGGAAAGAGCATCCAAACGTTCTATGACGTGTTGAAATGCAAAGCGGGTTTCGTCTTGGAATTGGTGAAGCAACAATTTGATGCTTTCACCCATTTGCTCACAATGTGAGCAAACATGGGAATGAGTGGGTGGAAATGGGTTGGTTTTGGTTTCTTGGTTGGAGGGTTGGTTGGTTTTTGGTTCTTGGTTGGAGGATTGGTTTGGTATAGATTCAAGCAAGGTGGTTTGAAATTCCATTGCTTGATGGAGGTGATTCTCGAGCATGATTTAGATTTCCTCATAGGAAGGAAAGAAAGACTCAAAGGTTTGGGCTTGAGAATGTGGTGGAGTTGGGTGATCATGGTTTTCAAAATTTGGTTCTCCATAAAGAGGACCATGGATGTCATGGTAGTTAGGGTGAAACAACAATAGTTTGGGTTGGTGGTATTCTTGTTGTGGTGGTTGGTTGTTGTTAAAATGCTCATTTTGGTCAAGAAATGACCTTGGTGTTTCATTTGCAAAAGGTGGTGGTTGTGTTGGTCTTGGTGGAAGATCACTGAGATCTTGGACAAAAGGGTGTGGTGATGTTGGAGGAGACCCAAATAACTCCATGGGTTCAAGTTTAGGTAATGGTGATGGTGATGGAGTTTTGGATGGTTGGGTTGGAGCACTTAGTGGAGTTGGGTCAATGGGTGATTTAGTTGGTAGTGGAGTGAGCTCATTGGGTTCATTGGGTGATGGAGATGGAGATGCAAGGTTTAGAAAATGTTCATTTTTGATAGGTGAGGTGAATTCATCCGAGGATGAGGAGCTTAGGTTGATGGATTGGTTAGACCAAAGTGGTTTGACACTTATCCGGGCGGTTTTCCGGACGGGTCGTGATGGTTAAGATGTAATTGTTGACTTAGTCATGGTTAAAATGATTTAAAAGATCAGAAATTGTGATGAAGAAGGTGTGATTTGATAGTGTTTAGGATGGTTTAATTTATAAAGATGAAGGAGTGTGGGAAGGAGTGTTTGGATTTGATGTTTAGCCATACAAAAATGGAGGTTCCTAATGATTTGGAAGACTAATTGTGGGTTGTCAAATCATGGAAGTCAATCCAATGAAAATGGTGAAGTAGGAAGACAAAGATTTGCACTAAATGCTTAGTGGTTTTGGCAAATTTGTGGAAGGATATGTCTCAGGGATTTCAAGGAACCTTTGGAAGGGTTCCTTCCTTTATGTGTGAAGGTTCCTTGAGGTAGTTATGGGTATTTTTGAAATTTGGCGGGAAATGGTTTTCTTTGAGTTATAAGGAATGAGAACTACCCTATTGTGCTTAACAAATTGCAGGAAATTGGTTTCTATCTAAAAGGATGGTATTTTGTTGATTGGATGTTGAAATATTGAAAACTAAAAAAAAAAAATCTGCAGGAAATCTGGCGGAACCTTCAGGATACACAGGCGGAACCCATGTGAGGGTTCCGTCCGATCCGTTGGGCCATTTCTGGGTTGCCCAGAAATTACACTGGCGGAACCCATTCTAGGGTGCCGCCAGATCCGCCAGACCTGAAAAACAATACAGTATTTTGACCCGCGAGATGATTTTCAAATTTTTCGAAAACTCCTAAAATCAAAAATATAATGTATATCTGGTTAGGTAATGCAAAAAATGGACATGTAAACACGCATACCATAGGACTTTGACCGGGGGCTAGCGAATTTCACTATACTTAGTGAAAAATTCATAAACATGAAAATTTGATAACTTGCCAAAAGTTGTCTACCTGCATCATTGTTAGTTAATACATGTTCCAAATAGTATCACAAATTGTACCAATACACAAATACATCACAAATATTGTTTAAACGACCAAATTGTTCAAATAGCACCTTGTGCCAAACACTCCTACACACCCGCACTCATTGACGGTCAATCTTGTTCTTGAGCTTTCCAAGGAATCTTCCAAGATTCTTAAACATCCCCTTTGTTTACTTGAACTCCGCCGACTCATTTGGAATATCCGAAAGTTGGGATAGGTATTCTAGAGGTGGGAGCCTAGAGTTGGGCAAAGAGTCATCTTCACTCATTAAGGAAGATGATGAGGAGGTAGGAGGATGAGGACGTTTTCCTTGGGCTTTGTAAACTCTCTTATCACTAAGTGGGACAAAGGTGTGTGGAATGAGAGAGTAGTCAAGACGAAGACCGTTTGGAGTTGGTGGAATGGGAGAGATGAACCTAAAGAGACGGGTCAAGAGCATTCCATACGGCATAGTCGTTGTGCCATGCACGGGAATGTCGGCCATTCTCTTGGCCATGTAGTAGGCAAGGTTGAAGGGTTGCTTAACGGACAAAGAGTAGAGCATGTAGCAAAGGCAAAGATTTATATGATCTCGGTTTCCTATGATGCTAATGACATTTGCTCTAAGGACTTCCTCCCATTTCTTGAATTGGGGCTTGAGTTCATTCATTCCCATTCCATATGGGTCCTTTTCGACCTCATTTCCCGAACAGGTTCTCCTAGTGTTGGTTGTCCTAACAAAGAGGTGGTCACCAAGTACATCTTTTGACACAAGTGGGGTGTCATAGGGATGGATGCGGTCAAAGAGTGTGTCAAGAGTTGAGAGGGAGGGCAAGTCGGAGTAGATGCAAGTACCACGGTTTGGGACACCTAGGATTTGAGCAAACTCCTCAAGAGTGAAGGAGTATTGATGACCACTAGCCCTAAAGTTGATAGACATGCGACCATACTCATCCGTGGAGAGAGTGACGGATGCATAGAATTCTAGAATGAACCTTGAACAAATAGGCTCGTCGATTTCTAAAAGACACTCAAAATTGATTGTGGCAAATTCGGTGTAGAGGTTTGTGCCTTCAAGGAAGGACGGGTCAATGGTTCTACCCTCATTGACATAATGTTTTTCTAAAGCTTTGAAAACATCGACTTGGTTTGGGGTAAGGCCTTTGGTTTTGTGATGTTTGGGTAGGTACTTAATGGTGTCCTTGTGGTCGTAGTGGGTTAGAGGAGGCATGATGATTCCTAGAAAAACAAAATTTCATATTTTAGTCTAAGTAAACGACTATTGTAATGTGGTTGTTCTAGTGTGTGCCTATATGAAATCAATGTGGAGGTGCGGTTATCTTGACTCATTTTGATGCTTCAAAAACGTTTTATAATGCAAGTTTTGTTATAAAACAAAAGATAACCCAAGCGCTCCTAGTTCAACGTAGCTTCGTTTGAATGTACCCGAAAATACATATTGGTTATGTATTCCCTTTAGCATTCAAGAGACATTATGCAAGTGATGTTTTAAACATAACGTTTTGATTTTGTATTCTCAATGTGAGACGAAAACATATTTGTCCTATTTGTGAGAAAATTTTGGAAAAATTTGACATGGGGTGTTTTAGCAAACATGTTTACACTTAGTAAGAATGCAATTCCTAACTATGGGGAACATGATTAGTTTTGTTAAACACCTAATTTCATGCATGAGTTTCTCAAGTTAATGCATAACCCCAAGTTCTTGTTTATGTGAAAAAAATAGAATTCCTAGACTCAGATCAGGATTGTAATCAAGTTTAGAATACATACAATGATGATTGTTTTGCAATGTGAGTGAAAGGAAGACCAACAAATCGCAAGTATGGATGGATGGTAAAGTGAATAGTAACAGTTTGGAAGTGGTGGTATGAGATAATGGGTGTTTGGTTTAATATAAACAAAAAAATGGTTCTGCAGGTCGGCGGATATGGCGGACCCTTGAATTGGGTTCCGTCCGTTGCGTCTGAGGGTTCCGCCAACCCTGCTGAGAAAAAGAGTTATGGATTTGTTTTGATTTTTGTGATTTTTGTCTAATGTCCAGAACTACAACGTAGGTTCCATGAGTCCAAAGCCTAGCCTGAGAAAGTTAAAAGGTTCACGTTTAAGGGGTTTCATGAGAATGTCGGCAATGTTGTCTTCGGAAGAAACTTTCTCAATTGAGATATTTCCTTTTTGAACGTTGTGAAGAAAATGATGACGGATATCAATATGTTTGGTATGAGCATGTTGAACCGGGTTTTTGCTAAGATCAATGGCGCCTTTGTTGTCACAAAGAATTGTGATGTCGTTAAGTTGAATTCCGTAGTCGACAAGAGCTTGCTTCATCCAAAGAGCTTGTTAACATGCCTTTCCGACCGAAACGTACTCGGCCTCTGTTGTTGAGATAGCAAGAGCTGTTTGCTTCTTAGAGAACCATGAGGTGAGACAAGGTCCAACAAAAGTACAAATACCACTTGTGCTTTTTCTATCAACATAGTCACCGGCATGATCCGAGTCGGCATACACTATAGTGTCTATTCCCGTTCCTTTGGGATACCATAAACCTAAATGTGTAGTGCCCTTAATATACCTAAAAATCCTTTTAGCGGCATCGAGATGAGTTGTCTTAGAATCTTCTTGAAAACGAGCACATAGATAAACACTAAACATAATGTCGGGTCTGCTAGTCGTTAGGTAAAGTAGACTTCCAATCATACCTCTATACTTAGTGCTATCTACAGATTTACTTTCCTCATCCTTGGTGAGTTTAGTTTTCGTGGACATGGGTGTTTTGATTGGTTTCGAATCTTCTAATCCAAATTTCTTAAGCATGTCCTTAATATATTTAGATTGGTTAAAGAAGATACCATCTTCTAGTTGTTTAATTTGGAGTCCTAGGAAAAAGTTGAGTTCTCCCATCATACTCATTTCAAACTCGTCATGCATGATTTTTGAGAAATCCACACATAATTCTTGACAAGTTGATCCGAATATAATGTCATCAACATAGATTTGGACTATGATAATATGTGAATCTTTCTTCTTAGTGAAGAGAGTATTATCAACTAAGCCCATAGTATACTTATGGTCAACTAGGAAGGTTTTAAGTCGATCATACCATGCTTTTGGAGCTTGCTTAAGTCCGTAAAGAGCCTTTTTAAGTTTGTAAACATGATTTGGTTTTTCAAAATCGATGAAGCCCGATGGTTGAGCAACATACACTTCTTCATTAATGACTCCGTTTAGAAATGCACTTTTGACGTCCATTTGAAAAAGTTTAAAATTGTGTGCACATGTATATGCAAGTAAGATTCTAATTGACTCGAGCCTAGCAACCGGAGCAAAAGTTTCATCGTAGTCAATGCTTTCTTGTTGATTATATCCTTGTGCAACTAGCCTAGCTTTGTTTCTAGACACAATTCCATTTTCGTCAATTTTATTAAGAAAGACCCATTTTGTTCCAATTATCGTTTGACTCTTTGGTTGAGGAACTAATGTCCATACATCATTCCTAACAAATTGGTTTAACTCTTCTTGCATTGCAATTACCCAAGACTCATCCTTAATGACTTCATTAATATTTTTCGGTTCAATGGTTGACACGAAACAAAAGTAGTTGCTTTCATTTTGAACTTTTGATCTTAGTGTTCTTTCGTTAATGTTGCCTATGACACTATCTAATGGATGACTTTTAGATTCTTTGACATTTACATGTTCTTTGTTTAATAGTTCATCTTCTTTGTCATTACCTAAGATCTCTTGACTTTCTATTGCTTGGCTTTCAACTAAGTCATCATCTACCAAAGGTGATGTCTTAGTGGGAGGTGGACTCTCGTCAAATGTTACGTTCAACGATTCCTCGACTCTTAAGGTTTCTTTGTTCAAAACAATGTAAGCTTTACTATTTTGTGAATATCCAAGAAATACACCTTCATAAGACTTTGGGTCAAATTTGGTGAGATAATCTTTGGTGTTAAGAATGAAGCATTTACTTCCAAACACTCTAAAGTATCCTAATGTAGGCTTTTTACCTTTATATAGTTCATAAGGAGTTTTCTTCAAAAATGGTCTAATTAAGACTCGATTTAAAATGTACGTTGATGTGTCAACGGCATTACACCAAAATTTTTGTGGAATGTTTTGTTCATTAAGCATTGTTCTACTCATCTCTTGTAACGTCCAGTTTTTACGTTCTACTACACCATTAGATTGAGGGGTACGTGGACCCGAAAGTTTATGAGTAATACCATTAATATCACAAAAGTTTCCAAATTGAAATTCATTATCAAATTCACGACCGTGATCCGTTCTAATAGACACAATATTAGACCCTACTTGATTTTGAATTTTCTTACTCAGAATCTCAAATTTATCAAAAGCTTTATTTCTACTTTTCAAAAATTTTGTCCAACTATATCTTGAGTAATCATCGACTATGACCAAAGTGTAGAAGTTACCTCCATAACTTTGTATAGCGGATGGACCAAATAAATCCATATGCAAAAGTTCTAGACACCTAGATGTAGAAACCAAGTTTTTAGCCTTATGGCTACTATGGACTTGTTTACCGACTTTGCAATCATCACAAAAGTGTTGGTCATATTTCAACTTAGGTAGGTTTCGAACTAAGTCTTTGGAGGAGAGGTTTTGAATTAGTCTCATGTTAGGGTGTCCTAAACGTCTATGCCATAAAGTTGAAGATTCATCTAATGAGGTAAGACAAAGTTTGTCTCTAGATGTTGGATCCATCTTCATGACGTATACGTTGTTCTTAAGGACACCTTTGGCTATGGTTATACCATCTTTAAGTATTTTACTTCCGTTTTTACTAAAAAGGACATTATACTTATTACGACAAAGTTGACTAATACTAAAGAGATTAAAACCTAAGTTTGATAACATGAGCTACATCATCTATAAAAGGGAGTCATGAGAGATTGTACCTTTTCCGATGATTTTGCTCTTAGCTTTACTACCAAACGTAACATTACCTCCATCACATTTGTGATAAGTAGTGAAGAGGCTTTTGTTACCCGTCATGTGCCTTGAACAACCGATATCTTTAATCCATTCATCCGGTTCCAAACAAACTTTGAGGCACACCTATTTTACGAAAAACACTCAAACATTTGGTCCCCAATTTCTCATGGGTCCATTTTGGTTAAGCATACCATTAACTTGTTCCAAGTATGAAAATAAAACATAAGGGTTCCATGACATGTAATTTGGAGTTTGGTAATATCCAGGAGTGTTTTGGTTCCAAACATGTTGGTAGTTTGGTCGAGTGTTGAAGTTGCTCTTTGGAAAGGGGCATTTGGGAATTGGAGTCTTAGGTCTTGGTTGAGTAGTCTTAGCTCTAAATTCGTTTTTACTAAGTCCTACTCTAGTTTTAAAGGCAGGTTTTGTTACATTTTTATATGTGACTTTAACAAATTTTGAACGATCCGATGTGGAGGATGTTACTGCTGCAGCAGACCTGGCGGAACCTTTAGGTTCAACGGGCGGAACCCTGGATTGGGTTCCATCTGTTCCGCGGGCTGCTGTAGCAGTTTTGTTAGTTTCTTATGCATTATTTTCTTGTTTCGTTTGACCCTTTGAAGTTTCTATTATCATGAATCCTAGTCCTGTTTTATCAAAGGGTGACTTTTGAATTTTCATAATTTCATCCGCACAAGAAATGCTCTTATCGAACTCCTTAAACTTTGTGGTTTGTTTTATTAGATCATTTTGAGTAATTTTAAGTTTCTCAACTTCGAGTTTAAGTTCTTCACATGATTTGCAAGATGTGTCAATACCTTTACTCTTTTCTAATCTGTTAGCCTTTTCTTTTAACTCATAAACTTCATTTTCTAAAAACTCTTTTTTAGTTTTCAAAAACTTATTTTTGTTTATGATTTTTAAGCTCAATTCACAAAGTTTGTTATATTCTTTTTGTAAGGTGTCATCATCAATAGAGGAGTAAGATGAGTCGGAGAGTACCTCATTTGAGTCGTGAGCCATGAGAGCAATATCATCATTCTTTGGCTCATCGTCATCTCCTTCATAGTCACTCCAAGCACCACCCACAAAAGCTTGTTGAGGTTTGCTCTTGGGTGGTTTTGGACATTCTCCTACAAGATGACTTGTGTCTCCACACATATAGCATTTTCTTTCAACCTTTCCTTTCCTATCATCACGATCTTTTCGGAAGGTTTTCTTGTCATCTTTAGGTTGCCTTACAAACTTCCCACTTCTACGAAAGAACTTCTTGAAGTCTCTAACGGCCATTGCATATTCCTCATCATCACTATCCGAAGTAGACTCTTCATCATCACTTGATTAGACTCTAGCTTTCAAGGCAATGGACTTAACTTTTTCTTTCTTGCCTCTAACTAGTTCCGAATCTTTTTCCATTACCATTTCATGAAATTTGAGGTTTCCAATTAGCTCGTCAAGTGACATGCTTGAAAGATCCTTGGATTCTTCAATTGCCGTCACTTTTGCTCTCCTCTTCGGATGGAGTGCTCTAAGAAATTTCCTGACAAAATTCTTACTATAAAAAGATGCATCAAGTGCTTTAAGTGAAGTAACAATAGTGTTAAACCTAGCAAATGCATTATCAATAATCTCATCTTCGGAAATAACAAATTGTTCATATTGTTGAACAAGAAGATCAATTTTGTTATCTTTAACTTGTGAGTTTCCTTGATGAGTGACTATTAAAGATTGCCAAATATCTTTGGCGGTTTTACACATAAAGACTCTTTCATATTCTTTCTTAAGCAAAGCATTGTAAAGCATCATTTTAGCCTCATTATTTTTAGCAATCAATTTCTTTTGATCATCATCTTTAATATTAATAACAATATTATCACCATCAATGATTATATACCATAAATCTACATCTTTAAATTTCACGTAAGTTTCAAAACGGTCTTTCCAATATATAAAACCATTTGCTTCAAAAAGTGGTGGTCCTTGCATAGATTGCCTTTCTTTGTAATTTTCAAAATCCATGGATCATTTCAAGTTTTAAAACACAATATATTTCAAAAGCTTGAGTAACGTAGCTCTTGATGCCAATTGTCGAAAACTAGAAGGGGGGTTGAATAGTTTACCGTTAAAAATCTTTTTAACTTGTTAAGTTATCTTTTGAAACTTTCCGTTTTGATCAAAGATATTGATTGGCTCCAAACGGTCAACCTAATTTTGACCAAGGAATGGTCAACAAGGTCAAACAGCCTAGAGTCAGTGCTCCGCAGAAGTATAGTATTTCCCCGGATCGTTAAGTTCCGACGAGGTGTGATGGTTAACAAACGGCTTCGTGATCGGGTGAATTTGGACAGGAAAAGGGTTTGTGTGTGATTAAGCTAGGGAATCTACAAGGAAATAGCTTAAATAAGCTATATGAATAAGACGGGAAAGTTGGAAAAACCAGAAACGTTTAAAACTCTAAAACGCGTACGTTCACGTTTTTAAATAACGTAAACGTACAAAATAAAACGTGAAAAGTGAAATCTGAAAACACCCAGGGGGTGAAAATGACTTTTTTACAAACCTAAAGTTAAAAGAAAATTTTTAGAAAAAGAAAATAAATTTTTACACTATTTAATAATATAATATTAATTAAATACTATTTAATACTTATTATTAATATTTAAAATACTTAAATGCAATATAATATTGATTTAATACAAGAAAAATGAAATTAAAATTTCTAAAATTATAAAGTAACTAAAAATAAGTTTTAAAATTAAAAATATGTATTTTTGTCTTTTTATGATTTTTCTATTAATTAATTACTAATTAAATATTAATTACTTAATTAAACTATTTTAAATTAAGAAAAATAGAAAATGAACAGTAAAAATTATAAGAAAATTTCCAAAATTATTTTATAACATATAAAAGCTATAAAAAATATAAAAACTAGGTGTTACTTAATAAAAACTAATTATGCTATTAAAACTTAATTATTAATTAATAATTAATAAAACTAATATTAATTCTAATAAATACTAAATGATTATATAAAAACCTGAGAAAATTATTAAAAATACTTTAATATAAGAGGAATTTAAGAAAAATATAAAATAGCTATGTACTTAATAAAAATTTAAAAATGAAAATTAAAATTTAAATTATATTAAATAGAAACTATCACTTAATTTTATATTGACTTTTCTGGATTTTTCTTTTAGAAACTTGTTTTACACCTAAAAATGGAAACTTTTTTTAAAAACAAACTTTGTGGGACTCAGAAACAAACACAACAAGTGCTTATTTCTTAGACAGTTGACTTTGGTCAACTGTCTAAGCTATAAGCTTGAAATAAGCTTTAAGCTGAGAACCAGGGGTGGATTAAGGTGTAAACAAGCTAAAGTAACATGGTTAAGCTAAAAAGAAACAATGGTGACCACTGAATAAGCACAATGATCACAACACTTGGCATGAACCAAAGCCAAAACAGAAATGGGACAAGTTTGATAGGCTGATTCAAGTGGGGTCCACAGGTCTTGGGGTCAAACCAATGGTCAAATCACCATCCCTGGTAGGAGGGGGTGGAAATGAACCAAGTTGGAGGGTGTGGACCACTGTGGTGGCCAGAAAACCACCACCAAGTGGTGGTGTTGAGTGGATGAGCTGCTGCAGCAGGGCATATGTTTGCCCTGCAAGTGAGTTTGATGCTCAGTGGAGCCCACAAGAAAAATCTTAAAATTGTAATGAAGCTAGGACATGAAAGTTAAGCTGGTAGACAACCATTCCATAAAAGCACAAGGTCTGAAACCAAATACACAAATCTACAAAAACTTTGAAGTTTTGGAAAAATATGAAATGCACAATTTGACTTTTTATAAAAACTTAAGCTTTTGACTTATGTGAACTTCTGATGATTAATGATGACTTATTATGAAGTTATAAGCTATAATGGACCTAGATTAAGCTGTAAAATAAACTTATGCAACAATGGGATAAGGCTTGAAACTCAAAACCTTAACAGTGGGTGAAATCAAGAACTCACCCCATGATTTTGACTTTTTAACTAAAAGGACTATGAATTTTATACCATAACTAACTAATGTAAACCTAATGTGACATAAATAAACCAATAATAAACACAGATAACTACTTGAATACAGGCAACAAGCTTAAACCAAACACCCCTTTATACTACTGTTTTGAAAGTTTTATGAAGCAAATCAAAGATGTAATCAATAAAACTGAAAAGTAAACCTACTCTAAGCTAAGATAAACACAAATGAATGTAAACAAGCAACAATTAACACCAATAACTAGAGAAAACAAATTATGGTTAGAATTTCTAGAAGATCTTCCAAATTTCTCCAATGTAAGAGCTGAGGTGCACAAGAACCAATGACCATACCAGTACCTCACCAGAGGTTTCTAAAACCACAAGCATCAACAATTAACCTTGACCCTTTGTTACTTCTTCCTTCTCACTGCTTCTTTAATTTTAACCTATTTTTAATTGAATTTTTGCTTTTCTTCCCTAGAATAATTTATAAGTGTGGAAAGCTAAAGAGAGCTTATAACATAGTTTGATTGAGCTTAAACAAGCAGAAAATAACACCACTCAACAACTTTAGAGGAATTTGTCAAATTCCCATAAAAATGCCAAATTAGAATTTAGTAACAAGACTTGAAATATAACTTGAAATAAGAGTTTCAATATATTTAAAGAAAACTGAGTACAAGCTTAAAATACAAGGAAATACACTTGGAATTTAAATTATATTAAAAACGACATGTGAAAACTACTTTACACTACTCCTACTCTAATACCCCCCCTCTCCTGGCCTCTTTTCTTCACTTAAATAAGACTTGGCATCAATCTCTTTCTTTCCCACAAGCATTGGAACCGTTGGATTGGTTCTTTTGATCTCCACCGTTCAAATGGGGTTTTGGCGGGAATTATGGAAAGTGGGTTTGGTGTGGGAATTTAATGAGGGGGGGAAAGGTTTGTTGGGTTGGTGAGAATTAATGAAGTTTGGTGAATGGTTGGTGGAGTTTGGAGAGGAGGGGGGAGCAGGGTTGCAGAAATCATGGAGGCGGGGTGGAAGGTGAACAGTGGAGCGGGGTTGTGTTTGTATGACCGGGTCAACGCGAGGGAGTTACATTTTGGTGTGGGCCGGATTTGGTTTAGTGATTGGGCTTGGGGGTGGACTGTGGATCAGGGGTGGAATTGGATTTGGTTTTTGTTGGGTTTAGATAAATAAAAGGGTCCGTTTGTCTTAATATGTAACACAAGGACCATTTTTGTAATTTGGTGAAAGTTAAAGACCTGTTATGATACTTTCCAAAATTAATTATAAGGACCTATATTGACAAATCTGAATATTATTAGGACCAAAATTACAATTTTCCAAAATTTTAAACCCCGAGGACCATTTTTGTCAATTTTCAAAATCCGAGGACTAAAATTGTAATTTCATCAATCTTTCATTCCAAGGACTATTTTTGACACATTTTGATTTTCCAAGGACAAAAATTGATTTTCCTTTCAAAGATATCCCACCAGGGACCAAATCTGTCAATTACTGAAACTCTAGGGACCAAACTGTAAATTCTGAAACCTTTTTCAATTTTTCACCAAAGGACAAAATATGACAACATATGATTGTAAAAGGACTTTGGTGATAATTTTCCATATTTTGAATGACTAGGGACTAATTTTGTAATTTTATGAAAGTTGGGGGACTGAAACTGCCAATTTTGCAAACTTTGTACGTTTTTCTTTTGTTTTTACTCTTTTTGCATCTAAAACATATAAAACACAATTTTGAAATATTTTTAGTATTTTGATGCATTTCTGAGTGTTTTTGTATGTTTTGCAGTTCAGATTTGACCAAAAATGATGAGTGTTTAAGCACTCATCAATCCCCCACACTAAACTATTGCTAGTCCCTAGCAATAAACTGTTTTGAAAACTTGATGGATTTTAAACTCTTTACCAAAAGCCATCACTTCTGGTGTAGCCAGGTGTGAGAACTGTGGTACACCTGATAACCGTGTGATTTTGAGCAAACCACCAGCTATCAACGGATTTGATTAGTCTTTACCAGAAGCCGTTTGCTTCTGGACTAGCCTACTCTTGATGGACCTAGTCAACATCTTGGTGAGTTGATTACCAATTATGGATTTTCCACTGCCTTTACCACAAGCCATAATCTTGCGGGCTAGCCAACTCATTCGCTTTATGGGATATGGGGAGTTGATGAACCATACAATTTTGGGCAAATTGCAAGCCGTAAACAGATTTGATATATCTTTACCAAGAGCCGTTTACTCCTGGATTAGCCAATCCCTTTGTCGGTTAGACATGGCAGACAGATTACCAAAAAAATTTTGAAGCACCAGTGAAAAATTTTTGAAATTTTGGCAAAAAACGGGGGTATTATATAGTAAAATGTGATAAAATTCGCTAGAATAGCGAATACCCCCCCACACTTAGGATGAATATTGTCCTCAATATTCAAAATCCCGGCTATTATGCTGACATTTTTAACGTAAAAGGGCAACATTACAAGCTAAGCGTGGAAAACACCATTTTTTTTTCACTTCATAAGTAATTACAGTGGGGGACTCCCCCACACTTAGGGTGAAAACCCTATAAGCATGCTACTGTTTTTGTTTACCGAGTCGCTAGCTTGACTCGACCCCGAATTCAATTGTCCTTGGGGAAGCATGATGTGGAAACAATCTCAATCGGACTTTCATTCAAGATGTTTGGACAAACATTTGAAGCATGTGAAAGTTCCACACCGATGAGATATAATACCGGCTCAAGATAATGATACATGAAAATGCTGGGATCAAATATAGTGTCTTCATTCCCGAAGGAGTGAAGAAGAGAGGAAGGAACCTCGGCCTGAGTTTGGATTTCAAAGGTTAAGCTCAAAAACATCCCGGGAGGGTGGGTGGGAATTTGCAAATCCTCATGATTGAGTGTATCTCCCCCGGGCTATCATACTCCGGAGGAGTCATGATAAGGTGATCAATGATGGGCTCAGAAGGAATTTCATCAACATCACTGATGTCTCCATAAGATAAAGACTTTTCATCAGTGGGTGAATCATTAAGCCCGGTATTGAGATAGGAATTGAGTGATGGATCATCATTCAATAAGCTTTCAAGAAAAAGAATATCCCCCTCAGAATCAAGATAGTTATCATCAACTTCATACGAAGTTGAACTATCTAGAGCAAGGAATGCTTCGAATTCCTCCATATCATCTTTGAAATCAAAGAGATAATCATCACCTCCCGATGGAAGTGGAGTGGTGTGAATGAGTTCATCGGTGAACTCCTCGAGAAGAAAGTCAACATTAGAGTGGGGAAGGGATGCATCAACATACTCAATGTCTCCATAAAATAAACATTCATCACTGGAATCAGAGACAATCTTAATTTAATCATTTGGATTATCATGGGTGGAAGGAATATCACACACTTGATCAAAAGTCCCCTGTGACTCCCTCGGGATTGGGACAAGGATCTCAACACTAGACTTTATTAATTCGTCCGATTCCTTATTAGGAACAGTGCTAAGATGCTCATCCCCCATGTTTAGAGAGTGAGTGTGAACTTCGGGTGTGATAACAACAGACTGAGGGAGATGAGAGGAGCTAGCATTCATGGATTGTACAAGTTCCATTTGATCTTCTACTAGTAATTTCTCCGTCTCATTATTTTCTCCCTGATTTTCAATGGGAGGAATCACAAATGATGAATCTGACGAACCCTTATAAAATTGAAGGATATCAAGGGTGTCATCATTATCACTATCATCATCACAGTCTAGAAGAGTAGCTTGACGAAATTTGGCATGTGTTATAGCTGCTTGTTCTAAGACAAGTAATTCTTCCATGCTCAATTCGTTTCTAGCCTCTCGTTCTTCAGCAAGTAATTCTGCCATAGATTTCTCACGAGAGTCTTGAAACGGTGTGGTAACCAACTCCTCCTTAAGTTCTTTCAATATATCAAGAGCCTTTAGTAAAAGGTCTTGCTCAGTATTATGAGGAGTTGTGTGAATCATTTGGTACTGCAGAGGTGGGTCTGAAAACGAATAGTCGTAATTGTTACAAGGAAATGGATTCCTTGTTTGACAATCCGAGCTAGAGTCTGGACCTCCACAGTAATCACAACAATAAAACTGATGTGGCTGTGGGTTGTATGTGCTAGAATTACAATTGCTGTCAGGAGACTGCTCATAGACAAGCGTGTTTCCCGATTGACAATCATAACTGTAGTGTGAACCACCACAGTACTCACAACAGTAAAACTGTTGAGTCTCATGGTGTGGTAACTGATGGAATGAATCAGGTGTGTCATGGTAGGAATAGGGATTCTGGTTATAGACAGACCCGTTTCCTGACTCTACCATGCCACAGCTAGGGCAATTGCCACCATTGTGAGGATTACCACAACACTGGCAGATCAGAAAGTGTGGATGAGACATAGAAAGAATCAAATGTGTATAGAGGGGTAGGGATGAAGAATCAAAGATGTGAGAGGGTAAAGGTGAATATTTTTGGAGTTTTGGATAAACATTTTGTACAAACTTTATATATCAGATAAATATATAAAAGGTTTTACATCAAGGTAGTAGGTAAGCGGGCAACAAGCTGCGCCGCTACCCAAATGATAAAGAAAATGTTTTTGTGTGTGTGTGTTTTTTTTTTTTGCGTTCGTTGAAAACTGAGTTTAAAAATCTTTCAGGAACCGTTTTATTTTGATAATAAGAAAATATAAACGAAGGATGGATAAATACACAATGGAACGAATTCCAAAATCACTAATCAGAAAAACCGTTTAGAATAGCGCGCACACCTCCCCGGCAGCGGCGCCAAAATTAGATTGGCTCCAAACGGTCAACCTAATTTTGACCAAGGAATGGTCAACAAGGTCAAACAGCCTAGAGTCAATGCTACGCGGAAGTATAGTGTTTCCCCAGATCGTTAACTCCCAACGAGGTGTGATTGTTAACAAACGGCTTCGTGATCGGGTGAATTTGGACAGGAAAAGGGTTTGTGTGTGATTAATCTAGGGAATCTATAAGGAAATAGCTTAAATAAGCTATGTGAATAAGACGGGAAAGTTGGAAAAACCAGAAACGTTTAAAACCCTAAAACGCGTACGTTCACGTTTTTAAATAACGTAAACGTACAAAATAAAACGTGAAAAGTGAAATCTGAAAACACCCAGGGGGTTAAAATGACTTTTTTACAAACCTAAAGTTGAAAGAAAATTTTTAGAAAAAGACAATAAATTTTTACACTATTTAATAATATAATATTAATTAAATACTATTTAATACTTATTATTAATATTTAAAATACTTAAATGCAATATAATATTGATTTAATACAAGAAAAATGAAATTAAAATTTCTAAAATTATAAAGTAACTAAAAATAAGTTTTAAAATTAAAAATATGTATTTTTGTCTTTTTATGATTTTTCTATTAATTAATTACTAATTAAATATTAATTACTTAATTAAACTATTTTAAATTAAGAAAAATAGAAAATGAACAGTTAAAATTATAAGAAAATTTCTAAAATTATTTTATAACATATAAAAGCTATAAAAATATAAAAACTAGGTGTTACTTAATAAAAACTAATTATGCTATTAAAACTTAATTATTAATTAATAATTAATAAAACTAATATTAATTCTAATAAATACTAAATGATTATATAAAAACCTGAGAAAATTATTAAAAATATTTTAATATAAGAGGAATTTAAGAAAAATATAAAATAGCTAAGTACTTAATAAAAATTTAAAAATGAAAATTAAAATTTAAATTATATTAAATAGAAACTATCACTTAATTTTATATTGACTTTTCTTGATTTTTCTTTTAGAAACTTGTTTTACACCTAAAAATGGAAACTTTTTGTAAAAACAAACTTTGTGGGAATCAGAAATAAGCACAACAAGTACTTATTTCTTAGACAGTTGACTTTGGTCAACTGTCTAAGCTATAAGCATGAAATAAGCTTTAAGCTGAGAACCAGGGGTCGATTAAGGTGTAAACAAGCTAAAGTAACTTGATTAAGCTAAAAAGAAACAATGGTGACCAAAGAATAAGCACAATGATCACAATAAGCACTTGGCATGAACCAAAGCCAAAACAGAAATGGGACAAGTTTGGTAGGCTGTTTCAAGTGGGGTCCACAGGTCTTGGGGTCAAACCAATGGTCAAATCACCATCCCTGGTAGGAGGGGGGTGGAAATGAACCAAGTTGGAGGGTTGTGGACCACTGTGGTGGCCAGAAAACCACCACCAAGTGGTGAGTTTGATGCTCAGTGGAGCCCACAAGAAAAATCTTAAAATTGTAATGAAGCTAGGACATGAAAGTTAAGCTGGTAGACAACCATTCCACAAAAGCACAAGGTCTGAAACCAAATACACAAATCTACAAAAATCTTTGAAGTTTTGGAAAAATCTGAAATGCACAATTTGACTTTTTATAAAAACTTAAGCTTTTGACTTATGTGAACTTCTGATGATTAATGATGACTTATTATGAAGTTATAAGCTATAATGGACCTAGATTAAGCTGTAAAATAAACTTATGCAACACTGGGATAAGGCTTGGAACTCAAAACCTTAACAGTGGGTAAAATCAAGAACTCACCCCATGATTTTGACTTTTTAACTAATAGGACTATGAATTTTAGACCATAACTAACTAATGTAAACCTAATGTGACAGAAATAAACCAATAATAACCACAGATAACTACTTGAATACAGGCAACAAGCTTAAACCAAACACCCCTTTATACTACTGTTTTGAAAGTTTTATGAAGCAAATCAAAGATGTAATCAATAAAACTGAAAAGTAAACCTACTCTAAGCTAAGATAAACACAAATGAATGTAAACAAGCAACACTTAACACCAATAACTAGAGAAAACAGATTATGGTTAGAATTTCTAGAAGATCTTCCAAATTT
Organism: Artemisia argyi; assembly: GCA_030686995.1. Taxonomy (NCBI): domain Eukaryota; kingdom Viridiplantae; phylum Streptophyta; class Magnoliopsida; order Asterales; family Asteraceae; genus Artemisia; species Artemisia argyi. Next base: position 138,143,664 of record CM060694.1, read on the forward strand.
TTCCAATGTAAGAGCTGAGGTGCACAAGAACCAATGACCATCCCAGTACCTCACCAGAGGTTTCTAAAACCACAAGCATCAACAATTAACCTTGACCCTTTGTTACTTCTTCCTTCTCACTGCTTCTTTAGTTTTAACCTATTTTTAATTGAATTTTTGCTTTTCTTCCCTAGAATAATTTATAAGTGTGGAAAGCTAAAGAGAGCTTATAACTTAGTTTGATTGAGCTTAAACAAGCAGAAAATAACACCACTCAACAACTTTAGAGGAATTTGTCAAATTCCCATAAAAATGCCAAATTAGAATTTAGTAACAAGACTTGAAATATAATTTGAAATAAGAGTTTCAATAAATTTAAAAAAAAAATGAGTACAAGCTTAAAATACAAGGAAATACACTTGGAATTTAAATTATATTAAAAACGACATGTGAAAACTACTTTACACTACTCCTACTCTAATACCCCCCCTCTTCTGGCCTCTTTTCTTCACTTAAATAAGACTTGGCATCAATCTCTTTCTTTCCCACTAGCATTGGAACCGTTGGATTGGTTCTTTTGATCTCCACCGTTCAAATGGGGTTTTGGCGGGAATTATGGAAAGTGGGTTTGGTGTTGGAATTTAATGAGGGGGGGGGGGGGGCGGAAAGGTTTGTTGGGTTGGTGAGAATTAATGAAGTTTGGAGAATGGTTGGTGGAGTTTGGAGAGGAGGGGGGGAGCAGGGTTGCAGAAATCATGGAGGCGGGGTGGAAGGTGAACAGTGGAGCGGGGTTGTGTTTGTTTGACCGGGTCAACGCGAGGGAGTTATATTTTGGTGTGGGCCGGATTTGGTATAGTGATTGGGCTTGGGGGTGGACTGTGGATCAGGGGTGGAATTGGATTAGGTTTTTGTTGGGTTTAGATAAATAAAAGGGTCCGTTTGTCTTAATATGTAACACAAGGACCATTTTTGTAATTTGGTGAAAGTTAGGGACCAGTTATGATACTTTCCAAAATTAATTATAAGGACCCATATTGACAAATCTGAATATTATTAGGACCAAAATTACAATTTTCCAAAATTTTAAACCCCGAGGACCATTTTTGTCAATTTTCAAAATCCGGGGACTAAAATTGTAATTTCATCAATCTTTCATTCCAAGGACTATTTTTGACACATTTTGATTTTCCAAGGACAAAAATTGATTTTTCTTTCAAAAATATCCCACCAGGGACCAAATCTGTCAATTACTGAAACTCCAGGGACCAAACTGTAAATTCTCAAAACTTTTTCAATTCTTTACCAAAGGACAAAATATGACAACATATGATTGTAAAAGGACCTTTGGTGATAATTTTCCATATTTTGAATGACCAGGGACTAATTTTGTAATTTTATGAAAGTTATGGGACTCAAACTGCCAATTTTGCAAACTTTGTACGTTTTTCTTTTGTTTTTACTCTTTTTGCATATAAAACACAATTTTGAAATATTTTTAGTATTTTGATGCATTTCTGAGTGTTTTTGTATATTTTGATGCATCATTCAATAAGCTTTCAAGAAAAAGAATATCCCCCTCAGAATCAAGATAGTTATCATCAACTTCATACGAAGTTGAACTATCTAGAGCAAGGAATGCTTCGACTTCCTCCATATCATCTTTGAAATCAAAGAGATAATCATCATCTCCCGATGGAAGTGGAGTGATGTGAGTGAGTTCATCGGTGAACTCCTTGAGAAGAAAGTCAACATTAGAGTGGGGAAGGGATGCATCAACATACTCAATGTCTCCATAAGATAAACATTCATCACTGGAATCAGAGACAATCTCAATTTGATCATTTGGATTATCATGGGTGGAAGGAATATCACACACTTGATCAAAAGTCCCCTGTGACTCCCTCGGGATTGGGACAAGGATCCCAACACTAGACTTTATTAATTCGTCCGATTCCTTATTAGGAACAGTGCTAAGATGATCATCCCCCATGTTTTGAGAGTGAGTGTGAACTTCGGGTGTGATAACAACAGACAGAGGGAGATGAGAGGAGCTAGCATTCACGGATTGTACAAGTTCCATTTGATCTTCTACTAGTAATTCCTCCGTCTCATTATTTTCTCCCTGATTTTCAATGGGAGGATTCACAAATGACGAATCTGACGAACCCTTATAAAATTGAAGGATATCAAGGGTGTCATCATTATCACTATCATCATCACAGTCTAGAAGAGCAGCTTGACGAAATTTGGCACGTGTTATAGCTGCTTGTTCTAAGACAAGTAATTCTTCCATGCTCAATTCGTTTCTAGCCTCTCGTTCTTCAGCAAGTAATTCTGCCATAGATTTCTCACGAGAGTCTTGAAACGGTGTGTGATGCGTGGGAATTGCAACAGGCTTTACCTCTCGAGGGATCTCGAGAAGCTTACAACCCCCACCAGGCAGTGTACCTGATCGTTGTAGTATAGTATAGTGACAAGTAACGGGGGATTGATCGTTCAGCTTAGGAATAGTGTCGCAAGGATTAGAAAGCCTAAATACTAGTTCTAAAGGTGAGAGATGATTATTTTTGTGTTTTTATATTTTCTAGAAAGCAAGTAAAATCTCGGGGTTTGAAAGAGTGGGCGAAATTAGTTGCTATTCAACTAACCCAAAACTAAGATGCAATCAAAATAAAATACTAAAAATGAAAATAAACTTATTATACTAAGGTTGTGAGCAGTAATAGGAGAAAATGTGTTTACTTAGATTTCACTACTCCCTAGATATCTTTTACACGTTAATTACTTGTTATAATTGTATGGATGACGGATCGTATTCCTTAATACCATTCATGGGGTGGCATACATAACTCCCCAATTCTATGAGCTCTTATCTCCTCCTACACCATGCCCAGCACAACTATAGAGATTGTAAACAGTGGCTCATGCATTAAATACAACCAATAAAGACCTAGTACGCCTCGGTTCATGTTTCTTAAGACGTTCAAGCATGTTACCATTTGGAGATCTGCCAGTTTTCTTAAGCCTAACATATAAATCATTCATCCAAGACAAGAATAAACAAGTAATCAACACATAATCAATATCTAGGTTTCATTAGATTTAAGCAAACACAAAGGAGATCTAGCCTAGCATGATAGAATTAAGACAAGAACAAGATATAGACAACCAACACATAGACATATTGATTGAATTAGAAGAACACTTATCTTAATTAATCATGCAAGGTATCAAGGGGTTGGAACCCTTGAAAAACCTGCAAAGTTACACCAAAATCATCTTTAGGGTTTCTCCCAAAACTTCTCCTCTTTTAATGTGAAAAACTAGAAAACTATATATAGGAAAATAGGGATGACGGCGTCAAGAACAAAGGTGTGACGCCGTCATCTCGCCGCCAAATACTTCCTCGGACGGCCTTGATCTACTTCTGACGCCGTCAAGGCCTAGGCCATCACAAAAATTACTCTTGACGCCCTGTGTGTGACGCCGTCATCAACCACGGATTTTTATTCTTGAGGTTTGACGCCGTCATGAATTTACTCTTGACGCCTTCATGTACTGTTCCCAGCATGGAAAATTGAGACTTTGCCGTTTTCTTCACTTTTATGCTCCAAAAACGTCCAAAATGGCTTCTTTTCCAGAATTCACTCTCCAAGTACCTAAAATCACAAAAGGAACGATTTAGGGCAATATTTGATCAAATAAAGTCGGATTCGGGATTAAATGACCCCCTAAAAACGGATCATTTTTCGCCTCATCATATACCCTTACACTTGAGATTTGCTTGTCCTCAAGCAAATGCGCTTTTATTCTACTTAAAAGACAAGTTAGGGGTCATTTAACACTAATATAAAAGTAATTACAACAAATAATCGTTCCACTAAAGACCAATAGACAAGCTCGGAGGTCATATACAAGCACCTCACAAATAGTGTTTAGATACTCACATCTCTCGGGTGTAATAAAGTAATATAACATTATGGAAATGGAAGATATCTCTCACTACCTGTCATAGCAAAATAGATTACCATAGGCTTGGGAAAGGATCAAACCTCCACCACATGGCGTAAGCACCTAGGATAAACTATCAAAGAGGTCTTTTAAAGGGTTGTAACGTTAGGTATAGGGATATGAATTACACGGTTTTGTTGGATAAAGGAAGTTTTACTGGTGGCGAGTTAACAATCTTGGTTAATTACATGTACAAGATGGCATTGCTAAGCCAAGACTAGACTCGACTTAAGCTAATAAATGAAAAATAACTAAAAACATAAAATGAATATAGAATAAAAAGGGATGGTAGTCCGTATGTTTTTTCTCTCCTTTTTTTTTTTTTTTTTTTTTCTTGATTTTTTCGGTTTTTTTTTTTTTTTTTTTTTTTTTTTTTTTTTTTTTTTTTTTTTGCATACACTCTTACCCTACCATCCAAAATAATACATAATAGGGAATGAAAATTTCCCTTACACTTGAATCTTTACATACTTTACAATTAACTAATCTAATGACTCGAATTAAGAAAATCAAAACACTTGGAGCACTTTTAAGATTAACGTATATATGGGGGTAATAAATGATGTTCTTCCCCATTACTCCATAAAATAAGTACTTACCCATGAGTCCCAATCGTCCCAAAATAATATATACAAGGATATGACTCGACTTAGCAACCATGTAATCAATTAGAAAGTTAACTTAGGGTTTAACAAATAACAATAATGCACTAAAAATGAGCGCATACACGGAAGACTAAGGCGATTTGGTTGTACATTTAAGTGGGGTGTAACAAATTCTTCCTTTAAGTAAGATGCTTAAAGTTAGAAACGAAAAGATAGGCTCGGAGGGGTGTACTAGGGGTTTCGTGTACTAAAAATGAGTACAACGCTAAGGGTGTGGGAAAAATTAGTTGACTTAACTAGCCAAGTAATATGACTTAAATTGTCAAGTAATTATGATACGGGTTTAACACAAGGGTGATCCTAATGCCTCTTATCATGTAGTAAATCCTACCACACGAATGTAGTCTCACTAGCGGTCTCGGGATGTATCACTAACGCAAGTTCTAGAATCTAAATGCTACCGGTACACTCATAAGCACTAATAGTAAATGCTTTTCCTATCAAATCTAAAGGCGAACCTCACATATTTGGGTTGAAAATTTTTCTGAATATACGGTTATGTGCTAGTCATACAATCTCCTATCCATGAGACGCTTGCTATGGCTAAAGTTTCACTCCTAAATGTTGTAAAAAATTTTAAATTTGGCGCTAAAATTACACTAACAAGTATTTCTCATAGTTTTATTACACATCTACTATCAAACAAAACAAACTCAAGCGAAAGTGCATATGTAAGGTATCATCTTTTTACCCTCCCCTTACACTTAAGATGAACATTGTCCCCAATGTTCAAGTAAAGAATGTAAAAGTGAAAAAGTAAAGAGAATGAAATCAAATACTCCCCTGATTCGCTCGGTATGGATAATAGGTTGGCCAGGTTAGATCTTCCTTCAAGAAAACGAACAATCAAAGCTTCCCTTCCAGAATATAAATCATCTTCTTGTCGAACATAACCTGTAAATCCTGACAAAAAATAGACAAGACAACCTCACGTAAAATCGGCGGCATCCTATATAAGTTACTAAATCCTAGAAAACAAAATAAGATATAATGCTTGTGGAATGAAGTTTGCAGATCTCCTGGAGATTATAAAACTTAATAATTCACAAAAACCATAAGACTCCGTTAGAAAAACAAAACCGGTAAAATTTCCAGATTTTAACTCCTGACGCCGTTAGAATGGACCTGCAGAAATCCTTATGTTAAGTTTCCGGAAAATTTCTGGAAAAACTTGGTCTTATTTCCTGGAAAATCCTGCAAAACTTCATTATGACTCAATACAAGCATTTGACTCTAACAAATACGAATATACATGTTCATTTAATATTGTGGAGAATCATGATCGGTTTGTTTCTTAAAAACATATTTGGGGTTTCCCCTTACACTTATCTTTTGCAAAAATACTATTAGGTTAGAGTTAAGACTAGGCCAAACAACATAGTAAAGTATTTCCACATTTTAATTTAGAGACATGATCAACCAACAATAAAAATTAAACATGCATACGGAAGCAAATTACAATCAAACAAATAAAATCACACAAAACATGGGTTGCCTCCCAAGAAGCGCTTTTCTTTATTTACGAGTCTTGTAGCTAGACTCAAGGTCATGGGTTACTACGTGATCTCATCATTGGTTCCACTCTCCGATTGTAGATATTCCTTGTAGAAACCAATCACCTTTTTCTCAACCGCCCCCATAATCATTTGGGCAAATTATTCATCGACTTTATACCTAGGTCCAAGGGCCAAGCAATCTTTGTAGTAAAGACTCCTTTTTTCCCATACATAGTCCATGCCCTTTTTCTTATCCTTCTCATCAATATCCTCAAAAGCACCAATGTTGTCCTTATCAAAACGAGATATAAAGTGAAATTCTTTCATCCTATTGGGCATCCTATAAGTGATACTATCGGTGTTACTTGCAAATCGGATCGTGCCTTCTATCTCATCATATTCTAACTTAGACTCCTCAACAAATGGTTTGCCAAACACAACATTGGATAATCGACAATCAATAACATTAGCAAGATCCTCCACAATCATAAAGTCGGTGACAAAAGTGAAATTACCAACAAAGACACGTAAACCTTTAACTCTCCCGACAAAGTTACAAACTCCACCGGGGTACTTGGGATCCCTTCTAGGTTCAAGTCTTGTTTTCACTATATCATTATAAACCGTTGAGGACATAATGTTGATTGGAGATTTAAAGTCAATGTAAGCATTGCTAATGTGCCTATATCCAATCATACATGGTATCTTAGCATTCTTAGGATCGCCTCTCTTGATCTTAGGTTCAATTATGGTGAAAGGAGATCACGGGTTATCAATAAGATTATTATAATATGCAATCTCCTCCTTAGTGGGGTATAGATTAAAGTAGTCGTTAAGCTTCGAATCCATTTCCTCCTCTTCTAGTCCCTCAACAACATTCACAAAGTCATTAGGCCCTAGGTCCTTATTTGAATACAAGGCGGTTGCTAGGTCACTAAATGTATGTTCGAGTTCAATCTTAATCAACCTATTAAGCTCTCTAAGCTCCCTAATCTCACTCTCAATTTGTTCACGTAACACAGCCACTTCTCTAGGGGAAAGGGGGTGGATTCGCGTTTTCCATAATGGTCAACGGAATAGTCAATGAGTTTAATTTACTAACAGAGGCACAAAGAAATGAGATAGACTAAAGAAAACCTAAAAATAAAAATAAAATCTTACTAGAAAGGAATCTAGCAAGTAGACCTAATAAAAATAAATCCTAACCTAGACAATAACTATTCCCCGGCAACGGCGCCAAAAACTTGATGCGTGGGAATCGCAACAGGCTTTACCTCTCGAGGGATCTCGAGAAGCTTACAACCCCCACCAGGCAGTGTACCTGATCGTTGTAGTATAGTATAGTGACAAGTATCGGGGGATTGATCGTTCAGCTTAGGAATAGTGTCGCTAGGATTAGAAAGCCTAAATACTAGTTCTAAAGGTGAGAGATGATTATTTTTGTGTTTTTATATTTTTTAGAAAGCAAGTAAAATCTCGGGGTTTGAAAGAGTGGGCGGAATTAGTTGCTATTCAACTAACCCAAAACTAAGATGCAATCAAAATAAAATACTAAAAATGAAAATAAACTAATTATACTAAGGTTGTGAGCAGTAATTGGAGAAAATGTGTTTACTTAGATTTCACTACTCCCTAGATATCTTTTACACGTTAATTACATGTTATAATTGTATGGATGACGGATCGTATTCCTTAATACCATTCATGGGGTGGCATACATAACTCCCCAATTCTATGAGCTCTTATCTCCTCCTACACTATGCCCAGCACAACTATAGGGATTGTAAATAGTGGCTCATGCATTAAATACAACCAATAAAGTCCTAATACGCCTCGGTTCATGTTTCTTAAGACGTTCAAGCATGTTACCATTTGGAGATCTGCCAGTTTTCTTAAGCCTAACATATAAATCATTCATCCAAGGCAAGAATAAACAAGTAATCAACACATAATCAATATCTAGGTTTCATTAGATTTAAGCAAACACAAAGGAGATCTAGCCTAGCATGATAGAATTAAGACAAGAACAAAATATAGACAACCAACACATAGACATATTGATTGAATGAGAAGAACACTTATCTTAATTAATCATGCAAGGTATCAAGGGGTTGGAACCCTTGAAAAACCTGTAAAGTTACACCAAAATCGTCTTTAGGGTTTCTCCCAAAACTTCTCCTCTTTTAATGTGAAAAACTAGAAAACTATATATAGGAAAATAGGGATGACGGCGTCAAGAACAAATGTGTGACGCCGTCATCTCGCCGCCAAATACTTTCTCGGACGGCCTTGATCTACTTCTGACGCCGTCAAGGCCTAGGCCGTCACAAAAATTACTCTTGACGCCCTGTGTGTGACGCCGTCATCAACCACGGATTTTTATTCTTGAGGTTTGACGCCGTCATGAATTTACTCTTGACGCCTTCATGTACTGTTCCCAGCATGGAAAATTGAGACTTTGCCGTTTTCTTCACTTTTATGCTCCAAAAACGTCCAAAATGGCTTCTTTTCCAGAATTCACTCTCCAAGTACCTAAAATCACAAAAGGAACGATTTAGGGCAATATTTGATCAAATAAAGTCGGATTCGGGCTTAAATGACCCCCTAAAAATGGATCATTTTTCGCCTCATCAGTGTGGTAACCAACTCCTCCTTAAGTTCTTTCAATATATCAAGAGCCTTTAGTAAAAGGTCTTGCTCAGTATTATGAGGAGTTGTGTGAATCATTTGGTACTGTGGAGGTGGGTCTGAAAACGAATAGTCGTAATTGTTACAAGGAAATGGATTCCTTGTTTGACAATCCAAGCTAGAGTGTGGACCCCCACAGTAATCACAACAGTAAAACTGATGTGGTTGTGGGTTGTATGTGCTAGAATTACAATTGCTATCAGGAGACTGCTCATAGACAAGCGTGTTTCCCGATTGACAATCATAACTGTAGTGTGAACCACCACAGTACTCACAACAGTAAAACTGTTGAGTCTCATGGTGTGGTAACTGATTGAATGAATCAGGTGTGTCATGGTAGGAATAGGGATTCTGGTTATAGACAGACCCGTTTCCTGACTCTACCATGTCACAGCTGGGGCAATTGCCACCATTGTGAGGATTACCACAACACTGGCAGATCAGAAAGTGTGGATGAGACATAGAAAGAATCAAATGTGTATAGAGGGGTAGGGATGAAGAATCAAAGATGTGAGAGGGTAAAGGTGAATATTTTTGGAGTTTGGATAAACATTTTGTATAAATGATAAAGAAAATGTTTTTGTGTTTTTTTTTTTTTTTTTTTTTTTTTTTTTTTTTGTGTGTTCGTTGAAAACTGAGTTTAAAAAGTTTTCAGGAACCGTTTTGTTTTGATAATAAGAAAATATAATGAAGGATGGATAAATATACAATGGAACGAATTCCAAAATCACTAATCAGAAAAACCGTTTAGAATAGCGCGCACACCTCCCCGGCAGCGGCGCCAAAATTTGATTGGCTCCAAACGGTCAACCTAATTTTGACCAAGGAATGGTCAACAAGGTCAAACAGCCTAGAGTCAATGCTCCGCGGAAGTATAGTGTTTCCCCGGATCGTTAAGTCCCGACGAGGTGTGATGGTTAACAAACGGCTTCGTGATCGGGTGAATTTGGCAGGAAAAGGGTTTGTGTATGATTAAGCTAGGGAATCTACAAGGAAATAGCTTAAATAAGCTATATGAATAAGACGGGAAAGTTGGAAAAACCAGAAATGTTTAAAACCCTAAAACGCGTACGTTCACGTTTTTAAATAACGTAAACGTACAAAATAAAACGTGAAAAGTGAAATCTGAAAACACCCAGGGGGTTAAAATGACTTTTTTACAAACCTAAAGTTGAAAGAAAATTTTTAGAAAAAGACAATAAATTTTTACACTATTTAATAATATAATATTAATTAAATACTATTTAATACTTATTATTAATATTTAAAATACTTAAATGCAATATAATATTGATTTAATACAAGAAAAATGAAATTAAAATTTCTAAAATTATAAAGTAACTAAAAATAAGTTTTAAAATTAAAAATATGTATTTTTGTCTTTTTATGATTTTTCTATTAATTAATTACTAATTAAATATTAATTACTTAATTAAACTATTTTAAATTAAGAAAAATAGAAAATGAACAGTAAAAATTATAAGAAAATTTCTAAAATTATTTTATAACATATAAAAGCTATAAAAATATAAAAACTAGGTGTTACTTAATAAAAACTAATTATGCTATTAAAACTTAATTATTAATTAATAATTAATAAAACTAATATTAATTCTAATAAATACTAAATGATTATATAAAAACCTGAGAAAATTATTAAAAATACTTTAATATAAGAGGAATTTAAGAAAAATATAAAATAGCTAAGTACTTAATAAAAATTTAAAAATGAAAATTAAAATTTAAATTATATTAAATACAAACTATCACTTAATTTTATATTGACTTTTCTGGATTTTTCTTTTAGAAACTTGTTTTACACCTAAAAATGGAAACTTTTTGTAAAATCAAACTTTGTGGGACTCAGAAATAAGCACAACAAGTGCTTATTTCTTAGACAGTTGACTTTGGTCAACTGTCTAAGCTATAAGCTTGAAATAAGCTTTAAGCTGAGAACCAGGGGTGGATTAAGGTGTAAACAAGCTAAAGTAACTTGGTTAAGCTAAAAAGAAACAATGGTGACCACTGAATAAGCACAATGATCACAATAAGCACTTGCATGAACCAAAGCCAAAACAGAAATGGGACAAGTTTGATAGGCTGATTCAAGTGGGGTCCACAGGTTTTGGGGTCAAACCAATGGTCAAATCACCATCCCTGGTAGGAGGGGGTGGAAATGAACCAAGTTGGAGGGTTGTGGACCACTGTGGTGGCCAGAAAACCACCACCAAGTGGTGGTGTTGAGTGGATGAGCTGCTGCAGCAGGGCATATGTTTGCCCTGCAAGTGAGTTTGATGCTCACTGGAGCCCACAAGAAAAATCTTAAAATTGTAATGAAGCTAGGACATGAAAGTTAAGCTGGTAGACAACCATTCCACAAAAGCACAAGGTCTGAAACCAAATACACAAATCTACAAAAATCTTTGAAGTTTTGGAAAAATCTGAAATGCACAATTTGACTTTTTATAAAAACTTAAGCTTTTGACTTATGTGAACTTCTGATGATTAATGATGACTTATTATGAAGTTATAAGCTATAATGGACCTAGATTAAGCTGTAAAATAAACTTATGCAACAATGGGATAAGGCTTGGAACTCAAAACCTTAACAGTGGGTAAAATCAAGAACTCACCCCATGATTTTGACTTTTTAACTAAAAGGACTATGAATTTTAGACCATAACTAACTAATGTAAACCTAATGTGACAGAAATAAACCAATAATAACCACAGATAACTACTTGAATACAGGCAACAAGCTTAAACCAAACACCCCTTTATACTACTGTTTTGAAAGTTTTATGAAGCAAATCAAAGATGTAATCAATAAAACTGAAAAGTAAACCTACTCTAAGCTAAGATAAACACAAATGAATGTAAACAAGCAACACTTAACACCAATAACTAGAGAAAACAGATTATGGTTAGAATTTCTAGAAGATCTTCCAAATTTCTCCAATGTAAGAGCTGAGGTGCACAAGAACCAATGACCATCCCAGTACCTCACCAGAGGTTTCTAAAACCACAAGCATCAACAATTAACCTTGACCCTTTGTTACTTCTTCTTTCTCACTGCTTCTTTAATTTTAACCTATTTTTAATTGAATTTTTGCTTTTCTTCCCTAGAATAATTTATAAGTGTGGAAAGCTAAAGAGAGCTTATAACTTAGTTTGATTGAGCTTAAACAAGCAGAAAATAACACCACTCAACAACTTTAGAGGAATTTGTCAAATTCCCATAAAAATGCCAAATTAGAATTTAGTAACAAGACTTGAAATATAACTTGAAATAAGAGTTTCAATAAATTTAAAAAAAACTGAGTACAAGCTTAAAATACAAGGAAATACACTTGGAATTTAAATTATATTAAAAACGACATGTGAAAACTACTTTACACTACTCCTACTCTAATACCCCCTCTTCTGGCCTCTTTTCTTCACTTAAATAAGACTTGGCATCAATCTCTTTCTTTCCCACTAGCATTGGAACCGTTGGATTGGTTCTTTTGATCTCCACCGTTCAAATGGGGTTTTGGCGGGAATTATGGAAAGTGGGTTTGGTGTTGGAATTTAATGAGGGGGGGGGGGAAAGGTTTGTTGGGTTGGTGAGAATTAATGAAGTTTGGAGAATGGTTGGTGGAGTTTGGAGAGGAGGGGGGGAGCAGGGTTGCAGAAATCATGGAGGCGGGGTGGAAGGTGAACAGTGGAGCAGGGTTGTGTTTGTTTGACCGGGTCAACGCGAGGGAGTTATATTTTGGTGTGGGCCGGATTTGGTTTAGTGATTGGGCTTGGGGGTGGACTGTGGATCAGGGGTGGAATTGGATTTGGTTTTTGTTGGGTTTAGATAAATAAAAGGGTTCGTTTGTCTTAATATGTAACACAAGGACCATTTTTGTAATTTGGTGAAAGTTAGGGACCTGTTATGATACTTTCCAAAATTAATTATAAGGACCCATATTGACAAATCTGAATATTATTAGGACCAAAATTACAATTTTCCAAAATTTTAAACCCCGAGGACCATTTTTGTCAATTTTCAAAATCCGGGGACTAAAATTGTAATTTCATCAATATTTCATTCCAAGGACTATTTTTGACACATTTTGATTTTCCAAGGACAAAAATTGATTTTCCTTTCAAAAATATCCCACCAGGGACCAAATCTGTCAATTACTAAAACTCCAGGGACCAAACTGTAAATTCTCAAAACTTTTCCAATTTTTCACCAAAGGACAAAATATGACAACATATGATTGTAAAAGGACCTTTGGTGATAATTTTCCATATTTTGAATGACCAGGGACTAATTTTGTAATTTTATGAAAGTTGGGAGACTGAAACTGCCAATTTTGCAAACTTTGTACGTTTTTCTTTTGTTTTTACTCTTTTTGCATCTAAAACATATAAAACACAATTTTGAAATATTTTTAATATTTTGATGCATTTCTGAGTGTTTTTGTATGTTTTGCAGTTCAGATTTGACCAAAAATGATGAGTGTTTGAACACTCATCAAATATATACACAAACACAATATATATAACATGCAAGTATAAAGAAAGAAACGATCAAACCACAACACGAGTATTTATCGTGGTTCGGCTACAAGGACTCTTTTTCCTTGGCCTACGTCCACGCCCCGAGTATCCAACTTGAGAGTTTCTTTCACTAGTCAACAAGCTCCTTTCACCGGCGGAGAAAACCTTACACGTCGCTTATACACGTTTACTGACACTAAGCTAGATGTTGAGTTCTTTTACAAGGGTACAACCACTCCCGTTAGTTCTTTTACAAGGGTACAACAACTCCCGTCACACTTTGTATTTTGAGGACTAAAATACTAACCGATCACTACTGAAAATACACAATCAAATGAAGTGTAAACTACACAAGTCTACACAATGCTAAGCTAACAAGTCTTGCAACGTTGTGTTGAATACTTGTAACTTTTTATGAACTCGTGAACTTCTTTGCTACAAAAAGAAACTTCACATATGAGATGTTAAAGGGTTAGATGAAAGAATGAATGAATGTGTGAAAATATGATGTAGAGTGATAAGCCAAAAATCAAACTTGTGGCTTAGTATTTATAGCAAAACCTTCTGCAGGCCTGGCGGATACGGCGGAACCCTCAGATGGGTTTCGCCCATGTACCCCCAGGGTTCCGCCGGGCTTGCGGTTGGTTTTGCAATAAATCTTGCAAACCAAACAATGTCACATCTCATTACACCTAGTCAAACACAAAACTTGTGCAAGCAAACATATGGTTAGTCAAACACACTTTCTTTCCATAAATGTATATTAATAAAACTTGCCATAAATGTGATGTGACATTTCTATTTTAAGAAATAAAAAGTGTTCTGTTTTATGAAATGTAAAATGTAGCAAATGTCTAGTTATGCAAGTCTTTAAAACTAAGATTATGATTTACTTAGAAACTAAAGTTTACATTTTGTCGTTAACAAAACTTAGCAAAGATCGTAAAATATAAATAACGTTTTTAGGCGATATTTGTATTAACAAAATATATAATAAACATTTCATTCATTAACTAGACCAACCCATACAGACACAGAAAAGGTTAACCCATAACCCAAAATACCCAAAAGACCCCAAATACGAACAACACAAGAACCAGACACTAGAATGGCAATGACCCCTTCAGCTTCTCAGCAAATTTTTCCTTGTCACGCAGACATATTTCAGTCTCCCGCCTCGAAATCGTCAAATCCGTCAACCTAAGGGTATCCTTATGCATACGCTGCCTCTGGCCACAATTTAGTTGCCCAACTAAAATAACTAGTTGCCCAAAGTATTTAACAAAATGTTAATGGCTATATTATGTTTTACCTGTGTTTTTTGTGAGTGAAATACCAAAAAAGGAAGGCACATGTATCGAACCTGTGACATCCCGTTCACAACAACAACAACTAAACCATCTCCGCCCTTGTTTCTTTTTCACTTTAACTTATTTTTTAGTTATATTATAGAGTTTTTGTTTTATTAACCAAAATTATTCGTTGCCCAGTACACAGTCTACCAACTCTGGTTGCGCAAATGAATTGTTGATGTTTACAATACTATTGAAGATAATTTATATATTTCTTAATGTCTCATGTCGTATAATTTGATGTTTAAGATGTTTGTTATAATACTAATTAAGCATGTTATTTGAATAATTTATTATGATATTTCAATTGTTTAAGCATGCAGTAGCATATATTTTTCATTAATTGTACTACATAGGAAGTGCAATGTCAGGTTTTTAAATGAATGATGACTGTTGCAAAAAAGCTATTGCACAACTTGATACCGTGTGATAAGTTTGTGAATGACAAATGGTGTCATTAGACAAATAATATGTACACATGGAGTCCCTATGTGTCTTGTGTTTCTACTAACATATCCCTTCCCCTTTTTTCCTCTTTCCATCTTACATAACTAGAACATGACCCACTCAAAAACAGTGCAACACATTGAATGCCACACCAAATACACTATCCATCATACCAAAAACTAAGTCAACATTTATAGAACTGAACACCCTACTCAAATCCAAATAATATTATGTCGTTTGCTGAAACCAGTCGTCGCCGGGTTCATAGAACCTCCAACTATGCATAAAAAGAATATATTGGCAAGATGCCAAATAATGTAATCACTAATATTTTGAATCGTTTGCCACTAAAAGAAGCGGTTAGGACCTCAACGTTAGCTAGACACTGGAGGTGTAAGTGGTGTTTGCTAACCGATGTAATAGTTGATGAGGATTTTTTTTTTTTTTTCTAACAACAAAGTTTCATGGGGATGATATAACGAGGCTTTTACTTAATCTTAAAGGTCCAATAAGAAGGTTTGTCTTCTCCATAGATCCAAAACCTGTTTGTGGAATCTCAAACTTGAGTTACGAAGAGATTGGAGATTGGCTTTTATTCTTGTCTAATGAGGGAATTAAGGAGCTGACAGTTAGAAACTAGTATGGTGAACCAGTTACGTTGCCAAGCGAAATCTACTCCCGTACGGAGTTGAAACATTTGAAACTTCATCATTGTAAAGTGCTTAATTTGCAAACATTTTGTATTTTTCCAAAACTATTGAGGCTAGAATTGTTATATGTAAACTTTCTTATAGGTACACTTTTGGAGTTTATTGTACGTTGTCCCTTACTTGAGTTTCTGAAAGTTAATATTGCTACTACAAAGGAAATGAGACTGTTGGAAATTGCAAAACTTAGAAATATCAAGGAGTTACATTTGTCATTCGGTGTTTAGAACAAACTGATGACTATCACATCTTCCAACCTCCTTAACTGGCAAGTCTTCCAAAGCTTGAGACGCTTACATTGGATTTTGAAGATTGCAATGCAAGACCAATTTGAGTTTTATTAATTGAAGCTATGCATTTTTAAATTAATCTATAATAAATATGAAATGTTATATATAAAACTAACGAAATGTGAACTTTTGTAGATGTTGGTAGAAGCTAATTCCAAAAACAATGTCGCTGTCGACTTTGTATCCCTGATGAATCTTAATCTGTCCGAAGTCAATTTTGGGAATGATGATATGGCATCATTCGTCATTGGAATGATTAGTGCATCTCCAAATTTGCTAACTCTAGAAACAAGCGTAAGTGGAATGAATATGTATCAAATAAATGATGATAAATTGCCATGTTTTTTCATCACAATATTATGTTTTTTTCAGGCTTCTAACGAGCTTAGTGATGTTCCTTTTCAACTTTATGCATTTGAGTTACCAAGCAACATAGTGCGGCCAAGGCAGCTACAGAGTGTGGTGTTTAAATCATTTCCTAGATCCAATAATGAATTAAGTATAATAAAGTTTATACTTGCTTGTTCCCCGTTTCTAAAGAAAATTTATATCCGGGTCAGCAATTTAACTGATGATGCTTCTGAAAATAGCAAGATGAATTGGGAGTTGGCTAGGAAGATTTTGAAACTCCCTCGAGCTTCCACCACATCCGTAGTAGAGTTCTTTTAGTGCTTGCAGTTTGAACCTATCATTACATACCGCGTATGTTTGTTTCGATGGTTTATCTTAAACTCTTGATTTGCATTGTTGTTATATGTCTGTTTTGTCCAATATTTTTGAAACATTTAAGGTGTTTGTTATAATAATAACTAAGTATGTTATTTGTTATTTCAAATGTTTAGTTATGTAGTATGTCATATATATTGTTCATTAATTGTTCAATAAATCATTAAACCGTGTGTCTTTTTCAATGCAAAAAAAAAAAAAAAAAAAAAAAAAAAAAAAAAAAAAAAAAAACCTCTAAACTTTCAATTGCCAATAGAATGGTTATAAATTGGAACATTTCTAAACAACCAAATCACTCAAAACAACTTAAATATCTACAATAGCATAAAGGGCATCAAGTTCAAGAATGAATGTGCAAGAGAAGCAACCAAATGTTCAAGTTCCAGAGAATGAACAAGAGACCAGCTTTGAAGAATCTGTGAAATGGTATTTTGAAGAAAGAGAAAAAAAAAACAGAGAGAAAAATTGGTAAAGTTTGAAGAAAAAGCTGCTAGAAAACCAGATAAGAAGAAGAGGAAAAATACTTGGAAGAATATGTAGGGTTACCGAAAACGCAAACTTGCTTATTATGAACAAGAACACTCATTAGACGATGAGTGTGTTGATTATGACAACTTACATTTGTCATTTGATCCGGAAAAATCACCCAAATTTAGTTTGAAATTGTTTCAAGTATCATTTATTTTGTGTTCAATGAAATGTTTCTATTATTTATTAGTACTTAGTAAAAAACTAAAATTCTAGTACACAACCAAAAAAATATTATTAAGAGGCAATAAAATAACCATACATGAACAACATGATGTAACACTAGTAACCACAAACACAATGGTAAAGTACACTGTTGTTTGTATTTTGAGAACCATATATTCTTCTGAACGACTAACGACACCCTTTTATTTTATACTTTGGGCAACTTGGTTAGAGTATTTGCGCAACTAATTCGCGTTTTTGGCAACCTTTTTTTTTTTTTTTTTTTTTTTTTTTTTTTTTTAACAATGGTGAATGCATTTACTCTAAATGTAACTATTAGCTTTTACATTTTATACAATTATTAGATCTAGTAAAAATATAACAACAAAACAATTAAAGCAAGAACATAATAACTAGACATAGTTTCATTATTAACATTCAGAGTAATCCATTCTAGACTTGATAGAAGTTCATAAGACCCAAAATACATAATATTCTAGATACAACATAAATACATGATCAACAAGACTACTTAGAGACATACCCACAACCCAGAAGTACACTTCACTTACATAGCGTTTATAACACAAATACTACCACAAAATATGATTTACCTTCTAAGGCTGCTTATTAACAAAAGACCCAAACCTTAACAATGTTGCTTATTTAAACATCATGAGGTTCTTGATAATCCTTGACTTGTCAGTGGCACGGCGCAAACTTGCTTGTCGCCTTTTAGTCAAAAAGGCATTTTCATCCAAATCCTCATGCTGTGCTAACTTAAGACGGTCCAAGGGTTCATTCATCATTTTATAGGATTCAAATTTTTCAAGCTCCAGTAAGATAGCATGCATGTGCTCAACACGCACCTCTATTTCCTCAATCATCTTCACATACTCATTCTCGTCACCCCTGTTGGCCTCTCTCTCCCTAGCAAACAGAGCAAGGAGGACCTTATCGAAACGTCTAGAACCAGTCTGATGTGCGATTTGATCATAAATTGGTATGTTAGACGCCATGATGAAAGAGATTATTGAAGAAAGTAATTTAAGAAAGTTTTTGTAGAAGCGTATAGGAGAAGAGTAGTAAATGAAGCACTCTTATATATATGGCCAAAATAGATTAATTTATGCAGAGAAACCAAAATGGAACATTGTATACTTTAGTTACCCTTCTCATGCACAAAAATAATTAAAACATAATTATTTAAAAAATAAAAAAGGATATATCCTAGCAATGTTAGTTGACCAATCAAGTGGTTTTTTGGTCATTTACTTCGTAACATTTTTATATTGGCGCATTTGGTCCCGCTTTTGTTCCCGCCTATCTTTTTGGGAACCGTTCAACTACACTGCAGCCTATTTATAACATCCTTTGTATACCTTAGAACACACACCAACACAGAAATCCCTTTGAAAATAACCACAGCTAAAAATGGCAGGCCCAGATGCGAATGGATGTTTTTGAAGTGAGGCTGAGGAATACGAGTTTGTCTTAAACAACACCTTGTTGTGGGACGCAGTATTCAATGAATTCGGGTATGATCCCGTATTAGAATTTGGGAATTACAGGCAGGTTAGCATCGGGATGAGGACACAAATACTGAGGTGGGTGCGGAGACACGACTTTTACTGGGATGAGGTTCTGGGGTTGAATGAGGAAGAAGATATAGAGGAAGAGGAGGAGGAGGAGGACCAAAAGGAGGTGGGGGATGATCGAAATGAGGTGGTGCAGCAACAAAACGTGGTGGAGCAGCCGCATAACGTGGTGAATCAGCAGCACAACGTGGTGGAGGAGCACCGAACCGTGCTTTTGGACACCGTGGTGGAGGATCGAGTCAGCCAGGTTCTCGGGCCGGATGATATGCTTAATTTGGCAACCAGGATTACAGCTCTTGAAATTTTCTTTCAACAATTGAAAGAAAGGAAGGAAATGAGGGAAAGGGATGCAAGCGGGGCAGAGAGCTCTGGTTCGAACCAGTTGGGGTGAGATGGAAAATAAGTTTTTAATGATTTTGGTGTTTGTAAGGTTTTAGTATATTTGTAATCTTGTTTTAATGTCTGGTGTATGGAATGGTTGATACCTTTTAGCTCTATCAATGAAAATATGAAGTTTAATTACTAGTCATTTTTATGGTTGATTGTGAATGTTTGATTTAAAGTAATAGGCTATGCAAGGTAAACTACATATCAATGACTGGTCAACTCTACCACAAATGAATGTAATTGTGTATGATCTCAACCTTTATCATAAGGAAGTAATCATTTCCAGAATTTGAAACTAGTAACATGAAAACCATGAACCATCAAATGATGTTCATCATATGTTGGTCATGGCTTTAATTGACTTTCAAAAGTCAACTTCATGGTCAAACTCTTTGGAGCAAAATGTGATATTACTATACTTAAAATACTTGGTAATTGCAACATACATAATTCAAATCTTTAAAAATGGAAGCTAAGAAAACAAAAATAAACATACACAAATCGCAGAATTAAAATTACTAGATTAATATGTTGCTTGTTACAACTAAATTTTGGGTCATTTCCAAACATAACGTTTAGAATGTAGGAAGATTTTCCTTAGCAGTTCTTTTGCCATCTCAAACTCTTCTTCCATTATCAACTTTACAGATAACATCACACTCAGAGCATGTGTTGACAATGGGTATTCTTTCTCTACCAGCATGTATATGTCAGTTCCACCTTTTGTAGATACATGATGAACTCCACAAGTATCATACAATATCCATTTCAATGATGCTTCATCTGCTTTAAAATTCCATAATTTATCAGCTTTATCTGGTTCAAAAAGTCTATTCAATTCGACCCATAACATTATTTCCTTGTCATCAGCTATCTGTGTTAACTTGAACCTTTCTTTAACTAAACTCCATATCTTGACCAAATCTTCTATGTCAAATGCTTTCATCATATCTTGAAAGTGTTTGTATACCTCACAACGATTTCCACCTCTTATGATCTTCTAGTAGTTTCCAAATTCATCAGTGTAGCTCTCCCAGTCTAGGGTATTTTGGTTTTAGAGCTTCTACATTCATACCGTCGTATGGAACAATATTCATCATATGTTTAAGCTGTTCTTCAGTCAATTCTTGTTGCTCTTGGTCTGAAACATATGTTTTTTGCTTCTTTGAAGACTTTGATTCTAACTGAAAACCACCTATCTTAAATCTTCTACTTTCTTCTTCTGAATGCATTGGAATAAAGTCTTCATTCCTCTTGAGAGCAATTGTGTATAGATTTACTATCTGTTCATAAGATTTGCTTTTCATTCGACTGTGAGTCCACTCAATTTGATGGGTTGGATATTGCTTCATATACCTCATCTTTTGTGCTTCAGTTACGGGTTTGTTCTTTCTAGTTTCAGTTTTCTTTGCAATTCGTTTACGTTTTAAATTCTCTATCAGATCATTAGTAGGAGTATCTCTGATATGTACTAATGTCTGTGCAGCTGTTTCATTCATATTCGTGCGACTAGCATTACAACAAGATCCGCTAGCAGTACGAATATGTTCATCAGTATCTTTAACAGTATGTTCAGCAGCATCTTTAAAAGCCATATGAAACCCCATTTGATCTTGAAACCTCCCCTGACTCTCTGCACCCTCTTGGACTAATGATATGTTTGGTTCCTCAACAACGTCATCAACGCTCCTCCCTAGTTGTAAAAGATCCTCCAAATCAACTTCCTCCTAATCTTCTGAACTATCAGACTTCGCAATGGTTTATTTGGTTTTACCTTTACTGCCCTTGTGTCTGTTGCACAACTTCTTTACTTTCTCAATCAGCTTGGTATAAGCACGAGCATAAAGTATCCTTGTATCTTTCAACTTTTTCTCCAAGCCAGTAACTCTGTCTGACAATTTGTACAAATTTCCATCAATTCTTTGTATTTTAGACTTCCTACATCACTTCCATCTGAGTTCACTTTTGGGAGACGCGAACCATGAGTCATATCACCCATTGTATCATGAGGCATATCACCCATTGTATCATGAGGCACATCACCCATTGTATCTTGAGGCATGGGGTTTATATCACCTGATTCAAGCTCATGGGAAACTGAATCATTAGGTGTTGCCATGTGTTGGTTCTTATGAATGTTACCACTGACCTGCCCAGCTTCTAAGCCTGTAACAGTACTGGCAGCCCGCACCATTGTGTCAGATACAGGCTCATGTGCTATATTTGGTTCAGTAGGAGATCTGGGATGAGGTACCACACATTCCTTTCTGATTCTTCTTGTAAATGTTTTTGTAACATGAGGTTGTGATGATGATGGAACACTTCTGGGTGTGTCATGGGACTGAACTTGGGTTCTTGATCCTTCACCCTCAGCTGGTGGAACAATCATTGATAAAAACAGTGGTGCTTCACTACCAATATAACCATTACAAATCGAACTCATATTACTAAAAACCTTTCAACTAAGGGTAGGAGTTTTTAAAATGTTTTTGTGAGGTAGAAGCTGATACTTGTTCAAAAATATTTGAATGAATCTGGGATACATTAAAAATTTGTATTTGCTTTTCATATTTCTCACCATACCATCAAAAATCAATTTTGAAAAGTTAAACTTCCTTTTTGTGGCCAAGCAAACAATATCAGTTGCTATGTTGCTACTAAATTGTTCCCACAAGTTTTCTTTAGACTTAAAACAATGTTGGATGGTATGAATGAGAAATCTCCATTGAGGTGGAAATTGTGGTTTTTTAAAAGTTAAGTTATCATAAGTTAACCCATATCCCATATAGGAAGGATTTCGAAAAATTTCAGTATTTGGCAATGAACTAATACCACCATCATTTGCTAGTTTAAGATGTCTCCTAATAGATGACTCAGTAATAGCCATGGCAATGCCATCAACTATAGCATTTAACTCTTTTTCTCCAGTATCAAGTGTTTTGACACTAGTAGTGTGCTAAAACTGATTGATTTGAGAAACATATATAGTAGGATTCTTTGTAATAGCATACATTATGTAACTGGAATTGAGAAAATCAACTATCTCGTGAAACTGTTGACTTCCCTCTGGTTTATGTAAGTAAGCAACCATGTTGTGTGCCTTAGAATAATACAAAATCGCCATTAAGATTGAAAAAAAATTTGATTAGGATTCTGGGTTATGATCGTTTATAAGATTATGTATGGTTGGTAAACCCAATTGAGATGATATAGATTTAATTTGGGGTTTTGATTTGATCGACTGCATAAATGTTATGTTTCTATTGAAGATATGTTTGTGTAAACTAAGATAATGAATTACCCAATTTAGTCCCAAACAGTACGAAACGTAACCGACCCGTACTAAGTTTTAGCCTACCAGTACCAAGTGTAACCAACCCGTACTAAGTTTTAGGCTACCAGTACCAAGCGTAACCGACCAGTACTTAGTTTTAGCCGACCAGTACCAAATACACCGAACAGTACAAACTATGGTTCCCAACAGTATGAACCCAAACTGTTTGAGATAATGTGATTTCAAGATTCCGTGGTTATGCTTCATGAAAATCTTATATTTTCTATATGTTGGCTAATACAATTACATTTCCAAACTAACTTGTTTGAATGTGTAATTGCAGTCTGCAAATGCATCTCCAGAGAAGCCATAAACCAATAGACAAAAATATGCTCATGTGTTGAATTGACTTTCAAAATTCAGCTAACAAAAGAAAAACATTGAAAATTACTAGACTTAATATTACTTAATTAATATGTTTATTATAAACGTACCATACACCAACAACAATAGGGAAAATTTGGAACATTTCCAACCATTACATAAAGTACCATCGACCCACAAAAAAATTGTTTACCAGAATGTAGCTTAAACAACCATGAAGTAATTCAACTTCAAAACCACTGGACTTTCTAACGGAACTTGCAGAGGCAACCACTTGAGCTTTAGGAGCCCTTAAACCAAGTATCACTCTAGTGCAAATTATAACAAATCCAGCCATTGTCTATGAGGTGTGTTTCATGTGCAAAGTATAACATATCCAGCCGTTGTCCAAAGCAATTACTCCTAAACAACTTCCGTCGCTTTGCGTCTAATTTCTTATTTATTAACCAAAAGTAGTTCAGTTTTCTCCTACAACGAAAACATAAGCTCACTACGAACCTACAATACATAACAAATTTAGTTTGCAGACACATATACAAGCGCCGTAAACACTATTACCAACAGTTCAGCTGATACATACAAACACATATTTAATAATCATTGAATGCCTAATTGGAACCTAAGTACAACCCCTTAGTATTGGACCATTTTAATAGAGTGTTTGGTCTACGCGTATATCAGTGCTTATGACCCTATTTGATTCAGGCCTGGCGTATCATTAACCCCATATTTCCAGTAAAGTTTCCGCCTTATAAGTGATGAGACATTAACAACCAACAGGTCTCAACTAAAGTGGATAAAATCGGGGCTTATCAAATAGAAACTATAAACACAAATAAAATCATAAACCACATAAACGGTTAAAAATTGACACACAAACTATAAACCAATGAATAAGTGTACAATCCAAGTAACATCTATATAAGATAAAAACTAATGTAACGGCAACCTTTGATACACCATAACGACTAACGATAACATTTCAATTATTTGACATCAAATACTTTCGGTGTCAATCAGGGCAATAGAATAACACAATAAACATATAATCAATCACGATTTAAATCATTGGTAATACGCTTTACATACCCTGTTATACCACATTTTAGCTGATAAAATCAACAATCGTTGGTAAACTTAATTTTGTGCAATCACTGTTCAATGAACAGTGAGTACTTGTGCGAATCAGCGAAATATGCCAAGTATCCGGCACAGATCGAGTAAGTGAAATAATATTGTAACAACATTGGAGATTGAACATTGGAGATTCAAATAATAGTGAATCGATATGGAGGGAAGAAGGGGTTAATGGTGATAGAGGAGAGTCTGTTTGTTTTAAAGTTTAGGATTATTTTCCTTCGTATTGGTTTTTTTCGTATACGGTCCTAGCAAAATTCAATGGGCAAAATACTGTATAATGTGTAAAATGACCAAAAAACCAGTTGCCATATTACGGTTGCCCAACTAAAAATAGTTTCCCAAAATACATATACGTGACACGTGTCTCCATTTGGTAGAAGTTGCCCAATCTTAAAAGTTGCCCGGGCTAATACGAGAATTTTCTAAAAAAGGGCTAAATATGCCTAGCTGTAGGGCAACTGGGATATTTTACTATTTATCCCTATTTTTAATTTATTATTTTTCGCCGTTGAGTCCGAACATATCGTTGAGAGTCTAATAATTGTCATATTACTTATTTTAGGTCATCGGTAGAGACACGTTCTTTGGGTTCTTAGGTCGTACTTTGTTCATTTTCGTTCCCAAACTCGTTAACTATCTTGTTAATGTGAATTTATAGTCCCAATTTAAC
Organism: Artemisia argyi; assembly: GCA_030686995.1. Taxonomy (NCBI): domain Eukaryota; kingdom Viridiplantae; phylum Streptophyta; class Magnoliopsida; order Asterales; family Asteraceae; genus Artemisia; species Artemisia argyi. Next base: position 138,168,707 of record CM060694.1, read on the forward strand.
TTTTTAAACTGTTTATAAACCCATTAGGAGCGATACATGCTATTTTACAACTTGGGCACAAGTGCTTTAAACTGTATGCTTATCAGAACATATTATTGCTAAAGTACCGATATTACCAAAATAAGTCCCGAGTTGTATCATGAACCATTCATCACTTGCGAGTAAATGTAAATATTGTGAATATGCCTATTAGGATTGACGAATCCCGTTTGTGCGGTCAGATAAGATGCCACAAACGCACTATATTTGAATTTTAGGTAAAATAGCAAATTACCTTTCAAGGCATTATCTTCAGTCAATTTGCGTGTCATGAGCTTAGAGCAATAATTATTATTCACCCATATTTGTATTTGTTGCAATTATTATTTTAACACTGAAATCTTGCGGTCCATTATTTAACTATAAACCTGTGAATTTCACTCAACATTTGTGTTGACTTTTAGCATGTTTTTTCTCAGGTCCTTAAGGTATTTGGCAAGCACGAAGACGCACGGAGAATGTTTGTTGGCTTGCATTTTGTTATCATTCGATAAACACTTATAAACTTTTATGCTTACATATTATGTACTCTAAAACTATTTGGGACCTCTTGTAACTCTGATATTTAATTATGATCGAATGATAAGCTTCTAAAATATCTCATTTAGAGTCGTTTTCTATGATTATTAATGTTGTACTAATAAGTAGCACCCCAATGATATTACATTCCGCTGCGATATTTGGGGGTATTACAATAGGGGTGGTAGTTTGCTTCTACAAGATGCAGGTGCGTCGAAAACCTAATCAAGCCTCGTCACATGAACCAAGTGTGCAAACATGAACATACAATCCCTATTAGAATAAATGGATGTTTGTCAACAATAACCACTGATAATATCAGATATATACTCTAATAGTTGATGTTACCAACGGTTATCATTGTTAAACATCCATGTATTCTAATAGGGATGGTATGTTCAAGTTCGCACTCTTGGTTCATGAGAGAAGACTTGATCAGGTTTTTGGCGCACCTGCATCTTGTATGTTAATTGAGACACTTTAGGCACCATGCAAACAATCATAGCAGGTTGTTAGTGTTCTAGAAGCAAAGTACCACCCCTATAGTGTCTTGGTTGTTACCACAACGATCTCCTTGAAAACGTCGAAAAACTTGAATAGTTGAAAAACCTGTCGTCAAAGTTCTTGGGTTCCATTGAACTCTGTAGTTAACTTTAGTAAAGTGGTAAAGTTAGAGTAGCCGGGATTATCATAAGTAGAGTTTAAGATGGTGTTTATAGATAGCAGAAATATTATAAGTAGAGTTTAAGATATTGTTTAGAGGTGGGGAGAATTTAAGAGGAATATGTTGAAGTAGAAAAATGCCGAATGAAACTATTGAGGAAAAAACAACTAGATATTGATGATGAAATTGAAGTTTTAAAGTTTTATTGGAAAGATAATCTTTAGGCACTGAATCAAAGTCACACGGAATGCGGTTCGCTTCAATACGGGAACGCGGTTCGCTAGGTCCCTAAAATTTAATTTGGTACGAGGGGTAGGCTCATTTTGAAACGCTATGGTTCGCTTTGGTTCGATGTACCCGATTTGGTACAATTCACCATATTAATAATAATATTATATTTCTAAATCAGTATACATATAAGCCAAATATTCATTTGATATATCAATACTCAAAAGATTGTTTAGGAGGGATTCGTGAATGTTTGAATTCTGAAATGGATCAAGTTTATCAAGATAAGAACTTGTTAGATGTATAGTTAGAGTGGTAAGGATGATAAGAGTGGAAGTGTAGAACTAATGAGTGGTTAAGTTTTGATGAGTAGATTTAATTAAATAATTGTACCCTGGGAGAATAAATACAATGAGTTGATGTAATTAATTTAGTTAAGTAATGGTTTAAGTTTAATATGAGTGGGTAATTAACTGTACAGATTTACTTTGGTACGCAGTATCACTTCACTTTGGTACGCCGTACCGATCCATTTTGGTACGTCGACCCAATAGACTTGGGTACGCCGATTGATGTTGTTTGGGAACGCCGAATATAGCGATCTAGATCACGATCCCAAGCAATGTGAGTCGCGAACGAACTATCCAAAACGCAAAACGCGGCCAAATCAGCGTTTCATGTGACTTTGCACTGAATTAACCCAAAATTATTTAACAAAGTTACAAATAAAAATGTTTGCTCATAAATTGTTACTAATATAAATAAGACATTGTATCAAATTTTGTTTTTCCTTCATACAATAAAGGTGTATTGTTTTGAAACAATATTATATGTTTAATTCCATCAACATGATTCTGGCAAAAGTACTTCAACTTACGTATAGAAGTTTGTATGGGGCAACTTCATTGAGTTCAAATCTTACTTTGGCTACTACACAACTTGAACGCAACGACCTCTAGAAGTATATGCATTTATTTGAAAAGCGAAGAGGATGATATATATTAAAGAAAGCATTTAAACAAACCCATCAATAAGAGATGATGGAGATGCTCACAAGTAAATGCTTTTAATATCATTGTTAAAGAAAAAACATCGCGACAATCTTTATCTACAATCTAGTCAGCAATTGAGCTTACATTCTTAATTTAATACTATATGAATTTGTATTGCAAGTAAGTAAGAAACAAAGAAACAAATAATATTCCTCTGAGTGTTGTAAATATTAATGGGCTTATGTCTATTCACATTTATCTTTAGTGGGCTTTAGGGTTTGAGATGCATTTATCCACCCTATATATACAATTCACTTGTAACTTTGATAATCACTCAATAAGAATTCTCTCTTCCTCTTTTGTTCCTGTTCATTATTTTGTAACACGTTATCAGCACGCTCTACCGATGTTTTCGATTTTTTTTAAGGTACGATTTCTTTTAATTGAATTAAAGGTATGTTAATATGTATAACACGCTCTACTCTAGAAGTGTTTTTTGTTTTTCGATTTGCTGAGGTAATTCTTGAACCCTTTATACATATTGACCGTACTTATTTAATACGTAACTGTGGATTTGTTTTAATATCTATTGACAACCAATGTGTATGAGTCATAATCTATTAGTGCCACGCATCAGTTGTTTAATAAACATAGGTGATCTTTAGTTATCCACTGATCATATGTTAATTTTACCATTGGGTCAGTTGTTGATGTTGATTTTTTATTATATTGACAATTTTGCATAATGCAATGCGGTTTAATGCATAGAATAATATGTGTGCTACAAGTTGTGTGTTAATCTACTCGTAATTATTTATAAATAGGATAATAACAAATAAAAAATGATGAACATAACCAAAATCACATAACCTCAAGTTATGTGAGAGATAATACATTAAAACCTCAAGTTCTAATATGGTTTGATCAATTGATCAATAACATAACCTCATGTTATGTTAGGGAAAAAAAATAGAACCTCAAAGTTCTAATATGATTCTTTTAAGAATCAACATGAAAAAAAAAATCATAACCTTATGTTATGACTGAAAAAATATCATAACCTCAAGTTATGAGTAAAAAAAATAATACTCCCTCCGTCCCAAATTTATTGTCCACTATTGACTTTTTTAGTCTTTGTTCTTCAACTTTGACCTTAAATATGTTTGTGGGTGTTATATAATATTTGATACAAAATATATAAATTGATTGGGTTTTAAATGTACTTTTTAATGGTATAAATTTTCATCAAGTATTATATAACAAAAAAATATATATTTATGGTCAAAGTTTAATTAGTTTGATTTTGAATATTCAAAGTGGACAATAAATTTGGGACGGAGGGAGTATATAATTAGTACCTCAAGTTCTAATATGGTCCTTTTATAAAGATGATTTTATGTTATGTTGAAAAAGAATATTGGAACCTCAAGTTTCAATTTGATTTATATAGATCACTAACTTTTATTGTTATTAATCTTATAATTTTATTGGATTTGTTTATGTCTTTGTTTATTTACTTTAATGTCACACATAGTTGTATAATTTGATTAAAAAAAATTACGATTGTATACTATCTTAATTATAATTAATGAGTAGCAGTGGATACATATAACAATTCACATCGTTTATGCATTATTTTTTTGTTATGATAGAGATCCAGATATAGTATACATAACATACTGAGAATGACTATTAGTACATTGTTAATAAATTAATATGGATCAAATCCTTCTTATGAAATTATATATGTGCTACTGTAATATAAATAGTGTTTCTTTTAGTTGTGACCTATGCGTATATTAACACTGTTTTTATTTTAATATATGAAAAAAGAATCTTAATATGGTAATATATACAATGGTTGCTAAACGAAAAGATATGATCTCAAGGTAGAGAGATATGTTTGGAATCCTATTATGTTATCTCGTTATTGTTTTCATGGATCAAAACAAGAGGTAAATATTTAACTTTTTTTTTAGTACAAGAATATTGTTGGCATATGAATATTTAAAGAGTCATGACGTAAAAAGCCATAAAACATATACTTTGTAAATCATTGGCAAATAAATCATATTTTTCAGTGATTATAATCCTCACTTGTTGTATGTAAGAATTGAAATCTCTATTACCACCAGCTTATTACTTTATTACTCCTAAACAACAGAGTGTTATTTTTTGCAAATTTTTATAAACTTATTGCTTCCAGAAGCAAGTGGTTAGATGCATTTTGAATGGATAAACAGAGAGAATATGCTAAGGCGTGTATTACTAGTATTTTAAAAGTCATATCGTGAATGCTATATTTTGCATCATTTTATATCATCTAGCATGCAATATTTTTGTTTTACTGCTCCACTTTATTTTTGTTTTAGTGCTAAGATGTATCTTACCACTTATAAAATGGGAGAACCAATTAAAGGCCTCTTTGCTAGAGTGCGCCACAAGCGTGGTATTGCCCCGGCTTCTTCTTTAGGGGACATCAAAAGGGAATGTTTTAACGGTAAAAGTTTCATTAAACATCTGGTAAAATCTAAAAGATAGATTACCATTGAAAGAGAGTAACTCTCTGAAAGCTCGCTAATGTTGAATGCACCTCAAGCTGCATTAAAAAAAAAGAGAGCATAAGCGAGTTCGGTCTCACAATTTCAGTGTTAGATCTGAATTAAAAAGAAAATATATAACGGTGAAAGATCCGTTAAATGTATGTCAAAATCTAAAAGAATGATTTAACCATCATAAGCAAGAGATTCTTGCAAATGCGAGCACATTTTTTGCGATATTAAGTAGTACATCTGAATGATGAAAAGAAAAAATGCGAATGAGATGGTTAATGCCTCGAATATACTCATATATCGAGAACGATGTTTTGATATACAAGAAATGCGCATATTAGAACAAACATGATAAACCCATTTCCGAAATTTGCTCCATATTGTCGTGTTAAACGAAACTGGCTGGCAACCTCAAGTTGCAACATAACGATCTCCATTCCTTCAAGCGAATGTGATAAAATGATCAACATAAGATCTCCATTCCCTCAAGTAAATGAGATAAAATGATCAATATGAGATCCTCATTGCCTCATGTGAATGCGATAATGTAACGATAAATGGTTAAAGATCATTTATCATGGTAAATGCTATGGTCAAGATAGTATGACAATGACAAACCACTACTAGTGGCGAAAATACAATAACAAATGAGCAAACAAAAATGCTATTTATGCAAAAATGCAATGTGATGTATATGAAATACAAGTGTGTCAAAGATATTACACACTGTATTCAAAGATTTAAAAATATTGTATGTAAACAAATTTATCAACGTCGTTGTTGTTTCGATTCCATATGATTTTAGACATCATAGAATTTATTGAGATCTCATTAGCTATTTGAGGTTCTTTGGAACCTTCATGTCTAGTGTCTCTGTATGAGACTATCATGGGGTCTTTTATACCTCTAACAACCATCTTGTTTTCATGCTCCATTTTTTTCATCGAGGATTTTATTTGGAATCGATTTGTCGACCATGCTTGAAGCATGTCATAATAAAATAGTATCCTTGAGGACAACTTCTAATTAGAGCATGAGTAGATGAAATTTTATTTTTGGCCAATGTTTATTTATGGCTATTAGATTATTCATTGAATAATGAATTCATAAAAATTTCTTTTGAGGATCAATAAAATATGATAATTCATTCTAATTTGCAGCTACTTCTCTCATTCTGAAGGAATTATCCATCTTCTATATCCCATATATGTGCATTTAGGTGGAGTAATTTGCACACAGAAAAACAAAAAATGGGATATGTTTGGTTTATAATCAAAACCAATTATAAAATGGAGGATTTATAATAACATATTGGCATGATGCTAATTTTGTTGTTGTGCATATTATAATATGACCCCATACTACAACACAAGTTTTTCTCTCAGTTTCATTTGATAATTCAGAAGTAATTCATCGCATTTTCATGATGAAATACTTACTCTGTAATGTTAGACTCGCATTGAGCTATTAATCATGCAAACTTGAGGTTGCGATTTATTGACCATTTAGACGATGCATCGATTTTAAACTCTAAATGGTTCATACAATGGATTTTTATGCCTACATATGTCCATTTGTTTTCTTTCCAGAAAATTGAGGAATTGAGTCCCCATTCTAGTTGATAGATTAATAATCAACTTCTTTTGAGAGATAATACCATTTATATTGAAGAATGTTATTCTTCTATAGCGTCGCATCATTACTGACACGTGATGGTGTAACCGGTCATGCCAAAAATATTATAATTATAGCTCATAAACTTATTTTATGGCTATGATTAGCTTTTACTAATCTTTATATAATGCATGTCGAGGAAGATACAAAAGAATATAATGCATCCTTAATATTTAACTTCGTTCCTCATGACAATTCTATATTTCTTTTGTGGAGCAAAATGCGCTAGCACAGATTTTTAAATTTGTGAATGTAGTGTGTAATATCTTTGACACACTTGTATTTCATATACATCATATTGCATTTTTGCATAAATAGCATTTTTTTTTGCTCCTTTCTTATTGTATTTTCGCCACTACTAGTGGTTTGTCATTGTCATACTACCTCGACCATAGCATTTACCATGATACATGATCTTTAACCATTTATCGTTACATTATCACATTCACATGAAGGAATGATGATCTTATATTGATCATTTTATCTCATTCACTTGAGAGAATGGACATCTTATGTTGATCATTTTATCACATTTGCTTGAAAGAATGAAGATCGTTATGTTGCAACTTGAGGTTGCCAACCGGTTTCTTTTAACATGACAATATGGAGCAAATTTAGTAAACAGGTTTATCGTGTTTGTTCAAACATGCCCATTTCTTTTATATCAAAGCATCGTTCTCGATATATGAGTATATTCGAGGCATTAACCATCTCATCGCATTTTTTCTTTTCATCATCCAGATGTACTACTTAATATTGCGAAGAATGTGCTCGCATATTGCAAGATTTATTGCTTATGATGGTCAAATCTTTCTTTTAGATTTTGACATACATTTAACGGATCTTTCACCGTTATATATTTTATTTTATAATTCAGATCTAACACTGAAATTGTGAGACCGAACTCGCTTTTTTTTTTTTTTTTTTTTTAATACAGCTTGAGGTGCATACACTTTAGCGAGATTTTTGAGAATATTACTTGCTTTTGTGTGGTAATGTATCCTTGAGATCTTACCATAATTTAACGAATCTTTCATCGTTAAGCTAAGTATACCCTTTTAAGGTCCTCATGAAGAAGAAGTTCTTCTTAATTTTTTTTTCAAACATAACATGAGGTTATGTTATTGATCCAATTGATCAAACCATATTAGAACTTGAGGTTCTAATGTATTATCTCTCACATAACTTGAGGTTATGTGATTTTGATTATGTTCATCGTAGTAGAACTTGAGGTTCATACTTTTTTTTTTTTCTTAAACATAACGTGATGTTATGATATCTCTTGAGAGAATAATAAATGAACTTGAGGTTCATTAAAAGAGATACAATAACTTGAGGTTATTGTATTTTTAATTTATTCATTGTAATAAAACTTGAGGTTTTATTATGAATAAATATAATCATAACACGAGATTATGATATTGATTCATGAAAGAATCATATTAGAACTTTAAGTTCTAATAATTTTTTTTCAACCATAACATGCCGGCTATGTTGTTTTGATTCTTTTTTATGAGATCATAGCGTGCAAGAGTGTAATAATACACATAAAATATTTGGATGATACATGTAAGTATGTAACAATAACAACAAAGATAATTTAGTACTAACGAAATTCAATCAAAGAACCCATCATCATCATCATGGTGTTACATTATAAGCGCTGAAGATAATTGCCTCACAAAGTTACTGATGGTTTAGGAACTTTTAGCAAAAACGTAAAAAATATACTACCCTTTATGTTATTGGAAAAAAAATAATAATTAATTAAAACAGAAGGCACATGTATCGAGTATCGACAACTAATGTAAAAGTCATTACAGCATACAATTCTTTACGAAACATATATTCAGATTCATTCTCAATCTAAAACAAATCGATTTTAGTTAGTCATAGCGATTTTATTGAATGGGTTTATTTAATAGTATTCCTTATACTCCGTATGTTACATATATGATGTTGAATTCTTGATAGCACATTAAGCAGAACTCATGTAAGTTAGTATAATAAAAAAAAAAAAAAACATCGACTGTTTCACACAATATTACAACTAGAAAATTGTACATGGCAAACACCATAAAAGATCTTACTTTTATTGTTTAAGACTAGTTATTTTGCCAAATACAATATTTAAGAAAACATGTTGTAATAATTAATGTTTATATTGGTTCAAAAGCACATATACGATACCACATATAAACTACATACATGTATACTGGCATAGAATCATGTTTTTGAATTTGGTCATATGTTTATGACTATATAATACTCCGTATCATATTTAAAACAGATATTGGTACATATAATTTAAGAATAATATTCTGACCTTTTGGAATGGAAAAAAGAGAAGGTAATTCGTGACCTTTGATGAAATACGAATAAGATTTTTCTTCCTTATCACTTGTCTTCTATCTTTTCTGTTCAGAGTCATTCGTGTTGATAACGTATGGGGACTCAATTCCTCAATTTTCTAGAAAGAAAACAAATGAATATATGTAGGCATACACATCCATTGTATGAACCATTTAGAGTTTAAAATCGATGCATCGTCTAAATGGTCATTAAATCGCAACCTCAAGTTTGCATGATTAATAGCTCAATGCGAGCCTAACATTCCAGAGTAAGTATTTCATCAAGAAAATACGATGAATTACTTCTAAATTATCAAATGAAACTGAGAGAAAAACTTGTGTTGTTATATGGGGCCATATTATAATATGCACAACAACAAAATTAGCATCATGCCAATATGTTATTATAAATTTTCTTTTTTATAATTGGTTTTGGTTATAAACCAAACATATCATATTTTTTGTTTTTCTGTGTGCAAATTACTCTACCTAAATGCACATATGTGGGATATAGAAGATGGATAATTCCTTCAGAAGGAGAGAAGTAGCTGCAAATTAGAATGAATTATCATATTCTATTGATCCTCGAAGGAAATTTTTATGAATTCATTATTCAATGAATAATCCAATAGCCATAAATAAACATTGGTCAAAAACAAAATTTCAGCTACTCATGCTCTAATTAGAAGTTGTCCTCAAGGACATTATTTTATTATGACATGCCTCAAGCATGGTAGACAAATTGATTCCAAATAAAATCCTCGATGAAAAATATGGAGCATGAAAACAAGATGGTTGTTTGAGGTATAAAAGACCACGTGATAGTCTCATAATGAGACACTAGACATGAAGGTTCCAAAGAACCTCAAATAGCTAATGAGATCTCAATAAATTATATCATGTCTAAAGTTATATGGAATCGAAACATAAACGACGTCGATAAATTTGTTTACATACAATATAGCGCTTGCTATTATGCATAATGAGGATCATAAATCAAAAGTGCGTTCAAGGAAATGATTGGCCAATATGGAAAGACGCAATCTCGTAAAAATATGATAAATATTGGGATATGAAGTCCATACACATGAATGTGTAAAATTTATTGGATATACATCAATCTTTGTGCGAATACGAAATAAGAGCTCTAAAGTTATGTTTTTTAAGACATGAATTATGAATAAATAAATTCACAAAAACACAAAGTTGATTATTAAAAGACAAATTGTCTCGAGGTGGATGTAAATATCTTATTGATATTTTACGAGACAATCAAAAATTAAAGTATTTAATTCTAAATGAGTTTTATTTGGTCCTCAAGTACCATACATAAGTACAATTGATGTTTGGATGCCAATTTTGTAATTAATGTGCATCACGAGAGTGTATTTTTCTCTTTTAATATTTGTACATGCATTGTATATTTTCCAACCAATTGATTTGATATTGGGTTGGAAGCTACACATATATTGTCATTTTTGCAGGACTTATTCGCAACATCATCAATTTGATGGACTTCATTTAAAGTTGTTGCCAACAAAAGTATACGAGCAACTCGTTTAGAAGATTAGCATGCGATGCTTGAAAGATATACATTAAATTGAGGAAGAGTATTATGCGCACTGCACTCTTTTTCCCTTCATCAAGTGTTTTTATCCCACTGGATTTTTTCTTGATAAGGTTTTTAATGAGGCGGTCTATAGCGTTTAATAAACAGTGAATATCCAAGGAGGAGTGTTGTAAATATTAATGGGCTTATGTCTATTCACATTTATCTTTAGTGGGCTTTAGGGTTTGAGATACATTTATCCACCCTATATATACAATTCACTTGTAACTTTGATAATCACTCAATAAGAATTCTCTCTTCCTCTTTTGTTCCTGTTCATTATTTTGTAACACTAAGGAACATATAGAGAATTATTCACAGTAAATTTTCAATACATGTTTGTCTTGGGAGGTACGAAAACTTTTTTAGGATTTATCTTAAGACAAAATAAAATAAAAGAATAACAAACAATAAGGAGTGATTCAGCGGTAAAAATATCAGCCTTTCAAAATGGAGTCAAAGGTTCGAATCCAACAGAGAGAAAATTATTCCCCTTGCGGCCACAGAAGTTCAAATGCGCTGACTCTAGGCTATCCAAAAAGATAGTCGTCATGAAATTTGTCGAATCAGAAACCCAGATAAACAATAAAAATAAAAATACAATAATAACTAAAAGTACTTTCAACTTTTCAAGGACATAATAACTAGTGGCAGGGTTCAATATTTTCATGTGTTTTTGGGTTAGCAATCAAACGTCTGGTTCACTTTGTTTAGGAGGGGATAATCTCGTTGATAAATAGTCACATCTTTTAGAGAAAGACGAAAACTCTCGCAATTGATTCGTTGAATCCACTTAAGCTCTACGTCGACAAATTGTTCTTATGGTAGGATGTATTAGCTAAGAGTATATATTGATCATTTGTATGATTTCAACTTGAATATGACAGTAATCCAAAAGATACCTTTAAGATGTGTTGCTAACATCAATATAGTAAAATCACACAATACGCTAGACAGAAACTATTACCTTCAACTTATTATCATAAAACAACTCAAGCACCTGCTTTTGTTAGTTATTTTTTTTATTTTATTTATTTATTTATTTATTTATTTTTAATGCTCTAGAACACATGATTCGATTGACTTTGAATGCATAAAATTTTAAAGTATTTGGCTACTTGCTAAATGTTATTTCTGTCTCAAAATTATCGGAGAAATCATAAAGTTTAATAAAGTGGGAAATGGAATATATATTCTTTTATTAGATTTTCTAGTTTTTATTAATAAGGAAAGTAGACAATTATTTTAAAATATTCTAAACCGAAAACGTGTACAAGAATTTTGAAACGCATAGAGTATATAATAGGTTACAATTGGTCGGTGGGGTTAAGGTTTAATCTAAAAAAAATAAGAACAAGGGGGCGTATAACCGCCTTTTTTCTGATTAGTCGGCTGCAACTAATTTTTAAACGGAACAAGTAGCGATGTTGACTTAAGAATCTCGTTTTTAAATAAATAAATAATGATTAAGGTTGATGTAACCTTAGACTGTACTTGTTTACAACTATTTTCTATTTTTTCTTGGCTGTCTCTTCCAGCCTTAACAATCTACATCCATTGTTTCTTGCTTCAACTTCCTAGAATGTCATTTAAAAAACGAGATTATCTGTCTAACAAAAACGAGTCTCAAGTTCATGAGTATCGAATGGATATATACACTTATCAAAACAAAGGAAATGCATTATATAATATAATGCCAGTAATAACCGCAACAACTCTTTCACGTATAGAAGTAGTAACAAACTTTGTGAAGCTGTTAGGTTAGGTTTTTGTCGGTTGTGAAACATATAATAAATGTCATAATCCGATAAGATTTATAGAAATCCCTACTGGAGCAAACTTTTTACCTTAATTACCATCATCGAGAGGCATTGTTTCGCAAAACTTTGAGACTCTTAGGAATAATTGACACAAGAATTTTCTAACATAAATGATTTATGTTAAAATAAACAAATCACATGGACATAATTTGCATTTTGCTTTTGTTGTCTTAAATGTATGCATGTTTGACAAATATAGTGGTAGCGGTAGTTGTTTGTGTTTGTAAAAATGTTTGGAAGTATAGTTGTATAACAATAACTATTATGTGTAAACTCTAATTGCTTGTAACCGCTATTAAAAGAACCATATATAAATTTGAAGCATCTAAAGAAAATCGTATACCTTGTACAAAATACTAAGCGGTGCGTTTAGTTGGGAGAAAATACCGTTGTTTTTCATAAAATGTTTTGTGGAAAACAAGGAAACCATAGATCGTGTTCAAATAAATGTTTTTCAACAAAATATTTTGCAAAACACAAACTTCTCTATTTCCTAACTTAAGAAGGAAAATTACAAACAAATTTTAGTTGTTTTCCTTGTTTTCCTTTCTAATCTACAACCCACCCTCCATCCCTTCTTCAAAATAGAAAATACAAACATGAACTAAACGAGTTTTTTATATTTTCAAGTGTTTTGTAGAGATAAATTCCTCTTCCAAACTTTTACAAAACTAGTGATAGAAAATAAGAATTTTTTTCTCCAACAAAACGTACTCTTAAATTTATTGCTTCAAAACCAAAACGCCATACGATAGTATGTCTTGTGAAAAACATACTTTTGTTGATGCATATTAACTAATTTCATAACTAGTTCAAAATTTCTCTAACAAATAATCCAGTCTACTATTAATAGTTTCTAATTTTTTATTTTTATTTATTTATTTATTTTTGGTTTGAATGTATGTTTAAGAGCATGAGTTGAAAATAAGGAAGCGTTGACATACTTTGAACTAGGATGCGCCGGCCAATGCACAATGCAGCGCCTGATGCAAACATGCACCCTTCGGAACCCACCTCCCATAAACAAATCCAGTTTATAATTCACAATAAAAGTTTGTCATATGCAGTTTTAAATACTTCAATATGACTAAAATAACATTACAATCTTGACAATACAATATATCAAAACAATTTTCTTGTATAAACTTCAAGCTGAAATAAAAACAGATACTATCAAATTTAACATTAGAGCAATCGGTGTGGGGCTAGCTGTGGCTCGCCGCCACACCAGCTAACCTCACCACAGCTCGCCATTAAGCAACTACTAGTCTGCACGTCGAAGCAAATTTGTGTCCTTGTGTGTCAGAAGTAGGGTGTAATCAATTCGAACCGAGCTCGAGCTTAACAGGGCTTGAGCTTAGCTAGAAATTTATAAGTTAGTTTTGAGTTTGGCTTGATAGCTTGACGAGCTTTAATCATCCAGCTTGAGCTTAGCTTAAAAAATTCGATAAAAGTTTGAGCTCGGCTTGAAAAGTTTGAATGTATATAAAAATATTGTATCTAATAGCCAAACCCATCAATAAATATATGTATAAAGTAAAACAAACTTAAACCATAATAGCCAAACTCACTAGTGTGTTACACAAATGATAACACTATAACAGTCGACAGCCCAAGAAGTGTGAAGATACATAAAGTAAGATATAAAACTTTTGGATTAATTAGGTTTAAATGACCTTCTAGAATACATGTTTAATTATTTATAAAGTAAGTCGTTATAATTATGTTAATGCTCAAATTATCCCTAGTTAGTTATATAAATTTATAATAGAAATATATTTATATTAAAGCTCAAAAAAGCTTGATTCGAGCTCGAGCCGAGCTATCAAAAGTTTGAGCTTGGCGCTTATTATATGTTTCGAGCTATTTTTTAGGCTTGAGCTTGATAAAAGCTTGACTTTATCGAGTCAAGCTCAATCTCGAGCTCGAGTTGCTTGATAAAAGTTTGACTTGATTGCAGCCCTAGTCAGAAGTAAACATTTGATAATGTTTAAAATTTTAAATCATCCGTTTTTATTATTATTATTATTATTATTATTATTATTATTATTATTATTATTATTTACATAAATTCACACACTATAAATACTAACACATTTTTACAAATTTTACACAACTTTTCTTTCAAATCACTACACTAGAATAACCAATAAACATGAATAATTCATCTTATTCGGATGAAAGTGATCTTGATAAGATATCAGAGCTCGAAATGATTCTGCAAGAATATGAGTTTGAGCAATCGTTCCAGCAACAAGAAGCCGAAAGTTCACACCACCGTAGATACATCCCTATGAACGTGAAGCTGCTAAAGCACATCTAATGGCCGACTATTTTGGTGACAACCTAAAATATCTGGACACAAACTTTAGGTGTCGCTATCGTATGAGCCGTAAACTATTTTTAGCAATAGTACAAGGTATTGAAACATATATTGAAACTCATTATCCTCTTCCTAAGTATTTTGATTTCTATATAGTCCGACCCGATGCTACGGGTATAATAGGTTTTAGTGTGATTATGAAATGCACATGCGCTCTAGGCCAATTGGTGTACGACATAACACCTGATGCATTATATGAGTATTTACAAATAGGGGAACATTGTGCACGCGATTGTCTAGATCATTTTACTGTGTCCATAATTCAGTTGTATACACCTGAGTTTTTAACAAAACCATAAATGAACGACATTAACAACTTATACAACGCACATAACGCGGTTCATAAGATACTGGAAATGTTGGGAAGCATTGATTGTATGCACTGGGAATGGAAATATTGCCCAAAAGAATGGCAAGACAATTTCACATAGGTGATAAAAAGTTTTCAACTATAATGCTTGAAGCCGTATCGTCATACGATTTGGAGATTTGGCATGCCTTTTTTGGGGTCGCGGGTACGAATAACGATCTTTCCGTTTTTTATAATTCTCTGTTATTCGACGACATGCTTGATGACATCGCCCCAGTGTTCCGTTTGAAGTAAACGGGCATACATTTCAACAAGGGTATTATCTACCTGATAGGATTTACCCATAGTGGTTATCTTTTGTCAAATCATTTACGGTTGCACATACCCCAACAAATGTCGTATCTAAACAGAAACAAGAAAAAGCTCGAAAAAATATGGAAAGAGTTTTTGGTATCCTCCAAGGATGTTGGCATATTAATGCCCAACCGGCGCGGGCATTTACTGTGAACAAGTTACGTAGAATCATGTATACATGCATCATATTGCATAATATGATTTTGAAAGATAAAAAATTTACGATATTTGAAATGAGCGAGATGTGTATTTGTCCGCAAATAAATTTACAACGAGAATGGGTTGAGCGATGCGAAGTGCAACGAAAGAAATCAAAAGAACTCCATGATAAACGCACACACGCATCGCTTCATCGAAATCTCATCGAGCATGTTTGGCAACGACATCAATGGAAACAATTTCAACAACAGCAACACCAATAAAATAATTAGTTTCTTTATAATTTGATGTATTTCTTAAGTTGCGTATGTTTTTTTTTTACCGTATCCTTTTTTTCCGTATCGTTATTTAATATTTCGTATGTTTTTTTAATATGATGTATTGTATTTTTATTTTAATGAATGAATTTTATTTTATTTGGAGATGTGAAAAAAAAATAGGAAGTTGTAGACCCAAATGAGTAAGTTGTGGTTAATTGTGATAAGTGGGTTATACAAGGGGGTTTGTTATAACCAAGTGGGCTAGCTCAGTTGGTCACCAAAGGTGACCTTGGAGAGGCTGTTACCACATGCGATAGGTGGCAGGGATTACTTTTTGGGTAAAAACTGTAGAATCGAATAACTAATTTAGTATTGTATTAACACGCCGTTCAAAAAAAAGTTTGTTATAGTGATGTGGCACCCCGTGAGACCCAAATGAAGAGATGAAACTTCTCACCACACCTATTGCTCTTATATTGTTAGAGATTAGCTTTATCAGTGATTATGAGCTTTGTTAAGTTTGTTAGGCCTAGCACACTAATGTGGTATCTAAAATAATCTAAAAGATTTTATATATTGTAATTGTTAGTCAATAACTAGGCAAAACAATTATATTTTTAATATGATATCAATTGCAAAATCGATCTTTATCTAATGGGAGGTGATTTGCACACTCTCCAAAGTGATTGGCACACTTTAAATTAGTGTGTCTTGACACTTATACCCTCACATTACTTGTACACATTTTCATCCTGTAAAGATATAAATATTAAAACACTCTAATTTAAAATGTGCTAATCAATTAAAAAAAGTGCAAATCACCTCCCTTATCTAATTTTTCTCCGTATCTCCACTTCCCTTCTCCTTTACCTCTATGACTATCTACTAGCCAGTTATTCAAAAATAAAAAATAAAAAATTGAGAAAAAGTGACGGCAAAATCACAAAGAAGAGTTGTTAGGCTATTTTTTGTTTTTGATTGACAATAGCATACAAAGAAGAATTGTTGGGGCTTTGTTATTATATTGAAGAATTATTAGGCTATTTTTGTTTGTGATTGACGTTAGCACATTTGTTCAAAAAAAAAGACGTTAGCACACAAAGAAGATTATTGGGGCTTTGTTATTCTATTGTTTGTTTGTGACTTTCGTTGACGCACCAAAGTAAAGAAAAGCAAAATAAATATTGTTTTGTTTTGTTTTGTCTTTAGTCCATCGATGTTAAATACACCAGCCCATTGGTATGTGTTCTCGACCGGTATTGCTTCGTTCTCATCAGAAATTTTAGGAGCGACTCCATCTGTGCTCCCGACACAAGCAACATTGTTCCCAAGTTCCTTTAGCACCATAACTACTTAGAATTCGACATGAAATATGGATACAGGTGAACCATCTCATCTCAATGCATATACAACTAATTTAAATATTGTTTATAACAAGCTCGACTACGGAGTCTAGAATAGATCTCGGATTACACTTTTAAAAATAGTATACGCTTAAACAACATTATTAAGGGATTTTTAAAACATGAAAATATGGAACACATAAAATTGACAATGGATAACTCATATCTCCATATATTGTTTCTGATGATAAAAATGAATGCTCACTTGATCTGATTTGTTGTCGTCAACTGTTTGAGTTTATCTATTTGACTACTGGTATTTTTTATTTATTATTATTTTTATTTTTATTTTATTTTTTTTACAAGTTCGGCTACATGGAGGTATGCATAAAATGAATAATCACACAATCCATACAACTTCTCAAAAGGAGATAAACCAGAATTATGTGCAGTTGAGATTCTAATTAATCACATATGTGCTTGTAAGAACTGTTTCTCCCCAAAATACATTTGGAACATCCTATTAAAAAAGTTGATTATCCGGCTCCGTCTACTTCTGCATTGTGAGTTTGAAAGGTGATGTTAGTTGATAAGGTTCATTTTGTCGAAAACCATTGTTATCTAAAAAATAAATGAAATTGGTTAAATACAATTCTAAAGACACGTAATTGATACAAAGAAGACAAATAGTAGAACAATTATTAATACACAGAGTATAAATTTTATTATACTATATTCTAAATTTCATTGGGAATAGCCTTCCAAGTTTTTGTATTAGGGAGTAATTATCATCTTAATAACAGGTGTAATTTTTGAGTTAGTAGGACATAAGGCATAATACCATTGGCTGTCAAAGTTAATCACCTCCTACTGCTACAGTTGCCCATGAATAGTAACACACTTTTGTACACTGTGATGCACTGTTTATATCGTAAAAATAAATAAATAAATAAATAAATAAATAAATAAATAAATAAAAAAAAACTCTTTCTACCCAATTCCCTTCTCTTGAAGCTTCTTCCATCTTTGATAAAATTTTCCCATAATTCTAGAACTTTCTTCTTCACACAAATCCTTCATACCATCTCTCTAAAAAAACACACAACACCTCACTATCATCTATAACCAAACATATCATTTTTTAGATGGTTAACTCAAAACACACAAATAAGCCAAATTCAGGTTAACCAAATCTAGGGTTCTTCATCTTTTTAATTCCAGTTAATTTTGGTATAAAAATTTGGTATTTTTATCCACAGGTTTATGTTTAATTGCAGGTTTGTACATGGATTGCAAAAGAGGATGAAGTGCCGCTGCCATGAATTTTTTAATCAAGGTATGTAATCCTTTATCCCTTTTACTAATTTGTGCTTAATTTGTGTTTAGTTTAATTGGGTATTGATAGGATTTTGATTTTGTGATCCGATTGCAGATTAAGTTGTTTTGATACAAAACATTAGGTGTAACAAATTAGCAAGATTTGCGTGTTTTAATTGATTTATGGTTAATTTGTGTTTTATTGAAATGGTTATTTATTGGATTTTTGTTTTGTGATCATAAGTGTGATGAAATTCTTAAAAGAAGGCTCTTATATTGAATTCGATTTGTCAGTGTTCGCTTTACTTGAGTTTTTACGGCCTGTTTTGACAGGATGCATATGGGTGGGTCACAACATATTGAGGTTCGATTGTCTGTTGTTCAGCAGGTGTCATCAGGGGGTGTGTTTTTTGTTAAGGGGTTAGTTTGTCTTTTGTGCAATCAAGTTAGTGATTAAGCATTTGGGGACACTCAATTTCTTGAAGAGTATTCAAGGTAAGGATTCCGAATCTAAAAGCTTCCCTTTATTATTTCCATATAACTGACCCTTCAACACGTGTTACTGTTGTGTGCAGGTTTTGTTTCAGATGTTGGATTAGGAGACTTGAGAGCATCTTCTTGAATGAGTTTCTCAAACTTTATACAGAGTTACCAAGTAAAAAAAAGTGACACTAAGACTCTTTTTAGCAGGAAAGTTTTTTACGTTAAGGTATGACCTTTTCTTTTATTATACCTATTTTGTTTCTCAAACTTTACAACGGAATGATCATGTAACTAAAATAAATATAGGAAACGTATTGCCGAGACAGTAAAATTATATAGAAAATGTATGCTTTGGGTAGTGGGTACTGAATAGTACAATTGTTTTTTTTGTTTTGTTTTGTTTTGTTTTTGTTTTTTTTATTTATTTATTTTTTCAGTTCTTGCATAAAAAAACTTTCCTGATATACACCCTTGGGCCAAATCAGTTTGTTTGAATTTTCAGTTTTTAGGTGTAAAATGTAGTTTTTTAATATTTAAAATAAGCACTTATAAGACATTTGCAAAAATCAAAGAGTTAAATTGTCTTTTTACGGGATTTCCACAAAGGAAAATATGTAAATTTACACAAGTAGTACTGACAGAAAAAAAAAAAAAAAAAAAAAAAAAAAAAACGTTTGGGTTTGGTAGGTGGTATGGACATCACTCAAATCCTTACATCTAGCAGATGATGTGTGCGAAGACGCGATATTGACAATGGCCAGGGATCGCTTGATTTTGATGCTACAACAAGGACACGGAATGCTGATAGCCATCTGCAACGACAACATTGTGTTGGTCCTTTAATGACTTGTGATGCCGAAAGTGAACATGTGGGATCACATAACGTTGTACCTCAAGGTGAATAACTTTTTTCGGGTATTGTTTTTTATCATATGTGGGATCAAGTAACGTACCTCTAGTAGTTTTCAATAACTATGTATGATATCTTCTTATTATGATATGTTTATTTAGGGGTTTGGGATTGCTTTTCTGCTTTTGTTTCGGCTAAAAAATAAGTATGTAAAATAAGTACTTTCTAAAATAATGTTTTTATGCTCATTTATGGTGTTTGACAGCAAGGATATGGGCAATTTACAAGGGAACCATTGATACTCTGATTTTGTAGATAAAGTGGTTCTTGACAATGTTCAGCGGCATAAAGGTATACCATTTACTCACAACTCAGTTTTACGTGTCAAAGCCACTCATATAATGGACTTGCTGTAATCAAATTGGTTGTTTACTTTTCCTACTTTTTTTTGCAGTTATTCAGATGGCTGCGTGTTGGTACTTCACATCATGCGTGAATCTATTTGGTGAACGCCGAGCTAAATGTGCAGGTATATAGGTATTGGTGTTTACTTTTCCTATGTTTATTTTTTTGTCTTTGGATACATGTAATTAGTCTCGCAACTGGCACTACAGGAAGGACAATATTCAATCGAAATGAACAGAAAGCAAAAGTAGGAGTATACAAATACCAATTGGCAGACTTATGTGGCGGTCGACTTATATAATGGGGGAACATATCCGTAATCGAGGTAAGTGCCAATTTGTGAACTCCAAATATTGTAATGAAATGAAAGTTTGTTTGTGCTTCAACTCACACGCTCAACATGATATTTATTTGAAGCTTGAACTATATTTTTATGTAGTCTATAGTTCTATATAAATCCACCACAGGTATACTATTTAATAATCTGTTTATCTCTTGGAAGCAATGCTCATGTAGAAAAAGTAATCCATTATTTCAGCAATTTTTATACAATGGCTTATTAGTTATTACTGATCATGAAGTTGGACCTAGAAGTAGAGGCACGAAAACAGAGTATATGCATAACATAATACACATGTGAAAGTAACATGTATAGTATGCAATGACTGCTCGACAAATATGTGGTTTGAAAGTTACATTTTCGTAATCATAACAGTATGTAATTGTGATATGTTGAGGTACAAGTAACTTGATTTGTAATTATACTTAATCCATATTTAGGGGGTGTTTGGATTTGCATTATAAAACTCATTATCTCTGCAAATTGAAATAAAATAATCAGCTTCAATGTGTTAGGTTAAGTAGATAAGTAGGTTTGAGTGTTTGAATTATGCATGTTTATCTGTTTATGTTTAGTCTACAGCGTTGATGCAATAGCAAGAAGTGATTTGTTAGCAAGTACTTTCTAAATAAGCAACTCCAAACACCCCACCAATGTTTGGATACATGGATTTAGCTTCTGATTATCTACCTGTATTGCCATTTCACATATATAGTTATATTCATATTATTAATAAAAATATGAGTGTTCGCATTGCTCATATAAACTGTTTATATGCTTTACCAAATAACTTCTAATCCAAATGGTTTATTTCGGAGTGTCTACCAAGTGGTTTACTTTAAAGTGTATAACTTCTAATCCAAATGGTTTATTACGGAGTGTCTAGCAAGTGGTTTACTTTAAAGTGTATAAACAAGGTGACAATTGGTGTCCATATGTAAAGTCAGACTTGAATAGCTACTGTTAATGGATAAAAGATTGGTGTTCTTCAAAACAAAAGCACCATGTGTACGTGTGATGTTGTCGTGGTTTTCTTATTATCAAATTTCAGGACTATGTTTTGCATACTTTGATAGGTCACATGTTATGTCTTTGTTTACTTACTGTAAGATAATGATAAAACCCGTCGGTATAACTTTATTAATGAGCACTATATATAATAGTGAAACCCTAATACCCAAAACCCACAAACCGGGCTTGGGCCTAATTATCCACTAACACTCACCCGCAGTTCGAGTGGTGAAATCGCGAAAGCTCGAACTGGAGTAGTAAACTAAAAAAGCAAATTAAAGCAATAAACCAAAATAAACTAAGAAAGCAAATATGACACCAACACAAAGTCGTCTCGGGAATTGATACCCTGGATTCGACACCAACACAAGTCATCTCGGGAATTGATACCCTGGATTCGACACTAACAAAAGTCGTCTCGGGAATTGATACCCTGGATTCGACACCAACACAAGTCGTCTCGGAAATTGATACCCTGGATTCGACACCAACAAAAGTCGTCTCGGGAATTGATACCCTGGATTCGACACCAACAAAAGTCGTCTCGGGAATTAATACCCTGGATTCGACATAAAACAAAAACAAACAATTAAATATTTTTTTTAATGCAGAAATAATAAATATATGATAAAAAGGATAAAACAAAAAACAAATTTCATCGTAACATCTTTTGGTCCCTTTATTTGAATAAGCAGATATACTTCACGTCTTTTGATGAGCAACACCAAACAAATTGAACATAACACAAAAGCAGCATCCCACGAAAATCAATACACAAAACGTTTATCCATGTCCAATCAAATCAAGCGGCCACGTTCTCTTCAAGCAGATGACTGGTACAATTTTTTTTTTTTTTTTTTTTTTTTTTTTTTTTTTTCGATTATAGATCTGAGATGAGTTTGAAAGTGTTGTATTTGGTTGTTGACTGTGTTGATGACGGAGATGGGATATACATGCTCCGGACCGCCGGCGGCCGGAAAAATTAAAGTAGGGTTTTTGGGTTTTAAAGAGCGGAAGGTATTTTAGGGTTTAGGATCACTGGCTGATACCATGTAAGATAATGATAAAACGCGTCGGTATAACTTTATTAATGAGCACTATATATAATAGTGAAACCCTAATACCCAAAACCAACAAACCGGACTTGGGCCTAATTATCCACTAACACTTACAGGCGACAAATGGCGAACTTTATGGTGAAATTGATTTTGAAAACTGCGATAGGCATTGATGAAGTGCAAATACCCCACAGGAACGCGCGGGCTCACCTGCTCGTTATCACTAAAATACGAGAGGCTTCAATTTCAAATCATGCTTTGATGTAAATAAGTCGGGCCAAAGGTTATAAACCTTAATTACCAAAAAGCTTTTACCTCTTTATATAACCAGATGGTAAGAATATTTGTTTGAAGTTAACTGAACTAATAGGTCTATTAAAAAACTTATCAGAATAGTTGGTGGATAGAAGGTGCAATGCATATGAAATAAAATTGTCAAATGATAAGAATTGGTTGAAACAACAACTGATGTTGAATTGTATATCAAATTTGTAACTGTGTTCTTCTTTACATTGTTATATGGCGACAAACAAAAACATATAAAAATGATACAATCACATAACAACGACTCGTATTCTTTCACTTTATCATATATGACAAGCTCAAGATAAAAAGTACCTTCATTGACGATGACATGTTTGTTTTGATTAGTCATGTCCTATTTGAACTTTATAACAAGTGAATGCAAATATTCTGTAAGTTAATCCACTTGCTTAGAAGTGAGTTGATTTAGATTAATTCATAGCGTATAAAATAGCTATATCATGAAAAAGAAGAACTTTACATAACTAGCACATAGTAGGTTTATTTACAAGCAGAAGCTTTTATTACTGTGTCATTCCGGAGGCAATTTCACTCTCTTTTGCTTGACTTCTAGTATTATTTAAACCAAATACGTGATGTGCAACATGGTTACAGAAGTTGGAATTATATATATATATATATATATATATATATATATATATATATATATATATATATATATATATATATATATATATATATATATATATATATCTTATCTACTTATAATGTAAATTTAGTCAAAGAGGAAAAGTGAAAAACTGAATTTTCAGTCAATCCTCATTTTGCCATTCTATTTAATGCTCTTGAAAGTGAAATCTTAAAAGTCAAGGGTGAGAGAAAATGAATTATGTAATTAATGTTTTTATTAAAATACCCCATAACTTAAAATTACAATAATTTATTCATATGGTACAACCAATTAAAAGCATTTATATCAAATTAAAAACAATCAATTAAAGCACCCCTTACTAAAAAAGTACAATAAAATTTTCACAATATACAATTTAAACAAGCTACAACATAATATAAAATATAAAATAATTAAACACACTAATTAATGTTATTTTTAAAACACCCGAAAATGAAAAATATATATTATTATACACATTATACAAATTAATAAAACACACAAAACTTTATACATGCTAACAAGTTGATGTTGCATATAGTTTTGAAAACTGGACTGGACCAACGGGTTCAACTGGGAAAAACATATAGTTTTGAAAACTGGACACGACGGGTTCAGTTATTAAAAGCATGACTCGGTTTAAATCGACCAGTTTTTCGACCGGAACGGTTCAACCGGGTTTCAAAACATTATGTTGACATGAGCTTAAGTATCAAAGTCAATATGTCAACACATTTAGTAACTGATTTTCATATCAATTTGAACGAGAAAATCAGTTACTAAATGTGTTGACTTATTGACTTTGTTGACTTATTGACTTTGATACTTAAGCTCATGTTATATGTTTAATCCCTAAATCTTCAAACTTTTATTAGAGGTGGCAAAACAGGCGGGCACGGGCACGGGCTAAAATGGCACGGGTTAAAACAGGCACGGGC